>CM076715.1:37449486-42449486 GCA_038501285.1 Penstemon eatonii | reverse complement strand
GCATGTTATGACCAAGCTACGTGGCCTATACCTAGATCTAAGTACGCACTTTCATGCACCGAATTCGCCCTAGTACCTCAAGTCAAAGGACTAAATCGTACACTATTATATTCCTTGAGAAATATCCCATCACCGATATGCGTCATGCGCTTCCACAATGGGTTTCTCTGTTCGGGTCGTTCGATGCGTTCAATCTTCCATTGAACCACCTACTCGTATGCACTGGACTCAAATTCCTTGCTCATGAAACACTACAAATTCACTCCATGTGAATCATGCATACTCGTACAAGTCTTTGTGATTCCTACGATACCCCGTCTCGTTTCGGAATCTATGACTTGGAACAGTTTTAGGATTACGACCTTTGAGACTGTTTCATGATTGCACTCAGTACTGAAGTGAATCGTCCCATAGTCAAATGTAATCTAAGGGTTTCATCCAATCGCTTAAATGTATTCGCGAGAGATGAAGTTGGCCATTGTTTATCCTTATACACATATAAATAAACATGCGTATTAAGTCATTTATACTAAAGAAAGATAATGATAGTTTCACTACAAGCTAAATATATTGGCTTGCAGGGCACTATTCCATCAATCTCCCACTTGCCCTAAAGCCAATCATAAACGTTTCTAGGACCCATCTTTCTAAAGATGTTCTTCGAACTCATTTTATGATATAGTCTCTTTTAGTGGATCCGCTAAGTAGTCTTCTGAGTCGACGCGATCCATTACCCGCGTTAACTCTACCAATGATTTTTCTAATCAAATGGTACCTTTCTTTCAATTATGTTTAGATTTCTGGTAAGATCTCGAATGCTTTGCTTTGACAATAGCTTCAATGTTATCATAGAAGATAACCATGAGCTTCGCAATGCTAGGCACTACATCCAACCATAGGATGAAGTTTTATATCTAAACACTTTCTTAAGCCGCATTTAATGCTACATTTAATGCTGCAATATATCTTGCTTCAGTGGTTTGAATGGTTACGGTGATTTGCTTGGAACCCTTTCAAATTCACCGTTACCCCATTGATGCACGATATGTATCCAAAAATGGATATATATAATTCATCCACATTAGACTGAAAATTCGAATCAATGAATCCTTCGAATTTTAATTCTCCACTACCACCGTAGACCAAGAACAAATCCTTAGTCTTTGTCAAGATTTTAAGGATATCTTTTACGGTGGTCCAGTACTTCTTCACTGGAGTTTGACTAGCAACTGCTCGCGACACTTGAGCATGTTCTACGTCTGGTCTAGTACATAGTAAAGCATGCCAAATGCAACCTTTTGTTTGAAACATAAGGTATTTGAGACATCCTCCTTTGTTCTCATTTGATGTAGGGCACATCGATTTTGGAACAAGGGATACGGGTCTCACTGGAAGCAATCCTTTCTTGGATTCTTCATACTGAATATTTCCAGTATTGATTCTATGTACTTAGATTTAGAGAGTGTCAGCATCCTTTTCTGATCTATTCTATAGATACGTATCCCAATACGCAAGATGCTTCTCCTAAATCTTTCATGGAGAATTGCATGGACAATCATGCTTTCGTCTGTGCTAATATTCCGATATCATCCCAGATAACCAGAACATTATCGACATATAAAATATGAGCTTCATCGCGCTCCCACTAATCCTTTTGTACACTCATTGTTCATACTCGTTTTGATGAAGTCAATTGTCTTGACTATCTCATCAGAACAACTGTGAATCTAAATGGATTCAAATATCGCTAATGGAGAAAAGGTTTCAACAAAGTCTGTTCCAGAACATTGTGAATAACCCTTTTACCACTAGTCGATTCTTAGAGGTCAACACCTCTCCATTCATTCCAAGTTTGAAGATCCATTTATAACTTATAACCAACTTTAGGGATAAATCCTTAGGTGGATCAATCAAGGTTATACCTTGGTGGAATGGATGGGATCCATTTTGGTTTACATGGCTTCGAGCCACGTACCCAAGTCTATGTCTGACATCGCTTCTTGATAGGTCTTTGGATTACTTTCCACATTCTCGTTTTCGTGAATGAGACCAAATCGCTTTGGCTCCTTACGAATTCGATCAGACCTTCGAAGAGTAGGTGTACTAGTAGGTTTAGTAAATTCTGGATTAACTCCCACTGTTTGCGGGGACGGGTCCAAATCTTGGACTTCATCAAGTTCCATGACGTTTCCATTTCCTTTGACGTGTGATTCATCAACAGAGGAACTGGTATCTGGGAGAAACGATTGTTTCTCATTGTCGTGGAACAGGTATCCAATGGATTTCGTTGGATACCCCACAATTATATACAAATTGGATCTACTAGCCAATTTATCTCCTTTCTCGTTTCTACCATCGGCAGGAGATCTCCATACTCAGAAGTAAGAGCATAGAGGTATTTTGCCATACCTTTCTTGGTAAAGCTTTGCAGGCACAAACTTTGAAGGTACTTTGCTTAGTATCTTCGATGCAGTCAGGAGCACTAACCCCTAGAATGCATAAAGAAGCTTTCACAAAACTCAATATGGATCGAACAATGTCAGATTCCATCTCTTTAGACACTTCAATAAGTTGAGGCGTCTTAAGAGGAGTTTGTTGTATGAGAATCTCATTCTCATTAAGATAATTGAGGAATCCTTGACAAGTATTTGCTATATCAACTAGATCGAATGGTCGCAATACTTTGTCTTTGTTGATTCTCTACTTCGCATCGAAATACCTTGAAAGGTTTTTCGGATTTGTATCGCACTAGATTCATTTTCCACTAACGACCAGGGTCTTTAGCAAAAAGGTACGAAGTATGAGTAATCTCCTCTCACAGTAACCTTTAGTGATCCATACTCATGGATTAAATCCAGATTTTATTTGGTTCGCTCTTGATTCCCTGTGACGGGAGATCTGGTCATCTCTCCTTTGAGACATGATTCGCAGGTTGGAAGTTCATCCAAGTTCTATTTTTCAAGAAGCTTAGGTGAAACCAACTTTTGAATCCTACTCTTGGAGATGTTTCCAAGTCTAGCGTACCAAAGTTATGGATTATTATCTTTGTATTAATTTGAACTTCACACATTAATTCAATAAAATTGAGTTAATGGTTTAGTTCAATTAATTTGCTTCCTTTCAATTAACATCTTTAATTGAATCCTTTTCGTTTTCAATTAACCCTTTAATTGAAACGTTGCTTAATTAATTAGATCATCTAATCAATTAAACACATCAGTGCCTTTCTTAGATGCAGTGGGATAATTCGACTTATAGGCTACTTGCATTCTTTTGACTACCTTTATGGTCGAATTAGAAGAGAATAAATTCCTCTTCATTTTACTCTTCTTTGACTTTGCAGTCCATGAAGTGTAAACGATCATGACAGGTCTATCCTATTTGCCTTTAACCAATTCTTTGGTTGATTCATGAAATGTGATCAACTTATCAAATAAGATCAGTTTATTTCAAGAGTCATTTGAATGAGCGGGAGGAGAATTTAAGAAGAAGTTAATGTTAAGATCACTTGCAGGCTTACGTTTAATCGATCCAGTTTTCAACTAGATTGATAAAACAAAGACAGTGATCCTTGACACTAGTTCCTTCAATTATTCTCGAGTTTTGAAACAATTCCTTGGAAGTCTTGAATCATATTGATTCAAAACTACTCCTCAAAACAAGCCTTTTGAGGTGGAGGTTTGTTTCAGAAGATAGGTCCTCAAAACGGGCCTTTTGAGGTGGAAATTCAGACATGCTCCTCATGTTGCTTCCATAGCTCTTTCAATCTTGATGCTTATTTTAGGAAACGATCATTTAAGATTCCCATACTCTATAGGTGATTCGTTTCACTTTTGAGATTCATCTATATATGAGAAACAATCATTAATATTCCCATATTCTACGGGTGATTCGTTTCTTATATTTTGACTTATCTCATAAGCGCATAAGGCATAGGATTGTCATTTAAGAACATCATTCCACTCTTGGAATTCAAGACAATTCTCAAGTTTCTTGCCTAGTCGATATTTTAATCCAGCTATTTTATTGGTCGAGGATAAATAGTAAAATGGATAATTACTGATATCTCAGTATCTAATTTGAAGAGAAGACAAACATTCAGTGGACTAGTTAATGAATAATACTTATAATCTACGAAGGTTGGACTTTCTATCGAAGAAGTTCTCTCACTATTTTATCGAAACAATTACCCCTTCAATTGTTCGGGAAATTCTATTTCCTAGTAGGTCTTGACGCCCCAGCGGCAATTAATTGCACCCACGACTCGTGGCCATACAACCAATTCCCCAGGTAGGCATACTTATTGCCAATTGTGTTACGCCACAACCTTCAAGCTATTTTGCCTCGGTTTTCGCACTTATCTAGCACTGCTACATCATAAGTGTTACTAATCGTTAAGTCTAACCCATCAATCATGATGAGCAACTGGCCCGGTCGTGAGTTCTCCGTAACTAGTTATCGGTCGATCCTTACATCCCGACCAATCCTCACCCTTGTCTTGTTTAGTTAAAAACAGGAGTCAAGGAATTTCACGTATTGTCCCTTTCTTCGACTCGGGTGCCAGACTCTGGATCACCTCTATCGATAAGTAGACAACATACGCTAGTCCCTATTGATGGAAGGCTTGGATTTATATAAATACTTCATTTTATTTTAATCCAATATGACTTAATTTTTAATTCAAGAGGGGGTTTACTGGTGTGAAAGTTATACTAACTCTCCTCGAGATCTCACCGCTTCAATTATGCTTTATCTTTTATTACGATCTAGATTCTAGCGCGCATCTCATACAAGCTAAATATAAATCGACAAATAAATAAAAGCCATACAAGCCTAGCATGCATACTACCACATTATGTTTTCGATCGGGAGCCTCCTATGCGGGCCATCATCGAGCCAATGATGTTGGCCCAATTGGTCAATCTAAAGGTTTCTCAAACGGGCCCTATGCTATTACACAATGTACCATGCATTCATGGCCTTCTTATCTTCTTGGGCTCCCACCTTGCTTGTAAACGGGCCTCCATCCTAAACAAGGAAAGCAGTAAAGCCCTATTCTATTACAAAGGCTCAAAGTGGCCCAAAAACAATAATAGGCTCGCAGGCCCAATGAAAAACAAGCAATAAATTAAACCAATCACATCTACCCTAGGGTCAAGGTTCGTCTCGATCGAAAACCACGTAAACAGTTCACGTAGAGCAAGAAACATGTAAACATCTTTTACTTTCTTCTATCTTAATTTTAAAACATCCTTTTAAAATTACCTTCCTATGATTCTTGCTTTTTAGTCACTACTAATTATGACAAAATAAATATCCGGGTAAATAAAAATTAATTTTCTGCTCAATTTCAGATTCTGTTTTTCAACTTTTGAAAAATTTCATTTTGACCCCTCAACTTTCGAAAATTGCATTTCGACCCCAAAACTTTTTAAAAAGTTACAAAAATACCCCTGGGCAGTTTCGGGCAGCAGACCAGAAAATAAAATTTTGAATTTTGAAAATTTTCGATTTTTCAATTGACCCCTCAAGTTTCGGTAATTGCAAAACAGCCCCTAAGTTTTCAGAAATTGCAAAACGACCCCAAAAACCGTGCGACCAGAATTGCAAGAACAGTACAGAATTTTCAAATTTCCAGATTTCAAAAAATTTCGAATTTTCAGCGCCAAAAACCCTAATATGCGATTTTTGCCCCAAAAAGTCCTGAAGTTTACAAAAACTATAAAAACGCCACAGATCTTGAAAAGCAGTTTTACCCAATGATAGATCTAGTCATAACAAGCAAGAATCAACTTACAGAACATAATTATCATGCGTTCTCATACATATAATTAAACATATACGGTGAACACAATTATGTTCAGGCTTTTGTATAATAATAATGGAGCTGGCTCTGATACCACTGTTGGGATATGGCTCGATTTGTCATACAACAAAGTGCGGAATTTAAAATTTTTCGAGTCATCCAATGGTCCCATAAAAGAAGTCTCCATATTATGTATACAAAAACAAGAAACAAAAACGCACACAATGAATTAACAAGGGGGTTTTTGCGATATACCTCACCACAGGCAAGGTGGTGGAAACCTCCGGCTTCGTTTCTGATTCTGATCTGGTTCACAGGAGTGATCCAAGTGTCTCACCTCCAGGGATAGTCCACACCAATTGGATTCTGGCAACACCTCAAGATCTTAGGCTCAGAACTGGATTCAGGAGATTTGTTATTGCAGGATTGTGTTGAATCTCTTGACAGATCAAGATCTAACACAACGGAACAGGGAGATGGCAGCGGCGGCACCAAGGCAGCCCACGGCAGCAGGTGGCGGCGGCGGCTAGGGTTTCTAGCTAAGGGGGGCGGCGCTTACTAGGGCAAAAGGAGGCTAGGGTTTTCTTTTTTGTGTTACACATTTGAGCTCTAGGTGTGCTCTATTTATAAGCTCCTTCTGACCTAGGTCTACAAGACTCCTTATGGTCTTTAATTAATAAAAGCCCATGTCTTGCAATCCTTCATTTAATTAACAACTTTAATTAAATGCCCAGCCCAATTAAATCATTATTTCTTTTATATAATTAATTAGCAACTCAATTATTAATTAAGTTAGCCAATTAATTAATCTCCCACTTGAATTAAATACTTTTAATTCATTTAATTGATTTAATTATCTTTAAATCAATTAATTCCTTTCATGTCCTTTTATAACAGTCACCGTCCAATTGTATTGTGTGTGACCCTCTGGGTTCACCATCAATTGGCAGCAGGCCCACGAATCCTTCGTGATTTAATTTATGAACAATAAATTGTTCCGGTCAATTAAACAACCTTTAATTGACCACTCCTAGAATTAAATCCTCTATTAATTCAGGAGTACCCACACTTCATGGTCGATGTCTAGCCACAAGCCCATGAAGCCCAACTTCAGGTGAATTGATATTTGTGAACCTCGTCTCATATAATTGCCATGTACATACGGTCCTTCTATCGACTAATATTCCCGATCAAGACTTAGGGTGTGTGAATTGATCGGCACCTCTAAATTTGTCTCGATAACTATACTTTCTAATTCAGGATAATATTTCAGTGTGACTGCTAAATTTGGAAACCCCTTTCCAAATCCGTCACCGACCGTGGCCACGGGTTTCTCGGATATATTATCTAAGAATCGTATAGGAAATTCTCTCATCCATTACAATGAGTCAATAGATTCCATATTGGTACTAACCACCCACGTACATGTCCATACGCACCCAACCTAGGCATGTTATGACCAAGCTACGTGGCCTATACCTAGATCTAAGTACGCACTTTCATGCACCGAATTCGCCCTAGTACCTCAAGTCAAAGGACTAAATCGTACACTATTATATTCCTTGAGAAATATCCCATCACCGATATGCGTCATGCGCTTCCACAATGGGTTTCTCTGTTCGGGTCGTTCGATGCGTTCAATCTTCCATTGAACCACCTACTCGTATGCACTGGACTCAAATTCCTTGCTCATGAAACACTACAAATTCACTCCATGTGAATCATGCATACTCGTACAAGTCTTTGCGATTCCTACGATACCCCGTCTCGTTTCGGAATCTATGACTTGGAACAGTTTTAGGATAACGACCTTTGAGACTGTTTCATGATTGCACTCAGTACTGAAGTGAATCGTCCCATAGTCAAATGTAATCTAAGGGTTTCATCCAATCGCTTAAATGTAATCGCGAGAGATGAAGTTGGCCATTGTTTATCCTTATACACATATAAATAAACATGCGTATTAAGTCATTTATACTAAAGAAAGATAATGATAGTTTCACTACAAGCTAAATATATTGGCTTGCAGGGCACTATTCCATCACTCTCTGATGCTTTCTTTCTTTTCTCATTTTCTTCTCCTCCTCAGTGTACTTTTCTGCTTTTGGATATGGGCAGTCTTTGATGAAGTGTCCCAATTTCCTGCAGTTGTAACACATTAGTTTTCCTTTATAATCATCTTTATCTTGAGAAGAAAAGTTAGGTTTAGAAGTAGAAGCATTGTTATATTTGTTCTTCATTTTTCTCTTGTAGAACTTCTTGAAATTGTTCATAAGAAATGCTACATCTCCAGCAGTGTACTCCTTTTTGTTGAGTATTGTGGCTTCATCAGATGAGTCCACTTCTATATTTCTTTGAGCTGGTCTTCTTTGATTTTCAGCAGCAACCAGTGCAGCTGTGGGTCCTGAAGTTGAGGTTTCTTCAATTCCCATTCTTGGCAGTTTATACTCATAAGCCTTGAGTACGGAGAACAACTCTGTAAGAGAAATCTTGCCCAGATCTCTTGATTCTTCCATTGCTGTCACCTTCATGTTGAACTTAGAAGGTAGAGCCTTTAGTACTCTGACGGTAATCTCTTTGTCAGTGAAGGTCTTTCCCAGCTTTAGAACTTCATTTAATGTTCTGGTGAATCTGGTATCCATCTGATCAATGGTCTCTCCAGATTTCATCTTGAAGTTATCCAGCTTCTCCAAAGCAACACTGAGCTGATGCTCTTTTATGGCATCATTGCCTTCGCTCATGTCTCTGACTTTGTCCCACATCTCCTTTGCAGTTTTGCAATGTTTGACCTTGTCAAACCGATCATTATCCAGGGCTTTAGTCATGATGAATCTCCCAACTTTATCTAGATTGTAAAGCTTTATTTCTTCTGGAGTCATCTCATGAAGGTCTTTTTGCACAACCGTATCAACTTCATTAATTTTTATGGTCTTTGTGAATCTGAATGGACCCTTAATGATACATGTGTACATGTTATCATTATAAGCAGCTAGGAAAATCTCCATTCTGATTTTCCAGTCCACAAAGGACATACCAGCAATGTGGGGAACATGACTGATACAATCCATTTTTCAAAAAGTTTTGATTTTTCAAAAGATGCTCTTTTGAAAATTTTGAAGACCCTTGAAAAACACTTGGATCAAGCTCGTTGATCAGGCAGCTGATTCTAATGAACCACCTGCTCTGATACCACTTGTTGGTCCCAAGTGGTCAGAAGAGGTTTAGAGGGGGGGGTGAATAAACCTCTTTAAAAATTTTCTTCAATTTTAACTTTAAAACTTTTACCTTAACTGAACAGACTAAGCTGATCAGATCAGTTAGTTACAATTCTGCTCGTGAACAAATCTTTGAACAGTTTTGTTGACCACTCGTCTGATGGTGACTTAGCTGATTTTGTTAAAATCAGTTTTAATACTTAGAGTACTTGCAGCGGATTTATAAAGTGTTTTTCACAAGTAGTCTTAGCAGTTTGAAAAATGTTTCCCCGGTTTTGTAAACTCCTTTTAAATCCTTTTTCAAACAGTTAACTTAATGTGTTTTATGCAATCAGTAAATATGCAAGTTTAAAAGCACAGTAAAAACACAAAGAATTTTTATAGTGGTTATATGGATAAAAATCCTTTAGTCCACTCTTCCAGATCACTTAGATTCTGGGTTATACTATAATCACACAGATTACAATATTTCTCCACTTATACCTAGACAACTAATGAAAAGGCTATAAGCTCACAATAGAAAATCACTAAGAAATTCTACTCTCTGAAGTTTGATCACTCACAAAGATGGATCACAACTCCGCACAACACTCTTTTTTACAAAATCACTCAGAAGATGTATTTTTCCTGATTCTTCAACTCTGCTTTCGTCAACAAATGACTAAGTTGATGAGTGAGCTGTTCTTGAGACTTAAAGAATTTTGCTTTGAAAATTTCTCAGAGATTGTGTTGCTTCTTTCTTCTTCGTCTCTTTCAGCTATTTATACTTGAGGATTGAAAAGTGTCCGTTGAAGAAAGACAAGATTCAAATTCCTCGAGTACTGGTCCTTAAAATCCGCGAACGGCTCTTTTGCAGTCTGTCCGTACTGTAAACAGTACTATTCTGCAGGCAGCATTAAATGCAGCATTAAATGCACCCAGCTGATGCGAAGCAAGTCTTCAATCATTTGTCTTAAATAACCTCGTACTTCAGCATTTATTACTCCAAGGGGCATTTATTACCGTTGGGAACACTTCATGATCTTCTTCACTTGGCTGACGAAAATGCAAGTCTGATGGCGAACTCGGCTGATCTCAAACTTGAACAAATCTGATTTGAGTCGGCTGATCTTCATCAGTCTGATAACTTTACTTCAGCAGATCAGAAGTCTTGGACCTTGAAACTTTGACTCTTCTGATGTCTTCTTTACTTAGTCAAAATTCATTCCAAAGGGATCATCAGCTAAGTTACTCCATACTTAGCCAATTTTGAAGTTTTGGAATGCATCAAAACCTACCTTATCAATTTGTCTTCAGTGCCTTCATCTTCATCCTTATCCAACAACATCGGAGAGCGGGGGTGACTGGAAAGTATGAACCCGCCATGTGCAAACAGAAACCACGGACCTCAAATCTGTGAAAACTAAGATTGAGGCCTCATGGGACCCGTTAGTACAAGGTAGGGCTTCCATGGGACCCGTCAGTACAAGGCAGAAGAACATTAAGCTATTATGGTATGAATCACGATAATGTGACTTTTTGAATATTATGGGATCTGAAGGTAAAATAAAATTTAAGGAAACTGAGATCTCCATCCTTTTTGAGAAATTGCAAATGAAGTATGCAAACCACCTCCTTATTTATAGGGATAGATCTAAGCAATCCAACGGCCGAAAAAGTATTTGATCAAGGGACGGAAACGCGACCGTCTGACTTCCTACAATTAATGCAAGTAAGTTGGAACGGCACTATCTAATCGACTCAACCAGTCGATAATAAAAGAAGCCGTAGGTCGAAGCGATCAACAAGATAATTCAAGCAGACTTAAAGAAACTCCAGACCAGAAAGCTCTGAATGCTCACATATGATAGTCGCTTAACAGAAAACTGAAAGATCCTCAGCGAAGGCATGCAAGTTTAAACCGTTGTACAAAGGATACTTACTCGCCTAGAGAAAAGACCAAACCTTCCACCATACGAGGGTCGTCACTGCCTCATACATCATAGGGGGAACTATTAAATTAGCCATACAAGAACTCCATTGGGGTCCAAGAAATCTGACGTCGGTACTGGAACGATTAATACGACCATGCTAGACTGCAAAGTCGTCACTGCCTAAAATTCCAAAGAATTGCTGAAGGAGGTCTGAGCAAGCCAGATCTGGCTAATAATTCTACATTTTCCAATTCCTCCCATATCAAAGAAATGATATAATGATACACTGGTTGAGGAACATATAGTTCACAGTTAATGCAGAGAAACATAAAGTTTAGGAAGATACTGAAAGGGATATCTTCTCTTAGTCTTATGAAAAGAAAAGTAGAGTTCAACAGAAGGAATAATAGCCTCCTTATATACGTCACAAAAAGAAAAATTTACAAGGCATGGATTGAACATAGACCAAGATGCTGAGCGTTCCTTAAACTGCTATTCAATCGATTATCGATACGAATGACCTACTATCTACATTTTGATGAACAACGTGGTTTTGGGTATAACCCAAGGGACTATACTGGGTTGATCAACAAAAAATTTATTTTGCAGAGCAAACAGTATATCATTCAGTTACTTATATAAGTGACCGAGCAAGATTAAGCTACCTTTTTCTCTATTCTCAGTATCCTCCGCAAGGATCAATATCAGATAAGTATGCCAATCTATGCTGATTATTTCATGATGTTATATTTATGCATAACAGCAAAATGTGCATAACAAAATATATCTACAGAATAAAATTGATCAAGGCAAGGATCTGCCTACAAAAGATCATAATTTCCAATTTAGTCGTTCTCTCAATACAAAAATTCAGCCCAAAAAACTACACAAAAAGTTGGGCAAAAAAAAAAAAAAAAAAAAAAAAGAGACAGTCCAAGGCCTGCCAGGTCAAACAAATCACTGAGAAGGGTTGTTATCAACAGGCCGAATAGCGGAAACAGTCTTCCGAGGAGTCAAGTTACCAGCAAACGCCATCAACTCCTCTTGACGCTTTAGATAACCGGCGTCATAACCTTCCTCATAAGACCGCCGTCGAGACTCCTCTGATAGGGCAGCAGCCTGAACCAAGTCACCTTTCTCTTTCTCCCAGACAGACTTTTCTTCTTCCAATTTTTTCAAATCATCATTGTCAATCTGCAGTTGGAGACTCTGCCCTCTGACCTTGGCCGACTCCGATTCCAAACGACGTTGATAAGCATTTCTGCTTATCCACAGATCGTCATTTTGCACACCCAGCTGGAGTGAAAAGTACTTAGCCTGGAAAGAGAAAACACTCCTTATGTAACAAGGCAATCAAAATGAAAACAAGAAAAATAATGAAAAGACAGGTCTACCTGCTCGCACAACTTCACTAGCGACTGAACAAGGCGCACATTGGAAGTATTCTCAAGCTTCCTCAATTCACCGGGCAAAATAGTGCTCAAGCCCAGATCCCAGGACAAAGCATCAGGCTCAACAGAGCCCGGCAGTTCACTAAGAAGAGGGACATTGTCAGGGCGGGGACTCACTGACCGCAAAATATCCTTAACCTGCTCAAGGATGCATCGATCGTCTAACGGACGAGGAGAATCCCTCTCGTTGGGACTAACTGAGGTCTCCTTACCCGAAGCAGAAATAATGGTTCGACGACCAGACCTCGACCCAAACCGACCTCCAGAAGGTCCTCCAGATTCGAAAGAAGTAGTCATCACAGTAGTATCATGAAATAGATAGTCAGGACAATCTTGCAAAATAGATTGTGTTGTGGAAGGATTGACAAAGGAGCCCTCACCAACTTGGCCTTCGCTGACGATCGGGGCAGTAGAAGTAGAAAAAGGAAGGGAGTTAGCAAAATCCCCTCCATGAAAAATATGCTCAAAGGAAGAAACGCCTGAAGAAACAGGTATATCAAAAGTCTGCTCCACGTTGGATGTATCACCGAAAGCCACCCGACCAGGGCAAGGCCTACTCCCTACTTCCGTAGAAGAAGAAAAATTTGGTTCTACAAAAGACGAACTAATTACAGAAAAAGGTTCAGAAGGGATAACAGGAGTGTCGATCACCGACCTAGTTATTGAAGACGAACGAGGAGGCTCCATCGAGGGCCCCTCTCTTTGAGATTTTTTAGGTCTGTTATCCCTAGCGCTCTCACGGGAGGGTCGCTTCGAAGTATTGCCAAAAAGATTACTCATGATCGGATTGTTGAAAAGTACAGAGTAAATATCGAGAAAGTTTATCGACTAGCCAAAGAAAAAGTATTCTATTAGAAGAGACGAGTATAACGGTAAATAACAAGCCAAGTTTTTACCTTTTTGTATTTATACTACACGAAAAGACGCGACAGACCTAAAGAAAGGGCGCGAAATACTTAAGATAGCCTTGGAATAAACAATGCAATTTGAAACGACATACGCATAATGATTACGGCGAAGTTAATGACTTGTCTGAATCATTACATAAGAACACGAAAGGACGCGACTGTCAGAATACGAAACGTTTATTTCAAAGGGATGAAGGGTAAATTTACAATTAAACCTACGGGTAAATAATTACAAAGATTATTTCAAAAAATTAATATATCATATAGCCTGGTCGCTATCTGGAATTTTCTGTTCTCTACCGACGTTCTCTTCCTCGGCTATGCCAATATCTTCTTCTTCTTCTTCTTCATCTTCTGGATCGATGAAGGTTTTGTCGAGCTCATCATTGATATCTGAAGGAGGAATTGGCAATGGTTTTCCGAACTCTTTGACAAGGTGTGCCAAAGGAAAGTTTTGATATACAACATCTGGAAGCTCGGAAGGAGAGTATACTTCGCCATAGCGGTTCAACCGAATATGTGCCGCTTTAAAGTATTCCTTTCGACGATCATCTATCATGTCGAAAGCGACCAACTGATGGATTGCCTTCTTGAACGTATTTTCTAAGAGTGGACCGACCATCTGATTTACCAACGCCGTATGAACGGGAGAATTAAGGAATTCACGAATCACTTTTTCATCATAATTACGACCATAACGATCCCTGAGTCCACTCAGAGGAATGTCCTTCTCGTACTCCTCTAATGAAGCTTGAAGACTTGATACTTGAGATTCTATCTCACTAATCCGAGCAGTACTCCGAAACTGGAATTCCTCTAACTTTTTAGCCATTTGATCGGCTTGCTCTTGAGCACGAGAAGTCTCCAGGACCCTGTTCATGATCTCCTGGTCTTCAGTCCCTGTAGCCCTAGGCTCAACGGCTGGAACGGAAGAAGACGTTGATGGGCCTACCTCTGAACCAGAGGACTTATGGAGTAAAGCTTTGTATTTCTCCTCCAGAAACTCACATTGTTGTTTCCAGAGAGCAGTTTCATAAGCGTATGAGGCTAAACAAGTCTTAGTCTAAAAAAAGTAAAGGAGTAAAACAAAAATAAGTAAGCAAATTAGAAAGACCTTCGAAAGGAAATATTTTATAAAGCAAACTTAAAAAAGACGTTACCTTTTCAGCATAAAGAGAAGCTCGCTGAAATTTCTCCAGAGGATCCTTTCGAAGAAGCTTATTCAGATCGCGAGTAAAAACACCGGACAAAAGAACACGAGTCGCCTTATCGACCGCGTTCTCACTCTCTTCATGAATAAGAGAATCTTTCTTAGAATAACCTGCAGCCCTTTTTCCTTCTAAATGATCCTCAATCATTTCGACCAAAGTAGGCTTTAGATGATTGTCGTCAGGTAAAGAGAGATCGTTACCAGAACGACCATAGCAACTCCTCTTTCTCCCCACCGGATTATTGTTAGGATGAGGCATCGACCAGCTGCGACATCCACGAATACCTAAGGATGTCCTAAGCTGAAAGGGGGGGATAACCAGATCCAGTCCCTTGACAAATAGGGGAATCTTGCGAAGAATCTGGAGACTCCTCTCCATTCTCCTCGGAATCATGACTCAACTCTAGCTTTCTCATTCGAGACGCTCTCTGCTCGATAGGGACGTTCTCAATGGATTTGGAGGATTTAGATAACACCATTTTTCCCTTTGAAGAATGTCGGGAGTTTTCTACCATACGGGCTGAAAAAGAAAAAAGATAAAAGTCAGTTTCTCTGTATAGAAGGTATCATCACAACCCTAAGCTAAAATGAAGTACTTACCAAGAGGTACAGACGATGAACTGATTGGAAAATGATGAGCACTCAATCCCGCTTTACGGAGGAAAGCCTCCCCAATCAGAAGAGCACTCTGATATTTGTTGGCACGCATAGCGGGGATTTCACCAATAAACTGAGCATCACCAGGAATGAATTCACCGGTCGGCAGGCGACCTCCGTAAACCCATTTGGAGCCGTGATCCCATGAGAAGGGTATAGTCGAACCGTCCGCCAAACGAAGATGAGGTGGGGGCGAACAAAGAAAAAATGAGATTTCCAGAAAGGGTTGCTAGAAACGGGGGAATCGAAAATTGCTCGACTAGGCCTCTGACTAGCGAAGAAATATCCACGATTAGAAGAACTGGAAATATTAAACCGGAAAAGTTGTGTAAAATTACGAAAACCCCTTTGCGATCATTAAGACAGAAAAACAAACCACGAAAGCCACAGAATTAGGAACTAATTGTGTCAAGGACACACTAAATATTCTTAGAATATCAAGAAAGAGGGGAGACAACGGAAGACGCAGACCGCTATTGAAATGGGCCGTGTGAAAGGCTCGACATCCTTCCGGTGGAGATGTAACCCTATCAGAAGGAGAAGGGAGAATTATCTCAGAACCCTCCGGGAAATATTTGGCGTAATTATTCACAACCTCTGGAAAAGTGTCCACCGTATAAGCACAAGCTAGGTCCTCAATTGGTTCAGAAATCTGAGGAGCAGTACCTTTGCCCTTTTTGGCTCGGGCAGCGAAATCTGTATCGAAAAGGATTTGTACCTTAAAAGTGTCTTCAACAGGAACGACAAATTCAGGAACTGCAGTTTGTTCGCCCAAAAAATTAGAATGCAACTCCTCCTCGTTATTAGGAGCGACATTCTCCCTAGAGGAAGAAGAAGATTTTCTTAAAGAAGCCATATTTTCAGATTCTCTGAGGATATAAGTCGATAAAAGGAAAACCTTATATGATGAACGACTAAGCAAGAAAATGACTACGAACTATAAGCAAGTATAAAGGAAAAATGACGAACTCAAAAGTCACCTATTTATACTGAGAAGAGAAAAGACGTTTCGAACTCGTCACAACTAATCACATTCCCGCCAAAAACGGAAGAAGATTAAAAGCCTCCCGAAAGGACGCGTGGCGATTCGTAATTGGAGAGAGAAAATGACTATCTATGATGCGTAGCACTATTTTCCTTACTTAAGATTTTTTCCCACAGGGTTTTTTTTTTAAGAAAGGTTTTTAACGAGGCACCATTCATAGAAGATAAACAGTCGTATAAAATTATCTACTTCTACGAGCTTCTATTATCTATATGCTCGAAGAAGTGAGGGAGTACTGATGGGGGCTATTTCGCACTCCACATAATGTGCGGATCGACTAAAGAACATAAGATCGGTTCGACAAAATCAGACAATTCGGGATCATCTTATCGACCCTGCCGAATACAGCTCTCTTCGACAAGAAGACTACGCTCCGGACCCAAGAAGGATATTTGGGCCGAGTCCTATTAGGACTATATTTCCTTGTGATACTAGGTTTAGTATGATATAAATACCTAGTCAATCATTGTATTAAACAACTCTGAATCATAAGGCAAATACGCCATTGAATTCTGCATAAACAGCATAACTCACTATTACTTAATAAAAGAGAAGAGTTTTCTCTTTATATTTGTGTTATTCTTGCGTTGGTTACGATATTTACTTATTGTTCTTACGAAATTGCTCTTCCTTGAGATTGATCCATCCTGAATAAACTAACAGAGCCCTATATACTATATATTGAGAACCCCAATATTAAAATTTTACTGATACCTTTAACCCGACCAAATCCGGTTAAATCATCCGAGGAGTCAAGTTACCAGCAAACGCCATCAACTCCTCCTGACGCTTTAGATAACCGGCATCATAACCTTCCTCATAGGACCGCCGTCGAGACTCCTCTGCTAGGGCAGCAGCCCGAACCAAGTCACTTTTCTCTTTCTCCCAGACAGACTTTTCTTCTTGCAATTTTTGCAGATCATCATTGGCAAGCTGCAGTTGGAGACTCTGCCCTCTGACCTTGGCCGACTCTGATTCCAAACAACGTTGATAAGCATCTCTGCTTATCCACAGATCGTCATTTTGCACACCCAGCTGGAGTGCAAAGTAATTAGCCTGGAAAAAGAAAGCAGTCCTTATGTAACAGGGCAATCAAAATGAAAGCGGGAAAAATAATGAAAGATAGGTCTACCTGCTCGCACAACTTCACTAACGACTGTACAAGGCGTACATTGGAAGTACTCTCAAGCTTCCTCAACTCACCGGGCAAAATAGTGCTCAAGCCCAGATCCCAGTACAAAGCATCGGGCTCAACAGAGCCCGGCAGTTCACTAAGAAGAGGGACATTGTCAGGGCGGGGAGTCGCTGACTGCAAGATATCCTTAACCTGCTCAAGGATACAACGATCATCTAACAGACGAGGGGATTTCCTCTCGTTGGGGCTAACCGAGGTTTCCTTACCCGAATAAGATATAACGGTCCGGCGACCAGGCCTTGACTAAGTTCGACCTCCAGAAGGACCGCCAGATTCAAAGGAGGCATTAACAATAGTTGTATCATGGAATAAAAAATCAGAAAAATCATGAGACACAGATTGTGTCATAGACGAATTCAAAAAAGAATCTTCACCAACCGCCCCCGTTGCATCTCCCCTTAAGGGTCCGCTCACAAGCGGTGCGGAAGAAAGAGAGCAAGAAACGGAGCTGTTAGGAACCTCTCCGTGAAAAGCATGCTCAAAGGAAGAAACACCTGAAGACTAGTATATTATAAGTCTGATCCTCATTGGACATATCGCCAAAAGCCACCCGACCAGGAGAAGGCATACTTCCAACGTCAGCGGAAGAAGGAAAGATTGGTTCTGCAAACGATGAACTAACTACAGGAAAAGGTTCGGAGGGGACGACAAAGGAATCGGTCACCGACCTACTAACAGAAGATGAACGAGGAGGTTCCATCGAGGATCCTTCTGTTCGAGACTTCTTCAGTCTGGGATTTCTAGCGTTCTCACGGGAAGGACGCTTTGATGTATTACCGAAAAGATTAGTCATGATCGGAATTCAAGAAGTAAAGTTAAAATATCGAGAAAGCTTATCGACCTAACAAAGAAGGAGTATTCAGTTGAGAGATAAGCAAAGCGGTAAATAGCGAGACAAATTTTTACCTTTTATATTTATACTATACGAAAAGACGCGATAGACCCAAGGAAAGGGCGCGAAATAGAACAACTGACCTTGGAATGAACACTAGAATTTGAAAAGACACACGCATAATGATTACGGCGAAGTTAATGACTTGTCTGAATTGTTACGGCAAAGATGAAAAGACGCAACTGTCAGAATATGAAATGTTTAACGTACAAAGGGGCGAAAGTGTAATATTACATTTAGTTCTACGATAGATAATTACAAAGATATTTCCCTGAATCAATATATCATACAGCCTGATCGTCCTCCGGAATCGTATGGTCGCCAGTGACGTCTTCTCCTTTTGCTGGCTCAATAACCTCTCCCACTTCATCTGGATAGATAAAATTGTCATCGAGGTCATCATTAACATCAGAAGGAGGAATCGACAATGGGTTTCCGAACTCTTTGACGAGGTGAGCCAAAAGAAAATTTTGATATACGACGTCTGGAAGCTCGGAAAGAGAGTATACTTCGCCATAACGATTTAACCTAATGTGTGCCATTTTAAAATATTCTTTTCGACGATCCTCTATCATGTCAAAAGCAACCAACTGATGAACCGCCTTCTTGAATGTACTTTCTAGGAGCGGACCGACCATTTGGTATACCAACGCCGTGTGGACAGGAGAATTAAGGAATTCCCGAATCACTTTTTCGTCAGGATTCCTGCCATAGCGATCCCTGAGTCCACTAAGAGGAGTATCCTCCTCAAACTCCTCTAAAGAGGCTTGAAGACTTGATACTTGAGATTCCAACTCGCTAATCCGAGCAGTACTCTGAAATTGGAACTCCTCTAACTTTTTAGCCATTTAGTTAGCTTGTTCTTGAGCACGGGAAATCTCCAGAACCCTGTTTATAATCTCCTGGTCTTCAGTCCCCGTAGCCCTTGTCTCTAAGACAGGAACGGAAGAAGACGTTGATGGACCCACCTCTGAACTAGAAGATTTATGAAGTAAAGCTTTGTATTTCTCATCCAGAAACTCACATTGTTGTTTCCAGAGAGCAGTTTCATAGGCATATGAGGCTAAACAAGTCTTAGTCTGAAAAACTAAAGGGGTAAAACAAGAAATGAGTTAGCAAACTAAAAGATCTTCGAAGGAAAATATCCTATAAAGCAAACTTAAAATAGAGGTTACCTTTTCAGCATAAAGAGAAGCTCGCTGAAATTTCTCCAGAGGATTCTTCCGAAGAAGCTTATTCAGATCGCGAGTAAAAACACCGGACAAAAGAACACGAGTTGCCTTATCAACCGCATTCTCACTATCGTCATGAACACGTGAATCATTCTCGGAATAGCCAGCAGCCCTCTTTCCCTCTAAATGATCCTCGATCATTTCGACCAAAGTAGGTTTTGGATGATTGTCGCCGAGTGAAGAAAGATCGTTACCAGAACGACCATAGTAGCTCCTCTTTCTCTCCACTAGATTATTATTAGGATGAGGCATCGACCAGCTGCGACATCCACGAATACCCAAGGATGTTCTAAGCTGAAGGGGGGGATAACCGGATCCTGTCCCCTGACGAATAGGGAACTCTTGAGAAGAATCTGGAGATTCCTCTCCATTCTCCTCGGACTCATGACTCAACTCCAGCTTTCTCTTCCGAGACGCTCTCTGCTCGATAGGGACGTTCTCTATGGATTTGGAGGATTTGGACAACACTATTTTTCCCTTTGAAGAATGTCTGGAATTTTCTACCATATGAGCTGAAAAAGAAACAAGATAAAAGTTAGATTCTCTGAAGAAAAGGTATCATCTCAACACTAAGCCGAAATAAAATGCTTACCAAGTGATTCAGATGATGAACTGATTGGAAAATCATGAGCACTCAATCCCGCTTTACAAAGGAAAGCTTCCCCAATCAGAAGAGCACTCTGATATTTGTTGGTACGCATAGCGTGGATTTCACCAATAAAATGATCATCATCAGGAATGAGTTCACCAGTCGGAAGGCGACCTCCGTAAACCCATTTGGAGCCATGATCCCACGAGAAGGGCATGGTCGAACCATCCGCCAAACGAAGACGAGGTGGGGGGCGAACAAAGAAAAAATGAGATTCCCATGAAGGGTTGCTAGAAACTGGGGAATCAAAGATTGCTCGACTAGGCCTCTGACTAGCGAAGAAATATCCGCGATTGGAGGAACTGGAAATATTAAATCGAAAAAGTTGTGTAAAGTTACGAAAGGAAGGTTTGAACCCTTTCGCGATCATTAAGACAGAAAAACAAATCACGAAGGCCACAGAATTAGGAACTAATTGTGTCAAGGACACACTGAATATTTTTAGGATATCAAGAAAGAGGGGAGACAACGGAAGACGGAGACCACTATTAAAATGGGCCGTGTAAAAGGCTCGACATCCTTCCGGTGGTGATGTAACCCTATCAGAAGGAGAAGGGAGAACTATCTCAGAACCCTCCGGGAAATATTTTGCATAGTTGTTCACAACCTCGGGGAAAGTATCCACCGTGTAAGCTCAAGCTAAGTCCTCAATTGGTTCAGAAATTTGAGGAGCAGTACATTTGCCCTTTTTGGCTCGGGCAGCGACATCTATATCGGAAAGGATTTGTACCTTAAAGGTATCTTCAACTGGAACAACAAATTCAGAAAATCCAGTTTGCTCGCTCGAAGGATTAGAATGCAACTATTCCTCGTTAGTGGGAGCGACACCCCCCCTAGAGGAGGAAGAAGATTTTCTTAAAGAGGTCATGTTTTTGGACTCTCGGAGGATATATGTCGATAAAAGGAAAACTTTATATGATGAACGACTAAGCAAGAAAATGACTACGAACTATAAGGATGTATAAAGGAGAAATGACAAACTCAATAGTCACTTATTTATACTAAGAAGAGAAAAGACGTTTCCAACTCGTCACAACTAATCACATTCCCGCCAAAAATTGAAGAAGATAAAAAGCCTCCCCGAAGGGACGCGTGGCGATTCATAATTGGAAAGAGAAAACGACTATCTATGATGCGTAGCACTCTTTTCCTTACTTAAGATTTTTTCCCACTGGGTTTTTTCTTAAGTAAGGTTTTTAACGAGGCACCAGTCATAGCAGATAACAGTAGTAAAAAATTGTCTACTTCTGCGAGCTTCTACTACTTATACGCTCGAAGAAGTGAGGGAGTACTGATGGGGTCTATTTTGCACCCCTTATAATGAACGGATCGACTGAAGAATAAAGGATCGGTTCGACCAGACAAGTCAGTTCGGGATTATCTTATGGACCCGGCCGAATACAACTCTCTTCGACAAGAAGACTACACTCCGGACTGAAAAAGGACAATTGTGCCGAGTCCTATTAGGATTATCTTTCCTTGTAAAGCTAGGTTTTGTAGGATATAAATACCTAGTTAGTCATTGTATTACGGACACTTTTTGAATACACAGCAAATACGCTACCACATTCTGCATATCAGCAGAATCCAAGATTATTCAATAAAGAAAAGAGCTTTCTCTTCATATTCATGTTATTTTTTACGATTGGTTATGATAATTACTTGTTGTTCCCTCAAAATTGTTCTTCTTTGAGATTGATCCATCCTGAATAAAGTAACAGAGCCCTTTAAATCATATATATTGAGAATCCCCAATAACCCATATTCACTGATATAATTTACCCGACGAAATTCGGTTAAATCAGCAATCCTCGAAGACAATTAAAGGATATATTTGTTGGATGAAGATGAAGATAGAGTGTACTGAAGTTAAAAGAGTTAAGGGAGGTTTTGATGATTTCCAAAACACATCAAGATCAGCTAAGTATGAAAAACTTAGTTTAAAGCCCTTAGAAGAATTTTGACCAAGTAAGAAGACAAATCAGAAGTGTCAAATATTCAAGGTCCAGAAGACTACTGATCTGCTAAAGAGAAGAAATCAGACTGGTGAAAATCAACCGACTCAAATCAGATTTGTTCAAGTTTGAGATCAGCTTTGCTCACCATCAGACTTGTACTCTCATCAGCCAAGTGGAAAGGATCAAGAAGTCTCCCCAACGGTAATAAATGCCCCTGGAGTAATAAATGCTGAAGTCCGAGGATATTGATGGCAAATGATTGAAGAAATACCTCGTATCGGCTCGGTGCATTAAATGCTGCCTGACAGAAAGTACAGTCTGCAGTACTGTCACTGTGCATAGAGCCGTTCGCGGAAATTAAGGACCTGAAACCAAGAAATTCAAATTGTGTCTCTCTTCAACGGACACTTTTTGAATCTGTGTGTATAAATAGCTGAAGAGACGAAGAGAAAACAACAACCCAACAACTGAGAGATCAATTTCGAAGCAGAATATTTTCTAAGTCTCAAGAAGCTCTAACAGCTCACTCGCCTGCTGAAGTCATTTGTTGACAGAAGCTTGTTGAAGTTTAAAAGATAATACATTTTCTGAGTGAATCTTTAAAGAGAGTGTTGTGAGGAGTACTTATCCGTCTATGTGAGTGATAAGTCTCTGTAGAATAGGTCTTCTTTGTGATTTCCTATCGCGCACTTGTGGTCGTTTCATTTGTTATTCGACGCAAACAAAGTATACTGCAACTTAGTGATTATAGTATAACCCAAGATCTATGTGACTTGGAAGAGTGGACTAAAGGATTTAAATCCATATAACCACTATAAGAATCCTTGTGTTTTTACTTTGCATTTTAACTTGCATATTTTCAGTTTGCATAAAAACACTTTGATAAAACTGTTTGAAAAAGGATTTTAAAAGAGTCGTTTATAAATCTGGGGATAAAATCTTTCAAATTACTAAGTATACTTGTGAAAAACACTTAAAATATCCGCTGCAAGTATTCTGGTATTAAAACTGATTTTGACTAAATCAACTAAGTGACTTTCAGATTAGTTGTCAACCAAGCTGTTCAAAGATTTGTTCACGATCAGCTTCATCAACTTACTGCTCTGTAACAGCTTCGTCTGCTTACAGTTAAGCAAAAGTTTTAAAGTTAAAATTTGATTAAAATTTTCAGAGGTCTATTCACCCCCCCTCTAGACCTCATTTGACCACTTGGGACCAACAAGTGGTATCAGAACGGGTGGTTCAATAGAATCAGCTGCCTGATCAACGAGCTTGATCCGAGTGTTTTTCAAAGGTTTTCAAACTTTTTCAAAAGAGCATATTTTTTAAAAATAAAAACTTTTTGAAAATGGATTGTATCAGTCATGTTCCCTACATAGCTTGTATGAGTTTTGAAGACTGGAAGATCAGAACGGAGATCTTCTTAGCTGCCTACAATGATAACATGTACACATGTATCATCAAAGGTCCATTCAAATTCACCAAGACTATAAAGGTTGATAAAGTCAACATAGTGGTGGAAAAAGATCTGAACGAAATGATAGCTGAAGAAATCAAGCTGTTCAATCTGGACAAAGTTGGTCGTTTCTTCATGACCAAGGCCTTGGTCAATGACAGATTTGATAAAGTCAAGCACTGCAAGACTGCCAAAGAAATGTGGGATAAGGTTCGTGATATAAGCGAAGGAAACGACGCCATCAAAGAGCATCAGCTGAGTGTTGCTCTGGAAAAGCTGGATAACTTCAAGATGAAGTCTTCTGAAACCATTGACCAGATGGATACAAGGTTTACAAGGACACTGAATGAAGTTCTAAAGCTTGGGAAAAACCTTCACAGACAAGGAGATAACCGTCAAAGTGTTGAAGGCTCTACCTCTGAAGTTCAACATGAAGGTGACAGCCATGGAAGAGTCAAGAGACTTGGGAAAGATCTCACTCACCGAGCTGTTCTCAGTACTCAAGGCTTATGAGTATAAACTGCCAAGAATGGGTGTTGAAGAAACCTCAACTTCAAGTCCCACAGCTGCCCTGGTTGCGGCTGAAAATCCAAGAAGACCAGCGTACAAAAGCAAAGAAGTGGACTCATTTGATGAAGCAACAATACTCAACAATAAGGAGTACACAACTGGAGACGTTGCATTGCTGATGAACAACTTCAAGAAGTTCTACAAAAGAAAATTGAAGAACAAATACAACAATGCTCTACTTCTAACCCTACTTCTTCTTCTCAAGATAAGGATTCTTATAAATCCAAAATGATGTGCTATAATTGCAGGAAACTGGGTCATTTCATCAGAGACTGCCCATATCCTAAAGCTGAGAAGTATACAGAAGAGGAAAAGAGAACCAGAAAAGAAAGAAAGCATCAGAAAGGCAAGGTGCTGTTAGCAGAAGCTGAAAAATTGGCTGCTATCTATTCATCAGATTCAGACTCGGACACTTCTGATGAAGAGTCTTCTGAAGAAGAGAGTCCTGCTCTTATCTGCCTGATGGCCAAGGAATCTGATGACTCTGAGGATGATGAGGTAACTCCTCTTGACAATGAATTGTTTAATTCATTTGAACAAATGATGCTTAACAATACTGGTATTGCTGAAGCATTTAGTAAGCTTAAGGAAGAGATGATATTGCTAAGAGAGCAAAACAGTTCACTGAAACTTAAAGCAGAAAAGCCAAAATAATCAGCTGAATATAAACTGCTTGAGCAAGAGAATGAATCTCTGAAACCTGAATGTGAAGTCCATAAAGGAAAAATCATGGAACTTGAAAAGTTAATTGAGTCTCATGAAAAGTCATCTGTTGCATCCACTCTTATCTCTAGTAAACAGAAGACACCTTTAGAGCAGGATAAGTTAGAACTGAACCATTGTATCAGCTGACAATAGTGAGGTCATATTGTATGTTCAGACTACTAAACCTGCTTCACATGAGAAAGTGTTAAAGGAGAAGAAAACTCCTAAGGCTAAAAACAGCAAAGAGCCTAGTGTAGGTAAATAGACTGGTAAGACCAAACAGAAGAGTCCTAAGAAGTCTTCTGATAAGGATAAAACCAATCAGACTAGTGGTAAAACTAAGTCGTCTGTTAATGAGCAATCATCTAGTAAACCAAAGAAGCATAAGAACAAGAGAAATCAAAATGCTTGGTATGGAAATGAGTCTTATTATGTACAACCTGCTGCATATCCTCCTATGTATCATGCACCTCAATTGTCAACTTACTATGCACCATACCTAGCAAATCTGATGAACATGATGAAGATAAACCTGTTCATGCTCCTGTTAAAACTCAGAAGCCCAAGAAGCCTAAGACTTCAGCATCTTGGGTTGTCAAAGGTGGAACTAATCCTTGAGGACCCTCTCAATAAAGGTACCTAAAACAATTTTATTTTGTTTTGTAGGTTAGGATTAGGAGTAGGAGTAAAGTAGAGAAGATTAGGTACTTCGACAATGGCTGTTCAAGACACATGTGTGGAAACATACATGAGCTAACTGATGTTGTTGCTATGGATGGTCCTATAGTTACTTTTGGAGACAACAAGGAAGGCAAGATTGTAGCAAGTGAAAAGCTGATCAAAGGCAACATTGAGATATCTGACGTCTCTAATGTTAAAGGCCTCAAATACAATTTGCTGAGCATAAATCAATTTTGTGACAAAGGATATTCAGTCATCTTCTCAACAGATAAGTGCTACGTTGAACAGATTGGTACAAAGAAGGTAATTTTATCTGGAAGACGACAAGGAAATATCTAAACAGTGGACTGGAATTCTATTGACAAGAGTTCAAGTATTTGTTTGGTGGCATCAACACCAAGTGAAGTCAGTTGGCTGTGGCACAAAAGAATGAACAATGTGAATTTAAAGACCATAAACAGACTTATCAAGAATGATCTGGTAGAAGGAATTCCAAAGACAGTCATGAGCAAAAATAAGCTCTGTTATGCATGTCAGAAGGGTAAACAAATCAAGTCATCCTTCAAAAGTAAGAAGCACCAATCATCTGGAAGGATCTTGGAGCTGCTACATATGGACTTATTTGGACCCATTGATCAAATTAGCAATGGTGGAAAGAAATACTGCCTAGCTGTTGTGGATGATTATTCAAGATACACTTGGGTGATTTTCATGAAGAAGAAAAGTGAAACCAAGGAGCATCTTACAAATCTGATGGAACTGATTCAGAATGAAAAGAGTATAAAGATATTGAAGATCAGATCAGATAGAGGGACTGAATTTACAAACTCTATTGTTGAAAAGTATTGTAATGCCAGAGGAATCAGCCATGAATACTCTACTGCCAGGACCCCTCAACAGGATGGAGTTGCTAAAGGAGAAACAGAACTCTAAAAGAAGCTTCCAGAACGATGATAGCTGAAGCAAAGCTGCCTCAAAGATTTTGGGCAGAAGCAACAAATACAGCATGCTTTACCCAAAACAGATGCATGATCAACAAGCACCAAAACAAGACTCCATATGATGTTTGGAACAACAGGAAGCCAAACGTTCATTACTTTAGAATTTTTGGTTGTAAATGCTTTGTTTTAAATAATGGGAAAAATCACCTTACTGCTTTTGCAGAGAAGGCTGATGAAGCTGTATTTGTAGGATATTCTACAGTCAGTAAATCTTATAGAGTTTTTAACAAAAGAACTTTACTTGTAGAAGAATCCTTTCATGTAGTATTTGATGAACCAAATCAATCTTCTGAAAAGAATCAAAGTACTGATCAAAATTTGTCTACTGATTTTCAGAAATTGAGTGTTGAAAAAAATGAAGAATATGTACCCATTATACTACCTGATCTCAACTCAGCTGCTAACTCAAGTGCTGTTCAAAATCACACTGCTGATTGTCTATCAGAAGAGTTGCAAACAGCTGACAGACCAGAGACTGTTCAACAGACAACTGCTGCTCAACAGACTACTACTGGAACTCCAACAGTAGTGTTGCAAGATCAAAACAGAGGACAAAATTCTGATTTGCAACCTGATCTTAAATGGCTCAAGAATCACCCACCAGAGCTGGTGATTTGTGATCTTTTGGATAGAGTAAAGATAAGGAGAGCTGCTGCAAGTGATGCAATGTTCGTCAGCTTCCTATCTCAAATAGAGCTTAAGCAAATTGAAGAAGCTCTTAATGATTCAAATTGGATTGAAGCTATGCAAGAAGAGTTAAATCAATTTGAAAGGAATGAAGTCTGGTACTTAGTTTCTAGACCAAGTCATCAAAGGGTAATTGGCACTAAATGGGTATTCAGGAATGAAATTAATGAAGATGGTTTTTTCACCAGAAACAAAGCAAGATTAGTTGCCAAGGGTTACTGCCAAGAAGAAGGCATTGACTTTGATGAGACTTTTGCACCAGTAGCAAGACTAGAGGCAATCAGACTCTTTCTTGCTAATGCTGCTCATAAGAATTTCACAGTCTATCAAATGGATGTGAAATCAGCTTTTCTCAATGGAGAATTGCAAGAAGAAGTTTATGTTGAACAACCACCTGGATTTGAAGCCTACAAAGAAGAAGACAAGGTGTATCGTCTGAAGAAACCCTCTATGGACTGAAACAGGCTCCTAGAGCATGGTATGACACCCTATCTGATTTTCTTTTAATTAAAGGATTTCGTAAAGGTAAGGTAGATAAGACCTTGTTCACCATTGAACGGGAAGACCACATATTGCTTGTGCAAATATATGTGGACAATATCATTTTCGGTTCAACAAATCAACAGATGTGTGATAAGTTCTCAAAGCAGATGCAGAACAAGTTTGAAATGAGCATGATGGGAGAACTTAATAATTTTCTTGGTTTCTAAGTAAGACAATTGCCTGATGGAATATTCATCAACCAAGCAAAATACACAAAAGATCTGTTCAAGAAATTTGGTATGGAAACTAGCTCATCTATTAGTGTTCCTATGTCTACTGGACTTCGTCTGGATAAAGATGAAGATGGCAAATCAGTGGATATAACCAAGTACAGAGGCATCATTGGGTCACTGTTATACTTAACAGGTAGCAGACCTGATATTATGTACTCTGTTGGGGTTTGTGCGAGATATCAATCAAATCCTAAAGAATCTCATCTCCTAGCTGCCAAAAGGATACTTAAATACCTTAAAGGCACTCAGGATTTGGGATTATGGTACCCTAGAGAATCTGGATTTGAACTCATTGGTTATTCAGATTCTGACCTTGATGGCTGCAAAATTGATAGAAAGAGCACAACAGGTGCCTGTCAATTATTAGGTAGTCGCCTGATCTCTTGGATGAGTAAGAAACAGACTTCAGTATCCATATCTACTGCTGAAGTTGAGTACATAGCTGCTGGAGCTTGTTGTGAACAAATATTATGGTTAAAGCATCAACTTGAAGATTACAATGTTAAAATCAGTGGAATACCTATCTACTGTGACAATGCAAGTGCAATCTCTCTTACTTAAAATACTACAAGTCATTCAAGAACAAAACATATAGAGATCAAACATCACTTCATGAGAGATAATGTGGAAAAAGGAAATGTCATAATTGAAAAAGTTCATACTGATAATCAGATCGCTGACATCTTCACAAAACCTCTAATTGATGCAAGATTTTCGACATTAAGAGCTGAACTAAGTCTACTAAAGTTGGATGCATAAGCTGAGGGGGAACTCAACAGAAGACTAAAGTTCATTAGCTTACTCATCTTATTATCTTCAAGGTAAACTCTCAACAAACTAGTTAACTTATGGATTCTTAAAGCCATGGGGAACGTGTAAGACTAGCGGTACTTCAGATTAAAAGATGAAATTTGTTGATGAAAGTTAGTTGAAGTTATGTTTTCATCAGAAGATTTAAAATTTGAAGATTGAAGATTAATTAACTAGCTGGATTGGCAAACAGCCGAGGAAGGTTATCAGTTATTGGCTTTCACTGATAACAGTCTGTCATCAGGACACTGATCCTATCAGATAAGTATTTATTTTACTCGTCTGATCAGCTATGTAAAAGGTCTGTTGTTTTAAAATCGTATTATTCAAAAACTCGCTTTTACAAGTATATTGAGGCGGTTCGCATTCCCGCCTGACAATAAATGCTTTTTGAATTTTGAATCGCGTAACTGACGCCCCACGATCAGAACTGACACAAAACATATCTAACGGTTGGCGTGTATCACGAAAACCGAAATACCCTAACTTCTATAAAACCAGATCTGACCAGCACAGTATCTCTTTACACACCCAAAAATATTCAAACGCATTTGTGAAAAATTATGCTTTCATTTCTGCAAAATTTCTTGTGTTTCTTCACTAATTCTCTACAGATTAAAAAATGACTACTCAACAAGAAGCTAAGGCTGAAGGTATGTATCTAGTTTATGATACATATCACCATTCTGGCACCCCTGTAATGAAAGAAATCTTGGAGAAGTTCAAGGCTGCAACACTTGTGAAGTTCATGGAATCTCATGCTGAAATGGTCTGGAAGGACCAAATAATGGAGTACTACAATGCAAAGGACGCTGACTGTGGGAGGAAAAGCAGTCGTCATCATTCCTGCTCTATTGCACGAGAAATTTGGATTATCAAATCAGGAGAGAACTTATGTGTCTTCTATGGTAGAAGACAAAATCCAAGAGTTCTGGGCAATCTGTGCCAAGGAAGGAGAAGTCATGTCTGGAAACATAAAGAAGAAACAGTTGAAGGATGAATATCAGTGCATGGCTGATATGGTCTCAAAGCTGATAGAGAATTGTACCTTCTTTCTAGACAGTGTCACCATGAAACGCTACTGCATTATGATGGCCAATTACTACGGCTATGAGGTGAACTGCTCTATTGTGATCTGGTATATTCTGGCGCACTTTCACCAGAAGAAGCAAACCAATCACAGGATTACTCTAAGTTACCTGTTTTATCAGCTGGGATGTGGAATGACCCATGGAAAGGAGATTCACAATGCCAAAGCTATGGCTACATATCAAGCTGTTAAGGGAATAACTAGGAGGAAAAATGATGAGGAGGAAGAAGCTGAGGAACCTAAGGACAAGGTTCCTGCAATGAGGCAAAGAAAGTCTATTCAAATAGCAAAGCCTGTTGTTCAAGCCAGAACAGACAAGAAAAAGCAAGCTACTGCTGACACTGCTATAAAGAAAATTACTGATGAAGTTTTGGAGATATCAGCTGGTTCTCCATCAAGAACAGTGTCAGAAGAAATGTCTGCTGACAAAGTAGCAAAGAGGACTAGAAGCCAGTTGAGAGACACTGTTGCTTCTAAACCTGCCAAAGAGAAGCCTGCTACAAAGAAGTCTGCTAAGAGGAATGTGGTTTTTGAACCATCTCCTGCTAAGTCCTCAGACTTAGTCAGACAAAGTCCTCAATCAGTAGAGAGGCCTGCTGGAGCTGAAGAAGAGTCTGCTACTGATGATCAAACTGCCTCACAGACTACTTCAACCGCACCAACAGCTGAGGTTGCTCAACCTCATGATGATTCTGAAGTGCATATCATCATTCCAGTTGCAGTTGCACAGCTTGCATCTGCTGGTCCTGAACCTGCTCCTGCTCAAGAAGCACAGACAGCTGATAAGAAGAAAGGGAAAAGAAAGATTGTTATCAAAAAGAAGAAAGTGTCTGCTGCTGATAAGAAAAAGAGGGAAGAGGCAGAGCAGAGGAAGAGGGATGATCAAGAAGAGCACAGGGTCTTAGAGCTCAGTAAATTGAAGCTGAAAAAGAAGGGCAGAGAAGAAAAATGTCTAAGGCAGAACGCAAGGCTACTGAAGATGCTGAGTTAGCTCTTGTGATTGAGCTCAGCAAGAAAGATTCTCATGGTCCTAACGTAGCTGGTAGCATTAAGATTGGAGAATCAATGAACGCAAAGAAGAAAATGCCTGCTAGTGAAATACCTGAGAAGAAAAGGTTTAAGGTTAGGAAAGCATTTGAGATTGTTAACACTGACCCTGCTGTTTTCAACAGATTTGAAGCTGCCTTGGCTGATATTGACCAGAAGCTGTAGCGTAAAACATTGTTCATCCAAGAAAAGGAAAGATACATCAAATGGAGAGACTTTAGGATGAACAAGTCTGTTGAAGAAATCCAGAGCTGGAGAGAGTTTGCTGATGAGGAGAAGTGGGTCCTCAGCTGGTTGCAAACTTCTTCAATCACTAAAGCACTGGATCCTGATTATGTCAGAGATGTGATGCATAAATATGCTCAAGAAGCTGCTACTGCAGAAGCCAAGACCATCTCGGATGCTTTGCCAGCCAAGAGAAGAAAGCAAAATGATCCCATCAAACGGGATGTGCAAATTGCTGTTAATACTGCCTTGGAGAAATGGGCTAAGCGTTCAAGATATGAACAAGGATCTCCAAGTGATCTGCCAAGTCTACCCAGCGTACAGCAGATCATATTTGGCAAAGAAATAAAAGATTATCAAGAGTTGCCTAAAGTGAAGACAGCTGCTGTAAATCGTCTGCCTGTTGTAAGGAAAATCCGTCAGACCACTGTCCACACTGATGAAGGCATTATTGTTAACAAGATCTTTGAAGATATCACAGATCAGACTGCTGCTGTAGAAGAGCCCTTAGCCATTGAGTGGACTGCTAAGGAAAAGCCTGAAGAAGAAGCTGATCTGAAAGATACTCCTGTCCAACAGGAAGAAGATCAAACTGCATCAACCTCTGTTCCAACAGCTGACATGCACTCGTCGCTGATGGAAGCCTTCCAGCTAATGCTTGAAAAATCACTCAAGGAAATGGAAGAGAGGAAGAGGATGCTGATGGAGCAAATGCATAAGGAATATGCAAAAATGGTTAAGGATGCCATTGATAACTTCCCACTGCCTGAAGACAACACTCTGAGGATGACACATAGTATCTTGGACATGAATAGAAGTATTGAAGATGTCAAAGCTGATGGTAGTCATGCTGCCTTACAGAGAAATGAAGATAATATTGCTCATCTGACAAACACATTCATCAAAGTTGCTGATGAGGAGACTGCAAAGAATATGTTGTTGGTAGAAGAGGTTCACAAAGCTGCCAACAATGTTGATAATGAAATCTCTACATTGCAACTCAACATTGACTGCATCAATGATCAAGCTGACAAAATCACTACTGCTCTAAATCATCTCAACTCAAGCCAAGACTTAGTGAACCAGAACATCAAGACCTTGTGTGCTGCTGCCAAGATCCAAGCTGTTAGACTTAACCCTCCGGTTAACCCTGATGATGACAAAAAGGGGGAAGAGAAAAGGGAAGAGACAACCGTTCAAGCTGCTGTTGAAGACTCTGCTACTGCTCAAGGAGAACCAAAAGAGCCAGAGAACCAAGCATTTGAAGAAAAGGCTGAAGGAAATGGAGAAGCTGAAAACAAGGAAATTGATGTTGTTGAAGGAAATGGAAAGGTTGATGGAAAAGAAACTGATGTTGAAGACTTTGAAGAAGAACCCAAGGAACCAGTCAAGTCTGATAAAAAATTGGCTGGATCCAAGGACACTCCTTAGGAACAACTGGAGCCATTCACCAAGCACAAGAACATAGAGCGTCTGAAGAGAAGAGTTACTGAAGCAGAATTGGAAGTAATGCGTGAAAATGAAATAAAGCAGAAGATGGAAGCCGCCAAGGCAAATCTTCTTGCTGGTGATGCAATTGATGAAGAAGATGATGATGATGATGAACCAGAGTATGAATATTATGAGGAAGTTGAAGAAGGAAGTGAAGAAGCTGATGATTAGAATATATTATTCATTGTAATCAGTTTACTTTATTTTCCTTTCGGTTATCTCATCTAAAAGACTTGTACATTGTAATAACTTTCAATCATCTATAAAAGTTCAAGTTCTTTTCTAACATATATTTCTATCTCAGAAATTTTGAGGATCAAAACTTTAGTTTAGGTAACATGTACTTAGCTGAAGTTTTGTCATCATCAAAAAGGGGAAAATTGTTGGATGAAGATGAAGATAGAGTGTACTGAAGTTAAAAGAGTTAAAGGAGGTTTTGATGATTTCCAAAACACATCAAGATCAGCTAAGTATAAAAAACTTAGTTTAAAGCCCTTAGAAGAATTTTGACCAAGTAAGAAGACAAATCAGAAGGGTCAAATATTCAAGGTCCAGACTGATCTGCTGAAGGGAAGAAATCAGACTTGTAAAAATCATCCGACTAAAATCAGATTTGTTCAAGTTTGAGATCAGCTCTGCTCACCATCAGACTTGTACTCTCATCAGCCAAGTGAAAAGGATCAAGAAGTCTCCCTAACGGTAATAAATGCCCCTGGAGTAATAAATGATGAAGTCCGAGGATATTAATGGCAAATGATTGAAGAAATACCTCGTATCAGCTCGGTGCATTAAATGCTACCTGACAGAAAGTACAGTCTGCAGTACTGTCACTGTGCAGAGAGCCGTTCGCGGAAATTAAGGACCAGAAACCAAGAAATTCAAACTGTGCCTCTCTTCAACGGCCACTTTTTGAATATGTGAGTATAAATAGCTGAAGAGACGAAGAGAAAATAACAACACAACAACTGAGAGATCAATTTCGAAGCAGAATATTTTCTAAGTCTCAAGAAGCTCTAACAACTCACTCGCCTGCTGAAGTCATTTGTTGACAAAAGCTTGTTGAAGTTTAAAATGTAATACATTTTCTGAGTGAATCTTTAAAGAGAGTGTTGTGAGGAGTAATTATCCGTCTATGTGAGTGATATGTCTCTGTAGAATAGGTCTTCTTTGTGATTTCCTATCGCGCACTTGTGGTCGTTTCATTTGTTGTTCGACGCAAGCAGAGTATACTGTAAACCTAGTGATTATAGTATAACCCAAGATCTGTGTGACTTGGAAGAGTGGACTAAAGGATTTAAATCCATATAACCACTATAAAAATCCTTGTGTTTTTACTTTGCATTTTAACTTGCATATTTTCAGTTCGCATAAAAACACTTTGATAAAACTGTTTGAAAAGGATTTTAAAAGAGTCGTTTATAAATCTGGGGATAAAATCTTTCAAACTACTAAGTATACTTGTGAAAAACACTTAAAATATCCGCTGCAAGTATTCTGGTATTAAAACAGATTTTGACTAAATCAGCTAAGTGACTATCAGATTAGTGGTCAATCAAGCTGTTCAAAGATTTGTCCGCGATCAGCTTTGTCAACTTACTGCTCTGTAACAGCTTAGTCTGCTTATAGTTAAGCAAAAGTTTTAAAGTTAAAATTTGATTAAAATTTTCAGAGGTCTATTCACCCCCCCCCCTCTAGACCTCGTCTGACCACTTGGGACCAACAATATTGTTGGTCTTTGGTAGTAGTGGAGGATTGAAACTCGAAGGATTTAGTTATTCGAGATTTCTAGTCTAAGGTGGATGATTTATTCTGTCTCGATGGAGCAGAGGTAAATTGGAAGAAATTCCAATAGTATACCATTGCCAACTCAAACAGAATATACGCAGCATTGGGATGCAGCAGAAGAAAGTGTTTAGATGAGAAACATTCATCCAATGATTAGATGAATTACCTAGCATGGCAAAATGCTGTCGTTATCTTAACTGATTTAGATAAGGCAATTGCTTAATGAAAGGGAAACGAGATCTCACCAATAATCCGAACACAAAACCATATGATTAAACTAATCATAGGTAGTTGAGACACGTAGAAGGGTTACGTCACCTCAACAAAGACAACTTAGCCGATCCACTAGTGAAGTTCTTTCACAAAAGGGTTCGAGGGACATCTTTATAAGATGGGTCTTAGAAGCGTTGTGAATGGCTTTAGGGCAAGTGGGAGATTGAAAGGATAGTGCCCAGCAAACCAATATTAATTAGCTTGTTGGAGAACTGTTTTCTTATGGTTTATAATTAATACGCCTGTTTATTTATAGTGCGTAAATTAAATAATGGCCAACTTCATCTCTCGCGAACTTATCTAAGCGATTGGATGAAATCCTAAGGTCACAATAGACTATGGGACGATTCACTTCAGTATTCAGTGCAATCATGAAACAGTCTCTAAGGTCATGATCTTGAAACACGTTCCAAGTCATAGATTCCGAACGAGACGGGGTATCGAAGGAATTGCTAAGACTTGTACGATTATGCATGATTCACATGGATTGAATTTGTAGCGTTTCATGAGCAAGGCATTTGAGGCCAGTGCATGTGACTAGGTGGTTCGATAGAGACGATCGAATGCGTCGAACGACTCGAACAGAGAAACCCATTGTGGAAGCGCATGTCGCATATCGGTGATGGATATTTCTCAAGGCTTATAATAGTGTACGATTTAGTCCTTAGACTTGAGGTGCTAGGGCGAATTCGGTGCATGAATGTGCGTTCTTAGATTTAGGTACTGGTCACTTTGACTTAGGTTGTTTACCAATTATTGGTTATAAACGGTAAGTCCGTCGCTTTGGAGATCGAAGAGTTTGTATCGATTTGAATCGATTTTACTCAATTCTTTGACTAAGGTTGTTTAACAATTATTGGTTTTAACCGGTGTGTCCGTCGCTTTGGAGATCAAAGAGTGTCTATCAATTTGAATCGATTTTACTCAATTTTTTGACTTAGGTTGTTTACCAATTTTTGGTTTTAACCGGTAAGTCCGTCGCTTTGGAGATCGAAGAGTGTTTATCGATTTGAATCGATTGTACTCAATTCTTTGACTTAGGTTGTTTACCAATTATTGGTTTTAACTGGTAATTTTGTCGCTTTGGAGATCGAAGAGTTTTTATCGATTTGAATCGATTTTACTCAATTCTTTGACTTAGGTTGTTTACCAATTACTGGTTATAACCAGTAAGTCCGTCGCTTTGGAGATCGAAGAGTGTCTATCAATTTGAATCGATTTTACTCAATTCTTTGACTTAGGTTGTTTACCAATTATTGGTTTTAACCGGTAAGTCCGTCGCTTTGGAGATCGAAGAGTGTTTATCGATTTGAATCGATTTTACTCAATTCTTTGACTTAGGTTGTTTACCAATTATTGGTTTTAACCAGTAAGTCCGTCGCTTTGGAGATCGAAGAGTGTGTATCGATTTGAATCGATTTTACTCAATTCTTTGACTTAGGTTGTTTACCAATTATTGGTTTTAACCAGTAAGTCCGTCACTTTGGAGATCGAAAAGTGTCTATCGATATGAATCGATTTAACTCAATTCTTTGACTTAGGTTGTTTACCAATTATTGGTTCTAACCAGTATGTCTGTCGCTTTGGAGATCGAAGAGTGTCATCGATTTGAATCGATTTTATTCAATTCATTGACTTAGGTTGTTTACCAATTATTGGTTTTAACCGGTAAGTCCGTCGCTTTTGAGATCGAAGAGTGTCTATCGATTTGAATCGATTTTACTCAATTCTTTGACTCAGGTTGTTTACCAATTATTGGTTTTAACCAATAAGTCTGTCGCTTTGGAGATCGAAGAGTGTCTATCGATTTGAATCGATTTTACTCAATTCTTTTAGTTAGATTGTTTACCAATTATTGGTTTTAACCGGTAAGTCTTTGATTTGGCTAATAATTCATAACCAATGAACATATCTCAAAATAATTTTTAAGCAAAAGCTTTTTATTTCAACAAACGATATCAAATTTTTGAACTAACAAAATAAATGACAATTAAGATTTTAAAGGAATGAAGAGACGAAGATGATTTTGAAAAATTCAACGTCCATAGTATCTTCTCAGGTTCACAGCATTCCAAGTCCTCGGCAGGGGTGTTCCGTCCATGTGTGCAATTTTGTAAGAAACTTTCATTCCTACACCAACGACGATGTAAATTCCTTCCCAATTCTGTTGCAATTTCCCGACGTGCTTGGACACCTCTACCTTTTTTAGTACTTAGTCTCCTTCTTTGAAGTCCGTATGTTGACTTTTTTGTTGTAAGCTTTTTCCATATTTGATTTAGCGACCTGCAGCCGTACTGAAGCTTTTTCTCTTAAGGCTTCGGTCAGGTCGACATCATTTTTTCTAGCCTTTTTATTTTCCTTGCTATCATACATCTTGATCCTAGGTGTTGGGACCAATGTTTCGACTGGAATCACAGCATCCGAGCCGTATACCAAACTGAACGGGGTCTCGCCAGTTGAGGCTTTAACAGTTGTCCGATTTGCCCAAATCACTCCAGGGAGTTCGTCCAACCAACCTTTTTTATGGCTGCCCCTTATCTTATCTCCAAAGATTTCATTATTTCACGATTTGCTACTTCAGTTTGTCCGTTCGCTCTTGGGTGTCCTACCGAGGTAAAGTTTTGTTGAATTCCCAATTTAGAGCACCATTCCAGTACTTGTTTTCACGCGAATTGAGTTCCATTGTCAGAAATTAGGATTCGTGGGATGCCAAATTGGCAAACTATGAATTTCCATAGTCAATTAATTACTAGAAATTGCGTTATCCGAGCCAGCGCGATGCATTCTATTCGACAACGACTAGAACATAGGTTTTCTTTGACCTGGCCACTGGGAAAGGTCCTACAATGTCTATTCCCCATTGATCAAAAGGCCAGCAGACATGAATAGGGTGCATCTTTTCGGCGGGTTGATGGCTTATATTAGCGTGAACTTGGCAATGATGACATTTTTGCACATATTCGACGGCATCTTTGTTTAAATTAGGCCAATAGTAAGCTGTGCGGAGACATTTCAAAGCTAAGGCACGTGCTCCGCTGTGGTTCCCTGCCTCTCCCTCGTGTATTTCTCGAATTACATCATCGGTCTGAGGTTCGGAAATGCATTTCAATAGAATTCCCGACACCAATCTTCTCAAAGTGCATTAGCCAAGTGTGACTTTCGACAATCAAGATATCGCTATCACAACCGGCCGAGTCGTTAGGTTCTTGTATTGAGGTCGGAGTTTCTAATAGAAAGTCGGCCAGGACTTGAGCCATAATAGCGACTCATGGTTTATATTCAATTTCGAATTGTCCTAATTCGATCGCCCATTTGATCAATCTTCCAGAGGCTTCTGGCTTTGCCAAGACCTGCCTCAGTGGTTGGTTTGTGAGCACGACTATTTTATAGGTCAAAAAGTATGGTCGGAGTTTGCGTGCTGCCACCACTAAGGCTGTTGGATGAAGATGAAGATGAAAGAAGACAAGTAATTAAGGGAAGGTTTTGATGATTTCCAAAACATCATAATCAGCTAAGTATGGAAAGCTTAGTTCCCTTAGAAGAATTTTGAACAAGTAAATGAAGACATCAGAAGAGTTCAAAGTTCAAAGCTCAGAAGACTAGTGATCTCTTGTTGAATCAGCGAACAGAAGGGTAGATCATCAGCCGAGTCAAATCAGATGAGTTCAGTATTTGATCAGCAGAGTATCTATCAGCAGAGTCGTCTTGATCAGCAGAGTAGAAGAGATCAAGAGATTAGTCCAACGGTAATAAATGCACTTGGTGTAATAAATGCTGAAAGAGAAGGGTAGTAATGGCAAATGATTGAAGATATCCTCGGATCAGCAGAGTGCATTAAATGCAGCATTAAATGCGATGGTCAGAAAGGTACTGTACACAGTACGGAATGCTGCAGGGAGCCGTTTCAAAAAGAGCTGAAGGATGGATTTGATTTGTGACTTGCCTTCAACGGTCATAATTTCATCTCCATGTATAAATAGAGCTGAATTTCAAATCGAGCAAAAACACAACAACAATCAGAGATCGAAATTTTGAAGCAGAATTTCTCTAAGTCTCAAAAGCTCGAACAGCTCACTCGTCTGGTGGAAGTCATCTGTTGACAGAAACCCAGTTGAAGAAATCAGAAAAACATTATCTGAGTGATTTTGTGATAGCTAAGTGTTGTGCGAATTGAGAATCCATCTGTGTGAGTGATTCTACTTTAGAGGATAGGTTTTCTTTGTGAATTCCTATAGTGAGCTTACAGCCTTCTCATTAGTTGTTTAGGTGTAAGTGGAGAAATATTGTAATCTTTGTGATTATAGTATAACCCAGAATCTGTGTGATCTGGAAGAGTGGACTAAAGGATTTTTATCCATATAACCACTATAAAAATTCTTTGTGTTATCTTGCATTTAAAGTTTTCTTGCATATTTTAAAGTTTGCATTTTAAACACTTTGAATCAAACAAAAGATTTTGTAAGGAGTTTGAAAACTGGGGATAAAATCTTTTGGAACTTACTTTACTTGTGAAAAACACTTTCAAACAATCCGCTGCAAGTATACTCTTGGAAAACTGTTTTACTGATAAAACAGCTAAGTCATTGTAAGAAGAGTGGTCAGTCGTCTGTTCAAGATTTGTTCACGATCAGACTAGTCCGCTTACTGTTCTTCATCAGCTTAGTCTGCTGACAGAAGACTGAAAAGTTTTTAAGTTCAAAAATTTTCAGAGGTCTATTCACCCCCCCCCCCCCTCTAGACCTCATCTGACCACTTGGGACCAACAAGTGGTATCAGAGCAGGTGGTTCATTAGAATCAGCTGCCTGATCAACGAGCTTGATCCGAGTGTTTTTCAAAGGTTTTCAAAACTTTTCAAAAGAGCATCTTTTTGAAAAATCAAAACTTTTTGAAAAATGGATTGTATCAGTGATTTAACCGTTTTTCGTCGGGTTAATTTAATATCAGTGAATTTGTGATATCGGGGGTTTGGATATTGAATTATTCAGTATATTGGGTTCTGTTACTTTATTCTGGATGGATCGTTTACAAAGAAAAGCAATAATCAAAGGCAAGAAGTAAAACCATTAACGAAATTAAGAACGCAATGATATGGAGGTAAAGTTCTGCAACAATAATGGATATTATTGAGTTCTATTGTTATCAATGTATTCTTGTGTAATCTCAGAATTAAGAGAATTCGTAGTTGTCTTATACAACGAATAACTAGGTATTTATATTATGCTAAACCTAGTATTACAAGGAATCATAGTCCTAGTTGGACTCGGCCCAACCTATCCTTCCTGGGTCCGGAGTGTAATCTTTACTCGGAGCGAGCGGCATCAGGCTGGGTCAGTAAGAAGATCCCGATCCTTTGTAATTGGTCGAACCGGTCTTATAATCTCTGTTCGATCTGATCAGTATGTAGGGTGCGAAATAGCCCCCATCAGTACTCCCTCACTTCTTCGAGCGTATAGATAATAGGAGCTCGTAGAAGTAGATAAATCTGATCGACTGTTTCTTTTCTATGAACGGAGCCTCGTTAAAAACCTTACTTAAGAAAAAACCCAGTGGGAAAAAATCTTAAGTAAGGAAAAGAGTGCTACGTATCATAGATAGTCGTTTCTTCTGTCTAATCGTGGATCGCCACGCGTCTATTCAGGAGGCTTTTTGTATCCTTCCGTTTTTGGCGGGAATTTGAGTAGCTGTGATAAGTTCGAAACGTCTTTTCTCATTTCCTTATAAATAGGTGACTTTCGAGTTTGCCATTTCTCTTTTATATTTGCTTTTAGATCGCAGTCATTTTCTAGTTTGGTCGTTCGTCGTATAAAATTTTCCTTTCATCGACCTTCTTCTTCCGAGAACTAGAATATAGATGGCTTCCGTTAGAAGATCTTCTTCTTCTCCTAGAGAGATCATTGCCCCCGATAACGAGGAGGAGTTACATTCTAATCCTCTGGGTGAACAGACTACGGTATCTGACCTTGTTATCCCTGTAGAAGATACTTACAAGGTACGAATCCTTTCCGATGCGGATGTAGCCGCCCGAGCCAAAAAGGGCAAAGGTACTGTTCCTCAGATTTCTGAACCAATTGAGGATGTAGCTTGCGCATATACAGAGGAAACGTTCCCTGAAGTCGTGAATAACTATACCAAATATTTTCCGGAAGGTTCTGAAATGATTCTACCATCCCCTACTGATAGGGTCACTTCTCCACCGGAGGGATGTCGAGCCTTTTACACGGCTCACTTTAATAGCGGACTGCGTCTTCCTTTGTCTCCCCTTTTTCTGGAAGTTCTAAAAACTTTCAGCGTGTGCTTGACACAACTGGTTCCAAATTCTGTTGCTTTTGTGGTTTGTTTTTCCGTTCTGATGATTGCAAAGGGATTTAAACCTTCTTTCCGTAATTTTACGCAACTTTTTCGTTTTAATATTTCTAGTTCTTCAAACCGTGGATACTTCTTCGCTAGTCAGCGGCCCAGCCGAGCAATCTTTGATGCTCCGGTTTCTAGTAATCCTTCTTGGAAATCTCATTTCTTCTTTGTTCGTCCTCCGCCTAATCTCCGTTTGGCGGATGGTTCGATCACGCCTTTCTCGTGGGATCATGGTTCCAGGTGGATTCCCGGAGGTCGCTCACCGACTGGTGAACTTGTTCCTGACGATGTACAGTTTATCACTGAGATTCCCGAGATGCGTACAAACAAATATCAAAGCGCTCTTCTGATTGGGGAATCTTTTCTTCGTAAAGCGGGGTTAAGCGTCCATAATTTTCCCATCAGTTCATCATCTGAGCCTCTAGGTTAGCATTTTATTTGATCTTTAGTATTGTCACTATACTTTTTATATGGAGAAACTAACTTTATTTTGTTTCTTTCTCAGCTCATATGGTAGAAAGCTCCCGACACTCTTCGAAGGGAAAAATGGTGCTGTCGAAATCTTCCAAGTCAGTGGAGAATAATCCTATCGAGCAGAGGGCGTCTCGAAAGAGGAAATTGGAATTGGGTCACGAATCCGAGGAGAATAGAGAGGAATCTCCGGATTCTCCACGCGAGTCCCCTATTCGTCAGGGCATGGGATCCGGTTATCCTCCGCTTCATCTTAGAACATCTTTGGGTATTCGAGGATGTCGTAGCTGGTCGATGCCTCATCCCACTAATAATCCAGTTGATAGAAAGAGGAGTTACTATGGACGTTCTGGTGACGACCTTTCTTTACTCGGGGATAAACATCCAAATCCTACTCTGGTCGAAATGATCGAGGATCATTTAGAGGGAAGGAGGGCCGCTGGTTATTCCGAGAAGGATTCTCTTATTCATGATAATAACGAGAATGCGGTCGATAAGGCGACCCGTATTCTTTTATCTGGCGTTCATACTCGCGATCTTAATAAACTTCTTCATAAGGATCCTTTGGAGAAATTCCAGCGAGCTTCTCTCTATGCTGAAAAGGTGAGATCCTTTTTCTTTCTATTATTTTGATGAAGTGATCTTTTAAGATTTTCTCAATTTGCTAACTTGTTTCTTTCTGACCCTTTCGTTATTTCAGGTCAACACCTGTCTGACATCATACGCCTATGAAAATTCTCTTTGGAAACAACAGTGCGATTTCCTTGAAGAGAAGTATAAAGCTTTACTTCACAAGTCTTCTGGTTCAGAAGTTGGTCCCTCAACATCTTCCTCTATTCCTGTCGTAGAGACTCGTGCTGCCGGGACCGAAGACCAAGAAATGCTAGATAGAGCGATAGAGGTTTCTCGCGCTCAGGAACAAACCAATCAAATGGCAAGAAAATTAGAAGAATTGCAGTTGCAGAGCACGACTCGGATTAGTGAGCTTGAATCTCAAGTGTCAAGCCTTGAAGCTTCTTTAGAGGACTATGAAAACGACGTCCCACTTAGGCAAAGAGATCGATATGTTAGGAAATCCGACGAACAAGTAGTTCGAGAATTCCTCAACTCTCCTGTTCATATGGCGTTGGTGTACCGGATGGTCGGTCCTCTTCTTGAGAATACCTTTAAAAAATCGATTCATCAACTGGTCGCTTTGGAGATGATCGAGGATCGTCGGAAGGAGTATTTTAAGGCAGCTCATATCCGGTTGAACCGTTATGGCGAGCTTTATTCTTCTTCTGAGGTTCCAGATGTCGAATATCAAGGTTTTCCTCTGGCTCATCTTGTCGAGGAATTTGGAAATCCATTGCCGATTCCTCCTTCTGATGTTAACGATGAGCTCGATAATACTTTCATCGATCCAGTAGATGAAGAAGAAGACGAAGACGATATAGGCATGACTGAGGTCGTCAATAGTGAGCAGAAGATTTCGGATAGCGACCAGGCTTCTTAAAGTAGTGATTTATTTTTGAAATAATCTTTGTAATTATCCGCTTGTAGGTTAAATTGTAGCTTAGCTTTCCCTACTTTGTACACTAAACGTTTCTTATTCAGACAGTCGTGTCCTTTCACATTCGCTGTAATGATTCAGACAAGTCATTTAATTTGCCGTAATCATTATGTATGTGTCTTTTCAAATTCTAGCGTTTGCTCCAAGGTCAGTTTTCCTGTTTTGCGCCCTTTCTTCGGGTTAGTCGCGTCTTTTCGTGCAGTATAAATACGAGAGGTAAAATTTGACTTGTCTTTTTTACTGCTATACTCCTCTCTTAACATAATACTCTTTCTTGAGCTAGTCGATAAACTTCCTCGATATTAATTTATATTTTTCCGTAATCCGATCATGAGTAACCTTTTCGGTAATACTTCGAAGCGACCTTCTCGTGAGGGCGCTAGGGATAATAGATCGAAGAAATTTCGAAGAGAAGGGCCTTCGATGGAGCCTCCTCGTTCGTCCTCAGTTAGTAGCTCGATGATCGATACTCCTATTACCACGTCCCAACCTTTATCAGAAGTTAGTTCGTCGCTCCTCCAACCAAACTTTTCTTCTACCCCCGCGGGAGGTAATAGGTCTTCCCCAGGTCGATTAGCTTTCGGAGATCCATCCAACATGGAACCGGTTTACGACATACCTGTTTCTTCAGGTTTTTCTTCTTACGAGTATGGATCTCATGGAGGGGATTTTGTTAGTTCCCTTCCTTTTTCTACTTCTACTGCCCTGCTAGTTAGTGAAGGGCAAGTCGGTGATGGTTTTTCTGTCAATCCTTCCATAACGCAGTCTATTTCGCAATATGGTCCTGAATATCTATTTCATGATACCACTGTAACGACTGCTTCTTTTGAGTCTGGGGGACCTTCTGGGGGTCGATCTGGGTCGAGGTCAGGTCGTCGGACCGTTATATCTGCTTCCGGCAAAGAGACCTCTGTTAGTCCCAACGAGCGGGATTCCCCTCGTCCGTTAGATGATCGTTGTGTGCTTATGCAGGTTAATGACATTCTTTTGTCGGAGACTCCACGTTCCGACGGTGTCCCTTTGACAAGCGAGCTGCCTGGTTCTGTTGAACCTGATGCTTTGTCTTGGGACTTAGGTATGAGTACTATTTTGCCCGGCGAATTGAGGAAGCTCGAAGGTACTTCCAATGTTCGCCTTGTTCAATCTTTGGTGAAGATATGTGAGCAGGTAGACATTTTTGTTCTTTGTTTTGAATTCTTTGTTGTACAGTGGTTTTTCTTACTCTTTCTGTTTTTAGGGCAAGTATTTTGCACTCCAGCTGGGTGTGCAAAATGATGAACTGTGGAATAGTCGGAGAGCTCTTCAAGGTCAGCTGGAGTCGGAGAAAGCTAAAACCAGGGGTTTGGAGCTGCAGCTGCAACTTGCTAAAGATGATCTCCAAAAGTTAGAGGCTGACAAAGTTATTCTTGAGAAAGAGAAAGGCGACCTAGTTCAGGCTGCCGCGTCGGCAGAGGGATCTCGTCAACAGGCATATGATGATGGTTATGATGCCGGTTATCTTAAGCGCCAGGAGGAGTTGATGGCGTTTGCTGGTAACCTAACTCCTCGGAGGCCTGTTTCTGCTGGTCGCCCCTCTGGCGATTCTTCTCAATGATCTTTATTCGATCTGGCAGACCTTGGACTGTCTCTTTTTTTTTTTTTTTTTTTTTTTTTTTTTTTTTTTGTCGCCCAACATTTGCGCATTCGTTTGGGCTGAAATTTTGTAATGGGAGAAGTACTAAAATGGAAATATTATGATCTCTTCTGTAGGCAGATTCTTGCCTTGATTCTAATGATATATCTTTTTCATATATGTAATTGCTACGCACAAATATACCATCATGTAGTAATTGACAAAGATTAGTTTTACTTATCTGAATTTTTATTTCTGCGGAGAGATTTGAGTATGGAGAAAGTAAGCTTGATCTTGCTTTGGTCGCTTGTAAGATAACTGAACGGTATAATATTTGCTTCGCATATTTAATCTTTGTTGATCGATCCAGCCGATCGTCGTTGTGTAAACCCTTAGCTGTCTGGTCGATGCTCGATTCATGCCTTATAAATTTGTCCTTATATGACATATATCTTATATAAGGAGGTTATTGTTCCTCCCGTTGAATTTCAGTTCTTCTTTTCCTCAGAGAAAAATTTTCCTTTAGGTGCTTTTCACCTATCCATGTCTTCCATTATTAGCTTTTCAACTATACATATCCCTAGCCAGTATATCATACTCTTGATATGGGAGGAATTGGAAAATGTAACAGTCCTGGCCAGATCTGACCCGTTCAGACCTCCTTCAGCAATTCTTTGGAAAATTAGGCAGTGACGGCCTTATAGTTTCGAATAGGGAGGGCTATTCTCCTGATTTCGATGTCAGATTTCTTGGATTCTAAATGGAATTCTTGTATAGCCAACTTAGTAGTCCCCCTATGATGTATGAGGCAGTTACGACCCCCATATGGTGGAGGCTCTGGTCGTTTTTAAGCAATTATCCTCTTTCAACGGTCCAACTTTGCATGCCTTCGTTGAGGAGTTCTTAATATTTTCTATTAGGCGACCCTCATATATGATCGTGCAGATCGTTTTGGTCTTTGAACTTCTTTAAGTTTTCTTGGATTATTTTGTTGATCGCTTCGATCTGTAGATTTGTTTGTCGTCGATCAGTCGATCAGACGGGCGCCGTTCCAACTTACTTGCATTTAATTCGGGAAGTCAAAGGGTCGCGTTCTCATCCCTTGATTAAACTCCTATCGTCCGTAGGATCATTTTCACGGGCGCCTATAAATAAGTAGGCAGTTTCCTTATTTTCCATTCATAACAATGGGTATCTCGGTTTCCTTAGATTTCATTTTGCCTTCAGATCCCATAATGTTCAAGAAGTCACATTATCGTGATTTGTTCGTTCGCAGTAAAGAAATTGTCCCCAGTCTTGTATTGACGGGTCCCATGTCAGCCCTTCCTTGTATCGACGGATCCCATGAGATCTCTGCCTTAGTCTTCATCACATTAGAGGTCCGTGGTTTCCGTCTGCACATGGAGGGTTCGTACCTTGCCGGCCATCCTCGTCCTTGGAGGTTACTTCCGGATTGATAGACCACCGGGGTGGCCGGTAAAGTTACCGTTTCACGGCGGTCCTGAAGAGATGCTGCTTCAGAGTAAAATGTTTTATAGATAATGTAAAAGCAGTATCTTTTGTGGGTGAATTGAGTACTGCTGGTTATCTGGTTGGTAATGCTCATTTCACCTGGAGGAACATACCGATCTTCAGAGCCTGGCCATCGAACCAAAGAAGTCGACCATCCTGAGCAGCATGCTTCTTAGGTGGTTTATTATGATCGATGAGGTACTAGGGAGGAGATTGGTGTTTCCGTGGACATTGTCGTGAAGATAGTCGATCCCGTAGGATCAATTTAACTAGATCATTGTAACGATCTTTAGATAGCAAGCAGATTTTTGTAACGTAGAATATTTGTATGTAATTGATTTGATGAATAAAATATTATTTATTTCTTGCATTTTCTTTGTCGTTTGATAATTTTATTTACGAGGAGTAATTTCCGAGCAGATGAATTCATACTTGATTTACCTTTCAAAACTTTAGGAGTATCAGCGGATCTTATTTAGATCGTTAGGAGTAGATCGAGGAGTTTTTATTGAGCGTATCAATGTGTACTCAATCTTGCTATAATTTAGACTTAGGATTTCATAACAAAATCCTTCTTTGTCGTTGTAATTAATCGAGGAGTTTTTATTGAGCGGATCAATATTTACTCAACTCGTTTTGTTTAGACTTAGGTTTTTAACCCAAAAATCTCTTTGATCGTTGAACATATATCGAGGAGTTTTTATCGAGCGGATCGATGTTTACTCAACTCGTTTTGTTTAGACTTAGGTTTTTAGTACCTGAAGTCTTTTAATCATTATAGATATATCGAGGAGTTTTTATCGAGCGGATCGATGTTTACTCAACTCGTTTTGTTTGGACTTAGGTTTTAATACCTGAAGTCTTTTAATCATCATAGATATATCGAGGAGTTTTTATCGAGCGGATCGATGTTTACTCAACTCGTTTTGTTCAGACTTAGGTTTTTAATACCTGAAGTCTTTTAATCATTATAGATATATCGAGGAGTTTTTATCGAGCGGATCGATGTTTACTCAACTCGTTTTGTTCAGACTTAGGTTTTTAATACCTGAAGTCTTTTAATCATTATAGATATATCGAGGAGTTTTTATCGAGCGGATCGATGTTTACTCAACTCGTTTTGTTCAGACTTAGGTTTTTAATACCTGAAGTCTTTTAATCATTATAGATATATCGAGGAGTTTTTATCGAGCGGATCGATGTTTACTCAACTCGTTTTGTTCAGACTTAGGTTTTTAATACCTGAAGTCTTTTAATCATTATAGATATATCGAGGAGTTTTTATCGAGCGGATCGATGTTTACTCAACTCGTTTTGTTCAGACTTAGGTTTTTAGTACCTGAAGTTTTTTCGTTAATAAAATTGAACGAGGAGTTTTTATTGAGCGGATCAATGTATACTTCGACTCGTTTTAATTTAGACTTAGGTTTTTCGTACCAAAAGTCTTTTTGATCGTTGAATATATTTGTCGAGGAGTTTTTGTCGAGCGGATCGATGTTTACTCAACTCGTTTTGTTTTAGACTTAGGTTTTTCGTACCAAAAGTCTTTTTGATCATTAAATATATACGTCGAGGAGTTTTTATCGAGCGGATCGATGTTTACTCAACTCGTTTTGTTTTAGACTTAGGTTTTTCGTACCAAAAGTCTTTTTCGTTAATAAAATTGAACGAGGAGTTTTTATTGAGCGGATCAATGTATACTCGACTCGTTTTAATTTAGACTTAGGATTTTCGTACCAAAAGTCTTTTTGATCGTTGAATATATTTGTCGAGGAGTTTTTATCGAGCGGATCGATGTTTACTCAACTCGTTTTTGTCGTCGGGATGAGGAGTGTTTATTGAGCGGATCAATGTATACTCGACTCATTTATAATTCAGACTTAGGTTTATCACCAAAAAGTCTTTGTTGCTGTTGATATAGATCGAGGAGTGTTTATTGAGCGGATCAATGTATACTCGACTCGTTTCGTTCTAATATTTATCAATATGCTAGTGTAATTCCACAGAGCGTTAATCGAAATAATCGATGTATAGAAAATGCTAAAATTTTTACTATTTGAACTCTAGGCTAGGGCCTTCGTTACAAAGATTAAAACTTGATAAAGTAAAAATAAAACAATGCAGTATAATCTGCTAAAATTTATTTACCATAGTATTTCCTAAGGTTGACTGCGTTCCAGGTTCTTGGTAAGGCTGTCCCATCCATGTGTGCAATTTTGTATGAACCTTTCTTTCCTACGCCAATGACGATGTAAGGTCCATCCCAATTTTGTTGTAACTTTCCCAAATGCTTGGATACTTCTACCTTTTTCAAAACCAAGTCTCCTTCTTTGAAGGTTCGGACGCGTACTTTTTGATTGTATGCTTTCTCCATATTTGCCTTAGTGGTTTGTAGGCGTACAGCAGCTTTATCTCTTAAGGCTTCTGTTAAATCAACGTCATTTTCCCTCGCCTTTTCATTTTCTTCTTTATTGAACATCTCTATTCTTGGAGTTGGAATTAAAGTTTCCACAGGGATAACAGCTTCCGACCCATACATCAAGCTGAATGGGGTTTCCCCAGTTGAATTTCTTACCGTAGTTCGATTAGCCCACAAAACTCCTGGTAGCTCATCGAGCCATTTTCCTTTGGCGGCTCCTAACCTTTTTTCCAAAGATTTTATTATCTCTCGGTTTGCTACTTCAGTTTGTCCATTTGCTCGAGGATGTCCTACCGAGGTAAAATTTTGTTGAATTCCGAGTCTTGTACACCATTCTATTATCTGTTTTCCCGCGAATTGAGTTCCATTATCGGAGATAAGGACCCTTGGGATGCCGAATCGACATACTATGAATTTCCAGAGGAAGTTAATAACTTGGAATTGGGTTATTCGTGCGATGGCGACGCATTCTATCCATTTGCTAAAGTATTCTACAGCGACCAGGACATAGGATTTCTTTGATCTAGCTGTTGGGAAAGGTCCCACGATGTCCATTCCCCATTGATCGAATGGCCAACAAATCGGGATAGGGTGCATATTTTCTGCTGGTCGATGGCATATGTTAGCATGAATCTGGCAGTGATGACATTCTTGGACATATTGAGCGGCATCTTTATTGATGGTTGGCCAATAGTAACCTGTTCTGAGACATTTTAAGGCCAATGCCCTCGATCCACTGTGATTTCCTGCGTCTCCTTCATGTATTTCTCGCAGTATATCCATGGTTTGTGATTCAGGGATGCATCTCAGGAGAATTCCCGATACTGATCGTCTGTAGAGTTTTCCTTCTATAAGTGTATACTTTGGGGCTCGATATTTTATTTTCCGAGCTTCATTCTGATCAGATGGTAGTTTTCCATCTTGAAGATAGTCTTTCATTGGGTTCATCCAGTTTTCTTCGGCTTCTTCGATTTCCATTATATCGATTATCGGTATTTCATCGATATCGATTGCTGGTGTATTAGATATCAACCAGTTAATCACCCGTTCGGTCTTTCCGTCATGGGATCCTGTGAATTTTGATAGCTGATCGGCCCATTTATTTTCCGAACGTGGGATGTTCTGGATACTGAAGCTTTCAAATTTCCCAGCTAGAGATTTCACTTTGGCGAGGTATTTGATCATATTGAACTCTTTAGCCTCGTATAGGCCTTCTATTTGTCTTTGTACTAATTCCGAATCAGTTAGTACCTTAAGACTCTTTATGTTGGCTTTTATCGCCATCTCCATTCCTGCGATTAACGCTTCATATTCGGCTTCATTGTTTGTTACGACGAAGTCCAATGTTATCGCGTAATTCAAATCTTCCTTATTTGGTCCAGTGAAGTTAATTCCGGCGCCTCCCCCTTCTCGGTATGAAGCACCGTCGACATGCATTAACCAAGTTTGATCCTCGATCATCAAAACATCGTTGTTGTGGCATCTCGACGATTCAGTGGCCTGCGTCGGTGTTTCTAGTATAAAATCGGCCAACACCTGGGCCTTGATGGCAATCCTCGGTTTGTAGTCTACCTCGAACTGGCTGAGTTCGATGGCCCATTTGATTAGTCGTCCGGAGGCTTCTGGTTTTGCTAGGATTTGTCTTAACGGTTGATTCGTCAAAACGATGATTTTGTAGGTTAAGAAGTAGGGTCGGAGTTTTCGTGCAGCCACTACTAAGGCCAGCGTGAATTTTTCTATTTCCAAGTAATTCTTCTCCGCCCCTTGTAATAACTTGCTGAGATAATAGACAGGCTTATGCTCTGAACCCTCTATCTTAATTAGGACTGAGCTAACGGCCGTATCGGAGATGGAGATGTATAAGTACAATGGTTCCCCTTCTGTCGGTTTGGCCAACATCGGAGGGGATGTTAAATATTCTTTGAGTTGTTCGAAAGCTCGTTCACATTCTTCGGTCCAAACGAAGTTTTTCGCTTTTCGAAGTGTTTGGAAAAAGGGCAAGCTTCTATCCGCCGATTTAGATATAAATCTATTCAACGCTACGATTTTCCCAACCAAGCTTTGCACTTGAGAGATGGTCTTGGGAGGTTTCATTTCAGTTATGGCTCGAATTTTTTCTGGGTTGGCTTCTATTCCTCGCTGGTGTACCAAATATCCCAAAAATTTTCCTGACTTAACACCGAAGGTGCATTTTGCGGGGTTCAACTTCATACGATATTTTCTTAAGATTTGGAAACATCGATCTAGATGTTTTACGTGATCTGCTTCATTCATACTTTTAACTAACATGTCGTCTACATAGACCTCCATTATTTCTCCGATTAACTCCCTGAACATTAGGTTTACCAATCTTTGGTATGTAGCCCCAGCGTTCCTTAATCCGAACGGCATTACTATAAAGCAGTATACTCCCTGTTCGGTTATGAATGCGGTCTTCTCTTGGTCGCGCTCGTCCATGTATATTTGGTTAAAGCCTTGGAAGGCGTCCATCATGCTGAACAGCGCAAAGCCAGCAGTCGAGTCGACCAATAAGTCGATTCTTGGGAGGGGGTAAGGGTCGCGTGGACATAACTTGTTAAGGTCGGTGAAATCATTACACATCCTCCATTTGTTGTCCTTTTTATCCCCCTTTGCTACTAGTACAACATTACATAGCCACTCCGAGAAATGTATTTCTCGGATTTGTTTTGCTTCCATCAGTCTTTCAACTTCGGCTTTAATGATTTTATCTTTCACTGGTCCATGATTTCTTTTCTTCTGTCTGGCGGGTTTCGCCGAAGGGTCAATTTTTAGGGTATGCTTGATTACTCGAGGATCGATCCCTTCGATGTCATTTGCACTCCAAGCGAAAACGTCCACGTTATTTCTTAGAAATTCGATTAACATTACTTCTCCTTCTTTGCTCAATTCTGTACCAATTCTTGTCCTTTTGGACGAGTCGCCTTCTACTAGAATTATATCTTTATGTTCTGGGGGTTGCAAGGATAAATCTAGTGGTTCTTTCCCCTTTTTATCTAATCGATCAGTAATAGGAATTTCGTCCTCATTTCTAATTGGATCGTCTTCGATCTTTCTCTTGCTCGGAGTAATAGGGTTAGGATGTTCTCTCAAGGTCAGCGACGTGCTGTAGCAATCCCACGCCATACAGTGGTCATTCGTTATTTCTCCAATGCCGCTATCGGTCGGAAATTTTATTTTCTGGTGATAGGTAGAGACCACAGCTCGAAAAAGGTTAAGGGCTGGTCGCCCTAATATAGCGTTATAAGCGAAGGGTGTTTCTACCACTAGGAATTTTACCAGCTTCACTGTTCGAAGTGGCTTCTTTCCGAGCGATACACTCAAAGATATTGTTCCGCTGGGGATGATCTCGGACCCTCCAAAGCCTACTAACGGTGTGGCTACCTTTTGTAGGTTTATTTGTCCGAGGTTCATTTGTGCTAAAACCTCCCTGGAGATGATATTTGCTGAGCTTCCATTATCGATTAGGATTCTTTTCACATTGTAATTCGCTATTTCTAACGACACTACCATAGGGAAATCTGGGTTATCTTCTTTCGTATCCCAAGTAATGTTTTTAGGTACTTCGCCTTCGTTAAAGCTAATCGGCTCGTGATTTGTTGGCCTATTTTCTAACGTCCATATTTCATTTGGATATTTAGAACTTGCAATTAAGGATCTGGCCATTCTTCGTCGAGCATTGCGACTATCTCCACCCGCAGGCCCCCCGGATATAGTGTGGATAGTTCCATTGATCTGGTCGTGATTCAACTCCTGAGTAGGTCGATGTTCTGGTGACCTTCGATGAGAACTTCTCCTTTGAGTTCCGTTCCGGGGGCTTCTGCTTCTTTCCCTTTTGCGATTATCTCGTTCTATGTATTCGTCTAGTTTTCCTTGCTCGATCAGTTTTTCAACTTCTCTCTTAAGGTGAAAACAATTTTCCGTTCGATGCCCATGTGCCCTATGGTACTTACAGTATTGATCATAGTTTCTAGACCCTGGTCTGGGCTGAGCGATTTTCCTCGCCTCAGGAATCCAATTATTCCTTTCTAGAACTTCCAAGATTTCTTCGATTGGAGCATTTAATCTTGGGTGTTCTACTTGATTCACTCTGCTTCTGATTGGTGGTTCAGGGTTTCTTGGTCTTTGGTAGAAATTAGGTTGCCTTTCTCGGTCGGCTCCGCTGTATTCCAGTCGCTGGAAAACGTTACCTCTCTTGGAAGATCGCTCGTAATCCAAGGATCTTTGGGCGGGAATCCTATCATGCCGCTTAGACCCTGTAGCCGTAACTTTGTTTTTGTTTTTATCCTTAAAGGAATTCATCTCTTCTTGAGTCATATACTTAGATGCTAGGCTCATGATGTCGGCGAACGTTCTTGGTTGTTTTCGGCTGAGGGCGTTTCCAAACTGCCTGTTTTTAGTGAGGTCGAAGAGGATAGAAATTATGTAATCGATATTCGGAGAGTCGATTTTGAGTAACTCTACGTTGAATCTTGCCAACCAATTTCTTAGGGATTCCCCCTCTTGTTGGTATATTGTTCCTAGGTAACTCATCGGCAGTTTTTGTCTCTTCAGACTGGCAAATTGCTGTGTTAGTTTATTGCATAATTCTCGGAAACTGAATATGGAATTGGCCGGCTGTTTGGCAAACCAATCCAACGCGAGTCCTTCGAATGTTGTCACCATTAGCTTGGCAGTGTATTCGGCGGAGTGGGCATATAGATTCATAATGTTCGTAAAGCTAAAAATATAATCATCCGGGTCAGTGGTTCCATCGTAGCGAGGTAGTCTGCCCGGGACTTGTCCGATCGATTGTGCCTCTTTTATTTCCCTGCAGAAGGGAGAACAGGCCGCAAGGCTTTCCTGGAGTTCCGTGGTTCGGGCCCACGGATTTTGAATAGTCCGTAAGCGTTGTTCAAGTCGGTCCTGCACCATCCTTTCAATTTCTCTTTCCGTCAGTCGAGCCGTTCGTGGTCGATCAGGGATTGTATCATCTATATCATCCTCAATAGGGATAATTGTTCGTTCCCTGGATCTACTACGCCTCGCCGGGGTTTTTCTGTGACCTCGTTTCCTTCGAGGATTGTTGTCGGAGGGTTTCGAATTGTCCTGTTGTGGACTGTGTAGCGAGCGGTGCTCGCTTGGTGGGCTATCAGCTTGTTGAGATACATGATCGTTTTGTCCGGGCGTTCTCCGAGCAGGAATTGTCCTGGCAGCCCTAGGGTTTTGCGGAATTTGATCAAGCACAAGTAATTCTTCCGGGGAGAGTGATTTAAAGAGCATCGCTATTTGTCGTAATTTCTCCTGAGCACCCGGGAGAGGAGCAGGGATCTCGGGGACTTCCGGCTCTTCCTGTATCGTGCCGGGAGGACCTCCTAGGGGTTCATGATCTCGGGGATGGGTATTCTGTAAATTCTCGTCGGTGTTGGGAACGTTATTATTGTCGTTCTCCTGTGGATCTTCAGATGTGTCATGACCGGTGGTTGTGTTACTTCTTGCTCCGATACGAGCGCTTTTCCTTGGGCGAGCCATATGTCGATCGAATAATTAACCTAGCCCCACGGTGGGCGCCAACTGATTTAACCGTTTTTCGTCGGGTTAATTTAATATCAGTGAATTTGTGATATCGGGGGTTTGGATATTGAATTATTCAGTATATTGGGTTCTGTTACTTTATTCTGGATGGATCGTTTACAAAGAAAAGCAATAATCAAAGGCAAGAAGTAAAACCATTAACGAAATTAAGAACGCAATGATATGGAGGTAAAGTTCTGCAACAATAATGGATATTATTGAGTTCTATTGTTATCAATGTATTCTTGTGTAATCTCAGAATTAAGAGAATTCGTAGTTGTCTTATACAACGAATAACTAGGTATTTATATTATGCTAAACCTAGTATTACAAGGAATCATAGTCCTAGTTGGACTCGGCCCAACCTATCCTTCCTGGGTCCGGAGTGTAATCTTTACTCGGAGCGAGCGGCATCAGGCTGGGTCAGTAAGAAGATCCCGATCCTTTGTAATTGGTCGAACCGGTCTTATAATCTCTGTTCGATCTGATCAGTATGTAGGGTGCGAAATAGCCCCCATCAATCAGCCATGTTCCCCACATTGCTGGTATGTCCTTTGAGGACTGGAAAATCAGAATGGAGATTTTCCTTGCTGCCTATAATGACAACATGCACACATGTATCATTAAAGGTCCATTCAGATTCACAAAGACCATAAAGATAAATGAAGTAGATACGGTTGTGGAGAAAGACCTTCATGAGATGACTCCAGAAGAGATAAAGCTTTACAATCTAGATAAAGTTGGGAGATTCATCATGACCAAAACCCTGGATAATGATCGGTTTGATAAAGTCAAACATTGCAAAACTGCAAAGGAGATGTGGGACAAAGTCAGAGACATGAGTGAAGGAAATGATGCTATTAAAGAGCATCAGCTCAGTGTTGCATTGGAAAAGCTGGACAACTTCAAGATGAAGTCTGGAGAAACCATTGATCAGATGGATACCAGATTCACCAGAACTCTGAACGAAGTTTTGAAGCTGGGAAAGACTTTCACTGACAAAGAAATCACTGTCAAAGTACTGAAGGCCCTACCTTCCAAATTCAACATGAAGGTGACAGCAATGGAAGAATCAAGAGATCTGGGCAAGATTTCTCTAACAGAGCTGTTCTCCGTACTCAAGGCTTATGAGTATAAACTGCCAAGGATGGGAATTGAAGAAACCTCAACTTCAGGACCCACAGCTGCACTTGTTGCTGCTGAAACCACCAGAAGACCAGCCCAGAAAAGCAAAGAAGTGGACTCATCTGATGAAGCCACTCTACTCAACAAAAAGGAGTACACTGCTGGAGATGTAGCATTATTGATGAACAACTTCAAGAAGTTCTATAAGAGAAAGATGAAAAACAAATACAATCATGCTGCTTCTACTTCTAAACCTAACTTTTCTTCTCAAGATAAAGAGGATTATAAATCAAAACTGATGTGTTACAACTGCAGGAAATTGGGACACTTCATAAGAGACTGCCCATATCCAAAAGCAGAGAAGTACACTGAAGAGGAGAAGAAAATAAGAAAAGAAAGAAAGTATCAGAAAGGGAAAGCAATGATGGCAGAAGCAGAAAAGCCAGCTGCTGTCTACTCATCTGATTCAGACTCAGACTCGTCTGATGAAGAATCTTCTGATGAAGAAAAACCTGCTCTCCTGTGCCTGATGGCAAAGGACTCTGATGACTCTGAGGATGAGGTAACTCCTCTTAATGATGAATTATTTAATTCATTTGAACAAATGATGCTTAACAATACTGGTATTGCTGAAGCATATAAAAAGCTTAAGGAAGAGATGATCCTGCTAAAAGAGCAAAATAGTTCACTGAAACTCTTAGCTGAGAAGCCAAAAGAATCAGCTGAATATAAACAGCTTGAGCAAGAACATGAATCTCTGAAAGCTGAGTGTGAGGTTTATAAAGGAAAAATCATGGAACTTGAGAAAATTATTGAGTCTCATGATAAGTCTACTGTTGCATCCATGCATACATCTAAGAAACAGGAGACATCTTTAGTAAAGGATAAGCTAGAATTGAATCATACTGAAAAATTTATTTCTGCTGACAATAGTAAGGTCATTCTGTATGTTCAAACCTCTAGACCTACCTCAACTGAGAAAGTGGTAAAGGAGAAGAAATCTCCTAAGGCTAAAAAGAGCAAAGAGCCTAGTGTAGGAAATCAGACTAGTAAGACCAAACAGCAGAGTCCTAAGAAGTCTGCTGATAAAGCTAAAGTCAATCAGACTAGTGGTAAAACTAAGTCAAAATCAAATGAGCAAGCATCTAGTAAACCAAAGAAGCATAAGAATAAGAAAAATCAAAATGCTTGGTATGGAAATGAGTCATATTATGTGCAACCTGCTGCATATCATCCTATGTATCATGCACCTCAATTTCCTAGTTACTATGCACCTTACCCTGCTCATCCAATGCATGCATATCCTGCATATCATGCACCTTACCCTGCTTATGAACATTATTCATATCATACTGATCATCAACATGACTTATCTGATAACTATGATAAAAATGAAACTGTTCATGCTCCTAAAACTCAGAAACCTAAGAAGCCTAAGACTTCAACATCTTGGGTTGTCAAGGGTGGAACTAATCCTTCAGGACCCTCTCAATAAGGGTACCTAAAACAATTTTATTTTTGTTTTGTAGGTTAGGATTAGGAGTAGGAGTAAAGTAGAGAAGATTTGGTACTTGGACAGTGGATGTTCAAGGCACATGTGTGGAAACATACATGAGTTGACTGATGCAGTTGCTGTGGATGGTCCAAAAGTCACTTTTGAAGACAGCAAAGAAGGCAAGATTAAAGCTAAAGGAAGATTAATCAAGGGAAACATAGAGATATCTGACGTCTCCTATGTTAAAGGCCTGAAATATAATCTGCTGAGCATAAGTCAATTTTGTGACAAGGGATATTCAGTCATCTTCTCAACAGATAAGTGCTACGTTGAACAAATTGGTACAAAGAAGGTAATTTTATCTGGAAGACGACAAGGAAATATCTACATAGTTGACTGGAATTCTGCTGACAAGAATTCAAGTGTTTGTTTGGTGGCATCTGCACCAAGTGAAGTCAGTTGGCTATGGCACAAGAGGATGAATCATTTAAACTTCAAGACCATAAACAGATTAATCAAGAATGATTTGGTAGAAGGGATTCCAAAAGCAGTCATGAGCAAAGACAAGCTCTGTGATGCATGTCAGAAGGGTAAACAAATCAAGTCATCATTCAAAGAAAAGAAGCACCAATCTTCTGGAAGAATATTGGAGCTGTTGCATATGGACTTATTTGGACCCATTGATCCAGTCAGCAATGGTGGAAAGAAATACTGCCTAGCTGTTGTGGATGATTATTCAAGATATACTTGGGTGATTTTCATGAAGAAGAAAAGTGAAACCAAGGAACATCTTACCAATCTGATGGAACTGATCCAGAATGAAAAGAGTATTAAAATATTGAAGATCAGATCAGATAGAGGGACAGAGTTTACAAACTCTACTGTTGAAGAGTATTGTAATATCAAAGGAATACATCATGAGTATTCTGCTGCAAGAACCCCTCAACAGAATGGTGTTGCTGAAAGGAGAAACAGAACACTAAAAGAAGCTGTCAGAACCATGATAGCTGAAGCTAAGCTGCCACAAAGATTTTGGGCAGAAGCAACTAATACAGCATGCTTTACCCAGAACAGATGTATGATCAACAAAAATCAGAACAAGACTCCATATGAAGTTTGGAACAACAGAAAACCAAACATTCATTACTTTAAGATTTTTGGTTGTAAATGTTTTGTATTGAATAATGGGAAAAATCACCTTACTGCATTTGCAGAAAAGGCTGATGAAGCTGTCTTTGTAGGATACTCATCTGTTAGTAAGGCTTATAGAGTTTTTAACAAAAGGACATTACTAATAGAAGAATCTATCCATGTAGTATTTGATGAGCCAAGTCAATCTTCTGAAAAGAATCAAAGTGTAAATCAAGATCTGTCTGCTGATTTACAGAAGTTAGACGTTGGAAGAAATGAAGAATATGTTCCCATCATACTACCTAATCTAAGTTCAGCTGCTAACTCAAGTGCTGTTCATAATCAGAGTGCTGATTGTCTAACAGACGAGTTGCAAACAGCTGACAGACCAGAGACTGTTCAACAGACGGCAAATGTTCAACAGACTACTACTGGAACTCCAACAGTAGTGTTGCAAGATCAAGACAGAGGACAACATCCTGATTTGCAACCTGATCTCAGATGGCTCAAGAATCACCCTCCTGAATTAGTTATTGGTGATCCTTTAGATAGAGTGAAAACAAGAAGAGCTGCTGCACAAGATGCTATGTTTGTCACATTTCTATCTCAAATAGAGCCTAAACAAATTGAAGAAGCTCTAAATGACTCCTTCTGGATAGAAGCTATGCAAGAAGAGTTGAATCAATTTGAAAGGAATGAAGTCTGGTACTTAGTTCCTAGACCAAGTCATCAAAGAGTAATTGGCACTAAGTGGGTATTCAGAAATAAAATGAATGAAGATGGTGTTGTCACCAGAAACAAAGCAAGACTAGTGGCCAAAGGTTATTGTCAAGAAGAAGGAATTGACTTTGATGAAACTTTTGCACCAGTAGCAAGACTTGAAGCAATCAGACTGTTTCTTGCCTATGCTGCTCACAAGAACTTCACTGTCTATCAGATGGATGTGAAGTCTGCTTTTCTCAATGGAGAATTGCAAGAAGAAGTGTATGTTGAACAACCTCCTGGATTTGAAGTCTATCAAGAAGAGGACAAAGTATATCGTCTAAAGAAAGCCTTATATGGACTGAAACAAGCTCCAAGAGCATGGTATGATACCCTATCTGATTTTCTTTTAATTAAAGGATTTCGTAAAGGTAAGGTAGACAAAACCTTGTTCACAATTGAATGGGAAAATCATATATTACTTGTGCAAATATATGTGGACGATATTATTTTTGGTTCAACTAACCAACAGATGTGTGATAAGTTCTCCAAGCTGATGCAGAATAAGTTTGAAATGAGCATGATGGGTGAACTTAACTATTTTCTTGGATTGCAAGTTAGACAGTTGCCTGATGGGATATTCATCAGCCAAGCAAAATACACAAGAGATCTGTTCAAGAAATTTGGTATGGAAACTAGCTCAACAGCTACCATTCCTATGTCTACAAGTCTTCGTTTGGATAAAGATGAAGATGGCAATTCAGTGGACATAACCAAATATAGAGGCATTATTGGTTCATTGTTGTATCTAACAGCAAGCAGACCTGATATAATGTACTCAGTTGGAGTCTGTGCAAGATTTCAATCAAACCCCAAAGAATCTCATCTCTTAGCTGCCAAGAGGATATTGAAGTATGTTAAAGGCACTCAAGAATTGGGATTGTGGTATCCTAGAGAATCTGGATTTGAACTAGTTGGCTATTCAGATTCAGACCTTGCTGGCTGCAAGATTGACAGAAAGAGCACAACAGGTGCCTGTCAGTTCTTAGGCAGTCGTCTGATCTCATGGATGAGTAAGAAGCAAACCTCAGTTTCTATATCTACTGCTGAAGCTGAATATATAGCTGCTGGAGCTTGCTGTGCACAGATACTTTGGTTGAAGCATCAACTAGAAGACTACAACATCAAGATCAGTGGAATTCCAATCTACTGTGACAATACAAGTGCAATCTCACTTACTCAGAACACTACAAGTCATTCAAGGACTAAACATATTGAGATTAAACATCATTTCATTAGAGATCATGTTGAAAAAGGCAATGTTTTGATTGAGTATGTTCATACTGATAATCAGATTGCTGACATCTTCACCAAACCTCTAAGTGAAGCAAGGTTCTCAACTCTAAGAGCTGAGTTAGGATTACTTAACCTGGATGCATAAGCTGAGGGGGAACTCATCAGAAGACTGGAGTTCAACAGCTTAGTCATCAGATTATTTCATTCAAGAATTAACCTTCAACAGACTAGTTAACTTATGAATTCTTAAAGACAGGGGGAACGTGTAAGACTAGCGGTACTTCTGTTCTAAAGATGAAATCTGTTAATGTCAGTTAGTTGAAGTTAAGAGTATCAAGAAGACGTGTTCTTAATTCTTGAAGATTGAAGATTGAAGATTATTTTATCTTGCTGGATTGACAAACAGCAGAGGAAGATTACTAGCTATTGGCATCCTCTAGTAATATCAGATAATAGATCACTCGTCTGTCAGATAAGTTAAACTCTACTCATCTGATTTATTATATAAGCATGGTCATAAATCGCACTTTAAAAACGCGCTTTTATAAGTAAACAGATTAGTGTCGATAGAGTTTCCCGCCCATCTGACATTAAAATAATAAAATTGAAATCCGCGACTCTCATCCGCACGATTAAAAACTGTCAGATTAGATCAACGGTTTAGATAAATCACGAAAACCAAATCAAAAGGAAACCTATAAAATCCGATCTGAACAGAATAGTCATCTTACGCACTCAAAAACTCTCAAACTCTCAAACTCTCAAACCCTACTGCTTCGAAAGTTCACTGTTCTTTTGCAGAATCTACTCTCTAATCTCTGAAAATGGACAAGATTGTTGAGGGAAGATACTTCAACTACAGCAAATTTCATTTCTCTGGCACCGATTTGATGCGCTCTCTACTGGTAAAGATCAAAGAAGCATCATTGGTTCCTGTTTTGGAGGCTCACGAAGAAAGAGTCTACTTAGAGGATGTCTACCACTTCTACCTGACCAGAAAATTCAACGATGATGACACTGTTATGACTGCTGTCATAGGTGGTAAGAAAATCGCTGTATCTGCTGCTGTTCTTAATGAAGTTTATAAGTTGACAGACAAGGGAGGAGATGTGACCTCGTTAGGGTCAGAAAAAGAAGAGGAATTTTGGGAAATTTGTGCTAAGAAGGGAGAGAAGATGACTGGGACTTTGATGAAGACCCAGCTGAAGGATGAATACCAAAGATTTGCTGATATCATAGCAAAGGTTCTGGATTGTGCTACGGGTTCTTTGGATGGGTTGCCAAGGAAAAGATACTACACAATGGTGTGTATCTACTATGGGATGAAAGTGAACTGGGCTGCTCATGTTTATGAGCTGTTAAGTGACAAAAGGCATTCTCATGCCATCTTGTTAAGCAATCTGTTTGCATCTCTACAATGCCCTATGGGTGGAGGAAAACAAACCCATGGAAGCAAAGAATTCAAACTCTACGAACCAGTGAGGCAACTGGTGGAAAAACCAAAGAGAAAAGCCCCCAAACAGTCTAAGAAGACTCCTTCTAAGAAGAGCAAGAAGGAAGGTCAGACTAGTCAGTCTGCTGAGCCAACAGCACAGTCTGCTGTTGTGGCTGGATCAGCAGAACCCGAAATTGAAGTCTCTAAGAAGGTGGTAGATGACTTCACTGTTGAAATTGAAAATATGAAGACAGGGTCATCCTCTGAAGAAATTGAATCTGAAGAGGAAATTCCTCTTCAAAGGTTGAAGAGACTAAGGACTAGGAGTGAAGCAAGGGGACCTCCTACTGCCAACCCCCCTGCTGTCAAGAAAATTCCTAAGTCAAAGGCTAAGAGAAAGGTCACTTTCCCTGAAGAGCCTGTTGAAACTGTAAGAAAAACAACAACTGAAGCAGAAAGGCCATTAAATGTTGAAGAACCAGTTGTTGAAGCTACTAAGGCTGCTACTGCTGAGCCTGAAAGTGTTCCTACAGTTGAAGTAACAACAGAAGCCTCAACTGCTGCACTATCTGCTGATGTAGAAAAGGAACAGCAGACTAGTACACCACTAGAAGGAAAAATTTTGTTGCTACATCCTACTCCAGTTGCTGCAACTCCCATTCAAGCAGTTGAAAGCCCTGAATCTAGAAGAAAGAGGTTAGGCAAAACCTCAACTTATGTGACTGCTGCAGAGAAGATGAAACTGGACGCTACTGAAAAGCAAAGGATTGCTGCAGAGAAAGCAGAAGAAGATAGGCTGAAAAGCCTAGAGTTAAAAAGGCTGGAAGAAGAAGCCAGCAAAATGACTCAAGAGCAGAGAGATGCTTTTGAGGCAGCAGAGTTGGCTGCTGTCATTGAAGCAAGCATCAAGGATGCTCATGGTCCTCAGCGTACTGGTGGGATAGTTATTGGTGAGCAAAGAGATCCAAATAAACCAATACCAGCTATGCCTGCACCTAAGATTAAGGAAAAGAGAAGAGAAGAAATAAGATTATCTCTTGAAATTGTCAGGGAAGACCCTGCAATTTTTGAAGAATTTCTCAGAAGACTAGACGCTGAAAATGAAAGAGTCAACCGTCTGACACTCTTCCATTCTGAAAAGATTAAATACAACAGATGGAGAGAATTCAGATTAACAAAGAGTCCTGCTGAAATGGCCAAGTGGAAAGAATTCAAGGCTACAGAAGAATGGTTACTTAAGTGGCTTGAAACAGATTCTCTCATTCAAGCACTTGATTCAGAATTCTTTCTGGACAGGTTAAGGATGAGGATATGTCACATAGTCAAGGAAGAGGCTAAGAAGATCTTTACATCCATTTCTGAGGATTTTGATGACTCAGTAGATCTCAAAGAAAGATCTATTAAGTTGGCTATTGCTCAAGCAATGGAGCTTTGGGCTAAGAAAGCAAGGAAGTTAAAAGGACAACCAAGCTCACTGGTCCCACTTCCAAACATCAAGCACATTGTCTATGGACCAAACATCAAACCCTATGAAGAGCTGCCAGAGGAACCAACAACTACTTTTATTCCTCTTGACAACTTTACTTGGATTTGTAACAGGTCAGCAGTGGACAATGAAGGACTGATGCAGACAGTTGAAACTGTCAAGAAGATAATATCACCTGCTAATGAAGAGAAAGACAAGTCTTCTGATCAACCAAAGCAAATTGAGGGTACTTCAGACCCATCTGATCAAGACAAAGTGCAGGATGATAAGTCTGATGCTGCTTATGAATCAAAGAAGGAAGAAGAAATTCCAGCAGATCAGTTAAAGGAGAAAGAAGTTGCTGATAAAGGAGATGATCAGGCTAAGGAGAAGGAAAGCACTCCAAGCCTTGCTGATAGCTCAGCAGATCAGTCTCTTGCACTGACAACTCAACCAACAGAGCAACTTACCAAAGAAACACCTGCTGCTACAACAGAGACAAATCTGTTAGACTCCATTCATCAAATGTTTACCAAATCAATGAAGGAGATGAAAGAAGAGTTAAAAGCAGAAGTGTTAGCTGCTGTTCATCAACCTATTCAGAAGGTTGCTGCTGCTGTTCCTACTGATTTAATGAAAGATACTGCTCAGAATGTACAATCTATATGTCAGGATATGGATATACTAAGGAGAAGGACACAAAGCACTACTGAAGGTTGGAAAAACATTGAACAGACTGTTGAATTGGCACTCCAAGCAGAAGATGAAGTCATGGGCAACATGATGAACGACTTCAAGGCTTCATCAAATTGGATTCTGGGAACTCAAATCCAATTAGGTGATCAAGGAGAAGATCTGCTCAAGGAGATGAGAGCATTCAAAGCCAATCAACTCAGACAGCAAGCTCAGATCAATGCAATGGAGGAGAACATCAAACTTCTATGTGATTCTCTTCTAATCACACCAGTTGTACCACAATATCCACCTGTCCCTGCTGATGATGACAAAAAGGGGGAAGAAAGGATATTTGGACAGATGAGAGTTGGAACTTCCTATGAAAGAGTCAGAAGATCTGTTGAAGAGGAAGAAGACAACCAAGATGAAGCAACTGAAGTGTTAGAAGAATCTGCTGGTGAGACTGCTAAAAACATGGAAGAATCAAGCAGACCAACAGATAAGAGAATAACAGAAGAAGAAGACCAAGCTGAAGAGGAAGAATCTGAAGCAAAAGCCAAGTCAGACAAAGAACTAGCTGCTGCCAAAGATTCAGCTGAAGAACAGCTTGATCCAGATGTCAAGAAAAGGAAGTTAGAGCTGCTGAAGAAAAGATTCATTGAAAATTTGGAAGCTGAGACTTCTAAATTATCTGAAGAAGAATCTGAGAAAGAAGACAAGGAAGAAAAGAAGAAAGAAGACTAGCTTAGGCTAAATTTCTTAATTTTTAAATCCTTGTAATCTTTTTAAATATTTTGTACTTTTCATCTTTCAGAACTTGTAAAATGTAATCAAATCATTATCTATAAAATTGCAAGTTTGACTCCAACACATCATTTCTATCTCAGAAATTTTTGAGGATCAAAACTTTAGTTTAGGTACAGGTACTTAGCTGGAGTTTTGTCATCATCAAAAAGGGGGAAATTGTTGGATGAAGATGAAGATGAAAGAAGACAAGTAATTAAGGGAAGGTTTTGATGATTTCCAAAACATCATAATCAGCTAAGTATGGAAAGCTTAGTTCCCTTAGAAGAATTTTGAACAAGTAAAAGAAGACATCAGAAGAGTTCAAAGTTCAAAGCTCAGAAGACTAGTGATCTCTTGTTGAATCAGCGTACAGAAGGGTAGATCATCAGCCGAGTCAAATCAGATGAGTTCAGTATTTGATCAGCAGAGTATCTATCAGCAGAGTCGTCTTGATCAGCAGAGTAGAAGAGATCAAGAGATTAGTCCAACGGTAATAAATGCACTTGGTGTAATAAATGCTGAAAGAGAAGGGTAGTAATGGCAAATGATTGAAGATATCCTCGGATCAGCAGAGTGCATTAAATGCAGCATTAAATGCGATGGTCAGAAAGGTACTGTACACAGTACGGAATGCTGCAGGGAGCCGTTTCAAAAAGAGCTGAAGGATGGATTTGATTTGTGACTTGCCTTCAACGGTCATAATTTCATCTCCATGTATAAATAGAGCTGAATTTCAAATCGAGCAAAAACACAACAACAATCAGAGATCGAAATTTTGAAGCAGAATTTCTCTAAGTCTCAAAAGCTCGAACAGCTCACTCGTCTGGTGGAAGTCATCTGTTGACAGAAACCCAGTTGAAGAAATCAGAAAAACATTATCTGAGTGATTTTGTGATAGCTAAGTGTTGTGCGAAGTGAGAATCCATCTGTGTGAGTGATTCTACTTTAGAGGATAGGTTTTCTTTGTGAATTCCTATAGTGAGCTTACAGCCTTCTCATTAGTTGTTTAGGTGTAAGTGGAGAAATATTGTAATCTTTGTGATTATAGTATAACCCAGAATCTGTGTGATCTGGAAGAGTGGACTAAAGGATTTTTATCCATATAACCACTATAAAAATTCTTTGTGTTATCTTGCATTTAAAGTTTTCTTGCATATTTTAAAGTTTGCATTTTAAACACTTAGAATCAAACAAAAGATTTTGTAAGGAGTTTGAAAACTGGGGATAAAATCTTTTGGAACTTACTTTACTTGTGAAAAACACTTTCAAACAATCCGCTGCAAGTATACTCTTGGAAAACTGTTTTACTGATAAAACAGCTAAGTCATTGTAAGAAGAGTGGTCAGTCGTCTGTTCAAGATTTGTTCACGATCAGACTAGTCCGCTTACTGTTCTTCATCAGCTTAGTCTGCTGACAGAAGACTGAAAAGTTTTTAAGTTCAAAAATTTTCAGAGGTCTATTCACCCCCCCCCTCTAGACCTCATCTGACCACTTGGGACCAACAAAGGCTAAAGCAAATTTTTCTATCTCCAAATAACTCTTCTCTGCTCCTTGTAGTAGTTTATTAGATAATAGATAGGCTTATGTTCCGTGCCTTCTATTTTTACTAATACTTAGCTAATGGCGACTGTGGAGATTGATATGTTAATGTATAACGGTTCACCTTTGGTTGGTTTGGCTAATAATGGGGAAAAAGTTAAGTACGCATTTAGTTGGCTGAATGCTTGATCGCATTCCTCGGTCCAAACAAAGTTCTTTGCCTTCCGTAAAGTTTGGAAGAAGGGCAAACTTCTATCCGCTGACTTGGATATGAATCTGTTTAATGCGACAAATTTTCCTACTAAGCTTTGCACTTGGGATATTGTCTTAGGTGGTCTCATCTCTGTTATGGCTTGAATCTTTTCGGGATTAGCTTCAGTTCCTTGCTGATGAACCATATATCCCAAAAACTTCCCGGATTTAACCCCAAAGGTACATTTTGCGGGATTGAGTTTCATGTGGTATTTTCTAAATATCTTGAAACATCGATCGAGATGTTTTACGTGGTCAGCTTCATTCATGCTTTTGACCAACATATCGTCCACGTATACTTCCATTATTTCTCCGATCAGCTCCCTAAACATTAATTTAACTAGTCTTTGATAAGTGGCACCAGCATTCCTTAGGCCGAATGGCATGCCAATAAAGCAATATACTCCCTGCTCTGTTATGAATGTAGTTTTCTCTTGGTCTCGCTCATCCATGTAGATTTGATAGAAACTTTGAAAGGCGTCCATGATACTGAAAATAGCAAATCCTGTCGTTGAATCGACCAATAGGTCGATCCTCGGGAGAGGGTAGGGATCTCGAGGACATAATTTATTAAAGTCAGTGAAATCATTGCACATTCTCCACTTGTTGTCCTTCTTATCCCCCTTAGCTACTAAGACAACATTGCATAACCATTCCGAGAAGTGTATTTCCCGAATTTGTTTAGCTTTGAGCAGCCTCTCGACTTCTGCTTTGATTATCTTATCTTTTATCGGCCCATGATTCCTCTTCTTATGTCTTGCTGGTTTTGCCGTTGGATCAATTTTTAGTGAATGAGTGATTACTCTTGGGTCAATACCCTCAATGTCGTCCGCACTCCAAGCGAAGATGTCAACATTATTCCTGAGAAAGTTTATTAACATTACTTCCCCTTCCGGACTATGTTCGGTTTCGATCCTTGTCGTTTTTGAAGGATCCCCTTGTACGAGCATAATATCCTTATGTTCTGGAGGCTTTATGGTTAAATCGATCTGCTCCTTTCCCTTCCGATCTATTCTGTCAGTACTGGGGATCTCGACTTCAGCTCTTTCGATGTAATCCTCGAGCTTCCTTTTAGCTGGGGTAAATGATTTGGATCGGTTTCCCAGTGTTGGGGAAGTGTTATAACAATCCCATGCCATGCAGTGATCATTTACTATTTCTCCGATCCCAGACTCTGTCGGAAATTTTATCTTCTGATGGTATGTCGATACTACTGCTCGGAATAGGTTGAGAGTAGGTCGTCCTAATATTGCATTGTATGCGAAAGGAGTCTCCACGACCAAGAACTTTACCATTTTTACTGCCCGCTGTGGTCTCTTTCCCAACAAGACACTCAAGTTTATAGTCCTATAGGGGACTATTTCCGAGCCTCCAAATCCTACTAAAGGAGTGGCTACCTTTTGAAATGCTATTTCCCCCAGGTTCATCTGCATTAAGACTTCCTTAGATATGATGTTTGTTGAGTTTCCATTATCAATTAGGATTCTTTTAACGTTGTAGTTTGCTATCTCAAGTGATACTACCATCGGAAAGTCAGGGTTGTCTTCCTTCAGATCCCAAACAATATTCCTTGGTACTTCATTCTCATTGAAACTAATGAGTTGTTCTTTCGGTAGTTTGCTTTCTAGCGTCCATACTTCTTTCGGATAACTAATATTTACCATTATGGACCTCGCGGTTCTACAGCGAGCATTACGGCTGTATCCCCCGGCTGGTCCTCCGGAGATTGTGTGGATGGTTTCGTTAATTTGATCATGTTCAATTCTTGTAGCGTACCATTATTAGGGGACCTTCTTCTCGGGTTCTTCTCTGATTGTTAATTCGAGGACTCCTGCTTCTTTCCCTTTTGCGACTGTTTTGTTCGAGATAGTCGTCCAACTTTCCTTGTTCGATCAGCCTTTCAATTTTCTGCTTCAGGTGAAAACAATATTCGGTGCGATGTCCATGGGCACGATGATATCTACAATATAGATTGTAGTTTCAAGCACCTGGCTTTGGTTGTGCAATCCATTTTACTGGCGGAATCTAATTGTTCCTTTCAAGTACTACTAGAATTTCTTCGATAGGAACAGTCAATCTGGGGTATTCCACCTGGTTTATTCGATTCCTAGCTATTTGCTGGTTCGGCCGATCTCGATCTAGGATAGACATTAGGTCTTTTATCCTGATCGCTCCGATTATATTCTAGTCGTTGAAAAATGTTTCCTTTTCTGAAAGATCGATCGTAATCCGTTGGTCTTGAAACAGGAGCTTTGTCTTGCCACCTCGATCCGAATGCGGGGGCTTTGTTCCTATTCTTATCCTTGAAAGAGTTCATCTCTTCTTGAGTCATATATTTTGTCGCCAAGGTCATAATATCCGCAAAAGTCCTCGGTTGTTTTCTACTTAGGGCATTCCCAAATTGCCTATTTTTGGTGAGGTCGAAAAGGATGGAGATTATGTTGTCAATATTTGGGGAATCATTTTTTAATAATTCCACGTTGAATCTCCCCAAATCTCCCTCTTGTTGATGAATGGTTCCAAGATAGCTCATTGGCAGTTTATGTCTTTTCTGGCTAGCAAATTGTTGAGCCAGTTTGTTGCATAATTCACGAAAGCTGAATATGGAATTGGTAGGTTGTTTTCCGACCCAATCCAAAGCTAATCCCTCAAATGTGGTAACCATCAGTTTAGCTGTATATTCTGCCGAGTGAGCATATAAATTCATTATGTTCGTAAAACTGAATATATAATCATCAGGGTCAGTGGTTCCATCATATCTTGGTAGTTGTCCCGGAACCTGCCCGAATGATTGAGCTTCCTTTATCTCCTTGCAAAAGGGAGAGCATGCTGCTAAACTTTCTTGGACCTCCGCGCTTCTGGCCCACGGGTTTTGAACGGTCCGTAGACGTTGTTCCAGATGTTCTTGTACCATTTTTTCGATCTCTCTTTCTGAAATGCGGACAGCTTTTTGTCGATTAGGGATTGCGTCCATAACATCATCATCAAGGGGAATTATGGTATGTTCCTTCGATCCTCGGCGGGTTGGGGGTATCTTTGTTCGATCCGTTTTTCTTCGGATTCGCTCGTTAGTTGGTTTCGTATTACTCCTTTGTGGACTGTGTAACGATCGCTGTTCGCTCATAGGGCTATCTGCTTGTTCTGACATTTGATCGACCTGCCTAGGAGCTCTCCGAACTGGATTCGCCCTAGTGGTTCTCGGGAACTAGCAGTTCTCCTGGATACAGCTAGTTAAATAGCATAGCGATCTGCCTTAATTTTTCCTTTGTTTCCGCCAAAGGGACAGGGATTGTAGGAGCCACGGGGGCTTCTGGTACGGTATTAGCGGCGATTTGTTGTAGTCCTTGAGAATTTTAGACATGGATCCCTTGACTTCTTCGTGATTCGGCAGTTGATTGTTCTCTCGTTGATTGTCATCGTCGTTAACGATTGGATTGTTATTAGTCGTATCGCTCTGCAAATCGTCCGATGTGATAGGCGGATGCATCGTGTTACTTCTTGACTCGTTACGAGCGTTCTTCCTTGGGCGAGCCATTTGTCTATCGAATAATTAACTTTGGCCCCACGGTGGGCGCCAACTGATTTAGCCGTTTTTCGTAGGATTTTGGTTAAATCAATAATAAAGGGAGTAACACTATATAGAGATTATAGGGCCTAGTTACTTTATTCCGGATGGATCAATCTCAAGAAAGAACAATAAATAAATAAGAAAAAGAACATGAGATAATGAATATAATATAGCAAAAGCTTTTCTATTATTTTGATATCGGATTGCCCAAGTATGTAGATGTAAGTTCTCCAGAATAATATTGTTTATACAATTGGTGATTCAGCTATTTATATGATATTTTCCCTAGTTTTTCAAGGAAACATAATCCTACTAGGACTCGGGGTATCATTCCTTCTTGAACTCGGATATCGGTCTCATCGTCGTGTATATATATCTCTGGTCGGGTCGAGTGACTGTTAGCGAATGAGCTTATTGGTCGAGCCGAACGAGTATCTTCTAGTCGCTCCGAGTGTTATAAGGGGTGTAAAATAGCCCCCATCACACAAGATGAGGTTTCATATTGGTGAAGTCCAACGCCCAAAGAAAACATTTATTCATCCTTTCAAGTTGATTGCAAGTTGTGCTAGGAAGCCACATTATTAGTCCCAAGTGGTTAGATGAGGTCTAGAGGGGGGGGGGGGTGAATAGACCTCTGAAAATTTTTGACTTAAAAATTTAACTCTTCTGTCAGCAGACTAAGTTGATCGCGCACAAAGCTTTGAACAGTAGAGTTGACCACTCTTCTGATTGTGACTTAGCTGATTTCAGTAAAATCAAACTTTTGATCAGATTACTTGCAGCGGGATGTTTAAAGTGTTTTTCACAAGTAACTATGTCAACTTAAAAGATTTTATCCCAAGTTTAAGAACTCCATTAAAATCTTTTAAATAAGTAATTCAAGTGTTAAAATATGCTCTTTTAAAATATGCGAGAAAACTAATGCAAATATAAAACACCAGAAATTTTATAGTGGTTATATGGATTAAAATCCTTTAAAGTAATCTTTCAAGTCACGAAGATCTTAGGTTATACTATAAACACTAAGTTTACAATATACACTGCTTACGCCAAACAACAAATGAAATGGCCGAAAGTTCACAATAGGAAATCACAAAGAAACTCCTACTCTCTGAAGTAATATCTTTCACTTAGATGGATGTCTACTTCTCACAACATTCTTCTAACATAGATTCACTCAGAAAGATATATTCTTTTAACTTCAGCTTCGTCTTCTGTCAACAAATGACTTCAGCAGACGAGTGAGCTGTTCTTGAGCTTTTGAGACATAGAAAAATTCTGTTTCGTGAAATGAATCTCAGTTGTTGTGTGTCTCTAACTCTTGAATCCAGCTCTATTTATGCTTGCTTTTGAAATAAATCCGTTGAAGAGTGAGACAAATTTCAAAGCTACAAGTACTGGTCCCCATTTTTCTGGAACGGCTCTCTGCAATTGTAGCACTATACACTCTGCTGTACTTTTCTGCCACTCGCATTAAATGCACCCTGCTGATCCGAGAATAAATTCAATCATTAGCCATTACTACCCTTCTCTTGCAGCATTTATTACTCCAAGTGCATTTATTACCGTTGGGAAGACTCCTTGATCCTTTCTACCCTGCTGATCCAAATGACCCGTCTGATAGATACCCTGTCGATCTCAAGTTGAACTAATCTAATTTAAGTCAGCTGAAAAACTACCAGTCTGATTTCGAACTTCAGCAACAGATCAGTAGTCTTATGGACCTTGAACTTTTGACCCTTCTGATTTGTCTTCTTACTTGGTCAAAATTCTTTCAGGGGATTTACTAAGCATTTCTTACTTAGCTGATTCTGATGTTTTTGAAATCATCAAAACCTCCCTGACCTTACTACACTCCATCTTCATCTTCATCCAACAATTTCCACTTTTTTAATGAGGACAAAACTTCAGCTATGTACCTGTACCTAAACTAAAATTTTAATCCTCAAAAATTTCTGAGATAGAAATAATTTGTTGGAAGAAAACTTGAACTTTTATAGTGAATGATATTTGATTACAAGTTACAAGTTTCATCAGATGAGATAGACAGAAAAGTAAATTACAAGGGGTTACAAAAAGATAACAAAGAACCTTGTCTAATGATCTAGTCTAGTCCTTCTTTTCTTCTTGTTTTTCTTCTTCAACTTTGTCTTCAGCCTTGTCTTCTTCTTCATTAACTTTTTCTTCTTCTTCTTCATGATCTTCCTCATCTTCAAGATCATCTTCATCTTCCTCATCAGGACTAGAGGATTCTTCATCTAAAGCAGTTATTCTCTTCTTTAGATCATCCATCCTTTTGTATTTGACATATGGATTCAGCTGTTCAGCAGCTGAGTCTTTGGCAGCACCAATCTCCTTATCAGACTTTGTTGGTTCTTTAGACTCTTCTACTTTTTCAGCTTTATCAGAGACATCAACTTCTAAGACATCATCTTCTTTTTCTTTCCCAGCAGTTACTTGATCAGCTGGTCTGCTAGTATTTTCATCTTCAGTCTTCTCAGCAGATTCCTCCAGTTTTTCAGTAACAGTGACTTCAGCAGATTTATATGCATCAGCAACAGCAACCTTAGTAGCAAAACCACCATATTTCCCCTTTTTGTCATCATCAGCAGGGTAGATTGGCTCTTCTGGTAGAACTGGAGTGGTGTTTACTGCTTCACATAATAGTTTGATGTTCTGCTCCATTACCACTTGATGAGTATCTCTTCTTAGTTGTTGCAAAGTAGCATAAGACTCCACTTTTTCCAGAGTAATGTCCACTTGCTCCATCAGCTGTGTCTGAGTGTGGAAAATCATATCAGCAGCAATAGTGAATGCTTCATCATGGCTTTATTTGCATCTTCTTGTGTTACCATGGCTTTCACAACAACTTCGTTGGTGTCCCTCCAACCATGATGGGGGCTATTTCGCACCCCACATAATGTGCGGATCGACTAAAGAACATAAGATCGGTTCGACCAAATCAGACAATTCGGGATCATCTTATCGACCCGGCCGAATACAGCTCTCTTCGACAAGAAGACTACACTCCGGACCCAAGAAGGATATTTGGACCGAGTCCTATTAGGACTATATTTCCTTGTAACACTAGGTTTAGTATGATATAAATACCTAGTCAATCATCGTATTAAACAACTCTGAATCATAAGGCTAATACGCCATTGAATTCTGCATAAACTGCATAACTCACTATTACTTAATAAAAGAAAAGAGCTTTCTCTTCATATATTGTGTTATTCTTGCGTTGGTTACGATATTTACTTATTGTTCTTACGAAATTGCTCTTCCTTGAGATTGATCCATCCTGAGTAAAGTAACAGAGCCCTATATACTATATATTGAGAACCCCAATATTACAATTTTACTGATACCTTTTAACCCGACCAAATCCGGTTAAATCAGTTGGCGCCCACCGTGGGGCTAGGTTAATTATTCGATCGACATATGGCTCGCCCAAGGAAAAGCGCTCGTATTGGAGCAAGAAGTAACACAACCACCGGTCATAACACATCTGAAGATCCGCAGGATAATAATGATAATAACGCCCACGACACCAACGAGAATTTGCAGGGTCCTCTTCCTCATCAACAGGAACCCCAAGGGGATCTTCCCGGTACCATACCGGAAGAACCGGAAGCCCCTGCGATCCCCGTTCCTCTCCCGGGCGCTCAGGAAAAATTGCGACAGATTGCTATGCTCGTTAAATCACTCTCCCCAGAGGAATTACTCGTACTTGAACAAGTTCCTCGAAACGATAGGATTGCTAGGGCAAATCCCGCTCAAAGAGCGCCAAGCCAAAATGATCAAACCTCTCAACAAGCTGACAGCCCGGCAAGCGAGCGGCGCTCGCTACACAGTCCGCAGCAGGGCAATTCAAAACCCTCCGATAACCATCCCCGAAGGAAACCAGGACAAAGAAAACCACAGCCGGGACGCAGCGGGTCCAAGGAACGTACGATAATCCCTATCGAGGATGACATAGATGATGCAATCCCAGATCGACCACGAACAATGCGATTATCGGAAAGAGAAATTGAAAGGATGGTACAAGAACGACTCGAACAACGCCTACGATCTGTTCAAAACCCATGGGCCCGAACCACGAAACTCCAGGAGAGCCTTGCGGCCTGTTCTCCCTTCTGCAGAGAAATAAAAGAGGCACAGTCTATCGGACAGGTCCCGGGTAGACTACCCCGATACGACGGAACCACTGATCCAGATGACTATATTTTTAGCTTCACGAATATAATGAACTTATACGCTCACTCGGCGGAATTCACCGCCAAATTAATGGTGACCACATTTGAAGGACTCGCTTTGGACTGGTTCGCCAAGCAACCTGCCAACTCCATATTCAGTTTTCGGGAATTATGCAACAAATTGACACAGCAGTTTGCCAGTCAGAAGAGGCAAAAACTTTCGATGAGCTAATTAGGAACTATACACCAACAAGAGGGAGAATCCTTAAGAAACTGGTTGGCAAGATTTAACGTAGAATTACTTAAAATCGATTCCCAAAATATCGATTACATAATCTCTATTCTCTTCGACTTCACAAAGAATAGGCAGTTCGGAAATGCCCTCAGTCGAAAACAACCAAGAACGTTCGCCGACATCATGAGCAGGGTTAATCAAGTAAAACACCCAAGGCTAAATGCTCCGTTAGAAGAGATATTGGAAGTACTAGAAAGGAATAATTGGATCCCTGAAGCGAAGGAAATCGCTCAGCCCAGACCAGGATCACGAAACTATGAGTTATACTACAAGTACCATCGGGCACATGGACATCGAACAGAAAATTGTTTTCACCTTAAAAAAGAAATTGAAAAACTAATCGAACAGGGAAAACTAGACGACTATCTAGAGCGAGATAACCGCAAGAGGGGAAGAAGTAGAAGCCCTCGGAATAATAATCAAAGAAGGAGTTCTCGTCGAAGGTCACCCGAGCACGGTCCTACACAGGAGTTGAACCATGACCAGATCAATGGTACTATCCATACAATTTCCGGAGGACCCGCAGGCGGGGATAGTCGTAACGCTCGACGAAGGACCGCTAGATCCATAATTGGAAGCTTAAAATACCCAAAAGAAATATGGACTTTAGAAAACAAACCAACAAACGACCAGCTGATCAGCTTTAACGAAGGCGAAGTACCCAAAAACATTGTTTGGGACACAAAAGAGGATAGCCCCGATTTCCCGATGGTAGTGTCGCTAGAAATAGCGAATTATAATGTCAAAAGGATCCTAATCGATAATGGGAGCTCGGCGAATATCATCTCCCGGGAGGTTTTAGCCCAGATGAACTTGGGACAGATAAACCTACAGAAAGTAGCTACGCCATTAGTAGGGTTTGGAGGATCCGAAATCGTCCCCAGCGGAACAATAACCTTAAGTGTATCACTCGGGAAAAAACCGCACCGGACAGTGAAGCTAGTAAATTCTAGTGGTAGAAACACCCTTCGCTTATAACGCAATATTAGGACGACCAGCCCTCAACCTATTCCGAGCTGTTGTCTCTACTTATCATCAGAAGATAAAATTTTCGACCGACAGAGGTATCGGGGAAATAATGAATGATCACTGTATGGCATGGGATTGCTACAGCACCTCATTAACTTTGAAAAACCACCCCGAATCAATTACCCCGAGCAAAAGAAAGCTCGTAGACGATGACGTTGGAAACGAGGTTCAAATCCCTAGTACTGATCGAATAGATAAAAAGGGAAAAGAACAGCTAGATTTAGCTTTGAAGCCACCTGAACATAAGGATGTAATTCTAGTGCAAGGGGACTCGTCGAAAACAACAAGAATAGGTACTGAATTGAGAAAAGAAGGGGAAGTAATGTTGATTGACTTTCTCAGAGATAATGTCGACGTCTTCGCTTGGAGCGCGAATGACATTGAAGGAATTGTTCCACGAATAATCAAGCATTCGCTAAAAATTGATCCCTTGGCAAAACCCGCTAGACAAAAGAAGAGAAATCACGGGCCAGTAAAAGATAAAATCATCAAAGCCGAAGTAGAAAGGCTACTTGAAGCAAAACAAATCCGAGAAATACACTTCTCAGAATGGCTATGTAATGTTGTTCTAGTAGCAAAAGGGGATAAAAAGGACAACAAATGGAGAATGTGTAATGATTTTACCGACCTTAATAAATTATGCCCACGTGATCTATATCCCCTCCCAAGGATCGACTTATTAGTTGACTCAACCGCTGGCTTCGCGATTTTCAGCATGATGGATGCCTTTCAAGGGTTTTATCAAATATATATGGATAGCAGGACCAAGAGAAGACTGCGTTCATAACCGAGCAGGGAGTATATTGCTTTATTGTAATGCCATTCGGCTTAAGGAATGCCGGGGCTACTTACCAAAGGTTAGTAAACCTAATGTTCAAAGAGTTAATCGGAGAGATAATGGAAATCTATGTAGACGACATGTTAGTCAAAAGCATGAACGAAGCAGATCATGTAAAACATCTTGATCGATGTTTCCGAATATTGAGAAAATACCGCATGAAGTTAAATCCCGCGAAATGAACTTTCGGTGTTAAGTCAGGAAAATTCTTGGACTATTTGGTACATCAACGAGGAATCGAAGCCAACCCAGAAAAAATTCGAGCCATAGCCGAAATGAAGCCTCCCAAAACCATCTCCCAAGTACAAAGCTTGGTAGGAAAAATCGTAGCGCTGAACAGATTCATATCAAAATCAGCAGACAGAAGTTTGCCCTTCTTCCAAACGCTTCGAAAAGCAAAAAACTTCGTTTGGACCGAAGAATGCGATCAGGCCTTCAACCAGCTCAAAGAATATTTAACAACATCCCCGTTGTTGGCCAAACCGACCGAAGGGGAACCATTGTATATCTACATCTCGATCTCCGATGCGGCCGTTAGTTCAGTACTGATCAAAATAGAAGGATCAGAACATAAGCCTGTCTATTATTTAAACAAATTACTACAAGGGGCGGAGAAGAATTACTTGGAAATTGAGAAATTCGCTTTGGCCTTAGTAGTGGCAGCACGAAAACTTCGACCTTACTTTTTAACCTACAAAATCGTGGTTTTAACAAACCAACCGCTAAGACAAGTCCTAGCAAAGCCAGAAGCTTCCGGAAGACTAATAAAATGAGCGATCGAACTCGGTCAATTCGAAATCGACTACAAACCGAGAATTGCAATTAAGGCCCAAGTGTTAGCTGATTTCCTACTGGAAACTCCAACACAAGCAACCTAACTATCGAGCAGCCTAAACGACGATATCTTGATCATAGAAGATCAAACTTGGTTAATGCATGTTGACGGTGCTTCGTGCCGAGAAGGTGGAGGCACTGGAATCAACTTCACCGGACCGAATAAAGAGGATTTAAATTATGCAATAACATTGGACTTCGTCGTAACAAACAATGAAGCAGAATATGAAGCGTTAATCACAGGAATGGAAATGGCGATCAAGGCAAACATTAGAAGCCTTAAAATATTAACCGATTCAGAGTTAGTGCAAAGACAAATAGAAGGCCTATATGAGGCTAAGGAATTTAATATGGTTAAATACCTTACCAAAGTGAAAACACTAGCGGAAAAATTCGAAAGCTTCGGTATACAGAACATTCCACGTTCGGAAAACAAATGGGCCGATCAACTATCTAGGTTCACAGGAGCCCATGACGGAAAAACTGAAAGAGTGATCAGTTGGTTAATCTCTAGTATACCGGACATCGACATCGATGAGGTACCGGCGGTCGATATAATGGAAATCGAAGAAACAGAAGAAAATTGGATGACTCCAATGATAGACTATCTTCGAGAAGGAAAATTGCCGGTTGACCAGAATGAAGCTCGGAAAATAAAATATCGGGCTCCAAAATATACATTAGTGGGAGAAAAACTCTACCGGAGATCAGTGTCAGGAATTCTTCTGAAATGCGTCTCTGAATCACATACCACTGATATTCTACGAGAGGTACATGAAGGAAATGCAGGGAATCACAGCGGAGCAAGGGCATTGGCTTTAAAATGCCTCCGAACAGGTTATTATTGGCCTACCATCAACAATGATGCCGCTCAGTATGTCCAAAAATGTCATCACTGCCAAGTCCATGCTAATATATGTCATCGACCAACAGAAAATATGCACCCTATACCGGTATGTTGGCCTTTCGACCAATGGGGAATGGACATCGTGGGACCGTTCCCAGCGGCTAGATCCAAGAAAGCTTATGTCCTGGTCGCTGTAGAATACTTCAGCAAATGGATAGAATGCATCGCCCTTGCACGAATAACTCAATTCCATGTGATCAACTTCCTATGGAAATTCATAGTTTGTCGATTTGGCATCCCAAGGATCCTAATCTCTGATAATGGAACCCAATTCGCGGGAAACTTGGGATTCAACAAAATTTCACTTCGGTCGGGCATCCTAGAGCGAACGGACAGACTGAAGTCGCAAACCGAGAAATAATAAAATCCTTGGAAAAAGATTAGGAGCGGCCAAAGGAAAATGGCTCGATGAACTCCCAGGAGTACTTTGGGCTAATCGAACCACTGTCAGGAGCTCAACCGGAGAAACCCCCTTTAGCTTGGTATATGGTTCGGAAGCTGTTATTCCTGTTGAAACTCTAATCCCAACACCAAGAATTGAAATGTACGATGATCAGGAAAATGAAAAGACAAGAGAAAGTGACATCGATTTAACAGAAGCTTTAAGAGAAAAAGCCGCTGTACGCTTGCAAGCCACTAAAACAAATATGGAAAAGGCATACAATCAAAAGCTACGCATCCGAACCTTTAAAGAAGGAGACCTGGTCTTGAAAAAGGTAGAAGTATCAAATCATGTGGGAAAATTACAACAAAATTGGGATGGACCTTACGTTGTCATTGGCGTAGGAAAGAAAGGTTCATACAAAATCGCACACTTAGATGGAACAACCTTACCAAGAACCTGGAATCCAGTCAACCTTAGGAAATACTATGGTAAATAAATTTTAGCAGATTATGCTGCCTTATTTTATTTTATTAAGTCATAATCTTTGTAATAAAGGCCTTAGCCTACAGTTCAATTATTAAAGATTTTAGCAATTTTAAATATTAAGTCAAGATTGGATTTATATCGATTGTTTCGATAAAACACTCCTTGGAATTCTACTATCATATTGGTTGGGATCGGGACAAAAGGAGATAAGTATACATTGATCCGCTCAATAAACACTCCTCGATCCAACCATACAAACGAGTCGAGTATAAATTGATCCGCTCAATAAACATTCCTCGATCAATTTTTCAATGATTAATAGACTTCTGGTATTAAAAACCTAAGTCTAAACAAAACGAGTCGAGTATACATTGATCCGCTCAATAAACACTCCTCGATCTGTTTTCAAAGATCTAAAAGACTTCTGGTATTAAAAACCTCAGTCTAAATAAATAACGAGTTGAGTATACATTGATCCGCTCAATAAACACTCCTCGATCTGTTTTCTAAAAGACTTCTGGTATTAAAAACCTAAGTCGATATAAATAACGAGTTGAGTATACATTGATCCGCTCAATAAACACTCCTCGATCTGTTTTCAAAGATCTAAAAGACTTCTGGTATTAAAAACCTAAGTCTAAATAAATAACGAGTTGAGTATACATTGATCCGCTCAATAAACACTCCTCGATCTGTTTTCAACGATCTAAAAGACTTTTGGTATTAAAAACCTAAGTCTAAATTATAAAAGAGTCGAGTATACATTGATCCGCTCAATAAACACTCCTCGATCTGTTTTCAACGATCTAAAAGACTTCTGGTATTAAAAACCTAAGTCTAAATTATAAAAGAGTCGAGTATACATTGATCCGCTCAATAAACACTCCTCGATCTGTTTTCAAAAATCTAAAAGACTTCTGGTATTAAAAACCTAAGTCTAAATAAATAACGAGTTGAGTATACATTGATCCGCTCAATAAACACTCCTCGATCTGTTTTCAACGATCTAAAAGGCTTTTGTTATAAAAACCTAAGTCTAAATTATAACGAGTTGAGTATACATTGATCCGCTCAATAAACACTCCTCGATCTGTTTTCAATGATCTAAAAAGACTTTTGTTATAAAAATCTAAGTCTAAATTATAAAAGCGTTGAGTATACATTGATCCGCTCAATAAACCCTCCTCGACCTGCTACAACGACTAGAAGGCTTTTTGGTATGAGAACCTAAGTCTAGATTACAAAGAGTTGAGTATACATTGATCCGCTCAATAAACACTCCTCAACCTATTCCTAACGATCTAAAAAGATCTGCTAATACACCTAAGTTGTGAAAACGAATTGAGTATGAATCCATCTGCTCGGAAAATGCTCCTCGTAAATAAAATTATGACAACATCAACAAAAAAGGAGAATGCAAGGGATGAAAGTAATATTTTATTCATCAAGTCAATTACATACAAACGTCCTAAATTACAGAGGTATACATACTACTTAAACATCGTTACAATGGTTTAGATAAAATGATCCTATAGATCAGCGATCTTCACGACAATGTCCACGGAAACACCAATCTCCTCCCTAGTACCTCGTCGATTATGATAAACCACCTAAGAAGCTGCTGCTCAGGATGGTCGACTTCTTTGGTTCGACGGCCAGGCTCTGAAGATCAAATGTTCCTCCAGACGAAATGAGCATTACCAGCCAGATAACCGGAAATACTCATTCACCCACAACAAGATACTGCTTTTACATTAGGAGTTGGCATTTTACTCTGAAGCAGCATCTCGCGAGGACCATCGCAATATACTCATTTACCAGCACACCCCGGTAGTCTATCACTCCGGAAGTAACATCGGAGAGCGGGGGTGACTGGCAAGTATGAACCCGCCATGTGCAAACAGAAACCACGGACCTCAAATCTGTGAAAACTAAGATTGAGGCCTCATGGGACCCGTTAGTACAAGGTAGGGCTTCCATGGGACCCGTCAGTACAAGGCAGAAGAACATTAAGCTATTATGGTATGAATCACGATAATGTGACTTTTTAAATATTATGGGATCTGAAGGTAAAATAAAATTTAAGGAAACTGAGATCTCCATCCTTTTTGAGAAATTGCAAGTGAAGTATGCAAACCGCCTCCCTATTTATAGGGATAGATCTAAGCTATCCAACGGCTGAAAAAGTATTTGATCAAGGGACGGAAACGCGACCGTCTGACTTCCTACAATTAATGCAAGTAAGTTGGAACGGCACTATCTAATCGACTCAACCAGCCGATAACAAAAGAAGCCGTAGGTCGAAGAGATCAACAAGATAATTCAAGCAGACTTAAAGAAACTCCAGACCAGAAAGCTCTGAATGCTCACATATGATAGTCGCTTAACAAAAAAACTGAAAGATCCTCAGCGAAGGCATGCATGTTTAAACCGTTGTACAAAGGATACTTACTCGCCTAGAGAAAAGACCAAACCTTCCACCATACGAGGGTCGTCACTGCCTCATACATCATAGGGGGAACTATTAAATTAGCCATACAAGAACTCCATTGGGGTCCAAGAAATCTGACGTCGGTACTGGAACGATTAATACGACCATGCTAGACTGCAAAGTCGTCACTGCCTAAAATTCCAAAGAATTGCTGAAGGAGGTCTGAGTAGGCCAGATCTGGCTAATAATTCTACATTTTCCAATTCCTCCCATATCAAAGAAATGATATAATGATACACTGGTTGAGGAACATATAGTTCACAGTTAATGCAGAGAAACATAAAGTTTAGGAAGATACTGAAAGGGATATCTTCTCTTAGTCTTATGAAAAGAAAAGTAGAGTTCAACAGAAGGAATAATAGCCTCCTTATATACGTCACAAAAAGACAAATTTACAAGGCATGGATTGAACATCGACCAAGATGCTGAGCGTTCCTTAAACTGCTATTCAATCGATTATCGATACGAATGACCTACTATCTACATTTTGATGAACAACGTGGTTTTGGGTATAACCCAAGGGACTATACTGGGTTGATCAACAAAAAATTTATTTTGCAGAGCAAACAGTATATCATTCAGTTACTTATATAGTGACCGAGCTAGATTAAGCTACCTTTTTCTCTATTCTCAGTATCCTCCGCAAGGATCAATATTAGATAAGTATGACAATCTATGCTGATTATTTCATGATGTTATATTTATGCATAACAGCAAAATGTGCATAACAAAATATATCTACAGAATAAAATTGATCAAGGCAAGGATCTGCCTACAAAAGATCATAATTTCCAATTTAGTCGTTCTCCCAATAAAAAAATTCAGCCCAAAAGAAACTACACAAAAAGTTGGTCACTAAAAAAAAAAAAAAAAAAGAGACAGTCCAAGGCCTGCCAGGTCAAACAAATCACTGAGAAGGGTTGTTATCAACAGGCCGACTAGCGGAAACAGTCTTCCGAGGAGTCAAGTTACCAGCAAACGCCATCAACTCCTCTTGACGCTTTAGATAACCGGCGTCATAACCTTCCTCATAAGACCGCCGTCGAGACTCCTCTGCTAGGGCAGCAGCCTGAACCAAGTCACCTTTCTCTTTCTCCCAGACAGACTTTTCTTCTTCCAATTTTTTCAAATCATCATTGGCAATCTGCAGTTGGAGACTCTGCCCTCTGACCTTGCCCGACTCCGATTCCAAACGATGTTGATAAGAATTTCTGCTTATCCATAGATCGTCATTTTGCACACCCAGCTGGAGTGCAAAGTACTTAGCCTGGAAAGAGAAAACACTCCTTATGTAACAAGGCAATCAAAATGAAAACAAGAAAAATAATGAAAAGACAGGTCTACCTGCTCGCACAACTTCACTAGCGACTGAACAAGGCGCACATTGGAAGTATTCTCAAGCTTCCTCAATTCACCAGGCAAAATAGTGCTCAAGCCCAGATCCAAGGATAAAGCATCAGGCTCAACAGAGCCCGGCAGTTCACTAAGAAGAGGGACATTGTCAGGGCGGGGACTCACTGACCGCAAAATATCCTAAACCTGCTCAAGGATGCAACGATCGTCTAACGGACGAGGAGATTCCTCTCATTAGGACTAACCGAGGTTTCCTTCCCCGATGCAGAAATAACAGTTCGGCGACCAGACCTTGACTCACTTCGACCTCCAGAAGGCCCGCCAGATTCGAAGGAAGTAGTCATCACAGTAGTATCATGAAACAAGTAATCAGGAAAATCTTGAGAAATAGGCTGTGTTGAAGAGGGATTTACAAAGGAACCTTCTTCAGTTTGGCCCCCGCTAACGACCGGGGCAGCAGAGGTAGAAAAAGATAGGGTACTGACAAAATCCCCTCCATGAAACCCATGCTCAAAAGAAGAAACACCTGAAGAAACAGGTATATCAAAAAACTGATCCACATTGGATGAATCAGCAAAAGCCCCCCTACCAGGGGAAGGCCTATTTCCTACTTCCGTAGAAGAGAAAAAATTTGGTTCTACAAAAGACGAACTAATTACAGAAAAAGGTTCAGAAGGGATAACAGGAGTGTCGATCACCGACCTAGTTATTGAAGACGAACGAGGAGGCTCCATCGAGGGCCCCTCTCTTCGAGATTTTTTAGGTCTGTTATCCCTAGCGCTCTCACGGGAGGGTCGCTTCGAAGTATTGCCAAAAAGATTACTTAGGATCGGATTGTTGAAAATACAGAGTAAATATCGAGAAAGTTTATCGACTAGCCAAAGAAAAAGTATTCTATTAGAAGAGACGAGTATAACGGTAAATAACAAGCCAAGTTTTTACCTTTTTGTATTTATACTACACGAAAAGACGCGACAGACCTAAAGAAAGGGCGCGAAATACTTAAGATAGCCTTGGAATAAACAATGGAATTTGAAACGACATACGCATAATGATTACAGCGAAGTTAAAGACTTGTCTGAATCATTACATAAGAACACGGAAGGACGCGACTGTCAGAATACGAAACGTTTATTTCAAGGTGATGACAGGGTAAATTTACAATTAAACCTACGGGTAAATAATTACAAAGATTATTTCAAAAGATCAATATATCATATAGCTTGGTCGCTATCTGGAATTTTCTGTTCGCTACCGACGTTCTCTTCCTCGGCTATGCCAATATCTTCTTCTTCTTCTTCTTCATCTTCTAGATCGATGAAGGTTTTGTCGAGCTCATCATTGATATCTGAAGGAGGAATTGGCAATGGTTTTCCGAACTCTTTGACAAGGTGTGCCAAAGGAAAGTTTTGATATACAACATCTGGAAGCTCGAAAGGAGAGTATACTTCGCCATAGCGGTTCAACCGAATATGTGCCGCTTTAAAGTATTCCTTTCGACGATCATCTATCATGTCAAAAGCGACCAACTGATGGATTGCCTTCTTGAACGTATTTTCTAAGAGTGGACCGACCATCTGATTTACCAACGCCGTATGAACGGGAGAATTAAGGAATTCACGAATCACTTTTTCATCATAATTACGACCATAACGATCCCTGAGTCCACTCAGAGGAATGTCCTTCTCGTACTCCTCTAATGAAGCTTGAAGACTTGATACTTGAGATTCTAGCTCACTAATCCGAGCAGTACTCCGAAACTGGAATTCCTCTAACTTTTTAGCCATTTGATCGGCTTGCTCTTGAGCACGAGAAGTCTCCAGGACCCTGTTCATGATCTCCTGGTCTTCAGTCCTTGTAGCCCTAGTCTCAACGCCTGGAACGGAAGAAGACGTTGATGGGCCTACCTCTGAACCAGAGGACTTATGGAATAAAGCTTTGTATTTCTCCTCATGAAACTCACATTGTTGTTTCCAGAGAGCAGTTTCATAAGCGTACGAGGCTAAACAAGTCTTAGTCTAAAAAAAGTTAAGGAGTAAAACAAAAATAAGTAAGCAAATTAGAAAGACCTTCGAAAGGAAATATTTTATAAAGCAAACTTAAAAAAGACGTTACCTTTTCAGCATAAAGAGAAGCTCGCTGAAATTTCTCCAGAGGATCCTTTCGAAGAAGCTTATTCAGATCACGAGTAAAAACACCAGACAAAAGAACACAAGTCGCCTTATCGACTGCGTTCTCACTCTCGTCATGAATAAGAGAATCTTTCTCAGAATAACCTGCAGCCCTTTTTCCTTCTAAATGATCCTCAATCATTTCGACCAAAGTATGCTTTGGATGATTCTCGTCAGGTAAAGAGAGATCGTTACCAGAACGACCGTAGCAACTCTTCTTTCTCCCCACCGGATTATCGTTAGGATGAGGCATCGACCAGCTGCGATATCCACGAATACCTAAGGATGTCCTAAGCTGAAGGGTGGGATAACCGGATCCAGTCCCTTGACGAATAGGGGAACCTTGCGAAGAATCTGGAGACTCCTCTCCATTCTCCTCGGAATCATGACTCAACTCTAGCTTTCTCTTTCGAGACGCTCTCTGCTCGATAGGGACGTTCTCAATGGATTTGGAGGATTTAGATAACACCATTTTTCCCTTTGAAGAATGTCGGGAGTTTTCTACCATACGGGCTGAAAAAGAAACAAGATAAAAGTCAGTTTCTCTGTATAGAAGGTATCATCACAACCCTAAGCTAAAATGAAGTACTTACCAAGAGGTTCAGACGATGAACTGATTGGAAAATGATGAGCACTCAATCCCGCTTTACGGAGGAAAGCCTCCCCAATCAGAAGAGCACTCTGATATTTGTTGGCACGCATAGCGGGGATTTCACCAATAAACTGAGCATCATCAGGAATGAATTCATCGGTCGGCAGGCGACCTCCGTAAACCCATTTGGAGCCGTGCTCCCACGAGAAGGGTATAGTCGAACCGTCCGCCAAACGAAGATGAGGTGGGGAGCGAACAAAGAAAAAATGAGATTTCCAGAAAGGGTTGCTTGAAATGGGGGAATCGAAAATTGCTCGACTAGGCCTCTAACTAGCGAAGAAATATCCACGATTAGAAGAACTGGAAATATTGAACCGGAAAAGTTGTGTAAAATTACGAAAAGAAGGTTTAAACCCCTTTGCGATCATTAAGACAGAAAAATAAACCACGAAAGCCACAGAATTAGGAACTAATTGTGTCAAGGACACACTGAATATTCTTAGAATATCAAGAAAGAGGGGAGACAACGGAAGACGCAGACCGCTATTGAAATGGGCCGTGTAAAAGGCTCGACATCCTTACGGTGGAGATGTAACCCTATCAGAAGGAGAAGGGAGAATTATCTCAGAACCCTCCGGGAAATATTTGGCGTAATTATTCACAACCTCTGGAAAAGTGTCCACCGTATAAGCACAAGCTAGGTCCTCAATTGGTTCAGAAATCTGAGGAGCAGTACCTTTGCCCTTTTTTGCTCGGGCAGCGACATCTGTATCGGAAAGGATTTGTACCTTAAAAGTGTCTTCAACAGGAACGACAAATTCAGGAACTGTAGTTTGTTCGCCCAAAAAATTAGAATGCAACTCCTCCTCGTTATTAGGAGCGACATTCTCCCTAGAGGAAGAAGAAGATTTTATTAAAGAAGCCATATTTTCAGATTCTCGGAGGATATAAGTCGATAATAGGAAAACTTTATATGATGAACGACTAAGCAAGAAAATGACTACGAACTTTAAGCAAGTATAAAGGAAAAATGACGAACTCAAAGGTCACCTATTTATACTGAGAAGAGAAAAGACGTTTCGAACTCGTCACAACTAATCACATTCCCGCCAAAAACGAAAGAAGATCAAAAGCCTCCCGAAAGGACGCGTGACGATTCGTAATTGGAGAGAGAAAACGACTATCTATGATGCGTAGCACTCTTTTCCTTACTTAAGATTTTTTCCCACAGGGTTTTTTCTTAAGAAAGGTTTTTAACGAGGCACCATTCATAGAAGATAAACAGTCGTATAAAATTATCTACTTCTACGAGCTTCTATTATCTATACGCTCGAAGAAGTGAGGGAGTACTGATGGGGGCTATTTCGCACCCCACATAATGTGCGGATCGACTAAAGAACATAAGATCGGTTCGACCAAATCAGACAATTCGGGATCATCTTATCGACCCGGCCGAATACAGCTCTCTTCGACAAGAAGACTACACTCTGGACCCAAGAAGGATATTTGGGCCGAGTCCTATTAGGACTATATTTCCTTGTAACACTAGGTTTAGTATGATATAAATACCTAGTCAATCATTGTATTAAACAACTCTGAATCATAATGCTAATACGCCATTGAATTCTGCATAAACTGCATAACTCACTATTACTTAATAAAAGAAAAGAGCTTTCTCTTCATATATTGTGTTATTCTTGCGTTGGTTACGATATTTACTTATTGTTCTTACGAAATTGCTCTTCCTTGAGATTGATCCATCCTGAGTAAAGTAACAGAGCCCTATATACTATATATTGAGAAGCCCAATATTACAATTTTACTGATACCTTTTAACCCGACCAAATCCGGTTAAATCAAACCAGCTGCATTGTGTTGAACTCTTGCTCCAAAAGTCTCCATGTCCAAATTGATAGTTTGCACATCAGCCTTGATATTCGCAATCTCTTCTACTATCAAGGGACTGGGATTAGCAGCTTGGGGAACCCTTTCAGCAGTGGCAGCAGACAGCAGAGTTGAGGCTACTTCCTCAAACTTCTTCAGTTGTTCTCTGTTTCTTTCATCCATTTCCTTCATTGAGTTAGCAATCAACTATTGAATAGACTCCAAGATAGTTGGTTGCATATTTGCATAAGTTGATGGAATGTCTCTGCTTGCTGGGCTAATTTCAGGAGTCTTCTCCTTAGCCTTTTCTTCTGTCTTTTTTTGGAACTTTATAGGCTCAACTGCAATTGTAACAACCTCAGAACCATCAGGATAAATAACAGATTTATGAGTGAATATCCAGGATAGTTCAAAAGGTGATGTTGTCTGTTCAGCCAGCTCCTCATAAGTCTTGACGGCCGGTCCAAAGACAATCTGTTGAAGACTTGGTAGGGGTATCATAGAGCTCGGGTGAACCTTCTGACTCCTAGTCTTCTTAGCCCACATTTCCAAAGTGATGGAAATGGCTAAATTAACTGCTCTGTCCTGTAAATCTTCATTTTCAGCAGGGTTCTCAGGGACAGACTCAACTATCTTCTTGGCTTCAGACTTTGCCATCTTCCTGAGCTTCCATCTCACCATATCCAAGAAGAAGTCTGAATCCAGTGCTTGCTTCACACAACCATTTTGCAACCCATTCATCACCCATGCTTCCTCAGTTGCAAACTATTTCCACTGCATGATTTCTCTTTGGCCTTCGTCAGACGGTATTCCCTCCATTTGTTGTATCTAATCTTTTCAACAACAAACAGACTCTGACGGACCAGCATATGGTTATACCTTTCCAATTCTTCCTCAAACTTAGTGAATGCCTCTGGATTGTCATGAACAATCATCAGAGCATGCTTCAACTCAGATCTCCACTTCTTTGTTACATTTGGTCTTGGCGTAACTGACTTTGGCATTTTTTATTCTCTTTGTTCTCCTATGACTATTCCACCATTGTACAATGCACCATGAGCATTTTGGTACTGGCTTACAAAGCTTTAGCCAAGTCTAGAGCTTCTTTTGCAGCTATCTCTGCTTCATTCATGTTCTTAGCTTGAGCTTCTAAGCTTAAGAACTGTTCGGTATTCTGCTTCTTCTTTCTTCTTCTACTCTGCTTCTTCTCTCTTCTTCTTTTGAGCAGCAGATACCTTCCCTTTGCCAGTTCTTTTCTTTCTGGAAGCAGGGGTTTCCACAACCTTTAATGGAACAGCTTCAATTGGTTGAGGATGAATAAGTGGCACATTCTCCTCAACTGTTGTGCTAGTCGGCTGTTCAGTCTCAGTAACAGCAGACTGGGTCATAGATTGATCTTCAGCGCTTATCATCAGCAGCCTTTTCTGCAGCATCTACTGGTCTTTCAGTTGAAGCAGTATCTTATCTGACTTTGATGGTTGGTTCTTCAGAAAAGGTGACCTGCATCCTAGCCTTTGACTTGGTCATAGCTCCAGTAGGTTAAGGTTGAGCAGGCCTCTTTACTGAGCTCCTTGTCCTCCTTCCAACTCTCTCAATCTGAACTGGTTCATCAGACTCAGTTCTTTCTGGAGATATTCCGGTGACTCGGTTCTTTCTGGAGATGTTCCAGTGTTCATCTGCTCAATCTCTTGAGTCACCTATGTGACTATCTCATCAGCCACAACTACATCGGACCTTACTGATCTAGCTTGAACAGCAGGGTCCACTGGTTGATCAGCAGACTTACTAGTCTGATTAGTTTTCTTGGCCTTCTTGGCAGAAGCAGGCTTCTCTGCCCTTTCTTTTCCCTTTCTCTTGGGAGTTGTCACCAATTTAGCTTCAACCCTCACTGGTTCATACGTTTTTAGCTCCTTTAACGCATGAACTGGCTTCCCATTCACCAGCGAGCAATGCAAAGCCATGAACAAATGACTAAGCATGATTACATGGCCACTCTTCTTCAGTGCCAAAATGTTGAAGTAGTGGGCAGCCCAATTGACTGGTAGCCCGTAAAAGATACATGCCATTGTGTGGAATCTCCTCCTTGGCAACCCATCTAGTGAGCCAGTTGAGCATTCCGGTTCTTTGGCAATTATATCAACGAACCGTTGAAACTCATCCTTCAGCTGAGTCTTTATCAAGGTTCCTGTCATCTCCTCCCTTTCTTTCGCACACATAACATAAAATTCTTCTTCTTTTTCTGAGCTTAAAATAGACACTTCTCCTCATACGTTCTTCAAGCTATAAATCTCACTGGGTACAGCGGGAGAGACGCAGATCGTCTTCCCTCCTACAGCAGCAACCATTGTGCTCTTGGCCATGTCAATTTTTCTTGTTTTGTAGAACCCAGCAACATCTTCGATGAATACCAACTCCTCATGAACCTCCAAAACATTTACCAAGTGGATTCCTTAATTTTGACCATGAGTTCCTTCATTAGAGAAGTTCCAGAGGCGTGGAACTTCTCGTAGCTCAAATAACGACCTTGAGCTCCGGCCATTGTAGTTGATTTTAAGTAGCTTGTAAAGGATTAGAATGCTTTTAAAAACAGAAAACAAGTAAGATTAGTAACTTCTTTTGTGTTTAAGAGAATTTTGGGTGCGTAAGGTTGTCCCTTCTTATCAGATCTGGATTTATAAATTTCGAAATGCGTCGGTTTCCATGTTTCACGTTAACCGTTAGATCTAATCTGTCAGTTTTGAATCGTGTGAGCGAGATTCGGGGACTTCAAATTTTATAGATTAATGTAAGATGGGCGGGAAAGTCAAGTGTCACTAATATGTTACTTATAAAAGCGCATATCAAATATAACATTTTTAGTACCACACTTATATAATATATCATATGAGTAGAGTTAAACTTATCTGACAGACGAGTGATCTGATATCTGATATTACTTGTGAAAGCCAATAACTAGTAATCTTCCTCTGCTGTTTGTCAATCCAGCAATATAAATTAATCTTCAATCTTAAAGAATTAAGAACATATCTCCTGAACACATAACTTAAACTAACTGTCATCAACAAATTTCATCTTCAGAGCAAGAGTACCTCAAACAAACTAAGCTTATCGCGCACAAAGCTTTGAACAACAGAGTTGAGCACCCTTCTAACTGTGACTTAGCTGGTTTCAGTAAAATAAAACTTTTAATCAGATTACTTGCAGCGGATGTTTAAAGTGTTTTTCACAAGTAACTTTGTCAACTTAAAAGATTTTATCCCCAGTTTAAAAACTCCTTTAAAATCGTTAAATATGTAATTCAAGTGTTACTCTTTTAAAATATGCAAGAAAACTAATGCAAATGTAAAACACCAGAATTTTTATAGTGGTTATATGGATTAAAATCATTTAGTCCACTCTTCCAAGTCACGAAGATCTTGGGTTATACTATAAAAGAGTTTGAGATTAGAGTTCGAACTTTGTTTTTCGATCTTGTTTCCTTTTATATAAGCTTTTCGCTTAGAATATCGACAGGCAAAAGACATTGCGCCTAGAATACCGGCAGGCAACCTGTTTTCCCAGACATATCATGTCTGTGACGGGTTTGAATTCCGGTCTTCTGGCGCAGTACCTGATCGGGCAGTAGGTTACTCCGAGTGGAGTTCTTTAAGTCTGAGGCACCAGCTTCCTCGAGGGCTTTCTTACGAGATAGTTCCTTCGAGTTCCCTTGGAGCGCCTCTGCTGAGATAAACCTCTGCTGCGCCGGTTTGGATCGGTCGGCATACAATGGATGATTTCCACAATCATTGTTTACCGACGAAGACCTCAGGCCGGTTTGGAGTTCTCGAAGAGAAATTCCGATCCGGCTTTCGCTTGGTATGAAGACGGATGTGCGACACGTGGCGAGTGATTTCCAAATAGAGTCACCGATTAGTTCTGTATCTGGAGCGAGCTTAAGGGAGGAAGATCGAGTATATTACCTCATGAAATTTGTAATAGAGTAGGAGTGATTGTATTGCATTTCTTGAGCTCGAAATAAATTCGAAACTTTACTTTGTAACTTATCTGAAGATTTATAATGATAAAGCTTCATTTCTGATTGAATTTTATTACTTGAATTCCGCTATTGGTCGAAATGATAGCCTAATATTCAATCAATCGACTTATCCCGATTAACTTTTGAGAAAAACACTACAGTCGATAAATAGTATATAGAGATTGCGTAAATGATCTTCTAAATAACCGATTCGAAAGAACTTGTCATTGAAGTTAATAAACGCAAAGATCGGAAAAATAAATCCCGATCGTCAATAACAAGCTGCAATTTTGTAGATCTTCTAAGCCTTCGATGATACCTGCTGAACTTCTTAATCGCCCCTAAAAATAAATTCGTTGAAGGAATAAAAAAGTTGTGCGATCATAGGCTTGACCAATATCCTTAAGCTTTTTGCTGGCATACATTTTTCTCCTCGTAGTAGGCATATTTCGATCAAGTACTCGAATAGGGCCCCACGGTGGGCGCCAATTGATCTTACGTGGTTTCGTTGGTTCGATCAAGGGTGGGGAAATAACACGATGACGATAATGTTAAAAGGAAAGTAAAGACCAAATATAATCGTATTCGAGTAAATCGAGTACAAGTACAAATATTAGGGGTCCTATTCGAGCATTATTGGATGCCGTACAAGCTAGAGGGTGAAATATGTATAAAGAAGCCTAAAGTATACTAGTAAACCCGAGCAGCAGTCTCAAGTTTTGTGCGCCTAGGAAGTTGTCCAGTATAATAAATGCATGGAGTATTTATAGCCAAATTGGAGGGCTTGGGCCTGGGCTTGGCCCAACAGTGTCCTTCGATCTATGGTTCTCTAATGTGCTCGAAACAATCATCTTCATGCTTTGGTTCGGCTTTTGGTCCCTGGCGACAGGGTTCGGTGCTATTCGAACCGCATTGAGGCTGGAAAAACAGGGGATCCGAATTACCCCTCATCAATACTCCCCCACTTCTCGAGTGTAAAGCGAAGCAAGCGCTCGAAGAAGTACAGAATACGTTTCCAGGCTACAATGAGACGAACCGTTCGGATATCTTGAGGATATGCCTCGTTAAAAACCTAACTTGGAAAAACCCATTGGGATAAAAACCGAGCTAGGGAAAAAGAGTGCATATACAAGAAAACATGCATCGATGTGTTCTGTAGTCGCCCTTGTCAGAGGATGTTGAAGTAATAATATCCTTTTTGGTTCCAAGATGTGTTGTTCGATCCCCAGATGGATGCTTTCCCGAATTTCCGGTTATAATAAGCAGGGCCTCCGAGATCTTTAGGGATTAACCGTAAAGACAAATTCCGCAATTCTAGAAAATGAAGGACCAAAAAGGCTATTTTGAGTAGAATAACCCGAAGTTTTTACCCTTGGTAAGTTCAACCGTCGCGGTTATTCGGGGACCTCTTTGCAATTTACCTTTTTAACCCCGTATATATATGTTGACCCGTTGAAAAATTACTTCCATGTTATATTTTCTCTTGAGCTCGAAGTGTTTTAATCGAAAAGGTAGTTATTTAGTGTATTCATCTCCGAATTCATAATGTCAAGTTCTAGAAGTTCAAAGGGCAAGAATAAGGTCGAAGAGAGTCAAGAATCTGATCCCTTGTTTAAGCTTGTAGATGACTTCGAAGATGGGGAATTTCATCAAGACGGCGAAGACGACGATCCGAGCGAGGATCTCGAAGAGAATGAAGTCGACAAACGTAGTATCGGCGAAGGTGCTTTTGTTAGGATCTTTAAACATACGCAAGCCCCACAAGCCGTAATCTCGGGTAAGTCAGAGCTTCCCGCTAGTCAAACTTCCTGTTGTTTTTCGAAAAAGGATCACGCTCGCCTCGAGGCGGATTTTGGGAAATTTCTTCCCAAAGGTTTTTCGATTGTCATTCCTTCCTATACCGAGCGTGCCACTGAGCCCCCCGCTGGATGTCAAGCCTTTTACGAGGGACAATTTTCCTGTGGCTTGCGTATTCCGTTCGTTCCACTTATCAGAAACATCCTGAATTTCTTTTCACTTTCCCCGGCTCAGCTTCTCCCACACTCCATTGCATACATACTTGCGTTTTGCGTTGTTATGGAGACAAAGGGGGAAGAGGCTTCCTTCAGTAACTTTTGGCAGATTTTTCGAATGGACCCATGCAAGGGTTCAAACATGGGGTTTGTCTCTGTCCATCCGAGATCTAAACGGCCTTTTCTTACTAAAATTACAACAAAGAAGACTTTAGGTTGGAAGAGGAGATTCTTTTTTGTGAAGGGCCCTGACGTTCCTATCTCAGAGGGTAGTTCGAAAACAAGATCTTATCGATGGGATGGCGCAAATACTTGGACATACGGTTCTCGCAGGATTAAAGAAAAACTCAGCCACCGTCTTTCTGATGAAGTCTTGGGGCAACTGCAGTCTAACCCCTTCCAGACTAGATTCCTTATCCAAGAAGGCGTTTTGCGATTGGCTGGCTTGAGCCAATGTAACTACCCAGTTCCGGCGATCAGATACCCTAACCAGTCCTTCGAAGGGCCTCTTAAGCGAACCGATGTCCTGCCAACCTCCAGTGCTTCGAACACTGCTCCACTTTCTTTGGGTATGCCTCTCATCTTTAATCTTACTTTTGTGTCTTATAAACAATTTTCCTTGTTTGAACTTGTGCCCGATTCGTATTATCCTCGCAGGTCGAATTGTTGAGAAATTTCGGGTATCCTCTGCCGGCTTGGTCGGAGATAAACAGTTTTATTTCGACCCATTGCCTTACGCTTCCGAAAGAAAAACAGACGCAAGTAACTTAGGTGGGAATCCAGTTGTCATACCGTCTTTGATTCCTGCCTTAAGGGGGGTTGGCACTATGAGTTCCCTGAATTCTGCCATGTCCGGACCTCTTCGATCGATATTCTCTCCTGACACTTCCGCTCTTTCGTCGGTCGGCTACAGTCAACATTCCTGGAATCGGATTCAGGGTATTCAGGAACACGAGAGGCTTTTGGGCCAGAAAAGAAATGCCGAACACCCAGGGCCTTCGAGGAGGATAAAACCCTTTGGCGTGAGTTCTGCTTTTGTCCCATGTCGAGAAGGTAGGTCGGAGCCTGATGTGGCAGACTTTATGGACGAGCATCTTCGTAGTAGCAGAACCGCAGGATATCCTGAGGATGGTACCATTATGACCGATCTGGATATAAATGGGGAGAACGAATTTGACAAAGCCACTAGAATCTTTATGGCCAGTCGATTTAAGCGGGATATCCTGCTTCATTCCATCAAAGGGGATTTTGAGGTTTTAAGTGATTTCTCCAGAACGTATCACGAGGTAAAAATTCGTCTTTTGACTGTGTTATTTCTTCAGAACTCCTAGTTTTACTGATGCTCGAAAATGTCATATAGGTCGGAGATTTATTCTCCCTTCAATCCTATCGTTTGGCGTTATTAGAGCAGGAATCGCAGGACGCTCATGATGCATATGCCCAGATTTTTGCTGATAACCAGGTCATTCGATCTCAGCTGGCGGAGAGTCAGCGAGAATTATCCCAAGTAAAGAAGGAACTCGAGACAGTGAGTACGAAACGTTCCTCCTCAGTGGAAGAGGACTTGCTGGCGTCCGTCAAAGAGAGGAGTGCCCTCGAGGAAGAGATGAAGAAAGTAAAGATAGAACTTGAATTGGCGAAGCAAGACTCCGAGCGTGCGTATGCCCAGGGCCGAGAAGAAGCCGAGATCCCTGCCATACGAGAGTTCCTGGAATCCCCTGTCTTAGACCCCTTAGTTCAAAGGAAAATGGGGGAAATCCTTCAGACGATCTTTTATAAAGGGGTTCAGCAGTTGGTCGCGGCCAAGAAGATTCCAGATGATATGGATGAGTACTTTAAGCACATGAACCCTTTTAAGAATGCTGAAGGGAAGGATTACAAAGCTTCTTCTATACCCAAGATGGATATCAATTGGCGAAATCATCGCTTTGCCCCTTAGTCGAGGAGTATGGCATTCCGATGCCTAACCCTGATGTGCTCGAGTACTCCTGCGACGATCCTTCTAATGTGTCCGGGGAGGAAGATAAAGATGTCAATATAGGCAACGCCCCGGATAAGGGAGACGGTCGATCTTTCGACCAAGCTGGGTAATTGTCCATCTTCAAATATCGCCTGATTTTCAGCTTAGCGAGTTTCTGGGGTTGAGTAAGCCGGAGGGGGCGATTCAAGGTTCTCTAGTTAGGAAATCAATTGTATTTACCTATGTAACCCAATTTTGTAAACGAGTTGACCTCATATTTCTTGATCTGATTCGTGTAACTCGTGAATTCTAACTTTATAAAGATCGATAATTTTTACACTTTCTGCTCGGACTTTGTTTATCCGAGTGGGATTCTACTCCATGGTCGCGTCGATTTACTATCACAATCGTAGTGCGTAGCGTCTATAAATATTAGGATTTCTTTTCATTATTCATACGATATCCTTCCTTACAGAGATCGGAGCTCTCCCTATATTTTCTGCACTTTCTGAACTTCCTCAAAAAGTAAAGATCCTAGCTTCATCGATCCCTGATTCACTTATTATGGAGAATGTATTAGGCAAAGCTATCGATCCCAGATCGATATTTGGTGGTTCGAAGAATAAGAAATCGAACAAAGAGCGAAAAGCTGACAAGGAGGCCAAACCCTCCAAATCTTCTTCTAAGACCTCTGTGTCTTCCCCGAAAGCTCCTGAAGGGGGAGAAGATAAGAAAGAGAAAAGCGCCTCCTCGAAACCAAACAAGGGTGATGAAAAGCTCGAGGCTAAGCTCGGAGGTTCCTCCCCGAAAGTGATTGATTCTAACAGTGAGGATCCTGTCGAAGAAAAGATTCCTGTTCCTTCTTCGAATAAGAGACCTTATTCCGATGAGGTTACACCCCTTGAGGCTTTACAAAATCTTGCTATTGGTAGCAAGTCATCCTCCGATACTTCGATCGTTCCTTCCTCAGGGAATCCCAGCAAAAAATCCAAGTTAGAGATTGAGAGTGGTGGGGGGGCCTCTGCTGAAGCTTTAGGAATTGATAATCCTCCTCGACCTTTTGCCGATTCCACTCCTCAAAAAGTTGCTTCTTCCCTGCACGAGGAGTTGAAAGATGGATCTCCTTCTAAGGTTGATCCTATGGGTAACTTGTTGCAAGCTACCTTTACTTCTTCAGAGACTGACATACCCAAGGAGAGGAACATGTCCAAAGAGAGAAACATAGAAGAGTTGTTCGAGTCTGGGCAGCACTTCCTTTTTCAGGTGTATTATATATATATATTTTTTTTTTAAAAGAAAAATAAAATAATGCTGCTGATCCTTTTAACAGGCCGGACAAGATTTTATTGAGCTTAAAACATTTGCTGAGCGGGAGACCAGCCAGCGTGCTGCTATTTCTCTCGAGCTGGAGGAGAAGAAAGTCGAGCTCGACCGCGTCCTCGCAGAGAAGCTTGCTTTAGAGAGGGAGAAGGCTGCTATCGAGCGTGGAGAAGAGATCCATAATCAGCTGAATGAGAAAATCGAAAAACTGAAGAACCTTCACGAGCAGGAGAAGCAAGATTTCATACGTCAAGAGAAGGAGGCTTATGATCGTGGATTCGAAGCAGGATATGAGGCTCGTAGCGCTGAGCTTCGAAAGATTCTTTCTGATAATAAGCTTGTTTAGATGTTATCTCTTATTTACCCGGGCTTGTAATATGTCTTATACTGTCTTTACTTGTGCGATCATGAATAATTTTCAGATATTTTATTTTCTATGGCTTGTAATAATTTACTTCCTTCTCGAATCGCATGTTCCTCTTATGTGCTCTTTCTTTGATCATGCTTTATTTTGCTTTCTTGATCTTCGATCTTGGCGTAGTAATTCCACTTAAACTTCAAAAATAATATCACTTCCTTTTTCCGGCAAAGTTCTCGGGAGTCGTGACAATCTTTTGATTTCGACCGTTTGTTTTCTGGTAGCCGTTGGATTTTTGAAAATAGTGTCTATAAATGGGGTTCTTTGTTTTGTATTCCTTTAACATTTTTCGAAAATAGATTCCTTCGATCATGCTGATTAAAAGATCTTGTTGCATTATTCCACGTTTCGAAATCCGATTTAGGAATTGTATTGCGCCTCATAGTAAAATTCATACTTCTATCTCGACTAGGGTATCTGCAGGCGCACGCTATATCAATCTTGAAGGCCGATGAGCTTTATTGCTGACCATCCACGACCCCGACGGCCCATGGTATTTTTGTGATTTAGGGAGATTCTGGCGTCAAGCTTTTTCGAGGGTATGATGTAATTTGCTAGGTTTTCTTTTGAAAACGTTTCAGGTAGTGACTCGGAGATTGACGTCCTTCATTGAATGTTCATATTTTTTCCGGGAAAGAGATGTATTGCCTTTTCCCTTTTCGGCCGTATCCGAAGATTCGCTGGCTCAATGGGCGCTTCTTGGTCAAGTAAGGACATTATCGTTCGCCGGAAATTTCATAGGATCAGCCAGTTATGAAGATGTAATAGGGTTCGATGTCTTTGTATTTTGCAATTGTCTTATTTATTAAGCTCGAAAAATACTTTTTTATCGACCTTTACGATGGCTTTATTTACCCTTAGGCCGATTACTGACAAAGCTTTCTCTACATAAAGTATTTAGATTTCTTTATTATTCTTCTCCGGTGATTGGAGCTGAACCTACGATGAACTAGGATGGGAATGGGCTCGAGTAGAACAGTTTTGACATTTTCTTCACTTTTTTCCCGAGATAGCTTCTGTATTTTCGGGAATCGTAACGGTCGGCGCATTTACTGCTTATATCTCAGCCGTTAGTACCATCAAATCTGAGTCGTTAATTGCCTTTTCCTTTCACTATATATAGTTCCGTAGTTACCTTCAAACTTTTCATTTCAGCAACATTTCTGATCGGCTCTATGAATGAGATTTTACTCTTTCTAGCCGCCATGTTCCGTTTGCTATCCCCGATTGAACTGTTCGAGGTTTTCCTCCGAACTATTTATAAATTTCGCTATCTCCTGATGGCTACTTATTTCGACTAGGGTATCGACAGGCGAAAATGAATGCGACTGGGGTACCGGCAGGCGACCAGCTCTCTTTGATTTCAAGTCTTTGAGGCAGGTTCGATCTCCTGTATCCTGCCAATCCACCCGGTCGGATAGTGGGTCAACTGCTGGAGGAGTTTTCCTGCACTCGATCTCTACTTCTTCAAGATATTTCTTGAAGAATGTTGCCTTCGAGATTGCGTGGAATAATTTCTCTAGGGATTGCCTCCCTGTCTCTCGGCCTGCTCCAGCACGGAGCGATTATTGAGGAAGCGATGGATTAAGGGTAGAAGTGTTATCCCAGCCTCGTCTTCCGTCCTCAGTTATGAGAACATTCTAGCATAGGGTTAATTTGTAATAGGGTTACATTAAATGTAACGTTTTTGCTCGACTTATCATTGTAATTTTGAACTCTTTTGTAACTGTTTGTAATGTCATGAGTGAGATATTTATTTCTCTTATCATCCTTACTCGTTATTTTATAGAATTGCTTTTGTATACTGTTGTCGAGCATCCATCTCTCTGTCTCAAGAATACGAATAAGAGCTATTCTTTAAAAACTTTGACAAATATTCAGACGATGGATAACAACCGACATTCCTCGATTTCGAATTTAACCTGTCGGAGACCTTTGTGCCCCCATCAAATACATAATAATTAAGAGATCGAATAGAAGAATCCCGAGATGATCCTTGAGTAACAAATTTAATCCGAGGGGCCAAATTCCCTAGTCAGACAAATAATCGCGAAATAATAATCGAAAAAGGGGTTTTGACCGATCTTAAATAATAATTTTGATATAAGCGTCACGATGATGGCTGTTAGCCTTAGCCGAATGAATAATTATGGAGAGAAAAGAATAGAAATGCTGGTTGATCTTGATTGATCGATGAAAATAATTTCGATCTAAGGGGCGTAGCCAGGGGCATAGCAGAGGTTTTCACCCTTAGTCGTTTTTAGAGCGTTTTTAGCTCGAGGGTCATAGCAGAGGCTTTCACCCATTTAATAATTTCGATCTAAGGGGCATAGCAGAGGCTTTCACCCTTAGTCGTTTTTAGAGCGTTTTTAGCTCGAGGGTCATAGCAGAGGCTTTCACCCATTTAATAATTTCGATCTAAGGGGCATAGCAGAGGCTTTCACCCTTAGTCATTTTTAGAGCGTTTTTAGCTCGAGGGTCATAGCAGAGGCTTTCACCCATTTAATAATTTCGATCTAAGGGGCATAGCAGAGGCTTTCACCCTTAGTCGTTTTCAGAGCGTTTTTAGCCCTTGGGTCATAGCAGAGGCTTTCACCCATTAACAATTTCGATCTAAGGGGCATAGCAGAGGCTTTCACCCTTAGTCGTTTTCAGAGCGTTTTTAGCCCTTGGGTCATAGCAGAGGCTTTCACCCATTAACAATTTCGATCTAAGGGGCATAGCAGAGGCTTTCACCCTTAGTCGTTTTCAGAGCGTTTTTAGCCCTTGGGTCATAGCAGAGGCTTTCACCCATTAACAATTTCGAAAATAATTGAGATCGATATTAGATAAATGCTGATCTTGAGTACCAGAATAATTGCTAAATAGAGATTGACCATATTAGCACCCGACGAGCAGGTGGGCATATTATGTGTCGCAACAACTCGACCTTTTCCAAACGGTCCCTCCTTTATCGGGAAACGCAACAGTTCTTAGATCTGGTTCCTTCGTGACGTGAAATCTCTGCCGTTAGATTCCACTTATTTTTCCTATAAAAAGCTGTCATTCCTTAGAAGCCATCTTATTCATTGTATTGGCATCTCCTCCGTCCCCTCATGGCGACTAAGATTATTATTTCAATAATTCGCTTATTCGAGGTCAGATTTCGAACAATTTTTAAGTGGAGGGATATCCGAGCAGAGATAATATCATTTCAACCTTCGCTTAGAATATCGGCAGGCAAATATAATCTCCATCTTGAAGGCCAATAAGCCAGATTTATGGAGCTTGTAGGTTATGGCATAGGTTTTCGATTAGGGACCTATTGCCACAATGCATTTAGGAAGACGTACAGGGGTGGAAGTTCTGCAGAGCTCGCTTACTCGATGAATCGCACCCTCGAGTCTTCATCTTTGGAGAATCGTAAATAAAGTTAAGAGCCTGCGGATCCGAAGGAGATTCCATGGTCGGAGCTAAGTTACCCCTAATAGACGGTAGGAGAAGAGACCGAAAATTTCATAGGATTGTAGGGAGTAATAGTGTTCTTGATGTAATATGAATGTTTGATCTATGCTCGATATGTATTTCCCAGCTTTTGTATTTTCCAAGATAATATAAATACACTTCCTCTTTGTTTTGTTGATAACATCAAATATAAATAGAATAGAGTTTATCTTTCGTAACTCCATTATGATCTTCTAATATCGATAGAGAAATAATCGAATACCAGTTGCCTGATCGGATAATAGATAAATATTTTAGCGGCCCTGAAATTGATAAGGGAAATGATGCCATAAATCCTTATCACTGCTGAACTTCCATAATTGTATAATTCCCAGGTCGAGAATTCTGCTCGACTAAACCGATTATATTTCTTCTCAGTTGGTAATGTAAAAGCATAACAATAAATACTTGAGTGTAAAAACATCTAAATAAACCGAATACGAATCTGACATGCCATCCTTCGATATAATATTATGAACACGTCGTGACTGTTCGATATTTAGAATGTCATAATTCTTCTATACTCCCCATTGAATTATGTGTCCTTCATTACCAAACAGGGCCCTATTTCTCGGGAAACGTAACGGTCCTTCCATTTATTACGGACATCAAACCGTTCGTAGCCTGTTATCTGGGCCGTTGATTAAAAATCCTTCACCACTATAAATAGGTCCCTTCGTGTATACAGCATTTCTTGCTTTTTTCCTTATGCTCCTCCGATCACCATGGGTCGAATTTCATATTTGATTCGTATTTTCTCCCAGATAAAAGAGTTTGAGATTAGAGTTCGAACTTTGTTTTTCGATCTTGTTTCCTTTTATATAAGCTTTTCGCTTAGAATATCGACAGGCAAAAGACATTGCGCCTAGAATACCGGCAGGCAACCTGTTTTCCCAGACATATCATGTCTGTGACGGGTTTGAATTCCGGTCTTCTGGCGCAGTACCTGATCGGGCAGTAGGTTACTCCGAGTGGAGTTCTTTAAGTCTGAGGCACCAGCTTCCTCGAGGGCTTTCTTACGAGATAGTTCCTTCGAGTTCCCTTGGAGCGCCTCTGCTGAGATAAACCTCTGCTGCGCCGGTTTGGATCGGTCGGCATACAATGGATGATTTCCACAATCATTGTTTACCGACGAAGACCTCAGGCCGGTTTGGAGTTCTCGAAGAGAAATTCCGATCCGGCTTTCGCTTGGTATGAAGACGGATGTGCGACACGTGGCGAGTGATTTCCAAATAGAGTCACCGATTAGTTCTGTATCTGGAGCGAGCTTAAGGGAGGAAGATCGAGTATATTACCTCATGAAATTTGTAATAGAGTAGGAGTGATTGTATTGCATTTCTTGAGCTCGAATTAAATTCGAAACTTTACTTTGTAACTTATCTGAAGATTTATAATGATAAAGCTTCATTTCTGATTGAATTTTATTACTTGAATTCCGCTATTGGTCGAAATGATAGCCTAATATTCAATCAATCGACTTATCCCGATTAACTTTTGAGAAAAACACTACAGTCGATAAATAGTATATAGAGATTGCGTAAATGATCTTCTAAATAACCGATTCGAAAGAACTTGTCATTGAAGTTAATAAACGCAAAGATCGGAAAAATAAATCCCGATCGTCAATAACAAGCTGCAATTTTGTAGATCTTCTAAGCCTTCGATGATACCTGCTGAACTTCTTAATCGCCCCTAAAAATAAATTCGTTGAAGGAATAAAAAAGTTGTGCGATCATAGGCTTGACCAATATCCTTAAGCTTTTTGCTGGCATACATTTTTCTCCTCGTAGTAGGCATATTTCGATCAAGTACTCGAATAGGGCCCCACGGTGGGCGCCAATTGATCTTACGTGGTTTCGTTGGTTCGATCAAGGGTGGGGAAATAACACGATGACGATAATGTTAAAAGGAAAGTAAAGACCAAATATAATCGTATTCGAGTAAATCGAGTACAAGTACAAATATTAGGGGTCCTATTCGAGCATTATTGGATGCCGTACAAGCTAGAGGGTGAAATATGTATAAAGAAGCCTAAAGTATACTAGTAAACCCGAGCAGCAGTCTCAAGTTTTGTGCGCCTAGGAAGTTGTCCAGTATAATAAATGCATGGAGTATTTATAGCCAAATTGGAGGGCTTGGGCCTGGGCTTGGCCCAACAGTGTCCTTCGATCTATAGTTCTCTAATGTGCTCGAAACAATCATCTTCATGCTTTGGTTCGGCTTTTGGTCCCTGGCGACAGGGTTCGGTGCTATTCGAACCGCATTGAGGCTGGAAAAACAGGGGATCCGAATTACCCCTCATCAGTTGTTGTGTGTCTCTAACTCTTGAATCTAGCTCTATTTATACATGCTTTCGAAATCTATCCGTTGAAGTGTGAGACAAATTTCAAAGCTACAAGTACTGGTCCCCCTTTTTCTGGAACAGCTCTTTGCAACTGTAGCACTGTACACTCTGCTGTACTTTTCTGTCAGTCGCATTAAATGCACCCTGCTGATCCGAGAATAACTTCAATCATTTGCCATTACTAACATTCTCTTGCAGCATTTATTACTCCAAGTGCATTTATTACTGTTGGGCAGACTCCTTGATCATTTATACTCTGCTGATCTAAATGACCCGTCTGATTGATACCCTACTGATCTCAAGTTGAACTAATCTGATTTTGAGTCAGCTGAAAAACTAGTAGTCTGATTTCGAACTTCAGCAACAGATCAATAGTCTTCTGGACCTTGAACTTTTGACCCTTCTGATTTGTTTTCTTACTTGGTCAAAATTCTTTCAAGGGATTTACTAAGCATTCCTTACTTAGTTGTTTCTGAAGTTCTTGAAATCATCAAAACCTCCCTTAACTTCTTGAACTCCATCTTCATCTTCATCCAACACACTTAGATTACATCAAGTGATTTGGTGTGTCGGACGTCACCGATTGAATAAGAGTAACACGTCCTGCCATTGAGAGAAGCCTGGCCTTCCACGCTATGAAATGCCCTGCCACCCTATCAATTACTTCCCGAAATATCCTCGGGGATGCTCTCCCATGCACGAGGGTAACACCCAAATATTTTCCCAAGTTGTCCGTGCGATTGATACCAAGGATGTCCGAGATTTCTCTTTTAACTCTTCATCCTCTAGTTTTAGGAAAGAAGACCTTTGATTTATTAAAATTTATCTTGAGGCCATATGCCTCGCCAAATTTGTGTAGAACATCTCTAATGCACCTCGCATTGGGTGTCGTGGTCTTAGCCATAAGAACTAAATCATCCTAGAACAAAAGTTGTGAAATCTTCGGCCCATTCCTACAAGGACTAACCGGTTTCCATTTCCTTTTTTCCACTGCTTCAACTGATCTTACGAGTTTTCGTTAGTTCGATAAGGGTTGTGTGTAAAGCCGTGCTAAAGTACGTAAATGGAGATAAAAGATCAATTATATTATATTCGGAATGATCGAGTACAGATTACAAGAATTGGGAGTCCTATCCGAGCATTATTGGATGCCGTACAAGCTAGAGGGTGAAATACATATAAGAAAGCCTGTGCTATTATTCACAAGTGAGTCCGAGCAGCAGTCTCGAAGGAAGAGCACCTGGGAAGTTGTGTCGTCGTCATAAATGCTTAGGGTATTTATAGTTGAGATCCGGGACCAGATGAACCACCCATAGGTGCGTATTACTCAGCCCACAGGCATGGGCCTGAGGTCGGCCCAACAGTAACTTTGGACCCAAAATTTCCATAGTATAGTCAGCGTAGGATTACCGTGCCTTGGGCTCGAATTTATGCTCATGAGATCGAAAATGACGAAGTCCGACCTCACTAGGCCGTAGTAATGTCTGAATCCAATTTACCCCTCATCAATACTCCCCCACTTCTCGAGCGTAAAGAGAAGCTTAAGCTCGAAGAAGTATAAATTGGACGCTGGGTGAACGATCCATTTTTGGATATGTTTCGGATATGCCTCATTAAAAACCTAACTCGGAAAAACCCTTTGGGATAAAAACCGAGCCAGGGAAAAAGAGTGCATAACTTGGAAACTATGTAATGGTGTCACCATGATATTACCCTTGTCATCTAGTGTTGGTATAGGATTTTCAGGTAAGGATCTTCTCACTGTTACCTATTGTGTCGCTATAGTCGATCTTTAACAATATCTCTATATTCCTTTGATTTTGATAGGGTAGGTTGGTGGCAGAATGCGGAATCGACGCCCCCATAAATACTTTTTTCGCCATGTTGGTCTTCAATTTTGTGATTTTAGAAAATATCGGGGTCATAAGTGCAATTATCGGAATTACGACTTCAAGTTCACCCTTGAGGAGTTTAACCGTCGCGGTTACTCGGGGACCGGTTTGCAATTTCCCATTTTGTCCCTGTATATATACCTTGATAGAGGGCCGCTGTTCATCAAAGATTCTGAGGAGAAAAAAACCCTAGATCGGAGCGAATAGATCGATAAGTGAGTTCTAACAATCTTTTTCGAGTACTCTTCGTTTATTTACCATGTCCAATTCAGTAGATTTGAAGGGAAAATCCCCTGTTGTGGAAAGTCGAGAAATTGATCAGGAGGGGAGGCAGGTCGTAGATGTTCGACCATCCGTGGTGGAGAACCCGAGAGATTCGAGTCCCCCTTCCAAATCTAATGGGGAGGAGAGAGAATCGTGTTCCGGATCGGAAGATAATGGTGAAGACAATTCGAGCGAAGCCACAGTCTCCGAGGAGGAAATTGCAGAGGATGGCGACCTTCCCTTAGGGAAAAATGAACAGAAGAAGTATAGACTGAGCGGCAATGTCGTGGTTACGATCATCAACTGGGAGGAGCCGTCGACCAGTGCAGGACTGAACATGACTGAGGATAGGGCGGACGAGATCGTTTTTTCCTATGTGGAAACAGATCTGGGAAAATTGCAGGCAGACTTTGGTCAATACCTAGGCGCCGGATTCTCGATTGTTCTTCCTGCTCCCGAACAACGAGTTACTGACCCTCCCGCCGGATGTCAAGCCTTTTATTCTAAGCACTTCCATTATGGCTTACGTATCCCTTTTCCTCCTTTGATAGAAAGTATTTTGGAAGCTTTCGAGTTAACTCCCTCCCAGATTCTACCGAATTCGATCGGGCTTATTATAGCCTTTTGCGTGCTGATGAAAGCCAAAGGGAAAAAGGCTGTTTTTCAGAACTTCTGGCGAATATTTCAAATGAGTGCTTCCACGTCTTCGAACGCTGGTTATGTTTATTTTTCTCAGAGACCGAAAATCTCGATCTTATCAGCCAACGTTAGCAGCAACTTGAAAGGCTGGAAACATGAGTTCTTTTTTGTCCGTGGACCTGATTCTCCATCCTCCGAAGATAATCCCGAGCCTACTCCGTATGTGTGGCCTGGTGCAAAATCATGGATCTATGGTAAACGCCGCCTTAGAGGAAAAATGAATAATGAAATCTCGGACGAATTCCTGCAATCCCTTCGAGCTGACCCTAATCAAACAGCTTTGATGACTTAGGAGGCAGTTTTGCGGTTGGCTGGGCTTAGTAGGTGCTCCTTTCCTGCCCCCCCCCCCAATTGATTACGGGACGGCTCAGATCAATCCTGCTAATGCTCCCTCTACGTTAGGTACGTTGAATTATTTTGACTTAATTTTTCATGACCATGGTTAACCCTGTTCCTTTTTCAGCTGGGATTGTTGACAAGTTCCGGACATCAGTAGCTGGTTGGAACGTTGCTTCATTTTCGATGGGTAACCAAGGTCGTCCTCGTCCTCAAACGTCGAAGATCTCCCGAAAGGCGACTAAGATTAACGCCGGCGTCGGTGCCATTGCAGCTTCGAATGCTTTGGTAACTATTCCTCAAACCGCCGAAGTTGGGACCTCTCGCCTTCAGGCTGAGATGGAGGGAACTTCCAACCTTCAGGCTTCCGGCTCCCTTCGATCTGTTTTCCCACCTGGCTCTTCCAATCCCAATGAAGTGGGGTATAGTTATTATACTCTCATGGAGGAACGGGCAAGAGAGATTTTGTAGGCCAGGATGGCTCGTAAAAGAGGTAGCAATATCCCTGAGTCCTCCAGGAGAGTCAAACCCTTTAGTCGAGGTTCGAATCCTATTCAGTGTCGGGCTGGCCATTCCGAGCCGGATCTTGCAGACTTCATAGAGGACCATCTCCAAGGATCAAGGGCCGCTGGATTCCCGGAGAATGGGACTATCGAGTCTGATTTGGGCCCCGATGGTGAACACACGGTGGATAAGTCTCTTCTGATACTCCTGGCCGGGAGATTCAAAGACGACACTACCCAATCATTTGTCAAGAACGATTTCGAGATCGCAGGCGATTATGCCTATGCTCACCAAAGGGTACTTGATATTCTGAATGTCTTAATATTTCTCTCACGATTCTTGCTTTGCCTTTAATATACCGTTCCTTTCGCAGGCCGGAGATCTGTTTACTCAAAACGCTCTTCGATTGGCCATACTAAACGACGAGTCCCAAGCAGCGCAGAAGGCCCTTTGCGATGTCTTGAGAGAGGAAGCTGCAAAGACCAGTCAATTAGAAAATACCAATACTAGGTTATCTGGGGTCGAGAAAGAGCTTGGCGAAGTTAAGAAGGAGCTGGACGCAAAGAAAGCCTTGGAGGGTGAAGTGGAGAAGTAAAAGCTGGAGTTCGAGCAAGCTAAAGCGTCCGCCGAGCAATCTTATGAGCGAGGTCGAGCCGAAGCCAGGCTTCCCGCCATAAGGGAGTTCTTGGAGTCTCCGATCCTTGACGCTCTTGTTCGATCGAGGTCTGGGCAAATCAACCAATCTTTCTACTATAAAGGGGTTCAACACCTTATTTCGGCCGGACAACTTGGCGGTTCCCTTGGGGATTATTCCAAGTTTATGAATCCCTACAAAAATATTTATGGGAAAGATTATAAGCCCTCCTCTCTTCCTCCGAAAATTCCGAACCTCCAAAACCATGAGTTTTTTCCCTTCCTTGAAGAATTTGGAGTGCCAATGTCCAATCCTGATACCCTCGAAGCACAATCCGATGATAAAGACGTGGATATCGAAGGTGACTCCAGCAGTCGTGGAGAACAAGGCACTGCTTCTTCCGAGTCAGAGGAATCGGCATCCAATGGCCAAAGTGATAATAATGAAGAAGGAAGTAGTTCGAGCAGTGGCGATTCTGAGAGTTCGGAGAACGATTCCGGGACAGGGAATGGGAAAGAGAAGTCGGATAATGGTTCCGGCGTGGGGGAATCTAATCATTGAGAATTATTATGTAACAGGGATAACTTAACGTGGCCTTGTAATAGTGGATTTTCCTGATTTTTGTATCCTTCCTGTTGCGCCATTAATATTATGTTGTCTCGACCATTTTATAAAATTCTCCTGACGTCATACTTACATAGTTAGTTGCGTCATTGAATCTTTTATTGGGAATGGTGATTTATCAATTATTGTAGTTTGAATGATTCCGCGTTCCTTATAAATACTAAGGCTATGCTAACTTGCTTTATAATAACTACCCATCTGGTGATCGGAGCTTCAGGAAATACGCCCAAGTTCGAACTCCCAGACCCATATTTCAATCAGCTGGGGATCCATTTGCTCATAACTTTGCATATTGTAATCTATTTTTGCCAAATAATTATCAAGTACTTCGAGAGATGAGTAACAATCCGAAAATTCCCTCCATTCTTTCTATGGCGTGTCCCAAATCTGATAACGGCAAGATCATAAAGAGAAAAAGACAAGCTCCGACTAGGCCTATTTTTTCCTACGAGCAGACCCTCCGTGATGGAGGTGAGTCTTCTAGTTTCCTCCCTTCATCCTGTCTAAAAACCAAGAGTTCCAACAAGAAAACCAAAAAGGTTTCCTTTGCGGATGATGCTTCTGTGCGCGCATCCTTTCCTGTTCGGTCCTACTCCCTGCGGGTCGGAGAACTTTCCCCCGTTGTCTTTCCGTATAAAGGAGTATTGTTCGTTTTGAGGAGTTTGCGCATGAGAAACCCGATCTAAGCCTTCTTCGAGCTGATATCTCGGTTTCTGAGGCGGTTTTATCCAAGGGAGAGTACTCTTCGTTTTTGTTTCAGTCTGGGTCGGAGTTTCTTGCTCAGGTAGTTCTTGCTAACCACTTTACCCTGGCTCTGTAGACTTTTTATTTTTGGCTTGATACGTTCTCTTCCAGGTTGGTGAATGCTTTTCTGCGCTTTATTTACTAGCGAAGCGTGAAATCGAGCAGCGGGCTATTATTAACCTTGAGCTGGCTAGGAAGAAGACTGAGCTGGATCGCGCTCTGGAGGCCAATAGGTTTTTTAAAGAGAGACTGTCTCGCGAGAAAGGGAAGGAAACCCCAGTTCGGAGTAAAAGGCTCTTGGAAAAGTTGAGCTCGGAGAAAAAGAGACTCGAAGATATCTACGGATTTGAGAAGAAGGACTTCGAGCTCCGTGAGAGGGAAGCCTATGCTCGCGGATATGCTGATCGCAGTGCTGAAGTTCGAAAATTTCTTTCCGAGAACGTTTAGTTGTATTAGGACTTTTCCTTGTTGTAACATAACCTTGTTGTAATGATATTGACGAAAAGTTGTCTTTCAATAAGTTCCATCGTTCTTCTTCCTCTCTCTCTCTTTTTTTTTTTATAGCCAAACCGTCCCTTTTTTCTCGGGAAGTGGAATGGTCAGAGCGTTTAAGGCCCGTATCGTGGCCGTTCACTTCAAGAGATCTACATCGTTGATAAGAAATTCTTCTCCCTATATATAGCTCCGAAATTACCTTCATATTTTTACTTGTCTGTAAATGTTTTGCCTCGGATCAATATGGTTGTGTTTTTACTTTCGTCGATCAACTCCATGTTCCATTTAATGTCAAAAACTAAAGCGTTCGAGATTTTTATTCGAACCTTCTTTTCCAACTTCTTCGGAATTACTATATGAAAATCTTTCGGCTAGGGTATCGACAGGCGAAAAGAATCGCGACTAGGGTACCGGCAGGCGACCTGCTCTCTTTGATTCCAAGTCTTTGAGGCGGTCTCGACTTCCTGTACTCTGTCCTCTATCCAGTCGGGATAGTGGGTCTACTGCTGGAGAGGTTTTTCTACACTCGATCTCCACGTCTTCGAGGCGGCTTCTTGAAGGATGTGGTCTTAGAATTTGTTAGAAGTACTTCAACTGGAGTTGCTTCCCTGTCTCTCGACTTGGTCCTTTGTGGACCACTTTGCAAGGAAACATCGGATGAAGGGTAGAAGTGTACCAGCCTCACTTTTCCTCTTTGAGCATCCATAGGAATAGTTATTTGTAACAAGATCGTACCGAATGTAAATTTTCAGATTATTTCGATTTCTTTATTGTAATCCAAAAATTTTCATGTAAGTTTTATGAATGAAAAGATCTTTTCCACATTGTTATCGATCCTAATTTCGACCTTCATAATTTGCAACTTCTGCGAGATAATTTTGAGATCTATAATAGATTTGAATTTCGATCTTTGTAATTTAAACATTTCATGAGTCATCTGCCATAGCTTAGATATTACGGATTTGCGTCTCTTAGAATTGGACTAAATAATCTTCCTTTGCCGAATAGGTAGCCCCGTTCAATAATTTCGATCAAAGGGGCGTAGCAACGGCTTTCACCTTTAGTCGTTTCAGAGCATTTTTAGCCCGAGGGTCGTAGCAACAGCTTTCACCCGTTCAATAATTTCGATCTAAGGGGCGTAGCAACGGCTTTCACCCTTAGTCGTTTCAGAGCATTTTTAGCCCGTGGGTCGTAGCAACAGCTTTCACCCGTTCAATAATTTTGATCTAAGGGGCGTAGCAACGGCTTTCACCCTTAGTCGTTTCAGAGCATTTTTAGCCCCAGGGTCGTAGCAACAGCTTCCACCCGTTCAATAATTTTGATCTAAGGAGCGTAGCAACGGCTTTCACCCTTAGTCGTTTCAGAGCATTTTTAGCCCGAGGGTCGTAGCAATAGCTTTCACCCGTTCAATAATTTTGATCTAAGGGGCGTAGTGATGAGGGGCATTCTGGATCCTACTTCTCTTTACAATTACACGAGATCGAGCGGTACTTATCTCGAAGAATCGAGTTCGAGTCTGACGGTGGTTTTGCAGTAAATATAAACAAGCCCAGGATCCAAAGTTACTGTTGGGCCGAGCTCTGAATCAAACTTATGGGCCGAAGAATTACATGTCTGTAGGTAGACCACCTAGACCCCATTTTCAGCTATAAATACCCCCTGCATTTATGATATTGGGGGACTTCCCAGGTGCTCTCTCCTCGAAGCTACAGTTCAAAGCAGCTCGGGATTATAGCTCTAGATCAATCATATGTATTTTCACCCTCTAGCTTGTACGGCATCCTATAATGCTCGGATAGGACCCTAGATATATTTGTATTTGTGCTCATTTAATTCGAATACGATTACATTTGAATCTTCACTTTGCTTTACTTGTGATTATTGTGACGCATCCACACCCTTGATCCTACCGACGAAACCACGTAAGATCAATTGGCGCCCACCGTGGGCTAAAAATGGGTGAAAGCCTCTGCTACGATTACATTTGAATCTTCACTTTGCTTTACTTGTGATTATTGTGACGCATCCAATATATTAAATGGGTGAAAGCCTCTGCTATGACCCAAGGGCTAAAAATGCTCTGATATGACTAAGGGTGAAAGCCTCTGCTATGCCCCTTAGATCGAATATATTAAATGGGTGAAAGCCTCTGCTATGACCCAAGGGCTAAAAATGCTCTGATATGACTAAGGGTGAAAGCCTCTGCTATGCCCCTTAGATCGAATATATTAAATGGGTGAAAGCCTCTGCTATGACCCAAGGGCTAAAAATGCTCTGATATGACTAAGGGTGAAAGCCTCTGCTATGCCCCTTAGATCGAATATATTAAATGGGTGAAAGCCTCTGCTATGACCCAAGGGCTAAAAATGCTCTGATACGACTAAGGGTGAAAGCCGTTGCTACGCCCCTTAGATCGAAATTATTGAAAAAGGGTGAAAGCCTCTGCTATGACCCAAGGGCTAAAAATGCTCTGATACGACTAAGGGTGAAAGCCGTTGCTACGCCCCTTAGATCGAAATTATTGAAAAAGGGTGAAAGCCTCTGCTATGACCCAAGGGCTAAAATTGCTCTAAAAACGACTAAGGGTGAAAGCCTCTGCTATGCCCCTTAGATCGAATATATTGAATGGGCAAGAGCCTCTGCTATGCCCTTAGGATTGAAACAAACATTCCATTAGAAAATGAAAACATTTCACGGAAGATAGATCGAGATGAACATTCTATTGAAGAATGACCTAAAAAAAAAAAAAAAAAAAAAAAAAAAAAAAAAAAAAAAAAAAAAAAAGAGGGGAAAAGGAGGAGTAGAAGAGAGACGCAGAATATCATTCCAAGCAAATATTATATCATTTCAAGCAAATATTATATCGTTACAACAAGAGTTATACTACAACAAGAAAGAAAAACCGTTACAACAAGGATGGCCTTACAAAGAGAAATTTTAACTCGTCATACAAAGGTTAACCAAGGTATTACTAAATAAAATTATTTTCGGAAAGGATTTTTCGAACTTCAGCACTACGATCAGCATACCCGCGGGTGTAAGCTTCTTTCTCACGGAGCTCGGAATATCTCTTCTCGCGTTCATAAATATCTTTAAGTCTCTCTAACTCCGAACTCAACTTATCCTGAGACAATCTCTCCTTAAAAAATCTATTAGCTTCCAGCGCGCGCTCCAACTCGATCTTTTTGCCGATCAGCTCGAGCGAAATGGAAGCCCGTCGTTCGATCTCATGATTGACCAGTGCATAAAGCCTAGAAAGGACTTTGCTAGCCTGAACTTATAAGAAAACACGTCATAGCAGGAACAAAGGAATTAGAGGGCCATGACAAAGAAGTTAGAAAAAAAAATGTACCTGGGCAAGGGATTCCGACCCGGAATGAAACAGGAACGAGGAATATTCCCCAGTCGAGAAGACAGACTCCGAGATAGAAACGTCGGTCCGAAGAAGACTCATGTCAGGTTTCTTATAACACACTGCATCAAAACGAGTCCCACTTCTCCCAAACGAAGATCCTCCGACCAACGAGGGAATAGATTGGAAAGAGGAGCGCCCAATTTCTTCATCCACAAAAGAAACCTTTTTGATTCTCTTATCTGAATCCCTAGATTTCAAGCACGATGAAAGGGTAATGATCGATGATTTGTTTTCCCCACGGAAACTTGACTGACCTGTACTAATAGATTTGATCGGTGATCGTTTTCTTTTCCTTATTTTTCTACTATGACTCGGCCCGGGAAAAGGCGCGGGAAAAATCGCGAGAGCGTTCGGATTCTTATTCATCTCTCGATTTTTGGGTAAAGATCCAACCAAGATAATTTCTAAAGAAGCTCCGAACGCTATGAGCGATATCAGTGCAAAAGGCAACGTAAAATGGCCTAGCTATTTATAAGAAGACGGTACGATGCAAATTGCAATGATTGGTAAAACACTGCTTCCAAGAAAGGCCCAGTGACATAACCAAGTACGCAAAGCTAACGTCATGAAACTCAACGCGAAATCCAAACAAGCAATAACATAAAATAGTATAAAAGAAAGAAATTCAAATACAAGAATCCACTAAATAGGGGAGGACAAGGGATCATAAGTACATTGTTGCACCAAGCCAATCCTATTACATAACAATCTTTACGCGTTAGACTCCTTCAGGCCCGAACTACGGTCCGACCCATCTCGTTTTTCCGATTCGCTAGAACCACTTTCCGAACTGTCAGAATCATCTTTACTTGAGCTGCTGCTTTCTTCATCATGACTTCGTGCGCCAGACGCAGGTTGACTCGAACCAGTGCCTTGTACACTTTGATCGCGGGAATCCCCTTCAATATCCACATCTTCATTTTCAGATTGGGCTTCGAGCTCATCAGGATTTGGCATCGCGACACCGAATTCCTCAAGTAAAGGAGCAAACTCATGAGTGGCAAATTCCTCGAGCTTAGGAGGAAGGGAAGACGCTTTATAATCTTCACCGAAGATGTTCTTGTAAGGATTCAATTTAGGAAGGAAGTCATCAAGGACTCCTTCAACCTTAGCGGCTGTAAGAAGATGCTGAGCTCCTTTGAAGTAGAAGGCTTGATTAACCGCTCCTGACCGTGATCGAACCAAAGCATCAAGGATCGGAGACTCTAAGAACTCCCTTATGGCAGGTAGCCTGGCTTCAGCTCGACCCCGTTCATAAGACTGTTCGACAGTCACTTTGGTTTTCTCGAGCTCAAGCTTGAGTTTCTCTACTTCGCCTTCTATGGCCCTCTTCGCTTCCAACTCCTCCTTAGTCCTCTGAAGCTCCAACTCGACCTCGGACAATTTAAGTTTGACATCCTCAAATTGACTGGCCTTAACAGCTTCATCCTCCAGGACTTTGTATAATGCTTTCTGAGCTGCCTGGGACTCTTCGCTCAACACGGCCTGACGGAGAGCAGTTTGAATAAACAAATCTCCGGCCTGCGAGAAAGAAGACATATAAGAACACGAGATAAGAATTATAAGGAAAAAACTTTCAGAATAAGACAGTACCTTCTGATGAGCATGGGCGTAATCGCCTAGCATCTCGAAATCCTTCTTAGCGAAAGACTGAATAGTGTCATCCTTGAATCTTCCAGCCAGAAACATCCGGAGAGACTTATCCACCGTATGCTCACCCTCAGAGCCCAAATCAGATTCAATGGTCCCACAGTCCGGGTATCCAGCCGCCCTAGGTCCTTGCAGGTGTTCTTTGATGAAATCCGCCAAATCTGGCTCGGAATGACCAGTCCGACAAGGTATAGGTGTCGGTCCCCGACCAAAGGGCTTAACTCTCCTAGAAGACTCAGGAAGGTTACTACTCCTTTTGCGAGCCATCCTGGCCTGCAAAATCTCCCTGGCACAGTCCTCCAGAAGAGTATAATTACTGTATCCCGCGTCATTTGGGTTGGAAGAAACGTTCGAAAAAACAGATCGAAGAGTTTCGGGACCTTGAAAATCGAATGTCCCCTCTGCCTCGGCCCGAGACCGAGAGGTCCCTGCTTCGGTGATCGGGGGAACAATTATTAAAGCGTTTGAGGTCGACGCGATCCCGTGGGAGGCCTTAGATTTTTTCCGAAGATTCTTTGATGCCTGAGGACGAGGTCGACCCTTATTACCTTTCGAAAAGGAAGCAACGTGAGGGCCAGATATCGAGGTACGGAATTTGTCAACAATATCAGCTAACGTGGAAGGGGGGTTAGCAGGATCGATCTGAGCATTCCCAAAGATGATCGGATCGGCAGGGAAAGTACAACTACTGAGCTCAGCCAACCGCAAAACTGCCTCTTGAGTCATTAAAGCAGTCTGATGAGGATCAGCACGAAGAGATTGCAAAAAACTATCTGTTATCTCATTTTTCATATTTCCCACGAGCCGGCGTCTTCCATATATCCACTCCTTCACTCCTGGCCACTCGAAGGGAGTAGGCTCGGGATTTTCTTCGGAAGGCGGGGACTCTGGCCCTCGGACAAAGAAGAACTCACGTTTCCATCCCTTCAGATTGCTACTTACGTTGGTCGATAAGACCGAAATCTTCGGCCTCTGAGAGAAATATACGTAACCTGCATTTGAAGAAGTGGAAGAACTGATCTGGAATATCCTCCAAAAATTCTGAAAAGCCGCCCTTTTCCCCTTAGCCTTCATCAACACGCAAAAAGCTATGATTAGGCCGATCGAATTCGGTAAAATCTGACAGGGAGCCAACTTAAAAGCATCCAGAAGGTTTTCTAGTAGAGGAGGGAAGGGAATACGTAAGCCGTAGTGAAAGTGTTTGGAATAAAAGGCTTGGCAACCGGCGGGGGGGTCGGTAACTCGTTGTTCGGGAGAGGGAAGCACTATTGAAAAGCCAGCGCCCAGATATGGACCGAACTCTTTTTGCAATTCCGCCAGGTCTGTCTCCTTATAAGAACAGACGATTTCATCTGCCCTCTCCTCGGTCATATTTAGAGCTGCACTGGTCGAGGGCTCTTCCCAGTCATAGATCGTAATCACCACATTACGACCGAGTCTGTATTTTTGTTGCTCATTGTTACCCAAAGGAAGCTGCCCGTCTTCTATATCTTCCCTATCAGAAACCGTTGCCTCACCGGAATTTCCATCCCCGCTATCCCGAGTGTCAGAGCTCGACTCTCGCTCCTCTTCGCTATTCGAGGCGGAACCCGAGTTTTGTGGATTCTCGTTCTCAGATGATCGATTCTCTACAGTCTCTTTTCCTTTGCTGTTATCGACCTCATTCTCCTCTAAGGGAGATTTTCCTTTCAAATCTGCTGAGCTCGACATAATAAATATAAGACGACTGATCAAATATGGCAAATAAAACTCACTTATCGACCTGTCTGCTCCGATCAAAAGTTTTTCCTCAGAATTTATGAGGAACAGCGGCCCTCCGTGTAACTATATATACAGGGACAAAATGGGAAATTGCAAATCGGTCCCCGAGTAACCGCGACGATTGGACTCTCTTGAGGCAAATTTGAAGTTATATTTTCAGAAATTGCGCCTAAGGTCCCTAAACTTTCCAGAATCCCTGAAGTAAAGATCCATATCACAAACAACAAGGACGATCTCATAACTACTCTATCAAGAAATTGTTTAAGTATGCGCTCTTTTTCCCTGACCCGGTTTTTATCCCAAGAGGGTTTTTCCGAGCCAGGTTTTTAATGAGGCATACCAGCAACGATAAGCCGAGATCGGTTTACCCCGTCGTTAAACATACTTCTTCGAGCTTAAGTTCCACTTTACGCTCGAGAAGTGGGGGAGTATTGATGAGGGGCATTCTGGATCCTACTTCTCTTTACAATTACACGAGATCGAGCGGTACTTATCTCGAAGAATCGAGTTCGAGTCTGACGGTGGTTTTGCAGTAAATATAAACAAGCCCAGGATCCAAAGTTACTGTTGGGCCGAGCTCTGAATCAAACTTATGGGCCGAAGAATTACATGTCTGTAGGTAGACCACCTAGACCCCATTTTCAGCTATAAATACCCCCTGCATTTATGATATTGGGGGACTTCCCAGGTGCTCTCTCCTCGAAGCTACAGTTCAAAGCAGCTCGGGATTATAGCTCTAGATCAATCATATGTATTTTCACCCTCTAGCTTGTACGGCATCCTATAATGCTCGGATAGGACCCTAGATATATTTGTATTTGTGCTCATTTAATTCGAATACGATTACATTTGAATCTTCACTTTGCTTTACTTGTGATTATTGTGACGCATCCACACCCTTGATCCTACCGACGAAACCACGTAAGATCACGTAGCAACAGCTTTCACCCTTAGTCATTTCAGAGCGTTTTTATCCCGAGGGTCGTAGCAACAGCTTTCACCCGTTCAATAATTTTGATCTAAGGGGCGTAGCAACGGCTTTCACCCTTAGTCATTTCAGAGGATTTTTTTGCCCGAGGGTCGTAGCAACAGCTTTCACCCGTTCAATAATTTCGATCTAAGGGGCGTAGCAACGGCTTTCACCCTTAGTCGATCTTCGAGGGTCATAGCAACAACTTTCACCCTTTTTAATAGTAGATGGAGACAAGTAGAATTAAAATAATAGATGACCAGAGATCGATAATATTCAGAATATGACGAATAAATGAAGATTACGACGAAATGAACTTAATTCGTAATAAACAATTTAATTCGGAATAAACTTTCATTGACCATACGGTTTTTCTTAATCGCGAGAAACAAAGAAACAGGACTGGGTAATTAAATAGTAACAGCCTAGAGTATTAACAATTCATCTTCATCTTCCATAATATCTCCTCAAATTAACGGCATTCCAGGATCGAGGTAGGATCTCTCCATTAGGATAAGCAATTTTGTAGGAACCTTTGTTTCCAACCTCGACGATCACAAAGGGGCCATCCCAATTAGGTTGAAGTTTTCCAACATGCTTTGATACTTCTACCCTCTTGAGCACCAAATCTCCCACTTTGAATGTTCGGATTCGAACATTTCGATTATAGGATTTTTCCATGCTAGACTTGGCGGATTGAATTTTCAACCTTGCTCGGTCCCTCCGACCATCTGCGTGATCAACTTCCATTTCCCTCAAAGATTGATTCTCCTTGGGATCATAAAATTCGACCCTGGGAGAAGGTACGAGGCTCTCAACTGGAATAACGGCTTCCGATCCATAGACCAGACTGAATGGAGTTTCTCCTGTTGCAGCTTTAACAGTAGTCCTATTAGCCCATAATACCCCTGGCAATTCGTCGAGCCATTTCCCTTTTGCCTCAGATATTCGTTTCTCCAGAGATCGAACGATCTCTCGGTTCACGACTTCAGTTTGTCCATTAGCCTGAGGATGCCCCACTGATGCGAAATTCTGCTGTATTCCGAATTTTTCGCACCACTCTGTGATCCTTCTCCCGGCGAACTGCGTTCCGTTATCAGATATCAAAATCCTGGGAATTCCGAACCTGCAAACAATATTTCACCATAAGAAATTTATAACTTGGAACTGAGTGATCTTTGTTAGAGCGACGCATTCGATCCACTTGTTGAAATATTCTACCGCAACTAACACATAATTTTTTCGGGCACTTGATGTCGGAAAAGGCCCCACAATATCGATGCCCCATTTGTCAAAAGGCCAACAGATCGGAATTGAGTGCATATGTTCGGCTGGTTGATGGATCAAATTCGAATGAATTTGACAATGGTGGCATTTCTTCACATAATTAACAGAATCAGATAAAAGAGTCGGCCAATAATATCCTGACCTTGAACATTTAAGGGCTAATGCTCGAGCACCGCAATGATTCCCTGCCTCTCCTTCGTGAACTTCTTTTAAAATAGCATCATAGTGTATTTCAGAGATACACTTTAATAAAATTCCAGAAGAAGATCTTTTATAGAGTCGATCGTCAACTAGAGTGAACGAGGGCGCTCGGTATTGGATCCTTCGAGCCTCGTTTGAGTTTTCTGGAAGCTTTCCCTCTTTGAGGTAAGCGACAAGAGGGTCGATCCAGGAACTCTTAGGCTCATCTATTTCCATGATGTCGACTGAGGGAATCACATCTAGTTTGACAGCAGATGTATTCGACAATAACCATGTGATTATCCTTTCATTCTTCCCGTCAGCAAGCCCTGTGAACTTTGATAATAGATCTGCCCAAATATTTTCCTCCCTTGGTATAGGCTGAATATCAAACTTGTTGAACTCAGAGACCAACTTTTTTGTTTTACTCAGATATTTGATCATATTGAACTCCCTGGCCTCATAAGTGCCTTTCACCTGTCTATGAACGAGTTCAGAATCTGTTAATACAACAATTGACTTTACCTTTGCCTTTATGGACATTTCCAATCAAGCGATCAGAGCTTCATATTCCGCTTCGTTGTTAGTGACGACGAAGTCAAGAGTGATAGCATAACTCAAGTCCTCACCATTGGGTCCTTGAAAATGAATTCCTGCTCCACCTCCTTCCCTGGTCGAGGAACCGTCCACGTGCATCAGCCATACCTGGTCTTCTCCTTTTTCGACCATTTTTACCTCGGAGATTGCCCCTTCTTCCGTATTCAATATACCTGTTGATTCGACTACGAAGTCCGCCAACACCTGTGCCTTTATAGCAACTCGTGGTTGATATTCAATCTCGAACTGACCCAGTTCGACTGCCCATTTTATCAGTCTGCCGGATGCTTCAGGCTTTGATAGGACCTGTCTTAGTGGGTGATTTGTTAAGACAATGATCTTGTATGTTTGAAAATAAGGCCTTAACCTTCGCTCAGCCACCACCAAGGCAAGCGCGAATTTCTCGATCTCCAAGTAATTTTTTTCCGCACCCTGCAATAACTTGCTTAAATAGTACACCGGCTTGTGCTCGGATTTATCGAGCTTCACCAAGACCGAGCTAATAGCCTCTTCCGACATAGCTATATATAAATATAGAGGTTCCCCATCAGATGGCTTAGCTAACATTGGTGCAGAGGTTAAGTATGCTTTCAGGTCTTCGAAAGCCTTGTCGCATTCTTCATTCCACTCGAAATTCTTAGATTTGCGCAACATTTTGAAGAATGGTAAACTCTTGTCAGCAGATCGTGAGATGAATCTATTCAATGAGATAATCTTCCCGATTAGGCTTTAAACATCTGAGAGCTTTCTTGGTGGATGTAGATCGGTAACTGCTCGAATCTTTTCGGGATTGGCTTCGATGACTCTTTCATGGACGAGATATCCGAGAAATTTTCCTGATCGCACGCCAAAAGTGCACTTAGCAGGATTCAACTTAATTCCATACTTCCTTAGAATTCCAAAACATCGATCAAGATGGTTGATGTGGTCCTCCTCCGTCATACATTTTACGAGCATGTCATCTACATAAACTTCCATGATTTCCCCTATCAAATCTTTAAACATCATATTGACTAACCTTTGGTAGGTTGCGCCTGCGTTCCTTAAGCCAAAAGGCATGACAATGAAGCAGTAGACCCCTCGCTCGGTGATGAACGCTGTTTTATCCTGGTCTCTTTCATTCATGAAGATCTGATAAAATCCTTGAAAAGCATCCATCATACTAAAAAATACAAACCCCGCGGTTGAATCTACGAGCATATCGATCCGAGGCAACGGATAAGGATCTCTTGGGCACAATTTGTTTAGATCTGTAAAGTCATTACACATTCTCCATTTGTTTTCGATCTTTTCGCCCTTAGAAACTAAGTCCACATTACACAGCCATTCTGTGAACTTTATTTCCCTGATCTGACCCGCTGCTAGTAACCTATCGACCTCCGCATTGATTATTTTGTCCTTTTCGCGACCATGATTGCGCTTCTTTTGTCTTACAGGTTTTGCCTTTGGATGGATATTCAACGAATGTGTTATCACCCGTGGGTCGATTCCAATTATATCGTCCGAGCTCCAGGCAAAAACGTCCACGTTTTTCTGTAAGAATTCAGTGAGCATGGTTTCCATGCCTTCGCTTAACTCTGTTCCAATTTTGGTGAATTTCTCAGGGGATCCCGGAACTAGAGTTACTTTTTTGTGGTCAGGCGCCTGCACACTCATGTCGATATTTTTTCCTTTTTTTCCTTGTAATTTCTCGCAGTCAGGAACTGTGGATTCTATGCCAGGCTCCAATTCCGCTGCTCTTCTCTTAATCGGGAGTTCGGGTTCCACTTTCTTTTTAATGCTTAAAGACGAATTATAGCATTCCCAGGCCATGTATTGGTCGTTCCTCCTTTCCCCTACTCCTCCCTCGGTTGGGAACTTTATCTTTTGGTGATAGGTAGATACAACTGCTTTGAAAATGTTCAGAGCTGGTCTCCCTAATATAGCATTGTAAGCGAATGACGTATCTACCACTAGGAATTTGATCATTCTTGTTATATTCTTTGGTTTGGTTCCTAGAGTCGTGCTCAAAAGAATGGTCCCCAGCGGGACGATCTCCGATCCCCCAAAACCAACCAAGGGAGTGATTACTTTTTCCAGACGTGGGTGACAAAGGTTCATCCTTGTGAGAGCTTCCGAAGAGATAATGTTTGCCGAGCTTCCATTATCGACCAGTACTCTCTTGACCTCAAAATTGGCAATTTTTAATGTCAATACCATGGAAAAATCTGGATCATCTTCGTTTACATCCCAATTGACATCTGCAGGTCGATCGGCTTCACTGAAACTCACAACCTGATTTTCCATGGAGGGAAATTCCAAGGACAGAATTTCCCTCTTTGCAGAGACCCCAGCTCTTATCGACCTCAGCGTTCTTTTCCTAGCATTTCTGCTATCTCCTCCTGCTGGTCCACCAGCAATCATGTTTATCACTCCGTTTGACCGCTCTTCCGTTTGATTTCGACCTTGCTTTGGTTGAGTATTAAACCTCCTCGGACTCCTTGACCTATAACGATTGTTATAGTTACCTCCCTTGACAAATTCTCTTAGTTTTCCTTGTGCAATTAGTTTCTCTATCTCAACTTTCAGTTGGTAACAGTTTTCGGTGTTGTGCCCCCGAGCCCGATGATATCAACAGCATTCGTCGTAACCCAACGCACCTGGCCTAGCCTGCGTGATTCTTTGAGCCTCGGGAATCAAATTTCCCTCTTCTAGCACAGTTAACACTTCTTCCTTTGAGCTGTTAAGTTCGGTAAATTGAATTTTTCCCGCTCTAGGAGGTCGAGCTCGTTCATAGGAAGGTCCATAGGAATTCGATCCTTGGGGGGGCATATGTGGTTTATAGGTGTTGATTCGTTGCCAAACAGACCCTCTGTTCGATCCTCCGTAATCACCAGGCTTTGGGATAGGAGCCCGATCATGTTTCTTGTTTAGAGGGAGTTTCACAACATGCGAGCTTTTCAGCTTATTCATCTCTTCCTGAATCATATATTTCTCAGCGATTTCCATAATCCCCTCGAAGGATTTCGGTTGTTTTCTACATAAGGCATTCCCGAACTGAGTGCTTCTTGTTAGTTCGAACATCAATGAGGAGAGATATTCAATTTGCGGAGTGTCAACTTTGAGAAGTTCGATGCTGAACCTTGCTAACCATTGTCTCAAAGTTTCTCCTTCCAATCGTTTTACAGTTCCCAAATGATTTGCCGGTAGCCTCGGTTTCCTTTGGCTAGCGAATTGATGTTTTAATTTATCGCAAAATTCTTTGAAGGAAAATATTGAGTTAGGTGGCAACTTTCCGAACCAGTCGAGGGCAATTCCCTCGAAGGTAGTAACCATGATCTTGCAGCAAAAGTCCTCAGAATGTCCGTGCAAGTTCATCACATTAATAAAGCTGTTAATGTGTTCACCGGGGTCGGTAGTCCCGTTATACCGCGGGAGTCTGGTCGGTACAGTTTCCGTGTTTCGAGCCTCGCGTATTTCTTGACAAAACGGCGAGCAACGCATGATACTGTTCGAAACCTCCCTGTCTCGCAGACTCTCTCTATTCGGAATATTTCCCACTCGCCTGTTGGTATAATTGCCACGAGGAATTCCTATCAATGTACCTTCCTTCTCCAACTCCTTAGCCACTCTTTCTTGCACTATTTTTTCCAGTTCAACATCAGTAACCCTTTTGTAGGTCGATTTTTTGTTCTTGACAACACCAGAAGGGTGGCTCTCCCCTACTATTGAATCTTCCAGATCATGTACTGATCTCGGCGGAATTTCTGATCGAGATGGTACACCACGAGGAGGGTTTGTTACTGGCGCACGCGATATAGATCAAGGTACACTGTTCTCCCTCTGGACGTTCGAAAATGGTATTTCAGGTCTCCCGTGAACTGCTGGCTGATCTACAGGTGATTGATCAGCCCTTCCTCCATTCAGAAATTCTCGACACATCGTGCCTATGATGGACCTTAGATCCCCAACTGTCGTGTGAATTGGAATATTATCCTGTGGTATAACTGGTGGAACCTCCTGTTGTTGAGCTGCACGAGACAGATTATCGGGCTCATTATTGACCGAATTCTGTGCTCCTGCTGCATGGGAGGGTTCTCCTCGGTTGTACGTATTTCTCCTCGTAGTAGGCATATTTCGATCTAATACTCGAATAAGGCCCCACGGTGGGCGCCAATTGATCTTACGAGTTTTCGTTAGTTCGATAAGGGTTGTGTGTAAAGCCGTGCTAAAGTACGAAAATGGAGATAAAAGATCAATTATATTATATTCGGAATGATCGAGTACAGATTACAAGAATTGGGAGTCCTATCAGAGCATTATTGGATGCCGTACAAGCTAGAGGGTGAAATACATATAAGAAAGCCTATGCTATTATTCCCAAGTGAGTCCGAGCAGCAGTCTCGAAGGAAGAGCACCTGGGAAGTTGTGTCGTCGTCATAAATGCTTGGGGTATTTATAGTTGAGATCCGGGACCAGATGAACCACCCATAGGTGCGTATTACTCAGCCCACAGGCCTGGGCCTGAGGTCGGCCCAACAGTAACTTTGGACCCAGAATTTCCATAGTATAGTCAGCGTAGGATTACCGTGCCTTGGGCTCGAATTTATGCTCATGAGATCGAAAATGACGAAGTCCGACCTCACTAGGCCGTAGTAATGTCTGAATCCAATTTACCCCTCATCATCACCAATAATGTAAGAGAATCTTTCAACACAAAGGACAAAAAGATAAGGGGACAATTGATCTCCTTGTCTTAATCCACAATTTGGCTGCATAGCTTCGAGTTGTCCCCCATTCCATAAAATACTCAATTTGAACATTTGACACAAAACATAGTAAGTCGTATAAGCAAGGGTGGGAACCCAAAAAACCCAAAGTTTGCTCCAAAAAGTCCCATTTCACCTTGTCATATGCTTTCGCATGATCAAGATTAATAACCATTTCCCCCACCTTGTTCTTCTTACTCTTTCTAAGGGAGTGTAGAATCTCTTGCATCATGAGGATATTATCTTGAGTGCTCCGTCCCGGTATAAAGCTACTTTGGATTGGGCTAACAAGTTTATCCATGATATATTTCATACGTTGTGCGATTATTTTTGTAATGATTTTATATAAAACCTTGCAAAGGGCAATGAGACAAAACATTGAAATAAGAGTCGGACTAGTTTCATTCGGAATTAGACAAAGCAAGGATTTGCAGAGTTCACTATTGAAATGGCCCAATTCAAAAGCATCTATTACCAATTCCAAAATTGAATCGCCAACAGTCCCCCAACACTTTTGATAAAATAAAGCTTGTAGTCCATCGAGTCCCGGAGCTTTGTTCGTGCTGAGACTATTTACCACTTTTGTGACTTCCTCCATCGTGACCGATCTGGACATATTACCCCACTCATCATGGTCTACCATTTTTTGTAACCTGCTAATCTCCAAAATGTTCTCGGTTTTTTATACATATTGAGTAAACAGTTAAGTAAAGTAGGTCTGAACGTGTTCTTTAAGAGTAAGATCATCCGTGTTCCATTCTCCATCAATCTCGAGAGCACTGACCCAATTTTTCCTTCTACGGCAGACGGTAGTCATGTGAAAAAATTTAGTATTTCGGTCCCCTTGTGTGTACCATTTTATCCTAGACTAATGGATGTGCTGACATTCTTGCAAATATGGGCCATGAATGTGATATGGAGCTGACTATCTGGAAAGAACCCATTATGGATGTATTACCTCTGCTTCTAGAGGAAGGTATGTAGTTAATGTTCTTATTTCCATTGTATAAAAAAAAATCCATTCTTCACATTTATTGATCATTAAAGAATCACCCAATCAAAAAACTTTTATTTAAATGATATGAATTAAGAAAAATGCATCATATTTAACATTTCTCTATATTTTTTTATTTTTTAAAGCAAAACTTAATATTTTTATATTTATTTTTGAAATTAAATATATTTAATAATTTGAAATAGTGACTAAAATTTTCATAATTTAGGAGAGAAAAATAAATAAGTCATTAAATTTTACATCAAATGTGTGTTCATTCACTAGAACCGTTTTGACCCACTACAAAAAATTTGTGTATTCATAACAAGTTTCTAAGTGACCCATCAAATCGAGTTTGTATTCAATGGAAAAACAAATACCATATAACGAGCAGACTAGTGTCCGAATCCGAACACGGTGTATTAATGGATCCAGGTTCGAGCTCGTCTGGCAACGAGCATGAACCCTTCAGATGACTAGGTTAGGGGAAAGTAAAAATCCGTCAATTGACAATCCAAATTGAGTTAGATCCCTTAAATGACTTGAGTCTACCTAAACATTAGAAGCTAGTTAATGAGGATGTTGGTCCCAATTGGTCAGTTGAGGTCTAGAGGGGAGGTGGTGAATTGACCTCTGAAAATTTTAGGTTTTGAAACATTTCAGTCGTCTGTCAGCAGACTAAGCTGATCAATAATTGTAGTAGACTTAGCTGATCGTGCACAAAGCTTGAACAGCAGAGTTGACCACTCTTCTGATGATGACTTAGCTGATTTCAGCAAATTCAATTTTCAGTCAGAATATTTGCAGCGGATGTAAACAGTGTTTTTCACAAGTAGTCTTACAAAGAATTTTATCCCCAGTTTTGTAAACTCATTTTGAAAAATTCTTTCTAACAGTTTCCAGGTGTTCTTATGCAATTTTAAATTGTGCAAGAAAATAACGCAAGTTAAAAAAACACAGAGAATTTTTATAGTGGTTATATAATATAGATAAAAATCCTTTAGTCCACTCTTCCAAGTCACTTAGATCTTGGGTTATACTACAAACACACAGTTTACAGTATACAATGCTTGCGCTTTACAACACATGATAAGACACAAGTTCGCAGCAGGAAATCACAAAGAAACTCCTACCCTCTGAAGTAATATCACTCACTTAGATGGATATCTACTTCTCACAACATTCCTCTATTACAGATTCACCCAGAAAATGTTTTCTTTTTGCTTCAACTTAGGTTCTGTCAACAAATGACTTCAGCAAACGTGTGAGCTGTTCTTGAGCTATTGAGACTTAGAGAAATTCTGCTTCGCGGAATGATCTCAGTTGTTGTGTTTGATTTAACCGAATTTCGTAAGGTATGATTATATCAGTAATTAGGTGATATTAGGGATTCTCAATTAATACGAATTAAAGGACTCTGTTACTTTATTCCGGATGGATCAATCTCAAGGAAAAACAATTTAGAGGGAACAACAAGTAATCATGACAATCAACGTAAATGAATATGAATATGAACAAAAAGCTCTTTTCTTATTGAATAATCTTGGATTATTCTGTTATGCAGGCATAAGTTGAGTATGTGAAACGTATGTAATACAATGATTAGCTTGGTATTTATATCATATTAAACCTAGCTTTACAAGAAAACATAATCCTAATAGGACTTGGCCCAATTGTCCTTCTTGAGTCCGGATTGTAGTCTGCTTGTTGAGGAGATACGTATTCTACCGGGTCGATAAGATGATCCCGAACTGACTTGTCTGGTCGAACCGATCTTTTATACTTCAGTCGATCCACACATTATAAGGGGTGCGAAATAGCCCCCATCAGTACTCCCTCACTTCTTCGAGCGTATATGTAGTAGAAGCTCGTAGAAGTAGACGGTTTCTTACGACTGTTATTTTCAATGAGTCGTGCCTCGTTAAAAACCTTACTTAAGAAAAAACGCTGTGGGAAATAATCCTAAGTAAGGAAAAGAGTGCTACGCATCATAGATAGTCGTTTTCTCTTTCCAATTATGAATCGCTACGCGTTCCTTTGGAGAGACTCTTTATCTTCTTCCGTTTTCGGCGGGAACGTGATTAGTTGTGATGAGTTCGAAACGTCTTTTCACTTGTCAGTATAAATAGGTGACTATTAAGTTTGTCATTTCTACTTTATACTTCCTTACACTTCGCAGTCATTTTCTTGCTTAGTCGTCCGTCATTTAAAGTTTTCCTTTTATCGACTTATATCCTCCGAGAATCCAAAAAAAATGGCTTCTTTAAGAAAATCTTCATCCTCCTTTAGGGAGAATGTCACTCCCATTATCGAGGAAGGGTTGCATTCTAATCCTTCGAGCGAGCAAACTGGAGTTTCAGAATTCATTGTTCTTGCTGAAGATAACTTTAAGGTACAAATTCTTTCTGATACGGACGTCGCTGCCTGAGCCAAGAAAGGCAAAGGCACAGCTCCTCAAATTTCTGAACCGATTGAGGACCTAGCTTGTGCTTACACTGTGGATACTTTCTCCGAGGTTGTGAACAATTATGCCAAATATCTCCCGGAGGGTTTCGAGATAGTTCTCCCTTCTCCTTCTGATAGGGTTACATCACCGTCGGAAGGATGTCGAGCCTTTTACATTGCCCATTTTAATAGTGGTCTACGTCTTCCGTTGTCTCCCCTTTTTCTTGATATTCTAAAAATATTCAGTGTGTCCTTGACTCAATTAGTCCCTAATTCTGTGGCCTTTGTGGTATGTTTCTCTGTTTTGATGATAGCGAAAGGATTCCATCCCTCCTTTCGTAATTTTACGCAATTGTTTCGATTTAACATTTCTAGTTCCTCCAACCGCGGATATTTCTTCGCTAGCCAGAAGCCTAGTCGCGCAATCTTTGACTCCCCAGTTTCTAGCAACCCTTCTTGGAAATCTCATTTTTTCTTTGTTCGTCCACCATCTGATCTTCATTTGGCGGATGGCTCGACTACGCCCTTTTCGTGGGATCATGACTCCAAGTGGGTTTATGGAGGTCGTCTACCGACTGGTGAACTCATTCCTGACGATCCTCAGTTTATTGGTGAAATCCAGGCTATGCGTGCCAATAAATATCAGAGTGCTCTTCTTATTGGAGGAGTTTTCCTTCGTAAGCGGGATTTAGTACTCATGTTTTTCCAATTACTTCGTCATCTGAACCACTTGGTAAGCATTTATTTCAGCATAACGTTGTGATGATCTCTTTTCTGCAGAGGGTCTGACTTTGACCGTGTTTTTTTTTTCCAGCTCATATGGTAGAAAATTCCCGACATTCTTCGAAGGGAAAAATTGTGTTGTCTAAATCCACCAAAACCATAGAGAATGTTCCTATCGAGCAGAGAGCGTCTCAGAAGAGAAAATTGGAGTTGAGTCATGATTCTGAGGAGAATAGAGATGAATCTCCAGATTCTTCTCAAGAATCTCCTATTCGTCAGGGGACGGGATTCGGTTATCCCCCTCTCCAGCTTAGGACATCTTTGGGTATACGTGGATGTCGCAGCTGGTCGATGCCCCATCCCAATGACAATCCGGTGGGGAGAAAGAAGAGTTATTACGGTCATTCTGGTAACGATCTCGGCAACAATCATCCAAAACCTACCTTGGTTGAAATGATCGAGGATCATTTAGAGGGAAAACGAGCCGCTTGCTATCTTGAGAATGATTCTTTAGTTCACGACGAGAGCAAAAATGCAGTGGATAAGGCTACTCGTGTTCTTTTGTCCGGCATTTTTACTCGTGACATGAATAAACTTCTTCGGAAGGATCCTTTGGAGAAATTTCAGCGAGCTTCTCTTTATGCTGAAAAGGTGATCTGTGTTTATAGGGTAATTTTCTTCGTGAATTCCTTTAGTTTGCTAATTCATTTCTTTTTATTCCTTTTCTTTTTCTCAGACTAAGACTTGTTTGGCCTCATATGCTTATGAAACTACACTCTGGAGACAACAATGTGAGTGTCTGGATGAGAAATATAAAACTTTACTTCATAAGTCTTCTGATTCAGAGGTTGGTCCCTCAACGACTTCTTCCGTTCCGGTCATAGAGACTCGGGCTACGGGGACTAAAGACCAGGAGATTATAGACAGGGTTCTGGAGACTTCCAGTGCTCAAGAACAAGCCAATCAATTGGCTAAAAAGATGGAAGAGTTCCAATTTTAGAGTACGGCTCGAATTAGTGAGTTGGAATCTCAAGTATCGAGTCTTCAAGCTTCTCTAGAGGAGTATGAGAGGGACATTCCTCTTAGTGGACTCAGGGATCGTTATGGCCGAAATCCCGATGAAAAGGTGATTCGTGAATTCCTCAGCTCTCCTGTTCATACAGCGCTGGTACATCAGATGGTCGGTCCACTTTTAGAAAACACGTTCAAGAAGGCGATTCATCAGTTGGTCGCTTTTGGAATGATAGATGATCTTCGAAAGGAATATTTTAAAGCAGCGCACATTCGGCTGAACCATTATGGTGAAGTATATTCTCCTTCCGAGCTTTCGGACATCGTTTATGAAAATTTTCCTTTGGCTCACCTCGTTAAAGAATTCGGAAAACCATTGCCGATTCCTCCTTCAGATATTAACGATGAGGTTGATAACAATTTTGTCGATCCAGAGGAAGAAGAAGGAGATATTGACATAGCCGAGGAAGGAGATGTCGCTAGCGAACAGAAGATTCTGGATGACGACCAAGTTGTGTGATACATTGATCTCTGGAATAACCTTTGTAACTATTTACCGTAGATCTAATTGTAATATTATTATTTTATCCCTTTGTGAGATAAACGTTTTGTATTCTGACAGTCACGTCCTTTCGTCTTCTCTGTAACAATTCAGACAGGTCATTAACTTTGCCGTAATCATTATGCGTATGTCTTTTCAAATTCTAGTGTTTATTCCAAGGCCAGTTTCTGTATTTCATGCCCTTTCTTTGGGTCTATCGCGTCTTTTCGTATAGTATAAATATAAAAGGTAAAAACTTGACTCGCTATTTACCGCTTTACTCATTTTTTAAACAGAATACTCTTTCTTCAGCAGGTCGATAAGCTTCCTCGATATTTTAATTTTACTTTTTGAATTCCGATCATGAGTAATCTTTTTGGTAACACATCGAAGCGTCCTTCCCGCGAGAGCGCTAGGAATACTAGACTGAAAAAGTCTCGAACAGAGGGGACCTCGATGGAACCTCCTCGTTCGTCCTCCGTTAGTAGGTCTGCGACCGATACTCCTGTCATCCCTTCTGAACCTTTTTCTGTAGTTAGTTCATCTTTTGTACAACCAAACTTCTCTTCTTCTGGTGAAGTAGGAAGTAGGCCTTCCCCTGGTAGGTGATGGGGGCTATTTCGCACCCTACATACTACTCGGATCGAATGAAGAAGATAAGATCGATTCGACCAATTCAAACAGATCGGGATCATCTTATTGACCCGGCCAAGTGCAGCTCGCTTCGATAGAAGATTATATTCCGGACTCAAGAAGGATATTTGGGCCGAGTCCTTTTAGGACTATGTTTCCTTGTAACGCTAGGTTTAAAATTATATAAATACCTAGTTAATCATTGTATTGAGACAACTACGAAATTCCTGAACTCTAAAAATACAGGATTTAACACTGCTTACAACAGCACAACTCAATAATATTCAATATTTTTTACAGAGCTTTTTTACCTTCATATCGGTGTGTTCTTAGCATTGTTTTGTGGTTTTACTTCTTGTTCTTGAATATTACTTTTCTTTGTAACCGATCCATCCGGAATAAAGTAACAGAGCCCTATATAACATATATATAAATATCGAAACCCCCCCCCCCCCCGATATTACCAATTTACTGATATTCAATTAACCCGACGAAATCCGGCTAAATCAATTGGCGCCCACCGTGGGGCTACGTTAATTATTCGATCGACACATGGCTCGCCCAAGGAAAAGCGCTCGCATTGGAGCAAGAAGTAATACAACCACCGGCCACAACACATCTGAAGATCCACAAGACAACAACGATAACAACATTCCCAACACCAATGAAAATCTCCCAGATACCCGTTCCCATCAGCAGGAACACCAAGGAGGTCTTACCGGTACAATACCGGAAGAACCGGAACTCCCCGAAATACCCGTTCCTCTCCCAGGCGCTCAGGAAAAACTAAGACAAATAGCAATGCTCTTCAAATCACTCTCTCCAGAAGAATTGCTAGTTTTAGACCAAATTCCTCGAAACATTACGGCTCCCAGGACAACTCCTGCACCAGGAATACCAAGGCCAAACGAACAAACCTCTCAACAAGCGGACAGCCCAGCAAGTGAGCGACGCTCGCTACACAGCCCACAGCAGGGCAATTCTAAACCCTCCGATAACCATCCCCGAAGGAAACCAGGTCGAAGAAGGCCACAGGCGGGTCGCAGCGGATCGAAGGAACGAACAATAATCCCTATCGAGGATGATGTAGATGATGCTATCCCAGATCGACCACGAGCGACTCGATTCTCGGAAAGAGAAATCGAGAGAATAGTACAGGAACGACTGGAGCAACGCCTACGATCTGTTCAAAACCCGTGGACCCGAACCGCGGAACTCCAGGAGAGCCTTGCAGCATGTTCTCCCTTCTGCAGAGAAATAAAAGAAGCGCAATCCATTGGACAGGTCCCGGGTAGACTACCCCGATATGACGGAACCACCGACCCGGATGATTATATTTTTAGCTTCACTAATATAATGAATTTATATGCCCACTCTGCCGAATTCACCGCCAAGTTAATGGTGACCACATTTGAGGGCCTAGCGTTGGATTGGTTCGCAAAACAACCTGCCAACTCCATATTCAGTTTCCGGGAATTATGCAATAAATTGACGCAGCAGTTTGCCAGTCAGAAGAGGCAAAAACTCCCGATGAGCTACCTAGGAACCATACATCAACAAGAAGAGGAATCCCTGAGGAACTGGTTGGCGAGATTTAATGTAGAACTACTCAAGATCGATTCTCCGAATATCGATTACATAATTTCTATTCTCTTTGACCTCACAAAAAACAGGCAGTTCGGAAACGCTCTTAGTAGAAAGCAACCAAGAACGTTTGCCGACATCATGAGCTTGGCGTCTAAATATATGACCCAAGAGGAGATGAATTCATTTAAGGACAAAAACAAAAATAAAGCCACAGCTTCGGGCTCTAAACGACATGACAGGATTCCTGACCAAAGGTCCGTGGATTATGAGCGATCTATCAGAAAAGGTAACGTCTTCCAACGATTGGAATACAGCAAAACCGACCGAGAAAGGCAACCTAATTTCTATCAAAAACCAAGAAACCCTGAACAACCAATCAGAAGCAGGGTGAATCAAGTGGAACACCCAAGGTTAAATGCTCCAATGGAAGAAATATTGGAAGTTCTAGAAAGGAATAACTGGATTCCCGAGGCGAGGAAAATCGCTCAGCCAAGACCAGAGTCTCGAAACTACGATCAATACTGTAAGTACCATAGGGCACATGGATATCGAACGGAGAATTGTTTTCACCTTAAGAGAGAAGTTGAAAAACTGATCGAACAAGGAAAATTAGACGAATACATAGAGCGAGATAATCGCAAAAGGGAAAGAAGTAGAAGCCCTCGGAACGGTAATCAAAGGAAAAGTTCTCATCGAAGGTCGCCTGAACGTCGACCTACTCAGGAGTTGAATCACGACCAGATCAATGGGACTATCCATACTATATCCGGGGGACCCGCGGGTGGAGATAGTCGTAACGCACGACGAAGGACAGCCCGATCCTTAATTGGAAATTCTAAATATCCAAAAGAAATATGGACTCTGGAAAACAGGCCGACAAATCACCAGCCGATCAGCTTTAACGAAGGCGAAGCACCTAAAAACATCATTTGGGACACAAAAGAGGATAACCCCGATTTTCCTATGGTAGTATCGTTAGAGATAGCGAATTATAATGTAAGAAGAATCCTAATCGATAATGGAAGCTCAGCAAATATCATCTCCCAGGAGGTTTTAGCCCAAATGAACTTGGGACAAATAAACCTACAAAAAGTAGCTACGCCGTTAGTAGGCTTTGGAGGGTCCGAGATCATCCCCAGCGGAACAATATCTTTAAGTGTGTCACTTGGAAAGAAACCACTTCGGACAGTGAAGTTAGTAAAATTCCTAGTGGTAGAAACACCCTTCGCTTATAACGCTATATTAGGGCGACCAGCCCTTAACCTTTTCCGAGCTGTAGTCTCTACCTATCATCAGAAGATAAAGTTTCTGACCGATATGGGCATCGGAGAAATAACGAACGACCACTGTATGGCGTGGGATTGCTACAGCACATCGTTAACTTTGAAAGAACACCCTAAGTCTATTACTCCAAGCAAGAGAAAGATCGAAGACGATCTCATTAGAAATGAGGTTGAAATTCCTAATACTGATCGATTAGATAAAAAGGGAAAAGAACCATTAGACTTATCCTTGAAACCCCCAGAACATAAAGATATAATCCTGGTAGAAGGCGACTCGTCGAAAACAACAAGAATAGGAACAGAACTGAGCAAAGAAGGGGAAATAATGTTAATCGACTTCCTCAGAGACAATGCCGACGTCTTCGCCTGGAGCGCGAATGACATTGAAGGAATCGATCCTCGGGTAATCAAGCATACCCTAAAAATTGACCCTTCAGCAAAACCCGCCAGACAGAAGAAGAGAAATCATGGACCAGTAAAAGATAAAATTATCAAAGCCGAGGTAGAAAGACTGCTTGAAGCAAAACAAATCCGAGAAATACATTTCTCGGAATGGCTATGTAATGTTGTACTAGTAGCAAAAGGGGATAAAAAGGACAACAAATGGAGAATGTGTAATGATTTCACCGACCTTAACAAGTTATGTTCGCGCGACCCATACCCCCTCCCAAGGATTGACTTATTGGTCGACTCGACCGCTGGCTTCGCGATATTCAGCATGATGGACGCCTTCCAAGGGTTTTACCAAATATACATGGACGAGCGGGATCAAGAGAAGACCGCGTTCATAACTGAGCAGGGAGTATACTGCTTTATTGTAATGCCATTCGGATTGAGGAATGCCGGGGCTACTTACCAAAGGTTAGTAAACCTAATGTTCAGAGAATTAATCGGAGAAATAATGGAAGTCTATGTAGACGACATGTTAGTCAAAAGTATGAATGAAGCGGATCACGTAAAACATCTAGATCGATGTTTCCAAATCCTAAGAAAATACCGTATGAAGTTGAACCCTGCGAAATGCACCTTCGGTGTTAAGTCAGGAAAATTTTTGGGATACTTGGTACACCAGCGAGGAATAGAAGCCAACCCAGAGAAAATTCGAGCCATAACTGAATTGAAACCTCCCAAAACCATCTCTCAAGTACAAAGCTTGGTTGGGAAAATCGTAGCATTGAATAGATTCATATCAAAATCTGCCGACAGAAGCTTGCCCTTTTTCCAAACGCTTCGAAAAGCAAAAAACTTCGCTTGGACCGAAGAATCCGAACGAGCCTTCGAACAACTCAAAGAATATTTGACGACACCACCGATGTTAGCCAAACCAACGGAAGGGGAACCGTTGTATATCTACATCTCCATCTCCGATACGGCCATTAGTTCAGTACTAATTAAGATAGAGGGCTCAGAGCATAAGCATGTCTATTATCTCAGCAAGTTATTGCAAGGGGCGGAGAAGAATTACTTGGAAATAGAAAAATTCACGCTAGCCTTAGTAGTGGCTGCACGAAAACTTCGACCTTACTTTTTAACTTACAAAATAGTGGTTTTGACAAATCAACCGCTAAGACAAGTCTTAGCAAAACCAGAAGCCTCAGGAAGACTAATTAAATGGGCGATCGAACTAGGCCAGTTCGAGATCGATTACAAACCAAGAATCGCAATTAAGGCACAAGTGTTGGCTGATTTTATATTAGAAACACCGACACAGACAACTGAATCATCAAGCAGCCTCAACGACGATGTCTTGATCATAGAAGATCAAACTTGGTTAATGCATGTCGACGGTGCTTCATGCCGAGAAGGAGGAGGCGCCGGAATCAACTTCACCGGACCGAATAAGGAAGATTTGAATTACGCAATAACATTGGACTTCGTTGTAACAAACAATGAAGCTGAATATGAAGCATTGATTGCGGGAATGGAAATGGCGATTAAGGCCAATATAAGAAGTCTTAAAGTATTAACCGATTCAGAGTTAGTACAAAGACAAATTGAAGGCCTATACGAGGCTAAAGAATTCAATATGGTCAAATACCTCGCCAAAGTGAAAACACTAGCTAAAAAATTTGAAAGCTTCGGTATTCAGAACATTCCGCGTTCGGAAAATAAATGGGCCGACCAGCTATCAAAGTTCACAGGATCCCATGACGGAAAGATCGAACGGGTAATCAACTGGTTGATCTCTAATACGCCGGCAATCGATATCGATGAAACACCAGTAGTCGATATAATGGAAATCGAAGAAGTCGAAGAAAACTGGATGACCCCGATGATAGACTATCTTCGAGAAGGAAAATTACCACCTGACCTAAATGAAGCTCGGAAAATAAGATATCGAGCTCCAAAGTATACACTTGTAGAAGGAAAACTCTACCGAAGATCAGTATCAGGAATTCTTCTGAAATGCGTCTCTGAATCACAAACCATTGATATACTACGAGAAATACACGAAGGAGATGCAGGAAATCACAGCGGATCAAGGGCATTGGCCTTAAAATGTCTCAGGACAGGTTACTATTGGCCTACCATCAATAAAGATGCCACTCGATATGTCCAAGAATGTCATCACTGCCAGATCCATGCTAACATATGTCATCGACCAGCAGAAAACATGCATCCAATTCCAGTATGTTGGCCTTTCGATCAATAGGGAATGGACATCGTGGGGCCATTCCCGGCGGCCAGATCCAAAAAAGCTTACGTCCTGGTCGCTGTAGAATATTTCAGCAAATGGATAGAATGCATCGCCCTCGCACGAATAACTCAATTCCAAGTGATCAACTTCCTATGGAAGTTCATAGTTTGTCGATTTGGCATCCCAAGGATCCTAATTTCCGATAATGGAACCCAATTCGCGGGAAAACAAGTAATAGAATGGTGTTCGAAAATGGGAATTCAACAAAATTTCACTTCGGTCGGGCATCCAAGAGCGAACGGACAAATCGAAGTAGCAAACCGAGAAATAATAAAATCTTTGGAAAAAAGATTAGGATCGGCCAAAGGAAAATGGCTTGATGAACTCCCAGGAGTACTATGGGCTAATCGAACCACAGTAAGGAGCTCAACCGGGGAAACCCCATTTAGCTTAGTATATGGGTCGGAGGCTGTTATTCCTGTTGAAACCTTAATCCCAACGCCAAGAATAGAGATGTTCGATGATCAAGAAAATGAAAAGGCGAGAGAAAATGACATTGATTTAACAGAAGCTTTAAGAGACAAAGCTGCCGTACGCCTACAAGCCACTAAAGTAAATATGGAGAAAGCATACAATAAAAAAGTACGCATCCGAACTTTCAAAGAAGGAGACTTGGTCTTGAAAAAGGTAGAAGTATCCAAGCATGTGGGAAAGTTACAACAAAATTGGGATGGACCTTACATCGTCATTGGCGTAGGAAAGAAAGGTTCATACAAAATTGCACACTTGGATGGAACAGCCTTACCAAGAACCTGGAATGCGGTCAACCTTAGGAAATATTATGGTAAATAAATTTTAGCAGATTATACTGCATTGTTTTATTTTATTTTATCAAGTTTTAATCCTTGTAACAAAGGCCTTAGCCTACAGTTCAATTAGTAAAGATTTTTAGCATTTTCTATACATCGATTATTTCGGTTAACGCTCCTTGGAATTACACTATCATATTGATAAAAATTAGAACGAAACGAGTTGAGTAAACATCGATCCGCTCGATAAAAACTCCTCGATATATCTTCAACGATCAAAAAGACTTTTTGGGTTAAAAACCTAAGTCTAATCAAAACGAGTTGAGTAAACATCGATCCGCTCGATAAAAACTCCTCGATATATCTTCAACGATCAAAAAGACTTTTTGGGTTAAAAACCTAAGTCTAATCAAAACGAGTTGAGTAAACATCGATCCGCTCGATAAAAACTCCTCGATATATCTTCAACGATCAAAAAGACTTTTTGGGTTAAAAACCTAAGTCTAATCAAAACGAGTTGAGTAAACATCGATCCGCTCGATAAAAACTCCTCGATATATCTTCAACTATCAAAAAGGCTTTTGGTACAAAAAAAACCTAAGTCTAATCAAAACGAGTTGAGTAAACATCGATCCGCTCGATAAAAACTCCTCGATATATGTTCAACGATCAAAAAGACTTTTTGGGTTAAAAACCTAAGTCTAATCAAAACGAGTTGAGTAAACATCGATCCGCTCGATAAAAACTCCTCGATATATCTTCAACGATCAAAAAGACTTTTTGGGTTAAAAACCTAAGTCTAATCAAAACGAGTTGAGTAAACATCGATCCGCTCGATAAAAAACTCCTCGATATATCTTCAACGATCAAAAAGGCTTTTGGTACAAAAAAAAAACCTAAGTCTAATCAAAACGAGTTGAGTAAACATCGATCCGCTCGATAAAAACTCCTCGATATATGTTCAACGATCAAAAAGACTTTTTGGGTTAAAAACCTAAGTCTAATCAGAAAGAGTCGAGTAAACATCGATCCGCTCGATAAAAACTCCTCGATACGTATCCAACATCCTAAAAGGACTGTTGGGTTAAAAAACCTAAGTCTAATCAAAACGAGTTGAGTAAACATCGATCCGCTCGATAAAAACTCCTCGATATATGTTCAACGATCAAAAAGACTTTTTGGGTTAAAAACCTAAGTCTAATCAGAAAGAGTCGAGTAAACATCGATCCGCTCGATAAAAACTCCTCGATACGTATCCAACATCCTAAAAAGACTTTTAGGTTAAAAACCTAAGTCTAATCAAAAAGAGTCGAGTATACATTGATCCGCTCAATAAAAACTCCTCGGTATATTTACAACGATTGGAAAAATTTCAGCTGATAAAAACCTAAGTCTAAATTGTAACAAGTTGAGTAAACATTGATCCGCTCAATAAACACTCCTCGATCTATTCCTAACGATCTAAAAGATCTGCTGATACTCCTAAAGTTTTGAAGATGAATCAAGTATGACTCCATCTGCTCGGAAATTGCTCCTCATAAATAAAAAATATGACTGAATCAACGACAAAGAAGATGCAAGGGATAAAAGTAATATTTTATTCATCAAATCAATTACATACAAAAGTCCTACGTTACAAAGGTCTACATACTACTTAAAGATCATTACAATGATTTAGATGAAATGATCCTATAAGATCGGCGATCTTCACGACAATGTCCACGGAAACACCAATCTCCTCCCTAGTACCTCGTCAATTATAATAAACCACCTAAGAAGCATGCTGCTCAGGATGGTCGACTTCTTTGGTTCGATGGCCAGGCTCTGAAGATCGAATTTTCTTCCAGACTAAATGAGCATTACCAGCCAGATAACCGGCAATACTCATTCACCCACAACAAGATACTGCTTTTACTTTAAAAATAAAACATTTTACTCTAAAGCAGCATCTCTTCGGGGCGGTCGCGAAACAGTAAACCTACCAGCGCACCCCAGTGGTCTATCACTCCGGAGGTAACATCCAAGAGCGAGGATGCCTGGTAAGTATGAACCCCCCATGTGCAAACGGAAACCACGGACCTCTAATTGATGAAAACAAAAGCTGAGGCCTCATGGGACCCGTTAGTACAAGGAAGGGCTGACATGGGACCCGTCAGTACAAGGTAGATGAACATCAAGTTATTACAGAGTGAATCACGATAATGTGACTTTTTGAATATTATGGGATCTGAAGGCAAAACAAAATCTAAGGAAACTGAGATCTCCATCCTTCTTGAGAAATGACAAATGGAATATGCAAACCGTCTCCTTATTTATAGGGATAGACTCAAACAATCCAACGGCTGAAAAAGCATTTGATCAACGGACACAGATGCGACCCCTGGACTCCCCGCAATAAATGCTAGTAAGTTGGAACGGCACTATCTAATCGCCTCAAACTAGTCGACAACAAAAGAGGCCATAGATCGAAACGATCAAACCTAAAAAAGCTTTGGATTAGACATACCGGCACAATCATACTTCATGGTCGGTGGCTTAAAACCCTAGAATCCACAAACGAAGTCATACAAGCTTTAAAATCGCAGCGAAAAGGACAGTTGCTCGATAAAAGATAAAAGGCCAAACCCTTCACCATACGAGGGATGTCACTGCCTCATACATCATATGGATGACCATTGACTAAGACATACAGGAACTCCTCTGGAATCCAAGATATCTGATATAGAAATCAGGATAATAGTCCTCCTTATTCAAAACAGCAAGGACGTAACTGCCTAACATACCAGAGAATTGCTTAAGGAGGTCTGAACAGGTCAGATCTGACTAAGACTTCTACAATTTCCAATTCCTCCCATATCAAAGATATGCTATAAACGAAACATTGGTTGAAGAACAAGTAGTTCGAAGTTGATAATGAGAAACATAAAGCTTTGGGGATACTGAAAGGGTTATTTTCTCTTAGTCTTATGAAAAGAAAAGAAGAGTTCAACAAAAGGTATAAAAAGCCTCCTTATATAAAAGTTTGTGTCACAAAAGGACAATTTTACAAGGCAAGGATTGAACATCGACCAAAATGCTGAACGTTCCCTAACAGCAATTCAATCGACTATCCAATACGAATAAACCTACTATTTGCATGATTATGCGCAAACATGATTTTGAATATAACCCAAGGGACTATACTGGGTTGATCAACAAAGATTTGATTTGCAGAGCAAACATCAAGATCAAGCTAGCTTTTCTCTATCCTAAATATTCTCCGCAAAGATCAATTTCAGATACGTGTGCTAAACAATTCTGATTATTTCATGATGATTAAATTTATGCATAAAGGCAAAATGTGCATAACAAGGAGAAGAAAATAGATATAGGCAAGAATCTGCCTACAAGAAGGTCATATTTTCCAATTTAGTATTTCTCCCATTACAAAAAAAATTTCAGCCCAAACATATGCACAAAAGTTGGGCACCAAAAAAAAAAAAAAAAAAAAAAAAGAGACAGTCCAAGGTCTGCCAGGTCAAATAAAGATCACTGAGAAGAATCGCCAGAGGGGCGACCAGCTGAGATAGGCCTCCGAGGAGTCAGGTTACCAGCAAACGCCATCAACTCCTCCTGACGCTTGAGATAACCGGCATCAAAACCGTCCTCATAAGCCTGCTGACGAGATCCCTCTGCCGAAGCGGCGGCCTGAACTAAGTCACCTTTCTCTTTCTCAAGAACAACTTTGTCAGCCTCTAATTTTTGGAGGTCATCTTGGGCAAGCTGCAGTTGCAAAGACAGCCCTGCGGCTTTAGCTTTTTCTGACTCCAACTGACCTTGATGAGCTCTCCGACTACTCCACAGTTCGTCATTTTGCACACCCAGCTGAAGTGCAAAATATTTGGCCTACAAAGAAAAACAATGAGAAAAATCCTCTCAAGACATGAAAGCCGAAATAAAAATAGGGGAAATTATCGAAAGATATGTCTACCTGCTCGCACATCTTAACAAGAGACTGGACAAGGCGTACATTTGAAGTACCCTCAAGTTTCTTCAGCTCACCAGGCAAAATGGTGCTCAAACCCAGATCCCAGGACAAAGCATCAGGCTCAATTGAGCCAGGCAATTCACTACTAGAAGGAACACCGTCAGGCCGCGGAGTTTCTGACAACATAATATCTTTGACCTGCTCGAGAATACAACGATCATCTAACAGACGAGGAGATTCTCTCTCGTTGGGGCTAACAGAGGTCTCCTTGCCCGAAGCCGAAATAACGGTTCGACGACCAGACCTCGACCCAAACCGACCCCCAGAAGGTCCCCCAGATTCAAAAGAAGCAGTCGTTACAGTGGTATCATGAAACAAATATTCAGGACAATCTTGCAAAATAGATTGCGTTACGGAAGGATTAACAGGAAAACCATCTCCAACTTGCCCTTCACTGGCATTCAGGGCAGTAGAAGTAGAAAAAGGAAGGGAACTAACAAAATCCCCTCCATGAGACCCATGCTCATAAGAAGAAAAACCTGAAGAAACAGGTGTGTCGTAAACATGCTCCATGTTGGATGGATCCCCAAAAGCTAATCGATCAGGGGAAGGCCTACTACCTACCCCGGTGGAAGAAGGAAAATTTGGTTGAAGAAGCGACGAACTAACTTCTGAAAAAGGTTGGGACGTGATAGCAGGACTATCGATCATCGAACTACTAATCAAGGACGAACGAGGAGGCTCCATCGAAGGCCCGTCTCTTCGAGATTTTTTTGATCTGTTATCTCGGGCGCCCTCACGGGAAGGTCGCTTCGAAGTATTACCAAAAAGGTTACTCATGATCGGATTATGGAAAAATACAAATTAATATCGAGAAAGCTTATCGACTAGCTAAAGAAAGAGTATTCTGTTAAAAGAGGAGTATAGCAGTAAAAAACAAGTCAAGTTTGTACCTTTCGTATTTATACTACACGAAAGGACGCGACAGACCTGGAGAAAGGGCGCGAACTAGGAAAACTGACCTGGGAGCAAACGCTAGAATTTGAAAAGACACACACATAATGATTACGGCAAATTAAATGACTTGTCTGAATTATTACGGCGAATGTGAAAAGACACGACTGTCAGAATACGAAACGTTTAGCGTACAAAGTAAGGAAAGCTAAAGTTACAATTAAAACCTATGAATGAATAATTACAAAGATTATTTCAAAAATAAATCGCTATTTCAAGAAGCCTGGTCGCTATCCGGAATCTTCTGTTCGCTACCGACGTCCTCGGTCATGCATATATCGTCTTCTTCTTCTTCGTTTTCTGGATCGATAAAAGTATTATCGAGCTCATCGTTAACATCAGAAGGAGGAATCGGCAATGGATTTCCAAATTCTTCGACAAGGTGAGCCAGAGGAAAACCTTGATATACGACATCGGGAACCTCGGAAGAAGAATAAAGTTTGCCATAGCGATTCAACCGAATGTGCGCCGCCTTAAAATACTCATTTCGACGGTCGTCGATCATCTCTAAAGCGACCAGCTGATGAATCGCCTTCTTAAAAGTATTCTCAAGAAGAGGACCGACCATCCGATACACCAACGCCGTATGAACAGGAGAATTAAGGAATTCACGAACGACTCTTTCATCAGGATTCCTACCATATCGATCCTTAAGCCCACTAAGTGGGACATCCTTTTCGTACTCCTCTAAAGAAGTTTCAAGGTTTGATACCTGAGATTCAAGCTCACTAATTCGAGTCGTGCTCTGTATCTGCAATTCCTCTAACTTTCTAGCCATTTGATTGGCCTGCTCTTGAGCACGAGAAACCTCCATCACCCTGTCTATCATTTCTTGATCTTCGGTCTCGGTAGCACGAGTCTCTACAATGGGAACGGAAGAAGATGTTGAGGGACCAACCTCTGAACTGGAGGATTTATGAAGTAAAGCTTTATACTTCTCCTCCAGGAACTCGCACTGTTGTTTCCAAAGTGCATTTTCATAGGCGTATGACGCGAGACAAGTTTTAGTCTGGAAGAACAAAGAGAGCAAGAAAAAGAGATGGATTAGTAAATTAAGGAAGACCCTTAAAATTATCTGTCAATATGATTGAAGGAAAAAGATATCACCTTCTCAGCATAAAGAGAAGCTCGCTGGAATTTCTCCAGAGGATCCTTATGAAGAAGCTTATTGAGATCGCGAGTAAAAACGCCAGACAAAAGAACACGGGTCGCCTTATCGACCGCGTTCTCACAATCATCATGAACAAGAGAATCCTTCTCGGAATAACCAGCGGCCCTCCTTCCCTCTAAATGATCCTCGATCATTTCGACCAGAGTAGGTTTTGGATGTTTATCTCCGAGTAAAGAAAGGTCGTCACCCGAACGTCCATAGTAACTCCTTTTTCTACCCACTGGATTATTAGTAGGATGAGGCATTGACCAGCTGCGACATCCTCGAATGCCCAAAGAGGATCTAAGATGAAGAGGAGGATAACCAGATCCCATGCCCTGACGAATAGGGGACTCACGAGAAGAATCTGGAGATTCCTCTCTATTCTCCTCAGATTCATGACCCAACTCCAGCTTCCTTTTTCGCGACGCTCTCTGCTCGATAGGGGCGTTCTCTACGGATTTGGAAGATTTCGACAGCACCATTTTTCCCTTCAAAGAATGTCGAGAGTTTTCTACCACATGGGCTGAAAAAGAAAACAAAATAAAAGTTAGTTTCTCCGTATAAAAGGTATAGTTACAGCACTAAGATAAAATAAAGTACTAACCAAGAGGATCAGATGATGAACTGATGGGAAAGTTATGAACACTTAACCCCGCCTTACGAAGGAAAGCCTCCCCGATCAGAATAGCGCTTTGATATTTGTTTGCACGCATTTCGGGGATCTCAGTAATAAATTGTACATCGTCAGGAACAAGTTCACCAGTCGGTAAGCGACCTCCAGGAATCCAACTGGAACCATGATCCCATGAAAAAGGCATGGTCGAACCATCCGCCAAACAAATAGTAGACGGAGGACGAACAAAGAAGAAATGAGATTTCCATGAAGGATTACTAGAAACAGGGGCGTCAAAGATTGCTCGACTAGGCCGCTGACTAGCGAAGAAATATCCACGATTTGAAGAGCTAGAAATATTGAAACGGAAAAGTTGCGTAAAATTACGAAAAGAAGGTTTAAACCCCTTTGCGATCATCAAAACGGAAAAACAAACCACAAAAGCAACGGAATTTGGAACCAGCTGTGTCAAGCACACACTGAAAGTTTTCAAAACTTCGAGAAAGAGGGGAGACAAAGGAAGACGCAGTCCGCTATTGAAGTGAGCCGTATAAAAGGCTCGACATCCCTCCGGGGGAGATGTGACCCTATCAGTAGGGGAAGGAAGAATTATCTCAGAACCTTCCGGAAAATATTTGGTATAATTATTTACAACCTCCGGGAATGTTTCCACCGTATAGGCACAAGCTACGTCCTCAATTGGTTCAGAAATCTGAGGAACAGTACCTTTGCCCTTTTTGGCTCGGGCAGCCACATCTGCATCAGAAAGGATTCGTACCTTGAAAGTATCTTCTACAGGGACGACGAAATCAGATACTGTAGTTTGTTCACCCAAAGGATTAGAATGCAACTCCTCCTCATTATCGGGGGCGACGATCTCTCTAGAAGAGGAAGAAGATCTTCTTACAAAAGCCATGTATTCTGGTTCTCGGAAAATGAAGGTCGATAAAAGGAAAAATTTTATGAGATGAACGACTAATCAGGAAAATGATTACAAAATTGTAAGGAAGTATAAAAGAGAAATGGCGAACTCAAAAGTCACCTATTTATAATAAAATGAGACAAGACGTTTCGAGCTCATCGCAGCTACTCATATTCCCGCCAAAAATGGATGGACACGAAAGGCCTCCTGAATAGACGCGTGGCGATTCGTAATCGAACAGAGAAAACGACTATCTATGATGTGTAGCACTCTTTTCCTTACTTTAGATTTTTTCCCACAGGGTTTTTTCTTAAGAAAGGTTTTTAACGAGGCTCCATTCATAGAAAACAAACAGTCGTAAAGATTCATCTACTTCTACGAGCTTCTATTATCTATACGCTCGAAGAAGTGAGGGAGTACTGATGGGGGCTATTTCGCACCCTACATACTACTCGGATCGAATGAAGAAGATAAGATCGATTCAACCAATTCAAACAGATCGGGATCATCTTATTGACCCGGCCAAGTGCAGCTCGCTTCGATAGAAGATTATATTCCGGACTCAAGAAGGATATTTGGGCCGAGTCCTTTTAGGACTATGTTTCCTTGTAACGCTAGGTTTAAAATTATATAAATACCTAGTTAATCATTGTATTGAGACAACTACGAAATTCCTGAACTCTAAAAATACAGGATTTAACACTGCTTACAACAGCACAACTCAATAATATTCAATATTTTTTACAGAGCTTTTTACCTTCATATCGGTGTGTTCTTAGCATTGTTTTGTGGTTTTACTTCTTGTTCTTGAATATTACTTTTCTTTGTAACCGATCCATCCGGAATAAAGTAACAGAGCCCTATATAACATATATATAAATATCGAAACCCCCCCCCCCCCGATATTACCAATTTACTGATATTCAATTAACCCGACGAAATCCGGCTAAATCAGTAGGGTTGCCTTTGGTGACTCGTCATTTATGGAGTAAGCTTTTGGCGTACCCTTTTCTTCAGGCACTTCTTCTTTCGAACATGGCACATGTGAACATGTTCCTGTTAATTCTCTTCCTTTTTCTACTTCTGTTGCCCCGGTTGTCAGCGGAGGCCAAGTTGGTGTTGTTTTGGAGGTGATTAATCAGGGTTCCTTTGTAAATCCCTCCGCAACACAACCTATTTCTCAAGATTTCCCTGATTACTTGTTTAATGATACAACTGTTGTTACTATTTCGTTCGAATCCGACGGGCCTTCTGGAGGTCGGACCGGATCAAGGTCCGGTCGTCGAACCGTTATTTCTGCTTCGGGTAAGGAGACCTCGGTTAGTCCCAATGAGAGGGAATCCCCCCGTCTGTTAGATGACCGTTGCATCCTCGAGCAGGTTAAGGATATTATGCAGTCGGTAAATCCACGTCCCGACGGTGTACCTTTCGTTAGTGAACTGCCTGGCTCTGTTGAGCCTGATGCTCTGTAGTGGGACCTGGGCCTGAGCACTATCTTGCCTGGCAAGTTGAGGAAGCTGGAGGGTACCCCCAAAGTTCGCCTTGTTCAGTCGCTGGTGAAGATATGTGAGCAGGTAAATATATTTTTGATTATTTTTCCCGCTTTTATTTTGATTGCCTTGTTATGTAATGGCTTTCCTTTTCTTTTATTTTCCAGGCTAAATATTTTGCACTCCAGCTGGGTGTGCAAAATGATGATCTGTGGATCGGCAAGGATGCCTATCAACGTCATTTGGAGTCAGAGACGACGAAGGCCGCAGGGCTGACCTTGCAACTGCAGCTTGCCAAAGATGATCTTCAAAAATTAGAGAAGGAGAAAGTCGTCCTTGAGAAGGAGAAAAATGATTTGGTTCAAGCTGCTGCCTTGGCGGAGGAGTCTCGTAGGCAAGCCTATGAAGAAGGTTATGAAGCCGGTTATCTAAAGCGTCAGGAGGAATTGATGGCGTTTGCAGGTAACTTGACTCCTCTGAGGAGTACTTCTGCTAGGCGGCCTGGTGACAGCGATCCTTCTCAATGATTTGTTTCCGACCTGGTTGTTATTTGGAATTTCTCTCTTTTTTTTTTTTTTTTTTTGTAGTGCCCAACCTTCTGTGTGGCTTTTTGTGCTGAATTTTTGTACGGGGAGAATGAATTTAATGAAAATGATAATTTTTTGTGACTAGATCCACATCTTGATCAATCCTTAGTAGATATCTTTTGTTACGCACATTTTGTCGCTATGAATCAGTATAGCTTCTCGACATAATCAGGAAAGATTACTTATCTGATATTGATCTTCTGGGAGAATATCCAATCTTCAAAAATGTAGCTTAATCTTGCTTGATCAGTTTTAAGTAACTGAATGATATAACTTTGTTATGTACATCAAACTTTTTAAATTAAGAATGATGATCGACCAAGTATGGTCTCTTGGGTTATTTCCACGGTCACATTTGGGTATTTAAATGTGGACAGTAGGCCGCTCGTGTCGATAATTGATTGAATAACTGTTTAAGGAATGCTCAGCATTCTGGTCGATGTTCGATCAATGCCTTTTTTGTCATGTATATCTTATATAAGGAGCCTATCATTCCTTCTGTTGAACTCTGTTTTTCTCATCATAGGTTTAAGTTTGCGGAGAAGATATCGTTCCATGTATCTTCTTAGAAATCCATGTTTTTCTGTACTGATTGTGAGTACCTTGTCCTTCAGATAAGGCAACCAGTGTACCAAATATATCAAATATCTTGATATGGGAGGAATCGGAAAATGTAAACTTATTTGTTAGATCCAGTCTGTTCAGACCTCCTTCAGCAATTCTTTGGAATGTTAGGCAGTGATTTTTTTGTAGTCCTGAATAATGACGATTATTCTCCTGATTTTCGTGTCAGATTTCGTGGATTCCAATAGAGTTACTGTTTAGCCCATCAATAATTTTTCATATAATACATGAGGCAGTGACGACCCTCGTATGCTGGAGGGTTTGGTCTTATACTTCTAGGCGAGCCAGTATTTTTTATAACGCTGTAAACTTGCATGCCTTCGTTGAGGATCTTAAATTTTCCGTTGAGCGACTATCATATGTGAGCGTGCAAACCTTTATGGTCCGGACTCCTTTAGGTCTGCTTCGATTATTCTTTTATCGCTTCGATCCAAAGTTTCTTTTCTCATCGATTTGTTGAGTCGATCAGAGAGGTGCCGTTCCAACTTACTTGCATTAATTATAGAAAGTCAAAAGGTCGCATTTTCGTCCCTTGATCAAATATCTATCCAGCCGTTGGATTGTTCAGATCTATCCCTATAAATAGGGCGGTGGTTTATATACTTCATTTGTAACTCTAAAAAAGGATGGAGATCTCAGTTTCCTTAGATTTCATTTTGCCTTCTGATCCCATAACTTTCAAAAAGTCACATTATCGTGATTTATACCATACTACCTTGAATTTCTTCTGTCTTGTACTTACGGGTCCCATGGAAGCCCTACCTCGTACTGACGGGTCCCATGAGGCCTCGAACCTTATATTTACGGGTTTGAGGTCCGTGGTTTCCTGTTTGCACATGGAGGGTTCATTTTTACTAGGCACCGCCGCTTTTGGATGTTACCTCCGGATTGATAGACCACCGGGGTGTGCTGGTAAAAATTAATGTTCACGACCGCCTCGAAGAGATGCTGCTCTAGAGTAAAATCAACTCTAATGTAAAAGCAGCATCTCTTGTTGTGGGTGAATGAGTATTGCTGGTTATCTGGCTGGTAATGCTCATTTCGTCTGGAAGAACATTTGATCTTCAGAGCCTGGCCGTCGAACCAAAGAAGTCGACCATCCTGAGCAGCATGCTTCTTAGGTGGTCAGTTACAACCATCGAGGCACTAGGGAGGAGATTGATGTTTCCGTGGACATTGTCGTGAAGATTACTGATCTATAGGATATGATTCTATCTAAACAAATGTAATGATGTGTAAATCGTATATAGACCTTTGTAATTTGATCCCAGCTTTTGCTTGTAATTTTCTACATATTCCTAGATGAATAAAACTTTATTTTTACTCCTTGCATTCTTCTTGTTGTTGAATTCGGCTTAATCTTATTTATGATTGTCATGGAGGAGCGTTTATCGAACGGATCGATTTATACTCAACCCTTTTCTTTTTAGACGTAGTTTTTTTATACCAAAAGTTTTTTTTTAGTCGTTAAAATCAATTGAGGAGTGTTTATTGAGCGGATCAATTTATACTCAACTCTTTTCTTTTTAGACTTAGGATTTTTTTATACCAAAAGTCTTTTTAGTCGTTAAAATCCATTGAGGAGTGTTTGTTGAGCGGATCAATTTATACTCAACTCTTTCCTTTTTTAGACGTAGGTTTTAATACCAGAAGACTTTTTAATCGTTGAAAATTGATCGAGGAGTGTTTATTGAGCGGATCAATGTATACTCAACTCTTTTTCATATAGACTTAGGTTTTAATACCAGGAGTCTTTTTATTCGTTTTAGAATTTATCAAGGAGTGTTTATTGAGCGGATCAATGTATACTCAACTCTTTTCATTTAGACTTAGGTTTTTAATACCACAAGTCTATTTAATCGTTGAAAACGTAATCGAGGAGTGTTTATTGAGCGGATCAATGTTTACTCAACTCTTTTTCATTTAGACTTAGGTTTTGAATACCATAAGTCTATTTAATCGTTGAAAACGTAATCGAGGAGTCTTTATTTAGCGGATCAATGTTTACTCAACTCTTTTAATTTAGACTTAGGTTTTTAATACCAGAAGCCTTTTAATCGTTATGAATAGATCGAGGAGTGTTTATTGAGCGGATCAATGTGTACTCAACTCGTTGTACGGTTGGATCGAGGAGTTCGTATGGTTGGATCGAGGAGTGTTTATTGAGCGGATCAATGTATACTCAACTCGTTGTATCTTGATCTCAACCAATTTGATAGTAGAATTCCAAGGAGTGTTTACCAAAACAATCGATTTATACTCAATCTTGATTTAATATTTAAAATTGCTAACAGGTATATTAAAATTTGAGCCGTGGGCTAAGGCCCTTTTTTTTTTTTTTTACAATGAATAAAACTTACTAAAAAGAAAAAAGAAAAAGGCATATTCTACTATAATATATTTACCATAGTATTTTCTAAGGTTGATTGCATTCCAAGTTCTTGGTAAGGTTGTTCCATCCAAGTGTGCAATTTTGTATGAGCCTTTCTTTCCTACGTCAATGACAACGTATGGTCCATCCCAATTCTTTGTAGCTTTCCCATATGTTTGGATACTTCTACCTTTTAAGACGAGGTCCCCTTTTTTGAAGGTTCGGATGCGTACCTTTTGATTATACGCCCTTTTCATATTTGCTTTAGTCACATGCAAACGTACGGCCGCTTTTTCTCTTAAAGCTTCTGTTAAATCAATATCATTTTCTCTTGTCTTTCCATTTTCCTGGTCGTCATACATTTCAATTCTTGGTGTTGGAATTAACGTTTCAACAGGAATAACAGCTTCCGAGCCATATATTAGACTGAACGGGGTCTCCCCGGTTGAAGTTCTGACCGTGGTCCGATTAGCCCATAGCACCCCTGGGAGTTCATCTAGCCATTTTCCCTTGGCGGCCCCCAGTCTTTTCTCCAAGGATTTTATTATTCCTCGGTTTGGTACCTCAGTCTGTCCGTTCGCTCTAGGATGCCCGATCGAAGTGAAATTTTGTTGAATTCCTAGTTTTGAATACCATTCTATTACCTGTTTTCCCGCAAATTGGGTTCCATTATCGGAAATTAGAATTCTCGGGATGCCAAATCGACATACTATGAATTTCCAGAGGAAGTTGATCACTTGGAAATGAGTTATCCGTGCAAGGGCGATGCTTTCTATCCATTTGCTGAAGTATTCAACAGCAACCAGAACATATGCTTTCTTGGATCTAGCTGCTGGGAAAGGTCCTACGATGTCCATTCCCCATTGATCGAACGGCCAACATACTGGTATTGGGTGTATGTTTTCTGCTGGTTGATGACAAATATTAGCATGTACTTGGCAATGATGACATTTTTGGACATATTGTATGGCATCATTGTTGAGGGTAGGCCAATAATAACCTGTTCGAAGGCATTTTAAAGCCAAGGCCCTCGCTCTGCTGTGATTCCCCGCATCTCCCTCGTGTACCTCCCGGAGGATATCGTTGGTTTGAGATTCGGAGATGCATTTTAGAAGGACTCCCGACACTGATCTTCGGTAAAGTTTTCCTTCTATTAATGTATACCTCGGAGCCCGGTATTTTTTTTCCGAGCTTCGTTTTGGTCCAGTGGCATTTTTCCTTCGCGGAGATACTCTATCATTGGAGTCATCCAGTTTGCTTCGGTTTTCCAATTTCCATGATTTCTGCCATCGGTGTCTCATCGATATCGATTGCCGGCATATTTGAGATTAGCCAGTGGATCACCCTTTCGGTTTTCCCATCGTGGGAACCTGTGAACCTAGATAGCTGATCGGCCCATTTATTTTCTTCGCGCGGAATATTCTGTATACCAAAACTTTCGAAATTTTCAGCCAATTTTTTCACTTTGGCAAGGTATTTTATCATATTAAATTCCTTGGCCTCATAAAGACCTTCTATATGTCTCTGTACTAACTCTGAATCGGTTAATACTTTAAGGCAAAACAGTTTTTGTAAGACAAATCATTACTCTGATGTCCTAATTTTTGTGGAAGATCCATAAGACAAATCATATTTACTTCTAAGTAGGAGTATTACTTTAAGAAAATAAAGGTTTTGTATCTTGGCCTTGGTCGCCATTTCCATTCCTGCGATCAGTGCTTCATATTCTGCTTCGTTGTTTGTTACGACGAAGTCCAAAGTTATTGCGTAATTTATATCCTCCTCATTAGGTCCGGTAAAGTTGATTCCAGCACCTCCTCCTTCTCTGCATGAGGCGCCGTCGACGTGCATTAACCAGGTCTGGTTTTCTACGATCAAGATATTATTGGCATGGCTGGTTGATTCAGGATGTTCAATTGCCTGGCTCGGGGTTTCTAATAGAAAATCGGCTAAGACTTGTGCTTTAATCGCAATTCTTGGTTTGAACTCGATATCGAACTGACTGAGTTCGATTGCCCATTTGATCAGTCTTCCAGAGACTTCTGGTTTTGCTAGGACCTGTCTTAATGGTTGGTTGGTTAATACCACGATTTTGTAGGTCAAAAAGTAAGGTTAGAATTTTCGTGCTGCTACTACTAAGGCCAAGGCGAATTTTTCAATTTCCAAATAGTTCTTCTCCGCCCCTTGTAATAATTTGCTTAAGTAATAGATAGGCTTATGTTCTAAACCTTCTATTTTGACCAGAACTGAACTAACCGCCGCATCGGAGATCGAGATGTAGATGTATAATGGTTCTCCTTCAGTCGGTTTGGCTAACAACGGGGATGTTTGTTAGGTACTCTTTTAGCTGGTCGAAAGCCCGATCGCATTCTTCGGTCCAAACAAAGTTCTTCGCCTTTCGAAGGGTTTGGAAGAAAGGCAAACTTTTGTCAGCCGATTTTGATATGAATCTGTTTAACGCTACGATTTTCCCTACCAAGCTCTGTACTTGGGAGATCGTCTTTGGAGGCTTCATTTCAGTTATGGCTCGAATTTTTTCTGGGTTGGCTTCGATTCCTCGTTGATTGATTTAACCGTTTTTCGTCAGGTTAATTTAATATCAGTGAATTTGTGATATCGGGGGTTTGGATATTGAATTATTCAGTATATTGGGCTCTGTTACTTTATTCTGGATGGATCGTTTACAAAGAAAAGCAATAATCAAAGGCAAGAAGTAAAACCATTAACAAAATTAAGAATACTCCAATATGAATGTAGAATTCTGCAATAATAATGGATATTATTGAGTTCTATTAATGTATTCTTGTGTAATCTCAGAATTAAGAGAATTCGTCCTTCTCTCATACAATGAATAACTAGGTATATATATTATGCTAAACCTAGTATTACAAGGAATCATAGTCCTGCTTGGACTCGGCCCAACTATCCTTCTTGGGTCCGGAGTATAATCTTTACTCGGAGCGAGCGGCATTTGGCAGGGTCTGTAAGAAGATCCCGATCCTTTATAATTGGTCGAATCGATCTTATAATCTTTGTTCGATCTGATCAGTATGTAGGGTGCAAAATAGCCCCCATCAGTACTCCCTCACTTCTTCGAGCGTATAGATAATAGGAGCTCGTAGAAGTAGATAAATCTGGTCGACTGTTTCTTTTCTATGAACGGAGCCTCATTAAAAACCTTACTTAAGAAAAAACCCAGTGGTAAAAAATCTTAAGTAAGGAAAAGAGTGCTACGTATCATAGATAGTCGTTTCTTCTGTCTAATTATGGATCGCCACGCGTCTATTCAGGAGGCTTTTTGTATCCTTCCGTTTTTGGCGGGAATTTGAGTAGCTGCGATGAGTTCGAAACGTCTTTTCTCATTTCCTTATAAATAGGTGACTTTCGAGTTTGCTATTTCTCTTTTATATTTGCTTTTAGATCGCAGTCATTTTCTAGTTTGGTCGTTCGTCGTATAAAATTTTCCTTTCATCGACCTTCTTCTTCCGAGAACTAGAATATAGATGGCTTCCGTAAGAAGATCTTCTTCTTCTCCTAGAGAGATCATCGCCCCTGATAACGAGGAGGAGTTACATTCTAATCCTCTGGGTGAACAAACTACGGTATCTGACCTTGTTATCCCTGTAGAAGATACTTACAAGGTACGAATCCTTTCCGATGCGGATGTAGCCGCCCGAGCCAAAAAGGGCAAAGGTACTGTTCCTCAGATTTCTGAACCAATTGAGGATGTAGCTTGCGCATATACAGAGGAAACATTCCCTGAAGTCGTGAATAACTATACCAAATATTTTCCGGAAGGTTCTGAAATAATTCTTCCTTCCCCTACTGATAGGGTCACTTCTCCACCGGAGGGATGTCGAGCCTTTTATACGGCTCACTTTAATAGTGGACTGCGTCTTCCTTTGTCTCCCCTTTTTCTGGAAGTTCTAAAAACTTTCAGCGTGTGCTTGACACAACTGGTTCCAAATTCTGTTGCTTTCGTGGTTTGTTTTTCCGTTCTGATGATTGCAAAGGGATTTAAACCTTCTTTCCATAACTTTACGCAACTTTTTCGTTTTAATATTTCTAGTTCTTCAAACCGTGAATATTTCTTCGCTAGTCAGCGGCCTAGCCGAGCAATCTTTGATGCTCCGGTTTCTAGTAATCCCTCATGGAAATCTCATTTCTTCTTTGTTCGTCCTCCGTCTAATCTCCGTTTGGCGGATGGTTCGACCACTCCTTTCTCGTGGGATCATGGTTCCAGTTGGATTCCTGGAGGTCGCTCACCGACTGGTGAACTTGTTCCTGACGATGTACAGTTTATCACTGAGATTCCCGAGATGCGTACAAACAAATATCAAAGCGCTCTTCTGATTGGTGAATCTTTTCTTCGTAAGGCGGGGTTAAGTGTCCATAATTTTCCCATCAGTTCATCATCTGAACCTCTAGGTTAGCATTTTATTTGATCTTTAGTATTGTCACTATACTTTTTATATGGAGAAATTAACTTTATTTTGTTTCTTTTTCAGCTCATATGGTAGAAAACTCCCGACATTCTTCGAAGGGAAAAATGGTGCTGTCGAAATCTTCCAAGTCAGTGGAGAATAATCCTATCGAGCAGAGGGCGTCTCGAAAAAGAAAATTGGAGTTGGGTCACGAATCCGAGGAGAATAGAGAGGAATCTCCGGATTCTTCACGTGAGTCCCCTATTCGTCAGGGCATGGGACCCGGTTACCCTCCGCTTCATCTTAGAACCTCTTTGGGTATTCGAGGATGTCGCAGCTGGTCAATGCCTCATCCATCTAATAATCCAGCTAACAGGAAGAGGAGCTACTATGGACGTTCTGGTGACGACCTTTCTTTACTCGGGGATAAACATCCAAATCCTACTCTGGTCGAAATGATCGAGGATCATTTAGAGGGAAGGAGGGCCGCTGGTTATTCCGAGAAGGATTCTCTTATTCATGATAATAACGAGAATGCGGTCGATAAGGCGACCCGTATTCTTTTGTCTGGCGTTCTTACTCGCGATCTTAATAAGCTTCTTCATAAGGATCCTTTGGAGAAATTCCAGCGAGCTTCTCTTTACGCTGAAAAGGTGAGATCTTTTTCTTTCTATCATTCTGATGAAGTGATCTTTTAGGATTTTCTTAATTCGCTAATTCGTTTCTTTCTGACCCCTTCGTTATTTCAGGTTAACACCTGTCTGACATCGTACGCCTATGAAAATTCTCTCTGGAAACAACAGTGCGATTTCCTTGAAGAGAAGTATAAAGCTTTACTTCACAAATCTTCCGGTTCAGAAGTTGGTCCCTCGACATCTTCCTCTGTTCCTGTCGTAGAGACTCGTGCTGCCGGGACCGAAGATCAAGAAATGATAGATAGGGTGATTGAGGTTTCTCGTGTTCAAGAACAAGCCAATCAAATGGCTAGAAAATTAGAAGAATTGCAGTTAAAAAGCACGACTCGCATTAGTGAGCTTGAATCTCAAGTATCACGCCTTGAAGCTTCTTTAGAGGAGTATGAAAATGATGTCCCACTTAGGCAAAGAGATCGATATGTTAGGAAATCTGACGAACAAGTTGTTCGTGAATTCCTCAACTCTCCTGTTCATACGGCGTTGGTGTACCGGATGGTCGGCCCTCTTCTTGAGAATACTTTTAAAAAATCGATTCATCAACTGGTCGCTTTGGAGATGATCGACGATCGTCGGAAGGAGTATTTTAAGGCAGCTCATATCCGGTTGAACCGTTATGGCGAGCTTTATTCTTCTTCCGAGGTTCCAGATGTCGAATATCAAGGTTTTCCTCTGGTAATCTTGTCGAGGAATTTGGAAATCCATTGCCGATTCCTCCTTCTGATGTTAACGATGAGCTCGATAATACTTTCATCGATCCAGTAGGCGAAGAGGAAGAAGAAGACGATATAGGCATGACTGAGGTCGTCAATAGTGAGCAGAAGATTCCGGAAAGCGACCAGGCTTCTTGAAATAGTGATTTATTTTTGAAATAATCTTTGTAATTATCCGCTTGTAGGTTTAATTGTAGCTTAGCTTTCCCTACTTTGTACACTAAACGTTTCTTATTCTGACAGTCGTGTCCTTTCACATTCGCTGTAATGATTCAGACAAGTCATTTAATTTGCCGTAATCATTATGTATGTGTCTTTTCAAATTCTAGCGTTTGCTCCAAGGTCAGTTTTCCTGTTTCGCGCCCTTTCTTCGGGTCAGTCGCGTCTTTTCGTGTAGTATAAATACGAGAGGTAAAATTTGACTTGTCTTTTTTACTGCTATACTCCTCTCTTAACATAATACTCTTTCTTGAGCTAGTCGATAAACTTCCTCGATATTAATTTATATTTTTCCGTAATTCGATCATGAGTAACCTTTTCGGTAATACTTCGAAGCGACCTTCTCGTGAGGGCGCTAGGGATAATAGATCGAAGAAATTTCGAAGAGAAGGGCCTTCGATGGAGCCTCCTCGTTCGTCCTCAGTTAGTAGTTCGATGATCGATACTCCTATTACCACGTTCCAACCTTTATCAGAAGTTAGTTCGTCGCTCCTCCAACCAAACTTTTCTTCTACCCCCGCGGGAGGTAATAGGTCTTCCCCAGGTCGATTAGCTTTCGGAGATCCATCCAACATGGAACAGGTTTACGACATACCTGTTTCTTCAGGTTTTTCTTCTTACGAGTATGGATCTCATGGAGGGGATTTTGTTAGTTCCCTTCCTTTTTCTACTTCTACTGCCCTGCTAGTTAGTGAAGGGCAAGTCGGTGATGGTTTTTCTGTCAATCCTTCCATAACGCAGTCTATTTCGCAATATGGTCCTGAATATCTGTTTCATGATACCACTGTAACGACTGCTTCTTTTGAGTCTGGGGGACCTTCTGGGGGTCGATCTGGGTCGAGGTCTGGTCGTCGGACCGTTATATCTGCTTCCGGCAAAGAGACCTCTGTTAGTCCCGACGAGAGGGACTCCCCTCGTCCGTTAGATGATCGCTGTGTGCTTATGCAGCTTATGCAGGTTAACTCTTAATATTTTCTATTAGGCGACCCTCATATATGATCGTGCAGATCGTTTTGGTCTTTGAACTTCTTTAAGTTTTCTTGGATTATTTTGTTGATCGCTTCGATCTGTAGATTTGTTTGTTATCGATCAGTTGAGTCGATCAGACGGGCGCCGTTCCAACTTACTTGCATTTAATTCGGGAAGTCAAAGGGTCGCGTTTTCGTCCCTTGATTAAACTCCTATCATCCGTAGGATCATTCTCACGGGCGCCTATAAATAAGTAGGTAGTTTCCTTATTTTCCATTCATAACAATGAAGATCTCTGTTTCCTTAGATTTCATTTTGCCTTCGGACCCCATAATGTTCAAGAAGTCACATTATCGTGATTTGTTCATTCGCAGTAAAGGAATTGTCCCCAGTCTTGTATTGACGGGTCCCATGTCAGCCCTTCCTTGTATCGACGGATCCCATGAGATCTCTGCTTTAGTCTTCATCACCTTAGAGGTCCGTGGTTTCCGTCTGCACATGGGGGGTTCATACTTGCCAGCCGCCTCCGCTCTTCGATGTTACCTCCGGAGTGATAGACCATCGGGGTGGCTGGTAAACTTACCGTTTCACGACGGTCCTGAAGAGATGCTGCTCGAGAGTAAAATGTTTTATAGATAAAGTAAAAGCAGTATCTTCTTCTGGGTGAGTGAGCATTGCTAGCTTATCTGGCTGGTAGTGTTCATTTCATCTGGAACAACATTTGATCTTCAGAGCCTGGCCATCGAACCAAAGAAGTCGACCATCCTGAGCAGCATGCTTCTTAGGTGGTTTATTATGATCGATGAGGTACTAGGGAGGAGATTGGTGTTTCCGTGGACATTGTCGTGAAAATAGTCGATCCCATAGGATCAATTTAACTAGATCATTGTAACGATCTTTAGGTAGCAAGCAGATTTTTGTAACGTAGGATATTTGTATGTAATTGATTTGATGAATAAAATATTATTTTATTTCTTGCATCTTCTTTGTCGTTTGATAATTTTATTTACGAGGAGTAATTTCCGAGCAGATGAATTCATACTTGATTTATCTTTCAAAACTTTAGGAGTATCAGCGGATCTTTTTTAGATCGTTAGGAGTAGATCGAGGAGTTTTTATTGAGCGGATCAATGTATACTCGACTCGTTTGTAATTTAGGTTTTTAACCCAAAAGTCTTTTAATCATTGAAAACATATCGAGGAGTTTTTATCGAGCGGATCGATGTTTACTCAACTCGTTTTATCTAGACTTAGGTTTTAATACCAAAAAGTCTTTTTCTCGTTGTAAATAGTTCGAGGAGTGTATATCGAGCGGATCCATGTTTACTCTACTCGTTTTATTTAGACTTAGGTTTTTAATACCAAAAAGTCTTTTTCTCGTTGTAAATAGTTCGAGGAGTGTATATCGAGCGGATCGATGTTTACTCTACTCGTTTTATTTAGACTTAGGTTTTTAATACCAAAAGTCTTTTTGATCGTTGAATATATATGTTGAGGAGTTTTTATCGAGCGGATCGATGTTTACTCAACTTGTTTTGTTTAGACTTAGGTTTTTAGTACCTGAAGTCTTTCAATCATTGTAGATATATCGAGGAGTTTTTATCGAGCGGATCAATGTTTACTCAACTCGTTTTGTTTAGACTTAGGTTTTTAGTACCTGAAAGTCTTTTTGATCGTTGAATATATATCGAGGAGTTTTTATCGAGCGGATCGATGTTTACTCAACTCGTTTTGTTTAGACTTAGGTTTTTAGTACCTAAAGTCTTTCAATCATTGTAGATATATCGAGGAGTTTTTATCGAGCGGATCGATGTTTACTCAACTCGTTTTGTTTAGACTTAGGTTTTTAGTACCTGAAGTCTTTCAATCATTGTAGATATATCGAGGAGTTTTTATCGAGCGGATCGATGTTTACTCAACTTGTTTTGTTTAGACTTAGGTTTTTAGTACCTGAAAGTCTTTTTGATCGTTGAATATATATCGAGGAGTTTTTATCGAGCGGATCGATGTTTACTCAACTCGTTTTGTTTGGACTTAGGTTTTTAACCCAAAAAATCTCTTTGATCGTTGAACATATATCGAGGAGTTTTTATCGAGCGGATCGATGTTTACTCAACTCGTTTTGTTTTAGACTTAGGTTTTTAACCCAAAAAATCTCTTTGATCGTTGAACATATATATGTCGAGGAGTTTTTATCGAGCGGATCGATGTTTACTCAACTCGTTTTGTTTAGACTTAGGTTTTTAGTACCTGAAGTCTTTCAATCATTATAGATATATCGAGGAGTTTTTATCGAGCGGATCGATGTTTACTCAACTCGTTTTGTTTGGACTTAGGTTTTTAGTACCTGAAGTCTTTCAATCGTCGTAGATATGTCGAGGAGTTTTTATCGAGCGGATCGATGTTTACTCAACCCGTTTTGTTTAGACTTAGGTTTTTAGTACCTGAAAGTCTTTTTGATCGTTGAATATATATGTCGAGGAGTTTTTATCGAGCGGATCGATGTTTACTCAACTCGTTTTGTTTTTGTGGTCGGAATGAGGAGTGTTTATTGAGCGGATCAATGTATACTCGACTCATTATAATTTAGACTTAGGTTTGTCACCAAAAAGTCCTTTTTGCCGTTGACATAAATCGAGGAGTGTTTATTGAGCGGATCAATGTATACTCGACTCGTTTCGTTCTAATATTTATCAATATGCTAGCGTAATTCCACAGAGCGTTAATCGAAATAATCGATGTATAGAAAATGCTAAAATTTTTACTAATTGAACTCTAGGCTAAGGCCTTTGTTACAAGGATTAAAACTTGATAAAGTAAAATAAAACAATGCAGTATAATCTGCTAAAATTTATTTACCATAGTATTTCCTAAGGTTGACTGCGTTCCAGGTTCTTGGTAAGGCTGTCCCATCCATGTGTGCAATTTTGTATGAACCTTTCTTTCCATAGTATTTCCTAAGGTTGACTGCGTTCCAGGTTCTTGGTAAGGCTGTCCCATCCATGTGTGCAATTTTGTATGAACCTTTCTTTCCTAGGCTAAGGCCTTTGTTACAAGGATTAAAACTTGAAATGTATTTCTCGGATTTGTTTTGCTTCCAGGAGTCTTTCAACCTCGGCTTTGATAATTTTATCTTTTACTGGTCCATGATTTCTTTTCTTCTGTCTGGCGGGTTTCGCTGAAGGGTCAATTTTTAGGGTATGCTTGATTACCCGAGGATCGATCCCTTCGATGTCATTTGCACTCCAGGCGAAGACGTCCACGTTATTTCTTAGAAATTCGATTAACATTACTTCTCCTTCTTTGCTCAATTCTGTACCAATTCTTGTCTTTTTGGACGAGTCGCCTTCTACCAGAATTATATCTTTATGTTCTGGGGGTTGCAAGGATAAGTCTAGTGGTTCTTTCCCCTTTTTATCTAATCGATCAGTAATAGGAATTTCAACCTCATTTCTAGTGAGATCGTCTACGATCTTTCTCTTGCTCGGAGTAATTGACTTGGGGTGTTCTTTCAACGTTAATGATGTGCTGTAGCAGTCCCATGCCATACAGTGGTCGTTCGTTATTTCTCCAATGCCGCTGTCGGTTGGAAACTTTATCTTCTGATGATAGGTAGAGACTACAGCTCGAAAAAGGTTAAGGGCAGGTCGCCCTAATATAGCGTTATAAGCGAAGGGTGTATCTACCACTAGGAATTTTACCAACTTCACGGTCCGAAGTGGTTTCTTTCCGAGTGATACACTTAAAGATATCGTTCCGCTGGGGATGATCTCGGAGCCTCCAAAGCCTACTAACGGCGTTGCTACTCTTTGTAGGTTTATTTGCCCGAGGTTCATTTGTGCTAAGACCTCTCTGGAGATGATGTTTGCTGAGCTTCCATTATCGATTAGGATTCTTCTCACATTATAATTTGCTATTTCTAACGACACTACCATAGGGAAATCTGGGTTATCCTCTTTTGTATCCCAAGTGATGTTTTTAGGTACTTCACCTTCGTTAAAGCTGATCGGCTGGTGATTTGTTGGCCTGTTTTCTAATGTCCATATTTCTTTTGGATATTTAGAATTTGCAATTATGGATCTGGTCGTTCTTCGTCTAGCATTACGACTATCTCCACCCACAGGCCCCCCGGATATAGTGTGGATAGTCCCATTGACCTGGTCGTGATTCAATTCCTGAGTAGGCCGACGTTCAGGTGATCTTCGATGAGAACTTCTCCTTTGAGTTCCGTTCCGGGGGCTTCTGCTTCTTTCCCTTTTGCGATTATCTCGTTCTATGTATTCGTCTAGTTTTCCTTGCTCGATCAGTTTTTCAACTTCTCTCTTAAGGTGAAAACAATTTTCCGTTCGATGCCCATGTGCCCTATGGTACTTACAGTATTGATCATAGTTTCTAGACCCTGGTCTGGGCTGAGCGATTTTCCTCGCCTCGGGAATCCAATTATTCCTTTCTAGAACTTCCAAGATTTCTTCCATTGGAGCATTTAATCTTGGGTGTTCTACTTGATTCACTCTGCTTCTGATTGGTTGTTCAGGGTTTCTTGGTCTTTGGTAGAAATTAGGTTGCCTTTCTTGGTCGGCTCTGCTGTATTCCAGTCGCTGGAAAACGTTACCTCTCCTGGAAGATCGCTCGTAATCTAAGGATCTTTGGGCGGGAATCTTGTCATGCCGCTTAGACCCTGTAGCCGCGACTTTGTTTTTGTTCTTATCTTTAAAGGAATTCATCTCTTCTTGGGTCATATACTTAGACGCCAGGCTCATGATGTCGGCGAACGTTCTTGGTTGTTTTCGACTGAGGGCATTTCCGAACTGCCTGTTTTTAGTGAGATCGAAGAGGATAGATATTATGTAATCGATATTTGGGGAATCGATTTTAAGTAATTCTACGTTGAATCTGGCCAACCAATTCCTTAGGGATTCTCCTTCTTGTTGATATATAGTTCCAAGGTAGCTCATCGGAAGTTTTTGTCTCTTCTGACTGGCAAACTGCTGCGTCAATTTGTTACAGAGTTCCCTAAAGCTGAATATGGAGTTGGCAGGTTGTTTCGCGAACCAGTCCAATGCGAGTCCTTCGAATGTAGTTACCATTAGTTTGGCAGTGAATTCGGCAGAGTGGGCATATAAATTCATTATATTCGTAAAGCTAAAAATATAATCATCCGGGTCAGTGGTTCCATCATAGTGAGGTAGTCTACCCGGGACTTGTCCGATCGATTGTGCCTCTTTTATTTCCCTGCAGAAGGGAGAACAGGCCGCAAGGCTCTCCTGGAGTTCCGTGGTTCGGGCCCACGGATTTTGAATAGATCGTAAGCGTTGTTCGAGTCGGTCCTGCACCATCCTTTCAATTTCTCTTTCCGTCAGTCGAGCCGTTCGTGGTCGATCAGGGATTGTATCATCTATGTCATCATCAATAGGGATAATTGTACGTTCCCTGGATCCACTGCGCTTCGCCTGGGTTTTTCTGTGACCTGGTTTTCTTCGAGGATTATTGTCGGAGGGTTTTGAATTGTCCTGTTGTGGACTGTGTAGTGAGCGGTGCTCGCTTGGTGGGCTATCAGCTTGTTGAGATACTTGATCGTTTTGTCCGGGCGTTCTCCGAGCAGGAATTGTCCTGGCAGCCCTAGGGTTTCGCGGAATTTGATCAAGCACAAGTAATTCTTCTGGGGAGAGCGATTTAACGAGCATCGCTATTTGTCGTAATTTCTCCTGAGCACCCGGGAGAGGAACAGGGATCTCGGGGACTTCCGGCTCTTCCTGTATCGTACCGGGAGGACCTTCTAGGGGTTCCTGATGTCGGGGATGGGTATTCTGCAAATTCTCGTCGGTGTTGGGAACGTTATTATTGTCGTTCTCCTGTGGATCTTCAGATGTGTCATGACCGGTGGTTGTGTTACTTCTTGCTCCGACACGGGCGCTTTTCCTTGGGCGAGCCATATGTCGATCGAATAATTAACCTAGCCCCACGGTGGGCGCCAACTGATTTAACCGTTTTTCGTCAGGTTAATTTAATATCAGTGAATTTGTGATATCGGGGGTTTGGATATTGAATTATTCAGTATATTGGGCTCTGTTACTTTATTCTGGATGGATCGTTTACAAAGAAAAGCAATAATCAAAGGCAAGAAGTAAAACCATTAACAAAATTAAGAATACTCCAATATGAATGTAGAATTCTGCAATAATAATGGATATTATTGAGTTCTATTAATGTATTCTTGTGTAATCTCAGAATTAAGAGAATTCGTCCTTCTCTCATACAATGAATAACTAGGTATATAAATTATGCTAAACCTAGTATTACAAGGAATCATAGTCCTGCTTGGACTCGGCCCAACTATCCTTCTTGGGTCCGGAGTATAATCTTTACTCGGAGCGAGCGACATTTGGCAGGGTCTGTAAGAAGATCCCGATCCTTTATAATTGGTCGAATCGATCTTATAATCTTTGTTCGATCTGATCAGTATGTAGGGTGCAAAATAGCCCCCATCATTGATGTACCAGATAGCCCAAGAATTTTCCTGATTTAACACCAAAGGTTCATTTGGCGGGATTAAGCTTCATGCGGTACTTTCTCAATATTTGGAAGCATCGATCGAGATGTCTTATGTGATCCGCTTCATTCATGCTTTTTACCAGCATGTCGTCTACGTAGACTTCCATTATTTCTCCAATTAATCCTTTGAACATTTGGTTTACTAACCTTTGGTATGTGGCCCCGGCGTTCTTTAACCCAAATGGCATAACTATGAAGCAATATACTCCTTGCTCGGTTATGAATGCAGTTTTCTCTTGGTCTTGCTCATTCATGTATATTTGATAAAAACCCTGGAAAGCATCCATCATGCTGAATATCGCAAAGCCAGCGGTTGAGTCGACTAATAAGTCGATCCTTGGGAGGGGATACGGATCGCGCGGGCATAATTTGTTAAGGTCGGTAAAATCGTTGCACATTCTCCACTTGTTATCCTTTTTATCCCCTTTTGCTACTAGAACAACATTACATAACCATTCCGAGAAGTGTATTTCTCGAATTTGTTTTGCTTTGAGTAGCCTTTCTACTTCTGCTTTGATGATTTTATCTTTTACTGGCCCATGATTTCTCTTCTTTTGTCTAGCAGGTTTTGCCAAAGGGTCGATTTTTAGCGAGTGGTTGATTACTCGAGGGTCAATCCCTTCAATGTCGTTCGCACTCCAAGCGAAGACATCCATATTATTTCTGAGAAAGTTGATCAACATTACTTCCCCTTCCTTGCTTAATTCAGTACCTATTCTTGTTGTTTTCGATGAGTCCCCTTGTACCAGTATGACATCCTTATGTTCCGGTGGTTTTAAAGCTAAATCACCGGTTCTTTTCCTTTTTATCTATTCGGTCAGTGCTAGGGATTTCAACCTTGTTTCTATCGACATCGTCTTCGAGCTTTCTTTTGCTCGGAGTAATTGGTTCAGGGGGATTTTTCAAAGTTAATGATGTACTGTAGCAATCCCATGCCATACAATGATCATTCACTATTTCCCTGATACCTGTATCAGTCGGGAACTTTATCTTCTGATGGTAAGTTGAGACAACGGCTCGGAACAAGTTGAGGGCAGGTTGCCCTAAGATCGCATTGTATGCAAAATGAGTTTCTACTACTAAAAATTTTACTAGCTTCACTGTCCGATGTGGTTTCTTCCCGAGTGAGACACTTAAAGATATTGTTCCACTGGGGACAATTTCGGATCCTCCAAATCCCACTAATGGTGTAGCTACCTTTTGGAGTGTTATTTGTCCCAAGTTCATCTGAGCTAGGACCTCCCTAGAGATGATATTCGCTGAGCTCTCATTATCGATTAGGATCCTTTTGACGTTGTAGTTTGCTATTTCTAGTGACACCACCATCGGGAAATCGGGGTTATCCTCTTTTGTGTCCCAAACTAGATTTTTGGGTACTTCGCCCTCGTTAAAACTGATCGGCTGGTTGTTTGTTGATTTACTTTCTAGAGTCCATACTTCCTTCGAGTATTTTAATCCTCCAATTATGGATCTAGCAGTTCTTCATCGAGCGTTACGACTGTCCCCGCCGGCGGGTCCTCCGGAAATTGTATGGATGGTACCATTGATCTGGTCATGGTTCAACTCCTGTGCAAGACCATCCTCGGGTGACTTTCGATGGGAATTCCTCCTTTGATTATTATTCCGAGGGCTCCTACTTCTTCCTCTTTTACGATTATCCCGCTCTAAATAGTCGTCTAGTTTTCCTTGTTCGATTAGTTTTTCAATTTCTCTCCTAAGGTGAAAACAATCTTCAGTGCAGTGCCCATGTGCTCTGTGATATTTGCAGTACAAGTCATAGTTTCGGGCACCAGGTCTGGGCTGAGCGATTTTCTTCGCTTCCGGGATCCAATTATTCCTTTCTAATCCGGGCAGGATTTCTTCTATTGGAACAGTTAGCCTTGGGTGTTCTACTTGATTAACCCTGCTCCTGATTGCCGGTTCTGCTGTTCTAGATCTTTGATAGACGTTAGGTCGTCTGTCCTGATCGTTTTTATTGTATTCTAATCGCTGAAAAACGTTGCCCTTTCTGAATGTCCGCTCATAGTCCATGGATCTTTGGGCAGGAATTCTATCTTCCCGTTTGGAGCCTGAGGCCGTAACTTTATTTTTGTTCTTATCCTTAAAGTAATTCATCTCTTCTTGGGTCATATATTTAGACGCCAGGCTCATGATGTCGGCGAACGTTCTTGGTTGTTTTCGGCTGAGAGCATTTCCGAACTGCCTATTTTTCGTGAGGTCGAAGAGAATAGAGATTATGTAATCGATATTCGGGGAATCGATTTTGAGCAATTCTACATTAAATCTTGCCAACCAGTTTCTTAGTGATTCTCCCTCTTATTGATAGATTGTTCCCAAGTAGCTCATTGGAAGTTTTTAGCTCTTCTGACTGGCAAACTGCTGTGTCAATTTGTTGCATAATTCCCGAAAACTGAATATAGAGTTGGCTGGTTGCTTGGCGAACCAGTCCAAAGCGAGTCCTTCCAACGTGGTCACCATTAATTTGGCGGTGAATTCCGCCGAGTGAGCATATAAGTTCATTATGTTCGTGAAGCTAAAAATATAGTCATCTGGATCAGTTGTCCCATCATATCTGGGCAGTCTACCCGGAACCTGATCGGTTGACTGCGCCTCTTTTATTTCTCTGCAAAAGGGAGAGCATGCTGCGAGGCTCTCCTGGAGTTCTGTGGTTCTGGTCCACGGGTTTTGAACGGATCGTAAGCGTTGCTCGAGTCATTCCTGCACCATCCTTTCGATTTCTCTTTCGGAGAATCACATTGTTCTTGGTCGATCTGGGATCGCCTCGCCCACGTCATCCTCGATGGGAATTATGGTATGTTCCTTTGACTCGTTGCGTTGTGGTCTCCTTCGATCCGCTTTTCTTCTAACGTTGTCATCGGAAGGTTTTGAATTGCCCTTCCGCGGACTGTGTAGCGAGCGCCGCTCGCTCCGGGCTGTCAGCCTATTGAGAGATTTGATCGTTTTGCCTCGGCGTTCTTGAGTGGGATTTGCCCTAGTAGTTCTAATGTTTCGAGGAACCTGTTCGAGTACGAGTAATTCTTCTGGGGAGAGTGAATTAAGGAGCATAGCAATCTGTCGTAACTTCTTCTGAGCGTCTGACAGGGGGATCGGGATCGTTGGAGCCGCATGTTCTTCCGGTACTGCGCCAGTAGGGATCCCTCGTGGTTCCGCCTGATTTTGATGATGCTCGTTCTGTTGCTGGCTGTCGTTGGATCCAGGGGCGTTATTATCGGTATTGCCCTGTGGATCCTCAGACGCATTAAGCTGGTTGGTTGTGTTGCTTCTTGTTCCGTTGCGAGCGCTCTTCCTTGGGCGAGCCATTTGTCGATCGAATAATTAACCTAGCCCCTCGGTGGGCGCCAACTGATTTAACCGAATTCCGTCGGGTATGATTATATCAGTAATTATGTGATATTAGGGATTCTCAATTAATACGAATTAAAGGGCTCTGTTACTTTATTCCGGATGGATCAATCTCAAAGACGAACAATTTAGAGGGAACAACAAGTAATCATGACAATCAACGTAAATGAATATGAATATGAAGAAAAAGCTCTTTTCCTATTGAATAATCTTGGATTATGCTGTTATGCAGGCATATGTTGTGTATGTGAAACGTATGTAATACAATGATTAGCTAGGTATTTATGTCATATTAAACCTAGCTTTACAAGAAAACATAATCCTAATAGGACTCGGCCCAATTGTCCTTCTTGAGTCCGGATTGTAGTCTGCTTGTTGAGGAGAGTCGTATTCTACCGGGTCGATAAGATGATCCCGAACTGACTTGTCTGGTCGAACCGATCTTTTATACTTCAGTCGATCCGCACATTATAAGGGGTGCGAAATAGCCCCCATTAGTGTTGTCTCTAACTCTTGAATTCAGCTCTATTTATACTTGGATTTGAAAATGTATCCGTTGAAGAAAGACATATTTCAAATCGCGAAGCACTGGTCCCCCAAATTTTGGAACAGCTCCTTGCAACTGTTGCACTGTACACTCTGCTGTACTTTTTGAAATGATAGTGCCCTGCAAGCCAATAGATTTTAGCTTGTATGAAAACTATCATGTGATAAGCTTTCTCTAGTATAAATGAATTAATACGATAGTTTATTTATAGTATGTAAATTAAACAATGGCCAACTTCATCTCTCGCGAATCACTTAAGCGATTGGATGAAATCCTTATATCACAATAGACTATGGGACGATTCACTTCAGTACTGAGTGCAATCATGAAACAGTCTCTAAGGTCGTGATCTTAAAACTGTTCCAAGTCATAGATTCCCATCAAGATGGGGTATCGAGGGAATCGCAAAGACTTGTACGAATATGCATGATTCACATGGAGTGAATTTGTAGCGTTTCATGAGCAAGGCATTTGATGCTAGTGCATTTGAGTAGGTGGTTTGATAGGGAATCGAAAGCATCGAACGACCCGGACAGAGAGACCCATCGTGGAAGTGCATTAAGCATATCGGTAATGGGATGTCTCTCAAGACTTATTATAGTGTACGATTTAGTCCTTTGACTTGAGGTGCTAGGGCGAATTCGGTGCACGTGAGTACTTACATTGATTTAGGAGCCGATCACATAGCTTGATCATTGTGCGACTACTTTGGGTACGTAGGATCGTGTACGCGAATGGTTAGCACAAATATGGGATCTACCGACTCAACGTAGTGCGTTGAGAGAATTTCCTATACGTTCTTAGATAATAAATTCCGAGAAACCCGTGGCCACGATCGGTGACGGATTTGGAAAGGGGTTTCCAAATTTAGCAGTCACACTGGAATTATTATCCTGAATTAGAAAGTATAGTTATCGAGATAATTAGAGGTGCCGATCAATTCATACACCCTAGGTCTCGATCGGGAAATTAGTCGATAGAGGGACCGTATGTACATGGCACTTATAAGAGGTGAGGTTCACTGAGACCAATTCAACTGAAGTTGGGCCTCATGGGCTTGTGGCTAGACATTGACCATGAGGTGTGGGTACTCCTTAATTAATGGGAGATTAATTCTGGAGTGGTCAACTAAAAGAAGTTTATTGATCGGAGCAATTAATTAAATATTAATTGCTCATTAATTAAATCACGGAAACGTGAGCCTGCGGCCAATTGATGGTGAACCTAGACGATCACACACAATACAGTTGGACTGTGACAGTCAATTGTAGAAAGAATTGATTTAAAGGGTTAAATCAAAAAGAAAAGAATTAAAGGGTTAGTTCTAGGAGAGATAAAATTAATTTGAATTATCTAATTAATTAAATTGTTAATTAAAGTATTAAATCTTTAATGAGATTTATTGGGTTATTTAATTAAAGTATTAATTAAATGAATGGGCCATTTAATTGAAGTGTTAATTAAATGAGTGGACTATTTAATTAAAGTAATAATTAAATAGATGCAAGAAATGAGACAATTTAATTAGTGGCCAATTAGCTAGAGTGATAGGGTTTCGTGTTCTCTATAAATAGGGAGTCCTAGAGACTCAAACCTAATCAAGCAACAAGCAAGAGACACAAAACCCTAGCTTAGCTGCCGCCCCCTCAACCCTAGCCCTAGCCGCCGCCATGTGCTAGTTGGATCGGCCGCCGCCTCTCTCTCTCTTCATTCTCCTTCTACATCTAGACTTAATTTTGACACGTTTCCATCCCAGTTCTGAGCCTGAGGATCGAAGTAGTCACAGATCTAGCTGGTGTGGACTATTCTCTAGAGGCACAACACATGGGGTGCTTCTAACGAACCAGATCCATCAGATCTGAAAGAAGACCGGAGGAAAAACCACCACCTTGCCTATGGTGAGGTAAATTGCTATTTACCACCTTTTTAATTTAGTAATTTATTTGCTAAATTGTATTCAACCTTTTCGTATGTGCTAATATGTAAATCCTGGGAATTGGTCTATGAAAAATTTTAAATTCCGCAATGTTGTTTTAACAATCATACCCATAAAATCCCAACAGTGGTATCACAGCCAAACTTATTATGCACATATGAAAAAGGCCTGAACGCATCAAAATATATGGATATATGTGTTTGTTGTGTTCTGATTTATTATTCTTGCTTGTTATGATAAATTAAATGTTCGAATCTATGAACTTTTCGGTTTTGGGCCAAAAATGTAATTTCCAAAAATATGAGGGCTTATTTGCAAATTGCAATTTTTAAAAAATTTGGACAGAAAGTAAAATTTTGGTTTTCTGCAATTCTAGACCAAATTGTAATTTCTGGAATTTTTCAAAATCTGGACCATTTTGCAATTTACGAAAGGTTAGGGGTGTTTTTGCTATTTGCCTAAGTATGGGGTCTGTTTTGCAATAAGCAAAAGTTTCTGGAAATTTTGTTAATTTTATGCTTTCTGGTCCAATTTGCATATTCTGGAAATTTTGGGGCTAATTTATAATTTTTGAAAGTTGAGGGGTCAAATGTAATTTTGGAAAATTCAGGGGCCGAACTGCAATTTGTCAAAGTTGAAAAACAGAAACTGTTTTGTGCACTAAAAGAGTTTAGTAAATCCGAAAAGTTAATTTTATCATAATTAGTAGGGACTAAAAAGTGATAATCAAATGGTTGTTTTAAAAGGGGTTTTAAAATGATGTTTGGAGATTGTTTTAAAAGGGGTTTTAAAACTAGAATCTTTAAGTATTTTAAAAGGTTGTTTTAAAATAGGATAAGAAATAAGAAAATAAATTTTGCTTGTTTCTTGCTCTACGTGAACTGTTTACTTGGTTTTCGATCGCGCCGAGCCTTAACCCTTAGGGTAGATGTGATTGGTTAATTTTAATTTTGTTGGTTTTATTGGGTCTTCGAGCCTTAAGTTTTTGGGCCACTTTGAGCCTTTGTAATAGATAGGGCTTTACTGTTTTATTAGTTTAGGATGGAGGCCCGTTACAAGCAAGGTGGGAGCCCAAGACTAAAGGTCATGTCTGCATGGTAATATGTGTAATAGACTAGATCTCTCCGAAACCCAATTAGATTGACCAATAGGACCATCGTCTTTGACTCGATGATGGTCCGCATAGGAGGCTCCCGATCGAAAACAAAATGTGGTGGCATGCTTGCTAGGTGTATATGTTCTTATTTACGTATTTTAGCATGTATTGTGATGCGCGCTAGTTATTTAGATCGTAAATAAAAGGTAAAGCATAATTGGAACGGTGAGATCTGGAGGAGAGTTACCTCAAATTCTTAAATCCGAAAACCCCCTCTTGAAAATAATATTAAGTCATTGGGTTAAAATAAAATGAAGTATTTATATAAATCCAAGCCTTCCATCAATAGGAACTAGCGTGACTTGTCCACTTATCGATTAAGGTGATCCAGAGTCTGGCACCCGAGTCGAAGAAAGAGACAATACGCGAAACTCCTTAATACTCGTTTTTAATTAAACTTGACAAGGGTGAAGATTGGTCGGGACGTGAATATCGAACATAACCAAGTTATGGGGATTTCATGACCGGGCTCGTTACTCATCGTGATTGATGGGTTAGACTTAACGAGTAGTACCACTCATGATGTAGCAGTGCTAGATGGGTGCAAAAATCGAGGCAAAATAGCTTGAAGGTTGTGGAGTGACACAATTGGCAATAAGTATGCCTACCTGGGGAAGTTATTGTATGGCCACGAGTCGTGGGTGCAATTAATGGCCGCTGGGACGTCAAGACCTACTAAGGAATAAAATTTCCCGAACAATTGAAGGGGTAATTGTTTCGAGAAAATAGTGAGAGAACTTTTACGATAGAAAGTCCAACCTTCGTAGATTATAAGTATTTTTCAGTAACTAGTCCTCTAGATATTTGTCTTCTCTTTAGGTTAGATATTGTGATATCTACATGAATTATCCATTTTTACAATTTATCCTCGACTTATAAAATATCTGGATTAAAATATTGATTGGCTTAGAAACTTGAGGATTATCCTCAATTCCGAAAGTCGGAATCGTGTTCTTAATAACCAACATATGCCTGATGCATTTTGAGACGAGTCTCAAAAGAGGAACAAATCACCTATAGAGTATGGGAATCTCAATGATCGTTGCCTAATATAAACAAGATTGTGTTGGGATATTCTATCTAGGGGCTCGATTGTCAATACAACAAAGTGCGGAATTTAAAAGTTTTCGAGGTCCCTATATGTCCCATAAATCTTTCTCCACAGTTTATTATACGAAAATCATGAATCAAACACTTAATTAAACATAGGGGGTTTAATCGCAATTTACCTCACCACGGATTTGTGGTGGTTTCCTCCATGTGTTTGGTTCGATCCACAGCTTGAGTGATCCATGTGTCTCACCTCCAAACTTAGTCCACACCAATCGGATTGTAGTGACGCCTACAAGTCTTAGGCTCAGAACTGGATCTCGCAGGTTTGTCAGAAAAGGATTTCAGATCTGGATCTGGACTTAAGATCTTGATCAAGGTTAGGAGATACAGATGGAAGAAACAGATCACAGGACTTGTGTGATCGGAACAGGGCTCGACCAGGTTGGGTTCGGTCAGCTCAGGGTTCGACCGAGTTTGGTTCGGGCGACTTGGGGTTTGGGGCGAAAACTTTTGGGGCGATTTTGTAGTTAATAATACTTGTGCAAAAATCTGATTTTCTCTCTAGTAAAAATCGACTTCTCTCAAATTTTCAGCAAAATAATTTTCTCTCAAAATTTTCTGAATTCACTTGTAATGAAGAGAAGAGAAGGAATATATTTATAGGAGAAGAGTCCTTCTCCAAAAAGATATCCCCTTCCCTTGTCTATCAAATCTTCATTCCTTATCAAGTTAGGAATGTGAGATTTGATAGATCTCTTCTAACTTGCTCTCCAAGAAATAAAACTCTTTTTCCTCATTCATCAAAAATCGCCCACTCCCTTATTTCTAGTTAATTGCAAAATCAACCCCATAATTATCCTATACTAAAATTGGTTAATTATTTTATTCTTCCAATTAATTAACTACTTTAATTAATTCCATAATTAATCAGATAACTCTAATTAATTAATTGAACATTAACCAATTAGTTATCTAATTAATATTCTCCTATTGAATTAATACCATAATTCAATTACTTTGATTTAACAACTTTAAATCATTTGCTTTTCCTTTAAGACAGTCACCGTCCAATTGTATTGTGTGTGACCCTCTGGGTTCACCATCAACTGGCAGCAGGCCCACGACTTTTGTGATTTAATTAACGAGCAATTAAATGCTCCGATCAATTAAACAACTTTTAATTGACCACTCCTAGAATTAATTTCCCTATTAATTTAGGAGTACCTACACTTCATGGTCGATGTCTAGCCATAAGCCCATGAAGCCCAATCAAAGGTGAATTGATTATTGTGAACCTCACCTCTTATAATTGCCATGTACATACGGTCCTTCCACGATGATTTCCCGATCGAGACCTAGGGTTTGTGAATTGATCGGCACCTCTAATTATCTCGATGCTGTACTTTCTAATTCTGGATAATAATTCAGGCGTGACTTCTAAATTTGGAAATACTTTCCAAATTCATCACCAACGATGGCCATGGGTTTCTAGGAACATATTATCGAAGAACGTACAGGAAATACTCTCATCTTATCAGGATGAGTCGATAGATCCTTTCTTAGTACTAACCACTCGCGTACAGTCGTGTACGCACCCAACTTAGGCACTTTGTGGCCAGGCTACGTGACCAGTACCTAAATCTAAGTACGCACACTTGTGCACCGAATTCGCCCTAGCACCTCAAGTCTAAGGACTAAATCGTACACTATTATAAGCCTTGAGAAACATCCCATCACCGATATGCGTCATGCGCTTCCACAATGGGTTTCTCTGTTCGGGTCGTTCGATGCATTCAATCCTCCATTGAACCACCTACTCATATGCACTGGCCTCAAATGCCTTGCTCATGAAACGCTACAAATTCACTCCATGTGAATCATGCATACTTGTACAAGTCTTGGCGATTCCTACGATACCCCCTCTCGTTCGGAATCTATGACTTGGAACGGTTTTAAGATCACGACCTTTGAGACTGTTTCATGATTGCACTCAGTACTGAAGTGAATCGTCCCATAGTCTATTGTGACCTTAGGATTTCATCCAATCGCTTAGATAAGTATGCGAGAGATGAAGTTGGCCATTGTTCAATTTCACGTACTATGAATGAACGGGCGTATTAATTATAAACCATAAGAAAATAGTACTTCAACAAGCTAATTAATATTGGCTTGCTGGGCACTACTCTATCAGATTGAACGAGCTAAAGAAGACATAGGAATATGTCTGAAGCTTCTAAAACAAACCTACACCTCAAAAGGCTTGTTTTGAGGAGCACTTTCGAATCGTCTGATTCGAGATTTCTAAGGTATTGTTTGAAACTCGAGAATAATTAAGGAACCAATGTCAAGGATCATTGTCCTTGTTTTATGATTACGCCCAAACTTGTCGAAACAAAGCGATCGATGTAGAATAGATTGGGCGGTCGTATCCACGAGGAGATGACTAAACTAAGCTAAAATCGTTAGGAGACATAGTAGCTTTAAAGATAAATAAACAAACTAAATTAACGAAGCGATTTGATTTTAAGAAAACTTAAAGAAAAGAGAGTTTTTGGTTGTTGGAAAATACTATAATTAAAACGGTAGGATATCAACAATCCCTTATATGCTTCGTTTACTTATTTGGATTGATTCACAAAATTACTCAATTGAAAGTTTCACATTCCAAACAATCAATTGGAAGATAAAGAAATGGAAAACACTAAGATAAAGAATTGGAAAACACTTGATTTCTAATGTATTTGAGTAAAGAATTTTCTTGTTTTTAGAGTTAGCACAAAATATCATCTTATGAGAAATCAAAAACATATTATATACTAAGGCATATTGCATTAAAAGACTACCCATAAAACGAAAGACTTATATCAATATAATTATATCATAAAGATTTTCACATAAAAAGAGCTTGACTAGATTTATATGAAAACTAATAAAACAATTGTATTAACATAAAAGTTATTGAAAATAGATGAAGAAGAATAAATTACTCAAAATTATTAAACTTACAAAACCTTGAAGAATCGAATCCAAATAAGATCACTACGCATATAAGTTCATCTCTAATCTCACCAAAGAACTCTTAGCCTATTTTTCTAATCATTATCACAAGTTCTAGAGAGAAAATATGATAATGTTTTGAGAGAGAATTGTAACTAAGACTAAGAATTGTGTGTCTAAAGATGTGTGATTCTAGGACTATATATAGGTGCTAAATAGCCCTAATCCAAGTAGGAGAATGGTTAGGAGGTAGAAATTGAGTAGGAAGATGTTTAGGAGGCTCAATTCTCGTATGGAAAGGATTTAGGTAAGTTTCCTAATTACTTTAGGACAAAAATCGCGATTCCCGCGGATAGTAAATTCTGCTCTGCGCGACATATTTGAAAAACATATATCCTTGTGCTCCGAACTCCAAATCAAGATCCGTAAAGTCCGTAACATAGCTAGCTCCTTCCTCTACAACATATCCGAAATTCAGCTTAATAGGAGTTTCCTAACGAGAGTTATCGTCCTTAGAAATAGCAGAAATATTTCTGATAGATTCCTTATTTGTTGTCCTTGCGCTAATTAACTTCCTTGAACTTTTTCCTTATTTCAAATTATGTCTTTGATACTTGTACAATTTGAGAAAGCTAAATATTCCGGAGTCCATGTTTTATTTTCCTACAAAAACAAATCAAAACTCAATATTTTCTAATCACAAATAATTTCTATTAATATCATGAAAAATATCAAATTAACACTTGATTTATTTAGAAAATAAGAACAACTTAAGTGCATTTTCAAGCACTAATCACAACCCCCAACCAGCTTATTGCTAGTCTCTAGCAATTCAAGCGCAAATAAGATATAAGCATGATGAACAAAACTGAGAGGAAATAAGATAAACTATTTAAGTACTTCAATCAAAGAGCTAATCAAAGATCACAATCGCTATCAAGATTAGTTCGATCATAACTCCCAAAGTGTGTGTGTGTGAATACTAAGCCAAAACCTTCATACCACAAACCACAATATACATAGCTTTCGAAAATTTACCAAGTAAAGTATCAACTCCATTTCCTTACGGGTAAAGTGTTTGAATTTTTAGGACAAGGATTTCACTCATGGAGTTGCAAAACAGATAGTCACTCAAAGAAATAGGCCATATTTTTACGGACAAGCATACAAAACAAACATTGATCCAATTATAGGAAACATAACTATCTAGAGGTCACATTCTTTCACAAATTAGCTTCAGGATTTCAATTGGTCATACTATAGAGCCATATAAAGATTCCACTTCTATAATTACGAAAACTAAGAACTTTTCTCTTTCTTTTTTTTCCTTTTTTTTCACTTTTTTTTTCTTTTTTTTTTTCTTTTTTTTTTCTTTTTTTTTTCTTTTTCATTTTCTTTTTTTTTTTCACTTTTCTCTTTCTTTTTTTATCACTTTTTTTTTCATGGCTCATGAAGACATTTTACTCTTGACAAATATCATCCATCTCTTTTATTTTTCTTTAAGAATGTTACTCTAAATAGCAATTAACCAATTCAAAAGAACAATATAAGTTCATAAGTTGTTTTCTCAACCTCTCCACTCACTCAAAAGATATGTGAGTATAGAAAAAGAACTTTAACTTGAAAAATTTATAGGCTACATGCATCGAACATCTACTTTACCACAAGCTTAGTAATGTGCTCTAGAAATTATTTTGGAAGTTATTTTCAAATAATAAAGATAGAAAAAATGACTAAGACTCTACACGATGAAATCATACCTAAAAAGTAAATCTAGCATCTCAAATCAATTTATTCATACATACCTCATAGCCCATTTTCAAGAGAATTGTTAATATAAAAGCAATAAACTAATCTTTCTTTAAAATGCAATTTTTTTCTCTCGGAAAGCTACCACCCCCAACCTAAATATGAAAGTGTCCTCATTGTCACTATAATATGAATGCAGATAATACAAGAGACAAAGGACTACTACTTGAATTATGTAAGTTAAGCTAGAGATGATCTTAAAACACACAAACGAAACGAAAAAAAAAACACAAAAAAGAAAGAAAAAGAAAAAAAAAACTATAGTACATAATGGAAAGATAGAACCTGATTAATGGTAGATAGGAGCCGCAAGTGAAATATCCGCAGGTTCATCCACCCTCTCCACAATTTGATTTAATCTTTGGCCATTCGCACGAAAAAGTCTTCCATCTTTAGAATCTTCAACTAATATGGAACCATTGGGAAAGAATTGTTTCACCACAAACGGACCAGTCCTTCTTGATCTCAACTTTACAGGGTCAAATTTTTTCCGGTTGTTATGCTTGTCATGAGCCAGTGTCAATGTTTGAATGGAAGATGTCTTTGTTTTTCTTATTTCATTTGGTAGATCCTTGAAGTGCGGGTGCCAAAATCTCTTTTCTTTTACCCTTGTTTCATTAAAAATATCGGATGAGTTAAAACTATTAATGGAGTTAAGAGAGTAATCAAAATAAGAATCACAAAGGAGATAATCTAAAGGTTTAGAATTTTCCCTTTTGAATGTTTCAGGCACCAATGAGTCTATCATATAAGTATGGTGACACTCATCTTCATCTTGTAGTTGCTTCCCAACATGGAATACATTGACTTCCAGTGTCATATTACCAAATGTAAGCTTCATGAGACCATTCCTACAATTGATGAGAGCATTCCCTGTAGCAAGGAAAGGTCTACCTAGGACCAGTGGTATCTTAGACTCCATATTGACCACATATTGAGTATCCAAAACCAAGAAGTCAATAGATAATAGAATTTGTCAACAGGATAATAGAATTTGTCAATTTGAAGCAAAACATCCTCTACTATTCCTTTGGGACTACAAATGGTTCTATCATCTAGTTGCAAAACAACAGATGTGGGCTTGATCTCTCCAAGGCCAAGTTGCAAGTAAACTGAGTATGGCATAAGGTTTACACTTGCTCCAAGGTCTAATAAAGCTTGACTAAACTCATGTGGACCAATCCGACAGGTTATTGTGGGACACCCAGGATCTTTATATTTTGGTGGTACCTTTTGCTCAATCAGTGCAATTACTTGCTCGGTCAAAAATGTGGTTTTCTAGACATTGTGTTTTCTTTTCACAATACACAAATCCTTAATCACCTTTGCATATGAAGGTACTGTTGGGATAGTGGTTGGGTTGCCTCGATTGTCAGAACAACGAAAGTGCGGAATTTAAAATTTTTCGAAGCACCCAAGGTCCCATATAAGAATTTCCATATTTTATATACGCAAGCATGAAACAAAAACACACAATGAATTAAACAAGGGGGTTTTTGCAATTTACCTCACCACAGGCAAGGTGGTGGAAACCTTTAGTTCTGATTCTGAATCAGGATCTGGTTCACAGGAGTGATCCAAATGTCTCACCTCTAAAGATAGTCCACACCAACTGGATTCTGGTAACACCTCCTAGTCTTAGGCTCAGAACTGGATCTAGGAGATTTGTCGAAGCAGGACTGTGCAAATCTACTTGGCAAGGCAAGATCTAACACGGTGGAACAAGGGAGAGGCGGCGGCGGCGGCGCTAGGGCAGCTCACGGCAGCAGGTGGCGGCGGCATAAGCTTGGCGGCGCAGGAGAGGGGGCGGCTAGGTCAGAGAAAAGAGGCTAGGGTTTTTGCTAGGGTGTTAGCTTTTTGAGCTCTAGTAGAACCCTATTTATAGACTCCCTTTTGACCTAGGTTTGCAAGACTCCTTATGGGCTTTTAATTAAAGGCCCATGTCTTGCAAGCCTTTCATTTAATTAACTACTTTAATTAAATGCCCAATCCAATTTATAAATCAATATTTCCTTTATATAATTAATTATCAATTTAATTAAGTATTTAATTAATTAAGTCAACCAATTAATTAATCTCCCACTTGAATTAATACTTTAGTTCATTTAATTGATTTAATTACCTTTAAATCAATTAATTCCTTTAGTATCATTTTTCAACAGTCACCGTCCAATTGTATTGTGTGTGACCCTCTGGGTTCACCATCAATTGGCAGCAGGCCCACGAATTCCTCGTGATTTAATTTATGAACAATAAATTGTTCCGGTCAATTAAACAACCTTTAATTGACCACTCCTAGAATCAAATCCTCCATTAACTCAGGAGTACCTACACTTCATGGTCGATGTCTAGCCACAAGCCCATGAAGCCCAACTTCAGGTGAATTGATACTTGTGAACCTCGTCTCATATAATTACCATGTACATACGGTCCTTCTATCGACTAATATTCCCGATCAAGACTTAGGGTGTGTGATTTGATCGGCACCTCTAAATTTGTCTCGATAACTATACTTTCTAATTCAGGATAATATTCCAGTGTGACTCCTAAATTTGGAAACCCCTTTCCAAATCCGTCACCGACCGTGGCCACGGGTTTCTCGGATATATTATCTAAGAATCGTATAGGAAATTCTCTCACCCATTACAGTGAGTCAATAGATTCCATATTGGTACTAACCACTCGCGTATATGTCCATACGCACCCAACCTAGGCATGTTATGACCAAGCTAAGTGGCCTATACCTAGATCTAAGTACGCACTTTCATGCACCGAATTCGCCCTAGCACCTCAAGTCAAAGGACTAAATCGTACACTATTATAATCCTTGAGAAACATCCCATCACCGATATGCGACATGCGTTTCCACAATGGGTTTCTCTGTTCGGGTCGTTCGATGCGTTCAATCCTCCATTGATCCACCTACTCATATGCACTGGCCTCAAATTCCTTGCTCATGAAACGCTACAAATTCACTCCATGTGAATCATGCATACTCGTACAAGTCTTGGCGATTCCTACGAAACCCCGTCTCGTTCGGAATCTATGACTTGGAACAGTTTTAAGATTACGACCTTTGAGACTGTTTCATGATTGCACTCAGTACTGAAGTGAATCGTCCCATAGTCAAATGTAATCTAAGGGTTTCAACCAATCGCTTAAATGTATTCGCGAGAGATGAAGTTGGCCATTGTTTATCCTTATACACATATAAATAAACATGCGTACTAAGTCATTTATACTAAAGAAAGATAATGATAGTTCCAGTACAAGCTAAATGTATTGGCTTGCAGGGCACTATCCCATCAATCTTCCACTTGCCCTAAAGCCAATCACAAACGTTTCTAGGACCCATCTTTTTAAAGATGTTCTTCGAACTCATTTCATGATATAGCCTCCTTCTAGTGGATCCGCTAAGTTTTCTTCTGAGTCGATGCGATCCATTACCCGCGTTAACTCTACCAATGATTTTTCTAATCAAATGGTACCTTTCTTACAATTGTGTTTAGATTTCTGGTGAGATCTCGAATGCTTTGCTTTAGCAATAGCTCCAATGTTATCATAGAAGATAAACATGAGCTTCGCAATGCTAGGCACTACATCCAACCATAGGATGAAGTTTTATATACAAACACTTTCTTAAGTCGCATTTAATGCTACATTTAATGCTGCAATATATCTTGAGTCAGTGGTTTAGATGGTTATGGTGATTTGCTTGGAACCCTTTCAAATTCACCGTTACCCCATTGAGGCAGGATATGTATCCAAAAATGGATGTATTTAATTCATCCACATCAGACTGAAAATTCGAATCAGTGAATCCTTCGAATTTTAATTCTCCACTACCACCATAGACCAAGAACAAATCCTTAGTCTTTGTCAAGAGCTTTAGGATATCTTTTATGGTGGTCCAGTACTTCTTCACTGGATTTTGACTAGCATCTGCTCGCGATACTTGAGCAAGTTATACGTCTGGTCTAGTACATAGTAAAGCATGCCACATGCAACATTTTGTTTGAAACATAAGGTTTTTGAGACATTCTGCTTTATTCTCATTTGATGTAAGGCACATCGATTTTGGAACAAGGGATACATCATCTCATTGAAAGTAATCCTTTCTTGGATTCTCCATACTGAATATTTTCAGTATTGATTCTATGTACTTAGATTTAGATAGTGTCAGCATCTTTTCTGATCTAATTCTATAGATACGTATCCCAATACGCAAGATGCTTCTCCTAAATCTTTCATGGAGAATTGCATGGACAACCATGCTTTCGTCTGTGCTAACATTCCGATATCATCCCAGATAACCAGAACATTATCGACATATAAAATATGAGCTTCATCGCGCTCCCACTAATCCTTTTGTACACTCATGGTTCATACTTGTTTTGATGAAGTCAAATGTCTTGACTATCTCATCAGAACAAATGTGAATCTTAATGGATTTAGACATTGCTAATGGAGAAAAAGATTCATCAAAGTCTGTTCCAGAACATTGTGAATAGCCTTTTTTACCACTAGTCGATTCTTAGAGGCAACACCTCTCCATTCATTCCAATTTTGAAGATCCACATACAATTTATAGCCAACTTATAGGGATAAATCCCTTGGGTGGATCAATCAAGGTTATACCTTGTTGGAATGGATGGGATCCATTTTGGTTTGCATGGCTTCGAGCCACGCACACGTTTCTATGTCTGATATCGCTTTCTTGATAGGTCCTTGGATCACTTTCCATATTCTCGTTTTCGTGAATGAAACCAAATCGCTTTGGCTCCTCACGAATTCGATCAGACCTTTGAAGAGTAGGTGTACTAGACGGGTCCAAATCTTGGACTTCATCAAGTTCCATGACGTTTTCATTTCCTTTGACGAGAACTTCATCAACAGAGGAACGGGTATCTAGGAGAAACGATTGTTTCTCATTGTCGTGGAACATGTATCCAATGGATTTCGTTGGATACCCCACAATTATATACAAATTAGATCTACTAACCAATTTATCTCATTTCTCGTTTCTACCATCAGCAGGAGATCTCCATACTCAGAAGTAAGAGTATAAAGGTATTTTGCCATACCTTTCTTGGTAAAGCTTTGCAGGCACATACTTTGAAGGTACTTTGCTCAGTATCTTCGATGCAGTCAGGAGGACTACCCACTAGAATGCATAAGGAAGTTTTAACAAATCTCAATATGGATCGAACAATGCCTAACAATGTTAGATTCCATCTCTTTAGACATTTCAATTAGTTGAGGTGTCTTAAGAGGAGTTTGTTATATGAGAACCTCATTCTCATTAAGATAATTGAGGAATCCATGACAAGTATTTGCTATCTCAATTAGATCGAATAATACTATGTCTTTGTTGATTCTCTACTTCGCATTGAAATACCTTTCTTGGTTTTTCGGATTTGCATCTCACTAGATTCATTTTTCACTAACGACCAAGGTCATTTGCAAAAAGTACGAAGTATGAGTAATCTCCTCTCACATTAACTTTTAGTGGTCCATATTCATGGATTAAATCCAGATTTTGGTTCGCTCTGGATTCCCTGTGACGGGAGATCTGGTCATATCTCCTTTGAGACATGATTCGCAGGTTGGAAGTTCATCCAAGTTCTATTTTTCAAGAAGCTTAGGCGAAACCAACTTTTGAATCCTACTCTTGGAGATATGTCCAAGTCTAGCATACCAAAGTTATGGGTTATTATCTTTGTATTAATTGAACTTTCACACATTAATTCAATAAGATTGAGTTAATGGTTTAATTCAATTAATTTACTTCCTTTCAATTAACTTCTTTAATTGATTCCTTTTCCCTTTCAATTAACCCTTTAATTGAAACGTTGCTTAATTAATTAGATCGTCTAATCAATTAAACATATCAGTGCCTTTCTTAGATCCAGTGGGATAATTCGACTTTAAGGCTACTTGCGTTCTTTTGACTACCTTTATGGTCGAATTAGAAGAGAATAAATTCTTCTTCATTTTACTCTTCCATGACTTTGCAGTCCATGAAGTGTAAACGGTCATGACAGGTTTATCCTATTTGCCTTTAACCAATTCTTTGGTTGATTCATGAAATGTGATCGACTTTCAAATAAGATCAGTATATTTCAAGAGTCATTTGAATGAGCGGGAGGAGAATTTAGGAGGAAGTTAATGTTAAGATCACTTGCAGGCCTACGTTTAATTGATCCAGTTTTCAACTAGATTGATAAAACAAAGACAGTGATCCTTGACACTAGTTCCTTCATTTATTCTCGAGTTTCGAAACAATTCCTTAGAAGTCTCGAATCAAATCGATTTAAAACTACTCCTCAAAACAAGCCTTTTGAAGTGGAGGTTTGCTTCAGAAGACTGGTCCTCAAAACGGGCCTTTTGAGGTGGAAGCTTCAGACATGCTCCTCATGTTGCTTCCATAGCTCGTTCAATCTTGATGCTTATTTGAGGAAACGATCATTAAGATTCCCATACTTCATAGGTGATTCGTTTCACTTTTGAGATTCATCTTTATATGAGGAAACGATCATTAATATTCCAATACTCTACGGGTGACTCATTTCTTTTATTTTGACTTATCTCGTAAGCTCATAAGGCATAGGCTTGTCATTTAAGAACATCAATCCCACTCTTGGAATTTAAGACAATTCTCAAGTTTCTTGCCTAGTCGATATTTTGATCCAGTTATTTTATTAGTCGAGGATAAATAGTAAAATGGATAATTACAGATATCTCAGTATCCTAAAGAGAAGACAAAGATTCAGTGGACTAGTTAATGAATAATACTTATAATCTACGAAGGTTGGACTTTCTATCGTAGAAGTTCTCCCACTATTTTATCGAAACAATTACCCCTTCAATTGTTCGGGAAATTCTATTTCCTATTAGGTCTTGACGTCCCAGCGGCAATTAATTGCACCCACGACTCGGGGCCATACAACCAATTCCCCAGGTAGGCATACTTATTGCCAATTGTGTCACTCCACAACCTTCAAGCTATTTTGCCTCGGTTTTCGCACTTATCTAGCACTGCTACATCATAAGTGTTACTAGTCGTTAAGTCTAACCCATCAATCATGATGAGCAACGGGCCCGGTCGTGAGTTCTCCGTAACTAGTTATCGGTCGATCCTCACATCCCGACCAGTCCTCACCCTTGTCGTGTTTAGTTAAAAACATGAGACAAGGAATTTCGCGTATTGTCCCTTTCTTCGACTCGGGTGCCAGACTCTGGATCACCTCTATCGATAAGTAGACAACATACGCTAGTCCCTATTGATGGAAGGCTTGGATTTATATAAATACTTCATTTTATTTTAATCCAATATGACTTAATATTTAATTCAAGAGGGGAATTTCTGGTTTGAAAGTTATGCTAACTCTGCTCGATATCTAACCGATTCAATTATGCTTTATCTTTTATTACGATCTAGATTCTAGCGCGCATCTCATACAAGCTAAATATAAATCGACAAAATAAATAAAAGCCATACAAGCCTAGCATGCATACTACCACAATATGTTTTCGATCGGGAGCCTCCTATGCAGGCCATCATCGAGCCAATGATGTTGGCCCTATTGTTCAATCTAAAGGGTTCTCATTAAGCCCTATGCTATTACACAATGTACCATGCATACATGACCTTCATATCTTCTTGGGCTCCCACCTTGCTTGTAAACGGGCCTCCATCCTAAACTAGGAAAGCAGTAAAGTCCTATTCTATTACAAAGGCTCAAAGTAGCCCGAAAACATAATAGGCTCGCAGGCCCAACAAAAACCAAACAATAAATTAAACCAATCACATCTAACCTAAGGTTAAGGCTCGGCTCGATCGAAAACCACGTAAACAATTCACGTAGAGAAAGAAACATGCAAACATCTTTTACCTATTTCTTTCTTAATTTTAAAACTACCTTTTAAAACTAACTTCCTATGATTCTTACTTTTTAGTCACTACTAATTATGACAAAAATAAATATTCGGGTAAACAAAAATAAATTTTCTGCTCAAATTCAGATTCTGTTTTTCAACTTTTGAAAATTGCATTTTCGCCCCTCAACTTTTGAAATTGCACTTTGACCCCAAAACTTTTAAAAACTTACAAAAACACCCCTAAGCAGATTCGGGCAGCAGACCAGAAAATAAAATTTTGAATTCTGAAAATTTTTGATTTTTCAAATAGACCCTTGAAGTTTCGGTAATTGCAAAACAGTCCCCAAACTGTCAGAAATTACAAAACGACCCTAAAAACCGTGCGATCAGATTTGCAAAGTAGTCCAGAAATTTTGAAATTTCCAGATCCAAAAATTTCGAATTTTCAGCCCTCTAAAAACCCTGTATGCGATTTTTGTACAAAAAGTCCTGAAGTTTTCAAAAACTATAAAATCGGCACAGATCTGAAAAAACAGTTTTACCCAATCATAGATCCAGTCATAACAAGTAAGAATCAATTTACAGAATCGAGGGAATCGCAAAGACTTGTACGAAAATGCATGACTCACATGGAGTGAATTTGTAGCGTTTCATGAGCAAGGCATTTGATGCTAGTGCAAATGAGTAGGTGGTTCGATAGGGGATTGAACGCATCGAACGACCCGAACAAAGAGACCCATCGTGGAAGTGCATTAAGCATATCGGTAATGGGATGTTTCTCAAGACTTATAATAGTGTACGTTTAGTCCTTTGACTTGAGGTGCTAGGGCGAATTCGGTGCACGTGAGTACGTACTTTGATTTAGGAGCCGATCACATAGCTTGATCATTGTGCGACTACTTTGGGTACGTAGGATCGTGTACGCGAATGGTTAGCACCAATATGGGATCTACCGACTCAACGTAGTGCGCTAAGAGAATTTCCTATATGTTCTTAGATAATAAATTCCGAGAAACGCGTGGCCATGGTCGTTGACGGATTTGGAAAAGGGTTTCCAAATTTAGCAGTCACAGTGGAATTATTATCCTGAATTAGAAAGTATAGTTATCGAGATAATTAGAGGTGCCGATCAATTCACACACCCTAGGTCTCGATCGGGAAATTAGTCTATAGAGGGACCATATGTACATGGCACTTATAAGAGGTGAGGTTCACTGAGATCAATTAACCTGAAGTTGGGCCTCATGGGCTTGTGGCTAGACATCGACCATGAGGTGTCGGTACTTCTGAGTTAATGGGAGATTAATTCTGGAGTGGTCAATTAAGAGAAGTTTATTGATCGGAGCAATTAATTAAATATTAATTGCTTATTAATTAAATCACGGAAACGTGAGCCTGCGTCCAATTGATGGTGAACCTAGAGGGTCACACGTAATACAGTTGGACTGTAACAGTCAATTATCGAAAGAATTGATTTAAAGGGTTAAATCAAAATGAAAGAATTAAAGGGTTAATTCTAAGAGAGAGAAAATTAATTAGAATTATCTAATTAAATAAATTGTTAATTAAAGGGTTAATTAAAATATTAAATCTTTAATGAGATTTATTGGGTTATTTAATTACAGTATTAATTAAATGAATGGGTCATTTAATTAATGTGTTAATTAAATGAGTGGGCTATTTAATTAAAGTAATAATTACATAGATGCAAGAAATGAGCCAATTTAATTAGTGGCACATTAGCTAGAGAGACAGGGTTTTGTGTTCTCTATTAATAGGGAGTCTTAGAGACTCAAACCTACTCAAGCAAACCTAGCTTAGTCGCCGCCCCCTCAACCCTAGCCCTAGCCGCTGCCGCCGCCCAACCTCAGTCGCACAGCTGCCGCCGCCGTGTGCTAGTGGGATCGGCTGCCGCCTCTCTCTCTCTCTCTCTCTTCCTTCTCCTTCTACATCTATAGTTGGATCTTGATCCAACTCTTGATTTTGACACGTTTCCATCCTAGTTCTGAGCCTGATGATCAAAGCAGTCACAAATCTAGCTGGTGTGGACTATTCTCTAGAGGCGCAACACATGGGGTGCTTCTCATGAACCAGATCCATTAGATCTGAAAGAAGACCGGAGGAAAAACCACCACCTTGCCTATGGTGAGGTAAATTACTATTTACCACCTTTTTAATTTAGTAATTTATTTGCTAAATTGTATTCAACCTTTTCGTATGTGCTAATAAGTAAATCCTAGGAATTAAATTCCTCACTGTTGTTTTGAGAATCATACCCATAAAATCCCAACATTTTTCTGCCAGTCGCATTTAATGCACCCTGCTGATCTGAGAATGTCTTCAATCATTTGCCATTAATACCCTTCTCTTGCAGCATTTATTACTCAAGTGCATTTATTACCGTTCGGCAGACTCCTTGATCTCTTCCACTCTGCTGATCGAAATGACCCGTCTGATAGATACTCTGCTGATCAAACTTGAACTCATCTGAGTTGAGTCAGCTGATAACCTACCTGTCTGATTTCGAAGTCTGCTCAAGATTAGTAGTCTTCCGGACCTTTGAATTTTGACCCTTCTGATAGTCTTCTTACTTGATCAAAATTCTTCTAAGGGTTCTAAGCATTCCTTACTTAGCTGATTCCGATGTTTTGGAAATCATCAAAACCTCCGTTATCTTCTTAACTTCTTTGCACTCAATCTTTATCTTTATCCGACTATTTTCCCCTTTTTGATGATGACAAAACTCCAGCTAAGTACATGTACCTAAACTAAAGTTTTGATCCTCAATAATTTCTGAGATAGAAATAATCTGTTGGGGTCAAACTTGAACTTTTATAAATATAGAAAATGATTACAAGTTACAAGTTTTGATGAGATGTGCAGAAAGTAATTTACAAAGATTATAAGCTATTATGAGATGCCTAGCCTAGTGAACTAGTCTAGTCTTCCTTGTCTTCTTCTGTATCTTCTTCATCTGGAGTAGAAGATTCTTCTTCAATCTCTTTGAGGAATCTTTTCCTTAGATACTCTAGCTTTTTGTGCTTGACTTCTGGATTGAGCTGTTCTTCAGCTGAGTCCTTGGCAGCAGCAATTTCTTTATCTGATTTTGCTGGTTCCTTAGACTCTTCTTCTTTGTCTGATTCGTCAGCATCATCAGCTTCCTCTTCTTCTTCAGCAGTTGGTTGATTAACTGGTCTGCTTGTGTTTTCATCTTCATTCTTCTCATCAGCAGGTTCTTCCAGTTGCACAGTAACATCAGCATCAGCAGTCCTTGTGACAGAATCACCATCTTCCCCCTTTTTGTCATCATCAGCATCAGGGTAGATTGGAAGAACTGGCGTGATGTTAACTGCTTCACATAGTAGCTTAATGTTTTGCTCCATAGCTTCCAGTTGAGCATCCTTCCTGAGTTGTTGTAGATTGGCATAGGAGTCTATCTTCGCAAATGTGAGATCTCATTGTTCACCTAGCTCAATCTGAGTTTGTAGCAACAGATCAGCTGAGGCCTTGAAGTCTCTCATCATGTTTCAATCTTCTCATCTTGTGCCTCCAAAGCATTTTCAACAACCTCAGTTATACTCCTCCAGCTAGCTGCAGAACTTTTAGTTCTTTCTTTGAAAGTGTCAATGTCCAATTTGATAGTTTTTACATCTTCTCTTATCTCTGTAATCTCTTCAACTATCAGTGGATTGGGGTTAGCAGCTTTGTGAGTTTGTTGGGCAGCAGCAGTCAGCAGAGATGGGGCCAGATCCTCAAATTACTTTATTTGCTCCCTATTCCTTTCCTCCATTTCCCTCATAGAATTGGCAATCAATTGTTGAATTGATTCCAGCAAGGTTGGTTGCACTTCAGTGGATGTTGAAGAAACTACTGCTGAAGTTGAAGGAATGTCTGCTGGTGCAACTTGGCCTTCTTCAGGAGCTTTCCACTCAATAGCAAGTGGTTCCTTCTCTCTTATCACATCATCCAGCGAAATCTTCTGATGATCAGTAGATAACTCCACTGATGATGTGCTTGCCTTGTTTTCTTCTGTCTTTTGGGCAATTAACCTCTTTTCTTTCACTGTCACATTATCATTTGTTGGGACATTCTTCTATGGGGGCTCAATTGTCAATACAACAAAGTGCGGAATTTAAAATTTTTCGAGGTCCCTATTAGTCCCATAAATCTTTCGCCACAGTTAATTATACGAAAAGGTTGAATCAAACAAAACATAAACATAAGGGGGTTTTTGCGATTTACCTCACCACGGCTTGGTGGTGGTTACCTCCAGGCGTTTAGTTCGATCTACAATATGAATGATCCATGTATCTCACCTCCAAAGTTGATCCACACCAATAGGATTGTAGTGACACCTTCAAGTCGTAGGCTACGAACTGGATCTTGAAGATTTGTCAGCAAAGGATTCTGTAGATCTGGATCAGGACTAAGATTTGGATCTGGATTGAGAGATCTAATGGAAGAAGAAACTAATCACAGGACTTGTGTGATTGGATCAGGTTTCGGCCAAGTCAAGATCGGCCAGGTTGGGTTCGGCCGAGTTGGTTCGGGCGACTAGGGTTGGGGCGAAAGTTATGGGGCGATTTTGTAGATAAAATTCTTGTGCAAAAATTTGATTTCTTTCTTATGCAAAAATCGGTTTTTCTTGCTTGATTTCAGCAGAGTAATTTTCTTCTCAAAAGTTTTTCTATTGTTGTCAGTGTTTTTGAATGTAGAGAAGAGAAGAAGTATTTAGAGAAGAGTCCTTCTCTTAGAAGATATCTTCTTCCCTTATCTATCAAATCCCCATTCCTTATCAACTTAGGAATGCAAGATTTGATAGATCTCTTCTTGCTTGTTCTCCAAGATTAAAAACTCTTTTCCTTTATCTTACAAAAAATCGCCCCCATGTCCCAATTTTATGATTATTACAAATCAACCCATATAATTATCCAATCCTAAAATTGGGTAATTATTTAATCTTCCAACTTCATTAATTAACTACATTAATTAATTTCATAATTAATCAGATAACTCTAATTAATTAATTTAAACATTAATCAATTAGATATCTAATTAATATTCTCTCATTGAATTAATACCTTAATTCAATTACTTTGATTTAACAACTTTAAATCATACATTTCCTTTATGACAGTCACCGTCCAATTGTATTGTGTGTGACCCTCTGGGTTCACCATCAATTGGCAGCAGGCCCACGACTTTCGTGATTTAATTAACGAGCAATTAAATGCTCCGATCAATTAAACAACTTTTAATTGACCACTCCAGAATTAATTTCCTTATTAATTCAGGAGTACCCACACTTCATGGTCGATGTCTAGCCACAAGCCCATGAAGCCCAATTAAAGGTGAATTGATAGTTGTGAACCTCACCTCTTATAATTGCCATATACATACGGTCCTTCCACGACTGATTTCCCGATCGAGACCTAGGGTTTGTGAATTGATCGGCACCTCTAATTATCTCGATTCTGTACTTTCTAATTATGGATAGTAATTACAGTGTGACTGCTAAATCTGGAATCCCCTTTCCAAATCCGTCACCGACCACGGCCGTGGGTTTCTTGGAACTATTATCTAAGAACGTACAGGAAATTCTCCCACCTTATCAGGATGAGTCGATTGTGATCGTAATGGTCCTAAGGTCAACCAAAACGCAGCGGATAACAAAAATTTTTAAACGGGACAAAACGGCCCAAAAGTGCAACTACTTTGCAAGAAATCTTTGGAGACCTTCTACCATTACTATCCTAGGATGATCATGCTTACAAAGTTCATATTAGAAGGAAAGATATCAAGTCATACCTCTCCCAATCTTGGGAGGTGAAGAGCCGCAAAGAATCGGGACAAGCAAGTAACACCCGAAACCTTCAAGAACCTCCAAGCTCACGGGTTCAACACCTCCAAGCTAGAATCTCCTCCTTTAAAACTTCTTTCTTCAAGATCCTCAAGAATATCCACACCAAGATCTCCAAGTGTAGATCCTCCAAAGCTAGCCCACACACACAAGTGATAGCACTTAAGGAGTAAAGAAGATGAACTAGATCTTGCAAATACACCCTCAATCTATTAGCTAGAATGAAGTAGTACTTGAATCAAGTTAGAAACTTGAAGAAGGAAGAGAAAGAGATGAAGAAAACAACTTTTCTTTCTAGGGTTTGAGAGAAATCCGAACACACACTAAAAGGTGTAGTGTGTGTTTTTGTCTTGCTACTTCTACCTCTAATGAATGAAGGCAACATCTTATCTTTTATGTGTGTACATTATTCAATGTAGTTTATTGCTGGATCAAATCCACCAATAAGACTTGTAGCTTTATTGTACTTCCCAAGCACACTTCTTGAGCTTCCCAAGCACACTACTTTTGATACAAGTTAGTGGTGGGGGCCACCACTAACTCTTGATAAGATATTTATTTTTCTCTCTTGTATATATATATATATCACATATATATATTAACATTATATCATATCATATATGATCATCTCATAAGACCAATTTAGATTGGTCATGGGTTAATTGGACATTTATTTCCCAATTAATAAATCCAATCTCTAATTCAAAATTAGAAACCCATTTATTTCTTCCTTCAATTAATTAGACCATTCTAATTAATTTCGACTAAATTAATTTAACACTTAAATTAATAGAGTCCTTTAATTAATTAATCTCCATTAATTAATTACTACTTCTTGTCAAATCCAATTTGACCTTTAATAGATTGAACTAAGTTGCATCTTGTGCTATTGTGTGTGGCCCCTTGTGATAGGATAGTGCCCTGCAAGCCAGTTCTGTTAGCTTGTAATAGATCTATCCTGTATGAAACGATCTTTGATTTTATAATAATACGCATGTTTATTTATATATGTATAAGGATAAACAATGGCCAACTTCATCTTTTCGCGAATACATTTAAGCGATTGGTTGAAACCCTTAGATTACATTTGACTATGGGACGATTCACTTCAGTACTGAGTGCAATCATGAAACAGTCTCAAAGGTCGTAATCTTAAAAGTGTTCCGAGTCATAGATTCCAAAACGAGACGGGGTATCGTGGGAATCGCAAAGACTTGTACGAGTATGCATGATTCACATGGAGTGAATTTGTAGTGTTTCATGAGCAAGGAATTTGAGTCCAGTGCATACGAGTAGGTGGTTCAATGGAGGATTGAACGCATCGAACGACCCGAACAGAGAAACCCATTGTGGAAGCGCATGACGCATATCGGTGATGGGATGTTTCTCAAGGAATATAATAGTGTACGATTTAGTCCTTTGACTTGAGGTACTAGGGCGAATTCGGTGCATGGAAGTGCGTACTTAGATCTAGGTATAGGCCACGTAGCTTGGTCATAACATGCCTAGGTTGGGTGCGTATGGACATGTGCGCGAGTGGTTAGTACCGATACGGAATCTATTGACTCACTGTAATGGGTGAGAGAATTTCCTATACGATTCTTAGATAATATATCCAAGGATTCTGCGGCCGCAGTCGGTGACGGATTTGGAAAGGGGTTTCCAAATTTAGAAGGTCACAAAGGTATATTATCCTGAATTAGAAAGTATAGCTATCGAGACAAATTTAGAGGTGCCGATCAATTCACACACCCTAAGTCTTGATCGGGAATATTAGTCGATAGAAGGACCGTATGTACATGGCAATTATAGGAGACGAGGTTCACAAATATCAATTCACCTGAAATTGGGCTTCATGGGCTTGTGGCTAGACATCGACCATGAAGTGTGGGTACTCCTGAATTAATAGAGGATTTAATTCTAGGAGTGGTTAATTAAAGGTTGTTTAATTAACCAGAACAATTTATTGTTCATAAATTAAATCACGAGGGATTCGTGGGCCTGCTGCCAGTTGATGGTGAACCCAGAGGGTCACACACAATACAATTGGACGGTGACTGTTATAAAAGGACATGAAAGGAATTAATTGATTTAAAGGTAATTAAATCAATTAAATGAATTAAAAAGTATTTAATTCAAGTGGGAGATTAATTAATTGGCTAACTTAATTAATAATTGAGTTGCTAGTTAATTAAAAGAAATATTGATTTAATTGGACTGGGCATTTAATTAAAGTAGTTAATTAAATGGAGGATTGCAAGACATGGGCTTCTATTAATTAAAGCCCATAAGGAGTCTTGCAAACCCTAGGTCAGAAGGAGTCTATAAAAGGGGAACTACATGAGCTTAAAAGCTAACACCCTGAAAAGAAAACCCTAGCCTCCCTCTGCCCTAAGTAGCCGCCCCCTCTCCAAGCTAACCCTAGCTAGCCGCCGCCGCCGCCACCTGCTGCCGTGGACTGCTTGGTGCCGCCGCCGCCATCTCCCCTGTTCCATTGTGTTAGATCTTGATCTGTCAAGAGATCTAATACAATCCTGCAATAACAAATCTCCTGAATCCAGTTCTGAGCCTAAGATCTTGAGGTGTTGCCAGAATCCAATTGGTGTGGACTATCCCTGGAGGTGAGACACTTGGATCACTCCTGTGAACCAGATCAGAATCAGAATCGAAGACCGGAGGTTTCCACCACCTTGCCTGTGGTGAGGTATATCGCAAAAACCCCCTTTGTTAATTCATTGTGTGCGTTTTTGTTTATGCTTTTGTATACATAATATGGAGACATCTTTTATGGGACCATTGGATACCTCGGAAAATTTTAAATTCCGCACTTTGTTGTCTGACAAATCGAGCTATATCCCAACAGTGGTATCAGAGCCAGGTTCATTATTATTATACAAAAGCCTGAACATAATTGTGTTCACCGTATATGTTTAATTATATGTATGAGAACACGTGATAATTATGTTCTGTAAGTTGATTCTTGCTTGTTATGACTAGATCTATCAATGGGTAAAACTGCTTTTCAAGATCTGTGCCGTTTTTATAGTTTTTGAAAACTTCAGGACTTTTGGGGTAGAAATCGCAAATCAGGGTTTTTGAGGGCTGAAAATTTGAAATCTGAAAATTCTGGACTATTTTTGCAATTCTGGTCGCACGGTTTTTGGGGTCGTTTTGCAATTTCTGAAAACTTAGGGGCTGTTTTGCAATTACCGAAACTTGAGGGGTCAATTTGAAAATCGAAAATTTTCAAAATTCAAAATTTTATTTTCTTGTCTGCTGCCCGAAACTGCCCAGGGGTGTTTTTGTAACTTTTTAAAAGTTTTGGGGTCAAAGTGCAATTTTTGAAAGTTGAGGGGCCGAAAATGCAATTTTCAAAAGTTGAAAAACAGATTCTGAAATTGAGTAGAAAATTAATTTTTTGTTTACCCGGATATTTATTTTTGTCATAATTAGTAGTGACTAAAAAGCAAGAATCGTAGGAAGTTAGTTTTAAAATTAAGATAGAAGAAAGTAAAAGATGTTTACATGTTTCTTGCTCTACGTGAACTGTTTACGTGGTTTTCGATCGAGACGAGCCTTGACCTTAGGGTAGATGTGATTGGTTTAATTTATTTCTTGGTTTTTATTGGGCCTGCGAGCCTATTATTGTTTTTGGGCCACTTTGAGCCTTTGTAATAGAATAGGGCTTTACTGCTTTCCTAGTTTAGGATGGAGGCCCATTTACAAGCAAGGTGGGAGCCCAAGAAGATAAGAAGGCCATGTATGCATGGTACAATGTGTAATAGCATAGGGCCTGTTTGAGAACCCTTTAGATTGACCAATTGGGCCAACATCATTGGCTCGATGATGGCCCACATAGGAGGCTCCCGATCGAAAACATATTGTGGTAGTATGCATGCTAGGCTTGTATGGCTTTTATTTATTTGTCGATTTATATTTAGCTACACGCTAGAATCTAGATCGTAATAAAAGATAAAGCATAACTGAATCGGTGAGATCTCGAGGAGAGTTAGCATAACTTTCAAAACCAGAAACCCCCTCTCGAATTAAATATTAAGTCATATTGGATTAAAATAAAATGAAGTATTTATATAAATCCAAGCCTTCCATCAATAGGGACTAACGTATGTTGTCTACTTATCGATAGAGGTGATCCAGAGTCTGGCACCCGAGTCGAAGAAAGGGACAATACGTGAAATTCCTTGACTCCTGTTTTAACTAAACATGACAAGGGTAAGGACTGGTCGGGATGTGAGGATCGACCGATAACTAGTTACGGAGAACTCACGACCGGGCCCGTTGCTTATCACGATTGATTGGTTAGACTTAACGATTAGTAACACTTATGATGTAGCAGTGCTAGATAAGTGCGAAAGCCGAGGCAAAATAAGCTTGAAGGTTGTGGAGTAACACAATTGGTAAAATGTATACCTACCTGGAGAATTGGTTGTATGGCCACGAGTCGTGGGTGCAATTAATTGCTGCTGGGACGTCAAGACCTACTAGGAATTAAATTTCCCGAGCAATCAAAGGGGTGATTGTTTCGATAAAATAGTGGGAGAACTTTTTCGAAAACAAGTCCAAATTCGATAATTATAAGTATTAGGCATAAGATCAGTTAGCTAAATGTTGTCTTCTTTCCAATTGTAGATATTAAGTACAATGTCTAAGAATCCATTATCTGTTATCCTCGACGCAAACAAATTGAATGGCTCAAACTTTGTTGACTGGCTGAGAAATCTCAGAATCGTCCTCGACTCCGAGCGACGTAGCTATGTGCTCGACACACCCATGCCTGCTGCACCCGCAGCACGAGCTACTGAGGAACAACGAACCGCCCATGCAAAAAGGGTTGATGATGATCTTCAGGTTCGATGTCTCATGCTAGCCTCGATGTCGAATGAACTGCAGAAACAGCATGCTGCTATGCCGCTTGCTAGAGAAATACTTCTCCACCTCCAGCAGATGTTTGGAGAGAGGTCTCGTACCGAAAGGTTCACGACCACTAAGGAGTTGTTTCATCTCAAGATGGCTGAGGGAAGCAGTGTGAAGGATCACTGTCTGCGTTTCATCAACCTGGTTGAAAAACTGGGGCGATTGGACGTGGATTTGCACGCTGATCTTAGCACTGACCTCCTCCTCCATACGCTGCCCCGTTCTTTTGACCAGTTCGTGTTGAACTTCAACATGGAGGATAGAACCCTCGACCTTCACGAACTGACCAATTTGTTGGTAACAGCAGAATCGACTCTCAAGAAAGAGAAGCCGATGATGATTGCACACCAATCGAAGGCTGCAAAGCCTAAGAGAGGTAGGAAGAAGAAGAAGGTTGTTTCTTCGAAGGCAATCACCAAGGTGGTTGAAAAGAAGCGCAAAAGCCCAGAAGACGAATGTTTCCACTGCAAGAAAGCAGGGCACTGGAAAAGGAACTGCCCAGACTACCTAAAGATGAAACTGGTAGCCAAAGGTATTTTCTTGGTTGAAGTTAATATTTCTATTAACTGTGCATCGTGGGTGTTAGACACCGCTGCAGGTTCTCATATCTGCAATGATTTGCAGGTGATGGGAGCAGTAAGATACCTGAAGCCCGGGGATAGAATCCTGCGTTTTGGAAACGGAGCTAGGATCGCCGCTGAGGCTATTGGGGACGTCGAATTGGTTTTAGGAAATTTTACTTTGGTTTTAAGGGATTGTCTGTACGTACCAACGATAATTAAGAACATCATTTCTATACCAATGCTAGACATTGATGGTTTTGATTTTTCCATTGAAAATGGAGTTTTTAGCATATTTATAGGTGGTTTAATGTATGCTTGTGGTACTTTGATAGATGGTCTTTATTCCCTAGAACCTGTTAAATCCGACGTCATGCACATTCAATCTAGAAAAAGAAAATATGATAATCAAACTCCACAACTTTGGCACGCTAGACTTGGACATATTTCCAAGAGTAGGATTCAAAAGTTGGTTTCCTCTAAGGCTCTTGAAATAAAGAACTTGGATGAACTCCCAACTTGCGAATCTTGTCTCAAAGGAAAGATGACCAAATCACCCTTCACAGGGAATCCCGAGCGAACCAAGCAAACATTGGATTTAATCCATACTGACGTTTGTGGACCATTGAGTGTCAATGCGAGAGGAGGATTCTCTTACTTCGTCACATTCACCGACGATTTTAGTCGTTATGGATATGTGTATCTCATGAAACACAAATCCGAAACTTTTGAGAAATTCAAAGAGTTTCGAATGGAAGTTGAGAATCAACTTGGACATAGTATTAAAGCACTTCGTTCTGATAGAGGTGGAGAGTACTTAAGCCAAGAATTCCTTGATTATCTAAAAGAGAATGGAATTCTCGCCCAGCGAACTCCCCCTAGGACGCCCCAACTCAATGGAGTGTCCGAGCGGAGGAACCGAACTTTGTTAGACATGGTTCGTTCCATGATGAGCTTTGCTGACCTTCCCTTTTCGTTTTGGGGCTTGGCCCTATTAACTGCATCGAAGATACTAAACATAGTACCTTCGAAGTCAGTGCCGACAACACCGCACCAAGTATGGTATGGTAAGGCACCCGTGTATTCGTACTTGCGAGTATGGGGATCTCCTGCGTATGTAAAGAACAAGAAGGGAGATAAGCTAGATAGTAGATCTACTTTGTGCAAATTTGTGGGGTATCCAAAGGAATCCATTGGATACCTGTTCTTCGATCCTAAAGAACGTAATACGTTCGTATCTAGGAACGCCCACTTCTTGGAAGAGGATTTCCTCTCCAATCGAAATGGGACAATCGTAGAACTTGATGAAGTCCAGGAATCGGACCCATCCTCACAAACAGTGGGAGCTGAACCAGAATTTACTGAACCTACTAGTACACCTACTCTTCGAAGGTCTGATCGAATTCGTAAGGAGCCAGAGCGATTTGGTTTCATTCAAGAAAACGAAAGAGGTGATAATGATCCAAGGACCTATCAAGAAGCGATGTCAGACATAGATTCGGGTGCGTGGCTCGAAGCCATGCAATCCGAAATGGATTCCATGCATTCCAACAAGGTTTGGACCTTGGTCGATCCACCTGAGGGAACTATCCCTGTAGGATGCAAATGGATCTTCAAGCGTAAGCTTGGAATGAATGGAGAGGTTTTAACTCACAAGGCACGCTTAGTGGCAAAGGGGTATTCTCAAAGGCCTGGAATAGACTATGAGGAAACCTTCTTTCCCGTAGCGATGTCCAAATCCATTCGGATATTGCTTGCCATTGCCGCATGGCATGATTATGAGATATGGCAAATGGACGTAAAGACCGCCTTCCTCAATGGAGACATTGACAAGGAGATCTTTATGCAACAACCTGAAGGTTTTGCGTCCAAAGGGAGTGAACACAAATTGTGTAAACTTCAAAGGTCAATATATGGCCTCAAACAGGCATCCCGAACCTGGAACATACGATTTGATGAGACAGTCAAGGCATTTGGCTTCATCAAAAATGTATATGAACCTTGTGTGTACAAGAAGAATAGTGGGAGTTCGATACAATTCATTGTTTTGTACGTCGATGACATTTTGTTAATCGGAGACGATATCAAGATGTTAGCGCAGACTAAAGCGTGGTTATCCGCGCAGTTCTCTATGAAAGATATGGGAGACGCATCTTACGTATTGGGAATACGTATCTATAGGGATAGATCGAAGAAGATGATAGGACTCTCCCAATCTCAGTACATTAACACAATCTTGAAAAGATTCAAGATGGAAGAATCCAAGAGAGGATTGCTTCCAATGAGACATGGTATCTCTCTTTCTAAGTCTATGTGCCCTACAACTGACAAAGAAAAGACGAGAATGTCTCTCATACCTTATGCCTCTGCTATAGGGAGCATAATGTATGCGATGTTGTGTACTCGACCAGACATAGCACACGCTCTAAGTGTAACGAGCCGCTATCAGTCAAATCCAGGCGAAGAGCACTGGACTGCCGTAAAAGCAATCCTAAAGTACCTGCGAAGGACTAAGGATATGTTTTTGGTCTACGGTGGTAGTGGAGAACTGAAACTTGAAGGATTCACTGATGCAAGTTTCCAGTCTGATGTGGATGACTTTAAATCCAACTCTGGATACATATTCCGCATCAATGGTGGAGCAGTTAGTTGGAAGAGCTGCAAACAGTCTACCACTGCTGACTCAACCACAGAAGCAGAATATATTGCAGCATCAGATGCAGCAAAAGAAAGTGTATGGATGAAAAACTTCATCCAAGAACTGGATGTTGTTCCTAGCATTGCTGAACCTGTAGTCGTCTTCTGTGACAACAACGGGGCGATAGCTCAAGCGAAGGAGCCGAGATCACACCATCAATCCAAACACGTACAGAGGAAATACCACGTGATCAGGGAGATCATGGGTAGAGGTGACATGCACATGGAGTATGTCAAATCGGAAGACAACGTAGCTGACCCACTAACTAAGCCACTTTCACAAAAGGCGTTCGATAGTCATCTAGAGAAGATGGGACTTAGAACCATAGGTGAATGGCTTTAGGGAAAGTGGGAGATTGATAGGATAGTGCCCTGCAAGCCAGTTCTGTTAGCTTGTAATAGATCTATCCTGTATGAAACGATCTTTGATTTTATAATAATACGCATGTTTATTTATATATGTATAAGGATAAACAATGGCCAACTTCATCTTTCGCGAATACATTTAAGCGATTGGTTGAAACCCTTAGATTACATTTGACTATGGGACGATTCACTTCAGTACTGAGTGCAATCATGAAACAGTCTCAAAGGTCGTAATCTTAAAAGTGTTCCAAGTCATAGATTCCAAAACGAGACGGGGTATTGTGGGAATCGCAAAGACTTGTACGAGTATGCATGATTCACATGGAGTGAATTTGTAGTGTTTCATGAGCAAGGAATTTGAGTCCAGTGCATACGAGTAGGTGGTTCAATGGAGGATTGAACGCATCGAACGACCCGAACAGAGAAACCCATTGTGGAAGCGCATGACGCATATCGGTGATGGGATGTTTCTCAAGGAATATAATAGTGTACGATTTAGTCCTTTGACTTGAGGTACTAGGGCGAATTCGGTGCATGGAAGTGCGTACTTAGATCTAGGTATAGGCCACGTAGCTTGGTCATAACATGCCTAGGTTGGGTGCGTATGGACATGTGCGCGAGTGGTTAGTACCGATATGGAATCTATTGAATCACTGTAATGGGTGAGAGAATTTCCTATACGATTCTTAGATAATATATCCAAGGATTCTGCGGCCGCAGTCGGTGACGGATTTGGAAAGGGGTTTCCAAATTTAGAAGGTCACAAAGGTATATTATCCTGAATTAGAAAGTATAGCTATCGAGACAAATTTAGAGGTGCCGATCAATTCACACACCCTAAGTCTTGATCGGGAATATTAGTCGATAGAAGGACCGTATGTACATGGCAATTATATGAGACGAGGTTCACAAATATCAATTCACCTGAAATTGGGCTTCATGGGCTTGTGGCTAGACATCGACCATGAAGTGTGGGTACTCCTGAATTAATAGAGGATTTAATTCTAGGAGTGGTTAATTAAAGGTTGTTTAATTAACCAGAACAATTTATTGTTCATAAATTAAATCACGAGGGATTCGTGGGCCTGCTGCCAGTTGATGGTGAACCCAGAGGGTCACACACAATACAATTGGACGGTGACTGTTATAAAAGGACATGAAAGGAATTAATTGATTTAAAGGTAATTAAATCAATTAAATGAATTAAAAAGTATTTAATTCAAGTGGGAGATTAATTAATTGGCTAACTTAATTAATAATTGAGTTGCTAGTTAATTAAAAGAAATATTGATTTAATTGGACTGGGCATTTAATTAAAGTAGTTAATTAAATGGAGGATTGCAAGACATGGGCTTCTATTAATTAAAGCCCATAAGGAGTCTTGCAAACCCTAGGTCAGAAGGAGTCTATAAAAGGGGAACTACATGAGCTTAAAAGCTAACACCCTGAAAAGAAAACCCTAGCCTCCCTCTGCCCTAAGTAGCCGCCCCCTCTCCAAGCTAACCCTAGCTAGCCGCCGCCGCCACCTGCTGCCGTGGACTGCTTGGTGCCGCCGCCGCCATCTCCCCTGTTCCATTGTGTTAGATCTTGATCTGTCAAGAGATCTAATACAATCCTGCAATAACAAATCTCCTGAATCCAGTTCTGAGCCTAAGATCTTGAGGTGTTGCCAGAATCCAATTGGTGTGGACTATCCCTGGAGGTGAGACACTTGGATCACTCCTGTGAACCAGATCAGAATCAGAATCGAAGACCGGAGGTTTCCACCACCTTGCCTGTGGTGAGGTATATCGCAAAAACCCCCTTTGTTAATTCATTGTGTGCGTTTTTGTTTATGCTTTTGTATACATAATATGGAGACATCTTTTATGGGACCATTGGATACCTCGGAAAATTTTAAATTCCGCACTTTGTTGTCTGACAAATCGAGCTATATCCCAACACCTTGGGTTCACCATCAATTAGCCGTGGGTTCACAAACCATTTGTGATTTAATTAAAAAGATTAATCAAACTACTTTTAATCAATCACTCTTAGATATGATCTCATCAAATCTAGAGTACCCAACACTCGAGGTAGTCGTCTAGTCAAGGTCGACGAGTCCTAACTAATGATGAATAAAAAGTGTGAACCTTTCTTGAATTGATCTCATCAATCCTCTTACGCATACCATGCACGTACGCTCCTTCCAATAACTTATTTCCCGATCGAGGCCTAGGACATGGAGTCCAACGGATTCCTATTAGCCTTGATAACTATGCGTCTTTATTCTTTATGGTGATTCCTTTTAGTGATTACCCATTTGGAAACTCCCTTTCCAAATCTAACATCACTCACTTCGGCCGAAGATTCCCGAAATCAATCCATACAAAAGAATGCATAGGAAATCGCCCAACCACATCACGGTGGGAGTTAATGGATCCTTTATTGACGTCATTAACCTCACTACGAAGCAATCCATACCCAACGTGAAACTATGATGACTCGCTAATTAGTAGTCGAGTAACACATCAAAGCATAAACGCTCCGCATGAAGTTCACTCTAACGTCTCAAGTCAAAGGACCAATTTACGTACACTATCGTAAGTAGAAGAAATCTTCATCTCCGATAAACTCCTAAGATGAGATTCTTCTTGCGGGGTTTCGACGCGCTTGATCTCATCAAGCCGCCCACTCATATGCATTGATATCTACCATATCGATGTCCATGGAACTATCCATCCTCATGCAAAAGAGAATGCATACTCGTGCAAGTCTTACCGAATACAATGATGCCCTATCTCAATTGTATTCTACGACTTGGAAAGCTTTTAAGATCTTAAACCATAGTAGAACATATTCCATAGAGGGATGCACCATGTTCCATAGTTTCAACGATCTAAGGGCTTCATAAATTGCTTAGATGTATCACAATAAATGAAGAATTGCCAATGCGAACTTTTATTGATCATGAATAAGATTGATTACAAGAGTAAACAAGACAACCGATTGGCTTGCAGGGCACTACTCTAACAATCTCCCACTTGCACTAAAGCCAATCGTTCATAACTTTAAGGCCCATCTTAAGGCGATGTCCTTCAAAAGCCTTGATTGGCAATGGTTTAGTCAGTGGGTCCGCCACATTATCTTTCGATTCGACGCGCGCCACTCTCACGTCTCCTCTATCAATGATATCTTGTATCAAATGATATCGCCTCAATACGTGCTTGGATCTTTGATGAGATCTTGGCTCCTTTGCTTGCGCAATGGCCCCATTGTTATCACAGAAGATAGCAACGGGTTCGGCAATGCTAGGAACTACACCCAACTCTTGGACGAAGTTTCTCATCCAAACACCTTCTTTAGCAGCATCACATGCAGCTATGTATTCTGCTTCGATTGTAGAATCGGCTACAGTTTCCTGTTTGGAACTCTTCCAACTTACTGCACCTCCGTTCAAGCAAAATACAAAACCTGACATAGACTTGGAGTCATCTACATCACACTGAAAACTAGAGTCAGTGTGACCTTCAAGTTTTAATTCTCCATTACCATAGACCAAGAACAAATCCTTAGTTCTTCTCAAGTACTTGAGGATTGCTTTTACGGCACTCCAGTGACTCTCACCTGGATCGGATTGAAAGCGCCTAGTGACACTAAGAGCTTGTGCCACATCCGGCCTAGTACATAGCATGGTGTACATTATGCTCCCTATAGCGGACGCATAAGGTATCTTTGACATCCTTTCTCTTTCATCGTCAGTCTTGGGAGACATCGACTTGGAGAGATGGATTCCATGTCGCATTGGAAGAAACCCTTTCTTCGAATCATCCATACTAAACCTCTTTAGTATCTTTTCTATGTACAACATTTGGGATAGCCCTAGCAACCTTTTAGATCTATCTCTATAGATCCGTATTCCCAATACAAAGGAAGCTTCTCCCAAATCTTTCATGGAGAATTTTGTAGATAACCATGCTTTAGTCTTCTCTAATATTCCTATTTCATTCCCAATGAGAAGAATATCATCGACATAAAGCACTATAAACTCTATCGAGCTCCCACTAACCTTCTTGTACACACAAGGTTCATAGATGTTCTTGATAAAGCCAAACGATTTGACTGTCTCATCAAAACGCTTGTTCCAATTTCGGGATGCTTGTTTAAGTCCATAAATGGACCTTTGCAGTTTGCAAACCTTTTGCTCACTACCTTTGGGTGTGAAACCTTTTGGTTGCTCCATATAAATTTCTTCTTCAATGTCTCCATTGAGAAAAGCGGTTTTCACATCCAATTGCCATATCTCATAGTCGTACCATGCAGCTATGGCAAGCAAGATCCGAATGGACTTCGGCATGGCCACCGGCGAGAAGGTTTCCTCAAAGTCGATGCCCGGCCTTTGAGTATATCCCTTCGCTACTAGCCTTGCCTTGTAGGTCGACACCTCTCCATTTACTCAAAGCTTTCGCTTATAGATCCACTTGCAACCAACGGGTACTACTCCCTTTGGTGGATCTACCAAGGTCCATACCTTGTTTGAGTACATGGAGTCCAATTCGGCTCTCATGGCTTCACGCCATTTTCCCGAATCTATGTCTAACATAGCTTCTTCATAAGTCCTTGGATCAACATCCAATTTGTTGGATAAAGATGAAGATGAAAGAAGTCAGAATTTAAGGGAAGGTTTTGATGATTTCCAAAACATCATAATCAGCTAAGTATGGAAAGCTTAGTTCCCTTGGTAGAATTTTGAACAAGTAAAAGAAGACATCAGAAGAGTTCAAAGTTCAAAGCTCAGAAGACTAGTGATCTCTTGCTGAAACAGCGAACAGAAGGGTAGATCATCAGCCGAGTCAAATCAGATTAGTTCAGTATTTGATCTGCAGAGTATCTATCAGCAGAGTCGTTTTGATCAGCAGAGTGGAAGAGATCAAGAGATTAGTCCAACGGTAATAAATGCACTTGGTGTAATAAATGCTGGAAGAGAAGGGTAGTAATGGCAAATGATTGAAGATATCCTCGGATCAGCAGAGTGCATTTAATGCAGCATTTAATGCGATGGACAGAAAAGTATTGTACACTGTACGGTTTGCTGCAGAGAGCCGTTTCAAAAGAGCTGAAGAATGGATTTGATTTGTGACTTGCCTTCAACGGTCATATTTTCATCTCCATGTATAAATAGAGCTGAATTTCAAACGAGCAATAACACAACAACAATCAGAGATCGAAATTTTGAAGCAGAATTTCTCTAAGTCTCAAAAGCTCGAACAGCTCACTCGTCTGGTGGAAGTCATCTGTTGACAGAAACCCAGTTGAAGAAATCAGAAAAACATTATCTGAGTGATTTTGTAATAGCTGAGTGTTGTGCGAAGTGAGAATCCATCTTTGTGAGTGATTCTACTTTAGAGGATAGGTTTTCTTTGTGATTTCCTATTGTGAGCTTACAGCCATTTCATTTGTTGTCTTGGTGTAAGTGGAGAAATATTGTAATCTAAGTGATTATAGTATAACCCAGAATCTAAGTGATCTGGAAGAGTGGACTAAAGGATTTTTATCCATATAACCACTATAAAAATTCTTTGTGTTATCTTGCATTTAAAGTTTTCTTGCATATTTTAAAGACTGCATTTTAAACACTGTGAATCAATCAAAAGATTTTATAAGGAGTTTTAAACTGGGGATAAAATCTTTTTAGAACTTAGTTTACTTGTGAAAAACACTTTCAAACAATCCGCTGCAAGTATACTCTTGGAAAACTGTTTTGCTGAAAAACAGCTAAGTCACTGTAAGAAGAGTGGTCAGTCGTCTGTTCAAGATTTGTTCACGATCAGACTAGTCTGCTTACTGTTCTTCATCAGCTTAGTCTGCTGACAGAAGACTGAAAAGTTTTTAAGTTCAAAAATTTTCAGAGGTCTATTCACCCCCCCCCTCTAGACCTCATCTGACCACTTGGGACCAACAAGTGGTATCAGAGCAGGTGGTTCATTAGAATTAGCTGCCTGATCAACGAGCTTGATCCAAGTGTTTTTCAAAGGTTTTCAAAACTTTTCAAAAGAGCATCTTTTTGAAAAATCAAAACTTTTTGAAAAATGGATTGTATCAGCCATGTTCCCCACATTGCTGGTATGTCTTTTGAAGACTGGAAGATTAGAATGGAAATCTTTCTAGCAGCCTACAATGACAACATGTACACATGTATCATTAAAGTTCCATTCAGATTCACAAAGACCATAAAAATAAATGAAGTAGATACGGTTGTGGAGAAAGACCTTCATGAGATGACTCCAGAGGAGATAAAGCTTTACAATCTAGATAAAGTTGGGAGATTCATCATGACTAAAGCCCTGGATAATGATCGGTTTGACAAGGTCAAACATTGCAAAACTGCAAAGGAAATGTGGGACAAAGTCAGAGATATGAGCGAAGGCAATGATGCTATTAAAGAGCATCAGCTCACTGTTGCATTGGAGAAACTTGACAACTTCAAGATGAAGTCTGGAGAAACCATTGATCAGATGGATACCAGATTCACCAGGACTCTGAATGAAGTTTTAAAGTTGGGAAAGACCTTCACTGACAAAGAGATCACTGTCAGAGTACTAAAGGCTCTACCTTCCAAGTTCAACATGAAGGTGACAGCAATGGAAGAATCAAGAGATCTGGGCAAGATTTCTCTTACAGAGCTGTTCTCCGTACTCAAGGCTTATGAGTATAAACTGCCAAGAATGGGAATTGAAGAAACCTCAACTTCAGGACCCACAGCTGCACTGGTTGCTGCTGAAAATCAAAGAAGACCAGCTCAAAGAAATGCTGAAGTGGACTCATCTGAAGAAGCCACTCTACTCAACAAGAAGGAGTACACTGCTGGAGATGTTGCACTGTTGATGAATAACTTCAAGAAGTTCTACAAAAGAAAAATGAAGAACAAATACAACAATGCTTCCTCTTCTAAACCTAACTTTTCTTCTCAAGATAAAGATGATTATAAATCAAAACTAATGTGTTACAACTGCAGGAAATTGGGACACTTCATCAAAGACTGCCCATATCCAAAAGCAGAAAAGTACACTGAGGAGGAGAAGAAAGTGAGAAAAGAAAGAAAGCATCAGAGAGGAAAAGCAATGATGGCTGAAGCAGAAAAGCTGACTGCTGTCTACTCATCTGATTCAGATTCAGACTCGTCTGATGAAGAATCTTCTGATGAAGAAAAACCTGCTCTCCTGTGCCTGATGGCAAAGGACTCTGATGACTCTGAGGATGAGGTAACTCCTCAAGAAAATGAACTATTTAATTCTCTAGAGCAAATGATGTTAAATAATACTACTATTGCTGGAGAGTTTGTTAAGCTTAAGGAAGAGATGAACTTGCTAAAAGAGCAAAATAGTTCACTGAAACTCTTAGCTGAAAAGCCAAGGGAATCAGCTGAATATAAACAGCTTGAGCAAGAGCATGAATCTCTGAAAGCTGAGTGTGAGGTCTATAAAGGAAAAATCATGGAACTTGAGAAAATTATTGAGTCTCATGACAAGTCTACTGTTGCATCCATGCATACATCTAGTAAACAGGAGACACCTTTAGAAAAGGGTAAATTAGAATTGAATCATACTGAAAAATTCATATCAGCTGACAATAGTAAGGTCATTCTGTATGTTCAAACTTCTAAACCTACCTCATCTGAGAAAGTGGTAAAGGAAAAGAAATCTCCTAAGGCTAAAAAGAGCAAAGAGCCTAGTGTAGGAAATCAGACTAGTAAGACCAAACAGCAGAGTCCTAAGAAGTCTGCTGATAAAGCTAAAGTCAATCATACTAGTGGTAAAACTAAGTCAAAATCAAATGAGCAAGCATCTAGTAAACCAAAGAAGCATAAAAACAAGAAAAATCAAAATGCTTGGTATGGAAATGAGTCATATTATGTGCAACCTGCTGCATATCATCCTATGTATCATGCACCTCAATTTCCTAGTTACTATGCACCTTATCCTGCTCATCCAATGCATGCATATCCTGCATATCATGCACCTTACCCTGCTTATGAACATTATTCATATCATACTGATCATCAACATGACTTATCTGATAACTATGATAAAAATGAAACTGTTCATGCTCCTAAAACTCAGAAACCTAAGAAGCCTAAGACATCAACATCTTGGGTTGTCAAAGGTGGAACTAATCCTTCAGGACCCTCTCAATAAGGGTACCTAAAACAATTTTATTTTTGTTTTGTAGGTTAGGATTAGGAGTAGGAGTAAAGTAGAGAAGATTTGGTACTTGGACAGTGGATGTTCAAGGCACATGTGTGGAAACATACATGAGTTGACTGATGCAGTTGTTGTGGATGGTCCAAAAGTTACTTTTGGAGACAGCAAAGAAGGCAAGATTAAAGCTAAAGGAAGATTAATTAAGGGAAACATAGAGATATCTGACGTCTCCTATGTTAAAGGCCTAAAGTATAATCTGCTGAGCATAAGTCAATTTTGTGACAAGGGATATTCAGTCATCTTCTCAACAGATAAGTGCTATGTTGAACAGATTGGTACAAAGAAGGTTATTTTATCTGGAAGAAGACAGGGAAATATCTACATAGTTGACTGGAATTCTGTTGACAAGAATTCAAGTGTTTGTTTGGTGGCATCTACACCAAGTGAAGTCAGTTGGCTATGGCACAAGAGGATGAATCATTTAAACTTCAAGACCATAAACAGATTAATCAAGAATGAGTTGGTAGAAGGGATTCCAAAAGCAGTCATGAGCAAAGACAAGCTCTGTGATGCATGTCAGAAGGGTAAACAAATCAAGTCATCATTCAAAGAAAAGAAGCACCAATCTTCTGGAAGAATATTGGAGCTGTTGCATATGGACTTATTTGGACCCATTGATCCAGTCAGCAATGGTGGAAAGAAATACTGCCTAGCTGTTGTGGATGACTATTCAAGATATACTTGGGTGATTTTCATGAAGAAGAAAAGTGAAACCAAGGAACATCTTACAAATCTGATGGAACTGATCCAGAATGAAAAGAGCATTAAAATATTAAAGATCAGATCAGATAGAGGGACAGAGTTTACAAACTCTACTGTTGAAGAGTATTGTAACATCAAAGGAATACATCATGAGTATTCTGCTGCTAGGACCCCTCAACAGAATGGTGTTGCTGAAAGGAGAAACAGAACACTAAAGGAAGCTGTCAGAACCATGATAGCTGAAGCTAAACTGCCTCAAAGATTTTGGGCAGAAGCAACAAACACAGCATGCTTTACCCAAAACAGATGTATGATCAACAAAAATCAGAACAAGACTCCATATGAAGTTTGGAACAACAGAAAACCAAACATTCATTACTTTAAGATTTTTGGTTGTAAATGTTTTGTATTGAATAATGGGAAAAATCACCTTACTGCATTTGCAGAAAAGGCTGATGAAGCTGTCTTTGTAGGATACTCATCTGTTAGTAAGGCTTATAGAGTTTTCAATAAAAGAACATTACTAATAGAGGAATCTATCCATGTAGTATTTGATGAGCCAAGTCAATCTTCTGAAAAGAATCAAAGTGTTAACCAACACCTGTCTGCTGATTTACAGAAGTTAGACATTGGAAGAAATGAAGAATATGTTCCCATCATACTACCTAATCTAAGTTCAGCTGCTAACTCAAGTGCTGTTCAAAATCACAGTGCTGATTGTCTAACAGACGAGTTGCAAACAGCTGACAGACCAGAGACTGTTCAACAGACTACAAATGTTCAACAGACTACTACTGGAACTCCAACAGTAGTGTTGCAAGATCAAGACAGAGGACAACATCCTGATTTGCAACCTGATCTCAGATGGCTCAAGAATCACCCTCCTGAACTAGTTATTGGTGATCCTTTAGATAGAGTGAAAACAAGAAGAGCTGCTGCACAGGATGCCATGTTTGTCACATTTCTATCTCAAATAGAGCCTAAACAAATTGAAGAAGCTCTCAATGATTCCTTCTGGATAGAAGCTATGCAAGAAGAGTTGAATCAATTTGAAAGGAATGAAGTCTGGTACTTAGTTCCTAGACCAAGTCATCAAAGAGTAATTGGCACTAAGTGGGTTTTCAGAAATAAAATGAATGAAGATGGTGTTGTCACCAGAAACAAAGCAAGACTAGTGGCCAAAGGTTATTGTCAAGAAGAAGGAATTGACTTTGATGAAACTTTTGCACCAGTAGCAAGACTTGAAGCAATCAGACTGTTTCTAGCCTATGCTGCTTACAAGAACTTCACTGTCTATCAGATGGATGTGAAGTCTGCTTTTCTCAATGGAGAATTGCAAGAAGAAGTGTATGTTGAACAACCTCCTGGATTTGAAGTCTATCAAGAAGAGGACAAAGTATATCGTCTGAAGAAAGCCCTCTATGGACTGAAACAGGCTCCAAGAGCATGGTATGATACCCTATCTGATTTTCTTTTAATCAAAGGATTTCGTAAAGGTAAGGTAGATAAAACCTTGTTTACAATTGAATGGGAAAATCATATATTACTTGTGCAAATATATGTGGACGATATTATTTTTGGTTCAACTAACCAACAGATGTGTGATAAGTTCTCCAAGCTGATGCAGAATAAGTTTGAAATGAGCATGATGGGTGAACTTAATTACTTTCTTGGATTGCAAGTTAGACAGTTGCCTGATGGAATATTCATCAGCCAAGCAAAGTACACAAGAGATCTGTTCAAGAAATTTGGTATGGAAACTAGCTCAACAGCTACCATTCCTATGTCTACAAGTCTTCGCTTGGATAAAGATGAAGATGGCAAATCAGTGGACATAACCAAATATAGAGGCATTATTGGATCATTGTTGTATCTAACAGCAAGCAGACCTGATATAATGTACTCAGTTGGAGTCTGTGCAAGATTTCAATCAAACCCCAAAGAATCTCATCTCTTAGCTGCCAAGAGGATATTGAAGTATGTTAAAGGCACTCAAGAATTGGGATTGTGGTATCCTAGAGAATCTGGATTTGAGCTTATTGGTTATTCAGATTCAAATCTTGCTGGCTGCAAGATTGACAGAAAGAGCACAACAGGTGCCTGTCAGTTCTTAGGTAGTCGTCTGATCTCATGGATGAGTAAGAAGCAAACCTCAGTTTCTATATCTACTGCTGAAGCTGAATATATAGCTGCTGGAGCTTGCTGTGCACAGATACTTTGGTTGAAGCATCAACTAGAAGACTACAACATCAAGATCAGTGGAATTCCAATCTACTGTGACAATACAAGTGCAATCTCACTTACTCAGAACACTACAAGTCATTCAAGGACTAAGCACATTGAGATCAAACATCATTTCATTAGAGATCATGTGGAAAAAGGCAATGTTTTGATTGAGTATGTTCATACTGATAATCAGATTGCTGATATCTTCACCAAACCTCTAAGTGAAGCAAGGTTCTCAACTCTAAGAGCTGAGTTAGGACTACTTAATTTGGATGCATAAGCTGAGGGGGAACTCATCAGAAGACTGGAGTTCAACAACTTAGTCATCAGTTATTTTATTCAAGGATTAACTCTCAACAGACTAGTTAACTTATGAATTCTTAAAGACAGGGGGAACGTGTAAGACTAGCGGTACTTCTGCTCTAAAAGATGAAATCTGTTAATGTCAGTTAGTTGAAGTTAAGATTATCAAGAAGACGTGTTCTTAATTCTTGAAGATTGAAGATTATTTTATCTTGCTGGATTGACAAACAGCAGAGGAAGATTACTAGCTATTGGCTTTCTCTAGTAATATCAGATAACAGATCACTCGTCTGTCAGATAAGTTAAACTCTACTCATCTGATATCTTATATAAGCATGGTCATAAAACGTATCTTTAGAAATGCGCTTTTATAAGTAACAGATTAGTGTCGATAGAGTTTCCCGCCCATCTGACATTAAAATAATAAAATTGAAATCCGCTTCTCCTGTCCACACGATTAAAAACTGTCAGATTAGATCAACGGTTCTGATAAATCACGAAAACCTAATCAAAAGGAAACCTATAAAATCCGATCTAAACAGTACAGTCGTCTTACGCACCCAAATACTCTCAAAACTCTCTAACTCTCAAACCCTTCTGTAGCGAAAAAGTTAACTGCATCTTTGTAGATTTCTACTCTCAAAATTTCAGAAATGGAGAAGATTATCGAAGGAAGGTACTTCAACTACAGAAAATTCCATTTCTCGGGCACTGATCTGATGCGCTCGTTACTGGAAAAGATTAAAGAAGCTTCGTTAGTTCCTGTTTTAGAGGCTCACGAAGAAAGGGTCTACTTAGAAGATGTTGAGCACTTCTATCTAACCAGGAAATTCTCTAAGAATGACACGATCATGTCTGCTGAAATAGGTGGAAAGAAGATTGCGATCTCGGCTGCTGTTCTCAGTGAGATCTATAAACTAACAGACAAGGGAGGAGATGTGACAGACCTTGGGTCTGAAAAAGAAGAGGAGTTCTGGGCTATTTGTGCTAAGAAGGGAGAGAAGATGACTGGGACTTTGATGAAGACCCAGCTGAAGGATGAATACCAGAGATTTGCTGATATCATAGCAAAGGTTCTGGATTGTGCTACAGGTTCTTTGGATGGGTTGCCGAGGAAAAGATACTACACAATGGTGTGTATCTATTATGGGTTGAAGGTTAACTGGGCTGCTCACGTGTATGAGCTGCTGAGTGACAAAAGGCCTTCACATGCCATTTTATTGAGCAATCTGTTTGCATCCCTACAATGCCCTATGGGAGGTGGAAAGCAAACCCATGGTAGCAAAGAGTTCAAACTCTATGAACCAGTGAGACAGTTAGTGGCTGCTCCAAAGAGGAAGGCTGCTGCAAAATCTAAAAAGACCCCTTCTAAGAAGAGCAAGAAGGAAGGTCAGACTAGTCAGTCTGCTGAGCCAACAGCACAGTCTGCTGATGAGACTGTTTCAGCACTTCCTGAGGATGAAGTTCCTGAAAAAGAAATTGAAGATTTTACTAAGGAGATTGAGCAGATGAGTACTGCTTCCTCTCCTGAAAGGACAGAATCTGAGGAAGAAATTCCTCTTCAAAGATTGAAGAGGATGAGAACAAAGAGTGAGGCAAGGGGACCTCCTACTGCCAATCCCATTGTCAAAAAGATTGCAAAGTCAAAGGTTAAGAGAAAGGTCACTTTCTCTGAAGAACCTGTTGCAACTGTTAGAGAAACAACATCAGAAGCAGAAAGACCATTGACAATTAAAGAGCCTGCTGTTGAAGCTGCTAAAGTTGCTGCTGCTGAAGCTAAAGTTGTTTCTGAAATTGGAGGGTCAACAGAAGACTCATCTGCTGTACCATCTGCTGAAGTTGAAGGAGCACAGCAAATTAGTACAACACTTGAAGGAGATGCACCTTTGTTGCATCCTACTCCAGTTGCTGCAATTCCTCTTCAAGCAATTGAGAGTCCTGAAACAAGGAGAAGAAGGACTGGCAAAATTGCTACTTATTTGACTGCTGCAGAGAAGAAAAGATTAGATGCTGCTGAAAAGCTAAGGAAGGCTGCAGAGAAAGCAGAAGAGGATAGGCTGAAAAGCCTAGAATTAAAAAGGCTGGAAGATGAAGCCAGCAAGATGACTCAGGAGCAGAGGGATGCTCTTGAGGCAGCAGAGTTGGCTGCTGCTATTGAAGCAAGCACCAAGGATGCTCACGGACATCAGCATACTGGTGGGATAGCTATTGGTGAACCAAGGGATCCAAACAAACCAATACCAGCTATGCCTGCACCTAAGACAAAGCCAAAGAGGAGAGAAGAAATTAGACTGTCTTTGGAGATTGTCAGGGAAGATCCTGCCATCTTTGAAGAATTCCTAAAAAGGCTTGATGCTGAGAATGAAAGGGTCAACCGCCTGACACAGTTCACAAATGAGAAGATCAGATACAACAGGTGGAGGGAATTCAGACTGACAAAGAGTCCAGCTGAAATGACCAAATGGAAAGCCTTTGCTGTTGAAGAAGCATGGGTACTGAAGTGGCTTGAGACGGGTTCTCTCATTCAAGCACTTGATTCAGAATTCTTTCTGGACAGGTTGAGAATGAGGATAAGTCACTTAGTTAAAGCTGAAGCCAAGAAGATTTTTGAGTCTATTGCTGAGGACTATGATGATTCAGTAGACCTCAAAGAAAGATCTATCAAACTGGCTATTGCTCAAGCAATGGAGCTTTGGGCAAAGAAATCAAGGAAGTTAAGGGGACAACCAAGCTCATTGGTCCCTCTTCCTAACATCAAACATATTGTCTATGGGCCAAACATCAAACCTTATGAAGAGCTGCCTGAGGAACCTACATCCACTTTTATTCCTCTTGATAATTTTACTTGGATTTCCAACAGGTCAGCAGTGGACAATGAAGGATTGATAAAGACAGTTGAAACTGTCAAGAAGATTATATCACCTGCTGATAAAGGAAGAGCAGAGTCCTCTGATCAACCAAAGCAAAGAGAGGGTACTTCAGACCCATCTGATCAGAACACTGCACAGGGTGATAAGTTTGATGCTGCTGATGACTCAAAGAAAGAAGTAGAAATTCCAGCAGATCAGACCAAGGACAAAGAAGTTGCTGCTGAAGGTGATGATCAAGCTAAGGAGAAGGAAAGCACTCCAAGCCATGCTGATGGATCAGCAGATCAATCTCTTGCATTGACAACTCAATCATCAGAGCAACTTATGAAAGATACACCTGCTGCTACTTCAGATATGCCTTCAACTTCTCATGGTGTTCAGACAAATCTGTTGGACTCCATCCAACAAATGATCACCAATTCTCTGAAGGATATGAAGAAAGAATTAGCTGCAGAAGTGATAGCTGCTGTTAAACAACCAAGTCAGAAAGCTGCTGCTGTCCCAACAGATCTGATAGAAGACACTGCCCATAATGTTAAATCCATCTGTCAAGATATGGATATACTTAAAAGACGGACTCAGAGCACTACTGAAGGTTGGAAGCAGATTGAACAAACTGTTGAATTGGCTCTCCAAGTAGAAGATGAAGTCATGGGAAACATGATGAAAGACTTCACTGCTTCATCAAATTGGATTTTGGGAACTCAAATTCAATTGGGTGATCAAGGAGAAGACTTGCTCAAGGAAGTCAAAACTGTTAAGGCCAATCAACTTAAACAACAAGCTCAGATAAATGCTATGGAAGAGAACATCAAGCTTCTCTGTGATTCACTTCTAATCACACCAGTTGTGCCACAATATCCACTTATCCCTGCTGATGATGACAAAAAAGGGGGAAGAAAGGATATTTGGACAGCAAAGGGTTGATTTCCAAAGGGAAGAAGGAAATCAAGATGCTGAAGAAACTGAAGTGTTAGAAGAATCTGCTGGTGAGACTGAAAGAAACATGGGAGAATCAAGCAGACCAACAGATGAGAAAATTACAGAAGAAGAGCAAGCTGAATTTGAAGAATCTGAAGCAAAAGCCAAGTCTGATAAGGAAATAGCTGCTGCCAAAGATTCAGCCGAAGAACAGCTTGATCCAGATGTCAAGAAAAAGAAGCTAGAGCTGTTGAAGAAAAGATTCTTTGAAAATTTGGAAGCTGAGGTTTCCAAGTCATCTGATGAAGAATCTGAAAAAGAAGAGAAGAAGGAAGAAGACTAGTTCAGATTTCTTTTCTTTCTTGTATTTTCTTTTGTATCTTGCATCTTTCATACTTTAAAACTTGTAATATGTAATCAGTTCAATCATTTATAAAATTGCAAGTTTAAATCCAACATACTATTTCTATCTCAGAAATTTTTGAGGATCAAAACTTTAGGTTAGGTACAGGTACTTAGCTGGAGTTTTGTCATCATCAAAAAGGGGGAAATTGTTGGATAAAGATGAAGATGAAAGAAGTCAGAATTTAAGGGAAGGTTTTGATGATTTCCAAAACATCATAATCAGCTAAGTATGGAAAGCTTAGTTCCCTTGGTAGAATTTTGAACAAGTAAAAGAAGACATCAGAAGAGTTCAAAGTTCAAAGCTCAAGAGACTAGTGATCTCTTGCTGAAACAGCGAACAGAAGGGTAGATCATCAGCCGAGTCAAATCAGATTAGTTCAGTATTTGATCAGCAGAGTATCTATCAGCAGAGTCGTTTTGATCAGCAGAGTGGAAGAGATCAAGAGATTAGTCCAACGGTAATAAATGCACTTGGTGTAATAAATGCTGGAAGAGAAGGGTAGTAATGGCAAATGATTGAAGATATCCTCGGATCAGCAGAGTGCATTTAATGCGATGGACAGAAAAGTACTGTACACTGTACGGTTTGCTGCAGAGAGCCGTTTCAAAAGAGCTGAAGAATGGATTTGATTTGTGACTTGCCTTCAACGGTCATATTTTCATCTCCATGTATAAATAGAGCTGAATTTCAAACGAGCAATAACACAACAACAATCAGAGATCGAAATTTTGAAGCAGAATTTCTCTAAGTCTCAAAAGCTCGAACAGCTCACTCGTCTGGTGGAAGTCATCTGTTGACAGAAACCCAGTTGAAGAAATCAGAAAAACATTATCTGAGTGATTTTGTAATAGCTGAGTGTTGTGCGAAGTGAGAATCCATCTTTGTGAGTGATTCTACTTTAGAGGATAGGTTTTCTTTGTGATTTCCTATTGTGAGCTTACAGCCATTTCATTTGTTGTCTTGGTGTAAGTGGAGAAATATTGTAATCTAAGTGATTATAGTATAACCCAGAATCTAAGTGATCTGGAAGAGTGGACTAAAGGATTTTTATCCATATAACCACTATAAAAATTCTTTGTGTTATCTTGCATTTAAAGTTTTCTTGCATATTTTAAAGACTGCATTTTAAACACTGTGAATCAATCAAAAGATTTTATAAGGAGTTTTAAACTGGGGATAAAATCTTTTTAGAACTTAGTTTACTTGTGAAAAACACTTTCAAACAATCCGCTGCAAGTATACTCTTGGAAAACTGTTTTGCTGAAAAACAGCTAAGTCACTGTAAGAAGAGTGGTCAGTCGTCTGTTCAAGATTTGTTCACGATCAGACTAGTCTGCTTACTGTTCTTCATCAGCTTAGTCTGCTGACAGAAGACTGAAAAGTTTTTAAGTTCAAAAATTTTCAGAGGTCTATTCACCCCCCCCCCCCTCTAGACCTCATCTGACCACTTGGGACCAACACAATTGCCCCGTTTCATGTATCAATCCAAACCGTTCGGGTTGTTTACGTTCACGAGTGGACCTACGAAGTTGATGTGTACTAGTGGATTCCTCATTACTCTCATTTGTTTCCATCTCTTGTGGTGATTCATTCGTCTTACGAATTTCCTCCAATTCTATCTCCACCTTTTCATTATCAAGAAGACGTTCTTCCAAGAAAATGGCGTTCCTAGAAACAAACACATTTTGTTCCTTAGGATCATAGAATTGATATCCAATAGACTCTCTATGATATCCCACAAATTTGCATAAGGTGGACTTGGCTTCCAACTTATCTCCCACTAGCTTCTTGACATAAGCGGGAGACCCCCAAATTCTCATGAATTTATAAGAGGGTGCTTTGCCGAACCACATCTCATGAGGTGTCTTAGGCACAGTTTTCGAAGGTACTACGTTTAGTATCTTCGAAGCTGTAAGAAGAGCCAAACCCCAAAAGCTTCTAGGTAAATCCGTGAAACTCATCATGGATCGAACCATGTCCAACAGAGTTCTATTCCTTCTCTCCGATACTCCGTTCAATTGAGGAGTACCCGGAGGAGTCCACTTTGAGAGAATCCCATTCTCTTTCAAATAACCGAGGAATTCGCTACTCAAGTATTCTCCACCTCGATCGGATCGAAGTGACTTAATACTTTTACCAAGTTGCTTTTCTACTTCATTTCGAAACTCTTTGAACCTTTCAAAAGCTTCGGACTTATGTGTTATGAGATACACATATCCATACCGTGAATGATCATCGGTAAAGGTTATGAAGTACTTATAACCTCCTTGAGCACTAACACTTAGTGGTCCACATATATCCGTATGGATCAAATCCAAAGTGCTTGAAGCACGTTCCGGTTTCCCAGAAAATGGCAATTTGGTCATTTTTCCCTTTAAGCAAGATTCGCAAGTTGGGAACTCATCCAAGTCCACTATTTCTAGAGACCCATTTGAGACCAACCTTTGAATCCTCTTCTTGGAAATATGTCCAAGTCTAGCATGCCATAGATATGCGGAGTTATCGTTATTTGCCTTTCGTTTCTTAATATTATCGTGAACATGCAATATAGTGTTAGATGTTATGGACGTTTCAAGATTATACAATCCATTAGCTAGTGTACCTTTTGCATATAAAGAACCATTCTTTGAAATGCTAAAAATTCCATTCATAATGGTAAAACAAAAACCTTCTTTATCCAAAACAGGAATGGAAATAAGGTTCTTGATTAAAGTAGGTACATAGAGACAATCTCTAAGGACTAGCTTACAATGTCCTACATTTAGTTCTACGTCCCCTATTGCTTCAGCTGCAACTTTTGCACCATTGCCCAAGCGGAGAATCCAATCCTCGGGTTTAAGGGGCCTTGTTGTTCTCATCACCTGTTTGTCATTACAAAGGTGAGAACCACAAGCGGTGTCCAACACCCAACTAGCATTATTCACGGAAATATTAACTTCAACGAAAAATATACCTTGATTCTTATTTGGGACGATTTTAAGGTAAAGAGGACAATTCCTCTTCCAATGCCCTTCTTTATTACAATGGAAACAAATACCCTTAGGCACCTTTCCCTTCGCAACTTTAGGAGTAGCCTTAAGAGGCTTCTTGTCCTTAGAGGAACTTTTCCCCTTCTTTTTCTTTCCCTTTGCCTTTCGGCCCTTGGAAGGAATGGGAGCTAACATCACATGTTTCTCCTTTACTATCGAGCTTTCCGCCGTGTGAAGCATATTAACAAGTTCATGAAGTCCAACTTCCATGTTATGCATGTTAAATTTCATCACAAAGTTGTCAAATGAGCGGGGCAATGATTGAAGGATCAAATCCATATAGAGTTCATTGTCCATAACCACGTTAAGACGAGCAAGCTTTTCGATGAGTCCAATCATTTTAAGCCCATGCTCACGGACCGATGAACCCTCAATCATGCGAGCTTGGAAAAGCTCCTTACTTGCCAAGTAACGTTCTTGCCGACCCGGAGTCGAGTACAACTCGGACAAGTGAAGGTGGATATCCGAAGCATGAGACATGTTCTCATGTTGCTTTTGAAGCTCACTTGACATTGAGGCTAGCATGAGGCAACGGGCTTGAAGATCATCTTGGACCCATTTGTCAAAGGTGGCCCGCTCCTCATCTGATGAGTCAGTCGGTAAAGCCACAGGAGGTGGGGCGGTAAGGACATAGCTCCTTTTCTCAGAATCGAGAACAATGCGAAGGTTGCGGAGCCAATCGGAGTAATTTGGCCCGGTGAGTTTGTTTGAGTCAAGTATCATATGAAGTGGGTTCTTTGCCATTTAAAACACTTTTAAATCTACAAAGGCGAAAAAGATTATGTTTAGCGTTCATTCAATTTTTTCAATATACTTTATGATCTTGGACTTATAACCATAAAGGTCTCCCACTATTTTATCGAATCCCATGCCCCCACATGGTAAACGAGAAATCAAATTTCTTAGTAGGTCTCAAAGTCCTAAAGACATCTTCCACACCCACGACTCGTGAGACATGTGGTCAATTCAATAGGTAGGCAACAAATTGCCAATCGTTTCTACCAAACGACCTTTGAGAATATTTTGCCTCGCTTTTCGTATGGACCCACGACTCGTGCGACATCCATATTATTAAACGTTAAGTCTACACCATCAATCTTGATAAGACATACCCCAATCATGGACGTTCCACGACTCGTGAGACAACGCCATGACCCGAATATGCCCTACCCTTGGCACTTTAACTCGTGCATCAAGGAAACGATCATATTGCTCTAATTACACCCGTTCCACGACTCGTGAGACAACGGATGAACCGAATACAACTCATGACCGAGCCCTATTGATGGAAGGCATGGACTACGAAAACTCGCTTGCCCATTATGACTTAATTATTAAACTCGATTGGGTCGAGTGGAGGTTTTTAATTATTTGAAGTTGCAAGATCTCACCAAATTTTAGTTGTTTATCTTTGTTAGGTGATCTATCCTAACATGCATCACATACATCAAATGGATAAAATACCAACAAAGCATAAACGGCCCTAGCATGCTCCTATCGCGCGGTGGATGATCATGGGCCGATCCTATGCGGTCCATTCCGAGCCAAGGAATGTCCCAATTGGTCAATCTAGGGTAAGTAAACAAATGGAAATAGAATCCTATTCTATTACATATGCATCACCATGCATACATGGCCTTCAAGGTCTTCAAGTCCTTCAAGTCCTTCACAAGTCCTTCAAGTCCTTCATCTTGAATAAACCTCACAACCTAACGCCTACTCTCTTTACATTGACATAAGTCAAGAAATAAGAGGCATGCAAGCCCCATTTAATTACAAACCCAAATCATCAAATGAATTACAAGATTAATATCCAATCACATAAGGTCAAGGCCACTAGATCATCCACCCATACATTCATCACACAATGGGCATCGATAAAGTAAATTTACCAAGAAGATTATCTACCAATTTCTAAAGGATTAAGGCATGTACATTGTGGTGTCCCAATTTAATGAGACCAAAGAACACAAATTTAGATAACTTGATGTAGGAGCTCGATAGGTGTTTAAATTTCGGTTTTATGACCAATCCGGCTCATCCTTAAGTTATCCATAAGTAAAGAGGCTTACCCACAGCCCTACATTACCTTAGGAAACCGTAGGACTAACAAGATTTAGGCAATTTTACCGGTAGGTGCGATTGTTCCACTACAACCCGGCACATACGGTCTTTTCACCAAAAACCAATTTTCAAACTAAAACCACCCTTACTCCATACATCCTTATATCCAATAAAGTGTTAACAAACATTATCTAACCATAATCAACCACAAAAACAGCCCCTAAATCCGAAAGCAAATCGGTTGATGCACTTCAAATTTTAACAAACCGTTTTCACCAAAACGTAAGGAAACATTCGTAACACTTATGAATCACGAATCTAATATGAAATAGCATGATTTGGCTCTGATACCACTTGATGGTAATGGTCCTAAGGTCAACCAAAACGCAGCGGATAACAAAAATTTTTAAACGGGACAAAACGGCCCAAAAGTGCAACTACTTTGCAAGAAATCTTTGGAGACCTTCTACCATTACTATCCTAGGATCATCATGCATACAAAGTTCATATTAGAAGGAAAGATATCAAGTCATACCTCTCCCAATCTTGGGAGGTGAAGAGCCGCAAAGAATCGGGACAAGCAAGTAACACCCGAAACCTTCAAGAACCTCCAAGCTCACGGGTTCAACACCTCCAAGCTAGAATCTCCTCATTTAAAACTTCTTTCTTCAAGATCCTCAAGAATATCCACACCAAGATCTCCAAGTGTAGATCCTCCAAAGCTAGCCCACACACACAAGTGATAGCACTTAAGGAGTAAAGAAGATGAACTAGATCTTGCAAATACACCCTCAATCTATTAGCTAGAATGAAGTAGTACTTGAATCAAGTTAGAAACTTGAAGAAGGAAGAGAAAGAGATGAAGAAAACAACTTTTCTTTCTAGGGTTTGAGAGAAATCCGAACACACACTAAAAGGTGTAGTGTGTGTTTTTGTCTTGCTACTTCTACCTCTAATGAATGAAGGCAACATCTTATCTTTTATGTGTGTACATTATTCAATGTAGTTTATTGTTGGATCAAATCCACCAATAAGACTTGTAGCTTTATTGTGCTTCCCAAGCACACTTCTTGAGCTTCCCAAGCACACTACTTTTGATACAAGTTAGTGGTGGGGGCCACCACTAACTCTTGATAAGATATTTATTTTTCTCTCTTGTATATATATATATCACATATATATATTAACATTATATCATATCATATATGATCATCTCATAAGACCAATTTAGATTGGTCATGGGTTAATTGGACATTTATTTCCCAATTAATAAATCCAATCTCTAATTCAAAATTAGAAACCCATTTATTTCTTCCTTCAATTAATTAGACCATTCTAATTAATTTCGACTAAATTAATTTAACACTTAAATTAATAGAGTCCTTTAATTAATTAATCTCCATTAATTAATTACTACTTCTTGTCAAATCTAATTTGACCTTTAATAGATTGAACTAAGTTGCATCTTGTGCTATTGTGTGTGGCCCCTTGGGTTCACCATCAATTAGCCGTGGGCTCACAAACCATTTGTGATTTAATTAAAAAGATTAATCAAACTACTTTTAATCAATCACTCTTAGATATGATCTCATCAAATCTAGAGTACCCAACACTCGAGGTAGTCGTCTAGTCACGGTCGACGAGTCCTAACTAATGATGAATAAAAAGTGTGAACCTTTCTTGAATTGATCTCATCAATCCTCTTATGCATACCATGCACGTACGCTCCTTCCAATAACTTATTTCCCGATCGAGGCCTAGGACATGGAGTCCAACGGATTCCTATTAGCCTTGATAACTATGCGTCTTTATTCTTTATGGTGATTCCTTTTAGTGATTACCCATTTGGAAACTCCCTTTCCAAATCTAACATCACTCACTTCGGCCGAAGATTCCCGAAATCAATCCATGCAAAAGAATGCATAGGAAATCGCCCAACCACATCACGGTGGGAGTTAATGGATCCTTTATTGACGTCATTAACCTCACTACGAAGCAATCCATACCCAACGTGAAACTATGATGACTCGCTAATTAGTAGTCGAGTAACACATCAAAGCATAAACGCTCCGCATGAAGTTCACTCTAACGTCTCAAGTCAAAGGACCAATTTACGTACACTATCGTAAGTAGAAGAAATCTTCATCTCCGATAAACTCCTAAGATGAGATTCTTCTTGCGGGGTTTCGACGCGCTTGATCTCATCAAGCCGCCCACTCATATGCATTGATATCTACCATATCGATGTCCATGGAACTATCCATCCTCATGCAAAAGAGAATGCATACTCGTGCAAGTCTTACCGAATACAATGATGCCCTATCTCAATTGTATTCTACGACTTGGAAAGCTTTTAAGATCTTAAACCATAGTAGAACATATTCCATAGAGGGATGCACCATGTTCCATAGTTTCAACGATCTAAGGGCTTCATAAATTGCTTAGATGTATCACAATAAATGAAGAATTGCCAATGCAAACTTTTATTGATCATGAATAAGATTGATTACAAGAGTAAACAAGACAACCGATTGGCTTGCAGGGCACTACTCTAACAGATTGATCCTTTCTTAGTACTAACCATTCGCGTACACTTTTGTACGCACCCAACTTAGGCACTTTGTGGCCAGGCTACGTGACCAATACCTAAATCTAAGTACGCACATCCATGTACCGAATTCTCCCTAGCACCTCAAGTCTAAGGACTAAATCGTACACTATTATAAGCCTTGAGAAACATCCCATCATCGATATGCGTCATGCGCTTCCACAATGGGTTTCTCTGTTCGGGTCGTTCGATGCGTTGAATCCTCCATTGAACCACCTACTCATATGCACTGGCCTCAAATGCCTTACTCATGAAACGCTACAAATTCACTCCATGTGAATCATGCATACTTGTACAAGTCTTAGCGATTCCAACGATACCCCGTCTCGTTCGGAATCTATGACTTGGAACGGTTTTAAGATCACGACCTTAGAGACTGTTTCATGATTGCACTCAATACTGAAGTGAATCATCCCATAGTCTATTGTGACCTTAGGATTTCATCCAATCGCTTTGATAAGTTCGCGAGAGATGAAGCTAATTAATATTGGCTTGCTGGGCACTATCCTATCAATCTCCCACTTGCCCTAAAGCCAATCACAACATTTCTAAGACCCATCAATACCAAGATGTCCCTCGAACCCTTTTGTGAAAGAGCTTGATTAGTGGATCTGCTAAATTGTCTTTGTTGAGATGACGTATTACTTCTACTCTTCTCAACTACCTATGACTTGTTTAATCATATAGTATTGTGTTCAGATTATAGGTGAGATCTCGTTTTCCTTTCATTGATCAATTGCCTTATCTAAATCGGTTAAGATTACGATAGGCTTTTGTCATGCTAGGTATTTCATCCAATTGTTGGATGAAAGTTTCTCATCTAAACACTTTCTCTTGTGCAGCATCATAATGGTGCGATTATTCTGATTGAGTTGGCAATGGTAAACGATTGGAATTTATTCCAATTTACCTTTGCTCCATCGAGACAGAATAAATATCCACTTCAGACTGGAAATCTCGAATCACTAAATCCTTTGAGTTTTCAATTCTCCACTACTACCACATCCCAGCATTATATCCTTTAATTATCTTTGAGGATTGCATTTATGGTAGTCTAGTGTCCTTTACTGGTGTTCGACTCTCAGCAGCTCGTGAAAAGTCAGAGCTTTTGATGAGTCAGGTCTCGTACATGACTTTGCATGCTACATGCAATCCAAATGCCAGAGCATAAGGCTTCTTGAAACAATTTCTTCTTTACTCATTTATATGTAGGGCTCATTAAACAAGTAAGAGGAATTTTGTCTCTTTGGAACCAATCATTTCTTGGATTCTTCCATATTGATTTTAATCAATATTCAGTCTATGTATAGATTCGGTGAATTGCAACATCTACTTCGCTTTTATATCTATGAATACGTAATGCCAGTACGTGAGATGTAATTCCCAAATCTTATCATGGAAAATTGCGTGAAGAACACGCTTTCGTTTGTGCTACTCTGATATTCTTATATTGTACTTAATGTATATAACGTCATCTCTTTGTGTTTCGAACTCAACTATGCTCCCACTGATTCTTTTGCACAATTGGAATCTAATGGGGGCTATTTTGCACCCCTTATAATACTCGGATCGACTAGGCGATATCAGATCGGTTTGACCATACAAGCACATTCGGGATCATCCATCAACCCGATCAGAAAATATTTGCCTCGGCGACCAAACTACAATCCAGATTAGGACTATGTTTCCTTGTAAAGCTAGGGTTAATATCATATAAATACCTAGTTAAAATGTTGTATTAGATATACAATCAGAGCTTACGCCTACATACTCAGTCAAATATCACATTGAATAGAAAAGCTTTTGCTATACTATTTTACTCATTGGTTGTCTATCTTACTTATTGTTCTTTTACATCATTGTTCTTCCTTGAGATTGATCCATCCAGAATAAAGTAACAGAGCCCTATAATTTGTACTGAACCTGACCTCCTAATTACATCTTATTGATTTAATCTTATCCAAAGAAAAACGGTTAAATCAGTTGGCGCCCACCGAGGGGCTAGGTTAATTATTCGATCGACATATGGCTCGCCCAAGGAAGAGCGCCCGTAACGGAGTAAGAAGTAACACGACCAACCCGAATAACACGTTTGAGGGTCCACAGGGCAATACTGATAATAACGCCCCTATAACCAATGACAATTAGCAAGAGAACGAGCATCGTCAGAATCAGGAGGAACCACAAGGGATCCCGGCTGGTGTGGTACCGGAAGAACATGCAGCTTCAGCGATCCCAGTTCCCCTGTCAGACACTCAGGAGAAGCTACGACAGATTGCTATGCTTTTTTAAATCACTCTGCCCAGAGGAATTACTCCTACCCGAGCAGGTTCCTCGAAACCCTAGAACCACTAGGGCAAATCCCAATCAAAGGATGCCGAGGCAGGTCGATCAAATCTCTCAACAAGCTGACAGCCCGGCAAGCGAGCAACGATCGCTGCATAGCCCGCAGAAGGGCATTTCGAAACCCTCCGATGAGAACGTCCGAAGAAAAGCGGATCGAAGGAGACTGCAACCAGGACGCACCGGGTCCAAGGAACATACCATAATTCCCATCGAGGATGACGTAGGCGATGCAATCCACAATCAACCACGAACTATGCGTTTCTCGGAAAGAGAAATCGAAAAGATGGTACAGGAACGACTTGAGCAACGCTTACGAACTGTTCAAAACCCATGGGCCAGAACCACGGAACTCCAGGAGAGTCTAGCGGCGTGCTCTCCCTTCTGCAAAGAAATAAAAGAAGCACAGTCATCTGGACAGGTTCCCGGGCGACTACCCAGATATGACGGAACCACTGATCCAGATGACTATATATTTAGCTTCACCAACATAATGAATTTATATGCTCACTCGGCAGAATTCACCGCTAAGTTAATGGTGACCACATTCGAAGGACTCGCTTTAGATTGTTTCGCCAAGCAACCCGCTAACTCCATATTCAGTTTCCGGGAATTTTGCAACAAGCTCACACAGCAGTTCGCCAGCCAGAAGAGGCAGAAACTACCGATGAGCTATTTAGGAACTATTCATCAACAAGAGGGTGAATCCCTAAGGAACTGGCTGGCAAGATTTAATGTGGAATTGCTCAAAATCGATTCCCCAAATATCGATTACATAATCTCCATTCTCTTTGACCTCACCAAGAATAGGCAGTTTGGAAATGCCCTCAGTAGAAAGCAACCAAGGACGTTTGCTGATATTATGAGCTTGGCGTCGAAGTATATGACCAAGGAAGAGATGAACTCTTTTAAAGATAAGAACAAAAATAAAGCTCCCGCCTCAGGCTCCAAGCGGCAAGATAGGATTCCTGTCCAAAAATCCATGGATTATGAACAATCTTTTAGAAAAGGCAATGTCTTCCAGCGATTGGAATACAATCGAAACAATCAAGACAGACGACCTAATGTCTATCAAAGACTTAGATCAGCCGAGCCGGCAATCAGGAGCAGAGTTAACCAAGTAGAACACCCAAGGCTGACGGTTCCAATAGAAGAAATCTTTGCTGTACTAGAAAGGAATAATTGGATCCCGGAAGCAAAGAGAATCGCTCAGCCCAGACCAGTTGCACGAAACCATGAATTATACTGCAAATATCACCGGGCACATGGGCATCGCACTGAAGATTGTTTTCACCTTAAAAGAGAAATTGAAAAACTAATCGAACAAGGAAAATTAGATGACTATTTAGAGCGGAATAACCGCAAGAGAGGAAGAAGTAGGAGTCCTCGGAACAATAATCAAAGAATGAATTCCCGTAGAAGGTCCCCTAATGATGATCCCCCGCAGGAGTTGAACAATGATCAAATTAATTGTACCATCCACACAATCTCAGGAGGACCCGCTGGCGGGGATAGTCGTAATGCTCGTCGCAGGACCGCCAGATCCATAATCGGAAGCTTAAAATACCAGAAAGAAGTATGGACTCTAGAAAGTAAACCAACAAAGGACCAACTGATCAGTTTCAACGAGGGCGAGGTACCGAAGAACCTTGTTTGGGACGTAAAAGAGGACAACCCCGACTTCCCAATGGTGGTATCGCTAGAAATAGTGAAATACAACGTCAAAAGAATCTTGATCGATAATGGAAGCTCAGCAAACATCATTTCCAAAGAGGTCCTAGCCCAGATGAACTTGGGACAAATAACATTCCAAAAGGTAGCTACGCCTTTAGTAGGATTTGGAGGTTCCGAGATTGTCCCCAGTGGCACAATAACTTTAAGTGTCTCACTCGGAAAGAAACCACGTCGGACGGTGAAGCTAGTCAAATTTTTAGTAATGGAAACTCCCTTTGCCTAGAATGCAATCTTAGGGCGACCCGCCCTCAACCTATTCCGAGCTGTTGTTTCAACCTATCATCAGAAGATAAAATTTCCAACTGACATGGGTATCGGAGAAATAGTGAACGATAATTGTATGGCATGGGACTGCTACAACACCTCCCTGACTTTGGGGAACCGCTCTAGATCGATTACCCCGAGCAAGAGAAAGCTCGAAGACGACATCGACAGAGTCGAAATTGAAATCCCTAGTACCGATCGAATAGATAAAAAGGGAAAAGAACCGGTAGATTTGGCTTTGAAACCGCTGGAACATAAGGATATCCTGCTGGTACAAGGGGACCCAACAAAAACAACCAGAATAGGGGCCGAACTAAGTAAGGAAGGGGAAGTAGTGTTGATCAACTTTCTCAGAGAGAACATAGATATCTTCACCTGGAGCGCGAACGACATCGAAGGGATCGACCCTCGAATAATCAGTCATTCGCTAAAGATCGACCCCATGGCAAAACCTGCTAGACAAAAGAAGAGGAATCATGGGCCTATAAAGGATAAAATAATTAAGGCAGAAGTAGAAAGGCTGCTTAAGGCAAAACAAATTCGAGAAATACACTTCTCGGAATGGCTATGCAATGTTGTGCTAGTAGCAAAAGGGGATAAAAAGGATAACAAGTGGAGAATGTGCAATGATTTCATCGACCTTAATAAATTATGTCCGCGTGATCCATATCCCCTCCCAAGGATCGACTTATTAGTCGACTCAACCGCTGGTTTTGCGATTTTTAGCATGATGGACGCCTTCCAAGGTTTTTATCAAATATACATGGATGAGCGAGACCAAGAGAAAACTGCCTTCATAACCGAGCAGGGAGTGTACTGCTTCATAGTTATGCCAATTGACCTAAGGAACGCCTGGGCCACTTACCAAAGGTTAATAAACCTGATGTTCAAAGAATTGATTGGAGAAATAATGGAAGTCTACGTAGACGATATGCTGGTCAAAAGCATGAAGGAAGCTGATCATGTAAAGCATCTCGATCGATGCTTCCAAATATTGAGAAAGTACCGAATGAAGCTAAATCCCGCAAAATGCACTTTCGGTGTTAAGTCGGGGAAATTTTTGGGCTATTTGGTACATCAACGAGGAATTGAGGCCAATCCAGAAAAAATTCGAGCCATAACCGAAATGAAGCCTCCCAAAACGATCTCCCAAGTACAGAGCTTGGTAGGAAAGATCGTAGCGTTAAATAGATTCATATCTAAATCGGCTGACAGAAGTTTGCCTTTCTTCCAAACTCTTCGAAAAGCAAAGAACTTTGTTTGGACCAAAGAATGCGACCAGGCCTTCGACCGGCTAAAGGAATATCTGACGACATCCCCGTTATTGACCAAACCAACCGAAGGGGAACCATTATACGTCTACATATCAATCTCCGACGTGGCCATTAGTTCGGTTTTGGTTAAAGTGGAAGGTTTAGAACATAAGCATGTTTATTACTTAAGCAAATTACTACAAGGGGCCGAGAAGAACTACTTGGAAATAGAAAAATTCGCTTTGGCCTTAGTGGTAGCAGCACGAAAACTCCGACCTTATTTTCTAACTTACAAAATTGTGGTCTTAACGAACCAACCACTAAGACAGGTCTTAGCGAGGCCAGAAGTCTCTGGAAGATTGATCAAATGGGCGATCGAACTCGGTCAGTTCGAAATCGAGTACAAACCAAGAATTGCGATTAAAGCCCAAGTCTTAGCCGATTTCCTGTTAGAAACTCCAACCCAGGAAACCGAACATAGCGAATTAACTAGTCATAACAACGACATCTTGATCGTAGAAAATCAAACCTGGTTGATGCACGTCGACGGTGCTTCATGCCGAGAGGGAGGATGTGCCGGAATCAACTTTACCGGACCAAATAAGGAGGATATAAATTATGCGATAACATTGGACTTCATCGTAACAAAAAACGAAGCAGAATATGAAGCGCTGATCGCAGGAATGGAAATGGCAATCAAGGCCAACATAAAAAGCCTTAAGGTATTAACCGATTCAGAGTTAATACAGAGACAGATAGAAGGTCTGTACGAGGCAAAGGAATTTAATATGGTCACTCGCTAAAGTAAAAAAATTGGCTGAAAAATTCGAAAGTTTTGGGATACAGAACATTCCACGGCCGATATCCTTCGGGAGGTACATGAAGGAGATGCAGGAAATCACAGCGGAGCAAGGGCCTTGGCTTTAAAATGCCTTCGAACAGGTTATTATTGGCCTACCATCAACAATGATGTCGTCCAATATGTCCAAAAATGTCATCATTGCCAAGTCCATGCTAATATAAGTCATCAATCAGCCGAAAACATGCACCCAATACCAGTATGTTGGCCGTTTGATCAATGGGGAATGGACATCGTGGGACCTTTCCCAGCAGCTAGATCCAAGAAAGCATATGTTCTAGTCGTTGTCGAATACTTCAGCAAATGGATAGAATGCATCGCCCTTGCTCGAATAACTCAATTCCAATTGATCAATTTCTTATGGAAGTTCATAGTATGTCGATTTGGCATCCCAAGAACTCTGATCTCCGATAACGGAACCCAATTTTCGGGAAAACAGGTAATGGAATGGTGTGCAAGGCTAGGAATTCAGCAAAATTTCACTTCAGTTGGGCATCCAAGAGCGAATGGACAAACTGAAGTGGCGAACCGAGAAATAATAAAATCCTTGGAGAAAAGATTAGGGGCAGCCAAAGGAAGATGGCTAGATGAACTCCCAGGAGTATTTTGGGCTAATCGAACTACGGTCAGAACTTCAACCGGGGAGACCCCATTCAGTCTAGTATATGGCTCGGAAGCTGTTATTCCAGTCGAAACACTACTTCCAACACCAAGAATTGAAATGTATGACGATCAGGAAAACACAAAGGCAAGAGAAAATGATATCGATTTAACAGAAGCCTTAAGAGAAAAAGCGGTCGTACGATTGCAAGTCGCTAAATCAAATATGGAGAAAGCCTACAATCAAAAAGTACGCATACGAACCTTCAAAGAAGGAGACTTGGTATTAAAAAAGGTAGAGGTATCCAAGCACGTGGGAAAATTACAACAGAATTGGGATGGACCATACATTGTTATCATTGTAGGAAAGAAAGGTTCGTACAAGATTGCACACTTGGATGGAACCCCCCTACCAAGAACTTGGAATGCAGTCAACCTCAGAAAATACTATGGAAGATAAATCATAGTAGATTATGCTGGTTTATTTCTTTTGATCTAGTCCGTTTTATTTTTTATTCGTTGTAACAAAGGCCTTGGCCTGGAATTCATTTTTAAAGATTTTTGCAATTTTGAATACGAAATCAAAGGTTCACTTGAAGTAAAAGGTGAAGCATCAAAACGAGTTGAGTATAAATCGATCAATTCGATAAACGCTCCTCGGATTTCTACGATCAACTTGGTTTGATCCAATACGTTGATCTTGAAGTATGACGAGTCGAGTAAAATTGATCCGCTCAATAGACGCTCCTCGATCTAATAATATAACGAGTTGAGTAAAATTGATCCGCTCAATAGACGCTCCTCGATCTAAAAGTAAAACGAGTCGAGTAAAATTGATCCGCTCAATAAACGCTCCTCGATCCACATCTAAAGATCAAAAAGATTTTAGGTATGAAAAACCTAAGTCTTATAATGAGTTGAGTATAAATTGATCCGCTCAATAAACGCTCCTCGATGTCTTAAAACGAATTGAGTATAAATTGATCCGCTCAATAAACGCTCCTCGATCTATGCCTAACGATCAAAGAGATTTGGGAAAAATACCTAAGTCTTATAACGAGTTGAGTATAAATTGATCCGCTCAATAAACGCTCCTCGATGTCTTAAAACGAATTGAGTATAAATTGATCCGCTCAATAAACGCTCCTCGGTCTATGCCTAACGATCAAAGAGATTTGGGAAAAATACCTAAGTCTTATAACGAGTTGAGTATAAATTGATCCGCTCAATAAACCCTCCTCGATCTATGCCTAACGATCAAAGAGATTTGGAAAAAATACCTAAGTCTTATAACGAGTTGAGTATAAATTGATCCGCTCAATAAACGCTCCTCGATGTCTTATAACGAGTTGAGTATAAATTGATCCGCTCAATAAACGCTCCTCGATCTACATCTAAATATCAAAAAGATTTTAGGTATGAAAAACCTAAGTCTTATAACGAGTTGAGTATAAATTGACCCGCTCAATAAACGCTCCTCGATGTCTTATAACGAGTTTAGTATAAATTGATCCGCTCAATAAACGCTCCTCGATCTACATCTAAAGATCAAAAAGATTTTAGGTATGAAAAACCTAAGTCTTATAACAAGCTGAGTATAAATTGACCCGCTCAATAAACACTCTTCAATGTCTTAAAACGAGTTGAGTATAAATTGGTCCGCTCAATAAACGCTCCTCGATCTACATCTAAAGAGCAAAAAGATTTTAGGTATGAAAAACCTAAGTCTTATAACGAGTTGAGTATAAATTGATCCGCTCAATAAACGCTCCTCGATCTATGCCTAACGATCAAAAAGATTTTAGGTATGAAATACCTAAGTCTTAAAACGAGTCGAGTAAAATTGATCCGCTCAATAAACGCTCCTCGATCTATGCCTGACGATCAAAAGGATTTGGGAAAAATACCTAAGTCTTAAAACGAGTCGAGTAAAATTGACCTCGACGTCAATAAAAGAACAGGTTGAGAAGAAATCAACAGCAACAAATACGAAAGAAACAATACAAAAAATTTTATTCATCTATGTTCTAAGAACTTGTATTACATACAGAAGTTTTTGATTAGAATACAAAGTTCTTATTACGATCTACACATCGTTACAACTGTTTAGATAAAATAATCCTATTCTATAGATCTGCGGTCTTCACGACAATGTCCACGGAAACATCAATCTCCTCCCTAGTGCCTCGACGATTGTGATCGACCACCTAAGAAGCATGCTGCTCAGGATGATCGACTTCTTTAGTTCGATGGCCAGGCTCTGAAAATCAAATGTTCTTCCAGACGAAATGATCATTACCAGCCAGATGACCGGCAATACTCATTCACCCACAACAAGATACTGCTTCTACATTAGGAGTTGATATTTTTACTCTGAAGCAGCATCTCGCGAGGACCGTCGTCGTGAGAACATTTACCAGCACACTCCGATGGCCTATCACTCCGGAGGTAACATTGAAGAGCGGAAGTGACTGGAAAATATGAATCCTCCATGTGCAAACGGAAACCACGGACCTCAAACCTATGAAGACAAAGGTTGAGGCCTCATGGGACCCGTCAGTACAAGGTAGGGCTGCCATGGGACCTGTCAGTACAAGGCAGATGAAATTTAAGTCATTGTGATAATATAATTCACGATAATGTGAATTTTTGAATATTACGGGATCAGAAGGCAAAATGAAATTCAAGGAAACTGAGATCTCCATCTTTTCTGAGAAGTTAAAAATAAAGTATGGAAACTGCCTACATATTTATAGGCACAGATGCACGTGATCCTACGGTTGAATAGAGGTCTGATCAAGGGACGAAAGCGCGACCTTTTGAATGCCCGTAATCAATGCGAATAAGTTGGAACGGCTCCTCTATGGTCAAATTGCCTATTCGATTAGAAAAAGAGAATCCAGATCGAAGCGATCAATGCAAAAATAAAAGCGGATCTATAAAGAACTCCAGACTAGAAAAGCTTGCACACTCACATATGCTAGTCGCTTGATAAAGAGCGAGAGATCCTCGACATTGCAACAAAGTATTAGCTCGATTAGAGGAATAAAGATCTCATACTCCGGCCTACGAGGTCGTAACTGCCTCATATATCACATGGAAAAACTATTAACTAACCATATTTAGACCTCTACTGGAATCCAAGAATGGTCGTCATTATTCCAGACTACAAAAAAGTCACATCCTAACATTCCAAAGAATTGCTAAAGGGGGTCTGAATAAGCTAGATCTAAGCAATAATTCTACATTTTCCAATTCCTCCCATATCAAAGAATTGATATATTGATACATTGGTTGCTTTATTTGAGGAACATGGAACTCGCAATCAGTACAGAGAAACATGGATTTTAGGAAGATGCCTAGAACGATATCTTTTCCGCGAACTTAGACCTATGATAAGAAAGCAGAACTCAATAGAAGAAATGACAGCGTCCTTAAATAACATATCCATGAAAAAAGGACAAATTTTCAAGGAATTGATCGATCATCGACAAGAACGCTAAGCATTCCTTGACAATTGTGCAATCAATTATTTACGTGGATGGCCTACAGTCCACATTTCAATGTCCAAAGTGACTTCGGAACAAGCCTAAGGGACCATACTTGGTCAATTGTCATTCTTATACTTGATTAAAAAAGTTTGATTTGCAGAACGAACATTATGTCATTCAGTTACTTAAGACTGATCGAGCCAGACCGGGCTACTTTTTCGAACAAAAATCTCCCAGAGGATCAATATTAGATAAGTAAAACTAAACTCTCCTGCTTATTTAAGAGGAGTTATACTTATTCATAGCAATAAGATGTGCATAACAAAATATATCTACTGATTAAAATTGACCAAGGCATGAATCTGGTTGTAAAAGATCATCATTGTCATTAATTCATACTTCCCATACAAAAATCCAGCCCAAACAACCGCACAAAGGTTGGGCCCCCCCCTCCCCCAAAAAAAAAAAAGAGAGAAAGAGAAATAAACAACTAAATCAGAACAGGTCATTGAGATAGGCTACTATCGCCGGGCCGACTAGCAGAAGCAACCCTCCGAGGAGTCGCGTTACCTACAAACGCCATCAATTCCTCCTGACGCTTTTGATAACCGGCATCATAACCTTGTTCATAGGCCTACCGTCGAGACTCCTCAGCAAGAGCGAGAGCCTGAACCAAGTCACTTTTTTCCTCTTCAAGGACAAACTTCTCCTCTTGCAATTTCTGAAGATCATCATTGGCAAGCTGCAACTGGAGGGTCTGCCCCGCGACCTTCGCCATCTCCGAATCTAAGCGACGTTGTTGGGCATCCCTATCCACAGATCATCATTTTGCACACCCAGCTGGAGCGCAAAATACTTGGCCTGAAAAGAAGAAAAAAAAAGCTCATAAGTGACAAGGCAATCCAGATAAAGCAAAGAAAAATAGTCATAAATATGATTACCTGCTCGCATAACTTAACCAGCGACTGAACGAGGCGAACATTGGGAATACCTTCGTGCTTCCTCAACTCGCCGGGCAAAATTGTGCTTAGGACCAAATCCCAGGACAAAGCATCAGGCTCAACAGAGCCGGGCAGTTCACTATCGAGAGGAACACGATCAGGCCGAGGAGTAATCGAGTACATTATATCCTTAACTTGCTCAAGAATGCAACGGTCGTCTAACATACGAGGGGAATCCCTCTCGTTAGGACTCACCGAAGTCTCCTTGCCCGAAGTAGAGATAACGGTCCGCCGACCGGACCTAGAGCCTGTCCGACCTCCAGAAGGCCCGCCGGCTTCGAAAGAGGTAGACACCACAGTAGTATCATTAAACAAAAACTCAGGAAAATCTTGGGAAATAGATTGTGTTATTGATGGATTCAAAAGGGCACCCCCACTAATTGCCTCTACAGCGACGCTCACTTGGCTTCCGCTAACAACCAGGGCAGTAGAAATAGAGGAAGGAATGGAGTTATCAGGAACATGATCATTTAAACCATGTTCAAAAGAGGAAACACCTGTAGAAACGGGTACATTAAAAGTTTGCTCCATGAAGGACAAATCGTCGAAGGCCACCCGACCGGGGGAAGGCCTCCTTTTACCTCACCAGAAGTAGGAAAATTTTGCTGAATAAAACTTGAACTAATTACAGGAAAAGCTTCAGAAGGGATAACGGGAGTCTCGATCTCCGACCTTCTATTTGAGGATGAACGAGGAGGATCTATCGAAGGCCCCTATGTACGAGACCTTTTAGGTCTAACACTTCTACTAATTTCGCGGGAGGGACGCTTCTAAGTATTACCAAAAAGATTACTCATGTTTGGAAATAAAAAAGAAACTTTAATTATCGAGAAAGTTTATCGACCTCCTAGCAAGAGAGTATTCTATTGAAGTTGAGTAAAAGCGGTAAATAGCGAGTAAAATTTTCACCGCTTGTATTTATACTATACGAAAAGACGCGAGAGACCTAAAGAATGGGCGCAAATCACAGAGACTAGCCTCTGAACAGCCGCAAGAATTCGAAAAGACATAAGCATAATGATTACGGCAAAGTTAAAAAGTTGTCTAAATTATTACAGAGAAGCCGGAAAGGCGTAACTGTCAGAATATGAATCGTCTATTGTACAAGAGGATAAAAAGGTAATATTACAAGCCGTGTCATGTTAACCGTCACAAAGGATTGTTCCACGGGTCGATGGATCACTCCCTCTTCACACAACCTGGTCGCCATCCGGGACTCCCTGTTCACCAGCGACCACTCCTTCATCCGCTCCATCGGCCGCTGTCTCCACATTCTCCCCCTCTTCCTCTGGTCCGATAAAATTAATATCGACCTCATCATTGATATCCGAGGGATGAATCGGCAATGGCTTCCCGAACTCTTCGACAAGGCGAGCCAAAGGAAATTGTTGATAAATGACGTCTGGCAGCTCGGAAGGAGAATATTCCTCGCCGTAACGATTCAGCCTAACATGTGCTGCTTTGAAATATTCCATTCGACGGTCTTCAATCAGTTCCAGAGCCATCAGCTGACGGATCGACTTCTTAAAAGTATTTTCTAAGAGCGGACCAACCATTCGGTACACCAACGTTGTATGAACAGGAGAATTGAGGAATTCGCGAATGACTCTTTCATCAGGATTTCGACCGTAGCGATCCTTTAGACCACTAAGGGGAATATCCTTATCATACTCCTCCAAAGAGGCTTGAAGGCTTAACACCTGAGATTCCAGCTCGCTAATTCGAGCGGTAATCTGAAATTGATGATCTTCCAACTTTTTAGCCAATTGATCGACTTGTTCTTGAGCGCGGGAAGTCTCCAGAACCTTATCTATAATCACCTGGTCATCAGTCCACGTAGCCTAAGTCTCTATGATCGGAAGAGAAGAAGACATCGAGGGACCAACCTCTGAAACGGAAGTCTTATGAAATAAAGTCTTATATTTCTCATCCAGAAACTCACATTGTTGTTTCCAGAGAGCGGCTTCATAGGCATACGATGCCAAATAAGTCTTAGTCTGAAAGAGAAAATGGTAGATAAAATAAATTAGCAAGCTAAAGTATTCGTTAAGTAAAATTACCTTACGAGCAAACATAAAAGGAGATCACCTTTTCAGCATAAAGAGAAGCTCACTGAAATTTCTCCAAAGCATCCTTCCGAAGGAGCTTATTCATATCACGAGTAAACACGCCAGATAGAAGGACACGAGTTGCCTTGTCCACCGCATTCTCGCTCTCGTCATGAACTAAAGAATCGTTCTCAGGATAACCGGCGGCTCTCCTCCCCTGAAGATGGTCCTCGATCATCTCGACTAGAGTAGGCTCCGGATGATTCTCACCTAGTAGAGACAGGTCCTCACCAGAGCGACCATAGTAACACCTTTTTCTCTCCACTGGCTTATCGTTAGGATGGGGCATCGACCAGCTACGACACCCACGGATACCTAGAGAGGTTCGAAGATGGAAGGGAGGATAGCCGGATTCGGTCCCCTTACCAACAGGAGATTCTTGGGAGGAATCCGGAGATTCCTCCCTGTTTTCCTCAGAATCGTGGCCCAATTCCAATTTTCTTTTTCGGGACGCTCTCTGCTCGATAGGGAAGTTCTCTATGGTTTTTGTGGATTTGGATAAAACCATTTTTCCCTTAGAAGAACGCCGGGAATTTTCTACCATGAGAACTAAAATCAAACAAAGTCAAAGTTGGACATAATGTTAAAAAGGGATTGTAATGAGTTGATACAAAAGGAAAAAATACTTACCCAACGATTGAGAAGGGGAAGAAATGGAAAAACTATGAGAACTCAGTCCCGCCTTGCAAAGAAAGGCCTCACCAATAAGAAGAGCACTTTGATATTTGTTGGCACGCATTCCCTGAATTTCGCCAATCAATTGAGGGTCGTCAGGGATAAGATCGCTAGTCACCAAGCGACCACCATAAATCCATTTGGAATCATGGTCCCACGAGAAGGCCTCAGTTTAACCATCCGCCAAAGAATCATGAGAAGGTGGTTGTACAAAGAAAAAATGAGATTTCCAGCAAGGATTGCTGGAAATCGGGGAGTCGAAAATGGAGCGACTAGTCTTCTGGCTAGCAAAGAAATATCCGCGGTTGGAAGAACTAGAAACATTAAAACGGAACAACTGTGTAAAGTTACGGAAAGAAGGCTGGAATCCTTTTGCTATCATCAAAATGGAAAAAGCCACCACAAAGGCCACAGAATTTGGGACCAATTGCGTCAAAGATATGCTAAATATTTTCAAAATGTCAAGAAATAAAGCAGACAAAGGAAGACGTAAACCATAGTTGAAATGAACAGTATAGAAGGCTCGACTACCCTCCGGCGGAGAAGTAACCCTGTCCGAAGGAGAAGGTAGAATAATCTTAGAACCTTCCGGAAAATATTTCGCGTAGTTATCCACGACCTCGTGGAAAGTCTCCTCGGTATAAGCACAAGCGAGGTCCTCGATTGGTTCAGAAATTTGAGGAAGCATACCTTTACCCTTCTGGGCCCTGGCGGCAACATCCGTATCAGATATAATTTGCACATTAAAATTATCCTCGTCAGGGACAGTGAATTCAGACGCTCCGGTCTGCTCAGTCGGGGAGCTCGGGGGAACCTCCTCCTTGACATTAGGAGTAACTCTTTCTTTGATTAATGAAGAAGATTTTCTTGAGATGGAAGCCATCTTTAGGATCCTCGAAGAATACGAGTCGATAAGAGCAAATTAGAGAAGAAATGAGCGAATAAGAAAATGATTGCGGAATATGGGAGTAGAAAGTAAAAGATGACTGAAACAAAGATCACCTATTTATAAAGAAATATGAAAAGACGTTTCGAACTTCTCACGGCTGATCACATTCCCGCCAAGCGGCAGAAAAAGTTGAAACGCTTTCTCAAAGACACACGTGATAGTTCATGATTGGAACGACAAAACGACTATTTATGAGGTGTAGCACTCTTTTCCTTACTTAGAATTTTTTCCCACAGGGTTTTTTCCTAAGTAAGGTTTTTAACGAGGCACATTTCATAGAAAATACAGTCGTAATCTACCATCTACTTCTACGAGCTTCTACTACATATACCCTCGAAGAAGTGAGGGAGTACTTATGGGGGCTATTTCGCACCCCTTATAATACTCGGATCGACTAGGGGATATCAGATCGGTTCGACCATACAAGCACATTCGGGATCATCCATCGACCCGATCAGAAACAATTTACCTCGGCGACCAGACTACAATCCAGACTCTAGAAGGACAGTTATGCCGAGTCCTATTAGGACTATGTTTCCTAGTAAAGCTAGGGTTAATATCATATAAATACCTAGTTAAAACGTTGTATTAGATATACAATCAGAGCTTACGCCTACATACTCAGTCAATCTAATATCACATTGAATAGAAATGCTTTTGCTATACTATTTTACTCATTGGTTGTCTATCTTACTTATTGTTCTTTTACATCATTGTTCTTCCTTGAGATTGATCCATCCAGAATAAAGTAACAGAGCCCTATAATTTGCACTGAACATGACCTCCTAATTACATCTTATTGATTTAATCTTACCCAACGAAATACGGTTAAATCAGAATCCATATGGCTTTTGACAACTTCAACATTCATGATCAACTCATCAAGTTGCATGTTCCAAGTTTGGGAAAAAGTCATAGATTGACCTTTGGATTTGAATAGAGATATTCTCATCAATTTTCTATTGAGAGATGCAGGTTTCAATCCAATAGTCATATTTTGGTAGTCATAACCACCTTTCTATGGCTAATAGTTTCTTTGTAATCTTGGATTAAAATCCAATTTCTCAACTTCATAAAATGGAATTTTGAGTTCCTTACGAATTTGATTAGATTACGAAGCGATTGTGCAAAGATCGGTTCAGCACGTTTCAGGGTTCACTCCCTCTGTTCATGAGGATGGGTCCAATTCTTGGACTTCATCAAGTTCTATGACATTCCTTATTTCCTTTGACAAGGATTCGTCAACAGAGGAACAAGCTACTTACTAGATACTTTCGTTTCTCGTTGTCGTAGAACAGGTATCCAATGGATTTCGTTGGATACCCCATAAACTTTATATGAATCAGATCTACCATCTAATTTCTCATATAAGAGTGTTTTGATATGTCTTAAATGACATGGTGGTGTAAGAACTCACTTCGAAAAAGTACTAGACCAAGTATTTTTGAAGAGTCGGGGAGGCTATCCCCAAATGTGAATTAAGGAATATGGCAAAATCACAGTCGTGAATCGAATAAAGTTTGATTCCTTCTTTGATTTGCTTCATGAGAATTCTATTCTCATCTTACAGATAATCAAGGAGTTAGTTGCTTATGTTTCAACAAGTTTGATTAGATCAAACTGCTTTTGACATAATGCATTTAGTTACTTCATTTCCAAAACGTCTATTGGATTACTTCAATAGTTTTAGAATTGTACTTCAACAAAGTACACATACACTTTAACGATTGAAATCGTAAATATATGTGAAGTAGCATCCCTTTGAACTAGTGCTTTTAGTTCTTATTGATTGAAATGTTTGGAATGCCTTAGCGGTCCTTTATTATGGTTATTATTCCTTCAAGATTTGAAAGATACGAATTTATCCAAGTTCTTTATTTCAAGAGCAATTGATAAAAACTTTCCTTTCGAATCTTTAGGAAGAATGTCCAAAATAAACATTTCAAGTACGGACGATCATCTAGTTTGTCTTACTCATTTTTTGATTCGGCAAGCAGTTTTTCGAAGTTTTGATTCGTTTATCATTGTTTTATTTCTATGTATCAAAACATCAATATTTGTACAAAGTTAAATCGCTCTAATTAAATAAATTCCATTCTCAATGGTAAAGCAATAATGTCTTGTACAAAATTTGAAATAATACTCAAAATAAACTAAAACTAAAAACTCATGCTAATACGAAAAACTAAGTAAAACTTCTTTTGCTAAAAAGGAATGTCTAGGTTCAGTTATTCCTTGACCCAGTCCCTGAATTCGTTTTCCCTCAACTCTCTCTGCACTGCTTGCATCTTCCTTTCAAGGAATTCCCTCCTTTTAGGTGGAGAGGGAATACTGTCATCCGCTGTATATTTTTTTACAGAAATGAAAGTTTTATCAGATGTTACATCAAAAAGAATTAATAGATGTAAAATTTAAAGTCATACCGTAGTTAAGTCTATCCAGGAATTCCTTTTCAGTGAGCTTCCTTATTTTCTTTTCGTTCTTACATAGAGGGCAATTTTCTTCATATAGTCCAAATCCTGTCAGATGAGCTCCTTCATATTTGTCTAACAACTCATGCAATTGTTTTGTTTCAATTCCATCAGGCGGAATATCTCAATGTTGCATGAAATGAGTGAAGGTGTCAGATAGACCATGTAGAGTAATCTCTATCTCATCTTCGAGAATCATTTGGGCTCCAAACCCTTTGATTCGTTTGAACATCTTGGTTAAGTAACAACAATATTCCTTAACATTGTTAAACTTAGCCATGGTTATTTCGTGAAGGTAATTGCACATCATACTTCCCAAAGTTGATTCGTTTCTAACATGCACTAAGTATTGTTTGAACGGGACAGTGGATGGTGAATGGCTAACAATAAAACAGACAACTATAAGCAGACAGGTTTAATATTAATACTTATAATTAACGAAATTTGGACTTTTTATCGAAAAAGTTCTCCCACTATTTTTATCGAAACAATAGCCCTTTCTAGTTTCGGGAAAAATCTATTTCCTAGTAGGTCTTGATGTCCCAGCAGCAATTAGTTGTACCCACGACTCGTGGCCATGCAATTAATTCCCTAGGTAGGTATACATTTTACCAATTGTGTCTACTACACGACCTTCAAGCTATTTTGCCTCGTTTTTCGCATTTATCTAGCACTGCTACATCATAAATGTTACTACGCGTTAAGTCTAACCCATTAATCATGATAAGCAACGGGCTCGGTCATGAATTCTCCATAACTAGTTATCGGTCGATCTTCACGTCCCGACCAGTCCCTACCCTTGTCGAGTTTTAAGAAAACTAGAATCAAGGAATTTCGTGTATTGCCCCTTTCTTCGACTTGGGTGCCAGACTCTGGATCACCTCTATCGTTAAGTAAACAACATACACAAGTTCCTATTAATCGAAGGATTGGATTTATAAAACCTCATTTTATATTTAACCCAATGTGACTTAATATTTATTCGAGAGGGGATTTTCGGTTTTGAAAGTTTAAAGAAACTCTCCTCGAGATCTCACCGCTTCAATTATGCTTTATCTTTTATTTACGATCTAGATTCTAGCGCGCAAACACACAAGCAATCATAAATCAACTAATAAATAAAAGCCATACAAGCCTAGCATGCATACTACCACAATATGTTTTCGATCGGGAGCCTCCTATGCAGGCCATCATCGAGCCAATGATGTTGGCCCAATTGGTCAATCTAAAGGGTTCTCAAAGAACCTATGCTATTACACAATGTACCATGCATACATGGCCTTCAATTCCTTTTGGGCTCCCACCTTGCTTGTAAATGGGCCTCCACCCTAGACTAGGAAAGCAGTAAAGTCCTATTCTATTACAAAGGCTCAAAGTGGCCCAAAAATAATAACAAGCTACAGGCCCAATAAAAACCATGCATTAAATTAAACCAATCACATCTAACCTAAGGTCAAGGCTCGTCGCGATCGAAAACCACGTAAACAGTTCACGTAGAGCAAGAAACATGCAAACAACTTTTACGCATTTCTTTCTTCATTTTAAAACTACCTTTTAAAACTAACTTCCTCTGATTCTTGCTTTTTAGTCACTACTAATTATGACAAATAAATTCTTGGGTAAATAAAACAAGTTTTCTGCCTTAAGAACAGATTCTGATTATTCAACTTTTGAAAATTGCAGTTCAGCCCCTATACTTTCAGAAATTGCACTTTTGACCCCAAAACTTTTGAAAAGTTACAAATTACCCCCAAAACAGTTTTCGGACAGAAGGACAAGAAAATAAAATTTTGAAATCCAGAAAATTTTTGAATTTTGCAAACTGACCCCTGAACTTTCGTAAATTACAAAACAGTCCTTGAATTTTCAAAAATTGCAAAACAGCCCAAAAACCCATGCGATCAGAATTTCAGAAACAGCCCAGATTTTACAAAAATTTCCAGAAATAGAAAATTAAATTTTCATCCCTAATTTACACGATTTGCGATAATTGCACAAAGAGTCCTGATTTTTCGAAAAACTATAAATATGCCACAGATTTTAAAAAGCAATTTTACCCAATCATAGATCCAGTCATAACAAGCAAGAATCAATCAACAGAACATAATTATCACGCGTTCTTATACACATAATTAAACATATACGGTGAACACACATTATGTTCAGGCCTTTTCGTATAAAACGTATGGAGTTGGCTCTGATACCACTGTTGGGATATTCTTCTATGGGGGCTCGATTGTCAATACAACAAAGTGCAGAATTTAAAATTTTTCGAGGTCCCTATTAGTCCCATAAATCTTTCTCCACAGTTAATTATACGAAAAGGTTGAATCAAACAAATCATAAACATAAGGGGGTTTTTGCGATTTACCTCACCACGGCTTGGTGGTGGTTACCTCCAGGTGTTTCGTTTGATCCACAATATGAGTGATCCATGTGTCTCACCTCCAAAGTTGATCCACAACAATTGGATTGTAGTGACACCTCCAAGTCGTAGGCTACGAACTGGATCTTGATGATTTGTCAGCAGAGGATTCTGTAGATCTGGATCAGGACGTAGATCTAGATCAGGATTGAGAGATCTAATGGGAGAAGAAACTAATCACAGGACTTGTGTGATTGGATCAGGTTTCGGCCAAGTCAAGATCGGCCAGGTTGGGTTCGGCCGAGTTGGTTCGGGCGACTAGTGTTGGGGCGAAAGTTATGGGGCGATTTTGTAAATAAAATTCTTGTGCGAAAATCTGATTTCTTTCTTATGCAAAAATCGGTTTTTCTTGCTTGATTTCAGCAGAGTAATTTTCTTCTCAAAAGTTTTTCTATTGTTGTCAGGGTTTTTGAATGAAGAGAAGAGAAGAAGTATTTAGAGAAGAGTCCTTCTCTTAGAAGATATCTTCTTCCCTTATCTTTCAAATCCCCATTCCTTATCAACTTAGGAATGCAAGATTTGATAGATCTCTTCTTGCTTATTCTCCAAGATTAAAAACTCTTTTCCTTTATCTTACAAAAACTCGCCCCCATGTCCCAATTTTATGATTATTACAAATCAACCCATATAATTATCCAATCCTAAAATTGGGTAATTATTTGATCTTCCAACTTCATTAATTTACTACTTTAATTAATTTCATAATTAATCTGATAACTCTAATTAATTAATTTAAACACTAATCAATTAGATATCTAATTAATATTCTCCCATTGAATTAATACCTTAATTCAATTACTTTGATTTAACAACTTTAAATCATACATTTCCTTTATGACAGTCACCGTCAATTTGTATTGTGTGTGACCCTCTGGGTTCACTATCAATTGGCAGCAGATCGTGATTTAATTAACGAGCAATTAAATGCTCCGATAAATTAAACAACTTTTAATTGACCACTCCAGAATTAATTTCTTTATTAATTCAGGAGTACCTACACTTCATGGTCGATGTCTAGCCACAAGCCCATGAAGCCCAATTAAAGGTGAATTGATAATTGTGAACCTCACCTCTTATAATTGCCATGTACATACGGTCCTTCCACGACTGATTTCCCGATCGAGACCTAGGCTGTGTGAATTGATCGGCACCTATAATTATCTCGATTCTGTACTTTCTAATTCTGGATAGTAATTCCAGTGTGACTGCTAAATCTGGAAACCCCTTTCCAAATCCGTCACCGACCACGGCCGTGGGTTTCTCGGAACTATTATCTAAGAACGTACAGGAAATTCTCCCACCTTATCAGGATGAGTCGATAGATCCTTTCTTAGTACTAACCGTTCGAGTACACTTTTGTACGCACCCAACTTAGGCACTTTATGGCCAGGCTACGTGACCAGTACCTAAATCTAAGTATGCACATCCATGTACCGAATTCGCCCTAGCACCTCAAGTCTAAGGACTAAATCGTACACTATTATAAGCCTTGAGAAACATCGCTTCCACAATGGGTTTCTCTGTTCAGGTCATTCGATGCGTTCAATCCTCCATTGAACCACCTACTCATATGCACTGGCCTCAAATGCCTTGCTCATGAAACGCTACAAATTCACTCCATGTGAATCATGCATACTTGTACAAGTCTTGGCGATTCCTACGATACCCCGTCTCGTTCGGAATCTATGACTTGGAACGGTTTTAAGATCACGACCTGAGAGACTGTTTCATGTTTCTGTTGGGATATGGCTCGATTTGTCATACAACAAAGTGCGGAATTTAAAATTTTTTGAGTCATCCAATGGTCCCATAAAAGAAGTCTCCATATTATGTATACAAAAACAAGAAACAAAAACGCACACAATGAATTAACAAGGGGGTTTTTGCGATATACCTCACCACAGGCAAGGTGGTGGAAACCTCCGGCTTCGTTTCTGATTCTGATCTGGTTCACAGGAGTGATCCAAGTGTCTCACCTCCAGGGATAGTCCACACCAATTGGATTCTGGCAACACCTCAAGATCTTAGGCTCAGAACTGGATTTAGGAGATTTGTTATTGCAGGATTGTGTTGAATCTCTGGACAGATCAAGATCTAACACAACGGAACAGGGAGATGGCGGCGGCGGCACCAAGGCAGCCCACGGCAGCAGGTGGCGGCGGCTCAATGGTGGCGGCGGCGGCTAGGGTTTCTAGCTAAAGGGGGCGGCGCTTACTAGGGCAAAAGGAGGCTAGGGTTTTCTTTTTGAGTGTTACACATTTGAGCTCTAGATGTGCTCTATTTATAAGCTCCTTCTGACCTAGGTCTACAAGACTCCTTATGGGCTTTAATTAATAAAAGCCCATGTCTTGCAATCCTTCATTTAATTAACAACTTTAATTAAATGCCCAGCCCAATTAAATCATTATTTCTTTTATATAATTAATTAGCAACTCAATTATTAATTAAGTTAGCCAATTAATTAATCTCCCACTTGAATTAAATACTTTTAATTCATTTAATTGATTTAATTATCTTTAAATCAATTAATTCCTTTCATGTCCTTTTATAACAGTCACCGTCCAATTGTATTGTGTGTGACCCTCTGGGTTCACCATCAATTGGCAGCAGGCCCACGAATCCTTCGTGATTTAATTTATGAACAATAAATTGTTCCGGTCAATTAAACAACCTTTAATTGACCACTCCTAGAATTAAATCCTCTATTAATTCAGGAGTACCCACACTTCATGGTCGATGTCTAGCCACAAGCCCATGAAGCCCAACTTCAGGTGAATTGATATTTGTGAACCTCGTCTCATATAATTGCCATGTACATACGGTCCTTCTATCGACTAATATTCCCGATCAAGACTTAGGGTGTGTGAATTGATCGGCACCTCTAAATTTGTCTCGATAACTATACTTTCTAATTCAGGATAATATTCCAGTGTGACTGCTAAATTTGGAAACCCCTTTCCAAATCCGTCACCGACCGTGGCCACGGGTTTCTCGGATATATTATCTAAGAATCGTATAGGAAATTCTCTCATCCATTACAATGAGTCAATAGATTCCATATTGGTACTAACCACCCACGTACATGTCCATACGCACTCAACCTAGGCATGTTATGACCAAGCTACGTGGCCTATACCTAGATCTAAGTACGCACTTTCATGCACCGAATTCGCCCTAGTACCTCAAGTCAAAGGACTAAATCGTACACTATTATATTCCTTGAGAAATATCCCATCACCGATATGCGTCATGCGCTTCCACAATGGGTTTCTCTGTTCGGGTCGTTCGATGCGTTCAATCTTCCATTGAACCACCTACTCGTATGCACTGGACTCAAATTCCTTGCTCATGAAACACTACAAATTCACTCCATGTGAATCATGCATACTCGTACAAGTCTTTGCAATTCCTACGATACCCCGTCTCGTTTCGGAATCTATGACTTGGAACAGTTTTAGGATTACGACCTTTGAGACTGTTTCATGATTGCACTCAGTACTGAAGTGAATCGTCCCATAGTCAAATGTAATCTAAGGGTTTCATCCAATCGCTTAAATGTATTCGCGAGAGATGAAGTTGGCCATTGTTTATCCTTATACACATATAAATAAACATGCGTATTAAGTCATTTATACTAAAGAAATATAATGATAGTTTCACTACAAGCTAAATATATTGGCTTGCAGGGCACTATTCCATCAATCTCCCACTTGCCCTAAAGCCAATCATAAACGTTTCTAGGAGCCATCTTTCTAAAGATGTTCTTCGAACTCATTTTATGATATAGTCTCTTTTAGTGGATCCGCTAAAAGTCTTCTGAGTCGACGCGATCCATTACCCGCGTTAACTCTACCAATGATTTTTCTAATCAAATGGTACCTTTCTTTCAATTATGTTTAGATTTCTGGTAAGATCTCGAATGCTTTGCTTTGACAATAGCTCCAATGTTATCATAGAAGATAACCATGAGCTTCGCAATGCTAGGCACTACATGCAACCATAGGATGAAGTTTTATATCTAAACACTTTCTTAAGCCGCATTTAATGCTACATTTAATGCTGCAATATATCTTGCTTCAGTGGTTTGAATGGTTACGGTGATTTGCTTGGAACCCTTTCAAATTCACCGTTACCCCATTGATGCAGGATATGTATCCAAAAATGGATATATATAATTCCTCCACATCAGACTGAAAATTCGAATCAGTGAATCCTTCGAATTTTAATTCTCCACTACCACCGTAGACCAAGAACAAATCCTTAGTCTTTGTCAAGAGTTTAAGGATATCTTTTACGGTGGTCCAGTACTTCTTCACTGGAGTTTGACTAGCAACTGCTCGCGACACTTGAGCATGTTCTACGTCTGGTCTAGTACATAGTAAAGCATGCCACATGCAACCTTTTGTTTGAAACATAAGGTATTTGAGACATCCTCCTTTGTTCTCATTTGATGTAGGGCACATCGATTTTGGAACAAGGGATACGGGTCTCACTGGAAGCAATCCTTTCTTGGATTCTTCATACTGAATATTTCCAGTATTGATTCTATGTACTTAGATTTAGAGAGTGTCAGCATCCTTTTCTGATCTATTCTATAGATACGTATCCCAATACGCAAGATGCTTCTCCTAAATCTTTCATGGAGAATTGCATGGACAATCATGCTTTCGTCTGTGCTAATATTCCGATATCATCCTAGATAACCAGAACATTATCGACATATAAAATATGAGCTTCATCGCGCTCCCACTAATCCTTTTGTACACTCATTGTTCATACTCGTTTTGATGAAGTCAATTGTCTTGACTATCTCATCAGAACAACTGTGAATCTAAATGGATTCAAATATCGCTAATGGAGAAAAGGTTTCAACAAAGTCTGTTCCAGAACATTGTGAATAACCCTTTTACCACTAGTCGATTCTTAGAGGTCAACACCTCTCCATTCATTCCAAGTTTGAAGATCCATTTATAACTTATAACCAACTTATAGGGATAAATCCCTTAGGTGGATCAATCAAGGTTATACCTTGGTGGAATGGATGGGATCCATTTTGGTTTACATGGCTTCGAGCCACGTACCCAAGTCTATGTCTGACATCGCTTCTTGATAGGTCTTTGGATTACTTTCCACATTCTCGTTTTCGTGAATGAGACCAAATCGCTTTGGCTCCTTACGAATTCGATCAGACCTTCGAAGAGTAGGTGTACAAGTAAATTTAGTAAATTCTGGATTAACTCCCACTGTTTGCGGGGATGGGTCCAAATCTTGGACTTCATCAAGTTCCATGACGTTTCCATTTCCTTTGACGTGTGATTCATCAACAGAGGAACTGGTATCTAGGAGAAACGATTGTTTCTCATTGTCGTGGAACAGGTATCCAATGGATTTCGTTGGATACCCCACAATTATATACAAATTGGATCTACTAGCCAATTTATCTCCTTTCTCGTTTCTACCATCCGCAGGAGATCTCCATACTCAGAAGTAAGAGCATAGAGGTATTTCGCCATACCTTTCTTGGTAAAGCTTTGCAGGCACAAACTTTGAAGGTACTTTGCTTAGTATCTTCGATGCAGTCAGGAGCACTAACCCCTAGAATGCATAAAGAAGCTTTCACAAAACTCAATATGGATCGAACAATGTCTAACAATGTTAGATTCCATCTCTTTAGACACTTCAATAAGTTGAGGCGTCTTAAGAGGAGTTTGTTGTATGAGAATCTCATTCTCATTAAGATAATTGAGGAATCCTTGACAAGTATTTGCTATCTCAACTAGATCGAATGGTCGCAATACTTTGTCTTTGTTGATTCTCTACTTCGCATCGAAATACCTTGAAAGGTTTTTCGGATTTGTATCTCACTAGATTCATTTTCCACTAACGACCAGGGTCTTTAGCAAAAAGGTACGAAGTATGAGTAATCTCCTCTCACAGTAACCTTTAGTGATCCATACTCATGGATTAAATCCAGATTTTATTTGGTTCGCTCTTGATTCCCTGTGACGGGAGATCTGGTCATCTCTCCTTTGAGACATGATTCGCAGGTTGGAAGTTCATCCAAGTTCTATTTTTCAAGAAGCTTAGGTGAAACCAACTTTTGAATCCTACTCTTGGAGATGTTTCCAAGTCTAGCGTACCAAAGTTATGGATTATTATCTTTGTATTAATTTGAACTTCACACATTAATTCAATAAAATTGAGTTAATGGTTTAGTTCAATTAATTTGCTTCCTTTCAATTAACATCTTTAATTGAATCCTTTTCGTTTTCAATTAACCCTTTAATTGAAACGTTGCTTAATTAATTAGATCATCTAATCAATTAAACACATCAGTGCCTTTCTTAGATGCAGTGGGATAATTCGACTTATAGGCTACTTGCATTCTTTTGACTACTTTTATGGTCGAATTAGAAGAGAATAAATTCCTCTTCATTTTACTCTTCTTTGACTTTGCAGTCCATGAAGTGTAAACGATCATGACAGGTCTATCCTATTTGCCTTTAACCAATTCTTTGGTTGATTCATGAAATGTGATCAACTTATCAAATAAGATCAGTTTATTTCAAGAGTCATTTGAATGAGCGGGAGGAGAATTTAAGAAGAAGTTAATGTTAAGATCACTTGCAGGCTTACGTTTAATCGATCCAGTTTTCAACTAGATTGATAAAACAAAGACAGTGATCCTTGACACTAGTTCCTTCAATTATTCTCGAGTTTTGAAACAATTCCTTGGAAGTCTTGAATCATATTGATTCAAAACTACTCCTCAAAACAAGCCTTTTGAGGTGGAGGTTTGTTTCAGAAGATAGGTCCTCAAAACAGGCCTTTTGAGGTGGAAATTCAGACATGCTCCTCATGTTGCTTCCATAGCTCTTTCAATCTTGATGCTTATTTTAGGAAACGATCATTTAAGATTCCCATACTCTATAGGTGATTCGTTTCACTTTTGAGATTCATCTATATATGAGAAACAATCATTAATATTCCCATATTCTACGGGTGATTCGTTTCTTATATTTTGACTTATCTCATAAGCGCATAAGGCATAGGATTGTCATTTAAGAACATCATTCCACTCTTGGAATTCAAGACAATTCTCAAGTTTCTTGCCTAGTCGATATTTTAATCCAGCTATTTTATTGGTCGAGGATAAATAGTAAAATGGATAATTACTGATATCTCAGTATCTAATTTAAAGAGAAGACAAACATTCAGTGGACTAGTTAATGAATAATACTTATAATCTACGAAGGTTGGACTTTCTATCGAAGAAGTTCTCCCACTATTTTATCGAAACAATTACCCCTTCAATTGTTCGGGAAATTCTATTTCCTAGTAGGTCTTGACGCCCCAGCGGCAATTAATTGCACCCACGACTCGTGGCCATACAACCAATTCCCCAGGTAGGCATACTTATTGCCAATTGTGTCACTCCACAACCTTCAAGCTATTTTTTGCCTCGATTTTCGCACTTATCTAGCACTGCTACATCATAAGTGTTACTAATCGTTAAGTCTAACCCATCAATCATGATGAGCAACGGGCCCGGTCGTGAGTTCTCCGTAACTAGTTATCGGTCGATCCTCACATCCCGACCAATCCTCACCCTTGTCTTGTTTAGTTAAAAACAGGAGTCAAGGAATTTCACGTATTGTCCCTTTCTTCGACTCGGGTGCCAGACTCTGGATCACCTCTATCGATAAGTAGACAACATACGCTAGTCCCTATTGATGGAAGGCTTGGATTTATATAAATACTTCATTTTATTTTAATCCAATATGACTTAATATTTAATTCAAGAGGGGGTTTACTGGTGTGAAAGTTATACTAACTCTCCTCGAGATCTCACCGCTTCAATTATGCTTTATCTTTTATTACGATCTAGATTCTAGCGCGCATCTCATACAAGCTAAATATAAATCGACAAATAAATAAAAGCCATACAAGCCTAGCATGCATACTACCACAATATGTTTTCGATCGGGAGCCTCCTATGCGGGCCATCATCGAGCCAATGATGTTGGCCCAATTGGTCAATCTAAAGGTTTCTCAAACGGGCCCTATGCTATTACACAATGTACCATGCATTCATGGCCTTCTTATCTTCTTGGGCTCCCACCTTGCTTGTAAACGGGCCTCCATCCTAAACTAGGAAAGCAGTAAAGCCCTATTCTATTACAAAGGCTCAAAGTGGCCCAAAAACATAATAGGCTCGCAGGCCCAATAAAAAACAAACAATAAATTAAACCAATCACATCTAACCTAGGGTCAAGGCTCGTCTCGATCGAAAACCACGTAAACAGTTCACGTAGAGCAAGAAACATGTAAACAATTTTTTACTTTCTTCTATCTTAATTTTAAAACATCCTTTTAAAATTACCTTCCTATGATTCTTGCTTTTTAGTCACTACTAATTATGACAATATAAATATCCGGGTAAACAAAAATTAATTTTCTGCTCAATTTCAGATTCTATTTTTCAATTTTTGAAAAATTTCATTTTGACCCCTCAACTTTCGAAAATTGCATTTCGACCCCAAAACTTTTTAAAAAGTTACAAAAACACCCCTGGGCAGTTTGGGGCAGCAGACCAGAAAATAAAATTTTGAATTTTGAAAATTTTCGATTTTTCAAATTGACCCCTCAAGTTTCGGTAATTGCAAAACAGCCCCTAAGTTTTCAGAAATTGCAAAACGACCCCAAAAACCGTGCGACCAGAATTGCAAGAACAGTCCAGAATTTTCTAATTTCTAGATTTCAAAAATTTCGAATTTTCAGCCCCAAAAACCCTAATATGCGATTTTTGCCCCAAAAAGTCCTGAAGTTTACAAAAACTATAAAAACGCCACAGATCTTGAAAAGCAGTTTTACCCAATGATAGATCTAGTCATAACAAGCAATAATCAACTTACAGAACATAATTATCATGCGTTCTCATACATATAATTAAACATATACGGTGAACACAATTATGTTCAGGCTTTTGTATAATAATAATGGAGTTGGCTCTGATACCACTGTTGGGATATGGCTCGATTTGTCATACAACAAAGTGCGGAATTTAAAATTTTTCGAGTCATCCAATGGTCCCATAAAAGAAGTCTCCATATTATGTATACAAAAACAAGAAACAAAAACGCACACAATGAATTAACAAGGGGGTTTTTGCGATATACCTCACCACAGGCAAGGTGGTGGAAACCTCCGGCTTCGTTTCTGATTCTGATCTGGTTCACATGAGTGATCCAAGTGTCTCACCTCCAGGGATAGTCCACACCAATTGGATTCTGGCAACACCTCAAGATCTTAGGCTCAGAACTGGATTCAAGAGATTTGTTATTGCAGGATTGTGTTGAATCTCTTGACAGATCAAGATCTAACACAACGGAACAGGGAGATGGCGGCGGCGGCACCAAGGCAGCCCACGGCAGCAGGTGGCGGCGGCTCAATGGTGGCGGCGGCGGCTAGGGTTCTAGCTAAAGGGGGCGGCGCTTACTAGGGCAAAAGGAGGCTAGGGTTTTCCTTTTGAGTGTTACACATTTGAGCTCTAGATGTGCTCTATTTATAAGCTCCTTCTGACCTAGGTCTACAAGACTCCTTATGGGCTTTAATTAATAAAAGCCCATGTCTTGCAATCCTTCATTTAATTAACAACTTTAATTAAATGCCCAGCCCAATTAAATCATTATTTCTTTTATATAATTAATTAGCAACTCAATTATTAATTAAGTTAGCCAATTAATTAATCTCCCACTTGAATTAAATACTTTTAATTCATTTAATTGATTTAATTATTTTTAAATCAATTAATTCCTTTCATGTCCTTTTATAACAGTCACCGTCCAATTGTATTGTGTGTGACCCTCTGGGTTCACCATCAATTGGCAGCAGGCCCACGAATCCTTCGTGATTTAATTTATGAACAATAAATTGTTCCGGTCAATTAAACAACCTTTAATTGACCACTCCTAGAATTATGAACAATAAATTGTTCCGGTCAATTAAACAACCTTTAATTGACCACTCCTAGAATTAAATCCTCTATTAATTCAGGAGTACCCACACTTCATGGTCGATGTCTAGCCACAAGCCCATGAAGCCCAACTTCAGGTGAATTGATATTTGTGAACCTCGTCTCATATAATTGCCATGTACATACGGTCCTTCTATCGACTAATATTCCCGATCAAGACTTAGGGTGTGTGAATTGATCGGCACCTCTAAATTTGTCTCGATAACTATACTTTCTAATTCAGGATAATATTCCAGTGTGACTGCTAAATTTGGAAACCCCTTTCCAAATCCGTCACCGACCGTGGCCACGGGTTTCTCGGATATATTATCTAAGAATCGTATAGGAAATTCTCTCATCCATTACAATGAGTCAATAGATTCCATATTGGTACTAACCACCCACGTACATGTCCATACGCACCCAACCTAGGCATGTTATGACCAAGCTACGTGGCCTATACCTAGATCTAAGTACGCACTTTCATGCACTGAATTCGCCCTAGTACCTCAAGTCAAAGGACTAAATCGTACACTATTATATTCCTTGAGAAATATCCCATCACCGATATGCGTCATGCGCTTCCACAATGGGTTTCTCTGTTCGGGTCGTTCGATGCGTTCAATCTTCCATTGAACCACCTACTCGTATGCACTGGACTCAAATTCCTTGCTCATGAAACACTACAAATTCACTCCATGTGAATCATGCATACTCGTACAAGTCTTTGCGATTCCTACGATACCCCGTCTTGTTTCGGAATCTATGACTTGGAACAGTTTTAGGATTACGACCTTTGAGACTGTTTCATGATTGCACTCAGTACTGAAGTGAATCGTCCCATAGTCAAATGTAATCTAAGGGTTTCATCCAATCGCTTAAATGTATTCGCGAGAGATGAAGTTGGCCATTGTTTATCCTTATACACATATAAATAAACATGCGTATTAAGTCATTTATACTAAAGAAAGATAATGATAGTTTCACTACAAGCTAAATATATTGGCTTGCAGGGCACTATTCCATCAGTTTGCACTCAGTGCTGAAGTGAATCATCCCATAGTCTATTGTGACATTAGGATTTCATCCAATCGCTTAGATAAGTTCGCGAGAGATGAAGTTGGCCATTGTTCAATTCACGTACTATGAATGAACGGGCGTATTAATTATAAACCATAAGAAAATAGTACTACAACAAGCTAATTAATATTGGCTTGCTGGGCACTATCCTATCATCATTACCATCATCAGATATCACAGTTTTATAAATAAAAATATCATGAGGATGAAAAGGTGAGTGATTCTGCGCTGGTAGCTTTTCATAGGTCTTGACATCTGGTCCAAAGATATTTTGCTGTAAGCTAGGCATGGGCGTCATGGAGCTGCAATCTCCCTTCTGAAATCTCGTCCTCTTACCCCACATTTCCAAAGTTATGGAAATGGTCAGCTTGACTGCTCTGTCTACAAGGTCTTCATTCTGCTGAGGCTCTTCAGGGATAGAGTCAGTTATCTTCTTTGCTACAGCTTAGGCCAGCTTCCTCATCTTATAGTGCAGCATGTTATGGAAGTGGTCTGAATCCAAAGCTTGTCTTATGCAGCCGGTTCTAAGCCATTTTAACACTCATGCTTCTTCAGCATCAAACACTTTCTAGCGCGTAATCTGATCCATTGTCTTTGTCAAAGGATAGTCCCTCCATCTGTTGTATCTTACCTTTTCCGCAGCACAGAGACTTCGACGCATCAGCATTGATTATACCTCTCCAGTTCAGCTGTAAACTTGTCAAATGCTTCTGGACTGCGGTCTACAATCTCCAGAGAATGTTTGATGTCACTTCTCCTTTTCTTAGCTGGACTGGGAGCAGGCATACCAGTCCTAGGCTTCTTCTTTTCACCAATCACAATGTTTCCACTTTGACTAGGACCGTGAGATTCTTTCACACTAGCTTCAAGTACCTTAGCTAGGTCTTCCGCTTCCTTTTCAGCTATCTCAGTAGCAGAAAGTTGTTGTGGCTGAGGCTCTTGATAGGATAGTGTCCAGCAAGCCAATATTAATTAGCTTGTTGAAGTACTAATTTCTTATGGTTTATAATTAATACGCCCGTTCATTCATAGTACGTGAAATTGAACAATGGCCAACTTCATCTCTCGTGAACTTATCTAAGCGATTGGATGAAAAACTAAGGTCACAATAGACTATGGAACGATTCACTTCAGTACTGAGTGCAATCATGAAACAGTCTCAAAGGTCGTGATCTTAAAACCGTTCCAAGTCATAGATTCCGAACGAGACGGGGTATCGTAGGAATCGCCAAGACTTGTACAAGTATGCATGATTCACATGGAGTGAATTTGTAGCATTTCATGAGCAAGGCATTTGAGGCCAGTGCATATGAGTAGGTGGTTCAATGGAGGATTGAATGCATCGAACGACCCGAAGAGAGAAACCCATTGTGGAAGCGCATGACGCATATCGGTGATGGGATGTTTCTCAAGGCTTATAATAGTGTACGATTTAGTCCTTGGACTTGAGGTACTAGGGCGAATTCGGTGCACGAGTGTGCGTACTTAGATATAGGTACTGGTCACGTAGCATGGCCACAAAGTACCTAAGTTGGGTGCGTACACGACTGTACGCGAATGGTTAGCACTAAGAAAGGATCCATCGACTCATCCTGATAAGATGAGAGAATTTCCTGTACGTTCTTCGATAATATGTTCCTAGAAATCCATGGCCATGGTTGGTGACGAATTTGGAAAGGGGTTTCCAAATTTAGCAGTCACACCGGAATTATTATCCAGAATTAGAAAGTACAGTATCGAGATAATTAGAAGTGCCGATCAATTCACACACCCTAGGTCTCGATCCGGAAATCATCGTGGAAGGACCGTATGTACATGGCAGTTATAAGTGGTGACGTTCACAATTATCAATTCATCTTTGATTGGGCTTCATGGGCTTGTGGCTAGTCATCGACCATGAAGTGTAGGTACACCTAAATTAATAGGGAAATTAATTCTAGGAGTGGTCAATTAAAAGTTGTTTAATTGATCGGAGCATTTAATTGCTCGTTAATTAAATCACGAAAGTCGTGGGCCTGCTGCCAGTTGATGGTGAACCCAGAGAGTCACACACAATACAAATCTTGTCTTAATGGATTAATAACCGAAATAAAGGATTGCTAGGCATTCCAAACATTTCAAATCAATTAGAACTAAAAGCACTAGTTCAAAAGGATACTATTTCATATATACTCGCGATTTTCAATTGTTAAAGTATATTTGTACATTGTAGAAGTACAATTCTGAAACTATTGAAGTAATTCAATAGACGTTTTGGAAATGAAGTAACTAGATGCATTATGTCAAAAGCAATTTGGTCTAATCAAACTTGCTAAAACATAAGCAACTAAATCCTCGATTATCTAAAGGAAAATAGAATTCTAAACAAAGCAAATCAAAGAAGAAGATCGAGCTTTGATAAAACTTGGTTGGACTCTCGACTGTGATCTTGCTAAATTCCTATATTCACATTAGGGGATGGCCTCCCCTGACTCTTCAAAAAAAATACTTGGTCTAGTATTTTGAAGTAAGTTCTTACACAGCCATGTCATCTAAGACATAGCAATAGACCCTTATATGAGAAATTAGATTGTAGATCTAATTCATATAATGTTTGTGGGGTATCCAACGAAATCCACTGGATACCTGTTCTACGACAAAGAGATCGAAACGAAAGTGTCTCGTAAGAAGCTTGTTCCTCTGTTGACGAAAATCTTGTCAAAGGAAATAACTAATGTCATAGAACTTGATGAAGTCCAAGAACTGGACCCATCCCCACAAACAGTGGGAGTAAACCCTGAAACCTGTTGAACCGATCCATGCACAAATAATGGATATGGCATGAAGCCATAAATTCAAAGTGGAAAGTTTGACTCACCTAATGGCGATAGGTCACTCTTCAAAAGTCTTTCTAGGACCAATGAAAGTACCTTCTCCGTTTGCTACGTCAAAATCCATTTAGAAACTATTATCCATAGAAAGGTGGTTTTAACTGCCGAAGAATGACTGTTGGATATGAATCCTGCATCTCACAATTGAAAATTGATGAGAAGATCTCTATTCAAATCCAAAGGTCAGTCTGTGACTTTTTCCCGAACATGGAACATGCAACTTAATAAGTCAATCAAGAACGTTGAAGTTGTCAAAAGGCATATGGATTCCAATTGTGCAAAAGGATCAGTGGGAGCATAGTTAAAGTCGCAACGCAATGAGATATTGATCTACACATCAAGTACGATATAAGAATATCAGAGAAGCACAGACGAAAGCGTGTTATTCACGCAATTTTCCATGATAAGATTTGGGAACTACATCTCACGTACTGGCAATACATATATATGGAGATAAAAGCGAAGTAGATGTTGCAATTCACCAAATCGAAGTACAAAGACTATATATTGATTAAATTCAAAGACTATATATTGATTAAATTCAATATGGAAGAATCCAAGAAAGGATTAGTTCCAAAGAGACAAGATTTCTCTTACTTATTTAATGAGCCCTACATATAAATGAGTAAAGAAGTAAATGTCTCAAGAAGCCTTATGCTTTAGCATTTGGATTGCATGTAGCATGCAAAGTCTTGTACTAGACCTGACACATCAAGATGCTTTGATCATTCAAGAGCTACTGATAGTCGAACACCAGTAAAGGACACTGGACTACCATTAAAGCAATCCTCGAAGATAATTAAAGGATATAATGTTGGTCTGTGGTAGTAGTGGAGAATTGAAAACTTGAAGGATTTAGAATTTCGAGATTTCCAGTCTGAAGTGGATGATTTATTCTGTCTCGATGAAGCGAAGGTAAATTGGAAGAAATTCCAATAGTATACCATTGCAAACTCAAACAGAATATACGCACCATTATGATGCTGCACAAGAGAAAGTGTTTAGATGAGAAACATTCGTTCAATGATTGGATGAATCACCTAGCATGGCAAAAGCCTGTCATAATCTTAACTGATTTAGACAAGGCAATTGCTAAATGAAAGGAAAACGAGATCTCACCGATAGTCTGAACACAATATCATATGATTGAACAATTCATAGATAACTGAGACGCGTAAAAGTACTACGTTATCTCAACAAAGACAAACTTAGCAGATCCACTAATTAAGCTCTTTCACAAATGGGTTCGAGGGACATCTTGGTATAGATGGGTCTTAGAAATGTTGTGATTGGCTTTAGGGCAAGTGGGAGATTGATAGGATAGTGCCCAGCAAGCCAATATTAATTAGCTTGTTGAAGTACTAATTTCTTATGGTTTATAATTAATACGCCCGTTCATTCATAGTACGTGAAATTGAACAATGGCCAACTCATCTCTCGTGAACTTATCTAAGCGATTGGATGAAATCCTAAGGTCACAATAGACTATGGGACGATTCACTTCAGTACTGAGTGCAATCATGAAATAGTCTCAAAGGTCGTGATCTTAAAATCGTTCCAAGTCATAGATTTCGAACGAGACGGGGTATCGTAGGAATCACCAAGACTTGTACAAGTATGCATGATTCACATCGAGTGAATTTGTAGCGTTTCATTAGCAAGGCATTTGAGGCCAGTCCATATGAGTAGGTGGTTCAATGGAGGATTGAATGCATCGAACGACCCGAAGAGAGAAACCCATTGTGGAAGCGCATGACGCATATCGATGATGGGATGTTTCTCAAGGCTTATAATAGTGTACGATTTAGTCCTTGGACTTGAGGTACTAGGGCAAATTCGGTGCACGAGTCTGCGTACTTAGATTTCGGTACTGGTCACGTAGTCTGGCCACAAAGTGCCTAAGTTGGGTGCGTACACGACTGTACGCGAGTGGTTAGCACTAAGAAAGGATCCATCGACTCATCCTGATAAAATGAGAGAATTTCCTGTACGTTCTTCGATAATATGTTCCTAGTAATCCATGGCCATGGTTGGTGACGATTTGGAAAGGGGTTTCCAAATTTAGCAGTCACACCGGAATTATTATCCAGAATTAGAAAGTACAATATCGAGATAATTAGAGGTGCCAATCAATTCACACACCCTAGGTCTCGATCGGGAAATCATCGTGGAAGGATCGTATGTACATGGCAGTTATAAGAGGTGAGGTTCACAATTATCAATTCACCTTTGATTGGGCTTCATGGGCTTGTGGCTAGACATCGACCATGAAGTGTAGGTACACCTAAATTAATAGGGAAATTAATTCTAGGAGTGGTCAATTAAAAGTTGTTTAATTGATCGGAGCATTTAATTGCTCGTTAATTAAATCACGAAAGTCATGGGCCTGCTGCCAGTTGATGGTGAACCCAGAGGGTCACACACAATACAATTGGACGGTGACTGTCTTAAAGGAAAGCAAGTGATTTAAAGTTGTTAAATCAAAGTAATTGAATTATGGTATTAATTCAATTGGAGAATATTAATTAGATATCTAATTGATTAATGTTCAATTAATTAATTAGAGTTATCTGATTAATTGTAAAATTAATTAAAGTAGTTAATTAATTGGAAGAATAAATAATTAACCAATTTTAGGATTGGATAATTATGGGTTGATTTTGCAATTAACTAGAAAAAGGGGTAGGGGGCGATTTTTGTTGAACAAAGAAAAAGAGTTTTACTTGAGGAGCAAGTTAGAAGAGATCTATCAAATCTCACATTCCTAAGTTGATAAGGAATGAAGATTTGATAGATAAGGGAATGAGATATCTTTTTAGAGAAGGATTCTTCTCTTATAAATACTCCTTCTCTACTCTTCATTAAAAGGTTAAGATTTTTGAGAGAAGCAAAAACCCTGAAAAACTTTTGAGAGAACAAAATTGTCTTTGCTGAAAATTGAGAGGAACCGATTTGCATAAGAAAGAAAACTAGATTTTGCACAAGAATTATTATTTACAAAATCGCCCCAAAGCTTTCGCCCCAAACCCTAGTTGCCCGAACCTAGCTCGGCCGAAGCGAATCTGAGCTGGCCGAACCCAACCTGGTCGAGCCCTGTTCGAATCATACAAGTCCTGTGATTCGTTTCTTCCATCTGTATCTCCTAATCCTGATCCAGATCTTAAGTCCAGATCCAGATCTAAAATCCTTTGCTGACAAACCTGCGAGATCCAGTTCGTAGCCTAAGACTTGTAGGTGTCACTACAATCCAATTGGTGTGGACTAAACTTTTGAAGTGAGACACAAGGATCACTCAAGCTGTGGATCGAACCAAACACCTGGAGGAAACCACCACAAAACCGTGGTGAGGTAAATTGCGATTAACCCCCTGTGTTTAATTAATTGTTTGATTCAACCTTTTCGTATAATTAACTGTGGAGAAAGATCTATGGGACTATTAGGGACTTCGAAAAATTTTAAATTCCGCACTTTGTTGTATTGAAAATCGAGCCCCATAGTAGAATATCCCAACATCTCTAGCTTGCTAAGCTCAATAGCTTTTTGATAATCTGCTTCTGCCTGTTCTTCTTCCTTTTTCTTTTTGGCAGCTTTCTCCCTTTTTCTCTGGGCAGCAGACATCCTTCCCTTACCTTTTCTTTTCTTCCTTAAGGCTGGGGACGCTACTGTTGCAAGTGTAATAGCATCAATGGGTTGAGGGTGGATGAGAGGTACGTGTTGTACATCCTCCTCAACGTTTATGTCAGTCTGCTGATGTTCTTCTGGAACAGCAGACTTAGTCAGAGAAGGATCTTCAGCAGACTTGTCTTCAACAATCTTTTCATCAGCATCAATAGGTCGTTCAGTTGAAGCTCCATCTTCTCTAACAGTAGTTGGTTCCTCTGAGAAGGTGAAACTCATCCTTGCTTTGGATTAGTCATAACTCCAGTGGGTTGAAGTTGCACGGGCAATCTCTTCACTGAGCTTCTAGTTCTTCTCCGAGTAATTTGAGGTTGGGCTGGTTCATCTGATTCAGTCCTTTTTGGAGATGTTCCAGTACTCATCTCCTCAATCACTTTAGTCATTTGTGTGAGTATTTCCTCATCAACCATTGCCTCAGACTCTGCTGATCCGGCTTCAACAGCAGGGGCAACTGTTTGATCAGCAGACTTACCAATCTGTTTGGTAGTCTTAGTCTTCTTGGCAGCAGGCTTTTCAGCCTTTCCTTTTGCCTTTCTCTTAGGCGTAGTAAAAAGCTTAGCTTCACTCCTTACTGGTTCATACATTTTTAGCTCTTTCAACGGATGAACCTGCTTCCCATTCACCATGGAACAGCAAAGAGCCATGAACAAATGACTCAGCATAATAACATGTCCACTTTTCTTCATTTGCAAAATGTTGAAGAAGTGGGCAGCCCAGTTGACTTTCAGTCCATAGAAAATGCAAATCATTGTATGGTATCTCCTTCTTGGAAATCCATTTAGAGAGCCAGTAGAACATTCCAAAACATTTGCTATAATGTCTGCAAAGCGTTGATACTCATCTATCAGTTGAGTCTTCATCAACGCTCCAGACATCTCTTCTTCCTCCTTCGCACATATCTTCCAAAATTCCTTTTCCTTTTCCGATCCAAGACTCGTTACATCTCATCCTTTGTTCGTCAATCCATAAATCTCCTCTAACACAGCAGGAGAGACGCAGATCGTCTTCCCTCCAACCTTTGCAACCATTGTACTCTTCTGTTTATCAACCTTCCTGGTTCTGTAGAAGTCAGCAACATCATCAACGAAGACTAGTTCTTCTTGAGCCTCCAGAACATTCACTAACGAGGATTCCTTAATTTTCCCCATCAATTCCTTCATCAATGGAGTTCTAGACGAGTAGAACTTGTCGAAGCTTAAGTTAAGTACCTTCCTTCAGCTCCAGCCATTTTTCACTTTGATTGCAGGTAAACTGTGAGATTTAGAAACTTTAAGACAGAAAGTAGAATATTAGTAACTTCTTGAGAGCTTAGAGATTTTAGGGGTGCGTAAGGGCGACCCTTCTGATGAGATATGAATTTATAGATTTCAATCAGCATCGGTTTCCATGTTTCACGCAAGCCTTTGGATTGATCTGACAGTTTTTAGATCGTGTGGGCATGTATTAAGTATTTCAAATATTATAAGTTAATGTCAGATGCGCGGGAAACTCAATCGACACTAGTCTGTTACTTATAAAAGTGTGTTTTTGGATATTACGTTTTTAATGCACACTTATACAATGTACCAGACGAGTAGAGTTAAACTTATCTGACAGACAAGTGATCTGATATCTGATTATTACTAGTGAAAGACAATTGCTAGTAATCTTCCTCTGATGTTTGTCAATCCAGCAAGATAAATTAATCTTCAAACTTCAAGAATTAAGAACAAATCTTCAGAGAATGTAACTTCAACTAACTGTCATCAACAAATTTCATCTGTAGATCAAGAGTACCGCTAGGCTTACATGTTCCCCCTGACTTCAAGAATCCATAAGTTAACTAGTCTGTTGAGAGTTAACCTTCAAGATAGTAAGATGAGTAAGCTGAAGAACTCGAGTCTTCTGATGAGTTCCCCCTCAGCTTATGCATCCAAGTTTAGTAGTCCTAGTTCAGCTCTTAGAGTTGAATACCTTGCATCACTTAGTGGTTTGGTGAAGATGTCAGCAATCTGATTGTCAGTATGAACATATTCTATGATGACGTTCCCTTTTTCCACATGATATCTGATAAAATGGTACTTTATTTCAATATGTTTAGTTCTTGAATGACTTGTAGTGTTCTGAGTAAGTGAGATGGCACTTGTATTGTCACAGTAGATTGGAACTCCACTGATCTTTATGTTGTAATCTTCTAGTTGATGTTTCAACCAAAGTATTTGTGCACAACATGCTCCAGCAGCAATGTATTCAGCTTCAGCAGTAGAAATAGAAACTGAAGTCTGCTTCTTACTCATCCATGAGATCAGACGACTTCCCATGAATTGACAGGCACCTGTAGTACTCTTTCTATCAATTTTGCAGCCAGGAAGGTCAGAATCAGAATATCAAGTAAGCTCGAATCCTGATTCTCTAGGGTACCATAATCCCAAATCTGGTGTACCTTTAAGGTATCTGAGAATCCTTTTGGCAGCTAAGAGATGGGATTCTCTAGGATTTGATTGATATCTGGCACAAACCCCAACAGAATACATAATATATGGTCTGCTAGTTGTTAGATATAACAGTGACCCTATTATGCCTCTGTACTTGGTGATGTCCACCGATTTGCTATCTTCATCTTTGTCCAAACGAAGTCCAGTAGACATGGGAACACTAACAGTGGGGCTAGTTTCCTTACCAAATTTCTTAAACAGATCATTTGTGTACTTAGCTTGGTTGATGAAAATTCCATCTGGCAACTGTCTAACTTGCAAACCAAGAAAGTAGTTCAGTTCACTCATCATGCTCATTTCAAACTTGTTTTGCATCAACTTGGAGAACTTGTCACACATCTGTTGTTTAGTTGAACCAAAGATAATATTGTCCACATATATTTGCACAAGTAATATATGTTCTTCTCATTCAACAGTGAACAAGGTTTTATCTACTTTACATTTTCGAAATCCTTTAATTAAAAGAAAATAAAATGAAGTGGCATACCATGCTCTTGGAGCCTGTTTCAGTCCATAGAGGGCTTTCTTCAGGCAATACACCTTATCTCCTTGTAGATAAACCTCAAATCCAGGTGGTTGTTCAACATATACTTCTTCTTAAAATTCTTCATTGAGAAAGGCAGACTTCACATCAATATGATAGAGAGTGATGTTCTTGTGAGCAGCATAGGCTAGAAACAGTCTGATTGCTTCAAATCTTGCCATTGGTGCAAATGTCTCATCAAAGTCAATGCCTTCTTTCTGGCAGTATCCCTTGGCCACTAGTCTTGCTTTATTTCTGGTGACAATACCATCATCTTTATTCATCTTATTTTCGAATACCCACTTAGTGCCAATGACTCTTTGATGACTTGGTCTAGGAACTAGGTGCCAGACTTCATTCCTTTCAAATTGATTCAGATCCTCTTGCATAGCCTCAATCCAGGTAGAGTCTCTGAGAGCTTCTTCAACTTGTTTATGCTATATTTGGGATAGAAAGCTGATAAACATAGCATCATTTGTAGCAGCTCTTCTGGTTTTTACTCTATCCAAATGATCACCAATCACCAACTCTGGAGGGTGATTCTTGAGCCTTCTGAGACCAGGTTGCAGATCAGAATGTTGACCTCTTGATTGATCTTGCAACACTACTGTTGGAGCTCCAATACTAGTATGTTGAACAGTCTCTGGTCTGTTAGTTGTTTGTAACTCGTCTGTTAGACAATCAGCAAACCGATTTTGAACAGCACTTGAGCTAGTAGCTGAGTTGATATCAGGTAGTATGATGGGTACATATTCTTCATTCTTATCAACACTCAACCTCTGAAAATTAGTAGACAGATTTGAATTAGCACTTAGGTTCTCTTCAGAAGATTGGTTTGGTTCATCAAATACTACATGAATGGATTCTTCTACAAGTAAAGTTCTTTTGTTGTAGACTCTGTAAGATATACTAACAGTAGAGTATCCTACAAAAACAGCTTCATCAGCCTTTTCTGCAAAGGCAGTAAGGTGATTTTTCCCATTATTGAAAACAAAGCATTTACAACCAAATATTCTAAGATAATGAATGTTGAGCTTCCTGTTGTTCTAAACTTCATATGTCGTTTTGTTCTGATTCTTGTTGATCATGCATCTGTTATGGGTGAAGCAAGCTGTATTTGTGGCTTCTGCCCAAAATCTTTGAGGCAGTTTTGCTTTAGCTATCATGGTTCTGGTAGCTTCTTTCAGAGTTCTGTTTCTCCTATCAGGAACTCCGTTTTCTTGAGGGGTTCTGGCAGTAGAGTACTTAAGGCTGATTCCTCTAGTATTACAATACTCTTCAACAGTAGAGTTTGAAAACTCAGTCCCTCTATCTGATCTGATCTTTAATATCTTCATGCTTTTCTTGTTTTGGATCAGTTCCATCATATTAGTAAGATGCTCCTTGGTTTCACTTTTCTTCTTCATGAAAATCACCCATGTGTATCTTGAATAGTCATCCACAACAGCTAGGTAGTATTTCTTCCAACGTTGCTGATTGGATCAATGGGTCCAAATAAGTCCATGTGTAGCAGCTCCAATATTCTTGAAGAATTGATTTTAAAAAATGACTTGATTTGTTTACCCTTCTAACAGGCGTCACATAGCTTGTCTTTGCTCATGACTTTTTTGGAATTCCTTCTACCATCTCATTCTTGATTAATTTGTTGATGGTTTTGAAATTCACATGGTTCATCTTTTTGTACCAGAGCCAACTATTTTCACTAGGTGTTGAGGCCACCAAGCAAACATTAGAATTCTTGTCGCAGAATCCCAGTCGACTAACATAAATGTTTCCTTGTCGTCTTCCAGATAAGATGACCTTCTTTGTACCAATTTGTTCAACGTAGCACTTATCTGATGAGAAGATAACCGACAAACCTTTGTCATAAAATTGACTAATGCTCAGCAGATTGTGTTTGAGGCCTTGAACATAAGAGACATCAGATATCTCAATGTTGCCTTTGATCATCTTTCCGCATGCAACAACCTTGCCTTCTTTCCTGTCTCCAAATGTGACTTTTGGACCGTCTACAGAAACCGCATTTGTCAGTTTATGTATGTTGCCACACATGTATCTTGAACATCTGATAGGATAGTACCCAGCAAGCCAATTCCATAAGCTTGGGATAGGTCTATTCTGTATGAGACAATCTTTGATTTTATAATAATACGCACGTTTATTTATATGTATATAAGGATAAACAATGGCCAGCTTCATCTCTCGCGAATACATTTAAGCGATTGGATGAAATCCTTAGATTACATTTGACTATGGGACGATTCACTTCAGTACTAAGTGCAATCATGAAACAGTCTCTAAGGTCGTAATCTTAAAACTGTTCCAAGTCATAGATTCCGAAAGAGACGGGGTATCGTAGGAATCGCCAAGACTTGTACGAGTATACATGATTCACATGAAGTGAATTTGTAGCGTTTCATGAGCAAGGCATTTGAGGCCAGTGCATATGAATAGGTGGTTCAACGGAGAATTGAACGCATCGAATGACCCGAACAGAGAAACCCATTGTGGAAGTGCATAACGCATATCGGTGATGGGATGTTTCTCAAGAATTATATAGTGTACGATTTAGTCCTTTGACTTGAGGTGCTAGGAAGAATTCGGTGCATGAATGTGCGTACTTAGATCTAGGTATAGATCACTTAGCCTGATCATAACATGCCTAGGTTGGGTGCGTATAGTTGTATACGCGAGTGGTTAGTACCAATATGGAATCTACCGACTCATCGTAATGGATGAGAGAATTTCCTATACGATTCTTAGATAATATATCCAAGGAATCCGCGGCCGCAGTCGGTGACGGATTTGGAAAGGGTTTCCAAATTTAGCAGTCACACTGGAATATTATCCTGAATTAGAAAGTATAGTTATCGAGACAAATTTAGAGGTGCCGATCAATTCACACACCCTAAGTCTTGATCGGGAATATTTGTCGATAGAAGGATCGTATGTACATGGTAATTATAAGAGACAAGGTTCACAAATATCAATTCACCTGAAGTTGGGCTTCATGGGCTTGTGGCTAGACATCGACCCTGAAGTGTGGGTACTCCTGAGTTAATAGAGGATTTGATTCTAGGAGTGGTCAATTAAAGGTTGTTTAATTGACCGGAGCAATTTGTTGTTCATAAATTAAATCACGAGGAATTTGTGGGCCTGCTGCCAATTGATGGTGAACCCAGAGGGTCAGACACAATACAATTGGACGGTGACTGTTATAAAAGGATATGAAAGGAATTAATTGATTTAAAGGTAATTAAATCAATTAAATGAATTAAAGTATTAATTCAAGTGGGAGATTAATTAATTAGTTAATTAAATTGCTAATTAATTAATTAAAGGAAATATTGATTTATTAATATGGATTGGGTTTTAATTAAAGAAGTTAATTAAAAGAAGGCTTGCAAGACATGGGCTTTTAATTAAAAGCCCATAAGAAGTCTTGCAAATCTAGGTCAAGTAGAGACTTATAAATAGAGTTCTACCAGAGCTCAGAAAGCTAACACCCTAGCAAAAACCCTAGCCTCTCTCTCTCTCTGACCTAGCGCCACCCCTATCCCTGCGTCGCCAACTGCAAGCCGCCACCACCTCTGGCCGTGAGCTTCCAACCGCCGCCGCACTTTCTCCCTTGTTCCACCTTGCTCGATCTTGCCCTGTCAAGTAGATCTGCACAGTCCTGCATTAACAAATCTCATAGATCCAGTTCTGAGCCTAAGACTAGGAGGTGTTAACAGAATCCAGTTGGTGTGGACTAAACTCTGGAGGTGAGACATTTGGATCACTCCCGTGAAACAGAATCAGAATCAGAGTTGGAGGTTGCCACCACCTTGCCTGTGGTGAGGTAAAAATCGAAACCCCCTTGTTTTTATACATTGTGTGTTTTGTTTCATGCTTTCGTATACATAATATGGAGATCTTATATATGGGACCTTGGGTGCTTCGAAAAATTTTAAAATTCCACACTTTGTTGTTCTGACAATCGAGGCAAACCCAACAGTGGTATCAGAGCCAACTCCATACTTATTATACGAAAAGCCGGAACATAATGTGTGTTCACCGTATATGTTTAATTATGTATATGTAAACACGTGATAATTATGTTCTGTAAATTGATTCTTGCTTGTTATGACTGGATCTATGATTGGGTAAAACTGCTTTTTCAGATCTGTGGCGAATTTATAGTTTTTGAAAACTTCAGGACTTTTGTGCAATAAAATCGCATATTAGGGTTTTAAAGGGCTGAAAATTCGAAATTTTAGAATCTGAAAATTTCAAAAATACTGGACTGTTTTGCAAATCTGGTCGCATAGCTTTTTGGGGTCATTTTGTAATTTCAAAAATTTTGGGGACTGTTTTGCAATTATCGAAACTTCAGGGGTCTATTTGAAAAATCAAAAATTTTCAGAATTCAAAATTTTATTTTCTGGTCTGCTGCCCGAATCTGTTCAGGGGTGTTTCTGTAACTTTTTAAAGGTTTTGTGGTCAAAGTGCAATTTTTGAAAGTTGAGGGACGAAAATGCAATTTTCAAAAGTTGAAAAAAAGAATCTGAATTTGAGCAGAAAATTTATTTTTGTTTACCCGAATATTTATTTTGTCATAATTAGTAGTGACTAAAAAGTAAGAATCATAGGAAGTTAGTTTTAAAAGGTTGTTTTAAAATTAAGAAAGAAATAGGTAAAAGTTGTTTGCATGTTTCTTGCTCTACGTGAACTGTTTACGTGGTTTTCGATCACGCCGAGCCTTGACCTTAGGGTAGATGTGATTGGTTTAATTTAATGTTTGGTTTTTAATTGGGCCTGCGAGCCTATTATATTTTTTGGGCCACTTTGAGCCTTTGTAATTGAATAGGGCTTTACTGCTTTCCTAATTTAGGATGAAGGCCCGTTTACAAGAAAGGTGGGAGCCCAAGAAGACATGAAGGCCATGTATGCATGGTACATTGTGTAATAGCATAGGCCTGTTTGCAAACCCTTTAGATTGACCAATAGGGCCAACATCATTGGCTCGATGATGGCCTGCATAGGAAGCTCCCGATCGAAAACATATTGTGGTAGTATGCATGCTAGGCTTGTATGGCTTTTTTTTATTTGTCGATTTATATTTAGCTTGTATGAGATGCGCGCTAGAATCTAGATCGTAATAAAACATAAAGCATAATTGAATCGGTGAGATCTCGAGGAGAGTTAGTATAACTTTCAAACCCGAAATTCCCCTCTCGAATTTAATATTAAGTCTATTAGGTACATTTAAAATGAAGTTTTAAAGATCCAAGCCTTCCATCAATAGGAACTAGTGTATGTTGTCTACTTATTGACAGAGCAGAGTCTGGCACCCGAATCAAAGAAAGGGACAATACACGAAATTCATTGACTCGTGTTTTTAACTAAACTCGACAAGGGTGAGGACTGGTCGGGATGTGAAGATCGACCGATAACTAGTTACGGAGAATTCACGACCGGCCCCGTTGCTCATCATGATTGATGGGTTCTACTTAACGATTAGTAGCATTGCAGTGCTAGATAAATGTGAAAACCGAGACAAAATAGCTTGAAGGTTGTGAGGTGCCACAATTGGTAAAAGTATACCTACCTGGAGAATTAATTGTATGGCCACGAGTCGTGGGTGCAATTAATTGCTGCTGGGACGTCAAGACCTACTAGGAATTAAATTTCCCGAGCAATCAAAGGGGTGATTGTTTCGATAAAATAGTGGGGGAACTTTTTCGAAAATAAGTCCAAAATTCGATAATTATAAGTATTAGACAAAAGATCAGTTAGCTAAACGTTGTCTTCTTTCCGTTTGTAGATATTAAGTACAATGTCTAAGAATCAATTATCTGTTATCCTCGACGCAAACAAGTTGAATGGCTCAAATTTTGTCGACTGGCTGAGAAATCTCAGAATTGTCCTCGACTCCGAGCGACGAAGCTATGTGCTCGACACACCCATGCCTGCTGCACCCGCAGCACGAGCTAGTAAGGAACAACGAACCGCCTATGCTAAAAGGGTTGATGATGATCTTCAGGTTCGCTGCCTCATGCTAGCCTCGATGTCGAATGAACTGCAGAAACAGCATGCTGAAATACCGCTTGCTAGAGATATACTTCTCCATCTCCAGCAGATGTTCGGAGAAAGGTCTCGCACCGAAAGGTTCGCGACCACTAAGGAGTTGTTTTATCTCAAGATGGCTGAGGGAAGCAGTGTCAAGGATCACTTTCTGCGTTTCATCAACCTGGTTGAAAAACTAGGGCGATTGGACGTAGATTTGCACGCTGATCTTAGCACTGACCTCCTCCTCCATACGCTGCCTCGTTCTTTTGACCAGTTCGTGTTGAACTTCAACATGGAGGATAGAACTCTCGCTCTTCACGAACTGACCAATTTGTTGGCAACGGCAGAATCGACTCTCAAGAAAGAGAAGCCGGTAATGATTGCACACCAATCGAAGGCTGCAAAGCCCAAGAGAGGTAAGAAGAAGAAGAAGGTGTTTTCTTCGAAGGCAGTCACAAAGGTGGTCGAAAAGAAGCGCAAAAGCCCAGAAGACGAATGCTTCCACTGCAAGAAAGCAGGGCACTAGAAAAGGAATTGCCCAGACTACCTAAAAATGAAACTGGTAGCCAAAGGTATTTTCTTGGTTGAAGTTAATATTTGGCAAAATTGCAAAAATCGTCCCAAACTAATCACTGATTTTGGATTTTCGTCCCAAACTATTTAATTTGGCGAATTTCGTCCCGTAATTTAATATTTTTTTGGAATATCGTCCCACCATAATTATAAGACGGAATTGCGCATTTGCCAATGAATTATCACATGTTTGCTTAAGTGTCATGACATGGTAAATTTTAACATGAATAATTATATAATATTTCAGAATTCGTCCCAAATTAATTACAAGATTGAACTTCATTTTCATGAAATTAGAAATTTAATATTGGGACTAAATTCATACAAAATGGTAAATTATGGGACGAAATTTGGCGAGTTGATATAGTTTGGAACGAAAAATCAAAATTAGTAATTAGTTTGGGACGATATTCAAAAAAAATATTAAATTACGGAACGAAATTCACCAAGTTAAATAGTTCGGGACGAAAATCTAAAATCAGTAATTAGTTTGGGACGTTTTCTGCAATTATACCTTAATATTTCTATTAACTGTGCATCGTGGGTGTTAGACACCGCAACAGGTTCTCATATATGCAATGATTTGCAGGTGATGGGAGCAGTAAGATACCTGAAGCCCGAGGATAGAATCCTGCGTTTTGGAAACGGAGCTAGGATCGCCGCTGAGGCTATAGGAGACGTGGAATTAGTTTTAGGGAATTTTACTTTGGTTTTAAGAGACTGTTTGTACGTACCGACAATAATTAAGAACATCATTTCAATTCCGATGTTAGACATTGATGGTTTTAATTTTTCCATTAAAACTGGATCCTTTTGCATATTTAAAGGTGGTTTAATGTATGCTCGTGGTACTTTGATAGATGGTCTGTATTCCCTAGAACCTATAAATTCCAATGTCATGCACATTCAATCTAGAAAAAGGAAATATGATAATCAAACTCCACAACTTTGGCACGCTAGACTTGGACATATTTCCAAGAGTAGGATTCAAAAGCTGGTTTCATCTAAGGCTCTTGAAATAACGAACTTGGATGAACTCCCAACTTGCGAATCTTGTCTCAAAGGAAAGATGACCAAATCACCCTTCATAGGGAATCCCGAGCAAACCAAGCAAACATTGGATTTAATCCATACTGACGTTTGTGGACCATTGAGTGTTAATGCGAGAGGAGAATTCTCGTACTTCGTAACATTCACCGACGATTTTAGTCGTTATGGATATGTGTATCTTATGAAACACAAGTCCGAAACTTTTGAGAAATTCAAAGAGTTTCGAATGGAAGTTGAGAACCAACTTGGACATAGTATTAAAGCACTTCGATCTGACAGAGGTGATGAGTACTTAAGCCAAGAATTCCTTGATTATCTGAAAGAGAATGGAATTCTCGCCCAGCGAATTCCCCCTAGGACGCCCCAACTCAATGGAGTGTCTGAGGGAGGAACCGAACTTTGTTAGACATGGTTCGTTCCATGATGAGCTTCGCTGATCTCCCCTTTTCGTTTTGGGGCCTAGCCCTATTAACTGCCTCGAAGATACTAAACATAGTACCTTCGAAGTCCGTACCAACAACACCGCACCAAGTATGGTATGGTAAAGCACCCGTGTATTCGTATCTACGAGTATGGGGATCTCCAGCGTATGTAAAGAACAAGAAGGGAGATAAGCTAGATAATAGATCTAGTTTGTGCAAATTTGTGGGGTATCCAAAGGAATCCATTGGATACCTATTCTTCGATCCTAAAGAACGTAACACATTCGTGTCTAGGAACGCCCACTTCTTGGAAGAGGATTTCCTCACCAATCGAAATGGGACAATCGTTGAACTTGATGAAGTCCAGGAATCGGACCCATCCCCACAAACAGTGGTAGCTGAACCAAAATTTACTGAACCTACTAGTACACCTATTCTTCGAAGGTCTGATCGAATTCGTAAGGAGCCAGAGCGATTTGGTTTCATTCACGAAAACGAGAGAGTTGAAAGTGATCCAAGGACCTATCAAGAAGCGATGTCAGACATAGACTCGGGTGCGTGGCTCCAAGCCATGCAATCCGAAATGGATTCCATGCATTCCAACAAGGTTTGGACCTTGGTCGATCCACCTAAGGGAACTATCCCTGTAGGATGCAAATGGATCATCAAGCGCAAGCTTGAAATGAATGGAGAGGTATTAACTCATAAAGCTCGCTTAGTGGCGAAAGGGTATTCTCAAAGGCCTGGAATAGTCTATTAGGAAACCTTCTCTCCCGTGGCGATGTCAAAATCCATTCGGATACTGCTTGCCATAGCCGCGTGGCATGACTACGAAATATGGCAAATGGACGTAAAGACCGCCTTTCTCAATGGAGACATTGACAAGGAGATTTTTATGCAACAACCTGAAGGTTTTGTGTCCAAAGGAAGTGAGCACAAACTGTGTAAGCTTCAATGGTCAATTTATGGCCTCAAACAGGCGTCCCGAACCTGGAACATACGATTTGATGAGACAGTCAAAGCATTTGGCTTCATAAAAAACGTATATGAACCTTGTGTGTACAAGAAGAATAGTGGGAGTTCGATATAATTCATTGTTTTGTACGTCGATGACATTTTGTTAATCGGAGACCATATCAAGATGTTAGCGCAGACCAAAGCGTGGTTATCCGCGCAGTTCTCCATGAAAGATATGGGAGACGCATCTTACGTATTGGGAATACGTATCTATAGGGATAGATCGAAGAAGATGATAGGACTCTCCCAATCTCAGTACATCAACACAATTTTGAAGAGATTCAAAATGGAAGAATCCAAGAGAGGATTGCTTCCAATGAGACATGGTATCTCTCTTTCTAAGTCAATGTGCCCTACAACCGACGAAGAAAAGACGAGAATGTCTCTCATACCTTATGCCTCTGCTATAGGGAGCATTATGTATGCAATGTTGTGTACTCGACCAGACATAGCACACGCTCTAAGTGTAACGAGCCGCTATCAGTCAAATCCAGGCGAAGAGCACTGGACTGCCGTAAAAGAAATCCTAAAGTACCTGCGAAGGACTAAGGATATGTTTTTGGTCTACGGTGGTAGTGGAGAACTGAAACTTGAAGGATTCACTGATTCGAGTTTCCAGTCTGACGTGGATGACTTCAAATTCAATTCTGGATACATATTCCGCGTCAATGGTGGAGCAGTCAGTTGGAAAAGCTGTAAACAGTCTACCACTGCCGACTCAACCACAGAAGCAGAATATATCGCAGCATCAGATGCAGCAAAAGAAAGTGTATGGACGAAAAACTTCATCCAAGAATTGAATGTTGTTCCTATCATTGTTGAACCTGTAGTAGTCTTCTGTGACAAAAACGGGGAAATAGCTCAAGCGAAGGAGCCGAGATCACACCATCAATCCAAACACGTACAGAGTAAATACCACGTGATCAGGGAGATCATTGGTAGAGGAGACATGCACATGGAGTAAGACAACATGGCTGACCCACTAACTAAGCCACTTTCACAAAGGCGTTCGATAGTCATCTAGAGAAGATGGGTCTTAGGAACATCTGTGAATGGCTTTAGGGCAAGTGGGAGATTGATAGGATAGTGCCCAGCAAGCCAATTCAATAAGCTTGTAATAGGTCTATTCTGTAAGAGACAATCTTTGATTTTATAATAATACGCACGTTTATTTATATGTGTATAAGGATAAACAATGGCCAACTTCATCTCTCGCGAATACATTTAAGCGATTGGATGAAATCCTTAGATTACATGACTATGGGACGATTCACTTCAATACTGAGTGCAATCATGAAACAGTCTCTAAGGTCGTAATCTTAAAACTGTTCCAAGTCATAGATTCCGAACGAGACGGGGTATCGTAGGAATCGCCAAGACTTGTACAAGTATGCATGATTCACATGGAGTGAATTTGTAGCGTTTCATGAGAAAGGCATTTGAGGCCAGTGCATATGAGTAGGTGGTTTAATGGAGAATTGAACGCATCGAACGACCCGAACAGAGAAACCCATTGTGGAAGTGCATAACGCATATCGGTGATGGGATGTTTCTCAAGGATTATAATAGTGTACTATTTAGTCCTTTGACTTGAGGTGCTAGGGCGAATTCGGTGCATGAATGTGCGTACTTAGATCTAGGTATAGATCACTTAGCCTGATCAAAACATGCCTAGGTTGGGTGCGTATAGTTGTGTACGCGAGTGGTTAGTACCAATATGGAATCTACCGACTCATCGTAATGGATGAGAGAATTTCCTATACGATTCTTAGATAATATATCCGAGGAATCTGCGGCCGCAGTTGGTGATGGATTTCGAAAGGGGTTTCCACATTTAGCAGTCACACTGGAATATATCCTGAATTAGAAAGTATAGTTATCGAGACAAATTTAGAGGTGCCGATCAATTCACACACCCTAAGTCTTGATCGGGAATATTAGTCGATAGAAGGACCGTATGTACTTGGTAATTATAAGAGACGAGGTTCACAAATATCAATTCACCTGAAGTTGGGCTTCAAGAGCTTGTGGCTAGACATCGACCATGAAATGTGGGTACTCCTGAGTTAATAGAGGATTTGATTCTAGGAGTGGTCAATTAAAGGTTGTTTAATTGACCAGAGCAATTTATTGTTCATAAATTAAATCACGAGGAATTCGTGGGCCTGCTGCCAATTGATGGTGAACCCAGAGGGTCACACACAATACAATTGGACGGTGACTGTTATAAAAGGACATGAAAGGAATTAATTGATTTAAAGGTAATTAAATCAATTAAATGAATTAAAGTATTAATTCAAGTGGGAGATTAATTAATTAGTTAATTAAATTGCTAATTAATTAATTAAAGGAAATATTGATTTATTAATATGGATTGGGTTTTAATTAATGAAGTTAATTAAAAGGAAGCTTGCAAGACATGGGCTTTTAATTAAAAGCCCATGAGGAGTCTTGCAAACTTAGGTCAAGTAGAGGCTTATAAATAGAGTTCTACCAGAGCTCAGAAAGCTAACACCCTAGCAAAAACCCTAGCCTCTCTCTCTCTGACCTAGCGCCGCCCCTCTCCCTGCGTCCCAACTGCAAGCCGCCACCACCTCTGGCCGTGAGCTTCCAACCGCCGCCGCACTTCCTCCCTTGTTCCACCGTGCTAGATCTTGCCCTGTCAAGTAGATCTGCACAGTCCTGCATTAACAAATCTCCTAGATCCAGTTCTGAGCCTAAGACTAGGAGGTGTTACCAGAATCCAGTTGGTGTGGACTAAACTCTGGAGGTGAGACATTTGGATCACTCCCGTGAACCAGAATCAGAATCAGAGTTGGAGGTTGCCACCACCTTGCCTGTGGTGAGGTAAAAATCGAAACCCCCTTGTTTTTATACATTGTGTGTTTTGTTTCATGCTTTCGTATACATAATATGGAGATCTTATATATGGGACCTTGGGTGCTTCGAAAAATTTTAAAATTCCGCACTTTGTGGTTCTGACAATCGAGGCAAACCCAACAACATCCACTGTCCAAGTATCACTTTTTTTCTACTTTACTCATACTCCTAATCCTAACCTACAAAACAAAAGAAAATTATTTTAGGTACCCTTATTGAGAGGGTCCTGGCTGATTAGTTTCACCTTTGACAACCCAAGATGTTGATGTCTTAGGCTTCTTAGGCTTTTGAGCTTTTGCAGGAGCATGAACATGTTTATCTTCATCATATTCAGCATGTGTGTTATACTAATAATCAGTATGATAAGGATGATGTTCATAATCAGAGTATGGTGCATGATATGCAGGATATACGTGCATTGGATGAGCAGGGTAAGGAGCATAGTATTGTGGAAATTGAGGTGCATGATATATAGGTGGATATGCAGCAGGTTGCACATAATATGACGACTCATTTCCATACCAAGCATTTTGATTTTTCTTGTTTTTATGCTTCTTTTGTTTACTAGATGATTGCTCATCAACAGACGACTTAGTTTTGTTACTAGTTTGATTGGTTTTACTCTTATCAGCAGACTTCCTAGGACTCTGCTGTTTAGTCTTACAAGCCTATTTTTCTTAATTTGGCTCTTTGCTCTTTTTAGCCTTAGGAGTTTTCTTCTCCTTCAATTCTTTCTCAGGTGAAGCAGGTTTAGTAGTCTGAACATACAAAATGACTTTACTATTGTCAGCAGATATGAACTTTTCTGTATGATTACTAGACATATGAGTGGATGCAATAGATGACTTATCATGAGACTCAATGACTATTTCAAGTTCCATGATTTTACCCTTATATACTTCACATTCAGCTTTCAGAGATTCATTTTCTTGCTCAGGCAGTTTATATTCAGCTGATTCTTTTGGTATTTCAACCTTAAGTTTCAGTGAACTATTTTGCTCTCTTAGCAATATCATCTCTTCCTTAAGCTTTGCAAATGCATCAACAATACTCGTATTATTAACTACAATTTGCTAAAATGAATTAAATAATTCATCTTCGAGAGGAGTTACATCATCCTCAGAATCGTCAGATTCCTTGGCCATCAGACAGATAAGAGCAGAGTTCTCATCTTTAGTAGACTCTTCTTCAGAAGTGTCTGAGTCTGAATCAGACGAGTAGATAGCAGCCAGTTTTTCTGCTTTAGCCATCAACACCTTGCCTTTCTGATGTTCTCTCTCCTTTCTTATTATCTTCTCTTCTTCAGTGTACTTTTCAGCTTTAGGATAGGGGCAATCTCTGATGAAATGTCCTAACTTCCTGCAATTATAACACATTAGTTTAGATTTATAAGTATCCTTACTATCATGAGAAGAAGAGGTAGGGTTAGAAGCAGAAGCATTGTTATATTTGTTCTTCATTTTTCTCTTGTAGAACTTCTTGAAATTGTTTATTAACAATGCAACGTATCCAGCAGTATACTCCTTTTTGTTGAGCAGTGTGGCTTCATCAGATGAATCCACTTCTTTGCTTTTGTTCGCTGTTCTTCTTGGGTTTTCAGCAGCAAACAATGCGGCTGTGGGACCTGATGTTGAGGTTTCTTCAATACCCATCCTTGGCAATTTATACTCGTATGCCTTGAGTACAGAGAACAGCTCTGTTAGAGAGATCTTCCCCAGATCCCTTGACTCTTCCATAGCTGTCACCTTCATGTTGAACTTTGGAGGCAGAGCCTTCAGTACTCTGACAGTAATCCTTTTGTCAGTGAAGGTCTTTCCCAGCTTTATAACTTCATTCAGCGTCCTTGTAAACCTTGTATCCATCTGATCAATGGTTTCCGCGGACTTTATCTAGAAGTTATCTAACTTTTCAAGAGCAACACTCAGTTGGTGCTCCTTTATGGCGTTGTTTCCTTCGCTCATGTCACGGACCTTATCCCACAATTCCTTTGCAGTTTTGCAATGTTTGACTTTGTCAAACCTATCATTGTCCAGGGCTTTGGTCATGATTAAACGACCAACTTTGTCAAGATTAAACAGCTTCACTTCTTCCACTGTCACCTCTTCAAGCTCTTTATTCACCATTATATCAACTTCATCAACCTTTATAGCCTTGGTGATCTTGAATGGACCCTTTGTAATACATGTATACATGTTGTCGTTGTAAGCAGCGAGGAAAATCTCCATCCTGATTTTCCAATCCTGAAAACTAATAGAGCCGATGTGGGGAACATGGCTGATACAGTCCATTTTCAAATAATTTTGAATTTTCAAAAGCGTGCTCTTTTGAGGACTTTAAAATCTTTGAAAAACACTAGGATCAAGCTCGTTGATCAGGCAGTTGATTCAAATGAATCACCCGCTCTGATACCACTTGTTGGTCCCAAGTGGTCAGTTGAGGTCTAGAGGGGGGTGAATAGACCTCTGAAAATTTTAGATTTTGAAACTTTTCAGTCGTCTGTCAGCAGACTAAGATGATCAGTAATTGTAGTAGACTTAGCTGATCATGCACAAAGCTTGAACAGCAAGGTTGACCACTCTTCTGATGATGACTTAGCTGATTTCAGCAAAATCAATTTTCAGTCAGAATACTTGCAGCGGGTGTAAACAGTGCTTTTCACTAGTAGTCTTATAAAGAATTTTATCCCCAGTTTTGTAAACTCATTTTGAAAAATTCTTTCTAACAGTTTCCAAGTGTTCTTATGCAATTTTAAAGTGTGCAAGAAAATAATGCAAGTTGAAAACACAGAGAATTTTTATAGTGGTTATATGGATAAAAATCATTTAGTACACTCTTCCAAGTCACTTAGATCTTGGGTTATACTATAAACACACAGTTTACAGTATAAAATGCTTGCGCTTTACAACACATGATAAGCCACAAGTTCGCAGCAGGAAATCACAAAGAAACTCCTACCCTCTGAAGTAATATCACTCACTTAGATGGATATCTACTTCTCAAAACATTCCTCTATTACGGATTCACTCAGAAAATGTTTTCTTTTTGCTTCAACTTAGCTTCTGTCAACAAATGACATCAGCAGACGAGTAAGCTGTTCTTGAGCTTTTGAGACTTAGAGAAATTCTGCTTCGCGAAATGATCTCAGTTGTTGTGTTGTTTTAACTCTTGAATTCAACTCTATTTATACTTGGATTTGAGAATGTATCCGTTGAAGAAAGACAGATTTCAAATCACGAAGTACTGGTCCCCCAAATTCTGGAACGGCTCCCCGCAACTGTTGCACTGTACACTCTGTTGTACTTTTCTGCCAATCGCATTTAATGCACCCTGCTGATCCGAGAATGTCTTCAATCATTTGCCATTAATACCCTTCTCTTGCAGCATTTATTACTCCAAGTGCATTTATTACCGTTGGGCAGACTCCTTGATCTCTTCCACTCTGCTGATCGAAATGACCCGTCTGATAGATACTCTGCTGATCAAACTTGAACTCATTTGAGTTGAGTCAGCTGTTAACCTACATGTTTGATTTCGAAGTCAGCTCAAGATTAGTAGTCTTCTGGACCTTTGAATTTTGACCCTTCTAATAGTCTTCTTACTTGATCAAAATTCTTCTAAGGATTCTAAGCATTCCTTACTTAGCTCCCTTATCTTCTTAACTTCTTTACACTCAATCTTCATCTTTATCCAATGGAGGATTACTGAATACATAATATGATGGGCTTAATCTTATTATTTAATCCACGTAGATCGTTTTGAGTCGCGAAAAAAGACAAAATAAACCACAGTAGTTTCCGAACAATCGATCATCGAGACAAAATCAAGGATAATCTATAAGAGATCTTTGCAGATACAGAGGGAATAGAATCTACACACAAAAGGAGACAGAATAAGTCAATTGACTCGATTATATGTACAAAGAACGGATTCACGAGCTCGTGCTCCATATCATCCTCCCCCTTCTGCCACATAATTTAACCGAGACATGAACAGAAATAGATTGCCAGAAGACACCCTATTTTATAGTCCATTAATGTTTTTTAGGAGAGGTTACTTATCATCAGTGGCGTAGCCGGATATAATTTCACTGGGGTCATTACTAATTTTTTTCAACGATAATATTATATCAAACCAAAGTACAATAAATATATTCAAGAATAATTTAAGCTAAATAACTTTTTTAACAAAGTTAATTATTCAAAACAAAATTTATTAGCTTAGTGAGGACTTACAAACTTTATAAATATACACGTCGATTTGTCATAGACTGAAACCTCCTCATGATTGCATCATTCGAGGGTATCAAATACATCCTTCTCAATATACGTAATCATGCAATCATTTAACCATTCATTTCCCATTAGATTCCCCAGTCGATTCTTAATATACTTCATAGCAGAGAAAACCCTTTCCACGATTATTGTAGCAACTGGCAAAATTAATAATGCCAGTTTCAAAAGCAAATACACGAGCAAATACACAATATTCCTCTTTATTTCAACTAATTTCCTAACAAGATCTCCAACACCTTTCAACTTTGAGAACTCTTTATCCAATCATATGTCAACGATATAGTTTTCAAGTTGCATATCAAATATTAAGATCTCCACATTAGAACTCAGATGGATAAAACTCGGCCTAACTTATGAGACTTTCTTTATTGAAAGAAGAAAAATGAATTATCCGGACCCAAACAAGCTACACATGTACGTTTTCCACTTCTTTTTTTTTAAGTGAGTTTATTTGTAGGGAAAGAGATAAAGATGAGAGAGTTTATGCGAACTGAAAAAAATATCGCACAACTCAAAAAATTGGAATTTATCTTTTATTATTAAATAATTAAATCATAAATAAAAGTTATTACTATTACTTAATAAGTAAGTGGATGACAAATATATTTTAATAAAAAATTGACCCCACTAACATTTACATGTAAATTTTAATTTTTTTGAGTGGAGTCCATTTAAAGCAAGTATGAGATATAAATATTTTTTACAACTAATAGTATTTAAATTCTTAAAAGTAGGGAAAATTTGAGTGGGGTCATTGCACCCCCCCTCATTTGGCTATAGCGCTACGCCCCTGCTTATCAGATATGTCAGAAGCTGCTTCACGTTATTTTCCCATGCAGCAACATTTTCTCCATCTAAGGCAACCCAATCCACCACAGACGATGCTGGTTGCTCCCAATATTCATCGAGCTATTAGAAAAATGTCAAACAAACAAAAGAATCATAAGGTTGCAGAAAAACCAGGAAAAAACGTTTTAAAAAGCTTGACCATCTACTAGATTTGTGCATCAATCTTCCTGGTAGTATTATATGAATTCAGGGAGAAATTTCTTAATATGTGTTTGTAGTTCTTGCAGTAATATATACACGTGATTTAAAACACGTTCATACTCACCAAGCCTCTGAGATGTTCGATGTATTCAAGACATTTATTAGCATTTAGAACAGCATTGCTTAATTCAGGTAACCACTTCTCTGTAACAGTTTTCTCCTGTTTGGCTGCCATATTCAGACAGTACTTCGTTATCCTGTGCAAAAGAAGTGAACAAATCAATAAAGCCATCTTTGTCCCAAAATAAAATAAAAAAATTCAAGTATAAGAACATAATTCATTTTTTCCCTTGGTATATAAGAAAAGGGCAATTCGCTGGAAGGGAAAACTTTTCAATAACATATTTACTTTTGATCCTAAGCTATTGTAATGTGTACCTATAATATTCTTGCAATGCACAATGGGCATGATATAACAAAGCATGACAACTTTCTACAAGATCTCTGCGTACATGAACCAAATTAACTGTCTTTGCCAAGTCTTCCAATACACAAGCCTCAGAACCACGAAGCTTTAAACAAAACTTCATGGACTCGAGCACTGATGCTAAACCAGCATCCAAACCATCAAAACCTATAAATTAGTGAAAATGAATCAGGTCACTAACAGAGGTCAAGTACATAAATAAATGGAAGGTAACCTTGCATGCAAAAATGAAAAACCCAGTGTCAATCATCCATCAAATTTGACACCCTCGTGGACCAACAAGAATAACCGCCAATGACATCATTTCTTATACTACCTCCGTCCTCTATCTTTTGCTCCCTTAGTTTTGCATGGAGTTTAAGGTAATAGTTTAAAAAGTGAAATTTTTTGGCATTTAATAAATTTGTCTTTGAAAGTAGTGAAGAGTTAGTGGCGCCAAATCATTACCTTATATAAGATGGTATTTTTGAGAAAAATAATTTCAATTTGGGAAAGAGAGTGTTGTTATGGGACATCCGAAAAGGAAGTAGGAGCAAATATTATAGGGCGTAGGGAGTTTATAAAATTCAAACTGTAATAATCTGAAATTCATGACAGCTGAATTAAATGTCCTTCCCCAATTCTACAAAAGCTGCGATCAGAAATCACAGGTGACATTATTTAACAAGCAATTACTTGAGCATTTCAGGAATATGAATTAAATGTTTTACTTTTATTGAAGGAATTTAAGAGAACTTTGTTCTACAACTTTAAAAAGAATGTGTGTCTCCTAGGTAAAAGCTTGTCAAGAAGTTTGAAGATCTCTGTTAAAGCTTGTCAACTTTTATAAGATCTATTTTGTTGACAAGTTTGGATGAAAATGCTAGGTAATTTCATGTGAAAATATTATCCACGAAAACACAGAGAAATTATAAGAAAACCTCACCAGCGGGATACTGTAAGGCAGCAGAAATGCGACATATAGAAGGAACTGCAGTAGGGTCTCTAGCTCCAGCTCTAGCTGTCAGCACTACTGCATTCCTCTCAGCAGTAGCAAATGCTTCAGGTCCTGTAGAGCTACTTGCGCCCATCGACTCCAAGAGTGCCTGACCAGTATGAAGAAGATACATAAGATAACAGGAGCGGCCACAAGTAACTGGTGTATGAAGAAATTTCCTGGTTTATCTCCGACAGGTTCTTCTCATATTCTTGGGCACATAATATCAAGGCCAATAAGAGCTAACTAATACATAGTAGATTGGTAGCAGCACATATGTCAAGGCATGTTAATGTTTCTTAACATCAAGACCCAGAAACTAGGTCATAAATCGTCTACTTTTAAAAAACCAATGAGCAATAATACCAGTTTATCAAAATTATGCTTAAACATGTTCAGTTTTAAAAATGTATATAATAACACAGGTAAGAAAAACGATGAGTTAAATTCTTCAACATCATTTATCACATTATAATGGGACACAAATTAACCTAACGTGTTTGCTTCTTCAGGCCCAATCACATTGGAATCCTGACATCTCTGCCAATTGTTTAAATTGTCTTTCATTGATGGAATATACTCACAGCAGATTTGACAGCATCTATAACATCAGTGAAAAGCCACAAATTAACAAATCTGAACTAATTTAATCTCAAAATGATTATTTTCAGAAATTTGATATGTAACAACTCAAACTCCTACCATAGAATATTCATGGTCTGCACTTTATTTCATGGATTTATCAGGACGCAGACCAAGGTCCCCTAGGATGATTGAAATAATACCCGATCCTAACTAAACTCCAGCTATACAAATTGCATGTTCACACAAGAACATAATTCATCGTATGATGTTGAATAGGTTTTCAGCTGCGATTACAGCATTTCATTTAATGGAGTCGACAAATTTGTTTACCCCTAGTTGTCTACCAGGTCCCTAATTGGGTACCGAATCTTATGTGTTATCTCTGCTCAAACTCGTGTATAAACAAAACACCATAATGTAACTGTCAAGACCATTGTGCTCAGTTATAAAGGACTATCCAAGCCCATGATAGTCAGACCCAAACCTAGAATTCAATGAAAAAATCTTGACTCGATTCTTTTGACTTCTGTTATCTTAATAGAAAATTGTATAGTAATCAAAATTATGTGGCAAGTTTCAATCTAACAGTACTAGGTTAATTTTAAATACCGGGAAACTCCACAAAGACCACAAAACCAATATTTCAGGAAATTATGTTTCAGTTGCCATGCCCACAAACCTGAGGAGTTGATGGAAGCATGTATAGGCTATTATCAGGAGTTCGAACGAAGGCGGAAACTTCATTATCAATTAGATATTTTGCACTATTTGATAAGTCCAGGACAACTTTACATGCAGGAATTATAGTGCTTGATGCATACTCCCTTGCAACTACTGCTTGTTCACTCCAGAAAGAAGCAGCATTCTACGATATCAAAAAAGAAGTCAACAAAATAGGCTGCCAAAAAATGCAAGAAGAAATATATGTGTGAAAGATATAACAAAACTAGTCAAACGATTTTAACCAACAATATTTAGAAGCTGTCATGCCTACACCAACAATTTTGGACACTAATGCAAAACGAGATTTTTACCTAGCACAAATATATTCTTATTTTTTTGCTTCTTATTTGTGGTCCAATTCTTTTGTTATTAACATCTTTCTCATTCTTTTTCTTCCAGGCAATGTATCAAATAGAGACAGGGAGGGAGGTAGAAAGAACCTACCATGTTTGCTCTTAGTAATGCATTACAGATTGTTTCCAACTCAGATCTACGAGCATCAAACTCTTCTATCTTCTTCCACTTCTTTCTTAAAGAATTATCTGCTTCCTTCCTTTCAGCACACAATTGTTTCAAGCGATGTACTTCCGACGTCAATATCTTCAAGCTAGCCTTTAACCCAGCAACTTCTCTTTCTTTGGCCCAAACCATTAACTACAAAGAATAGAGATGCATGTTATGACAGCCACTTAAGCCCAAAGCTGTGGCAAGCTCATGGCGAAAACCTAAATAACTGAAAAGATGGGAACATAGATGTGCATAGAACAAATTTTTTCATATATGATGCTCGAGTACTGACACAGGGTTGACATGATAAGATGCAATAAAGACACATAATGTAAAATTTACAAAAAGAATAGCATACGATAGGTGGGATAAGGCTGTTATATATATCTAAAAATCTTTCATAAATCCATGTTATGTATACGTGATATTTTCTTTATTACAGTTTTATTAAAGAGTATTCAACTCACACCCCAATAAAAAAAAAAAAAAAAGAGTATTCAACTCACTTAATTGATATTGACCTAAAAAATCATTTCGTTTTTAAAGACCACAACTCATAATTATCTCTAGAATGTAGCAATTATAGATAGTTTGGATGACAGAGAATTCAAAGGAATATCCAAACATTCATAATTATTGATTTTAATCTTTATTTCCAACTTGGCCTTAAATAATAGTATAAAATATCACAAAATACCCAGTGATGCCCCAAATGAATTGAATAATCATGTTAGCACAGAATTTTTTGATTCTTCATAGTTGTATCCTCCCCCATATCCAAGGTGACCAAGATTGTGCATGTGCAAGACTTTTTAATTTTGAAGGAGTACATACCACTCAAAATCCTAAGATAATGATAATTGGCAGCATCGTAGGTCCATAATCTCACCAGTCCCTCACCATAAAACTTCACCTACCCTTTCCCCCCATCCAAAAAGAAAGAAAATATCACATGCATGACGGATCAAAACTAATAAAAGCTGCTTTGATTACAAATATTTGCAAGCACCATTAGGTGAAATTTGAAAGTGTATAAGCGCATATAAGAAATCATTTTCCACATCTAACAAAGAATTCTGACAAATGATTTTTTCGCTATTCGTTTCCTTTATTATCTTCATTTGAACTTTGAGCCTCAATTTATTTGACTACTTTCTCTTTCTATAACAACGTTATATTTCTGCTATATAACCTTTTGCTCGGGCTCCTTCGAATTTCATAACTGAGCACACTTAGAATATGTAAGCGCCTAATGAAATTTCCCTGATAGTATCTCCTTTTCTCTTAAGGCCTTAGAGTAGCAACATATGGTAGATTTTTAAGTTCTATGACATTTTGAGCATGGCGCAATATTAAACAGATGAAATTACTAATTAGGAAAAGGGAAAGCCAAAAATAACAAATTAACCATCATCCATGTAATAAATATATACGGCATGCCTCACACAAGGACAGAAACAAAATACGCATCATACTATAAGCCAACAATAGTTTAGTACTTTGGTTTATCCTTATGTTAGGTCAGTTTGATTTCAACTCACTGTACCATTCTTGGTAAAACTTTAAAGTAGAAAATAATACCTTGAGGCTGCTCATATTTTCTGACGCTCCATCATTGATACTTGAATGTGAGGAAACTGCATTACCAATTCCATGTAGATTTTTTAAATCCAGTTGAATAGATTTTCTAGCTTCTGCAGCCTTGTTGAGTGCAAATTCGGTGGCCAAAAATTGTTGCACATGCACTTTCTACAAGAAACATAATATACTATACTACATGTACTAAAAACAAGAACTTTCTACAAGAAATATATTTAATCATACTAGATTGAAGTATTGACTATTGTGGATTAAAAAGCTATTCAAGATTACAAAATGCTTGTGGGTGACAAGACCAAAAGAGTTATAAAAGGAGGAGATAACATTGGATTGGGATAATCCACAGAACTGAAGTCAATGGGTAAAGAATATATTACAAATAATTCCCAATGCTTTGGAAGAAACTAGCAAACAAACGAAAGCCCATGATAGCAAAAATGACACAAAAAAACATATGCTAGGTGAATGACGAAGTACAACTCTCCAGTTGGCTATTTAAGACGGAAGGGGTACCTGTCTCTCCAGAAGTTGATTCCCAATCCCTCCACCACCAAGCTTCCCATTCCCATAAAGATGATAATGTAAAAGTGAGCTTACATCGGGAGAAGAAGCCTCAATTATTGTGTTACTATCGTGATTGTCCCTTCGTAAGACAACAACAACAAAAAAAAAAAAACATTTATTTATAGCAAATATGCAACACAACAAAGTTAAGCTGCCCTGCAAAGATGTATTCTAGTTGTCGAAATTGGATATAATAGCATGTACTTATGTATATATTCAGCTGCCAATTCTATGTGAAATAGTTTATATTTCAACTATAAAGTACAAGAAGGTGATCATCTAAATTAATGAAATTCATAAATTAAAAAAAAAATTACTTGTTTGATAGAACATGGTATCTCATAGATCACTTTTGACAAGTAATCCATCAAATGACAAGAATATCAATTTTCAGTATGTTGCTTTAAACTCAAGTTGAGCGATGGGTGTTTGTGAAAATACCTCAATGCTTCTGCATCATCTCTAACATCAATCTTTTCTACTTCTGCAGTTATCAGAGTTTTCATTTTTTGGGTGTATGAAGTGATTGCTTGCAGAAACTGGGGAGGATTACTTAGAGATTCTGCTATCATCTTAAGATCAAGGTCAGGGGGTAAATCACCATCAATATCAATCCCTATATTTGAAGCTTCCAATTGCGGATTCAAGTGGATTCCACTTCCTTCATAAGCTGGAAAGGAGCTTTGAATTTTTTCAGAGATATGATTAGCAATAGATTCACACGCTCCCTCGACTTTTCCTTCCAGAGCTTTAATATCATGCAAAGATTTGCTGTCGCTTTCATTATTTGCATGGAAATCGGTCACCTTTTCAACATCCTTGGCTTGTTTTTTTACACAGTATTGGAGAACCTTGTGGTACATGGCAAATATCTTTGTTGCTTCATTACACTGTTGATCATAAGCCTCCAACATCACCTGCTTGTGCCTGTAATATAGGATCAATCTATTAGTTTACTATTCTCTACAATGATTTAGAAATACTTAGTCACTTCAATACGATTGCCACTTGTACATAATTAATCATCTTCAAATTAAACAACAGCAAGAAAAAAATCCATTACTATTAATCATTGACTAGGCAATCTAACACTATTTAAATTCAACCCAGATCAAGCTCCATACTTCAACACACATGTCAAGATAACATTACAACTACACACTTGTAATTTGAACAGGTAATTTTGATGATCTCACCTTCTCCTTCGAAAAAAATAAAATAAAAAACTTTAATTCTCTACTGCATCTCTAGTCTAATTTACTTTGAATGTTTAATCTTTCGGTGACAGCTGACACCCCTTTCATTGATTAAAATTTACAAAAGCAACACTTCTATCCACTGATTGATTAAGCACAGACAAATCACATTCCCTATCAAAACCCCAAATGACAAAATCTATTCAAATCACAGCCATTTGATATATTCTATGTTGCATTACTTTTTCGGCAACAATCCGAACTAAAAAATGGCAAATTAACCTGTAATTAGACCGCTCATCGAGCATACTCTTCCGCTCAGCCTCCTCCTTTGAGACCTCAATCATCTTAGCTTTCAACTCCTTGCGTTGCTGCCTAACACTTTGTCTCAACCTCTGGACACCTAATTTCTCCTTCCTCCTACCATCATCAGATTCGGCTCCGTGAACTAGAATATTCCTCCGTATGTTCTCCACCGTCCTATCCGACTTCACCCTGTTCAGCAAAAAACTCCACACAGGAATCATGTTCCCGCGGCAAATATTGCCGAGTGAATCGGCAGTAGGCATTGAAGACGAAGACGCGTATGGCCTGAGAGGCCTATAACCCATTTCATTTTGGAGCCATTCCAAAATTGCATCAGGCGAGCCCGATGACCTGGTGTACATGATTGCAGGAAGAAAAGAAACGAGAGAAAAAACTAGGGGCTTTCTGTTGGAGAAGATACTGTATGTGAATGAGTTAGGGTTTGATTTGGGCTCACAGTGTTTTTCAGAGCATTTCACTCAATTTCAAAATGGACTCAAAATTGAATTTCTTCTTTCTACATTTGTAGTTACCAAAAAACTCCAAAACAGCCTCAAAAACATTATTTATTTATTAAATAAATAATTTTATTTACATTCAACAAAGTTAAAATTTGAATAGTTTATTAATAATATTAGTACAATCAGTTTATAAAACTCAAGACTAAAAAGGAATTATGGACTAAAAGCCAGGTTTTACGAGACAATAAATTAATTATATAATAATAATCTTAGAAAATTCATGTTCAATAACAAAAGACCAAGAACGTCAACACACGGCAAGAGAGGACGAAAACAGTTACTAATGGATCTTAAAGATTTTTAATGTCAGAAATATTCTCTAAACCATGATCTAAAGTTTTATATAACTCAGACAAATAAGTACTTTTATTCAAAAGCAGTGGGTGTTTGCAAATATGTAAAAAAACAGCTTTAATTATTATAAAAATGTCACCTTGAAGAAGTAATAGAAAAAGTACTCCCTTAGATGCTTCTTGCCAACCTGTTTTTACCTGCTTTTCAGTTGAAGAAGCAATAACAGAAGCACCTACTTGTTTACTTTAAGAGACTTCAAATAAAACTTATTGTGCAACTGCGATGTGAGATAAATAACAACACATGAGATAAATAGTTTCACATAAAATATCACAATGTTTAACTACAACGTGCATCTAATAGCAAAGAGGAAAAATATTATGCATTTGGTATGGGTTTCCAATTGACCATTTTCCATATTGTGTAAAAAAAAATATATTTATAGTCAAAGAATCGTACGTATCGCAAATGTATCGTGTATCGTATGATTTTTATCGTATCGCAAATGAATCGTTGCGGAACAAACACCCGGCGATTCTTTCGATCGAGTCGAAACGCTAAGGCCTGAAATCGTATCGAATCGTGCGATTCATATCGTGAATCGTAAGATACTTACTACTATGATTACAACAAATGAAATATAATATTTACCGAGTATGGGGTGGTTCAATAATATCAATAGTAAATAAATTGTACGAGTTACGATCGAGTTGAGATTAAATAAGGGTCTGGCTAATTTACCCAGGATGATGTAGCACAAGAAGAATATCGTAACAACGATAGTATAATCGAATGTATAATTCCTTGGATCAGCAGAGTGCATTAAATGCAACTGAAAGAAAGTACAACATAGTGTACAGTGCAACAGTGTAGGTAGCCGTTCCAGAAAAAGGGAGACCAATACTTGGGAGCACTGAAATTTTGTCTTTCTTCAATGGACATAATTTCAAACTCAAGTATAAATAGTTCATGATTCGAGAGTTGGAGACAAGCAACACAACTGAGAGCAAATCCTAAGCAAAATCTGTCTAAGTCTCAAAAATTCAAAGAACATAACAATCATCAGCCTAGTCATTTGTTGACGAAAGCCGAAGTTGAAGATCAAAGTTTTACATACATATCTATCTAAAGTGATTTTGTTAGAGAAGTGTTGTGAGAAGTATATATTTATTTTAGTGAGAGATATTACTTCGTAGAATATGTTTTCTTTGTGATCCCCTGTTACGAACTTGTGGCTTTTTCATTTGTTGATAGATGCAAGCATTTTATATTGTAAAATGTGTGTTTATAGTATAACCCAAGATCTAACTGACTTGGAAGAGTGGACTAAATTATTTAAATTCATATAACCACTATAAAAATTTCTTGCATACTTCATTTGAATATTTTCAAAGAGCATTTTAAACATTCAAATTGTTTTAAAAGATTTTCTAGGGAATTCAAAACTGGGGATAATATCTTCTAAGTTAAGAAAACTACTTGTGAAAACCGCTTATAAAATCCACTGCAAACAAGTTATTCCAGAACTCTGATTATCTTAAAATCAGCTAACTTATATTAGAAGAGTGGTCAACTCTGCTGATTAAAGCCTTGTGCAAAATCAACTTTAGTACGAATCTTGATCAGCTTAGTCTGCTGACTGGAAAAGTTAGAGAAATTTTGCAAAAAGTTTTCAGAGGTCTACTAACCCCCTCCCCCCCCACCTCTTGACCTCATCTAACCACTTGGGACCAACCAATACGTAGATAGCAAATATATCATATATGTTTAGGATGGAACGAGGGTCTCTGTGGACCAGTGTTGTGACATATACGAGGTTGAAGATAATAGTCGTGGACCATGTTTCATCCATATGGTATGTTACATTAATTGCATATATTATTTATAATACATGTCTTTTAGTGGGGAAAATGCAAGTTACTCCGCTAAAGTGGATAATATGAAATATTTATTGCCTAAATTGAGTAACTATTCAAGAAGGAAAATTCAATTCAAATGAAAAAACAAAAATTCACAAATTGACGAATCATTCATTCATTAAATTGCATCCCATAAAACTACAAACTATTACCTAATTCGTTCCTGATTAAACAAAAAGGAAAAAAAATTCAAACAACTAACCCAGACCCACATAGTTAGATCTTGACAAACACTAATTAATTATTAATTTAAAAAGTTTCATCTTCAATTGAATAGAAGGCTTCTTCCTCCTCATCGGCATCGTCACCATCATCATCATCATCGTCGTCGTCACCATCATCATCTTCTTTCTCCTCATCTTCAACTTCTTCCTTGTCACCATCATCATCCCCATAATCATCATCATTATCATCACCATTGTTGTCTGAATGTGAGCTCAGATCATCGTCATCGTCATCGCTAGGCCAATCATGGTTTTGGTCCCCTTCTAACGAAATAAAGTCATTCGAAGCATAATTTTCTCCCATCTCATAGCTCATAATTGATCAGAGTATAGGGGATGCGTTGGTGTATACAAGGTAGGAATGGTATTTATTTACTAGAAAACATATTTGATTTGAGTATAGGGGATGGGCGATGATGTATACAGGGTAGGAGATGTATTTGTTTACAGCAAAAAAGTATTTGATTTGATTATAGGGGATGATCGGTGGCGTATACAAGGTAGGAGAGGTGTTGTGAAATAATTCATAGAGCGCTTGAAATTTCATATGGTGGCATTGAAATAATTTAAATTGGATACAACTAGCAATGTCGGGCTGATAAAATATCACTATTTGTTCAAAAATTGTGAATGGAAGGATAGACTTAATGACTTGGTGGAGACAATTAAGGATTCACCAAGAGATTGTGGGATGGGGTGGGGGGAACCTTCAAGATTATGTACATGATTTTTTTATTTGGGGTTGTTATGTTTCCAAGCACCCGATTTGATTTGTTTGTGTCGTATTTGAATTCACTTGTAGATATCAATAACATTACAATGAAAAATTGGTCTGCCCTAGTATTGTACATTCTAAACTACGTCATAAGGTCATGTAAGACACAATAAAGAACTTATTTATGTGGTTCTCTATACTTGTTGAAGTTAATCTTTTGTTATAAATTAAACTCACAATTCAATAAAATATATGTAAACACATTCATTTTGTTAACTTTTTAAATGAATTGTAGCTTGCGTACTTGCGCACAAATCAGGCCTTTGGTTTAATATCATGCATTATTTTATCATCAGAAATTCCATATGTGCAACAACTAACTAAGTCTGATGAGGGCTATTTCGCACCCTACATAATGTGCGGATCGACTAAAGTACAATAAGATCGGTTCGACCAAATCAGACAGTTCGGGTTCATCTTATCGACTCGGCCGAATACAGCTCTCTTCGACAAGAAGACTATACTCCGGACCCAAGAAGGATATTTGGGCCGAGTCCTATTAGGACTATATTTCCTTGTAACGCTAGGTTTAGTATGATATAAATACCTAGTCAATCATTGTATTAAACAATTCTGAATCATAAGGCAAATACGCCATTGAATTCTGCATTAACAGCACAACTCACTATTATTCAATAAATAAAGAGCTTTCTCTTCATATTTGTGTTATTTTTACGTTGGTTACAATATTTACTTATTGTTCTTACGATATTGCTCTTCCTTGAGTTTTGATCCATCCTGAATAAAGTAACAGAGCCCTATAAACTATATATATTGAAAATCCCCAATATCACAATTTTACTGATATCTTGAACCCGACCAAATCCGGTTAAATCAGTTGGCGCCCACCGTGGGGCTAGGTTAATTATTCGATCGACATATGGCTCGCCTAAGGAAAAGCGCTCGTATTGGAGCAAGAAGTAACACAACCACCGGTCATAACACATCTGAAGATCTACAGGACAACAATGATAATAACGCTCACAACACCAACGAAAATTTGCAGGGTACCCACCCCCATCAGCAGGAACCCCAAGGAGGTCTTCCCGGTACAATACCGGAAGAACCGGAAGTCCCTGCGATCCCCGTTCCTCTCCCGGGCGCTCAGGAGAAATTGCGACAGATCGCAATGCTCGTTAAATCACTCTTTCCAGAAGAATTACTTGTACTTGATCAAATTCCTCGAAACGTTAGGACTGCCAGGGCAAATCCCGCTCAAGGAGCGCCAAGGCAAAACGATCAAATCTCTCAACAAGCTGACAGCCCGGCAAGCGAGCGACGCTCGTTACACAGTCCGCCGCAGGGCAATTCAAAACCATCCGATAACCATCCACAAAGGAAACCAGGACAAAGAAAACCACAGCCGCGGCGCAGTGGGTCCAAGGAACGTACAATAATCCCTATCGAGGATGACATAGATGATGCAATGCCAGATCGACCACGAACAATGCGATTCTCGGAGAGAGAAATCAAAAGAATGGTGCAGGAACGACTCGAGCAACGCCTACGATCTGTTCAAAACCCGTGGGCCCGAACCATGGAACTCCAGGAGAGCCTTGCGGCCTGTTCTCCCTTCTGCAGAGAAATAAAGGAGGCACAGTCAGTCGGACAGGTCCCGGGTAGACTACCCCGATACGACGGAACCACTGATCCGGATGACTATATTTTTAGCTTCACGAATATAATGAACTTATACGCTCACTCGGCGGAATTCACCGCCAAATTAATGGTGACCACATTTGAAGGACTCGCTTTGGACTGGTTCGCCAAGCAACCGGTCAACTCCATATTCAGTTTTCGGGAATTGTGCAACAAATTGACACAGCAGTTTGCCAGTCAGAAGAGGCAAAAACTTCCGATGAGTTACTTAGGAACTATACACCAACAAGAGGGAGAATCCTTAAGAAACTGGTTGGCGAGATTTAACGTAGAATTACTTAAAATCGATTCCTCGAATATCGATTACATAATTTCTATTCTCTTCGACCTCACGAAGAATAGGCAGTTCGGAAATGCCCTCAGTCGAAAACAACCAAGAACGTTTGCCGACATCATGAGCTTGGCGTCTAAATATATGACCCAAGAAGAGATGAATTCCTTTAAAGATAAAAACAAAAACAAAGCCACAACTTCAGGCTCCAAACGACATGATAGGATTCCTGCCCAAAGATCCACGGATTATGAGCAATCTTTTAGAAAAGGCAACGTTTTCCAGCGATTGGAATACAACAAACCGACCAAGAAAGACAACCTAATTTCTACCAAAGACCAAGAAACCCCGAACCACCAATCAGAGGCAGGGTTAATCAAGTGGAACACCCAAGGTTAAATGCTCCGATGGAAGAAATATTGGAAGTACTAGAAAGGAATAATTGGATCCCTGAAGCAAGGAAAATCGCTCAACCCAGACCAGGATCTCGAAACTATGAGTTATACTGCAAATACCATCGGGCACACGGACATCGAACGGAAAATTGTTTTCACCTTAAAAAAGAAGTTGAAAAACTAATCGAACAGGGAAAACTAGACGACTATCTAGAGCGAGATAACCGCAAGAGGGAAAGAAGTAGAAGCCCTCGGAATAATAATCAAAGAAGGAGTTCTCGTCGAAGATCACCCGTGCATGGTCCTACGCAGGAATTGAACCATGACCAGATCAATGGGACTATCCATACAATATTCGGAGGACCCGCAGGCGGAGATAGTCGTAACGCCCGATGAAGGACATCTAGATCCATAATTGGAAGCTTAAAATACCCAAAAGAAATATGGACTCTCGAAAACAAACCAACAAACGACCGACTGATCAGCTTTGACGAAGGCGAAGCACCCAAAAACATTGTTTGGGATACAAAAGAGGATAACCCCGATTTCCCGATGGTAGTGTCGCTAGAAATAGCGAATTATAATGTCAAAAAGATCCTAATCGATAATGGGAGCTCGGCAAATATCATCTCCCGGGAGGTTTTAGCCCAGATGAACTTGGGACGGATAAACCTACAGAAAGTAGCTACGCCATTAGTAGGGTTTGGAGGATCCGAAATCGTCCCCAGCGGAACAATAACCTTAAGTGTATCACTCGGGAAAAAACCGCACCGGACAGTGAATCTAGTAAAATTTCTAGTGGTAGAAACACCCTTCGCTTATAACGCAATATTAGGACGACCAGCCCTCAACCTATTCCGAGCTGTTGTCTCTACTTATCATCAGAAAATAAAATTTCCGACTGACAGAGGTATCGGGGAAATAATGAATGATCACTGTATGGCATGGGATTGCTACAGCACCTCATTAACTTTGAAAAACCACCCCGAATCAATTACCCCGAGCAAAAGAAAGCTCGTAGACGATGACGTTGGAAACGAGGTTCAAATCCCTAGTACTGATCGAATAGATAAAAAGGGAAAAGAACCGCTAGATTTAGCTTTGAAGCCACCTGAACATAAGGATGTAATTCTAGTGCAAGGGGACTCGTCGAAAACAACAAGAATAGGTACTGAATTGAGCAAAGAAGGGGAAGTAATGTTGATTGACTTTCTCAGAGATAATATCGACGTCTTCGCTTGGAGCGCGAATGACATTGAAGGAATTGATCCTCGAATAATCAAGCATTCGCTAAAAATTGATCCCTTGGCAAAACCCGCTAGACAAAAGAAGAGAAATCACGGGCCAGTAAAAGATAAAATCATCAAAGCCGAAGTAGAAAGGCTACTTGAAGCAAAACAAATCCGAGAAATACACTTCTCAGAATGGCTATGTAATGTTGTTCTAGTAGCAAAAGGGGATAAAAAGGACAACAAATGGAGAATGTGTAATGATTTTACCGACCTTAATAAATTATGCCCACGTGATCCATATCCCCTCCCAAGGATCGACTTATTAGTTGACTCAACTGCTGGCTTCGCGATTTTCAGCATGATGGATGCCTTTCAAGGGTTTTATCAAATATATATGGATGAGCAGGACCAAGAGAAGACTGCGTTCATAACCGAGCAGGGAGTATATTGCTTTATTGTAATGCCACTCGGCTTAAGGAATGCCGGGGCTACTTACCAAAGGTTAGTAAACCTAATATTCAAAGAGTTAATCGGAGAGATAATGGAAGTCTATGTAGACGACATGTTAGTCAAAAGCATGAACGAAGCAGATCATGTAAAACATCTTGATCGATGTTTTCGAATATTGAGAAAATACCGCTGAAGTTGAATCCCGCGAAATGCACTTTCGGTGTTAAGTCAGGAAAATTCTTAGGCTATTTGGTACATCAACGAGGAATCGAAGCCAACCCAGAAAAAATTCGGGCCATAGCCGAAATGAAGCCTCCCAAAACCATCTCCCAAGTTCAAAGCTTGGTAGGAAAAATCGTAGCGCTGAACAGATTCATATCAAAATCAGCAGACAGAAGTTTGCCCTTCTTCCAAACGCTTCGAAAAGCAAAAAACTTCGTTTGGACCGAAGAATGCGATCAGGCCTTCAACCAGCTCAAAGAATATTTAACAACAGCCCCGTTGTTGGCCAAACCGACTGAAGGGGAACCATTGTATATCTACATCTCGATCTCCGATGCGGCCGTTAGTTCAGTACTGATCAAAATAGAAGGATCAGAACATAAGCCTGTCTATTATTTAAGCAAATTACTACAAGGGGCGGAGAAGAATTACTTAGAAATTGAGAAATTCGTTTTGGCCTTAGTAGTGGCAGCACGAAAACTTCGACCTTACTTTTTGACCTACAAAATCGTGGTTTTAACAAACCAACCGCTAAGACAAGTCTTAGCAAAGCCAGAAGCTTCCGGAAGACTAATCAAATGGGCGATCGAACTCGGTCAATTCGAAATCTACTACAAACTGAGAATTGCAATTAAGGCCCAAGTATTAGCTGATTTCCTACCGAAAACACCCACACAAGCAACCGAACTATCGAGCAGCCTCAACGACGATATCTTGATCATAGAAGATCAAACTTGGTTAATGCATGTTGACGGTGCTTCGTGCCGAGAAGGAGGAGGCGCGGGAATCAACTTCACCGGACCGAATAAAGAGGATTTAAATTATGCAATAACATTGGACTTCGTCGTAACAAACAATGAAGCAGAATATGAAGCGTTAATCGCAGGAATGGAAATGGAAATCAAGGCAAACCTTAGAAGCCTTAAAGTATTAACCGATTCAGAGTTAGTGCAAAGACAAATAGAAGGCCTATATGAGGCTAAGGAATTTAATATGGTTAAATACCTTACCAAAGTGAAAACACTAGCGAAAAAATTCGAAAGCTTCGGTATACAGAACATTCCACGTTCGGAAAACAAATGGGCCGATCAACTATCTAGATTCACAGGAGCCCATGACGGAAAAACTAAAAGGGTGATCAACTGGTTAATCTCTAGTACACCGGCAATCGATATCGATGAAGTACCACCGATCGATATAATGGAAATCGAAGAAGCAGAAGAAAATTGGATGACTCCAATGGTAAACTATCTTCGAGAAGGAAAATTGCCACTTGACCAGAATGAAGCTCGAAAAATAAAATATCGGGCTCCAAAATATACATTAATAAGAGAAAGACTCTACCGGAGATCAGTGTCAGGAATTCTTCTGAAATGCGTCTCTGAATCACAAATAAATGATATTTTACGAGAGGTACATGAAGGAAACGCAGGGAATCACAGCGGAGCAAGGGCATTGGCTTTAAAATGCCTCCGAACAGGTTATTATTGGCCTACCATCAATAAGGACGTCGCTCAGTATGTCCAAGAATGCCATCACTGCCAAGTCCATGCTAATATATGTCATCGACCAGCAGAAAACATGCACCCTATACCGGTATGTTGGCCTTTCGACCAATGGGGGATGGACATCGTGGGACCATTCCCAGCGGCTAGATCCAAGAAAGCTTACGTCCTGGTAGCTGTAGAATACTTCAGCAAATGGATTGAATGCATCGCCCTGGCACGAATAACTCAATTCCAAGTGATCAACTTCCTATGGAAATTCATAGTTTGTCGATTTGGCATCCCGATCGAGGATCCTAATTTCTGATAAGGGAACCCAATTCGCGGGAAAACAAGTAATAGAATGGTGTTTGAAACTAGGGATTCAACAGAATTTCACTTCGGTCGAGCATCCTAGAGCGAATGGACAGACTGAGGTGGCAAACCGAGAAATAATAAAATCCTTGGAAAAAAGATTAGGAGCGGCCAAAGGGAAATGGCTTGATGAACTCCCAGGAGTACTTTGGGCTAATCGAACCACTGTGAGGAGCTCAACCGGAGAAACCCCGTTTAGCTTGGTATATGGTTCGGAAGCTGTTATTCCTGTTGAAACTCTAATCCCAACACCAAGAATTGAAATGTACGATGATCAGGAAAATGAAAAGACAAGAGAAAATGATATCGATTTAACAGAAGCTTTAAGAGGAAAAGCCGCTGTACGTTTGCATGTCACTAAAGCAAATATGGAAAAGGCATACAATCAAAAGATACGCATCCGAACCTTCAAAGAAGAAGACCTGGTCTTGAAAAAGGTAGAAGTATCAAAGCATGTGGGAAAATTACAACAAAATTGGGATGGACCTTACGTTGTCATTGGCGTAGGAAAGAAATGTTCATACAAAATCGCACACTTGGATGGAACAGCCTTACCAAGAACCTGGAATGCAGTCAACCTTAGGAAATACTATGGTAAATAAATTTTAGCAGATTATGCTGCCTTATTTTATTTTATTAAGTTTTAATCTTTGTAATAAAGGCCTTAGCCCACAGTTCAATTATTTTAGCAATTTTAAGTCAAGATTGGGTATAAATCGATTGTTTCGGTAAACACTCCTTGGAATTCTACTATCATATTGGTGATGATCGGGACAAAAGGAGTTAAGTATACATTGATCCGCTCAATAAACACTCCTCGATCTAACCAAACAACGAGTCGAGTATACATTGATCCGCTCAATAAAAACTCCTCGATCTACTTATGACGATTAAAAGACTTCTGGTATTAAAAACCTAAGTCTAAACAAAACGAGTCGAGTATACATTGATCCGCTCAATAAACACTCCTCGATCAATTTTTCAATGATCTAAAAGACTTCTGGTGTTAAAAACCTAAGTCTAAATTATAACGAGTTGAGTATACATTGATCCGCTCAATAAACACTCCTCGATTTGTTTTCGACGATCTAAAAGGCTTCTGGTATTAAAAACCCAAGTCTAAATTATAACGAGTTGAGTATACATTGATCCGCTCAATAAACACTCCTCGATTTGTTTTCGACGATCTAAAAGGCTTCTGGTATTAAAAACCTAAGTCTAAATTATAACGAGTTGAGTATACATTGATCCGCTCAATAAACACTCCTCGATTTGTTTTCGACAATCTAAAAGGCTTCTGGTATTAAAAACCTAAGTCTAAATTATAACGAGTTGAGTATACATTGATCCGCTCAATAAACACTCCTCGATTTGTTTTCGACGATCTAAAAGGCTTCTGGTATTAAAAACCTAAGTCTAAACAAAACGAGTCGAGTATACATTGATCCGCTCAATAAACACTCCTCGATCAATTTTTCAACGATCTAAAAGACTTCTGGTATTAAAAACCTAAGTCTAAACAAAACGAGTCGAGTATATATTGATCCGCTCAATAAACACTCCTCGAACAATTTTTCAACGATTTAAAAGACTTCTGGTATTAAAAACCTAAGTCTAAATAAATAACAAGTTGAGTATACATTGATACGCTCAATAAACACTCCTCAATCAGTTTACAACGACTAGAAGGCTTTTGGTAAAAAACCTAAGTCTAAATTATAAAAAAGTTGAGTATACATTGATCCGCTCAATAAACACTCCTCGATCTATTACAACAACTAGAAGGCTTTTGGTATGAAAACCTAAGTCTAAATTATACAGAGTTGAGTATACATTGATCCGCTCAATAAACACTCCTCGACCTATTCCTAACGATCTAAAAATGATCTGCCAATACACCTAAGTCGTGAAAACGAATTGAGTATGAATCCATCTGCTCGAAAAATGCTCCTCGTAAATAAAATTATGACAACATCAACAAAAAAGGAGAATGCAAGGGATAAAAGTAATATTTTATTCATCAAATCAATTACATACAAATGTCCTAAATTACAGAGGTATACATACTACTTAAACATCGTTACAAGGGTTTAGATAAAATGACCCTATAGTTCAGCGATCTTCACAACAATGTCCACGGAAACACCAATCTCCTCCCTAGTACCTCGTCGATTATGATAAACCACCTAAGAAGCATGCTGCTCAGGATGGTCGACTTCTTTGGTTCGATGGCCAGGCTCTGAAGATCAAATGTTCCCCCAGACGAAATGAGCATTACCAGCCAGATAACCGGCAATACTCATTCACCCACAACAAGATACTGCTTTTACTTAAAAATAAAACATTTTACTCTAAAGCAGCATCTCTTCGGGGCGATCGAGAATTATTAATATTTACCAGCACACCCCGACAGTCTATCACTCCGGAGGTAACATCCAAGAGTGGGGGTGAACGGCAAATATGAACCCTCCATGTGCAAACAGAAACCACGGACCTCAAATCTGTGAAAACAACATTTGAGGCCTCATGGGACCCGTTAGTACAAGGTAGGGCTTCCATGGGACCCGTTAGTACAAGGCAGAAGAACATCAAGCTATTACGGTATGAATCACGATAATGTGACTTTTTGAATATTATGGGATCTGAAGGCAAAATAAAATTTAAGGAAACTGAGATCTCCATCCTTTTTGAGAAATTGCAAATGAAGTATGCACACCACCTCCCTATTTATAGGGATAGATCTAAGCAATCCAACGGCTGAAAAAATATTTGATCAAGGGACAGAAATGCGACCTATTGACTCCCCGTAATAAATGCAAGTAAGTTGGAACGGCGCCTAACTGATCGACTCATTGAATCGGAAATAAAAACGAAAGTAGATCGTTTCGATCAATGCAGTAGAAAGCAGATCTAAAAGAGCTCCGGACTAAGGAAATTTACACACTCACATATGCTATTCGCTCATGCAAATATGGTGTTCGGACCTACGAGGGTCGTAACTGCCTCATACGTCATATGGGAAACTATTAAATTAGCCATACAAAAACTCCATTGGAGTCCAAGAAATCTGACGTCGTTACTAAGACGATTAATACCACCATGCTAGACTGCAAGGCCGTCACTGCCTAATTTTCCAAAGAATTGCTGAAGGAGGTCTGAACAGGTCAGATCTGGCCAAGACTTCTACATTTTCCAATTCCTCCCATATCAAAGAAATGCTATAGTGAAACACTGGTTGAGGAACATATAGTTCACAGTTAATGTAGAAAAACATAAAGGAAGATACTGAAAGGGATATCTTCTCTTAGTCTTATGAAAAAGAAAAGTAGAGTTCAACAGAAGGAATAAAAAGCCTCCTTATATAAGATATATGTCACAAAAAGACAAATTTACAAGGCATGGATTGAACATCGACCAAGATGCTAAGCGTTCCTTAACTACTATTCAATCGATTATCGATACGAATGACCTACTATCTACATTTTGAGGAACAACGCGGTTTTGGGTATAACCCAAGGGACTATACTGAGTTGATCAACAAAAAATTTATTTTGCAGAGCAAACAGTATATCATTCAGTTACTTATAAAGTGACCGAGCAAGATTAAGCTACCTTATTCTCCATTCTTGGTATCCTCCGCAAGGATCAACATCAGATAAGTATGCCAAATCTATGCTGATTATTTCATGATGTTATATTTATGTATGACAGCAAAATGTGCATAACAAAATATATCAACAGAATAAAATTGATCAAGGCAAGGATTTGCCTACAAAAGATCATAATTTCCAATTTAGTTGTTCTCCCAATACAAAAATTCAGCGCAAAACAACTACACAAAAAAAGTTGGGCACTAAAAAAAAAAAGAGACAGTCCAAGGCCTGCCAGGTCGAACAGATCACTGAGAAGAATCGCCAGCAGGACGACTAGCAGAAACAGTCCTCCGAGGAGTCAAGTTGCCAGCAAACGCCATCAACTCCTCTTGACGCTTAAGATAACCGGCGTCATAACCTTCCTCATAAGACCGCCGTCGAGACTCCTCTGCTAGGGCAGCAGCCTGAACCAAGTCACCTTTCTCTTTCTCCCAGACAGACTTATCTTCTTCCAATTTTTTCAAATCATCATTGGCAATCTGCAGTTGGAGACTTTGCCCTCTGACCTTGGCCGACTCCGATTCCAAACGACGTTGATAAGCATTTCTGCTTATCCACAGATCGTCATTTTGCACACCCAACTGGAGTGCAAAGTACTTAGCCTGGAAAGAGAAAACACTCCTTATGTAACAAGGCAATCAAAATGAAAACAAGAAAAATAATGAAAAGACAGGTCTACCTGCTCGCACAACTTCACTAGCGACTGAACAAGGTGCACATTGGAAGTATTCTCAAGCTTCCTCAATTCACCGGGCAAAATAGTGCTCAAGCCCAGATCCCAGGACAAAGCATCAGGCTCAACAGAGCCCGGCAGTTCACTAAGAAGAGGGACATTATCAGGGCGGGGACTCCCTGACCGCAAAATATCCTTAACCTGCTCAAGGATGCAACGATCGTCTAACGGACGAGGAAATTCCCTCTCATTAGGACTAACCGAGGTTTCCTTCCCCGAAGCAGAAATAACAGTTCGGCGACCAGACCTTGACTCACTTCGACCTCCAGAAGGCCCGCCAGATTCGAAGGAAGTAGTCATCACAGTAGTATCATGAAACAAGTAATCAGGAAAATCTTGAGAAATAGGCTGTGTTGAAGAAGGATTTACAAAGGAGCCTTCTTCAGTTTGGCCCCTGCTAACGACCGGGGCAGCAGAGGTATAAAAAGGAAGGGTACTGACAAAATCCCCTCCATGAAACCCATGCTCAAAAGAAGAAACACCTAAAGAAACAGGTAGATCGAAAAACTGATCCACATTGGATGAATCACCAAAAGCCACCTTACCAGGGGAAGGCCTATTTCCTACTTCCGTAGAAGAAGAAAAATTTGGTTCTACAAAAGACGAACTAATTACAGAAAAAGGTTCAGAAGGGGTAACATGAGTGTCGATCACCGACCTAGTTATTGGGGACGAACGAGGAGGCTCCATCGAGGGCCCCTCTCTTCGAGATTTTTTAGATCTGTTATCCCTAGCGCTCTCACGGGAGGGTCGCTTCGAAGTATTGCCAAAAAGATTACTCATGATCGGATTGTTGAAAAGTACAAAGTAAATATCGAGAAAGTTTATCGACTAGCCAAAGAAAAAGTATTCTATTAGAAGAGACGAGTATAACGGTAAATAACAAGCCAAGTTTTAACCTTTTGTATTTATACTATACGAGGAGACGCGACATACCCGAAGAAAGGGCGCGAAATACAGAAAAGAGCTTTGGAATAAACACTAGAATTTGAAACGACACACGCATAATGATTACGGCGAAGTTAATGACTTGTCCAAATTATTACAGAGAACACGAAAGGATGTGACTGTCAGAATACCAAACGATTATTTCAAAGGGATGAAAGGGTAAAGTTACAATTAAACCTACAGGTAAATAATTACAAAGAATATTTCAAAAAATCAATATATCATATAGCTTGGTCGCTATCTGGAATTTTCTGTTCGCTACTGACGTTCTCTTCCTCGGCTATGCCAATATCTTCTTCTTCTTTTTCTTCATCTTCTGGATCGATGAAGGTTTTGTCGAGCTCATCATTGATATCTGAAGGAGGAATTGGCAATGGTTTTCCGAACTCTTTGACAAGGTGTGCCAAAGGAAAGTTTTGATATACAACATCTGGAAGCTCGGAAGGAGAGTATACCTCGCCATAGCGGTTCAACCGAATATGTGCCGCTTTAAAGTATTCCTTTCGACGATCATCTATCATATCGAAAGCGACCAACTGATGAATCGCCTTCTTGAACGTATTTTCTAAAAGTGGACCGACCATCTGATTTACCAACGCCGTATGAACGGGAGAATTAAGGAATTCACGAATCACTTTTTCATCATGATTACGACCATAACGGTCCCTGAGTCCACTCAAAGGAATGTCCTTCTCATACTCCTCTAATGAAGCTTGAAGACTTGATACCTGAGATTCTAGCTCACTAATTCGAGCAGTACTCTGAAACTGGAATTCCTCTAACTTTTTAGCCATTTGATCGGCTTGCTCTTGAGCACGAGAAGTCTCCAGGACCCTGTTCATGATCTCCTGGTCTTCGGTACCTGTAGCCCTAGTCTCAACGACCGGAACGGAAGAGGACGTTGAAGGGCCTACCTCTGAACCAGAGGACTTATGGAGTAAAGCTTTATACTTCTCTGCCAGGAACTCACACTGTTGTTTCCAAAGAGCATTTTCATAAGCATATGATGCCAGACAAGTTTTAGTCTGAAAGAACAAAGAGAGCAAAAAGAAATGGGTTAGCAAATTAAGAAAGATCCTTAAAGAAAATTACTTTGTTAGTATTATCAAGAAAAAGAGAAATCACCTTTTCAGCATAAAGAGAGGCTCGCTGAAATTTCTCCAGAGGATCCTTACGAAGAAGCTTATTCAGATCGCGAGTAAAAACGCCAGACAAAAGAACACGGGTTGCCTTATCGACCGCATTCTCACTATCGTCATGAACAAGTGAATCATTCTCGGAGTAACCAGCGGCCCTCCTTCCCTCTAAATGATCCTCAATCATTTCGACCAAAGTAGGTTTTGGATGATTGTCTCCGAGTAAAGAAAGATCGTTACCAGAACGATCATAGTAGCCCCTCCTTCTATCAACTGGATTATTAGTAGGATTTGGCATCGACCAGCTGCGACATCCACGAATACCCAAAGATGTTCTAAGCTGAAGAGGAGGATAACCGGATCCTGTGCCCTGACGAATAGGGGACTCTCGAGAAGAATCTGGAGATTCCTCTCCATTCTCCTTGGACTCATGACTCAACTCCAGTTTCCTCTTCCGTGACGCTCTCTGCTCGATAGGGACGTTCTCTACGGATTTGGAAGATTTAGACAGCACCATTTTTCCCTTCGAAGAATGTCGGGAGTTTTCTACCAAATGGGCTGAAAAAGAAACAAGATAAAATTTAGATTCTCAGTAAAAAGGATATCATCGCATCACTAGGCTGTAGTAAAATGCTTACCAAGTGATTCGGATGATGAACTGATTGGAAAATTATGAGCGCTTAATCCCGCTTTACGAAGGAAAGCTTCCCCAATCAGGAGAGCACTCTGGTATTTGTTGGCACGCATAGCGGGGATTTCACCAATAAACTGAGCGTCATCTGGAACAAGTTCACCAGTCGGCAAGTGACCTCCGGGAACCCAACTGGAACCATGATCCCATGAGAAGGGCATGGTCGAACCATCCGCCGAACGAATACGAGGTGGGGGACGAACAAAAAAGAAGTGAGATTTCCAAGAAGGATTGCTAGAAACAGGGGAATCGAAGATTGCTCGACTAGGCCTTTGACTAGCGAAGAAATATCCACGATTGGAAGAACTGGAAATGTTGAACCAGAAAAGTTGTGTAAAATTACGAAAAGAAGGTTTTAACCCCTTTGCGATCATCAAGACAGAAAAACAAACCACAAAGGCCACATAATTTGGAACTAATTGTGTCAAGGACACACTGAATATTTTTAGGATATCAAGGAAGAGGGGAGACAACGGAAGACGTAGGCCGCTATTGAGGTGAGCCGTGTAAAAGGCTCGACATCCTTCCGGTGGAGATGTAACCCTATCAGAAGAGGAAGGAAGAATTATCTCAATACCATCCGGGAAATATTTGGCGTAATTATTCACAACCTCTGGAAAAGTGTCTACCGTATAAGCACAAGCTAGGTCCTCAATTGGTTCAGAAATCTGAGGAGCAGTACCTTTGCCCTTTTTGGCTCGGGCAGCGACATCTGAATCGGAAAGGATTTGTACCTTAAAGGTGTCTTCAACAGGAACGACAAATTCAGGGACTGCAGTTTGTTCGCCCAAAAAATTAGAATGCAACTCCTCCTCGTTGTTAGGGGCGACATTCTCCCTAGAAGAAGAAGAAGATTTTCTTAAAGAAGCCATATTTTCAGATTCTCGGAAGATGTAGGTCGATAAAAGGAAAACTTTATATGATGAACGACTAAGCAAGAAAATGACTACGAACTATAAGCAAGTATAAAGGAAAAATGACGAACTCAAAAGTCACCTATTTATACTAAGATGAGAAAAGATGTTTCGAACTCGTCACAACTAATCACATTCCCGCCAAAAACGGAAGGAGATTAAAAGCCTCCCGAATGGACGCGTGGCGATTCGTAATTGGAAAGAGAAAACGACTATCTATGATGCGTTGCACTCTTTTCCTTCCTTAAGATTTTTTCCCACAGGGTTTTTTCTTAAGAAAGGTTTTTAACGAGGCACCATTTATAGAAGAGAAACAGTCGTATAAAATTGTCTACTTCTACGAGCTTCTATTATATATACGCTCGAACAAGTGAGGGAGTACTGATGAGGGCTATTTCGCACCCTACATAATGTGCGGATCGACTAAAGTACAATAAGATCGGTTCGACCAAATCAGACAGTTCGGGTTCATCTTATCGACTCGGCCGAATACAGCTCTCTTCGACAAGAAGACTATACTCCGGACCCAAGAAGGATATTTGGGCCGAGTCCTATTAGGACTATATTTCCTTGTAACGCTAGGTTTAGTATGATATAAATACCTAGTCAATCATTGTATTAAACAACTCTAAATCATAAGGCAAATACGCCATTGAATTCTGCATTAACAGCACAACTCACTATTATTCAATAAATAAAGAGCTTTCTCTTCATATTTGTGTTATTTTTACGTTGGTTACAATATTTACTTATTGTTCTTACGATATTGCTCTTCCTTGAGTTTTGATCCATCCTGAATAAAGTAACAGAGCCCTATAAACTGTATATATTGAAAATCCCCAATATCACAATTTTACTGATTTCTTGAACCCGACCAAATCCGGTTAAATCAAAGTCAAAAGTAAGTTTGCTATATACTAAATTACGCAACAATGGTGAATATTGGAATCTGTAGGTATGTGAAATGAGCTCAAGTTAGTAAAAACATATCATTATTATATATTCCTATTAGCTAGTTATTTTATCGTACAATAAAAAATATTTACATATTATATGTATGTATGAAACTAATATTATTAGGCTTATTAATACTACTACCGAATATAGCGATTGCTGCAAAAATATAGGCTTGTAAAATAGTTAATGAAATAATTTGATTTATTGGATGGTTTGGTATTAATTTGTAGCTAGAAAGAAAAGCTTTGGTTAATTAATTATCAGGTGTAGGTTTTTAAGAGTCTTCAAATTATAATATATTTGTGTCAAATAACTTGATTTGTATGGAAAATATTGGGAATATTGTACTTTTTATTGTTTAGAGTATTTATTTTCATGAATATAAAATCAAATTAAAAAAAATTGACTAGCTTGCTTGCATGATACACCAACGCAAAAGAAATATAACACTAAGAACTTCGGTCCAAAACCTTATGATGTTGCGGGAATGAAGAAAATGAGAATCAATATTTGGACTATATAAAGTCAAATGACCGTGAATGTTATCTCCAAAGTCAGACTTCATTGTTGAGTTTGCAGTATTCTACACTGGAGATTACCGTACGTCAAATAACTAATGTGATTAGTGAGAAGTTATCTAAGAACTCGCTCACTCCCCAACCATCAATAAAATATGTTCCAAATATTGGTTCATCGGAACAAGTTGACTCCATGATCTAAATTTTTTACGGGTGTATGGAATCCATTCCAAAGAAAGTTGACGCCTGAAAAAATATAACAAGTGGGAACAAATATTTGTTGGTTTGTAAGCGAACGCGACTACATCACCAAATAGATTATATTCTGCCCTTAACAATATACCAAAATAATGTAGTTAGTGAAACATCTTCAGCAGTTGTGTATTTTGAAGACTAAATAGTTGTCATGTATTTTCATTCATTCCAATATGTTCATACAAATATTAATATCTCCACTTTTAGTCATTTTCAACCTTTGGCCATTCAAGTAGTTGTTTCCATCTTTTCTTTCTTTTGAAATGGAGACTTCCGAGCCTACCACACATTTTCTCCATAATATCCATGCATTGGGATTATCTAATCTCACCCATTGTCAATGTAATCAACCAAGACTTGTTCGCTGCACTTAACTATCTAAGTAATAAAAATAATACCATAAATCCAATTAATCATTAAACAAGTCAAATGGCTATTAATTGTACTCAATTAAATTAATTCATCATGTTAGATCACAATAGATGTTTATTTTAGTTCTTAAACAACTCATGGTTGTGACGTGCCTCAAACGTTGTGACATTTTATTTCCCAGAAAATGAATAAGTGCTACATGGAAAATTATTTTGCATCTGCAACTTGTTTCTCTTCTTGGTTCTCTAAGAGGTACAAAGCTTTGGGCCAGTTTTGGTAGAAAACCCTCTCGAGCACAAACCCACAGCCAATTTCTAACACAAACCCACACGCGATTTTTTACGCATCATTTCAAACTTCATTAATAAATCATGAACAAAATGTATAAATAAACCAAAACAATAGTTCTGGAGATTCTACCCGAGGAGTTGAAGATATTATGTTTAAACGAGGTGACAAGAAGAAGAAAATAAAATGGCCATGTTTTTTGTCTCCAGCGGATATTTGAGGCTCCGACGCGGCAGTGTATTTAGGTTTGGTATCAATGGCGTTTTACTCATATAACAGCGCTTTCTTTCATTTAAGAGAGTTGAGATCGTATTTGAGTGAATATTAATCCAATTTTTAAAATAACGATTTACACTTATGTAGAAAATATGCACCAAAAATGTGATTGAGAGTTACTACTTTTGTTGAAATGAAATAGGTGCTACACGTGTAAGGGTAGAAAAAGGAATGTTTATGTACACAAAATAGACGTCGACATAGAAAAAATCAAAGATACTCTAGAAAAAAAGTTAAAGGCTACACCTCCTGTTAAGACGTCTTAAGAAGATACGATTTCCTACCCCTCAAAGTAGAGTGGCATTACACTATATTATAACGATGCGATCGATTCACTTGACAAATTTATTAATTATTTTTTGGCGCGCATTAATTATTAGTAGTATATTATAATAACTTTATATTAGTTCCACAATAATATTGGACAAAATGAGACATGAATATGTTGACAAAAAGAGACATGAATGTGTTGATAATACTATACAAGAGAAAGGGATGAGTTCCGTGATTTCTACTCTCGTTTAATTCAATAAAGAAAATTGAGATGAAATTTAAGCTCCAAACCACAGTCAAGAAATTGTGTGAGGTTAATCAATATTTGAATATTTCACAAAATAATATTATAGAGGAGCTAGGACTCGTGTCCAATGCTATCAAGTGGAACGGATTATACTACAGTGGATAGTGGATCAATATGATCATGAAAACAGAACATTGTCGGTCCATGGCAATAAAATGAGTTTACCGCGAAAGAATTCATAGAGCATTTGAAATTTCATATGCTGGAATTGAAATGGATTTAAATTGGATTCAACTAACAAATTGGGACTGATAAAATATCACCATTTGTTCAAAAATTGTGAATGGATGGATAGACTTAATGACTTGGTGTAAAGAATTAAGGATTCACTAAGAGATTGTTGGGGGGCGGGGGAGGGGAGGGGAACTTCAAGATTATGTACATGATTTTTTGTTTGGGGTTGTTAAGTTCTCAAGCATCCGACTTGATTTGTTTGTGTCGTATTTGAATTTTCTTGTAGACATCAATAACATTGCAATGAAGAATTGGTCTGCCCTAGTGTTATACATTCTAAACTACGTCATAAGGTCATGTAAGACACAATCAAGAACTTATTTATATGGTTCTCTATACTTGTTGAAGGTAATTTTTTGTTATAAATTAAACTCACAATTCAATAAAATATACGTACATACATTCAAATTGTTAACTTTTTAAATGAATTGTAGATTGTGTACATGCACACAAATCGAGTATTTGGTTCCATATCCTGCATTATCTTATCATTAGAAATCCCATATGCGCAGCAACTAAGTCGAAAGTAAGTTTTATATATACTGAATTACGCAACAATGGTGAATACTGGAATCCGTAGGTATGTGAAATGAGTTCACAATAGTAAAAAAATATCTTTATTATATATTCCTTTTAGCTAGTCATTTTATCGTACAATGAAAAATATTTACATATTATATGTATGTATGAAACTAATATTTATTAGGCTCTTTAATACTACTACTGAATATAGCAATTGCTGCAAAAACATAGGCATATAAAAAAGTTAATGAACTAATTTGATTTATTCGATGATTTGGATTTAATTCGTAGCAAGAAAGAAAAGCTTTGGTTGATTAATTATCAGGTGTAGGTTTTTAAGGTCTTCAAATTATGATAAATTTGTATCACTTAACTTGATTTATATGGAAAATATTGGGATTATTGTAGTTATTGTTTAGAGTGTTTCATTCCATGAATATAAAATTAAATTAAAAAAAAAATTGACGAGCTTGCTTGCTTGCTTGATACATCAACGCAAAGGAAGTATAACACTAAGAACTTCGGTCCAAAACCTTATAATATTGTTGGGAATGAAGAAAATGAAAGGATAGTGCCCTGCAAGCCAATAGATTTTAGCTTGTATGAGTACTATCATGTGATAAGCTTTCTCTTTTATAAATGAATTAATACGATCGTTTATTTATAGTATGTAAATCAAACGATGGCCAACTTCATCTCTCACGAATCACTTAAGCGATTGGATGAAATCCTTAGATCACAATAGACTATGAGACGATTCACTTCAGTACTGAGTGCAATCATGAAACAGTCTCAAAGGTCGTGATCTTAAAACTGTTCCAAGTCATAGATTCCCATCGAGATGGAATATCGAGTGAATCGCTAAGACTTGTAAGATTATGCATGATTCATGAACAATGCATTTGATGCCAGTGCATATGACTAGGTGGTTCGATAGGGGATCGAACGCATCGAACGTCCCGAACAGAGAGACCAATCACGGAAGTGCATTAAGCATATCGGTAATGGGATGTCTCTCAAGACTTATAATAGTGTACGATTTAGTCCTTTGTCTTGAGGTGCTAGGGCGAATTCGGTGCACGTGAGTGCGTACTTTGATTTAGGAGCATATCACTTAGCCTGATCATTGTGCGACTACTTTGGGTACGTAAGATCATGTACGCGAATGGTTAGTACTAATATGGGACCTACCGACTTAACGTAGTATGTTGAGAGAATTTCCTATACATTCTTAGGTAATAGATTCCGAGAAACCCGTGGCCACGGTCGGCGACGGATTTGGAAAGGGGTTTCCAAATTTAGCAATCACACTGGAATTATTATCCTGAATTAGAAAGTATAGTTATCGAGATGATTAGAGGTGCCGATCAATTCACACACCCTCTCGATCGGGAAATTAGTCGATAGAGGAACCGTATGTACATGGCACTTATAAGAGGTGAGGTTCACTGAGATCAATTCACCTGAGTTCAGATTCATGGGCTTGTGGCTAGACATCGACCATGAGGTGTGGGTACCCATGAATTAATTGTAAGATTAATTCTTGAGTGGTTAATTGATAGTGTTCAATTAATCGGAACAATTAATAAGCTCGCAAATTAAATCACAAAAGTCGTGGGCCCGCGGCCAATTGATGGTGAACCTAAATGGTCCCTTACAATACAATTGGACTGCAACAAATCATATAAGGAAAGTTTGATTTAACTAGTTAAATCAAAACTGGAGAATTAAAGTGTTAATTCTTGAAGGAGAAAAATATTATTTAGAGGTAGTATAATTAATTAATGGAGAAGGATTAATTAATTAATTGGATTAATTAATTAAATTGGCTGAATTAATTAAAGGAGTTTAATTAATTAAAGAGTCTAATTCATTATAGAGTTTAATTAATTAAAGGAGACCTAGTTAGTTAAGAAAATATAGGATAATATTCTATCTTCCTAACTAGATAAGAATAAAACTAGGTCAAGACTCTTGATATATAAGGAGTAGAAGACTCCACAAAAAACCCTAGCCTCCATAGAGCATGAGCCACGAAATTCCTACCTAGGAATTAGCGCCGCCACCTCTCTTCTCTGTTGAGGTTCGGCCGAACCCTGTAGAATTCTACAGGGTTCATGAGATTTCTTTTCTCGTTCTTCCATGTCTGATTACCCTTGAATCCTAGTTCTATGCCTGTGGATTCAAAGGGGTCGCTTCATTCAATTGGTGTGGATACCGCTAGAGGCACAACATTTGGGGTGCTTCTCACGAACCAAATCCATCAGATCTGAAAGTACCGGAGGAAAAACCACCACCTTGCATGCGGTGAGGTAAATTTCGATTTACCACCTTTAATTTTGTAATTCATTGCAAAGTTATATTCAACCTATTCATATGTGCTAGTAAATATTCATAGGGTTATGGGTGTATGAAAAATTTTAAATTCCGCACTGTTGTTTTGACAATCATACCCCGTAAATCCCAACAGTGGTATCAGAGCCAGGTTTATACGCTCATATGAATAGGCCTGAACACTTCAAAATATATGGATATATGTGTTTGTTGTGTTCTAAGTTGATTCTTGCTTGTTATGATGAATTATGTGTTCGGATATATGCACTTTTCGGTTTTGGGCCAAAACTGCAATTTTTGAAAATTTGAGAGCTTATGTGCAAATTGCAATTTTTCAAAAATCTGGACAGAAAGTTAAAATTTTGTTTTTCTGCAATTCTGGACCAAATTGTAATTTCTGGAATTTTTTAAAAATCTGGACTGTTTTGCAATTTTCGAAAGGGTAGGGACTATTTTTGCGATTATCGTAAAATCTGCAGTCTGTTTTGCATTAAACGAAAGTTTCTGGAAATTTTGTTAATTTTCTGCTTTCTGGTCCGTTTGCATATTCTGGAATTTTGGGGCTGATTTGTAATTTCCAAAAGTTAAGGGGTCAAAATGTAATTTTCAAAAATTTAGGGGCCGAACTGCTATTTATTAAAGTTGAAAAACAGAAACTGTTTTGTGCACTAAAAGGGTTTAGTAAATCCGGAAAATTAATTTTATCATAATTAGTGGAGACTAAAGTGAGAATCAAGGAGTTATTTTAAAAGGGGTTTTAAAATAAAGTTTGTGGATTGTTTTAAAAAGGGTTTTAAAACTAGAATCTATAAGTATTTTAAAAGGTGGTTTTTAAATAAGATAAGAAATAAGAAAATGAATTTTGCTTGTTTCTTGCTCTACATTAACTGTTTACGTGGTTTTCGATCGCGCCGAGCCTTGACCCTAGCGGTAGATGTGATTGGTTAATTTTAATTATGTTGGTTTTATTCGGCCTGCGAGCCTTAAGTTTTTGGGCCACTTTGAGCCTTTGTAATAGATTAGGGCTTTACTGTTTTAAATAGTTTAGGATGGAGGCCCATTACAAGCAAGGTGGGAGCCCAAGAGGGTGAAGGCCATGTATGCATGGTTATTTATGTAATAGCCTAGGTCCTTTAGAACCCAATTAGATTGACCAATTGGGCCAACATCATTGGCTCGATGATGGCCCGCATATGAGGCTCCCGATCGAAAACATATTGTGGTAGCATGCATGCTAGGTGTGTACGTTTTATTTACTGATTTATCTTTTAACATGTATGATGATGCGCGCTTAGATCGTAAATAAAAGGTAAAGCATAATTGAAACGGTGAGATCTCGAGGAGAGTTACCTCAAACTATTAGACCCGAAAACCCACTCTTGAAAATAATATCAAGTCATATTGGGTTAAAATAAAATGAAGTATTTATATAAATCTAAGCCTTCCATCAATAGGAACTAGCGTGAGTTGTCCACTTATCGATTAAGGTGATCCAGAGTCTGGCACCCGAGTCGAAGAAAGAGACAATATGCGAAATTCCTTGTTTCTCGTTTTTAATTAAACTTGACAAGGGTGAGGACTGGTCGGGACATGAACATCGACCATAACCAAGTTACGGGAATTTCATGACCTGGCCCGTTGCTCATCAAGATTGATGGGTTAGACTTAACGAGTAGTACCACTCATGATGTAGCAGTGCTAGATGGGTGCGAAAATCGAGGCAACATGGGTTGAAGCTTGTGTAGGAACACAATTGGCAATAAGTATGCCTACTTGGGGAATTAATTGTACGGCCGCGAGTCGTTGGTGCAACTAATGTCCGCTGGGATGTCAAGACCTACGAGGAAATCGGATTTCCCGAACAATTGAAGGGGTAATTGTTTCGATAAAATAGTGGGAGAACTTTTAAGATAGAAAGTCCAACCTTCGCAGATTATAAGTATTTTTCATTAACTAGTCCTCTAGATATTTGTTTTCTCTTTAGATTAGATATTGTGATATCTACATGAATCGTCCATTATTTACTATTTATCCTCGACTTATAAAATATCTGGATTAAAATATCTATTGGCTTAGAAACCTGAGGATTGTCCTCGATTTCGAAAGTCAAAATCGTGTTCTTAATAATCATCCTATGCCTGATGCATTTTCGGATGAGTCTCAAAAGAGGAACAAATCACCTATATAGTATGGGAATCTCAATGATCGTTGCCTCATATAATCATCAAGATTGAACGAGCTAAAGAAGCGACATAGGAGTATGTCTGAAGCTTCTAAAACAAACCTCCACCTCAAAAGGCTTGTTTTGAGGAGCAGTTTCGAATCGTTTGATTCGAGATTTCTAAGGTACTGTTTGAAACTCGAGAATAAATAAAGATCCTAATGTCAAGGATCACTGTCCTTGTTTTATTTGTTGGGATATGCCTCGATTGTCAGTACAACAGAGTGCGGAAATTAAAATTTTTCAAGGCACACCCACAGATCCCATAATAATATCTCCAAGTTATATATACGAAAGACATAAAACAAAGCACAGAAATAATCTAACAAAGGGGGTTTTCGATTTTTTACCTCACCACAGGCAAGGTGGTGGAAACCTCCAACTCTGATTCTGAACTCTGATTAAGGTTCTGGTTCACTGGAGTGATCCAAGCGTCTCACCTCCAGAGAAAAGTCCACACCAACTGGATTATGATGACACCTCTTAGTCTTAGGCTCAGAACTAGATCTAAGAGGCTTGTTGATGAAGGATTGTGCAGATCTATTTGACAGATCAAAATTCTGCACAAAAGGAATGAGGGAGAAGATTTGCGGCGGCGGCACTAGGGCTTTCACGGCGGCGGTGCGGCGGTGTTACGGCAGCACACGGCGGCGGCGCTAGGGCTTGGGCGGCGCAGGGTGGGGCGGATTTCCTAGGGCAAGAGAAGACTAGGGTTTTTGCTTAGATGTTCTCTCTCTGAGTTCTGTTAGAACTCTATTTATAAGCACTCCTCAAGTCCTAGGGTCACAAGATTCCTAATGGGCTTAGGAGTCCATTTCTTGCAAGCCCACCTTAATTTAATTAATTACTTAATTAAATATCCAGCCCATATTAATTAATTACTTAATTAATATTTAGTTTAATTAATCAATTGTCATTTAAATCAATTAAATCAATTAATTAATTTATCTCCCATTTGAATTAACACTTTAATTCACTTAATTGATTTAATTACTTTTAAATCAATTAATTCCTTTTATATTCCTACAGAACAGTCACCGTCCAATTGTATTGTGTGTGACCCTCTGGGTTCACCATCAATTGGCAGCAGGCTCACGAAACCTCGTGATTTAATTTATGAACAATAAATTGCTCCGATCAATTAAACTACCTTTAATTGACCACTCCTAGAATCAATTCCTCTATTAATTCAGAAGTACCCACACTTCATGGTCGATGTCTAGCCACAAGCCCATGAAGCCCAACATCAGGTGAATTGATATTTAGTGAACCTCACCTCATATAATTACCATGTACATACGGTCCTTCTGTCGACCAATTTCCCGATCAAGACTTAGGGTGTGTGAATTGATCGGCACCTCTAAATTTGTCTCGATAACTATACTTTCTAATTCAGGATAATATTCCAGTGTGACTCTTAAATTTGGAAACCCCTTTCCAAATCCGTCACCGACCACGGCCGTGGATTCCTTGGAAACATTATCTAAGAATCGTATAGGAAATATTCTCATCCATTACGATGAGTCAACAGATTCCATCTTGGTACTAACCACTCGCGTACATGTCCATACGCACCCAACCTAGGCATTTTTATGACCAAGCTAAGTGGCCTATACCTAGATCTAAGTACGCACTTTCATGCACCGAATTCGCCCTAGCACCTCAAGTCATAGGACTAAATCGTACACTATTATAATCCTTTGAGAAACATCCCATCACCGATATGCGTCATGCGCTTCCACAATGGGTTTCTCTGTTCGGGTCGTTCGATGCATTCGATCCTCCATCGAATCACCTAGTCATATGCACTGGCCTCAAATGCCTTGTTCATGAAACTACAACAAATTCACTCCGTGTGAATCATGCATAATCGTACAAGTCTTGACGATTCACTCGATACCCCGTCTCGATATGAATCTATGACTTGGAACATTTTCGAGATCACGACCTTTGAGACTGTTTCATGATAAGTGCACTCAGTACTGAAGTGTATAGTCCCATAGTCGTGAGTGATCTCAGGGTTTCAACCAATCGCTTAAATGTATTCGCGAGAGATGAAGTTGGCCATTGTTTATCCTTATACACATATAAATAAACTTGCGTATTATTACATTTATACTAAAGAAAGATAATGATAGTTCCAATACAAGCTAAATATATTGGCTTGCAGGGCACTATTCCATCAATCTCCCACTTGCCCTAAAGCCAATCACAAACGTTTCTAGGACCCATCTTTCTAAAGATGTTCTTCGAACTCATTTCATGACATAGCCTCCTTTTAGTGGATCCGCTAAGTTGTCTCCTGAGTCGACGCGATCCATTACGCGCGTTAACTCTACCAATGATTTCTCTAATCAAATGGTACTTTTCTTTCAATTATGTTTAGATTTCTGGTAAGATCTCGAATGCTTTGCTTTGACAACAGCTCCAATGTTATCATAGAAGATAACCATGAGCTTCGCAATGCTAGGCACTACATCCAACCATAGGATGAAGTTTTATATCTAAACACTTTCTTAAGTCGCATTCAATGCTACATTTAATGCTGCAATATATCTTGCTTCAGTGGTTTGAATGGTTACGGTGATTTGCTTGGAACCCTTTCAAATTTACCGTTGCCCCATTGAGGCAGGACATGTATCTAAAAATGGATGTTCTTAATTCATCCACATCAGACTGAAAATTCGAATCAGTGAATCCTTCGAATTTTAATTCTCCACTACCACCGTAGACCAAGAACAAATCCTTAGTCTTTGTCAAGAGCTTAAGGATATCTTTTACGGTGGTCCAGTACTTCTTCACTGGATTTTGACTAGCAACTGCTCGCGATACTTGAGCAAGTTCTACGTCTGGTCTAGTACATAGTAAAGCATGCCACATGCAACCTTTTGTTTGAAACATAAGGTATTTGAGACATTCTCCTTTATTCTCGTTTGATGTAGGGCACATCGATTTTGGAATAAGGGATACAGTGTCTTACTGGAAGCAATCCTTTCTTGGATTCTTCATACTGAATATTTCCAGTATTGATCCAATGTACTTAGATTTAGAGAGTGTCAGCATCTTTTTCTGATCTATTCTATAGATACGTATCCCAATACGCAAGATGCTTCTCCTAAATCTTTCATGGAGAATTGCATGGACAACCATGCTTTCGTCTGTGCTAACATTCCGATATCATACCAGATATTCAGAACATTATCGACATATAAAATATGAGCTTCATCGCGCTCCCACTAATCCTTTTGTACATTCATTGTTCATACTTGTCTTGATGAAGTCAAATGACTTGACTATCTCATCAGAACAAATGTGAATCTAAATGGATTCAGATATCGCTAATGGAGAAAAGGTTTCAACAAAGTCTGTTCCAGAACATTGTGAATAACCCTTTTACCACTAGTCGATTCTTAGAGGTCAACACCTCTCCATTCATTCCAAGTTTGAAGTTCCACTTACAAGTTATAGCCAACTTATAGGGATAAATCCCTCGGGTGGATCAATCAAGGTTATACCTTGTTGGAATGGATGAGATCCATTTTGGTTTGCATGGCTTCGAGCCACGCACCCGAGTCTATGTCTGACATCGCTTTCTTGATAGGTCATTGGATCACTTTCCACATTCTCGTTTTCGTGAATGAAACCAAATCGCTCTGGCTCCTTACGAATTCGATCAGACCTTCGAAGAGTAGGTGTACAAGTAGATTTAGTAAATTCTGGATTAACTCCTACTGTTTGCGGGGACGGGTCCAAATCTTGGACTCCATCAAGTTCCATGACGTTTCCATTTCCTTTGACGAGAGATTCATCAACAGAGGAACGGGTATCTTGAAGAAACGATTGTTTCTTATTGTCGTGGAACAGGTATCCAATGGATTTCGTTGGATACCCCACAATTATATACAAATTGGATCTACCAGCCAATTTATCTCCTTTCTCGTTTCTACCATCGGCCGGAGATCTCCATACTCAGAAGTAAGAGCATAGAGGTATTTTGCCATACCTTTCTTGGTAAAGCTTTGCAGGCACAAACTTTGAAGGTACTTTGCTTAGTATCTTCGATGCAGTCAGGAGCACTAACCCCTAGAATGCATAAGGAAGTTTTAACAAAACTCAATATGGATCGAACAATGCCTAACAATGTTAGATTCCATCTCTTTAGACACTTCAATAAGTTGAGGCGTCTTAGGAGGAGTTTGTTGTATGAGAATCTCATTCTCATTAAGATAATTGAGGAATCCTTGACAAGTATTTGCTATCTCAACTAGATCGAATGGTCGCAATAATTTGTCTTTGTTGATTCTCTACTTCGCATCGAAATACCTTGAAAGGTTTTTCGGATTTGTATCTCACTAGATTCATTTTTCACTAACGACCAATGTCATTAGCAAAAAGTACGAAGTATGAGTAATCTCCTCTCACAGTAACCTTTAGTGATCCATACTCATGGATTAAATCCAGATTTTATTTGGTTCGCTCTTGATTCCCTGTGACGGGAGATCTGGTCATCTCTCCTTTGAGACATGATTCGCAGGTTGGAAGTTCATCCAAGTTCTATTTTTCAAGAAGCTTAGGTGAAACCAACTTTTGAATCCTACTCTTGGAGATGTGTCCAAGTCTAGCATACCAAAGTTATGGATTATTATCTTTGTATTAATTGAATTTCATACATTAATTCAATAAAATTGAGCTAATGGTTTAATTCAATTAATTTACTTCCTTTCAATTAACTACTTTAATTGCTTCCCTTTTCCTTTTCAATTAACCCTTTAATTGAAACGTTGCTTAATTAATTAGATCATCTAATCAATTAAACACATCAGTGCCTTTCTTAGATGCAGTGGGATAATTCGACTTATAGGCTACTTGCGTTCTTTTGACTACCTTTATGGTCGAATTTAGAAGAGAATAAATTCTTCTTCATTTTACTCTTCTTTGACTTCGCAGTCCATGAAGTGTAAACGATCATTATAGGTTTATCCTATTTGCCTTTAACCAATTCTTTGGTTGATTCATGAAATGTGATCAACTTATCAAATAAGATCAGTTTATTTCAAGAGTCATTTGAATGAGCGGGAGGAGAATTTAGGAGGAAGTTAATGTTAAGATCACTTGCAGGCTTACGTTTAATCGATCCAGTTTTCAACTAGATTGATAAAACAAAGACAGTGATCCTTGACACTAGTTCCTTCAATTATTCTCGAGTTTTGAAACAATTCCTTTAGAAGTCTCAAATCATATTGATTCAAAACTACTCCTCAAAACAAGCCTTTTGAAGTGGAGGTTTGTTTCAGAAGACTGGTCCTCAAAACGGGCCTTTTGAGGTGGAAGCTTCAGACATGCTCCTCATGTTGCTTCCATAGCTCGTTCAATCTTGATGCTTATTTGAGGAAACGATCATTTAAGATTCCCATACTCTATAGGTGATTCGTTTCACTTTTGAGATTCATCTATATATGAGAAACGATCATTAATATTCCCATATTCTACAGGTGACTCGTTTCTTTTATTTTGACTTATCTCGTAAGCGCATAAGGCATAGGCTTGTTTAAGAACATCATTCCCATTCTTGGAATTTAAGACAATTCTCAAGTTTCTTGCCTAGTCGATATTTTAATCCAGCTATTTTATTAGTCGAGGATAAATAGTAAAATGGATAATTACTGATATCTCAGTATCTAATTTAAAGAGAAGACAAACATTCAGTGGACTAGTTAATGAATAATACTTATAATCTACGAAGGTTGGACTTTCTATCGTAGAAGTTCTCCCACTATTTTATCGAAACAATTACCCCTTCAATTGTTCGGGAAATTCTATTTCCTAGTAGGTCTTGACGTCCCAGCGGCAATTAATTGCACCCACGACTCGTGGCCATACAACCAATTCCCCAGGTAGGCATACTTATTGCCAATTGTGTTACTCCACAACCTTCAAGCTATTTCGCCTCGGTTTTCGCACTTATCTAGCACTGCTACATCATAAGTGTTACTAATCGTTAAGTCTAACCCATCAATCATGATGAGCAACGGGCCCGGTCGTGAGTTCTCCGTAACTAGTTATCGGTCGATCCTCACATCCCGACCAATCCTCACCCTTGTCGTGTTTAGTTAAAAACAGGAGTCAAGGAATTTCACGTATTGTCCCTTTCTTCGACTCGGGTGCCAGACTCTGGATCACCTCTATCGATAAGTAGACAACATACGCTAGTCCCTATTGATGGAAGGCTTGGATTTATATAAATACTTCATTTTATTTTAATCCAATATGACTTAATATTTAATTCAAGAGGGGGTTTACTGGTTTGAAAGTTATACTAACTCTCCTCGAGATCTCACCGCTTCAATTATGCTTTATCTTTTATTACGATCTAGATTCTAGCGCGCATCTCATACAAGCTAAATATAAATCGACAAATAAATAAAAGCCATACAAGCCTAGCATGCATACTACCACAATATGTTTTCGATCGGGAGCCTCCTATGTGGGCCATCATCGAGCCATTGATGTTGGCCCTATTGGTCAATCTAAAGGGTTCTCAAACAGGCCTATGCTATTACATTAATCACCATGCATACATGGCCTTCATATCTCCTTGGGCTCCCATCTTGCTTGTAACGGGCCTCCATCCTAGACTAGGAAAGCATTAAAGCCCTATTCTATTACAAAGCCTTAAAATTGGCCCAAAAACATAAAAGGCTCGCAGGCCCTAATAAAAAACCAAACATTAAATTAAACCAATCACATCTACCCTAAGGTCAAAGCTCGGCTCGATCGAAAATCACGTAAACAGTTCACGTAGAGCAAGAAACATGTAAACAACATTTTACTTTCTCCTTTCTTTAATTTTAAAACATCCTTTTAAAACTAACTTCCATTGATTCTTACTTTTAGTCACTACTAATTATGACAAAATAAACTTTCGGGTAAACAAAATAAATTTTCCTGCTGAAAATCAGATTCTGTTTTTCAACTTTTGAAAATTGCATTTTCGGCCCCTCAATTATCGAAAATTGCACTTTGACCCCAAAAACTTTTAAAAAGTTACAAAAACACCCAAAGCAGTTTCGGCCAGCATTCCAGAAAATAAATTTTGAATTCTGAAAATTTTCGATTTTTCCAAACAGATCCTTGAAGTTTCGGTAATTGCAAAACAGTCCCTAAACTTTCGGAAATTACAAAATGACCCCCAAAAAGCGTGCGACCAGTTTGCGAAAACAGTCCAGAATTTTTGAAATTTCCAGATTCTAAAATTTCGAATTTTTAAGCCCTTTAAAACCCTAGTTTGCGATTTTGCCCAAAGAGTCCTGAAGTTTTCAAAAACTATGAAAACGCTATAGATCTGAAAAACAGTTTTACCCAATTGTAGATCTAGTCATAACAAGTAAGAATCAATCGACAGAACATAATTATCATGCGTTTTAATATACATAATTAAACATATAATATAAACACATATTATGTTCAAGCCTTTCGTATAATAATCATGGAGTTGGCTCTGATACCACTGTTGGGATATGCCTCGATTGTCAGTACAACAGAGTGCGGAAATTAAAATTTTTCAAGGCACACCCACAGATCCCATAATAATATCTCCAAGTTATATATACGAAAGACATAAAACAAAGCACAGAAATAATCTAACAAAGGGGGTTTTCGATTTTTTACCTCACCACAGGCAAGGTGGTGGAAACCTCCAACTCTGATTCTGAACTCTGATTAAGGTTCTGGTTCACTGGAGTGATCCAAGCGTCTCACCTCCAGAGAAAAGTCCACACCAACTGGATTATGATGACACCTCTTAGTCTTAGGCTCAGAACTAGATCTAAGAGGCTTGTTGATGAAGGATTGTGCAGATCTATTTGACAGATCAAAATTCTGCACAAAAGGAATGAGGGAGAAGATTTGCGGCGGCGGCACTAGGGCTTTCACGGCGGCGGTGCGGCGGTGTTACGGCAGCACACGGCGGCGGCGCTAGGGCTTGGGCGGCGCAGGGTGGGGCGGATTTCCTAGGGCAAGAGAAGACTAGGGTTTTTGCTTAGATGTTCTCTCTCTGAGTTCTGTTAGAACTCTATTTATAAGCACTCCTCAAGTCCTAGGGTCACAAGATTCCTAATGGGCTTAGGAGTCCATTTCTTGCAAGCCCACCTTAATTTAATTAATTACTTAATTAAATATCCAGCCCATATTAATTAATTACTTAATTAATATTTAGTTTAATTAATCAATTGTCATTTAAATCAATTAAATCAATTAATTAATTTATCTCCCATTTGAATTAACACTTTAATTCACTTAATTGATTTAATTACTTTTAAATCAATTAATTCCTTTTATATTCCTACAGAACAGTCACCGTCCAATTGTATTGTGTGTGACCCTCTGGGTTCACCATCAATTGGCAGCAGGCTCACGAAACCTCGTGATTTAATTTATGAACAATAAATTGCTCCGATCAATTAAACTACCTTTAATTGACCACTCCTAGAATCAATTCCTCTATTAATTCAGGAGTACCCACACTTCATGGTCGATGTCTAGCCACAAGCCCATGAAGCCCAACATCAGGTGAATTGATATTTAGTGAACCTCACCTCATATAATTACCATGTACATACGGTCCTTCTGTCGACCAATTTCCCGATCAAGACTTAGGGTGTGTGAATTGATCGGCACCTCTAAATTTGTCTCGATAACTATACTTTCTAATTCAGGATAATATTCCAGTGTGACTCTTAAATTTGGAAACCCCTTTCCAAATCCGTCACCGACCACGGCCGTGGATTCCTTGGAAACATTATCTAAGAATCGTATAGGAAATATTCTCATCCATTACGATGAGTCAACAGATTCCATCTTGGTACTAACCACTCGCGTACATGTCCATACGCACCCAACCTAGGCATTTTTATGACCAAGCTAAGTGGCCTATACCTAGATCTAAGTACGCACTTTCATGCACCGAATTCGCCCTAGCACCTCAAGTCATAGGACTAAATCGTACACTATTATAATCCTTTGAGAAACATCCCATCACCGATATGCGTCATGCGCTTCCACAATGGGTTTCTCTGTTCGGGTCGTTCGATGCATTCGATCCTCCATCGAATCACCTAGTCATATGCACTGGCCTCAAATGCCTTGTTCATGAAACTACAACAAATTCACTCCGTGTGAATCATGCATAATCGTACAAGTCTTGACGATTCACTCGATACCCCGTCTCGATATGAATCTATGACTTGGAACATTTTCGAGATCACGACCTTTGAGACTGTTTCATGATAAGTGCACTCAGTACTGAAGTGTATAGTCCCATAGTCGTGAGTGATCTCAGGGTTTCAACCAATCGCTTAAATGTATTCGCGAGAGATGAAGTTGGCCATTGTTTATCCTTATACACATATAAATAAACTTGCGTATTATTACATTTATACTAAAGAAAGATAATGATAGTTCCAATACAAGCTAAATATATTGGCTTGCAGGGCACTATTCCATCATTATTAATCTGGTTGAAAAACTAGATTGTTCAAACGTAGGCCTGCAAGTGATCTTAACATTGACTTCCTCCTAAGTTCTCCTCCCCGCTCGTTCAAACGATTTGTGAAAAACTCTGAACTTATTTGATAAGTTGATCAGGCTTCTCGAAATAAACAAAGTATTGGTAAAAGGCAAATAGGAACCTTTTAAAAGGTATACCTGTCATGATTGCTTACAACTTCAAGGACTGCAAAGTCAAAGAAGAGTAAAAGGAAGAAGAAAGTGTTCTCTTCCAAAGCGAACATAAAGGTAGTGGATAGAACGCAAGTAGCCTAAAAATCGAATTATCTCACTGCACCTAATAAAGGCACTGACAAGTTTAATCGATTAGAAATTCTAATTAATTAAAACGTTTCAATTAAAGAGTTAATTAAAAAAGGAAAAGTTTCAATTAAAGAGTTAATTGAAAAAGAAAAAGTTTCAATAAAAGAGTTAATTGAAAGCAACGTTTCAATTAAAGAATTAATTGAAAAAGGAAAATGAATCAATTAAAGAGTTAATTGAAAGTAACCTTTCAATTAAAGAGTTAATTGAAAGGAAACTGATTGAATTAATGTGTTAAGTTCAATCAATACCAAGATAATGATCCACACTCATATAGCACGCAAATTTAGGTCACAATTCCATAAGAAGGAATCAAAAGTTGGTGTCATCGATGCTTCTTTAAATACAGGGCTTAGATGAACTATCAACTTGCGAATCCTGTCTGAAGGAAAAGGATAACAAAGATATCGTTTGCTAGGCATCCGGTGCGTACCAAACCAACTTTGGATTGGATCCATACGAATGAATGTGGACCACTAAAGTGTTAGTGAGAGAGGAGATTACTCGTGCCTCGTGAGTATTACTGATGACTTTAGTCATTAGAGATATGTGTATCTTATGATGTACAAATTCGAAACTCTTGAAAACGAAGTAGAGAATCAAACAAGGCAAAATATTAAGGCCAGAGATGGCAAATACTTAAGCTAGAAGTTCCTCAATTATCTTACTGAGAAAGATATTCTCATACAACGAACTCCTTATAAGACATCTCAACCTATTGGAGGGTCTGAAAGAAGAGAATCGAACCTTGTTGGACATGGTTCGATCCATGATGAGTTTCGTTTAACATCCTTATGCATACTAAGGATTGACCCCAATGATCGCATCGAAGATACTGAACAAAGTAACTTCAAAGTTCGTGGCTGCAAACCCTACCAAGAATGGTGTGGTAAAACACCTCTATACTCTTTTATTGAGTATGGGGATCTCCTGCCTATATTGGGAACACGAAAGGAGATAAATTGGAAAGTAGATCCAGTTTGTACAAAATTGTGGGGTATCCAAAGAAATCCATTTGGAGGCCTGTTCTACATTCCTAAAGAACAAATGATGTTTGTTTCAAGGAATATCCATTTCTTAGAGGATGGTTTTCTCGTGAATAGAAATGGTACCCTAGTAGAACATGATGAGGTCCAAGAAGTGAAACTCATCCCCACAAACAGTGGGAGTTAATCCAGAAACAGCTGAACCATCAAGTACACCAGTACTTCGTAGATCTAATCTAGTTCGTGAGGAACTTGATAGATATGGTTAGACCATATATGAAGAATCTACATTGGATGTAGACGCTCATGTATGCAAAAGGCCATGAAATCCTAAATGGATTCCATCCATTCCAACAAGGTATGGACCTTGGCCGATCCACCCGAGGGAAGTATCCCTATAGGTTGCAGATGGATCTTCAAGCATAAACTAGGAATGAATGAAGAGATATTGACCTATAAGACTTGCCTAAAGGCAAAATGTTATACACAAAGGCCTAGAACGGACTTTGGTGAAATCTTTTCTCCATTAGCTGTTGGGTTTGCCTCGATTGTCAGAACAACAAAGTGCGGAATTTTAAAATTTTTCGAAGCACCCAAGGTCCCATATATAAGATCTCCATATTATGTATACGAAAGCATGAAACAAAACACATAATGTATAAAACAAGGGGGTTTCGATTTTTACCTCACCACAGGTAAGGTGTTGGCAACCTCCAACTCTGATTCTGATTCTGGTTCACGGGAGTGATCCAAATGTCTCACCTCCAGAGTTTAGTCCACACCAACTGGATTCTGGTAACACCTCCTAGTCTTAGGCTCAGAACTGGATCTAGGAGATTTGTTAATGCAGGACTGGCAGATCTACTTGACAGGGCAAGATCTAGCACGGTGGAACAAGGGAGGAAGTGCGGCGGCGGTTGGAAGCTCACGGCCAGAGGTGGCGGCGGCTTGCAGTTGGCGGCGCAGGGAGAGGGGCGGCGCTAGGTCAGAGAGAGAGAGGCTAGGGTTTTTGCTAAGGTGTTAGCTTTCTGAGCTCTGGTAGAACTCCATTTATAAGCCTCTACTTGACCTAGGTTTGCAAGACTCCTTATGGGCTTTTAATTAAAAGTCCATGTCTTGCAAGCCTTCTTTTAATTAATTTCTTTAATTAAAACCCAATCCATATTAATAAATCAATATTTCCTTTAATTAGTTAATTAGCAATTTAATTAACTAATTAATTAATCTCCTTCTTGAATTAATACTTTAATTCATTTAATTGATTTAATTACCTTTAAATCAATTAATTCCCTTCATGTCCTTTTATAACAGTCACCGTCCAATTGTATTGTATGTGACCCTCTGGGTTTACCATCAATTGGCAGCAGGCCCACGAATTCCTCGTGATTTAATTTATGAACAATAAATTGCTCCGGTCAATAAAATAATCTTTAATTGACCACTCCTAGAATCAAATCCTCTATTAACTCAGGAGTACCCACACTTCATGGTCGATGTCTAGCCACAAGCCCATGAAGCCCAACTTCAGGTGAATTGATATTTGTGAACCTCGTCTCTTATAATTACCATGTACATACGGTCCTTCTATCGACTAATATTCCCGATCAAGACTTAGGGTGTGTGAATTGATCGGCACCTCTAAATTTGTCTCGATAAATGTACTTTCTAATTCAGGATAATATTCCAGTGTGACTGCTAAATTTGGAAACCCCTTTCCAAATCCGTCACCGACTGCCGCAGATTCCTCGGATATATTATCTAAGAATCGTATAGGAAATTCTCTTATCCATTACGATGAGTCAATAGATTCCATATTGGTGTTAACCACCCGCGTACATGTCTATACACACCCAACCTAGGCATGTTATGATCAAGCTAAGTGACCTATACCTAGATCTAAGCACGCACTTTCATGTACCGAATTCGCCCTAGCACCACAAGTCAAAGGACTAAATCGTACACTATTATAATCCTTGAGAAACATCCCATCACCGATATGCGTTATGCACTTCCACAATGGGTTTCTCTGTTCGGGTCGTTCGATGCGTTTATTTCTCCATTGAACCACCTACTCATATGCACTGGCCTCAAATGCCTTGCTCATGAAACGCTACAAATTCACTCCATGTGAATCATGCATACTCGTACAAGTCTTGGCGATTCCTACGATACCCAGTCTCGTTCGGAATCTATGACTTGGAACAGTTTTAAGATTACGACCTTAAAGACTGTTTCATGATTGCACTCAGTACTGAAGTGAATCGTCCCATAGTCAAATGTAATCTAAGGATTTCATCCAATCGCTTAAATGTATTCGCGAGAGATGAAGTTGGCCATTGTCTATCCTTATACATATATAAATAAACATGCGTATTATTATAAAATCAAAGATTATCTCATACAGAATAGACCTATTACAAGCTTATTGAATTGGCTTGATGGGCACTATCCTATCATTAGCAATGTCTGAATCCATTTGGACTCACATTTATTTTGATGAGAAAGTCAAGGCATTTGACTTCATCGAAAATAAATGTGAAACTTGAGTGTACAAGAATTTTAGTGGGAGCTCTTAGGAGTTCATTATTTTTAAATGTCAATAACATTGTGATTATCTGGGATGATATTGGAATGTTAGCACAGACGGAAGCATGATTGTCCATGCAATTCTCCATGAAAGATTTGAGAGAGACATCGGGTAAGAGTTGGGACTCTCTCAATCTAAGTACATAGAAACAATACTGAAAGTATTCAGTATGGAAGAATCCAAGAGAGGATTGCTTCCAGTGAGACACTGTATCTCTCCTCCCAAATCGATGTGCCCTACATCGAATGTGGAAAAGGAGAATGTCTCAAATACCTTATGTTTCGACAAAAGGTAGCATATGCTATGCAATACTATGTACTAGACAAGACGTAGAACCTGCTCTAAGTGCCACGAGCAGTTACTAGTCAAACTACAGTGAAGAGTACTGGATCGCCATAAAAGATGTCCTTGAGCTCTTGAAAAAGACTAAGGATTTGATCTTGGTCTACGGTAATAGTGGAGAATTGAAATTCGAAGGATTTACTGATTTGAGATTCTAGTCTGATGTGGATGAATATATGTATCCAATTTTGGATACATATTTTGCCTCAGTGGGGTAGCGGTAAGTTGGAAAGGGTTCCAAAGAAAGCACCGTTGCCATCCTAACCACTGAAGCAAGATATCTCGCAGCAAGGAGTGCAGCGTAAGAAAAGTGTTTGGATGAAAAACTTCATCCAAATGTTTGGATGAAAAGTGTTTGGATGAAAAACTTCATCCAAATGTTGAAAAACTTCATCCAAACTCCATCCTAGAATTGCGAAGCTCGTGGTTATCTTCTAAGATAACAATGGAGCTATTGCGAAAGCAAACGAAGATCTCATCAAAAATCTAAGCATAAGATAAAAATACCATTTGATTAGAGAAATCATTGGTAGAGTTGACGCATGTAATGGATCGCGTTGACTCGGAAGACAATCTAGTAGATCCACTAAGCAGAAACTTTTTCACAAAAGGAGTTCGAAGGACATCTTTGAAAGATGGGTCTTAGAAGCGTTTGTGATTGGCTTTAGGGCAAGTGGGAGATTGAAAGGATAGTGCCCTGCAAGCCAATAGATTTTAGCTTGTATGAGGACTATCATCTGATATACTTTCTCTAGTATAAATGAATTAATACGATCGTTTGTTTATAGTATGTAAATCAAACGATGGTCAACTTCATCTCTCGCGAATCACTTAAGCGATTGGATGAAATCCTTAGATCACAATAAACTATACGATTAACTTCAGTACTGAGTGCAATCATGAAACAGTCTCTAAGGTCGTGATCTTAAAACAGTTCCAAGTCATAGATTCCCATCGAGACGGGGTATCGAGGGAATCGTTAAGACTTGTACGATTATGCATTATTCACATGGAGTGAATTGGTAGAGTTTCATAAACAAGGCATTTGATGCCAGTGCATATGACTAGGTGGTTTGATTGGGGATTGAATTCATCGAATGACCCGAACAGAGAGTGTTGGATGAAGATTAAGATAGAGTGCAAAGAAGATAAGTAATTAAGGGAGGGTTTTGATGATTTCCAAAACATCAGAATCAGCTAAGTATGGAAAGCTTAGTTCCCTTAGAAGAATTTTGAACAAGTGAAAGAAGACATCAGAAGAGTTCAAAGTTCAAAGCCCAGAAGACTAGTGATCTCATGCTGAAACAGCAATCAGAAGGGTAGACCATCACCTGACTCAAATCAGATTAGTTCAGTATTTGATCAGCAGAGTATCTATCAGCAGAGTTGCTTTGATCAGCAGAGTAGAAGAGATCATGAGAAGAGTCCAACGGCAATAAATGCACCGGGTGTAATAAATGCTGGAAGAGAAGGGTAGTAATGGCAAATGATTGGAATTTACTCTCGGATCAGCAGAGTGCATTTAATGAAGCTACAGGAAAGTACAGCAGAAAAAGGACTGTAGCAGGTAGCCGTTCTGAAATTGGGGAAAGGCTATGGATTTGAGATTTGATCTCCTTCAACGGTCATAATTCAAATTCAAGTATAAATAGAGCTGATTTTGAAGTGAGAACAACACAACAACATCGGAGATTTCGCATTCGAAGCAGAAATTTTTCTAAGTCTCAAGAAGCTCGAACAGCTCACTCGTCTGGTGGAAGTCATCTGTTGACAGAAACCCAGTTGAAGAAAACAGAAAAATACAATCTGAGTGTTTTGTATTAGCTGAGTGTTGTGCGAAGTTAGAATCCATCTTTGTGAGTGATTCTACTTTAGAGGATAGGTTTTCTGAGTGAATTCCTATTGTGAGCTTATAGCCTTTTCATTTGTTGTCTAGGTATAAGTGGAGAAATATTGTAATATGTGTGATTATAGTATAACCCAGAATCTAAGTGATCTGGAAGAGTGGACTAAAGGATTTTTATCCATATAACCACTATAAAAATTCTTTGTGTTATCTTGCATTTAAGTTTTCTTGCATATTTTGAACCTTGCATATTTCAACACTTTGAATCATCAAAAGATTTTATAAGGAGTTTTAAAACTGGGGATAAAATCTTTTTGTTGGTCCCAAGTGGTCAGATGAGGTCTAGAGGGGGGGGGGTGAATAGACCTCTGAAAATTTTTGAACTTAAAAACTTTTTCAGTCTTCTGTCAGCAGACTAAGCTGATGAAGAACAGTAAGCAGACTGGGCTGATCGTGAACAAATCTTGAACAGCAGACTGACCACTCTTCTTACAAATACTTAGCTGTTTTTTAGCAAAACAGTTTTCCAAAGAGTATACTTGCAGCGGATTGTTTGAAAGTGTTTTTCACAAGTAAACTAAGTTCTTTAAAGATTTTATCCCCAGTTCTTAAACTCCTTATAAAATCTTTTTGTAATTCAAAGTGTGTAAATATGCAAGCTTTAAAATATGCAAGAAAACTAAAATGCAAGATAACACAAAGAATTTTTATAGTGGTTATATGGATAGAAATCCTTTAGTCCACTCTTCCAGATCACTTAGATTCTGGGTTATACTATAATCACACAGATTACAATATTTCTCCACTTATACCTAGACAACTAATGAAAAGGCTATATGATTTAACCGGATTTCGTTGGGTTAATTGAGTATCAGTGAATTCGTGATATCGGGGGTTTGCGATACTTTTATATTTATTGAATAGGGCTCTGTTACTTTATTCCGGATGGATCGGTTACTAAGAAAAGCAATATTCAAGAACAAGAAGTAAAAACCACAAAACAAAGCTAAGAACACACCTATATGAGGATTAAAGCTCTTGTAATGATATTGAATATTATTGAATTGTGCTGTTGTAAGCAATATTGAATCCTGTATCCTTAGAGTTCAGGAATTTCGTAGTTGTTTTATACAATGATTAACTAGGTATTTATATAATGCTAAACCTAGTGTTACAAGGAAACGTAGTCCTAATAGGACTCGGCCCAAATATCCTTCTTGGGTCCGGAGTACAATCTTCTATCGAAGCGAGCTGCACTTGGCCGGGTCTGCAAGATGATCCCGATCTGTTAGGTTTGGTCGAATCGATCTTATCTGCTTCGTTCGATTCGAATAGTAAGTAGGGTGCGAAATAGCCCCCATCAGTACTCCCTCACTTCTTCGAGCGTATAGATAATAGAAGCTCGTAGAAGTAGATAAATCTTTACGACTGTTTCTTTTCTATGAATGGAGCCTCATTAAAAACCTTACTTAAGAAAAAACCCTGTGGGAAAAAATCTTAAATAAGGAAAAGAGTGCTACATATCATAGATAGTCGTTTTCTCTGTCGAATTACGGATTGCCACGCGTCTATTCAGGAGGCTCTTCGTATCCTTCCGTTTTTGGCGGGAATATGAGTAGCTGCAATAAGTTTGAAACGTCTTTTCTCATTTTGTTATAAATAGGTGACTTTCAAGTTCGCCATTTCTCTTTTATACTTCCTTATAACCTGTACCCATTTTCCTGCCTGGTCGTTTATCTCATAAAATTTTCTCTTTTGTCGATCTTCATCTTTGGGAAACCAGAATATATGGCTTTTGTAAGAAACTCCTCTTCTTCTTCTAGAGAGATCGTCGCTCCTGATCACGATGAGGAGTTGCACCCTAATCCTTTGAGCGAGCAATCTACAGTATCTGACCTTGTTGTTCCCGTAGAAGATACTTTCAAAGTACGAATCCTTTCTGATGCAGACGTGGCTGCCCGAGCCAAAAAGGGCAAAGGTACTGTTCCTCAGATTTATGAACCGATTGAGGACGTAGCTTGCGCATATACAGCGGAAACATTCCCGGATGTTGTGAATAATTACGCCAAATATTTTCCGGAAGGTTCTGAGATAATTCTTCCTTCTTCTACTAATAGAGTCACATCTCCCCAGGAGGGATGCCGAGCCTTTTATACGGCTCACTTCAATAGTGGATTGCGTCTTCCTTTGTCTCCCCTTTTTCTCGAAGTTTTGAAAACTTTCAGTGTGTGCTTGACACAGCTGGTTCCAAATTCCGTTGCTTTTGTGGTTTGTTTTTCCGTTTTGATGATTGCGAAGGGGTTTAAACCTTCCTTTCGTAATTTTACGCAGCTTTTTCGCTTTAATATTTCTAGTTCTTCAAATCGTGGATATTTCTTTGCTAGTCAGCGGCCTAGTCGAGCAATCTTTGACGCCCCTGTTTCTAGTAATCCTTCGTGGAAATCTCATTTCTTCTTTGTTCGTCCTCCGTCTAATATTTGTTTTCCGGATGGTTCGACCATGCCTTTTTTATGGGATCATGGTTCCAATTGGATTCCTGGAGGTCGCTTACCGACCGGTGAACTTGTTCCTGACGATGTGCAGTTTATCACTGAAATCCCCGAAATGCGTGCAAACAAATATCAAAGCGCTCTTCTGATCGGGGAGGTTTTCCTTCGTAAGGCGGGGTTAAGTGTTCATAATTTTCCCGTCAGTTCATCATCTGATCCTCTTGGTTAGTATTTTATTTTATTTTATTGCTGTAACTATATCTTTTATACGGAGAAACTAACTTTTATTTTGTTTCTTTTTCAGCCCATATGGTAGAAAACTCTCGGCATTCTTCGAAGGGAAAAATGGTGCTGTCGAAATCTTCAAAATCCGTAGAGATCACCCCCATCGAGCAGAGAGCTTCACGAAAAAGGAAACTGGAGTTGGGCCATGAGTCCGAGGATAATAGAGGGGAATCTCCAGATTCTTCTCGTGAGTCCCCCATTCGTCAGGGCACGGGATCTGGTTATCCTCCTCTTCACCTTAGAACATCTTTGGGTATTCGAGGATGTCGTAGCTGGTCGATGCCTCATCCTACTAATAATCCAGTTGATAGAAAGAGGAGTTACTATGGACGTTCTGGTGACGACCTTTCTTTACTCGGAGATAAACATCCAAAACCTACTCTGGTCGAAATGATCGAGGATCATTTAGAGGGAAGGAGGGCCGCTGGTTACTCCGAGAAGGATTCTCTTATTCATGATGATAGTGAGAACGCAGTCGATAAGGCAACCCGCGTTCTTTTGTCTGGTGTTTTCACTCGGGATCTCAATAAGCTTCTTCATAAGGATCCTCTGGAGAAATTCCAGCGAGCTTCTCTTTATGCCGAGAAGGTGACATCTTTTTACTTTAATCATATTAACAGATAATCTTAAAGGTCTTCTTTAATTTATTAATCCATCTCTTTTTCTTGCTCTCTTTGTTCTTCAGACCAAAACTTGTCTTGCGTCATACGCCTATGAAAATGCACTTTGGAAACAACAGTGCGAGTTTCTGGAAGAGAAGCATAAAGCTTTACTCCATAAATCCTCCGGTTCAGAGGTTGGTCCCTCAACATCTTCTTCCGTTCCCATCGTAGAGACTCGTGCTACCGGGACCGAAGATCAAGAAATGATAGACAGGGTGATGGAGGTTTCTCGTGCTCAAGAGCAGGCCAATCAAATGGCTAGAAAGTTAGAGGAATTGCAGTTACAGAGCACGACTCGAATTAGTGAGCTTGAATCTCAGGTATCCAACCTTGAAACTTCTTTAGAGGAGTATGAAAAGGATGTCCCACTTAGTGGACTTAGGGATCGATACGGTAGGAATCCTGACGAGAGAGTCGTTCGCGAGTTCCTTAATTCTCCTGTTCATACGGCGTTGGTGTATCGGATGGTCGGTCCTCTTCTTGAGAATACTTTGAAGAAGGCGATTCATCAGCTGGTCGCCTTAGAGATGATCGATGACCGTCGAAAGGAGTATTTTAAGGCGGCGCATATTCGGTTGAATCGCTATGGTAAACTTTATTCTTCTTCCGAGGTTCCAGATGTTGAATATCAAGGTTTTCCACTGGCTCATCTTGTCGAAGAATTTGGGAATCCATTGCCGATTCCTCCTTCTGATGTTAATGATGAGCTCGATGACACTTTTATCGATCCAGAGGATGAAGAAGAAGAAGAAAACGACGTATGCATGACTGAGGACGTCGGTAGCGAACAGAAGATTCCGGATAGCGATCAGGCTTCTTGAAATAGTGATTCATTTTTTGAAATAATCTTTGTAATTATTTCCTCGTAGATTTAACTGTAACTTTAGCTTATTTTGTACGTTAAACGCTTCGTATTCTGACAGTCGTGTCTTTTCACTTTTGCCGTAATAATTCAGACAAGTCATTTAATTTGCCGTAATCATTATGTGTGTGTCTTTTCGAATTCCAGCGTTTGCTCCAAGGTCAGTTTTCCTGTTTCGCGCCCTTTCTTTAGGTCTGTCGCGTCCTTTCGTGTAGTATAAATACGAAAGGTAAAAATTGGACTTGTTTTTTACTGCTATACTCCTCTCTTAACAGAATACTCTTTCTTTAGCTAGTCGATAAACTTTCTCGATATTAATTTGTATTTTTCTATAGTCCGATCATGAGTAACCTTTTTGGTAATACTTCGAAGCGACCTTCTCGTGAGGGCGCTAGAGATAATAGATCTAAAAAATCTCGAAGAGATGGGCCGTCGATAGAGCCTCCTCGTTCGTCCCCAACAATTAGCTCGGAGATCGATACTCGTTGTATTGTCTCTGAACCTCTTTCCGTGGTAGACTCGTCGTTTTCAGAACCAATCCTTTCTACTTCCACTCAGGAAGGAAACATGCCTTCCCCTGGTCGATTACCTTTTGGGGATATGTCCAACGAAGAACCGGCTTATAATATAGCTGTTAGTTCCAACACTTCTTCTTTTGAGCACGTTTTCCACGGAGGGGATTTTGCTATTTCCCTTCCTTTGTCAGCTTCTACTGCTCCCACTGTAAGCGGAGGGCAAGCTGGTGATAGCTTTTTTGTCAATCCTTCTACGACACAATCTATTGTGCAGGATTGTCCTGAATTTTTGTTTCATGATACCACTGTAATGACTACATCCTTTGAATCAGGAGGACCTTCCGGAGGTGGGACCGGTTCCAGGTCTGGTCGTCGAACGATTATTTCTGCCTCGGGCAAGGAGACCTCTGTTAGTCCCGATGGGAGAGAATCTCCTCGTCTATTAGATGATCGATGTATCTTCGAGCAAGTTAAAGATATTATGTTGTCAGAGACACCTCGTTCTGATGGTGTCCCTTCCAATAGTGAATTGCCTGGCTCAGTTGAGCCTGATGCTTTATCTTGGGATCTGGGTATGAGCACAATTTTGCCCGGCGAGTTGAGGAAGCTCGAAGGTACCTCCAACGTTCGCCTTGTTCAATCTCTGGTGAAGATATGTGAGCAGGTAAACATATTCTGAATATTTTTCCTGTTTTTGTTTTGAATGCCTTGTTGTGTGTCGGTTTCTCTTACTTTTTCTGCTTTTTTAGGGCAAGTATTTTGCACTCCAGCTGGGTGTGCAAAATGACGAACTGTGGACGAGTAAGCGTGCTTATCAACGTCAGTTAGAGTCGGAAAAAGCTAAAGCTGCAGGGCTGACGCTGGAGCTTCAGATTGCCAGAGATGATCTCCAAAAATTGGAGGCTGATAAAGTTGTTCTTGAAAAAGAGAAAAATGATTTAATACAGGCTGCTGCCCTTGCAGAGGAGTCACAACGGCGGTCCTATGAGGAAGGGTATGACGCTGGTTATCTGAAGCGTCAAGAGGAGCTGATGGCGTTTGCTGGTAATTTGACTCCTCGGAGGACTGTTTCTAGTAGTCGGCCTACTGACCGTCCTTCCCAGTGATCTTTGTTCGTCCTGGCAGGCCTTGGACTGTCTTTTTTTTTTTTTTTTTTTTTTTTTTTTTTTTTTTTTTTTTTATCGCCCAACTTTTGTGCACTTGTTTGGGCTGAAAATTTTTTGTAATGGGAGAAGTACTAAATTGGAAATATTAACCTTCAGGCAGATTCTTGCCTATATCTGTTTTCTTCTCTTTGTTATGCACAATTTGCCTTTATGCATAAATATAATCATCGTAAAATAATCAGTATTGTTTAGCATACTTATCTGAAATTGATCTTTGCCAAGAATGCAGAATAAGGTAGCTTTGATCTCGATGTTTGTTTTGCAAATCCAATCTTTGTCGATCAACCCAGTATAGTCCCTTGGGTTATATTCAAAATCATGTTTGCGCATAATCATGCAGATAGTAGGCTTATTCGGATCGATCTGATTTAGGGAACGTTCAACATTTCGGTCGATGTTCGATCCATGCCGTTGTAAAATTGTCCTTTTGTGACACAAACTTTTATATAAGGAGGCTTTTTATACCTTTTGTTGAACTCTTCTTTTCTCATTTTTTAAGACTAAGAGAAAATAACCCTTTCAGTATCCTCCGAATCTTTATGTTTTTCATTATCAACTTGGAACTACTTGTTCTTCAAGCGATGTTTCGTTTATAGCATATCTTTGATATGGGAGGAATTGGAAAGTGTAGAAGTCTTAGTCAGATCTGACCTATTCAGACCTCCTTAAGCAATTCTTTGGTATGTTAGGCAGTTACGTCCTTGCTGTTTTGAATAAGGAGAACTATTCTCCTGATTTCTATATCAGATATCTTGGATTCGAGAGGAGTTCCTGTATGGCTTAGTCAATGGTCATCCATACGATGTATGAGGCAGTGACGTGCCTCGTATGGTGAAAAGTTTGGTCTTTTATCTCTTATCGAGCAACTGTCCTTTTTGCTGCGATTTTAAAGCTTGTATGACTTTGTTTATGGATTCTAGGTCTCTAAACCATCGATCATGAAGTATGATTATGCTGGAATGTCTAATCCAAAACCCATTTTTTTTTTTTTTTTAGATATGATCATATCGATCTATTGCCTCTTTTGTTATCGACTAGTTGGGGCGATTAGATTGTGCCGTTCCAACTTACTTGCATTTATTGCGGGGAGTCAAGGGGTCGCATCTGTGTCCGTTGATCAAATGCTTTTTCAGCCGTTGGATTGTTTGAGTCTATCCCTATAAATAGGGTGGTGGTTTGCATTCTTCCTTTGCAATTTCCCAAAGAGAATGGAGATCTCAACTTCTTTGGATTTCATTCTGCCCTCAGATCCCATAATATTCAAAAAGTCACATTATCATGATTCACTCTGTAATAACTTGGTGTTCATCTACCTTGTACTGACGGGTCCCATGTCAGCCCTTCCTTGTACTAACGGGTCCCATGAGGCCTCCGCTTTAGTCTTCATCAATTAGAGGTCCGTGGTTTCCGTTTGCACATGGGGGGTTCATACTTGCCAGTCACCCTCGCTCTTGGATGTGACTTCCGGAGTGATAGACCGCCGGGGTGGCTGGTAAACTTACCGTTTCACGACGGTCCCGAAGAGATGCTGCTCTAGAGTAAAATGTTTTATAGATAAAGTAAAAGCAGTATCTTCTTACGGATGAGTGAGCATTGCTAGTTATCTGGCTGGTAATGTTCATTTCATCTGGAAGAACATTTGATCTTCAGAGCCTGGCCACCGAACTAAAGAAGTCGACCATCGTGAGCAGCATGCTTCTTAGGTCGCATACTATAACCGATGAGGTACTAGGGAGGAGATTGGTGTTTCCGTGGACATTGTCGTGAAGATAGTCGATCCCATAGGATCAATTTAAGTAGATCATTGTAACGATCTTTAGGTAGCAAGCAGATCTTTGTATCGTAGTATATTTGTATGTAATTGATTTGATGAATAAAATATTACTTTATTTCTTGCATCTTCTTTGTCGTTTGTAATTTTATTTTCGAGGAGTATTTTCCGAGCAGATGAATTCACACTTGATTTATCTTTCAAAACTTTAGGATTATCAGCAGATCTTTTTTAGATCGTTAGGAATATATCGAGGAGATTTTATTGAGCGGATCAATGTTTGCTTTACTCGTTTTATTCAGACTTAGGTTTTAATACCATAAAGTCTTTTTCTCGTTGTAAGTATGGGCGAGGAGTGTTTATCGAGCGGATCGATGTTTACTCGACTCGCTTATAATTTTAGACTTAGGTTTTTAGTACCAAAAAGTCTTTTTTTCTCGTTGTAAATAGTTCGAGGAGTGTTTATCGAGTGGATCGATGTTTACTCGACTCTTTTTGATTAGACTTAGGTTTTTAACCCAAAAAGTCTTTTTGATTGTTGAAGATATATCGAGGAGTTTTTATCGAGCGGATCGATGTTTACTCGACTCTTTTTTATTAGACTTAGGTTTTTAACCCAAAAAGTCTTTTTGATCGTTGAAGATATATCGAGGAGTTTTTATCGAGCGGATCGATGTTTACTCGACTCTTTTTTATTAGACTTAGGTTTTTAACCCAAAAAGTCTTTTTGATCGTTGAAGATATATCGAGGAGTTTTTATCGAGCGGATCGATGTTTACTCAACTTGTTTTGATTAGACTTAGGTTTTTAACCCAAAAAGTCTTTTTGATCGTTGAAGATATATCGAGGAGTTTTTATCGAGCGGATCGATGTTTACTCGACTCTTTTTGATTAGACTTAGGTTCTTAACCCAAAAGCCTTTTAATCGTTTAAATATGGGCGAGGAGTTTGTATTGAGCGGATCAATGTATACTCGACTCGCTTTTGAATATATCGAGGAGTTTTTATCGAGCGGATCGATGTTTACTCAACTCATCTGTAATTTAGACTTAGGTACATCACCAAAAAGTCCTTTTTGTCGTTGATATAAATCGAGGAGTGTTTATTGAGCGGATCAATGTATACTCGACTCGTTTCGTTCTAATTTTTATCAATATGATAGTGTAATTCCAAGGAGCGTTAACCGAAATAATCGATGTATAGAAAATGCTAAAAATCTTTACTAATTGAACTGTAGGCTAAGGCCTTTGTTACAAGGATTAAAACTTGATAAAGTAAAATAAAACAATGCAGTATAATCTGCTAAAATTTATTTACCATAGTATTTCCTAAGGTTGACCGCATTCCAGGTTCTTGGTAAGGCTGTTCCATCCAAGTGTGCAATTTTGTATGAACCTTTCTTTCCTACGCCAATGACGACGTAAGGTCCATCCCAATTTTGTTGTAACTTTCCCACATGCTTGGATACTTCTACCTTTTTCAAGACCAAGTCTCCTTCTTTGAAAGTTCGGATGCGAACTTTTTGATTGTATGCTTTCTCCATATTTGCTTTAGTGACTTGTAGGCGTACAGCAGCTTTATCTCTTAAAGCTTCTGTTAAATCAATGTCATTTTCTCTCGCTTTTTCATTTTCTTGATCGTCGAACATCTCTATTCTTGGCGTTGGGATTAGGGTTTCAACAGGAATAACAGCCTCCGACCCATACACCAAGCTGAATGGTGTTTCCCCGGTTGAGCTTCTTACTGTAGTTCGATTAGCCCATAGTACTCCTGGAAGTTCATCGAGCCATCTTCCTTTGGCCGAACCTAATCTTTTTTCCAAAGATTTTATTATTTCTCGGTTTGCTACTTCGGTTTGTCCGTTCGCTCTTGGATGTCCGACCGAAGTGAAATTTTGTTGAATTCCCAGTTTCGAACACCATTCTATTACTTGTTTTCCCGCAAATTGGGTTCCATTATCTGAAATTAGGATCCTTGGGATGCCAAAACGGCAAACTATGAACTTCCATAGGAAGTTGATCTCTTGAAATTGAGTTATTCGTGCGAGTGCAATGCATTCTATCCATTTGCTGAAATATTCTACAGCGACCAGGACGTAAGCTTTTTTGGATCTGGCCGCTGGAAAAGGCCCCACAATGTCCATTCCCCATTGGTCGAAGGGCCAACATACTGGAATTGGATGCATGTTTTCTGCTGGTTGATGACATATGTTAGCATGGATCTGGCAGTGATGACATTCTTGGACATATAGAGTGGCATCTTTATTGATGGTAGGCCAATAGTAACCAGTCCTGAGACATTTTAAGGCCAATGCCCTTGATCCGCTGTGATTTCCTGCGTCTCCTTCATGTATTTCTCGCAGTATATCGGCGGTTTGTGACTCAGGGATGCATTTCAGGAGAATTCCTGATACCGACCTTCGGTAGAGTTTTCCTTCTACAAGCGTATATTTTGGGGCTCGATATTTTACTTTTCGAGCTGCATTCTGATCAGATGGTAGTTTTCCTTCACGAAGATAGTCTATCATTGGGGTCATCCAATTTTCTTCGACATCATCTATTTCCATTATATCGACTGCCGGTGTTTCATCGATATCGACTGCCGGTGTAGAAGATATCAACCAATTGATCACCCGTTCGGTTTTTCCGTCGTGGGCTCCTGTGAATTTAGACAGTTGATCGGCCCATCTGTTTTCCGAACGTGGGATGTTCTGTATGTCTAAATTTTCAAACTTCTCGGCTAATGTTTTTACTTTGGCGAGGTATTTTACCATATTGAATTCCTTAGCTTCGTATAGGCCTCTTATTTGTCTTTGTACTAACTCTGAGTCGGTTAACACTTTAAGCCTTTTAATGTTAGCTTTGATCGCCATTTCCATTCCTGCGATTAACGCTTCATATTCAGCTTCGTTGTTTGTTACAACGAAGTCCAATGTTATCGCGTAATTCAAATCTTCCTTATTTGGTCCGGTGAAGTTGATCCCGGCGCCTCCTCCTTCTCGGCATGAAGCACCATCGACATGCATCAACCAAGTTTGATCTTCTATAATCAAGACATCGTCGTTGAGGCTGCTCGATGATTCAGTAGTCTGTGTTGGTGTTTCTAATATAAAATCGGCTAACACTTGGGCCTTGATGGCAATCCTTGGTTTGTAGTCTACATCGAACTAGCTGAGTTCGATGGCCCATTTGATCAATCTTCTGGAGGCTTCTGGTTTTGCTAGAACTTGCCTTAGCGGCTGATTCGTCAAAACGATGATTTTGTAAGTTAAGAAGTAGGGTCGGAGTTTTCGTGCGGCCACTACTAAGGCCAGCGTGAATTTTTCTATTTCCAAGTAATTCTTCTCCGCCCCTTGTAATAATTTGCTAAGATAATAGACGGGCTTATGCTCGGAGCCCTCTATCTTAATTAGCACTGAACTAATGGCCGTATCAGAGATGGAGATGTAGATGTACAACGGTTCCCCTTCCGTCGGTTTAGCTAACATCGGGGGCGTTGTCAAATATTCTTTGAGTTCTTCGAAGGCTCGTTCACATTCTTCGGTCCAAGCGAATTTTTTCGCTTTTCGAAGTGTTTGGAAAAAGGGCAAGCTTCTGTCCGCAGATTTTGATATGAATCTATTCAATGCTACGATTTTCCCAACTAAGCTTTGTACTTGAGAGATGGTCTTGGGAGGTTTCATTTCAGTTATGGCTCGAATTTTTTCTGGGTTGGCCTCTATACCTCGCTGATGTACCAAGTATCCTAAAAATTTTCCTGACTTAACACCGAAGGTGCATTTTGCAGGGTTCAACTTCATACGGTATTTTCTTAAGATTTGGAAACATCGATCTAGATGTTTTATGTGATCTGCTTCATTCATACTTTTGACTAACATGTCGTCTACATAGACTTCCATTATTTCTCCGATTAATTCCCTGAACATTAAGTTTACTAACCTTTGGTAAGTAGCGCCGGCATTCCTCAATCCGAATGGCATTACAATAAAACAGTATACTCCCTGTTCGGTTATGAACGCGGTCTTCTCTTGATCCCTCTCGTCCATGTATATTTGGTAAAATCCTTGGAAGGCGTCCATCATGCTGAATATCGCGAAGCCAGCAGTCGAGTCGACCAATAAGTCAATCCTTGGGAGAGGGTATGGGTCGCGTGGACATAACTTGTTAAGGTCGGTGAAATCATTACACATTCTCCATTTGTTGTCCTTTTTATCCCCTTTTGCTACTAGTACAACATTACATAGCCATTCCGAGAAATGTATTTCTCGGATTTGTTTTGCTTCGAGCAATCTCTCTACTTCGGCTTTGATAATTCTATCTTTTACCGGTCCATGTTTTCTTTTCTTCTGTCTGGCGGGTTTCGCCGAAGGGTCGATTTTTAGGGTATGCATGATTATCCGAGGATCAATTCCTTCAATCTCATTCGCGCTCCAGGCGAAGACGTCAACATTATTTCTTAGGAATTCGATTAACATTATTTCTCCTTCTCTGCTCAATTCTGTACCTATTCTTGTCGTTTTGGACGAGTCGCCTTTTACTAGAATTATATCTTTATGTTCTGGGGGTTTCAAGGATAAGTCTAGCGGTTCTTTCCCCTTTTTATCTAACCGATCAGTAATAGGAATTTCAACCTCATTTCTAATGAGATCGTCTTCGATCTTTCTCTTGCTCGGAGTAATTGACTTAGGGTGTTCTTTCAAAGTTAACGATGTGCTGTAGCAATTCCACGCCATACAGTGGTCGTTCGTTATTTCTCCGATTCCCATATCGGTCGGAAACTTTATCTTCTGATGATAGGTAGAGACTACAGCTCGGAAAAGGTTAAGGGCTGGTCGCCCTAGTATAGCGTTATAAGCGAAGGGTGTTTCCACTACTAGGAATTTTATCAACTTCACTGTCCTAAGTGGTTTCTTCCCAAGTGACACACTTAAAGATATTGTTCCGCTGGGGATAATCTCGGACCCTCCAAAGCCTACTAACGGCGTAGCTACTTTTTGTAGGTTTATTTGTCCCAAGTTCATTTGGGCTAAAACCTCCCGGGAGATGATATTTGCCGAGCTTCCATTATCAATTAGGATTCTTCTTACATTATAATTCGCTATCTCTAATGATACTACCATAGGAAAATCGGGGTTATCTTCTTTTGTGTCCCAAATGATGTTTTTAGGTACTTCGCCTTCGTTGAAGCTGATCGGCTGGTGATTTGTCGGCCTGTTTTCCAGAGTCCATATTTCTTTTGGATATTTAGAATTTCGAATTATGGATCGGGCTGTCCTTCGTCGTGCATTACGACTATCTCCACCCGCGGGTCCCCCGGATATTGTATGGATAGTCCCATTGATCTGGTCCTGATTTAACTCCTGAGTAGGTCGACGTTCGGGCGACCTTCGATGAGAACTTCTCCTTCGATTACCGTTCCGAGGGCTTCTACTTCTTTCCCTTTTGCGATTATCTTGGTCTATGTATTCGTCTAGTTTTCCTTGCTCGATCAGTTTTTCGACTTCTCTCTTAAGGTGAAAACAATTTTCCGTTAGATGCCCATGTGCCCTGTGGTACTTACAGTATTGATCATAGTTTCTAGACCCCGGTCTGGGCTGAGCGATTTTCCTTGCCTCGGGAATCCAGTTATTTCTTTCTAGGACTTCCAATATTTCTTCCATTGGAGCATTTAATCTTGGGTGTTCTACTTGATTCACCCTGCTTCTGATTGGTTGCTCAGGGTTTCTTGGTCTTTGGTAGTAATTAGGTTGTCTTTCTCGATCGGCTTTGCTGTATTCCAGTCGCTGGAAAACGTTACCTCTCCTGGAAGATCGCTCATAGTCTAAGGGTCTTTGAATAGGAATCTTATCATGCCGCTTGGAGCCTGAAGCTGTGAATTTATTTTTGTTTTTATCCTTAAAGGAATTCATCTCTTCTTGGGTCATATATTTAGACGCCAAGCTCATGATGTCGGCGAACGTTCTTGGTTGTTTTCGACTGAGGGCATTTCCGAACTGCCTGTTTTTAGTGAGATCGAAGAGGATAGAAATTATGTAATCAATATTTGGAGAATCGATTTTGAGTAATTCTACGTTGAATCTGGCCAACCAATTTCTTAGGGATTCTCCTTCTTGTTGATGTATGGTTCCTAGGTAGCTCATCGGGAGTTTTTGTCTCTTCTGACTGGCAAACTGCTGGGTCAATTTATTGCATAATTCCCGGAAACTGAATATGGAGTTGGCAGGTTATTTTGCGAACCAATCCAACGCTAGGCCCTCGAATGTGGTCACCATTAACTTGGCGGTGAATTCGGCAGAGTGGGCGTATAAATTCATTATGTTAGTGAAGCTAAAAATATAATCATCCGGGTCGGTGGTTCCGTCATATCGGGGTAGTCTACCTGGGACCTGTCCAATAGATTGCGCTTCTTTTATTTCTCTACAGAAGGGAGAACACGCTGCAAGGCTCTCCTGGAGTTCCGCGGTTCGGGTCCACGGGTTTTGAACAGATCGTAGGCGCTGTTCCAGTCGTTCCTGTACTATTCTCTCGATTTCTCTTTCCGAGGATCGAGTTGTTCGTGGTCGATCTGGAATAGCATCATCTATGTCATCCTCGATAGGGATTATTGTTCGTTCCTTCGATCCGCTTCGATCCGCCTGTGGCCTTCTTCGACCTGGTTTTCCTCTGGGACGGTTATCGGAGGGTTTAGAATTGCGCTGCTGTGGGCTGCGCAATGAGCGTCGCTCACTTGCTGGGCTGTCTGCTTGTTGAGAGGTTTGTTCGTTTGGCCTTGGCACTCCTGGTGCAGGAGTTGTCTTGGGAGCTGTAACGTTTCGAGGAATTTGGTCTAAAACTAGCAATTCTTCTGGGGAGAGTGATTTAAAGAGCATTGCTATTTGTCTCAGCTTTTCCTGAGCGCCTGGGAGAGGAACGGGTATTTCAGGGACTTCCGGTTCTTCCTGTATTGCACCGTTAATACCTCCTTGGTGTTCCTGCTGACGGGAACGGGTATCTGGGAGATTTTCATTGGTGTTGGGAATGTCGTTATTGTTGTTGTCTTGTGGATCTTCAGATGTGTTGTGGCCGGTGGTTGTATTACTCCTCGCTCCAACGCGAGCGCTTTTCCTTGGGCGAGCCATGTGTCGATCGAATAATTAACGTAGCCCCACGGTGGGCGCCAACTGATTTAACCGGATTTCGTTGGGTTAATTGAGTATCAGTGAATTCGTGATATCGGGGGTTTGCGATACTTTTATATTTATTGAATAGGGCTCTGTTACTTTATTCCGGATGGATCGGTTACTAAGAAAAGCAATATTCAAGAACAAGAAGTAAAAACCACAAAACAAAGCTAAGAACACATCTATATGAGGATTAAAGCTCTTGTAATGATATTGAATATTATTGAATTGTGCTGTTGTAAGCAATATTGAATCCTGTATCCTTAGAGTTCAGGAATTTCGTAGTTGTTTTATACAATGATTAACTAGGTATTTATATAATGCTAAACCTAGTGTTACAAGGAAACGTAGTCCTAATAGGACTCGGCCCAAATATCCTTCTTGGGTACGGAGTACAATCTTCTATCGAAGCGAGCTGCACTTGGCCGGGTCTGCAAGATGATCCCGATCTGTTAGGTTTGGTCGAATCGATCTTATCTGCTTCGTTCGATTCGAATAGTAAGTAGGGTGCGAAATAGCCCCCATCACTATAAGCTCACAATAGAAAATCACTAAGAAATTCTACTCTCTGAAGTTTGATCACTCACAAAGATGGATCACAACTCCTCACAACACTCAGCTATTACAAGATCACTCAGATCGTAATTTTCTGTTTTCTTCAACTGGGTTTCTGTCAACAGATGACTTCCACCAGACGAGTGAGCTGTTCGAGCTTATGAGACTTAGTAAAAATTCTGCTTCAAAAATGAAATCTCTGATTGTTGTTGTGTTATTGCTCGATTGAAATTCAGCTCTATTTATACATGAAATTGAAAATGTGACCGTTGAAGCCAAGTCACAATTCAAATCCATTATTCAGCTCATTTGAAACGGCTTCCTGCAGCAGTCCGTACCATGTACAGTACTTTCTGTCCATCGCATTAAATGCTGCATTAAATGCACTCTGCTGATCCGAGAATATCTTCAATCATTTGCCATTACTACCCTTCTCTTTCAGCATTTATTACACCCGGTGCATTTATTACCGTTGAACTGATCTCATGATCTCTTCTACTCTGCTGATCGAAGCAACCCTTCTGATAGGCACTCTGCTGATCAAATACTGAACTAATCTGATCTGACTCGGCTGATGACCTATCCTTCTGTTTGTTGTTTCAGCAAGAGATCACTAGTCTTCTGGTCTTTGAACTTCGAACTCTTCTGATATCTTCTTTGCTTGTTCAAAGATCCTTCTAAGGGAACTAAGCTTTCCATACTTAGCTGATTATGATGTTTTGGAAATCATCAAAACCTTCCCTTAATAACTAACTTCTTTTCTCTTCATCTTCATCCAATAATTTCCCCCTTTTTGATGATGACAAAACTTCAGCTAAGTACCTGTACCTAAACTAAAGTTCTGATCCTCAAAAATTTCTGAGATAGAAATAGTGTGTTGGAATCAAACTTGCAATTTTATAGATAATTGAACTGCTTACATATTACAAGTGTTGAAAGATGAAAGATGCAAAGTGATTAAAAAGATTACAAGGATTTTTAAGATAAAAGGAAATCTAGCCTAAACTAGTCTTCTCCCTTCTTCTCTTCTTCAGCTTCTTCTTTCTTTTCTTCTTCAGCTTCCTTGTCTTCTTTTTCAGATTCTTCATCAGATAGTTTGGAAGTTTCAGCTTCCAATGTTTCAAAGAATCTTTTCCTCAACAGCTCTATCTTCTTATATTTGACATCAGGATCAAGTTGTTCTTCAGCTGAGTCTTTGGCCGCAGCTATTTCTTTATCAGACTTGGCTTTTGCTTCAGCTTCAGCATTGTCAGTTTCTTCATTTTCAGCTTTCTCTTCTTCTGTGATCTTCTCATCTGTTGGTCTGCTTGTTTCTTCCATGTTTTTATCAGTCTCATCAGCAGATTCTTCCAACACTTCATTTTCTTCAGCATCATCTTGATTTTCATCTTCCCTTTCAAAAGAAGTTCCAACTCTTTTCTGTCCAAATACCCTCTCTTCCCCCTTTTTGTCATCATCAGCAGGGTTGATTGGATATTGTGGCAAGGCTGGTGTAATCTGAAGTGCGTCACAGAGAAGTTTGATGTTTTCTTCCATGGCATTTATTTGAGCTTGTTGTTTGAGTTGATTGGCCTTAAAGTCTTTTACTTCTTTAAGCAGATCCTCTCCTTGATCACCCAATTGAATTTGAGTTCCTAAAATCCAATTTGATGAAGCAGTGAAGTCTTTCATCATATTTCCCATGACTTCATCTTCTGCTTGGAGGGCCGTTTCAACTGTTTCTTCAATTCGTCTTCAACCATCAGCAGTGCTCTGAGTCCTTCTTCTGAGTATGTCCATATCTTGACAAATGGACTTAACATTTTGAGCAGTATCTTCTATCAGATTTGTTGGAATAGCAGCAACTGTCTGACTGGGTTGACGTACAGCAGCCAATACATCTGCTTTTAACTCCTCCTTCATTTCCTTCAATGATTTGTCAATCATTTGTCGGATGGAGTCCAACAAATTTGTCTGAGCATTTTGAGAAGTTGAAGGAACATCTGTTGGAATAGCAGGCAAAGTAGGAGGTGTTTTTTTGATAGGTTGCTCTGATGTTTGAATTATCAGTTCAAGAGACCAGAGATGGGCTCAGCTTCCTTGGCCTTATCAGCATGACTAGGAGTGCTTTCCTTCTCCTTAGTCTGATCATCTTTTTCATCAGCAGCTTCCTTATCCTTGATCTGATCAGCTGGAATAACTTCTTCTTTCTTGGAATCATCAGTTGTCTCAGTCTTATCATTCTGTTCTTTGTTCTGATCAGATGGGTCTGATGTACCCTCTTTGTGCTTTTGTTGATCAGAGGACTCTTCTTTGTCTTTATCAGCAGGGGATATGATCTTCTTAACAGTCTTAACTGTCTTCAGCAATCCCTCATTGTCTACAGCTGACCTGTTAGAAATCCATGTAAAATTGTCAAGAGGAATAAAAGGTGAGTATGGTTCCTCATGTAGCTCTTCATATGGTTTGATGTTAGGACCATAGACAATGTGCTTGATATTTGGAAGAGGGACCAATGAACTGGGTTGTCCCCTTAGCTTCCTTGATTTCTTTGCCCAAAGCTCCATTGCTTGAGCGATAGCCAACTTGATTGATCTTTCCTTGAGGTCTTCGGATTCATCATAATCCTCAGGAACAGACTCAAAGATCTTCTTTGCTTCAGCCTTGACTATGTGACTTATCCTTAGCCTTAACTTGTCCAGAAAGAATTCTGAATCCAGTGCTTGCATGAGTGATCCAGTCTCAAGCCACTTTAACACCCAGGCTTCTTCAGCAGTGAAGGCTTTCCACTTGGCCATTTCAGCTGGACTTTTTGTCAGTCTGAATTCTCTCCATCTGTTGTATCTGATCTTTTCAGCATTAAACAGCGTCAGATGGTTGATTCTTTCACTTTCAGCATCTAGTCTCTTGAGGAATTCTTCAAAGATGGCAAGATCATCCCTGACAATCTCTAAAGATAATCTAATCTCCTCTTTTCTTTTTGACTTTATTTTTGGTGCAGGCATAGCTGGTATTGGTTTGTTTGGATCTCTTTGTTCACCAGTAACTATCCCACCAGTATGCTGATGTCCATGAGCATCCTTGGTGCTTGCTTCAATAGCAGCAGCCAACTCTGCTGCCTCAATAGCATCCCTTTGCTCTTGAGTCATCTTGCTGGCCTCTTCTTCCAGCCTTTTTAACTCTAGGCTTTTCAGCCTTTCTTCTTCTGCCTTTTCTGCAGCTATCCTTAGCTTTTCAGCAGCATCTTGTCTTTTCTTTTCTGCGGCAGTTAAGTAAGTGGCAATCTTGCCAGTCCTCTTCCTCCTTGATTCAGGACTTTCAATTGCTTGAAGAGGGGTTGCAGCAACTGGAGTAGGATGCAGCAAGAGTGCATCTCCTTCATGTGTTATACTAGTCTGCTGTGCTTCTTCAACTTCAGCAGATAGTGCAGCAGATGAGTCTTCTGTAGACATTCCAACTGTAGAAACAATTTCAGTTTCAGCAGCAGCAGCTTTAGCAGCCTTGATAGCTGGTTCTTCAATAGTTAATGGCATTTCTGCTTCTGTTGTTGTTTCTCTTACTGTTGCAACTGGCTCCACAGAGAAAGTGACCTTTCTCTTGGCCTTTGATTTAGGAATTCTTCCAGTGGGCTTCTTAGCTTGGGGAGGTCCCCTTGCTTCACTCTTGGTCCTTAATCTTTTTAGTCTTTGAAGTGGGATTTCTTCTTCAGACTCTGTCCTTTCAGGTGAGGAACCTGTATCCATCTTCTCAAGCTCAGCAGTGAAGTCATCTATCACCTTCTCAGGGACTTCAAACTCAGCTTCTGTTGATCCAGCTTCAACAGCAGAGCTTGCTGCTTGATCAGCAGACTTGCTTGTTTGACCCTCCTTCTTGCTCTTCTTAGAAGGGGTCTTCTTAGACTTAGTAGGAGCTTTTCTTTTAGGTGCAGCCACTACTTTCTTTACTGGTTCATATAATTTGAACTCTTTACTACCGTGAGTAGTTTTTCCACCAGCCATAGGACAATTCAGTGACATGAACAGATGACTAAGCAAGATGGCATGCGAAGTCCTTTTGTCACTCAGCAGATCATAGACATGAACTGCCCAGTTCACCTTCAGTCCATAGTATATACATACCATGGTGTAGTACCTCCTCCTAGGTAACCCATCTAATGAACTTGTGCTACAATCCAGCACCTTCGCAATTATGTCTGCGAACCTCTGATACTCATCCTTTAATTGAGTCTTCATCAGTGTCCCAGTCATCTTTTCTCCCTTTTTAGCACAAATTTCCCAAAATTCATCCTCTTTCTCAGACCCTAGGTCTGTCACGTCTCCTCCTTTATTCTTAAGTTTGTAAATTTCACTTAAAACAGCAGCAGAGATAGCAATTTTCTTACCACCAATAACAGCAGTCATGACAGTTTCATCATCGTTAAATTTCCTGGTCGTATAGAAGTGATATACGTCTTCTAAGTAGACCCTGTCTTCATGTGCTTCCAAAACCGGAACTAAAGATGCCTCTTTGATTTTCTCCAAGAGTGAGCGCATCAGATCAGTACCCGAGAAGTGAAATTTGCTGTAGTTTAGGTATCTTCCATCAATAATCTTTTCCATTTCTGAGATTAGTGAGTATGATTCTGCAAAAACAATAAACTTTCGAAACAGGAGTGTTTGAGAGTGAGAGAATTTGAGAGTGTTTGAGTGCGTAAGACGACTATGTATTTCAGATCGGACTTTATAGGTTTCCTTTGATTTGGTTATCGTGACTAATCTGAACCGATGATCTAATCTGACAGTTTTTAATCGTGTGGATGGGAGCCGCGAATTTCAATTTTATTATTTTAATGTCAGATGGGCGGGAAACTCTATCGACACTAATCTGTTACTTATAAAAGCGCGTTTCTAAGGATACGTTTTATGACCATGCTTATATAAGATATCAGATGAGTAGAGTTTAACTTATCTGACAGACGAGTGATCTGTTATCTGATATTACTAGAGGAGGCCAATAGCTAGTAATCTTCCTCTGCTGTTTGTCAATCCAGCAAGATAAAATAATCTTCAGTCTTCAAGAATTAAGAACATATCTTCTGATAACTTAACTTCAACTACTTGTCATTAACTGATTTCATCTTTAGAACAGAAGTACCGCTAGTCTTACACGTTCCCCCTGACTTTAAGAATCCATAAGTTAACTAGTCTGTTGAAGATTAATCCTTGAATATAATAGTGAATAATTAAGCTGTTGAACTTCAGTCTTCTGATGAGTTCCCCCTCAGCTTATGCATCCAAATTTAGTAGTCCTAGCTCTGCTCTTAGAGTTGAGAACCTTACTTCACTTAAAGGTTTAGTGAAAATATCAGCAATCTGATTGTCTGTATGAACATACTCAATCATTACATTTCCTTTTTCAATATGATCTCTAATGAAGTGATGCTTGATCTCAATGTGTTTAGTCCTTGAATGACTTGTAGTGTTCTGAGTAAGAGAGATTGCACTTGTATTATCACAGTAGATTGGAATTCCACTGATCTTGATGTTGTAGTCTTCTAGTTGATGTTTCAACCAAAGTATCTGTGCACAGCAAGCTCCAGCAGCTATATATTCAGCTTCAGCAGTAGATATAGAAACTGAAGTCTGTTTCTTACTCATCCATGAGATCAGACGACTACCTAAGAACTGACAGGCACCTGTTGTGCTTTTTCTGTCAATCTTGCAGCCAGCAAGGTCTGAATCTGAATAACCACTAAGCTCAAATCCAGATTCCCTAGGATACCACAATCCCAATTCTTGAGTGCCTTTAATGTATTTCAGTATCCTCTTGGCAGCTAAGAGATGAGATTCCTTGGGGTTTGATTGAAATCTTGCACAGACTCCAACTGAGTACATTATATCAGGTCTACTTGCTGTTAGATACAACAATGAACCAATAATGCCTCTATATTTGGTTATGTCCACTGATTTGCCATCTTCATCTTTATCTAAACGAAGATTTGTAGACATAGGAATGGTAGCCGTTGAGCTAGTTTCCATACCAAATTTTTTTGAACAGATCTCTTGTGTATTTTGCTTGGCTGATGAATATTCCATCAGGCAACTGTCTAACTTGCAGACCAAGAAAATAATTAAGTTCACCCATCATGCTCATTTCAAACTTATTCTGCATCAGCTTGGAGAACTTATCACACATCTGTTGGTTAGTTGAACCAAAAATAATATCGTCCACATATATTTGCACAAGTAATATATGATTTTCCCATTCAATTGTAAACAAGGTTTTATCTACCTTACCTTTACGAAATCCTTTAATTAAAAGAAAATCAGATAGGGTATCATACCATGCTCTTGGAGCCTGTTTCAGTCCATAGAGGGCTTTCTTCAGACGATATACCTTGTCCTCTTCTTGATAGACTTCAAATCCAGGAGGTTGTTCAACATATACTTCTTCTTGCAGTTCTCCATTGAGAAAAGCAGACTTCACATCCATCTGATAGACAGTGAAGTTCTTGTAAGCAGCATAGGCTAGAAACAGTCTGATTGCTTCAAGTCTTGCTACTGGTGCAAAAGTTTCATCAAAGTCAATTCCTTCTTCTTGACAATAACCCTTGGCCAGTAATCTTGCTTTGTTTCTGGTAACAATACCATCTTCATTCATCTTATTTCTGAATACCCACTTAGTGCCAATTACTCTTTGATGACTTGGTCTAGGAACTAAGTACCAGACTTCATTCCTTTCAAACTGATTCAGCTCTTCTTGCATGGCTTCTATCCAGAAGGAATCATTAAGAGCTTCTTCAATTTGCTTAGGCTCTATTTGAGATAGAAAGGTGACAAACATAGCATCTTGTGCAGCAGCTCTTCTTGTTTTCACTCTATCTAAAGGATCACCTATTACTAACTCAGGTGGGTGATTCTTGAGCCATCTGAGATCAGGTTGCAGATCAGGATGTTGTCCTCTGTCTTGATCATGAAACACTACTGTTGGAGTTCCAGTAGTAGTCTGTTGAACAGTCTCTGGTCTGTCAGCTGTTTGCAACTCGTATGTTAGACTATCAGCACTGTGATTTTGAACAGCACTTGAGTTAGCAGCTGAACTAAGATTAGGTAGTATGATGGGAACATATTCTTCATTTCTTCCAATGTCTAACTTCTGTAAATCAGTAGACAGATCTTGGATAATACTATGATTCTTTTCAGAAGATTGACTTGGCTCATCAAATACTACATGGATAGATTCTTCTATTAGCAGTGTTCTTTTGTTAAAAACTCTATAAGCCTTACTAACAGTAGAGAATCCTACAAAAACAGCTTCATCAGATTTTTCTGCAAATGCAGTAAGGTGATTTTTCCCATTATTCAATACAAAACATTTACAACCAAAAATCTTAAAGTAATGAATGTTTGGTTTTCTGTTGTTCCAAACTTCATATGGAGTCTTGTTCTGATTTTTGTTGATCATACATCTGTTTTGGGTAAAGCATGCTGTATTTGTTGCTTCTGCCCAAAATCTTTGTGGCAGCTTAGCTTCAGCTATCATGGTTTTGACAGCTTCTTTTAGTGTTCCGTTTCTCCTTTCAGCAACACCATTCTGTTGAGGGGTTCTAGCAGCTGAATACTCATAATGTATTCCTTTGATATTACAATACTCTTCAATAGTAGAGTTTGTAAACTCTGTCCCTCTATCTGATCTGATCTTCAATATTTTGATATTCTTCTCATTCTGGATCAGTTCCATCAGATTGGTAAGATGTTCCTTGGTTTCACTTTTCTTCTTCATGAAAATCACCCAAGTATATCTTGAATAGTCATCCACAACAGCTAGGCAGTATTTCTTTCCACCATTGCTGACTGGATCAATGGGTCCAAATAAGTCCATATGCAGTAGCTCCAATATTCTTCCAGAAGATTGGTGCTTCTTTTCTTTGAATGATGACTTGATTTGTTTACCCTTCTGACATGCGTCACAGAGCTTGTCTTTGCTCATGACTGCCTTTGGAATTCCTTCAACCAGATCATTCTTGATTAATCTGTTTATGGTCTTGAAGTTTAGATGATTCATTCTCTTGTGCCATAGCCAACTGACTTCACTTGGTGCAGATGCCACCAAACAAACACTTGAATTCTTATCAGCAGAATTCCAGTCGACTATATAGATATTTCCTTGTCGTCTTCCAGATAAGATTACCTTCTTGGTACCGATCTGTTCAACGTAGCACTTATCTGTTGAGAAGATGACTGAATATCCTTTGTCACAGAATTGACTTATGCTCAGCAGATTATACTTTAGTCCTTTAACATATGAGACGTCAGATATCTCTATGTTTCCCTTGATTAATCTTCCTTTAGCTTTAATCTTGCCTTCTTTGCTATCTCCAAATGTAACACTTGGACCATCCACAGCAACTGCATCAGTCAGCTCATGTACGTTTCCACACATGTGTCTTGAACATCCACTGTCCAAGTACCAAATCTTCTCTACTTTACTCCTACTCCTAATCCTAACCTACAAAACAAAAATAAAATTGTTTTAGGTACCCTTATTGAGAGGGTCCTGAAGGATTAGTTTAACCTTTGACAACCCAAGATGTTGATGTCTTAGGCTTCTTAGGCTTCTGAGTTTTAACAGGAGCATGAACAGTTTCACTTTTATCATAATTGTCAGATAAGTCATGTTGATAATCAGTATGATAAGGAAAATGTTCATAAGCAGGTTAAGGTGCATGATAAGCAGGGTATGCATGCATTGGATGAGCAGGGTAAGGTGCATAGTAACCTGGAAATTGAGGTGCATGATACATAGGATGATATGCAGCAGGTTGCACATAATAAGACTCATTTCCATACCAAGCATTTTGATTTTTCTTGTTCTTATGCTTCTTTGGTTTACTTGATGCTTGCTCATTTGGTTTTGACTTAGTTTTACCAACAGATTGATTAACTTTAGCTTTATCAGCAGACTTCTTTGGACTCTGCTTTTTGGTCTTACTAGTCTGATTTCCTATACTAGGCTCTTTGTTCTTTTTAGCCGTAGAAGATTTCTTCTCCTTTAATTCTTTCTCAGTTGAGGTAGGTCTAGCAGTTTGAACATACAGAATGACCTTACTATTGTCAGCAGATATAAATTTCTCAGTATGATTCAACTCTTGCTTATCCTGTTCTAAAGGCATCTTCTGTTTACTAGACATGTGATTTAATGCAGCAGATGATTTTTCATGAGACTCAATAATCTTTTCAAGTTCCATGATTTTTCCTTTATAGACCTCACATTCAGCTTTCAGAGATTCATGTTCTTGCTCAAGCTGTTTGTATTCAGCTGATTCCTTTGGCTTTTCAGCTAAAAGTTTCAGTGAATTATTTTGCTCTTTTAGCAATATCATCTCTTCCTTAAGCTTTTTATATGCTTCAGCAATACCAGTATTGTTAAGCATCATTTGTCCAAATGAATTAAATAATTCATTGTTAAGAGGAGTTACCTCATCCTCAGAGTCATCAGATTCCTTTGCCATCAGGCACAGGAGAGCAGGTTTTTCTTCATCAGACGATTCTTCATCAGATGTGTCTGAATCTGAATCAGATGAGTAGACAACAGTCAGCTTTTCTGCTTCAGCAGTCATTGCCTTGCCTCTCTGATGCTTTCTTTCCTTTCTCATTTTCTTCTCCTCTTCAGTGTACTTTTCTGCTTTTGGATATGGGCAGTCTTTGATGAAGTGTCCCAATTTCCTGCAGTTGTAACACATTAGTTTTGCTTTATAATCATCTTTATCTTGAGAAGAAAAGTTAGGTTTAGAAGTAGAAGCATTGTTGTATTTTTTCTTCATTTTACTTTTGTAGAACTTCTTGAAATTGTTCATCAACAGTGCAACATCTCCAGCAGTGTACTCCTTCTTGTTGAGTAGAGTGGCTTCATCAGATGAGTCCACTTCTTTGCTTTTCTGTGCTGGTCTTCTGGTGTTTTCAGCAGCAACAAGTGCAGCTGTGGGTCCTGAAGTTGAGGTTTCTTCAATTCCCATTCTAGGCAGTTTATACTCGAATGCCTTGAGTACGGAAAACAGCTCAGTAAGAGAGATTTTTCCCAAATCCCTTGATTCTTCCATTGCTGTCACTTTCATGTTGAACTTTGGGGGTAGAGCCTTTAGTACTCTGACAGTGATCTCTTTGTCAGTGAAGGTCTTTCCCAACTTTAAAACTTCATTCAGAGTTCTGGTGAATCTGGTATCCATCTAATCAATGGTTTCTCCAGACTTCATCTTGAAGTTGTCAAGTTTCTCCAAGGCAACAGTGAGCTGATGCTCTTTTATTGCATCATTGCCTTCGCTCATATCTCTGACTTTGTCCCACATCTCTTTTGCAGTCTTGCAATGTTTGACCTTGTCAAACCGATCAATGTCCAGGGCTTTAGTCATGATGAATCTCCCAACTTTGTCTAGATTGAAGAGCTTTATCTCTTCTGGAGTCATCTCATGAAGGTCTTTTTCCACAACCGTATCAATCTCATTTATTTTTATGGTCTTTGTGAATCTGAATGGACCTTTAATGATACATGTATACATGTTGTCATTATAAGCAGCTAGGAAAATCTCCATTCTGATTTTCCAGTCCTCAAAGGACATACCAGCAATGTGGGGAACATGACTGATACAATCCATTTTTCAAAAAGTTTTGATTTTTCAAAAAGATGCTCTTTTGAAAAGTTTTTGAAAACCTTTGAAAAACACTTGGATCAAGCTCGTTGATCAGGCAGCTGATTCTAATGAACCACCTGCTCTGATACCACTTGTTGGTCCCAAGTGGTCAGATGAGGTCTAGAGGGGGGGGGGGGTGAATAGACCTCTGAAAATTTTTGAACTTAAAAACTTTTTCAGTCTTCTGTCAGCAGACTAAGCTGATGAAGAACAGTAAGCAGACTGGGCTGATCGTGAACAAATCTTGAACAGCAGACTGACCACTCTTCTTACAAATACTTAGCTGTTTTTCAGCAAAACAGTTTTCCAAAGAGTATACTTGCAGCGGATTGTTTGAAAGTATTTTTCACAAGTAAACTAAGTTCTTAAAAGATTTTATCCCCAGTTCTTAAACTCCTTATAAAATCTTTTTGTAATTCAAAGTGTGTAAATATGCAAGCTTTAAAATATGCAAGAAAACTTAAATGCAAGATAACATAAAGAATTTTTATAGTGGTTATATGGATAGAAATCCTTTAGTCCACTCTTCCAGATCACTTAGATTCTGGGTTATACTATAATCACACAGATCACAATATTTCTCCACTTATACCTAGACAACTAATGAAAAGGCTATAAGCTCACAATAGAAAATCACTAAGAAATTCTACTCTCTGAAGTTTGATCACTCACAAAGATGGATCACAACTCCTCACAACACTTAGCTATTACAAGATCACTCAGATCGTAATTTTCTGTTTTCTTCAACTGGGTTTCTGTCAACAGATGACTTCCACCAGACGAATTGAAATTCAGCTCTATTTATACATGGAATTGAAAATGTGACCGTTGAAGCCAAGTCACAATTCAAATCCATTCTTCAGCTCATTTGAAACGGCTTCCTGCAGCAGTCCGTACCATGTACAGTACTTTCTGTCCATCGCATTAAATGCTGCATTAAATGCACTATGCTGATCCGAGAATATCTTCAATCATTTGCCATTACTACCCTTCTCTTTCAGCATTTATTACACCAGGTGCATTTATTACCGTTGAACTGATCTCATGATCTCTTCTACTCTGCTGATCGAAGCAACCCTTCTGATAGGCACTCTGCTGATCAAATACTGAACTAATCTGATCTGACTCGGCTGATGACCTATCCTTCTGTTTGTTGTTTCAGCAAGAGATCACTAATCTTCTGGTCTTTGAACTTCGAACTCTTCTGATATCTTCTTTGCTTGTTCAAAGATCCTTCTAAGGGAACTAAGCTTTCCATACTTAGCTGATTATGATGTTTTGGAAATCATCAAAACCTTCCCTTAATAACTAACTTCTTTTCTCTTCATCTTCATCCAACAATTTTTAAGGACTTAGTCTACTTGTGAAAAACACTTTCTAACATCCGCTGCAAGTATACTCTTGATAAAACTGATTTTCATTGAAATCAGCTAAGTAAACTGTAAGAAGAGTGGTCACTCTGCTGTTCAAGATTTGTTCACAATCAGCATAGTTATCTTACTGTTCTTCATGAGCTTAGTCTGCTGACAGAAGAGTAAAAAGTTTTTAAGTCTAAAATTTTCAGAGGTCTATTCACCCCCCCCCCTCTAGACCTCATCTGACCACTTGGGACCAACAAGTGGTATCAGAGGAGGTGGTTCATTAGAATCAGCTGCCTGATCAACGAGCTTGATCCAAGTGTTTTTTCAAAGGTTTTCAAAACTTTTCAAAAGAGCATCTTTTTGAAAATTTAAAACTTTTGAAAAATGGACTGTATCAGCCATGTTCCCCACATTGCTGGTATGTCTTTTGAAGATTGGAAGATTAGAATGGAAATCTTTCTAGCTGCCTACAATGACAACATGTGTACATGTATTATTAAAGGTCCATTCAGATTCACAAAGACCATAAAAATCAATGAAATTGATACGGTTGTGGAAAAAGACCTTCATGAGATGACTCCAGAGGAAATAAAGCTATTAAGGTCGGAAGATTCATCATGACTAAATCCCTGGACAATGATCGGTTTGACAAGGTCAAACATTGCAAAACTACAAAGGAGATATGGGATAAAGTCAGAGTTATGAGCGAAGGAAACGACGCCATTAAGGAGCATTAGCTGAGTGTTGCTCTGGAAAAGCTGGACAATTTCAAGATGAAATCTGGAGAGACCATAGATCAGATGGATACTAGGTTCACCAGAACATTGAATGAAGTATTGAAGCTTGGAAAAACCTTCAAGGACAAGGAGATAACCATCAGAGTGCTGAAGGCTTTACCTCCAAAATTCAACATGAAGGTGACAGCAATGGAAGAATCAAGGGATTTGGGAAAAATCTCTCTTACAGAGCTGTTCTCAGTACTCAAGGCATATGAGCATAAACTGCCTAGAATGGGATTGAAGAAACCTCAACTTCAGGACCCACAACTGCCTTAGTTGCTGCTGAAAAGACCAGCTGTTGGATGAAGATGAAGTTAAGGAGCAAAGAAGACAAGAAATTAAGGGAAGGTTTTGATGATTTCCAAAACATCATAATCAGCTAAGTATGGAAAGCTTAGTTCCCTTAGAAGAACCTTGAACAAACAAAGAAGATATCAGAAGAGTTCAAAGTTCAAAGACCAGAAGACTAGTGATCTCATGCTGAAACAGCGAACAGAAAGGTAGGTCATCAGCCGAGTCAAATCAGATTAGTTCAGTATTTGATCAGCAGAGTGCCTATCAGATGGGTTGCTTCGATCAGCAGAGTAGAAGAGATCAAGAGTTCAGTCCAACGGTAATAAATGCACTTGGAGTAATAAATGCTGTAAGAGAAGGGTAGTAATGGCAAATGATTGAAGAAAACCTCGTATCAGCAGAGTGCATTTAATGCTGCTGCAGGAAAGTACAGCAGAGAAAGTACTGTAGCAGGTTGCCGTTTTTTATTCTGGCAAAGGCTATGGATTTGATGATGTGATTTGCTTCAACGGTCATAAATTCAAATCCAAGTATAAATAGAGCTGATTTTCAACGAGCGAATAACACAACAACAATCAGAGATTTCGTTTTTGAAGCAGAATTTTTCTAAGTCTCAAAAGCTCAAACAGCTCACTCGTCTGGTGGAAGTCATCTGTTGACAGAAACCCAGTTGAAGAAAACAGAAAATTACGATCTGAGTGATCTTGTAAAAGCTGAGTGTTGTGAGAAGTTGTGATCCATCTTTGTGAGTGATCAAACTTCGGAGAGTAGAATTTCTTAGTGATTTTCTATTGTGAGCTTATAGCCTTTTCATTAGTTGTCTAGGTATAAGTGGAGAAATATTGTAATCTGTGTGATTATAGTATAACCCCGAATCTAAGTGATCTGGAAGAGTGGACTAAAGGATTTCTATCCATATAACCACTATAAAAATTCTTTGTGTTATCTTGCATTTAAGTTTTCTTGCATATTTTAAAGATTGCATATTTAAGCACTTTGAATTACTAAAAGATTTTATAAGGAGTTTCAAAACTGGGGATAAAATCTTTTAAGAACTTAGTCTACTTGTTAAAAACACTTTAAAACAATCCGCTGCAAGTATACTCTTTGGAAAACTGTTTTGCTGAAAAACAGCTAAGTATTTGTAAGAAGAGTGGTCAGTCTGCTGTTCAAGATTTGTTCACGATCAGCTCAGTCTGCTTACTGTTCTTCATCAGCTTAGTCTGCTGACAGAAGACTGAAAAGTTTTTAAGTTCAAAAAATTTCAGAGGTCTATTCACCCCCACTCTAGACCTCATCTGACCACTTGGGACCAACAAGTGGCATCAGAGCAAGTTGTTCATTAGAATCAGCTGCCTGATCAACGAGCTTGATCCAAGTGTTTTTCAAAGGTTTTCAAATCTTTTCAAAAGAGCATCTTTTTGAAAAATCAAAACTTTTTGAAAAATGGATTGTATCAGCCATGTTCCCCACATTGCTGGTATGTCCTTTGAGGACTGGAAAATCAGAATGGAGATTTTCCTAGCTGCTTATAATGACAACATGTACACATGTATCATTAAAGGTCCATTCAGATTCACAAAGACCATAAAGATAAATGAGGTTGACACGGTTGTGGAAAAAGACCTTCATGAGATGACTCCAGAAGAAATAAAGCTTTACAATCTAGACAAAGTTGGGAGATTCATCATGACTAAAGCCCTGGACAATGATCGGTTTGACAAGGTCAAACATTGCAAGACTGCAAAGGAAATGTGGGACAAAGTCAGAGACATGAGCGAAGGCAATGATGCAATAAAGGAGCATCAGCTCACTGTTGCTTTGGAGAAACTTGATAACTTCAAGATGAAGTCTAGAGAAACCATTGATCGGATGGATACCAGATTCACCAGAACTCTGAATGAAGTTTTAAAGTTGGGAAAGACCTTCACTGACAAAGAGATTACTGTCTAGGGGTGAACGCGGTCGGGTTTTAGCGGGTGACAACGAAAAGATCAACCCGACCCGATATATGCGGGTTGCCAAAATTTTAAACCGCACCCATATTTTTAAGTTCATAAACCGCGCGGTTCGGGTGAGGCGGGTGTGGGCGGGTGACGGGCGGGTTGGCGGGTTGAACCATTGAATATAGTATATTCAACTAACTTATACTACATAAAATTCAATCTTACTAGGAAGAATAAAAATACAATAAGATTGCGCAAACTCATGGTTAACGGCCCATTTTGCAACTATAATTCCTAGCTACACAATTCTCCAATCCGGTTTGTTTAACAAAATTAATCATTGGTACGAAGGTACGAGCTTGAAGTGTCCATAAGCTTGAAGCATATAGGGGGTGATTTTTATGGGTAGGATCAATTCCTACAATTGTTTTATAAGAAGAAACTACATACATACAGTGCAAAAATTAATAAGTTAATTGATGCATAAGTTACAGTACTCTTTTTATAGAAATAAAAATAAAATTTAAATATATTTTAAACTCAAATATTCCCCAAACTCAGTTTGTGTACTGCAAAAAAAAGGGATCTACAGTTAACAAGAGCACGTAAAATAAGGTAGGTGTGGCAAGATATTTAAACTAAACATCCAGCAAACGGAATTGGGTACTTGGTTAATAACTATGAATAACTTAAACTTAGAAAACTTTGATGTTCCTCTTTCCTCTTTCCTCTTGCTCGCTCAAATTTCCTACCCTTGGCTCGCACATATGGCTTGGTGTGACTTATTAGTGATGAAAATTGAGAACAAATTTTGAATCTTAATTTTTGAGGAGAGGTGCATTGGAGAATAAAACTGGAGAGTGGAGCAAGCATGAAGCTTAGAGATAGAAAATCCTAATTATTTCTCAATATTTTGTTTGGTAAGTGGTGTTGGGTAGAGAAAACATATAATATTTGGATGGGTCGGGTTATAGGCGGTTTTTAACTATTAAAACCGCAACCCGACCCATAACTTTCGGGTGGTCACAATTTCAACCCGTTACTAGTTTTATAAAAATAAAAACCGTCGGGTTCGGGTTGGGTCGGGTCGGGTTGAACGGGTCGGACGGGTTAAGCGGGTTAATGAACACCCCTATTACTGTCAGAGTACTAAAGGCCCTACCCCCAAAATTCAACATGAAAGTGACAGCAATGGAAGAATCAAGGGATTTGGGAAAAATATCTCTTACTGAGTTGTTTTCTGTACTCAAGGCATTCGAGTATAAACTGCCTAGAATGAGAATTGAAGAAACCTCAACTTCAGGACCCATAGCTGCACTGGTTGCTGCTGAAAACACCAGAAGACCAGCACAGAAAAGCAAAGAAGTGGACTCATCTGATGAAGCCACTCTACTCAACAAGAAGGAGTACACTGCTGGAGATGTTGCACTGTTGATAAATAACTTCAAGAAGTTCTACAAAAGAAAAATGAAGAACAAATACAACAATGCTTCTACTTCTAAACCTAACTTTTCTTCTCAAGATAAAGATGATTATAAAGCAAAACTAATGTGTTACAACTGCAGGAAATTGGGACACTTCATCAAAGACTGCCCATATCCAAAAGCAGAAAAATACACTGAAGAGGAGAAGAAAATGAGAAAAGAAAGAAAGCATCAGAGAGGCAAGGCAATGATGGCTGAAGCAGAAAAGCTGACTGCTGTCTACTCATCTGATTCAGATTCAGACACGTCTGATGAAGAATCGTCTGATGAAGAAAAACCTGCTCTCCTGTGCCTGATGGCAAAGGAATCTGATGACTCTGAGGATGAGGTAACTCCTCTTAACAATGAATTATTTAATTCATTTGAACAAATTATGGTTAACAATACTGGTATTGCTGAAGCATATAAAAAGCTTAAGGAAGAGATGATATTGCTAAAAGAGCAAAATAGTTCACTGAAACTTTTAGCTGAAAAGCCAAAGGAATCAGCTGAATACAAATAACTTGAGCAAGAATATGAGTCTCTGAAAGCTGAATGTGAAGTTTATAAAGGAAAGATCATGAAACTTGAAAAGGTTATCGAGTCTCATGAGAAATCATCTGTTGCATCCACGCATACATTTAGTAAACAGAAGATACCTTTAGAACAGGATAAGTTTGAACTGAATCATACTGAAAAATTTGTATCAGCTGACAATAGTAAGGTCATTCTTTATGTTCAGACAACTAAACCTGCTTCACCTGAGAAAGAATTAAAGGAGAAGAAAACTCCTAAAGCTGAAAAGAGCAATGAGCCTAGTTTAGGTAAAAAGACTAGTAAGACCAAACAGCAGAGTCCTAATAAGTCTGCTGATAAAGCTAAACTGAATCAAACTGTTGGTAAAACTAAGTCGTCTGTTAATGAGCTAGCAAGTAGTAAACCAAAGAAGCATAAAGTCAAGAAAAATCAAAATGCTTGGTATGGAAATGAGTCATATTATGTGCAACCTGCTGCATATCATCCTATGTATCATGCACCTCAATTTCCAGGTTACTATGCACCTTACCCTGCTCATCCAATGCATGCATACCCTGCTTATCATGCACCTTACCCTGCTTATGAACATTACTCTTATCATACTGATCATCAACATGACTTATCTGATAACTATGATAAAAATGAAGCTGTTCATGCTCCTGTCAAAGCTCAGAAGCCTAAGAAGCCTAAGACATCAACATCTTGGGTTTTCAAATGTGGAACTAATCCTTCAGGACCCTCTCAATAAGGGTACCTAAAACAATTTTATTTTGTTTTGTAGGTTAGGATTAGGAGTAGGAGTAAAGTAGAGAAGGTTTGGTACTTGGATAGTGGATGTTCAAGACACATGTGTGGAAACATACATGAGCTGACTGATGCAGTTGCTGTGGATGGTCCAAAAGTTACTTTTGGAGACAGTAAAGAGGGCAAGATTATAGCTAAAGGAAGAGTTATCAAAGGGAACATTGAGATATCTGACGTCTCATATGTTAAAGGCCTCAAATATAATCTGCTAAGCATAAGTCAATTTTGTGACAAAGGATATTCAGTCATCTTCTCAACAGATAAGTGCTATGTTGAACAGATTGGTACAAAGAAGGTAATCTTATCTGGAAGACGACAAGGAAATATCTACATAGTCGACTGGAATTCTGCTGATAAGAATTCAAGTGTTTGTTTGGTGGCATCTGCACCAAGTGAAGTTAGCTGGCTATGGCACAAGAGAATGAATCATCTAAACTTCAAGTACATAAACAGATTAATCAAGAATGATCTGGTAGAAGGGATTCCAAAGGCAGTCATGGGCAAAGACAAGCTCTGTGATGCATGTCAGAAGGGTAAACAAATCAAGTCATCATTCAAAGGCAAGAAGCACCAATCTTCTGGAAGAATATTGGAGCTACTACATATGGACTTATTTGGACCCATTGATCCAGTCAGCAATGGTGGAAAGAAATACTGCCTAGCTGTTGTGGATGACTATTCAAGATATACTTGGGTGATTTTCATGAAGAAGAAAAGTGAAACCAAGGAACATCTTACCAATCTGATGGAACTGATCCAGAATGAGAAGAGTACCAAAATATTGAAGATCAGATTAGATAGAGGGACAGAGTTTACAAACTCTACTGTTGAAGAGTATTGTAGTATCAAGGGAATACATCATGAGTATTCAGCTGCTAGAACCCCTCAACAGAATGGTGTTGCTGAAAGGAGAAACAGAACACTAAAAGAAGCTGTCAGGACCATGATAGCTGAAGCTAAGCTGCCACAAAGATTTTGGGCAGAAGCAACAAATACAGCATGCTTTACCCAAAACAGATGTATGATCAACAAAAATCAGAACAAGACTTCATATGAAGTTTGGAACAACAGAAAACCAAACATTCATTACTTTAAGATTTTTGGTTGTAAATGTTTTGTATTGAATAATGGGAAAAATCACCTTACTGCATTTGCAGAAAAGGCTGATGAAGCTGTCTTTGTAGGATACTCAACTGTTAGTAAGGCTTGCAGAGTTTTTAACAAAAGAACATTACTAATAGAAGAATCCATCCATGTAGTATTTGATGAGCCAAGTCAATCTTCTGAAAAGAATCGAAGTGTTAACCAAGATCTGTCTACTGATTTACAGAAGTTAGACATTGGAAGAAATGAAGAATATGTTCCCATCATACTACCTAATCTTAGTCCAGCTGCTAACTCAAGTGCTGTTCAAAATCACAGTGCTGATTGTCTAACAGACGAGTTGCATTTAGCTGACAGACCAGAGACTGTTCAACAGACTGCAAATGTTCAACAGACTCCTACTGCAACTCCAACAGTAATGTTGCAAGATCATAACAGAGGACAACATCCAGACCTGCAACCTGATCTAAGATGGCTCAGAAATCACCCACCAGAGTTAGTGATTGGTGATCCATTAGATAGAGTGAAAACAAGAAGAGCTGCTGCACAAGATGCTATGTTTGTCACTTTTCTATCTCAAATAGAGCCAAAACAAATTGAAGAAGCTCTAAATGATTCCTTCTGGATAGAAGCTATGCAAGAAGAGTTGAATCAATTTGAAAGGAATGAAGTTTGGTACTTAGTTCCTAGACCAAGTCATGAAAGAGTAATTGACACTAAGTGGGTATTCAGAAATAAGATGAATGAAGAAGGTATTGTTACCAGAAACAAAGCAAGATTAGTGGCCAAAGGTTATTGTCAAGAAGAAGGAATTGACTTTGATGAAACATTTGCACCAGTAGCAAGACTTGAAGCAATCAGACTGTTTCTTGCCTATGCTGCTCACAAGAACTTCACTGTCTATCAGATGGATGTGAAGTCTGCTTTTCTCAATGGAGAACTGCAAGAAGAGGTATATGTTGAACAACCTCCTGGATTTGAAGTCTATCAAGAAGAGGACAAAGTATATCGTCTGAAGAAAGCCCTCTATGGACTGAAACAGGCTCCAAGAGCATGGTATGATACCCTATCTGATTTTCTTTTAATTAAAGGATTTCATAAAGGTAAGGTAGATAAAACTTTGTTTACAATTGAATGGGAAAATCATATATTACTTGTGCAAATATATGTGGACGATATTATTTTTGGTTCAACTAACCAACAGATGTGTGATAAGTTCTCCAAGCTGATGCAGAATAAGTTTGAAATGAGCATGATGGGTGAACTTAATTATTTTCTTGGTTTGCAAGTTAGACAGTTGCCTGATGGAATATTCATCAGCCAAGCAAAATACACAAGAGATCTGTTCAAGAAGTTTGGTATGGAAACTAGCTCAACTGCTACCATTCCTATGTCTACAAGTCTTCGTTTGGATAAAGATGAAGATGGCAAATCAGTGGACATAACCAAATATAGAGGCATTATTGGTTCATTGTTGTATCTAACAGCAAGTAGACCTGATATAATGTACTCAGTTGGAGTCTGTGCAAGATTTCAATCAAACCCCAAGGAATCGCATCTCTTAGCTGCCAAGAGGATATTGAAATACATTAAAGGCACTCAAGAATTGGGATTGTGGTATCCTAGAGAATCTGGATTTGAGCTTATTGGTTATTCAGATTCAGACCTTGCTGGCTGCAAGATTGACAGAAAGAGCACATCAGGTGCTTGTCAGTTCTTAGGTAGTCATCTGATCTCATGGATGAGTAAGAAACAGACTTCAGTTTCTATATCTACTGCTGAAGCTGAATATATAGCTGCTGGAGCTTGCTGTGCACAGATACTTTGGTTGAAGCATCAACTAGAAGACTACAACATCAAGATCAGTGGAATTCCAATCTACTGTGACAATATAAGTGCAATTTCTCTTACTCAGAACACTACAAGTCATTCAAGGACTAAACACATTGAGATCAAGCATCACTTCATTAGAGATCATGTTGAAAAAGGCAATGTTATGATTGAGTATGTTCATACAGATAATCAGATTGCTGACATTTTCACTAAACCTTTAAGTGAAGTAAGGTTCTCAACTCTTAGAGCAGAGCTAGGACTACTAAATTTGAATGACAGCTTAGTTATTCATTATTATATTCTAGGATTAACCTTCAACAGACTAGTTAGCTTATGAATTCTTAAAGTCAGGGGGAACGTGTAAGACTAGCGGTACCTCTGTTCTAAAGATGAAATCAGTTAATGACAGTTAGTTGAAGTTAAGTTATCAGAAGATATGTTCTTAATTCTTGAAGACTGAAGATTATTTTATCTTGCTGGATTGACAAACAACAGAGGAAGATTACTAGCTATTGGCCTTCTCTAGTAATAACAGATATCAGATCACTCGTCTGTCAGATAAGTTAAACTCTGCTCATCTGATGTCTTATATAAGCATGGTTATAAAGTCACATTTTCAGAAATATGCTTTTATGAGTAACAGATAAGTAACGTTTGAGTTTCCCGCCTGTCTGACATTATTAAAATTTGAAATCCGCAACTCCCATTCACACGATTTAAAACTGTCAGATTAGATCAACGTTTCAGATTAATCACGATAACCAAATCAAAGGAAACCTATAAAGTCCGATCTGAGCAGCACAGTCGTCTTACGCACTCAAACACTCTCAAATTCTCTCACTCTCAAACTCTCCTGTTTCGAAAGTTTATTGCTTTTGCAGAATTCTACTCACTAATCTCAGAAATGGAAAAGATCATTGATGGAAGATACCTAAACTACAGCAAATTTCACTTTTCGGGTACTGATCTGATGCGCTCACTCATGGAGAAAATCAAAGAGGCATCTTTAGTTCCAGTTCTGGAAGCACACGAAGACAGGGTCTACTTAGAAGACGTATATCACTTCTACACGACCAGGAAGTTCAACGATGATGAAAGTGTCATGTCTGCTGTTATTGGTGGTAAGAAAATTGCTGTTTCTGCTGCTGTCTTAAGTGAAATTTACAAACTTAAGAATAAAGGAGGAGATGTGACAGACCTAGGGTCTGAAAAGGAGGAAGAATTTTGGAAAATTTGTGCAAAAGAGAGAGAAGAGATGACTGGAACTCTGATGAAAACTCATTTGAAAGATGAGTATCAGAGGTTCGCAGACATCATTGCGAAAGTGCTGGATTGTAGCACGAGTTCTCTAGATGGATTACCTAGGAGGAGGTACTACACCATGATCTGTATATACTATGGACTGAAAGTTAACTGGGCTACTCACGTCTCTGAGCTGCTGAGTGATAAGAGGCATTCTCATGCTATCTTACTCAGTAATCTGTTTGCATCCCTGCAATGTCCTATGGGTGGTGGAAAGACCACTCACAGTAGCAAGGAGTTCAAATTGTATGAACCAGTGAGAAAAATGGTGGCAGAACCAAAAAGAAAGACCACTGCAAAATCCAAAAAGGCCCCCTCTAAGAAGAGCAAGAAGGAGGGTCAGACAAGTCAACCTGCTGAGCCAACATCACAGACTGCTGTTGTGGCTGGATCAGCACAACCTGAAGATGCAGTTCCAGAAAAGATGATTGAAGATTTCACCAAGGAGATTGAGCAGATGAGGACTGACTCTTCTCCTGAAAGAACTGAGTCTGAGGAAGAAATTCCTCTTCAAAGGTTGAAAAGGTTAAGAACCAGAAGTGAGGCAAGGGGACCTCCTACTGCCAACCCCCCTGCCAAAAGAATTGCCAAATCAAAGGCCAAGAGAAAGGTCACTTTCTCTGAGGAGCCTGCTGCAACAGTAAGAGAAACAACAACATCAGCAGAAAGGTCATTAGTTGTTGAAGAACCTGCTGTTAAGCCTACTGAAGAAGTTGTTTCTACAGCTGGAGTGTCTACAGAAGACTCATCTGCTGCACTATCTGCTGAATTTGAAGAAGCACAGCAGACTAGTTCAACACATGAAAAAGATGCACTCTTGTTGCATCCTACTCCTGTTGCTGCAACCCCTCTTCAAGCAGTTGAAAGTCCTGAATCAAGGAGAAAACGGACTGGTAAGATTGCAACATACCTAACTGCTGCTGAAAAGCTAAGGAAAGCTGCAGAAAAGGCAGAAGAAGATAGGCTGAAAAGCCTAGAATTAAAAAGGCTGGAAGAAGAGGCCAGCAAGATGACTCAAGAGCAAAGGGACGTTGTTGAGGCAGCAGAGTTGGCTGCTGCTACTGAAGCAAGCACCAAGGATGCTCATGGACCACAGCATACTGGTGGATTAGTTATTGGTGAACAAAGAGATCCTACCAAACCAATACCAGCTATGCCTGCACCAAAGACAAAGCCAAAAAGAAGAGAGGAAATTAGATTATCTTTGGAGATTGTCAGGGATGATCCTGCCATCTTTGAAGAATTCCTTAAGAGGTTAGATTCTGAGGGTGCAAGAATCAACCGTCTGACATTATTCAATGCTGAAAAGATCAGATACAACAGATGGAGAGAATTCAGACTTACAAAGAGTCCAGCTGAAATGATCAAGTGGAAAGCCTCCACTGCTGAAGAAGCCTGGGTGTTGAAGTGGCTTGAGACTGGATCCTTAATTCAAGCACTTGATTCAGAATTCTTTCTGGATAAGTTAAGATTCAGAATAAGTCACATAGTCAAGGCTGAAGCAAAGAAGATCTTTGAGTCTGTTCCTGAGGATTATGATGAATCAGAAGACCTCAAGGAAAAATCAATCAAGTTGGCTATTGCTCAAGCAATGGAGCTATGGGCAAAGAAGTCTAGGAAGCTGAAGGGACAACCCAGCTCAATGGTCCCTCTTCCTAACATCAAGCACATTGTCTATGGTCCAAACATCAAACCATTTGAAGAGCTACCTGAAGAACCATACTCACCTTTTATTCCTCTTGACAATTTTACATGGATTTCTCACAGGTCTGCTGTAGATAATGAAGGTTTGATGAAAACAGTTGAGACTGTTAAGAAGATCAAGTCCCCTGCTGACAAAGAAAAAGAAGAATCTTCTGATCAACAAAAGAACAAAGAGGGTACATCTGACCCATCTGATCAGAACAAAGACAAGGGTGACAAGTCTGACACAGCTGATGAATCAAAGAAAGGAGAAATTATTCCAGCTGATCAGATCAAAGAAAAGGAGGCTGCTGTTGAAAAAGATGATCAGACTAAGGAGAAGGAAAGCACTCCTAGTCCTGCTGATGAGGCCAAGGAAGCTGAGTCTATTTCTGGTCCAGCAGATCAGTCTCTTGAACTGATAATTCAAGCAGCAGAGCAACTCAGTGGTGAAACACCTCTTGCTCTACCTCCTATTCCAACAGATATTCCTTCCACTTCTCAGGCTGCACAAACATCTTTGTTGGATTCCATTCAGCAAATGATATCAAATTCATTGAAGGAAATGCAGGAGAAGTTAACTGCTAATGTGTTGGCTGCTGTAAGTCAACCCACTCAAAAAGCTGCTGCTGTTCCAACTCATCTGATTGAGGAGACTGCTCAGAATGTTCAATCTATCTGTCAAGAGATGGATGTACTCAGGAAAAGGACTCAAAGCACAGCTGCTGGTTGGAGGGATATCACAGAAACTGTTGAGATGGCCATCAAAGCAGAAGATGAAACGTTAGTAAATATGGGCAAATCCTTCAAATCCTCTGCTGATATGGTACTTGCAACCCAATTTCAGTTGGGTGAACAAGGTGAAGTTGTTCTCAACAAAATAAATGCTATGGAAGCTAACCAATCAACCCTTGCTGCTCAAGTTAATATTATCAAAATAAATCAGCTAAGGCAAGGAGCTCAGATGGATGCTCTAGAAGAAAACATCAAGCTTCTTTGTGATTCACTTCAGATCACTCCTATCCTACCAAGTTATCCAATCATCCCTGCTGATGATGACAAAAAGGGGGAAGATTGTGAGGAGCAAGCAACTGAAACTGACAAAAGGGAAGAAACTGAAGCTGAAGCTCCAAGTAGTTCTGCTGATAAGACTGATCAAAATATTGAAGAAACAAGCAGACTAACAGAAGAGAAGATCACAGAAGAAAAGGAAGCTGAAAAAGAAGAAGCTGACAATGCTGAAACTGAAGCAAAAGCTAAGTCTGATAAAGAGATAGCTGCTGCCAAAGACTCAGCCGAAGAACAGCTTGATCCTGATGTTAAGTACAAGAAGATAGAGCTGCTGAGGAAAAGATTCTGTGAAGAGTTGGAAGCTGAAACTTCCAAACTGTCTGAGGAAGAATCTGAAAAAGAAGACAAGGAAGCTGAAGAAGCTGAAGAAGAGAAGAAAGATTCAGAAGAAGAGAAGAAGGAAGAAGACTAGTTTAGGCCAAATTTTCCTTTATCTTAAAAATCCTTGTAATCTTTTAAAGTACTTTGCACTTTTCATCTTTCAACACTTGTAATATGTAATCAGTTCAATTATCTATAAAATTGCAGGTTTGAATCCAACACACTATTTCTATCTCAGAAATTTTTGAGGATCAAAACTTTAGTTTAGGTACAGGTACTTAGCTGGAGTTTTGTCATCATCGAAAAGGGGAAATTGTTGGATGAAGATGAAGTTAAAGAGCAAAGAAGACAATAAATTAAGGGAAGGTTTTGATGATTTCCAAAACATCATAATCAGCTAAGTATGGAAAGCTTATTTCCCTTAGAAGAACCTTGAACAAACAAAGAAGATATCAGAAGAGTTCAACGTTCAAAGACCAGAAGACTAGTGATCTCATGCTGAAACAGCGAACAGAAAGGTAGGTCATCAGCCGAGTCAAATCAGATTAGTTCAGTATTTGATCAGCAGAGTGCCTATCAGATGGGTTGCTTCGATCAGCAGAGTAGAAGAGATCAAGAGTTCGTCCAACGGTAATAAATGCACTTGGAGTAATAAATGCTGTAAGAGAAGGGTAGTAATGGCAAATGATTGAAGAAAACCTCGTATCAGCAGAGTGCATTTAATGCTGCTGCAGGAAAGTACAGCAGAGAAAGTACTGTAGCAGGTTGCCGTTTTTTATTCTGGCAAAGGCTATGGATTTGATGATGTGATTTGCTTCAACGGTCATAAATTCAAATCCAAGTATAAATAGAGCTGATTTTCAACGAGCGAATAACACAACAACAATCAGAGATTTCGTTTTTGAAGCAGAATTTTTCTAAGTCTCAAAAGCTCAAACAGCTCACTCGTCTGGTGGAAGTCATCTGTTGACAGAAACCCAGTTGAAGAAAACAGAAAATTACGATCTGAGTGATCTTGTAAAAGCTGAGTGTTGTGAGAAGTTGTGATCCATCTTTGTGAGTGATCAAACTTCAGAGAGTAGAATTTCTTAGTGATTTTCTATTGTGAGCTTATAGCCTTTTCATTAGTTGTCTAGGTATAAGTGGAGAAATATTGTAATCTGTGTGATTATAGTATAACCCAGAATCTAAGTGATCTGGAAGAGTGGACTAAAGGATTTCTATCCATATAACCACTATAAAAATTCTTTGTGTTATCTTGCATTTAAGTTTTCTTGCATATTTTAAAGATTGCATATTTAAGCACTTTGAATTACTAAAAGATTTTATAAGGAGTTTCAAAACTGGGGATAAAATCTTTTAAGAACTTAGTCTACTTGTGAAAAACACTTTAAAACAATCCGCTGCAAGTATACTTTTTGGAAAACTGTTTTGCTGAAAAACAGCTAAGTATTTGTAAGAAGAGTGGTCAGTCTGCAGTTCAAGATTTGTTCACGATCAGCTCAGTCTGCTTACTGTTCTTCATCAGCTTAGTCTGCTGACAGAAGACTGAAAAGTTTTTAAGTTCAAAAATTTTCAGAGGTCTATTCACCCCCCCCCCCCCTCTAGACCTCATCTGACCACTTGGGACCAACACCAGCACAGAAAAGTAAAGATGTGGACTCATCTGATGAAGCCACTCTACTCAACAAAAAGGAGTACACTGCTGGAGATGTAGCATTGCTAATGAATAATTTCAAGAAGTTCTACAAGAGAAAAATGAAGAACAAATACAACAATGCTTCTACTTCTAAACCTAACTTTTCTTCTCAAGATAAAGAGGATTATAAAGCCAAACTAATGTGTTATAACTGCAGGAAATTGGGACACTTCATCAAAGATTGTCCATATCCAAAGGCAGAAAAATACACTGAAGAAGAAAAGAAAATCAGAAAAGAAAGAAAGCATCAGAGAGGCAAGGCAATGATGGCTGAAGCAGAGAAGCTGACTGCTGTCTACTCATCTGATTCAGATTCAGACACATCTGATGAAGAATCGTCTGATGAAGAAACACCTGCTCTCCTCTGCCTGATGGCAAAGGAATCTGATGACTCTGAGGAAGAGGTAACTCCTCTTGACAATGAATTATTCAATTCATTTGAACAAATGATGCTTAACAATACTACTATTGCTGAAGCATATAAAAAGCTTAAGGAAGAGATGATATTGCTAAAAGAGCAAAATAGTTCACTGAAACTCACAGCTGAAAAGCCTAGAGAATCAGTTGAATATAAACAGCTTGAGCAAGAACATGAATCTCTGAAAGCTGAATGTGAAGTCTATAAAGGAAAAATCATGGAACTTGAAAAAGTTATTGAGTCTCATGAAAAATCATCTGTTGCATCCACTCACATGTCTAGTAAACAGAAGATGCCTTTAGAACAGGATAAGCACGAATTGAATCATACTGAGAAATTTATATCTGCTGACAATAGTAAGGTCATTCTGTATGTTCAAACTGCTAGACCTGCTTCACCTGAGAAAGTATTAAAGGAGACGAAAACTCCTAAGGCTAAAAAGAGCAAAGAGCCTAGTTTAGGTAAACAGACTAGTAAGACCAAACAGCAGAGTCCTAAGAAGTCTGCTGATAAAGCTAAAGTCAATCAGACTAGTGGTAAAACTAAGTCGTCTGTTAATGAGCAAGCTACTAGTAAGCCAAAGAAGCATAAGAATAAGAAAAATCAAAATGCTTGGTATGGAAGTGAGTCATATTATGTGCAACCTGCTGCATATCCTCCTATGTATCATGCACCTCAATTTCCTAGTTACTATGCACCTTACCCTGCTCATCCAATGCATGCATACCCAGCTTATCATGCACCTTACCCTGCTTATGAACATTATTTTTATCATACTGATCATCAACAAGACTTATCTGATAATTATGATAAAAATTAAAAAGTTCATGCTCCTGTCAAAACTCAGAAGCCTAAGAAGCCTAAGACATCAACATCTTGGGTTGTCAAAGGTGGAACTAATCCTTCAGGACCCTCTCAATAAGGGTACCTAAAACAATTTTACTTTTGTTTTGTAGGTTAGGATTAGGAGTAGGAGTAAAGTAGAGAAGATCTGGTACTTGGACAGTGGTTGTTCAAGGCACATGTGTGGAAACATACATGAGCTGACTGATGCAGTTGTTGTGGATGGTCCAAAGGTTACTTTTGGAGACAGCAAAGAAGGCAAAATTAAAGCTAAATGAAGACTGATCAGAGGAAACATTGAGATATCTGACGTTTCATATGTTAAAGGCCTCAAATATAATCTGCTGAGCATAAGTCAACTTTGTGACAAAGGATATTCAGTCATCTTCTCAACAGATAAGTGCTACGTTGAACAGATTGGTACAAAGAAGGTAATTTTATCTGGAAGACGACAAGGGAATGTCTACATAGTCGACTGGAATTCTGCAGACAAGAATTCAAGCGTTTGTTTGGTGGCATCAACACCAAGTGAAGTTAGCTGGCTATGGCACAAAAGGATGAATCATTTAAACTTCAAGACCATAAACAGATTAATAAAGAATGATTTGGTAGAAGGGATTCCAAAAATAGTCATGAGCAAAGACAATCTCTGTGACGCCTGTCAGAAGGGTAAACAAATCAAGTCATCTTTCAAAAGCAAGAAGCACCAATCTTCTGAAAGAATTTTGGAGCTGCTACACATGGACTTATTTGGACCCATTGATCCAGTCAGCAATGGTGGAAAGAAATACTGCCTAGCTGTTGTGGATGACTATTCAAGATATACTTGGGTGATATTCATGAAAAAGAAGAGTGAAACCAAGGAACATCTTTCTAATCTGATGGAACTGATCCAGAATGAGAAAAGTACAAAGATATTTAAGATCAGATCAGATAGAGGGACAGAGTTCACAAACTCTACTGTTGAAGAATATTGTAACATCAAAGGAATACATCATGAGTATTCAGCTGCTAGAACCCCTCAACAGAATGGTGTTGCTGAAAGGAGAAACAGAACACTAAAAGAAGCTGTCAGAACTATGATAGCTGAAGCTAAGCTGCCACAAAGATTTTGGGCAGAAGCAACAAATACAGCCTGCTTTACCCAGAACAGATGCATGATCAACAAAAATCAGAACAAGACTCCATATGAAGTTTGGAACAACAGAAAACCAAACATTCATTATTTCAAAATTTTTGGTTGTAAATGCTTTGTATTAAATAATGGGAAAAATCACCTTACTGCATTTGCAGAAAAGGCTGATGAAGCTGTGTTTGTAGGATACTCGACTGTTAGTAAAGCTTATAGAGTCTTTAAGAAAAGAACATTACTAATAGAAGAATCTATCCATGTAGTATTTGATGAGCCAAGTCAATCTTCTGAAAAGAATCAAAGTACCAATCAAGATCTGTCTACTGATTTACAGAAGTTGGATATTGGAAAGAATGAAGAATATGTTCCCATCATACTACCTAATTTAAATTCAGCTGCTAGCTCAAGTGATGTTCAAAATCACAGTGCTGATTGTCTAACAGACGAGTTACAAACAGCTGACAGACCAGAGGATGTTCAACAGACTACAACTGTTCAACAGACTACTACTGGAACTCCAACAATAGTGTTGCAAGATCAAAACAGAGGACAACATCCAGACCTGCAACCTGATCTTAGATGGCTCAGAAATCACCCACCAGAGTTAGATTGGTGATCCATTAGATAGAGTGAAAACAAGAAGAGCTGCTGCACAAGATGTTATGTTTGTCACCTTTCTATCTCAAATAGAGCCTAAACAAATTGAAGAAGCTCTCAGTGATTCCTTCTGGATTGAAGCTATGCAAGAAGAGTTGAATCAGTTTGAAAGGAATGAAGTCTGGTACTTAGTTCCTAGACCAAGTCATCAAAGAGTAATTGGCACTAAATGGGTTTTCAGAAATAAGATGAATGAAGATGGTATTGTTACCAGAAACAAAGCAAGATTAGTGGCCAAGGGTTATTGTCAAGAAGAAGGAATAGACTTTGATGAAACATTTGCACCAGTAGCAAGACTTGAAGCAATCAGACTGTTTCTAGCTTATGCTGCTTACAAGAACTTCACTGTTTATCAGATGGATGTGAAGTCTGCATTTCTCAATGGAGAACTGCAAGAAGAAGTATACGTTGAACAACCACCTGGATTTGAAGCTTATCAACAAGAAGACAAGTTGTATTGTCTGAGGAAAGCTCTCTATGGACTGAAACAGGCTCCAAGAGCATGGTATGACACTTTATCTGATTTTCTTTTAATTAAAGGATTTTGCAAAGGTAAAGTTGACAAAACCTTGTTTACAATTGAATGGGAGAATCATATATTAATTGTGCAAATATATGTGGACGATATTATTTTTGGTTCAACTAACCAACAGATGTGTGACAAGTTCTCCAAGCTCATGCAGAATAAGTTTGAAATGAGCATGATGGGTGAACTCAATTATTTTCTTGGATTGTAAGTTAGACAGTTGCCTGATGGTATTTTCATCAACCAAGCAAAATAAACAAGAGATCTGTTCAAGAAATTTGGTATGGAAACTAGCTCTACTGCTACTATTCCTATGTCTACAAGTCTTCGTTTGGATAAAGATGAAGATGGCAAATCAGTGGACATAACCAAATACAGAGGCATTATTGGGTCACTGTTATATCTAACAGCAAGTAGACCTGATATCATGTACTCAGTTGGGGTCTGTGCAAGATTCCAATCAAATCCCAAAGAATCTCATCTCTTAGCTGCCAAGAGAATACTGAAATATATTAAGGGCACTCAAGAATTGGGATTGTGGTATCCTAGAGAATCTGGATTTGAGCTTATTGGTTATTCAGATTCAGACCTTGCTGGCTGCAAGATTGACAGAAAAAGCACAACATGTGCCTGTCAGTTCTTAGGTAGTCGTCTGATCTCATGGATGAGTAAGAAACAGACTTCAGTTTCTATATCTACTGCTGAAGCTGAGTATATAGCTGCTGGAGCTTGCTGTGCACAGATACTTTGGTTGAAGCATCAACTAGAAGACTACAATATCAAAATCAGTGGAATTCCAATCTACTGTGACAATACAAGTGCAATCTCACTTACTCAGAACACTACAAGTCATTCAAGGACTAAACATATTGAGATCAAGCATCACTTCATTAGAGATCATGTGGAAAAAGGAAATGTTATGATTGAGTATGTTCATACTGACAATCAGATTGCTGATATTTTCACTAAACCTTTAAGTGAAGTAAGGTTTTCAACTCTAAGAGCTGAGCTAGGACTACTCAATTTGGATGCATAAGCTGAGGGGGAACTTATCAGAAGACTAAAGTTCATCAGCACAGTCATCCGTTATCATATTCAAGGATTAACTTTCAACAGACTAGTTAACTTATGAATTCTTAAAGACAGGGGGAACGTGTAAGACTAGCGGTACTTCTGCTCTAAAGATGAAATTGGTTAATGACAGTTAGTTGAAGTTATGTTATCAGAAGATGTGTTCTTAATTCTTGAAGACTGAAGATTATTTTATCTTGCTGGATTGACAAACAGCAGAGGAAGATTACTAGCTATTGACTTTCTCTAGTAATATCAGATAACAGATCACTCGTCTGTCAGATAAGTTAAACTCTACTCATCTGATACATTATATAAGCATGGTTATGAAATCGCATATCTAGAAACAAGCTTTTATAAGTAACAGATAAGTGTCGATTGAGTTTCCCGCCTGTCTGACATTAAAATAATAAAATTGAAATCCGCAGCTCCCACCCACACGATTAATAAACTGTCAGATTGATCCAACGTCTCAGATTAATCACGATAACCTAAACAATGGAAAACGTATAAAATCCGATCTGAACAGTACAGTCGTCTTACGCACACACAAACTCTCAAATTCTCTAACTCTCAATCTCTCTCGCTTTCAAAAGTTTACTGCTCTCACATATTTCTACTCAGTAATCCCAGAAATGGAGAAGATTATTGATGGAAGGTACTTGAACTACAGCAAATTCCATTTTTCTGGTACTGATCTGATGCGCTCAATCTTGGAGAAAATCAAAGAGGCATCTTTAGTTCCAGTTCTGGAAGCCCACGAAGACAGGGTTTACTTAGAAGATGTTGATCACTTCTACAAGACCAGGAAATTCACCAAAGATGACACTGTTATGTCAGCTGTCATTGGGGGTAAGAAAATCGCTGTCTCTGCTGCTGTTTTGAGTGAGGTTTATAAACTGAAAAATGAAGGAGGAAACGTAACAGACCTAGGGTCTGAAAAGGAGGAAGAATTTTGGGCAATTTGTGCTCAGAAGGGAGAAGAGATGACTGGGACTCTGATGAAGACTCAGTTAAAAGATGAGTATCAGAGGTTCGCAGACATCATTGCGAAGATATTGGATTGCAGTACGGGCTCTTTAGATGGGTTACCAAGAAAGAGGTACTACACAATGATTTGCATCTACTATGGACTGAAGGTGAACTGGGCAGCTCATGTCTATGATCTGCTGAGTGACAAAAGGACTTCGCATGCCATCTTGCTTAGTCATCTGTTCATGTCACTAAACTGTCCTATGGCTGGTGGAAGGACTACCCACGGTAGTAAAGAGTTCAAGCTGTATGAACCAGTAAGGAAAGTAGTGGCTGCTCCTAAAAGAAAAGCTGCTGCAAAGTCTAAGAAGACCCCTTCTAAGAAGAGCAAGAAGGAGGGTCAGACAAGCCAATCTGCTGATCAAACAGCAAGCCCTGCTGTTGAAGCTGGATCAGCACAACCTGAAGTTGTAATCCCTGAAAAGGTGATTGATGACTTCACCAAGGAGATTGAACAAATGGAGACAGGTTCCTCTCCTGAAAGAACTGAATCCGAAGAAGAAGTTCCTCTTCAAAGACTGAAGAGAATGAGAACAAGAAGAGAAGCAAGGGGACCTCCCCAAGCTAAGTCTCAACCTGAAGCTTCAAAGAGAATTCCTAAGTCTAAAGCAAAAAGAAAAGTGACATTCTCCGAGGAAACAACAGAAACAGTAAGGGAAACAACGGCATCAGTAGAGAGACCTATTACTATTGAAGAACCCTCAAATGAAGCTGCTGTTGGGTCTGCTGAAATCCCTGCTGTTGGAGAGTCTGCTGAGGAAAGAGTTGAACAGCAGACTAGCACAACAAGTGAAGGAGAAACACTCCTTCTGCATCCTACTCCTGTTGCTGCAACTCCACTTCAAGCTGTTGAGAGTCCTGAATCAAAGAAGCAAAGGACTGGAAAGATTGTGATTCCTTATGTATCTGCTGCTGCAAAGAAGAAACAAGATGAGGCAGAAAGGAAAAAGAAAGCTGCAGAAAAGGCTAAGGAGGATCGTCTTAAAGCCCTTGAGGTCAAGAGGCTGGAAGAAGAAGCCAGCAAAATGACTCAAGAGCAAAGGGATGCTATTGAGGCAGCAGAGTTGGTAGCTGCTATTCAAGCAAGCACCAAAGACGCTCATGGTCCAAAGCATTCTGGAGGCATTACAATTGGTGAACCAAGAGACCCCACCAAACCCATACCAGTCATGCCTGCTCCAAAGATTCAACCAAAAAGAAGAGAAGAGGTCAAACTGGCTTTGGAGATTGTCAGAGATGATCCTGACATCTTTGAAGAATTTCTTAAAAGGTTGGATGCTGAGAATGCAAGAATCACCCATCTGACAATGTTCAACAAAGAGAAGATAAGGTACAACAGATGGAGAAAATTCAGATTGACCAAGAGTCCAGAACAGATTGCAAATTGGAAAGGATTTGCTACTGAAGAAGCCTGGGTGTTGAAGTGGCTTGAGACTTGATCTCTAACTCAAGCACTTGACTCAGAATTCTTTCTGGATAAGTTAAGATTAAGAATCAGTCACATTGTCAAGGCTGAGGCAAAGAAGATTCTTGAATATGTTCCTGAGGAGTATGCTGAATCAGAAGATCTCAAGGAGAGATCCATCAAGCTGGCAATTGCTCAGTCTATGGAATTATGGGCTAAGAAGACTAGGAAGATGAAGGGACAACCAAGCTCCATGATCCCTCTTCCTAATATCAAGCAGATTGTCTATGGTCCTAACATTAAACCATTTGAAGAATTACCTACGGACCCAATCTCCCCATTTATTCCTATTGATGATTTCACCTGGATTTCTCACAGAACTACTCTAGATGATGCAGGGTTGTTGAGAACTGTCAAATTTATTAAGAAGATTGAACCCCCTGCTGACAAGGACAAAAAGAAAGAAGTCACTGCTGATGTTGCTGATCAACAAAAGGAAAAAGAGGGTACATCTGACCCCACTGATCAGAACAAAGAAAAGGATGACAAGTCTGAACCAGCTGATGAGTCAAAGGGAAAAGAAACTACCACAAATCAGGCTGATCAGATTGTTGAAAAAGAGGCTACTGCTGAGGAAAGTGATCAGACTAAGGAGAAGGAAAGCACTCCTAGTCAAGCTGATGAGACCATGAAAGAAGACTCTACTTCTGGTCCAGCAGATCAGTTAACTGAAAAATCAACTCAAGCAGAAGAACAGTCCATTGAAAAGGAAGTTCTTGCCTTACCTCCTGATGGGGGCTATTTCGCACCCTACATACTAGTCTGATCGAACAAAGATTATAAGATCGATTCGACCAATTCTAACGGTTCGGGATCTTCTTACTGACCCAGCCCGATGCCGCTCGCTCCGAGTAAAGATTACACTCCGGACCCAAGAAGGATAGGTTGGGCCGAGTCCTACCAGGACTATGATTCCTTGTAATACTAGGTTTAGCGTAGTATAAATACCTAGTTACTCATTGTATAAGACGACTACGAATTCTCTTAATTCTGAGATTACACAAGAATACATTGATAACAATAGAACTCAATAATATCCATTATTATTGCAGAACTTTACCTCCATATCATTGCGTTCTTAATTTCGTTAATGGTTTTACTTCTTGCCTTTGATTATTGCTTTTCTTTGTAAACGATCCATCCAGAATAAAGTAACAGAACCCAATATACTGAATAATTCAATATCCAAACCCCCGATATCACAAATTCACTGATATTAATTTAACCCGACGAAAAACGGTTAAATCAGTTGGCGCCCACCGAGGGGCTAGGTTAATTATTCGATCGACATATGGCTCGCCCAAGGAAAAGCGCTCGTATCGGAGCAAGAAGTAACACAACCACCGGTCATGACACATCTGAAGATCCACAGGAGAACGACAATAATAACGTTCCCAACACCGACGAGAATTTACAGAATACCCATCCCCGAGATCATGAACCCCTAGGAGGTCCTCCCGGCACGATACAGGAAGAGCCGGAAGTCCCCGAGATCCCTGCTCCTCTCCCGGGTGCTCAGGAGAAATTACGACAAATAGCGATGCTCTTTAAATCACTCTCCCCGGAAGAATTACTTGCGCTTGATCAAATTCCGCAAAACCCTAGGGCTGCCAGGACAATTCCTGCTCGGAGAACGCCCGGACAAAACGATCATGTATCTCAACAAGCTGATAGCCCACCAAGCGAGCACCGCTCGCTACACAGTCCACAACAGGACAATTCGAAACCCTCCGACAACAATCCTCGAAGGAAACGAGGTCACAGAAAAACCCCGGCGAGGCGCAGTAGATCCAGGGAACGAACAATTATCCCTATTGAGGATGATATAGATGATACAATCCCTGATCGACCACGAACGGCTCGACTGACGGAAAGAGAAATTGAAAGGATGGTGCAGGACCGACTTGAACAACGCTTACGGTCTATTCAAAATCCGTGGGCCCGAACCACGGAACTCCAGGAAAGCCTTGCGGCCTGTTCTCCCTTCTGCAGGGAAATAAAAGAGGCACAATCGATCGGACAAGTCCCGGGCAGACTACCTCGCTATGATGGAACCACTGACCCGGATGATTATATTTTTAGCTTTACGAATATAATGAATTTATATGCCCACTCTGCTGAATTCACTGCCAAATTAATGGTAACCACATTCGAAGGACTCGCGTTGGACTGGTTCGCGAAACAACCTGCCAACTCCATATTCAGCTTTAGGGAACTCTGTAACAAATTGACACAGCAGTTCGCCAGCCAGAAGAGACAAAAACTTCCAATGAGCTACCTTGGAACTATATATCAACAAGAAGGAGAATCCCTAAGGAATTGGTTGGCCAAATTCAACGTAGAATTGCTTAAAATCGATTCCCCAAATATCGATTACATAATATCTATCCTCTTCGATCTCACTAAAAACAGGCAGTTCGGAAATGCCCTCAGTCGAAAGCAACCAAGAACGTTCGCCGACATCATGAGCCTAGCATCTAAGTATATGACCCAAGAAGAGATGAATTCCTTTAAGGATAAAAACAAAAACAAAGTTACGGCTACAGGGTCTAAGCGGCATGACAGGATTCCCGCCCAAAGATCCTTGGATTACGAGCGATCTTCCAGGAGAGGTAACGTTTTCCAGCGACTGGAATACAGCGGAGCCGACCGAGAAAGGCAACCTAATTTCTACCAAAGACCAAGAAACCTTGAACCACCAATCAGAAGCAGAGTGAATCAAGTAGAACACCCAAGATTAAATGCTCCAATCGAAGAAATCTTGGAAGTTCTAGAAAGGAATAATTGGATTCCTGAGGCAAGGAAAATCGCTCAGCCCAGACCAGGGTCTAGAAACTATGATCAATACTGTAAGTACCATAGGGCACATGGGCATCGAACGGAGAATTGTTTTCACCTTAAGAGAGAAGTTGAGAAACTAATCGAGCAAGGAAAACTTGACGAATACATAGAGCGAGACAATCGAAAAAGGGAAAGAAGTAGAAGCCCTCGAAACGGAAATCAAAGGAGAAGTTCCCGTCGAAGGTCACCAGAACATCGACCTACTCAGGAGTTGAATCACGACCAGATCAATGGAACTATCCACACTATATCCGGGGGGCCTGCGGGTGGAGATAGTCGCAATGCTCGGCGAAGAATGGCCAGATCCTTAATTGCAAGTTCTAAATATCCAAAAGAAATATGGACGTTAGAAAACAGGCCAACAAATCACGAGCCGATTAGCTTTAACGAAGGCGAAGTACCTAAAAACATTACTTGGGATGCGAAAGAAGATAACCCAGATTTCCCTATGGTAGTGTCGTTAGAAATAGCGAATTACAATGTGAAAAGAATCCTAATCGATAATGGAAGCTCAGCAAATATCATCTCCAGGGAGGTTTTAGCACAAATGAACCTCGGACAAATAAACCTACAAAAGGTAGCCACACCGTTAATAGGCTTTGGAGGGTCCGAGATCATCCCCAGCGGAACGATATCTTTGAGTGTATCGCTCGGAAAGAAGCCACTTCGAACAGTGAAGCTGGTAAAATTCCTAGTGGTAGAAACACCCTTCGCTTATAACGCTATATTAGGGCGACCAGCCCTTAACCTTTTTCGAGCTGTGGTCTCTACCTATCACCAGAAAATAAAATTTCCGACCGATAGCGGCATTGGAGAAATAACGAATGACCACTGTATGGCGTGGGATTGCTACAGCACGTCGCTGACCTTGAGAGAACATCCTAACCCTATTACTCCGAGCAAAAGAAAGATCGAAGACGATCCAATTAGAAATGAGGTCGAAATTCCTATTACTGATCGATTAGATAAAAAGGGAAAAGAACCACTAGATTTATCCTTGCAACCCCCAGAACATAAAGATATAATTCTGGTAGATGGCGACTCGTCCAAAAGGACAAGAATTGGTACAGAATTGAGTAAAGAAGGAGAAGTAATGTTAATCGAATTTCTTAGAAATAACGTGGACGTTTTCGCTTGGAGTGCAAATGACATCGAAGGGATCGATCCTCGAGTAATCAAGCATACCCTAAAAATTGACCCTTCGGCGAAACCCGCCAGACAGAAGAAAAGAAATCATGGACCAGTGAAAGATAAAATCATTAAAGCCGAAGTTGAAAGACTGATGGAAGCAAAACAAATCCGAGAAATACATTTCTCGGAGTGGCTATGTAATGTTGTACTAGTAGCAAAGGGGGATAAAAAGGACAACAAATGGAGGATGTGTAATGATTTCACCGACCTTAACAAGTTATGTCCACGCGACCCTTACCCCCTCCCAAGAATCGACTTATTGGTCGACTCGACTGCTGGCTTTGCGCTGTTCAGCATGATGGACGCCTTCCAAGGCTTTTACCAAATATACATGGACGAGCGCGACCAAGAGAAGACCGCATTCGTAACCGAACAGGGAGTATACTGCTTTATGGTAATGCCGTTCGGATTAAGGAACGCTGGGGCTACATACCAAAGATTGGTAAACCTAATGTTCAGGGAGTTAATCGGAGAAATAATGGAAGTGTATGTAGACGACATGTTAGTTAAAAGTATGAATGAAGCGGATCACGTAAGACATCTAGATCGATGTTTCCAAATCTTAAGAAAATATCGTATGAAGTTGAACCCCGCAAAATGCACCTTCGGTGTTAAGTCAGGAAAATTTTTGGGATATTTGGTACACCAGCGAGGAATAGAAGCCAACCCAGAAAAAATTCGAGCCATAACTGAAATGAAACCTCCCAAGACCATCTCTCAAGTGCAAAGCTTGGTTGGGAAGATCGTAGCGTTGAATAGATTTATATCTAAATCGGCGGATAGAAGCTTGCCCTTTTTCCAAACGCTTCGAAAAGCGAAAAACTTCGTTTGGACCGAAGAATGTGAACGAGCTTTCGAACAACTCAAAGAATATTTGACATCCCCTCCGATGTTGGCCAAACCGACAGAAGGGGAACCATTGTACTTATACATCTCCATCTCCGATACGGCCGTTAGCTCAGTCCTAATTAAGATAGAGGGTTCAGAGCATAAGCCTGTCTATTATCTCAGCAAGTTATTACAAGGGGCGGAGAAGAATTACTTGGAAATAGAAAAATTCACGCTGGCCTTAGTAGTGGCTGCACGAAAACTCCGACCCTACTTCTTAACCTACAAAATCATCGTTTTGACGAATCAACCGCTAAGGCAAATCCTAGCGAAACCAGAAGCCTCCGGACGACTAATCAAATGGGCCATCGAACTCAGCCAGTTCGAGGTAGACTACAAACCGAGGATTGCCATCAAGGCCCAGGTGTTGGCCGATTTTATACTAGAAACACCGACGCAGGCCACCGAATCGTCGAGCTGCCACAACAACGATGTCTTGATGATCGAGGATCAAACTTGGTTAATGCATGTCGACGGTGCTTCATGCCGAGAAGGGGGAGGCGCCGGAATCAACTTCACTGGACCAAATAAGGAAGATTTGAATTACGCGATAACATTGGACTTCGTCGTAACAAACAATGAAGCCGAATATGAAGCGTTAATCGCAGGAATGGAGATGGCGATAAAAGCCAACATAAAGAGTCTTAAGGTACTAACTGATTCGGAATTAGTACAAAGACAAATAGAAGGCCTATACGAGGCTAAAGAATTTAATATGATCAAATACCTCGCCAAAGTGAAATCTCTAGCTAGGAAATTTGAAAGTTTCAGTATCCAGAACATCCCACGTTCGGAAAATAAATGGGCCGATCAGCTATCAAAATTCACAGGATCCCATGACGGAAAGACCGAACGGGTGATTAACTGGTTGATATCTAATACACCAGCAATCGACATCGATGAAATACCGATAATCGATATAATGGAAATCGAAGAAGCCGAAGAAAACTGGATGAACCCGATGAAAGACTATCTTCAAGATGGAAAACTACCATCTGATCAGGATGAAGCTCGAAAAATAAAATATCGAGCCCCAAAGTATACACTTATAGAAGGAAAACTCTACAGACGATCAGTATCGGGAATTCTCCTAAGATGCATCCCAGAATCACAAACCATGAATATACTGCGAGAAATACATGAAGGAGACGCAGGAAATCACAGTGGATCGAGGGCATTGGCCTTAAAATGTCTCAGAACAGGTTACTATTGGCCAACCATCAATAAGGATGCCGCTCAATATGTCCTAGAATGTCATCACTGCCAGATTCATGCTAACATATGCCATCGACCAGCAGAAAATATGCACCCTATCCCGATTTGTTGGCCATTCGATCAATGGGGAATGGACATCGTGGGACCTTTCCCAACAGCTAGATCAAAGAAATCCTATGTCCTGGTCGCTGTAGAATACTTCAGCAAATGGATAGAATGCGTCGCCCTCGCACGAATAACCCAATTCCAAGTTATTAACTTCCTCTGGAAATTCATAGTATGTCGATTCGGCATCCCAAGGGTCCTTATCTCCGATAATGGAACTCAATTCGCGGGAAAACAGATAATAGAATGGTGTACAAGACTCGGAATTCAACAAAACTTTACCTCGGTAGGACATCCTCGAGCAAATGGACAAACTGAAGTAGCAAACCGAGAGATAATAAAATCTTTGGAAAAAAGGTTAGGAGCCGCCAAAGGAAAATGGCTCGATGAGCTACCAGGAGTTTTGTGGGCTAATCGAACTACGGTAAGAAATTCAACTGGGGAAACCCCATTCAGCTTGATATATGGGTCGGAAGCTGTTATCCCTGTGGAAACTTTAATTCCAACTCCAAGAATAGAGATGTTCAATAAAGAAGAAAATGAAAAGGCGAGGGAAAATGACGTTGATTTAACAGAAGCCTTAAGAGATAAAGCTGCCGTACGCCTACAAGCCACTAAGGCAAATATGGAGAAAGCATACAATCAAAAAGTACGCATCCGAACCTTCAAAGAAGGGGACCTGGTTTTGAAAAAGGTAGAAGTATCCAAGCATGTGGGAAAGTTGCAACAAAATTGGGATGGACCTTACATCGTCATTGGCGTAGGAAAGAAAGGTTCATACAAAATTGCACACATGGATGGGACAGCCTTACCAAGAACCTGGAACGCAGTCAACCTTAGGAAATACTATGGTAAATAAATTTTAGCAGATTATACTGCATTGTTTTATTTTTACTTTATCAAGTTTTAATCCTTGTAACAAAGGCCTTAGCCTAGAGTTCAATTAGTAAAAAATTTTTTATACATTGATTATTTCGATTAACGCTCTGTGGAATTACACTAGCATATCGATAAATATTAGAACGAAACGAGTCGAGTATACATTGATCCGCTCAATAAACACTCCTCGATTTATATCAACAGCAAAAAAGGCTTTTTGGTGATAAACCTAAGTCTGAATTATAAATGAGTCGAGTATACATTGATCCGCTCAATAAACACTCCTCATTCCGACGACAGAAACGAGTTGAGTAAACATCGATCCGCTCGATAAAAACTCCTCGACACATATATGATCAAAAAGACTTTTGGTACGAAAAACCTAAGTCTAAAACAAAACGAGTTGAGTAAACATCGATCCGCTCGATAAAAACTCCTCGACATATATATATTCAATAGTAAAAAAGACTTTTTGGTGATAAACCTAAGTCTGAATTATAAATGAGTCGAGTATACATTGATCCGCTCAATAAACACTCCTCATTCCGACGACAAAAACGAGTTGAGTAAACATCGATCCGCTCGATAAAAACTCCTCGACATACATATTCAACGATCAAAAAGACTTCAGGTACTAAAAACCTAAGTCTAAACAAAACGAGTTGAGTAAACATCGATCCGCTCGATAAAAACTCCTCGACATATATATTCAACGATAAAAAAGACTTTCAGGAACGAAAAACCTAAGTCTAAAACAAAACGAGTTGAGTAAACATCGATCCGCTCGATAAAAACTCCTCGACATATATATATTCAACAGTAAAAAAGACTTTTTGGTGATAAACCTAAGTCTGAATTATAAATGAGTCGAGTATACATTGATCCGCTCAATAAACACTCCTCATTCCGACGACAAAAACGAGTTGAGTAAACATCGATCCGCTCGATAAAAACTCCTCGACATACATATTCAACGATCAAAAAGACTTCAGGTACTAAAAACCTAAGTCTAAACAAAACGAGTTGAGTAAACATCGATCCGCTCGATAAAAACTCCTCGACATATATATATTCAACGATCAAAAAGACTTTTGGTACGAAAAACCTAAGTCTAAATTAAAACGAGTCGAGTATACATTGATCCGCTCAATAAACACTCCTCGTTCAATTTTATTAACGAAAAGACTTCAGGTACTAAAAACCTAAGTCTAAACAAAAACGAGTCGAGTATACATTGATCCGCTCAATAAACACTCCTCGTTCAATTTTATTAACGAAAAGACTTCAGGTACTAAAAACCTAAGTCTAAACAAAAACGAGTTGAGTAAACATCGATCCGCTCGATAAAAACTCCTCGATATATGTTCAACGATCAAAGAGATTTTTTGGGTTAAAAACCTAAGTCTAAACGAAACGAGTTGAGTAAACATTGATCCGCTCAATAAAAACTCCTCGATTAAATACAACGACAAAAAAGGCTTTTGGTATGAAATCATAAGTCTAAATTATGGCAAGATTGAATACACGTTGATACGCTCAATAAAAACTCCTCGATCTACTCCTAACGATCTAAAAAAGATCCGCTGATACTCCTAAAGTTTTGAAAGATAAAACAGGTATGAATTCATCTGCTCGGAAATTACTCCTCGTAAATAAAATTATCAAACGACAAAAGAGATGCAAGAAATAAAATAATATTTTATTCATCAACTCAATTACATACAAATATCCTGCGTTACAAAAATCTGCTTGCTACCTAAAGATCGTTACATTGATCTAGTTAGATTGATCCTATGGGATCGACTATCTTCACGACAATGTCCACGGAAACACCAATCTCCTCCCTAGTACCTCATCGATCATAATAAACCACCTAAGAAGCATGCTGCTCAGGATGGTCGACTTCTTTGGTTCGATGGCCAGGCTCTGAAGATCGGTATGTTCCTACAGGTGAAATGAGCATTACCAGCCAGATAACCAGCAGTACTCAATTCATTCACAAAAGATACTGCTTTTACTTTATCTATAAAACATTTTACTCTCGAGCAGCATCTCTTCAGGACCGCCGTGAAACGGTAACCTTACCGGCCACCCCGGTGGTCTATCAATCCGGAAGTAACCTCCAAGGACGAGGATGGCTGGCAAAGTACGAACCCTCCATGTGCAGACGGAAACCACGGACCTCTAGATTGATGAAGACTAAGGCAGAGATCTCATGGGATCCGTCGATACAAGGAAGGGCTGACATGGGACCCGTCAATACAAGACTGGGGACAATTTCTTTACTGCGAACGAACAAATCACGATAATGTGACTTCTTGAACATTATGGGGTCCGAAGGCAAAATGAAATCTAAAGAAACAGAGATCTTCATTGTTATGAATGGAAAATAAGGAAACTGTCTACTTATTTATAGGCGCCCGTGAGAATGATCCTACGGATAATAGGAGTTTAATCAAGGGACGAAAACGCGACCCTTTGACTTCCCCAAATAAATGCAAGTAAGTTGGAACGGCGCCCCGTCTGATCGACTCAACAGATCGATGACAAACAAATCTACAGATCGAAGCGATCGACAAAATAATCCAAGAAAACTTAAAGAAGTTCAAAGACCAAAACGACCTGCACGATCATATATGAGGGTCGCCTAATAGAAAATATTAAGAACTCCTCAACGAAGGCATGCAAAATTAGACTGTTGAAAGAGGATAATTGCTTAAAAACGACCAGAGCCTCCACCATACGGGGGTCGTAACTGCCTCATACATCATAGGGGGACTACTAAGTTGGCCATACAAGAATTCCATTTAGAATCCAAGAAATCTGACATCGAAATCAGGAGAATAGCCCTCCCTATTCGAAACTATAAGGCCGTCACTGCCTAATTTTCCAAAGAATTGCTGAAGGAGGTCTGAACGGGTCAGATCTGGCCAGGACTGTTACATTTTCCAATTCCTCCCATATCAAGAGTATGATATACTGGCTAGGGATATGTATAGTTGAAAAGCTAATAATGGAAGACATGGATAGGTGAAAAGCACCTAAAGGAAAATTTCTCTCTGAGGAAAAGAAAAACTGAAATTCAACGGGAGGAACAATAACCTCCTTATATAAGATATATGTCATATAAGGACAAATTTATAAGGCATGAATCGAGCATCGACCAGACAGCTAAGGGTTTACACAACGACGATCGGCTGGATCGATCAACAAAGATTAAATATGCGAAGCAAATATTATACCGTTCAGTTATCTTACAAGCGACCAAAGCAAGATCAAGCTTACTTTCTCCATACTCAAATCTCTCCGCAGAAATAAAAATTCAGATAAGTAAAACTAATCTTTGTCAATTACTACATGATGGTATATTTGTGCGTAGCAATTACATATATGAAAAAGATATATCATTAGAATCAAGGCAAGAATCTGCCTACAGAAGAGATCATAATATTTCCATTTTAGTACTTCTCCCATTACAAAATTTCAGCCCAAACGAATGCACAAATGTTGGGCGACAAAAAAAAAAAAAAAAAAAAAAAAAGAGACAGTCCAAGGTCTGCCAGATCGAATAAAGATCATTGAGAAGAATCGCCAGAGGGGCGACCAGCAGAAACAGGCCTCCGAGGAGTTAGGTTACCAGCAAACGCCATCAACTCCTCCTGGCGCTTAAGATAACCGGCATCATAACCATCATCATATGCCTGTTGACGAGATCCCTCTGCCGACGCGGCAGCCTGAACTAGGTCGCCTTTCTCTTTCTCAAGAATAACTTTGTCAGCCTCTAACTTTTGGAGATCATCTTTAGCAAGTTGCAGCTGCAGCTCCAAACCCCTGGTTTTAGCTTTCTCCGACTCCAGCTGACCTTGAAGAGCTCTCCGACTATTCCACAGTTCATCATTTTGCACACCCAGCTGGAGTGCAAAATACTTGCCCTAAAAACAGAAAGAGTAAGAAAAACCGCCGTACAACAAAGAATTCAAAACAAAGGACAGGAAAAATGTTCGAAATATGTTTACCTGTTCACATATCTTCACCAGAGATTGAACAAGGCGAACATTGGAAGTACCTTCGAGCTTCCTCAATTCGCCGGGCAAAATAGTACTCATACCTAAGTCCCAAGACAAAGCATCAGGTTCAACAGAACCAGGCAGCTCGCTTGTCAAAGGGACACCGTCGGAACGTGGAGTCTCCGACAAAAGAATGTCATTAACCTGCATAAGCACACAGCGATCATCTAACGGACGAGGGGAATCCCGCTCGTTGGGACTAACAGAGGTCTCTTTGCCGGAAGCAGATATAACGGTCCGACGACCAGACCTCGACCCAGATCGACCCCCAGAAGGTCCCCCAGACTCAAAAGAAGCAGTCGTTACAGTGGTATCATGAAACAGATATTCAGGACCATATTGCGAAATAGACTGCGTTATGGAAGGATTGACAGAAAAACCATCACCGACTTGCCCTTCACTAACTAGCAGGGCAGTAGAAGTAGAAAAAGGAAGGGAACTAACAAAATCCCCTCCATGAGATCCATACTCGTAAGAAGAAAAACCTGAAGAAACAGGTATGTCGTAAACCGGTTCCATGTTGGATGGATCTCCGAAAGCTAATCGACCTGGGGAAGACCTATTACCTCCCGCGGGGGTAGAAGAAAAGTTTGGTTGGAGGAGCGACGAACTAACTTCTGATAAAGGTTGGGACGTGGTAATAGGAGTATCGATCATCGAGCTACTAACTGAGGACGAACGAGGAGGCTCCATCGAAGGCCCTTCTCTTCGAAATTTCTTCGATCTATTATCCCTAGCGCCCTCACGAGAAGGTCGCTTCGAAGTATTACCGAAAAGGTTACTCATGATCGGATTACGGAAAAATATAAATTAATATCGAGGAAGTTTATCGACTAGCTCAAGAAAGAGTATTATGTTAAGAGAAGAGTATAGCAGTAAAAAAGACAAGTCAAATTTTACCTCTCGTATTTATACTGCACGAAAAGACGCGACTAACCCGAAGAAAGGGCGCGAAACAGGAAAACTGACCTTGGAGCAAACGCTAGAATTTGAAAAGACACATACATAATGATTACGGCAAATTAAATGACTTGTCTGAATCATTACAGCGAATGTGAAAGGACACGACTGTCTGAATAAGAAACGTTTAGTGTACAAAGTAGGGAAAGCTAAGCTACAATTTAACCTACAAGCGGATAATTACAAAGATTATTTCAAAAATAAATCATTACTTTAAGAAGCCTGGTCGCTATCCGAAATCTTCTGCTCACTATTGACGACCTCAGTCATGCCTATATCGTCTTCTTCTTCCTCTTCATCTACTGGATCGATGAAAGTATTATCGAGCTCATCGTTAACATCAGAAGGAGGAATCGGCAATGGATTTCCAAATTCCTCGACAAGATGAGCCAGAGGAAAACCTTGATATTCGACATCTGGAACCTCAGAAGAAGAATAAAGCTCGCCATAACGGTTCAACCGGATATGAGCTGCCTTAAAATACTCCTTCCGACGATCGTCGATCATCTCCAAAGCGACCAGTTGATGAATCGATTTTTTAAAAGTATTCTCAAGAAGAGGGCCGACCATCCGGTACACCAACGCCGTATGAACAGGAGAGTTGAGGAATTCACGAACAACTTGTTCGTCAGATTTCCTAACATATCGATCCCTTTGCCTAAGTGGGACGTCATTTTCATACTCCTCTAAAGAAGCTTCAAGGCTTGATACTTGAGATTCAAGCTCACTAATTCGAGTCGTGCTATGCAACTGCAATTCCTCTAATTTTCTTGCCATTTGATTGGCCTGTTCTTGAGCACGAGAAACCTCTATCACCCTGTCTATCATTTCTTGATCTTCGGTCCCGGCAGCCCGAGTCTCTACGACAGGAACAGAGGAAGATGTCGACGGACCAACCTCTGAACCGGAAGATGTGTGAAGCAAAGCTTTATACTTCTCTTCAAGAAAATCATACTGTTGTTTCCAAAGAGAATTTTCGTAGGCGTATGACGCAAGACACGTCTTAGTCTGATCAAGCAATGAGAACAAGAAAAAGAGATGGATTAGTAAAAAAGACCCTCAAAATTATATGTTAACATGATTAACGGAAAAAGAGATCACCTTTTCAGCATAAAGAGAAGCTCGCTGGAATTTCTCCAGAGGATCCTTATGAAGAAGTTTATTCAGATCGCGAGTAAAAACACCAGACAAAAGAACACGGGTTGCCTTATCGATCGCGTTTTCATTATCATCGTGGATAAGAGAGTCCTTCTCGGAATAACCAGCGGCCCTTTTTCCCTCCAAATGATCCTCGATCATTTCGACAAGGGAAGGTTTTGGATGTTTTTCTCCGACTAAAGAAAGATCCTGGCCAGAACGTCCATAATAAGTTCTTTTTCTATCGACTGGATTATCAGCTGGATAAGGCATCGACCAGGTGCGACATCCTCGAATGCCTAAAGATGTTCTAAGATAAAGAGGAGGATAACCAGATCCCATGCCCTGACGGATAGGGGGCTCTTGGGGAGATTCTGATGATTCCTCTCTGTCCTCTTCGGATCCTTGACCTAACTCCAACTTCCTTTTCCGTGACGCTCTCTGCTCAATAGGCGCGTTCTCCACGAATTTAGAAGATTTCGAAAGCACTATCTTTCCCTTCGAAGAGTGTCGGGAGTTTTCTACCATGTCAGCTGAAAAAGAAACAAAATAAAGTTAAATTCTCCGTATAAAAAGTATAGCGACAATACTAAAGGTCAAATAAAATGCTAACCAAGAGGTTCAGGTGATGAACTGATGGGGAAATTATGGACACTTAACCCCGCCTTACGAAGAAAAGCTTTCCCAATCAGAAGAGCGCTTTGATATTTGTTTGTACGCATCTCGGAAATCTCAGTTATAAATTGTACATCGTCAGGAACAAGTTCGCCAGTCGGTGAGCGACCTCCAGGAATCCAACTGGAGCCATGATCCCATGAAAAAGGTATGGTCGAACCGTCCACCGAACGGAGATTAGACGGAGGACGAACAAAGAAGAAATGAGATTTCCATGAAGGATTACTAGAAACCGGAGCATCAAAAATTGCTCGGCTAGGTCGCTGACTAGCGAAGAAATATCCACGATTTGAAGAACTAGAAATATTAAAACGGAAAAGTTGCGTAAAATTGCGGAAAGAAGGTTTAAACCCCTTTGCAATCATCAGAACGGAAAAACAAACCACGAAAGCAACAGAATTTGGAACCAGTTGTGTCAAGCACACGCTGAAAGTTTTCAGAACTTCCAGGAAAAGGGGAGACAAAGGAAGACGCAGTCCGCTATTAAAATGAGCCGTATAAAAGGCTCGACATCCCTCCGGCGGAGTAGTAACCCTATCAGTAGGTGAAGGGAGAATTATCTCAGAACCCTCCGGAAAATATTTGGTATAGCTATTCACGACTTCAGGGAATGTTTCCTCTGTATATGCGCAAGCTACATCCTCAATTGGTTCAGAAATCTGAGGAACAGTACCTTTGCCCTTTTTGGCTCGGGCGGCTACGTCCGCATCGGAAAGGATTCGTACCTTGTAAGTATCTTCTACAGGGATAACAAGGTCAGATACCGTAGTTTGTTCACCCAGAGGATTAGAATGTAACTCCTCCTCGTTATCAGGGGCGATGATCTCTCTAGGAGAAGAAGAAGATCTTCTTACGGAAGCCATCTATATTCTAGTTCTCGAAGAAGAAGGTCGATGAAAGGAAAATTTTATACGACGAACGACCAAACTAGAAAATGACTGCGATCTAAAAGCAAATATAAAAGAGAAATGGCAAACTCGAAAGTCACCTATTTATAAGGAAATGAGAAAAGACGTTTCGAACTCATAGCAGCTACTCAAATTCCCGCCAAAAATGGAAGGATACCAAAAGCCTCCTGAATAGACGCGTGGCGATTCATCATTAGGCGGAAGAAACGACTATCTATGATACGTAGCACTCTTTTCCTTACTTAAGATTTTTTCCCACTGGGTTTTTTCTTAAGTAAGGTTTTTAACGAGGCTCCGTTCATAGAAAAGAAACAGTCGACAAGTTTTATCTACTTCTACGAGCTCCTATTATCTATACGCTCGAAGAAGTGAGGGAGTACTGATGGGGGCTATTTCGCACCCTACATACTAGTCTGATCGAACAAAGATTATAAGATCGATTCGACCAATTCTAACGGTTCGGGATCTTCTTACTGACCCAGCCCGATGCCGCTCGCTCCGAGTAAAGATTACACTCCGGACCCAAGAAGGATAGGTTGGGCCGAGTCCTACCAGGACTATGATTCCTTGTAATACTAGGTTTAGCGTAGTATAAATACCTAGTTACTCATTGTATAAGACGACTACGAATTCTCTTAATTCTGAGATTACACAAGAATACATTGATAACAATAGAACTCAATAATATCCATTATTATTGCAGAACTTTACCTCCATATCATTGCGTTCTTAATTTCGTTAATGGTTTTACTTCTTGCCTTTGATTATTGCTTTTCTTTGTAAACGATCCATCCAGAATAAAGTAACAGAACCCAATATACTGAATAATTCAATATCCAAACCCCCGATATCACAAATTCACTGATATTAATTTAACCCGACGAAAAACGGTTAAATCACCTCCAATCCAAACTGAAGTTGCTTCTACTTCTCAGAGCTTACAGCAAACATCATTATTGGATTCTATTCAACAAATGATATCAAAATCAATGAAGGAAATGGAAGAGAAGTTAACTGCAAATCAGAAAGCTGCTGCTGTTCCAATCTATCTGATAGAAGATACTGCTCAGGATGTCAAATCTGTCTGTCAAGAAATGGACATTATCAGAAGAAGGACTCAGAGCACTGCTGCTGGTTGGAGACGGATTGAAGAAACAGTTGAGATGGCTATTCAAGCAGAAGATGAAGTTATGAGAAATATGATGAAAGACTTCACTGCTTCATCTAATTGGATTTTGGGAACTCAAATTCAGTTGGGTGATCAAGGAGAAGATGTGCTCAAAAGAATGAAAGCTTTTGAGGCCAATCAACTAAATCAACAAGTTCAACTTAATGCCATAGAAGAAAACATCAAACTTCTTTGTGATTCACTTCAGATTACACCAGTCTTACCACAATATCCAGTCAACCCTGCTGATGATGACAAAAAGGGGGAAGATAGGGTATTTGGACAGAAGAGAGTTGGAACTTCTTTTGATAAAATAGAAGACAGACTAGATGGTGCTGAAGCTGAAGAAACTGAAGTGTTGGAAGAATCTGCTGCTGAAGAAGTTGGAGCTGATGAAGAAAATGAAGGCACAAGCAGACCAACAGATGAGAAGATCACAGAAGAAGAAAGTGAAGCTGATGAAACTGAAGCTGAAGCAAAAGCTAAGTCTGATAAAGAAATAGTTGCTGCTAAGGACTCAGCTGAAGAACAGCTTGACCCTGATGCTAAAAAGAAGAAGTTAGAGCTGTTACAACAAAAATTCAAGGATTCAGAAGCTGAAACTTCCAATCCAGCTGAAGGAAAAGAAGACAAAGAAAAAGAAGAAGACTAGTGCTATTTTCCTTGTAATTTCCTTGTAATTTTGTTCTTGCATTTCTCATCTGTTCAAAAACTTGTAATCTGTAATCTTTTCAATATCTATAAAATTGCAAGTTTAAATCCAACAGACTATTTCTATCTCAGAAATTTTTGAGGATGAAAACTTTAGGTTAGGTACAGGTACTTAGCTGAATTTTTGTCATCATCAAAAAGGGGGAAATTGTTGGATGAAGATGAAGATAAAGTGCAAAGAATATAAGTAATTAAAGGATGGTTTTGATGATTTCCAAAACATCAGAATCAGCTAAGTATGGAAAGCTTAGTTCCCTTAGAAGAATTTTGAACAAGTGAAAGAAGACATCAGAAGAGTTCAAAGTTCAAAGCCCAGAAGACTAGTGATCCCACGCTGAAACAGCAATCAGAAGGGTAGACCATCAGCTGACTCAAATCAGATTAGTTCAGTATTTGATCAGCAGAGTATCTATCAGCAGAGTTGCTTTGATCAGCAGAGTAGAAGAGATCATGAGAAGAGTCCAACGGTAATAAATGCACCGGGTGTAATAAATGCTGGAAGAGAAGGGTAGTAATGGCAAATGATTGGAATTTACTCTCGGATCAGCAGAGTGCATTTAATGCAGCTACAGGAAAGTATAGCATAAAAAGGATTGTAGCAGGTAGCCGTTCTGAAATTGGGCTAAGGCTATGGATTTGAGATTTGATCTCCTTCAACGGTCATAATTTCAAATTCAAGTATAAATAGAGCTGATTTCGAAGTGAGAACAACACAACAACATCTGAGATATCGCATTCGAAGCAGAAATTTTCTAAGTCTCAAGAAGCTCGAATAGCTCACTCGTCTGGTGGAAGTCATCTGTTGACAGAAACCCAGTTGAAGAAAACAGAAAAATACAATCTGAGTGTTTTGTATTAGCTGAGTGTTGTGCGAAGTTAGAATCCATCTTTGTGAATGATTCTACTTTAGAGGATAGGTTTTCTGAGTGAATTCCTATTATGAGCTTATAGCCTTTTCATTTGTTGTCTAGGTATAAGTGGAGAAATATTGTAATCTGTGTGATTATAGTATAACCTAAAATCTAAGTGATCTGGAAGAGTGGACTAAAGGATTTTTATCCATATAACCACTATAAAAATTCTTTGTGTTATCTTGCATTTTAGTTTTCTTGCATATTTTGAACCTTGCATATTTCAACACTTTGAATCATCAAAAGATTTTATAAGGAGTTTTAAAACTGGGGATAAAATCTTTTTAAGGACTTAGTCTACTTGTGAAAAACACTTTCTAACATCCGCTGCAAGTATACTCTTGATAAAACTGATTTTCATTGAAATCAGCTAAGTAAACTGTAAGAAGAGTGGTCACTCTGCTGTTCAAGATTTGTTCACAATCAGCATAGTTATCTTACTGTTCTTCATCAGGTTAGTCTGCTGACAGAAGAGTAAGAAGTTTTTAAGTCTAAAATTTTCAGAGGTCTATTCACCCCCCCCCCTCTAGACCTCATCTGACCACTTGGGACCAACAGAGAGACCCATCATGGAAGTGCATTAAGCATATCGGTAATGGGATGTCTCTCAAAACTTATAATAGTGTACGATTTAGTCCTTTGACTTGAGGTGCTAGGGCGAATTCGGTGCACGTGAGTGCGTTCTTTGATTTAGGAGCCGATCACTTAGCCTGATCATTGTGAGACTACTTTGGGTACGTAGGATCATGTACACGAATGATTAGCACTAATACGGGATCTACCGACTCAACGTAGTATGTTGAGAGAATTTCCTATACATTTTTAGATAATAGATTCCGAGAAACCCGTGGCCACGGTCGGTGACGGATTTGGAAAGGGGTTTCCAAATTTAGCAGTCACACTGGAATTATTATCCTAAATTAGAAAGTATAGTTATCGAGATGATTAGAGGTGCCGATCAATTCACACACCCTAGGTCTCGATCGCAAAATTAGTCGATAGAGGGACCGTATGTACATGGCACTTATAAGAGGTGAGGTTCACTGAGATCAATTCACCTGAAGTTGGGATTCATGTGCTTGTGGCTAGACATCGACCATGACGTGTGGGTACTCATGAATTAATTGTAAGATTAATTCTTGAGTGGTTAATTGAAAGTGTTCAATTAATCGGAGCAATTAATAAGCTCGCAAATTAAACCACGAAAGTCGTGGACCCGCGGCCAATTGATGGTGAACCTAGAGGGTCACACACAATACAATTAGACTGCAACAAATCATATAAGGAAAGTTTGATTTAACTAGTTAAATCAAAGCTGGAGAATTAAAGTGTTAATTCTTGAAGGAGAAAAATATAAATTAGAGGTAGTCTAATTAATTAATAGAGAAGGATTAATTAATTAATTGGATTAATTAATTAAATTGGCCAAATTAATTAAAGGAGTTTAATTAATTAAAGAGTCTAATTAATTATAGAGTTAAATTAATTAAAGGAGACCTAGTTAGTTAAGGAAATATAGGATAAGATTCTATCTTCCTATCTCGATAAGAATAAAACTAGGTCAAGACTCTTGATATATAAGGAGTATAAGACTCCACAAAAAACCCTAGCCTCAGTAGAGCATGAGCCACGAAATTCCTACCTAGGAATTAGCGCCGCCACCTCTCTTCTCTGTTGAGGTTCGGCCGAACCCTGTAGAATTCTACAGGGTTCATGAGATTTTTTTACTCGTTCTTCCATGTCTGATTACCCTTGAATCCTAGTTCTGAGCCTGTGGATTCAAAGGGGTTGCTTCATTCAATTGGTGTGGATACTGCTAGAGGCACAACTCTTGGGGTGCTTCTCACGAACCAAATCCATCAGATCTGAAAGAAGACCGGAGAAAAAACCACCACCTTGCATGTGGTGAGGTAAATTCCGATTTACCACCTTTAATTTTGTAATTCATTGCAAAGTTATATTCAACCTATTCATATGTGCTAGTAAATATTCCTAGGGTTATGGGTGTATGAAAAATTTTAAATTCCGCACTTTTGTTTGACAATCATACCCCGTAAATCCCAATAGTGGTATCAGAGCCAGATTTACTAAGCTCATATGAATAGGCCTGAACACTTCAAAATATATGGATATATGTGTTTGTTGTGTTCTAAGTTGATTCTTGCTTGTTATGATGAATTATGTGTTCGGGTATATGCACTTTTCGATTTTGGGCCAAAACTGCAATTTCTGAAAATTTGAGGGCTTATGTGCAAATTGCAATTTTTCAAAAATCTGGACAGAAAGTTAAATTTTAGTTTTTCTGCAATTCTGGACCAAATTGTAATTTCGGGAATTTTTCAAAAATCTGGACTGTTTTGCAATTTACGAAAGGTTAGGGGTTGTTTTTGCAATTACCATAAAATCTGGAGTCTATTTTGCATTAAACGAAAGTTTCTGGAAATTTTGTTAATTTTCTGCTTTCTAGTCCGTTTGCATATTCTGAAATTTTGGGGCTGATTTGTAATTTTTCATCCGCAACTTGTTTCTCTTCTTGGTTCTCGAAGTGGTACAAAGCTTTGGGCCAGTTTTGATCGGAAACCGTCTCGAGCAAAAACCCACACATAATTTCTTACACAAACCCACAAGCGGTTTCTTACACATCATTTTAAACATCATTATTAAATCATAAACAAAATGTATAAATTAACCAAAAAACAATAGTTCTGGAGATTTTACCCCGAGGAGTTGAAGATATTATGTTCAAACGAGGTGACAAAGAAGAAGAAAATAAAATGACCATTTTTTTGGTCTCCGGCGGATATTTGAGGCTCCGATGCGGCAGTGTATTTACCTTTGGTACCAATGACATTTTACTCATTTAACAACGATTTCTTTCAGTTGAGATCATCTTTGAGTGCATATTAATCTAAATTTTGAAATAACAATTTATACCTATGTAGAAAATATGCACCAGGAATGTGATTGAGAGTTACTACTTTTGTTTAAATGAAACAAGTGCTACATGGGTGCTAAGGAAAGAAAAAGGAAGGTTCATGTACACAAAATAGACGTCGACATAGACAATATCAAAGATAAAACACCCGGTTACAATTCATCTCCATCCAAAACACCACGCTAGACACTCATGAAATAAGCTCTAGAAAAAAAGTTAAAGGCTACACCTCCTGTCAAGACGTCTTAAGAAGATACGATTTCCTACCCCTCAAAGTATAGTGGTGTTACACTATATTATAACGATGCGATCGATTCACCAGAGGTGATGATTTGAAAATTTATTAAATACTCCCTCCGTCCCATATTTTTTGCTCCCTTTAGGTTTGGCACAGAGTTTTAGACAATTTGTTAAAAAAGTAAACTTTTGTTATTCTCTGAGAGAGAAAGGGAGTTATATTTTGGGACATCCTAAAATGGAAATAAGAGCACAAACAATGGGATGGATGGAGTACTTTTTAGCATGCATTAATTATTAGTAGTATATAATAATAACGTTAAATTAGTTCCACAATAATGTAGGACAAAAAGAGACATGAATATGTTGACAAAAAGAGACATGAATGTGTTGATAATACTATCCAGGAGAAAGGGATGAGTTCCGTGATTTTCTATTCTCGTTTAATTCAGTAAAGAAAACTGAGATGAAGTTTCAGCTCCTAACCACACTCCAGAAATTGTGTGAGGTTATCAATATTTGAATATTTCACAAAACAATATTATAGAGGAGCTAGAACTCGTGTCCAATACGACCACCGGATCTTATTACAGTAGATAGTGGATCATTATGATCATGAAAATAGAACATTGTCGATCCATGGCTATAAAACTAGTATACCGTGAAAGAATTCATAGAGCGCTTGAAATTTCATATGCTGGAATTGAAGTAATTTTAATTGGATACAACTAGCAAAGTGGGGCTGATAAAATATCACCATGTGTTCAAAAATTGTTAATGGAAGGATAGACTTAATGACTTGGTGGAGAGAATTAAAGAATTCACCACGAGATTGTGGGGTGGGTGGGGTGGGGTGGGGGGAGGGGAACTTCAAGATTATGTATATGATTTTCTTGTTTGGGGTTGTTATGTTCCCAAGCACCCGACTTGATTTGTTTGTGTCTTATTTGAATTTTCTTGTTGACATTAATAACATTGCAACCAAGAATCGGTATGTCTAGTATTGTACATTCTAAACTACGTCATAAGGTCATGTTAGACACAATGATGAACTTATTTATGTGGTTCTCTATATTTGTTGAATGTAATTTTTTGTTATAAATTAAACTCACAATTCAATAAAATATACGTAAATACATTAATGTTGTTAACTTTTTAAATGAATTGTAAGTTACGTACTTGCGCACCAATCAGGCATATGGTTCCATATCCTTCATTATCTCATCATTAGATATTCTATATGCACAATAACTAACTAAGTCGAAAGTAAGTTTGCTATGTACTAAATTACTCAACAATGTTGAATATTGGAATCCGTAGGTATGTGAAATGAGTTCACAATATAAAAACATATCATTATTATATATTCCTATTAGCTAGTCATGTTGTCGTACAATAAAAAATATTTACATATTATATGTATGTATAATATTATTAGGCTCATTAATACTACTACTAATTATAGCAATTGCTGGAAAAATATAGGCATGTAAAAAAGTTAATGAACTAATTTGATTTATTGGTTTTAATTTGTAGCAAGAAAGAAAAGCTTTGGTTGATTAATTATCATGTATAGGTTTTTAAGGTCTTCAAATTATGATAAATTTGTGTCACTTAACTTGATTTGTACGGAAAATATTGGGAATATTGTAGTTCTAATTGTTTAGAGTATTTTTTCCATGAATATAAAATCAAATTAAGAAAAATTGTCAAGCTTGCTTGCTTGATACACCAATGCAAAAGAAATATAACACTAAGAACTTCGTTCCAAAACCTTATGATATGTTGGGAATGAAGAACATGAGACTCAAGATCAATCTAAGTTGAACGAGAATATAAAGTCAAAGACCGTGAATGTAATCTCCAAAGTCAAACTTCATTGTTGACTTTGCAGTATTCTACACTAGAGATTACCGTACGTCAAATAGCTAATGTGATTAATGAGAAGTTATCTAAGAACTCGCTCACTCCCCAACCTTCAATAAAAAATGTTACAAATATTGGTTCATCGGAACAAGTTGATTCAATGATCTAAATTTTTTATGGGTGTAAGGAATCCATTATAAAACGCCTGAAATATTACAGTGGGAACAAATATTTAGTGGTTTTGTAAGTGAACGCGACTATATCACCAAATAGATTATATTATCCGTCGTACCAAAATAATTTAATTAGTGAAACATCTTCAGCAGTTGTGTATTTTGAAGACCAAATAGTAGTCGTGTTTTCTCATTCATTCCAATATATTCATACTAATATTAACATCTCCACTTTTAGTCATTTTCAACATGTGTCCATTCAAGTAGTTATATCCATCTTTTCTTTCTTTTGAAATGGAGAATTCCCGTCCTACTACACATTTTCTCCATAAGATTCATGATTTGGGATTGTCTTATCTCACCCATTGTCAATGTATTCAATCAATACTTGATCGTTGCACTTAACTGTCTAAGTCATAAATCCAGTTAATCAATAAACAAGTCGAATAGCTATTAATTGTACTCAATTTAATTAATTCAACCTATTAGATCACAATAAATGTTTATTCTCATTTATTCACCAACACATATTTATGACGTGGCTCAAACGTTGTAACATTTTATTTCCCAGTAAAATGATCAAGTGTTACACGAAAACTTCCTTTGCATCCGCATGTAGTTTCTCTTCTTGGTTCTCGAAGGAGAACAAAGCTTTGGGCCGGTTTCGGCCGAAAAACTTCTCGAGCACAAATCCACATGCGATTTCTTACACATCATCTTAAACATCTTGAATAAATCATAAACAAAATGTATAAATAAATCAAAATAATAGATCTGGAGACTTTACTATGAGAAGTTGAAGATATTATGTTAAAATGAGGTGACAAGGATGAAGGAAATAAAATTGTCAATTTTTTTGTCTCCTGCGGATATTTGATAATCTGGTGCAACAGTGGATTTAAGTTTGATATAAGTGGCGTTTAACTGCTATAGCAATTGAAAGAGTTGAGATTGTGTTTGAGTGAATATTAACCAACTAAGAATTAATTAAAACTAGATATATTTTGACAAATAAAAGTATAATTGTACTTCACAAATTTAACCATTAAAAATTAAAATTAAATTATGACAAATGTTGATTCGTGGCAGGCTATCTCAAGGAATGCCGGAATCAGAGAATCTTCCATTAGAAAGCCATTAAATAGGGGGAATAATATTATTTTAATGAAAGGAGATTTTTTTTTCATTAATTTTTTTTTCTTATAAAATAGGAGCCGTTCTTAAATGTAGTCTAAATCAATTACATCTACTTATTTTTTATTTTTTTCCTAATCACCTTGATTTTTTATTTTTTTACTGCAAATGACCTGAACCTAGAAAGTACAAACTTACAAGAGGGCCAACATGTAATAATTGTTTATGCACAAATATTGTTAACAAGTTTGATTTGACCATGCCCCACAATCAATTTAGTTGGGGTAAATACCACTTTTGGTCCCTCTTATCATTAACTTTTTACAGAGTGATCCCTTTTATGTTTTTTTTTACATTCTAGTCCTTACTATGAATTATTTGTTTCACTTTAGTCCCTACTATGAATTATGTGTTTCACTTTAGTCCTTATCAGGTGGTTCCGATAACACGTGACATGCATATGAATATTTTTTAGGGAATTTTCGTCCGTTCACTATTGAGACTATTTGAGATATTGTTTAATTGGTGAGCAATTTTGGTGTTTGAAAAAGATTTTAGGAAAAAACTTTAGTTTGGAACGAAATGTACGATTAAGTTCGATTGGAATGAAAGCCTAGTTTGGAAATTTAGTTTTTTTTTTAAATAATTAGAAAGACGAAAATATCCATGTTATTTACTTGAAATGACAAAATTGCACTCATGAGCATATCACATGTTATCGGAATCGTCTTTGACCACTTGAAAAGGACTAAAGTGAAACAAATAATTCATAGTAGGGACTAAAGTGGGAAAAAAAACATAAGAGGGACCACTCTGTAAAAAGTTAATGATAAGAGGGACCAAAAGTGGTGTTTACCCATTTAGTTGTCTTGAAAGTTCAATTTAATAATGCAGCAAAATCAGATGAAATTGTAGGATTCAAAAATAAAAGTTAGAAGAGCCATATACATTTAACGCAATTATTTCCTCTCAATTATTAATTTCATATTAAATGAAAATTTTAAGTTGTACTTGTATTCTTATTTTTCACTTTTGGTCTAAGCAAAAGAGAGAAATTTGGTCATTTTAGTCCAAATATGAAATATAAAAGGAAAAAGTTTAGTTTAAACCGTAATATATATTTGCAACATTTATTTTGGCCTCTTGTATGAAATAAATAAAGTTTTGATGGCATAACTAATGAATTTCGGCTCGAATTATCCAACAATATAATCATGGATCAAAATTTCGATTCGAGTGTATGCTTCGGTCAGCCAAATATTGGAAATAATCTGAGACTTTTCGAAAATATCCCGGAAATATTATGGAAAAATTGTTAAAAAAGGTTACTAAATTTAGAAAAATAACAGAGTTTAAGGCAAACAAATAGTTTCGGAATTACATGTTATTTTCGTTTCGCTTGATTAAAAAACAGGAACTTTTCAATGTTTTCGAAAAAGAAATTTTTTTGATCTATGAATATAATATGTTGAACATATATGATGTCTAGCTGAGTTCCGTCGAATCTAGACTTGTTAATATCCATAGACTAAACATAGCTCATTAAATTAATTCATTACCACATGGTCACATCCTTAGCTAACTATGTGATGGAATTCATTTTATTTACTTTCAAATAAGATCTAGACTAGTTAATTTCCATAAAACATAGTTTACTAGATCAATTAATTAACATATATGGTCACATATAGCTATTTATGAGTGAAGGCACTAATTGTTATTTTTCATTTTGTGTGCCTTCTTGTTCCTTCAGTTAATTAGACAAAGAAACCACACTAAGGAGGATACTTTTTTATTTTATTTTTTATTTTTCAAGGGTATAAGACATGATTGACTTAATTATTTTTTAGACGAGCCAAATATATTATATTTAAACTTCGCTAAAAAATAATTTGAACTTAAATTCGTTATATTGTGGAACTAATCCATTTCAGTAGATTATTGATACTAAAAAGGATATATACTCAACTGCCGTTAAAGCTAGAAAAATAATCAATACCAAATTCCATGATATCCTTTGTTCCCTTGACTTGAAATGTAGGCAATCCAACTCATGAAACCAAAAAGAAAATTATTTCGATGTTTTCATGTTGCAAGCTAGCTTTCTAACTAAGTACACATTAAAAAATTCATTTCTTTTCAGATCCCATAATTCCAATTCGTGATTTTTTTTCAATATTTAAAATATACTTTATAAAAAAAATATTGTATTTTGGTTTTAAGAAATTGTCATATAAAACTCAAACACGTGCATCTAACCCACACATCTCACATGTTTGAAAATTAAATTTGGGATTTGTTAGATCAAAGAAGGAAAAATAGCATGGTTTGTCTTTCTCTCAATTAATCGTATGATGAAAAATTGATAATCATGTAAACTATATGTAGATAGTCCAGACATGTGGCATAATTCCACTTTAAATTTTTTGTTTTTGTTTTTTTTTTTTTTTTTTTTTGCGTGTATGAGATAAATTAATATCTAGTAGAAGTGACCAGTCACTACAAAGTAGCGGACTCAGGTTCGAATCTCTGTTGGGAGAGGTTCCCATTTTATGTACCCGACGTGCATCGAAGGGATTAAAATCCTTGGGAAACCAAAAAAAAAAATATCTTGCAACGTAAATTATTATTTGCTGGGTATATTTCAAGTGTCAATTACTTTTAAAGTTAAGGTTTCGGTTTCATATTAGTTCTTAACAATATGTGGAATGAACCAACTACATTACAAAGTAGCGAACTCGTATTCGAGTCTTTGTTGAAAGAGGTTCTCAATTAAAGAGTCTAACACACCTAAAAATTGATTAAACCTTGAGAAATAAAATTAATTCTTAGCAATATATATTAAGGTTTATATAAAAATATCATAATTTCTGCATTGAATATATTATTTAATAAATTGGTATTGCTATTTTTTAATTCTGTCTACGAGTATAAACAAAATATTAATATCTCATGATTACTATTTAACCCTTAGATAATTACTAGACACATATTTAATTTAATGCATATTACTTTGATAAGTCGAAATAGAGATATATTTTTTAAGAGTTAAGTGGATTTTCTTGGTGAGTTCTAATGGAAGATACTTGATTCTAGCCTTTCTTGAGACTTTTTAGTTTCAAGGAAGTCTAAGGGTGTGAATTGACATTTCTAGGTTTGCCATCATGCTAGGCCTCTTGACTAGAATAAGGACATGAGTGCAATTAGATTCTAATGGTGTGATCCCAATTTATGATGTTAGAACTATTTTTGTGCAAATCAAGACTTTCTAGTTTCAAATTACGGGATTTTTGCACGTCAATCCATGTGAGTTTTTTTTTATTTATTTTCACGCTTTACCTCATTTTTTTTTTACAGTGAATACATCATTACATCACATTATATCAGAAAATTGATTTCATTGTTATCAAAATACAAAGATAAACTAATTACAAATACTACTCATGGATCCTCAAAATTAAAAATTATGCCAGTGTCCTTTAGGGTTTGATGAAGCCTAATACGTTGCTTTTATATTATTATTATTATTATAAATTAGTACACAATATTCACAATAAATGCTAATGCCAATTTTCTTAGGCTCTAGTCTAACTTAAAAAATACATTTAACACTATGATGAAATGAAATCTTGCAAACCATGATCACTTGTAATTTGGCTGAGGATGCGTTCAAGATATGAAAATGTAGATGCCGATATCCCTTAACATTCATATATATATTAATTAAGCCTCATTATTTATATACTAGATTGTACTAATTCTTTTTTTTTCCATTCTTTTTTCGGCAATATTAAGTTATAATAAGAATATATATATATATATATATATATATATATATATATATATATATATATATATATAGATATAAAGGGGGGGGGGGGGGGAAAAAAAAAGAACCCATAGAATATCGATAATCTGTTGAACTAAGCTATAGGAATTTTTTTGCAGTGCAAAAAAATCATATGTGTACCATAAAATTCACTATTCTTTCAGTGCAGATTTCCAAATTTATATGATTCGAATTGAGACATATCTGTACCATAAAAATCATTATTAATTTTGCCACGTTTGGTCACCTCGCTACCAAACTAGTAATATAACATGATGCCATTCTTTTCAATTTATGCCAAACACTTACACAATTCAAGTATAAAACCCGAACACTCTCCTCTTATATTTCATTCACATCATATATAACAAAGAATTAATTAAATAATTAAGTGAAATTAATTTCTTGACAATGGTTTTCGAAACAAATACTTCGAAGAAAGTGGGCCTAGTTGCGGCACGAGAGCTGAGGAAGGAAGGCCACAATGTGGACTGTGGTGGTTCTTGAACAAAATCATGATGTTGGAGGACAACGGCTATATGAACCTAAAGTTGATCAAAATTATGAAAACCCTCTGGGAAAAGATAGTTTTTTAAAGGCTCATAGTAGCATTTATGAGTCATTGAGGTTAACTTCACCTAGGGAAATTATGGGATTTAGTGATTTCCCATTTGTTGTGAAGGAATGTTGTGGTAATATGAGGAGATTTCCTGGACATAGGGAACTTCTTATGTACTTACAAGATTTTTGTGACATGTTTGGATTGAGAGAAATGATAAGATTCAATACTAGAGTTGAGTGTGTGGAGATGTTGGATTATCCGGTTCCGGTCAATGACTTGAAATGGGTGGTCAAAAGTAAAGTCGAAAAGAAGGTTGTCGAACAAGTTTTTGACGCCGTGGTCGTTGCCAACGGCCACTACTCTCAACCGAGGTTGCCTAAAATTAAGGGTAAGTTAATTGTATATACTCCTAGTATTTATATTTTGTAATTGTAGTATATATTTATTCAAGTCACCATTAATTTAATTTGTGAAAGTAGGAATGGATACATGGAGAAGAAAGCAGCTACATAGTCACATTTACAGGGTGCCAGAACCCCTCATTAATGAGGTGATACAATTGGATACTAAGATAGATCAAAATTTCGGTTCTAATGTTCATATTTCGATCAGTTAAATATATACTCTCTCCGTCCCATTGTTTTTGCTCTTATTTCATTTTTGAAATGTCTCAAAATATAATTCATTTTCTCTCTCAAAGAATAACAAAAACTTACTTTTTTAACAAATTGTTTAAAACTCAGTGCCAAACCTAAAAGGAGCAAAAAATATAGGACGAAGGGAGTATTAAAAAATTTGAAAATTTTTCAGGAACATTTCGGAATTACCTGAAAAAATTGTGAAATATTTACTAAATTAAGAAAATTATGAGACTTTTAAGGATAAAAAAGAGTTTTAAAACTATATCATTTTTACGTACCATTTTAAAAAATTTAAACGTTTCAATATTTGACATAAATTATGAAAATTTTAATTATAGATTCCATTTTTCAAACTTTAATGTTAAATTTTCTAGATCAAATAGGATCTTAAAGTTGATCTGGTTAGTCACTTATAGCATTAACCAATTAAAAAAAAAAAGAAAAATTGAGGTGGGGCCACTCTTGATAGTGTTTCCTTTTAAGGAAAGTTCCATTTGTCAGTACTTGTTTTAAAATTTGGTACTAACACATGACCAATTTTTACTCCTTAAAAAAGTGTTGGTCAAATCATTTGACTTGTATTTCTTTTAGTTGTCTTGTCACATTCTTACAACAGGTAGTGGTGGTGGTTGGAAATTCATTAAGTGGACAGGACATTGATAGAAATAGTGTCCTGCAAGCCAGCTGTATGACGAACATTTATTGTAATAAATAAGGAAGTATTCAATTTTGATTAATAAATGCACTTTATTAAATGGTCAACTTTATCTTATATAGTAATTATCTACGCATAAGGATAGAAGTCCTTAGATCGCAGGGTTGTGGGACAACCCGTGGACTGATCTCCAAGGCCGTGATCTAGAACATATTCAAGAGTCATATAATCCAATCGAGATAGGACATCGTTGGATTCGGTTAGACTCTCACTATTGTGTATACTCCGATGAACTGGAGGGCGCTGGGGTCCACGAGCGTGACTGGGATAGTCGATACACATAAGTGGGTGGCTTGCTGGGATGGGAATACCCCAATTAGGAAATAACTCACCATGGAAGAGGTAGTCGCATATCGGGGTTGAAGTTATTCCAATTTGCAATAGTATACGAGGAACGATCCCTAACTACTTGAGGTGATAGGGTTTATCTGGTGCGAGAACGTCTATGCTTTGATATGAGTTCCGATTGACTGGGGGTCGCCAGAAAGTCTTTGTGGACTCGTATTGGGTATAGAAGAACTCGTATGCAGATTCATATCATCAACAAAGGATCCATTGACCCGACTTGATAGGTTGGGACATTCCCCTATGGATTTCTGTGAGAAATTAATTCTGGTAAAATCCTTGGCCAAGGTATCTGACACTTTATGTAAGTAGCTCATAAAGATTAAGTCAAAGAGAATTTATTTCAAGATCAGAGTCCATAAGGTCAAGACGAAAAAAAAGAGAATCCGATGAAAGACCATACCCTTAAGTCTCGACTGGGAGATTGTTCGATGGAGAGATTATGTCGTATATGGAAATTGTAAATGATAAAAGGTTCACTGAATTAATTCACCAGTGATTGGGCTCCATGGGCTTGTGGCTGGACATCGACCGTGGAGTGTGGGAGAATTCCCAAATTGGCAGGGGTGCTAATTTTGGAAAGATCAATCGACAGAGTGTTCGATTGATTTAGAGTAAATCTTACTCGAATAATTAAATAATATTTAAATATAACCCACGACCAATTATGTGGTGAACCTACAGGGGCATACACAATACACATGAAGCGAAAGCGAGGAAATAAGAACGACCGAGTCGACTGGGTCGACTGGGTGAATAATCGACTGGGTCGATTATAATGGGTGGGAACAAAATAGGATCTAATTGGAATTGGATCAGGATCATAAATTAAATTGAAATTTAATTTGTGAGTAAATTAATTAAGTTGGATTTAATTAATTAAAGGAATAATTAATTAATTGGACTTAGAGTCAAAATTAATTAATTGGGAGACTAGTTAATTAATTGGGCTATTTAATTGGGAGACTAAATAAAGCCTGGTCAAAATTAATTAACTGGGTCATGTATTAATTAGAAGACTTGGTCTTCTAATTAGAGAGGGCCATGGCCCATGTAGGAGAATGGAATCCTAGTCCTAATAGGACTAGGTTAAGGAGATAACTATAAGTAGCTTAATTTTAGTTATTTTATACACAACTCAATAAGCAAAATTTGAGCAGAGCAAAATTCTCTCCTCTCTCCCTGTGTAATCGGCCGAACCCTTCTTCCCTGTGGAAGAATTTTTGTTTTTCGATTTTGTTCCAAGATCGTTCCTAATTCCTAGATTATAATATATCTTGTGTTCTAGCTGATCAGGATTTATTATTTTTCGTGTAATTGTGGTGTATCAACCCGTAGAGGTGCAACATGCGGGGCGCTACTGCAGAGCTTGGGTCGATTTTGCTGAGGAGAAATTCAGAGTCCGTTTTGCTAGCTAAGGATTTGCAAGGAGATATGTATAATTGCAACTGTTTATACTATCGTTTTATCTATGTTCAGTATATACAACTAGAGTAGTATCCTGGTAAGATTCCGTAAGAGGTCCTCAAATTTTATATTCCGCTGTGCCTAGAGCTGTTTATCTTACCGAATCCCAACAGTGGTATCAGAGCCAACTCTAGGCTTTGTATATATATGAATTTGCAAATTCTGTGTTTTTAAATCATATGTTTGATTTATGTGGCTAGTTCTTTAATTTTGCATGTTTTAGAACGTAGATCTGTTAACTTAGAGTTAATGTATAATTTTAGATTCGAAAATTTTATCATGTTAGTTTTTATTTTGGATTGGGATTTAATTGACTGGATCTGTTAAATTAAATCATGTGAGTAATCGGAACAAAAAAAAAAATTCTTGAGTTCAACCGCGGTGGCACGCGGCGGTGCGCGGCTAGGCGGCCACCGCGAGCTGCCGCATGTAGCAGCGCGTAAACAGCGCGCTGTCTGCGCGTGCAGCGCACGGCAGCTGCCTACGGGCAGTCTGCCGCGTGCTGGCAACGCAGCCGCTGCGTGCAGCTCACGCGCGGCCTCCGTGATCGCGTGTGTGCTGCCACGTGGCGGTGTCCTATTCGTCACTCTATGGCTGAATTTTGGTTGATCTCAAACACGCCTATTTTGGAAGTCCTGAAAATCTTGGAGAATTTTGGAAGATTAGGAAACTTAGAGTTTTTGGATAAGGTAGTTATCTTGTTAGATGTGAACACTACCTTAATTAAACTAATCTAGACAAAATAGGATTATCTTGAAAATCTTGGAGATTTGGGAATATTTGGGAAACTTAGAGTTTTGGATAAGGTAGGAATCTTAGAGATTTGGTCTACCTTAATTAACCAATTATAATCAAGATAAGTTTTATAGATTACTTAGAACTCAAGTAAGAGTTAATTAATCTTAGAGATTAATTGTTAATTCAAAATAAATTAACTTGGATAATTTTTGAGAATTAAAATTAATGGAGCCGGTAAATTAACATTTATGCCCTTATGTGAATTTATGCATGTTCTTGAGTGAATATGTGGATTGGTCGATTTTGCCCTTAAGCCCTGTGTAGTTTTTGGTTTATTTATTTTATGGGTTGTAATTAAATGGGTCTGATTGGTGCCCTTGCTTGCGCAAACGAATGTAATAGAATAGGACCATTTTAAATTTGTAAGCTAGGCTTAGATTAGTCTTGGAGCCGAGAAGACCTCATGAAGACTTGGAGATCCGCCTGGAGGCCTATAACCTTGGAGGACATGGAGGCCCAATTCATTACATGGAAGCCCAATCAAGCTGGATATTACAAGAAGACCCATGTTGTATGGGTTTGAAAATTGTAATAGTTAGGACATTTAATTTCCACCCTAGACTGACCAATTGATTCATCACAAGGCTCGTGATGAATCGCATATGATGGGCAATCGATCAATCATATCCTGCTAGGTGATGTATGTTTACTTATATTCTTTGATGTATGTCTTGCATGCTTAGAATAGATCACGTAAACAAGATAAAGCATAATCTGATGAGACCTCGCACAAGAAAACTTAAAACCTCCAATTGAACTTAAAATTCAATAAGAATATTAAATCGCATAACGGGCGCATATGAATAGTGTCTATGATCCGAGCCTATCCAATTACTAGGTCTTAGGCATATTGTACGAATACATCTCAATGTCTCACGAGTCGTGGGTCGAGCTATAGGAAGATGATATGTATATTGCCTCGATGCACGAGATAGTGCCAAGGGAGGGGATAGCAAGGTTTTAGGCGCTGTCTCACGAGTCGTGGGGCGTCTAGGATTGAACAATTTCTCTCCACGAGTATTGGACATGATTTAACGCTAGTAAGTATGGATGTCTCACGAGTCGTGGGTCCATATCGAAAAGCGAGGCTAAATGAACTTAAGGGTTAGCTGCGATGGTTAACCGTCGACGTAATCGACCACCAAGTGAATCAAATAGTATGGCCAACGAGTCGTGGGTACTAGGAGATTGCATTTGGGCCTTAAGCCCGCTAGGATATTTAAATTCCCAAAACTTATGTGGGGGCATAAGATTTTGATTAAAATAGTGGGAGTAATTTACAAATAAAAACCATGTTTGTAAATTTGTGCATGTTGTATTAATCTTTCGCGTATTTATTTCTTCTCTCGTCATTTTATAGATATGATGTCAAAAGAGCTTAGAGCACTTAGAGATTTGTCCATCTCATCACTTGAACGTAATATTTTAACTGGACCCAACTTGCATTTCTGGACGCGTCATTTGAATGGACTGTTTGAAGCTGAAAACATATCATATGTTTTGTCTGTGCCACCACCCATTACTATTTCAAATGATGTTCCTAATGAGCTCCGAAAAAGCATCACCAAATGGAAATTGGATGATGGCTTAGCTCGTGAATACATGTTGGAATATATGTCACTTGATCTGCGTTTGCAACATGAGCATATGGTATCCGCGAAAGAGATTCTCTCGAATCTCAAATTCCTTTATGGGATTAGAGATAGTCGTTGCAGATTCGCGATCACGAGGGAACTCTTGCAAGCAAGATAGAGAAGGGAAACTCCTGTCGGAATCCACGTACACAAGACGATTCGACTTCTGACTGAACTCGATAATATGGGTGTCGTGATGGACAATGATTTCCGAGTAGATCTTAATCTACAATCTCTTCCTAGATCATATCACCGATTTATCGCGGACTTGAATCTCCAGAGGCGAGAGATCACTGTGCTTGTCCTGCGACAAATGCTCGAGGAACACGAAGCTTCTTTTGGAAAAAGAAAGCGAGGGTTGGCGAAAGGACTGGGCGGCGTTCAAAGCAAAAGCAAATGGAAACCAGAGCTCCTTACTGCACAAGGTCAAGGGAAAGGATTAAGCTCGAACCTATGGAGAGTTCGAACAGGTATATTCCTTGTTGGAGTTAATTTTACAATTAACTGTGCATTTTGGTGTTAGACACTGACTGGAGTTCTCATCCTTGTAGGTGATGGGAGCATCAAGGAAACTGGAGCCTGAGGATTGGATCCTTGAATAAGGCAATGGAGCTGGAGCTGCTACCAAGGCCGTAGGCAAAAGTAGATTTAGGTGGTTTGATAAAGTCATTAGGAAATTTTCATTTATGTACCTAGTTATTAATGAAAAACTTTTATTCACGTTAATGAATAATGTTGATTTTAATAAAAGCTCCTATTTTCGTTTTTCATTTGGTACATTGAATTATTGACTTTACATCATAAAACCACCTAAGTTAGTTATGCACGTACAACAAAACAAAAGGAAACAAGATAATGAAATATCTGCCCAATTATGGCACGCTCGACTTGGACATATATATAAGTCAAGGATTCAAAAGTTAGCATCTTCTGGCGCGATTGAAATCAATCGCATTGATGAAATGCCAACATGTGAACCATGTCTAAATAGGACTGTCAATCGGGCCTTGTGAGCCGAGCTTTAAATAGCTCAATCTCAAATACTATCGGGCTTCATAGTTATAGGCTCAAGCTCGGCTCATAAATTTTTTAATTGTTTCGGCTCAAACTCAGCTCATGTAACGTTTCGGGTTTCGGGTTTATATCGGGCTTATGTCGGGTTTATTAATACTAGCAAATGTTACTCCATAAATAAAAGAATTACGCACTAATATGAATAAACCACTCTTACTTAATACACAAGAGACAAGAATATGTATATTCCACACTTGTTCTTCATAATATAAAACATTAAATAACATTTAAAATTAAAGATCAAGTCACAGATGTTATAATATATTCATCAAAATCTATTTTTTCGACAAGTACCCATATTACATAAAAAGTAATCTCTTTTAATTGCCTCATATAATAAGCTCCTAAGCAAAAACCTGCAAATATATAATAATCAAGTTCGCTTTCAAAAAAATAAAGTTATACGATATAGGGAACTTAAGCATACACTATACCTAGCAATAAGTCTCTTTTTAGACAACATCAACTGCAAAATGATTAAGAAACTTTTAATCTTCCTAGAAATAGAACTATTTATATACGTTTTTTTACTCCAGGTAAGTAGAGTTTTAGTGTTCCAAGACTTCCAAATTCCCAATCTTGATCACTTTCTTTTATCTTTTTCCTTTTTTTTCCTTTATGTTTTCCGTTTGGCTTGTACAATTGTATGTAATTGATTTTGATATTTGGTACATAATAATTTTGATATAAATAATTAGCAGTAGTATTCGGTCGGGCTTTATTCGGGCTGAGCCTTATTAGGCTCAAACTCGGCTCATAAATTGATCGGGTTTAATATAATGGCTCAAAATCGGCCCGGCTCACAATTATTCGGGTTCGGGTCATATTTAATCGGGCCGAGCCATCGGGCTTCGGGTAGGCCCGGCTCAATTGACAGTCCTATGTCTAAAGGGTAAAATGGCTAAGTTGCCATTTAAAGGAAACCCTGAGCGAGCCAAGCAAACGTTGGACTTAATACATACTGACGTATGTGGACCACTAAGAAAAAGCGCCCGAGGTGGCTACGACTACTTCATCACTTTCACTGACGACTATAGTTGTTATGGTTATGTGTTCTTGTTGAAACACAAGTCTGAAGCCTTTGAGCGATTCAAAGAATTCAAGATGGAAGTAGATAATCAACTTGGTCATACGATAAAGGCTCTTCGTTCTGACCGAGGTGGAGAATTTCTTAGTAACAAATTTCTGAATTATCTTGTAGAGCATGGAATATTATCGCAGTGGACTCCTCCTGCAACACCCCAACTAAATGGAGTAGCAGAGAGAAGGAATCGAACCTTGATGGACATGGTTCGATCCATGATGAGTGCCACTGACCTACCTCTTTCATTTTGGGGACATGCCCTCCTCACGGAAACGAAGATACTGAACATGGTACCTTCTAAATCTGTAGAAAAGACACCGTATGAATTATGGTTTAGCAAGGCACCCTCGTACGCATTCATGCGCATATTGGGATCTCATGCTTACGTTAAAAAGCTAGTGGGAGATAAATGGGAAATTAAATCCACTACGTTTGTCTCAAGGAACACACACTTCTTGGAGAAGGATTTCTTGGTGGACAAGAAAGAAAACAACGTAGAACTTGATAAGGTCACTGAAGCTGAAAAGGCCGAAAAGGTCGATCAAGCTGACCCATCGCCACAGGCAGTGGGAGAACATGAGCATGAAAGTGAACCAGAAAGTACACCGATACTTCGTAGGTCAGAAAGACAACGTAGAGAACCCGAGAGGTACTACGGTCTGCTGCATGAGACTGGACAGTCTCTAACCGACCCAAGGACTTACGAAGAGGCTATGTTGGACATAGACTCGGGAAAGTGGCGCGAAGCCATGGAATCCGAATTGAACTCCATGCACTCAAACAAGGTCTGGGCCTTGGTGGATCCACCAGGGGAGTGACTCCCGTGGGTTGCAAGTGGATCTATAAGCGAAAGCTTAGAGTGAACGGAGAGGTAATTACCTACAAGGCGCGATTAGTGGCAAAAGGATATACTCAAAGACCTGGAATTGACTTTGAGGAGACCTTCTCGCCCGTCGCAATGCCTAAATCCATTCGGATCTTGCTGGCGATAGCTGCGTGGTATAACTACGAGATATGGCAGATAGATGTAAAGACTGCCTTTCTCAATGGGGACATTGACAAGGAGATCTACATGGAGCAACCAAAAGGATATGCATCCAAAGGACCTGAACACAAGGTGTGCAAACTCCAGAGGTCCATTTATGGACTGAAGCAAGCTTCCCGAAGTTGGAAATTTCGTTTCGATGAGACAATCCAAACTTTTGGGTTCATCAAAAACATGTTAGAACCTTGCGTGTACAAGAAGATCAGTGGGAGTACAATTGAATTTTTGGTGCTTTACGTTGACGACATTCTTCTCATTGGAAACAATGTGAAAGCGTTGTCCAAAACTAAAGCATGGTTGTCTACACAATTCTCAATGAAGGATATGGGAGAAGCATTAAGGATCTACCGAGATAGATCAAAAGGACTGCTGGGCCTCTCCCAATCCCAGTACATAGATAAAATCTTGAAAAGATTTAAAATGGAAGAATCCAAGAGAGGATTGCTTCCAATGAGACATGGGATTGCACTCTCTAAGCCTATGGCTCCAAAGACGCCAGAAGAGAGAAGCAATATGTCTCGAGTACCATATGCATCCGTGATAGGAAGCATAATGTATGGTATGTTATGTACTAGACCAGACGTAGCATACGCTCTAAGCGTTACAAGTCGCTACCAGTCTGATCCAGGTGAGCAGCACTGGATAGCCGTAACGGCAATTCTGAAGTACCTGAGAAGGACTAAGGAATTGTTCTTGGTATACGGTTGAGGAGAATTGAAATTGGAAGGCTATACAGACTCGAGCTTCCAATGTGATGTAGACGACTTCAAGTCGACATCAGGATACGTGTTCTGCCTCAATGGTGGTGCGGTTAGCTGGAAAAGCTCCAAGCAAGAAACAACCGCGGATTCAACCGCCGAAGCAGAATACATTGCTGCGAGTGATGCAGCAAAGGAAGGTGTTTGGATGAGGAACTTCATCCAGGAATTGGATGTGATACCTAGCATCGCTGAGCCCATTACTATCATCTGTGATAACAATGGGGCAATAGCGCAAGCAAAGGAGCCGAGATCTCATCAGAAATCCAAGCACGTACAAAGACGATACCACGTGATAAGAGATATCATTGGTAGAGGAGACATTAAGATGGAACTTGTCGACTCAGAAGATAATACCGCGGACCCGCTAACGAATCCTCTGCCTCAAAAGGCATTTGAGAAACATCAGCATAAGATGGGACTCAAGAACATAAAAGACTGGCTTTAGGACAAGTAGGAGATTGATAGAAATAGTGTCTTGCAAGGCAGCTGTATGGCGAGCATTTATTGTAATAAATAAGGAACTGTTCAATTTTGATTAATAAATGCACTTTATTAAATGGTCAACTTTATCTTATATAATAATTATCTACGCATAAGGATAGAAGTCCTTAGATCGCAGGGCTATGGGACAACCCGTGGACTGATCTCCAAGGCCGTGATCTAGAACATATTCAAGAGTCATAGAATCCAATCGAGATAGGACATCGTTGGATTCGGTTAGACTCTCACTATTGTGTATACTCCGATGAATTGGAGGGCCCTTGGGTTCACGAGCGTGACTGGGATAGTCGATACACATAAGTGGGTGGCATGCTGGGATGGCAAGCGCACTGAATACCCCAATTAGGAAATAACTCACCATGGAAGCGGTAGTTGCATATCGGGGTTGAAGTTATTCCAATTTGCAATAGTATACGAGGAACGATCCATAACTACTTGAGGTGATAGGGTTTATCTGGTGCGAGAACGTCTATACTTTGATATGAGTTCCGACTGACTGGGGGTCGCCAAAAAGTCTCTGTGGACTCGTATTGGGTATAGAGGAACTCGTATGCAGATTCATATCATCAACAAAGGATCCATTGACCCGACTTGATAGGTTGGGACATTCTCCTATGGATTTCTGTGAGAAATTAATTCTGGTAAAATCCTTGGCCAAGGTATCTGACACTTTATGTAAGTAGCTCATAAAGATTAAGTCAAAGAGAATTTATTTCAAGATCAGAGTACATAAGGTCAAGATGAAATAAAAGAGAATCCGATGAAAGACCATACCCTTAAGTCTCGACTGGGAGATTGTTCGATGGAGAGATTATGTCGTATATGAAAATTGTAAATGATAAAAGGTTGACTGAATTAATTCACCAGTGATTGGGCTCCATGGGCTGGTGGCTGGACATCGACCGTGGAGTGTGGGAGAATTCCCAAATTGGCAGGGGTGCTAATTTTGGAATGATCAATCGAGAGAGTGTTCGATTGATTTAGAGTAAGTCTTACTCGAATAATTAAATAATATTTAATTATAACCCACGGCCAATTATGTGGTGAACCTACGGGGGCATACACAATACACATGAAGCGAAAGCAAGGAAATAAGAACGACCGAGTCGACTGGGTCGACTGGGTGAATAATCGACTGGGTCGACTGGGTCGACCCAATTGGAACAAAATAGGATCCAATTCGAATTGGATCAGGATCATAAATTAAATTAGAATTTAATTTGTGAGTAAATTAATTAAGTTGGATTTAATTAATTAAATGAATAATTAATTAATTGGACTTAGAGTCAAAATTAATTAATTGGGAGACTAGTTAATTAATTGGGCTATTTAATTGGGAGACTAAATAAAGCCTGGTCAAAATTAATTAACTGGGCCATGAATTAATTAGAAGACTTGGTCTTCTAATTAGAGAGGGCCATGGCCCATGTAGGAGAATGGAATCCTAGTCCTAATAGGACTAGGTTAAGGAGATAACTATAAGTAGCTTACTTGTAGTTATTTTACACACAACTCAATAAGCAAAATTTGAGCAGAGCAAAATTCTCTCCCCTCTCCCTGTGTAATCGGCCGAACCCTTCTTCCCTCTGGAAGAATTTTTCGTTTTCGATTTTGTTCCAAGATCGTTCCTAATTCCTAGATTATAATATATCTTGTGTTCTAGCTGATCAAGATTTATTATTTTTCGTGTAATTGTGGTGTATCAACCCGTAGAGGTGCAACACGTGGGGCGCTACTACAGAGCTTGGGTCGATTTTGCTGAGGAGAAATTCAGAGTCCATTTTGCTAGCTAAGGATTTGTAAGGAGATAGGTATAACTGCAACTGTTTATACTATCGTTTTATCTATGTTCATGAATATACAACTAGAGTAGTATCCTGGCAAGATTCCGTAAGAGGTCCTAAAATTTTATATTCCGCTGTGCCTAGGGCTGTTTATCTTACCGAATCCCAACAGACATATCTATGGAGCTTGTAAAGGGAAATTCGGTGCTCCCCCTAAGTGGAGTACTCACAAGTCGTCTGAGATCGACACGTGTCCATTGAGAGGACAATGAGGTTTGACTTTTCAGAATTATAATGAGTCCAATGAAATTTAGACAGGTGGCTTATATCTTATTTGTTTTTTGTTTTTTTTTTTTCAAATTTCAGAATACATAAAATAGAACTAAAAAACGTATACCATTAAAATATTTAACCAGGGTTTGATTTTACACTTACTTAAAATAAATGTAAAGTAAATAATAAGCATAAACAAAAAAGCCCCAAAATTAAATTTACCAGTTCTTAAAATTACCATCGCTTGAAAAAGCTCTCTTCTACCAATTACCCACACTGCCCCACCGCCCCCATCAAACCGGCGACGGAGCTCTCGCAGGTGTGACTCAGCCGGCAACATCTTTCTCTCACGCATTCCCTATTTCCTTCGCGAGCTTCTCTCTCGATCACCCACCGCCAACGAGGTTTCTTTCGAACATCGACCACCCTTCTCTCAGCCACGAACTGTTGGCGCCCTCTCTCTCCTTTCCCTATACTCAAGGACTATTACACCATTGTTAAATGTGAGGACTTTTTCATTATTTACTAAGTACATTTTGGGGAAATGTAAATCTATGCAAATGAATATATCTTATATGCTTGTGGGTTTTTTATATTAGAAATGGAATAAAGAAGCTATGCATTTTGTATTATCTAAGTTGACTGTTATGTATTTTGTATATTAGTATACCAGTAAAAATTGTTAAATGTGAGGACTTTTTTCATTATTTACTAAGTACATTTTGGGGAAATGTAAATCTATGCAAATGAATATATCTTATATGCTTGTGGGTTTTTTTATAGTAGAAATAGAATAAAGAAGCTATGCATTTTGTATTATCTAAGTTGACTGTTATGTATTTTGTATTGGAGTCAACTTTTCAATGTATTATTTACTAGTTAATCAAATCTAATAAGTTATTTAAAAGTGCCATGTATTTACATATAGATTAGTTGTCAATTAGTATTGTAAGCTTTTGTTTTACTCTTAATAAAAAATTCTCTTTTATCATTTTTCTCTCTCCCCAAATCCAAGACTCAAATGCAATGTCACCTTACAATTCAAGATTCAATCTAGAGCATGAGAATTAGCAATTTTCTTGTCGAAATCCAAAACTAAATAGTTTTCACTTGATTACGTACTTCAAATTTGAGCATGAATACTTTGATTGTGAAACTAATAATGATCAATTTTTCAATTTCATGCAGTACATTATTCTATAATAAAATGGAACAAAATCTGAATATATCACGTGAAGATGATGATTTGCAATTATGTCCAGGTATATTTTCATTGGATTTTCTTATTTCGAAGCGTAATTTTCACTTTAAAACTTAACTCCTTGTTATTTTGTCAGATTTGAATTGTGGCGATGAAAATGAAGAGACAAGTCAATCATCTCTTACTACTAATATTGAGATAGAATTTGCAAGCTTAAATGTCGAAGAAATGGAAAGTAGATTGGAAGTTGGTAAGCCAATACCAGATGAAATTATTGCATATGGGATGTATTGTTTATATGGACGTGCAAAAGGCTTTAGTGTCAGAAAGGATAATGTTAGTGGTTTAAAGATGGTTCTAGAATAAAAGCGAGAGATTTTGTGTGTTCTTGTGAGGGAAATAAGGATGAAAAACGCTCAAGACTTAATATACCAGCTTTTCTTAAACCGACTAAGAGATGTAATTGCAAGGCAAAAATTAGAGTCGGACGATTAAAAGGGCAAGATTGGAGGGTGACTTCCTTTAGAAAAGAACATAATCATGATATGTATTCACCTGATCTAACATATCCTTTAAGATCATCACGCCAATTGAGTTCTAAAATGCAACGGTGCCTAGAGTCGATGGTGAAGTGTAAATACCCGTGCGTAAAGCCTATGACTTCTTGCGAATTGAGAGTCAAGGGAGAGAAAATGTTAGCTGTACTCAGAAAGACATGTACGATGCTGTTTCTCGTGCCAAAAAATAGAGCATAATTGAGCGATCTGATGATGATCAATTGGTTGAATATTTCATGAATATGACTAACAAAGAACCTGGCTTTTATTGGAATGCTCAAAGGGACGAAGATAAAAGGTTGGTGAACTTTTTCTTCCGGGATTACCGATGCCGTATTGACTATGAATATTTTGGTGATGTGCTTTCGGTGGACACAACTTATAGAACAAATAAGTATAACATGATTTGTTGTCCTTTTGTTGGCATAAATCATCATTGGCAAACTGTTATGTTCGGATGTTCTTTCATGTCAAATGAGAAAGAGAGTCCATTTGAATGGTTATTCACGACATTCCTTGAGTCCATGGGTGGTAAACAACCTGAAACCAGTGTTTTTAAAACCGGACCGATCATTGAACTGGAAGCCTTACTGGTTACTGGTTCGATCGGTTAGATCGGATAAACCACTGGTTCGAATGGTATAACCGGTGTGACTTTATTATTATGTAATATTATATATATATATATATATATATATATATATATATATATTTAGATTATCTAAAATACAATTATAATTCAAGAAATTATCATTCTTTGTCAATATAAATTTTTATTGTTTCATGCAAATAATCAAAATGTCTTAATAATTAAGATCAATGTCAAAAATAAAAATCTCAAGTATTCTTCAAATATACATATATTCGAAACAAGACAACAAAATTAAAAGTTCATCTCATATTCAAAGTTTTGGCTTGTTCATTTGGTTCTATTGTTGTAAGTTGATGTTTATATGGTAATTGATTTGCATAATTTCATACACAAAATAATATTATTCACAATGATGAGAAAATGGTTATGTACTTCTTTATGTAAAAGAAAATGTATTATTGCATTGATTGTGAAAACACTAAAATAATGAATGTTATTCCAATTAAAGTATATAAATGTAATTCTATTAAATGTTAAACAAGTGTTCAAATAAATAACAATAACAAAAAATCTCTAAATTTAAAAAAAAAAAAAATAAGTGAACCACTGGTTCAATGGTTTTATCGGTTCACTGGTTTTACCGATTTTCGAGCTGGTTTTACCGGTTCGAACTGGTTAATTAGGAGACTGGTTTTTAGGGGTGAACCGAACCGGATTGGGGACCGGTTAGCGGTTGAACCAGGTCAACCGGCCGGTTCGATCCGGTTTTCAAAATACTGCCTGAAACAATATTCACCGATCAGTGTAGATCAATGATGAATGCTATTGACACTGTTTTCCCAGAATCACATCATCGATTGTGTCATTGGCACATCAATCAGAACACGTCTAACCATTTCGGCAGCTTGGAAGGAGATGAAGTTTTCAAAAAATTATGGTTGAAGTGCATGAATGGTTGTGATTCAGAAGAAGAATTTGAACAAACATGGAAAAAGATGGTTGATGACTATAACATTGAGGACAAAGATTTGTTCACTAACATGTACAATTTGCGTCATAGATGGGCTACTGCTTTCAGTTGCCATAGATTTAGTGCTGGACTTAACGCTACATCGAGAAGCGAAGGTACAAATGCAGCATTGAAAAATGAATTTGGTGGATCAACCTCTTCTCTTTATGATTGTGTCATTTCCTTTGATGAGCTTCTTGAATCATGGCGTAATGATGAAAAGATAAAAGACAACTATAGTCAACATTACTGGCTTCCGGTGGGACTTAATCCATATTTGGTCCATGCATCTAAGGTATACACATTAGAAATATTCACTTTGTTTCAGGAACAACACGATTTGTTGTCAAACTTTGCCATCACTGGAAAAGAAGAGGTTTTTGGTACTTCTTTAGTGTTGTACATAATGAATTCACGTATGGGGACAGTGCGGAGCTATTGAGGGGGGGGGCCGCCCCCCCAAGAAAATTCTGGATATATATATATATATATATATATATATATATATTTTATTTATGAATTATGAAGATACTGGTATGTGGTCTACTGGTTAAGGTACTTAAGTTTATGTTTGAGGGCCAGAGTTCGAACCCCATGGAGAACATTCTCCTCTTTTTATTTATTTAATTTATTGTAATTATTTATCAAATATCAATTATTAAGCTTATTAAGTTACAAAATGTTTTTTGGGGCTTCCTAAATATTTTGAACCATATGTTTAATGGACTCTTAACAAACCTGTTAGTAGACTTTTTTCATATTTTGTTGGATAAAACAATTGCTAGTATTATGCTGGATAAAATTATAGTGTTACTTTATTTTAAATTAAAAAAATTTATTCTATCATATTCAAAAAGCCATCGAGTTTGCTACCCAAAAAAGTTTCGCCCCCCCTAGGAAAATTGTCTAGCTCCGCCACTGTATGGGGAGGTCACGGTTCATTACAGTCCAATTCGATAGTCAAACATCGAATGTGAGTTGTAGTTGTTACAAATATGAGACTTGCGGTATATTATGTAGTCATGCAATTAAGGTCTTAGAGAGAGTCAATATAGATTACATTCCTGAGATATATATTAAGAAGAGGTGGACCAAAAGTGTGGCAAAAAGAATATGTGGTGGACGAGGTACTAGCTGCAGTGGTACTAGTGGTGCATTCCCCGTAGTATTTGTTCCAGAAATGGTGAGAAAAGTTTATGGTCTGGCTGGTAGAGCTAAATTTCATAATGAGACTAGATCAATCTTGGCAGAATCTCTTGAAAGTGTTGAATCAAAATTGAATGATTGGTTTGAGAATTTTAATTTAAATGTACCCCCTGTTGGGAATGATGGAAATATTCCTCAAACAAATGAAACAGGGAGAGGAGAAAATGTTCCTCAAACAAATGAAGTAGTTCTACTTGACCCACATCCGATCAGGACAAGAGGATATGCCGATGTTCACATACGTCATTGGGATGCTAAAGGCAAAAGGTCAAAAGGAAGAGGCCAACGTTTAAGTAAGTTTTAAATTAATTCATTGTACAAATTAGAAATCTTTTATTTTAATAATTTTTAAGGAACCATATTTTTGTTAAACAATATATTTCAGAAAGCACTACGAAAGTGACTATGCAGAGAGGACAAAACTTGCAAATAATCGAAAATCCATGCCCCTCACAAGAGACTTGTGTCCAAACTTCACAAGGAACGATGCATGTTCAAAACATTTTCCAACAACCTTTTATTTTACCTTATCAAGAGCCGTTCATTGCCTCTCAATTGACTACAAATCGACTTCTACAGCCTAATGATTGTCATCCTACTCAAACGACTCATTTTGCCTCTTCACTTCTTGCAAATCAATATCCATTATCTTACACAATGCCTCTGGTTACAAGAACAACTCCAGTAAGTAATCTAAGTTTTTTGCATATTGGTAATTGTTCAATAGAGAGAACTTGTGTGTGTGATTGAGAACTTGGTGCATATTATTCACATTGTATTGTTGTGTTATAGAGAATTAGTGGGAATTCCAATGCAGAAGTTGCTGAATATTTATTTGGAGATCTTAACTTCCTAGGGGTATATATATTTAATAGAAAAGTTATATGCTGTATTTATTTAACTTTGATTACTTCTTAAGATAATGTGAATACTAATTTATATTTATTTATGTTTATACAGGAATTTCCTAAAAATGGACGAATTTATGGAACAAAATTAATTTTGTTTTTACCTTTTTGAGGTGTAGTCTGAATCAATTGTTGGAACAAGATAATACTTTGGATGCAAGATTTATTTTGCAAGATCTGTAATTTTGTATGTGCTATTTAAAAGCAACATTAGATATTAAACTATGTTGTATTTTGTTACTTTTGGAAGTAGCAGTAAGGCTAAAGTATGCTCAGACGTTGAATGGAAAATTGTTTTGGATCAATTATATTGTGGTAGTATCAAATATGATTGATTATTGTACTGGGTTTTTCAAATATAATAGTGAATTTTCTGAAATCACGTTTTTCTTATATTGGAGGAATTCTTGCTAACAAGCAATATTATTGAAGTTACAAGTATAAAAAACAAATATAGCTTTGAATATCAAATTAATTTACTCGATATTCGACTTGGGTTAATTCAGTAAAAATTTGTTTAAGTTCGGTTCGTCAACCTTATCAAACAAGTTTATACAAGACTTTTTATAAATTTTGAAGCGCGGGTCGATAACTAAAATTTGACACAATGTATCAAGTATATTAGTAAAACAAAGGTATGGCCTAATTGCATGTGACAAGGACGGAATCAAAAGTGTTTTTGTACTTTAAAGAAGATGATAATTCTTGTTAATAAGCTACACACTATCCTAAACAAACGTTAATTTAATTTTTCATTGGCATCTATACACTATCAAATACAAATTTCATATTCGTTACACACTTGTGATTAAACAGAAAATACAATTTTAAGTACAACAAAAATTTATTAATTCAAAATACTAACTATAATTACCATAAACAATACAATAACTTACAGAAAATAGATATGAACTAAAAGAAATATTTACATAATGTTGTTGCTAAAATCAGATCTCCTAACTAAATCCATGCAAAAATCCAACCAAACCAATTACATCAACCCACACAAACTCTAAAGTACTACAGCCCAGCCCACATCAACTCATTTCATCTCATATCCAATTCCAGCCCAGTCCAAAACATAACATCCAGTCCATCTAAAATTGAACCAAGCAACCGGCTCCTCTCTTCACGTCCGTCCCGACCGTTACGGCGCCGTTAACAACCACACCCATCTCCTCCGTCAACCTAGCGAGCAGTTCGTACACGATGTAATAATGACAACCACACCCATCTCCAGGGGCGGACCTCTTTGAGGACTGGGGGGGGCCATGGTCCCCCCAGAATTGAAAATAAATAGTACATATACGTAAATGTTTGCAACAAACTAAAGTGGTCTAGTGGTAAGTTGCTAAGAGGACTCTCAGGCCCAGATTTCGAATCCCTAGCTTGAAACTCAAACGAGTGTATGGTCTTTTTAGAATTAATTATTTAGTCTTTTAGTATTAATTTTTTCCTTATGCGCTGTTTTAATTTTTTTTCCTTACTATTAGTATTAGTTTCAATTTTTTTCCTTATGAATATTTATTAGTATTACCTTGTATTAAATACAACTTTACAATAATTAAAATTTATATTGTAAATTGTCCTTGTGTTTTCTAAATTTATCAATTTTTTAAACTATTAATTATGTAAATAGATATTCGTATATGATTTGCTAAAAAATATTAGAGTTTACTTTAATTATCATTCTCGAGTAAAAAAATCAAGGTTATTTGCTACAAAAAAATTCGGCCCCCCAACAAACACCGCCTAGGTCCGCCCTTGCCCATCTCCTCCGTCAATCAGGGCCGTTACTACCCACCCGCCACCTCTTCCTTCCGTCATTGTTGTTGCTGCCTCTTTCTCCTCTTATCAGATTTCCCCGGTTAATTTCTAAAGTGGAATTGGGCAGTGGCAGTCGTTTCAAACCAGGGATCGATATTTGAGCTCTTTTTGGGTAGAGCCGTAGAGGGAAAAATTAGTTCAAACGAGGTCGGTTTTTTCGGGGCTTCTAGGGTGCGGGCACCGTAACTCGCCCTCACATGCGGGATAGCCCGAAAACGATGCCATATGGCGTGCGTAACTAGTATGTGACTCGACGAGTTGACTCGGTCTATAAATAGACCATTTTACCCTTTTTTAAAAAAATTTAATTAAAAGTTTAGATAATCTTCAATTAATAAAAGACATTTATAACCTTTGAATCAAAATAATTAAAACTAAAAACAGATTGACCCTTATGTTCCATGATATTACGAATTGAATTATTTTATTTCTAAAAATAAAAAAAAACAATTATGATATAAAAAGACCACTTTACCCCTAATTTTGATAATAATTGACTTTGACAATTTTGCAAATTGACCCCTATATTTTGCGATTTTACATATTGAATTATTTTGCTTCTAAAAAAATATAAAAAACCGTCTGTCATATAAAAAGACCGTTTTACCCCCAATGTAGATAATAATTGGCTTTGAAAATTTTGTCAATTGACCCCTATATTTTACGATTTTACAAATATAATTATTTTGCTTCTAAAGATTAAAAAAAATCGCTTGTCATATAAAAAGACCGCTTTACCCCCAGTTTAGATAAGACTTTGACGATTTTGCAAATTGACCCCTATATTTTGCGATTTTACGAATTGAATTATTTTGCTTCTAAAAATAAAATAAAAAACCGCCTATGATATAAAAAGACCGCTTTATCCCCAATTTTGATAATAATTGACTTTGACAATTTTGCAAATTGACCCCTATATTTTGCGATTTTACGAATTGAATTATTTTGCTTCTAAAAAATATAAAAAAACCGTCTGTCATATAAAAAAGACCGCTTTGCCCCCAATTTAGTTAATAATTGACTTAGACAATTTTGCCAATTGACCCCTATGTTTTTCGATTTTACGAATTGAATTATTTTGCTTCTGAAAAAAAATAGCCTGTTATATAAAAAAGACCGCTTTACCCCCAATTTTGATAATAATTGACTTTGACAATTTTGTAAATTGACCCCTATGTTTTGTTGTTGGTCCCAAGTGGTCAGATTAGGTCTAGAGGTGGGGGAGGGGGGTGAATAGACCTCTGAAACTTTTTAACAGATTTTAAACTTCAAAACTGTTGTTCAACTTAAACAGTCTAAGCTGTTACCGAACAGTAATTTTACAAGGCTGATCGCGAACAAATCTTTGAACAACTTTGTTGACCACTAATCTGATAATCACTTTGCTGATTTTTGCTAAAATCAGTTTTAATACTAGAGTACTTGCAGCGGATTTTCAAAGTGTTTTTCACAAGTAAACTTAGCAGTCTGAAAATTGTTTCCCCAGTTTTGTAAACTCCTTTAATTTAATTTTCAAACAGTTTTAGAGTGTTTTATGCAGATATGAAAATATGCAGAAAAACTTATGCAAAAAAAACACCAGAATTTTTATAGTGGTTATATGAATTGAAATCCTTTAGTCCACTCTTCCAAGCCACTTAGATCTTGGGTTATACTATAAACACACAGTTTACAATATACTCCACTCACGCCAAAACAACAAATGAATCTGGTCGTAAGCTCGCAATAGGAAATCACAAAGAAGACCTATTCTACAGAGACTTATCACTCACAAAGACGGATAAGAACTCCTCACAACTCTTTTCTCTCACAGATTCACTCAGAAAATGTTTTCTTGAACTTCAACGGCTTCTGTCAACAAATGACTTTCAGCAGATGAGTGAGCTATTCTTGAGCTTTTGAGACTTAAAAAATATTTGCTTTGAATTCGATCTCTCAGAAGTTGTATATGTAGCTCCTTTTCTCTTCGTCTCTTCAGCTATTTATAGTCACTCTTTGAATTATGTCCGTTGAAGAGAGACACAATTAAAACTTCTTGATTTCTGGTCCTTAATTTCCGCGAACGGCTCTCTGCACAGTGACAGTACTGCGAACTGTACTTTCTGTCAGGCAGCATTAAATGCACCAAGCTGATACGAAGTCTTTCTTCAATCATTTGTCTTTAATAACATTGTACTTCAACATTTATTACTTTATTTATTACCGTTGGGATGACTTCTTGATCCTTTCCACTTGGCTGATCGAAAGTGCAAGTCTGATGATGAACAGAGCTGATCCTAAACTTGAACCAATCTGATTTGAGTCGGCTGATCTTCATTAGTCTGATTTCTTTCCTTCAGCATATCAGTAATCTTCTGGACCTTGAATATTTGACCCGTCTGATGTCTTCTTACTTGGTCAAAATTCTTCTAAGGGATATCAGCTAAGTTTACTTTTACTTAGCAGATTTGAAGTTTTGGAAATCATCAAAACCTCCCTTTACTAATTGTCTTCAGTGCGTTTCATCTTCATCCTTATCCAACAATTTCCCCCTTTTTGATGATGATGAAACTTCAGCTAAGTACCTGTTTTACCTATACTAAAGTTTTGATTCTCAAAATTTTCTGAGATAGAAAAAGTGTGTTGGAAACAGAACTTGTACTTTTTATTGATAATAAGATAAAGATTACAAGTTACAATTTCTGTTCAGATAAGATGACTGAAAAAGAAATAAAGATAACTGATTACAAAATATTTGATTATACTAGTCATCAGCTTCTTCATCATCTCCTTCAAGCACTTCTTCATACTCATAAGAAGATTCTTCATCATCTTTTTCTTCCTCATCTTCATCAGCATCCTTATCCAAAAGTAGATTGGACTTAACAGCTTCCATTTTAGCTTTGATCTCTTCTTCTCTAGCTATTTCGTCCATCTTCCTCTTGATCCTCTCTTCATCCTTGAATTTGGTAAAGGGCTCTGATTTATCTCCATCAGAATCCTTGGATGCAGCTGTTTCCTTAGCTTTATCCTTGGCTTTTTCAGCAGCTTCGTCTTTGCCTTCAACATTTTCAGCAGCTTCAGTCTCTTCAGCATCTTCAGGCTTTTCAGGTTCAGTGACAACAGTTTCCTCCACTTTTTCCTCTTCCTTCTTCTCTTCCCCCTTTTTGTCATTATCAGAAATGGTGACACTGGCAGGTCTGATAGGAGGGTTGAGTGCAGTTTCCTCCACTTTTTCCTCTTCCTTCTTCTCTTCCCCCTTTTTGTCATCATCAGAAACGGTGACACTGGCAGGTCTGATAGGAGGGTTGAGTGCAGCAGGCTGAATTTTCATAGCAGCACATAGAGCCTTCAAGTTCTGATTGACCACATCGTGACTGGCGGTAAGATGATTGAGAGTGGTGCTGATGGTGTCAGTCTGAATCAATGTTAAGTTGCATAGTGGCAAGTTCGTTGTGTATAACCGTTCCAGCTTGATGAACTTCCTGCAACAAACTAAGCGATTTAACCGAATTTCGTCGGGTAGGATTATATCAGTAAATTGGTGATATTGGGGATTCTCAATATATATGATTTAAAGGGCTCTGTTACTTTATTCCGGATGGATCAATCTCAAGGAAGAACAATTAGATGGAACAATCAGTAATAAAGACGATCAATGAATATAATAGTATGGCAAAAGCTTTTCTATTCAATAATCTTAGATTATTTTGGTATACAGGCGTAAGCAGAGTATGTACAGCGTGTATAATACAATGATTAACTAGGTATTTATATCACATTAAACCTAGCTTTAGAAGGAAACATAATCCTAATAGGACTCGGCCCAATCGTCCTTCTTGAGTCCGGATTGTAGTCTGCTTGTTGAGGAGAGTCGTATTCTACCGGGTCGATAGGATGATCCCGAACTGACTCTTGGTCGAACCGATCTTATATCCCTTAGTCGATCCGAACATTATAAGGTGTGCGAAATTGCCCCCATCAGTACTCCCTCACTTCTTCGAGCGTATATGTAGTAAAAGCTCGTAGAAGTAGATGGTTTCTTACGACTGTTATTTTCTGTGAGTTGTGCCTCGTTAAAAACCTTACTTAAGAAAAAACCCTGTGGGAAAAAATCCTAAGTAAGGAAAAGAGTGCTACGCATCATAGATAGTCGTTTTCTCTTCCCAATTACGAACCGCTACGCGTCCCTTCGGGGAGACCTTTCATCTTTTTCCGTTTCGGCGGGAACGTGATTAGTTGTGAGGAGTTCGAAACGTCTTTTCACTTCTCACTATAAATAGGTGACTATTAAGCTTGTCATTTTTACTTTATGCTTCCTTTCACCTCGCAGTCATTTTCTTGCTCAGTCGTTCATCATTTAAAATTTTCCTTTTATCGACTTATATCCTCCGAGGTTCCAAAAAAATGGCTTCTATAAGAAAATCTTCTTCCTCCTTTAGGGAGAATGTCGCTCCTATTATCGAGGAGGCGTTGCATTCTAATCCTTCGAGCAAGCAAACTGGAGTTTCAGAATTTATTGTTCCTGCTGAGGATACCTTTAAGGTACAAATTCTTTCTGATACGGACGTCGCTGCCCGAGCCAAGAAAGGCAAAGGCACAGCTCCTCAAATTTCTGAACCGATTGAGGATCTAGCTTGTGCTTACACTGTGGATACTTTCTCTGAGGTTGTGAACAATTATGCCAAATATTTTCCGGAGGGTTCTAAGATAGTTCTCCCTTCTCCTTCTGATAGGGTTACATCACCGCCGGAGGGATGTCGAGCCTTTTACACGGCCCATTTTAATAGTGGTCTGCGTCTTCCGTTGTCTGCCCTCTTTCTTGCTATTTTAGAAATATTCAGTGTGTCCTTGACTCAATTAGTCCCTAATTATGTGGCCTTCGTGGTTTGTTTTTCTGTTTTGATGATAGCGAAAGAATTCCAACCCTCCTTTCGTAATTTTACGCAATTGTTTCGCTTTAACATTTCTAGTTCCTCCAATCGCGGATATTTCTTTGCTAGCCAGAAGCCTAGTCGCACAATCTTTGACTCCCCAGTTTCTAGCAACCCTTCTTGGAAATCTCATTTTTTCTTTGTTCGTCCACCACCTCATCTTCATTTGGCGGATGGCTCGACTACGCCCTTTTTGTGGGATCATGAGTCCAAGTGGGTTTATGGAGGTCGCCTGCCGACCTGTGAACTTATTCCTGACGATCCTCAGTTTATTGGTGAAAACCAGGCTATGCGTGCCAATAAATATCAGAGTGCTCTTCTTATTGGAGAAGTTTTCCTTCGTAAAGCGGGATTGAGTACTCATATTTTTCCAATCACTTCGTCATCTGAATCACTCGGTAAGCATTTATTTCAGCATAGTGTTGTGATGATCTCTTTTCTGCAGAGGGTCTGACTTTGACCATGTTTCTTTTATCAGCTCATATGGTAGAAAATTCCCGACATTCTTCAAAGGGAAAAATGGTGTTGTCTATATCCACCAAAACCATAGAGAATGTTCCTGTCGAGCAGAGAGCGTCTGGAAGAGAAAATCGGAGTTGAGTCATGACTCCGAGGAGAATAGAGAGGAATCTCCAGATTCTTCTCCAGAATCCCCTATTCGTCAGGAGACAGGATCCGGTTATCCCCCCTCTAGCTTAGGACATCTTTGGGTATACGTGGATGTCGCAGTTGGTCGATGCCTCATCCTAATGACAATCCGGTGGAGAGAAAGAAGAGTTATTATGGTCGTTCTGGTAACGATCTTTCTTTACTCGGCGATAATGATCCAAAACCTACTTTGGTCGAAATGATCGATGATCACCTAGAGGGAAAAAGAGCCGCTGGTTATCCTGAGAATGATTCTTTAGTTCACGACGAGAGCGAAAATGCAGTGGATAAGGCCGCTCGTGTTCTTTTTTCCGGCGTTTTTACTCGTGACATGAATAAGACATGAATAATCTTCTTCGGAAGGATCCTTTGGAGAAATTTCAGCGAGCTTCTCTTTATGCTGAAAAGGTGATCTCCCTTTAAGTGTGCTTATAGGGTAATTTTCTTCGATGATCACTTTAGTTTGCTAATTCATTTCTTTTTACCCCTTTTCTTTTTTCAGACTAAGACTTGTTTGGCATCATATGCCTATGAAACTGCTCTCTGGAAACAACAATGTGAGTTTCTGGATGAGAAGTATAAAACTTTACTTCATAAGTTTTCTGATTCGGAGGTTGATCCCTCAATGACTTCTTCCGTTCCGGTCGTAGAGACTCGGGCTACGGGGACTGATGACCAGGAGATCATAGACAGGGTTCTGGAGACTTCCCGTGCTCAAGAACAAGCCAATCAATTGGTTAAAAAGTTAGAAGAGTTCCAACTTCAGAGTATTGCTCGAATTAGCGAGTTGGAATCTCGAGTATCAAGTCTTCAAGCTTCTCTAGAGGAGTATGAGAGGGACATTCCTCTTAGTGGACTCAGGGATCGTTATGGCCGGAATCATGATGAAAAAGTTATTCGTGAATTCCTTAGCTCCCCCGTTCATACGGCGTTGGTAAACCAAATGGTCGGTCCGCTCCTGGAGAGTACGTTCAAGAAGGCGATTCATCAGTTGGTAGCTTTTGAACTGATAGATGATCGTCGAAAGGAATATTTTAAAGCGGCGCACATTAGGTTGAACCGTTATGGCGAAGAATATTCTCCTTCCGAGCTGCAGGACGTCGTTTATCAAAAGTTTCCCTTGGCTCACCTTGTCAAAGAGTTTGGTAGGCCATTGCCGATTCCTCCTTCAGATATCAATGACGAGGTCGATAATAATTTTATCGATCCAGAGGAAGATGAGGAGAATATTGAAGCAACGAATGAAGGAGACGTCGCTGGCGAACAGGAAGTTCCAGATGGCGACCAAGTTGTATGAATCAAGGAGCGATATGTTGATCTTGTGAAATAACCTTTGTAACCGTTATTGTGAGTTGAATTGTAATATTACTCTTTTATCCCTTTGTAAAATAAACGTTTTATATTCTGACAGTCACGTCCTTTCGTCTTCTCTGTAATAATTCAGACAAGTCATTAACTTTGCCGTAATCATTATGCGTATGTCTTTTCAAATTCTAGTGTTCATTCCAAGGCCAGTTTCTGTATTTCGCGCCCTTTCTTTGGGTCTATCGCGTCTTTTCGTATAGTATAAATATAAAAGGTAAAAACTTGACTCGCTATTTACCGCTTTACTCATTTCTTAACAGAATACTCTTTCTTCAGCAGGTCGATAAGCTTTCTCGATATTTTAAATTTACTTTTTGAATTCCGATCATGAGTAATCTTTTTGGTAACACATCGAAGCGTCCTTCCCGTGAGAACGCTAAAAATATCAGACTGAAGAAGCCTCGAACAGAGGGGCCCTCGATGGAACCTCCTCGTTCGTCCTCCGTTAGTAGGTCGGCGACCGATACTCTTGTTATCCCTTCTAAACCTTTTTCTGTAGTTAGTTCATCTTTTGTACAACCAAACTTTTCTTCTTCTGGTGAAGTAGAAAGTAGGCCTTCCCCTGGTCGGGTGGCTTTTGGTGATATGTCCAACGAGGAGCAGACTTTTAATATACCTGTTTCTTCAGGTGTCTCTTCTTTTGAGCATGGTTTTCATGGAGGGGTTCCTAATAACTCCGTTCCTTCCACTATTTCTACCGCCCAGCTTGTCAGCGGACACCAAAGGGGAGATGCCACGGGGGCAGTTGGTGGAGATTCTTTTTTGGATCCTTCCGTGACACAATCTGTCTCCCACGATTTTTCTGATTTTTTATTTAATGATACAACTATTGTTACTACTTCCTTTGAATCCGGCGGGCCTTCTGGAGGTCGAATTGGGTCATGGTCCGGTCGTCGGACCGTTATTTCTGCTTCAGGTAAGGAGACCTCGGTTAGTCCCAACGAGAGGGAATCCCCCCGTTTGTTAGATGAACGTTGCATCCTCGAGCAGGTTAAGGATATTATGCAGTCGGTGACTCCACGTCCTGACGGTGTTCCTTCTGTTAGTGAACTGCCTGGCTCTGTTGAGCCCGACGCTTTGTCCTGGGACCTAGGCCTGAGCACTATTTTGCCTGGTGAGTTGAGGAAGCTTGAGGGTACTTCCAATGTTCGCCTTGTTCAGTCGCTGGTGAAGTTATGCGAGCAGGTAGACACATCTTTTTATATTTCCCGCTTTTATTTTGATTGCCTTGTTGTGTAGGGGCTTTCCTTATTCTTTTCTTTTCTAGGCCAAATATTTTGCACTCCAGCTGGGAGTGCAAAATGACGATCTGTGGATCGGTAAGGAAGCTTATCAACGTCGTTCGGAGTCGGAGACGGCGAAGGCGACAGGGCAGACTCTCCAGCTGTAGCTTGCCAATGATGACCTCAAAAAATTACAAGAAGAGAAGTCTGTCTGGGAGAAGGAAAAAGGTGATTTGGTTCAGGCTGCTGCCCTAGCAGAGGAGTCTCGACGGCAGGCCTATGAAGAAGGTTACGATGCCGGTTATCTAAAGCGTCAGGAGGAGTTGATGGCGTTTGTAGGTAACTTGACTCCTCGGAGGACTGTTTCTGCTAGTCGGCCTGTTGATAACAACCCTTCTCGGTGACCTGTTCGACCCGGTTGTTATTTTGAGTTTCTTCTCTCTTTTTTTTTTGCCCAAACTTTTTGTGTAGTTGCTTGGGCTGAAGTTTTTGTACGGGGAGAATGATTTAATTAAAGCTATGATCTTTTACGGGCAGATCCATGTATTTCAATCTGTAGATATATTTTGTTATGCATATTTTACTGTTATGCATACATATAACTTCTTGAAATAATCAGTATAGATTAGCATACTTATCTGATATTGATCTTCTGGGAGAATATCCAGTCTTTGAAAATGTAGCTTAGTCTTGCTCGATCAGTGTTTAAGTAACTGAGTGATATAACGTTTGTTCTTATATAAGGAGCCTATCATTCCTTCTGTTGAACTCTGCTTTTCTTAACATAGGACTAAGTTTGAAGAGAAGATATCTCTCTAGGTATCTTCCTAAAATTTATGTTTCTCTGTACTGATTGTGAGTTCCATGTTCCTCAAACCGAACAACCAGTGTATCAATATATCATTTCTTTGATATGGGAGGAATTGGAAAATGTAGAATTATTAGCCAGATCAGGTCTGTTCAGACCTCCTTCAGCAATTCTTTGGAATGTTAGGCAGCGGCGATAGTGTATTCTGGAATGACGGTAATTAACGCCTTAATATCGGTGTCAGACTTCTTAGAATCCAGTGGAGTTCTTGTATGGCCAATTAATAATTTTCCATATAATATATGAGGCAGTGACGACCCTCGTATGCTGGAGGGTTTGGTCTTATACTTCTAGGCGAGCCAATATTTTTTCATAATGTTGTAAACTTGCATGCTTTCGTTGAGGATCTTAAGCTTTCTGTCGGGCGACTATCATATGTGAGCGTGCAAACCTTTCTGGTCCGGAGCTCCTTTAGATTTGCTTCGATTGTTCTGTGATCGCTTCGATCTAAAGTTTCTTTTGTCATCGATTCGTTGAGTCGATCAGAGAGGTGTCGTTCCAATTTACTCGCATTAATTACCGGAAGTCAAAAGGTCGCATTTCCATCCCTTGATTAAATATCTTCCCAGCCGTTGGATTACTCAGATCTATCCCTATAAATAGGGAGGTGATTTGCATACTTCATTTGTAACTCTCAAAAAGGATGGAGACCTCAGTTTCCTTATATTTCATTTTGCCTTCTGATCCCATAATATTCAAAAATTCACATTATCGTGATTCATATCACAATAACTTAAATTTCATCTGCCTTGTACTGACGGGTCCCATGAAAGCCCTACCTTGTACTAACGGGTCCCATGAGGCCTCGAACTTTGTATACACGGGTTTGAGGTCCGTGGTTTCCTGTTTGCACATGGAGGGTTCGTATTTACCAGGCACCCCTTCTCTTGGATGTTACCTCCGGAGTGATAGGCCGCCGGGGTGTGCTGGTAAATTTTAATGTTCACGACGGCCCCGAAAAGATGCTGCTCTAGAGTAAAAATCAACTTTAATGTAAAAGCAGTATCTCTGTTGTGGGTGAATGAGTATTGCCGGTTATCTGGCTGATAATGCTCATTTCGTCTGGAAGAACATTTGATATTCAGAGCCTGGCCATCGAACTAAAGAAGTCGATCATCCTGAGCAGCATGCTTCTTAGGTGGTCGATCAAAATCGTCGAGGTACTAGGGAGGAGATTGATGTTTCCGTGGACATTGTCGTGAAGATCCCTGATCTATAGAATAGGATCATCCTATCTAAACAATTGTAACGACGTATAAATCGTATGTATACCTTTGTAATCTGATCAAAGCTTTTGAATGTAATTTATTACATGTTCACAGATGAATAAAACTTTATTTTTATTCCTTGCATTCTTCTTGTTGTTGATTTCGTCTTAATCTTATTTGGGAGGAGCGTTTATCGAGTAGATCAATTTATACTCAACTTATTTTTAAGATTTAGGTGTATTTACCAAATCTTTTTGATAGTTGGATGCAGATCGAGGAGCGTTTATTGAGCAGATCAATTTATACTCGACTCTTTTTTGTGTAGACTTAGGTTTTATATCAAAAACCATTTACTCGTTAAAAGTAGATCGAGGAGCGTTTATTGAGCGGATCAATGTATACTCAACTCTTTTTCATTTAGACTTAGGTTTTAATTACCAGAAGCCTATTTAATCGCTATAAATAGATCGAGGAGCGTTTATTGAGCGGATCAATTTATACTCGACTCGTTTTCATTTAGACTTAGGTTTTAATACCAAAAGCCTTTTAATCGTTATAAATAGATCGAGGAGCGTTTATTGAGCGGATCAATTTATACTTGACTCGTTTTCATTTAGACTTAGGTTTTAATACCAAAAGCCTTTTAATCGTTATAAATAGATTGAGGAGCGTTTATTGAGCGGATCAATTTATACTCGACTCGTTTTCATTTAGACTTAGGTTTTAATACCAAAAGCCTTTTAATCGTTATAAATAGACCGAGGAGTGTTTATTGAGCGGATCAATTTATACTCGACTCGTTTTCATTTAGACTTAGGTTTTAATACCAAAAGCCTTTTAATCGTTATAAATAGATCGAGGAGTGTTTATTGAGCGGATCACTTTATACTCGACTTGTTTTCATTTAGACTTAGGTTTTAATACCAAAAGCCTTTTAATCGTTATAAATAGATCGAGGAGTGTTTATTGAGCAGATCAATTTATACTCGACTCGTTTTCATTTAGACTTAGGTTTTAATACCAAAAGCCTTTTAATCGTTATAAATAGATCGAGGAGTGTTTATTGAGCGGATCAATTTATACTCGACTCGTTTTCATTTAGACTTAGGTTATAATACCCAAAGCCTTTTAATCGTTATAAATAGATCGAGGAGTGTTTATTGAGCGGATCAATTTATACTCAACTCGTTTTCATTTAAACTTAGGTTTTAATACCAAAAGCCTTTTAATCGTTATAAATAGATCGAGGAGTGTTTATTGAGCGGATCAATTTATACTCGACTCGTTGTATGGTTGGATCGAGGAGCGTTTATTGAGCGGATCAATTTATACTCGACTCGTTGTATCTTGATCTCAACCAATACGATTGTAGAATTCCGAGGAGTGATCACCGAATCAATCGATTTATACTCAATCTTGATTTAATATTTAAAATTGCTAGCAGGTATATTAAAAATCGAATCGTAGGCTAAGGCCTTTGTTACAATGAATAAAACTTACTAAAAAAAATAAAACAGCATGATCTATTGTAATTTATTTAACATAGTATTTTCTAAGGTTGACTGCATTCCAGGTTCTTGGTAAGGCTGTTCCGTCCAAGTGTGCAATTTTGTATGAGCCTTTCTTTCCTACACCAATGACAACGTATGGTCCATCCCAATTTTGTTGTAACTTTCCCACATGTTTGGATACTTCTACCTTTTTCAAGACCAGGTCCCTTTCTTTGAAGGTTCGGATGCGTACCTTTTGATTGTACGCCCTTTCCATATTTGCTTTAGTGACTTGCAACCGTACGGCCGCTTTTTCTCTTAAAGCTTCTGTTAAATCAATATCATTTTCTCTTGTCTTTTCATTTTCCTGATCGTCATACATTTCAATTCTCGGTATTGGAATTAGTGTTTCGATCGGAATAACAGCTTCAGAGCCACATACTAGGCTGAATGGGGTTTCCCCGGTTGAGGTCCTGAGTGTGGTTCGATTAGCCCAAAGTACTCCTGGGAGTTCATCTAGCCATTTTCCTTTGGCTGCCCCTAATCTTTTCTCCAAAGATTTGATTATTTCTCGGTTTGCTACTTCAATTTGTCCATTTGCTCTAGGATTCCCAACCGAGGTGAAATTTTGCTGAATTCCTAGTTTTGCACACCATTCTAGGACCTGCTTTTCCCGCAAATTGGGTTCCATTATCAGAGATTAGAATCCTTGGGATTCCGAATCGACATACTATGAATTTCCATAAGAAATTGATCACTTGGAATTGGGTTATTCGAGCAAAGGCAATGCATTCTATCCACTTACTGAAATACTCTATAGCGACCAAAACATATGCTTTTTTGGATCTTGCTGCTGGGAAAGGTCCCACAATGTCCATTCCCCATTGATCGAACGGCCAACATACTGGTATGGGGTGCATGTTTTCGGCTGGTTGATGACTTACATTAGCATGTATTCGACAATGGTGACATTTTTGGACAATGGTTGCATCCTTGTTGATGGTAGGCCAATAATATCCAGTTCTAAGGCATTTTAAAGCCAAGGCCCTTGCTCCGCTGTGATTTCCTGCTTCTCCTTCATGTACTTCTCGGAGTATATCATTGGTTTGAGATTCGGAGATGCATCTTAGAAGAATTCCCGATACTGATCTTCGGTAAAGTTTTTATTCTATTAATGTATACTTTGGAGCCCGATATTTTATTTTACGAGCTTTGTTTTGGTCCAGGGGTAATTTTCCTTCTCGAAGGTACTCTATCATTGGAGTCATCCAGTTTGCTTTGGCTTCTTCGATTTCCATTACTTGAGTGATCGGTGTTTTATCGATATCAATCGTTGGTGTATTAGAAATTAACCAATTGATTACTCTCTCAGTCTTTCCGTCATCAGATCCAGTAAATCTGGAGAGTTGATCGGCCCATCTATTTTCCGATCGTGGGATGTTCTGTATCCCAAAACTTTCGAATTTTTCAGCCAATTTTTTTACTTTGGCCAGATATTTGATCATGTTAAATTCTTTTGCCTCGTATAGGCCCTCTTTTTTTCTTTGTACTAACTCCGAATCGGTTAATACTTTACGATTCTTTATGTCGGCTTTGATTGCCATTTCCATTCCTGCGATCAATGCTTCATATTCTGCTTCGTTGTTTGTCACGATGAAGTCTAGTGTTATTGCGTAATTGATATCCTCCATGTTTGGCCCGGTAAAATTGATTCCAGCACCTCCTCCCTCTCGGCATGAAGCGCCGTCGACATGCATTAACCAGGTTTGATTTTCTACGATCAGGATATCATTAGCATGGCTGGTTGATTCAGGATGTTCAACTGCCTGGCTCGGAGTTTCTAATAGAAAATCGGCTAAGACTTGGCCTTTAATTGCAATTCTAGGTTTGTACTCGATATCGAACTGACCGAGTTCGATCGCCCATTTGATCAGTCTTCCAGAGGCTTCTGGCTTTGCTAAGACCTGTCTTAATGGTTGGTTGGTTAATACCACAACTTTATAGGTTAGAAAATAGGGTCGGAGTTTTCTTGCTGCCACTACTAAGGCCAAGGCGAATTTCTCTATTTCCAAGTAGTTTTTCTCGGCCCCCTGCAGTAGTTTGCTTAAGTAATAAACAGGCTTGTGTTCTAGGCCATCCAATTTAACTAATACCGAACTGATGGCCACTTCGGAGATCGATATGTATAAATATAATGGTTCTCCTTCGGTTGGTTTGGCCAATAGCGGGGACGTCGTTAGGTATTCTTTTAATCGATCAAAGGCCTGGTCTCAATCTTCGGTCCAAGCAAAGTTTTTCGCTTTTCGAAGGGTTTGGAAAAACGGCAAACTTCTGTCAGCCGACTTGGATATGAATCTGTTTAATGCCACGATTTTACCTACCAAGCTCTGTACTTGGGAGATCGTTTTTAGAGGCTTCATTTCAGTTATGGCTCGAATTTTTTCTGGGTTGGCCTCGATTCCCCGTTGATGTACCAGATATCCCAAAATTTTTCCGGATTTAACCCCGAAAGTGCATTTTGCAGGGTTTAATTTCATTCGATACTTTCTCAATATTTGGAAGCATCGATCGAGGTGCTTCACATGATCGACTTCATTTATGCTTTTGACCAGCATATCGTCTACGTATACTTCCATTATTTCTCCAATTAATTCTTTAAACATCAGGTTAACTAACCTTTGGTAAGTTGCCCCGGCGTTCTTCAAGCCAAACGGCATCACTATAAAGCAAACGGCATCACTATAAAGCAATATACTCCCTGCTCGGTTATGAACGTAGTTTTCTCTTGGTCCCGCTCATCCATGTATATTTGATAGAAACCTTGGAAAGTATCCATCATACTGAAAATTGGAAAGCCAGCGGTTGAGTCGACTAATAAGTCGATCCTTGGGAGAGGATATGGATCCCGCGGGTATAATTTATTAAGGTCGGTGAAATCGTTGCACATTCTCCATTTGTTATCCTTTTTGTCTCCCTTTGCTACTAGCACGACATTACATAGCCATTCCGAGAAGTGTATTTCTCGAATTTGTTTTGCCTTAATTATTTTATCCTCTATTGGCCCGTGATTCCTCTTCTTTTGTCTAGCAGGTTTTGCCAAAGGGTCGATTTTTAGTGAATGACTGATTACCCGGGGGTCAATCCTTTCAATGTCGTTCGCGCTCCAGGCGAAGATGTCTACATTATTTCTGAGAAAGTTGACAAACATTACTTCCCCTTCTTTGCTTAATTCGGTTCCTATTCTTGTTGTTTTTGTTGGGTCCCCTTGTACCAATAGGACATCTTTATGTTCCGGTGGTTTTAAAGCTAAATCCACTGGTTCCTTTCCCTTCTTATCTATTCGGTCGGTGCTAGGGATATCGACTCCAATTCTATCATCGTCGTCTTCAAGTTTTCTTTTGCTTAGGGTAATCGATCTGGGGCGATTTCCCAAGGTTAGTGATGTGTTGTAGCAGTCCCATGCCATGCAATGATCGTTCACTATTTCTCCGATCCCTGCGTCAGTTGGAAATTTTATTTTCTGATGGTACGTTGAAACTACAGCTAGGAATAGGTTGAGTGCTGGTCGCCCTAGGATCGCATTGTAGGCAAAGGGAGTTTCTACTACTAAAAATTTTATTAGCTTCATCGTCCGATATGGTTTCTTCCCGAGTGAGACACTCAAAGTTATCGTGCCAATGGGGACAATCTCTGATCCCCCGAATCCTACTAAAGGCGTGGCTACTTTTTGGAATGTTATTTGTCCCAAGTTCATCTGGGCTAGGACCTCTTTAGAGATGATATTCGCTGAGCTTCCATTATCGATTAGGATTCTTTTGACATTGTAATTCGCTATTTCTAGCGATACCACCATTGGGAAGTCGGGGCTATCCTCTTTCGTGTCCCAAACAAGGTTTTTGGGTATTTCGCCCTCGTTGAAACTAATTAGCTGGTGGGTCGTTGCTTTGTTTTCTAGGGTCCATACTTCTTTCGGGTATTTTAAGCTTCCGATTATGGATCTAGCAGTCCTTCGCCGAGCATTACGACTATCTCCGCATGCGGGTCCCCCTGAGATCGTGTGGATGGTACCGTTAATCTGGTCATTATTTAATTCTTGTGGGAGACCATCATTAGGGGACCTTCTACGGGAATTTCTTCTTTCGTTGTTATACCGAGGACTCCTGCTTCTTCCTCGCTTGCGATTATCCCGCTCCAAATAGCCATTTAGTTTTCCTTGTTCGATCAACTTTTTTTATTTCTTTTTTAAGGTGAAAACAATCTTCAGTGCTGTGCCCGTGTGCCCGGTGATATTTGCAGTATAAGTCATAGTTTCGTCCACCTGGTCTGGGCTGAGTGATTTTCTTCGCTTCTGGGATCCAATTATTCCTTTCTAGTACAGCCAAGATTTCTTCTATAGGAACGGTTAGCCTCGGGTGCTCTACTTGATTGACCCTGCTCCGGATTGCTGGCTCAGTGATTCTAGGTCTTTGATAGATATTAGGTCGTCTGTCCTGGTCGTTTTTATTGTATTCTAATCGCTGGAAGACGTTGCCTTTTCTAAAAGATCGTTCATAGTCCATGGATCTTTGGGCATGAATTTTATCTTGCCGTTTGGAGCCTGAGGCCGTAGCTTTGTTTTTGTTCTTATCTTTAAAAGAATTCATCTCTTCCTGGGTCATATACTTAGATGCCAAGATCATGATGTCGGCGAATGTTCTTGGTTGCTTTCGGCTTAGGGCATTTCCGAACTGCCTATTCTTTGTGAGGTCGAAGAGAATGGAGATTATGTAATCGATATTGGGGGATTCGATTTTGAGCAATTCGACATTAAATCTTGCCAACCAGTTCCTTAGGGATTCGCCCTCTTGTTGATAAATGGTTCCTAAATAGCTCATTGGCAATTTTTGTCTCTTTTGACTGGCGAACTGTTGTGTCAGTTTGTTGCATAATTCCCGAAAACTGAATATGGAGTTGGCTGGTTGCTTGGCGAACCAGTCCAAAGCTAGTCCTTCTAACGTGGTCACCATCAGCTTAGCGGTGAACTCTGCCGAGTGAGCATATAAGCTCATTATGTTTGTGAAGCTAAAGATATAGTCATCTGGATCAGTGGTTCCGTCGTATCTGGGTAGTCTACCCGGAACTTGTCCGCTTAACTGTGCCTCTTTTATTTCTCTGCAGAAGGGAGAACAGGCCGCTAAGCTCTCCTGGAGTTCCGTGGTTCTAGCCCACGGGTTTTGAACAGATCGCAAGCGTTGCTCAAGCCGTTACTGTACCATCTTTTCGATTTCTCTTTCCGAGAACCGCATGGTTCGTGGTCGATCAGGGATTGTATTTTCTGCGTCGTCCTCGATGGGGATTATCGTATGTTCTTTGGACCCGCTGCGTCCCGGCTGCGGTCTTCTTTGACCTGGTTTTTTTCGGAGATTGTCATCGGAGGGTTTTGAGTTCCCTCTTTGCGGACTGTGTAATGAGCGGTGCTCGCTTACTGGGCTATCAGCTTGTTGAGAGATTTGATCATTATGCCTTGGCGTCCTATGAATTGGATTTGCCCTAGTAGCCCTAGGGTTTCGAGGAAACTGTTCGAGTACGAGTAATTCCTCAGGACTGAGAGATTTAAAGAGGATAGCAATCTGTCGCAACTTCTCCTGAGCGTCCGAGAGAGGAACAGGGATCGCTGGAGGTACAGATTCTTCCGGTATTGTTCCGGTAGGAATCCTTTGGGGTTCCTGCTGGTGCGGAAGAGGTTCCTGCAAATTGTCGTTGGTCTCAGAGGCGTTGTTATCAGTATCGCCCTGTGGATCTTCAGATGTGTTATGAGGATTAGTTGTGTTACTTCTTGCTCCATTACGAGCGTTCTTCCTGGGGCGAGCCATATGTCGATCGAATAAGTAACCTAGCCCCTCGGTGGGCGCCAACTGATTTAACCGAATTTCATCGGGTAGGATTATATCAGTAAATTGGTGATATTGGGGATTCTCAATATATATGATTTAAAGGGCTCTGTTACTTTATTCCGGATGGATCAATCTCAAGGAAGAACAATTAGATGGAACAATCAGTAATAAAGACGATCAATGAATATAATAGTATGGCAAAATCTTTTCTATTCAATAATCTTAGATTATTTTGATATACAGGCGTAAGCAGAGTCTGTAAAGCGTGTATAATACAATGATTAACTAGGTATTTATATCACATTAAACCTAGCTTTACAAGGAAACATAATCCTAATAGGACTCGGCCCAATCGTCCTTCTTGAGTCCGGATTGTAGTCTGCTTGTTGAGGAGAGTCGTATTCTACCGGGTCGATAGGATGATCCCGAACTGACTCGTCTGGTCGAACCAATCTTATATCCCTTAGTCGACCCGAACATTATAAGGGGTGCAAAATAGCCCCCATCACCAAGATTGACTTCTTTTTCTTCTTCACTAACTCTGATGAAAGAAGCAGTGAGATCAGCTATGCTGTTTTTAGCTCTCTTTAAAGCAATATGAAGATGGTTGACATCAGCCTTCACATCTTCAATGTTTCTATTCATTTCTACAACACTTTGAGTCATCTGCTTGGTATGATCCTCAGGCAGAGGAAAATTGTCAATTGCATTCTTGATCGTCCTTGCAGTAAGTAGTTGCATGCTCTCAAGTTGTAATCTGTTGGATTCTGTCAATTCTTGCTGCAACTTCTTCAACTGCGTGTTGTTCCTCTCTTCCATTTCCTTCATAGAATTTTCCATTAACAGCTGGAAGGCTTCCATCAGTGATGAATGCAAATCAGCTGATGAAGCAGAATGAGCAGCAGCTTGATCATCTTCACTCTGCTGGTGGACAGGGGCATTATTTAGGTCAGTATCCTGATTAGCTTTGGACTCCTTAGCTTTCCACTCAAGTGCTAAGGGTTCATCAGCAGCTTTGGGCTGATCAGTAATGTCTTCAAAGATCTTACTTATGATTTTGCCATCATCAGTAAAAGGTTGTTGTTAGACGGATTTGTCTTACAACAGGCCATAGCTTTGGAGCAGGTGGCTTTACCTTAGGCTTTTCATAGTAATCTCTTACTTCTTTGCCAAATGTGATCTGTTGAATGCTTGGCAGCGAGGGCAGCTCACTTGATGAACCTTGCTGATATCTTGACTTAGCAGCCCATCTCTTCAAGGCAGTCATAACAGCAATCTGAATTGCCCTTTCAATAGCATCATCAGATTTTCTTTTCTTTGCAGGCAAAGTGTTTTCAATTATTTTGGCCTCCCCTGTTGCAAACTCCTTTACATAATGATGCATAGCATCCCTTACATAATCAGGATCCAAAGCCTGTTGAATGGAGTCAGTCTTCAGCCAATTAAGAACCCACCTTTCTTCATCGGCTAACTCCTTCCAACTCTGAAGCTCTTCAATAGACTTGTTCAGTCTATAGTCCCTCCACTTTATCTATCTGGGCTTCTCATGGGTGAACAGAGTCTTCAGCATCAGTTTTTGATCATAGTAAGCTAAGGCCTTTTCAAATCTGTTGAAAGATAGCTTTATCAGAGTTGACAATATCAAACGATCTTCTAACTTCAAACTTTGCCTTTGGCTTGACAGCACCAACAGGCATTTTTGGCTTAGCTTCTTTTGAATCTCCAATCTTAATCCCTCCGCCATGAACAGGTCCATGAGCATCTGTCTTGCTCATTTCAATGACCATAGCAAGTTCAGCATCTTCAGCAGCCTACCTTTCTGCTTCAGACATTTTTCTCCTTTCTTCATCATTTGCTGCCTGAATCTTGCTAAGTTGAAGGACCCTTTTCTCTTCTTGCTCGTCCCTTTTTCTTTGCTCAGCCTCCTCCCTCTTTTTCTTATCTGCAGCTGAAATCTTCTTTCTTTTGATAAGTATTTTTCTTTTTCCTTTATCAGCTGGGGCAGGAGCGGGACCAGCAGATGCAAGAGGAGCAGCTGCTATGGGATTTATGATCATCACATCTGGATCATCTTGAGGTTTGGAAACCTCAGATGTTGGTTTTTCTTGAACAGTCTGTTGCACATCAGTCTGTTCAGCAGTAGACGTTTCTTCAGTTCCAACAGGCCTCTCTGCTGTTTGAGGGCTTTCTCCCACCAAATCTGTTAACTAAGTGGGTAAGTTAACGAAAGTCATTCTTTTTCTTACAGTCCTTCTTGCCCTTCCCTGAGCAGGCATAGAAGCTCATGTGTCCCGAATTTGACTTCTTGTCCTGTGAGCAACATTCTCATCAGGACGCTCCGCAGATGGCGTTCTTGAAGAAGAAGCAGGAGATATATTATGTATCTCCGCAGTAGTCTGATTGATAATGGCATCAGCTACCACCTTTGCTTCAGACTGATCTGTTCTGGCTTCAACAGCTGGCAGGGCTGTTTGAACAGAAGTCTTTGCTTTCTTCTTTTGAGCCACTTCCTTGGGCTCATCAGCTTTCTTCTTATCAGCAAGCTGAGCTGGTTTTACCAACTTTCTTTGCCTTTTGGCAGGAACCTCTTCCTTAGGTTCCTCCAAGTCTTCAGAAGTCTCCACCTCATCAGATTTTCTCTTCAGAATAAGCACATACTTGGCCATTGCCTTAGAAGTATGGATCTCCTTTCCATTTGTCATTTCACATCCCATACTGTGAAGCAGATAGCTTAAAGTAATCCTGTGATTGGTCTGTGGAGTAGACTTCTTTCCTTTCTTCTCGTGAAAATGAGCCAGGATGTACCAGATGACAACCGACCAGTTCACTTCCAAAGAGTAGTAAATGGCAATCATGATGTTGTACCTCTTCATCGTAACAACATCCAAGGAGAATGTGCAGTTCTCTATCAGCTTTGCGACCATATCAGCCATGCGCTGATACTCGTCTTTAGTTGCCTCTTTTTTATGTTGCCAGTCAACATCTCTCCTTCTTTGGCACAGATGGCCCAGAATTCCTAAAGTTTCTCTTCAGCAAGAACGGTGACGTCATGTCGACCACTATTTGGCAAGCCAAAAGTCTCATGGAGTAGAGCAGGGGTTATGACCACAGATTTTCCCCCAACAGTGGCTTTAATCTCCATCTTCGTGAGATCCTCCTCAGCTGATCCATAATACTCCAGAACTTGGTCCTTCCAGACCAGACCTTCATGCAACTCCATGAAATTCACCAGTGAAGCAGCTTTGAATTTCTCCAGCAATTATTTCATCAACTCCGTACCAGACTGGTAGTATGCATCATAGACCAGATACATACCCTTAGCTTTAGCTTCAACACAAGAACTCATCTTGAATCTGTAGAAGTTAGTGAAATAGCAGAATTGCAGAAAGTAGAGTGCAAGGAATTTTCTCAAAAATGCTCTAAGTATTTTAGGGTGCGTAAAGAACGACAAGTCTAATCAGATCTGGATTTATAGAGTTAGGGTATCTTGGTTTCCGTGATACCCGCTAACCGTTAGATCCGTTTCTTGTCAGTCCTGATCGTGCGGCATCAATTACGCCGTTTCAAATTCAAAAAGCATTAAATGAGAGGCGGGAATGCGAACTGCCTTACTGTACTTATAAAAGCGTGTTTTAGATAAAACGTTTTTAATACACTTAGCTTTTATACAGTTGATCAGACAGGTAATTAAAACACTTATCTGATAGGACTACCGTCCTGATGACAAAGCTGTTATCAGTGAAAGCCAATAACTGATAACCTTCCTCGGCTGTTTGTCAATCCAGCTAGATAGTTAATCTTCAAACTTCAAGACTTTAATCTTCTGATGAAAACATAACTTCAACTAACTGTCATCAACGAATTTCATCTTTTAATCAGAAGTACCGCTAGTCTTACACGTTCCCCCTGACTTTAAGAATTCATAAGTTAACTAGTCTGTTGAGAGTTAATCCTTGAAGATAATATGATGAGTAAGCTGTTGAACTCCGGTCTTCTGATGAGTTCCCCCTCAGCTTATGCATCCAATTTTAGTAGACCTAGTTCAGCTCTTAGAGTTGAAAACCTTGTCTCACTTAGAGGTTTTGTGAAGATGTCAGCAATCTGATTTTCAGTAAACACGTATTCTATCATGACATTTCCTTTCTCCACATGATCTCTAATGAAATGATGTTTAATCTCAATATGCTTAGTCCTTGAATGACTTGTAGTATTTTGAGTAAGGCTGATTGCACTTGTTTTTTTCTAAAGTGATAATTTCATATACTGGCCGAATTTTTCTTTTTTTTTAAAAAAAATTTAATTAAAAGGGTAAATTAGGTATATTGTAAATTAATTAAAGTCAATAGTTACTAATTGACTTTGACCAAGTTACCTAATCAACGGTCCAGATTAATCTGAGCCAAATGAACGGCCTGATTAACCTTCCTGCATGTGAAGGCGTAACTTGAGCGCCCGCACCCTAAAAAAATCCCGATTTTTTCATCAATTGTTGAACTGAAAATTGAAGATGAAGAAGAGAAAGGTTGGAGTGTAATGGTTTTTCTTTATTCTTTTAGGAGAGGAATGTAAATATGTGAATGAATTAAATAGCTTCAGATTTTTATCTTTAGGAAAAACAAGTTTTTGAATTTTGAATTAACCGCCCCAATCTTATTTAAAAAAACTATCCAAAAAAATTGAATTTTCATTCCACCGCCTAAATTTTCAATTTCAATTCACCATGGTATACAGCATCAGAATTTTGAAAGGAATAAAACAAACCAAAAAAAAAAAAAAAACTCCAGCCACATGTTATTTTTTAAGTGGATATGGTTGCACAGTCAAAGCTGACTTCCAGGACACGTGTCGATCTCAGACGGCTTCTGGGTACTCCCCTTAGGGGGAGCACCGAATTTCCCGCTTGTAAATATTGCAAAGGAGATTCACTTTAGTGTCAAATCCATTACAAATATTTCTCAAAGGCTTATCTATAGTCATTTCTAAATATGATAATCTACACATTTATCCACAAGTTTGTCATATCAAACCATTTTAGTCATTAGCTGAGCAAAAATGAAAATAATAATAATAATAATAATAATTATTATTATTATTATTATTATTATTATTAATTTTTCAATAATATATGTTACATTTACAAAATATTGCAGATAGATTCACTACATGAAGATGGACAGGTTGTGTTTACAGACGGTTCTATGGTCATAGCAGACAATATCATTTATTGTGCAGGGTAATAACTTAATTCATGTTGAACATAATTAGAAAGGAACTCCATGTGATATGTGGCAATTTACTTCCATGTGAAATAAAAATAGGTAATTTAACTCCCTTTTAAATGAAATAATGAGCAATTTGATAATTGTGTTTTGGACCTATATGAAATAAAGTTCAAAGTGGTCCTTTCTTGGAGTGTACAAAACTTCTTGACTTATAGTATAAGTTAATAATAAGAATTAGAAAATACTAATAAGTACAAGTGGGAAATATTTGCAGGTACTCTTATTCATTTCCATTTCTTGACACTAAAGGAATAGTTGTGATAGATGATGATAGAGTGGGACCTCTCTATGAGCATACATTTCCACCATCTCTAGCCCCCTCTCTATCCTTTGTTGGAATCCCTAGAAAGGTAAACATTTTTTTATAAATCATTCAAAATAATTAAGTAATTGCACCTTGCACCCCATAATTATATATCTTTGACATTTTGCTTCCCAAAATTCAAAACTTTGACACTTTGCATCCTTGAAATGTATTTTTTTTGATAAAACAATAGGCCCCAATATGAAAAATGCCAAAAAAATATGCATTTCGAAGGAGAAAAGTGTCAAAATGATGTATTTACAAAGTATCAATTACATAAATTAGTTAAAAGGAAATCTAGATGATTGATTGATTCCAGTTCGGACCAGAATCACAATTTCTATTGCGAGTAAAAACTGACAAATATTGATAACAAAGGCAAGTCATGATTTTGTGCATGAATATATAATATATAAGAAAAATATGAAAGAAAAAACTTTGTGTTGAATATTCACTTTGTCTAAAATGCTAGAATAATTAATGCATTGCCCTATGCTTCATAATTTCAATAACCAAGAACCTAGACGTTATGCACTTTCACTAATATTTTGCCTTTATTTATTTATTTATTTTTTGATAACCCAGGTGTACAAGCTTACACTAGACTAATCATGAACCCTCAGAACGCTTGTCCTAGAACCCTGAAGGATGTAAATCGCAGGATGTGCCTCCACCAAGCCTCGGGATCCCACCATACTGCTGTACAATCTGCGCACAAGGAAGTCTTCACCACAAATTACCGTTAGATAGACCCATATAAATGCTTGCATCCAAATTCCAAAGCTTACAATAGAATATTTTGGCTTTTGTTATGATTGAATGTAGCTTATAGGTTTTCCTTTCTTTGAATCTCAAGCAAAATGGATTGCTCAACTTTTGTCTGGAAAAAGAAGGTTGCCATCATGTGATGAAATGATGCAATATATTAATGAGTTCTATTATTCAACAGATATTGCTGGCATTCCAAATCATAATACCCATTTTTTTTTTTTTTTAGATGGTGAAATCATAATACCCATTATCTTGCATGCTTTGATGTAATTTGTAAAACCCCGAAAATTCATTTATGAATTTTCTTTCCTATAAATTTTATTTACTTGAAATTTGATAATTTTAATTGTGTGAATTAAATAATAAAAATTAAAATTCATATCTATGTTGTTAAAAATTCAACGAGTGAGCATTTTTTTTATTTGAAGTGATTTAAATTAATATTCACTTGAACTATTATTGTTGTGCAAATTATGAATTATAAATACTCACTCTTCTGTAATTTTGAGGATTTAAATGCAAAAAGAAAAAATAAAAAGGGGGACTTCTTGATTGTCCCAAGACTTTGTGGACTAAAAAGGAAAAATTCAAAATTTGAGAGTGTGAATTGCAAAACACACACTAAAGACTTGAAAATTCAACTCCACTCTCTCATTCTTCATCTTCCTTACCAAACACACACACTAAAGTGTGTTTTCGCACACACAAAAATTCAATTTCTTATTTTGTTCATAACTTTCTCATTTCTTAACCAAATCGAGCGAATAAGTAGTCCAAATTCATCTACTCGACGAGAGGAACACAATGGTGGTGTTAATTGAAGGAATAGAAGCTGTTTTACAGCGGAAAGTCGAGGTTGAAGGTGCGGTTTTAAGTGGGTTTTCTTGCATGTCCCTTTTCCGGTCATTTCTTCAACAATCGAGCTTCACCATGGTGTTCTAGGCTTAGAGGAGAGTGGAATGGTGGGTTCGTCTCATTTCCGGCGTCGGTCAATCGCCGGTCAACGGTGGTCAACGGTGGTCAACGGCGGTCAACAGCGCCTGCTCCAGTCAGCGACTTCGTCTCGGAATGGGTATTCCATTTTCGGTCTTCATTTCTCGATTTGAGTTCGTTAGGTAGTTCTTTGAGCTTAAATGTTATTGTGTGTTTATTTGGTTAATTTTTACTTTAAAATTTAATTTGAGCATGAATTTGAGTTCATACTATGATTGCATGTATATCGATTAACTCGATTTTTGCTATAAGGATGGTGTAGTTTTGCTTGGTTTAAATAAATGTTTATTAGATATTTGGATCTTGATTTATTTTTGTAAGAAAGTTATTGTTCATAATTTTTGAAACTTTAGGGGGTAATTTTGAAAGATTTTAAAAGTTGAAGGTTTAGGGATGCAAAAATTTTGGGAGTATAATGGACTGAGAATCTCTATTTTTGTTCAATATTTGATATGAGTTTACTTAAAAATTATTTGTTTTAAAGTTGCTCCAAGTTTGTTTGCAAAAAGGGAGTTTTTGAAACTTTTGGGGTTAGTTTTGCAAATCTGAAAATAAGGGGTGAAATGCGCTGTTTTGTCGCTGTTTTTGCATGGTTCTTTTATAAATTCTTGATTAATTGATTTGAAGTAGTGGTTTATTCATTTTAGTTTTAAGATTGAAAATTTGTAAAAATTTTCGAAGAAACTTATAATTAAAGAACTTTTTTTTCTCATTGTTAGTTTGTAAAAAGTTATTAAACCTTATTTTTAAAGCTCAATTAGAACGATTTTGTTCTAGTTGATCTCTTTCGTGGCTATGTTTACCTCGGTTCATGAACGAACCATAGAACCTTTAGATCGGACGTAAATGTCCAAGTTTTGATCGTGGCTTCGATATTGAACAACCACGATTCAATTGTTTGCTCGACTAAAACATTGCTTTAGTCACTCTAGAATCCTTGTGGTGTGATTAGATTCTAAGATCGTTACATAAACGTGTACAGGAGCCGAAGACGCTACTTTTCCGCAATTTCTCGAGAATCGTAAGCTACACAGGTGAGTGCTGTGTGTTACTTGTGTGTAAGTCCGAATGTGCTAGTAGGTCGAGTCATAACTGCAACTTAGTCCCTGAATGAACGAGCATGCGATGTATGATATAATGAAAAAAAAACTCAACTTTTAGGACAAAATATACATCTTGAATTATATGATAATGCCTATGTGCTTACGAGTCCTGCATATCATATATTGAACCATTTTAAGGATGATTATTGAGTTGGTTGCTGATTTCATGTTACTGGATTGTTAATGTACTGCCTTGTTATTGGATTGTTATTGTACTGTATCGTTACTGTACTGTACTGCTTGCTATTATTGTGTGGGCCCTATTTTGGTGTGCGGAATCATAGGTAACCCGGAAGGTTAGGGCCGGAGGGTTACCTTGATCCACCGTAGACCCGGCTTCACAAACCAAGTGTGGAGGTTACACTTGGGGAGTGAAGTCAAACTCTTGGCATTAGACGTCTATGCGCACAGATAGTAAGGTAGCTCCTTACTTGGAGTGTTCGGTGGTGGTTTTCCTGACTGTGGATTGGAGGGTAAGAGGAGGACGGCATCAACAAATGTTGGTTACTTGTTTAACGTGCTTTAATTGTTATAGCATATGTTCATTATTGTACTGTTGTATATGCTCATGTATATTATGTTGCATCCATGCACATGTGCACTATAGCCTCACTAAGTTGGACGATCAACTTATGCATTCCATGTTTCAATCTTTTCAGCTACAGGTGTTTGGGGTAAATGATAGTTCATGTTGCGGTTAGGTCATCACGGTTGCGATCCCACCCTAGTTCCAGAGAGTAATTAAATTTTTGTTTAAATTCTTACTTGATTTTATGATTTTCGTTTGAACTCATATTTTAAACCTCCTATAATGTGTAAGTTCATTTTTATTATATATCTTGCTAAATATCTTCGTATTTTAGCTAATTTTGTAAAATGGGAATATCTATAGAAAATGATTTTTAATTTTATCAAAAATATTAATCTTAATCTTCTCGTATTTCTTTTGAGTCCCAGAAGTTGTTTCACCATGTCATGTCATCCGCTAAAATTTGTTTTAATTACTTCCGCTTTAAACTTAGTAATCAAAATTGTTCTTATATCGTTTTAAACGCTTCCGCTTAAAATATTTAATTCTCGATTTTAATGTATCGTTCTTTTTAAAGGTTTTGATATTTTAACTCTTTTTTTAAATAATAATAACTTTTTGACCGTTATCCGACGGACCCACGGAGTCGGGCCGTTACAGATGGTATCAGAGCTTCGGCTCATGGCCAGGATATGGTCCTCGGAATTCGTACTGTGGTTCTAGTAAGGTGGGACTAACCGGCAAGATTTCAAGGTGTCTACCCACATTGGGTAGTTCACTTTTAGGACAAAACCGCAACCAAGACATAGGTATTGTGCGTGGCCTCGGGGGAAGGGGATATGTTTGATTGTTAATGTGATTACTTGATTTGTTGTTTTAATTTTGGTATCCATAACAACTTCACGTTACTTTGACTGAACTGTTTGAATTATTGTCTGATGATGATTGTAGATGAATATCCCCATTGATTTCGTGTTCAGTGAATTACTTAAATCAAGTGACCTTAGTTGAAGTACATATAAAATGACTAATATATCCCTAAATCTTTTCGAATTCCATCATCGCATGAGTTTTCCTTAATCAGAATTCATGTTGATGACTTCAGATATTTCCTCCTTAAATTGATCTCTCACCTTTAGTAAGCTTGCGCGAAAGTCTTAAGGTCAACTCAATTGGAATAACTCACTTTGTGGAATAAGGCTGCAATCAAATTATATGCGTATGTTTGATCTCAATGGAGGTTTGATTTCTTGGTGTCACTGTTTCGTTACCAAATGACTAGAATGACCTCAAATATTTAACCCTCATTATCGTTTGACTACGATTAATTCGGAGAAAGCTCTTTCTTTCTCTATATTACTCTCGTATTTAGATCCTGGAATCAAGTGTCTTTCTTGGGACACTTGTAAGTTAACTAAAGTAGTCATGGGTGCTTTTAAGATTCCTTTAATTGTGCTTTAATTCATTCAAATCTCGTTCTCCTGATTTCAAACATTACTCTTTCGTAATGAGCCATCGAATCAGAATATTTTGGATTCTCATTGGGCTCCGTTCCTTGGTTTTAACTCATTCCAGAACCCATCATGTTCTTGAGTTTTGTGTATGGGTTACTCTTGATAGTATGAAATCGATACACGTTTCTTTGAATCTTGGTGATTTACCATAAATTTCATCCCTCACATACAATTCTTAAAAATCATAGTTCATTTGAACCTTCAGATCGATTTAGTCATTGTTAATGACTTTATTTACTAATTTATGTTCATGACTAACTATGATTCATCTCGCTAGTCCGTGCTCCATGGAAACTCTTTCTTAGTCATTGTTAGTTTGATTGATAATGACTACTTTGTACCTAGTACTTCAGGTGTGTCTCATTCTTCAATTACCCATGGTTCTACTTTTCCTCGAGGTTGAAATATACTCTCATCTGAACTTACATTTGTAGATACTTCCTAAATACGAAGTATTAATTATTTGATCTCGATTACTATGAACTGTCACTCTTGATTCTGGCATACTCTTTGTATGTTGATCAAAATATGTGACCCCTATTTAGACGATGTTTTATATAAGTTCTTGGGAAAGGTAATTAATGGAGTGTGGCGACAACCAAATAGTCTTTAACATCAAGACTTGCTATCGAGGATTAAGACAGAATGAAAGACAAGGGTCTAAAAGAAACAAAGGGGTCTATCAAGATGATCGAAATTCCTCTCTCTATTGAATCTATCGGCATGTTGAAATTTCGAGAAATGATGTTTCCACAAAAGTTAAGTGTATCGATGAACAAGTCAATTGAAGAAGCCTACTCATCCCATTGTTTCCCTGGAGAAATCGAGTGTAACAAATGTCATTGGTTGAAGAAAACGTTGCAACCATCTTCGCATCTAGTAAATCAGCTATCGACTAAGGAAATAAGCCGAAGATACCTTCTTTATTACACAAGAACTTCAAAGATCCGCAATCACTCAAAAGTGAATTAATCCTAACTCTATAATCTTTCGATGACGTGACCGAATTCGTCTCCTAACATCTCCTACTCATTTCTATCAGACGAATATCTCTAATTGAGCTCTAGAATTGTTCATTGTTTATTTTTCATATGCGCTAATTCTATTTCCTTCGCTTCCCTGTGCGATACTCAGTTTCTTTCTCGCAATTTTACTTCTGAATTGACCAAAATTTCTTTGATCCTTTCTTGAGCTTTATTCTTGAACTTGCTTACCTTGATCTGATACTTTTAAATATTGTTTCTCACAATTTCTTGAATTTGACAGTTTCTTCTTGAACTGATTGTCATTCTAATTAAAACCCCTCCCTTCATAGTTTATTGACACTTTTAATTCAGCTTCTTGTTGTTCGATCGAAGCTTCCAATTTGATATTTGAGTTTTACATTTGTTCGGAGTTTGTACTCCCTTTTTTATTTCACGAGCTACTTCTTCATAGTGAATTCGTGAATCATACTGCTTACCTTAATCTGATTAAGTGGTTAGGAATATTTCATTATCTTTATTCCCTGAACCTAATTATTGAATTGCGAAAGGTTCAGAAAAAGTCTCTTCGATTTCATATTATTCATGCTTGTTATTCTAGAAGGAGTGTACGGTCAACTTCATACTTCTATCATGTTCTTTCTAAAGTTGTTTCACCCTATTTGTTATCATTAATCTTGAAAGTGAACATTTTCATTTTCCTTGCCTTGTTCTTGAACCTTATTCGCTTTGTCTCTAGTATCATCACTACACTCATTGCTTCTTTAAATGAACCTTTGAATGATTCGTTTTCTTCTCGCTTGATATTTAGACGTCCAAAGACACTTTAGCGCTCTGGTTGTTAATACCAAAACTTTTGATTCGATTTTGACATCCCCGATTCAACCTTTTTGTTATTAAGACTTCTGATGTGATAGTCTTATAATACCCCTAGTGATACTTGTTATTTGATTACATTTGTTTAAATTGAGTTTTTCTTCGAATGTCATAACTTATGTTTCCCATTCATTTTCATCATCCTTTTTAAGACTTCTATTCGGCTGTGTCCTGTCACGTTCATTAAAAATCCTTAATCGACCACTTCCTGGTTATATTATTTGAACAATCCTTGACTCGATCGACCTTTCAGGTCCTCATTACTTTATTCCAAAGTTATTTTTGTTCAGTCTATAAACTCAATTGCTTCATTTTTCATGGGCAAAATTTTTGGTTCAACTGTCCTTTATGATCCTTATAGAAATTTATCGTTTCGGTGTTGCTTGATACTTTATGGTCATATCTGAATCGTCTCTTTGATTCCATATCATTCATACTTGTTAACTTCATTGACCATGCAACATTTTCACTCAGTCATCGACTTTCTTTTGAACTCCACACTGTTATCTTGTTCTTTCTAAACATGTCCTTTCATCGTGGTTAGTTTCTCGTATATGGTGTTCTCATTTTTCTTGGATCTCGTTCTTTAACTCTATACGCTTTCTACGTTGTACTTTGTTACATTCGTTGCTACTTAAAATGAATCTTTGAGTAGCGAATTTTATCTTAGTTCAATTTTTAAATAATCAAAGACATTTCAAAACTTTGATATCCATTGACAGAACTCTTGAATTAATTTCCATTATCCTTATTGGCACACTTGGTTTAACCTTCTTCTTGCTACTCCGATCTCTTGACTTGATTATCATTGTTACCGTTATTCTGTTTTGTTCTTCATCGATCTTCTTTTCGTTACCGTTATTCAGTTTGACCTTATTATCTACATAAATTGACTCGGTCATCTTTTACAATCTTTATCAAGGCACTTCATTGGACTGTCATTTCTGATTCCTGCTGAGAATATCAATTCAGATGTCTTCCGCTATATTTTGAATTTCATTGGCAAAAATCGAATTTTTGTGTTATAACGTGAAAGTTTTCCTTTTTGGGAGAATCTAACTACGACATGTGGGTTTGATTATTCGTCGAACGTTGATTTATCGCGTACAATTCCACGTATGAAGTTCCAGAAGAATTTTTCCTCATGCTCGCGAATACATATCATCAGGCTCCAGAATCATCTAGAGTTAGAAGAAAAGATTTGTTCGCATACTCGTCTAAATCAAGAAACCAGTGAACTCCACCGTTAAAAGCCTCACGATGTGGTCAAAGTATACAATAAACTACTCGAGAAATACAATAAGAGATACGACATCATCACTCGAACTTCTCAAAACTCAAGTGCGAATTTGGGGACCAAATTCTTTTAAGGAGGGAAGAATGTAAAACCCCGAAAATTCATTTATGAATTTTCTTTCCTATAAATTTTATTTACTTGAAATTTGATAATTTTAATTGTGTGAATTAAATAATAAAAATTAAAATTCATATCTATGTTGTTAAAAATTCAACGAGTGAGCATTTTTTTTTATTTGAAGTGATTTAAATTAATATTCACTTGAACTATTATTGTTGTGCAAATTATGAATTATAAATACTCACTCTTCTGTAATTTTGAGGATTTAAATGCAAAAAGAAAAAATAAAAAGGGGGACTTCTTGATTGTCCCAAGACTTTGTGGACTAAAAAGGAAAAATTCGAAATTTGAGAGTGTGAATTGCAAAACACACACTAAAGACTTGAAAATTCAACTCCACTCTCTCATTCTTCATCTTCCTTACCAAACACACACACTAAAGTGTGTTTTCGCACACACAAAAATTCAATTTCTTATTTTGTTCATAACTTTCTCATTTCTTAACCAAATCGAGCGAATAAGTAGTCCAAATTCATCTACTCGACGAGAGGAACACAATGGTGGTGTTAATTGAAGGAATAGAAGCTGTTTTACAGCGGAAAGTCGAGGTTGAAGGTGCGGTTTTAAGTGGGTTTTCTTGCATGTCCCTTTTCCGGTCATTTCTTCAACAATCGAGCTTCACCACGGTGTTCTAGGCTTAGAGGAGAGTGGAATGGTGGGTTCGTCTCATTTCCGGCGTCGGTCAATCGCCGGTCAACGGTGGTCAACGGCGGTCAACGGCGCCTGCTCCAGTCAGCGACTTCGTCTCGGAATGGGTATTCCATTTTCGGTCTTCATTTCTCGATTTGAGTTCGTTAGGTAGTTCTTTGAGCTTAAATGTTATTGTGTGTTTATTTGGTTAATTTTTACTTTAAAATTTAATTTGAGCATGAATTTGAGTTCATACTATGATTGCATGTATATCGATTAACTCGATTTTTGCTATAAGGATGGTGTAGTTTTGCTTGGTTTAAATAAATGTTTATTAGATATTTGGATCTTGATTTATTTTTGTAAGAAAGTTATTGTTCATAATTTTTGAAACTTTAGGGGGTAATTTTGAAAGATTTTAAAAGTTGAAGGTTTAGGGATGCAAAAATTTTGAGAGTATAATGGACTGAGAATCTCTATTTTTGTTCAATATTTGATATGAGTTTACTTAAAAATTATTTGTTTTAAAGTTGCTCCAAGTTTGTTTGCAAAAAGGGAGTTTTTGAAACTTTTGGGGTTAGTTTTGCAAATCTGAAAATAAGGGGTGAAATGCGCTGTTTTGTCGCTGTTTTTGCATGGTTCTTTTATAAATTCTTGATTAATTGATTTGAAGTAGTGGTTTATTCATTTTAGTTTTAAGATTGAAAATTTGTAAAAATTTTCGAAGAAACTTATAATTAAAGAACTTTTTTTTCTCATTGTTAGTTTGTAAAAAGTTATTAAACCTTATTTTTAAAGCTCAATTAGAACGATTTTGTTCTAGTTGATCTCTTTCGTGGCTATGTTTACCTCGGTTCATGAACGAACCATAGAACCTTTAGATCGGACGTAAATGTCCAAGTTTTGATCGTGGCTTCGATATTGAACAACCACGATTCAATTGTTTGCTCGACTAAAACATTGCTTTAGTCACTCTAGAATCCTTGTGGTGTGATTAGATTCTAAGATCGTTACATAAACGTGTACAGGAGCCGAAGACGCTACTTTTCCGCAATTTCTCGAGAATCGTAAGCTACACAGGTGAGTGCTGTGTGTTACTTGTGTGTAAGTCCGAATGTGCTAGTAGGTCGAGTCATAACTGCAACTTAGTCCCTGAATGAACGAGCATGCGATGTATGATATAATGAAAAAAAAACTCAACTTTTAGGACAAAATATACATCTTGAATTATATGATAATGCCTATGTGCTTACGAGTCCTGCATATCATATATTGAACCATTTTAATGATGATTATTGAGTTGGTTGCTGATTTCATGTTACTGGATTGTTAATGTACTGCCTTGTTATTGGATTGTTATTGTACTGTATCGTTACTGTACTGTACTGCTTGCTATTATTGTGTGGGCCCTATTTTGGTGTGCGGAATCATAGGTAACCCGGAAGGTTAGGGCCGGAGGGTTACCTTGATCCACCGTAGACCCGGCTTCACAAACCAAGTGTGGAGGTTACACTTGGGGAGTGAAGTCAAACTCTTGGCATTAGACGTCTATGCGCACAGATAGTAAGGTAGCTCCTTACTTGGAGTGTTCGGTGGTGGTTTTCCTGACTGTGGATTGGAGGGTAAGAGGAGGACGGCATCAACAAATGTTGGTTACTTGTTTAACGTGCTTTAATTGTTATAGCATATGTTCATTATTGTACTGTTGTATATGCTCATGTATATTATGTTGCATCCACGCACATGTGCACTATAGCCTCACTAAGTTGGACGATCAACTTATGCATTCCATGTTTCAATCTTTTCAGCTACAGGTGTTTGGGGTAAATGATAGTTCATGTTGCGGTTAGGTCATCACGGTTGCGATCCCACCCTAGTTCCAGAGAGTAATTAAATTTTTGTTTAAATTCTTACTTGATTTTATGATTTTCGTTTGAACTCATATTTTAAACCTCCTATAATGTGTAAGTTCATTTTTATTATATATCTTGCTAAATATCTTCGTATTTTAGCTAATTTTGTAAAATGGGAATATCTATAGAAAATGATTTTTAATTTTATCAAAAATATTAATCTTAATCTTCTCGTATTTCTTTTGAGTCCCAGAAGTTGTTTCACCATGTCATGTCATCTGCTAAAATTTGTTTTAATTACTTCCGCTTTAAACTTAGTAATCAAAATTGTTCTTATATCGTTTTAAACGCTTCCGCTTAAAATATTTAATTCTCGATTTTAATGTATCGTTCTTTTTAAAGGTTTTGATATTTTAACTCTTTTTTTAAATAATAATAACTTTTTGACCGTTATTCGACGGACCCACGGAGTCGGGCCGTTACATAATTAACTTCAAAAATGTTTTAAACATTTATTGCGTATTATCAAACTTCTTAATATTTTAATATTTTAAGTAACTTATCAATAATTTGAATTTCTAACATTTATTCCGTTTTAAACCTTTCACATAATAACATATATAGTGTTATATAATATTTTTAAAATTTAAACCTAATTTGATTTATTGTAATTTTTTTAAAAATTAATTAAGTTAACTGATCAACTGTACCAATGGATAAAAAGTTGCTGAACGAAATCTAAATTTAACTGAGGAAGATCAAGTGCATCTAGTCGAGGAATGCCTCGAAATAGTTTCCTCGACTAGATGCTAATATGCTGGCCATATTATTTGCAATTTCTCGATGTTATTTTCAGAAATATTCAACACGTTAATTCCGGAAAGAAAAAAAATCTATTCTATTAAAACTAACATGGTATTTGTATCCTTTTGCAGTATTGTGGCAAATATGCAGAGGGTATTCCCTCTCGGAGTCATTAGAGCTGCTCTTAGAGGAGTGAAGAAAAGAGCTTTGCCTTTCAGCTTTAAGAAATTGTGAAATCAATTTAGAGACATATCGTGATTCATATGAAGAAGATGAAGAGTTGCTTAATGTAGCTCATAATAGTTCTCACTTCACTCAACTTGGAACACAAGACTTTACCAAGTGCAGTACGCACTAATTAATTATTCGTATTTATTATTTTTTTAAATTATTATTTTATAAGTAGTACAATCTCGTAAAATGCAATTATTAGAGAATAAATTTCCTGTTGAGTTTTTTTGAATTACATCATTTTTTTTTCTTTTTGTGTACAATACTCTTCATTCATGAATAAAGTATACTCTCCCACCGAAGAAAAAATAAATGAATAAATCTAAAGAGTCAAGAGTATGAATGTGGGAAAATTGAGCATTTTTCTAGGGTGCGACCCTATCAATTACGATCGTACGTGCGGCCCGCATCATTCATCGTTAGATCGGCTTAGATTCAACTGAGCCGTTGGATTGATAACTTAGTCAAAGTCCTTTAATTTTCGTTGACATTTCATAAAAAAAGGAATTGACTAATCAACCATTTGACTTAGTTTGTCTAAAAAAAAATTTAAAAACCGTGTAAAATAGAAAAAAACCTTTTTGGCCCCCATTAAATTTTATGTTCATCTTCTTAAAACATTAATCCGTGGGAATTTTTTAAAGACATTTGTACCCCAACTTAAAACCTAATTAATTAATTTATTTTCTTCTCCTTCATAATCTTTCAAACCTAACTAATAATTTCCTTTTATTTCATAATCATTCAAACTTAATTGATTATTTCTTATTATTACTTCTCCATCATTTTTACACTATCCATGCCTTCAATATTCTACGATAATGGTGTTAGTTAAATCAGTTATAACCTCACCACCATTTTTGCACCTTAAATGAATCCTCTCCAAAATTGCTTCACAAATTTCGAATGAAAAAAAAAATGAAATTCTCAATTACTTGTGAATCCAAAAAATAATATCTCAAATAAATAATTTTGATGTATATAATCCTTAATTCCCTTTTATTTATATATTTCTATTCGATCGATTAAGTTCAAATTTCTTTGATAATATTTTAAATTTCAGGGCTCATGTTGATTGATTGATCATAACTATCACTAGAAAACCAATTAAATAAATTTAATTTGAAGCCAAATAAATCTCCTTGCTTTATAAATTTATAGGTTGAAATCTTTATTTTTAGACTATATTTCGGATTTATAAAATCCGAGATATTATACAATGAACGAGAGAAATACTTCTTATTTACCACAATATTTTAAATTAATACTATTAATATGAAAAATATCATGTTACATAGTAATAGATAGGATTTACCATAGAAGGTTGATAAATTAAATAATTTTTGTATAGACTAACTTTTTAATACAAATAAATTAACCTTGTGATATATATTATGTAATTTGAACAAAATTTTACATAGTTTATTTTTATTTTGTTCTATTCTTTACAATATTGCTTCTTACATTAAAATTTCATTATCAAAATGAACTGGTGTAGGCCGTTTGATTTGGCCATTTTATTATTGCCATTATTTTCTGCCATTTTTTTCTTCTCCCACCTTTTTTTAAAATATTTTGGGATTTATCTTGATTGCGATTTAATCTTTGGTGCCCATTACCATATATCACATATACTTATTTCCAATCGTTAATATGTTGGGTCAATTATGTTTATAATATTGCGGCCCATAATGTAGTTTAATATTTTTGTGCTATAATACTTTGGGCCTTAAATGAGTTTAATATTTTGAAAGTTAAGACATTTTGTTTAATTTTGATTTGAATTTTTAATACTTCCTCCGCCCAAAATTGTCAGCCCTCAATTGAAGTTCACTCTCCCATTTGGGCTTAAAAAAAATCCTAAATTGATTATGAAAGTGAAACGGCAATTTGTATGCTTTTATACATATAATGTTGTTATTGAAGACTAAACACAAAAAATGAAACAAAAATAATAGATATGTAGTAAGAAAGTTTGACATCCATTGAATTGAAATTGATGTCAACTACAAATATTAAAAAACATAAGAACCATACTTCATAATTTAAACTAAAAAAGATATGTCAATAATTTTAAAAAAAAATACTAGTCATTCGTTATGTCGATGAAATTGTCTATTAGATGATTACGTAACACCAAGTACTCCGCAATTTAAAGATATGTTGATAATTTCAAAACAAAAAATACGAGTCGGTCGTTATTTCGAATAATTGGACTATTAGATTGTTATGTAACACCAAATCCTCTGTAATTTGAATATATGTCAATAATTTCAAAAAATATATGAGTCGATCGTTATTTCGAAGAATTGTCTATTATATGGTTATGTAACACCAATTCCTCCATAATTTGAAGATATGTCGGACGGATCCAGGAATTTAGTGTAGTGGGGGCTGAGATTCCACGATAAATATTTGTAATCGAAAAATATATAAAGAAAATCAATCAAACTGTTGGATAAGGATGAAGATGAAGGCACTAAAGAAAATTTGATAAGGGAGGTTTTGATGCATTCCAAAACTTCATAAGATTGGCTAAGTATGGAGTAACTTAGCTGATAAACTCATCAAGGAATTTTGACTAAGTAATGAAGACATCAGAAGAGTCAAAGTTTCAAGGTCCAAGACTTATGATCTGCTGAAGTAAAGTTATCAGACTAGTGAAGATCAGCCGACTCAAATCAGATTTGTTCAAGTTTGAGATCAGCCGAGTTCACCATCAGACTTATACTTTCGTCAGCCAAGTGAAGAAGATCATGAAGTGTTCCCAACGGTAATAAATGCCCCTTGGTGTAATAAATGCTGAAGTACGAGGATATTTAAGACAAATGATTGAAGAAAAGCTTCGCATCAGCCGAGTGCATTTAATGCTGCCTGCAGAATAGTACTGTTTACAGTACGGACAGACTGCAAAAGAGCCGTTCGCGGATTTTAAGGACCAGTACTCGAGGAATTTGAATTCTGTCTCTCTTCAACGGACACTTTTCAATCCTCAAGTATAAATAGCTGAAAGAGACGAAGAAGAAATAAGCAACACACTTTCTGAGAGAAATTTCCGAAGCAAAATTCTTTAAGTCTCAAGAACAGCTCACTCATCAGCTGAGTCATTTGTTGACGAAAGCAGAGTTGAAGAATCAAGAAAAATACATCTTCTGAGTGATTTTGTAAACAAGAGTGTTGTGCGGAGTTGTGATCCATCTTTGTGAGTGATCAAACTTCAGAGAATAGGTTTTCTGTGTGATTTCCTATTGCGAACTTGTGGTCGTTTCATTTGTTGTTCGACGCAAGCAGAGTATTGATTTAACCGGATTTCGTTGGGTTAATTGAGTATCAGTGAATTCGTGATATCGGGGGTTTGCGATACTTTTATATTTATTGAATAGGGCTCTGTTACTTTATTCCGGATGGATCGGTTACTAAGAAAAGCAATATTCAAGAACAAGAAGTAAAAACCACAAAACAAAGCTAAGAACACACCTATATGAGGATTAAAGCTCTTGTAATGATATTGAATATTATTGAATTGTGCTGTTGTAAGCAATATTGAATCCTGTATCCTTAGAGTTCAGGAATTTCGTAGTTGTTTTATACAATGATTAACTAGGTATTTATATAATGCTAAACCTAGTGTTACAAGGAAACGTAGTCCTAATAGGACTCGGCCCAAATATCCTTCTTGGGTCCGGAGTACAATCTTCTATCGAAGCGAGCTGCACTTGGCCGGGTCTGCAAGATGATCCCGATCTGTTAGGTTTGGTCGAATCGATCTTATCTGCTTCGTTCGATTCGAATAGTAAGTAGGGTGCGAAATAGCCCCCATCAGTACTCCCTCACTTCTTCGAGCGTATAGATAATAGAAGCTCGTAGAAGTAGATAAATCTTTACGACTGTTTCTTTTCTATGAATGGAGCCTCATTAAAAACCTTACTTAAGAAAAAACCCTGTGGGAAAAAATCTTAAATAAGGAAAAGAGTGCTACATATCATAGATAGTCGTTTTCTCTGTCGAATTACGGATCGCCACGCGTCTATTCAGGAGGCTCTTCGTATCCTTCCGTTTTTGGCGGGAATATGAGTAGCTGCAATAAGTTTGAAACGTCTTTTCTCATTTTGTTATAAATAGGTGACTTTCAAGTTCGCCATTTCTCTTTTATACTTCCTTATAACCTGTACCCATTTTCCTGCCTGGTCGTTTATCTCATAAAATTTTCTCTTTTGTCGATCTTCATCTTTGGGAAACCAGAATATATGGCTTTTGTAAGAAACTCCTCTTCTTCTTCTAGAGAGATCGTCGCTCCTGATCACGATGAGGAGTTGCACCCTAATCCTTTGAGCGAGCAATCTACAGTATCTGACTTCGTTGTTCCCGTAGAAGATACTTTCAAAGTACGAATCCTTTCTGATGCAGACGTGGCTGCCCGAGCCAAAAAGGGCAAAGGTACTGTTCCTCAGATTTCTGAACCGATTGAGGACGTAGCTTGCGCATATACAGCGGAAACATTCCCGGATGTTGTGAATAATTATGCCAAATATTTTCCGGAAGGTTCTGAGATAATTCTTCCTTCTTCTACTGATAGAGTCACATCTCCCCAGGAGGGATGTCGAGCCTTTTATACGGCTCACTTCAATAGTGGATTGCGTCTTCCTTTGTCTCCCCTTTTTCTCGCAGTTTTGAAAACTTTCAGTGTGTGCTTGACACAGCTGGTTCCAAATTCCGTTGCTTTTGTGGTTTGTTTTTCCGTTTTGATGATTGCGAAGGGGTTTAAACCTTCCTTTCGTAATTTTACGCAGCTTTTTCGCTTTAATATTTCTAGTTCTTCAAATCGTGGATATTTCTTTGCTAGTCAGCGGCCTAGTCGAGCAATCTTTGACGCCCCTGTTTCTAGTAATCCTTCGTGGAAATCTCATTTCTTCTTTGTTCGTCCTCCGTCTAATATTTGTTTTCCGGATGGTTCGACCATGCCTTTTTTATGGGATCATGGTTCCAATTGGATTCCTGGAGGTCGCTTACCGACCGGTGAACTTGTTCCTGACGATGTGCAGTTTATCACTGAAATCCCCGAAATGCGTGCAAACAAATATCAAAGCGCTCTTCTGATCGGGGAGGTTTTCCTTCGTAAGGCGGGGTTAAGTGTTCATAATTTTCCCGTCAGTTCATCATCTGATCCTCTTGGTTAGTATTTTATTTTATCTTATTGCTGTAACTATATCTTTTATACGGAGAAACTAACTTTTATTTTGTTTCTTTTTCAGCCCATATGGTAGAAAACTCTCGGCATTCTTCGAAGGGAAAAATGGTGCTATCGAAATCTTCAAAATCCGTAGAGATCACCCCCATCGAGCAGAGAGCTTCACGAAAAAGGAAACTGGAGTTGGGCCATGAGTCCGAGGATAATAGAGGGGAATCTCCAGATTCTTCTCGTGAGTCCCCCATTCGTCAGGGCACGGGATCTGGTTATCCTCCTCTTCACCTTAGAACATCTTTGGGTATTCGAGGATGTCGTAGCTGGTCGATGCCTCATCCTACTAATAATCCAGTTGATAGAAAGAGGAGTTACTATGGACGTTCTGGTGACGACCTTTCTTTACTCGGAGATAAACATCCAAAACCTACTCTGGTCGAAATGATCGAGGATCATTTAGAGGGAAGGAGGGCCGCTGGTTACTCCGAGAAGGATTCTCTTATTCATGATGATAGTGAGAACGCAGTCGATAAGGCAACCCGCGTTCTTTTGTCTGGTGTTTTCACTCGGGATCTCAATAAGCTTCTTCATAAGGATCCTCTGGAGAAATTCCAGCGAGCTTCTCTTTATGCCGAGAAGGTGACATCTTTTTACTTTAATCATATTAACAGATAATCTTAAAGGTCTTCTTTAATTTATTAATCCATCTCTTTTTCTTGCTCTCTTTGTTCTTCAGACCAAAACTTGTCTTGCGTCATACGCCTATGAAAATGCACTTTGGAAACAACAGTGCGAGTTTCTGGAAGAGAAGCATAAAGCTTTACTCCATAAATCCTCCGGTTCAGAGGTTGGTCCCTCAACATCTTCTTCCGTTCCCATCGTAGAGACTCGTGCTACCGGGACCGAAGATCAAGAAATGATAGACAGGGTGATGGAGGTTTCTCGTGCTCAAGAGCAGGCCAATCAAATGGCTAGAAAGTTAGAGGAATTGCAGTTACAGAGCACGACTCGAATTAGTGAGCTTGAATCTCAGGTATCCAACCTTGAAACTTCTTTAGAGGAGTATGAAAAGGATGTCCCACTTAGTGGACTTAGGGATCGATACGGTAGGAATCCTGACGAGAGAGTCATTCGCGAGTTCCTTAATTCTCCTGTTCATACGGCGTTGGTGTATCGGATGGTCGGTCCTCTTCTTGAGAATACTTTTAAGAAGGCGATTCATCAGCTGGTCGCCTTAGAGATGATCGATGACCGTCGAAAGGAGTATTTTAAGGCGGCGCATATTCGGTTGAATCGCTATGGTAAACTTTATTCTTCTTCCGAGGTTCCAGATGTTGAATATCAAGGTTTTCCACTGGCTCATCTTGTCGAAGAATTTGGGAATCCATTGCCGATTCCTCCTTCTGATGTTAATGATGAGCTCGATGACACTTTTATCGATCCAGAGGATGAAGAAGAAGAAGAAAACGACGTATGCATGACTGAGGACGTCGGTAGCGAACAGAAGATTCCGGATAGCGATCAGGCTTCTTGAAATAGTGATTCATTTTTTGAAATAATCTTTGTAATTATTTCCTCGTAGATTTAACTGTAACTTTAGCTTATTTTGTACGTTAAACGCTTCGTATTCTGACAGTCGTGTCTTTTCACTTTTGCCGTAATAATTCAGACAAGTCATTTAATTTGCCGTAATCATTATGTGTGTGTCTTTTCGAATTCCAGCGTTTGCTCCAAGGTCAGTTTTCCTGTTTCGCGCCCTTTCTTTAGGTCTGTCGCGTCCTTTCGTGTAGTATAAATACGAAAGGTAAAAATTGGACTTGTTTTTTACTGCTATACTCTTTCTCGATAAACTTTCTTTAGCTAGTCGATAAACTTTCTCGATATTAATTTGTATTTTTCTATAGTCCGATCATGAGTAACTTTTTTGGTAATACTTCGAAGCGACCTTCTCGTGAGGGCGCTAGAGATAATAGATCTAAAAAATCTCGAAGAGATGGGCCGTCGATAGAGCCTCCTCGTTCGTCCCCAACAATTAGGTCGGAGATCGATACTCGTTGTATTGTCTCTGAACCTCTTTCCGTGGTAGACTCGTCGTTTTCAGAACCAATCCTTTCTACTTCCACTCAGGAAGGAAACATGCCTTCCCCTGGTCGATTACCTTTTGGGGATATGTCCAACGAAGAACCGGCTTATAATATAGCTGTTAGTTCCAACACTTCTTCTTTTGAGCACGTTTTCCACGGAGGGGATTTTGCTATTTCCCTTCCTTTGTCAGCTTCTACTGCTCCCACTGTAAGCGGAGGGCAAGCTGGTGATAGCTTTTTTGTCAATCCTTCTACGACACAATCTATTGTGCAGGATTGTCCTGAATTTTTGTTTCATGATACCACTGTAATGACTACATCCTTTGAATCAGGAGGACCTTCCGGAGGTGGGACCGGTTCCAGGTCTGGTCGTCGAACGGTTATTTCTGCCTCGGGCAAGGAGACCTATGTTAGTCCCGATGGGAGAGAATCTCCTCGTCTATTAGATGATCGATGTATCTTCGAGCAAGTTAAAGATATTATGTTGTCAGAGACACCTCGTTCTGATGGTGTCCCTTCCAATAGTGAATTGCCTGGCTCAGTTGAGCCTGATGCTTTATCTTGGGATCTGGGTATGAGCACAATTTTGCCCGGCGAGTTGAGGAAGCTCGAAGGTACCTCCAACGTTCGCCTTGTTCAATCTCTGGTGAAGATATGTGAAAAGGTAAACATATTCTGAATATTCTGAATATTTAATACAGGCTGCTGCCCTTGCAGAGGAGTCACAACGGCGGTCCTATGAGGAAGGGTATGACGCTGGTTATCTGAAGCGTCAAGAGGAGCTGATGGCGTTTGCTGGTAATTTGACTCCTCGGAGGACTGTTTCTAGTAGTCGGCCTACTGACCGTCCTTCCCAGTGATCTTTGTTCGTCCTGGCAGGCCTTGGTATGTTAGGCAGTTACGTCCTTGCTGTTTTGAATAAGGAGGACTATTCTCCTGATTTCTATATCAGATATCTTGGATTCGAGAGGAGTTCCTGTATGGCTTAGTCAATGGTCATCCATACGATGTATGAGGTAGTGACGTGCCTCGTATGGTGAAAAGTTTGGTCTTTTATCTCTTATCGAGCAACTGTCCTTTTTGCTGCGATTTTAAAGCTTGTATGACTTTGTTTATGGATTCTAGGTCTCTAAACCATCGATCATGAAGTATGATTGTGCTGGAATGTCTAATCCAAAACCCTTTTTTTTTTTTTTTTTTTTTTAGATATGATCATATCGATCTATTGCCTCTTTTGTTATCGACTAGTTGGGGCGATTAGATTGTGCCGTTCCAACTTACTTGCATTTATTGCGGGGAGTCAAGGGGTCGCATCTGTGTCCGTTGATCAAATGCTTTTTCAGCCGTTGGATTGTTTGAGTCTATCCCTATAAATAGGGTGGTGGTTTGCATTCTTCCTTTGCAATTTCCCAAAGAGAATGGAGATCTCAACTTCTTTGGATTTCATTCTGCCCTCAGATCCCATAATATTCAAAAAGTCACATTATCATGATTCACTCTGTAATAACTTGGTGTTCATCTACCTTGTACTGACGGGTCCCATGTCAGCCCTTCCTTGTACTAACGGGTCCCATGAGGCCTCCGCTTTAGTCTTCATCAATTAGAGGTCCGTGGTTTCCGTTTGCACATGGGGGGTTCATACTTGCCAGTCACCCTCGCTCTTGGATGTGACTTCCGGAGTGATAGACCGCCGGGGTGGCTGGTAAACTTATCGTTTCACGACGGTCCCGAAGAGATGTTGCTCTAGAGTAAAATGTTTTATAGATAAAGTAAAAGCAGTATCTTCTTACGGATGAGTGAGCATTGCTAGTTATCTGGCTGGTAATGTTCATTTCATCTGGAAGAACATTTGATCTTCAGAGCCTGGCCACCGAACTAAAGAAGTCGACCATCGTGAGCAGCATGCTTCTTAGGTCGCATACTATAACCGATGAGGTACTAGGGAGGAGATTGGTGTTTCCGTGGACATTGTCGTGAAGATAGTCGATCCCATAGGATCAATTTAAGTAGATCATTGTAACGATCTTTAGGTAGCAAGCAGATCTTTGTATCGTAGTATATTTGTATGTAATTGATTTGATGAATAAAATATTACTTTATTTCTTGCATCTTCTTTGTCGTTTGTAATTTTATTTTCGAGGAGTATTTTCCGAGCAGATGAATTCACACTTGATTTATCTTTCAAAATTTTAGGATTATCAGCAGATCTTTTTTAGATCGTTAGGAATATATCGAGGAGATTTTATTGAGCGGATCAATGTTTGCTTTACTCGTTTTATTCAGACTTAGGTTTTAATACCATAAAGTCTTTTTCTCGTTGTAAGTATGGGCGAGGAGTGTTTATCGAGCGGATCGATGTTTACTCGACTCGCTTATAATTTTAGACTTAGGTTTTTAGTACCAAAAAGTCTTTTTTTCTCGTTGTAAATAGTTCGAGGAGTGTTTATCGAGCGGATTGATGTTTACTCGACTCTTTTTTATTAGACTTAGGTTTTTAACCCAAAAAGTCTTTTTGATTGTTGAAGATATATCGAGGAGTTTTTATCGAGCGGATCGATGTTTACTCGACTCTTTTTGATTAGACTTAGGTTTTTAACCCAAAAAGTCTTTTTGATCGTTGAAGATATATCGAGGAGTTTTTATCGAGCGGATCGATGTTTACTCAACTTGTTTTGATTAGACTTAGGTTTTTAACCCAAAAAGTCTTTTTGATCGTTGAAGATATATCGAGGAGTTTTTATCGAGCGGATCGATGTTTACTCGACTCTTTTTGATTAGACTTAGGTTTTTAACCCAAAAAGTCTTTTTGATCGTTGAAGATATATCGAGGAGTTTTTATCGAGCGGATCGATGTTTACTCAACTTGTTTTGATTAGACTTAGGTTTTTAAACCAAAAAGTCTTTTTGATCGTTGAAGATATATCGAGGAGTTTTTATCGAGCGGATCGATGTTTACTCGACTCTTTTTGATTAGACTTAGGTTCTTAACCCAAAAGCCTTTTAATCGTTTAAATATGGGCGAGGAGTTTGTATTGAGCGGATCAATGTATACTCGACTCGTTTTTGAATATATCGAGGAGTTTTTATCGAGCGGATCGATGTTTACTCAACTCATCTGTAATTTAGACTTAGGTACATCACCAAAAAGTCCTCTTTGTCGTTGATATAAATCGAGGAGTGTTTATTGAGCGGATCAATGTATACTCGACTCGTTTCGTTCTAATTTTTATCAATATGATAGTGTAATTCCAAGGAGCGTTAACCGAAATAATCGATGTATAGAAAATGCTAAAAATCTTTACTAATTGAACTGTAGGCTAAGGCCTTTGTTACAAGGATTAAAACTTGATAAAGTAAAATAAAACAATGCAGTATAATCTGCTAAAATTTATTTACCATAGTATTTCCTAAGGTTGACCGCATTCCAGGTTCTTTGTAAGGCTGTTCCATCCAAGTGTGCAATTTTGTATGAACCTTTCTTTCCTACGCCAATGACGACGTAAGGTCCATCCCAATTTTGTTGTAACTTTCCCACATGCTTGGATACTTCTACCTTTTTCAAGACCAAGTCTCCTTCTTTGAAAGTTCGGATGCGAACTTTTTGATTGTATGCTTTCTCCATATTTGCTTTAGTGACTTGTAGGCGTACAGCAGCTTTATCTCTTAAAGCTTCTGTTAAATCAATGTCATTTTCTCTCGCTTTTTCATTTTCTTGATCGTCGAACATCTCTATTCTTGGCGTTGGGATTAGGGTTTCAACAGGAATAACAGCCTCCGACCCATACACCAAGCTGAATGGTGTTTCCCCGGTTGAGCTTCTTACTGTAGTTCGATTAGCCCATAGTACTCCTGGAAGTTCATCGAGCCATCTTCCTTTGGCCGAACCTAATCTTTTTTCCAAAGATTTTATTATTTCTCGGTTTGCTACTTCGGTTTGTCCGTTCGCTCTTGGATGTCCGACCGAAGTGAAATTTTGTTGAATTCCCAGTTTCGAACACCATTCTATTACTTGTTTTCCCGCAAATTGGGTTCCATTATCTGAAATTAGGATCCTTGGGATGCCAAAACGGCAAACTATGAACTTCCATAGGAAGTTGATCACTTGAAATTGAGTTATTCGTGCGAGTGCAATGCATTCTATCCATTTGCTGAAATATTCTACAGCGACCAGGACGTAAGTTTTTTTGGATCTGGCCGCTGGAAAAGGCCCCACAATGTCCATTCCCCATTGGTCGAAGGGCCAACATACTGGAATTGGATGCATGTTTTCTGTTGGTTGATGACATATGTTAGCATGGATCTGGCAGTGATGACATTCTTGGACATATAGAGTGGCATCTTTATTGATGGTAGGCCAATAGTAACCAGTCCTGAGACATTTTAAGGCCAATGCCCTTGATCCGCTGTGATTTCCTGCGTCTCCTTCATGTATTTCTCGCAGTATATCGGCGGTTTGTGACTCAGGGATGCATTTCAGGAGAATTCCTGATACCGACCTTCGGTAGAGTTTTCCTTCTACAAGCGTATATTTTGGGGCTCGATATTTTACTTTTCGAGCTGCATTCTGATCAGATGGTAGTTTTCCTTCACGAAGATAGTCTATCATTGGGGTCATCCAATTTTCTTCGACTTCATCTATTTCCATTATATCGACTGCCGGTGTTTCATCGATATCGACTGCCGGTGTAGAAGATATCAACCAATTGATCACCCGTTCGGTTTTTCCGTCGTGGGCTCCTGTGAATTTAGACAGTTGATCGGCCCATCTGTTTTCCGAACGTGGGATGTTCTGTATGTCGAAATTTTCAAACTTCTCGGCTAATGTTTTTACTTTGGCGAGGTATTTTACCATATTGAATTCCTTAGCTTCGTATAGGCCTCTTATTTGTCTTTGTACTAACTCTGAGTCGGTTAACACTTTAAGCCTTTTAATGTTAGCTTTGATCGCCATTTCCATTCCTGCGATTAATGCTTCATATTCAGCTTCGTTGTTTGTTACAACGAAGTCCAATGTTATCGCGTAATTCAAATCTTCCTTATTTGGTCCGGTGAAGTTGATTCCGGCGCCTCCTCCTTCTCGGCATGAATTAGCACCATCGACATGCATCAACCAAGTTTGATCTTCTATAATCAAGACATCGTCGTTGAGGCTGCTCGATGATTCAGTAGTCTGTGTTGGTGTTTCTAATATAAAATCGGCTAACACTTGGGCCTTGATGGCAATCCTTGGTTTGTAGTCTACATCGAACTGGCTGAGTTCGATGGCCCATTTGATCAATCTTCCGGAGGCTTCTGGTTTTGCTAGAACTTGCCTTAGCGGCTGATTCGTCAAAACGATGATTTTGTAAGTTAAGAAGTAGGGTCGGAGTTTTCGTGCGGCCACTACTAAGGCCAGCGTGAATTTTTCTATTTCCAAGTAATTCTTCTCCGCCCCTTGTAATAATTTGCTAAGATAATAGACGGGCTTATGCTCGGAGCCCTCTATCTTAATTAGCACTGAACTAATGGCCGTATCAGAGATGGAGATGTAGATGTACAACGGTTCCCCTTCCGTCGGTTTAGCTAACATCGGGGGCGTTGTCAAATATTCTTTGAGTTCTTCGAAGGCTCGTTCACATTCTTCGGTCCAAGCGAATTTTTTCGCTTTTCGAAGTGTTTGGAAAAAGGGCAAGCTTCTGTCCGCAGATTTTGATATGAATCTATTCAATGCTACGATTTTCCCAACTAAGCTTTGTACTTGAGAGATGGTCTTGGGAGGTTTCATTTCAGTTATGGCTCGAATTTTTTCTGGGTTGGCCTCTATACCTCGCTGATGTACCAAGTATCCTAAAAATTTTCCTGACTTAACACCGAAGGTGCATTTTGCAGGGTTCAACTTCATACGGTATTTTCTTAAGATTTGGAAACATCGATCTAGATGTTTTATGTGATCTGCTTCATTCATACTTTTGACTAACATGTCGTCTACATAGACTTCCATTATTTCTCCGATTAATTCCCTGAACATTAAGTTTACTAACCTTTGGTAAGTAGCGCCGGCATTCCTCAATCCGAATGGCATTACAATAAAACAGTATACTCCCTGTTCGGTTATGAACGCGGTCTTCTCTTGATCCCGCTCGTCCATGTATATTTGGTAAAATCCTTGGAAGGCGTCCATCATGCTGAATATCGCGAAGCCAGCAGTCGAGTCGACCAATAAGTCAATCCTTGGGAGAGGGTATGGGTCGCGTGGACATAACTTGTTAAGGTCGGTGAAATCATTACACATTCTCCATTTGTTGTCCTTTTTATCCCCTTTTGCTACTAGTACAACATTACATAGCCATTCCGAGAAATGTATTTCTCGGATTTGTTTTGCTTCGAGCAATCTCTCTACTTCGGCTTTGATAATTCTATCTTTTACCGGTCCATGATTTCTTTTCTTCTGTCTGGCGGGTTTCGCCGAAGGGTCGATTTTTAGGGTATGCTTGATTATCCGAGGATCAATTCCTTCAATCTCATTCGCGCTCCAGGCGAAGACGTCAACATTATTTCTTAGGAATTCGATTAACATTATTTCTCCTTCTCTGCTCAATTCTGTACCTATTCTTGTCGTTTTGGACGAGTCGCCTTTTACTAGAATTATATCTTTATGTTCTGGGGGTTTCAAGGATAAGTCTAGCGGTTCTTTCCCCTTTTTATCTAACCGATCAGTAATAGGAATTTCAACCTCATTTCTAATGAGATCGTCTTCGATCTTTCTCTTGCTCGGAGTAATTGACTTAGGGTGTTCTTTCAAAGTTAACGATGTGCTGTAGCAATTCCACGCCATACAGTGGTCGTTCGTTATTTCTCCGATTCCCATATCGGTCGGAAACTTTATCTTCTGATGATAGGTAGAGACTACAGCTCGGAAAAGGTTAAGGGCTGGTCGCCCTAGTATAGCGTTATAAGCGAAGGGTGTTTCCACTACTAGGAATTTTATCAACTTCACTGTCCTAAGTGGTTTCTTCCCAAGTGACACACTTAAAGATATTGTTCCGCTGGGGATAATCTCGGACCCTCCAAAGCCTACTAACGGCGTAGCTACTTTTTGTAGGTTTATTTGTCCCAAGTTCATTTGGGCTAAAACCTCCCGGGAGATGATATTTGCCGAGCTTCCATTATCAATTAGGATTCTTCTTACATTATAATTCGCTATCTCTAATGATACTACCATAGGAAAATCGGGGTTATCTTCTTTTGTGTCCCAAATGATGTTTTTAGGTACTTCGCCTTCGTTGAAGCTGATCGGCTGGTGATTTGTCGGCCTGTTTTCCAGAGTCCATATTTCTTTTGGATATTTAGAATTTCGAATTATGGATCGGGCTGTCCTTCGTCGTGCATTACGACTATCTCCACCCGCGGGTCCCCCGGATATTGTATGGATAGTCCCATTGATCTGGTCCTGATTTAACTCCTGAGTAGGTCGACGTTCGGGCGACCTTCGATGAGAACTTCTCCTTCGATTACCGTTCCGAGGGCTTCTACTTCTTTCCCTTTTGCGATTATCTTGGTCTATGTATTCGTCTAGTTTTCCTTGCTCGATCAGTTTTTCGACTTCTCTCTTAAGGTGAAAACAATTTTCCGTTAGATGCCCATGTGCCCTGTGGTACTTACAGTATTGATCATAGTTTCTAGACCCCGGTCTGGGCTGAGCGATTTTCCTTGCCTCGGGAATCCAGTTATTTCTTTCTAGGACTTCCAATATTTCTTCCATTGGAGCATTTAATCTTGGGTGTTCTACTTGATTCACCCTGCTTCTGATTGGTTGCTCAGGGTTTCTTGGTCTTTGGTAGTAATTAGGTTGTCTTTCTCGATCGGCTTTGCTGTATTCCAGTCGCTGGAAAACGTTACCTCTCCTGGAAGATCGCTCATAGTCTAAGGGTCTTTGAATAGGAATCTTATCATGCCGCTTGGAGCCTGAAGCTGTGAATTTATTTTTGTTTTTATCCTTAAAGGAATTCATCTCTTCTTGGGTCATATATTTAGACGCCAAGCTCATGATGTCGGCGAACGTTCTTGGTTGTTTTCGACTGAGGGCATTTCCGAACTGCCTGTTTTTAGTGAGATCGAAGAGGATAGAAATTATGTAATCAATATTTGGAGAATCGATTTTGAGTAATTCTACGTTGAATCTGGCCAACCAATTTCTTAGGGATTCTCCTTCTTGTTGATGTATGGTTCCTAGGTAGCTCATCGGGAGTTTTTGTCTCTTCTGACTGGCAAACTGCTGGGTCAATTTATTGCATAATTCCCGGAAACTGAATATGGAGTTGGCAGGTTGTTTTGCGAACCAATCCAACGCTAGGCCCTCGAATGTGGTCACCATTAACTTGGCGGTGAATTCGGCAGAGTTGGCGTATAAATTCATTATGTTAGTGAAGCTAAAAATATAATCATCCGGGTCGGTGGTTCCGTCATATCGGGGTAGTCTACCTGGGACCTGTCCAATAGATTGCGCTTCTTTTATTTCTCTACAGAAGGGAGAACACGCTGCAAGGCTCTCCTGGAGTTCCGCGGTTCGGGTCCACGGGTTTTGAACAGATCGTAGGCGCTGTTCCAGTCGTTCCTGTACTATTCTCTCGATTTCTCTTTTCGAGAATCGAGTTGTTCGTGGTCGATCTGGGATAGCATCATCTATGTCATCCTCGATAGGGATTATTGTTCGTTCCTTCGATCCGCTTCGATCCGCCTGTGGCCTTCTTCGACCTGGTTTTCCTCTGGGACGGTTATCGGAGGGTTTAGAATTGCGCTGCTGTGGGCTGCGCAATGAGCGTCGCTCACTTGCTGGGCTGTCTGCTTGTTGAGAGGTTTGTTCGTTTGGCCTTGGCACTCCTGGTGCAGGAGTTGTCTTGGGAGCTGTAACGTTTCGAGGAATTTGGTCTAAAACTAGCAATTCTTCTGGGGAGAGTGATTTAAAGAGCATTGCTATTTGTCTCAGCTTTTCCTGAGCGCCTGGGAGAGGAACGGGTATTTCAGGGACTTCCGGTTCTTCCTGTATTGCACCGTTAAGACCTCCTTGGTGTTTCCTGCTGACGGGAACGGGTATCTGGGAGATTTTCATTGGTGTTGGGAATGTCGTTATTGTTGTTGTCTTGTGGATCTTCAGATGTGTTGTGGCCGGTGGTTGTATTACTCCTCGCTCCAACGCGAGCGCTTTTCCTTGGGCGAGCCATGTGTCGATCGAATAATTAACGTAGCCCCACGGTGGGCGCCAACTGATTTAACCGGATTTCGTTGGGTTAATTGAGTATCAGTGAATTCGTGATATCGGGGGTTTGCGATACTTTTATATTTATTGAATAGGGCTCTGTTACTTTATTCCGGATGGATCGGTTACTAAGAAAAGCAATATTCAAGAACAAGAAGTAAAAACCACAAAACAAAGCTAAGAACACACCTATATGAGGATTAAAGCTCTTGTAATGATATTGAATATTATTGAATTGTGCTGTTGTAAGCAATATTGAATCCTGTATCCTTAGAGTTCAGGAATTTCGTAGTTGTTTTATACAATGATTAACTAGGTATTTATATAATGCTAAACCTAGTGTTACAAGGAAACGTAGTCCTAATAGGACTCGGCCCAAATATCCTTCTTGGGTCCGGAGTACAATTTTCTATCGAAGCGAGCTGCACTTGGCCGGGTCTGCAAGATGATCCCGATCTATTAGGTTTGGTCGAATCGATCTTATCTGCTTCGTTCGATTCGAATAGTAAGTAGGGTGCGAAATAGCCCCCATCAAGTATACTGTAAACTTTGTGATTATAGTATAACCCAAGATCTGTGTGACTTGGAAGAGTGGACTAAAGGATATTTAAATCCATATAACCACTATAAAAATTACTTGTGTTTTACATTGATTTTAAATCTGCATATTTTCTGTTTGCACAAAAACACATTAAGTTAACTGTTTGAAAAAGAGATAAAAAGGAGTTTATAAAACTGGGGAAGCATTTTTCAAACTGCTAAGATTACTTGTGAAAAACACTTAGAAAATCCGCTGCAAGTACTCTAAGTATTAAAACTGATTTTAACAAATCAGCTAAGTAACTATCCGACGAGTGGTCAACAGACCTGTTCAAAGATTTGTTCGCGAACAGAATTGTAACTCACTAATCTGATCAGCTTAGTCTGTTCAGTTTAAAGTAAAGTTTTAAAGTTAAAATTTGAAGAAAATTTTAAAGAGGTTTATTCACCCCCCCCCTCTAAACCTCTTCTGACCACTTGGGACCAACAAGTGGTATCAGAGCGGGTGGTTCATTAGAATCAGCTGCCTGATCAACGAGCTTGATCCAAGTGTTTTTCAAAGGTTTTTAAAACTTTTCAAAAGAGCATCTTTTTGAAAAACCAAAACTTTTTGAAAAATGGATTGTATCAGCCATGTTCCCCACATTGCTGGTATGTCTTTTGAAGACTGGAAGATTAGAATGGAAATCTTTCTAGCAGCCTACAATGACAACATGTACACATGTATCATTAAAGGTCCATTCAGATTCACAAAGACCATCAAAATAAATGAAGTAGATACGGTTGTGGAGAAAGACCTTCATGAGATGACTCCTGAAGAAATAAAGCTTTACAATCTAGATAAAGTTGGGAGATTCATCATGACTAAAGCCCTGGATAATGATCGGTTTGACAAGGTCAAGCATTGCAAGACTGCAAAGGAGATGTGGGACAAAGTCAGAGACATGAGTGAAGGCAATGATGCAATTAAAGAGCATCAGCTCAGTGTTGCCTTGGAAAAACTTGACAACTTCAAGATGAAGTCTGGAGAAACCATTGATCAGATGGATACCAGATTCACCAGGACTCTGAATGAAGTTTTGAAGCTGGGAAAGACTTTCACTGACAAAGAGATCACTGTCAGAGTACTGAAGGCTCTACCTTCCAAGTTCAACATGAAGGTGACAGCAATGGAAGAATCAAGAGATCTGGGCAAGATTTCTCTTACAGAGCTGTTCTCCGTACTCAAGGCTTATGAGTATAAACTGCCTAGAATTGGAATTGAAGAAACCTCAACTTCAGGACCCACAGCTGCACTAGTTGCTGCTGAAAACCAAAGAAGACCGGCTCAAAGAAATGCTGAAGTGGACTCATCTGATGAAGCCACTCTACTCAACAAGAAGGAGTACACTGCTGGAGATGTTGCACTGTTGATGAATAATTTCAAGAAGTTCTACAAAAGAAAAATGAAGAACAAATACAACAATGCTTCTTCTTCTAAACCTAACTTTTCTTCTCAAGATAAAGATGATTATAAATCAAAACTAATGTGTTACAACTGCAGGAAATTGGGACACTTCATCAAAGACTGCCCATATCCAAAAGCAGAAAAGTACACTGAGGAGGAGAAGAAAATGAGAAAAGAAAGAAAGCATCAGAGAGGAAAAGCAATGATGGCTGAAGCAGAAAAGCTGACTGCTGTCTACTCATCTGATTCAGATTCAGACTCGTCTGATGAAGAATCTTCTGATGAAGAAAAACCTGCTCTCCTGTGCCTGATGGCAAAGGACTCTGATGACTCTGAGGATGAGGTTAGGATTAGGAGTAGGAGTAAAGTAGAGAAGATTTGGTACTTGGACAGTGGATGTTCAAGGCACATGTGTGGAAACATACATGAGTTGACTGATGCAGTTGCTGTGGATGGTCCAAAAGTCACTTTTGGAGACAGCAAAGAAGGCAAGATTAAAGCTAAAGGAAGACTAATTAAGGGAAACATAGAGATATCTGACGTCTCATATGTTAAAGGCCTAAAGTATAATCTGCTGAGCATAAGTCAATTTTGTGACAAAGGATATTCAGTCATCTTCTCAACAGATAAGTGCTATGTTGAACAGATTGGTACAAAGAAGGTAATTTTATCTGGAAGACGACAAGGAAATATCTATATAGTTGACTGGAATTCTGTTGACAAGAATTCAAGTGTTTGTTTGGTGGCATCTGCACCAAGTGAAGTCAGTTGGCTATGGCACAAGAGAATGAATCATTTAAACTTCAAGACCATAAACAGATTAATCAAGAATGATTTGGTAAGAGGGATTCCAAAAGCAGTCATGAGCAAAGACAAGCTCTGTGACGCATGTCAGAAGGGTAAACAAATCAAGTCATCATTCAAAGAAAAGAAGCACCAATCTTCTGGAAGAATATTGGAGCTGTTGCATATGGACTTATTTGGACCCATTGATCCAGTCAGCAATGGTGGAAAGAAATACTGCCTAGCTGTTGTGGATGATTATTCAAGATATACTTGGGTGATTTTCATGAAAAAGAAAAGTGAAACCAAGGAACATCTTACAAATCTGATGGAACTGATCCAGAATGAGAAGAGTATCAAAATATTAAAGATCAGATCAGATAGAGGGACAGAGTTTACAAACTCTACTGTTGAAGAGTATTGTAATATCAAAGGAATACATCATGAGTATTCTGCTGCAAGAACCCCTCAATAGAATGGTGTTGCTGAAAGGAGAAACAGAACACTAAAGGAAGCTGTCAGAACCATGATAGCTGAAGCTAAACTGCCTCAAAGATTTTGGGCAGAAGCAACAAATACAGCATGCTTTACCCAGAACAGATGTATGATCAACAAAAATCAGAACAAGACTCCATATGAAGTTTGGAACAACAGAAAACCAAACATTCATTACTTTAAGATTTTTGGTTGTAAATGTTTTGTATTGAATAATGGGAAAAATCACCTTACTGCATTTGCAGAAAAGGCTGATGAAGCTGTCTTTGTAGGATACTCATCTGTTAGTAAGGCTTATAGAGTTTTCAATAAAAGAACATTACTAATAGAAGAATCTATCCATGTAGTATTTGATGAGCCAAGTCAATCCTCTGAAAAGAATCAAAGTATTAACCAAGACCTGTCTGCTGATTTACAGAAGTTAGACGTTGGAAGAAATGAAGAATATGTTCCCATCATACTACCTAATCTAAGTTCAGCTGCTAACTCAAGTGCTGTTCAAAATCACAGTGCTGATTGTCTAACAGACGAGTTGCTAACAGCTGACAGACCAGAGACTGTTCAACAGACTACAAATGTTCAACAGACTACTACTGGAACTCCAACAGTAGTGTTGCAAGATCAAGACAGAGGACAACATCCTGATCTGCAACCTGATTTCAGATGGCTCAAGAATCACCCTCCTGAACTAGTTATTGGTGATCCTTTAGATAGAGTGAAAACAAGAAGAGCTGCTGCACAGGATGCTATGTTTGTCACATTTCTATCTCAAATAGAGCCTAAACAAATTGAAGAAGCTCTCAATGATTTCTTCTGGATAGAAGCTATGCAAGAAGAGTTGAATCAATTTGAAAGGAATGAAGTCTGGCACTTAGTTCCTAGACCAAGTCATCAAAGGGTAATTGGTACTAAGTGGGTATTCAGAAATAAGATGAATGAAGATGGTGTTGTCACCAGAAACAAAGCAAGACTAGTAGCCAAAGGTTATTGTCAAGAAGAAGGAATTGACTTTGATGAAACTTTTGCACCAGTAGCAAGACTTGAAGCAATCAGACTGTTTCTTGCCTATGCTGCTTACAAGAACTTCACTGTCTATCAGATGGATGTGAAGTCTGCTTTTCTCAATGGAGAATTGCAAGAAGAAGTGTATGTTGAACAACCTCCTGGATTTGAAATCTATCAAGAAGAGGACAAAGTATATCGTCTGAAGAAAGCCCTCTATGGACTGAAACAGGCTCCAAGAGCATGGTATGATACCCTATCTGATTTTCTTTTAATTAAAGGATTTCGAAAAGGTAAGGTAGATAAAACCTTGTTCACAATTGAATGGGAAAATCATATATTACTTGTGCAAATATATGTGGACGATATTATTTTTGGTTCAACTAATCAACAGATGTGTGATAAGTTCTCCAAGCTGATGCAGAATAAGTTTGAAATGAGCATGATGGGTGAACTTAATTATTTTCTTGGATTGCAAGTTAGACAGTTGCCTGATGGAATATTCATCAGCCAAACAAAATACACAAGAGATCTGTTCAAGAAATTTGGTATGGAAACTAGCTCTACTGCTACAATTCCTATGTCTACAAGTCTTCGTTTGGATAAAGATGAAGATGGCAAATCAGTGGACATAACCAAATATAGAGGCATTATAGGGTCACTGTTGTATCTAACAGCAAGTAGGCCTGACATAATGTACTCAGTTGGAGTCTGTGCAAGATTTCAATCAAACCCCAAAGAATCTCATCTCTTAGCTGCCAAGAGGATATTGAAGTATGTTAAAGGCACTCAAGAATTGGGATTGTGGTATCCTAGAGAGTCTGGATTTGAACTTATTGGTTATTCAGATTCAGACCTTGCTGGCTGCAAGATTGACAGAAAGAGCACAACAGGTGCCTGTCAGTTCTTAGGTAGTCGTCTGATCTCATGGATGAGTAAGAAGCAAACCTCAGTTTCTATATCTACTGCTGAAGCTGAATATATAGCTGCTGGAGCTTGCTGTGCACAGATACTTTGGTTTAAACATCAACTAGAAGACTACAACATCAAGATCAGTGGAATACCAATCTACTGTGACAATACAAGTGCAATCTCTCTTACTCAGAACACTACAAGTCATTCAAGGACTAAGCATATTGAGATCAAGCATCATTTCATTAGAGATCATGTGGAAAAAGGCAATGTTTTGATTGAGTACGTTCATACAGACAATCAGATTGCTGATATTTTCACTAAACCTTTAAGTGAAGTAAGGTTCTCAACTCTAAGAGCTGAGCTAGGACTACTTAATTTGGAAGCATAAGCTGAGGGGGAACTCATCAGAAGACTGGAGTTCAACAGCTTAGTTATCTATTATTATCTTCAAGGATTAACTTTCAACAGACTAGTTAACTTATGAATTCTTAAACTCAGGGGGAACGTGTAAGACTAGCGGTACTTCTGAATTAAAGATGAAATTTGTTAATGACAGTTAGTTGAAGTTATGTTCTCATCAGAAGACTCAACTATCGAAGATTAAAGACATTTTATCTAGCTGGATTGACAAACAGCTGAGGAAGGTTATCAGCTATTGGCATTCTCTGATAACAACTATGTCATCAGGACAGTAGTCCATCAGATAAGTATTTATGTTACTCATCTGATTACTTTAATAAAAGCTGAACTATTCAAAAACGTTTTATTCAAAATACGCTTTTATAAGTAACTGTTGGGCGGTACATATTCCCGCTCTTCATTAAATATCTTTTGAATTCGAAAAGTCGTAACTGACGCCGCACGATCAGCACTGACAGAAAAACGGATCTAACGGTTGGCGGATATGACGAAATTCAAGATACCCCAACTCTATAAATCCCCATCTGATCAGTCGAGTCGCTCTTTACGCACTCTAAGCATTCAAAAGCACTTGTGAGAAAAATATCTGCAATTCTCTGCATACTTCTCTTTGTTTTTCTAACCTTCAACAGATTAACAATGGCCGCTGAAGGTATGTTTCTCGTCTATGATTCCTACTACCAATCCGGTACGGATCTGATGAAAGAACTGCTCGAAAAGTTCAAAGCTGCTTCGCTGGTAAACTTCATGGAATACCACGAAGGAATTATCTGGACTGACCAAGTGATGGAGTACTACAACACTGCGAAAGCTGACTATAACTCACTAGCAATCAAGGCTACTGTGGGAGACAAATCTATCACTATCACTCCTGCTGTTCTTCACGAGACGTTTGGGCTTCCTATCAGTGGACGACATGACGTCACTGTGCTGACAGAGGACAAGCACCAACAGTTCTGGGCGATCTGCGCCAAAGAGGGAGAAACGTTGTCTGGAAACATAAGGAAGAAGCAACTGAAGGATGAATATCAGCGGATGGCTGATATGGTAGCTAAGCTGATCGAGAACTGCACCTTCTCACTGGATGCTGTTACCATGAAGAGGTTCAGCATCATGGCTGCCATTTACTATGGACTGGAGATCAACTGGTCAATCATAGTCTGGTACATATTAGCTGACTTTCTTGATGATAAGAAAGGAAAAGGCCCCACCACCAACCACAGAATCACTCTCAGTTATCTGCTGTCAAAACTGGGTTGTGATATGAAGAATGGAAAAGAGATCCATAAATCCAAGGCAGTATCCAAGTACTTGCCTGTTCAAAAGAGGAAGGCTGGTGAACCAGAGGAAGCTGATGTTGAGGAACCAAAAGAGGTTCCTGCCAAAAGGCAAAGGAAACTGGTCAAGACTGCTGACTTAGCTGTTGAGACCAAAAAGAAGAAGGCTACTGATGAGCCTAAGAGGAAAGTTTCCAAGCAGATGGAGAAAGTGACTTCTGCTGCTGAAGCCACTAAGATTGTTGAAAACATAATTGCTGATGTAAGGACTGGATTCCCTGCATCACCATCAAGAACTCCATCAGCAGAGAGGCCTGCTGAAGGGATCTCTCAACGAACAAGAAGTCAACAGAGAGATACATCTACAACCACTTACCGTGAAGGGAGAACCAAGAAGACTGCTAGAAAGCAGATGACTTTCATAGAAGAACCAACGGTTTTGGAAAATATAGCTAGGGAAGACCCTGAAGCTGCTGAAAGGCCTGCTGAAACAGTTAAGACTGTTGAGACTGACAAAGCTGATGAGCAACAGCCAAGTCAAGTCACATCAACAGCTGAGGTTGCTCAACCTCAAGAAGATCCAGACGTCCAAATCATCTATCCTATTGCTGCTGCTCCCCTATCATCTGCTGGTCCAGCTCCTGCCCCCATTGATAAAGGGAAGAGGAAGATAGTGCTTAAAAGAAAGAAAATCTCTAAAGCTGATAAGAAGGCAAGAGAAGAAGCTGAACAAAGAAAACAGGATGAGTTGGAGGAGAAGAAAGCACTTGAGCTAAGCAAAGCTCAAGAAGCAAAGGATGAAGCCAGAAGACGCATGTCTGAAGCAGAGAGGAAAGCTGCTGAAGATGCTGAATTTGCAATGGTATTGGAATTGAGCAAAGTTGATGCCTATGGACCTGTCCATGGAGGTGGCATCAAGATTGGAGAAGGCAAGAATGAAGAAGACAAAAAGAAGATATTACTGCCTGCCCCCAAAGTCAAGTCAAAAGACAAGTTTGAAGTCAGAAAAGCATTTGAGATTGTGTATGCTGACAAGGAGCTTTTCAAGAAGTTTGAGAAGTCTCTAGCTTACTATGATCAGAAGCTTATGTTGAAGACTCTGTTCAACCAAGAGAAACCAAGATATATCAGTTGGAGAGACAACAGGCTGAACAAGTCAATAACGGAACTTCAAAGCATGAAGGAGTTAGCTGATGAAGAACAATGGGTTCTAACTTGGCTGAAGACAAACTCCATTCAAAAGGCCCTTGATCCCAGCTATGTAAGAGACATCATGCATAGTTATGCAAAAGGTTTTTCATTGGAGGAGGCCAAGAAAATTCAAAACACCTTGTCTAATAAGAAGAAAAAGTTTGAAGATGCTGAAGAAAGAGCAATTAAGTTTGCTGTTATGACCGCCCTGAAGAGATGGGCTAAAAAGTCAAAGTATCAGCAAGGATGTTCAAGTGACTTGCCACTGCTGCCAAGTATTCAACAAATCATTTTTGGCAAGGAAGTACAGCCGTACTATGAAGTCCCTAAGGGAAACAATGCCTTTGTCAACCCTTGGATTATTGTAAGGCAGATTAGACAGACAACATGCTTCAACGATGATGGAACCGTTACTAATCTGTTCTACGATGATGTCACTGATGAGCACAAGTCTGCTGACAAGTCCTTAGCTATTGAATGCCAAGCTAAGACTTCTGAAGATCATCAGATGACGGATATGGAAGAGGTCCCTGTTCAACAGGCGACTGAAGAGAAGGAAGCTGATGCTGATGCTTCTGCTTCATCAGCTGATCAACATTCATCACTGATGGAAGCAATCCAGATGCTGATGGAAAACCAACTTAAGGAACTGGAAGACAAGCACAAGCAACAGTTATTGAAGGTTAAGGAGGAGCTGAAGGATGAACTTAAAGCAGAGTTGGCAGAAACCAACAGACTTCAGCTGGAAACTGTTCAAGGATCAACTGAAGAAATCATCAAGAAAGAGATCAACAGTATTCCAATTCCTCAAGACAACTCATTGCAGTTAGTGCACAGCCTGAGAGATCTGAACCAAAATGTTGAAGATGTGAAGGGTGATGTAAACCACCTTCACACTGCATTAAAAACAGCTGAGCACAAGATTGCTGATCTGACTGCAACCTTCATTAAAGTCAGTCAAGAAGAGAAGGAAATCAATCTTGGGATGTTGCAAGAAGTGGCAAAGGCCTCACAGGAAGTTCAAAATGAAATTGCAACTATCAACATTAACATTGACTACTTCAATGACAAGACTGACGTCATCAGCACTGATATTCATCATCTGACAGCTAGTCATGACGTTGTTAATCAGAATCTAAAGGCTTTATGCGCTGGAGTAAAGATTCCAACAGTTGCTCTCAACCCTGCTGTTGAACCTTCTAATGTCATCAGAGTTGATGATGACAAAAAGGGGGAAGATAAAAGGGAAGAACCAGCTAAAGAAACTGCTGCTGATGAACCAGCAAAGGAATCTGCTGCTGAAGAATCAACTAAGGAGGAAACTACTGCTGCAACAACTGAAGCCAAAGAAACTGAAGAAACAGCTGACAAGACTGAAGCTGAAGCTGACAAAATTGCAGAGCTTGGAACGGTAGAAGAAGAAGAAAAGACTGAAAAAGAAGATACCAAGTACAAGAATACAGAATCTGCAAGGAAGTCCATGGAAGCTTTGAAAGCTCTTCAAGAACAGCAACTCAAGGAAAAGATGGAAGCTGCCAAAGCAACCTTGGAAGAAGAAGCTGATGATGAAGAAGATGATGAAGAATCATCTTATGAGTATGAGGAAGTGCTTGAAGGATCAGATGAAGAAGCTGATAGCTAGAAATTGTAAAATCTTTGTAATCAGTTTACTTTTATCTATTCCTCAGAAATCTCATCTGATGAACTTGTACATGTAATACTTTTTCAATATTAATGAAAAGTCAAGTTCAATCCAATAAACTTTTTCTATCTCAGAAAATTTTGAGGATTACAATCTTTAGCTTAGGTATTCAACAGGTACTTAGCTGAAGTTTTGTCATCATCAAAAAGGGGGAAATTGTTGGATAAGGATGAAGATGAAGGCACTAAAGAAAATTTGATAAGGGAGGTTTTGATGCATTCCAAAACTTCATAAGATTGGCTAAGTATGGAGTAACTTAGCTGATAAACTCATCAAGGAATTTTGACTAAGTAATGAAGACATCAGAAGAGTCAAAGTTTCAAGGTCCAAGACTTATGATCTGCTGAAGTAAAGTTATCAGACTACTGAAGATCAGCCGACTCAAATCAGATTTGTTCAAGTTTGAGATCAGCCGAGTTCACCATCAGACTTATACTTTCGTCAGCCAAGTGAAGAAGATCATGAAGTGTTCCCAACGGTAATAAATGCCCCTTGGTGTAATAAATGCTGAAGTACGAGGATATTTAAGACAAATGATTGAAGAAAAGCTTCGCATCAGCCGAGTGCATTTAATGCTGCATTTAATGCTGCCTGCAGAATAGTACTGTTTACAGTACGGACAGACTGCAAAAGAGCCGTTCGCGGATTTTAAGGACCAGTACTCGAGGAATTTGAATTCTGTCTCTCTTCAACGGACACTTTTCAATCCTCAAGTATAAATAGCTGAAAGAGACGAAGAAGAAATAAGCAACACACTTTCTGAGAGAAATTTCCGAAGCAAAATTCTTTAAGTCTCAAGAACAGCTCACTCATCAGCTGAGTCATTTGTTGACGAAAGCAGAGTTGAAGAATCAAGAAAAATACATCTTCTGAGTGATTTTGTAAACAAGAGTGTTGTGCGGAGTTGTGATCCATCTTTGTGAGTGATCAAACTTCAGAGAATAGGTTTTCTGTGTGATTTCCTATTGCGAACTTGTGGTCGTTTCATTTGTTGTTCGACGCAAGCAGAGTATACTGTAAACTTTGTGATTATAGTATAACCCAAGATCTGTGTGACTTGGAAGAGTGGACTAAAGGATATTTAAATCCATATAACCACTATAAAAATTACTTGTGTTTTACATTGATTTTAAATCTGCATATTTTCTGTTTGCACAAAAACACATTAAGTTAACTGTTTGAAAAAGAGATAAAAAGGAGTTTATAAAACTGGGGAAGCATTTTTCAAACTGCTAAGATTACTTGTGAAAAACACTTAGAAAATCCGCTGCAAGTACTCTAAGTATTAAAACTGATTTTAACAAATCAGCTAAGTAACTATCAGACGAGTGGTCAACAGACCTGTTCAAAGATTTGTTCGCGAACAGAATTGTAACTCACTAATCTGATCAGCTTAGTCTGTTCAGTTTAAAGTAAAGTTTTAAAGTTAAAATTTGAAGAAAATTTTAAAGAGGTTTATTCACCCCCCCCCCTCTAAACCTCTTCTGACCACTTGGGACCAACACAAACAATCAAACTTGAAAATTATGTTTTAATAGAATAATTGTGAAGAAAGAAAATAAATTAAAAGGCAAATGCTAATTATGAAAGAAAAAAGACTAAAGAGGAATGAATTATACTGGTACAAAGAAAGAAATAAAATCAATATTATTATTAAGATGTAAAAATAGAAATTAATAGAATAATAGTTAAGGAAGAAAAATAAATTAATTGAACAGTTGTTAATTAAAAAGGTAAAAGGAGCAGCATATAACTAAATGAAAGAAGTAATTAAAATATTTATGCACAGTAGGTGCAAATCAAATATCGGACTGTTTTATTCATGGGCTTTAACTTGCTCAATGCATACCAACAAGCTAGTAGAGCTACTTTGCAGGAGAGACTAATAAAATAGTAAAAATTTAAAATATTAGAGTGGGGGCGAGAGACCCCAGTAGACCATGTCTAGATCCGCCCATATGTCGATAATTTCAAAAAATATATAAGTCGGTCGTTATTTCAAGATTGTTTACTAAGCGATTATGTAATGCGTAATTTGAAGATACGTCGCTAATTTCATAAAATAAACGAGTCGGTTGTTAATTTGAAGAAATTGTCTATTACATGGTTATGTAATACCAAGTCCTTCGTAGTTTTAATGATAGAAATAGTGTCCTGCAAGCCAGCTGTATGGCTAGCATTTATTGTAATAAATAAGTAACTATTCAATTTCGATTAATAAATGCACTTTATTATATGGTCATCATTATCTTATGTAATAAATATCTACGCATAAGGATAGAAGTCCTTAGATTACAGGGCTATGAGACAACCCGTGGACTGATCTCCAAGGGCATGATCTAGAACATATTCAAGAGTCGTAGAATTCAATCGAGATAGGACATCGTTGGATTCGGTTAGACTTTCACTATTGTGTATACTCCGATGAACTGGAGAATGCTGGGGTCCACGAGCGTGACTGGGATAGTCGATACACATAAGTGGGTGGCTTGCTGGGATGGCAAGCGCACTGAATACCCCAATTAGGAAATAACTCACCATGGAAGCGGTAGTCGCATATCGGGGTTGAAGTTATTCCAATTTACAATAGTATACGAGGAACGATCCCTAACTACTTGAGGTGATAGGGTTTATATGGTGCGAGAACGTTCATGCTTTGATATGAGTTCCGACTGACTGGAGATCACCAGAAAGTTTCTGTGAACTCATGTTGGGTATGGAGGAACTCGTATGCAGATTCATATCATCAACAAATGATCCATTGACCCGACTTGATAGGTTGGGAAATTCTCCTATAGATTTCTGTGAGAAATTAATTCTGGTGAAATCCTTGGCCAAGGTATCTGACGACTTTATGTAAGTAGCTCATAAAGATTAAGTCAAAGAGAATTTATTTCGAGACCAGAATACATAAGGTCAAGATAAAAATAAAAGGGAGACCGATGAAAGACCATACCTTTAAGTCTCGACTGGGAGATTGATCGATGGAGAGATTATGACGTATATGGAAATTGTAAATGAGTTAAAAGGTTCACTGAATTAATTCACCAGTGATTAGGCTCCATGGGTGATGAGGGATATTTTGGACTCTACTTTGAGGAGCCCTGGCAAGAGCGAAGAACATGAATCCCGACCTTGGAAGTGTAGAATCGAGCCCAAGTCACAGTCTTTGCAATCCGATCAACCAGAGAGAGCTCATGATCGGAGGTTACTGTTGGGCCGATCACAGGCCCAAGCCTTTGGGCTGAGAAATATATCCCTGCGGATGGACCAGCTAGCTCACTATTTCAACTATAAATACCACCAGCATTTATGACGCCAGACACGCTTTCCCAGGTGCTCTCTACTCGAAGTTGCTACTCGGAGTCACTTTGGAAAGTTAGCTTAGGTTGTTTTGTATGTATTTATCCTCTAGCTTGTACGGCATCCTATAATGCTCGAATAGGACCCCCATCATTTGTAAACTGTACTTACATGCTCGGAATACATATATAATCGATCTTCCCCCCATATAATTGTCTTTTTAGTTATTTATTTCACTACTTTGATCATATACGAAACTACGTAAGATCAATTGGCGCCCACCGTGGGGCCTTATTTGGGTGTTAGATCAAAAAATGCCTACTACGAGGAAAAATACATATATTCGAGGAGAACCTTCCCATGCAGCCGGAGCGCAGAACTCAGTTAACAATGAGCCTGATAATCTATCTCGAGCGGCTCAGCAACCGGAAGCTCCTCCAATTGTTCCCCAGGATAATGCTCCGATCCACACAACTGTCGCCGATCTGAGGTCTATCATAGGTACTATGTGCAGGGAGTTTCTGAATAGTGGAAGAGCCGACCAATCACCTGTGGATCAGCCGGCAGTTCATGGGAGACCAGATATTCCTTCTTCAAACATCCAGAAGGAGAACAATATGTTACGATCCATATCGAATACACCATCGCCAAACCTTCCACGAGCAGCACCATCGAAGACTAACGTTCGACCAGGAATTCCTCCGACGTCGTTACAAAATGTGGAGGATTCGGTAGTAGGGGAGAGTCAACCTATAGAAATCGCGAAAAGCAAGAAACCGACATACAGGAGAATTACAGAATCCGAACTAGAAAGAATGGTGCAAGAGCGTGTCGCCAAAAAACTAGATAGGGAAGATGCGGTGATAGAGGTTCGCCATGCCACTACAGCTGCTATGGGTGCTGAAATGATCCAAAACAGAGAAGTTATCCGGGAAAATATCAGAGATAGGGAGATCAGAAATAGCATTTCCGAACTGCCTATTCTTTGTGAGGTCGAAGAGAATGGAGATTATGTAATCGATATTGGGGGATTCGATTTTGAGCAATTCGACATTGAATCTTGCCAACCAGTTCCTTAGTGATTCGCCCTCTTGTTGATAAATGGTTCCTAAATAGCTCATTGGCAATTTTTGTCTCTTTTGACTGGCGAACTGTTGTGTCAGTTTGTTGCATAATTCCCGAAAACTGAATATGGAGTTGGCTGGTTGCTTGGCGAACCAGTCCAAAGCTAGTCCTTCTAACGTGGTCACCATCAGCTTAGCGGTGAACTCTGCCGAGTGAGCATATAAGCTCATTATGTTTGTGAAGCTAAAGATATAGTCATCTGGATCAGTGGTTCCGTCGTATCTGGGTAGTCTACCCGGAACTTGTCCGCTTAACTGTGCCTCTTTTATTTCTCTGCAGAAGGGAGAACAGGCCGCTAAGCTCTTCTGGAGTTCCGTGGTTCTAGCCCACGGGTTTTGAACAGATCGCAAGCGTTGCTCAAGCCGTTACTGTACCATCTTTTCGATTTCTCTTTCCGAGAACCGCATGGTTCGTGGTCGATCAGGGATTGTATTTTCTGCGTCGTCCTCGATGGGGATTATCGTATGTTCTTTGGACCCGCTGCGTCCCGGCTGCGGTCTTCTTTGACCTGGTTTTTTCCGGAGATTGTCATCGGAGGGTTTTGAGTTCCCTCTTTGCGGACTGTGTAATGAGCGGTGCTCGCTTACTGGGCTATCAGCTTGTTGAGAGATTTGATCAATATGCCTTGGCGTCCTATGAATTGGATTTGCCCTAGTAGCCCTAGGGTTTCGAGGAAACTGTTCGAGTACGAGTAATTCCTCAGGACAGAGAGATTTAAAGAGGATAGCAATCTGTCGCAACTTCTCCTGAGCGTCCGAGAGAGGAACAGGGATCGCTGGAGGTACAGATTCTTCCGGTATTGTTCCGGTAGGAATCCTTTGGGGTTCCTGCTGGTGTGGAAGAGGTTCCTGCAAATTGTCGTTGGTCTCAGAGGCGTTGTTATCAGTATCGCCCTGTGGATCTTCAGATGTGTTATGAGGATTAGTTGTGTTACTTCTTGCTCCATTACGAGCGTTCTTCCTGGGGCGAGCCATATGTCGATCGAATAATTAACCTAGCCCCTCGGTGGGCGCCAACTGATTTAACCGAATTTCGTCGGGTAGGATTATATCAGTAAATTGGTGATATTGGGGATTCTCAATATATATGATTTAAAGGGCTTTGTTACTTTATTCCGGATGGATCAATCTCAAGGAAGAACAATTAGATGGAACAATCAGTAATAAAGACGATCAATGAATATAATAGTATGGCAAAATCTTTTCTATTCAATAATCTTAGATTATTTTGATATACAGGCGTAAGCAGAGTCTGTAAAGCGTGTATAATACAATGATTAACTAGGTATTTATATCACATTAAACCTAGCTTTACAAGGAAACATAATCCTAATAGGACTCGGCCCAATCGTCCTTCTTGAGTCCGGATTGTAGTCTGCTTGTTGAGGAGAGTCGTATTCTACCGGGTCGATAGGATGATCCCGAACTGACTTGTCTGGTCGAACCGATCTTATATCCCTTAGTCGATCCGAACATTATAAGGGGTGCGAAATAGCCCCCATCACCAAGATTGACTTCTTTTTCTTCTTCACTAACTCTGATGAAAGAAGCAGTGAGATCAGCTATGTAGTTTTTAGCTCTCTTTAAAGCAATATGAAGATGGTTGACATCAGCCTTCACATCTTCAATGTTTCTATTCATTTCTACAACACTTTGAGTCATCTGCTTGGTATGATCCTCAGGCAGAGGAAAATTCTCAATTGCATTCTTGATCGTCCTTGCAGTAAGTAGTTGCATGCTCTCAAGTTGTAATCTGTTGGATTCTGTCAATTCTTGCTGCAACTTCTTCAACTGCGTGTTGTTCCTCTCTTCCATTTCCTTCGTAGAATTTTCCATTAACAGCTGGAAGGCTTCCATCAGTGATGAATGCAAATCAGCTGATGAAGCAGAATGAGCAGCAGCTTGATCATCTTCACTCTGCTGGTGGACAGGGGCATTATTTAGGTCAGTATCCTGATTAGCTTTGGACTCCTTAGCTTTCCACTCAAGTGCTAAGGGTTCATCAACAGCTTTGGGCTGATCAGTAATGTCTTCAAAGATCTTACTTATGATTTTGCCATCATCAGTAAAGGTTGTTGTTAGACGGATTTGTCTTACAACAGGCCATAGCTTTGGAGCAGATGGCTTTACCTTAGGCTTTTCTTAGTAATCTCTTACTTATTTGCCAAATGTGATCTGTTGAATGCTTGGCAGCGAGGGCAGCTCACTTGATGAACCTTGCTGATATCTTGACTTAGCAGCCCATCTCTTCAAGGCAGTCATAACAGCAATCTGAATTGCCCTTTCAATAGCATCATCAGATTTTCTTTTCTTTGCAGGCAAAGTGTTTTCAATTATTTTGGCCTCCCCAGTTGCAAACTCCTTTACATAATGATGCATAGCATCCCTTACATAATCAGGATCCAAAGCCTGTTGAATGGAGTCAGTCTTCAGCCAATTAAGAACCCACCTTTCTTCATCGGCTAACTCCTTCCAACTCTGAAGCTCTTCAATAGACTTGTTCAGTCTATAGTCCCTCCACTTTATCTATCTGGGCTTCTCATGGGTGAACAGAGTCTTCAGCATCAGTTTTTGATCATAGTAAGCTAAGGCCTTTTCAAATCTGTTGAAGATAGCTTTATCAGAGTTGACAATATCAAACGATCTTCTAACTTCAAACTTTGCCTTTGGCTTGACAGCACCAACAGGCATTTTTGGCTTAGCTTCTTTTGAATCTCCAATCTTAATCCCTCCGCCATGAACAGGTCCATGAGCATCTGTCTTGCTCATTTCAATGACCATAGCAAGTTCAGCATCTTCAGCAGCCTTCCTTTCTGCTTCAGACATTTTTCTCCTTTCTTCATCATTTGCTGCCTGAATCTTGCTAAGTTGAAGGACTCTTTTCTCTTCTTGCTCGTCCCTTTTTCTTTGCTCAGCCTCCTCCCTCTTTTTCTTATCTGCAGCTGAAATCTTCTTTCTTTTGATAAGTATTTTTCTTTTTCCTTTATCAGCTGGGGCAGGAGCGGGACCAGCAGATGCAAGAGGAGCAGCTGCTATGGGATTTATGATCATCACATCTGGATCATCTTGAGGTTTGGAAACCTCAGATGTTGGTTTTTCTTGAACAGTCTGTTGCACATCAGTCTGTTCAGCAGTAGACGTTTCTTCAGCTCCAACAGGCCTCTCTGCTGTTTGAGGGCTTTCTCTCACCAAATCTGCTAACTCAGTGGGTAAGTTAACGAAAGTCATTCTTTTTCTTACAGTCCTTCTTGCCCTTCCCTGAGCAGGCATAGAAGCTCATGTGTCCCGAATTTGACTTCTTGTCCTGTGAGCAACATTCTCATCAGGACGCTCCGCAGATGGCGTTCTTGAAGAAGAAGCAGGAGATATATTATGTATCTCCGCAGTAGTCTGATTGATAATGGCATCAGCTACCACCTTTGCTTCAGACTGATCTGTTCTGGCTTCAACAGCTGGCAGGGCTGTTTGAACAGAAGTCTTTGCTATCTTCTTTTAAGCCACTTCCTTGGGCTCATCAGCTTTCTTCTTATCAGCAAGCTGAGCTGGTTTTACCAACTTTCTTTGCCTTTTGGCAGGAACCTCTTCCTTAGGTTCCTCCAAGTCTTCAGAAGTCTCCACCTCATCAGATTTTCTCTTCAGAATAAGCACATACTTGGCCATTGCCTTAGAAGTATGGATCTCCTTTCCATTTGTCATTTCACATCCCATACTGTGAAGCAGATAGCTTAAAGTAATCCTGTGATTGGTCTGTGGAGTAGACTTCTTTCCTTTCTTCTCGTGAAAATGAGCCAGGATGTACCAGATGACAACCGACCAGTTCACTTCCAAAGAGTAGTAAATGGCAATCATGATGTTGTACCTCTTCATTGTAACAACATCCAAGGAGAATGTGCAGTTATCTATCAGCTTTGCGACCATATCAGCCATGCGCTGATACTCGTCTTTAGTTGCCTATTTTTTATGTTGCCAGTCAACATCTCTCCTTCTTTGGCACAGATGGCCCAGAATTCCTAAAGTTTCTCTTCAGCAAGAACGGTGACGTCATGTCGACCACTATTTGGCAATCCAAAAGTCTCATGGAGTAGAGCAGGGGTTATGACCACAGATTTTCCCCCAACAGTGGCTTTAATCTCCATCTTCGTGAGATCCGCCTCAGCTGATCCATAATACTCCAGAACTTGGTCCTTCCAGACCAGACCTTCATGCAACTCCATGAAATTCACCAGTGAAGCAGCTTTGAATTTCTCCAGCAATTATTTCATCAACTCCGTACCAGACTGGTAGTATGCATCATAGACCAGATACATACCCTTAGCTTTAGCTTCAACACAAGAACTCATCTTGAATCTGTAGAAGTTAGTGAAATAGCAGAATTGCAGAAAGTAGAGTGCAAGGAATTTTCTCAAAAATGCTCTAAGTATTTTAGGGTGCGTAAAGAACGACAAGTCTAATCAGATCTGGATTTATAGAGTTAAGGTATCTTGGTTTCCGTGATACCCGCTAACCGTTAGATCCATTTCTTGTCAGTCCTGATCGTGCGGCATCAATTACGCCGTTTCAAATTCAAAAAGCATTAAATGAGAGGCGGGAATGCGAATTGCCTTACTGTACTTATAAAAGCGTGTTTTAGATAAAACGTTTTTAATACACTTAGCTTTTACACAGTTGATCAGACAGGTAATTAAAACACTTATCTGATAGGACTACCGTCCTGATGACAAAGCTGTTATCAGTGAAAGCCAATAACTGATAACCTTCCTCGGCTGTTTGTCAATCCAGCTAGATAGTTAATCTTCAAACTTCAAGACTTTAATCTTCTGATGAAAACATAACTTCAACTAACTGTCATCAACGAATTTCATCTTTTAATCAGAAGTACCGCTAGTCTTACACGTTCCCCCTGACTTTAAGAATTCATAAGTTAACTAGTCTGTTGAGAGTTAATCCTTGAAGATAATATGATGAGTAAGCTGTTGAACTCCGGTCTTCTGATGAGTTCCCCCTCAGCTTATGCATCCAATTTTAGTAGACCTAGTTCAGCTCTTAGAGTTGAAAACCTTGTCTCACTTAGAGGTTTTGTGAAGATGTCAGCAATCTGATTTTCAGTAAACACGTATTCTATCATGAAATTTCCTTTCTCCACATGATCTCTAATGAAATGATGTTTAATCTCAATATGCTTAGTCCTTGAATGACTTGTAGTATTTTGAGTAAGGCTGATTGCACTTGTATTGTCACAGTAGATAGGGATTCCACTGATTTTTATGTTGTAATCTTCTAGTTGATGCTTCAACCATAATATTTGTGCACAGCAAGCTCCAACAGCTATATATTCAGCTTCAGCAGTTGGTATGGATACTGAAGTCTATTTCTTACTCATCCAAGAGATCAGACGACTACCTAAGAACTGACAGGCACCTGTTGTGCTTTTTATAGTCTATCTTGCAGCCAGCAAGGTCAGAATCTGAATATCCAATAAGTTCAAATCCAGATTCCCTAGGATACCACAATCCCAAATCTTCAGTACCTTTAAGATATTTGAGTATCCTTTTGGCAGCTAGGAGATGAGATTCCTTAGGATTTGATTGATACCTCGCACAAACCCCAACATAGTACATGATATCAGGTCTGCTAGCTGTTAAGTATAACAGTGACCCAATAATTCCTCTGTACTTGGTTATGTCCACTGATTTGCCATCTTCATCTTTATCCAAACGAAGACTAGTAGACGTTGGAATATTAGCAGTAGAGCTAGTTTCCATACCAAATTTCTTGAACAGATCCTTTGTGTATTTTGCTTGGCTGATGAATATTCCATCAGGCAACTGCCTTACTTGCAAGCCAAGAAAATAATTAAGTTCTCCCATCATGCTCATTTCAAACTTGTTCTGCATCAGCTTTGAGAACTTATCACACATCTGTTGATTTGTTGAACCAAAAATGATGTCGTCCACATATATTTGCACAAGCAAAATATGTTCTTCCCATTCAATAGTGAACAGGGTCTTGTCTAACTTACCTTTACGAAATCCTTTAATTAAAAGAAAATCAGATAGGGTACCATACCATGCTCTTGGGGCCTGTTTAGTCCATAGAGGGCTTCCTTCAGACGATACACCTTGTCTTCTTCTTGGTAAGCTTCAAATCCAGGTGGTTGTTCAACATAAACTTCTTCTTGCAATTCTCCATTGAGAAAAGCTGATTTCATAGACTGTGAAATTCTTATGAGCAGCATATGCAAGAAAGAGTCTGATTGCCTCTAATCTTGCTACTAGTGCAAAAGTTTCATCAAAGTCAATACCTTCTTCTTCACAATAGCCTTTGACAACTAATCTTGCTTTGTTTCTGGTGACAACACCATCTTCATTCATTTTGTTCCTGAATACCCATTTAGTGCCAATAACTCTTTGATGACTTGGTCTAGGAACTAAGTACCAGACTTCGTTCCTTTCAAATTGATTTAGCTCTTTTTGCATAGCTTCTATCCAGTTTGAGTCATTTAGAGCTTCTTCAATCTGTTTGGGCTCAATTTGAGATAGAAAGCTGATAAACATTGCTTCACTTGCAGCAGCGCTCCTTGTCTTTACTCTATCCAAAGGATCACCAATCACCAGCTCTGGTGGGTGATTCTTGAGCCATCTAAGATCAGGTTGCAAATCATAATGTTGTCCTCTGTTGTGATCTTGCAACACTACTGTTGGAGTTCCAGTAGTAGTCTGTTGAACAGCAGTTGTCTGTTGAATATTCTCTGGTCTGTCAGCTGTTTGCAACTCCTCTGTTAGACAATCAGCACTGTGATTTTGAACAGCACTTGAGTTAGCAGCTGAGTTGAGATCAGGTAGTATGATGGGAATATACTCTTCATTCTTTTCAACACTCAATTTCTGAAAATCAGTAGACAGATTCTGTTCAGTACTTTGATTCTTTTCAGAAGATTGACTCGGTTCATCAAATACTACATGAATGGATTCTTCTACAAGTAATGTTCTTTTGTTAAAGACTCTATAAGCTTTACTAACAGTAGAGTATCCTACAAATACTGCTTCATCAGTCTTCTCTGCAAAAGCAGTAAGGTGATTTTTCCCATTATTTAAAACAAAGCATTTACAACCAAAAATTCTAAAATAATGAATGTTTGGCTTCCTGTTGTTCCAAACTTCATATGGAGTCTTGTTTTGGTGCTTGTTGATCATGCATCTGTTTTTGGTAAAGCATGCTGTATTTGTTGCTTCTGCCCAAAATCTTTGAGGCAGCTTAACTTCAGCTATCATTGTCCTGGTAGCTTCCTTCAGAGTTCTGTTTCTCCTTTCAGCAACTTCGTTCTGTTGAGGGGTCCTGGCAGCAGAGTACTCATGACTGATTCCTCTGGCATTACAATACTCTTCAACAGTAGAGTTTGTAAATTATGTCCTTCTATCTGATCTGATTTTTAATATTTTCATACTCTTCTTATTCTGAATCTTTTCCATCAGATTTGTAAGATGCTCCTTGGTGTCACTTTTCTTCTTCATGAAAATCACCCAAGTGTATCTCGAATAATCATCCACAACAGCTAGCCAGTATTTCTTTCCACCATTGCTGACTGGATCAATGGGTCCAAATAAGTCCATATGCAGCAGCTCCAATATTCTTCCAGAAGATTGATGCTTCTTGCTTTTGAATGATGACTTGATTTGTTTACCCTTCTGACATGCGTCACAAAGCTTATCTTTGCTCATGACTGCCTTTGGAATTCCTTCTACCAGATCATTTTTGATAAGTCTGTTGATGGTCTTGAAATTCACATGATTCATTCTTTTGTGCCACAGCCAACTGGCTTCACTTGGTGTTGATACCACCAAACAAACACTTGAATTCTTGTCTACAGAATTCCAGTCCACTGTGTAGACATTCCCTTGTCGTCTTCTAGATAAAATAACCTTCTTTGTAACAATATGTTCAACGTAGCACTTATCTGTTGAGATGATGACTGAATATCCTTTGTCACAAAATTGACTTATTCTCAGCAAATTGTATTTGAGGCCTTTAACATAAGAGACGTCAGATATCTCAATGTTGCCTTTGATCAGCTTTCCACTTGCTACAATCTTGCCTTCCTTGCTGTCTCCAAACGTCACATTTGGACCATCCACAGCAACCGCATCAGTCAGCTCATGTATGTTTCCACACATGTGTCTTGAACAGCCACTGTCCAAGTACCAGGTCTTCTCTACTTTACTCCTACTCCTAATCCTAACCTACAAAACAAAATAAAATTGTTTTAGGTACCCTTATTGAGAGGGTCCTGAAGGATTAGTTCCACCTTTGACAACCCAAGATGTTGATGTCTTAGGCTTCTTAGGCTTTTGAGTTTCAACAGGAGCATGGACAGCTTTGCCTTTATCACGTTCATCAGATTTGCCATGTTGTTGATAATCAGCATGATAAGGATAATGTTCATAAGCAGAATAAGATGCATGATAAGCAGGATATGCATGCATTGGGTGAGCAGGATATGGTGCATAGTAAGTTGGAAATTGAGGTGCATGATACATAGGAGGATATGCAGCAGGTCGCACTTAATATGACTCATTTTCATACCAAGCATTTTGATTTTTCTTGTTTATATGCTTCTTTGGTTTACTAGATGCTTGCTCATTAACAGACGACTTAGTTTTATCACTAGTCTGATTGGTTTTGACCTTATCAGAAGACTTCCTAGGACTCTTCTGTTTGGACTTACCAGTCTGTTTTCCTACACTAGGCTCTTTGCTCTTTTTAGCCTTAGGAGTTTTCGTCTCCTTTAACATTTTCTCAGGTGAAGCAGGTTTGGTAGTCCGAACATACAAAATGACCTTACTATTGTCAGCTGATATAAAATTTTCAGTATGTTTCAGTTCTAACTTATCCTGATCTAAAGGTGTCTTCTGTTTACTAGACATGTGAGTGGATGCAACATATGACTTTTCATGAGACTCAATTGTTTTCTCAAGTTCCATGATTTTTCCTTTAAGGACTTCACATTCAGCTTTCAGAGATTCATTTTCTTGCTCGAGCTGTTTACATTCATCTGATTCTTTTGGCTTTTCAGCTTTAAGTTTCAGTGAACTGTTTTGCTCTCTTAGCAATATCATCTCTTCCTTAATCTTACTAAATGCTTCAGCAATAGTAGTATTGTTAAGCATCATTTGTTCAAATGAATTAAATAATTCATTATCAAGAGGAGTTACCTCATCATACTCAGAGCCATCAGATTCCTTAGCCATCAGGCAGAGAAGAGCAGGTCTCTCTTCATCAGAAGTATCTGAATCCGAATCTGATGAGTAGATAGCAGCTAGCTTTTCGGCTTCTGCCACCAGCACCTTGCCTTTCTGATGCTTTCTTTCCTTTCTGATTCTCTTTTCAGCTTTAGGATATGGGCAGCCCCTGATGAAATGACTTAATTTCCTGCAGTTATAGCACATCATTTTAGATTTATAAGAATCTTTATCTTGAGAAGAAGAAGTGGGATTAGAAGTAGAAGCATTGTTGTATTTTTTCTTCATTTTTCGTTTGTAGAACTTCTTGAAGTTGTTAATCAGCAATGCAAAGTCTCCAGCAGTGTACTCCTTTTTGTTGAGTATTGTGGCTTCATCAGATGAGTCCACATCTTTGCTTTTATAGGCTGGTCTTCTAGGATTTTCAGCAGCAACCAGAGCAGCTGTGGGGCTTGAAGTAGAGGTTTCTTCAACACCCATTCACGGCAGTTTATACTCGTATGCCTTGAGTACTGAGAACAACTCGGTGAGTGAGATCTTTCCCAAGTCTCTTGACTCCTCCATGGCTGTCACCTTCATGTTGAACTTCGGAGGTAGAGCCTTCAGCACTCTAACGGTTATCTCCTTATCAGTGAAGGTTTTTCCAAGCTTCAACACTTCATTCAGCGTCCTTGTAAACCTTGTATCCATCTGATCAATGGTTTCCGCAGACTTCATCTTGAAGTTGTCCAGCTTTTCCAGAGCAACACTCAGCTGATGCTCTTTGATAGCGTCGTTTCCTTCGCTCATATCACGGACCTTATCCCACATTTCTTTGGCAGTCTTGCAGTGCTTGACTTTGTCAAATCTATCATTGTCAAGGGCCTTGGTCATGATGAAACACCCAACTTTATCCAGGTTGAACAGCTTTATTTCTTCAGTTGTCATCTCGTGTAAGTCTTTTTCCACCGTTACATCAATTTCATCGACCTTGATGGTTTTGGTGAATTTGAATGGACATTTGAATGTGTACATGTTATCATTATAGGCGGCTAAGAAGATCTCCATTCTGTTCTTCCAGTCTTCGAAGCTCATACCAGCTATGTGGGGAACATGGCTGATACAATCCATTTTTCAAAAAATTTAATTTTTCAAAAATATGCTCTTTTGAAAAAGTTTGAAAACCTTTGAAAAACACTCGGATCAAGCTCGTTGATCAGGCAGCTGATTCTAATGAACCACCTGCTCTGATACCACTTGTTGGTCCCAAGTGGTCAGATGAGGTCTAGAGGGGGGGGGGGGTGTGAATAGACCTCTGAAACTTTTTAACAGAGTTTAAACTTCAAAACTGTTGTTCAACTTAAAAAGACTAAGCTGTTACCGAACAATAATTTTACAAGGCTGATCGCGAACAAATCTTTGAACAGCTTTGTTGACCACTAATCTGATAATCACTTAGCTGATTTTTGCTAAAATTAGTTTTAATACTAGAGTACTTGCAGCGAATTTTCAAAGTGTTTTTCACAAGTAAACTTAGCAGTCTGAAAATTGTTTCCCCAGTTTTGTAAACTCCTTTAATTTAATTTTCAAACAGTTTTAGAGTGTTTTATGCAGATTTGAAAATATGCAGAAAAACTTATGCAAAAACAAACACCAGAATTTTTATAGTGGTTATATGGATTGAAATCCTTTAGTCCACTCTTTCAAGTCACTTAGATCTTGGGTTATACTATAAACACACAGTTTACAATATACTCCACTCACGCCAAAACAACAAATGAATCTGGCCGTAAGCTCGCAATAGGAAATCACAAAGAAGACCTATTCTACAGAGACTTATCACTCACAAAGACGGATAAGAACTCCTCACAACTCTTTTCTCTCACAGATTCACTCAGAAAATGTTTTCTTGAACTTCAACGGCTTCTGTCAACAAATGACTTTCAGCAGACGAGTGAGCTGTCTTGAGCTTTTGAGACTTAGAAAATATTTGCTTTGAATTCGATCTCTCAGAAGTTGTATATGTAGCTCCTTTTCTCTTCGTCTCTTCAGCTATTTATAGTCATTCTTTGAATTATGTCCGTTGAAGAGAGACACAATTCAAACTTCTTGATTTCTGGTCCTTAATTTCCGCGAACGGCTCTCTGCACAGTGACAGTACTGCGAACTGTACTTTCTGTCAGGCAGCATTAAATGCACCAAGCTGATACGAAGTCTTTCTTCAATCATTTGTCTTTAATAACCTTGTACTTCAGCATTTATTACTTCCAGGGGCATTTATTACCGTTGGGATGACTTCTTGACCCTTTCCACTTGGCTGATCGAAAGTGCAAGGCTGATGATGAACAGAGCTGATCCCAAACTTGAACCAATCTGATTTGAGTCGGCTGATCTTCATCAGTCTGATTTCTTTCCTTCAGCAGATCAGTAGTCTTCTGGACCTTGAATATTTGACCCATCTGATGTCTTCTTACTTGGTCAAAATTCTTCTAAGGGATATCAGCTAAGTTAACTTTTACTTAGCAAATTTGAAGTTTTGGAAATCATCAAAACCTCCCTTTACTAATTGTCTTCAGTGCGTTTCATCTTCATCCTTATCCAACATTTGCGATTTTATGAATTGAATTATTTTGCTTCTAAAAAATATTAAAAAACTGCCTACTATATAAAAAATACCGCTTTACCCCTAATTTAGATAATAATTGACTTTGATAATTTTGCCAATTGACCCCTATATTTTCCGATTTTACGAATCGAAGTATTTCGCTTCTGAAAAAAAACCGCCTATCATATAAAAAAGACCGCTTTACCCCCAATTTTGATAATAATTGACTTTGACAATTTTGCAAATTGACCCCTATATTTTGCTTCTAAAAAACAAAAAAAAAAAAGAACTCCTCTCATATAAAAAAGACCGCTTTACCCCTAATTTTGATAATAATTGACTTTGACAATTTTTTACGAATTGAATTATTTTGCTTCTAAGAAGAACAAAAAAAAACGTCTGTCAAATATAATAGACCGCTTTAACCCCAATTTAGATAATAATTGACTTTGACAATTTTGCAAATTGACCCCAATTTCTGAATAGTGGAAGAGCCGACCAATCACCTGTGGATCAGCCGGCAGTTCCTGGGAGACCAGATATTCCTTCTTCAAACATCCAGAAGGAGAACAATATGTTACGATCCATATCGAATACACCATCGCCAAACCTTCCACGAGCAGCACCATCGAAGACTAACGTTCGACCAGGAATTCCTCCGACGTCGTTACAAAATGTGGAGGATTCGGTAGTAGGGGAGAGTCAACCTATAGAAATCGCGAAAAGCAAGAAACCGACATACAGGAGAATTACAGAATCCGAACTAGAAAGAATGGTGCAAGAGCGTGTCGCCAAAAAACTAGATAAGGAAGATGCGGTGATAGAGGTTCGCCATGCCACTACAGCTGCTATGGGTGCTAAAATTATCCAAAACAGAGAAGTTATCCGGGAAAATATCAGAGATAGGGAGATCAGAAATAGCATCATGCGATGCTCGCCCTTCTGCCGAGAAATACGTGAAGCTAGAAATACAGAAACGGTACTGACGAGGTTACCACGGTATAACGGGACTACCGACCCCGGGGAACATATCAACAGTTTTATCAATGTGATGAACCTATATGGACATTCGGAGGATTTCTGCTGCAAAATCATGGTCACCACATTCGAAGGGATTGCACTTGACTGGTTCGGAAAATTGCCGCCAAGTTCTATATTTTCCTTCGATGAATTTTGCGACAAGTTAAAGCACCAATTTGCAAGCCAGAGAAAACCTAGATTGCCAGCGAATCATTTGGGAACGGTCAAGCAATTGGATGAAGAAACTTTGAGGCAATGGCTGGCAAGATTTAGTATCGAACTTCTGAAAGTTGATACCCCACAAATCGAGTATTTATCTTCCCTAATGTTCGAATTGACGAGGAACACACAGTTCGGAAATGCGTTATGTAGAAAGCAACCGAAGTCTTTCGAGCGAATAATGGAGATCGCAGAAAAGTATATGATTCAGGAGGAGATGAATAAGCTAAAGAATGCGCACAACCCAAAGCCCCCTCTCAAAAAAAAAAGCAAGATCGAGCTCCTATTCCGAAACCAGGTGATTACGGAGGATCAAATAGAGGATCAGTATGGCAACGACTCAACACCTATAAGCCGCAGGTACCAACCCCAAGATCAAATGTCTATAGTCCACCTTATGATCAAAATCAGCTTCCACGACCTGGAAAGATTCATTTTACAGAATTAAACACCTCAAAAGAGGAAATTCTAACTGTATTGGAGGAAGGGAATTTAATCCCTGAGGCTCAAAGGATTACCCAGGCAAGGCCAGGAGCGATGGGTTATGACAAATATTGTCGATATCATAAGGCTCGGGGACATAGCACTGAGAATTGTTACCAACTGAAGGTTGAAATCGAAAAGTTAATCACACAAGGAAAACTCAAGGAGTTCGTTAAAGGAAGTAACTATAACGACCGTTATAGATCCAGGAGCCCTCGAAAATTCATGAGTCAGCAAAAGGAGGCTCGAAATCAGACAGAGGAGCAGTTGAACGGAGTAATAAACATGATTGCCGGAGGGCCGGCAGGAGGAGACAGCAAAAATGCGAGAAAAAGGACGATGAGATCAATAAGAACAGCTGTTTCGACCAAGAAGGAAGTGTTTTCGTTGGAATTCCCATCCATGGAAAACCAAGTTATAAGTTTCAGCGATGCAGATCGACCATCAGACATTAATTGGGATATAAATGAAGATGATCCAGATTTTTCCATGGTATTAACTCTGAAAATTGCTAATTATGAGGTCAAAAGAGTTTTGGTTGACAACGCAAATTCATATTCTTCTCCCAGTCCCAAGCCCATTCCCCTAAATCAAGACAAAAGATTCCACGACTCAAGGGACTTTTACGGAAGCTCGGCGAACATTATCTCCTCCGAAGCTCTCACAAGGATGAACCTTCAGCATCCTTATTTGGATCGAGTAGCTACCCCTCTGGTCGGATTCGGAGGCTCGGAAATTGTTCCACTAGGGACCATTTTGTTGAGCACGACTCTCGGAAGAAAGCCGAAGAGTGTAACAAGAACGGTAAAATTTCTGGTGGTGGAAACACCTTTCGCTTACAACGCCATACTGGGAAGACCAGCTCTGAATGCTTTCAAGGCAGTTGTACCTACCTATCATCAAAAGGTAAAATTTCCAACTGTTGGAGAAGTAGGGGAGATGCGAAACAACCAATAAATGGCTTGGGAATGTTATAACTCGTCTTTGAGCATAAAGAAGAAACTGGAACCTGAAATCCCTACAAAAAGGAAAATGGTTGATTTGGAATCCGGATCAATTTCAAATTTACCAGTTCCCGATTGTGAGAAGTTACAGGGGAAAAAAGGAAAGAACGTGGACATGAGCGTGCAAGCGCCCGACCATAAGAAAGTGATTCTGGTTCCGGGATCCCCGGAGAAATTTACCAGGATAGGAACATAATTAAGTGAAGGTATGGAAACCATGCTCGTCGAACTTTTACGGATGAATGTAGACGTTTTTGCCTGGAGTTCGGATGATATTGTGGGGATCGACCCGCGTGTGATAACCCACTCTTTAAATATCGATCCAAAGGCCAAACCAGTAAGGCAGAAGAAGCGTAATCACGGGCGCGAGAAAGATAAAATCATCAATGCGGAGGTCGATAGATTGCTAGTCACCGGTCAAATCAGAGAAATTAAGTTTACCGAATGGTTATGTAATGTGGTTCTGGTCTCTAAAGGTGACAAGACCGAGAATAAGTGGAGAATGTGTAACGATTTTACTAATCTAAATAAGTTGTGCCCACGAGACTCTTACCCGCTACCTCGGATCGATATGCTGGTAGACTCCACCGCGGGATTTGTATTTTTCAGCATGATGGATGCTTTCCAGGGTTTCTATCAAATCTTTATGAATGAAAAGGATCAGGATAAAACTGCCTTTCTTACCGAGCGAGGAGTGTACTGTTTCATAGTTATGCCGTTTGGTTTAAGAAATGCGGGTGCAACTTATCAAAGGTTAGTCAATATGATGTTTAAGGAGTTGATAGGAGAGATTATGGAGGTTTATGTGGACGACATGCTCGTAAAGAGTATGACGGAGGAAGACCACATCAAGCATCTAGATAGATGCTTCGGTATTCTGAGAAAGTATGGAATGAAATTGAAACCAAACTAAATGCACTTTCGGCGTGCGGTCGGGAAAGTTCCTCGGATATCTCGTCCATGAAAAAGGGATCGAAGCCAACCCAGAAAAAATTCGAGCAATTACCGATCTTCAACCACCGAGAAAACTTTCAGACGTTCAAAGTTTGATCGGGAAAATTATTTCTTTAAATAGGTTCATCTCTCGATCTGCTGACAAGAGCTTGCCATTCTTCAAATTATTGCGAAAATCAAAAGATTTCGAATGGAGTGCTGAATGTGACAAGGCTTTTGAAGATCTAAAAGCATATTTAACCTCACCACCGATGTTGGCCAAGCCCTCTGATGGAGAACCCCTGTACCTTTACATAGCCCGTTTCGGAGGAAGTTATTAGTTCGGTATTGGTAAAATTAGAGAAATCAGAGCACAATCCAGTCTATTATTTGAGCAAATTGTTGCAGGGTGCTGAAAAGAATTACATGGAGATCGAGAAATTCGCACTCGCTTTGGTAGTAGCTGCACGAAGATTGAGGCCCTATTTTCAGACTTATAAGATTATTGTTTTAACAAATCAACCATTAAGACAGGTTTATCAAAGCCAGAAGCGTCCGACAGATTAATAAAATGGGCAGTCGAGTTGGGTCAATTCGAAATTGAGTACCTACCTCGAACCGCAATAAAAGCCCAGGTGCTAGCTGACTTCCTAGTCGAATCCACCAGCTTGAAAAACCTAGAGAACGAACCGACTTCCGAAGTAAATGTGGTTAAAGAGGTTAAGGATCCAGTTTGGTTGATGCACGTGGACGGCTCCTCGACCAAGGAAGGAGGTGGAGGAGGAATTCATTTTCAAGGACCTTGTGGCAAGGATTTGAGTTACGCCGTTACCTTGGACTTTGTCATTACGAACAACGAAGCAGAGTACGAAGCTCTGATCGCGGGATTAGAAATGGCCCTGAAAGCAAAGGTAAATTCAATTATTGTGTTAACCGATTCCGAACTTGTCCATAGGCAGGTTAAAGGCGTCTATGAGGCCAAAGAATTCAACATGATTAAATATTTGAACAAAGCCAAAAGTTAGATCTCACAAGTCGAAAAGTTCGATATTCAGCCCATTCCGAGAGAAGAAAATCTATGGGCTGACTTGCTATCAAAATTCAACGGTGTAGCTGATGGGAAGAACGAAAGGGTAATTACATGGCTTTTGTCGAATGCATCTGCCATCGATCTAGATGCTACTCCTTGTATTGACGTCATGGAAATTGACGAGCAAATGATCTCTTGGATCGATCCTTTCGTCGATTATTTAAAGGAAGGAAAACTGGCTGAAAATACCAATGAAGCCCGAAGAATCAAGTACCGAGCTCCGTCATTTACCTTAATTGATGGTCAACTCTATAAGCGATCCTCCTCTGGAACCTTATTGAAATGTGTTTCCGAAGGTCGGTATCATATAATTTTGAAGGAGGTTCACGAGGGAGAAGCAGGGATCACTGTGGCGCTCGAGCATTAGCTCTAAAATGTTCGAGAGCAGGATATTATTGGCCCACTCTTATTTCTAACTCAGTTGATTATGTGAAGAAATGTCACCATTGTCAAATTCATTCGAATTTGATCCATCAGCTGGCTGAACAAATGCATTCTATTCCGATCTATTGGCCTTTTGACAAATGGGGAATCGACATTGTAGGTCATTTTCCAACGGCCAGGGCCAAGAAAAACTATGTATTGGTCGCTGTAGAATATTTTAGCAAATGGATAGAATGCGTTGCTCTAACTAAGATCACTCAGTTTCAAGTCATTAATTTCCTATGGAAGAACATTGTCTGCAGATTCGGGATTCCTAGAGTTTTAATCTCCGATAACGGAACACAATTTGCCGGAAGAAAGTCATGGATTGGTGCGAAAAGTTTGGGATACAACAAAATTTTGCATCAGTAGGGCACCCGCAGGCTAATGGACAAACAAAAGTTGTAAATAGAGAGATCGTTCGATCTCTGGAGAAGCGCTTATATGATGCAAATGGTAAGTGGCTCGATGAACTTCCAGGAGTTTTATGGGCTAATAGGACCACTGTGAAAGCAGCTACGGGAGAAACTCCTTTCAGCTTAGTTTACGGATCGGAAGCTGTTACTCCCGTCGAAAATATTATAGCTTCTTCCAGGGTTTAATTTTATGATTCCGAAAAGAATCAATCATTGAGAGAAATGGAGGTCGATCATGCCGACAGCAAAAGGGATCGTGCTAAGGTGAAAATCCAGGCTACGAAGTCCATCATGGAAAGGGCCTATAACCAGAAAGTTAGAATTCGAACCTTTAAAGTAGGAGATCTAGTGCTAAAAAAGGTAGAGGTTTCAAAGCATGTTGGCAAACTTCAGCCTAATTGGGATGGACCTTATATAATCGTCGAGGTCGGGAAGAAAGGTTCTTACAAGAATGCTCATCCAAATGGAGAAGTCCTGCCTCGGGCTTGGAATGCTGTTAATTTAAGAAGATATTATGGAAGATAAAGACTATCTAGCGATTTCTAGCCTGTCTTTTATTTTGCTATCTCGTTCTGTTTCAGTTTATTTTATGTTATCAAGGATTATCTATTCAATGAAAAGTCTAATTCGCCAGAAATATTATTAATTCATCTATTCAAGGAAAAGTCTAATTCGCCAGAGATATTATTAATTCATCTATTCAATGAAAAGTCTATTCGCCAGAGATATTATTAATTCATTATCTGATCATTAATTCATTATCTGATCATAAAGATATTATGAGGCTATGCCCAATCGCTAAATATATCAATCAAATATCAAACAAGGGTGAAAGCTGTTGCTAAGACCCTAGAAGAAAAATTGACCAAGGGTGAAAGCCGTTGCTACGCCCTTGGATCAGCGAAATGGGTGACGACCCTCGAAATCGACTAAGGGTGAAAGTCGTTGCTACGCCCCTTAGATAGAAAATAAAAGAAAATGGGTGAAAGCTGTTGCTATGACCCTCAAAATCGACTAAGGGTGAAAGCCGTTGCTACGCCCCTTAGATCGAAAATAAAAAAAAATGGGTGAAAGTTGTTGCTACGACCCTCGAAATCGACTAAGGGTGAAAGTCGTTGCTACGCCCCTTAGATCGAAAATAAAAGAAAATGGGTGAAAGTTGTTGCTACGACCCTCGAAATCAACTATGGGTGAAAGCTGTTGCTACGACCCTCGAAATCGACTAAGGGTGAAAGCCGTTGCTACGCCCCTTAGATCGAAAATAAAAGAAAATGGGTGAAAGCTATTGCTACGACCCTCGAAATCGACTAAGGGTGAAAGCTGTTGCTACGCCCCTTAGATCGAAAAAAAAAAAACGTGTGAAAGGTGTTGCTACGACCCTCAAAATCGACTAAGGGTGAAAGCCATTGTTACGCCCCCTAGATCGAAAATAAAAGAAAACGGATGAAAGCTATTGCTACGACACTTGAAATCGACTAAGGGTGAAAGCCGTTGCTATGCCCCTTAGCTTAAGTCGTCGAAAATTTTCCGATCCTATCAGTGAACGAATTACAAATTGCAATGATCGAGATTTGCGAAGAATATCAAAGAAATGCCAATTATTGATTATCCTGATTAAGCAGCAACGCAAGTTCAATAGTTTTTTAATTGTTCTCAGAATTGGGTGTTAGATTATTCTGTCAAAAGAGCAATCTTATTGAGGTGCGAGCAAAAAAAGCAAAGGAAAATACAAGAACAATGAAGTAAAAAATAAACCTTTATTTCATAAGCTTTCAAATAGTTACAAAAGATTTCAGTGCTAATCTATTACAGTAAGTAAATTCGAGCTAAAATTTGAAGGTTACATTCAGTGCTATCCTATTACAAAGGACAAGCTCTACACTAGGGATCTTCGTTCAATCATCGGGGCTGAGTAGAGCTACTTCTGCATCTACCCTTCATCCAAGAATGCAGGGGTCGGATCAGTAGGGATTTTTCCAGCATTCTTGCTATCGCTCCCCTGCTGGTTAGCTCACACGATCACCCAGGTCGAAGCAGCAGGAAGCAATCCCTAAAGAAATTATTCCATGCAATCTCAAAGGCAACATTCTTCAAGAAACATCTTGAAGAAGTTGAGATCGAGAGCAGGAAAACTCCTCCAGGAGTTGACCCACTATCCGACTGGGTGGAGCGACATGATACAGGAGTCCGAGCCTGTCTTAGATATATGATATTCGAGAAAGCAGGTCGTCTACCGATATCCTAGTCGCAATGCTATTCGTCTGTCGATATATAGTCGAAGCAAAATTTTCTTTGGAAGCAAAGGAAAAGAAAGTACGAATTCGAATCTCGAACATTTTTATGGGGGATAAATGATTGGCCGTTAAAGAAGGTAAAAAATCGTGCATACAGATCGAACAAAATTTTTTACAAGAAAAGTAAAAATACGATGGTAAAATGAGAACCAGTTAGAAGTATTTATAGGGGAAGGAAATAAACACCAATGGCTCAGATCTCCTGGAATGAATGGTCGCGATACGAGCGATAAATGCGCCGATGGTTTCGCTTCCCGATGAATAGGGGACTGTTTGGATAAAAAAGATAAATCGTTTGACTCGAGATCGGAAATTTGAATTATCAAAAACCATCGGTCGAAGGAGAACATTCGAACATTCGCATCAGTACATTTGCGCCCGCTATACAAAGATCGAATAGTAGTAACAATTATCAACGCATAAAATATTTTATGACAACTATGCTCGGAATAGGTTGATTAAAAAGTGGAGAACATGCCAGCATAATTAAGAGAATAGATATAGCCATCGAAGAACGGCATAACTATCATAAAAATGGCGCATGGCCCAGTACATGGTCCGAAATGCAGAAACGGAAACACACGAAACAAATTAAAACTTATTCAGAGTTACAACACAAATGCGAAATGGAAAGATAAAATTACAACAGGTTCAACAATTAAGGCATCTACAGAAGTTTATTATTGGAGAAAATCTTCCAAAGCTCGGCACTGCGGTCATCATATCCACGAGCATAAGCCTTCTGTTCACGAAGCTCAAAGTCCTTCTTCTCCTGCTCATAAAGTCCTTTGAGCGCTTCGAGCTCTTTGCTCAACTGTTGGTGGATTTCTTCCCCCTGATCCTTGGCGGCCTTCTCCTTCTCTAAAGCCAGTTTCTCCTCGAATACACGGTCCAATTCGATTTTCTTCTTCTCCAGTTCGAGGGCAACATCAGCATGTTGGCTCAATTCCCGCTCAGCTAACACTTTGAGCTCGAGGAACTCTTGTCCAGCCTACCTTACGATTGAATGGGTTAGTAAAAAAAAAAAAAGAAGAAGAAGAGACAGAGAGAGAAACCTGAAAGAGATAATTCGATCCAGATTGAAACAGTTCTGAAGGGCTTTTTCCCTTAGACACGCCCGCTTCAGAAATGGAGATATCAGCCTGCAGGAGACTCTTAACAGGATTCTCGAGTACCACTTTCGGAGCAGACTCATCTTTTAGCGGGGAAGAAAAGATCATAGGAGAAGCATAAGCAGCGCGAGGGTCAAAAAGATCCTCAACTTTCGAGGATTCAGCTGTTGCTCCTGAAACTAAAGAGCCTTCACCAGTATCTGTCAGTTTAAGTTTCTTGCCCAAACTTCCTTTCGGGGAACCAGCTGCAGAATCACCGGACAACAACTCATTTCCAGTGACAAGCTTCTGGAAGGTCTCAATGGGGGTGATCCCATCAGAATAAGGCCTTTTATGCGAAGCAAGAACCGAAGCCTTATGTCTAGCCAACGCTCTGGAATTATCAAGAGGTTTTGACGGGGAGCCCTCAGATTCCTCGTCGAGATCCTCTTCTAAAATTGATTTGCTAGGAATAATCTTGACATGTTTGGTTGAAGCCTACGTTTCTTTCTTAGTCTCCCCTCCCTTACAGGCTTTGGGGGAAGACGCGGAAGTTTTTGGAGAAGACCTGGAGGACTTCTTATCCTTAGTCGACTTCTGATCTTTGGGCGGACCTTTGCTCTTGGAGCCACCCAACAACGACTGGGGATCGATAGCTTTACCCAATATTTGATCCATGATGAGCGAAGAAATAAATTTGAAAGTTCGAAAATAAATATTAAGCGCGGAGCTCCGATCTCAATGCTTAAGAGTTATAGGCAAAATCATTCAAAACAGTCCTTGTATTTATAGAGGCTACACCCTACCTTTACAATAATTGAACCGGTGCGACTCTCAAGAAATTCAATAAGGAACTATAGAATTCGACCAGAAAAATAAAGAAAACTTCGAACGGTAAAAAGGCAAAATGTGGATAAACAAGTATTTACAAGTTAAGGATTTTATGGATTATATAAAATGAAAAACATTGAGGAAGAATCCTATTACACCAACTATTACTCCCATTACATAGCTGTGATCGGATTTCTAGATACTAGACTTTGAATCACTTCCTTCCAAGCTAACTGATCCAATGCCTGAGTTACCGCTTCCTTCGCCGTCACCACCCGATTGCCTTATTTAACGGTCGAGTTGATCATTTTGCTCATCAGATTCGCCATCTATGTCAACATAATGATCTTCCCTTAAGGCAGATTGGGGGTCATTGCCGGATAACTCAAGCAAATCAGGATTCGGCATTGGAACGCCAAATTCCTCAACAAACGGGGCAAAATGGTGATCTTGCCAGCTCAAGGTTTCCTAGGGCAATGACGAAGCTTTGTAGTCTTTTCCTTCAGCATTCTTATAAAAATCCACATGTCGAAAATATTCGTCCATCTTGTCCGGAATTATCTCGGCCGAGACTAGCTGTTGAACCCCTTTGTAGAAAATCGTTTGGAGAATCCCGCCTATCCTTCTTCGAACCAAGGGATCAAGAACAGGAGACTTCAAAAACTCTCGTATAGCTGGGATCACTGCCTCTTCCCGCCCATGAGAATATGCACGCTCGGAGTCTTATTTGGCTTGTTCGAGCTCAACCTTAGCTTTCTTAAGCTCTTCCTCAAGAGCACTCTTCTCCTTAACTATTGACACCAAATCTTCCTCCACGGACGGGGTGTGTTTTTTGTTACTACTCTCTAATTCCTTATTGGTTTTAGATAAGTCATGACGGTTATCTGTTAGTCTACTCGTAGCGTCGTCCAGTTGAGCTCGAAGTGTTCTATTCTCGGCCAGAGCCTGTGCGAGCGCATTGTGAGCCTCTTGACTCTTGTTCCAGCAATGCTAAACGATAAGTCTCAAGGGCGAAATAATCCCCAGCCTGTGAAGAAGAAAAGCATGTCAGCAGACTATTTAAGAATCAAGAAAGATAAAATACTCAAACTTAACAATTACTACCTCCTGGTAGGTTCGAGAGAAGTTACTCAGGACTTCGAAGTCGCTTTTCACAGTATGGTGAAGCAAATCTCGCTTGAACCGTCCGGCCATAAAGATTCTTGTGGATTTGTCAAACTCATTTTCACCATCAGGTCCGAGATCGGACAAAATGGTTCCTTCCTCCGGATATCCGGCGGCCCTACACCCGCGAAAATGCTCATCCATGAAGTCTGCTACGTCCGGTTCAGATCTACCTGGACGACAAAGAACCGAGTCGGAGCTCTTGCCAAACGATTTTACCCTCCTTGAGGGCCCTGGATGGTTAGCATTTCATTTCCGAGCCATACGCTCCTCATGTTCTTGCGTACCCAAAATACGGTTCCAGGAATATTGACTGTAACCAGCGGATGATGGATTAGAAGTCTCATTCGAGAATACGCTGCGTAAAGGACCCGCTACAGCCGAATTCGATGAATTTGTGCCGCCAACCCCTCTCAAAGCTGGGAGTATAGCTGGCATATCAATCGGGTCAACGACCAAATTACTTATTTCCATTCCTTTCGGATTGATTTTCTTTATTTGCTGGGATTGGTTTGGTACACGCCTGAAAGTGGCGGTCTCGATCGAGCAAACAATGGACAGTCGGAACTTCTCAACAGTTTGATCTGCAAAGAAAATGCAATGCATTTAGAGAGCTAGATGAGAAAATACAATTTATCGCGCATTAAAATACGAATGATAGTAGCATACTTAAAGTAAGAGGGGTGTGAGGTAAAGCGGCCGGTTCGGACATATTTCCGAACGATCGGATAGACCCGTCAAGGGATCGAGTTAATGAAGAAAGAAAAAATTCAACCATCGGAGCGGGGTAATCGCATTTACTCGGACCTGCCATCCTCAAAACCCCTTCTTGAACATGTAGCATGGTCTGGTAGGGATTGGACTGCAGTTGTTCCAATAGTTCGTCAGAAAGGTGATGACTAAGCTTTTCCTTAATTCTGCGGCGACCGTATACCCAAGACCCTACGCCATCCCATTGGTATGGTCTAGGTTTCGGAACTTCCTTCCGAGACGGGGATATCAGGACCTTTCACGAAGAAGAACCTTCTTTTCCAGCCCTTGGTTTTATCCATAGCCACACTCGAAAGGATGGGCCGACTCGACCGTTGAGAGAAATATACGAACCCCGCGTTGGAGCCCTTGAACATATCCATTTGGAATATTTGCCAGAAATTCCGAAAGGAAGACTCTTCCCCTTTAGCTCCCATAAGAGCGCTGAACGCTACAATGTATGCAATAGAATTCGGAAGAATCTGAGCAGGGGAAAGCGAAAAAGACATTAAGATACTCCTGATCGGGGGAATAAAGGGGATGGGCAATCCATGGGAAAATTGTTTTTCGTAAAACGCCTGGCACCCCGCTGGAGGATCAGTCGCACGTTGACGATAAGAAGGGATGACGATCGAAAAACCCTTAGGAAGAAATTTCCCGAACTCTTCCTCCAGATAAGCGCGGTCGTCCTTGCCAAAAATGCAAGAAGTTTGATCGGCGCCAAGCTCGGCGCTGTTAAGACCGACTATCCTAGAAGGACCTTCAGGCTTATATATCCTGACAAAGGCCTTATCACCGATGCTACGCTTCTCGACCACGTTTTCCTCAAGATCTTCAACCTGATTAGTGTCCTCACGCTGGGGATGAAATTCCCCTTCTTCGAAATCATCAATAAGCCTCAAGTCAGGATCGGGTTCCTGATCTTCTCCGACTATGCTCTTACCCCTCATGTTTCTCGAACTCGACATTATAAGCGAGGAACAATTATGTGAAAATGACAGCTCGTCCGATCTCTATGCTCCGATCTAGGGTGAAAAGTTGCTTTGTGAATAATTTTCAACAAGTCAACATATATATATATATATATATATATATATATATATATATATAATATATATATATATATATATATATATATATATATATATATAAGGTTAAAAAGGTAAATTGCAAGCCGGACCCCGGATAACCGCGACGGTTGAACTCCCTCAGGGCAAATTCAAAACTATATTTCCGACAATTGCATTTTAGAACCCTATACTTCCTAGAATTATGAGCCATAAACCGACGCATGGAAAGACACACCTCTTCGGTATAAATATTTATTTGTTGCCCCGATGCTTTACTTTATCCGTTGATCGGAGAAATAGGGGAGTATTAGTAAGAAGTCAATTCAGGCAGTACGGTAACCAATGTGGAAGAATACTTTGATCATGAATCAATTTGAAAGGCCAGACGAAGGTTGTTAATGTCAAATTTTATATCATCACAGTAAAGCCATTAGATTGTTTCCAAGATGTGCACTCTTTTTCCCTAATTCGATTTTTATCCCAATGGCTTTTTTCGAGTTAGGTTTTTAACGAGGCATATCCGAAGCACATCATAGATGGTTTGCTCATCCCCATGATCGAAGCAGTACATATTTCTTCGAGCTTAAGCTTCACTTTGCACTCGAGAAGTGGGGGAGTATTGATGAGAGATATTTTGGACTCTACTTTGAGGAGCCCTGGCAAGAGCGAAGAACATGAATCCCGACCTTGGAAGTGTAGAATCGAGCCTAAGTCACAGTCTTTGCAATCCGATCAACCAGAGAGAGCTCATGATAGGAGGTTACTGTTGGGCCGATCACAGGCCCAAGCCTTTGGGCCGAGAAATATATCCCTGCGGATGGACCAGCTAGCTCACCATTTCAACTATAAATACCACCAGCATTTATGACGCCAGACACGCTTTCCCAGGTGCTCTCTACTCGAAGATGCAACTCGGAGTCACTTTGGAAAGTTAGATTAGGTTGTTTTGTATGTATTTATCCTCTAGCTTGTACGGCATCCTATAATGCTCGAATAGGACCCCCATCATTTGTAAACTGTACTTATATGCTCGGAATACATATATAATTGATCTTCCCCCCATATAATTGTCTTTTTAGTTATTTACTTCATTAATGGGCTTGTGGCTGGACATCGACCGTGAAGTGTGGGAGAATTCCAAAATTGGAAGGGGTGCTAATTTTGGAATGATCAGTCGACAGAGTGTTTGATTGATTCAGAGTATATGTTACTTTTATAATTAAATAATATTTAATTATGACCCACGGCCAATTATGTGGTGAACCTACGGGGGCATACACAATACACATGAAGCGATAGCGAGGAAAAGTGAACAACCGATTCGGCTGGGTCAATAATCGACTGGGTCGATTAAAGTGGGTAGGTCGACTGGGTCGACCCAATTGGAGCTAAATAGGATCCAATTGGAATTGGATCAAGATCATAAATTAAATTGGAATCTAATTTGTGAGTTAATTAATTAAAAGTTGGATTTAATTAATTGAAGGAATAATTAATTAAATAGACTTGGAGTCTGATTTAATTAATTGGGAGAGTAGTTAATTAGTTGGGCCATTTAATTGGGAGATTAAATGAAGCCTGGTCAAATTAATTAACTGGGCCATGAATTAATTAGGAAGACTTGGTCTTCTAATTAAAGTGGGCCATGGCCCATGTAGGAGAATTAAAGTCCTAATCCTAATAGGACTAGGTTAATGAGATATCTATAAATAGGGGACTTGATGTCATATCTCACAAACAACTCTAAGAGCAAAAAACCCGAGCAAAGAAAATTCTCTCTCCCTCTCCCTACACACTAGATCGGCCGAACCCTCTTCCATTTAGGAAGAATTTTTCGTTTTCGATTTTAGTTCCAAAGTCGTTCTTAAATTCTAGATATTAATATACCCTATGTTCTATTCGATTAGGATATATTAATTTTTGTGATATTGTGGTGTATCAACTCGTAGAGGCGCAACACGTGGGGCGCTAGTAGCAGGACTTTGGATCGATCCAACCGAGGGAGAAAACGCAACTTTGCTGAGCTACTTGGATTTGCAAGGAGACAGGTATACTTTGGATCTAATTATTCTTGTCGTTTTAATATTCATATATATACACCTAGGGTAGTATCCTGGCAAGATTCCGTAAGAGGTCCTATAAAATTTTAAATTCCGCTGTGCCTAGGGCTGTTTATCTTACCGAATCCCAACAGTGGTATCAGAGCCAACTCTAGGCTTTGTATATTTATGAATTTGCAAATTCTGTTAATTAAATCATATGTTTGATTTATGTGACTAGTTCTTTAACTTTGCATGTTTTAGGACTGTATAGTTTAACTTGGAGTTAATGAATAATTTTGATTCGAAATTTTTTATCATGTTAGTTTTTATTTTGGATTGTGATTTAATTGACTAGATCTGCTTAATTAAATCATGGGTAATCGAAAAAAAAAATTATTGGATCCAACCTCGGCGGTGCGCTGGGCGGCCACCGCGAGCTGCTGCCCACGGCAGCGTGCGAACAGCACGCTGGCCGCGCGTGCAGCACACGGTCGCAGCCTGCGGGCTGCCAGCCACGTGCTGCTACGCGCAGCCGCATGCTGCCACACGCTGCCACGCGCAGCAGCGGCTGCCGCGAGCAGCCACGCGCGAACTTCGTGGCCGCGTGTGTGTTGTCCACGTGGCAGTCTCCGATTGGCCTCGACTGGTTAATTTTGGTTGGACTCTAATTCTGCCTATTTTGGAAATTCTGAAAATCTTAGAATTTTGGAAGATTAGGAAACTTGGAGTTTTTGGATAAGGTAGTTATCTTGTTAGATTTAAACACTACCTTAATTAAACTAATCTAGTCAAAATAGGATTATCTTGAGAATCTTGGAGATTTAGGAACATTGGGAAACTTAGAGTTTTGGATAAGATAGGAATCTTGCAGATTTGGAAAGTATCTTAATTAACCAATTTTAATCAAGATAAGTTTTATAGATTACTTAGAACTCAAGTAAGAGTTAATTAATCTTAGAGATTAATTATTAATTCAAAATTAATTAACTTGGATAAATTTTGTGAATTAAAATTAAAGGAGCCGGTAAATTTACATTTATGCCCTTATGTGAATTTATGCATGTTCTTCCGTGAATATGTGGATTGGTCGATTTTCCCCTTAAGCCCTGTGTAGTTTTGGTTTATTTATTTTATGGGTTGTAATTAAATGGGCCTGATTGGTGCCCTTGCTTGCACAAACAAATGTAATAGAATAGGACCATTTAAATTTGTAAGCTAGGCTTAGATTAGGCTTGGAGCCAAGAAGACCTCATGAAGACTTTGAGATCCACATGGAGGCCCATAACCTTGGAGGACATGGAGGCCCAATCAAGCTGGATATTAGAAAAAGGCCCATGATGTATGGGTTTGAAAATTGTAATAGTTAGGACATTTAATTTCCACCCTAGACTGACCAATTGATCCATCACATACCTCGTGATGGATCGCATATGATGGGCAATCGATCAATCATATCCTGCTAGGTGATGTATGTTTACTTTTATTCTTTGATGTATGTCTTGCATGCTTAGAATAGATCACGTAAACAAGATAAAAGCATAATATGATGAGACCTCGCACAAGAAAAACGTAAAACCTCCAATTGAACCTGAAATTCAATTAGAATATTAAATCGTATAACGGGCGCATATGAATGGAGTCTCTGGTCCGAGCCTACCCAATTACTAGGTCTTAGGCATATTGTAGGAATATATTTCGATGTCTCACGAGTCGTGGATCGAGTTATAGGAAGATGATATGTCTATTGACTCGATGCACGAGTTTAGTGCCAAGGGAGGGGATAGCAAGGTTTTAGGCGCTGTCTCACGAGTCGTGGGGCGTCTAGGATTGAACTATTTCTCTCCACGAGTATTGGACATGATTTAACGCTAGTAAGTATGGATGTCTCACGAGTCGTGGGTCTATATCGAAAATCGAGGCTAAATGAACTTAAGGGTTAGCTGCGATGGTTAACCGACGACGTTGTCGACCACCAAGTGGATCAAATAGTATGGCCAACGAGTCGTGGGTACTAGGAGATTGCATTTGGGCCTTAAGCCCGCTAGGATATTTTTTTTCCCGAAACTTATGTGGGGGCATAAGATTTTGATTAAAATAGTGGGAGTAATTTACAAATAAAAACCATGTTCGTAAATTGTGCATTTTAAATTAATCTTTCGCGTATTTATTTCTTCTCTCGTCGTTTTATAGATATGATGTCAAAAGAGCTTAGAGCACTTAGAGATTTGTCCATCTTATCACTTGAACGCAATATTTTAACTGGACCCAACTTGCATTTCTGGATGCATCATTTGAATGGACTGTTTGAAGCTGAAAACATATCATATGTTTTGTCTGTGCCACCACCCATTACTATTTCACATGATGTTCCTGATGAGCTCCGAAAAAGCATTACCAAATGTAAACTGGATGATGGCTTAGCTCGTGAATACATGTTGGAATATATGTCACTTGATCTGCGTTTGCAACATGAGCATATGGCATCCGCAAATGAGATTCTCTCGAATCTCAAATTCCTTTATGGGATTAGAGATAATCGTCACAGATTCGCGATCACGAGGGAACTCTTGCAAGCAAGAAAGAGAAGGGAAACTCCTGTCGGAATCCACGTACACAAGATGATTCGACTTCTGTCTGAACTCAATGATATGGGTGTCGTGATGGACAATGATTTTCGAGTGGATCTTATTCTACAATCTCTTCCTAGATCATATGATCGATTTATCGCGGACTTGAATCTCCAGAGGCGAGAGATCACTGTACATGTCCTGCGACAAATGCTCGAGGAACATGAGGCTTCTTTTGGAAAGAAAGCGAGGGTTGGCGAAAAGACTGGGCGTTCAAAGCCAAAGCAAATGGAAACCGGAGCTCCTTACTGCACAAGGTCAAGGGAAAGGATTAAATTCGAACCTATGGAGAGTTCGAACAGGTATATTCCTTGTTGAAGTTAATTTTTCAATTATCTGTGCATCTTTGGTGTTAGATACTGACTGGAGTTCTCATCTTTGTAATGATTTACAGGTGATGGGAGCAACAAGGAAACTGGAGCCTGAGGATTAGATCCTTGAATAAAGCAATGGAGCTGGAGCTGCTACCAAGGCCGTAGCCAAAAGTAGATTTAGGTGGTTTGATAAAAGTCATTAGAAAATTTTCATTTATGTACCTGGTTTTAGTGGAAAAACTTTTAGGAAAATTTACATAGACACCCCCTAGGTTTAGGCCTAATTACAAGAAATTACCCTCCTATTTCAAATATTACGAAGACACCCCCTTAACTTAACGGCCGTTAGTCAAACTTAACAGAAACTGTTAAATGTCTGAAATGCCCTTAATTATATTCAATATTTACACATTTAAAAAAAGAAAAACTCTACCCTCCATCCACCCGCTTCCCTCTGCCCGGCGTCGTCTTTGCAGCCATAATCCTCTCCTATGCTGGCGTCCTCTCCCCTGCCGACGTCGTCTCCCCTGCCAGCTTCGTTTTCCCTGCCGACGTTGCTTCACTCCCAAAATCGAGTTTCCCCAAAACTTTACTAGAACCCTAATCCCACACCATAATCCTCAATCTCAAATTCAGTCTATGAAATTTGTGCCAAATATGCAAGATTTAGTCATGCTTGAGTGAATGTTTCACTCTTTGGAATTAAATGAGTGAAAATTTCAAGCTTTTGGAGCTTGATGTCCATGGCTGCGCTGGTTGGAAGTGATGACCGTGGGGTGGGGTGGGGTGGGTGGATGGGGGGTGGGCAATGGGTTTTTAATTTAAAAAATTAATAAAATCAATTTATATATATTTTACTTATGTTAAAACAAATTTATTAAATTTTAAATTGATTTGTTTTATTTTTGTAAGAAAATATATGTTATTGGTGAAATGAAGAAGATGAGTAATCTGTCCAATATTTCGGCCCCTGGTCAAATTCACCCCCGTAATAGTTTATCCCGTCGCTCTATTTTCAGATCTACGAATTTTACTTTTTTTCGATTTTATGCCACCGTCGGCGGTGGAGGTGGAGCTTGACCCACCGCCTCCCCTTTCAGCCGTAGATAAATTTATTAAATTTTAAATTGGTTTATTTTGTTTTTAAGGAAATATATGTTATTGAAATTTTATTTATCAAATTGTGTTATTGCAAAGTTATTAAAGCTTTATTTATCGAATTGTGTTATTGTAAATAAATTTATTAAATTTTAAATTGGTTTGTTATAATTTTCAAATTTAATAAATTTATTTATAATATTTATTACATGATTACAAAGACATCCCCTATAACACAAAATATATTACAAATACACCCCTTGGGGGCAAAATTGGAAAAATATTAAAATAAATTGATGACGTCATCCTCTGCCGTTAAAAATTGACGCCGTAAGGGGTCATCTTGTAATATTGTTTTGCCAGAGGGGGTGTCTTGGTAATATTTCAAACAGGAGGGTAAGTTCCTGTAATTAGGCCTAAATCCAGGGGGTGTCTAGGTAAATTTCCCAAACTTTTATTCATGTTTTTGGATAATGTTGATATTAATAAAAGCTCATGTTTTTCGTTTTTCATTTGGTACATTGAAATATTGACTTTATATCATAAAACCACCTAAGTTAGTTATGCACGTACAGCAAAACAAAATGAAACAAGATAATGATATATCTGCCCAATTATGGCACGCCAGACTTAGACAAATATCTAAGTCAAGGATTCAAAAGTTAACATCATCTGGCGCGATTGAAATCAATCGCATTGATGAAATGCCAACTTGTGAACCATGTCTAAAGGGTAAAATGGATAAGTTGCCATTTAAAGGAAACCCTGAGCGAGCCAAACAAACATTAGACCTAATACATACTGACGTATATGGACCACTAAGAAAAAGCGCCCGAGGAGGCTATGATTACTTCATCACTTTCACTGACGACTATAGTCGTTATGGATATGTGTTCTTGTTGAAACACAAGTCTGAAGCCTTTGAGCGATTCAAAGAATTCAAGATGGAAGTAGAGAATCAACTTGGTCATACGATATAGGCTCTTCATTCTGACCGAGGTGGAGAATTTCTTAGTAATGAATTTCTGAATTATCTTGTAGAGCATGGAATACTATCGCAGCGGACTCCTCCTGCAACACCCCAATTAAATGGAGTAGCAGAGAGAAGGAATCGAACCTTAATGGACATGGTTCGATCCATGATGAGTGCCACTGACCTTCCTCTTTCATTTTGGGGACATGCTTTCCTCACGGCATAGAAGATACTGAATATGATACCTTCTAAATCCGTAGAAAAGACACCATACAAATTATGGTTTGGCAAGGCACCCTCATACGCATTCATAAGCATATGGGGATCTCCCGCCTACGTTAAAAAGCTAGTGGAAGATAAATTGGAAACTAAATCCACTTTGTGCAAATTCGTGGTGTATCCAGAAAACTCAATAGGATACGAGTTCTACGATCCTACAAGACAAACTACATTTGTCTCGAGGAACACACACTTCTTAGAGAAGGATTTCTTGGTGGACAAGAAGGAAAACAACGTAGAACTAGATGAGGTCACAAAAGCTGAAAAGGCCGAAGAGGTCGAACAAGCTGACCCGTCGCCACAGGCATTGGGAGAACAAGAGCATGAAAGTGCACCAGAAAGTACACCGATACTTCGTGGGTTAGAAAGACAACGTAGAGAACCCGAGATGTACTACGGTCTGCTGCATGAGACTGGACAGTCTCTAACCGACCCAAGGACTTACGAAGAGGCTATGCTAGACATAGACTCGGGAAAATGGCGCGAAGCCATGGAATCCGAATTGGACTCCATGCACTCAAACAAGGTCTGGGCCTTGGTAGATCCACCAGTGGGAGTGACTCCCGTGGGTTGCAAGTGGATCTATATGCGAAAGCTTGGAGTGAACGGAGAGGTAATAACCTACAAGGCGCGACTAGTGGCAAAAGGATACACTCAAAGGCCAGGTATCGACTTTGAGGAGACCTTCTCGCCCGTCGCAATGCCTAAATCCATTTGAATCTTGCTGGCCATAGCTGCGTGGTATAACTACGAGATATGGCAGATGGATGTGAAGACTGCCTTTCTCAATGGGGACATTGACAAGGAGATCTACATGGAGCAACCAAAAGGATATGCATCCAAAGGAGATGAACACAAGGTGTGCAAACTCCAGAGGTCCATTTATGGACTGAAGCAAGCTTCCCGAAGTTGGAACATCCGTTTCGATGAAACAATCCAAACTTTTGGATTCATCAAAAATGTATTCCAACCTTGTGTGTACAAGAAGATCAGTGGGAGTATAGTTGAATTTTTGGTACTTTACGTTGACGACATTATTCTCATTGGAAACAAAGTGAAAGTGTTGTCCGAAACTAAAGCATGATTATCTACACAATTCTCAATGAAGGATTTGGGAGAAGCATCCTTTGTACTAGGTATAAGGATCTACCGAGATAGATCAAAAGGACTGCTGGGCCTCTCCTAATCCCAGTATATAGATAAAATCTTGAAGAGATTTAATATGGAAGAATCCAAGAGAGGATAGCTTCCAATGAGACATGGAATTGCACTCTCTAAGTCTATGGCCCAAAAGGCGCCTGAAGAGAGAAGCAATATGTCTCGAGTGCCATATGCATCCGCAATAGGAAGCATAATGTATGGTATGTTATGTACTAGACCGGACGTAGCGTACGCTTTAAGCGTTACAAGTTGCTACCAGTCTGATCCAGGTGAGCAGCACTGGATAGCCGTAAAGGCAGTTCTGAAGTACCTGCGAAGGACTAAGGAATTGTTCTTGGTATACGGTGGTGGAGAATTGAAATTGGAAGGCTATACAGACTCGAGCTTCCAATGTGATGTAGACGACTTCAAGTCGACATCTGGATACGTGTTCTGCCTCAATGGTGGTGCGGTGAGCTGGAAAAGCTTCAAGCAAGACACTACTGCAGATTCAACCACCGAAGCAGAATACATTGTCGCGAGTGATGCAGCAAAGGAAGGTGTTTGGATGAGGAATTTCATCCAAGAATTGGATGTGATACCTAGCATCGCTGAGCCCATTACTATCTTCTGTGATAATAATGGGGCAATAGCGCAAGCAAAGGAGCCGAGATCTCATCAGAAATCCAAGCACGTACAAAGACGATACCACGTGATAAGAGATATTATTGGTAGAGGAGACATTAAGATGGAACGTGTCGACTCAGAAGATAATACTGCGGATCCGCTAACGAAGCCTTTGCCTCATAAGGCATTTGAGAAACATCTGCTTAAGATGGGACTCAAGAACATAAAACACTGACTTTAGGACAAGTGGAAGATTGATAGAAATAGTGTCCTGCAAGCCAGCTGTATGGCTAGCATTTATTGTAATAAATAAGGAATTAAAAGACTGGCTTTAGGACAAGTGGGAGATTGATAGATATAGTGTCCTGCAAGCCAGCTGTATGGCTAGCATTTATTGTAATAAATAAGGAACTATTCAATTTCAATTAATAAATGCACTTTATTAAATGGTCATCCTTATCTTATGTAATAAATATCTACGCATAAGGATAGAAATCCTTAGATCACAGGGCTATGGGACAACCCGTTGACTGATCTCCAATGTCATGATCTAGAACATATTCAAGAGTCGTAGAATCCAATCGAGATAGGACATTATTGGATTCGGTTAGACTCTCACTATTGTGTATACTCCGATGAACTGGAGAACGCTGGGGTCCACGAGCGTGACTGTGATAGTTGATACACATAAGTGGGTGGCTTGCTGGGATGGCAAGCGCACTGAATACCCCAATTAGGAAATAACTCACCATGGAAGCGGTAGTCGCATATCGGGGTTGAAGTTATTCCAATTTACGATAGTATACGAGGAACGATCCCTAACTACTTGAGGTGATAGGGTTTATCCGGTGCGAGAACGTTCATGCCTTGATATGAGTTCCGACTGACTGGAGATCACCAGAAAGTCTCTGTGAACTCATGTTGGGTATGGAGGAACTCGTATGCAGATTCATATCATCAACAAAGGATCCATTGACACGACTTGATAGGTTGGGAAATTCTCCTATGGATTTCTGTGAGAAATTAATTCTGGTGAAATCTTTGGCCAAGGTATCTGACGACTTTATGTAAGTAGCTCATAAAGATTAAGTCAAAGATAACTTATTTCGAGACCAGAATACATAAGGTCTAAGACAAAAATAAAAGGGAGACTGATGAAAGACCATACCCTTAAGTCTCGACTGGGAGATTGATCGATGGAGAGATTATGGCGTATATGGAAATTGTAAATGAGTTAATAGGTTCACTAAATTAATTCACCAGTGATTGGGCTCCATGGGCTTGTGGCTGGATATCGACCGTTGAGTGTGGGAGAATTCTCAAATTGGCAGGGGTGCTAATTTTGGAATGATCAGTCGACAGAGTGTTCGATTGATTCAGAGTATATGTTACTCGAATAATTAAATAATATTTAATTATGACCCACGGCCAATTATGCGATGAACCTACGGGGGAATACACAATACACATGAAGCGAAAGCGAGGAAAAGAGAACAATCGAGTCGACTAGGTCGACTTAGTCAATAATCGACTGGGACGACCCAATTGGAGCTAAATAGGATCCAATTGAAATTGGATTAAGATCATAAATTAAATTGGAATCTAATTTGTGAATTAATTAATTAAAAGTTGGATTTAATTAATTGAAGGAATAATTAATTAAATAGACTTGGAGTCTGATTTAATTATTTGGGAGAGTAGTTAATTAATTGGGCTATTTAATTGGGAGATTAAATAAAGCCTGGTCAAATTAATTAACTGGGCCATGAATTAATTAGGAAGACTTGGTCTTCTAATTAAAGTTGGCCATGGCCCATGTAGGAGAATTAAAGTCCTAATCCTAATAGGACTAGGTTAATGAGATATCTATAAATAGGGGACTTGATGTCATATCTCACACACAACTCTAAGAGCAAAAAAACTGAGCAAAGAAAATTCTCTCTCCCTCTCCCTACACACTAGATCGGCCGAACCCTCTTCCATTTATGAAGAATTTTTCATTTTCGATTTTAGTTCCAAAGTCGTTCTTAAATCCTAGATATTAATATTCCCTATGTTCTAGTCGATTAGGATATATTAATTTTCGTGATATTGTGGTGTATCAACTCGTAGAGGCGCAACACGTGGGGCGCTAGTAGCAGGACTTTGGATCGATCCAATGGAGGGAGAAAACGCAACTTTGCTAAGCTACTTGGATTTGCAAGGAGACAGGTATACTTTGGATCTAATTATTCTTGTCGTTTTAATATTCATATATATACACCTAGGGTAGTATCCTGGCAAGATTCCGTAAGATATCCTATAAAATTTTAAATTCCGCTATGCCTAGGGTTGTTTATCTTACCGAATCCAGTGGCGGAGCCAGAAAACATTTTTACCGGGGTCATTATAAAATTAAAGATTACAATAAAATTTAAATGTTAATTAGAAATTAAAAAAAATCAACCACGACATTGAAAAGCTAATCAAAGTTAATTAAAATCAAAATAATTTATGTAGACGAGATTCTTTTTACAAAATCTATTTGGGTTGAGAGAGTTTGATATGAAATTGAAATGATTCCTAGTATTGAAAAAGTATCACCCAATTTTAGATTTTGTGATTTGTATTTTATTATGATTCAAAATATTATGAAAAAATAATTGGTATTTGAGTTCAAGTCAAATTCGTTGCATTTGACTTTGTTAGATTTTATTAAAAATAAAAATACATAGTAATTTGATCTAATATCCAATTTCTTAATATTATATAAGTAAATGAAAATTTAATTTTAAAATGTCACTCTAATTTAAGTATGGACCCGTTAATATGCAAATTAAAACTTTAATTAATGGGGTCATTTTGAAGCTAAACCAAAATTACACTAAGATGACAATACAAAAATTAAAACTAAACCTAACACTATACTTAATTTATTTTTAAACAAGATGAAAAATTCAGGGGGACTACTCACAACGTAGCTCCGCCGGTGACCGAATCCCAACATTTAAAAAAATATGTCACTAATTTTAAAAAAAATATGAATCGGTCGTTATTTCGAAGAAATTTGTAGGATATGAAAATATGTGGTTTGGTCCAAAAAAGAAAATAAAAAAGTGAAGAACTAATTACAATAAATTTGTGATTTATTATTCCATTCAAAAATCATATTTGGATTAGGATATTTTGTTCTTGTAGATAATTTCATTTTGATTTGAGTTTATAATGAAAAATAAGAAAGTAGTAGACAATGAATCATTCAATTTCTTTGAATCTACCTGTATACTAATTTCAAATAAACTATACCAAAATATATTATTTGGCTTATCCTAGACATCAATTTCTTTAAAATATTGATGCCCAATATACTGTTACTACAATCCTACTACCATTTACAAAACAAAATGCACTACTACTACTACTATGTGCACAACAAAATGTAGTTAAAACATATGAAAACATCCAAATAAGACAGTTTTACAAACCGATATCCAATATCCAAATTCATACAATTTCAATTTTCCTCATCACTTGAGGAAATCACTATAACTTCTCTTTTGTCATTTTCCACGGGCATATCCTATTCAATCTGGGCAGCCGGAGGTGGTTGTGGTGGTTGGGATTCACCATATATAGCTTCCAGTTCCCATCAATACCTTTCTCCACTCTCTCGGAAGTATTTTGGCACAATTCAGTATATTGGATCATGTAACAATATATCATAAATTAGGATTAATTAATTCACTTAGGTAATTAGAATACCGTATTTGGAGATGATTATCGTATAGACATTTTACCTGCCGAAGCAATTTCCAGACATCCTCATGAGCAACTTCGAGTTTATTTTCCAGGGGGTTCCATTGAACCCGTTTGCACTAAAGAGCCACCTACCACAAGTAATAGCGAAGATATAGCCCGTCATATTCCTTTTCGAATAGTTCACAATGTAGTTCTTTTCATTTTGTTCTTGTAGCCTTGATGCAATTTGCCGGAAAACATTTCTTTTGTGCCATTTGTAATGCATCCTTCCCGCAGTTGTCTCATCCACTAATATTTCTAGAAAAAGTTCTAATTCTGGGGTTATGAAACTTGAGACTGCAAAGATTCTGCATATTAACAATATAAAATTGTTAGTTTTTGTTTGAGTAATTTGCAAAATATTGAAATTCAGTACCAAATTACAGAATTGGAATAAAAAAAAAAAAGACCTAAAGTTATTGCAATAGAAAGGATATAATAAGTTGAACTCACAACATTAAGTCCTAAATAAAATCAAACTAACATCTAATCACAATTCTTTAACTATTCTGAAATGGTGTTTTAAAATACATATAAACCCAAACACCAAAAATCTTGCAGTTCGAAATACTAAACTCAAAAGAAGCAATTAGCATAACAAAAAAACATTGTTTTAGGTAATTGACATACTTATAAATCAAGTATGTAAATTCCAATATTTAATATAAAGTCAATAAAATTTCACAAAAACAATTAGCTTCAATAATAGAAGAAAATCTACCTAAAACCTCAAACATACACATATATATATTCTAATATCAGTTGAAAACTACCAAAGTATTTCCCCAAAATAGTAAAAAAAAAAAAAAATCATGCATGGAATCTAACTTTAATTAGGGCTAAGCTTTAATGAAATATATCATATCAATTTCATATCTTCTCTATGACAAATCAAGTAAACTGAACTCGAGTCCAATAAACCGAAACAACATATGACCTCAAGACCACTATCTAGGTAGCATAGCAATATAGCAAATTTAAATCCAAAAATCTTGCAATTCAATATACTAAATAAAAAAGAAGCAATTATCACAACAAGATAACATTGTTTTAGGTAATTGATGTTGGGCACCTAAACTGAGTGTGCGGGTAACAACAATTGCCCTGTGGCACCCAAACTGAGTGTGCGGGTGGAGTCACAATCGAATATTGTGGGCGCTTGTGTGAGTGCACTATAAGGGAAGGGTATGCGCATTTCCTAACATAAATTGGTTTTGGGGCAAATGGTAGCGTCTGAGGTCCTACAAGTAGTATCAGAGCCAAGGTCACGTGTTCGATTCCCAGCAGAAGCAATTGCTGTGGGGGAGATTGTTGGGCACCCAAACTGAGTATGTAAAGTCCAATATTTAATATAAAGACAATAATATTTCACAAAAACAACTCCCACCAATAGTAGAAGAAAATCTACCTAAAACCTCAAACATACACATATATTCTAATATAATTTGAAAACTACCAAAATATTTCCCCAAAATAGTCTAAAAATTGACATGCATGGAGTCTAACTTTAATTAGGGCTAAGCTTTAATGAAATATATCATATCAGTTTCATATCTTCTCTATGACAAATCAAGTAAACCGAACTCAAGTCCCATAAACCGAACAATGTTTCAATAATATCATAGTTTTGATTAAAGAAAAACAACAAATCAAGACAAATCCATTAAACCCGAACTAAAATCAACAAAATATTTCAATAATTTATATATTTGAAACAAAACCATAAATCTTGACACAAAAATCACAAATCCTCGCAAAATTTGAGGGAGCATTTCTTTCAGACCACAAAATTTGCAAATCAAGAAATAATTAAACCGAAGCAGGTAAAAAAAGGAAAAACATGACATAGAAACAAACTTTTATATGCCAGTGCAAGTGACGTTTATGAAGCCACGCTACTAAGTGAACTCTTTTGATTTGGAAAAGAGGGCTTGAGAACGGAGAGAGGGAGTAGATCTTTCTCGATAATTTTGTGTGATTTTTAATTTTGGAGTGGAGAAAAATTAGATTGTGCATGAGGTGTGTAGGAGATGTGCTTGAGTGGGAAAAATAATTATTCCCTCTGTAATTGTGATTTGTGATCGTTTCAACAAGGAGTTGTAATTTTTGGGGTAACCAAATTATTTAATGATAGATTCACATGATATTTGGTAGTATTTATTAATTTGAAAATTTTGTACAAGACAATGACTGATTTTCCTGATTTTTGGTAGTAATATTTAAATGTTTATTAATTGTTGTTGGTAAGGCAATTAAATTTATTATGAAAGGAATTGATCGGAGGCATTTGAATTTTAGTTTAAAATATGCTTTTACGCTTTATTATTTTAATAATTTACAATAACATATTATTGTAATCATTTTATTTATTATTTGTTCTTTTTAGTTAGTGTGTTTAATTAAAAAAATCATTTGAAGCCAAATAATTATGAAAAGGTTTTTGCATTTTAACCCCGTTAATTATATTGTATATTTGCATATCACACCCATAAGGTTTTCATTCTTGCACATTACCCCCGTTAATTGAGGAAAACAACAATTTACCCTAGGTAATGTGAAAAGGTGCAATTTAACCCATGTGAAAATTCCCTAAGGTAATTGTTCCGATAGGCAAATCGCAATACAAATTGATGGTTGGGATCAACTTATCGCAATACATGGATAGTTGTCCAGCTTAAATTCAATTAGATTTAATCATATAACCTTATTAATAAATACGTTGAACTTATATAATTCAATTAATTGCGTAGACATCTAAATAATATTCATAAATAAATAAATGTAATATCCCAAATTTTTAATAAGAGTAAAATAAATTTTAACGTAAACAAGAAACTTAATTTATTTAGTTGACAACATTAGAAATGAAATAAAATGTCAAACTGTAGTCGAGGATTAAAGTGAAGGTGTTTTTGAAACGTAGGGGACTTAATTGATCAAGTATAAAAGTTAAGAAGTCAACCAAATTTATTATGAGCTATAAATTATATAGTTGAAGTTTTGGGGTTAATGTTTAATTACTAAAAGTCTAGGACTAAGTGTTAAGTTGTCATAGCTTGAGACATTCTATTATTAGAGTTGAAATAATGTAGGACTCAATAAATGTTATAGTTAAAATTTTGGGGGTTAATATCAAATTATCTAAAAGTCAAGGACTTAAACTAAATATGGAGTAGTAACAATAAAGATAATTCTATATCTCTATCCTCTACAGTACACTAGTTTGTAATTGCACTAGTGGGAAAGGATAATAAAACTAGAATATCTTATCCCTTTTAAACTTACCATACGTACGGCAGCAAATTGATGACTCTTGATTAAACTTTGCTACTTGTCACCTATTCCTTTCATAGCTATTTATCAAATATCACAATATACAATTACCCTTTATGCAACACAGCTGGTTTCACACGAGAGATATTGAAGAGGAACCTGGGAAATTTAGGGAAATATCTTAAAAACCGAAAGAAAAGATGTGGAGAATAAATAGATAGAAAAGACAAGAATTGAAAAAAGAAACTATAGAAGAATTAAATTGAGTGAATGATTGATGAAGGGAACCGAGATTACCAGGGGCGAGGGTGCGTTGGTGAACTCGCGGCTGCGACGGGTGGTGGTCTCAATGGAAGTTTCGGGTGCTCCAAAAGGGTAGTTGGTCAGTGGCTAAAGTGGTATTAGTTTGAAGATGGTGAAAAAAATGTATAGTTTAGGTTGATTTAGGATTGATCTTGGGGTAAGTTTAATTTCAGTGGTTTATTTGAATAAATTCGTTAGAGTCCAATTTTCATTGTAGTTGGGTTTGGATTTAGCTTAACATGCTCTATAGCTTAATGGAATTAATGTTTTATATTAGACTAGCTAATAATTTATTGGAGGACAAATATTGGATACTAACAGTTGAGTGAATTGACAAAATAATAATCAAGACAGAACGGAGAGGATATAATTCTCTTCAAACTTAAGTTGTCTATTTAGTATGCAACTTGATTAATGAGTTAAATTTAAGCTTAATATATCACCTAGTCTAAGGATTAAAATAAATGAACAATCTAGTTATAACTCAATATATAAATAGATATATTCAAGATTAATTTACTATAAATAATAAATATGGGTCTAGGAATCTATTAATTTATTTGATGATGACATGTAACCATGTTACCAGTTCAGTACATAAAATAATTTCATAGATTGCGTAGTCAATAAGGAAGGAAATTGGTTGGACTATTATGTTATATAATTATAAGGTTACCAGTTCAGTACATAAAATAATTTCATAGATTGCGTAGTCAATTAGGAAGGAAATTGGTTGGACTATTATGTTATATAATTATAAGGTTACCAGTTCAGTACATAAAATAATTTCATAGATTGCGTAGTCAATTAGGAAGGAAATTGGTTGGACTATTATGTTATATAATTATAAGGTTATCTCTATATGTCTAAACTAATTGAAATCTTAAATCAAGGACTATTACTTTATCTTAATAACTAGTAAATATCAATTGCATGTCTTTGGCAAGGAAGTACAAAATTAATGGTCGTCGATCGTAATATCAAAGTAACATTATCAAATTCAATGACAAACAAGAAATAAATGGGTGATATCACTGAAATGCCCGTTGTAACTAATTCGAGATTAATCTATATATGATAAACCGACTATAGAGTGAAGATTTGGAAGGATTTGAAGCAAATGACATTCCTCTATTGAGTCAAGCTAGTAGTGTCAAGCTAGTTGGTGAAAGCAATAATAGATCACAAGGTCTATTGTTTACTGGGGATAAGCATCTCCAACCTGAGAACAATGAGCGCCTCAATAAAATGTTTTAAAACTGAAAGAGCTTATAAAGAAAATCATATCATATATATGCATTTCTCATTTGAAATGACTATAATTGTTATATCTATGTTTATAACTGTCTGCAATGCTCGCAGTATGTACTGTATATTCATAGTGGAACTGATAGCCCTATATCTGCCTGCGATGCTTGCAGCATGTACTACTTCTTCATAGTAGAACTGATAATTCTATACTTGTCTACATTTCTCGCATTATATCATAATTGTTAAATAATGGGGTGTAGTACCTTATCTCACCTCATCTTGATGAATGGTACCAAGGTGTAGTACTTTATCTCACTTAAGTACCAACTGCTTGTACATGATTATTTGCTCTTCTGCTCTCGCTTGATAGTATTCTCTGGATAATTCTGGGTAGCTGGGGGCTACAGAGCTACCAGAACTCTGCCACTGACCGGACTCACAAACCAGGGATTAGAGCCCCTTGGGGATTGACTCATTTGCTCGACAAAAATATGTGAAGGCCACTTTAAAGGGAAAGGTAGCGTCTTTTCCCTTATCTAACCGACGTGCTAACTATTGAGCACACCCTGATCTTTCCGTATCCCTTTGAGGTGGAGTGATTGTTTGGCCCGTTTTGACGGATAATTGAATGTGATCTCGTCTGTGTTATTAATACAACTATTGTACTATTGTGAATTGATTTTACAATTAAATAGGCAGTTCATGAATTTCTAAATCTTTTCTTGCATAAAATTCAATTGCACCCCGACGCAGGCCTCAATAAGTTGTTTTTACAACTTACGCTTTTAAATTATTACTCTTTCAGAATCTCACCGAAGAGCGGGATGGACCACATCAGACTAAGGGATTTCAATTGGGCGTCTACCATAGAGTTTCTAGAATTTGTCAGGGCAAGGTCTGGTTGCGTCTGGATAAGTTAAGTGTAATGAGATAGTTGGGAAAAATCAATGTATTGTAATAGATAGTTAGAGCTCTGAACTGCAGTTATTGAAAATTTATCAATGTTATCGTGTAGGTTTTTTTTTTTTTTTTTTTTAATAGCAGGCAGGTGCCGATTTCGGGACGTTAGAGTAAATATTTTAAAAAAAGATAATTCACAAAAGGTGATGCTTGCATATTCGAAGTAATCATGTAATATGTTATTTTGAGCAAGCGAGCACCTCAGAACACTACAATTCTGTGAGCACATATAATATATGCTAAATCATTATATTACTTCCAGGTGGGATCAGAGGCGGACCTCAATATGGACTGGGGACCAAGAAAATTGTATTATACTTTGTATATGGATAATTTAGCAAAAACAAATGTTGGGTGCACTGGTTAATTAACAGTTCGGGGAGTTTGAATAATTCTTGCAACAAAACCTTGATTTTTTCCTTTTTGTGGAGAAGTGAATAACTTTCTCCATTTTGACCAAGTGGTATATATATTTTTCTCTACCCGATGATTAAAATTTTTTTTTCTCCATTTTGGCCAAGTAGAAGATACGATAATTTTTTTTTCTCCATTTCGCCAAGTAGAAGATATGATCATTTTTGTTTGATGAAAATTTGATTAATATAAACTTATGCATTGATATATTTACTTCTTCATTTCACCTTCAAGTTCATTTAGCTTTTCCATTTTAGAGTGTTCATTACTTGAAATTTCTCATTAATTTTGTCTTTGTGCAAGCCTCAATTTACTATATCCATACTACATATAATTTTATTGAATCATAAGATCATGCCGGTTTTTACAGCAGAGCAGACCAGGAATTCTATCAGAAATTGGGTGTCAATTGGGATCTGAGAGTTGTGTAATTATACTATAATTTACCCCAGGTGATATGAAAAAGTGCAATTTACCCTAGGTGATATGAAAAAGTGCAATTTACCCCATGTGAACATTCCCTAAGATAAATGTTCTGATAGGCAAAGCGCAATTCAAATTGATGGTTGTCTCGATCAACTTATCTCGATACATCGATATTTGTTCAGCTTAAATTCAATTAAATTTAATCATATAAACTTATTAATAAATACGTTGAACTTATATAATTCAATTAATTGCGTAGACATCTAAATAAAATTCATAAATAAATAAATATTTTAAAAATAGATAATTCACAAAAGGTGATGTTTGCGTGTTCAATGTAACATATAATATGTTACGTTGAACCAAACAAGCACCTCAAAACACTACAATTGTGTGAGCACATATAGTGCATGTTAAATCATGATGTTACTTCGATGTGGGATAAGAGGCGGACCTCAATATTGATTGGGATCACAGAAAATTGTATTATATTTTGTATATGGATAACTTAACAAAATCAAATGTTGGGTGCACTGGTTAAGTAATAGTTGTTGTAGGTGGTCTGGAGTTCAAATACCCCTTGCAATAGAACCTTGATTTTTTCCTCTTTGTGGAGAAGTGAATTTTGACCAAGTATAAGATATGATAATTTTTCTTTTATTAAAATTTGATTAACCTAAACTTATATATTAATATATTTACTTCTTCATTTCACCTTCAAGTTCATTTAGCTTTTCCATTTTAGAGTGTTCATTACTTGACATTTCTCATTATTTTGTCTTTATGCAAGCTTCAATTGCTAAATCCATACTAGATAAAATTTTCTTGAATCTTAACATCATAATTATACTATAATTACATAAATTGAAATATGATTTTAACTATATATTATGCATATTAGTTGGACATTCCACATTTACATGTTTTTGTCTTGAATGTTTAAGAATCCGTATTCTTTAAATATCGCTAATATATATTATTTTTACTTTTTCAATAAAATTATAGTATTACTTAAACTTAAGTTCAAATTTTTGTCATTTTATCAAAACATCAAGAAAGGATCGAGGTTTTTTTATCAAAAATTCTTCGGCCCCTCCAACAAAAGGCATCTAGTTCCGCCCCTGTTTAGGATGAAGGCACTTTAAACAGAATAACTATTAACATAATGTTTTAATTTTAATTTGGTCGTGTTTTGCCATTTCCTGGGCAGAGTTTTCATAGTCCACAAAATAAAACGTACTTCTAAATAAAAATTAAATTGTACTTATAAATAAATAATACTTAATTTATAACTTAATAATTATTTTATTTTCGAGAAGGCTCAAATTTAGCTATTAAATGAATTCAACATGTTTATATTAACTTGAAATAGTGTGATGTAAACCTAAAGATTAAAAATAATATTATTAGTTGATTCACTATATCAAAAAAAAAAAAAAAGCGCATCTTCTTCAATGTCTTCTACTAATATAATGATCCCAGGCCATTGTTCTTCTCATATGGGTTCTGCGAATTTCTGCAGGAGAAGCTATTGTTTTGAGGCTTTACAGATGCAAAAGAAACAAAGTTGCTTGGAATCCATCACATTCGCTTGATTTTGGAAATTGGGTCACACTATAGAGATTTGATTTGGTTTTCTTGGTGGTGTGCGTTTTATTAGTTTAGACTTGATATTTTGAAATGGTTTTTGTTCGTTGTTTTGATAAAGGGGCTTTACTGGTTTGAATCTTTATTGATGGGGTTAAATCTGCTTAGGACTTTAATATTTGATGTTAATTTGCATTGTCTGGACAATTATTTTATTTGGTTTTCATGAATTAGACAATATTTTATGTTTTCGGCTTTTAAGATTATGTCATGGTTGTTTGTTGATAAAAAAATGGATTTTTGCACATCACGTTTTTTTATTTCACATTTATCAATGTTTGGGGTTATAGTCGATGTCTACATTAATATTTGATGTGATTTTGTTTGTTCAGGGAATATTGAAATTCTCTAGTTTCTTTATCTACATGGAAAAAAATGTAAATCTGCTAGTAATTAAGCTACTTGGACAAAAATTGAAATCCCCTAGTTTCTATATCCTTTGTAAAATATAATATACATATTCGTTTAAAAATTAAAATATTAGTTCTAGTCGGGATGGGTTCAAAATGGGTACGGTCAACTAACGAGTCTATGACAAACCTGTTTGGGTCGCTTAAGAATTTACTTTACAAAAATGCAAAATCGAAATGAAATTATTTATGGAAAAAATTATAAAGTTTAAAGGTATTTATTTATTTCATAAAAATGGGCCAAATGTAAATAAAAAGGGCCGGCCGGCCCACTGTTGGGTTATTGGTAACGTCAGGACGTTAAAATCAGCGGAATTTTAAAAATTTTAAAATAACTCAATCAAGATCTTTACTCATCTAGTCATACGAAAAGGATTTTAGACAAAAAACAAAATCAACCATAAAACAAAACCAACCATAGGGGGTTTTAGAATTTACCTCACCACTGGAACAATGGTGGTTTTTCTCCGGTCTTCTTTCAGATCTGATGGATTTGGTTCGTGAGAAGTCCACACCAACTGGATTGCAATTCTTTTGAATCCATAGGCTCAGAACTAGGATCCAAAAGTTATCAGACAGGAAGAAGGAGAAAACAATTGCATGAACCCTGTAGAATTCTACAGGGTTCGGCCAAACCTCAAGGAGAAGAGAGGTGGCGGCTGGTTTTCAGATTTAGAGAGAGGGGGCGACTCCTCCTTGTGTGTAGGGTTAGGGTTTTGGTCTCCTACTCCTTATTTATAGATAAGGAGTCTTGACCTAATGTGATCTAGTCCAACTAGAAAACTTAAAAGCTCATTTACTTATGGTCTTTATTTGTTTCCTAACGGACTTAGATCCCCTTTTGATTAATCAAACCCATTTAATTAATTCAGTCCATTTAATTAATTAATACAATTAATCAATTAAATTAATTCCTCTCTCATTAATTAACCCTTTAATTTTTCTTCAAGAATTAACACTTTAATTCTTAAGTATTTTGATTGAACTCTTTAAATCAAACTTTTCTTATATGATTTGTTGCAGTCCAATTGTATTATGTGTGACCCTCTAGGTTCACCATCAATTGGCCGCGAGCCCACGACTTTCGTATTTAATTTGCGAGCTTATTAATTGCTCCTATTAATTGAACCCCTTCAATTAACCACTCAAGAATTAATCTCCTTATTAATTCATTAGTACCCACACCTCATGGTCGATGTCTAGCCACAAGCCCATGAGAGTATGATAGGGACCTTCCTCTTAGCGGACTTACTGATCGTTATGGTAGGAATCCCGATGAGAGGGTGATTCGTGAGTTTCTTAGTTCTCCTGTTCATACTGCTTTGGTGCATCAGATGGTCGGTCCGCTTCTCGAAAGTACTTTCAAAAAGGCGATTCATCCGATGATCGCTGATGGGGACTATTTTGCACCCCTTATAATAATCGGAATGACTAGACCTTATACGCTCGGACCGACCAGGAGTCCAATTCACTAAAGAGCTGTCAGGTCCGATCTACATTATCAATCCTCGGCGACCAGGAGCAATGTTCGAATTCCATAAGGATTGTAATGCCTAGTCCTATTAGGATTATATTTCCTTGTATAGCTAGGGTTACGGTCATATAAATACCTAGTTAAACATTGTAATACAACAACATTCAAATCATAGCTTACGCCTAGATACTTTGGCAATTTGATATCATATTTGAATAGAAAAGCTTTTGCTATACTATTACATATTCATCGTCTTGCTTACTTATTGTTCTTTACGTAATTGTTCTTCATTGAGAGTGATCCATCCGGAATAAAGTAACAAAGCCCTATTATATATACTTAAATTGACCTCTAAAAAATACATCATTGATTTAATCTAACCCAACAAAAAATGGTTAAATCAGTTGGCACCCACCGTGGGGCTAGGTTAATTATTCGATCGACATATGGCTCGCCCAAGGAAGAACGCCCGTAACGGAGCAAGGTGTAACACGACGAACCCGCATAACACATCTGAGGATCACTCGGATGATACTAACGACAACGTCCCTTTAGTTAATAACAATCAATAAGAGAACGAGCAGCTGCCAAATCAGGAGGAACCACAAGGGATAAATATCCAAAACCTCCAAGGACAACAAGGGATCCCCGCTAATGCGGTACCAGAAGACCATGTGGCTCCAGCGATCCCGGTTCCTCTGTCAGATACTCGGGAGAAGCTACGACAGATCGCTATGCTCTTTAATTCACTCTGCCCAGGAGAATTACTAGTACCCGAGCAGTTTCCTAGAAACCCTAGAGTGACTAGGGCAAATCCTATTCAAAGGACACCGAGACAAGTCGATCAGATCTCGCAACAAGCGGACAGCCCTGCAAGTGAACAACGATCATTGCCCAGTCCGCAAAAGAGCAATTCAAAATCCTCCGATGAACATATCCGAAGAAAAACGGGTCAGACAAGGCCGCAACCCGTCCGCCACGAATCAAAGGAACACACCATAATCCCCATCGACGAAGATGTAGTCGACGTTATTCCTAATCGACCACGAACCATGCGATTCTCGAAAAGAGAAATTGAAAAGATGGTACAGGAACGTCTTGAACAACGTCTACAAACTGTTCAAAATCCATGGGGCAGGAGCACGGAAATCCAAGAGAGCCTAGCAGTGTGCTTTCCTTTCTGCAAGGAAATAAAAGAAGCACAGTCGTTGGGGCAGGTTCCGGGACGACTACCCAGATATGACGGGATCACCGACCCAGATGACTATATTTTCTGCTTTACAAACATAATAAACTTATATGCTCACTCGGCATAATTCACTGCTAAGTTAATGGTCACCACGTTCGAAGGACTCGCTTTGGATTGGTTTGCAAAACAACCCACCAATTCCATATTCAGCTTTAGGGAATTATGCAATAAGCTAACTCAGCAGTTCGCTAGCCAAAAGAGACAGAAATTGCCAATGAGCTACCTAGGGACCATCCATCAACAAGACGGAGAAACCCTCCGTTCCTGGTTGGCAAGGTTTAACGTCGAATTGCTTAAAATCGATTCCCCAAATATCGATTACATAATCTCCATTCTCTTCGATCTCACCAAAAACAGGCAATTCGGGAATGCCCTCAGTAGAAAGCAACCAAGAACCTTTGCTGATATTATGACATTGGCATCGAAATATATGACCCAAGAGGAGATGAACTCTTTTAAAGATAAGAATAAAAATAAACCTCCCGCCTCCGGATCCAAGCGGCAAGATAGAGTTCCTGCTCAAAAATCTATGGATTATGATCGATCGCTCAGAAGAGGCAATGTCTTCCAGCGATTAGAATATAATCGGAACGATCAAGACAGACGACCTAATCTCTATCAAAGACCTAGATAGGCCGAGCCGGCGAACAGGAGCAGAATTAACCAAGTAGAATACCCCAGGCTGACCGTTCCAGTAGAAAAAATCTTAGTAGTACTTGAGAGGAACAATTGGATCCCACCAGCGAAGAGAATCGCTCAGCCAAGGCCAGGTGCACGAAACTACGATTTATAATGTAGATATCATCGGGCACATGGGCATCGCACAGAAGATTGTTTTCACCTTAAAAAATAAATCGAAAAACTAATTGAACAAGGAAAATTAGATGACTACTTAGAACGGAACGACCGCAAGAGGGGTAGAAGTCGGAGTCCTCGGAATAGTAACCAAAGAGGGAGCTCCAGAAGAAGGTCCCCCAACGATGGTCCCCCACAAGAGTTGAACGATGATTAGATCAACGGCACCATCCATACAATCTCAGGAGGACCAGCCGGCGGGGACAGTCGCAATGCTCGCCGCAGGACCACCAGGTCCATACTAGGAAGCATCAGGTACCCAAAAGAAGTATGGACGCTAGAAAGCAAACCACCAAAGGACCAGCTAATCAGTTTCGATGAGAGCGAAGTACCAAAGAACTTTATTTGGGACACAAAAGAGGACCACCCTGATTTCCCGATGGTGGTATCGCTGGAAATAGCGAACTATAACGTCAAAAGAATCCTAATCGATAATGGTAGCTCAGTCAACATCATCTCTAAATTGGTCCTAGCTCAGATGAACTTGGGACAAATAACATTCCAAAAGTAGCTACGCCTTTGGTAGGGTTTGGAGGTTCCGAAATTGTCCCCTGTGGCACAATAGCTTTAAGCGTATCACTTGGAAAGAAACCACGTCGTACGGTGAAGCTTATCAAATTCTTAGTAGTAGAAACCCCCTTTGCCTACAACGCGATCCTAGGGCGACCCGCCCTCAACCTATTCCGAGCGGTTGTTTCAACTTACCATCAGAAAATAAAATTTCCAACTGACGTGGGAATTGGGGAAATAGTAAACGATCATTGTATGGCATGGGACTGCTACAACACCTCCTTAACTTTAGAGAACCGATCCAGATCGTTTACCCCAGCTAAAAGAAAACTCGAAAATGATGTTGACAGAATCGAGATTGAAATTCCCAGTTCTGACCGAATAGATAAAAAGAGGAAGGAACCAGCCGATTTGGCTTTGAAACTACCAGAGCACAAAGATGTCCTGCTGGTACAAGGGGATCCCACGAAAACAACTAGAATTGGAACTGAGCTCAGTAAAGAAAGGGAAATAATGTTAGTAAACTTTCTCAGAGAAAACATAGATATCTTCACTTGGAGTGCGAACGACATCGAAGGGATCGATCCCAGAGTAATCACCCATTCGCTAAAATTCGACCTAATGGCAAAACCTGCTAGGCAGAAGAAGAGGAATCATGGGCCGATAAAAGACAAGATAATCAAGGTAGAAGTAGAAAGGCTACTCAAGGCTAAACAAATTCGAGAAATACACTTCTCGAAATGGCTATGTATTGTTGTATTAGTGGTGAAAGGGGATAAAAAGGATAACAAGTGGAGAATGTGCAATGACTTCACCGACCTTAACAAACTTTGCCCGCGCGATCCATATCCCCTGCCGAGAATCGACTTATTGGTCGACTCTACGGCTGGTTTTGCAATTTTCAGTATGATGGACGCCTTCCAAGGTTTTTATCAAATATACATGGATGAGCGAGACCAAGAGAAAACTGCCTTCATAACATAGCAGGGCGTTTACTGCTTCATAGTCATGCCTTTTGGCCTGAGGAACGCTGGGGCCACTTACCAGAGGTTGGTATACCTAATGTTCAAGGAGTTAATTGGAGAAATAATGGAAGTCTACGTAGACGATATGTTGGTCAAAAGCATGAATGAGTCTGAACATGTAAAGCATCTCGATCGATGCTTCCGAATATTGAGAAAATACCGAATGAAGCTGAATCCTGCAAAATGCACCTTCGGAGTTAAATCAGGAAAGTTTTTGGGCTATTTGGTACATCAACGAGGAATTGAAGCCAATCCAAAAAAAATTCGAGCTATAACCGAAATGAAACCTCCCAAAACGATCTCCCAAGTACAAAGTCTGGTAGGAAAGATCGTAGCGTTAAACAAATTCATCTCCAAGTCGGCCGACAGAAGTTTGCCTTTCTTTCAAACTCTACGAAAAGCAAAAAACTTTGTTTGGACCGAGGAATGTGACCAGGCCTTCGACCGGCTAAAAGAATATCTGCTGAGCTCCCCATTATTGGCCAAACCTACCGAGGGAGAACCATTATACATTTACATATCAATCTCCGATGTGGCCATTAGTTCGGTTCTAGTAAAAGTAGAAGGCGTAGAACATAAGCCTGTTTATTACTTAAGCAAGTTACTACAAGGGGCGGAGAAGAACTACTTGGAAATAGAAAAATTCGCTTTGGCCTTAGTAGTGGCGGCACGCAAACTCCGACCTTACTTTTTAACCTACAAAATTGTGGTGTTAACCAACCAACCGCTAAGACAGGTGATCTTACACGGTATCGTTGGAGATCAAAATAATAAAATAGAGCATGCAAGATACACTATGATATGAGATAGAAGATTAATAAAGTATATTTTGATCATGATGGGTACATATTACAAGTATTGAGGGTCCTATTTGAGCATTATAGGATGCCGTACAAGCTAGAGGGTAAATACATACAACTAAGGTGATCTAATCTAACTCAAGAGGAAATCCGAGCAGGAGGCTTCGATCAAGGAGCAGCCTCTATCCCCCCCTTTCCTTCATAAATGGGTGTGGTATTTATAGTTGAGGAGAGCATTTCTTGGCCCAAAGGCTTGTGTCTGGGGTTGGCCCAATGATAAATTCGACCATGAGCCCCTCTGCTGGCGATCGGACTGAGCTAATTGGAGTTCAAAGCTTTGGGATCAGAATTATGCCCTCAAGGTCGGATTCAGGGCCATCAATGAGCACAAGGTCGGATTTTAGGGTCTTCAATGAGCTCAAGGTCGAAATTATGCCCTCAAGGTCAGATTCAGGGCCTTCAATGAGCACAAGGTCGGATTTTAGGGTCTTCAATGAGCTCAAGGTCTAAATTATGCCCTCAAGGTCGGATTCAGGGCCTTCAAGGAGCATAAGGTCGAAATTTAGGTTCTTTGATCCAGCATGAGCTCCAAGAATAAAGATTCCAAAGTACCCCTCATCAATACTCCCCCACTTCTCGAGCGTAAAGTGAAGCTGAAGCTCGGAGAAGTAGAAAATGCTTGAGGATCGCTATTTTGTGTCTCGGATATGCCTCGTTAAAAACCTAGCTCGGAAAAACCCAATGGGATAAAAACCGAACCAGGGAAAAAGAGTGCATATCATAGAAACTCCCAAAATATATTAGGGATCAGAATTATGCATTTGGGGTCGAATTTTCTAGTGTTTGAGCACACACCAAAATCATGCTTTCTGGGTCGAAATTTAGAGTCTTCAATGAGCTCAGGGTCGAAATTTAGAGTCTTCAATGAGCTCAGGGTCGAAATTTAGCATGAACTTTGAATTCAGAATCTTCAATTTAGCATGAACTTTTAATTCAGAATCTTCAATTTAGCATGAGTTTCCGAAATAAAGAATCGAAACCCTAGATCGGGGATTATCGGTCGAATTTATTAAAACCCTGAAAGCAGATAACCAATAGCATATAGATCCATAATGTTTGGTTCGAAGATTTTATAGACAAAGCCAAAGTAGAAGAAGGATCGGAATCCGATCCTATCATGCAGACCGTCAATGCTTACAAAGGTTACGACTTTTACCCTTTGTCATTTTTTGATCAGAGAATTTGATCTTGGAGATATAAGAATTCGATCTTGGAGATATAAGAATTCGATCTTAGAGATCTAAGAATTTGATCTTGGAGGTCTGATAATTTGATCTTCGCGATCTTAGAATTTGATCTTGGAGATATAAGAATTCGACCCTGGAGATATAAGAATTCGATCCTGAGATATGAAAAATTCGATCCTGAAGATATAAGAATTCGATCTGGGAGATCTAAGAATTCGATCTTGGAGATATAAAAAATTTGATATAAGAAATTCGATCCTGAAGATATAAGAATTCGATCTTGGAGATCTAAGAATTCGATCCTGGGGATATAAAAAATTCGATTCTGGAGATATATAAATTCGATCCTGGAGATATAAGAATTTGATCCTTGAGATATAAGAATTCGACCCTGGAGATATAAAAATTTGATCCTGAAGATATAAAAAATTCGATCCTGGAGATCATAAAATTCGATCCTGAAGATCGTAAAATTCGATCCTGAAGATCATAAAATTCGATCCTGAAGACTGAGGATTTGATCCTGAGGGTCATAGCAACGACTTTCACCCTTTAGCTTTAATCGGTCATAGCAACAACATTCACCTGAGGGTCATAGCAACGACTTTCACCCTTTAGCTTTAATCGGTCATAGCAACAGCTTTCACCTGAGGGTCATAGCAACAGCTTTCACCCTTTAGCTTTAATCGGTCATAGCAACAGCTTTCACATGAGGGTCATAGCAATGGCTTTCACCCTTTAGCTTTAATCGGAGAATTTGATCCTGGAGATATAATAATTCGATCATGGGGATATAAGAATTCGATCCTGGAGATATGAGAATTTGATCCTGGAGATAATAAATTTTGATCATGAAGATCACAAAATTCGATCCTTGAGACTTAGAATTTGATCCTGGAGATAATAAACTTCGATCCTGGAGACCATAAAATTCGATCCTGAAGATCATAAAATTCGATCAGAAGATCAAAAAATTCGATCCTGGAGAGTGAGAATTAGATCCTGGAGATTATAAATTTTTGATCTTGAAGTTATGAGAATTTGAGCTTGGAGATCCAAGAATTTGATCTTGGAGATCTAAGAATTCGATCTTAAAGATATACGAATTTGATCTTTGAGATATGAGAATTTGATCTAGGAAATAATAAATTTTGATCCTGAAGATCACAAAATTCGATCCTGAGACCATAAAATTCGATCAGAAGATCATAAAATTCGATCCTGGAGAGTGAGAATTTGATCCTGGAGATAATAAATTTTGATCCGGAAGATCAAAAAAGTCGATCTTGGAGATCATAAAATTCGATCTTGAAGATCATAAAATTCGATCCTGGAGATCATAAAATTCGATCCTGAAGATCAAAAAATTCGATCTTGGAGATCATAAAATTCGATCCTGGAGATATAAAAATTTGATCTTGGAGATCTAAAAATTCGATCTTGAGAATATGACCTTGAAGATCTGATAATTTGATCATGGAGATCCGAAAATTCGACCTTGGAGATCCATGATCGAATTTTTAGATCTCCAAGGTCGAATTTTTGGATCTCCATGATCAAATTATCTGATCTTCAGGGTCATATTCTCAAGATTGAATTTTTAGATCTCCAAGGTCGAATTTTTGGATCTCCATGATCAAATTATCAGATCTTCAAGGTCATATTCTCAAGATCGAATTTTTAGATCTTCAAGGTCGAATTTTTGGATCTCCATGATCAAATTATCAGATCTTCAGCGTCATATTCTCAAGATCGAATTTTTAGATCTCCAAGGTCGAATTTTTGGATCTCCATGATCAAATTATCAGATCTTCAAGGTCATATTCTCAAGATCGAATTTTTAGATCTCCAAGGTCGAATTTTTGGATCTCAATGATCAAATTATCAGATCTTCAGGGTCATATTCTCAAGATCGAATTTTTAGATCTCCATGTCGAATTTTTGGATCTCCATGATCAAATTATGAAGATCCAAGGTCGAATTTTTGGATCTCCATGATCAAATTATCTGATCTTCAGGGTCATATTCTCAAGTCGAATTTTGGATCTCCATGATCAAATTATCAGATCTTCGTCTATAAATTCGACCTTGGAGATCTAAAAATCCGATCTTGAGAATATGACCCTGAAGATCTGATAATTTGATCATGGAGATCCAAAAATTCGAACTTGGAGATCTAAAAATTCGATCTTGAGAATATGACACTGAAGATCTGATAATTTGATCATGGAGATCCAAAAATTAGACCTTGGAGATCTAAAAATTCGATCTTGAGAATATGACCTTGAAGATCTGATAATTTGATCATGGAGATCCAAAAATTCTACCTTGGAGATCTAAAAATTCGATCTTGAGAATATGACCCTGAAGATCTGATAACTTGATCATGGAGATCCAAAAATTCGACCTTGGAGATCTAAAAATTTGATCTTGAGAATATGACCCTGAAGATCTGATAATTTGATCATGGAGATCCAAAAATTCGACCTTGGAGATCTAAAAATTCGATCTTGAGAATATGACCTTGAAGATCTGATAATTTGATCATAGAGATCCAAAAATTCGACCTTGGAGATCTAAAAATTCGATCTTGAGAAGATGACCCTGAAGATCTGATAATTTGATCATGGAGATCCAAAAATTCGACCTTGGAGATCTAAAAGTTCGATCTTGAGAATATGACCTTGAAGATCTGATAATTTGATCATGGAGATCCAAAAATTCGACCTTGGAGATCTAAATTTTCGATCTTGAGAATATGACCTTGAAGATCTGATAACTTGATCATGGAGATCAAAAAATTCGAACTTTGATATCTAAAAATTCGATCTTGAGAATATGACCCTGAAGATCTGATAATTTGATCATGGAGATCCAAAAATTCGACCTTAGAGATCTAAAAATTCGATCTTGAGAATATGACCTTGAAGATCTGATAACTTGAGCTCCTGCATGAGAACCTTCACTTGATTGTACGTAAATTGCCTCCTAGTAGGCATATTTCGATCTAACACCCAAATAAGGCCCCACAGTGGGCGCCAATTGATCTTACACGGTATCGTTGGAGATCAAAATAATAAAATAGAGCATGCAAGATACATTATGATATGAGATAGAAGATCAATAAAGTATATTTTGATCATGATGGGTACAGATTACAAGTATTGAGGGTCCTATTTGAGCATTATAGGATGCCGTACAAGCTAGAGGGTAAATACATACAACTAAGGTGATCTAATCTAACTCAAGAGGAAATCCGAGTAGGAGGCTTCGATCAAGGAGCAGCCTCTCTCCCCCCCTTTCCTTCATAAATGGGTGTGGTATTTATAGTTGAGGAGAGCATTTCTTGGCCCAAAGGCTTGTGTCTGGGGTTGGCCCAATGATAAATTCGACCATGAGCCCCTCTGCTGGCGATCGGACCGAGCTAATTGGAGTTCAAAGCTTCGGGATCAGAATTATGCCCTCAAGGTCGGATTCAGGGCCTTCAATGAGCACAAGGTCGGATTTCAGGGTCTTCAATGAGCTCAAGGTCGAAATTATGCCCTCAAGGTCAGATTCAGGGCCTTCAATGAGCACAAGGTCGGACTTTAGGGTCTTCAATGAGCTCAAGGTCGAAATTATGCCCTCAAGGTCGGATTCAGGGCCTTCAAGGAGCATAAGGTCGAAATTTAGGTTCTTTGATCCAGCATGAGCTCCAAGAATAAAGATTCCAAAGTACCCCTCATCAATACTCCCCCACTTCTCGAGCGTAAAGTGAAGCTGAAGCTCGGAGAAGTAGAAAATGCTTGAGGATCGCTATTTTGTGTCTCGGATATGCCTCGTTAAAAACCTAGCTCGGAAAAATCCAATGGGATAAAAACCGAACCAGGGAAAAAGAGTGTATATCATAGAAACTCCCAAAATATATTAGGGATCAGAATTATGCATTTGGGGTCCAATTTTCTAGTGTTTGAGCACACACCAAAATCATGCTTTCTGGGTCGAAATTTAGAGTCTTCAATGAGCTCAGGGTCGAAATTTAGAGTCTTCAATGAGCTCAGGGTCGAAATTTAGCATGAACTTTGAATTCAGAATCTTCAATTTAGCATGAGCTTTGAATTCAGAATCTTCAATTTAGCATGAGTTTCCGAAATAAAGAATTGAAACCCTAGATCGGGGATTATCGGTCGAATTTATTAAAACCCTGAAAGCAGATAACCAATAGCATATAGATCCATAATGTTTGGTTCGAAAGATTTTATAGACAAAGCCAAAGTAGAAGAAGGATCGGAATCCGATCCTATCATGCAGACCGTCAATGCTTACAAAGGTTACGACTTTTACCCTATGTCATTTTTTGACCAGAGAATTTGATCTTGGAGATATAAGAATTCGATCTTGGAGATATAAGAATTCGATCTTAGAGATCTAAGAATTTGATCTTGGAGATATAAGAATTCGACCCTGGAGATATAAGAATTCGATCCTGGAGATATGAAAAATTCGATCCTGAAGATATAAGAATTCGATCTGGGAGATCTAAGAATTCGATCCTGGAGATATAAAAAATTCGATATAAGAAATTCGATCCTGAAGATATAAGAATTCGATCTTGGAGATCTAAGAATTCGATCCTGGGGATATAAAAAATTCGATTCTGGAGATATATAAATTCGATCCTGGAGATATAAGAATTTGATCCTTGAGATATAAGAATTCAACCCTGGAGATATAAAAATTCGATCCTGAAGATATAAAAAATTCGATCCGGGAGATCATAAAATTCGATCCTGAAGATCGTAAAATTCAATCCTGAAGATCATAAAATTCGATCCTGAAGACTGAGGATTTGATCATGAGGGTCATAGCAACGACTTTCACCCTTTAGCTTTAATCGGTCATAGCAACAACATTCACCTGAGGGTCATAGCAACGACTTTCACCCTTTAGCTTTAATCGGTCATAGCAACAGCTTTCACCTGAGGGTCATAGCAACGGCTTTCACCCTTTAGCTTTAATCGGTCATAGCAACAGCTTTCACATGAGGGTCATAGCAACGGCTTTCACCCTTTAGCTTTAATCGGAGAATTTGATCCTGGAGATATAATAATTCGATCATGGGGATATAAGAATTCGATCCTGGAGATATGAGAATTTGATCCTGGAGATAATAAATTTTGATCCTGAAGATCCCAAAATTCGATCCTTGAGACTGAGAATTTGATCCTGGAGATAATAAACTTAGATCCTGGAGACCATAAAATTCGATCCTGAAGATCATAAAATTCGATCAGAAGATCATAAAATTCGATCCTGGAGAGTGAGAATTTGATCCTGGAGATTATAAATTTTTGATCTTGAAGTTATGAGAATTTGAGCTTGGAGATCCAAGAATTTGATCTTGGAGATCTAAGAATTCGATCTTGGAGATATACGAATTTGATCCTTGAGATATGAGAATTTGATCCTGGAGATAATAAATTTTGATCCTGAAGATCACAAAATTCGATCCTGAGACCATAAAATTCGATCAGAAGATCATAAAATTCGATCCTGGAGATCATAAAATTCGATCCTGAAGATCAAAAAATTCGATCTTGGAGATCATAAAATTCGATCCTGGAGATATAAGAATTTGATCTTGGAGATCTAAAAATTCGATCTTGAGAATATGACCTTGAAGATCTGATAATTTGATCATGGAGATCCAAAAATTCGACCTTGGAGATCTAAAAATTCGATCTTGAGAATATGACCCCTGTTCTCAAGATCGAATATTTAGATCTCCAAGGTCGAATTTTTGGATCTCCATGATCAAATTATCAGATCTTCAGGGTCATATTCTCAAGATCGAATTTTTAGATATCCAAGGTCGAATTTTTGGATCTCCATGATCAAGTTATCAGATCTTCAAGGTCATATTCTCAAGATCGAATTTTTAGATCTCCAAGGTCGAATTTTTGGATCTCCATGATCAAATTATCAGATCTTCAGGGTCATATTCTCAAGATCGAATTTTTAGATCTCCAAGGTCGAATTTTTGGATCTCCATGATCAAATTATAAGATCTTCAGGGTCATATTCTAAAGATCGAATATTTAGATCTCCAAGGTCGAATTTTTGGATCTCCATAATCAAATTATCAAATCTTCAAGGTCATATTCTCAAGATCGAATTTTTAGATCTCCAAGGCCGAATTTTTGGAACTCCATGATCAAATTATCTGATCTTCAGGGTCATATTCTCAAGATTGAATTTTTAGATCTCTAAGGTCGAATTTTTGGATCTCCATGATCAAATTATCAGATCTTCAAGGTCATATTCTCAAGATCGAATTTTTAGATCTTCAAAGTCAAATTTTTGGATCTCCATGATCAAATTATCAGATCTTCAGGGTCATATTCTCAAGATCGAATTTTTAGATCTCCAAGGTCGAATTTTTGGATCTCCATGATCAAATTATCAGATCTTCAAGGTCATATTCTCAAGATCGAATTTTTAGATCTCCAAGGTCAAATTTTTGGATCTCAATGATCAAATTATCAGATCTTCAGGGTCATATTCTCAAGATCGAATTTTTAGATCTCCAAAATCGAATTTTTGGATCTCCATGATCAAATTATCAGATCTTCATCTAAAAATTCGATCTTGAGAATATGACCTTGAAGATCTGATAATTTGATCATAGAGATCCAAAAATTCGACCTTGGAGATCTAAAAATTCGATTTTGAGAATATGACTCTGAAGATCTGATAATTTGATCATGGAGATCCAAAAATTCGACCTTGGAGATCTAAAAATTCGATCTTGAGAATATGATACTGAAGATCTGATAATTTGATCATGGAGATCCAAAAATTCGACTTTGGAGATCTAAAAATTCGATCTTGAGAATATGACCTTGAAGATCTGATAATTTGATAATGGAGATCCAAAAATTCGACCTTGGAGATCTAAAAATTCGATCTTGAGAATATGACCTTGAAGATCTGATAACTTGATCATGGAGATCCAAAAATTCGACCTTGGAGATCTAAAAATTTGATCTTGAGAATATGACCCTGAAGATCTGATAATTTGATCATGGAGATCCAAAAATTCGACCTTGGAGATCTAAAAATTCGATCTTGAGAATATGACCTTGAAGATATGATAATTTGATCATAGAGATCCAAAAATTCGATCTTGAGAATATGACCCTGAAGATCTGATAATTTGATCATGGAGATCCAAAAATTCGACCTTAGAGATCTAAAAATTCGATCTTGAGAATATGACCATGAAGATCTGATAACTTGAGCTCCTGCATGAGAACCTTCACTTGATTGTACGTAAATTGCCTCCTAGTAGGCATATTTCGATCTAACACCCAAATAAGGCCCCACGGTGGGCGCCAATTGATCTTACACGGTATCGTTGGAGATCAAAATAATAAAATAGAGCATGCAAGATACACTATGATATGAGATAGAAGATCAATAAAGTATATTTTGATCATGATGGGTACAGATTACAAGTATTGAGGGTCCTATTTGAACATTATAGGATGCCGTACAAGCTAGAGGGTAAATACATACAACTAAGGTGATCTAATCCAACTCAAGAGGAAATCCGAGCAGGAGGCTTCGATCAAGGAGCAGCCTCTCTCCCCCCCCCCCCTTTCCTTCATAAACGTGTGTGGTATTTATAGTTGAGGAGAGCATTTCTTGGCCCAAAGGCTTGGGCCTGGGGTTGGCCCAATCATAAATTCGACCATGAGCCCCTCTTCTGGCGATCGGACTGGGCTAATTGGAGTTCAAAGCTTCGGGATCAGAATTATGCCCTCAAGGTCGGATTCAGGGCCTTCAATGAGCACAAGGTCGGATTTTAGGGTCTTCAATGAGCTCAAGGTCGAAATTATGCCCTCAAGGTCGGATTCAGGGCCTTCAATGAGCACAAAGTCGGATTTTAGGGTCTTCAATGAGCTCAAGGTCGAAATTATGCCCTCAAGGTCGGATTCAGGGCCTTCAATGAGCATAAGGTCGAAATTTAGGTTCTTTGATCCAGCATGAGCTCCAAGAATAAAGATTCCAAAGTACCCCTCATCAACAGGTCTTAGCGAAGCCGGAATCCTCTGAAAGGTTGATCAAGTGGGCAATCGAGCTCGAACAGTTCGAAATCGAATACAGACCAAGAATTGCAATTAAGGCCAAGTCCTAGCCGATTTCCTGTTAGAAACTCCGACCCAGACGACCGAACATACTGAATCAACCAGCCATGACAATGATATCTTGATCGTACCAAATCGGACCTGGTTGATGCATGTCGACGGTGCTTCATGCAGAGAAGGAGGAGGTGCCGGAATCAACTTTACCGGACCAAATAAGGAAGATATAAACTATGATATTACATTGGACTTCGTAGTAACAAACAACGAAGCAGAATACGAATCGCTAATCGCAGGAATGGAAATGGCGGTAAAGGCCAACATAAAGAGTCTTAAAGTATTAACCGATTCGGAGTTAGTACAAAGACAGATAGAAGGTCTATACGAGGCAAAGGAATTTAACATGGTAAAATACCTCGCCAAAGTAAAGGAATTGGCTGAGAAATTCGAAAATTTTGGGATACAGAACATCCCACGATCAGAAAATAAATGGGCCGATCAACTGTCTAGATTTACAGGGTCTCATGACGGTAAAATTGAAAGAGTAATCAATTGGTTAATTTCCAATACACCGGCAATAGATATCGACGAGGCACCAGTCGCTGAGATGATGGAAATCGAAGAAGCTGAAAGAAACTGGATGACTCCGATGATAAACTATCTTCGAGAAGGAAAATTACCGCTTGATCCAAACGAAGCTCGGAAAATAAAATATCGAGCTCCAAAATACACATTATTAGAAGAAAAACTTTACCGAAGATCGGTATCGGGAATTCTTCTAAAATGCATCTCCGAATCTCAAACCAACGATGTCCTTCGAGAAGTACATGAAAGAGACGCAGGAAATCACAGTGGAGCAAGGGCCTTAGCCTTAAAATGCCTTAGAACAGGCTATTATTGGCTTACAATCAACAATGATGCCATGCAATATGTTCAAAAATGTCATCATTGCCAAGTTCATGCTAATATAAGTCATCAACCAGCCGAAAACATGCACTCAATACCAGTATGCTGGCCATTAGATCAATGGGGGATGGACATCGTGGGGCCTTTCCCAGTAGCCAGGTCTAAGAGAGCATATGTTCTAGTCGCGGTCGAGTAACTCAATTCCAAGTGATCAACTTCCTATGGAAGTTCATATTATGTATGGCATCCCAAGAATCCTGATCTCTGATAACGGAACGCAATTCGCAGGTAAACAAGTAATGGAATGGTGTACCAAGATGGGAATTCAGCAAAACTTCACTTCAGTTGGACATCCAAGAGCGAATGGACAAACTGAAGTAGCGAATCGAGAAATAATAAAATCTTTGGAGAAAAGACTAGGGGCAGCCAAAGGAAAATGGCTAGACGAACTCCCCGGAGTACTTTGGGCTAATCGAACGACAGTCAGAACTTCGACCAGGGAGACCCCATTCAGTCTAGTATATGGCTCGGAAGCTGTAATTCCAGTCGAAACACTAATTCCAACACCAAGAATTGAAATGTATGATAACCAGGAAAACGAAAAGGCAAGAGAAAGTGCATCGACTTGACAGAAGCATTAAGAGAGAAAGTGGCCGTACAATTGCAAGTCGCTAAATCAAACATGGAGAAAGCCTACAATCAAAAAGTACGCATACGAACCTTCAAAGAAGGGGACTTGGTGCTAAAAAAGGTAGAGGTATCCAAGCATGTGGGAAAATTACAACAGAATTGGGATGGACCATATATTGTCGTTAATGTATGAAAGAAAGGTTCATACAAAATTGCACACTTGGACGGAACACCCCTACCAAGAACTTGGAATGCAGTCAACCTAAGAAGATACTATGGAAAATGAATCCTAGTAAATAGTCCTGGTTAATTTCTTTTGATTTAGTCTATTATATTTTTATTTCTCATATAATTCGTTGTAATAAAGGCCTTGGCCTGAGATTAATTCTCAAAATTTTATCAATGGTTACGATTTTGAATACCAAATCAAAGATTCACTTGAAGTTAAGGCCGAAGTATCAAACGAGTTGAGTATAAATCGATCAATTCGATAAACGCTCCTCGAAATTCTGTAATCAACTTGGTTGAATCCAAAAAATTGATCCAAGAGTATAACGAGTTGAGTAAAATTGATTCGCTCAATAAACGCTTCTCGATCTAAAGAATAACGAGTTGAGTATAAATCGATCCGCTCGATAAACGCTCCTCGATCTCCATGATGATGACTAAGATAGGTTAAAACCAGAAAATTGGTAAAAAACCTAAATCTCAAAACGAGTTGAGTAAAATTGATCCGCTCAATAAACGCTCCTCGACCTCTAAATAAACAACTTACAAAGGGTGTAAAAACCCAAGTCTCAAAACGAGTTGAGTAAAATTGATTCGCTCAATAAACACTCCTCGATCTCCATGAAAAGGTTGATAAACCTAAGTCTCAAAACGAGTTGAGTAAAATTGATCTGCTCAATAAACGCTCCTCGACCTCTAAATAACAACTTACAAAGGGTGTAAAAACCTAAGTCTCAAAACGAGTTGAGTAAAATTGATTCGCTCAATAAACACTCCTCAATCTCCATAAAAAGGTTGATAAACCTAAGTCTCAAAACGAGTTGAGTAAAATTGATTCGCTCAATAAACACTCCTCGATCTCCATAAAAAGGTTGATAAACCTAAGTCTCAAAACGAGTTAAGTAAAATTGATCCGCTCAATAAACGCTCCTCGACCTCTAAATAAACAACTTACAAAGGGTGTAAAAACCTAAGTCTCAAAACGAGTTGAGTAAAATTGATTCGCTCAATAAACAGTCCTCGATCTCCATAAAAAAGGTTAATAAACCTAAGTCTTAAAATAAGTTGAGTATAAATCGATCCGCTCGATAAACGCTCCTCGACCTCCATAAACGACGACAAAAAGGTTAAAACCAAAAACTTCGGTAAAAAACCTAAGTCTCAAAACGAGTTGAGTATAAATCGATCCACTCGATAAAAGATCCTCGATCTCCACAATAACGATAAAAATAAGTTACAAGCCGAAATATTTGGTAAGAAAACCTAAAGTTTTTTCACGAATGAGTAAAAGCCAACCAACTCTACAATCACTCCTCGATATCGATGATAAATAAGAACAGGTAGAGAGAAATCAACAACAAGAAATATGAAAGTAATAATATTGAAGTGTTATTCATCTAAGTTCTGAGAACAGGTCTCAAATTACATACGAAGTTTTTATCAGAGTACAAAGAACTTTATACAATCTACATGTCATCACAACTGTTTAGATAAAATAATCCTATTCTATAGATCAGCGGTCTTCACGACAATGTCCACGGAAACATCAATCTCCTCCCTAGTACCTCGATGATTGGAATTGACCACCTAAGAAGCGTGCTGCTCAGGATGGTCGACTTCTTTGGTTTGATGGTCAGGCTCTGAAGATCAAATGTTCTTCCAGACGAAATTACCGTTTCCGGCCAGATGCCCGATAACGGCCACTCGCCCAGAACGAGATAATGCTTGTATAATGGGGTTGATTTTTACTCTAAAGCAGCATCTCTTCAGGACCGTCGCAAAAGTAAAAATTTACCAGCACACCCCGACGGTCATTCACTCTGGAGGTAACATTGAAAAGCGGCGGTGCCTGGTAAATATGAACCCTCCATGAGCAAACAGAAACCACGGACCTCAAGCCTGTGAAGACAAAGACTGAGGCCACATGGGACCCGTCAGTACTAGGTAGGGCATCAATGGGACCTGTCAGTACAATGCAAATGGTATTTGAATTATTATATGATATCGATTCGTGATAATGAGACTTTTTGAAAGATATGAGATCACTGGGCAAAATGAAGTCCAAAGAATATGATATCTTCATTTCGTACGATATGAATAGATATGGAATGAAACTGAATCCCTATTTATAAGGAAAGCGTGAATTTAATCCTACGGTTAGATAGAGCCCTGATCAAGGGATGAAAATGCGACCATTTGACTGCCCGTAATTAATGCGAGTAAGTTGGAACGGCTCCTCTATGGTCGAAAAGACTATTCGATTGTAAAAGAGAATCAAGATCGAAGCGATCAACACAAAAATAAAGCGGATCTAAAAAGCTCCAGACTGAAAAAGCTTGCACACTTACAAATGTCAGTCGCTTGATAAAGAGCAAGAGATCCTCGACACAGATATATAAGTTTACACCATTATGACAAGTACTAGCTCGTTTAGAGGTATAAGATCCATACTCCGGCATACGAGGTCGTCTGCCTCATATATCACATGGAAGATTATTAATTAACTATATTAGACCTCCGCTGGAGTCCAAGAAATCTGACACGAAAATTAGAAGAATAATCGTCAGCATTCCTACCTACAAAATCGTCACTGCCTAATATTCCAAAGAATTGCTTAAGGAGGTCTGAACAAGCTAGATCTAACTAATGATTCTACATTTTCCAATTCCTTCCATATCAAAGAACTGACATGTTGATACACTGGTTGCTTTATTTGAGGAGCATGGAACTCACAATCAGTGCAAAGAAACATGGATTTTCAAAAGATGAATAAACCGATATTCTTTCTACGAGCTTAGACTTTAAAAAGTGAAGTGATGCTCAAGAAAGGAAATGACAACGTCCTTATATAAAAAGTCCATATGGACAATTTTACAAAAGGCATTGATCGATTATCGACAAGAGCGCTAAACGTCCTCCATAACTCTGCAATAAAATGCTTACACGGACGACCTACGGTAAACACTCTAATATCCAGAGTAACTGCATCAATAGCCTCAGTGACTAGACTTGATCGATCATCATACTTATACTCGATTAAAAGTTCGATTTGCTAAGGAAACACTACATCGTTCAAATATTCAAGGCTGATTAGCCAAGAACGAGCTACTTTCAAACAAGAGATAATCTCCCAGGAAATTAATGTCAGATAAGTCGGCTAAAATTTCCTTCTTATTTAGAATATTTATACTTAATTATGACGATAAAATTGTGCATGACATAATTTATCAAATACATCTACTGACTGAACTCAATGAAGGCATTAAACTGACCAAAACAGGTTAACATTGTCATTGATTTTTACTTACAAGAAAGATAGTCAGCCTTGATGACCACATGAAGATTGTGGCCTACATCGTCTAAAAAAAAATATAGCAGCTTGATCCGAACAGGTCACTAAGGTGGGTTGCCATCGCTGGGCCGACTAGCAGAAGCACTCCTCCGAGGAGTCGCATTACCCACAAACGCCATTAATTCCTCCTGACGTTTCAGATAACCGGCTTCATAACCTTCTTCATATGCTTGCCGACGAGACTCCTCTGCAAGGGCGTTAGCCTGGACCAAGTCACTTTTCTCCTTCTCAAGAACAGACTTCTCTTTCCGCAACTTCTCAAGATCATCATCGAGAAGTTTGAGTCGGAGAGTCTGTCCTTCGACCTTCGCGGTCTCCGAGTCCAAGCGTTGCTTATGGCTCTCCTTACTGAACCACAGATTATCGTTTTGCACACCCAGCTGCAGCGCAAAATACTTGGCCTGAAAAGAAAAAAGGTTATATGTAACAAAGCAATCAAAATAACAGCAAGAAATACAGTCAGAAATATAATTACCTGCTCGCACATCTTGACGAGCGATTGAACAAGGCGAACATTGGGAGTTCCTTCATGCTTCATCAACTCACCAGGCAAGCTAGTGCTCAAACCCAAATCCCAGGACAAAGTGTCAGGCTCGAGAGAGCCGGGCAGTTCACTATCAAGGGGAACACGGTCAGGCCGAGGAATCACAGACTCCGTTATATCCCTAACCTGCTCAAGAATACAACGGTCATCTAACATTCGAGGGGATTCCCTCCCGCTAGGACTCACTGAGGTCTACTTGCTCGAAGCAGAAATAACGGTCCGCCGACCGGACCTAGAGCCTGTCCGACCTCTAGAAGGCCCACCAGTTTCAAAAGAGATGGTCACAACAGTGGTATCATTAAGTAAGAAGTCAGAAAAATCCTGAGGAACAGACTGCCTCATGGATGGATCAAAAAAGGAATCTCCGCCAACTACCCCCGTGGCAGTATTCCCTTGGCTTCCGCCAATAACTAGGTCAGTAGAAGCAGTAGAAGGAACGAAGTTATCTGGAACATGCTCATGTAGGCCATGCTCGAAAGAAGAAACACCTGAAGAAATGGGTATAGTAAAGGTTTGTTCCATATTGGACATATCTCCAAAGGCCACCCGACCAGGGGAAGCCCTCCTTTCAACCTCACCAGAGACAGGGAAATCCTGTTGAGTAAAAGTTGAACCAATTACGGGAAGAGTTTCGGAAGGAATAACGGGAGTCTCGATCTCCGACCTCCTAATAGAGGAGGGGCGAGGAGGATCTACCGAGGGCCCCTCAGTACGGGACCATTTTGGTCTCGGGTTTCGATTACCCTCACGAGAAGAATGCTTCGAAGTTTTGCCGAAAAGGTTGCTCATATTCGGAAATAGAAAAGAAAATTTAACTATCGAGAAAGCTTATCGACCTCCTTTGAGAGAATGTTCTGTCGAAAGTGAGTAAAAGCGGTAAATAACGAGTAATCTTTTTACCCTATGTATTTATACTAAGTGAAAAGACGCGACAAACCCCAAGAACGGGCGCGAAACACAGAAACTGACCTATCAACGGCCACAAGAATTCGAAAGGACATGAACATAATGATTACGCTAAAGTTAATAACTTGTCCGAAATATTATTATCAATGGAGAAGTCGAAAAAAAAAACATTACTGTCAGAATATGAATCGTCCTATTTACAAGAGGATAAACAAGTAAAATTACAAATCAAGTTATGTTGATTACTGTCAAAGTTATTTCTTAAGGCCAGATTGGTCGCTCCCCACTTCACACAATATGGTCGCCATCTGGAACTCCCTGATCGACAACTACCTCTCCTTCGTTCGCTCGCTCATCCGTTGCCTCCACATTCTCCTCCTCTTCCTCTTGATCGATAAAATTATTATCGACCTCCTGGTTAATGTCCGAAGGAGGAATCGGCAACGGGTCCCCGAACTCTTCGACAAGGTGAGCCAATGGGAATTGTTGATAGATAACATGTGGCAGCTCGGAAGAAGAGTATTCATCGCCATAACGATTCAGACATACATGCGTCGCTTTAAAATACTCCTTTCGGCGATCTTCAATCAATCCCAGCGCGACCATCTGATGAATCGCCTTTTTGAAGGTACTCTCAAGGAGAGGACCGACCATCTGATTCACTAAGGCAGCATGAACAGGGGAACTAAGGAACTCACGAATCACCCTCTCATCGTGATTTCTACCATATCGATCTCTGAGTCCGCTAAGAGGAAGGTCCCTATCGTACTCCTCCAGTGAGGCTTGAAGACTTTCTACCTGAGATTCCAGTTCGCTAATCCGAGTAATACTTCGAAGTTGATAATCTTCCAATTTCTTAGCCAACTGATCAACCTGCTCTTGAGCGCGAGAAGTCTCCAAAACTTTATTTATGATCTCCTGATCATCAGTTCCCATAGCTTGAGAGTCTATGACCGGAAGTGGAAAAGAGGAGGATGTCGAGGGTCCAACCTCTGAACCGCTCGCCTTATGAAGCAATACTCTATTCTTCTTATCTAAAAATTCGCATTGTTGTCTCCAAAGATCAGCTTCGTATGCGTACGACATCAGGCAAATATTTGTCTAAAGAACAAAAAAGGCCAAATCAATAAGTTGTAAGCCCATTAGGAAAGTCAGTAAAGAACGTATTTAACAGCAAATACCTTCTCGGCGTAAAGAGAAACCTTTTGTAACTTCTCCAAAGGATCTTTCCGAAGCAACTTATTGACATCACGAGTAAAAACACTGGAAAGAAGAATACGGGTTGCTTTGTCTACGACATTCTCATTCTCATCATGAATCAAAGAATCATTTTCCGGGTCAGCTGCCCTTTTCCCCTGTAAATGATCTTCGATCATCTCAACGACAGTGGGTTTCGGATGCTCTTCGCCCAACAGAGAAAGATCCTCACCTGAACGACCATAGTAATACCTTCTTCTCTTAACCGGATTATCAATAGGATGAGGCATTGACCAACTACGACATCCGCGAATGCCAAGGGAAGTCTGAAGCTGGAAAGGAGGATAACCCTGTCCTGTCCCTTGGTAAACTGGAGCCTGCGCAATTGGAGGGGTTTCTTGAGATGAATCTGGAGATTCCTCTCTGTAATCCTCCGAATCGTGGCCCAAATCCAACTTTCTCTTCTTGGATGCTCTCTGTTCGATTGGAAGGTTCTCTACCGTTTTGGTAGATTTGGACAGAACCATCTTCCCTTTTGAGGAGTGCTTAGAGTTTTCTACCGTAAAAAATGAAGATAACAAATTCTAAATTAGACATGTTGGTACAAGAAAATATAATGCGACATTAAAATAAAATGCTTACCCAGCGATTGAGAAGGGGAAGTGATAGGAAAAGTATGAGGACTCAAACCCGCCTTACGAAGAAAGGCCTCACCAATAAGAAGAGTGCTCTGGTACTTGTCGGCACGCATCCCCTTGATTTCACCAATTAATAGCGGGTCATCAGGAATAAAATGACCTGTAACTGAGCGACCACCAGAAATCCATTCGAAGCCATGGTCCCACGAGAATGGCTCGGAGGAACCATCAGCTAACACGACGTGAGAAGGGCGACGTACGAAGAAAAAATGAGATTTCCAGGCAGGATTGCTGGAAACTGGAGAATCGAAAATAGAGTGACCAGACTTTTGACTGGCGAAAAAGTATCCGCGGTTTGAGGAACTTGAAACATTAAAACGAAACAATTGTGTAAAATTGCGATGTGAGGGCTGAAAGCCTTTTGCTATCATCAGAACCGAAAAGCGTACGACAAAAGCCACAGAATGATGGACTAATTGTGTTAAAGAGACACTAAAAACTTTCAGAATATCAAGGAATAAGGCAGATAAGGGAAGACATAGACCATAATTAAAATGGGCAGTATAAAAAGCACGACAACCCTCCGGAGGAAAAGTAACTCGGTCGGAAGGAGAAACGAGGATAATCTCAGAACCTTCCGGGAAGTACTTCGCGTAATTATCCACAACCTCGTGGAAGTCTCATTGGTATACGCGCAAGCAAGATCCTCGATTGGTTCAGATATTTGAGGAGCAGTTCCTTTGCTTTTCTTGGCCCTGGCCGCAACCTCGGCATCTGAAATAATTTGTACCTTGAAGGTATCCTTATCAGGAATAGTGATTTCAGATGCAGCAGTATGTTCTGTTGGAGGGCTGGGAAGTGCCCCCTCCTCGATGGTAGGGGCGAGTCCTTCCATAATAGAGGAAGAAGGTGTCTTCGGAAGCGAAGCCATTTTAATGGGATGTTCGAAAAATATTGATCGATAAAAACAATGTAAGGGAGAAATTATTGAGCAAGAAAGTTACTGCAAGAAGTCTGGGAAGTAGAAAGTAAAAAGTGATTGAAACAACGATCACCTATTTATATAGGAGGATGAAAAGACGTTTCGAACTTCTTGTGCCTAATCATATTCCCGCCAAACGATAATGTCAGAATACCTCCTCGAAGAAAAGAGTAACAGTTCTCCGGAAATGACAAAACGACTATCTATGAGGCGTAGCATTCTTTTCCTTACATAGGATTTTTTCCCACAGGGTTTTTTCCAAGTAAGGTTTTTAATGAGGCATAATTCATAGAAAATACAGTCGTAATCGACCATCTACTTCTACGAGCTTCTACTACATATGCGCTCGAATAAGTGAGGGAGTACTGATGGGGGCTATTTCGCACCCCTTATAATAATCGGAATGACTAGACCTTATACGCTCGGACCGACCAGGAGTCCAATTCACTAAAGAGTTGTCAGGTCCGATCTACATTATCAATCCTCGGCGACCAGGAGCAATGTCCGAATTCCATAAGGATTGTTATGCCTAGTCCTAGTATGATTATATTTCCTTGTATAGCTAGGGTTACGGTCATATAAATACCTGGTTAAACATTGTATTACAACAACATACAAATCACAGCTTACGCCTACATACTTTGGCAATTTGATATCATATTTGAATAGAAAAGCTTTTTCTATACTATTACATATTCATCGTCTTGCTTACTTATTGTTCTTTACGCAATTGTTCTTCCTTGAGAGTGATCCATCCGGAATAAAGTAACAAAGCCCTATTATATATACTTAAATTGACCTCTAAAAAATACATCATTGTTTTAATCTAACCCAATGAAAAACGGTTAAATCAATCGCGCTGGGATTGATTGAAGATCGCCGAAGGGAGTATTTCAAGGCGACACATGTCAGCCTGAATCGTTATGGTGAGTAATACTCTTCTACTGATCTACCGAGCGTCAATTATCGACATTTTCCATTGGCTCATCTTGTTGAAGAGTTTGGAAAGCCGTTGTCGACTCCTCCTTCAGACATTAACCCAGAGGTTGATAATAATTTTGGCAACCAAGAGGACGAGAAGGAGAATCCAGAGGCAGCGAATGATGGAGCCGATGAAGGAGAGGTCGCTGACGATCAGGGAGTACCAGTTGGTGATCATGTCGTGTCAAGGAGCGACCAACAAGCTTGAGAAATAACCCTGACAATAATTATCATTGCATGATTTGTAATATTACTTTTTTATCCCTTTGTAAATGAGACGATTTGTATTCTGATGTTATGTCATTTCTAATTCTTCATTGATAATAATAATTCAGACAAGTCATTAACTTTGGCGTAATCATTATGTTTCTGTCTTTTCGAATTCTTGCGGCCGTTCATAGGTCAGGTTCTCTGTTTCGCGCCTGTTCTTAGGGTCTGTCGCGTCTTTTCTTTTAGTATAAATACATAGGGTAAAAAGTATACTCGCTATTTACCACTTTTACCCAATTCCGATAGAATATTCTCTCAAGTTAGGTCGATAAGCTTTCTCGATAGTTAAAATACTTTTTAACTTTCGAACATGAGTAACCTTTTTGGTTATACTTCAAAGCGTTCTTCCCGCGAAGGTAGTAGAAACTTAGGACCTAAAAGGTCCCGTATTGAGGGGCCTTCGGTAAATCCTCCTCGCTCCCAATCAATCAGAAGGTTGGGGACTCAGACCCCCGTTATTCCCTCCGAACCTTTGCCTGAGGTTAGTTCAATTTTTGCTCGACAAGACTTCCCAGTTTCTAGTGAGGTCGAGAGGAGATCTTCCCCTGGTCGGGTGGCATTTGGAGATGTGTACAATGTGGAGCCGATTTTTAATATACCCGTTTCCTCAGGTGTTCCTTCTTTCGAGCATAGCTTACACAAGCATGCTCTAGATAACTCCATTCCTTCCTCTACTTCTATTGAACCAGTTATTGGCGAAAGCCAAGGGGATGCTGCCGCGGGGGTAGATGGCGGTGGTACCTTCTTGAATCCATCCTTGACATAATCTGTTGGTCAGGATTTTTCTGACTTTTTATTTACTGATACCACCGTTGTGACAACTTCTTTTGAAGCCGGTGGATCCTCTGGAGGTCGGGCAGGCTTAAGGTCCGGTCGGCGGACCTTTATCTCCGCTTCGGGTAAAGAGACCTTGGTGAGTCCTAACGAGAGGGAATCCCCTCGTGTGTTAGATGATCGCTGTATCCTTGAACAGGTTAGGGATATAACAGAGTTAGGGATTCCTCGTCCTGATAACATTCCCCTTACTAGTGAGCTGCCCAACTCTCTTGAGCCTGATGCTTTGTCCTGGGAGTTGGGTCTAAGTACTATCTTGCCTGGTGAGTTGAAAAAGCACGAAGGTACTTCCAATGTTCGCCTCGTTCAGTCTCTTGTCAAGATGTGCGAGCAGGTATTTACATTTCTGACTTTATTTTTGCATTATTTTGACTGCTTTGTTACATGCTACCTTTTTTCTTTCTAGGCCAAGTATTTTGCGCTGCAGCTGGGTGTTCAGAGTGATGATCTATGGCTCGGTAAGGAGAGCCTAAAGCTTCGCTTGGACTCGGAGACAGCGAAGGTTGAAGGGCAAACTCTCCAACTCAGGTTACTTGGTGACGATCTTCAGAAATTACAAGAAGAGAAGTCAGCTCTTGAGAAGGAGAAGGATGATTTGGCTCAGCTGAATGTCCATTTGGAGGAGTCTCGTCGCCTTGCGTATGATCAAGGTTATGAGGCCAGTTATCAAAAACGTCAGGAGGAGTTGATGGCGTTTGTGGATACTGCGACTCCTCGGAGGGGTGCTTCTACGAGTCGGCCCAGCGATGACATCTAGCGTTAATGATCTGTTCTAATCGACCTGTTATAATGGACAGCTTCTTGAACTTTTTTTTTTGCTGTACAAAAGCTAATGACAATGACGACCTTTTTTTATCAGTGTATTGCCTTAATTAATTTCAGTCAGTAGATATATCTCGATAAATTATGTCATGCATAATCTTATCGTTATAATTTAGTATAAATCTTCTAGGAGATTTCAATAGACTTAGCTGATATCAATTTCTTGGGCGATCATCTTTGTCTTGAAAGAGTAGTTCGTTCTGGTTGATCAGTCGTGAATAGCTTGAATTTTAATCACGTATAAGTACGTTGATCGAACATGCATAGTCCTTCCTTAAGCATTGCTTTTCTTTTAAAAGTTTAAGCTCTTAGAAGAGATTTTGTTCTACCCATTTTCTTGAACTCCATGTTTCTTTGCACTGATTGTGAGCTCCATGTTCCTCAAATAAAGCAACCAGTGTACCAATATGTCAATTCTTTGGTATGGGAGGAATTGGAAAATGTAGAATCATTAGTTAGATCCAGCTTGTTTAGACCTCCTTAAGCAATTCTTTGATATATGAGGCGGTGACAAGTCTGTATATCTTAGCTTCATCGACTGTTTTATCTACCAGTCCATTAGATTTCTTGGACTCCAAGGTAAAATCTGGATTTGACGTCATCAAGCACATATTTGTCGTCGAAACGACCAACTATTTCGTCTTTCTGCTTACGCATTTCTAATTCTTCGTAGAAATAATTATCTGTTGTTCTAAATCTCCTTTTTCTAAGGATTCTGTTCGTCGATCCAGCATTCTTCGTAAAGTGTCAAGTTGTTTTCAATGAATCCTCTAGAACGTATAAGGATTCCACATTCTGGTCGTTTCGATCTTGATGCTTCATTCTCATCGAGCAGTTTTATCGACCATCCTGACGCCATTCCATCTTACTTGCATTAAATTTGGGAAGTCAAAAGTCGCATTCTTGTCCCTTGATCAGACTTTTATCCAATAGAAAATCAGCTTCTCCCCATATCTATCCATACCGTACAAAATGGAGATATCAGTTTTTCAGAATTTTACTTTGCCCAGTGATCCCATCATTTTCAAAAAGTCACATTATCGTGATGCGTTATGTCGTAATAATTCAGGCGTCATCTGCCTTGTACTGACAGGTCCCATGTGGCCTCAGCTTTTGTCTTCATGGGATTGAGGTCCGTGGTATTTTGTTAGCACATGGAGGGTTCATACTTACCAGGCATCCTTGTTCTTCGATGTTACTTCCGGAGTGATAGGCCGCCGGGATGTGCTGGTAAGTTTTCACTTTTGCGACGGTCCTTGAGAGATGCTGCTTTAGAGTAAAAGTCAACCCCATCATACAAGCAGTAGCTCGTTTTGGGCGAGTGGCCGTTATTGGACATCTGGCCGGTAATGGCCATTCCGACCTAAAGGAGAGTTGATCTTCAGAGCCCGGCCATCGAACTAAAGAAGTCGGTCATCCTGAGCAGCATGCTTCTTAGGTGGTTGAACAGAGTCATCGAGGCACTAGGGAGGAGATTGATGTTTCCGTGGACATTGTCGTGAAAGCCACCGATCTATAGAATAGGATTATTTCACTTAAATATTTGTGATGATATGTAAACAGTAGAAACGTTCTTTGTACTCTGAATAAAACTTCGTATGTAATTTGAGAGATGTTCTTTGCACTCAGATGAATAAAACTTCAATATTATTATTTCCATGTTGTTGATTTCTCTCAATTTGTTCTTATTTATTCGCTGTCATGGAGATCGAGGAGCGATTGTCGAGCTGATCGATTTTTACTTAACTGTTAGAAACTTAGGTCTTTTTACCAATCTTTTGGCTTCAACCATTTTGTTCGTCGTTATGGAGATCGAGGAGTGTTTATTGAGCGAATAATTTTACTCAACTCTTTTAAAACTTAGTGTTTTTGCCAATTTTTTGGCTTTAATCATTTTAGTCATCGTCGTTATGGAGATCGAGGAGCGTTTATCGAGCGGATCGATTCTACTCAACTCTTTAGGACTTGGGTTTTTTTACCAATATTTTTGGTTTTAACCTTTTTAGTCGTCGTCGTTATGAGGAGCGTTTATCGAGCGGATCGATTCTACTCAACTCTTTAGGTCATAGATCAACTTTTTGGATTCAACCATGTTGATCGTTGGAGATCAAGGAGCGTTTATCGAGCGGATCGATTTATACTCAACTCGGTCAAAATCTTTGGCGTTACTCGTGTGAATCCTTGATTCGGTCTTCAAATTCATAGTCATTGATAAAAATGTTGAAAATGAATCTCAGGCAAAAGCCTTTATTACAATGAATAATACAAGAATGAAAATAAAACAAACAAAATTAAAAGAAATTAACAAGGATGATTACTAGGATTCATTTTCCATAGTATTTTCTTAGGTTGACTGCATTCCATGTTCTTGGTAGGGGTGTTCCGTCCAAGTGTGCAATTTTGTATGAACCTTTCTTTCCTACATCAATGATAATGTATGGTCCATCCCAATTCTGTTGTAATTTTCCTACATGCTTGGACACCTCCACTTTTTTCAGCACCAAGTCGCCTTCTTTGAAGGTTCGTATGAGTACCTTTTGATTATACGCCTTCTCCATGTTTGATTTAGTGACCTGTAGCCGTACAACTGCTTTTTCTCTTAAGGCTTCCGTCAGGTCGACATCATTTTCTCTTGCTTTTTCATTTTCCTGGTTATCATACATCTCAATTCTTGGTGTCGGAATTAGTGTTTCGACAGGAATTACAGCCTCCGAGCCATATATCAGACTAAATGGGGTCTCTCCAGTTGCAGTTCTGACCGTCATCCGATTACCCCAAAGTACTCCGGGGAGTTCTTCTAGCCATCTTCCTTTGGCTGCACCTAATCTTTTCTCCAAAGATTTTATTAGTTCACGGTTCGCTACTTCAGTTTGTCCATTTGCTCTTGGGTGCCCTACTGAAGTGAAGTTTTGTTGAATTCCTAGCTTGGCGCACCATTCCATTACTTGTTTTCCCGCAAATTGAGTTCCATTATCCCGAGATAGTCTATCATTGGAGTCATCCAGTTTCTTTCAGCTTCTTCGATTTCCATCATCTCAGCTACTGGTGTCTCATCGATGTCAATTGCTGGCGTATTGGAGATTAACCAGTTTATTACTCTTTCTGTTTTACCGTCATGAGACCCTGTGAATCTAGAAAGTTGATCGGCCCGTTTGTTTTCCGAACGTGGAACATTCTGTATTTCAAAATTCTTAAATTTCTCAGCCAATTTTTTTGCTTTAGCTAGGTATTTGACCAGGTTGAATTCCTTTGCCTCGTATAGACCTTCAAATTATCTTTGTACTAACTCCGAATCGGTCAGTACTTTGAGACTCTTTGTGTTGGCTTGGATCTCCATTTCCATTCCTGCAATCGGTGCTTCGTATTCCGCCTCGTTGTTCGTTACTACGAAGTCCAAGGTTATTGCATAATTTATATCTTCTTTATTTGGTCCGGTAAAGTTGATTCCAGCACCTCCTCCCTCTCTGCACGAGGCACCATCGACATGCATCAACCAGGTTTGATTTTCTACGATCAAGATATCGTTATCGCAGCTGGTAGATTCACTATGTTCAGGTGTTGAGGTCGGAGTTTCTAATAGGAAATCGGCCAGGACTTGGGCTTTAATTGCAATTCGTGGTTTGTATTCGATTTCGAACTGACCTAGCTCAATCGCCCACTTAACAAAGCTACCAGAGGCTTCCGGCTTTGCCAAGACCTGTCTTAGCGGTTGGTTGATTAATACCACAATTTTGTAGGTTAAAAAGTAAGGTCGGAGTTTGCGTGCCGCTACTACTAAGGCCAAGGCGAACTTTTCTATTTCCAAGTAATTCTTCTCCGCCCCTTGTAATAACTTGCTTCAGTAATAAACAGTCTTATGTTCCACGCCTTCTATCTTTACCAAAACTGAACTAATGGCCACATCGGAGATAGATATGTAAATGTATAATGGTTCGCCATCGGTTGGCTTGGCTAATAGTGGGGAGGGGGTCAGGTATTCCTTTAGCCGGTTGAAAGCCTGACCACATTTTTCGGTCCAAACAAATTTTTTCGCCTTTCGAAGAGTTTGAAAGAAAGGCAAACTTTTGTCGGCCGATTTGGAGATGAATCTTTTCAATGCCACGATCTTTCCCACTAAACTTTGTACTTGGGAGATTGTTTTAGGTGGTTTCATTTCAGTTATAGCTCGAATCTTTTTGGGATTGGCCTCAATTCCTCGCTGATGAACCAAATATCCTAAAAACTTTTCCGATTTTACTCCGAAAGAGCATTTTACGGGATTCAACTTCATTCGGTATTTCCTCAATATTTGAAAGCACCGATTGAGATGCTTTATGTGGTCGGCTTCATTCATGCTTTTGACCAGCATATCATCTATGTATACTTCCATTATTTCTCCGATCAGGTCCTTGAACATTAGGTTAACTAATATCTGGTAAGTGGCTCCAGCGTTCCTTTGGCCAAATGGCATGACTATGAAGTAGTATACACCCTGTTCTGTTACGAAAGCAGTTTTTTCTTGGTCTCGCTCATCCATGTATATTTGATAAAAACCTTGGAAGGCATCCATCATGCTGAAAATTGCGAAACCAGCAGTTGAGTCGACCAATTAGTCGATCCTCGGAAGGGGGTATGGTTCTCGTGGACATAGCTTGTTAAGTTCGGTGAAGTCATTGCACATTCTCCACTTATTATCCTTTTTATCCCCTTTCGCTACTAATACCACATTACATAGCCATTCCGAGAAGTGTATTTCTCGAATTTGTTTAGCCTTGAGTAGCCTTTCTACTTCTGCCTTGATTATTTTGTCTTTTATCAGCCCATGATTCCTCTTTTTTGTCTAGCAGGTTTTGCCATGGGATAATTTTTTTGCAAATGGGTGATTAATCTGGGATCAATCCCCTCAATTTCGTTCGCACTCCAGGTGAAGTTATCAATATTTTCTCTGAGGAAGTTTATCAGCATCGCTTCCCCGTCCTTACTGAGTTCAGTTCCGATTCTAGTCGTTTTTGTGGGATCCCCTTGTACTAGCATGACATATTTGTGTTCTGGTGGTTTCATAGTTAAATCGATCGGTTACTTTCTCTTTCGATCTATTCGGTCTGTACTGGGGATTTCAATCTCGACTCTATCAACGTCGTCCTCGAGCTTTCTTTTAGCTGGGGTAAACGATTTGGAGCGGTTTCTCAGTGTTAAGGAGGTGTTGTAACAGTCCCATGCCATACAATGATCGTTTACTATTTCTCCGATTCCCGTGTCCGTCGGAAATTTTATCTTCTGATGGTAAGTTGATATAACTGCTCGGAATAGGTTAAGAGCGGGTCGTCCTAGGATCGCGTTGTAGGTAAAAGGAGTCTCTACAACCAAGAATTTTATCAACTTCACCGTGCGCTGTGGTTTCTTTTCGAGTGAGACACTTAAACTTATTATTCCACAAGGGACTATTTCCGAACCTCCGAATCCTACCATAGGAGTGGCTACCTTTTGGAACATTATTTCTCCCAAGTTCATTTGATTTAGGACTTCTTTAGATATGATATTCGCTGAGCTCCCGTTATCGATTAGGATCCGTTTAACATTGTAGTTCGCAATCTCAAGGGATACTACCTTTGGGAAATCAGGGTTGTCCTCTTTCGCATCCCAAACGAAGTTCCTCGGTACCTCGCTCTCGTTAAAACTGATTAGGCGGTCTTTCGGTGGTTTGCTCTCTAGCGTCCACACTTCTTTTGGGTACCTGATATTTCCAAGTATGGACCTGGCGGTCCTGCGGTGAGCGTTGCAGCTATCTCCGTCGGTGGGTCCTCCTGAGATTGTATGAATGGTGCCGTTAACTTGATCATCGTTCAATTCTTGCGGCGGACCATTGTTAGGGGACCTTCTCGAGGTTCCTCTTCGATTATTGTTCCGTGGACTCCGACTCCTAACCTTCTTGCGATTGTTCCGTTCTAGATAGTCACCCAATTTTCCTTGTTCGATTAACTTTTCGATTTCCCATTTTAGGTGAAAACAATCCTCGGTGCGATGCCCATGTGCCCGATGATATCTACAGTATAGATCGTAGTTTCGAGCGCCTGACCTTGGTTGAGCGATTCTCTTCGCTGCGGGGATCCAATTGTTCCCCTCAAGTACTACCAAGATTTCTTCGATAGGAACGGTCAGCCTGGGGTACTCCATTTGGTTTATTCTGTTCCTGTTTTCCGGTTCAGCCGATCTTGATCTCGGATAGATATTAGGTCTCCTATCTTGATCGTTGCGATTATATGCTAATCGCTGAAAGACATTCCCTTTTCTGAAGGATCTATCATAATCCATGGATTTCGGGGGAGGAACTCTATCTTGCTGATTTGATTCGGAGGTGGGAGCCTTATTTTTATTCTTATCTTTAAAAGAGTTCATCTCCTCTTGAGTCATGTATTTTGATGCCAAGGTCATAATATCCGCAAATGTTCTTGGTTGCTTTCTACTGAGGGCATTCCCGAACTGCCTGTTTTTGGTGAGGTCGAAAAGGATGGAGATTATGTAATCGATGTTTGGGGAATCGATTTTAGCAATTCCACGTTAAACCTTGCCAACCAGTTTCGTAGGGATTCTCCCTCTTGTTGATGGATGGTTCCCAGATAGCTCATTGGCAGTTTTTGTCTCTTCTGGCTAGCGAACTGCTGAGTCAGCTTATTGCATAACTCCCGAAAGCTGAATATGGAATTAGTGGGTTGTTTGGCAAACCAATCCAAAGATAGTCCTTCGAATGTGGTGACCATTAACTTTGCAGTGTATTCTGCTGAGTGAGCATATAAGTTCATGATGTTCGTAAAACTGAATATATAATCGTCTGGGTCGGTGGTTCCATCATATCTGGGTAGTCGTCCCGGAAGCTGACCCGATGATTGAGCTTCTTTTATCACCCTGCAAAAAGGGGAACACGCTGCTAGGTTCTCTTGGAGCTCCGTGCTTCTGGCCCATGGATTTTGAACAGTTCGTAGACGTTGTTCCAGACGCTCCTGTACCATTTTCTCAATTTCTCTTTCCGAGAGGCGCACAGTTCTTGTTCGATTAGGAATTGCGTCGACTACGTCATCTCCGATGGGGATTATGGTATGTTCCTTTGATCCGGGGAGGAGGGGTTGTGGCCTTGTCCGATCTATTTTTCTCCGGATTTGCTCATCGGTTGGCTTTGTATTGCTCTTTTGTGGACTATGCAACGATCGTTGCTCGCTCGCAGGGCTCTCCGCCTGTTGTGAGACCTGATCGACCTGCCTTGGCGTCCTTTGAATAGGATTTGCCCTAGCCGCTCTAGGGTTTCTAGGAACCTGTTCGGGTACGAGTAATTCCCCTGGGCAGAGTGAATTGAATAACATAGCAATCTGTCGCAGCTTCTCTCGAGTGTCTGACGGAGGAACCGGGATCGTTGGAGTCATGTGGGCTTCCGGTATCACATTGGTGGGGATCCCTTGTTGTCCTTGAGTGTTTTGGATATTTATCCCTTGTTGTTCCTCCAGATTCGGCGGTTGGTCGTTCTCTTGTTGGTTTTTATTAGTTATTGGGGCGTTATTATTAGTATCATTCTGTTGATCCTCAGATGTGATACGAGGGTTCGTCGTGTTACTCCTTGCTCCGTTACGGGTGTTCTTCCTTGGGCGAGCCATATGTCAATCGAATAATTAACCTTGCCCCACGATGGGCGCCAACTGATTTAACCGTTTTTCGTAGGGTTAGATTAAATCAATGAGGTTTTGTTTCTGAGGTTAAATTACCTATAGATTATAGGGCTTAGTTACTTTATTCCGGATGGATCAATCTCAAGAAAGAACAAACGTAAAGAACAATCAGTAAACAAGACAATGAATATGAATATAGTATAGCAAAAGCTTTTCTAATATTATATTGCCCCCGTATGGAGGCGTCAGCTCTGATTATATGTCGTTTCCTTAATACAATGTTTAACTTGGTATTTATATGATATTAACCCTAGCTATTCAAGGAAACATAATCCTAATAGGACTAGGTATAGTAATCCTTATGGAACTTGGACTTCATTCTTAGTTGCCAAGGATTGATAGTTCCGATCGGACTGGGCTGCTCGTCATCTAATTAATCCTCTGATCGGTCCCAACGTATATCGACTTGTCGCTCCAAATATTATAAGGGGTGTGAAATAGCCCCCATCAATTAAGATAGTTCTAATACAAGCTAAATATATTGGCTTGCAGGGCACTATCCCATCAATCTCCCACTTGCCCTAAAGCCAATCACCAACGCTTCTAAGACCCATCTTTCAAAGATGTTCTTCGAACTCTTTTCGTGATATAGGCTTTTCTACTGGATCCGCTAAGTTTATCTTCCGAGTCGACACGATCCATTATGTGTGTCAACTTTACCAATTATTTCTCTAATCAAATGGTACTTTTCTCTCATTGTCTTTAGATTTCTGGTGAGATATCGAACGCTTTGCTTTGGCAATAGCTCCATTGTTATTTCAGAAGATAACCATGAGCTTCACAATGCTAGGCATTTCATCCAATCTCTGGATGAAGTTTTATATCCAAACACTTTCTTACTCCGCATTTAATGCTGCAATATGTTCTGCTTCAGTGGTTAAGATGGTTACGTCATTTTGCTTGGAACCTTTCCAATTTACCGCTACCCCATTAAGGCAAAATATGTATCCAAAAATGAATATATAAATTCATCCACATCAGACTGAAAACTCGAATCAGTAAATCCTTCGAGTTTTAATTCTCCACTACCACCGTAGACCAAGAACAAATCCTTAGTCTTTGTCAAGAGCTTAAGGATATCTTTTAAGGTAGTCTAATACTCTTCACTGGAGTTTGAATAGTAACTGCTCGTGACACTTGAGCAGCTTCTACGTCTGGTCTAGCACATAGTATAGCATGCCACATGCTAACTTTTTGTTTGAAACATAAGGTATTTGAGACATTCTCCTTTTATCCTCATTCGATGTAGGGCACATTGATTTGGAACAAGGGATACAGTGTCTCATTGGAAATAATCCTTTCTTAGATTCTTCCATATTGAATATTTCCAATATTGTTTCTATGTACTTAGATTTAGAGAGTGTTAACAATTCTCCGATCTATCTCTATAGATAGGTATCCCAATACGCAAGATGCTTCTCCCAAATCTTTCATGGTGAATTGCATGGATAACCATGTTTTCTCTGTGCTAACATTCCGATATCATCCCAGATAACCAGAACATTATCGACATATAAAATATGAGCTTCATCGCGCTCCCACTAATTCTCTTGTACACTCAAGGTTCATATTCGTTTTGATGAAGTCAAATGTCTTGACTGTCTCATCAAAACAAATGTAAATCTGAATGGATTCAAACATTGCTACTGGAGAAAAGGTTTCATCAAAGTCTGTTCCAGAACATTGTGAATAGCCTTTTTACCACTAGTCGATTCTTAGAGGTAACACCTCTCCATTCATTCCAAGCTTGAAGATCCATTCACAACTTATAGGCAACTTACAGGGATAAATCCCTCGGGTGGATCAACTAAGGTCCATACCTTGTTGGAATGAATGGGATTCATTCTGGATTGCACGAACTCCAGTCATGCATGCGCATCTACATCGAATGTAGTTTCTTCATATATGGTGAAACCATATCTTTCAAACTCTTCATGAACTTGACCAGACCTACGAAGTATTGGTGTACTTGATGGTTCAATAGTTTTTGGATTAACTCCCACTGTTTGCGGGGATGGGTCCAAATCTTGGACTTCATCAAGTTCCATGACATTCCCTATTTCCTTTGACGAGGAATTCATCAACTAAGGAACGGGAACTTAGGAGAAATGATTGTTTCTCATTGTCGTGGAACAGGTATCCAATGGATTTCGTTGGATACCCCACAATTATAAACAAATTGGATCTACTAGCCAATTTATCACCTTTCACGTTTCTAACTTAGGCATGAGACCTCCATACGCAAAGACAAGAGTATAGAGGCATTTTGCCATTACCTTTCTTGGTAAAGCTTTGTAGGCATGGACTTTGAAGGTACTATGCTCAGTATCTTTGATGCAGTCAGGAGGACCAACACCTAGAATGCATAAGGAAGCTTAACAAAACTCAATGTGGACCGAACCATGTCCAACAAGGTTTGATTCCTTCTCTTAGACACTTTAATAAATTGAGGAGTTTGTTGTACCCCATTATCAGTAAGATAATTGAGGAATCCTTGACTTAAGTATTTGCCATCTCGATTAGATCGAATGGACATAATACTATGCCTTTGTTGATTCTCTACATCTTTTTGAAATTCTTTGAACTTTTCAAAGGTGTTTCGGATTTGTATCTCACTAGATACATATTTCACTAACCACCAAAGTCATTAGCAAAAAGGTACGAGGAATGAGTAGTCTCCTCTCACACTAACGTTTAGTGGTCCATATGTATGGATTAAACCCAGATTTTGTTTGGTTCGCTCTGGATTCCCTGTGAAGGGAGATCTGGTCATCTCTCCTTTGAGACAGGTTCGCAGGTTGGAAGTTCATCTAAGTTCTATATTTCAAGAAGTTTAGGAGAAACCAACTTTTGAATCCTACTCTTGGAGATATGTCCAAGTCTAGCGTGCCAAAGTTGTGGATTATTATCTTTGTATTAATTTGAACTTAGCACATTAATTAAATTAATTTACTTCCTTTTCAATTAACTCTTTAATTGATTCATTTTTTTTCAACTAATTCTTTAATTGAAAAGTTGCTTAGTTAATTAGATCATTCTAATTAATTAAACTTATTAGTGGCTTTCTTAGATGCAGTGGGATAATTCGATTTTTAGGCTACTTCCGTTATTTCGACTACCTTTATGGTAAAATTTAGAAGAACAAATTCTTCTTCATTTTACCCTTCTTTGACTTTGCTGAAGTGTAAATGATCATGACGGGTTTATCCTATTTTCCTTTTACCAATACTTTGGTTGATTCATGAAATGTGATCAACTTATCAAATAAGATCAGAGTATTTCACGAATCATTTGAATGAGAGGGAGGAGAATTTAGGAGGAATTTAATGTTAGAATCACTTGCAGACCTATATTTAATAGATCCAGTTTTCAACCAGATTGTTAAAACAAGGACAATGATCCTTGACACTAGTTCCTTCACTTATTTCGAGTTTTGAAACAACTCCTTAGAAGTCTCGAATCAAACGATTCAAAACTGCTCCTCAAACAAGCTTTTGAGATGGAGGTTTGTTTCAGAAGCTACAGACATGCTCCTTATGTCGCTTCTACAGCTCATTCAACCTTGATGCATTATTTGAGGAATCGATCATTAAGATTCCTATAACTTATAGGTGATTCATTCCTCTTTTGAGATTCATCATTATTTGAGGAAACTATCATTAATATTCTCATACTCTACGGGTGATTCGTTTCCCTATTTGGACTCATCTCAAAAGTGCATAACGCATAGGGTTGTCGTTTAAGAACATTATTCCGACTTTCGGAATTTAGGACAATCCTCATGTTTCTAAGCTAGTCGATATTTTGATCCAATTATTTTATTAGTCGAGGATAAATAGTAAAATGGATAATTATAGATATCTCAGTATCTATTTTAAAGAGAAGACAAACATTTAGTGGACTAGTTAATGAATAATACTTATAATCTACGAAGGTTGGACTTTCTATCGGAAAAGTTCTCCCACTATTTTATCAAAACAATTACCCCTTCAATTGTTCGGGAAATTCTATTTCCTAGTAGGTCTTGACGTCCCAGCGGCCATTAATTGCACCCACGACTCGTGGCCATACAACCAATTCCCCAGGTAGGCATACTTATTGCCAATTGTGTCACTTCACAACCTTCAAGCTATTTTATCTCGGTTTCCGCACTTACCTAGCACTGCTACATCATAAGTGTTACTAATCGTTAAGTCTAACTCATCAATCATGATGAGCAACGGGTCCGATCATGAACTCCCCGTAACTAGTTATCGATCGATATTCACATCCTGATCAGTCCTCACGCTTGTCGAGTTTAGTTAAAAACAGGAGTCAAGGAATTTCGCGTATTGTCCCTTTCTTCGACTCGGGTGCCAGACTCAATAAGTAGACAACATACGCTAGTCCCTATTGATGGAAGGCTTGGATTTATATAAATACTTCATTTTATTTTAACCCAATATGACTAAATATTTAATACAAGAAGGGATTTACTGGTTTGAAAGTGTAAGGCAAACTCTCTCGAGATCTCACCGCTTCGATTATGAATTATCTTATTTACGATCTTATATTCTAGCGCGTATCACCATACAAGCAAAATAAAAGAAGCAATAAATAAATAAAACTAGCATGGATTTCTAACACAATATGTTATCGATCGGGAGCCACCTATGCTTGGGCCATCATTGAGCCAATAATGTTGGCCCAATTGGTCTATCTAATGGGTTCTTAATGGGCCAAGGCTATTACATAAATATCCAAGAACACTTGGCCTTCATTGTTCACCGGGCTTCCTTCTTGCATGTAATGGGCCTCCATCCTAAACCATTTAATGTAAAGTCCTAATCTATTACATTGGCACGAAAAGGCCCAAATAAAGGTTCGCGGGCCCAACAAAAAATCCAAAGCAAAATAAAGCAATCACATCTAAGGTCAAAGCTCGGCTCAATCGAAACCACGTAAACAATTCACGTTGAGCAAAGAAACAAGCAAACACATTTACTAGTTTCCTATCTTACTTCAATTATTTTAAACGCCTTTAAAAAATTTCTCTAAATTCTTACTTTAGTCTGTACTAATTAGGTAATCTATATTCGGATAAACAAAACAAATTTATGCATAAAAACAGAATAAAAAAATTTCAAAATTTGAAAATTGCAGTTCGACCCTCCAACTTTTGGAAATTGCGATTTGACCCCTGAAGTTTTGGAAATTACAAATTGAACCAAATTTGAAATTGGGCAGGGACCGAAAATAAAAATTTTATTTCCAGAAAAAATTTGAATTTGCAATTCGGCCTTTGCAGTTTTCGGTATTTACAAACTAGCCCCAAAACTTTTGATATTTAGAAAACAGCCTAAAATTGAAAAATTTCCAGACAATTATTTTCTGTAAAATACAAAATTGGCCCAAAACTTTTATCCAATTTTACCCAAAATCAGATCTACACATAATATGTAAGAATCAATAACACGAATATAACATGCAATACAAATAAAGCAATCAAATTATATTGAGTCCTTTTCGTATGATAGTAATGAGTTAGGCTCTGATAACACTGTTGGGTTATTGGTAACGAGGACGGTAAAAGCAGCGGAATTTTAAATTTTTAAAATAACCCAATCAAGATCTTTACTCATTTAGTCATACGAAAAGGATTTTACACAAAAAAACAAAACCATCCATAGGGGGTTTAAGAATTTACCTCAGCACTGGAACATTGTTGGTTTTTCTCCGGTCTTCTTTCAGATCTGATGGATTTGGTTCGTGAGAAGCACCCCAAGCGTTCTGCCTCTAGCGGTATCCACACCAACTGGGTTGAAGCAACTGTTTTGAATCCATAGGCTCAGAACTAGGTTCCAAAAGTTATCAGACAGGAAGAAGGAGAAAACAATTGCATGAACGAACCTTAAGGAGAAGAGAGGTGGTGCCTGGTTTTCAGATTTAGAGAGAGGGGGCGACTCCTTATCTTTTGTTAGGGTTAGGGCTTTGGTCTCCTACTCCTTATCTATAGATAAGGAGTCTTGATCTAATGTGATCTAGTCCAACTAGGAAACTTAAAGCCCATTTACTTATGGCCTTTATTTGTTTCGTAATAGACTTAGATCTCCTTTTAATTAATTCAGCCAATTTAATTAATTAATACAATTTATCAATTAATTAATTCCTCTCTTATTAATTAACCCTTTAATTAATTAGTTTTCTTCTTCAAGAATTAACACTTTAATTCTTAAGTATTTTGATTTAACTCTTTAAATCAAACTTTTCTTATATGATTTGTTGCAGTCCAATTGTATTGTGTGTGACCTTCTAGGTTCACCATCAATTGGCCGCGGGCCCACGACTTTCGTGATTTAATTTGCGAGCTTATTAATTACTCCGATTAATTGAACCCCTTCAATTAACCACTCAAGACTTAATCTCCTTATTAATTCATGAGTACCCACACCTCATGAGCGATCTCTAGCCACAAGCCCATGAGACCCAACTTCAGGTGATTTGATCTCAGTGAACCTCACCTCTTATAAGTACCATGTACATACGGTCCTCCTATCGACTTAATTTTCCAATCGAGACCTAGGGTGTGTGAATTGATAGGCGCCTCTAACTATCTCGATAACTATACTTTCTAATTCCGTATAATGATTCCAGCGTGACTGCTAAATTTGAGAACCCCTTTCCAAATCCGTCACCAACTATGGCGATAGTTTTTCGGAATATATTATCTAAGAACATATAGGAATTTATCTCAACACACTACATTGAGTCGGTAGATCCCATATTGATGCTAATCATTCACGTACACGACTATACGCACGCAACTTAGGCACACAATGGTCAAGCTACGTGACTGGCACCTAAATCTAAGTATGCACACCCATGCACCGAATTCGCCCTAGCACCTCGAGTCTAAGGACTAAATCGTACGCTATTATAAGTTTGAGAAATATCCCATTGTAGATGTGCGTCATGCGCTTCCACAATGGGTTTCTCTGTTCGGGTCGTTCGATGCATTCGATCCCCTATCGAAGCCCCTACTCATATGCACTAGCATCAAATGCCTTGTTCATGAAACGCTACAAATTCACTCCATGTGAATCATGCATATATGTACAAGTCTTTGCGATTCCTTCGATACCCCATCTCGTTCGGAATCTATGACTTGGAACAGTTTTAAGATCACGACCTTAGAGACTATTTCATGATTGCACTCATACTGAAGTGAATCGTCCATAGTCTATTGTGATCTAAGGATTTCATCCAATAGCTTAAGTGATTTGCGAGAGATGAAGTTGGCCATGTTTGATTTACATACTATAAACAAACAAGCGTATTAAGTCATTTATACTAGAGAAAAATTAAGATAGTTCTAATACAAGCTAAATATATTGGCTTGCAGGGCACTATCCCATCACCCATGAGATTATTTTCTTTTGTTATTATTACGACCTAATGATAAAATCCCTACCCAACCCATTAAGGGCCCTATAAATCTTTAATCAGAGACTAAACTGACCCAATAAACAAAAAATTAGAGTGTTGGGTGTTTGCCATGTGAAGACTAAATCTAATTATTTTTATTCATTTAATAAGAATATTATACTAATGTTGTATTTAATTAAATACAAAAACAAATGTAAAATATTCTGAAATAATAACAACAACAAAAATGTGTCTAAATTAAAGTAAGATATAATTACCTATTTCAAGAATACCGTGAAATTCTCTTTTCAAATGCTAAAAATCATATTTAACAAACATTCTCATTCAATCAATACAATACATTCACTAAAATGCTAAAATATATACATTTCATGGGTGAAGTGTGGAAAAAGCAATAAGATGGCCAAATCTTATAATGATTAAAAAACTGGGATAAATAATATAAACAAAGAAACAAAACAATTGATTAATTCCTGGGGGGTGGTCTGGGTGGACCGAAAAAGGTCCAATTTTGCGGAAGAAAGCCTGGAATATAACTAAGAAACGCATAAGGATTTTGAGTGCTTGGCTCTGCCTACAATGTACATACCAAAACATTATCTTATTATTAGTTAAAAACATAATAAAAAATAAAGCACTTCAAGTTTAAAAATTGTAATAATACGAAACAAAAAATTTCTAACCTGTGGATTCATTGGAAATCGTACTTGAGAAGCAATACCAGCATTTGTAGTTTGAAATTGAGGATGATGCATGCTAAAGAGAAGATTGGTGTGAGTGTTGCGATTGTCAGGCTTACCAAAAGACGACATGCTTGGTAAAGGTTGATTCATCAAAGGTTGGGTCTCATCGTCATCGCCAACATAATCATATTTTGTTGGTTCATGGGGAATTTGAAAATTAGTGGAAGGTGTATATTGCCTCCCACATGAAGTACCTGCAAATTTTGGGTTTAGCTCACAAGTGGTTGACTTGTGTCCAATTTTTCTGAAAAAGGAATACACATGATAAGAACAAGATTACACAAGAGATATGATAAAAGAATCATGACATCATCAAAATAACAACTAAGAACTGACTTGCACAAGCCACAACGTTGCTTCTTTGATTTGGTTCCACATTTTGGGATAATCATATCTGGATCTACAACATAGTGGGAATGTTTCACAATTTTTTTTTTGGAATTTCCTCACCATCAGACTCGGAAGTGTGTCTGATTCATCCTCAGCCGCTGCTGTCAAATTTCTGATTACATTAATTGATTTATCAAAGAATGGTTGACGCTTTTGGGAGGATAACTTTAAGAAGTGCATTACACTCAATGTTCATCTTAGCAAACCGAACTTCTTCAGGTTTGTCGTCTGAAGGGAATGGAAAATCCATTATGAGCTTCTTGCCAACTTCAACAAACCACCGAGGATTAATACTCTTATCAGGAAAGGTTGAAATTCTCATGTTCTTGAATCCACAGATTATGTGCCGATAAGGAATTCCATTAGATTGAAGCATCAGACATTCACAATCAAATTTGGACTCATCTAGATCAATGATGGAAGCAAAACTGCGAGGATTTTTCATGGTATGATCGCCGAATTGGAATTGGTACCACCGATCTTTAAGTAAGGACATACTTTGAAAAAAATATCCTCATTCGCATTTATCTCCTTTAGTACATGATCCAATATAGCTCTCGTGCATATGCGTGCAGCATGGATCTGAAGATTTCGTAGTAATCCAACTCTAAGTTCTTTTGGTGGCTCCTTAGATTCTTTTTGTATTTGATAAAATCATTTCCTAATTTTTTTTTTAAAAATTGTTGTTGTAATGTCTAAAAAATCCGTTAAACTAAGGTCGGGACGCACTTTCTATTTTAATAATGAATTCATGGATTCTGCATGTGTGCTCCTCATCATAGCAAAGAAATGACCTCGAAAGAATGCTTCTGCCCACTGATTCCGTTTTGAGTAAATTTCTAATATGCATTGATGGTTTGTAACACCGTATTCCTCAATCAGTTCATACCATCTTTCTTCAAATTCATCAATAGGGCACGGCCTTTTCATCAACTTGGAGAACATTGTTGAATTCCAGTTTTAATATTTGATTCGGCATTACAGGAGATATGCCAGCAACAAAGCCGATGTTTCGCTTCAGGAAGTTCATGAAGCACAGCAGCGCGCATTGACGCGTCCTGATATGTGAAAACCGCAATAGGAGATTTTACATTCATGCTTTAGCGAAAAGTCTGTAGCAACCAATTGTATGATTCAATCGTCTCACTATATAAAATAGCAATTCCAAATATACAAGTGCACAAATGACAGTTTACTCCGGATAATAGAACAATAGGAAAACGATACATGTTGGTCTTGTACATACTGTCAAATAAAACAACATCATCAAACTGCTCATATTCAGCTCTCGACACTCCATCGCACCAAAAAAATCTTGTAAGTGCCCCGTTTCCATCGACAGTGTACTTGAACATGAGGGATTCATCTTTCATCTTCATACCATCGAGAAGACCCAAAAGAGTATTCACGTCGCCACCTTCAATCATTTAAAATATTTGATTGTTCAAATAGTTGTAACCATCTTTTCTATTAAATACACAGCTAGCATTGCCTCCCCCCAATTCTTCTACAAAATCCATAACATGAAAAGGTCTAAACCCGACATTTGTCATCACGTTCAACATTGACTTTGTTGATGGGGTCAAATATCTATATGCAAATTTGGAACAAGTCAGTCTCTAGTTAATTATTTATTAGTCAACGTAGTAACGAAATTAATTAACTAATTACAATAAAATAAAACACTATAGATTTGGAATAGCTTATTTACCTATTACAGCGTAGGCGACGAGATGTATCGGAAGTTTCAAGAGAATGATTGTGCTGGGGATCGAACTTCGTCACTTTGTATTCTCCCGTAGAATTATCAATAGCAACACGAAAACTAGCTTTGCATCCACACCGTGTCTCTACCTTTGCTTCCCGCTTCCGATCATAATCTTTAATTCTTTCTGAACGAAAGCCCTCTCGAGCGCACAACCATACCCTGCTCAAAACGAGGCCACTATTTCTCTTCCTTTTTAACTTGCTCTTCCTGACATCAAATCCAACTTCCCTATCGTAAGAAATATAAAATTCTTCTGCTTTCTTAGTAGTCTTAAACGTTAATGATCGAACTTGGTCAATGTTAGTGATATCGCCAGTTGGGTCAGAATTGTTACTCCACTCTTCGACTTCGGTGACGTCGTGGTGGTTGTGTATATTGGCATTCGAAACACTTTCTTCCGTATCAGATGAGGATGTCCCACTATTGTTTCTATACTCTAAATAAAAAGGTAAACTAAAGTAAATACAAATTTAATATTTTAAAACATACACCTATAGAATCAAAGTTTAACTGAAAAAAATCAACTGAACTAATCTCTCAGTAATTCAATAATGTAATCAAAACATTACAAATGATTGTTCAAAACACTTCAGAATATATAGCCAAATTATCGCCAACACAGCAATTGCTTAATATCTAGTTTAATTAGCTTATATATATTTTAAACTTTAAACAACAAAATATTAAATGGTAATTGAACTGTATTATGATGTTCGTCAATCTATGAATGAAACCAAAATATATAAAAATATATTATGAATTAACTGGTTCTAAGTTACGAGAAATTGTGCACAATGCTAAAATATGAATAAGGGGATTCGAAATTTACAGTAAATTGTTAAATTGCTCGAAATTAAGAGAACAACATGGTCAATCATAAACCACTATAAATCTCGATAGAAATTTACTATAAAACTCAATTGAAATTTATGTAAAACTCGATTGTTATGACAAATTGTGCATAAAACCAAATTATATTTCTAAGGGATTCAAAACTTTTTGTAAATAGTTTCATTAATCAAAATTAAGAGAACTATATAATTGTATAAGAAACTGTAATCTCGATTGAGATTTACTGTAAAACTCGATTGAATTTTATGATAATTTGTTTAGATAATCAAATTATCATCGTCGAAATGGTGCACTGATCTTACGTGTTTTCGTTAGTTCGATCAAGATGGTATGTGATGCGGTGTGAATGCTAATAAATAGATGAAAAAGATCAATAGTATTGTATTCAGAATTATCGAGTACAGATTACAAGTATTTAGAGTCCTATTCAAGCATTACTGGATGCCGTACAAGCTAGAGGGCGAAATACATACGAGCTAGCCTATGCTTTTATCCCAAGTGAGTCCGAGCAGCAGTCTCCAAGGAAGAGCACCTGGGAAGTTGTGTTGTCGTCATAAATGCTTGGGGTATTTATAGCTGAGCTGATGGGCTTGGGCCTGGGCTTGGCCCAACAGTACCCTTCGATCTCGGGTTCTCTTTATAAGCTCGGAACAGTTAACTTAAAGCCCTGGCTCGGCTCGTCGTTCCTGGGGACAAGGACTTGGCGTTATTCAATCCATATCGAGCTTGCGAGGACAAGGGATCCAAATTACCCCTCATCAATACTCCCCCACTTCTCGAGCGTAAAGAGGAGCTTGCGCTCGAAGAAGTACAAGTTATGTTGCTCGCTGATTTGAGATGCGCCGTTCGGAACATGTTTCGGATATGCCTCGTTAAAAACCTAACTCGGAAAAACCCATTGGGATAAAAACCGAGCTAGGGAAAAAGAGTGCATATACAAGAAACAATATATCGGCGTATCGAGATGATAACCTTGTCGTCCATTGTTTGCGTAGGACCTCTAAATTGGTATGTTCCTTGTTATAAATTACCGCGATGTTTCCTTCGATTCCTTAGCGAACACTTCTTTTATTTTCCGACCATGAGCCTAAAGGATCAATGGGATACCCCAGGGACAATTTCCAAGGAACATATCCCACAATTTGGAAAATGAAGGACCAAGAATGCAATTCTCAGAAGGATAACTTTAAACTTTTACCCAGGGTAAGTTCAACCGTCGCGATCACTCGGGGACCCATTTGCAATTTTACCTTTTTAACCCCGTATATATATGTTGACTCGTTGAAAAACTACTTACATATCATACCCTTTCTTGAGCTCGGAGCATTCGAGTCGAAAAAGCACTTACTTTAGTATATTTGTTTCCCAATTTATAATGTCAAGTTCCAAAAGTTCCAGGGGTAAGAATAAGGTCGGAGAAAACCGAGAGTCCGATCCTTTGTTAAAGCCTGTCGACGATTATGAAGATGGAGAATTTCGTCAAGAAGACGAGGATGATGACCCTACCGAAGATCTAGAGGAAAATGTGGTCGAGAAACACAGCATCGCGAAGGTGCCTTCGTCAGGATTTTTAGACATACGCATCCTTCTGACGCCGCCACCTCGAACAGGTCAGAACTTCCCGCCAATCAAACTTCCTGTTATTTTTCAAAGAAGGATCGTGTTTACCTTGAGGCGGAGTTCGGGAAATTCCTTCCCAAGGGGTTTTCGATCGTCATTCCCTCTTACACTGAACGTGCTACTGAGCCTCCGACTGGCTGTCAAGCCTTCTACGGGAATCAATTTTCTTGTGGTTTGCGTATCCCGTTCATTCCCCTTATCAGAAACATCTTGACTTTCTTTTCGCTTTTCCCTGCTCAGCTTCTCCCGCACTCTGTCGCGTATATAGTAGCGTTCAGCACTCTTATGGAGGCAAAGGGGGGAGAGGCCTCCTTTAGTAATTTTTGGCAAATATTCCGAATGGACCTGTGCAAAGGTTCAAATGTGGGGTTTGTGTCCATCCGCCAGCGGTCGAATCGGCCTTTTCTTACAAATATAACAACGGGAAAGAATAAAGGTTGGAAGAGGAGAATCTTTTTTGTGAAAGGCCCTGATGTTCCAATATCAGACGGTAGCTCGAAAACGAGACCATATAGATGGGATGGCGTAAACTCTTGGACATATGGTTCACGTAGGATTAAAGAGAAACTCAACCACCGTCTTTCCGACGAATTTCTCGAGCAGTTGCGGTCCAATCCCTACCAAACCAAGCTCCTAATTCAGGAAGGTGTTTTGCGGTTGGCTGGGTTGAGCCACTGTGATTATCCTGCCCCAACGATCAAATATTCTTATCCTGTATCCGATCAATCCTTCGAGGGATCCCTTCCTCAATTCGGTAACTCGCCAGCTTCTGCTGCTCCGCCTCTCGCCCCTCTATCTTTGGGTATGTTTTTAGCTTGTTCCTATCTTGAGGTGTGATAGATCACTAATTTAAACTCATGCACACCTTGTATTTCCTTTGCAGGTCGAATTGTTGAGAAGTTCCGACTGTCTGTTGTCGGCTCGGTTGAAGATAAGCCATTCTAATTCGACCCGTTACCACATACTTCCAAAAGAAGAGCTGATACAAGTAACTTAGTCGGAAACTCAGTTAATATACCAATTGCAATTCCCGATCTGAGGGGGCTTGGTACTGTTGGTCCTAAGTGGTCATATGAGGTCTAGAGGGGGGGGGGTGAATAGACCTCTGAAAATTTTTGAACTTAAAAACTTTTCAGTGTTCTGTCAGCAGACTAAGCTGATGAAAAACAGTAAGATTACTTCGCTGATCAAGAACGAGTCTAGAACAGCAGAGTGACCACTCTTCTTATATATACTTAGCTGTTTTTCAACAAAACAGTTTTCCAAAGAGTATACTTGCAGCGGATTGTTTGAAAGTGTTTTTCACAAGTAAACTAAGTTCTTAAAAAGATTTTATCCCCAGTTTTGAAACTCCTTATAAAATCTTTCAGTAATTCAAAGTGTTTAAATATGCAAACTTTAAAATATGCAAGAAAGCTTAAATGCAAGATAACACAAAGAATTTTTATAGTGGTTATATGGATAAAAATCCTTTAGTCCACTCTTCCAGATCACTTAGATTCTGGGTTATACTATAATCACTCAGATTACAATATTTCTCCACTTACACCTAAACAACAAATGTAAAGGCTATAAGCTCACAATAGGAAATCACTCAGAAATCCTATCCTCTAAAGTAGAATCACTCACAAAGATGGATTCTCACTTCGCACAACACTCAGCTATTACAAAATCACTCAGATAATGTTTTTCTGTTTTCTTCAACTAGGTTTCTGTCAACAGATGACTTCCACCAGACGAGTGAGTTGTTCGAGCTTTTGAGACTTAGAAAAATTCTGCTTCAAAATCGAAATCTCTGATTGTTGTTGTGTGTATCTCTCTTCGAACTTAGCTCTATTTATACATGGAGATGAGAATATGACTGTTGAAGGCAAATCAAATCTTCAAATCCATCCTTCAGCTCTTTTGAAACGGCTCCCTGCAGCAATCCGTACAGTGTACAGTACTTTCTGTCCATCACATTTAATGCTGCATTAAATGCACTCTGCTGATACGAGGATATCTTCAATCATTTGCCATTACTACCCTTCTCTTTCAGCATTTATTACACCAAGTTCATTTATTACCGTTGAACTGGTCTCATGATCTCTTCCACTCTGCTGATCGAAGCAACCCTTCTGATAGGTACTCTGCTGTCAAATACTGAACTAATCTGATTTGACTCGGCTGATGACCTACCTTTCTGTTTGCTGTTTCAGCAAGAGATCACTTAGTCTTTTGGTCTTTGAACTCTTCTGATATCTTCTTTACTTGTTCAAAGATTCTTCCAAGGGAACTAAGCTTTCCATACTTAGCTGATTATGATGTTTTGGAAATCATCAAAACCTTCCCTTAAATTCTGACTTCTTTCATCTTCATCTTCATCTTCATCCAACAATTTCCCCCTTTTTGATGATGACAAAACTCCAGCTAAGTACCTGTACCTAAACTAAAGTTTTGATCCTCAAAAATTTCTGAGATAGAAATAGTATGTTGGATTCAAACTTGCAATTTTATAGATGATTAAACTGATTACAGATTACAAGTTTTGAAGAATGAAAAGTGCAAAGTACTTTTAAAACGATTACAAGGATTTTAAGATAAAAAGGAAATCTAGCCTAAACTAGTCTTCTTCCTTCTTCTCTTCTTCAGCTTCCTTGTCCTCCTTTTCAGATTCTTCATCAGATAACTTAGAAGTCTCAGCTTCCAGCTCTTCAAAGAACCTTTTTCTTAGCAGCTCTATCTTTTTATATTTTACATCAGGGTCAAGCTGTTCTTCAGCTGAATCTTTGGCAGCAGCTAGTTCCTTGTCAGACTTGGCTTTTGCTTCATATTCTTCAAATTCAGCTTGCTCTTCTTCTGTAATTCTCTCATCTGTTGGTCTGCTTGAATCTCCCATATTTCTTTCAGTGTCACCAGCAGATTCTTCCAACACTTCAGTTGCTTCAGCTTGGTTATCTTCTTCCTTTTCAAGAGAAGGACCAACTTTCTTCTGTCCAAATACCCTTTCTTCCCCCTTTTTGTCATCATCAGCAGGGTTGATTGGATATTGTGGCACAACTGGTGTAATTAGAAGTGAATCACAGAGAAGCTTGATGTTCTCTTCCATAGCATTGATCTGAGCTTGCTGTTTGAGTTGATTGGCCTTAACAGTTTTGACTTCCTTGAGCAAATCTTCTCCTTGATCACCTAATTGAATTTGAGTTCCCAAAATCCAATTTGATGAAGCAGTGAAGTCTTTCATCATATTTCCCATGACTTCATCTTCTGCTTGGAGGGCCATTTCAACTGTTTGTTCAATCTGTTTCCAACCTTCAGTAGTGCTCTGAGTCCGTCTTCTAAGTATATCCATATCTTGACAGATGGATTTAACATTCTGAGCAGTGTCTTCTATCAGATCGGTTGGGACAGCAGTAGCTTTCTGATTTGGTTGTTTGACAGCAGCTAACACTTCTGCAGCTAACTCTTCCTTCATATCCTTCAAAGATTTGGTGATCATTTGTTGGATGGAGTCCAACAGATTTGTCTGAGCACTTTGAGAAGTTGAAGGCATATTTGTTGTAGCAGGAAGTGTTTCTTTGATATGTTGCTCTGTTGGTTGAGTTATTAATGCAAGAGACTGATCTGCTGGACTACCAGCATGGCTTGGAGTGCTTTCCTTCTCCTTAGCTTGATCATCTCCTTCAGCAGCAACTTCTTTGTCCTTGATCTGATCTGCTGGAATTGCTTCTTCTTTCTTTGAATTATCAGCAGCGTCAGACTTATCACCCTGTGCTTTGTTCTGATCAGATGGGTCTGATGTACCCTCTTTTTGCTTTGGTTGATCAGAAGACTCTGCTTTTTCTTTATCAGCAGGGGATACAATCTTTTTGACAGTCTCAACTGTCCTCATCATTCCTTCATTGTCCACAGCTGACCTGTTGGAAATCCAAGTAAAGTTATCAAGAGGAATAAAAGTAGATGTAGGTTCCTCAGGCAGCTCTTCATAAGGTTTGATATTTGGCCCGTAGACAATGTGTTTGATGTTTGGAAGAGGGACCAATGAGCTTGGTTGTCCCCTTAACTTCCTTGATTTCTTTGCCCAAAGCTCCATTGCTTGAGCAATAGCCAACTTTATAGATCTTTCCTTGAGGTCTTCAGATTCCTCATAGTCTTCAGGAATTGATTTGTAGATCTTCTTGGCTTCAGCCTTTACGAAGTGACTTATCTTTAGCCTCAACTTGTCCAGAAAGAATTCTGATTCAAGTGCTTGAATTAGAGAACCTGTCTCCAGCCACTTCAGTACCCATGCTTCTTCAACAGCAAAGGCTTTCCATTTGGTCATTTCAGCTGGACTCTTTGTCAGTCTGAATTCCCTCCACCTGTTGTATCTGATCTTTTCATTATTGAACTGTGTCAGGCGGTTGACTCTTTCATTTTCAGCATCAAGCCTCTTCAGGAATTCTTCAAAGATGGCAGGATCATCCCTGACAATCTCCAAAGATAGTCTGACTTCTTCTCTTCTCTTTGGCTTTATTTTTGGTGCAGGCATAGCTGGTATTGGTTTGTTTGGATCTCTTTGTTCACCAATAACTATCCCACCACTATGCTGATGACCATGAGCATCTTTGGTGCTTGCTTCAATGGCAGCAGCCAACTCTGCTGCTTCAACAGCATCCCTCTGCTCTTGAGTCATTTTGCTGGCTTCTTCCTCCAGCCTCTTAAGCTCTAAGCTTTTCTGCCTTTCTTCTTCTGCTTTCTCAGCAGCTATCCTCTGCTTTTCAGCAGCGTCTTGTCTTTTCTTTTCTGCAGCAGTTAAGTAAGTGGCAATCTTGCCAGTCCTCTTTCATCTGGATTCAGGACTCTCAACTGCTTGAATAGGGGTTGCAGCAACTGGAGTAGGGTGCAGCAACAGTGTAGCTCCTTCTTGTGTTGTACTAGTCTGCTGTGCTTCTTCAACTTCAGCAGATAGTGCAGCAGAAGAGTCTTCTGTTGACATTCCAACTTCAGAAACTACTTCAGCTTCAGCAGCATCACTCTTAGCAGCTTGGACAGCAGGTTCTTCAATTATTACAGGTCTTTCTGCTTCTGCTGTTGTTTCTCTAACAGTTGCAACAGGCTCTTCAGAGAAGGTGACCTTTCTCTTAGCCTTTGACTTTGCAATCCTTTTGGCAGGGGGGTTGGCAGTAGGAGGTCCCCTTGCCTCACTCTTTGTTCTCATCCTCTTCAACCTTTGAAGAGGAATTTCTTCCTCAGACTCTGTCCTTTCAGGAGATGAGTCAGTCCTCATCTGCTCAATCTCCCTAGTAAAATCTTCAATTTCTTTTTCTGGAACTTCATCCTCAGGAAGTGCTGAATCAGTCTTAACAGCAGACTGTGCTGTTGGCTCAGCAACTTGGCTTGTCTGTCCCTCCTTTTTGCTCTTCTTAGAGGGGCCCTTCTTGGATTTGGCAGGAGCTTTTCTTTTAGGTTCTTCCACTACTCTTCTCACTGGTTCGTAAAGTTTGAACTCTTTGCTACCATGAGTAGTCTTCCCTGGTCCTAAGGGGCATTGCAGAGATGCAAACAGATTACTGAGTAAAATGGCATGAGAAAGCCTCTTATCACTCAGTAGCTCATAAACATGAGCAGCCCAGTTAACCTTTAAACCGTAGTAGATACACACCATTGTGTAGTATCTTCTCCTTGGAAGCCCATCCAAAGAACTTGTGCTGCAGTCCAGCACCTTGGCTATAATATCAGCAAATCTCTGATATTCATCCTTCAGCTGGGTCTTCATCAAAGTCCCAGTCATCTTTTCTCCTTTCTTAGCACAAATAGCCCAGAACTCCTCTTCCTTTTCAGACCCAAGGTCTGTCACATCCCCTCCTTTTTTCGTCAATTTGTAGATCTCACTAAGAACAGCAGCAGAGATAGCAACTTTCTTACCACCGATAACAGCAGTCATAACAGTCTTTTCAGTGTTGAACTTCCTTGTCATGTAAAAATGATAAACATCTTCCAAGTAAACCCTATCCTCATGTGCTTCAAGAACAGGAACCAGTGATGCCTCTTTGATTTTCTCCATCAGTGAGCGCATCAGATCAGTACCCGAAAAGTGAAATTTGCTGTAGTTTAGGTATCTTCCGTCAATAATCTTTTCCATTTCTGAGATTTGTGAGTAGAATCTACAAAAAAACAGTTAACTTTCGCAACAGAAGGGTTTGAGAGTTAGAGAGTTTGAGAATATTTAGGTGCGTAAGACGACTATACTGTTTCAGATCGGATTTTATAGGTTTCCTTTTGGTTAGGTTTTCGTGATTTATCAGAACCGTTGATCTAATCTGACAGTTTTCAATCGTATGGATAGGAAAAGCGGATTTCAATTTTATTATTTTAATGTCAGATGGGCGGGAAGCTCTATCGACACTAATCTGTTACTTATAAAAGCGCGTTTCTAATAATACGTTTTATGACCATGCTTATATAAGGTATCAGATGAGTAGAGTTAAACTTATCTGACAGACGAGTGATCTGTTATCTGATATTACTAGAGAATGCCAATAGCTAGTAATCTTCCTCTGCTGTTTGTCAATCCAGCAAGATAAAATAATCTTCAATCTTCAAGAATTAAGAACACATCTTCATGATAACTTAACTTCAACTAACTGTCATTAACATATTTCATCTTTTAGAACAGAAGTACCGCTAGTCTTAAACGTTCCCCCTGACTTTAAGAATTCATAAGTTAACTAGTCTGTTGAAGGTTAATCCTTGAATAAAATAACTGATGATTAAGCTGTTGAACTCCAGTCTTCTGAAGAGTTCCCCCTCAGCTTATGCATCCAAATTTAGTAGTCCTAACTCAGCTCTTAGAGTTGAGAACCTTGCTTCACTTAAAGGTTTAGTGAAAATATCAGCAATTTGATTATCAGTATGAACATACTCAATCATAACATTGCCTTTTTCCACATGATCTCTAATGAAATGATGCTTGATCTCTATATGTTTAGTCCTTGAATGACTTGTAGTGTTCTGAGTAAGAGAGATTGCACTTGTATTATCACAGTAGATTGGAATTCCACTGATCTTGATGTTGTAGTCTTCTAGTTGATGTTTCAACCAAAGTATCTGTGCACAACAAGCTCCAGCAGCTATATATTCAGCTTCAGCAGTAGATATAGAAACTGAAGTCTGTTTCTTACTCATCCATGAGATCAGACGACTACCTAAGAACTGACAGGCACCTGTTGTGCTCTTTCTGTCAATCTTGCAGCCAGCAAGGTCTGAATCTGAATAACCAATAAGCTCAAATCCAGATTCTCTAGGATACCACAATCCCAATTCTTGAGTGCCTTTAATGTATTTCAATATCCTCTTGGCAGCTAAGAGATGAGATTCTTTGGGGTTTGATTGGAATCTTGCACAGACTCCAACTGAGTACATTATGTCAGGTCTGCTTGCTGTTAGATACAACAATGAACCAATAATGCCTCTATAATTGGTTATGTCCACTGATTTGCCATCTTCATCTTTATCCAAACGAAGACTTGTAGACATAGGAATTGTAGCAGTAGAGCTAGTTTCCATACCAAACTTCTTAAACAGATCTCTTGTGTATTTTGCTTGGCTGATGAATATTCCATCAGGCAACTGTCTAACTTGCAATCCAAGAAAATAATTAAGTTCACCCATCATGCTCATTTCAAACTTATTCTGCATCAGCTTGGAGAACTTATCACACATCTGTTGATTAGTTGAACCAAAAATAATATCGTCCACATATATTTGCACAAGTAATATATGATTTTCCCATTCAATTGTGAACAAGGTTTTTATCTACCTTACCTTTTCGAAATCCTTTAATTAAAAGAAAATCAGATAGGGTATCATACCATGCTCTTGGAGCCTGTTTCAGTCCATAGAGGGCTTTCTTCTGACGATATACTTTGTCCTCTTCTTGATAGACTTCAAATCCAGGAGGTTGCTCAACATACACTTCTTCTTGCAGTTCTCCATTGAGAAAAGCAGACTTCACATCCATCTGATAGACAGTGAAGTTCTTATAAGCAGCATAGGCAAGAAACAGTCTGATTGCTTCAAGTCTTGCTACTGGTGCAAATGTTTCATCAAAGTCAATTCCTTCTTCTTGACAATAACCTTTGGCCACTAGTCTTGCTTTGTTTCTGGTGAAAACACCATCTTCATTCATCTTATTTCTGAATACCCACTTAGTGCCAATTACTCTTTGATGACTTGGTCTAGGAACTAAGTACCAGACTTCATTCCTTTCAAATTGATTCAACTCTTCTTGCATAGCTTCTATCCAGAAGGAATCATTTAGAGCTTCTTCAATTTGATTAGGCTCTATTTGAGATAGAAATGTGACAAACATAGCATCTTGTGCAGCAGCTCTTCTTGTTTTCACTCTATCTAATGGATCAACAATCACTAATTCAGGTGGGTGATTTTTGAGCCATCTAAGATCAGGTTGCAGGTCTGAATGTTGTCCTCTGTTGTGATCTTGCAACACTACTGTTGGAGTTTCAGTAGTAGTCTGTTGAACATTTGCAGTCTGTTGAACAGTATCTGGTCTGTCAGCTGTTTGCAACTCGTCTGTTAGACAATCAGCACTGTGATTTTGAACAGCACTTGAGTTAGCAGCTGAACCAAGATTAGGTAGTATGATGGGAACATATTCTTCATTTCTTCCAATGTCTAACTTCTGTAAATCAGTAGACAGATCTTGATTAACACTTTGATTCTTTTCAGAAGATTGACTTGGCTCATCAAATACTACATGGATAGATTCTTCTTTTAGTAATGTTCTTTTGTTAAAAACTCTGTAAGCCTTACTAACAGATGAGTATCCTACAAAGACAGCTTCATCAGCCTTTTCTGCAAATGCAGTAAGGTGATTTTTCCCATTATTCAATACAAAACATTTACAACCAAAAATCTTAAAGTAATGAATGTTTGGTTTTCTGTTGTTCCAAACTTCATATGGAGTCTTGTTCTGATTTTTGTTGATCATACATCTGTTTTGGGTAAAGCATGCTGTGTTTGTTGCTTCTGCCCAAAATCTTTGAGGCAGTTTAGCTTCAGCTATCATGGTTCTGACAGCTTCCTTTAGTGTTCTGTTTCTCCTTTCAGCAACACCATTCTGTTGAGGGGTTCTAGCAGCTGAATACTCATGATGTATTCCTTTGATATTACAATACTCTTCAACTGTAGAGTTTGTAAACTCTGTCCCTCTATCTGATCTGATCTTCAATATTTTGATACTCTTCTCATTCTGGATCAGTTCCATCAGATTGGTAAGATGTTCCTTGGTTTCACTTTTCTTCTTCATGAAAATCACCCAAGTATATCTTGAATAGTCATCTACAACAGCTAGGCAGTATTTCTTTCCACCATTGCTGACTGGATCAATGGGTCCAAATAAGTCCATATGTAGTAGCTCCAATATTCTTTCAGAAGATTGATGCTTTTTGCTTTTGAAAGATGACTTGATTTGTTTACCCTTCTGACATGCGTCACAGAGCTTGTCTTTGCTCATGACTGCTTTTGGAATCCCTTCTATCAAATCATTCTTGATTAATCTGTTTATTGTCTTGAAGTTTAAGTGATTCATTCTCTTGTGCCATAGCCAACTCACTTCACTTGGTGCAGATGCCACCAAACAAACACTTGAATTCTTGTCAACAGAATCCCAGTCGACTATGTAGATATTTCCTTGTCTTCTTCCAGATAAAATTACCTTCTTTGTACCAATCTGTTCAATGTAGCACTTATCTGTTGAGAAGATGACTGAATAACCTTTGTCACAAAATTGACTTATGCTCAGCAGATTATACTTTAGGCCTTTAACATATGAGACGTCAGATATCTCTATGTTTCCCTTGATTAATCTTCCTTTAGCTTTAATCTTGCCTTCTTTGCTGTCTCCAAATGTAACACTTGGACCATCCACAACAACTGCATCAGTCAACTCATGTATGTTTCCACACATGTGCCTTGAACATCCACTGTCCAAGTACCAAATCTTCTCTACTTTACTCCTACTCCTCATCCTAACCTACAAAACAAAAATAAAATTGTTTTAGGTACCCTTATTGAGAGGGTCCTGAAGGATTAGTTCCACCTTTGACAACCCAAGATGTTGATGTCTTAGGCTTCTGAGTTTTGACTGGAGCATGAACAGTTTCATTTCTATCATAATTAGCAGATAAGTCATGTTGATGATCAGTATGATAAGAATAGTGTTCATAAGCAGGGTAAGGTGCATGATAAGCAGGGTATGCATGCATTGGATGAGCAGGGTAAGGTGCATAGTAACCTGGAAATTGAGGTGCATGATACATAAGATGATATGCAGCAGGTTGCACATAATATGACTCATTTCCATACCAAGCATTTTGATTTTTCTTATTCTTATGCTTCTTTGGTTTACTAGATGCTTGCTCTTTAACAGACGACTTAGCTTTATCACTAGTCTGATTAGTTTTAGCCTTATCAGATGACTTCCTAGGACTCTTCTGTTTAGGCTTACTAGTCTGTTTTCCTACACTAGGCTCTTTGCTCTTTTTAGCCTTAGGAGATTTCTTCTCCTTTACCACTTTCTCAGATGAGGTAGGTTTAGAAGTTTGAACATACAGAATGACCTTACTATTGTCAGCAGAAATGAATTTTTCAGTATGATTCAATTCTAGTTTATCCTTTTCTAAAGGTGTCTCCTGTTTACTAGATGTATGCATGGATGCAACAGTTGACTTATCATGAGACTCAATGATTTTCTCAAGTTCCAGCAATAGTAGTATTATTCAACATCATTTGCTCTAGAGAATTAAATAGTTCATTATCTTGAGGAGTTACCTCATCCTCTGAGTCATCAGATTCCTTAGCCATCAGGCAGAGGAGAGCAGATTTCTCTTCATCAGAAGATTTTTCATCAGACGTGTCTGAATCTGAATCAGATGAGTAGACAGCAGCAAGCTTTTCTGCTTCAGCTACCATTGCTTTCCCTTTTTGATGCTTTCTTTCCTTTCTGATTCTCTTCTCTTCCTCAGTGTATTTTTCTGCCTTTGGATATGGACAGTCTCTGATGAAATGTCCTAATTTCCTGCAGTTATAACACATTAGTTTTGCTTTATAATCATCTTTTTCTTGAGAAGAAGAGTTAGGTTTAGAAGTAGAAGCAGCATGATTGTATTTGTTTTTCATCTTTCTCTTGTAAAACTTCTTGAAGTTATTCATCAATAATGCTACATCTCCAGCAGTGTACTCCTTTTTGTTGAGTAGTGATGCTTCATCAGATGAGTCCACATCTTGGCTTCTATTTGCTGGTCTCCTGGTGTTTTCAGCAGCAACTAAGGCAGCTGTGGGTCCTGAAGTTGAGGTTTCAATTCCCATTCTAGGCAGTTTATACTCGAATGCCTTGAGTACAGAAAACAGCTCAGTAAGAGAGATTTTTCCCAAATCTCTTGATTCTTCCATTGCTGTCACTTTCATGTTGAACTTTGGGGGTAGTGCCTTTTGTACTCTGACAGTGATTTCTTTGTCAGTGAAGGTCTTTCCCAACTTTAAAACTTCATTCAGAGTTCTGGTGAATCTGGTATCCATCTGATCAATGGTTTCTCCAGACTTCATCTTGAAATTGTCAAGTTTCTCTAAGGCAACAGTGAGCTGATGCTCCTTTATTGCATCATTGCCTTCGCTCATATCTCTGACTTTGTCCCACATCTCCTTTGCAGTTTTGCAATGTTTGACCTTGTCAAACCGATCATTATCCAGGGCTTTAGTCATGATGAATCTCCCAACTTTATCTAGATTGTAAAGCTTTATTTCCTCTGGAGTCATCTCATGAAGGTCTTTTTCCACAACCGTATCTACTTCATTTATTTTTATGGTCTTTGTGAATCTGAATGGACCTTTAATGATACATGTGTACATGTTGTCATTATAAGCAGCAAGGAAAATCTCCATTCTGATTTTCCAGTCCTCAAAGGACATACCAGCAATGTGGGGAACATGGCTGATACAATCCATTTTTCAAAAAGTTTTGATTTTTCAAAAAGATGCTCTTTTGAAAAGTTTTGAAAACCTTTGAAAAACACTTGGATCAAGCTCGTTGATCAGGCAGCTGATTCAAATGAACCACCTGCTCAGATACCACTTGTTGGTCCCAAGTGGTCAGATGAGGTCTAGAGGGGGGGGTGAATAGACCTCTGAAAATTTTTGAACTTAAAAACTTTTCAGTGTTCTGTCAGCAGACTAAGCTGATGAAGAACAGTAAGATTACTTCGCTGATCAAGAACGAGTCTAGAACAGCAGAGTGACCACTCTTCTTATATATACTTAGCTGTTTTTCAACAAAACAGTTTTCCAAAGAGTATACTTGCAGTGTAAAACCCCGAATTTCTTTCCTATAAATTTTAATTACTTGAAATTTGATAATTTTTAATTGTGTGAATTAAATAATAAAAATTAAAATTCATATCTATGTTGTTAAAAATTTAACGAGTGAGCATTTTTTTTTTTAATTTGAAGTGATTTAAATTAATATTCACTTGAACTATTATTGTTGTGCAAATTATGAATTATAAATACTCACTCTTGTGTAATTTTGAGGATTTAAATGCAAAAAGAAAAAATAAAAAGGGGGACTTCTTGATTGTCCCAAGACTTTGTGGACTAAAAAGGAAAAATTCGAAATTTGAGAGTGTGAATTGCAAAACACACATTAAAGACTTGAAAATTCAACCCCACTCTCTCATTCTTCATCTTCCTTACCAAACACACACACTAAAGTGTGTTTTCGCACACACAAAAATTCAATTTCTTATTTTGTTCATAACTTTCTCATTTCTTAACCAAATCGAGCGAATAAGTAGTCCAAATTCATCTACTCGACGAGAGGAACACAATCGTGGTGGTAATTGAAGGAATAGAAGCTGTTTTACAGCGGAAAGTCGAGGTTGAAGGTGCGGTTTTAAGTGGGTTTTCTTGCATGTCCCTTTTCCGGTCATTTCTTCAACAATCGAGCTTCACCACGGTGTTCTAGGCTTAGAGGAGAGTGGAATGGTGGGTTCGTCTCATTTTCCGGCGTCGGTCAATCGCCGGTCAACGGTGGTCAACGGTGGTCAACGGCGGTCAACGGCGCCTGCTCCAGTCAGCGACTTCGTCTCGGAATGGGTATTCCATTTTCGGTCTTCATTTCTCGATTTGAGTTCGTTAGGTAGTTCTTTGAGCTTAAATGTTATTGTGTGTTTATTTGGTTAATTTTTACTTTAAAATTTAATTTGAGCATGAATTTGAGTTCATACTATGATTGCATGCATATCGATTAACTCGATTTTTGCTATAAGGATGGTGTAGTTTTGCTTGGTTTAAATAAATGTTTATTAGATATTTGGATCTTGATTTATTTTTGTAAGAAAGTTATTGTTCATAATTTTTGAAACTTTAGGGGGTAATTTTGAAAGATTTTAAAAGTTGAAGGTTTAGGGATGCAAAAATTTTGGGAGTATAATGGACTGAGAATCTCTATTTTTGTTCAATATTTGATATGAGTTTACTTAAAAATTATTTGTTTTAAAGTTGCTCCAAGTTTGTTTGCAAAAAGGGAGTTTTTGAAACTTTTGGGGTTAGTTTTGCAAATCTGAAAATAAGGGGTGAAATGCGCTGTTTTGTCGCTGTTTTTGCATGGTTCTTTTATAAATTCTTGATTAATTGATTTGAAGTAGTGGTTTATTCATTTTAGTTTTAAGATTGAAAATTTGTAAAAAATTTCGAAGAAACTTATAATTAAAGAACTTTTTTTTTTTCTCATTGTTAGTTTGTAAAAAGTTATTAAACCTTATTTTTAAAGCTCAAATAGAACGGTTTTGTTCTAGTTGATCTCTTTCGTGGCTATGTTTACCTCGGTTCATGAACGAACCATAGAACATTTAGATCGAACGTAAATGTCCAAGTTTTGATCGTGGCTTCGATATTGAACAACCACGATTCAATTGTTTGCTCGACTAAAACATTGCTTTAGTCACTCTAGAATCCTTGTGGTGTGATTAGATTCTAAGATCGTTACATAAACGTGTACAGGAGCCGAAGACGCTACTTTTCCGCAATTTCTCGAGAATCGTAAGCTACACAGGTGAGTGCTGTGTGTTACTTGTGTGTAAGTCCGAATGTGCTAGTAGGTCGAGTCATAACTGCAACTTAGTCCCTGAATGAACGAGCATGCGATGTATGATACAATGAAAAACTCAACTTTTAGGACAAAATATACATTTTGAATTATATGATAATGCCTATGTGCTTACGAGTCCTGGATATCATATATTGAACCATTTTAATGATTGTTATTGAGTTGGTTGCTGATTTCATGTTACTGGATTGTTAATGTACTGCCTTGTTATTGGATTGTTATTGTACTGTATTGTTACTGTACTGTACTGCTTGCTATTATTGTGTGGGCCCTATTTTGGTGTGCGGAATCAAAGGTAACCCGGAAGGTTAGGGCCGGAAGGTTACCTTGATCCACCGCAGACCCGGCTTCACAAACCAAGTGTGGAGGTTACACTTGGGGAGTGAAGTCAAACTCTTGGCATTAGACGTCTATGCGCACAGATAGTAAGGTAGCTCCTTACTTGGAGTGTTCGGTGGTGGTTTTCCTGACTGTGGATTGGAGGGTAAGAGGAGGACGGCATCAACAAATGTTGGTTACTTGTTTAACGTGCTTTAATTGTTATAGCATATGTTCATTATTGTACTGTTGTATATGCTCATGTATATTATGTTGCATCCACGCACATGTGCACTATAGCCTCACTAAGTTGGACGATCAACTTATGCATTCCATGTTTCAATCTTTTCAGCTACAGGTGTTTGGGGTAAATGATAGTTCATGTTGCGGTTAGGTCATCACGGTTGCGATCCCACCCTAGTTCCAGAGAGTAGTTGAACTTTTGTTTAAATTCTTACTTGATTTTATGATTTTCGTTTGAACTCATATTTTAAACCTCCTATAATGTGTAAGTTTCATTTTTATTATATCTTGCTAAATATTTTCGTATTTTAGCTAATTTTGTAAAATGGGAATATCTATAGAAAATGATTTTTAATTTTATCAAAAATATTAATCTTAATCTTCTCGTATTTCTTTTGAGTCCCAGAAGTTGTTTCACCATGTCAAGTCATCCGCTAAAATTTGTTTTAATTACTTCCGCTTTAAACTTAGTAATCAAAATTGTTCTTATATCGTTTTAAACCGCTTCCGCTTAAAATCTTTAATTCCTGATTTTAAATTTATCGTTTTTTTTTAAAAGGTTTCGATATTTTAACTCTTTTTCAAAATAATAATAACTTTTCGACCGTTATCCGACGGACCCGCGGAGTCGGGCCGTTACAGATGGTATCAGAGCTTCGGCTCATGGCCAGGATATGGTCCTCGGAACTCGTACTGTGGTGCTAGTAAGGTGGGACTAACCGGCAAGATTTCAGGGTGTCTACCCATATTGGGTAGTTCACTTTTAGGACAAAACCGCAACCAAAACATAGGTATTGTGCGTGGTCTCGGGGGAAGGGGATATGTTTGCATTGTTAATGTGATTATTTGATTTGTTGTTTTAATTTTGGTATCCATAATATACTTGACGTTACTTTGACTGAACTATTTGAATTATTGTCTGAATATGATTGTAGATGAGTATGCTCCTTGATTTCGTGCTTATTGAATTACTTTAATCAAGTGGCCTGACTTGAAGTACATATAAAATCACTAATATAGCTCTAAACCTTTTCGAAGTCCATCACCATGTGAGTTTAGCTTATTCAAAACTCATAATGATGACTTCAGATATTTCCTCCTTAAATTGATCTCTCACCTTTAGTAAGTTTGCGCGAAAGTCTTAAGGTCAACTCAATTAGAATAACTCACTTTGTGGAATAAGGCTGCAATCAAATTATATGCGTATGTTTGATCTCAATGGAGGTTTGATTTCTTGGTGTCAATGTTTCGTTACCAAATGACTAGAATGACCTCAAATATTTAACCCTCATTATCGTTTGACTACGATTAATTCGGAGAAAGCTCTTTCTTTCTCTATCTTACTCTCGTATTTAGATCCTGGAATCAAGTTTCCTTCTTGGGACACTTGTAAGTTAACTAAAGTAGTCATGGGTGCTTTTAAGATTCCTTTAATTGTGCTTAATTCATTCAAAACTCGTTCTCCTGATTTCAAACATTACTCTTTCATAACGAGCCATCGAATCTGAATACTCTTTGGGCTCCGTTCCTTGGTTTTAACTCATTCCAGAACCCATCATGTTTTTTTTTAGTTTTGTGTATGGGTTACTCTTGATAGTATGAAATCGATACACATTTCTTTGAATCTTGGTGATTTACCATAAATTTCATCCCTCACATACAATTCTTAAAAATCATAGTTCATTTGAACCTTCAGATCGATTTAGTCATTGTTAATGACTTTATTTACTAATTTATGTTCATGACTAACTATGATTCATCTCGCTAGTCCGTGCTCCATGGAAACTCTTTCTTAGTCATTGTTAGTTTGATTGATAATGACTACTTTGTACCTAGTACTTCAGGTGTGTCTCATTCTTCAATTACCCATGGTTCGACTTTTCCTCGAGGTTGAAATATACTCTCATCTGAACTTATATTTGTAAATACTTCCTAAATACGATGTATTAATTATTTGATCTCGATTACTATGAACGGCCACTCTTGATTATGGCATACTCTTTGTATGTTGATCAAAATATGTGACCCCTACTTGTTATATACGCGTCTTGATGATGTATTATATAAGTTCTTGGAAAACGTAATTACTGGAGTGTGGTGACAACCAAATAGCCTTTAACATCAAGACTTGCTATCGAGGATTCAGATAGAATGAAAGACAAGGGTCTAAATGAAACAAAAGGGTCTATCAAGATGATCGAAATTCCTCTCTCTATTGAATCTATCGGCATGTTGAAATTTCGAGAAATGATGTTTCCACAAAAGTTAAGTGTATCAATGAACAAGTCAATTGAAGAAGCCTACTCATCCCATTGTTTCCCTGGAGAAATCGAGTGTAACAAATGTCATTGGTTGAAGAAAACGTTGCAACCATCTTCGCATCTAGTAAATCAGCTATCGACTAAGGAAATAAGCCGAAGATACCTTCTTTATTACACAAGAACTTCAAGGATCCGCAATCACTCAAAAGTGAATTAATCCTAACTCTATAATCTTTCTATGACGTGACCGAATTCGTCTCCTAACATCTCCTACTCATTTCTATCAGACGAATATCTCTAATTGAGCTCTAGAATTGTTCACTGTTTATTTTCCATATGCGCTAATGCTATTTCCTTCGCTTCCATGTGCGATACTCAGTTTCTTTCTCGCAATTTTACCTTTGAATTGACCAAAATTTCTTTGATCCTTTCTTGAGCTTTATTCTTGAACTTGCTTACCTTGATCTGATACTTTTAAATATTGTTTCTCACAATTTCTTAAATTTGACAGTTTCTTCTTGAACTGATTGTCATTCTAATTAAAACCCCTCCCTTCATAGTTTATTGACACTTTTAATTCAGCTTCTTGTTGTTCGATCGAAGCTTCCAATTTGATATTTGAGTTGTATATTTGTTCGGAGTTTGTACTCCCTTTTTCTTTCACGAGCTACTTCTTCATAGTGAACTCGTGAATCATATGCTTACCTTAGTTTGATTCAGTGGTTAATAATATTTCATTATCCTTATTCCCTTAACCTAATTATTGAATTGCGAAAGGTTCAGAAAAAGTCTCTTCCATTTCATATTATTCCTGCTTGTTATTCTAGAAGGAATGTACAATCAACTTCATACTTGTATCATGTTCTTTCTAAAGTTGTTTCATCCTATTTGTTATCATTAATCTTGAAATTGGCATTTTCGTTTTCCCTGCCTTGTTCTTGAACCTTATTCGCTTTGTCTCTAGTATCATCATTACACTCATTACTTCTTTAAATGAACCTTTGAATGATTCGTTTAATTCTCACTTGATATTTAGACGTCCAAAGACACTTTAGCGCTCTGGTTGTTAATACCAAAACTTTTGATTCGATTTTGACATCCCCGATTCAACCTTCTTGTTATTAAGACTTCTGATGTGATAGTCTTATAATACCCCTAGTGATACTTGTTATTTGATTACATTTATTTAAATTGAGTTTTTCTTCGAATGTCATAACTTATGTTTCCCATTCATTTTCATAATCCTTTTTAGGACTTCTATTCGTGATGGGGGCTATTTCGCACCCTACATACTGATCAGATCGAACAGAGATTATAAGACCGGTTCGACCAATTACAAAGGATCGGGATCTTCTTACTGACCCAGCCTGATGCCGCTCGCTCCGAGTAAAGATTACACTCCGGACCCAGGAAGGATAGGTTGGGCCGAGTCCAACTAGGACTATGATTCCTTGTAATACTAGGTTTAGCATAATATAAATACCTAGTTATTCGTTGTATAAGACAACTACGAATTCTCTTAATTCTGAGATTACACAAGAATACATTTGTTGGATGAAGATGAAGATGAAAGAAGACAAGTAATTAAGGGAAGGTTTTGATGATTTCCAAAACATCATAATCAGCTAAGTATGGAAAGCTTAGTTCCCTTAGAAGAATTTTGAACAGATAAAAGAAGACATCAGAAGAGTTCAAAGTTCAAAGCTCAGAAGACTAGTGATCTCTTGCTGAATCAGCGAACAGAAGGGTAGATCATCAGCCGAGTCAAATCAGATGAGTTCAGTATTTGATCAGCAGAGTATCTATCAGCAGAGTCGTTTTGATCAGCAGAGTAGAAGAGGTCAAGAGATTAGTCCAACGGTAATAAATGCACTTGATGTAATAAATGCTGTAAGAGAAGGGTAGTAATGGCAAATGATTGAAGATATCCTCGGATCAGCAGAGAGCATTAAATGCAGCATTAAATGCGATGGACAGAAAGGTACTGTACACAGTACGGAATGCTGCAGGGAGCCGTTTCAAAAAAGAGCTGAAGGATGGATTTGATTTGTGACTTGCCTTCAACGGTCATAATTTCATTTCCATGTATAAATAGAGCTGAATTTCAAATCGAGCAGAACACAACAACAATCAGAGATCGAAATTTTGAAGCAGAATTTCTCTAAGTCTCAAAAGCTCGAACAGCTCACTCGTCTGGTGGAAGTCATCTGTTGACAGAAACCCAGTTGAAGAAAATAGAAAAACATTATCTGAGTGATTTTGTAAAAAGCTGAGTGTTGTGCGAAGTGAGAATCCATCTTTGTGAGTGATTCTACTTTAGAGGATAGGTTTTCTTTGTGAATTCCTATTGTGAGCTTACAGCCTTCTCATTAGTTGTTTAGGTGTAAGTGGAGAAATATTGTAATCTTTGTGATTATAGTATAACCCAGAATCTGTGTGATCTGGAAGAGTGGACTAAAGGATTTTTATCCATATAACCACTATAAAAATTCTTTGTGTTATCTTGCATTTAAAGTTTTCTTGCATATTTTAAAATTTGCATTTTAAACACTTTGAATCAATCAAAAGATTTTATAAGGAGTTTGAAAACTGGGGATAAAATCTTTTTAGAACTTAGTTTACTTGTGAAAAACACTTTTAAACAATCCGCTGCAAGTATACTCTTGAAAAACTGTTTGCTGAAAAACAGCTAAGTCATTGTAAGAAGAGTGGTCAGTCGTCTGTTCAAGATTTGTTCACGATCAGACTAGTCTGCTTACTGTTCTTCATCAGCTTAGTCTGCTGACAGAAGACTGAAAAGTTTTTAAGTGCAAAAAGTTTCAGAGGTCTATTCACCCCCCCCCCTCTAGACCTCATCTGACCACTTGGGACCAACAAGTGGTATCAGAGCGGGTGGTTCATTAGAATCAGCTGCCTGATCAACGAGCTTGATCCGAGTGTTTTTCAAAGTTTTCAAAACTTTTCAAAAGAGCATCTTTTTGAAAAACAAAAACTTTTTGAAAAATGGATTGTATCAGCCATGTTCCCCACATTGCTGGTATGTCCTTTGAGGACTGGAAAATCAGAATGGAGATTTTCCTTGCTGCCTATAATGACAACATGCATACATGTATCATTAAAGGTCCATTCAGATTCACAAAGACCATAAAGATAAATGAAGTAGATACGGTTGTGGAGAAAGACCTTCATGAGATGACTCCAGAAGAGATAAAGCTTTACAATCTAGATAAAGTTGGGAGATTCATCATGACTAAAGCCCTGGATAATGATCGGTTTGACAAGGTCAAACATTGCAAAACTGCAAAGGAGATGTGGGACAAAGTCAGAGATATGAGCGAAGGCAATGATGCTATTAAAGAGCATCAGCTCAGTGTTGCCTTGGAGAAGCTGGACAACTTCAAAATGAAGTCTGGAGAAACCATTGATCAAATGGATACCAGATTCACCAGAACGCTGAATGAAGTTTTGAAGCTGGGAAAGACTTTCACTGACAAAGAGATTTCTGTCAGAGTACTGAAGGCTCTACCATCCAAGTTCAACATGAAGGTGACAGCAATGGAAGAATCAAGAGATCTGGGCAAGATTTCTCTAACAGAGCTGTTCTCCGCACTCAAGGCTTATGAGTATAAACTGCCAAGGATGGGAATTGAAGAAACCTCAACTTCAGGACCCACAGCTGCACTTGTTGCTGCTGAAAACACCAGAAGACCAGCACAGAAAAGCAAAGAAGTGGACTCATCTGATGAAGCCACTCTACTCAACAAAAAGGAGTACACTGCTGGAGATGTAGCATTATTGATGAACAACTTCAAGAAGTTCTATAAGAGAAAGATGAAAAATAAATACAATCATGCTGCTTCTACTTCTAAACCTAACTTTTCTTCTCAGGATAAAGAGGATTATAAATCAAAACTGATGTGTTACAACTGCAGGAAATTGGGACACTTCATAAGAGACTGCCCATATCCAAAAGCAGAGAAGTACACTGAGGAAGAGAAGAAAATGAGAAAAGAAAGAAAGCATCAGAGAGCCAAAGCAATGATGGCTGAAGCAGAAAAGCCAGCTGCTGTCTACTCATCTGATTCAGACTCAGACTCGTCTGATGAAGAATCGTCTGATGAAGAAAAACCTGCTCTCCTGTGCCTGATGGCAAAGGAATCTGATGACTCTGAGGATGAGGTAACTCCTCAAGAAAATGAACTATTTAATTCTCTAGAGCAAATGATGTTGAATAATACTACTATTGCTGGAGAGTTTGTTAAGCTTAAGGAAGAGATGAACTTGCTAAAAGAGCAAAATAGTTCACTGAAACTTTTAGCTGAAAAGCCTAAAGAATCAGCTGAATATAAACAGCTTGAGCAAGAGCATGAATCTCTGAAAGCTGAATGTGAGGTATATAAAGGAAAAATCATGGAACTTGAGAAAATCATTGAGTCTCATGATAAGTCTACTGTTGCATCCATGCATACACCTAAGAAACAGGAGACACCTTTAGAAAAGGATAAACTAGAGTTGAACCATACTGAAAAATTCATATCAGCTGACAATAGTAAGGTCATTCTGTATGTTCAAACTTCTATACCTACCTCATCTGAGAAAGTGGTAAAGGAGAAGAAATCTCCTAAGGCTAAAAAGAGCAAAGAGCCTAGTGTAGGAAATCAGACTAGTAAGACCAAACAGCAGAGTCCTAAGAAGTCTGCTGATAAAGCTAAAGTCAATCAGACTAGCGGTAAAACTAAGTCAAAATCAAATGAGCAAGCACCTAGTAAACCAAAGAAGCATAAGAATAAGAAAAATCAAAATGCTTGGTATGGAAATGAGTCATATTATGTGCAACCTGCTGCATATCATCCTATGTATCATGCACCTCAGTTTCCTAGTTACTATGCACCTTACCCTGCTCATCCAATGCATGCATATCCTGCATATCATGCACCTTACCCTGCTTATGAACATTATTCATATCATACTGATCATCAACATGACTTATCTGATAACTATGATAAAAATGAAATTGTTCATGCTCCTAAAACTCAGAAACCTAAGAAGCCTAAGACTTCAACATCTTGGGTTGTCAAGGGTGGAACTAATCCTTCAGGACCCTCTCAATAAGGGTACCTAAAACAATTTTATTTTTGTTTTGTAGGTTAGGATTAGGAGTAGGAATAAAGTAGAGAAGATTTGGTACTTGGACAGTGGATGTTCAAGGCACATGTGTGGAAACATACATGAGTTGACTGATGCAGTTGCTGTGGATGGTCCAAAAGTCACTTTTGGAGACAGCAAAGAAGGCAAGATTAAAGCTAAAGGAAGATTAATCAAGGGAAACATAGAGATATCTGACGTCTCCTATGTTAAAGGCCTGAAATATAATCTGCTGAGCATAAGTCAATTTTGTGACATGGGATATTCAGTCATCTTCTCAACAGATAAGTGCTACGTTGAACAAATTGGTACAAAGAAGGTAATTTTATCTGGAAGACGACAAGGAAATATCTACATAGTTGACTGGAATTCTGTTGACAAGAACTCAAGTGTTTGTTTGGTGGCATCTGCACCAAGTGAAGTCAGTTGGCTATGGCACAAGAGGATGAATCATTTAAACTTCAAGACCATAAACAGATTAATCAAGAATGATTTGGTAGAAGGGATTCCAAAAGCAGTCATGAGCAAAGACAAGCTCTGTGATGCATGTCAGAAGGGTAAACAAATCAAGTCATCTTTTAAAGAAAAGAAGCACCAATCGTCTGGAAGGATATTGGAGCTGCTGCATATGGACTTATTTGGACCCATTGATCCAGTCAGCAATGGTGGAAAGAAATACTGCCTAGCTGTTGTGGATGATTATTCAAGATATACTTGGGTGATTTTCATGAAGAAGAAAAGTGAAACCAAGGAACATCTTACCAATCTGATGGAACTGATCCAGAATGAAAAGAGTATTAAGATATTAAAGATCAGATCAGATAGAGGGACAGAGTTTACAAACTCTACTGTTGAAGAGTATTGTAACATGAAGGAAATACATCATGAGTATTCTGCTGCAAGAACCCCTCAACAGAATGGTGTTGCTGAAAGGAGAAACAGAACACTAAAAGAAGCTGTCAGAACCATAATAGCTGAAGCTAAGCTGCCACAAAGATTTTGGGCAGAAGCAACAAATACAGCATGCTTTACCCAAAACAGATGTATGATCAACAAAAATCAGAACAAGACTCCATATGAAGCTTGGAACAACAGAAAGCCAAACATTCATTACTTTAAGATTTTTGGTTGTAAATGTTTTGTATTGAATAATGGGAAAAATCACCTTACTGCATTTGCAGAAAAGGCTGATGAAGCTGTCTTTGTAGGATACTCATCTATTAGTAAGGCTTATAGAGTTTTCAATAAAAGAACATTGCTAATAGAAGAATCTATCCATGTAGTATTTGATGAGCCAAGTCAATCTTCTGAAAAGAATCAAAGTGTAAATCAAGACCTGTCTGCTGATTTACAGAAGTTAGACGTTGGAAGAAATGAAGAATATGTTCCCATCATACTACCTAATCTAAGTTCAGCTGCTAACTCAAGTGCTGTTCATAATCACAGTGCTGATTGTCTAACAGACGAGTTGCAAACAGCTGACAGACCAGAGACTGTTCAACAGACGGCAAATGTTCAACAGACTACTACTGGAACTCCAACAGTAGTGTTGCAAGATCAAAACAGAGGACAACATCCTGATTTGCAACCTGATCTCAGATGGCTCAAGAATCACCCTCCTGAATTAGTCATTGGTGATCCTTTAGATAGAGTGAAAACAAGAAGAGCTGCTGCACAAGATGCTATGTTTGTCACATTTCTATCTCAAATAGAGCCCAAACAAATTGAAGAAGCTCTAAATGACTCCTTCTGGATAGAAGCTATGCAAGAAGAGTTGAATCAATTTGAAAGGAATGAAGTCTGGTACTTAGTTCCTAGACCAAGTCATCAAAGAGTAATTGGCACTAAGTGGGTATTCAGAAATAAGATGAACGAAGATGGTGTTGTCACCAGAAACAAAGCAAGACTAGTGGCCAAGGGTTATTGTCAAGAAGAAGGAATTGACTTTGATGAAACTTTTGCACCAGTAGCAAGACTTGAAGCAATCAGACTGTTCCTTGCCTATGCTGCTCACAAGAACTTCACTGTCTATCAGATGGATGTGAAGTCTGCTTTTCTCAATGGAGAATTGCAAGAAGAAGTGTATGTTGAACAACCTCCAGGATTTGAAGTCTATCAAGAAGAGGACAAAGTATATCGTCTGAAGAAAGCCCTTTATGGACTGAAACAAGCTCCAAGAGCATGGTATGATACCCTATCTGATTTTCTTTTAATTAAAGGATTTCGAAAAGGTAAGGTAGACAAAACCTTGTTCACTATTGAATGGGAAAATCATATATTACTTGTGCAAATATATGTGGACGACATTATTTTTGGTTCAACTAACCAACAGATGTGTGATAAGTTCTCCAAGCTGATGCAGAATAAGTTTGAAATGAGCATGATGGGTGAACTTAATTACTTTCTTGGATTGCAAGTTAGACAGTTGCCTGATGGAATATTCATTAGCCAAGCAAAGTACACAAGAGATCTGTTCAAGAAATTTGGTATGGAAACTAGCTCAACAGCTACCATTCCTATGTCTACAAGTCTTCGTTTGGATAAAGATGAAGATGGCAAATCAGTAGACATAACCAAATATAGAGGCATTATAGGTTCATTGTTGTATCTAACAGCAAGCAGACCTGATATAATGTACTCAGTTGGAGTCTGTGCAAGATTTCAATCAAACCCCAAAGAATCTCATCTCTTAGCTGCCAAGAGGATATTGAAGTATGTTAAAGGCACTCAAGAATTGGGATTATGGTATCCTAGAGAATCTGGATTTGAACTAGTTGGCTATTCAGATTCAGACCTTGTTGGCTGCAAGATTGACAGAAAGAGCACAACAGGTGCCTGTCAGTTCTTGGGCAGTCGTCTGATCTCATGGATGAGTAAGAAGCAAACCTCAGTTTCTATATCTACTGCTGAAGCTGAATATATAGCTGCTGGAGCCTGCTGTGCACAGATACTTTGGTTGAAACATCAACTAGAAGACTACAACATCAAGATCAGTGGAATACCAATCTACTGTGACAATACAAGTGCAATCTCACTTACTCAGAATACTACAAGTCATTCAAGGACTAAACACATTGAGATTAAACATCATTTCATTAGAGATCATGTGGAAAAAGGCAATGTTTTGATTGAGTATGTTCATACTGATAATCAGATTGCTGATATCTTCACCAAACCTCTAAGTGAAGCAAGGTTCTCAACTCTAAGAGCTGAGTTAGGTTTACTCAACCTGGATGCATAAGCTGAGGGGGAACTCATCAGAAGACTGGAGTTCAACAGCTTAGTCATCAGTTATTTCATTCAAGAATTAACTTTCAACAGACTAGTTAACTTATGAATTCTTAAAGACAGGGGGAACGTGTAAGACTAGCGGTACTTCTGTTCTAAAGATGAAATCTGTTAATGACAGTTAGTTGAAGTTATGTTACCAAGAAGACGTGTTCTTAATTCTTGAAGATTGAAGATTATTTTATCTTGCTGGATTGACAAACAGCAGAGGAAGATTACTAGCTATTGGCATTCTCTAGTAATATCAGATAACAGATCACTCGTCTGTCAGATAAGTTTAACTCCACTCATCTGATACCTTATATAAGCATGGTCATAAAACGCATTATTAGTAACACGCTTTTATAAGTAAACAGATTAGTGTCGATAGAGTTTCCCGCCCATCTGACATTAAAATAATAAAATTGAAATCCGCGACTCTCATCCACTCGATTAAAAACTGTCAGATTAGATCAACGGTTTAGATAAATCACGAAAACCAAATCAAAAGGAAACCTATAAAATCCGATCTGAACAGCATAGTCGTCTTACGCACTCAAAAAATTCTCAAACTTTCTATCTCTCAAACCCTCTTGTTGCGAAAGCTCACTATTTTGCAGAATTTACTCACAAATCTCAGAAATGGACAAAGTTATTGAAGGAAGATACTTCAACTATAGCAAATTCCATTTCTCTGGCACCGATTTGATGCGCGCTTTACTGGAAAAGATCAAGGAAGCATCCTTGGTCCCAGTCTTGGAAGCACACGAAGATAGGGTGTATCTTGAAGATGTATACCACTTCTACACTTCCAGGGAGTTCAACGATGATGACACCGTTATGACTGCTGTCATAGGTGGTAAGAAAATCGCTGTATCTGCTGCTGTTCTTCATGAAATCTATAAGCTGACAGACAAGGGAGGAGATGTGACCTCGTTAGGGTCAGAAAAAGAAGAGGAATTTTGGAGAATTTGTGCTAAGAAGGGAGAGGAGATGACTGGGACTTTGATGAAGACCCAGCTGAAGGATGAATACCAAAGATTTGCTGATATCATAGCAAAGGTTTTGGATTGTGCTACGGGTTCTCTGGATGGCCTACCTAGAAGAAGGCTTCACACTATGATCTGCATTTACTATGGGATGAAAGTGAACTGGGCTGCTCATGTTTATGAGCTGTTAAGTGACAAAAGGCATTCTCATGCCATTCTGCTGAGTAACTTGTTTGCTTCTCTGCATTGCCCTATGGGTGGAGGAAAACAAACCCATGGAAGCAAAGAATTCAAACTCTACGAACCAGTGAGGCAACTGGTGGAAAAACCAAAGAGAAAAGCCTCCAAACAATCCAAGAAGACCCCTTCTAAGAAGAGCAAGAAGGAAGGTCAGACTAGTCAGTCTGCTGAGCCAACAGCACAGTCTGCTGTTGTGGCTGGATCAGCAGAGCCTGAAATTGAAGTCTCTAAGAAGGTGGTAGATGACTTCACTGTTGAAATTGAAAACATGAAGACAGGGTCATCCTCTGAAGGAACTGAATCTGAAGAGGAAATTCCACTTCAAAGACTGAAGAGACTAAGGACTAGGAGTGAAGCAAGGGGACCTCCTACTGCCAACCCCCCTGCTATCAAGAAAATTCCTAAGTCAAAGGCTAAGAGAAAGGTCACTTTCCCTGAAGAGCCTGCTGTAACTGTGAGGAAAACAACAACTGAAGCAGAAAGGCCATTAAATGTTGAAGAAACAGTTGTTGAAGCTACTAAGGCTGCCACTGCTGAGCCTGAAAGTGGTCCTACAGTTGAAATGACAACAGAAGCCTCAACTGCTGCACTATCTGCTGATGTAGAAAAGGAACAGCAGACTAGTACACCACTAGAGGGAGAAATTCTGTTGATACATCCTACTCCAGTTGCTGCAACACCTATCCAAGCAGTTGAAAGCCCTGAATCAAGAAGAAAGAGGTTAGGCAAGACCTCAACCTATGTGACTGCTGCAGAGAAGATGAAACTGGATGCTGCTGAAAAGCAAAGGATTGCTGATGAGAAAGCAGAAGAAGATAGGCTGAAAAGCCTAGAATTGAAAAGGCTGGAGGAAGAAGCCAGCAAAATGACTCAAGAGCAGAGAGATGCTTTTGAGGCAGCAGAGTTGGCTGCTGTCATTGAAGCTAGCATGAAGGATGCTCATGGTCATCAGCATAGTGGTGGGATAGTTATTGGTGAGCAAAGAGATTCAAATAAACCAATACCAGCTATGCCTGCACCCAAGATTAAGGAAAAGAGAAGAGAAGAAGTCAAACTGTCTCTTGAAATTGTCAGGGAAGACCCTGCAATTTTTGAAGAATTCCTTAGAAGACTGGATGCTGAAAATGAAAGAGTCAACCGTCTGACACTCTTCCATTCTGAAAAGATCAAATACAATAGATGGAGAGAATTCAGATTAACAAAGAGTCCTGCTGAAATGGCTAAGTGGAAAGAATTCAAGGCTACAGAAGATTGGGTATTGAAGTGGCTTGAGACAAATTCACTCATTCAAGCACTTGATTCAGAGTTCTTTCTGGACAGGTTGAGGATGAGAATATGTCATGTAGTCAAGGAAGAGGCCAAGAAGATCTTTGCATCCATTCCTGAGGATTTTGATGACTCAGTAGATCTCAAAGAAAGATCTATTAAGTTGGCTATTGCTCAAGCAATGGAGCTTTGGGCCAAGAAAGCAAGGAAGTTAAGGGGACAACCAAGCTCACTGGTTCCACTTCCTAACATCAAGCATATTGTCTATGGACCAAACATCAGACCCTATGAAGAGCTGCCAGAGGAACCAACAACTACTTTTATTCCTCTTGACAACTTTACTTGGATTTGTAACAGGTCTGCAGTGGACAATGAAGGTTTGATGAAGACAGTTGACACTGTCAAGAAGATTATATCACCTGCTGATAAAGAAGGAGCAGAGTTCTCTGATCAACCAAAGCAAATTGAGGGTACTTCAGACCCATTTGATCAAGACAAAGTGCAGGATGATAAGTCTGATGCTGCTGATGAATCAAAGAAGGACGAAGAAATTCCAGCAGATCAGTTAAAGGAGAAAGAAGTTGCTGCTGAAGAAGATGATCAGGCTAAGGAGAAGGAAAGCACTCCAAGCCATGCTGGTGAACCAGCAGATCAGTCCCTTGCAATGATAACTCAACCATCAGAGCAACATCTCAAGGAAACCGTCTCTGCTACTCCATCAGAAGATCCTTCAATATCTCAGAGTTCTCAAACCAATCTGTTGGATTCCATCCAACAATTGATTATCAAATCAATGAAGGAAATGAAGGAGGAGATAAAAGCAGAAGTGATAGCTGCTGTTCATCAACCTATTCAGAAGGTTGCTGCTGCTGTTCCTACTGACTTAATGAAAGATACTGCTCAGAATGTACAATCTATATGTCAGGATATGGATATACTCAGGAGAAGGACACAAAGCACCACTGAAGGTTGGAAGCAGATTGAACAGACTGTTGAATTGGCTCTCCAAGCAGAAGATGAAGTCATGGGCAACATGATGAAAGACTTCAATGCTTCATCAAATTGGATTTTAGGAACTCAAATCCAGTTGGGTGATCAAGGAGAAGACTTGCTCAAGGAAGTCAAGACTGTTAAAGCCAATCAACTTAACCAACAGGCTCAGATCAATGCTATGGAAGAAAACATCAAGCTTCTATGTGATTCACTTCTAATCACACCAGTTGTGCCACAATATCCATCTGTCCCTGCTGATGATGACAAAAAGGGGGAAGAAAGGATATTTGGACAGCAAAGGGTTGATTTCCAAAGGGTAGGAAATCAAAATGCTGAAGAAACAGAAGTGTTAGAAGAATCTGAAGAGTCTGCTAATAATAGGAATGAAGCAGCAAATGAAGGCACAAGCAGATTAGCAGATGAGAAGATCACAGAAGAAGAAGACCAAGCTGATGAGGAGGAATCTGAAGCAAAAGCTAAGTCAGACAAAGAACTAGCTGCTGCCAAAGATTCAGTTGAAGAACAGCTTGATCCTGATGTTAAAAAGAAGAAGCTAGAGCTGTTGATGCAGAAATTGGAAGTTGGAACCTCCAAGTCTGCTGAAAAAGAAAAGAAGACAGAAGACTAGCTTGGCTAGATTTTCTTTAAAAATTCTTGTAATCTTTTAGAGTATTTTGTACTTTTCATCTTTCAACTTGTAAAATGTAATCAGTTCTATATCTATAAAATTGCAAGTTTGACTCCAACATATCATTTCTATCTCAGAAATTTTTGAGGATCAAAACTTTAGTTTAGGTACAGGTACTTAGCTGGAGTTTTGTCATCATCAAAAAGGGGGAAATTGTTGGATGAAGATGAAGATGAAAGAAGACAAGTAATTAAGGGAAGGTTTTGATGATTTCCAAAACATCATAATCAGCTAAGTATGGAAAGCTTAGTTCCCTTAGAAGAATTTTGAACAGATAAAAGAAGACATCAGAAGAGTTCAAAGTTCAAAGCTCAGAAGACTAGTGATCTCTTGCTGAATCAGCGAACAGAAGGGTAGATCATCAGCCGAGTCAAATCAGATGAGTTCAGTATTTGATCAGCAGAGTATCTATCAGCAGAGTCGTTTTGATCAGCAGAGTAGAAGAGGTCAAGAGATTAGTCCAACGGTAATAAATGCACTTGATGTAATAAATGCTGTAAGAGAAGGGTAGTAATGGCAAATGATTGAAGATATCCTCGGATCAGCAGAGAGCATTAAATGCAGCATTAAATGCGATGGACAGAAAGGTACTGTACACAGTACGGAATGCTGCAGGGAGCCGTTTCAAAAAAGAGCTGAAGGATGGATTTGATTTGTGACTTGCCTTCAACGGTCATAATTTCATTTCCATGTATAAATAGAGCTGAATTTCAAATCGAGCAGAACACAACAACAATCAGAGATCGAAATTTTGAAGCAGAATTTCTCTAAGTCTCAAAAGCTCGAACAGCTCACTCGTCTGGTGGAAGTCATCTGTTGACAGAAACCCAGTTGAAGAAAATAGAAAAACATTATCTGAGTGATTTTGTAAAAAGCTGAGTGTTGTGCGAAGTGAGAATCCATCTTTGTGAGTGATTCTACTTTAGAGGATAGGTTTTCTTTGTGAATTCCTATTGTGAGCTTACAGCCTTCTCATTAGTTGTTTAGGTGTAAGTGGAGAAATATTGTAATCTTTGTGATTATAGTATAACCCAGAATCTGTGTGATCTGGAAGAGTGGACTAAAGGATTTTTATCCATATAACCACTATAAAAATTCTTTGTGTTATCTTGCATTTAAAGTTTTCTTGCATATTTTAAAATTTGCATTTTAAACACTTTGAATCAATCAAAAGATTTTATAAGGAGTTTGAAAACTGGGGATAAAATCTTTTTAGAACTTAGTTTACTTGTGAAAAACACTTTTAAACAATCCGCTGCAAGTATACTCTTGAAAAACTGTTTGCTGAAAAACAGCTAAGTCATTGTAAGAAGAGTGGTCAGTCGTCTGTTCAAGATTTGTTCACGATCAGACTAGTCTGCTTACTGTTCTTCATCAGCTTAGTCTGCTGACAGAAGACTGAAAAGTTTTTAAGTGCAAAAAGTTTCAGAGGTCTATTCACCCCCCCCCCCCTCTAGACCTCATCTGACCACTTGGGACCAACAACATTGATAACAATAGAACTCAATAATATCCATTATTGTTGCAGAACTTTACCTCCATATCATTGCGTTCTTAATTTCGTTAATGGTTTTACTTCTTGCCTTTGATTATTGCTTTTCTTTGTAAACGATCCATCCAGAATAAAGTAACAGAACCCAATATACTGAATAATTCAATATCCAAACCCCCGATATCACAAATTCACTGATATTAAATTAACCCGACGAAAAACGGTTAAATCAGTTGGCGCCCACCGAGGGGCTAGGTTAATTATTCGATCGACATATGGCTCGCCCAAGGAAAAGCGCTCGTATCGGAGCAAGAAGTAACACAACCACCGGTCATGACACATCTGAAGATCCACAGGAGAACGACAATAATAACGTTCCCAACACCGACGAGAATTTACAGAATACCCATCCCCGAGATCATGAACCCCTAGGAGGTCCTCCCGGCACGATACAGGAAGAGCCGGAAGTCCCCGAGATCCCTGCTCCTCTCCCGGGTGCTCAGGAGAAATTACGACAAATAGCGATGCTCTTTAAATCACTCTCCCCGGAAGAATTACTTGTGCTTGATCAAATTCCGCAAAACCCTAGGGCTGCCAGGACAATTCCTGCTCGGAGAACGCCCGGACAAAACGATCATGTATCTCAACAAGCTGATAGCCCACCAAGCGAGCACCGCTCGCTACACAGTCCACAACAGGACAATTCGAAACCCTCCGACAACAATCCTCGAAGGAAACGAGGTCACAGAAAAACCCCGGCGAGGCGTAGTAGATCCAGGGAATGAACAATTATCCCTATTGAGGATGATATAGATGATACAATCCCTGATCGACCACGAACGGCTCGACTGACGGAAAGAGAAATTGAAAGGATGGTGCAGGACCGACTTGAACAACGCTTACGGACTATTCAAAATCCGTGGGCCCGAACCACGGAACTCCAGGAAAGCCTTGCGGCCTGTTCTCCCTTCTGCAGGGAAATAAAAGAGGCACAATCGATCGGACAAGTCCCGGGCAGACTACCTCGCTACGATGGAACCACTGACCCGGATGATTATATTTTTAGCTTTACGAACATTATGAATCTATATGCCCACTCCGCCGAATACACTGCCAAGCTAATGGTGACAACATTCGAAGGACTCGCGTTGGATTGGTTTGCCAAACAGCCGGCAAATTCCATATTCAGTTTCCGAGAATTATGCAATAAACTAACACAGCAATTTGCCAGTCTGAAGAGACAAAAACTGCCGATGAGTTACCTAGGAACAATATACCAACAAGAGGGGGAATCCCTAAGAAATTGGTTGGCAAGATTCAACGTAGAGTTACTCAAAATCGACTCTCCGAATATCGATTACATAATTTCTATCCTCTTCGACCTCACTAAAAACAGGCAGTTTGGAAACGCCCTCAGCCGAAAACAACCAAGAACGTTCGCCGACATCATGAGCCTAGCATCTAAGTATATGACTCAAGAAGAGATGAATTCCTTTAAGGATAAAAACAAAAACAAAGTTACGGCTACAGGGTCTAAGCGGCATGATAGGATTCCCGCCCAAAGATCCTTGGATTACGAGCGATCTTCCAAGAGAGGTAACGTTTTCCAGCGACTGGAATACAGCGGAGCCGACCGAGAAAGGCAACCTAATTTCTACCAAAGACCAAGAAACCCTGAACCACCAATCAGAAGCAGAGTGAATCAAGTAGAACACCCAAGATTAAATGCTCCAATCGAAGAAATCTTGGAAGTTCTAGAAAGGAATAATTGGATTCCTGAGGCGAGGAAAATCGCTCAGCCCAGACCAGGGTCTAGAAACTATGATCAATACTGTAAGTACCATAGGGCACATGGGCATCGAACGGAAAATTGTTTTCACCTTAAGAGAGAAGTTGAAAAACTGATCGAGCAAGGAAAACTAGACGAATACATAGAACGAGATAATCGCAAAAGGGAAAGAAGCAGAAGCCCCCGGAACGGAACTCAAAGGAGAAGTTCTCATCGAAGGTCACCAGAACATCGACCTACTCAGGAGTTGAATCACGACCAGATCAATGGAACTATCCACACTATATCCGGGGGGCCTGCGGGTGGAGATAGTCGCAATGCTCGACGAAGAATGGCCAGATCCTTAATTGCAAGTTCTAAATATCCAAATGAAATATGGACGTTAGAAAATAGGCCAACAAATCACGAGCCGATTAGCTTTAACGAAGGCGAAGTACCTAAAAACATTACTTGGGATACGAAAGTAGATAACCCAGATTTCCCTATGGTAGTGTCGTTAGAAATAGCGAATTACAATGTGAAAAGAATCCTAATCGATAATGGAAGCTCAGCAAATATCATCTCCAGGGAGGTTTTAGCACAAATGAACCTCGGACAAATAAACCTACAAAAGGTAGCCACACCGTTAGTAGGCTTTGGAGGGTCCGAGATCATCCCCAGCGGAACAATATCTTTGAGTGTATCGCTCGGAAAGAAGCCACTTCGAACAGTGAAGCTGGTAAAATTCCTAGTGGTAGAAACACCCTTCGCTTATAACGCTATATTAGGGCGACCAGCCCTTAACCTTTTTCGAGCAGTGGTCTCTACCTATCACCAGAAAATAAAATTTCCGACCGATAGCGGCATTGGAGAAATAACGAATGACCACTGTATGGCGTGGGATTGCTACAGCACGTCGCTGACCTTGAGAGAACATCCTAACCCTATTACTCCGAGCAAGAGAAAGATCGAAGACGATCCAATTAGAAATGAGGACGAAATTCCTATTACTGATCGATTAGATAAAAAGGGGAAAGAACCACTAGATTTATCCTTGCAACCCCCAGAACATAAAGATATAATTCTAGTAGAAGGCGACTCGTCCAAAAGGACAAGAATTGGTACAGAATTGAGCAAAGAAGGAGAAGTAATGTTAATCGAATTTCTAAGAAATAACGTGGACGTTTTCGCTTGGAGTGCAAATGACATCGAAGGGATCGATCCTCGAGTAATCAAGCATACCCTAAAAATTGACCCTTCGGCGAAACCCGCCAGACAGAAGAAAAGAAATCATGGACCAGTGAAAGATAAAATCATTAAAGCCGAAGTTGAAAGACTGATGGAAGCAAAACAAATCCGAGAAATACATTTCTCGGAGTGGCTATGTAATGTTGTACTAGTAGCAAAGGGGGATAAAAAGGACAACAAATGGAGGATGTGTAATGATTTCACCGACCTTAACAAGTTATGTCCACGCGACCCTTACCCCCTCCCAAGAATCGACTTATTGGTCGACTCGACTGCTGGCTTTGCGCTGTTCAGCATGATGGACGCCTTCCAAGGCTTTTACCAAATATACATGGACGAGCGCGACCAAGAGAAGACCGCATTCATAACCGAACAGGGAGTATACTGATTTATAGTAATGCCGTTCGGATTAAGGAACGCTGGGGCTACATACCAAAGATTGGTAAACCTAATGTTCAGGGAGTTAATCGGAGAAATAATGGAGGTCTATGTAGACGACATGTTAGTTAAAAGTATGAATGAAGCAGATCACGTAAAACATCTAGATCGATGTTTCCAAATCTTAAGAAAATATCGTATGAAGTTGAACCCCGCAAAATGCACCTTCGGTGTTAAGTCAGGAAAATTTTTGGGATATTTGGTACACCAGCGAGGAATAGAAGCCAACCCAGAAAAAATTCGAGCCATAACTGAAATGAAACCTCCCAAGACCATCTCTCAAGTGCAAAGCTTGGTTGGGAAAATCGTAGCGTTGAATAGATTTATATCTAAATCGGCGGATAGAAGCTTGCCCTTTTTCCAAACACTTCGAAAAGCGAAAAACTTCGTTTGGACCGAAGAATGTGAACGAGCTTTCGAACAACTCAAAGAATATTTAACATCCCCTCCGATGTTGGCCAAACCGACAGAAGGGGAACCATTGTACTTATACATCTCCATCTCCGATACGGCCGTTAGCTCAGTCCTAATTAAGATAGAGGGTTCAGAGCATAAGCCTGTCTATTATCTCAGCAAGTTATTACAAGGGGCGGAGAAGAATTACTTGGAAATAGAAAAATTCACGCTGGCCTTAGTAGTGGCTGCACGAAAACTCCGACCCTACTTCTTAACCTACAAAATCATCGTTTTGACGAATCAACCGTTAAGACAAATCCTAGCAAAACCAGAAGCCTCCGGACGACTAATCAAATGGGCCATCGAACTCAGCCAGTTCGAGGTAGACTACAAACCGAGGATTGCCATCAAGGCCCAGGTGTTGGCCGATTTTATACTAGAAACACCGACGCAGGCCACTGAATCGTCGAGATGCCACAACAACGATGTTTTGATGATCGAGGATCAAACTTGGTTAATGCATGTCGACGGTGCTTCATACCGAGAAGGGGGAGGCGCCGGAATTAACTTCACTGGACCAAATAAGGAAGATTTGAATTACGCGATAACATTGGACTTCGTCGTAACAAACAATGAAGCCGAATATGAAGCGTTAATCGCAGGAATGGAGATGGCGATAAAAGCCAACATAAAGAGTCTTAAGGTACTAACTGATTCGGAATTAGTACAAAGACAAATAGAAGGCCTATACGAGGCTAAAGAGTTCAATATGATCAAATACCTCGCCAAAGTGAAATCTCTAGCTGGGAAATTTGAAAGCTTCAGTATCCAGAACATCCCACGTTCGGAAAATAAATGGGCCGATCAGCTATCAAAATTCACAGGATCCCATGACGGAAAGACCGAACGGGTGATTAACTGGTTGATATCTAATACACCAGCAATCGATATCGATGAAATACCGATAATCGATATAATGGAAATCGAAGAAGCCGAAGAAAACTGGATGAACCCAATGAAAGACTATCTTCAAGATGGAAAACTACCATCTGATCAGAATGAAGCTCGGAAAATAAAATATCGAGCCCCAAAGTATACACTTATAGAAGGAAAACTCTACAGACGATCAGTATCGGGAATTCTCCTGAGATGCATCCCTGAATCACAAACCATGGATATACTGCGAGAAATACATGAAGGAGACGCAGGAAATCACAGTGGATCGAGGGCATTGGCCTTAAAATGTCTCAGAACAGGTTACTATTGGCCAACCATCAATAAAGATGCCGCTCAATATGTCCAAGAATGTCATCACTGCCAGATTCATGCTAACATATGCCATCGACCAGCAGAAAATATGCACCCTATCCCGATTTGTTGGCCATTCGATCAATGGGGAATGGACATCGTGGGACCTTTCCCAACAGCTAGATCAAAGAAATCCTATGTCCTGGTCGCTGTAGAATACTTTAGCAAATGGATAGAATGCGTCGCCCTCGCACGAATAACCCAATTCCAAGTTATTAACTTCCTCTGGAAATTCATAGTATGTCGATTCGGCATCCCAAGGGTCCTTATCTCCGATAATGGAACTCAATTCGCGGGAAAACAGATAATAGAATGGTGTACAAGACTCGGAATTCAACAAAATTTTACCTCGGTAGGACATCCTCGAGCAAATGGACAAACTGAAGTAGCAAACCGAGAGATAATAAAATCTTTGGAAAAAAGGTTAGGAGCCGCCAAAGGAAAATGGCTCGATGAGCTACCAGGAGTTTTGTGGGCTAATCGAACTACGGTAAGAAATTCAACTGGGGAAACCCCATTCAGCTTGATGTATGGGTCGGAAGCTGTTATCCCTGTGGAAACTTTAATTCCAACTCCAAGAATAGAGATGTTCAATAAAGAAGAAAATGAAAAGGCGAGGGAAAATGACGTTGATTTAACAGAAGCCTTAAGAGATAAAGCTGCTGTACGCCTACAAACCACTAAGGCAAATATGGAGAAAGCATACAATCAAAAAGTACGCGTCCGAACCTTCAAAGAAGGAGACTTGGTTTTGAAAAAGGTAGAAGTATCCAAGCATGTGGGAAAGTTACAACAAAATTGGGATGGACCTTACATCGTCATTGGCGTAGGAAAGAAAGGTTCATACAAAATTGCACACATGGATGGGACAGCCTTACCAAGAACCTGGAACGCAGTCAACCTTAGGAAATACTATGGTAAATAAATTTTAGCAGATTATACTGCATTGTTTTATTTTTACTTTATCAAGTTTTAATCCTTGTAACGAAGGCCCTAGCCTAGAGTTCAAATAGTAAAAATTTTAGCATTTTCTATACATCGATTATTTCGATTAACGCTCTGTGGAATTACACTAGCATATTGATAAATATTAGAACGAAACGAGTCGAGTATACATTGATCCGCTCAATAAACACTCCTCGATCTATATCAACCGCAACAAAGACTTTTTGGTGATAAACCTAAGTCTGAATTATAAATGAGTCGAGTATACATTGATCCGCTCAATAAACACTCCTCATCCCGACGACAAAAACGAGTTGAGTAAACATCGATCCGCTCGATAAAAACTCCTCAACATATATATTTAATGATCAAAAAGACTTTTGGTACGAAAAACCTAAGTCTAAAACAAAATGAGTTGAGTAAACATCGATCCGCTCGATAAAAACTCCTCGATATATCTATAATGATTAAAAGACTTCAGGTATTAAAAACCTAAGTCTGAACAAAACGAGTTGAGTAAACATCGATCCGCTCGATAAAAACTCCTCGATATATCTATAATGATTAAAAGACTTCAGGTATTAAAAACCTAAGTCTGAACAAAACGAGTTGAGTAAACATCGATCCGCTCGATAAAAACTCCTCGATATATCTATAATGATTAAAAGACTTCAGGTATTAAAAACCTAAGTCCGAACAAAACGAGTTGAGTAAACATCGATCCGCTCGATAAAAACTCCTCGATATATCTATAATGATTAAAAGACTTCAGGTATTAAAAACCTAAGTCCGAACAAAACGAGTTGAGTAAACATCGATCCGCTCGATAAAAACTCCTCGATATATCTATGATGATTAAAAGACTTCAGGTATTAAAACCTAAGTCCAAACAAAACGAGTTGAGTAAACATCGATCCGCTCGATAAAAACTCCTCGATATATCTATAATGATTAAAAGACTTCAGGTATTAAAAACCTAAGTCCGAACAAAACGAGTTGAGTAAACATCGATCCGCTCGATAAAAACTCCTCGATATATCTATGATGATTAAAAGACTTCAGGTATTAAAACCTAAGTCCGAACAAAACGAGTTGAGTAAACATCGATCCGCTCGATAAAAACTCCTCGATATATCTATGATGATTAAAAGACTTCAGGTATTAAAACCTAAGTCCAAACAAAACGAGTTGAGTAAACATCGATCCGCTCGATAAAAACTCCTCGATATATCTATAATGATTAAAAGACTTCAGGTACTAAAAACCTAAGTCTAAACAAAACGAGTTGAGTAAACATCGATCCGCTCGATAAAAACTCCTCGATATATGTTCAACGATCAAAGAGATTTTTGGGTTAAAAACCTAAGTCTAAACAAAACGAGTTGAGTAAATATTGATCCGCTCAATAAAAACTCCTCGATTAATTACAACGACAAAGAAGGATTTTGTTATGAAATCCTAAGTCTAAATTATAGCAAGATTGAGTACACATTGATACGCTCAATAAAAACTCCTCGATCTACTCCTAACGATCTAAATAAGATCCGCTGATACTCCTAAAGTTTTGAAAGGTAAATCAAGTATGAATTCATCTGCTCGGAAATTACTCCTCGTAAATAAAATTATCAAACGACAAAGAAAATGCAAGAAATAAATAATATTTTATTCATCAAATCAATTACATACAAATATTCTACGTTACAAAAATCTGCTTGCTATCTAAAGATCGTTACAATGATCTAGTTAAATTGATCCTACGGGATCGACTATCTTCACGACAATGTCCACGGAAACACCAATCTCCTCCCTAGTACCTCATCGATCATAATAAACCACCTAAGAAGCATGCTGCTCAGGATGGTCGACTTCTTTGGTTCGATGGCAGGGCTCTGAAGATCGTATGTGATTCCAGATGAAATGAACACTACCAGCCAGATAAGCTAGCAATGCTCACTCACCCAGAAGAAGATACTGCTTTTACTTTATCTATAAAACATTTTACTCTAGAGCAGCATCTCTTCGGGACCGCCGTGAAACGGTAACTTTACCGGCCACCCCGGTGGTCTATCAATCCGGAAGTAACCTCCAAGGACGAGGATGGCCGGCAAGGTACGAACCCTCCATGTGCAGACGGAAACCACGGACCTCTAATGTGATGAAGACTAAGGCAGAGATCTCATGGGATCCGTCGATACAAGGAAGGGCTGACATGGGACCCGTCAATACAAGACTGGGGACAATTTCTTTACTGCGAACGAACAAATCACGATAATGTGACTTCTTGAACATTATGGGATCTGAAGGCAAAATGAAATCTAAGGAAACCGAGATACCCATTGTTATGAATGGAAAATAAGGAAACTGCCTACTTATTTATAGGCGCCCGTGAGAATGATCCTACGGACGATAGGAGTTTAATCAAGGGATGAGAACGCGACCCTTTGACTTCCCGAATTAAATGCAAGTAAGTTGGAACGGCGCCCGTCTGATCGACTCAACTGATCGACGACAAACAAATCTACAGATCGAAGCGATCAACAAAATAATCCAAGAAAACTTAAAGAAGTTCAAAGACCAAAACGATCTGCACGATCATATATGAGGGTCGCCTAATAGAAAATATTAAGAACTCCTCAACGAAGGCATGCAAAGTTGAACCGTTGAAAGAGAATAATTGCCTAAAAACGACCAGAGCCTCCACCATACGGGGGTCGTAACTGCCTCATACATCATTGGGGGACTACTAAGTTGGCCATACAAGAATTCCACTTAGAATCCAAGAAATCTGACATCGAAATCAGGAGAATAGCCCTCCCTATTCGAAACTATAAGGCCGTCACTGCCTAATTTTCCAAAGAATTGCTGAAGGAGGTCTGAACGGGTCAGATCTGGCCAGAATTATTACATTTTCCAATTCCTCCCATATCAAGAGTATGATATACTGGCTAGAGAAAAGTATAGTTAAAAAGTTAATGATGAAAGACATGGATTTATGAAAAGCACGGAGAGGGAAATTTCCCTTTGATGAGAAGAAAAGTGAAGTTCAAACAGGTGGAACAATAACCTCCTTATATAAGAAATATGTCATAAAGGGACAAATTTACAAAGCACGGATCGAACATCGACCAGAATGGAGTATACAAAGTTTGATCGACAAAGGTTGTGATTGGCAAAAGCAAAATCAGTTACTAAAACAGTGATAAAACAAGGACAAGCTATCTTTTCTCTATCTAGAAACGCGAGTATGCTACTCCATAATGATTATTTCATGATGACTATATCCATGCACAAGGGAAGAACGAGCATAACAAAGTATATATACAGGAGACATTTGATCAGGCAAGAATCTGCCTACAAAAGATCATCGTTTTCAAATTTCTACTCCTTCTATTACAAAAATTTCAGCCCAAATAACTGCACAAAAGATTGGGCGATAAAAAAAAAAAAAAAAAAAAAAAAAAAAAAAAAAAATAGACAGTCCAAGGCCTGCCAGGTCAAACTAAAGTCGCTAAGAAGAACGATCAGCAAGTCGACTACCAGAAACAGTCCTCCGAGGAGTTAGGTTACCAGCAAACGCCATCAACTCCTCCTGGCGCTTAAGATAACCGGCATCATAACCATCATCATATGCCTGTTGACGAGATCCCTCTGCCGACGCGGCAGCCTGAACTAGGTCGCCTTTCTCTTTCTCAAGAATAACTTTGTCAGCCTCTAACTTTTGGAGATCATCTTTAGCAAGTTGCAGCTGCAGCTCCAAACCCCTGGTTTTAGCTTTCTCCGACTCCAGCTGACCTTGAAGAGCTCTCCGACTATTCCACAGTTCATCATTTTGCACACCCAGCTGGAGTGCAAAATACTTGCCCTAAAAACAGAAAGAGTAAGAAAAACCACTGTACAACAAAGAATTCAAAACAAAGAACAAAAATGTCTACCTGCTCACATATCTTCACCAAAGATTGAACAAGGCGAACATTGGAAGTACCTTCGAGCTTCCTCAATTCGCCGGGCAAAATAGTACTCATACCTAAGTCCCAAGACAAAGCATCAGGTTCAACAGAACCAGGCAGCTCGCTTGTCAAAGGGACACCGTCGGAACGTGGAGTCTCCGACAAAAGAATGTCATTAACCTGCATAAGCACACAGCGATCATCTAACGGACGAGGGGAATCCCGCTCGTTGGGACTAACAGAGGTCTCTTTGCCGGAAGCAGATATAACGGTCCGACGACCTGACCTCGACCCAGATCGACCCCCAGAAGGTCCCCCAGACTCAAAAGAAGCAGTCGTTACAGTGGTATCATGAAATATATATTCAGGACCATATTGCGAAATAGACTGCGTTATGGAAGGATTGACAGAAAAACCATCACCGACTTGCCCTTCACTAACTAGCAGGGCAGTAGAAGTAGAAAAAGGAAGGGAACTAACAAAATCCCCTCCATGAGATCCATACTCGTAAGAAGAAAAACCTGAAGAAACAGGTATGTCGTAAACCGGTTCCATGTTGGATGGATCTCCGAAAGCTAATCGACCTGGGGAAGACCTATTACCTCCCGCGGGGGTAGAAGAAGAGTTTGGTTGGAGGAGCGACGAACTAACTTCTGATAAAGGTTGGGACGTGGTAATAGGAGTATCGATCATCGAGCTACTAACTGAGGACGAACGAGGAGGCTCCATCGAAGGCCCTTCTCTTCGAAATTTCTTCGATCTATTATCCCTAGCGCCCTCACGAGAAGGTCGCTTCGAAGTATTACCGAAAAGGTTACTCATGATCGGATTACGGAAAAATATAAATTAATATCGAGGAAGTTTGTCGACTAGCTCAAGAAAGAGTATTATGTTAAGAGAGGAGTATAGCAGTAAAAAAGACAAGTCAAATTTTACCTCTCGTATTTATACTGCACGAAAAGACGCGACTAACCCGAAGAAAGGGCGCGAAACAGGAAAACTGACCTTGGAGCAAACGCTAGAATTTGAAAAGACACATACATAATGATTACGGCAAATTAAATGACTTGTCTGAATCATTACAGCGAATGTGAAAGGACACGACTGTCTGAATAAGAAACGTTTAGTGTACAAAGTAGGGAAAGCTAAGCTACAATTTAACCTACAAGCGGATAATTACAAAGATTATTTCAAAAATAAATCACTACTTTAAGAAGCCTGGTCGCTATCCGAAATCTTCTGCTCACTATTGACGACCTCAGTCATGCCTATATCGTCTTCGTCTTCTTCTTCATCTACTGGATCGATGAAAGTATTATCGAGCTCATCGTTAACATCAGAAGGAGGAATCGGCAATGGATTTCCAAATTCCTCGACAAGATGAGCCAGAGGAAAACCTTGATATTCGACATCTGGAACCTCAGAAGAAGAATAAAGCTCGCCATAACGGTTCAACCGGATATGAGCTGCCTTAAAATACTCCTTCCGACGATCCTCGATCATCTCCAAAGCGACCAGTTGATGAATCGATTTTTTAAAGGTATTCTCAAGAAGAGGACCGACCATCCGGTACACCAACGCCATATGAACAGGAGAGTTGAGGAATTCTCGAACTACTTGTTCGTCGGATTTCCTAACATATCGATCTCTTTGCCTAAGTGGGACGTCGTTTTCATAGTCCTCTAAAGAAGCTTCAAGGCTTGACACTTGAGATTCAAGCTCACTAATCCGAGTCGTGCTCTGCAACTGCAATTCTTCTAATTTTCTTGCCATTTGATTGGTTTGTTCCTGAGCGCGAGAAACCTCTATCGCTCTATCTAGCATTTCTTGGTCTTCGGTCCCGGCAGCACGAGTCTCTACGACAGGAATAGAGGAAGATGTTGAGGGACCAACTTCTGAACCAGAAGACTTGTGAAGTAAAGCTTTATACTTCTCTTCAAGGAAATCGCACTGTTGTTTCCAAAGAGAATTTTCATAGGCGTATGATGTCAGACAGGTGTTGACCTGAAATAACGAAAGGGTCAGAAAGAAACAAGTTAGCAAATTGAGAAAATCTTAAAAGATCACTTCATCAAAATAATAGAAAGAAAAAGGATCTCACCTTTTCAGCATAGAGAGAAGCTCGCTGGAATTTCTCCAAAGGATCCTTATGAAGAAGCTTATTAAGATCGCGAGTATGAACGCCAGATAAAAGAATACGGGTCGCCTTATCGACCGCATTCTCGTTATTATCATGAATAAGAGAATCCTTCTCGGAATAACCAGCGGCCCTCCTTCCCTCTAAATGATCCTCGATCATTTCGACCAGAGTAGGATTTGGATGTTTATCCCCGAGTAAAGAAAGGTCGTCACCAGAACGTCCATAGTAACTCCTCTTTCTATCAACTGGATTATTAGTGGGATGAGGCATCGACCAGCTACGACATCCTCGAATACCCAAAGATGTTCTAAGATGAAGCGGAGGATAACCGGATCCCATGCCCTGACGAATAGGGGACTCGCGTGGAGAATCCGGAGATTCCTTTCTATTCTCCTCGGATTCGTGACCCAATTCCAATTTCCTCTTTCGAGACGCCCTCTGCTCGATAGGATTATTCTCCACTGACTTGGAAGATTTCGACAGCACCATTTTTCCCTTCGAAGAGTGTCGGGAGCTTTCTACCATATGAGCTGAGAAAGAAACAAAATAAAGTTAGTTTCTCCATATAAAAAGTATAGTGACAATACTAAAGATCAAATAAAATGCTAACCTAGAGGCTCAGATGATGAACTGATGGGAAAATTATGGACGCTTAACCCCGCTTTACGAAGAAAAGATTCCCCAATCAGAAGAGCGCTTTGATATTTGTTTGTACGCATCTCGGGAATCTCAGTGATAAACTGTACATCGTCAGGAACAAGTTCACCAGTCGGTAAGCGACCTCCGGGAATCCACCTGGAACCATGATCCCACGAGAAAGGCGTGATCGAACCATCCGCCAAACGGAGATTAGGCGGAGGACGAACAAAGAAGAAATGAGATTTCCAAGAAGGATTACTAGAAACCGGAGCATCAAAGATTGCTCGGCTGGGCCGCTGACTAGCGAAGAAGTATCCACGGTTTGAAGAACTAGAAATATTAAAACGAAAAAGTTGCGTAAAATTACGGAAAGAAGGTTTAAATCCCTTTGCAATCATCAGAACGGAAAAACAAACCACAAAAGCAACAGAATTTGGAACCAGTTGTGTCAAGCACACGCTGAAAGTTTTTAGAACTTCCAGAAAAAGGGGAGATAAAGGAAGACGCAGTCCGCTATTAAAGTGAGCCGTGTAAAAGGCTCGACATCCCTCCGGTGGAGAAGTGACCCTATCAGTAGGGGATGGAAGAATCATTTCAGAACCTTCCGGAAAATATTTGGTATAGTTATTCACGACTTCAGGGAACGTTTCCTCTGTATATGCGCAAGCTACATCCTCAATTGGTTCAGAAATCTGAGGAACAGTACCTTTGCCCTTTTTGGCTCGGGCGGCTACATCCGCATCGGAAAGGATTCGTACCTTGTAAGTATCTTCTACAGGGATAACAAGGTCAGATACCGTAGTCTGTTCACCCAGAGGATTAGAATGTAACTCCTCCTCGTTATCGGGGGCAATGATCTCTCTAGGAGAAGAAGAAGATCTTCTAACGGAAGCCATCTATATTCTAGTTCTCGGAAGAAGAAGGTCGATGAAAGGAAAATTTTATACGACGAACGACCAAACTAGAAAATGACTGCGATCTAAAAGCAAATATAAAAGAGAAATGGCAAACTCGAAAGTCACCTATTTATAAGGAAATGAGAAAAGACGTTTCGAACTTATCACAGCTACTCAAATTCCCGCCAAAAACGGAAGGATACAAAAAGCCTCCTGAATAGACGCGTGGCGATCCACGATTAGACAGAAGAAACGACTATCTATGATACGTAGCACTCTTTTCCTTACTTAAGATTTTTTCCCACTGGGTTTTTTCTTAAGTAAGGTTTTTAACGAGGCTCCGTTCATAGAAAAGAAACAGTCGATCAGATTTATCTACTTCTACGAGCTCCTATTATCTATACGCTCGAAGAAGTGAGGGAGTACTGATGGGGGCTATTTCGCACCCTACATACTGATCAGATCGAACAGAGATTATAAGACCGGTTCGACCAATTACAAAGGATCGGGATCTTCTTACTGACCCAGCCTGATGCCGCTCGCTCCGAGTAAAGATTACACTCCGGACCCAGGAAGGATAGGTTGGGCCGAGTCCAACTAGGACTATGATTCCTTGTAATACTAGGTTTAGCATAATATAAATACCTAGTTATTCGTTGTATAAGACAACTACGAATTCTCTTAATTCTGAGATTACACAAGAATACATTGATAACAATAGAACTCAATAATATTCATTATTGTTGCAGAACTTTACCTCCATATCATTGCGTTCTTAATTTCGTTAATGGTTTTACTTCTTGCCTTTGATTATTGCTTTTCTTTGTAAACGATCCATCCAGAATAAAGTAACAGAACCCAATATACTGAATAATTCAATATCCAAACCCCCGATATCACAAATTCACTGATATTAAATTAACCCGACGAAAAACGGTTAAATCAATTCGACTGTGTCCTGTCACATTCATTGAAAATCCTTAATCGACCACTTTCTGGTTATATTATTTGAACAATCCTTGACTCGATCGACCTTTCAGGTCCTCATTACTTTATTCCGAAGTTATTTTTGCTCAGTCTATAAACTCAATTGCTTCATTTTTCATGGGCAAAATTTTTGGTTCAATTGTCCTTTATGATCCTTATAGAAATTTATTGTTTCGGTGTTGCTTGATACTTTATTGAACCGCTTTGCTAATATATGGTCATTTCTGAATCGTCTCTTTGATTCCATATCATTCATACTTGTTAACTTCATTGACCATGAAACATTTTCACTTAGTCATCGACTTTCTTTTGAACTCCACACTGTTATCTTGTTCTTTCTAAACATGTTCTTTTATCATGTTTAGTTTCTCGAATATGATGTTCTCCTTTTTCTTGGATCTCGTTCTTGAACTCTATCCGCTTTATACGTTGTACTTTTGCTACATTCATTACTACTTAAAACGAATCTTTGAGTAGCGAATTTTATCTTAACTCAATTTTAAATAATCAAAGTCATTTCGAAGCTTTGATTTCTATTGACAGAACTCTTGGTTCAATTTCTATTATCCTTGTTGATGTGTCACATTCATTCTTCTTGTTACTCCGACCTCTTTACTTGATTATCATTGTTACTGTTATTCTGTTTTGTTTGCAATCTTCATCTATCTTCTTTTCGTTACCATTATTCAGTTTGACCTTATTATCAACATAAATTGACTCGGTCATCTTTTACAATCTTTATCAAGGCACTTCATTGGACTGTCATTTCTGATTCCTGCTGAGAATATCAATTCAGACGTCTTCCGCTATCTTTTGAATTTCATTGTCAAAAATCGAATTTTTGTGTTATAACATGAAAGTTTTCCTTTTTGGGAGAATCTAACTACGGCATGTGGGTTTGATTATTCGTCGAACTTTGATTTATCGCGTAAAATTCCACGTATGAGGATCCAGAAGAATTTTTCCTCATGCTCGCGACTACATATCATCAGGCTCCAGAAACATGAGTTAGAGAAAAGATTTGTTCGCATACTCGTCCAAATCAAGAAACCAGTGAACTCCATCGTTAAAAGCCTCACGATGTGGTCAAAGTATACTATAAACTACTCGAGAAATACAATAAGAGATACGACATCATCACTCGAACTTCTCAAAACTCAAGTGCGAATTTGGGGACCAAATTCTTTTAAGGAGGGAAGATTGTAAAACCCCGAATTTCTTTCCTATAAATTTTAATTACTTGAAATTTGATAATTTTTAATTGTGTGAATTAAATAATAAAAATTAAAATTCATATCTATGTTGTTAAAAATTCAACGAGTGAGCATTTTTTTTTTAATTTGAAGTGATTTAAATTAATATTCACTTGAACTATTATTGTTGTGCAAATTATGAATTATAAATACTCACTCTTGTGTAATTTTGAGGATTTAAATGCAAAAAGAAAAAATAAAAAGGGGGACTTCTTGATTGTCCCAAGACTTTGTGGACTAAAAAGGAAAAATTCGAAATTTGAGAGTGTGAATTGCAAAACACACATTAAAGACTTGAAAATTCAACCCCACTCTCTCATTCTTCATCTTCCTTACCAAACACACACACTAAAGTGTGTTTTCGCACACACAAAAATTCAATTTCTTATTTTGTTCATAACTTTCTCATTTCTTAACCAAATCGAGCGAATAAGTAGTCCAAATTCATCTACTCGACGAGAGGAACACAATGGTGGTGGTAATTGAAGGAATAGAAGCTGTTTTACAGCGGAAAGTCGAGGTTGAAGGTGCGGTTTTAAGTGGGTTTTCTTGCATGTCCCTTTTCCGGTCATTTCTTCAACAATCGAGCTTCACCACGGTGTTCTAGGCTTAGAGGAGAGTGGAATGGTGGGTTCGTCTCATTTTTCGGCGTCGGTCAATCGCCGGTCAACGGTGGTCAACGGTGGTCAACGGCGGTCAACGGCGCCTGCTCCAGTCAGCGACTTCGTCTCGGAATGGGTATTCCATTTCCGGTCTTCATTTCTCGATTTGAGTTCGTTAGGTAGTTCTTTGAGCTTAAATGTTATTGTGTGTTTATTTGGTTAATTTTTACTTTAAAATTTAATTTGAGCATGAATTTGAGTTCATACTGTGATTGCATGTATATCGATTAACTCGATTTTTGCTATAAGGATGGTGTAGTTTTGCTTGGTTTAAATAAATGTTTATTAGATATTTGGATCTTGATTTATTTTTGTAAGAAAGTTATTGTTCATAATTTTTGAAACTTTAGGGGGTAATTTTGAAAGATTTTAAAAGTTGAAGGTTTAGGGATGCAAAAATTTTGGGAGTATAATGGACTGAGAATCTCTATTTTTGTTCAATATTTGATATGAGTTTACTTAAAAATTATTTGTTTTAAAGTTGCTCCAAGTTTGTTTGCAAAAAGGGAGTTTTTGAAACTTTTGGGGTTAGTTTTGCAAATCTGAAAATAAGGGGTGAAATGCGCTGTTTTGTCGCTGTTTTTGCATGGTTCTTTTATAAATTCTTGATTAATTGATTTGAAGTAGTGGTTTATTCATTTTAGTTTTAAGATTGAAAATTTGTAAAAAAATTCGAAGAAACTTATAATTAGAGAACTTTTTTTTTTCTCATTGTTAGTTTGTAAAAAGTTATTAAACCTTATTTTTAAAGCTCAAATAGAACGGTTTTGTTCTAGTTGATCTCTTTCGTGGCTATGTTTACCTCGGTTCATGAACGAACCATAGAACATTTAGATCGAACGTAAATGTCCAAGTTTTGATCGTGGCTTCGATATTGAACAACCACGATTCAATTGTTTGCTCGACTAAAACATTGCTTTAGTCACTCTAGAATCCTTGTGGTGTGATTAGATTCTAAGATCGTTACATAAACGTGTACAGGAGCCGAAGACGCTACTTTTCCGCAATTTCTCGAGAATCGTAAGCTACACAGGTGAGTGCTGTGTGTTACTTGTGTGTAAGTCCGAATGTGCTAGTAGGTCGAGTCATAACTGCAACTTAGTCCCTGAATGAACGAGCATGCGATGTATGATACAATGAAAAACTCAACTTTTAGGACAAAATATACATTTTGAATTATATGATAATGCCTATGTGCTTACGAGTCCTGGATATCATATATTGAACCATTTTAATGATTGTTATTGAGTTGGTTGCTGATTTCATGTTACTGGATTGTTAATGTACTGCCTTGTTATTGGATTGTTATTGTACTGTATTGTTACTGTACTGTACTGCTTGCTATTATTGTGTGGGCCCTATTTTGGTGTGCGGAATCAAAGGTAACCCGGAAGGTTAGGGCCGGAAGGTTACCTTGATCCACCGCAGACCCGACTTCACAAACCAAGTGTGGAGGTTACACTTGGGGAGTGAAGTCAAACTCTTGGCATTAGACGTCTATGCGCACAGATAGTAAGGTAGCTCCTTACTTGGAGTGTTCGGTGGTGGTTTTCCTGACTGTGGATTGGAGGGTAAGAGGAGGACGGCATCAACAAATGTTGGTTACTTGTTTAACGTGCTTTAATTGTTATAGCATATGTTCATTATTGTACTGTTGTATATGCTCATGTATATTATGTTGCATCCACGCACATGTGCACTATAGCCTCACTAAGTTGGACGATCAACTTATGCATTCCATGTTTCAATCTTTTCAGCTACAGGTGTTTGGGGTAAATGATAGTTCATGTTGCGGTTAGGTCATCACGGTTGCGATCCCACCCTAGTTCCAGAGAGTAGTTGAACTTTTGTTTAAATTCTTACTTGATTTTATGATTTTCGTTTGAACTCATATTTTAAACCTCCTATAATGTGTAAGTTTTATTTTTATTATATCTTGCTAAATATTTTCGTATTTTAGCTAATTTTGTAAAATGGGAATATCTATAGAAAATGATTTTTAATTTTATCAAAAATATTAATCTAAATCTTCTCGTATTTCTTTTGAGTCCCAGAAGTTGTTTCACCATGTCAAGTCATCCGCTAAAATTTGTTTTAATTACTTCCGCTTTAAACTTAGTAATCAAAATTGTTCTTATATCGTTTTAAACCGCTTCCGCTTAAAATCTTTAATTCCTGATTTTAAATTTATCGTTTTTTTTAAAAGGTTTCGATATTTTAACTCTTTTTCAAAATAATAATAACTTTTCGACCGTTATCCGACGGACCCGCGGAGTCGGGCCGTTACATGCAGCGGATTGTTTGAAAGTGTTTTTCACAAGTAAACTAAGTTCTTAAAAAGATTTTATCCCCAGTTTTGAAACTCCTTATAAAATCTTTCAGTAATTCAAAGTGTTTAAATATGCAAACTTTAAAATATGCAAGAAAGCTTAAATGCAAGATAACACAAAGAATTTTTATAGTGGTTATATGGATAAAAATCCTTTAGTCCACTCTTCCAGATCACTTAGATTCTGGGTTATACTATAATCACTCAGATTACAATATTTCTCCACTTACACCTAAACAACAAATGTAAAGGCTATAAGCTCACAATAGGAAATCACTCAGAAATCCTATCCTCTAAAGTAGAATCACTCACAAAGATGGATTCTCACTTCGCACAACACTCAGCTATTACAAAATCACTCGGATAATGTTTTTCTGTTTTCTTCAACTAGGTTTCTGTCAACAGATGACTTCCACCAGACGAGTGAGCTGTTCGAGCTTTTGAGACTTAGAAAAATTCTGCTTCAAAATCGAAATCTCTGATTGTTGTTGTGTGTCTCTCTCTTCGAACTTAGCTCTATTTATACATGGAGATGAGAATATGACCGTTGAAGGCAAATCAAATCTTCAAATCCATCCTTCAGCTCTTTTGAAACGGCTCCCTGCAGCAATCCGTACAGTGTACAGTACTTTCTGTCCATCACATTTAATGCTGCATTAAATGCACTCTGCTGATACGAGGATATCTTCAATCATTTGCCATTACTACCCTTCTCTTTCAGCATTTATTACACCAAGTGCATTTCTTACCGTTGAACTGATCTCATGATCTCTTCCACTCTGCTGATCGAAGCAACCCTTCTGATAGGTACTCTGCTGATCAAATACTGAACTAATCTGATTTGACTCGGCTGATGACCTACCTTTCTGTTTGTTGTTTCAGCAAGAGATCACTTAGTCTTTTGGTCTTTGAACTCTTCTGATATCTTCTTTACTTGTTCAAAGATTCTTCCAAGGGAACTAAGCTTTCCATACTTAGCTGATTATGATGTTTTGGAAATCATCAAAACCTTCCCTTAAATTCTGACTTCTTTCATCTTCATCTTCATCTTCATCCAACAGGTACTATGAGTTCCTTGAACTCTGCCACTGCTGGACCTCTTCGAACTCTGTTTTCCCCCGATACTTCTACTCTTTCGTCCGTTAGCTATAGTCAACATTCCTAGAACCGGATTCTGGGTATTCAGGAGTATGAGAAGCTTCTGAGTCGAAAGAGGAATGCTGACCACCCGGGACCCTCAAGGAGGGTAAAACATTTTGGTGTGAGTTCCGACTTGATTTCATGTCGAGAGGGTAGGTCGGGGCCCGACGTGGCGGATTTTATGGACGAGCATCTCCGCGGTAGCAGGGCTGCTGGGTACCCTGAAGACGGTACCATTCTAACCGATCTGGACTCGGGTGGTGAGAATGAATTCGACAAAGCCGCTAGAATTTATATGGCTAGTCGATTTAAGCGGGATATGCTGCTTCATACCGTCAAAGGCGATTTTGAGGTTTTGAGCGATGTGAAAATTTGTCTTTTGCCTATCTCTTCTATCCTTAGAGTCTCTAACATTTGCTGATATCTCAAATTATCATATAGGTCGGGGATTTGTTCGCTATTCAAACCTATCGCTTAGCACTGCTAGAGCAGGAGTCGCAGGATGCTCACGATGCTCACGATGCATATGCACAAATTTTTGTTGATAACCAAACTCTTCGATCTCAACTAGCAGAAAGTCAACGAGAATTATCTCAAGTAAAGAAGGAGCTCGAGAAAGCAACTATGAAGCATTCCTCATCCGTGGAAGAGGATTTGTTATCATCCGTTAAAGAGAAAAGTGCCCTCGAGGAAGAGCTCAAGAAGGTAAAAATCGAACTTGAGCTAGCAAGGCAAGATTCCGAGCGAGATTATGCCCAAGGCCGGGAAGAGGCTGTGATTCCAGCCATACGAGAATTCCTGAGGTCCCCTGTCTTAGATCCTTTAGTCCAAAGGAGAATGGGAGGAATTCTTCAAACGATCTTCTATAAAGGGGTTCAACAACTAGTTTCGGCCAAGAAAATTCCAGATAACATGGACGAATATTTTCGATATATGAACCCTTTTAAGAATGCTGAAGGGAAGGATTACAAAGCTTTCTCTTTACCCAAGGCAGATATAAAATGGCAGGATCATCGCTTTGCCCCCTTAGTTGAGGAGTTTGGCATTCCGATGCCTAACCCAGATTTGCTTGAGCGCTCCGACGATGATCATCCTTCTGCCTCAGGGGAAGATGAAGATGTTAACATAGAGGATGGATCGGATAAGGAAGATGATCGACCTTTTTATCTAATCGATCCAATAGGCAGCTGCGGCGAAGGTGGCGTCGATCCGAACGCTGGCTTCGAGCGTGCTGGGGGGGGGCGCTTCATAATTTTATAGTTAGGAATCAAATGTGTATATGCAAACCGTTTTTGTAGTCGGACTTGCCTTCTTTATGATTTGATTCGTATGACTTGTAAATTCTAATCTTACAAATATTTAGACATCATCTGCCTTTCGTAGTTCGATATCTTTTCGTATTCTATGTTCGAAATCTATTAACTCCGAATATAAATTTTCTTAAAAGCCGCGTCGGTTCCACTATCGTAATCATAGGGCGCAGTGCTTATAAATATGAGGATCTCTCCAAATTATTTACACGACACCTTTGTTTACAGAGATCGGAGCTCTCCCTATATATTCTGCATTCTTCAAATTTCTCGACTCACTCCCCGTTTACTATGGAAAATATATTGGGCAAGGCTATCGACCCCAAACTGCTATTGGGTGGTATGAAGAATAAAAACTCGTCCAATGAGCAAAAACCTGCCAAGGAGGCCAAGCCCTCCAAATCCTCTTCTAAAACTTCTGTGTCTTCCCCAAAAGCTCCTAAAGGAGGGGAAATTAAGAAAGAGAAAAGCGCTTCGTCAAAGCAAACCAAGGGCAGTTCCAACAAGTCCATTTTGGATGAAGAGCTTGAGGCTGCGCTCGGGGGTTCTTCCCCGAAAGTTGTTGATTCTTCGGGTGAGGAACCAGCTGGGCAGAAAATTCATGTTCCCTCTTCGAACAAAAGGCCTTATTCTGACGGGGCCACACCCATCGAGGCTTTGCAGAAGCTTGCCATCGGTAACAAGCCGTCATCTGACGATTCTTTGGCCGTCCCCCCTACAGGAAGTTCGAGCAAGAAACCTAAGTTGGATATTGGTGGAGAAACCTCTGCCGAATCCCTAAGGACTGATAACATTTCTGAGCCCCGAGTTAACTTTGTTCCTCCGATGGTTACTCCTTCCCCGCCTAAAGAATCGAAAGACGGGTCCATTTCTAAAGTTGCTTTCGGGAATCCAGTGAATAGCCCTTTGCGTCATGACTTTACTACTTCGGAGACCGACATGTCCAAGGAGAGAAACTTAGAAGAGTTGTTCCGATGGTTTTTTTTTTTTTTTTTTTTTTTTTACACTTATTCGAACCTTTAACAGGCCGGACAAGACTTTGTCGAACTCAAAACGCTTGATGAGCGGGAAACGAATCGGCATGCTGCTATCTCCCTAGAGCTGGAGAAGAAGAAAATTGAATTCGACCGTGTCCTTGAGGAGAAGCTTGCTTTAGAGAAAGAGAAAATTGTTAAAGATCAGGGAGAAGAAATTCACAAAAAACTGAACGAGGAGATCGAGAAGCTCAAAGGTCTTCATGAACAAGAGAAGAAAGAATTCGAGCGCCGTGAAAAGGAGGCTTACGCCCGCGGATATGAGGCTCGTAACGCTGAGCTTCGGAAGATTTTTTCCGACAATAAGCTTCTCTAGACGTTATCTTTCTTTTCCCCAGACTTGTTGTTTGGGTATATTGTGTCACTTCCATGTAATTATGAATAATTCCTGACATTTCTATCTTCTATGGTTTGTAATAATTTATTTATTTCTCGGATTGCCTGCTCTTGTATAATTTGATGTGTTCTTTTTTCATTCGTACTTTAGCCTGCTTTCTTTGTTCGAATTGGAGGTCCCGACCGTCGGGATTTTCGATCTTGTTATATTAACCTTGCTTATTTCCCAACATCAGATAACCTTCTTTTCCCGCTCAAATTCTCGGGAAGCGTAACAGTCTTTTGATCTTGATCGTTGCTTTTGTTTTCTGCTAACCGTTGGATTTTTGAAATCTGTACCTATAAATGGGGTCTTTCGTTTTGTATCCTTATAAAATTATTTGAAAACAGATTCCTTCGAGCATGCTGGTTAAAAGATCTTGTTGCATGGCCCAACGTTTTGAATTTCGAGTTAGGACTTACTTTGCAGATTTCTTGACTAAACTTTTACAATCATTCTTATCTGTTTAAATAAAGCTCTTCACCGATCTCGGTCGACCTTAGACGAGTTGCTGATAATGCTTTCTTGATCAGTTATAGTCTGAATTTTTCTTTGTGACTTTCTTTTACGACCGGAATTGAGGTTACAAGTATTTCGAGCATTATTGAATTTGACTCTTTCTTCATTTATCCACATGGTTCCTGAATTTTCGGGAAGCAGAACGGTCGGCGTATTTATTGCCCGTATCTTAGCCATTAGTTTTGTTCGGCTTTTGTGATTGAATTTTTACTGTTACATCCCATCTTCTATTAACCAAACAGTCCCTGATTTATCAGGAATTGGAGCGGTCAGAGCGTTTAATGCATGTATCGCAACCGTTCACTTCAAGAGATCCACACCGTTGATACGAAATTCTTCACCCTATATATAGTTCCGAAATTACCTTCATATTTTTTACTTGTCTGTAAATGTTTCGTTCGATCAATATGGTTGTATTTTTACTTCCATCGACCAACTCTATGTTCCATTCGATGTCAGAAATTAAAGCGTTCGAGATTCGGACTCGAACTTTCTTTTTCGATCTCTTCGGAGTCCCTGTATGGGGAATAATTTCGACTAGGGTATCGACAGGCGAAAATAATTGCGACTGGGGTACCGGCAGGCGACCAGCTCTCTCTAATTCCAACCATTTGAGACTGGTTCGGACCTCTATATCCTGTCGCTCCACCCGGTCGGATAGTGGGTCAACTGCTGGAGGAGTTTTCCTGCACTCGATCTCCACTTCTTCAAGATGTTTCTTAAAGAATGTTGCCTTCGAGATTGCGTGGAGTAATTTCTCTAGGGATTGCTTCCCTGTTTCTCGATCTGGTCCGGCGTAGAGCGATCATTGAGGAAGCGATGGATGAAGGGTAGAAGTGTTATTCTAGCCCCGCCTTCCTCCTTTGATTACGAAAACATTCTAGCGTAGGGTTAATTTGTAATAGGGTTACATTAAATGTAAAGTCTTAGCTTTGCTCGATCTTCCTTATTACTGTAATCACGAGCTCTCTTGTAACTGTTTGAAAGATCATGAATGAAATATTTATTTCCTTTATCATCCTTACTTGTTAATCCGCAGAATCGCTTCCGTAAATTGTTACCGAGCATCAATTTATTCGCCTCAAAAATTTGAACAACAAGTGCCATTCTCCAGCGACTTTGATAAGTATTTAGATAATAAACGACAATTGACATTCTTCGACTTTTGATATTCAGATATAAATGATAATTGACGTTCTTCGCCGATTTCATTTGTCGGTAGAGTGATCGAAAATTAATGATACTTGGATAATAATAGGCGATCTTAGCGGATCACGATCACTGTGGTTCGAAATAGGATACATCGGAATTTTGTACAATCGATAATTTGCACTTAGGGTCGTAGCAACAGCTTTCACCCAATTAATAATTTCGATCTAAGCGGCATAGCAACGACTTTCACCCTTAGTCGTTTCAGAGCATTTTTAGCCCGAGGGTCATAGCAACGGCTTTCACCCATTTAATAATTTCGATCTAAGGGGCATAGCAACGGCTTTCACCCTTAGTCGTTTCAGAGCATTTTTAGCCCGAGGGTCGTAGCAACGACTTTCACCCATTTAATAATTTCGATCAAAGGGGCATAGCAACGGCTTTCACCCTTAGTCGTTTCAGAGCATTTTTAGCCCGAGAGTCGTAGCAACGGCTTTCACCCATTTAATAATTTCGATCTAAGGGGCATAGCAACGGCTTTCACCCTTAGTCGTTTCAGAGCATTTTTAGCTCGAGGGTCGTAGCAACGGCTTTCACCCATTTAATAATTTCGATCTAAGGGGCATAGCAACGGCTTTCACCCTTAGTCGTTTCAGAGCATTTTTAGCCCGAGGGTCGTAGCAACGGCTTTCACCCATTTAATAATTTCGATCTAAGGGGCATAGCAACGGCTTTCACCCTTAGTCGTTTCAAAGCATTTTTAGCCCGAGGGTCGTAGCAACGGCTTTCACCCATTTAATAATTTCGATCTAAGGGGCATAGCAACGGCTTTCACCCTTAGTCGTTTCAGAGCATTTTTAGCCGAGGGTCGTCACCCATTTTTCCCGATCCAAGGGGCATAGCAACGGCTTTCACCCTTGGTCGATTTTCGAGGGTCATAGCAACAGCTTTCACCCTTAATAATAGATGGAGATAGATAGAGATTGATAATAGATGAATATAGATCAAGAATATCGGAGTAATGGATGAGTAGGGACCGATAATATCAAAATATGACGAGTAAATATGTATATTGGCGAAACGAATTTCCACTGAATATATAACTCTGATCGAAATAAATTCTGATGAAACAATAGTCTTCTGTGATTGTGAGAATAGATGAAACACAACTAGATAGCAGATAGCAAATAAGTCTAGGACTTAATAAATAATCCTTCTGACTTAATAAGAATATTCCTTGCGAGGTTCTCACTTCGTTCGACCTAATGCCCTTTGTTCTTTGCTGTTGTGAATGTTTCCAATTTTTTGATAAGTTTGATCTTTTCCAAACGGTTCCTCTTTTATCGGGAATTGCAACGGTCCTCAGATCTTATCCCTTTGTTTTGCGAATTACTTGCCGTTGGATTCCTTTTAATTTTCTCTATAAAAGGTCGTCGTTCCTTAGAAACTGTCTCATTCGTTGCACTGGCATTTTATTCGTCCGATCATGGTGATCAAGATCATTATTCCATTAATTCAACTATTTGAGCCCAGACTTCGAACAATCTTTAAGCAGAATAATTTTCGAGCAGAAGAAAAACTATCTCGATCTCGCTTAGAATATCGACAGGCAAATATAATTTCCATCTTGAAGGCCAATATGCCAGATTCAAGGAGTCCGCAGGTTATTGCACAGGTCTTCGGTTAGGGACCTGTTGCTACAATGCATTTAGGAAGACATATTGGGGAGAGAATGAAGAAGAATACAGTTAGCCGACAAACCGTATGCTCGCTCCTTCGTCTTCAGAAGATCGTAAATAGGGTTAAAAGCCTGTGGGTCCAAAGAAGATTCCATGCTCGGAGCTAAGTTACCTCGAATAAATGATAGGAGAGGAGACCGAAAATTTCATAGGATTGTAGAAAGTAATAGTTTTTTTTTTTTTTTTTTTTTTTGTAATATATTAGCTTGAGCTTTGCTCGAAATGTATCTCCCACATCTTGTATTTTCCGAGATAATATAAATACATTTCCTCTTCACCTTGTCGATAAATTACAAAATAATTAGATAAATTCTCATCTTTAATAACCCGACTCCGATCCTCTAATATTAATAAAGGAATAATAGAACACCATTTGTTTGAGTGAGTAATAAATGAATATTTTGGTAGACCTAAAATTAATACGAAACATGTTGCAACTGATCCTAGGTAGTGCCTAATTTCCACAGTCGTCGAACTTTTAGTTCGAGAGTTTTGTTCGAATAGGCCGATTGTAGCTTTTTCAGTTCGAACGGCGTTAGTTGTCTGTAGAAATAACGGAAAAGATTTTAACTTGTGTTTAAATCACGATTCCTCGACAATAATGCTATGAGTATTTCGTACCAGTCTCGTCTTTAGAATATCACGTGCACAAGAGTTGAATTTCAGATAAGTATTCATAATCCCAGTGCTGTCCTTCGGATAAGGTAATAAGTAAGAATTTATTCAAACAAATCCTCCGTACAATCCTACTGTACGCACCGTTAGGTCCTGCGTTCTCCTAACCAAACAGGACCCTTTTTCTCGGGAAATGTAACGGTCAGTTCATTTATTACGTACATCGTAACTGTCCACGATCTGTTATCTGGACCATTGGTTCAAGAACTTTGCCACTATAAATAGTTCCCCTTTGGTTATCTAATATTCTTCATTTTTGCCATTATGTTTCGTCCGATCATCACGGATCGAATTTTGCCTCTGATTCGTATCATTTCCAAAATAAAGGAATTTGAGATAAGAACTCGAACCTTATTTTCCGACCCTGGTCCTTTTGGTGTAACCTTTTTCGCTTAGAATATCGACAGGCAAAAGAAATTGCGCCTAGAATACCGGCAGGCAACCTGTTTTCCTAGATATACCTTATTTGGGGCGGGTTAGAACTCCGGTTTTCTGGCGTAGCATCCGATCGGGCAGCTGGTTAATCTCAGAGGAGTTCTTTATATCTGGAGCACCAGCTTCCTCGAGGGCTTTCTTGAAGTATAGTTCTTTCGAGCTCGTTTGGGGTGACTCCGTTGAGATAAACCTTCGCTGCTCCGGTTCGGATCGATCTGTAGATAATGATTGAGTTTTACAATCATTGTTTACCGACGAAGACCTAAGATCGGTTTGGAAACCAGGAGGGGAGCTCCGACCCGGTTTCTATCTCGTGTGAAGACGGATGTGCGACACGTGGCGAGTGATGGCCAGGAAGAAATCACTGCTGAGTTCTGCATCTGGAGCGATCTTAGGGAATGAAGACCGAGTATGTAACAGGGTAGAATTACCCGTAGAATTTGTAATAGGGCAGGAGTGATTTTATTGTATTCCTTGAGGTCGAACTTTAATATTATATCCGGAGCTTCGCTTGTAACTTGTTCGAAGAATATCAATAATAAAGCTTTATTTTTTGTTCGAATTTCTTTGTTTTATTCCTTTGTCTTTTCTATTTCTCCGATCGAATTTGAATGAGGCTAGTTGGGCTTTATAGTTATATGTCCCTTTCTTCCGGGATAAAAAATTTCTTTCAGCGATCGAATCCATAGCCCATCCTCGGTTGTGACTTCGGGGACCTGTTGCCGCTGTATTGACGGATGTTTATTGATATTCGATTGCAGGATCTATTAGAAGTTGTCATCAAGCAAAAGAATGAAAGTACTTCTATTCCGATTGATCCAGAAAATCATCAGATAATCTATAAATAATAATTGACTCGCATAATTTATTCTGAGGTCACTAAACATGAAGATCGGAAAAATAAATTCCGAGCATTAATAAGTTGTAACTCTATAGACTTTCATAATGTGGTCATAGCCAGTAGAGAACGGTATCCGTGACATTTATTCATTTATAAACAGAGATCTGAACATTCGTGGAAAATAAATCCGAGTAGGAGTAAACGAAATGGACAATTGCATAATAGAACCACTAATTTCGAAGGTCAGAAAATAATCCCATAGGGCTTAATTTTGGCCTCAAATCGACGCTTGCTCCACTAGTCGGAGGATCGTTTCGGAAAAGAAATGGCAAAGTCTCTGGTTAGTGAGTCTCATACGACAGATTGTCAGGCTCATTGTTAATCGAATTCTGTGCTCCTGCTGCATGGGAGGGCTCTCCTCTGATATACGTATTTCTCCTCGTAGTAGGCATATTTCGATCTAATACTCGAATAAGGCCCATCGGTGGGCGCCAATTGATCTTACGTGTTTTCGTTAGTTCGATCAAGGTGGTATGTGATGCGGTGTGAATGCTAATAAATAGATGAAAAAGATCAATAGTATTGTATTCAGAATTATCGAGTACAGATTACAAGTATTTAGAGTCCTATTCGAGCATTACTGGATGCCGTACAAGCTAAAGGGCGAAATACATATGAGCTAGCCTATGCTTTTATCCCAAGTGAGTCCGAGCAGCAGTCTCCAAGGAAGAGCACCTGGGAAGTTGTGTTGTCGTCATAAATGATTGGGGTATTTATAGCTGAGCTGATGGGCTTGGGCCTGGGCTTGGCCCAACAGTACCCTTCGATCTCGGGTTCTCTTTATAAGCTCGGAACAGTTAACTTAAAGCCCTGGCTCGGCTCGTTGTTCCTGGGGACAAGGACTTGGCGTTATTCAATCCATATCGAGCTTGCGAGGACAAGGGATCCAAATTACCCCTCATCAATACTCCCCCACTTCTCGAGCGTAAAGAGGAGCTTGCGCTCGAAGAAGTACAAGTTATGTTGCTCGCTGATTTGAGATGCGCCGTTCGGAACATGTTTCGGATATGCCTCGTTAAAAACCTAACTCGGAAAAACCCATTGGGATAAAAACCGAGCTAGGGAAAAAGAGTGCATATACAAGAAACAATATATCGGCGTATCGAGATGATAACCTTGTCGTCCATTGTTTGCGTAGGACCTCTAAATTGGTATGTTCCTTGTTATAAATTACCGCGATGTTTCCTTCGATTCCTTAGCGAACGCTTCTTTTATTTTCCGAGATGTATCGGAAGTTTCAAGAGAATGATTGTGCTGGGGATCGAACTTCGTCACTTTGTATTCTCCCGTAGAATTATCAATAGCAACACGAAAACTAGCTTTACATCCACACCGTGTCTCTACCTTTGCTTCCCGCTTCCGATCATAATCTTTAATTCTTTCTGAACGAAAGCCCTCTCGAGCGCACAACCATACCCTGCTCAAAACGAGGCCACTATTTCTCTTCCTTTTTAACTTGCTCTTCCTGACATCAAATCCAACTTCCCTGTCGTAAGAAATATAAAATTCTTCTGCTTTCTTAATAGTCTTAAACGTTAATGATCGAACTCGGTCAATGTTAGTGATATGGCCAGTTGGGTCAGAATTGTTACTCCACTCTTCGACTTCGGTGTCGTCGTGGTGGTTGTGTATATTGGCACTCGAAACACTTTCTTCCGTATCAGATGAGGATGTTCCACTATTGTTTCTATACTCTAAATAAAAAGGTAAACTAAAGTAAATACAAATTTAATATTTTAAAACATACACCTATAGAATCAAAGTTTAACTGAAAAAAATCAACTGAACTAATCTCTCAGTAATTCAATAATGTAATCAAAACATTACAAATGATTGTTCAAAACACTTCAGAATATATAGCCAAATTATCGCCAACACAGCAATTGCTTAATATCTAGTTTAATTAGCTTATATATATTTTAAACTTTAAACAACAAAATATTAAATGGTAATTGAACTGTATTATGATGTTCGTCAATCTATGAATGAAACCAAAATATATAAAAATATATTATGAATTAACTGGTTCTAAGTTACGAGAAATTCTGCACAATGCTAAAATATGAATAAGGGGATTCGAAATTTACCGTAAATTGTTAAATTGCTCGAAATTAAGAGAACAACATGGTCAATCATAAACCACTATAAATCTCGATTGAAATTTACTATAAAACTCAATTGAAATTTATGTAAAACTCGATTGTTATGACAAATTGTGCATAAAACCAAATTATATTTCTAAGGGATTCAAAACTTTTTGTAAATAGTTTCATTAATCAAAATTAAGAGAACAATATAATTGTATAAGAAACTGTAATCTCGATTGAGATTTACTGTAAAACTCGATTGAATTTTATGATAATTTGTTTAGATAATCAAATTATCATCGTCGAAATGGTGCACAATGCTAAAATATGAATAAGGGGATTCGAAATTTAACGTAAATTGTTAAATTGCTCGAAATTAAGAGAACAATATGGTCAATCATAAACCACCATAAATCTCGATTGAAATTTACAATAAAACTCAATTGAAATTTACGTAAAACTCGATTGTTATGACAAATTGTGCATAAAATCAAATTATATTTCTAAGGTATTCAAAACTTTCTGTGAATAGTTTAATTAATCAAAAGTAAGAGAACAATATAATTACGTATAAAACATTGTAATCTCGATTGAGATTTACTGTAAATTTGAATTTTACGATAATTTGTTCACATAATCAAATTATCATCGTCAAAATTGTGCACAATGCTAAAATATGAATAAGGGGATCCGAAATTTACTGTAAATTGTTAAATTGCTCGAAATTAAGAGAACAATATGGTCAATCATAAACCACTATAAATCTCGATTGAATTGACTGTAAAACTCAATGGAAATTTAAGTAAAACTTGATTGTTATGACAAATTGTGCATAAAAACAAATTATATTTCTAAGGGATTCAAAACTTTCTATAAATAGTTTATTTAATCAATATCAAGAGAACAATATAATCACGTATAAAAAACTGTAATCTCGATTGAGATTTACTGTAAAACTCGATTGAATTTTACGTTAATTTGTTCTCATAATCAAAATTATCATCACCGAATTAATTATTTTCCAGAGTTCTAATCAAATACTTACCGTGTTCATCACGACTTGCATAAACTTCGTCATCCGGGATTGTACAATTACCCACCATATTTAGGTTTGTGGAGATCATGATGTAGAGATTGATTAGGTTTGAGGAGATCGTGATGAAGATATTGATTTTGAACTAACTTCTAATTAGTTTTCTTAAACGTTAAAGAAGAAATTTGAATTTACACTAATTACATGAAGAACCAACAATTGTGTTTTTCAATCATGAAAATAAATTGAATTTAAATTTAGGTTTATTATGTAAAATGTTATAAGTGTCTTTGTTTAATTAAGTTTTAAGTGTTTCAAATTTAAGTTAAGTAAAAAGGATATAAATGACTTTTCAATTTAAAGTTGTTATTTTAATTTTCCTTTAAAAAATAAACATAAGGCTATTTTGGACTACAAATAATCGGTCTAAATTGCCAAAATTAAACCGAAAGTTACCTACGCCACGTGGCATGTTTTTAAGGCATGATCGCACATGCGGCCAATTACATAGGGACGCATCCTAGACGCCTCGAACATTGAGAATATGTGATCATTGTTTCTTTGTCAAAGTATATGAAATACTATGTGAACTTTTGAATATAATATGAAAACCATATATGATAACTGGGGAAATTAAATATTCGGCACTTTGTAATATTAGTATCACTGGATATGTAAATTCAATTTAATACCATAATTTAAATGTTGGTTGTAATATTCATATCACTGTCAAATAATTGAACAAAAATGGATAAAATTGGCTTCGTGCACTACATGTGACCATTATCTTACAATTTGGAGGCAAAAATATCATGTTATAACATGATAATGTGAGATAAACGTTATAATATTTTCTCTAAAAGATGAGATAATGTGATAATTATTTCTTCAAAATACGAGATAACGGCCACGTGCTACAATACATGACCAATTTTGTCCCTTTCGTCAAATTAATTGACGATAGTACGAATATTGCATCCAATATTTTAATTACACAACAAAATTGTTAGTTAGTGACAAAAATATAAGTGACAATATGAAAATTTTTTACAAAATAGTTACATTAAGTGATAAAATTATAAATTTTGTCATTAACAACTCTTGCTAGAATATTCAAAATGCACTTACAGTATATTATAAAGGGAAAAAAAGTATAGTTTATACATCATTAAGCCACTACATTAAGAGTTGACACTTAATATAAACACACACGACACTTAAATCAGAAAAAAAAATTGCTTATGTGATAACATGGATATATTGTCACTTAATATGGATATACACGGGACTTACATTAGAATAAAGAATAAAGAAAATAAAATTGTTTATTACTTATCATTAAGTGACAACACCTGGACAAGTTGACATGTTGTCACTTAATAATAAATCAGAAAAAAAAGAAAAAGAAAAAGAAAATTGCTTATGTGATAACATGGACATATTGTCACTTAATATGGATACACACGGGACTTACACTAGAATAAAGAAAAAGGAAAATAAAATTACTTATTACTTATCCTTAAGTGACAACAAGCAGATATATTGATATGTTGTCACTTAATAAGGACTTAAGTGTAAAAAAAAGGAAAAAGGAAAAAAGAAAAAAGAAAATATGGGTACAACAATAGAAAACGAGTTACACTATAAAAAATAGCTGATTCCAATTAACACTTTTCGCTGATATATTGATATGTTGTCACTTAATAAGAACTTAAGTGTAAAAAAAAGGAAAAAAGAAAAAAGAAATATTAATAATATGTCATTCTACGTCGTAATGACGTCTAGGAATATTCCCTCTAGAACTTTTCCTACGTTGTGATTCACTATTATCGTTCTGGGGTAAATTACTCCCACTTGGATCAAGTGGTCCATTCGTGTCATTTTCCACCAATGATTCATCTAGCTCAATGCCATTCGCTGAATCAGCTAATTCGAATAGAGGTTCTCGACTTTTTATCTCACCTCTTTTAGGAAATTTGTTCTCCAAGAATGTCGCATCTCGTGAGTCGATTTCAGTGGTGCTACCCTCTTTATTTTCTCCTATGAACACGTAACCCTTAGAATGTTGAGCATCTCTTATAAAGATACATTTCTTTCCTCTGGGGCCAATCTTGCCATATTTGTTCGAAGAGTCGAGCACGTAAGCAGCTGATCCCCAAGGTCTAAGGTTACTGAGATCAGGTTTCCTACCTGTCCAAAGTTCATATGGAGTGGTAGCCACTGATTTTGATGGCACTTTGTTCAATATATAGGCAGCAGTTAACAAATCATCTTCCCAAAAGGAAATTGGTAATTTAGCTTGCACCATCATTTCTAGCAATGTTATATTCCTCCTCTCAGCAACTCCGTTTTGCTGAGGTGTGTCAGGATTAGTTAATTGCCCAGTTATCCCCTTTTCTTTACATAGGTCCTTAAATTGACCTGATAGATATTCCCAGCTTCGATCAGTTCTCAAGGATTTGATCGTTCTATCTAATTGATTTTCTACCTCATTAAGGTAACGTCTTAAACACTCCAGTGCTCCGGATTTATGCGAAATGAAATAGACATACCCACATCGAGTGAAGTCATCTATGAAAGTAATGAAATAGGAGGCTCCATATCTTGCCATAACACTAGTCGGACCACAGATGTCTGAATGGACTAATTGCAATGGAAATTCAGCTCTAATAGCCTTACCAAAGGTTTTACGAATAGATTTTCTATCAAGACAATTTTGACAAGTAGGTAAATCGATTTTAGATATTGGGCCCAATAATCCTTCTCTCGCGAGACGATTCATTCTATCTTGTCCTATGTGACCTAATCTAGCATGCCAAGTATTAACATTCACTATAGAATTATTGGAGGAAGAAGCATTCAAAACAGAACTACTATTAACATACAAATTACTAAGCCAAAAAATAATCTGGGCACATATTCACAAAGCTTATTTTGAGACGAACGTAAGTATATATGATAGATCGCATAATTCAATGTAACACATCGGGAAAACGCATAATACGATTTTAACAAAATAATTTTGTCAGAACAGTTTATACATCAAAAAATTCTGGAAAAATACAGATAATTATAACTTCATGTAAGCATGCTCCAATAATAGTTAAGCACAATTTGACTAATACAGCATGCCTCGAAAAATAAAACATCATAACTATAATTCCACAAATTCGAAAAACCACTAAGGAAAATAATTTGACTGGAATTATAAATCACGAACATCATGAATTATGAACATAATCAAAAAAAGAGGTTTCGAACTCAATCACAACAATGGCTCTGATACCAATGTTGGTTTTAAACAACATACATGCCTTAAATCCAAAATTCAAAGCAAATTAAATTAAGGATCATACTTGATAATTCGAACCGGAAATTGAATCACGAACCCTTTTCTTTGACTTCTGGTTATATCCAAATACCCTTGGTCGATCTCCAATCACGAACAGAAAGAAGATTCTGATCACAACCTAAGAACCTCGGGATTTCAATGTATTCTGAATGATCAACAATAGTTATCTACTTCAAAAGAAAATACGTGTTCTCTTTTGTCCCTCAAATATTTTTCTCTTTGATAAAATATTTTTGCTCTCTGTGTTTATTTTCCAATTTGAAATTGTGTTATGCAGATTAAAATAAAATTGAACATAGTCTCTTTTATTCAACTGGCCTGAGAGAGAGAGAGAGAGAGGGGTAGGGGCATAATAATTGGAGTGAATTAGTGAGGAGTTATCTAAACTCTCCCCTAACCAACTAGATCTCGGATCCGGTTCGGGTCAGCCCACATGGGCGCCCAGATCCGATCCGATCCAGATTGGATCAATCCAACAAATTTGGTATCAAAAGTATTTTTTCCTCAAAAGAAAAAACTTAGGGTGAATCCGCCATTGTTGGTGTCTAACAATCTGTGTACTTAAATATTTCGATCTAACACAAAAAATAGTAAGAAATATCTACTTGTATTGAAACCAAAGATCACTTCAATCACTATGTGAAAAACAAGGAAATTAGACTGGGCTTTGATAGGATAGTGCCCAGCAAGCCAACAAATATAAGCTTGTTAAGGAACTTCCTTTAGAAGCAATCTTATGATTCATAAGATAATACGCCCGTTTATTCATAGTACGTGAATTAAACAATGGCCAACTTCATCTCTCGCGAACGTATCTAAGCGATTGGATGAAACCCTGAGATCACTCATGACTACGGGATTATTCACTTCAGTATTGGGTGCGATTAATCATGAAACGGTCTCAAAGGTCGTGATCTAAAAAACGTTCCAAGTCATAGATTCATATCGAGACGGGGTATCGAATGAATCGTCAAGACTTGTAGGATTATGCATGATTCACATGGAGTGAATTTGTTGTCGTTTCATGAACAAGGCATTGAATGCTAGTGCATATGACTAGGTGGTTCGATAGGGGATCGAACGCATCAAACGACCCGAACAGAGAGACCCATCGTGAAAGTGCGTTAAGCATATCGGTAATGGAATGTCTCTCAAGACTTATAATAGAGTACGATTTAGTTCTTTGACTTGAGGTACTAGGGCGAATTCGGTACACGGGAATACGTACTTTGGTTTAGTAGCCGATCACATAGCTTGGTCATTGTGCGACTACTTTGGGTGCGTATGAACGTGTGCCCGGATGGTTAGTACTAATATAGGATCTATCGACTCATCCTGATAAGATGAGAGAATTTCCTGTACGTTCTTAGATAATGATATCCGAGGAATCTGCGGCCGCAGTCAGTGACGGATTTGGAAAGGGGTTTCCAAATTTAGCAGTCACACTGGAATTATTATCCTGAATTAGAAAGTACAGAATTGAGATAATTAGAGGTGCCGACCAATTCACACACCCGAGGTCTCAATCGGGAAATTAGTCGCTAGAAGGACCGTATGTACATGGCATTTATAAGAGTTGGAGGTTCACGAATATCAATTCACCTGAAGTTGGGCCTCATGGGCTTGTGGCTAGACATCGACTAATAAGGAAATTAATTCTGGAGTGGTCAATTAAAGTGGTTAATTGATCGGAGCAATTAATTACATATTAATTGCTCACTAATTAAATCACGAAAGTCGTGGGCCTGCTGCCAATTGATGGTGAACCTAGAGGGTCACACACAATACAGTTGGACAGTGACAGTCTGAAAGGAATCAATTGATTTAAGGAATTAAATCAATAAATTGAATTAAAGTATTAATTCAAGAAGAAGAATAATTAATTAGAAGTAACTAATTAATTAATCGAGAATTAATGTGTTAATTCAAAGTGGAGAATCATTAATTAGGAGTAACTAATTAATGAATCAATTGGAATTTCTGATTGATTAAATCCTCAATTAAACTGTTAATTGGAAAGGAATAATTGATTAATAGTGGATTAATTAATTAAAGCATATGGGCCAATTATTGTTAAGATAAATTAATCTGGGATTGATTAATCTTACATGGGCCGATTTTGTTAAGGGTGACTTGATTAAATTGATTTAAGATGGATGAAGCATGTGGGCATGGTTGAATTAATTAATTGATCTCTTGATCAATTAATTTAGTCATGGCTGAACCATGCTAAGAAAATTAAATTGATCTTATGATTAATTAGTCAAGGGGCCGATTTTTAATGGAAAAGGTTAGGAAAGATTTTCTTGTGAAGAGATATAGCATATCTTGTGAAGAGATATGTCATATCATGTTTCCTTAGGAAATAAGGAAAGATATGCAAAGACATATATCTTATATCTTGAAGGACTCTTCTAAATATAAGAGATATATCATAATCTCTTTAAGTAAGCAAGAAAATCTCAACAAACTAACAACCCCATTAAATAGGGAGGAGAGATCGAAATTTTCAATATAGAAAACCCAATCAAAAAGGAAAATCGATTTCTCTCCCTGTTCATTTTCTCTGAAATCGCCCCACCCCTGTGTAGGATTTTTCTCCAAGTTTTTCTTCCCGGATCTGAATCAAATTCCTGACGAGACAATTCCTTAATCCTAGTTCTGAGCCTTAGGATTTCGCGAAGTCACTCAAATCCATCTGGTGTGGACTTTCTCTAGAGGCACAACACTTGGGGTGCTCTAGTGAACAATTGAAGACCGGAGAAAAACCACCACCTTGCATGTGGTGAGGTAAAATAGCTTTTACCTTCTTATTTATTTTTAGTATATGCTTGCAGAAAATAAATTCAACCTTTATTCATATGTGCTAATAAGAAACCCTGGGATTTGGTGTATAAACAAAAATTTTAAATTCCGCACTGTTGTAGTTGACAGTTATACCCATAAAATCCCAACAGTGGTATCAGAGCCTAACTTATTATGCACATATGAAAAAAGGCTTGAACACTTCAAATTTTCATGAATATGTTTATTTGTCGTGTTCTATGCATGGATCTTGCTGATTATGATTAATTATGTGTTCGGGTAAATAGCATAATTCTTATTTGGGCCAGATCTGCAATTTGCGATTATTACAGGACTAAAACTGCAATTTACGATTTTTATAAAATCTGGACAGAATCTGAAATTTTATATTTCTGGAAATTTTGGGCTGAAACTGAAAATCTGTTTTTCTAAGCGATAGGGGTCTATTTTGCAATTTCCGTAAGTTGTGGGGCTGTTTTGCAATTTATGAAAACTTCAGGGTCTGTTTTGCGATTATTAAAAGTTTCTGGAAATAAAATATTTATTTCTGTTTTCTGGGCCAATTTGCAAGTTCTGGAATTTTTTGGGGCTGATTTATCATTTTCGAAAGTTTTGGGGTCAAAATGTAATTTTCGAAAATTGAGGGACCAAACTGTAATTTTCAAAATTTGAAATTTCCAGAACCTGAATTATGTTTAAAAGGTGTTTTATTATCCGAAGGATTAATTTTTCATAATTAGTAGTGGACTAAAGTAAGAACCATGTGATATTTTAAAAAGGGTTTTAAAATGATAGTTAAGAGATTGTTTTAGAAAGGGATTTTTAAAACTAGAATCTAAAGCTATTTTAAAAGGTAGTTTTAAAATAATATAAGAAATAAGAAAATTATATTTTTGCTTGTTTCTTGCTCTACGTGAAATTGTTCACGTGGTTTTCGATCGCGCCGAGCCTTGACCTTTAGGTTAGATGTGATTGGTTGATTTTAATCTAATTGGTTTTATTTGGCCTGCGAGCCTTAAGTTTTGGGCCACTTTGAGCCATTGTAATAGATAGGGCTTTAGTGTTTTATTAGTTTAGGATGGAGGCCCGTTACAAGCAAGGTGAGAGCCCAAGAAGACTAAAGGCCATGTATGCATGGTAAAATGTGTAATAGAGTAGGTCTCTGTGAAACCTAATAGATTGACCAATAGGACCATCGTCTTTGGCTCGATGGTGGTCCGCATAGCAGGCTCCCGATCGAAAACATACTGTGGTAGCATGCATGCTAGGTGTGAATGTTTTATTTTTATTTGTTGATTTATTTTAGGCTTGCGCGCTAGAATTTAGATAACTAAATAAATAATAAAGCATAATTAATACGGTGAGATCTCGAGGAGAGTTACCTCAAACTTCCTAAAACCGAAAATCCCCTCTCGAAATAAAATATTAAGTCATATTGGGTAAACTATAAAATGATGTTTTATAGATCCAAGCATTCCATCAATAGGGACTAGTGTATGTTGTCTACTTATCGATAGAGGTGATCCAGAGTCTGGCACCCGAGTCGAAGAAAGGAACAATACACGAAATTCCTTGATTCTTGTTTTTAACTAAACTCGACGAGGGTGGGGACTGGTCGGGACGTGAAAATCGACCGATAACCAGTTACGGGGATTTCATGAACGGGCCAGTTGCTCATCAAGATTGACTGGGTTAGACTTAAACGAGTACTAACATTTATGATGTAGCAGTGCTAGATAAATGCGAAAATCTGTATGCTTATTGTTGTCTATTATTTATATTTAGCCATGCCAATATTCACTGTCAATTGCGAACAAACAATATTGCAAATCTGGGAATCATCACTCCACGAGAAAGGCATGACCGGGTTCAAAAATATTAGTAAATATTGCACTTACCTGATCAAGAGGCTAATCGAATCAATGAGCTTGGTGCTAAATTGACTCTAGATGATAAAATGGTAATCATCACAAATGGCCTGCCTGAATCATTCTCTCATTTTATCGATCATTGTGAAGTTCCAAGTAAAGGAATTGAGACCAATGATTTGCATAAATTGTTAGACAAATATGAGAAAGCCCTCGAAAGAGGACAAGGATTGATCGAAGGAAAGAATTGTCCCTTATGTAAGAAAGATGAGGAACTGAGGAACATGACTGATGAGGAATTCCGAAACATACTTGACCAAGGTATAACCTAAGTTATTTCCTTTTGATGAAAAACATCTTAAGATTTTTCTTTTGATGTAAAACAACTAACATTTCTGGTTTCTGTAAAAGTGTTTACAGATGATGACTGGAACGTGCTGCATGTAACCAAGTTCGGGTTTCGACTGCATATGAGGGAAACATACTTCAGGGAATGGGTCAAGGAGCATCTGGATTTTTCTTATTAGCATATGTTTTTCTTTAAATTCTGGATTTAGGCATTAGTTAGAGTTTTGTCTATTTATTTCGAACTTTGTGCGAAACTTCTTAGCTTTACCATTATGAATGGAGTTATTTTAATTAAAGCTTTTAATTCGTACATAATTGCTTTACCGTTGTAAATAAAGCAAAGGAATAAGCATTGATAAAAACTTAAACAATTATGCTAAATCAAGAAAAGAAAAACAAATTAGATAATTATCCACATTCGATAATAATTCCTGAAAGAGGGAATCGGTGAATTGTTTTCAATCATGGCTCTTGAAAGATAGAAGATTGATGAAATCAAAAACATGCGAATCCTGTCTGAATAGGAAACAATCGATTAAAGGTATTTTGAAATACCAAGTGTTTAATGGATAGAAAACCATTAATACACATGTGGATCACTAAAGCATTAGTGCAAGTAATTAATTGCGTCATAAAGTATCCTGATAGCATTTAGGATACGAGTACTTTGGAAAGGTTGAAGGGTTCAAAGTGTTTCATAAAGGCACTAAGTAAAGTGCAAGTATGAAAATGTTGAAAGGATTCAAAGGAATTTCCAAACCGAAGCAATTAAGGGCATTAAAGTATGATCATTCGATGTAATCGAAGTGATTAATACATAAACCCTAAATTACTCAAAATTATCTAAATCGAGAATAGAATTCTTGAATAGCGAGTTAAATCTAGTAAAATGAATCGAACTATGAAAGACTAGATTCATTCCTTAAATTAGTATTGCTAAAACTTCTCAATCAATTCTGGGGGTCAACCCCATGACTCTAGAAGGATACTTTGACTAGTAACCTTTTGAGTCAATTCCTACGAAAAACCGTACTAACTCAAGTATGGTATATCATCCATGAATGATAAAATTGGATAGTGGATCCAATTGAGAAAATTTGTAGGGTATCCAACGAAATCCATTGGATACCTGTTCCATGATCCTAAAGAACGAAAGCAGTCCGTTACTAAGGATACCCAATTCTTAGAGGGTGGTTCCCTCGCTAATAGAAATGGGATATTACCATGGAACTTGATGAAGTCCTAGACTTGGACACATCCCTACAAATAGTGGGAGTATATTTTCAAACCTACTGAACCAAAATTTTGTACACCAAATTTCGAAGATTTGATCGAATTCGAAAAGAACTAGTACGTTCACGAATATGATCGATCGGATAGTGATCCAAGAAACTTTCGAAATATATATGTATAACATAGATTAGGGCACATAGCTTAAAACGCCGTGTGGTCTGAGTGGATTTCCAATAATCTATTTAGAAACGCTGAACCGTAGAAACTTCGTATGACCACGAGGCAAAACCATTTGATGTAATTCCAAAGGTGAATCTATGATTCTGGACCAGTATCCCGAAGCTGGAACATGCAACTAGATGAGACAGTCAAAGTAGTTGACTTTATCAAAATTGTATGTAAATCTCAAAGTACAAAAGAATCAGTGAGAGTTGTTGCATTGTTCGTAATATGACACTAAATTTGACATAGATGTTGTAAGAGTGTTAAGCGCAGACGAAAGCGTGTTCATTCATGCAATTCTTCATTAAAAGATTTAAGGGATACATCTCACGTATTGGCAGTACGTATCTATTGTGATAGATTAGAGAAGATGTTTGAAATCCCAAATCTTAGTACATGGACAAAACTGAATAAAATCAGTATGGAAAGTCATAGAGAGGACAGTTTCCATAGAGATATAAAGTCTCTCGCAAAGACAATGCGCCCTACATTTGATGAGTAAAGAGGATAATATCTCTGAACACCTTCCACATAAAAGGTGACATAGTATATGCAATGTCATGTACAAGACCAGACTAAACACATGCTATGAGTATCATAAGCTGATGTTAGTCGAACACCAGTAAGGAGTACTGGATTACCGAAAAGAGCATTCCTTAAACAACTCTGGGAGTTCTGAGGATATATTGCTGGTCAACGGTAATGATGAAGAATTGGAACTCAAAGGATTTAATGATTCGAGTTTCCCGTCTGAAGTGAATTAAATATTCTGGTTTTATGGGGCAACGATGATTTGAAAGGAGTTCAAAAGGACAATCGATGCCAGGTTAACCAATAAAACAGAACATTTCGCAGTATTGAATACAGCGAAGGAAAGTGTTTAGACGAAAACTTCTTCCAATAAATTGGAAGTAGTACCTAGCATTGCGAAGCCTATAGTTATCTTCAATGATAACTTAAGGCAATTGCTTTAGCAAAGGAATCGAGATCTCACCCATGATCTAAACACAAATATACCATATGATCTGGAAAATCATAGGTAGAATAAGACGTGGGGGTAAACCACGTCAAGAGACAACATAGCAGATCCACTAATTAAGTCATAATCACAAAAGGGTTCGACGGACATCTTGAGAGAGATGGGCCTTAGAAACGTATGTGGTTGGCTTTAGAGTTGGGATTCGGTAAGATAAACAGCCCTAGGCACAGCGGAATATAAATATTTTAGGACCTCTTACGGAATCTTGCCAGGATACTACTCTAGATATATATATATATATGAACATAAATAAAACGATAGTATAAGTTTGCACGTTATACCTATCTCCTTGCAAATCCTTGGCTAGCAAAAACGAACTCTGAATTTCTCCTCAGCCAAATCGATCCAAGCTCTGCAGTAGCGCCCCACGTGTTGCGCCTCTACGGGTTGATACACCACAATATCACGAAAATAATATATCTTGATCAGCTAGAACACAAGATATATTATGATCTAGGAATTAGGAACGATTTAGGAACAAGATCGAAAACGAAAAATTCTTCCACAGGGAAGAATGGGTTCGGTCGACTATTGCTTGGGAGAGGGAGAGAAAATTTTGCTCTTGCTCAAAATTTTGCTTGTTGAGTTGTTTGAAAATAACTATAAGATAGCTACTTATAGTTATCTCCCTAACCTAGTCCTAATAGGACTAGGTTTCCTCTCTCCTACATGGGCCATGGCCCTCTTTAATTAGAAGACCAAGTCTTCTGATTAATTCATGGCCCAGTTAATTAACTTGACCAGGCTTTATTTAATCTTCTAATTAAATAGCCCAATTAATTAACTTAATCTCCCATTTAATTAAATCAGACTCTAAGCCCATTTAATTAAAATCCCTTCTAATTAATTAAATCCAACTTAATTAATTAATTCACAAATTAAATTCCAATTTAATTTATGATCCTGATCCAATTCCAATTGGATCCCATTTGTTCCAATTTGGGTCGACCCACCCATAATAATCGACCCAGTCGATTATTCACCCAGTCGACCCAGTCGACTCGGTCGTTCTTATTTCCTCGCTTTCGCTTCATGTGTATTGTGTATGGTTCACCACATAATTGGCCGTGGGTTATAATTAAATATTATTTAATTATTCGAGTAAGACTTACTCTAAATCAATCGAACACTTTGTCGATTGATCATTCCAAAATTAGCACCCTTGCCAATTTGGGAATTCTCCCACACTCCACGGTCGATGTCCAGCCACAAGCCCATGGAGCCCAATCACTGGCGAATTAATTCAGTGAACCTTTTATTATTTATAATTTCCATATACGACATAATCTCTCCATCGATCAATCTCCCAATCGAGACTTAAGGGCCTGGTCTTTCATCGGATTCCCTTTTCTATTGTCTTGACCTTATGTACTCTGATCTCTAAATAAATTCTCTTTGACTTAATCTTTATGAGCTACTTACATAAAGTTGTCAAATACCTTGGCCAAGGATTTACCAGAATTAATTTCTCACAGAAATCCATAGGAGAATTTCCCAACCAATCAAGTCGGGTCAATGGATCCTTTGTTGATGATATGAATCTGCATACGAGTTCCTCTATACCCAATGTGAGTCCACAGAGACTTTCTGGCGATCCCCAGTCAGTCGGAACTCATATCAAAGCATAGACGTTCTCGTACCAGATAAACCCTATCACCTCAAGTAGTTAGGGATCGTTCCTCGTATACTATTATAAATTTGGAATAACTTCAACCCCGATATGCGACTACCGCTTCCATGGTGAGTTATTTCCTAATTGGGGTATTCAGTGCGCTTGCCATCCCAGCAAGCCACCCACTTATGTGTGTCGACCATCTCAGTCACGCTCGTGGACCCCAGCGTTCTCCAGTTCATCGGAGTACACACAATAGTGAGAGTCTAACCGAATCCAATGATGTCCTATCTCAATTGGATTCTACGACTCTTGAATATGTTCTAGATCACGGCCTTGGAGATCAGTCCACGGGTTGTCTCATAGCCTTGTGATCTAAGGACTTCTATCCTTATGCGTAGATAATTATTACATAAGATAAAGTTGACCATTTAATAAAGTGCATTTATTAATCGAAATTGAATAGTTCCTTATTTATTACAATAAATGCTCGCCATACAGCTGGCTTGCAGGACACTATTTCTATCAATCTCCCACTTGTCCTAAAGCCAATCTTTTATGTTCTTGAGTCCCATCTTGTGCAGATGTTTCTCAAATGCCTTTTGAGGCAGAGGCTTCGTTAGCGGGTCCGCCGTATTATCTTCTGAGTCGACACGTTCCATCTTAATGTCTCCTCTACCAATGATATCTCTTATCACGTGGTATCGTCTTTGTACGTGCTTGGATTTCTGATGAGATCTCGGCTCCTTTGCTTGCGCTATAGCCCCATTGTTATCACAGAAGATAGTAATGGGCTCAACGATGCTAGGTATCACATCCAATTCCTGGATGAAGTTCCTCATCCAAACACCTTCCTTTGCTGCATCACTCGCAGCAATGTATTCTGCTTCGGTGGTTGAATCTGCGGTTGTTTCTTGCTTGGAGCTCTTCTAGCTAACCGCACCACCATGGAGGCAGAATACGTATCCTGATGTCGACTTGAAGTCGTCTACATCACATTGGAAGCACGAGTCTGTATAGCCTTCCAATTTCAATTCTCTTCCACCGTATACCAAGAACAATTCCTTAGTCCTTCTCAGGTACTTCAGAATTGTCTTTACGGCTATCCAGTGCTGCTCACCTGGATCAGACTGGTAGCGACTTGTAACGCTTAGAGCGTACGCTACGTCTGGTCTCGTACATAACATACCATACATTATGCTTCCTATCGCGGATGCATACGGTACTCGAGACATATTGCTTCTCTCTTCAGGCGTCTTTGGCGCCATAGACTTAGAGAGCGCAATCCCATGTCTCATTGGAAGCAATCCTCTCTTGGATTCTTCCATACTAAATCTTTTCAAGATTATGTACTGGGATTGGGAGAGGCCCAGCAGTCCTTTTGATCTATCTCGGTAGATCCTTATACCTAGTACAAAGGATGCTTCTCCCATATCCTTCATTGAGAATTGTGTAGATAACCATGCTTTAGTTTCGGACAGCGCTTTCACATTATTTCCAATGAGAAGAATGTCGTCAACGTAAAGCACCAAAAATTCAACTGTACTCCCACTGATCTTCTTGTACACGCAAGGTTCGAACATGTTTTTGATGAATCCAAAAGTTTGGATTGTCTCATCGAAACGAATGTTCCAAATTCGGGAAGCTTGCTTCAGTCCATAAATGGACCTCTGGAGTTTGCACACCTTGTGTTCATCTCCTTTGGATGCTTATCCTTTTGGTTGCTCCATGTAGATCTCCTTGTCAATGTCCCCATTGAGGAAGGCAGTCTTTACATCCATCTGCCATATCTCGTAGTTATACCACACAGCTATGGCCAGCAAAATTCGAATGGATTTAGGCATTGCGACGGGCGAGAAGGTCTCCTCAAAGTCGATACCTGGCCTTTGAGTGTATCCTTTTGCCACTAGTCGCGCCTTGTAGGTTATTACCTCTCCGTTCACTCCAAGCTTTCGCTTATAGATTCACTTGCAACCCACGGGAGCTACTCCCACTGGTGGATCTACCAAGGCCCAGACCTTGTTTGAGTGCATGGAGTCCAATTCGGATTCCATGGCTTCGCGCCACTTTCCCGAGTCTATGTCTAGCATAGCCTCTTCGTAAGTCCTTGGGTCGGTTAGAGACTGTCCAGTCGCATGCAGCAGACCGTAGTACCTCTCGGGTTCTCTACGTTGTCTTTCTGACCTACGAAGTATCGGTGTACTTTCTGGTGCACTTTCATGCTCATGTTCTCCCACTGCCTGTGGCGACGGGTCAGCTTGTTCGACCTGTTCGGCCTTTTCAGCTTCAGTGACCTCATCCAGTTCTACGTTATTTTCCTTCTTGTCAACCAAGAAATCCTTCTCCAAGAAGTGAGCGTTCCTCGAGACAAACGTAGTTTGTCTTGCAGGATCGTAGAACTCGTATCCTATTGAGTTTTCCGGATACCCCACAAATTTGCACAAAGTGGATTTAGTTTCCAATTTATCTCCCACTAGCTTTTTAACGTAAGCGGGAGATCCCCATATGCGCATGAATGCGTATGAGGGTGCCTTGCCAAACCATAATTCGTATGGTGTCTTTTCTACGGATTTGGAAGGTACCATGTTCAGTATCTTCGTTGCCGTGAGGAGGGCACGTCCCCAAAATGAAAGAGGAAGGTCAGTAGCACTCATCATGGATCGAACCATGTCCATCAAAGTTCGATTCCTTCTCTCTGCCACTCCATTTAACTGGGGTGTTGCAGGAGGAGTCCACTGCGATAATATTCCATGCTCTACAAGATAATTCAGAAATTCGTTACTAAGAAATTCTCCACCTCGGTCAGGACGAAGAGCCTTTATCGTATGACCAAGTTGATTCTCTACTTCCATCTTGAATTCTTTGAATCGCTCAAAGGCTTCAGACTTGTGTTTCAACAAGAACACATATCCATAACGACTAAAGTCGTCAGTGAAAGTGATGAAGTAGTCATAGCCACCTCGGGCGCTTTTTCTTAGTGGTCCACATACGTCAATATGTATTAAGTCCAATGTTTGTTTGTCTCGCTCAGGGTTTCCCTTAAATGGGAACTTAGTCATTTTACCCTTTAGACATGGTTCACATGTTGGCATTTCATCAATGCGATTGATTCCAATCGCGCCAGAAGATGCTAACTTTTGAATCCTTGACTTAGATATATGCCTAAGTCTAGCGTGCCATAATTGGGCAGAGATTTCATTATCTTGTTTCCTTTTGTTTTGTTGTACGTGCATGACTAACTTAGGTGGTTCAATGGTATATAGTCCATCTTTTAATGTACCAGTGAAAAACATATTATCATTCATGAATAACGAAAAGGAACCTTTATTAATAGTAAAATTAAAACCTTCATTATCCAAAACAGAAATAGAAATGATGTTTTTCACCAAACCAGGTACATAAAGAACGATCCTAAGGACTAGCTTATTACCACCTAAATCTAACTCCACTTCGCCAATGGCCTCGGCAGCAGCTCTAGCTCCATTGCCAAATCTCAGGATCCAATCCCCTGGCCTAAGTGGCCTTGTTGCTCCCATCACCTGTAAATCATTACAAAGATGAGAACCACAAGCAGTGTCTAGCACCCATGATGCACAGTTAATCGATAAATTAACTTCAACAAGGAATATACCTTTCGAGCTCTCCAAGAACTCTTTGCAGTTCCTCTTCCAGTGTCCAGGTTTCTTGCAGTAGAAACATTTCTGTTCACCAGACGAAGCTTTACGCTTCTTTCCCTTCCCTATGGGCCCAGATGGTGCTTTGCCTTTGCTTGAAGAAGCATTTCCTTTCCCCTTCCCTTTCTTTGTCCTTTTGGACTTGGATTGGGTCGAGGTAGCAACCATCACTGGCTTCTCTCTTTTCATGGAAGCCTCGGCAGTGGCGAGCATATTAGCCAACTCGTGAAGTTCAACATCCATCTTGTGCATGTTGTAGTTCACTACGAATTTCTCGAATGATCTTGGCAACGACTGGAGGATTATATCCTGGCAGTAGGTCTTGTCCATCTTTACATCAAGATGACCAAGCTTTTCAATAAGCCCAATCATCTTGATGCAGTGAGATCGAACATCAGCACCTTCAGCCATCCTCGTTTGTTGCAAAGTCTTAGCAGTTTCATACCGCTCATATCTACTTTGCACCCCAAATAGACCATTCAGGTGCGTGTAGATTGCAAAAGAAGACTTCATATGCTCGTGCTGCTTTTGAAGCTCATTCGTCATGGATGCCAACATGAGACAACGTGACTGACATCGTCAAGCCATAAATCTACGGCTTCTTTCTCAGTATCATCGGCATCCTTAGCAAGTTCGGGAGGGGGCCCATCAAGGACAAAACCTCTCTTTTCAGAAGCGAGAATAATCTTAAGGTTCCTGACCCAGTCATGGAAGTTGGGTCCAGTTAATTTGTTTTGTTCAAGTATGATGGAAATCGGATTCTTAGACATTATATCTACAAAATGACGAGAGAAGAAATAAATACGCGAAAGATTAATTTAAAATGCACAATTTACAAACATGGTTTTTATTTGTAAATTACTCCCACTATTTTAATCAAAATCTTATGCCCCCACATAAGTTTCGGGAATTTAAAATATCCTAGCGGGCTTAAGGTCCAAATGCAATCTCCTAGTACCCATGACTCGTTGGCCATACTATTTGATTCACTTGGTGGTCGATTATGTCGACGGTTAACCATCGCGGCTAACTCTTAAGTTCATTTAGCCTCGTTTTTCAATATGGACCCACGACTCGTGAGACATCCATACTTACTAGCGTTAAATCATGTCCAATACTCGTGGAGAGAAATAGTTCAATCCTAGACGCCCCACGACTCGTGAGACAGCGCCTAAAACCTTGCTATCCTCTCCCTTGGCACTAAACTCGTGCATCGAGGCAATAGACATATTATCTTCCTATAGCTCGACCCACGACTCGTGAGACATCGAGATATATTCGTACAGTATGCCTAAGACCTAGTAATTGGATAGGCTCGGACCATAGAGACTATTCATATGCGCCCTTAAGTTCGATTTAATATTCTAATTGAATTTTAAGTTCAATTGGAGGTTTTAAGTTTTCTTGTGCGAGGTCTCATCAAATTATGCTTTATCTTGTTTACGTGATCTATTCTAAGCATGCATGACATACATCAAAGAATATAAGTAAACATACATCACCTAGCAGGATATGATTGATCGATTGCCCATCCTATGCGATTCATCACGAGCCAAGTGATGAATCAATTGGTCAGTCTAGGGTGGAAATTAAATGTCCTAACTATTACAATTTTTAAACCCATACATCATGGGCCTTCTTGTAATATCCAGCTTGATTGGGCCTCCATGTAATTAATTGGGCCTCCATGTCCTCCAAGGTAATGGGCCTCCATGCGGATCTTCAAGTCTTCATGAGGTCTTCTCGGCCCCAAGCCTAATCTAAGCCTAGCTTATAAATTATACAAATGGTCCTATTCTATTACATTTGTTTGCGCAAGCAAGGGCACCAATCAGGCCCATTTAATTACAACCCATAAAAATAAATAAACCAAAACTACACAGGGCTTAAGGTCAATATCGATCAATCCATATATTCACTCAAGAACATGCATAAATTCACATAAAGGCAAAAATGTAAATTTACCGGCTCCTTTAATTTTAATTCATAAAATTTATCCAAGTTAATTAATTTTGAATTAACAATTAACCTCTAAGATTAATTAGCTCTTACTTGAGCTCCAAGTAATCTACAAATCATATCTTGATTAAGATTGGTTAATTAAGGTAATCTAAATCTCTAAGATTCTTACCTTATCCAAAACTCTAAGTTTCCCAATATTCCTAAATCTCCAAGATTCTCAAGATAATCCTATATTGTTTAGATTAGTTTAATTAAGGTAGTGTTCAACTTTAACAGAATAACTACCTTATCCAAAAACTCCAAGTTTCCTAATCTCCCAAAATTCTAAATTTCCAGAATTTCCAAAATAGGCAGAATTAGAGTCCAACCAAAAACGACCAGTCGAAACCAATCAGGACATTGCCACGTGGACAGCCCACGCGCGACCACCAGGCCGGCGCGTGAGCAGCACGCGGCTGTGTGCGGCAGCAAGCAGCCGCGCACAACAGCGCGCGAACAGCAGCCCGAAGGCTGCTGCCGCGTGCAGCGTGTGCGACCAGCAGGCTGCCAGCACGCTGCCTACGGCAGCGGCTCTCGGTGGCCGCCTAGCCGCGCTGCGCTGCTGCGCACCGCCGCGTGCCACCGCGGGTTGGGTCTAAATATATATTTTTTTTTGTTTTCGATTACTTATGATTTAATTAAACAAACCCAGTTAAATTAAATCCTAATTCAAAAATAAAATTAACATGATAAAAAACTCGAATCAAAATTACCCATTAACTCTAAGTTAAAAATAAAGTCCTAAAACATTCAAAGTTAAAGAACTAGCCACATAAATCAAACATATGATTTAATAAACACAGAATTCGCAAATTCATATGTATACAAAGCCTAGAGTTGGCTCTGATACCACTGTTGGAATTCGGTAAGATAAACAGCCCTAGGCACAGCGGAATATAAAAATTTTAGGACCTCTTACGGAATCTTGCCAGGATACTACTCTAGGTATATATATATGAACATAAATAAAACGATAGTATAAGTTTGCACGTTATACCTATCTCCTTGCAAATCCTCGGCTAGCAAAAACGAACTCTGAATTTCTCCTCAGCCAAATCGATCCAAGCTCTGCAGTAGCGCCCCACGTGTTGCGCCTCTACGGGTTGATACACCACAATATCACGAAAATAATATATCTTGATCAGCTAGAACACAAGATATATTATGATCTAGGAATTAGGAACGATTTAGGAACAAGATCGAAAACAAAAAATTCTTCCACAGGGAAGAATGGGTTCGGTCGACTATTGCTTGGGAGAGGGAGAGAAAATTTTGCTCTTGCTCAAAATTTTGCTTGTTGAGTTGTTTGAAAATAACTACAAGATAGCTACTTATAGTTATCTCCCTAACCTAGTCCTAATAGGACTAGGTTTCCTCTCTCCTACATGGGCCATGGCCCTCTTTAATTAGAAGACCAAGTCTTCTAATTAATTCATGGCCCAGTTAATTAACTTGACCAGGCTTTATTTAATCTTCTAATTAAATAGCCCAATTAATTAACTTAATCTCTCATTTAATTAAATCAGACTCTAAGCCCATTTAATTAAAATCCCTTCTAATTAATTAAATCCAACTTAATTAATTAATTCACAAATTAAATTCCAATTTAATTTATGATCCTGATCCAATTCCAATTGGTTCCATTTGTTCCAATTTGGGTCGACCCAGTCGACCTACCCATAATAATCGACCCAGTCGATTATTCACCCAGTCGACCCAGTCGACTCGGCCGTTCTTATTTCCTCGCTTTCGCTTCATGTGTATTGTGTATGCCCCCGTAGGTTCACCACATAATTGGCCGTGGGTTATAATTAAATATTATTTAATTATTCGAGTAAGACTTACTCTAAATCAATCGAATACTCTGTCGATTGATCATTCCAAAATTAGCACCCCTGCCAATTTGGGAATTCTCCCACACTCCACGGTCGATGTCCAGCCACAAGCCCATGGAGCCCAATCACTGGTGAATTAATTCAGTGAACCTTTTATCATTTATAATTTCCATATACGACATAATCTCTCCATCGATCAATCTCCCAGTCGAGACTTAAGGGCATGGTCTTTCATCGGATTCCCTTTTCTTTTGTCTTGACCATATGTACTCTGATCTCGAAATAAATTCTCTTTGACTTAATCTTTAGGAGCTACTTACATAAAGTTGTCAGATACCTTGGCCAAGGATTTACCAGAATTAATTTCTCACAGAAATCCATAGGAGAATTTCCCAACCTATCAAGTCGGGTCAATGGATCCTTTGTTGATGATATGAATCTGCATACGAGTTCCTCTATACCCAATGTGAGTCCACAGATACTTTCTGGCGATCCCTAGTCAGTCGGAACTCATATCAAAGCATAGACGTTATCGTACCAGATAAACCCTATCACCTCAAGTAGTTAGGGATCGTTCCTCGTATACTATTATAAATTTGGAATAACTTCAACCCCGATATGCGACTACCGCTTCCATGGTGAGTTATTTCCTAATTGGGGTATTCAGTGCGCTTGCCATCCCAGCAAGCCACCCACTTATGTGTGTCGACCATTCCAGTCACGCTCGAGGACCCCAGCATTCTCTAGTTCATCGGAGTACACACAATAATGAGAGTCTAACCGAATCCAATGATGTCCTATCTCAATTGGATTCTACGACTCTTGAATATGTTCTAGATCACGGCCTTGGAGATCAGTCCACGGGTTGTCCCATAGCCCTGTGATCTAAGGACTTCTATCCTTATGCGTAGATAATTATTACATAAGATAAAGTTGACCATTTAATAAAGTGCATTTATTAATCGAAATTGAATAGTTCCTCATTTATTACAATAAATGCTCGCCATACAGCTAGCTTGCAGGACACTATTTCTATCATTTAGGGCAAGTGGGAGATTGATAGGATAGTGCCCAGCAAGCCAACAAATATAAGCCTGTTAAGGAACTTCCTTTAGAAGCAATCTTATGATTCATAAGATAATACGCCCGTTTATTCATAGTACGTGAATTAAACAATGGCCAACTTCATCTCTCGCGAACGTATCTAAGCGATTGGATGAAACCCTGAGATCACTCATGACTACGGGATTATTCACTTCAGTATTGGGTGCGATTAATCATGAAACAGTCTCAAAGGTCGTGATCTCAAAAACGTTCCAAGTCATAGATTCATATCGAGACGGGGTATCGAATGAATCGTCAAGACTTGTAGGATTATGCATGATTCACATGGAGTGAATTTGTTGTCGTTTCATGAACAAGACATTGAATTCTAGTGCATATGACTAGGTGGTTCGATAGGGGATCGAACGCATCGAACGACCCGAACAGAGAGACCCATCGTGGAAGTGCGTTAAGCATATCGGTAATGGGATGTCTCTCAAGACTTATAATAGTGTACGATTTAGTCCTTTGACTTGAGGTACTAGGGCGAATTCGGTACACGGGAATACGTACTTTGATTTAGGAGCCGATCACATAGCTTGGTCATTGTGCGACTACTTTGGGTGCGTATGAACGTGTGCGCGGATGGTTAGTACTAATATAGGATCTATCGACTCATCCTGATAAGATGAGAGAATTTCTTGTACGTTCTTAGATAATGATATCCGAGGAATCTGCGGCTGCAGTCAGTGACGGATTTGAAAAGGGGTTTCCAAATTTAACAGTCACACTGAAATTATTATCCTGAATTAGAAAGTACAGAATTGAGATAATTAGAGGTGCCGACCAATTCACACACCCTAGGTCTCAATCGGATAATTAGTCGCTAGAAGGACCGTATGTACATGGCATTTATAAGAGTTGGAGGTTCACGAATATCAATTCACCTGAAGTTGGGCCTCATGGGCTTGTGGCTAGACATCGACCATGAGGTGTGGGTAATCCTAAATTAATAAGGAAATTAATTCTGGAGTGGTCAATTAAAGTGGTTAATTGATCGGAGCAATTAATTACATATTAATTGCTCACTAATTAAATCACGAATGTCGTGGGCCTGCTGCCAATTGATGGTGATCCTAGAGGGTCACACACAATACAGTTGGACAGTGACAGTCTGAAAGGAATCAATTGATTTAAGGAATTAAATCAATAAATTGAATTAAAGTATTAATTCAAGAAGAAGAATAATTAATTAGAAGTAACTAATTAATTAGTCGAGAATTATAGTGTTAATTCAAAGTGGAGAATCATTAATTAGGAGTAACTAATTAATGAATCAATTGGAATTTCTGATTGATTAAATCCTCAATTAAAGTGTTAATTGGAAAGGAATAATTGATTAATAGTGGATTAATTATTTAAAGCATATGGGCCAATTATTGTTAAGATAAATTAATCTGGGATTGATTAATCTTACATGGGACGATTTTGCTAAGGGTGACTTGATTAAATTGATTTAAGATTGATGAAGCATGTGGGCATGGTTGAATTAATTAATTGATCTCTTGATCAATTAATTTAGTCATGGCCGAACCATGCTAAGTAAATTAAATTGATCTTATGATTAATTAGTCAAGGGGCTGATTTTTAATGGAAAAGGTTAGGAAAGATTTTCTTGTGAAGAGATATAGCATATCTTGTGAAGAGATATGGCATATCATGTTTCCTTAGGAAATAAGGAAAGATATGCAAAGAGATATCTTATATCTAGAAAGACTCTTCTAAATATAAGAGATATATCATAATCTCTTTAAGTAAGCAAGAAAATCTCAACAAACTAACAACCCCATTAAATAGGGAGGAGAGATCGAAATTTTCAATATAGAAAACCCAATCAAAAAGGAAAATCGATTTCTCTCCCTGTTCAGTTTTCTCTGAAATCGCCCCACCCCTGTGTAGGATTTTTCTCCAAGTTTTTCTTCCCGGATCTGAATCAAATTCCTGACGAGACAATTCCTTAATCCTAGTTATGAGCCTGGGGATTTCGCGAAGTCACTCAAATCCATCTGGTGTGGACTTTCTCTAGAGGCACAACACTTGGGGTGCTCTAGTGAACAACTGAAGACCGGAGAAAAACCACCACCTTGCCTGTGGTGAGGTAAAATAGCTTTTACCTTCTTATTTATTTTTAGTATATGCTTGCTGAAAATAAATTCATCCTTTATTCATATGTGCTAATAAGAAACCCTGGGATTTGGTGTATAAACAAAAATTTTAAATTCCGCACTGTTGTAGTTGACAATTATACCCATAAAATCCCAACAGGCTTGCCGAAACACATTTCCTTAAGACAATATTTATGTGGCTGCCACGGTGCATACAGTTTCTTTCCTGGTAGTCTCCCAAGATACAAAAGTCAGTTGTTTATTATTTGCACAAATAATTAACCCATGACGAACTTGAACTAACAGAAATTTCGAACTAAATTTTGATGAAAGTAAGAGAAAGAGAGAGTAGTATATCTCCTTTTAATTACTATATAAATTGATTCAGAATTGGCCAGATTCTTTTTCATATTTATAGACACAAAGTGCCTCTTGAGAAGGGGACACAATGTTTCGGTTCATAGGGTACCTCTTTGAACCGAATAGACACATGTCTTTCTTTTATTTATTTCAGTCACACATAAAAACCCCTACAAACCCCCACATGAATGAAATTGTTCTTCGAGTTCCTTCACATGATACAAATCATGTCAAAATTTCTTTAAGAATAATACCGTATCAGGATAGATGAAATATTTCATCTTGAACCTTTCCTAGTTAAAGCTTATCGGATTTATTTAGCCAATCGGGTGAAATATTTCATCTTGAACCGTCGCCTGTTTCTGTAAACCAAGACAATAAATTGTGTATTAATTACCTCATCCCAATAACCTCACTTAAATATTGTTGTAGTTTTTCTTAACAAGTCTTCTAGCCCAATTCCATCCATCTAAATAATCGGCTAATTAGAAATTAGCCCAACAATTTACTTTGAATAAGAAATACAAACTATACTATGTATCATTTATATTAATAAAAATAATGTTCTATTTAAAATTTTGATTAGCTAAATCTTGAAAAAAGTTGTGACTTCAAAAAATCTTTAATAATGTATGTGATTTTGTAAAACTTTTTTTCAAGTGTTCTAAATGAATTTCTTTTAATCATAAAACTAATTAAAAATGAAATTGCTCAAAGTTGTGATATTAATTCAACCGTATATAAATTTCATTTTATGAAGGAAAAAAAAAATAGTGCAATTTAGGATGTATAGGTAAAATGGTAATTTATAGTATTCACAATTATTAGTATGTCCAACTCTCTTTATAAGTTGCTTCATATTTTATTATGATTAATGATTATCTATCTCATAATATAGAACTAGTTATTTATTTAGTGATAGATATACAATTATTTCACTTGATTACATATACATCATTTATATCAATTGCCATGAAATTATCGACATATCAAACAAAATTATTTGTGTCTATTAACCGTGGACCATAGATGGACCAATGAGAGCACTCAGTATGGTGTCCAGTTAGATTTGAACCTGAGGTTCGTCTATGGAGGCGCAAGACGCTACCATTTGACCCAATAAATATAACAAACTTCACTAAAATCCTGCCCCCTCAGTTCAAATATCTGGCTCCGCCCCTGATTGCCATGCCTGAATAATTATGTCCAGTAATTTCAAAGCAACATTTCGTGGATTAATCCAATCGCCATATCAAGCAAGCTCATATGATTAAAGCAACGATGGAGGTCCTAGTTTACAATGGACCACTTCAATTTATAGACAAACTAGAAAAATTACGCCATGCCTGAACGTTGTTTAAATTACACATGAAATAGGTTTCGTGCAATTTTTCTTACATGGTTTAAATTGCACGTACGTTGTAAAATTAGAAAAGTGCACATACGTTGTACGTGTCTAATTTTAATTTCATGTGTATTTTTCATAAATTAGAGTAAAATTAGATATTTTTATGTCATAGAATATCATATACTTATGACTGGTCAATTTACTTTTTAAGAAATTTATTTTTATTAGTTATTATTGGTTTCTAAAAAAGAATGATGGCTTTGAATAGTTGTAAGAAAATATTAAATAAGGACTGATTTAGTCATTACATCTTATAAAATTGGTTCCAAAATAAGATCATAAAAACATTATTTAGTTCATTCCATCATAGTAGTTTTCATGTCAAGTTTATCCATTATTCACCGATGACACATGTTTAATTCATTTCTTCATAAATTTCACTCGAACTTTCATCTATTTCTCGAATATTTTTTCTTATTGATTTCACCAGTTTTTTAACCAATTTCACTAGTGTTTACCAATTTCACCCTAAGTTTCATCAATTCGTATGTTATCACTATTTGATTTTTCTTTATCTTTTTTTTCACTTTTTAATAGATTATAACATTTTTCATTGTTTTCCCCTTTTTCATCAATCTTTTTTCCAATTTAAACCATTTTATTCCAAGTTTACCTTTTTTTTTGTTGGTTAAAGTTTACCTGTTATTCACCTAATTTTTCATTGATTAAACATGATTTCACTGACTTCAAGCTTTTCTGACTGATTTTATCTGTTTCTTCACAAATTTCACCCAAACATTCATCGATTCATATGTTCTCACTGTTTAAACTTTTTTTATCGGTTTATTTTATTTTAGCAATTTATCCCTTTTTTTATCGGTTATAATATTTTTCATTGTTTCTCATTTTTGGTCAATTTCTTTTGCTTGTTTTCTTCAATTTAAACAATTTTTCTACCGATTTCACCATTAAACTCTTTTTTTTAACTAATTTCATTCAATTTTACCATTTTAACCCGTTTTTACCTTTTTCAAGGTTTTAAACTAATTTCACATGTTATTCACCTGAATTTTTTATTTATTAAATATGTTCTTACCAATACGTTTTTGATCAATTTTACCCTTTTTCCATCGACTTTACCCGATTTTACTGGATTTCACTGGTTTCATAATTTTTCTTAGAAATTTCATTCGAATTAATTTTCATCGATTTCACATATTTTAACCCGTTTATTTTAACCAATTTTACCAGTTTTCATCCATTTTTACAAATTTGACCATATTTTTTTATCGATTTCAAATGTATTTAACATTTCACATGCATGTTTTACCGGTTTAAAGTGCACATAAGTTGTACGTGTCTATTTAATTTCAATGATATTTTATTTTAAATCAGAGTAAAATTAACTCCATTATGTCGTAAAATATCACATTAATAAATGTTATTCAATTTATCAACTTCATCATGGGTATTTTCATTGATTTCTTTATATTTTTTTTTGTTTAAACCATTTTTCTAATGGTTTGACTTTGTTTTTGTTGGTTGAACTTTTTTCATTTTATTGATTTCACTCATTTTTATCATTTTAAACAATTTTCACATGTTTTCACCGATTTTAGCATTTTTTCAATGATTTTACCTGGTTTTTACATATTTCATCATTTTTTATATAATGGTTAGGAGGAAAGAAAGTTACAAATTTTCTTAAAATATTTTCCAACCAAATTTTTGATGAGAAAATTGAAGGAAAATTCATGTCTAATTATATTTTATTAATATACTTAACACCTTGAATAAGGGCATTTTTGTCTTCAAGAAAAAAGAAAAAAACTTAAATTATTCACACTTTTAGTAGTAGTATAGATTGATTACGTAGTTGAAAATATATAAAAATTAATAAGATAATGTCTTACAAACTATTTTTTTACATTAAATAAAGCATTGAAAAAGAAAATGTTCACAAATTTGACGATATAGTTTGACCTAATTGAATAAAATTAATTGGTTAATTATTTTATCATTGTTTTTATTATGTGAAAAAACTTACTATTTGATAGTTGTTGTCTAGAATTTTTGTATTTTAAGTTTTCAACATATAACATGTTCTAAATTAAAGCATATATTTTCTTTAATTGAACGCTAGCAATGTAGTAATTATAAACTATGATGGACTATAATATAAATTTTAAATAATATAGTACTCAATAATATTTGAATTATAAATTTAAAAATATAAATTTATAAAATTTAGTTGTAAATATAAAAAAATGAATAGTTAATTCATATTTTTTTTTCAATTTCGGTACGATACGATTTTTTATGGTACGACAAGTCTAAAACCAAAACCATACCAAATTACTTGGTACGATTTTCATCCATACAAAGACCTTTTGAGAAAAAAAAACCTAACATTCGGTACGGTACAAAATATCCGATACGATTTTGAAAAGCATGTGCACCCCTACAGGGGCGGACCTGCGCACCCCCTAGCAAAAAAAAAAAAAAAAAAATAGTAGCAATGCATATCTATTATTATTATTATAGTAGTACTTTATGTATTCTTGTTAGTACTTTTAAATTCCTAAAGGAAAGAATCTTGTGAATCAAAAATATTTGTCTACTTTAATTAAATATGTGGTCAGATCTTAGAAAATGGAGTCCCACTAATAGAGTTGCCTAGTTTAAGTAGAATTTGATAAGGAAAATATTCTTTAACACTTAATATAATTCTCTTTTAATAAGGAACAACAAAACAACTTTGAATTTTGAATTCCAATTTCTCCTCAAATTAACTTTTCTTCACCAAGTTAATCAAAAAAAGGGGGTTTTCTTCACAAATCGGCTGAATCACTCAACGCCATTATCAAAAGGTACTTTTTTAAAAACTTTTATGAATATTTAAATTTATTTATAAAGTTTTTGATTTTTCACCACTAAAATTATTAGAACTGATTTTTCGTCACTAAAATTATTAGAACTGATTGTTTTTGCATATTATATATTTTTTATTATCTTATTTGATTAGATATATTATCAATATCAAGTACCATAAGACTTATCGGCATATTAAAAATAAATTTTGATAATCATAATTTTTTAAATACTTTAATTATATACTTTCCATTTTAATCTCGCCCCCGCGACTAAAATTTCTGGGTCCGCCCCTCACCCCTACCAACATGTACACCCTATTTCAACATTATTTTCGTAATCTTTAATTTTCAATTTTTTCAATAAATGCCTTATAAGTCAAGCAAATGGACCATTTTATCTACTAAAAACACCCACATACATCTCTATATAAAGAAAAACAATAATACAATATATCACCACTGCCACTTAACAAGGCTAATATTCACAAGTAAATCTTCAATAATCACACCACTACCAAAATTTGCCATTTTCTCATGACGAGACTTACCAGAAACATAATCTCGCTCATAGTTTTCTTCTTGTTCTTCTTCTTCATCCTCCTCGTCAGCTGCTCAGCTACAAACGTGAAGTCAAGAATCCGGCCTCGCCACCGTCCATGTAAGAGGTTAATTTTCTATTTTCACGACATAATTTACAATGGACACAACTCAAGAAACGCAACCTCGGCCATTGTGGGTGCACCGGCATGGGGAAACACCACCATTTTGGCGGGACAAAACCATTTTGGAAACGTGGTCGTTTTCGATGATCCCATAACATTAGATAATAATTTGCACTCGACCCCAGTGGGCCGGGCTCAAGGATTCTATTTATATGACAAAAAAGATATATTCACTTCATGGCTAGGGTTTTCTTTTGTGTTCAACTCAACTCAACACAAGGGTTCCATAAATTTTGCTGGAGCTGATCCATTGATGAACAAGACAAGGGACATTTCTGTCATTGGTGGAACTGGTGATTTCTTCATGAGCAGAGGAGTGGCTACACTGACGACTGATGCATTTGAGGGAGAGGTTTACTTTCGGCTTCGTGTTGATGTAAAGCTATATGAATGTTGGCCTTAAGAAATAAATATCATCAAGAGGTTACTTATTGATTAATGATGGTATACTTATGCTATAAATTGTTTCTTTTCTTTTTTCGTCTTTTGTTTAAAGATCACAAGTGATCTTCTTTTGTGAAAAAACTAAGAAAATATTTGAGACTTGAAATTCTTTAGTTTGTGGTAATTATAAGACGTGATACCTATGCTACGTTGATGGATGATACGATGCAATCTACAAATGAGATTATATTTAGTCACTAAATTTAAAGTTGAGTCCAACATTTCATTATCATCAATAATGTATTATGCAAAATTTAAACGATAATAATCCCAATTGTGTATTGCAGCTCAACATATGTGCAATAAATGCAAAAAATAATTTCTCAGGGATTTGAATTTATGCATGGAATATGAGATAATATTGATGGTTTTATTCCGGGTCCATCAAAAAATTATAATATATAAAGTTGTTTATACACTAATTTTTTTTTTCATATGTATCAGGCTAATAATGGGTCGACAAGAAATGATCAGCTGGATAATCGAGAGAATTGATAGGCAACTTGGCCAAAAATAATAAATAGGTCCAATGAGGCTAGCCTCAATAGTTTAAACAAATAAACAGGCCAAACCACGGAAAGACCTAAATAAAGGATAAAGTGGCGCACTAAAGGCAAGGCGAACAAAGGCCCAACTAGTTAACGATCTAATTAAAGAGATCCAAAAGTTGGCCCAAATATAATACTATTGATTAAATAGATTAATAGAAATATTAATTTAATTAAATGCGAAATCAGTTACAAACTGGCCACGTGTTGGATGAAGATGGTTTTGATGATTTTCAAATGTCACCAGTTAAATGTTGGAAGCTTAGTTAACCTCTGAAGATATTTAACTAAAGAGACAAGTACAGATCAGAAGAGTTAAATATTTAGTCTATAATACTACTGATACTACTGATCTTATGCTGAGTTCGAAATTATACTGGCGGATTTCAGTAGAGTCAAATCAGATGAGTTCGGTTTGAATAAGCAGAGTATTCATTAGAAGAGTGGATTCGATCAGCAAGGTAAAGGTGATCAGAAAGTTTCTCCAACGGTAATAAATGTACTTGGAGTAATAAATGCTGTAAGAGAAGGGTATTAAAGACAAATAATTGAAGAGAAGTCTCAGACCATCAGAGTGCATTAAATGCGACTGACAAGAAGTACAACAGAGTGTATAGTGAACAGTTGCAGAGAGCCGTTCCAGAAAAAGGGGACCAGTACTCGGGAAATGTTAAATTTTATCTCACTTCAACGCGTAGAATTCAAACCCCTAGATAAATAGTTCGTGATTCAAGAGTTAGAGACAATACAACAACTGAGAGCAAAATCAAACAAGCAAGTATTTCTAAGTCTCAAACTCAAAAACATAACACAATTAACTGAGTCATTTGTTAACCAAGCCGAGTTGAAGAAACAAGCCAAACACTAAATCTAGTGATTTCTGTTAACTAAGAGTGTTGTGCGAATAATCTCGGCAACGACTAGAGGATCATATCATGGCAGTACGTCTTGTCCATTTTCACCTCAAGTTGACCAAGCTTCTCAATGAGCCCAATCATCTTAATACCATGAGATCGGACATCAGTACCTTCTACCATCCTCGTTTATCGCAGAATCTTAGCAGTTTCATACAGCTCATATCTACTTTGCACCCCCAAAAGACCATTGAGATATGTGTAGATTTCAAAAGCAGATTTCATATGCTCATGCTGTTTTTGAAGTTCATTCGATGTGGATGCAAGCACAAAAAAATGTGACCGTAAGTTATCGTCATTCCACAATTCTGTAGCTTATTTCTAAGCATCATCCTTACCAATTTCAGGAGGAAGCTAATGAAGGACAAAAGATCTTTTCTCAGATGCAAGAATGATCTTAAGGTTTCTGACCCAATCATGAAAGTTTTGTCCGGTCAATTTGTCTTGTTCAAATATAATGGTTATCGGATTCTTAGACATTATATCTACAAAAATGACGATAAAAGAAATAAATACCCAAAAGATTAATTTTATATGCACAATTTACAATCATGAATTTTATTTGCAAATTACTCCCAGTATTTTAATCAAAATCTTATGGCCCCACATAAGTTTGGTGAATATTAAAATATCCTACCAGGCTCAAGACCCAAATGCAATCTCTTAGTACCCATGGCTCGTTGGCCAACCAATTGACTCAGTTGGTGGTCGACTGCGTCATCGGTTAACCATTGCAGCTAATCCCTGAGTTTATTTAGCCTCATTTTTCATTATGGACCCACGACTCGTTAAATCATGCCAATACTCGTGGAGAGAAATAGTTCAATCCTAGACGCCCCACGACTCGTGAGACAACGCCTAGAACTTTACTATCCCCTCCCTTGGTACTAAATTGTACATCGAGGTAATAGACACATCATCTTCCTATACCTCGACACACGACTCGTGAGACAACGAGATATATTTGTATGATGTTTCTAAGACATAGTAATTGGATAGGTTCGAACCATGAACACCATTCTTATGCACTCGTTAAGCGATTTAATAATATAATTGTATTTTAAGTTCAATTGGAGGTTTTATGAAATGTTCAAGTGCGATGTCTCATCATTTTATGCTGTATCTTGTTTACGTTTTCTATTCTAAGCATGCTTTACATACATCTCAAATAATACACAAAAAACTAAACATAAAAAACATAGCATTGCATAATATGATTGATCGATTGCCCATCTTATGTGATCCATCACGAGCCAAGTGATTGACCAATTGGTCAGTTTAGAGTGGAACATAAATGACTTAATCTATTACAATTTATAGTCCCCTGCATCCAGGGCTTCACTTGTAATGTCATGTCATTTTGGATTAAGCCTCCATCTTTTGAATTGGACCTCCGTGTCCTCCAAGGTAATGGGTCTCCATGTGAATCTTCAAAGTCTTCATGAGGTTTTCTGAGCTCTAAGCCTATTCTAAGTCTAACTTAAAACCCTATTCTATTTTAGTACATAGAAGAGACATCAATCAGGCAAATTTAATTATAACACATAAATTAAACCAAATACAACTAGGACTTAAGGGCAATATCGATCAATCCACACATTCAGTAAAAAACATGCATAAATTCACATAAGGACAAAAATATTAAGTAATCGGCTTCTTAAAATTTCAATTCATAAAAATTATACATATTAATTATTTTGAATTATTAATTATTCATATCTTGATTAAGTTGATTAATTAAAAAAATTATCAAATCTATTAAGATTCCAATCTTATCCAACAACTCCAACCTTCCCAACTTATCTAACTACTAGTAACTAGTAACTAGCCAAACGTTTTTTTATGTAAACAGTGCTTCCATTGATTTAGTGGTTCTTATCTTGAGATTACAAATAGGAAATTAAAATCCAGGTATATATATTTATAAACATTAGCTGCACTTCCTAATATGCTCCAGTACGTCCTTCTCACCTGTTAGGCACTCCACCAGTCCTAATTTATTGGTCGATGAAGTGAAATTGAAGAAAGAAGACATGATTAATTCTTCGGCTTAATCCCACTTTACACTCTATAAATAGGAGCATTTTTACTTTGCACCCTACAAAAAAATATATTTCACTTTGCACCCTATAAACCACTATTTCATTTTAGATTGCACCCTCAACCATTTTCAGCCCATTTAAGTCGCATGAGTAAGGGTAAATCCATCCATTTACATTATTAACCACTCCAATTTCCCTTAAAAAAATATATAGGCAAAATTGACATATCACCATAATAATAACTAAAAAAAGGCTGAAAAATAGAAAACAATGTTTATGGGTACCATATTCTCAATTTCTCCCCTTTCTTCTTCAAATTCAATCAAGTGCCGTCTTTTTCTTTTTTATGTTTGAAGAAAAAATGTGTTGGGTGCTAAGAAATGAGAATGAATTGTGTTAACCATATTCTCAATTTCTTATCTTATTTACGTTTTGATTCTCATTTTCGTTAACAACTATATCATACTTGTTTGTAAAATTAGTAATTAGGGATAATTAGGAATAACTACATGTATATCCTCATAATTACTCTAGATTAGTTTCAATATATAATTATATGTAAAGTGAAAAAGAAAAAGGCGGCACTGGAATCGACTTGAAGAAGAAAGATGAGAAATTGAGTAAACTCTAAGTCCCCGTAAAACTTGTTATCTATTTTTTCAGTTTTTTTGTTAAAGTTATTATGGAGATATGTCACTTTTGTCCATGTATTGTTTTTGGGGGAAAATTCGAGTGGTTAATAATGTGAATAGACTCCGGCAACTAAAATGGCCTAAAAATGGTTGATGGTGCAATCTGAAATGAAGTAGTGGTTTGTAGGGTGTAAAATGGGATAATTTTTTTATAGGGTATAAAGTGAAAAAAACTCTTATTTATAGGGTGCAAAGTGGGATTAAGCCATTCTTATTTATTTATAAAAATGTTATACTATCTTTTCTTATCTGAATTAAATACAAACAAAATTAAAGAAAAAGACAAGATAGATAGATACCTTCAGCATAATTTCGACAATCATGATGACCAATCCTGAGATCCGTTTTCCAATTTTCATTGAATTTGTGTGCTTCATCAGTCGCGTTTAATTCCTTGGAGTAACCAACAAACCAACATTTTCTCTTAGGAAGCTTCCCTATCTTCCTCACAAGAACAACTCCTGCCCAAACATTAATTCCAAATTCCTCACATTTACATATATATATATATATATATATATATATATATATATATATATATATATATATTGTGAATAGAAAATTAACTACTCGTGTTACTTTTAATAGATAATTTACCTCCTTGTGATAAATTAAAGGGCAAAATAACTTCTATGATTTTTTAAAAGAAGCATACTGTTTTTGTCTTGATTTTTATATGTTTATAATGAGATCAAATTCCCATTAGACAATATCACAAGGAGGTACAATGTTCATTAGATATCATAGGAAGATAAATTGTCTACCTACGAATATCACATGGAGGTAACTGGTAAAGTGAAATGAATGTGATGACATGTTAAGGTTAAATTGATTATTTTTCACATGAAAATAAAGTCTCAATTCCATTATAGAGCATATGTGCAACACCTCTATGAGTAAATAGTTAAATTACTCATTATTTCATATCAAATGGACGTAATTGTCTATTTTCACGTCATAGGGAATTAAATTGTCCATTATATGTATGAGGGAAAAACACTTTTGATACCAAACTTTAGTTCAAAAAACAAATTTGGTACCAAACTTTTTGAAAAAACACATTTCATATCATAATTCACCCAATCTTGACACATTTAGTTTTACCGTCAATTTTTGGATGAAATTCAGCACGTGCCGTTCATGTGCCCGTAAAATTGACAATTGGAGAGAAAACATGCACAAGTTTTAAAGACCCACAGTTGACGGCACTTGCTGATTTTGTCCGAAAATTGACTAAAAAAATAAATGTGTTAAATTGGTGTGAATCATGATATGAAATGTGTTCTTTCAAAACTCTTGTAAATATCACAAAAGAGTGAAATTGCCAAAAAAACCCTATATATATATATATATATATATATATATATATATATATATATAGACAGAGAATTAAAAAGCAAAGGTCGAGCAGTAGAAAGAACAAATTAAATGGTCACCATCTATTTTTCTGCCGGACAAAGCTGCAAGTGCTACCAATATATTCTCAGGATTCTGAGGTTGAAAATCATAAACCAAAGCCTAGGTACAATATATATATAATTAAAGAAAAACGATATAGAGAGAGAGTGAAATAATATAATCACTCAATATATACTGGAATTAATTAATTAATATTATATTTACAGCATACATGCATATAATTAATTATCTATAGGAAAGAATTGCATTTTTGGTACTGACCTTTAGGTTAATTCTCACTTTTGGTACACAACTTTATGTGTCCAACACATTTAGTACACCGCTTTCACAAATTTTGACACATTTGGTACATCCGTCACCACTTAACGTCAATTTTTAACGGATGTACCAAATGTGTCAAAATTTGTTAAAGTGATGTACCAAATGTGTTGGGCGCATTAAGTTATGTACTAAAAATGAGAATTGACCTAAAGTTCAGTACCAAAAATGCAATTCCCTCTTATATATTTTGATGGATATTGGATGGATGGAGTAACCTGATGATGATCATGAGAAGGAGGAGGATTGATGATGACCATGAAATGCTGCAAATCCCAAATGTTAAGAGAGTAAGCTGTGGACATGAAGACTTGGGCTGGCCCTTTTGTCGCTCTCAGTGGCACCGCTGCTACGTATACTTCTGAACAAGAAGAAGATGAAGTAGGGAATAATAAGCAGCTGCTAGAGGCCATTCAGTTCAGTTCAGCAGCAAATTCAATTTAATTAAATTGTTTTTCTATTTAAGTAGCAGTGAGTGAGTGTGAGTGTGTGAGTGTGAGACCATCCCTTATCTCAGTTTCATCCTCAGCCTTTCAATTAGATTACATACATGCATAATTATAACAATAACTCAAGTGGGGGCCACCACTCAATTGTTTGAATAAGATTCGCATCTGCAAGTTGCAACAATTCAGTTAAAGTTACACCAACGGCTGACTGATGGCTGTTTGGGATATAAAAGTCTAAAAAAATAATTTTAGCAAGATTGTTGTAAAATATTTATTTGGTTAAATAATTATGTGTGAAGAGATTAATGACAATGGTGATAATAATTGTAAAGAGAGATATAAGAACAGAGAGAAAAATTAACGTGTAGAGAATTGGGAGATGTGATTTGGGGAGGGGAAATATATTATTAAAATAACCAATATGTTATATGGGGAGTTACAAATCCCACAATATATGGGATGTGGGATAGTGGATTGCTATTACAAAATAAGTCCCTAAACTATACAAATACTAAATAGGAATACCCATCAATATATATTATTTACAACACTTCCCTTTGGGGATTCCTATTGAGCCATTATTATGCTTTTCGTGTTGTCTCGTTAAAACCTTCCGAGTAATAAAAATCCAGTGGGAAAAAAGAATCTCGGTTAGGAAAAAGTGTACAACAGGGCACCCGAGTATCTTTTGGATACGGAATACCTACACGGTACTCCCCCTCAAGTTAACTCCAACGATTAATAGACTTTTGGTATAAAAACCTATGTCTAAACAAAAAGAGTTGAGTATATATTGATCCGCTCAATAAACACTCCTCGATTATATTTCAACAATTAAAAGACTTTTGGTATAAAAACCTAAGTCTAAACAAAAAGAGTTGAGTATACATTGATCCGCTCAATAAACACACCTCGATTATTTTTATCAATTAATAGACTTTTGGTGATCTTACGCGTTTTCGTGTGTTCGATCAAGACAGTATGTGATGCGGTATAAATGCTAATAAATAGAAGGAAAAGATCAATAATATTTGTATTCGAGATGATTGAGTACAAATTACAAGTATCGAGAGTCCTATTCGAGCATTACTGGATGCCGTACAAGCTAGAGGGTGAAATACATACAAGCTAGCCTATCCTGTTATCCCCAAGTATGTCCGAGCAGCAGTCTCGAAGGAAGAGCACCTGGGAAGTTGTGTTTTTAATAAATGCTAGGGGTATTTATAGCTGAGATAATGGGCTTTCGTACATATTTGCAAGAGTACTTTTCTGGTCCGCTGGCTTGGGCCTGGGCTCGGCCCAATAGTGACCTTCGACCTCGAGTCTCTATGTTGGCTCGGGAAAGTTGATAAAGCCATGAAAATGTCGTTATTACCTATATCTTTAAGCCCAAAACATCTTGTCTTGATCCGAGTTTTTGTGTGTCTTCTCGTGTTTTCGTTTCTTTTGTGCTTTTGGCCCCTTTGTTCGTCCTTTGTTCGTTTTTGTGTTTTTGTTCTCGCTTTGATCGTTTTCTCCGTGGTTTGTAGGTATTTACATCTTAGAGAGATTCGGAGTTGCGTATCAATGATGCGAGTCGCTCTACCCACCCAGCGAGTCAAGCTTGAGCTTCAAAGAAATTAGAACCCGGAGCAAATTGTACAAGAATGTAGATAGCTGCTCACTAGAACATGCATAAATATTTCATGGATAATCCAAATGAGATGAATTTTGGATATGTCATAGATGAGTGAGTTAGCTACGCTACAGACTTTACGGATCTGCATTCGGAGTTCGGAATCAAAAGATATGCTGCTCGGAAGAAAGTGCGGCAGAAAGCTCGCGGGCGCGAGATTCAAGCTCGCGGCCGCGAGGTGAGCAGTCAGGCTACGGCATAAAGCTCGCGGCCGCGAGGCCTGCTCTGTTTTTCAGCGTGTTTAGAGGGTGCTTTTTGTACTTTGCCTAGTATCTCCCACTTGTAAATACAACCTCCTTTAGGGACTTTTTGGCCATTGTTAGTATATTTTTTGGGGTAACTTAGGCATTTGTGGGATTGAGTTTTGCTAGGTTAAAGGGGAGAAAGGTGGAATTCATTCAACAACCTCACATATACTACACTTTACACTTTCATCTTGCCTCCTTTTTTTGGGAGAAAAGCTTTGGTTGGCACTTTGGAAAGAAGAACTCTCACTTGGACTCCCCATTGAAGATAAAAAGGCTTGAGGGAGAAGTTGTTGAAGACCTCAACCACTAAGCTTATTCTAACTCTTTCTTACTTTGTTCATTTACACTTATGACTTTGTTTAATGTAATGAATATTGTGTTGATTAATATGAGTAGCTAATCTCCTTTATTCTATGTTTTTATTGATCCTATGTTTGGTTCTTGATTCTTGATTAAATGATGAGTTAATGATTGTTGCTATGCTTGTATACAAGTGTTTGTTAAACTAGTTTGAACTTATGTCAACTTGTGGTTTGATCAACAATAGGATGAAATGGATTGATCTTTAATTGCTAGACATAGTTGATTAAAGATTAGATTATGAAACTAGGTTGTGAATTGATTTTAGGATAGAAATATACCTAGGTCATTTCATGTTCTTATAAGGTTTGAGAATTAAAGCATCACTTAGGCTTAATCCTTTTAGACATAAATTGGATTAGTCTACTTTGGTAGGTTCGTACGATATCGAAAGATACGTATGAATATTTTATGAAATCTTGAACAACAAACATGAGTGTGGTTGTCAATTGTTGAGTCGTTTGTCTTGAATTGAACTAGGTGACATAAAATCGTAGAAGTCTTTACATATATTAAGTCAAGTGTTAGTTTCTTAATCACCTCATTTATTGTAGTATCAAAACCACCACCACTTCACCATACTCAACATATAAATCTAAGTCGAAGTAACAAGACGTTAGTTGGTAATTAATTGAACAATTCCTCGTGGGTTCGACACTCCTTATCACTTTATTACTTGTAACGACCGTATACTTGCGTGTTTGCGTATTAGTATTTGGGAGCGCAACAACAGTCCACTATATACCCCGACTCGGTTCGGCACTTCAGGGGACGAAAACTGGTGCTGTTCGATCCACATCGAACCAGCAAGGATAGGGGATCCAAATTACCCCTCATCAATACTCCCCCACTTCTCGAGGGTAAAGTGGAGCTTGCGCTCGAAGAAGTATAGGCTATGTTGAACGCTGGGGTGAGATGAGCCGTTCAGAATATGTTTCGCGTATGCCTCATTAAAAACCTAACTCGGAAAAACCCCGTGGGATAAAAACCGAGCTAGGGAAAAAGAGTGCATATATTAGAAACAATATAATGGCGTGCCGAGATATTAACCTTGTCGTCCATTGTTTGCGTAGGACCTCTAGATCGGAGTTTTCCTTACAGTCAATCATTGCGATGCTTCATTTAATTCCATAGCGAATGCTCTCTTAATTTTCCGATTGCGATACAAAGGATCAGTGGAATATCATAGGAACAAATTCCAAGGAACATATCCCAATTTCTGGAAAGTGCGGGGTCAAGAATGCAATTCTTAGAAAAATAACTTTAAATTCTTACCCAGCGTAAGTTCAACCGTCGCGGTTACTCGGGGACCTGTTTGCAATTTTACCTTTTTAACCCCGTATATATATGTTGACTTGTTGAAAAATTATTCACAAACCACATACTTTCTTGAGCTCGGAGTATTCAGGTCGAAAGAGCAGCTTCTTTAGTATAATCGTTTCTTAGTCCACAATGTCTAGTTCCAGAAGTCTGAAAGGCAAGAACAAAGTCGGAGAGGGCCAAGAGTCCGATCCTTTGCTAAAGCTTGTCGACGATTACGAGGATGGAGAGTTTCATCCAGGAGATGAGGATGCTGATCAGACCGAAGATTTAGAGGAAAATGTGGTCGAGAAGCATAGTATCGGCGAGGGTGCCTTTGTCAGGATTTTTAGACATACATTTCCTTCTAATACAGCCATCTCGAACAGGTCAGAACTTACTGTCGATCAATCTTCCTGTGGTTTTTCCAAAAAGGACCACTTTCATCTTGATTCGGAGTTCGGGAAATTTCTTCCTAAAGGTTTTTCGATCGTCATTCCTTCTTACACCGAGCGAGCGACCGAGCCTCCAACTGGGTGTCAAGCCTTCTACGAGAAGCAATTTTCTTATGGTTTGCGTATCCCGTTTATTCCTCTTATCCGAAACATCTTGATTTTCTTTTCGCTTTCCCTCGCTCAGCTTCTCCCACATTCTGTCGCGTATATTGTAGCGTTCAGCGCTCTTATGGAAGCCAAAGGGGAAGAGGCCTCTTTTAGTAATTTTTGGCAAATATTTCGAATGGACCTGTGTAAGGGCTCAAATGCTGGGTTCGTGTCCATCCGCCCGCGGTCGAAGCGACCTATTCTCACGAACACAACAACGGAGAAGATTAAAGGGTGGAAGAGGAGATTCTTTTTCGTGAAAGGTCCTGATGTCCCCGTATCAGAAGGTAGTTCAAAAACTAGACCATATCGGTGGGATGGCGTAAATTCTTCGTCATATGGTTGTCGCAGAATTAAAGAGAAGCTCAACCATCGTCTTTCCGACGAATTTCTCGAGCAGTTACGGTCCAATCCTTACCAAACCATGCTCCTAGTTCAAGAAGGTTCTTTGCGGTTGGCTGGGTTGAGCAAATGTGACTATGCTGCCCCAATGATCAAATACTCTTACCCTTTACCCGATCAACCCTTCGAAGGACCCCTTCGGCCGCTCGGCAACTCACCTGCTTCTGCTGCTCCACCCCTCGCCCCTCTTTCTTTAAGTATGTTCTTAGTTACTTCCTATTTCAAGGTGTGATATAGTAATTCTTCCTGTTTAAACTCATGTATACCTTGTGTTTCCTTTGCAGGTCGAATTGTTGAGAGGTTTCGACCGTCCACTGCTGGCTCGGTTGGAGATATGCCATTTTACATTGAGCCGTTACCACATACTTCGGAAAGAAGGGTGGATGCGAGTAATTTAGGCGGAGATTCAGTTGATATACCAATTACCCTTTCCGATTTGAGAGGGCTTGGTACTATGAGTTCCTTGAATTCCGCTACTGCTGGACCTCTCCGAACTCTGTTTTCCCCTGATACTTCTACTCTTTCGTCCGTTGGCTATAGTCAACATTCCTGGAACAGAATTCTGGGTGTTCAGGAATATGAGAAGCTCCTGAGTCGAAAGAGGAATGCTGATCATCCGGGACCCTCTAGGAGGGTAAAGCCCTTTGGTGTGAGTTCTAACTCGGTTCCATGTCGAGAGGGTAGGTCGGAGCCAGATGTGGCAGATTTCATGGACTAACATTTTCGCGGTAGCAGGGCTGCTGGATACCCCGAAGACGGGACTATTCTAACCGATCTGGATTCAGGTGGTGAGAATGAATTCGAGAAAGCCACTAGAATTTATATGGCTAGTCGGTTTAAGCGGGATATGCTGTTTCAAACCATTAAAGGTAATTTTGAGGTTTTGAGTGATTTCTCCCGGACATATCATGAGGTAAGAATTTATCTCTAGGCTATTTATTCTTTCTTTAGGGTCTCTAACATTTACTGATAACCGAAATTTTCTCATAGGTCGGAGATTTGTTCGCTCTTCAGACCTACCGCTTAGCATTGCTAGAGCAGGAGTCGCAGGATGCTCACGATGCATACGTACAAATTTTTGTTGATAATCAAACCCTTCGATCTCAAATGTCAGACAGTCAACGAGAACTGTTTCAAGTGAAGAAAGAGCTAGAGAATATAAGTAAGAAACATTCCTCCTCTGTGGAGGATGAATTGTTATCAGTGGCTACAGAAAAGAGCGCACTCGAGGATGAGCTCAAAAGAATTAAGATCGAGCTTGAGCAAACTAAGCAAGACTCAGCTCGCGCATATTCTCAAGGGGCAGAAGAGGCGGAAATCCCAGCCATACAAAAGTTTCTTAGTTCCCCTGTTTTCGACCCTTTAGTTCGGAGAAGGATTGGCGGAATCCTTCAAACCATCTTTTATAAGGGAGGTTCAACAATTGGTTTCAGCTGATAGGATCCCTGATAAAATGGAAGAATACCTCTTGTATATGAATCCTTACAAAAATGCCGAAGGAAAAGACTACAAAGCTTCATCATTGCCCCGAAGAACCGTGAACTGGCAAAGTCATCGTTTCGCCCCCTTAGTTGAGGAGTTTGGCATTCCGATGCCTAACCCAGATTTACTCGAATGGTCCGACGTCGATCATCAATCTCCCTTAAGAGCAAACGAAGATGTCAACGTAGAGGATGGATCGGATAAGGAAGATGATCGACCCTTTGATCAGACCGATCCATTAGGCAGCGGTGGTGAAGGTGGCGTTGGTCCAAACGCTGGGTTCGAGCATGCTGGGGGGGGGGGGCAATTCATATCTTTGTAGTTAGGAATCAAATGTGTATATGTAACTCGTTTTTGTAATTGGAATTGTTTTCTTCACGATTTGATTCCCATGACTTGTAAATCCTAATCTTACAAATATTTAGAGATCATCTGCCTTTCATAGTTCGATATCTTTTCGTACTCTATGCTCGAAATCTATTTATTCCAAGTAGAATCTTTCTAGGAAGTCGCGTCGATTCCACTATCGTAATCACAAGGTGTACCGTCTATAAATATGAAGATCTCTACAATTATTTGCACACCTTTATTTACAGAGATCGGAGCTCTTCTTCTATATTCCGCCTTCAAATTTCTTAACTCACTCCCCTTTTATCATGGAGGAAATACTAGGCAAAGCCATCGATCCCAAATTGCTACTGGGTGGTTCGAAAAACAAAAATCCATCCAAAGAACAAAAACCAGCCAAGGAGGCCAAACCCTCCAAATCGTCCTCTAAAACCTCTGTGTCCTCTCCTAAAGTTCCTAAGGGAGGGAAAATAAGAAAGATAAAAGCGCTTCATCGAAGCAAACTAAGGGCAACACAAGCAAGTCCATTTTGGATGAGGAGCTTGAGGCTGAGCTCGAGGGTTCTTCCCCGAAAGTTGTCGATTCTTCGAGTGGAGAGCCCGTTAGGCAGAAAACTCCCATTCCTTCTTCGAACAAAAGGCCTTATTCTGACGGGGTCACTCCCATCGAGGCTTTGCAGAAGCTTGCTATTGGTAACAAGCCATCATCTGATGATTCTTCAGCCGTCCCCCCCACAGAAGGTTTGAGCAAAAAACCTAAGTTGGATATTGGTGGAGAAGCTTCTGCTGAATCCTTAAGAACTGATAATCTTTCCGCACCCCGAGTTGACTCCGTTTATCCGATAGTTACTCCTTCCCCACCTAAGGAGTCGAAAGACGGACCCATTTCTAAAGCTACGTCGGGGATCCTGTAGATAGTCCGTTACGGCTTGACCTCACTTCTTCTGAAACCGACATGTCCAAGGAGAGAAATCTAGACGAATTGTACCAATCTGGGTCGCACTTTCTGTTTCAGGTGTTATAATATCTTTTTCTCTCTGTCTCTTTTTTTTTTTTTTTTTTTTAACTTATCCGAACATTTAATAGGCTGGACAAGATTTTCTCGAACTCAAAACGTTTTCCGAGCGGGAATCAAATCGGCATGCTGCTATTTCTCTCGAGCTGGAGAAGAAGAAAATTGAACTGGGCCGTGTCCTTGAGGAGAAGCTTGCTTTAGAGAAAGAGAAGGCTGCTAAGGATCAGGGAGAAGAAATTCACAAAGAACTGAACGAAGAGCTCGAGAAGCTCAAAGTTCTTCACGAGCAAGAGAAGAAAGAGTTCGAGCGCCGTGAAAAGGCGGCTTACGACCGTGGATATGAGGCTCGCAGTGCTGAGCTTCGGAAGATCTTCTCCGACAACAAGCTTCTCTAGTTGTTGTCTTTTACTTTTTAGGCTTGCTGTACAACTATGCTATTTTATTTCTGTGTAACCATGAATAATTTCTGGTACTTTTAACTTCTGTGGTTTGTAATGACTTATTTAATCTTGCATAATTTGATGTGTTTTTTTAATTCGTACTTAGCCTGCTTTCTTCGTTCGAACTTGCGATCTCGACCGACTGATAACAATTTCGCTCATTTCCAAAGTCAGATGACTTTCTTTTCCCGCTCAAATTCTTAGGAAGTGTGGTAGTCTTTTGATCTTGATCGTTCCTTTTGTTTTCTGTTAATCGTTAGATTTTTGAAAATTGCTCCTATAAATAGTGTCTTTCGTTTTGTATCTTTATAAGTTTTCTTGAAGGCTGATTCCTTTGATCATGCTGACTAAACGACCCTGTTGCATGGCTCAACATTTCGAAATTCGAGTTAGAACCTACTTTGCAGATTATTGGCTGATTAGTACCTTTACTTCGACTAGGGTATCTGCAGGCGAACACTATCCCGTCCTTGGAGGCCCATAAGCCTTATTGCTAACCATCCACGACCCCAGTAGCTCCCTCGACCTTTTGTGGTTTTGGAGGGGCTCAACCATTAAGTTTTTCAAGTATGTTCGGTGGTTTGTTTAGTTCTTCTTGAAAATGTGAGGGGGTGGTGCTTCGAGGATCGAGGTCCTTAATGAAGTATTCACATTACACCTAGAAAAAGATGTATTACTGCTCTCCTCTTTGAAGAATCATAAATAAAGATAAAAGGCTGTTGGCTTGACGGGCTCCTCATTTTCGAGTAAGGACATTATCGTCCGCCGAAAATTTCATAGGACTGCCTGCTCATGAAGGTCTTCTCATGTTCGGATATAGAGATCAGTTTTTTCGATATTTGTAGGATTGTAAAATGTACTAGTGTCCAAGGAATTGGCTTGACATGTAATAGGAGTTGGTATCTTTGTAGCTTGTAATCGCTTAATATATCGAACTTATACTTTGTTGAAGTTAACAGTCTTCTGATTATCCTTTACGATTATCCTAATTTGCTTGAATATAATACTTTACCGATCTTTGTCATTCTCGGGCGAATTACTGATAATGCTTTCTTGACCGGCTATATCCCGCATTTCTTTTTGTGAGTCTCTTTGACGACCGACACTGAGCCTATAAGGATTTCGAACATAATTGATATTGACATTTTCTTCATTTACCCAAACGGTTCCCTAATTTTCGGGAAGCGGAACGGTCGGCGTATTTATTGTTCGTATCTCAGCCATTAATTCTGATAAATCTGAGTCGTTGATCGCCCTTTGCTTTTACTATATATAGTTTCGTAGTTACCCTCATATTTTTATGCCTCTGTAATTGATTTGTTCGACTATATGATTGAACTATTCCCTCCTTTGACTCTCATGTTTCGCTTCTTATCTCCGATAAAACGGTTCGAGGTTTAGGTTCGAACTGTCTTCCTTTACTACTTTGGCTGTCTTCAATGGCGATTCATTTCGACTAGGGTATCGACAGGCGAAAAGAATTGCGACTGGGGTACCGGCAGGCGACCAGCTCTCTCTGATTCTATCCATTCGAGGCTAGTTCGAACTCCGGTATCCCGTCGCTCCATCCAGTCGGATAGTGGGTCGACTTGTGGGAGAAGTTTTTCTGCCCTCGATCTCAACCTTTTCGAGATGCAATTTGAAGAATGTTGCCTTCGGGTTCGGCAGGAATAATTTCAACTGGAGTTGCTTCCCTGTCTTTCAACCTAGTCCGGCGTGGAGCAATTATCGTGGAAACGAAGGATGAAGGGTAGAAGTGTTCTTCTAGACCCGCTTTCCTCCTTTGGTAACAAAAATATTCTAGGGCAGGGTTAATTATTTGTAATAGGATTACATTAAATGTAATGTTTCAGCTTTGCTCGATTTTCCTTGTTGTAATCATGAATTCTCTTGTAACTGTTTGAAAGATCACGAATGAAATATTTATTTCCTTTGTCATTCTTACTTGTTACTCTGCCGATTTGCTTCTGTAAATAGCAACCGAGCATCAATTTCCTCGCCTCAAAAGTACGAACGACAAGTGTTGTTCCCTAGTGACTTTGATAAGTAATAATAAAATATTAGCTTTTTTAATGATCGGACATCGACTATAATATCGACCTTTTGATTGAACTTCGACCTTTAATATTCAGATATAAACGATAATTGACGTTCTTCGCCGATCTCATTCGTTGATAAAGTAATCAAAAGTTAATAATACTTGGATAGAAATTGGCTACCTTAGCAGATCTCGATTGCTGTAGTCCGAAATAGGATATCATCGGAATTTTTTTTGGATAATCGATAATTTGCACTTAGGGTCTTAGCAACAGCTTTCACCCGTTTAATAATTTCGATCTAGGGGGCGTATCAACGGCTTTCATCCTCAGTCGAATAAGTAATCGTGGAGAGATAATATGATAGAATTTAGATCGATCTTGAATACTTTAGACTTAAGGGGCATAGCAACGGCTTTCACCCTTATTCGTTTTCGAGAGTCTTAGCAACGGCTTTCACCCAATTTATAATATCGATCTAAGGGGCGTAGCAACGGCTTTCACCCTTAGTCATTTCAGAGCATTTTTAGCCCGAGGGTCGTAGCAACGACTTTCACCCATTTAATAATTTCGATCTAAGGGGCGTAGCAGCGGCTTTCACCCTTTGTCATTTTAGAGCATTTTTAGCCCGAGGGTCGTAGCAACGGCTTTCACCCATTTAATAATTTCGATCTAAGGGGCGTAGCAACGGCTTTCACCCTTAGTCATTTCAGAGCATTTTTAGCCCGAGGGTCGTAGCAACGGCTTTCACCCATTTAATAATTTCGATCTAAGGGGCGTAGCAACGGCTTTCACCCTTAGTCATTTCAGAGCATTTTTAGCCCGAGGGTCGTAGCAACGGCTTTCACCCATTTAATAATTTCGATCTAAGGGGCGTAGCAACGGCTTTCACCCTTAGTCATTTCAGAGCATTTTTAGCCCGAGGGTCGTAGCAACGGCTTTCACCCATTTAATAATTTCGATCTAAGGGGCGTAGCAACGGCTTTCACCCTTAGTCATTTCAGAGCCTTTTTAGCCCGAGGGTCGTCACCCATTTTTAATTTTTTCGATCCAAGGGGCATAGCAACGGCTTTCACCCTAGGTCGATCTTCGAGGGTCGTAGCAACAGCTTTCACCCTTTTAAATAGTAGATTGAGACAAATAGAGATTGATAATAGATGAATAGAGATCGAGAATATCAGAATATGACGAATAAATAGGAAATTCGGCGAAATGAACTTTCATTGAATAAATAACTCTGTTCGAAATAAATTTTGATGAAATAATAGTCTTCTGTAACCGTCAGAATAGATGAAACATAGCGAGATAGCAAATAGTAAATAGTCCTAGAACTTAACAGATAATCCTTTTGTCTTGATAAGGATATTCTTTGCGAGGTTCTTGTTTTGTTTGACCTAATGCCCTTTGTTCTTTGATGTTGTGTATATGTTTCAAATCTTGATAAGTTTCATTTCTTCCAAACGGTTTCTCATTTGCCGGGAATTGCAATGGTCAACAAATCTCATCCATTTACTTCGCGGATTAGCTGCCGTTGGATTCCTTTTAATTTTCACTATAAATGGCCGTCGTAACTTTGAAACTGTCTCATTCGTCGTACTGGCATTTTATTCGTCCGATCATGGTGATCAAGATCATTATTCAATTAATTCAACTATTTGAGTTCGGACTTCGAACAATCTTTAAGCGGAACAATCTTCGAGCGAAAGAAAACTATCCCGACCTCGCTTAGAATATCGATAGGCAAATAGAATTTCCATATGGAAGGCCAATAAGCCAGACCTATGTAGTCCGCAGGTTATCCCGCAGATCTTCGATTAGGGACCTGTTGCTACAATGCATTTAGGAAGACATACTGGGGAGAGAATCGACGAAGAATACAGTTACCCTACAAACTGTGCGTTCGCCCCTTCGTCTTCGGAAGGTCGTAAATAAAGTTAAAAGCCTGCGGGTCCAGAGGAGATTCCATGCTCGGAGCTAAGTATCTTTGAATAAACGATAGGAGAGGAGACCGAAAATTTCATAGGATTGTAGAAAGTAATGGGGTTCTTCTGTAACATATTAGCTTGCGCTATGCTCGAAATGTATCTCCCTTATTTTTCCCTTGAACTCTTGTATCTTTGTAATAATATTCATAAATGCCTTTTTCTCTTTTCCTTGTTGATAATGTAAAGCCTAACCAGAAAAGTTCTTGTTTTCGATAATTCGATCTCGAACACCTAAAATAAATAAGAAAATAACCGAATACCGCACTCTTGGGTGAGTAACAAACAAATACTTTGATAGATCTAAAATCAATAACGAACTTGTAGCGACTGATCCTTGGTACTGTCGAATTTCCAAAATTGTTGAACTTTTCAATTCGAGAGTTTTGTTCGAGTAGATCGATCATAGCTCCTTCAACTGGAATATCATTAGTTGGTTGTAAAAATCATTTTTAGAATATCATGTGCACCACAGTTGAATTTTAGATGAGTATTCCTGATCCCGGTGCCGTTCTTCGAATAGGGTAATAAGCAAAAATTTGTTCGAACGAACCTTTCGAATGAGTCCCTCTTTTCGCACCGTTAGACCGTACGTCCTCCCAACCAAACAGGACCCTATTTCTTGGGAAGCGTATCGGTCAGTTCATATATTATGTAAACCCTAACCGTTCGCTATCTGTTATCTGGGCCGTTGGTTGAAAATCCCTCACTGGTATAAATAGGTCCACTTATCTATACGACATTCCTCACTTCTCCCTTTATGTTTCCTCCGATCTCCATGGATCCAGTTTTAGATTTGACTCATATTATCTCCAAGATAAAGGAGTTTGAGATTAGAATTCGAACCCTGTTTTTCGATCCTGGTTCCTTTGGTGCAATCTTTTTCGCTTAGAATATCGACAGGAAAAAGAAATTGCGCCTAGAATACCGGCAGGCAACCCGTTTTCTTAGATATACCTTATTTGGGGCGGGTTAGAATTCCGGTTTTCTGGCGTAGTATCTGATCGGGCAGCCGGTTAGTCTCAGAGGAGTTCTTTAAATCTGGAGCACGAGCTTCCTCGAGGGCTTTCTTGAAGTATAGTTCCTTCGAGTTCGTTTGAAGTACCTCCGCTGAGATAGCTCTCCGCTGCTCCGGGTCGGATTAGGCTGTAGATAATGATTGAGCACGACAATCATTGTTTACAGATGAAGATCTAAGGTCTGTTTGAAACCCTGGAGAGGAGCTCCGATCCGGCTTTTATCTCGTATGAAGACGGATGTGCGACCCGTGGCTAGTGATGGCCATGAAGAATCACTGCTGAGTTCTGCATCTGGAGCGATCTAAAGGGAATGATGACCGGACATATAACAGGGTAGAATTACTCGTAGAATTTGTAGTAGGGTAGGTGTGATTGTACTGTATCTCTTGAGCTCGAGTTTTAATATTATATCCGAGGCTTCGCTTGTAACTTATTTGAAGAATATCAGTAATAAAACATTGTTTTCTGTTCGAATTTCATTATTTTCTTTTTATGTCTTTTCAATTTCTTCGGTCGAATATGAGTAAGACTCGTTGGAACTTGTAGCTATCATGAGATTATCTATCTTATCCCTTCGGGACCATAAATTTCTTTTAGCGATCGAACAGTAGCTCACCCTCGGTTGCGATTTCGATAATTTATATGACCTGTTGCCATTGTATCAATAGACGTTTACTAATATTCGATTGCAGGTTCCATTTAGAAATCGTCGTCGAGTAAAGGAATGAAATCAGATCTATCCCAATCTGAGATTAGTAAATATGATGATCGGAAAAATAAATTCTGAGCATTAATAACCTGTAGCTCCATCGACTCTCATAACCTTTCGTCGTTAACTGATGATCAAGCTGATTGGACTATTTCTGTGAAGCTTCTTATTCACTTACGAATAGAGAATTGATCATTTGTGGAAAATAAATCCAAGGAAATAATGAATTAGACAATCACAGAACAGAATCAGCAATATAAAGGTCGGAAATTCACCCATAGGTCTTATCTTCGACCTTAATTTGACGAATGTCTCACTAGTCGGAGGATATCCTGGAAAATAAATGGCGGAGCTCCTGATTAGTAAGTCGCACGCGACAGATTGTCGAGCTCATTGTCGACATAATTCTGTGCTCCTGCTACATGGGAAGGCTCTCCTCTGACATACGTAGTTCTCCTCGTAGTAGGCATATTTCGATCTAATACTCGAATAAGGCCCCACGGTGGGCGCCAATTGATCTTACGCATTTTCGTGTGTTCGATCAAGACAGTATGTGATGCGGTATAAATGCTAATAAATAGAAGGAAAAGATCAATAATATTTGTATTCGAGATGATTGAGTACAAATTACAAGTATCGAGAGTCCTATTCGAGCATTACTGGATGCCGTACAAGCTAGAGGGTGAAATACATACAAGCTAGCCTATCCTGTTTTCCCCAAGTATGTCCGAGCAGCAGTCTCGAAGAAGAGCACCTGGGAAGTTGTGTTTGTAATAAATGCTAGGGGTATTTATAGCTGAGATAATGGGCTTTCGTACATATTTGCAAGAGTACTTTTCTGGTCCGCTGGCTTGGGCCTGGGCTCGGCCCAATAGTGACCTTCGACCTCGGATTCTCATTGTTGGCTCGGGACAGTCCACTATATACACCGACTCGGTTCGGCACTTCAGGGGACGAAAACTGGTGCTGTTCGATCCACATCGAGCCAGCAAGGATAGGGGATCCAAATTACACCTCATCATTTGGTATAAAAACCTAAGTCTAAACAAAAAGAGTTGAGTATACATTGATCCGCTCGATAAACGCTCCTCGATGATAAATATAAACTAAGATTGAGACGAAATCAACAACAAGAAGAACGCAAAGAGTAATAATGAAGTTTTATTCATCCGTGTTCAAGGAACATGTAATAAATTACATATAAAAAGCTTTGATTAGATTACGAAGGTCTATACACGATTTACACATCGTTACAATTGTTTAGATAAACTAATCCTATTCTATGGATTGGTGCTCTTTGTTGCGTTCCAAATACTAATACGCAAACACGCAAGTATACGGTCGTTACAAGTAATAAAGTAGTAAGGATGTCGAACCCACGAGGAATTGTTCAATTAATTACCAACTAACGTTTTGTTACTTCGACTTAGATTTGTAAGTTGAGTTTGGTGAGGTGATGGTGGTTTTGATACTACAACTCAATTAAGACGACTAAGGAAACTAACACTTAATATATGTAAAGGCTTCTACGATTTTACGTCACCTAGTTCAATTCAAGACAAACGAATCAACGATTGACAACCACACTCATGTTTGTTGTTCAAGGTTTCATAATTTATTCATACGTATCTTTCGATATCGTACAAACCTACCAAAGTAGACTAATCCAATTTATGTCTAAAAGGATTAAGCCTAAATGATGCTTTAACTCCCAAACCTTATTAGAACATGAAATAACCTAGGTATATTTCTATCCTAAAATCAAATCACAACCTAGTTTTATAATCTAATCTTTAATCAACTATGTCTAGCAATTAAAGATCAATCCATTTCATCCTATGGTTGGCCTAACCACAAGTTGACAAAAGCTCAAACTAGTTTAACAAACACATGTATACAAGCATAGCAACAACCATTAACTCATCATTTAATCAAGAATCAAGAACCAAACATAGGATCAATAAAAACATAGAATAAAGGAGATTAGCTACTCATAACAATAAATATATCATTCATTACATTAAAAGACATCAATGTAAATGAACAAAGTAAAAGAGTTTAGAGTAAGCTTAGTGAAGAGGTCTTCAACAACTTCTCCCTCAATGCCTTTTTATCTTCTTTGGGGAGTCCAAGTGAGAGTTCTTCTTTCCAAAGTGCAAACCCTTCTCTTTTCTTCAAAAGAGGCAAGAGGAAAGTGTAAATGTAGAATGAAAATGTAAGAGTTGTGAATGATCTCCCTTTAAGCCTCTAACCTAGCAACAACTACTAACTTCCATTGCCTAAGTTACCCTCCAAACTATGGCAACTAAGGCCAAAAAGTCCCCAAAAGAGGTTTGAATTACAAGTGGGGGAAAATAGGCAATGTACAAAAAACACCCTCTAAAAGCGCTGAAAAACAGAGCAGGTCTCGCGGCCGCGAGGCTGAACCTCGCGGCCGCGAGGTACAGGCCGTAGGCTCAGTCTGGTTTCCTGCTCTGCCACACTTTCTTCCGAGCAGGATATCTTTTGACTCCGAACTCCGATTGTATATCCGTAAAGTCCGTAGCGTAGCTAACTCACTCATCTATAACATATCCAAATTTCAGCTCATTTGGATCATCCACGAAATATTTATGCATGTTCTAGTGAGCAGCTATCTACATCCTTGTACAATTTGCTTCGGGTTCTATTTCCTTTGAAGCTCAAGCTTGACTCGCGGGGTGGGTAGAGAGACTCGCATCATTGATACGCAACTCCGAATCTCTCTAAGATTTCAATACCTACAAACCACGGAGAAAACGATCAAAACACGAACAAAAAGACAAAAACCGAACAAAGGCCGAACAAAGGGCCAAAAGCACAAAAGACACGAAAACACGCAAAGACACACAAAAACTCGAATCAAAACAAGATGTTTTGAGCTTAAAGAGATAGGTAATAACGACGTTCTCACGGCTTTATCAACACCCCCAAACTTAAACACTTGCTCGTCCTCGAGCAAAGAAAACAAAACAAGAACTAAACGTGCATGCTTAAGATAAAAATGCCAAAACTTAACACTTTCAAATTATTATTTAAATAAGCTCCACGTGTGTGTGTGATGGCTTCGGCTAGATTCTATTTTAGGTGAATACGTCCCAATAGGTCAAAATCATCGGTTCTATTTGCAAGGACTTCTCATGTTTTACAAAGAATCTCTCCTCACCGTAGATTACAAACTTAATGCTCAAATCACTTCACGAAACTAAGTTATAGGTAATTTAAGAGTGTTATCCCCATTCTTGAATTAATTGACACTTTTTAGCTCCTAACTCTTTTCTCACCATACTTTGCTTTTCTTTTGATTTACAATAATAACATAGCACTTTGTGCTTTACAATGATATTACAATACAAAACTAGCACTAATTATGATGATTGTTTGTTCTTCTAAACATTTAACTTTTTGGGCTACTAGCACCATTCCAACGAAATAGAGTAATTGCAAAAGTGATTCATGAATTTCATCAATGAAGGCTTAGCCTTTCTTTTCTCTCATAGAAGTGCATACATTTTAGCAACTTCTCTACTCGTTTCTTTTGAGAGCTAGGTGTTCAAAGGTCTTTCATTCTCGAAAAGGGTTTACTCCCCCAAACTTAGGCCATTTATGCTCTTTTTACATTTCAATTCCAAGCTAAGGATTTGAGGGATTCTAAGTTAAGCAAAAGGAGTCCTAGAACCTATTATCGCTAAAGCTCGTTATCCACTTTAAATATAATCGTAGACATTGCCAATGTGCTTTGAACTTTGTAGAGCATGTTCAAATAATAATAAGAATTTGAAAAATTTTGGCGGGTCGACCTAGCATGCAACAAGCGCGACCTTACTCCCCCAAACTTAAAATGCACAATGTCCCCATTGTGTGAATTGAGAGTGACGGAACAAGGTACGACACGACAAAAAAAGAACACAACAAAAACACAAGCAAAACAAAACAAAACAAAACGAAACGAAACGATAAACGAGCGAGCACGACTCTAAATAAGGTCAACAAGCAAACGTTATAACTTTAAACAAGCAAACATACCAATATCTCTCAAGAGTTAGTAACAAAACCAATAAAAGACGAGAATAGAATTAAAACATTGTAAGCTCAATTTAAACCGACGGGACTGCGTATATTTAAATACAACGTCCCTTTTCGTATGCATCCCGTGGTTGCTCCCGTCTTCAGTGGTTTCGTGCATTGAGGGCATGCTCCATTGCTTTCCCGTACTCTTCCTTTTTATTTCAAACGTACAAAATTCCCCCAAAACGCAATTTATCAAACACTTGGCGTGCACTCGTCAATTCACTAATTCTCTCCAAACTTTACAATAACTTCCACCCAAAAAATTTCAATACCAAATCAATGCAATAACAATACAACCGAGCAATACCATCAAGAGTCAAGCCATACTTACCTTTTGGATGCCCAATTTCGGTTGAAATCGAAGAATTTTGCCTTTGAAGAAATTGGGGAAGAAATTTCAGAAATGTGTGGTTATGTTGGTGAAGTTGAAGCTTTTTAGGTGATTGAGAGTGAAGGAGGGTCGGATTTGGGTGGTTGGGAAGTTTTTAGAGTAAGTTAGTGAGAGATGAGAGTGATAGATGGGAGAGATTGAAAGGGTGAGAGGGAAGAATTTAAATTTGGAGAAGTGAGGGAGAATGAGGTTGGTTCGGGTTATAGGGGGGGGGGGGGTCTCGCGGCCGCGGGACTTAACCTCGCGGCCGCGAGACAATGGCAGAAAGTTTCTGCCAACAACTTCGCGGCCGCGAGCATATACCCCGCGGCCGCGAGAGTGAGGCAGAAAGTTTTGCTAACTTTCTGCCAACACTTCGCAGCCGCGAGCTTTAAGCTCGCGGCGGCGAGGGTTGGACAGAAAATTTCTTTGCTCATCTCACCTTATACCGTTCCCAATCCATGGTTCATTCGCTCGATCTTTACAACGCGCTCATTTACCTACAACACACGACACGAAAATGAAAACAAAAACAAACACGACACAAAACACAAAACACAACAACAAAGAAAAAAAAACAATAGGCTCGGGTTGCCTCCCGAGAAGTGCTTGTTTATAGTCGTGAGCTCGACTTGAAACTTCCCTTTTCTTTTAGGGTGGCCAATAATCGAATAGGATCCCATCGGGATCAAGTATGAGCCCCGGCCTCCTCACTTTTAAATTCATCCCACGCCTTAATTTTTCCATTGTACGGCCTTTTGGGACGGATTTGAACCACATATCAAATCGAAAACTTTTATCTCCCGGTTCAAATCTCTTGTAATCTTTACCCATAATTATCCTCGTTACTTTGCTCGGGTGGATCCACTTGTCTTCTTTGGGAATAATCAAGTCCACGTAGGAACATTTGATGACCTTTTGATCAAACTCTTCATCTATGATGAATTTTTCTTCCCTCGCAAGCTTTTTCGATCCACCTTGTTCTTCCTCTCTAGTAGGAAGCTCATTTGTTTCTAACATTTCACTCGGTTCATTAAAGCTTTCATTAGGAGCAACTGATTCAATTGAACTCGGCAAAGCTCCCGGGGGTCTTATGCTTAAGGCTTGTGAGATTTGCTCCATTTGTGTTTGAAGATCCCTTAATGTCCCCGAGTGTTTTTGTAACTGTTTGGAAACCTCTTCCAATTTAGAATCATTGTTAACCATGTATTTGGTGGTGTGCTCCATGAACTTAGTGAATGCTTCTTCCAAAGATGATTGTGCTTCTACCGGAGGTTGAGAATATTCATGATAGTTCGGTTGGATTAATGGAGTAATCATCATCATATCCGGGTGTGGTCCACCTCCCCACCCATTGTTCCTTGGATAATACGGGCCATCTCCCCATTCGATATTGTACCCATTGTAAGTGGGACTCGGCTCATAATGATTACCCATGTATGAATTCTCATATTGAAAATGAGTTGGACTCATTGGGCAACCGGCGATTGTGCTCTCCCCCATGCAATGCATACAATAACAAAGTGATCCTCCCACGGTTGACCTTGGATAGCAATCATTGTACGCCATCGTACCTAGGAAGACAAAGATCACAACGTAAATAGCAAATCCAAGCTAAGATATACAAGAATATAAATTGGCAAACAATCGTTACAATTCCCCGGCAATGGCGCCAAAAACTTGTTGCGTTCCAAATACTAATACGCAAACACGCAAGTATACGGTCGTTACAAGTAATAAAGTAGTAAGGAGTGTCGAACCCACGAGGAATTGTTCAATTAATTACCAACTAACGTTTTGTTACTTCGACTTAGATTTGTAAGTTGAGTTTGGTGAGGTGATGGTGGTTTTGATACTACAACTCAATTAAGACGACTAAGGAAACTAACACTTAATATATGTAAAGGCTTCTACGATTTTACGTCACCTAGTTCAATTCAAGACAAACGAATCAACGATTGACAACCACACTCATGTTTGTTGTTCAAGGTTTCATAATTTATTCATACGTATCTTTCGATATCGTACAAACCTACCAAAGTAGACTAATCCAATTTATGTCTAAAAGGATTAAGCCTAAGTGATGCTTTAACTCCCAAACCTTATTAGAACATGAAATAACCTAGGTATATTTCTATCCTAAAATCAAATCACAACCTAGTTTTATAATCTAATCTTTAATCAACTATGTCTAGCAATTAAAGATCAATCCATTTCATCCTATGGTTGGCCTAACCACAAGTTGACAAAAGCTCAAACTAGTTTAACAAACACTTGTATACAAGCATAGCAACAACCATTAACTCATCATTTAATCAAGAATCAAGAACCAAACATAGGATCAATAAAAACATAGAATAAAGGAGATTAGCTACTCATAACAATAAATATATCATTCATTACATTAAAAGACATCAATGTAAATGAACAAAGTAAAAGAGTTTAGAGTAAGCTTAGTGAAGAGGTCTTCAACAACTTCTCCCTCAATGCCTTTTTATCTTCTTTGGGGAGTCCAAGTGAGAGTTTTTCTTTCCAAAGTGCAAACCCTTCTCTTTTCTTCAAAAGAGGCAAGAGGAAAGTGTAAATGTAGAATGAAAATGTAAGAGTTGTGAATGATCTCCCTTTAAGCCTCTAACCTAGCAACAACTACTAACTTCCATTGCCTAAGTTACCCTCCAAACTATGGCAACTAAGGCCAAAAAGTCCCCAAAAGAGGTTTGAATTACAAGTGGGGGAAAATAGGCAATGTACAAAAAACACCCTCTAAAAGCGCTGAAAAACAGAGCAGGTCTTGCGGCCGCGAGGTACAGGCCGTAGGCTCAGTCTGGTTTCCTGCTCTGCCACACTTTCTTCCGAGCAGGATATCTTTTGACTCCGAACTCCGATTGTATATCCGTAAAGTCCGTAGCGTAGCTAACTCACTCATCTATAACATATCCAAAATTCAGCTCATTTGGATCATCCATGAAATATTTATGCATGTTCTAGTGAGCAGCTATCTACATCCTTGTACAATTTGCTTCGGGTTCTATTTCCTTTGAAGCTCAAGCTTGACTCGCGGGGTGGGTAGAGAGACTCGCATCATTGATACGCAACTCCGAATCTCTCTAAGATTTCAATACCTACAAACCACGGAGAAAACGATCAAAACACGAACAAAAAGACAAAAACCGAACAAAGGCCGTACAAAGGGCCAAAAGCACAAAAGACACGAAAACACGCAAAGACACACAAAAACTCGAATCAAAACAAGATGTTTTGAGCTTAAAGAGATAGGTAATAACGACGTTCTCACGACTTTATCAACACCCCCAAACTTAAACACTTGCTCGTCCTCGAGCAAAGAAAACAAAACAAGAACTAAACGTGCATGCTTAAGATCAAAATGCCAAAACTTAACACTTTCAAATTATTATTTAAATAAGCTCCACGTGTGTGTGTGATGGCTTTGGCTAGATTCTATTTTAGGTGAATACGTCCCAATAGGTCAAAATCATCGGTTCTATTTGCAAGGACTTCTTATGTTTTACAAAGAATCTCTCCTCACCGTAGATTACAAACTTAATGCTCAAATCACTTCACGAAACTAAGTTATAGGTAATTTAAGAGTGTTATCCCCATTCTTGAATTAATTGACACTTTTTAGCTCCTAACTCTTTTCTCACCATACTTTGCTTTTCTTTTGATTTACAATAATAACATAGCACTTTGTGCTTTACAATGATATTACAATACAAAACTAGCACTAATTATGATGATTGTTTGTTCTTCTAAACATTTAACTTTTTGGGCTACTAGCACCATTCCAACGAAATAGAGTAATTGCAAAAGTGATTCATGAATTTCATCAATGAAGGCTTAGCCTTTCTTTTCTCTCATAGAAGTGCATACATTTTAGCAACTTCTCTACTCGTTTCTTTTGAGAGCTAGGTGTTCAAAGGTCTTTCATTCTCGAAAAGGGTTTACTCCCCCAAACTTAGGCCATTTATGCTCTTTTTACATTTCAATTCCAAGCTAAGGATTTGAGGGATTCTAAGTTAAGCAAAAGGAGTCCTAGAACCTATTATCGCTAAAGCTCGTTATCCACTTTAAATATAATCGTAGACATTGCCAATGTGCTTTGAACTTTGTAGAGCATGTTCAAATAATAATAAGAATTTGAAAAATTTTGGCGGGTCGACCTAGCATGCAACAAGCGCGACCTTACTCCCCCAAACTTAAAATGCACAATGTCCCCATTGTGTGAATTGAGAGTGACGGAACAAGGTACGACACGACAAAAAAAGAACACAACAAAAACACAAGCAAAACAAAACAAAACAAAACGAAACGAAACGATAAACGAGCGAGCACGACTCTAAATAAGGTCAACAAGCAAACGTTATAACTTTAAACAAGCAAACATACCAATATCTCTCAAGAGTTAATAACAAAACCAATAAAAGACGAGAATAGAATTAAAACATTGTAAGCTCAATTTAAACCGACGGGACTGCGTATATTTAAATACAACGTCCCTTTTCGTATGCATCCCGTGGTTGCTCCCGTCTTCAGTGGTTTCGTGCATTGAGGGCATGCTCCATTGCTTTCCCGTACTCTTCCTTTTTATTTCAAACGTACAAAATTCCCCCAAAACGCAATTTATCAAACACTTGGCGTGCACTCCTCAATTCACTAATTCTCTCCAAACTTTACAATAACTTCCACCCAAAAAATTTCAATACCAAATCAATGCAATAACAATACAACCGAGCAATACCATCAAGAGTCAAGCCATACTTACCTTTTGGATGCCCAATTTCGGTTGAAATCGAAGAATTTTGCCTTTGAAGAAATTGGGGAAGAAATTTCAGAAATTTGTGGTTATGTTGGTGAAGTTGAAGCTTTTTAGGTGATTGAGAGTGAAGGAGGGTCGGATTTGGGTGGTTGGGAAGTTTTTAGAGTAAGTTAGTGAGAGATGAGAGTGATAGATGGGAGAGATTGAAAGGGTGAGAGGGAAGAATTTAAATTTGGAGAAGTGAGGGAGAATGAGGTTGGTTCGGGTTATAGGGAGGGGGGGTCTCGCGGCCGCGGGACTTAACCTCGCGGCCGCGAGACAATGGCAGAAAGTTTCTGCCGACAACTTCGCGGCCGCGAGCATATACCCCGCGGCCGCGAGAGTGAGGCAGAAAGTTTTGCTAACTTTCTGCCAACACTTCGCAGCGGGCGAGGGTTGGACAGAAAATTTCTTTGCTCATCTCACCTTATACCGTTCCAAATCCATGGTTCATTCGCTTGATCTTTACAGCGCGCTCATTTACCTACAACACACGACACGAAAATGAAAACAAAAACAAACACGACACAAAACACAAAACACAACAACAAAGAAAAAAAAACAATAGGCTCGGGTTGCCTCCCGAGAAGTGCTTGTTTATAGTCGTGAGCTCGACTTGAAACTTCCCTTTTCTTTAAGGGTGGCCAATAATCGAATAGGATCCCATCGGGATCAAGTATGAGCCCCGGCCTCCTCACTTTTAAATTCGTCCCACGCCTTAATTTTTCCATTGTACGGCCTTTTGGGACGGATTTGAACCACATATCAAATCGAAAACTTTTATCTCCCGGTTCAAATCTCTTGTAATCTTTACCCATAATTATCCACGTTACTTTGCTCGGGTGGATCCACTTGTCTTCTTTGGGAATAATCAAGTCCACGTAAGAACATTTGATGACCTTTTGATCAAACTCTTCATCTATGATGAATTTTTCTTCCCTCGCAAGCTTTTTCGATCCACCTTGTTCTTCCTCTCTAGTAGGAAGCTCATTTGTTTCTAACATTTCACTCGGTTCATTAAAGCTTTCATTAGGAGCAACTGATTCAATTGAACTCGGCAAAGCTCCCGGGGGTCTTATGCTTAAGGCTTGTGAGATTTGCTCCATTTGTGTTTGAAGATCCCTTAATGTCCCCGAGTCTTTTTGTAACTGTTTGGAAACCTCTTCCAATTTAGAATCATTGTTAACCATGTATTTGGTGGTGTGCTCCATGAACTTAGTGAATGCTTCTTCCAAAGATGATTGTGCTTCTACCGGAGGTTGAGAATATTCATGATAGTTCGGTTGGATTAATGGAGTAATCATCATCATATCCGGGTGTGGTCCACCTCCCCACCCATTGTTCCTTGGATAATACGGGCCATCTCCCCATTCGATATTGTAGCCATTGTAAGTGGGACTCGGCTCATAATGATTACCCATGTATGAATTCTCATATTGAAAATGAGTTGGACTCATTGGGCAACCGGCGATTGTGCTCTCCCCCATGCAATGCATACAATAACAAAGTGATCCTCCCTCGGTTGACCTTGGATAGCAATCATTGTACGCCATCGTACCTAGGAAGACAAAGATCACAACGTAAATAGCAAATCCAAGCTAAGATATACAAGAATATAAATTGGCAAACAATCGTTACAATTCCCCGGCAACGGCGCCAAAAACTTGTTGCGTTCCAAATACTAATACGCAAACACGCAAGTATACGGTCGTTACAAGTAATAAAGTAGTAAGGAGTGTCGAACCCACGAGGAATTGTTCAATTAATTACCAACTAACGTTTTGTTACTTCGACTTAGATTTGTAAATTGAGTTTGGTGAGGTGATGGTGGTTTTGATACTACAACTCAATTAAGACGACTAAGGAAACTAACACTTAATATATGTAAAGGCTTCTACGATTTTACGTCACCTAGTTCAATTCAAGACAAACGAATCAACGATTGACAACCACACTCATGTTTGTTGTTCAAGGTTTCATAATTTATTCATACGTATCTTTCGATATCGTACAAACCTACCAAAGTAGACTAATCCAATTTATGTCTAAAAGGATTAAGCCTAAGTGATGCTTTAACTCCCAAACCTTATTAGAACATGAAATAACCTAGGTATATTTCTATCCTAAAATCAAATCACAACCTAGTTTTATAATCTAATCTTTAATCAACTATGTCTAACAATTAAAGATCAATCCATTTCATCCTATGGTTGGCCTAACCACAAGTTGACAAAAGCTCAAACTAGTTTAACAAACACTTGTATACAAGCATAGCAACAACCATTAACTCATCATTTAATCAAGAATCAAGAACCAAACATAGGATCAATAAAAACATAGAATAAAGGAGATTAGCTACTCATAACAATAAATATATCATTCATTACATTAAAAGACATCAATGTAAATGAACAAAGTAAAAGAGTTTAGAGTAAGCTTAGTGAAGAGGTCTTCAACAACTTCTCCCTCAATGCCTTTTTATCTTCTTTGGGGAGTCCAAGTGAGAGTTCTTCTTTCCAAAGTGCAAACCCTTCTCTTTTCTTCAAAAGAGGCAAGAGGAAAGTGTAAATGTAGAATGAAAATGTAAGAGTTGTGAATGATCTCCCTTTAAGCCTCTAACCTAGCAACAACTACTAACTTCCATTGCCTAAGTTACCCTCCAAACTATGGCAACTAAGGCAAAAAAGTCCCTAAAAGAGGTTTGAATTACAAGTGGGGGAAAATAGGCAATGTACAAAAAACACCCTCTAAAAGCGCTGAAAAAAAGAGCAGGTCTCGCGGCCGCGAGGCTCAGCCTCGCGGCCGCGAGGTACAGGCCGTAGGCTCAGTCTGGTTTCCTGCTCTGCCACACTTTCTTCCGAGCAGGATATCTTTTGAATCCGAACTCCGATTGTATATCCGTAAAGTCCGTAGCGTAGCTAACTCACTCATCTATAACATATCCAAAATTCAGCTCATTTGGATCATCCATGAAATATTTATGCATGTTCTAGTGAGCAACTATCTACATCCTTGTACAATTTGCTTCGGGTTCTATTTCCTTTGAAGCTCAAGCTTGACTCGCGGGGTGGGTAGAGCGACTCGCATCATTGATACGCAACTCCGAATCTCTCTAAGATTTCAATACCTACAAACCACGGAGAAAACGATCAAAACACGAACAAAAAGACAAAAACCGAACAAAGGCCGAACAAAGGGCCAAAAGCACAAAAGACACGAAAACACGCAAAGACACACAAAAACTTGAATCAAAACAAGATGTTTTGAGCTTAAAGAGATAGGTAATAACGACGTTCTCACTGCGTTATCACTCTTCACGACAATGTCCACGGAAACATCAATCTCCTCCCTAGTGCCTCGTTAATAGTGACTGACCACCTAAGAAGCATGCTGCTCAGGATGATCGACTTCTTTAGTTCGATGGCCAGGCTCTGAAGATCAAATGTTCCTCCATACGAAATGAGCATTACCAGCCAGATAACCGGCAATACTCATTCACCCACAACAAGATACTGCTTCTACATTAAGAGTCAAAACATTTTACTCTGAAGCAGCATCTTGCAAGGACCGTCGCGGTGAGCACTTTACCAGCACACCCCGGTAGTCTATCACTCCGGAGGTAACATCCAAGAGAAGGGGTGCCTAGTAAATACGAACCCTCCATGTGCAAACAGGAAACCACGGACCTCAAACCCGTGGATACAAAGTTCGAGGCCTCATGGGACCCGTTAGTACAACGTAGGGCTTCCATGGGACCCGTCAGTACAAGGCAGATGAAAATTAAGTTATTATGATGTGAATCGCGATAATGTGACTTTTTGAATATTATGGGATCAGAAGGCAAAATGAAATCTAAGGAAACTGAGATCTCCATCTTTTCTGAGAAAACATAAAAGATATGGAAATTGCCTACTTATTTATAGGCACTTGTGCAAATAATCCTACGGCTGGATAGATATTTGATCAAGGGACGGAAATGCGACCTTTTGACTCCCCGTAATAAATGCAAGTAAGTTGGAACGGCACCTCTCTGATCGACTCAACCAATCGATAACATGAGAAACCTTAGATCGAAGCGATCAACGAATAATTCAAGCAGATATAAAGGAGCTCCGGACCAGAAAGGTTTGCACGCTCACCTATGATAGTCCCTCGGCAGAAAACTTAAGATCCTCAACGAAGGCATACAAGTTTAAACCGTTGTAAAAAGGATATTGGGTCGCCTAGAGGTCAGACTGAACGTCGTCACTGCCTAATATTCCAAAGAATTGCTGAAGGAGGTCTGAACAAGCTAGATCTGGCTAATAATTCTATATTTTCCAATTCCTCCCATATCAAAGAAATGATACACCGGTTGCTTTATTCGAGGAACAAAGAACTCACGATCACTACAGAGAAACATGGATCTTAAGATCTTATCTGGAACGATTTTATAGATTCCGAAAATTTAAAAGAAGAGCAGAGCTCAACAGAAGAAATGACAACGTCCTTAAACAAGATATCTTTAACTAAAAGACAAATTTACAAGGGACTGGTCGAACAGCGACGACAAAGCTGAGAATTTCTTTAAAAATATTCGATCAACTATCTACATGGACTCCTTGCTGTCCATATGTCTAACACGACTTCTGGAAGACCATAAGGGATCATGCTTGGTTGATCATCATACATATAGTTCATTTGAAAAAGTTGGATTTGCAGAAACTAACGTTGTATCATTCAGCTACTTAAACATTGATCAAGTAAGACTCAAGCTACATTTTCATAAACTAGATGTCCTCCGAGAAGACCAACATGAGATAAGTATACTTATCTATACTGATTATTTCAAGAAGTTATATTTATGCATAAACTGCAAAATATGAACAACAAAATATATCTAAGGATTGAAATTCGTCAAGGCATAGATTGGCCTGTAAAAGATCACAGTCTCAGTTAAATCTACCCATACAAAAAACTGCAGCCCAAGCAACTACACAAAAGAGTTTGGGCGCTACAAAAAAAAAAAAAAAAAAAAAGAAAGAAAGAAAGAAAGAAAGAAAGAACCGGGTCGAACGGATCACCGAGAAGGGTTGTTATCAACAGGCCGACTAGCAGAAACAGTCCTCCGAGGAGTCAAGTTACCAGCAAACGCCATCAACTCCTCTTGACGCTTTAGATAACCGGCATCATAACCTTCCTCATAGGACCGCCGTCGAGACTCCTCTGCTAGGGCAGCAGCCTGAACCAAGTCACTTCTCTCTTTATCCCAGACAAACTTTTCTTCTTGCAATTTTTTCAGATCATCATTGGCAAGCTGCAGTTGGAGACTCTGCCCTCTGACCTTGGCCGACGCTGATTCCAAACGACGTTGATAAGCATCTCTGCTTATCCACAGATCGTCATTCTGCACACCCAGCTGGAGTGCAAAATACTTAGCCTGAAAAAAGAAAACAGTCCTTATATAACAAGGCAATCAAAATAAAAGCGGGAAAGATAACGAAGGATAGGTCTACCTGCTCGCACAACTTCACTAGCGACTGAACAAGGCGTACGTTGGAAGTACCCTCAAGCTTCCTCAACTCACCGGGCAAAATAGTGCTCAGGCCTAGATCCCAGGACAAAGCGTCGGGCTCAACAATGCCCGGCAGTTCACTAACAAGAGGGACATTGTCAGGACGGGGAGTCGCTGACTGCATGATATCCTTAACCTGCTCAAGGATACAACGATCATCTAACGGACGAGGAGATTCCCTCTCGTTGGGACTAACCGATCTCTCCTTACCCGAAGCAGAAATAACGGTTTGACGACCGGACCTCGACCCAATCCGACCTCCAGAAGGCCCACCAGATTCAAAAGAAGTAGTCATCACGGTAGTATCATTAAACAAGTAATCAGGGAAATCTTGAGAAATAGGTTGTGTTACGGAGGGATTGACAAAGGAACCATCATCAACTTGCCCTCCTCTGACGACCGAGGCAACAGAGGTAGAAAAAGGAAGGGAGTTAACAAAGTCCCCTCCATGAAAACCTTGCTCGAAAGAAGAAACACCTGAAGAAACAGGTATATCAAAAGTGTGCTCCACATTGGATGAATCGCCAAAAGCCACCCGACCAGGGGAAGGCCTACTTCCTATTTCAGTGGAAGAAGAAAAATTTTGTTGTACAAAAGATTAACTAATTACAGAAAAAGGTTCAGAAGGGATGACAGGAGTGTCGATCACCGACCTAGCATTAGAAGACGAACGAGGAGGTTCTATCGAGGGCCCCTCCGTTCGAGACTTTTTAGGTCTAGTATTCCTAGCGCTCTCACGGGAAGGACGCTTTGAGGTATTACCGAAAAGGTTAGTCATGATCGAAATTCAAGAAGTAAATTTAAAATATCGAAGAAGCATATCGACCTAATAAAGAAGGAGTATTCTGTTGAGAGATAAGCAAAGCGGTAAATAGCGAGTCAAGTTTTTTACCTTTTATATTTATACTATACGAAAAGACGCGATAGACCCAAAGAAAGGGCGCGAAATACAGAAATCAGCTTTGGAATAAACACTAGAATTTGAAACGACATACGCATAATGATTACGGCGAAGTTATTAACTTGTCAGAATTATTACAGAAAAGATGAAAGGACGTGACTGTCAGAATATGAAACGCTTAACGTACAAAGGGGTGAAAGTGTAATATTACATTTAGACCTATAATAAATTGTTACAAAGATATTTTCATTGATCACTATATCAAGCAGCCTGATCGCCCTCCGGAATCTTCTGTTCGCTAACGACGTCTCCTTCTTTTGTTGGCTCGGTAACCTCTTCCTCTTCCTCTGGATCGATAAAATTGTCATCGACCTCTTCATTAATATCTGAAGGAGGAATCGACAATGGATTTCCGAACTCTTTGACGAGGTGAGCCAAAGGAAAATTTTGATAAACGACGTCTGGAAGCTCGGAAGGAGAGTATACTTCGCCATAGCGGTTTAACCGAATATGTGCCGTTTAAAAATATTCCTTTCGACGATCTTCTATCATTTCAAAAGCGACCAACTGATGAACCGCCTTCTTGAAAGTACTTTCTAGGAGCGGACCGACCATTTGATATACCAACGCCGTATGGACAGGAGAGCTAAGGAATTCACGAATCACTTTTTCATCAGGATTCCTGCCATAACGATCCCTGAGTCCACTAAGAGGAATGTCCCCCCTCATACTCCTCTAAAGAAGCTTGAAGACTTGATACTTGTGATTCCAACTCGCTAATCCGAGCTGTACTCTGAAATTGAAACTCCTCTAACTTTTTAGCCAATTGATTGGCTTGTTCTTGAGCACGGGAAGTCTCTAGAACCCTGTCTATAATCCCCTGGTCTTCGGTCCCCGTAACCCGAGTCTCTACGAACGGGACGGAAGAAGACGTTGAGGGACCAACCTCTGAACCAGAAGACTTATGAAGTAAAGCTTTGTATTTCTCATCCAGAAACTCACATTGTTGTTTCCACAGAGCAGTTTCATAAGCATACGATTCTAAACAAGTCTTAGTCTGAAAAAGTAAAGGGGTAAAACAAGAAATGAGTTAGCAAACTAAAAAGATCTTCGAAGGAAAATATCCTATAAAGCAAACTAAAAAAGATCACCTTTTCAGCATAAAGAGAAGCTTGCTGAAATTTCTCCAAAGGATCCTTCCGAAGAAGCTTATTCATGTCGCGAGTAAAAACACCGGACAAAAGAACACGAGTTGCCTTATCAACCGCATTCTCGCTCTCGTCGTGGACAAGTGAAGCATTCTCAGAGTAGCCAGCGGCTCTCTTTCCTTCTAAATGATCCTCAATCATTTCAACCAAAGTAGGTTTTGGATGATTGTCGCCAAGTAAAGAAAGATCGTTACCGGAACGACCATAGTAGCTCCTTTTCCTCTCCACCAGATTATTATTAGGATGAGGCATCGACCAGCTGCGACATCCATGAATACCCAAGGATGTTCTAAGCTGAAGGGGGGGATAACCGGATCCTGTCCCCTGACGAATAGGGGACTCTTGAGAAGAATCTGGAGATTCCTCTCCATTCACCTCGGACTCATGAATCAACTCCAGTTTTCTCTTCCGAGACGCTCTCTGCTCGATAGGGACGTTCTCTATGGTTTTGGAGGATTTGGACAACAACATTTTTCCCTTTGAAGAATGTCGGGAATTTTCTACCATATGAGCTGAAAAAGAAACAAGACAAAAGTTAGACTTTCTGAAGAAAAGGGATCATCACAACACTAAGCCGAAATAAAATGCTTACCGAGTGATTCAGATGATGAAGTGATTGGAAAATCATGAACACTCAATCCCGCTTTACGAAGGAAAACTTCCCCAATCAGAAGAGCACTCTGATATTTGTTGGCACGCATAGCATGAATTTCACCAATGAACTGAGCATCATCAAGAATGAGTTCACCTGTCGGCAGGCGACCTCCGTGAACCCATTTGGAGCCATGATCCTACGAAAAGGGCATGGTTGAACCATCCGCCAAACGAAGACGAGATGGGGGACTAACAAAGAAAAAATGAGATTTCCAAGAAGGGTTGCTAGAAACTGGGGAGTTGAAGATTGCTCGACTAGGCCTCTGACTAGCAAAGAAATATCCGCGATTGGAGGAACTGGAAATATTAAACCGAAAAAGTTGTGTAAAGTTACGAAATGAAGGTTTGAACCCTTTTGCGATCATTAAGACAGAAAAACAAACCACGAAGGCCACAGAATTAGGGACTTATTGTGTCAAGGACACACTGAATATTTTTAGGATATCAAGAAAGAGAGGAGACAACGGAAGACGCAGACCACTATTAAAATGGGCCGTGTAAAAGGCTCGACATCCTTCAGGTGGTGATGTAACCTTATCAAAAGGAGAAGGGAGAACTATCACAGAACCCTCCGGGAAATATTTGGCATAGTTGTTCACAACCTCAGGGAAAGTTTCCACCGTGTAAGCACAAGCTAGGTCCTCAATCGGTTCAGAAATTTGAGGAGCAGTACCTTTGCCTTTTTTGGCTCGGGCAGCGACATCCGTGTCAGAAAGAATTTGTACCTTAAAGGTATCTTCAACAGGAACAACAAATTCAGAAACTCCAGTTTGCTCGCTCGAAGGATTAGAATGCAACTCTTCCTCGTTATTGGGAGCGACATTTTCCCTAGAGGAGGAGGAAGATTTTCTTAAAGAGGCCATATTTTTGGATTCTCGGAGGATATAAGTCGATAAAAGGAAAACTTTATATGATGAACGACTAAGCAAGAGAATGACTGCAAAGTAAAAGGAAGTATAAAGTAGAAATGACAAACTTAATAGTCACCTATTTATACTGAGAAGAGAAAAGACGCTTCGAACTCATCACGATTAATCACATTCCCGCCTAAAACGGAAGAAGATAAAAAGCCTCCCCGAAGGGACGAGTGGCGATTCATAATTAGAAAGAGAAAACGACTATCTATGATGCGTAGCACTCTTTTCCTTAAGATTTTTTCCCACTGGGTTTTTTCTTAAGAAAGGTTTTTAACGAGGCACCATTCATAGAAGATAACAGTCGTAAGAAATCGTCTATTTCTACGAGCTTCTACTGCCTATACGCTCGAAGAAGTGAGGGAGTACTGATGGGGGCTATTTCACACCCCTTATAATGTGCGGATCGACTGAAGAATAAAAGATCGGTTTGACCAGACAAGTCAGTTCAGGGTCATCCTATCGACCCGGACGAATACAACTCTCTTCGACAAGAAGACTACACTCCGGACTCAAGAAGGACAAATGGGCCAAGTCCTACTAGAATTATGTTTCTTTGTGAAGCTAGGTTATTTGTGATATAAATACCTAGTTAAATCATTGTATTAGACAATTCGTACAAAACGGAGCTTACGCCCAAAAGTACTAAAGAATCAAAAGATTATTAATAATAAAAGAGATTTCTCTTGATATTCGTACTAATTTTATGTTGGTTGTCATAATTACTTGTTGTTCCCTCAAAATTGTTCATCTTTGAGATTGATCCATCCTGAATAAAGTAACAGAGCCCTTTAAATCATTAATATTGAGAACCCCCAATATCCCATATTCACTGATATAATTAACCCGACGAAATCCGGTTAAATTAGCAGGCAACCTTGGCTCACTACAAGAAAACTGGGCTTCACCTACAGCAGATTCCGTTGGTGAAGCCTTGATTTTCGTTGGTATTCATGCGTAACGACGCTTTTTTTCCGTTAGTTGATCCGTAGGTGAAGGCCCCGTAGGTAAATGAAGCAAAGTTTTTTTTTCGTTGGTAAATGTTGCAACGGTTTGTTTTTGTTGGTATTTTTGTTGAAAAAAGCGTCGGATGAACGATCGGGCCCGATTATTTTTTGCGACAATTTTGTTGTTGAAAATGCGTAGGAAAGTTACTAACTGATTTCCAACGGCATAAATATGTCGGTATTTTGTCGCCAATCGGTTGGAATCATTCTGACGGATTTAGCATTGAAATGTTTCCGTTAGTTTATTTTTGTCACTAATTTGAAGGAAATCAGTTGGAACCTAGTGACAACTTGTTTGTTGCTGATTTCGTTACTAGCAATCGGGTCGGAGCAAAAAATTGAACCTCAACTTAGAATTGACTGAGTCGTTCTTGAGCGCGCCTGAGCCTGACCCGGGCGCATAGGTCTCGTCTGGGCTTGGCTGAGGCGCCTAGGCCATGCTTGATTTTTGTTGCTGATTCCGTTACTAGCAATCGGGTCGGAGCAAAAACTTGAACCTCGACTTAGCATTGACTGAGTCGTTCCTGGGCGCGCCTGAGGCTGTCCCAGGTGTCTAGGTCTCGCCTAAGCTTGACTGAGGCGCCTAGGCCATGCTTGGTTATAGCCCAGGCGTCGGGGCCACTCATGGGGCTACCCCGGGCGCCTCTGTAGCGCCTGGGCTTGGCCTAGGCGCCAATACCACTCATGGGACTGCCTCGAGCTCGCCTGGGCTTGGCCTAGGCAATGTGCGCCCGGGCGACGCCTGGGCGACTAGGCAATATAATTTTAATTAATTTGTTGTATGTGGGTTTTGAACCTTTGACCTTATATATACATATTAAAGGATCAAACCAGTTGAGCTGGACAACTTTATTGTATTTTCATTAGACAATTATATATATGAGCCAACTAATAGTTTATTTCACCAAAGTTTTCATCGATTTAAATCATTTTTAACCGTTGACCCATTTCCCACCGATTTCATCTGTTTTATCATTAATTTAATCGATTGTAATTTTTTTTATTGATTTAACCCGTTTTGTTCACAAATTTCAGCAAGTTAAACTGTTTTGGACCACCTTAACTCATTTTTTCACCAATCTCATAAGTTTTTTTTTTCAATTTCATCGATGGAACCCATTTTTTCCCCATATTTATTGATTTAATTATTTTTTTTATCGATTAACTAGTTTTTCCTCCTTAATATCATCATTTAAATCGTTTTGACCAATTTAACTAGTTTTTCAACCATTTTCATTCTCTTTTTACTAATTTAATCAAATTTAACCGTATTCACCCATTTTTCATCGACTTCACTTATTTTTAACTAAGTTAGCTGATTCAACATGTTTCAAAACAATTAAATTTTTTTTTCCGATTTCATTAAATTTTTTACGAATTTCATCAAATTTACATCTTACTGATAGGTTAAACTCATTTTAAATCGAATTCACCAATTTTTTTCTTCAATTTAACTGAAATCACCTGTTCTCAATGACTAAACCCATTTTACACCATTTTCCCACCAATTTACAGATTTACACATTTTTTCGCCGAGTGACTTGTTTTTTCACTAATTTTATCGAAGTGTAAAATCAGTGAAAATATATAAAATTTATGAATCGATAAAAAATTGGTTAATCCATTGGAAAATGAATTTAATCAATGAAAATATTCGGGAAACATATTTCTATCATTGGTTTTGTCGCTATTCAGTTACACATTTGTTACTAGAGCTAAATAGCAACGAAAATTTTCCGTTGGAACAATTTCATCGCTGTGGATAACTTTTTCCTACAAATTAACAACCGAATTCCTATGAAAAATATTTTTTCCTAATTTTTCGTTGGTTATTATTCGTTATTATTGGTGTAACATATATTTGTTGATAGTTCCCTCACTGTTCAGTTACTAAAATCTAAACAGCGAAGGATAATTTTCTGTTGGAATGATTTCGTCGCTATGGATAAATTTTTCCTACAACTTAACAACTGAATTCCTACGAAAAATATTTTTCCCAATTTTTCGTTGGTTATTATTCGTTATTATTGGCGGAACATATTTTTGTTGATGGTTCCGTCGCTGTTCAGTTACTAAAGTCTAAATAGCGACGGATAATTTTCCGTTCGAATGATTTCGTCGCTATGGATAAATTTTTCCTACAACTTAACAACTGAATTCCTACGAAAAATATTTTTTCCCAATTTTTTGTTGGTTATTTGTCGTTATTATTAGCGGAACATATTTTTGTTGATGGTTCTGTCGTTGTTCAGTTACTAAAATTTAAATAGCGACGGATAATTTTCCGTTGGAATGATTTCGTCGCTATGAATAACTTTTCCCTACAACTTAACAACCGTATTCCTACAAAAAATAATTTTGTCGACATTCCGTCGATAATTTGTCGCTATCATTGAAGGTAGATTTTCTAATTGAAATTATGTTGGTATTTGATTACTAATCCGTCACTAATAGCGACAAATTTAATTTCGTTGGAATCAGATCGTAGGTGAAGCCCCTTTTTTTTGTAGTGGCTTCCTCTGACTCGCAAATTGATGTTTGAGTTTATCACATAACTCATCGAAAGAGAAGATAGAGTTCGGTGGTAACTTCCCGAACCAGTTAAGGGCAATTCCCTCGAAGGTAGTAACCATGATTTTGTAGCAGAAATCTTCCGAGTGTCCGTACAAATTCATCATGTTAATAAAGTTGTTAATGTGTTCCGCGAGATCGGTAGTCCCGTTATACCGTGGTAATCTTGTTGGCACTGTCTCAGTATTTCTAGCCTCTCGAATTTCCTGGCAGAAAGGCGAACATCTCATGATACTATTTCCGATCTCTCTATCTCTGATAGTTACTCGAAAAGTTTCTCTGTTCTGCATTATCTCAGTACGCCTGATTGTCGTACCCGCATGCCGAGTTTCATTGATCAACTCATCTCTGTCTAATTTTTTGGCAACTCTTTCCTGCACTATTTTCTCTTGTTCAGCTTCTGTGATCCTTTTATAGGTCGATTTATTCGCTTTGTCAGCACCCAAAGGTTGACTTTCCCCAACCACAGAATCCTCCAAATCATGTACAACTTTAGAAGGTAATCCAAATCAGATGTTGGACCTCGACGGAGCAGGTTGGGGAGGGTTCGCCATAGGCACCTTTGATATCGACCTCATCACACTTCTTTCCTTCTAAATATTCGAGGATGGGATTTCAGGCCTCCCATGCACTGCAGGCTGATCCACAGGCGACTGATCAGCCCTTCTGCTGTTCAAAATTCCCCTGCACATTGTGCCTATAATGGATCTCAGATCGGCCACAGTTGTGCGGATCGGAATATCGTCTTGGGGCATAGTCGGCGGAGCTTCTTGTTGACGAGCTGCTCGAGAAAGATTATCGGGCTCGTTGTTGATAGAATTCTGCGCCCCAGCCACGTGTGAACTCTCTCCTCGCATGTATGTATTTCGCCTCGTAGTAGGCATATTTCGATCTAACACCCAAATAAGGCCCACGGTGGGCGCCAATTGATCTGACATGGTTTCATACGGGATCAATAATAGAAAGTAAAGACAATGAAGGTGCGGTACTGCCAATGATGGGTTCAGATATATATATTATCGAACATGGTTACAATACAATTCGAGGTCCTAGTTCGGCATTATTGGATGCCGTACAAGCTAGAGACTAATACATACATCATGATCGAAATCTATTTCCTGAGGATGCTTCGACCGGTGGCTTCGAGCAAGGAGCACCTGGGGAATCGTGCGTTGTTTGGCATCATAAATGCTTGCGGTATTTATAGTTGAGGAGGTGTGCTAGCTGAACCATCCGCAGGGGCGAATTTCTCGGCCCACAGGCCTGGGCCTGGGATCGGCCCAACAATTGAATCCGAGCATGAGTCCCTTTGGCAATGATCGGACTAGGCCGTCTAGTGTTGGAGATCGACAGATACGTCTTCGGGGTCGGACTCCGTGATTTTCGATCGTACGAATCCTTCCTAGAATAGAATATCCAAAGTACCCCTCATCATAACCAATCCCTATCTTTAATTATCACCAAAGATCAGTTGGTAATCAGACCACCTTTTTCCATATAAATGGATCCAGGCAGGTACCCCAATGGATCATGATCTTACGCGTTTTCGTTTGTTCGATCTAGATGGTGTGAAATGCCGTACACATGCTTGTAAATAGAAGAAAAAGATCAATAGTATTTGTATTCTGGATGATTGAGTACAAATTACAAGTATTGAGAGTCCTATCCGAGCATTATAGGATGCCGTACAAGCTAGAGGGTGAAATACATATAAAACAACCTATACTACTCTTCCTATGTAGTTCCGAGCAGCAGCCTCGGAGGAACAGCACCTGGGGAGTTGTGTCATCATGAATGCTAGGGGTATTTATAGCTGAGATGATGGGCTTTCTGACACACTTGCAGGAGTGCTTTTCCGGCCCGCTGGCTTGGGCCTGGGCTCGGCCCAACAGTAACCTTCGACCTCGGGTGCTCTGCGCTGGGTCAGAACAGATCATTATATGCCCCGGCTCGGTTCGATACTTCTGAGGGCGGAACTTGTGTTGTTCGACCCATATCGGGCTTGCAAAGATAGGGGATCCAAATTACCCCTCATCAATACTTCTCGAGCGTAAAGTGGAGCTTAAGCTCGAAGAAGTATAAGCTGTTTCGAACGCTGGGGTGAGATGAGCCATTTAAAATATGTTTCGGGTATGCCTCATTAAAAACCCAACTCGAAAAAACCCTTTGGGATAAAAACCGAGCTAGGGAAAAAGAGTGCATATATTAGAAACAATATAATGGCGTTGCCGTGATATTAACCTTGTCGTCCACTGTTTGCGTAGGACCTCTAGATCGGGATTTTCCTTACTGTCAATTACTGTGATGCTCTAGTCAATTCCTTAGCAATGCTTCCTTAATTTTTCGATCATAACACAAAAGACCAATGGGATACCATAGGAACAATTCCCAAGAAAATTCTGGAAAGTGAGGGATCAAGAATGCAATTCTCAGAAAAATAACTTTAAATTTTACCCAATGGAATTTCAACCGTCGTGGTTACTCGAGGACCTGTTTGCAATTTTACATTTTTAACCCCGTATATATGTTGACTTGTTGAAAAATCACTCACAAATCACATACTTTCTTGAGTTCGGAGCATTCGGGTCGAACGAGCAGCTGTTTTAGTATAATTGTTTCTCAGTCCATAATGTCTAGTTCCAAAAGTTTGAAGGGCAAGAACAAAGTGGGAGAGGACCAAGAGTCTGATCCTCTGTTAAAGCTTGTCGATGATTACGAGGGTGGAGAGTTTTATCCAGAAGATGAGGATGTTGACCAGATCGAAGATCTTGAGGAAGACGTGGTCGAGAAGCTTAGTATTGGCGAGGGCGCCTTTGTCAGGATTTTTAGACATGCATTTCCCCCTCGGAATAATAATCAAAGAAGGAGTTCTCGTCGAAGGTCACCCGAGCACGGTCCTACACAGGAGTTGAACCATGACCAGATCAATGGTACCATCCATACAATTTCCGGAGGACCCGCAGGCGGGGATAGTCGTAACGCTCGACGAAGGACCGCTAGATCCATAATTGGAAGCTTAAAATACCCAAAAGAAATATGGACTCTAGAAAACAAACCAACAAACGACCAGCTGATCAGCTTTAACGAAGGCGAAGTACCCAAAAACATTATTTGGGACACAAAAGAGGATAACCCCGATTTCCCGATGGTAGTGTCGCTAGAAATAGCGAATTATAATGTCAAAAGGATCCTAATCGATAATGGGAGCTCGGCGAATATCATCTCCCGGGAGGTTTTAGTCCAGATGAACTTGGGACAGATAAACCTACAGAAAGTATCTACGCCATTAGTAGGGTTTGGAGGATCCGAAATCGTCCCCAGCGGAACAATAACCTTAAGTGTATCACTCGGGAAAAAACCGCACCGGACAGTGAAGCTAGTAAAATTTCTAGTGGTAGAAACACCCTTCGCTTATAACGCAATATTAGGACGACCAGCCCTCAACCTATTCCGAGCTGTTGTCTCTACTTATCATCAGAAAATAAAATTTCCGACCGACAGAGGTATCGGGGAAATAATGAATGATCACTGTATGGCATGGGATTGCTACATCACCTCTTTAACTTTAAAAGATCACCCCAAATCAATTACCCCGAGCAAAAGAAAACTCGAAAACGATCTCTTTAGAAACGAGGTTGAAATCCCTAGTACTGATCGAATAGATAAAAAGGGAAAAGAACCGCTAGATTTAGCTTTGAAGCCACCAGAACATAAGGATGTAATTCTAGTACAAGGGGACTCGTCCAAAACAACAAGAATAGGTACTGAATTGAGCAAAGAAGGGGAAGTAATGTTGATCAACTTCCTCAGAGATAATGTCGACGTCTTCGCTTGGAGCGCGAATGACATTGAAGGAATTGATCCTCGAGTAATCAAGCATTCGCTAAAAATTGATCCCATGGCAACACCCGCTAGACAAAAGAAGAGAAATCACGGGCCGGTAAAAGATAAAATCATCAAAGCAGAAGTAGAAAGGCTACTCAAAGCGAAACAAATTCGAGAAATACACTTCTCAGAATGGTTATGTAATGTCGTTCTAGTAGCAAAAGGGGATAAAAAGGATAACAAGTGGAGAATGTGTAACGATTTTACCGACCTTAACAAATTATGCCCGCGTGATCCATATCCCCTCCCTAGGATCGACTTATTAGTTGACTCAACCGCTGGCTTTGCGATCTTCAGCATGATGGATGCCTTTCAAGGGTTTTATCAAATATACATGGATGAGCAGGACCAAGAGAAAACTGCGTTCATAACCGAGCAGGGAGTATATTGCTTTATAGTAATGCCATTTGGCTTAAGGAATGCCGGGGCTACTTACCAAAGGTTAGTAAACCTAATGTTCAAAGAGTTAATCGGAGAGATAATGGAAGTCTATGTAGATGACATGTTAGTTAAAAGCATGAACGAAGCGGATCACGTAAAACATCTTGATCGATGTTTCCGGATATTGAGAAAATACCGCATGAAGTTAAATCCCGCGAAATGCACTTTCGGTGTTAAGTCAGGAAAATTCTTGGGCTATTTGGTACATCAACGAGGAATTGAGGCCAACCCAGAAAAAATTCGAGCCATAACTGAAATGAAGCCTCCCAAAACCATCTCCCAAGTACAAAGCCTGGTAGGGAAAATCGTAGCGTTGAACAGGTTCATATCAAAATCAGCAGACAGAAGTTTGCCCTTCTTCCATACGCTTCGAAAAGCAAAAAACTTTGTTTGGACCGAAGAATGCGATCGGGCCTTCGACCAGCTCAAAGAATATTTGACGACATCCCCATTGTTGGCCAAACCGACGGAAGGGGAACCATTGTATATCCACATCTCGATCTCCGACGCGGCCGTTAGTTCTGTACTAATCAAAATAGAAGGATCAGATCATAAGCCTGTCTATTATTTAAGCAAATTACTACAAGGGGCGGAGAAGAATTACATGGAAATTGAGAAATTCGCGTTGGCATTGGTAGTGGCAGCACGAAAACTTTGACCTTACTTTTTAACCTACAAAATCGTGGTTTTAACAAACCAACCGCTGAGACAAGTCTTAGCAAAGCCAGAAGCTTCCGGAAGACTAATCAAATGGGCGATCGAACTCGGTCAATTCGAAATCGACTACAAACCGAGAATTGCAATTAAGGCCCAAGTGTTAGCTGATTTCCTACTAGAAACTCCCACACAAGCAACCGAACTATCGAGCAGCCTCAACGACGATATCTTGATCATAGAAGATCAAACTTGGTTAATGCATGTTGACGGTGCTTCATGCCGAGAAGGAGGAGACGCTGGAATCAACTTCACCGGACCTAATAAAGAGGATTTAAATTATGCAATAACATTGGACTTCGTCGTAACAAACAATGAAGCAGAATATGAAGCGTTAATCGCAGGAATGGAAATGGCAATCAAGGCAAACATTAGAAGCCTTAATGTATTAACCGATTCAGAGTTAGTGCAAAGACAAATAGAAGGCCTATATGAGGCTAAGGAATTTAATATGGTTAAATACCTTACCAAAGTGAAAACACTAGCGGAAAAATTCGAAAGATTCGGTATACAGAACATCCCACGTTCGGAAAAAAATGGGCCGATCAACTATCTAGGTTCACAGGAGCCCATGACGGAAAAACTGAAAGGGTAATCAACTGGTTAATCTCTAGTACACTGGCCATCGACATCGATGAGATACCGGCGGTCAATATAATGGAAATCGAAGAAGCAGAAGAAAATTGGATGACTCCAATGATAAACTATCTTCGAGAAGGAAAATTGCCGCTTGACCAGAATGAAGCTCGGAAAATAAAATATCGGGCACCAAAATACACATTAGTAGGAGAAAAACTCTACCGGAGATCAGTGTCAGGAATTCTTCTGAAATGCGTCTCTGAATCACAAACCACTGATATTCTACGAGAAATACATGAAGGAAATGCAGGGAATCACAGCGGAGCAAGGGCATTGGCTTTAAAATGCCTCCGAACAGGTTATTATTGGCCTACCATCAACAACGACGCCGCTCAGTATGTCCAAAAATGTCATCACTGCCAAGTCCATGCTAATATATGTCATCGACCAGCAGAAAATATGCACCCTATACCGATATGTTGGCCTTTCGACCAATGGGGAATGGACATCGTGGGACCGTTCCCAGCGGCAAGATCCAAGAAAGCTTATGTCCTGGTCGCTGTAGAATACTTCAGCAAATGGATAGAATGCATCGCCCTTGCACGAATAACTCAATTCCAAGTGATCAACTTCCTATGGAAATTCATAGTTTGTGCCATAGCCAACTAACTTCACTTGGTGTAGGAGCCACCAAACAAACATTATAATTCCTCTCCACAGAATTCCAGTCAACTATATAGATATTTCCTTGTCTTCTTCCATATATTATCACCTTCTTAGTAACTTGCTCTACACACTTCTCTGAAGAGAAGATAATAGAGAATCTCTTGTCACAAAATTGACTTATGCTCAATAGATTGTACTTTAGGCCTTTAACATAAGAGGCGTCATAACCCAAAGGGGTTTGGTCTAGTGGATAAAAGCTGGCTAGAACCACAGGGAGGTCAAGGGTTCGACCCCCTCCACTGTAAAGAATCCCTTGGGGAGAGCTTTCCGTAAACAGCGACCCGGCTCGGAGTGGTAGCCCACTTACTTGTACCAAAAAAAAAATAAGAGGCGTCAGATATCTCAATGTTTTTTTTCATAAGCTTTCCACATGCCACAATCTTTCCTTCTTCGTTGTCTCCAAAATATAACTTTTGGACCGTGCACGGCAGCAGCAGCAGTCAATTCATGTATGTCTCCACACATGTGCCTTGAACATCCACTGTCCATGTACGATTTCTTCTCTACATTACTCATACTAATCTTAACATACAAAACAAAATAAAATTGTTTTAGGTACCCTTTATTGAGTGGGTCCTGAAGGATTAGTCCCACCTTTGACAACCCATGATTTTGACGTTTTAGGCTACTTAGGCTTTGTGGAGTTTGATGGAGCATGAGCTACTCTGGATGCATCATAAGTTTCAGCAGATACATTGTTATGATAATCATTATGATGAGAGTAATGCTAAAAAGTAGGATACTGTGCATGATAAGCAGGGGAAAGCATGCATCGGATGATGAGGTGCATGATAAAATGATGGATAAACAGGTTGCACATAATGAGACTCATTTCCATACCAAGCATTTTCATTTTTATGATTCTTATGCTTCTTTGATTTACTCTTAGCTTGCTCATTAACAGACGACTTAGTTTTACTACTAGTCTGATTGGTTTACTCTTAACAACAAACTTCTTCGGACTACTCTGTTGTTTTGCTCAACCGGTCTGTTTTTCAATTTTAGGCTATTTACCCTTTTTAGCCTTAGGATATTTCTTTTCTTTCTTCCCTGTTTCTAGTGAAGTGGGCTTAACAGTCAGAACATACAAGATGACTTTATTATTATCAACAGATATAAATTTTTCAGTATGGTTCAGTTCTAAACTTTCTTTTTCTAAAGGTAGTTTCTGTAAACTAGACATGTGATCCGATGCGACAGAAAAGTTATCATGAGACTTTATGACTTTATCAAGTTCCATGATTTCACCTTTATAGACTTCACATTTAGCTTTCCGAGATTCATTCTCTTGCCCAAGCTTTTTATGCTCAGCTGATTCTTGTGGTTTTTCAATCTTAAGTCTTAGTGATGTACTTTGCTCTTTCAGCATAGTCATTTCTTCCTTAAGCTTAGTAAATGCAGTAACAACACTAGAGTTATTAATCATCATTTGCTCAAATGAACTAAACAGCTCATTTTAATTTTCGGAAAAGGTTACCTCATTATTAGAGTCATCTTATTCTTTCGCCATTAGGCATATCAGTGCTGGTATCTCATCTTCAGTAGAGTCATCTTCTGACATCTAGGAATCTGAATCAGAAGAGTAGATGACTGCTATCTTTTCAGTTTCAACCAACATCACCTTGCTTTTGTTATGTCTATTTTCTTTTCTGATTTTCTTTTCTTCCTTTGTATACTTCTTAACTTTATGATATGGGCAATCCTTGATGATATGTTCCAATTTCCTGTAATTATGGCACATTAGTTTGGATTTATAATTATTCTTATATGAGAATGAGAGATAGGGTTAGAAGTAGAAGCATTGTTGAATCTGTTCTTCATTTTTCTCTTATATAACTTTTTGAAGCCTTTCAGCAGCGACGCAACGTCGCCAACAATATACTCTTTTTTGTTTAGATGCATGGTCTAATCAAATGAGTCCATTTATTTGGTTTTTTCGGCTGAACTTCTGGGTTTGTGTGCAGCAACCAGGGTAGCAGTGGGACTAGAAGTTGAGCTTTCTTATATACCCATCCTCGACAGTTTATACTCGTACGCCTTGAATAACAAAAACAACTCTGTAAGAAAGATTTTCCCCAGATCCCTTGATTTTTCCATTGTTGTAATATTCATATTGTTCTTGGGAGGTAGTGCCTTCAAAACTTTGACAGTGATCTCTTTATAAGTGAAGGTTTTTCCCAACTTTAACATTTCATTTAACAACCTTGTAAACCATGATCCATCTGATCAATGGTTTCTTCGAACTTCGTTTTGAAGTTGTCTAACTTCTCAAGAACGATGCTTAAATTGTGCTCTTAGATTGGATCATTTCCTTCGCTCATGTGGCGAAATTGTCCAACATTTTTGTTGTATTCGACCTTGTCAAACCTATCATTGTTTAAGGCTCTGGTTATGATGAACCTTCCAATTTTATCGAGATTGTTCAGCTTTATTTCTTCGGCTATCATCTCTTCCAGCTCTTTGTCAACCACCATCTCTTCGTCATTGACTTTGATTTTTTTTGTAATTTTGAAAGGACCAATGGTTATGCACGTGTACATATTGTCATTGTCAGCAACAAGAAAAATTTCCATGCGTATTTTCTATTTCTCAAACTCATACCGCCGACGTGGGGAACATGGCTGATACTATCCATTTTTCAAAAAATATTGTTTTTCAAAATACGCTCTTTTGAAAACTTTTGAAAAAGACACACTAGGATTCAAACGAACTACTTGCTCTGATACCACTATTTGGTCCCAATTAGTCAAATGGGGTCTAGAGAGGGAGGGAGGGGTGAATAGACCTCTGAATCTTTTAAAATTTCTCCAACTTTTCATTTCAGCAGAGTAATCTGACCGAAACTTGTGAGACTACTTCGCTGATTGTGCACTAAGCTTAATCAGCAGAGTTGGCCACTCGCCTAATTTACTTATCTGTTTCAAATTTAATCAAAGTTTTTGTTGGGATAGTGGTTGGGATGCCTCGATTGTCAGAACAACAACAGTGCGGAATTTAAAATTTTTCGAAGCACCCAAGGTCCCATATTAGATTCTCCATATTACATATACGTAAGCAAGAAACAAAACACACAAAGTAATAAAACAAAGGGAGTTTTGCGATTTACCTCACCACAGGCTAGGTGGTGGCAACCTTTAGTTCTGATTCTGAATCTGGATCTGGATCTGGATCTGATTCATAGAAGTGATCCAAGCGTCTCACCTCCAAAGTTAGTCCACACCAATTGGATTCTGGCAACACCTCCTAGTCTTAGGCTCAGAACTGGATCTAGGAGATTTGTCAATGGAGGACTGTGCAGATCTACTTGGCAGAGCAAGATCCAGCAAGAAGGAACAAGGGAGTATGTGCGGCGGCACTATAGCAGCTCACGGCCAGCAAGGGACGGCGGCTATTGGTGGCGGCGCAGGAGAGGGGCGACGCTTAAGTGCAGAGAAAGAGGCTAGGGTTTTTTGCTAGGTTGTTCTCTTTCTGAGCTCTTGTAGAACTCTATTTATAAGAGTTCCTTTTGACCTAGGTTTGCAAGACTCCTTATGGGCTTTTAATTGAAAGCCCATGTCTTGCAAGCCTTTAATTTAATTAACTACTTTAATTAAATGCCCAATCCAAATAAATCATTATTTCTTTTATATAATTAATTAGCAACTTAATTAAGTATTTAATTAATTAAGTCAGCCAATTAATTAATCTCCCATTTGAATTATATATGTTGGATAAGGATGAAGATGAAGGCACTAAAGGAAATTTGATAAGGGAGGTTTTGATGCATTCCAAAACTTCATATTTGGCTAAGCATGGAGTAACTTAGCTGACAATCTTATCAAGGAATTTTGACTAAGTACAAGAAGACATCAGAAGAGTCAAAGTTTCAAGGTCCAAGACTTCTGATCTGCTGAAGTAAAGTTATCAGACTGGTGAAGATCAGCCGACTCAAATCAGATTTGTTCAAGTTTGAGATCAGCCGAGTTCGCCATCAGACCTGCACTTTCGTCAGCCAAGTGAAGAAGATCATGAAGTGTTCCCAACGGTAATAAATGCCCCTTGGAGTAATAAATGCTGAAGTACGAGGTTATTTAAGACAAATGATTGAAGACTTGCTTCGCATCAGCTGGATGCATTTAATGCTGCATTTAATGCTGCATTTAATGCTGCCTGCAGAATAGTACTGTTCACAGTACGGACAGACTGCAAAAGAGCCGTTCGCGGATTTTAAGGACCAGTACTCGAGGAATTTGAATCTTGTCTTTCTTCAACGGACACTTTTCAATCCTCAAGTATAAATAGCTGAAAGAGACGAAGAAGAAACAAGCAACACAATCTCTGAGAAATTTTCGAAGCAAAATTCTTTAAGTCTCAAGAACAGCTCACTCATCAGCTTAGTCATTTGTTGACGAAAGCAGAGTTGAAGAATCAAGAAAAATACATCTTCTGAGTGATTTTGTAAACAAGAGTGTTGTGCGGAGTTGTGATCCATCTTTGTGAGTGATCAAACTTCAGAGAGTAGAATTTCTTAGTGATTTTCTATTGTGAGCTTATAGCCTTTTCATTAGTTGTCTAGGTATAAGTGGAGAAATATTGTAATCTGTGTGATTATAGTATAAAACAGAATCTAAGTGATCTGGAAGAGTGGACTAAAGGATTTTTATCCATATAACCACTATAAAAATTCTTTGTGTTTTTACTGTGCTTTTAAACTTGCATATTTACTGATTGCATAAAACACATTAAGTTAACTGTTTGAAAAAGGATTTAAAGGAGTTTACAAAACTGGGGAAACATTTTTCAAACTGCTAAGACTACTTGTGAAAAACACTTTATAAATCCGCTGCAAGTACTCTAAGTATTAAAACTGATTTTAACAAAACCAGCTAAGTCACCATCAGACGAGTGGTCAACAAAACTGTTCAAAGATTTGTTCACGAGCAGAATTATAACTAACTGATCTGATCAGCTTAGTCTGTTCAGTTAGTGTAAAAGTTTTAAAGTTAAAATTGAAGAAAATTTTTAAAGAGGTTTATTCACCCCCCCCCCCCCTCTCTAAACCTCTTCTGACCACTTGGGACCAACAAGTGGTATCAGAGAAGGTGGTTCATTAGAATCAGCTGCCTGATCAACGTGCTTGATCCAAGTGTTTTTCAAGGGTTTTCAAAAATTTCAAGAGAGCATCTTTTGAAAAATCAAAACTTTTTGAAAAATGGATTGTATCAGTCATGTTCCCCACATTGCTGGTATGTCCTTTGAGGACTGGAAAATCAGAATGGAGATTTTCCTAGCTGCTTATAATGATAACATGTACACATGTATCATTAAGGGTCCATTCAGATTCACAAAGACCATAAAAATTAATGAAGTTGATACGGTTGTGGAAAAAGACCTTCATGAGATGACTCCAGAAGAAATAAAGCTTTACAATCTAGACAAAGTTGGGAGATTCATCATGACTAAAGCCCTGGATAATGATCGGTTTGACAAGGTCAAGCATTGCAAGACTGCAAAGGAGATGTGGGATAAAGTCAGAGATATGAGCGAAGGCAATGATGCAATAAAAGAGCATCAGCTAACTGTTGCTTTGGAGAAACTTGACAACTTCAAGATGAAGTCTGGAGAAACCATTGATCAGATGGATACCAGATTCACCAGAACTCTGAATGAAGTTTTAAAGCTGGGAAAGACCTTCACTGACAAAGAGATTACCGTCAGAGTACTAAAGGCCCTACCCCCAAAGTTCAACATGAAAGTGACAGCAATGGAAGAATCAAGGGATTTGGGAAAAATATCTCTTACTGAGCTGTTCTCTGTACTCAAGGCATTCGAGTATAAACTGCCTAGGATGGGAATTGAAGAAACCTCAACTTCAGGACCCACAGCTGCACTAGTTGCTACTGAAAACACCAGAAGACCAGCACAGAAAAGCAAAGAAGTGGACTCATCTGATGAAGCCACTCTACTCAACAAGAAGGAGTACACTGCTGGAGATGTAGCATTATTGATGAACAACTTCAAGAAGTTCTACAAGAGAAAGATGAAAAACAAATACAATCATGCTGCTTCTACTTCTAAACCTAACTTTTCTTCTCAGGATAAAGACGATTATAAAGCAAAACTAATGTGTTACAACTGCAGGAAATTGGGACACTTCATCAAAGACTGCCCATATCCAAAAGCAGAAAAGTACACTGAAGAGGAGAAGAAAATGAGAAAAGAAAGAAAGCATCAGAGAAGCAAGGCTATGATGGCTGAAGCAGAAAAGCTGACTGCTGTCTACTCATCTGATTCAGATTCAGACACGTCTGATGAAGAATCTTCTGATGAAGAAAAACCTGCTCTCCTGTGCCTGATGGCAAAGGAATCTGATGACTCTGAGGATGAGGTAACTCCTCTTAACAATGAATTATTTAATTCATTTGAACAAATGATGCTGAACAATACTGGTATTGCTGAAGCATACAAGAAGCTTAAGGAAGAGATGATATTGCTAAAAGAGCAAAATAATTCACTGAAACTTTTAGCTGAAAAGCCAAAGGAATCAGCTGAATATAAAAAGCTTGAGCAAGAACATGAGTCTCTGAAAGCTGAGTGTGAAGTTTATAAAGGAAAAATCATGGAACTTGAAAAGGTTATTGAGTCTCATGAAAAATCGTCTGTTGCATCCATGCATACATCTATTAAACAGAAGATACCTTTAGAACAGGATAAGCTTGAACTGAATCATACTGAAAAATTTGTATCAGCTGACAACAGTAAGGTTATTCTTTATGTTCAGACAGCTAGACCTACTTCACCTGAGAATGTGTTAAAGGAGAAGAAATCTCCTAAGGCTAAAAAGAGCAAAGAGCCTAGTGTAGGAAGACAGACTAGTAAGCCTAAACAGAAGAGTCCTAGGAAGTCTTCTGATAAGGTTAAGACTAATCAGACTAGTGAGAAAACTAAGTCATCTGTCAATGAGCATGCTACTAGTAAGCCAAAGAAGCATAAAAATAAGAAAAATCAAAATGCTTGGTATGGAAATGAGTCATATTATGTGCAACCTGCTGCATATCATCCTATGTATCATGCACCTCAATTTCCTAGTTACTATGCACCTTACCCTGCTCATCCAATGCATGCATATACTGCTTATCATGCACCTTACCCTGCTTATGAACACTATTCTTATCATACTGATCATCAACATGACTATTCTGATAACTATGATGAAAGTAAAATTGTTCATGCTCCTGCCAAAACTTAGAAACCTAAGAAGCCTAAGACTTCAACATCTTGGGTTGTCAAAGGTGAAACTAATCCTTCAGGCCCCTCTCAATAAGGGTACCTAAAACAATTTTATTTTTGTTTTGTAGGTTAGGATTAGGAGTAGGAGTAAAGTAGAGAAGATTTGGTACTTGGACAGTGGATGTTCAAGGCACATGTGTGGAAGCATACATGAGCTGACTGATGCAGTTGCTGTGGATGGTCCAAAGGTTACATTTGGAGACATCAAAGAAGGCAAGATTAAAGCTAAAGGAAGACTGATAAGAGGAAACATAGAGATATCTGACGTCTCATATGTCAAAGGCCTCAAATATAATCTGCTAAGCATAAGTCAATTTTGTGACAAAGGATATTCAGTCATCTTCTCAACAGATAAGTGCTACGTTGAACAGATTGGTACAAAGAAGGTAATTTTATCTGGAAGACGACAAAGGGAATGTTTTCATAGTCGACTGGGATTCTGTTGACAAGAATTCAAGTATTTGTTTGGTAGCATCTGCACCAAGTGAAGTTAGTTGGCTATGGCACAAGAGAATGAATCACTTAAACTTCAAGACCATCAACAGATTAATCAAGAATGAATTGGTAGAAGGGATTCCAAAAATAGTCATGAGCAAAGACAAGCTCTGTGACGCATGTCAGAAGGGTAAACAAATCAAGTCATCCTTTAAAAACAAGAAGCATCAATCTTCAGAAAGAATATTGGAGCTACTACATATGGACTTATTTGGACCCATTGATCCAGTCAGCAATGGTGGAAATAAATACTGTCTAGCTGTTGTGGATGATTATTCAAGATATACTTGGGTGATTTTCATGAAGAAGAAAAGTGAAACCAAGGAACATCTTACCAATCTGATGGAACTGATCCAGAATGAGAAGAGTACCAAAATATTGAAGATCAGATCAGATAGAGGGACAGAGTTTACAAACTCTACTGTTGAAGAGTATTGTAATATCAAAGGAATACATCATGAGTATTCAGCTGCTAGAACCCCTCAACAGAATGGTGTTGCTGAAAGGAGAAACAGAACACTAAAAGAAGCTGTCAGGACCATGATAGCTGAAGCCAAGCTGCCACAAAGATTTTGGGCAGAAGCAACAAATACAGCATGTTTTACTCAGAACAGATGCATGATCAACAAAAATCAGAACAAGACTCCATATGAAGTTTGGAACAATAGAAAACCAAACATTCATTACTTTAAGATTTTTGGTTGTAAATGTTTTGTACTGAATAATGGGAAAAATCACCTTACTGCATTTGCAGAAAAGACTGATGAAGCTGTTTTTGTAGGATAATCAACTGTTAGTAAGGCCTATAGAGTTTTCAATAAAAGAACATTACTAATAGAAGAATCTATCCATGTATTATTTGATGAGCCAAGTCAATCTTCTGAAAAGAATCAAAGTGTTAATCAAGATCTGTCTACTGATTTACAGAAGCTTGACATTGGAAGAAATGAAGAATATGTTCCCATCATACTACCTAATCTAAGTTCAGCTGCTAACTCAAGTGCTGTTCAAAATCACAGTGCTGATTGTCTAACAGACGAGTTGCAAACAACTGACAGACCAGAGACTGTTCAACAAACAACTAATGTTCAACAGACTACTACTGAAACTCAAACAGTAGTGCTGCAAGATCAAAACAGAGGACAACACCCTGATCTGCAATCTGATCTTAGATGGCTCAGAAATCACCCACCAGAGTTAGTGATTGGTGATCCATTAGATAGAGTGAAAACAAGAAGAGCTGCTGCACAAGATGCTATGTTTGTCACCTTTCTATCTCAAATAGAGCCTAAGCAAATTGAAGAAGCTCTAAATGATTCCTTCTGGATAGAAGCTATGCAAGAAGAGCTGAATCAATTTGAAAGGAATGAAGTCTGGTATTTAGTACCAAGACCAAGTCATCAAAGGGTAATTGGCACTAAATGGGTATTCAGAAATAAGATGAATGAAGATGGTGTTGTCACCAGAAATAAAGCAAGATTAGTGGCCAAGGGTTTTTGTCAAGAAGAAGGAATTGACTTTGATGAAACTTTTGCACCAGTAGCAAGACTTGAAGCAATCAGACTGTTTCTAGCCTATGCTGCTTACAAGAACTTCACTGTCTATCAGATGGATGTGAAGTCTGCTTTTCTCAATGGAGAACTGCAAGAAGAAGTATATGTTGAACAACCTCCTGGATTTGAAGTCTATCAAGAAGAGGACAAGGTATATCGTCTGAAGAAAGCCCTCTATGGACTGAAACAGGCTCCAAGAGCATGGTATGATACCCTATCTGATTTTCTTTTAATTAAAGGATTTCGTAAAGGTAAGTAGATAAAACCTTGTTTACAATTGAATGGGAAAATCATATATTACTTGTGCAAATATATGTGGACGATATTATTTTTGGTTCAACTAACCAACAGATGTGTGATAAGTTCTCCAAGCTGATGCAGAATAAGTTTGAAATGAGCATGATGGGTGAACTTAACTATTTTCTTGGATTGCAAGTTAGACAGTTGCCTGATGGGATATTCATCAGCCAAGCAAAATACACAAGAGATCTGTTCAAGAAATTTGGTATGGAAACTAGCTCAACTGCTACAATTCCTATGTCTACAAGTCTTCGTTTGGATAAAGATGAAGATGGCAAATCAGTGGACATAACCAAATATAGAGGCATTATTGGTTCATTGTTGTATCTAACAGCAAGTAGACCTGACATAATGTACTCAGTTGGAGTCTGTGCAAGATTTCAATCAAACCCCAAGGAATCTCATCTCTTAGCTGCCAAGAGGATATTGAAATATGTTAAAGGCACTCAAGAATTGGGATTGTGGTATCCTAGAGAATCTGGATTTGAACTTATTGGTTATTCAGATTCAGACCTTGATGGCTGCAAGATTGACAGAAAGAGCACAACAGGTGCCTGTCAGTTCTTAGGTAGTCGTCTGATCTCATGGATGAGTAAGAAACAGACTTCTGTTTCTATATCTACTGCTGAAGCTGAATATATAGCTGTTGGAGCTTGCTGTGCACAAATACTTTGGTTGAAGCATCAACTAGAAGACTACAACATCAAGATCAGTGGAATTCCAATCTACTGTGACAACACAAGTGCAATCTCTCTTACTCAGAACACTACAAGTCATTCAAGGACTAAACATATTGAGATCAAGCATCATTTCATTAGAGATCATGTGGAAAAAGGCAATGTAATGATTGAGTATGTTCATACTGATAATCAGATTGCTGATATTTTCACTAAACCTTTAAGTGAAGTAAAGTTTTCAACTTTAAGAGCTAAGCTAGGACTACTTAATTTGGAAGCATAAGCTGAGGGGGAACTCATCAGAAGACTAGAGTTCAACAGCTTACTCATCTCTATTATCTTCAAGGATTAACTCTCAACAGACTAGTTAACTTATGAATTCTTAAACTCAGGGGGAACGTGTAAGACTAGCGGTACTTCTGAATTAAAGATGAAATTTGTTAATGACAGTTAGTTGAAGTTATGTTTTCATCAGAAGACTCAACTATCGAAGAACAAAGTTATATTATCTGGCTGGATTGACAAACAGCTGAGGAAGGTTATCAGCTATTGGCATTCTCTGATAACAGCATTGTCATCAGGATAGTAGTCCATCAGATAAGTGTTTATTATACTCATCTGATTACTTAAATAAAAGCGAACTATTTAAAACGCTCTATTTAAAACACGCTTTTATAAGTAACTGTTGGGCGGTACATATTCCCGCTCCTCATTAAATATCTTTTGAATTTGAAAAGTCGTAACTGACGCCGCACGATCAGCACTGACAGAAAAACGTATCTAACGGTTGGCGGATATCACGGAAACCGACATACCCCAACTCTATAAATCCCCATCTGATCAGTCGAGTCGCTCTTTACGCACTCTAAACATTCAAAAGTACTTGTGAGAAAATTACTTGCAATTCTCTGCAAATTTCTCTCTGTTTTCCTAACCTTCAACAGATTAGCAATGGCCGCTGAAGGTATGTTCCTCGTGTATGATTCCTACTACCAATCCGGTACAAATCTGATGAAAGAACTTCTGGAGAAGTTCAAATCTGCAAACTTGGTAAATTTCATGGAATACAATGAGGGAGTGATCTGGACTGATCAAGTGATGGAGTACTACAACACAGCTAAAGCTGATTACAACGCACTGGAGATTAAGGCTACAGTGGTAGGTAAATCTATCACTATTACTCCTGCTGATCTGCACGAAACGTTTGGACTTCTTAACAGTGGACGACATGACGTCATTGTACTGACGGAAGATAAGCACCAACAATTCTGGGCGATCTGCGCCAAGGAGGGAGAAGTGCTTTCTGGAAACATAAGGAAGAGACAACTGAGAGATGAATATCAGCGGATGGCTGATATGGTGGCTAAGCTGATTGAGAACTGCACCTTCTCACTGGATGCTGTTACCATGAAGAGGTTCAGCATCATGGCTGCCATCTACTATGGACTGGAGGTCAACTGGTCAATCATAGTTTGGTACATCTTGGCTGATTTCCTTGATGCAAAGAAAGGAAAAGACCCCTCAACCAACCACAGGATCACGCTCAGTTACCTACTGTTCAAGCTGGGGTGTCCAATGCTGAATGGGAAGGAAATTCATAAATCCAAGGCAATGTCCAAGTACTTGCCTGTTCTAAAGATGAAGGCTGATGAGCCTGAAGCTGAAGATGAGGAATCAAAAGAGGTTCCTGCCAAAAGGCAAAGGAAACTGGTCAAGACAGCTGAGTTAGCTGTTGAGTCCAGAAAGAAGAAGGCTGCTGATAAGCCTAAGGAAAAGAAGATGGAGAAAGTGACTTCTGCTGATGAAGCCACTAAAGCCATCAAATCAGTAGTGGCTGATGTAAGGACTGGATCCCCTGCATCACCATCAAGAACTCCATCCGCAGAGAGGCCTGCTGAAAATGTTTCTAAGAGGACAAGGAGTCAGCAGAAGGATACTGCTACTTCAAGAACTGTTCAAGGCTTAACTAAGAAAGCTGCTAGAAAGCAGATGACCTTTATAGAGGAACCCACGGAGTTAGAAAATGTAGCTAGGGAAGACCCTGACGCTGCTGAAAAGCCTGCTGAAACAGTTGAGACTGTTGCGACTGACAAAGCTGATGTGCAACAGTTGCCTCAAGTCACATCAACAGCTGAGGTTGCTCAACCTCAAGAAGATCCAGATGTCCAAATCCTACATCCTATTGCTGCAAATCCTATATCATCTGCTGGACCAGCCCCTGCTGATAAAGGTAAAAGAAAGATAGTGCTAAGGAGAAAGAAAGTCTCCAAAGCTGACAAGAAAGCAAGGGAGGAAGCTGAACAAAGGAAGCAAGATGAAGCTGAGGAAAAGAAGGCACTTGAGCTAAGCAAAGCTCAAGCGGCTAAGGATGAAGCTAGAAGGCGCATGTCGGAGGCAGAGAGAAAAGCTGCTGAAGACGCAGAAATGGCTATGGTGTTGGAAATAAGCAAAGTTGATGCCTATGGACCTGTCCATGGAGGTGGCATCAAGATTGGAGAAGGCAAAGATGGAGAAGAAAAGAAAAAGATATTACTGCCTGGCCCAAAGTCAAGTCAAAGGATAAATTTGAAATTCGAAGAGCCTTTGAAATAGTATATGCTGATAAGGATCTTTTCAAGAAGTTTGAGAAGTCTTTGGCATACTATGATCAAAAGCTCATGTTGAAGACTCTGTTCAACAAGGAAAAGCCAAGGTATATAAGTTGGAGAGACAACAGGCTGAACAAGTCAATAACAGAACTTCAAAATATGAAGGAGTTGGCTGATGAAGAACGATGGGTTCTGACCTGGCTGAAAACAAACTCCATTCAAAAGGCCCTTGATCCCAGCTATGTAAGAGATGTAATGCATAGTTATGCAAAAAGGCTTTGCATTGGAGGAGGCCAAGAAGATCAAAAGCACCTTGCCTGATAAGAAGAGAAAGTCTGAAGATGCTGAAGAAAGGGCAATTAAATTTGCTGTTATGGCTGCTTTGAGGAAATGGGCAAAGAAGTCAAGGTATCAGCAAGGAACCTCAAGTGACTTGCCACTGCTGCCAAGTATACAGCAAATAGTTTTTGGCAAGGAAGTACAAGAGTATTATGAAGTGCCACCAGGTAACAACGCATTTGTCAACCCCGGGATCATTGTGAGGCAAATAAGACAAACTACATGCTTCAATGATGATGGCACCATCACAAATCTATTCTATGATGATGTCACTGATGAATACAAAGAAGCTGATAAGTCCTTAGCTATTGAATGGCAAGCTAATAATAGGATAGTGCCCTGCAAGCCAGTTCTGTTAGCTTGTAATAGATCTATCCTGTATGAAACGATCTTTGATTTTATAATAATACGCATGTTTATTTATATATGTATAAGGATAAACAATGGCCAACTTCATCTTTCGCGAATACATTTAAGCGATTGGATGAAACCCTTAGATTACATTTGACTATGGGACGATTCACTTCAGTACTGAGTGCAATCATGAAACAGTCTCAAAGGTCGTAGTCTTAAAAACTGTTCCAAGTCATAGATTCCAAAACGAGACGGGGTATCGTAGGAATCGAAAAGACTTGTACGAGTATGCATGATTCACATGGAGTGAATTTGTAGCGTTTCATGTGCAAGGCATTTGAGGCCAGTGCATATGAGTAGGTGGTTCAATGGAGTATTGAACGCATCGAACGACCCGAACAGAGAAACCCATTGTGGAAGCGCGTGACGCATATCGGTGATGGGATGTTTCTCAAGGAATATAATAGTGTACGATTTAGTCCTTTGACTTGAGGCACTAGGGCGAATTCGGTGCATGAAAGTGCGTACTTAGATCTAGGTATAGGCCACGTAGCTTGGTCATAACATGCCTAGGTTGGGTGCGTATGGACATGTACGCAAATGGTTAGTACCGATATGGAATCTATTGACTCATCGTAATGGATGAGAGAATTTCCTATACGATTCTTAGATAATATATCCAAGGAATCTGCTGCCGCAGTCGGTGACGGATTTGGAAAGGGGTTTCCAAATTTAGAAGGTCACAAAGGTATATTATCCTGAATTAGAAAGTATAGCTATCGAGACAAATTTAGAGGTGCCGATCAATTCACACACCCTAAGTCTTGATAGGGAATATTAGTCGATAGAAGGACCGTATGTACATGGTAATTATATGAGACGAGGTTCACAAGTGTCAATTCACCTGAAGTTGGGCTTCATGGGCTTGTGGCTAGACATCGACCATGAAGTGTAGGTACTCCTGAGTTAATAGAGGATTTGATTCTAGGAGTGGTCAATTAAAGGTTGTTTAATTGACCGGAGCAATTTATTGTTCATATATTAAATCACGAGGAATTCGTGGGCCTGCTGCCAATTGATGGTGAACCCAGAGGGTCACACACAATACAATTGGACGGTGACTGTTGAAAAGGATACTAAAAGGAATTAATTGATTTAAAGGTAATTAAATCAATTAAATGAATTAAAAGTATTTAATTCAAGTGGGAGATTAATTAATTGGCTAACTTAATTAATTAAATACTTAATTGAGTTGCTAATTAACTATATAAAAGAAATAATGATTTAATTAGACTGGGCATTTAATTAAGTAATTAATTAAATGAAGAGGGCTTGCAAGACATGGGCTTTTAATTAAAAGCCCATAAGGAGTCTTGCAAAACCTAGGTTGAGGGAGTCTATATAAAGGGGATCTACTTGAGCTCATAAGCTAACACCCTAAAAAGAAAACCCTAGCTCTCCTCTCAACCCTAGCCGCCGCCCCCTAGTGCTAGAAGCCCTAGCCGCCGCCGCCACCAAGAGACGCCGCCACCCTGCTGCCGTGGGCTGCTCTTGTGCTGCCGATCATCTCCCTCCGTTCCTCTGTGATAGATCTTGACCTGTCAAGTGAATCTACACAATCCTGCTTCGACAAACTTCCTGAATCCAGTTCTGAGCCTAAGATCTTGAGGTGTTGCCAGAACCCAATTGGTGTGGACTTACTTTAGAGGTGAGACGCTTGGATCACTTCTGTGAACCAGATCTAGATCCAGATCCAGTTGCAGAATCAGAATCGAAGGTTGCCACCACCTTGCCTGTGGTGAGGTATATCGCATAAACACCCTTGTTCTATTTCTATGTGTGTTTTTGTTCTTGCTTGCGTATAATTAATATGGAGAATTCTTATGGGACCTTGGGTGCTTCGAAAAATTTTAAATTCCGCACTGTCGTTGTTCTGACAATCGAGGCATCCCAACCACTATCCCAACAGCTAAGACTTCTGAAGATCATCAGGAGACTGTTATGGAAGAAGTCCCTGTTCAACAGGCGACTGATGAGAAGGAAGCTGATGCCACTGCTTCTGCTTCATCAGCTGATCAACATTCATCACTGATGGAAGCTCTCCAGATGCTTATGGAAAACTCACTAAATGAACTGGAAGAGAAGCAAAATAAACAGCTAATGAAAGTCAAGGAGGAGCTGAAGGATGAACTCAAGACAGAATTAGTAGAATCAAATAAACTTCAGCTGGAAACTGTTCAAGGATCAACAGCAGAGATCATCAAGAAAGAAATTAACAGTATTCCTATCCCTCAAGACAATTCATTGCAGTTAGTGCACAGTTTGAGAGAATTGAACAAGAATGTTGAAGATGTGAAGGGTGATGTCAACCACCTTCACACTGCATTAAAAACGGCTGAGCACAAGATTGCTGATCTAACTGCAACCTTCATTCAAGCCAGTAAAGAAGAGAAGGAAATCAATCTAGGGATGTTGCAAGAAGTGGCAAAGGCTTCACAGGAAGTTCAGAATGAGATTGCAACTATCAACCTTAACATTGACTACTTCAATGATAAGACTGACGTCATCAGCACTGATATTCATCATCTCACAGCAAGTCATGATGTTGTCAATCAAAATCTAAAGGCTTTGTGTGCTGGAGTGAAGATTTCAACAGTTGCTCTCAACCCTGCTGTTGCACCTTCTAATGTCATCAAGATTGATGATGACAAAAAGGGGGAAGATAAAAGGGAAGAACCAGCTAAGGAAACTGCTGCTGCAAGTATTGAAGCCAAGGAAACTGAAGACACAGCTGAAAAGACTGAAAAGCTTGGAAAGGTAGAAGAAGAAGAAAAGACTGAAAAAGAAACTCCCAAGTACAAGAACACTGAATCTGCCAAGAAAGCAATGGAGCTAATTAAAGAGCAGCAACTCAGAGAGAAGATGGAAGCTGCCAAAGCAATCTTGGAAGAGGAAGCTGATGATGAAGAAGATGACGAAGAGTCATCTTATGAATAGGAAGAAGTGCTTGAAGGATCAGATGAAGAAGCTGATAGTTAGAAATTATAAATTCATTGTAATCAGTTTACTTTATCTATTTCTTCAGAAATCTCTTCTGATGAACTTGCATTGTAATATTTTTTTCAAAATATCAATATAAAAATCAAGTTCATTCCAACACATTATTTTCTATATCAGAAATTTTTTGAGGATTACATTCTTTAGTTTAGGTATTCAACAGGTACTTAGCTGAAGTATTGTCATCATCAAAAAGGGGGAAATTGTTGGATAAGGATGAAGATGAAGGTACTAAAGGAAATTTGATAAGGGAGGTTTTGATGCATTCCAAAACTTCATATTTGGCTAAGCATGGAGTAACTTAGCTGACAATCTTATCAAGGAATTTTGACTAAGTACAAGAAGACATCAGAAGAGTCAAAGTTTCAAGGTCCAAGACTTCTGATCTGCTGAAGTAAAGTTATCAGACTGGTGAAGATCAGCCGACTCAAATCAGATTTGTTCAAGTTTGAGATCAGCCGAGTTCGCCATCAGACCTGCACTTTCGTCAGCCAAGTGAAGAAGATCATGAAGTGTTCCCAACGGTAATAAATGCCCCTTGGAGTAATAAATGCTGAAGTACGAGGTTATTTAAGACAAATGATTGAAGACTTGCTTCGCATCAGCTGGATGCATTTAATGCTGCCTGCAGAATAGTACTGTTCACAGTACGGACAGACTGCAAAAGAGCCGTTCGCGGATTTTAAGGACCAGTACTCGAGGAATTTGAATCTTGTCTTTCTTCAACGGACACTTTTCAATCCTCAAGTATAAATAGCTGAAAGAGACGAAGAAGAAACAAGCAACACAATCTCTGAGAAATTTTCGAAGCAAAATTCTTTAAGTCTCAAGAACAGCTCACTCATCAGCTTAGTCATTTGTTGACGAAAGCAGAGTTGAAGAATCAAGAAAAATACATTTTCTGAGTGATTTTGTAAACAAGAGTGTTGTGCGGAGTTGTGATCCATCTTTGTGAGTGATCAAACTTCAGAGAGTAGAATTTCTTAGTGATTTTCTATTGTGATCTTATAGCCTTTTCATTAGTTGTCTAGGTATAAGTGGAGAAATATTGTAATCTGTGTGATTATAGTATAACCCAGAATCTAAGTGATCTGGAAGAGTGGACTAAAGGATTTTTATCCATATAACCACTATAAAAATTCTTTGTGTTTTTACTGTGCTTTTAAACTTGCATATTTACTGATTGCATAAAACACATTAAGTTAACTGTTTGAAAAAGGATTTAAAAGGAGTTTACAAAACTGGGGAAACATTTTTCAAACTGCTAAGACTACTTGTGAAAAACACTTTATAAATCCGCTGCAAGTACTCTAAGTATTAAAACTGATTTTAACAAAATCAGCTAAGTCACCATCAGACGAGTGGTCAACAAAACTGTTCAAAGATTTGTTCACGAGCAGAATTGTAACTAACTGATCTGATCAGCTTAGTCTGTTCAGTTAGGGTAAAAGTTTTAAAGTTAAAATTGAAGAAAATTTTTTAAGAGGTTTATTCACCCCCCCCTCTAAACCTCTTCTGACCACTTGGGACCAACAATATACTTTAATTCATTTAGTTGATTTAATTACCTTTAAATCAATTAATTCCTTTTATGTCCTTCCATAACAGTCACCGCCCAATTGTATTGTGTGTGACCCTCTGGGTTCACCATCAATTGGCAGCAGGCCCACGAATTCCTCGTGATTTAATATATGAACAATAAATTGCTCCGGTCAATTAAACAACCTTTAATTGACCACTCCTAGAATCAAATCCTCTATTAACTCAGGAGTACCTACACTTCATGGTCGATGTCTAGCCACAAGCCCATGAAGCCCAACTTCAGGTGAATTGATACTTGTGAACCTCGTCTCATATAATTACCATGTACATACGGTCCTTCTATCGACTAATATTCCCGATCAAGACTTAGGGTGTGTGAATTGATCGGCACCTCTAAATTTGTCTCGATAACTATACTTTCTAATTCAGGATAATATTCCAGTGTGACTGCTAAATTTGGAAACCCCTTTCCAAATCCGTCACCAACCGTGGCCACGGGTTTCTCGGATATATTATCTAAGAATCGTATAGGAAATTCTCTCACCCATTACAGTGAGTCAATAGATTCCATATTGGTACTAACCACTCGCGTACATGTCCATACGCACCCAACCTAGGCATGTTATGACCAAGCTACGTGGCCTATACCTAGATCTAAGTACGCACTTCCATGCACCGAATTCGCCCTAGCACCTCAAGTCAAAGGACTAAATCGTACACTATTATAATCCTTGAGAAACATCCCATCACCGATATGCGTCATGCGCTTCCACAATGGGTTTCTCTGTTCGGGTCGTTCGATGCGTTCAATCCTCCATTGAACCACGTACTCATATGCACTGGCCTCAAATGCCTTGCTCATGAAACGCTACAAATTCACTCCATGTGAATCATGCATACTCGTACAAGTCTTAGCGATTCCTACGATACCCCGTCTCGTTTCGGAATCTATGACTTGGAACAGTTTTAAGATTACGACCTTTGAGACTGTTTCATGATTGTACTCAGTACTGAAGTGAATCGTCCCATAGTCAAATGTAATCTAAGGATTTCAACCAATCGCTTAAATGTATTCGCGAGAGATGAAGTTGGCCATTGTTTATCCTTATACTCGTATAAATAAACGTACGTACTAACTCATTTATACTAAAGAAAGATAATGATAGTTCCATTACAAGCTAAAAATATTGGCTTGCAGGGCACTATCCCATCAATCTCCCACTTGCCCTAAAGTCAATCACAAATGTTTCTAGGACCCATCTTTTTAAAGATGTTCTTCGAACTCATTTCATGATATAGCCTCTTTTAGTGGATCCGCTATGTTGTCTTCTGAGTCGACGCGATCCATTATGTGCGTTAACTCTACCAATGATTTCTCTAATCAAATGGTACCTTTCTTTCAATTGTGTTTAGATTTCTGGTAAGATCTCGAATGCTTTGCTTTAGCAATAGCTCTAATGTTATCATAGAAGATAATCATGAGCTTCGCAATGCTAGGCACTACATCCAACCATAGGATGAAGTTTTATATCCAAACACTTTCTTAAGCCGCATTTAATGCTACATTTAATGCTGCAACATATCTTGCTTCAGTGGTTTAGATGGTTACGGTGATTTGCTTGGAACCCTTTCAAATTCACCGTTACCCCATTGAGGCAGGATATGTATCCAAAAATGGATATATATAATTCATCCACATCAGACTGAAAATTCGAATCAGTGAATCCTTCGAATTTTAATTCTCCACTACCACCATAGACCAAGAACAAATCCTTAGTCTTTGTCAAGAGCTTTAAGGATATCTTTTACGGTGGTCCAGTACTTCTTCACTGGAGTTTGACTAGAAACTGCTCGCGATACTTGAGCAAGTTCTACGTCTGGTCTAGTACATAGTAAAGCATGCCACATGCAACCTTTTGTTTGAAACATAAGGTATTTGAGACATTCTCCTTTATTCTCATTTGATGTAGGGCACATCGATTTTGGAACAAGGGATACAGTGTCTCACTGGAAGCAATCCTTTCTTGGATTCTTCATACTGAATATTTTCAGTATTAATTCTATGTACGTAGATTTAGAGAGTGTCATCATCTTTTCTGATCTATTTCTATAGATACGTATCCCAATACGCAAGATGCTTCTCCTAAATCTTTCATGGAGAATTGCATGGACAACCATGCTTTCGTCTGTGCTAACATTCCGATATCATACCAGATAGCCAGAACATTATCGACATATAAAATATGAGCTTCATCGCGCTCCCACTAATCCTTTTGTACACTCATGTTTCATACTCGTTTTGATGAAGTCAAATGTCTTGACTATCTCATCAGAACAAATGTGAATCTAAATGGATTCAGACATTGCTAATGGAGAAAAGGTTTCATCAAAGTCTGTTCCAGAACATTGTGAATAGCCTTTTTACCACTAGTCAATTCTTAGAGGCAACACCTCTCCATTCATTCCAAGTTTGAAGATCCATTTATAACTTATAACCAACTTATAGGGATAAATCCCTTAGGTGGATCAATCAAGGTTTATACCTTGTTGGAATGGATGGGATCCATTTCGAGTTGCATGGCTTCGAGCCACGCATCCGAATATATGTCTGACATCGCTTCTTGATAGGTCTTTGGATTACTTTCCACATTCTCGTTTTCGTGAACGAAACCAAATCGCTTTGGCTCCTTACGAATTCGATCAGACCTTCGAAGAGTAGGTGTACTAGTAGGTTCAGTAAATTATGGATTAACTCCCACTGTTTGCGAGGACGGGTCCAAATCTTGGACTTCATCAAGTTCCATGACGTTTCCATTTCCTTTGACGAAAAATTCATCAACAGAGGAACGGGTATCTTGGAGAAACTATTGTTTCTCATTGTCGTGGAACAGGTATCCAATGGATTTCGTTGGATACCCCACAATTATATACAAATTGGATCTACTAGCCAATTTATCTACCATCGGCAGGAGATCTCCATACTCAGAGGTAAAAGCATGGAGGTATTTTGCCATACCTTTCTTGGTAAAGCTTTGTAGGCACGAACTTTGAAGGTACTTTGCTCAGTATCTTCGATGCAGTCAGGAGGACTAACCCCTAGAATGCATAAGGAAGCTTAAGAAAACTCAATATGGATCGAACAATGTTAAACAATGTCAGATTCCATCTCTTTAGACACTTCAATAAGTTGAGGTGTCTTAGGAGGAGTTTGTTGTATGAGAATCTCATTCTCATTAAGATAATTGAGGAATCCTTGACAAGTATTTGCTATCTCGATTAGATCGAATAATACTATGTCTTTGTTGATTCTCTACTTCGCATTGAAATACCTTGAAAATTTTCAAAGGTTTTTCGGATTTGCATCTCACTAGATTCATTTTTCTCTAACGACCAAGGTCATTAGTAAAAAGTACGAAGTATGAGTAATCTGCTCTCACAGTAACCTTTAGTGATCCATATTCATGGATTTAAATCCAGATTTTGTTTGGTTCGCTCTGGATTCCCTGTGACGGGAGATCTGGTCATATCTCTTTTGAGACATGATTCGCAGGTTGGAAGTTCATCCAAGTTCTATTTTTCAAGAAACTTAGGTGAAACCAACTTTTGAATCCTACTCTTGGAGATGTGTCCAAGTCTAGCGTACCAAAGTTATGGATTATTATCTTTGTATTAATTGAATTTTCACACATTAATTCAATAAGATTGAGTCAATGGTTTAATTCAATTAATTTACTTCCTTTCAATTAACTTCTTTAATTGCTTCCTTTTTCCTTTTCAATTAACCCTTTAATTGAAACGTTGCTTAATTAATTAGATCATCTAATCAATTAAACATATTAGTGCCTTTCTTAGATCCAGCGGTATAATTCGACTTTTAGGCTACTTGTGTTCTTTTGACTACCTTTATGGTCGAATTAAAAGAGAATAAATTCCTCTTCATTTTACTCTTCCACGACTTTGCAGTCTATGAAGTGTAAATGATCATTACAGGTTTATCCTTTTTGCCTTTAACCAGTACTTTGGTTGATTCATGAAATGTGATCGACTTATCAAATAAGATCAGTGTATTTCAAGAGTCATTTGAATGAGCGGGAGGAGAATTTAGGAGGAAGTCAATGTTAAGATCACTTGCAGGCCTACGTTTAGTTGATCCAGTTTTCAACTAGATTGATAAAACAAAGACAGTGATCCTTGACACTAGTTCCTTCAATTATTCTCGAGTTTTGAAACAATTCCCTAGAAGTCTCGAATCATATTGATTCAAAACTACTTCTCAAAACAAGCCTTTTGAGGTGGAGGTTTGTTTCAGAAGACTGGTCCTCAAAACAGGCCTTTTGAGGTGGAAGCTTCAGACATGCTCCTCATGTTGCTTCCATAGCTCGTTCAATCTTGATGCTTATTTGAGGAAACGATCATTAAGATTCCCATACTCTATAGGTGATTCGTTTCACTTTTGAGATTCATCTTTATAGGAGAAAACGATCATTAATATTCCCATATTCTACGGGTGATTCGTTTCTTATATATTGACTTATCTCGGAAGCGCATAAGGCATAGGCTCGTCGTTTAAGAACATCATTCCCACTTCTGGAATTTAAGACATTTCTCAAGTTTTGCCTAGTCGATATTTTGATCCAGTTATTTTATTAGTCGAGGATAAATAGTAAAATGGATAATTACAGATATCTCAGTATCTAAAGAGAAGACAAACATTTAGTGGACTAGTTAATGAATAATACTTATAATCTACGAAGGTTGGACTCTCTATCGTAGAAGTTCTCCCACTATTTTATCGAAACAATTACCCCGTCAATTGTTCGGGAAATTCTATTTCCTAGTAGGTCTTGACGTCCCAGCGGCAATTAATTGCACCCACGACTCGTGGCCATACAACCAATTCCCCAGGTAGGCATACTTATTGCCAATTGTGTCACTCCACAACCTTCAAGCTATTTTGCCTCGATTTTCGCACTTATCTAGCACTGCTACATCATAAGTGTTACTAATCGTTAAGTCTAACCCATCAATCATGATGAGCAACGGGCCCGGTCGTGAGTTCTCCGTAACTAGTTATCGGTCGATCTTCACATCCCGACCAGTCCTCACCCTTGTCGTGTTTAGTTAAAAACAGGAGTCAAGGAATTTTGCGTATTGTCCCTTTCTTCGACTCGGGTGCCAGACTCTGGATCACCTCTATCGATAAGTAGACAACATACGCTGGTCCCTATTGATGGAAGGCTTGGATTTATATAAATACTTCATTTTATTTTAATCCAATATGACTTAATATTTAATTCGAGAGGGGATTTACTGGTTTGAAAGTTATGCTAACTCTCCTCGAGATCTCACCGATTCAGTTATGCTTTATCTTTTATTACGATCTAATATTCTAGCGCGTAATACCATACAAGCTAAATATAAATCGACAAATAAATAAAAGCCATACAAGCCTAGCATGCATACTACCACAATATGTTTTCGATCGGGAGCCCCCTATGCAGGCCATCATCGAGCCAATGATGTTGGCCCTATTGGTCAATCTAAAGGGTTTGCAAACAGGCCTATGCTATTACATAATGTACCACGCATACATGGCCTTCATATCTTCTTGGGCTCCCACCTTACTTGTAAACGGGCCTCCATTCTAAACTAATAAAACAGTAAAAGCCCTATTCTATTACAAAGGCTCAAAGTGGCCCAAAAAATATAAAAGGCTCGCAGGCCCATTAAAAACCAAACAATAAATTAAACCAATCACATCTAACCTAAGGTCAAGGCTCGGCTCGATCGAAAACCACATAAACAGTTCACGTAGAGCAAGAAACATGTAAACAACTTTTACCTATTCCTTTCTTAATTTTAAAACAACCTTTTAAAACTAACTTCCTATGATTCTTACTTTTTAGTCACTACTAATTATGACAAAATGAATATTCGGGTAAACAAAAATAAATTTTCTGCTCAAATTCAGATTCTGTTTTTCAACTTTTGAAAATTGCATTTTCGCCCCTCAACTTTCGAAAATTGCACTTTGACCCCAAAACTTTTAAAAGGTTACAAAAACACCCCTAAGCAGATTCGGGCAGCAGACCAGAAAATAAAATTTTGAATTCTGAAAATTTTCAATTTTTCAAACAGACCCCTGAAGTTTCGGTAATTGCAAAATAGTCCCCAAACTTTCAGAAATTACAAAACGACCCCAAAAATATGTGCGACCAGATTTGCAAAACAGTCCAGTAATTTTGAAATTTCCAGATTCGAAAAATTTAATTTTCAGCCCCTAAAACCCTAATTTGCGATTTCAATTGCACAAAAGTCCTGAAGTTTTCAAAAACTATAAAATCGGCACAGATCTAAAAAAGCAGTTTTACCCAATCATAGATCCAGTCATAACAAGTAAGAATCAATTTACAGAACATAATTATCACGTGTTTACATATACATAATTAAACATATACGGTGAAAACACATTATGTTCAGGCTTTTCGTATAATAATGATGGAGTTGGCTCTGATACCACTGTTGGGATAGTGGTTGGGATGCCTCGATTGTCAGAACAACAACAGTGTGGAATTTAAAATTTTTCGAAGCACCCAAGGTCCCATATTAGATTCTCCATATTACATATACGTAAGCAAGACACAAAACACACAAAGTAATAAAACAAAGGGAGTTTTGCGATTTACCTCACCACAGGCTAGGTGGTGGCAACCTTTAGTTCTGATTCTGAATCTGGATCTGGATCTGGATCTGGTTCACAGAAGTGATCCAAGCGTCTCACCTCCAAAGTTAGTCCACACCAATTGGATTCTGGCAACAACTCCTAGTCTTAGGCTTAGAACTGGATCTAGGAGATTTGTCAATGGAGGACTGTGCAGATCTACTTGGCAGAGCAAGATCCAGCACGAAGGAACAAGGGAGTATGTGCGGCGGCACTATAGCAGCTCACGGCCAGCAAGGGACGGCGGCTATTGGCGGCGGCGCAGGAGAGGGGCGACGCTTAAGTGCAGAGAAAGAGGCTAGGGTTTTTTGCTAGGTTGTTCTCTTTCTGAGCTCTTGTAGAACTCTATTTATAAGAGTTCCTTTTGACCTAGGTTTGCAAGACTCCTTATGGGCTTTTAATTGAAAGCCCATGTCTTGCAAGCCTTTTATTTAATTAACTACTTTAATTAAATGCCCAATCCAAATAAATCATTATTTCTTTTATATAATTAATTAGCAACTTAATTAAGTATTTCATTAATTAAGTCAGCCAATTAATTAATCTCCCATTTGAATTAAATACTTTAATTCATTTAATTGATTTAATTACCTTTAAATCAATTAATTCCTTTTATGTCCTTCCATAACAGTCACCGTCCAATTGTATTGTGTGTGACCCTCTGGGTTGACCATCAATTGGCAGCAGGCCCACGAATTCCTCGTGATTTAATATATGAACAATAAATTGCTCCGGTCAATTAAACAACCTTTAATTGACCACTCCTAGAATCAAATCCTCTATTAACTCAGGAGTACCTACACTTCATGGTCGATGTCTAGCCACAAGCCCATGAAGCCCAACTTCAGGTGAATTGATACTTGTGAACCTCGTCTCATATAATTACCATGTACATACGGTCCTTCTATCGACTAATATTCCCGATCAAGACTTAGGGTGTGTGAATTGATCGGCACCTCTAAATTTGTCTCGATAACTATACTTTCTAATTCAGGATAATATTCCAGTGTGACTGCTAAATTTGGAAACCCCTTTCCAAATCCGTCACCAACCGTGGCCACGGGTTTCTCGGATATATTATCTAAGAATCGTATAGGAAATTCTCTCACCCATTACAGTGAGTCAATAGATTCCATATTGGTACTAACCACTCGCGTACATGTCCATACGCACCCAACCTAGGCATGTTATGACCAAGCTACGTGGCCTATACCTAGATCTAAGTACGCACTTCCATGCACCGAATTCGCCCTAGCACCTCAAGTCAAAGGACTAAATCGTACACTATTATAATCCTTGAGAAACATCCCATCACCGATATGCGTCATGCGCTTCCACAATGGGTTTCTCTGTTCGGGTCGTTCGATGCGTTCAATCCTCCATTGAACCACCTACTCATATGCACTGGCCTCAAATGCCTTGCTCATGAAACGCTACAAATTCACTCCATGTGAATCATGCATACTCGTACAAGTCTTAGCGATTCCTACGATACCCCGTCTCGTTTCAGAATCTATGACTTGGAACAGTTTTAAGATTACGACCTTTGAGACTGTTTCATGATTGCACTCAGTACTGAAGTGAATCGTCCCATAGTCAAATGTAATCTAAGGATTTCAACCAATCGCTTAAATGTATTCGCGAGAGATGAAGTTGGCCATTGTTTATCCTTATACTCGTATAAATAAACGTGCGTACTAACTCATTTATACTAAAGAAAGATAATGATAGTTCCATTACAAGCTAAAAATATTGGCTTGCAGGGCACTATCCCATCAGTTTTATCCCTAATTTTTAAAGCTCTTTTGAAAATCTTTTATCTGTTCAAAGTGTTTGTATGCTTTTGGAAATATGCAAGTAAAACTGTAAGTAATCAAACACAGAGAATTTTTGTAGTGGTTATATAGACAAGAATGTCTAGTCCACTCTTATAAATCACGAAGATATAGGTTACACTAGAAACACTAAGTAACCTAATACAGTCTTCTTGCGCTTTTACAACAAATGATAAAGCCACAAGTTCGTTATAGGGAATTAAAAAGAAAACCTATACTAATGAATTTTATCACTCACAAAGATGGATATACACTTCGCACAACACTCTCAGTTTACAGAATTCACTCATATTTTATGTTTAGCTTGTTTCTTCAACTCGGTTTTGTCGACATATGACTTAGCTGATAGTATTTTATTCTTGAGTATAGAGACTTGAAAATTTAGCTCGTTTGATTTAGCTCTCAGTTGTTGTGTTGTCTCTAACTCTTGAATTACGAACTATTTATACCAAAGGGTTTGAATTATGCCTGTTGAAGTAAGACAAAATTCAACGCTCCCCGAGTACTGGTCCCCATTTTTTGGAATGGCTCTCTGCAACTGTTCATTGTACACTATGTTGTACTTCTTGTCAGGTGCATTTAATGCACTCTGCTGATCTGAGACTTCTCTTCAATCATTTATCTTTAATACCCTTCTCTTGAAGCATTTCTTACTCGAGGTGCATTTATTACCGCCGGAGAGACTTTCTGATCACTTCCACTCTGCGGGTCGGATCCACTCTTCTGATGAACACTCTATTGATTCAAACCGAACTCATCTGATTTGACTATGCTGAAATCCACCAGTCTGATTTCGAACCTAACATAAGATCGTAGTCTTCTGGATTAAGTATTTAACCCTTCTGATTTGTACTTGTTTCATTAGTTAAATATTTTTAGAGGTTTCCTAAGCTTCCAACACTTAGCTGATGAAATTTGAAAATCATCAAAACCTCCCTTCACTTCTTCATCTTCATCCAACAAAAACATTTCTAGTACATCACTTTTATAATAATTTTACTTATCTGACTGGTAACTTGTCTGTTAACAATATATCACTAGTTAAAACTAATATCTAGTGATCTTCCTTTGTTGTTTGTCAATCTAGAGTATTCTTAAGGTCAGCATGAATAAAGAACAAATCATCTAATAATATAACTTCAACTAAATGTCATTGAAGATTTCATCTCAAATCAGAAGTACAGCTACTCTTACACGTTCCTCCTAAGTTCAAGAATATATCAATCACCTAGTATGTTGAGAGTTAGTCTTGATGGTTACTCAACTGTTGAAAGATTAGTAAGATGATGAACCGCAGTCTTCTGATGGGTTCCCCCTCGGCTTATGAATCCAAATTCATCAAGCCCAATTTCACTCTTAGAGTAGAAAATCTTGCATCAATCAATGAGTTAGTGAAAATGTCAGCTATTTGTTTGTCAATATGAACATACTCTATTATGACATTTCATTTCTCAACAGGGTCTCTTATGAAGTGATGTTTGATCTCAATATGCTTAGTACTTGAATGATTGGTAGTGTTCTGAGTAAGTGAAATTGCACTTATATTGTCACGGTAAATAGAATTCCACTTATTTTGATATTGTAATCTTCTAGTTGATGATTCAACAAAACTATATGTGCACAACATGCTCCAGCAACTATGTATTCAGCTTCAACAATAGATATGGATATTGAAGTCTGATTCTTACTCATCCATGTGATGAGACGACTATCTAAAAATTGACAAGTAGTTGTACTATTCCTGTCAATTTTGCAGCCAGTAAGGTCGGAATCTAAATATTCAATAAGTTTAAATCCTGATTTTCTTGGATACAATAATCCCTATTCTTGAGTGTTATTAAGATACTTCCTCATCCTTCTGGCAGCTAAGTATGAAACCGCTACCTAGAAGATTGACAAGTACCTGTAGTACTCTACTTGTGCATTTATAACAAATGATGAAGCCACAAGTTCGCCATAGGAGATCACAAAGAAATCCTATAAGCTGAAGTAATATCACTAACTATGATGAATATCTATTTCTCACAACACCCAAATTTATGAGTATGATCCTTTTCTTTAACTAGCTTTGTCAACAAATGACTCGGGTGATAGTGTTCTGTTCTTGAGTTTTTGAGACACTGAGAATTTGCTCGATGAATTTTCTTTAAATTGTTGTGTGTTGTCTCTTACTCCTGAATGTAGAACTATTAGAATTATTGTTTAATTTGAAAATGTTTATCAAGTAAAGCATTTCAACTCGAATTTGGTTTTTTATCAAGTAAAGCATTTCAACTCGAATATGGCTTCTTGTAACCTATAAATACTACCATCTATGAATAATCACGTGTGCTATATATTTCTTCTCCCTCTAATAGAGTAAAACCTCACCCATCCTTATTCTTCTTTAAATAATTTTTATATTTCTACTATTCTCCTCTGTTTCAAATGGTTGGATGTTCCAAATAAGACCTTAAACTAGGGTTTTGATTTACTTGTGTAAATAGTCAAATTTTCAATTATATTAACGGTCTTGGTTGGACTTTTGTTAACAGTGTTTATTTAAGTTCGATTTTAGGTCTATGGTTTTGAGTTGTACTTACAAAAATCAAGATTGAGATTGTTCTTGCAAAAATAATGTTGAGTCTTGTTAAGTTTGCAAAAAATGATTTGTTGTTGTTTTTAAATCTTTAAATTGTGTTCTTTGAAAATGTTCGAGTTTATCCCACAATGTTATACTACTCTTATGTCTTAATTTTTATTCACTGATTCGCTACTTACGTACAAGCACAGAGTTGTGTGAGACATCAAAAGTTATCCTGACATTGTGCCATCTCGAATAATGTTCAATTTCTAACCCATTGTTTGCTCTGAATTTTGTCTGGCTTGCATCAATGTGCAATTAGCTAGACGTAATTGACTCGATATAAAATAAAATGAGTTCGGAGCGTGCTAATGTATGTGCGTGCAAACATAATGATTTAAAAAGCTCTAATTTCTAACCAATTGATTGTGGCGGAGTAGGCAAACTCTACCCCTAATTCTTTTACATGCCTGTCTGGCCGCATGACTTAACAATTTATGATAATATTTATTGAAATGGCAAACTTTATGACCAACCAACAGCTCACTCAATATATCAAATGATTTACATAAAAAGTAATTATCGAGCTTATTATCAAGCAACTTAAAATATGTCAACTAAATCATTTTAATTTAACACTCGAACAAATCACATTAACAATATAGCATCAAAGACATATTAAAATCATTTAAACAAAACAAACTTCGTAAATGAAACCAGGAGACGAAGGCAAAATACTTCAATATATTAAATAAACAAGATACATGAAATACACGTAATCTAGCCTAACACATTTCCCTGATTTACAAGCATGAAAGAGTATGTCGCAAAATATAACTCATATGTTGGCATCAGCGTGTCAAACGAGCTGATAGATTCTTTAGTTTGTGAAGATTAACTCCTTCACTGGCATGGAACCCCCATGTGAGCTTATATGCAATAATGATCATGTTGACGTTAGAGTAACATTGATAACAAGTGGCTACTACTACCAATCGGGCTCCTAACTAGCAAGTGGCCACTGAAACGAGTTGATAGATTCTTTAGTTTGTGAAGATTAACTCCTTCACTGGCAGGGAACCGCCATGTGAGCTTATATGCAATAATGATCATGTTGACGTTAGAATAACATTGATAACAGATGGCTGCCATAGATGGATCGCCCAAGCTTGGCAGGTGGCTACCAATCGTGCCCCTAACTAGCAGGTGGCCACTGAAAAGGGCATCTGTCAAGCAGGTGGCCACTCGACAGATAGTTATAGGACAGATGACTGCTAGACAACAAGTTACTTGATAAATAAATCATGTCAGTATGTAAGCAGTTACACGAGAGGTTGCAGCTCACAGCTAACTTCAGGTGCGGTGTCACAGACTTAGAGAAGTATTGTGCCCAATTCGGTGAAGACTGAGTTGTTTGATTGATTGAATGTGTCATCCTTTTGATATTTATAGGCCTCCTGATGATTATTTTCCTGATGTTGAATTCCCACTTCTCCCTTTTCAGGCATGATCTCCACTACTGATGGGGGCTATTTCGCACCCCTTATGATAATCGGAATGACTAGACCTTATACACTCGGACCGTCCAGGAGTCTAATTCACTAAAGAGTTGTCAGGACCGATCTACATTACCAATCCTCGGCAACCAAGAGCAATGTCCGAATTCCATAAGGATTACTATGCCTAGTCCTAGTAGGATTATGTTTCCTTGTAAAGCTAGGGTTGCAGTCATATAAATACCTAGTTAAACATTGTATTAGGGGGAGACAAATCAGAGCTTACGCCTATATACTTGGGCAATCTGATATCATATTTAATAGAAAAGCTCTTGCTATACTATTTACATATTCATCGTCTTGCTTACTTAATTGTTCTTTACGTAATTGTTCTTCCTCGAGATTGATCCATCCGAAATAAAGTAACAAAGCCCTATAACATATACCTAAATTGACTTCCAAAACATACATCATTGATTTAATCTAACGCAACAAAAAATGGTTAAATCAGTTGGCGCCCAACGTGGGGCTAGGTTAATTATTCGATCGACATATGGCTCGCCCAAGGAAGAACGCCCATAATGGAGCAAGGAGTAACACGACAAACCCACGTAACACATCTGAGGATCAACCGGACAATACTAACAACAACGTACCTTTAAGTAATAACAATCAACAAGAGAACGAGCAGCTGTCGAATCAGGAGGAACCACAAGGGATAAACATCCAAAACCCCCAAGCACAATAAGGGATCCCCGCCAATGCGGTACCAGAAGACCATGTGGCTCCAGCGATCCCGGTTCCACTGTCAGACACTCGAAAAAAGCTACGACAGATCGCTATGCTCTTTAATTCACTCTGCCCAGGAGAATTACTAGTACCCGAGCAGGTTCCTAGAAACCTTAGAGCGACTAGGGCAAATCCTATCCAAAAGACACCGCAACAAGCGGACAGCTCTGTAAGCGAGCAACGATCACTGCACAGTCCGCAAAAGAGCAATTCGAAACCCTCGGATAAACATGTCCGAAGAAAAACGGGATGAACAAGGCCGCAACCCATCGGCCCCGGATCAAAGAAACATACCATAATTCCCATCGAAGATGATGTAGTTGACGCAATTCCCCATCGACCACGAACCGTGCGATTCTCGGAAAGAGAAATTGAAAAGATGGTACAAGAGCGTCTGGAACAACGCTTACCAACTGTTCAAAATCATATCCATGGGCCAGAAGTACGGAGATCCAAGAGAGCCTAGCTGCGTGCTCCCCCTTCTGCAAGGAAATAAAAGAAGCACAATCCTCGGGACAGGTTCTGGGACAACTACCCAGATATGACGGAACCACCGACCCAGATGATTATATATTCAGCTTTACTAACATAATAAACTTATATGCTCACTCGGCTGAATTCACTACAAAACTGATGGTCACCACATTCGAGGGGCTAGCTTTGGACTGGTTTGCAAAACAACCCACCAATTCCATATCAAGCTTTAGGGAATTATGCAATAAGCTAACTCAGCAGTTCACTAGCCAGAAGAGACAGAAATTGCCTTTGAGTTACCTAGGGACCACCCATCAACAAAACGGAGAAACCCTTCGTTCCTGGTTGGCAAGGTTTAACGTAGAATTGCTTAAAATCGATTCCCCAAATATCGATTACATAATCTCCATTCTCTTCAATCTCACCAAAAATAGGTAATTCGGGAATGCCCTCAGTAGAAAGCAACCAAAACGTTTGCTGATATTATGACCTTGGCATCAAAGTACATGACCCAAGAGGAGATGAACTCTTTTAAAGACAAGAATAAATATAAAGCTCCCGCCTCCGGTTCAAAGCGGCAAGATAGAATTCCTGCTCAAAAATCCATGGATTATGATCGATCATTAGAAGAGGCAATGTCTTCCAGCGATTAGAATCTAATCGAAACGATCAAGACAGATGACCTAATGCCTATCAAAGACCTAGATCGGCCGAGCCGGCGAACAGGAGCAGAATCAACCAAGTAGAATTCCCCAGGCTGACCGTTCCAATAGAAGAAATCTTGATAGTACTTGAGAGGAAAAATTGGATCCCGGCAGCGAAGAGCATCGCTCAGCCAAGGCCAGGTGCACGAAACTATTATTTATACTGTAGATATCAACGGGCACGTGGGCATCGCACCGAAGATTGTTTTCACCTTACAAAAGAAATTGAAAAACTGTTCGAACAAGGAAAATTAGATGACTATTTAGAATAGAACAACCGCAAGAGGGGTAGAAGTCGGAGTCCTCGGAATAATAACCAAATAGGAAGCTCCCGAAGAAGGTCCCCTAACAATGGCCCCCCACAAGAGTTGAACGATGGTCAGATCAACGACACCATCCATACGATCTCAGGAGGACCAGCCGGCGGGGACAGTCGCAACGCTCGCCGCAGGACCACCAGGTCCATACTGGGAAGCGTCAGCTACCCAAAAGAAGTGTGGACGCTAGAAAGAAAATCACTTAAGCACCAGCTGATCAGCTTCGATGAGAGCAAAGTACCAAAGAACTTTGTTTGGGACACAAAAGAGGACAACCCTGATTTCCCGATGGTGGTATCGCTGAAAATAGCGAACTATAACGTCAAAAGAATCCTGATCGGCAATGGAAGCTCAGCCAACATCATCTCTAAAGAGGTCCTAGCTCAGATGAACTTGGGACAAATAACATTCCAAAAGGTAGCTACGCCTTTAGTAGGGTTTGGAGGTTCCGAAATTGTCCCCTGTGCCATAATAGATTTAAGTGTATCACTCAGAAGGAAACCACGTCGTACGGTGAAGCTAATCAAATTCTTGGTAGTAGAAACCCCCTTTCCCTACAACGCGATCCTAGGGCGACCCACTCTCAACCTATTCCGAGCGGTTGTTTCAACTTACCATCAGAAAATAAAATTTCCAACTGACGTGGGAATCGGAGAAATAGTAAACGATCATTGTATGGCATGGGACTGCTACAACACCTCCTTAACCTTGGGGAACCGCTCAAGAACATTTACCCCAGCTAAAAGAAAACTCGAAGAAGATGTTGACAAAGTCGAGATTGAAATCCCCAGCTCATATCGAATAGATAAAAAGGGAAAGGAACCGGTCGATTTGGCTTTGAAACCACAGGAACACAAAGATGTCCTACTAGTGCAAGGAGATCCAACGAAAACAACCAGAATAGGAACCGAACTCAGTAAGGAAGGGGAAGTAATGCTGGTAAATTTCCTCAGAGAAAACATAGATATCTTCGCTTGGAGTGCGAACGACATTGAAGGGATTGATCCCAGAGTAATCAGTCACTCGCTAAAAATCGACCCCATGGCAAAACCTGCTAGCCAAAAGAGGAGGAATCATGGGTCGATAAAGGATAAAATAATCAAGGCATAAGTAGAAAGGCTACTCAAGGCAAAACAAATTCGAGAAATACACTTCTCGGAATGGCTATGTAATGTCGTATTAGTATCAAAAGGGGATAAAAAGGATAATAAGTGGAGAATGTGCAACGATTTCACCGACCTTAACAAGCTATGTCCGCGCGATCCATATCCCCTCCCGAGGATCGACTTATTAGTCTACTCAACCGCTGGTTTTGCAATTTTCAGCATGATGGACGCCTTCCAAGGTTTTTATCAAATATACATGGATGAGCGAGACCAAGATAAAAATACCTTCATAACCGAGCAGGGTGTTTACTGCTTCATAGTCATGCCTTTTGGCCTGAGGAACGCCGAGGCCACTTACCAGAGGTTAGTAAACCTAATGTTCAAAGAGTTGATTGGAGAAATAATGGAATTCTACGTAGACGATATGCTGGTCAAAAGCATGAATGAACCTGACCATGTAAAACACCTCGATCGATGCTTCTGAATATTGAGAAAATACCGAATGAAGCTGAATCCTGCAAAATGCACCTTCGGAGTTAAATCGGGAAAGTTTGTAGGCTATTTGGTACATCAACGAGGAATTGAGGCCAACCCAGAAAAAATTCGAGCCATAACTGAAATGAAGCCTCCCAAAACCATCTCCCAAGTACAAAGCCTGGTAGGGAAAATCGTAGCGTTGAACATGTTCATATCAAAATCAGCAGACAGAAGTTTGCCCTTCTTCCAAATGCTTCGAAAAGCAAAAAACTTTGTTTGGACCGAAGAATGCGATCGGGCCTTCGACGGAAGGGAAACCATTGTATATCTACATCTCGATCTCCGACGCGGCCGTTAGTTCTGTACTAATCAAAATAGAAGGATCAGAACATAAGCCTGTCTATTATTTAAGCAAATTACTACAAGGGGCGGAGAAGAATTACTTGGAAATTGAGAAATTCGCGTTGGCATTGGTAGTGGCAGCACGAAAACTTCGACCTTACTTTTTAACCTACAAAATCATGGTTTTAACAAACCAACCGCTGAGACAAGTCTTAGCAAAGCCAGAAGCTTCCGGAAGACTAATCAAATGGGCGATCGAACTCGGTCAATTCAAAATCGACTACAAACCGAGAATTGCAATTAAGGCCCAAGTGTTAGCTGATTTCCTACTAGAAACTCCCACACAAGCAACCGAACTATCGAGCAGCCTCAACGACGATATCTTGATCATAGAAGATCAAACTTGGTTAATGCATGTTGACGGTGCTTCATGCCGAGAAGGAGGAGGCGCTGGAATCAACTTCACCGGACCTAATAAAGAGGATTTAAATTATGCAATAACATTGGACTTCGTCGTAACAAACAATGAAGCAGAATATGAAGCGTTAATCGCATGAATGGAAATGGCAATCAAGGCAAACATTAGAAGCCTTAAAGTATTAACCGATTCAGAGTTAGTGCAAAGACAAATAGAAGGCCTATATGAGGCTAAGGAATTTAATATGGTTAAATACCTTACCAAAGTGAAAACACTAGCGGAAAAATTCAAAAGATTCGGTATACAGAACATCCCACGTTCGGAAAACAAATGGACCGATCAACTATTTAGGTTCACAGGAGCCCATGACGGAAAAACTGAAAGGGTAATCAACTGGTTAATCTCTAGTACACTGGCCATCGACATCGATGAGGTACCGGCGGTCGATATAATGGAAATCGAAGAAGCAGAAGAAAATTGGATTACTCCAATGATAAACTATCTTCGAGAAGGAAAATTGCCGCTTGACCAGAATGAAGCTCGGAAAATAAAATATCGGGCACCAAAATACACATTAGTAGGAGAAAAACTCTACCGAAGATCAGTGTCAGGAATTCTTCTGAAATGCGTCTCTGAATCACAAACCACTGATATTCTACGAGAAATACATGAAGGAAATGCAGGGAATCACAACGGAGCAAGGGCATTGGCTTTAAAATGCCTCCGAACAGATTATTATTGGCCTACCATCAACAACGACGCCGCTCAGTATGTCCAAAAATGTCATCACTACCAAGTCCATGCTAATATATGTCATCGACCAGCAGAAAATATGCACCCTATACCGATATGTTGGCCTTTCGACCAATGGGGAATGGACATCGTGGGACCGTTCCCAGCGGCAAGATCCAAGAAAGCTTATGTCCTGGTCGCTGTAGAATACTTCAGCAAATGGATAGAATGCATCGCCCTTGCACGAATAACTCAATTCCAAGTGATCAATTTCCTATGGAAATTCATAGTTTGTGCCATAGCCAACTAACTTCACTTGGTGTAGGAGCCACCAAACAAACATTATAATTCCTCTCCACAGAATTCCAGTCAACTATATAGATATTTCCTTGTCTTCTTCCATATATTATCACCTTCTTAGTAACTTGCTCTACACACTTCTCTGATGAGAAGATAATAGAGAATCTCTTGTCACAAAATTGACTTATGCTTAATAGATTGTACTTTAGGCCTTTAACATAAGAGGCGTCAGATATCTCAATGTTTTTTTTCATAAGCTTTCCACATGCCACAATCTTTCCTTCTTCGTTGTCTCCAAAATATAACTTTTGGACCGTGCACGGCAGCAGCAGCAGTCAATTCATGTATGTCTCCACACATGTGCCTTGAACATCCACTGTCCATGTACGATTTCTTCTCTACATTACTCATACTAATCTTAACATACAAAACAAAATAAAATTGTTTTAGGTACCCTTTATTGAGTGGGTCCTGAAGGATTAGTCCCACCTTTGACAACCCATGATTTTGACGTTTTAGGCTACTTAGGCTTTGTGGAGTTTGATGGAGCATGAGCTACTCTGGATGCATCATAAGTTTCAGCAGATACATTGTTATGATAATCATTATGATGAGAGTAATGCTAAAAAGTAGGATACTGTGCATGATAAGCAGGGGAAAGCATGCATCGGATGAAGAGCATAGTATGCAACATAGTAAGATGAAGATTGAGGTGCATGATAAAATGATGGATAAACAGGTTGCACATAATGAGACTCATTTCCATACCAAGCATTTTCATTTTTATGATTCTTATGCTTCTTTGATTTACTCTTAGCTTGCTCATTAACAGACGACTTAGTTTTACTACTATTCTGATTGGTTTACTCTTAACAACAAACTTCTTCGGACTACTCTGTTGTTTTGCTCAACCGGTCTGTTTTTCAATTTTAGGCTATTTACCCTTTTTAGCCTTAGGATATTTCTTTTCTTTCTTCCCTGTTTCTAGTGAAGTGGGCTTAACAGTCTGAACATACAAGATGACTTTATTATTATCAACAGATATAAATTTTTCAGTATGGTTCAGTTCTAAACTTTCTTTTTCTAAAGGTAGTTTCTGTAAACTAGACATGTGATCCGATGCGACAGAAAAGTTATCATGAGACTTTATGACTTTATCAAGTTCCATGATTTCACCTTTATAGACTTCACATTTAGCTTTCCGAGATTCATTCTCTTGCCCAAGCTTTTTATGCTCAGCTGATTCTTGTGGTTTTTCAACTTAAGTCTTAGTGATGTACTTTGCTCTTTCAGCATAGTCATTTCTTCCTTAAGCTTAGTAAATGCAGTAACAACACTAGAGTTATTAATCATCATTTGCTCAAATGAACTAAACAGCTCATTTTAATTTTCGGAAAAGGTTACCTCATTATTAGAGTCATCTTATTCTTTCGCCATTAGGCATAGCAGTGCTGGTATCACATCTTCAGTAGATTCATCTTCTGACATCTAGGAATCTGAATCAGAAGAGTAGATGACTGCTATCTTTTCAGTTTCAACCAACATCACCTTGCTTTTGTTATGTCTATTTTCTTTTCTGATTTTCTTTTCTTCCTTTGTATACTTCTTAACTTTAGGATATGGGCAATCCTTGATTAAATGTTCCAATTTCCTGTAATTATGGCACATTAGTTTGGATTTATAATTATTCTTATATGAGAATGAGAGATAGGGTTAGAAGTAGAAGCATTGTTGAATATGTTCTTCATTTTTCTCTTATATAACTTTTTGAAGCCTTTCAGCAGCGACGCAACGTCGCCAACAATATACTCCTTTTTGTTGAGATGCATGGTCTAATCAAATGAGTCCATTTATTTGGTTTTTTCGGCTGAACTTCTGGGTTTGTCTGCAGCAACCAGGGTAGCAGTGGGACTAGAAGTTGAGCTTTCTTATATACCCATCCTCGACAGTTTATACTCGTACGCCTTGAGTAACAAAAACAACTCTGTAAGAAAGATTTTCCCCAGATCCCTTGATTCTTCCATTGTTGTAATATTCATATTGAACTTGGGAGGTAGTGCCTTCAAAACTTCGACAGTGATCTCTTTATAAGTGAAGGTTTTTCCCAACTTTAGCATTTCATTTAACAACCTTGTAAACCCTGTATCCATCTGATCAATGGTTTCTTCGAACTTCGTTTTGAAGTTGTCTAACTTCTCAAGAACGATGCTTAAATTGTGCTCTTAGATTGGATCATTTCCTTCGCTCATGTGGCGAAATTGTCCAACATTTTTGTTGTATTCGACCTTGTCAAACCTATCATTGTTTAAGGCTCTGGTTATGATGAACCTTCCAATTTTATCGAGATTGTTCAGCTTTATTTCTTCGGCTATCATCTCTTCCAGCTCTTTGTCAACCACCATCTCTTCATCATTGACTTTGATTTTTTTTGTAATTTTGAAAGGACCAATGGTTATGCACGTGTACATATTGTCATTGTCAGCAACAAGAAAAATTTCCATGCGTATTTTCTATTTCTCAAACTCATACCGCCGACGTGGGGAACATGGCTGATACTATCCATTTTTCAAAAAATATTGTTTTTCAAAATACGCTCTTTTGAAAACTTTTGAAAAAGACACACTAGGATTCAAACGAACTACTTGCTCTGATACCACTATTTGGTCCCAATTAGTCAAATGGGGTCTAGAGAGGGAGGGAGGGGTGAATAGACCTCTGAATCTTTTAAAATTTCTCCAACTTTTCATTTCAGCAGAGTAATCTGACCGAAACTTGTGAGACTACTTCGCTGATTGTGCACTTAGCTTAATCAGCAGAGTTGGCCACTCGCCTAATTTACTTATCTGTTTCAAATTTAATCAAAGTTTTATCCCTAATTTTTAAAGCTCTTTTGAAAATCTTTTATCTGTTCAAAGTGTTTGTATGCTTTTGGAAATATGCAAGTAAAACTGTAAGTAATCAAACACAGAGAATTTTCATAGTGGTTATATAGACAAGAATGTCTAGTCCACTCTTATAAATCACGAAGATATAGGTTACACTAGAAACACTAAGTAACCTAATACAGTCTTCTTGCGCTTTTACAACAAATGATAAAGCCACAAGTTCGTTATAGGGAATTAAAAAGAAAACCTATACTAATGAATTTTATCACTCACAAAGATGGATATACACTTCGCACAACACTCTCAGTTTACAGAATTCACTCATATTTTGTGTTTAGCTTGTTTCTTCAACTCGGTTTTGTCGACATATGATTTAACCGTTTTTCGTCGGGTTAATTTAATATCAGTGAATTTGTGATATCGGGGGTTTGGATATTGAATTATTCAGTATATTGGGTTCTGTTACTTTATTCTGGATGGATCGTTTACAAAGAAAAGCAATAATCAAAGGCAAGAAGTAAAACCATTAACGAAATTAAGAACGCAATGATATGGAGGTAAAGTTCTGCAACAATAATGGATATTATTGAGTTCTATTGTTATCAATGTATTCTTGTGTAATCTCAGAATTAAGAGAATTCGTAGTTGTCTTATACAACGAATAACTAGGTATTTATATTATGCTAAACCTAGTATTACAAGGAATCATAGTCCTAGTTGGACTCGGCCCAACCTATCCTTCCTGGGTCCGGAGTGTAATCTTTACTCGGAGCGAGCGGCATCAGGCTGGGTCAGTAAGAAGATCCCGATCCTTTGTAATTGGTCGAACCGGTCTTATAATCTCTGTTCGATCTGATCAGTATGTAGGGTGCGAAATAGCCCCCATCAGTACTCCCTCACTTCTTCGAGCGTATAGATAATAGGAGCTCGTAGAAGTAGATAAATCTGATCGACTGTTTCTTTTCTATGAACGGAGCCTCGTTAAAAACCTTACTTAAGAAAAAACCCAGTGGGAAAAAATCTTAAGTAAGGAAAAGAGTGCTACGTATCATAGATAGTCGTTTCTTCTGTCTAATCGTGGATCGCCACGCGTCTATTCAGGAGGCTTTTTGTATCCTTCCGTTTTTGGCGGGAATTTGAGTAGCTGTGATAAGTTCGAAACGTCTTTTCTCATTTCCTTATAAATAGGTGACTTTCGAGTTTGCCATTTCTCTTTTATATTTGCTTTTAGATCGCAGTCATTTTCTAGTTTGGTCGTTCGTCGTATAAAATTTTCCTTTCATCGACCTTCTTCTTCCGAGAACTAGAATATAGATGGCTTCCGTTAGAAGATCTTCTTCTTCTCCTAGAGAGATCATTGCCCCCGATAACGAGGAGGAGTTACATTCTAATCCTCTGGGTGAACAGACTACGGTATCTGACCTTGTTATCCCTGTAGAAGATACTTACAAGGTACGAATCCTTTCCGATGCGGATGTAGCCGCCCGAGCCAAAAAGGGCAAAGGTACTGTTCCTCAGATTTCTGAACCAATTGAGGATGTAGCTTGCGCATATACAGAGGAAACGTTCCCTGAAGTCGTGAATAACTATACCAAATATTTTCCGGAAGGTTCTGAAATGATTCTTCCATCCCCTACTGATAGGGTCACTTCTCCACCGGAGGGATGTCGAGCCTTTTACACGGCTCACTTTAATAGCGGACTGCGTCTTCCTTTATCTCCCCTTTTTCTGGAAGTTCTAAAAACTTTCAGCGTGTGCTTGACACAACTGGTTCCAAATTCTGTTGCTTTTGTGGTTTGTTTTTCCGTTCTGATGATTGCAAAGGGATTTAAACCTTCTTTCCGTAATTTTACGCAACTTTTTCGTTTTAATATTTCTAGTTCTTCAAACCGTGGATACTTCTTCGCTAGTCAGCGGCCCAGCCGAGCAATCTTTGATGCTCCGGTTTCTAGTAATCCTTCTTGGAAATCTCATTTCTTCTTTGTTCGTCCTCCGCCTAATCTCCGTTTGGCGGATGGTTCGATCACGCCTTTCTCGTGGGATCATGGTTCCAGGTGGATTCCCGGAGGTCGCTTACCGACTGGTGAACTTGTTCCTGACGATGTACAGTTTATCACTGAGATTCCCGAGATGCGTACAAACAAATATCAAAGCGCTCTTCTGATTGGGGAATCTTTTCTTCGTAAAGCGGGGTTAAGCGTCCATAATTTTCCCATCAGTTCATCATCTGAGCCTCTAGGTTAGCATTTTATTTGATCTTTAGTATTGTCACTATACTTTTTATATGGAGAAACTAACTTTATTTTGTTTCTTTCTCAGCTCATATGGTAGAAAGCTCCCGACACTCTTCGAAGGGAAAAATGGTGCTGTCGAAATCTTCCAAGTCAGTGGAGAATAATCCTATCGAGCAGAGGGCGTCTCGAAAGAGGAAATTGGAATTGGGTCACGAATCCGAGGAGAATAGAAAGGAATCTCCGGATTCTCCACGCGAGTCCCCTATTCGTCAGGGCATGGGATCCGGTTATCCTCCGCTTCATCTTAGAACATCTTTGGGTATTCGAGGATGTCGTAGCTGGTCGATGCCTCATCCCACTAATAATCCAGTTGATAGAAAGAGGAGTTACTATGGACGTTCTGGTGACGACCTTTCTTTACTCGGGGATAAACATCCAAATCCTACTCTGGTCGAAATGATCGAGGATCATTTAGAGGGAAGGAGGGCCGCTGGTTATTCCGAGAAGGATTCTCTTATTCATGATAATAACGAGAATGCGGTCGATAAGGCGACCCGTATTCTTTTATCTGGCGTTCATACTCGCGATCTTAATAAGCTTCTTCATAAGGATCCTTTGGAGAAATTCCAGCGAGCTTCTCTCTATGCTGAAAAGGTGAGATCCTTTTTCTTTCTATTATTTTGATGAAGTGATCTTTTAAGATTTTCTCAATTTGCTAACTTGTTTCTTTCTGACCCTTTCGTTATTTCAGGTCAACACCTGTCTGACATCATACGCCTATGAAAATTCTCTTTGGAAACAACAGTGCGATTTCCTTGAAGAGAAGTATAAAGCTTTACTTCACAAGTCTTCTGGTTCAGAAGTTGGTCCCTCAACATCTTCCTCTATTCCTGTCGTAGAGACTCGTGCTGCCGGGACCGAAGACCAAGAAATGCTAGATAGAGCGATAGAGGTTTCTCGCGCTCAGGAACAAACCAATCAAATGGCAAGAAAATTAGAAGAATTGCAGTTGCAGAGCACGACTCGGATTAGTGAGCTTGAATCTCAAGTGTCAAGCCTTGAAGCTTCTTTAGAGGACTATGAAAACGACGTCCCACTTAGGCAAAGAGATCGATATGTTAGGAAATCCGACGAACAAGTAGTTCGAGAATTCCTCAACTCTCCTGTTCATATGGCGTTGGTGTACCGGATGGTCGGTCCTCTTCTTGAGAATACCTTTAAAAAATCGATTCATCAACTGGTCGCTTTGGAGATGATCGAGGATCGTCGGAAGGAGTATTTTAAGGCAGCTCATATCCGGTTGAACCGTTATGGCGAGCTTTATTCTTCTTCTGAGGTTCCAGATGTCGAATATCAAGGTTTTCCTCTGGCTCATCTTGTCGAGGAATTTGGAAATCCATTGCCGATTCCTCCTTCTGATGTTAACGATGAGCTCGATAATACTTTCATCGATCCAGTAGATGAAGAAGAAGACGAAGACGATATAGGCATGACTGAGGTCGTCAATAGTGAGCAGAAGATTTCGGATAGCGACCAGGCTTCTTAAAGTAGTGATTTATTTTTGAAATAATCTTTGTAATTATCCGCTTGTAGGTTAAATTGTAGCTTATCTTTCCCTACTTTGTACACTAAACGTTTCTTATTCAGACAGTCGTGTCCTTTCACATTCGCTGTAATGATTCAGACAAGTCATTTAATTTGCCGTAATCATTATGTATGTGTCTTTTCAAATTCTAGCGTTTGCTCCAAGGTCAGTTTTCCTGTTTCGCGCCCTTTCTTCGGGTTAGTCGCGTCTTTTCGTGCAGTATAAATACGAGAGGTAAAATTTGACTTGTCTTTTTTACTGCTATACTCCTCTCTTAACATAATACTCTTTCTTGAGCTAGTCGACAAACTTCCTCGATATTAATTTATATTTTTCCGTAATCCGATCATGAGTAACCTTTTCGGTAATACTTCGAAGCGACCTTCTCGTGAGGGCGCTAGGGATAATAGATCGAAGAAATTTCGAAGAGAAGGGCCTTCGATGGAGCCTCCTCGTTCGTCCTCAGTTAGTAGCTCGATGATCGATACTCCTATTACCACGTCCCAACCTTTATCAGAAGTTAGTTCGTCGCTCCTCCAACCAAACTCTTCTTCTACCCCCGCGGGAGGTAATAGGTCTTCCCCAGGTCGATTAGCTTTCGGAGATCCATCCAACATGGAACCGGTTTACGACATACCTGTTTCTTCAGGTTTTTCTTCTTACGAGTATGGATCTCATGGAGGGGATTTTGTTAGTTCCCTTCCTTTTTCTACTTCTACTGCCCTGCTAGTTAGTGAAGGGCAAGTCGGTGATGGTTTTTCTGTCAATCCTTCCATAACGCAGTCTATTTCGCAATATGGTCCTGAATATCTATTTCATGATACCACTGTAACGACTGCTTCTTTTGAGTCTGGGGGACCTTCTGGGGGTCGATCTGGGTCGAGGTCAGGTCGTCGGACCGTTATATCTGCTTCCGGCAAAGAGACCTCTGTTAGTCCCAACGAGCGGGATTCCCCTCGTCCGTTAGATGATCGCTGTGTGCTTATGCAGGTTAATGACATTCTTTTGTCGGAGACTCCACGTTCCGACGGTGTCCCTTTGACAAGCGAGCTGCCTGGTTCTGTTGAACCTGATGCTTTGTCTTGGGACTTAGGTATGAGTACTATTTTGCCCGGCGAATTGAGGAAGCTCGAAGGTACTTCCAATGTTCGCCTTGTTCAATCTTTGGTGAAGATATGTGAGCAGGTAGACATTTTTGTTCTTTGTTTTGAATTCTTTGTTGTACAGTGGTTTTTCTTACTCTTTCTGTTTTTAGGGCAAGTATTTTGCACTCCAGCTGGGTGTGCAAAATGATGAACTGTGGAATAGTCGGAGAGCTCTTCAAGGTCAGCTGGAGTCGGAGAAAGCTAAAACCAGGGGTTTGGAGCTGCAGCTGCAACTTGCTAAAGATGATCTCCAAAAGTTAGAGGCTGACAAAGTTATTCTTGAGAAAGAGAAAGGCGACCTAGTTCAGGCTGCCGCGTCGGCAGAGGGATCTCGTCAACAGGCATATGATGATGGTTATGATGCCGGTTATCTTAAGCGCCAGGAGGAGTTGATGGCGTTTGCTGGTAACCTAACTCCTCGGAGGACTGTTTCTGGTAGTCGACTTGCTGATCGTTCTTCTTAGCGACTTTAGTTTGACCTGGCAGGCCTTGGACTGTCTATTTTTTTTTTTTTTTTTTTTTTTTTTTTTATCGCCCAATCTTTTGTGCAGTTATTTGGGCTGAAATTTTTGTAATAGAAGGAGTAGAAATTTGAAAACGATGATCTTTTGTAGGCAGATTCTTGCCTGATCAAATGTCTCCTGTATATATACTTTGTTATGCTCGTTCTTCCCTTGTGCATGGATATAGTCATCATGAAATAATCATTATGGAGTAGCATACTCGCGTTTCTAGATAGAGAAAAGATAGCTTGTCCTTGTTTTATCACTGTTTTAGTAACTGATTTTGCTTTTGCCAATCACAACCTTTGTCGATCAAACTTTGTATACTCCATTCTGGTCGATGTTCGATCCGTGCTTTGTAAATTTGTCCCTTTATGACATATTTCTTATATAAGGAGGTTATTGTTCCACCTGTTTGAACTTCGCTTTTCTTCTCATCAAAGGGAAATTTCCCTCTCCGTGCTTTTCATAAATCCATGTCTTTCATCATTAACTTTTTAACTATACTTTTCTCTAGCCAGTATATCATACTCTTGATATGGGAGGAATTGGAAAATGTAATAATTCTGGCCAGATCTGACCCGTTCAGACCTCCTTCAGCAATTCTTTGGAAAATTAGGCAGTGACGGCCTTATAGTTTCGAATAGGGAGGGCTATTCTCCTGATTTCGATGTCAGATTTCTTGGATTCTAAGTGGAATTCTTGTATGGCCAACTTAGTAGTCCCCCAATGATGTATGAGGCAGTTACGACCCCCGTATGGTGGAGGCTCTGGTCGTTTTTAGGCAATTATTCTCTTTCAACGGTTCAACTTTGCATGCCTTCGTTGAGGAGTTCTTAATATTTTCTATTAGGCGACCCTCATATATGATCGTGCAGATCGTTTTGGTCTTTGAACTTCTTTAAGTTTTCTTGGATTATTTTGTTGATCGCTTCGATCTGTAGATTTGTTTGTCGTCGATCAGTTGAGTCGATCAGACGGGCGCCGTTCCAACTTACTTGCATTTAATTCGGGAAGTCAAAGGGTCGCGTTCTCATCCCTTGATTAAACTCCTATCGTCCGTAGGATCATTCTCACGGGCGCCTATAAATAAGTAGGCAGTTTCCTTATTTTCCATTCATAACAATGGGTATCTCGGTTTCCTTAGATTTCATTTTGCCTTCAGATCCCATAATGTTCAAGAAGTCACATTATCGTGATTTGTTCGTTCGCAGTAAAGAAATTGTCCCCAGTCTTGTATTGACGGGTCCCATGTCAGCCCTTCCTTGTATCGACGGATCCCATGAGATCTCTGCCTTAGTCTTCATCACATTAGAGGTCCGTGGTTTCCGTCTGCACATGGAGGGTTCGTACCTTGCCGGCCATCCTCGTCCTTGGAGGTTACTTCCGGATTGATAGACCACCGGGGTGGCCGGTAAAGTTACCGTTTCACGGCGGTCCCGAAGAGATGCTGCTCTAGAGTAAAATGTTTTATAGATAAAGTAAAAGCAGTATCTTCTTCTGGGTGAGTGAGCATTGCTAGCTTATCTGGCTGGTAGTGTTCATTTCATCTGGAATCACATACGATCTTCAGAGCCCTGCCATCGAACCAAAGAAGTCGACCATCCTGAGCAGCATGCTTCTTAGGTGGTTTATTATGATCGATGAGGTACTAGGGAGGAGATTGGTGTTTCCGTGGACATTGTCGTGAAGATAGTCGATCCCGTAGGATCAATTTAACTAGATCATTGTAACGATCTTTAGATAGCAAGCAGATTTTTGTAACGTAGAATATTTGTATGTAATTGATTTGATGAATAAAATATTATTTATTTCTTGCATTTTCTTTGTCGTTTGATAATTTTATTTACGAGGAGTAATTTCCGAGCAGATGAATTCATACTTGATTTACCTTTCAAAACTTTAGGAGTATCAGCGGATCTTATTTAGATCGTTAGGAGTAGATCGAGGAGTTTTTATTGAGCGTATCAATGTATACTCAATCTTGCTATAATTTAGACTTAGGATTTCATAACAAAATCCTTCTTTGTCGTTGTAATTAATCGAGGAGTTTTTATTGAGCGGATCAATATTTACTCAACTCGTTTTGTTTAGACTTAGGTTTTTAACCCAAAAATCTCTTTGATCGTTGAACATATATCGAGGAGTTTTTATCGAGCGGATCGATGTTTACTCAACTCGTTTTGTTTAGACTTAGGTTTTTAGTACCTGAAGTCTTTTAATCATTATAGATATATCGAGGAGTTTTTATCGAGCGGATCGATGTTTACTCAACTCGTTTTGTTTGGACTTAGGTTTTAATACCTGAAGTCTTTTAATCATCATAGATATATCGAGGAGTTTTTATCGAGCGGATCGATGTTTACTCAACTCGTTTTGTTCGGACTTAGGTTTTAATACCTGAAGTCTTTTAATCATCATAGATATATCGAGGAGTTTTTATCGAGCGGATCGATGTTTACTCAACTCGTTTTGTTCGGACTTAGGTTTTTAATACCTGAAGTCTTTTAATCATTATAGATATATCGAGGAGTTTTTATCGAGCGGATCGATGTTTACTCAACTCGTTTTGTTCGGACTTAGGTTTTTAATACCTGAAGTCTTTTAATCATTATAGATATATCGAGGAGTTTTTATCGAGCGGATCGATGTTTACTCAACTCGTTTTGTTTGGACTTAGGTTTTAATACCTGAAGTCTTTTAATCATCATAGATATATCGAGGAGTTTTTATCGAGCGGATCGATGTTTACTCAACTCGTTTTGTTCGGACTTAGGTTTTTAATACCTGAAGTCTTTTAATCATTATAGATATATCGAGGAGTTTTTATCGAGCGGATCGATGTTTACTCAACTCGTTTTGTTCAGACTTAGGTTTTTAATACCTGAAGTCTTTTAATCATTATAGATATATCGAGGAGTTTTTATCGAGCGAATCGATGTTTACTCAACTCGTTTTGTTCAGACTTAGGTTTTTAATACCTGAAGTCTTTTAATCATTATAGATATATCGAGGAGTTTTTATCGAGCGGATCGATGTTTACTCAACTCATTTTGTTTTAGACTTAGGTTTTTCGTACCAAAAGTCTTTTTGATCATTAAATATATATGTTGAGGAGTTTTTATCGAGCGGATCGATGTTTACTCAACTCGTTTTTGTCGTCGGGATGAGGAGTGTTTATTGAGCGGATCAATGTATACTCGACTCATTTATAATTCAGACTTAGGTTTATCACCAAAAAGTCTTTGTTGCGGTTGATATAGATCGAGGAGTGTTTATTGAGCGGATCAATGTATACTCGACTCGTTTCGTTCTAATATTTATCAATATGCTAGTGTAATTCCACAGAGCGTTAATCGAAATAATCGATGTATAGAAAATGCTAAAATTTTTACTATTTGAACTCTAGGCTAGGGCCTTCGTTACAAGGATTAAAACTTGATAAAGTAAAAATAAAACAATGCAGTATAATCTGCTAAAATTTATTTACCATAGTATTTCCTAAGGTTGACTGCGTTCCAGGTTCTTGGTAAGGCTGTCCCATCCATGTGTGCAATTTTGTATGAACCTTTCTTTCCTACGCCAATGACGATGTAAGGTCCATCCCAATTTTGTTGTAACTTTCCCACATGCTTGGATACTTCTACCTTTTTCAAAACCAAGTCTCCTTCTTTGAAGGTTCGGACGCGTACTTTTTGATTGTATGCTTTCTCCATATTTGCCTTAGTGGTTTGTAGGCGTACAGCAGCTTTATCTCTTAAGGCTTCTGTTAAATCAACGTCATTTTCCCTCGCCTTTTCATTTTCTTCTTTATTGAACATCTCTATTCTTGGAGTTGGAATTAAAGTTTCCACAGGGATAACAGCTTCCGACCCATACATCAAGCTGAATGGGGTTTCCCCAGTTGAATTTCTTACCGTAGTTCGATTAGCCCACAAAACTCCTGGTAGCTCATCGAGCCATTTTCCTTTGGCGGCTCCTAACCTTTTTTCCAAAGATTTTATTATCTCTCGGTTTGCTACTTCAGTTTGTCCATTTGCTCGAGGATGTCCTACCGAGGTAAAATTTTGTTGAATTCCGAGTCTTGTACACCATTCTATTATCTGTTTTCCCGCGAATTGAGTTCCATTATCGGAGATAAGGACCCTTGGGATGCCGAATCGACATACTATGAATTTCCAGAGGAAGTTAATAACTTGGAATTGGGTTATTCGTGCGAGGGCGACGCATTCTATCCATTTGCTAAAGTATTCTACAGCGACCAGGACATAGGATTTCTTTGATCTAGCTGTTGGGAAAGGTCCCACGATGTCCATTCCCCATTGATCGAATGGCCAACAAATCGGGATAGGGTGCATATTTTCTGCTGGTCGATGGCATATGTTAGCATGAATCTGGCAGTGATGACATTCTTGGACATATTGAGCGGCATCTTTATTGATGGTTGGCCAATAGTAACCTGTTCTGAGACATTTTAAGGCCAATGCCCTCGATCCACTGTGATTTCCTGCGTCTCCTTCATGTATTTCTCGCAGTATATCCATGGTTTGTGATTCAGGGATGCATCTCAGGAGAATTCCCGATACTGATCGTCTGTAGAGTTTTCCTTCTATAAGTGTATACTTTGGGGCTCGATATTTTATTTTCCGAGCTTCATTCTGATCAGATGGTAGTTTTCCATCTTGAAGATAGTCTTTCATTGGGTTCATCCAGTTTTCTTCGGCTTCTTCGATTTCCATTATATCGATTATCGGTATTTCATCGATATCGATTGCTGGTGTATTAGATATCAACCAGTTAATCACCCGTTCGGTCTTTCCGTCATGGGATCCTGTGAATTTTGATAGCTGATCGGCCCATTTATTTTCCGAACGTGGGATGTTCTGGATACTGAAGCTTTCAAATTTCCCAGCTAGAGATTTCACTTTGGCGAGGTATTTGATCATATTGAACTCTTTAGCCTCGTATAGGCCTTCTATTTGTCTTTGTACTAATTCCGAATCAGTTAGTACCTTAAGACTCTTTATGTTGGCTTTTATCGCCATCTCCATTCCTGCGATTAACGCTTCATATTCGGCTTCATTGTTTGTTACGACGAAGTCCAATGTTATCGCGTAATTCAAATCTTCCTTATTTGGTCCAGTGAAGTTAATTCCGGCGCCTCCCCCTTCTCGGTATGAAGCACCGTCGACATGCATTAACCAAGTTTGATCCTCGATCATCAAAACATCGTTGTTGTGGCATCTCGACGATTCAGTGGCCTGCGTCGGTGTTTCTAGTATAAAATCGGCCAACACCTGGGCCTTGATGGCAATCCTCGGTTTGTAGTCTACCTCGAACTGGCTGAGTTCGATGGCCCATTTGATTAGTCGTCCGGAGGCTTCTGGTTTTGCTAGGATTTGTCTTAACGGTTGATTCGTCAAAACGATGATTTTGTAGGTTAAGAAGTAGGGTCGGAGTTTTCGTGCAGCCACTACTAAGGCCAGCGTGAATTTTTCTATTTCCAAGTAATTCTTCTCCGCCCCTTGTAATAACTTGCTGAGATAATAGACAGGCTTATGCTCTGAACCCTCTATCTTAATTAGGACTGAGCTAACGGCCGTATCGGAGATGGAGATGTATAAGTACAATGGTTCCCCTTCTGTCGGTTTGGCCAACATCGGAGGGGATGTTAAATATTCTTTGAGTTGTTCGAAAGCTCGTTCACATTCTTCGGTCCAAACGAAGTTTTTCGCTTTTCGAAGTGTTTGGAAAAAGGGCAAGCTTCTATCCGCCGATTTAGATATAAATCTATTCAACGCTACGATTTTCCCAACCAAGCTTTGCACTTGAGAGATGGTCTTGGGAGGTTTCATTTCAGTTATGGCTCGAATTTTTTCTGGGTTGGCTTCTATTCCTCGCTGGTGTACCAAATATCCCAAAAATTTTCCTGACTTAACACCGAAGGTGCATTTTGCGGGGTTCAACTTCATACGATATTTTCTTAAGATTTGGAAACATCGATCTAGATGTTTTACGTGATCTGCTTCATTCATACTTTTAACTAACATGTCGTCTACATAGACCTCCATTATTTCTCCGATTAACTCCCTGAACATTAGGTTTACCAATCTTTGGTATGTAGCCCCAGCGTTCCTTAATCCGAACGGCATTACTATAAAGCAGTATACTCCCTGTTCGGTTATGAATGCGGTCTTCTCTTGGTCGCGCTCGTCCATGTATATTTGGTAAAAGCCTTGGAAGGCGTCCATCATGCTGAACAGCGCAAAGCCAGCAGTCGAGTCGACCAATAAGTCGATTCTTGGGAGGGGGTAAGGGTCGCGTGGACATAACTTGTTAAGGTCGGTGAAATCATTACACATCCTCCATTTGTTGTCCTTTTTATCCCCCTTTGCTACTAGTACAACATTACATAGCCACTCCGAGAAATGTATTTCTCGGATTTGTTTTGCTTCCATCAGTCTTTCAACTTCGGCTTTAATGATTTTATCTTTCACTGGTCCATGATTTCTTTTCTTCTGTCTGGCGGGTTTCGCCGAAGGGTCAATTTTTAGGGTATGCTTGATTACTCGAGGATCGATCCCTTCGATGTCATTTGCACTCCAAGCGAAAACGTCCACGTTATTTCTTAGAAATTCGATTAACATTACTTCTCCTTCTTTGCTCAATTCTGTACCAATTCTTGTCCTTTTGGACGAGTCGCCTTCTACTAGAATTATATCTTTATGTTCTGGGGGTTGCAAGGATAAATCTAGTGGTTCTTTCCCCTTTTTATCTAATCGATCAGTAATAGGAATTTCGTCCTCATTTCTAATTGGATCGTCTTCGATCTTTCTCTTGCTCGGAGTAATAGGGTTAGGATGTTCTCTCAAGGTCAGCGACGTGCTGTAGCAATCCCACGCCATACAGTGGTCATTCGTTATTTCTCCAATGCCGCTATCGGTCGGAAATTTTATTTTCTGGTGATAGGTAGAGACCACTGCTCGAAAAAGGTTAAGGGCTGGTCGCCCTAATATAGCGTTATAAGCGAAGGGTGTTTCTACCACTAGGAATTTTACCAGCTTCACTGTTCGAAGTGGCTTCTTTCCGAGCGATACACTCAAAGATATTGTTCCGCTGGGGATGATCTCGGACCCTCCAAAGCCTACTAACGGTGTGGCTACCTTTTGTAGGTTTATTTGTCCGAGGTTCATTTGTGCTAAAACCTCCCTGGAGATGATATTTGCTGAGCTTCCATTATCGATTAGGATTCTTTTCACATTGTAATTCGCTATTTCTAACGACACTACCATAGGGAAATCTGGGTTATCTACTTTCGTATCCCAAGTAATGTTTTTAGGTACTTCGCCTTCGTTAAAGCTAATCGGCTCGTGATTTGTTGGCCTATTTTCTAACGTCCATATTTCATTTGGATATTTAGAACTTGCAATTAAGGATCTGGCCATTCTTCGTCGAGCATTGCGACTATCTCCACCCGCAGGCCCCCCGGATATAGTGTGGATAGTTCCATTGATCTGGTCGTGATTCAACTCCTGAGTAGGTCGATGTTCTGGTGACCTTCGATGAGAACTTCTCCTTTGAGTTCCGTTCCGGGGGCTTCTGCTTCTTTCCCTTTTGCGATTATCTCGTTCTATGTATTCGTCTAGTTTTCCTTGCTCGATCAGTTTTTCAACTTCTCTCTTAAGGTGAAAACAATTTTCCGTTCGATGCCCATGTGCCCTATGGTACTTACAGTATTGATCATAGTTTCTAGACCCTGGTCTGGGCTGAGCGATTTTCCTCGCCTCAGGAATCCAATTATTCCTTTCTAGAACTTCCAAGATTTCTTCGATTGGAGCATTTAATCTTGGGTGTTCTACTTGATTCACTCTGCTTCTGATTGGTGGTTCAGGGTTTCTTGGTCTTTGGTAGAAATTAGGTTGCCTTTCTCGGTCGGCTCCGCTGTATTCCAGTCGCTGGAAAACGTTACCTCTCTTGGAAGATCGCTCGTAATCCAAGGATCTTTGGGCGGGAATCCTATCATGCCGCTTAGACCCTGTAGCCGTAACTTTGTTTTTGTTTTTATCCTTAAAGGAATTCATCTCTTCTTGAGTCATATACTTAGATGCTAGGCTCATGATGTCGGCGAACGTTCTTGGTTGTTTTCGGCTGAGGGCGTTTCCAAACTGCCTGTTTTTAGTGAGGTCGAAGAGGATAGAAATTATGTAATCGATATTCGGAGAGTCGATTTTGAGTAACTCTACGTTGAATCTTGCCAACCAATTTCTTAGGGATTCCCCCTCTTGTTGGTATATTGTTCCTAGGTAACTCATCGGCAGTTTTTGTCTCTTCAGACTGGCAAATTGCTGTGTTAGTTTATTGCATAATTCTCGGAAACTGAATATGGAATTTGCCGGCTGTTTGGCAAACCAATCCAACGCGAGTCCTTCGAATGTTGTCACCATTAGCTTGGCAGTGTATTCGGCGGAGTGGGCATATAGATTCATAATGTTCGTAAAGCTAAAAATATAATCATCCGGGTCAGTGGTTCCATCGTAGCGAGGTAGTCTGCCCGGGACTTGTCCGATCGATTGTGCCTCTTTTATTTCCCTGCAGAAGGGAGAACAGGCCGCAAGGCTTCCTGGAGTTCCGTGGTTCGGGCCCACGGATTTTGAATAGTCCGTAAGCGTTGTTCAAGTCGGTCCTGCACCATCCTTTCAATTTCTCTTTCCGTCAGTCGAGCCGTTCGTGGTCGATCAGGGATTGTATCATCTATATCATCCTCAATAGGGATAATTGTTCGTTCCCTGGATCTACTACGCCTCGCCGGGGTTTTTCTGTGACCTCGTTTCCTTCGAGGATTGTTGTCGGAGGGTTTCGAATTGTCCTGTTGTGGACTGTGTAGCGAGCGGTGCTCGCTTGGTGGGCTATCAGCTTGTTGAGATACATGATCGTTTTGTCCGGGCGTTCTCCGAGCAGGAATTGTCCTGGCAGCCCTAGGGTTTTGCGGAATTTGATCAAGCACAAGTAATTCTTCCGGGGAGAGTGATTTAAAGAGCATCGCTATTTGTCGTAATTTCTCCTGAGCACCCGGGAGAGGAGCAGGGATCTCGGGGACTTCCGGCTCTTCCTGTATCGTGCCGGGAGGACCTCCTAGGGGTTCATGATCTCGGGGATGGGTATTCTGTAAATTCTCGTCGGTGTTGGGAACGTTATTATTGTCGTTCTCCTGTGGATCTTCAGATGTGTCATGACCGGTGGTTGTGTTACTTCTTGCTCCGATACGAGCGCTTTTCCTTGGGCGAGCCATATGTCGATCGAATAATTAACCTAGCCCCTCGGTGGGCGCCAACTGATTTAACCGTTTTTCGTCGGGTTAATTTAATATCAGTGAATTTGTGATATCGGGGGTTTGGATATTGAATTATTCAGTATATTGGGTTCTGTTACTTTATTCTGGATGGATCGTTTACAAAGAAAAGCAATAATCAAAGGCAAGAAGTAAAACCATTAACGAAATTAAGAACGCAATGATATGGAGGTAAAGTTCTGCAACAATAATGGATATTATTGAGTTCTATTGTTATCAATGTATTCTTGTGTAATCTCAGAATTAAGAGAATTCGTAGTTGTCTTATACAACGAATAACTAGGTATTTATATTATGCTAAACCTAGTATTACAAGGAATCATAGTCCTAGTTGGACTCGGCCCAACCTATCCTTCCTGGGTCCGGAGTGTAATCTTTACTCGGAGCGAGCGGCATCAGGCTGGGTCAGTAAGAAGATCCCGATCCTTTGTAATTGGTCGAACCGGTCTTATAATCTCTGTTCGATCTGATCAGTATGTAGGGTGCGAAATAGCCCCCATCAACATATGACTTAGCTGATAGTATTTTATTCTTGAGTATAGAGACTTGAAAATTTAGCTCGTTTGATTTCGCTCTCAGTTGTTGTGTTGTCTCTAACTCTTGAATCACGAACTATTTATACTAAAGGGTTTGAATTCTGCCTGTTGAAGTAAGACAAAATTCAACGCTCCCCGAGTACTGGTCCCCATTTTTTGGAATGGCTCTCTGCAACTGTTCATTGTACACTATGTTGTACTTCTTGTCAGTCGCATTTAATGCAATCTGCTGATCTGAGACTTCTCTTCAATCATTTATCTTTAATACCCTTCTTTTGAAGCATTTCTTACTCGAGGTGCATTTATTACCGCCGAAGAGACTTTTTGATCACTTCCACTCTGCGGGTCGAATCCTCTCTTCTGATGAACACTCTATTGATTCAAACCGAACTCATCTGATTTGACTATGCTGAAATCCACCAGTCTGATTTTGAACCTAACATAAGATCGTAGTCTTCTGGATTAAATATTTAACCCTTCTGATTTGTACTTGTTTCATTAGTTAAATATTTTTAGAGGTTTCCTAAGCTTCCAACACTTAGCTGATGACATTTGAAAATCATCAAAACCTCCCTTCACTTCTTCATCTTCATCCAACAAAAACATTTCTAGTACATAACTTTTATAATAATTTTACTTATCTGACTGGTAACTTGTCTGTTATCAATATATCACTAGTGAAAACCAATATCTAGTGATCTTCCTTTGTTGTTTGTCAATCTAGAGTATTCTTAAGGTCAGCATGAATAAAGAACAAATCATCTAATAATATAATCAACTAAATGTCATTGAAGATTTCATCTCAAATCAGAAGTACAGCTACTCTTACACGTTCCTCCTAAGTTCAAGAATATATCAATCACCTAGTATGTTGAGAGTTAGTCTTGATGGTTACTCAACTGTTGAAAGATTAGTAAGATGATGAACCGCAGTCTTCTGATGGGTTCCCCCTCGGCTTATGAATCCAAATTCATCAAGCCCAATTCAACTCTTAGAGTAGAAAATCTTGCATCAATCAATGAATTAGTGAAAATGTCAGCTATTTGTTTGTCAATATGAACATACTCTATTATGACATTTCATTTCTCAACAGGGTCTCTTATGAAGTGATGTTTGATCTCAATATGCTTAGTACTTGAATGATTGGTAGTGTTCTGAGTAAGTGAAATTGCACTTATATTGTCACGGTAAATAGAATTCCACTTATTTTGATATTGTAATCTTCTAGTTGATATGGATATTGAAGTCTGATTCTTACTCATCCATGTGATGAGACGACTATCTAAAAATTGACAAGTAGTTGTACTATTCCTGTCAATTTTGCAGCCAGTAAGGTCAGAATCTAAATATTCAATAAGTTTAAATCCTGATTTTCTTGGATACAATAATCCCTATTCTTGAGTGTTATTAAGATACTTCCTCATCCTTCTGGTAGCTAAGTATGAAACCGCTACCTAGAAGATTGACAAGTAACTGTAGTACTCTACTTGTGCATTTATAACAAATGATGAAGCCACAAGTTCGCTATAGGAGATCACAAAGAAATCCTATAAGCTGAAGTAATATCACTAACTATGATGAATATCCACTTCTCACAACACCCAAATTTATGAGTATGATCCTTTTCTTTAACTAGCTTTGTCAACAAATGACTCGGGTGATAGTGTTCTGTTCTTGAGTTTTTGAGACACTGAGAATTTGCTCGATGAATTTTCTTTAAATTGTTGTGTGTTGTCTCTTACTCCTGAATGTAGAACTATTAGAATTATTGTTTAATTTGAATATGTTTATCAAGTAAAGCATTTCAACTCGAATTTGGTTTTTTATCAAGTAAAGCATTTCAACTCGAATTTGGCTTCTTGTAACCTATAAATACTACCATCTATGAATAACCACGTGTGCTATATATTTCTTCTCCCTCTAATAGAGTAAACCCTCACCCATCCTTATTCTTCTTTAAATAATTTTTATTTTTCTACTATTCTCCTCTGTTTCAAATGGTTGGATGTTCCAAATAAGACCTTAAACTAGGGTTTTGATTTACTTGTGTAAATAGTCAAATTTTCAATTATATTAACGGTCTTGGTTGGAATTTTTTAACAGTGTTTATTTAAGTTCAATTTTAGGTCTATGGTTTTGAGTTGTACTTACAAAAATCAAGATTGAGATTGTTCTAGCAAAAATAATGTTGAGTCTTGTTAAGTTTGCAAAAGAATGATTTGTTGTTGTTTTTAAATCTTTAAATTGTGTTCTTTGAAAATGTTCGAATTTATCCCACAATGTTATACAACTCTTATGTCTTAATTTTTATTCACTGATTCGCTACTTACGTACAAGCACAGAGTTGTGTGAGACATCAAAAGTTATCCTGACATTGTGCCATCTCGAATAATGTACAATTTCTAACCCATTGTTTGCTCTGAATTTTGTCTGGCTTGCATCAATGTGCAATTAGCTAGACGTAATTGACTCGATATAAAATAAAATGAGTTCGGAGCGTGCTAATGTATGTGCGTGCAAACATAATGATTTAAAAAGCTCTAATTTCTAACCAATTGATTGTGGCGGAGTAGGCAAACTCTACCCCTAATTCTTTTACATGCCTGTCTGGCCGCATGACTTAACAATTTATGATAATATTTATTGAAATGGCAAACTTTATGACCAACCAACAGCTCACTCAATATATCAAATGATTTACATAAAAAGTAATTATCGAGCTGATTATCAAGCAACTTAAAATATGTCAACTAAATCATTTTAATTTAACACTCGAACAAATCACATTAACAATATAACATCAAAGACATATTAAAATCATTTAAACAAAACAAACTTCGTAAATGAAACCAGGAGACGAAGGCAAAATACTTCAATATATTAAATAAACAAGATACATGAATACACGTAATCTAGCCTAACACATTTCCCTGATTTACAAGCATGAAAGAGTATGTCGCAAAATATAACTCATATGTTGGCATCAGCGTGTCAAACGAGCTGATAGATTCTTTAGTTTGTGAAGATTAACTCCTTCACTGGCATGGAACCGCCATGTGAGCTTATATGCAATAATGATCATGTTGACGTTAGAGTAACATTGATAACAAGTGGCTACTACTACCAATCGGGCTCCTAAATAGCAAGTGGCCACTGAAACGAGTTGATAGATTCTTTAGTTTGTGAAGATTAACTCCTTCACTGGCAGGGAACCGCCATGTGAGCTTATATGCAATAATGATCATGTTGACGTTAGAATAACATTGATAACAGATGGCTGCCATAGATGGATCGCCCAAGCTTGGCAGGTGGCTACCAATCGTGCCCCTAACTAGCAGGTGGCCACTGAAAAGGGCATCTGTCAAGCAGGTGGCCACTCGACAGATAGTTATAGGACAGATGACTGCTAGACAACAAGTTACTTGATAAATAAATCATGTCAGTATGTAATCAGTTACACGAGAGGTTGCAGCTCACAGCTAACTTCAGGTGCGGTGTCACAGACTTAGAGAAGTATTGTGCCCGATTCGGTGAAGACTGAGTTGTTTGATTGATTGAATGTGTCATCCTTTTGATATTTATAGGCCTCCTGATGATTATTTTCCTGATGTTGAATTCCCACTTCTCCCTTTTCAGGCATGATCTCCACTACTGATGGGGGCTATTTCGCACCCCTTATGATAATCGGAATGACTAGACCTTATACACACGGACCGACCAGGAGTCTAATTCACTAAAGAGTTGTCAGGACCGATCTACATTACCAATCCTCGGCGACCAAGAGCAATGTCCGAATTCCATAAGGATTATTATGCCTAGTCCTAGTAGGATTATGTTTCCTTGTAAAGTTAGGGTTGCAGTCATATAAATACCTAGTTAAACATTGTATTAGGGGGAGACAAATCAGAGCTTACGCCTATATACTTGGGCAATCTGATATCATATTTAATAGAAAAGCTCTTGCTATACTATTTACATATTCATCGTCTTGCTTACTTAATTGTTCTTTACGTAATTGTTCTTCCTTGAGATTGATCCATCCGAAATAAAGTAACAAAGCCCTATAACATATACCTAAATTGACATCCAAAACATACATCATTGATTTAATCTAACGCAACAAAAAATGGTTAAATCAGTTGGCGCCCAGCGTGGGGCTAGGTTAATTATTCGATCGACATATGGCTCGCCCAAGGAAGAGCGCCCGTAATGGAGCAAGGAGTAACACGACAAACCCACGTAACACATCTGAGGATCAATCGGACAATACTAACAACAACGTCCCTTTAAGTAATAACAATCAACATGAGAACGAGCAGCTGCCGAATCAGGAGGAACCACAAGGGATAAACATCCAAAACCCCCAAGCACAATAAGGGATCCCCGCCAATGCGGTACCAGAAGACCATGTGGCTCCAGCGATCCCGGTTCCACTGTCAGACACTCGAAAAAAGCTACGACAGATCGCTATGCTCTTTAATTCACTCTGCCCAGGAGAATTACTAGTACCCGAGCAGGTTCCTAGAAACCTTAGAGCGACTAGGGCAAATCCTATCCAAAAGACACCAAGACAAGTCAATCAGATCTCGTAACAAGCGGACAGCTCTGCAAGCGAGCAACGATCACTGCACAGTCCGCAAAAGAGCAATTCGAAACCCTCCGATGAACATGTCCGAAGAAAAACGGGATGAACGAGGCCGCAACCCATCGGCCCCGGATCAAAGGAACATACCATAATTCCCATCGAAGATGATGTAGTTGACGCAATTCCCCATCGACCACGAACCGTGCGATTCTCGGAAAGAGAAATTGAAAAGATGGTACAAGAGCGTCTGGAACAACGCCTACCAACTGTTCAAAATCATATCCATGGGCCAGAAGTACGAAGATCCAAGAGAGCCTAGCTGCGTGCTCCCCCTTCTGCAAGGAAATAAAAGAAGCACAATCCTCGGGACAGGTTCTTGGACAACTACCCAGATATGACGGAACCACCGACCCAGATGATTATATATTCAGCTTTACTAACATAATAAACTTATATGCTCACTCGGCTGAATTCACTGCAAAACTGATGGTCACCACATTCGAGGGGCTAGCTTTGGACTGGTTTGCAAAACAACCCACCAATTCCATATCAAGCTTTAGGGAATTATGCAATAAGCTAACTCAGCAGTTCGCTAGCCAGAAGAGACAGAAATTGCCATTGAGTTACCTAGGGACCACCCATCAACAAGACGGAGAAACCCTTCGTTCCTGGTTGGCAAGGTTTAACGTAGAATTGCTTAAAATTGATTCCCCATCGATTACATAATCTCCATTCTCTTCAATCTCACCAAAAATAGGCAATTCGGGAATGCCCTCAGTAGAAAGCAACCAAGAACGTTTGCTGATATTATGACCTTGGCATCAAAGTACATGACCCAAGAAGAGATGAACTCTTTTAAAGACAAGAATAAATATAAAGCTCCCGCCTCCGGTTCAAAGCGGCAAGATAGAATTCCTGCTAAAAAATCCATGTATTATGATCGATCATTAGAAGAGGCAATGTCTTCCAGCGATTAGAATCTAATCGAAACGATCAAGACAGATGACCTAATGCCTATCAAAGACCTAGATCGGCCGAGCCGGCGAACAGGAGCATAATCAACCAAGTAGAATACCCCTGGCTGACCGTTCCAATAGAAGAAATCTTGGTAGTACTTGAGAGGAAAAATTGGATCCCGGCAGCGAAGAGAATCGCTCAGCCAAGGCCAGGTGCACGAAACTATTATTTATACTGTAGATATCAACGGGCACGTGGGCATCGCACCGAAGATTGTTTTCACCTTACAAAAGAAATTGAAAAACTGTTCGAACAAGGAAAATTAGATGACTATTTAGAATGGAACAACCGCAAGAGGGGTAGAAGTGGGAGTCCTCGGAATAATAACCAAAGAGGAAGCTCCCGAAGAAGGTCCCCTAACGATGGTCCCCCACAAGAGTTGAACGATGGTCAGATCAACGACACCATCCATACGATCTCAGGAGGACCAGCCGGCGGGGACAGTCGCAACGCTCGCCGCAGGACCACCAGGTCCATACTGGGAAGCGTCAGCTACCCAAAAGAAGTGTGGACGCTAGAAAGCAAATCACTTAAGCACCAGCTGATCAGTTTCGATGAGAGCAAAGTACCAAAGAACTTTGTTTGGGACACAAAAGAGGACAACCCTGATTTCCCGATGGTGGTATCGCTGAAAATAGCGAACTATAACGTCAAAAGAATCCTGATCGGCAATGGAAGCTCAGCCAACATCATCTCTAAAGAGGTCCTAGCTCAGATGAACTTGGGACAAATAACATTCCAAAAGGTAGCTACGCCTTTAGTAGGGTTTGGAGGTTCCGAAATTGTCCCCTGTGCCACAATAGATTTAAGTGTATCACTCAGAAGGAAACCACGTCGTACGGTGAAGCTAATCAAATTCTTGGTAGTAGAAACCCCATTTGCCTACAACGCGATCCTAGGGCGACCCACTCTCAACCTATTCCGAGCGGTTGTTTCAACTTACCATCAGAAAATAAAATTTCCAACTGACGTGGGAATCGGAGAAATAGTAAACGATCATTGTATGGCATGGGACTGCTACAACACCTCCTTAACCTTGGGGAACCGCTCAAGAACGTTTACCCCAGCTAAAAGAAAACTCGAAGAAGATGTTGACAAAGTCGAGATTGAAATCCCCAGCTCATATCGAATAGATAAAAAGGGAAAGGAACCGGTCGATTTGGCTTTGAAACCACAGGAACACAAAGATGTCCTACTAGTGCAAGGAGATCCAACGAAAACAACCAGAATAGGAACCGAACTCAGTAAGGAAGGGGAAGTAATGCTGGTAAATTTCCTCAGAGAAAACATAGATATCTTCGCTTGGAGTGCGAACGACATTGAAGGGATTGATCCCAGAGTAATCAGTCACTCGCTAAAAATCAACCCCATGGCAAAACCTGCTAGCCAAAAGAGGAGGAATCATGGGCCGATAAAGGATAAAATAATCAAGGCATAAGTAGAAAGGCTATCAAGGCATAAGTAGAAAGGCTACTCAAGGCAAAACAAATTCGAGAAATACACTTCTCGGAATGGCTATGTAATGTCGTATTAGTAGCAAAAGGGGATAAAAAGGATAATAAGTGGAGAATGTACAACGATTTCACCGACCTTAACAAGCTATGTCCGCGCGATCCATATCCCCTCCCGAGGATCGACTTATTAGTCTACTCAACCGCTGGTTTTGCAATTTTCAGCATGATGGACGCCTTCCAAGGTTTTTATCAAATATACATGGATGAGCGAGACCAAGAGAAAACTGCCTTCATAACCGAGCAGGGTGTTTACTGCTTCATAGTCATGCCTTTTGGCCTGAGGAACGCCGAGGCCACTTACCAGAGGTTAGTAAACCTAATGTTCAAAGAGTTGATTGGAGAAATAATGGAAGTCTACGTAGACGATATGCTGGTCAAAAGCATGAATGAACCTGACCATGTAAAACACCTCGATCGATGCTTCTGAATATTGAGAAAATACCGAATGAAGCTGAATCCTGCAAAATGCACCTTCAGAGTTAAATCGGGAAAGTTTGTAGGCTATTTGGTACATCAACGAGGAATTGAGGCCAATCCAGAAAAAATTCGAGCTATAACTGAAATGAAACCTCCCAAAACGATCTCCCAAGTACAATGCTTGCTAGGAAAGATCGTAGCGTTAAACAGATTCATCTCCATGTCGGCCGACAGAAGTTTGCCTTTCTTTCAAACTCTATGAAAAGCGAAAAACCTTGTTTGGACCGAGGAATACGACCAGGCCTTCGACCGGCTAAAGGAATATCTGACGACCTCCCCACTATTGGCCAAACCAACCGAGGGAGAACCATTATACATCTACATATCGATCTCCGATGTGGCCATTAGTTCGGTTCTAGTAAAAGTAGAAGGCGTGGAACATAAGCCTGTTTATTACTTAAGTAAGTTACTACAAGGGGCGGAGAAGAACTACTTGGAAATAGAAAAATTTGCTTTGGCCTTAGTAGTGGCGGCACGCAAACTTCGACCTTACTTTTTAACCTACAAAATTGTGGTGTTAACCAACCAACCACTAAGACAGGTCTTAGCGAAGCCGGAAGCCTCTGAAAGATTGATTAAGTGGACAATCGAGCTCGGTCAGTTCGAAATCGAATACAGACCAAGAATTGCAATTATGGCCCAAGTCCTAGCCGATTTCCTGTTAGAAACTCCGACCCAGACAACTGAACATACTGAATCAACCAGCCATGACAATAATATCTTGATCGTAAAAAATCAGACCTGGTTGATGCATGTCGACGGTGCTTCATGCAAAGAAGGAGGAGGTGTCGGAATCAACTTTACCGGACCAAATAAGGAGGATATAAACTATGCTATTACATTGGACTTCGTAGTGACAAACAACGAAACAGAATATGAAGCGCTAATCGAAGGAATGGAAATGGCGGTTAAGGCCAACATAAAGAGTCTTAAGGGTCTATTTGGATGGGTTTTGGCTCTGTTTAAAAAAATTGGTTTTGGTGGTTTCGATGAATCCTTTGAGACTTCATTTGGATGGGTTTTGGCTCTTGGGTTTTGTGGTTTGAATAAGTTGAAACCCCACTTGGATTGGGTTTGGATGTTGGGGTTTAGGGGAAAAAGTAGGTGATAGGTGTCAAATCAATGTCTTTTTTAGTGAGATTTGAGGAAAAAATAGGTGGTAGGTGTCAATTCAATGTTTTATAGGTTTGAAGAGTTTGAGTGTGAGTTTCTGAATAGGTTTTTGATGGTTTCATGGGTTTGGCGAAAACTCATTTGAAAGGGTTTTGGCTAGGTCTCGCGAGACCCGCGAGACCGGGCCAAAACCCATCCAAACACACCCTAAAGTACTAACCGATTCTGAGTTAGTACAAAGACAGATAGAAGGTCTATACGAGGCAAAGGAATTTAACATGGTCAAATACCTCGCCAAAGTAAAGGAATTGGCTGAGAAATTCGAAAATTTTGGGACACAGAACATCCCACGATCAGAATATAAATGGGCCGATCAACTGTATAGATTTACAGGGTCTCATGACGGTAAAACAGAAAGAGTAATCAATTGGTTAATTTCCAATACACCGGCAATAGATATCGACGAGGCACCGGTCGTTGAAATAATGGAAATCGAAGAAGCTGAAAGAAACTGGATGACTCCAATGATAAACTATCTTCGAGAAGGAAAATTACCGCTTGATCCAAACGAAGCTCGGAAAATAAAATATCGAGCTCCAAAATACACATTATTAGAAGAAAAACTTTACCGAAGATCGGTATCGGGAATTCTTCTAAAATGCATCTCCGAGTCTCAATCCAACGATGTCCTTCGAGAAGTACATGAAGGAGAATCAGGAAATCACAGTGGAGCAAGGGCCTTAGCCTTAAAATACCTTAGAACATGCTATTATTGGCCTACCATCAACAATGATGCCATGCAATATGTTCAAAAATGTCATCATTGCGAAATTCATGCTAATATAAGTCATCAACCAGCCAAAAACATGCACTCAATACCAGTATGCTGGCCATTCGATCAATGGGGGATGGACATCGTGGGACCTTTCCCAGTAGCCAGGTCTAAGAAAGGATATGTTCTAGTCGCTGTCGAGTATTTCAGTAAATGAATAGAATGCATTGCCCTTGCTCGAATAACTAAATTCCAAGTGATCAACTTCCTATGGAAATTCATAGTATGTAGATTTGGCATCCCGAGAATCCGGATCTCTGATAACGGAACGCAATTCGCAGGTAAACAAGTAAAGGAATGGTGTACCAAGATGGGAATTCAGCAAAACTTCACTTCAGTTGGACATCCAAGAGCGAATCGACAAACTGAAGTAGCGAATCGAGAAATAATAAAATCTTTGGAGAAAAGACTAGGGGCAGCCAAAGGAAAATGGCTAGATGAACTTCCCGGAGTACTTTGGGCTAATCGAACGACAGTCAGAACTTCAACCGGGGAGACCCCATTCAGTCTAGTATATGGCTCGGAAGCTGTAATTCCGATCGAAACACTAATTCCAACACCAAGAATTGAAATGTATGATGACCAGGAAAACGAAAAGGCAAGAGAAGGTGATATCGACTTGACAGAAGCATTAAGAGAGAAAGCGGCCGTACGATTGCAAGTCGCTAAATCAAACATGGAGAAAGCCTACAATAAAAAAGTACGCATACGAACCTTCAAAGAAGGGGACTTGGTGATGATAATGGTCCTAAGGTCAGCCAAAACGCAGCGGAAAACAAAAATTTTAAACAGGACGAAACGGCCCAAAAAGGTGCAACTACTTTGCAAGAAAACTTTGGAGACCTTCTACCATTACTATCCTAGGATCATCATGCATGCAAAGTTCATATTAGAAGGAAAGATATCAAGTTATACCTCTCCCAATCTTGGGAGGTGAAGAGCCGCAAAGAATCGGGACAAGCAAGTGTGATCTTACGCGTTTTCGTGTGTTCGATCAAGGATAGAATTGCAGTGCGATATCAACAATATTAAATAGAAAGTAAAGACCAATAATAATTGTATTCGAATTGTCTGAGTACAAATTACAAGTATTTGGGGTCCTACTCGAGCATTATTGGATGCCGTACAAGCTAGAGGGTGAAATACATATAGTCTAACCTATGCTATTGATTCCAAGCAACTCCGAGCAGTAGCCTCGAAGGAACAGCACCTGGGAAGTTGTGTCCCATCGTTATAAATGCGTGGGGTATTTATAGCTGAGCAGACGGGCTTGGGCCTGTGTTGGTCCCAAGTGGTCAGATGAGGTCTAGAGGGGGGGGTGAATAGACCTCTGAAAATTTTTGAACTTAAAAACTTTTCAGTCTTCTGTCAGCAGACTAAGCTGATGAAGAACAGTAAGCAGACTAGTCTGATCGTGAACAAATCTTGAACAGACGACTGACCACTCTTCTTACAATGACTTAGCTGTTTTTCAGCAAACAGTTTTTCAAGAGTATACTTGCAGCGGATTGTTTGAAAGTGTTTTTCACAAGTAAACTAAGTTCTAAAAAGATTTTATCCCCAGTTTAGAACTCCTTATAAAATCTTTTTGATTGATTCAAAGTGTCTAAAATGCAAACTTTAAAATATGCACGAAAACTTTAAATGCAAGATAACACAAAGAATTTTTATAGTGGTTATATGGATAAAAATCCTTTAGTCCACTCTTCCAGATCACACAGATTCTGGGTTATACTATAATCACAAAGATTACAATATTTCTCCACTTACACCTAAACAACTAATGAGAAGGCTGTAAGCTCGCAATAGGGATTCACAAAGAAAACCTATCCTCTAAAGTAGAATCACTCACACAGATGGATTCTCACTTCACACAACACTCAGCTTTTTACAAAATCACTCAGATAATGTTTTTCTATTTTCTTCAACTGGGTTTCTGTCAACAGATGACTTCCACCAGACGAGTGAGCTGTTCGAGCTTTTGAGACTTAGAGAAATTCTGCTTCAAAATTTCGATCTCTGATTGTTGTTGTGTTGTTGCTCGATTTGAAATTCAGCTCTATTTATACATGGAAATGAAATTATGACCGTTGAAGGCAAGTCACAAATCAAATCCATCCTTCAGCTCTTTTTGAAACGGCTCCCTGCAGCATTCCGTACTGTGTACAGTACCTTTCTGTCCATCGCATTTAATGCTGCATTTAATGCACTCTGCTGATCCGAGGATATCTTCAATCATTTGCCATTACTACCCTTCTCTTACAGCATTTATTACATCAAGTGCATTTATTACCGTTGGACTAATCTCTTGACCTCTTCTACTCTGCTGATCAAAACGACTCTGCTGATAGATACTCTGCTGATCAAATACTGAACTCATCTGATTTGACTCGGCTGATGATCTACCCTTCTGTTCGCTGATTCGGCAAGAGATCACTAGTCTTCTGAGCTTTGAATTTTGAACTCTTCTGATGTCTTCTTTTATCTGTTCAAAATTCTTCTAAGGGAACTAAGCTTTCCATACTTAGCTGATTATGATGTTTTGGAAATCATCAAAACCTTCCCTTAATTACTTGTCTTCTTTCATCTTCATCTTCATCCAACAATTTCCCCCTTTTTGATGATGACAAAACTCCAGCTAAGTACCTGTACCTAAACTAAAGTTTTGATCCTCAAAAATTTCTGAGATAGAAATGATATGTTGGAGTCAAACTTGCAAATTTTATAGATATAGAACTGATTACATTTTACAAGTTGAAAGATGAAAAGTACAAAATACTCTAAAAGATTACAAGAATTTTTAAAGAAAATCTAGCCAAGCTAGTCTTCTGTCTTCTTTTCTTTTTCAGCAGACTTGGAGGTTCCAACTTCCAATTTCTGCATCAACAGCTCTAGCTTCTTCTTTTTAACATCAGGATCAAGCTGTTCTTCAACTGAATCTTTGGCAGCAGCTAGTTCTTTTCTGCATCAACAGCTCTAGCTTCTTCTTTTTAACATCAGGATCAAGCTGTTCTTCAACTGAATCTTTGGCAGCAGCTAGTTCTTTGTCTGACTTAGCTTTTGCTTCAGATTCTTCCTCATCAGCTTGGTCTTCTTCTTCTGTGATCTTCTCATCTGCTAATCTGCTTGTGCCTTCATTTGCTGCTTCATTCCTATTATTAGCAGACTCTTCAGATTCTTCTAACACTTCTGTTTCTTCAGCATTTTGATTTCCTACCCTTTGGAAATCAACCCTTTGCTGTCCAAATATCCTTTCTTCCCCCTTTTTGTCATCATCAGCAGGGACAGATGGATATTGTGGCACAACTGGTGTGATTAGAAGTGAATCACATAGAAGCTTGATGTTTTCTTCCATGGCATTGATCTGAGCTTGCTGGTTAAGTTGATTGGCTTTAACAGTCTTGACTTCTTTGAGCAAGTCTTCTCCTTGATCACCCAACTGGATTTGAGTTCCTAAAATCCAATTTGATGAAGCATTGAAGTCTTTCATCATGTTGCCCATGACTTCATCTTCTGCTTGGAGAGCCAATTCAACAGTCTGTTCAATCTGCTTCCAACCTTCAGTGGTGCTTTGTGTCCTTCTCCTGAGTATATCCATATCCTGACATATAGATTGTACATTTTGAGCAGTATCTTTCATTAAGTCAGTAGGAACAACAGCAGCAACCTTCTGAATAGGTTGATGAACAGCAGCTATCACTTCTGCTTTTATCTCCTCCTTCATTTCCTTCATTGATTTGATAATCAATTGTTGGATGGAATCCAACAGATTGGTTTGAGAACTCTGAGATATTGAAGGATCTTCTGATGGAGTAGCAGAGACGGTTTCCTTGAGATGTTGCTCTGATGGTTGAGTTATCATTGCAAGGGACTGATCTGCTGGTTCACCAGCATGGCTTGGAGTGCTTTCCTTCTCCTTAGCCTGATCATCTTCTTCAGCAGCAACTTCTTTCTCCTTTAACTGATCTGCTGGAATTTCTTCGTCCTTCTTTGATTCATCAGCAGCATCAGACTTATCATCCTGCACTTTGTCTTGATCAAATGGGTCTGAAGTACCCTCAATTTGCTTTGGTTGATCAGAGGACTCTGCTCCTTCTTTATCAGCAGGTGATATAATCTTCTTGACAGTGTCAACTGTCTTCATCAAACCTTCATTGTCCACTGCAGACCTGTTACAAATCCAAGTAAAGTTGTCAAGAGGAATAAAAGTAGTTGTTGGTTCCTCTGGCAGCTCTTCATAGGGTCTGATGTTTGGTCCATAGACAATATGCTTGATGTTAGGAAGTGGAACCAGTGAGCTTGGTTGTCCCCTTAACTTCCTTGCTTTCTTGGCCCAAAGCTCCATTGCTTGAGCAATAGCCAACTTAATAGATCTTTCTTTGAGATCTACTGAGTCATCAAAATCCTCAGGAATGGATGCAAAGATCTTCTTGGCCTCTTCCTTGACTACATGACATATTCTCATCCTCAACCTGTCCAGAAAGAACTCTGAATCAAGTGCTTGAATGAGTGAATTTGTCTCAAGCCACTTCAATACCCAATCTTCTGTAGCCTTGAATTCTTTCCACTTAGCCATTTCAGCAGGACTCTTTGTTAATCTGAATTCTCTCCATCTATTGTATTTGATCTTTTCAGAATGGAAGAGTGTCAGACGGTTGACTCTTTCATTTTCAGCATCCAGTCTTCTAAGGAATTCTTCAAAAATTGCAGGGTCTTCCCTGACAATTTCAAGAGACAGTTTGACTTCTTCTCTTCTCTTTTCCTTAATCTTGGGTGCAGGCATAGCTGGTATTGGTTTATTTGGATCTCTTTGCTCACCAATAACTATCCCTCCACTATGCTGATGACCATGAGCATCCTTCATGCTAGCTTCAATGACAGCAGCCAACTCTGCTGCCTCAAAAGCATCTCTCTGCTCCTGAGTCATTTTGCTGGCTTCTTCTTCCAGCTTTTTCAGTTCTAGGCTTTTCAGCCTATCTTCTTCTGCTTTCTCAGCAGCAATCCTTTGCTTTTCAGCAGCGTCCAGTTTCATCTTTTCTGCAGCAGTCACATAGGTTGAGGTCTTGCCTAACCTCTTTCTTCTTGATTCAGGGCTTTCAACTGCTTGGATAGGTGTTGCAGCAACTGGAGTGGGATGTATTAACAGAATTTCTCCCTCTAGTGGTGTACTAGTCTGCTGTTCCTTTTCTACATCAGCAGATAGTGCAGCAGTTGAGGCTTCTGTTGTCATTTCAACTGTAGGACCACTTTCAGGCTCAGCAGTAGCAGCCTTAGTAGCTTCAACAACTGGTTCTTCAACATTTAATGGCCTTTCTGCCTCAGTTGTTGTTTTCCTCACAGTTATAGCAGGCTCTTCAGGGAAAGTGACCTTTCTCTTGGCCTTTGACTTAGGAATTTTCTTGACAGCAGGGGGGTTGGCAGTAGGAGGTCCCCTTGCTTCACTCCTAGTCCTTAGTCTCTTCAGTCTTTGAAGTGGAATTTCCTCTTCAGATTCAGTTCCTTCAGAGGATGACCCTGTCTTCATGTTTTCAATTTCAACAGTGAAGTCATCTACCACCTTCTTAGAGACTTCAATTTCAGGCTCTGCTGATCCAGCCACAACAGCAGACTGTGCTGTTGGCTCAGCAGACTGACTAGTCTGACCTTCCTTCTTGCTCTTCTTAGAAGGGGTCTTCTTGGATTGTTTGGAGGCTTTTCTCTTTGGTTTTTCCACCAGTTGCCTCACTGGTTCGTAGAGTTTGAATTCTTTGCTTCCATGGGTTTGTTTTCCTCCACCCATAGGGCAATGCAGAGAAGCAAACAAGTTACTCAGCAGAATGGCATGAGAATGCCTTTTGTCACTTAAACATGAGCAGCCCAGTTCACTTTCATCCCATAGTAGATGCAAATCATGGTGTGAAGCCTTCTTCTAGGTAGGCCATCCAGAGAACCCGTAGCACAATCCATAACCTTTGCTATGATATCAGCAAATCTTTGGTATTCATCCTTCAGCTGGGTCTTCATCAAAGTCCCAGACATCTCCTCTCCCTTCTTAGCACAAATTCTCCAAAATTCCTCTTCTTTTTCTGACCCTAACGAGGTCACATCTCCTCCCTTGTCTGTCAGCTTATAAATTTCATGAAGAACAGCAGCAGATACAGCGATTTTCTTACCACCTATGACAGCAGTCATAACGGTGTCATCATCGTTGAACTCCCTGGAAGTGTAGAAGTGGTATACATCTTCAAGATAAACCCTATCTTCGTGTGCTTCCAAGACTGGGACCAAAGATGCTTCCTTGATCTTTTCCAGTAAAGTGCGCATCAAATCGGTGCCAGAGAAATGGAATTTGCTATAGTTGAAGTATCTTCCTTCAATAACTTTGTCCATTTCTGAGATTTGTGAGTAAATTCTGCAAGATAGTGAGCTTTCGCAACAAGAGGGTTTGAGAGATAGAAAGTTTGAGAATTTTTGAGTGCGTAAGACGACTATGCTGTTCAGATCGGATTTTATAGGTTTCCTTTTGATTTGGTTTTCGTGATTTATCTAAACCGTTGATCTAATCTGACAGTTTTTAATCGAGCGGATGAGAGTCGCGGATTTCAATTTTATTATTTTAATGTCAGATGGGCGGGAAACTCTATCGACACTAATCTGTTTACTTATAAAAGCGTGTTACTTAATAATGCGTTTTATGACCATGCTTATATAAGGTATCAGATGAGTAGAGTTAAACTTATCTGACAGACGAGTGATCTGTTATCTGATATTACTAGAGAATGCCAATAGCTAGTAATCTTCCTCTGCTGTTTGTCAATCCAGCAAGATAAAATAATCTTCAATCTTCAAGAATTAAGAACATGTCTTCTTGGTAACATAACTTCAACTAACTGTCATTAACAGATTTCATCTTTAGAACAGAAGTACCGCTAGTCTTACACGTTCCCCCTGTCTTTAAGAATTCATAAGTTAACTAGTCTGTTGAAAGTTAATTCTTGAATTAAGTAACTGATGACTAAGCTGTTGAACTCCAGTCTTCTGATGAGTTCCCCCTCAGCTTATGCATCCAGGTTGAGTAAACCTAACTCAGCTCTTAGAGTTGAGAACCTTGCTTCGCTTAGAGGTTTGGTGAAGATGTCAGCAATCTGATTATCAGTATGAACATACTCAATCAAAACATTGCCTTTTTCCACATGATCTCTAATGAAATGATGTTTAATCTCAATATGTTTAGTCCTTGAATGACTTGTAGTATTCTGAGTAAGTGAAATTGCACTTGTATTGTCACAGTAGATTGGTATTCCACTGATCTTGATGTTGTAGTCTTCTAGTTGATGTTTCAACCAAAGTATCTGTGCACAGCAGGCTCCAGCAGCTATATATTCAGCTTCAGCAGTAGATATAGAAACTGAGGTTTGCTTCTTACTCATCCATGAGATCAGACGACTGCCTAAGAACTGACAGGCACCTGTTGTGCTTTTTCTGTCAATCTTACAGCCAGCAAGGTCTGAATCTGAATAACCAATGAGTTCAAATCCAGATTCTCTAGGATACCACAATCCCAATTCTTGAGTGCCTTTAACATACTTCAATATCCTCTTGGCAGCTAAGAGATGAGATTCTTTGGGGTTTGATTGAAATCTTGCACAGACTCCAACTGAGTACATTATATCAGGTCTGCTTGCTGTTAGATACAACAATGAACCAATAATGCCTCTATATTTGGTTATGTCTACTGATTTGCCATCTTCATCTTTATCCAAACGAAGACTTGTAGACATAGGAATGGTAGCTGTTGAGCTAGTTTCCATACCAAATTTCTTGAACAGATCTCTTGTGTACTTTGCTTGGCTGATGAATATTCCATCAGGCAACTGTCTAACTTGCAATCCAAGAAAGTAGTTAAGTTCACCCATCATGCTCATTTCAAACTTATTCTGCATCAGCTTGGAGAACTTATCACACATCTGTTGGTTAGTTGAACCAAAAATAATATCGTCCACATATATTTGCACAAGTAATATATGATTTTCCCATTCAATAGTGAACAAGGTTTTGTCTACCTTACCTTTTCGAAATCCTTTAATTAAAAGAAAATCAGATAGGGTATCATACCATGCTCTTGGAGCTTGTTTCAGTCCATAAAGGGCTTTCTTCAGACGATATACTTTGTCCTCTTCTTGATAGACTTCAAATCCTGGAGGTTGCTCAACATACACTTCTTCTTGCAATTCTCCATTGAGAAAAGCAGACTTCACATCCATCTGATAGACAGTGAAGTTCTTGTGAGCAGCATAGGCTAGAAACAGTCTGATTGCTTCAAGTCTTGCTACTGGTGCAAAAGTTTCATCAAAGTCAATTCCTTCTTCTTGACAATAACCCTTGGCCACTAGTCTTGCTTTGTTTCTGGTGACAACACCATCTTCGTTCATCTTATTTCTGAATACCCACTTAGTGCCAATTACTCTTTGATGACTTGGTCTAGGAACTAAGTACCAGACTTCATTCCTTTCAAATTGATTCAACTCTTCTTGCATAGCTTCTATCCAGAAGGAGTCATTTAGAGCTTCTTCAATTTGTTTGGGCTCTATTTGAGATAGAAATGTGATAAACATAGCATCTTGTGCAGCAGCTCTTCTCGTTTTCACTCTATCTAAAGGATCACCAATAACTAATTCAGGAGGGTGATTCTTGAGCCATCTGAGATCAGGTTGCAAATCAGGATGTTGTCCTCTGTTTTGATCTTGCAACACTACTGTTGGAGTTCCAGTAGTAGTCTGTTGAACATTTGCCGTCTGTTGAACAGTCTCTGGTCTGTCAGCTGTTTGCAACTCGTCTGTTAGACAATCAGCACTGTGATTTTGAACAGCACTTGAGTTAGCAGCTGAATTTAGATTAGGTAGTATGATGGGAACATATTCTTCATTTCTTCCAACGTCTAACTTCTGTAAATCAGCAGACAGATCTTGATTTACACTTTGATTCTTTTCAGAAGATTGACTTGGCTCATCAAATACTACATGGATAGATTCTTCTATTAGTAATGTTCTTTTGTTAAAAACTCTATAAGCCTTACTAACAGATGAGTATCCTACAAAGACAGCTTCATCAGCCTTTTCTGCAAATGCAGTAAGGTGATTTTTCCCATTATTCAATACAAAACATTTACAACCAAAAATCTTAAAGTAATGAATGTTTGGCTTTCTGTTGTTCCAAACTTCATATGGAGTCTTGTTCTGATTTTTGTTGATCATACATCTGTTTTGGGTAAAGCATGCTGTATTTGTTGCTTCTGCCCAAAATCTTTGAGGCAGTTTAGCTTCAGCTATCATGGTTCTGACAGCTTCTTTTAGTGTTCTGTTTCTCCTTTCAGCAACACCATTCTGTTGAGGGGTTCTTGCAGCAGAATACTCATGATGTATTCCCTTCATGTTACAATACTCTTCAACAGTAGAGTTTGTAAACTCTGTCCCTCTATCTGATCTGATCTTCAATATCTTAATACTCTTTTCATTCTGGATCAGTTCCATCAGATTGGTAAGATGTTCCTTGGTTTCACTTTTCTTCTTCATGAAAATCACCCAAGTATATCTTGAATAATCATCCACAACAGCTAGGCAGTATTTCTTTCCACCATTGCTGACTGGATCAATGGGTCCAAATAAGTCCATATGCAACAGCTCCAATATTCTTCCAGAAGATTGGTGCTTCTTTTCTTTGAATGATGACTTGATTTGTTTACCCTTCTGACAGGCGTCACAGAGCTTATCTTTGCTCATGACAGCTTTTGGAATCCCTTCAACCAAATCATTCTTGATTAATCTGTTTATGGTCTTGAAGTTTAAATGATTCATCCTCTTGTGCCATAGCCAACTGACTTCACTTGGTGCAGATGCCACCAAACAAACACTTGAATTCTTGTCAACAGAATTCCAGTCAACTATGTAGATATTTCCTTGTCGTCTTCCAGATAAAATTACCTTCTTTGTACCAATCTGCTCAACGTAGCACTTATCTGTTGAGAAGATGACTGAATATCCCTTGTCACAAAATTGACTTATGCTCAGCAGATTATATTTTAGGCCTTTAACATAGGAGACGTCAGATATCTCTATGTTTCCCTTGATTAATCTTCCTTTAGCTTTAATCTTGCCTTCTTTGCTGTCTCCAAAAGTGACTTTTGGACCATCCACAGCAACTGCATCAGTCAACTCATGTATGTTTCCACACATGTGCCTTGAACATCCACTGTCCAAGTACCAAATCTTCTCTACTTTACTCCTACTCCTAATCCTAACCTACAAAACAAAAATAAAATTGTTTTAGGTACCCTTATTGAGAGGGTCCTGAAGGATTAGTTCCACCCTTGACAACCCAAGATGTTGAAGTCTTAGGCTTCTTAGGTTTCTGAGTTTTAGGAGCATGAACAGTTTCATTTTTATCATAGTTATCAGATAAGTCATGTTGATGATCAGTATGATATGAATAATGTTCATAAGCAGGGTAAGGTGCATGATATGCAGGATATGCATGCATTGGATGAGCAGGGTAAGGTGCATAGTAATTAGGAAACTGAGGTGCATGATACATAGGATGATATGCAGCAGGTTGCACATAATATGACTCATTTCCATACCAAGCATTTTGATTTTTCTTATTCTTATGCTTCTTTGGTTTACTAGGTGCTTGCTCATTTGATTTTGACTTAGTTTTACCACTAGTCTGATTGACTTTAGCTTTATCAGCAGACTTCTTAGGACTCTGCTGTTTGGTCTTACTAGTCTGATTTCCTACACTAGGCTCTTTGCTCTTTTTAGCCTTAGGAGATTTCTTCTCCTTTACCACTTTCTCAGATGAGGTAGGTATAGAAGTTTGAACATACAGAATGACCTTACTATTGTCAGCTGATATGAATTTTTCAGTATGGTTCAACTCTAGATTATCCTTTTCCAAAGGTGTCTCCTGTTTCTTAGACGTATGCATGGATGCAACAGTAGACTTATCATGAGACTCAATGATTTTCTCAAGTTCCATGATTTTTCCTTTATAAACCTCACACTCAGCTTTCAGAGATTCATGCTCTTGCTCAAGCTGTTTATATTCAGCTGATTCTATTGGCTTTTCAGCTAAAAGTTTCAGTGAACTATTTTGCTCTTTTAGCAAGTTCATCTCTTCCTTAAGCTTAACAAACTCTCCAGCAATAGTAGTATTATTCAACATCATTTGCTCTAGAGAATTAAATAGTTCATTTTCTTGAGGAGTTACCTCATCCTCGGAGTCATCAGATTCCTTTGCCATCAGGCACAGGAGAGCAGGTTTTTCTTCATCAGATGATTCTTCATCAGACGAGTCTGAGTCTGAATCAGATGAGTAGACAGCAGCTGGCTTTTCTGCTTCAGCCATCATTGCCTTGGCTCTCTGATGCTTTCTTTCTTTTCTCATTTTCTTCTCTTCCTCAGTGTACTTCTCTGCTTTTGGATATGGGCAGTCTCTTATAAAGTGTCCCAATTTCCTGCAGTTGTAACACATCAGTTTTGATTTATAATCCTCTTTATCCTGAGAAGAAAAGTTAGGTTTAGAAGTAGAAGCAGCATGATTGTATTTGTTTTTCATTTTTCTCTTATAGAACTTCTTGAAGTTGTTCATCAATAATGCTACATCTCCAGCAGTGTACTCCTTTTTGTTGAGTAGAGTGGCTTCATCAGATGAGTCCACTTCTTTGCTTTTCTGAGCTGGTCTTCTGGTGTTTTCAGCAGCAACAAGTGCAGCTGTGGGTCCTGAAGTTGAGGTTTCTTCAATTCCCATTCTTGGCAGTTTATACTCATAAGCCTTGAGTGCGGAGAACAGCTCTGTTAGAGAAATCTTGCCCAGATCTCTTGATTCTTCCATTGCTGTCACCTTCATGTTGAACTTGGATGGTAGAGCCTTCAGTACTCTGACAGAAATCTCTTTGTCAGTGAAAGTCTTTCCCAGCTTCAAAACTTCGTTCAGAGTTCTGGTGAATCTGATATCCATCTGATCAATGGTTTCTCCAGACTTCATCTTGAAGTTGTCCAGCTTCTCCAAGGCAACACTGAGCTGATGCTCTTTAATAGCATCATTGCCTTCGCTCATATCTCTGACTTTGTCCCACATCTCCTTTGCAGTTTTGCAATGTTTGACCTTGTCAAACCGATCATTATCCAGGGCTTTAGTCATGATGAATCTCCCAACTTTATCTAGATTGTAAAGCTTTATCTCTTCTGGAGTCATCTCATGAAGGTCTTTCTCCACAACCGTATCTACTTCATTTATTTTTATGGTCTTTGTGAATCTGAATGGACCTTTAATGATACATGTATGCATGTTGTCATTATAGGCAGCAAGGAAAATCTCCATTCTGATTTTCCAGTCCTCAAAGGACATACCAGCAATGTGGGGAACATGGCTGATACAATCCATTTTTCAAAAAGTTTTTTTTTTTTTTTTTTTTTTTGTTTTTCAAAAAAATGCTCTTTTGAAAAGTTTTGAAAACCTTTGAAAAACACTCGGATCAAGCTCGTTGATCAGGCAGCTGATTCTAATGAACCACCTGCTCTGATACCACTTGTTGGTCCCAAGTGGTCAGATGAGGTCTAGAGGGGGGGGTGAATAGACCTCTGAAAATTTTTGAACTTAAAAACTTTTCAGTCTTCTGTCAGCAGACTAAGCTGATGAAGAACAGTAAGCAGACTAGTCTGATCGTGAACAAATCTTGAACAGACGACTGACCACTCTTCTTACAATGACTTAGCTGTTTTTCAGCAAACAGTTTTTCAAGAGTATACTTGCAGCGGATTGTTTGAAAGTGTTTTTCACAAGTAAACTAAGTTCTAAAAAGATTTTATCCCCAGTTTAGAACTCCTTATAAAATCTTTTTGATTGATTCAAAGTGTCTAAAATGCAAACTTTAAAATATGCACGAAAACTTTAAATGCAAGATAACACAAAGAATTTTTATAGTGGTTATATGGATAAAAATCCTTTAGTCCACTCTTCCAGATCACACAGATTCTGGGTTATACTATAATCACAAAGATTACAATATTTCTCCACTTACACCTAAACAACTAATGAGAAGGCTGTAAGCTCGCAATAGGGATTCACAAAGAAAACCTATCCTCTAAAGTAGAATCACTCACACAGATGGATTCTCACTTCGCACAACACTCAGCTTTTTACAAAATCACTCAGATAATGTTTTTCTATTTTCTTCAACTGGGTTTCTGTCAACAGATGACTTCCACCAGACGAGTGAGCTGTTCGAGCTTTTGAGACTTAGAGAAATTCTGCTTCAAAATTTCGATCTCTGATTGTTGTTGTGTTGTTGCTCGATTTGAAATTCAGCTCTATTTATACATGGAAATGAAATTATGACCGTTGAAGGCAAGTCACAAATCAAATCCATCCTTCAGCTCTTTTTGAAACGGCTCCCTGCAGCATTCCGTACTGTGTACAGTACCTTTCTGTCCATCGCATTTAATGCTGCATTTAATGCACTCTGCTGATCCGAGGATATCTTCAATCATTTGCCATTACTACCCTTCTCTTACAGCATTTATTACATCAAGTGCATTTATTACCGTTGGACTAATCTCTTGACCTCTTCTACTCTGCTGATCAAAACGACTCTGCTGATAGATACTCTGCTGATCAAATACTGAACTCATCTGATTTGACTCGGCTGATGATCTACCCTTCTGTTCGCTGATTCGGCAAGAGATCACTAGTCTTCTGAGCTTTGAATTTTGAACTCTTCTGATGTCTTCTTTTATCTGTTCAAAATTCTTCTAAGGGAACTAAGCTTTCCATACTTAGCTGATTATGATGTTTTGGAAATCATCAAAACCTTCCCTTAATTACTTGTCTTCTTTCATCTTCATCTTCATCCAACAGCCTGGGCTCGGCCCAACAGTGTCTCATGGTCTCGGATTTTCTTTGTAAGCTCGGAACAATATAATTAGGGGCCTGGCTCGGCTCGTCATTCCTGGGGGGCAAGGATTGGCGTTACTCGATACACACCGAGCTTGTTAAGGCACGGGATCCAAATTACCCCATATCAATACTCCCTCACTTCTCGAGCGTAAAGAGGAGCTTGCGCTCGAAGAAGTATAAGTTATATTGCCCGCTGGTATGAGATGTGCTGTTCGGAACATGCTTCGGATATGCCTCGTTAAAAACCTAACCCGGAAAAACCCATTGGGATAAAAACCGCGCTAGGGAAAAAGAGTGCATACAGAAACAATACATGCGTTGGCATGTCGAGATAATTACCTTGTCGTTCTTTGTTTACGTACAATCTCCCAATTGGTATGTTCCTCGTTATGAGTTACCGCGATGCTTTCTTCATTTCCTTAGCGAATGCTCCCTTTACTTTTCGACCATAAACATAAAGGACTCATGAGACTCCCAGGGATAATTTTCAATGAACATATCCCGCAACTTGGAGAATGAAGGATCAAAAGTGCAATTCTCTGCGGGATAACCTTAAGTTTTTACCCAGAGTAAGTTCAACCGTCGCGGTTACTCGGGGACCTGTTTGCAATTTACCTTTTTAACCCCGTATATATATGTTGACTTGTTGAAAAATTATTTACATATTACATTCTTTCTTGAGCTCGAAGCGTTTAAGTTCGAAACAGCATTTGCTTTCATATACTTGTTTCTCAATCCATAATGTCGAGCTCTAGAAGCGCAAGAGGTAAGAATAAGGTCGGAGAAAATAAAGAGTCCGATCCTTTATTTAAGCTTGTAGATGATTATGAAGATGGGGAGTTTCATCAAGGAGGCGAGGATGAGGATCCGAGTGAGGATCTCGAAGAAAATGAGGTTGAGAAACGCAGCATCGGCGAGGGTGCTTTTGTCAGGATTTTTAAACATACGCCTCCTTCTACCGCCATCGCCTCGAACAAGTCAGAACTTCCTGCCAGCCAGACTTCCTGCTGTTTTTCAAAGAAGGATCGCACTTACCTCGAGGCGAAGTTCGGGAAATTTCTTCCCACGGGGTTTTCGATCGTTATTCCCTCTTATAGCGAGCATGCTACCGATCCCCCGGCTGGCTGTCAAGCCTTCTACGAGGATCAATTTCCTTATGGTTTGCGTATCCCGTTCATTCCCCTTGTTAGAAATATCTTGACTTTCTTTTCACTTTCTCCTGCTCAGCTTCTCCCGCACTCCGTTGCGTATATAGCAGCGTTTAGCGCTCTTATGGAGGCAAAGGGGGAAGAGGCCTCTTTTAGTAATTTCTGGCAAATATTCCGAATGGATCTGTGCAAGGCTCGAATATGAGGTTTGTGTCCATCCGCCAGCGGTTGAAACGGCCCTTTCTTACGAGAATAACAACGGAAAAGAGTGTAGGTTGGAAAAGGAGGTTCTTCTTTGTAAAGGGCCCTGATGTCCCTATATCAGAAGGTAGCTCGAAGATGAGACCTTATTGATGGGATTGAGTCAACTCTTGGTTATATGGTCCTCGCAAGATTAAAGAGAAACTCAACCATCGGCTTTCCGACGAATTTCTTGAGCAGTTGCGGTCAAATCTTTACCAAACCGAGCTCCTGATTCAGGAAGGTGTTTTACGATTGGCTAGGTTGAGCCGCTGTGATTATCCTGCTCCAATACTCAAATATTCTCGTCCCGTATCTGATCAATCCTTAGAAGGGTCGCTTCCTCAGTTCGGTGACTTGTCAGCTTCTTCCGCTCCGCCTCTCGCCTCTCTTTCTCTGGGTATGTTTCCAACTTGTTCCTATATTGAGACGCGATGGATTATTAATTTACATTTACGCGATCCTCGTATTTCCTCTGCAGGTCAAATTGTTGAGAAATTCCAACTATCTGCGGCCTGTCCGGTTGAAGACAAACCGTTCTATTTCGATCCGTTGCCACGTATTTCCGAAAACAGAGCGGCTACAAGTAACTTGGGCGGAAACTCAGTTACTATTCTAGTCGCAATTCCCGATCTAAGAGGCGTTGGTACTATGAGTTCCTTGAATTCCGCCTCTGCTGGGCCTCTTCGAACTTTGTTTTCCCCCGATATTTCGGTTCTTTCATCCGTTGGCTATAGTCAACATTCCTGGAACAGGATCCAGGGCGTTCAGGAGTATGAGAAGCTTCTGAGTCGAAAGAGGAATGCTGATTACCCTGGGCCCTCGAGGAGGGTAAAGCCTTTTGGCGTGAAATCTGATTCGGTTCCATGTCGAGATGGTAGGTCGGAGCCTGATGTGGCGGATTTTATGGACGATCATCTCCGCGGTAGCAGGGCTGCTGGGTACCCTGAGGATGGTAGCGTTCTAACTGATCTGGACTCAGCTGGTGAGAATGAATTTGACAAAGCCGCTAGAGTTTTTATGGCTAGTCGATTCAAACGGGATATGCTGCTTCACACCGTCAAGGGTGACTTCGAGGTTTTGAGTGACTTCTCTCGAACATATCATGAGGTGAACATTTGTCTTTTGATTATCTCTTCTTTCTTTAAAGTCCCTAATGTTGCTGATGTTTTAAACTATCTCATAGGTCGGGGACTTGTTCGCTATTCAAACCTATCGTTTGGCACTACTAGAGCAGGAATCACAAGATGCTCACGACGCATATGCGCAAACTTTTGTTGATAATCAAGCCCTTCGATCTCAACTGGCAGAGAGCCAGCGGGAATTATCCCAAGTAAAGAAGTAGCTCAAGGAAGCGACTACGAAACGCTCCTCCTCTGTAGAAGAGGATTTATTGGCATCTGTTAAAGAGAGAAGTGTCCTCGAGGATGAGCTGAAGAATATAAAGATTGAACTTGAGCTGGCGAAGCAAGATTCCGAGCGTGCATATGCCCAAGGCCGGGATGAGGCTGTGATTCCGGCCATACGAGAATTCTTGGAATCTCCTGTCTTAGATCCCTTAGTCCAAAAGAGAATGGGGGGGATTCTCCAAACGATCTTCTACAAAGGGGTTCAACAATTGGTTTCGGCCGAGATAATTCCAGATAATACGGAAGAATATTATCAGCACATGAACCCTTTTAAAAATGCTGAGGGGAAGGATCACCGCTTTGTAACATGTAATTCCTCAATGTATTGAACCTCGGAAATAATAATTCCTTGACTAAACTTTTAGTTATTTTATATGTTCAAATAGTGTATTTTGCCAATCTCGTCGATCTTAGACGAGTTGATAGTGCCTTTTCTGAATTTCTCTTTGTGACTCTCTTTGGCGACCGGAATAGAGGCTACAAGTACTTCGATCGCTATTGCATTTGATTTTTTCTTCATTTACTCATAGCATTCCCGAATTTTTTGGGAAGCGTAACGGTCGGCGCATTTATCGGGAATTGGAGCGGTCAGAGCTTTTAATGCATATATCGTAGCCATTTATTTCGAGAGATCCTCGCCGTTGATATGGGATTCTTCCCCTTATAAATACCTCTGAGTTTACCTTCGTATTTTTTACTTGTCTGTAAATATCTCGTTCGATCAACATGGTTGTATTTTTACCTCCATCGACCGTCTTTATGTTCCATTCGATCTCAGCAATAAAAACGTTCGAGATTCGGACTAGAACTCTCTTTTTCGACCTCTTTGGCGTCCCTGTATGGGGAATAACTTCGACTAGGGTATCGACAGGCGAAAAGGATTGCGACTGGGGTACCGGCAGGCGACCAGCTCTCTCTGATTCCAACCATTTGAGACTGGTTCGAACTCCTGTATCCTGTCAATCCACCCAGTCGGATAGTGGGTCGATTGCTGGAGGAGTTTTCCTGCACTCGATCTCCACTTCTTCAAGATGTTTCTTGAAGAATGTTGCCTCCGAGATTGCGTGGAATAATTTCTCTAGAGATTGCTTCCCTGTTTCTCGACCTGGTCCGGCGTGGCGCAATCATTGAGGAGGCGAAGGATGAAGGGTAGAAGTGTTATCCTAGCCCCGCCTTCCCCCTTTGATCACCATTGGCAGCTTATAAACTGGGGGTGACAATGGAGTTCGAAGTATACATTCTTGTAGACAATTCTTGTACTAGGATTTAATTAAATGTAAAGTCTCAGCTTTGATCAATTTCGTTTATTATTGTAATCAGGAATCCTCTTGTAACTGTTTGAAAGAACATGAATGAAATATTTATTTCCTTCATCAGTTCTATTAGCTAATCTGCAAAATTGCTTCTATATATTGCTACCGAGCATCAATTTCTTTGCCTTAAAGACATAAATAAACGCTATCTTCCAACGACTCCGATAAGTATCTGGATAATAAACGATAATTGACACTCTTCGACCATTGATATTCAGATAACTTATAATTGACGTCTTCGCTGATTTAATTTGCTGGTAGAGTGATCGAGAATTAATAATACTTGAATAATAATAGGCGATCTTAGCGGATCATGATTGCTGTAGTTCGAGATAGGATATGTATCGGAATCTTGTTTAGTTGATAATTTGTACTTAGGGTCGTAGCAACAGCTTTCACCCATTTAATAATTTCGATCTAAGGGGCATAGCAGAGGCTTTCACCCTTAGTCGTTTCAGAGCATTTTTAGCCCGAGGGTCGTAGCAACGGCTTTCACCAATTTAATAATTTCAATCTAAGGGGCATAGCAGAGGCTTTCACCCTTAGTCGTTTCAGAGCATTTTTAGCCCGAGGGTCGTAGCAACGGCTTTCGCCCATTTAATAATTTCGATCTAAGGGGCATAGCAGAGGCTTTCATCCTTAGTCGTTTCAGAGCATTTTTAGCCCGAGGGTCGTAGCAACAGCTTTCACCCATTTAATAATTTCGATCTAAGGGGCATAGCAGAGGCTTTCACCCTTAGTCGTTTCAGAGCATTTTTAGCCCGAGGGTCGTAGCAACAGCTTTCACCCATTTAATAATTTCGATCTAAGGGGCATAGCAGAGGATTTCACCCTTAGTCGTTTCAGAGCATTTTTAGCCCGAGGGTCATAGCAACAGCTTTCACCCATTTAATAATTTCGATCTAAGGGGCATAGCAGAGGCTTTCACCCTTAGTCGTTTCAGAGCATTTTTAGCCCGAGGGTCGTAGCAACAGCTTTCACCCATTTAATAATTTCGATCTAAGGGGCATAGCAGAGGCTTTCACCCTTAGTCGTTTCAGAGAATTTTTAGCCCGAGGGTCGTAGCAACAGCTTTCACCCATTTAATAATTTCGATCTAAGGGGCATAGCAGAGGCTTTCACCCTTAGTCGTTTCAGAGCATTTTTAGCCCAAGGGTCGTAGCAACAGCTTTCACCCATTTAATAATTTCGATCTAAGGGGCATAGCAGAGGCTTTCACCCTTAGTCGTTTCAGAGCATTTTTAGCCCGAGGGTCGTCACCCATTTTTATTTTTCGATCCAAGGGGCGTAGCAACGGCTTTCACCCTTGGTCGATTTTCGACGGTCATAGCAACAGCTTTCACCCTTTTTTAATAGTAGATGGAGACGAGAAGAGATTGAACAATAGATGAACCGAGATCGATAATATAAGAAAGAGATGAATGAATATGAATATTGACGAGATTAGTTTCCACTGAATATATAACTCTGATCGAAATAAATTTTGACGAGATAATAGTCTTCTGCAATCATGGGAAAAGATGAATCATAGAGAAACAGCCAATAGCAAATAACCTTAGGGCTTAATAAATAAATTGTATGCCTTGTCAAGAAAACTCTTTGTCTATAAGTTCCCAATCTTGTCATGTTTGATTTTTTCCAAATGGTTCCTTATTTATCGAGAATTGCAAGGGTCGACAAAATCTCATCCATTCATTTCGCGAATTATCTGCCGCCGGATTCCTTCATCTTTTTACTTATAAAAAGGGGTGTCATACTATTGAGATTTTCTTATTCGCTGTACCAGCATTTTATCTGTCCGACCATGCTGATCAAGATTGTTACTCCATCAATTCAACTATTTGAGCTCAGACTTCGAACAATTTTTAAGAGTGACAGTCTTCTAACCCGACCTCGCTTAGAATATCGTCAGGCAAATACAATTTCCATTTTGAAAGCCAATATGCCAGATTCACGAAGTCCACATGCTGTCGCGCAGGTCTTCGATTAGGGATCTGTTGCTACAATGCATTTAGGAAGACACAGCGGGGAGCGAACTATCCAGAATATAGTCACTCGATAAGCCATGTGTTCGCCCTTTTGTCTTCGAAAGATCGTAAATAAAGTTAAAAGCCTGCGGATCCAAAGGAGATTCCCTGCTCGGAGCTAGGTTACTCTGAGTAAACGATAGGAGAGGAAACCGAAAATTTAATAGGATTATAGAAAGTAAAGGTGTTCTTATATAACATATCAGCTTGTACTATGTTCGAAATGTATTTTCCATATTTTCTTTCTGATCTCTTGTATCTTTTTAATAATGTCTATGAATAGAATTTTCACTTTTCCTTGTTGATAGAATAAAGGACAGCCAGACATTTTTATTTTTCCCATAACTTCGATCCCGAATATCTACCCGAACAGTGGTCTCTAAGAATATTAATGTCTTGGTAGATTTGAGATTAATAAAGAACTTGTTGTGATCGATCCTTGCTATCGCCGAATTTCAAAAGCTAGAGGGTTGATCTTCCAGACAAGTGTCCCTGATCTTCGCACCATTTTGGAGTAGAATAGTAAGTGAAACCATTGTTTGAACGAATGTTTCGAATAAGCCCTTCGTTGCATATCATTGGATTGTATAATCTGCTAACCAAACAGGACCCTACTTCTCGGGAAACGTATCGGTCAGTCCATTTAATGCGGACATCCTAGCCATTCGTAATCCGCTATCTAGGCCGTTGATTCAAAATCTTTTACTACTATAAATAGGTCCCTTTATGTTTACGACACTCCTCACTTTTTCTTTTATGCTTCCTCCGATCCTTATGGGTCGAGATTTAGATTTGATTAATATTCTCTCCCAGATAAAGGAATTTGAGATAAGACTTCGAACGCTGTTTTTCGATCTTAGCTCTTTTGATACAATCCTTTTCGCTTAGAATATCGACAGGCAAAAGAAATTGCGCCTAGAATACCGGCAGGCAACCTGTTTTCCCAGACATATCTTATCTAGTGCGGGTTAGAATTCCGGTCTTCTGGCGCAGTATCTGATCGGGCAGCTGGTTAATCTGAGAGGAGTTCTTTAAATCTGAGGCACCAACTTCCTCGAGGGCTTTCTTGAAGTATAGTTCCTTCGAGCTTGCTTGGGGTGCCTCCGCTGGGATAATCCTCTGCTGCACCGATTCGGATTAACCTGTAAATAATGATCGAGTATTTCCATCATTATTTACAGATGAAGACCTTGGGTTGGTCTGAAGCCGTGGGGAGGAGCTGCGATCCGGCTCTTATCCCGCACGAAGACGGATGTGCGACACGTGGCTAGTGATTGCCAAGAAGAATCACTGCTGAGTTCTGCATCTGGGGCGATCCTAGGGAAGGAAGACCAAGCATGTAACGAAGTAGAATAACTTGTAGAGTTTGTAATAGGGCAGGAGTGTTAGTGCTGTATTATTTGAGCTCGGATTTTAATATTATATTCGAGGCTTCTCTTGTAACTTGATTCAAAGAATATCATCAATAAAACATTGTTTTCAGGTCGAATTCCTTAATTTTATCCTTTTATGTCTCTTCAATTCCTTTGATCGACTTCGAGTTAGACTCATCGGAATTTGTAGTTATTCCCGAATTATCTCTACCCTTGAGATCATGAATCCCTATTTATCGATCGAGCTGCACTGCATCCTTAGTTGCGACTTCGAAGGCTCATATAACCTATTCCCATCGTTTTACTGGGCGTTCAATGATATCTAATAGCAAGGTCCGCTTAGAAACTTTTATCGAGCAAAGGAAACTAAACAAATCTATTCCCATTGATCGAGATTAACATCAGATAGTCGATGAATACGGATTGAGAAATAACACATTCTGAAATTATTAATTATGATGGTCAGAAAAATAAATTCCAAACATCAATAAATTGCAAATCCATAGATTCTCACAACTTTTTTGCCATAAATTGATGATCAAGCTAATTATATTTAGAATGATATCTTTGCAATATTTAACTCGGGTTAAGGACTGATCATTTGTGGAAAATAAATCCGAAGAAAGAAATAACGAACTAAACTATCACAGAATAGAATTAACAATCTAAAAGTTGGAAATTCAACCCATTTTATCTTCGACCTTTATCTGATGAGCGTCTTGCTGGTTGGAAAGCACCATGGAAAACAGATTGCCAAGTTACTAATTAATGATTCGCATGCGACTAATTGTCGTGTTCATTGTTCACTGAATTTTGCGCTCCCATTGCATGGGAAGATTTTCCTCTGATATACGTATTTCTCCTCGTAGTAGGCATATTTCGATCTAAAACTTGAATAGGGCCCCACGGTGGGCGCCAATTGATCTTACGCGTTTTCGTGTGTTCGATCAAGGATAGAATTGCAGTGCGATATCAACAATATTAAATAGAAAGTAAAGACCAATAGTAATTGTATTTGAATTGTCTGAGTACAAATTACAAGTATTTGGGGTCCTGCTCGAGCACTATTGGATGCCGTACAAGCTAGAGGGTGAAATACATATAGTCTAACCTATGCTATTGATTCCAAGCGACTCCGAGCAGTAGCCTCGAAGGAACAGCACCTGGGAAGTTGTGTCCCGTCGTTATAAATGCGTGGGGTATTTATAGCTGAGCAGACGGGCTTGGGCCTGGGCTCGGCCCAACAGTGTCTCATGGTCTCGGATTTTCTTTGTAAGCTCGGAACAATATAATTAGGGGCCTGGCTCGGCTCGTCGTTCCTGGGGGGCAAGGATTGGCGTTACTCGATACACACCGAGCTTGTTAAGGCACGGGATCCAAATTACCCCATATCAAAGTGAGACCCGAAACCTTCAAGTACCTCCAATCTCACGGGTTCGACACCTCCAAGCTCCAAGTTAGAATCTCCTCCTTTAAAACTTCTTTCTCCAAGAAACTCAAGAAAATCCACACCAAGATCTCCAAGTGTATAACCTCCAAAGCTAGCCCACACACACAAGTGATAGCACTTAAGGAGTAAAGAAGATGAGCTAGATCTTGCAAATACACCCTCAAACTATTAACTAGAATGAAGTAGTACCAGAATCAAGTTAAAAACTTGATAAAGGAAGAGAAAGAGATGAAGAAAACAACTTTTCTTGCTAGGGTATGAGAGAAACCCGAACACAGACTAAAAGGTGTAGTGTGTGTTTTTGTCTTGCAACTTTTTCTTGCTTGAATAATGTGAAGACTATATCTTATATTATATGTTTCAATCTTGCAAGGTAAGTTTCAATATGGCTTCCCAAGCACACTTTTAATGCAAGATAGTGGTGGTGTCCACCACTAACATATAATAAGATATATTTCTCTCTTATATATATCACATATATATATATTAAACATTATATCATATCATATATGATCATCTCATAAGACCAATCTAAATTGGTCATGGGTTAATTGGACATTTATTTCCCAATTAATAAATCCAATCTCTAATTCAAAATTAGAAACCCATTTGTCTCTTCCTTCAATTAATTAGACCCTTCTAATTAATTTTGACTAAATTAATTTAACACTTAAATTAATAGAGTCCTTCAATTAATTAATCTCCATTAATTAATTAATTACTACTTCTTGTCAAATCCAATTTGACTTTAATAGATTGAACTAAGTTGCATCTTGTGCTATTGTGTGTGGCCCCTTGGGTTCACTATCATTTAGCCGTGGGCTCACAAACCATTTGTGATTTAATTAAGAGATTAATTAAACTACCTTTAATTAATCACTCTTAGACATGATCTCATCAAATCCAGAGTACCCACCACTCGAGGTAGTCGTCTAGTCACGGTCGACGAGTCCTAACTAATGATGAAAATAAAGTGTGAACCTTTCTTGAATTGATCTCATCAATCCTCTTACGCATACCATTCACGTACGCTCCTTCCAATAACTTATTTCCCGATCGAGGCCTAGGACATGGAGTCCAACGGATACCTATTAGCCTTGATAATTATGCGTCTTTATTCTTTATGGTGATTCCTTTTAGTGATTACCCATTTGCAAAACTCCTTTCCAAATCTAACATCACTCACTTCGGCCGAAGATTTTCGGAATCAATCCATACAAAAGAATACATAGGAAATCGCCCACCACATCACGGTGGGAGTTAATGGATCCTATTTTGACGTCATTAACCTCACTACGAAGCAATCCATACCCAACGTGAAACTATAATAACTCGCTAATAAGTAGTTGAGTAACACATCAAAGCATAAACGCTCCGCATGAAGTTCACTCTAACGTCTCAAGTCAAAGGACCAATTTACGTACACTATCATAAGTAGAAGAAATCTTCATCTCCGATAAACTCCTAAGATGAGATTTTTCTAGCGGGGTTTCGATGCACATGATCTCATCAAGCCACCCACTCGTATGCATTGATATCTACCATATCGATATCCATGGAACTATCCATCCCCATGCAAAAGAGAATGCGTACTCGTGCAAGTCTTACCGAATACAATGATGCCCTATCTCAATTGTATTCTACGACTTGGAAATCTTTTAAGATCTTAAACCATAGTAGAACATATTCCATGGAGGGATGCACCATGTTCCATAGTTTCAACGATCTAAGGGCTTCATAAATTGCTTAGATGTATCACAATAAATGAAGAATTGCCAATGCGAACTTTTATTGATCATGAATAAGATTGATTACAAGAGTAAACAAGACAACTGATTGGCTTTCAGGGCACAACTCTAACAGTTGGTGCTAAAAAAGGTAGAGGTATCCAAGCATGTGGGAAAATTACAACAGAATTGGGATGGACCATACATTGTCGTTAATGTAGGAAAGAAAGGTTCATACAAAATTGCGCACTTGGACGGAACACCCCTACCAAGAACTTGGAATACAGTAAACTAAGAATATAGTACGGAAAATGAATCCTAGTAAAAAGTCCTGGTTAACTTCTTTTGATTTAGTCTGTTATATTTTTATTTCTCATATAATTCGTTGTAATAAAGGCCTTGGCCTGAGATTAATTCTCAAAATTTTATCAATGGTTACGATTTTGAATACCAAATCAAAGATTCACTCGATGTTAAGGCCGAAGTATCAAACGAGTTGAGTATAAATCGATCAACTCGATAAACGCTCCTCGAAATTCTGCAATCATCTTGGTTAAATCCAAAAATTGATTCAAGAGTATAACGAGTTGAGTAAAATTGATTCGCTCAATAAACGCTCCTCGATCTAAAGAATAATGGGTTGAGTATAAATCGATCCGCTCGATAAACACTCCTCGATCTCCATGACGATGTCTAAGATAGGTTAAAACCAGAAAATTAGTAAAAAAATCCTAAGTCTCAAAACGAGTTGAGTAAATTGATCCGCTCAATAAACGCTCATCGACCTCTAATAAATAACAACATACAAAGGGTGTAAAACCTAAGTCTCAAAACGAGTTGAGTAAAATTAATCCGCTCAATAAACGCTCCTCGACCTCTAATAAATAACAACTTACAGAGGGTGTAAAATCTAAGTCTCAAAACGAGTTGAGTAAAATTGATCCGTTTAATAAACGCTCCTCGATCTCCATAAAAAAAAAAAAAAAAAAAAAAAAAAAAAAAAAAAAAAAAAAATCTAAGTCTTAAAATGAGTTGAGTATAAATCGATCCGCTCGATAAACGCTCCACGACCTCCATAAACGACGACAAAAAGGTTACAACCAAAAACTTCGATAAAAAAAAACCTAAGTCTCAAAACGAATTGAGTATAAATCGATCCGCTCGATAAACGCTCCTCGACCTCCATAAACGACGACAAAAAGGTTAAAACCAAAAACTTCGGTAAAAAACCTAAGGCTTAAAACGAGTTGAGTATAAATCGATCCGCTCGATAAACGCTCCTCGATCACAACAATAATGATAAAAATAGGTTACAAGCCGAAAGATTTGGTAAAAAAAAAAAAAAACTAAGTTTTTCAAGGATGAGTAAAAGCCAATTAGCTCTACAATCGCTCCTTGATATCGATGATAAATAAGAACAGGTCGAGAGAAATCAACAACAAGAAATATGAAAGTAATAATATTGAAGTGTTATTCATCCGAGTTCTGAGAACAGGTCTCAAATTACATACGAAGTTTTGATCTAAGTACAAAGAACTTTATAAAATCTACATGATTAAGCCGAATTTCGTCGGGTAAGATTAAATCAGTAAGGGGTGTGATTAGGAGTTCCGAATCAATATGAATTATAGGGCTTTGTTACTTTATTCTGGATGGATCAATCTCAAGGAAGAACAATTAGATGGAACAATCAGTAATCAAGACAATCAATGAATAAAATAGTATGGCAAAAGCTTTTCTATTCAATAATCTTAGATTATTTTAGTATGCAGGCGTAAGCTGAGTATGTAAAGCGTGTCTAATACAATGATTAACTAAGTATTTATATCACAATTAACCTAGTTTTACAAGGAAACATAATTCTAATAGGACTCGGCCCAATTGTCCTTCTTGAGTCCGGATTGCAATCTGCTTGTTGGGAGAGTCGTATTCTACCGGGTCAATAGATGATCCCGAACTGACTCGTCTGGTCGAACCGATCTTACATTCTGAGTCGATCCGAACATTATAAGGGGTGCGAAATAGCCCCCATCAGTACTCCCTCACTTCTTCGAGCGTATAAGTAGTAGAAGCTCGTAGAAGTTGAAGGTTAATTTCGACTATATTTTCTATGAGTTGTGCCTCGTTAAAAACCTTATTTAAGAAAAAACCCTATGGGAAAAAATTCTAAGTAAGGAAAAGAGTGCTACGCCTCATAGATAGTCGTTTTCTTGTTCCAATTATGAACTGCTACGCGTCTTTTTAGGGAAGCATTTCACCTTTTTCCGTTTGGCGGGAATGCGATCAGCCGTGAGAAGTTCGAAAAGTCTTTTCACTTCTCACTATAAATAGGTGACTGTTATATTAGTCATTTTTTACTTTATACTTCCTTTAATCTCGCAGTCATTTTCTTGCTCAGTCGTTATTCTTTCAAAACTGCTTCTATCGACTCATATCCTCCAAGGATCCCAAAAATGGCTTCTATAAGAAAATCTTCTTCGTCTTTAAGGGAGAGAGTCGCTCCTACTATCGAGGAGGTAACACGTTCTAATCCTTCGAGCGAGCAGATTGGAGTGTCTGAATTCATTGTCCCGACCAAGGATACCTTTAAGGTGCAAATTCTATCTGATACGGACGTCGCTGCCAGAGCCAAGAAAGGCAAGGGTACGGCTCCTCAAATTTCTGAACCGATCGAGGATCTTGCTTGCGCTTATACTGAGGACACTATCCCTGAGGTCGTGAGCAACTATGCCAAATATTTTCCGGAAGGTTCCGAGATCATTCTCCCTTCTCCTTCTGATAGTGTTACATCACCGTCAGAGGGATGTCGAGCCTTTTACACAGCCCATTTTAACAGCGGTCTGCGTCTACCCTTGTCTGCCCTCTTTCTTGATATTTTAAAAATATCCAGTGTGTCCTTGACCCAATAAGTCCCTAATTTCGTGGCCTTTGTGGTCTGTTTTTCCGTTTTGATGATAGCGAAAGGATTCCAACCCTCTTTTCGTAATTTTGCGCAATTATTTTGTTTTAACGTTTCTAGTTCCTCCAATCGCGGATATTTCTTCGCTAGCCAAAAGACTAGTCGCGCAATCTTTGACTCCCCAGTTTCCAGCAATCCTTCCTGGAAATCTCATTTTTTCTTCGTTCGTCCACCTTCTCATCTTCGTTTGGGGGATGGCTCCATTGAGCTCTTTTCGTGGGACCATGATTCCAAATGGATTTATGGTGGTCGTTTGGCGACTGGTGAGTTCATTCCTGACGACCCCCAGTTTATTGGCAAAATCCAAGCTATGCGTGTCAACAAATATCAAAGTGCTCTTCTTATTGGCAAAGTTTTTCTTCGCAAGGCGGTACTAAGTACTCATACTTTTCCAATTTCTTCTTCTTTTGAATCATTGGGTAAGTATCTATTCTAATAGTGCGTTGTCATAACTCTTTTTTAGTACTAAGTCTAATTCTGATTTTGTTTTCTCCTCGGCTCTTATGGTAGAAAACTCCCGACGCTCTTCAAAGGGAAAATGGTGCTGTCTAAATCCACCAAAACCATAGAGAATGTTCCTATCGAGCAGAGAGCGTCTCGGAAGAGAAAACTGGAATTGAGTCATGATTCTGAGAAGAACATAGATGAATCTCCAGATTCTTCTCAAGAATCTCCTGTTCGCCAGGGGACAGGATCTGGTTATCCTCCTCTCCAACTTAGGACATCTTTGGGTATACGTGGATGCCGCAGCTGGTCGATGCCACATCCTAATGATAATCCGGTGGAGAGAAAAAGGAGTTATTATGGTCGTTCTGGTAACGATCTTTCTCTAATCGGCGAGAATCATCCAAAACCTACTTTGGTCGAGATGATCGAGGATCATTTAGAGGGAAAAAGAGCCGCTGGCTATCCCGAGAATGATTCTTTAGTTCATGACTAGAGCGAAAATGCAGTGGATAAGGCAACTCGCGTTCTTTTTTCCGGCGTTTTTACTCGTGACATGAATAAGCTCCTTAGGAAGGATCCTTTGGAGAAATTCCAGAGAGCTTCCCTTTACACTGAGAAGGTAATAGGCCACTGTGAATGTTTCTTTCTTTAAAGAATTTCTTTAGCTCAGAAAATTCATTTTATATATTATTTTTCCTCTTAGACCAAAACTTGCTTGGCGTCGTACGCTTATGAGACCGCTCTCTGGAGACAGCAATGTGAATTTCTGGAGGAGAAATATAAGACCTTACTTAGCAGGACTTCTGATCCGATGGTTGGTCCCTCACTGACTTCTTCTCTTCCGGTCGTAGAGACTCGGGCTTCGGGGACTGATGACCAGGAGATTATAGACAGGGTTCTGGAGACTTCTCGTGCTCAAGAACAAGCCAATCAGCTTGCAAAAAGTTGGTAGAGTATCAATTTCAGAGTACTGCTCGAATTAGCGAGTTGGAATCTCAAGTATCGAGTCTTCAGGCTTCTTTAGAGGAGTATGAGAGGGACATTCCGCTTAGTGGACTCAGGGATCGTTATGGCCGGAATCTTGATGAAATAGTTATTCGCGAATTCCTTAGTTCCACCGTTCATACGGCGTTGGTATATCAAATGGTCGGTCCGTTCCTGGAGAGTACGTTCAAGAAGGCGATTCATCAAGCAGCGCACATTCGGTTGAACCGTTATGGCGAAGTATATTCTTCATCCGAGCTGTCGGACGTCGTTTATCAAAAGTTTCCTTTGGCTCATCTTGTCAAAGAGTTTGGTAGGCCACTGCCGATTCCTACTTCAGATATCAATGACGAGGTCGATAATAATTTTATCGATCGAGAGGAAGAGGAGGAAAATATTGAAGCAGCGAACGAAGGAGACGTCGCTGGCGAACAGGAAGTTCTAGACGACGATCAAGTTGTATGAATCAAGGAGCGATATGTCGATCTGTGAAATAACCTTTGTAACTGTTTATAGTAAGTTGAATTGTAATATTACTCTTTTATCCCTTTGTACAATAGACGATTCATATTCTGACAGTTACGTCTTTTCGTCTTCTCTGTAATAATTTAGACAAGTTATTAACTTTGCAGTAATCATTATGTATATGTCTTTTCGAATTCTTGCGTCAATTCCTAGGCTAGTTTCTGTGTTACGCGCCCATTCTTTGAGTCTCTTGCGTCTTTTCGTATAGTATAAATACGAAAGGTAAAACTTTACTCGCTATTTACCGCTTTTACTCACTTCTCAACAGAATACTCTTTCGTTAGCAGGTTGATAAGCTTTCTCGATAATTTAATTTTCTTTTTGAATTCCGATCATGAGTAATCTTTTCGGTAACACTTCGAAGCGTCCTTCCCGCGAGAGTGCTAGAAATATCAGACTGAAAAAGTCTCGAACAGAGGAGCCCTCGATGGAACCTCCTCGTTCGTCCTCCATTAGTAGGTCGGCGACCGATACTCTTGTCATTTCTTCTGAACCTTTTTCCGTAGTCAGTTCGCCTTTTACACAACAAAACTTTTCCTCTTCTGGTGAAGCAGGAAGTAGGCCTTCCCCTGGTCGGGTGGCTTTTGGTGATATGTCCAACGTGGAACAGACTTTTAATATACCTGTTTCTTCAGGTGTTTCTTCTTTTGAGCATGGCTTTCATGGGCGGGTTCCTGATAACTCTGTTCCTTCTTCTACTTCTACCGCCCCACTTGTTGGCGGACATCAAAGGGAAGATGCCACGGGGGCAGTTGGTGGAGATTATTTTTTGGATCCGTCCATGACACAATCTGTTTCCCAAGATTTCGCTGATTTTTTATTTAATGATACTACTGTTGTTACTACTTCTTTTGAATCCGGCGGGCCTTCTGGAGGTCGAACCGGATCAAGGTCCGGTCGGCAAATTGTTATTTCTGCTTCGGGCAAAGAGACCTTGGTGAGTCCTAACGAGAGGGAATCCCCTCGTATGTTAGATGACCGTTGTATTCTCGAGCAAGTTAAGGATATTATGCAGTCGGAGACTCCACGTCCTGACGGTGTTCCTTTTGGTAGTGAATTGCCTGGCTCTGTTGAGCCTGATGCTTTGTCCTGGGATCTGGGCCTAAGCACTATTCTGCCCGACGAGTTGAGGAAACTCGAGGGTACCTCCAATGTTCGCCTTGTTCAGTCGCTGGTGAAGATATGCAAGCTGGTAAACATATTTTTGATTATATTCCCCGCTTTTATTTTGATTGCCTTGTTGTGTAAGGGCTTTCCTTTTTTCTTTTCTTTTCTAGGCCAAATATTTTGCACTCCAACTGGGTGCGCAAAATGACGATCTGTGGATTGGTAAGGATGCCTATCAACGTCGTTTGGAGTCGGAGACGATGAAGGTCACAGGGCAGACCCTCCAGTTGCAGCTTGCCAATGATGACCTTAAAAAATTACAAGAAGAGAAGTCTGTCTTGGAGAAAGAGAAAAGTGATTTGGTTCAGGCTGCTGCTCTAGCAGAGGAGTCACGACGGCAGGCCTATGAAGAAGGTTATGATGCTAGTTATCTAAAGCGTCAGGAGGAGTTGATGGCGTTTGCAGGTAACTTGACTCCTCGGAGGAGTGTTTCTGCTAGTCGGCCTGTTGATAACAATCCCTTTCGGTGACCTGTTCGACCCGGCTGTTATTTTAAGTTTCTCTCATTTTTTTTTTGTTGTAGTAGTGCCCCAACCTTTTGCGCGGTTGTTTGGGCTGAATTTTTTGTATGGGGATAATGAACTAATGAAAACGATGATCCTTTACGAGCAGATCCATGCTTATCTGATATTGATCTTCTGGGAGAATATGCTTTGTTTGATAGAGTAGCTTAGTCTGGCTCGATCAGTTTTTAGGCGATAGTGCCGTCTGGAATAATGACAATTATTGGCTTAATATCGATGTCAGGCTTCTTGGACTCCTGTGGAGTTATTGTATAGCCCATTAATAATTTTTTATATAATATATGAGGCAGTGACGACCCTCATATGCTGGAGGGTTAGGTCTTACGCCTCTAGGCGATCCAGTATTTTTTCATAATGGTGTAAACTTGCATGCCTTTGTTGAGGATCTCAAGCTTTTTATCGAGCGACTAGCATATATGAGCGTGCAAAACTTTCCTGGTCTGGAGCTCTTTTAGATCTGCTTTTATTGTGCATTGATCGCTCCGATCTTCTTTCTCTTTTATCATCGATTCGTTGAGTCGATCAGAGATGTGCCGTTCCAACTTACTTGCATTAATTACGGGAAGCCAAAAGGTCGCATTTCCGTCCCTTGATCAAATCTCCATCCAACCGTAGGATTAATCAGATCTATCCCTATAAATAGGGAGGCGGTTTCCATATCTTAATTGAAACTCTAAAAAAGGATGGAGGTCTTAGTTTCCTTGAATTTCACTTTGCCTTCTGATCCCATAATATTCAAAAAGTCACATTATCGTGATTCATATCATAATAATTTAAATTTCTTCTGTCTTGTACTGACGGGTCCCATGAAAGCCCTACCTTGTACTGACGGGTCCCATGAGGCCTCGAAACTTGTATTCACGGATTTGAGGTCCGTGGTTTCTGTTTGCACATGGATGGTTCATATTTACCGGTCACCCCCGCTCTTCGATGTTACTTCCGGAGTGATAGACCATCGGGGTGCGCTGGTAAATGTGCTTACGTCGACGGTCCTCACGAGATGCTGCTTTAGAGTAAAATATTTTACCTCTTAATGTGAAAGCAGTATCTTGTTGTGGGTGAATGAGTATTACCAGTTATCTGGCTGGTAATGCTCATTTCATATGGAAGAACATTTGATCTTCAGAGCCTGGCCATCGAACTAAAGAAGTCGACCATCCTGAGCAGCATGCTTCTTAGGTGGTTTATCGGAATCGTCGAGGCACTAGGGAGGAGATTGATGTTTCCGTGGACATTGTCGTGAAGACCATAAGATTTTATCAAAACAATTGTTGCAATGTGTAAATCATATATAGACCATTGTAATCTGATCAAAGCTTTTGTATGTAATTTATTACACAGATGAATAAAACTTTGTTATTATTCCTTGCATACTTCTTGTCGTTGATTTAGTTTCAATCTTATTTATCATCGAGGAGCGTTTATTGAGCGGATCAATTTATACTCAACTCATTTTTAAGACTTAGTTCTTTTACCAAATCCTTTTGATCGTTAAAAATAGATCGAGGAGCGTTTATTGAGCGGATCAATTTATACTCAACTCTTTCCTTTTACACTTAGGTTTTTATACCAAAAGCCTTTTTAATCATTAAAAATTAATCGAGGAGCGTTTATTGAGCGGATCAATTTATACTCAACTCTTTTCTTTTGGACTTTGGTTTTTATACCAAAATCCTTTTTATCGTTAGACATGGATCGAGGAGCCTTTATTGAGCGGATCAATTCATACTCAACTCTTTTTTATTTAGACTTAGGTTTTTATACGAAAGACTTTTAATCGTTAAAAATAGATCGAGGAGCGTTTATTGAGCGGATCAATTTATAATCAACTCTTTCCTTTTAGACTTAGGTTTTTATACCAAAAGCCTTTTTAATCATTAAAAATTAATCGAGGAGAGTTTATTGAGCGGATCAATTTATACTAAACTATTTTCTTTTAGACAAAGGTTTTTATACCAAAAGCCTCTTTATCGTTAGACATGGATCGATGAGCGTTTATTGAGCGGATCAATTTATACTCAACTCTTTTTTATTTAGACTTAGGTTTTTATACCAAAGCCTTTTAATCGTTAGACATGTATCGAGGAGCGTTTATTGAGCGGATCAATTTATACTCAACTCTTTTTTATTTAGGCTTAGGTTTTTATACCAAAGCCTTTTAATCATTAAAAATAGATCGAGGAGCGTTTATTGAGCGGATCAATTTATATTCAACTCTTTCCTTTTAGACATAGGTTTTTATACCAAAAGCCTTTTTAATCATTAAAAATTAATCGAGGAGCGTTTATTGAGCGGATCAATTTATATTCAACTCTTTTCTTTTAGACATAGGTTTTTATACCAAAAGCCTTTTTATCGTTAGACATGGATCGAGGAGCGTTTATTGAGCGGATCAATTTATACTCAACTCTTTTTTATTTAGACTTAGGTTTTTATACCAAAGCATTTTAATCGTTAGACATGTATCGAGGAGCGTAATTGAGCGGATCAATTTATACTCAACTCTTTTTTATTTAGACTTAGGTTTTTATACCAAAGCCTTTTAATCGTTAGACATATATCGAGGAGCGTTTATTGAGCGGATCAATTTATACTCAGCTCTTTTTTATTTAGGCTTAGGTTTTTATACCAAAGCCTTTTAATCGCTAAAAATAGATCGAGGAGCGTTTATTGAGCGGATCAATTTATACTCAACTCTTTCCTTATAGACTAAGGTTTTTATACCAAAAGCCTTTTTAATCATTAAAAATTAATCGAGGAGCGTTTATTGAGCGGATCAATTTATACTCAACTCTTTTCTTTTAGACATAGGTTTTTATACCAAAAGCATTTTAATCGTTAGACATGGATCGAGGAGCGTTTATTGAGCGGATCAATTTATACTCAACTCTTTTTTATTTAGACTTAGGTTTTTATACCAAAGCCTTTTAATCGCTAAAAATAGATCGAGGAGCGTTTATTGAGGGGATCAATTTATACTCAACTCTTTTTTATTTAGACTTAGGTTTTTATACCAAAAGCCTTTTAATCATTAAAAATTAATCGAGGAGCGTTTATTGAGCGGATCAATTTATACTCAACTCTTTTCATTTAGACTTAGGTTTTTATACCAAAAGCCTTTCTAATCATTGAAAATTAATCGAGAAGCGTTTATTGAGCGGATCAATTTATACTCAACTCTTTTCTTTTAGACTTAGGTTTTTATACCAAAAGCCTTTTTATCGTTAGACATGGATCGAGGAGCGTTTATTGAGTGGATCAATTTATACTCAACTCTTTTAATTTAGACTTAGGTTTTTATACCAAAAGCCTTTCTAACCATTGAAAATTAATCGAGGAGCATTTATTGAGCGAATCAATTTATACTCAACCCTTTTCGTTTGTTAGATCGAGGAGCGTTTATTGAGCGGATCAATTTATACTCAACTCTTTGTGTTGTTAAATCGAGGAGCGTTTATTGAGCAGATCAATTTATACTCGACTCGTCGTATCTTCAGATCAACTTATTGGATCTTAACCAAGATGACCGTAGAATTCGGAGGAGCGTTTATCGAATCAAACGATTTATACTCAACTCGTTCTGATATTTTTCTTTAATCGAGCTTTGATTCAATATTTAAAATTGCTAAAATCTTTAAAAATCGAACTATAGGACAAGGCCTTTATTACAAAGAATAAAACTTACCTAAAAGAAAATAAAGCAGCATAAACTATTATGATTTATTTACCATAGTATTTTCTAAGGTTGACTGCCATCCATGTTCTTAGTAGGGCTGTTCCGTCCAAGTGTGCAATCTTGTATGAACCTTTCTTTCCTACACCGATGACCACGTATGGTCCATCCCAATTCTGTTGTAATTTTCTCACATGCTTGGATACCTCTACCTTTTTCAAAACCAGGTCTCCTTCTTTGAAGGTTCGGACGCGTACTTTTTGGTTGTAGGCCCTTTCCATGTTTGATTTAGCGACTTGCAAACGCACGGCCGCTTTTTCTCTTAAAGCTTCTGTTAAATCAATATCATTTTCTCTTGTCTTTCCATTTTCCTGGTCGTCATACATTTCAATTCTTGGTGTCGAAATTAGCGTTTCGACCGAAATAACAGCTTCCTAGCCATATACCAGACTTAATGGGGTCCCCCGGTTGAAGTTCTGACTGTGGTTCGATTAGCCCATAGTACTCCTGGGAGTTCATCTAGACATTTTCCTTTGGCTGCCCCTAATCTTTTCTCAAGAGATTTTATTATTTCTCAGTTCACTACCTTAGTCTGTCCGTTCGCTCTAGGATGCCCAACTGAAGTGAAATTTTGCTGGATTCCTAGCTTTGTACACCACTCCATTACTTGTTTTCCCGCAAATTGGGTTCCTTTATCAGAGATCAGAATTCTCGGGATGCCAAATCGACACAATATGAATTTCCATAAGAAATTGATCACTTGGAATTGAGTTATTCGGGCAAGGGCGATGTATTCTATCCATTTGCTGAAGTATTCAACAGCGACTAGAACATATGCTTTCTTGGATCTAGCTGCTGGGAAAGGTCCCACGATGTCCATTCCCCATTGATCGAACGGCCAACATACAGGTATTGGGTGCATGTTTTCGGCTGGTTGATGACATATATTAGCATGGACTTGGCAATGATGATATTTTTGGACATATTGGACGGCATCATTGTTGATGGTAGGCCAATAATAACCTGTTCGAAGGCACTTTAAAGCCAAGGCCCTTGCTCCGCTGTGATTCCCTGCATCTCCCTCATGTACCACCCAGAGGATATCGTTGGTTTGAGATTCAGAGACGCATTTCAGGAGAATTCCTGATACTGATCTTCGGTAAAGTTTTTCTTCTACCAATGTATATTTTGGAGCCCGATATTTTATTTTTCGAGCTTCGTTTTGGTCAAGCGGCAATTTTCCTTCTCGAAGATAGTCTATCATTGGAGTCATCCAGTTTTCTTCAGCTTCTTCGATTTCCATCATTTCGGCGACCGGTGTCTCATCAATATCGATTGCCGGCGCATTGGAGATTAACCAGTTGATGACCCTTTCAGTTTTTCCGTCGTGGGATCCTGTGAACCTAGACAGTTGATCGGCCCATTTATTTTCCGAGCGTGGAATGTTCTGTATATCGAAACATTCGAATTTTTCAGCCAATTTTTTCACTTTAGCAAGGTATTTGACCATATTAAATTCCTTAGCCTCATACAGACCTTCTATCTGTCTCTGTACTAACTCTGAATCGGTTAATACCTTAAGGCTCTTTATGTTGGCCTTGATTGCCAATTCCATTCCTGCGATCAGCGCTTCATATTCTGCTTTGTTGTTTGTTACGATGAAGTCCAACGTTATCGCATAATTTATATCCTCTTTATTTGGTCCGGTAAAGTTGATTCCGGCACCTCCTCCCTCTCGGCATGAAGCAACGTCAACGAGCATTAACTAGGTATGATTTTCTACGATTAAGATATCGTTGTTATGGCTAGTTGATTCGGTGTGTTCGGTTGCCTGGGTTGGAGTTTCTAACAGGAAATCGGCTAAGACTTGGGCTTTTATCACAATTCTTGGTTTGTACTCGATTTCGAACTGACCGAGTTCGATAGCCCACTTGATCAATCTTCCAGAGGCTTCTGGCTTCGCTAGGACCTGTCTTAGTGGTTGGTTCGTTAAGACAACAATTTTGTAAGTTAGAAAATAGGGTCGGAGTTTTCGTGCTGCTACCACTTAGGCCAAAGCGAATTTCTCCATTTCCAAGTAGTTCTTCTCTGCCCCCTGTAGTAATTTACTTAAGTAATAAACAGGCTTATGTTCTAAGCCATCCACTTTAACTAAAACCGAACTGATGGCCACGTCGGAGATCGATATGTAGACATATAATGGTTCTCCTTCGGTTGGTTTGGCTAATAGCGGGGCTTTTGTTAGATATTCCTTTAACCGTTCAAAGGCCTGGTCTCTTTCTTTAGTCCAAGCAAAGTTTTTTGCTTTCCGAAGGGTTTGGAAGAACGGCAAACGTCTGTCAGCCGATTTGGATATGAATCTATTTAATGCCAGGATTTTGCCTACCAAGCTCTGTACTTGGGAGATCGTTTTGGGAGGCTTCATTTCAGTTATGGCTCGAATTTTTTCTGGGTTGGCCTCAATTCCTCGTTGATGTACCAGATATCCCAAAAATTTTCCCGACTTAACACCGAAAGTGCATTTTACAGTATTTAGCTTCATTCGATACTTTCTCAATATTTGGAAGCATCGATCGAGATGCTTTATATGGTCAGCTTCATTCATGCTTTTGACCAGCATATCATCTACGTATACTTCCATTATTTCTCCAATTAATTTTCTGAACATCATGTTAACTAACCATTGGTAAGTGGCCCCAGCATTTCTCAACCCGAATGGCATAACTATGAAGCAATAGACTCCTTGCTCTGTTACGAAAGCAGTCTTCTCTTGGTCTCGCTCATCCATGTATATCTGATAGAAACCTTGGAAAGCATCCATCATGCTAAAAATAGCAAAACCAGCGGTTGAGTCAACTAATAAGTCGATCCTTGGGAGAGGATATGGATCGCGCGGGCATAATTTATTAAGGTCGGTGAAATCGTTGCACATTCTCCATTTGTTATCCTTTTTGTTACCCTTTGCTACTAGAACAACATTACATAGCCATTCTGAGAAGTGTATTTCTCGAATTTGTTTTGCCTTGAGTAGTCTTTCAACTTCAGCCTTGATTATTTTATGCTTTATTGGCCCATGATTCCTCTTCTTTTGTCTAGCAGGTTTTGCCAAAGGGTCGATTTTTAGCGAATGACTGATTACTCGGGGGTCAATCACTTCAATGTCGTTCGCGCTCCAGGCGAAGACATCTACATTATTTCTGAGAAAGTTGATCATCATTACTTTCCCTTCCTTGCTTAATTCGGTACCTATTCTTGTTATTTTTTATGGGTCCCCTTGTACCAGTATGACATCCTTATGTTCCGGTGGTTTTAAAGTAAATCCATCGGTTCTTTTCCTTTTTTATCTATCTGGTCAGTGCTAGGGATTTCAACTTCGTTTCTATCAATGTCGACTTCAAGCTTTCTCTTGCTCGGGGTAATTGGTTTTGGGCGATTTCCCAAGGTTAGTGACGTGTTGTAGCAGTCCCATGCCATACAAGGATCGTTCACTATTTCTCCGATCCCTGCGTCAGTTGAAAATTTTATTTTTTGATGGTATGTTGAAACAACAGCTCGGAATATGTTGAGTGCAGGCCGCCCTAGAATCGCATTGTAGGCAAAGGGCGTTTCTACTACCAAAAATTTCACTAGTTTCACCGTGCGACATGGTTTCTTCCCGAGTGAGACACTTAAAGTTATCGTGCCACTGGGGACAATCTCGGATCCCCCAAATCCTACTAAAGGCGTGGCTACTTTTTGGAATGTTATTTGTCCCAAGTTCATTTGGGCTAGGACCTCTTTAGAGATGATATTCGCTGAGCTTCCATTATCGATTAGGATTCTTTTTACGTTGTAATTCGCTACTTCTAGCGATACCACCATCGGGAAGTCGGGGCTATCCTCTTTCGTGTCCCAAACAAGGTCTTTCGATACCTTGCCCTCATTGAAACTAATTAGTTGGTTGATTGTTGGTTTACTTTATAGAGTCCATACTTCTTTCGGGTATTTTAAGCTTCCAATTATGGATCTGGCAGTCCTTCGACGAGCATTACGACTATCCCCGCCTGCGGGTCCTCCTGAGATTGTATGGATGGTACCGTTAATCTGGTCATTGTTTAATTCTTGTGGGGGATCATCATTAGGGGACCTCCTACGGGAATTTCTTCTATGGTTGTTATACCGTGGACTCCCACTTCTTCCTCGCTTGCGGTTATCCCGCTCCAAATAGTCATCTAGTTTTCCTTGTTCGATCAGTTTTTCAATCTCTCTTTTAAGATGAAAGCAATCTTCAGTGCGATGCCCATGTGCCCGGTGATATTTGCAGTATAACTCATAGTTTCGTCCACCTGGTCTGGGCTGAGCGATTCTCTTTGCTTCCGGGATCCAATCATTCCTTTCTAGTAGCGCCAAGATTTCTTCTATCGGAACAGTTAGCCTTGGGTGTTCTACTTGATTAACCCTGCTCCGGATTGTCGGCTCAGCGGTTCTAGGTCTTTGATAGATGTTAGGTCGTCTGTTCTGGTCGTTTTTATTGTATTCTAATCGCTGGAAAACGTTGCCTTTTCTAAAAGATCCTTCATAGTCCATGGATCTTTGGGCAGGAATTCTATCTTGTCGTTTGGTGCCTGAGGCCGTAGCTTTATTTTTGTTCTTATCTTTAAAAGAATTCATCTCTTCCTGGGTCATATATTTAGATGCCAAGCTCATGATGTCAGCGAACGTTCTTGGTTGCTTTCGGCTCAGGGCATTTCCGAACTGCCTATTCTTCGTGAGGTCGAAGAGGATGGAGATTATGTAATCGATATTTGGGGAATCGATTTTGAGCAGTTCCACATTAAATCTTGCCAACCAGTTCCTTAGGTTTCGCCCTCTTGTTGATAAATGGTTCCTAAATAGCTCATCGGAAGTTTTTGTCTCTTCTGTGTCAGTTTGTTGCATAATTTCCGAAAACTGAATATGGAGTTGGCTGGTTGCTTGGCAAACCAGTCCAAAGCAAGTCCTTCTAAAGTGGTCACCATTAACTTAGCGGTGAACTCCGCCGAGTGAGCATATAAGTTCATTATGTTTGTGAAACTAAAAATATAGTCATCTGGAGCAGTGGTTCCGTCGTATCTGGGTAGTCTACCTGGAACCTGTCCGGTCGACTGTGCCTCTTTTATTTCTCTGCAGAAAGGAGAGCAGGCCGCTAAGCTTTCCTGGAGTTCAGTGGTTCTGGCCCATGGATTTTGAACAGATCGTAAGCATTGCTCAAGTCATTCATGTACCATCTTTTCGATTTCTCTTTCCGAGAACTGCATAGTTCGTGGTCGATCCGGGATTGCGTCGCCTACGTCATCCTCGATGGGGATTAAGGTATGTTCCTTGGACCCGCTGCATCCCGGCTGCGGTCTCCTTTGACCAGATTTTCTTCGGAGATTGTTATCGGAGGGTTTTGAGTTCCCCCTTTGCGGACTGTGTAATGAGCGCTGCTCGCTTACCGGGCTATCAACTTGTTGAGAGATTTGATCATTCTGCTTCGGCGTCCTATGAACTGGATTTGCCCTAACAGCTCTAGGGTTTCGATGAACCTGTTCGAGTACGAGTAGTTCCTCTGGACTGAGAGATTTAAAAAGCATAGCAATCTGTCGCAATTTCTCCTGAGCATCCGAGAGGGGAACAGGGATCGTTGGAGCTACAGGTTCTTCCGGTATCGTACCAGTAGGGATCCCTTGCGGTTCCTGCTGGTTCTGAAGAGGTCCCTGCAAATTGTCGTTGTTCTCAGGGGCGTTATTATCGGTATTGCCCTGTGGATCCTCTGATGTGTTATGGTGGTTAGTTGTGTTACTTCTTGCCCCATTACGAGCGCTCTTCCTTGGGCGAGCCAAATGTCGATCGAATAATTAACCTAGCCCCACGGTGGGCGCCAACTGATTAAGCCGAATTTCGTCGGGTAAGATTAAATCAGTAAGGGGTGTGATTAGGAGTTCCGAATCAATATGAATTATAGGGCTCTGTTACTTTATTCTGGATGGATCAATCTTAAGGAAGAACAATTAGATGGAACAATCAGTAATCAAGACAATCAATGAATAAAATAGTATAACAAAAGCTTTTCTATTCAATAATCTTAGATTATTTTAGTATGCATGCGTAAGCTGAGTATGTAAAGCGTGTCTAATACAATGATTAACTAGGTATTTATATCACAATTAACCAAGTTTTACAAGGAAACATAATTCTAATAGGACTCGGCCCAATTGTCCTTCTTGAGTCCGGATTGCAATCTGCTTGTTGGGAGAGTCGTATTCTACCGGCTCGATAGATGATCCCGAACTGACTCATCTGGTCGAATCGATATTACATCCTGAGTCGATCCGAACATTATAATGGGTGCAAAATAGCCTCCATCACTACACAACTATTTAGATAAAATAATCCTATTCTATAGATCAGCGGTCTTCACGACAATGTCCACGGAAACATCAATCTCCTCCCTAGTACCTTGATGATTGGAATTGACCATCTAAGAAGCGTGCAGCTCAGGATGGTCGACTTATTTGGTTCGATGGTCAGGCTCTAAAGATCAAATGTTCTTCCAGACGAAATGACCATTTTCGGCCAGATGCCCGATAACGGCCACTCGCCCAAAACGAGATACTGCTTGTATAATGGGGTTGATTTTTACTCTAAAGCAGCTTCTCTTCAGGACCGTCGCAAAAGTAAAAATTTACCAGCACACCCCGACGGTCTATCACTCCGGAGGTAACATTGAAAAGCGGCGGTGCCTCGTAAATATGAACCCTCCATGTGCAAACAGAAACCATGGACCTCAAACCTGTGAAGACAAAGGCTGAGGCCACATGGGACCCGTCAGTACTAGGTAGGGCATCAATGGGACCTGTCAGTACAAAGCAAATGATATTTGAGTTATTATATGATATCGATTCGTGATAATGAGACTTTTTTAAGGATATGGGATCACTGGGCAAAATAAAGTCCAAAGAATATGATATCTTCATTTCGTACGATATGAATAGATATGGAAAGAAACTGAATCCCTATTTATAGGAAAAGCGTTAAGTTAATCCTACGGTTAGATAGAGCTCTGATCAAGGGATGAAAATGCGACCTTTTGACTACTCGTAATTAATGCGAGTAAGTTGGAACGGCTCCTCTATGGTCGAAAAGACTATTCGATTGTAAAAAAGAATCAAGATCGAAGCGATCAACACAAAAATAAAGCGGATGTAAAGAGCTCCAGACTGAAAAAGCTTGCACACTTACAAATGCTAGTCGCTTGATAAAGAGCAGGAGATCATCGACACAGACATATAAGTTTACACCATTATGACAAAGTACTAGCTCGTTTAGAGGTATAAGATCTCATACTCCGGCATACGAGGTCGTCACTGCCTCATATATCACATGGAAGATTATTAATTAACTATATTAGACCTCCAGTGGAGTCCAAGAAATCTGACACGAAAGTTAGAGGAATGATCGTCAACATTCCAGCCTACAAAATCGTCACTGCCTAACATTCCAAAGAATTGCTTAAGGAGGTCTGAACAAGCTAGATCTAACTAATGATTCTGCATTTTTCAATTTCTCCCTTATCAAAGAATTGACATGTTGATACACTGATTGCTTTATTTGAGGAACATGGAACTCACAATCAGTGCAAAGAAACATGGATTTTCAGAAGATGAATAAACCGATATTCTTTCTACGAGCTTAGACTTTAAAAAGTGAAGTGAAGCTCAACAAAGGAAATGACAACGTCCTTATATAAGAATTCCATGGCAAATGGACAATTTTACAAAAGCATTGATCGATTATCGACAAGAGCGCTAAACGTACTTCACAATTCTGCAATAAATTGCTTACATGGACGACCTACAGTAAACACTCTAATATCCAAAGTGACTGCATAAATAGCCTCAGTGACAAGGCTTGATCAATCATCATACTTATACTCGATTAAATGTTCGATTTGCTAAGGAAACACTACATCGTTCAGCTATTCATTCAGCTATTCAAGACTGATCAGCCAAGAACGAGCTACTTTCAAACAAGAGATGATCTCCCAGGAAATTAATGTCAGATAAGTCTTCTAAAATTTCCTGCTTATTTAGAATATTTATACTTAACTATGACGATAAAATTGTGCATGACATAATTTATCAAATATATCTACTGACTGAACTCAATGAAGGCATTAAACTGACCAAAACAGGTCAATATTGTCATTAATTTTTACGTACAAGAAAGATAGTCAGTCTTGATGACCACATGAACATTGTGGCCCACATCGTCTTAAAAAAAAAAAAAAAAAAAGGATAAACATTCCACTACAACAGCTTGATCAGAACAGGTCACTGAGGCGGGTTGCCATCGCTGGGCCGACTAGCAGAAGCACTCCTCCGAGGAGTCGCATTACCCACAAACGCCATTAACTCCTCCTGACGCTTCAAATAACCGGCTTCATAACCTTGTTCATATGCTTGCTGACGAGACTCCTCTGCAAGGGCGTTAGCCTGGACCAAGTCACTTTTCTCCTTCTCAAGAACAGACTTCTCTTCCCGCAATTCCTCAAGATCATCATTGAGAAGTCTGAGTCGGAGGGTCTGTCCTTCGACTTTCGCGGTCTCCGAGCCCAAGCGTTGCTTATGGCTCTCCTTACTGAACCACAGATTGTCGTTTTGCACACCCAGTTGCAGCGCGAAATACTTGGCCTGAAGAGAAAAAAGGTTATATGTAACAAAGAATTCAAAATAACAGCAAGAAATACAGTCAGAAATATAATTACCTGCTCGCACATCTTGACGAGCGATTGAACAAGGCGAACATTGGGAGTTCCTTCATGCTTCCTCAACTCACCAGGCAAGATAGTGCTCAAACCCAAATCCCATGACAAAGCATCGGGCTCGAGAGAGCCGGGCAGTTCACTATCAAGGGGAATAGTCGAGGAATCACAGACTCCGTTATATCCCTAACCAGCTCAAGAATACAACGGTCATCTAACATTCGAGGGGATTCCCTCCCGCTAGGACTCACCGAGGTCTCCTTGCCCGAAGCAGAGATAACGGTCCGCCGACCGGACCTAGAGCCTGTCCGACCTCCAGAAGGCCCGCCAGTATCAAAAGAGGTGGTCACAACAGTGGTATCATTAAGTAAGAAGTCAGAAAAATCCTGAGGAACAGACTGCCTCATGGAGGATCCAAAAAGAATCTCCGCTAACTGCCCCCGCGGCAGCAGTCCCTTGGCTTCCGCTAATAACAAGGTCAGTAGAAGCAGTGGAAGGAACGAAGTTATCTGGAACATGCTCATGTAGGCCATGCTCGAAAGAGGAAACACCTGAAGAAACGGGTATAGTAAAGGTTTGTTCCATATTGGACATATTTCCGAAGGCCACCCGACCAGGGGAAGGCCTCCTTTCGACCTCACCAGAGACAGGGAAATCCTGTTAAGTAAAAGTTGAACTAATTACGGGAAGAGTTTCAGAAGGAATAAGGGGAGTCTCAATCTCCGACCTCCTAATCGAGGGGGGGCGAGGAGGATCTACCGAAGGCCCCTCAGTACGGGATCGTTTCGGTCTCGGGTTTCGATTACCCTCACAGGAAGAACACTTTGAAGTGTTGCCGAAAAGATTGCTCATATTCGGAAATAGAAAAGAAAATTTAACTATCGAGAAATCTTATCGACCTCCTTTGAGAGAATGTTCTATCGAAAGTGAGTAAAAGCGGTAAATAACGAGTAATCTTTTTATCCTATGTATTTATACTAAGTAAAAAGACGCGACAGACCCCATGAACGGGCACGAAACACATAAACTGACCTATCAACGGCCGCAAGAATTCGAAAAGACATGAACATAATGATTACGCTGAAGTTAATAAGTTGTCTGAATTATTATTATCAATGGAGAAGCCGAAAAGACATAACTGTCAGAATACGAATCGTCCTATTTACAAGAGGATAAAAAAGTAAAATTACAAATCAAGTTATGTTGATTACTGTCAAAGTTATTTCTTAAGGCCAGATTGGTCGCTCCCCACTTCACACAACCTGGTCATCATCTGGAACTCCCTGATCGACAATTACCTCTCCTTCGTTCGCTCGCTCGTCCGCTGCCTCCACATTCTCCTCCTCTTCCTCTTGATCGATAAAATTATTATCGACCTCCTGGTTAGTGTCCGAAGGAGGAATAGGCAACGGGTTCCCGAACTCTTCGACAAGGTGAGCCAATGGGAAGTGTTGATAGATAACATCTGGCAGCTCGGAAGAAGAGTATTCATCGCCATAACGATTCAGACGTACATGCGTCGCTCTAAAATACTCCTTTCGGCGATCTTCAATCAATCCCAGCGCGACCATCTGATGAATCGCCTTTTTGAAAGTACTCTCAAGGAGCCGACCGACCATCTGATTCACCAAGGCAGCATGAACAGGGGAACTAAGGAACTCACGAATCACCCTCTCATCGTGATTTCACCATATCGATCTGTGAGTCTGCTAAGAGGAAGGTCCCTATCATTCTCCTCCAGTGAGGCTTGAAGACTTACTACCTGAGATTCCAGTTCGCTAATCCGAGTAGTACTCCGAAGTTGATAATCTTCCAATTTCATAGCCAACTGATCAACCTGCTCTTGAGCGCGAGAAGTCTCCGAAACTTTATTTATGATCTCCTGGTCGTCAGTTCCCATAGCTTGAGATTCTATGACCAGAAGTGGAAAAGTGGAGGATGTCGAGGGACCAGCCTCTGAACGGCTCGCCTTATGAAGCAATACTCTATTCTTCTCATCTAAAAATTCGCATTGTTGTCTCCAAAGAGCAGCTTCGTAGGCATACGACATCAGGCAAATATTTGTCTAAAGAACAAGAAGGACGAATCAATGAGTTGTAAGCCCGTTAGGAAAGTCAATAAAGAAACATATTTAACAGCAAGTACCTTCTCGGCGAAAGAGAAGCCTTTTGTAACTTCTCCAAAGGATCTTTCCGAAGCAGCTTATTGACATCACGAGTAAAAACACCGGAAAGAAGAATACGGGTTGCCTTGTCAACGGCATTCTCATTCTCATCATGAATTAAAGAATCATTCTCCGGGTAATCGGCTGCTCTTTTCCCCTATAAATGATCTTCGATCATCTCAACGACAGTGGGTTTCGGATGCTCTTCGCCCAGCAGAGAAAGATCCTCAACTGAACGACCATAGTAATGCCTTCTTCTCTTAACCGGATTATCAATAGGATGAGGCATTGACCAACTACGACATCCGCGAATGCCAAGGGAAGTCCGAAGCTGGAAAGGAGGATAACCCTGTCCCGTCCCTTGGTAAACTGGAGCCTGCGCAATTGGAGGGGTTTCTTGAGATGAATCTGGAGATTCCTTTCTGTAATCCTCCAAATCATGGCCCAAATCCAACTTTCTTTTCTTGGACGTTCTCTGTTCAATTGGAAGGTTTTCTACCGTTTTGGTAGATTTGGACAGAACCATCTTCCCTTTTGAGGAGTGCCGAGAGTTTTCTACCATAAAAACTGAAGATAACGAATTCTAAATTAGACATGATGATATAAGAAAGTATAATGTGACATTAAAATAAAATGCTTACCCAACGATTGAGAAGGGGAAGGGATAGGAAAGGTATGAGGACTCGAACCCGCTTTACGGAGAAAAGCCTCACCAATAAGAAGAGCGCTCTGGTACTTGTCGACACGCATCCTCTTGATTTCACCAACTAATTGTGGGTCGTCAGGAATAAAATGACCTGTAACTGAGCGGCCACCAGAAATCCATTCGAAGCCATGGTCCCACGAAAATGGCTCGGAGGAACCATTAGCTAACACAATATGAGAAGGGGGACGTACAAAGAAAAAATGAGATTTCTAGGCAGGATTGCTGGAAACTGGAGAATCGAAAATAGAGCGACCAGACTTTTGACTGGAGAAAAAATATCCGCGGTTCAAGGAACTTGAAACGTTAAAACGAAACAATTGTGGAAAATTACGAAGTGAAGGCTGAAAGCCTTTTGCTATCATCAGAACCGAAAAGCACACCACAAAAGCCACGGAATTTGGAACTAGTTGTGTTAAAGAAACACTAAAAAAATTCAGAATATCAAGGAATAAGTTAGATAAGGGAAGACGTAGACCATAATTAAAATGGGCAGTATAAAAAGCCCGACAACCCTCCGGTGGAGAGGTAACTCTGTTGGAAGGAGAAGGGAGGATGATCTCAGAACCTTCCGGAAAGTACTTCGCGTAATTATCCACGACCTCGTGGAAAGTCTCATCGGTATACGCGCAAGAAAGATCCTCGATCGGTTCAGATATTTGAGGAGCAGTATCCTTGCTTTTCTTGGCCCTGGCTTCAACCTCGGTGTCTGATATAATTTGTACCTTGAAGGTATCCTTATCAGGAATGGTGATTTCAGATGCAGCAATATGTTCTGTTGGAGGGCTGGAAATTACCCCCTCCTCGATGACAGGGGCAACTCCTTCCGTAATTGAAGAAGAAGGTGTCTTCGAAAGTGAAGCCATTTTAATGGGATCTTCGAAAAATATTGATCGATAAAAACAAAGTAGGGGAGAAATTATCGAGCAGGAAAATTACTACAAGAATCTGGAAAGTTGTGACGGCCCGACTCCGCGGGTTCGTCGGATAATGGTCGAAAAGTTATTATTATTTTGAAAAAGAGTTAAAATATCGAAACCTTTAAAAAGAACGATAAATTAAAATCGAGAATTAAAGATTTTAAGCGGAAGCGGTTTAAAACAATATAAGAACAATTTTGATTACTAAGTTTAAAGCGGAAGTAATTAAAACAAATTTTAGCGGATGACATGACATGGTGAAACAACTTGTGGGACCCAACAGAAATACAAGAAGATTAAGAATAATTTTTGATGAAATTTTAAAATTATTTTTTATAGACATTCCCATTTTTTAAAATTAGCTAAATTACCAAAATATTTAGCAAGATATAATAAAAATCAACTTAGACATTATAGGAGATTTAAATTATGAGTTTAAACGAGAATCTTAAAATCAAATAAGAATTTAGACAAAAGTTTAACTACTTTCTGGAACTAGGGTGGGACAGCAACCGTGATGACCTAACCGCAACATGAACTATCGTTTACCCCAAATACCTGTAGCTGAAAAGATTGAAACACGGAATGCATAAGTTGATCATCCAACTTAGTGAGGCTATAGTTCACTTGTGCGTGATGCAACATAATATACATGAGCATATACAACAGTGCAGTAAATTAACATATATAACAATTTAAGGACGTTGAACAAGTAACCAACTTTTGTTGATGCCGTCCTCCTCTTACCCTCCAATCCACAGTCAGGAAAACCACCACCGAACACTCCAAGTAAGGAGCGACCTTACATAACAGTGCGCATTGACGTCAAATGCCAGGAGTTTGACATTCACTCCCCAAGTGTAACCTCCACACTTGGCTCGTGAAGCAGGTCTACGGTGGATCGAGGTAACCACGATTCCGCATACCAAAATAGGTGCCCACATAGTAACAGTAAACAGTGCAGTACAGTACAGTAACAGTTCAGTAATAGTAAATCGGTAAACAACTCAATAACAGTTCAACATACAATATCAATGATCATAAGAACATAGACATAAACAATAATTCAAGGTGTGTATAGTTTGTCCTAACAGTCAAGTTTTTCATTGTGTCGTACGTCGCATGCTCGTTCTTTTAGGAACTAATTTACAGTTATGACTCGACCTACTAGCATATTCGGACTCACACACAAGTAACACACAGCACTCACCTGAGGAGCTTATTACGGCGACCAAAATTCCACAGTGAAGTGTATTCGAAAACCTGAGCAGATACGTATATGACTAATATATATCTTATAATCTTACTTCAATATAATTAAAGAAAATCCTATCACAAGGATTTTCTAAATTAACACATCACACAAAAATGCTTAGAACTTATGCCATCAACTTCAATTAAGAGATATTATTTTCAAAACTCAAAATACTAATTTCATAAAACAGTGCCAAAACAGCAAAAATTTCACCTTCATTTTTTCAGATTTACAAAACAACCCCTAAACTTTTAAAAATATCCATTTTTGCAAAAATTTGCAATAAACATTAAATCAAAAGATTTTTGACTATACTCATATCGAAAATCAAATAAAAGTATTAAGTATCTTGTTACTTCAAAATTCAAATCTTTAAATTTCCCACAAGTTTAAAACTTTTAAAAAACACCCTCATAGTTTTGAAAACTTAATAAAACTAATTTTCTTGAAAATTAATTCGAAATCCACGCATTTAAGCAATATTTAAAATCATAATTTCAATATAAAACTGAGATTCCACAATAAGTACTAATAACTTTTCACAAACTAACAATGAGAAACAAAAGTTCTTTCATTATAAATTTTCTTATGAATTTTTTTTCAAATTTTCAATCTTAAAACACAAGTTATCAAATCACTACTTCAAATTAATTTTTCAAAATTTTATAAAAGTAACGATGTAAAAACAGTGACCAAACAATACATTTACCCTCTTGTTTTCAGATTTACAAAAATAACCCCAAATGTTTTGAAAACTCCAATTTTTACAAAATATCGAAACAAACTTTAAAACAAATATTTTTCAAGTAAAACCTAACCAAATATCAAACAAAAATAGATTTTTTAGTCCATTAGACTCTCAAAATTTTCGCATCCCTAACCCTTGAACTTTTAAAATCTTTTAAAAATACCCCCCAAAGTTTCAAAAATTATAAATAATAACTTTCTTACAAAAATAAATCAAGATCCAAATATCTAATAAACATTTATTTAAACCAAGCAAAACTACACCATCCTTATAGCTAAAATCGAGTTAATCGAGATTATGCATAACATAGTACGAACTCAAACTAAACTCTAAAGCCTAAAATTAACCACAATGTAATTAATGCGCAATAACATTTAAACTCAAGGAACTATCTAACGAACTCAATTCAAAAAATGAAGACCGAAAATGGAATACCCATTTCTAGATGAAATCGCTGACCGGAGCAGCCCCTGTTGACCGACTGTTGACCGCCGTTGACCACCGTTGACCGGCACCAGAAAGTGAGCCGAACCCACCATTCTGCTCTCCTTTAAGCCTAGAACACCGTGGTGAAGTTCGATTGTCAAAAAAATGACCGAAAAAGGGACATGCAAGGAAACCCATTTCAAGACCGCCACTTGCCACCGCCGTCGTCATTTTTCCGTCCAAAATTTCCGTTGGATAATGGTACCAATAGAAAGCTCTCGTCGAGGAGATGAATTTTGACTACTCATTCACTCAATTTGGTTAAGAATTGATGAAGTTATGATTATGTGTGTGTAAGTATGTGTAAAGCTTGGGAAGAAGATGACAATGGTGAAAGTAAGAAATGTAGAAGGAAATTATCAAACCCACATTTTTCTCTTTCTGATTTTTGTTGATAAACATATAGGTAATGGTGTGTAACATAATTAGATGAACGAAAAATAATGGGTGATAACCCATTATTTCTTCTCCAAGAATATAAGCTACAAAGTGGAGGTCATCTAATTAAACCTCCACTTGTGCTTTCACGGCCAGCAGCAGGATAATTGTCCTGCTGCAAAATTCTACTTTTTTTTTTTGCATTTTGACCCTTGAGTTTTTTAAAAGTGACACTTTAGCCCCAAAATTTTAAAAACAGCAAATAAATCTTAAAACCAAATAAACTTAATCATATTAGACAAGAAATCAATTACACTTTCACTCCAAAATTTTTTAAAACTTTAATCTCCCATATCTCTTATTTTCAGGATCATTTTAGTTTTACATAAAAGCACAACTTCATAATAAATAAAATTTCCTAAACTTTCTCAATGTATATAACTTCAAAAAGGTTTATAACTAAACAAAAGTGAAACTTTAGGAATTTCTAAAAATCATATTTTTGGGGTATTACATTCTTCCCCCCTTAAAAGAATTTGGTCTCCAAATTCACTCTTGAGTTTCGAGAAGTTCGAGTGATGATGTCATCTCTTTTTGTATTTTCCAGTCTTTTCTTGTATACTTTGACAGCACCGTGAGGCTTTAAACAATGGAGTCCACTGGTTTCTTGATCTGGACGAGTATGCGAACAAATCTTTTCTCTAACTCTAGATGATACGCAGACGCGAGCATCAGGAAAAATCCTTCTGGAACTTCATACGTGAAATTTTACGCGATAAATCAAAGTTCGACGAATAATCAAACTCACATGCCGTAGATAGATTCTCCCAAAAAGAAAAATTTTCACGTTATAGCACAAAAATTCGATTTTTGCCAATGAAATTCAAAAGATTGTGGAAGACATCTGAATTGATATTCTCAGTAGGAATAAAATGACAGTCCCAATGAAGTATCTCGATAAAGATTGTAATAGATAACCGAGTCAATTGATGTAGATAATAAGGTCAAACTGAATAACGGTAGCGAAAAGAAGATTAATGAAAATTGCAAACAAGACATAATAACAGTAACAATGATAATCAAGTTAAGAGATCGGAGAAACAAGAAGAACTGAAGAAGGTTAAACCAAGTGTGCCAATAAGGATAATGGAAATTAATTCAAAAGTTCTGTCAAGGGTAATTAAAGCTTTGAAATGTCTTTGATTATTTTAAAATTGAACTAAGATAAAATTCGCTACTCAAAGATTCATTTTGAGTAGTAACGAATGTAACGAAAGTACAACGTAGAAAGCGTATAGAGTTCAAGAACGAGATCCAAGAAAAATGAGAACATCATATTCGAGAAACTAACCACGATGAAAGAACATGTTTAGAAAGAACAAGATAACAGTGTGGAGTTCAAAAGAAAGTCGATGACTGAGTGAAAATGCTGCATGGTCAATGAAATCAACATGGATAATATGAAATCAAAGAGACGATTCAGAAACGACCTTAAATCAATAAAGAGGTTTTGGTATTAATAATCAGAACGTTAAAGTGTCTTTGAACATCTGAAGATCATTTTAAGACAGAATGGAGCATTCAAAGGTTCATTTAAAGAAGCAATAAGTGCAATGAGCATACCAGAGGCAAAGCGAATATGGTTCAAGGACAAGACACAGAAAAATGAAATGGTCCAATTTACAAGGTAATGATAGCAAATAGGATAAAATAACTTCAGAAGGAACATGATACAAGTATGAAGTTGACAGTACATTCCTTTTAGAATAAAATAACAAGCAGGAATAGTATGAAATCGAACAGACTTTTTCAGAACCTATCGCAATTCAATAATTAGGTTCAGGGAATAAAGATAATGAAATATTCCTAGCCACTTAATCAGATTAAGGTAGCATTTTGATTCACGAATTCACTATGAAGAGGTATCTCGTGATATAAAAAGGGAGTACAAACTTCGAACAAATGTAGAAATAAATATCAAATTGAAAGCTTCCATCGGACAACAAGAAGCTGAATTAAAAGTGTCAGTAAACTATGAAGTGATGGGTTTTAATTAGAATGGACAGTCAGTTCAAGAAGAAACTGTCAAATTCAAGAAATTGTGAGAAACAATATTTAAAAGTATGAGATCAAGGTTAGCAAATTCAAGAATAAAGCTCAAGAAAGGATCAAGGAAATTTTGGTCAATTCAAAATTAAAATTGAGAGAAAGAAACTGACTATCGCATATGGAAGCGAAAGAGAAAAAAAATATTAGCGCATATGGAAAAATAAACAATGAACAATTCTAGGGCTCAATTAGAGATATTCGTCTGATAGAAATGAGTTGAAGATGTGAGGAGACGAAGTCTCTCACGTCATCGAAAGATTATAGAGTTAGGATTTAATTCACTTTTGAATGATTGCGGATCTTTGAAGTTATTGTGTAACAAAGAAGATATCTTTGGCTTATTTCCTAAGTCGATAGCTGATTTACTAGATGACGAAGATAGTTGCAACATTTTTCTTCAACCAATGACATTCATTACACTCGATTTCTCCAGGAAAAACACTACAATGTGATGAGTAGGCTTCTTCAAAAGACTTGTTCATCGATACACTTAACCTTTGTTGACACATCCTTTCTCGAAACTTCAACATGCTAATAGATTCAATAGATAGAGAAATTTCGATCGTCTTGATAGATTCTTTTGTTTCTTTCAAACCCTTATCTTTCATTCTTTCTGAATACTCGATAGCAAGTCTTGATGTTAAAGACTATTTGGTTGTCGCCACACTCCATTAATTACCTTTCCCAAGAACTTATTTAATACCTCGTCTAAACGCATATATAACTTATAGGGGTCACATATTTTGGTCAACATACAAAGAGTATGCCAGAATCAAGAGTGGCAGTTCATAGTAATCGAGATCAAACAATTAATACTTCGTATTTAGGAAGTACCTACAAATGTAAGTTCGGATGAGAATATATTTCAACCTCGAGGAAAAGTAGAACCATGAATAGTTGAAGAATGAGACACACCTGAAGTTAGGGCTGAGCAACTGGTCCGAACCGGACCGAACCGAACCGAAGTTCGGTTATGGCCCGGTTCGGTCTCAAAAAAACGTGGACCGAATCCCGGACCGAAAGAGTCTGTCCGGTTCGGTACAAATACCGACCGGTCCGGTTTGGTTCCGGTTCGGTCCATTTTTTCTTCAATTTTCATCATACAGCTCCATTTTTTCTTCCAGTTCTTACTGCCAGTGTTAGGCCTTTTATCTTTCTCATTCCATTTGTACACAATAACTCCAGATTTATCACTCCATTCTCCATCAATTTCACAATCCATTAAGAAACAAGAAAAACAGAGACAAATTACAAAGGGGAAAATATTAGCTTCCAAGGTTGTTGTGCTGTCGGCGCCGGCGGACGGATGAGGAGGCGGAACAAACCGGAGTCGGCGGCTGGAGAGTGGCATCAATATTTAATGAACATTTAATTGAAGGTTTGGATGTTTATCAACATTTAATCAAAGGGGAAAATATTACCTATATCCCTTGTTGGCTTGTTGTTGTCGGGTGTCGGTGCCGGCAGACGGAGGAGGAACCGGAGTCGGCGGGGCTGCGGCTGGAGAGTGGAGAATAGGGCGACGGGCCGGCGGCTGGCTTACGGCGGCGCTGAGTAGTGAGTAGTGAAGTGAGGGAAATTGTTTTGAAATGTATACAGCTAGGGCAGTGAGTACGGGTTGGGTTTTAATTAGGAATAGTAATAGTAAAATTAGGAAGAAAAAAAAATGAAATGGGTTTCGGTTCAACCGGTTCGGTTCGGGGAACCGACCGGTTTTACCGAAAACCGACACTTACCAAGGGTCGGTTTTGGGGCTGAAACCGATTACCCGACCGGTTTTCCGGTTCGGTAATCGGTTCGGACCGATTCGGTCGGTCCGGTCTGGTTCGGTCGGATAACCGAACCGGGCTCAGCCCTACCTGAAGTACTAGGTACAGAATAGTCATCATCAATCAAACTAACAATGGCTAAGAAAGAATTTCATGTAGTACAAACTAGCGAGATGAATCATAGTCAGGCATGAACATAAAAATAGTAAATAAAGTCATTATAACAATGAGTAACTCGATCTGAAGGTTCAAATGACCTAAAATTTTTAAGAATTGTATGTAAGAAATTAAATTTATAGTAAATCACCAAGATTCAAAGAAACGTGTATCGATTTCATACTATCAAGAATAACTCATACACAAGACTCAAAAATACGATGGATCCATGAATGAAATAGAACCAAAGAACGGAGCTCAAGGAGAATCCAAATATATTCAGATTCGATGGATCATTACGAATGAGTAATGTTTGAAATCAGAAGAACGAGTTAAATCTCAAGATTTATGTTGGATAAGAATATGAAGACTCGTCATTAATAGAAAAGAAAGGAATCGATAAGTAACAATTGGATTCACCACAATGACGAAAAACATACATATAACGATCACAAGCTCGAAATAAAAAGTACGAATATTATAGTAAGGGTGAAACAGTTAATTAAAAAGAAAGAAGATGAATAGAGCTTACAAAAGTAGATAAATCAATTTGGAGAGGAAATGTCTGAAGTCATCAACATGAATTCTGAATAAGGAAAACTCATGCGATGATGGAATTCGAAAAGGTTTAGGGATATATTAGTCATTTTATATGTACTTCAAGTAAGGTCACTTGATTTAAGTAATTCACTAAACACGAAATCAAGGAGGATATTCATCTACAATCATCATCAGACAATAATTCAAACAATTCAGTCAATGTAACGTCAAGTATATTCTGGATACCAAAATAAAACAACAAATCAAGTAATCACATTAACAATCAAACATATCCCCTTCCCCCAAGGCCACGCACAATACCTATGTTTTGGTTCCAGTTTTGTCCTAAAAGTGAACTACCCAATGTGGGTAGACACCCTGCAATATTGCCGGTTAGTCCCACCTTACTAGCACCACAGTACGATTCCGAGGACAATATCCTGGCCATGAGCCGAAGCTCTGATACCATCTGTGACGGCCCGACTCCGCGGGTTCGTCGGATAACGGTCGAAAAGTTATTATTATTTTGAAAAAGAGTTAAAATATCGAAACCTTTAAAAAGAACGATAAATTAAAATCGAGAAATAAAGATTTTAAGCAGAAGCGGTTTAAAACGATATAAGAACAATTTTGATTACTAAGTTTAAAGCGGAAGTAATTAAAACAAATTTTAGCGGATGACATGACATGGTGAAACAACTTGTGGGACCCAACAGAAATACAAGAAGATTAAGATTAATATTTGATGAAATTTTAAAATCATTTTTTATAGACATTCACATTTTACAAAATTAGCTAAATTACCAAAATATTTAGCAAGATATAATAAAAATCAACTTAGACATATAAGAGATTTAAATTATGAGTTCAAACGAGGATCTTAAAATCAAATAAGAATTTAGACAAAAGTTCAACTACTTTCTGGAACTAGGGTGGGACAGCAACCGTGATGACCTAACCGCAACATGAACTATCATTTACCCCAAATACCAGTAGCTGAAAAGATTGAAACACGGAATGCATAAGTTGATCGTCCAACTTAGTGAGGCTATAGTGCACTTGTGCGTGATGCAACATAATATACATGAGCATATACAACAGTGCAGTAAATTATCATATATAACAATTTAAGCACGTTAAACAAGTAACCAATATTTGTTGATGCCGTCCTCCTCTTACCCTCCAATCCACAGTCAGGAAAACCACCACCGAACACTCCAAGTAAGGTGCGACCTTACATTACAGTGCGTATTGACGTCAAATGCCAGGAGTTTGACATTCACTCCCCAAGTGTAACCTCCACACTTGGCTCGTGAAGAAGGTCTACGGTGGATCGAGGTAACCCTCCGGCCCTTACCTTCCGGCGACCAAGAGCAATGTCCGAATTCCATAAGGATTACTATGCCTAGTCCTAGTAAGATTATGTTTCCTTGTAAAGCTAGGGTTACAGTCATATAAATACCTAGTTAAACATTGTATTAGGGGGAGACAAATCAGAGCTTACACCTATATACTTGGGCAATCTGGTATCATATTTAATAGAAAAGCTCTTGCTATACTATTTACATATTCATCGTATTGCTTACTTAATTGTTCTTTACGTAATTGTTCTTCCTTGAGATTGATCCATCCGGAATAAAGTAACAAAGCCCTATAACATATACCTAAATTGACTTCCAAAACATACATCATTGATTTAATCTAACCCAATAAAAAAACGGTTAAATCAACTACTTTGACAGTTGTTTCCACGTTTAATCTTCATGTTCTTTTGGCGGTTTGAGCTCTTCAAATCTGCTGCATTTTCCATTGACTGATACTTTCAGTACATGTGTAACAATATTGAGATATTTTGGGAGTTGGTTAACCTTAATCCTTATCTATTATTTATTTTCCTACTTAATTACGTGGCCACTGCCTGCCTTTATTAAATTATTAATTTAGTTAAGCACATGATTAAGACCAACCTTTGGGCCATGTCTCACGACTGGGCCATTAATTCAATAACTAGGCATTTAAATATTTTGGGCTTCTTAATTTATTGGACTGCACTCATTAATAATCTCACGCCCGTTCATTGTTATGGCCCAACTGCTCCACTACTCCCTTGATTATCGAGCCAACCACATTCTGTCGGGCCATTATTGGCCTGATAATCATAAAAAATATTTTGGGTATAAACACGCACAAATTTTCGGTCAATTTCATATCACAAGTTTTTAATCCGTAGACACATAATGGAACTTGAAAAAAAAACATATAATTGAGAACTTACAACAAAATATCCATAACATTTCTAAGTTTCAAACTAATGCATACTTTTATCTTCATATGTTAGCTGGTATATATTATTAATACATAAAAAAAAAGAAAATAATCTCGGTTTGTGTGTTTTCTATTTCCTTGATATCATTTTGTATCTCTAATTAGATTTTACATCAAAATGGCCTTATAATTCTCCAACTAACTAGAATAAAACATTTATAGGTTACTTTATGTCAAATTAGAGTAGTGTTTGTATATAATTTGTTTAAAGATAAAAAAATTGTTATTTGTTTGAATTTTCAGAGAGTAGTTTGAGGAAATTGAGAGATGAAAAATTTATTTCAGAAAATAAAAAATATTTTTGCAGGGCCGGCCCAAATGCTAGGCAACTTAGGCGGCGCCTAGGGCCCCCGGTCGGAGGGCCCCAAAATTTATATTTAGGTCTTTAGGAAAATTAAAAAATTAAATATTTTTAATTTTATTAATTTTATATATAAAACATGTATCATGTCTCACTTGGTAAGACTTTCTCATAATGTAATGAGTGGGAGGTCTAGTGTTCAAATCTCAATATTGAGTTTTTTTCGTATATTTTGATTGTTTATGTTATTTAACTTTTATTTTATAATAATGTTCGTATTTTTTATTTTCCTTTCGTTTCCTTTTTTTACTTAATGATTTCTTGTCAATTTTTTTTCATAATTAGTACTTAAAAAAAAATTTCTTTGTAATTAGTACTTAAAAAAAATTATCATAAAAAGAATACGGTTTTTTTTCTTTGAAATATAATTTTTCTGCTTATTACTTTCTCATTTATTACATTGCAAAAAAGAAATTTACCCCCAATAAAATTGGTCTAGCCCCATTCATATTTTTATATGTATATGTATCTTTTTCTTAGTTTTATATATGATGTATAACTTTTTCTATACATGATATATAATTAATAGAGTTAAAAATGTCACAAAATGAAATAAAGTCAAGTAATCAATTATGATATTTGTAAAAGAATGAAATAGAGTTAAGGATGTACATATACTTGTAAAATTTGCTTCGGCTAAAATAATGTTTGTAATATTAAAAATTATACAAAAAAATTTACGGTTAAATCTTTTAAAAGTTAAAAAAGTTTGTTATTTAATTATCTTTCTAAAAAATGATATGTTAATATTTAATTAATAAATTGATTATATATTTTTATATGAACGGGCCCCAAATTTGAAATTCGCATAGGGCCCTCGAATGTTTATGACCAGCCCTATATTTTTATTTGGCATTTTTCAAACACAATTTTTTTTGAGAAACGCCAAACAAACAGGTCCTTAGTGGGCTTGCATCTAAATTGCATTGTTACATTTTGACTGAGGGGTTGCCCAACCATTCATTAACATGTAAATTGTTTTATAGTCCAAGGAAGCTTGGGCCATTTTAGGTACCCATAATTTTTCCAATGGGTAGCATTAATTTTAAGCTAATTTATAGGAGACCCATGCCTTGTATAATTGGAGATAAAGATAGTATTTGGTTTGTCCAACAACGTATAATAAATAAATTATACATAACTCATCTACTTTGAATTATCACGTTGTTTTCTTCAAATTGATGAGAAATAATTTGTAAAATATTTATTAATCGTTAATTTGTAAGTGCGTTCTGTATTAGTCAGATAGTGGAGTTATATAAAGTATGCTATTAAAATAAATTACCGATAAATTTGTAAGTGGGTTCTGTATTAGTCAGATAATGAAGTTATATAAAGTACGCTATTAAAATAAATTAATAAATATAATATATAGTGAATAATACATACGGTTCAAATTTAAGTAATTGCACTAATATTTTGACCTCTTATAGTAATTCATCAAATTACAATTTTTTTTCTGTGTAGCCTTTTATATAAAAGTATTTTCCAAAATGATTCATACTGAAAAGTATTTTCTTAAATGAATTGTGTATATTTAAGGAAGTACATTTCAGTTTGAGTCATTTTGAAAAATACTTTTATCTAAAAGGCTATATTGAAAAAAAATTCTAGAAGTTTTCTCTATAATATTCCTATAATTAAGAGAATAAAATATATTTATTAGAGGTTACATAAATGAATTAAATTACTTACCTAATTAGTCAGATTAGTAAGGTAATTTCTTCTTTTTCCTAAGAATGTCTTTGGACAAATATCAATTCGTAGATAATTTATAATTAGGACCTAAATCTAAACTTATCTTCTAGATGCCTCTATCTATCTTAGATTTCACAAATATTATGTGGGTATTAAGTTATTAACCATACTAAAATCTCATTTCTAAAAGAAGAAAATGAAACAAATTTCGATTTTTGAACATATATATATATATACCTGATGTTTTGGAGTTCTAAAGAGCATTAACCTTAAAAAGAGCAATCATTATTCATCCGTAGAAAAATTAGATTGAAAATCATGAGGTTTATTAAAATGGAACCTTTGGTAGCTATTGTGATGGTACTCATCTTTTTTGCATATACAAATTCTGCAGCTGAAATTGTTCGACCACCACCTGAAATAATTCACCCCGATAATTTCTCACATTTTCTTCGATGTATGAGGAATTGCTTTTTAGATTGCCTTCAAATTCGGCATTCTTGTTTCAGGCCTTATTATGACCACTGTCGCAAAAATTACAGTCAATCGACTTATTCCTCCGCCGAACCACCGGTTTCGTTATGGGGGCATGATTTAACCGAATTTCGTCGGGTAGGATTATATCAGTAAATTGGTGATATTGGGGATTCTCAATATATATGATTTAAAGGGCTCTGTTACTTTATTCCAGATGGATCAATCTCGAGGAAGAACAATTAGATGAAACAATCAGTAATAAAGACAATCAATGAATATGATAGTATGGCAAAAGCTTTTCTATTCAATAACCTTAGATTATTTTGGTATACAGGCGTAAGCAGAGTATGTAAAGCGTGTGTAATACAATGATTAACTAGGTATTTATATCATATTAAACCTAGCTTTACAAGGAAACATAATTCTAATAGGACTCCGCCCAATCGTCCTTCTTGAGTCCGGATTGTAGTCTGTTTGTTGAGAAGAGTCGTATTCTACCGGGTCGATAAGATAATCCCGAACTGACTCGTCTGGTCGAACCGATCTTATTTTCCTTAGTCGATCCAAACATTATAAGGGGTGCGAAATAGCCCCCATCAGTACTTCCTCACTTCTTCGAGCGTATATGTAGTAAAAGCTCGTAGAAGTAGATGGTTTCTTACGAATGTTATTTTCTGTGAGTCGTGCCTCGTTAAAAACCTTACTTAAGAAAAAACCCTGAGGGAAAAAATCTTAAGTAAGGAAAAGAGTGCTACGCATCATAGATAGTCGTTTTCTCTTCCCAATTATGAACCGCTACGCGTCCCTTCGGGGAGGCCTTTCATCTTTTTCCGTTTCGGCGGGAACGTGATTAGTTGTGAGGAGTTCGAAACGTCTTTTCACTTCTCACTATAAATAGGTGACTATTAAGTTTGTCATTTTGACTTTATACTTCCTTTCACTTCGCAGTCATTTTCTTGCTCAGTCGTTCATCATTTAAAATTTTCCTTTTATCGACTTATATCCTCCGAGGATCCAAAAAATGGCTTCTATAAGAAAATCTTCTTCCTCCTTTAGGGAGAATGTCACTCCCATTATCGAGGAGGCGTTGCATTCTAATCCTTCGAGCGAGCAAAATGGAGTTTCAGAATTCATTGTTCCTGCTGAGGATACATTTAAGGTACAAATTCTTTCTGATATGGACGTCGCTGCCCGAGCCAAGAAAGGCAAAGGCACAGCTCCTCAAATTTCTGAACCGATTGAGGATCTAGCTTGTGCTTACACTGTGGATACTTTCTCTGAGGTTGTGAACAATTATTCCAAATATTTCCCGGAGGGTTCCGAGATAGTTCTCCCTTCTCCTTCTGATAGGGTTACATCACCGACGGAGGGATGTCGAGCCTTTTACACGGCCCATTTTAATAGTGGTCTGCGTCTTCCGTTGTCTGCCCTCCTTCTTGCTATTTTAAAAATATTCAGTGTGTCCTTGACTCAATTAGTCCCTAATTCCGTGGCCTTCGTGGTTTGTTTTTCTATTTTGATGACAGCGAAAGGGTTCCAACCCTCCTTTCGTAATTTTACGCAATTGTTTCGCTTTAACATTTCTAGTTCCTCCAATCGCGGATATTTCTTCGCTAGCCGGAAGCCTAGTCGCGCAATCTTTGACTCCCCAGTTTCTAGCAACCCTTCTTGGAAATCTCATTTTTTCTTTGTTTGTCCACCATCTCATCTTCATTTGGCGGATGGCTCGACTACGCCCTTTTCGTGGGATCATGACTCCAAGTGGGTTTATGGAGGTCGCCTTCCGACCGGTGAACTTATTCCTGACGATCCTCAGTTTATTGGTGAAATCCAGGCTATGCGTGCCAATAAATATCAGAGTGCTCTTCTTATTGGAGAAGTTTTCCTTCGTAAAGCGGGATTGAGTACTCATGTTTTTCCAATCACTTCGTCATCTGAATCACTTGGTAAGCATTTATTTCAGCATAGTGATGTGATGATCTCTTTTCTGCAGAGGGTCTGACTTTGACCGTGTTTCTTTTTCAGCTCATATGGTATAAAATTCCCGACATTCTTCAAAGGGAAAAATGGTGTTGTCTAAATCCACCAAAACCATAGAGAATGTTCCTATCGAGCAGAGAGCGTCTCGGAAGAGAAAATTGGAGTTGAGTCATGACTCCAAGGAGAATAGAGAGGATCTCTAGATTTTTCTCAAGAATCCCCTATTCGTCAGGGGACAGGATCCGGTTATCCCCCCTCCAGCTTAGGACATCTTTGGGTATACGAGGATGTCGCAGCTGGTCGATGCCTCATCCTAATGACAATCCGGTGGAGAGAAAGAAGAGTTATTATGGTCGTTCTGGTAACGATCTTTCTTTACTCGGCGATAATCATCCAAAACCTACTTTGGTCGAAATGATCGAGGATCATTTAGAGGGAAAAAGAATTGCTGGCTATCCTGAGAATGATTCTTTAGTTCACGACGAGAGCGAAAATGCAGTGGATAAGGCCACTCGTGTTCTTTTGTCCGGCGTTTTTACTCGTGACATGAATAAGCTTTTTCGGAAGGATCCTTTGGAGAAATTTCAGCGAGCTTCTCTTTATGCTGAAAAGGTGATCTCTTTTTAAGTGTGCTTATAGGGTAATTTTCTTCGAGGATCACTTTAGTTTGCTAATTCATTTCTTTTTACCCCTTTTCTTTTTTTTTTCAGACTAAGACTTGTTTGGCATCATATGACTATGGAAACTGCTCTCTGGAAACAACAATGTGAGTTTCTGGATGAGAAATATAAAACTTTACATCATAAGTCTCCTGATTCGGAGGTTGGTCCCTCAATGACTTCTTCCATTCCGGTCGTAGAGACTCGGGCTACGGGGACTGATGACCAGGAGATTATAGACAGGGTTCTGGAGACTTCCCGCGCTCAAGAACAAGCCAATCAATTGGCTAAAAAGTTAGAAGAGTTCCAACTTCAGAGTACTGCTCGAATTAGCGAGTTGGAATCTCAAATATCAAGTCTTCAAGCTTCTCTAGAGGAGTACGAGAGGGACATTCTTCTTAGTGGACTCAGGGATCGTTATGGCCGGAATCCTGATGAAAAAGTGATTCGTGAATTCCTCAGCTCTCCTGTTCATACAGCGCAGGTATATCAAATGGTTGGTCCGCTCCTAGAAAGTACGTTCAAGAAGGCGATTTATCAGTTGGTCGCTTTTGAAATGATAGATGATCGTGAAAGGAATATTTTAAAACGGCTCACATTCGGTTGAACCATTATGGCGAAGTATATTCTCCTTCCGAGCTTCCGGACGTCGTTTATCAAAAATTTCCTTTGGCGCACCTCGTAAAAGTGTTTGGAAAACCATTGCCGATTCCTCCTTCAAATATTAATGACGAGGTCGATGACAATTTTATCGATCCAGAGGAAGAGGAAGACGATATCGAGTCAGCAAAACAAGGAGACGTCGCTAGCGAACAGAAGATCCCGGACGGCGACCAAGCTGTGTGATACATTGATCTGTGAAATAACCTTTGTAACTATTTACCGTCGGTTTAATTGTAATATTACTTTTTTATCCATTTGTAAGATAAACGTTTCATATTCTGACAGTCACGTCCTTTCGTCTTCTCTGTAATAATTCAGACAAGTCATTAACTTTGCCGTAATCATTATGCGTATGTCTTTTCAAATTCTAGTGTTTATTCCAAGGCCAGTTTCTGTATTTCGCGCCCTTTCTTTGGGTCTATCGCCTCTTTTCGTATAGTATAAATATAAAAGGTAAAAACTTGACTCGCTATTTACCGCTTTACTCATTTCTTAACAGAATACTCTTTCTTCAGCAGGTCGATAAGCTTTCTCGATATTTTAATTTTACTTTTCGAATTCCGATCATGAGTAATTTTTTTGGTAACACATCGAAGCATCCTTCCCATGAGAACGCTAAAAATATCAGACTGAAGAAGTCTTGAACAGAGGGGCCCTCGATGGAACCTCCTCGTTCGTCCTCCGTTAGTAGGTCGGCGACCGATACTCCTGTCATTCCTTCTGAACCTTTTTCTGTAGTTAGTTCATCTTTTGTACAACCAAACTTTTCTTCTTCTGGTGAAGTAGGAAGTAGGCCTTCCCCTGGTCGGGTGGCTTTTGGTGATATGTCCAACGTGGAGCAGACTTTTAATATACCTGTTTCTTCAGGTGTTTCTTCTTTTGAGCATGGTTTTTGATGGGGGCTATTTCGCACCCCACATAATGTGCGGATCGACTAAAGAACATAAGATCAGTTCGACCAAATCATACAGTTCGGGATCATTTTATCGACCCGGCCGAATACAGCTCTCTTCGACAAGAAGACTATACTCCGGACCCAAGGAGGATATTTGGGCCGAGTCCTATTAGGACTATATTTCCTTGTAACACTAGGTTTAGTATGATATAAATACCTAGTCAATCATTGTATTGGGGTACGCTGAATGAGAAGGCAAATACGCCATTGAATTCTGCATAAACAGCATAACTCAGTATTACTTAATAAAAAGAAAGAGCTTTCTCTTCATACTTGTGTTATACTTGCGTTGGTTACGATATTTACTTATTGTTCTTACGAAATTGCTCTTCCTTGAGATTGATCCATCCTGAGTAAAGTAACAGAGCCCTATAAACTATATATTGAGAATCCCCAATATCACAATTTTACTGATACCATTAACCCGACCAAATCCGGTTAAATCAGTTGGCGCCCACCGTGGGGCTAGGTTAATTATTCGATTGACATATGGCTCGTCCAAGGAAAAGCGCTCGTGTTGGAGCAAGAAGTAACACAACCACCGGTCATAACACATCTGAAGATCCACAGGATAATAATGATAATAACGCCCACAACACCAACGAGAATTTGCAGGGTCCTCTTCCTCATCAGCAGGAACCCCAAGGAGATCTTCCCGGTACCATACCGGAAGAACCGGAAGTCCCTGCGATCCCCGTTCCTCTCCCGGGCGCTCAGGAGAGATTGCGACAGATTGCTATGCTCGTTAAATCACTCTCCCCAGAGGAATTACTCGTACTTGAACAAGTTCCTCGAAACGTTAGGACTGCTAGGGCGAATCCAGCTCAAGGAGCGCCAAGGCAAAACGATCAGACCTCTCAACAAGTTGACAGCCCGGCGAGCGAGCTGCGCTCGCTACACAGTCCGCAGCAGGGCAATTCAAAACCCTCCAATAACCATTCCCGAAGGAAACCAGGACAAAGAAAACCACAACCGGGGCGCAGCGGGTCCAAGGAACGTACAATAATCCCTATCGAGGATGACATAGATGATGCAGTCCCAGATCGACCGCGAACAATGCGATTCTCGGAAAGAGAAATCGAAAGGATGGTACAAGAACGACTCGAACAACGCCTACGATCTGTTCAAAACCCGTGGGCCCGAACCATGGAACTCCAGGAGAGCCTCGCGGCCTGTTCTCCTTTCTGCAGAGAAATAAAGGAGGCACAGTCAATCGGACAGGTCCCGGGGAGACTACCCCGATACGACGGAACCACTGATCCAGATGACTATATTTTTAGCTTCACCAATATAATGAACTTATACGCTCACTCGGTGGAATTCACCGCCAAATTAATGGTAACCACATTTGAAGGACTCGCATTGGACTGGTTCGCCAAACAACCTGCCAACTCCATATTCAGTTTTCGGGAATTATGCAATAAATTGACACAGCAGTTTGCCAGTCAGAAGAGGCAAAAACTTCCGATGAGCTACTTAGGAACTATACACCAACAAGAGGGAGAATCCTTAAGAAACTGGTTGGCGAGATTTAACGTAGAATTACTTAAAATCGATTCCCCAACTATCGATTACATAATTTCCATTCTCTTCGACCTCACGAAGAACAGGCAGTTCGGAAATGCCCTCAGTCGAAAACAACCAAGAACGTTCGCCGACATCATGAGCTTGGCATCTAAATATATGACCCAAGAAGAGATGAATTCATTTAAAGATAAAAACAAAAACAAAGTCGCAACTTCAGGCTCCAAACGGCAAGATAGGATTCCTGCCCAAAGATCCATGGATTATGAACGATCTTTTAGAAAAGGCAACGTTTTCCAGCGATTGGAATACAATAAAACCGACCAACAAAGACAACCTAATTTTTATCAAAGACCAAGAAACCCCGAACTAGCGATCAGAGGCAGGGTTAATCAAGTAGAACACCCAAGGCTGAATGCTCCGATAGAAAAAATATTGGAACTACTAGAAAGGAATAATTGGATCCCTGAAGCGAAGAAAATCGCTCAGCCCAGACCAGGATCTCGAAACTATGAGTTATACCGCAGATATCATCGGGCACACGAACATCGAACAGAAAATTGTTTTCACCTTAAAAAAGAAATTGAAAAACTAATCGAATAGGGAAAACTAGACGACTATCTAGAGCGAGATAACCACAAGAGGGGAAGAAGTAGAAGCCCTCGGAATAATAATCAAAGAAGAAATTCTCGTCGAAGGTCACTCGAGCATGGTCCAACTCAGGAGTCGAACCATGACCAGATCAATGGAACCATCCATACAATATCCGGAGGACCCGCAGGTGGAGATAATCGTAACGCCCGACGAAGGACAGCTAGATCCATAATTGGAAGCTTAAAATACCCAAAAGAAATATGGACTCTCGAAAACAAACCAATAAACGACCAGCTAATCAGCTTTAACGAAGGCGAAGTACCCAAAAACATTGTCTGGGACACAAAAGAGGATAACCCCGATTTCCCGATGGTGGTGTCGCTAGAAATAGCGAATTATAATGTCAAAAGAATCCTAATCGATAATGGGAGCTCGGCGAATATCATCTCCCGGGAGGTTTTAGCACAGATGAACTTGGGACAGATAAACCTACAGAAAGTAGCTACGCCATTAGTAGGGTTTGGAGGATCCGAAATCGTCCCCAGCGGAACAATAACCTTAAGTGTATCACTCGGGAAAAAACCGCACCGGACAGTGAAGCTAGTAAAATTTCTAGTGGTAGAAACACCCTTCGCTTATAACCCAATATTAGGACGACCAGCCCTCAACCTATTCCGAGTCGTTGTCTCAACTTATCATCAGAATATAAAGTTTCCGACCGACAGAGGCATCAGGGAAATAATGAATGATCACTATATGGCATGAGATTGCTACAGCACCTTATTAACTTTGAAAAACCACCCCGAATCAATTACCCCGAGCAAAAGAAAGCTCGTAGACGATGATGTTGGAAACGAGGTTCAAATCCCTAGTACTGATCGAATAGATAAAAAGGGAAAAGAACCGCTAGATTTAGCTTTGAAGCCACCTGAACATAAGGATGTAATTCTAGTGCAAGGGGACTCGTCGAAAACAACAAGAATAGGAACTGAATTGAGCAAGGAAGGGGAAGTAATGTTGATTGACTTTCTCAGAGATAATGTCGACGTCTTCGCTTGGAGCGCGAATGACATTGAAGGAATTGATCCTCGAATAATCAAGCATTCGCTAAAAAATTGATCCCTTGGCAAAACCCGCTAGACAAAAGAAGAGAAATCACAGGCCAGTAAAAGATAAAATCATCAAAGCCGAAGTAGAAATGCTACTTGAAGCAAAACAAATCCGAGAAATACACTTCTCAGAATGGCTATGCAATGTTGTTCTAGTAGCAAAAGGGGATAAAAAGGACAACAAATGGAGAATGTGTAATGATTTTACCGACCTTAATAAATTATGCCCACGAGATCCGTACCCCCTCCCAAGGATTGACTTATTAGTTGACTCAACCGCTGGCTTCGCAATTTTCAGTATGATGGATGCCTTTCAAGGGTTTTATCAAATATACATGGATGAGCGGGACCAAGAGAAGACTGCGTTCATAACCGAGCAGGGAGTATATTGCTTTATAGTAATGCCATTCGGCTTAAGGAATGCCGGGGCTACTTACCAAAGGTTAGTAAACCTAATGTTCAAAGAGTTAATCGGAGAGATAATGGAAGTCTATGTGGAAAACATGTTAGTCAAAAGCATGAACGAAGCGGATCACGTAAAACATCTTGATCGATGTTTCCGAATATTGAGAAAATACTGCATGATGTTAAATCCCGTGAAATGCACTTTCGGTGTCAAGTCAGGAAAATTCTTGGGCTATTTGGTACATCAACGAGGAATCGAAGCCAACCCAGAAAAAATTCGAGCCATAGCCGAAATGAAGCCTCCCAAAACCATCTCCCAAGTTCAAAGCTTGGTAGGAAAAATCGTAGCGCTGAACAGATTCATATCAAAATCAGCAGACAGAAGTTTGCCCTTCTTCCAAACGCTTCGAAAAGCAAAAAACTTCGTTTGGACCGAAGAATGCGATCAGGCCTTCAACCAGCTCAAAGAATATTTAACAACATCCCTGTTGTTGGCCAAACCGACCGAAGGGGAACCATTGTATATCTACATCTCGATCTCCGATGCGGCCGTTAGTTCAGTACTGATCAAAATAGAAGGATCAGAACATAAGCCTGTCTATTATTTAAGCAAATTACTACAAGGGGCGGAGAAGAATTACTTGGAAATTGAGAAATTCGCTTTGGCCTTAGTAGTGGCAGCATGAAGACTTCGACCTTACTTTTTGACCTACAAAATCGTGGTTTTAACAAACCAACCGCTAAGACAAGTCTTAGCAAAGCCAGAAGCTTCCGGAAGACTAATCAAATGGGCGATCGAACTCGGTCAATTCGAAATCGACTACAAACCGAGAATTGCAATTAAGGCCCAAGTATTAGCTGATTTCCTACTGGAAACTCCCACACAACAACCGAACTATCGAGCAGCCTCAACGACGATATCTTGATCATAGAAGATCAAACTTGGTTAATGCATGTTGACGGTGCTTCGTGCCGAGAAGTAGGAGGTGCTGGAATCAACTTCACCGGACCGAATAAAGAGGATTTAAATTATGCAATAACATTGGACTTCGTCGTAACAAACAATGAAGCAGAATATGAAGCGTTAATCGCAGGAATGGAAATGGCGATCAAGGCAAACATTAGAAGCCTTAAAGTGTTAACAGATTCAGAGTTAGTGCAAAGACAAATAGAAGGCCTATATGAGGCTAAGGAATTTAATATGGTTAAGTACCTTACCAAAGTGAAAACACTAGCGGAAAAATTCGAAAGCTTCGGTATACAGAACATCCCACGTTCGGAAAACAAATGGGCCGATCAACTATCTAGGTTCACAGGAGCCCATGACGGAAAAACTGAAAGGGTAATCAACTGGTTAATCTCTAGTACACCGGCCATCGACATCGATGAGGTACCAGCGGTTGATATAATGGAAATCGAAGAAGCAGAAGAAAATTGGATGACTCCAATGATAAACTATCTTCGAGAAGGAAAATTGCCGCTTGACCAGAATGAAGCTCGGAAAATAAAATATCGGGCTCCAAAATACACATTAGTAGGAGAAAAACTCTACCGGAGATCAGTGTCAGGAATTCTTCTGAAATGCGTCTCTGAATCACAAACCACTGATATTCTACGAGAGATACATGAAGGAAATGCAGGGAATCACAGCGGAGCAAGGGCATTGGCTTTAAAATGCCTCCGAACAGGTTATTATTGGCCTACCATCAACAACGACGCCGCTCAGTATGTCCAAAAATGTCATCACTGCCAAGTCCATGCTAATCTATGTCATCGACCAGCAGAAAATATGCACCCTATACCGGTATGTTGGCCTTTCGACCAATGGGGAATGGACATCGTGGGACCGTTCCCAACGGCAAGATCCAAGAAAGCTTATGTCCTGGTCGCTGTAGAATACTTCAGCAAATGGATAGAATGCATCGCCCTTGCACGAATAACTCAATTCCAAGTGATCAACTTCCTATGGAAATTCATAGTTTGTCGATTTGGCATCCCAAGGATCCTAATCTCTGATAATGGAACCCAATTCGCGGGAAAACAGATAATAGAATGGTGTTCGAGACTTGGGATTCAACAAAATTTCACTTCTGTCGGGCATCCTAGAGCAAACGGACAGACTGAAGTAGCAAACCGAGAAATAATAAAATCCTTGGAAAAAAGATTAGGAGCGGCCAAAGGAAAATGGCTCGATGAACTCCCAGGAGTACTTTGGGCTAATCGAACCACTGTCAGGAGCTCAACCGGAGAAACCCCGTTTAGCTTGGTATATGGTTCGGAAGCTGTTATTCCTTTTGAAACTCTAATTCCAACACCAAGAATTGAAATGTACGATGATGAGAAAAATGAAAAGACAAGAGAAAATGATATCGATTTAACAGAAGCTTTAAGAGAAAAAGCCGCTGTACAATTGCAAGCCACTAAAGCAAATATGGAAAAGGCATACAATCAAAAGGTACGCATCCGAACCTTCAAAGAAGGAGACATGGTTTTAAAAAAGGTAGAAGTATCAAAGCATGTGGGAAAATTACAACAAAATTGGGATGGACCTTACGTTGTCATTGGCGTAGGAAAGAAAGGTTCATACAAAATTGCACACTTGGATGGAACAGCTTTACCAAGAACATGGAATGCAGTCAACCTTAGGAAATACTATGGTAAATAAATTTTAGCAGATTATGCTCCTTTATTTTATTAAGTCTTAATCTTTGTAATAAAGGCCTGAGCCTACAGTTCAATTATTAAAGATTTTAGCAATTTTAAATATTAAGTCAAGATTGGATATAAATCGATTGTTTCGATAAAACACTCCTTGGAATTCTACTATCATATTGGTTGGGATTGGGACAAAAGGAGATAAGTATACATTGATCCGCTCAATAAACACTCCTCGATCCAACCATACAAACGAGTCGAGTATACATTGATCCGCTCAATAAACACTCCTCGCTCCAACCATACAAACGAGTCGAGTATACATTGATCCGCTCAATAAACACTCCTCGATTTGTTTTCGACGATCTAAAAGGCTTCTGGTATTAAAAACCTAAGTCTAAATTATAACGAGTTGAGTATACATTGATCCGCTCAATAAACACTCCTCGATTTGTTTTCGACGATCTAAAAGGCTTCTGGTATTAAAACCTAAGTCTAAATTATAACGAGTTGAGTATACATTGATCCGCTCAATAAACACTCCTCGATTTTTTTTTCGACGATCTAAAAGGCTTCTGGTATTAAAAACCTAAGTCTAAATTATAACGAGTTTAGTATACATTGATCCGCTCAATAAACACTCCTCGATTTGTTTTCGACGATCTAAAAGGCTTCTGGTATTAAAAACCTAAGTCTAAATTATAACGAGTTGAGTATACATCGATCCGCTCAATAAACACTCCTCGATTTGTTTTCGACGATCAAAAAGGCTTCCTGTATTAAAAACCTAAGTCTAAATTATAACGAGTTGAGTATACATTGATCCGCTCAATAAACACTCCTTGATTTGTTTTCGACGATCTAAAAGGCTTCTGGTATTAAAAACCTAAGTCTAAATTATAAAGAGTTGAGTATACATTGATCCGCTCAATAAACACTCCTCGATCTGTTTTCAACGATTTAAAAAGACTTCTGGTATTAAAAACCTAAGTCTAAATTATAAAAGAGTTGAGTATACATTGATCCGCTCAATAAACACTCCTCGACCTGCTATAACGACTAAAAGGCTTTTGGCATGAAAAACTAAGTCTCAAATAAAGGAGTTAAGTAAAAATTGATCCGCTCAATAAACACTCCTTGATTGTTTTTCAACGATTAAAAGACTTCTGGTACTGAAAGCCTAAGTCTAAACTAAAGGAGTTAAGTAAACATTGATACACTCAATAAACACTCCTCGTTGACAATCACAAATAACGATTAAAACCGAATACAACAAAAATGAAGTTTTATTCATCTTTTTACATGTAGAAGAGTTACAAAAACTTGATTACAAAGTTCGTATACAATTACAAGGGTTTAGATAAAATGACCCTATAGATCAGCGATCTTCACGACAATGTCCACAGAAACACCAATCTCCTCCCTAGTACCTCGTCGATTATGATAAACCACCTAAGAAGCATGCTGCTCAGGATGGTCGACTTCTTTGGTTCGATGGCCAGGCTCTGAAGATCAAATGTTCCTCCAGACGAAATGAGCATTACCAGCCAGATAACCGGCAATACTCATTCACCCACAACAAGATACTGCTTTTACTTAAAGATAAAACATTTTACTCTAAAGCAGCATCTCTTCGGGGCGGTCGTGAATTATTAATATTTACCAGTACACCCCGGCAGTCTATCACTCCGGAGGTAACATCCAAGAGCGGGGGTGACTGGCAAATATGAACCCTCCATGTGCAAACAGGAAACCACGGACCTCAAACCCGTAAATACAAGGTTCGAGGCCTCATGGGACCCGTCAGTACGAGGTAGGGCTTCCATGGGACCCGTCAGTACAAGGCTAATTAAATTTAAGCCGTTGTGATATAAATCGCGATAATGTGACTTTTTGAATATTATGGGATCAGAAGGCAAAATGAAATCTAAGGAGACTGAGATCTCCATCTGTTCTGAATAAAAGATAAGGAAACTGCCTACTTATTTATAGGCGCTCGTGAGAATGATCCTACGGCTGGATAGAAATTTGATCAAGGGACGAAAATGCGACCTTTTGACTCCTCGTAATAAATGCAAGTAAGTTGGAACGGCACCTATTTGATCAACTCAACCAATCGATAACAAAAGAATCCATGGATCGAAGCGATCAACGAAATAATCCAAGACGGCTTAAAGAAGTTCCGGACCAGAAAGGTCTGAACGATCACTTATGATAGTCGACAGAAAAATTTAAAGATCCTCAACGAAGGCATGCAAGTTTAAGCCGTTGAAAACAGGATACTTGCTCGCCTAGAGATGAAAAACCAAACCTTCCACCATACGAGGGGCTTCACTGCCTCATACATCATATGGGGAACTATTAAATTAGCCATACAAGAACTCCATTTGGAATCCAAGAAATCTGACATGGAAATCAGGAGAATAGCCGTCATTACTCAAGATTTCAAACTAGTCACTGCCTAATATTCCAAAGAATTGCTGAAGGGGGTCTGAACAAGATAGATCTGGCTAATAATTCTACGTTTTCCAATTCCTCCCATATCAAAGCAATGGTATATGGATACACTGATTGCTTTATTTGAAAAACAAGGAACTCACAAGCACTACAGAGAAACATGGATCTTGAGAATTTATCTAGAACAATTTTGCAGCTTCAGAAAAAAGAAGAGCAAAGCTCAACAGAAAGACAACATCTTTAAATAAGATGTCTTTAACTAAAAGACAAATTTATAAGGGACTGATCGAACAAATTTATAAGATGTCTTATACTTAATTTTAAAGGATTTAATTTGTAAGTCCAAAACGTTGTAACATTCAGTTACTTAAACATCGGTCAAGCAAGACTAAAGCTACATTTTCAAAGACTAGACATCCTCCAAGAAGATCAACATGAGATAAGTATACTAATCTATATTTCTTACTTCAAAGAAGTTGTATTCATGCATAACAGCAAAATAGGCATAACAAAATATATCTATGGATTAAAAGAGATCAAGGCTTTGATCTGCATATTCATAGTTTTGAGCAAATCATTCTCCCAATACAAAAACTTCAGCCCAAGCACCTACACAAACAAGATGGGCACCAAAAAAAAAAAAAAAAAAAAAGAGGAAACAGTAAAAGGCCTGCCAGGTCGAACAGATCACTGAGAAGAGCCGTTACTGGGCCGACTAGCAGACACAGTCTTCCGAGGAGTCAAGTTACCAGCATACGCCATCAACTCCTCCTGACGCTTGAGATAGCCGGCATCATAACCTTCTTCATAAGCCTGCCGACGAGACTCCTCCGCCAAGACAGCAGCCTGAACTAGATCATTTTTCTCTTTTTCAAGAACGACCCTCACGGCCTCTAATTTTTGAAGATCATCTTTGGCAAGCTGCAGTTGCAGGGTCAGCCCTGCGGCCTTCGCCGATTCCGACTCCAACCGTCTTTGGTAAGCATTATTACCATTCCACAGATCATCGTTCTGCACACCCAGCTGAAGGGCAAAATATTTGGCCCAGAAAAGAAGAAGAATGAGAAAAAACCCTCACACAACAAGAAAATCGAAATAAAAGTAGGGAAAATTATCAAAAAGATATGTCTACCTGCTCGAATATCTTCACTAGCGACTGGACAAGGCGAATGTTGGATGTACCCTCAAGTTTCCTCAGCTCACCAGGCAAAATGGTGCTTAAGCCCAGATCCCAAGACAAAGCATCAGGCTCAATAGAGCCAGGTAATTCGCTATCAGAAGGGACACCGTCTGGGCGCGGAATCTCCGACAACGTAATATCCTTAACTTGCTCAAGGATGCATCGATCGTCTAACGGACGAGGAGAATCCTTCTCGTTGGGACTAACTGAGGTCTCCTTACCCGAAGCAGAAATAATGGTTCGACGACCAGACCTCATCCCAAACCGACCTCCAGAAGGTCCTCCAGATTCGAAAGAAGTAGTCATCACAGTAGTATCATGAAACAGATAGTCAGGACAATCTTGCAGAATAGATTGTGTTGTGGAAGGATTGACAAAGGAGCCCTCACCAACTTGCCCTTCGCTGGCGATTGGGGCAGTAGAAGTAGACAAAGGAAGAAAATTAGAAAAATCCCCTCCATGAAAAACATGCTCGAAGGAGGAAACGCCTGAAGAAACAGGTATATCAAAAGTCTGCTCCACGTTGGATTTATCACCGAAAGCCACCCGACCAGGGGAAGGCCTACTCCCAACTTCAGTAGAAGAAGAAAAATTTGGTTGTACAAAAGACGAACTAATTACGGAAAAAGGTTCAGAAGGGATAATATGAGAGTCGATCACCGACCTAGTTAGTGCAGACGAACGAGGAGGCTCCATCGAGGGCCCCTCTCTTCGAGATTTTTTAGATCTGTTATCCCTAGCGCCTTCACGGGAAGGTCGCTTCGAGTATTGCCAAAAAGATTACTCATGATCGGATTGTTGAAAAGTACAAATTAAATATCGAGAAAGCTTATCGACTAACTGGGGAAAGAGTATTCTATTAGAAGAGATGAGTATAGCAGTAAAAACCGAATCAAGATTTTACCTTTTGTATTTATACTATACGAAAAGACGCGACAGACCCGAAGAAAGGGCGCGAAATACAGAAAAGAGCTTTGGAATAAACACTACAATTTGAAACGACACACGCATAATGATTACGGCAAAGTTAATGACTTGTCCGAATTATTACAGAAAACATGAAATGACGTGACTGTCAGAATACTAAACGATTATTTCAAAGGGATGAAAGGGTATAGTTACAATTAAACCTACGGGTAAATAATTACAAAGATTATTTCAAAAAATCAATATATCATATAGCCTGGTCCCTATCCGGAATTTTCTGTTCGCTACCGACGTTCTCTTCCTCAGCTATGCCAATATCTTCTTCTTCTTCTTCATCATCTTCTGGATTGATGAAGGTTTTGTCGAGCTCATCATTGATATCTGAAGGAGGAATTGGCAATGGTTTTCCGAACTCTTTGACAAGGTGTGCCAAAGGAAAGTTTTGATATACAACATGTGGAAGCTCGGAAGGAGAGTATACTTCGCCATAGCGGTTCAACCGAATATGTGCCGCTTTGAAGTATTCCTTTCGACGATCATCTATCATGTCGAAAGCAACCAATTGATGGATTGCCTTCTTGAACGTATTTTCTAAGAGTGGACCGACCATCTGATTTACCAACGCCGTATGAACGGGAGAATTAAGGAATTCACGAATCACTTTTTTATCATAATTACGACCATAACGATCCCTGAGTCCACTCAGAGGAATGTCCTTCTCGTACTCCTCTAATGAAGTCTGAAGACTCGATACTTGAGATTCTAGCTCACTAATCCGAGCAGTACTCTGAAACTGGAATTCCTCTAACTTTTTAGCCATTTGATCGGCTTGCTCTTGAGCACGGGAAGTCTCCAGTACCCTGTTCATAATCTCCTGGTCTTCAGTCCCTGTCTCAACGACCGGAACGGAAGAAGACGTTGATGGGCCTACCTCTGAACCAGAGGACTTATGGAGTAAAGCTTTGTATTTCTCCTCCAGAAACTCACATTGTTGTTTCCAGAGAGTATTTTCATAAGCATATGATGCCAGACAAGTTTTAGTCTGAAAGAACAAAGAGAGCAAAAAGAAATGGGTTAGCAAATTAAGAAAGATCCTTAAAGAAAATTACTTTGTTAGTATGATCAAAGAAAAAGAGAAATCACCTTTTCAGCATAAAGAGAGGCTCGCTGAAATTTCTCCAGAGGATCCTTACGAAGAAGCTTATTCAAATCGCGAGTAAAAATGCCAGACAAAAGAACACGGGTTGCCTTATCGACCGCGTTCTCACTATCGTCATGAACAAGTGAATCATTCTCGGAGTAGCCAGCGGCCCTCCTTCCCTCTAAGTGATCCTCAATCATTTCGACCAAAGTAGGTTTTGGATGATTGTCTTCGAGTAAAGAAAGATCGTTACCATAGCGATCATAGTAGCTCCTCCTTCTATCAACTGGATTATTAGTAGGATGAGGCATCGACCAGCTGCGACATCCACGAATACCCAAAGATGTTCTAAGCTGAAGAGGAGGATAACCGGATCCTGTGCCCTGACGAATGGGGGACTCTCGGGAGGAATCTGGAGATTCCTCTCCATTCTCCTCGGACTCATGACTCAACTCCAGTTTCCTCTTCCGTGACGCTCTCTGCTCGATAGGGACGTTCTCTACGGATTTGGAAGATTTAGACAGCACCATTTTTCCCTTCGAAGAATGTCGGGAGTTTTCTACCATATGGGCTGAAAAAGAAACAAGATAAAAATTAGATTCTTAGTAAAAAAGATATCATCGCATCACCAGGCTGTAGTAAAATGCTTACCAAGTAATTCGGATGATGAACTGATTGGAAAATTATGAGCGCTTAATCCCGCTTTACGAAGGAAAGCTTCTCCAATCAGAAGAGCACTCTGGTATTTGTTGGCACGCATAGCGGGGATTTCACCAATAAACTGAGCGTCATCTGGAACAAGTTCACCAGTCGGCAAGCGACCTCCGGGAACCCAACTGTAACCATGATCCCATGTGAAGGGCATGGTCGAACCATCCCCCGAACGAATACGAGGTGGGGGACGAACAAAAAAGAAGTGAGATTTCCAAGAAGGATTGCTAGAAACAGGGGAATCGAAAATTGCTCGACTAGGCCTCTGACTAGCGAAAAAATATCCACGATTGGAAGAACTGGAAATATTGAACCGGAAAAGTTGTGTAAAATTACGAAAAGAAGGTTTAAACCCCTTTGCGATCATTAAGACAGAAAAACAAACCACGAAAGCCACAGAATTAGGAACTAATTGTGTCAAGGACACACTGAATATTCTTAGAATATCAAGAAAGAGGGGACACAACGGAAGACGCAGACCGCTATTGAAATGGGCCGTGTAAAAGGCTCGACATCCTTCCGGTGGAGATGTAACCCTATCAGCAGGGGAAGGGAAAATTATTTCGGAAACCTCCGGGAAATATTTGGCGTAATTATTCACAACCTCTAGAAAAGTGTCCACCGTATAAGCGCAAGCTAGGTCCTCAATTGGTTCATAAATCTGAGGAGCAGTACCTTTGCCTTTTTTGGCTCGGGCTTCGACATCTGAATCGGAAAGGATTTGTACCTTAAAAGTGTCTTCAACAGGAACGACAAATTCAGGAACTGCAGTTTGTTCGCCCAAAAAATTAGAATGCAACTCCTCCTCGTTATTAGGAGCGACATTCTCCCTAGAGGAAGAAGAAGATTTTCTTAAAAAAGCCATATTTTCAGATTCTCGGAGGATGTAGGTCGATAAAAGGAAAACTTTATATGATGAACGACTAAGCAAGAAAATGACTACGGACTATAAGCAAGTATAAAGGAAAAATAACGAACTCAAAAGTCACCTATTTATACTAAGAAGAGAAAAGACGTTTCGAACTCGTCACAAATAAATCACATTCCCGCCAAAAATGGAAGAAGATTAAAAGCCTCACGAAAGGAGGCGTGGCTATTCAAAGTTGGAAAGAGAAAACGACTATCTATGATGCGTAGCACTCTTTTCCTTACTTAAGATTTTTTCCCACAGGGTTTTTTCTTAAGAAAGGTTTTTAACGAGGCACCATTCATAGAAGATAAACAATCGTATAAAATTATCTACTTCTACGAGCTTCTATTATCTATACGCTCGAAGAAGTGAGGGAGTACTAATGGGGGCTATTTCTGTTGGGATATCTTGGATAGGGCTCGATTGTCAATACAACAGAGTGCGGAATTTTAAAATTTTTCGAGTTCCTAACAGTCCCATGAATTCTTTCTCCATAGTTATTATACGAATAGGGATGAATCAAACATCAACAAAACACGAAGGGGGTTAATCGCAAATTACCTGACCACCAAGTTGTGGTTGCCGTGTCCTCCAAGTGTTTGGTTCGATCCACAGATAGAGTGATCCATATGTCTCACCTCCAAAGCTAGTCCACACCAATCGGATTGTAGTGACGCCTACAAGTCTTAGGCTACGAACTGGATCTCGCAGGTTTGTCAGCAAAGGAACGGGAGATAACAATGGAAGAATCGACTCACAGAGCTTGTGTGGTCGAGCAGGGTTCGGCCAGGGTCAGATCTGGTCCGATTTGGGTTCGGCCAAGTCTAATTGGGCGACTAGGGTTTAGGGGCAAAAACTATGGGGCGATTTTTGTAATTAAAACTTCTTGCTCGAAAAACAATCTTACTCGATTTTTCCTCTCAATTTTCAGCAAAAATATTTTCTCTCAAAAGCTTTTTAGGGTTTCAAAACTTGTGCAAAAACTTGTGTTATGAATGAAGAGAAGAGAAGGAGTATTTATAGGAGAAGAGTCCTTCTCCAAAAAGATCTCCTTTCCTTGTTTATCAAATCTTTATTCCTTATCCTTAGGAATATGAGATTTGATAAATCTCTTCAAACTTGCTTTTCAAGAAACAAAATTCCTTTCCTTTTAATTACTAGAAATCGCCCATGACCCCTAATTTTAGATAATTCCAAAATCAACCCATAATTATCCAATACTCAAATTGGTTAATTATTTATTCTTCCAATTAATTAACTACTTTAATTAATTCCATAATTAATCAGATAACTTTAATTAATTAATTATCAATTAATCAATTAGTCATCTAATCAATAATCTCCAATTGAATTAATACCATAATTCAATTATCTTGATTTAACAACTTTAAATCACTTGCTTTCCTTTTAGACAGTCACCGTCCAATTGTATTGTGTGTGACCCTCTGGGTTCACCATCAACTGGCAGTAGGCCCACGACTTTCGTGATTTAATTAACGAGCAATTAAATGCTCCGATCAATTAAACTACTTTTAATTGACCACTCCTAGAATTAAATCCTCTATTAATTCCGGAGTACCCACACTTCATGGTCGATGTCTAGCCACAAGCCCATGAAGCCCAATCAAAGGTGAATTGATTTATTGTGAACCTCACCTCTTATAATTGCCATGTACATACGGTCCTTCTACAACTGATTTCCCGATCGAGACCTAGGGTGTGTGAATTGATCGGCACCTCTAATTATCTCGATTCTGTACTTTCTAATTCTGGATAATAATTCCGGTGTGACTGCCTAATTTGGAAATACCTTCCAAATTCGTCACCAACCATGGCCATGGGTTTCTAGGAACATATTATCGAAGAACGTACAGGAAATGCTCTCATCTTATCAGGATGAGGTGTTAGATCCTCTCTTAGTACTAACCACTCGCGTACACTTTTGTACGCACCCAATTTAGGCACTTTGCGGCCAGGCTACGTGACCAGCACCTAAATCTAAGTACGCACATCCATGTACCGAATTCGCCCTAGTACCTCAAGTCTAAGGACTAAATTGTACACTATTATAAGCCTTGAGAAACATCCCATCACCGATATGCGTCATGCGCTTCCACAATGGGTTTCTCTGTTCGGGTCGTTCGATGCGTTCAATCCTCCATTGAACCACCTACTCATATGCACTGGACTCAAATTCCTTGCTCATGAAACTCTACAAATTCACTCCATGTGAATCATGCATATTTGTACAAGTCTTGGCGATTCCTACGATACCCCGTCTCGTTTGGAATCTATGACTTGGAACGGTTTTAAGATCACGACCTTTGAGACTGTTTCATGATTGCACTCAGTACTGAAGTGAATCGTCCCATAGTCTATTGTGACCTCAGGATTTCATCCAATCGCTTAGATAGGTTCGCGAGAGATGAAGTTGGCCATTGTTCAGTTTCACATACTATGAATGAACGGCGTATTAATTATAAACCATAAGAAACCAGTACTTCAACAAGCTAATTAACATTGGCTTGCTGGGCACTATTCCATCAATCTCCCACTTGCCCTAAAGCCAATCACAACATTTCTAAGACCCATCTATACCAAGATGTCCCTCGAACCATTTGTGAGAGAGCTTAATTAGTGGATCTGCTAAGTTGTCTTTGTCGAGATGAAGTAATACTTCTACTCGTCTCAACTACCTTTGACTTGTTCAATCATACGGTGTTGCGTTCAGATTGTGGGTGAGATCTCGATTTCCTTTCATTGAGCAATAGCCTCATCTAAATCGGTTAAGATTATGATGGGCTTATGTCATGCTAGGTATTTCATCCAGTCGTTGGATGAAAATTTCTCATCTAAACACTTTCTTTTGTGCAGCATCATAATGGTGCCCTTTTATTCTTGTTTGAATCGGCAATGGTACATTATTGGAATTCCTTCCAATTTACCTTGCTCTATCAAAACAGAATAAATAATCCACTTCAGACTGGAAATCTCGAATTTCAAAAAACCTTCGAGTTTCAATTTTCCACTACTACCACCGACCAGCATTATATCCTTTAATTATCTTCGAGGATTGCTTTTATGGTAGACCAGTGTCCTTTACTGGTGTTTGACTATCAGTAGCTCATGAATGATCAGAGTATTTTGATGAGTCAGGTCTAGTACAAGACTTTGCATGCTACATGCAATCCAAATGCCAAGCATAAGGCTTCTTGAGACAGTTACTTCATCACTCATTAATTTAGGGCTCATTAAATAAGTGAGAGAGTTTTTGTCTCTTTGGAAACAATCCTTTCTTGGATTCTTCCATATTGAATTCAATCAATATAGTCTTTGTACTTTGATTTGGTAAATCACTACATCTTCTTGCTTCTATCAACCATAGATACGTATTGCCAGTACGCGAGATGTAATTCCAAATATTATCATGGAGAATTGCGTGAAGAACACGCTTTCGTCTGTGCTTCTCTGATATTCTTATATCTTGCTTGATGTACTGTTCATCATCTTGTTGCGCTTCGAACTCAACTACACTCCCACTGATTCTTTTGCACATTTGGAATCTATATGCCTTTTGACAAATTCAACATTCTTGATCAACTCTCAAGTTGCATGTTCCAAATTTGGGAAAAAGTCATAGATTGACCTTTGGATTAGAATAGAGATCTTCTCATCAATTTTCAATTGTGAGATGCAGGATTCATATCCAATAGTCATGCCTTCGGTAGTCAAAACTACCTTTCTACGGCTAATAGTTTCGAAATGAATTTTGACGTAGTTAATGGACATAAGGCATTTTCATCAATCCTAAAAGGACTTTTGAATAATGACCTATTGCCATTTAAGTGAGTCAAAGTTTTCAACTTCGAATCTTATGGCTATGTGCCATATCCCTTAGATCATGTTTAACATAATCTCTTTGTAATCTTGGATTGGAATCCAATTTCTCAATTTCGTAAAATGGAATTTTGAGTTCCTTACGAATTTGATCAGATTACGATTTCTTTGTGCATAGATTGATTTAGCAGTTTTTTCAGTGTTTACTCCCACTGTTCATGGGGACGGGTCCACTACTTGGACTTCATCAAGTTCTACGACATTCCTTATTTCCTTTGACAAGGTCTTGTCAACAGAGGAACAAGCTACTTACGAGATGCTTTTCGTTTCTCATTGTCATGGAACAGGTATTCAATGAGTTTTGTTGAATACCCCATAAACTTTATATGAACTAGATCTACCATCTAATTTCTCATATAAGGGTGTTCTGCTATGTCTTAAAAGACATGGCGATGTAAGGACTTACTTCGAAATATACTATACCAAGTATCTTTGAAGAGTCAAGGGAAGGTATCCCCTAATTTGAATAAAGGAAACTCAGCAAGATCAGAGTCGAGAATCAAACAAAGTTCGATTTCTTCTTTGACTTGCTTCATGAGAATTCTATTCTCGTCTTAGATAATCGAGGTGTTAAGTTGCTTATGTTTCAGCAGGTTTGATTAAATCAAATTGCTTTCGACATAATGCATCTAGTTACTTCATTTCCAAAACGTCTATTGAGTTACTACAATAGTTTCAGAATTGTACTTCAGCCAAGTACACATATATTTTAACGATTGAAATCGTAAGTATATATGAAGTAGATTTCTTTTGAACTAGTGCTTTTAGTTCATGTCGATTGAAATGTTTTGGAATGCCTTAGCAATCCTTCTCTTCGGTTATCATTCCTTCAAGATTTGAAAGTTCCGATTTTACTCAAGTTCATTATCTCAGGAACAGTAAATAAAACTTCCCTTTCGCATCTCTCTTTAGGAAGAATGTCCAAAATGAACATTTCAAGCGTAAACGATTATCTCGTTTGTTTTGCTTGTTTTCGATTTAGCATATAGTCTTCAAAGTTTCGATTCGTTTATCATTGTTTATTTCTATGTTTCAAAACATCGACATTTGTACAAAGTTAAATTGCTCTAATTTAAATGAATTCCATTTCTCAATGGTAAAGCAATAACGTCTCGTACAAAATGTGAAATAATACTCAAAGTAAACTAAAACTTAAAACTCATGCTAATACGAAAAAACTAAGAAAAACTTCTTTTGCTAAAAAGGAATGTCTAGGTACAATTCTTCCTTGACCCAGTCCCGGAATTCCAGTTTCCTCATCTCGCTCTGCACTACTTGCATCTCCCTTTCAAGGATTTTCCTCCTTTTGGGTTGAGCGGGAAGACTATCATCGCCTGTAAATGCTTTTACAGAAATGAAAGTTTTAATCAGATGTCTTACATCAAAAAGATTCAACAAGTGTATAACTTAAAAAGTCATACCGTAGTCAAGTCTTTCCAGGAAATCCTTTTCAACAAGCTTCCTTATTTTCTCTTCGTACTTACACAGAGGGCAATTCCAATCATATAGACCAAAACCACGTTGATGAGCTTCTTCATATTTGTCTAACAACTCATGCAATTGCTTTGTTTGTATTCCATCAGGCGGAATAACGCAATGTTGCATAAAATGAGTGAAGGTCTCAGATAATCCTTGAAGAGTTATCGTTATCTCATCTTCGAGAGTCAATTGGGCTCCAAACCCTTTGATCAGCTCGAATGTCTTGCTTAAGTAAGAACAGTATTCCCTAACACTGTCAAACTTAGCCATGTCGGTTTCGTAGAGGAATTTGCACATATCCTTTTTCCAAGTTGGTTCGGTTCTTAAACGCATCAAGGATTGGACAGTGGATGGTAAATGGCTAACATTTAAAAACAGACAACTATAAGCAGACAGGTTTAATATTAATACTTATAATTAACGAAATTTGGACTTTTTATCGAAAAAGTTCTCCCACTATTTTATCGAAACAGTAACCCCTTCTAGTTTCGGGAAAAGTCTATTTCCTAGTAGGTCTTGACGTCCCAGCAGCAATTAGTTGCACCGACGACTCGTGGCCATACAATTAATTCCCTAGGTAGGTATACATATTACCAATTGTGTCTACTACACAACCTTCAAGTTATTTTGCCTCGTTTTTCGCATTTATCTAGCACTGCTACATCATAAATGTTACTACGCGTTAAGTCTAACCCATTAATCATGATAAGCAACGGGCCCGGTCATGAATTCTCCGTAACTAGTTATCGGTCGATTTTCACGTCCCGACCAGTCCCTACCCTTGTCAAGTTTTAAGAAAACTAGAATCAAGGAATTTCGTGCATTGCCCCTTTCTTCGACTCGGGTGCCAGACTCTGGATCACCTCTATCGATAAGTAAACAACATACACTAGTCCCTATTAATGGAAGGCTTGGATTTTATAAAACCTCATTTTATAATTTAACCCAATATGACTTAATATTTATTCGAGAGGGGAATTTTCGTTTTGAAAGTTTGAAGAAACTCTCCTCGAGATCTCACCGCTTCAATTATGCTTTATCTTTTATTTACGATCTAGATTCTAGCGCGCAAACACACAAGCAATCATAAATCGACTAATAAATAAAAGCCATACAAGCCTAGCATGCATACTACCACAATATGTTTTCGATCGGGAGCCTCCTATGCGGGCCATCATCGAGCCAATGATGTTGGCCCAATTGGTCAATCTAAAGGGTTCTCAAAGAACCTATGCTATTACACAATGTACCACGCATACATGGCCTTCAATTCTTCTTGGGCTCCCACCTTGCTTGTAAATGGGCCTCCATCCTAAACTAGGAAAGCAGTAAAGCCCTATTCTATTACAAAGGCTCAAAGTGGCCCAAAAATAATAACAGGCTCGCAGGCCCAAAAAAAAAAAAAAACCATGCATTAAATTAAACCAATCACATCTAACCTAAGGTCAAGGCTCGGCGCGATCGAAAAACCACGTAAACAGTTCACGTAGAGCAAAGAAACATGTAAACAACTTTTACTTTCTTCTATCTTAATTTTAAAACACCTTTTAAAACTAACTTCCTATGATTCTTGCTTTTTAGTCACTACTAATTATGACAAAATAAATTCTCGGATAAACAAAACAACTTTTCTGCCTTAATTTCAGATTCTGATTTTTCAACTTTTGAAAATTGCAGTTCGGCCCCTATACTTTCGGAAATTGCACTTTTGACTCCAAAACTTTTGAAAAGTTACAAAATACCCCCAAAACAGTTTTCGGACAGAATGAGCAGAAAATTAAAATTTTGAAATCCAGAAAATTTTCGAATTTGCAAACAGACCCCTGAAGTTTCAGAAATTACAAAACAGTCCTCGAATTTTCGAAAATTGCAAAATGGTCCAAAATAGTGTGCGATCAGATTTTCAGAAATAACCCAGATTTTTCAAAAATTTCCAGAAACAGAAAATTAAATTTTCAGCCCTAATTTTCATGTTTTGCGATTTTTGCATAAAAGCCCTGATTTTTCGAAAAACTATAAATTCGCCACAGATCTAAAAAAAGCAGTTTTACCCAATCATAGATCTAGTCATAACAAGCAAGAATCAATCACTAGAACATAATTAACATGCGTTCTCATACATACAATCAAGCATATACAGTGAAAACACATTATGTTCAGGCCTTTTCGTATAAAAACGTATGGAGTTGGCTCTGATACCACTGTTGGGATATCTTGGATAGGGCTCGATTGTCAATACAACAGAGTGCGGAATTTTAAAATTTTTCGAGTTCCTAACAGTCCCATGAATTCTTTCTCCATAGTTATTATACGAATAGGGATGAATCAAACATCAACAAAACACGAAGGGGGTTAATCGCAAATTACCTGACCACCAAGTTGTGGTTGCCGTGTCCTCCAAGTGTTTGGTTCGATCCACAGATAGAGTGATCCATATGTCTCACCTCCAAAGCTAGTCCACACCAATCGGATTGTAGTGACGCCTACAAGTCTTAGGCTACGAACTGGATCTCGCAGGTTTGTCAGCAAAGGAACGGGAGATAACAATGGAAGAATCGACTCACAGAGCTTGTGTGGTCGAGCAGGGTTCGGCCAGGGTCAGATCTGGTCCGATTTGGGTTCGGCCAAGTCTAATTGGGCGACTAGGGTTTAGGGGCAAAAACTATGGGGCGATTTTTGTAATTAAAACTTCTTGCTCGAAAAACAATCTTACTCGATTTTTCCTCTCAATTTTCAGCAAAAATATTTTCTCTCAAAAGCTTTTTAGGGTTTCAAAACTTGTGCAAAAACTTGTGTTATGAATGAAGAGAAGAGAAGGAGTATTTATAGGAGAAGAGTCCTTCTCCAAAAAGATCTCCTTTCCTTGTTTATCAAATCTTTATTCCTTATCCTTAGGAATATGAGATTTGATAAATCTCTTCAAACTTGCTTTTCAAGAAACAAAATTCCTTTCCTTTTAATTACTAGAAATCGCCCATGCCCCCTAATTTTAGATAATTCCAAAATCAACCCATAATTATCCAATACTCAAATTGGTTAATTATTTATTCTTCCAATTAATTAACTACTTTAATTAATTCCATAATTAATCAGATAACTTTAATTAATTAATTATCAATTAATCAATTAGTCATCTAATCAATAATCTCCAATTGAATTAATACCATAATTCAATTATCTTGATTTAACAACTTTAAATCACTTGCTTTCCTTTTAGACAGTCACCGTCCAATTGTATTGTGTGTGACCCTCTGGGTTCACCATCAACTGGCAGTAGGCCCACGACTTTCGTGATTTAATTAACGAGCAATTAAATGCTCCGATCAATTAAACTACTTTTAATTGACCACTCCTAGAATTAAATCCTCTATTAATTCCGGAGTACCCACACTTCATGGTCGATGTCTAGCCACAAGCCCATGAAGCCCAATCAAAGGTGAATTGATTTATTGTGAACCTCACCTCTTATAATTGCCATGTACATACGGTCCTTCTACAACTGATTTCCCGATCGAGACCTAGGGTGTGTGAATTGATCGGCACCTCTAATTATCTCGATTCTGTACTTTCTAATTCTGGATAATAATTCCGGTGTGACTGCCTAATTTGGAAATACCTTCCAAATTCGTCACCAACCATGGCCATGGGTTTCTAGGAACATATTATCGAAGAACGTACAGGAAATGCTCTCATCTTATCAGGATGAGGTGTTAGATCCTCTCTTAGTACTAACCACTCGCGTACACTTTTGTACGCACCCAATTTAGGCACTTTGCGGCCAGGCTACGTGACCAGCACCTAAATCTAAGTACGCACATCCATGTACCGAATTCGCCCTAGTACCTCAAGTCTAAGGACTAAATCGTACACTATTATAAGCCTTGAGAAACATCCCATCACCGATATGCGTCATGCGCTTCCACAATGGGTTTCTCTGTTCGGGTCGTTCGATGCGTTCAATCCTCCATTGAACCACCTACTCATATGCACTGGACTCAAATTCCTTGCTCATGAAACTCTACAAATTCACTCCATGTGAATCATGCATATTTGTACAAGTCTTGGCGATTCCTACGATACCCCGTCTCGTTTGGAATCTATGACTTGGAACGGTTTTAAGATCACGACCTTTGAGACTGTTTCATGATTGCACTCAGTACTGAAGTGAATCGTCCCATAGTCTATTGTGACCTCAGGATTTCATCCAATCGCTTAGATAGGTTCGCGAGAGATGAAGTTGGCCATTGTTCAGTTTCACATACTATGAATGAACGGCGTATTAATTATAAACCATAAGAAACCAGTACTTCAACAAGCTAATTAACATTGGCTTGCTGGGCACTATTCCATCAATTTCGCACCCCACATAATGTGCGGATCGACTAAAGAACATAAGATCGATTGACCAAATCATACAGTTCGGGATCATCTTATCGACCCGGCCGAATACAGCTCTCTTCGACAAGAAGACTATACTCCGGACCCAAGTAGGATATTTGGGCCGAGTCCTATTAGGACTATATTTCCTTGTAACACTAGGTTTAGTATGATATAAATACCTAGTCAATCATTGTATTGGGGTACGCTGAATGAGAAGGCAAATACGCCATTGAATTATGCATAAACAGCATAACTCAGTATTACTTAATAAAAAGAAAGAGCTTTCTCTTCATACTTGTGTTATACTTGCGTTGGTTACGATATTTACTTATTGTTCTTACGAAATTGCTCTTCCTTGAGATTGATCCATCCTGAGTAAAGTAACAGAGCCCTATAAACTATATATTGAGAATCCCCAATATCACAATTTTACTGATACCATTAACCCGACCAAATCCGGTTAAATCAGTTTTCATGGAGGGGTTCCTAATAACTCTGTTCCTTCCACTATTTCTACCGCCCAGCTTGTCAGCGGACACCAAAGGGGAGATGCCACGGGGCCAGTTGATGGAGATTCTTTTTTGGATCCGTCCATGACACAATCTGTCTCCCACGATTTTTCTGATTTTTTATTTAATGATACAATTGTTGTTACTACTTCCTTCGAATCCGGCGGGCCTTCTGGAGGTCGAATTGGGTCAAGGTCCGGTCGTCAGACCGTTATTTCTGCTTCGGGTAAGGAGACCTCGGTTAGTCCCAACGAGAGGGGATCCCCCCGTTTGTTAGATGACCGTTGCATCCTCGAGCAGGTTAAGGACATTATGCAGTCGGTGACTTCACGTCCTGACAGTGTTCCTTCTGTTAGTGAACTGCCTGGCTCTGTTGAGCCTGACGCTTTGTCCTGGGACCTAGGCCTGAGCACTATTTTGCCTGCTGAGTTGAGGAAGCTTGAGGGTACATCCAATTTTTGCCTTGTTCAGTCGCTGGTGAAGTTATGCGAGCAGGTAGACACATCTTTGATTATTTTCCCGCTTTTATTTTGATTGCCTTGTTGTGTAGGGGCTTTCCTTATTCTTTTCTTTTCTAGGCCAAATATTTTGCACTCCAGCTGGGTGTGCAAAATGACGATCTGTGGATCGGTAAGGAAGCTTTTCAACGCCGTTTGGAGTCGGAGACGGCGAAGGCGACAGGGCAGACTCTCCAGCTGCAGCTTGCCAATGATGACCTAAAAATATTGCAAGAAGAGAAGTCTGTCTGGGAGAAGGAGAAAAGTGAATTGGTTCAGGCTGCTGCCCTAGCAGAGGAGTCTCGACGGCAGGCCTATGAAGAAGGTTACGATGCCGGTTATCTAAAGCGTCAGGAGGAGTTGATGGCGTTTGTAGGTAACTTGACTCCTCGGAGGACTATTTCTGCTAGTCGGCCTGTTGACAACAACCCTTCTCGGTGACCTGTTCGACCCGGCTGTTATTTTGAGTTTCTTCTCTCTTTTTTTTTTTTTTTATTTTTTTTTAAGACTTAGGTTTTAATACCAAAAGCCTTTTGAAGTAGATCGAGGAGCGTTTATTGAGCGGATCAATTTATACACAACTTATTTCTAAGATTTAGGTGTATTTACCAAATCTTTTTTTCATCGTTGGATGTAGATCGAGGAGCGTTTATTAAGCGGATCAATTTATACTCGACTCTTTTTGTTTAGACTTAGGTTTTATACCAAAAAAAAAACCTTTTACTTGCTAAAAGTAGATCGAGGAGCGTTTATTGAGCGGATCAATGTATACTCGACTCGTTGTATGGTTGGATCGAGGAGCGTTTATTGAGCGGATCAATTTATACTCGACTCATTGTATGGTTGGATCGAGGAGCGTTTATTGAGCGGATCAATTTATACTCGATTCGTTGTATATTGGATCGAGGAGCGTTTATTGAGCGGATCAATTTATACTCGACTTGTTGTATGGTTGGATCGAGGAGCGTTTATTGAGCGGATCAATTTATACTCGAATCGTTGTATGGTTGGATCTAGGAGCGTTTATTGAGCGGATCAATTTATACTCGACTCATTGTATGGTTGGATCGAGGAGCGTTTATTGAGCGGATCAATTTATACTCGACTCGTTGTATCTTGATCTCAGCCAATACGATCGTAGAATTCCGAGGAGTGTTTACCGAATCAATCGATTTTATACTCAATCTTGATTTAATATTTTAAAATTGCTAAAATCTTTAAAAATCGAATCGTAGGCTAAGGCCCTTACTACAATGAATAATACTTACTAAAAAAAAAAAACAGCATGATTTACTATAATTTATTTACCATAGTATTTTCTAAGGTTGACTGCATTCGAGGTTCTTGGTAAGGCTGTTCCATCCAAGTGTGCAATTTTGTTTGAGCCTTTCTTTCCTACACCAATGACAACGTATGGTCCATCCCAATTTTGTTGTAACTTTCCCACATGTTTGGAAACTTCTACATTTTTCAAGACCAGGTCCTCTTCTTTGAAGGTTCGGATGCGTACCTTTTGATTATACGCCCTTTCCATATTTGCTTTAGTGACTTGCAAACGTACGACCGCTTTTTCTTAAAGCTTCTGTTAAATCAATATCATTTTCTCTTGTCTTTTCGTTTTCCTGATCGTCATACATTTCAATTCTCGGTGTTGGAATTAGTGTTTCGATCGGAATAACAGCTTTGGAGCCATATACTAGGCTGAATGGGGTTTCCCCGGTTGAGGTCCTGACTGTGGTTCGATTAGCCCAAAGTACTCCTGGGAGTTCATCTAGCCATTTTCCTTTGGCTGCCCTTAATCTTTTCTCCAAAGATTTGATTATTTCTCGGTTCGCTACTTCAGTTTGTCCATTTGCTCTAGGATGCCCAATCGAGGTGAAATTTTGCTGAATTCCTAGTTTTGCACACCATTCTAGGACCTGCTTTCCCGCAAATTGGGTTCCATTATCAGAGATTAGAATCCTTGGGATTCCGAATCGACATACTATGAATTTCCATAAGAAATTGATCACTTGGAATTGGGTTATTCGAGCAAGGGCAATGCATTCTATCCACTTACTGAAATACACTACAGCGACTAAAACATATGCTTTTTTGGATCTTGCTGCTGGAAAAGGTCCCACAATGTCCATTCCCCATTGATCGAATGGCCAACATACTGGTATGGGGTGCATGTTTTCGGCTGGTTGATGACTTACATTAGCATGTATTTGACAATGATGACATTTTTGGACATATTTGGTTGCATCATTGTTGATGGTAGGCCAATAATATCCAGTTCTATTGCATTTTAAAGCCAAGGCCCTTGCTCCACTGTGATTTCCTGCTTCTCCTTCATGTGCTTCACGGAGTATATCATCGGTTTGAGATTCGGAGATGCATCTTAGAAGAATTCCCGATACTGATCTTCGGTAAAGTTTTTCTTCTATTAATGTATACATTGGAGCCCGATATTTTATTTTACAAGCTTCGTTTTGGTCCAGGGGTAATTTTCCTTCTCGAAGATATTCTATCATTGGAGTCATCCAGTTTGCTTCGGCTTCTTCGATTTCCATTACTTGAGTGATTGGTGTTTCATCGATATCGATCGCTGGTGTATTTGAAATTAACCAATTGATCAATCTCTCATTCTTTCCGTCGTCAGATCAAGTAAATCTGGAGAGTTGATCGGCCCATCTGTTTTCCGATCGTAGGATGTTCTGTATCCCAAAACTTTTGAATTTTTCAGCCAATTTTTTTACTTTGGCCAGATATTTGATCATGTTAAATTCCTTTGCCTCATATAGGCCCTCTATTTGTCTTTGTACTAACTCCGAATCGGTTAATACTTTAAGATTCTTTATGTCGGCCTTGATTGCCATTTCCATTCCTGCGATCAATGCTTCATATTCTGCTTCGTTGTTTGTCACGATGAAGTCTAGTGTTATTGCGTAATTGATATCCTCCTTATTTGGCCCGGTTAAGTTGATTCCAGCACCTCCTCCCTCTCGGCATGAAGCGCCGTCGACGTGCATTAACTAGGTTTGATTTTCTACGATCAGGATAACATTGGCATGGCTGGTTGGTTCAGGATGTTCAACTGCCTGGCTCGGAGTTTCTAATAGAAAATCGGCTAAGACTTGGGCTTTAATTGCAATTCTTGATTTGTACTCGATATCGAACTGACCGAGTTCGATCGCCCATTTGATCAGTCTTCCAGAGGCTTCTGGCTTTGCTAAGACCTGTCTTAATGGTTGGTTGGTTAATACCACAACTTTATAGGTTAGAAAATAGGGTCGGAGTTTTCTTGCTGCCACTACTAAGGCCAAGGCGAATTTCTCTATTTCCAAGTAGTTTTTCTCGGCCCCCTGCAGTAGTTTGCTTAAATAATAAACAGGCTTGTGTTCTAGGCCATCCATTTTAACTAATACCGAACTGATGGCCACTTCGGAGATCAATATGTACAAATATAATGGTTCTCCTTCGGTTGGTTTGGCCAATAGCGGGGACGTCGTTAGGTATTCTTTTAATCGATCAAAGGCCTGGTCGCATTCTTCGGTCCAAGCAAAGTTTTTAGCTTTCCGAAGGGTTTGGAAAAACGGCAAACTTCTGTCAGCCGACTTGGATATGAATCTGTTTAATGCCACGATTTTACCTACCAAGCTCTGTACTTGGGAGATTGTTTTTGGAGGCTTCATTTCAGTTATGGCTCGAATTTTTTCTGGGTTGGCCTCGATTCCCCGTTGATGTACCAGATATCCCAAAAATTTTCCGGATTTAACACCGAAAGTGCATTTTGCAGGGTTTAGTTTCATTCGATACTTTCTCAATATTTGGAAGCATCGATCGAGGTGCTTCACATGATCGACTTCATTCATGCTCTTGACCAGCATATCGTCTACGTATACTTCCATTATTTCTCCAATTAATTCTTTAAACATCAGGTTAACTAACCTTTGGTAAGTGGCCCCGGCGTTCTTCAAGCCAAACGGCATAACTATAAAGCAATATACTCCCTGCTCGGTTATGAATGCAGTTTTCTCTTGGTCCCGCTCATCCATGTATATTTGATAGAAACCTTGGAAAGCATCCTTCATACTGAAAATTGCAAAGCAAGCGGTTGAGTCGACTAATAAGTCGATCCTTGGGAGAGGATATGGATCCCGCGGGCATAATTTATTAAGGTCGGTGAAATCGTTGCACATTCTCCATTTGTTATCCTTTTATTCTCCCTTTGCAACTAGCACAACATTACATAGCCATTCCGAGAAGTGTATTTCTCGAATTTGTTTTGCCTTGAGTAGCCTTTCTACTTCTACCTTAATTATTTTATCCTTTATTGGCCCGTGATTCCTCTTCTTTTGTCTAGCAGGTTTTGCCAAAGAGTCGATTTTTAGTGAATGACTGATTACCCGGGGGTCAATCCCTTCAATGTCGTTTGCGCTCCAGGCGAAGATGTCTACATTATTTCTGAGAAAGTTGACCAACATTACTTCCCCTTCTTTGCTTAATTCGGTTCCTATTCTTGTTGTTTTTGTTGGGTCCCCTTGTACCAATAGGACATCTTTATGTTCCGGTGGTTTTAAATCTAAATCCACTGGTTCCTTTCCCTTCTTATCTATTCGGTCGGTGCTAGGGATATCAACTCCGATTCTATCATCGCCGTCTTCAAGTTTTCTTTTGCTTGGGGTAATCGATCTTGGGCGATTTCCCAAGGTTAGTGATGTGTTGTAGCAGTCCCATGCCATGCAATGATCGTTCACTATTTCTCCGATCCCTGCGTCAGTTGGAAATTTTATTTTCTGATGGTATGTTGAAACTACAGCTCGGAATAGGTTGAGTTCTGGTCGCCCTAGGATCGCATTGTAGGCAAAGGGAGTTTATACTACTAAAAATTTTACTAGCTTCACCGTCCGATATGGTTTCTTCCCGAGTGAGACACTCAAAGTTATTGTGCCAAGGGGGACAATCTCTGATCCCCCGAATCCTACTAAAGTCGTGGCTACTTTTTGGAATTTTATTTGTCCCAAGTTCATCTGGGCTAGGACCTCTTTAGAGATGATATTCGCTAAGCTTCCATTATCGATTAGGATTCTTTTGACGTTGTAATTCGCTATTTCTAGCGATACCACCATCGGGAAGTCGGGGCTATCCTCTTTCGTGTCCCAAACAAGGTTTTTGGGTACTTCGCCCTCGTTGAAACTAATTAGCTAGTGGGTCGTTGCGTTGTTTTCTAGGGTCCATACTTCTTTCGGGTACTTTAAGCTTCCGATTATGGATCTAGCAGTCCTTCGCCGAGCATTACGACTGTCTCCGCCTGCGGGTCCCCCTGAGATCGTGTGGATGGTACCGTTAATCTGGTCATTATTTAATTCTTGTGGGGGACCATCATTAGGGGACCTTCTACGAGAATTTCTTCTTTCGTTGTTGATGAGGGATAATTTGGATCACTTATTTTTACTAGCTCGATGTGGAACGAACAACACAAGTTTCCGTCCCCGGTAGTGCCGAACCAGGCAGGGTATGTACTGATCTGTTCCGAGCCAATAAAGAGAATCTGAGGTCGAAGACTGCTGTTAGGCCGAGCCCAGGCCCAAGTCAGCGAGCCAGGAAAGTATTCTTACAAATATGTCAGAAAGCCTAATATCACAGTTATAAATACCCCTAGCATTTATGATGAAGACACAACTTCCCAGGTGCTCTTCCTTCGAGACTGCTGCTCGGACTTACTTGGGGATAACAGGATAGGCTAGCTTGTATGTATTTCACCCTCTAGCTTGTATGGCATCCAGTAATGCACGAATAGGACTCTCGATACTTGTAATTTGTACTCAATCATCTCGAATACAAATATTATTGATCTTTTCCTTCTATTTATTAGCATTCATACCGCATCACATACTGTCTTGATCGAACACACGAAAACGCGTAAGATCAATTGGCGCCCACCGTGGGGCCTTATTCGAGTATTAGATCGAAATATGCCTACTACGAGGAGAAATACGTATATCAGAGGAGAGCCTTCCCATGCAGCAGGAGCACATAATTCGGTCGATAATGAGCCCGACGATCCGTCGTATGCGACTCACTAACCAGGGACTCCGCCATTTGTTTTCAGCGACGATCCTCCGACCAGCGGAGCAAATGTCAAAGATAAGCCCTATGGAACTAATTTCCGACCTTTGAATTGGTGGTTCTATTATGCGATTGTCCAATTCATTTACCCCTTCGTTGGATTTATTTTCCACAAATGTTCAGTTCTCTGTTTATAAATGAATAAACTTCACGGATATCGTTCTCAACTAGCCAAGACCAAATTAGTCCGATCATCGGTCAACGTCAAAAGGTCATGAAAGTCTATGGGGTTGCAACTTATTAAGGCTCGGAATTTATTTTTCCGATCTTCATATTTAGTGATCTCAGAATAAATTACGCGAATCAATTATTATTTATCGATTATCTGATGATTTTCTTGATTAGTTGGAATAGAAGTAATTACATTCTTTTTCTCGATGACAATTTCTATTGGATCCTGCGATTGAGTATCAATAAATGTTCGTACAACGGCAACAAGTCCCTGAAGTCGCAATCGAGGGTGGGCTATAGTTCGATCGCTAAAAGAAATTTTCGATCCCAAAGGGAAGGGATATATAACTTCACGATAACTATAAGTCCCAACGAGCCTCACTCAAATTCGATCGGAGAAATAGAAAAGATGAAGGAATAAAACAAGAAAATTCGAACAAGAAATAAAGCTTTATTATTGATATTCTTCGAACAAGTTACAAGCGAAGCTTCGGATATAATATTAAAATTCGAGCTCAAGAGATACAGTACAATCACTCCTACCAATTCTACGAGTAATTTTACCCTATTTTATATTCGGTCATCATTCCCTTTAGATCGCTCCAGATGCAGAACTCAGCAGTGATTTCTTCTTGGCCATCACTCGCCACGTATCGCACATCCGCCTTCACAAGAGATAAAAGCCGGATCGGAGCTCATCTCCAGGATTTCAAACCGACCTTAGATCTTCATCTGTAAACAATGATTGTCGTGCTCAATCATTATCTACAGCCTAATCCGACCCGGAGCAGCGGAGAGCTATCTCAGCGGAGGTACTTCAAGCGAGCTCGAGGGAACTATACTTCAAGAAAGCCCTCGAGGAAGCTGGTGCTCTAGATTTAAAGAACTCTTCTGAGATTAACCAGCTGCCCGATCAGATGCTACCCCAGAAAATCGGAATTCTAACCCGCACAAGATAAGGTATATATTGGAAAACAGGTTGCCTGCCGGTATTCTAGGCGCGATTTCCTTTGCCTGTCGATATTCTAAGCGAAAAAGCTTACACCAAAGGAACTAAGATCGGAAAACAGGGTTCGAAGTCTAATCTCAAACTCCTTTATCTTGGAGATAGTATGAATCAAATCTAAAACTCGACCCATGGGGATCGGAGGAAGCATAAAGGGAAAAGTGAGGAATGTCGTATAAATAAATGGACCTATTTATAGCTGTGAAGGGTTTTGAACCAACGGACCAGATAACAGATCACAAACGGTTAGGATGTACGTAATAAATGAACTGACCGATAAGTTTCTCGAGAAATAGGGTCCTGTTTGGTTAGGAGAACGTACGGTCTGGCAATGCGTAAATAGGGGCTCATTTGGAAAAGTCCGTTCGAACAAAATTTTTACTTATTATCCTATTCAAAGGATAGCACAGGGATCGGGAACACTTGTCCAAAATTCTACTCTTGTGCACGTGATATTCTAAATATGAAACCGTTATCTTTACGACCAACTAATGATGTTCGGGTTTAAAGAAGCTGTGATCGGTCTACTCGAACAAAACTCTCGAACTGAAAAAATTCGACAACTTTGGAAATTCAGAAATAGCAAGGATCAGTTGCAACGAATTCTTTATTAATTTTAAGTCTGCCAAAATATTTGTCTGTTACTCACTAAAAAAAGCGCGGTTCGGATTATTTCCTTATTAATCTTGGGTATTCGAGATTGGGTTGTTGAAAATAAGAACTTATCTGATTATGCTTTACTTTATTAACAAGGAAAAGAGAAAAGGCATTTATGAATATTATTACAAAGATACAAGAGTTCAAAGGAAAAATATGGGAGATACGTTTCGAGCATAGCACAGGCTAATATATTACATGAGAACCCCTTCATTTCCTACAATCAAATGAAATTTTCGCTCTCCTCTCCTATCGTTTATTCGAAGTAACTTAGCTCCGAGCATGGAATCTCCTTTGGATCTGCAGGCTTTTAACTTTATTTACGATCTTCCAAAGACAAAGGGGCGAACGCACGGTTTATCGGGTAACTGTATTCTGCATCGTTCTCTCCCCAGTATGTCTTCCTAAATGCATTGTAGCAACAGGTCCCTAGTCAAAGACCTGTACGATGACCTGCAGACTCCGTGGTTCTGGCTTATTGGCCTTCCAGATGGAAATTGTATTTGCCTGTCGATATGCTAAGCGAGGTCGGGATTAGTTTTCTTCCGCTTGAAGATTATTCCGCTTAAAGATTGTTCGAAGTCTGAGCTCAAATAGTTGAATTAATTGAATAACGATCCTGATCACCATGATCGGACAAGTAAATTACCAGTACAATGAATGAGATAATATCAAAAGAAATAACAGCCTTTTATAGTGAAGATTGAAAAGAATCCAACGGCAGACAATCCGCAAAACAAATGGTTATGATTTGCCGACCGTTGCAATTCCCGGCAAATGTGGAACCGTTTGGAAGAAATCAAACTTACCTAAATCTGGAACATATACAGCGAAGAACAAAGAGCACTAGATCAAACAAAACAAGAATCTCGCAAAGAATATTCTTATCAAGACAAAGGATTATTTATTAAATCCTATGTTTATTTACTATTTTCTATCTCGCTATGTTTCATCTATTCTCTCGATTACAGAAGATTATTATCAGAGTTAATTTCGAACAACGTTATCTATTCTGCGAAAGTTTCTTTTCGCCAAATTTCCTATTTATTCGTCGTATTCTGATATTCTCGATCTCTACTCATCTATTATCAATCTCTATTTGCCTCCATCTATTATTAAAAAGGGGTGAAAGCTGTTGCTACGACCCTCGAAGATCGACCAAGGGTGAAAGCCGTTGCTACGCCCCTTGGATCGAGAAAATTAAAAATGGGTGACGACCCTCGGGCTAAAAATGCTCTAAAACGACTAAGGGTGAAAGTCGTTGCTACGCCCCTTAGATCGATATTATTAAATGGGTGAAAGCTGTTGCTACGACCCTCGGGCTAAAAATGCTCTGAAACGACTAAGGGTGAAAGCCGTTGCTACGCCCCTTAGATCGATATTATTAAATGGGTGAAAGCTGTTGCTACGACCCTCGGGCTAAAAATGCTCTGAAACGACTAAGGGTGAAAGCCGTTGCTACGCCCCTTAGATCGATATTATTAAATGGGTGAAAGTTGTTGCTACGACCCTCGGGCTAAAAAATGACCTGAAACGACTAAGGGTGAGAGCCGTTGCTATGCCTCTTAAGTCCAAAGTGTATTCAAGATCGATCCAATTTCTATCATATTATTTCTCCACGGTTATTTATTCGACTATATATGGAAGTCTTTGCTATGCTCCTTAAATCTAAAGTGTATTCAAGATCGATCCAATTTCTATCATATTATTTCTCCACGGTTATTTATTCGACTAAAGGTGAAAGATCCATAATCCGAGAAAAATCTAAAGCTATGGAAAATATATTACGGAAGGTTCAAATAGTGCAGAAATGAAAATTCAAATCTATTATAGTTTGAATTAAAGAGCTCGAAATTAAAAGTACCGACAACAAAATAGAAGAAAACCTTTCATTCATGAAATTTTCTTTGTACTACATTTACGAGTATTTTTCTACAAATACAAGGATGAAGTTCGAACTCAAAAGAGAAAAAGGATTACATTTATCATATCCTACTACAGGCGCTACAAAAAAGTTGAAGGTTTTCGAATTTAAGGACCGGAGCATGGCCACGGGCTCTTAACCGATCTTAGATCATCATCAGTAAATAATGACGGCTATAACAATGCTTTGGAGCTCCGCTGATGAAGGACCGGCGCACGGGAGGAGTCCCGGTCAATCTCCATGCACACTAAACCTGATCGGAATACTCTGAACCAGCTTCGGAAGCATCTTGAAGAAGTTGAGATCAAAACCTCAAGGATCCTTCCACAAGTCGACCCACTATCCGACTGGATGGAGCGACAGGGTAAGGAAATTCGAACCGGCTTCAAATGGATGGAATCAGAGAAAGCTGGTCGCCTGCCGGTACCCCAGTCGCAATTCTTTTCGCCTGTCGATACCCTAGTCGAAATAAGTTGCCATTGGAGACAGCCAAAGTTATAAAGGAAGATAGTTCGAACTCGAACCTCGAACCATTTTATCGGGGATAAGAAACAAGACATAATGGTCAAAGGAAGTAAAAGTTGGACCATACGGTTGATGAAAACGATTACAGAAACATAAAAATATGAAGGTAACTACGGAACTATATATAGTAAAAGGTAAGGGCGATCAACGACTCAGATTTATTTAGAGCTAACGGCTGAGATACAAGCAATAAATGCGCCGACCGTTTTGCTTACCGAGAGTTAAGGAACCGTTTGGGTAAATGAAGAAAATGTCAAAATTAGTCCTGCTCGGATTTATTACAATCTCAATTCCGGTCATCGAAGAAAGCCACAAAGAAGAATTCGGGGTATAGCTCGTAAAGAAAGTATCATCAGTAACAAACCTAAGAATGACCAAGATCGATAAAATACTATATCTGAGAACAATCGCAAAGATTAATCAAAAGATTATGATTTCCGAAGTTTGATACATCAAGTAGTTACAAGTTATAAAAATATCAACTCTTATTACATATCAAGCCAATCTTTTGATACTAGCACATGTTACAATCCTACAAACATCGACAAGAACTAATCTCTATATCCGAACATGAGAAGACCTTCATGAGCAGACAATCCTATGAAATTTACGATAATGTCCTTACTCGAAAGTGAGGAACCCGTCAAGCCAACAACATTTTATCTTTATTTATGATTCTTCAAAGAGGAGAGGGGTAATGCATCTTTTTCTAGTTGTAACATGAATATTTTATTGAGGACCTCGATCCTCGAAGCACCACCCCTAACATCTTCAAGGAAGAACCAAACAAACAGCTGCATACCCTCGAAAAACTTGATGTCTAAGCCTCCATAAACCACAAAGGGTCATGGGAGCTACCTGGGTCGTGGGTGGTCAACAATGAGGCTTATTGGCCTCCAAGGTCGGGATAGCGTTCGCCTGCAGGTATCCTAGTCGAAGTAAAAGTACTAATCAGCCCACAATCCGCAAAGTAGGTCCTAACTCAAAATTCAAAATGTTGGGCCATACAACAAGATCTTTTAACCAGCATGGTCGAAGGAATCTGCTTTCAAATGATTTTATAAGGATACAAAATGAAAGACCACATTTATAGGTGCAATTTTCAAAAATCCAACGGTTAGCAGAAAACAAAAAGAACGATCAGGATCAGATGACTGTTACGCTTCCCGAGAATTTGAGCGGGAAAAGAAGGTGATATGATTTTGGGAGTAAGTGAAGTTATTATACCGAGATCGGAAATCAGGAACCCCGACGGTCGGGACCTCGAATTCGAACGAAGAAAGCAGGCTAAAGTACGAATGAAAAAGAACACATCAAATTATACAAGAGCATGCAATCCGAGAAATAAATAAATTATTACAAACCATAGAAAATAGAAATGTCAGGAATTATTCATGGTTACATGGAAATGAAACAATATAACCAAACAGCAAATCTGGGAAAATGAAGGACAACATCTAGAGAAGCTTATTGTCGGAGAAAATCTTCCAAAGCTCAGCATTACGAGCCTCATATCCACGGTCGTAAGCTTCCTTTTCACGGCGCTCGAAGTCTTGTTTCTCTTGCTCGCGAAGACTTTTCAGTTTCTCGAGTTCCTCATTCAGTCTCTTGTGAATTTCTTCTCCCTGATCTTTAGCAAACTTCTCTTTCTCTAAAGCAAGCTTCTCCTCAAGGACACGTTCGAATTCTGTTTTCTTCTTCTCCAGCTCTAGGGAGATAGCAGCATGCCGATTTGTTTCCCGCTCGGCAAACATTTTGAGTTCGAGAAAGACCTGCCCGACCTGTTAAAGGTTCAGATAAGTTAAAAAAAAAAAAAAAAAAAAAAGAGAAAGAAAGATATTGTAACACCTGAAACAGAAAATGCGACCCAGATTGATACAGTTCTTCTAGATTCCTTTCCTTGGACATGTCGGTCTCAGAAGTAGTGAAGTCAAGCCACAACGGGCTATCCACAGGATTCCCGAAAGCAACTTTAGAAATGGACCCGTCCTTCGATTCTTTAGGCGTGGAAGGAGTAACCATCGAAGGAACGAAGTTAACTCGGGGTTCGGAAACGTTATCAGTCCTTAGGGATTCAGCAGAGGTTTCTCCACCAATATCCAACTTAGGTTTTTTGCTCAAACCTCCTGTAGGGGGGACGGCCGAAGAATCATCAGATGACGGCTTGTTACCGATGGCAAGCTTCTGCAAAGCCTCGATGGGTATGACCCCGTCAGAATAAGGCCTTTTGTTCGAAGAGGGAACGGGAGTTTTCTGCCCAGATGGTTCCTCACTCGGAGAATCGGCAATTTTCGACAAAGAGCCCTCGAGCTCAGCCTCAAGTTCCTCATCCAAAATGGACTTGCTTGTATTGCCCTTAGTTTGCTTCGATGAAGCGCTTTTATCTTTCTTATTTTCCCCTCCCTTTGGAACTTTGGGAGAGGACACAGAGGTTTTAGAGGACGATTTGGAGGGTTTGGCCTCCTTGGCTGATATTTGCTCTTTGGACGGATTTTTGTTTTTCGAACCACCCAATAGCAATTTGGGGTCGATGGCCTTGCCCAGTATTTCTTCCATGATAAAAGGGAAATAAGTTAAGAAATTTGAAGAATGCAAAATATAGAGGAAGAGCTCCGATCTCTGAAAATTAAGGTGTGTAAATAATTGAAGAGATCCTCATATTTATAGGCACTACGCCCTATGATTACGGTAGTGGAATCGACGCGACATTTAAGAAAGATTCTATTTGGAATAAATGGATTTCGAGCATAGAGTACGAAAAGATATCGAGCTACGAAAGGCAGATGATATCTAAATATTTGTAAAATTAGAATTTACAAGTCATGCGAATCAGATCGTAAAGAAAACAAGTCCGGTTACAAAACCGAGTTACATATACACATTTGATTCCTAACTACAAAGCTATGAATCGCCCCCCCAGTATGCTCGGACCTATCTTTCGGACCACCGTCACCTTTGCTATTACTGCATAATGGATCGGAACGCTATGAGTCTCGATCATCATTCTCATCCGATCCATCATCTATGTTTTGACCTTCATTTTCTCTTAAGGCAGATTGATGATTGTCATCGGACAGCTCAAGCAAGTCTGGGTTAGGCATCGGAGTGCTAAACTCCTCAACTAAAGGAGCAAAACGATGATTTTGCCAGTTCACAGTTATCCGGGGCAACGATGAAGTTTTATAATCTTTTCCTTCGGCATTTTTGTAAGGATTCATATGAGGAAGGTATTCTTCCATCTTGTCCGGGATCTTATCGGCCGAAACAAATTGTTGAACCCCCTTGTAAAAGATGGCTTGAAGGATCCCGCCAATCCTTCTCCGAACTAAAGGGTCGAAAACAGAGGAACTAAGAAATTCTCGTATGGCTGGGATTTCCGCCTCTTCTTCCCCTTGAGAATATGCGCGAGCTGAGTCTTGCTTGGTTTGCTCAAGCTCGATCTTAATTCTTTTAAGCTCATCTTCGAGTGCGCTCTTTTCCGTAACTACTGATAACAATTCATCCTCCACAGAGGAAGAACGTTTCTTATTTATACTCTCCAGCTCTTTCTTCGCTTCAGACAATTCTCGTTGACTCTCTGCCAGTTGAGATCGAAGGGTTTGATTATCAACGAAAATTTGTGCGTATGTGATGGGGGCTATTTCGCACCCTACATACTGATCAGATCGAACAGAGATTATAAGACCGGTTCGACCAATTACAAAGGATCGGGATCTTCTTACTGACCCAGCCTGATGCCGCTCGCTCCGAGTAAAGATTACACTCCGGACCCAGGAAGGATAGGTTGGGCCGAGTCCAACTAGGACTATGATTCCTTGTAATACTAGGTTTAGCATAATATAAATACCTAGTTATTCGTTGTATAAGACAACTACGAATTCTCTTAATTCTGAGATTACACAAGAATACATTGATAACAATAGAACTCAATAATATCCATTATTGTTGCAGAACTTTACCTCCATATCATTGCGTTCTTAATTTCGTTAATGGTTTTACTTCTTGCCTTTGATTATTGCTTTTCTTTGTAAACGATCCATCCAGAATAAAGTAACAGAACCCAATATACTGAATAATTCAATATCCAAACCCCCGATATCACAAATTCACTGATATTAAATTAACCCGACGAAAAACGGTTAAATCAGTTGGCGCCCACCGAGGGGCTAGGTTAATTATTCGATCGACATATGGCTCGCCCAAGGAAAAGCGCTCGTATCGGAGCAAGAAGTAACACAACCACCGGTCATGACACATCTGAAGATCCACAGGAGAACGACAATAATAACGTTCCCAACACCGACGAGAATTTACAGAATACCCATCCCCGAGATCATGAACCCCTAGGAGGTCCTCCCGGCACGATACAGGAAGAGCCGGAAGTCCCCGAGATCCCTGCTCCTCTCCCGGGTGCTCAGGAGAAATTACGACAAATAGCGATGCTCTTTAAATCACTCTCCCCGGAAGAATTACTTGTGCTTGATCAAATTCCGCAAAACCCTAGGGCTGCCAGGACAATTCCTGCTCGGAGAACGCCCGGACAAAACGATCATGTATCTCAACAAGCTGATAGCCCACCAAGCGAGCACCGCTCGCTACACAGTCCACAACAGGACAATTCGAAACCCTCCGACAACAATCCTCGAAGGAAACGAGGTCACAGAAAAACCCCGGCGAGGCGTAGTAGATCCAGGGAACGAACAATTATCCCTATTGAGGATGATATAGATGATACAATCCCTGATCGACCACGAACGGCTCGACTGACGGAAAGAGAAATTGAAAGGATGGTGCAGGACCGACTTGAACAACGCTTACGGACTATTCAAAATCCGTGGGCCCGAACCACGGAACTCCAGGAAAGCCTTGCGGCCTGTTCTCCCTTCTGCAGGGAAATAAAAGAGGCACAATCGATCGGACAAGTCCCGGGCAGACTACCTCGCTACGATGGAACCACTGACCCGGATGATTATATTTTTAGCTTTACGAACATTATGAATCTATATGCCCACTCCGCCGAATACACTGCCAAGCTAATGGTGACAACATTCGAAGGACTCGCGTTGGATTGGTTTGCCAAACAGCCGGCCAATTCCATATTCAGTTTCCGAGAATTATGCAATAAACTAACACAGCAATTTGCCAGTCTGAAGAGACAAAAACTGCCGATGAGTTACCTAGGAACAATATACCAACAAGAGGGGGAATCCCTAAGAAATTGGTTGGCAAGATTCAACGTAGAGTTACTCAAAATCGACTCTCCGAATATCGATTACATAATTTCTATCCTCTTCGACCTCACTAAAAACAGGCAGTTTGGAAACGCCCTCAGCCGAAAACAACCAAGAACGTTCGCCGACATCATGAGCCTAGCATCTAAGTATATGACTCAAGAAGAGATGAATTCCTTTAAGGATAAAAACAAAAACAAAGTTACGGCTACAGGGTCTAAGCGGCATGATAGGATTCCCGCCCAAAGATCCTTGGATTACGAGCGATCTTCCAAGAGAGGTAACGTTTTCCAGCGACTGGAATACAGCGGAGCCGACCGAGAAAGGCAACCTAATTTCTACCAAAGACCAAGAAACCCTGAACCACCAATCAGAAGCAGAGTGAATCAAGTAGAACACCCAAGATTAAATGCTCCAATCGAAGAAATCTTGGAAGTTCTAGAAAGGAATAATTGGATTCCTGAGGCGAGGAAAATCGCTCAGCCCAGACCAGGGTCTAGAAACTATGATCAATACTGTAAGTACCATAGGGCACATGGGCATCGAACGGAAAATTGTTTTCACCTTAAGAGAGAAGTTGAAAAACTGATCGAGCAAGGAAAACTAGACGAATACATAGAACGAGATAATCGCAAAAGGGAAAGAAGCAGAAGCCCCCGGAACGGAACTCAAAGGAGAAGTTCTCATCGAAGGTCACCAGAACATCGACCTACTCAGGAGTTGAATCACGACCAGATCAATGGAACTATCCACACTATATCCGGGGGGCCTGCGGGTGGAGATAGTCGCAATGCTCGACGAAGAATGGCCAGATCCTTAATTGCAAGTTCTAAATATCCAAATGAAATATGGACGTTAGAAAATAGGCCAACAAATCACGAGCCGATTAGCTTTAACGAAGGCGAAGTACCTAAAAACATTACTTGGGATACGAAAGAAGATAACCCAGATTTCCCTATGGTAGTGTCGTTAGAAATAGCGAATTACAATGTGAAAAGAATCCTAATCGATAATGGAAGCTCAGCAAATATCATCTCCAGGGAGGTTTTAGCACAAATGAACCTCGGACAAATAAACCTACAAAAGGTAGCCACACCGTTAGTAGGCTTTGGAGGGTCCGAGATCATCCCCAGCGGAACAATATCTTTGAGTGTATCGCTCGGAAAGAAGCCACTTCGAACAGTGAAGCTGGTAAAATTCCTAGTGGTAGAAACACCCTTCGCTTATAACGCTATATTAGGGCGACCAGCCCTTAACCTTTTTCGAGCTGTGGTCTCTACCTATCACCCGAAAATAAAATTTCCGACCGATAGCGGCATTGGAGAAATAACGAATGACCACTGTATGGCGTGGGATTGCTACAGCACGTCGCTGACCTTGAGAGAACATCCTAACCCTATTACTCCGAGCAAGAGAAAGATCGAAGACGATCCAATTAGAAATGAGGACGAAATTCCTATTACTGATCGATTAGATAAAAAGGGGAAAGAACCACTAGATTTATCCTTGCAACCCCCAGAACATAAAGATATAATTCTAGTAGAAGGCGACTCGTCCAAAAGGACAAGAATTGGTACAGAATTGAGCAAAGAAGGAGAAGTAATGTTAATCGAATTTCTAAGAAATAACGTGGACGTTTTCGCTTGGAGTGCAAATGACATCGAAGGGATCGATCCTCGAGTAATCAAGCATACCCTAAAAATTGACCCTTCGGCGAAACCCGCCAGACAGAAGAAAAGAAATCATGGACCAGTGAAAGATAAAATCATTAAAGCCGAAGTTGAAAGACTGATGGAAGCAAAACAAATCCGAGAAATACATTTCTCGGAGTGGCTATGTAATGTTGTACTAGTAGCAAAGGGGGATAAAAAGGACAACAAATGGAGGATGTGTAATGATTTCACCGACCTTAACAAGTTATGTCCACGCGACCCTTACCCCCTCCCAAGAATCGACTTATTGGTCGACTCGACTGCTGGCTTTGCGCTGTTCAGCATGATGGACGCCTTCCAAGGCTTTTACCAAATATACATGGACGAGCGCGACCAAGAGAAGACCGCATTCATAACCGAACAGGGAGTATACTGCTTTATAGTAATGCCGTTCGGATTAAGGAACGCTGGGGCTACATACCAAAGATTGGTAAACCTAATGTTCAGGGAGTTAATCGGAGAAATAATGGAGGTCTATGTAGACGACATGTTAGTTAAAAGTATGAATGAAGCAGATCACGTAAAACATCTAGATCGATGTTTCCAAATCTTAAGAAAATATCGTATGAAGTTGAACCCCGCAAAATGCACCTTCGGTGTTAAGTCAGGAAAATTTTTGGGATATTTGGTACACCAGCGAGGAATAGAAGCCAACCCAGAAAAAATTCGAGCCATAACTGAAATGAAACCTCCCAAGACCATCTCTCAAGTGCAAAGCTTGGTTGGGAAAATCGTAGCGTTGAATAGATTTATATCTAAATCGGCGGATAGAAGCTTGCCCTTTTTCCAAACACTTCGAAAAGCGAAAAACTTCGTTTGGACCGAAGAATGTGAACGAGCTTTCGAACAACTCAAAGAATATTTAACATCCCCTCCGATGTTGGCCAAACCGACAGAAGGGGAACCATTGTACTTATACATCTCCATCTCCGATACGGCCGTTAGCTCAGTCCTAATTAAGATAGAGGGTTCAGAGCATAAGCCTGTCTATTATCTCAGCAAGTTATTACAAGGGGCGGAGAAGAATTACTTGGAAATAGAAAAATTCACGCTGGCCTTAGTAGTGGCTGCACGAAAACTCCGACCCTACTTCTTAACCTACAAAATCATCGTTTTGACGAATCAACCGTTAAGACAAATCCTAGCAAAACCAGAAGCCTCCGGACGACTAATCAAATGGGCCATCGAACTCAGCCAGTTCGAGGTAGACTACAAACCGAGGATTGCCATCAAGGCCCAGGTGTTGGCCGATTTTATACTAGAAACACCGACGCAGGCCACTGAATCGTCGAGATGCCACAACAACGATGTTTTGATGATCGAGGATCAAACTTGGTTAATGCATGTCGACGGTGCTTCATACCGAGAAGGGGGAGGCGCCGGAATTAACTTCACTGGACCAAATAAGGAAGATTTGAATTACGCGATAACATTGGACTTCGTCGTAACAAACAATGAAGCCGAATATGAAGCGTTAATCGCAGGAATGGAGATGGCGATAAAAGCCAACATAAAGAGTCTTAAGGTACTAACTGATTCGGAATTAGTACAAAGACAAATAGAAGGCCTATACGAGGCTAAAGAGTTCAATATGATCAAATACCTCGCCAAAGTGAAATCTCTAGCTGGGAAATTTGAAAGCTTCAGTATCCAGAACATCCCACGTTCGGAAAATAAATGGGCCGATCAGCTATCAAAATTCACAGGATCCCATGACGGAAAGACCGAACGGGTGATTAACTGGTTGATATCTAATACACCAGCAATCGATATCGATGAAATACCGATAATCGATATAATGGAAATCGAAGAAGCCGAAGAAAACTGGATGAACCCAATGAAAGACTATCTTCAAGATGGAAAACTACCATCTGATCAGAATGAAGCTCGGAAAATAAAATATCGAGCCCCAAAGTATACACTTATAGAAGGAAAACTCTACAGACGATCAGTATCGGGAATTCTCCTGAGATGCATCCCTGAATCACAAACCATGGATATACTGCGAGAAATACATGAAGGAGACGCAGGAAATCACAGTGGATCGAGGGCATTGGCCTTAAAATGTCTCAGAACAGGTTACTATTGGCCAACCATCAATAAAGATGCCGCTCAATATGTCCAAGAATGTCATCACTGCCAGATTCATGCTAACATATGCCATCGACCAGCAGAAAATATGCACCCTATCCCGATTTGTTGGCCATTCGATCAATGGGGAATGGACATCGTGGGACCTTTCCCAACAGCTAGATCAAAGAAATCCTATGTCCTGGTCGCTGTAGAATACTTTAGCAAATGGATAGAATGCGTCGCCCTCGCACGAATAACCCAATTCCAAGTTATTAACTTCCTCTGGAAATTCATAGTATGTCGATTCGGCATCCCAAGGGTCCTTATCTCCGATAATGGAACTCAATTCGCGGGAAAACAGATAATAGAATGGTGTACAAGACTCGGAATTCAACAAAATTTTACCTCGGTAGGACATCCTCGAGCAAATGGACAAACTGAAGTAGCAAACCGAGAGATAATAAAATCTTTGGAAAAAAGGTTAGGAGCCGCCAAAGGAAAATGGCTCGATGAGCTACCAGGAGTTTTGTGGGCTAATCGAACTACGGTAAGAAATTCAACTGGGGAAACCCCATTCAGCTTGATGTATGGGTCGGAAGCTGTTATCCCTGTGGAAACTTTAATTCCAACTCCAAGAATAGAGATGTTCAATAAAGAAGAAAATGAAAAGGCGAGGGAAAATGACGTTGATTTAACAGAAGCCTTAAGAGATAAAGCTGCTGTACGCCTACAAACCACTAAGGCAAATATGGAGAAAGCATACAATCAAAAAGTACGCGTCCGAACCTTCAAAGAAGGAGACTTGGTTTTGAAAAAGGTAGAAGTATCCAAGCATTTGGGAAAGTTACAACAAAATTGGGATGGACCTTACATCGTCATTGGCGTAGGAAAGAAAGGTTCATACAAAATTGCACACATGGATGGGACAGCCTTACCAAGAACCTGGAACGCAGTCAACCTTAGGAAATACTATGGTAAATAAATTTTAGCAGATTATACTGCATTGTTTTATTTTTACTTTATCAAGTTTTAATCCTTGTAACGAAGGCCCTAGCCTAGAGTTCAAATAGTAAAAATTTTAGCATTTTCTATACATCGATTATTTCGATTAACGCTCTGTGGAATTACACTAGCATATTGATAAATATTAGAACGAAACGAGTCGAGTATACATTGATCCGCTCAATAAACACTCCTCGATCTATATCAACAGCAACAAAGACTTTTTGGTGATAAACCTAAGTCTGAATTATAAATGAGTCGAGTATACATTGATCCGCTCAATAAACACTCCTCATCCCGACGACAAAAACGAGTTGAGTAAACATCGATCCGCTCGATAAAAACTCCTCGACAAATATATTCAACGATCAAAAAGACTTTTGGTACGAAAAACCTAAGTCTAAATTAAAACGAGTCGAGTATACATTGATCCGCTCAATAAAAACTCCTCGTTCAATTTTATTAACGAAAAAGACTTTTGGTACGAAAAACCTAAGTCTAAAACAAAACGAGTTGAGTAAACATCGATCCGCTCGATAAAAACTCCTCGACGTATATATTTAATGATCAAAAAGACTTTTGGTACGAAAAACCTAAGTCTAAAACAAAACGAGTTGAGTAAACATCGATCCGCTCGACAAAAACTCCTCGACAAATATATTCAACGATCAAAAAGACTTTTGGTACGAAAAACCTAAGTCTAAATTAAAACGAGTCGAAGTATACATTGATCCGCTCAATAAAAACTCCTCGTTCAATTTTATTAACGAAAAAACTTCAGGTACTAAAAACCTAAGTCTGAACAAAACGAGTTGAGTAAACATCGATCCGCTCGATAAAAACTCCTCGATATATCTATAATGATTAAAAGACTTCAGGTATTAAAAACCTAAGTCTGAACAAAACGAGTTGAGTAAACATCGATCCGCTCGATAAAAACTCCTCGATATATCTATAATGATTAAAAGACTTCAGGTATTAAAAACCTAAGTCTGAACAAAACGAGTTGAGTAAACATCGATCCGCTCGATAAAAACTCCTCGATATATCTATAATGATTAAAAGACTTCAGGTATTAAAAACCTAAGTCTGAACAAAACGAGTTGAGTAAACATCGATCCGCTCGATAAAAACTCCTCGATATATCTATAATGATTAAAAGACTTCAGGTATTAAAAACCTAAGTCTGAACAAAACGAGTTGAGTAAACATCGATCCGCTCGATAAAAACTCCTCGATATATCTATGATGATTAAAAGACTTCAGGTATTAAAACCTAAGTCCAAACAAAACGAGTTGAGTAAACATCGATCCGCTCGATAAAAACTCCTCGATATATCTATAATGATTAAAAGACTTCAGGTACTAAAAACCTAAGTCTAAACAAAACGAGTTGAGTAAACATCGATCCGCTCGATAAAAACTCCTCGATATATGTTCAACGATCAAAGAGATTTTTGGGTTAAAAACCTAAGTCTAAACAAAACGAGTTGAGTAAATATTGATCCGCTCAATAAAAACTCCTCGATTAATTACAACGACAAAGAAGGATTTTGTTATGAAATCCTAAGTCTAAATTATAGCAAGATTGAGTACACATTGATACGCTCAATAAAAACTCCTCGATCTACTCCTAACGATCTAAATAAGATCCGCTGATACTCCTAAAGTTTTGAAAGGTAAATCAAGTATGAATTCATCTGCTCGGAAATTACTCCTCGTAAATAAAATTATCAAACGACAAAGAAAATGCAAGAAATAAATAATATTTTATTCATCAAATCAATTACATACAAATATTCTACGTTACAAAAATCTGCTTGCTATCTAAAGATCGTTACAATGATCTAGTTAAATTGATCCTACGGGATCGACTATCTTCACGACAATGTCCACGGAAACACCAATCTCCTCCCTAGTACCTCATCGATCATAATAAACCACCTAAGAAGCATGCTGCTCAGGATGGTCGACTTCTTTGGTTCGATGGCCAGGCTCTGAAGATCGGTATGTTCCTCCAGGTGAAATGAGCATTACCAACCAGATAACCAGCAGTACTCAATTCACCCACAAAAGATACTGCTTTTACATTATCTATAAAACATTTTACTCTGAAGCAGCATCTCTTCAGGACCGCCGTGAAACGGTAACTTTACCGGCCACCCCGGTGGTCTATCAATCCGGAAGTAACCTCCAAGGACGAGGATGGCCGGCAAGGTACGAACCCTCCATGTGCAGACGGAAACCACGGACCTCTAATGTGATGAAGACTAAGGCAGAGATCTCATGGGATCCGTCGATACAAGGAAGGGCTGACATGGGACCCGTCAATACAAGACTGGGGACAATTTCTTTACTGCGAACGAACAAATCACGATAATGTGACTTCTTGAACATTATGGGATCTGAAGGCAAAATGAAATCTAAGGAAACCGAGATACCCATTGTTATGAATGGAAAATAAGGAAACTGCCTACTTATTTATAGGCGCCCGTGAAAATGATCCTACGGACGATAGGAGTTTAATCAAGGGATGAGAACGCGACCCTTTGACTTCCCGAATTAAATGCAAGTAAGTTGGAACGGCGCCCGTCTGATCGACTGATCGACGACAAACAAATCTACAGATCGAAGCGATCAACAAAATAATCCAAGAAAACTTAAAGAAGTTCAAAGACCAAAACGATCTGCACGATCATATATGAGGGTCGCCTAATAGAAAATATTAAGAACTCCTCAACGAAGGCATGCAAAGTTGGACCGTTGAAAGAGGATAATTGCTTAAAAACGACCAGAGCCTCCACCATATGGGGGTCGTAACTGCCTCATACATCATAGGGGGACTACTAAGTTGGCTATACAAGAATTCCATTTAGAATCCAAGAAATCTGACATCGAAATCAGGAGAATAGCCCTCCCTATTCGAAACTATAAGGCCGTCACTGCCTAATTTTCCAAAGAATTGCTGAAGGAGGTCTGAACGGGTCAGATCTGGCCAGGACTGTTACATTTTCCAATTCCTCCCATATCAAGAGTATGATATACTGGCTAGGGATATGTATAGTTGAAAAGCTAATAATGGAAGACATGGATAGGTGAAAAGCACCTAAAGGAAAATTTTTCTCTGAGGAAAAGAAGAACTGAAATTCAACGGGAGGAACAATAACCTCCTTATATAAGATATATGTCATATAAGGACAAATTTATAAGGCATGAATCGAGCATCGACCAGACAGCTAAGGGTTTACACAACGACGATCGGCTGGATCGATCAACAAAGATTAAATATGCGAAGCAAATATTATACCGTTCAGTTATCTTACAAGCGACCAAAGCAAGATCAAGCTTACTTTCTCCATACTCAAATCTCTCCGCAGAAATAAAAATTCAGATAAGTAAAACTAATCTTTGTCAATTACTACATGATGGTATATTTGTGCGTAGCAATTACATATATGAAAAAGATATATCATTAGAATCAAGGCAAGAATCTGCCTACAGAAGAGATCATAATATTTCCATTTTAGTACTTCTCCCATTACAAAATTTCAGCCCAAACGAATGCGCAAATGTTGGGCGACAAAAAAAAAAAAAAAAAAAAAAAAAAAAAAAAAAAAAAAAAAAAAAAAGAGACAGTCCAAGGTCTGCCAGATCGAATAAAGATCATTGAGAAGAATCGCCAGAGGGGCGACCAGCAGAAACAGGCCTCCGAGGAGTTAGGTTACCAGCAAACGCCATCAACTCCTCCTGGCGCTTAAGATAACCGGCATCATAACCATCATCATATGCCTGTTGACGAGATCCCTCTGCCGACGCGGCAGCCTGAACTAGGTCGCCTTTCTCTTTCTCAAGAATAACTTTGTCAGCCTCTAACTTTTGGAGATCATCTTTAGCAAGTTGCAGCTGCAGCTCCAAACCCCTGGTTTTAGCTTTCTCCGACTCCAGCTGACCTTGAAGAGCTCTCCGACTATTCCACAGTTCATCATTTTGCACACCCAGCTGGAGTGCAAAATACTTGCCCTAAAAACAGAAAGAGTAAGAAAAACCACTGTACAACAAAGAATTCAAAACAAAGAACAAAAATGTCTACCTGCTCACATATCTTCACCAAAGATTGAACAAGGCGAACATTGGAAGTACCTTCGAGCTTCCTCAATTCGCCGGGCAAAATAGTACTCATACCTAAGTCCCAAGACAAAGCATCAGGTTCAACAGAACCAGGCAGCTCGCTTGTCAAAGGGACACCGTCGGAACGTGGAGTCTCCGACAAAAGAATGTCATTAACCTGCATAAGCACACAGCGATCATCTAACGGACGAGGGGAATCCCGCTCGTTGGGACTAACAGAGGTCTCTTTGCCGGAAGCAGATATAACGGTCCGACGACCTGACCTCGACCCAGATCGACCCCCAGAAGGTCCCCCAGACTCAAAAGAAGCAGTCGTTACAGTGGTATCATGAAATAGATATTCAGGACCATATTGCGAAATAGACTGCGTTATGGAAGGATTGACAGAAAAACCATCACCGACTTGCCCTTCACTAACTAGCAGGGCAGTAGAAGTAGAAAAAGGAAGGGAACTAACAAAATCCCCTCCATGAGATCCATACTCGTAAGAAGAAAAACCTGAAGAAACAGGTATGTCGTAAACCGGTTCCATGTTGGATGGATCTCCGAAAGCTAATCGACCTGGGGAAGACCTATTACCTCCCGCGGGGGTAGAAGAAAAGTTTGGTTGGAGGAGCGACGAACTAACTTCTGATAAAGGTTGGGACGTGGTAATAGGAGTATCGATCATCGAGCTACTAACTGAGGACGAACGAGGAGGCTCCATCGAAGGCCCTTCTCTTCGAAATTTCTTCGATCTATTATCCCTAGCGCCCTCACGAGAAGGTCGCTTCGAAGTATTACCGAAAAGGTTACTCATGATCGGATTACGGAAAAATATAAATTAATATCGAGGAAGTTTATCGACTAGCTCAAGAAAGAGTATTATGTTAAGAGAGGAGTATAGCAGTAAAAAAGACAAGTCAAATTTTACCTCTCGTATTTATACTGCACGAAAAGACGCGACTAACCCGAAGAAAGGGCGCAAAACAGGAAAACTGACCTTGGAGCAAACGCTAGAATTTGAAAAGACACATACATAATGATTACGGCAAATTAAATGACTTGTCTGAATCATTACAGCGAATGTGAAAGGACACGACTGTCTGAATAAGAAACGTTTAGTGTACAAAGTAGGGAAAGCTAAGCTACAATTTAACCTACAAGCGGATAATTACAAAGATTATTTCAAAAATAAATCACTACTTTAAGAAGCCTGGTCGCTATCCGAAATCTTCTGCTCACTATTGACGACCTCAGTCATGCCTATATCGTCTTCGTCTTCTTCTTCATCTACTGGATCGATGAAAGTATTATCGAGCTCATCGTTAACATCAGAAGGAGGAATCGGCAATGGATTTCCAAATTCCTCGACAAGATGAGCCAGAGGAAAACCTTGATATTCGACATCTGGAACCTCAGAAGAAGAATAAAGCTCGCCATAACGGTTCAACCGGATATGAGCTGCCTTAAAATACTCCTTCCGACGATCCTCGATCATCTCCAAAGCGACCAGTTGATGAATCGATTTTTTAAAGGTATTCTCAAGAAGAGGACCGACCATCCGGTACACCAACGCCATATGAACAGGAGAGTTGAGGAATTCTCGAACTACTTGTTCGTCGGATTTCCTAACATATCGATCTCTTTGCCTAAGTGGGACGTCGTTTTCATAGTCCTCTAAAGAAGCTTCAAGGCTTGACACTTGAGATTCAAGCTCACTAATCCGAGTCGTGCTCTGCAACTGCAATTCTTCTAATTTTCTTGCCATTTGATTGGTTTGTTCCTGAGCGCGAGAAACCTCTATCGCTCTATCTAGCATTTCTTGGTCTTCGGTCCCGGCAGCACGAGTCTCTACGACAGGAATAGAGGAAGATGTTGAGGGACCAACTTCTGAACCAGAAGACTTGTGAAGTAAAGCTTTATACTTCTCTTCAAGGAAATCGCACTGTTGTTTCCAAAGAGAATTTTCATAGGCGTATGATGTCAGACAGGTGTTGACCTGAAATAACGAAAGGGTCAGAAAGAAACAAGTTAGCAAATTGAGAAAATCTTAAAAGATCACTTCATCAAAATAATAGAAAGAAAAAGGATCTCACCTTTTCAGCATAGAGAGAAGCTCGCTGGAATTTCTCCAAAGGATCCTTATGAAGAAGTTTATTAAGATCGCGAGTATGAACGCCAGATAAAAGAATACGGGTCGCCTTATCGACCGCATTCTCGTTATTATCATGAATAAGAGAATCCTTCTCGGAATAACCAGCGGCCCTCCTTCCCTCTAAATGATCCTCGATCATTTCGACCAGAGTAGGATTTGGATGTTTATCCCCGAGTAAAGAAAGGTCGTCACCAGAACGTCCATAGTAACTCCTCTTTCTATCAACTGGATTATTAGTGGGATGAGGCATCGACCAGCTACGACATCCTCGAATACCCAAAGATGTTCTAAGATGAAGCGGAGGATAACCGGATCCCATGCCCTGACGAATAGGGGACTCGCGTGGAGAATCCGGAGATTCCTCTCTATTCTCCTCGGATTCGTGACCCAATTCCAATTTCCTCTTTCGAGACGCCCTCTGCTCGATAGGATTATTCTCCACTGACTTGGAAGATTTCGACAGCACCATTTTTCCCTTCGAAGAGTGTCGGGAGCTTTCTACCATATGAGCTGAGAAAGAAACAAAATAAAGTTAGTTTCTCCATATAAAAAGTATAGTGACAATACTAAAGATCAAATAAAATGCTAACCTAGAGGCTCAGATGATGAACTGATGGGAAAATTATGGACGCTTAACCCCGCTTTACGAAGAAAAGATTCCCCAATCAGAAGAGCGCTTTGATATTTGTTTGTACGCATCTCGGGAATCTCAGTGATAAACTGTACATCGTCAGGAACAAGTTCACCAGTCGGTGAGCGACCTCCGGGAATCCACCTGGAACCATGATCCCACGAGAAAGGCGTGATCGAACCATCCGCCAAACGGAGATTAGGCGGAGGACGAACAAAGAAGAAATGAGATTTCCAAGAAGGATTACTAGAAACCGGAGCATCAAAGATTGCTCGGCTGGGCCGCTGACTAGCGAAGAAGTATCCACGGTTTGAAGAACTAGAAATATTAAAACGAAAAAGTTGCGTAAAATTACGGAAAGAAGGTTTAAATCCCTTTGCAATCATCAGAACGGAAAAACAAACCACAAAAGCAACAGAATTTGGAACCAGTTGTGTCAAGCACACGCTGAAAGTTTTTAGAACTTCCAGAAAAAGGGGAGACAAAGGAAGACGCAGTCCGCTATTAAAGTGAGCCGTGTAAAAGGCTCGACATCCCTCCGGTGGAGAAGTGACCCTATCAGTAGGGGATGGTAGAATCATTTCAGAACCTTCCGGAAAATATTTGGTATAGTTATTCACGACTTCAGGGAACGTTTCCTCTGTATATGCGCAAGCTACATCCTCAATTGGTTCAGAAATCTGAGGAACAGTACCTTTGCCCTTTTTGGCTCGGGCGGCTACATCCGCATCGGAAAGGATTCGTACCTTGTAAGTATCTTCTACAGGGATAACAAGGTCAGATACCGTAGTCTGTTCACCCAGAGGATTAGAATGTAACTCCTCCTCGTTATCGGGGGCAATGATCTCTCTAGGAGAAGAAGAAGATCTTCTAACGGAAGCCATCTATATTCTAGTTCTCGGAAGAAGAAGGTCGATGAAAGGAAAATTTTATACGACGAACGACCAAACTAGAAAATGACTGCGATCTAAAAGCAAATATAAAAGAGAAATGGCAAACTCGAAAGTCACCTATTTATAAGGAAATGAGAAAAGACGTTTCGAACTTATCACAGCTACTCAAATTCCCGCCAAAAACGGAAGGATACAAAAAGCCTCCTGAATAGACGCGTGGCGATCCACGATTAGACAGAAGAAACGACTATCTATGATACGTAGCACTCTTTTCCTTACTTAAGATTTTTTCCCACTGGGTTTTTTCTTAAGTAAGGTTTTTAACGAGGCTCCGTTCATAGAAAAGAAACAGTCGATCAGATTTATCTACTTCTACGAGCTCCTATTATCTATACGCTCGAAGAAGTGAGGGAGTACTGATGGGGGCTATTTCGCACCCTACATACTGATCAGATCGAACAGAGATTATAAGACCGGTTCGACCAATTACAAAGGATCGGGATCTTCTTACTGACCCAGCCTGATGCCGCTCGCTCCGAGTAAAGATTACACTCCGGACCCAGGAAGGATAGGTTGGGCCGAGTCCAACTAGGACTATGATTCCTTGTAATACTAGGTTTAGCATAATATAAATACCTAGTTATTCGTTGTATAAGACAACTACGAATTCTCTTAATTCTGAGATTACACAAGAATACATTGATAACAATAGAACTCAATAATATCCATTATTGTTGCAGAAATTTACCTCCATATCATTGCGTTCTTAATTTCGTTAATGGTTTTACTTCTTGCCTTTGATTATTGCTTTTCTTTGTAAACGATCCATCCAGAATAAAGTAACAGAACCCAATATACTGAATAATTCAATATCCAAACCCCCGATATCACAAATTCACTGATATTAAATTAACCCGACGAAAAACGGTTAAATCAGTATGCATCGTGAGCATCCTGCGACTCCTGCTCTAGCAATGCTAAGCGATAAGTCTGAAGAGCGAACAAATCCCCGACCTATGAGAAATTTTTGGTTGTCAGTGAATGATTAGAGACTCTAAAGAAAGAAGAAATAGTCAAAAGATAAATTCTTACCTCATGATACGTCCGGGAGAAATCACTCAGAACCTCAAAACTACCTTTAACGGTTTGAAGCAGCATGTCCCTCTTAAATCGACTAGCCATATAAATTCTAGTGGCTTTGTCGAATTCATTCTCACCACCTGAATCCAGATCGGTTTGAATACTCCCGTCCTCAGGGTATCCTGCAGTCCTGCTACCGCAAAAATGTTCGTCCATAAAATCTGCCACATCTGGCTCCGACCTACCCTCTCGGCATGGAACCGAGTTAGAACTCACACCAAAGGGCTTTACCCTCCTAGAAGGTCCCGAGTGGTCAGCATTCCTCTTTCGACTAAGGAGTTTCTCGTACTCCTGGACACCCAGAATTCGGTTCCAAGAATGTTGACTATAGCCAACGGACGAAAGAATAGAAGTATCGGGGGAAAATAAAGTTCGGAGAGGTCCAGCAGTGGCATAATTCAAGGAACTCATAGTACCAAGCCCTCTCAGATCGGGAACTGTAAGTGGTATTTCAACTGAATCTCCACCTATATTACTCGCATATGCCCTTCTTTCCGAAGTATGCGGCGACGGCTCGAAGTAGAATGGCATATCTCCAACTGAGCTAGCAGTGGATAGTCGAAACCTCTCAACAATTCGACCTAGAAAGGAAATGCAAGATTATGTTAAATTAAAGTAAAAGAATCAATCTGCCACGCATTGAGATAAGGAGAAGACTAAAAACATACTCAAAGAAGCAGGCGCACGCGACGAAGAGGCAGAGGCAGACAGGTCATTAAGCGGCTGACGGGATCCTTCGGAAGATTGAGTGGGAAAAGAATATTCGATCATTGGGGCAGGATAGTCACATTTGCTCAACCCAGCTAGTCGCAATACACCCTCTTGGACCAGAAGCATGGTCTGATAAGGATTGGACCGTAGCTGCTCGAGAAATTCATCGGACAGACGATGATTGAGTCTCTCCTTAATTCTGCGAGGACCATATGACCAAGAATTCACGCCATCCCACCGATATGGTCTGGTCTTCAAGCTACCGTCAGATACGGGCACATCAGGGCCTTTCACGAAAAAGAACCTCCTCTTCCATCCTTTACTTTTATCCGCTGTTATGTTCGTAAGAATAGGCCGCTTCGACCGTTGAGAGATGGACACGAACCCAATATTCGAGCCCTTACACAGGTCCATTCGAAATATTTGCCAAAAATTACTGAAAGAGGCTTCCTCCCCTTTAGCTTCCATAAGAGCGCTGAACGCTACGATATATGCAATGGAATGCTGGAGAAGCTGAGCGGGGGAAAGCGAAAAGAAAGTCAAAATGCTTCGCAAAAGAGGGCTAAACGGAATGCGCAAGCCGTAAGAAAATTGCTTTTCGTAGAAGGCTTGACACCCGACAGGAGGCTCGGTCGCACGCTCGGTATAAGAAGGGATGACGATCGAAAATCCCTTAGGGAGAAATTTCCCGAACTCTGCCTCGAGATGAACGCGATCCTTCTTAAATAAACCACATGAAGTTTGATGTGCAGGAAGTTCTGACCTGTTTGAAGTGACTGTATTAGGATGAGGTGTATGTCGAAAAATCCTGACGAAGGCGCCCTCGCCGATACTATGCTTCTCCACCACGTTTTCCTCTAAATCTTCGGTCTGATCAGCATCCTCATCTTCTGGATGAAATTCTCCATCCTCATAATCGTCGACAAGCTTTAGCAAAGGATCAGACTCTTGGTCCTCTCCGACTTTGTTCTTGCCCTTCAGACCTCTGGAACTAGACATTGTGGAACTAAGAAACGATTATACTAAAGTGGCTGTTTCTTCGACCTGAATAATCCGAGCTCAAGAAAGTATGCGATTTGTGAGTAATTTTTAATAAGTCAACATATATATATGGGGTTAAAAGGGTAAAATTGCAAAACCGGTCCCCAAGTAACCGCGACGGTTGAACTTACTCCGGGTAAAAAGTTAAAGTTATTTTTCGGATAATTGCATTCTAGATCCCTCACCTTCCGGAATTTGGAAAACGTTCCTTGTAAATTGTTCCTATGATATTTCATCGATACTTGTGTTGCGACCGGAAAATTATGGAAGCATTCGTTATGGAATTGAATGAATCATCACAGTAATTGACGGTAAGGAAATTCTCGATCTAGAGGTCTTACGTAATCAATGGACAACAAGGATAATCTCACGGCACGCCATTATATTGTTTCTAATGTATGCACTCTTTTTCCCTGGCTCGGTTTTTATCCCAAAGGGTTTTTCCGAGTTAGGTTTTTAATGAGGCATGCCCAAAAACGTATTTCAAATGGCTCATGTTGCCCCAACGTTCAAAATAGCCTATACTTCTTCGAGCTTAAGCTTCAATTTACGCTCGAGAAGTAGGGGAGTATTGATGAGGGATAATTTGGATCACCTATTTTTACTAGCTCGATGTGGAACGAACAGCACAAGTTTCCGTCCCCGGAAGTGCCGAACCAGGCAGGGTATGTACTGATCTGTTCCGAGCCAATAAAGAGAATCTGAGGTCGAAGACTGCTGTTGGGCCAAGCCCAGGCCCAAGTCAGCGGGCCAGGAAAGTACTCTTACAAATATGTCAGAAAGCCCAATATCACAGTTATAAATACCCCTAGCATTTATGTTTAAGACACAACTTCCCAGGTGCTCTTCCTTCGAGACTGCTGCTCGGACTTACTTGGGGATAACAAGATAGGCTAGCTTGTATGTATTTCACCCTCTAGCTTGTACGGCATCCAGTAATGCTCGAATAGGACTCTCGATACTTGTAATTTGTACTCAATCATCTCGAATACAAATATTATTGATCTTTTCCTTCTATTTATTAGCATTCATACCGCATCACATACTGTCTTGATCGAACACACGAAAACGCGTAAGATCACGTTGTTATACCGAGGACTCCTGCTTCTTCCTCGCTTGCGGTTATCCCACTCCAAACAGTCATTCAGTTTTCCTTGTTCGATCAACTTTTCTATCTCTTTTTTAAGGTGAAAACAATCTTCAGTGCGGTGCCCGTGTGCCCGGTGATATTTGCAGTATAAGTCATAGTTTCGTCCACCTGGTCTGGGCTGAGCGTTTTTCTTCGCTTCTGGGATCCAATTATTCCTTTCTAGTACAGCCAAGATTTCTTCTATAGGAACGGTTAGCCTCGGGTGCTCTACTTGATTGACACTGCTCCGGATTGTTGGCTCAGTGGTTCTAGGTCATTGATAGATGTTAGGTCGTCTGTCCTGGTCGTTTTTATTGTATTCTAATCGCTGGAAGATGTTGCCTTTTCTAAAAGATCGTTCATAGTCCATGGATCTTTGGGCAGGAATTCTATCTTGTCGTTTGGAGCCTGAGGCCGTAGCTTTGTTTTTGTTCTTATCTTTAAAAGAATTCTTCTCTTCCTGGGTCATATACTTAAATGCCAAGCTCATGATGTCAGCGAACGTTCTTGGTTGCTTTCGGCTTAGGGCATTTCCGAACTGCCTATTCTTTGTGAGGTCGAAGAGAATGGAGATTATGTAATCGATATTGGGGGATTCAAATTTGAGCAATTCGACATTAAATCTTGCCAACCAGTTCCTTAGGGATTCGCCCTCTTGTTGATAAATGGTTCCTAAATAGCTCATTGGCAATTTTTGTCTCTTTTGACTGGCGAACTGCTGTGTCAGTTTGTTGCATAATTCCCGAAAACTGAATATGGAGTTAGCTGGTTGCTTGGCGAACCAGTCCAAAGCTAGTCCTTCTAACATGGTCACCATCAGCTTAGCGGTGAACTCTGCCGAGTGAGCATAAAAGCTCATTATGTTTGTAAAGCTAAAGATATAGTCATCTGGATCAGTAGTTCCGTCGTATCTAGGTAGTCTACCCGGAACCTGTCCGCTTGACTGTGCCTCTTTTATTTCTCTGCAGAAGGGAGAGCAGGCCGCTAAGCTCTCCTGGAGTTCCGTGGTTCTAGCCCACGGGTTTTGAACAGATCGCAAGCGTTGCTCAAGCCGTTCCTGTACCATCTTTTCAATTTCTATTTCCGAGAACCGCATAGTTCGTGGTCGATCAGGGATTGTATTGCCTACGTCATCCTCGATGGGGATTATCGTATGTTTTTTGGACCCGCTGCGTCCCGGCTGCGGTCTTCTTTGACCCAATTTTTTCCGGAGATTGTCATCGGAGGGTTTTGAGTTCCCTCTGTTGGGATAGTGGTTGGGATGCCTCGATTGTCAGAACAATGACAGTGCGGAATTTAAAATTTTTCGAAGCACCCAAGGTCCCATATTAGATTCTCCATATTAATTTTACGCAAGCAAGAAACAAAAACACACATAGTAATTAAACAAGGGGGTTTTTGCGATATACCTCACCACAGGCAAGGTGGTGGCAACCTTCAGTTCTGGTTCTGAAACTGGATCTGGATCTGGTTCACAGAAGTGATCCAAGCGTCTCACCTCCAAAGTTAGTCCACACCAATTGGATTCTGGCAACACCTCCTAGTCTTAGGCTCAGAACTGGATCTAGGAGATTTGTCGAAGCAGGACTGTGCAGATCTACTTGCCAATGCAAGATCTAACACGGTGGAACAAGGGAGAGGCGGCGGCGGCATTGCTAGGGCAGCTCACGGCAGCAGGTGGCGGCGGCTCTAGGTTGGCGGCGCAAAGGAGAGGGGGCGACTAGGGTTGAGAGGAGAGGCTAGGGTTTTCTTCTAGGGTGTTAGCTTTTTGAGCTCTAGTGGAACCCTATTTATAGACTCCCTCTTGACCTAGGTTTTGCAAGACTCCTTATGGGCTTTTAGTTAAAGGCCCATGTCTTGCAAGCCTTTCATTTAATTAATTACTTAATTAAATGCCCAATCCAATTAAATCAATATTTCTCTTTTATATATAATTAATTATCAACTCAATTAAGTATTTAATTAATTAAGTCAGCCAATTAATTTGATCTTACGTGTTTTCGTATGTTCGATCAAGGATGGATTGCAATGCGATAATAACAATATTAAATGGAAAGTAAAGATCAATAGTAATTGTATTCGAATTAAATGAGTACAAACTACAAGTATTTAGGGTCCTACTCGAGCATTATTGGATGCCGTACATGCAAGAGGGCGAAATACATATAAGCGAAACTATTCTATTGTTTCCAAGTGAGTCCGAGCAGCAGTCTCGAAGGAAGAGCACCTGGGAAGTTGTGTCGTCATCATAAATGCATGGGGTATTTATAGCTGAGATCTGGGACCAGAAGAACCATCCGTAGGTGCGTATTACTCGGCCCATAGGCCTGGGCCGGAGGTCGGCCCAACAGTAACTTTGGACTCAGAATTGCTTTAGTGTAGTCAGCGTAGGATTCCCTTCCCTTGGGCTCGAATTTACACTCATGAGATCGAGAATGGCGAAGTTCGACCTCACTAGGCCGTAGTAATGTCTGAATCCGATTTACCCCTCATCAATACTCCCCCACTTCTCGAGCGTATAGAGAAGCTTAAGCTCGAAGAAGTATAAACCGGACGCTGGGTTGACGAGCCATTTTTGGATAAGTTTCAGATATGCCTCATTAAAAACCTGACTCAAAAAAACCCTATGGGATAAAAACCGAGCTATGGAAAAAGAGTGCATAACTTGAAAACTAGGTAATGGTGTCATCGTAATATTACCCATGTCATTTAGTGTTGGTATAAGATTTTCAGGTTAGGACCTTCTCGCTGCTACCTATAGTGTCGCTATAGTCGATTTTTAACAATACCTCTATATTCCTTTGGTTTTGATATGGTAGAAGGGTGGCAGAAAGCGGAATCGACTGCTCCCATAAATATTTCTTTCGCCATGTTGGTCCTCAATTTTATGATTTTTAGAAAATATTGGGATCATAAGTGCATTTATCGGAAATATGACTTCAAGTTCAACCTTGAGGAGTTCAACCGTCGCGGTTACTCGGGGACCGGTTTGCAATTTCCCATTTTGTCCTTGTATATATATCTTGATGGAGGGCCGCTGTTCATTAAAGATTCTGAGGAGAAAAACCCTAGATCGGAGCAAATAGATCGATAAGTGAGTTCTAACAATCCTTTTCAAGCACTCAATATATATTCATCATGTCCAATCCAGTAGATTTGAAGGGAAAATCCCCTGTAGTGGAAAATCGAGAAAATGATCAAGAGGGGAGGCAGGCTGTAGATGTTTGACTATCCGTGGGGGAGAATCCGAAAGATTCGAGTCCCACTTTCGAATCTAATGGGGAGGGGAGAGAATCGTGTTCCGGGTCGGAAGATAATGGTGGAGACGATTCGAGCGAAGCCACGGTCTTCGAGGAGGAAACTGCAGAGGATGGCGACCTTCCCTTAGGGAAAAATGAACAGAAGAAGTATAGACTGGGCGGCAATGTCGTGGTTACGATCTTCAACTGGGAGGAGCCGTCGACCAGCGCTGGACTGAACATGACCGAGGATAGGGCGGACAAGATCGTTTGTTCCTATGTGGAAGCAGATCTGGGAAAATTGCAGGCAGAGTTTGGTCAATATCTAGGTGCCGGATTCTCGATTGTTCTTCCTACTCCCGAGCAACGAGTTACTGACCCTCCCGCTGGATGTCAAGCCTTTTATACTAAGCACTTCCATTACGGCTTACGGATCCCTCTTCCTCCTTTGATAGAAAGTATTTTGGAAGCTTTCGAGTTAACTCCCTCCCAGATACTACCAAATTCGATTGGGCTAATTATAGCTTTTTGCGTGCTGATGAAAGCCAAAGGGAAAAAAGGCTGTTTTTCAGAACTTCTGGCGAATATTCCAAATAAGTGCTTCCACGTCTTTGAACGATGGTTATGTTTATCTCTCTCAGAGACCAAAAATTTCGATCTTATCAACCAATGTTAGCAGCAACTTAAAGGGCTGGAAAAATGAGTTCTTTTTCGTCCGTGGACCAGATTCTCCATCCTCCGAGGATAATCCCGAGCCCATTCCGTATGTGTGGCCTGGTGCAAGATCGTGGATCTATGGTAAACGCCGTCTTAGAGGAAAAATGAATAATGAGATCTCGGACGGATTCCTGCAATCCCTTCGAGTTGACACTCATCAGACAGCTTTGATGACTCAGGAGGCAGTTTTGCGTTTGGCTGGGCTTAGTAGGGGCTCCTCTCCTGTCCCTCCAATCGAATACGGGAAGGCTCAGATCGATCCTGCTAATGCTCCCTCTACGTTAGGTGCGTTGAATTATTTAGAGTTAATTTTTTATGACCATAATTAACCCCGCTCCCTTTTCAGCTAGGATTGTTGACAAATTCCGGACATCAGTAGCCGGTCGGAACGTTGCTTCATTTTCGAAGGGTAATCAAGGTCGTCCTCGCCCTCAAACATCGAAGATCTCCCGAAAGGCGATCGAGATTAACGCTGGCGTCGGTGCCATCGCAGCTTCGAATGCTTTGGTAACTATTCCTCAAACTGCCGAAGTTGGGACATCTCGCCTTCAATCTGTTTTCCCACCTGGCTCTTCCAATCCCAATGAAGTGGGGTATAGTTATTATACTCTCATGGAGGAACGGGCAAGAGAGATTTTGCAGGCCAGGATGGCTCGTAAAAGAGGTAGCAATATCCCTGAGTCCTCCAGGAGAATCAAACCCTTTAGTCGGGGTTCAGATCCTATTCAGTGTCGGGCTGGCCATTCCGAGCCGGACCTTGCAGACTTCATAGAGGACCATCTCCAAGGACCAAGGGCCGCTGGATTCCCGGAGAATGGGACTATCGAGTCTGATTTGGGTTCCGATAGTGAACACACGGTGGACAAGTCTCTTCGGATATTCCTGGCCGGGAGATTCAAAGACGACACTATCCAATCATTTGTCAAGAACGATTTTGAGATCACAGGCGATTTTGCCTATGCTCACCAAAGGGTACTTGATACTCTGAATCTCTTAATATTTTTTCTCACGATTCTTGCTTTGCCTTTAATATACCGTTCTTTTCGCAGGCCGGAGATTTGTTTACTCAAAACGCTCTTCGATTGGCCATACTAAACGACGAGTCCCAATCAGTGCAGAAGGCCCTTTGCGACGTCTTGAGAGAGGAAGCTGCAAAAACCGGTCAATTAGAAGATGCCAATACTAGGTTATCTGAGGTCGAGAAAGAGCTTGGGGAGGTTAAGGAGGAGCTGAACGTAAAGAAAGCCTTGGAGGGTGAAGTGGAGAAGTTAAAGCTGGAGCTCGAGAAAGCTAAAGTGTCCGCCGAGCAATCTTATGAGCGAGGTCGAGCTGAAGCCAGGCTTCCCGCCATAAGGGAGTTTCTAGGGTCACCCTTTCTTGATGCCTTAGTTCGCTTGCGGTCAGGTGAAATTAATCAAGCCTTCTACTATAAAGGAGCTCAGCACCTCTTTACAGCCGCAAAGGTCGAAGGGGCCCTTGATGACTACCTTCCTTTCATGGATCCTTATAAGAATATTTTCGGGAAAGATTATAAGGCTTCTTCCCTTCCTCCCAAGCTCGAGGACTTGGCCGACCATGAGTTCACTCCTTTTCTTGAGGAATTTGGAGTGCCGATGCCAAATCCTGACGTGCTCGAAGCTCAATCTTTGGATGAACATGTGGATATTGAAGGGGATTCCCGCGATCAGGGGGAGCAAGTCACTCCTTCTTCCGATTCGAGTAAATCTGCAGATGATGTGCAAAGTAATGATGGAGAAGAGAGCAGCTCGAGTAGTGATGATTCTGATAGCTCGGAAAGCGATTCTAGCGAGAAGAAGGAGCAAGAGCGATCGGACCATGGTTTCGGCGTGAAGGAATCCAGCCAGTAATGATTATTATGTAATAGGATTTAGCGAACCATTGTAATTATAAATTTGTTTTATAATCTCCTGCTTTTCTCTATTTTGTGGATGCTCTCATTTAATTTTTCCTTAAAGCCATGCTTAACCTATTGCCTGTTTGACCATGTTGTTGAATTTTGTAACGTCATTCTTGCATACTCAGTTGCGTCATCGAATCTTTCTTGGGAGTGGTGACTTACCAATTATTGTAATTCGCATGATGTCGCGTCTCTTATAAATATCAAGGCCATTTTACGTTGCTTTCACAATAACGTTGCTCACGGTGATCGGAGCTTTTAGAAAATTATTTCGGTCGAACCCTTATCCGGACACCAAGAGATGAATGAAAATTCGAACGCTTTTGTGATTTCTTCCGCGCCTTTTTCCAAACCAAATGACGGTAGAAACATAAGGAAAAGGTGCCAAACTTCTGATAAGCTATCCTTTCATGAAGGAAATGAACCTTCGACTGTTGCCCGTTCATGCTTGAAATCCAGGGGCTCAAACAAGAGAATTAAAAAGGTTTCTTTTGTGGAAGATGTATCCGAGCGCACTCCTTTCCAATCCGTGCCTTCGTTGGTCAGAGAATCTTTTGACTTGTTGCTTCCTTCTAGTGTCTTTCCATTTAAGAGAGACATAATTCCTTTTGACAAAGTGTCACATGAAAAATCCGACCTGACCCTTCTTGGGGCCAATGTTCCTATTTCCGAGGCGGTTCTTTCGACCGGAGAGTATTCCTCATTCCTGTTTCAGTCTGGGTTGGAATCCCTCGCTCAAGTAATTCTTACTAACCTCTTTAACATGATTCTCTAATTTCTTTATTTCTGCCATGACATATATTTTTATATGTTCAGGCTGGAAAAGATTTTTCTAGGCTTTATGCATTGGCCAAGCATGAGATCGAACAACAGGCTTCTATTTCACTTGAGCTGATCAAGAAAAGGATTGAGCTGGAACGCGCACTTGAAGCTAATAGATTTTTTAAGGAGAGATTGTCTCAGGATAAGTTATGTTCGGAATTAGAGAGACTCAAAGACATCTACGAACGTGAGAAAAGAAACTCCGAGCTTCGTGAGAGGGAAGCTTATATTCGCGGGTACGCTGATCGTAGTGCTGAAGTCCGAAAGGTCCTCTTCGAGAATAACTTCGTTTAGTAATTTTGAGATTCTCCTTTGTAACCTGAGCTTGCTAAGATTTTTCCTTTGTAACACCATACTTGTTGTAACGACTTTTCTTTCTTGTTGTAACACTATCTTTGTTGTAATGATAATATTGCTGGAATGATGTTCTCCCTCTCCTCTCTTTCTTTTTTTTTTTTTTTAATCGTCCCTCATTTCTCGGGAAGTGAAACGGTCAGAGCTTTTAATGCTCGTATCGTGGCCATTCAGTCCAAGAGATCAATACCGTTGATATATAATTCCTTCCCCTATATATAGCTTCCTAAATTACCTTCGTTTTTTACTCTTCTGTAAATGCTTCATTCGATCGACATGGTTGTGTTTTTACCTTTGTCGATCAGCTCCATGTTCCATTCAATGTCAGTAATTGAAGCGTTCGAGATTTTTATTCGAACCTTTTTTTTAAACTTTCTCGGAATTCCCATATGAAAACCTCTCGGCTATAGTATCGACAGGCGAAAATAATTGCGACTAGGGTACCGGCAGGCGACCTGCTCTCTCTGATTCCAAGTCTTTGAGGCTGGCTCGACTTCCTGTACTCTGTCCTCCATTCAGTTGGGATAGTGGGTCTACTGCTGGCGGGGTTTTTCTACGCTCGATCTCCACGTCTTCGAGGCGGCTTCTTGAAGGATGTGGTTTTCGAACTTACTAGGAGCGCCTCCAACTGGAGTTGCTTCCCTGTTTCTCGATTTGGTCCTTCATGGACCTATTTGCAAGGAAGCATTGGATGAAGGGTAAAAGTGTACCAGCCTCACTTTCCTTCTTTGGGCGTCCATAGGAATAACCATTTTTAGTAGGGTTGAACTGGATGTAAAATATTCCGATTAGCTCAATTTCTTGAATGTAACCAAGAGTTCACATGTAATTTATCTGAAAGTTTATGAATGAAAATTTTCTTTTATATTGTTGTCGATCTTTGAATTTGTTCTCCGTAATTTGCAATCTTCGCGAGATAATCTTTGAGATTCATAATTAATTTGAAGTTCGATCTTTACAACTTTTGAATCTTTCGCGAGATAATTTCCATAGTTTTAGGTTCCTCTTGGAACAATAGTTGCCGTGGACAAATAATATGATAGAATTTAGATCGATTTTGACTTAAGGGGCATAACAACGACTTTCACCCTTAGTCATTTCAGAGCATTTTTAGCCCGAGGGTCGTAGCAACGGCTTTCACCCGTAATATCGATCTAAGGGGCATAGCAACGGCTTTCACCCATTTGATAATATCGATCTAAGGGGCATAGCAACGGCTTTCACCCTTAGTCGTTTCAGAGCATTTTTAGCCCGAGGGTCATAGCAACGACTTTCACCCATTTGATAATATCGATCTAAGGGGCATAGCAACGGCTTTCACCCTTAGTCGTTTCAGAGCATTTTTAGCCCGAGGGTCGTAGCAACGGCTTTCACCCATTTGATAATATCGATCTAAGGGGCATAGCAACGGCTTTCACCCTTAGTCGTTTCAGAGCATTTTTAGCCCGAGGGTCGTAGCAACGGCTTTCACCCATTTGATAATATCGATCTAAGGGGCATAGCAACGGCTTTCACCCTTAGTCGTTTCAGAGCATTTTTAGCCCGAGGGTCGTAGCAACGGCTTTCACCCATTTGTTAATATCGATCTAAGGGGCATAGCAACGACTTTCACCCTTAGTCGTTTCAGAGCATTTTTAGCCCGAGGGTCGTCACCCATTTATTCCGATCCAAGGGGCGTAGCAACGGCTTTCACCCTTGGTCGATTTTCGAGGGTCATAGCAACAGCTTTCACCCGTCAATAGTTGATGGAGAAAAATAGAGATCGATAATAGATGAATATAGATCGAGAATATCCAGAATATGACGAATAAATAAGAATATAGGCGAAATAAACTTTCATTGAATAAATACTCAGTCGGAATAAAGATTCCTCGAACAACTCAGTCGAAATAAACCTTCATTGAATATGTAACTTACTAAATCACTAGAAACAAAGAACAAAATGACTAAATAGTAGAAGCCTTGAATGTAACTATCTTCCATAATATCTTCTTAAATTAACCGCATTCCATGCCCGAGGTAGTATCTCTCCGTTAGGGTGAGCAATCTTGTAAGAACCTTTTCTTCCAACTTCCACGATCACAAAGGGGCCCTCCCAATTAGGTTGAAGTTTTCCCACGTGCTTTGACACTTCCACTTTCTTGAGCACCAGATCCCCCACTTTAAATGTTCGGATTCGAACGTTTCGATTATAAGATTTTTCCATGCTAGACTTCGTGGATTGGATTTTTAATTTTGCACGGTCCCTTCGACTATCCGCGTTATCAACTTCCACTTCCGGCAGAGATTGATTTTCCTTGGGATCGTAAAATTCGACCCTAGGGGAAGGTATGAGGTTCTCTACTGGGATAACGACCTCTGACCCATAAACCAGACTAAACGGAGTTTCTCCTGTTGCAGCTTTAACAGTGGTTCTATTGGCCCATAAAACCCCTGGAAGTTCATCGAGCCATCTTCCTTTTGCCTCAGATAGGCGTTTCTCCAAGGATCGAACGATTTCCCTGTTCACGACCTCCGTTTGCCCATTAGCTTGGGGATGCCCTACAGATGCGAAATTATGTTGTATTCCAAACTTTTCGCACCACTCCGTGATTCTTTTTCCGGCGAACTGCGTTCCGTTATCTGATATTAAGATCCTAGGAATCCCAAATCTGCAGATAATATTTTTCCATAAGAAATTAATAACTTGGAACTGAGTGATCTTTGTCAGAGCAACACATTCCACCCATTTGCTGAAATATTCAACTGCAACCAGTACATAATTTTTTCGAGCTCTTGCTGTTGGAAAAGGCCCGACAATATCAATGCCCCATTTATCAAAAGGCCAACAAATAGGAATAGAATGCATATGCTCAGCCGGTTGATGAATCAAGTTCGAATGAATTTGACAATGGTGGCATTTTTTCACATAATCAACAGAATCAGAGAAAAGAGTAGGCCAATAATATCCAGACCTCGAGCATTTAAGCGCTAAGGCCCGAGCACCACAATGGTTTCCCGCTTCCCCCTCATGAACTTCTTTTAAAATAGCATTGTAGTGAATTTCAGGGATACATTTTAACAGAATTCCTGAGGAGGATCGTTTATGGAGTTGATTATCGATCAGAGTAAACGATGGCGCTCTATATTTGATCCTCCGAGCCTCGTTTGGATTTTTCGGAAGTTTTCCTTCCTTGAGATAGGCAACAAGACGGTTGCTCCATGAGTTGCTCGGTTCTTCGATCTCCATGATATCGATTGCAGGGTCCGCATCCAGTTCGATAGCAGATGTATTCGACAGCAGCCACGTGATTATCCTCTCATTCTTTCCGTCGGCCAAACCTGAGAATTTTGACAATATATCTGCCCATAAATTTTCCTCTCTCGGCACAGGTTGAATATCGAACTTGTCAAATTGAGAGATCAATTTCTTCGTTCTGCTCAAGTAGCTGATCATATTGAACTCCCTGGCCTCGTACGTGCCTTTTACCTGTCTATGAACAAGCTCTGAATCTGTTAATACGACAATTGATTTTACCTTTGCTTTAAGAGCCATCTCGAGCCCTGCGATTAATGCTTCATACTCTGCCTCATTGTTGGTCACGACGAAATCCAAAGTTATAGCATAACTCAAGTCCTCACCATTGGGTCCCTGGAAATGAATTCCTGCTCCACCTCCATCCTTGGTTGAAGATCCATCCACATGCATCAGCCAGATTTGATTTTTGGCTTTTCGACCATACCCAGCTCGGAGATTGCTCCATTTTTCGTGTTCGATAAGCCCGTTGATTCGAGCACGAAGTCGGCTAGTACCTGGGCTTTTATGGCGATCCGTGGTTGATATTCGATTTCGAACTAACCAAGCTCGACCGCCCATTTGATCAATCTGCCTGAAGCTTCTGGTTTTGATAAGACCTGTCTCAAAGGTTGATTTGTTAGAACAATGATCTTGTATGTTTGAAAGTAAGGCCTTAGCCTCCGGGCAGCTACCACCAAGGCTAGTGCGAATTTTTCGATCTCCATGTAGTTTTTCTCAGCACCTTGCAGTAACTTACTTAGATAATAAACTGGTTTATGCTAAGTTTTATCAAGTTTCACCAAAACCGAACTAATGGCCTCTTCCGATACTGCTATGTATAAATACAGGGGTTCTCCTTCAGATGGTTTGGCCAGCATGGGCGGTGAGGTCAGGTACGCTTTCAGTTCTTCGAAGGCCTTATCACACTCCGCACTCCGTTCAAAGTTCTTAGATTTTCGCAGAAGTTTGAAAAATGGTAAACTTTTGTCGGCAGATCGAGAGATAAATCTATTTAGTGAAATAATTTTTTCGATCAAACTTTGTACATCTAGGAGCTTTCGTGGTGGCTGGAGATCGGTGATTGCTCGAATTTTTTCAGGGTTTGCTTCGATTCCTCTTTCGTGGACTAGATATCCGAGGAATTATCCCGATCGCACACCAAAAGTACACTTGGCTGGGTTTAGCTTCATCCCATATTTTCTCAAGATTTTGAAACATCTGTCCAGATAGTCAATGTGATCCTCCTCTGTCATACTCTTTACGAGCATGTCATCTACATAGACTTCCATTATTTCACCTATCAGTTCATTGAACATCATGTTAACTAGTCTCTGATAGGTTGCACCTGCATTCCTTAAGCCAAAAGGCATAACAATGAAGCAGTACACTCCCCGCTCAGTGATGAATGCTGTTTTATCCTGGTCTCTTTCATTCATTAAAATCTGATAAAATCCTTGGAAAGCGTCCATCATACTAAATAACACGAACCCTGCGGTGGAATCTACCAGCATATCGATCCGAGGCAGTGGATAAGGGTCTCTTGGGCATAATTTGTTCAGGTCGGTAAAGTCATTACACATCCTCCATTTGTTTTCGACCTTTTCGCCTTTAGAGACTAGGACCACATTACATAGCCATTCTGTGAACTTGATTTCCCTTATCTGACCTGCTGCTAATAATCTATCGACCTCCGCATTGATTATCTTGTCCTTTTCGCGAGCATGATTGCGCTTCTTCTGCCTTACAGGTTTTGCTTTCGGGTCGATGTTTAATGAATGTGTTATCACTCGTGGGTCGATTCCCACGATATCATCCGAACTCCAGGCAAAGACATCCACATTTTTCTGTAAAAATTCTACGAGCATGGTTTCCATGCCCTCGCTTAATTCCGTTCCTATTTTAGTGAACTTTTCAGGGAATCCTGGAACTAAAGTCACTTTTTTGTGGTCGGGCGCTTGTACGCTCATGTCAACGTTTTTCCCTTTCTTTCCTTGAAATTTTTCGCAGTCGGGAACTGGTGTTTTTAATTCAGACCCTAAATCACTTATCTTCCTCTTAGCTGGGAGCTCGGGCTCCACTTTCTTTTTAATACTTAAAGACGAATTATAACACTCCCATGCCATGTATTGGTCGTTCCTCATCTCTCCCACTCCTCCCATGGTCGAGAACTTTACCTTTTGATGATAAGTAGATACGACTGCCTTGAAGATATTTAGGGCTGGTCTCCCTAGTATGGCGTTATAAGCGAACGATGTATCTACTACCAGGAATTTGATCATTCTTGTTACATTTCTCGGTTTGCTTCCTAGAGTCGTGCTTAAAAGAATGGTTCCAAGCGGAACAATCTCTGATCCACCAAATCCGACCAAAGGAGTGGTTACTTTATCTAGACGTGGGTGACAAAGATTCATCCTTGTGAGAGCTTCTGACGAAATAATGTTTGCCGAGCTTCCATTATCGACTAGCACCCTCTTGACCTCGAAATTAGCAATTCTCAATGTCAACACCATGGAAAAATATGGATCATCCTCACTTGTATCCCAACTAACATCCGAGGGTCGATCGGCCTCACTGAAGCTTATAACTTGATTTTCCACGGAGGGAGATTCTAAGGACAAAATCTCCTTCTTAGCAGAGACTCCCGCTTTTATCGACCTCATAGTTCTTTTTCTAGCATTTCTGCTATCACCTCCTGCTGGTCCGCCTGCGATCATGTTTATCACTCCATTCGACCGCTCTTCCGCTTGGCTTCGAATTTGCCTTTGCTGATTGTTAAATTTTCGCGGACTTCGGGATCTATAACGACTGTTATAGTTGCCGTTTTTGACAAATTCTTTTAATTTTCCTTGGGCAATCAATTTTTCTATTTCGACCTTCAATTGGTAACAGTTTTCGGTACTATGTCCCCGAGCTCGGTGATATCGACAGTATTGTTCATAACCAGGTGCGCCTGCTCTAGCCTGGGTGATCCTTTGAGCTTCAGGGATCAAATTCCCTTCTTCCAATACGGTTAGCACTTCTTCCTTTGAGGTGTTAAGTTCAGTAAACTGGATTTTACCCGATCTCGGAGCTCGAGTCCGATCATAAGGAGGTCCATATGAATTTGGACCTTGGGGCGGCACATGTGGCTTATAAGTATTAATTCGTTGCCAAACAGATCCTTTATTCGATCCCCCATAATCACTAGGTTTCGGGATAGGGGCCCGATCTTGTTTCTTGTTGAGGGGAGATTTGATAGCATGCGAATTTTTCAATTTGTTCATCTCTTCCTGAATCATATACTTTTCAACAATCTCCATTATTCGTTCGAAAGACTTTGGTTGTTTTCTGCATAAGGCGTTTCCGAATTGGGTGCTCCTAGTCAGTTCGAACATCAGGGAGGACAAATATTCGATCTGCGGGGTATCAACTTTCAAGAGTTCAATACTAAACCTTGCTAGCCACTGCCTCAACGTCTCTCCTTCCAATTGTTTTACAGTTCCAAGTTGATTTGCCGGTAATCTTGGCTTCCTCTGGCTAGCGAATTGATGATTTAGCTTATCGCAGAATTCTTCGAAGGAAAATATGGAGTTGGGCGGTAATTTTCCGAACCAATCGAGAGCAATTCCTTCAAAAGTGGTAACCATGATCTTGCAACAGAAGTCCTCTGAATGTCCGTATAAGTTCATCACATTAACAAAGCTGTTGATGTGTTCCCCGGGGTCGGTAGTCCCGTTATACCGTGGTAGCCTTGTTGGCACCGTTTTCGAGTTTCAAGCTTCTCGTATCTCTCGACAAAATGGCGAGCAGCGCATGATACTGTTCGAAACCTCTCTATCTCGTAGGTTCCCTCTATTTAGAGTGTTTTCCCCTCGCCTGGCGGCCTGATTGTTACGGGGTATCTCTATCATCGTATCTTCCTTTTCCAATTCCTTAGCTACTCTCTCCCGTACTATGTTTTCCAATTCTGATTCAGTAATTCTTTTGTAGGTCTGTTTTTTGCCTCCAACAGCGCCAGCAGTGTGGCTTTCTCCAACCACTGAATCCTCCAAATTATGTATCGATCTCGGTGGTATTTCCGATCGGGCATTGATTTTCGAAGGCATAACTCGTGGAGGGTTTGTTGTCGGGGCATGCGATATAGACCGCAGTATACTGTTTTCCTTCTGGATGTTCGAAGATGGTATTTCAGGTCTGCCGTGAATTCCTGGTTGGTCTACAGGTGATTGATCGGCCCTTCCGCTGTTCAGGAATTCTCTGCACATTGTGCCTATGATGGATCTCAGATCACCAACGGTTGTGTGGATTGGAACATTATCCTGAGGAACCGCTGGTGGAATTTCTGGTTGTTGAGCTGCGCGTGATAGGTTATCTAGCTCGTTGTTGACTGAATTTTGCGCTCCCACTGCATGGGAAGGCTCTCCTCTGATATACGTATTTCTCCTCGTAGTAGGCATATTTCGATCTAATACTCGAATAAGTGCCCCACGGTGGGCGCCAATTGATCTTACGTGTTTTCGTATGTTCAATCAAGGATGGATTGCAATGCGATAATAACAATATTAAATGGAAAGTAAAGATCAATAGTAATTGTATTCGAATTAACTGAGTACAAACTACAAGTATTTAGGGTCCTACTCGAGCATTATTGGATGCCGTACATGCAAGAGGGCGAAATATATATAAGCGAAACTATTCTATTGTTCCCAAGTGAGTCCGAGCAGCAGTCTCGAAGGAAGAACACCTAGGAAGTTGTGTCGTCGTCATAAATGCATGGGGTATTTATAGCTGAGATCTGGGACCAGAAGAACCATCCGTAGGTGCGTATTACTCGGCCCATAGGCCTGGGCCGGAGGTCGGCCCAACAGTAACTTTGGACTCAGAATTGCCATAGTGTAGTCATCGTAGGATTCCCTTCCCTTGGGCTCGAATTTACACTCATGAGATCGAGAATGGCGAAGTTCGACCTCACTAGGCCGTAGTAATGTCTGAATCCGATTTACCCCTCATCATAATTAATCTCCCACTTGAATTAAATACTTTTAATTCATTTAATTGATTTAATTACCTTTAAATCAATTAATTCCTTTTGTATCCTTTTCAACAGTCACCGTCCAAATGTATTGTGTGTGACCCTCTGGGTTCACCATCAATTGGCAGCAGGCCCACGAATTCCTCGTGATTTAATCTATGAACAATAAATTGCTCCGGTCAATTAAACAACCTTTAATTGACCACTCCTAGAATCAAATCCTCTATTAACTCAGGAGTACCTACACTTCATGGTCGATGTCTAGCCACAAGCCCATGAAGCCCAACTTCAGGTGAATTGATACTTGTGAACCTCGTCTCATATAATTAACATGTACATACGGTCCTTCTATCGACTAATATTTCCGATCAAGACTTAGGGTGTGTGAATTGATCGACACCTCTAAATTTGTCTCGATAACTATACTTTCTAATTCAGGATAATATTCCAATGTGACTCCTAAATTTGGAAACCCCTTTCCAAATCTGTCACCGACTACGGCCGTAGATTCCTTGGATATATTATCTAAGAATCGTATAGGAAATTCTCTTACCCATTACAGTGAGTCAATAGATTCCATATCGGTACTAACCACTCGCGTACATGTCCATACGCACCCAACCTAGGCATGTTATGACCAAGCTACGTGGCCTATGCCTAGATCTAAGTACGCACTTTCATGCACCGAATTCGCCCTAGCACCTCAAGTCAAAGGACTAAATCGTACACTATTATAATCCTTGAGAAACATCCCATCACCGATATGCGTCATGCGCTTCCACAATGGGTTTCTCTGTTCGGGTCGTTCGATGCGTTCAATCCTCCATTGAACCACCTACTCATATGCACTGGCCTCAAATTCCTTGCTCATGAAACGCTACAAATTCACTCCATGTGAATCATGCATACTTGTACAAGTCTTGGCGATTCCTACGATACCCCGTCTCGTTCGGAATCTATGACTTGGAACAGTTTTAAGATTACGACCTTTGAGACTGTTTCATGATTGCACTCAGTACTGAAGTGAATCGTCCCATAGTCTAATGTAATCCAAGGGTTTCATCCAATCGCTTAAATGTATTCGCGAGAGATGAAGTTGGCCATTGTTTATCCTTATACACATATAAATAAACGTTCGTATTAAGTCATATATACTAAAGAAAGATAATGATAGTTCCAGTACAAGCTAAATGTATTGGCTTGCAGGGCACTATCCCATCAATCTCCCACTTGCCCTAAAGCTAATCACAAACGTTTCTAGGACCCATCTTTTCAAAGATGTTCTTCGAACTCATTTCATGATATAGCCTCCTTTTAGTGGATCCGCTATGTTGTCTTCTGAGTCGACGCGATCCATTACGCGCGTTAACTCTACCAATAATTTTTCTAATCAAATGGTACCTTTCTTTCAATTGTGTTTAGATTTCTGGTAAGATCTCGAATGCTTTGCTTTAGCAATAGCTCCAATGTTATCATGGAAGATAATCATGAGCTTCGCAATGCTAGGCACTACATCCAACCATAGGATGAAGTTTTATATCCAAACACTTTCTTAAGCCGCATTTAATGCTACATTTAATGCTGCAATATATCTTGCTTCAGTGGTTTAGATGGTTACGGTGATTTGCTTGGAACCCTTTCAAATTTACCGTTACCCCATTGATGCAGGATATGTATCCTAAAATGGATATATTTAATTCATCCACATCAGACTGAAAATTCGAATCAGTGAATCCTTCGAATTTTAATTCTCCACTACCACCATAGACCAAGAACAAATCCTTAGTCTTTGTCAAGAGCTTAAGGATATCTTTTACGGTGGTCCAGTACTTCTTCACTGGATTTTTGACTAGCAACTGCTCGCGATACTTGTGCAAGTTCTACGTCTGGTCTAGTACATAGCAAAGCATGCCACATGCAACCTTTTGTTTGAAACATAAGGTATTTGAGACATTCTCCTTTATTCTCATTTGATGTAGGGCACATCGATTATGGAACAAGGGATACAATGTCTCACTTGAAGCAATCCTTTCTTGGATTCTCCATACTGAATATTTTCAGTATTAATTCTATGTACTTAGATTTAGAGAGTGTCGGCATCTCTTTCCGATCTATTCTATAGATACGTATCCCAATACGCAAGATGCTTCTCCTAAATCTTTCATGGAGAATTGCATGGACAACCATGCTTTCGTCTGTGCTAACATTCCGATATCAGTACTAGATAGCAGAACATTATCGATATATAAAATATGAGCTTCATCGCGCTCCCACTAATCCTTTTGTACACTCACGGTTCATACTCGTTTTGATGAAGTCAAATGTCTTGACTATCTCATTAGAACAAATGTGAATCTAAATGGATTCAGACATTGCTAATGGAGAAAATGTTTCATCAAAGTCTGTTCCAGAACATTGTGAATAGCCTTTTTACCACTAGTCAATTCTTAGAGACAACACCTCTCCATTCATTCCAAGTTTGAAGATCCATTTATAACTTATAACCTACTTATAGGGATAAATCCCTCGGGTGGATCAATCAAGGTTTATACCTTGTTGGAATGGATGGGATCCATTTCGAGTTGCATGGCTTCGAGCCACGCATCCGAATATATGTCTGACATCGCTTCTTGATTGGTCATTGGAGCACTTTCCACTTTCTCGTTTTCATGAATGAAACCAAATGGTTCTGGCTCCTTACGAATTTGATCAGACCTTTGAAGAGTAGGTGTACTGGTAGGTTAAGTAAATTCTGGATTAACTCCCACTGTTTGCGGGGACGGGTCCAAATCTTGGACTTCATCAAGTTCCATGACGTTTCCATTTCCTTTGACGAGAAATTCATCAACAGAGGAACGGGTATTCAGAAGAAACGATTGTTTTTTCGTTGTCGTGGAACATGTATCCAATGGATTTCGTTGGATACCCCACAATTATATACAAATTAGATCTACTAGCCAATTTATCTCCCTTCTTGTTTCTACCATCGGCAGGAGATCTCCATACTCAGAGGTAAGAGCATAGAGGTATTTTGCCATACCTTTCTTGGTAAAGCTTTGTAGGCACGAACTTTGAAGGTACTTTGCTCAGTATCTTCGATGCAGTCAGGAGGACTAACCCCTAGAATGCATAAGGAAGCTTAAGAAAACTCAATATGGATCGAACAATGTTAAACAATGTTAGATTCCATCTCTTTAGACACTTCAATAAGTTGAGGTGTCTTATGAGGAGTTTGTTGTATGAGAACCCCATTCTCAATGAGATAATTGAGGAATCCTTGACAAGTATTTGCTATCTCGATTAGATCGAATAATACTATGTCTTTGTTGATTCTCTACTTCGCATTGAAATACCTTTCTTGGTTTTTCGGATTTGCATCTCACTGGATTCATTTTTCATTATCGACCAAGGTCATTAGCAAAAAGTACGAAGTATGAGTAATCTCCTCTCACAGTAACTTTTAGTGATCCATATTCATGGATTAAATCCAGATTTGGTTTGGTTCGCTCTGGATTCCCTGTGACGGGAGATCTGGTCACCTCTCCTTTGAGACATGATTCGCAGGTTGGAAGTTCATCCATGTTCTATTTTTCAAGAAGCTTAGGTGAAACCAACTTTTGAATCCTACTCTTGGAGATGTGTCCAAGTCTAGCGTACCAAAGTTATGGATTATTAACTTTGTATTAATTGAATTTCACACATTAATTCAATAAGATTGAGTCAATGGTTTAATTCAATTAATTTACTTCCTTTCAATTAACTTCTTTAATTGCTTCATTTTTCCTTTTCAATTAACCCTTTAATTGAAATGTTGCTTAATTAATTAGATCATCTAATCAATTAAACATATCAGTGCCTTTCTTAGATGCAGTGGGATAATTCGACTTTTAGGCTACTTGCGTTCTTTTGACAACCTTTATGGTCGTATTTAGAAGAGAATAAATTCTTCTTCATTTTACTCTTCTTTGACTTCGCAGTCCATGAAGTGTAAACGATCATGACAGGTTTATCCTATTTGCCTTTAACCAGTACTTTGGTTGATTCATGAAATGTGATCGACTTATCAAATAAGATCAGTGTATTTCAAGAGTCATTTGAATGAGCGGGAGGAGAATTTAGGAGGAAGTTAATGTTAAGATCACTTGCAGGCTTACGTTTAATCGATCCAGTTTTCAACCAGTTTGAAAAAACAAAGACAGTGATCTTTGACACTAGTTCCTTCAATTATTCTCGAATTTTGAAACAATTCCTTAGAAGTCTCGAATCATATTGATTCAAAACTACTCCTCAAAACAAGCCTTTTGAGGTGGAGGTTTGTTTCAGAAGACTGGTCCTCAAAACGGGCCTTTTGAGGTGGAAGCTTCAGACATGCTCCTCATGTTGCTTCCATAGCTCGTTCAATCTTGATGCTTATTTGAGGAAACGATCATTAAGATTCCCATACTTCATAGGTGATTCGTTTCACTTTTGAGATTCATCTTTATATGAGGAAACGATCATTAATATTCCCATACTCTACGGGTTATTCGTTTCTTATATATTGACTTATCTCGGAAGCGCATAAGGCATAGGCTCGTCGTTTAAGAACACCATTCCCACTTCTGGAATTTAAGACAATTCTCAAGTTTCTTGCCTAGTCGATATTTTGATCCAGTTATTTTATTAGTCGAGGATAAATAAAAATGGATAATAACATATATCTCAGTATCTAAAGAGAAGACAAACATTTAGTGGACTAGTTAATGAATAATACTTATAATCTACGAAGGTTGGACTCTCTATCGTAGAAGTTCTCCCACTATTTTATCGAAACAATTACCCCTTCAATTGTTCGGGAAATTCTATTTCCTAGTAGGTCTTGACGTCCCAGCGGCAATTAATTGCACCCACAACTCGTGGCCATACAACCAATTCCCCAGGTAGGCATACTTATTGCCAATTGTGTCACTCCACAACCTTCAAGCTATTTTGCCTCGGTTTTCGCACTTATCTAGCACTGCTACATCATAAGTGTTACTAATCGTTAAGTCTAACCCATCAATCATGATGAGCAACGGGCCCGGTCGTGAGTTCTCCGTAACTAGTTATCGGTCGATCCTCACATCCCGACCAGTCCTCACCCTTGTCGTGTTTAGTTAAAAACAGGAGTCAAGGAATTTCGCGTATTGTCCCTTTCTTCGACTCAGGTGCTAGACTCTGGATCACCTCTATCGATAAGTAGACAACATACGCTAGTCCCTATTGATGGAAGGCTTGGATTTATATAAATACTTCATTTTATTTTAATCCAATATGACTTAATATTTAATTCAAGAGGGGAATTTCTGGTTTGAAAGTTATACTAACTCTCCTCGAGATCTCACCGATTCAATTATGCTTTATCTTTTATTACGATCTAGATTCTAGCGCGCATCTCATACAAGCTAAATATAAATCGACAAAATAAATAAAAGCCATACAAGCCTAGCATGCATACTACCACAATATGTTTTCGATCGGGAGCCTCCTATGTGGGCCATCATCGAGCCAATGATGTTGGCCCTATTGGTCAATCTAAAGGGTTTGTAAATGGGCCTATGCTATTACACAATGTACCATGCATACATGGCCTTCATATCTTCTTGGGTTCCCACCTTGCTTGTAGACGGGCCTCCATCCTAAACTAGGAAAGTAGTAAGGCCCTATTCTATTACAAAGGCTCAAAGTGGCCCAAAAACATAATAGGCTCGCAGGCCCAATAAAAACCAAACAATAAATTAAACCAATCACATCTAACCTAAGGTCAAGGCTCAGCTCGATCGAAAACCACGTAAACAATTCACATAGAGCAAGAAACAAGCAAACATCCTTTACCAATTTCTTTCTTAATTTTAAAACTACCTTTTAAAACTAACTTCCTATGATTCTTACTTTTTAGTCACTACTAATTATGACAAAATGAATATTCGGGTAAACAAAAATAAATTTTCTGCTCAAATTCAGATTCTGTTTTTCAACTTTTGAAAATTGCATTTTCGCCCCTCAACTTTCAAAAATTGCACTTTGACCCCAAAACTTTTAAAAAGTTACAAAAACACCCCTGGGCAGATTCGGGCAGCTACCAGAAAATAATATTTTGAATTCTGAAATTTTTTTATTTTTCAAATTGACCCCTCAAGTTTCGGTAATTGCAAAACAGCCCCAAAGTTTTCGGAAATTACAAATTGACTCCAAAACCCGTGCGACCAGATTTGCAAAAACAGTCCAGAATTTTGAAATTTCCAGATTTCAAAAATTCGAATTTTTCAGCCCACAAAAACCCTACATGCGATTTTTAGTTCAAAAAGTCCTGGAGTTTTCAAAAACTATAAAAACGTTACAGATCTAAAAAAGCAGTTTTACCCAATCATAGATCCGGCCATAACAAGTAAGAATCAACTTACAGAACATAATTATCACGTGTTTACATATACATAATTAAACATATACAGTGAAAACACATTATGTTCAGGCTTTTCGTATAATAATGATGGAGTTGGCTCTGATACCACTGTTGGGATAGTGGTTGGGATGCCTCGATTGTCAGAACAACGACAGTGCGGAATTTAAAATTTTTCGAAGCACCCAAGGTCCCATATTAGATTCTCCATATTAATTATACGCAAGCAAGAAACAAAAACGCACATAGTAATTAAACAAGGGGGTTTTTGCGATATACCTCACCACAGGCAAGGTGGTGGCAACCTTCAGTTCTGGTTCTGAAACTGGATCTGGATCTGGTTCACAGAAGTGATCCAAGCGTCTCACCTCCAAAGTTAGTCCACACCAATTGGATTCTGGCAACACCTCCTAGTCTTAGGCTCAGAACTGGATCTAGGAGATTTGTCGAAGCAGGACTGTGCAGATCTACTTGTCAATGCAAGATCTAACACGGTGGAACAAGGGAGAGGTGGCGGCGGCGTTGCTAGGGCAGCTCACGGCAGCAGGTGGCGGCGGCTCTAGGTTGGCGGCGCAAAGGAGAGGGGGCGGCTAGGGTTGAGAGGAGAGGCTAGGGTTTTCTTCTAGGGTGTTAGCTTTTTGAGTTCTAGTGGAACTCTATATATAGACTCCCTATTGACCTAGGTTTTGCAAGACTCCTTATGGGCTTTTAGTTAAAGGCCCATGTCTTGCAAGCCTTTCATTTAATTAATTACTTAATTAAATGCCCAATCCAATTAAATCAATATTTCTCTTTTATATATAATTAATTAGAAACTCAATTAAGTTTTTAATTAATTAAGTCAGCCAATTAATTAATCTCCCACTTGAATTAAATACTTTTAATTCATTTAATTGATTTAATTACCTTTAAATCAATTAATTCCTTTTGTATCATTTTCAACAGTCACCGTCCAATTGTATTGTGTGTGACCCTCTAGGTTCACCATCAATTGACAGCAGGCCCACGAATTCCTCGTGATTTAATTTATGAACAATAAATTGCTCCGGTCAATTAAACAACCTTTAATTCACCACTCCTAGAATCAAATCCTCTATTAACTCAGGAGTACCTACACTTCATGGTCGATGTCTAGCCACAAGCCCATGAAGCCCAACTTCAGGTGAATTGATACTTGTGAACCTCGTCTCATATAATTACCATGTACATACGGTCCTTCTATCGACTAATATTCCCGATCAAGACTTAGGGTGTGTGAATTGATCGGCACCTCTAAATTTATCTCGATAACTATACTTTCTAATTCAGGATAATATTCCAGTGTGACTCCTAAATTTGGAAACCCCTTTCCAAATCCGTCACCGACTACAGCCGTAGATTCCTTGGATATATTATCTAAGAATCGTATAGGAAATTCTCTCACCCATTACAGTGAGTCAATAGATTCCATATCGGTACTAACCACTCGCGTACATGTCCATACGCACCCAACCTAGGCATGTTATGACCAAGCTACGTGGCCTATGCCTAGATCTAAGTACGCACTTTCATGCACCGAATTCGCCCTAGCACCTCAAGTCAAAGGACTAAATCGTACACTATTATAGTCCTTGAGAAACATCCCATCACCGATATGCGTCATGCGCTTCCACAATGGGTTTCTCTGTTCGGGTCGTTCGATGCTTCAATCCTCCATTGAACCACCTACTCATATGCACTGGCCTCAAATGCCTTGCTCATGAAACGCTACAAATTCACTCCATGTGAATCATGCATACTTGTACAAGTCTTGGCGATTCCTACGATACCCCGTCTCGTTCGGAATCTATGACTTGGAATAGTTTTAAGATTATGACCTTTGAGACTGTTTCATGATTGCACTCACTACTGAAGTGAATCGTCCCATAGTCTAATGTAATCCAAGGGTTTCATCCAATCGCTTAAATGTATTCGCGAGAGATGAAGTTGGCCATTGTTTATCCTTATACACATATAAATAAACGTGCGTATTAAGTCATATATACTAAAGAAAGATAATGATAGTTCCAGTACAAGCTAAATGTATTGGCTTGCAGGGCACTATCCCATCACCCTCTTTGCGGACTGTGTAATGAGCGGTGCTCGCTTACCGAGCTATCAGCTTGTTGAGAGATTTTATCATTATGCCTTGGCGTCATGAATTGGATTTGCCCTAGTAGCCCTAGGGTTTCGAGGAAACTGTTCGAGTACGAGTAATTCCTCAAGACTGAGAGATTTAAAGAGCATAGCAATCTGTCGTAACTTCTCCTGAGCGTCCGAGAGGGGAACAGGGATCGCTGGAGGTACAGATTCTTCCGGTATTGTACCGGTAGGAATCCCTAGGGGTTCCTGCTGGTGCGGAAGAGGTTCCTGCAAATTGTCGTTGGTCTCAGGGGCGTTGTTATCAGTATTGCCCTGTGGATCTTCAGATGTGTTATGAGGGTTAGTTGTGTTACTTCTTGCTCCATTACGAGCGCTCTTCCTTGGGCGAGCCATATGTCGATCGAATAATTAACCTAGCCCCACGGTGGGCGCCAACTGATTTAACCGAATTTCGTCGGGTAGGATTATATCAGTAAATTGGTGATATTGGGGATTCTCAATATATATGATTTAAAGGGCTCTGTTACTTTATTCCGGATGGATCAATCTAAAGGAAGAACAATTAGATGGAACAATCAGTATTAAAGACAATCAATGAATATGATTGTATGGCAAAAGCTTTTCTATTCAATAATCTTAGATTATTTTGGTATGCAGGCGTAAGCAGAGTATGCAAAGTGTGTGTAATACAATGATTAACTAGGTATTTATATCACATTAAACCTAGCTTTACAAGGAAACATAATCCTAATAGGACTCGGCCCAATCGTCCTTCTTGAGTGCAGATTGTAGTCTGTTTGTTGAGGAGAGTCGTATTCTACCGGGTCGATAAGATAATCCCGAACTGACTCGTCTGGTCGAACCGATCTTATATCCCTTAGTCGATCCGAACATTATAAGGGGTGCGAAATAGCCCCCATCAGGGCAGAGAAATTAAGTTAGGCGAGGAGCGTAAAAGGAATAATGCTTCGAACGAAAATTGGAGAAATTTATGTTCATGCCATATATCAAAACAAAATAAGGTCAAGTTGTGACAATTGAAAAATAAGTCACATTTTAATGTTTTTTATTTTCGTTTTAATTTTTCTTGAGTTTATGGTAGTCAATAAGGTCACTTTAGGTAACTAGAACTAGCTTTAATAGATTTTGAGGGTGCTAGTTATATTTTTACATTTTGAAGCGTGCAGAGTATCAATTGTGGAAAATACTGTCTCAAATTGGATAAGGCCATTCCAAAGCATTCACATGGCACACTAGTACTCAGAAAATACATTTTATTTTGCTTTTCTTTGAGATGTATTAAACTCACACATTAATAATCAATCACAAAACAAGTATTTACTTAAAAAATTGATTTCAATTGCATTCAATCCCAACTGCATCTGACCACGTTTGACCACCGCCAATATACACCCACCTATCCATGTATACGGCTGTCAATTGAGTCGGGCCTATCCGAAGCCCGATGGTTCGACCCGATTAAAATTGACCCAAACTTAAATATTTGTGAGCCGAACTGAGTTTGAGCCATTATATTAAACCTGATAAATTTATGAGCTGAGTTTTAGCATAATACGGCTCAACCGAATAAAATCCGAAAATATAATTGTTTAAGTATTACGATTTATTATTTGTCTTGTAGTTATATTATTAATTACTTTTTTTTAATTTGGATCAAGAAAACTTTGGAAAACGTTACATTAAAACAACGGATATGTTAGTATTCAACTTACGTAAAAAGGCAAAAGTTAACACAACATGTCAATAAATTGGAGTCTTGGGACATTAAAACTCTTTGGTATGTTCATATAGATCAAACTTATCTTAAAAAATATGGGCAAATCATGACTCGATCTTTCACTTTAACATTATTTAATATTTTATATTATGATGTACATGTATGGAATTTTTATACACTATTGTATTTAGTAATATCATACATGTTTCGGTAATGTTAACTTTTTATATGTCTAGCTAAATTTGCTTATATAAACAAACATGACATGAGCCCGATATAAGTCCAGAACCCAAAAAATTATATGGGCCGAGATTGAGCTAAAGAAATCAAAAAATTTATAAGCCGAGTTTGAGCCTATAGCTATGAAGCTCGACCATATTTGAGTTCGAGCCATTTAAAGCTCAACTCACAATGCCCGACTCACAGTTCTATCCATATATGCAATAAAGAATAATATTAAATTGTATAAACATGTTAAGCAAAAGAAACTTGCATGTTATATCTGATAAAAATGTGAAAATTCAAAAAATTGTTTCAAGCATTCAATGCACTGTGTCACCAAACACACATGTTGGGATTTTGTGGGTATAATTGTCCACTACAACGGTGCGGAAATTAAAATTTTTATATCCACATCCGAGGGGTCTTATTAGTACATATGAATAAGGTTGAATTTATTTAAGCATACAAATACAAAAATAAATATAGTGGTAAAATTGCGATTTTACCTCAACACAGGCAAGGTGGTGGTTTCTCCGGTCTTCTTGTCGGATCACTAGAGCACCCCAAGTGTTGTGCCTCTTGAGAAAAGTCCACACCAGCTGGATCTGCAATCACTTTAATCCTCAGGCTCAGAACTAGGAGAAATCCAACTCTAGATGTAGAACGGAAGAGGGAGAGAAGATTTGCACGGCCGATCTACAACCCACGGCGGCGGCGGTGGCGGTTGCTAGGCGGCGGCGGCTAGGGCTTTTGGGAAGAGGGGGCGGCGGCTTTAGAGAGTAGATTAGGGTTTTAAGTTTTTGCTAGGGTTAGGGTTTTGATTCTTCAAGACTCCTTTTTATAGGAGAGTTCAAACCCTATCCCTAATCTTATCTCTTAGCTAATGGGCCATCAGATAAGTCTGGCCCAACCCCTCTATTTAATTAGTCCTTTTAATTAAATAGCCCAAGTCATTTAATTAACCACTTTAATTAAATGGCCCATTTATTTAATTAATACTTTAATTAAATAACCCAATAAATCTATTTAAAGATTTAATTTAATTTAATTAGATAAATCTAATTAATTTTCTCTCTCCAGGAATTAACCCTTTAATTCCTTATCTTGATTTAACTTCTTTAAATCGTTTCGTTCTACAACTGACTATCACAGTTCCAGCTTTTGTGTGTGACCCTCTAGGTTCACCATCAATTGGCCGCAGGCTCACATTTCTGTGATTTAATTAATGAGCAATTATTATTTAATTAATCGCTCCGATCAATTAAACTACTTTCAATTGACCACTCCAGAATTAATCTACCATCAATTCAGGAGTACCCACACCTCATGGTCGATGTCTAGCCACAATCCCATGAGGCCCAACTTCAGGTGAATTGATTTCAGTGAACCTTAAACCTCTTATAAGTACCATGCACATACGGTCCCTCTAAAGACTAATTTCCCGATCGAGACCTAGGGTGTGTGAATTGGTCGGCACCTCTAATCATCTCGATTCTGTACTTTCTAATTCAGGATAATACTTCCAGTGTGACTGCTAAATCTGGAAACCCCTTTCCAAATCCGTCACTGACCATGGCCATGGATTTCTCGGAATGCATCATCTAAGAATGTACAGGAAATTCCCTCATCCATTACGATGAGTCGGTAGATCCTATATTGATGCTAACCATCCGCGCATACGACTATACGTACCCAACGTAGGCGCACAATGGACAAGCTATGTGCCCGGCTCCTAAATCAAAGTACGCACACCCGTGTACCGAATTCGCCCTAGCATCTCAAGTCTAAGGACTAAATCGTACACTGTTATAAGTCTTGAGAGACATCCCACCACCGATATGCTTTTTATGCACTTCCACAATGGGTCTTTCTGTTCGGGTCGTTCGATGCGTCCGATCCCCTATCGAACCACCTAGTCATATGCACTGACATTAACAATGTCTTGTTCATGAAACAACAACAAATTCACTTTAAGTGAATCATGAATAATCGTACAAGTCTTGACGATTCATTCGATACCCCGTCTCGATATGAATCTATGACTTGGAACATTTTTGAGATCACGACCTTTGAGACTATTTCATGATTAATCGCACCCAATACTGAAGTGAATAGTCCCGTAGTCATGAGTGATCTCAGGGTTTCAACCAATCGCTTAAATGTATTCGCGAAAGATGAAGATGGCCATTTATTTATATTATGAATTCTCAATAAAATAAACAGTTCGTATTAATTGATAAATCAAAGATTCTTTCAAGATAAAATAATGTTCCCTATTACAAGCTATTTTGTTGGCTTGCAGGGCACTATCCTATCAATCTCCCACTTGCCCTAAAGCCAATCACAAACGTTTCTAAGACCCATCCTTGCCAGATGCTCTTCGAACACCTTTTGCGATAATGGCTTAGTTAGTGGATCAGCTACGTTATCCTTTGAGTCGACACGCTCCATTTGAATGTCTCCTCTACCTATGATCTCCCTGATCACATGGTATTTCCTCAATACGTGTTTGGACTGGGGGTGTGATCTCGCCTCCTTCGCTTGAGCAGTTGCCCCAGTGTTGTCGCAGTAGACTACTATGGGATTTGCAATGCTAGGTACCACATCCAGCTCTTGGATGAAGTTTTTCATCCAAACACTTTCCTTCGCTGCATCTGATGCGGCGATATATTCTGCTTCAGTGGTTGAGTCCGCAGTGGTCGACTGTTTGGAGCTCTTCCAACTCACCGCTGTGCCGTTGAGGCAAAATATATATCCAGAATTGGATTTAAAATCATCCACGTCAGACTGAAAACTCGAATCAGTGAATCCTTCGAGTTTCAATTCTCCACTACCACCGTAGACCAAGAACATATTCTTAGTCCTTCTCACGTACTTTAGGATAGCCTTTACGGCGGTCCAGTGTTCCTCCCCTGGATTCGACTGGTAGAGGCTCGTTACACTGAGAGCGTGAGCTACGTCAGGTCTAGTACATAACATTGCATACATTATGCTGCCAATGGCAGATGCATAAGGTATGAGAGACATTCTCTTTCTTTCTTCATCACTCGTAGGGCACATTGATTTAGAAAGATAGATTCCATGTCTCATTGGAAGCAATCCTTTCTTGGATTCTTCCATACTGAATCTTTTTAGTATAGTGTTAATGTACTGGGACTGGGATAGACCTAACATCTTCTTCGATCTATCTCTATAGATACAAATGCCTAGTACGTAAGATGCGTCTCCCATATCCTTCATGGAGAATTGCGTGGATAATCACGCTTTCGTCTGCGTCAACGTTCTGATATCGTCTCCGATCAACAGAATGTCATCGACATATAACACAATAAATTGTACCGAGCTCCCATCGAATTTCTTGTACACACATGACTCATAAACGTTCTTGATGAAGCCATACCCCTTGACTGTCTCATCAAAACGTATGTTCCAGGTTCGGGACGCCTGTTTTAGGCCATAGATTGACCTTTGAAGTTTGCAAACCTTATGCTCACTTCCTTTAGATGTAAAGCCTTTTGGCTGTTGCATATAAATTTCCTTATCAATGTCGCCATTGAGAAAGGCGGTCTTTACATCCATTTGCCATATCTCGTAGTCATGCCACGCGGCTATGGCTAATAGTATCCGAATGGATTTAGACATCGCTACTGGCGAGAAGTTTTCCTCATAGTCTATTCCAGGTCTTTGAGAATAACCTTTTGCCACAAGGCGAGCCTTATGAGTTAATACCTCTCCATTCATTCCTAGCTTGCGCTTGAAGATCCACTTGCAGCCTACAGGGATGGTTCCCTCAGGTGGATCAACCAAAGTCCATACTTTGTTGGAATGCATGGAATCCATTTCGGATTGCATGGCTTCCTGCCACGCACCCGAATCTATGTCTGACATAGCTTCTTCGTATGTCCTTGGATCAGTGTCCAATTGATCGTTTTCGTGAATAAAGCAATATCTTTCAGGCTCTCTACGAACTCGATCGGACCTACGAAGTACTGGTGTACTAGATGGTTCAACGGGTTCAGGATCAACTCCCACTGCTTGTGGGGATGGGTCCAATTCCTAGACTTCATCCAGTTCTACGGATATTCCGCTTCTTTTAGTGAGGAAGTCATCTTCCAAGAAGTGGGCGTTCCTGGACACAAATATCTTTTGTTCCTTAGGTTCGTAGAATAGGTATCCAATGGATTCCTTTGGATACCCAACAAATTTGCACAAACTAGATCTACTATCTAGTTTATCTCCTTTCTTGTTTCTTACATATGCAGGAGATCCCCATACTTGTAGATATGAGTATATGGGTGCTTTACCAAACCACTCTTGGTATGGCGTCGTCGGCACCGACTTTGAAGGTACAATGTTAAGTATCTTCGAAGCAGTTAATAGGGCTTGGCCCCAAAACGAAAGAGGAAGGTCAGCAAAACTCATCATGGAACGAACCATGTCTAACAAAGTTCTGTTCCTTCTCTCAGACACACCATTCAACTGCGGTGTTCTAGGAGGAGTTCGCTGAGAGAGAATTTCATTCTCTACAAGATAATCGAGGAATTCTTGACTTAAGTATTCACCACCTCGATCCGACCGAAGTGCCTTGATACTATGTCCAAGTTGATTCTCAACTTCCATTCGAAACTCTTTGAATTTATCAAAAGCTTCGGACTTATACTTCATCAGGTATACATACCCATAACGACTGAAGTCGTCTATGAAGGTTATGAAGTATGAGAATCCTCCTCTCGCACTGATACTCAGTGGTCCACAAACATCAGTATGGATTAAATCCAAGGTTTGTTTGGTTCGCTCCGGTTTCCCAGTAAAAGGCGCCTTGGTCATTTTTCCCTTGAGACAGGATTCGCAAGTTGAGAGATCATCTAGGTTCTTTATTTCAAGAGCCCTAGAGGAGACCAACTTTTGAATTCTACTCTTGGAAATATGTCCAAGCCTAGCGTGCCAAAGTTGTGGATTGTTTTCATCTTGTTTTCTTTTCTTTGATTGAATGTGCATGACATTAGAATTAGCAGGTTCTAAGGAATAAAGACCATCTATCAAAGTACCACAAGCATAAGTAAAACCACCTTTTATTATGCTAAACTTTCCATTAGAAATGGAAAAACAAAAACCATCATTGTCCAAAAGAGGAATAGAAATAATGTTTTTGATAATTGTTGGTACGTACAAACAGTCTTTCAAAACCAAAGAAAAATTTCCTAGGACTAATTCAACGTCTCCTATGGCCTCTGCTGCAACCCTAGCTCCGTTTCCAAAGCGCAGGATTCTATCCCCAGGTTTAAGAGGCCTTACTGCTCCCATTACCTGCAAATTATTGCAGATATGAGAACCGGCTGCGGTGTCTAACACCCATGATGCACAGTTAATAGAAATATTAACTTCAATAAAGAAAATACCTTTGACCACCTCTTTCAGGTAGTCTGGGCAGTTCCTTTTCCAGTGCCCTGCTTTCTTGCAGTGGAAACATTCATCTTCTGGGCTTTTTCTTTTCTTCTCGACAACCTTCTTGGTTGTTTTAGAAGAGATTACTTTCTTCTTCCTTTTCTTGCCCTTCTTAGGCTTTGCAGCCTTGGGTTGCTCAGCAATCATGATAGACTTCTCCCTTTTCAAGGTTGATTCTGCCGTGACCAATAAATTGGTCAGTTCGTGTAGAGCGAGCTCTCTATCTTCCATATTGAAGTTTATCACGAACTGATCAAATGAGCGCGGCAGAGTATGGAGGAGGAGGTCAGTGGAGAGATCAGCGTGCAGGTCTACCTCCAAGTTCTCCAGTTTTACAACCAGATTGACGAAGCGTAAACAGTGATCCTTCACACTTGAACCCTCAGCCATTCTCAGATTGAATGATTCTTTTGTAGTCTTGAACCTTTCGGTCCTAGACTTCTCTCCAAATAGCTCTCGGAGATGAGGAATTATGTCAGCAGCATGCAACATCCTTGCATGCTGTTTCTGTAGCTCATTGGTCATTGATGCCAACATGAGGCAACGAACCTGAATATCATCATCGACCCGCCTTTGATGGGTAGCTCGTTCCTCTTCCGAAACCCCTTCCGGAAGTGCACCAGGCATGGGTGCATCGAGAATGTAACTCCTTTTCTCGGAGTCGAGGACTATCCTCAGATTTCTAAGCCAGTCGACAAAGTTTGATCTGTTCAGTTTGTTAGTGTCAAGGATGATAGCTAATGGATTCTTAGACATTTTTGCAGAATTGATCTACGAAAGTAAATGATAACGTTTAGCTGACTGATCTATATTAATACTTATAATTAACGATGTTGGAATTGTTATCGAAAAAGTTCTCCCACTATTTTCTCGAAACAATTACCCCTTCAATTGTTCGGGAAATCTAATCTCCTAGTAGGTCTTGACGTCCCAGCAGACATTAATTGCACCCACGACTCGCGGTCATACAATTAACTCCCCAGGTAGGTATACTTTTACCAATTGTGTTCCTCCACAACCTTCAAGCTATTTTGCCTCGGTCTTCGCACTTATCTAGCACTGCTACATCATAAGTGTTACTAATCGTTAAGTCTAACCCATCAATCATGATGAGCAACTGGCCCGGTCGTGAAGTCCCCGTAACTAGTTATCGGTCGATAATCACATCCCGACCAGTCCTCACCCTTGTCGAGTTTAGTTAAAAACAGGAATCAAGGAATTTCGTGTATTGTCCCTTTCTTCGTCTAGGGTGCCAGACTCTGGATCACCTTCAACGATAAGTAGACAACTTACACTAGTCCCTATTGATGGAAGGCTTGGATCTTTAAAACATCATTTTAAATGTACCCAATGTAACTTAATATTATTTTCAAGAGGGGTTTTTCGGGTTTAAGAGTTTGAGGTAACTCTCCTCGAGATCTCACCGTTCCAGTTATGCATTATCTTTTATTTACGATCTAAATATAACTAGCGCGCATCACCATACAAGCTCAGATATAAATACGTAAATAAACACATACACACCTAGCATGCATGCTACCACAGTATGTTTTCGATCGGGAGCCTCCTGTGCAGACCACCATCGAGCCAAAGATGATGGTCCTATTGGTCAATCTATTAGGTTTCAAAGAGACCTACTCTATTACACATTTTACCATGCATACATGGCCTTTAGTCTTCTTGGGCTCCCACCTTGCTTGTAAAGGGCCTCCATTCTAAACTAATAAAACAGTAAAGCCCTATCTACTACAATGGCTCAAAGTGGCACAAAACTTAAGGCTCGCAGGCCCAATAAAACCAATAAGATGATAAATAACCAATCACATCTACCCTAAGGGTCAAGGCTCGGCGCGATCGAAAACCACGTAAACAATTTCACTTAGAGCAAGAAACAAGCAAAAACTAATTTCTTATTTCTTATCTCATTTTAAAACTTAAGATTCTAGTTTTAAAACCCCTTTCTAAAACAATCTATAATATCATTTTAAACCCCTTTAAAATGACCCTTTGATTCTCACTTTAAGTCCCTACTAATTATGATAAAATCGACTTTCCGGATTTACTAAACCCTTTTAGTGCACAAAACAGTTTCTGTTTTTCAAGTTTTAAAAATTGCAGTTCGGCCCCTGAACTTTCAAAAATTACACTTTGACCCCTCAATTTTTGGAAATTACAAATTAGCCCTAAATTTTCAGAATATGCAAATTGGACCAGAAAGCAGAAAATTAATAAAATTTCCAGAAACTTTTGTTTATTGCAAACCAGACCCTAGATTTACGGAAAATAGCAAAAACACCCCTAACATTTCGTAAATTGCAAAATGGTCCAGATTTTGAAAAAATTCCAGAATTTACAATTTGGTCCAGAATTGCAGAAAAACAAAATTTTAATTTCTGTCCAGATTTATAAAAAAATCATAATTTGCAAATTAGCCCTCCAATTTTCGGAAATTACAATTTAGGCCCAAAAACTGAAAAGTGCAAAAATCCGAACACTCAATTTATCATAACAAGTAAGAATCAAATATCAGAACACAACAAATACATATAATCACATAATTTGATGCGTTCAGGCCTTTTTCATATGTACATAATAAGTTAGGCTTTGATACCACTGTTGGAATTTTGTGGGTATAATTGTCAACTACAACGGTGCGGAATTTAAAATTTTTATATCCACATCCCAGGGGTCTTATTAGTACATATGAATAAGGTTGAATTTATTTAAGCATACAAATACAAAAATAAATATAGTGGTAAAATTGCGATTTTACCTCACCACAGGCAAGGTGGTGGTTTCTCCGGTCTTCTTGTCGGATCACTAGAGCACCCCAACTGTTGTGCCTCTAGAGAAAAGTCCACACCAGCTGGATCTGCAATCACTTTAATCCTCAGGCTCAGAACTAGGAGAAAAGTAGCTCAGATTCAAGAGTTGGATTTGGATCCAACTCTAGATGTAGAACGGAAGAGGGAGAGAAGATTTGCACGGCCGACAACCCACGGCGGCGGCGGTGGCGGTTGCTAGGCGACGGCGGCTAGGGCTTTTGGGAAGAGGGGGCGGCGGCTTTAGAGAGTAGATTAGGGTTTTAAGTTTTTGCTAGGGTTAGGGTTTTGATTCTCCAAGACTCCTTTTTATAGGAGAGTTCAAACTCTATCCCTAATCTTATCTCTTAGCTAATGGGCCATTAGATAAGTCTGGCCCAACCCCTCTATTTAATTAGTCCTTTTAATTAAATAGCCCAAGTCATTTAATTAACCACTTTAATTAAATGGCCCATTTATTTAATTAATACTTTAATTAAATAATCCAATAAATCTATTTAAAGATTTAATTTAATTTGAATAGATAAATCTAATTAATTTTCTCTCTCCAGGAATTAACCCTTTAATTCCTTATCTTGATTTAACTTCTTTAAATCGTTTCGTTCTACAACTGACTATCACAGTTCCAGCTTTTGTGTGTGACCCTCTAAGTTCACCATCAATTGGTCGCAGGCTCACATTTATGTGATTTAATTATTGAGCAATTAATTATTTAATTAATCACTCCGATCAATTAAACTACTTTCAATTGACCACTCCAGAATTAATCTACCATCAATTCAGGAGTACCCACACCTCATGGTCGATGTCTAGCCACAAGCCCATGAGGCCCAACTTCAGGTGAATTGATTTCAGTGAACCTTAAACCTCTTATAAGTACCATGCACATACGGTCCCTCTAACGACTAATTTTCCGATCGAGACCTAGGGTGTGTGAATTGGTCGGCACCTCTATTCATCTCGATTCTGTACTTTCTAATTCAGGATAATACTTCCAGTGTGACTGCTAAATCTGGAAACCCCTTTCCAAATCCGTCACTGACCATGGCCATGGATTTCTCGTAATGCATCATCTAAGAATGTACAAGAAATTCCCTCATCCATTACGATGAGTCGGTAGATCCTATATTGATGCTAACCATCCGCGCATACGACTATACGTACCCAACGTAGGCGCACAATGGACAAGCCATGTGCCCGGCTCCTAAATCAAAGTACGCACACCCGTATACCGAATTCGCCCTAGCATCTCAAGTCTAAGGACTAAATCGTACACTGTTATAAGTCTTGAGAGACATCCCACCACCGATATGCTTTTTACGCACTTCCACAATGGGTCTCTCTGTTCGGGTCGTTCGATGCGTCCGATCCCCTATCGAACCACCTGGTCATATGCACTGACATTAACAATGTCTTGTTCATGAAACAACAACAAATTCACTTTAAGTGAATCATGCATAATCGTACAAGTCTTGACGATTCATTCGATACCCCATCTCGATATGAATCTATGACTTGGAACATTTTTGAGATCACGACCTTTGAGACTATTTCATGATTAATCGCACCAAATACTGAAGTGAATAGTCCTGTAGTCATGAGTGATCTCAGGGTTTCAACCAATCGCTTAAATGTATTCGCGAAAGATGAAGATGGCCATTTGTTTATATTATGAATTCTCAATAAAATAAACAGTTCGTATTAATTGATAAATCAAAGATTCTTTCAAGATAAAATAATGTTCCCTATTACAAGCTATTTTGTTGGCTTGCAGGGCACTATCCTATCAACACATACATTATGAAAATGAAATTCAATGAATAGATCAAATTCGATTCGGAAGAAAATTATCCAACAAAATATATTGTTTCAGGAAATTCTATGTTCATTCTTATTCGCTTTCGCATCGAGGTACAATAAGCCTCATCCAGAATACATTAATCAGGTGCCGTTCCCAGTGAATACAGGGCATTGATGGGGGCTATTTCGTAGTCCTTATGATACTTGGATCGACTAGGGGATATCAGATCGGTTCGACCATTCAAACCCATTCAGAAGCATCCGTCGACCCAGTGGGATACGACCTTCCTCAGCGAGGAGACTACAAATCCGGACTCAAGAAGGACAAATGGGCCGAGTCCTACTAGAATTATGTTTCTTTGTAAAGCTAGGTTATTTGTGATATAAATACCTAATTAAATCATTGTATTAAACATTCATACAAACGGAGCTTACGCCCAAAAGTACTACATAATCTAAAGATTATTCAATAATAAAAGAGCTTTCTCTTGATATTCATACGAATTTTACGTTGGTTGTCATAATTACTTGTTGTTCCCTCAAAATTGTTCTTCTTTGAGATTGATCCATCCTGAATAAAGTAACAGAGCCCTTTAAATCATTAATATTGAGAACCCCCAATATCCCATATTCACTGAAATAATTAACCCGACGAAATCCGGTTAAATCAGTTGGCGCCCACCGAGGGGCTAGGTTAATTATTCGATCGACATATGGCTCGCCCGAGGAAGAGCGCTCGTAACGGAGCAAGAAGTAACACCACCAACCAACATGATGCGTCTGAGGATCCGCGGCGTAATACCGATAATAACGCCCCTGTATCTAACGATAATCAGCAACAGAATGAGCATCATCAGAATCGGGAGGAACCACAAGGGATCCCTACTGGCGCAGTACCGGAAGAACGCGTGGCTCCAACTATCCCGATCCCCCTGTCAGATGCTCAGGAGAAATTTCGACAGATCGCTATGCTCCTTAAATCACTCTCCCCAGAGGAATTACTCATACTCGAACAAGTTCCTCAAAACGTTAGAACTGCTAGGGCAAATCCCGCTCAAAGAACGCCAAGGCAAAACGATCAAATCTCCCAACAAGCTGATAGCCCGGCGAGCGAGCGACGCTCGCTACACAGTCCGCAGCAGGGGAATTCAAAACCCTCCGATGACAACGTCCGAAGAAAAGCGGATCGAAGGAGACCACAACGAAAGAATCAAAGGAACACACCATAATCCCCATCGAGGATGACGCTGGTGAGGCAATCCCGAATCGACCAAGAACAATGCGATTCTCGAAAACAAAAATCGAAAAAATGGTACAAGAATGACTCGAGCAACGCTTACGATCCGTTCAAAGCCCGTGGGCCAGAACCACAGAACTCCAGGAGAGCCTAGCAGCGTGCTCCCCCTTCTGCATAGAAATAAAAGAGGCACAGTCAATCGGACAGGTTCCGGGTAGACTACCCAGATACGACGGAACCACTGATCCAGATGACTATATCTTTAGTTTCACAAACATAATGAACTTGTATTCTCACTCGGCAGAGTTCACCGCTAAGCTGATGGTGACCACGTTAGAAGGATTAGCTTTGGACTGGTTCGCCAAACAACCAGCCATCTCTGATCTTACGTGGTTTCGTTGGTTCGATCAAGGGTGTGGATGTATCACAATAATCACAAATAAAATAAAGTAAAGATCAAATGTAATTGTATTCGAATTAAATGAGTACAAGTACAAATATATCTAGGGTCCTATCCGAGCATTATAGGATGCCGTACAAGCTAGAGGGTGAAATACATATGTTCGATCTAGAGCTATAATCCCGAGCTGCTATGAACTGTAGCTTCGAGAAGAGAGCACCTGGGAAGTTGTGTCTAACATCATAAATGCGCGGGTATTTATAGCTGAACAGATGGGCTTGGGCCCGCCTTCAGCCCAACAGTACCCCCTGATTGATCTTCTCGAGCAAGCCGTGGATATATGATCATGAGCTCGGGTTCGACAACTTCTCTCTGTATTGGGGAGTTAAAACCACTCGATCGGAGTTGGATCGGGGAAGATAGCGGGGTCTAAATTACCCCTCATCAATACTCCCCCACTTCTCGAGCGTAAAGAGGAGCTTGCGCTCGAAGAAGTTTAATTTGCGTTGTCCGTTGGATTGAAATGAGTCGTTGGGAATGTGTTTCGGATATGCCTCATTAAAAACCTAACTCGGAAAAACCCATTGGGATAAAAAACCGAGCCAGGGAAAAAGAGTGCATATGCTAGAAATTTCATTTAGGAGTGCGGAGGGAATACTTAGACGTCCATCGTTTTAGTAGAGCCCCTCAATTGAAATGCCCTTAGCTGTGAATTATTACGAGACTTTCTTCGAATGCTTTCCTTATTTCCGAGCAACAACTTAGAGGGCCAATAATATTTTCCGGAAGCGTCTTCCATAGTATAATCCCCAGTCTTTGGAAACGAAGGACTGAAAGTGCAATTTTCAGAGAAATAGCTTTGAGTTTTATCCATGGTAAGTTCAACCGTCGCGGTTACTCGGGGACCTGTTTGCAATTTACCTTTTTAACCCCATATATATAAGTTGACTCGTTGAAAATTTATTTACATATTATATTCCTTCTTTAGCTCGAAGTATTTGGGTTCGAAACAGCATCTGCATTATATATTTGTCTTTCAATTCGTTATGTCAAGCTCTAGGAACGTCAAGGGCAAAAGTAAGGTCGAAGAGAGTCAAGAATCTGATCCTCTGTTAAAGCTTGTTGACGATTATGAAGATGGTGAATTTCATCCAGGAGGCGAGAATGATGATCCAAGCGAGGATCTCGAAGAAAATGAGGTTGAGAAGCGCAGCATTGGTGAGGGAGCCTTTGTCAGAATTTTCAAACCTGTGTCAGCCCCTGAGACAATGGCCTCAAACAGGTCGGAACTCCCCGCTAAAGAGACTTCCTGTTGTTTTTCGAAGAAGGATCGTGTTCATCTTGAGGGGGAATATGGGAAATTTCTTCCCAAAGGGTTTTCCATCGTAATTCCCTCTTATTCCGAACGCGCCACCGAGCCCCCGACTGGCTGTCAATCCTTCTATGAAGGTCAATTTTCGTGTGGTTTGCGCGTTCCATTCAGTCCCCTCTTAAGGTGTATACTTTCTTTCTTTTCGCTGTCCCCCACTCAGCTTCTTCCGCACTCTATTGCTTATATAGCAGCATTCAGTGTTCTCATGGAGGCGAAAGGAGCAGAGGCCTCCTTTAGCAATTTTTGGGACACCTTCCGAATGGACCTAGGCAAAGGTTCGAATGCGGGATTCGTATCCATCCGTCAGAGGTCGAAACGGCCTTTTCTTACCAACATAACGACGAAAAAGGACAAAGGTTGGAAAAGGCGGTTCTTCTTTGTGAAAGGTCCTGATGTTCCAACGTCCGAGGGTAGTTCGAGGACAAGACCATATCGATGGGATGGTGCAACCTCTTGGTCGTATGGTTCTCGTAGCATCAAAGAGAAGCTTAGACAATGTCTTTCCGATGAATTTCTCGAGCAGCTGAGGTCCAATCCTTACCATACCAGGTTCCTAGTTCAGGAAGGCGTTTTGCGATTGGCTGGATTGAGCCATTGCGACTATCTTGCCCCCGCGATTAAATATCCCCACCAAACTTCCGAAGGATCGCTTCTGCAGGTCGATGACCTTTCAATCCCTAGTGTTCCGCCTTTTGCCACTCCTTCCTTGGGTATGTTTATTACCATGTCTATCTAAGATTATATCGAATAGTTTTTTCTTGTAAAGAACCGTGCCCTAAGCGTATTGTTCCTGCAGGTCGGGTCGTTGAGAAACTCCGAGTATCTGCTGCCGATTTAATTGTAGATAAACCATTTTATTTTGATCCGTTGTCTCATACTCCCGAAAATAGAACTGGTACAAGTAACTTGGGCGGAAACTCTGTTATTGTTCCGCTCACGATCCCCGAACTGAGAGGTGTTGGTACTATGAGCTCCTTCAATTCCGCCTCTGCTGGGCCACTCCGAGCCTTATTTTGCCCTGATACCCCTGCTCTTTCTTCGGTTGGTTATAGTCAGCATTCCTGGAATCGGGTTCTGGGTGTTCAGGAGTACGAGAAACTTTTGAGTCGCAAGAGAAATGCTGAACATCCTGGACCCTCTAGGAGGGTAAAACCCTTTGGTGTGAGTTCCGACCCTGTTCCGTGTCGAGAAGGCAGATCAGAACCTGATGTGGCAGATTTCATGGACGAGCACCTTCGGGGTAGCAGGGCTGCTGGGTACCCTGAAGATGGTAGCATTCTAACTGATCTGGATTCGGGTGGTGAGAACGAGTTCGACAAGTCCACCAGAATTTATATGGCTAGTCGGTTCAAGCGGGATATCCTGCTTCAGACCGTTAAAAGTGACTTCGAGGTTTTGAGTGGTTTTTCCCGAACGTATCACGAGGTAAACGTTTATCTTTGATTTTCTTTTCTTTCTTCGGTGCCCTCGAGATTTTGCTGATATGTTTGAACTACTTCGCAGATCGGAGACTTATTTGCTATCCAAACCTATCGCTTAGCTTTATTGGAGCAAGAATCGCAGGATGCTCATGACGCGTGCGCTCAGATTCTTGTTGACAACAAAACTATTCGAGCCCAGTTAGAAGAAAATCAACGAGAATTATCTCGAGTGAAAAAGGAGCTCGAAAAAGCTACTGTGAAATGTTCCTCGTCCGTGGAAGAGGATCTACTGGCATCCGTCAAAGAGAGAAGTGCCCTCGAGGAGGAGCTGAAGAAGGTGAAAATAGAGCTGGAGTTGGCGAAGCAAGACTCCGAGCGTGCGTATGCCCAAGGTCGGGAAGAGGCCGTTATTCCAGCCATACGAGAATTTTTGGAATCTCCCGTATTAAATCCTTTAGTCCAAAGAAAAATGGGAGAAATTGCTCAGCCGATCTTTTATAAAGGGGTTCAACAATTGGTTGCGGCCAAGAAAATTCCGGACGATATGGACGAGTACTTTAAGCACATGAACCCTTTCAAGAACGCTGAAGGGAAGGACTACAAAGCTTCCTCTCTACCGAAGATGGATGCTAATTGGCAGAATCATCGCTTCGCCCCCTTGGTTGAGGAGTACGGCATTCCGATTCCTAACCCCGATGTGCTCGAATACGCCTGCGACGATCCTCCCGTTGTGCTAGGGGAAAAGGGTGAGGATGTCAACGCAAGCAATGCTTCGGTTGAGGGAGACAATCGATCTTTCGACCAAGCTGGGTAATTAACCAATTTCAATATCGGAGTCGATTATGCCAGGGGAGCAACTTAAAGTTTTGTAGTTAGGAATTTAATCGTATCGACCCATGTAATCCATTTTTGTAATCGGATTTGTTTTCTGTTTTGACCTGACTGCTGTAACTTGTAAATTCCGACCTTACTAATATCCAGTTACTATTAATTTTTAAGATTTTGATAACATTATGCTCGGATATTCGCCCTTTCCATACGGGATTTTTCTTTAAATGTTGCGTCGATCCATTATCGCAATCGGAGGGCGTAGTGTCTATAAATATTAGGGTTTCTTTTCATTATTCATACGACGCCTTGCTTATAGAGATCGGAGCTCTTGCCATATTTCCTGTCTTCTTTGAATCCCTTCTAGAGTGATAGTCCGAACTATCGACCTCCAATCCGCTCATCATGGAAGACACCCTAGGGAAGCCTATCAACCCCAAAATGCTATTTGGCGGTTCGAAGACTAAGAATCCAAGTAAGGAGCATAAAATTGCTAAGGAAACCAAAACATCCAAGTCTTCTTCTAAGGCCTCTGCGTCTTCCCCGAGAACCGCTAAAGAAGGAGAGGACAAGAAGGAGAAAGGTGTCTCTTCAAAACAAAACAAAGGTGGTTCCCGCAAGTCCATCTTGGACGAAGAACTCGAAGCTGCGTACGAGTGTTCTTCTCCAAAAGTTATCGATTCATCGAACAAGAATCCCGCGGGAGAAAATCCTTTTGTTCCTTCTTCCAACAAGAGGCCTTACCCTGATGGGCCCACTCCCATTGAGGCCTTGCAAAATCTTGTCATTGGGAGTAAATCGTCTCCCGACACTTCGACTGTTCCTCCTGAAGGAGGTTTTAGTAAGAAATTCAGAGTAGGAACCGATGAGGGGGCTTCTGCTGACACTTTAAAAACTGATAATCCTCCGGAATCCCGGGTCGATCCCGATCATCCAAAAGTTGCTTCTTCCGGGGCTGAGGAGTCGAAAGATGGGTCCGATCCCTTGGATAGCCTGTTGCAGGTTAACTTTACTTCTTCGGAGACTAACATGCCCAAAGGGAGAAATGCGTCTAAGGAGAGGAATATAGAGGAGTTGTTCGAGTCCGGGCAGAATTTCCTGTTTCAGGTATAACTATATATTATTTTTTTTTTTTTTTTTTTTTTTTTTTTTTTTGAAGATCATTTGAAAGAAAGTCTAACTTTTTTGGCAGGCCGGGCAAGATTTTATTGAGCTTAAGACATTTGCTGAGCGGGAGATCAATTATCGTGCTGCTATTTCTCAGGAGCTGGAGGAGAAGAAAACCGAGTTCGACCGTATCTTTGCGGAGAAACTCGCTCTAGAGAGGGAGAAGTCTGCTAGAGAAAGTGGAGAGGAGGTCCATAAGCAGCTGAGTGAAGAGCTCGAAAAATTGAAAAGTCTTCACGAGCAGGATAAGCAGGAATTCACTCGTCGAGAAAAGGAAGCTTTCGATCGTGGATATAAAGCTGGATATGAGGCTCGTAGTGCCGAACTTCGGAAGATTCTTTCTGACAATAAGCTCCTCTAGGCGTTGTCTTTTATTTTCTCGGACTTGTAGTACAGCTAAAATATTTTTACCCATTTTGTAATCCTGAATCATTTTCATACATTTTATTTTCTATGGTTTGCAGTAATTTACTTTCTTCTCGAATCGTACGCTTCCCTTGTGTGTTCTTTCTTTGATCATTCTTTAGTTTGCTTTTCCTGAGTTTTCGATCTTGGCGTAGTAATTCCCCTTAATTCCCAAAAATAATATCACTTTCTTTTCCTGGTGAAGTTCTTCTGAGTCGTGAAAATCTTTTGACCTGGATCGTTTTCTTCGTTTTGCATTCTCATAATATTCTCTGAATACATATTCCTTCGATCATGCTGAATAGAAGATCTTGTTGCATGCCTCAATATTTCGAATTTCGGGTTAGGAGCTACTTTGCGTATTATAGTCAGATTTATACTTTAATTTCGACTAGGGCATCTGCAGGCGAAACTATTTCAACCCTGAAAGTCTCGATCCTTTGTAGTTTAGGGTATGATGCAATTTGCTAGGCTTCTCTTTTGAAAATGTTTCGGGCATTGCTTCGGAGATTGACGTCCTTTATAAAATGTTCACATTTCTCCTAGTAAAGAGATGTATTGCCCTTCTCTTTTTCGAAAAAGTATGACCACAGTCGAAGACCTGTTGGCTCGATAGGCGTCTCCTGGTTGAGTAAGGACATTATCGTCCGCCGAAAATATGATGGTCGGTCAGTTACGAAGGTGTGATGGGGGTTGATATCTTTTATCTTGTAATTACTTCCTATGTCAAGCTCGGAAAATACTTTTTGTCAATATTTCGACGGCTTTACTTATCCTCGTGCCATTATCTGATGACGCTTTCTTTACACACTGTATTTAGATCTCTTTATGATTTCTCTTGGATGATAGGTACTGATGAATTCGGATAGGAATGAACTCGAGTAGAATAATTTTGACATTTTCTTCATTTCTCTTCCGGAATGGTTTCTGCAATTTCGGGAATCGTAACGGTCAGCGCATTTACTGCTCATATCTCAGCCGTTAGCACCATCAAATCTTAGTCGTCGATTGCTCTTTCTCCTCATTATATATAGTTCCGCGGATACCCCCAGATTTTACATTTTAGTAACAATTTTGATCAGTCCTATGACTCAAGATTTACTCTTTCTAGCCATCATGCCTCGTTTCCTTTCTTTGATCAAGTTGTTCGAAGTTTTCCTTCGAACTATTTTTAAATTCCTCGATCTCATGATGGCAACCCAATTCGACTAGGGTATCGACAGGCGAAAATAATTGCGACTGGGGTACCGGCAGGCGACCTGCTTCTTTGGATTCATCCCTCCTGAGACGGGTTAGAATTCCGGTACCCTGATCTCCATCCAGTCGGATAGTGGGTCGACTGCTGGAGGAGTTTTCCTGCTCTCGATCTCTACTTCTTCAAGATATTTCTTGAAGAATGTTACCTTCGAGACTGTGTGGAATAATTTTTCTAGGGGTTGCCTCGCTATTTTTTCGATCTGGACCGGTGTGGAGCAAGTACTGAGGGAGTGATGAATGAAGGGTAGAAGCGTTGTTCTGGCCCAGTCTTACTCCTTCAACCACGGAGAAAATCTAGTGTAGGAATTATTTGTAATAGGGTTACACTAAATGTAAAGTCTTTGCTTGACTTCTCTTATTCTTGTAATTTCGAATTTCTTTTGTAACTGTTTGGAATGACACGAATAAAATATTTTTTTTTATTTTTTTTATCACCCTTCCTTATTGTCTGTGGAATTGCTTCTGTATGTTGTTATCGAGCGTCAATTTTTCATGCCTCCAAAATATGATCAAGTGACATTCTTTATCTACTTTGAATAATACTTAGGTGATTGATGATAATCGATATCCCTCGACTTTGAGCATAGCTTGTAAGAGGCTTTTATTCTCTCGCCATATAATTAAGACATTCAGGTAGAGAAATACCAACTGTTCTTTGAGCGACAAATTCTAATTTGAAAGGCCAAATTCTGTACTTTGGACAAATAATTGTGAAGTAATAATCGAACAGGGTCTTGTTCAATCTCGAATAATAGCTTTGATTTAAGTGTTGTGAAGATGGCTACTAGCCTTAGACGATCGAATAATAATAGAATAGAGTACCAGTTGATCTTGGTTGATCGAGGGTAATAGTTTCGATCTAAGGGGCGTAGCAACAGCTTTCACCCTTAGTCGTATCAGAGCATTTTTAGCTCGAGGGTCATAGCAGAGGCTTTCACCCTTAGTCGTTTTTAGAGCATTTTTAGCCCTAGGGTCTTAGCAGAGGCTTTCACCCGTTCAATAATTTCGATCTAAGGGGCATAGCAGAGGCTTTCACCCTTAGTCGTTTTTAGAGCATTTTTAGCCCTAGGGTCGTAGCAGAGGCTTTCACCCGTTCAATAATTTCGATCTAAGGGGCATAGCGGAGGCTTTCACCCTTAGTCGTTTTTAGAGCATTTTTAGCCCTAGGGTCGTAGCAGAGGCTTTCACCCGTTCAATAATTTCGATCTAAGGGGCATAGCAGAGGCTTTCACCCTTAGTCGTTTTTAGAGCATTTTTAGCCCTAGGGTCGTAGCAGAGGCTTTCACCCGTTCAATAATTTCGATCTAAGGGGCATAGCAGAGGCTTTCACCCTTAGTCGTTTTTAGAGCATTTTTAGCCCTAGGGTCGTAGCAGAGGCTTTCACCCGTTCAATAATTTCGATCTAAGGGGCATAGCAGAGGCTTTCACCCTTAGTCGTTTTTAGAGCATTTTTAGCCCTAGGGTCGTAGCAGAGGCTTTCACCCGTTCAATAATTTCGATCTAAGGGGCATAGCGGAGGCTTTCACCCTTAGTCGTTTTTAGAGCATTTTTAGCCCTAGGGTCGTAGCAGAGGCTTTCACCCGTTCAATAATTTCGATCTAAGGGGCATAGCAGAGGCTTTCACCCTTATATAATAGTAGACTGAGATAAGTACAGAATAAATAACAAAGATCGATAATATCAGGAAGAGATGAACGAATATGAATTTTGACGGGATCAGTTTCCATTGAATATATAACTTTCGATTGCAATAAATACTGAAGAAAAAATAGTCTTCTGCAATTATGGAGAAAGAGGCAGTAGTGAATAGCCCTAGAAAATAATCCTTATGCCTTTGTCGAGAAAATTCTTTGTTCGTAGGTTCCTAATTCTGATAAGTTTGATCTTTTCCAATCGGTTCCCGTTTTACCGGGAATTGCAACGGTCGACAAATCATGTCCACTCAATTTGCGAATTATACGTCGTTGGATTCTTTTCTGTTTTGGCTATAAAAGGCTGGCACATCGCTGAAATTATCTCATTCGTTGCATCGAGAATTTTTTCATCTGATTATGGCGGTCAAGAGAACTATTCGATTAATTCAATTGTTTGAGTTCGGACTTCGAACGGTCTTTAAGCGGAATAGTCGCCGAGCGGAAAAAATTACAGCCACCACGCTTAGAATATCGACAGGCAAACGCGACTTCCTTCTGGAAAGCCAATAAGCTAGGCCCATGGCCTTGCTGCTCCAATGCATTTAGGAAGACGTTGGGCCGATAGCGTTCGATCCTCTGTCTTCTGAAGAATGCAAATAAAGTTAAAAGCCTGCGGGTCCTAAGGATATTCCTTGTTCGGAGGAAACGATAGGACGGGAGACCGAAAATTTCATAGGATTGTAATAACATATTGATGTAATATATAGGCTTATGCTATACTCGATGTATTTTCCCATTTCTTGTAATCTTTCGAGATAATATAAATACATTTCATCTCCCTTTTGTTGATAACCTCAATATAACTAGGTAGAATTTTATCTTTCATAATTCCATCTTGTTCTTCTAACATCGATCGATCAAGAAGTAATCTATCACCACTTGCGCGAGTGGATAATATATAAATATCTTAGCGGATCTGAGACTGATAAGGAAAAATGATGCCATAAATCTTTATCACTGTTGAATTTTCATAATTGCATAACTTCCAGGTCGAGAAACTCTGTTCGACTGAGTCGATTATATTCCTTCTCAGTTGGCAGCGTAAAAGCATAGCAACAATTACTTGTGTAAAAATATCCGAAATAATCGAATAAGAATCCGACATGCCGTCCCTTCATAATAATGATATTAATACGTCGTCAAATTCTATAGAATGTCGTAATTCTTCTACACCCATTGTTGAATTGCGTGTCTTTCGTTACCAAACAGGGCCCTATTTCTCGGGAAATGTAATGGTCCTTCCATTTAATGCGGACATCCAGATCGCCCATAAGATACTATCTGGGCCGTTGATTTTAAATTCCCTACCCCTATAAATAGGTTCCTTCGCGTATTCAACACTTCTTGCTTTTCTCCTTATGCCCCATCCGATCACCATGGGTCGAGTTTTAGATTTGATTCGCATTTTGTCCCAAATAAAAGAGTTTTAGATTAGAGTTCGAACTTTGTTTTTCGACCTTGCTTCCCTTGGTATAAGCTTTTCCGCTTAGAATATCGACAGGCAAAAGAAATTGCGCCTAGAATACCGGCAGGCAACCTGTTTTGCCAGACATATCATCTCTGGTGCGGGTTAGAGCTCCGGATTCTAGGCGTAGTACTTGATCGGGCAGCTGGTTACTCCGAGCGGAGTTCTTTAAGTCTGAGGCACCAGCTTCCTCGAGGGCTTTCTTGCGAGATAGTTCCTTCGAGCTCCCTTGAAGCGCCTCTGCTGGGATAACCCCTTGCTGCTCCGGTTCGGATCGATCGGTAGATAATGGTTGATTTCGACCATCATTGTTTACCGACGAAGACCTAAGATCGGTTTAAAGTCCTGGAAAGGAGCTCCGATCCGGCCTTTATCCCGTACGAAGACGGACGTGCGACACGTGGCAAGTGATTGCCAGGAAAGAATCACTGCTGAGTTCTGCATCTGGGGCGATCTTAGGGATGGGAGACCAAGTCGTAATAGCACAGAATTATTCGGAGAATTTGTAATGGGGTAGGAATAATTGTACTTTATTTTTGGAGCTCGAACTCTGTATTCGAAGCTTCGCATTTGTAATTTGTTTGAATGACATCAATAATAAAATTTTGCTCTTGAATGAACTTTGTGTAATTTTCGAGAATTCGCATAACTTTGCATAACTTCCTTTAATTACTCCCAATTGATTTGAGAATTCCCATAATTTTCGTTCTCGAGATTAATCGATACCATGATCGGAAAAATAAATTCCGACCATTAATAACCTGTGCATCTATAGAATTCTGGTCAGTGAGGCTCTCTGCTAACACATGTACCTCTCCTCGTAGTAGGCATTTTTTCGATCAAATACTCGAATAGGGCCCCACGGTGGGCGCCAATTGATCTTACGTGGTTTCGTTGGTTCGATCAAGGGTGTGGATGTATCACAATAATCACAAATAAAATAAAGTAAAGATCAAATGTAATTGTATTCGAATTAAATGAGTACAAGTACAAATATATCTAGGGTCCTATCCGAGCATTATAGGATGCCGTACAAGCTAGAGGGTGAAATACATATGTTCGATCTAGAGCTATAATCCCGAGCTGCTATGAACTGTAGCTTCGAGAAGAGAGCACCTGGGAAGTTGTGTCTAACATCATAAATGCGCGGGTATTTATAGCTGAACAGATGGGCTTGGGCCCGCCTTCAGCCCAACAGTACCCCCTGATTGATCTTCTCGAGCAAGCCGTGGATATATGATCATGAGCTCGGGTTCGACAACTTCTCTCTGTATTGGGGAGTTAAAACCACTCGATCGGAGTTGGATCGGGGAAGATAGCGGGGTCTAAATTACCCCTCATCAATCTCCATATTCAGTTTTCGAGAATTATGCAACAAACTAACACAGCAATTCGCTAGGGAAAAAAGACAAAAATTGCCAATGAGCTATTTAGGAACCATTTATCAACAAGAAGGTAAATCTTTAAGGAACTGGTTGGAAAGATTTAATGTCGAATTACTCAAACTCGATTCCCCTAATATTGATTACATAATCTCGATTCTCTTCGACCTCACAAAGAATAGGCAGTTCGGAAATGCCCTCAGCCGAAAACAACCAAGAACGTTCGCAGACATCATGAGCCTGGCGTCTAAGTATATGACTCAGGAAGAAATGAATTCTTTTAAAGATAAGAACAAAAACAAAGCTACAGGCTCGGGCCCCAAACGGCAAGATAGAATTCCTGCCCAAAGACCCATGGACTATGAACGATCTTTTAGAAAAGGCAACGTCTTCCAGCGATTAGAATACAATAAAAATGATCGGGATAGACAACCTAACATCTATCAAAGACCTAGAACCATTGAACCGGCAATCCGGAGCAGGGTCAATCAAGTAGATCACCCAAGACTAACCGTTCCAATAGAAGAAATCTTGGCTGTACTAGAAAGGAATAATTGGATCCCAGAAGCAAAGAAAATCGCTCAGCCCAGACCAGGTGGAAGAAACTATGACTTATACTGCAAGTATCACCGGGCACACGGGCACCGCACTGAAGATTGTTTTCACCTTAAAAGAGAGATCGAAAAGCTGATAGAACAAGGAAAATTAAATGACTATTTGGAGCGGGATAACCGCAAGCGAGAAAAAAGCGGGAGTCCTTGGTATAACCACCCAAGAAGAAATTAAGGTCCCCTAATGAAGGACCCCCACAAGAACAAAATAATGATCAGATCAACGGAACCATACACACGATCTCAGGGGGACCCGCAGGGGGAAATAGTCGTAATGCTCGTCGAAGGACTGCTAGATCCATAGTCGGAAGCCTAAAATTTCCGAAAGATATATGGACCTTAGAAAACAAAGCAACGACACACCAGCTAATTAGCTTCAACGAAGGCGAAGTACCCAAAAACCTTGTTTGGGACACGAAAGAGGACAGCCCCGATTTCCCAATGGTGGTATCCCTAGAAATAGCAAATTACAAAGTCAAAAGAATCCTGATTGATAATGGAAGCTCTGCAAATATCATCTCTAAAGAGGTACTAGCCCAGATGAACCTGGGGCAAATAACATTCCAAAAGGTAGCTACGCCATTGGTGGGATTCGGAGGATCCGAAATTGTCCCCAGTGGAACAATTACTTTGAGTGTTTCACTCGGAAAGAAACCATATCGAACAGTGAAGCTGGTAAAATTTTTAGTAGTAGAAACTCCGTTCACCTATAATACAATTTTAGGGCGACCTGCCCTCAACCTGTTCCGAGCTGTCGTCTCAACTTACCATCAAAAAATAAAATTCCCAACCGACACAGGTATAGGGGAAATAGTGAATGACCATTGTATGGCATGGGATTGCTACAGCACATCGTTAACTTTGAAAAACACCCCCTAAAGCGATTACCCCGACCAAAAGAAAGCTCGAAGACGATGTTGGAAGAAACGAGGTTGAAATCCCTAGCACTGACCGAATAGATAAAAAGGGAAAGGAGCCGGTGGATTTAACCTTAAAACCACCAGAACATAAGGATGTCATCCTAGTGCAGGGGGACTCATCAAAAACAACAAGAATAGGTACGGAGTTAAGCAAGGATGGGAAGTATTGTTGATCAACTTTCTCAGAAATAATGTGGACGTCTTCGCTTGGAGTGCGAACGACATTGAAGGGATTGATCCTCGAGTAATCAACCACTCGCTAAAAATCGACCCTTTAGCAAAACCAGCCAGACAAAAGAACAGAAATCATGGGCCAGTAAAAGATAAAATCATCAAAGCAGAAGTAGAAAGGCTACTAAAAGCAAAACAAATTCGAGAAATACACTTCTCATAATGGCTATGTAATGTTGTTCTAGTAGCAAAAGGAGACAAAAAGGATAACAAATGGAGGATGTGCAACGATTTCACCGACCTCAACAAGTTATGACCGCGGGATCCATATCCTCTCCCAAGGATCGATTTATTAGTCGACTCCACTGCTGGTTTTGCAATTTTCAGTATGATGGATGCTTTCCAAGGCTTCTATCAAATATACATGGACGAGCGGGACCAAGAGAAAACTACGTTCGTAACCGAGCAAGGAGTGTATTGCTTTATAGTAATGTCGTTCGGCTTGAGGAATGCCAGGGCCACCTACCAAAGGTTAGTGAATCTGATGTTTAAAGAATTAATTGGAGAAATAATGGAAGTATACGTGGATGATATGTTGGTCAAGAGCATGAAACTGATCACGTAAAACACCACGATCGATGCTTCCAAATATTGAGAAAGTATCAAATGAAGCTAAACCCTGCCAAATGCACTTTCGGGGTTAAATCCGAAAAGTTTTTGGGATATCTGGTACATCAATGTGGAATTGAGGGCAACCCAGAAAAATTCGAGCGATAACTGAAATGAAGCCTCCGAAAACGATCTCCCAAGTACAGAGCTTGGTAGGCAAAATTGTGGCGCTAAACAGATTTATATCCAAGTCAGCTGACAGAAGCTTGCCGTTTTTCCAAACACTTCGAAAAGAGAAAAACTTTGCTTGGACTGATGAATGCGACCAGGCCTTTGAACGATTAAAAGAATACCTAACGACGCCCCCATTATTGGCCAAACCAACCGAAGGGGAACCATTATATTTATACATATCAATCTCTGAATTGGCCATTAGTTCGGTACTAGTTAAAGTGGATGGCGTAGAACATAAGCCTGTTTATTACTTAAGCAAACTATTGCAGGGGGCCGAGAAAAACTACTTGGAAATAGAGAAATTCGCCTTGACCTTAGTAGTGGCAGCAAGAAAACTCCGACCCTATGTCCTGACCTATAAAGTTGTGGTATTAACCAATCAACCATTAAGACAGGTCTTAGCAAAGCCAGAAGCCTCTGGAAGATTGATCAAGTGGGCGATCGAACTCGGTCAGTTCGAGATCGAGTACAAACCAAGAATTGCAATTAAAGCACAAGTCCTAGCCGATTTCCTATTAGAGACCCCGAGCCAGGAAGTTGAAAATCCTGAATCAACCAAACATGCACATGATATCCTGATCGTAGAAAATCAAACCTGGTTAATGCACGTCGACGATGCTTCATGCCGAGAAGGAGGAGGTGCTGGAATCAACTTTACCAGGCCAAATAAGGAGGATATCAATTACGCGATAACATTAGACTTCATCGTGACAAACAACGAAGCAGAATATGAAGCATTGATCGCAGGAATGGAAATGGCAATCAAAGCAGACATAAAGAATCTTAAAGTATTAACCGATTCAGAGCTAATACAAAGACAAATAGAGGGCCTATATGAGGCAAAGGAATTTAACATGATCAAATATCTGTCCAAAGTGAAACAACTGGTTGAAAATTTGAAGAATTTGGGATACAAAACATTCCAAGATCGGAAAATAAATGGGCCGATCAACTCTCTAGATTTACAGCATCCAACGACGGAAAGACTGAAAGAGTGATCACTTGGCTAATGTCTAATACACCAGCAATCGATATCGATGAAACACCGATCACTGAAGTAATGGAAATCGAAGAGGCCGAAACAAATTGGATGACTCCGATGATAGAGTACCTTCGAGAAGGAAAACTGCCGCTCGATCAAAACGAAGCTCGTAAAATAAAATATCGTGCTTCGAAATATACGTTAATAGAAGAAAAACTTTACCGAAGATCGGTATCGGGAATTCTTCTAAGATGCATCTCCGAATCTCAAATCGATGATATAATCCGAGAAATACACGAAGGAAAAGCAGGGAATCACAGAAGAGCGAGGGCCTTGGCTTTAAAATGCCTTCGAACAGGTTATTATTGGCCTACGCTCAACAACGATGCCATACAATATGTCCAAAAATGTCATCATTGCCAAGTCCATGCTAATATATGTCATCAACCAGCCGAAAACATACACCCGATACCGGTGTGTTGGCCGTTCGATCAATGGGGAATGGACATTGTAGGACCTTTCCCCACAGCTAGATCCAAGAAAGCATACGTTCTGGTTGCTGTTGAATACTTCAGCAAATGGATAGAATGCATCGCCCTTGCACGGATAACTCAGTTCCAAGTGATTAACTTTCTGTGGAAATTCATAGTATGTCGATTTGGCATCCCGAGAATTTTGATTTCTGATAATGGAACCCAATTTGCGGGAAAACGGGTAATAGAATGGTGTTCAAAACTAGGAATTCAGCAAAATTTTACTTCGATCGGGTATCGTAGAGCGAACGGACAGACTGAGGTAGCAAACCGTGAAATAATAAAATCATTGGAAAAAAGATTAGGAGCAGCCAAAGGAAAATGGATTAATGAACTCCCAGGAGTACTTTGGGCTAATCGAACCACTGTCCGGACCTCAAACGGGGAAACCCCATTCAGTCTAGTATATGGCTCGGAAGCTGTTATTCCTGTCGAAACGTTAATTCCAACACCAAGGATTGAAATGTATGACGACCGGGAAAATGAAAAGATAAGAGAAAATGATACTGATTTGACTGAAGCTCTAAGAGAAAAAGCGGCCGTACGATTGCAAGCCACCAAATCAAACATGGAAAAGGCTTACAATCAAAAGGTACGTATCCGAACGTTCAAAGAAGGGGACCTGATCTTGAAAAAGGTAGAGGTATCCAAGCATGTGGGAAAGCTACAACAAAATTGGGATGGACCTTACGTTGAAATTGGCGTATGAAAGAAAGGCTCATACAAAATTGCACACTTGGATGGAACATCCTTACCAAGAACCTGGAATGCAGTCAACCTTAGAAAATACTGGTAAATAAATTTTAGTAGAACATGCTGCTTTACTTTGTTTTATTAAGTTTTATTCTTTGTAATAAAGTCCTTAGCCTACAGTTCGATAATTAAAGATTCTAGCGATTTTAAATATTAAATCGAGATTGAGTATAAATCGATTGATTCGGTAAACATTCCTCACAATCCTACGATAAGTATTGGTCAAGTCCAAGAAACAAATGAGTCGAGTATACATTGATCCGCTCAATAAACACTCCTCGATCTAACAATAAACGAGTCGAGTATACATTGATCCGCTCAATAAACACTCCTCGATCTAACAATAAACGAGTCGAGTATACATTGATCCGCTCAATAAACACTCCTCGATCTAACAACAAACGAGTCGAGTATACATTGATCCGCTCAATAAACACTCCTCGATCTAACAACAACGAGTCGAGTATACATTGATCCGCTCAATAAACACTCCTCGATTATTTTTTTTTAAAAGACTTTTGGTATAAAAACCTAAGTCTCAATAAAGCAAGTCGAGTATACATAGATCCGCTCAATAAACACTCCTCGATTATATTTCAACAATTAAAAGACTTTTGGTATAAAAATCTAAGTCTAAACAAAAGGAGTTAAGTATACATTGATCCGCTCAATAAACACTCCTCGATTATATTTCAACAATTAAAAGACTTCTGGTATTGAAAACCTAAGTCTCAATAAAGCGAGTCGAGTATACATTGATCCGCTCACTAAACACTCCTCGATTATTTTTTAACGATTAATAGACTTTTGGTATAAAAACCTAAGTCTAAACAAAAAAGAGTTGAGTATACATTGATCCGCTCAATAAACACTCCACGATTTTTTTTTTTTAACGATTAATAGACTTTTGGTATAAAAACCTAAGTCTAAACAAAAAGAGTTGAGTGTACATTGATCCGCTCAATAAACACTCCTCGATTATTTTTTAACGATTAATAGACTTTTGGTATAAAAACCTAAGTCTAAACAAAAAAGAGTTGAGTATACATTGATCCGCTCAATAAACATTCCTCGATCTATTCTTAACGATTATAAGGCTTTTGGTATAAAAACCTAAGTCTAAATGTAAAGAGTTGAGTATAAATCGATCCGCTCGATAAACGCTCCTCGATGATAAATATAAACTAAGATTGAGAAGAAATCAACAACAAGAAGAATGCAAAGAGTAATAATGAAGTTTTATTCATCCGTGTTCAAGGAACATGTAATAAATTACATACAAAAAGCTTTGATTAGATTACGAAGGTCTATATACGATTTACACATCGTTACAATTGTTTAGATAAACTAATCCTATTTTATGGATTGGTGCTCTTCACGACAATGTCCACGGAAACATCAATCTCCTCCCTAGTGCCTCGTTAATAGTGACTGACCACCTAAGAAGCATGCTGCTCAGGATGATCGACTTCTTTAGTTTGATGGCCAGGCTCTGAAGATCAAATGTTCCTCCATACGAAATGAGCATTACCAGCCAGATAACCGGCAATACTCATTCACCCACAACAAGATACTGCTTTTACATTGAGAGTTAAAACATTTAACTCTGAAGCAGCATCTCGCAAGGACCGTCGCAGCGAGCACTTTACCAGCACACCCCAGTAGTCTATCACTCCGGAGGTAACATCCAAGAGAAGGGGTGCCTGGTAAATACGAACCCTCCATGTGCAAACAAGAAACCACGAACCTCAAACCCGTGGATACAGAGTTCGAGGCCTCATGGGACCCGTTAGTACAAGGTAGGGCTTCCATGGGACCCGTCAGTACAAGGCAGCTGAAATTTAATTCATTATGATATGACTCATGATAATGAGACTTTTTGAATATTATGGGATCAGAAGGCAAAATAAAATCTAAGGAAACTGAGATCTCGATCTTTTCTGAGAAAGCATAAAAGATATGGAAATTGCCTACTTATTTATAGGCACTTGTGCAAATGATTATACGGCTGGATAGATATTTGATCAAGGGACAGAAATGCGACCTTTTGACTCCCCGTAATAAATGCAAGTAAGTTGGAACGGCGCCTCCCTGATCGGCAAACGAATCGATAATAAAAGAGAAAGAAGATCGAAGCGATCAATGCACAATAAAAAAGCAGAGCTAAAAGAGATCAAAAACAGAAATTCTGCACGCTCGCATATGCTAATCGCTTAACAAAGAGCGAGAGATCCCCGACAATACACCAAAGTATCAACTCGACTAAAGAAATAAAGGATTTCATACTCCGACCTACGAGGCCGTAACTGCCTCATATGTCACGTAAAATAATTATCACCTAACCACGTTTAGACCTCAGTTGGAATCCAAGAAATCTGACATGGAAATCAGGAGAATAGCCGTCATTCCTCAAGATTACGATAAAGTTTCTACCTAACATTCCAAAGAATTGCTGAAGGGGGTCTGAACAAGCTAGATCTGGCTAATAATTCAATATTTTCCAATTCCTCCCATATCAAAGAAATGATATATCGATACACCGGTTGCTTTATTCGAGGAACAAAGAACTCACAATCACTACAGAGAAACATGGATCTTAAGAGCTTATCTGGAACGATTTTATAGATTTCGAAAATTTAAAAGAAGAGCAGAGCTCAACAGAAGAAATGACAACGTCCTTAAATAAGATATCTTTAACTAAAAGACAAATTTACAAGGGACTGGTCGAGCAGCGACGACAAAGCTGAGAATTTCTTTAAAATATTCGATCAACTATCTACATGGACTCCTTGCTGTCCATATTTTTATGTCTAACGCGACTTCTGAAAGACCATAAGGGATCATGCTTGATGGATCATCATTCTTATACTTCATTTGAAAAAAGTTTGATTTGCAGAACAAACATTATATCATTCAGTTACTCAAACACTGATCAAGTAAGACTAAAGCTACATTTTCAAAGACTAGATGTCCTCCGAGAAGACCAACATGAGATAAGTATACTAATCTATACTGATTATTTCAAGAAGTTATATTTATGCATAAACTGCAAAATATGAACAACAAAATATATCTACGGATTGAAATTCATCAAGGCATAAATTTACATGTAAAAGATCACAGTCTCAGTTAAATCTACCCATACAAAAAACTGCAGCCCAAGCAACTACACAAAAGGTTGGGACACTTAAAAAAAAAAAAAAAAAAAAAAAAGAGGAAACTCAAAGTAACAGCCAGGTCGAAATCTGATCAGCGAGAAGGATTGCTATCACCAGGACGCCTAGCAGATGCACTCTTCAGAGGAGTTAAGTTACCTGCAAACGCCATCAACTCCTCCTGACGCTTTAGATAACCGGCATCATAACCTTCCTCATAGGCCTGCCGTCGAGACTCCTCTGCTAGGGCAGCGGCCTGAACCAAGTCATTTTTCTCTGCCTCCAAGACAAATTTCTCCTCTTGTAATTTTTTCAGATCATCATTGGCACAATTGGAGGCTCTGCCCTGTGTCCTTCGCTGTCTCTGATTCCAAACGACGTTGATAAGCATCTTTACTTATCCACAGATCGTCGTTTTGCACACCCAGCTGGAGTGCAAAATACATAGCCTGGAAAAGGAAAACAGTCCTTATATAACAAGGCAATCAAAATAAAAGCGGAAAAGATAACGAAGGATAGGTCTACCTGCTCGCACAACTTCACTAGCGACTGAACAAGGCGTACATTGGAAGTGCCCTCAAGCTTCCTCAACTCACCGGGCAAAATAGTGCTCAGGCCTAGATCCCAGGACAAAGCGTCGGGCTCAACAGAGCCCGGCAGTTCACTAACAAGAGGGACATTGTCAAGACGGGGAGTCCCTGACTGCATGATATCCTTAACCTGCTCAAGGATACAACGATCATCCAACGGACGAGGAGATTCCCTCTCGTTGGGACTAACCGATCTCTCCTTACCCGAAGCAGAAATAACGGTTTGACGACCGGACCTCGACCCAATCCGACCTCCAGAAGGCCCACCAGATTCAAAAGAAGTAGTCATCATGGTAGTATCATTAAACAAGTAATCAGGAAAATCTTGAGAAATAGGTTGTGTTACGGAGGGATTGACAAAGGAACCCTCATCAACTTGCCCTCCGCTGACGACCGAGGCAACAGAGGTAGAAAAAGGAAGGGAGTTAACAAAGTCCCCTCCATGAAAACCTTGCTCAAAAGAAGAAACACCTGAAGAAACAGGTATATCAAAAGTGTGCTCCACATTGGATGAATCGCCAAAAGCCACCCGACCAGGGGAAGGCCTACTTCCTATTTCAGTGGAAGAAGAAAAATTTGGTTGTGCAAAAGATGAACTAATTACAGAAAAAGGTTCAGAAGGGATGACATGAGTGTCAATCACCGACCTAGCATTAGAAGACGAACGAGGAGGTTCTATCGAGGGCCCTCCGTTCGAGACTTTTTAGGCCTAGTATTCCTAGCGCTCTCACTGGAAGGACGCTTTGAGGTATTACCGAAATGATTAGTCATGATCGGAATTCAAGAAGTAAATTTAAACTATCGAAGAAGCTTATCGACCTAATAAAGAAGGAGTATTCTGTTGAGAGATAAGCAAAGCGGTAAATAGCGAGTCAAGTTTTTTACCTTTTATATTTATACTATACGAAAAGACGCGATAGACCCAAAGAAAGGGCGCGAAATACAGAAATCAGCTTTGGAATAAACACTAGAATTTGAAACGACATACGCATAATGATTACGGCGAAGTTATTAACTTGTCAGAATTATTACAGAGAACACGAAAGGACGTGACGGTCAGAATACAAAACGTTTTATTCAACAAAGGGGTGAAAAGGTAATATTACAATTAAACCTACAGTAAAATAATTACAAAGGTTATTTCAGAAATCAAAATATTACACAGCTTGGTCGTTATCCAGAATTTTCTGTTCACTACCGACGTCTCTTTCTTCTACTATGACAATATCTTCTTCTTCTTCCTCTTGATCGATAAAATTGTTATCGACCTCATCATTAATATCGGAGGGAGGAATTGGCAATGGTTTTCAAAACTCTTTAACGAGGTGAGCCATAGGAAAATTTTGATAAACGACGTCCGGAAGCTCGGAAGGGGGATATACTTCGCCATAACGGTTCAGCCGAATGTGCGCTGCTTTAAAATATTCCTTTCGACGATCATCTATCATTTCTAAAGCGACCAACTGATGAATCGCTTTCTTGAACGTATTCTCTAAAAGCGGACCAACCATTTGGTATACCAGCGCCGTATGAACAGGAGAGCTGAGGAACTCACGAACCACCTTTTCATTGGGATTACGACCATAACGATCCTTGAGTCCATTAAGAGGAGTGTCTTTCTCATACTCCTCTAAAGAAGCTTGAAGATTTGATACTTGAGATTCCAACTCGCTAATCCGAGCAGTACTCTGAAGTTGGAACTCCTCTAACTTTTTAGCCAATTGATTGGCTTGTTCTTGTGCACGGGAAGTCTCCAGAACTCTGTCTATAATCTCCTGGTCATTAATCCCTGTAACCCGAGTCTCTACGACTGGAATAGAAGAAGTCGTTGAGGGACCAACCTCCGAATCAGAAGACTTATGAAGCAAAGCTTTGTACTTCTCTTCCAGAAATTCACACTGTTGTTTCCAGAGAGCAGTCTCATAAGCATATGATGCCAAACAAGTCTTACTCTGAAAGAACAAAAGGAGTAGAAAGAAATGGTTTAGCAAATTATAATAATCCTCAAAGAAAATTACATTATTAGCACAATCAAAAAAGATATCACCTTTTCAGCATAAAGAGAAGCTCGCTGAAATTTCTCCAAGGTATCCTTTCGAAGAAGCTTATTCATATCACGAGTAAAAATGCCGGACAAAAGAACACGAGTGGCCTTATCCACTGCGTTTTAACTCTCATCATGAACCAAAGAATCATTCTCAGGATAGCCAGCAGCTCTTTTTCCCTCTAAATGATCCTCGATCATTTCGACCAAAGTAGGCTTTGGATGATTATTGCCAAGTAAAGAAAGATCGTTACCAGAACGACCATAGTAACTCCTTTTCCTATCCACCGGGTTGTCATTGGGATGAGGCATCGACCAGCTGCGACATCCACGTATACCCAAAGATGTCCTAAGATGGAGAGGGGGATAACCAGATCCAGTTCCCTGACGAACAGGGGATTCTTGAGAAGAATCTGGAGATTCCTCTCCATTCTCCTCAGATTCATGACTCAACTCCAATTTTCTCTTCCGAGAAGCTCTCTGCTCGATTGGAACATTTTCTATTGTTTTGGTAGATTTAGACAACACCATTTTTCCTTTTGAAGAATGTCGGGAATTTTCTACCATATGAGCTGAAAAAGAAACATGACCAAAGTCAGATTTTCTGAAAAAAAAGGGATCATCGTAACACTATGCTGAAAGAAAAACTTACCAAGTAAATCAGATGACGAAGGGATTGGAAAAATATGAGCACTCAATCCCGCTTTGCGAAGAAAAACTTCTCCTATAAGAAGAGCACTCTGATATTTGTTGGCACGCATAGCCTGGATTTCACCAATAAACTGAGGATCATCGGGAATAAGTTCACCAGTCGGCAGGCGACCTCCGTAAACCCATTTGGAGTCATGATCCCACGAAAAAGGCGTAGTCGAACCATCTGCCCAATGAAGATCAGATGGTGGACGAACAAAGAAAAAATGAGACTTCCAGGAAGGGTTGCTAGAAACTGGGGAGTCAAAAATTGCGCGACTAGGTTTCTGACTAGCGAAGAAATATCCACGATTGGAGGAACTAGAAATGTTAAAACGAAATAATTGCGTGAAATTACGAAAGGAGGGTTGGAATCCTTTCGCTATCATCAAAACAGAAAAACATACTACGAATGCCACGGAATTTGGGACTAATTGAGTCAGGGAGACACTGAATATTTTCAAAATATCGAGAAAGAGAGCAGACAACGGAAGACGCAGACCGCTATTAAAATGGGCTGTGTAGAAGGCTCGACATCCCTCCGGCGGAGATGTAACCCTATCTGTAGGAGAAGGGAGGACTATCTTGGAACCTTCCGGAAAGTATTTGGTATAATTGCTCACGACCTCAGAGAAAGTATCAACAGTATAAGCGCAATGATCCTCAATCGGTTCAGAAATTTGAGGAGCTGTACCTTTGCCTTTTTTAGCTCTGGCTGCGACATCTGTATCAGACAGAATTTGCACCTTAAAGGTATCCTCAGTAGGAACAATGAATTCAGATACCCCTACCTGCTCGCTTAAAGGATTAGAATGTAGCACCTCCTCGATAGTAGGAGCGACTCTCTCACTTAAAGACAAGGAAGATTTTCTCATAGAAGCCATTCTTGGGATTCTCCGAAGATATGAATCGATAGAAAGAATTACGGAAAGAAAAATGACCAATCAAGAGAATGACTGCAAGATTAAAGGAAGCATAAAGTAAAAAATGAGTAATATAACAGCCACCTATTTATAGGGAAAGGAGAAAAGACGTTTCGAACTTCTCACGGCTAATCGTATTCCCGCCAAATGGGAAAAAGTGAAACGCTTCCCAAAGGGACACGTAGCGGTTCATAATTGGAACAAGAAAACGACTATCTATGAGGCGTAGTACTCTTTTCCTTAAGATTTTTTCCCATCGGGTTTTTTCTTAAGTATGGTTTTTAACGAGGCACAATTCATAGAAATTACAGTCGAAATTGACTTTGTACTTCTAGGAGCTTCTATCACATATACGCTCGAAGAAGTGAGGGAGTACTGATGGGGGCTATTTCGTAGTCCTTATGATACTTGGATCGACTAGGGGATATCAGATCGGTTCGACCATACAAACCCATTTAGAAGCATCCGTCGACCCAGTGGGATACGACCTTCCTCAGCAAGGAGACACTACAAAAAAAAGCATTTTATGTGACAATTTTTTTGTGACGAATCTGAAATTCGTCCCAAGATATTTGTCTATAGTGACGACTGTGTTTTTCGTCACATAAAATAAGAACTCATGTGACGATTTGTCATTTCGTCGCATAAACTTATGTTTTATGTGACAAAGGTTAATTTTGTCACATAAACGAAGTTTTGAAGCGACAAAAATTAATTTCGCCGCTCAAAATTGTATTTTATGTGACAAAACTCATATTGTCACGTAAACGAAAGACTTCATGCGACATAATTACATTTCGTCACATAAACTGATGTTTCTTGCGACAATTTTTGACTTCGTCACACAACCTTCAGCTTATGTGACAAACATATATATTGTCACATGAAATTGTTCTATTCCCTCCAAAAATTTCCCTCCTTTCTTAAATTCAGAAATTGTTATCTAGAATAATGGTTCCCTCATTTCTAATTTTCCCTTTTATTTATATTACAGAATTAGACTATTATCACTTAAGCTATGAACTTAAATTCTGTGGTGTGCACATGTAAGTATTAAGATTTTACATAACTGAATCCTAATAACTATGCAAAATTTAAATTTTCCTAGCTAAATGCATGTCATATCAATTATATATTGCAATTTGCACCAATTTTGATTGATTAATAGTATATCATTTAATAATCGATTTAAACATTTATATTTGGCCACTTTAACATTTAATGGATTTAATATATAAAAACGGGGTTAAGACGATCGACGATGTTAGTGAAAAAAATGGTGAGACATTAATATGGATTTGTAAGTTTTAATTAGTTTTATTCATATTTATAGTAGGCGGGGTGAGTATCACAGTGATACTAAGGTGTAATTACTAGTCAGTGATGTATTGCAGCTCTCGGCTACGCCATTAGATAACATACCAATGTATGGCCAATTCAAACAATGTGATTTTCGATTCTAATTTATTTCATATCATACTATTTTCCTCTTATATTTGAATGATAGTTGAATCAAATTTATTAAATATTTTTTCTAAAGGAATGAATTAATGGCAATTTACCCATCCCCAAATGATATTCATAATGTTCAATTTATCTTTTTGTGATTTGAAAAAAAATCACTGTACTCCTCTCCTCCCGGTAATTTATATATGTTTCACAACGCCTCCTTGACAACTTTATATGTGACACTACTAGAATCAGCAAGAATTTCCACCGAAAATAATTGGTGGGAATATTTCAAGAATTCCCACCGAATTGCATAATGTTCAATTTATACCTCTATAATTTGAAAAAAAAATAAAGTTACCCCCTGTAAAATTTTAATGAAGCAATTTACCCCCTTCAGTCGGAGATTGTAACTCACATGCCGAAATTGAGAGTATGCATGCAAACTATTTTATTTAACATAGGAAGATAATTGCCACATTTATCATAACAAAATGGGTAAAAAATCACATTATCATAATAAAAGTGGATTAAGTGCCGCCTATAAAAATATCAGGGAGGCGATGTGAAATTTTTACAATATTTCAAGGGGTAAAATGCTCTCTTTTAAACCATGCGGGGTTAACTTGAACATTATGCATTTAGTAGGGGGTAAATTGCCATTAACTTTATAGAAAAATTAGGCTTGGTACCAAAATTGCATAGAAAACCTATCATATGTACCAAATTTGTATTTTCATATCCAATAGTACCAAAAGTGCAAGTTAGCTTATCCTATGGTACCAAAAAAACAATTTTCCCCTATTACTTCATAAAAAATATTAATAATACGTTACACAATTTTATTAAATAAAAAAAAAATTACATTCGTGAATATATCATAGAAACTTAAACTCTTAATAAAAATACTACTAATACTTAAATATTATTCCTTTAACATTTTTTAAACAAAATTAACAATTCAATCCACATTTAATTCCCGCCTATCAACCTAATACCACATTTTAATTCCCGCCTCTATCTACCTATTCTCTCTCCCCAATTAAATTTGGTAACACATTACAATTAATTAACTAAGCGGGCCTTATTTTTTCAAGAACAAAATTGAACCATGCTCCAATTTACATAGCTAGCCGATCGATCTACTCCACCACGTACCGGATCTGCACCTCGCGCGACACCACCACCAGCCTTCTCACTCACCGCCGTACGCCGGCCACCAACCGCCCCTAATTAACACTCATACCCCCAATTTCAATTCCCAACCTACAAAACCCTAAATTACACTCTTTGAATCGTAAAGCAGCAAGGAGCCCAGCAAATCGGACCGGTCAACTCCGACTATCCCCGCCGGCTCCCCACCTCCGGTATCCCCCTTTGCCGGTGACGTTTTATACAGTCCGTGAATTGAAGGGAAATTGAGCAGTGAAGTTGTTTTACCAAAACACAGGGGTTATATTATCATTTAATTTAACATAGAGGGCAATATTGCATTTTGATCATAACATAGGGTGTTATTTGCTATTCATTCGATCAAATGCATTACTCTGAAAATTTGATTAATTAAACAACAATATCAGTTGGGCTTGAAATTTGCCGCATATCTTATGTTCCAAGTGGATGTCTCACTTGGTGTCACATTAAGTGTTATATATATCTGTGTGAGTAATAATTAATTTTATATCGTTGTGAGGAAATTTAGTAATGAAAATGTTATCTTAGGTTTCTTAATTCTAACTTTTTGGATTTCTGTTGAAGGTTTTTGGAATGCTTGTGAACCTATGGTTGATTCTACTTAGTTTCATGTAGTTTTCTAATTGTTGTTCAGGCATAAAAGTGCGCATATGTGGTAACATGATAGCTAAATCTTTTGACAGCAAGAAATGGAGGTGATTTCTACATGTATTGGCATACTCTTGTAAATATTTGCTATTGTGGAGAATACCTTGTGTTAAGACCAGAGAAGCCTAAAAATTCCTGTAGTTATTAGTGTCTTTGAATGTTTGACTATTTCCTTCATAAAAATGCTTATGAAAAATATATCCATTTCCTTAAATTTAATCAACTCTTCATAGATCTGTTATTCAAAAGAACGAACTCCGTAATGCTCTGACAAAACCACGTAAGAACTTATTCATAATTAAAAGGAAAAATATGTGCTTGTCTAATGTAGCTGTCTGGTTTGATAACTGATCATCATGTTTTAAAAGTATTTTGGGCCATAGTAGTTTGATGTAATATGATGTGTGCGTGATTATGGAGTAGCTTTTATATCCTCCTCTTCATCGTCTTTGTTTAAGTAGAAGAGTTAGAGATGTCCTAAGATGAACTTTGATATTTGCACATTTAGCTTATTGTTTGGGCTCCAACAAGAGAAAGGGCAATTCAACGAATGAAAAGGTCTCTTAATGACACCGTTATTACAGGTAAAATTGGCAATTTAATTAATTTATAATCGTGTAGAGGTGTAATCCTTGGTCTTTCTGAAATCACCATATATATGAGGTTTGATTTGATAACAATCTCTTTTACCTGTTCTTTTTTTTTTTTTTTTTTTGGTGTTTGTGGCCAGGTGTTCCAACAACAATTGAGTACCATAAGCTTATCCTTGAGATTGAGGTAGGCATTATAAGTTGATACTCTTACATGTGTATTCTGAGAAGTTAAAACTATATCCCGTGTCTTTATATTACTCGATAATGGCTTTTACTTGAACTTATATAATACATTACTTATATTATTCTTTGTCAGGAAACTTAATATAAATGGCTTTTACTTGAACTTATATAATACATTACTTATATCAATTTAATTTTCAAGCGTGAGGAGTTTGGGAAATTATTAAAGCTTAAATATTGGGGTTGATCACTAACATGCATGTTAATGAATTGATTATTGATTGCTTGTTTAAGTTTTATAAATTTCCCATATATGTATCGAGGCTGTTTTTGTGAGTCATGGATTTGAGTTGTTTAAGTTCAAATATTGTTAGCATTACTTCATGACATAAATGGATGAGGTTTTGGATGACACAATCCTCTTTTATTTGCGTAATTGGTAGAGAATTTTCTATAGGTGTTAAGTCAATAATAGGACTCAAACCTCATATTTTCGTCTATTTAGATATGAGATGAATTGTTGGCTTCGAAAACTGGATGAACAATTTGCTACTTGCTTTACTTAATGGTATACATTAGAATCTATTTACTTATAAATTTTCACTAAGTAAAGTATGTATTCATGCAGAAAATACTACTGCTACTTTGGATGGCTAGTGAAAATATGGTGGAGCTATGTTTGGAGGATAAGAAGTGTTAGAAGTTGAAGATATATATTGAAATCAACATGTGTTAATTTTTGGAAGTTTGGGTTCAAAATTTCTGTTTTGAACTCATTTTTGTGAAACTTAATAGGTTGTTGCAAGTGCTATCATTTTGTTTAATGTAGTTGTCGAGATACACAATTGAATATGAATGATATTATGATTTTTGACAGTCAATTATGTATGCAAGTTGGTTGATATTGTTAGTTTTTGTTTATCAATGAGGTAAAGAATGTAAATTATGAATTTTAATAGGAATATTAATTGTAAAACTTATAGTGACAAATTATATTGTCACATAAGCATTTGTAAAATTTTAAATTAAATTTTCTTGTGACATTTTTTTGTCATAAAGGCTGTTTTATGTGACAAAATATATTGTCACATAAGGATGTAAACAATTCAAAAGTAATATTTGTTGTGACAAAATAATTTGTCATAACAGGAAAGATTTTTATGTGACAAATCCAATCGTCACACAAAGCTATGCCATAATCATATTTATTGTGACGAAATGCAATTTCTGTGACAATTTCTTTGTGCTTAGGTGACAAATACATCGTCGCAAAACATTGTTTTTTTGTGACAAGATAAAATTCGTCGCATATTTATGCGACGAATATTACTTTTGTCACATTAGACTTTATTTGACGGGGCCTATGTGACAAACCCTGAGACGAAATATTTTGTCACGTAAACCTGTTGTGACGAAAAACTTGTGTTTCGTGACAAAATATTTCGTCACGTAAGACGCTTTTTTTTGTAGTGAGACTACAAATCCGGACTCAAGAAGGACAAATGGGCCGAGTCCTACTAGAATTATGTTTCTTTGTAAAGCTAGGTTATTTGTGATATAAATACCTAGTTAAATCATTGTATTAAACATTCATACAAACGGAGCTTACGCCCAAAAGTACTACCTAATCTAAAGATTATTCAATAATAAAAGAGCTTTCTCTTGATATTCATACGAATTTTACGTTGGTTGTCATAATTACTTGTTCCCTCAAAATTGTTCTTCTTTGAGATTGATCCATCCTGAATAAAGTAACAGAGCCCTTTAAATCATTAATATTGAGAACCCCCAATATCCCGTATTCACTGATATAATTAACCCGACGAAATCCGGTTAAATCAGGCACCCAACATTACTTTATTTTCAGGAGTAGGACCTCAATCTGCCATCGAGCATCTGGCTCGATTCTCACTAGAATGTGGGAATTTAAGCAATGAGTTAAAGCTAAAGTTTTTCCCCACAGGCATGGCGTTCCATTGGTACGCCAACTTCAAATCTGGATCGGTCTCTGACAATCAGGCCCCACTCGAAGTGTCTGTTATCGAGCTGTCCAACATGAAGCAACTAACGGGGTAGTCTGTAGAAGAATACATGAAGAAGTTCATCAGGGCCAGGGGATTCTGTGCGATCCCTTTGCCAGAAAAGGAATGTATAAAGATTGCCATCCATGGCATGCACTTCGAGCTGAGGAAAATCATGATGGCGAAATATCATGAGGATTTGTTTGAACTGACCGATCATGCGGTCAGATACGAAAGAGTATTAATGGATGAAAACAGGCGATAGCCTAGGGGAATTTACTACCAAGTATGAATGGCAGACTCTAGTGAGGATCAGGTAAGCCAAACCGATGGAACAGCCAAGCAATGAAATTGGGTTTGCTGAGGTAGTCTGCCCGAAGAATACTGTCTGTCAGGCTCTTGTAAAGCTGAAAGAGCCCCAGTCAACCATCAAGGTGCCTAACAGCCTGGTAAGGAGAGACGCGGAGTATAAAACAGATTGGGAAAGACGTTACTCGTTCGACATCTCCAAGACTGAAGCCATCTTTGATCAACTCTTGGCCGACAAGATTCTCAGACTAAAGTGAGATCATGTGATATCGTCTCTGATAAAAATCGCAGGTAAGACATATTATAAGTACCATGATGTATGGACTCACTCTACGAACAAATGTCTCGTTTTCAGATGGATGGTACAAGACCACCTTGACAAGGGTATCTTGAGGTTTGACCCAGATTGGAAAATTACCAAACCGATGATGGTTGACACTAATCCCTTCCAGCAGAACGAGATGGAGATAAATATGGTGGGGGCCATGAGCATGATAAAAGAGCAGTATGTAGAGGGGGACCCACATCACTTGTCCTCATCGACGAATTTGTGAGGAGTACATATACATCTTAGTGAGTGATATTACATTGGAGAATAGATTTTCTTTGTGATCTCCTATTGCGAACTTACGGCCAGTTCATTTGTTGTTTGGCGTAAACAGTGTATATTATAATCTGTGTGATTATAGTATAACCTAAGATCTAAGTGACTTGGAGGAGGACTAAAGGATTTCAATCCATATAACCACTACAAAATTATTGGTGGTTTATATCTTGCATTGTTTTCTTGCATACTTTCAAAGAGCATACAACTTTTAAAGAAAACTATTTTGAAAAGAAGATTGTAAAAACTGGGGATAAAAATCATGGAACTTGAAAAAGTCATAGAGTCTCATGATAAATTTTCTGTTGCATCAGATCACATGTCTAGTAAACAGAAAAGACATTTAAAATAGGATAAGATAGAACTGAACCATACAGAAAATTTCATATATGCTGACAACAGTAAGGTCATCTTGTATGTTCAAACTACTAAACCTGCTTCACCTGAGAAAGAATTAAAGGAGAAGAAAACTCCTAAGGCTAAAATGAGCAAAGAGCCTAGGATAGAAAAACAGACAGGTAAAGTTAAACAACATAATCCAAAGAAATCTGCTAATAAGAATAAAACCGATCAGACTAGTAGTAAAATTATGTCGACTGTTAATGAACAAACAAATAGTAAACCAAAGAAGCATAAGAACAAGAAAAATCAAAATGCTCGACATGAAAATGAGTCATCATATTATGTGCAACCTGCTGCATGTCCACCATTGTAACATGCACCTCAGTTTCCACCTTACTATGTTACCTACCCTTCTCATCCTATGCATGCATATACCTCATATCATGCACCTTACTCTGCTTATGAACATTATCCATATCATACTAATTATCAATATAGCACATCCGCTGATTATGATGAGGAGGAAACTGTTCATGCCCCTACTAAAACTCAAAAGCCTAATAAGCCTAAGACTTCAACATCTTGGGTTGTCAAAGGTGAAACTAATCCTTCAGGACCCTATCAACAAATGATACCTAAAACAATTTTCTTTTATTTTGTAGGTTAGGGTTAGGAGTACAAGTAGAAAAGATCTGGTACTTGGATAATGGATGTTCAAGACACATGTGTGGAGACATATGTGAACTGACTGATGCTGCTATTGTGGACGGTCCTAACGTTACCTTTGGAGACAACAAAGAAGGCATGATTGTGGCATGTGGAAAGCTAATCAAAGGCAACATTGAGATATCTGACGTCTCTTATGTTAAAGGCCTCAAATACAATCTGCTAAGCATAAGTCAATTTTGTGATAAAGGTTTCTCAGTCATCTTCTCATCAAATAAGTGCTACGTTGAACAGATTGGAACAAAGAAGGTTATTTGACAAGGGAATATCTATATAGTCGACTGGAATTTTGTGGACAGGAATTGTAATGTTTCTTTGGTGGCTTTTACATCAAGGGAAATTAGTTGGATATGGCAAAAAAGAATGAATCATGTAAATTTCAAGACAATCAACAGGTTAATCGAGAATGATATGGTAGAAGGAATTCCCAATAGTCATGAGCAAAGACAAGTTTTGTGACGCATGTCAGAAGGGTAAACAAATCAAGTCATCTTTCAAGAGCAAGAAGCACCAATCTTCAACCAGATTATTGGAGCTGCTATATATGGACTTATTTGGACCCATTGATCCGCTCAACAACGGTGGAAAGAAATACTGCCTAGCTGTTGTGGACGATTTTTCAAGATACACCTGGGTTGTCTTCATGTAGAAGAAAAGTGAAACCAAGGGAGCATCTTACCAATCTAATGGAACTGATCCAGAATAAGAAAAGTATGAATATATTGAAGATCAGATCAGATAGAGGGACGGAGTTTACAAACTCTACTGTAGAAGAGTATTGTAACATCAGATGAATCAGTCATGAGTACTCTGCTGCCAGAACCCCTCAACACAATGGAGTTGCTGAAAGGAGAAACAAAACTCCAAAGGTAGCTGTCAGAACTATGATAGCTGAAGCAAAGTTGCCCCAAAGATTCTGGGCAGAAGCCACAAATACAGCATGCTATACCCAGAATAGATGCATGATCAACAAGAGTCAAAACAAGACACCTTATGAAGTTTGGAAAAACAAGAAGCCGAATATTCATTATCTTAGGATTTTTGGTTAAAGGTTATGTTTTGAATAATGGGAAAAATAACCTTACTGGTTTTGCAGAAAAGGCTGATGAAGCTGTTTTTGTTGGATACTCTATTTTTTAGTAAAGCTTACAGAGTCTTTAACAAAAGAACATTGTTAGTAGAAGAATATATTCATGTAGTATTTGATGAGCCAAACCAATCTTCTGAAAAGAATCAACTTACAAATGAAGAACTGTCTACTGATTCTCAGAAACTAAGTGCTGTAAAAGAAGAATATGTACCCATCATACTACCTGATCTCAACTCAGCTGCTAACTCAAGTGTTGTTCAAAATTAGTCTGCTGATTGTCCAACAGATGTGTTGCTAACAATTGACAGACCAGAGACTGTTAAACAGACTGCAAATGTTAAACATACTACTACTGGAACTCCAACAGTAGTGTTGCAAGATCAATCCAAAGGACAACATCCAGATTTGCAACATGATTTCGGATGACTCAAAAATCAACCACCTGAATTAGTGATTGGTGATCCATTGGATAGAGTAAAGACCAAAAGAGCTGCTACAAATGATGTAATGTTTGTCAGCTTCCTATCCCAAATTGAGCCTAAAGAAGTTGAAGAAACTCTTAGTGATTCTCACTGGATTGGAGCAATGCAAGAAGAGCTAAATCAATTTGAAAGGAATGAAGTCTGGTACTTAGTTCCTAGACCAAATCATTAAGGAGTCATTGGCACTAAGTGGGTTTTCAAAAATAAGATGAATGAAGATGGTATTGTCACCAGAAACAAAGCAAGACTAGTTGCCCAGGGCTACTGCCAGGAATAAGGCATTGACTTTGATGAGATATTTGCACCAGTGACAAGACTTGAAGCAATCAGACTATTTCTTGCTTATGCTGCTTACAAAAACTTCATTATGTTTCAAATGGATGTGAAGTCTGCCTTTCTCAATGGAGAATTGCAAGAAGAAGTGCACGTTGAACAACCACCTGGATTTGAAGCTTATGAAGAAGGAGATAAGGTATATCGTCTAAAGAAAGCTCTCTATGGACTGAAACTGGCTCCAAGAGCATGGTATGACACTTTATCTAATTTTCTTTTAATCAAAGGATTTCGAAAATGTAAGGTAGACAAGACCTTGTTAACTATTGAATGAGAAGAACATATATTGCTTGTGCAAATATATGTGGATGATATCATATTTGGTTCAACTAACCAACTGACATGTGAAGAGTTTTCCAAGCTAATGCAGAACAAAATTGAAATGAGCATGATGGGAGAACATAATTACTTTCTTAGTTTGCAAGTTAGTCAGTTCCCTGATGGTATATTCATCAACCAAGCTAAGTACATAAAATATCTTTTCAAGAAATTTGGTATGAAAACTAGCACATTTGTTAGTATTCCTATGTCTACTGGACTTCGTCTGGATAAAGATGAATATGGCAAATCAGTTGACATAACCAAACACAGAGGAATAATAGAATCACTGCTATATGTAACAGCTAGCAGATCGACTTGATATTATGTATTATGTTGGGGTCTGTGCGAGATATCAATCAAATCCTATGGAATCTCATATTTTAGCTGCCAAGAGGATACTCAGATATCTTAAGGGCACAGAAGAATTGTGATTGTGGTATCCTAGAGAATCAGGATTGAGCTCATTGGTTATTCAGATTCTTACCTTGCTGGTTGCCAAAATTGATAGAAAAAGCACTACAGATGCCTGTCAATTTTTAGTTAGTCGTCTGATCTCATGGATGAGTAAGAAGCAAACTTCAGTATCTATCTCTACTGCCGAAGTTGAATACATTGCTGCAGGTGCATGTTGTGCCACAAATACTTTGGTTGAAGTATCAACTAGAAGACTACAATATCAAGATCAGTGGAATCCCAATCTACCGTGATAACATAAGTGCAATCTCAATTACTCAGAACACTACAAGTCATTAAAGAACAAAGCATATTGAGATCAAACATCATTTCATTAAAGATCATGTGGAAAAAGGGAATGTCATTATTGAATATGTTCATACTGACAATCGGATGACATCTTCACCAAACCACTAAGTTGTGGAAGGTTTTCAACTCTAAGAGCTGAACTAGGACTACTTAAATAGGATTCATAAGCTGAGTGGGAACTTATCAGAAGACATAAGTTCATCAGTTTACCTATATATGTATCTTCAACTTCAAGGTTAACTTTCAACAAACTAGTTAACTTATAGATTCGTGAACTCAGGGGGAACGTGTAAAACTAGCGGTACTCTTGATTGAAGATGAAATTTGTTAATGACAGTTAGTTAAAGTTATGTGTTCAGAAGATCTAACAAATGAAGACCGAAGATTAATTATCTTTCTGGATTGACAAACAGTAAAGGAAGATCACTAGCTATTGGCTTTCACTAGTCATGTTATCTATCAACCTAAAACATCTATCAGCTAAGTAATCTGCCTACTCACTGATCTGATGTATTATAAAAGTGAATAACATAAATATATATCTGAAACACGCTTTTATAAATAAACTGAGGACGGTTCATATTCCCGCCTTGTATGTTGATAAAGATTGAAAGTTTGAAATGCGTATCTCTCTCACACGCGATCACACACGTCGCAGTAACTGATCAACGGTTGGATTTAATCACAAAAACCGAAAAATCTCTATTAAAGCATAACTGATCAGGCCACTCATCTTTTATGCACCCTTAAACATTCAAAACCCTAGAGAGAATTTTTGCTTCCGATTAACTGCAAATCTACTCTCATCTTTCAATTTCGTTATGGGTTCAAATGAATATAATGCTGAAGGAAGGAACTTGAACTATGACACGTCCTATGCCACAGGAACTCCTCTGATGAAGGAGATTCTAGAAAAGTTCAAGACGGCCTTGATGGTAATGGTCCTAAGGTCAGCCGAAAAACAGCGGAAACAAAAATTTTAATCGGGGAGAAATCAGCCCAAAAATGCAACTACTTTGCAAGAAAACTTTGGAGACCTTCTACCATTACTATCATAGGATCATTATGCATTCAAAGTTCATATTAGAAGGAAAGATATCAAGTCATACCTCTTCCAATCTTGGGAGGTGAAGAGCCGCAAAGAATCGGGACAAGCAAGTAACACCCGAAACCTTTAACAACCTCCAAGCTCACGGGTTCAACACCTCCAAGCTCCAAGCTAGAATCTCCTCCTTTGAAACTTCTTTCTCCAAGAACCTCAAGAATATCAACACCAAGATCTCCAAGTGTTGATCCTCCAAAGCTAGCCCACACACACAAGTGATAGCACTTAAGGAGCAAAGAAGATGAACTAGATCTTGCAAATACACCCTCAATCTATTAGCTAGAATGAAGTGTTACTTGAATCAAGTTAGAAACTTGATTATGGAGGAGAAAGAAATGAAGAAAACAACTTTTCTTTCTAGGGTGAGAGAGAAATCCGAACACACACTAAAAGGTGTAGTGTGTGTTTTTGTCTTGCATCTTCAACTCTCTAGAATGAAGACAATATCTTATCTTATGTCTTGTAAAAAATACAATGTAGTTTATTGTAGGATCAAATCCACCAATAAGACTTGTAGCTTTATTGTGATTCCCAAGCACACTACTTTTGATACAAGTTAGTGGTGGGGGCCACCACTAACACTTGATAAGATATTTGTTTCTCTCTAGTTATATATATACATATATCACACACACACACACACACATACACACACACACATATATATATATATATATATATATATATATATATATATATATATATATATATATATATCAACATTATATCATATTAAATACGATCATCTCATAAGACCAATTTAAATTGGTCATGGGTTAATTGGACATTTATTTCCCAATTAATAAATCCATTCTCTAATTCAAAATTAGAAACCCATTTATTTCTTCCTTCAATTAATTAGGCCCTTCTTATTAATTTTTGACTAAATTAATTTAACACTTAAATTAGTTGTGTCCTTTAATTAATTAATCTCCATTAATTAATTACTACTTCTTGTCAAATCCAATTTGACTTGTAATAGATTGAACTAAGTTGCATCTTGTGCTATTGTGTGTGGCCCCTTGGGTTCACCACCAATTAGCCGTGGGCTCACAAACCATTTGTGATTTAATTAAAAAGATTAATTAAACTACTTTTAATCAATCACTCTTAGATATGATCTCATCAAATCTAGAGTACCCAACACTCGAGGTAGTCTTCTAGTCAAGGTCGACGAATCCTAACTAATGATGAAAATAAAAGTGTGAACCTTTCTTGAATGCATAAGAGAATGCATACTCGTGCAAGTCTTACCGAATATAATGATGCCCTATCTCAATAGTATTCTACGACTTGGAAAGCTTTTAAGATCTTAAACCATAGTAGAACATATTCCATAGAGGGATGCACCATGTTCCATAGTTTCAACGATCTAAGGGCTTCATAAATTGCTTAGATGTATCACAATAAATGAAGAACGACAGCATGAATCGGAATCCACTTATTAAGACGGAGGACCGAGAAAGAAAGGCTCTGCGCATGGCGCTGAAGTGAAGAAAACTCAATAAACACTTGCCAATGCGAACTTTTATTGATCATGAATAAGATTGATTACAAGAGTATTTACAAGACTACCCATTGGCTTGCAGGGCACTACTCTAAAAATCTCCCATTTGCACTAAAGCCAATCATTCATAACTTTAAGGCCCATCTTAAGGCGATGTCCTTCAAAAGCCTTGATTGGCAATGGTTTAGTCAGTGGGTCCGCCACATTTTCTTTTGAGTCAACGCGAGCCACTTTCACGTGTCCTCTATCAATTATATCTCGAATCAAATGATATCGCCTCAATACGTGCTTGGATCTTTGATGAGATCTTGGCTCCTTTGCTTGCGCAATGGCCCCATTGTTATCACAGAAGATAGCAACGGGTTCGGCAATGCTAGGAACTACACCCAACTCTTGGATGATGTTTCGCATCCAAACACCTTCCTTAGCAGCATCACATGCGGCTATATATTCTGCTTCGGTTGTGGAATCGGCTACAGTTTCCTATTTGGAATCTTCCAACTTACTGCACCTCCGTTCAAGCAAAATACAAAACCTGACATAGACTTAGAGTCATCTACATCACACTGAAAACTAGAGTCAGTGTGACCCTTAAGTTTTAATTCTCCATTACCGTAGACCAAGAACAAATCCTTAGTTCTTCTCAAGTACTTAAGGATTGCTTTTACGGCACTCCAGTGACTCTCACCTGGATTGGATTGAAAGCGGCTTGTGACACTGAGAGCTTGTGCCACATCCGGCCTAGTACATAGCATGGCGTACATTATGCTCCCTATAGCGGACGCATAATGTATCTTTGACATCCTTTCTCTTTCATCGTCAGTCTTGGGAGACATCGACTGGGAGAGATGGATTCCATGTCGCATTGGAAGAAACCCTTTCTTCGAATCATCCATACTAAACCTCTTTAGTATCTTTTCTATGTACAACATTTGGGATAGCCCTAGCAACCTTTTAGATCTTGATGGGGGCTATTTCGCACCCCTTATAATAATCGGAATGACTAGTCCTTATACGCTCGGACCGACTGGGAATCTAGTTCACTAAAGATGTGCCAGGTCCGATCTGCATTATCAATCCTCGGCGACCAAGAGCAATGTCCGAGTTCCATAAGGATTGTTATACCTAGTCCTATTAGGATTATGTTTCCTTGTAAAGCTTGGGTTACAGTCATATAAGGCCCCGTTTGGTTGCCAAGATTAGACAAGATTAGGGGCCTAGATTGTGACGTGGCAGGTTTAATTGGGAGTTTGGTTGTCAAGATTAAAAAGGTGGGCTGCAGGGATTAAGGTGCCACATCAGCTTAATCCCACCATTCTTGTCCTGCCTCCAACCCTGAGATTGAAATTAGTGGGGGATGACAATTTTTTTTGTGACCTTCTTGTCCTTGTACTTTTAATGTATTTACATGAATGGTCCCTTTCTTAATTAAAATATATAAAACCATTTTCCATCTCCACTTTCTTTCTTCACGGCTGCCCAGGTGCGATTTCTTCTTACCCTTTTTTTTTCTTTTCAAATTCAGTTCTTTAGTATGAAAATTGATGTTTTATTAGTCATCAGTCTTCCCTTTCTCCTCTTTCTTTGTAGTTGAAGAATTCCATATCATTTTGAAGGTGATATCAAGTTAAGGTAAGAACCCTAATTTTTTTTGCAAATATTGAAATTTTGTAAAATGTATGCTTCATTCGTGGTTCTTACGGTAGATGTGTAAAGTTAGGTCTCGTTTGATTTACTTTTTCTAGTTATTTAGTTATTTATTTATGGGTATATAGTATATATGAGAACCTTAATTATTTTTATGGGTATATAGTATTTATGAGGAATTAGACTTGGAAGATCGTACAACAGTTTTGAAGTAGGAGATATGTAGACAAAAAAAGAATTGAAGTTGTGAAAATAGGAACAAAGAACATTCCTATGCACCAATCTTTCAACAGACGACGAGCCATGAAAATTTCAGCCATGAGTCTGGTATGGTATGGTATGGTATAGTGGGAGTTGAATTGTCTAAGAAAGAAATTATATACCAAAAGAATGCAATTTTATAAACAAATAAATAGATGGGTGTTTCTTTCAGCGGCTACTATTTTAAACTATATGTCATATACTCTATAAATGAGGAATTTCTTAATTTAATAAACCATTTTCACTTGATTATAAAATTTGACAGATAAGTAATTTAATATTGTAGTCTAATATAGTAGTTCACAAACCGTGGACGTAATCATGAAAATGTTCAAATGTATAACAGTACGGTTTAGTGTCTAGTGTCTTGTATTGTTTGGTTTAATACTTTAATTGAGTCAATATTTCTTCCTTGGTTAAGTTCCAACAGTTTTGATGGCTTTATAATATTAATATATAGTTTCTTACGGTAGATGTGTAAAGTTAGGTCTCGTTTGATTTTTTTTTCTAGTTATTTAGTTATTTATGTATGGGTATATAGTATATATGAGAACCTTAATTATTTTTTGGGAGATTTTGAGATGATTAAGCTTATTTGTGAAATGTTTCCATGATTTGTGGTGTTTGTGTAAATTGGTTTATAAGTTTAGCCATTTTCTTAATGTTTATTTATAATTTAGGCTATTTTATTTTAAGTTTAGAAATTAATACTTTGATATCATTTTTGTTTTACAGAATCTGAAAATGAACCGTCGTCAGAAGTTACTACTTATAATTATAATTCATCAATTTTTATATCGATATTGCATTCTTCTTTATATGTACTTACGATCACGTGAGCAAAGAATTAGGGAAGAACGTATTAGGTTGAATAGGAGGAGAGTCCGTTATAGTATAATAGATAGAATGTCTCACACTACGGAGAATTTAGAAAGTTTAATAGGAAGTGATGACGTCGACTGTTGCAAGAATTTACGGATGGATAGGGCCACATTCTTTAAACTTTCTGCTTTGCTTGAAGCTAGAGGTGGATTATGTCCTACAAAATATGTTAGTGTTCACGAACAATTAGCCATGTTCTTAGCTGTGTTGTCCCATCATAAGAAAAATAGAATAGTTGGCCACGACTATAAGAGATCTGGTGAAACTGTAAGCAAATGCTTCAATAGCGTGTTGAGGGCAGTTTTACGACTTCTTGCAAGTGATTTTGAGTTCTAATTGATTCTTAATTTTGTAGGTTCATCCCGAAGCCAAAACTTTTAAGGGAAAAAGTTGGCCATTCTACGAAGATTGGATCGAAATATTTGGGAAAGATAGGGCCACCGGGGAAGGTGCAACAAGCTTTGTAGATGCAGCGGTTGAAGAGGTCATGGATGATGACCGTTACACTACACCAAGCAATAAGGGAAAGAAATCGGCGGTTGAAACAGTCTATGAAGACATGCCTGATTATGTCAATTTAGGCACGGACGGTGATGAAGATCCGTGTATAACACCGGTTGATCGCATGAATTTTGCCCCAAAGATGGTGGGTCCAAAGTCAAAGAGTTTGGTTGGACGAAAGAGGAAAAGTGGAGAATCCTCCCGGGATGATAACATCTACTTGGACCGCTTTGTTAATAGCGCGGAGTCTACGTTTGCCACCTTGCTTAGCAAGTTTGACAAAGAGGGAAATTCCTCAATTCCACCTACTTAATCGGCTCCCCAAACGTCCACATTGGCTAAACAAGTGTACGAGAATGTTGTCAAGTTCAACATTGAGCCATCCGATACACGTTTCTTTGTCATAACCAAAATCGGATCAAATCCGTACTACATGGATTTGTTTCTATCTATGCCGGAGAACGACCAATTGAACTTCATCCAATCAATCATAGGGGGGAAGGTGGTATGAGATATCCAATTAATGCATGAGTTGGTATTTTTATTTTGAGGAGCAAAATATTTTGGATTGCTATTACTATGGAAGGAATTAATATTTTGGACTTAGTTATTTAGTGCCTATGTTATGATTGGAGTTTGTTTAACTTTTATTTGACATGTTTTATGCATATGTGATTTAGACTTGTGATTAATTACGAGTGCTATACCTTTTGTTGGCAGCTCTATTGAAAGCTTAATTACTAATAATTGAACTCCTTGAGCTAAAATTGTTGATGGAAAAAAAATTCCCAAGTTTGGATTGAGACAGCAGGCCGCGATAATGGAAGAGGAGGAGAGGAGTGTGCTTCAATGTGTTAAGTTTGGGAAGGAGATACAATTCATTAATTTTTAGGGGCAAATTCGTCATTTTCAGTAAAATGAGCTATTTAATGGGTTGACGACCATTTCTTAGTCATGACCCAAAAAAACTAACCAAACACTGAATTATAACTTAAATCCAGTCCAAGATAAAAAAAATAGTCTCATGGGCCTGATAAGCTGCCCAATCTAGTGTAATCTAGTCTTGGCAACCAAACGGGGCCTAAATACCTAGTTAAACATTGTATAAGAATACAAACAATCAGAGCTTACGCCTACATACTTTGGCAATCTGATATCATATTTAATAGAAAAGCTTTTGCTATACTATTTACATATTCATCGTCTTACTTACTTATTGTTCTTTACGTAATTGTTCTTCCTTGAGATTGATCCATCCGGAATAAAGTAACAAAGCCCTATAACCTATACTTAAATTGACCTCTAAAACATACATCATTGATTTAATCTAACCCAACGAAAAACGGTTAAATCAATTGGCGCCCACCGAGGGGCTAGGTTAAGTATTCGATCGACATATGGCTCGCCCAAGGAAGAGCGCCCGTAACGGAGCAAGGAGTAACACGACAAACCCGCGTAACACATCTGAGAATCAACCGGACGATACTAACAATAACGTCCTTTTAATTAATAACGAGCAACAAGAGAACGAGCAGCTGCCGAATCAGGAGGAACCACAAGGGATCCCCGCCAATGCGGTACCAGAAGACCATGTTGCTCCAGCAATCCCGGTTCCCCTGTCAGACACTCGGGAGAAGCTACGACAGATCGTTATGCTCTGTAATTCATTCTGCCCAGGAGAATTACTAGTACCCGAGCAGGTTCCTAGAAACCCTAGAGCGACTAGGGCAAATCCTATTCAATGGACTCCGAGACAGGTCGATCAGATCTCACAACAAGCGGACAACCCTGCAAGTGAGCAGCGATCGTTGCACATTCCACAAAAGAGCAATTCAAAACCCTCCGATGAACATATCCGGAGAAAAACGGATCGGACGAGGCTGCATCCCGTCCGGCACGGATCAAAGGAACATACCATAATCCCCATCGAGGAAGACGTAGTCGACGCAATTCCTAATCGACCACGAACCATGCGATTCTTGGAAAGAGAAATTGAAAAGATGGTACAGGAACGTCTGAAACAACGTCTACGAACTGTTCAAAATCCATGGGCCAGAAGCACGAAGCTCCAAGAGAGCCTAGCAGCGTGCTCTCCCTTCTGCAAGGAAATAAAAGAAGCACAATCGTCAGGACAGGTTCCGGGACGACTACCCAGATATGACGGAACCACCGACCCAGATGACTATATTTTCAGCTTTATAAACATAATGAACCACTGCTAGAAATGTGAGTTTTGGCCACCCCCTATTAGTTACGGTAAAAAAATGTGGTGGCCAATTTACATTTGAATCGGTACTGGGCCGATTAGAAAAAATTGCAGCTGAGTATTACATTTTGTAATTATATGCCACGGCCCATCCCTTTTGCACCAGCTAATTTTAACAAATGCCGCGGTCCATCCCATTTGCAACAGCTAAATTTAACATAGGCCACTTTCTATTAATTTTTCCCCTTTTCTATTTTCTTTCTCTTTTCCTTTTCTATTTCCTTCTTTTTCTTTACCGTTAGAGAGACTGGATCCCTTCTCTATTTTCTTCACATATGGATCCCTTCTCTATTTTCTTCACCAGCTAAATCAAATGTAATTTTGATTAGTGAATGTTATTAGGAGTATTAATATTTCCCCTTTTTCTCATTTCCTCACGAACAGAATAGGAATCCTCTCAATTTCAGAATTTCAGTTTCACCAACAAAATCGGAATCAGCTCGAATCAGCTCGAAATCAGCTCGAAATTGATTCAATTTCAGTTCGGATCAGCTCAATTTCAGCTCGAATCAGCTCTATTTCAGCTCGAAATCGATTCAATTTCAGTTCGAATCAGCTCAATTTCAGTCTAGAATCGGCTCAATTTCTGTTTCTCTCAAGGTATAATTTGTTTTGTTTTGTTAATTTGTTTTGTTAATTGTCAATGTTTCTATTAATTGTTTTGTTAATTGCTTCTTAATTTACTGTCAAGGTATAGAATCGGTTATTCTACAAGGTTCTCTCATGCTAAATTCCCTCAAGGTATAATTTGAAATGTTTGCAATTCAGTAAGTGTTAATTGCTTCTGTTTATGCATTTTTCTTTTCCTGATAATTGGACAGGTAGAGTTGTTTTGATAAACATATAGACTGAAGTGCTCTTAAAATAAAGTAGAAAAATGAGTAACAAAATATTTAGTACTTGATTATATGCTGACAGACTATGAAGAAAAATCATGAGGTGTCAATGTCTATAAGGTATACTTTAGAGCTGCAATGTAGGATTAATATGATAGAACATATTTAAAGTTTCAGATCAAACCATTTTTGAAGTTTCACATTATGGTCAAAACAATCAAGAAACCAGTAGTCTTTTTAATTTGATCATCATTAGGTGTAAATGTTTTAATTTCTGGATGGATGATTGAAACATATCAACCTAATTTTTTTTTGTGATAGTTGGGCAATTATTGCATCGAAATTCAAGGATAAAACGACAAGACAGTGTCGAAGAATGTTGGTAGATTATTTACATTTACAGTCTATTGAATCTTCTTTTATTGCAGCTTGTTTCAACTTTTCGATTTATCTCATGAGAATGTGCTCTGATGCAGATGGTACACTTATTTGAACTCTGATTTCAAGAAAGGAGGATGGTCACCTGAGGAAGACATTCTTTTATGTGAGGTATAATATATACTCCTTATTTCCAAGTTCAACTAGTTTTCTTTTTTTATTTCAATTATCATCTTTATTCATGTCTATGCCATAAAAAGGAAACACTTATTACTGTCTGGGGTTATTCTTAAATAAATTTACAATTCATAATGGTATACTTTAGAGCTGTTAGTCAAGTTTTATATTTAGAGCTTCAAAATGGTATACCTTTTAATGGTAGACCAACAGTACACTTCATAATGGTATACTTTTTAAGGTAAACGTGTAAAAGTCTATAAGGTATACTTTAGAGCTGCAATGTAAGATTAATAGGATAGAACAGATTTAAAGTTTCAGATCAAACCATTTTTGAAGTTTCACATTATGGTCAAAACAATCAAGAAACCAATAGTCTATTCTACTTTAACATTTTGAATTATTAATGAGTCTTGTAAATGATTTTAATGGGTTTCTTTTTTTCGAAATAAGGTGGGCAAAACATTAATATGGACAAGAGTTGGATAGATCTAGAAAGTAAGACATCTGCTTATTTACGTGGAATAGATGCATTTTTGGACTTTGCATTTAATAATCGACCTAATGATACCACGATTAGTTGCCCTTGTGAAAAATGTGACAATCGTTATATCAAGAGCCGTATGGACATTCGAGATCATTGTTTTTTTTAATGGTTTTTCTAAAAACTACAAGAATTGGACATACCACGGGGAGTCGTATGTACCCATTCAAAGACCTACCGTAGAAGCATCTAGGTTCCAAAATAATGAGTTGAGAGTTGACAATGAAGGAGATAATATAGATCAAGAGTTGATGCATTGTTGCTAAGTTTAAGTTGCTAAGTTTAAGAGCTTATTAGAAACTGTTCTCTGTATTTATATATGGGTTAATTTAGACATCTACTTGTTGTGCTAAGTTTCGTTTCATGTGAATGGATCCGACTTTTTAAACCAAGTTGTTTATCTGATTGATTTTTCCTCTCAAATTTTGCAACAAGGGTAGAACTAATGGTACAATATTTTTTGAAATATAATAAAGAGTAAAAAGTCTTCCCTGTTTTGATTAAGATTTCAAACTTGTTGTGCTTTGTTCAGATTATTTAACTTGATATGATCTCTAAGATATTAAAATGTTAGGGATTGGGATTGTGAGATGGGTATTGTTATAGAAGGCATGTTCATGAAGGAAGAGTGTTGGAGAATAGAGTGAGTGTATAGAGGCTGATACTGATATTTGTGTAGGTTAATAACTAACTAGTTTAGTAATAAAAATTCATTCATTCATTCATTTTAGTGGATAGCTTTGTGCATATTGTTTTATTCATTTTAAAATCTTTTTGCAATGTAAATATTTTATCATAAAGTACTATCATAGAAAGTTTTGGTTATAGGCTCTTTACATGAATTTGCTAATTGGGACATTATTGTTGGATCCTTGTGTTTTTCCTCCCTTGATGATAATAAGATTGTAGATCTTTTCTGGTTCATATGATTCATTTGCATATTTGTTCTGATTGAAAAACAAACATTTTCTAATTTGCCCTTTATGATTGTGAACATTTTTTTTCTAGGTCTTGTTGGAGTTCTTGGATGTAAGGAATTTGCCAGAGGATTGAGATCTTCAATTAAAAGAGGAGTTTTGCGAGTTATTTTGAATCTGATGAAAATTTTGGTTTTCCTTTTTCTTTACGACTTATGTCTCTTGTACTTGCTGAATTTTGAGCAATGATGGTAATTCTAAACTTGATGAAAATTTTTGTTGTGCACAAAATATTTTGGTTATTGAGAAGGAGAATGAAGAAAATTGAACATTTGATAATTGGGATATTGTTTAAATATTTAGAGAATTGGAATAGGGTTATAAAATGTAATTATTTATTAAATCAATATGCATGTTATTGTGGATATCATCATCCAAATAAATAGAATTCCCTAAAAATAAAAATTATATAAGCCACGGCCAAAAAGTTGTGGCCAAAGTTCATAAACTAATATCCTTAATTAATGCCACGGGAGTATTAGCCATGGTTTTTTGGGTGGCCATAACATTGGCCATGACCATTAGCCGTGGCCAATGTATTGGATACCCTCTTTAATAAATCAGAAAGTTGCTGTGGCTTTGTCGAGGCCAATAGCTATTGGCCACCCCAACACTACTATTGGCCACGGCTATGATCCATGGCTAAAAGTCATGATTCTTGTAGTGAACTTATATGCTCACTCGGCAGAATTCACTGCTAAGTTAATGGTCACCACGTTCGAAGGACTCGCTTTGGATTGGTTCGCCAAACAACCCACTAATTCCATATTCAGCTTTCGAGAACTATGCAACAAGCTGACACAGCAGTTCGCCAGCCAGAAGAGACAGAAACTACCAATGAGCTATTTAGGAACCATTCATCAACAAGAGGGTGAATCCCTACGAAACTGGTTGGCAAGGTTTAATGTGGAACTGCTCAAAATCGATTCCCCAAATAGTGATTACATAATCTCCATTCTCTTCGATCTCACCAAAAACAGGCAATTCGGGAATGCCCTCAGTAGAAAGCAACCAAGAACATATGCTGATATTATGACCTTGGCATCGAAATACATGACCCAAGAGGAGATGAACTCTTTTAAAGATAAGAATAAAAATAAAGCTCCCGCCTCCGGCTCCAAGCGGCAAGATAGAGTTCCTGCTAAAAAATCCATGGATTATGATCGATCCCTCAGAAGAGGCAATGTCTTCCAGCGATTAGAATATAATCGGAGCGATCAAGACAAACGACCTAATCTCTATCAAAGACCTAGATCGACCGAGCCGACGAACAGGAGCAGAATTAACTAAGTAGAATACCCCAGGCTGACCGTTCCAATAGAAGAAATCTTGGTAGTACTTGAGAGGAACAATTGGATCCCGGCAGCGAAGAGAATCGCTCAGCCAAGGCCAGGTGCACGAAACTATGATTTATACTGTGGATATCACCGGGCGCATGGACATCGCACTGAAGATTGTTTTCACCTTAAAAGAGAAATCGAAAAACTAATCGAACAAGGAAAATTAGATGACTACTTAGAACGGAACAATCGCAAAAGTGGTAGAATTCGGAGTCCTCGGAATATAATAACCAAAGAAGGAGCTCCCGAAGAAGGTCCCCCTAACGATGGTCCCCCACAAGAGTTGAACGATGGTCATATCAACGGCACCATCCATACGATCTCAGGAGGACCAGCCAGCGGGGACAGTCGTAATGCTCGCCGCAGGACCACCAGGTCCATACTGGGAAGCGTCAGGTACCCAAAAGAAGTGTGGACGCTAGAAAGCAAACCACCAAAGGACCAGCTGATCAGTTTCAATGAGAGAGAGGTACCAAAGAACTTTGTTTGGGACACAAAAGAGGACAACCCTGATTTCCCGATGGTGGTATCGCTGGAAATAGCGAACTACAACGTCAAAAGAATCCTGATCGACAATGGAAGCTCAGCGAACATCATCTCTAAAGAGGTCCTAGCTCAGATGAACTTGGGACAAATAACATTCCAAAAGGTAGCTACGCCTTTAGTAGTGTTTGGAGGTTCTGAAATTGTCCCCTGTGGCACAATAGCTTTAAGTGTATCACTCGAAAAGAAACCACGTAGTACGGTGAAGTTAATCAAATTCTTGGTAGTAGAAACCCCCTTTGCCTACAACACGATCCTAGGGCGACCCGCCCTCAACCTATTCCGAGCGGTTATTTCAACTTACCATCGGAAGATAAAATTTCCTACTGACGTGGGAATCGGAGAAATAGTAAACGATCATTGTATGGCATGGGACTGCTACAACACCTCCTTAACTTTGGGGAACCTCTCCAGATCGTTTACCCCAGCTAAAAGAAAACTCGAAGATGATGTTGACAGAGTCGAGATTGAAATCCCCAGCACAGACCGAATAGATAAAAAGGGAAAGGAACCAATCGATTTGGCTTTGAAACCACCGGAACACAAAGATGTCCTACTAGTGCAAGGGGATCCAACAAAAACAACCAGAATAGGAACCGAACTCAATAAGGAAGGGGAAGTAATGCTGGTGAATTTCCTCAGAGAAAACATAGATATCTTTTCTTGGAGTGCGAACGACATTGAAGGGATTGATCCCAGAGTAATCAGTCATTCGCTAAAAATCGACCCCATGGCAAGACCTGCTAAACAAAAGAAGAGGAATCATAGGCTGATAAAGGATAAAATAATCAAGGCAGAAGTAGAAAGGCTACTCAAGGCAAAACAAATTCGAGAAATACACTTCTCGAAATGGCTATGTAATGTCGTGCTAGTAGCGAAAGGGGATAAAAAGGATAATAAGTGGAGAATGTGCAATGATTTCACCGACCTTAACAAACTATGTCCGCGCGATCCATATCCCCTCCCGAGGATCGACTTATTAGTCGACTCAACCGCTGGTTTTGCAATTTTCAGCATGATGGACGCCTTCCAAGGTTTTTATCAAATATACATGAATGAGCGAAACCAAGAGAAAACTGCCTTCATAACAGAGCAGGTTGTTTACTGCTTCATAGTCATGCCATTTGGCCTGAGGAACGCTGGGGCCACTTACCAGAGGCTAGTAAACCTAATGTTCAAGGAGTTGATTGGAGAAATAATGGAAGTCTACGTAGACGATATGCTGGTCAAAAGCATGAATGAACCTGACCATGTAAAGCACCTCGATCGATGCTTCCGAATATTGAGAAAATAACGAATGAAGCTGAATCCTGCAAAATGCACCTTCGGAGTTAAATCGGGAAAGTTTTTAGGCTATTTGGTACATCAACGAGGAATTGAGGCCAATCCAGAAAAAATTCGAGCTATAACCGAAATGAAACCTCCCAAAACGATCTCCCAAGTACAAAGCATGGTAGGAAAGATCGTAGCATTAAACAGATTCATCTCCAAGTCGGCTGACAGAAGTTTGCCTTTCTTTCAAACTCTACGAAAAGCAAAAAACTTTGTTTGGACCGAAGAATGCGACCAGGCCTTCGACCGGCTAAAGGAATATCTGACGACCTCCCCACTATTGGCCAAACCAACTGAGGGAGAACCATTATTCATTTAAATATCAATCTCCGATGTGGCCATTAGTTCGGTTCTAGTAAAAGTAGAAGGCGTGGAACATAAGCTTGTTTATTACTTAAGTAAGTTACTACAAGGGGCGGAGAAGAACTACTTGGAAATAGAAAAATTCGCTTTGGCCTTAGTAGTGGCGGCACGCAAGCTCCGACCTTACTTTTAACCTACAAAATTATGGTGTTAACCAACCAACCGCTAAGACAGGTCTTAGCGAAGCCGGAAGCCTCTGGAAGATTGATCAAGTGGGCAATCGAGCTCGATCAGTTCGAAATCGAATACAGACCAAGAATAGCAATTAAGGCCCAAGTCCTAGCCGATTTCCAGTTAGAAACTCCGACCCAGACAACCGAACATACTGAATCAACCAGCCATGATAATGATATCTTGATCGTAGAAAATCAGACCTGGTTGATGCATGTCGACGGTGCTTCATGCAGAGAAGGAGGAGGTGCCGGAATCAACTTTACCGGACCAAATAAGGAGGATATAAACTATGCTATTACATTGGACTTCGTAGTAACAAACAACGAAGCAGAATATGAAGCGCTAATCGCAGGAATGGAAATGGCGGTTAAGGCCAACATAAAGAGTCTTAAAGTATTAACCGATTCAGAGTTAGTACAAAGACAGATAGAAGGTCTCGCCAAAGTAAAGGAATTGGCTGAGAAAATGTTACGCTCCAAATACTAGTACGCAAACACGCAAGTATACGGTCGTTACAAGTAATAAAGTGATAAGGAGTGTCGAACCCACGAGGAATTGTTCAATTAATTACCAACTAACGTCTTGTTACTTCGACTTAGATTTGTAAGTTGAGTATGGTGAAGTGGTGATGGTTTTGGTATTAAAACTAAATGAGGTGATCAAGAAACTAACACTTGACTTAATATATGTAAAGGCTTCTACGATTTTACGTCACCTAGTTCAATTCAAGACAAACGACTCAACAATTGGCAACCACACTCACGTTTGTTGTTCAAGATTTCATAAAATATTCATACGTATCTTCGGAATAGCGTACGAACCTACCAAAGTAGACTAATCCAATTTATGTCTAAAATGATTAAGCCTAAGTGTTGCTTTAATTCTCAAACCTTATAAGAACATGAAATGACCTAGGTATATTTCTATCCTAAAATCAATTCACAACCTAGTTTCATAATCTAATCTTTAATCAACTATGTCTAGCAATTAAAGATCAATCCATTTCATCATATGGTTGGCCTAACCACAAGTTGACAAAGGCTCAAACTAGTTTAACAAAAACTTGTATACAAGCATAGCAACAACCATTAACTCATCATTTAATCAAGAATCAATAACCAAACATAGGATCTATAAAACCATAGAATAAATGAGATTAGCCACTCATAACAATAATATATCATTCATTACATTAAAAGACATCAATATAAATGAACAAAGTAAAAGAGTTTAGAGTAAGCTTAGTGAAGAGGTCTTCAACAACTTCTCCCTCAATGCCTTTTTATCTTCTTTGGGGAGTCCAAGTGAGAGTTCTTCTCTTTTCTTCAAAAGGGAGGCAAGAGAGAAAATGCAAAGGTGATGATGTGTAGAATTGCAAGAGTTCTCAAAAGAATTCCACCTTCTACCCTTATAACCTAGCAAACTATCACCCACTCATGCCTAAATTACCCCAAAAACTATAGTAACAAAGGGCAAAAAGTCCCTAAAGGAGGTTGTATTTACAAGTGGGAGAAGGGCTATAGACAAAAAGCCCTCAAAAAACGCTGAAAAACAGAGCAGACCTCGTCGCGGCGAGGTTTATACCGTAGGCAAACTTGCCTTTTCTTCCACCAGCTCGCCGCGGCGAGCCTCAACCTCGCCACGGCGAGGTTTTGGCCGTAGGTGAGCTGGTGTTTTCTGCTCTGCCGCATTTCCTTCCGAGCAGGATATAGTTTGATTCCGAACTCCGAATCCGGATCCGTAAATTCCGTAGCGTAGCAAACTCACTCATCTATGACATATCCAAAATTCAACTCATTTGGATCATCCATGAAATATTTATGCATGTTCTAGTGAGCAGCTATCTACGTTCTTGTACGTACGATTTACTTCGGGTTCTATTTCCTTTGAAGCTCAAGCTTGACTCGCGGGGTTGGTAGAGCGACTCGTATCATTGATACGCAACTCTGGATCTCTCTATGATGTTAATACCTACAAACCACGGAGAAAACGATCAATACGAGAACAAAAACACAAAAGACGAACAAAGGCCAAACAAAGGGGCCAAAAGCACAAAAGAAACGAAAACACGAGAAGACACACAAAAACTCGAATCAAAACAAGATGTTTTGGGCTTAAAGGATAGGTAATAACGACATTTTCGCGGCATTATCAACACCCCCAAACTTAAACACTTGCTCGTCCTCGAGCAAAGAAAACAGAAGAAGAACAAAACAAACATACTTAAGATCGAAATGCTAAAACTTAACACTTTCAAATTATTCTTTAAACAAGCTCCACGTGTGTGTGTGATGGCTTCCGCTAGATTCTATCTTAGGTGAATAATTTCCGATAGGTCAAAATCATCGGTTCTAATTTCATGGACTTCTAATGTTTAACAAATAATCTCTCCTTACCGTAGATTACAAACTTAATGCTCAAATCACTTCACGGGACTAAGTTATAGGTAATTTAAGAGTGTTTTCCCTATTCTTGAATTAATTGACGATTTTAGCTCCTAACTCTTTTCTCACCACACTTGTTTTTACAATGAAACAAGGCACTTTGTGCTTTACAAGAATATTACAGTACGATATTAGCACTAATGGCGAACTTGATGCAATTTTGCTTTTGTGGGCTACTAGCACCACACTCTTTTCTTCTATTACAACTTTTGCACTAAAACAATGAGATAGAGCAATTACCAAAAAGGATCAATGAGTATTATCAATTGAAGGCTTAGCCTTTCTTTTCTCTCATAGAAGTGCGTACATTTTAGCAACTTCTCTACTCATTTCTTTTAAGAGTTAGGTGTTCAAAGGTTTTTCATTCTCGAAAAGGGTTTACTCCCCCAAACTTAGGCCATTTATGCTCTTTTTACATTTAGATTCCAAGCTATGAATTGGAGGGATTCTAAGTTAAGCAAAAGGAGTCCTAGAACCTATTATCGCTAAAGTTCGTTATCCACTTTAAATATTAACTAACCTTAGCCAATGTGCTTTGAACTTTGTAGAGCATGCTCAAATAATAATAAGAATTTGAAAAATTTTGGCGGGTCGACCTAGCATGCAACAAGCGCGACCTTACTCCCCCAAACTTAAAATGCACAATGTCCCCATTGTGTGAATTGAGAATGACGGAGTAAGGTACGACACGACAAAAAACAAGAACACAACAAAAACACAAGCAAAACAAAGCGAAACGAAACGAAACGATAAACGAGAGAGCACGGCTCTAAATAAGGTCCAACAAGCAAACGTTATCGATTTAAACGAGTAAACATGCCAACATCTCTAAAGAGTTAATAACAAAATCAACACAAGATGAGAATATAATTAAAACATTGTAAGCTCAATTTAAACCGACGGGGCTGCGTAAATTTAAATCCAACGTCCCTTTATGTATGCTTCCCATGGTTGCTCCTGTATTCAGTGGTTTCGTGCATTGAGAGCCCGCTCCATTGCTTTCCCGTACTCTTCCCTTTTATTTCAAATGCGCAAATTTTTCCCCAAACTCATGTTGCAACTACACAACTTCAATAAATTAATACCCCGGCAACTCCACAATCGAAAACTAGCAAAGTTGGCAAAACTACTCTCACGAGCAATTTATCGAACACCTTCCGTGCACACCCAAAATTACTACTTTTCTACTACTTTTACTAGAACTTCCACCCAAAAATTTTCAACACCAAACAACCAATACCATCAAGCAATACTAACAAGGAGTTTAGCCATACTTACCTCTTGTTGGATGAAGATGAAGATGAAAGAAGACAAGTAATTAAGGGAAGGTTTTGATGATTTCCAAAACGTCATAATCAGCTAAGTATGGAAAGCTTAGTTCCCTTAGAAGAATATTGAACTGGTAAAAGAAGACATCAGAAGAGTTCAAAGTTCAAAGCTCAGAAGACTAGTGATCTCTTGCTGAATCAGCGAACAGAAGGGTAGATCATCAGCCGAGTCAAATCAGATGAGTTCAGTATTTGATCAGCAGAGTATCTATCAGCAGAGTCGTTTTGATCAGCAGAGTAGAAGAGGTCATGAGATTAGTCCAACGGTAATAAATGCACCTAAGTGTAATAAATGCTGTAAGAGAAGGGTAGCAATGGCAAATGATTGAAGATATCCTCGGATCAGCAGAGTGCATTAAATGCAGCATTAAATGCGATGGACAGAAAGGTACTGTACACAGTACGGAATGCTGCAGGGAGCCGTTTCAAAAAGAGCTGAAGGATGGATTTGAATTGTGACTTGCCTTCAACGGTCATAATTTCATCTCCATGTATAAATAGAGCTGAATTTCAAATCGAGCAAGAACACAACAACAATCAGAGATCGAAATTTTGAAGCAGAATTTCTCTAAGTCTCAAAAGCTCGAACAGCTCACTCGTCTGGTGGAAGTCATCTGTTGACAGAAACCCAGTTGAAGAAATCAGAAAAACATTATCTGAGTGATTTTGTAATAGCTGAGTGTTGTGCGAAGTGAGAATCCATCTGTGTGAGTGATTCTACTTTAGAGGATAGGTTTTCTTTGTGAATTCCTATTGCGAGCTTACAGCCTTCTCATTAGTTGTTTAGGTGTAAGTGGAGAAATATTGTAATCTTTGTGATTATAGTATAACCCAGAATCTGTGTGATCTGGAAGAGTGGACTAAAGGATTTTTATCCATATAACCACTATAAAAATTCTTTGTGTTATCTTGCATTTAAAGTTTTCTTGCATATTTTAAAGTTTGCATTTTAAACACTTTGAATCAAACAAAAGATTTTATAAGGAGTTTGAAAACTGGGGATAAAATCTTTTTAGAACTTAGTTTACTTGTGAAAAACACTTTTAAACAATCCGCTGCAAGTATACTCTTGAAAAACTGTTTGCTGAAAAACAGCTAAGTCATTGTAAGAAGAGTGGTCAGTCGTCTGTTCAAGATTTGTTCACGATCAGACTAGTCTGCTTACTGTTCTTCATCAGCTTAGTCTGCTGACAGAAGACTGAAAAGTTTTTAAGTTCAAAAATTTTCAGAGGTCTATTCACCCCCCCCCCTCTAGACCTCATCTGACCACTTGGGACCAACAAGTGGTATCAGAGCAGGTGGTTCATTAGAATCAGCTGCCTGATCAACGAGCTTGATCCGAGTGTTTTTCAAAGGTTTTCAAAACTTTTCAAAAGAGCATCTTTTTGAAAAACAGAAACTTTTTGAAAAATGGATTGTATCAGTCATGTTCCCCACATTGCTGGTATGTCCTTTGAGGATTGGAAAATCAGAATGGAGATTTTCCTTGCTGCCTATAATGACAACATGCACACATGTATCATTAAAGGTCCATTCAGATTCACAAAGACCATAAAGATAAATGAAGTAGATACGGTTGTGGAGAAAGACCTTCATGAGATGACTCCAGAAGAAATAAAGCTTTACAATCTAGATAAAGTTGGGAGATTCATCATGACTAAAGCCCTGGATAATGATCGGTTTGACAAAGTCAAACATTGCAAAACTGCAAAGGAGATGTGGGATAAGGTTCGTGACATGAGCGAAGGCAATGATGCTATTAAAGAGCATCAGCTCAGTGTTGCCTTGGAGAAGCTGGACAACTTCAAGATGAAGTCTGGAGAAACCATTGATCAGATGGATACCAGATTCACCAGAACTCTGAATGAAGTTTTGAAGCTGGGAAAGACTTTCACTGATAAAGAAATCACTGTCAAAGTACTGAAGGCCCTACCTTCCAAGTTCAACATGAAGGTGACAGCAATGGAAGAATCAAGAGATCTGGGCAAGATTTCTCTTACAGAGCTGTTCTCCGTACTCAAGGCTTATGAGTATAAACTGCCAAGGATGGGAATTGAAGAAACCTCAACTTCAGGACCCACAGCTGCACTTGTTGCTGCTGAAAACACCAGAAGACCAGCACAGAAAAGCAAAGAAGTGGACTCATCTGATGAAGCCACTCTACTCAACAAAAAGGAGTACACTGCTGGAGATGTAGCATTATTGATGAACAACTTCAAGAAGTTCTATAAGAGAAAGATGAAAAACAAATACAATCATGCTGCTTCTACTTCTAAACCTAACTTTTCTTCTCAGGATAAAGAAGATTATAAATCAAAACTGATGTGTTACAACTGCAGGAAATTGGGACACTTCATAAGAGACTGCCCATATCCAAAAGCAGAGAAGTACACTGAGGAAGAGAAGAAAATGAGAAAAGAAAGAAAGCATCAGAGAGCCAAGGCAATGATGGCTGAAGCAGAAAAGCCAGCTGCCGTCTACTCATCTGATTCAGACTCAGACTCGTCTGATGAAGAATCGTCTGATGAAGAAAAACCTGCTCTCCTGTGCCTGATGGCAAAGGAATCTGATGACTCTGAGGATGAGGTAACTCCTCAAGAAAATGAACTGTTTAATTCTCTAGAGCAAATGATGTTGAATAATACTACTATTGCTGGAGAGTTTGTTAAGCTTAAGGAAGAGATGAACTTGCTAAAAGAGCAAAATAGTTCACTGAAACTTTTAGCTGAAAAGCCAAAAGAATCAGCTGAATATAAACAGCTTGAGCAAGAGCATGAATCTCTGAAAGCTGAATGTGAGGTTTATAAAGGAAAAATCATGGAACTTGAGAAAATCATTGAGTCTCATGATAAGTCTACTGTTGCATCCATGCATACATCTAGTAAACAGGAGACACCTTTAGAAAAGGAAAAATTAGAGTTGAACTATACTGAAAAATTTGTATCAGCTGACAATAGTAAGGTCATTCTGTATGTTCAAACCTCTAGACCTACCTCAACTGAGAAAGTGGTAAAGGAGAAGAAATCTCCTAAGGCTAAAAAGAGCAAAGAGCCTAGTGTAGGAAATCAGACTAGTAAGACCAAACAGCAGAGTCCTAAGAAGTCTGCTGATAAAGCTAAATTGAATCAATCTGTTGGTAAAACTAAGTCAAAATCAAATGAGCAAGCATCTAGTAAACCAAAGAAGCATAAGAATAAGAAAAATCAAAATGCTTGGTATGGAAATGAGTCATATTATGTGCAACCTGCTGCATATCATCCTATGTATCATGCACCTCAGTTTCCTAATTACTATGCACCTTACCCTGCTCATCCAATGCATGCATATCCTGCATATCATGCACCTTACCCTGCTTATGAACACTATTCATATCATACTGATCATCAACATGACTTATCTGATAACTATGATAAAAATGAAACTGTTCATGCTCCTAAAACTCAGAAACCTAAGAAGCCTAAGACTTCAACATCTTGGGTTGTCAAGGGTGGAACTAATCCTTCAGGACCCTCTCAATAAGGGTACCTAAAACAATTTTATTTTTGTTTTGTAGGTTAGGATTAGGAGTAGGAGTAAAGTAGAGAAGATTTGGTACTTGGACAGTGGATGTTCAAGGCACATGTGTGGAAACATACATGAGTTGACTGATGCAGTTGCTGTGGATGGTCCAAAAGTCACTTTTGGAGACAGCAAAGAAGGCAAGATTAAAGCTAAAGGAAGATTAATCAAGGGAAACATAGAGATATCTGACGTCTCCTATGTTAAAGGCCTAAAATATAATCTGCTGAGCATAAGTCAATTTTGTGACAAGGGATATTCAGTCATCTTCTCAACAGATAAGTGCTACGTTGAACAGATTGGTACAAAGAAGGTAATTTTATCTGGAAGACGACAAGGAAATATCTACATAGTTGACTGGAATTCTGTTGACAAGAATTCAAGTATTTGTTTGGTGGCATCTGCACCAAGTGAAGTCAGTTGGCTATGGCACAAGAGGATGAATCACTTAAACTTCAAGACCATAAACAGATTAATCAAGAATGATTTGGTAGAAGGGATTCCAAAAGCAGTCATGAGCAAAGACAAGCTCTGTGACGCCTGTCAGAAGGGTAAACAAATCAAGTCATCTTTCAAAGAAAAGAAGCACCAATCTTCTGGAAGAATATTGGAGCTGTTGCATATGGACTTATTTGGACCCATTGATCCAGTCAGCAATGGTGGAAAGAAATACTGCCTAGCTGTTGTGGATGATTATTCAAGATATACTTGGGTGATTTTCATGAAGAAGAAAAGTGAAACCAAGGAACATCTTACCAATCTGATGGAACTGATCCAGAATGAGAAGAGTATCAAGATATTGAAGATCAGATCAGATAGAGGGACAGAGTTTACAAACTCTACTGTTGAAGAGTATTGTAATATCAAAGGAATACATCATGAGTATTCTGCTGCTAGAACCCCTCAACAGAATGGTGTTGCTGAAAGGAGAAACAGAACACTGAAAGAAGCTGTCAGAACCATGATAGCTGAAGCTAAGCTGCCACAAAGATTTTGGGCAGAAGCAACAAATACAGCATGTTTTACCCAAAACAGATGTATGATCAACAAAAATCAGAACAAGACTCCATATGAAGTTTGGAACAACAGAAAGCCAAACATTCATTACTTTAAGATTTTTGGTTGTAAATGTTTTGTATTGAATAATGGGAAAAATCACCTTACTGCTTTTGCAGAAAAGGCTGATGAAGCTGTTTTTGTAGGATACTCATCTGTTAGTAAGGCTTATAGAGTTTTCAATAAAAGAACATTGCTAATAGAAGAATCTATCCATGTAGTATTTGATGAGCCAAGTCAATCTTCTGAAAAGAATCAAAGTATAAATCAAGATCTGTCTGCTGAGTTACAGAAGTTGGACGTTGGAAGAAATGAAGAATATGTTCCCATCATACTACCTAATCTAAGTTCAGCTGCTAACTCAAGTGCTGTTCATAATCACAGTGCTGATTGTCTAACAGACGAGTTGCTAACAGCTGACAGACCAGAGACTGTTCAACAGACGGCAAATGTTCAACAGACTACTACTGGAACTCCAACAGTAGTGTTGCAAGATCATAACAGAGGACAACATCCTGATCTGCAACCTGATCTCAGATGGCTCAAGAATCACCCTCCTGAATTGGTTATTGGTGATCCTTTAGATAGAGTGAAAACAAGAAGAGCTGCTGCACAAGATGCTATGTTTGTCACATTTCTATCTCAAATAGAGCCTAAACAAATTGAAGAAGCTCTCAATGACTCCTTCTGGATAGAAGCTATGCAAGAAGAGTTGAATCAATTTGAAAGGAATGAAGTCTGGTACTTAGTTCCTAGACCAAGTCATCAAAGAGTAATTGGCACTAAGTGGGTATTCAGAAATAAGATGAATGAAGATGGTGTTGTCACCAGAAACAAAGCAAGACTAGTGGCCAAGGGTTATTGTCAAGAAGAAGGAATTGACTTTGATGAAACTTTTGCACCAGTAGCAAGACTTGAAGCAATCAGACTGTTTCTTGCCTATGCTGCTCACAAGAACTTCACTGTCTATCAGATGGATGTGAAGTCTGCTTTTCTCAATGGAGAATTGCAAGAAGAAGTTTATGTTGAACAACCTCCAGGATTTGAAGTCTATCAAGAAGAGGACAAAGTATATCGTCTGAAGAAAGCCCTGTATGGACTGAAACAAGCTCCAAGAGCATGGTATGATACCCTATCTGATTTTCTTTTAATTAAAGGATTTCGTAAAGGTAAGGTAGATAAAACCTTGTTCACAATTGAATGGGAAAATCATATATTACTTGTGCAAATATATGTGGACGATATTATTTTTGGTTCAACTAACCAACAGATGTGTGATAAGTTCTCCAAGCTGATGCAGAATAAGTTTGAAATGAGCATGATGGGTGAACTTAATTACTTTCTTGGATTGCAAGTTAGACAGTTGCCTGATGGAATATTCATTAGCCAAGCAAAGTACACAAGAGATCTGTTCAAGAAATTTGGTATGGAAACTAGCTCAACAGCTAACATTCCTATGTCTACAAGTCTTCGTTTGGATAAAGATGAAGATGGCAAATCAGTGGACATAACCAAATATAGAGGCATTATTGGCTCATTGTTGTATCTAACAGCAAGCAGACCTGACATAATGTACTCAGTTGGAGTCTGTGCAAGATTTCAATCAAACCCCAAAGAATCTCATCTCTTAGCTGCCAAGAGAATATTGAAGTATGTTAAAGGCACTCAAGAATTGGGATTGTGGTATCCTAGAGAATCTGGATTTGAGCTTATTGGTTATTCAGATTCAGACCTTGCTGGCTGCAAGATTGACAGAAAGAGCACAACAGGTGCCTGTCAGTTCTTAGGCAGTCGTCTGATCTCATGGATGAGTAAGAAGCAAACCTCAGTTTCTATATCTACTGCTGAAGCTGAATATATAGCTGCTGGAGCCTGCTGTGCACAGATACTTTGGTTGAAGCACCAACTAGAAGACTACAACATCAAGATCAGTGGAATACCAATCTACTGTGACAATACAAGTGCAATTTCACTTACTCAGAACACTACAAGTCATTCAAGGACTAAACATATTGAGATTAAACATCATTTCATTAGAGATCATGTGGAAAAAGGCAATGTTTTGATTGAGTATGTTCATACTGATAATCAGATTGCTGATATCTTCACCAAACCTCTAAGTGAAGCAAGGTTCTCAACTCTAAGAGCTGAGTTAGGATTACTTAACCTGGATGCATAAGCTGAGGGGGAACTCATCAGAGGACTGGAGTTCAACAGCTTAGTTATCAGTCATTTATTTCAAGAATTAACTCTCAACAGACTAGTTAACTTATGAATTCTTAAAGACAGGGGGAACGTGTAAGACTAGCGGTACTTCTGTTCTAAAGATGAAATCTGTTAATGACAGTTAGTTGAAGTTGTGTTATCATGAAGACGTGTTCTTAATTCTTGAAAATTGAAGATTATTTTATCTTGCTGGATTGACAAACAGCAGAGGAAGATTACTAGCTATTGGCATTCTCTAGTAATATCAGATAACAGATCACTCGTCTGTCAGATAAGTTTAACTCTACTCATCTGATACCTTATATGAGCATGGTCATAAAACGCATTATTAGTAACACGCTTTTATAAGTAAACAGATTAGTGTCGATAGAGTTTCCCGCCCATCTGACATTAAAATAATAAAATTGAAATCCGCGACTCTCATCCGCACGATTAAAATCTGTCAGATTAGATCAACGGTTTAGATAAATCACGAAAACCGAATCAAAAGGAAACCTATAAAATCCGATCTGAACAGCATAGTCGTCTTACGCACTCAAAAATTCTCAAACTCTCTATCTCTCAAACCCTCTTGTTGCGAAAGTTCATTATTTTGCAGAATTTACTCACAAATCTCAGAAATGGACAAAGTTATTGAGGGAAGATACTTCAACTACAACAAATTCCATTTCTCTGGCACCGATTTGATGCGCGCTTTACTGGAAAAGATCAAGGAAGCATCTTTGGTCCCAGTCTTGGAAGCACACGAAGATAGGGTTTATCTTGAAGATGTATACCACTTCTACACTTCCAGGGAGTTCAACGATGATGACACCGTTATGACTGCTGTCATAGGTGGTAAGAAAATTGCTGTATCTGCTGCTGTTTTACATGAACTTTATAAGCTGACAGACAAGGGAGGAGATGTGACCGCGTTAGGGTCAGAAAAAGAAGAGGAATTTTGGGGAATTTGTGCTAAGAAGGGAGAGGAGATGTCTGGGACTTTAATGAAGACCCAGCTGAAGGATGAATACCAAAGATTTGCTGATATCATAGCAAAGGTTATGGATTGTGCTACGGGTTCTCTGGATGGTTTACCTAGAAGAAGGCTTCACACTATGATTTGTATTTACTATGGGATGAAAGTGAACTGGGCTGCTCATGTTTATGAGCTGTTAAGTGACAAAAGGCATTCTCATGCCATTCTGCTGAGTAACTTGTTTGCTTCTCTGCATTGCCCTATGGGTGGAGGAAAGCAAACCCATGGAAGCAAAGAGTTCAAACTCTACGAACCAGTAAGGCAACTGGTGGAAAACCCAAAGAGAAAAGCACCCAAACAGGCTAAGAAGACTCCTTCTAAGAAGAGCAAGAAGGAAGGTCAGACTAGTCAGTCTGCTGAGCCAACAGCACAGTCTGCTGTTGTAGCTGGATCAGCAGAGCCTGAAATTGAAGTCTCTAAGAAGGTGGTAGATGACTTCACTGTTGAAATTGAAAACATGAAGACAGGGTCATCCTCTGAAGGAACTGAGTCTGAAGAGGAAATTCCACTTCAAAGACTGAAGAGATTAAGGACAAGGAGTGAGGCAAGGGGACCTCCTACTGCCAACCCCCCTGCTACCAAGAAAATTCCAAAATCAAAGGCAAAGAGAACAGTTACCTTCTCTGAAAGGCCTGTTGAAACTGTGAGGGAAACAACAACTGAGGCAGAAAGGCCATTGCATATTGAAGAACCAGTTGTTGAAACTGCAAAGGCTGCTACTGCTGAACCAGAAAGTGTTCCTACAGTTGAAGGGACAACAGAAGACTCTACTGCTGCACTATCTGCTGATGTAGAAAAGGAACAGCAGATTAGTACACCACAAGAGGGAGAAATTCTGTTGCTGCATCCTACTCCAGTTGCTGCAACACCTATTCAAATAGTTGAAAGTCCTGAAGCTAAAAGAAAAAGAGCCATTAAGGGCAAAGCTTCAACTTGTATAACTGCTGCAGAGAAGAAGAAACTGGATGATGCTGAAAAGCAAAGGATGGCTGCTGAGAAAGCAGAAGAAGATAGGCTGAAAAGCCTAGAATTAAAAAGGCTGGAAGAAGAGGCCAGCAAAATGACCCAAGAGCAGAGAGATGCTTTTGAGGCAGCAGAGTTGGCTGCTGTCATTGAAGCAAGCATGAAGGATGCTCATGGTCATCAGCAAGGTGGTGGGATAGTGATTGGTGAATCAAGGGATCCAAACAAACCAATCCCAGCTATGCCTGCACCTAAGATCAAGGAAAAGAGGAGAGAAGAAATAAGATTATCTTTAGAGATTGTCAGGGAAGATCCTGAGATCTTTGAAGAATTTCTCAGAAGACTTGATGCTGAAAATGAAAGAGTCAATCGTCTGACACTCTTCCACTCTGAAAAGATCAAATACAATAGATGGAGAGAATTCAGATTAACCAAAAGTCCTGCTGAAATGGCCAAGTGGAAAGAATTCAAGGCTACAGAAGACTGGGTGTTGAAATGGCTTGAAACAAATTCACTCATTCAAGCACTTGATTCAGAATTCTTTCTGGACAGGTTAAGGATGAGGATTTGTCATGTGGTCAAAGAAGAGGCTAAGAAGATCTTTGCATCCATTTCTGAGGATTTTGATGACTCAGTAGATCTCAAAGAAAGATCTATTAAATTGGCTATTGCTCAAGCAATGGAGCTTTGGGCCAAGAAAGCAAGGAAGTTAAGGGGACAGCCAAGCTCAATGGTCCCACTTCCAAACATCAAGCATATTGTCTATGGACCAAACATCAAACCCTATGAGGAGCTGCCAGAGGAATCATCAACTACCTTTATTCCTCTTGACAACTTTACTTGGATTTGTAACAGGTCCGCTGTTGACAATGAAGGTCTGATGAGGACAGTTGAAGCTGTCAAGAAGATTATAGCCCCTGCTGAGGAAGAAAAAGAAAAGTCATCTGATCAACCAGAGCAAAAAGAGGGTACTTCAGACCCATCTGATCAGAACAGAAAACAGGGAGACAAGTCTGAGGCTGCTGATAAATCAAAGAAGGAAGAAGAAATTCCAGCAGATCAGTCAAAGGAGAAAGAAGTTGCTGCTGATGGAGATGATCAGGCTAAGGAGATGGAAAGCACTCCAAGCCTTGTTGATAAATCAGCTGATCAGTCTCTTGTCCTAACAACTCAATCATCAGAGCAACTCATCAAAGAAACACCTGCTGCAACAACAGATATACCTTCAACTTCAAATCTGTTGGACTCTATTCATCTAATGTTTACCAAATCCATGAAGGAGATGAAAGAAGAGTTAAAAGCAGAAGTGTTAGCTGCTGTTCATCAACCTATTCAGAAGGTTGCTGCTGCTGTTCCTACTGATTTAATGAAAGATACTGCTCAGAATGTACAATCTATATGTCAGGATATGGATTTACTTAGGAGAAGGACACAAAGCACCACTGAAGGTTGGAAGCAGATTGAACAAACTGTTGAATTGGCCCTCCAAGCAGAAGATGAAGTCATGGGCAACATGATGAAAGACTTCACTGCTTCATCAAATTGGATTCTGGGAACTCAAATCCAGTTGGGTGATCAAGGAGAAGACTTGCTCAAGGAAGTCAAGACTGTTAAAGCCAATCAACTTAAACAGCAAGCTCAGATCAATGCTATGGAAGAAAACATCAAGCTTCTATGTGATTCACTTCTAATCACACCAGTTGTGCCACAATATCCATCTGTCCCTGCTGATGATGACAAAAAGGGGGAAGAAAGGATATTTGGACAGCAAAGGGTTGATTTCCAAAGGGAAGGAAATCAAAATGCTGAAGAAACAGAAGTGTTAGAAGAATCTGAAGAGTCTGCTAATAATAGGAATGAAGCAGCAAATGAAGACACAAGCAGATTAGCAGATGAGAAGATCACAGAAGAAGAAGACCAAGCTGATGAGGAAGAATCTGAAGCAAAAGCCAAGTCAGACAAAGAACTAGCTGCTGCCAAAGATTCAGTTGAAGAACAGCTTGATCCTGATGTTAAAAAGAAGAAGCTAGAGCTGTTGATGCAGAAATTGGAAGTTGGAACCTCCAAGTCTGCTGAAGAAGAAAAGAAGACAGAAGACTAGCTTGGCTAGATTTTCTTTAAAAATTCCTGTAATCTTTTAAAGTATTTTGTACTTCTCATCTTTCAACTTGTAAAATGTAATCAGTTCTATATTTATAAAATTGCAAGTTTGACTCCAACATATCATTTCTATCTCAGAAATTTTTGAGGATCAAAACTTTAGTTTAGGTACAGGTACTTAGCTGGAGTTTTGTCATCATCAAAAAGGGGGAAATTGTTGGATGAAGATGAAGATGAAAGAAGACAAGTAATTAAGGGAAGGTTTTGATGATTTCCAAAACGTCATAATCAGCTAAGTATGGAAAGCTTAGTTCCCTTAGAAGAATATTGAACTGGTAAAAGAAGACATCAGAAGAGTTCAAAGTTCAAAGCTCAGAAGACTAGTGATCTCTTGCTGAATCAGCGAACAGAAGGGTAGATCATCAGCCGAGTCAAATCAGATGAGTTCAGTATTTGATCAGCAGAGTATCTATCAGCAGAGTCGTTTTGATCAGCAGAGTAGAAGAGGTCATGAGATTAGTCCAACGGTAATAAATGCACCTAAGTGTAATAAATGCTGTAAGAGAAGGGTAGCAATGGCAAATGATTGAAGATATCCTCGGATCAGCAGAGTGCATTAAATGCAGCATTAAATGCGATGGACAGAAAGGTACTGTACACAGTACGGAATGCTGCAGGGAGCCGTTTCAAAAAGAGCTGAAGGATGGATTTGAATTGTGACTTGCCTTCAACGGTCATAATTTCATCTCCATGTATAAATAGAGCTGAATTTCAAATCGAGCAAGAACACAACAACAATCAGAGATCGAAATTTTGAAGCAGAATTTCTCTAAGTCTCAAAAGCTCGAACAGCTCACTCGTCTGGTGGAAGTCATCTGTTGACAGAAACCCAGTTGAAGAAATCAGAAAAACATTATCTGAGTGATTTTGTAATAGCTGAGTGTTGTGCGAAGTGAGAATCCATCTGTGTGAGTGATTCTACTTTAGAGGATAGGTTTTCTTTGTGAATTCCTATTGCGAGCTTACAGCCTTCTCATTAGTTGTTTAGGTGTAAGTGGAGAAATATTGTAATCTTTGTGATTATAGTATAACCCAGAATCTGTGTGATCTGGAAGAGTGGACTAAAGGATTTTTATCCATATAACCACTATAAAAATTCTTTGTGTTATCTTGCATTTAAAGTTTTCTTGCATATTTTAAAGTTTGCATTTTAAACACTTTGAATCAAACAAAAGATTTTATAAGGAGTTTGAAAACTGGGGATAAAATCTTTTTAGAACTTAGTTTACTTGTGAAAAACACTTTTAAACAATCCGCTGCAAGTATACTCTTGAAAAACTGTTTGCTGAAAAACAGCTAAGTCATTGTAAGAAGAGTGGTCAGTCGTCTGTTCAAGATTTGTTCACGATCAGACTAGTCTGCTTACTGTTCTTCATCAGCTTAGTCTGCTGACAGAAGACTGAAAAGTTTTTAAGTTCAAAAATTTTCAGAGGTCTATTCACCCCCCCCCTCTAGACCTCATCTGACCACTTGGGACCAACACCTCTTGATGCACAAATTCAATTTAAATCCTCGAATTTTGAATTTTGAAGCTTTGGTGGGGGAATTTCGGGTATTGTGTTTAATGTGGGGAATTTGAGGATTTTGGAGTGAATGGGTGAGTGATGAAGGATTGAGAGTGAAGGAGATAATGGTTTTTTTGAGTGGGTTTGGAAGATTAAATTGAGTGAGGGACGAGAGTTAGGGACGAGAGAGGGGGAAGATAGTGTGTGAGACTTGTTTGAAATGGAAGGTGAGTAGTGTGTTTAAAAAATGACGTCTCTTTTCTTTTTTTTTTTATTTAAACAACACAATTACTCCCTTTTCTTTTGTTCGCGACCCATGGTTCGTTTAGCTTGACCTTGCTCGATTGTGCTTGTCAATCTTCGATCTTTCACGCGCGCTCATTTACCTACAACACAAAACGCGACAACAAAAAGAAAAACAAAAACAACACAAAACACAAAACAACAAAGGAAAAAGAAATAGGCTCGGGTTGCCTCCCGAGAAGCGCTTGTTTATAGTCAGTAGCTCGACTTTAAACTTTTCTTTTCTTTTAGGGTGGCCAATAATCGAATAGGATCCCATCGGGATCAAGTATGAGCACCGGCCTCCTCGCTTTTAAATTTGTCCCACGCCTTAATTTTTCCATTGTACGGTCTTTTTAGACGGATTTGAACCACATATCAAATCGAAAACTTTTATCTCCCGGTTCAAATCTCTTGTAATCTTTACCCATAATTATCCACGTTGCTTTGCTCGGGTGGATCCACTTGTCTTCTTCGGGAATAACCAAGTCCACATAAGAATATTTGATGACATTTTGATCAAACCCTTCATCCATGATGAATTTAGCTTCCTCTGCAAGCTCTTTGGATCCACCTTGTTCTTCTTCTCTAGTGTAAAGCTTATTTGTTTCTAACATTTCACTCGGTTCATTAAAACTTTCATTAGGAGCAACTGATTCGATTGTACTCGGCAAAGTTCCAGGGGATCTTATGAATAAAGCTTGCGAGATTTGCTCCATTTGTGTTTGAAGAGCCCTTAATGTCCTCGAGTCTTCTTCCAATTGTTTGGAAATTTCTTCCAATTTAGAATCATTGTCAACCATGTATTTGGTGGTGTGCTCCATGAACATAGTGAATGCTTCTTCCAAAGATGATTTTGCTTCTACCGGAGGTTGAGAATATTCATGATAGTTCGGTTGGATGAATGAAGTAGTCATCATCATATCCGGCTGTGGTCCATCTCCCCACTAAATGTTCCTTGGATAATACGGGTTATCTCCCCATTCGATATTGTAGCTATTGTAAGGGGGACTCGGCTCATAATGATTACCCATGTATAAATTCCCATATTGAAAATGAGTTGGACTCATTGGGCAACCGGCGATTGTGTTCTCCCCCATGCAATGCATATAATAACAAAGTGATTGTCCCTCGGTTGACCTTGGATAGCAATCATTGTAGGCCATCGTACCTAGGAAGACAAAGATCACAACGTAAATAGCAAATCCAAGTTAAGATATACAAGAATATAAATTGGCAAACAATCGTTACAACTCCCGGGCAACGGCGCCAAAAACTTGTTACGCTCCAAATACTAGTACGCAAACACGCAAGTATACGGTCGTTACAAGTAATAAAGTGATAAGGAGTGTTGAACCCACGAGGAATTGTTCAATTAATTACCAACTAACGTCTTGTTACTTCGACTTAGATTTGTAAGTTGAGTATGGTGAAGTGGTGATGATTTTTGTATTAAAACTAAATGAGGTGATCAAGAAACTAACACTTGACTTAATATATGTAAAGGCTTCTACGATTTTACGTCACCTAGTTCAATTCAAGACAAACGACTCAACAATTGGCAACCACACTCATGTTTGTTGTTCAAGATTTCATAAAATATTCATACGTATCTTCCGAATAGCGTACGAACCTACCAAAGTAGACTAATCCAATTTATGTCCAAAAGGATTAAGCCTAAGTGTTGCTTTAATTCTCAATCCTTATAAGAACATGAAATGTCCTAGGTATATTTCTATCCTAAAATCAATTCACAACCTAGTTTCATAATCTAATCTTTAATCAACTATGTCTAGCAATTAAAGATCAATCTATTTCATCCTATGGTTGGCCTAACCACAAGTTGACAAAGGCTCAAACTAGTTTAACAAACACTTGTATACAAGCATAGCAACAACCATTAACTCATCATTTAATCAAGAATCAAGAACCAAACATAGGATCAATAAAACCATAGAATTAATGAGATTAGCCACTCATAACAATAATATATCATTCATTACATTAAAAGACATCAATATAAATGAACAAAGTAAAAGAGTTTAGAGTAAGCTTATTGAAGAGGTCTTCAACAACTTCTCCCTCAATGCCTTTTTATCTTCTTTGGGGAGTCCAAGTGAGAGTTCTTCTCTTTTCTTCAAAAGGGAGGCAAGAGAGAAAATGCAAAGTGATGATGTGTAGAATTGCAAGAGTTCTCAAAAGAATTCCACCTTCTACCCTTATAACCTAGCAAACTATCACCCACTCATGCCTAAATTACCCCAAAAACTATAGTAACAAAGGCCAAAAAGTCTCTAAAGGAGGTTGTATTTACAAGTGGGAGAAGGGCTATAGACAATTAGGCCCTCAAAAAACGCTAAAAAATAGAGCAGACCTCGTCGCGGCAAGGTTTATACCGTAGGCAAACTTGCCTTTTCTGCCACCAGCTCGCCGCGGCGAGCCTCAACCTCGCCGCGGCGAGGTTTTGGCCGTAGGTGAGCTGGTGTTTTATGCTCTGCCGCACTTCCTTCCGAGCAGAATATATTTTGATTCCGAACTCCGAATCCTGATCCGTAAATTCCGTAGCGTAGCAAACTCACTCATCTATGACATATCCAAAATTCAGCTCATTTGGATCATCCATGAAATATTTATGCATGTTCTAGTGAGCAGCTATCTACGTTCTTGTACGTACAATTTACTTCGGGTTCTATTTCCTTTGAAGCTCAAGCTTGACTCGCGGGGTTGGTAGAGCGACTCGTATCATTGATACGCAACTCTGGATCTCTCTATGATGTTAATACCTACAAACCACGGAGAAAACGATCAATACGAGAACAAAAACACAAAAGACGAACAAAGGCCAAACAAAGGGGCCAAAAGCACAAAAGAAACGAAAACACGAGAAGACACACAAAAACTCGAATCAAAACAAGATGTTTTGGGCTTAAAGAGATAGGTAATAACGACATTTTCGCGGCGTTATCAACACCCCCAAACTTAAACACTTGCTAGTCCTCGAGCAAAGAAAACAGAACAAGAACAAAACAAACATACTTAAGATCGAAATGCTAAAACTTAACACTTTCAAATTATTCTTTAAACAAGCTCCACGTGTGTGTGTGATGGCTTCGGCTAGATTCTATCTTAGGTGAATAATTTCCGATAGGTCAAAATCATCGGTTCTATTTTCATGGACTTCTAATGTTTAACAAAGAATCTCTCCTTACCGTGGATTACAAACTTAATGCTCAAATCACTTCACGGGACTAAGTTATAGGTAATTTAAGAGTGTGTTCCCTATTCTTGAATTAATTGACGATTTTAGCTCCTAACTCTTTTCTCACCACACTTGTGCTTTACAAGAATATTACAGTACGATATTAGCACTAATGGCGAACTTGATGCAATTTTGCTTTTGTGGGCTACTAGCACCACACTCTTTTCTTCTATTACAACTTTTGCACTAAAACAATGATATAGAGAAATTACCAAAAATTATCAATGAGTATTATCAATTGAAGGCTTAGCCTTTCTTTTCTCTCATAGAAGTGCGTACATTTTAGCAACTTCTCTACTCATTTCTTTTAAGAGTTAGGTGTTCAAAGGTTTTTCATTCTCGAAAAGGGTTTACTCCCCCAAACATAGGCCATTTATGCTCTTTTTACATTTAGATTCCAAGCTATGGATTGGAGGGATTCTAAGTTAAGCAAAAGGAGTCCTAGAACCTATTATCGCTAAAGTTCGTTATCCTCTTTAAATATTAACTAACCTTAGCCAATGTGCTTTTAACTTAGTAGAGCATGCTCAAATAATAATAAGAATTTGAAAAATTTTTGGCGGGTCGACCTAGCATGCAACAAGCGCGACCTTACTCCCCCAAACTTAAAATGCACAATGACCCCATTGTGTGAATTGAGAATGATGGAGTAAGGTACGACACGACAAAAAACAAGAACACAACAATAACACAAGCAAAACAAAACGAAACGAAACGAAACGATAAACGAGAGAGCACGGCTCTAAATAAGGTCCAACAAGCAAACGTTATCGATTTAAACGAGTAAACATGCCAACATCTCTCAAGAGTTAATAACAAAATCAACACAAGATGAGAATATAATTAAAACATTGTAAGCTCAATTTAAACCGACGGGGCTGCGTAAATTTAAATCCGACGTCCCTTTATGTATGCTTCCCATGGTTGCTCCTGTATTCAGTGGTTTCGTGCATTGAGAGCCCGCTCCATTGCTTTCCCGTACTCTTCCCTTTTATTTCAAATGCGCAAATTTTTCCCCAAACTCATGTTGCAACTACACAACTTCAATAAATTAATACCCCGGCAACTCCACAATCGAAAACTAGCAAAGTTGGCAAAACTACTCTCACGAGAAATTTATCGAACACCTTCCGTGCACACCCAAAATTACTACTTTTCTACTACTTTTACTAGAACTTCCACCCAAAAATTTTCAACACCAAACAACCAATACCATCAAGCAATACTAACAAGGAGTTTAGCCATACATACCTCTTGATGCACAAATTCAATTTAAATCCTCGAATTTCAAATTTTGAAGCTTTGGTCGGGAATTTCGGGTATTGTGTTTAATGTGGGGAATTTTGAGGCTTTTGGAGTGAATGGGTGAGTGATGAAGGATTGAGTGTGAAGGAGATAATGATTTTTTTGAGTGGGTTTGGAAGATTAAATTGAGTGAGGGACGAGAGAGGCGGAAGATAGTGTGTGAGACTTGTTTGAAATGGAAGGTGAGTAGTGTGTTTAAAAAATGACGTCTCTTTTTTTTTTTTTTTTTATTTAAACAACACAATTACTCACTTTTCTTTTGTTCGCGACCCATGGTTCGTTTAGCTTGACCTTGCTCGATTGTGCTTGTCAATCTTCGATCTTTCACGCGCGCTCATTTACCTACAACACAAAACGCGACAACGAAAAGAAAAACAAAAACAACACAAAACACAAAACAACAAAGGAAAAAGAAATAGGCTCGGGTTGCCTCCCGAGAAGCGCTTGTTTATAGTCAGTAGCTCGACTTTAAACTTTTCTTTTCTTTTAGGGTGGCCAATAATCGAATAGGATCCCATCGGGATCAAGTATGAGCCCCGACCTCCTCGCATTTAAATTAGTCCCACGCCTTAATTTTTTCATTGTACGGTCTTTTGAGACGGATTTGAACCACATATCAAATCGAAAACTTTTATCTCCCGGTTCAAATCTCTTGTAATCTTTACCCATAATTATCCACGTTGCTTTGCTCGGGTGGATCCACTTGTCTTCTTCGGGAATAACCAAGTCCACATAAGAATATTTGATGACATTTTGATCAAACCCTTCATCCATGATGAATTTAGCTTCCTCTGCAAGCTCTTTGGATCCACCTTGTTCTTCTTCTCTAGTGTAAAGCTTATTTGTTTCTAACATTTCACTCGGTTCATTAAAACTTTCATTAGGAGCAACTGATTCGATTGTACTCGGCAAAGTTCCAGGGGATCTTATGAATAAAGCTTGCGAGATTTGCTCCATTTGTGTTTGAAGAGCCCTTAATGTCCTCGAGTCTTCTTCCAATTATTTGGAAATTTCTTCCAATTTAGAATCATTGTCAACCATGTATTTGGTGGTGTGCTCCATGAACATAGTGAATGCTTCTTCCAAAGATGATTTTGCTTCTACCGGAGGTTGAGAATATTCATGATAGTTCGGTTGGATGAATGAAGTAGTCATCATCATATCCGGGTGTGGTCCATCTCCCCACTAAATGTTCCTTGGATAATACGGGTTATCTCCCCATTCGATATTGTAGCTATTGTAAGGGGGACTCGGCTCATAATGATTACCCATGTATAAATTCCCATATTGAAAATGAGTTGGACTCATTGGGCAACCGGCGATTGTGTTCTCCCCCATGCAATGCATATAATAACAAAGTGATTGTCCCTCGGTTGACCTTGGATAGCAATCATTGTAGGCCATCGTACCTAGGAAGACAAAGATCACAACGTAAATAGCAAATCCAAGTTAAGATATACAAGAATATAAATTGGCAAAGAATCGTTACAACTCCCGGGCAACGGCGCCAAAAACTTGTTACGCTCCAAATACTAGTACGCAAACACGCAAGTATACGGTCGTTACAAGTAATAAAGTGATAAGGAGTGTCGAACCCACGAGGAATTGTTCAATTAATTACCAACTAACGTCTTGTTACTTCGACTTAGATTTGTAAGTTGAGTATGGTGAAGTGGTGATGGTTTTGGTATTAAAACTAAATGAGGTGATCAAGAAACTAACACTTGACTTAATATATGTAAAGACTTCTACGATTTTACGTCACCTAGTTAAATTCAAGACAAACGACTCAACAATTGGCAACCACACTCATGTTTGTTGTTCAAGATTTCATAAAATATTCATACGTATCTTCCGAATAGCGTACGAACCTAACAAAGTAGACTAATCCAATTTATGTCCAAAAGGATTAAGCCTAAGTGTTGCTTTAATTCTCAATCCTTATAAGAACATGAAATGTCCTAGGTATATTTCTATCCTAAAATCAATTCACAACCTAGTTTCATAATCTAATCTTTAATCAACTATGTCTAGCAATTAAAGATCAATCCATTTCATCCTATGGTTGGCCTAACCACAAGTTGACAAAGGCTCAAACTAGTTTAACAAACACTTGTATACAAGCATAGCAACAACCATTAACTCATCATTTAATCAAGAATCAAGAACCAAACATAGGATCAATAAAACCATAGAATTAATGAGATTAGCCACTCATAACAATAATATATCATTCATTACATTAAAAGACATCAATATAAATGAACAAAGTAAAAGAGTTTAGAGTAAGCTTATTGAAGAGGTCTTCAACAACTTCTCCCTCAATGCCTTTTTATCTTCTTTGGGGAGTCCAAGTGAGAGTTCTTCTCTTGTCTTCAAAAGGGAGGCAAGAGAGAAAATGCAAAGTGATGATGTGTAGAATTGCAAGAGTTCTCAAAAGAATTCCACCTTCTACCCTTATAACCTAGCAAACTATCACCCACTCATGCCTAAATTACCCCAAAAACTATAGTAACAAAGGCCAAAAAGTCCCTAAAGGAGGTTGTATTTACAAGTCGGAGAAGGGCTATAGACAATAAGGCCCTCAAAAAACGCTAAAAAATAGAGCAGACCTCGTCGCGGCGAAGTTTATACCGTAGGCAAACTTGCCTTTTCTGCCACCAGCTCGCCGCGGCGAGCCTCAACCTCGCCGCGGCGAGGTTTTGGCCGTAGGTGAGCTGGTGTTTTCTGCTCTGCCGCACTTCCTTCCGAGCAGCATATATTTTGATTCCGAACTCCGAATCCTGATCCGTAAACTCCGTAGCGTAGCTAACTCACTCATCTATGACATATCCAAAATTCAGCTCATTTGGATCATCCATTAAATATTTATGCATGTTCTAGTGAGCAGCTATATACGTTCTTGTACGATTTACTTCGGGTTCTATTTCCTTTGAAGCTAAAGCTTTACTCGCAGGGTTGGTAGAGCGACTCGTATCATTGATACGCAACTCCGAATCTCTCTATTATGTTAATACCTACAAACCACGGAGAAAACGATCAATACGAGAACAAAAACACAAAAGACGAACAAAGGCCAAACATAGGGGCCAAAAGCACAAAAGAAACGAGAACACGAGAAGACACACAAAAACTCGAATCAAAACAAGATGTTTTGGGCTTAAAGAGATAGGTAATAACGACATTTTCGCGGCGTTATCAACACCCCCAAACTTAAACACTTGCTCGTCCTCGAGCAAAGAAAACAGAACAAGAACAAAACAAACATACTTAAGATCGAAATGCTAAAACTTAACACTTTCAAATTATTCTTTAAACAAGCTCCACGTGTGTGTGTGATGGCTTCGGCTAGATTCTATCTTAGGTGAATAATTTCCGATAGGTCAAAATCATCGGTTCTATTTTCATGGACTTCTAATGTTTAACAAAGAATCTCTCCTTACCGTAGATTACAAACTTAATGCTCAAATCACTTCACGGGACTAAGTTATAGGTAATTTAAGAGTGTGTTCCCTATTCTTGAATTAATTGACGATTTTAGCTCCTAACTCTTTTCTCACCACACTTGTTTTTACAATGAAACAAGGCACATTGTGCTTTACAAGAATATTACAATACGATATTAGCACTAATGGCGAACTTGATGCAATTTTGCTTTTGTGGGCTACTAGCACCACACTATTTTCTTCTATTACAACTTTTGCACTAAAACAATGATATAGAGCAATTACCAAAAATGATCAATGAGTATTATCAATTGAAGGCTTAGCCTTTCTTTTCTCTCATAGAAGTGCGTACATTTTAGCAACTTCTCTACTCATTTCTTTTAAGAGTTAGGTGTTCAAAGGTTTTTCATTCTCGAAAAGGGTTTACTCCCCCAAACATAGGCCATTTATGCTCTTTTTACATTTAGATTCCAAGCTATGGATTGGAGGGATTCTAAGTTAAGCAAAAGGAGTCCTAGAACCTATTATCGCTAAAGTTCGTTATCCTCTTTAAATATTAACTAACCTTAGCCAATGTGCTTTGAACTTAGTAGAGCATGCTCAAATAATAATAAGAATTTGAAAAATTTTTGGCGGGTCGACCTAGCATGCAACAAGCGCGACCTTACTCCCCCAAACTTAAAATGCACAATGTCCCCATTGTGTGAATTGAGAATGATGGAGTAAGGTACGACACGACAAAAAACAAGAACACAACAAAAACACAAGCAAAACAAAACGAAACGAAACGAAACGATAAACGAGAGAGCACGGCTCTAAATAAGGTCCAACAAGCAAACGTTATCGATTTAAACGAGTAAACATGCCAACATCTCTCAAGAGTTAATAACAAAATCAACACAAGATGAGAATATAATTAAAACATTGTAAGCTCAATTTAAACCGACGGGGCTGCGTAAATTTAAATCCAACGTCCCTTTATGTATGCTTCCCATGGTTGCTCCTGTATTCAGTGGTTTCGTGCATTGAGAGCCCGCTCCATTGCTTTCCCGTACTCTTCCCTTTTATTTCAAATGCGCAAATTTTTCCCCAAACTCATGTTGCAACTACACAACTTCAATAAATTAATACCCCGGCAACTCCACAATCGAAAACTAGCAAAGTTGGCAAAACTACTCTCACGAGCAATTTATCGAACACCTTCCGTGCACACCCAAAATTACTACTTTTCTACTACTTTTACTAGAACTTCCACCCAAAAATTTTCAACACCAAACAACCAATACCATCAAGCAATACTAACAAGGAGTTTAGCCATACATACCTCTTGATGCACAAATTCAATTTAAATCCTCGAATTTCAAATTTTGAAGCTTTGGTGGGGGAATTTCGGGTATTATGTTTAATGTGGGGAATTTGAGGCTTTTGGAGTGAATGGGTGAGTGATGAAGGATTGAGAGTGAAGGAGATAATGATTTTTTTGAGTGGGTTTGGAAGATTAAATTGAGTGAGGGACGAGAGAGGGGGAAGATAGTGTGTGAGACTTGTTTGAAATGGAAGGTGAGTAGTGTGTTTAAAAAATGACGTCTCTTTTCTTTTTTTTTTTTTATTTAAACAACACAATTACTCACTTTTCTTTTGTTCGCGACCCATGGTTCGTTTAGCTTGACCTTGCTCGATTGTGCTTGTCAATCTTCGATCTTTCACGCGCGCTCATTTACCTACAACACAAAACGCGACAACGAAAAGAAAAACAAAAACAACACAAAACACAAAACAACAAAGGAAAAAGAAATAGGCTCGGGTTGCCTCCCGAGAAGCGCTTGTTTATAGTCAGTAGCTCGACTTTAAACTTTTCTTTTCTTTTAGGGTGGCCAATAATCGAATAGGATCCCATCGGGATCAAGTATGAGCCCCGGCCTCCTCGCTTTTAAATTTGTCCCACGCCTTAATGTTGGATGAAGATGAAGATGAAAGAAGACAAGTAATTAAGGGAAGGTTTTGATGATTTCCAAAACATCATAATCAACTAAGTATGGAAAGCTTAGTTCCCTTAGAAGAATTTTGAACAAGTAAAAGAAGACATCAGAAGAGTTCAAAGTTCAAAGCTCAGAAGACTAGTGATCTCTTGCTGAAACAGCGAACAGAAGGGTAGACCATCAGCCGAGTCAAATCAGATGAGTTCAGTATTTGATCAGCAGAGTATCTATCAGCAGAGTCGTTTTGATCAGCAGAGTGGAAGAGATCAAGAGATTAGTCCAACGGTAATAAATGCACTTGGTGTAATAAATGCTGAAAGAGAAGGGTAGTAATGGCAAATGATTGAAGATATCCTCGGATCAGCAGAGTGCATTAAATGCAGCATTAAATGCGATGGACAGAAAGGTACTGTACACAGTACGGAATGCTGCAGGGAGCCGTTTCAAAAAGAGCTGAAGGATGGATTTGATTTGTGACTTGCCTTCAACGGTCATAATTTCATCTCCATGTATAAATAGAGCTGAATTTCAAATCGAGCAACACACAACAACAATCAGAGATCGAAATTTTGAAGCAGAATTTCTCTAAGTCTCAAAAGCTCGAACAGCTCACTCGTCTGGTGGAAGTCATCTGTTGACAGAAACCAAGTTGAAGAAATCAGAAAAACATTATCTGAGTGATTTTGTAATAGCTGAGTGTTGTGCGAAGTGAGAATCCATCTTTGTGAGTGATTCTACTTTAGAGGATAGGTTTTCTTTGTGAATTCCTATTGTGAGCTTACAGCCTTCTCATTAGTTGGTTAGGTGTAAGTGGAGAAATATTGTAATCTAAGTGATTATAGTATAACCCAGAATCTGTGTGATCTGGAAGAGTGGACTAAAGGATTTTTATCCATATAACCACTATAAAAATTCTTTGTGTTATCTTGCATTTAAAGTTTTCTTGCATATTTTAAAGTTTGCATTTTAAACACTTTGAATCAATTAAAAGATTTTATAAGGAGTTTGAAAACTGGGGATAAAATCTTTTAGAACTTAGTCTACTTGTGAAAAACACTTTTAAACAATCCGCTGCAAGTATACTCTTGGAAAACTGTTTTGCTGAAAAACAGCTAAGTTATTGTAAGAAGAGTGGTCAGTCGTCTGTTCAAGATTTGTTCACGATCAGACTAGTCTGCTTACTGTTCTTCATCAGCTTAGTCTGCTGACAGAAGATTTAAAAGTTTTTAAGTTCAAAAATTTTAAGAGGTCTATTCACCCCCCCTCTAGACCTCATCTGACCACTTGGGACCAACAAGTGGTATCAGAGCAGGTTGTTCATTAGAATCAGCTGCCTGATCAACGAGCTTGATCCGAGTGTTTTTCAAAGGCTTTCAAAACTTTTCAAAAGAGCATCTTTTTGAAAAATAAAAACCTTTTGAAAAATGGACTGTATCAGCCATGTTCCCCACATTGCTGGTATGTCGTTTGAGGACTGGAAGATTAGAATGGAAATCTTCCTTGCTGCCTATAATGACAACATGTACACATGTATCATTAAAGGTCCATTCAGATTCACAAAGACCATTAAAATAAATGAGGTAGATACGGTTGTGGAGAAAGACCTTCATGAGATGACTCCAGAGGAGATAAAGCTTTACAATCTTGATAAAGTTGGGAGATTCATCATGACTAAAGCCCTGGATAATGATCGGTTTGACAAGGTCAAACATTGCAAAACTGCAAAGGAGATGTGGGACAAAGTCAGAGACATGAGCGAAGGCAATGATGCTATCAAGGAGCATCAACTCACTGTTGCATTGGAGAAACTTGACAACTTCAAGATGAAGTCTGGAGAAACCATTGATCAGATGGATACCAGATTCACCAGAACTTTGAATGAAGTTTTAAAGTTGGGAAAGACCTTCACTGACAAGGAGATCACCGTCAGAGTACTAAAGGCCCTACCCCCAAAGTTCAACATGAAAGTAACAGCAATGGAAGAGTCAAGGGTGTTGGGATTCGGTAAGAAAAACAGCCCTAGGCACAGCGGAATATAAAATTTTCTAGGGCCTCTTAAAGAATCTTGCCAGGATATTCTCTAGTTGTATATATATAAATATAAATAAATGACAGTATAAGTTTTCTCGTTTATACCTGTCTCCTTGCAAATCCTCGGCTAGCAAGACGAGCTCTGAATTCTGCCTCGGTAAGATCGACCCACACCTTTGTTTAGCGCCCCACGTGTTGCGCCTCTACGAGTTGATACACCACAATATCACGAAAATTAATATATCCTAATCAACTGGAACATAGGGTATATTAATATCTAGGTTTTAGAACAACTTTGGAACGAAGAATCGAAGACGAAAATTCTTCCAAAGTGGAAGTACAGTTCGGCCGATCCAGAGAGGGAGAGGGAGAGAATTTTTGCTCTTCTTGATTTTTCTTGTAGAGTTGTGTATGAGATATGAGACCTAGTCTCTTATTTATAGATATCTCATAAAACCTAATCCTTCTAGGATTAGGATACTAATTCTCCTACATGGGCCATGGCCCTCTTTAATTAGAAGACTAAGTCTTCTAATTAATTCATGGCGCATATTAATTAATCTTTCAGGGCTTTATTTAATCTCCCAATTAAATAGCCCAATTAATTAAATCATCTCCCAATTAATTAATTAAACTCCAAGTCTAATTAAATTAATTATTCTATTAATTAATTAAATCATAATTAATTAATTTACTCATAAATTAAATTCCAATTTAATTTATAATCTTGATCCAATTCCAATTGGATCCATTTTCGTTCCATATGGGTCGACCCAGTCGACCCACCCATTTAATCGACCCAGTCGATTTTGACCCAGTCGACCCAGTCAACTGGTTCGTTCCTACTTCCTCGCTTTCGCTTCATGTGTATTGTGTATGCCCCCGTAGGTTCACCACATAATTGGCCGCGGGTTGTAATTAAATATTATTTAATTACTCGAGCAATTAATTACTCTAAATTAATCGAACACTCTGTCGATTAATCATTCTAAAATTAGCACCCCTGCTAATTTGGGAATTCTCCCACACTCCACGGTCGATGTCCAGTCACAAGCCCATGGAGCCCAATCACTGGTGAATTAATTCAGTGAACCTTTTATCATTTACAATTTCCATATACGACATAATCTCTCCATCGATCAATCTCCCAGTCGAGACTTAAGGGTAGGTTTTTCATCGGATTCCCTTATCTTTTGTCTTGACCTTATGTTCTCTGATCTCGAAATAAATTCTCTTTGACTTAACCTTTATGAGCTACTTACATAAAGCCGTCAGATACCTCGGCCGAGGATTTTACCAGAATTAATTTCTCACAGAAATCCATAGGAGAATTTCCCAACCTATCAAGTCGGGTCAATGGATCCTTTGTTGATGATATGAACCTGCATACGAGTTCCTCTATACCCAATATGAATCCATAGAGACTTTCTGGCGATCTCCAGTCAGCCGGGACTCATATCAAAGCATAGACGTTCTCGCACCAGATAAACTCTATCATCTCAAGTAGTTAGGGATCGTTCCTCGTATACTATTGTAAATCGGAATAACTTCAACCCCGATATGCGACTACCGCTTCCATGGTGAGTTATTTCCTAATTGGGGTATTCAGTGCGCTTGCCATCCCAGCAAGCCACCCACTTATGTGTATCGACTATCCCAGTCACGCTCGTGGACCCCAGCGTTCTCCAGTTCATCGGAGTATACACAATAGTGAGAGTCTAACCAAATCCAACGATGTCCTATCTCGATTGGATTCTACGACTCTTGAATATGTTCTAGATCACGGCCTTGGAGATCAGTCCACGGGTTGTCCCATAGCCCTGTGATCTAAGGACTTCTATCCTTATGCGTAGATAATTATTACATAAGATAAACATGACCATTTAATAATAAAATGCATTTATTAATCCAATTGAATGGTCCTTTCAATTAAATGCAGCCAAAATAGTTGGCTTGCAGGACACTATTCTATCAAAGGGATTTGGGAAAAATCTCTCTTACTGAGCTGTTTTCTGTACTCAAGGCATTCGAGTATAAACTGCCTAGGATGGGAATTGAAGAAACCTCAACTTCAGGACCCACAGCTGCACTTGTTGCTGCTGAAAACCAAAGAAGACCAGCTCAAAGAAATGCTGAAGTGGACTCATCTGATGAAGCCACTCTACTCAACAAAAAGGAGTACACTGCTGGAGATGTTGCACTGTTGATGAACAATTTCAAGAAGTTCTACAAAAGAAAAATGAAGAACAAATACAACAATGCTTCTACTTCTAAACCTAACTTTTCTTCTCAAGAAAAAGATGATTATAAATCAAAACTAATGTGTTACAACTGCAGGAAATTGGGACACTTCATCAAAGACTGCCCATATCCAAAAGCAGAGAAGTACACTGAAGAAGAGAAGAAAATGAGAAAAGAAAGAAAGCATCAGAGAGGCAAGGCAATGATGGCTGAAGCAGAAAAGCTCGCTGCTGTCTACTCATCTGATTCAGATTCAGACACGTCTGATGAAGAATCGTCTGATGAAGAAAAACCTGCTCTCTTATGTCTTATGGCAAAGGAATCTGATGACTCTGAGGATGAGGTAACTCCTCAAGAAAATGAATTGTTTAATTCTCTAGAGCAAATGATGTTGAATAATACTACTATTGCTGGAGAGTTTGTTAAGCTTAAGGAAGAGATGAACTTGCTAAAAGAGCAAAATAGTTCACTGAAACTTTTAGCTGAAAAGCCAAAAGAATCAGCTGAATATAAACAGCTTGAGCAAGAGCATGAATCTCTGAAAGCTGAATGTGAGGTTTATAAAGGAAAAATCATGGAACTTGAGAAAATTATTGAGTCTCATGATAAGTCAACTGTTGCATCCATGCATACATCTAAGAAACAGGAGACACCTTTAGAAAAGAAAAAATTAGAATTGAATCATACTGAAAAATTCATATCAGCTGACAATAGTAAGGTCATTCTGTATGTTCAAACTTCTAAACCTACCTCATCTGAGAAAGTGGTAAAGGAGAAGAAATCTCCTAAGGCTAAAAAGAGCAAAGAGCCTAGTGTAGGAAATCAGACTAGTAAGACCAAACAGCAGAGTCCTAAGAAGTCTGCTGATAAAGCTAAAGTCAATCAGACTAGTGGTAAAACTAAGTCAAAAACAAATGAGCAAGCATCTAGTAAACCAAAGAAGCATAAGAACAAGAAAAATCAAAATGCTTGGTATGGAAATGAGTCATATTATGTGCAACCTGCTGCATATCATCCTATGTATCATGCACCTCAATTTCCTAGTTACTATGCACCTTATCCTGCTCATCCAATGCATGCATATCCTGCTTATCATGCACCTTACCCTGCTTATGAACATTATTCATATCATACTGATCATCAACATGACTCATCTGATAACTATGATAAAAATGAAACTGTTCATGCTCCTAAAACTCAGAAACCTAAGAAGCCTAAGACTTCAACATCTTGGGTTGTCAAGGGTGGAACTAATCCTTCAGGACCCTCTCAATAAGGGTACCTAAAACAATTTTAATTTTGTTTTGTAGGTTAGGATTAGGAGTAGGAGTAAAGTAGAGAAGATCTGGTACTTGGACAGTGGATGTTCAAGACACATGTGTGGAAACATACATGAGCTGACTGATGCAGTTGCTGTGGATGGTCCAAGTGTTACATTTGGAGACAGCAAAGAAGGCAAGATTAAAGCTAAAGGAAGAGTAATCAAGGGAAACATAGAGATATCTGACGTCTCATATGTTAAAGGCCTAAAGTATAATCTGCTGAGCATAAGTCAATTTTGTGACAAAGGATATTCAGTCATCTTCTCAACAGATAAGTGCTATGTTGAACAAATTGGTACAAAGAAGGTAATTTTATCTGGAAGACGACAAGGGAATGTCTATATAGTCGACTGGAATTCTGTTGACAAGAATTCAAGTGTTTGTTTGGTGGCATCTGCACCAAGTGAAGTTAGCTGGCCGTGGCACAAAAGAATGAATCATTTAAACTGCAAGACCATAAACAGATTAATCAAGAATGATTTGGTAGAAGGGATTCCAAAAGCAGTCATGAGCAAAGACAAGCTCTGTGATGCATGTCAGAAGGGTAAGCAAATCAAGTCATCATTCAAAGAAAAGAAGCACCAATCTTCTGGAAGAATATTGGAGCTGTTGCATATGGACTTATTTGGACCCATTGATCCAGTCAGCAATGGTGGAAAGAAATACTGCCTAGCTGTTGTGGATGATTATTCAAGATATACTTGGGTGATTTTCATGAAAAAGAAGAGTGAAACCAAGGAACATCTTACAAATCTGATGGAACTGATCCAGAATGAGAAGAGTATCAAAATATTGAAGATCAGATCAGATAGAGGGACATAGTTTACAAACTCTACTGTTGAAGAGTATTGTAACATGAAAGGAATACATCATGAGTATTCTGCTGCAATAACCCCTCAACAGAATGGTGTTGCTGAAAGGAGAAACAGAACACTAAAAGAAGCTGTCAGAACCATGATAGCTGAAGCTAAACTGCCTCAAAGATTTTGGGCAGAAGCAACAAATACAGCATGCTTTACCCAGAACAGATGTATGATCAACAAAAATCAGAACAAAACTCCATATGAAGTTTGGAACAACAGAAAGCCAAACATTCATTACTTTAAGATTTTTGGTTGTAAATGTTTTGTATTGAATAATGGGAAAAATCACCTTGCTGCATTTGCAGAAAAGGCTGATGAAGCTGTTTTTGTAGGATACTCTACTGTTAGTAAAGCTTATAGAGTTTTTAACAAAAGAACATTACTAATAGAAGAATCTATCCATGTAGTATTTGATGAGCCAAGTCAATCTTCTGAAAAGAATCAAAGTATTAACCAAGACCTGTCTGCTGATTTACAGAAGTTAGATATTGGAAGAAATGAAGAATATGTTCCCATCATACTACCTAATCTCAATTCAGCTGCTAACTCAAGTGCTGTTCAAAATCACAGTGCTGATTGTCTAACAGACGAGTTGCAAATAGCTGACAGACCAGAGACTGTTCAACAGACTACTACTGGAACTCCAACAGTAGTGTTGCAAAATCAAGACAGAGGACAACATCCTGATCTACAACCTGATCTCAGATGGCTCAAGAATCACCCACCTGAACTAGTCATTGGTGATCCCTTAGATAGAGTGAAAACAAGAAGAGCTGCTGCACAAGATGCCATGTTTGTCACATTTCTATCTCAAATAGAGCCCAAGCAAATTGAAGAAGCTCTCAATGATTCCTTCTGGATAGAAGCTATGCAAGAAGAGTTGAATCAATTTGAAAGGAATGAAGTCTGGTACTTAGTTCCTAGACCAAGTCATCAAAGAGTAATTGGCACTAAGTGGGTATTCAGAAATAAAATGAATGAAGATGGTGTTGTCACCAGAAACAAAGCAAGACTAGTGGCCAAGGGTTATTGTCAAGAAGAAGGAATTGACTTTGATGAAACTTTTGCACCAGTAGCAAGACTTGAAGCAATCAGACTGTTTCTAGCCTATGCTGCTCACAAGAACTTCACTGTCTATCAGATGGATGTGAATTCTGCTTTTCTCAATGGAGAATTGCAAGAAGAAGTGTACGTTGAACAACCTCCTGGATTTGAAGTCTATCAAGAAGAGGACAAAGTATATCGTCTGAAGAAAGCCCTCTATGGACTGAAACAGGCTCCAAGAGCATGGTATGATACCCTGTCTGATTTTCTTTTAATTAAAGGATTTCGAAAAGGTAAGGTAGACAAAACCTTGTTCACAATTGAATGGGAAAACCATATATTACTTGCGCAAATATATGTGGACGATATTATTTTTGGTTCAACTAACCAACAGATGTGTGATAAGTTCTCCAAGCTGATGCAAAATAAGTTTGAAATGAGCATGATGGGTGAACTTAACTATTTTCTTGGATTGCAAGTTAGACAGTTGCCTGATGGAATTTTCATCAACCAAGCAAAATACACAAGATATCTGTTCAAGAAATTTGGTATGGAAACTAGCTCAACAGCTACCATTCCTATGTCTACAAGTCTTCGTTTGGATAAAGATGAAGATGGCAAGTCAGTAGACATAACCAAATATAGAGGCATTATTGGTTCACTGCTGTATCTAACAGCAAGTAGACCTGATATAATGTACTCAGTTGGAGTCTGTGCAAGATTTCAATCAAACCCCAAGGAATCTCATCTCTTAGCTGCCAAGAGGATATTGAAATATGTTAAAGGCACTCAAGAATTGGGATTATGGTATCCTAGAGAATCTGGATTTGAACTTGTTGGCTATTCAGATTCAGACCTTGCTGGCTGCAAGATTGACAGAAAAAGCACAACAGGTGCCTGTCAGTTCTTAGGCAGTCGTCTGATCTCATGGATGAGTAAGAAGCAGACCTCAGTTTCTATATCTACTGCTGAAGCTGAATATATAGCTGCTGGAGCTTGCTGTGCACAGATACTATGGTTGAAGCATCAACTAGAAGATTACAACATCAAAATCAGTGGAATACCAATCTACTGTGACAATACTAGTGCAATCTCTCTTACTCAGAACACTACAAGTCATTCAAGGACTAAACATATTGAGATCAAGCATCACTTCATTAGAGATCATGTGGAAAAAGGCAATGTTTTGATTGAGTATGTTCATACTGATAATCAGATTGCTGATATCTTCACCAAACATCTAAGTGAAGCAAGGTTCTCAACTCTAAGAGCTGAGTTAGGACTACTTAATTTGGATGCATAAGCTGAGGGGGAACTCATCAGAAGACTGGAGTTCAACAGCTTAGTCATCAGTTATATTATTCAAGAATTAACTTTCAACAGACTAGTTAACTTATGAATTCTTAAAGACAGGGGGAACGTGTAAGACTAGCGGTACTTCTGTTCTAAAGATGCAATCTGTTAATGTCAGTTAGTTGAAGTTATGTTTCTCAGAAGATCTGTTCTTAATTCTTGAAGATTGAAGACTATTTTATCTTGCTGGATTGACAAACAGCAGAGGAAGATTACTAGCTATTGGCTTTCTCTAGTAATATCAGATAACAGATCACTCGTCTGTCAGTTAAGTTAAACTCTACTCATCTGATTTATTATATAAGCATGGTCATAAATAGCACTTTAAAAACGCGCTTTTATAAATAAACAGATTAGTGTCGATAGAGTTTCCCGCCCATCTGACAATAAAATAATAAAATTGAAATCCGCGAATCTCATCCGCACGATTAAAAACTGTCAGATTAGATCAACGGTTCTGATAAATCACGGAAACCTAATCAAAAGGAAACCTATAAAATCCGATCTGAACAGCATAGTCATCTTACGCACTCAAATATTCTCAAACTCTCTAACTCTCAAACCCTTCTGTTGCGAAAAATTTAACTGCATCTTTGTAGATTTCTACTCTCAAAATTTCAGAAATGGAGAAGACTATCGAAGGAAGGTACTTCAACTACAGCAAATTCCATTTTTCGGGCACAGATCTGATGCGCTCGATACTGGAAAAGATTAAAGAAGCTTCGTTAGTTCCTGTCTTAGAGGCTCACGAAGAAAGGGTTTACTTAGAAGATGTTGAGCACTTCTATAAAACCAGGAAATTCTCTAAAAATGACACGGTCATGTCTGCTGAAATAGGTGGAAAGAAGATTGCGATCTCGGCTGCTGTTCTCAGTGAGATCTATAAATTAACCGACAAGGGAGGAGATGTGACCTCGTTAGGGTCAGAAAAGGAAGAGGAGTTATGGGCCATTTGTGCTAAGAAAGGAGAAGAGATGACTGGGACTTTGATGAAGACCCAGCTGAAGGATGAATACCAGAGATTTGCTGATATCATAGCAAAGGTTCTGGATTGTGCTACTGGTTCTTTGGATGGGTTGCCAAGGAAAAGATACTACACAATGGTGTGTATCTTTTATGGGTTGAAGATCAACTGGGCTGCTCATGTTTATGAGCTACTGAGTGATAAGAGGCCTTCACATGCCATCTTACTCAGCAATCTATTTGCATCCCTACAATGCCCTATGGGAGGTGGAAAGCAAACTCATGGGAGCAAAGAGTTCAAACTCTACGAACCGGTGAGACAATTAGTGGCTGCTCCAAAGAGGAAGGCTACTGCAAAATCTAAAAAGACCCCTTCTAAGAAGAGCAAGAAGGAAGGTCAGACTAGTCAGTCTGCTGAGCCAACAGCACAGTCTGCTGTTGTGGCTGGATCAGCACAATCTGAAGTTCAAGTTCCTCAAAAAGTAATAGATGACTTCACTGTCGAGATTGAAAATATGGAAACAGGGTCATCACCTGAAAGAACTGAATCTGAAGAGGAAATTCCTCTTCAAAGGTTGAAGAGACTAAGGACTAGGAGTGAGGCAAGGGGACCTCCTACTGCCAACCCCCCTGCTGTCAAGAAAATTCCTAAGTCAAAGGCCAAGAGAAAGGTCACTTTCCCTGAAGAGCCTGTTGAAACTGTGAGAGAAACAACAACTGAAGCAGAAAGGCCATTGAATATTGAAGAACCAGTTGTTGAAACTGCTAAGGCTGCTACTGTTGAGCCTAAAAGTATTCCTACAGTTGGAATGTCAACAGAAGACTCGACTGCTGCACTATCTGCTGATGTAGAAAAGGAACAGCAGACTAGTACACCACAAGAGGGAGAAATACTGTTGCTGCATCCTACTCCAGTTGCTGCAACACCTATTCAAGCAGTTGAGAGCCCTGAATCTAGAAGAAAGAGGATTGGAAAAACCTCAACTTATGTGACTGCTGCAGAAAAGAAAAGACTGGATGATGCTGAAAAGCAAAGGATAGCTGCAGAGAAGGCAGAAGAAGATAGGCTGAAAAGCCTAGAGTTAAAAAGGCTGGAAGAAGAGGCCAGCAAGATGACTCAAGAGCAGAGAGATGCTTTTGAGGCAGCAGAGTTGGCTGCTGTCATTGAAGCAAGCATCAAGGATGCTCATGGTCCTCAGCATACTGGTGGGATAGTCATTGGTGAGCAAAGAGATCCAAATAAACCAATACCAGCTATGCCTGCACCCAAGCTAAAGCCAAAGAGGAGAGAAGAAATAAAATTATCTTTAGAGATTGTCAGGGAAGATCCTGAAATCTTTGAAGAATTCCTGAAGAGGCTTGATGCTGAGAATGAAAGAGTCAACCGCCTGACTCAGTTCAATAATGAAAAAATAAGATATAACAGGTGGAGGGAATTCAGACTGACAAAGAGTCCAGCTGAAATGACCAAATGGAAAGCCTTTGCTGCTGAAGAAGCATGGGTATTGAAGTGGCTTGAGACAGATTCTCTCATTCAAGCAATTGATTCAGAATTCTTTCTGGATAGGTTAAAAATGAGAATAAGTCACATAGTCAAAGAGGAAGCCAAGAAGATCTTTGCGTCCATTTCTGAAGATTATGATGAATCAGTGGACCTCAAAGAAAGATCAATTAAGTTGGCAATTGCTCAAGCAATGGAGCTTTGGGCAAAGAAGTCAAGGAAGTTAAGGGGACAACCAAGCTCACTGGTCCCACTTCCTAACATCAAGCACATTGTCTACGGGCCAAATATCAAACCCTATGAAGAGCTGCCTGAGGAACCATCAACTACTTTCATTCCTCTTGACAACTTTACTTGGATTTGTGACAGGTCAGCAGTGGACAATGAAGGACTGATAAAGACAGTTGAGACTGTCAAGAAGATAATATCACCTGCTGATGAAGAGAAAGACAAGTCTTCTGATCAACCAAAGCAATTAGAGGGTACATCAGACCCATCTGATCAGAACCAAGCACAAGGTGATAAGTCTGATGCTGCTGATGCCCCAAAGAAAGAAGAAGATATTCAAGCAGATCAGAACAAGGAAAAAGAAGTTGCTGCTGCAGGAGATGATCAAGCTAAGGAGAAGGAAAGCACTCCAAGCCATGCTGATAGATCAGCAGATCAGTCTCTTGTATTGATAACTCAACCAACAGAGCAACTTATCAAAGAAACACCTGCTGCTACAACAGATATGCCTTCAACTTCCCAAAGTACTCAGACAAATCTGTTGGACTCCATTCATCAAATGTTTACAACATCTTTGAAGGAAATGAAAGAGGAGTTAAAAGCAGAAGTATTAGCTGCTGTTAAACAACCAGTTCAGAAAACTGCTGCTGTCCCAACTGATTTAATAGAAGATACTGCTCAGAATGTAAAATCCATATGTCAGGATATGGATATACTAAGGAGAAGGACTCAGAGCACTGCTGAAGGTTGGAAACAGATTGAACAGACTGTTGAATTGGCTCTCCAAGCAGAGGATGAAGTCATGGGCAACATGATGAAAGAATTCACTGCTTCATCAAATTGGATTTTGGGAACTCAAATCCAATTGGGTGATCAAGGAGAAGATCTACTCAAAGAAGTGAAAAATGTTAAGGCCAATCAACTCAGACAGCAAGCTCAGATCAATGCTATGGAGGAGAACATCAAACTTCTCTGTGATTCACTTCTAATTACACCAGTTGTGCCACAATATCCACCTGTCCCTGCTGATGATGACAAAAAGGGGGAAGAAAGGATATTTGGACAGAAGAGAGTTGGAACTTCCTATGAAAGAGTCAGAATATCTGTTGAAGAGGAAGAAGACAACCAAGCTGAAGCAACTGAAGTATTGGAAGAATCTGCTGGTGAGACTGATAAAAATATGGAAGAATCAAGCAGACCAACAGATGAGAGAATAACAGAAGAAGAAGACCAAGCTGAAGGGGAAGAATCTGAAGCAAAAGCCAAGTCAGATAAGGAACTAGCTGCTGCCAAAGATTCAGCTGAAGAACAGCTTGATCCAGATGCCAAGAAAAAGAAGTTAGAGCTGCTGAAGAAAAGGTTCTCTGAAAATTTGGAAGCTGAGACTTCTAAGTTATCTGGTGAAGAATCTGAAAAGGAAGACAAGGATGCAGAAAAAGAGAAGAATGGAGATGACTAGTCTAGGCTAGATTTCCTTGATATTAAAAATCCTTGTGATCTTTTTAAAACATTTTGTACTTTTCATCTTTCAAAACTTGTAATATGTAATCAGTTCAATCATTTATAAAATTGCAAGTTTGACTCCAACATATTATTTCTATCTCAGAAATTTTTGAGGATCAAAACTTTAGTTTAGGTACAGGTACTTAGCTGAAGTTTTGTCATCATCAAAAAGGGGGAAATTGTTGGATGAAGATGAAGATGAAAGAAGACAAGTAATTAAGGGAAGGTTTTAATGATTTCCAAAACATCATAATCAGCTAAGTATGGAAAGCTTAGTTCCCTTAGAAGAATTTTGAACAAGTAAAAGAAGACATCAGAAGAGTTCAAAGTTCAAAGCTCAGAAGACTAGTGATCTCTTGCTGAAACAGCGAACAGAAGGGTAGACCATCAGCCGAGTCAAATCAGATGAGTTCAGTATTTGATCAGCAGAGTATCTATCAGCAGAGTCGTTTTGATCAGCAGAGTGGAAGAGATCAAGAGATTAGTCCAACGGTAATAAATGCACTTGGTGTAATAAATGCTGAAAGAGAAGGGTAGTAATGGCAAATGATTGAAGATATCCTCGGATCAGCAGAGTGCATTAAATGCGATGGACAGAAAGGTACTGTACACAGTACGGAATGCTGCAGGGAGCCGTTTCAAAAAGAGCTGAAGGATGGATTTGATTTGTGACTTGCCTTAAACGGTCATAATTTCATCTCCATGTATAAATAGAGCTGAATTTCAAATCGAGCAACACACAACAACAATCAGAGATCGAAATTTTGAAGCAGAATTTCTCTAAGTCTCAAAAGCTCGAACAGCTCACTCGTCTGGTGGAAGTCATCAGTTGACAGAAACCAAGTTGAAGAAATCAGAAAAAACATTAACTGAGTGATTTTGTAATAGCTGAGTGTTGTGCGAAGTGAGAATCCATCTTTGTGAGTGATTCTACTTTAGATGATAGGTTTTCTTTGTGAATTCCTATTGTGAGCTTACAGCCTTCTCATTAGTTGGTTAGGTGTAAGTGGAGAAATATTGTAATCTAAGTGATTATAGTATAACCCAGAATCTGTGTGATCTGGAAGAGTGGACTAAAGGATTTTTATCCATATAAACACTATAAAAATTCTTTGTGTTATCTTGCATTTAAAGTTTTCTTGCATATTTTAAAGTTTGCATTTTAAACACTTTGAATCAATTAAAAGATTTTATAAGGAGTTTGAAAACTGGGGATAAAATCTTTTAGAAGTTAGTCTACTTGTGAAAAACACTTTTAAACAATCCGCTGCAAGTATACTCTTGGAAAACTGTTTTGCTGAAAAACAGCTAAGTTATTGTAAGAAGAGTGGTCAGTCGTCTGTTCAAGATTTGTTCACGATCAGACTAGTCTGCTTACTGTTCTTCATCAGCTTAGTCTGCTGACAGAAGATTTAAAAGTTTTTAAGTTCAAAAATTTTAAGAGGTCTATTCACCCCCCCCCCCCCTCTAGACCTCATCTGACCACTTGGGACCAACACTTAATTTTTCCATTGTACGGTCTTTTGAGACGGATTTGAACCACATATCAAATCGAAAACTTTTATCCCCCGGTTCAAATCTCTTGTAATCTTTACCCATAATTATCCACGTTGCTTTGCTCGGGTGGATCCACTTGTCTTCTTCGGGAATAACCAAGTCCACATAAGAATATTTGATGACATTTTGATCAAACCCTTCATCCATGATGAATTTAGCTTCCTCTTCAAGCTCTTTGGATCCACCTTGTTCTTCTTCTCTAGTGTAAAGCTTATTTGTTTCTAACATTTCACTCGGTTCATTAAAACTTTCATTAGGAGCAACTGATTCGATTGTACTCGGCAAAGTTCCAGGGGATCTTATGAATAAAGCTTGCGAGATTTGCTCCATTTGTGTTTGAAGAGCCCTTAATGTCCTCGAGTCTTCTTGCAATTGTTTTGAAATTTCTTCCAATTTAGAATCATTGTCAACCATGTATTTGGTGGTGTGCTCCATGAACATAGTGAATGCTTCTTCCAAAGATGATTTTGCTTCTACCGGAGGTTGAGAATATTCATGATAGTTCGGTGGGATGAATGAAGTAGTCATCATCATATCCGGGTGTGGTCCAGCAAATGTTATACAAGGGTTATACTACAACAATAAAGAAAAATCGTTACAACAAAGACAGTGTTACAACAAAGAAAAATCTGAGCAAGCTCATAATACAAAGGAAAACCACAGTATTACTAAACGAAATTATTTTCGAAAAGGATTTTTCGAACTTCAGCACTACGATCAGTATACCCGCGGATATAAGCTTCTTTCTCACGAAGCTCAGAACTTCTCTTCTCACGTTCGTAGATATTTTTGAGTCTCTCTAATTCCGAAAATAATTTATCCTGAGACAATCTATTAGCTTTCAGTGCACGCTCCAGCTCAATCTTTGTCCCGATCAGCTCGAGCGAAATAGAAGCTCGTTGTTCGATCTCATGCTTGGCTAACGCATAAAGCCTAGAGAAGGCTTTACCAGCCTGAAGTTATAAGAAAGTAAGTTATGGTAGAAATAAGAAATAAAAAGTTAGTAAATCATGATAAAGAAGTCAGAAAGAATTACTTGGGCAAGGGATTCCAGCCCAGAGTAAAACAGAAACGAGGAATATTCTCCAGTCGAAAAAACCGCTTCGGAGACAGAAAAATCGGCCCGAAGAAGCGTCAGATCAGATTTCTCATATGACACTTTATCAAAAGGAACTGCGTCCCTTTTAAACGAAGATCCTCTGACCAACGAAGGTACGGATTGGAAAGGAACGCGCTCAATTATATCCTCCGCAAAAGTAACCTTCTTTATCTTCTTGAGGGACCCCCCAGTTTTCAACCATGAAGAAAGGGAAACGATTGAATGTTCATTTCCCGCATGGAAGTTTTGCTGACCTGAACTAACGGATGTAATTGACGGTTGATTTCTTTTCCTTGATTTCTTATCGACAATTGGCCTGGAGAAAGGCGTGGAAGATACCACGAGAGCGTTCGAATTCTTATTCATCTCTTGATTTTCGGGTAAAAGTTCAAACCAGAATGATTTTTAGGAAGCTTCGAACACTGTGAGCAATATCAGTGCGAAAGCATCATAAGGAGGCCTTGCTATTTATAAGAAAAAGGCATCATACAAATCGCAATAATTGATAAATCACATCTCCCAAGAAAGATTCAATGACGATTTTCCAGGTGCTCCCTCTTCGAAGCTATCGCTCGGAGCCAGTTGGAAATATAGGCTTAGAATCTTATGTATTTCGCCCTCTAGCTTGTACGGCATCCAATAGTGCTCGAGTAGGACCCCAAATATTTGTACTTGTACTCAATTTACCCGAATACAATTACATTTAATCTTTATTTTCCTTTTAATATTATTATCATCGTGTTATATCCCACCCTTGATCGAACTAACGAAACCACGTAAGATCAATTGGCGCCCACCGTGGGGCCCTATTCGAGTATTAGACCGAAATATGCCTACTACGAGGAGAAATACATATGTTAGAGGAGAGCCTTCCCAAGCAGTGGGAGCACAAAATTCTGTCAACAATGAACCTGATAACTTATCGCGCGCCGCTCAACAACAACCAGAGGCACCGCCGGCGATTCCGCAAGATAACATTCCAATACACACGACCATTGTAGATTTGAGGTCTATAATAGGCACCATGTGCAGGGAGTTTATGAACATCAGAAGAGCAGATCAATCACCCGTCGACCAACCAGGGATTCAGGGAAGACCTTAAATACCTTCATCGAACTTACAGAAGGAAAATGATATGTCACATATCCCATCAATGCGTCCACAAAGGACTGCCCCCTCGAAAGTCAATGCCCGATCAGAAAACCCTCCTGCACGAGTGCACGATCTGGAGGATTCTGTTGTGGGGGAAAGTCACACCGCCGGCGCTGCGAGAAGAAATAAACCAACTTACAAGAGAATTACAGAATCCGAATTGGAGATAATAGTACAGGAAAGAGTAGCTAAGAAATTGGAAGAACAGGATACTATGATAGAGATTCCCTTCACTAATCAAGCTGCCAGGCAAGCGGGGAATACCCTGACTAGAGGAAACCTACGAGAGAGGGAGGTCTCGAATAATATCATGCGATGTTCACCCTTTTGTCGAGAAATACGCGAAGCTCGAAACACAGAAACGGTGCCAACCAGGCTCCCACGGTATAACAGGACTACCGACCCCGGCGAACACATTAACAGCTTTGTTAATGTTATGAACTTGTATGGACACTCGGATAATTTCTGTTGCAAGATTATGGTCACCACTTTTGAAGGGATTGCCCTCGATTGGTTTGGAAAGTTACCTCCGAACTCCATATTTTCTTTCGAAGAATTTTGTGATAAGCTGAAGCATCAATTCGCTAGCCAAAGGAAGCCAAGACTGCCAGCAAATCATCTGGGCACTGTGAAACAATTGGAAGGAGAGACGTTGAGGCAATGGCTGGCAAGATTTAGTATTGAGCTCTTGAAAGTGGATACCCCGCAGATTGAATATCTGTCCTCGTTGATGTTCGAGCTGACTAGAAGCACCCAGTTTGGGAATCCATTATGCAGAAAGCAACCAAAATCCTTCGAACGGATAATGGAAATTGCTGAAAAGTATATGATACAGGAAGAGATGAACAAATTGAAGAGTTCACATCTAGATAAATCTCATCTCAACAAAAAACAAGATCGGGCCCCGATCCCAAAACCAGGTGATTATGGAGGGTCGAGTAAAGGATCCGTTTGGCAGCGAATCAACACTTTTAAGCCGCATATGCCACCCCAAGGACCGAATTCGTATGGACCTCCTTATGATCGAAATCGAGCCCCAAGGCCGGGTAAAATTCAGTTTACTGAGCTTAACAGTTCAAAAGAAGAGGTGTTGACCGTATTGGAAGAAGGGAATTTAATTCTGGAAGCCCAAAGGATCACACAGGCGAGGCCGGGCGCGCCTGGATATGACCAATACTGTCGATATCATCGAGCTAGAGGCCACAGTACGGAAAATTGTTATCAGTTGAAGGTCGAGATCGAAAAGTTAATCAACCAAGGAAAACTCAAAGAATTTGTTAAGAATGGCAACTATAACAATCGCTACAGATCCCGTAGTCCGAGAAAACTTAACGCTCGGCAGAGACAAATTCAAAGTCAGGCGGACGAACAATCGAACGGTGTGATCAACATGATTGCAGGTGGACCGGCGGGTGGAGATAGCAGGAATGCCAGAAAAAGGACTTTAAGGTCAATCAGGACAGGAGTGTCCACAAAAAGGGAAGTTCTATCTTTGGAGTTTCCATCAATGGAGAATCAAGTCATCAGCTTTAGCGAGGCGGATCGACCCGCAGATGTTAGTTGGGACACGAACGAAGATGATCCAGACTTTTCCATGGTGTTAACACTAAGAATTGCAAACTTCGAGGTCAAAAGAGTGCTGGTCGATAACGGGAGCTCGGCAAACATAATTTCATCAGAAGCTCTTACAAGAATGAAACTCTGTCATCCACATTTGGATAAGGTAACCACCCCTTTGGTCGGTTTCGGGGGATCGGAGATCACTCCGCTCGGAACCATACTTTTGAGTACCACACTAGGATTAAAACCAAAGAATGTCACGAGAATGATCAAGTTCCTAGTGGTGGACACGCCGTTTGCTTACAATGCCATCTTGGGAAGACCCGCTCTGAATACTTTTAAGGCTATCGTATCCACCTACCATCAGAAGATAAAGTTCCCAACTGACGGAGGAGTAGGTGAGATGAGGAACGACCAGTACATGGCTTGGGAGTGTTATAGTTCGTCCTTGACTATCAAGGAAAAGGTGGAGCCCGAGCTCCCTAACAAAAGAAAGATAAATGAATTAGTCTCTAACTCCGATTCCTGATTATGAAAGACTAGATGGAAAGAAAGGGAGAATCATTGACATGAGTGTGCAAGCACCTGATCACAAAAAGGTGAACTTGGTACCTGGATCTCCAGAAAAATTCACAAAAATAGGAACGGAGCTAAGTAATTGCATGGAAGCAAAGCTCATCGGATTCTTGCAGGAAAATGTGGATGTCTTCGCATGGAGTTCGGACGACATAGTAGGAATCGACCCGCGTGTGATAACGCATTCCTTAAATATTGACCCAAAGGCCAGACCGGTGAGGCAGAAGAAGCGTAATCACGGACGAGAGAAAGACAAGATAATTAACGCAGAGGTCGATAGATTGTTAGCAGCAGGACAAATCAAAGAGATAAAATTCACGGAATGGCTGTGTAATGTGGTATTAGTCTCCAAGGGGGAAAAGGTCGAGAACAAATGGAGAATGTGCAATGATTTCACCGACTTGAACAAATTATGTCCAAGGGACCCTTACCCTTTGCCTCGAATTGACATGCTCGTAGATTCCACTGCAGGATTTGTGTTGTTTAGCATGATGGATGCATTTCAAGGATTTTATCAGATCTTCATGAACGAAAGAGATCAGGACAAAACGGCATTTATCACCGAACGAGGAGTGTACTGTTTCATCGTTATGCCCTTCGGTTTAAGGAACGCCGGTGCAACATATCAGAGATTGGTCAATATGATGTTCAAAGAATTAATAGGAGAAATTATGGAAGTATATGTAGATGACATGCTCGTGAAAAGCATGTCTGAAGAGGAGCATATTAACCATCTTGATAGGTGTTTCCAAATCTTGAGAAAGTATGGGATGAAGTTAAATCCGGCAAAGTGCACATTTGGGGTGCGATCAGGAAAGTTCCTTGGCTATTTAGTTCATGAGAGGGGGATCGAAGCTAATCCAGAAAAAATCCGAGCGATCACTGATCTCCATCCACCGAGGAAACTCTCAGACGTTCAAAGTCTGATCGGAAAAATCATCTCATTGAATAGATTCATCTCCAGATCCGCTGACAAGAGTTTACCTTTCTTCAAACTGTTGCGTAAATCTAAGAACTTCGTGTGGAACGATGAATGCGATAAGGCTTTCGAAGAACTAAAAGCGTACTTAACCTCGACACCCATGCTAGCAAAACCATCCGAAGGGGAACCCCTATATTTGTACATAGCTGTGTCAGAAGAAGCCATTAGCTCGGTTCTGGTCAAACTAGATAAAGCTGAACACAAACCAGTTTATTATTTGAGTAAATTGTTGCAGGGTGCCGAAAAGAACTATATGGAAATTGAAAAATTTGCACTTGCCCTAATTGTGGCTGCCCGGAGATTAAAGCCCTATTTTCAAACGTATAAAATCATTGTTTTAACTAACCAACCTTTAAGACAGGTTCTGTCCAAGCCAGAAGCTTCAGGCAGGTTAATAAAGTGGGTGGTCGAGCTCAGCCAATTCGAAATTGAATACCGACCACGAGTCGCTGTTAAGGCGCAGGTGCTAGCTGATTTTGTGCTTGAATCAACTAGCATATCGAACGGCAAAGAAGGAACAACCTCGGAATTAGGTATGGTGGAAGAAGCAAACGATCAAGTTTGGCTGATGCATGTGGACGGATCTTCGACCAAAGAAGGCGGTGGAGCTGGGATTCACTTCCAAGGACCCAATGCTGAGGACCTGAGCTATGCAATAACTTTGGACTTTGTCGTCACCAACAATGAGGCCGAATATGAAGCATTGATAGCTGGATTAGAAATGGCCATTAAGGCAAAGGTAAAATCGATTGTCGTGCTAACAGATTCGGAACTTGTTCATAGACAGGTGAAAGGCACTTATGAAGCCAGAGAGTTCAATATGATTAAATATCTGAACAAAGTGAGGAAGTTAATCTCAGGGTTCGATAAATTTGACATTCAACCAATACCAAGGGAGGAGAATCTCTGGGCTGACATACTATCGAAGTTTACAGGACTGGTCGACGGAAAGACTGAGAGGACAATCACTTGGCTGCTGTCGAATATGTCTGATATCGAGTTAGATGCAGCCCCTGCAATTGATGTTATGGAAATTGAAGAACCGAGCGAGTCATGGAGCGACCCTCTTATCGCCTATCTTAGGGACGGAAAACTGCCGGAAAATGCAAATGAGGCTCGGAGAATCAAATATAGAGCGCCGTCATTTACTTTGATGGAGAATCAACTTTATAAGCGATCCTCTTCGGGAATTCTATTGAAATGTATCCGCGAATCACACTACGATGCCATATCAAGGGAAGTTCATGAAGGGGAAGCGGGAAGTCATTGTGGCGCTCGAGCATTAGCTCTAAAATGCTCAAGATCTGGATATTATTGGCCTACACTTTTTTCTGATTCTGTCGAGTATGTAAAAAAATGCCATCACTGTCAAATTCATTCGAACTTGATACACCAACCGGCCGAACATATGCATTCGATTCCTATTTGTTGGCCCTTCGACAAATGGGGCATCGACATTGTGGGACCTTTCCCAACAGCGCGAGCCAGAAAAAATTATGTACTAGTGGCAGTGGAATATTTCAGCAAGTGGGTTGAATGTGTTGCCTTGACCAAAATCACCCAATTTCAAGTTTTTAATTTTTTATGGAAAAATATAGTCTGCAGGTTCGGAATCCCCAGGGTTCTGATATCAGATAACGGAACGCAGTTTGCAGGAAAAAGGGTCACGGATTGGTGTGAAAGATTCGGAATACAACAGAACTTTGCGTCTGTTGGCCACCCTCAGGCTAATGGACAAACTGAAGTAGTAAACCGGGAAATTGTTCGATCTCTGGAGAAGCGCTTATCGGAGGCAAAGGGAAAATGGCTGGATGAACTACCAGGAGTATTATGGGCCAACAGGACAACAGTCAAAGCGGCAACCGGAGAAACTCCGTTCAGTTTGATTTATGGGTCGGAAGCTGTTATCCCAGTAGAGAATCTTATACCTTCTCCCAGGGTCGAATTTTATGATCCTGAAGAAAACCAATCGCTGAGGCAAGTGGAAGTTGACCACGCGGATGCTCGTAGGGACCGCGCGAAGTTGAAAATTCAAGCCGCCAAGGCCAGCATGGAAAAGGCTTATAACCGAAATGTGAGGATTCGATCCTTCAAAGTGGGAGATCTGGTGCTCAAAAAAGTGGAAGTATCAAAGCACGTAGGAAAACTACAACCCAATTGGGAGGGCCCCTTCGTGATCGTAGAGGTTTGAAGAAAAGGTTCTTATAAGATTGCACACCCTAACGGAGAGATACTGCCTCGAGCTTGGAATGCGATCAATTTAAGAAGATATTATGGAAGATAGTTACAATCGAGGCTTCTACTTTTTAGTTATCTTGTTCTGTTTTCTTTGACTATAACTATTTGGCAAACTATATGTGTTTAACGAAGAATTGGATTATTTGAAGAATGTTTATTCGGACTATTTATTCAATGAAAGCTTATTTCGCCTACATTCTTACTTATTCGTCATATTCCCGATATTCTCGATCTCTATTTTTCTCTATCAACTATTAAATGGGTGAAAGCCTCTGCTATGACCCTCGAGCTAAAAACGCTCCAAAAACGACTAAGGGTGAAAGCCTCTGCTATGCCCCTTAGATCGAAATTATTGAATGGGTGAAAGCCTCTGCTATGACCCTCGAGCTAAAAACGCTCCAAAAACGACTAAGGGTGAAAGCCTCTGCTATGCCCCTTAGATCGAAATTATTGAATGGGTGAAAGCCTCTGCTATGACCCTCGAGCTAAAAACGCTCCAAAAACGACTAAGGGTGAAAGCCTCTGCTATGCCCCTTAGATCGAAATTATTGAATGGGTGAAAGCCTCTGCTATGACCCTCGAGCTAAAAATGCTCCAAAAACGACTAAGGGTGAAAGCCTCTGCTATGCCCCTTAGATCGAAATTATTGAATGGGTGAAAGTCTCTGCTATGACCCTCGAGCTAAAAACGCTCCAAAAACGACTAAGGGTGAAAGCCTCTACTATGCCCCTTAGATCGAAATTATTGAATGGGTGAAAGCCTCTGCTATGACCCTCGAGCTAAAAACGCTCCAAAAACGACTAAGGGTGAAAGCCTCTGCTATGCCCCTTAGATCGAAATTATTGAATGGGTGAAAGCCTCTGCTATGACCCTCGAGCTAAAAACGCTCCAAAAACGACTAAGGGTGAAAGCCTCTGCTATGCCCCTTAGATCGAAATTATTGAATGGGTGAAAGCCTCTGCTATGACCCTCGAGCTAAAAACGCTCCAAAAACGACTAAGGGTGAAAGCCTCTGCTATGCCCCTTAGATCGAAATTATTGAATGGGTGAAAGCCTCTGCTATGACCCTCGAGCTAAAAACGCTCCAAAAACGACTAAGGGTGAAAGCCTCTGCTATGCCCCTTAGATCGAAATTATTGAATGGGTGAAAGTCTCTGCTATGACCCTCGAGCTAAAAACGCTCCAAAAACGACTAAGGGTGAAAGCCTCTGCTATGCCCCTTAGATCGAAATTATTGAATGGGTGAAAGCCTCTGCTATGACCCTCCAGCTAAAAATGCTCTGAAAACGACTAAGGGTGAAAGCCTCTGCTATGCCCCTTAGATCGAAATTATTAAAAGGGTGAAAGCCTCTGCTAGGACCCTCGAGCTAAAAATGCTCTGAAAACGACCAAGGGTGAAAGCCTCTGCTATGCCCCTTAGATCGAAACAAACATTCTATTGAAGATTGATCTAAATTCTATTATATAATTTTCCTACGACGACTATGGCGCTGAAAAAGGACCTAAATTATGAGAAATATCTTGCGAAAAATTGCAAATTACTAAGAACGAATTCAGAGATCAACAATAGTATAAAAGAAGATGTTCATTCATAAATTTTCAGACAAATTACATGTGAACTCTTGTTACATTCGAGAAATTGAACTAATCAGAATATTTTACATCTAGTCCAATCCTACTACAAATGGTTATTCCCTATGGATACCCGAAGGAGGAAAGTGAGGCTGGTACACTTCTACCCTTCATTCAGTGCTTCCTCGCAAACAAGCCCATGAAGCACCAGATCGAAAAACAGGGAAGCAACTCCAGTTGCAGGCGCTTCTAGTAAACTCGAAGATCACACCTTTCAAAAAAGTCGCCTCGAAGACGTGGAGGCCCTGACCATTTCACTTCCCGAGAAATAAGGGACTAAAAAAAAAAAAAAAAGAGAGAGAGAGAGACATAGAGTATCATTCCAGCAAATGTTATACAAGGGTTATACTACAACAATAAAGAAAAATCGTTACAACAAAGACAGTGTTACAACAAAGAAAAATCTGAGCAAGCTCATAATACAAAGGAAAACCACAGTATTACTAAACGAAATTATTTTCGAAAAGGATTTTTCGAACTTCAGCACTACGAACAGTATACCCGCGGATATAAGCTTCTTTCTCACGAAGCTCAGAACTTCTCTTCTCACGTTCGTAGATATTTTTGAGTCTCTCTAATTCCGAAAATAATTTATCCTGAGACAATCTATTAGCTTTCAGTGCACGCTCCAGCTCAATCTTTTTCCCGATCAGCTCGAGCGAAATAGAAGCTCGTTGTTCGATCTCATGCTTGGCTAACGCATAAAGCCTAGAGAAGGCTTTACCAGCCTGAAGTTATAAGAAAGTAAGTTATGGTAGAAATAAGAAATAAAAAGTTAGTAAATCATGATAAAGAAGTCAGAAAGAATTACTTGGGCAAGGGATTCCAGCCCAGAGTAAAACAGAAACGAGGAATATTCTCCAGTCGAAAAAACCGCTTCGGAGACAGAAAAATCGGCCCGAAGAAGCGTCAGATCAGATTTCTCATATGACACTTTATCAAAAGGAACTGCGTCCCTTTTAAACGAAGATCCTCTGACCAACGAAGGTACGGATTGGAAAGGAACGCGCTCAATTATATCCTCCGCAAAAGTAACCTTTTTTATCTTCTTGAGGGACCCCCCAGTTTTCAAGCATGAAGAAAGGGAAACGATTGAATGTTCATTTCCCGCATGGAAGTTTTGCTGACCTGAACTAACGGATGTAATTGACGGTCGATTTCTTTTCCTTGATTTCTTATCGACAATTGGCCTGGAGAAAGGCGTGGAAGATACCACGAGAGCGTTCGAATTCTTATTCATCTCTTGATTTTCGGGTAAAAGTTCAAACCAGAATGATTTTTAGGAAGCTTCGAACACTGTGAGCAATATCAGTGCGAAAGCATCATAAGGAGGCCTTGCTATTTATAAGAAAAAGGCATCATACAAATAGCAATAATTGATAAATCACATCTCCCAAGAAAGATTCAATGACGATTTTCCAGGTGCTCCGTCTTCGAAGCTATCGCTCGGAGCCAGTTGGAAATATAGGCTTAGAATCTTATGTATTTCGCCCTCTAGCTTGTACAGCATCCAATAGTGCTCGAGTAGGACCCCAAATATTTGTACTTGTACTCAATTTACCCGAATACAATTACATTTAATCTTTATTTTCCTTTTAATATTATTATCATCGTGTTATATCCCACCCTTGATCGAACTAACGAAACCACGTAAGATCAATTGGCGCCCACCGTGGGGCCCTATTCGAGTATTAGACCGAAATATGCCTACTACGAGGAGAAATACATATGTTAGAGGAGAGCCTTCCCAAGCAGTGGGAGCACAAAATTCTGTCAACAATGAACCTGATAACTTATCGCGCGCCGCTCAACAACAACCAGAGGCACCGCCGGCGATTCCGCAAGATAACATTCCAATACACACGACCATTGGAGATTTGAGGTCTATAATAGGCACCATGTGCAGGGAGTTTATGAACAGCAGAAGAGCAGATCAATCACCCGTCGACCAACCAGGGATTCAGGGAAGACCTGAAATACCTTCATCGAACTTACAGAAGGAAAATGATGTGTCACATATCCCATCAATGCGTCCACAAAGGACTGCCCCCTCGAAAGTCAATGCCCGATCAGAAAACCCTCCTGCACGAGTGCACGATCTGGAGGATTCTGTTGTGGGGGAAAGTCACACCGCCGGCGCTGCGAGAAGAAATAAACCAACTTACAAGAGAATTACAGAATCCGAATTGGAGATAATAGTACAGGAAAGAGTAGCTAAGAAATTGGAAGAACAGGATACTATGATAGAGATTCCCTTCACTAATCAAGCTGCCAGGCAAGCGGGGAATACCCTGACTAGAGGAAACCTACGAGAGAGGGAGGTCTCGAATAATATCATGCGATGTTCACCCTTTTGTCGAGAAATACGCGAAGCTCGAAACACAGAAACGGTGCCAACCAGGCTCCCACGGTATAACGGGACTACCGACCCCGGCGAACACATTAACAGCTTTGTTAATGTTATGAACTTGTATGGACACTCGGATAATTTCTGTTGCAAGATTATGGTCACGACTTTTGAAGGGATTGCCCCCGATTGGTTTGGAAAGTTACCTCCGAACTCCATATTTTCTTTCGAAGAATTTTGTGATAAGCTGAAGCATCAATTCGCTAGCCAAAGTAAGCCAAGACTGCCAGCAAATCATCTGGGCACTGTGAAACAATTGGAAGGAGAGACGTTGAGGCAATGGCTGGCAAGATTTAGTATTGAGCTCTTGAAAGTGGATACCCCGCAGATTGAATATCTGTCCTCGTTGATGTTCGAGCTGACTAGAAGCACCCAGTTTGGGAATGCATTATGCAGAAAGCAACCAAAATCCTTCGAACGGATAATGGAAATTGCTGAAAAGTATATGATACAGGAAGAGATGAACAAATTGAAGAGTTCACATCTAGATAAATCTCATCTCAACAAAAAACAAGATCGGGCCCCGATCCCAAAACCAGGTGATTATGGAGGGTCTAGTAAAGGATCCGTTTGGCAGCGAATCAACACTTTTAAGCCGCATATGCCACCCCAAGGACCGAATTCGTATGGACCTCCTTATGATCGAAATCGAGCCCCAAGGCCGGGTAAAATTCAGTTTACTGAGCTTAACAGTTCAAAAGAAGAGGTGTTGACCGTATTGGAAGAAGGGAATTTAATTCCGGAAGCCCAAAGGATCACACAGGCGAGGCCGGGCGCGCCTGGATATGACCAATACTGTCGATATCATCGAGCTAGAGGCCACAGTACGGAAAATTGTTATCAGTTGAAGGTCGAGATCGAAAAGTTAATCAACCAAGGAAAACTCAAAGAATTTGTTAAGAATGGCAACTATAATAATCGCTACAGATCCCGTAGTCCGAGAAAACTTAACGCTCGGCAGAGACAAATTCAAAGTCAGGCGGACGAACAATCGAACGGTGTGATCAACATGATTGCAGGTGGACCGGCGGGTGGAGATAGCAGGAATGCCAGAAAAAGGACTTTAAGGTCAATCAGGACAGGAGTGTCCACAAAAAGGGAAGTTCTATCTTTGGAGTTTCCATCAATGGAGAATCAAGTCATCAGCTTTAGCGAGGCGGATCGACCCGCAGATGTTAGTTGGGACACGAACGAAGATGATCCAGACTTTTCCATGGTGTTAACACTAAGAATTGCAAACTTCGAGGTCAAAAGAGTGCTGGTCGATAACGGGAGCTCGGCAAACATAATTTCTTCAGAAGCTCTTACAAGAATGAAACTCTGTCATCCACATTTGGATAAGGTAACCACCCCTTTGGTCGGTTTCGGGGGATCGGAGATCACTCCGCTCGGAACCATACTTTTGAGTACCACACTAGGATTAAAACCAAAGAATGTCACGAGAATGATCAAGTTCCTAGTGGTGGACACGCCGTTTGCTTACAATGCCATCTTGGGAAGACCCGCTCTGAATACTTTTAAGGCTATCGTATCCACCTACCATCAGAAGATAAAGTTCCCAACTGACGGAGGAGTAGGTGAGATGAGGAACGACCAGTACATGGCTTGGGAGTGTTATAGTTCGTCCTTGACTATCAAGGAAAAGGTGGAGCCCGAGCTCCCTAACAAAAGAAAGATAAATGAATTAGTCTCTAACTCCGGAACTCCGATTCCTGATTATGAAAGACTAGATGGAAAGAAAGGGAGAATCATTGACATGAGTGTGCAAGCACCTGATCACAAAAAGGTGAACTTGGTACCTGGATCTCCAGAAAAATTCACAAAAATAGGAACGGAGCTAAGTAATTGCATGGAAGCAAAGCTCATCGAATTCTTGCAGGAAAATGTGGATGTCTTCGCATGGAGTTCGGACGACATAGTAGGAATCGACCCGCGTGTGATAACGCATTCCTTAAATATTGACCCAAAGGCCAGACCGGTGAGGCAGAAGAAGCGTAATCACGGACGAGAGTAAGACAAGATAATTAACGCAGAGGTCGATAGATTGTTAGCAGTAGGACAAATCAAAGAGATAAAATTCACGGAATGGCTGTGTAATGTGGTATTAGTCTCCAAGGGGGAAAAGGTCGAGAACAAATGGAGAATGTGCAATGATTTCACCGACTTGAACAAATTATGTCCAAGGGACCCTTACCCTTTGCCTCGAATTGACATGCTCGTAGATTCCACTGCAGGATTTGTGTTGTTTAGCATGATGGATGCATTTCAAGGATTTTATCAGATCTTCATGAACGAAAGAGATCAGGACAAAACGGCATTTATCACCAAACGAGGAGTGTACTGTTTCATCGTTATGCCCTTCGGTTTAAGGAACGCCGGTGCAACATATCAGAGATTGGTCAATATGATGTTCAAAGAATTAATAGGAGAAATTATGGAAGTATATGTAGATGACATGCTCGTGAAAAGCATGTCTGAAGAGGAGCATATTAACCATCTTGATAGGTTTTTCCAAATCTTGAGAAAGTATGGGATGAAGTTAAATCCGGCAAAGTGCACATTTGGGGTGCGATCAGGAAAGTTCCTTGGCTATTTAGTTCATGAGAGGGGGATCGAAGCTAATCCAGAAAAAATCCGAGCGATCACTGATCTCCATCCACCGAGGAAACTCTCAGACGTTCAAAGTCTGATCGGAAAAATCATCTCATTGAATAGATTCATCTCCAGATCCGCTGACAAGAGTTTACCTTTCTTCAAACTGTTGCGTAAATCTAAGAACTTCGTGTGGAACGATGAATGCGATAAGGCTTTCGAAGAACTAAAAGCGTACTTAACCTCGACACCCATGCTAGCAAAACCATCCGAAGGGGAACCCCTATATTTGTACATAGCTGTGTCAGAAGAAGCCATTAGCTCGGTTCTGGTCAAACTAGATAAAACTGAACACAAACCAGTTTATTATTTGAGTAAATTGTTGCAGGGTGCCGAAAAGAACTATATGGAAATTGAAAAATTTGCACTTGCCCTAATTGTGGCTGCCCGGAGATTAAGGCCCTATTTTCAAACGTATAAAATCATTGTTTTAACTAACCAACCTTTAAGACAGGTTCTGTCCAAGCCAGAAGCTTCAGGCAGGTTAATAAAGTGGGCGGTCGAGCTCAGCCAATTCGAAATTGAATACCGACCACGAGTCGCTGTTAAGGCGCATGTGCTAGCTGATTTTGTGCTTGAATCAACTAGCATATCGAACGGCAAAGAAGGAACAACCTCGGAATTAGGTATGGTGGAAGAAGCAAACGATCAAGTTTGGCTGATGCATGTGGACGGATCTTCGACCAAAGAAGGCGGTGGAGCTGGGATTCACTTCCAAGGACCCAATGCTGAGGACCTGAGCTATGCAATAACTTTGGACTTTGTCGTCACCAACAACGAGGCCGAATATGAAGCATTGATAGATGGATTAGAAATGGCCATTAAGGCAAAGGTAAAATCGATTGTCGTGCTAACAGATTCGGAACTTGTTCATAGACAGGTGAAAGGCACTTATGAAGCCAGAGAGTTCAATATGATTAAATATCTGAACAAAGTGAGGAAGTTAATCTCAGGGTTCGATAAATTTGACATTCAACCAATACCAAGGGAGGAGAATCTCTAGGCCGACATACTATCGAAGTTTACAGGACTGGTCGACGGAAAGACTGAGAGGACAATCACTTGGCTGCTGTCGAATATGTCTGCTATCGAGTTAGATGCAGCCCCTGCAATTGATGTTATGGAAATTGAAGAACCGAGCGAGTCATGGAGCGACCATCTTATCGCCTATCTTAGGGACGGAAAACTGCCGGAAAATGCAAATGAGGCTCGGAGAATCAAATATAGAGCGCCGTCATTTACTTTGATGGAGAATCAACTTTATAAGCGATCCTCTTCGGGAATTCTATTGAAATGTATCCGCGAATCACACTACGATGCCATATTAAAGGAAGTTCATGAAGGGGAAGCGGGAAGTCATTGTGGCGCTCGAGCGTTAGCTCTAAAATGCTCAAGATCTGGATATTATTGGCCTACACTTTTTTCTGATTCTGTCGAGTATGTAAAAAAATGCCATCACTGTCAAATTCATTCGAACTTGATACACCAACCGGCCGAACATATGCATTCGATTCCTATTTGTTGGCCCTTCGACAAATGGGGCATCGACATTGTGGGACCTTTCCCAACAGCGCGAGCCAGAAAAAATTATGTACTAGTGGAAGTGGAATATTTCAGCAAGTGGGTCGAATGTGTTGCCTTGACCAAAATCACCCAATTTCAAGTTATTAATTTTTTATGGAAAAATATAGTCTGCAGGTTCGGAATCCCCAGGGTTCTGATATCAGATAACGGAACGCAGTTTGCAGGAAAAAGGGTCACGGATTGGTGTGAAAGATTCGGAATACAACAGAACTTTGCGTCTGTTGGCCACCCTCAGGCTAATGGACAAACTGAAGTAGTAAACCGGGAAATTGTTCGATCTCTGGAGAAGCGCTTATCGGAGGCAAAGGGAAAATGGCTGGATGAACTACCAGGAGTATTATGGGCCAACAGGACAACAGTCAAAGCGGCAACCGGAGAAACTCCGTTCAGTTTGATTTATGGGTCGGAAGTTGTTATCCCAGTAGAGAATCTTATACCTTCTCCCAGGGTCGAATTTTATGATCCTGAAGAAAACCAATCGCTGAGGCAAGTGGAAGTTGACCACGCGGATGCTCGTAGGGACCGCGCGAAGTGGAAAATTCAAGCCGCCAAGGCCAGTATGGAAAAGGCTTATAATCGAAATGTGAGGATTCGATCCTTCAAAGTGGGAGATCTGGTGCTCAAAAAAGTGGAAGTATCAAAGCACGTAGGAAAACTACAGCCCAATTGGGAGGACCCCTTCGTGATCGTAGAGGTTGGAAGAAAAGGTTCTTATAAGATTGCACACCCTAACGGAGAGATACTGCCTCGAGCTTGGAATGCGATCAATTTAAGAAGATATTATGGAAGATAGTTACAATCGAGGCTTCTACTTTTTAGTTATCTTGTTCTGTTTTCTTTGACTATAACTATTTGGCAAACTATATGTGTTTAACGAAGAATTGGATTATTTGAAGAATGTTTATTCGGACTATTTATTCAATGAAAGCTTATTTCGCCTACATTCTTACTTATTCGTCATATTCCCGATATTCTCGATCTATATTCATTATTATCGATCTCTATTTTTCTCTATCAACTATTAAATGGGTGAAAGCCTCTGCTATCACCCTCGAGCTAAAAACGCTCCAAAAACGACTAAGGGTGAAAGCCTCTGCTATGCCCCTTAGATCGAAATTATTGAATGGGTGAAAGCCTCTGCTATGACCCTCGAGCTAAAAACGCTCCAAAAACGACTAAGGGTGAAAGCCTCTGCTATGCCCCTTAGATCGAAATTATTGAATGGGTGAAAGCCTCTGCTATGACCCTCGAGCTAAAAACGCTCCAAAAACGACTAAGGGTGAAAGCCTCTGCTATGCCCCTTAGATCGAAATTATTGAATGGGTGAAAGCCTCTGCTATGACCCTCGAGCTAAAAACGCTCCAAAAACGACTAAGGGTGAAAGCCTCTGCTATGCCCCTTAGATCGAAATTATTGAATGGGTGAAAGCCTCTGCTATGACCCTCGAGCTAAAAACGCTCCAAAAACGACTAAGGGTGAAAGCCTCTGCTATGCCCCTTAGATCGAAAATATTGAATGGGTGAAAGCCTCTGCTATGACCCTCCAGCTAAAAATGCTCTGAAAACGACTAAGGGTGAAAGCCTCTGCTATGCCCCTTAGATCGAAATTATTAAAAGGGTGAAAGCCTCTGCTAGGACCCTCGAGCTAAAAATGCTCTGAAAATGACCAAGGGTGAAAGCCTCTGCTATGCCCCTTAGATCGAAACAAACATTCTATTGAAGATTGATCTAAATTCTATTATATAATTTTCCTACGACGACTATGGCGCTGAAAAAGGACCTAAATTATGAGAAATATCTTGCGAAAAATTGCAAATTACTAAGCACGAATTCAGAGATCAACAATAGTATAAAAGAAGATGTTCATTCATAAATTTTCAGACAAATTACATGTGAACTCTTGTTACATTCGAGAAATTGAACTAATCAGAATATTTTACATCTAGTCCAATCCTACTACAAATGGTTATTCCCTATGGATACCCGAAGGAGGAAAGTGAGGCTGGTACACTTCTACCCTTCATCCAGTGCTTCCTCGCAAACAAGCCCATGAAGCACCAGATCGAAAAACAGGGAAGCAACTCCAGTTGCAGGCGCTTCTAGTAAACTCGAAGATCACACCTTTCAAAAAAGTCACCTCGAAGACGTGGAGGCCCTGACCATTTCACTTCCCGAGAAATAAGGGACTAAAAAAAAAAAAAAAAAAAAGAGAGAGAGAGAGACATAGAGTATCATTCCAGCAAATGTTATACAAGGGTTATACTACAACAATAAAGAAAAATCGTTACAACAAAGACAGTGTTACAACAAAGAAAAATCTGAGCAAGCTCATAATACAAAGGAAAATCACAGTATTACTAAACGAAATTATTTTCGAAAAGGATTTTTCGAACTTCAGCACTACGATCAGTATACCCGCGGATATAAGCTTCTTTCTCACGAAGCTCAGAACTTCTCTTCTCACGTTCGTAGATATTTTTGAGTCTCTCTAATTCCGAAAATAATTTATCCTGAGACAATCTATTAGCTTTCAGTGCACGCTCCAGCTCAATCTTTTTCCCGATCAGCTCGAGCGAAATAGAAGCTCGTTGTTCGATCTCATGCTTGGCTAACGCATAAAGCCTAGAGAAGGCTTTACCAGCCTGAAGTTATAAGAAAGTAAGTTATGGTAGAAATAAGAAATAAAAAGTTAGTAAATCATGATAAAGAAGTCAGAAAGAATTACTTGGGCAAGGGATTCCAGCCCAGAGTAAAACAGAAACGTGGAATATTCTCCAGTCGAAAAAACCGCTTCGGAGACAGAAAAATCGGCCCGAAGAAACGTCAGATCAGATTTCTCATATGACACTTTATCAAAAGGAACTGCGTCCCTTTTAAACGAAGATCCTCTGACCAACGAAGGTACGGATTGGAAAGGAACGCGCTCAATTATATCCTCCGCAAAAGTAACCTTTTTTATCTTCTTGAGGGACCCCCCAGTTTTCAAGCATGAAGAAAGGGAAACGATTGAATGTTCATTTCCCGCATGGAAGTTTTGCTGACCTGAACTAACGGATGTAATTGACGGTCGATTTCTTTTCCTTGATTTCTTATCGACAATTGGCCTGGAGAAAGGCGTGGAAGATACCACGAGAGCGTTCGAATTCTTATTCATCTCTTGATTTTCGGGTAAAAGTTCAAACCAGAATGATTTTTAGGAAGCTTCGAACACTGTGAGCAATATCAGTGCAAAAGCATCATAAGGAGGCCTTGCTATTTATAAGAAAAAGGCATCATACAAATCGCAATAATTGATAAATCACATCTCCCAAGAAAGATTCAATGACGATTTTCCAGGTGCTCCCTCTTCGAAGCTATCGCTCGGAGCCAGTTGGAAATATAGGCTTAGAATCTTATGTATTTCGCCCTCTAGCTTGTACGGCATCCAATAGTGCTCGAGTAGGACCCCAAATATTTGTACTTGTACTCAATTTACCCGAATACAATTACATTTAATCTTTATTTTCCTTTTAATATTATTATCATCGTGTTATATCCCACCCTTGATCGAACTAACGAAACCACGTAAGATCAATTGGCGCCCACCGTGGGGCCCTATTCGAGTATTAGACCGAAATATGCCTACTACGAGGAGAAATACATATGTTAGAGGAGAGCCTTCCCAAGCAGTGGGAGCACAAAATTCTGTCAACAATGAACCTGATAACTTATCGCGCGCCGCTCAACAACAACCAGAGGCACCGCCGGCGATTCCGCAAGATAACATTCCAATACACACGACCATTGGAGATTTGAGGTCTATAATAGGCACCATGTGCAGGGAGTTTATGAACAGCGGAAGAGCAGATCAATCACCCGTCGACCAACCAGGGATTCAGGGAAGACCTGAAATACCTTCATCGAACTTACAGAAGGAAAATGATATGTCACATATCCCATCAATGCGTCCACAAAGGACTGCCCCCTCGAAAGTCAATGCCCGATCAGAAAACCCTCCTGCACGAGTGCACGATCTGGAGGATTCTGTTGTGGGGGAAAGTCACACCGCCGGCGCTGCGAGAAGAAATAAACCAACTTACAAGAGAATTACAGAATCCGAATTGGAGATAATAGTACAGGAAAGAGTAGCTAAGAAATTGGAAGAACAGGATACTATGATAGAGATTCCCTTCACTAATCAAGCTGCCAGGCAAGCGGGGAATACCCTGACTAGAGGAAACCTACGAGAGAGGGAGGTCTCGAATAATATCATGCGATGTTCACCCTTTTGTCGAGAAATACGCGAAGCTCGAAACACAGAAACGGTGCCAACCAGGCTCCCACGGTATAACGGGACTACCGACCCCGGCGAACACATTAACAGCTTTGTTAATGTTATGAACTTGTATGGACACTCGGATAATTTCTGTTGCAAGATTATGGTCACCACTTTTGAAGGGATTGCCCTCGATTGGTTTGGAAAATTACCTCCGAACTCCATATTTTCTTTCGAAGAATTTTGTGATAAGCTGAAGCATCAATTCGCTAGCCAAAGGAAGCCAAGACTGCCAGCAAATCATCTGGGCACTGTGAAACAATTGGAAGGAGAGACGTTGAGGCAATGGCTGGCAAGATTTAGTATTGAGCTCTTGAAAGTGGATACCCCGCAGATTGAATATCTGTCCTCGTTGATGTTCGAGCTGACTAGAAGCACCCAGTTTGGGAATGCATTATGCAGAAAGCAACCAAAATCCTTCGAACGGATAATGGAAATTGCTGAAAAGTATATGATACAGGAAGAGATGAACAAATTGAAGAGTTCACATCTAGATAAATCTCATCTCAACAAAAAACAAGATCGGGCCCCGATCCCAAAACCAGGTGATTATGGAGGGTCGAGTAAAGGATCCGTTTGGCAGCGAATCAACACTTTTAAGCCGCATATGCCACCCCAAGGACCGAATTCGTATGGACCTCCTTATGATCGAAATCGAGCCCCAAGGCCGGGTAAAATTCAGTTTACTGAGCTTAACAGTTCAAAAGAAGAGGTGTTGACCGTATTGGAAGAAGGGAATTTAATTCCGGAAGCCCAAAGGATCACACAGGCGAGGCCGGGCGCGCCTGGATATGACCAATACTGTCGATATCATCGAGCTAGAGGCCACAGTACGGAAAATTGTTATCAGTTGAAGGTCGAGATCGAAAAGTTAATCAACCAAGGAAAACTCAAAGAATTTGTTAAGAATGGCAACTATAACAATCGCTACAGATCCCGTAGTCCGAGAAAACTTAACGCTCGGCAGAGACAAATTCAAAGTCAGGCGGACGAACAATCGAACGGTGTGATCAACATGATTGCAGGTGGACCGGCGGGTAGAGATAGCAGGAATGCCAGAAAAAGGACTTTAAGGTCAATCAGGACAGGAGTGTCCACAAAAAGGGAAGTTCTATCTTTGGAGTTTCCATCAATGGAGAATCAAGTCATCAGCTTTAGCGAGGCGGATCGACCCGCAGATGTTAGTTGGGACACGAACGAAGATGATCCAGACTTTTCCATGGTGTTAACACTAAGAATTGCAAACTTCGAGGTCAAAAGAGTGCTGGTCGATAACGGGAGCTCGGCAAACATAATTTCATCAGAAGCTCTTACAAGAATGAAACTCTGTCATCCACATTTGGATAAGGTAACCACCCCTTTGGTCGGTTTCGGGGGATCGGAGATCACTCCGCTCGGAACCATACTTTTGAGTACCACACTAGGATTAAAACCAAAGAATGTCACGAGAATGATCAAGTTCCTAGTGGTGGACACGCCGTTTGCTTACAATGCCATATTGGGAAGACCCGCTCTGAATACTTTTAAGGCTATCGTATCCACCTACCATCAGAAGATAAAGTTCCCAACTGGCGGAGGAGTAGGTGAGATGAGGAACGACCAGTACATGGCTTGGGAGTGTTATAGTTCGTCCTTGACTATCAAGGAAAAGGTGGAGCCCGAGCTCCCTAACAAAAGAAAGATAAATGAATTAGTCTCTAACTCCGGAACTCCGATTCCTGATTATGAAAGACTAGATGGAAAGAAAGGGAGAATCATTGACATGAGTGTGCAAGCACCTGATCACAAAAAGGTGAACTTGGTACCTGGATCTCCAGAAAAATTCACAAAAATAGGAACGGAGCTAAGTAATTGCATGGAAGCAAAGCTCATCGGATTCTTGCAGGAAAATGTGGATGTCTTCGCATGGAGTTCGGACGACATAGTAGGAATCGACCCGCGTGTGATAACGCATTCCTTAAATATTGACCCAAAGGCCAGACCGGTGAGGCAGAAGAAGCGTAATCACGGACGAGAGAAAGACAAGATAATTAACGCAGAGGTCGATAGATTGTTAGCAGCAGGACAAATCAAAGAGATAAAATTCACGGAATGGCTGTGTAATGTGGTATTAGTCTCCAAGGGGGAAAAGGTCGAGAACAAATGGAGAATGTGCAATGATTTCACCGACTTGAACAAATTATGTCCAAGGGACCCTTACCCTTTGCCTCGAATTGACATGCTCGTAGATTCCACTGCAGGATTTGTGTTGTTTAGCATGATGGATGCATTTCAAGGATTTTATCAGATCTTCATGAACGAAAGAGTTCAGGACAAAACGGCATTTATCACCGAACGAGGAGTGTACTGTTTCATCGTTATGCCCTTCGGTTTAAGGAACGCCGGTGCAACATATCAGAGATTGGTCAATATGATGTTCAAAGAATTAATAGGAGAAATTATGGAAGTATATGTAGATGACATGCTCGTGAAAAGCATGTCTGAAGAGGAGCATATTAACCATCTTTATAGGTGTTTCCAAATCTTGAGAAAGTATGGGATGAAGTTAAATCCGGCAAAGTGCACATTTGGGGTGCGATCAGGAAAGTTCCTTGGCTATTTAGTTCATGAGAGGGGGATCGAAGCTAATCCAGAAAAAATCCGAGCGATCACTGATCTCCATCCACCGAGGAAACTCTCAGACGTTCAAAGTCTGATCGGAAAAATCATCTCATTGAATAGATTCATCTCCAGATCCGCTGACAAGAGTTTACCTTTCTTCAAACTGTTGCGTAAATCTAAGAACTTCGTGTGGAACGATGAATGCGATAAGGCTTTCGAAGAACTGAAAGCGTACTTAACCTCGACACCCATGCTAGCAAAACCATCCGAAGGGGAACCCCTATATTTGTACATAGCTGTGTCAGAAGAAGCCATTAGCTCGGTTCTGGTCAAACTAGATAAAGCTGAACACAAACAAGTTTATTATTTGAGTAAATTGTTGCAGGGTGCCGAAAAGAACTATATGGAAATTGAAAAATTTGCACTTGCCCTAATTGTGGCTGCCCGGAGATTAAGGCCCTATTTTCAAACGTATAAAATCATAGTTTTAACTAACCAACCTTTAAGACAGGTTCTGTCCAAGCCAGAAGCTTCAGGCAGGTTAATAAAGTGGGCGGTCGAGCTCAGCCAATTCGAAATTGAATACCGACCATGAGTCGCTGTTAAGGCGCAGGTGCTAGCTGATTTTGTGCTTGAATCAACTAGCATATCGAACGGCAAAGAAGGAACAGCCTCGGAATTAGGTATGGTGGAAGAAGCAAACGATCAAGTTTGGCTGATGCATGTGGACGGATCTTCGACCAAAGAAGGCGGTGGAGCTGGGATTCACTTCCAAGGACCCAATGCTGAGGACCTGAGCTATGCAATAACTTTGGACTTTGTCGTCACCAACAATGAGGCCGAATATGAAGCATTGATAGCTGGATTAGAAATGGCCATTAAGGCAAAGGTAAAATCGATTGTCGTGCTAACAGATTCGGAACTTGTTCATAGACAGGTGAAAGGCACTTATGAAGCCAGAGAGTTCAATATGATTAAATATCTGAACAAAGTGAGGAAGTTAATCTCAGGGTTCGATAAATTTGACATTCAACCAATACCAAGGGAGGAGAATCTCTGGGCCGACATACTATCGAAGTTTACAGGACTGGTCGACGGAAAGACTGAGAGGACAATCACTTGGCTGCTGTCGAATATGTCTGCTATCGAGTTAGATGCAGCCCCTGCAATTGATGTTATGGAAATTGAAGAACCGAGCGAGTCATGGAGCGACCCTCTTATCGCCTATCATAGGGACGGAAAACTGCCGGAAAATGCAAATGAGGCTCGGAGAATCAAATATAGAGCGCCGTCATTTACTTTGATGGAGAATCAACTTTATAAGCGATCCTCTTCGGGAATTCTATTGAAATGTATCCGCGAATCACACTACGATGCCATATTAAGGGAAGTTCATGAAGGGGAAGCGGGAAGTCATTGTGGCGCTCGAGCGTTAGCTCTAAAATGCTCAAGATCTGGATATTATTGGCCTACACTTTTTTCTGATTCTGTCGAGTATGTAAAAAAATGCCATCACTGTCAAATTCATTCGAACTTGATACACCAACCGGCCGAACATATGCATTCGATTCCTATTTGTTGGCCCTTCGACAAATGGGGCATCGACATTGTGGGACCTTTCCCAACAGCGCGAGCCAGAAAAAATTATGTACTAGTGGCAGTGGAATATTTCAGCAAGTGGGTCGAATGTGTTGCCTTGACCAAAATCACCCAATTTCAAGTTATTAATTTTTTATGGAAAAATATAGTCTGCAGGTTCGGAATCCCCAGGGTTCTGATATCAGATAACGGAACGCAGTTTGCAGGAAAAAGGGTCACGGATTGGTGTGAAAGATTCGGAATACAACAGAACTTTGCGTCTGTTGGCCACCCTCAGGCTAATGGACAAACTGAAGTAGTAAACCGGGAAATTGTTCGATCTCTGGAGAAGCGCTTATCGGAGGTAAAGGGAAAATGGCTGGATGAACTACCAGGAGTATTATGGGCAAACAGGACAACAGTCAAAGCGGCAACCGGAGAAACTCCGTTCAGTTTGATTTATGGGTCGGAAGCTGTTATCCCAGTAGAGAATCTTATACCTTCTCCCAGGGTCGAATTTTATGATCCTGAAGAAAACCAATCGCTGAGGCAAGTGGAAGTTGACCACGCGGATGCTCGTAGGGACCGCGCGAAGTTGAAAATTCAAGCCGCCAAGGCCAGCATGGAAAAGGCTTATAATCGAAATGTGAGGATTCGATCCTTCAAAGTGGGAGATCTGGTGCTCAAAAAAGTGGAAGTATCAAAGCACGTAGGAAAACTACAGCCCAATTGGGAGGGCCCCTTCGTGATCGTAGAGGTTGGAAGAAAAGGTTCTTATAAGATTGCACACCCTAACGGAGAGATACTGCCTCGAGCTTGGAATGCAATCAATTTAAGAAGATATTATGGAAGATAGTTACAATCGAGGCTTCTACTTTTTAGTTATCTTGTTCTGTTTTCTTTGACTATAACTATTTGGCAAACTATAAGTGTTTAACGAAGAATTGGATTATTTGAAGAATGTTTATTCGGACTATTTATTCAATGAAAGCTTATTTCGCCTACATTCTTACTTATTCGTCATATTCCCGATATTCTCGATCTATATTCATTATTATCGATCTCTATTTTTCTCTATCAACTATTAAATGGGTGAAAGCCTCTGCTATGACCCTCGAGCTAAAAACGCTCCAAAAACGACTAAGGGTGAAAGCCTCTGCTATGCCCCTTAGATCGAAATTATTGAATGGGTGAAAGCCTCTGCTATGACCCTCGAGCTAAAAACGCTCCAAAAACGACTAAGGGTGAAAGCCTCTGCTATGCCCCTTAGATCGAAAATATTTAATGGGTGAAAGCCTCTGCTATGACCCTCCAGCTAAAAATGCTCTGAAAACGACTAAGGGTGAAAGCCTCTGCTATGCCCCTTAGATCGAAATTATTAAAAGGGTGAAAGCCTCTGCTAGGACCCTCGAGCTAAAAATGCTCTGAAAACGACCAAGGGTGAAAGCCTCTGCTATGCCCCTTAGATCGAAACAAACATTCTATTGAAGATTGATCTAATCAGAATATTTTACATCTAGTCCAATCCTACTACAAATGGTTATTCCCTATGGATACCCGAAGGAGGAAAGTGAGGCTGGTACACTTCTACCCTTCATCCAGTGCTTCCTCGCAAACAAGCCCATGAAGCACCAGATCGAAAAACAGGGAAGCAACTCCAGTTGCAGGCGCTTCTAGTAAACTCGAAGATCACACCTTTCAAAAAAGTCGCCTCGAAGACGTGGAGGCCCTGACCATTTCACTTCCCGAGAAATAAGGGACTAAAAAAAAAAAAAAAAAAAAAAAAAGAGAGAGAGAGAGAGACATAGAGTATCATTCCAGCAAATGTTATACAAGGGTTATACTACAACAATAAAGAAAAATCGTTACAACAAAGACAGTGTTACAACAAAGAAAAATCTGAGCAAGCTCATAATACAAAGGAAAACCACAGTATTACTAAACGAAATTATTTTCGAAAAGGATTTTTCGAACTTCAGCACTACGATCAGTATACCCGCGGATATAAGCTTCTTTCTCACGAAGCTCAGAACTTCTCTTCTCACGTTCGTAGATATTTTTGAGTCTCTCTAATTCCGAAAATAATTTATCCTGAGACAATCTATTAGCTTTCGGTGCACGCTCCAGCTCAATCTTTTTCCCGATCAGCTCGAGCGAAATAGAAGCTCGTTGTTCGATCTCATGCTTGGCTAACTCATAAAGCCTAGAGAAGGCTTTACCAGCCTGAAGTTATAAGAAAGTAAGTTATGGTAGAAATAAGAAATAAAAAGTTAGTAAATCATGATAAAGAAGTCAGAAAGAATTACTTGGGCAAGGGATTCCAGCCCAGAGTAAAACAGAAATGAGGAATATTCTCCAGTCGAAAAAACCGCTTCGGAGACAGAAAAATCGGCCCGAAGAAGCGTCAGATCAGATTTCTCATATGACACTTTATCAAAAGGAACTGCGTCCCTTTTAAACGAAGATCCTCTGACCAACGAAGGTACGGATTGGAAAGGAACGCACTCAATTATATCCTCCGCAAAAGTAACCTTTTTTATCTTCTTGAGGGACCCCCCATTTTTCAAGCATGAAGAAAGGGAAACGATTGAATGTTCATTTCCCGCATGGAAGTTTTGCTGACCTGAACTAACGGATGTAATTGACGGTCGATTTCTTTTCCTTGATTTCTTATCGACAATTGGCCTGGAGAAAGGCGTGGAAGATACCACGAGAGCGTTCGAATTCTTATTCATCTCTTGATTTTCGGGTAAAAGTTCAAACCAGAATGATTTTTAGGAAGCTTCGAACACTGTGAGCAATATCAGTGCGAAAGCATCATAAGGAGGCCTTGCTATTTATAAGAAAAAGGGATCATACAAATCGCAATAATTGATAAATCACATCTCCGTAGAGCAGACCTCGTCGCGGCGAGGTTTATACCGTAGGCAAACTTGCCTTTTCTGCCACCAGCTCGCCGCGGCGAGCCTCAACCTCGCCGCGGCGAGGTTTTGGCCGTAGGTGAGCTGGTGTTTTCTGCTCTGCCGCACTTCCTTCCGAGCAGCATATATTTTGATTCCGAACTCCGAATCCTGATCCGTAAACTCCGTAGCGTAGCTAACTCACTCATCTATGACATATCCAAAATTCAGCTCATTTGGATCATCCATGAAATATTTATGCATGTTCTAGTGAGCAGCTATCTACGTTCTTGTACGATTTACTTCGGGTTCTATTTCCTTTGAAGCTAAAGCTTTACTCGCGGGGTTGGTAGAGCGACTCGTATCATTGATACGCAACTCCGAATCTCTCTATGATGTTAATACCTACAAATCACGGAGAAAACGATCAATACGAGAACAAAAACACAAAAGACGAACAAAGGCCAAACAAAGGGGCCAAAAGCACAAAATAAACGAGAACACGAGAAGACACACAAAAACTCGAATCAAAACAAGATGTTTTGGGCTTAAAGGGATAGGTAATAACGACATTTTCGCGGCGTTATCAACACCCCCAAACTTAAACACTTGCTCGTCCTCGAGCAAAGAAAATAGAACAAGAACAAAACAAACATACTTAAGATCGAAATGCTAAAACTTAACACTTTCAAATTATTCTTTAAACAAGCTCCACGTGTGTGTGTGATGGCTTCGGCTAGATTCTATCTTAGGTGAATAATTTCCGATAGGTCAAAATCATCGGTTCTATTTTCATGGACTTCTAATGTTTAACAAAGAATCTCTCCTTACCGTAGATTACAAACTTCATGCTCAAATCACTTCACGGGACTAAGTTATAGGTAATTTAAGAGTGTGTTCCCTATTCTTGAATTAATTGACGATTTTAGCTCCTAACTCTTTTCTCACCACACTTGTTTTTACAATGAAACAAGGCACGTTGTGCTTTACAAGAATATTACAGTACGATATTAGCACTAATGGCGAACTTGATGCAATTTTGCTTTTGTGGGCTACTAGCACCACACTCTTTTCTTCTATTACAACTTTTGCACTAAAACAATGATATAGAGCAATTACCAAAAATGATCAATGAGTATTATCAATTGAAGGCTTAGCCTTTCTTTTCTCTCATAGAAGTGCGTACATTTTAGCAACTTCTCTACTCATTTCTTTTAAGAGTTAGGTGTTCAAAGGTTTTTCATTCTCGAAAAGGGTTTACTCCCCCAAACATAGGCCATTTATGCTCTTTTTACATTTAGATTCCAAGCTATGGATTGGAGGGATTCTAAGTTAAGCAAAAGGAGTCCTAGAACCTATTATCGCTAAAGTTTGTTATCCTCTTTAAATATTAACTAACCTTAGCCAATGTGCTTTGAACTTAGTAAAACATGCTCAAATAATAATAAGAATTTGAAAAAATTTTGGCGGGTCGACCTAGCATGCAACAAGCGCGACCTTACTCCCCCAAACTTAAAATGCACAATGTCCCCATTGTGTGAATTAAGAATGATGGAGTAAGGTACGACACGACAAAAAACAAGAACACAACAAAAACACAAGCAAAACAAAACGAAACGAAACGATAAACGAGAGAGCACGGCTCTAAATAAGGTCCAACAAGCAAACGTTATCGATTTAAACGAGTAAACATGCCAACATCTCTCAAGAGTTAATAACAAAATCAACACAAGATGAGAATATAATTAAAACATTGTAAGCTCAATTTAAACCGACGGCGCTGCGTAAATTTAAATCCGACGTCCCTTTATGTATGCTTCCCATGGTTGCTCCTGTATTCAGTGGTTTCGTGCATTGAGAGCCCGCTCCATTGCTTTCCCGTACTCTTCCCTTTTATTTCAAATGCGCAAATTTTTCCCCAAACTCATGTTGCAACTACACAACTTCAATAAATTAATACCCCGGCAACTCCACAATCGAAAACTAGCAAAGTTGGCAAAACTACTCTCACGAGCAATTTATCGAACACCTTCCGTGCACACCCAAAATTACTACTTTTCTACTACTTTTACTAGAACTTCCACCCAAAAATTTTCAACACCAAACAACCAATACCATCAAGCAATACTAACAAGGAGTTTAGCCATACATACCTCTTGATGCACAAATTCAATTTAAATCCTCGAATTTCAAATTTTGAAGCTTTGGTGGGGGAATTTCGGGTATTGATGGGGGCTATTTCGCACCCTACATACTAGTCTGATCGAACAAAGATTACAAGATCGATTCGACCAATTCTAACGGATCGAGATCTTCTTACTGACCCAGCCTGATGCCTCTGCTATGCCCCTTAGATCGAAACAAACATTCTATTGAAGATTGATCTAAATTCTATTATATAATTTTCCTACGACGACTATGGCGCTGAAAAAGGACCTAAATTATGAGAAATATCTTGCGAAAAATTGCAAATTACTAAGAACGAATTCAGAGATCAACAATAGTATAAAAGAAGATGTTCATTCATAAATTTTCAGACAAATTACATGTGAACTCTTGTTACATTCGAGAAATTGAACTAATCAGAATATTTTACATCTAGTCCAATCCTACTACAAATGGTTATTCCCTATGGATACCCGAAGGAGGAAAGTGAGGCTGGTACACTTCTACCCTTCATCCAGTGCTTCCTCGCAAACAAGCCCATGAAGCACCAGATCGAAAAACAGGGAAGCAACTCCAGTTGCAGGCGCTTCTAGTAAACTCGAAGATCACACCTTTCAAAAAAGTCGCCTCGAAGACGTGGAGGCCCTGACCATTTCACTTCCCGAGAAATAAGGGACTAAAAAAAAAAAAAAAAGAGAGAGAGAGAGAGACATAGAGTATCATTCCAGCAAATGTTATACAAGGGTTATACTACAACAATAAAGAAAAATCGTTACAACAAAGACAGTGTTACAACAAAGAAAAATCTGAGCAAGCTCATAATACAAAGGAAAACCACAGTATTACTAAACGAAATTATTTTCGAAAAGGATTTTTCGAACTTCAGCACTACGATCAGTATACCCGCGGATATAAGCTTCTTTCTCACGAAGCTCAGAACTTCTCTTCTCACGTTCGTAGATATTTTTGAGTCTCTCTAATTCCGAAAATAATTTATCCTGAGACAATCTATTAGCTTTCAGTGCACGCTCCAGCTCAATCTTTTTCCCGATCAGCTCGAGCGAAATAGAAGCTCGTTGTTCGATCTCATGCTTGGCTAACGCATAAAGCCTAGAGAAGGCTTTACCAGCCTGAAGTTATAAGAAAGTAAGTTATGGTAGAAATAAGAAATCAAAAGTTAGTAAATCATGATAAAGAAGTCAGAAAGAATTACTTGGGCAAGGGATTCCAGCCCAGAGTAAAACAGAAACGAGGAATATTCTCCAGTCGAAAAAACCGCTTCGGAGACAGAAAAATCGGCCCGAAGAAGCGTCAGATCAGATTTCTCATATGACACTTTATCAAAAGGAACTGCGTCCCTTTTAAACGAAGATCCTCTGACCAACGAAGGTACGGATTGGAAAGGAACGCGCTCAATTATATCCTCCGCAAAAGTAACCTTTTTTATCTTCTTGAGGGACCCCCCAGTTTTCAAGCATGAAGAAAGGGAAACGATTGAATGTTCATTTCCCGCATGGAAGTTTTGCTGACCTGAACTAACGGATGTAATTGACGGTCGATTTCTTTTCCTTGATTTCTTATCGACAATTGGCCTGGAGAAAGGCGTGGAAGATACCACAAGAGCGTTCGAATTCTTATTCATCTCTTGATTTTCGGGTAAAAGTTCAAACCAGAATGATTTTTAGGAAGCTTCGAACACTGTGAGCAATATCAGTGCGAAAGCATCATAAGGAGGCCTTGCTATTTATAAGAAAAAAGCATCATACAAATCGCAATAATTGATAAATCACATCTCCCAAGAAAGATTCAATGACGATTTTCCAGGTGCTCCCTCTTCGAAGCTATCGCTCGGAGCCAGTTGGAAATATAGGCTTAGAATCTTATGTATTTCTCCCTCTAGCTTGTACGGCATCCAATAGTGCTCGAGTAGGACCCCAAATATTTGTACTTGTACTCAATTTACCCGAATACAATTACATTTAATCTTTATTTTCCTTTTAATATTATTATCATCGTGTTATATCCCACCCTTGATCGAACTAACGAAACCACGTAAGATCAATTGGCGCCCACCGTGGGGCCCTATTCGAGTATTAGACCGAAATATGCCTACTACGAGGAGAAATACATATGTTAGAGGAGAGCCTTCCCAAGCAGTGGGAGCACAAAATTCTGTCAACAATGAACCTGATAACTTATCGCGCGCCGCTCAACAACAACCAGAGGCACCGCCGGCGATTCCGCAAGATAACATTCCAATACACACGACCATTGGAGATTTGAGGTCTATAATAGGCACCATGTGCAGGGAGTTTATGAACAGCGGAAGAGCAGATCAATCACCCGTCGACCAACCAGGGATTCAGGGAAGACCTGAAATACCTTCATCGAACTTACAGAAGGAAAATGATATGTCACATATCCCATCAATGCGTCCACAAAGGACTGCCCCCTCGAAAGTCAATGCCCGATCAGAAAACCCTCCTACACGAGTGCACGATCTGGAGGATTCTGTTGTGGGGGAAAGTCACACCGCCGGCGCTGCGAGAAGAAATAAACCAACTTACAAGAGAATTACAGAATCCGAATTGGAGATAATAGTATAGGAAAGAGTAGCTAAGAAATTGGAAGAACATGATACTATGATAGAGATTCCCTTCACTAATCAAGCTGCCAGGCAAGCGGGGAATACCCTGACTAGAGGAAACCTACGAGAGAGGGAGGTCTCGAATAATATCATGCGATGTTCACCCTTTTGTCGAGAAATACGCGAAGCTCAAAACACAGAAATGGTGCCAACCAGGCTCCCACGGTATAACGGGACTACCGACCCCGGCGAACACATTAACAGCTTTGTTAATGTTATGAACTTGTATGGACACTCGGATAATTTCTGTTGCAAGATTATGGTCACCACTTTTGAAGGGATTGCCCTCGATGGGTTTGGAAAGTTACCTCCGAACTCCATATTTTCTTTCGAAGAATTTTGTGATATGCTGAAGCATCAATTCGCTAGCCAAAGGAAGCCAAGACTGCCAGCAAATCATCTGGGCACTGTGAAACAATTGGAAGGAAAGACGTTGAGGCAATGGCTGGCAAGATTTAGTATTGAGCTCTTGAAAGTGGATACCCCGCAGATTGAATATCTGCCCTCGTTGATGTTCGAGCTGACTAGAAGCACCCAGTTTGGGAATGCATTATGCAGAAAGCAACCAAAATCCTTCGAACGGATAATGGAAATTGCTGAAAAGTATATGATACAGGAAGAGATGAACAAATTGAAGAGTTCACATCTAGATAAATCTCATCTCAACAAAAAACAAGATCAGGCCCCGATCCCAAAACCAGGTGATTATGGAGGGTCGAGTAAAGGATCCGTTTGGCAGCGAATCAACACTTTTAAGCCGCATATGCCACCCCAAGGACCGAATTCGTATGGACCTCCTTATGATCGAAATCGAGCCCCAAGGCCGGGTAAAATTCAGTTTACTGAGCTTAACAGTTCAAAAGAAGAGGTGTTGACCGTATTGGAAGAAGGGAATTTAATTCCGGAAGCCCAAAGGATCACACAGGCGAGGCCGGGCGCGCCTGAATATGACCAATATTGTCGATATCATCGAGCTAGAGGCCACAGTACGGAAAATTGTTATCAGTTGAAGGTCGAGATCGAAAAGTTAATCAACCAAGGAAAACTCAAAGAATTTGTTAAGAATGGCAACTATAACAATCGCTACAGATCCCGTTGTCCGAGAAAACTTAACGCTCGGCAGAGACAAATTCAAAGTCAGGCGGACGAACAATCGAACGGTGTGATCAACATGATTGCAGGTGGACCGGCGGGTGGAGATAGCAGGAATGCCAGAAAAAGGACTTTAAGGTCAATCAGGACAGGAGTGTCCACAAAAAGGGAAGTTCTATCTTTGGAGTTTCCATCAATGGAGAATCAAGTCATCAGCTTTAGCGAGGCGGATCGACCCGCAGATGTTAGTTGGGACATGAACGAAGATGATCCAGACTTTTCCATGGTGTTAACACTAAGAATTGCAAACTTCGAGGTCAAAAGAGTGCTGGTCGATAACGGGAGCTCGGCAAACATAATTTCATCAGAAGCTCTTACAAGAATGAAACTCTGTCATCCACATTTGGATAAGGTAACCACCCCTTTGGTCGGTTTCGGGGGATCGGAGATCACTCCGCTCGGAACCATACTTTTGAGTACCACACTAGGATTAAAACCAAAGAATGTCACGAGAATGATCAAGTTCCTAGTGGTGGACACACCGTTTGCTTACAATGCCATCTTGGGAAGACCCGCTCTGAATACTTTTAAGGCTATCGTATCCACCTACCATCAGAAGATAAAGTTCCCAACTGACGGAGGAGTAGGTGAGATGAGGAACGACCAGTACATGGCTTGGGAGTGTTATAGTTCGTCCTTGACTATCAAGGAAAAGGTGGAGCCCGAGCTCCCTAACAAAAGAAAGATAAATGAATTAGTCTCTAACTCCGGAACTCCGATTCCTGATTATGAAAGACTAGATGGAAAGAAAGGGAGAATCATTGACATGAGTGTGCAAGCACCTGATCACAAAAAGGTGAACTTGGTACCTGGATCTCCAGAAAAATTCACAAAAATAGGAACGGAGCTAAGTAATTGCATGGAAGCAAAGCTCATCGGATTCTTGCAGGAAAATGTGGATGTCTTCGCATGGAGTTCGGACGACATAGTAGGAATCGACCCGCGTGTGATAACGCATTCCTTAAATATTGACCCAAAGGCCAGACCGGTGAGGCAGAAGAAGCGTAATCACGGACGAGAGAAAGACAAGATAATTAACGCAGAGGTCGATAGATTGTTAGCAGCAGGACAAATCAAAGAGATAAAATTCACGGAATGGCTGTGTAATGTGGTATTAGTCTCCAAGGGGGAAAAGGTCGAGAACAAATGGAGAATGTGCAATGATTTCACCGACTTGAACAAATTATGTCCAAGGGACCCTTACCCTTTGCCTCGAATTGACATGCTCGTAGATTCCACTGCAGGATTTGTGTTGTTTAGCATGATGGATGCATTTCAAGGATTTTATCAGATCTTCATGAACGAAAGAGATCAGGACAAAACGGCATTTATCACCGAACGAGGAGTGTACTGTTTCATCGTTATGCCCTTCGGTTTAAGGAACGCCGGTGCAACATATCAGAGATTGGTCAATATGATGTTCAAAGAATTAATAGGAGAAATTATGGAAGTATATGTAGATGACATGCTCGTGAAAAGCATGTCTGAAGAGGAGCATATTAACCATCTTGATAGGTGTTTCCAAATCTTGAGAAAGTATGGGATGAAGTTAAATCCGGCAAAGTGCACATTTGGGGTGCGATCAGGAAAGTTCCTTGGCTATTTAGTTCATGAGAGGGGGATCGAAGCTAATCCAGAAAAAATCCGAGCGATCACTGATCTCCATCCACCGAGGAAACTCTCAGACGTTCAAAGTCTGATCGGAAAAATCATCTCATTGAATAGATTCATCTCCAGATCCGCTGACAAGAGTTTACCTTTCTTCAAACTGTTGCGTAAATCTAAGAACTTCGTGTGGAACGATGAATGCGATAAGGCTTTCGAAGAACTGAAAGCGTACTTAACCTCGACACCCATGCTAGCAAAACCATCCGAAGGGGAACCCCTATATTTGTACATAGCTGTGTCAGAAGAAGCCATTAGCTCGGTTCTGGTCAAACTAGATAAAGCTGAACACAAACCAGTTTATTATTTGAGTAAATTGTTGCAGGGTGCCGAAAAGAACCATATGGAAATTGAAAAATTTGCACTTGCCCTAATTGTGGCTGCCCGGAGATTAAGGCCCTATTTTCAAACGTATAAAATCATTGTTTTAACTAACCAACCTTTAAGACAGGTTCTGTCCAAGCCAGAAGCTTCAGGCATGTTAATAAAGTGGGCGGTCGAGCTCAGCCAATTCGAAATTGAATACCGACCACGAGTCGCTGTTAAGGCATAGGTGCTAGCTGATTTTGTGCTTGAATCAACTAGCATATCGAACGGCAAAGAAGGAACAACCTCGGAATTAGGTATGGTGGAAGAAGCAAACGATCAAGTTTGGCTGATGCATGTGGACGGATCTTCGACCAAAGAAGGCGGTGGAGCTGGGATTCACTTCCAAGGACCCAATGCTGAGGACCTGAGCTATGCAATAACTTTGGACTTTGTCGTCACCAACAATGAGGCCGAATATGAAGCATTGATAGCTGGATTAGAAATGGCCATTAAGGCAAAGGTAAAATCGATTGTCGTGCTAACAGATTCGGAAGTTGTTCATAGACAGGTGAAAGGCACTTATGAAGCCAGAGAGTTCAATATGATTAAATATCTGAACAAAGTGAGGAAGTTAATCTCAGGGTTCGATAAATTTGACATTCAACCAATACCAAGGGAGGAGAATCTCTGGGCCGACATACTATCGAAGTTTACAGGACTGGTCGACGGAAAGACTGAGAGGACAATCACTTGGCTGCTGTCGAATATGTCTGCTATCGAGTTAGATGCAGCCCCTGCAATTGATGTTATGGAAATTGAAGAACCGAGCGACTCATGGAGCGACCCTCTTATAGCCTATCTTAGGGACGGAAAACTGCCGGAAAATGCAAATGAGGCTCGGAGAATCAAATATAGAGCGCCGTCATTTACTTTGATGGAGAATCAACTTTATAAGCGATCCTCTTCGGGAATTCTATTGAAATGTATCCGCGAATCACACTACGATGCCATATTAAGGGAAGTTCATGAAGGGGAAGTGGGAAGTCATTGTGGCGCTCGAGCGTTAGCTCTAAAATGCTCAAGATCTGGATATTATTGGCCTACACTTTTTTCTGATTCTGTCGAGTATGTAAAAAAATGCCATCACTGTCAAATTCATTCGAACTTGATACACCAACCGGCCGAACATATGCATTCGATTCCTATTTGTTGGCCCTTCGACAAATGGGGCATCGACATTGTGGGACCTTTCCCAACAGTGCGAGCCAGAAAAAATTATGTACTAGTTGCAGTGGAATATTTCAGCAAGTGGGTCGAATGTGTTGCCTTGACCAAAATCACCCAATTTCAAGTTATTAATTTTTTATGGAAAAATATAGTCTGCAGGTTCGGAATCCCCAGGGTTCTGATATCAGATAACGGAACGCAGTTTGCAGGAAAAAGGGTCACGGATTGGTGTGAAAGATTCGGAATACAACAGAACTTTGCGTCTGTTGGCCACCCTCAGGCTAATGGACAAACTGAAGTAGTAAACCGGGAAATTGTTCGATCTCTGGAGAAGCGCTTATCGGAGGCAAAGGGAAAATGGCTGGATGAACTACCAGGAGTGTTATGGGCCAACAGGACAACAGTCAAAGCGGCAACCGGAGAAACTCCGTTCAGTTTGATTTATGGGTCGGAAGCTGTTATCCCAGTAGAGAATCTTATACCTTCTCCCAGGGTCGAATTTTATGATCCTGAAGAAAACCAATCGCTGAGGCAAGTGGAAGTTGACCACGCGGATGCTCGTAGGGACCGCGCGAAGTTGAAAATTCAAGCCGCCAAGGCCAGCATGGAAAAGGCTTATAATCGAAATGTGAGGATTCGATCCTTCAAAGTGGGAGATCTGGTGCTCAAAAAAGTGGAAGTATCAAAGCACGTAGGAAAACTACAGCCCATTTGGGAGGGCCCCTTCGTGATCGTAGAGGTTGGAAGAAAAGGTTCTTATAAGATTGCACACCCTAACGGAGAGATACTGCCTCAAGCTTGGAATGCGATCAATTTAAGAAGATATTATGGAAGATAGTTACAATCGAGGCTTCTACTTTTTAGTTATCTTGTTCTGTTTTCTTTGACTATAACTATTTGGCAAACTATATGTGTTTAACGAAGAATTGGATTATTTGACGAATGTTTATTCGGACTATTTATTCAATGAAAGCTTATTTCGCCTACATTCTTACTTATTCGTCATATTCCCGATATTCTCGATCTATATTCATTATTATCGATCTCTATTTTTCTCTATCAACTATTAAATGGGTGAAAGCCTCTGCTATGACCCTCGAGCTAAAAACGCTCCAAAAACGACTAAGGGTGAAAGCCTCTGCTATGCCCCTTAGATCGAAATTATTGAATGGGTGAAAGCCTCTGCTATGACCCTCGAGCTAAAAATGCTCCAAAAACGACTAAGGGTGAAAGCCTCTGCTATGCCCCTTAGATCGAAATTATTGAATGGGTGAAAGCCTCTGCTATGACCCTCGAGCTAAAAACGCTCCAAAAACGACTAAGGGTGAAAGCCTCTGCTATGCCCCTTAGATCGAAATTATTGAATGGGTGAAAGCCTCTGCTATGACCCTCGAGCTAAAAACGCTCCAAAAACGACTAAGGGTGAAAGCCTCTGCTATGCCCCTTAGATCGAAATTATTGAATGGGTGAAAGCCTCTGCTATGACCCTCGAGCTAAAAACGCTCCAAAAACGACTAAGGGTGAAAGCCTCTGCTATGCCCCTTAGATCGAAATTACTGAATGGGTGAAAGCCTCTTCTATGACCCTCCAGCTAAAAATGCTCTGAAAACGACTAAGGGTGAAAGCCTCTGCTATGCCCCTTAGATCGAAATTATTAAAAGGGTGAAAGCCTCTGCTAGGACCCTCGAGCTAAAAATGCTCTGAAAACGACCAAGGGTGAAAGCCTCTGCTATGCCCCTTAGATCGAAACAAACATTCTATTGAAGATTGATCTAAATTCTATTATATAATTTTCCTACGACGACTATGGCGCTGAAAAAGGACCTAAATTATGAGAAATATCTTGCGAAAAATTGCAAATTACTAAGAACGAATTCAGAGATCAACAATAGTATAAAAGAAGATGTTCATTCATAAATTTTCAGACAAATTACATGTGAACTCTTGTTACATTCGAGAAATTGAACTAATCAGAATATTTTACATCTAGTCCAATCCTACTACAAATGGTTATTCCCTATGGATACCCGAAGGAGGAAAGTGAGGCTGGTACACTTCTACCCTTCATCCAGTGCTTCCTCGCAAACAAGCCCATGAAGCACCAGATCGAAAAACAGGGAAGCAACTCCAGTTGCAGGCGCTTCTAGTAAACTCGAAGATCACACCTTTCAAAAAAGTCGCCTCGAAGACGTGGAGGCCCTGACCATTTCACTTCCCGAGAAATAAGGGACTAAAAAAAAAAAAAAAAAAAAAAAAAGAGAGAGAGAGAGAGACATAGAGTATCATTCCAGCAAATGTTATACAAGGGTTATACTACAACAATAAAGAAAAATCGTTACAACAAAGACAGTGTTACAACAAAGAAAAATCTGAGCAAGCTCATAATACAAAGGAAAACCACAGTATTACTAAACGAAATTATTTTCGAAAAGGATTTTTCGAACTTCAGCACTACGATCAGTATACCCGCGGATATAAGCTTCTTTCTCACGAAGCTCAGAACTTCTCTTCTCACGTTCGTAGATATTTTTGAGTCTCTCTAATTCCGAAAATAATTTATCCTGAGACAATCTATTAGCTTTCGGTGCACGCTCCAGCTCAATCTTTTTCCCGATCAGCTCGAGCGAAATAGAAGCTCGTTGTTCGATCTCATGCTTGGCTAACTCATAAAGCCTAGAGAAGGCTTTACCAGCCTGAAGTTATAAGAAAGTAAGTTATGGTAGAAATAAGAAATAAAAAGTTAGTAAATCATGATAAAGAAGTCAGAAAGAATTACTTGGGCAAGGGATTCCAGCCCAGAGTAAAACAGAAATGAGGAATATTCTCCAGTCGAAAAAACCGCTTCGGAGACAGAAAAATCGGCCCGAAGAAGCGTCAGATCAGATTTCTCATATGACACTTTATCAAAAGGAACTGCGTCCCTTTTAAACGAAGATCCTCTGACCAACGAAGGTACGGATTGGAAAGGAACGCACTCAATTATATCCTCCGCAAAAGTAACCTTTTTTATCTTCTTGAGGGACCCCCCATTTTTCAAGCATGAAGAAAGGGAAACGATTGAATGTTCATTTCCCGCATGGAAGTTTTGCTGACCTGAACTAACGGATGTAATTGACGGTCGATTTCTTTTCCTTGATTTCTTATCGACAATTGGCCTGGAGAAAGGCGTGGAAGATACCACGAGAGCGTTCGAATTCTTATTCATCTCTTGATTTTCGGGTAAAAGTTCAAACCAGAATGATTTTTAGGAAGCTTCGAACACTGTGAGCAATATCAGTGCGAAAGCATCATAAGGAGGCCTTGCTATTTATAAGAAAAAGGGATCATACAAATCGCAATAATTGATAAATCACATCTCCGTAGAGCAGACCTCGTCGCGGCGAGGTTTATACCGTAGGCAAACTTGCCTTTTCTGCCACCAGCTCGCCGCGGCGAGCCTCAACCTCGCCGCGGCGAGGTTTTGGCCGTAGGTGAGCTGGTGTTTTCTGCTCTGCCGCACTTCCTTCCGAGCAGCATATATTTTGATTCCGAACTCCGAATCCTGATCCGTAAACTCCGTAGCGTAGCTAACTCACTCATCTATGACATATCCAAAATTCAGCTCATTTGGATCATCCATGAAATATTTATGCATGTTCTAGTGAGCAGCTATCTACGTTCTTGTACGATTTACTTCGGGTTCTATTTCCTTTGAAGCTAAAGCTTTACTCGCGGGGTTGGTAGAGCGACTCGTATCATTGATACGCAACTCCGAATCTCTCTATGATGTTAATACCTACAAATCACGGAGAAAACGATCAATACGAGAACAAAAACACAAAAGACGAACAAAGGCCAAACAAAGGGGCCAAAAGCACAAAATAAACGAGAACACGAGAAGACACACAAAAACTCGAATCAAAACAAGATGTTTTGGGCTTAAAGGGATAGGTAATAACGACATTTTCGCGGCGTTATCAACACCCCCAAACTTAAACACTTGCTCGTCCTCGAGCAAAGAAAATAGAACAAGAACAAAACAAACATACTTAAGATCGAAATGCTAAAACTTAACACTTTCAAATTATTCTTTAAACAAGCTCCACGTGTGTGTGTGATGGCTTCGGCTAGATTCTATCTTAGGTGAATAATTTCCGATAGGTCAAAATCATCGGTTCTATTTTCATGGACTTCTAATGTTTAACAAAGAATCTCTCCTTACCGTAGATTACAAACTTCATGCTCAAATCACTTCACGGGACTAAGTTATAGGTAATTTAAGAGTGTGTTCCCTATTCTTGAATTAATTGACGATTTTAGCTCCTAACTCTTTTCTCACCACACTTGTTTTTACAATGAAACAAGGCACGTTGTGCTTTACAAGAATATTACAGTACGATATTAGCACTAATGGCGAACTTGATGCAATTTTGCTTTTGTGGGCTACTAGCACCACACTCTTTTCTTCTATTACAACTTTTGCACTAAAACAATGATATAGAGCAATTACCAAAAATGATCAATGAGTATTATCAATTGAAGGCTTAGCCTTTCTTTTCTCTCATAGAAGTGCGTACATTTTAGCAACTTCTCTACTCATTTCTTTTAAGAGTTAGGTGTTCAAAGGTTTTTCATTCTCGAAAAGGGTTTACTCCCCCAAACATAGGCCATTTATGCTCTTTTTACATTTAGATTCCAAGCTATGGATTGGAGGGATTCTAAGTTAAGCAAAAGGAGTCCTAGAACCTATTATCGCTAAAGTTTGTTATCCTCTTTAAATATTAACTAACCTTAGCCAATGTGCTTTGAACTTAGTAAAACATGCTCAAATAATAATAAGAATTTGAAAAAATTTTGGCGGGTCGACCTAGCATGCAACAAGCGCGACCTTACTCCCCCAAACTTAAAATGCACAATGTCCCCATTGTGTGAATTAAGAATGATGGAGTAAGGTACGACACGACAAAAAACAAGAACACAACAAAAACACAAGCAAAACAAAACGAAACGAAACGATAAACGAGAGAGCACGGCTCTAAATAAGGTCCAACAAGCAAACGTTATCGATTTAAACGAGTAAACATGCCAACATCTCTCAAGAGTTAATAACAAAATCAACACAAGATGAGAATATAATTAAAACATTGTAAGCTCAATTTAAACCGACGGCGCTGCGTAAATTTAAATCCGACGTCCCTTTATGTATGCTTCCCATGGTTGCTCCTGTATTCAGTGGTTTCGTGCATTGAGAGCCCGCTCCATTGCTTTCCCGTACTCTTCCCTTTTATTTCAAATGCGCAAATTTTTCCCCAAACTCATGTTGCAACTACACAACTTCAATAAATTAATACCCCGGCAACTCCACAATCGAAAACTAGCAAAGTTGGCAAAACTACTCTCACGAGCAATTTATCGAACACCTTCCGTGCACACCCAAAATTACTACTTTTCTACTACTTTTACTAGAACTTCCACCCAAAAATTTTCAACACCAAACAACCAATACCATCAAGCAATACTAACAAGGAGTTTAGCCATACATACCTCTTGATGCACAAATTCAATTTAAATCCTCGAATTTCAAATTTTGAAGCTTTGGTGGGGGAATTTCGGGTATTGATGGGGGCTATTTCGCACCCTACATACTAGTCTGATCGAACAAAGATTACAAGATCGATTCGACCAATTCTAACGGATCGAGATCTTCTTACTGACCCAGCCTGATGCCGCTCGCTCCGAGTAAAGATTACACTCCGGACCCTAGAAGGATAGGTTGGGCCGAGTCCAACTAGGACTATGATTCCTTGTAGTACTAGGTTTAGCGTAATATAAATACCTAGTTATTCATTGTATAAGACGACTACGAATTCTCTTAATTCTGAGATTACACAAGAATACATTGATAACAATAGAACTCAATAATATCCATTGTTATTGCAGAACTTTACCTCCATATCATTGCGTTCTTAATTTCGTTAATGGTTTTACTTCTTGCCTTTGATTATTGCTTTTCTTTGTAAACGATCCATCCAGAATAAAGTAACAGAACCCAATATACTGAATAATTCAATATCCAAACCCCCGATATCGCAAATTCACTGATATTAATTTAACCCGACGAAAAACGGTTAAATCAGTTGGCGCCCACCGTGGGGCTAGGTTAATTATTCGATCGACATATGGCTCGCCCAAGGAAAAGCGCCCGTGTCGGAGCAAGAAGTAACACAACCACCGGTCATGACACATCTGAAGATCCACGGGAGAACGACAATAATAACGTTCCCAATACCGACGAGAATTTACAGAATACCCATCCCCGAGATCATGAACCCCTAGGAGGTCCTCCCGGCACGATACAGGAAGAGCCGGAAGTCCCCGAGATCCCTGCTCCTCTCCCGGGTGCTCAGGAGAAATTACGACAAATAGCGATGCTCTTTAAATCACTCTCCCCGGAAGAATTACTTGTGCTTGATCAAATTCCGCAAAACACTAGGGCTGCCAGGACAATTCCTGCTCGGAGAACGCCCGGACAAAACGATCATGTATCTCAACAAGCTGATAGCCCACCAAGCGAGCACCGCTCGCTACACAGTCCACAACAGGACAATTCGAAACCCTCCGACAACAATCCTCGAAGGAAACGAGGTCACAGAAAAACCCCGGCGAGGCGCAGTAGATCCAGGGAACGAACAATTATCCCTATTGAGGATGATATAGATGATACAATCCCTGATCGACCACGAACGGCTCGACTGACGGAAAGAGAAATTGAAAGGATGGTGCAGGACCGACTTGAACAACGCTTACGGTCTATTCAAAATCCGTGGGCCCGAACCACGGAACTCCAGGAAAGCCTTGCGGCCTGTTCTCCCTTCTGCAGGGAAATAAAAGAGGCACAATCGATCGGACAAGTCCCGGGCAGACTACCTCGCTACGATGGAACCACTGACCCGGATGATTATATTTTTAGCTTTACGAACATTATGAATCTATATGCCCACTCCGCCGAATACACTGCCAAGCTAATGGTGACAACATTCGAAGGACTCGCGTTGGATTGGTTTGCCAAACAGCCGGCCAATTCCATATTCAGTTTCCGAGAATTATGCAATAAACTAACACAGCAATTTGCCAGTCTGAAGAGACAAAAACTGCCGATGAGTTACCTAGGAACAATATACCAACAAGAGGGGGAATCCCTAAGAAATTGGTTGGCAAGATTCAACGTAGAGTTACTCAAAATCGACTCTCCGAATATCGATTACATAATTTCTATCCTCTTCGACCTCACTAAAAACAGGCAGTTTGGAAACGCCCTCAGCCGAAAACAACCGAGAACGTTTGCCGACATTATGAGCTTGGCTTCTAAATATATGACTCAAGAAGAGATGAATTCCTTTAAGGATAAAAACAAAAACAAAGCCACTACCTCAAGCTCAAAACGGCATGACAGGTTTCCTACCCAAAAATCTTTGGATTTCGAGCGATCCTCCAGGAGAGGTAATGTCTTCCAGCGACTGGAATACAACAAAGCCGACCAAGATAGGCAACCCAATTTCTACCAAAGACCAAGAAACCCTGAGCAACCAACCAGAAGCAGGGTGAATCATGTAGAACACCCGAGGTTAAATATTCCAATGGAAGAAATATTGGAAGTTCTAGAAAGAAATAACTGGATTCCCGAGGCGAGGAAAATCGCACAGCCAAGACCAGGATCTCGAAACTACGATCAATACTGTAAGTACCATAGGGCACACGGACATCGAACGGAGAATTGTTTTCACCTTAAGAGAGAAGTTGAGAAACTAATCGAGCAAGGAAAACTTGACGAATACATAGAGCGAGACAATCGAAAAAGGGAAAGAAGTAGAAGCCCTCGAAACGGAAATCAAAGGAGAAGTTCCCGTCGAAGGTCACCAGAACATCGACCTACTCAGGAGTTGAATCACGACCAGATCAATGGAACTATCCACACTATATCCGGGGGGCCTGCGGGTGGAGATAGTCGCAATGCTCGACGAAGAATGGCCAGATCCTTAATTGCAAGTTCTAAATATCCAAAAGAAATATGGACGTTAGAAAACAGGCCAACAAATCACGAGCCGATTAGCTTTAACGAAGGCGAAGTACCTAAAAACATTACTTGGGATACGAAAGAAGATAACCCAGATTTCCCTATGGTAGTGTCGTTAGAAATAGCGAATTACAATGTGAAAAGAATCCTAATCGATAATGGAAGCTCAGCAAATATCATCTCCAGGGAGGTTTTAGCACAAATGAACCTCGGACAAATAAACCTACAAAAGGTAGCCACACCGTTAATAGGCTTTGGAGGGTCCGAGATCATCCCCAGCGGAACGATATCTTTGAGTGTATCGCTCGGAAAGAAGCCACTTCGAACAGTGAAGCTGGTAAAATTCCTAGTGGTAGAAACACCCTTCGCCTATAACGCTATATTAGGGCGACCAGCCCTTAACCTTTTTCGAGCTGTGGTCTCTACCTATCACCAGAAAATAAAATTTCCGACCGATAGCGGCATTGGAGAAATAACGAATGACCACTGTATGGCGTGGGATTGCTACAGCACGTCGCTGACCTTGAGAGAACATCCTAACCCTATTACTCCGAGCAAGAGAAAGATCGAAGACGATCCAATTAGAAATGAGGTCGAAAATCCTATTACTGATCGATTAGATAAAAAGGGGAAAGAACCACTAGATTTATCCTTGCAACCCCCAGAACATAAAGATATAATTCTGGTAGAAGGCGACTCGTCCAAAAGGACAAGAATTGGTACAGAATTGAGCAAAGAAGGAGAAGTAATGTTAATAAATAACGTGGACGTTTTCGCTTGGAGTGCAAATGACATCGAAGGGATCGATCCTCGAGTAATCAAGCATACCCTAAAAATTGACCCTTCGGCGAAACCCGCCAGACAGAAGAAAAGAAATCATGGACCAGTGAAAGATAAAATCATTAAAGCCGAAGTTGAAAGACTGATGGAAGCAAAACAAATCCGAGAAATACATTTCTCGGAGTGGCTATGTAATGTTGTACTAGTAGCAAAGGAGGATAAAAAGGACAACAAATGGAGGATGTGTAATGATTTCACCGACCTTAACAAGTTATGTCCACGCGACCCTTACCCCCTCCCAAGAATCGACTTATTGGTCGACTCGACTGCTGGCTTTGCGCTGTTCAGCATGATGGACGCCTTCCAAGGCTTTTACCAAATATACATGGACGAGCGCGACCAAGAGAAGACCGCATTCATAACCGAACAGGGAGTATACTGCTTTATAGTAATGCCGTTCGGATTAAGGAACGCTGGGGCTACATACCAAAGATTGGTAAACCTAATGTTCAGGGAGTTAATCGGAGAAATAATAGAGGTCTATGTAGACGACATGTTAGTTAAAAGTATGAATGAAGCGGATCACGTAAAACATCTAGATCGATGTTTCCAAATCTTAAGAAAATATCGTATGAAGTTGAACCCCGCAAAATGCACCTTCGGTGTTAAGTCAGGAAAATTTTTGGGATATTTGGTACACCAGCGAGGAATAGAAGCCAACCCAGAAAAAATTCGAGCCATAACTGAAATGAAACCTCCCAAGACCATCTCTCAAGTGCAAAGCTTGGTTGGGAAGATCGTAGCGTTGAATAGATTTATATCTAAATCGGCGGATAGAAGCTTGCCCTTTTTCCAAACACTTCGAAAAGCGAAAAACTTCGTTTGGACCGAAGAATGTGAACGAGCTTTCGAACATCTCAAAGAATATTTGACATCCCCTCCGATGTTGGCCAAACCGACAGAAGGGGAACCATTGTACTTATACATCTCCATCTCCGATACGGCCGTTAGCTCAGTCCTAATTAAGATAGAGGGTTCAGAGCATAAGCCTGTCTATTATCTCAGCAAGTTATTACAAGGGGCGGAGAAGAATTACTTGGAAATAGAAAAATTCACGCTGGCCTTAGTAGTGGCTGCACGAAAACTCCGACCCTACTTCTTAACCTACAAAATCATCGTTTTGACGAATCAACCGCTAAGGCAAATCCTAGCAAAACCAGAAGCCTCCGGACGACTAATCAAATGGGCCATCGAACTCAGCCAGTTCGAGGTAGACTACAAACCGAGGATTGCCATCAAGGCCCAGGTGTTGGCCGATTTTATACTAGAAACACCGACGCAAGCGTCGAGCTGCCACAACAACGATGTCTTGATGATCGAGGATCAAACTTGGTTAATGCATGTCGACGGTGCTTCATGCCGAGAAGGGGGAGGCGCCGGAATCAACTTCACTGGACCAAATAAGGAAGATTTGAATTACGCGATAACATTGGACTTCGTCGTAACAAACAATGAAGCCGAATATGAAGCGTTAATCGCAGGAATGGAGATGGCGATAAAAGCCAACATAAAGAGTCTTAAGGTACTAACTGATTCGGAATTAGTACAAAGACAAATAGAAGGCCTATACGAGGCTAAAGAATTCAATATGATCAAATACCTCGCCAAAGTGAAATCTCTAGCTGGGAAATTTGAAAGCTTCAGTACCCAGAACATCCCACGTTCGGAAAATAAATGGGCCGATCAGCTATCAAAATTCACAGGATCCCATGACGGAAAGACCGAACGGGTGATTAACTGGTTAATATCTAATACACCAGCAATCGACATCGATGAAATACCGATAATCGATATAATGGAAATCGAAGAAGCCGAAGAAAACTGGATGAACCCAATGAAAGACTATCTTCAAGATGGAAAACTACCATCTGATCAGAATGAAGCTCGGAAAATAAAATATCGAGCCCCAAAGTATACACTTGTAGAAGGAAAACTCTACAGACGATCAGTATCGGGAATTCTCCTGAGATGCATCCCTGAATCACAAACCATGGATATACTGCGAGAAATACATGAAGGAGACGCAGGAAATCACAGTGGATCGAGGGCATTGGCCTTAAAATGTCTCAGAACAGGTTACTATTGGCCAACCATCAATAAAGATGCCGCTCAATATGTCCAAGAATGTCATCACTGCCAGATCCATGCTAACATATGCCATCGACCAGCAGAAAATATGCACCCTATCCCGATTTGTTGGCCATTCGATCAATGGGGAATGGACATCGTGGGACCTTTCCCAACAGCTAGATCAAAGAAATCCTATGTCCTGGTCGCTGTAGAATACTTCAGCAAATGGATAGAATGCGTCGCCCTCGCACGAATAACCCAATTCCAAGTTATTAACTTCCTCTGGAAATTCATAGTCTGTCGATTCGGCATCCCAAGGGTCCTTATCTCCGATAATGGAACTCAATTCGCGGGAAAACAGATAATAGAATGGTGTACAAGACTCGGAATTCAACAAAATTTTACCTCGGTAGGACATCCTCGAGCAAATGGACAAACTGAAGTAGCAAACCGAGAGATAATAAAATCTTTGGAAAAAAGGTTAGGAGCCGCCAAAGGAAAATGGCTCGATGAGCTACCAGGAGTTTTGTGGGCTAATCGAACTACGGTAAGAAATTCAACTGGGGAAACCCCATTCAGCTTGATATATGGGTCGGAAGCTGTTATCCCTGTGGAAACTTTAATTCCAACTCCAAGAATAGAGATGTTCAATAAAGAAGAAAATGAAAAGGCGAGGGAAAATGACGTTGATTTAACAGAAGCCTTAAGAGATAAAGCTGCTGTACGCCTACAAGCCACTAAGGCAAATATGGAGAAAGCATACAATCAAAAAGTACGCGTCCGAACCTTCAAAGAAGGGGACTTGGTTTTAAAAAAGGTAGAAGTATCCAAGCATGTGGGAAAGTTACAACAAAATTGGGATGGACCTTACATCGTCATTGGCGTAGGAAAGAAAGGTTCATACAAAATTGCACACATGGATGGGACAGCCTTACCAAGAACCTGGAACGCAGTCAACCTTAGGAAATACTATGGTAAATAAATTTTAGCAGATTATACTGCATTGTTTTATTTTTACTTTATCAAGTTTTAATCCTTGTAACAAAGGCCCTAGCCTAGAGTTCAAATAGTAAAAATTTTAGCATTTTCTATACATCGATTATTTCGATTAACGCTCTGTGGAATTACACTAGCATATTGATAAATATTAGAGCGAAACGAGTCGAGTATACATTGATCCGCTCAATAAACACTCCTCGATTTATATCAACAGCAAAAAAGACTTTTTGGTGATAAACCTAAGTCTAAATTATAAATGAGTCGAGTATACATTGATCCGCTCAATAAACACTCCTCATTCCGACGACAAAAACGAGTTGAGTAAACATCGATCCGCTCGATAAAAACTCCTCGACATACATATTCAACGATCAAAAAGACTTCAGGTACTAAAAACCTAAGTCTAAAACAAAACGAGTTGAGTAAACATCGATCCGCTCGATAAAAACTCCTCGACATATATATATTCAACAGTAAAAAAGACTTTTTGGTGATAAACCTAAGTCTGAATTATAAATGAGTCGAGTATACATTGATCCGCTCAATAAACACTCCTCATTCCGACGACAAAAACGAGTTGAGTAAACATCGATCCGCTCGATAAAAACTCCTCGACATACATATTCAACGATCAAAAAGACTTCAGGTACTAAAAACCTAAGTCTAAACAAAACGAGTTGAGTAAACATCGATCCGCTCGATAAAAACTCCTTGACATATATATTCAACGATAAAAAAGACTTTCAGGAACTAAAAACCTAAGTCTAAACAAAAAGGTTTGAGTAAACATCGATCCGCTCGATAAAAACTCCTCGACATATATATATTCAACGATCAAAAAGACTTTTGGTATGAAAAACCTAAGTCTAAAACAAAACGAGTTGAGTAAACATCGATCCGCTCGATAAAAACTCCTCGATATATGTTCTACGATCAAAGAGATTTATGGGTTAAAAACCTAAGTATAAACAAAACGAGTTGAGTAAACATTGATCCGCTCAATAAAAACTCCTCGATTAATTACAACGACAAAAAGACTGTTTGGTTAAAAACCTAAGTCTACAAATCGAAAACGAGTCGAGTAAACATTGATCCGCTCAATAAAAACTCCTCGCTCAAACTTATCGATCTAAAGACTGTTTGGTTAAAAACCTAAGTCTAATAAAATGCTAACAATCGAGTAAACATCGATCCGCTCGATAAAAACTCCTCGATACATATCTAATACGATCAAAAAAAGACTTTTGGGGTTAAAACCCTAAGTTTAAACAAAACGAGTCGAGTATACATTGATCCGCTCAATAAACACTCCTCAATATAATTTCAACGATTTAAAGACTTTTTGGGTTAAAAACCTAAGTATAATTACAAACGAGTCGAGTATACATTGACCCGATCTATTCTTAACGATCTACACGATTCGCTGATACGTCTAAAGTTTTGAAGATGAGTCAAGTATGAATCCGTATACTCGGAAATTGCTCCTCGTAAATAAAAATTATGACAGAATCAACGACAAAGAAGATGCAAGAGATAAAAGTAATATTTTATTCATCAAATCAGTTACATACAAAAGTCCTACGTTACAAAGATCTGCTTGCTACTTAAAGATCGTTACAATAATTTGGATAACATGATCCTATAGGATCTACTATCTTCACGACAATGTCCACGGAAACACCAATCTCCTTCCTAGTACCTCGTCGATTATAATAAACCACCTGAGAAGCATGCTGCTCAGGATGGTCGACTTCTTTAGTTCGATGGCCAGGCTCTGAAGATCAAATGTTGTTCCAGATGAAATGAACATTACCAGCCAGATAGCTAGCAATGCTCACTCACCCGCAAGAAGATACTGCTTTTACTTTATCTATAAAACATTTTACTCTCGAGCAGCATCTCTTCAGGACCGCCGTGAAACGGTAACCTTACCGGCCACCCCGGTGGTCTATCAATCCGGAAGTAACCTCCAAGGACGAGGATGGCCGGCAAAGTACGAACCCTCCATGTGCAGACGGAAGCCACGGACCTCTAATGTGATGAAGACTAAGGCAGAGATCTCATGGGATCCGTCGATACAAGGAAGGGCTGACATGGGACCCGTCAATACAAGACTGGGGACAATTTCTTTACTGCGAACGAACAAATCACGATAATGTGACTTCTTGAACATTATGGGGTCCGAAGGCAAAATGAAATCTAAAGAAACAGAGATCTTCATTGTTATGAATGGAAAATAAGGAAACTGTCTACTTATTTATAGGCGCCCGTGAGAATGATCCTACGGATAATAGGAGTTTAATCAAGGGACGAAAACGCGACCCTTTGACTTCCCGAAATAAATGCAAGTAAGTTGGAACGGCGCCCCGTCTGATCGACTCAACAGATCGATGACAAACAAATCTACAGATCGAAGCGATCGACAAAATAATCCAAGAAAACTTAAAGAAGTTCAAAGACCAAAACGACCTGCACGATCATATATGAGGGTCGCCTAATAGAAAATATTAAGAACTCCTCAACGAAGGCATGCAAAATTAGACCGTTGAAAGAGGATAATTGCTTAAAAACGACCAGAGCCTCCACCTTACGGGGGTCGTAACTGCCTCATACGTCATTGGGGGACTACTAAGTTGGCCATACAAGAATTCCATTTAGAATCCAAGAAATCTGACATCGAAATCAGGAGAATAGCCCTCCCTATTCGAAACTATAAGGCCGTCACTGCCTAAATTTCCAAAGAATTGCTGAAGGAGGTCTGAACGGGTCAGATCTGGCCAGGACTGTTACATTTTCCAATTCCTCCCATATCAAGAGTATGATATACTGGCTAGAGAAATATATAATTGAAAAGCTAATGATGGAAGACATGGTTAGGTGAAAAGCACCTAAAGGAAAATTTCCCTCTGAGGAAAAGAAAAACTGAAATTCAACAGGAGGAACAATAACCTCCTTATATAAGATATATGTCATATAAGGACAAATTTATAAGGCATGAATCGAGCATCGACCAGACAGCTAAGGGTTTACACAACGACGATCGTCTGGATTGATCAACAAAGATTAAATATGCGAAGCAAATGTTATACCGTTCAGTTATCTTACAAGCGACCAAAGCAAGATCAAGCTTACTTTCTCCATACTCAAATCTCTCCGCAGAAATAAAAATTCAGATAAGTAAAACTAATCTTTGTCAATTACTACATGATGGTATATTTGTGCGTAGCAATTACATATATGAAAAAGATATATCATTAGAATCAAGGCAAGAATCTGCCTACAGAAGAGATCATAATATTTCCATTTTAGTACTTCTCCCATTACAAAATTTCAGCCCAAACGAATGCACAAATGTTGGGCGACAAAAAAAAAAAAAAAAAAAAAAAAAAAAAAAAAAAAAAAAAAGAGACAGTCCAAGGTCTGCCAGATCGAATAAAGATCATTGAGAAGAATCGCCAGAGGGGCGACCAGCAGAAACAGGCCTCCGAGGAGTTAGGTTACCAGCAAACGCCATCAACTCCTCCTGGCGCTTAAGATAACCGGCATCATAACCATCATCATATGCCTGTTGACGAGATCCCTCTGCCGACGCGGCAGCCTGAACTAGGTCGCCTTTCTCTTTCTCAAGAATAACTTTGTCAGCCTCTAACTTTTGGAGATCATCTTTAGCAAGTTGCAGCTGCAGCTCCAAACCCCTGGTTTTAGCTTTCTCCGACTCCAGCTGACCTTGAAGAGCTCTCCGACTATTCCACAGTTCATCATTTTGCACACCCAGCTGGAGTGCAAAATACTTGCCCTAAAAACAGAAAGAGTAAGAAAAACCGCCGTACAACAAAGAATTCAAAACAAAGGACAGGAAAAATGTTCGAAATATGTTTACCTGTTCACATATCTTCACCAGAGATTGAACAAGGCGAACATTGGAAGTACCTTCGAGCTTCCTCAATTCGCCGGGCAAAATAGTACTCATACCTAAGTCCCAAGACAAAGCATCAGGTTCAACAGAACCAGGCAGCTCGCTTGTCAAAGGGACACCGTCGGAACGTGGAGTCTCCGACAAAAGAATGTCATTAACCTGCATAAGCACACAGCGATCATCTAACGGACGAGGGGAATCCCGCTCGTTGGGACTAACAGAGGTCTCTTTGCCGGAAGCAGATATAACGGTCCGACGATCAGACCTCGACCCAGATCGACCCCCAGAAGGTCCCCCAGACTCAAAAGAAGCAGTCGTTACAGTGGTATCATGAAACAGATATTCAGGACCATATTGTGAAATAGACTGCGTTATGGAAGGATTGACAGAAAAACCATCACCGACTTGCCCTTCACTAACTAGCAGGGCAGTAGAAGTAGAAAAAGGAAGGGAACTAACAAAATCCCCTCCATGAGATCCATACTCGTAAGAAGAAAAACCTGAAGAAACAGGTATGTCGTAAACCGGTTCCATGTTCGATGGATCTCCGAAAGCTAATCGACCTGGGGAAGACCTATTACCTCCCGCGGGGGTAGAAGAAAAGTTTGGTTGGAGGAGCGACGAACTAACTTCTGATAAAGGTTGGGTCGTGGTAATAGGAGTATCGATCATCGAGCTACTAACTGAGGACGAACGAGGAGGCTCCATCGAAGGCCCTTCTCTTCGAAATTTCTTCGATCTATTATCCCTAGCGCCCTCACGAGAAGGTCGCTTCGAAGTATTACCGAAAAGGTTACTCATGATCGGATTACGGAAAAATATAAATTAATATCGAGGAAGTTTATCGACTAGCTCAAGAAAGAGTATTATGTTAAGAGAAGAGTATAGCAGTAAAAAAGACAAGTCAAATTTTACCTCTCGTATTTATACTGCACGAAAAGACGCGACTAACCCGAAGAAAGGGCGCGAAACAGGAAAACTGACCTTGGAGCAAACGCTAGAATTTGAAAAGACGCATACATAATGATTATGGCAAATTAAATGACTTGTCTGAATTATTACAGCGGATGTGAAAAGACACGACTGTCAGAATACGAAACGTTTGGTGTACAAAGTAGGAAAGCTAAGTTACAATTAAACCTACGAGTGGATAATTACAAATATTATTTCAAAAATAGAACCACTATTCTAAGAAGCCTGGTCGCTATCGGGAATCTTCTGTTCGCCACCGACGTCCATGTCGTCTTCTTCTTCTTCTTCATCTTCCGGATCGATAAATGTATCATCGAGCTCATCGTTAACATCTGAAGGAGGAATTGGCAATGGATTTCCGTACTCTCCGACAAGGTGAGCTAAAGGAAGACCTTGATATACGACATCTGGAACTTCAGAGGAAGAGTAAAGCTCGCCATAACGATTCAACCGGATATGAGCTGCCTTAAAATACTCCTTCCGACGATCCTCGATCATCTCCAAAGCGACCAGTTGATGAATCGATTTTTTAAAAGTATTCTCAAGAAGAGGACCGACCATCCGGTACACCAACGCCGTATGAACAGGAGAATTGAGGAATTCACGAACAACTTGTTCGTCAGATTTCCTAACATATCGATCTCTTTGCCTAAGTGGGACATCATTTTCGTACTCCTCTAAAGAAGCTTCAAGGCTTGATACTTGAGATTCAAGCTCACTAATTCGAGTCGTACTCTGCAACTGCAATTCCTCTAATTTTCTTGCCATTTGATTGGCTTGTTCTTGAGCACGAGAAACCTCTATTACCCTATCTATCATTTCTTGATCTTCGGTCCCGGCAGCACGAGTCTCTACGACGGGAACAGAGGAAGATGTCGAGGGACCAACTTCTGAACCGGAAGATTTGTGAAGTAAAACTTTATATTTCTCTTCAAGGAATTCGCACTGTTGTTTCCAAAGAGAATTTTCATAGGCGTATGATGTCAGACAGGTGTTAACCTGAAATAACGAAGGGGTCAGAAAGAAACGAATTAGCAAATTAAGAAAATCCTAAAAGATCACTTCATCAATAGAAAGAAAAAGGTCTCACCTTTTCAGCATAAAGAGAAGCTCGCTGGAATTTCTCCAAAGGATCCTTATGAAGAAGCTTATTAAGATCACGAGTAAGAACGCCAGACAAAAGAATACGGGTCGCCTTATCAACCGCATTCTCATTATTATCATGAATAAGAGAATCCTTCTCGGAATAACCAGCAGCCCTCCTTCCCTCTAAATGATCCTCGATCATTTCGACCAGAGTAGGCTTTGGATGTTTATCTCCAAGTAAAGAAAGGTCGTCACCAGAACGTCCATAGTAACTCCTTTTTCTATCAACTGGATTATTAGTAGGATGAGGCATCGACCAGCTACGACATCCTCGAATACCCAAAGATGTTCTAAGGTGAAGAGGAGGATAACCAGATCCCGTCCCCTGACGAATGGGGGACTCACGAGAAGAATCTGGAGATTCTCCTCTATTATCCTCAGACTCGTGGCCCGACTCCAGTTTCCTTTTTCGAGATGCCCTCTGCTCAATAGGATTATTCTCTACTGACTTGGAGGATTTCGACAGCACCATTTTTCCCTTCAAAGAATGTCGGGAGTTTTCTACCATATGAGCTGAAAAAGAAACAAAATAAAGTTAATTTCTCCGTATAAAAAGTATAGCGACAATACTAAAGGTCAAATAAAATGCTAACCAAGAGGTTCAGGTGATGAACTGATGGGGAAATTATGGACACTTAACCCCGCCTTACGAAGAAAAGCTTCCCCAATCAGAAGAGCGCTTTGATATTTGTTTGTACGCATCTCGGGAATCTCAGTTATAAATTGTACATCGTCAGGAACAAGTTCGCCAGTTGATGAGCGACCTCCAGGAATCCAACTGGAGCCATGATCCCATGAAAAAGGTATGGTCGAACCGTCCACCGAACGGAGATTAGACGGAGGACGAACAAAGAAGAAATGAGATTTCCATGAAGGATTACTAGAAACCGGAGCATCAAAAATTGCTCGGCTAGGTCGCTGACTAGCAAAGAAATATCCACGATTTGAAGAACTAGAAATATTAAAACGGAAAAGTTGCGTAAAATTGCGGAAAGAAGGTTTAAACCCCTTTGCAATCATCAGAACAGAAAAACAAACCACGAAAGCAACAGAATTTGGAACCAGTTGCGTCAAGCACACGCTGAAAGTTTTCAGAACTTCCAGAAAAAGGGGAGACAAAGGAAGACGCAGTCCGCTATTAAAATGAGCCGTATAAAAGGCTCGACATCCCTCCGGTGGAGTAGTGACCCTATCAGTAGGTGAAGGGAGAATTATCTCAGAACCTTCCGGAAAATATTTGGCATAGTTGTTTACAACATCCGGAAATGTTTCCTCCGTATACGCACAAGCTACGTCTTCAATTGGCTCAGAAACCTGAGGAACGGTACCTTTGCCCCTTTTGGCCCGGGCAGCCACATCCGCGTCGGAAAGGATTCGTACCTTGTAAGTATCCTCTACAGGGACGACGAGGTCAGATACCGTAGTCTGTTCACCCAGAGGGTTAGAATGTAACTCCTCTTCGTTATCAGGAGCGATAATCTCTCTAGGAGAAGACGAAGATCTTCTTACGGAAGCCATCTATATTCTAGTTCTCGGAAGAAGAAGGTCGATGAAAGGAAAATTTATACGACGAACGACCAAACTAGAAAATGACTGCGATCTAAAAGCAAATATAAAAGAGAAATGGCAGACTCGAAAGTCACCTATTTATAAGGAAATGAGAAAAGACGTTTCGAACTCATCGCAGCTACTCAAATTCCCGCCAAAAACGGAAGGATACAAAAAGCCTCCTGAATAGACGCGTGGCGATCCATAATTGGACAGAAGAAACGACTATCTATGATACGTAGCACTCTTTTCCTTACTTAAGATTTTTTCCCACTGGGTTTTTTCTTGAGTAAGGTTTTTAACGAGGCTCCGTTCATAGAAAAGAAACAGTCGACAAGTTTTATCTACTTCTACGAGCTCCTATTATCTATACGCTCGAAGAAGTGAGGGAGTACTGATGGGGGCTATTTCGCACCCTACATACTAGTCTGATCGAACAAAGATTACAAGATCGATTCGACCAATTCTAACGGATCGAGATCTTCTTACTGACCCAGCCTGATGCCGCTCGCTCCGAGTAAAGATTACACTCCGGACCCTAGAAGGATAGGTTGGGCCGAGTCCAACTAGGACTATGATTCCTTGTAGTACTAGGTTTAGCGTAATATAAATACCTAGTTATTCATTGTATAAGACGACTACGAATTCTCTTAATTCTGAGATTACACAAGAATACATTGATAACAATAGAACTCAATAATATCCATTGTTATTGCAGAACTTTACCTCCATATCATTGCGTTCTTAATTTCGTTAATGGTTTTACTTCTTGCCTTTGATTATTGCTTTTCTTTGTAAACGATCCATCCAGAATAAAGTAACAGAACCCAATATACTGAATAATTCAATATCCAAACCCCCGATATCGCAAATTCACTGATATTAATTTAACCCGACGAAAAACGGTTAAATCAGGTATTGTGTTTAATGTGGGGATTTTGAGGCTTTTGGAATGAATGGGTGAGTGATGAAGGATTGAGAGTGAAGGAGATAATGATTTTTTTGAGTGGGTTTGGAAGATTAAATTGAGTGAGGGACGAGAGAGGGGGAAGATAGTGTGTGAGACTTGTTTGAAATGGAAGGTGAGTAGTGTGTTTAAAAAATGACGTCTCTTTTCTTTTTTTTTTATTTAAACAACACAATTACTCACTTTTCTTTTGTTCGCGACCCATGGTTCGTTTAGCTTGACCTCGCTCGATTGTGCTTGTCAATCTTCGATCTTTCACGCGCGCTCATTTACCTACAACACAAAACGCGACAATGAAAAGAAAAACAAAAACAACACAAAACACAAAACAACAAAGGAAAAAGAAATAGGCTCGGGTTGCCTCCCGAGAAGCGCTTGTTTATAGTCAGTAGCTCGACTTTAAACTTTTCTTTTCTTTTAGGGTGGCCAATAATCGAATAGGATCCCAGCGGGATCAAGTATGAGCCCCGGCCTCCTCGCTTTTAAATTCGTCCCACGCCTTAATTTTTCCATTGTACGGTCTTTTGGGACGGATTTGAACCACATATCAAATCGAAAACTTTTATCTCCCGGTTCAAATCTCTTGTAATATTTACCCATAATTATCCACGTTGCTTTGCTCGGGTGGATCCACTTGTCTTCTTCGGGAATAACCAAGTCCACATAAGAATATTTGATGACATTTTGATCAAACCCTTCATCCATGATGAATTTAGCTTCCTCTGCAAGCTCTTTCGATCCACCTTGTTCTTCTTCTCTAGTGGAAAGCTCATTTGTTTCTAACATTTCACTCGGTTCATTAAAACTTTCATTAGGAGCAACTGATTCGATTTTACTCGGCAAAGTTCCAGGGGATCTTATGAATAAAGCTTGCGAGATTTGCTCCATTTGTGTCTTAAGATCCCTTAATGTCCTCGAGTCTTCTTGCAATTGTTTGGAAATTTCTTCCAATTTAGAATCATTGTCAACCATGTATTTGGTGGTGTGCTCCATGAACATAGTGAATGCTTCTTCCGAAGATGATTTTGCTTCTACCGGAGGTTGAGAATATTCATGATAGTTCGGTTGGATGAATGAAGTAGTCATCATCATATTCGGGTGTGGTCCACCTCCCCACTCATTGTTCCTTGGATAATACGGGTTATCTCCCCATTCGATATTGTAGCTATTGTAAGGGGGACTCGGCTCATAATGATTACCCATGTATAAATTCACATATTGAAAATGAGTTGGACTCATTGGGCAACCGGCGATTGTGCTCTCCCCCATGCAATGCATATAATAACAAAGTGATTGTCCCTCGGTTGACCTTAGATAGCAATCATTGTAGGCCATCGTACCTAGGAAGACAAAGATCACAACGTAAATAGCAAATCCAAGTTAAGATATACAAGAATATAAATTGGAAAACAATAGTTACAACTCCCCGGCAACAGCGCCAAAAACTTGTTACGCTCCAAATACTAGTACGCAAACACGCAAGTATACGGTCGTTACAAGTAATAAAGTGATAAGGAGTGTCGAACCCACGAGGAATTGTTCAATTAATTACCAACTAACGTCTTGTTACTTCGACTTAGATTTGTAAGTTGAGTATGGTGAAGTGGTGATGGTTTTGGTAGTAAAACTAAATGAGGTGATCAAGAAACTAACACTTGACTTAATATATGTAAAGGCTTCTACGATTTTACGTCACCTAGTTCAATTCAATACAAACGACTCAACAATTGGCAACCACACTCATGTTTGTTGTTCAAGATTTCATAAAATATTCATACGTATCTTCCGAATAGCGTACGAACCTACCAAAGTAGACTAATCCAATTTATGTCTAAAAGGATTAAGCCTAAGTGTTGCTTTAATTCTCAAACCTTATAAGAACATGAAATGACCTAGGTATATTTCTATCCTAAAATCAATTCACAACCTAGTTTCATAATCTAATCTTTAATCAACTATGTCTAGCAATTATAGATCAATCCATTTCATCCTATGGTTGGCCTAACCACAAGTTGACAAAGGCTCAAACTAGTTTAACAAACACTTGTATACAAGCATAGCAACAACCATTAACTCATCATTTAATCAAGAATCAAGAACTAAACATAGGATCAATAAAACCATAGAATAAATGAGATTAGCCACTCATAACAATAATATATCATTCATTACATTAAAAGACATCAATATAAATGAACAAAGTAAAAGAGTTTAGAGTAAGCTTAGTGAAGAGGTCTTCAACAACTTCTCCCTCAATGCCTTTTTATTTTCTTTGGGGAGTCCAAGTGAGAGTTCTTCTCTTTTCTTCAAAAGGGAGGCAAGAGAGAAAATGCAAAGTGATGATGTGTAGAATTGCAAGAGTTCTCAAAAGAATTCCACCTTCTACCCTTATAACCTAGCAAACTATCACCCACTCATGCCTAAATTACCCCAAAAACTATAGTAACAAAGGCCAAAAAGTCCCTAAAGGAGGTTGTATTTACAAGTGGGAGAAGGGCTATAGACAAAAAGGCCCTCAAAAAACGCTGAAAAACAGAGCAGACCTCGCCGCGGCGAGGTGGCAAACTTGCCTTTTCTGCCACCAGCTCGCCGCGGCGAGCCTCAACCTCGCGGCGGCGAGGTTTTGGCCGTAGGTGAGCTGGTGTTTTCTTCTCTGCCGCACTTCCTTCTGAGCAGCATATATTTTGATTCCGAACTCCGAATCCAGATCCGTAAACTCAGTAGCGTAGCTAACTCACTCATTTATGACATATCCAAAATTCAGTTCATTTGGATCATCCATGAAATATTTATGCATGTTCTAGTGAGCAGCTATCTACGTTCTTGTACGATTTACTTCGGGTTCTATTTTCTTTGAAGCTCAAGCTTGACTCGCGGGGTTGGTAGAGCGACTCGTATCATTGATACGCAACTCCGAATCTCTCTATGATGTTAATACCTACAAACCACGGAGAAAACGATCAATACGAGAACAAAAACACAAAAGACGAACAAAGGCCAAACAAAGGGGCCAAAAGCACAAAAGAAACGAAAACACGAGAAGACACACAAAAACTCGAATCAAAACAAGATGTTTTGGGCTTAAAGAGATAGGTAATAACGACATTTTCGCGGCGTTATCAGAAATTCAAAAATTTTGAGATATAGAACATTCCACGATCGAAAAATAAATGGGCCGATCAACTTTCTAGATTTACAGGGTCTCATGACGGTAAAACAAAAAGAGTAATCAACTGGTTAATTTCCAATACACCGGCAATTGATATCGACGAGACACCGGTCGCTGAGATGATGGAAATCGAAGAAGCTGAAAGAAACTGGATGACTCCGATGATAGACTATCTTCGAGAAGAAAAATTACTGCTTGATCCAAACGAAGCTCGGAAAATAAAATATCGAGCTCCAAAATACACATTGTTGGAAGAAAAACTTTACCGAAGATCAGTATCAGGAATTCTTCTAAAATGCTTTTCCGAATCTCATACCAATGATGTCCTTCGAGAGGTACATGAAGGAGAAGCAGGAAATCACAGTGGAGCAAGGTCCTTAGCCTTAAAATGTCTTAGAACAGGCTATTATTGGCCTACCATCAACAATGATGCCACGCAATATGTTAAAAAATGTCATCATTGCCAAGTGTATGCAAATATAAGTCATCAACCAGCTGAAAACATGCACCCAATACCAGTATGCTGGCCATTTGATCAATGGGGAATGGACATCGTGGGGCCTTTCCCAATAGCCAGGTCAAAGAAAGCATATGTTCTAGTCGCTGTCGAATATTTCAATAAATGGAGAGAATGCGTCGCCCTTGCTCGAATAACTCAATTCCAAGTGGTCAACTTCCTATGGAAGTTCATAGTATGTCGATTTGGCATCCCCAGAATCCTGATCTCTGATAACGGAACTCAATTCGTAGTAAAACAAGTAATGGAATGGTGTACGAAGCTAGGAATTCAGCAAAACTTCACTTCAGTTGGGCATCCAAGAGCGAATGGACAAACTAAAGTAGCGAACCGAGAAATAATAAAATCTTTGGAGAAAAGATTAGGGGCAGCCAAAGAAAAATGGCTAGATGAACTCCCGGGAGTACTTTGGGCTAATCGAACGACAATCAGAACTTCAACCGGGGAGACCCCATTTAGTCTAGTATATGGCTCGGAAGCTGTAATTCAGTCGAAACACTAATTCCAACACCAAGAATTGAAATGTATGATGAACAGGAAAACAAAAAAGCAAGAGAAAGTGATATCGACTTGACAGAAGCATTACGAGAGAAAGCGGCCGTACGATTGCAAGTCGCTAAATCAAACATGGAGAAAGCCTACAATCAAAAAGTACGCATACGAACCTTCAAAGAAGGGGACTTGGTGCTAAAAAAGGTAGAGGTATCCAAGCATGTGGGAAAATTACAACATAATTGGGATGGACCATACATTGTCATTAATGTAGGAAAGAAAGGTTCATACAAAATTGCACACTTAGACGGGACACCTCTACCAAGAACTTGGAATGTAGTCAACCTAAGAAGATACTATGGAAAATGAATTCTAGTAAATAGTCCTGGTTAATTTCTTTTGATTTAGTCTGTTATATTTTTATTTTCTCATATAATTCGTTGTAATAAAGGCCTTGGCCTGAGATTAATTCTCAAAATTTTATCAATGGTTACGATTTTGAATACCAAATCAAAGATTCGCATGAGGTTAAGGCCGAAGTATCAAACGAGTTGAGTATAAATCGATCAATTCGATAAACGCTCCTCGAAATTCTGCAATCAACTTGGTTGAATCCAAGAAATTGATCCAAGAGTATAACGAGTTGAGTAAAATTGATTCGCTCAATAAACGCTCCTCGATCTAAAGAAAAACGAGTTGAGTATAAATCGATTCGCTCGATAAACGCTCCTCGATCTTCGTAAACGAAGACAAAAAAGGTTAAAACCAAAAACTTTGGTAAAAAAACCTAATGCTTAAAACGAGTTGAGTATAAATCGATCCGCTCGATAAACGCTCCTCGACCTCCATAAACGATGACTAAGATAGGTTAAAACTAGAAAATTGGTAAAAAACCTAAGTCTCAAAATGAGTTGAGTAAAATTGATCCGCTCAATAAACGCTCCTCGACCTCTAATAAATAACTACTTACAAAGGGTGTAAAACCCAAGTCTCAAACGAGTTGAGTATAAATCGATCAATTCGATAAACGCTCCTCGAAATTCTGCCATCAACTTTGTTGAATCAAAGAAATTGATCCTAGAGTATAACGAGTTGAGTATAAATCGATCAATTCGATAAACGCTACTCGAAATTTTGCAATCAACTTAGTTGAATCAAAGAAATTGATCCAAGAGCATAACGAGTTGAGTAAAATTGATTCGCTCAATAAACGCTCCTCGATCTAAAGAATAACGAGTTGAGTATAAATCGATCCGTTCGATAAACGCTCCTCGATCTTCATAAACGACGACAAAAAGGTTAAAACTAAAAAACTATAGTAAAAACGCCTAAGGCTTAAAACGAGTTGAGTATAAATCGATCCGCTCGATAAACGCTCCTCGATCTTCATAAACGACGACAAAAAGGTTAAAACCAAAAGACTTTGGTAAAAAAACCTAAGGCTTAAAATGAGTTGAGTATAAATCGATCCGCTCGATAAACGCTCCTCGATCTTCATAAACGACGATAAAAAGGTTAAAAACAAAAAACTTTGGTAAAAAAACCTAAGGCTTAAAACGAGTTGAGTATAAATCGATCCACTCGATAAACACTCCTCGATCTTCATAAACGACGACAAAAAGGTTAAAACCAAGAAACTTTGGTAAAAAAACCTAAGGCTTAAAGCGAGTTGAGTATAAATCGATCCGCTCGATAAACGCTCCTCGACCTCCATAAACAACGACAAAAAGGTTAAAACCAAAAAACTTTGGTAAAAAAAACCTAAGGCTTAAAACGAGTTGAGTATAAATCGATCCGCTCGATAAACGCTCCTCGACCTCCATAAACAACGACAAAAATGTTAAAACCAAAAAACTTGGGTAAAAAACCTAAGTCTCAAAACGAGTTGGGTATAAATTGATCCGCTCGATAAACGCTCCTCGATCTCCACAATAACGATAAAAATAGGTTGCAAGCCAAAAGATTTGGTAAAAAGCCTAAGTTTTTCACGGTTGAGTAAAAAGCCAATCAGCTCTACAATTGCTCCCTGATATCGATGATAAATAAGAACAGGTTGAGAAAAATCAACAACAAGAAATATAAAAGTAATAATATTGAAGTTTTATTCATCTGAGTTTTGAGAACATGTCTCAAGTTACATACGAAGTTCCGATCAGATTACAAACAACTTTATACAATCTACATATCGTCACAACTGTTTAGATAAAATACTCCTATTCTATAGATCAGTTGTCTTCACGGTCCACGGAAACATCAATCTCCTCCCTAGTGCAAAAATAGCCTCAGAGACTACGCCTGATCGATCATCATACTTATACTTGATTAAAAGTTTGATTTGCTAAAGAAACAATACATCGTTCAGCTATTCAAGACTGATCAGCCAAGAACGAGCTATTTTCAAACAAAAGATAATCTCCCAGGAAATTAATGTCAGATAAGTCCACTAAAATCTCTTGCTTATTTAGAAAATTTATACTTACTTATAACGATAAAATTGTGCATGACATAATTTATCAAGATATATCTATTGACTGAACTCAATCAAGGCACAAAACTGGTCAAAACAGATCGTCATTGTCATTAATTTTCTTTTACATACAAAAATATTCAGCCTCGACAACCACATAAAGATTGGAGCCTGCGTTGTCTAAAAAAAAAAAGGGGGAAAAGCATTCCACTACAGCAGCTTGATCAGAACAGGTCACTGAGGTGGGTTGCCATCGCTGGGCCGACTAGCAGAAGCACCCCTCCGAGGAGTCGCATTACCCACAAACGCCATTAACTCCTCCTGACGTTTCAGATACCGACTTCATAACCTTGTTCATATGCCTACCGACGAGACTCCTTTGCAAGGGCGTTTGCCTGGACCAAGTCACTTTTCTCCTTCTCAAGAACATTCTTCTCTTCCCGCAATTTCTCAAGATCATCATTGAGAAGCCTGAGTCGGAGGGTCTGTCCTTCGACCTTCGCGGTCTCCGAGTCCAAGCGTTGCTTGTGGCTCTCCTTACTGAGCCACAGATTGTCGTTTTGCACACCCAGCTGCAGCGCGAATACTTGGCCTAAAAAGAAAAAGGTCATATGAAACAAAGCAATCAAAATAATAGCAAGAAATACAGTAAAAAATATAATTACCTGCTCGCACATTTTGACGAGCGATTGAACGAGGCGAACATTGGGAGTACCTTCGTGCTTCCTCAACTCACCAGGCAAGATAGTGCTCATACCCAAATCCCAGGACAAAGCGTCAGGCTCGAGAGAGCTGGGCAGTTCACTATCGAGGGGAATACGGTCAGGCCGAGGAATCACTGACTCTGTTATATCCCTAACTTGCTCAAGAATACAACGGTCGTCTAGCATTGGAGGGGACTCCCTCTCGCTAGGACTCACCGAGGTCTCCTTGCCCGAAGCAGAGATAACGGTCCGCCGACCGGACCTAGAGCCTGTCCGACCTCCAGAAGGCCCGTCGGTTTCAAAAGAGATGGTCACAACAGTGGTATCATTAAATAAGAACTCAGAAAAATCCTGAGGAACAGATTGTCTCATGGATGAATTCAAAAAGGAATCTCCGCTAACTGCCCCCGCGGCAGCATTCCCTTGGCTTCCGCCAATAACTAGGTCAGTAGAAGCAGTGGAAGGAACGAAGTTATCTGGAACATGCTCATGTAGGCCATGCTCGAAAGAAGAAACACCTGAAGAAACGGGTATATTAAAGGTTTGTTCCATATTGGACATATCTCCGAAGGCCACCCGACCGGGGGAGGGCCTCTTTTCGACCTCACCAGAAATGGGGAAATCTTGTTGAGTAAAAGTTGAACTAATTACGGGAAGAGTTTCGGAAGGAATGACGGGAGGCTGAATCTCCGACCTTCTAATCGAATGAGAACGAGGTGGATCTACCGAAGGCCCCTCAGTACGGGACCGTTTCGATCTCGGGTTTCTACTACTATCGCGTGAAGAACGCTTCGAAGTATTACCGAAAAGATTACTCATATTCGAAAAATAAAAATGAATTTTAAACTATCGAGAAAGCTTATCGACCTGGTTTGAGAGAATATTCTATTGGGAGTGAGTAAAAGCGGTAAATAGCGAGTAATCTTTTCACCCTTTGTATTTATACTAAGTGAAAAACGCGACAGACCCCAAGAACGGGCGCAAAACACAGAAACTGACCTATCAACGCCGTAAGAATTCGAAAAGACATAATCATAATGATTACGCTGAAGTTAATGACTTGTCTGAATTGTTATTATCAAGAAGAAACGGGAAAGACATACCTTCAGAATACAAATCGACTCATGTACAAAGGGATAAAAAAGTAATATTACATATCATCCAATGATAATTATTGTCAGGTTTATCTCTCATAATTGTTGATCGCTCCTTGACACAACTTGATCTTCGTCTAGTATTCCCTGACCGTCAGCGACCTCTCCATCATCGGCTCCATCGTTCGCTGCTTCTAGATTCTCCTCCTCATCGTCTTGATCAACAAAATTACTATCGATCTCCGGGTTAATGGCTTTCAGAACTCTTCAACAAGATGAGCCAATGGAAAATGTTGATAGTTGACGCTCGGCAGATCAGTAGAAGAGTACTCATCACCATAACGATTCAGACGTACATGCGTCGCCTTGAAATACTCCTTTCGGCGATCTTCAATCAATCCCAGCGCGACCATCTGATGAATCGCCTTTTTGAAAGTACTCTCAAGGAGCGGACCGACCATCTGATTCACCAAGGCAGTATGAACAGGGGAACTAAGGAACTCACGAATCACCCTCTCATCGTGATTTCTACCATGTCGATCTGTAAGACCGCTAAGAAGAAGGTCCTTATCATACTCCTCCAAGGAGGCTTGAAGATCTGCGACCTGAGATTCCAGCTCACTGATTCGAGTAGTACTTTGGAGTTGATAATCCTCCAACTCCTTACCCAGACGATTGACCTGCCCTTGGGCACGAGAAGTCTCCGAAACTTTGTTTATGATTTCCTGGTCACCTTTCTCCGCTACCTGAGAATCCGAAATTGGATGGGGAAGGAATGAGGACGTAGAAGGAACAGCCTCTGAACCACTCGCCTTATGAAGCAATGCTCTATTCTTCTCATCTAAAAATACACATTGTTGTCTCCAAAGAGCAGCTTCGTAGGCATATGACATCAGGCAAATATTTGTCTAAAAAAAAAAAGAAAAAAACAAAAAGGACGAATCAATGAGTTGTAGGCCCATTAGGAAAGTTAACAAAGAAACGTATTTAACAGTGAATACCTTCTCGGCATAAAGAGAAGCTTTTTCTAACTTCTCCAAAGGATCTTTCCGAAGCAGCTTATCGACATCACGAGTAAAAACACCGGAAAGAAGAATACGGGTTGCCTTGTCAACGGCATTCTCATTCTCGTCATGAATTGAAGAATCATTGTCTGCGTAACCAGCTGCTCTCTTCCCCTGTAAATGATCTTCGATCATCTCAACAACAGTGGGCTTCGGATGCTCTTCACCAAGCAGAGAAAGATCCTCACCTGAAAGACCGTAGTAATGCCTTCTTCTCTTAACCGGATTATCAATAGGATGGGGCATTGACCAACTACGACATCCGCGAATGCCAAGGGAAGTCCGAAGCTGGAAAGGAGGATAACCCTGTCCTGTCCCTTGGAAAACTGGAGCCTGCGCAATCGGAGGACTTTCTTGAGATGAATCTGGAGATTCTTCTCTGTAATCCTATGAATCATGGGCCAAATCCAACTTTCTCTACTTGGACGCTCTCTGTTCGATTGGAAGGTTCTCTACCGTTTTGGTAGATTTAGACAGAACCATCTTCCCTTTTGAGGAGTGCCGAGAGTTTTCTACCATAAAAACTGAAGATAACGAATTCTAAATTAGACGAGTTAGTAAAGGAAAATATAATGCGACATTAAAATAAAATGCCTACCCAGCAATTGAGAAGGGGAAGTGATAGGAAAAGTACGAGGACTCAAACCCGCTTTACGGAGAAAAGCCTCACCAATAAGAAGAGCGCTCTGGTACTTGTCGGCACGCATCCCTATGATCTCGCCAACTAATTGTGGGTCGTCAGGAATAAAATGACCTGTAACTGAGCGACCACCAGAAATCCATTCGAAGCCATGGTCCCACGAGAATGGCTCGAAGGAACCGTCAGCTAACGCAATACGAGAAGGGGGACGTACAAAGAAAAAATGAGATTTCCAGGCAGGATTGCTGGAAACTGGAGAATCGAAAATAGAGCGACCAGACTTTTGACTGGCAAAAAAGTATCCGCGGTTTGAGGAACTAGAAACGTTAAAACGAAACAATTGTGTAAAGTTACGAAGTGAGGGCTGAAAGCCTTTTGCTATCATCAGAACTGAAAAGCACACAACAAAAGCTACGAAATTTGGGACTAGTTGTGTTAAAGAGACAATAAATATTTTCAGAATATCAAGGAATAAGGCAGATAAGGGAAGACGTAGACCATAATTAAAATGGGTAGTATAAAAATCCCGACAATCCTCCGGTGGAGAAGTAACTCTGTCAGAAGGAGAAGGGAGGATAATCTCAGAACCTTCCGGAAAGTACTTCGCATAATTATCCACGACCTCGTGAAAAGTCTAATCATATTCCCGCCAAACGATAATGCCAGAACACCTCCTCGAGAAAAGAGTAACGGTTCAGTCCGGAAACGACAAAACGACTATCTATGAGGCGTAGCACTCTTTTCCTTACTTAGGATTTTTTCCCACAGGGTTTTTTCCATGTAAGGTTTTTAACGAGGCACAATTCATAGAAAATACAGTCGTAATCGACCATCTACTTCTACGAGCTTCTATTACATATGCGCTCGAAGAAGTGAGGGAGTACTGATGGGGGCTATTTTGCACCCCTTATAATAATTGGAATGACTAGTCCTTATACGCTCGGACCGACCGGGAGTCTAGTTCACTAAAGATGTGCCAGGTCCGATCTGCATTATCAATCCTCGGCAACCAAGAGCATTGTCCGAGTTCCATAAGGATTGATATACCTAGTCCTATTAGGATTATTTTTTCCTTGTAAAGCTAGGGTTACAGTCATATAAATACCTAGTTAAACATTGTATAAGAATACATACAATCAGAGCTTACGCCTACATACTTTGGCAATCTGATATCATATTTAATAGAAAAGCTTTTGCTATACTATTTACATATTCATCGTCTTACTTACTTATTGTTCTTTACGTAATTGTTCTTCCTTGAGATTGATCCATCCGGAATAAAGTAACAAAGCCCTATAACCTATACTTAAATTGCCCTCTAAAACATACATCATAGATTTAATCTAACCCAACGAAAAACGGTTAAATCAGATCTATCTCTATAGATCCGTATTCCCAATACAAAGGAAGCTTCTCCCAAATCTTTCATGGAGAATTTTCTAGATAATCATGCTTTAGTCTTCTCTAATAATCCTACTTCATTCCCAATGAGAAGAATATCATCGACATAAAGCACTATAAACTCTATCGAGCTCCCACTAACCTTCTTGTACACACAACGTTCATAGATGTTCTTGATGAAGCCTAACGATTTGACAGTCTCATCAAAATGCTTGTTCCAATTTCGGGATACTTGTTTGAGTCCATAAATGGACATTTGTAGTTTGCAAACCTTTTGCTCACTACCTTTGGGTATGAAACCTTTTGGTTGCTCCATATAAATTTCTTCTTCAATGTCTCAATTGAGAAAAGAGGTTTTCACATCCATTTGCCATATCTCTTAGTCGTACCATGCGGCTATGGCAAGCAAGATCCGAATGGACTTCGGCATGGCCACCGGCGAGAAGGTTTTCTCAAAGTCGATGCCAGGCCTTTGAGTGTATCCTTTCGCAACTAGCCTTGCCTTGTAGGTCGACACCTCTCCATTTACTCCACGATTTTGCTTATAGATCCACTTGCAACCAACGGGTACAACTTCTATTGGTGGATCTACCAAGGTCCATACCTTGTTTGAGTACATGGAGTCCAATTCGGCTCTCATGGCTTCATGCCATTTTCTCGAATCTATGTCCAACATAGCTTCTTCATAAGTCCTTGGATCAATATCCAATTGCCCCGTTTCATGTATCAATCCAAACAGTTCGGGTTGTTTACGTTCACGAGTGGACCTACGAAGTTGTTGTGTACTAGTGGTTTCCTCATTACTCACATTTGTTTCCATCTCTTGTGGTGATTCATCCGTCTCACGAACTTCCTCCAATTCTATCTCCACCTTTTCATTATCAAGAAGACGTTCTTCCATGAAAATGGCGTTCCTAGAAATAAACACGTTTTGTTCCTTAGGATCATAGAATTGATATCCAGTAGACTCTTTAGGATATCCCACAAATTTGCATAAGGTGGACTTGGCTTCCAACTTATCTCCCACTAGGTTCTTGACATAAGCGGGAGACCCCCAAATTCTCATGAATTTATAAGAGGGTGCTTTGCCGAACCACATCTCATGAGGTGTCTTAGGCATAGTTTTCGAGGTACTACGTTTAGTATCTTTGAAGCTGTAAGAAGAGCTAAACCCCAAAAGCTTCTAGGTAAATTCGTGAAACTCATCATGGTTCGAACCATGTCCAACAGAGTTCTATTCCTTCTCTCCGATACTCCGTTCTATTGAGGAGTACCCGGAGGAGTCCACTTTGAGAGAATCCCATTCTCTTTCAAATAATTGAGGAATTCGCTACTCAAGTATTCTCCACCTCGATCGGATCGAAGTGACTTAATACTTTTACCAAGTTGCTTTTCTACTTCATTTCGAAACTCTTTGAACTTTTCAAAAGCTTCGGACTTATGTGTTCTGAGATACACATATCCATACCGTGAATGATCATCGGTAAAGGTTATGAAGTACTTATAACCTCCTCGAGCACTAACACTTAGTGGTCCACATATATCCGTATGGATCAAGCACGTTCCGGTTTCCAAGAAAATGGCAATTTGGTCATTTTTCCCTTTAAGCAAGATTCGCAAGTTGGGAACTCATCCAAGTCAACTATTTCTAGAGACCCATTTGAGACCAACCTTCGAATCCTCTTCTTGGAAATATGTCCAAGTCTAGCATGCCATAGATATGCGGAGTTATCGTTATTTGCCTTTGGTTTCTTAATATTATTGTGAACATGCAATATAGTATTAGATGTTATGGACGTTTCAAGATTATACAATCCATTAGCTAGTGTACCATTTGCATCTAAAGAACCATTCTTTGAGATGCTAAAAATTCCATTCATAATGGTAAAACAAAAACCTTCTTGATCCAAAACAGGATGGAAATAAGGTTTATGATTAAAGTAGGTACATAGGGACAATCTCTAAGGACTAGCTTACAATGTCCTACATCTAGTACTACGTCCCCTATTGCTACGACTGCAACTTTTGCACCATTGCCCAAGCAGAGAATCCAATCTTTAGGTTCAAGGGGCCTTGTTGTTTTCATCACCTGTTTGTCATTACAAAGGTGAGAACCACAAGCGGTGTCCAACACCCAATTAGCATTATTCACGGAAATATTAACTTCAACGAAAAATATACCTTGATTCTTATTTGGGACGGTTTTAAGGTAAAGAGGACAAATCCTCTTCCAATGCCCTTCTTTATTACAATGGAAACAAATACCCTTAGGCACCTTTCCCTTCGCAACTTTAGGAGTAGCCTTAAGAGGCTTCTTGTCCTTAGAGGAACTTTTCCCCTTCTTTTTCTTTCCCTTTGCATTTCGGCCCTTGGAAGAAGAGGGAGCAAACATCACATATTTCTCCTATACTAGAGAGCTTTCAGCTGTGTGAAGCATATTAACAAGTTCATGAAGTCCAACTTCCATGTTATGCATGTTAAAGTTCATCATAAAGTTGTTAAATGAGTGGGGAAATGATTGAAGGATCAAATCCATATAGAGTTCATTGTCCATAACCACGTTAAGATGTGCAAGCTTTTCAATGAGTCCAATCATTTTAAGCCCATGCTCATGGACCGATGAACCCTCAATCATGCGAGCTTGGAAAAGCTCCTTACTTGCCAAGTAACGTTCTTGCCGACCCAGAGTCGAGTACAACTCGGACAAGTGAAGGTGGATATCCGAAGCATGAGACATGTTCTCATGTTGCTTTTGAAGCTTACTTATTGAGGCCAACACGAGGCAATGGACCCGAAGATCATCTTCGACCTATTTGTCAAAGGTGGCCCGCTCCGCATCCGACGAATCAGTCGGTAAGGCCACAGGGGGTGGGGAGGTGAGGACGTAGCTCCTTTTCTCAGAATCGAGGACAATGCGAAGGTTGCGGAGCCAATCGGAGTAATTTGGCCAGGTGAGTTTGTTTGAGTCAAGTATCAAATGAAGTGGGTTCTTTGCCATTTTAAAACACTTTTAAATCTACAAAGGCGAAAAAGATTATGTTTAGCGTTCATTCAATTTTTCAATATACTTTATGATCTTGGACTTCTAACCATAAAGGTCTCCCACTATTTTGTCGAATCCCATGCCCCCACATGGTAAACGAGAAATCAAATTTCTTAGTAGGTCTGAAAGTCCTAAAGACATTTTCCACACCCACGACTCGTGAGACGTGTGGTCAATACAATAGGTAGACGACAAATTGCCAATCGTTTCTACCAAACGACCTTTGAGAATATTTTGCCTCGCTTTTCGTATGGACCCACGACTCGTGCGACATCCATATTATTAAACATTAAGTCTACACTATCAATCTCGATAAGACATACCCCAATCATGGACGTTCCACGACTCATGAGACAACGCCATGACCCGAACATGCCCTACCATTGGCATTTTAACTCGTGCATCAAGGAAACGAACATATTGCTCTAATTACACCCGTTCCATGACTCGTGAGACAAAGGATGAATCGAATACAACTCATGACCGAGCCCTATTGGTGGAAGGCATGGACTACGAAAACTCGCTTGTCCATTATGACTTAATTATTAAAACTCGATTGGGTCGAGTGGAGGTTTTTAATTATTTGAAGTTACAAGATCTCACCAAATTTTAGTTGTTTATCTTTGTTAGGTGATCTATCCTAACATGCATCACATACATCAAATGGATAAAAATACCAATAAAGCATAAACGGCCCTAGCATGCTCCTATCGCGTGGTGGATGATCATGGGCCGATCCTATGCGGTCCATTCCGAGCCAAGGAATGTCCCAATTGGTCAATCTATGGTAAGCAAACAAATGAAAATAGAATCCTATTCCATTACATATGCATCACCATGCATACATGGCCTTCAAGGTCTTCAAGTCCTCCAAGTCCTTCAAGTCCTTCACAAGTCCTTCATGTCCTACTTCTTGAATAAACCTTACAACCTAATGCCTACTCTCTTTACATTGCCATAAGTCAAGAAATAAGAGGCATGCAAGCCCCATTTAATTACAAACCCAAATCATCAAATGAATTACAAGATTAATATCCAATTACATAAGGTCAAGGCCACGAGATCATCCACCCATACATTCATGACACAATGTTGCATCGATAAGGTAAATTTACCAAGAAGATTATCTACCAATTTCTAAAGGATTAAGGCATGTTCATTGTGGTGTCCCAATTTAATGAGACCAAAGAACACAAATTTAGATAACTTGATGTAGGAGCTCGATAGGTGTTTGAATTTCGGTTTTATGACCAATCCGGCTCATCCATAAGTTATCCATAAGTGAAGAGGCTTACCCACAACCCTACATCACCTTAGGAAACCGTAGGACTCACAGGATTTAGGCAATTTTACCGGTGGGTGCGATTGTTCCACTACAACCCGGCATGTACGGTCTTTTCACCAAAAACCAATTTTCAAATTTAAACCACCCTTACTCCATACATCCCTATATCCATTAAAGTGTTCATAAACATTATCTGACCATAATCAACCACAAAAACAGTCCCTAAATCCGAAAGAAAATCGGTTGATGCACTTCAAATTTTAACAAACCGTTTTCATCAAAACGTAAGGAAACATTCATAACACTTATGAATCAAGAATCTAATATGAAATAGCATGATTTGGCTCTGATACCACTTGATGGTAATGGTCCTAAGGTCAGCCAAAATTCAGCGGAAACAAAAAATTTAATCGGGGACAAATCGGCCCAAAAATGCAACTACTTTGCAAGAAAACTTTGGAGACCTTCTACCATTACTATCCTAGGATCATCATGCATACAAAGTTCATATTAGAAAGAAAGATATCAAGTCATACATCTCCCAATCTTGGGAGGTGAAGAGCCGCAAAGAATCGGGATAAGTAAGTAACACCCGAAACCTTCAACAACCTCCAAGCTCACGGGTTCAACACCTCCAAGCTCCAAGCTAGAATCTCCTCATTTGAAACTTCTTTCTCCAAGAACCTCAAGAATATCCACACCAAGATCTCCAAGTGTTGATCCTCCAAATCTAGCCCACACACACAAGTGATTGCACTTAAGGAGCAAAGAAGATGAACTAGATCTTGCAAATACACCCTCAATCTATTAGCTAGAATGAAGTAGTACTTGAATCAAGTTAGAAACATGATTAAGGAAGAGAAAGAGATGAAGAAAACAACTTTTCTTTCTAGGGTGAGAGAGAAATACGAACACACACTAAAAGGTGTAGTGTGTGTTTTTGTCTTTCATCTACAACTCTCTATAATGAAGACAATATCTTATCTTATGTCTTGTAAAAAATACAATGTAGTTTATCGTAGGATCAAATCCACCAATAAGACTTGTAGCTTTATTGTGCTTCCCAAGCACACTACTTTTGATACAAGTTAGTGGTGGGGGCCACCACTAACACATGATAAGATATTTATTTCTCTCTACTTATATATATATATATATATATATATATCAACATTATACCATATTAAATATGATCATCTCATAAGACCAATTTATATTGGTCATGGGTTAATTGGACATTTATTTCCTAATTAATAAATTCAATCTCTAATTCAAAATTAGAAACCCATTTATTTCTTCCTTCAATTAATTAGACCCTTTTAATTAATTTTTGACCAAATTAATTTAACACTTAAATTAACAGAGTTCTTTAATTAATTAATCTCCATTAATTAATTACTAATTCTTGTCAAATCCAATTTGACTTGTAATAGATTGAACTAAGTTGCATCTTGTGCTATTGTGTGTGGCCCCTTGGGTTCACCATCAATTAGCCGTGGGCTCACAAACCATTTGTGATTTAATTAAAAAGATTAATTAAACTACTTTTAATCAATAACTCTTAGATATGATCACATCAAATCTAGATTACCCAACACTCGAGGTAGTCGTCTAGTCACGGTCGACGAGTCCTAACTAATGATGAAAATAAAGTGTGAACCTTTCTTGAATTGATCTGATCAATCCTCTTACGCATACCATGCACGTACGCTCCTTCCATTAACTTATTTCCCGATCGAGGCCTAGGACATGGAGTTCAACGGATTCCTATTAGCCTTGATAACTATGCGCCCTTATTCTTTATGGTGATTCCTTTTAGTGATTACCCATTTGGAAACTCCTTTCCAAATCTAACATCACTCACTTCGGCCGAAGATTCCCGGAATCAATCCATACGAAAGAATGCAAAGGAAATCGCCCAACCGCATAACGGTGGGAGTTAACGGATCCTTTATTGATGTCATTAACCACACTACGAAGCAATCCATACCCAACGTGAAACTTTAATGACTCGCTAATTAGTAGTCGAGTAACACATCAAAGCATAAACGCTCCGCATGAAGTTCACTCTAACGTCTTAAGTCAAAGGACCAATTTACGTACACTATCGTAAGTAGAAGAAATCTTCATCTCCGATAAACTCCTAAGATGAGATTTTTCTAGTGGGGTTTCGATGCGCTTGATCTCATCAAGCCACCCACTCATATGCATTGATATCTACCATATCGATGTCCATGGAACTATCCATCCCCATGCAAAAGAGAATGCATACTCGTGCAAGTCTTACCGAATACAATTGATGGGGGCTATTTCGCACCCCTTATAATAATCGGACTGACTGGTCCATATACATTCAGACCGAACAGGAGTCTAATTCATTAAAGAACTGCCCGGTCCGATCTGCGTTATCAATCCTCGGCGACCAAGAGTAATGTCCGACTTCCACGAGGATTGCTATGCCTAGTCCTATTAGGATTATGTTTCCTTGTAAAGCTAGGGTTATTGTCATATAAATACCTAGTTAAACATTGTATTTCACAACAACATACAATCAGAGCTTACGCCTACATACTTGGGCAATCTGATATCATAATTAATAGAAAAGCTTTTGCTATACTATTTACATATTCATCGTCTTGCTTACTCATTGTTCTTTACGTAATTGTTCTTCCTTAAAAAGATCCATCCAGAATAAAGTAACAGAGCCCTATAATGATACTGAATCTGACCTCCTAATTACATCATATATCATATTGATTTAATCTAACTCAACGAAAAACGGTTAAATCAGTTGGCGCCCACTGTGGGGCTAGGTTAATTATTCGATCGACATATGGCTCGCCCAAGGAAGAGCGCCCGTAACGGAGCAAGAAGTAACACGACGAACGCTCGTAACACATCCGAGGATCAACCGGACGATACTAACAACAACGTCCCTTTATGTAATAACAATCAGCAAGAGAGCGAGCGGCTGCCAAATCAGGAGGAACCACTAGGGATAAATATCCAAAACCCACAAGGACAACAGGGGATCCCCACCAATACGGTACCTGAAGACCATGTGGCTCCAGCAATCCCTGCTCCCTTGTTAGATACTCAGGAGAAGCTGTGACAGATCGCTATGCTCTTTAAGTCACTCTGCCCAGAGGAATTACTCATACCCGAGAAGGTTCCTAGTAACCCTAGAACCGCTAGAGCAAATCCCGTTCGAAGGACACCGAGGCAGGTCGATCAAATCTCGCAACAAGCTGATAGCCCGGCAAGCGAGCAACGATCGCTGCATAGTCCGCAAAAGAGCAATTCGAAACCCTCTAATGAAAACATTCGAAGAAAAGTGGATCGAAGGAGGCCTTAACCGGTACGCACCGTATCAAAAGAACATACCATAATTCCCATCGAGGATGACGTAGCCGACGCAATTCCTAATCAACCACGAACTATCCGATTCTCGGAAAGAGAAATCGAAAAGATGGTACAGGAACGTCTGGAACAACGACTCCGAACTGTTCAGAATCCATGGGCTAGGAGCACGAAAATTCAAGAGAGCCTAGCAGCGTGCTCTCCTTTCTGCAAGGAAATAAAAGAAGCACAGTCGTCGGGGCAAGTTCCGGGATGACTACCCAGATATGATGGGACCACCGACCCCGATGATTATATATTCAGCTTTACTAACATAATAAACTTATATGCTCACTCGGCTGAATTCACTGCAAAACTGACGGTCACCACATTTGAGGGGCTAGCTGTTGGGATTTTATGGGTATAATTGTCAACTACAATAGTGCGGAATTTAAAATTTTTATTTATACACCAAATCCCAGGGTTTCTTATTAGCACATATGAATAAAGGTTGAATTTATTTCAACAAACACATACTAAAATAAATAGGATGGTAAATGTTATTTTACCTCACAACAGGCAAGGTGGTGGTTTTCCTCCGGTCTTTAGTTGTTCACTAGAGCACCCCAAGTGTTGTGCCTCTAGAGAAAGTCCACACCAATTGGATTTGAGTAACTTCGCGTAGTCCCCAGGCTCAGAACTAGGATTAAGGAATTGTCTCGTCAGGAATTGGATTCAGATCCGGGAAGAAAAACATGGAGAAAAATCCTACACAGGGAGGGGCGATTTTTCTGACAGGGTTCGATTTTGCAGAGGGGCGAGAGAGGGGCTGAAATTTTCGGTCTCTATGTTTTCTTGTGCTTTTGATTTTCTCAACCTTTTCTCTTTCTTAGGTTGTTAGGGTTGTGATTAGATTATTTGTATCTAGTATTTATAGATATCTAATTAGAAGACTCCTTCTTCTAATAGATATCAAATCTTGAAAGGATCTCTCCTTATCAAGAAACAAGATATACATAATCTTATCACTTAAGGAAACAAGATATTCCTCAATCTCTTTCCTAGTTACACAAGATAACACAAACTCTTTTATCCCTATCATAATCAAACATGATTAACATTAATTCAAGACTAATTAATTAAGCAAAAAAAATCGGCCCAATTAATTAACAAAATCGGCCATATGCTTTTAATTAATCCTAAATCAATTTGATCATTGTTCCCATAATCGGCCCATGTAAAATTTAATTAATCCTAGATTAATTTATCTTTACAATGATTGGCCCATATGCTTAATTTAATTAATCATAGATCAATTAATTAACATATGGATCGGCCCATGTGATTTAATTAATTAATCCACTATTAATTAATTAATCCTTTCCAATTAACACTTTAATTGAGGATTTAATCAATCAGAAAATTCCAATTGATTCATTAATTAGTTACTCCTAATTAATGATTCTCCACTTAGAATTAATACTTTAATTCTTGATTAATTAATTAGTTACTTCTAATTAATTATTCTTCTTCTTGAATTAATACTTTAATTCATTTATTGATTTAATTCCTTAAATCAATTGATTCCTTTCAGACTGTCACTGTCCAACTGTATTGTGTGTGACCCTCTAGGTTCACCATCAATTGGCAGCAGGCCCACGACTTTCGTGATTTAATTAGTGAGCAATTAATATGTAATTAATTGCTCCGATCAATTAACCACTTTAATTGACCACTCCAGAATTAATTTCCTTATTAATTCAGGAGTACCCACACCTCATGGTCGATGTCTAGCCACAAGCCCATGAGGCCCAACTTCAGGTGAATTGATATTCGTGAACCTCCAACTCTTATAAATGCCATGTACATACGGTCCTTCTAGCGACTAACTTCCCGATTGAGACCTAGGGTGTGTGAATTGGTCGGCACCTCTAATTATCTCAATTTTGTACTTTCTAATTCAGGATAATAATTCCAGTGTGACTGCTAAATTTGGAAACCCCTTTCCAAATCTGTCACTGACTGCGGCCGCAGATTCCTCGGATATCATTATCTAAGAACGTACAGGAAATTCTCTCATCTTATCAGGATGAGTCGATAGATCCTATATTAGTACTAACCATCCGCGCACACGTTCATACGCACCCAAAGTAGTCGCACAATGACCATGCTATGTGATCGGCTCCTAAATCAAAGTACGTATTCCCGTGTACCGAATTCGCCCTAGTACCTCAAGTCAAAGGACTAAATCGTACACTATTATAAGTCTTGAGAGACATCCCATTACCGATATGCTTAACACACTTCCACGATGGTTCTCTCTGTTCGGGTCGTTCGATGCGTTCGATCCCCTATCGAACTACCTAGTCATATGCACTAGCATTCAATGCCTTGTTCATGAAACGACAACAAATTCACTTCATGTGAATCATGCATAATCCTACAAGTCTTGACGATTCATTCGATACCCCGTCTCGATATGAATCTATGACTTAGAACGTTTTTGAGATCACGACCTTTGAGACTGTTTCATGATTAATCGCACCCAATACTGAAGTGAATAATCCCGTAGTCATGAGTGATCTCAAGGTTTCATCTAATCGCTTAGATACGTTCGCGAGAGATGAAGTTGGCCATTGTTTAATTCACGTACTATGAATAAACGGGCGTATTATCTTATGAATCATAAGATTGCTTCTAAAGGAAGTTCCTTAACAAGCTTATATTTGTTGGCTTGCTGGGCACTATCCTATCAATCTCCCACTTGCCCTAAAGCCAACCACATACGTTTCTAAGGCCCATCTATCTCAAGATGTCCGTCGAACCCTTTTGTGATTATGATTTAATTAGTGGATCTGCTATGTTGTCTCTTGACGTGGTTTACCCCACATCTTATTCTACCTATGATTTTCTAGATCATATGGTATATTTGTGTTTAGATCATGGGTGAGATCTCGATTCCTTTGCTAAAGCAATTGCCTTAAGTTATCATAGAAGATAACTATAGGCCTCGCAATGCTAGGTACTACTTCCAATTTATTGGAAGAAGTTTTCGTCCAAACACTTTCCTTCGCTGTATTCGATACTGCGAAATATTCTGTTTTATGGTTAACCCGACATCGATTGTCCTTTTGAACTCCATTCAAATCATCGTTGCCCCATAAAACCAAAATATTAAATTCATTTCAGACGGGAAACTCGAATCACTAAATCCTTTGAGTTCCAATTCTTCATTATTACCGTTGACCAGCAATATATCCTCAGAACTCCCAAAGTTGTTTAAGGAATGCTATTTTTGGTGATCCAGTACTCCTTACTGGTGTTCGACTAACATCAGCTTATGATACTCATAGCATGTGTTTAGTCTGGTCTTGTACATGACATTGCATATACTATGCCACCTTTTAGTTTGAAGGTGTATAGAGATATTATCCTCTTTACTCATCAAATGTAGGGCTCATTGACTTTGTGAGAGATTTTATATCTCCATGGAAACTGTCCTCTCCATGACTTTCCATACTGATTTCATTCAGTTTTTGTCCATGTACTAAGATTTGGGATTTCTAACATCTTCTCTAATCTATCACAATAGATACGTACTGCCAATACGTGAGATGTATCCCTTAAATCTTTTAATGAAAAATTGCATGAATGAACACGCTTTCGTCTGCGTTCAACACTCTTACAACATCTATGTCAACTTTAGTGTTTATATTACGAACAATGCAAAAACTCCCACTGATTCTTTTGTACATTGAGATTTACATGCAATTTTGATAAAGCCAACCGCCTTGACTGTCTCATCTAGTTGCATGTTCCAGCTTCGGGATACTGGTTCAGAGTCATAGATTTTACCTTTGGATTTAAATCCAATGGATATGCTTCGCAGTCATACGAAGCTTCTATGATTCGTTGTTTCCAAACGGATTATTTACAATCCCCTTAGATCACATGGCGTTTAAGCTATGTGCCCGAATCTATGTTGTACATAGATATTTCGAAAGTTCTTGGATCACTATCCAATCGATCATATTCGTGAATGCACTAGTTCTTTTCGAATTCGATCAAATCTTCGAAATTTGGTGTACAAAATTTTGGTTCAGTAGGTTTGAAAATATACTCCCACTATTTGTAGGGATGTGTCCAAGTCTAGGACTTTATCAAGTTCCATGGTAATATCCCATTTCTATTAGCGAGGGAAACACCCTCTAAGAATTGGGTATCCTTAGTAACGGACTGCTTTCGTTCTTTAGGATCATGGAACAGGTATTCAATGAATTTCGTTGGATACCCTACAAGTTTTCTAAATTGAATCTACTATCCAATTTTATCATTCATGGATGATATACCATACTTGAGTTAGTACGGTTTTTTCGTAGGAATTGACTTAAAAAGGTTACTAGTCAAAGTATCCTTCTAGAGTCATGGGGTTAACCCCCAGAATTGATTGAGGAGTTTTAGCAATACTAATTTAAGGAATGAATCTAGTCTTTCATAGTTCGATTCCCTTTACTAGATTTAACTCGCTAATCAAGAATTCAATTCTCGATTTAGATAATTTGAGTAATTTAGGGCTTATGTATTAATCACTTCGATTACATCGAATGATCATATTTTAATGCCCTTAATTGCTTCGGTTTGGAAATTCATTTGAATCCTTTCAACATTTTCATACTTGCATTTTACTTAGTGCCTTTATGAAACACTTTGAACCCTTCAACCTTTCCAAAGTACTCGTATCCTAAATGCTATCAGGATACTTTATGAAGCAATTAATTACTCGCACTAATACTTTAGTGATCCACATGTGTATTAACGGTTTTCCATCCATTAAACACTTGGTATTTCTAAATACATTTAATCGATTGATTTCCTATTCAGACAGGATTCACATGTTTTTGATCTCATCAATCTTCTATCTTTCAAGAGCCATGATTGAAAACAATTCATCGATTCCCTCTTTCAGGAATTATTATCGAATGTGGATAATTATCTAATTTGTTTTTCTTTTCTTGATTTAGCATAATTGTTTAAGTTTTATCAATGCTTATTTATTTGCCTTATTTACAACGGTAAAGCAATTATGTACGAATTAAAAGCTTTAATTAAAATAACTCCATTCATAATGGTAAAGCTAAGAAGTTTCGTACAAAGTTCGAAATAAATAGACAAAACTCTAACTAATGCCTAAATCCAGAATTTAAAGAAAAACATATGCTAATAAGAAAAATCCAGATGCTCCTTGACCCATTCCCTGAAGTATGTTTCCCTCATGTGCAGTCGAAACCCGAACTTGGTTACATGCAGCACGTTCCAGTCATCCTCTGTAAACACTTTTACAGAAACCAGAAATGTTAGATGTTTTACATCAAAAGAAAATCTTAAGATGTTTTTCATCAAAAGGAAATAACTTAGGTTTTATCTTGGTCAAGTATGTTTCGGAATTCCTCATCAGTCATGTTCCTCAATTTCTCATCTTTCTTACATAAGGGACAATTCTTTCCTTCGATCAATCCTTGTCCTCTTTCGAGGGCTTTCTCATATTTGTCTAACAATTTATGCAAATCATTGGTCTCAATTCCTTTACTTGGAACTTCACAATGATCGATAAAATGAGAGAATGATTCAGGCAGGCCATTTGTGATGATTACTATTTTATCATCTAGAGTCAATTTAGCTCCAAGCTCATTGATTCGATTTAGCCTCTTGATCAGGTAAGTGTAATATTTACTAATATTTTTGAACCCGGTCATGCCTTTCTCGTGGAGTGATGATTCCCAGATTTGCAATATTGTTTGTTCGCAATTGACAGTGAATATTGGCATGGCTAAATATAAATAATAGACAACAATAAGCAGACAGATTTAAGATAATACTTATAATTAACGAAGATTGGTCTTTCTATCGAAAAAGTTCTCCCACTATTTTATCGAAACAATAACCCTTGCATTGTTCGGGAAATTCTATTTCCTAGTAGGTCTTGACGTCCCAGCAGACATTAATTGCACCCACGACTCGCGGCCATACAATTAACTCCCTAGGTAGGTATACTTTTACCAATTGTGTTACTCCACAACCTTCAAGCTATTTTGCCTCGATTTTCGCATTTATCTAGCACTGCTACATCATAAATGTTACTACTCGTTTAAGTCTAACACAGTCAATCTTGATGAGCAACTGGCCCGGTCATGAAATCCCCGTAACTGGTTATCGGTCGATTTTCACGTCCCGACCAGTCCCCACCCTTGTCGAGTTTAATTAAAAACAAGAATCAAGGAATTTCGTGTATTGTCCCTTTTCTTCGACTCGGGTGCCAGACTCTGGATCACCTCTATCGATAAGTAGACAACATACACTAGTCCCTATTGATGGAAGGCTTGGATCTATAAAACTTCATTCTATAGTTTACCCAATATGACTTAATATTTTATTTCGAGAGGGGATTTTCGGTTTTAGGAAGTTTGAGGTAACTCTCCTCGAGATCTCACCGTATTAATTATGCTTTATTATTTATTTAGTGATCTAAATTCTAGCGCGCAAGCCTAAAATAAATCAACAAATAAAATAAAACATTCACACCTACCATGCATGCTACCACAGTATGTTTTCGATCGGGAGCCTCCTATGCGGACCACCATCGAGCCAAAGACGATGGTCCTATTGGTCAATCTATTGGGTTTCATATAGACCTACTCTATTACACATTTTACCATGCATACATGGCCATTAGTCTTCTTGGGCTCCCACCTTGCTTGTAACGGGCCCAAAACTTAAGGCTCGCAGGCCCAATAAAATCAATAAGGTTAAAATCAACCAATCACATCTAACCTAAAGGTCAAGGCTCGGCGCGATCGAAAACCACGTAAACAATTTCACGTTGAGCAAGAAACAAGCAAAAATATAATTTTCTTATTTCTTATATTATTTTAAAACTACCTTTTAAAATAACTTTAGATTCTAGTTTTAAAAACCCCTTTCTAAAACAATCTTTTAACTATCATTTTAAAACCGTCCTTTTAAAATGACCCTTTGATTTTATTTTAAAACCCCTTTTAAAATTAAATCACAATTTCTATTTTAAAACCCCTTTTAAAATATCTCATGGTCCTTACTTTAGTCCACTACTTTTATGAAAAATTAATCCTTCGGATAATAAAACACCTTTTAAACATAATTCAGGTTCTGGAAATTTCAAATTTTGAAAATTACAGTTTGGTCCCTCAATTTTCGAAAATTACGTTTTGACCCCAAAACTTTCGTAAATAACAAATTAGCCCAAAAAATTCCAGAACTTGCAAATTGGCCCAGAAAACAGAAATTATTATTTTATTTCCAGAAACTTTTATTAATCGCAAAACTGCCCATGAAGTTTTCATAAATTGCAAAACAGCCCCACAACTTACGGAAATTACAAACAGACCCCTATCGCTAGAAAAACATATTTTCAGTTTCAGCCCAAAATTTCCAGAAAAAATAAAATTTCAGATTATGTCCAGATTTTATAAAAATCGTAAATTGCAGTTTTAGTCCTGTAAAATTCGTAAATTGCAGATCTGGCCCAAATAAGAATTATGCTATTTACCCGAACACGACAAATAGGTATATTCACGAAAATTAGGCATATTCACGAAAATTTGAAGTGTTCAGGCCTTTTTCATATGTGCATAATAAGTTAGGCTCTGATACCACTGTTGGGATTTTATGGGTATAATTGTCAACTACAACAGTGCGGAATTTAAAATTTTTATTTATACACCAAATCCCAGGGTTTCTTATTAGCACATATGAATAAAGGTTGAATTTATTTCAACAAACACATACTAAAATAAATAGGATGGTAAAAGTTATTTTACCTCACCACAGGCAAGGTGGTGGTTTTCCTCCGGTCTTTAGTTGTTCACTAGAGCACCCCAAGTGTTGTGCCTCTAGAGAAAGTCCACACCAATTGGATTTGAGTAACTTCGCGTAATCCCCAGGCTCAGAACTAGGATTAAGGAATTGTCTCGTCAGGAATTGGATTCAGATCCGGGAAGAAAAACATGGAGAAAAATCCTACACAGGGAGGGGCAATTTTTCTGACAGGGTTCGATTATGCAGAGGGGCGAGAGAGGGGCTGAAATTTTTGGTCTCTATGTTTTCTTGTGCTTTTGATTTTCTCAACCTTTTCTCTTTCTTAGGTTGTTAGGGTTGTGATTAGATTATTTCTATCTAGTATTTATAGATATCTAATTAGAAGACTCCTTCTTCTAATAGATATCAAATCTTGAAAGGATCTCTCCTTATCAAGAAACAAGATATACATAATCTTATCACTTAAGGAAACAAGATATTCCTCAATCTCTTTCCTAGTTACACAAGATAACACAAACCATAGTAGTAAGTATCTTACGATTCACGATACGAATTGTACGATTCGATACGATTCCAAGCCTTGACGATACGACTCGATCGAAAGAATCGCCGGGTGTTTGTTTCACACCGATTCGTTTGCGATACGATACGAATCGTACGATACACGATACATTTGCGATACGTACGATTCTTTGACTTTAACTAGTTCTTTTTTTTTTTTTTTTTTTTTTTTTTACAAATATAGAAAATGGTCAATTAGAAACCCATAAAAAAATGCATAATATTTTTCCTTTTTGCTATTAGATGTACATCGCAGTAATCATTTTGATATTTGATGTGAAACTATTTATATCATGTATTGTTATGTGTGGATTGATAGTGTTGTCTTTTTAGTATAATAAAATTGAGTTATAGCTGCAATGACTGCATAATTTTGTCTTTTTAGTATAATAAAATTGAGTCAGTCCAGTTATTTAGTATTTATTTTAGTTTTGGAACTTTATTTTATTATATCTTATTGATGATTGGGTGTACTTTCTGAAATTTTAATGAACATAGAGTATCACATAGTTTATACTTTAATTGGTTGTAACTTTATTTTGTTTTATTCTTTGATTAAAATATTATTTTAGTTGGGTGACATTGATATTGTGGTGATGTGTAATCTATATTTGAGAAAAAAAAATCATTTAAGATTGATATTTCGATGTTAATTTAGAAAATTTTATTATTTCTTTTTATTTTGTGACAAGAAAGTTCAAATTTGAAACTTGATTTTTTTAAATGATGTTTTTTTTTACTTTAATTGGTTAGTCTTTTACATGTTTCTATTTCTTAGTAATGTGGAAGATAAATTTTATTTAACTTTTTATAAGTGATTTGTATCTTACGATACGATACAAGATACACGATTCGATACGATACGATGACTCACCGATACGTGATACGATTCACGGTTCAATAACTATGACACAAACTCTTTTATCCCTATCATAATCAAACATGATTAACATTAATTCAAGACTAATTAATTAAGCAAAAAAATCGGCCCAATTAATTAACAAAATCGGCCATATGCTTTTAATTAATCCTAAATCAATTTGATCATTGTTCCCATAATCGGCCCATGTAAAATTTAATTAATCCTAGATTAATTTATCTTTACAATGATTGGCCCATATGCTTAATTTAATTAATCATATATCAATTAATTAACATATGGATCGGCCCATGTGATTTAATTAATTAATCCACTATTAATTAATTAATCCTTTCCAATTAACACTTTAATTGAGGATTTAATCAATCAGAAATTCCAATTGATTCATTAATTAGTTACTCCTAATTAATGATTCTCCACTTAGAATTAATACTTTAATTCTTGATTAATTAATTAGTTACTTCTAATTAATTATTCTTCTTCTTGATTTAATACTTTAATTCATTTATTGATTTAATTCCTTAAATCAATTGATTCCTTTCAGACTGTCACTGTCCAACTGTATTGTGTGTGACCCTCTAGGTTCACCATCAATTGGCAGCAGGCCCACGACTTTCGTGATTTAATTAGTGAGCAATTAATAAGTAATTAATTGCTCCGATCAATTAACCACTTTAATTGACCACTCCAGAATTAATTTCCTTATTAATTCAGGAGTATCCACACCTCATGGTCGATGTCTAGCCACAAGCCCATGAGGCCCAACTTCAGGTGAATTGATATTCGTGAACCTCCAACTCTTATAAATGCCATGTACTTTCTAATTCAGGATAATAATTAGAACTCTAATTATCTCAATTCTGTACTTTCTAATTCAGGATAATAATTCCAGTGTGACTGCTAAATTTGGAAACCCCTTTCCAAATCTGTGACTGACTGCGGCCGCAGATTCCTCGGATATCATTATCTAAGAACGTACAGGAAATTCTATCATCTTATCAGGATGAGTCGATAGATCCTATATTAGTACTAACCATCCGCGCACACGTTCATACGCACCCAAAGTAGTCGCACAATGACCATGCTATGTGATCGGCTCCTAAATCAATGTACGTATTCCCGTGTACCGAATTCGCCCTAGTACCTCAAGTCAAAGGACTAAATCGTACACTATTATAAGTCTTGAGAGACATCCCATTACCGATATGCTTAACGCACTTCCACGATGGGTCTCTCCGTTCGGGTCGTTCGATGCGTTCGATCCCCTATCGAACCACCTAGTCATATGCACTAGCATTCAATGCCTTGTTCATGAAACGACAACAAATTCACTTCATGTGAATCATGCATAATCCTACAAGTCTTGACGATTCATTCGATACCCCGTCTCGATATGAATCTATGACTTGGAACGTTTTTGAGATCACGACCTTTGAGACTGTTTCATGATTAATCGCACCCAATACTGAAGTGAATAATCCCGTAGTCATGAGTGATCTCAGGGTTTCATCTAATCGCTTAGATACGTTCGCGAGAGATGAAGTTGGCCATTGTTTAATTCACGTACTATGAATAAACGGGCGTATTATCTTATGAATCATAAGATTGCTTCTAAAGGAAGTTCCTTAACGAGCTTATATTTGTTGGCTTGTTGGGCACTATCCTATCACTAGCTTTGGACTGGTTTGCAAAACAACCCAGCAATTCCATATTCAGCTTTAGAGAATTATGCAATAAGCTAACTCAGCAGTTCGCTAGCCAGAAGAGACAGAAATTGCCAATGAGCTACCTAGGAACTATCCATCAACAAGACGGAGAAACCCTTCGTTCCTGGTTGGCAAGATTTAACGTTGAATTGCTTAAAATCGACTCCCCAAATATCGATTACATAATCTCCGTTCTTTTCGATCTCACGAAAGACAGGCAATTCGGGAATGCCCTCAGTAGAAAGCAACTTAGAACGTTTGCTGATATTATGACCTTGGCATCAAAGTACATGACCCAAGAGGAGATGAATTCTTTTAAAGACAATAATAAATATAAAGCTACCACCTCCGGTTCCAAACGGCAAGATAAAATTCCCGCTCAAAAATCCATGGATTACGATCGATCCATTAGAAGAGGCAATGTCTTCCAGCGATTAGAATATAATCGAAACGATCAAGACAGACGACCTAATGTCTAATGTCTATCAAAGAAGACAACCCTGATTTCCCGATGGTGGTATCGCTAGAAATTGCGAACTATAACGTCAAAAGAATCCTGATTAACAATGGAAGCTCGGCCAACATCATCTCTAAAGAGGTTTTAGCCCAGATGATCTTGGGACAAATAACATTCCAAAAGGTAGCTACGCCTCTAGTAGGGTTTGGAGGTTCCGAAATTGTCCTTGTGGCACAATAGCTTTAAGTGTATCACTCTGAAGGAAACCACATCAAGCGGTGAAGCTAATCAAATTCTTAGTAGTAGAAACCCCCTTTGCCTACAACGCAATCCTAGGGCGACCCGCCCTCAACCTATTCTGATCGGTTGTTTCAACTTACCATCAGAAAATAAAATTTCCAACTGACGCAGGAATCGGAGAAATAGTAAACGATTATTGTATGGCATGGGACTGCTACAACACCTCCTTAAACTTAGGGAACTGCTCCAGAACGTTTACCCCAGCTAAAAGAAAACTTGAAGAAGACGTTGACAGAGTCAAAATTTAAATCCCCAGCACGGACCGAGTAGATAAAAGGAATCGGTCTATTTGGCTTTGAAACCACCAGAACACAAAGATGTCCTACTACTGGAAGGAGATCCAACGAGAACGACCAGAATATGAACCGAACTCAGTAAGGAAGGTGAAGTAATGCTGGTAAATTTCCTCATAGAAAACATAGATATCTTTGCTTGGAGTGCGGACGACATTGAAGGGATCGATCCCAGAGTAATCAGTCACTCGCTGAAAATCGACCCCATGGCAAAACCCGCTAGACAAAAGAAGAGGAATCATGTGCCGATAAAAGATAAAATAATCAAGGCAGAAGTAGAAAGGCTACTCAAGGCAAAACAAATTCGAGAAATACACTTCTCGGAATGGCTCTGTAATGTCGTATTAGTAGCAAAAGGGGATAAGAAGGATAATAAATGGAGAATGTGTAATAAGACTTCACCGACCTAAACAAGCTATGTCCGCGCGATCCATATCCCCTCCCGATGATCGACTTATTGGTCGACTCAACCGCTGGCTTTCCAATTTTTAGCATGATGGACGCCTTCCAAGGTTTTTATCAAAAATACATGGATGAGCGAGACCAAGAAAAAATTGCCTTCGTAACCGAGCAGGGAGTGTACTGCTTCATAGTTATGCCATTTGGCCTGAGGAACACCGGGGCCACTTACCAATGGTTAGTGAACCTGATGTTCAAGGAGTTGATTGGAGAAATAATAGAAGTCTACGTAGACGATATGCTGGTTAAAAGCATGAATGAAGCTGACCAATTAAAGCATCTCGATCGATGCTTCCGAATATTGAGAAAATACCAAATGAAGCTGAATCCTGCAAAATGCACTTTCGAAGTTAAGTAGGGAAAATTTTTGGGTTATTTGGTACATCAACGAGGAATTGAGGCCAATCCAGAAAAAATTCGAGCCATAACCGAGATGAAGCCTCCCAAAACGATCTCCCAAGTACAGATCTTGGTAGGAAAGATCGTAGCATTAAACAGATTCATCTCCAAGTCGGCTGACAGAAGTTTGCCCTTCTTCCAAACTATACGAAAAGCAAAAAACTTTGTTTGGACCGAAGAATGCGACCAGGCCTTCGACCAGCTAAAGGAATATCTGATGACCTCCTCACTATTGGCCAAACCAACCGAGGGAGAACCATTATACATGTACATATCAATCTCCGATGTGGCCATTAGTTCGGTCCTAGTAAAAATAGAAGGCGTGGAACATAAGCCTGTTTATTACTTAAGTAAGTTACTAAAAGGGGCGGAGAAGAACTACTTGGAAATAGAAAAATTCGCTTTGGCCTTAGTAGTGGCGGCATGCAAACTTCTACCTTACTTTTTGACCTACAAAATTGTGGTGTTAACCAACCAACCGCTATGACAGGTCTTAGCCAAACCGGAAGCCTCAAGAAGATTGATCAAATGGGCAATCGAGCTCGATCAATTCGAAATCGAATACAGACCAAGAATTGCAATTAAGGCCCAAGTCCTAGCAGATTTCCTGTTAGAAACTCCGACCCATAAAACCGAACTTATGGAATCAACCAGCCATAACAATGATATCTTGGTCGTAGAAAATCAGACCTATTTAATGCATGTCGACTGTGCTTCATGCAGAGAAAGAGGGGGTGCCGGAATCAATTTTACCGGACCAAATAAGGTGCTATTACATTGGACTTCGTAGTGACAAACAACGAAGCAGAATATGAAGCGCTAATCGCAGGAATGGAAATGGCGGTTAAAGCCAAAATAAAGAATCTTAAAGTTTTAACCGATTCTGAGTTGATACAAAGACAGATTGAAGGTCTATACGAGGCAAAGGAATTTCACATGATCAAATACCTCGCTAAAGTTAAGGAATTGGCTGAGAAATTCGAAAATTTTAGGATACAGAACATCCGACGATCAAAAAATAAATGGGCCGATCAATTGTCTACATTTACAGGGTCTAACGACGGTAAAACAGAATGAGTCATCAATTGGTTAATTTCCAAAACACCAGCATTAGAAATCGATGATACACCATCGCTGAGATGATGGAAATTGAAGAAGCTGAAAGAAACTGGATGACTCCAATGATAAACTATCTTCGAGAAGAAAGATTACCGCTTGATCCAAATGAAGCTCGGAAAATAAAATATCGAGCTCCAAAATACACATTGTATGGCATGGGACTGCTACAACACTGATAGGATAGTGCCCTGCAAGCCAGTTCAATTAGCTTGTAATAGATCTATCTTGTATATAACAATCTTTGATTTTATAATGATACGCATGTTTATTTATATATGTATAAGGATAAACAATGGCCAAACTTCATCTCTCGCGAATACATTTAAGCGATTGGTTGAAACCTTGAGATCACTCATGACTATGGGACTATACACTTCAGTACTGAGTGCACTTATCATGAAACAGTCTCAAAGGTCGTGATCTCGAAAATGTTCCAAGTCATAGATTCATATCGAGACGGGGTATCGAGTGAATCGTCAAGACTTGTACGATTATGCATGATTCACACTGAGTGAATTTGTTGTAGTTTCATGAACAAGGCATTTGAGGCCAGTGCATATGACTAGGTGATTCGATGGAGGATCGAATGCATCGAACGACCCGAACAGAGAATCCCATTGTGGAAGCGCATGACGCATATCGGTGATGGGATGTTTCTCAAAGGATTATAATAGTGTACGATTTAGTCCTATGACTTGAGGTGCTAGGGCGAATTCGGTGCATGAAAGTGCGTACTTAGATCTAGGTATAGGCCACTTAGCTTGGTCATAAAAATGCCTAGGTTGGGTGCGTATGGACATGTACGCGAGTGGTTAGTACCAAGATGGAATCTGTTGACTCATCGTAATGGATGAGAATATTTCCTATACGATTCTTAGATAATGTTTCCAATGAATCTACGGCCGTAGTCGGTGACGGATTTGGAAAGGGGTTTCCAAATTAGGCAGTCACACTGGAACATTATCCTGAATTAGAAAGTATGGTTATCGAGACAAATTTAGAGGTGCCGATCAATTCACACACCCTAAGTCTTGATCGGGAAATTGGTCGACAGAAGGACCGTATGTACATGGTAATTATATGAGGTGAGGTTCACTAAATATCAATTCACCTGATGTTGGGCTTCATGGGCTTGTGGCTAGACATCGACCATGAAGTGTGGGTACTCCTGAATTAGTAGAGGAATTGATTCTAGGAGTGGTCAATTAAAGGTAGTTTAATTGATCGGAGCAATTTATTCTTCATAAATTAAATCACGAGGTTTCGTGAGCCTGCTGCCAATTGATGGTGAACCCAGAGGGTCACACACAATACAATTGGACGGTGACTGTTCTGTAGGAATATAAAAGGAATTAATTGATTTAAAAGTAATTAAATCAATTAAGTGAATTAAAGTGTTAATTCAAGTGGGAGATAAATTAATTAATTGATTTAATTGATTTAAATGACAATTGATTAATTAAACTAAATATTAATTAAGTAATTAATTAATATGGGCTGGATATTTAATTAAGTAATTAATTAAATTAAGGTGGGCTTGCAAGAGATGGACTCCTAAGCCCATTAGGAATCTTGTAACCCTAGGTCTTGAGGAGTGCTTATAAATAGAGCTCTGACAGAACTCAGAGAACTAGAACACCTAAGCAAAAACCCTAGTCTTCTCTTGCCCTAAGAAATCCGCCCCACCCTGCGCCACCCAAGCCCTAGCGCCGCCGCCGTGTGCTGCCGTAACACCGCCGCACCGCCGCCGTGAAAGCCCTAGCGCCGCCGCCGCATATCTTCTCCCTCATTCCTTTTGTGCAGAATTTTGATCTGTCAAATAGATCTGCACAATCCTTCATCAACAAACCTCTTAGATCTAGTTCTGAGCCTAAGACTAAGAGGTGTCATCATAATCCAGTTGGTGTGGACTTTTCTCTGGAGGTGAGACGCTTGGATCACTCCAGTGAACCAGAACCTTAATCAGAGTTCAGAATCAGAGTTGGAGGTTTCCACCACCTTGCCTGTGGTGAGGTAAAAATCGAAAACCCCCTTTGTTAGATTATTTCTGTGCTTTGTTTTGTGTCTTTCGTATATATAACTTGAAGATATTATTATGGGACCTGTGGGTGTGCCTTGAAAAATTTTAATTCCGCACTTTGTTGTATTGACAATCGAGGCATATCCCAACAGTGGTATCAGAGCCAACTCCATGATTATTATACGAAAGGCTTGAACATAATATGTGTTTATATTATATGTTTAATTATGTATATTAAAACGCATGATAATTATGTTCTGTCGATTGATTCTTACTTGTTATGACTAGATCTACAATTGGGTAAAACTGTTTTTCAGATATATAGCGTTTTCATAGTTTTTGAAACTTCAGGACTTTTTGGGCAAAAATCGCAAATTAAGGTTTTAAAGGGCTAAAAATTCGAAATTTTAGAATCTGGAAATTTCAAAAATTCTGGACTGTTTTCGCAAACTGGTCGCACGCTTTTTGGGGTCATTTTGTAATTTCCGAAAGTTTAGGGACTGTTTTGCAATTACCGAAACTTCAAGGATCTGTTTGGAAAAATCGAAAATTTTCAGAATTCAAAATTTATTTTCTGGAATGCTGGCCGAAACTGCTTTGGGTGTTTTTGTAACTTTTTAAAAGTTTTGGGGTCAAAGTGCAATTTTCGAAAATTGAGGGGCCGAAAATTCAATTTTCAAAAGTTGAAAAACATAATCTGATTTTCAGCAGGAAAATTTATTTTGTTTATCCGAAAGTTTATTTTGTCATAATTAGTAGTGACTAAAAGTAAGAATCAATGGAAGTTAGTTTTAAAAGGATGTTTTAAAATTAAAGAAAGGAGAATGTAAAATGTTGTTTACATGTTTCTTGCTCTAAGTGAACTGTTTACGTGATTTTCGATCGAGCCGAGCCTTGACCTTAGGGTAGATGTGATTGGTTTAATTTAATGTTTGGTTTTTATTAGGGCCTGCGAGCCTTTTATGTTTTTGGGCCAACTTTGAGCCTTTGTAATAGAATAGGGCTTTAATGCTTTCCTAGTCTAGGATGGAGGCCCGTTACAAGCAAGATGGGAGCCCAAGGAGATATGAAGGCCATGTATGCATGGTGATTAATGTAATAGCATAGGCCTGTTTGAGAACCCTTTAGATTGACCAATAGGACCAACATCATGGCTCGATGATGGTCCACATAGGAGGCTCCCGATCGAAAACATATTGTGGTAGAATGCATGCTAGGTTTGTATGGTTTTTAATTTATTTGTCGATTTATATTTAGCTTGTATGTGATGCGCGCTAGAATCTAGATCGTAATAAAAGAATAAAGCATAACTTACACGGTGAGATCTCGAGGAGAGTTAGTATAACTTTCAAACCAGAAATACCCCTCTCGAAATAAAATATTAAGTCATATTGGGTAAACTATAAAATGAAGTTTTATAGATCCAAGCCTTCCATCAATAGGGACTAGTGTATGTTGTCTACTTATCGATAGAGGTGATCCAGAGTCTGGCACCCGAGTCGAAGAAAGGGACAATACACGAAATTCCTCGATTCTTGTTTTTAACTAAACAAGACAAGGGTGGGAACTTGTCGGGATGTGAAAATCGACCGATAACTAGTTACGGGGATTTCATGACCGGGCCTGTTGCTCATCAAGATTGACTGGGTCAGACTTAAACGAGGAGTAACATCTATGATGTAGCAGTGCTAGATAGGTGCGAAAATCGAGGCAAAATAGCTTCAAGGTTGTGGAGTAACACAATTGGTAAAAGTATACCTACCTGGAGAATTACTTGTATGGCCACGAGTCGTGGGTGCAATTAATTGCTGCTGGGACGTCAAGACCTACTAGGAAATAGAATTTCCCGAGCAATCAAAGGGGTGATTGTTTCGACAAAATAGTGGGAGAACTTTTTCGAAATTAAGTCCAACTTCGATAATTATAAGTATTAGACATAAGATCAGTTAGCTTAATGTTGTCTTCTTTCCTATTGTAGATATTAATTACAATGTCTAAGAATCCACTATCTATTATCCTCGACGCAAACAAATTGAATGGTTCAAACTTTGTCGACTGGCTGAGAAATCTGAGGATAGTCCTAGACTCCGAACGTCGCAGTTATGTGCTCGACACACCCATGCCTGCTGCACCCGCAGCACGAGCTACTGAGGAACAACGAACCACCCATGCTAAAAGGGTTGATGATGATCTTCAGGTTCGTTGCCTCATGCTAGCTTCGATGTCAAACGAACTGCAGAAACAGCATGCTGCTATGCCGCTTGCTAGAGATATGCTTCTCCATCTCCAGCAGATGTTTGGGGAAAGGTCTCGCGCTGAAAGATTCGCGACCTCTAAAGAGTTGTTTAATCTCAAGATGGCTGAGGGAAGCAGTGTAAAAGATCACTGTCTGCGTTTCATCAACTTGGTTGAAAAACTGGGGCGATTGGACATGGATTTGCACGCTGATCTTAGCACTGACCTCCTTCTCCATACGCTGCCCCGTTCATTTGACCAGTTCGTGTTGAACTTCAATATGGAGGATAGAAACCTCGCTCTTCACGAACTGACCAATTTATTGGTAACGGCAGAATCGACTCTCAAGAAAGAGAAACCTGTAATGATTGCACACCAATCGAAGGCTACAAAGCCTAAGAAAGGTAAGAAAAAGAAGAAGGTATTTTCTTCAAAGGCAGTCACCAAGGTGGTCGAGAAAAAGCGCAAAAGCCCAGAAGACGAATGTTTCCACTGCAAGAAAGCAGGGCACTGGAAAAGGAACTGCCCAGACTACCTAAAGATGAAATTGGTAGCCAAAGGTATTTTTCTAGTTGAAGTTAATATTTCTATTAACTGTGCATCGTGGGTGTTAGACACCGCAGCAGGTTCTCATATCTGCAATGATTTGCAGGTGATGGGAGCAGTAAGAACCCTGAAGCCCGGGGATAGAATCCTGCGTTTTGGAAACGGAGCTAGGATCGCCGCCGAGGCTATAGGAGACGTGGAATTAGTCTTAGGGAATTTTACTTTAATTTTAAGGGATTGTCTGTACGTACCAAACATTATTAAAAACATCATTTCTATTCCTATGTTAGACATTGATGGTTTTAATTTTTCCATTCAAAATGGATCTTTTTGCATATTTAAAGGTGATTTAATGTATGCTCGTGGTACTTTGATAGATGGTCTATATTCCCTAGAACCTATAAATTCCAACGTCATGCACATTCAATCTAGAAAAAGGAAATATGATAATCAAACTCCACAACTTTGGCACGCTAGACTTGGACATATTTCCAAGAGTAGGATTCAAAAGTTGGTTTCCTCTAAGGCTCTTGAAATAAAGAACTTAGATGAACTCCCGACTTGCGAATCTTGTCTCAAAGGAAAGATGACCAAATCACCCTTCACCGGGAATCCCGAGCGAACCAAACAGACATTGGATCTTATCCATACTGACGTTTGTGGACCATTGAGTGTCAATGCGAGAGGTGGATTCTCTTACTTCGTAACATTCACCGACGATTTTAGTCGTTATGGATATGTGTATCTTATGACACACAAATCCGAAACCTTTGAGAAATTCAAAGAGTTTCGAATGGAAGTAGAGAACCAACTTGGACATAGTATTAAAGCACTTCGTTCTGATAGAGGTGGTGAGTATTTAAGCCAAGAATTCCTTGATTATCTAAAAGAGAATGGAATTCTCGCACAGCGAACTCCCCCTAGGACACCTCAACTCAATGGAGTGTCTGAGCGGAGGAACCGGACTTTGTTAGACATGGTTCGTTCCATGATGAGCTTTGCTGACCTTCCCTTCTTCAAAGTCAGTGCCAACAACGCCGCACCAAGTATGGTATGGTAAAGCACCCGTGTATTCGTTCTTACGAGTATGGGGATCTCCTGCGTATGTAAAGAACAAGAAGGGAGATAAGCTAGATAGTAGATCTAGTTTGTGCAAATTTGTGGGTTATCCAAAGGACTCTATTGGATACCTGTTCTCCGATCCTAAAGAACGTAATACGTTCGTATTTAGGAACGCCCACTTCTTGGAAGAGGATTTCCTCACCAACCGAAATGGGACAATCGTAGAACTTGATGAAGTCCAAGAATCGGACCCATCCCCACAAACAGTGGGAGCTGAACCAGAATTTACTGAACCTACTAGTACACCTATGCTTCGAAGGTCTAATCGAATTCGTAAGGAGCCAGAGCGATTTGGTCTCATTCACGAAAACGAGAAAGTTGATGCTGATCCAAGGACCTATCAAGAAGCGATGTCTGACATAGATTCGGGTGCGTGGCTCGAAGCCATGCAATCCGAAATGGATTCCATGCATTCCAACAAGGTTTGGACCTTGGTCGATCCACCTGAGGGAACTATCCCTGTAGGATGTAAATGGATCTTCAAGCGTAAGCTTGGAATGAATGGAGAGGTAATTACTCATAAAGCTCGCTTAGTGGCGAAAGGGTATTCTCAAAGGCCTGGTATAGACTATGAGGAAACCTTCTCTCCCGTGGCGATGTCAAAATCCATTCGGATATTACTTGCTATAGCCGCGTGGCATGACTACGAAATATGGCAAATGGACGTAAAGACCGCCTTTCTCAATGGAGACATTGATAAGGAGATCTTTATGCAACAACCTGAAGGTTTTGCGTCCAAAGGAAGTGAGCACAAACTGTGTAAGCTTCAAAGGTCAATCTATGGCCTCAAACAGGTGTCCCGAACCTGGAACATACGATTTGATGAGACAGTCAAAGCTTTTGGCTTTATCAAAAACGTATATGAACCTTGTGTGTACAAAAGGAATAGTGGGAGCTCAATACAATTCATTGTTTTGTACGTCGATGACATTTTGTTAATCGGAGACGATATCAAGATGTTAGCGCAGACTAAAGCGTGGTTATCCGCGCAGTTCTCTATGAAAGATATGGGAGACGCATCTTACGTATTGGGAATACGTATCTATAGGGATAGATCAAAGAAGATGATAGGACTCTCCCAATCTCAGTACATCAACACGATCTTGAAGAGATTTAGTATGGAAGAATCTAAGAAAGGATTTGTTCCAATGAGACATGGTATCTCTCTTTCTAAGTCTATGTGCCCTACAACCGACGAAGAAAAGACGAGAATGTCTATCATACCTTATGCCTCTGCTATAGGGAGTATAATGTATGCAATGTTGTGTACTCGACCAGACGTAGCACACGCTCTAAGTGTAACGAGCCGCTATCAGTCAAATCTAGGCGAGAAGCACTGGACTGCCGTAAAAGCAATCCTAAAGTACCTGCGAAGGACTAAGGATATGTTTTTGGTCTACGGTGGTAGTGGAGAACTGAAACTTGAAGGATTCACTGATTCGAGTTTCCAGTCTGACGTGGATGATTTCAAATCCAACTCTGGATACATATTCCGCCTCAATGGAGGAGCGGTCAGTTGGAAAAGCTGTAAACAGTCTACCACTGCCGACTCAACCACAGAAGCAGAATATATCGCAGCATCAGATGCAGCAAAAGAAAGTGTATGGATGAGAAACTTCGTCCAGGAATTGGATGTTGTTCCTAGCATTGCTGAACCTGTAGTCGTCTTTTGTGACAACAACGGGGCAATAGCTCAAGCAAATGAGCCGAGATCACACCATCAATCCAAACACGTACTGAGGAAGTACCACGTGATCAGAGAGATCATTGGTAGAGGAGATATGCATATGGAGTATGTCAAATCAGAAGACAACATAGCTGACCCACTAACTAAGCCACTTTCGCAAAAGGTGTTCGAGGGACATCTAGATAAGATGGGTCTAAGAAACGTTTGTGAATGGCTTTAGGGCAAGTGGGAGATTGATAGGATAGTGCCCTGCAAGCCAGTTCAATTAGCTTGTAATAGATCTATCTTGTATATAACAATCTTTGATTTTATAATGATACGCATGTTTATTTATATATGTATAAGGAAAAACAATGGCCAAACTTCATCTCTCGCGAATACATTTAAGCGATTGGTTGAAACCCTGAGATCACTCATGACTATGGGACTATACACTTCAGTACTGAGTGCACTTATCATGAAACAGTCTCAAAGGTCGTGATCTCGAAAATGTTCCAAGTCATAGATTCATATCGAGACGGGGTATCGAGTGAATCGTCAAGACTTGTACGATTATGCATGATTCACACGGAGTGAATTTGTTGTAGTTTCATGAACAAGGCATTTGAGGCCAGTGCATATGACTAGGTGATTCGATGGAGGATCGAATGCATCGAACGACCCGAACAGAGAAACCCATTGTGGAAGCGCATGACGCATATCGGTGATGGGATGTTTCTCAAAGGATTATAATAGTGTACGATTTAGTCCTATGACTTGAGGTGCTAGGGCGAATTCGGTGCATGAAAGTGCGTACTTAGATCTAGGTATAGGCCACTTAGCTGGGTCATAAAAATGCCTAGGTTGGGTGCGTATGGACATGTACGCGAGTGGTTAGTACCAAGATGGAATCTGTTGACTCATCGTAATGGATGAGAATATTTCCTATACGATTCTTAGATAATGTTTCCAATGAATCTACGGCCGTAGTCGGTGACGGATTTGGAAAGGGGTTTCCAAATTAGGCAGTCACACTGGAACATTATCCTGAATTAGAAAGTATGGTTATCGAGACAAATTTAGAGGTGCCGATCAATTCACACACCCTAAGTCTTGATCGGGAAATTGGTCGACAGAAGGACCGTATGTACATGGTAATTATATGAGGTGAGGTTCACTAAATATCAATTCACCTGATGTTGGGCTTCATGGGCTTGTGGCTAGACATCGACCATGAAGTGTGGGTACTCCTGAATTAGTAGAGGAATTGATTCTAGGAGTGGTCAATTAAAGGTAGTTTAATTGATCGGAGCAATTTATTGTTCATAAATTAAATCACGAGGTTTCGTGAGCCTGCTGCCAATTGATGGTGAACCCAGAGGGTCACACACAATACAATTGGACGGTGACTGTTCTGTAGGAATATAAAAGGAATTAATTGATTTAAAAGTAATTAAATCAATTAAGTGAATTAAAGTGTTAATTCAAGTGGGAGATAAATTAATTAATTGATTTAATTGATTTAAATGACAATTGATTAATTAAACTAAATATTATTTAAGTAATTAATTAATATGGGCTGGATATTTAATTAAGTAATTAATTAAATTAAGGTGGGCTTGCAAGAGATGGACTCCTAAGCCCATTAGGAATCTTGTAACCCTAGGTCTTGAGGAGTGCTTATAAATAGAGCTCTGACAGAACTCAGAGAACTAGAACACCTAAGCAAAAACCCTAGTCTTCTCTTGCCCTAAGAAATCCGCCCCACCCTGCGCCGCCCAAGCCCTAGCGCCGCCGCCGTGTGCTGCCGTAACACCGCCGCACCGCCGCCGTGAAAGCCCTAGCGCCGCCGCCGCATATCTTCTCCCTCATTCCTTTTGTGCAGAATTTTGATCTGTCAAATAGATCTGCACAATCCTTCATCAACAAACCTCTTAGATCTAGTTCTGAGCCTAAGACTAAGAGGTGTCATCATAATCCAGTTGGTGTGGACTTTTCTCTGGAGGTGAGACGCTTGGATCACTCCAGTGAACCAGAACCTTAATCAGAGTTCAGAATCAGAGTTGGAGGTTTCCACCACCTTGCCTGTGGTGAGGTAAAAATCGAAAACCCCCTTTGTTAGATTATTTCTGTGCTTTGTTTTGTGTCTTTCGTATATATAACTTGGAGATATTATTATGGGACCTGTGGGTGTGCATTGAAAAATTTTAATTTCCGCACTTTGTTGTATTGACAATCGAGGCATATCCCAACAAACACCTCCTTAAACTTAGGGAACTGCTCCAGAACGTTTACCCCAGCTAAAAGAAAACTTGAAGAAGAGGTTGACAGAGTCAAAATTTAAATCCCCAGCACGGACCGAGTAGATAAAAGGAATCGGTCTATTTGGCTATGAAACCACCAGAACACAAAGATGTCCTACTACTGGAAGGAGATCCAACGAGAACGACCAGAATATGAACCGAACTCAGTAAGGAAGGTGAAGTAATGCTGGTAAATTTCCTCATAGAAAACATAGATATCTTTGCTTGGAGTGCGGACGACATTGAAGGGATCGATCCCAGAGTAATCAGTCACTCGCTGAAAATCGACCCCATGGCAAAACCCGCTAGACAAAAGAAGAGGAATCATGGGCCGATAAAAGATAAAATAATCAAGGCAGAAGTAGAAAGGCTACTCAAGGCAAAACAAATTCGAGAAATACACTTCTCGGAATGGCTCTGTAATGTCGTATTAGTAGCAAAAGGGGATAAGAAGGATAATAAATGGAGAATGTGTAATAAGACTTCACCGACCTAAACAAGCTATGTCCGCGCGATCCATATCCCCTCCCGATGATCGACTTATTGGTCGACTCAACCGCTGGCTTTCCAATTTTTAGCATGATGGACGCCTTCCAAGGTTTTTATCAAAAATACATGGATGAGCGAGACCAAGAAAAAACTGCCTTCGTAACCGAGCAGGGAGTGTACTGCTTCATAGTTATGCCATTTGGCCTGAGGAACACCGGGGCCACTTACCAATGGTTAGTGAACCTGATGTTCAAGGAGTTGATTGGAGAAATAATAGAAGTCTACGTAGACGATATGCTGGTTAAAAGCATGAATGAAGCTGACCAATTAAAGCATCTCGATCGATGCTTCCGAATATTGAGAAAATACCAAATGAAGCTGAATCCTGCAAAATGCACTTTCGGAGTTAAGTAGGGAAAATTTTTGGGTTATTTGGTACATCAACGAGGAATTGAGGCCAATCCAGAAAAAATTCGAGCCATAACCGAGATGAAGCCTTCCAAAACGATCTCCCAAGTACAGATCTTGGTAGGAAAGATCGTAGCATTAAACAGATTCATCTCCAAGTCGGCTGACAGAAGTTTGCCCTTCTTCCAAACTATACGAAAAGCAAAAAACTTTGTTTGGACCGAAGAATGCGACCAGGCCTTCGACCAGCTAAAGGAATATCTGATGACCTCCCCACTATTGGCCAAACCAACCGAGGGAGAACCATTATACATGTACATATCAATCTCCGATGTGGCCATTAGTTCGGTCCTAGTAAAAATAGAAGGCGTGGAACATAAGCCTGTTTATTACTTAAGTAAGTTACTAAAAGGGGCGGAGAAGAACTACTTGGAAATAGAAAAATTCGCTTTGGCCTTAGTAGTGGCGGCACGCAAACTTCGACCTTACTTTTTGACCTACAAAATGGTGGTGTTAACCAACCAACCGCTATGACAGGTCTTAGCCAAACCGGAAGCCTCGGGAAGATTGATCAAATGGGCAATCGAGCTCGATCAATTCGAAATCGAATACAGACCAAGAATTGCAATTAAGGCCCAAGTCCTAGCAGATTTCCTGTTAGAAACTCCGACCCATAAAACCGAACTTATGGAATCAACCAGCCATAACAATGATATCTTGGTCGTAGAAAATCAGACCTATTTAATGCATGTCGACTGTGCTTCATGCAGAGAAAGAGGGGGTGCCGGAATCAATTTTACCGGACCAAATAAGGTGCTATTACATTGGACTTCGTAGTGACGAACAACGAAGCAGAATATGAAGCGCTAATCGCAGGAATGGAAATGGCGGTTAAAGCCAAAATAAAGAATCTTAAAGTTTTAACCGATTCTGAGTTGATACAAAGACAGATTGAAGGTCTATACGAGGCAAAGGAATTTCACATTATCAAATACCTCGCCAAAGTTAAGGAATTGGCTGAGAAATTCAAAAATTTTGGGATACAGAACATCCGACGATCAGAAAATAAATGGGCCGATCAATTGTCTACATTTACAGGGTCTAACGAAGGTAAAACAGAATGAGTCATCAATTGGTTAATTTCCAAAACACCAGCATTAGAAATCGATGATACACCATCGCTGAGATGATGGAAATTGAAGAAGCTGAAAGAAACTGGATGACTCCAATGATAAACTATCTTCGAGAAGAAAGATTACCGCTTGATCCAAATGAAGCTCGGAAAATAAAATATCGAGCTCCAAAATACACATTATTAGAAGAAAAACTTTATCGAAGATCGGTATCGGGAATTCTTCTAAAATGCATCTCCGAATCTCAAACCAACGATGTCCTTCGAGAAGTACATGAAGGAGAAGCAGGAAATCATAGTGGAGCAAGGGCCTTAGTGATACGAATCTCATCATGAATAACGAGACCCGAATTATTAGGATTTCAAGGATCGTTCTACAATCAGGTTTAGGTGGATTTATTGAAGACGCCACAAACGATGATGGATGAATCGCTTGATAAGTCGATGGATGAACGCCACAAGTCTTCTTGATAAGTTCATGAGGACGCCACAAACGATGTTGACTGAATCATTTGATAAGTCGGAACGCCACAAGAATGCTTGATAAGTTCGGTAGGACGCCACAAACGATGGTGGATGAATCGTTTGATAAATCATTGAACGCCACAAAGATTTTACTGATCTTTGATAAGTTCATGAAGAAGAACTCTTCAAAGAAGGTGGAGAATACTCAACACAAATTAATTGAAGACTAAATCTTTAATTCATTAAAGAAAAAGGTCCTTTAAATAGGACAAGATTACATCTTGAAAAGAACTAGGAAACTCTAAAATAGTAAACTAACCTAATACCAAAAGGAAACTAAATCCTAGTAAAGAATAAACTAATCCTACAAAAATATGGACAATAAATTCGAAATTAAACCTAACTATATTAAAAACTCCCACATGACAAGCAAATATGGACTAGATCTTCTTCAATCTTGATGAGCAAGTAATCCTTCTTGACCCAACAACTTATCTTCATTTAATTCTTTCAAATCTATTTTTGGGCACTTCATGATCACATCACTTAGCTTTAAAATGCCTTAGAACGGGTTATTATTGGCCTACCATCAACAATGATGCCAGGCAATATGTTCAAAAATGTCATCATTGCCAAGTCCATGCAAATATAAGTCATCAACCAGCTGAAAACATGCACTCAATACCGGTATGTTGGCCATTCGATCAATTGGGGATGGACATCGTGGGACCCTTCCTAGTAGCCAGGTCTAAGAAATCATATGTTCTAGTCGCTGTCGAGTATTTTAGTAAATGGATAGAATGCGTCGCCCCTGCTCGAATAACTCAATTCCAAGTGATCAACTTCTTATGAAATTCATAGTGTGTCGATTTGGCATCCCAAGAGTCCCGATCTCTGATAACGGAACCCAATTTGCGGGAAAACAAGTAGTGGAATGGTGTACCAAACTAGGAATTCAGCAAAACTTCACTTCAGTTGGGCATCCAAGAGCAAATGGACAAACTGAAGTAGCGAACCGAGAAATAATTAAGTCTTTGGAGAAAAGATTAGGGACAGCCAAAGGAAGATGGTTGGATGAACTGCCAGGAGTACTTTGGGCTAATCGAATGACAGTCAGAACTTCGACCGAGGAGACCCCATTCAGTCTAGTGTATGGCTCGGAAGCTGTGATTCCGGTCGAAACACTAATTCCAACACCAAGATTTGAAATGTATAATGATCAGGAAAACGATTAGGCGAGAGAAAGTGATATCGACTTGACAGAAGCATTAAGAGAGAAAGTTGCCGTACGATTACAAGTCGCTAAATCAAACATGGAGAAAGCCTATAATCAAAAAGTCCGCATGCGAACCTTCAAAGAAGGGGACATGGTGCTAAAAAAAGTAGAGGTATCCAAGCATGTGGAAAAATTACAACAAAATTGGGATGGACCATACATTGTCATTAGTGTAGGAAAAAAAGGTTCATACAAAATTGCACACTTGGACGGAACACCCCTACCGAGAACCTGGAATGCAGTCAACCTAAGACGATAATATGGGAAGTGAATCCTAGAAAATTGTTCTGGTTAATTTCTTTTGATGTTTTATTTTTATTCGTTGTAATAAAGGCCTCGGCCTGAGTTTCCTACTCAAAGAATTTTATCAATGATTATGATTTTGTACGCCAAATCTAAGGTTCACTTAAGTTAAAGGCGACGTATCCAAACGAGTTGAGTATAACGCTCCTCGGGATTCTACAATCGGCTTAGTTAAATACAACAAGTCGATCTAAAAGTATAACGAGTTGAGTATAAATTGCTCTGCTCAATAAACGCTCCTCGATCTAAAGAATCACGAGTTGAGTATAAATTGATCCGCTTCAATAAAAGCTCCTCTATCTCATATCTAATGATCAGAAAAGGTTTTGGTATAAAAACATAAGTCTTAAAAAGAGTTGAGTATAAATTGATCCGCTCAATAAACGCTCCTCGATCTCATATCTAACGATCAGAAAAGGTTTTGATATAAAACCTAAGTCTTAAAAAAAGTTGAGTATAAATCGATAAATTCGATAAACGCTACTCGGGATTCTACAATCGGCTTAGTTAAATACAACAAGTCGATCTAAAAGTATCACGAGTTGAGTCCGCTCAATAAAAGCTCCTCGATCTCATATCTAATGATCAGAAAAGGTTTTGGTATAAAAACCTAAGTCTTAAAAAGAGTTGAGTATAAATTGATCCGCTCAATAAACGCTCCTCGATCACATATCTAACGATCAAAAAAGGTTTTGACATAAAACCTAAGTCTTAAAAAGAGTTGAGTATAAATTGATCCGCTCAATAAACGTTCCTCGATATTATGTCTAACGATCAAAAAGATTTTGGTATAAAAACCTAAGTCTTTAATACTTAAGAGTCGAATATAAAACTAAGTTGAGTATAAAAACCTAAGTCTTTAAAAGAGTCGAGTATAAACACTCCTCGATCTCCACAATCGATAATCAAAAATAGGTTACAAGCCAAAAGATTTGGTAAAAGAAAACCTAAAAGAATTGAGTATAAATCGAACAAAAGCCATCGCTCCTTGATGTCGATAATAGCAGGTTGAGAAGAAATCAACAACAAGAAATATTAAGATAAATAATACTAAAATTTTATTCATATGAGTTAAAAGAACAAGTATAAAATTTCATACGAAGTTTCGATCAGAATACAAGAACTTTCTACACATCGCTACAACTGTTTAGATAAAATAATCCTATTCTATGGATTAGTGCTCTTCACGACAATGTCCACGGAAACATCAATCTCCTCCCTAGTGCCTCGAAGGTTGTGATTGACCGCCTAAGAAGAATGCTGCTCAGGATGGTCGACTTCTTTGGTTCGATGGTCAGGCACTGAAGATCAAATGTTCTTCCAGACGAAATGACCATTACCGGCCAGATAACCGGCAATACTCATTCACCCACAACGAGATACTGCTTGTATAATAAGGATTGATATTTTTACTCTTAAGCAGCATCTTGTGAGGACCGTCGCAAAGTGAAAATTTACCAGCACACCCCGACGGCCTATGACTCCGGAGGTAACATTGAAAAGCGGCGGTGCCTGGTAAATATGAACCCTCCATGTGCAAACAGAAACCACGGACCTCAAAACTGTGAAGACAATGGTTGAGGCCTCATGGGACCCGTCAATACAAGGTAGGGCATCAATGGGGCCTGTCAGTACAAGGCAGATGACATTTGAGTTATTATGACAAAACGAATCACGATAATGTGACTTTTTGAATACTATGGGATCAGTGGGCAAGGTGTTACTCAATGAAATTGATAGCTCAATTCTTTGTAAAGAATTGTAATTATAAGTGAAAAATGGAAACTGCGTACCTATTTATAGGCGTAGATAAAGTTGATCCAATGGTTGGAGGAAGATCTAAGAGAAAAAGAACCACAACCGTTTGACTTCCACCTTTAAATGCGAGTAAGTTGAAACGGCTCCCCTGAGGTCGGAAAGACTATTCGCTTGCAAAGAAGTATCAGGATCGAAGTGATTAATACAACAAAAAAGCGGATCTGAAGAGCTCCAGACTGAAACAACCTTGCATGTTTAGAGATGCTAATCGCTGGATGAAAAATAGGGAATTTTCGATGAAGATATATAAGTTTGCACCAAAGCAACATATATTACTTCGTTTAACATTATAAAATCTCATACTCCAGCGACCAAGGTCGTCACTGCCTCATATATCAAACGGCAGATATTTTTTCTTAACTATATTAGACCTCCACTGGAGTCCAAGAAATCTGACACGAAAATTAGAGGAATGATCGTCATCATTCCAGCCTACAAAATTGCCACTGTCTAACATTCCAAAGAATTACTAAAGGAGGTCTGAACAAGCTAGATCTAACTAATGATTCTACATTTTCCAATTCCTCCCATATCAAAGAATTGACATGTTGATACACTGGTTGCTTTATTTGAGGAACATGGAACTCACAATCAGTGCAAAGAAACATGAATTTTAAGAAGATGCTTGGAACGATATTCTTTCTACGAGCTTAGACTTTTGAACAAAAGGCGTAATGCTCAAACAGAGGAAATAACCACGCCCTTATATAAGATGTCTGTGGCAAATGGACAATTCTACAAAACATTGATCGATCATCGACAAGAGCGCTAAGCATTCCTTCACAATTATTCAATAAATTATCTACATGGACGACCTACAGTCCACATTCTAATGTCTAAAGTGACTTCAGAACAAGCCTAAGGGACCATGCTTGGTCGATCAACATACTTATACTTGATTAAAAGTTTGATTTGCAGAGGAAATACTACTTCGTTCAGCTATTCAAGACTGATCAAACCAGAACGAGCTACTTTCTCAAACAAAAGATAATCTCCCAGAAAATTAATGTCAGATACGTCTACTAAAATTTCCTTCTTATTGAGAATATTTATACTCAATTATGACGATAAAATTGTGCATAACATAATTTATCTGAACTTAAAATGAAGGCATTAAACTGACCAGAACAGGTCACTGAGGCGGAATGCCATCACTGGGCCGACTAGCAGAAGCACTCCTCCGAGGAGTCGCATTACCCACAAACGCCATTAACTCCTCCTGACGTTTCAGATAACCGGCTTCATAACCTTCTTCATATGCTTGCCAACGAGACTCTTCTGCGAGGACGTGAGCCTGAACCAAGTCGCTTTTCCCCTTCTCAAGAACATACTTCTCTTCTTGTAATTTCTGAAGGTCATCATTGAGAAGCCTGAGTTGGAGGGTTTGCCCTGTGACCTTCGCCGTCTCCGATTCCAAGCGACGTTTCTGGCCCTCCCTGCTGATCCACAGATCATCATTTTGCACACCCAGCTGCAGCGCAAAGTACATAACCAGCGACTGAAAGAGGAGAACATTGGAAGTACCTTCGTGCTTCCTCAACTCGCCGGGCAAGATAGTGCTTAAGCCCAAGTCCCAGGACAAAGCATCGGGCTCAAGAGAGCCGGGCAATTCACTATCGCGGGAAACACCATCAGGACGAGGAATCACCGACTCCGTTATATCCTTAACCTGCTCAAGAATACAACGGTCGTCTAACAAACGAGGGGATTCTCTCTCGCTAGGACTCACCGAAGTCTCCTTGCCCGAAGCAGAGATAACGATCCGCCGACCGGACGTAGAGCCTGTCCGAACTCCAGAAGGCCCGTCGGCTTCAAAAGAAGTGGTCACAACAGTAGTATCATTAAATAAAAAATCAGGAAAATCTTGGGGAACAGATTGTGTCATGGACGGATCCAAAAAAGAATCTCCACCAACTGCCCCCGTGGCATCTTCCCTTTGACGTCCGCTGACAAGTAGGACGGTAGAAGTAGAAGAAGGAACGGAGTTATCAGGAACCCGCTCATGTAAGCCATGCTCAAAATAAGAAACACCTGAAGAAACAGGTAAATTAAAAGTTTGCTCCACGTTGGACATATCACCAAAGGACACCCGACAAGGGGAGGATCTCCTCTCGACCTCACCTGAAATAGGGAAATCTTGTTGAACAAAAGTTGAACTAATTACCGGGGGAGTTTCAGAAGGAATAACGGGAGTCTCGATCTCCGATCTTCTAGTTAAGGATGAACGAGGTGGATCTATCGAAGGGCCCTCTGTACGAGACCTTTTAGGTCTAATATTTCTATTACCTTCGCGGGATGGACGCTTTGAAGTGTTGCCGAAAAGGTTACTCTTGTTCGGAAATAGAAAAGAAAATTTAATTATCGAGGAAACTTATCGACCTCCTAACGAGAGAGTATTCTGGATAAGTTGAGTAAAGGCGGTAAATAGCGAGTAAAGTTTTACCATATGTATTTATACTATACGAAAAGACGCAGGAGACCCAAAGAATGGGCGCGAATCATAGAAACTAACTTATGAACAGCCGCAAGAATTCTAAAAGACATAAGCATAATGATTACGGCAAAGTTAATAACTTGTCTAAATTATTGTCAACAGAGAAGTCGAAAATACGTATTTGTCAGAATATGAACCATCTATTGTACAAAAGGATAAAAAGGTAATATTACAAACTAAGTTATATTTCCTAGATCGATGGATCGCTCCCGCTTCACATAACCCCGTCGCCATTTGGAACTCCCTGTTCACCAGCGGCCTCTTCTTCGGTCACTCCTTCGTTTATTGCCTCCACGTTCTCATCCTCCTCCTCTGGATCGATAAAATTATTGTCGACCTCATCATTGATATCCGAAGGAGGAACTGGCAACGATTTCCCAAACTCTTCGACAAGATGAGCCAATGGAAATTGTTTATATATGACGTATGGCAGCTCAGAAGGAGAGTACTCCTCGTCGTAACGATTCAGACGGATGTGTGCTGCCTTGAAATATCCCATTCGACGATCCTCAATTAATTCCAGAGCAACCAGCTAATGAATTACCTTCTTGAAAGTGCTCTCTAGGAGCGGACCAACTATTCGATACACCAAAGTTGTATGAACGGGAGAACTAAGGAACTCTCGAATCACTCTCTCATCGGGATTCCTACCGTAACGTTCTTTGAGTCCGCTAAGAGGAAGATCCCTATCGTACTCCTCCAAAAAGGCCTGGAGACTTGCTACCTAAGATTCTGATGGGGGCTATTTTGCACCCTACATACTGATCAGATCGAACAAAGATTATAAGATCGATTCGACCAATTATAAAGGATCGGGATCTTCTTACAGACCCTGCCAAATGCCGCTCGCTCCGAGTAAAGATTATACTCCGAACCCAAGAAGGATAGTTGGGCCGAGTCCAAGCAGGACTATGATTCCTTGTAATACTAGGTTTAGCATAATATATATACCTAGTTATTCATTGTATGAGACAAGGACGAATTCTCTTAATTCTGAGATTACACAAGAATACATTAATAGAACTCAATAATATCCATTATTATTGCAGAATTCTACATTCATATTGGACTATTCTTAATTTTGTTAATGGTTTTACTTCTTGCCTTTGATTATTGCTTTTCTTTGTAAACGATCCATCCAGAATAAAGTAACAGAGCCCAATATACTGAATAATTCAATATCCAAACCCCCGATATCACAAATTCACTGATATTAAATTAACCTGACGAAAAACGGTTAAATCAGTTGGCGCCCACCGTGGGGCTAGGTTAATTATTCGATCGACATATGGCTCGCCCAAGGAAAAGCGCCCGTGTCGGAGCAAGAAGTAACACAACCACCGGTCATGACACATCTGAAGATCCACAGGAGAACGACAATAATAACGTTCCCAACACCGACGAGAATTTGCAGAATACCCATCCCCGACATCAGGAACCCCTAGAAGGTCCTCCCGGTACGATACAGGAAGAGCCGGAAGTCCCCGAGATCCCTGTTCCTCTCCCGGGTGCTCAGGAGAAATTACGACAAATAGCGATGCTCGTTAAATCGCTCTCCCCAGAAGAATTACTTGTGCTTGATCAAATTCCGCGAAACCCTAGGGCTGCCAGGACAATTCCTGCTCGGAGAACGCCCGGACAAAACGATCAAGTATCTCAACAAGCTGATAGCCCACCAAGCGAGCACCGCTCACTACACAGTCCACAACAGGACAATTCAAAACCCTCCGACAATAATCCTCGAAGAAAACCAGGTCACAGAAAAACCCAGGCGAAGCGCAGTGGATCCAGGGAACGTACAATTATCCCTATTGATGATGACATAGATAATACAATCCCTGATCGACCACGAACGGCTCGACTGACGGAAAGAGAAATTGAAAGGATGGTGCAGGACCGACTCGAACAACGCTTACGATCTATTCAAAATCCGTGGGCCCGAACCACGGAACTCCAGGAGAGCCTTGCGGCCTGTTCTCCCTTCTGCAGGGAAATAAAAGAGGCACAATCGATCGGACAAGTCCCGGGTAGACTACCTCGCTATGATGGAACCACTGACCCGGATGATTATATTTTTAGCTTTACGAATATAATGAATTTATATGCCCACTCTGCCGAATTCACTGCCAAATTAATGGTAACTACATTCGAAGGACTCGCATTGGACTGGTTCGCGAAACAACCTGCCAACTCCATATTCAGCTTTAGGGAACTCTGTAACAAATTGACGCAGCAGTTTGCCAGTCAGAAGAGACAAAAACTTCCGATGAGCTACCTTGGAACTATATATCAACAAGAAGGAGAATCCCTAAGGAATTGGTTGGCCAGATTCAACGTAGAATTACTTAAAATCGATTCCCCAAATATCGATTACATAATATCTATCCTCTTCGATCTCAATAAAAACAGGCAGTTCGGAAATGCCCTCAGTCGAAAACAACCAAGAACGTTCGCCGACATCATGAGCCTGGCGTCTAAGTATATGACCCAAGAAGAGATGAATTCCTTTAAGGATAAGAACAAAAACAAAGTCGCGGCTACAGGGTCTAAGCGGCATGACAAGATTCCCGCCCAAAGATCCTTGGATTACGAGCGATCTTCCAGGAGAGGTAACGTTTTCCAGCGACTGGAATACAGCAGAGCCGACCAAGAAAGGCAACCTAATTTCTACCAAAGACCAAGAAACCCTGAACAACCAATCAGAAGCAGAGTGAATCAAGTAGAACACCCAAGATTAAATGCTCCAATGGAAGAAATCTTGGAAGTCCTAGAAAGGAATAATTGGATTCCCGAGGCGAGGAAAATCGCTCAGCCCAGACCAGGGTCTAGAAACTATGATCAATACTGTAAGTACCATAGGGCACATGGGCATCGAACGGAAAATTGTTTTCACCTTAAGAGAGAAGTTGAAAAACTGATCGAGCAAGGAAAACTAGACGAATACATAGAACGAGATAATCGCAAAAGGGAAAGAAGCAGAAGCCCCCGGAACGGAACTCAAAGGAGAAGTTCTCATCGAAGATCACCTGAACGTCGGCCTACTCAGGAATTGAATCACGACCAGGTCAATGGGACTATCCACACTATATCCGGGGGGCCTGCGGGTGGAGATAGTCGTAATGCTAGACGAAGAACGACCAGATCCATAATTGCAAATTCTAAATATCCAAAAGAAATATGGACATTAGAAAACAGGCCAACAAATCACCAGCCGATCAGCTTTAACGAAGGTGAAGTACCTAAAAACATCACTTGGGATACAAAAGAGGATAACCCAGATTTCCCTATGGTAGTGTCGTTAGAAATAGCAAATTATAATGTGAGAAGAATCCTAATCGATAATGGAAGCTCAGCAAACATCATCTCCAGAGAGGTCTTAGCACAAATGAACCTCGGGCAAATAAACCTACAAAGGGTAGCAACGCCGTTAGTAGGCTTTGGAGGCTCCGAGATCATCCCCAGCGGAACGATATCTTTAAGTGTATCGCTCGGAAAGAAACCACTTCGGACCGTGAAGTTGGTAAAATTCCTAGTGGTAGATACACCCTTCGCTTATAACGCTATATTAGGGCGACCAGCCCTTAACCTTTTTCGAGCTGTAGTCTCTACCTATCATCAGAAAATAAAATTTCCAACCGACAGCGGCATTGGAGAAATAACGAACGACCACTGTATGGCATGGGACTGCTACAGCACATCATTAACGTTGAAAGAACACCCCAAGTCAATTACTCCGAGCAAGAGAAAGATCGTAGACGATCTCACTAGAAATGAGGTCGAAATTCCTATTACTGATCGATTAGATAAAAAGGGGAAAGAACCACTAGACTTATCCTTGCAACCCCCAGAACATAAAGATATAATTCTGGTAGAAGGCGACTCGTCCAAAAAGACAAGAATTGGTACAGAATTGAGCAAAGGAGAAGTAATGTTAATCGAATTTCTAAGAAATAACGTGGACGTCTTCGCCTGGAGTGCAAATGACATCGAAGGGATCGATCCTCGGGTAATCAAGCATACCCTAAAAATTGACCCTTCAGCGAAACCCGCCAGACAGAAGAAAAGAAATCATGGACCAGTAAAAGATAAAATTATCAAAGCCGAGGTTGAAAGACTGCTGGAAGCAAAACAAATCCGAGAAATACATTTCTCGGAATGGCTATGTAATGTTGTACTAGTAGCAAAAGGGGATAAAAAGGACAACAAATGGAGGATGTGTAATGATTTCACCGACCTTAACAAGTTATGTCCACGCGACCCTTACCCCCTCCCAAGAATTGATTTATTGGTCGACTCGACCGCTGGCTTCGCGCTGTTCAGCATGATGGACGCCTTCCAAGGTTTTTACCAAATATACATGGACGAGCGGGATCAAGAGAAGACCGCATTCATAACCGAACAGGGAGTATACTGCTTTATAGTAATGCCGTTCGGATTAAGGAACGCCGGGGCTACATACCAAAGATTGGTAAACCTAATGTTCAGGGAGTTAATCGGAGAAATAATGGAGGTCTATGTAGACGACATGTTAGTAAAAAGTATGAATGAAGCGGATCACGTAAGACATCTAGATCGATGTTTCCGAATCCTAAGAAAATACCGTATGAAGTTGAACCCTGCAAAATGCACCTTCGGTGTTAAGTCAGGAAAATTTTTGGGATATTTGGTACACCAGCGAGGAATAGAAGCCAACCCAGAAAAAATTCGAGCCATAACTGAAATGAAACCTCCAAAGACCATCTCTCAAGTGCAAAGCTTGGTTGGGAAGATCGTAGCATTGAATAGATTCATATCTAAATCTGCGGACAGAAGCTTGCCCTTTTTCCAAACGCTTCGAAAAGCGAAAAACTTCGTTTGGACCGAAGAATGTGAACGAGCCTTCGAACAACTCAAAGAATATTTGACATCCCCTCCGATGTTGGCCAAACCAACAGAAGGGGAACCATTGTACATATACATCTCCATCTCCGATACGGCCATTAGCTCAGTACTAATTAAGATAGAGAGTTCAGAGCATAAGCCTGTCTATTATCTCAGCAAGTTATTACAAGGGGCGGAGAAGAATTACTTGGAAATAGAAAAATTCACGCTGGCCTTAGTAGTGGCTGCTCGAAAACTCCGACCCTACTTCTTAACCTACAAAATCATCGTTTTGACGAACCAACCGCTTAGGCAGATCCTAGCAAAACCAGAAGCCTCCGGAAGACTAATCAAATGGGCCATCGAACTCAGCCAATTCGATATCGACTACAAACCAAGGGTCGCCATCAAGGCCCAAGTATTGGCTGATTTTTTATTGGAAACACCAACACAATCATCAAACACCCTCCATGAGGATATATTGATCATAGAAGATCAAACCTGGTTAATGCATGTAGATGGTGCTTCAAGCCGGGAAGGAGGAGGCGCCGGAATCAACTTCACCGGACCTAATAAAGAAGATTTGAATTATGCTATTACATTGGACTTTGTCGTAACAAATAACGAAGCAGAGTATGAGGCGTTAATCGCAGGAATGGAAATGGCAATCAAAGCCAACATAAAGAGGCTAAAAGTATTAACCGACTCAGAGTTAGTACAAAGGCAAATAGAAGGCTTATACGAGGCTAAGGAATTCAACATGATCAAATACCTCGCCAAAGTAAAAGCACTGGCCGAGAAGTTTGAAGATTTCGACATACAAAACATTCCACGTTCGGAAAATAAATGGGCCGATCAACTATCTAAGTTTACAGGATCCCAAGACGGAAAGACCGAACGAGTGATCAACTGGCTGATCTCTTCTACACCGGCTGTCGACATCGATGAGACACCGATAGTCGATATAATGGAAATCGAAGAAGTCGAAGATAATTGGATGACACCAATGATAGACTATCTTCGTGAAGGAAAACTACCATCTGATCAGAATGAAGCTTGGAAAATAAAATATCGAGCCCCAAAATATACACTCGTAGAAGGAAAACTCTACCGAAGGTCAGTATCAGGAATTCTCCTGAGATGCGTCTCTGAATCTCAAACCGCTGAAATACTGCGAGAAATACATGAAGGAGACGCGGGAAATCACAGCGGATCGAGGGCATTGGCTTTAAAATGCCTCAGAACAGGTTACTATTGGCCTACTGTCAATAAGGACGCCGCAAATTACGTCCGAGAATGTCATCATTGCCAAGTACATGCCAACGTATGTCATCAACCAGCAGAAAATATGCACCCGATTCCAATTTGTTGGCCTTTCGATCAATGGGGAATGGACATCGTGGGGCCTTTCCCAGCGGCCAGATCAAAGAAAGCTTACGTCCTGGTCGCTGTAGAGTATTTCAGCAAATGGATAGAGTGCATCGCCTTAGCGCGAATAACTCAATTCCAAGTGATCAACTTCCTTTGGAAGTTCATAGTCTGTCGATTTGGCATCCCTAGGATCCTAATTTCCGATAATGGAACCCAATTCGCTGGAAAACAAGTGATAGAATGGTGTTCGAAACTGGGAATTCAACAAAATTTCACTTCAGTCGGGCATCCAAGAGCGAACGGACAAACCGAAGTAGCAAACCGAGAGATAATAAAATCTTTGGAAAAAAGATTAGGATCAGCCAAAGGAAAATGGCTCGATGAACTACCAGGAGTATTGTGGGCTAATCGAACCACGGTAAGAAACTCAACTGGGGAAACCCCATTCAGCTTGGTATATGGGTCGGAAGCTGTTATTCCTGTGGAAACTTTAATTCCAACGCCAAGAATAGAGATGTTTGATGAACAAGAAAATGAAAAGGCAAGAGAAAATGACGTCGATCTAACAGAAGCCTTAAGGGATAAAGCTGCCGTACGCCTACAAGCCACTAAGGCAAATATGGAGAAAGCATACAATCAAAAAGTACGCGTCCGAACCTTCAAAGAAGGAGACTTGGTTTTGAAAAAGGTAGAAGTATCCAAGCATGTGGGAAAGTTACAACAAAATTGGGATGGACCTTACATCGTCATTGGCGTAGGAAAGAAAGGTTCATACAAAATTGCACACATGGATGGGACAGCCTTACCAAGAACCTGGAACGCAGTCAACCTTAGGAAATACTATGGTAAATAAATTTTAGCAGATTATACTGCATTGTTTTATTTTACTTTACTTTATCAAGTTTTAATCCTTGTAACAAAGGCCTTAGCCTAGAGTTCAATTAGTAAAAATTTTAGCATTTTCTATACATCGATTATTTCGATTAACGCTCTGTGGAATTACACTAGCATATTGATAAATATCAGAACGAAGCGAGTCGAGTATACATTGATCCGCTCAATAAACACTCCTCGATTTATGTCAACGGCAAAAAGGACTTTTTGGTGACAAACCTAAGTCTAAATTATAATGAGTCGAGTATACATTGATCCGCTCAATAAACACTCCTCATTCCGACCACAAAAACAAAACGAGTCGAGTAAACATTGATCCGCTCAATAAAAACTCCTCGATCGAACACAACAAACATAAAGACTTATTGGTGCGAAAAACCTAAGTCCAAACAAAACGAGTTGAGTAAACATCGATCCGCTCGATAAAAACTCCTCGATATATATTCAACGATCAAAAAGACTTTCAGGTACTAAAAACCTAAGTCTAAACAAAACGAGTTGAGTAAACATCGATCCGCTCGATAAAAACTCCTCGATATATCTACAATGATTGAAAGACTTCAGGTACTAAAAACCTAAGTCTAAACAAAACGAGTTGAGTAAACATCGATCCGCTCGATAAAAACTCCTCGATATATATTCAACGATCAAAAAGACTTTCAGGTACTAAAAAGCTAAGTCTAAACAAAACGAGTTGAGTAAACATCGATCCGCTCGATAAAAACTCCTCGATATATATTCAACGATCAAAAAGACTTTCAGGTACTAAAAACCTAAGTCTAAACAAAACTAGTTGAGTAAACATCGATACGCTCGATAAAAACTCCTCGATATATCTACAATGATTGAAAGACTTCAGGTACTAAAAACCTAAGTCTAAACAAAACGAGTTGAGTAAACATCGATCCGCTCGATAAAAACTCCTCGATATATATTCAACGATCAAAAAGACATCAGGTACTAAAAACCTAAGTCTAAACAAAACAAGTTGAGTAAACATCGATCCGCTCGATAAAAACTCCTCAACATATATATTCAACGATCAAAAAGACTTTTGGTATTAAAAACCTAAATCTAAATAAAACGAGTAGAGTAAACATCGATCCGCTCGATATACACTCCTCGAACTATTTACAACGAGAAAAAGACTTTTTGGTATTAAAAACCTAAGTCTAAATAAAACGAGTAGAGTAAACATGGATCCGCTCGATATACACTCCTCGAACTATTTACAACGAGAAAAAGACTTTTTGGTATTAAAAACCTAAGTCTAAATAAAACGAGTAGAGTAAACATGGATCCGCTCGATATACACTCCTCGAACTATTTACAACGAGAAAAAGACTTTTTGGTATTAAGACCTAAGTCTAGATAAAACGAGTTGAGTAAACATCGATCCGCTCGATAAAAACTCCTCGATATGTTTTCAATGATTAAAAGACTTTTGGGTTAAAAACCTAAATTACAAACGAGTCGAGTATACATTGATCCGCTCAATAAAAACTCCTCGATCTACTCCTAACGATCTAAAAAAGATCCGCTGATACTCCTAAAGTTTTGAAAGATAAATCAAGTATGAATTCATCTGCTCGGAAATTACTCCTCGTAAATAAAATTATCAAACGACAAAGAAGATGCAAGAAATAAAATAATATTTTATTCATCAAATCAATTACATACAAATATCCTACGTTACAAAAATCTGCTTGCTACCTAAAGATCGTTACAATGATCTAGTTAAATTGATCCTATGGGATCGACTATCTTCACGACAATGTCCACGGAAACACCAATCTCCTCCCTAGTACCTCATCGATCATAATAAACCACCTAAGAAGCATGCTGCTCAGGATGGTCGACTTCTTTGGTTCGATGGCCAGGCTCTGAAGATCAAATGTTGTTCCAGATGAAATGAACACTACCAGCCAGATAAGCTAGCAATGCTCACTCACCCAGAAGAAGATACTGCTTTTACTTTATCTATAAAACATTTTACTCTCGAGCAGCATCTCTTCAGGACCGTCGTGAAACGGTAAGTTTACCAGCCACCCCGATGGTCTATCACTCCGGAGGTAACATCGAAGAGCGGAGGCGGCTGGCAAGTATGAACCCCCATGTGCAGACGGAAACCACGGACCTCTAAGGTGATGAAGACTAAAGCAGAGATCTCATGGGATCCGTCGATACAAGGAAGGGCTGACATGGGACCCGTCAATACAAGACTGGGGACAATTCCTTTACTGCGAACGAACAAATCACGATAATGTGACTTCTTGAACATTATGGGGTCCGAAGGCAAAATGAAATCTAAGGAAACAGAGATCTTCATTGTTATGAATGGAAAATAAGGAAACTACCTACTTATTTATAGGCGCCCGTGAGAATGATCCTACGGATGATAGGAGTTTAATCAAGGGACGAAAACGCGACCCTTTGACTTCCCGAATTAAATGCAAGTAAGTTGGAACGGCGCCCGTCTGATCGACTCAACTGATCGATGACAAACAAATCTACAGATCGAAGCGATCAACAAAATAATCCAAGAAAACTTAAAGAAGTTCAAAGACCAAAACGATCTGCACGATCATATATGAGGGTCGCCTAATAGAAAATATTAAGAACTCCTCAACGAAGGCATGCAAAGTTGAACCGTTGAAAGAGGATAATTGCTTAAAAACGACCAGAGCCTCCACCATACGGGAGTCGTAACTGCCTCATACATCATTGGGGGACTACTAAGTTGGCCATACAAGAATTCCATTTAGAATCCAAGAAATCTGACATCGAAATCAGGAGAATAGCCCTCCCTATTCGAAACTATAAGGCCGTCACTGCCTAATTTTCCAAAGAATTGCTGAAGGAGGTCTGAACGGGTCAGATCTGGCCAGGACTGTTACATTTTCCAATTCCTCCCATATCAAGAGTATGATATACTGGCTAGAGAAATGTATAATTGAAAAGCTAATGATGGAAGACATGGATAGGTGAAAAGCACCTAAAGGAAAATTTCCCTTTGAGGAAAAGAAAAACTGAAATTCAACAGGAGGAACAATAACCTCCTTATATAAGATATATGTCATATAAGGACAAATTTATAAGGCATGAATCGAGCATCGACCAGACAGCTAAGGGTTTACACAACGACGATCGGCTGGATTGATCAACAAAGATTAAATATGCGAAGCAAATATTATACCGTTCAGTTATCTTACAAGCGACCAAAGCAAGATCAAGCTTACTTTCTCCGTACTTAAATCTCTCCGCAGAAATAAAATTCAGATAAGTAAACTAATCTTTGTCAATTACTACATGATGGTATATTTGTGCGTAACAATAACATATATGAACAAGATATATCATTAGAATCAAGGCAAGAATCTTCCTACAGAAGAGATCATAATTTCCAATCTAATCTCCCAATACAAAAACCTCTGCCCGGACAACTACACAAAAGCTGGGCATCATCATCAAAAAAAAAAAAAAAAAAAAAAAAAAAAAAAAAAAGAGACAGTCCAAGGTCTGTCAGATTGAATAAAGATCATTGAGAAGAATCGCCAGAGGGGCGACCAGCAGAAACAGGCCTCCGAGGAGTTAGGTTACCAGCAAACGCCATCAACTCCTCCTGACGCTTAAGATAACCGGCATCATAACCATCATCATATGCCTGTTGACGAGATCCCTCTGCCGACGCGGCAGCCTGAACTAGGTCGCCTTTCTCTTTCTCAAGAATAACTTGGTCAGCCTCTAACTTTTTGGAGATCATCTTTAGCAAGTTGCAGCTGCAGCTCCAAACCCCTGGTTTTAGCTTTCTCCGACTCCAGCTGACCTTGAAGAGCTCTCCGACTATTCCACAGTTCATCATTTTGCACACCCAGCTGGAGTGCAAAATACTTGCCCTAAAAACAGAAAGAGTAAGAAAAACCGCCGTACAACAAAGAATTCAAAACAAAGAACAGGAAAAATGTTCGAAATATGTTTACCTGTTCACATATCTTCACCAGAGATTGAACAAGGCGAACATTGGAAGTACCTTCGAGCTTCCTCAATTCGCCGGGCAAAATAGTACTCATGCCTAAGTCCCAAGACAAAGCATCAGGTTCAACAGAACCAGGCAGTTCGCTTGTCAAAGGGACACCGTCGGAACGTGGAGTCTCCGACAAAAGAATGTCATTAACCTGCATAAGCACACAGCGATCATCTAACGGACGAGGGGAGTCCCTCTCGTCGGGACTAACAGAGGTCTCTTTGCCGGAAGCAGATATAACGGTCCGACGACCAGACCTCGACCCAGATCGACCCCCAGAAGGTCCCCCAGACTCAAAAGAAGCAGTCGTTACAGTGGTATCATGAAACAGATATTCAGGACCATATTGCGAAATAGACTGCGTTATGGAAGGATTGACAGAAAAACCATCACCAACTTGCCCTTCACTAACTAGCAGGGCAGTAGAAGTAGAAAAAGGAAGGGAACTAACAAAATCCCCTCCATGAGATCCATACTCGTAAGAAGAAAAACCTGAAGAAACAGGTATGTCGTAAACCTGTTCCATGTTGGATGGGTCTCCGAAAGCTAATCGACCTGGGGAAGACCTATTACCTCCCGCGGGGGTAGAAGAAAAGTTTGGTTGGAGGAGCGACGAACTAACTTCTGATAAAGGTTGGAACGTGGTAATAGGAGTATCGATCATCGAACTACTAACTGAGGACGAACGAGGAGGCTCCATCGAAGGCCCTTCTCTTCGAAATTTCTTCGATCTATTATCCCTAGCGCCCTCACGAGAAGGTCGCTTCGAAGTATTACCGAAAAGGTTACTCATGATCGGATTACGGAAAAATATAAATTAATATCGAGGAAGTTTATCGACTAGCTCAAGAAAGAGTATTATGTTAAGAGAGGAGTATAGCAGTAAAAAAGACAAGTCAAATTTTACCTCTCGTATTTATACTACACGAAAAGACGCGACTGACCCGAAGAAAGGGCGCGAAACAGGAAAACTGACCTTGGAGCAAACGCTAGAATTTGAAAAGACACATACATAATGATTACGGCAAATTAAATGACTTGTCTGAATCATTACAGCGAATGTGAAAGGACACGACTGTCAGAATAAGAAACGTTTAGTGTACAAAGTAGGGAAAGCTAAGCTACAATTAAACCTACAAGCGGATAATTACAAAGATTATTTCAAAAATAAATCACTATTTCAAGAAGCCTGGTCGCTTTCCGGAATCTTCTGCTCACTATTGACGACCTCAGTCATGCCTATATCGTCTTCTTCTTCCTCTTCGTCTACTGGATCGATGAAAGTATTATCGAGCTCATCGTTAACATCAGAAGGAGGAATCGGCAATGGATTTCCAAATTCCTCGACAAGATTAGCCAGAGGAAAACCTTGATATTCGACATCTGGAACCTCGGAAGAAGAATAAAGCTCGCCATAACGGTTCAACCGGATATGAGCTGCCTTAAAATACTCCTTCCGACGATCGTCGATCATCTCCAAAGCGACCAGTTGATGAATCGATTTTTTAAAAGTATTCTCAAGAAGAGGGCCGACCATCCGGTACACCAACGCCGTATGAACAGGAGAGTTGAGGAATTCACGAACAACTTGTTCGTCAGATTTCCTAACATATCGATCTCTTTGCCTAAGTGGGACATCATTTTCATACTCCTCTAAAGAAGCTTCAAGGCGTGATACTTGAGATTCAAGCTCACTAATGCGAGTCGTGCTTTTTAACTGCAATTCTTCTAATTTTCTAGCCATTTGATTGGCTTGTTCTTGAACACGAGAAACCTCTATCACCCTATCTATCATTTCTTGATCTTCGGTCCCGGCAGCACGAGTCTCTACGACAGGAACAGAGGAAGATGTCGAGGGACCAACTTCTGAACCGGAAGATTTGTGAAGTAAAGCTTTATACTTCTCTTCAAGGAAATCGCACTGTTGTTTCCAGAGAGAATTTTCATAGGCGTACGATGTCAGACAGGTGTTAACCTGAAATAACGAAGGGGTCAGAAAGAAACGAATTAGCGAATTAAGAAAATCCTAAAAGATCACTTCATCAGAATAATAGAAAGAAAAAGATCTCACCTTTTCAGCGTAAAGAGAAGCTCGCTGGAATTTCTCCAAAGGATCCTTATGAAGAAGCTTATTAAGATCGCGAGTAAGAACGCCAGACAAAAGAATACGGGTCGCCTTATCGACCGCATTCTCGTTATTATCATGAATAAGAGAATCCTTCTCGGAATAACCAGCGGCCCTCCTTCCCTCTAAATGATCCTCGATCATTTCGACCAGAGTAGGATTTGGATGTTTATCCCCGAGTAAAGAAAGGTCGTCACCAGAACGTCCATAGTAGCTCCTCTTCCTGTTAGCTGGATTATTAGATGGATGAGGCATTGACCAGCTGCGACATCCTCGAATACCCAAAGAGGTTCTAAGATGAAGCGGAGGGTAACCGGGTCCCATGCCCTGACGAATAGGGGACTCACGTGAAGAATCCGGAGATTCCTCTCTATTCTCCTCGGATTCGTGACCCAACTCCAATTTCCTTTTTCGAGACGCCCTCTGCTCGATAGGATTATTCTCCATTGACTTGGAAGATTTCGACAGCACCATTTTTCCCTTCGAAGAATGTCAGGAGTTTTCTACCATATGAGCTGAAAAAGAAACAAAATAAAGTTAATTTCTCCATATAAAAAGTATAGTGACAATACTAAAGATCAAATAAAATGCTAACCTAGAGGTTCAGATGATGAACTGATGGGAAAATTATGGACACTTAACCCCGCCTTACGAAGAAAAGATTCCCCAATCAGAAGAGCGCTTTGATATTTGTTTGTACGCATCTCGGGAATCTCAGTGATAAACTGTACATCGTCAGGAACAAGTTCACCAGTCGGTGAGCGACCTCCAGGAATCCAACTGGAACCATGATCCCACGAGAAAGGCGTGGTCGAACCATCCGCCAAACGGAGATTAGACGGAGGACGAACAAAGAAGAAATGAGATTTCCATGAGGGATTACTAGAAACCGGAGCATCAAAGATTGCTCGGCTAGGCCGCTGACTAGCGAAGAAATATCCACGGTTTGAAGAACTAGAAATATTAAAACGAAAAAGTTGCGTAAAGTTACGGAAAGAAGGTTTAAATCCCTTTGCAATCATCAGAACGGAAAAACAAACCACGAAAACAACAAAATTTGGAACCAGTTGTGTCAAGCACACGCTGAAAGTTTTTAGAACTTCCAGAAAAAGGGGAGACAAAGGAAGACGCAGTCCACTATTAAAGTGAGCCGTATAAAAGGCTCGACATCCCTCCGGTGGAGAAGTGACCCTATCAGTAGGGGAAGGAAGAATTATTTCAGAACCTTCCGGAAAATATTTGGTATAGTTATTCACGACTTCAGGGAATGTTTCCTCTGTATATGCGCAAGCTACATCCTCAATTGGTTCAGAAATCTGAGGAACAGTACCTTTGCCCTTTTTGGCTCGGGCGGCTACATCCGCGGCTACATCCGCATCGGAAAGGATTCGTACCTTGTAAGTATCTTCTACAGGGATAACAAGGTCAGATACCGTAGTTTGTTCACCCAGAGGATTAGAATGTAACTGCTCCTCGTTATCAGGGGCGATGATCTCTCTAGGAGAAGAAGAAGATCTTCTTACGGAAGCCATCTATATTCTAGTTCTCGGAAGAAGAAGGTCGATGAAAGGAAAATTTTATACGACGAACGACCAAACTAGAAAATGACTGCGATCTAAAAGCAAATATAAAAGAGAAATGGCAAACTCGAAAGTCACCTATTTATAAGGAAATGAGAAAAGACGTTTCGAACTCATCGCAGCTACTCAAATTCCCGCCAAAAACGGAAGGATACAAAAAGCCTCCTGAATAGACGCGTGGCGATCCATAATTAGACAGAAGAAACGACTATCTATGATACGTAGCACTCTTTTCCTTACTTAAGATTTTTTCCCACTGGGTTTTTTCTTAAGTAAGGTTTTTAACGAGGCTCCGTTCATAGAAAAGAAACAGTCGACCAGATTTATCTACTTCTACGAGCTCCTATTATCTATACGCTCGAAGAAGTGAGGGAGTACTGATGGGGGCTATTTTGCACCCTACATACTGATCAGATCGAACAAAGATTATAAGATCGATTCGACCAATTATAAAGGATCGGGATCTTCTTACAGACCCTGCCAAATGCCGCTCGCTCCGAGTAAAGATTATACTCCGGACCCAAGAAGGATAGTTGGGCCGAGTCCAAGCAGGACTATGATTCCTTGTAATACTAGGTTTAGCATAATATATATACCTAGTTATTCATTGTATGAGACAAGGACGAATTCTCTTAATTCTGAGATTACACAAGAATACATTAATAGAACTCAATAATATCCATTATTATTGCAGAATTCTACATTCATATTGGAGTATTCTTAATTTTGTTAATGGTTTTACTTCTTGCCTTTGATTATTGCTTTTCTTTGTAAACGATCCATCCAGAATAAAGTAACAGAGCCCAATATACTGAATAATTCAATATCCAAACCCCCGATATCACAAATTCACTGATATTAAATTAACCTGACGAAAAACGGTTAAATCAGATTCCAGCTCACTAATCCGAGTAGCACTTTGAAATTGATGATCTTCCAACTCTTTAGTCAGTTGATCGACCTGCTCATGAGCACGGGAAGTCTCCAAAACTTTATTTATGATCTCCTTGTCATCAGATCCCGTAGCCTGAGTTTCTATGATCGGAAGCGGGAGAGAAGAGGATATCGAGGGACCAACCTCTGAACTTGAAGCCTTGTGAAATAAAGCCTTGTATCTCTCATTCAGAAATTCGCATTGTTGTTTCCAGAGAGCGGCTTCATAGGCATACGATGCCAAGCAAGTCTTGGTCTAAAAAGGAAAGTAATAAATGAAATGAATTTGTGAGCAAAAGTATTCATTAAGTAAATTGCCGAACGAGCGTACGTAATAGGAAATCACCTTTTCAGCATAAAGAGAAGCTCTCTGAAATTTCTCCAAAGGATCCTTCCGAAGGAGCTTATTCGTATCGCGAGTAAACACGCCGGATAGAAGAACACGAGTTGCCTTGTCCACTGCATTCTCACTCGCATCATGAACCAAAGAATCATTCTCGGAATAACCGGCAGCTCTCTTTCCCTTTAGATGGTCTTCGATCATCTCGACAAGAGTGGGTTTCGGGTGATTCTCACCATGTAAAGATAGATCCTCGCCAGAACGACCATAATAACACCTTTTTCTCTCCACTGGCTTATCGTTGGGATGGGGCATCGACCAGCTGCGGCATCCACGTATGCCAAGGGAAGTTCGAAGTTTGAGAGGAGGATAACCAGGACCCGTCCCCTGACGGACATGAGATTCTTGGGAAGAATCCGGAGATTATTCTCTGTTATCTTCAGAATCGTGGCTCAGTTCCAATTTTTTTTCCGGGACGCTCTCTGCTCAATAGGAAGATTCTCTATGGTTTTAGTGGATTTAGACAAAACCATCTTTCCCTTGAAAGAGCGCCGAGAATTTTCAACCATAAGAACTAAAAATGAAACAAAGTCAAAATTAGACATACTGCTAAAAGGGATTATAACGATTCAATGCTGAAATAAAATACATAACAAGTGATTGAGAAGGGGAAGAAATGGGGAAAGTATGAGGACTCAATCCCGCCTTAGGAAGAAAGGCCTCGCCAATAAGAAGAGCACTTTGGTACTTGTCGGCGCGCATACCCTGGATTTTACTAATCAATTGGGGGTCGTGAGGGATAAAATCGCCAGTCGCCAAGCGACCACCACAAATCCATTTGGAATCATGGTCCCACGAGAATGGCCCAGTTGAACCATCCGCTAAACGAAGATGAGAAGGTGGTTGTAAGAAGAAAAAATAAGATTTCCAGAAAGGATTGCTGGAAATCGAGGAGTCAAAGATGGAGCGACTAGTCTTCTGGCTGGCGAAAAAGTATCCGCGGTTGGAAGAACTAGAAATATTAAAACGAAACAATTGTGTAAAATTACGAAAAGAAGGCTGGAATCCTTTCGCTATCATCAAAACGGAAAAAGATACCACAAAGGCCACCGAATTGGGGACTAATTGCGTCAAGGATACGCAAAATATTTTTAATATGTCTAGAAATCAGGCGGACAAGGGAAGACACAAACCGTAATTAAAATGAGCAGTGTAAAAAGCTCGACAACCCTCCGGCGGGGAAGTAACCCTATCGGAAGAAGAAGGAAGAATAATCTTAGAACCTTCCGGAAAATATTTCGCATAATTGTCCATGACCTCGTGGAAAGTTTCCTCAGTATAAGCACAAGCGAGGTCCTCGATCGGTTCAGAAATTTGAGGAACCGTACCCTTGCCCTTCTTGGTCCTGGCAGCTACATCCGTATCGGATATAATTTGCACGTTAAAGGTGTCCTTATCCGGAACATTGAATTCTGACACTCCTGTCTGCTCAGTCGGAGAGCTCGGGGGTACCTCATCCTCGATATTAGGAGTGACTCTTTTCCTGGTTGACGAGGAAGATTTTCTTGAAATTGAAGCCATTTTTGTGATCCTCGAAGAATATGAGTCGATAAAAGCAAATTGGAAAAGAAAGGAGCGAATAAGAAAATGACTGCGAAAATATGGGAAGTAGAAAGTAAAAGATGACTGAAATAATGATCACCTATTTATAAAGAGAGATGAAAAGACGTTTCAAACTTATCACGACTGATCACATTCCCTCCAAATGGTGAAAGTCGAAACGTAGCGGTTCGAGATTGGAACGACAAAACGACTATCTATGAGGCGTAGCACTATTTTCCTTACTTAGGATTTTTTCCCATAGGGTTTTTTCCTAATAAGGTTTTTAACGAGGCACAATTCATAGAAAATACAGTCGTAATCGACCATCTACTTCTACGAGCTTCTGCTACATATGCGCTCGAAGAAGTGAGGGAGTACTGATGAGGGCTATTTCGCACCCCTTATAATAATCGGAATGACTGGTCCATATACATTCGGACCGACCAGGAGTCTAATTCATTAAAGAACTGCCCGATCCGATCTGCGTTATCAATCCTCGGCGACCAATAGTAATATCCGACTTCCACGAGGATTTCTATGCCTTGTAAAGCTAGGGTTATGTTTCCTTGTAAAGCTAGGGTTATATTCATATAAATACCTAGTTAAACATTGTATTTCACAACAACATACAATTAGAGCTTACGCCTACATACTTGGGCAATCTGATATCATAATTAATAGAAAAGCTTTTGCTATACTATTTACACATTCATCGTCTTGCTTACTCATTGTTCTTTACGTAATTGTTCTTCCTTAAAAATGATCCATCCAGAATAAAGTAACAGAGCCCTATAATCATACTGAATCTGACCTCCTAAATACATCATATATCATATTGATTTAATCTAACTCAACGAAAAACGGTTATATCAACAATGATGCCCTATCTAAATAGTATTCTACGACTTGGAAAGCTTTTAAGATCTTAAATCATAGTAGAACATATTCCATAGAGGGATGCACCATGTTCCATTGTTTCAACGATCTAAGGGCTTCATAAACTGCTTAGATGTATCACAATAAATGAAGAATTGCCAATGCGAACTTTTATTGATCATGAATAAAATTGATTACAAGAGTATTTACAAGACAACCCATTGGCTTGCAGGGCACTACTCTAACAGGCCTCACTGGTAAAATTCATGGAAGCTCACGAAGAAATTGTTTTCAAAGACCAAATCATGGAATTTTATGGTCCTTCAAACGAAACTGACTATGACAAGTTATAAATCCAAGCAAAGGTTGGAGGAGTTGATGTGTGTATAACACCTCAACTGTTGAATGAAAAGTACAAACTGCCTATTAAAGGTAAGACTGATATCTCAACCCTAGCTGAACCGTATGAAGTTACTTTCTGGAACATAGTTGCAAAGAAGGATGAAGTCATGTCCGGGAATATAAAGAAAAATCAATTAAAGGATGAATACCAGAGAATGGCGGACATCTTCGCAATGATTATTGAGAACTGCACTTTCTCTTTGGATAGTGTACCTATGAAGAGATTTCATACGATAGTTGTTGTCCATTACAGTTTGGAAGTAAACTAGGCAAACTTTCTGTGGTACATCTTAGCTGACCACATAAAAAAGAGACATACCTATCCGAGGATATTTCTCAGTCATTTGTTCTCAAGTCTTGGCTGTTCTATGACCCATGGGAAGGTCATACACTTTGCCAAAGAAATGAGCATATACAAAAAGGTCAGAGATCAATCGAAAAGAAAAGCTATTGTTGAGCCAAAGCTGACTACAACTAGGATAAAGAGGAGCAGAGTGACATCTCCAAAGGCTTCTGTTCAAACAGCATAGCCTACTGTTCAAGATGGAACAGATAAGTCTACTGACCAAGACAATGTTGATGCTACTATAGATCAGATAGTTCGAGAGATTGAAGATTTGATTGGTGACTTTCCATCCAGAACGGATTCTAATAATATTACTTTGGAAGCAATTGCCACAAGGACAAGGAATGCAAAGAAAGACTCAAAGTCTTCCAAAGCTACAAACACCAAAGCAACAATCAGAAAAAGAATGATATCTATGCAATCACCTACTAGACTGTCAGAACTAGTTAGGGATGATCTTCAACAATCTGAAAGACCTGTTGGAACTGAAGCTGCTGTCTTAAAGTCAGTTGCTGAACAGACTACTTCGAATCCAATAGTTGAGGACACTGAACCTCAAGAGGTACCTAATGTACAGATCCTCGAAACCAATCAGAGTTGCACCTCTTGCAACTGCCATCCAAGAACCTACTGCTACCACCCAAGTTCAGACTACCAAGAAGAGGAAGAGAACTGGGAAAGGAAAGAATAAGATATCTAGTGCTGAGAAGAAAAAGCAAGAAGAAGAAGGGCAGAGAAAGAGTGATTTAACCGAATTTCGTGTGGTTCAATTAAATCTATGATAATGATATAGGGTTTGGATTATGTATGAATTAGTGGGCTTAGTTACTTTATTCCGGATGGATCAACTAAAGTATGAACAACACGTAACGAAGATAGAATATAAAGATTGTAACTTGAATATGAATAAGTATAGCAAAAGATCTTGTATTATATTGATCTCAGATTACAAAGTATAAGAATGTAGGCGTGTCTGTGATATAAGAATCGTGCCCTAATACAATACAAGTTAATAGTATTTATAGGTGCTCTTTCCTAGCTATAGAAGGAAATATAACCATAATAGGACTCAGATTGATGTCCTTCTTGTACTCGGATTGAAGCTTGGTCGCTGGGATGCTTCTCGTTAGATCGAGTAGACCAGAACTTACGACCTGGGCATTTGGTCGGGCCGATCTATTATTCATGAGTTCTCCGAATATCTTATGGGGTATAAAATAGCCCCCATCAGTACTCCCTCACTTCTTCGAGCGGAGATGTAGTCAAATCTCGTAGAAGTAGTTGATCTCTTCGACTGACCTTTTATGAATCATGCCTCATTAAAAACCTTATTTGGAAAAAACCCTATGGGAAAAAATCCAAAACAAGGACAAGAGTGCCTCATTTCATAAATGGTTGTATTGTCGTTTATGCGTCATGTGTTATCTCGAGTTGAGGAGTCACCTCTCTCCAATCGATGGCGGGAAAGTAAATAGTTGCAAATGGACTAAAGCATCTTTTCGACTTCATATACATATACGCGTCTCTGGTTTCACCCTTACTTTTTACTCTACGCTTTCTGATTTTTAGCAGTAATTTCTCAAGTCGATAATTCCTTTAAGCAATATACTTTTCGACGATATATCCTGATAATCTCTTGTTATGGCTTCTAGTTTTAAAAATCTCAACACATCGACCATCGACGACAAGAATCCTGTTGTTGACCTGGATGGTTCTTAGAGTCCTCCCCTCGACAAGTCCGAGGCTCTTGATATTGATGCTCCAGTGAGGGATACCTTACAGGTGGATATTCTTACTGACGCTGAGGTAGCTGCTAAGGCTTCTAACAAAGTTAAGGGTGCCAATCCTCAAGTTTTTGACCCAGTAGAACACCTTGTTTGTACTTTTAACGAGGACCACTTGAGCGATCTGCAGGATAACAATAGTAAATTTTTTCCAGAAGGCTCCCAGATTTTTCTTCCATCCTCTACGGATAGGGTGACTTCGCCTCCGGAGGGTTGTCGTGCCTTCTACACATTCCATTTCCAATATGGTCTTAGGCTTCCTCTGTCTCCTCTTTTTCTCGAGATTCTGAACACTTTTACTGTCTCCCTAACTCAATTAGTTCTCAATTTTGTAGATTTCGTTGTTTCTTTCACTGTTCTAATGGTTTCCAAGGGTCTTCAGCCATCCTTTCGCAACTTTTATCAATTATTTCGCTTCAGCCTTTCTAGTTCTTCCAACCGTGGCTATTTTTTTGTGAGTCAAAGATCTGGCTGTCCATTTTTTATCCTCATGTTTCTAGCAATTATGACTGGAAACCTAATTTCTTCTACGTTCGACCTTCGACTCATAAGATCTTGGCTGATGGGTAGACTGTGCCTTTTACTTGGGACCATGAATCCAAATGGACCGTCGGTGGCCGTACAGTTGTAGGTAAAATGATTCCTGATGACCCATCCTTGTTGAGTATGGTAAAAGAGATGCGGTCGGATAAATATCAATGTGCCGTTCTCGTGGGAGAGGCCTTTCTTCGGAAAGCCGGCCTAAGTCCTCATAATTATCCCGTTCAAATTCCTACTCGCTCACTTGTTAAGCCTTCCATTTTCCCCAATATATTTTGATTGTTCTTATATTTAATATCATCTGTAACTCTCTTTTTGTTCTCTGTAGCTTCTATGGTCGAAAGTTCCAGGCGTTCAAAGATGGGAAAGATGGTCCTATCTAGATCCACCAAAACGGCTGAGAAACAACCTATAGAGCAAAGATTTTCTCGAAAGAGAAGAAGAGACCAAGATCCTGATTCTGATGACAACAGAGAAGAGACCCCCAAAAGTCTTTGAAGACGTCCCTCATGGGCCTTCCTCCTCCCAAACTCTGGCCTCCTCATCCACCATTAGGACAGGCCAGGGATATCCTCCCTTATCTCTTAGATCCTCATACGGCGGCTGCCGGTCGTGGTCGGTGGCTAATTCTTCTGGTGTTGTAGCGAAGAGACACGTTTATGATCGTTCAGGTCAGAACCTTACGCTACTTGGTGAGCCAAACCCAAAAGCTACTGTGGTAGAGATGATAGAGGATCATCTCTTAGGGAAAAGGGCGGCAGGTTATTCCGACCGTGACTCACTGGTCACCGATGAGAGGGAGAATGCTGCTGATAAAGCCACACGGATTCTTCTTTCTTCTGTCTATACTAGAGACATGCAGCGGTTGCTGGAGAAGGATCCTCTGGAGAAATTAGCAAAGGCTGCCCAATCTCATATCAGAGTAAGATGAGATTAACCATATCTTCTAAATTCTTTTTCTCATCTCATCCTGCAGGGCTTTCTCTAACTTGTTGATTATTTGAGCTTCCAGACCGGTGCCTATATGGTGTTTTCTATGTACGACTCAGCTCTATTGAGGCAGCAAGACCAATTTCTGGAAGAGAGGAACAAAGTTCTTTTTCAGAAGGTGGCTGATCTTGAACAAGGGTTAACTGGGGCAGGGCCTTCCGCATCCTCTACTCAACAGCCTCGAGTCGGTGGCGATCTAGATCCGGGGACAGATCATCCTCATATAATCGACAGTGTTCTGGATGCTATTCGCGCTCAGAAGTGAGCAGATCAGTTGGCTAGGGAGTTAGAGGACCAATAAGTCCAGCGCGCTACTCGTATTAGTGAGCTTGAGTCCCGGGTCACTCGTCTTCAAGCTTCTCTCGACGAGCTTGGAGAAGATGATGATCTTGATGGTCTGATCGACAGGTCCGGTATGAGTCCCCATGAGAGAGTTATCCGAGAATTCCTTGGTTCTTCGGTTCATATGGCTCTTGTCTATCAAATGGTTGGTCCACCTTTAGAGAATACTTTCAAGAAGGAAATTCACCAAATGGTAGCTTTTGACTTGATCGAGGACCGCAAAGAAGAGTATTTTAAGACCATTCATGTCAGCCTAGATCGGAATGGTCGGATGTATTCTTCTGCAGATGTTCTAACAGTGGATTACAAGCATCTCCCTCTTGTACATTTGGTAAAGGAGCTCGGAGTTGCTTTGCCCGTGCCCCCTCCCGATGCACATCCTCCGAGGATAGGTAATTTGAGCGACCAGGAGGATGAGGATGCCAACCCAGAGTATCAAGATGATACCGACCAGGAGACTTAGGGTGAAGCCGATCAGCAGACTCAGGGTGATGCCGAGCAGGAGACTCAAGGTGATGCCGAGCAGAAGACTCAAGATAATGAAGTGTCATGAAATAGCCTTGTAAACTTTATATTATTTACCTTATATAACGACATTTCGTGTTGATCTTCTTGTATTTACCCTATCATTTATTTCAAATAATTAGACATAAGTATTTTATTCGCACAAATTATTTTCATTGATTTTAGTGGAATGATTTGCCGATCATAATTCCATTTATTTCAAGGACCATCGCGTCTTTTCCTTTGGTATAAATACTGTGGTAAAAAGTTTTTCCCTATTTTACCGCGCGTCCCCACTTGGATAAAATATTCTCTCAAGTTGTTCGAGCGTTCCCCTCGATTTTACAAGCCTTTCTTGATTTCCTCGAGAATGAGTTCCCCTTTCTCCAATACTTCCAAGCGCCCTTCGCGCGACCCTTCTAGAAATGTTAGATCTAAGAGATCTCGAACTACGGGACCCTCTTCTGACCCTCCTGAACCCCAAGCAACTGCCAGCTCAGGGGCGCAGACGTCCACCAGTACTTCGAGTTGAGCGGGCGACGCAGAAACACACCCATCTTCTACCCAACAAGATATTCGATCAAGCCCTTCGTCTATAACGAACTTACAGAGAAGAGATTCTCCTTGGCGAGTTGCTGATTTAATCGGATTTCGTCGGGTTAATTATATAAGTGAATATGGGATATTGGGGGTTCTCAATATTAATGATTTAAAGGGCTCTGTTACTTTATTCAGGAAGGATCAATCTCAAAGAAGAACAATTTTGAGGGAACAACAAGTAACTATGTCAACCAACATAAAATTAGTATGAATATCAAGAGAAAGCTCTTTTATTATTGAATAATCTTTTGATTCTTTATTACTTTTAGGCGTAAGCTCCGTTTTTGTATGAATTGTCTAATACAATGATTTAACTAGGTATTTATATCACAAATAACCTAGCTTCACAAAGAAATATAATTCTAGTAGGACTCGGCCCATTTGTCCTTCTTGAGTCCGGAGTGTAGTCTTCTTGTCGAAGAGAGTTGTATTCGTCCGGGTCGATAGGATGACCCCGAACTGACTTGTCTGGTCGAACCGATCTTTTATTCTTCAGTCGATCCGCACATTATAAGGGGTGTGAAATAGCCCCCATCAGTACTCCCTCACTTCTTCGAGCGTATAGGCAGTAGAAGCTCGTAGAAGTAGAAGCTCGTAGAAGTAGACGATTTCTTACGACTGTTATCTTCTATGAATGGTGCCTCGTTAAAAACCTTACATAATAAAAAACCCAGTGGGAAAAAATCTTAAGTAAGGAAAAGAGTGCTACGCATCATATCATATAAAGTTTTACTTTTATCGACTTATATCCTCCGAGAATCCAAAAATATGGCCTCTTTAAGAAAATCTTCCTCCTCCTCTAGGGAAAATGTCGCTCCCAATAACGAGGAAGAGTTGCATTCTAATCCTTCGATCGAGCAAACTGGAGTTTCTGAATTTGTTGTTCCTGTTGAAGATACCTTTAAGGTGCAAATTCTTTCTGACACAGATGTCGCTGCTCGAGCCAAAAAAGGCAAAGGTACTGCTCCTCAAATTTCTGAACCGATTGAGGACCTAGCTTGTGCTTACACGGTGGAAACTTTCCCTGAGGTTGTGAAGAACTATGTCAAATATTTCCCGGAGGGTTCTGAGATAGTTCTCCCTTCTCCTTCTGATAGGGTTACATCACCACCTGAAGGATGTCGAGCCTTTTACACGGCCCATTTTAATAGTGGTCTGCGTCTTTCGTTGTCTCCTCTCTTTCTTGATATCCTAACAATATTCAGTGTGTCCTTGACACAATTAGTCCCTAATTTCGTGGCCTTCGTGGTTTATTTTTCTGTCTTAATGATCGCGAAAGGGTTCAAACCTTCCTTTCGTAACTTTACACAACTTTTTCGGTTTAATATTTCCAGTTCCTCCAATCGCGGATATTTCTTTGCTAGTCAGAGGCCTAGTCGAGCAATCTTCGACTCCCCAGTTTCTAGCAACCCTTCTTGGAAATCTCATTTTTTCTTTGTTCGTCCCCCATCTCGTCTTCGTTTGGCGGATGGTTCAACCATGCCCTTTTCGTGGAATCATGGCTCCAAATGGGTTCACGGAGGTCGCCTGCCGACAGGTGAACTCATTCCTGATGATGCTCAGTTCATTGGTGAAATTCATGCTATGCGTGCCAACAAATATCAGAGTGCTCTTCTGATTGGGGAAGTTTTCCTTCGTAAACCGGGATTGAGTGCTCATGATTTTCCAATCACTTCATCATCTGAATCACTCGGTAAGCATTTTATTTCGGCTTAGTGTTGTGATGATCCCTTTTCTTCAGAAAGTCTAACTTTTGTCTTGTTTCTTTTTCAGCTCATATGGTATAAAATTCCCGACATTCTTCAAAGGGAAAAATGGTGTTGTCCAAATCCTCCAAAACCATAGAGAACGTCCCTATCAAGCAGAGAGCGTCTCGGAAGAGAAAACTGGAGTTGAGTCATGAGTCCGAGGTGAATGGAGAGGAATCTCCAGATTCTTCTCAAGAGTCCCCTATTCGTCAGGGGGACAGGATCCGATTATCCCTCCCTTCAGCTTAGAACATCCTTGGGTATTCGTGGATGTCGCAGCTGGTCGATGCCTCATCCTAATAATAATCCGGTGGAGAGGAAAATGAGCTACTATGGTCGTTCCGGTAACGATCTTTCTTTACTTGGCGACAATAATCCAAAACCTACTTTGGTTGAAATGATTGAGGATCATTTAGAAGGAAAGAGAGCCGCTGGCTACTCTGAGAATGATTCACTTGTCCACGACGAGAGCGAGAATGCGGTTGATAAGGCAACTCGTGTTCTTTTGTCCGGCGTTTTTACTCGCGACATGAATAAGCTTCTTCGGAAGGATCCTTTGGAGAAATTTCAGCGAGCTTCTCTTTATGCTGAAAAGGTGATCTTTTTGAGTTTGCTTTATAGGATATTTTCCTTCGAAGATCTTTTTAGTTTGCTAACTCATTTCTTGTTTTACCCCTTTACTTTTTCAGACTAAGACTTGTTTAGCATCATATGCTTATGAAACTGCTCTCTGGAAACAACAATGTGAGTTTCTGGATGAGAAATACAAAGCTTTACTTCATAAGTCTTCTGGTTCAGAGGTTGGTCCCTCAACGTCTTCTTCTGTCCCGTTCGTAGAGACACGGGTTATGGGGACCGAAGACCAGGAGATTATAGATAGGGTTCTAGAGACTTCCCGTGCTAAAGAACAAGCCAATCAATTGGCTAAAAAGTTAGAGGAGTTTCAATTTCAGAGTACTGCTCGGATTAGCGAGTTGGATTCACAAGTATCAAGTCTTCAAGCTTCTTTAGAGGAGTATGAGGGGGACATTCATCTTAGTGGACTCAGGGATCGTTATGGCAGGAATCCTGATGAAAAAGTGATTCGTGAATTCCTTAGCTCTCCTGTCCATATGGCGTTGGTATATCAAATGTTCGGTCCGCTCCTAGAAAGTACTTTCAAGAAGGCGGTTCATCAGTTGGTCACTTTTGAATTGATAGAAGATCGTCGAAAGGAATATTTTAAAACGGCACATATTCGGTTAAACCGCTATGGCGAAGTATACTCTCCTTCCGAGCTTCCAGACGTCGTTTATCAAAATTTTCCTTTGGCTCACCTCGTCAAAGAGTTCGGAAATCCATTGCCGATTCCTCCTTCAGATATTAATGAAGAGGTCGATGACAATTTTATCGATCCAGAGGAAGAGGAAGAGGTTACCGAGCCAACAAAAGAAGGAGACGTCGTTAGCGAACAGAAGATTCCGGAGGGCGATCAGGCTGCTTGATATATTGATCCATGAAAATATCTTTGTAACAATTTATTATAGGTCTAAATGTAATATTACACTTTCACCCCTTTGTACGTTAAGCGTTTCATATTCTGACAGTCACGTCCTTTCATCTTTTCTGTAATAATTCTGACAAGTTAATAACTTCGCCGTAATCATTATGCGTATGTTGTTTCAAATTCTAGTGTTTATTCCAAAGCTGATTTCTGTATTTTGCGCCCTTTCTTTGGGTCTATCGCGTCTTTTCGTATAGTATAAATATAAAGGTAAAAAACTTGACTCGCTATTTACCGCTTTGCTTATCTCTCAACAGAATACTCATTCTTTATTAGGTCGATAAGCTTCTTCGATAGTTTAAATTTACTTCTTGAATTCCGATCATGACTAACCTTTTCGGTAATACCTCAAAGCGTCCTTCCCGTGAGAGCGCTAGGAATACTAGACCTAAAAAGTCTCGAACGGAGGGGCCCTCGATAGAACCTCCTTGTTCGTCTTCTAATGCTAGGTCGGTGATCGACACTCCTGTCATCCCTTCTGAACCTTTTTCTGTAATTAGTTCATCTTTTGCACAACCAAAATTTTCTTCTTCCACTGAAATAGGAAGTAGGCCTTCCCCTGGTAGGGTGGCTTTCGGCGATTCATCCAATGTGGAGCACACTTTTGATATACCTGTTTCTTCAGGTGTTTCTTCTTTTGAGCAAGGTTTTCATGGAAGGGACTTTGTTAACTCCCTTCCTTTTTCTACCTCTGTTGCCTCGGTCGTCAGCAGAGGGCAAGTTAATGATGGTTCCTTTGACAATCCCTCCGTAACACAACCTATTTCTCAAGATTTCCCTGATTACTTGTTTAATGATACTACCGTGATGACTACTTCTTTTGAATCTGGTGGGCCTTCTGGAGGTCGGATTGGGTCGAGGTCCGGTCGTCAAATCGTTATTTCTGCTTCGGGTAAGGAGAGATCGGTTAGTCCCAACGAGAGGGTATCTCCTCGTCCGTTAGATGATCATTGTATCCTTGAGCAGGTTAAGGATATCATGCAGTCAATGACTCCCCGTCCTGACAATGTCCCTCTTGTTAGTTAACTGCCGGGCTCTGTTGAGCCCGACGCTTTGTCCTGGGATCTAGCCCTGAGCACTATTTTGCCCGGTGAGTTGAGGAAGCTTGAGGGTACTTCCAACGTACGCCTTGTTCAGTCGCTAGTGAAGTTGTGCGAGCAGGTAGACCTATCCTTCGTTATCTTTCCCGCTTTTATTTTGATTGCCTTGTTATATAAGGACTGTTTTCTTTTTTCAGGCTAAGTATTTTGCACTCCAGCTGGGTGTGCAAAATGACGATCTGTGGATAAGCAGAGATGCTTATCAACGTCGTTTGGAATCAGAGTCGGCCAAGGTCAGAGGGCAGAGTCTCCAACTGCAGCTTGCCAATGATGATCTGAAAAAAATGCAAGAAGAAAAGTCTGTCTGGGATAAAGAGAAAAGTGACTTGGTTCAGGCTGCTGCCCTAGCAGAGGAGTCTCGACGGCGGTCCTATGAGGAAGGTTATGATGCCGGTTATCTAAAGCGTCAAGAGGAGTTGATGGCGTTTGCTGGTAACTTGACTCCTCGGAGGACTGTTTCTGCTAGTCGGCCTGTTGATAACAACCCTTCTCGGTGATCCGTTCGACCCGGTTCTTTTTTTTTTTTTTTTTTGTAGCGCCCAAACTCTTTTGTGTAGTTGCTTGGGCTGCAGTTTTTTGTATGGGTAGATTTAACTGAGACTGTGATCTTTTACAGGCCAATCTATGCCTTGATGAATTTCAATCCTTAGATATATTTTGTTGTTCATATTTTGCAGTTTATGCATAAATATAACTTCTTGAAATAATCAGTATAGATAAGTATACTTATCTCATGTTGGTCTTCTCGGAGGACATCTAGTTTAAGAAAATGTAGTTTGAGTCTTACTTGATCAATGTTTAAGTAGCTGAATGATACAACGTTAGTTTCTGCAAATCCAACTTTTTCAAATGAACTATATGTATGATGATCAACCAAGCATGATCCCTTATGGTCTTCCAGAAGTCGTGTTAGACATATGTACAGCAAGGAGTCCATGTAGATAGTTGATCGAATATTTTTAAAGAAATTCTCAGCTTTGTCGTCGCTGTTCGACCAGTCCCTTTTAAATTTGTCTTTTAGTTAAAGATATCTTATTTAAGGACGTTGTCATTTCTTCTGTTGAGCTCTGCTCTTCTTTTAAATTTTCGGAATCTATAAAATCGTTCCAGATAAGCTCTTAAGATCCATGTTTCTCTGTAGTGATCGTGAGTTCTTTGTTCCTCGAATAAAGCAACCGGTGTATCATTTCTTTGATATGGGAAGAATTGGAAAATATAGAATTATTAGCCAGATCTAGCTTGTTCAGACCTCCTTCAGCAATTCGAAATATTAGGCAGTGACGACAGTTCAGTCTGACCTCTAGGCGAGCCAATATCCTTTTTACAACGGTTTAAACTTGTATGCCTTCGTTGAGGATCTTAAGTTTTCTGCCGAGGGACTATCATAGGTGAGCGTGCAAACCTTTCTGGTCCGGAGCTCCTTTATATCTGCTTGAATTATTCGTTGATCGCTTCGATCTAAGGTTTCTCTTGTTATCGATTGGTTGAGTCGATCATAGAGGTGCCGTTCCAACTTACTTGCACTTATTACGGGGAGTCAAAAGGTCGCATTTCCGTCCCTTGATCAAATATCTATCCAGCCGTAGGATTATTTGCACAAGTGCCTATAAATAAGTAGGCAATTTCCATATCTTTTATGTTTTCTCAGAAAAGATGGAGATCTCAGTCTCCTTAGATTTCATTTTGCCTTCTGATCCCAGAATATTCAAAAAGTCACATTATCGCGATTCATATCATAATAACTTAATTTTCATCTGCCTTGTACTGACGGGTCCCATGGAAGCCCTACCTTGTACTAATGGGTCCCATGAGGCCTCGAACTTTGTATCCACGGGTTTGAGGTCCGTGGTTTCCTGTTTGCACATGGAGGGTTTGTATTTACCAGGCACCCCTTCTCTTGGATGTTACCTCCGGAGTGATAGACTATCGGGGTGATTTAACCGGATTTGGTCGGGTTCAAGATATCAGTAAAATTGTGATATTGGGGATTTTCAATATATATATTTTATAGGGCTCTGTTACTTTATTCAGGATGGATCAAAACTCAAGGAAGAGCTATATCGTAAGAACAATAAGTAAATATTGAAACCAACGTAAAAATAACAGAAATATGAAGAGAAAGCTCTTTATTTATTGAATAATAGTGAGTTGTGCTGTTAATGCATAATTCAATGGCGTATTTGCCTTATGATTCAGAGTTGTTTAATACAATGATTGACTAGGTATTTATATCATACTAAACCTAGCGTTACAAGGAAATATAGTCCTAATAGGACTCGGCCCAAATATCCTTCTTGGGTCCGAAGTATAGTCTTCTTGTCGAAGAGAGCTGTATTCGGCCGGGTCGATAAGATTAACCCGAACTGTCTGATTTGGTCGAACCGATCTTATGTACTTTAGTCGATCCGCACATTATGTAGGGTGCGAAATAGCCCTCATCAGTACTCCCTCACTTCTTCGAGCGTATAGATAATAGAAGCTCGTAGAAGTAGACAATTTTATACGACTGTTTATCTTCTATGAATGGTGCCTCGTTAAAAACCTTTCTTAAGAAAAAACCCTGTGGGAAAAAATTCTTTTCTCTTTTCAGTATAAATAGGTGACCTTTGAGTTCGTCATTTTTCCTTTATACTTGCTTATAGTTCGTAGTCATTTTCTTGCTTACTCGTTCATCATATAAAGTTTTCCTTTTATCGACTTATATCCTCCGAGAATCTGAAAATATGGCTTCTTTAAGAAAATCTTCTTCTTCCTCTAGGGAGAATGTCGCTCCTAATAATGAGGAGGAGTTGCATTCTAATTTTTTGGGCGAACAAACTGTAGTTCCTGAATTTGTCGTTCCTGTTGAAGATACTTTTAAGGTACAAATCCTTTCCGATACAGATGTCGCTGCCCGAGCTTGTACTTATACGGTGGACCTAGCTTGTACTTATACGGTGGACACTTTTCCAGAGGTTGTGAATAATTACGCCAAATATTTCCCGGAGGGTTCTGAGATAATTCTCCCTTCTCCTTCTGATAGGGTTACATCTCCACCGGAAGGATGTCGAGCCTTTTACACAGCCCATTTCAATAGCAGTCTGCGTCTTCCGTTGTCTCCCCTCTTTCTTGATATTCTAAGAATATTCAGTGTGTCCTTGACATAATTAGTTCCTAATTATGTGGCTTTCATGGTTTGTTTTTCTGTCTTAATGATCGCAAAGGGGTTTAAACCTTATTTTCGTAATTTTACACAACTTTTCCGGTTCAATATTTCCAGTTCTTCTAATCGTGGATATTTCTTCGCTAGTCAGAGGCCTAGTCGAGCAATTTTCGATTCCTCCGTTTCTAGCAACCCTTTCTGGAAATCTCATTTTTTCTTTGTTTGCCCCCTACCTCATCTTCGTTTGGCGGACGATTCAACTATACCCTTCTCTTGGGATCACGGCTCCAAATGGGTTTACGGAGGTCGCCTGCCGACCGGTGAATTCATTCCTGATGATGCTCAGTTTATTGGTGAAATCCCCACTATGCGTGCCAACAAATATCAGAGTGCTCTTCTGATTGGGGAGGCTTTCCTCCGTAAAGCGGGATTGAGTGCTCAACATTTTCCAATCAGTTCATCGTCTGAACCTCTTGGTAAGTACTTCATTTTAGCTTAGGGTCGTGATGATACCTTCTATACAGAGAAACTGACTTTTATCTTGTTTCTTTTTTAGCCCGTATGGTAGAAAACTCCCGACATTCTTCAAAGGGAAAAATGGTGTTATCTAAATCCTCCAAATCCATTGAGAATGTCCCTAACGAGCAGAGAGCGTCTAGAAAGAGAAAGCTAGAATTGAGTCATGATTCCGAGGAGAATGGAGAGGAGTCTCCAGATTCTTCGCAAGCTTCCCCTATTCGTCAAGGGACTGGATCCGGTTATCCCCCCCTTCAGCTTAGGACATCCTTAGGTATTCGTGGATGTCGCAGCTGGTCGATGCCTCATCCTAACGATAATCCGGTGGGGAGAAAGAGGAGTTGCTATGGTCGTTCTGGTAACGATCTCTCTTTATCTGAGAAAGATTCTCTTATTCATGACGAGAGTGAGAACGCGGTCGATAAGGCGACTCGTGTTCTTTTGTCCGGTGTTTTTACTCGCGATCCGAATAAGCTTCTTCGAAAGGATCCTCTGGAGAAAATTTCAGCGAGCTTCTCTTTTTGCTGAAAAGGTAACGTCTTTTTTAAGTTTGCTTTATAAAATATTTCCTTTCGAAGGTCTTTCTAATTTGCTTACTTATTTTTGTTTTACTCCTTTACTTTTTTCAGACTAAGACTTGTTTAGCCTCGTACGCTTATGAAACTACTCTCTGGAAACAACAATGTGAGTTTATGGAGGAGAAATACAAAGCTTTACTCCATAAGTCCTCTGGTTCGGAGGTAGGCCCATCAACGTCTTCTTCCGTTCCAGTCGTTGAGACTAGGGCTACAGGGACTGAAGACCAGGAGATCATGAACAGGGTCCTGGAGACTTCTCGTGCTCAAGAGCAAGCCGATCAAATGACTAAAATGTTAGAGGAATTCCAGTTTCGGAGTACTGCTCGGATTAGTGAGCTAGAATCTCAAGTATCAAGTCTTCAAGCTTCATTAGAGGAGTACGAGAAGGACATTCCTCTGAGTGGACTCAGGGATCGTTATGGTCGTAATTATGATGAAAAAGTGATTCGTGAATTCCTTAATTCTCCCGTTCATACGGCGGTGGTAAATCAGATGGTCGGTCCACTCTTAGAAAATACGTTCAAGAAGGCAATCCATCAGTTGGTCGCTTTCGACATGATAGATGATCGTCGAAAGGAATACTTTAAAGCGGCACATATTCGGTTGAACTGCTATGGCGAAGTATACTCTCCTTCCGAGCTTCCAGATGTTGTATATCAAAATTTTCCTTTGGCACACCTTGTCAAAGAGTTCGGAAAACCATTGCCAATTCCTCCTTCAGATATCAATGATGAGCTCGACAAAACCTTCATCGATCCAGAAGATGAAGAAGAAGAAGAAGAAGAAGAAGATATTGGCATAGCAGAGGAAGAGAACGTCGGTAGCGAACAGAAAATTCCAGATAGCGACCAAGCTATATGATATATCGATCTTTTGAAATAATCTTTGTAATTATTTACCCGTAGGTTTAATTGTAAATTTACCCTTTCATCCCTCTGAAATAAATGTTTCGTATTCTGACAGTCGCGTCCTTCCGTGTTCTTATGTAATGATTCAGACAAGTCTTTAACTTTGCCGTAATCATTATGCGTATGTCGTTTCAAATTCCATTGTTTATTCCAAGGCTATCTTAAGTATTTCGCGCCCTATCTTTAGGTCTGTCGCATCTCTTCGTGTAGTATAAATACAAAAAGGTAAAAACTTGGCTTGTTATTTACCGTTATACTCGTCTCATCTAATAGAATACTTTTTCTTTGGCTAGTCGATAAACTTTATCGATATTTACTCTGTACTTTTCAACAATCCGATCATGAGTAATCTTTTTGGAAATACTTCGAAGCGACCTTCCCGTGAGAGCGCTAGGGATAACAGACCTAAAAAATCTCGAAGAGAGGGGCCCTCGATGGAGCCTCCTCGTTCGTCTTCAATAACTAGGTCGGTGGAACCAAATTTTTCTTCTTCTACGGAAGTAGGGAGTAGGCCTTCCCCTGGTCGGGTGGCTTTCGGTGATACATCCAACGTGGAGCAGACTTTTGATATACCTGTTTCTTCAGGCGTTTCTTCCTTTGAGCATGTTTTTCATGGAGGGGATTTTGCTAACTCCCTTCTTTTTCTACTTCTACTGCCCCGATCCTCAGCGAAGGCCAAGCTGGTGAGGGCTTCTTTGTCAATCATTCCAGAACACAATCTATTTTGCAAGATTGTCCTGACTATTTGTTTCATGATACTACTGTGATGACTACTTCTTTCGAATCTGGAGGACCTTCTGGGGGTCGATTTGGGTCGAGGTCTGGTCGTCGAACCATTATTTCTACTTCGGGTAAGGAGACCTCAGTTAGTCCCAACGAGAGGGATTCTCCTCGTCCGTTAGACGATCGATGCATCCTTGAGCAGGTTAAGGATATTTTGCGGTCAATGAGTCCCCGCCCTGACAATGTCCCTCTTCTTAGTGAACTGCCGGGCTCTGTTGAGCCTGATGCTTTGTCCTGGGATCTGGGCTTGAGCACTATTTTGCCCGGTGAATTGAGGAAGCTTGAAAATACTTCCAACGTGCGCCTTGTTCAGTCGCTAGTGAAGTTGTGCGAGCAGGTAGACCTGTCTTTTCATTATTTTTCTTGTTTTCATTTTGATTGCCTTGTTACATAAGGAGTGTTTTCTCTTTCCAGGCTAAGTACTTTGCACTTCAGCTGGGTGTGCAAAATGACGATCTGTGGATAAGCAGAAATGCTTATCAACGTCGTTTGGAATCGGAGTCGGCGAAAGCCGCAGGGCTGACCCTGCAACTGCAGCTTGCTAAAGATGATCTTAAAAAATTAGAGGCCGAGAAGGTCGTTCTTGAAAAAGAGAAAAATGATTTAGTTCAGGCTGCTGTCTTGGCGGAGGAGTCTCGTCGGCAGGCCTATGAAGAAGGTTATGATGCCGGCTATCTCAAGCGTCAGGAGGAGTTGATGGCGTTTGCTGGTAACTTGACTCCTCGGAAGACTGTTTCTGCTAGTCGGCCTATTAACGGCTCTTCTCAGTGATCTGTTTGACCTGGCAGGCCTTAGACTGTTTCTTTTTTTTCTTTCTTTTTTTTTTTTTTTAGTGCCCAACTTTTTGTGTAGTTGTTTGGGCTGTATTTTTTGTTTTTTGGGAGAATGATTTGCTCAAAACTATGAATATGCAGATTATCTGATATTGATCCTTGCGGGGGATACTGAGAATAGAGAAAAAGGTAGCTTAATCTTGCTCGGTCACTTATATAAGTAACTAAATGATATACTGTTTGCTCTGCAAAATAATTTTTTTGTTGATCAACCCAGTATAGTCCCTTGGGTTATACCCAAAACCACGTTATTCATCAAAATGTAGATAGTAGGTCATTCGTATCGATAATCGATTGAATAGCAGTTTAAGGAACGCTCAGCATCTTGGTCGATGTTCAATACATGCCTTTTAAATTTGTCTTTTTTGTGACGTATATAAGGAGGCTATTATTCCTTCTGTTGAACTCTACTTTTCTTTTCATAAGACTAAGAGAAGATATCCCTTTCAGTATCTTCCTAATCTTTATGTTTCTCTGCATTAACTGTGAACTATATGTTCCTCAACCAGTGTATCATTATATCATTTCTTTGATATGGGAGGAACTGGAAAATGTAGAATTATTAGCCAGATCTGGCCTGCTCAGACCTCCTTCAGCAATTCTTTGGAATTTTATGTTGGGATATTTTGGCTGGGGCTCGATTGTCAATACAACAAAGTGCGGAATTTTAAATTTTTTCGAGTTCCTAATAGTCCCATGAATTCTTTCTCCATAGTTATTATACGAAAAGGTTGAATCAAACAATAACATAATTATCAAAAGGGAGTTTTCGCAATTTACCTCACCACAGCTTGGTGGTGGTTACCTCCGGGCTTCTTTGTTCGATTCACAACGGAGTGATCCAAGTGTCTCACCTCCAGAATGTATCCACACCAATTGGATTGTAGCAACGTCTCCATGTCACAGGCTAAGAACTAGATCTTGAAGATTGTCAAGAAAGGAATGAGCAGATCTATATCAGGATATCGATTTGGATCTGGATTAGGAGAATTGCAGGAAGACAACCACGACCACAGGACTTATGCGGCTAGGTTGGATCGACCAAGGGCGGCGCAGCTAGGCTTCGGATCCACCTAGGGCGGCGGCTAGGGTTTGGCCGAGAACTAGGGGCTAGGGGCGGTTTTTGGAGTTGGCAATTTCTTTTCTTCTTGTGTTGTGCAAAACTATTTTCTCAACTCTTGGAAGATGTATGAAGAGTTGTATTTATAGGAGAAGAGTTCTTCTCTTATAAGATATCTCTTCAAGATATGGCAAATCTTTTCCTTATCATAATAGGAAACAAGATTTGACCAAATCTCTTGTTTGTAGCTTGATGACCAAGTAACAAACTCTTCCCTTCTTTTCCTCTCCAAAAAATCGCCCCTTGCCTTTAATTAGCCAATCCAAAAATTGCTAATTATTTATTCTTCCTTCTTTACCAATTAACAACTTTAATTATTTATAATCAAATAGATAATCTTAATTAATTAATTATACATTAATCAATTAAATATCCAATTAATATTCTCCCATTGAATTAATACCTTAATTCAATATCTTTGATTTAACAACTTTAAATCACTTATTTCCCTTTATGACTGTCACTGTCCAATTGTATTGTGTGTGACCCTCTGGGTTCACCATCAACTGGCAGCAGGCCCACGACTTTCGTGATTTAATTAATGAGCAATTAAATGCTCCGATCAATTAAACAACTTTTAATTGACCACTCCTATAATTAATTTCCTTATTAATTTAGGAGTACCCACACTTCATGGTCGATGTCTAGCCACAAGCCCATGAAGCCCAATCAAAGGTGAATTGATTATTGTGAACCTCACCTCTTATAATTGCCATGTACATACGGTCCTTCCACGATGATTTCCCGATCGAGACCTAGGGTGTGTGAATTGATCGGCACCTCTAATTATCTCGATAACTATACTTTCTAATTTCCGACAATGATTCCAGTGTGACTGCCAAATTTGGAAACCCCTTCCAAATGCATCACCGACTATGGCCATAGATTTCTCGGAATCAATTATCTAAGAAACGTATAGGAAATTCTCTCATCTTATCAGGATGAGTCGATGGATCCTTTCTTAGTACTAACCACTCGCGTACAGTCGTCTACGCACCCAACTTAGGCACTTTGTGGCCAGGCTACGTACACTATTATAAGCCTTGAGAAACATCCCATCACCGATATGCGACATGCGCTTCCACAATGGGTTTCTCTGTTCGGGTCGTTCGATGCGTTCAATCCTCCATTGAACCACCTACTCATATGCACTGGACTCAAATTCCTTGCTCATGAAACTCTACAAATTCACTCGATGTGAATCATGCATATTTGTACAAGTCTTGGCGATTCCTACGATACCCCGTCTCGTTTGGAATCTATGACTTGGAACGGTTTTAAGATCACGACCTTTGAGACTATTTCATGATTGCACTCAGTACTGAAGTGAATCGTCCCATAGTCTATTGTGACCTTAGGATTTCATCCAATCGCTTAGATAGGTTCGCGAGAGATGAAGTTGGCCATTGTTCAGTTTCACATACTATGAATGAACGGCGTATTAATTATAAACCATAAGAAAATAGTACTTCAACAAGCTAATTAATATTGGCTTGCTGGGCACTATTCCATCAATCTCCCACTTGCCCTAAAGCCAATCACAACATTTCTAAGACCCATCTATACCAAGATGTCCCTCGAACCATTTGTGAGAGAGCTTAATTAGTGGATCTGCTAAGTTGTCTTTGTCGAGATGAAGTAATACTTCTACTTGTCTCAACTACCCATGACTGGTTCAATCATACGGTATTGTGTTCAGATTATAGGTGAGATCTCGATTTCCTTTCATTGAGCAATTGCCTCATCTAAATCGGCTAATATTATGATAGGCTTATGTCATGCTAGGTATTTCATCCAATCGTTGGATGAAAGTTTCTCATCTAAACACCTTCTTTTGTGCAGCATCATAATGGTGCCCTTTATTCTTGTTTGAATCGACAATGGTATATTATTGGAATTTCTTCCAATTTACCTTGCTCTATCGAGACAGAATAAATAATCCACTTCAGACTGGAAATCTCGAATTTCAAAAATCCTTCGAGTTTCAATTCTCCACTTACTACCATAGACCAGCGTTGCATCCTTTAATTATCTTCGAGGATTTGCTTTTATGGTAGGCCAGTGTCCTTTACTGGTGTTTGACTATCAGTAGCTCGTTCAGAGCATTTTGACGAGTCAGGTCTAGTACAAGACTTTGCATGCTACATGCAATCCAAATGCCAAGCATAAGGCTTCTTGAGACAGTTACTTCTTCACTCATTTAAATTTAGGGCTCATTAAATAAGTGAGAGAGATTTTGTCTCTTTTGGAAACAATCCTCTCTTGGATTCTTCCATATTGAATTTAATCAATATAGTCTTTGTACTTTGATTTGGTAAATCACTACATCTTCTTCCTTCTATCTACCATAGATACGTATTGCCAGTACGTGAGATGTAATTCCAAATCTTATCATGGAAAATTGCGTGAAGAACACGCTTTCGTCTGTGCTTTTCTGATATTCTTATATCTTGCTTGATGTACCGGTCATCATCTTGTTGCGCTTCGAACTCAACTACACTCCCACTGATTCTTTTGCACAATTGGAATCCATATGCCATTTGACAAATTCAACATTCTTGATCAACTATCAAGTTGCATGTTCCAAATTTGGAAAAAGTCATAGATTGACCTTTGGATTAGAATAGAGATCTTCTCATCAATTTTCAATGGTGAGATGCAGGATTCATATCCAATAGTCATGTCTTGGTAGTCAAAACCACCTTTCTATGGCTAATAGTTTCGAAATGAATTTTGACGTAGCTAATTGATATAAGGCATTTTCATCAATCCTAAAAGGACTTTTGAATAATGACCTATTGCCATTTAAGTGAGTCAAAGTTTTCAACTTCGAATCTTATGGCTATGTGCCATATCCCTTAGATCACGTTTAACATAATCTCTTTGTAATCTTTGATTAGAATCCAATCTCTCAATTTCGTAAAATGGAATTTTGAGTTCCTTACGAATTTGATCAGATTACGATTTCTTTGTGCGTGGATTGATTCAGCAGTTTCTTTTAGTGTTTACTCCCACTGTTCATGGGGACGGGTCCAATCCTTGGACTTCATCAAGTTCTACGACATTCCTTATTTCCTTTGACAAGGTCTTGTCAACAGAGGAATAAGCTACTTACGAGATGCTTTTCGTTTCTCATTGTCGTGGAACAGGTATTCAATGGGTTTTGTTGAATACCCCATGAACATTATATGAACTAGATCTACCATCTAATTTCTCATATAAGGGTGTTCTGCTATGTCTTAAAAGACATGGCGATGTAAGGACTTACTTCGAAATATACTATACCAAGTATTTTGAAAAGTTAAGGGAAGGTATCCCCTAAAGTGAATGAAGGAAACTCAGCAAGATCAGAGTCGAGAATCAAACAAAGTTCGATTTCTTCTTTGATTTACTTCATGAGAATTCTATTCTCGTCTTAGATAATCGAGGTGTTAAGTTTGCTTATGTTTCAGCAGGTTTGATTAAATCAAATTGCTTTCGACATAATGCATCTAGTTACTTCATTTTCAAAACTTCTATTGAATTACTTCAATAGTTTCAGAATTGTACTTCAGCCAGGTACACATATACTTTGACGATTAAAAATCGCAAGTATATATGAAGTAGATTTCTTTTGAACTAGTGCTTTTAGTTCATGTCGATCGAAAGTTCCGAATTTACCCAAGTTCATTATTTCAGGAATCAGTAAATAAAAACTTTCCTTTCGCATCTCTCTTTAGGAAGAATGTCCTGGGTGAACATTTCAAGTGCGGACGATTATCCAGTTTGTCTTACTCGTTTTCGATTTAACATATAGTCTTCAAAGTTTCGATTCGTTTATCATTGTTTATTTCTATGTTTCAAAACATCAACATTTGTACAAAGTTAAATTGCTCTAATTAAATAAATTCCATTTCTCAATGGTAAAGCAATAAGGTCTCGTACAAAATGTGAAATAATACTCAAAGTAAACTAAAACTTAAAACTCATGCTAATACGAAAAACTAAGAAAAACTTCTTTGCTGAAAAGGAATGTCTAGGTACAATTCTTCCTTGACCCAGTCCCGGAATTCCAGTTTCCTCATCTCGCTCTGCACTACTTGCATCTCCCTTTCAAGGATTTTCCTCCTTTTAGGTTGAGCGGGAAGACTATCATCGCCTGTAAATGCTTTTACAGAAATGAAAGTTTTAATCAGATGTCTTACATCAAAAAGATTCAACAAGTGTAAAACTTAAAAAGTCATACCATAGTCAAGTCTTTCCAGGAAATCCTTTTCAACAAGCTTTCTTATTTTCTCTTCGTACTTACACAGAGGGCAATTCCAATCATATAGACCAAAACCACGTTGATGAGCTTCTTCATATTTGTCTAACAACTCATGCAATTGCTTTGTTTGTATTCCATCAGGCGGAATAATGCAATGTTGCATAAAATGAGTGAAGGTCACAGATAATCCTTGTAGGGTTATCGTTATCTCATCTTCGAGAGTCAATTGGGCTCCAAACCCTTTGATCAGCTCGAATGTCTTGCTTAAGTAAGAACAATATTCCCTAACATTGTCAAACTTAGCCATGTCGGTTTAAGGAACGCTCAGCATCTTGGTCGATGTTCAATACATGCCTTTTAAATTTGTCTTTTTTGTGACGTATATAAGGAGGCTATTATTCCTTCTGTTGAACTCTACTTTTCTTTTCATAAGACTAAGAGAAGATATCCCTTTCAGTATCTTCCTAATCTTTATGTTTCTCTGCATTAACTGTGAACTATATGTTCCTCAACCAGTGTATCATTATATCATTTCTTTGATATGGGAGGAACTGGAAAATGTAGAATTATTAGCCAGATCTGGCCTGCTCAGACCTCCTTCAGCAATTCTTTGGAATTTTATGTTGGGATATTTTGGCTGGGGCATGATTGTCAATACAACAAAGTGCGGAATTTTAAATTTTTTCGAGTTCCTAATAGTCCCATGAATTCTTTCTCCATAGTTATTATACGAAAAGGTTGAATCAAACAATAACATAATTATCAAAAGGGAGTTTTCGCAATTTACGTCACCACAGCTTGGTGGTGGTTACCTCCGGGCTTATTTGTTCGATTCACAACGGAGTGATCCAAGTGTCTCACCTCCAGAATGTATCCACACCAATTGGATTGTAGCAACGTCTCCAAGTCACAGGCTAAGAACTAGATCTTGAAGATTGTCAAGAAATGAATGAGCAGATCTATATCAGGATATCGATTTGGATCTGGATTAGGAGAATTGCAGGAAGACAACCACGACCACATGACTTATGTGGCCAGGTTGGATCGACCAAGGGCGGCGCAGCTAGGCTTCGGATCCACCTAGGGCGGCGGCTAGGGTTTGGCCGAGAACTAGGGGCAAGGGGCGGTTTTTGGAGTTGGCAATTTCTTTTCTTCTTGTGTTGTGTAATACTATTTTCTCAACTCTTGGAAGATGTATGAAGAGTTGTATTTATAGGAGAAGAGTTCTTCTCTTATAAGATATCTCTTCAAGATATGGCAAATCTTTTCCTTATCATAATAGGACACAAGATTTGACCAAATCTCTTTTTTGTAGCTTGATGACCAAGTAACAAACTCTTCCCTTCTTTTCCTCTCCAAAAAATCGCCCCTTGCCTTTAATTAGCCAATCCGAAAATTGCTAATTATTTATTCTTCCTTCTTTACCAATTAACAACTTTAATTATTTATAATCAATTAGATAATCTTAATTAATTAATTATACATTAATCAATTAAATATCCAATTAATATTCTCCCATTGAATTAATACCTTAATTCAATATCTTTGATTTAACAACTTTAAATCACTTATTTCCCTTTATGACTGTCACTGTCCAATTGTATTGTGTGTGACCCTCTGGGTTCACCATCAACTGGCAGCAGGCCCACGACTTTCGTGATTTAATTAATGAGCAATTAAATGCTCCGATCAATTAAACAACTTTTAATTGACCACTCCTATAATTAATTTCCTTATTAATTTAGGAGTACCCACACTTCATGGTCGATGTCTAGCCACAAGCCCATGAAGCCCAATCAAAGGTGAATTGATTATTGTGAACCTCACCTCTTATAATTGCCATGTACATACGGTCCTTCCACGATGATTTCCCGATCGAGACCTAGGGTGTGTGAATTGATCGGCACCTCTAATTATCTCGATAACTATACTTTCTAATTTCCGACAATGATTCCAGTGTGACTGCCAAATTTGAAAACCCCTTCCAAATGCATCACCGACTATGGCCATAGATTTCTCGGAATCAATTATCTAAGAAACGTATAGGAATGATGGGGGCTATTTCGCACCCTACATACTGATCAGATCGAACAAAGATTATAAGATCGATTCGACCAATTATAAAGGATCGGGATCTTCTTACAGACCCTGCCAAATGCCGCTCGCTCCGAGTAAGGATTATACTCCGGACCCAAGAAGGATAGTTGGGCCGAAGTACAAGCAGGACTATGATTCCTTGTAATACTAGGTTTAGCATAATATATATACCTAGTTATTCATTGTATGAAAAAAGGACGAATTCTCTTAATTCTGAGATTACACAAGAATACATTAATAGAACTCAATAATATCCATTATTATTGCAGAATTCTACATTCATATTGGAGTATTCTTAATTTTGTTAATGGTTTTACTTCTTGCCTTTGATTATTGCTTTTCTTTGTAAACGATCCATCCAGAATAAAGTAACAGAGCCCAATATACTGAATAATTCAATATCCAAACCCCCAATATCACAAATTCACTGATATTAAATTAACCTGACGAAAAACGGTTAAATCAGTTGGCGCCCACCGAGGGGCTAGGTTAATTATTCGATCGACATATGGCTCGCCCAAGGAAAAGCGCCCGTGTCGGAGCAAGAAGTAACACAACCACCGGTCATGACACATCTGAAGATCCACAGGAGAACGACAATAATAACGTTCCCAACACCGACGAGAATTTGCAGAATACCCATCCCCGACATCAGGAACCCCTAGAAGGTCCTCCCGGTACGATACAGGAAGAGCCGGAAGTCCCCGAGATCCCTGTTCCTCTCCCGGGTGCTCAGGAGAAATTACGACAAATAGCGATGCTCGTTAAATCGCTCTCCCCAGAAGAATTACTTGTGCTTGATCAAATTCCGCGAAACCCTAGGGCTGCCAGGACAATTCCTGCTCGGAGAACGCCCGGACAAAACGATCAAGTATCTCAACAAGCTGATAGCCCACCAAGCGAGCACCGCTCACTACACAGTCCACAACAGGACAATTCAAAACCCTCCGACAATAATCCTCGAAGAAAACCAGGTCACAGAAAAACCCAGGCGAAGCGCAGTGGATCCAGGGAACGTACAATTATCCCTATTGATGATGACATAGATGATACAATCCCTGATCGACCACGAACGGCTCGACTGACGGAAAGAGAAATTGAAAGGATGGTGCAGGACCGACTCGAACAACGCTTACGATCTATTCAAAATCCGTGGGCCCGAACCACGGAACTCCAGGAGAGCCTTGCGGCCTGTTCTCCCTTCTGCAGGGAAATAAAAGAGGCACAATCGATCGGACAAGTCCCGGGTAGACTACCTCGCTATGATGGAACCACTGACCCGGATGATTATATTTTTAGCTTTACGAATATAATGAATTTATATGCCCACTCTGCCGAATTCACTGCCAAATTAATGGTAACTACATTCGAAGGACTCGCATTGGACTGGTTCGCGAAACAACCTGCCAACTCCATATTCAGCTTTAGGGAACTCTGTAACAAATTGACGCAGCAGTTTGCCAGTCAGAAGAGACAAAAACTTCCGATGAGCTACCTTGGAACTATATATCAACAAGAAGGAGAATCCCTAAGGAATTGGTTGGCCAGATTCAACGTAGAATTACTTAAAATCGATTCCCCAAATATCGATTACATAATATCTATCCTCTTCGATCTCACTAAAAACAGGCAGTTCGGAAATGCCCTCAGTCGAAAACAACCAAGAACGTTCGCCGACATCATGAGCCTGGCGTCTAAGTATATGACCCAAGAAGAGATGAATTCCTTTAAGGATAAGAACAAAAACAAAGTCGCGGCTACAGGGTCTAAGCGGCATGACAAGATTCCCGCCCAAAGATCCTTGGATTACGAGCGATCTTCCAGGAGAGGTAACGTTTTCCAGCGACTGGAATACAGCAGAGCCGACCAAGAAAGGCAACCTAATTTCTACCAAAGACCAAGAAACCCTGAACAACCAATCAGAAGCAGAGTGAATCAAGTAGAACACCCAAGATTAAATGCTCCAATGGAAGAAATCTTGGAAGTTCTAGAAAGGAATAATTGGATTCCCGAGGCGAGGAAAATCGCTCAGCCCAGACCAGGGTCTAGAAACTATGATCAATACTGTAAGTACCATAGGGCACATGGGCATCGAACGGAAAATTGTTTTCACCTTAAGAGAGAAGTTGAAAAACTGATCGAGCAAGGAAAACTAGACGAATACATAGAACGAGATAATCGCAAAAGGGAAAGAAGCAGAAGCCCCCGGAACGGAACTCAAAGGAGAAGTTCTCATCGAAGATCACCTGAACGTCGGCCTACTCAGGAATTGAATCACGACCAGGTCAATGGGACTATCCACACTATATCCGGGGGGCCTGCGGGTGGAGATAGTCGTAATGCTAGACGAAGAACGACCAGATCCATAATTGCAAATTCTAAATATCCAAAAGAAATATGGACATTAGAAAACAGGCCAACAAATCACCAGCCGATCAGCTTTAACGAAGGTGAAGTACCTAAAAACATCACTTGGGATACAAAAGAGGATAACCCAGATTTCCCTATGGTAGTGTCGTTAGAAATAGCAAATTATAATGTGAGAAGAATCCTAATCGATAATGGAAGCTCAGCAAACATCATCTCCAGAGAGGTCTTAGCACAAATGAACCTCGGGCAAATAAACCTACAAAGGGTAGCAACGCCGTTAGTAGGCTTTGGAGGCTCTGAGATCATCCCCAGCGGAACGATATCTTTAAGTGTATCGCTCGGAAAGAAACCACTTCGGACCGTGAAGTTGGTAAAATTCCTAGTGGTAGATACACCCTTCGCTTATAACGCTATATTAGGGCGACCAACCCTTAACCTTTTTCGAGCTGTAGTCTCTACCTATCATCAGAAAATAAAATTTCCAACCGACAGCGGCATTGGAGAAATAACGAACGACCACTGTATGGCATGGGACTGCTACAGCACATCATTAACGTTGAAAGAACACCCCAAGTCAATTACTCCGAGCAAGAGAAAGATCGTAGACGATCTCACTAGAAATGAGGTCGAAATTCCTATTACTGATCGATTAGATAAAAAGGGAAAGAACCACTAGACTTATCCTTGCAACCCCCAGAACATAAAGATATAATTCTGGTAGAAGGCGACTCGTCCAAAAAGACAAGAATTGGTACAGAATTGAGCAAAGAAGGAGAAGTAATGTTAATCGAATTTCTAAGAAATAACGTGGACGTCTTCTCCTGGAGTGCAAATGACATCGAAGGGATCGATCCTCGGGTAATCAAGCATACCCTAAAAATTGACCCTTCAGCGAAACCCGCCAGACAGAAGAAAAGAAATCATGGACCAGTAAAAGATAAAATTATCAAAGCCGAGGTTGAAAGACTGCTGGAAGCAAAACAAATCCGAGAAATACATTTCTCGGAAAGGCTATGTAATGTTGTACTAGTAGCAAAAGGGGATAAAAAGGACAACAAATGGAGGATGTGTAATGATTTCACCGACCTTAACAAGTTATGTCCACGCGACCCTTACCCCCTCCCAAGAATTGATTTATTGGTCGACTCGACCGCTGGCTTCGCGCTGTTCAGCATGATGGACGCCTTCCAAGGTTTTTACCAAATATACATGGACGAGCGGGATCAAGAGAAGACCGCATTCATAACCGAACAGGGAGTATACTGCTTTATAGTAATGCCGTTCGGATTAAGGAACGCCGGGGCTACATACCAAAGATTGGTAAACCTAATGTTCAGGGAGTTAATCGGAGAAATAATGGAGGTCTATGTAGACGACATGTTAGTAAAAAGTATGAATGAAGCGGATCACGTAAGACATCTAGATCGATGTTTCCGAATCCTAAGAAAATACCGTATGAAGTTGAACCCTGCAAAATGCACCTTCGGTGTTAAGTCAGGAAAATTTTTGGGATATTTGGTACACCAGCGAGGAATAGAAGCCAACCCAGAAAAAATTCGAGCCATAACTGAAATGAAACCTCCCAAGACCATCTCTCAAGTGCAAAGCTTGGTTGGGAAGATCGTAGCATTGAATAGATTCATATCTAAATCTGCGGACAGAAGCTTGCCCTTTTTCCAAACGCTTCGAAAAGCGAAAAACTTCGTTTGGACCGAAGAATGTGAACGAGCCTTCGAACAACTCAAAGAATATTTGACATCCCCTCCGATGTTGGCCAAACCAACAGAAGGGGAACCATTGTACATATACATCTCCATCTCCGATACGGCCATTAGCTCAGTACTAATTAAGATAGAGGGTTCAGAGCATAAGCCTGTCTATTATCTCAGCAAGTTATTACAAGGGGCGGAGAAGAATTACTTGGAAATAGAAAAATTCACGCTGGCCTTAGTAGTGGCTGCTCGAAAACTCCGACCCTACTTCTTAACCTACAAAATCATCGTTTTGACGAACCAACCGCTTAGGCAGATCCTAGCAAAACCAGAAGCCTCCGGAAGACTAATCAAATGGGCCATCGAACTCAGCCAATTCGATATCGACTACAAACCAAGGGTCGCCATCAAGGCCCAAGTATTGGCTGATTTTTAATTGGAAACACCAACACAATCATCAAACACCCTCCATGAGGATATATTGATCATAGAAGATCAAACCTGGTTAATGCATGTAGATGGTGCTTCAAGCCGGGAAGGAGGAGGCGCCGGAATCAACTTCACCGGACCTAATAAAGAAGATTTGAATTATGCTATTACATTGGACTTTGTCGTAACAAATAACGAAGCAGAGTATGAGGCGTTAATCGCAGGAATGGAAATGGCAATCAAAGCCAACATAAAGAGGCTAAAAGTATTAACCGACTCAGAGTTAGTACAAAGGCAAATAGAAGGCTTATACGAGGCTAAGGAATTCAACATGATCAAATACCTCGCCAAAGTAAAAGCACTGGCCGAGAAGTTTGAAGATTTCGACATACAAAACATTCCACGTTCGGAAAATAAATGGGCCGATCAACTATCTAAGTTTACAGGATCCCAAGACGGAAAGACCGAACGAGTGATCAACTGGCTGATCTCTTCTACACCGGCTGTCGACATCGATGAGACACCGATAGTCGATATAATGGAAATCGAAGAAGTCGAAGATAATTGGATGACACCAATGATAGACTATCTTCGTGAAGGAAAACTACCATCTGATCAGAATGAAGCTCGGAAAATAAAATATCGAGCCCCAAAATATACACTCGTAGAAGGAAAACTCTATCGAAGGTCAGTATCAGGAATTCTCCTGAGATGCGTCTCTGAATCCCCAACCGCTGAAATACTGCGAGAAATACATGAAGGAGACGCGGGAAATCACATCGGATCGAGGGCATTGGCTTTAAAATGCCTCAGAACAGGTTACTATTGGCCTACTGTCAATAAGGACGCCGCAAATTACGTCCGAGAATGTCATCATTGCCAAGTACATGCCAACGTATGTCATCAACCAGCAGAAAATATGCACCCGATTCCAATTTGTTGGCCTTTCGATCAATGGGGAATGGACATCGTGGGGCCTTTCCCAGCGGCCAGATCAAAGAAAGCTTACGTCCTGGTCGCTGTAGAGTATTTCAGCAAATGGATAGAGTGCATCGCCTTAGCACGAATAACTCAATTCCAAGTGATCAACTTCCTTTGGAAGTTCATAGTCTGTCGATTTGGCATCCCTAGGATCCTAATTTCCGATAATGGAACCCAATTCGCTGGAAAACAAGTGATAGAATGGTGTTCGAAACTGGGAATTCAACAAAATTTCACTTCAGTCGGGCATCCAAGAGCGAACGGACAAACCGAAGTAGCAAACCGAGAGATAATAAAATCTTTGGAAAAAAGATTAGGATCAGCCAAAGGAAAATGGCTCGATGAACTACCAGGAGTATTGTGGGCTAATTGAACCACGGTAAGAAACTCAACTGGGGAAACCCCATTCAGCTTGGTATATGGGTCGGAAGCTGTTATTCCTGTTGAAACTTTAATTCCAACGCCAAGAATAGAGATGTTTGATGAACAAGAAAATGAAAAGGCAAGAGAAAATGACGTCGATCTAACAGAAGCCTTAAGGGATAAAGCTGCCGTACGCCTACAAGCCACTAAGGCAAATATGGAGAAAGCATACAATCAAAAAGTACGCGTCCGAACCTTCAAAGAAGGAGACTTGGTTTTGAAAAAGGTAGAAGTATCCAAGCATGTGGGAAAGTTACAACAAAATTGGGATGGACCTTACATCGTCATTGGCGTAGGAAAGAAAGGTTCATACAAAATTGCACACATGGATGGGACAGCCTTACCAAGAACCTGGAACGCAGTCAACCTTAGGAAATACTATGGTAAATAAATTTTAGCAGATTATACTGCATTGTTTTATTTTACTTTACTTTATCAAGTTTTAATCCTTGTAACAAAGGCCTTAGCCTAGAGTTCAATTAGTAAAAATTTTAGCATTTTCTATACATCGATTATTTCGATTAACGCTCTGTGGAATTACACTAGCATATTGATAAATATCAGAACGAAGCGAGTCGAGTATACATTGATCCGCTCAATAAACACTCCTCGATTTATGTCAACGGCAAAAAGGACTTTTTGGTGACAAACCTAAGTCTAAATTATAATGAGTCGAGTATACATTGATCCGCTCAATAAACACTCCTCATTCCGACCACAAAAACAAAACGAGTCGAGTAAACATTGATCCGCTCAATAAAAACTCCTCGATCGAACACAACAAACATAAAGACTTATTGGTGCGAAAAACCTAAGTCCAAACAAAACGAGTTGAGTAAACATCGATCCGCTCGATAAAAACTCCTCGATATATATTCAACGATCAAAAAGACTTTCAGGTACTAAAAACCTAAGTCTAAACAAAACAAGTTGAGTAAACATCGATCCGCTCGATAAAAACTCCTCGATATATCTACAATGATTGAAAGACTTCAGGTACTAAAAACCTAAGTCTAAACAAAACGAGTTGAGTAAACATCGATCCGCTCGATAAAAACTCCTCGATATATCTACAATGATTGAAAGACTTCAGGTACTAAAAACCTAAGTCTAAACAAAACGAGTTGAGTAAACATCGATCCGCTCGATAAAAACTCCTCGATATATATTCAACGATCAAAAAGACTTTCAGGTACTAAAAACCTAAGTCTAAACAAAACGAGTTGAGTAAACATCGATCCGCTCGATAAAAACTCCTCGATATATCTACAATGATTGAAAGACTTCAGGTACTAAAAACCTAAGTCTAAACAAAACAAGTTGAGTAAACATCGATCCGCTCGATAAAAACTCCTCAACATATATATTCAACGATCAAAAAGACTTTTGGTATTAAAAACCTAAGTCTAAATAAAACGAGTAGAGTAAACATCGATCCGCTCGATATACACTCCTCGAACTATTTACAACGAGAAAAAGACTTTTTGGTATTAAAAACCTAAGTCTAAATAAAACGAGTAGAGTAAACATGGATCCGCTCGATATACACTCCTCGAACTATTTACAACGAGAAAAAGACTTTTTGGTATTAAAACCTAAGTCTAGATAAAACGAGTTGAGTAAACATCGATCCGCTCGATAAAAACTCCTCGATATGTTTTCAATGATTAAAAGACTTTTGGGTTAAAAACCTAAATTACAAACGAGTCGAGTATACATTGATCCGCTCAATAAAAACTCCTCGATCTACTCCTAACGATCTAAAAAAGATCCGCTGATACTCCTAAAGTTTTGAAAGATAAATCAAGTATGAATTCATCTGCTCGGAAATTACTCCTCGTAAATAAAATTATCAAACGACAAAGAAGATGCAAGAAATAAAATAATATTTTATTCATCAAATCAATTACATACAAATATCCTACGTTACAAAAATCTGCTTGCTACCTAAAGATCGTTACAATGATCTAGTTAAATTGATCCTATGGGATCGACTATCTTCACGACAATGTCCACGAAAACACCAATCTCCTCCCTAGTACCACATCGATCATAATAAACCACCTAAGAAGCATGCTGCTCAGGATGGTCGACTTCTTTGGTTCGATGGCCAGGCTCTGAAGATCAAATGTTGTTCCAGATGAAATGAACACTACCAGCCAGATAAGCTAGCAATGCTCACTCACCCAGAAGAAGATACTGCTTTTACTTTATCTATAAAACATTTTACTCTCGAGCAGCATCTCTTCAGGACCGTCGTGAAACGGTAAGTTTACCAGCCACCCCGATGGTCTATCACTCCGGAGGTAACATCGAAGAGCGGAGGCGGCTGGCAAGTATGAACCCCCCATGTGCAGACGGAAACCACGGACCTCTAAGGTGATGAAGACTAAAGCAGAGATCTCATGGGATCCGTCGATACAAGGAAGGGCTGACATGGGACCCGTCAATACAAGACTGGGGACAATTCCTTTACTGCGAACGAACAAATCACGATAATGTGACTTCTTGAACATTATGGGGTCCGAAGGCAAAATGAAATCTAAGGAAACAGAGATCTTCATTGTTATGAATGGAAAATAAGGAAACTACCTACTTATTTATAGGCGCCCGTGAGAATGATCCTACGGATAATAGGAGTTTAATCAAGGGACGAAAACGCGACCCTCTGACTTCCCGAATTAAATGCAAGTAAGTTGGAACGGCGCCCGTCTGATCGACTCAACTGATCGATGACAAACAAATCTACAGATCGAAGCGATCAACAAAATAATCCAAGAAAACTTAAAGAAGTTCAAAGACCAAAACGATCTGCACGATCATATATGAGGGTCGCCTAATAGAAAATATTAAGAACTCCTCAACGAAAGCATGCAAAGTTGAACCGTTGAAAGAGGATAATTGCTTAAAAACGACCAGAGCCTCCACCATACGGGGGTCGTAACTGCCTCATACATCATTGGGGGACTACTAAGTTGGCCATACAAGAATTCCATTTAGAATCCAAGAAATCTGACATCGAAATCAGGAGAATAGCCCTCCCTATTCGAAACTATAAGGCCGTCACTGCCTAATTTTCCAAAGAATTGCTGAAGGAGGTCTGAACGGGTCAGATCTGGCCAGGACTGTTACATTTTCCAATTCCTCCCATATCAAGAGTATGATATACTGGCTAGAGAAATGTATAATTGAAAAGCTAATGATGGAAGACATGGATAGGTGAAAAGCACCTAAAGGAAAATTTCCCTTTGAGGAAAAGAAAAACTGAAATTCAACAGGAGGAACAATAACCTCCTTATATAAGATATATGTCATATAAGGACAAATTTATAAGGCATGAATCGAGCATCGACCAGACAGCTAAGGGTTTACACAACGATGATCGGCTGGATTGATCAACAAAGATTAAATATGCGAAGCAAATATTATACCGTTCAGTTATCTTACAAGCGACCAAAGCAAGATCAAGCTTACTTTCTCCGTACTTAAATCTCTCCGCAGAAATAAAATTCAGATAAGTAAACTAATCTTTGTCAATTACTACATGATGGTATATTTGTGCGAAACAATAACATATATGAACAAGATATATCATTAGAATCAAGGCAAGAATCTGCCTACAGAAGAGATCATAATTTCCAATCTAATCTCCCAATACAAAAACCTCTGCCCGGACAACTACACAAAAGCTGAGCATCATCATCAAAAAAAAAAAAAAAAAAAAATATATATACCATCATGTAGTAATTGACAAAGATTAGTTTACTTATCTGAATTTTATTTCTGCGGAGAGATTGAATAAAGATCATTGAGAAGAATCGCCAGAGGGGCGACCAGCAGAAACAGGCCTCCGAGGAGTTAGGTTACCAGCAAATGCCATCAACTCCTCCTGACGCTTAAGATAACCGGCATCATAACCATCATCATATGCCTGTTGACGAGATCCCTCTGCCGACGCGGCAGCCTGAACTAGGTCGCCTTTCTCTTTCTCAAGAATAACTTGGTCAGCCTCTAACTTTTGGAGATCATCTTTAGCAAGTTGCAGCTGCAGCTCCAAACCCCTGGTTTTAGCTTTCTCCGACTCCAGCTGACCTTGAAGAGCTCTCCGACTATTCCACAGTTCATCATTTTGCACACCCAGCTGGAGTGCAAAATACTTGCCCTAAAAACAGAAAGAGTAAGAAAAACCGCCGTACAACAAAGAATTCAAAACAAAGAACAGGAAAAATGTTCGAAATATGTTTACCTGTTCACATATCTTCACCAGAGATTGAACAAGGCGAACATTGGAAGTACCTTCGAGCTTCCTCAATTCGCCGGGCAAAATAGTACTCATGCCTAAGTCCCAAGACAAAGCATCAGGTTCAACAGAACCAGGCAGTTCGCTTGTCAAAGGGACACCGTCGGAACGTGGAGTCTCCGACAAAAGAATATCATTAACCTGCATAAGCACACAGCGATCATCTAACGGACGAGGGGAGTCCCTCTCGTCGGGACTAACAGAGGTCTCTTTGCCGGAAGCAGATATAACGGTCCGACGACCAGACCTCGACCCAGATCGACCCCCAGAAGGTCCCCCAGACTCAAAAGAAGCAGTCGTTACAGTGGTATCATGAAACAGATATTCAGGACCATATTGCGAAATAGACTGCGTTATGGAAGGATTGACAGAAAAACCATCACCAACTTGCCCTTCACTAACTAGCAGGGCAGTAGAAGTAGAAGTAGAAAAAGGAAGGGAACTAACAAAATCCCCTCCATGAGATCCATACTCGTAAGAAGAAAAACCTGAAGAAACAGGTATGTCGTAAACCTGTTCCATGTTGGATGGGTCTCCGAAAGCTAATCGACCTGGGGAAGACCTATTACCTCCCGCGGGGGTAGAAGAAAAGTTTGGTTGGAGGAGCGACGAACTAACTTCTGATAAAGGTTAGAACGTGGTAATAGGAGTATCGATCATCGAACTACTAACTGAGGACGAACGAGGAGGCTCCATCGAAGGCCCTTCTCTTCGAAATTTCTTCGATCTATTATCCCTAGCGCCCTCACGAGAAGGTCGCTTCGAAGTATTACCGAAAAGGTTACTCATGATCGGATTACGGAAAAATATAAATTAATATCGAGGAAGTTTATCGACTAGCTCAAGAAAGAGTATTATGTTAAGAGAGGAGTATAGCAGTAAAAAAGACAAGTCAAATTTTACCTCTCGTATTTATACTACACGAAAAGACGCGACTGACCCGAAGAAAGGGCGCGAAACAGGAAAACTGACCTTGGAGCAAACGCTAGATTTTGAAAAGACACATACATAATGATTACGGCAAATTAAATGACTTGTCTGAATCATTACAGCGAATGTGAAAGGACACGACTGTTAGAATAAGAAACGTTTAGTGTACAAAGTAGGGAAAGCTAAGCTACAATTAAACCTACAAGCGGATAATTACAAAGATTATTTCAAAAATAAATCACTATTTCAAGAAGCCTGGTCGCTTTCCGGAATCTTCTGCTCACTATTGACGACCTCAGTCATGCCTATATCGTCTTCTTCTTCCTCTTCGTCTACTGGATCGATGAAAGTATTATCGAGCTCATCGTTAACATCAGAAGGAGGAATCGGCAACGGATTTCCAAATTCCTCGACAAGATTAGCCAGAGGAAAACCTTGATATTCGACATCTGGAACCTCGGAAGAAGAATAAAGCTCGCCATAACGGTTCAACCGGATATGAGCTGCCTTAAAATACTCCTTCCGACGATCGTCGATCATCTCCAAAGCGACCAGTTGATGAATCGATTTTTTAAAAGTATTCTCAAGAAGAGGGCCGACCATCCGGTACACCAACGCCGTATGAACAGGAGAGTTGAGGAATTCACGAACAACTTGTTCGTCAGATTTCCTAACATATCGATCTCTTTGCCTAAGTGGGACATCATTTTCATACTCCTCTAAAGAAGCTTCAAGGCGTGATACTTGAGATTCAAGCTCACTAATGCGAGTCGTGCTTTTTAACTGCAATTCTTCTAATTTTCTAGCCATTTGATTGGCTTGTTCTTGAACACGAGAAACCTCAATCACCCTATCTATCATTTCTTGATCTTCGGTCCCGGCAGCACGAGTCTCTACGACAGGAACAGAGGAAGATGTCGAGGGACCAACTTCTGAACCGGAAGATTTGTGAAGTAAAGCTTTATACTTCTCTTCAAGGAAATCGCACTGTTGTTTCCAGAGAGAATTTTCATAGGCGTACGATGTCAGACAGGTGTTAACCTGAAATAACGAAGGGGTCAGAAAGAAACGAATTAGCGAATTAAGAAAATCCTAAAAGATCACTTCATCAGAATAATAGAAAGAAAAAGATCTCACCTTTTCAGCGTAAAGAGAAGCTCGCTGGAATTTCTCCAAAGGATCCTTATGAAGAAGCTTATTAAGATCGCGAGTAAGAACGCCAGACAAAAGAATACGGGTCGCCTTATCGACCGCATTCTCGTTATTATCATGAATAAGAGAATCCTTCTCGGAATAACCAGCGGCCCTCCTTCCCTCTAAATGATCCTCGATCATTTCGACCAGAGTAGGATTTGGATGTTTATCCCCGAGTAAAGAAAGGTCGTCACCAGAACGTCCATAGTAGCTCCTCTTCCTGTTAGCTGGATTATTAGATGGATGAGGCATTGACCAGCTGCGACATCCTCGAATACCCAAAGAGGTTCTAAGATGAAGCGGAGGGTAACCGGGTCCCATGCCCTGACGAATAGGGGACTCACGTGAAGAATCCGGAGATTCCTCTCTATTCTCCTCGGATTCGTGACCCAACTCCAATTTCCTTTTTCGAGACGCCCTCTGCTCGATAGGATTATTCTCCACTGACTTGGAAGATTTCGACAGCACCATTTTTCCCTTCGAAGAATGTCGGGAGTTTTCTACCATATGAGCTGAAAAAGAAACAAAATAAAGTTAATTTCTCCATATAAAAAGTATAGTGACTATACTAAAGATCAAATAAAATGCTAACCTAGAGGTTCAGATGATGAACTGATGGGAAAATTATGGACACTTAACCCCGCCTTACGAAGAAAAGATTCCCCAATCAGAAGAGCGCTTTGATATTTGTTTGTACGCATCTCGGGAATCTCAGTGATAAACTGTACATCGTCAGGAACAAGTTCACCAGTCGGTGAGCGACCTCCAGGAATCCAACTGGAACCATGATCCCACGAGAAAGGAGTGGTCGAACCATCCGCCAAACGGAGATTAGACGGAGGACGAACAAAGAAGAAATGAGATTTCCATGAGGGATTACTAGAAACCGGAGCATCAAAGATTGCTCGGCTAGGCCGCTGACTAGCGAAGAAATATCCACGGTTTGAAGAACTAGAAATATTAAAACGAAAAAGTTGCGTAAAGTTACGGAAAGAAGGTTTAAATCCCTTTGCAATCATCAGAACGGAAAAACAAACCACGAAAGCAACAGAATTTGGAACCAGTTGTGTCAAGCACACGCTGAAAGTTTTTAGAACTTCCAGAAAAAGGGGAGACAAAGGAAGACGCAGTCCACTATTAAAGTGAGCCGTATAAAAGGCTCGACATCCCTCCGGTGGAGAAGTGACCCTATCAGTAGGGGAAGGAAGAATTATTTCAGAACCTTCCGGAAAATATTTGGTATAGTTATTCACGACTTCAGGGAATGTTTCCTCTGTATATGCGCAAGCTACATCCTCAATTGGTTCAGAAATCTGAGGAACAGTACCTTTGCCCTTTTTGGCTCGGGCGGCTACATCCGCATCGGAAAGGATTCGTACCTTGTAAGTATCTTCTACAGGGATAACAAGGTCAGATATCGTAGTTTGTTCACCCAGAGGATTAGAATGTAACTCCTCCTCGTTATCGGGGGCGATGATCTCTCTAGGAGAAGAAGAAGATCTTCTTACGGAAGCCATCTATATTCTAGTTCTCGGAAGAAGAAGGTCGATGAAAGGAAAATTTTATACGACGAACGACCAAACTAGAAAATGACTGCGATCTAAAAGCAAATATAAAAGAGAAATGGCAAACTCGAAAGTCACCTATTTATAAGGAAATGAGAAAAGACGTTTCGAACTCATCGCAGCTACTCAAATTCCCGCCAAAAACGGAAGGATACAAAAAGCCTCCTGAATAGACGCGTGGCGATCCATAATTAGACAGAAGAAACGACTATCTATGATACGTAGCACTCTTTTCCTTACTTAAGATTTTTTCCCACTGGGTTTTTTCTTAAGTAAGGTTTTTAACGAGGCTCCGTTCATAGAAAAGAAACAGTCGACCAGATTTATCTACTTCTACGAGCTCCTATTATCTATACGCTCGAAGAAGTGAGGGAGTACTGATGGGGGCTATTTCGCACCCTACATACTGATCAGATCGAACAAAGATTATAAGATCGATTCGACCAATTATAAAGGATCGGGATCTTCTTACAGACCCTGCCAAATGCCGCTCGCTCCGAGTAAAGATTATACTCCGGACCCAAGAAGGATAGTTGGGCCGAAGTCCAAGCAGGACTATGATTCCTTGTAATACTAGGTTTAGCATAATATATATACCTAGTTATTCATTGTATGAGGAAAGGACGAATTCTCTTAATTCTGAGATTACACAAGAATACATTAATAGAACTCAATAATATCCATTATTATTGCAGAATTTTACATTCATATTGGAGTATTCTTAATTTTGTTAATGGTTTTACTTCTTGCCTTTGATTATTGCTTTTCTTTGTAAACGATCCATCCAGAATAAAGTAACAGAGCCCAATATACTGAATAATTCAATATCCAAACCCCCGATATCACAAATTCACTGATATTAAATTAACCTGACAAAAAACGGTTAAATCAAGGAAATTCTCTCATCTTATCAGGATGAGTCGATGGATCCTTTCTTAGTACTAACCACTCGCGTACAGTCGTCTACGCACCCAACTTAGGCACTTTGTGGCCAGGCTCCGTGACCAGTACCTAAATCTAAGTACGCACACTCTTGCACCGAATTCGCCCTAGCACCTCAAGTCTAAGGACTAAATCGTACACTATTATAAGCCTTGAGAAACATCCCATCACCGATATGCGACATGCGCTTCCACAATGGGTTTCTCTGTTCGGGTCGTTCGATGCGTTCAATCCTCCATTGAACCACCTACTCATATGCACTGGACTCAAATTCCTTGCTCATGAAACTCTACAAATTCACTCCATGTGAATCATGCATATTTGTACAAGTCTTGGCGATTCCTACGATACCCCGTCTCGTTTGGAATCTATGACTTGGAACAGTTTTAAGATCACGACCTTTGAGACTGTTTCATGATTGCACTCAGTACTGAAGTGAATCGTCCCATAGTCTATTGTGACCTTAGGATTTCATCCAATCGCTTAGATAGGTTCGCGAGAGATGAAGTTGGCCATTGTTCAGTTTCACATACTATGAATGAACGGCGTATTAATTATAAACCATAAGAAAATAGTACTTCAACAAGCTAATTAATATTGGCTTGCTGGGCACTATTCCATCATTTTAGGCAGTGACGATTTTGAAATCTTGAGTAATGACGGCTATTCTCCTAATTTCCATGTCAGATTTCTTGGATTCCAAATGAGGTCCGAACATGGTTAGCTAATAATTATTTTCCGTGATATATGAGGCAGTTACGCCCTCGTATGTCCGAACACCATATTTGCATGAGCGAATAGCATATGTGAGCATTCAGAGCTTTCTGGTCTGGAGTTTCTTTAAGTCTGCTTGAATTATCTTGTTGATCGCATCGATCTACAGCTTCTTTTGTTATCGACTGGTTGAGTCGATTAGATCGTGCCGTTCCAATTTACTTGCATTAATTGTAGGAAGTCAGACGGTCGTGTTCCCGTCCCTTCATCAAATACTTTTTCGGCCGTTGGATTGCTTAGATCTATCCCTATAAATAGGGAGGTGGTTTGCATACTTCATTTGCAATTTCTCAAAAAAGATGGAGATCTCAGTTTCCTTAAATTTTATTTTACCTTCAGATCCCATAATATTCAAAAAGTCACATTATCGTGATTCATACAATAATAGCTTAATGTTCTTCTGCCTTGTACTGACGGGTCCCATGGAAGCCCTACCTTGTACTAACGGGTCCCATGAGGCCTCGAACCTTGTATGCACGGGTTTGAGGTCCGTGGTTTCTGTTTGCACATGGATGGTTCATATTTGCCAGTCACCCCCGCTCTTGGATGTTACCTCCGGAGTGATTGACTGCCGAGATGTGCTGGTAAATGAGTATATTGCGATGGTCCTCGCGAGATGCTGCTTCAGAGTAAAATGCCAACTCCTAATGTAAAAGCAGTATCTTGTTGTGGGTGAATGAGTATTGCCGGTTATCTGGCTGGTAATGCTCATTTCGTCTGGAGGAACATTTGATCTTCAGAGCCTGGCCATCGAACTAAAGAAGTCGACCATCCTGAGCAGCATGCTTCTTAGGTGGTCGGTTATAAACATCGAGGCACTATGGAGGAGATGGATGTTTCCGTGGACATTGTCGTGAAGGTCGCTGATCTATAGATAGGATATATTTCATCCAAATAGTTGTAGAGATGTACAGGAAATCTTTGTACTTGTAATTCAGATGAATAATACTTTTGATTTATTACTTTGATATCCTTTGTTGTTGATTATCTTGAGCAAATTATCGCTAATACTTTATTGCGATCATTGATGCTATATTTTTAGGAATAAGTTAGAGGAGCGCTTACCGAACGGATCAATTCGTACTCGACTCTTTTTCTAATTTAGACTTGGTTTTTTTTTTTTTTAACAAAAGACTTTTAGATCATTGAAAACAGATCGAGGAGTGTTTATTGAACGGATCAATGTATACTCAACTCTTTTATAAGTTAGACTTAGGTTTTTATAACAAAAGGCCTTTTAGATCGTTGAAAACAGATCGAGGAGTGTTTATTGAGCGGATCAATGTATACTCAACTCTTTTAATTTAGACTTAGGATAACAAAAGCCTTTTAGATCGTTGAAAACAGATCGAGGAGTGTTTATTGAGCGGATCAATGTATACTCAACTCTTTTATTTATTTAGACTTAGGTTTTTAATACCAGAAGTCTTTTAGATCGTTGAAAAATTGATCGAGGAGTGTTTATTGAGCGGATCAATGTATACTCGACTCGTTTTGTTTAGACTTAGGTTTTTAATACCAGAAGTCTTTTAGATCGTTGAAAAATTGATCGAGGAGTGTTTATTGAGCGGGTCAATGTATACTCGACTCGTTTTGTTTAGACTTAGGTTTTTAATACCAGAAGCCTTTTAGATCGTCGAAAACAAATCGAGGAGTGTTTATTGAGCGGATCAATGTATACTCAACTCGTTATAATTTAGACTTAGGTTTTTAATACCAGAAGCCTTTTAGATCGTCGAAAACAAATCGAGGAGTGTTTATTGAGCGGATCAATGTATACTCAACTCGTTATAATTTAGACTTAGGTTTTTAATACCAGAAGTCTTTTAGATCGTCGAAAACAAATCGAGGAGTGTTTATTGAGCGGATCAATGTATACTCAACTCGTTATAATTTAGACTTAGGTTTTTAATACCAGAAGCCTTTTAGATCGTCGAAAACAAATCGAGGAGTGTTTATTGAGCGGATCAATGTATACTCAACTCGTTATAATTTAGACTTAGGTTTTCATAACAAAAGTCTTTTAGATTGTTGAAAACAGATCGAGGAGTGTTTATTGAGCGGATCAATGTATACTCAACTCGTTATAATTTAGACTTAGGTTATTTAATAACGGAAGTCTATTACTCTTTATAAGTAGATCGAGGAGTGTTTATTGAGCGGATCAATGTATACTCGACTCGTCTTGTTTAGACTTAGGTTTTTCGTACCAAAAGTCTTTTATTCGTTATAAGTAGATCGAGGAGTGTTTATTGAGCGGATCAATGTATACTCGACTCGTTTTAATTTAGACTTCGGTTTTTCGTACCAAAAGTCTTTTAATCGTTATAAGTAGATCGAGGAGTGTTTATTGAGCGGATCAATGCATACTCGACTCGTTTTAATTTAGACTTAGGTTTTTCGTACCAAAAGTCTTTTAATCGTTATAAGTAGATCGAGGAGTGTTTATTGAGCGGATCAATGTATACTCGACTTGTTTTAATTTAGACTTAGGTTTTTCGTACCAAAAGTCTTTTAATCGTTATAAGTAGATCGATGAGTGTTTATTGAGCGGATCAATGTATACTCGACTCGTTTTACTTTAGACTTAGGTTTTTCGTACCAAAAGTCTTTTGATTGTTGAAGAACTGACCGAGGAGTTTTTATTGAGCGGATCAATGTATACTCGACTCGTTTGTATGGTTGGATTGAGGAGTGTTTATTGAGCGGATCAATGTATACTTGACTCCTTTCGTTTCAATCCCAACCAATATGATAGTAGAATTTGAAGGAGTGTTTTACCGAAACAATCGATTTATACCCCATCTTGGCTTAATCTTTAAAATTGCTAAAATCTTTAATAATTGAACTGTAGGCTAAGGCCTTTATTACAAAGATTAAAACATAATAAAATAAGATAAAGCAGCATAACCTGCTAAAATTTATTTACCATAGTATTTCCTAAGGTTGACTGCATTCCAGGTTCTTGGTAAGGCTGTTCCATCCAAGCGTGCAATTTTGTATGAACCTTTCTTTCCTATGCCAATGACAACGTAAGGTCCATCCTAATTTTGTTGTAATTTTCCAACATGCTTTGATACTTCTACCTTTTTCAAGACCAGGTCTCCTTCTTTGAAGGTTCGGATGCGTACCCTTTGATTGTATGCCTTTTCCATATTTGCTTTAGTGGCTTGCAAGCGTACGGCGGCTTTTTCTCTTAAAGCTTCTGTTAAATCGATGTCATTTTCTCTTGTCTTTTCATTTTCCTGATCATCGTACATTTCAATTCTTGGTGTTGGGATTAGAGTTTCAACAGGAATAACAGCTTCCGAACCATATACCAAGCTAAACGGGGTTTCTCCGGTTGAGCTCCTCACAGTGGTTCGATTAGCCCAAAGTACTCCTGGGAGTTCATCAAGCCATTTTCCTTTGGCCGCTCCTAATCTTTTTTCCAAGGATTTTATTTTTTCTCGGTTTGCTACTTCAGTCTGTCCGTTCGCTCTAGGATGCCCGACCGAAGTGAAATTTTGTTGAATCCCAAGTTTCGAACACCATTCTATTACCTGTTTTCCCGCGAATTGGGTTCCATTATCAGAGATTAGGATCCTTGGGATGCCAAATCGACAATCTATGAATTTCCATAGGAAGTTGATCACTTGGAATTGAGTTATTCGTGCAAGGGCGATGCATTCTATCCATTTGCTGAAGTATTCTACAGCGACCAGGACATAAGCTTTCTTGGATCTTGCCGCTGGGAACGGTCCCACGATGTCCATTCCCCATTGGTCGAAAGGCCAACATATCGGTATAGGGTGCATATTTTCTGCTGGTCGATGACATATATTAGCATGGACTTGGCAGTGATGACATTTTTGGACATACTGAGCGGCGTCGTTGTTGATGGTAGGCCAATAATAACCTGTTCGGAGGCATTTTAAAGCCAATGCCCTTGCTCCGCTGTGATTTCCTGCATTTCCTTCGTGTATTTTTCGTAGAATATCAGTGGTTTGTGATTCAGAGACGCATTTCAGAAGAATTCCTGACACTGATCTCCGGTAGAGTTTTTCTCCTACTAATGTGTATTTTGGTGCCCGATATTTTATTTTCCGAGCTTCATTCTGGTCAAACGGCAATTTTCCTTCTCGAAGATAGTTTATCATTGGAGTCATCCAATTTTCTTCTGCTTCTTCGATTTCCATTATATCGACCGCCGGTACCTCATCGATGTCGATGGCCGGTGTACTAGAGATTAACCAGTTGATTACCCTTTCAGTTTTTCCGTCATGGGCTCCTGTGAACCTAGATAGTTGATCGGCCCATTTGTTTTCCGAACGTGGGATGTTCTGTATACCAAAGCTTTCGAATTTTTCCGCTAGTGTTTTCACTTTGGTAAGGTATTTAACCATATTAAATTCCTTAGCCTCATATAGGCCTTCTATTTGTCTTTGCACTAACTCTGAATCGGTTAATACTTTAAGGCTTCTAATGTTTGCCTTGATTGCCATTTCCATTCCTGCGATTAACGCTTCATATTCTGCTTCATTGTTTGTTACGACGAAGTCCAATGTTATTGCATAATTTAAATCCTCTTTATTAGGTCCGGTGAAGTTGATTCAAGCGCCTCCTCCTTCTCGGCATGAAGCACCGTCAACATGCATTAACCAAGTTTGATCTTTTATGATCAAGATATCGTCGTTGAGGCTGCTCGATAGTTCGGTTGCTTGTGTGGGAGTTTCTAGTAGGAAATCAGCTAACACTTGGGCCTTAATTGCAATTCTCGGTTTGTAGTCGATTTCGAATTGACCGAGTTCGATCGCCCATTTGATTAGTCTTCCGGAAGCTTCTGGCTTTGCTAAGACTTGTCTCAGCGGTTGGTTTGTTAAAACCACGATTTTGTAGGTTAAAAAGTAAGGTCGAAGTTTTCGTGCTGCCACTACCAATGCCAACGCGAATTTCTCAATTTCCAAGTAATTCTTCTCCGCCCCTTGTAGTAATTTGCTTAAATAATAGACAGACTTATGTTATGATCCTTCTATTTTGATTAGTACAGAACTAACGGCCGCGTCGGAGATCGAGATGTAGATATACAATGGTTCCCCTCACGTCGGTTTGGCCAACAATAGGGATGTCGTCAAATATTCTTTGAGCTGGTCGAAGGCCCGATCGCATTCTTCGGTCCAAACAAAGTTTTTTGCTTTTCGAAGCGTTTGGAAGAAGGGCAAACTTCTATCTGCGGATTTTGATATGAACCTGTTCAACGCTACGATTTTCCCTACCAGGCTTTGTACTTGGGAGATGGTTTTGGGAGGCTTCATTTCAGTTATGGCTCGAATTTTTTCTGGGTTGGCCTCAATTCCTCGTTGATGTACCAAATAGCCCAAGAATTTTCCTGACTTAACACCGAAAGTGCATTTCGCGGGATTTAACTTCATGCGATATTTTCTCAATATCCGGAAACATCGATCAAGATGTTTTACGTGATCCGCTTCGTTCATGCTTTTGACTAACATGTCATCTACATAGACTTCCATTATCTCTCCGATTAACTCTTTGAACATTAGGTTTACTAACCTTTGGTAAGTAGCCCCGGCATTCCTTAAGCCGAATGGCATTACTATAAAGCAATATACTCCCTGCTCGGTTATGAACGCAGTTTTCTCTTGGTCCTGCTCATCCATGTATATTTGATAAAACCCTTGAAAGGCATCCATCATGCTGAAGATCGCAAAGCCAGCGGTTGAGTCAACTAATAAGTCGATCCTAGGGAGGGGATATGGATCACGCGGGCATAATTTGTTAAGGTCGGTAAAATCGTTACACATTCTGCACTTGTTATCCTTTTTATCCCCTTTTGCTACTAGAACGACATTACATAACCATTCTAAGAAGTGTATTTCTCGAATTTGTTTCGCTTTGAGTAGCCTTTCTACTTCTGCTTTGATGATTTTATCTTTTACCGGCCGTGATTTCACTTCTTTTGTCTAGCGGGTTTTGCCATGGGATCAATTTTTAGCAAATGCTTGATTACTCGAGGATCAATTCCTTCAATGTCATTCGCGCTCCAAGCGAAGACGTCGACATTATCTCTGAAGAAGTTGATAGACATTACTTCCCCTTCTTTGCTCAATTCAGTACCTATTCTTGTTGTTTTGGACGAGTCACCTTGTACTAGAATTACATCCTTATGTTCTGATGGCTTCAAAGCTAAATCTAGCGGTTCTTTTCCCTTTTTATCTATTCGATCAGTACTAAGGATTTAAACCTCGTTTCTAACGAGATCGTTTTCGAGTTTTCTTTTGCTCGGGGTCATTGATTTGGGGTGATCTTTCAAAGTTAAAGAGGTGTTGTAGCAATCCCATGCCATACAGTGATCATTCATTATTTCCCCGATACCTCTGTCGGTCGGAAATTTTATTTTCTTGTTGGTCCCAAGTGGTCAGATGAGGTCTAGAGGGGGGGGGGTGAATAGACCTCTGAAAATTTTTGAACTTAAAAAGTTTTCAGTCTTCTGTCAGCAGACTAAGCTGATGAAGAACAGTAAGCAGACTAGTCTGATCGTGAACAAATCTTGAACAGACGACTGACCACTCTTCTTACAATGACTTAGCTGTTTTTCAGCAAACAGTTTTTCAAGAGTATACTTGCAGCGGATTGTTTAAAAGTGTTTTTCACAAGTAAACTAAGTTCTAAAAAGATTTTATCCCCAGTTTTCAAACTCCTTATAAAATCTTTTTGATTGATTCAAAGTGTTTAAAATGCAAACTTTAAAATATGCAAGAAAACTTTAAATGCAAGATAACACAAAGAATTTTTATAGTGGTTATATGGATAAAAATCCTTTAGTCCACTCTTCCAGATCACACAGATTCTGGGTTATACTATAATCACAAAGATTACAATATTTCTCCACTTACACCTAAACAACTAATGAGAAGGCTGTAAGCTCGCAATAGGAATTCACAAAGAAAACCTATCCTCTAAAGTAGAATCACTCACACAGATGGATTCTCACTTCGCACAACACTCAGCTATTACAAAATCACTCAGATAATGTTTTTCTGATTTCTTCAACTGGGTTTCTGTCAACAGATGACTTCCACCAGACGAGTGAGCTGTTCGAGCTTTTGAGACTTAGAGAAATTCTGCTTCAAAATTTCGATCTCTGATTGTTGTTGTGTTCTTGCTCGATTTGAAATTCAGCTCTATTTATACATGGAGATGAAATTATGACCGTTGAAGGCAAGTCACAATTCAAATCCATCCTTCAGCTCTTTTTGAAACGGCTCCCTGCAGCATTCCGTACTGTGTACAGTACCTTTCTGTCCATCGCATTTAATGCTGCATTTAATGCACTCTGCTGATCCGAGGATATCTTCAATCATTTGCCATTACTACCCTTCTCTTACAGCATTTATTACACTTAGGTGCATTTATTACCGTTGGACTAATCTCATGACCTCTTCTACTCTGCTGATCAAAACGACTCTGCTGATAGATACTCTGCTGATCAAATACTGAACTCATCTGATTTGACTCGGCTGATGATCTACCCTTCTGTTCGCTGATTCAGCAAGAGATCACTAGTCTTCTGAGCTTTGAACTTTGAACTCTTCTGATGTCTTCTTTTACCAGTTCAATATTCTTCTAAGGGAACTAAGCTTTCCATACTTAGCTGATTATGACGTTTTGGAAATCATCAAAACCTTCCCTTAATTACTTGTCTTCTTTCATCTTCATCTTCATCCAACAATTTCCCCCTTTTTGATGATGACAAAACTCCAGCTAAGTACCTGTACCTAAACTAAAGTTTTGATCCTCAAAAATTTCTGAGATAGAAATGATATGTTGGAGTCAAACTTGCAATTTTATAAATATAGAACTGATTACATTTTACAAGTTGAAAGATGAGAAGTACAAAATACTTTAAAAGATTACAAGAATTTTTAAAGAAAATCTAGCTAAGCTAGTCTTCTGTCTTCTTTTTTTCTTCAGCAGACTTGGAGGTTCCAACTTCCAATTTCTGCATCAACAGCTCTAGCTTCTTCTTTTTAACATCAGGATCAAGCTGTTCTTCAACTGAATCTTTGGCAGCAGCTAGTTCTTTGTCTGACTTGGCTTTTGCTTCAGATTCTTCCTCATCAGCTTGGTCTTCTTCTTCTGTGATCTTCTCATCTGCTAATCTGCTTGTGTCTTCATTTGCTGCTTCATTCCTATTATTAGCAGACTCTTCAGATTCTTCTAACACTTCTGTTTCTTCAGCATTTTGATTTCCTTCCCTTTGGAAATCAACCCTTTGCTGTCCAAATATCCTTTCTTCCCCCTTTTTGTCATCATCAGCAGGGACAGATGGATATTGTGGCACAACTGGTGTGATTAGAAGTGAATCACATAGAAGCTTGATGTTTTCTTCCATAGCATTGATCTGAGCTTGCTGTTTAAGTTGATTGGCTTTAACAGTCTTGACTTCCTTGAGCAAGTCTTCTCCTTGATCACCCAACTGGATTTGAGTTCCCAGAATCCAATTTGATGAAGCAGTGAAGTCTTTCATCATGTTGCCCATGACTTCATCTTCTGCTTGGAGGGCCAATTCAACAGTCTGTTCAATCTGCTTCCAACCTTCAGTGGTGCTTTGTGTCCTTCTCCTGAGTATATCCATATCCTGACATATAGATTGTACATTCTGAGCAGTATCTTTCATTAAGTCAGTAGGAACAGCAGCAGCAACCTTCTGAATAGGTTGATGAACAGCAGCTAACACTTCTGCTTTTAACTCTTCTTTCATCTCCTTCATGGATTTGGTAAACATTAGATGAATAGAGTCCAACAGATTTGAAGTTGAAGGTATATCTGTTGTTGCAGCAGGTGTTTCTTTGATGAGTTGCTCTGTTGAGTGAGTTGTTAGGGCAAGAGACTGATCAGCTGATTTATCAGCAAGGCTTGGAGTGCTTTCCATTTCCTTAGCCTGATCATCTCCATCAGCAGCAACTTCTTTCTCCTTTGACTGATCTGCTGGAATTTCTTCTTCCTTCTTTGATTTATCAGCAGCCTCAGACTTGTCTCCCTGTTTTCTCTTCTGATCAGATGGGTCTGAAGTACCCTCTTTTTGCTCTGGTTGATCAGATGACTTTTCTTTCTCTCCATCAGCAGGGGCTATAATCTTCTTGACAGCTTCAACTGTCCTCATCAAACCTTCATTGTCAACAGCAGACCTGTTACAAATCCAAGTAAAGTTGTCAAGAGGAATAAAGGTAGTTGATGATTCCTCTGGCAGCTCCTCATAGGGTTTGATGTTTGGTCCATAGACAATATGCTTGATGTTTGGAAGTGGGACCATTGAGCTTGGCTGTCCCCTTAACTTCCTTGCTTTCTTGGCCCAAAGCTCCATTGCTTGAGCAATAGCCAACTTGATAGATCTTTCTTTCAGATCTACAGAGTCATCAAAATCCTCAGGAATGGATGCAAAGATCTTCTTGGCTTCTTCTTTGACCACATGACAAATCCTCATCCTTAACCTGTCCAGAAAGAATTCTGAATCAAGTGCTTGAATGAGTGAATTTGTTTCAAGCCATTTCAATACCCAGTCTTCTGTAGCCTTGAATTCTTTCCACTTGGCCATTTCAGCAGGACTCTTGGTTAATCTGAATTCTCTCCATCTATTGTATTTGATCTTTTCAGAGTGGAAGAGTGTCAGACGATTGACTCTTTCATTTTCAGCATCAAGTCTTCTGAGAAATTCTTCAAAGATCTCAGGATCTTCCCTGACAATCTCTAAAGATAATCTTATTTCTTCTCTCCTCTTTTCCTTGATCTTAGGTGCAGGCATAGCTGGGATTGGTTTGTTTGGATCCCTTGATTCACCAATCACTATCCCACCACCTTGCTGATGACCATGAGCATCCGTCATACTTGCTTCAATGACAGCAGCCAACTCTGCTGCCTCAAAAGCATCTCTCTGTTCTTGGGTCATTTTGCTGGCCTCTTCTTCCAGCCTTTTTAATTCTAGGCTTTTCAGCCTATCTTCTTCTGCTTTCTCAGCAGCCATCCTTTGCTTTTCAGCATCATCCAGTTTCTTCTTCTCTGCAGCAGTTATACAAGTTGAAGCTTTGCCCTTAATGGCTCTTTTTCTTTTAGCTTCAGGACTTTCAACTATTTGAATAGGTGTTGCAGCAACTGGAGTAGGATGCAGCAACAGAATTTCTCCCTCTTGTGGTGTACTAATCTGCTGTTCCTTTTCTACATCAGCAGATAGTGCAGCAGTAGAGTCTTCTGTTGTCCCTTCAACTGTAGGAACACTTTCTGGTTCAGCAGTAGCAGCCTTTGCAGTTTCAACAACTGGTTCTTCAATATGCAATGGCCTTTCTGCCTCAGTTGTTGTTTTCCTCACAGTTACAGCAGGCTCTTCAGGGAAAGTGACCTTTCTCTTGGCCTTTGACTTAGGAATCTTCTTGATAGCAGGGGGGTTGGCAGTAGGAGGTCCCCTTGCCTCACTCCTAGTCCTTAGTCTCTTCAGTCTTTGAAGTGGAATTTCCTCTTCAGACTCAGTTCCTTCAGAGGATGACCCTGTCTTCATGTTTTCAATTTCAACAGTGAAGTCATCTACCACCTTCTTAGAGACTTCAATTTCAGGCTCTGCTGATCCAGCTACAACAGCAGACTGTGCTGTTGGCTCAGCAGACTGACTAGTCTGACCTTCCTTCTTGCTCTTCTTAGAAGGAGTCTTCTTAGCCTGTTTGGGTGCTTTTCTCTTTGGTTTTTCCACCAGTTGCCTTACTGGTTCGTAAAGTTTGAACTCTTTGCTTCCATGGGTTTGCTTTCCTCCACCCATAGGGCATTGTAGAGAGGCAAACAAGTTACTCAGCAGAATGGCATGAGAATGCCTTTTATCACTTATCAGCTCATAAACATGAGCAGCCCAGTTCACTTTCATCCCATAGTAGATGCAAATCATAGTGTGAAGCCTTCTTCTAGGTAAACCATCCAGAGAACCCGTAGCACAATCCAAAACCTTTGCTATGATATCAGCAAATCTTTGGTATTCATCCTTCAGCTGGGTCTTCATCAAAGTCCCAGTCATCTCCTCTCCCTTCTTAGCACATATTCCCCAAAATTCCTCTTCTTTTTCTGACCCTAACGCGGTCACATCTCCTCCCTTGTCTGTCAGCTTATAAAGTTCATGTAAAACATCAGCAGATACAGCAATTTTCTTACCACCTATGACAGCAGTCATAACGGTGTCATCATCGTTGAACTCCCTGGAAGTATAGAAGTGGTATACATCTTCAAGATAAACCCTATCTTCGTGTGCTTCCAAGACTGGGACCAAAGATGCTTCCTTGATCTTTTCCAGTAAAGCGCGCATCAAATCGGTGCCAGAGAAATGGAATTTGTTGTAGTTGAAGTATCTTCCCTCAATAACTTTGTCCATTTCTGAGATTTGTGAGTAAATTCTGCAAAATAATGAACTTTCGCAACAAGAGGGTTTGAGAGATAGAGAGTTTGAGAATTTTTGAGTGCGTAAGACGACTATGCTGTTCAGATCGGATTTTATAGGTTTCCTTTTGATTCGGTTTTCGTGATTTATCTAAACCGTTGATCTAATCTGACAGATTTTAATCGTGCGGATGAGAGTCGCGGATTTCAATTTTATTATTTTAATGTCAGATGGGCGGGAAACTCTATCGACACTAATCTGTTTACTTATAAAAGCGTGTTACTAATAATGCGTTTTATGACCATGCTCATATAAGGTATCAGATGAGTAGAGTTAAACTTATCTGACAGACGAGTGATCTGTTATCTGATATTACTAGAGAATGCCAATAGCTAGTAATCTTCCTCTGCTGTTTGTCAATCCAGCAAGATAAAATAATCTTCACTCTTCAAGAATTAAGAACACATCTTCTTGGTAACATAACTTCAACTAACTGTCATTAACAGATTTCATCTTTAGAACAGAAGTACCGCTAGTCTTACACGTTCCCCCTGTCTTTAAGAATTCATAAGTTAACTAGTCTGTTGAGAGTTAATTCTTGAAATAAATGACTGATGACTAAGCTGTTGAACTCCAGTCTTCTGATGAGTTCCCCCTCAGCTTATGCATCCAGGTTAAGTAATCCTAACTCAGCTCTTAGAGTTGAGAACCTTGCTTCACTTAGAGGTTTGGTGAAGATATCAGCAATCTGATTATCAGTATGAACATACTCAATCAAAACATTGCCTTTTTCCACATGATCTCTAATGAAATGATGTTTAATCTCAATATGTTTAGTCCTTGAATGACTTGTAGTGTTCTGAGTAAGTGAAATTGCACTTGTATTGTCACAGTAGATTGGTATTCCACTGATCTTGATGTTGTAGTCTTCTAGTTGGTGCTTCAACCAAAGTATCTGTGCACAACAGGCTCCAGCAGCTATATATTCAGCTTCAGCAGTAGATATAGAAACTGAGGTTTGCTTCTTACTCATCCATGAGATCAGACGACTGCCTAAGAACTGACAGGCACCTGTTGTGCTCTTTCTGTCAATCTTGCAGCCAGCAAGGTCTGAATCTGAATAACCAATAAGCTCAAATCCAGATTCTCTAGGATACCACAATCCCAATTCTTGAGTGCCTTTAACATACTTCAATATTCTCTTGGCAGCTAAGAGATGAGATTCTTTGGGGTTTGATTGAAATCTTGCACAGACTCCAACTGAGTACATTATGTCAGGTCTGCTTGCTGTTAGATACAACAATGAGCCAATAATGCCTCTATATTTGGTTATGTCCACTGATTTGCCATCTTCATCTTTATCCAAACGAAGACTTGTAGACATAGGAATGTTAGCTGTTGAGCTAGTTTCCATACCAAATTTCTTGAACAGATCTCTTGTGTACTTTGCTTGGCTAATGAATATTCCATCAGGCAACTGTCTAACTTGCAATCCAAGAAAGTAATTAAGTTCACCCATCATGCTCATTTCAAACTTATTCTGCATCAGCTTGGAGAACTTATCACACATCTGTTGGTTAGTTGAACCAAAAATAATATCGTCCACATATATTTGCACAAGTAATATATGATTTTCCCATTCAATTGTGAACAAGGTTTTATCTACCTTACCTTTACGAAATCCTTTAATTAAAAGAAAATCAGATAGGGTATCATACCATGCTCTTGGAGCTTGTTTCAGTCCATAAAGGGCTTTCTTCAGACGATATACTTTGTCCTCTTCTTGATAGACTTCAAATCCTGGAGGTTGTTCAACATAAACTTCTTCTTGCAATTCTCCATTGAGAAAAGCAGACTTCACATCCATCTGATAGACAGTGAAGTTCTTGTGAGCAGCATAGGCAAGAAACAGTCTGATTGCTTCAAGTCTTGCTACTGGTGCAAAAGTTTCATCAAAGTCAATTCCTTCTTCTTGACAATAACCCTTGGCCACTAGTCTTGCTTTGTTTCTGGTGACAACACCATCTTCATTCATTTTATTTCTGAATACCCACTTAGTGCCAATTACTCTTTGATGACTTGGTCTAGGAACTAAGTACCAGACTTCATTCCTTTCAAATTGATTCAACTCTTCTTGCATAGCTTCTATCCAGAAGGAGTCATTGAGAGCTTCTTCAATTTGTTTAGGCTCTATTTGAGATAGAAATGTGACAAACATAGCATCTTGTGCAGCAGCTCTTCTTGTTTTCACTCTATCTAAAGGATCACCAATAACCAATTCAGGAGGGTGATTCTTGAGCCATCTGAGATCAGGTTGCAGATCAGGATGTTGTCCTCTGTTATGATCTTGCAACACTACTGTTGGAGTTCCAGTAGTAGTCTGTTGAACATTTGCCGTCTGTTGAACAGTCTCTGGTCTGTCAGCTGTTTGCAACTCGTCTGTTAGACAATCAGCATTGTGATTATGAACAGCACTTGAGTTAGCAGCTGAACTTAGATTAGGTAGTATGATGGGAACATATTCTTCATTTCTTCCAACGTCTAACTTCTGTAAATCAGCAGACAGATCTTGATTTACACTTTGATTCTTTTCAGAAGATTGACTTGGCTCATCAAATACTACATGGATAGATTCTTCTATTAGCAATGTTCTTTTATTGAAAACTCTATAAGCCTTACTAACAGATGAGTATCCTACAAAAACAGCTTCATCAGCCTTTTCTGCAAAAGCAGTAAGGTGATTTTTCCCATTATTCAATACAAAACATTTACAACCAAAAATCTTAAAGTAATGAATGTTTGGCTTTCTGTTGTTCCAAACTTCATATGGAGTCTTGTTCTGATTTTTGTTGATCATACATCTGTTTTGGGTAAAACATGCTGTATTTGTTGCTTCTGCCCAAAATCTTTGTGGCAGCTTAGCTTCAGCTATCATGGTTCTGACAGCTTCTTTCAGTGTTCTGTTTCTCCTTTCAGCAACACCATTCTGTTGAGGGGTTCTAGCAGCAGAATACTCATGATGTATTCCTTTGATATTACAATACTCTTCAACAGTAGAGTTTGTAAACTCTGTCCCTCTATCTGATCTGATCTTCAATATCTTGATACTCTTCTCATTCTGGATCAGTTCCATCAGATTGGTAAGATGTTCCTTGGTTTCACTTTTCTTCTTCATGAAAATCACCCAAGTATATCTTGAATAATCATCCACAACAGCTAGGCAGTATTTCTTTCCACCATTGCTGACTGGATCAATGGGTCCAAATAAGTCCATATGCAACAGCTCCAATATTCTTCCAGAAGATTGGTGCTTCTTTTCTTTGAAAGATGACTTGATTTGTTTACCCTTCTGACAGGCGTCACAGAGCTTGTCTTTGCTCATGACTGCTTTTGGAATCCCTTCTACCAAATCATTCTTGATTAATCTGTTTATGGTCTTGAAGTTTAAGTGATTCATCCTCTTGTGCCATAGCCAACTGACTTCACTTGGTGCAGATGCCACCAAACAAATACTTGAATTCTTGTCAACAGAATTCCAGTCAACTATGTAGATATTTCCTTGTCGTCTTCCAGATAAAATTACCTTCTTTGTACCAATCTGTTCAACGTAGCACTTATCTGTTGAGAAGATGACTGAATATCCCTTGTCACAAAATTGACTTATGCTCAGCAGATTATATTTTAGGCCTTTAACATAGGAGACGTCAGATATCTCTATGTTTCCCTTGATTAATCTTCCTTTAGCTTTAATCTTGCCTTCTTTGCTGTCTCCAAAAGTGACTTTTGGACCATCCACAGCAACTGCATCAGTCAACTCATGTATGTTTCCACACATGTGCCTTGAACATCCACTGTCCAAGTACCAAATCTTCTCTACTTTACTCCTACTCCTAATCCTAACCTACAAAACAAAAATAAAATTGTTTTAGGTACCCTTATTGAGAGGGTCCTGAAGGATTAGTTCCACCCTTGACAACCCAAGATGTTGAAGTCTTAGGCTTCTTAGGTTTCTGAGTTTTAGGAGCATGAACAGTTTCATTTTTATCATAGTTATCAGATAAGTCATGTTGATGATCAGTATGATATGAATAGTGTTCATAAGCAGGGTAAGGTGCATGATATGCAGGATATGCATGCATTGGATGAGCAGGGTAAGGTGCATAGTAATTAGGAAACTGAGGTGCATGATACATAGGATGATATGCAGCAGGTTGCACATAATATGACTCATTTCCATACCAAGCATTTTGATTTTTCTTATTCTTATGCTTCTTTGGTTTACTAGATGCTTGCTCATTTGATTTTGACTTAGTTTTGCCAACAGATTGATTCAATTTAGCTTTATCAGCAGACTTCTTAGGACTCTGCTGTTTGGTCTTACTAGTCTGATTTCCTACACTAGGCTCTTTGCTCTTTTTAGCCTTAGGAGATTTCTTCTCCTTTACCACTTTCTCAGTTGAGGTAGGTCTAGAGGTTTGAACATACAGAATGACCTTACTATTGTCAGCTGATACAAATTTTTCAGTATGGTTCAACTCTAATTTTTCCTTTTCTAAAGGTGTCTCCTGTTTACTAGATGTATGCATGGATGCAACAGTAGACTTATCATGAGACTCAATGATTTTCTCAAGTTCCATGATTTTTCCTTTATAAACCTCACATTCAGCTTTCAGAGATTCATGCTCTTGCTCAAGCTGTTTATATTCAGCTGATTCTTTTGGCTTTTCAGCTAAAAGTTTCAGTGAACTATTTTGCTCTTTTAGCAAGTTCATCTCTTCCTTAAGCTTAACAAACTCTCCAGCAATAGTAGTATTATTCAACATCATTTGCTCTAGAGAATTAAACAGTTCATTTTCTTGAGGAGTTACCTCATCCTCAGAGTCATCAGATTCCTTTGCCATCAGGCACAGGAGAGCAGGTTTTTCTTCATCAGACGATTCTTCATCAGACGAGTCTGAGTCTGAATCAGATGAGTAGACGGCAGCTGGCTTTTCTGCTTCAGCCATCATTGCCTTGGCTCTCTGATGCTTTCTTTCTTTTCTCATTTTCTTCTCTTCCTCAGTGTACTTCTCTGCTTTTGGATATGGGCAGTCTCTTATGAAGTGTCCCAATTTCCTGCAGTTGTAACACATTAGTTTTGATTTATAATCTTCTTTTTCCTGAGAAGAAAAATTAGGTTTAGAAGTAGAAGCAGCATGATTGTATTTGTTTTTCATCTTTCTCTTATAGAACTTCTTGAAGTTGTTCATCAATAATGCTACATCTCCAGCAGTGTACTCCTTTTTGTTGAGTAGAGTGGCTTCATCAGATGAGTCCACTTCTTTGCTTTTCTGTGCTGGTCTTCTGGTGTTTTCAGCAGCAACAAGTGCAGCTGTGGGTCCTGAAGTTGAGGTTTCTTCAATTCCCATCCTTGGCAGTTTATACTCATAAGCCTTGAGTACGGAGAACAGCTCTGTAAGAGAAATCTTGCCCAGATCTCTTGATTCTTCCATTGCTGTCACCTTCATGTTGAACTTGGAAGGTAGGGCCTTCAGTACTTTGACAGTGATTTCTTTATCAGTGAAAGTCTTTCCCAGCTTCAAAACTTCATTCAGAGTTCTGGTGAATCTGGTATCCATCTGATCAATGGTTTCTCCAGACTTCATCTTGAAGTTGTCCAGCTTCTCCAAGGCAACACTGAGCTGATGCTCTTTAATAGCATCATTGCCTTCGCTCATGTCACGAACCTTATCCCACATCTCCTTTGCAGTTTTGCAATGTTTGACTTTGTCAAACCGATCATTATCCAGGGCTTTAGTCATGATGAATCTCCCAACTTTATCTAGATTGTAAAGCTTTATTTCTTCTGGAGTCATCTCATGAAGGTCTTTCTCCACAACCGTATCTACTTCATTTATCTTTATGGTCTTTGTGAATCTGAATGGACCTTTAATGATACATGTGTGCATGTTGTCATTATAGGCAGCAAGGAAAATCTCCATTCTGATTTTCCAATCCTCAAAGGACATACCAGCAATGTGGGGAACATGACTGATACAATCCATTTTTCAAAAAGTTTCTGTTTTTCAAAAAGATGCTCTTTTGAAAAGTTTTGAAAACCTTTGAAAAACACTCGGATCAAGCTCGTTGATCAGGCAGCTGATTCTAATGAACCACCTGCTCTGATACCACTTGTTGGTCCCAAGTGGTCAGATGAGGTCTAGAGGGGGGGGGGTGAATAGACCTCTGAAAATTTTTGAACTTAAAAAGTTTTCAGTCTTCTGTCAGCAGACTAAGCTGATGAAGAACAGTAAGCAGACTAGTCTGATCGTGAACAAATCTTGAACAGACGACTGACCACTCTTCTTACAATGACTTAGCTGTTTTTCAGCAAACAGTTTTTCAAGAGTATACTTGCAGCGGATTGTTTAAAAGTGTTTTTCACAAGTAAACTAAGTTCTAAAAAGATTTTATCCCCAGTTTTCAAACTCCTTATAAAATCTTTTTGATTGATTCAAAGTGTTTAAAATGCAAACTTTAAAATATGCAAGAAAACTTTAAATGCAAGATAACACAAAGAATTTTTATAGTGGTTATATGGATAAAAATCCTTTAGTCCACTCTTCCAGATCACACAGATTCTGGGTTATACTATAATCACAAAGATTACAATATTTCTCCACTTACACCTAAACAACTAATGAGAAGGCTGTAAGCTCGCAATAGGAATTCACAAAGAAAACCTATCCTCTAAAGTAGAATCACTCACACAGATGGATTCTCACTTCGCACAACACTCAGCTATTACAAAATCACTCAGATAATGTTTTTCTGATTTCTTCAACTGGGTTTCTGTCAACAGATGACTTCCACCAGACGAGTGAGCTGTTCGAGCTTTTGAGACTTAGAGAAATTCTGCTTCAAAATTTCGATCTCTGATTGTTGTTGTGTTCTTGCTCGATTTGAAATTCAGCTCTATTTATACATGGAGATGAAATTATGACCGTTGAAGGCAAGTCACAATTCAAATCCATCCTTCAGCTCTTTTTGAAACGGCTCCCTGCAGCATTCCGTACTGTGTACAGTACCTTTCTGTCCATCGCATTTAATGCTGCATTTAATGCACTCTGCTGATCCGAGGATATCTTCAATCATTTGCCATTACTACCCTTCTCTTACAGCATTTATTACACTTAGGTGCATTTATTACCGTTGGACTAATCTCATGACCTCTTCTACTCTGCTGATCAAAACGACTCTGCTGATAGATACTCTGCTGATCAAATACTGAACTCATCTGATTTGACTCGGCTGATGATCTACCCTTCTGTTCGCTGATTCAGCAAGAGATCACTAGTCTTCTGAGCTTTGAACTTTGAACTCTTCTGATGTCTTCTTTTACCAGTTCAATATTCTTCTAAGGGAACTAAGCTTTCCATACTTAGCTGATTATGACGTTTTGGAAATCATCAAAACCTTCCCTTAATTACTTGTCTTCTTTCATCTTCATCTTCATCCAACATTTCTGATGATAAGTAGAGACAACAGCTCGGAATAGGTTGAGGGCTGGTCATCCTAATATTGCGTTATAAGCGAAGGGTGTTTCTACCACTAGAAATTTTACTAGCTTCACTGTCCGGTGCGGTTTTTTCCCGAGTGATACACTTAAGGTTATTGTTCCGTTGGGGACGATTTCGGATCCTCCAAACCCTACTAATGGTGTAGCTACTTTCTGTAGGTTTATCTGTCCCAAGTTCATATAGGCTAAAACCTCCCGGGAGATGATATTCGCCGAGCTCCCATTATCGATTAGGATCCTTTTGACATTATAATTCGCTATTTCTAGCGACACTACCATCGGGAAATCGGGGATATCCTCTTTTGTGTCCCAAACAATGTTTTTGGGTACTTCGCCTTCGTTAAAGCTGATCAGCTGGTCGTTTGTTGGTTTGTTTTCTAGAGTCCATATTTCTTTTGGGTATTTTAAGCTTCCAATTATGGATCTAGCGGTCCTTCGTCGAGCGTTACGACTATCCCCGCCTGCGGGTCCTCCGAAAATTATATGGATGGTACCATTGATCTGGTCATGGTTCAACTCCTGTGTAGGACCGTGCTCGGGTGACCTTCGACGAGAACTCCTTCTTTGATTATTATTCCGAGGGCTTCTACTTCTTCCCCTCTTGCGGTTATCTCGCTCTAGATAGTCGTCTAGTTTTCCTTGTTCGATTAGTTTTTCAATTTCTTTTTTAAGATGAAAACAATTTTCTGTTCGATGTCCATGTGTCTGATGGTACTTGCAGTACAACTCATAGTTTCGTGATCCTGGTCTGGGCTGAGCGATTTTCTTCGCTTCAGGGATCCAATTATTCCTTTCTAGCACTTCCAATATCTCTTCTAACGGAGCATTTAGCCTTGGGTGTTCTACTTGATTAACCCTGCCTCTGATTGCTAGTTCGGGGTTTCTCGGTCTTTGATAGAAATTAGGCTGTCTGTCTTGGTCGGTTTTATTGTATTCCAACCGCTGGAAAACGTTGCCTTTTCTAAAAGATCGTTCATAATCCATGGATCTTTGGGCAGGAATCCTATAATGCCGTTTGGAGCCTGAAGTTGTGGCTTTGTTTTTGTTTTTATCTTTAAAGGAATTCATCTCTTCTTGGGTCATATATTTAGACGACAAGCTCATGATGTCGGCAAACGTTCTTTGTTGTTTTCGACTGAGGGCATTTCCGAACTGCCTATTCTTCGTGAGGTCGAAGATAATAGAAATTATGTAATCGATATTCGGGGAATCGATTTTAAGTAATTCTACGTTAAATCTCGCCAACCAGTTTCTTAAGGATTCTCCCTCTTGTTGGTGTATAGTTCCTAGGTAGCTCATCGGAAGTTTTTGCCTCTTCTGACTGGCAAACTGCTGTGTCAATTTGTTGCACAATTCCCGAAAACTGAATATGGAGTTGACCGGTTGCTTGGCGAACCAGTCCAAAGCGAGTCCTTCAAATGTGGTCACCATTAATTTGGCGGTGAATTCCGCCGAGTGAGCGTATAAGTTCATTATATTCGTGAAGCTAAAAATATAGTCATCCGGATCAGTGGTTCCGTCGTATCGGGGTAGTCTACCCGGGACCTGTCCGATTGACTGCGCCTCCTTTATTTCTCTGCAGAAGGGAGAACAGGCCGCAAGGCTCTCCTGGAGTTTCGTGGTTCGGGCCCACGGGTTTTGAACAGATCGTAGGCGTTGCTCGAGTCGTTCCTGCACCATTCTTTCGATTTCTCTCTCCGAGAATCGCATTATTCGTGGTCGATCTGGGATGGCATCATCTATGTCATCCTCGATAGGGATTATTGTACGTTCCTTGGACCCACTGCGCCGCGGCTGTGGTTTTCTTTGTCCTGGTTTCCTTTGTGGATGGTTATCGGATGGTTTTGAATTGCCCTGCGGCGGACTGTGTAACGAGCGTCGCTCACTTGCCGGGTTGTCAGCTTGTTGAGAGATTTGATCGTTTTGCCTTGGCGCTCCTTGAGCGGGATTTTCCCTGGCAGTCCTAACGTTTCGAGGAATTTAATCAAGTACAAGTAATTCTTCTGGAGAGAGTGATTTAACGAGCATCGCGATCTGTCGCAATTTCTCCTGAGCGCCCGGGAGAGGAACGGGGATCGCAGGGACTTCCGGTTCTTCCGGTATTGTACCGGGAAGACCTCCTTGGGGTTCCTGCTGATGGGGGTGGGTATCCTGCAAATTCTCGTTCGTGTTGTGAGCGTTATTATCATTGTTGTCCTCTAGTTCTTCAGATGTGTTATGACCGGTGGTTGTGTTACTTCTTGCTCCAATACGAGCGCTTTTCCTTGGGCGAGCTATATGTCGATCGAATAATTAACCTAGCCCCACGGTGGGCGCCAACTGATTTAACCGGATTTGGTCGGGTTCAAGATATCAGTAAAATTGTGATATTGGGGATTTTCAATATATATATTTTATAGGGCTCTGTTACTTTATTCAGGATGGATCAAAACTCAAGGAAGAGCTATATCGTAAGAACAATAAGTAAATATTGAAACCAACGTAAAAATAACACAAATATGAAGAGAAAGCTCTTTATTTATTGAATAATAATGAGTTGTGCTGTTAATGCAGAATTCCATGGCGTATTTGCCTTATGATTCAGAGTTGTTTAATACAATGATTGACTAGGTATTTATATCATACTAAACCTAGCGTTACAAGGAAATATAGTCCTAATAGGACTCGGCCCAAATATCCTTCTTGGGTCCAAAGTATAGTCTTCTTGTCGAAGAGAGCTGTATTCGGCCGGGTCGATAAGATGAACCCGAACTGTCTGATTTGGTCGAACCGATCTTATGTACTTTAGTCGATCCGCACATTAGGTAGGGTGCGAAATAGCCCTCATCACGGGGTGTGCTGGTAAAGTGCTCACCGCGACGGTCCTTGCGAGATGCTGCTTCAGAGTAAAATGTTTTGACTCTTAATGGAGAAGCAGTATCTTGTTGTGGGTGAATGAGTATTGTCGGTTATCTGGCTGGTAATGCTCATTTCGTATGGAGGAACATTTGATCTTCAGAGCCTGGCCATCGAACTAAAGAAGTCGATCATCCTGAGCAGCATGCTTCTTAGGTGGTCAGTCACTATTAACGAGGCACTAGGGAGGAGATTGATGTTTCCGTGGACATTGTCGTGAAGAGCACCAATCCATAGAATAGGATTAGTTATCTAAACAATTGTAACGATGTGTAAATCGTATATAGACCTTCGTAATCTAATCAAAGCTTTTTGTATGTAATTTATTACATGTTCCTTGAACACGGATGAATAAAACTTCATTATTACTCTTTGCGTTCTTCTTGTTGTTGTTTTCGTCTCAATCTTAGTTTATATTTATCATCGAGGAGCGTTTATCGAGCGGATCAATGTATACTCAACTCTTTTTGTTTAGACTTAGGTTTTTATACCAAAAGTCTATTAATCGATAAAAATAATCGAGGAGTGTTTATTGAGCGGATCAATGTATACTCAACTCTTTTTGTTTAGACTTAGGTTTTTATACCAAAAGTCTTTTAATTGTTGAAATATAATCGAGGAGTGTTTATTGAGCGGATCAATGTATACACAACTCTTTCTGTTTAGACTTAGGTTTTTATACCAAAAGTCTATTAATCGTTAAAAAATAATCGAGGAGTGTTTATTGAGCGGATCAATGTATACTTAACTCCTTTTGTTTAGACTTAGGTTTTTATACCAAAAGTCTTTTAATCGTTAAATGTAGATCGAGGAGTGTTTATTGAGCGGATCAATGTATACTCAACTCTTTTTGTTTAGACTTAGGTTTTTATACCAAAAGTCTTTTAATTGTTGAAATATAAACGAGGAGTGTTTATTGAGCGGATCAATGTATACTTAACTCTTTTTGTTTAAACCTAGGTTTTTATACCAAAAGTATTTTAATCGTTGAAAAATAATCGAGGAGTGTTTATTGAGCGGATCAATGTATACTCAACTCGTTGTATTGAGACTTAGGTTTTTATACCAAAGTCTTTTAATCGTTAAATGTAGATCGAGGAGTGTTTATTGAGCGGATCAATGTATACTCGACTCGATGTTGTTAGATCGAGGAGTGTTTATTGAGCGGATCAATGTATACTCGACTCGTTTGTTTCTTGGACTTGACCAATACTTATCGTAGGATTGCGAGGAATGTTTACCGAATCAATCGATTTATACTCAATCTCGATTTAATATTTAAAATCGCTAGAATCTTTAATTATCGAACTGTAGGCTAAGGCCTTTATTACAAAGAATAAAACTTATTAAAACAAAGTAAAGCAGCATGTTCTACTAAAATTTATTTACCATAGTATTTTCTAAGGTTGACTGCATTCCAGGTTCTTGGTAAGGCTGTTCCATCCAAGTGTGCAATTTTGTATGAGCCTTTCTTTCCTACGCCAATGACAACGTAAGGTCCATCCCAATTTTGTTGTAGCTTTCCCACATGCTTGGATACCTCTACCTTTTTCAAGACCAGGTCCCCTTCTTTGAAGGTTCGGATGCGTACCTTTTGATTGTAAGCCTTTTCCATGTTTGATTTGGTGGCTTGCAATCGTACGGCCGCTTTTTCTCTTAGAGCTTCAGTCAAATCAATATCATTTTCTCTTATCTTTTCATTTTCCTGGTCGTCATACATTTTAATCCTTGGTGTTGGAATTAACGTTTCGACAGGAATAACAGCTTCCGAGCCATATACTAGACTGAATGGGGTCTCCCCAGTTGAAGTTCTGACTGTGGTTCGATTGGCCCAAAGTACTCCTGGGAGTTCATCCAGCCATTTTCCTTTGGCTGCTCCTAATCTTTTTTCCAAGGATTTTATTATTTCACGGTTTGCTACTTCAGTCTGTCCGTTCACTCTAGGATGCCCGACCGAAGTAAAATTTTGCTGAATAGTTAGTTTTGAACACCGTTCAATTACATGTTTTCCCGCGAATTGGGTTCCATTATCAGAAATCAAAATTCTCGGGATGCCAAATCGACATACTATGAATTTCCTCAGAAAGTTAATCACTTGGAACTGAGTTATCCGTGCAAGGGCGATACATTCTATCCATTTGCTGAAGTATTCAACAGCAACAAGAACGTATGCTTTCTTGGATCTAGCTGCGGGGAAAGGTCCTACAATGTCCATTTCCCATTGATTGAACGGCCAACATACTGGTATCGGGTGTATGTTTTCGGCTGGTTGATGACATATATTAGTGATCTTACGCGATTTCGTTTGTTCGATCAAAGGTGGATTGTAGTGCTATAATAACAATATTAAAAGGAAAGTAAAGATCAATAGTAATTGTATTCGAATTAACTGGGTACAAATACAAGTATTTGGGGTCCTACTCGAGCATTATTGGATGCCGTACAAGCTAGAGAGTGAAATACATATGACCAAAACTATATTATATTTCCCAAGTGAGTCCGAGCAGCAGTCTCGAAGCTAGAGCACCTGGGAAGTTGTGTGTGGAGTCATAAATGCATGGGGTATTTATAGCTGAAATCGGGATCTAGGTGATCCATCTGCAGACATGCAATTCTCGGCCCATAAGTTTGGATCAGAGCTCGGCCCAACAGTAACTTTGGACCCAGGGCCGTCTGTACTTATGGTACTTGGGCATCGGGGTCGAACTCGATCTTGCGAGATAAGTACTGTTCGATCTCGCATGATTGTAGAAAAAGCAGAGCCCAAAATATCCCTCATCAATACTCCCCCACTTCTCGAGCGTAAAGCGAAGCTTAAGCTCGAAGAAGTATACATAGCCCAGGACGATTAGGGGGATGAACCAATCTCGGCATAAGCTTCGGGTATGCCTCATTAAAAACCTGACTCGGAAAAACCCTTTTGGGATAAAAAACGGGTCAGGGAAAAAGAGTGCACACTTAAGAAACCATGTAATGATGCCGTATCCGACATCGTCCTTGTCGTTCGTTGTCGGAATAGGAGTTTGCGATTTGGTTATTTCATCGCCATTCTATTTAATCTCCTTATCCCAAGGGCTGGTGTGAAAATACGGAGATAACATCTCTTTAATGCATCGCTCGTTATGTGGGTCTTCAATTTAGGAATTCCGAAAAGTATTGGGGCCGCAGGCGTAATTTTTCGAAAATATAATTTTAAGTTTACCTTGAGGGAGTTCAACCGTCGCGGTTACTCGGGGACCGGTTTGTAATTTCCTATTTTGTCCCCGTATATATAGTTAGGCGGAGGGTCGCTGTTTATTAAGGATTCTGAGGAGAAAACTCTAGATCGGAGCAGACAGATCGATAAGTGAGTTCTAGCAATATTTTTCGAGCAATCTTCATCTACTCATTATGTCGAGTTCAGTAGATTTGAAGGGAAAATCTCCTTTAGAGGAAAATAAGGCCGATAATCGAAAAGAGAAAGAAGTTGTAGAAGCTTGATCATCTGAGACCGAGAATCCGCGAAATTCGAGTTCCGCCTCTGATTCCAGCGGGGAGGGGCGGGAATCGAACTCTGAACCGGAAGACAGCGAAGATTAAAATTTGGGCGAAGCGACAGTCTCTGACGAGGAAGACGTAGAGGACGGGGACCTTCCCTTGGGGAAAAACGAGCAGAAGAAATATAGATTGAACCGTAAGGTTGTGGTCACGATCTTTGACTGTGAAGAGCCCTCGACCAGCGCAGGTCTAAACATGACTGAGGAGAGAGCAGATGAGATCGTCTGTTCCTATAAGGAAAAAGATCTGGACCAGTTGCAGGAAGAATTCGGCCAATATCTAGGCGCCGGTTTCTCGATTGTGCTTCCTACTTCTGATCAACGGGTTACCGACCCTCCCGCGGGCTGTCAAGCCTTCTATTCCAAACATTTCCACTACGGCCTACGCATCCCCTTCCCTCCTTTGGTAGAAAGCATTTTGGAGGCTTTCGAGTTGACTCCTTGCCAAATTTTACCAAACTCAATCGGTCTAATTATAGCCTTTTGCATGCTGATGAAGGCCAAAGGGAGAAAGGCGGTCTTTCAGAACTTTTGGCGGATATTCCAGATGAGTGCTTCCACGTCTTCGAACGCGGGTTATGTATATTTTTCTCAGAGACCAAAGATCTCGATCTTATCAGCCAATGTCAGCAGCAATTTGAAAGGATGGAAGCACGAATTCTTCTTTATTCGAGGACCAGATTCTCCGCCTTCTGAAGACAAGCCCGAGCCTACTCCGTATAATTGGCCTGGGGCAAAAACTTGGATATATGGTAAACGCCGTCTTGTGGGAAGTATGAAAAGTGAGATATCAGATGAATTTCTGCAATCTCTCCGTGCTGACCCTCATCAGAAATCATTGATGACACAGGAGGCGGTCTTGCGGTTGGCCGGGCTTAGTAGTTGCTCTTTTCCAGCCGATGCAATTGATTACGGGAAAGCCCGGATAGATCCTGCTAACGCTCCTTCTACGTTAGCCAAGATCGTTGATAAATTTCGAACATCAATAGCTGGTCGACATGTTGCTTCCTTTTCAAAGGGTAACAAAGGTCGGCCTCGTCTTCAAACATTGAAAACCTCTCGGAATGCGACTGGATCTAAGGCCGGGGTTGGGGCCATTGCAACTTCTAATGCCTTACTGGTAATTCCTCAGATTGCCAAAATAGGAACCTCTCGGTCTAGGGCTGAAGTGGAGGAGACTTCTAATCTCCAAGCTTCCGGTATCCTTCGGTCTGTTTTTCCGACCATTTCTTCCGATCCGAGCGATGAGGGGTACAGTAACTATACTCTCTTGGAGAATCGTGCCAGAGAGATTTTGCAGACCAGGGTGGCTCGCAAAAGAAGTAGCGATGTTCCTGAGTCCTCCAGGAGAGTCAAACCCTTTAGTCGAGGACCGAATCCTATAGTATGTCGGGCTGGCCATTCCGAGCCAGATCTGGCCGATTTCATCGAGGATCATTTGCAAGGACCGAGGGCGGCTGGATACCCGGAGGGTGGAACTGTTGAATCTGACTTAGGCCCCGAGGGCGAGCACACGGTGGATAAATCTCTTCGGATGTTCCTGGCCGGGAGATTCAAAGATGACACTATCCAATCTTTTGTTAAGAAAGATTTTGAGATAGTAGGCGATTACGCTCATGCTCATCAAAGGGTACCAGCTATTTCTGAAGGTTTTAACCTTTTTCTTATGATTCTTGTATTGCGTTTTTCATATCTTTTCCTTCGCAGGCCGGAGACCTGTTTACCCAAAATGCTCTTCGAGTGGCCGTACTGAGCGAAGAATCTCAGGCAGCACAGAAGGCCCTATACAATGTTCTGCAGGGTGAAGCTGCAAAGACCAGTCAGCTAGAGGATGCCAAAACTAGGTTATCTGAGATTGAAATAGAACTTGAGGAGACTAAGAAGGAGCTGGAGGCGAAGAGAACCCTAGAGGGTGAAGTGGAGAAATTAAAGCTGGAGCTCGAGCAAGCCAAAATGTCCGCCGAGCAATCTTATGAGCGAGGTCGAGCTGAGGCCAGGCTTCCCGCCATAAGGGAGTTTTTAGGGTTGCCTTTTCTTGATGCCTTAATTCGCTTGCGGTCAGGTGAAATTAATCAATCCTTCTACTATAAAGGAGCTCAGCATCTCCTTACTGCTGCGAAGGTCAAAGGCGCCCTTGACGACTACCTTCCTTACATGGATCCTTATAAGAATATTTTCGGGAAAGATTATAAGGCTTCTTCCCTTCCTCCCAAGCTCGAGAACTTGACCGTTCATGAGTTCGCTCCTTTTCTTGAGGAATTTGGAGTACCGATGCCAAATCCTGATGCGCTCGAAGCCCAGTTTGAGGATGAAAATGTGGATATTGAAGGGGATTCCCGCGATCAGGGGGAACAAGGTACTCCTTCTTCTGGTTCGAGTAAGTCTGCGGCTGATGTGCAAAGTAATGACGGAGAAGAGAGCAACTCGAGTAGTGATGATTCTGGCAGCTCGAAAAGCGATTCTAGTGAGAAGTAGGAACAAGAGCAATCGGACCATGGTTCTGGCGTGAAGGAATCCAGCCAGTAATGATTACTGTGTAATAGGGCTCGACGAACCATTGTAATTGTAAATTCATTTTATAGACTCGTGCTTTTTCCTGTTTAGCGGATGCTCGGTTTTAATTTTTTCTTAATGCCATGCTTAACCTTTTACCTATTTTACCATCTTGTTGAATTTTATAACGTCATTCTTGCATACTCAGTTGCGTCATCGAATCTTTCTTGGGAGTAGCGACTCATCAATCATTGCAATCCGCCTGATGTCGTCTCTCTTATAAATACCAAGGCCGTTTTACATTGGTTTCACAAAAACATTGCTCACAGTGATCGGAGCTTTAGAAAATTATTTCGGTTGAATCTTTTCCTGGAAATCAAGAGATGAATAAAAATTCGAACGCTTTCGTGACTTCTTTCGCGCCTTTCTTTAAACCAAGTGACGGCATAAATATAAGGAAAAGAAGTCGAACACCAATCAAGTCCATTAGTCCCGATCGGCTAAACTCTTATGAAGGAAATAAATCTTCGACTATTGCCCTTTCTTCGTGCTTGAAATCCAGGGGCTCGAACAAGAAAATTAAAAAGGTTTCTTTTGTGGAGGATGTAATTGGGCGCACTCGTTTCCAATCTGTACCTTCATTGGTCGGAGAATCTTCTGATTCGTTGTTTCCTTCTGGTGTCTCTTCATTTAAGAGAAACATAGCTCCTTTTGATACAGTGTTACATGAGAAATCCGACCCGACCCTTCTTCGGGCCAATATCTCTATCTCCGAGGCGGTTCTCTCGACTGGAGAATATTCCTCGTTCCTGTTTCAGTCTGGGTTGGAATCCCTTGCCCAGGTAATTCTTCCTAACCTCTTTACCATGATTTTCTAATTTCTTTATTTCTACCATGACGTATCTTTTATAAGTTCAGGCTGGCAAAGATTTTTCTAGGCTTTATGCGTTGGCCAAACATGAGATCGAACAACGGGCTTCTATTTCGCTCGAGCTGATCAGGAAAAAGACTGAGCTGGAACGCGCCCTGGAAACTAATAGATTTTTCAAGGAAAGATTGTCTCAGGATAAGTTAAGCTTAGAATTAGAGAGACTCAAAGATATCTCCGAACGCAAGAAAAGAAACTCCGAGCTTCGTGAGAGGGAAGCTTATATCCGTGGGTATGCTGATCGTAGTGCTGAAGTTCGAAAAGTCCTTTTTGAAAATAATTTCGTTCAGTAATACTGTGGTTTTCCTTTGTATCATGAGCTTGCTAAGATTTTTCTTGTATCATGAGTTTGCTAAGATTTTTCTTTGTTGTAACACCATACTTGTTGTAACGATATCTTTGTTGTAATGATAATATTGCTGGAATGTTGTTCTCTCTCTCTTTTTTTTTTTTTTTTTTTTTTTTATTGTCCCTCATTTCTCGGGGAGTGTAACGGTCAGAGCTTTTAATGCTCGTATCGTGGCCGTTCAGTCCAAGAGATCTACACCGTTGTTACGGAATTCTTTTCCCTATATATAGCTTCCTAAATTACCTTCATTTTTTACTCCTCTGTAAACGTTTCATTCGATCGATATGGATGTGTTTTTTCCTTTGTTGATCGGCTCCCTGTTCCATTCAATGTCAGTAATTGAAACGTTCGAGATTTTTATCCGAACCTTCTTTCCAAACTTTCTTGGAATTCCCATACGAAAATCTCTCGGCTAGGGTATCGACAGGCGAAAATAATTAGGACTAGGGTACCGGCAGGCGACCTGCTCTCTCTGATTCCAAGTCTTTGAGGCGGGCTCGACTTCCTGTACTCTGTCCTCCATTCAGTCGGGATAGTGGGTCTACTGCTGGAGGGGTTATTCTACGCTCGATCTCCATGTCTTCGAGGCGGCTTCTTGAAGGATGTGGTCTTCGAATTTACTAGAAGCGCCTCCAACTGGAGTTGCTTCCCTGTTTTTTTTTTTTTATTTGGTCCTTCATGGGCTTATTTGCAAGGAAGCATTGGATGAAGGGTAGAAGTGTACCAGCCTCACTTTCCTTCTTCGGGCATCCATAGGAATAACCATTTGTAGTAGGGTTGAACTAGATGTAAAATATTCCGATTAACTCAATTTCTTGAATGTAACCAAGAGTTCACATGTAATTTATCTGAAAGTTTATGAATGAAAATTTTCTTTCATATTGTTGTCGATCTTTGAATTTGTTCTCCGTAATTTGCAACATTCGCGAGATAATTTCATAAATAACTTGAGATAATTTTAATAATAGTTTAGGTTCTTCTCGGAACAATAGTCGTTGTGGAGAAATAATATGATAGGATTTAGATCGATTTTGAATATACCCTTGACTTAAGTGGCATAGCGACGGTTTTCACCCTTGGTCATTTCAGAGCGTTTTTAGCTCGAGGGTCATAGCAGAGGCTTTTACCCATTCAATATTTTCGATCTAAGGGGCATAGCAACGGCTTTCACCCTTAGTCGTATCAGAGCATTTTTAGCTCGAGGGTCATAGCAGAGGCTTTCACCCATTCAATATTTTCGATCTAAGGGGCATAGCAACGGCTTTCACCCTTAGTCGTATCAGAGCATTTTTAGCTCGAGGGTCATAGCAGAGGCTTTCACCCATTCAATATTTTCGATCTAAGGGGCATAGCAATGGCTTTCACCCTTAGTCGTATCAGAGCATTTTTAGCTCGAGGGTCATAGCAGAGGCTTTCACCCATTCAATATTTTCGATCTAAGGGGCATAGCAACGGCTTTCACCCTTAGTCGTATCAGAGCATTTTTAGCTCGAGGGTCATAGCAGAGGCTTTCACCCATTCAATATTTTCGATCTAAGGGGCATAGCAACGGCTTTCACCCTTAGTCGTATCAGAGCATTTTTAGCTCGAGGGTCATAGCAGAGGCTTTCACCCATTCAATATTTTCGATCTAAGGGGCATAGCAACGGCTTTCACCCTTAGTCGTATCAGAGCATTTTTAGCTCGAGGGTCATAGCAGAGGCTTTCACCCATTCAATATTTTCGATCTAAGGGGCATAGCAACGGCTTTCACCCTTAGTCGTATCAGAGCATTTTTAGCTCGAGGGTCATAGCAGAGGCTTTCACCCATTCAATATTTTCGATCTAAGGGGCATAGCAACGGCTTTCACCCTTAGTCATATCAGAGCATTTTTAGCTCGAGGGTCATAGCAGAGGCTTTCACCCATTCAATATTTTCGATCTAAGGGGCATAGCAACGACTTTCACCCTTAGTCGTATCAGAGCATTTTTAGCTCGAGGGTCATAGCAGAGGCTTTCACCCATTCAATATTTTCGATCTAAGGGGCATAGCAACGGCTTTCACCCTTAGTCGTATCAGAGCATTTTTAGCTCGAGGGTCATAGCAGAGGCTTTCACCCATTCAATATTTTCGATCTAAGGGGCATAGCAACGGCTTTCACCTTTAGTCGTATCAGAGCATTTTTAGCTCGAGGGTCGTCACCCATTTTTATTCTTTTCGATCCAAGGATCATAACAACGGCTTTCACCCTTGGTCGATTTTCGAGGGTCGTAGCAACAGCTTTCACCCTTAATAATTGATAGAGAAAAATAAAGATTGATAATAGACGAATATAGATCGAGAATATCCAGAATATGACGAATAAATAAGAATTTAGGCGAAATAAACTTTCATTGAATAAATACTTAGTCGGAATAAATATTCTTCGAACACCTTAGTCGAAATAAACCTTCATTGAACACGTAATTTACTAAATCACTAGAAACAAAGAGAACAGAGCAAGATTACTAAATAACAGTAGTCTTGTAGTCAACTATCTTCCATAATATTTTCTCAGATTAACAGCGTTCCATGCCCGAGGTAGTACCTCTCCGTCAGGATGAGCAATTTTGTAAGAACCCTTTCTTCCCACTTCAACGACCACAAAAGGGCCTTCCCAATTAGGTTGGAGTTTTCCAACGTGCCTCGATACTTCCACTTTCTTTAGCACTAGATCCCCTACCTTGAATGTTCGGATTCGAACATTACGATTATAAGACTTTTCCATGCTAGACTTTGTGGACTGGATTTTCAACTTTGCACGGTCCCTTTGACTATCCGCGTGATCAACTTCCACTTCCCTTAGAGATTGGTTTTTTTCGGGATCATAAAATTCGACCCTGGGGGAAGGTACGAGGTTCTCTACTGGGATAACGGCCTCTGACCCATAAACCAGACTAAACGGAGTTTCTCCCGTTGCAGCTTTAACAGTAGTTCTATTGGCCCATAAAACCCCTGGAAGTTCATCAAGCCACTTTCCTTTTGCCTCAGATAGGCGTTTTTCGAAGGATCGAACGATTTCCCTGTTTGCGACCTCCGTTTGCCCATTAGCTTGGGGATGCCCTACAGACGCGAAATTCTGCTGTATTCCGAACTTTTCGCACCATTCCGTGATCCTTTTTCCGGCGAACTGCGTTCCGTTGTCTGATATTAAGATCCTAGGAATTCCAAATCTGCAGATGATATTTTTCCATAGGAAATTAATAACTTGGAACTGAGTGATCTTCGTCAGAGCAACACATTCCACCCATTTGCTGAAATATTCAACTGCAACCAATACATAATTTTTTCGAGCTCTTACTGTTGGAAAAGGCCCAACAATGTCAATGCCCCATTTATCAAAAGGCCAGCAGATAGGAATAGAATGCATATGCTCAGCCGGTTGATGAATCAAGTTCGAATGGATTTGACAATGGTGGCATTTTTTCACATAATCAACAGAATCAGAGAAAAGAGTAGGCCAATAATATCCAGACCTCGAGCATTTAAGCGCTAAGGCCCTAGCACCACAATGGTTTCCCGCCTCCCCCTCATGAACTTCTTTTAAAATAGCATTGTAGTGCATTTCAGGGACACATTTTAATAGAATTCCTGAGGAGGATCGTTTATAGAGTTGATCACTGATCAGAGCAAACGATGGCGCTCTATATTTGATCCTCCGAGCCTCATTTTGATTTTCCGGAAGTTTTCCTTCCTTAAGATAGGTAATAAGAGGGTTGCTCCACGAACTGCTTGGTTCATCGATCTCCATGATATCGATTGCAGGTGCCGCATCCAGTTCGATAGCAGACGTATTCGATAGCAGCCACGTGATTATCCTTTCATTCTTCCCGTCAGCCAAACCTGTGAATTTTGATAATATATCTGCCCACAAATTTTCCTCTCTTGGCACAGGTTGAATATCAAACTTGTCGAATTCAGAGATCAATTTCTTCGTTCTACTCAGGTATTTTATCATATTGAACTCCCTGGCCTCGTACGTGCCTTTCACCTGTCTATGAACAAGTTCTGAATCGGTTAAGACAACAATTGATTTTACCTTTGCTTTAAGAGCCATCTCCGGCCCTGCGATCAATGCCTCATATTCGGCCTCGTTGTTGGTCACGACGAAATCTAAAGTTATAGCATAACTCAAGTCTTCACCATTGGGCCCTTGGAAATGAATTCCTGGTCCACCTCCATCCTTGGTAGAGGATCCGTCCACATGCATCAGCCAGATTGGATTTATGGCTTCTTCGACCATACTCAGCTCGGAGATTGCTCCTTCTTTTATGTTCGATAAGCCAGTTGATTCGAGTACGAAGTCGGCTAGTACCTGGGCTTTTATGGCGACCCACGGTTGATACTCAATTTCGAATTGACCGAGCTCGACCGCCCATTTGATCAATCTGCCTGATGCTTCTGGTTTTGATAGGACCTGTCTCAAAGGTTGATTTGTTAGAACAATGATCTTGTATGTTTGAAAGTAAGGCCTTAGCCTTCGGGCAGCTACCACCAATGCTAGTGCGAATTTTTCGATTTCCATGTGGTTCTTCTCGGCACCTTGCAGTAACTTACTTAGATAATAAACTGGTTTATGCTCAGTTTTATCAAGTTTCACCAAAACCGAGCTAATGGCCTCTCCCGATACCGCTATATATAAATACAGAGGTTCTCCTTCAGATGGTTTGGCCAGCATGGGTGGTGAGGTCAGGTATGCTTTCAGTTCTTCAAAGGCCTTATCACATTCTGCACTCCATTCAAAGTTCTTAGATTTCCGCAGAAGTTTGAAAAATGGTAAACTTTTGTCAGCGGATCGGGAGATGAATCTATTCAATGAAATAATTTTTCCAATCAAACTTTGGACGTCCGAGAGCTTCCGCGGTGGCTGGAGGTCGGGGATTGCTCGAATTTTTTTCGGATTTGCTTCGATTCCTCTTTCATGGACTAAATATCCGAGGAATTTTCCCGATCGCACACCAAAAGTGCACTTGGCTGGGGTCAGCTTCATCCCATACTTTCTCAAGATTTCGAAACATCTGTCCAGATGGCCAATGTGATCCTCCTCCGTCATACTCTTTACGAGCATGTCGTCTACATAGACTTCCATTATTTCGCCTATCAGTTCTTTGAACATCGTGTTAACTAGTCTCTGATAGGTTGCACCTGCATTCCTTAAGCCAAAAGGCATAACAATGAAACAGTACACTCCCCTCTCAGTGATGAATGTTTTATCCTGGTCTCTTTCGTTCATGAAAATCTGGTAAAATCCTTGGAACGCATCCATCATACTAAATAATACAAACCCTGCGGTGGAATCTACCAGCATATCGATCCGAGGCAGTGGATAAGGGTCTCTAGGGCATAATTTGTTTAGGTCGGTAAAGTCATTGAACATCCTCCATTTGTTTTCGGCCTTTTCGCCTTTAGAGACCAGGACCACATTACATAGCCATTCTGTGAACTTGATTTCCCTGATCTGACCTGCTGCTAATAACCTATCGACCTCTGCATTAATTATCTTGTCCTTTTCGCGACCATGATTGCGCTTCTTCTGCCTTACAGGTTTTGCTTTCGGATCGATGTTTAGTGAATGTGTTATCACTCGCGGGTCGATTCCCACGATATCATCCGAGCTCCAGGTAAAAACATCCACATTTTTCTGTAAAAATTCTATGAGCATAGTTTCCATGCCTTTGCTTAATTCCGTTCCAATTTTAGTGAACTTCTCGGGTGATCCTGGAACTAAAGTCACTTTTTTATGGTCGGGCGCTTGCACGCTCATGTCGACATTTTTTCCTTTCTTTCCTTGAAACTTTTCGCAGTCGGGAATTGGTGTTTTTAATTCATACCCTAAATCAGTTATCTTTCTCTTAGCTGGGAGTTCGGGCTCCACTTTCTTTTTGATACTTAAAGATGAATTATAACATTCCCATGCCATGTATTGGTCGTTCCTCATCTCTCCCACTCCTCCCACGGTCGGGAATTTTATCTTTTGATGATAAGTAGATACGACAGCCTTGAAGATATTTAGGGTTGGTCTCCCTAGTATGGCGTTATAAGCGAACGATGTATCTACTACCAGGAATTTAATCATTCTTGTTACATTTCTCGGTTTGCTTCCTAGAGTCGTGCTTAAAAGAATGGTTCCAAGCGGAACAATCTCTGATCCACCAAATCCGACCAAAGGAGTGGTTACTTTATCTAGACGTGGGTGACAAAGATTCATCCTTGTGAGAGCTTCTGACGAAATAATGTTTGCCGAGCTTCCGTTATCGACCAACACCCTCTTGACCTCGAAATTAGCAATTCTCAACGTCAAAACCATGGAAAAGTCTGGGTCATCCTCACTTGTATCCCAACTAACATCCGTGGGTCGATCGGCCTCACTGAAGCTTATAACTTGATTTTCCATGGAGGGGGATTCTAAGGACAGAATCTCCTTCTTAGCAGAGACTCCCGCTTTTATCGACCTCATAGTTCTTTTTCTAGCATTTCTGCTATCACCTCCTGCTGGTCCACCTGCGATCATGTTTATCACTCCATTCGACCGCTCTTCCGCTTGGCTTCGAATTTGCCTTTGCTGATTGTTAAATTTTCGCGGACTTCGGGATCTATAACGACTGTTATAGTTGCTGTTTTTGACAAATTCTTTTAATTTTCCTTGGGCAATCAATTTTTCTATTTCGACCTTCAATTGGTAACAGTTTTCGGTACTATGCCCCCGAGCTCGGTGATATCGACAGTATTGTTCATAACCAGGTGCCCCTGCTCTGGCCTGGGTGATCCTTTGAGCTTCAGGAATCAAATTCCCTTCTTCCAATACGGTTAGTACTTCTTCTTTTGAGGTGTTAAGTTCAGTAAACTGGACTTTACCCGACCTCGGAGCTCGAGCCCGATCATAAGGAGGTCCGTATGAATTTGGGCCTTGGGGTGGCATATGTGGCTTATAAGTATTAATTCGTTGCCAAACAGATCCTTTATTCGATCCCCCATAATCACTAGGTTTCGGGATAGGGGCCCGATCTTGTTTCTTGTTGAGGGGAGATTTGATAACATGCGAATTTTTCAATTTGTTCATCTCTTCCTGAATCATATACTTTTCAGCAATCTCCATTATTCGTTCAAAAGATTTTGGTTGTTTCCTGCATAAGGCGTTTCCGAACTGGGTGCTTCTAGTCAGTTCGAACATTAGAGAGGACAAATATTCGATCTGCGGGGTATCAACTTTCAAAAGCTCAATACTAAACCTTGCTAGCCACTGCCTCAGCGTCTCTCCCTCCATTTGTTTTACAGTTCCCAGGTGATTTGCCGGTAACCTTGGCTTCCTCTGGCTAGCGAATTGATGTTTTAGTTTATCGCAGAATTCTTCGAAAGAAAATATGGAGTTTGGCGGTAATTTTCCGAACCAATCGAGAGCAATTCCTTCAAAAGTTGTAACCATGATCTTGCAACAGAAGTCCTCTGAATGTCCGTATAAGTTCATTACATTAACAAAGCTGTTGATGTGTTCTCCGGGGTCAGTAGTCCCGTTATACCGCGGTAGCCTTGTTGGCACCGTTTCCGAGTTTCGAGCTTCACGTATCTCTCGACAAAATGGCGAGCAGCGCATGATACTGTTCGAAACCTCCCTATCTCGTAGGTTCCCTCTAGTCAAAGTGTTTTCCCCTCGTCTGGCGGCCTGATTGTTACGAGGAATCTCTATCATCATATCTTCCTTCTCCAATTCCTTAGCTACTCTCTCTCGTACTATTCTGTCTAATTCTGATTTAGTAATTCTTTTGCAGGGTGGTTTTCCGCTTCCAACAGCGCCAGCAGTGTGGCTCTCTCCAACTACTGAATCCTCCAAATTATGCACCGATCTTGGTGGGATTTTCAATCGGGCGTTGATTCTCGAGGGCATAGCTTGCGGAAGGTTCGTTGCTGGGGCATGCGATATAGATCGCAGTATACTGTTTTCCTTCTGGATGTTCGAAGAAGGTATCTCAGGTCCGCCGTGAATTCCTGGTTGGTCCACGGGTGACTGATCGGCCCTTCCGCTGTTCAGGAACTCTCTGCACATTGTGCCTATGATGGATCTCAGATCACCAACGGTTGTGTGGATTGGAACATTATCCTGAGGAACCGCTGGTGGAATTTCTGGTTGTTGAGCTGCGCGTGACAGGTTATCGGGCTCGTTGTTGACTGAATTTTACGCTCCCACTGCATGGGAAGGTTCTCCCCTTATATATGTATTTCTCCTAGTAGTAGGCATATTTCGATCTAATACTCGAATAGGGCCCCACGGTGGGCGCCAATTGATCTTACGCGATTTCGTTTGTTCGATCAAAGGTGGATTGTAGTGCTATAATAACAATATTAAAAGGAAAGTAAAGATCAATAGTAATTGTATTCGAATTAACTGGGTACAAATACAAGTATTTGGGGTCCTACTCGAGCATTATTGGATGCCGTACAAGCTAGAGAGTGAAATACATATGACCAAAACTATATTATATTTCCCAAGTGAGTCCGAGCAGCAGTCTCGAAGCTAGAGCACCTGAGAAGTTGTGTGTGGAGTCATAAATGCATGGGGTATTTATAGCTGAAATCGGGGTCTAGGTGATCCATCTGCAGACATGCAATTCTCGGCCCATAAGTTGGGATCATAGCTCGGCCCAACAGTAACTTTGGACCCAGGGCCGTCTGTACTTATGGTACTTGGGCATCGGGGTCGAACTCGATCTTGCGAGATAAGTACTGTTCGATCTCGAATGATTGTAGAAAAAGCAGAGCCCAAAATATCCCTCATCAATTAGCATGGACTTGGCAATGATGACATTTTTGGACATACTGTATGGCATCGTTGTTGAGGGTAGGCCAATAATAACCTTTTTGAAGGCATTTTAAAGCCAAGGCCCTCGCTCCGCTGTGATTCCCTGCTTCTCCTTCGTGTATTTCTCGGAGTATATCATTGATTTGAGATTCGGAGATGCATCTTAGAAGAATTCCCGATACCGATCTTCGGTAAAGTTTTTCTTCTATTAACGTATATTTCGGAGCACGATATTTTATTTTACGAGCTTCGTTTTGATCGAGCGGCAGTTTTCCATCTCGAAGGTACTCTATCATCGGAGTCATCCAATTTGCTTCGGCCTCTTCGATTTCCATTACTTCAGTGATCGGTGTTTCATCGATATCGATTGCTGGTGTTCTAGACATTAGCCAAGTGATCACTCATTCAGTCTTTCCGTCGTTGGATGCTGTAAATCTAGAGAGTTGATCGGCCCATTTATTTTCCGATCTCGGAATGTTTTGTATCCCAAATTCTTGAAATTTTTCAGCCAGTTGTTTCACTTTGGCCAGATATTTGATCATGTTAAATTCCTTTGCCTCATATAGGCCCTCTATTTGTCTTTGTACTAGGTCTGAATCGGTTAATACTTTAAGATTCTTTATGTCTGCTTTGATTGCCATTTCCATTCCTGCGATCAATGCTTCATATTCTGCTTCGTTGTTTGTCACGATGAAGTCTAATTTTATCGCGTAATTGATATCCTCCTTATTTGGCCCGGTAAAGATGATTCCAGCACCTCCTCCTTCTCGGCATGACGCGCCGTCGACGTGCATTAACCAGGTCTAATTTTCTACGATCAGGATATCATGTGCATGGTTGGTTGATTCAGGATTTTCAACTTCCTGGCTCGGAGTCTCTAATAGGAAATCGGCTAGGACTTGTGCTTTAATTGCAATTCTTGGTTTGTACTCGATGTCGAACCGACCGAGTTCGATCGCCCATTTGATCAATCTTCCAGAGGCTTCTGGCTTTGCTAAGACATGTCTTAATGGTTGATTGGTTAATACCACAACTTTATAGGTCAGGAAATAGGGTCGGAGTTTTCTTGCTGCCATTACTAAGGTCAAGGTGAATTTCTCTATTTCCAAGTAGGCCCCTTGCAATAGTTTGCTTAAGTAATAAACAGGCTTATGTTCTACGCCATCCACTTTAACTAGTACCGAACTAATGGCCACTTCAGACATTGATATGTATAAATATAATGGTTCCCCTTCGGTTGGTTTGGCCAATAGTGGGGGCGTCGTTAGGTATTCTTTTAATCGTTCAAAGGCCTGGTCGCATTTATCAGTCCAAGCAAAGTTTTTCGCTTTTCGAAGCGTTTGGAAAAACGACAAGCTTTTGTCAGCTGACTTGGATATAAATCTGTTTAACGCCACAATTTTGCCTACCAAGCTCTGTACTTGGGAGATCATTTTCGGAGGCTTCCTTTCAGTTATCGCTCGAATTTGTTCTGGGTTGGCCTCAATTCCACGTTGATGTACCAGATATCCCAAAAACTTTCCGGATTTAACCCCGAAAGTGCATTTGGTAGGGTTTAGCTTCATACGATACTTTCTCAATATTTGGAAGCATCGATCGAGGTGTTTTACGTGATCGGCTTCGTTCATGCTCTTGACCAACATATCATCCATGTATACTTCCATTATTTCTCCAATTAATTCTTTAAACATCAGGTTCACTAACCTTTGGTAGGTGGCCCCGGCATTCCTCAAGCCGAACGGTATTACTATAAAGCAATACACTCCTTGCTCGGTTACGAACGCAGTTTTCTCTTGGTCCCGCTCGTCCATGTATATTTGATAGAAGCCTTGGAAAGCATCCATCATACTGAAAATTGCAAATCCAGCGGTGGAGTCGACTAATAAGTCGATCCTTGGGAGAGGATATGGATCCCGTGGGCATAACTTGTTAAGGTCGGTGAAATTGTTGCACATCCTCCATTTGTTATCCTTTTTGTCTCCTTTCGCTACTAAAACGACATTACATAGCCATTCTGAGAAGTGTATTTCTCGAATTTGTTTTGCTTTTAGTAGCCTTTCTACTTCTGCTTTGATGATTTTATCTTTTACTGGCCCATGATTTCTCTTCTTTTGTCTGGCTGGTTTTGCTAAAGGGTCGATTTTTAGCGAGTGGTTGATTAGTCGAGGATCAATCCCTTCAATATCGTTTGCACTCCAAGTGAAGACATCCACATTATTTCTGAGAAAGTTGATTAACATTACTTCCCCTTCCTTGCTTAACTCCGTACCTATTCTTGTTGTTTTTTATGAGTCCCCCTGCACTAGTATGACATCCTTATGTTCTGGTGGTTTTAAGGCTAAATCCACCGGCTCCTTTCCCTTTTTGTCTATTTGGTCAGTGCTAGGGATTTCAACCTCGTTTCTACCAACATCGTCTTCGAGCTTTCTTTTGCTCGGGGTAATCGCTTTAGGGGGGTTTTTCAAAGTTAACGATGTGCTGTAGCAATCCCATGCCTTACAATGGTCATTCACTATTTCCTCGATACCTGTGTCGGTCGGGAATTTTATTTTTTGATGGTAAGTTGAGACGACTGCTCGGAACAGGTTGAGGGCAGGTCGCCCTAAAATTGCATTGTAGGCGAACGGAGTTTCTACTACTAAAAATTTTACCAGCTTCACTGTTCGATATGGTTTCTTTCCGAGTGAAACTCTCAAAGTAATTGTTCCACTGGGGACAATTTCGGATCCTCCGAATCCCACCAATGGCGTAGATACCTTTTGGGATGTTACTTGCCTTAGATTCATCTGGGCTAGTACCTCTTTAGAGATGATATTTGCAGAGCTTCCATTATCAATCAGGATTCTTTTGACGTTGTAATTTGCTATTTCTTGGGATACCACCATTGGGAAATCGGGGATGTCCTCTTTGATAGAATAGTACCCGGCAAGCCAATCTAAATTAGCTTGTTTGAGGACTATCTTGTTATGGTTTATAATTAATACGCCCGTTTATTCATAGTACGTGAATTAAACAATGGCCAACTTCATCTCTCGCGAACCTATCTAAGCGATTGGATGAAATCCTGAGTTCACAATAGACTATGGGACTATACACTTCAGTACTGAGTGCACTTATCATGAAACAGTCTCAAAGGTCGTGATCTCGAAAACGTTCCAAGTCATAGATTCATATCGAGACGGGATATCGAATGAATCGTCAAGACTTGTACGATTATGCATGATTCACATGGAGTGAATTTGTTGTAGTTTCATGAACAAGGCATTTGAGGCCAGTGCATATGACTAGGTGGTTCGATAGAGGATCGAATGCATCGAACGACCCGAACAGAGAAACCCATTGTGGAAGCGCATGTCGCATATCGGTGATGGGATGTTTCTCAAGGATTATAATAGTGTACGATTTAGTCCTTAGACTTGAAGTGCTAGGGCGAATTCGGTGCATGAAAGTGCGTACTTTGATTTAGGTATAGGCCACTTAGCTTGGTCATAACATGCCTAAGTTGGGTGCGTACGGAAGTGTACGCGAGTGGTTAGTACTAAGAAAGGATCCATCGACTCATCCTGATAAGGTGGGAGAATTTCCTGTACGTTCTTCGATAATAGTTCCGAGAAACCCGTGGCCACGGTCAGTGATGAATTTGGAAGGGACTTCCAAATTTAGCAGTCACACTGGAATTACTATCCTGAATTAGAAAGTACATAATCGAGATAATTAGAGGTGCCGATCAATTCACACACCCTAGGTCTCGGTCGGGAAATCAGTCATGGAAGGACCGTATGTACATGGCAGTTATAATAGGTGAGGTTCACAAATATCAATTCACCTGAAGTTGGGCTTCATGGGCTTGTGGCTAGACATCGACCATGAAGTGTAGGTACTCCTGAATTAATAAGGAAATTAATTCTGGAGTGGTCAATTAAAGATAGTTTAAAGTTGATCGGAGCATTTAATTGCTCGTTAATTAAATCACGAGAGTCGTGGGCCTACTGCCAATTGATGGTGAACCCAGAGGGTCACACACAATACAATTGGACAGTGACAGTCATTAAGGGAAATGTGAATGATTTAAAGTTGTTAAATCAAAGTTATTGAATTAAAGCATTAATTCAAGTAAGAGATTATTAATTAGATATTTAATTAATTAATGTTCAATTAATTAATTAAGGGTTATCTGATTAATTATGAAATTAATTAAAGTGGTTAATTAATTAAGTTGGAAGAATAAATTTAATTGGTAATTTTTTGGATTAGCCAATTAAATGACAAAGGGGTCGATTTGTAATTATCACAAATAGAAGTGATAGGGGGCGATTTTTTGAAGATAAGGAAAAGGAAGTTTTTAATCTTGGAAGATAAGCAAGAAGAGATATATCAAATCTTAGATTCCTAATTAGATAAGGAAGAAAAGATTTGATAAACAAGGAAGAAGATATCTTATAGGAGTAGGACTCTTCTCCTATAAATACTTCTTCTCCTCTCTTCATTCAAAAAAAAGGGAGACCAAAAACTTTTGAGAGAAAACTCTGCATAACTTTTGAGAGAAAGTTATAGCCGATTTTTGAGAAAAAAAAAATCTGATTTTCGAAAATAAGTTTTAGAAATTGCATATCCGCCCCAAACTATTTCGCCCCGAACCCTAGTCGCCCATCCTAGCTCGGCCGAACCTAACCTGGCCGATCCAAGCTTGGCCGAACCAAATCCAGCCGCATAAGCCCTGCGTGTTTGTTCTTCTTCCAGTTGATCTCCAAACCCGAACCTAGATCAAAGTCCTGATCAAGTTCAGAAGTACCTTTGTTGACAAACTTTCAAGTTCCAGTTCTTAGCCTACGACTTGGAAGTGTTGCTACAATCCAGTTGGTGTGGATACATTCTGGAGGTGAGACACTTGGATCACTATATTGTGAATCGAACATGAAGCCTGGAGGTAACCACCACCGAGCTGTGGTGAGGTAATTTCGATTAACCCCCTATGTTTTATTTATGCTTGCGTTCGTTTCTTGCTTTTCGTATACATAATATGGAGACTTTATTTATGGGACTGTGGGTGTGTCTTGAAAAATTTTAAATTCCGCACTCTGTTGTATTGACAATCGAGGCACAAACCCAACAGTGGTATCAGAGCCAACTCCATACTTATTATACGTAAAAGCCTGAACATAATGTGTTTATCGTATATGTTTGATTATGTGTATGAAAACACTTTAGAATTATGTTCTGTCGATTGATTCTTACTTGTTATGACTGGATCTATAATTGGGTAAAACTGCTTTTTCAGATCTGTGGCGTTTTTATAGTTTTTCGAAAAATCAGGACTATTTTGCAATAATCGCAAATCTTGAAAATTAGGGCTGAAAATTAATTTTCTGTTTCTGGAAATTTTAGAAATTTATGGGCTGATTATGAAATTCTGATCGCACGGGTTTTTGGACCATTTTGCAATTTTCGAAAATTAATGGGCTATTTTGTAATTTCCGAAATTTCAGGGGTCAGTTTGCAATTCGAAATATTTTCTGGATTCAAAATTTTTATTTTCTGGTCCTTCTGTCCGAAAACTGTTTTGGGGTGTTTTGTAACTTTTCAAAAGTTTTGGGGTTAAAAGTGCAATTTCCGAAAGTACAGGGGCCGAACTGCAATTTTTCAAAAGTTGAAAATCCGGATCTGTTTTAAAGCAGAAAACTTGTTTTGTTTATCCGAGAATTTTTCTTGTCATAATTAGTAGTGACTAAAAGTAAAAAATCAATAGGAAGTTAGTTTTAAAAGGTAGTTTTAAAATTAAGAAAGAAAGTGAAAGATGTTTACATGTTTCTTGCTCAACGTGAACTGTTTACGTGGTTTTCGATCGCGCCGAGCCTTGACCTTAGGGTAGATGTGATTGGTTTAATTTAATGTTTGGTTTTATTGGGCCTGCGAGCCTGTTATTGTTTTGGGCCACTTTGAGCCTTTGTAATAGAATAGGGCTTTACTGCTTTCCTAGTCTAGGATGGAGGCCCGTTTACAAGCAAGGTGGGAGCCCATGAAGAATTGAAGGCCGCGTATGCGTGGTACATTGTGTAATAGCATAGGCCTGTTTGAACCCCTTTAGATTGACCAATAGGGCCAACATCACTGGCTCGATGATGGCCTGCATAGGAGGCTCCCGATCGAAAACATATTGTGGTAGCATGAATGTTAGGCTTGTATGGCTTTTATTTATTTGTCGATTTATGATTGCTTGTGTGTATGCGCGCTAGTATCTAGATCGTAATAAAAGATAAAGCATAATTGAAACGGTGAGATCTCGAGGAGAGTTTCTTCAAACTTTCAAAACCGAAAATCCCCTCTCGAATAAATATTAAGTCATATTAGGTAAACTATAAAATGAAGTTTTATAGATCCAAGCCTTCCATTAATAGGGACTAGTGTGAGTTGTCTACTTATCGATAAAGGTGATCCAGAGTCTGGCACCCGAGTCGAAGAAAGGGGCAATACACGAAATTCCTCGATTCCTATTTTTAACTAAATACGACAAGGGTAGGGATTGGTCGGGATGTGAATATCGACCGATAACTAGTTACGGGGAGTTCACGACCGGGCCCGTTGCTTATCACGATTAATGGGTTAGACTTAAACGCGTAGTAACATTTATGATGTAGCAGTGCTAGATAAATGCGAAAAACGAGGCAAAATAGCTTGAAGGTTGTGTGGTAGACACAATTGGTAATATGTATACCTACCTAGGGAATTAATTGTATGGCCACGAGTCGTGGGTACAATTAATTGCTGCTGGGACGTCAAGACCTACTAGGAAATAGAATTTCCCGAAACTAGAAGGGGTCACAGTTTCGATAAAATAGTGGGAGAACTTTTTCGATAAAAAGTCCAAATTTCGTTAATTATAAGTATTAATGTTAAACCTGTCTGCTTATATGTTGTCTATTTTTTAGCCATTCACCATCCACTATCCCATTCAAACAAGTTGTGTTACGTTTTCAAACCGAACAAACTTTGGGGAACATTATGAGCTATTCACTCTATGAGACAAACATGGATGAGTTTGACAATGTTAGAGAATATTGTTCTTACTTAGCCAAGATGTTCAAACGACTCAGAAAGTTTGGAACTCGAATATCTAAAGAAGATGAGATAACCATTACTCTCAATGGCTTGTCTGAAGACTTCGATCATTTCTTGCAACATTGTGATATTCCGTTTGATGGAATTGAAACAAAACACTTGCATCAGTTGTTAGACAAATATGAGGATGTCCATCTACTTGGATATGGTCTATATGAGTGGGGCTGCCATATATGTGACTACGAAGAACAAATGAAGGATTATGCTGGAAAGAAATTCCTGAACAGAATTAACAATGGTATGACTTTTAAGTTATACACCTGTTAAATTCTTTATGATGTAAGACATCTGATAGAACTTTCATGTCTGTAAAAGTGTTTGCAGGTGATGATGGTGTTCCCTCTCGACCTAAAAGGAAGAAATTCCTTAAAAGGAGGATGCAATCAATGCATAGAGAGATAAGGGAGAATCGCTTCAGGGATTGGGTCAAGGACTATCTAGACCTAGAACTTTGCATAAAGAGATATTAGTTTTTCGTATTAGCATAAGTCTTTAGTTTTAGTTTGTCTTTGAGATTTTATTTCAAATTTTTGTACAAGACATTATTGCTTTACCATTGAGAATGGAATTTATTTAATTAAAGCTATTTAACTTTGTACAAATATTGATGCTTTAAAGCATAGAAATAAATACAATGATAAACAAATCAAAACTACGAAAAACTATATGCTGAATCGAAAAACGTGGCAAAATAATCGTCCACGATTGAAATGTTCTTTTTGGACATTCTTCCTGAAGATAGATACGAAAGGGAAGCTTTTATCTATTGTTCTTGAAATAAGGAACTTGGATAAATTCATAACTTTCAAATCTTGAAGGAATGATAACCGAAATTAATGGAATATTTAGCATTCCAAACAATTCAACCGAATGGATTCAATCCATTAGGACAAACGTGGAAGAACTAAAAGCACTAGTTCAAGAAGAACGTTACTTCAGATATACTTACGATTTCTTAATCGTCAAAGTATATGTGTCATAATTGAAGTACAATTCTGAGACTATTGAAGCAATTCAACAGACGTCTTGGAAATGAAGCAACTAAATGCATTATGACGAAAGCACTTTTGATCTAATCAAGCTTGCTGAAACATAAGCAATTAATTCCACGATTATCTAAAACGAGAATAGAATTCTCATGAAGCAAATCAAGAAGGGGGTCGAACCTAGTTCGATTCACAACTATGATCTTGCTAAACTTCCTTCATTCACATTAAGGGGATAGCCTCTCCTGACTCTTCAAGAAACTTGGTGTAGTGCCTTCCGAAGAAAGTTCTTACACTACCAAATCATTTATGAAATGAGAGAATACCCATGTATGAGAAATTCGATGGTAGATCCGATTCATACAAATATTTGTGGGGTATCCAAAGAAATCCATTGGATACCTGTTCTATGACAACGAGAAACGAAAGTATCTCGTGAGTAGCTTATTCCTATGTTGACGAATCTTTTGTCAAAGGAAATAAGGGAATGTCATAAAACTTGATGAAGTCCAAAAGACATTGGACCCATCCCCACAAATAGTGGGAGTAAACCCCGAAACCCAATGAACCGATTTTTGCACAAATTCTTAGTAATCTAATCAAATTCGTAAGGAACTCACAATTCCCTTTTACGAAATTGAGTGATTAGATATTTAATCCAAGATTACAAAGAAAAATATGTTTAGACATAAATCAAGGGATATGACATGAAGCCATAAGATTCAAAGTGATAAGTTTGACTCGCTAAATGGCGATAGGTGATTATTCAAAAGTCCTTTAAAAGATCTATGAAAATACCTTCTCTCCATTTAAAACGTCAAAACCCATTTTGAAACTATTAGCCATAGAAAGGTGGTTGTTGACTACCGAGATATGACTATTGGAAATGGATTCTGCATCTCACAATTGATGAGATGATCTATATTCAAATCCAAAGGTCAATCTATGACTTTTTCCGAATTGGAACATGCAACTTGATAAGTCAATCAAGAATGTTGAATTGTCAAAAGGCATATGGATTCCATTTGTGCAAAAGGATCAGTGGGAGTACAGTTGAGTTCGAAAAGTAACAAGAAGATGTTCTATACATCAAGATTGATATAAGAATATCAGAGAAGCACAGACGAAAGCGTGTTAATCACGCAATTCTCCATGAATAGATTTGGAATTGCATCTCACGTACTGGCGATACGTATCTAAAGTAGATAAAGAAAAGTAGATGTTGAAATTCACAAATCTAAGTACAAAGACTATATGGAAAATCCAAGAAAGGATCAATTCCATAGAGATATGAATTTCTCTGTCTTATTTAATGTGAATGCCCTGCATTTAATAAGTAAAGAAGAAATTGTCTCAAGAAGCCTTATGCTTAAGCGTTTGGATTGCATGTAGCATGCAAAGTCTTGTACATGACCTGACTCATCAAAAGCTCTGATATTTCACGAGCTACTGATAAGTCAAACTCCAGTCAAGGACACTGGACTACCATAAAGCAATCCTCGAAGATAATTAAAGGATGTGTTGCTGGTCTATGGTAATAGTGGAGAATTGAAACTCGAAGGATTTATTAATTCGAGATTTTCAAAGTCAAAAGTGGATGATTTATTCTGTTTCGATGGAGCAGAGGTATATTGAAAGAAATTCCAATAGTATACCATTGCCAACTCAATCAGAATAAAAGCACCATTGTGATGCTGCACACACACACAAAAAGGTGTTTAGATGAGAAAACATTCATCCATTGGATGAATTACCTAGCATGACGAAAGCTTGTTATAATCCTAACCGATTTAAACAAAGCTATTGCTCAATGAAAGAAAATCGAGATCTCATCAAGAATCTAAACACAAAACCAAATGATTGAAAAAATCATAGGTAGTTGAGACGAGTAAAAGTACTACGTCATCTCAACAGGACAACTTAACAGATCCACTAATGAAGCTCTTTCACAAATGGTTCGAGGGACATCTTGGTATAGATGGGTCTTAGAAATGTTGTGATTGGCTTTAGGGCAAGTGGGAGATTGATAGAATAGTACACGGCAAGCCAATCTAAATTAGCTTGTTTGAGGACTATCTTCTTATGGTTTATAATTAATACGCCCGTTTATTCATAGTACGTGAATTAAACAATGGCCAACTTCATCTCTCGCGAACCTATCTAAGCGATTGGATGAAATCCTGAGTTCACAATAGACTATGGGACTATACACTTCAGTACTGAGTGCGCTTATCATGAAACAGTCTCAAAGGTCGTGATCTCGAAAACGTTCCAAGTCATAGATTCATATCGAGACGGGATATCGAATGAATCGTCAAGACTTGTACGATTATGCATGATTCACATGGAGTGAATTTGTTGTAGTTTCATGAACAAGGCATTTGAGGCCAGTGCATATGACTAGGTGGTTCGATAGAGGATCGAATGCATCGAATGACCCGAACAGAGAAACCCATTGTGGAAGCGCATGTCGCATATCGGTGATGGGATGTTTCTCAAGGATTATAATAGTGTACGATTTAGTCTTTAGACTTGAAGTGCTAGGGCGAATTCGGTGCATGAAAGTGCGTACTTTGATTTAGGTATAGGCCACTTAGCTTGGTCATAACATGCCTAAGTTGGGTGCGTACGGAAGTGTACGCGAGTGGTTAGTACTAAGAAAGGATCCATCGACTCATCCTGATAAGGTGGGAGAATTTCCTGTACGTTCTTCGATAATAGTTCCGAGAAACCCGTGGCCACGGTCAGTGACGAATTTGGAAGGGACTTCCAAATTTAGCAGTCACACTGGAATTACTATCCTGAATTAGAAAGTACAGAATCGAGATAATTAGAGGTGCCGATCAATTCACACACCCTAGGTCTCGGTCGGGAAATCAGTCATGGAAGGACCGTATGTACATGGCAGTTATAATAGGTGAGGTTCACAAATATCAATTCACCTGAAGTTGGGCTTCATGGGCTTGTGGCTAGACATCGACCATGAAGTGTAGGTACTCCTGAATTAATAAGGAAATTAATTCTGGAGTGGTCAATTAAAGATAGTTTAAAGTTGATCGGAGCATTTAATTGCTCGTTAATTAAATCACGAGAGTCGTGGGCCTACTGCCAATTGATGGTGAACCCAGAGGGTCACACACAATACAATTGGACAGTGACAGTCATTAAGGAAATGTGAATGATTTAAAGTTGTTAAATCAAAGTTATTGAATTAAAGCATTAATTCAAGTAAGAGATTATTAATTAGATATTTAATTAATTAATGTTCAATTAATTAATTAAGGGTTATCTGATTAATTATGAAATTAATTAAAGTGGTTAATTAATTAAGTTGGAAGAATAAATTTAATTGGTAATTTTTCGGATTAGCCAATTAAATGACAAAGGGGTCGATTTGTAATTATCACAAATAGAAGTGATAGGGGGCGATTTTTTGAAGATAAGGAAAAGGAAGTTTTTAATCTTGGAAGATAAGCAAGAAGAGATATATCAAATCTTAGATTCCTAATTAGATAAGGAAGAAAAGATTTGATAAACAAGGAAGAAGATATCTTATAGGAGTAGGACTCTTCTCCTATAAATACTTCTTCTCCTCTCTTCATTCAAAAAAAAGGGAGACCAAAAACTTTTGAGAGAAAACTCTGCATAACTTTTGAGAGAAAGTTATAGCCGATTTTTGAGAAAAAAAAAATCTGATTTTCGAAAATAAGTTTTAGAAATTGCATATCCGCCCCAAACTATTTCGCCCCGAACCCTAGTCGCCCATCCTAGCTCGGCCGAACCTAACCTGGCCGATCCAAGCTTGGCCGAACCAAATCCAGCCGCATAAGCCCTGCGTGTTTGGTCTTCTTCCAGTTGATCTCCAAACCCGAACCTAGATCAAAGTCCTGATCAAGTTCAGAAGTACCTTTGTTGACAAACTTTCAAGTTCCAGTTCTTAGCCTACGACTTGGAAGTGTTGCTACAATCCAGTTGGTGTGGATACATTCTGGAGGTGAGACACTTGGATCACTATATTGTGAATCGAACATGAAGCCTGGAGGTAACCACCACCGAGCTGTGGTGAGGTAATTTCGATTAACCCCCTATGTTTTATTTATGCTTGCGTTCGTTTCTTGCTTTTCGTATACATAATATGGAGACTTTATTTATGGGACTGTGGGTGTGTCTTGAAAAATTTTAAATTCCGCACTCTGTTGTATTGATAATCGAGGCACAAACCCAACACTCTTTCGTGTCCCAAACATGGTTTTTGGGTACTTCGCCTTCATTGAAACTAATTAGCTGGTGCGTCATTGCTTTGTTTTCTAAGGTCCATATTTCTTTCGGATATTTTAGGCTTCCGATTATGGATCTAGTGGTTCTTCGATGAGCATTACGACTATCTCCCCCTGCGGGTCCCCCTGAGATCGTAGGTATGGTTCCGTTGATCTGATCATTATTTAGTTGTTGAGGGGGACCTTCATTAGGGGAATTTCTTCGTGAATATCTTCTTGGGTGGTTATACCGAGGACTCCCGCTTCTTTCTCGCTTGCGGTTATCCCGCTCCAAATAGTCATTTAGTTTTCCTTGTTCGATCAGCTTTTCGATTTCTCTTTTAAGGTGAAAACAATCATCAGTTTGGTGCCCGTGTGCCCGGTGATACTTGCAGTATAAGTCATAGTTTCGTCCACCTGGTCTGGGCTGAGCGATTTTCTTCGCTTATGGGATCCAATTATTCCTTTCTAGTACAACCATGATTTCGTCTATCGGAACGGTTAGCCTTGGGTGATCTACTTGATTGACCCTGCTCTGGATCGCTGGTTCGCTGATTCTAGTTCTTTGATAGATGTTATGTCATCTATCCTGGTCGTTTTTATTATATTCTAATCGCTGGAAGACGTTGCCTTTTCTAAAAGATCGTTCGTAGTCCATGGATCTTTGTGCAGGAATTCTATCTTGTCGTTTGGAGCCCGAGGTCGTAACTTTATTTTTGTTTTTATCTTTAAAAGAGTTCATCTCTTCCTGGGTCATATACTTAGATGCCAGGCTCATGATGTCCGCAAACGTTCTTGGTTGCTTTCGGCTGAGGGCGTTTCCAAACTGCCTATTCTTTGTGAGGTCGAAGAGAATCGAGATTATGTAATCAATATTGGGGGAATCGATTTTGAGTAATTCGACATTAAATCTTGCTAACCAATTCCTTAAAGATTCACCTACTTGTTGATAAATGGTTCCTAAATAGCTCATTGGCAATTTTTGTCTTTTTTTACTGGCGAATTGCTGTGTCAGTTTGTTACATAATTCTCGAAAACTGAATATGAAGTTGGCTGGTTGTTTGGCGAACCAGTCCAAAGCTAATCCTTCTAACGTGGTCACCATCAGCTTAGCGGTAAACTCCGCTGAGTGAGAATACAAGTTCATTATGTTTGTGAAACTAAAGATTTAGTCGTCTGGATCAGTGGTTCCGTTATATCTGGGTAGTCTACCTGGAACCTGTCCAATTGACTGTGCCTCTTATATTTCTCTGCAGAAGGTAGAGCATGCTGCTAAGCTCTCCTGGAGTTCTGTGGTTCTGGGCCACGGGTTTTGAACGGATCTTAAGTGTTGCTCGAGTCGTTCTTGTACCATCTTTTCGATTTCTATTTCCGAGAATCGAATTGATCTTGCTCGATTCGGGATCACCTCGTGATGAGGGGTAATTCGGATCCCCTGTTTTTCCAGCCTCAATGCGGTTCGAATAGCACCGAACCCTGTCGCCAGGGACCAAAAGCCGAACCAAAGCATGAAGATGATTGTTTCGAGCACATTAGAGAACCATAGATCGAAGGACACTGTTGGGCCAAGCCCAGGCCCAAGCCCTCCAATTTGGCTATAAATACTCCATGCATTTATTATACTGGACAACTTCCTAGGCGCACAAAACTTGAGACTGCTGCTCGGGTTTACTAGTATACTTTAGGCTTCCTTATACATATTTCACCCTCTAGCTTGTACGGCATCCAATAATGCTCGAATAGGACCCCTAATATTTGTACTTGTACTCAATTTACTCGAATACGATTATATTTGGTCTTTACTTTCCTTTTAACATTATTGTTATCGTGTTATTTCCCCACCCTTGATCGAACCAACGAAACCACGTAAGATCAATTGGCGCCCACTGAGGGGCCCTATTCGAGTACTTGATCGAAATATGCCTACTACGAGGAGAAAAATGTATGCCAGCAAAAAGCTTAAGGATATTGGTCAAGCCTATGATCGCACAACTTTTTTATTCCTTCAACGAATTTATTTTTAGGAGCGATTAAGAAGTTCAGCAGGTATCATCGAAGGCTTAGAAGATCTATAAAATTGCAGCTTGTCAATTGACGATCGGAATTTATTTTTCCGATCTTCGCGTTTATTAACTTCAGTGACAAGTTCTTTCGAATCGGTTATTTAGAAGACCATTTACGAAATCTCTATGTACTATTTGTCGACTGTGGTGTTTTTTCTCAAAGTTAATCGGGATAAGTTGATTGATTGAATATCTGCAATCGATTAGATAAATTCTCGAGCTAATGGACGGAATATTGGCTATCATTTCGACCAATAACGGAATTCAAGTAATAAAATTCAATCAGAAATGAAGCTTTATCATTAATAATCTTCAAACAAGTTACAAAGTAAAGCTTCGAATATAATTCGAGCTCAAGAAATGCAATACAATCACTCCTTCTCTATTACAAATTTCATGAGGTAATATACTTGATCTTCGTTCCCCAAGGTCGCCCCAGATGCAGAACTCAGCAGTGATTCTTATTGGCAATCACTAGCCACGTGTCGCACATCCGTCTTCGAACGGGATGAAAGCCGGATTGGAGCTCCTCTCCGGGGCACCAGACCGACCTTAGATCATCATCAGTAAACAATGATTGAAACGCGCGATCATTGTTTACTGGATAATCCGAACCGGAGCAGCAAAGGGTTATCCCAGCAGAGGCGCTCCAAGGGAACTCGAAGGAACTATCTCGTAAGAAAGCCCTCGAGGAAGTTGGTGCCTCAGACTTAAAGAACTCCACTCGGAGTAACCTACTGCCCGATCAGGTACTGCGCCAGAAGACCGGAATTCAAACCCGTCACAGACAAGATATGTCTGGGAAAACAGGTTGCCTGCCGGTATTCTAGGCGCAATGTCTTTTGCCTGTCGATATTCTAAGCGAAAAGCTTATATAAAAGGAAACAAGATCGAAAAATAAAGTTCGAACTCTAATCTCAAACTCTTTTATCTGGGAGAAAATACGAATCAAATATGAAATTCGACCCATGGTGATCGGGGGAGCATAAGGAAAAAAGCAAGAAATGCTGTATACACGAAGGGACCTATTTATAGTGGTGAAGGATTTTTAATCAACGGCCCAGATAACAGGCTACGAACGGTTTGATGTCCGTAATAAATGGAAGGACCGTTACGTCTCCCGAGAAATAGGGCCCTGTTTGGTAATGAAGGACACATAATTCAATGGGGAGTATAGAAGAATTATGACATTCTAAATATCGAACAGTCACGACGTGTTCATAATATTATATCGAAGGATGGCATGTCGGATTCGTATTCGGTTTATTTAGATGTTTTTACACTCAAGTATTTATTGTTATGCTTTTACATTACCAACTAAGAAGAAATATAATCGGTTTAGTCGAACAGAATTCTCGACCTGGGAATTATACAATTATGGAAGTTCAGCAGTGATAAGGATTTATGGCATCATTTCCCTTATCAATTTCAGGGCCGCTAAAATATTTATCTATTATCCGATCAGGCAACTGGTATTCGATTATTTCTCTATCGATATTAGAAGATAAAAATGGAGTTACGAAAGATAAACTCTATTCTATTTATATTTGATGTTATCAACAAAACAAAGAGGAGGTGTATTTATATTATCTTGGAAAATACAAAAGTTGGGAAATACATGTCGAGCATAGATCAAACATTCATATTACATCAAGAACACTATTACTCCCTACAATCCTATGAAATTTTCGGTCTCTTCTCCTACCGTCTATTAGGGGTAACTTAGCTCCGACCATGGAATCTCCTTCGGATCCGCAAGCTCTTAACTTTATTTACGATTCTCCAAAAATGAAGACTCGAGGGTGCGATTCATCGAGTAAGCGAGCTCTGCAGAACTCCCACCCCTGTGCGTCTTCCTAAATGCATTGTGGCAATAGGTCCCTGATCGAAAACCTATGCCATAACCTACAAGCTCCATAAATCTGGCTTATTGGCCTTCAAGATGGAGATTATATTTGCCTGCCGATACTCTAAGCGAAGGTTGAAATGATATTATCTCTGCTCGGATATCCCTCCACTTAAAAATTGTTCGAAATCTGACCTCGAATAAGCGAATTATTGAAATAATAATCTTAGTCGCCATGAGGGGACGGAAGAGATGCCAATACAATGAATAAGATGGCTTCTAAGGAATGACAGCTTTTTATAGGAAAAATAAGTGGAATCTAACGGCAGAGATTTCACGTCACGAAGGAACCAGATCTAAGAACTGTTGCGTTTCCCGATAAAGGAGGGAACCGTTTGGAAAAGGTCGAGTGGTTGCGACACGTAATATGCCCACCTGCTCGTCGGGTGCTAATATGCTCAATCTCTATTTAGCAATTATTCTGGTACTCAAGATCAGCATTTATCTAATATCGATCTCAATTATTTTCGAAATTATTGAATGGGTGAAAGCCTCTGCTATGACCCAAGGGCTAAAAACGCTCTGAAAACGACTAAGGGTGAAAGCCTCTGCTATGCCCCTTAGATCGAAATTGTTAAAGGGTGAAAGCCTCTGCTATGACCCAAGGGCTAAAAACGCTCTGAAAACGACTAAGGGTGAAAGCCTCTGCTATGCCCCTTAGATCGAAATTATTGAATGGGTGAAAGCCTCTGCTATGACCCAAGGGCTAAAAACGCTCTGAAAACGACTAAGGGTGAAAGCCTCTGCTATGCCCCTTAGATCGAAATTATTGAATGGGTGAAAGCCTCTGCTATGACCCAAGGGCTAAAAACGCTCTGAAAACGACTAAGGGTGAAAGCCTCTGCTATGCCCCTTAGATCGAAATTGTTAAAGGGTGAAAGCCTCTGCTATGACCCAAGGGCTAAAAACGCTCTGAAAACGACTAAGGGTGAAAGCCTCTGCTATGCCCCTTAGATCGAAATTATTGAATGGGTGAAAGCCTCTGCTATGACCCAAGGGCTAAAAACGCTCTGAAAACGACTAAGGGTGAAAGCCTCTGCTATGCCCCTTAGATCGAAATTGTTAAAGGGTGAAAGCCTCTGCTATGACCCAAGGGCTAAAAACGCTCTGAAAACGACTAAGGGTGAAAGCCTCTGCTATGCCCCTTAGATCGAAATTATTGAATGGGTGAAAGCCTCTGCTATGACCAAAGGGCTAAAAACGCTCTGAAAACGACTAAGGGTGAAAGCCTCTGCTATGCCCCTTAGATCGAAATTGTTAAAGGGTGAAAGCCTCTGCTATGCCCCTTAGATCGAAATTGTTAAAGGGTGAAAGCCTCTGCTATGACCCAAGGGCTAAAAACGCTCTGAAAACGACTAAGGGTGAAAGCCTCTGCTATGCCCCTTAGATCGAAATTATTGAATGGGTGAAAGCCTCTGCTATGACCCAAGGGCTAAAAACGCTCTGAAAACGACTAAGGGTGAAAGCCTCTGCTATGCCCCTTAGATCGAAATTATTGAATGGGTGAAAGCCTCTGCTATGCCCCTTAGATCGAAATTGTTAAAGGGTGAAAGCCTCTGCTATGACCCAAGGGCTAAAAACGCTCTGAAAACGACTAAGGGTGAAAGCCTCTGCTATGCCCCTTAGATCGAAATTATTGAATGGGTGAAAGCCTCTGCTATGCCCCTTAGATCGAAATTGTTAAAGGATGAAAACCTCTGCTATGCCCCTGGCTACGCCCCTTAGATCGAAATTATTTTCATCGATCAATCAAGATCAACCAGCATTTCTATTCTTTTCTCTCCATAATTATTCATTCGGCTAAGGCTAACAGCTAGCGTCGTGACGCTTATATCAAAATTATTATTTAAGATCGGTCAAAAACCCTTTTTCGATTATTACTTCGCGATTATTTGTCTGACTAGGGAATTTGGCCCCTCGAATTAAATTTATTACCCAAGGATCATCTCGGGATTCTTCTATTCGATCTCTTAATTATTATGTATTTGATGGGGGTACAAAGGTCTCCGACAGGTTAAATTCAAAATCGAGGAATGTCGGTTGTTATCCATCGTCTGAATATTTGTCAAAGTTTTTAAAGAATAGCTCTTATTCGTATTCTTGAGACAGAGAGATGGATGCTCGACAACAGTATACAAAAGCAATTCTATAAGATAACGAGTAAGGATGATAAGAGAAATAAATATCTCATTCATGACATTACGAACAGTTACAAAAGAGTTCAAAATTACAATGATAAGTCGAGCAAAAACTTTACATTTAATGTAACCCTATTACAAATTAACCCTATGCTAGAAGGTTCTCATAACTGAGGACGGAAAACGAGGCTGGGATAACACTTCTACCCTTAATCCATCGCTTCCTCAATAATCGCTCCGTGCTGGAGCAGGCCGAGAGACAGGGAGGCAATCCTTAGAAAAATTATTCCACACAATCTCGAAGGCAACATTCTTCAAGGAATATCTTGAAGAAGTAGAGATCGAGTGCAGGGAAACTCCTCCAGCAGTTGACCCACTATCCGACCGGGTGGATTGACAGGATACAGGAGATCGAACCTGCCTCAAAGACTTGAAATCAAAGAGAGCTGGTCGCCTGCCGGTACCCCAGTCGCATTAATTTTCGCCTGTCGATACCCTAGTCGAAATAAGTAGCCATCAGGAGATAGCGAAATTTATAAATAGTTCGGAGGAAAACCTCGAACAGTTCAATCGGGGATAGCAAACGGAACATGGCGGCTGGAAAGAGTAAAATCTCAATCATAGAGCCGATCAGAAATGTTACTGAAATGAAAAGCTTGAAGGTAACTACGGAACTATATATAGTGAAAAGAAAAGGCAATTAACGACTCAGATTTGATGGTACTAATGGCTGAGATATAAGCAGTAAATGCAGCGACCGTTCCACTTCCCGAAAATTCAGGAACCGTGCGGATAAATGAAGAAACGGTAAAATTCAACAATGCTCGAAATAATTATAGTTTAATTCCCGATCGTTAAAGAAAGTCACAAAGAAAAAGTCGGACTATAACTGATCAAGGAACCATTATCAAGAACTCGTCCGAGGATGGACCAAGATCGGTAAAGAGCTTTATTTAAGCAGATAAGAACGAATGTAAGAAATTAATCAAGAAATTATTATTTCCAGAGTTCGATACATTGAAAAGTTACAAATTACAAAGATATCAACTCCTGTTACATTTTATAATTCTACAAACACCTACAAAGCTTCCTATGAAATTTTCGGCGAACGATAATGTCCTTACTCGGATTGGAGGAGCCTGTCGAGCCAACAGGCTTTTATCTTAATTTATGATTCCTCAAAAAGGAGAAGGGTAAGGCATCCTTTTCTAGGTGTAACGTGAATACTTTATTGAGGGCCTCGACCCTCGAAGCTCCACCCCTTACATCCTCGAGGAAGAACCGAACAAACCGCTGGAGACCCCTAAAAGATTTGATGATTGAACTTCTCCTAAACCACGGAGGGTCGTGGGGAGTGCCCGGGTCATGGGTGGTCAGCGATAAAGCTGACCGGACTCCAAGGTCGGAATAATGTTCGCCTGCAGATACCCTAGTCGAGGTCGAAGTACCAGTTAGTCTATGACCTGCAGAATAGGTCCTAACTCGAAATTTAAAATATTGGGCCATGCAACAAGATCGTTTAACCAGCATGGTGAAGGAGTCTGCTTTAAAGATAATTTTATAAGGATACAAATTGAAGAACCCTATTTATAAGTACTATTCTCAAAATCCAACGGCTAGCGAAAAACGAAAGGAACGGTCAAGATCAAAAGACTATTGCGCTTCCAGAGAATTTCACCGGGGAGAGAAAGTGATACTACTTTTGGAAAATAAGCGGAATTACTACGCCAAAGGTCGAAAAATTGAGAAGGCAAACTAAAGCATGATCAAAGAAAGAGCACATAAGGAGAACATACCATTCGAAAAGAGGGGTAAGGTATTACAAGCCATGGGAAATAAAATATCTGAAAATTATTCATGATTGCACAAATAAAAACAGTACGGAAATATTACAAGCCCGAGCAAATTAGAGACGACATCTAAACAAGCTTATTATCAGAAAGAATCTTTCGAAGCTCAGCGCTACGAGCCTCATATCCTGCTGCGAACCCACGATCATAAGCCTCCTTTTCTCGACGTATGAAATCTTGTTTCTCCTGCTCGAGGAGGATCTTCAGTTTTTCGAGTTTCTCATTCAGCTGCTTATGGATCTCATCTCCACGCTCGATAGCAGCCTTCTCCCTCTCTAAAGCAAGCTTCTCTGCGAAGACGCGGTCGAGCTCGACTTTCTTCTCCTCCAGCTCGAGAGAAATAGCAGTACGCTGACTGGTCTCCCGCTCAGCAAATGTTTTAAGCTCGATAAAATCTTGTCCGGCCTGTTAAAAGGATCAGCAGCGTTAAAAAAAAAAAAAAAAAAAAAAAAAAAAAAAAAAAAAAAAAAAAGGAGAGTACACCTGAAAAAGGAAGTGCTGCCCAGACTCGAACAACTCTTCTATGTTTCTCTCTTTGGACATGTTCCTCTCCTTGGGTATGTCAGTCTCTGAAGAAGTAAAGGTAGCTTGCAACAAGTTACCCATAGGATCAACCTTAGAAGGAGATCCATCTTTCAACTCCTCGTGCAGGGAAGAAGCAACTTTTTGAGGAGTGGAATCGGCAAAAGGTCGAGGAGGATTATCAATTCCTAAAGCTTCAGCAGAGGCCCCCCCACTACTCTCAATCTCTAACTTGGATTTTTTGCTGGGATTCCCTGAGGAAGGAACGATCGAAGTATCGGAGGATGACTTGCTACCAATAGCAAGATTTTGTAAAGCCTCAAGGGGTGTAACCTCATCGGAATAAGGTCTCTTATTCGAAGAAGGAACAGGAATCTTTTCTTCGACAGGATCCTCACTGTTAGAATCAATCACTTTCGGGGAGGAACCTCCGAGCTTAGCCTCGAGCTTTTCATCACCCTTGTTTGGTTTCGAGGAGGCGCTTTTCTCTTTCTTATCTTCTCCCCCTTCAGGAGCTTTCGGGGAAGACACAGAGGTCTTAGAAGAAGATTTGGAGGGTTTGGCCTCCTTGTCAGCTTTTCGCTCTTTGTTCGATTTCTTATTCTTCGAACCACCAAATATCGATCTGGGATCGATAGCTTTGCCTAATACATTCTCCATAATAAGTGAATCAGGGATCGATGAAGCTAGGATCTTTACTTTTTGAGGAAGTTCAGAAAGTGCAGAAAATATAGGGAGAGCTCCGATCTCTGTAAGGAAGGATATCGTATGAATAATGAAAAGAAATCCTAATATTTATAGACGCTACGCACTACGATTGTGATAGTAAATCGACGCGACCATGGAGTAGAATCCCACTCGGATAAACAAAGTCCGAGCAGAAAGTGTAAAAATTATCGATCTTTATAAAGTTAGAATTCACGAGTTACACGAATCAGATCAAGAAATATAAGGTCAACTCGTTTACAAAATTGGGTTACATAGGTAAATACAATTGATTTCCTAACTAGAGAACCTTGAATCGCCCCCTCCGGCTTACTCAACCCCAGAAACTCGCTAAGCTGAAAATCAGGCGATATTTGAAGATGGACAATTACCCAGCTTGGTCGAAAGATCGACCGTCTCCCTTATCCGGGGCGTTGCCTATATTGACATCTTTATCTTCCTCCCCGGACACATTAGAAGGATCGTCGCAGGAGTACTCGAGCACATCAGGGTTAGGCATCGGAATGCCATACTCCTCGACTAAGGGGGCAAAGCGATGATTTCGCCAATTGATATCCATCTTGGGTATAGAAGAAGCTTTGTAATCCTTCCCTTCAGCATTCTTAAAAGGGTTCATGTGCTTAAAGTACTCATCCATATCATCTGGAATCTTCTTGGCCGCGACCAACTGCTGAACCCCTTTATAAAAGATCGTCTGAAGGATTTCCCCCATTTTCCTTTGAACTAAGGGGTCTAAGACAGGGGATTCCAGGAACTCTCGTATGGCAGGGATCTCGGCTTCTTCTCGGCCCTGGGCATACGCACGCTCGGAGTCTTGCTTCGCCAATTCAAGTTCTATCTTTACTTTCTTCATCTCTTCCTCGAGGGCACTCCTCTCTTTGACGGACGCCAGCAAGTCCTCTTCCACTGAGGAGGAACGTTTCGTACTCACTGTCTCGAGTTCCTTCTTTACTTGGGATAATTCTCGCTGACTCTCCGCCAGCTGAGATCGAATGACCTGGTTATCAGCAAAAATCTGGGCATATGCATCATGAGCGTCCTGCGATTCCTGCTCTAATAACGCCAAACGATAGGATTGAAGGGCGAATAAATCTCCGACCTATATGACATTTTCGAGCATCAGTAAAACTAGGAGTTCTGAAGAAATAACACAGTCAAAAGACGAATTTTTACCTCGTGATACGTTCTGGAGAAATCACTTAAAACCTCAAAATCCCCTTTGATGGAATGAAGCAGGATATCCCGCTTAAATCGACTGGCCATAAAGATTCTAGTGGCTTTGTCAAATTCGTTCTCCCCATTTATATCCAGATCGGTCATAATGGTACCATCCTCAGGATATCCTGCGGTTCTGCTACTACGAAGATGCTCGTCCATAAAGTCTGCCACATCGGGCTCCGACCTACCTTCTCGACATGGAACCGAGTCAGAGTTCACACCAAAAGGTTTTATCCTCCTCGAAGGCCCTGGGTGTTCGGCATTTCTTTTCTGGCCCAAAAGCCTCTCGTGTTCCTGAATACCCTGAATCCGATTCCAGGAATGTTGACTGTAGCCGACCGACGAAAGAGCGGAAGTGTCAGGAGAGAATATCGATCGAAGAGGTCCAGACGTGGCAGAATTCAGGGAACTCATAGTGCCAACCCCCCTTAAGGCAGGAATCAAAGACGGTATGACAACTGGATTCCCACCTAGGTTACTTGCGTCTGTTTTTCTTTCGGAAGCATAAGGCAACGGGTCGAAATAAAACTGTTTATCTCCGACCAAGCCGGCAGAGGATACCCGAAATTTCTCAACAATTCGACCTGCGAGGATAATACGAATCGGGCACAAGTTCAAACAAGGAAAATTGTTTATAAGACACAAAAGTAAGTTAAAGATGAGAGGCATACCCAAAGAAAGTGGAGCAGTGTTCGAAGCACTGGAGGTTGGCAGGACATCGGTTCGCTTAAGAGGCCCTTCGAAGGACTGGTTAGGGTATCTGATCGCCGGAACTGGGTAGTTACATTGGCTCAACCCAGCCAATCGCAAAACGCCTTCTTGGATAAGGAATCTAGTCTGGAAGGGGTTAGACTGCAGTTGCCCCAAGACTTCATCAGAAAGACGGTGGCTGAGTTTTTCTTTAATCCTGCGAGAACCGTATGTCCAAGTATTTGCGCCATCCCATCGATAAGATCTTGTTTTCGAACTACCCTCTGAGATAGGAACGTCAGGGCCCTTCACAAAAAAGAATCTCCTCTTCCAACCTAAAGTCTTCTTTGTTGTAATTTTAGTAAGAAAAGGCCGTTTAGATCTCGGATGGACAGAGACAAACCCCATGTTTGAACCCTTGCATGGGTCCATTCGAAAAATTTGCTAAAAGTTACTGAAGGAAGCCTCTTCCCCCTTTGTCTCCATAACAACGCAAAACGCAAGTATGTATGCAATGGAGTGTGGGAGAAGCTGAGCCGGGGAAAGTGAAAAGAAATTCAGGATGTTTCTGATAAGTGGAACGAACGGAATACGCAAGCCACAGGAAAATTGTCCCTCGTAAAAGGCTTGACATCCAGCGGGGGGCTCAGTGGCACGCTCAGTATAGGAAGGAATGACAATCGAAAAACCTTTGGGAAGAAATTTCCCAAAATCAGCCTCGAGGCGAGCGTGATCTTTTTTCGAAAAACAACAGGAAGTTTGACTAGCGGGAAGCTCTGACTTACCCGAGATTACGGCTTGTGGGGCTTGCGTATGTTTAAAGATCCTAACAAAAGCACCTTCGCCGATACTACGTTTATCGACCTCATTCTCTTCGAGATCCTCGCTCGGATCGTCGTCTTCGCCTTCGCCGTCTTGATGAAATTCCCCATCTTCGAAGTCATCTACAAGCTTAAACAAGGGATCAGATTCTTGACTCTCTTCGATCTTATTCTTGCCCTTTGAACTTCTAGAGCTTGACATCATGAATTCGGAAATGATTATACTAACGTAACTACCTTTTTCGATTAAAACACTTCGAGCTCAAGAGAAAATTTAACATGGAATTATTTTTCAACGGGTCAACATATATATACGGGGTTAAAAAGGTAAATTGCAAAGAGGTCCCCGAGTAACCGCGACGGTTGAACTTACCAAGGGTAAAAACTTCGGGTTATTCTACTCAAAATAGCCTTTTTGGTCCTTCATTTTCTAGAATTGCGGAATTTATCTTTACGGTTCATCCCTAAAGATCTCGGAGGCCTTGCTTATTATAACCGGAAATTCGGGAAAGCATCCATCTGGGGATCGAACAACACATCTTGGAACCAAAAAGGATATTATTACTTCAACATCCTCTGACAAGGGCGACTACAGAACACATCGATGCATGTTTTCTTGTATATGCACTCTTTTTCCCTAGCTCGGTTTTTATCCCAATGGGTTTTTCCAAGTTAGGTTTTTAACGAGGCATATCCTCAAGATATCCGAACGATTCGTCTCATTGTAGCCTGGAAACGTATTCTGTACTTCTTCGAGCGCTTGCTTCGCTTTACACTCGAGAAGTGGGGGAGTATTGATGAGGGGTAATTCGGATCCCCTGTTTTTCCAGCCTCAATGCGGTTCGAATAGCACCGAACCCTGTCGCCAGGGACCAAAAGCCGAACCAAAGCATGAAGATGATTGTTTCGAGCACATTAGAGAACCATAGATCGAAGGACACTGTTGGGCCAAGCCCAGGCCCAAGCCCTCCAATTTGGCTATAAATACTCCATGCATTTATTATACTGGACAACTTCCTAGGCGCACAAAACTTGAGACTGCTGCTCGGGTTTACTAGTATACTTTAGGCTTCCTTATACATATTTCACCCTCTAGCTTGTACGGCATCCAATAATGCTCGAATAGGACCCCTAATATTTGTACTTGTACTCAATTTACTCGAATACGATTATATTTGGTCTTTACTTTCCTTTTAACATTATTGTTATCGTGTTATTTCCCCACCCTTGATCGAACCAACGAAACCACGTAAGATCACCTCGCCAGCGTCATCCTCGATGGGGATTATTGTGTGTTCCTTTGATTCATTGCGTTCTGGTCTCCTTCGATCCGCTTTTCTTCGGATGTTGTCATCGGAGGGTTTTGAATTGCCCTGCTGCGGACTGTGTAGCGAGCGTCGCTCGCTTGCCGGGCTATCAGCTTGTTGAGAGATTTGATCGTTCTGCCTCGGCTTTCTTTGAGCGGGATTTGCCCTAGTAGTTCTAACGTTTTGGGGGACTTGTTCGAGTACAAGTAATTCCTCTGGGGAGAGTGATTTAAGGAGCATAGCGATCTATCGAAACTTCTCTTGAGCATCTGACAGGGGGACCGGGATCGTTGGAGCCACATGTTCTTCCGGTATTGTGCCAGTAGGGATCCCTTGTGGTTCCACCTGATTCTGATGATGCTCATTATGTTGCTGGCTGTCGTTGGATACATGGGCGTTATTATCGGTATTGCCCGGTAGATCCTCAGACGCATCATGTTGGTTGGTCGTGTTACTTCTTGTTCCGTTACGAGCGCTCTTCCTTGGGCGAGCCATATGTCGTTCGAATAATTAACCTAGCCACTCGGTGGGCGCCAACTGATTTAACCGGATTTCGTCGGGTTAATTATATCAGTGAATATGGGATATTGGGGGTTCTCAATATTAATGATTTAAAGGGCTCTGTTACTTTATTCAGGATGGATCAATCTCAAAGAAGAACACTTTTGAGGGAACAACAAGTAATTATGACAACCAACATAAAATTAGTATGAATAACAAGAGAAAGCTCTTTTATTATTGAATAATCTTTTGATTCTTTAGTACTTTTGGGCGTCAGCTCCGTTTTTGTATGAATTGTCTAATACAATGATTTAACTAGGTATTTATATCACAAATAACCTAGCTTCACAAAGAAACTTAATTCTAGTAGGACTCGGCCCATTTGTCCTTCTTGAGTCCGGAGTGTAGTCTTCTTGTCGAAGAGAGTTGTATTCGTCCGGGTCGATAGGATGACCCCGAACTGACTTGTCTGGTCGAACCGATCATTTATTCTTCAGTCGATCCGCACATTATAAGGGGTGTGAAATAGCCCCCATCAGTTGCTTTTGGAGATATGGCCTCCAGTGAACGAGTTTCTGAGATCCTAGTCCCAACCTCCATCCCTTCTTCCGAGCATGATTCCCAAGATCATGTTCAAACTAATCCTACTGTCACTAACCCCACTACTGATTTAGCCATCGGCCAAAGCCGAGCAGAGAACGTCGATGGGCTAGCCGAGGGTGGTCTATCTTTAGATCCTCCATTGGATAGTTCTCAGGAGCGGTCTATTACGCAGAGTTACCCCGATTTCCTGTTCGCTGAGACTACCACGATGGTTTCTTCAGCTGAGGTCGGGACTTCTTACCAAGGTCGGATTGACCAAGGGTCTGATCGACAAGTTCGCTTTTCTGCCTTGGGGAAGGAAATTCTCGTGAGTCCTAACGCGAGAGATTCTCCAACCTAGCTGGATGATCGCTACGTCAGAGAGCAGGTTTATGATATCACGGAGTCCCAAACTTCTCGCCACGATGGGGTTCCACTTGATTCCGTTCTTCCTGGAACATGTGAGCCCGATGCGCTGTCCTGGAACCTTGGGCTTAGTACCATCCTGCATGGCGAATTAAAGAGATACGAGGATGCTTCAAACATACGCCTTGTTCAATCTCTTTTCAAATTCATTGAGCAGGTACATTTTTGTTCATTCTCCATTTTTTTATTTCTGGGGCTGCATCCTGACTATGCCTTTTATTTATTCAGGGGAAGTATATGGCCTTGCAGCTAGGCGTTCAAAATGATAATACTTGGCTTAGCAGAGAAGCCATGAGAACTCGGTTGGAGCTTGAGACTAGTTCTCATGAGAGACTCCCACTTCAAAATGAACTTCTTACAGATGAAATTGAGCAATTGCGTAAGAATAATATGGCTCTTCAGAAAGAGAGAGACTGATCTTACGTGGTTTCGTTAGTTCGATCAAGGGTGGGAAATAACACGATGACAATAATGTTAAAAGGAAAATAAAGACCAAATGTAATTGTATTCGAGTAAATTGAGTACAAGTACAAATATTTAGGGTCCTACTCGAGCATTATTGGATGCCGTACAAGCTAGAGGGCGAAATACATATGAGAAAGCCTATACTGATATTCTCCGGTAAACCCGAGCGGCATTCTCAAAGCTAGTGCGCCTTCGAAGTTGTCCAGTGTAATAAATGCATGGAGTATTTATAGCCAAATTGGAGGGCTTGGGCCTGGGCTCGGCCCAACAGTGTCCTTCGATCTCTGGTTTTCTTATGTGCTCGGAACAATCATCTTCAGGCTTCGGTTCGGCTCTTGGTCCCTGGGGACAGGGTTCGGTGCTATTCGAACTGCGTAGAGGCTAGAAAGACAGGGGATCCGAATTACCCCTCATCAATACTCCCCCACTTCTCGAGTGCGAAGCGGAGTGAGCGCTCGAAGAAGTACAAAATACGTCCCATGCTACAATGAGACGAGCCGTTCAGAATGTCTTTAGGATATGCCTCGTTAAAAACCTAACTCGGAAAAACCCACTGGGATAAAAACCGAGCTAGGGAAAAAGAGTGCATATACAAGAAAACATACATCGGCGTGTTCTGAAGTTACCCTTGTCAGAGGATGTTGAAGTAATAATATCCTTTTTGGTTCCAAGATGCGTCGTTCGATCCCTAGATGGATGCTTTCCCGAATTTCCGGTTATAATAAGGAGGGCCCCCGAGATCCTTAGGGATAAATCTCAAGGACAAATTCCGCAATTCTAGAAAATGAAGGATCAAAAAGGCTATTTTGAGAGGGATAACCCAAAGTTTTTTACCCTTGGTAAGTTCAACCGTCGCGGTTACTCGGGGACCTCTTTGCAATTTTACCTTTTTAACCCCGTATATATATGTTGACCCGTTGAAAAATTACTTCCATGTTATATTTTTTCTTGAGCTCGAAGTGTTTGAATCGAAAAGGTAGTTACTTTAGTACATTCATTTCCAAATTCATAATGTCAAGTTCTAGAAGCTCAAAGGGCAAGAACAAGGTCGAAGAGAGTCAAGAATCTGATCCTCTGTTAAAGCTCGTTGATGATTACGAAGATGGAGAATTCCATCCAGGAGGCGAGGATGATGATCCGAGCGAGGATCTCGAAGAAAATGAGGTTGAAAAGCGCAGCATCGGTGAGGGTGCCTTTGTCAGAATTTTCAAACCCAAACTCACCTCTGAGGTCATGACCTCGAACACGTCAGAACTTCCTGCTAAAGAAACCTCCTGTTATTTTACGAAGAAAGATCGTGTTTATCTTGAGACGGGATTTGGGAAATATCTTCCGAAAGGGTTTTCGATCGTCATTCCTTCTTATTCCGACCGTGCTACCGAGCCCCCAGCTGGCTGTCAATCGTTTTACGAGGGCCAATTCTCCTGTGGTCTACGTATTCCATTCATTCCCCTTATCAGAAATGTCCTTTCTTTCTTTTCGTTGTCCCCCGCTCAACTTCTCCCGCACTCCGTTGCCTACATAGTGGCATTCAGTGCTCTCATGGAGGCAAAAGGGGAAGAGGCCTCTTTTAGTAATTTCTGGCACACTTTCCGAATGGAATTGAATAAGGGCTCCAATGCGGGGTTTGTATCCATTTTCCAGCGGTCGAAGCGACCCTTTCTTACTAAGATATCAACAAAGAAGAGTATAGGCTGGAAGAGGAGATTCTTCTTCGTGGAAGGTCCTGATGTTCCTGTGTCGGAAGGTAGTTCAAAGACTAGACCGTATCGATGGGATGGTGCAGATTCTTGGTCGTATGGATCTCGTAAGATCAGAGAAAAGCTCAGACAACGTCTTTCCGACGAATTTCTCGAACAAATGCGATCCAATCCCTACTATACCAAGTCCCTAATTCAAGAGGGCGTTTTACGATTGGCTGGGTTGAGCCGCTGTGATTACCCTGCCCCGGCGATTAAGTACCCTAGCCAATCTTCCGAAGGATCCCTCCTGCGAACCTCTATTGCTCCTACCCTTGCTCCTCTTTCTCTGGGTATGCTTCTTATCTTTAACTTTCTTTTGGGTTTTATTAAACAATTTTCCTTGTTTAAACTCGTGCCCGATTCGTATTATCCTCGCAGGTCGACTTGTTGAGAATTTTCGAGTATCCCCTGCCGGCTTGGTCGGAGATAAACAATTTTATTTCGACCCATTACCTTACGCTTGCGAAAGAAGAACAGACACAAGTAACTTAGGTGGGAATCCAGTTGTCATACCATCTTTGATTCCTGACTTAAGAGGGGTTGGCACTATGAGTTCTTTGAATTCTGCCACGTCCGGACCTCTTCGATCGTTATTCTCCCCTGATACTTCCGCTCTTTCGTCTGTCGGCTACAGTCAACATTCCTGGAATCGGATTCAGGGTATTCAGGAATACGAGAAGCTTCTGGGCCAGAAAAGAAATGCCGAACACCCAGGGCCTTCGAGGAGGATAAAACCCTTTGGCGTGAGTTCTGCTTCTGCCCCTTGTCGGGAAGGTAGGTCGGAGCCTGATGTGGTAGACTTTATGGATGAGCATTTTCGTAGTAGCAGAACTGCTGGATATCCTGAGGATGGTACCATTATGACTGATCTGGATATGAATGGGGAGAACGAATTCGATAAAGCCACTAGAATCTTTATGGCTAGTCGGTTTAAACGGGATATCCTGCTTCATTCCATCAAAGGGGATTTTGAGGTTTTGAGTGATTTCTCCAGAACGTATCATGAAGTAAATACTCGTCTTTTGACTGTGTTCTTTCTTTAGAATTCTTAGCCTTACTGATACTCGAAAATGTCTTGTAGGTAGGGGATTTATTCGCCCTTCAATCCTATCGTTTGGCGTTATTAGAGCAGGAATCGCAGGACGCTCATGATGCATATGCCCAGATTTTTGCTGATAACCAGGCCATTCGATCTCAGCTGGTGAAGAGTCAGCGAGAATTGTCCCAAGTAAAGAAGGAGCTTGAGGAAGCGAATACGAAGCATTCTTCCTCAGTAGAAGAGGACTTGCTCGCATCCGTTAAAGAGAGAAGTGCCCTTGAGGAAGAGCTAAAGAAGATAAAGGTTGAACTCGAGCTCGCGAAACAAGACTCCGAGCGTGCATATGCCCAAGGCCGGGAAGAAGCCGAGATCCCTGCCATACAAGAGTTCCTGGAATCCCCTGTCTTGGACCCCTTAGTTCAAAGGAAAATGGGAGAAATCCTTCAGACGATCTTTTATAAAGGGGTTCAACAATTGGTCGCGGCCAAGAAGATTCCGGATGATATGGATGAGTACTTTAAGCACATGAACCCTTTTAAGAACGCTGAAGGGAAGGATTACAAAGCTTCCTCTCTACCCAAGATGGATACTAATTGGAAAAATCATCGCTTTGCCCCCTTAGTCGAGGAGTATGACATTCCGATGCCTAACCCTGATGTGCTCGAGCGTTTCACCGACTATCCTCCCGTGTCGGAGGAAAAAGGCGAAGATGTCAACATAGGCGATGTATCGGATAAAGAAGGCGATCGAACTTTTGACCAAACCAAGTAATAGCTCCGCCTGTCTTTCTATTTAGCGAGTTATCGGAGCCGATCGTGCTGGGAGGGGCGATTCATAGTTTTGTAGTTAGGAACTAATCGTGTATACCCATGTAACACATTTTTGTAAACGGATTTGTTTCTTTTCTGATCTAACTGCTGTAACTTGTAAATTCCGATCTTACTAATATCCAGTTACCATTTCAATTTTCAATGTTCGATAACTTTATGCTCGGATATTTGCCCTTTCCATACGGGATTTCTCTTTAAAGGTTGCGTCGATCCATTATCGTAAACATAGGGCGTAGTGTCTATAAATATTAGGGTTTCTTTTCATTATTCATACGACATCTTGCTTATAGAGATCGGAGCTTTTTGCCATATCTTCTGCCTTCTTCGAATCCCTTTAAGAGTAATAGTCCAAACCGTAGGTCCCAAATCCGCTTATCATGGAAAACGTATTAGGGAAGGCTATCGATCCCAGATCGTTATTTGGCGGTTCGAAAAATAAGAATCCGAGCAAGGAGCAAAAAGTTGCCAAGGAGGCCAAAACCTCCAAATCTTCTTTCAAGACCTCTGTGTCTTCCCCAAGAGCTCCTAAAGGGGAAGACAACAAGAAAGAGAAAAACACTTCTTCAAAACAAAACAAGGGCAGCTCAAACAAATCAATCTTGGACGAGGAGCTCGAGGCTACGCTCGGGGCTTCTTCCCCGAAAGTTGTCGATCCTCCAAACAAAGATCCCGTGATAGAAAATACTTCTGGCCCTTCTTCAAATAAAAGGCCTTATTCTGACGGGGCCACTCCCCTTGAGGCTTTGCAAAATCTTGCCATTGGTGGTAAATCATCTCCCGATACTTCGACCGTTCCTCCCGCAGGGAATCTCAGCAAAAAATCCAAGTTAGATCTTGGCGGAGGGACCTCTGCTGAAGCTTCAGGAATTGATAATCCTCTCCGACCTCTTGTCGATTTCTCTCCTCCAAAAGTTGCTTCTTCCCTGCACGAGGAGTCGAAAGATGGATCTCCTTCTAAGGTTGATCCCATGGGTAATTTGTTGCAAGCTAACTTTACTTCTTCGGAGACTGATATTCCCAAGGAGAGAAACGCATCCAAGGAGAGGAACATAGAAGAGTTGTTTGAGTCTGGGCAGCACTTCCTTTTTCAGGTGTGCATTTATTTATTCTTCCTCTCTCTTTATTTTTTATTTTTATTTTTTAGCGCTGTTGATCCTTTTAACAGGCCGGACAAGACTTTATTGAGCTTAAAACATTTGCTGAGCGGGAGACCAATCAACGTACTGCCATCTCTCTCGAGCTGGAGGAGAAGAAAGTCGAGTTCGAGCGTGTCCTCACAGAGAAGCTTGCTTTAGAGAGGGAGAAGACTGCTAATGAGCGTGGAGAAGAGATCCATAAACAGCTGAACGAGATACGTCGAGAGAAGGAGGCTTATGATCGTGGATTCGAAGCAGGATGTGAGGCTCGTAGCGCTGAGCTTCGAAAGATTCTTTCTGATAATAAGCTTGTCTAGATGTTGCTTTTCATTTACCCGGGCTTGTAGTATGGCTATATTGTTTTTACTCATGTGATCATGAATAATTTCAGACATTTTTATCCCCTATGGTTTGTAATAATCTATTAGTTTCTCGGATTACAAGTTTGTCCATAATTTAACGTATTCTCTTCTGTCCATGCTTTTGTTTGCTTTCTTCGTTTGGTCTTATGCTCGTAATCTTCGTTCTTCGATCTTGGTATATTACTTCTGCTCGATTTCCAGAATATATTACTTTCTCTTCCCGGTGAAATTCTCGGGAAGCGCAACAGTCTTTCGATCTTGACCGTTCCTTTCGTTTTCTGCTAGCCGTTGGATTTTGAGAATAGTACTTATAAATAGGGTTCTTCAATTTGTATCCTTATAAAATTATTTTTAAAGCAGACTCCTTCAACCATGCTGGTTAAAAGATCTTGTTGCATGGCCCAATATTTTAAATTTCGAGTTAGGACCTACTCTGCAGGTCATAGACTAACTGGTACTTCGACCTCGACTAGGGTATCTGCAGGCGAACATTATTCCGACCTTGGAGACCGGTCAGCTTTATTGCTGACCACCCACGACCCGGGCAGTCCCCATGACCTTCCGTGGTTTAGGAGAAGTTCAAGTATCAAATCTTTTAGGGGTCTCCAGCGGTTTGTTCGGTTCTTCCTCGAGGATGTAAGGGGTGGAGCTTCGAGGGTCGAGGCCCTCAATAAAGTATTCACGTTACACCTAGAAAAGGATGCCTTACCCTTCTCCTTTTTGAGGAATCATAAATAAAGACAAAAGCCTGTTGGCTTGACAGGCCCCTCCAATTCGAGTAAGGATATTATCGTCCGCCGAAAATTTCATAGGATTGGGTGGCTATAAAGTCCCTATCTCGCTCGGATACAGAGATTAGCCTTTGTAGGTGTTTGTAGAATTATAAAATGTAATAGGAGTTGATATCTTTGTAACTTGTAACTCTTCAATGTATTGAACTCTGGAAATAATAATTTCTCGATTAATTTCATAAATTCGTTCTTATCTGCTTAAATAAAGCTCTTTACCGATCTTGGTCCATCTCTGGACGAGTTATTGATAATGGTTCCTTGATCAGTTATAGTCCGACTTTTTCTTTGTGACTTTCTTTGACGATCGGAAATTAAACTATAATTATTTCGAGCATTGTTGAATTTGACTGTTTTTCCGTTTACCCACACGGTTCCTGAATATTCGGGAAGTGAAAACGGTCGCTGTATTTTTTGCTCGCATTTTTGGCCGTTAGTTCTGTTCAGTTTTTGTGATTGAGTTTTTTGCGTTACGTCCCGTCTTCTTTTAACTAAACAGTCCCTGATTTATCGGGAATCTGAGCGGTCAGAGCGCTTTTAATATACATATTGCCACCGTTCATCTGAAGAGATCTACACCGAACCCTTGGATGCGTTTCTTCCCCCTATAAATACTTCTGAATTTACCTTCATATTTTTACTTGTCTGTAAACATTTCGTTTGATCAATATGGTTGCATTTTTACCTCCATCCACCATCTTTATTTTTGATTCGGTCTCAGCAATAAAAGCGTTCGAGATTCGAACTCGAACTCTCTTCTTTGATCTCTTCGGCGTCCCCGTACGGGGAATAATTTCGACCAGGGTATTGACAGGCGAAAAGGATTGCGACTAGGGTACCGACAGGCGACCTGCTTCTTTGGAGTCATCTCTCCTGAGATGGGTTAGAATTCCGATATCATGTCGCTCCATTTGGTCGGATAGTGGGTCAACTGCTGGAGGAGTTTTCCTGCTCTCGATCTCCACTTCTTCAAGATGTTTCTTGAAGAACGCTGCCTTCGAGATTGCATGGAGTAATTTCTCTAGGGATTGCCTCCCTGTCTCTCGGCCTGCTCCAGCATGGAGCAATTATTGAGGAAGCGATGGATTAAGGGTAGAAGTGTTATTCCAGCCTTGCCTTCCGTCTTCTCTTACGAGAACATTCTAGCGTAGGGTTAATTTGTAATAGGGTCACGTTGAATGTAGAGTTTCAGCTTTGCTCGATTTTCTTTATTATTATAATCACGAAACTTCTTGTAACCATTCGAAAGATCATGAATAAGAATATTTATTTTCTCTCTTATCCCTACTGCAGAACTGTTTTTCGTATATTGTTACTGAGCAGCGATTTCTTCTGTCTTAAAAATATGAACAAGCGCTATTTTTTACCATATTTGATAAATATTTAGCTGATAGATGACATCCGACATTCCTCAATTTTGAGTATAACCTGTATGGGGCTTTTATTTCCCCGTCAAATATATAATAATTAAGAGATCGAATAGAAGAATTAAAATGACCTTTGAGTAACGATCTTAATCTGAGGGGCCAAATTCCCTAGTCGGACAAATATTCGTGAAGCAATAATCGAAATAGGGTCTTGATCGATTTTAAATAATAATTTTGATTTTAGGCGTCAAGATGATGGCTATTAGCCTTAGACGAATGGATAATTTACGGAGAGATAATAGAATAGAATGCTGGTTGATCTAGGTTGATCGAGGATAATAATTTCGATCTAAGGGGCGTAACAATGGCTTTCACCCTTAGTCGTTTTCAGAGCATTTTTAACCCTTGGGTCATAGCAGAGGCTTTCACCCTTTAATAATTTCGATCTAAGGGGCATAGCAGAGGCTTTCACCCTTAGTCGTTTTCAGAGCATTTTTAGCCCCTTGGGTCATAGTAGAGGCTTTCACCCTTTAATAATTTCGATCTAAGGGGCATAGCAGAGGCTTTCACCCTTAGTCGTTTTCAGAGCATTTTTAGCCCCTTGGGTCATAGCAGAGGCTTTCACCCTTTAATAATTTCGATCTAAGGGGCATAGCAGAGGCTTTCACCCTTAGTCGTTTTCAGAGCATTTTTAGCCCCTTGGGTCATAGCAGAGGCTTTCACCCTTTAATAATTTCGATCTAAGGGGCATAGCAGAGGCTTTCACCCTTAGTCGTTTTCAGAGCATTTTTAGCCCCTTGGGTCATAGCAGAGGCTTTCACCCTTTAATAATTTCGATCTAAGGGGCATAGCAGAGGCTTTCACCCTTAATCGTTTTCAGAGCATTTTTAGCCCCTTGGGTCATAGCAGAGGCTTTCACCCTTTAATAATTTCGATCTAAGGGGCATAGCAGAGGCTTTCACCCTTAGTCGTTTTCAGAGCATTTTTAGCCCCTTGGGTCATAGCAGAGGCTTTCACCCTTTAATAATTTCGATCTAAGGGGCATAGCAGAGGCTTTCACCCTTAGTCGTTTTCAGAGCATTTTTAGCCCCTTGGGTCATAGCAGAGGCTTTCACCCTTTAATAATTTCGATCTAAGGGGCATAGCAGAGGCTTTCACCCTTAGATAATAGGAGATTGAGACAAATACGAATAGAATAACAGAGATTGATAATATAAGGGAGAGATGAATGAGTATGAGCAAAAAGTTTCCATTGATAACAAAGTTTCATAAAGTTTCCATTGATAACAAAGTTTCATAACAATTGATGAAATTAGTTTCCATTGAATATGTAACTCTGATCGAAATACATTTTGACGAGAAAATAGTCTTCTGCAATCATGAAAAAAGATGAATCATGGAAAAATAATCAGTGGTGAATAACCCAAATATCCTCATGCCTTTGTCGAGAAAAATCTTTGTCTATAGGTTCCCAATTTCGGTAAGTTTGATTTCTTCAAAATGGTTCCCGTTTTACAGGGAATCGCAACGGTCGACAAATCTTGTCCGTTCACTTCGCAATTTATACGCCGTTGGATTCTTTTCTGTTTTCGGCTATAAAAGGCAGGCCTATTGTTGAAATCATCTCATTCGTTGCATCGAGAATTTACCTATCTGATCATGGTGGTCAAGGCGACTATTCGATTAGTTCAACTGTTTGAGTTCGGACTTCGAACAATCTTTTAAGAGTGACAGTCTTCTCACTCGACCTCGCTTAGAATATCGTCAGGCAAAAGAAATTGCGCCTAGAATACCGGCAGGCAACCTGTTTTCCCAGACATATCTTGTCTGTGACGGGTTAGAATTCCGGTCTTCTGGTGCAGTACCCGATCGGGCAGATGGTTACTCCGAGAGGAGTTCTTTAAATCTGAGGCACCAGCTTCCTCGAGGGCTTTCTTACGAGATAGGTCCTTCGAGTTCCTTTGGAGCGCCTCTGCTGGGATAAACCTCTGCTGCACCTATTCGGATTAACCTGTAAATAATGATTGAGGATTTCAATCATTATTTACAGATGAAGACCTAAGGTCGGTCTGAATCCCCGGAGAAGAGTTTTGATCCGGTTTTCATCCTGTACGAAGACGGATGTGCGACACGTGGCTAGTGATGATCATGAAGAATCACTGCTGGGTTCTGCATCTGGAGCGGTCTAATAGGGACGATGACCGAATATGTATCAGGATAGACTTACTCGCAGAACTTGTAATAGTGTAGGAGTGATTGTACTATATCTTTTGAGCTCGGAATTGATTCCAGGCTTTTCTTTGTAATTTATCTGAAGAATTTGAATGATAAAGCTTTCATTCTTTAATCGAATTTCACCATTTAATCTTCCTTTTATTGGTCGAACGACTGCTGATATTTAGCTCCGACTCATAATTTGTTGATCGAATCGAGAAGAACCTTCTGAAAATAATAAAATAATAAATAAGATGATCGGAAAAATAAATTCCGACCATCGATGAGCTCTGATTGCATAGATTTTCTAAGTCTACGACGTTAATGATGATCGAAGAAAATAGTTCCTTTGTGGAAAATAAATCCATTGAAGAATTAGACGAACTGTGCAATCATAGATCCGACCATTATCCTTAAGCTTTTCGCTGGCATACATATTTCTCCTCGTATTAGGCATATTTCGATCTAATACTCGAATAAAGCCCCTCGGTGGGCGCCAATTGATCTTACGTGGTTTCGTTAGTTCGATCAAGGGTGGGAAATAACACGATGACAATAATGTTAAAAGGAAAATAAAGACCAAATGTAATTGTATTCGAGTAAATTGAGTACAAGTACAAATATTTAGGGTCCTACTCGAGCATTATTGGATGCCGTACAAGCTAGAGGGCGAAATACATATGAGAAAGCCTATACTGATATTCTCCGGTAAACCCGAGCGGCATTCTCAAAGCTAGTGCGCCTTGGAAGTTGTCCAGTGTAATAAATGCATGGAGTATTTATAGCCAAATTGGAGGGCTTGGGCCTGGGTTTGGCCCAACAGTGTCCTTCGATCTCTGGTTTTCTTATGTGCTCGGAACAATCATCTTCAGGCTTCGGTTCGGCTCTTGGTCCCTGGGGACAGGGTTCGGTGCTATTCGAACTGCGTAGAGGCTAGAAAGACAGGGGATCCGAATTACCCCTCATCAGAGACGATCTTGCTCAACTGAATACAAATCTGGAGGGAGTAGTAGAGTCTCGGATTCAGCAGGCGCGAGAGGACTCTCGACGCGGTGTCTTCGATGAAGGTTATGAGCAAGGTTATCTGAAGTGCCAGGACGAGCTAATGGCCTTTTTGGGCACTCTGACTCAGAGGAGCACCTCTTCGACCAGGCCTTTCAGTTCCGATCAGCCGCAATAACCTAGCTAGCTTTCTTTTTTTTTTGCATGGACAAGTAAAAAGACTTTTCCATTTTTGGAAATATTATTTCCCCATTTTTGTATAATGCTGAAGTATGGTGTATATATTTTTGGTGAGCTTTATCTTTTTCGGAATGTAGTATGAATTACTTATCGAGTAGACATTAGTCATTGAGAATCTGAAAGGTCATCATTTAAGTTGGAGTTCCGCAACGTTTCGTCTCCCCGTCATTATGATTTTGTAACTATAAAACTCATTGGAAGTTTCTTCGACAAACCCATAACTTGATTATGGCCTCTAAGATCATATTCCAAATATTTAAGATGTGACAAATTTCTTTGTATTAAGCCTCGCGAAAGTTCTTTCCTTCGTTGTAAAGTTTACCTAATTTATATAAAGTGTCGATACTTCTTAGTTTGAGTAGTTCTTACAACGAATGAAAGGATTTTGCTGGGCCTAATGTGAAATCCTTTGCAGGATATGCAGGTTCTTCTATTTAGGAATGACTAGATTTATTAATATTCCAGGTCGATTAATTAGTTGTCATGATGGGGGCTGTTTTACACCCCTTATAACACTCAGAGTGACTAGAAGATCCTCGATCGGCTCGACCAGAAAGCTCATTCGCTAACAGCCACTCGATCCAACCAGAGATATCTATTCACGGCGATCAGACCGATATCCGAGTTCAAGAAGGATTGATACCCCGAGTCCTAGCAGGATTATGTTTCCTTGTAAAAGGTAGGGTTAATATCATATAAATAGCTGGATCATCATTGTATTACGATAACAATATCCTTAGAACATACGCCTACATACTTGGGCAATTTGATATCAAAGTAATAGAAAAGCTTTTGCTATACTATATTTATAATTATAGTTTCGTGTTCTTGATCTTCTTTACATATTATTTTTCCTTGAGATTGATCCAACCGGAATAAAGTAACTAGGCCCTCTAATCTCTATATAATTTTACCTCATAAACCTTTATCATTGATTTGACCAAACCATACGAAAAATGGCTCGCCCAAGGAAGAACGCTCGTAACGAGGCAAGAAGTAACATGACGCATCCACCTATCACGTCGGATGATTTGCAGAACGATACGACTAATAACGATCCAATAATTAACGACGATGATAATCAACGAGAGAACAATCAACCGCCGAATCATGAAGAACGCCAAGGGATCCATCTCCAAAATTCTCAAGGACAACAAGATATCGCCGCCGATACGGTACCGAAAGCACCCGTGGCTCCTATAATCCCTGTCCCTTTGGCGGAAACACAGGAAAAATTAAGACAGATCGCTTGCTATTTAACTCACTATATCCAGGATAACTGCTAATTCCAGAGCATGTGCCCAGAGACCCCAGAACTAGTAGGGCGAATCCAGTTCAGGGAGCTCCTAGGCAGATCGATCAAGAGTCAGAACAAGCAGATAGCCCTGTGAGTGAACAGCGATCATTACACAGTCCACAAAGGAGCGATACGAAACCAACCGACAAGCAAATCCAGAGAAAAATGGATCTGACAAAGCCACAACCAACCCACCAAGGATCAAAGGAACATACTATAATCCCCCTCGATGATGACTTTGTGGACGCAATCCCTAATCGACAAAAAAATGTCCACGTCTCGGAAAGAGAGATCGAAAAGATGGAACAACGTCTACGCACCATTGAAAATCCGTGGGCCAGAAGCGCGGAGGTCCAAGAAAGCTTAGCAGCATGCTCTCCCTTTTGCAGGGAGATAAAAGAAGCTCAATCATCCGGGCAGGTTCCGGGATGACTACCGAGATATGACTGAACCACTGATCCCGACGATTATATATTCAGTTTTACGAACATAATGAGTTTATATGCTCATTCGGCATACTATACCGCCAAACTGATGGTTACCACATTTGAAGGATTAGCTTTGGATTGGTTAGGAAAACAACCCTCCAATTCCATATTCAGCTTTCGTGAGTTATGCAACAAACTGACTCAACAATTTGCTAGCCAAAAAAGACAGAAACTGCCGATGAGCTACCTTGGAACCATTCATCAACAAGAGGGAGAATCCTTGAGAAACTGGTTGGCGAGATTCAACGTGGAATTATTAAAAATTGATTCCCCGAATATTGACTACATAATCTCCATCCTTTTCGATCTCACCAAAAACAGGCAGTTCGGGAATGCCCTAAGTAGAAAACAACCGAGAACTTTTGTGGATATTATGACCTTGGCATCGAAATATATGACTCAAGAAGAGATGAACTCTGTCAAGGATAAGAATAGGAACAAAGCCCCCGCATCCGGATCGAGGCGGCAAGACAAAGCACCTGTTTCAAGACCATTGGATTACGATTGACCTAATGTCTATCCTATATCAAGATCGGCGGAACCAGCAAACAGGAATCGAATAAGCCAGGTGGAATACCTCTGATTGACTGTTCCTATCGAAGAAATTCTGGTAAGACTTGAAAGGAACAATTGGATTCCACCAGCAAAAAGAATTACACAACCAAAGCCATGTGCTCGAAACTACAATCTGTATTGTAGATATCATCGTGCCCATGGACATCGCACCGAAGATTGTTTTCACCTGAAGTAGGAAATTGAAAGGCTGATCGAACAAGGAAAGTTGGACGACTATCTCGAACGAAACAATCGCAAGAGAAACAGAAGCAGGAGTCCTCGAGATAATAATCAAAGAAGAACCCCGAGAAGAAGGTCCCACAATAATGGTCCACCACAAGAATTGAACAATGATCAAATTAACGGCACCATCCATACAATCTCTGGAGGACCGACCGGGGGAGACAGTCGTAATGCTCGCCGTAGAACCGCGAGGTCCATAGTGGGAAATATTAGATATCCAAAAGAAGTATGGACGCTAGAAAGCAAACTACCGAAAGAACAACTCATTAGTTTCAATGAGAATGAAGTACCAAGGAACATTGTTTGGGATCTGAATGAAGAAAAGGATCCTAATTGATAATGGAAGCTCGGCGAACATCATATCTAAGGAAGTCCTAACGCAGATGAACCTGGGAGAAATAATGTTTCAAAAGGTAGCCACTCCTTTAGTAGGATTTAGAGGCTCAGAAATAGTCCCCTATGGGACTATATATTTGAGTGTCTCGTTGGGAAAGAGACCACAGCGGGCAGTAAAAATGATAAAGTTTTTGGTCGTGGGGAATCCTTTCACATACAATTCAATATTAGAACGACCTGCCCTCAACCTATTCCGAGCAGTAGTATTGACATACAATCAGAAGATAAAATTTCCGACAGAGTCTGGGATTGGAGTAATAGAAAATGATCACTGCATGGCATGGGATTGATGTAACACCTCTCTAACACTGGGAAACCGATCCAAATCGCTTACCCCAGCTAAAAGAAAGCTCGAGGACGACATCGAAAGAGCTGAAGTCGAGATCCCCAGTACTGACAGAATAGATCGGAAGGGAAAGGAGCCGGTCGATTTAACCATAAAGCCACCAGAACAAAAGGATATTATGCTCGTACAAGGAGATCCCTAAAAAACGACCAGGATCGGAACCGAACTCAGTCCGGAAGGGGAAATAATGTTAATAAACTTTGTGAGGAATAATGTTGACATCTCGCTTGGAGTGCGAACGACATTGAGGGCATTAACCTAAGAGTAATCACTCATTCACTAAAGATTGATCTAATGGCAAAACCAGCAAGACAAAAGAAGAGGAATCATGGGCCGATAAAAGATAAGATAATCAAAGCAGAAGTCGAGAAGCTGCTCAAAGCTAAAGAAATTCGGGAAATACACTTCTCGGAATGGCTATGCAATGTTGTCTTAGTGGCTAAGGGGGATAAGAAAGACTACAAGTGGAGGATGTGCAATGATTTCACTGACCTTAATAAATTATGTCCACGAGATGCTTACCCTTTCCCGAGGATCGATCTATTGGTCGACTCAACGGCAGGATTTGCAATTTTTAGCATGATGGATGCCTTTCAAGGTATCTATCAAATCTACATGGATGAGCGAGACCAGGAGAAAACTGATTTCATAACATAACAAGAATTATATTGATTTATTGTAATGCCATCCGGCCTAAGGAATGCTGGTGAGCGAGACTGGTTAACTTAATGTTTAGGGAGTTGATCGGAGAAATAATGGAAGTATACGTGGACGATATGTTGGTCAAAAGCATGAATGAAGCCGACCATGTAAAGCACCTTGATCGATGTTTCCAGATATTGAGAAAATACCGCATGAAGCTTAATCCCGCAAAATGTACTTTTGGGGTTTAGTCCGAAAAATTCTTGGGATATATGGTCCATCAACGAGAGATTGAAGCTAATCCCGAAAAGATTCGAGCCACAACAGAAATGAGACCACCTAAGACTAGGGGTGGCAAACGGGCGGGTCTGGTCGGGTTCGGGTCTGGGCTAAATGGGTTGGGTCGGGTTCGGGTCGGGAAAAATGGGTCATAAACGGGTCTGGGTCGGGTCGGGCCGACCCTTTTTTTTTTTTCATCAAAAGTTGTACTGTATATTCAAGAATTAGGATCCAAATAATAAAATCAACATGCAAAATAAGGAGCATTAATTACAAGTCTATAGCTCATATTCAAATATACTTAAATTTGTTTAATTACATCACAAAATCTTAATTAATAGTGATCTTACGCAATTTCGTAGTATGATCAATATAAATAAAACAATATAATAAACGCTAGGAAACTAGAGAAATATCAGAGTGTATATATAAATTCCGAACGTTGATGTACAAGTTACAAAAATTGGGGTCCTATCTGAGCATTATTGGATACCGTATAAGCTAGAGGGCGAAATACATATAAATGCGATCGAATTAGTCTATCCGAGCATCAGCTTCGAGCGGAGTGCACCTGGAAAAGCGTGTCCGTCATCAATAATGCTTGGGGTATTTATAGCCGGAAATGAGGATCGGCCCAAGCACCCGGGCCTGGGATCGGCCCTACAGTAACATTTGATAATGGGCTAAGCGTAGCGGATTATCCAGATTTCATCCCGAGCTCGAGTTCACATCTTCGGGGTCGACATTCCAGTTCTTCGACCATATATTGATAGTAGAAGATGAAATCAAAAATTCCCATCATCAACACTCCCCCACTTCTCAAGCGCAAAGTGGAGCTTAAGCTTGAAGAAGTATACGATATGCCTTGATGGGCGAATCTTATTGTGATGTTTCTGATAAACCTCGTTAAAAACCTAATTCGAAATAACCCATTGGGATAAAAACCGAATCAGGGAAAAAGAGTGTATATCATGTTAACACCACAAAGATTCTTATTCATAATTTATAATGCCTTGGTCGATTACTCGTTAAAAACGGCCTTAATTTCTTTTCGACTTAGCTTCTCCGGTCGTATACCAGTAATCGTAGAGTGAAAAGTTGCCCTTCCTTCAGTGTTGGGCTATGGCCCAATAGTTCATATACTATAGGGGCTCAACGTGCGATTAAATGGAAAACAAGTTTGAAAATACCCATCGGGTAGTCCAATCGTCGCGACTTTTCGAGGGCCAGTTTGCAATTTGATATCTTGGCCTTGTATATATAGTCGATCGTCGGAGATTCACTCACACAATTTGATATCTTGGCCTTGTATATCTAGGCGAGACGCAGATCGTGGGTGTTTGTCCCTCCGAGGCGGAGAATATTAGGTTCCCGAGTCCTAACTCTGGCTCTGATAAGGAAGAGGAATCAAGCTCGAGTTCCACGGGTGATGATTCTTTGAGTGAGTCCACCGATGAATAGGCCACAGAGGACGATGATCTTCCGTTAGGAAAGAACGAACAATTCAAATTCAGAATAGGTAAAAGTGTAGTCGTCACTATTTTTGAATGGTCGTAACCTACAACCAGCGTTCGACTTAACAAGACCGAGAAGAGAGCCGATCAAACTATTTGTTGATATACAGAAAAACACCGCGACTACTTGGAGACCAACTTTGGTAAATATTTGGGTGATGGATTTTCGATCGTCGTTCCGTCTTCGGAAGAGCGTGTTACCGGGGTGCCAAGCTTTTTATACAAGGCAGTTCTTTTACGGCCTTTGGATCCCATTCATTCCTTTAATTTCTCGTGTCCTAGAGGCCTTTCGTCTCTCTACATCCTAAATTCTACCAAACTCTATTGGGTATATTATTGCCTTTAGCGCACTTATAAAGGCTAAAGGGAAGAAAGCCGCCTTCCAAAACTTCTGGCGGGTTTTCCAAGTGAGCTCCTCGACTTCTTCGAACGCCGGATATGTATATTTTTCACAGAGATCAAACCGATCCATACTGTCAGGCAATGTTTCGAGCAACCTAAAAGGTTGGAAGAAGGAGTTCTTTTTTGTTCGAGGCCCGGATACGCCAACTTCTGCAGAGATACTCGAACCAACTCCTTATGAGTGGCCTGGAGAGAGATCTTGGATTTATGGTAGGCGAAAACTCGTGGGTCGGATGAATCACGAGCTCCCGGATGCATTTTTGCAGACCCTCTGCTCCGATATTTATCAAACCGCTTTGCTGACCCAAGAAAGGGTCTTGAGAATGGCAGGGCTCAGCAAATGTTCCTATCCTGCCCCTCCTATTAACTTCGGAGAATCTTCGATCACTCCCACTGACGATCCAGCTAACCAAGTTGCTCGGGTCAATGGGGAAGATCCTACAGCAACTGTCACTCCCACTATAGGTATAATATCTCTTTTCCTGTAATCTAGTTGATCTTTCTTGGTTCTGAACTAAATCCATCTTTCGATTTTTATAGCTGAGATTGTAGAGAAGATCCGAACCTCCGTAGCCGGTTTGGTCGTTGCCTGGTTTTCCACGAAGTCTCTAGGCTTGCCCCGTAAACAAAAGAAATCAAGGGCTACTTTGATGATTGAAGGAGCCACGGGCAGTGCTGGCAATTCCGTAGTTTCGAACGTAGCTACAGGTTTTTCCCAAATCGCTGCTGAGGGAACTTCACAAGCCCCTGCAACTGGGCCTTTACGATCGGTGTTTTCGACCAACAGGTCTGACCCATGCAGCTATTATACACTTCAGGGGATCCGATCCCAGGAAATCGTCGAACCTCGGATGGCGCGAAAAAGGAATAGCGGGGAAACTGAGTCCTCCCGAAGGGTAAGGCCGTTCGGTCAAAATTCCGATCTGATTCAATGTCGGTTCGGCCGCACCGAGCCAGACCTAGTGGATTTTATAGAAGATCACTTTCGCGGTCCGAGGGCTGCGGGTTTCCGGAAGATGGAACCATCGAGTCCGACCTCGGCCCCGACGGTGAACATACTGTAGATAAGTCCTTCCGAATGCTGATGGCCGGAAGGTTTAAGGACGACATTGATGGAATAGTGCCCAGCAAGCCAATATTAATTAGCTTGTTGAAGTACTATTTTCTTATGGTTTATAATTAATACGCCGTTCATTCATAGTATGCGAAACTGAACAATGCTAACTTCATCTCTCGCGAACCTATCTAAGCGATTGGATGAAATCCTAAGGTCCCAATAGACTATGGGACGATTCACTTCAGTACTGAGTGCAATCATGAAACAGTCTCAAAGGTCGTGATCTTAAAACCGTTCCAAGTCATAGATTCCAAACGAGATGGGGTATCGTAGGAATCGCCAAGACTTGTACAAATATGCATGATTCACATGGAGTGAATTTGTAGAGTTTCATGAGCAAGGAATTTGAGTCCAGTGCATATGAGTAGGTGGTTCCATGGAGGATTGAACGCATCGAACGACCCGAACAGAGAAACCCATTGTGGAAGCGCATGACGCATATCGGTGATGGGATGTTTCTCAAGGCTTATAATAGTGTACGATTTAGTCCTTAGACTTGAGGTACTATGGCGAATTCGGTACATGAATGTGCGTACTTAGATTTAGGTACTGATCACGTAGCATGGCCACAAAGTGCCTAAGTTGGGTGCGTACAAAAGTGTACGCGAGTGGTTAGTACTAAGAGAGGATCTAACGCCTCATCCTGATAAGATGAGAGAATTTCCTATACGTTTCTTAGATAATTGATTTCGAGGAATCTATGGCCATAGTCGGTGATGTATTTGGAAGGAGTTTCCAAATTTGGTAGTCAGACTGAAATCATTGTCGGAAAATTAGAAAGTATAGTTATCGAGATAATTAGAGGTGCCGATCAATTCACACACCCTAGGTCTCGATCGGGAAATCAGTCGTAGAAGGACCGTATGTACATGGCAATTATAAGAGGTGAGGTTCACAATAAATCAATTCACCTTTGATTGGGCTTAATGGGCTTGTGGCTAGACATCGACCATAAAGTGTGGGTACTCTGGAATTAATAGAGGATTTAATTCTAGGAGTGGTCAATTAAAAGTAGTTTAATTGATCGGAGCATTTAATTGCTCGTTAATTAAATCACGAAAGTCGTGGGCCTGCTGCCAGTTGATGGTGAACCCAGAGGGTCACACACAATACAATTGGACGGTGACTGTCTTGAAGGAAAGAAAATGATTTAAAGTTGTTAAATCAAGGTAATTGAATTATGGTATTAATTCAATTGGAGATTATTAATTAGATGACTAATTGATTAATTGATAATTAATTAATTAGAGTTATCTGATTAATTGTGGAATTAATTAAAGTAGTTAATTAATTGGAAGAATAAATAATTAACCAATTTGAGTATTGGATAATTATGGGTTGATTTTGGAATTATCTAAAATTAGGGGCTAGGGGCGATTTTGGTGATTAAAAGGAAAAGGAGTTTTGTTTCTTGAAAAACAAGTTTGAAGAGATTTATCAAATCTCACATTCCTAAGTTGATAAGGAATGAAGATTTGATAAATAAAGGAATGAGATATCTTTTTAGAGAAGGACTCTTCTCTTATAAATACTCCTTCTCTTCTCTTCATTAAAGAGTAGAAGTTTCGCACAAGTTTTGAAAAACCCTAAAAAGCTTTTGAGAGAAAAAGGTTTTTGCTGAATATTTAGAGAGAAAAATCGAGTGAGATTAGATTTTTCGAACAAGATATTTTAATTACAAAATCGCCCCCTATAGTTTTTCGCCCCTAACCCTAATCGTCCAACCTAGTCTTGGCCGAACCCAAATCGGACCAGATCTGACCCTGGCCGAACCCTGCTCGATCACACAAGCTCTGTGAGTCGATTCTTCCATTGGTATCTCCCGTTCCTTTGCTGACAAACCTCCAAGATCCAGTTCGTAGCCTAAGACTTGTAGGCGTCACTACAATCCGATTGGTGTGGACTAGCTTTGGAGGTGAGACAAATGGATCACTCAAATTGTGAATCAAACCAAACACCTGGAGGACACAACCACGACTTGGTGGTCAGGTAATTTGCGATTAACCCCCTTGTGTTTTTATTGATGTTTGATTCATCCTTATTCGTATAATAACTATGGAGAAAGAATTCATGGGACTATTAGGAACTCGAAAAATTTTAAAATTCCGCACTTCGTTGTATTGACAATCGAGCCCTAGCCAAAATATCCCAATAGTGGTATCAGAGCCAACTCCATACGTTTTTATACGAAAAGGCCTGAACATAATGTGTTTTCACTGTATATGCTTGATTGTATGTATGAGAACGCATGTTAATTATGTTCTAGTGATTGATTCTTGCTTGTTATGACTGGATCTATGATTGGGTAAAACTGCTATTTTAGATATGTGGCAAATTTATAGTTTTTCGAAAAATCAGGGCTTTTATGCAAAAATCGCAAAACATGAAAATAAGGGCTGAAAATTGAATTTTCAATTTCTGGAAATTTTTGAAAAATCTGGGTTATTTCTGAAAATCTGATCGCACGCAATTTTGACCATTTTGCAATTTTCGAAAATTCGATGACTATTTTGTAATTTCCGAAACTTCAGGGGTCTGTTTGCAAATTCGAAAATTTTCTGGATATCAAAATTTTATTTTCTGGTCCTTTTGTCCGAAAACTGTTTTGGGGGTATTTTGTAACTTTTCAAAAGTTTTGGGGTCAAAAGTGCAATTTCCGAAAATATAGGGGCCGAACTGCAATTTTCAAAAGTTGAAAAATCAGAATCTGAAATTAAGGCAGAAAAGTTGTTTTGTTTATCCGAGAATTTATTTTGTCATAATTAGTAGTGACTAAAAAGCAAGAATCATAAGAAGTTAGTTTTAAAAGGTGTTTTAAAATTAAGATAGAAGAAAGTAAAAGTTGTTTACATGTTTCTTTGCTCTACGTGAACTGTTTACGTGGTTTTCGATCGCGCCGAGCCTTGACCTTAGGTTAGATGTGATTGGTTTAATTTAGTGCATGGTTTTTATTGGGCCTGCGAGCCTGTTATTATTTTTGGGCCACTTTGAGCCTTTGTAATAGAATAGGGCTTTACTGCTTTCCTAGTTTAGGATGGAGGCCCATTTACAAGCAAGGTGGGAGCCCAAGAAGAATTGAAGGCCATGTATGCGTGGTACATTGTGTAATAGCATAGGTTCTTTGAGAACCCTTTAGATTGACCAATTGGGCCAACATCATTGGCTCGATGATGGCCTGCATAGGAGGCTCCCGATCGAAAACATATTATGGTAGTATGCATGCTAGGCTTGTATGGCTTTTATTTATTAGTCGATTTATGATTGCTTGTGTGTATACGAGCTATAATCTAGATCGTAAATAAAAGATAAAGCATAATTGAAGCGGTGAGATCTCGAGGAGAGTTTATTTAAACTTTCAAAACCGAAAATCCCCTCTCGAATAAATATTAAGTCATATTGGGTTAAATATAAAATGAAGTTTTATAAATCCAAGCCTTCCATTAATAGGAACTAGTGTATGTTGTTTACTTATCGATAGAGGTGATCCAGAGTCTGGCACCCGAGTCGAAGAAAGGGACAATACACGAAATTCCTTGATTCTAGTTTTTCTTAAAACTCGACAAGGATAGGGACTGGTCGGGACGTGAAAATTGACCGATAACTAGTTACGGAGAATTCATGACCGGGCCCGTTGCTTATCATGATTAATGGGTTAGACTTAACGCGTAGTAACATTTATGATGTAGCAGTGCTAGATAAATGCGAAAAACGAGGCAAAATAACTTGAAGGTTGTGTAGTAGACACAATTGGTAATATGTATACCTACCTAGGGAATTAATTGTATGGCCACGAGTCGTGGGTGCAACTAATTGCTGCTGGGACGTCAAGACCTGCTAGGAAATAAATTTTCCCGAAACTAGAAGGGGTTACTGTTTCGATAAAAATAGTGGGAGAACTTTTTCGATAAAAAGTCCAAATTTCGTTAATTATAAGTATTAATATTAAACATGTCTGCTTATAGTTGTCTGTTTTTAAATGTTAGCCATTTACCATCCACTGTCCGATACTCGATGCGTTTGAGAACCGAACCAACTTTGAAAAAGGTGATGTGCAATTTCCTATACAAAACCGACATGGCTAAGTTTGACAATGTTAGGGAATATTGTTCTTACTTAAGCAAGACATTCGAGCTGATCAAAGGGTTTGGAGCCCAATTGACTCTCGAAGATGAGATAACGATAACCCTACAAGGATTATCTGAGACCTTCACTCATTTTATGCAACATTGCATTATTCCGCCTGATGGAATACAAACAAAGCAATTGCATGAGTTGTTAGACAAATATGAAGAAGCTCATCAACGTGGTTTTGGTCTATATGATTGGAATTGCCCTCTGTGTAAGTACGAAGAGAAAATAAGAAAGCTTGTTGAAAAGGATTTCCTGGAAAGACTTGACTACGGTATGACTTTTTAAGTTTTACACTTGTTGAATCTTTTTGATGTAAGACATCTGATTAAAACTTTCATTTCTGTAAAAGCATTTACAGGCGATGATAGTCTTCCCGCTCAACCTAAAAGGAGGAAAATCCTTGAAAGGGAGATGCAAGTAGTGCAGAGCGAGATGAGGAAACTGGAATTCCGGGACTGGGTCAAGGAAGAATTGTACCTAGACATTCCTTTTTAGCAAAGAAGTTTTTCTTAGTTTTTCGTATTAGCATGAGTTTTAAGTTTTAGTTTACTTTGAGTATTATTTCACATTTTGTACGAGACCTTATTGCTTTACCATTGAGAAATGGAATTTATTTAATTAGAGCAATTTAACTTTGTACAAATGTTGATGTTTTGAAACATAGAAATAAACAATGATAAACGAATCGAAACTTTGAAGACTATATGTTAAATCGAAAACGAGTAAGACAAACTGGATAATCGTCCGCGCTTGAAATGTTCACTCTGGACATTCTTCCTAAAGAGAGATGCGAAAGGAAAGTTTTTATTTACTGATTCCTGAAATAATGAACTTAGGTAAATTCGGAACTTTCAAATCTTGAAGGAATAATAACCAAAGTGAAGGATTGCTAAGGCATTCCAAAACATTTCGATCGACATGAACTAAAAGCACTAGTTCAAAAGAAATCTACTTCATATATACTTGCGATTTTTAATCGTCAAAGTTTATGTGTACTATATTGAAGTACAATTCTGAAACTATTGAAGTAATTCAATAGAAGCTTTGGAAATGAAGTAACTAGATGCATTATGTCAAATGCAATTTGATTTAATCAAACCTGCTGAAACATAAGCAAACTTAACACTTCGATTATCTAAGACGAGAATAGAATTCTCATGAAGCAAATCAAAGAAGAAATCGAACTTTGTTTGATTCTCGACTCTGATCTTGCTGAGTTTCCTTCATTCACTTTAGGGGATACCTTCCCTTAACTCTTCAAAATACTTGGTATAGTATATTTCGAAGTAAGTCCTTACATCGCCATGTCTTTTAAGACATAGCAGAACACCCTTATATGAGAAATTAGATGGTAGATCTAGTTCATATAATGTTTATGGGGTATTCAAAAAAACCCATTGAATACCTGTTCCACGACAATGAGAAACGAAAAGCATCTCGTAAGTAGCTTGTTCCTCTGTTGACAAGACCTTGTCAAAGGAAATAAGGAATGTCGTAGAACTTGATGAAGTCCAAGGATTGGACCCGTCCCCATGAACAGTGGGAGTAAACACTAAAAGAAACTGCTAAATCAATCCACGCACAAAGAAATCATAATCTGATCAAATTCGTAAGGAACTCAAAAATTCCATTTTACGAAATTGAGAAATTGGATTCTAATCAAAGATTACAAAGAGATTATGTTAAACGTGATCTAAGGGATATGGCACATAGCCATAAGATTCGAAATTGAAAACTTTGACTCACTTAAATGGCAATAGGTCATTATTCAAAAGTCCTTTTAGGATTGATGAAAATGCCTTATATCCATTAGCTACGTCAAAATTCATTTCGAAACTATTAGCCATAGAAAGGTGGTTTTGACTACCAGGACATGACTATTGGATATGAATCCTGCATCTCACAATTGAAAGTTGATGAGAAGATCTCTATTCAAATCCAAGGGTCAATCTATGATTTTTTCCCAAACATGGAACACGCAACTTGATAAGTCAATCAAGAATGTTGAATTTGTCAAAAGGCATATGGATTCCAATTGTGCAAAAGAATCAGTGGGAGTGTAGTTGAGTTCGAAGCGCAACGAGATGATGTTCTGTACATCAAACAAGATATAAGCATATCATAGAAGCACAGACGAAAGCGTGTTCTTCACGCAATTTTCCATGATAAGATTTGGAATTACATCTCACGTACTGGCAATACGTATCTATGGTAGATAGAAGGAAGTAGATGTTGCAATTCACCAAATCTAAGTACAAAGACTATATATTGATTGAATTCAATATGGAAGAATCCAAGAAAAATTGTTTCCAAAGAGACAGAAACCATCTCACTTATTTAATGAGCCCTAAATTAATAAGTAATGAAGTAACTGTCTCAAGAAGCCTTATGCTTGGCATTTGGGTTGCATGTAGCATGCAAAGTCTTGTACTAGACCTGACTCATCAAAATACTCTGATCATTCACGAGCTATTGATGGTCAAACGCCAGTCAAGGACACTGGTCTACCATAAAAGCAATCCTCGAAGATAATTAAAGGATATAATGCTGGTCGGTGGTAGTAAGTGGAAAATTGAATACTCGAAAGATTTAGAAATTCGAGATTCCCAGTCTAAAGTGGATAAATTATTCTGTCTCGATAGAGCAAAGGTAAATTGGAAGAGATTCCAATAATATACCATCGCCGATTCAAACAAGAATAAAGAGGCACCATTATGATGCTGCACAAAAGAAGGTGTTTAGATGAGAAACTTTCATCCATTAGATGAAATACCTAGCATGACAAAAGCCTATCGTAATCTTAACCGATTTAGATAAGGCGATTGCTCAATGAAAGGAAATCGAGATCTCACCTATAATCTGAACACAATACCGTATGATTGAACCGGTCATGGGTAGTTGAGACGAGTAGAAGTATTACTTCATCTCGACAAAGACAACATAGCAGATCCACTAATTAAGCTCTCTCACAAATGGTTCGAGGGACATCTTGGTATAGATGGGTCTTAGAAATGTTGTGATTGGCTTTAGGGCAAGTGGGAGATTGATGGAATAGTGCCCAGCAAGCCAATATTAATTAGCTTGTTGAAGTACTATTTTCTTATGGTTTATAATTAATACGCCGTTCATTCGTAGTATGTGAAACTGAACAATGGCCAACTTCATCTCTCGCGAACCTATCTAAGCGATTGGATGAAATCCTAAGGTCCCAATAGACTATGGGACGATTCACTTCAGTACTGAGTGCAATCATGAAACAGTCTCAAAGGTCGTGATCTTAAAACCGTTCCAAGTCATAGATTCCAAACGAGACGGGGTATCGTAGGAATCGCCAAGACTTGTACTAATATGCATGATTCACATGGAGTGAATTTGTAGAGTTTCATGAGCAAGGAATTTGAGTCCAGTGCATATGAGTAGGTGGTTCAATGGAGGATTGAACGCATCGAACGACCCGAACAGAGAAACCCATTGTGGAAGCGCATGACGCATATCGGTGATGGGATGTTTCTCAAGGCTTATAATAGTGTACGATTTAGTCCTTAGACTTGAGGTACTAGGGCGAATTCGGTACATGAATGTGCGTACTTAGATTTAGGTACTGGTCACGTAGCATGGCCACAAAGTGCCTAAGTTGGGTGCGTACAAAAGTGTACGTGAGTGGTTAGTACTAAGAGAGGATCTAACGCCTCATCCTGATAAGATGAGAGAATTTCCTATACGTTTCATAGATAATTGATTTCGAGGAATCTATGGCCATAGTCGGTGATGCATTTGGAAGGAGTTTCCAAATTTGGCAGTCACACTGAAATCATTGTCGGAAAATTAGAAAGTATAGTTATCGAGATAATTAGAGGTGCCGATCAATTCACACACCCTAGGTCTCGATCGGGAAATCAGTCGTAGAAGGACTGTATGTACATGGCAATTATAAGAGGTGAGGTTCACAATAAATCAATTCACCTTTGATTGGGCTTCATGGGCTTGTGCCTAGACATCGACCATGAAGTGTGGGTACTCCGGAATTAATAGAGGATTTAATTCTAGGAGTGGTCAATTAAAAGTAGTTTAATTGATCGGAGCATTTAATTGCTCGTTAATTAAATCACGAAAGTCGTGGGCCTGCTGCCAGTTGATGGTGAACCCAGAGGGTCACACACAATACAATTGGACGGTGACTGTCTTAAAATGATTTAAAGTTGTTAAATCAAGGTAATTGAATTATGGTATTAATTCAATTGGAGATTATTAATTAGATGACTAATTGATTAATTGATAATTAATTAATTAGAGTTATCTGATTAATTGTGGAATTAATTAAAGTAGTTAATTAATTGGAAGAATAAATAATTAACCAATTTGAGTATTGGATAATTATGGGTTGATTTTGGAATTATCTAAAATTAGGGGCTAGGGGCGATTTTGGTGATTAAAAGGAAAAGGAGTTTTGTTTCTTGCAAAACAAGTTTGAAGAGATTTATCAAATCTCACATTCCTAAGTTGATAAAGAATGAAGATTTGATAAATAAAGGAAGGAGATATCTTTTTAGAGAAGGACTCTTCTCTTATAAATACTCCTTCTCTTCTCTTCATTAAAGAGTAGAAGTTTTGCACAAGTTTTGAAAAACCCTAAAAAGCTTTTGAGAGAAAAAGGTTTTTGCTGAATATTTAGAGAGAAAAATCGAGTGAGATTAGATTTTTTGAACAAGATATTTTAATTACAAAATCGCCCCTATAGTTTTTCGCCCCTAACCCTAATCGTCCAACCTAGTCTTGGTCGAACCCAAATCGGACAAGATCTGACCCTGGCCGAACCCTGCTCGATCACACAAGCTCTGTGAGTCGATTCTTCCATTGGTATCTCCCGTTCCTTTGCTGACAAACCTGCAAGATCCAGTTCGTAGCCTAAGACTTGTAGGCGTCACTACAATCCGATTGGTGTGGACTAGCTTTGGAGGTGAGACACATGGATCACTCAAATTGTGAATCAAACCAAACACCTGGAGGACACAACCACGACTTGGTGGTCAGGTAATTTGCGATTAACCCCCTTGTGTTTTTATTGATGTTTGATTCATCCTTATTCGTATAATAACTATGGAGAAAGAATTCATGGGACTATTAGGAACTCGAAAAATTTTAAAATTCCGCACTTCGTTGTATTGACAATCGAGCCCTAGCCAAAATATCCCAACAGACATTACCGAGCTCTTCCGGAGGGATGGGTTTCAGATTATGGGTGATTTCGCTCAAGCGCATCAGAAGGTACTTTTCTTTTATTCAATCGTATCAATCTCTTTTAATAATCTCGTTCAATTATTGAAGTCTATTTTCTTTGCAGACTGGAGATCTGTTTACCCATCAATCTTATTGACTAGCGGTTTTGGAAGAGGAGTCTCGACAATCTCAGAACGCTCTCCTGAACATTTTGGAAGAAGAAGCTGTCAAGGCCATTCAGTTGAGAGATACATCTTCCAAGCTTTTAGAGGTTGAAAAGGAGCTCGCGGATGTTAAGAAAGAGCTCGAAGGAAAAAGAGCCCTTGAGGAAGAGGTCGCAAAATTAAAGTCGGATCTCGAGCATGCTAAGGCATCGTCCGACCAAGCATACGCTCGAGGTCGAGAGGAAGGCAAACTTCCAGCCTTAAGGGAGTTTTTAAAGTCGCCCTTTCTTGATGCCCTGGTTCGGTCACGATCGGGCGAAATCAATCAGGCCTTCTTTTATAAAGGGGTTCAGCAACTCCTTGTGGCCGGAAGAGTTTAAGGCACCATCGACGACTATCTTCCCTATATGAACACTTATAAAAATATTCTTGGGGAAGATTATAAGGTTTCCTCTCTTCCTCCCAAAATCGAGGATCTAGATGATCACGAGTTTGCTCCGCTCCTTGCTGAATTCGGTGTTCCTATGCCTAATCCCGATATTCTAGAGACGGAGAATTCGGAGGAAAAGGATGAGGAGGAGGATATTGAGGGTGAATCCGATAATCAGACTTGAGAAAATACTAACTCTTCTGGGACCACTAATTCCAGTTCTAACAATCACAGCGGCGATGGGGATGGTAGCTCATGCAGTTCTTCTGAAAATAGTTCGGAAAGCGATTCCGAGGAAGAAGGCGAGAAGATGGCGAAGAGTCGCGATTCTAGCTCCGAAAAGTCTGATCATTGACGAATGTAATAGGATTTTCTTATTCCTTATTTTACAGTTTGTAAATCTATGTACTTATCGTTTCCTTCATTATATGTATACTTTTGCCTTTTTCGAATCGAAATGTTATCTTAATGAAAGCTCTTGTTGCCTTGTACCCAAATTTACTATAACACTAACTGGATGACCGTTTATCCGACTCCTGCCTTCTTATTTAATTAAATCCCCATCCATAATGTTGTGTTTTCGTGTATGAATATATTGTTGGTCCAGCCAATTTCCAAACTGATCGTATAATAGGCTGAAACGACTTCCTTTCGTAGCGGTTTTCTTACCAAAATTCCTTTCATAACCTTTAGCCTTTTTTTTTTTTAGGTACTGCATCATCGCTTTATTCCTCGGGAAGTTGAACGGTTATCAAATCCCGTCCGTATAAATTTTTTCATCTTGTCCGTCGGATCACATTTAAACTGCTTCTATAAATGGGCCTCTTCTTAAGTCGATATTCTTTACTTCTGAAAGATTTTCTTCTTTGATCATGTTTATCGATAAGCACCATCTTGCATCCCAACATTTTGAAATTCGAGCTAGAACGTATTTTTGGAGACCTACGACATTGAATATTTTATCATCGATTAGGATATCTGTAGACGAAGAAATTTTCGACCTTGAGGGCCAACATGGTGCATTGCTGACCATCCACGGCCCTAATAACCCCGTCGGCCCTTCGAAGAGCGAGCCATTATTTCTCCGGCATGGTTCTCGAAACGAGGGACCTGTTGCCATAATATCCGCTGAGGGTGTTGGGTCGTGCAGATTTAATGAATGGGATGGCGTTCGAATTGAGTTATTCGATCTCAAGCATCGAATCAATCAACCAACACCCAATATTCGCTATCCTTGTAAATCTTCCGAGTAAGGGCATTATTGATCAGAAAAGCCAGTAGTTCCCACTTGTCAAGCCTAAAGAAGAGCCTATTCGTTTTCTTTGCTTGGGAGGTTGGATCAACTGGATATTTCTTTTCGGGAATTACTAGGCTTAATCGAGACGGATTGTGCCTATCTTGTAATAAAACCTGTGTTTTCTTCTTGCAGCTTGTAATGGGATCGAAATCTTTTCCTTGTTGCATGTAATAGGATCGAGAATAAATTTTGTTTCATTTATTCAGAAATTTCTATGAATGATACCTTATGATATTTTTTGCTTTACTTGGTCTAAAGCTTTTTCTGATCAGTGATTGCGCTTATTTTCCGGTCGTAGGTATGTTTGAATGAAACCCCAAACGGTTCCTCATTTTTCGGGAACCGCAACGGTCGTTTAATCTTATCCCTTCGTTTTACGGATTATCCGCCGTTGGATTCCTTCAAATTTTCGCTATAAAAGACTGTCATATCATTGAGATTATCTCATTCATCGTACTGGCTCTTTACTTGTCCGATCATGGTGACCAAGATCATTATTCTTTTAATTCAACTTTTTGAGCGGGCTTCGAATATTCTTTGAGCGGATGAAAGACTACTTTAGGTTCGCTTAGAATATCGACAGGCAAATATATTCTCCATCTTGAAGGCCAATATGCTAAACCCATGGAGTCTGCAGGTTACCGCATAGGTCTCCGATCAGGGACCTATTGCCACAATGCATTTAGGAAGACACGATGGGGAGGCAAAATCGAAAAATACAGTTGCCCGATAAACCGTTCGTTCACCCCTTCGTCTTCGGGGAACCACAAATAAAGTTAAAAGCCTGCGGGTCCAAAGGAGATTCCATGCTCGGATTTGGGTTAGCTCGGTCGATTGACAGAAGTCTAGACCGAAAATTTCATAGGATTATAGAGTTCAATAGGATCGGAATGTAAATCTTGAGCCTATATTGTTCTCGGAATGTAATCTCTTAGATCTTTGTAATAATATTTATGAACGCCTTTTCTCCCTTCGTTGTTGATTGAGCAAACTATAATCAGATAACTTCTTATCTTTAATAACCCGATCTTGAATATTTAAAATTAATATGAGAATAGCCGAACACCCCTTTTTTTTTTAGTGAGTAACGAACATGTACTCCGGTAATCAATTGATTAATCTTCCTTTGAAAACTACTAAGCATGAGCATTTAACTGATCCTAAGCAGTGCCAAATTTCCCAAGTTGGTCAAACTCATTAGTTCGAGAATTTTTTAATCGATCATAAATCTTTGATGATAATAAGTATTGTTTGCTCGGATTGCTATTTATCGGATAATCGTTATTTAAATAATCAATAACTTTTGAGTCATTTCTGATGTCCCGTTCCTTGTGATCGAAGAACTGGAGCGATCCTAGCTTCTTTTCAATTCGAACATCACTAGTTAATTGTGAATAGTTGAAAACTGAGTTGTTGTCCGAATTGCGATTCCTTGATAATAACGCTATGAGTTTTCCAAACCGATTTCATATTTCGAATAGCGGGCGCATAAGGGTTGAATTTTAAACAACCATTCATGACTTCAACGTTGCATTCAACATAGGATAATAGACAAGGATTTGTTGAACGATTCTTTCGGACAAGCCCTCCTTTATGTTTCCATAAAATCATTTCTTCTCCCAACCAAACAGGACCCTATTCCTCGGGAAATGAATCGGTCAGTTCATTTATTGTTTACATCACAATCGTTCACGATCTGACATCTGGGCCATTGGTTCTAACCCCTTCCTACTATAAATAGTTCCAACTCATTTATGTGACATTCTTCAGTCGTTATCAATGTCTTATCCGATCGTCAAAGTTCGAATTTTGAATTTTAGCAAAATGATCCGCAATCCTTCTGAAATAACTGAGTGATAGGATAGTGCCCTGCAAGCCAACAAAATAGCTTGTAATAGGGAACATTATTTTATCTTGAAAGAATCTTTGATTTATCAATTAATACGAACTGTTTATTTTATTGAGAATTCATAATATAAACAAATGGCCATCTTCATCTTTCGCGAATACATTTAAGCGATTGGTTGAAACCCTGAGATCACTCATGACTACGGGACAATTCACATCAGTATTGGGTGCGATTAATCATGAAACAGTCTCAAAGGTCGTGATCTCAAAAATGTTCCAAGTCATAGATTCATATCGAGACGGGGTATCGAATGAATCGTCAAGACTTGTACGATTATGCATGATTCACTTAAAGTGAATTTGTTGTTGTTTCATGAACAAGACATTGTTAATGTCAGTGCATATGACTAGGTGGTTCGATAGGGGATCGGACGCATCGAACGACCCGAACAGAGAGACCCATTGTGGAAGTGCGTAAAAAGCATATCGGTGGTGGGATGTCTCTCAAGACTTATAACCGTGTACGATTTAGTCCTTAGACTTGAGATGCTAGGGCGAATTCGGTATACGGGTGTGCGTACTTTGATTTAGGAGCCGGGCACATAGCTTGTCCATTGTGCGCCTACGTTGGATACCTATAGTCGTATGCGCGGATGGTTAGCATCAATATAGGATCTACCGACTCATCGTAATGGATGAGGGAATTTCCTGTACATTCTTAGATGATGCATTCCGAGAAATCCATGGCCATGGTCAGTGACGGATTTGGAAAGGGGTTTCCAGATTTAGCAGTCACACTGGAAGTATTATCCTGAATTAGAAAGTACAGAATCGAGATGATTAGAGGTGCCGACCAATTCACACACCCTAGGTCTCGATCGGGAAATTAGTCGTTAGAGGGACCGTATGTGCATGGTACTTATAAGAGGTTTAAGGTTCACTGAAATCATTTCACCTGAAGTTGGGCCTCATGGGCTTGTGGCTAGACATCGACCATGAGGTGTGGGTACTCCTGAATTGATGGTAGATTAATTATGGAGTGGTCAATTGAAAGTAGTTTAATTGATCGGGGCGATTAATTAAATAATTAATTGCTCATTAATTAAATCACAGAAATGTGAGCCTACGGCCAATTGATGGTGAACCTAGAGGGTCGCACACAAAAGCTGGAACTGTGATAGTCAGTTGTAGAACGAAACGATTTAAAGAAGTTAAATCAAGATAAGGAATTAAAGGGTTAATTCCTGGAGAGAGAAAATTAATTAGATTTATCTAATTAAATTAAATTAAATCTTTAAAAAGATTTATTGGATTATTTAATTAAAGTATTAAATAAATGGGCCATTTAATTAAAGTGGTTAATTAAATGACTTGGGCTATTTAATTAAAAGGACTAATTAAATAGAGGGATTGGGCCAGACTTATCTGATGGCCCATTAGCTAAGAGATAAGATTAGGGATAAGGTTTGAACTCTCCTATAAAAAGGAGTCTTGGAGAATCAAAACCCTAACACAAGCAAAAACTCTAAACCCTAATCTCTCCTCTCCTAGCCGCCGCCCCTACTCCCATTTTAGCCCTAACCGCCGCCACCTACTACCTAGCCGCAGCCGCCGCCGTGGTTGTAGATCGGCCGTGATCCACCTCTCTCCTTCTTCCGATCTACATCTAGAGTTGGATCTAAATCCAACTCTTGAATCTGAGCTACTTTTCTCCTAGTTATGAGCCTGAGGATTAAAGTGATTGCAGATCCAGCTGGTGTGGACTTTTCTCTAGAGGCACAACACTTGGGGTGCTCTAGTGATCCGACAAGAAGACCGGACAAACCACCACCTTGCCTGTGGTGAGGTAAAATCGCAATTTTACCACTATATTTATTTTTGTATTTGTATGCTTAAATAAATTCAACCTTATTCATATGTACTAATAAGACCCCTGGGATGTGGATATAAAAATTTTAAATTCCGCACCGTTGTAGTTGACAATTATACCCACGAAATCCCAACAGTGATATCAGAGCCAGGTTATTATGTACATATGAAAAAGGCCTGAACGCATCAAATTATGTGATTATATGTATTTGTTGTGTTCTGATATTTGATTCTTACTTGTTATGATAAATTGAGTGTTCGGATTTTTGCACTTTTCAGTTTTTGGGCCTAAATTGTAATTTCCGAAAATTGGAGGGCTAATTTGCAAATTACGATTTTTTATAAATCTGGACAGAAATTAAAATTTTGTTTTTCTGCAATTCTGGACCAAATTGTAAATTCTGGAATTTTTCAAAATCTGGACCATTTTGCAATTTACGAAAGGTTAGGGGTGTTTTTGCTATTTTCCGTAAATCTGGGGTCTGTTTTGCAATAAACAAAAGTTTCTGGAAATTTTATTAATTTTCTGCTTTCTGGTCCAATTTGCATATTCTGGAAATTTTGGGGCTAATTTGTAATTTCCAAAAGTTGAAGGGTCAAAGTGTAATTTTTGAAAATTCAGGGGCCGAACTGCAATTTTTCAAACATGAAAAACAGAAACTGTTTTGTGCACTAAAAGGGTTTAGTAAATCAGGAAAGTCAATTTTATCATAATTAGTAGGGACTTAAAGTGAGAATCAAAGGGTCATTTTAAAGGAGGTTTAAAATGATGTTAGAGATTGTTTTAGAAGGGGTTTTAAAACTAGAATCTTAAGTTTTAAAATGAGATAAGAAATAAGAAATTAGGTTTTGCTTGTTTCTTGCACTACGTGAAATTGTTTACGTGGTTTTCGATCGCGCCGAGCCTTGACCCTTAGGGTAGATGTGATTGGTTATTTATCATCTTATTGGTTTTATTGGGCCTGCGAGCCTTAAGTTTTGGGCCACTTTGAGCCATTGTAATAGATAGGGCTTTACTGTTTTATTAGTTTAGAATGGAGGCCCGTTACAAGCAAGGTGGGAGCCCAAGAAGACTAAAGGCTATGTATGCATGGTAAAATGTGTAATAGAGTAGGTCTCTTTGAAACCTAATAGATTGACCAATAGGACCATCGTCTTTGGCTCGATGGTGGTCCGCATAGGAGGCTCCCGATCGAAAACATATTGTGGTAGCATGCATGCTAGGTGTGTATGTGTTTATTTACGTATTTATATCTAAGCTTGTATGGTGATGCGCACTAGTTATATTTAGATCGTAAATAAAAGATAATGCATAACTGGAACGGTGAGATCTCGAGGAGAGTTACCTCAAACTCTTAAACCCGAAAAACCCTTCTTGAAAATAATATTAAGTCATATTGGGTACATTTAAAATGATGTTTTAAAAATCCAAGTCTTCCATCAATAGGGACTAGTGTATGTTGTCTACTTATCGTTGAAGGTGATCCAGAGTCTGGCACCCTAGACGAAGAAAGGGACAATACACGAAATTCCTTGATTCCTGTTTTTAACTAAACTCGACAAGGGTGAGGACTGGTCGGGATGTGATTATCGACCGATAACTAGTTACGGGGACTTCACGACCGGGCCAGTTGCTCATCATGATTGATGGGTTAGACTTAACGATTAGTAACACTTATGATGTAGCAGTGCTAGATAAGTGCGAAGACCGAGGCAAAATAGCTTGAAGGTTGTGGAGGAACACAATTGGTAAAAGTATACCTACCTGGGGAGTTAATTGTATGACCACGAGTCGTGGGTGCAATTAATGTCTGCTGGGACGTCAAGACCTACTAGGAGATTAGATTTCCCGAACAATTGAAGGGGTAATTGTTTCGAGAAAATAGTGGGAGAACTTTTTCGATAACAAGTCCAACATCGTTAATTATAAGTATTAATATAGATCAGTCAGCTAAACGTTATCATTTACTTTTGTAGATCAATTCTGCAAAAATGTCTAAGAATCCATTAGCTATCATCCTTGACACTAACAAACTGAACGGATCAAATTTTGTCGACTGGCTTAGAAATCTGAGGATAGTCCTCGACTCCGAGAAAATGAGTTACATTCTCGATGCACCCATGCCTGGTGCACTTCCGGAAGGGGTTTCGGAAGAGGAACGAGCTACCCATCAAAGGTGGGTCGATGATGATATTCAGGTTCGTTGCCTCATGCTGGCATCAATGACAAATGAGCTGCAGAAACAGCATGCAAGGATGTTGCATGCTGCTGACATAATTCTTCATCTCCGAGAGCTGTTTGGAGAGAAGTCTAGGACCGAAAGGTTCAAGACTACAAAAGAATTATTCAATCTGAGAATGGCTGAGGGTTCAAGTGTGAAAGATCACTTTTTACGCTTCATCAATCTGGTTGAAAAACTGGAGAACTAGGAGGTAGACCTGCACGCTGATCTCTCCACTGACCTTCTCCTCCATACTCTGCCGCGCTCATTTGATCAGTTCGTGATAAACTTCAATATGGAAGATAGAGAACTCGCTCTACACGAACTGACCAATTTATTGGTCACGGCATAATCAACCTTGAAAAGGGAGAAGTCTGTCATGATTGCTGAGCAACCCAAGGCTGCAAAGCCTAAGAAGGGCAAGAAAAAGAAGAAGAAAATAATCTCTTCTAAAACAACCAAGATGGTTGTCGAGAAGAAAAGAAAAAGCCCAGAAGATGAATGTTTCCACTGCAAGAAAGCAGGGCACTGGAAAAGGAACTGCCCAGACTACCTGAAAGAGGTGGTCAAAGGTATTTTCTTTATTGAAGTTAATATTTCTATTAACTGTGCATCATGGGTGTTAGACACCGCAGCCGGTTCTCATATCTGCAATGATTTGCAGGTAATGGGAGCAGTAAGGCCTCTTAAACCTGGGAATAGAATCATGCGCTTTGGAAACGGAGCTAGGGTTGCGGCAGAGGCCATAGGAGACGTTGAATTAGTCCTAGGAAATTTTTCTTTGGTTTTGAAAGACTGTTTGTACGTACCAACAATTATCAAAAACATTATTTCTATTCCTCTTTTGGACAATGATGGTTTTTGTTTTTCCATTTCTAATGGAAAGTTTAGCATAATAAAAGGTGGTTTTACTTATGCTTGTGATACTTTGATAGATGGTCTTTATTCCTTAGAACCTGCTAATTCTAATGTCATGCACATTCAATCAAAGAAAAGAAAACAAGATGAAAACAATCCACAACTTTGGCACGCTAGGCTTGGGCATATTTCCAAGAGTAGAATTCAAAAGTTGGTCTCCTCTAAGGCTCTTGAAATAAAGAACCTAGATGATCTCCCAACTTGCGAATCCTGTCTCAAGGGAAAAATGACAAAGGCGCCTTTTACTGGGAAACCGGAGCGAGCCAAACAAACCTTGGATTTAATCCATACTGATGTTTGTGGACCACTGAGTATCAGTGCGAGAGGAGGATTCTCATACTTCATAACCTTCACAGACGACTTCAGTCGTTATGGGTATGTATACCTGATGAAGTATAAGTCCGAAGCTTTTGATAAATTCAAAGAGTTTCGAATGGAAGTTGAGAATCAACTTCGACATAGTATCAAGGCACTTCGGTCGGATCGAGGTGGTGAATACTTAAGTCAGGAATTCCTTGATTATCTTGTAGAGAATGGAATTCTCTCTCAGCGAACTCCTCCTAGAACAACGCAGTTGAATGGTGTGTCTGAGAGAAGGAACAGAACTTTGTTAGACATGGTTCGTTCCATGATGAGTTTCGCTGACCTTCATTTTTCGTTTTGGGGCCAAGCCCTATTAACTGCTTCGAAGATACTTAACATTGTACCTTCAAAGTCGGTGCCGACGACGCCATACCAAGAGTGGTTTGGTAAAGCACCCATATACTCATATCTACGAGTATGGGGATCTCCTGCCTATGTAAGAAACAAGAAAGGAGATAAACTAGATAGTAGATCTAGTTTGTGCAAATTTGTGGGGTATCCAAAGGAATCCATTGGATACATGTTCTACGAACCTAAGGAACAAAAGATGTTTGTGTCCAGGAACGCTCACTTCTTGGAGGATGACTTCCTCACTAAAAGAAGCGGAATATCCGTAGAACTGGATGAAGTCCAGGAATTGGACCCATCCCCACAAGCAGTGGGAGTTGATCCTGAACCCGTTGAACCATCTAGTACACCAGTACTTCGTAGGTCCGATCGAGTTCGTAGAGAGCCTGAAAGATATGGCTTTATTCACGAAAACGATCAATTGGACACTGATCCAAGGACATACGAAGAAGCTATGTCAGACATAGATTCGGGTGCGTGGCAGGAAGCCATGCAATCCGAAATGGATTCCATGCATTCCAACAAAGTATGGACTTTGGTTGATCCACCTGAGGGAACCATCCCTGTAGGCTGCAAGTGGATCTTCAAGCGCAAGCTAGGAATGAATGGAGAGGTATTAACTCATAAGGCTCGCCTTGTGGCAAAAGGTTATTCTCAAAGACCTGGAATAGACTATGAGGAAACCTTCTCGCCAGTAGCGATGTCTAAATCCATTCGGATACTATTAGCCATAGCCGCGTGGCATGACTACGAGATATGGCAAATGGATGTAAAGACCGCTTTTCTCAATGGCGACATTGATAAGGAAATTTATATGCAACAGCCAAAAGGCTTTACATCTAAAGGAAGTGAGCATAAGGTTTGCAAACTTCAAAGGTCAATCTATGGCCTAAAACAGGCGTCCCGAACCTGGAACATACGTTTTGATGAGACAGTCAAGGGGTATGGCTTCATCAAGAACGTTTATGAGTCATGTGTGTACAAGAAATTCGATGGGAGCTCGGTACAATTTATTGTGTTATATGTCGATGACATTCTGTTGATCGGTGACGATATCAGAACGTTGACGCAGACGAAAGCGTGGTTATCCACGCAATTCTCCATGAAGGATATGGGAGACGCATCTTACGTACTAGGCATACGTATCTATAGAGATAGATCGAAGAAGATGTTAGGTCTCTCCCAGTCCCAGTACATTAACACTATACTGAAAAGATTCAGTATGGAAGAATCCAAGAAAGGATTGCTTCCAATGAGACATGGAATCTATCTTTCTAAATCAATGTGCCCTACGAGTGATGAAGAAAGAAAGAGAATGTCTCTCATACCTTATGCATCTGCCATTGGCAGCATAATGTATGCAATGTTATGTACTAGACCTGACGTAGCTCACGCTCTCAGTGTAACGAGCCGCTACCAGTCGATTCCAGGGGAGGAACACTGGACCGCCGTAAAGGCTATCCTAAAGTACTTGAGAAGGACTAAGGATATGTTCTTGGTCTACGGTGGTAGTGGAGAATTGAAACTCGAAGGATTCACTGATTCGAGTTTTCAGTCTGACGTGGATGATTTTAAATCCAATTCTGGATATATATTTTGCCTCAACTGCGCAGCGGTGAGTTGGAAGAGCTCCAAACAGTCGACCACTGCAGACTCAACCACTGAAGCAGAATATATCGCCGCATCAGATGCAGCGAAGGAAAGTGTTTGGATAAGAAACTTCATCCAAGAGCTGGATGTGGTACCTAGCATTGCAAATCCCATAGTAGTCTACTGCGACAACAATGGGGCAATTGCTCAAGCGAAGGAGCCGAGATCACACCACCAGTCCAAACACGTATTGAGGAAATACCATGTGATCAGGGAGATCATAGGTAGGGGAGACATTCAAATGGAGCGTGTCGACTCAAAGGATAACATAGCTGATCCACTAACTAAGCCATTATCGCAAAAGGTGTTCGAAGAGCATCTGGCAAGGATGGGTCTTAGAAACGTTTGTGATTGTCTTTAGGGCAAGTGGGAGATTGATAGGATAGTGCCCTGCAAGCTAACAAAATAGCTTGTAATAGGGAACATTATTTTATCTTGAATGAATCTTTGATTTATCAATTAATACGAACTGTTTATTTTATTGAGAATTCATAATATAAACAAATGGCCATCTTCATCTTTCGCGAATACATTTAAGCGATTGGTTGAAACCCTGAGATCACTCATGACTACGGGACTATTCACTTCAGTATTGGGTGAGATTAATCATGAAACAGTCTCAAAGGTCGTGATCTTAAAAATGATCCAAGTCATAGATTCATATCGAGACGGGGTATCGAATGAATCGTCAAGACTTGTACGATTATGCATGATTCACCTAAAGTGAATTTGTTGTTGTTTCATGAACAAGACATTGTTAATGTCAGTGCATATGACTAGGTGGTTCGATAGGGGATCGGACGCATCGAACGACCCGAACAGAGAGACCCATTGTGGAAGTGCGTAAAAAGCATATCGGTGGTGGGATGTCTCTCAAGACTTATAACAGTGTACGATTTAGTCCTTATACTTGAGATGCTAGGGCGAATTCGGTATACGGGTGTGCGTACTTTGATTTAGGAGCCGGGCACATAGCTTGTCCATTGTGCGCCTACGTTGGGTACGTATAGTCGTATGCGCGGACGGTTAGCATCAATATAGGATCTACCGACTCATCGTAATGGATGAGGGAATTTCCTGTACATTCTTAGATGATGCATTCCGAGAAATCCATGGCTATGGTCAGTGACGGATTTGGAAAGGGGTTTCCAGATTTAGCAGTCATACAGGAAGTATTATCCTGAATTAGAAAGTACAGAATCGAGATGATTAGAGGTGCCGACCAATTCACACACCCTAGGTCTCGATCGGGAAATTAGTCGTTAGAGGGACCGTATGTGCATGGTACTTATAAGAGGTTTAAGGTTCACTGAAATCAATTCACCTGAAGTTGGGCCTCATGGGCTTGTGGCTAGACATCGACCATGAGGTGTGGGTACTCCTGAATTGATGGTAGATTAATTCTGGATTGGTCAATTGAAAGTAGTTTAATTGATCGGAGTGATTAATTAAATAATTAATTGCTCATTAATTAAATCACAGAAATGTGAGCCTGCGGCCAATTGATGGTGAACCTAGAGGGTCACACACAAAAGCTGGAACTGTGATAGTCAGTTGTAGAACGAAACGATTTAAAGAAGTTAAATCAAGATAAGGAATTAAAGGGTTAATTCCTGGAGAGAGAAAATTAATTAGATTTATCTAATTGAATTAAATTAAATCTTTAAATAGATTTATTAGATTATTTAATTAAAGTATTAAATAAATGGGCCATTTAATTAAATTGGTTAATTAAATGACTTGGGATATTTAATTAAAAGGACTAATTAAATACAGGGATTGGGCCAGACTTATCTGATGGCCCATTAGCTAAGAGATAAGATTAGGGATAGGGTTTGAACTCCCCTATAAAAAGGAGTCTTGGAGAATCAAAACCCTAACACAAGCAAAAACTCTAAACCCTAATCTCTCCTCTCCTAGCCGCCGCCCCTATTCATTTTTGTATTTGTATGCTTAAATAAATTCAACCTTATTCATATGTACTAATAAGACCCCTGGGATGTGGATATAAAAATTTTAAATTCCGTACCGTTGTAGTTGACAATTATACCCACGAAATCCCAACACTAAGTTCGAAATAAGGACCCGAACCATGTTTTTCGATCTTACACCCTTTGATGCATCCTTTCTCGCTTAGAATATCGACAGGCAAAAGAAATTGCGCTTAGAATACCGGCAGGCAACCTGCTTTCTCAGGTACATCTATCTGTGACGGGTTGGAATTCCGGTCTTCTGGCGCTGCGTCTGATCGGGCAGTAGAATAACCTCAGAGGAGTTCTCTAAATCTGGAGCATCAGCTTCCTCGAGGGCTTTCTTGAAGTATAGTTCCTTTGAGATTGCTTGGAGTAATTCCTCTGAGGTAACTTTCCGCCATTTTGGATTGGGCTGGGTTGTAAATAATGATTGTTTATTTCAATTATTGTTTACAGATGAAGACCTAAGATCGGTTAAAAGCCCTGGAGATGGGCTCCGATCTGGTTTTTATCCAGAGGACGCTCGAGGATGTGCGACACGTGGCGAGTGATTGTCATGAAGAATTGTTGCTGAGTTCTGCATCTGGAGCGATCATGCGAATGAAGATCGAACATGTTTATCTTTACTCCTAGAGTTTGTAGGGTAGGATCGATTGTATCGTACTTTTTTTAGTCCGGATTTTAATATTGTACTCGAGGCTTCATTTGTAACTTGTTCGAAAAATAATAATGAAGCTTTGCATTTTGCTCAAATTTCACTGTTTGTTTACCCTTTGTTATCCTCTTACTTTCCTTGGTCTAATATAAGCGAGATCTGTTGGAATTTGACTGATTGCAACTTCGTGTAGTTATCTTAAAGGCATCAAACTCTTTTTTATTCTTTTCACTGAAATTTTATTAATCGAAGGATCCATTCCCCCGGAAATAGGCATCGATCAAGTAAACGAAATCAATTTTGTCCCCACCAACTGAGCAAAGTGTCTGATAAACCGATAGATAATTCTCGCATATTACGTAATTGAATTGAAAACGAGCCCGGGATGGCCGTAAATAAGTTATATTCTTGAGGTTGCTCAATCCGACGCTCGAAAGAAGAAACTTCGATTCTCGAAAGAATAAATTCCGATTGTGATTGATTCGCGTAACTACTCCGAGATTACTAAATTTGACCATCAGAAACATGAATTACGAGCATTAATAGACTGTAACCCCAAAGATTCTCATAATCTATTGTAGTGAACCGATAATTAAATTAACTCTGCATCGGTTTGTTGAGGGAGATATCCGTAAGGCTTCTTCTTGTCCATTTATAGATAAATAATTTGGAAAATAAATCCAACAAACGGAATAAAGGCATTCTACGGTTGTAGAATAATAGCATCAATATGGAGATCGAAAATTCATTATATGGGTCTTAGCGACAGTTTTCACCCTTTTTAATTTATTTCGATCTAAGGGGCATAGCAACGGCTTTCACCCTTAGTCGTTTTTATCGGTCATAGCAACAGCTTTCACCTGAGGGTCTTAGCAACAGCTTTCACCCTTTTTCATTTATTTCGATCTAAGGGGCATAGCAACGGCTTTCACCCTTAGTCGTTTTTATCGGTCATAGCAACAGCTTTCACCCTTTTTCATTTATTTCGATCTAAGGGGCATAGCAACGGCTTTCACCCTTAGTCATTTTTATCGGTCATAGCAACAGCTTTCACCTTAGGGTCTTAGCAACATCTTTCACCCTTTTTCATTTATTTCGATCTAAGAGGCATAGCAACGGCTTTCACCCTTAGTCGTTTTTATCGGTCATAGCAACAGCATTCACCTGAGGGTCTTAGCAACAGCTTTCACCCTTTTTCATTTATTTCGATCTAAGGGGCATAGCAACGGCTTTCACCCTTAGTCGTTTTTATCGGTCATAGCAACAGCTTTCACCCTTTTTCATTTATTTCGATCTAAGGGGCATAGCAACGGCTATCACCCTTAGTCATTTTTATCGGTCATAGCAACAGCTTTCACCTGAGGGTCTTAGCAACAGCTTTCACCCTTTTTCATTTATTTCGATCTAAGAGGCATAGCAACGGCTTTCACCCTTAGTCGTTTTTATCGGTCATAGCAACAGCTTTCACCTGAGGGTCTTAGCAACAGCTTTCACCCTTTTTCATTTATTTCGATCTAAGGGGCATAGCAACGGCTTTCACCCTTAATCGTTTTGATCGATAGATATTATGATCGGCGATAATAATTTCTCGAATCATGGAGAACCGATAATATCTCTGATGAATAAGAATTCCCATGAATAGATAATCCTTTGCAATATGAGATAACTGTAGACAAGGCGAGGCATGAGATTCTAGAGATTTGTGTATAGTTTTCATCGTTCATAATAATATACTCTCCAACAAAGGATGAGACTTCCATAAGACAGGTAATCTTTTTCTCCCGACAATACCAATGAGGGCAGAATGGGTCGATAAGACTATCGGATTAAATAGAGTTAAGTGAGCAGCTTTATCTTATCCATTATACCACATTTTAAACCGTATTTCCGTACCACGGATCTTGTTAAATTGGGTTCAAGAGAAGATAAAATAGGGCATGGTAGCAGCTTTTCCTATTTATCAAGAGCAATCTTCCCGACGGCAATGTTCATATCCCTCGAAATGATCAAATAAAGATTGTAATGAACAAGACCATTGATATCTTTCCCAACGTCGGTATCTCTATTATATGGTTGTAATCTAGTTGGAGCATCGATCGATTCTTACTTCGACTTTCAAATTGAAGAGGGCTTATGCGGGTCGGAGTACTGCCATAGATAGACTATTAGGCGGGATTGTTTCTTATGGTCATACGTATTCCTCCTCGTAGTAGGCATTTTTCGATCTAACACCCAAATAAGGCCCCTCGGTGGGCGCCAATTGATCTTACGCAATTTCGTAGTATGATCAATATAAATAAAACAATATAATAAACGCTAGGAAACTAGAGAAATATCAGAGTGTATATATACATTCCGAATGTTAATGTACAAGTTACAAAAATTTGGGGTCCTATCTGAGCATTATTGGATACCGTATAAGCTAGAGGGCGAAATACATATAAATGCGATCGAATTAGTCTATCCGAGCAGCAGCTTTGAGCGGAGTGCACCTGGAAAAGCGTGTCCGTCATCAATAATGCTTGGGGTATTTATAGCCGTAATGAGGATCGGCCCAAGCACCCGGGCCTGGGATCGGCCCAACAGTAACATTTGATCATGGGCTCAGCGTAGCGGATTATCCAGATTTCATCCCGAGCTCGAGTTCACATCTTCGGGGTCGACATTCCAGTTCTTCAACCATATATTGATAGTAGAAGATGAAATCCAAAATTCCCATCATCAAATAGAAAGTAGAAACTTCAACAAAAAAATAATTTTCAATCTAAGTATTTGACTAAAACATTTCTAATCATTAAGATGAGCACTCCCAAGTTCCGCAACCAAGCCTTCAATATCCGTGGAGAGTAATTTGTCAGCATCTTCTTCATCAGAACTATAACCTATAATAATTATGAAATGTTACGAATATATATAATAAAATATTAAAATTTAAAATAAAACATTATATAAAATTTTTTAACTACCTTCGAGCCAATCACGAGTACATAAAGTTGCTTCCGCATTTTTCGGCAATATCCTACTTCGAAATTTTCCAATAATCCGACCTCCATGACTAAATGCAGATTCGGAAGCAACTGTAGTGATTGGGATACTTAGAATATCACGAGCCATAAGTGAGAGCTCGGGATATCTAGTGCAAGTTTCTCTTTAATAGTCGAGTATATTTAGATTTGGAACATCATTCCAATCAAGTAATTCCTCCTCAAGATACAAATCTAACTGCGACTTTCGTCTTGCAACCTTATGTCGAGTTTTGAAAGCATCAAACTCCTGTAAGGATATAACATCTGCTATAAAAAGGAGTACTAGAAAATAAATAAATGAACAATAAACAAATGAAATTAATCGACTTACCGCCATTTGTTTGGCCACCTCATCATGAGGTCTTGTGCTAAACCTTGAAGATTGTGCACCAAGAGATGGTGACTCTAGCAAATATGTTTCCAATAAAACTTGCATCTTCTATTTTAAATCTTGGACTTTTGCAATACATGTCACTGAATCAAGCTTGTTATAACAAAACTCAACAAATTCAAGCTTATAGCGTGGATCTAGCATGATAGCAGATGACAACACCTCACTATAAAACTTCCAATATTTGTCAAATTTAGGCTTCATCTCATATGCCATAAAACTCGTAACCGCATCCCCACTTTCCATTTCCTCTTGAATAAGCAATTGAATCCGCCATATATTATGAAAATACAAATTTACAGTGGGATACAAACTTCCAGAAAATAGTTTAGTCATATCATAGAAAGGTTTCAAAAACCTAGCAATTCTTTCAACTCTATCCCACTCTTCCAACGAAGGACACCACTTGTAATTTGGATCAACACGCTCCAATCTAATAAGCTCTCGAGTGTAAGCTAGTGCACTATCCAACATTAAATAAGTAGAATTCCACCTCACCGGCATATCTTGTCTCAACTTTTTCCCCACTTCAAGGGAAAGTTGTTTCACACATTCGGCAAGTTTTAAGGACCTCGATGCTGACCCTTTCACATACTTCACACTCTCCCTAATTTTTTCAATAGCCACATCGATAGTCTTCAACCCAGCTTGCACAATGAGATTTAATATATGAGCACCACATCTCACGTGCATGAAATCACAATTACAAATAGCAGAACCGTTCATTATAAAATGATCTTTAAGCACATCAACCAACCCATTATTATATGTTGCATTATCTAAAGTAATGCTAAATACTTTTTTCTGGATATTCCATTCTTTCATGAAATCAATCAACCATTCTGCCAACACTGGGCCATTATGAAGAGGGGGGACATATCGAAAAACCAAAACCCTTTTTTGAAGCACCCAGTTTTTATCAACATAATGTGCCGTCAAAGTCATATAGCCATCTAATGTTATCGAAGACCATAAATCTGAAGTCAGACATATACGACTAGGCACTGACTCTAAAGCTATTTTAAGTTTTTCTTTTTCTTTCTTATATAGCTTTAGAATATCTGCTTTGAGTGTATTCCTTGAAATGGATTGTACGTTAGGATTCAAGTAGATATAGGTGTTTCTTATTCCTTCATATTCGACATATCGAAATGCCAAATTATGTTGAACTACCGACTTAGCTACAAGCTCTCGATATACATTTTGATCAATGTCATGTGATCTATGTAGCTCACCCTCAATCTCCTCACGAAAGGGACAATGGGTACTGACATGACGTTTCATGCTGGTTGTCCCATTACCAGCACCACAAAAAAGTACAGCACCACACTTCTTACACTTTGCCCTCTCTTTTTTGTCGGCATCAATGGGTAACTTCTCAAAAGTTTTCAAAACTTTAGAAGTTCTCTTCCTTGTTTTTTGGTTACTTCATGATGAGCTTTCCCCGGTCAAATCATCTTCTATTTCCATTGAATTTATATCAAAATCTAATCCACACACACAAAAAAAAAAAAAAAAAAAAACTTTATTTATACATGCATGTAATTTTTGGTATTTAGCAACTTAGTGTGGTCAAGAACTTGATTTAAAGCATGTGACAATCTGATTTAAAGCACTTGATAGGGAACAATCCATACATCTAGCATATGCTCATACACTTCTAACAATAAACCTTGAATGTAAGTATCCTAAATTCCAAAATCTACATTCTCTATGTCACATACAATAGGGGAAAAACAAAATCTCAACATATATAGTACATGTATATGAAAAACTAAGCATCTTACTCACTCATATATTAATTCTAGCTCAAATCAAATTTAAGTACACTCAAATTAAGTATCACAAGACTAATTCAACATATTTATATTAATTTTGATTGAATTATATCATCAATACCAAATTTTTACCAGAAGAATCAAATTAGATCCAGAACAATAATTTTTGAGAACCAATTAAACTAAAGAGTAACTATCATGCGTAGTAGCCACAAAAGTCAACAATGAATTGCTATAATATCACACATAACAAGTAGAGTAGATGGAATACAGTCTGGTATCAATTATCCCCCCCATACAACAATTCATCAGTGGACATGACTATACACTACACTTTGACTATATATCTACACAATCACAAGTGCACTCCCAACTATAAATACCCATTTTCAACCATCAGAAAATTAAATCAAACCATCATTTCCTCTACACATGATGAAGACTACTACTCTTAAGTACTTGTTTTCCCTAATAGCCATTCTTATTTTCTAACTAGCCAATGGGCAACATGCTGCCAAATGTGACATAGAAGAAGACCAATCCAGTTCAGACCTCAAAATAACTCATGTGAACAGCCCATGTTCCCCATTGAGGCCTAAAACAACCCTTTCATGGGAAGACACAATTTGGAAGTCAAATCATTCTCATCTCATGTATTGTTACACAATTTGTCATCAAAATTTGACAAACTAACTTAATTAGTTTCTTCTTCCACAGTAGTACAAAACAGTGGATCAAAAGACAATATTGATAAAGCCAATCACCAGCCATATTACTTTGATAAAAATTAGGGACAAAATGGGCTTTTTCTTTTCAGGAAAAAGAAAAATAATTTATTCCATAAATATTCAAGATTTACAAGAACATATTCCATAAATATGAAATAACATACCTTCACCTTCCATACTCAGAATCTCGGTGGGGTATCACTTCAATCGGAAAAAAGCAGATGGTGATTTAACCGGATTTCGTCGGGTTAATTATATCAGTGAATATGGGATTTGGGGATTCTCAATATATATGATTTATAGGGCTCTGTTACTTTATTCAGGATGGATCAATCACAAAGAAGAACAACTTTGAAGGAACAACAAGTAACTATCATAACCAATCGTAAAAATAAGATGAATATGAAGAGAAAGCTCTTTTCATTTATTGAATAATAACTGGTTCTGCGGTTTATGCAGAATTCAATGGCGTATTTGCTGTGTATCGTCCCCCCAAAGGGCCTCTTTAATACAATTGATGAGGGGTAAATAGGATTCAGACATTACTACGGCCTAGTGAGGTCGGACTTCGTCATTTTCGATCTCATGAGCATAAATTCGAGCCCAAGGCACGGGAATCCTACGCTGACTATACTATGGAAATTCTGGGTCCAAAGTTACTGTTGGGCCAACCTCAAGCCCAGGCCTGTGGGCTGAGTAATACGCGCCTATGGATGGTTTATCTGGTCCCGGATCTCAACTATAAATACCCCAAGCATTTATGACGACGACACAACTTCCCATGTGCTCTAGCTTGTACGGCATCCAATAATGCTCGAATAGGACTCCCAATCCTTGTAACTTGTACTCGATCAATCTGAATATAATATTATTGATCTTTTATCTCCGTTTACGTATATTAGCACGGCATTACTTATCGAACTAACGAAAACGCGTAATATCAATTGGCGCCCACCGAGGGGCCCTTATTCGAGTATTAGATCGAAATATGCCTACTACGAGGAGAAATACGTACAACCGAGGAGAACCCTCCCATGCAGCAGGAGCGCAGAATTCGGTCAATAATGAGCCCGATAATCTGTCTCGTGCAGCTCAACAACAGGAGGTTCCACCAGTTATACCACAGGATAATATTCCAATTCACACGACAGTTGGGGATCTAAGGTCCATCATAGGCACGATGTGTCGAGAATTTCTGAATGGGGGAAGGGCCGATCAATCACCTGTAGATCAGCCAGCAGTTCACGGGAGACCTGAAATACCATCTTCGAACGTCCAGAGGGAGAACAGTGTACCGCGATCTATATCGCGTGCGCCAGTAGCAAACCCTCCTCGGGGTGTACCATCTCGATCAGAAATTCCGCCGAGATCAGTACATGATCTGGAAGATTCAATAGTAGGGGAGAGCCACCCTTCTGGTGTTGTCAAGAACAAAAAATCGACCTACAAAAGGGTTACTGATGTTGAACTGGAAAAAATAGTGCAAGAAAGAGTGGCTAAGGAGTTGGAGAAGGAAGGTACATTGATAGGAATTCCTCGTGGCAATTATACCAACAGGCGAGCGGGAAATATTCCGAATAGAGAGAGTCTGCGAGACAGGGAGGTTTCGAACAGTATCATGCGTTGCTCGCCGTTTTGTCAAGAAATACGCGAGGCTCGAAACGCGGAAACTGTACCGACCAGACTCCCACGGTATAACGGGACTACCGACCCCGGTGAACACATTAACAGCTTTATTAATGTGATGAACTTGTACGGACATTCTGAGGACTTTTGCTGCAAGATCATGGTTACTACCTTCGAGGGAATTGCCCTCGACTGGTTCGAAAAGTTGCCACCTAACTCAATATTTTCCTTCGAAGAAATTTGCGATAAATTAAAACATCAATTCGCTAGCCAAAGGAAACTGTGGCTATCGGCAAATCATTTGGGAACTGTAAAACAATTGGAAGGAGAAACTTTGAGACAATGGTTAGCAAGGTTCAGCATCGAACTTCCCAAAGTTGACACTCCGCAAATTGAATATCTCTCCTCATTGATGTTCGAACTAACAAGAAGCACTCAGTTCGGGAACGCCTTATGTAGAAAACAACCGAAATCCTTCGAAAGGACTATGGAAATCGCTGAGAAATATATGATTCAGGAAGAGATGAATAAGCTGAAAAGCTCGCATGCTGTGAAACTCCCTCTAAACAAGAAACAGGATCGGGCTCCTATCCCAAAGCCCGGTGATTACGGAGGATCGAACAGAGGGTCTGTTTGGCAACGAATCAACACCTATAAACCACATATGCCACCCCAAGGATCGAATTCCTATGGACCTTCCTATGAACGAGCTCGACCTCCTAGAGCAGGAAAAATTCAATTTACCGAACTTAACAGCTCAAAGGAAGAAGTGTTAACTGTGGTAGAAGAGGGAAATTTGATTCCCGAGGCTCAAAGAATCACGCAGGCTAGGCCAGGAGCGTTGGGTTACGACGAATACTGTCGATATCATCGGGCTCGGGGGCACAGCACCGAAAACTGTTACCAACTGAAAGTTGAGATAGAGAAACTAATTGCACATGGAAAACTAAGAGAATTTGGCAAGGGAGGTAACTATAACAATCGTTATAGGTCAAGGAGTCCGAGGAAGTTTAATACTCAACCAAAGCAAGGTCGAAATCAAACGGAAGAGCGGTCAAACGGAGTGATAAACATGATTGCTGGTGGACCAGCAGGAGGAGATAGCAGAAATGCTAGGAAAAGAACGCTGAGGTCAATAAGAGCTGGGGTCTCTGCAAATAGGGAAATTCTGTCCTTGGAATTTCCCTCCATGGAAAATCAGGTTGTGTGTTTCAGTGAAGCCGATCGACCTGCAGATGTCAATTGGGATGTAAACCAAGATGATCCAGATTTTTCCATGGTATTGACATTAAAAATTGCCAATTTTGAGGTCAAGAGAGTACTGGTCGATAATGGAAGCTCGGCAAACATTATCTCTTCGGAAGCTCTCACAAGGATGAACCTTTGTCACCCACGTCTGGAAAAAGTAACCACTCCCTTGGTTGGTTTTGGGGGATCGGAGATCGTCCCGCTGGGGACCATTCTTTTGAGCACGACTCTAGGAACCAAACCAAAGAATATAACAAGAATGATCAATTTCCTAGTGGTAGATACATCATTCGCTTACAATGCTATATTAGGTAGACCAGCTCTGAACATTTTCAAAGCAGTTGTATCTACCTATCACCAAAAGATAAAGTTCCCAACCGAGGGAGGAGTAGGGGAAATGAGGAACGACCAATACATGGCCTGGGAATGCTATAATTCATTTTAAGCATTAAAAAGAAAGTGGAACCCGAACTCCCGATTAAGAGAAGAGCAGCGGAATTGGAACCTGGCATAGAATCCACAGTTCCTGACTGCGAGAAATTACAAGGAAAGAAAGGAAAAAATATCGACATGAGTGTGCAGGCGCCTGGCCACAAAAAAGTAACTCTAGTTCCGGGATCCCCTGAGAAATTCACCAAAATTGGAACAGAGTTAAGCGAAGGCATGGAAACCATGCTCATTCAATTCTTACAGAAAAACGTGGACGTTTTTGCCTGGAGCTCGGACGATATAATTGGAATCGACCCACGGGTGATAACACATTCGTTGAATATCGATCCAAAGGCAAAACCTGTAAGACAAAAGAAGCGCAATCATGGTCGCGAAAAGGACAAAATAATCAATGCGGAGGTCGATAGGTTACTAGCAGCGGGTCAGATCAAGGAAATAAAGTTCACAGAATGGCTGTGTCATGTGGTCTTAGTTTCTAAGGGCGAAAAGATCGAAAACAAATGGAGAATGTGTAATGACTTTACAGATCTAAACAAATTGTGCCCAAGAGATCCTTATCCGTTGCCTCGGATCGATATGCTCGTAGATTCAACCGCGGGGTTTGTATTTTTTAGTATGATGAATGCTTTTCAAGGATTTTATCAGATCTTCATGAATGAAAGAGACCAGGATAAAACAGCGTTCATCACCGAGCGAGGGGTCTATGATAACGTCGTGAAAACGTCATTATTACGTGTCTTCTTAAGCCGAAAACAACTTGCTTTGATTCGAGTTTTGCGTGCTTTTGTTTATTTTGTTCTTTTGCGTTTTTGGTCCTTTGTTGGACATTTGTGTGATTTGGTTGTTGTTTGTATGTTTTGATTGTGTTTTGTGTGTTTTTGTAGGGAGATGTAGAAAATGGCTTCAAAGGAATGAAGAACCGAAGTTAAAAACATGGAAGAACGTAGATAGCTGCTCACTAGAACATGCATAAATATTTCATAGATGATCCAAATGAGCTGAATTTTGGGTATGTCATAGATGAGTGAGTTAGCTACGCTACAGACTTTACGGATCCGAAATCGGAGTTCGGATTCAAAAGATATGCTGCTCGGAAGAAAGTGCGGCGGAGCAGAAAATCTGCAGCCAACCTACGGCACAAACCTCGCCGCGGCGAGGTGGAAGCTCGCCGCGGCGAGGTCCTGCTGCTGGCGCGAAATATCAGCAAAGTCTCCGCATTTTCGAGGGGTATTTTCGGGTTTTCTCATAGGGGGCTATTAGGGCAAGACAAGAGACCAACTTGGACACTTCTTCTTCAATCTTGGCCTCCTTTTGCCTCCCTTTCTCTCTTTGCCTCCCTCAACTTTCACTCTTTACTTTTTCTTTCTTTTTCTTGTATTTGAAGACTCCATCAAGGGGGTGAGTTAATCACCACCCTTGGGGAGTGATTAGGTGGTGATTAAGGGGAGGAGAATTCATCTCTCCATTTCATTCCGATTAGGTGATATTTTTCTATTTTCTAGTTGTCATTGATTAGGAGATTGATGTTGTATTTCCTTTTTATATGAATGATTGTGGATTTGAATTCTCCGGATTTATATATATTATGTTATTGTTTGATTAAATGATGTCTTGATGATTAGTATGGTGCTTATATGTGTTCGTTAATCCGATTCCGTGTTTATTGTTCGTCTTGTGGTTTGACAACCTTTGGAGATGAAAGTTATTGATTCTTGATTGCTATATTTAGTGATTTTGAGGATTTGATTATGAATTTGGATTGTGATTTAATTTTAGGATAGACATATACCTATGTCGTTTCATATTCGTTTAAGGTTTGAGTTTAAACGACATCGATTAGATTTTATTCCGTTTATACGTAAATTGGATTAGTTTAATTCGATAGGTTGGTATGCTATCGAAAGATACATACGAACATCAGTGAATCCTTGAATAGCAAGCACGAGCATAATATATTAATTGTCGAGTCATTGTTATCGTTTGATTAGTTATGTTTGATGTTGGGTTATGTTTGATTTGTTGGGTTTATTGTTTTATCGCACTTTTGGCCATCTACATTTAATGCAACCTAGACATTGGTTAGGCGAGTGACGATTTGTGGATTTCAACCTAGGATAGTCATATACCTAGTTTGGTCCATGTTTGTATAATGGGTTCGTCCGTAAATGCATCAAATAACTTAGATTCTCTTTATTCGGGGATTTGGGTTAGTTTTAGGTCCCGGGTGACAACGGTACGCCTTAGAATCCTCTTTTGGGTTCGGACTTCCCTTAGAGCATCGGTTAACAGCTATGTTCGTTCTTGATCCGGAGATGGAGGGTTTGGGTAGATTGGTAGAGTTAAGTCAAACCGATAGGGAGACTTAACTAATTTGAACTCACAAACAACAACTAAATCTAGGATTGTTTGCATAGCTAACCTATCAACCGCATAATTTATCTGCTTTAACTAATCGCTTATAAATCCTCCTTACCACATAATTAACTCCTCATTTACTTGCTTTCATAGTTAGATTTACTTTACCGCTCGTAGTTAAATAAAATCACCCTTATCATATATTTGGGTTTGATCTTTTTGTATCAAGCATTCTTAGATAGAATAAGCCTTCGATTGATTCGTTTATTCCCACCTTTTACTCATTCGTGGGGATTCGATACTCGGTATGTACTTATCGTTTTATATTACTTGTAACGACCGTATACTTGCGTGTTTGCGTATTAGTATTTGGAACGCAACAAGTTTTTCAAAAACTTGTTACGCTCCAAATACGAGTTCGTAGAAACGCATGTATACGGTCGCTTTCAAGTAATAAAGTGGTAAAGGGTGTCGAACCCACGAGGAATCTAACGAATAATTATCAAGATCTATTCTAATATCTTACGCGAACTTATGTAATTAAAAGTAGTAGGTTTGTAGTTTGTTTGATCACATAAAAGTGAATTAAATAAAAACGCAATACTTTGATTCGATTAGATAAAGGTTCCTAGATTTACATGTCACTAAGAGTGATCCAATCTCGAATGATTCACAAGTTGACGACTATACTTATGTTTGTTGTTCAAGATTTCATAATCTATTCATACGTATCTTTCGATATCGTACGAACCTACCAAAGTAAACTAATCTAATTTATGTCTAAAAGGATTAAGCTTAAATGATGCTTTAGTTCCCAAATCTTAATAGAACAAGAAATGACTTAGGTATATTTCTATCCTAAAATCAAATCACAACCTAGTCTTATAATCTAATCTTTAATCAACTATATCTAGCCATTACAGATCAATCCATTTCATCCTATGGTTGGCCTAACCATAAGTTGACAAAGGCTCAAACTAGATTAACAAACACTTGTAAGCATAGCAACAATCATAAATTCATCATTCAATCATAGATCCATCAAAGCTTCTTGAAAACCTAGGAGTTAAATGCTTAGCTACTCATATTTATCAATAAAACATTCATTACATTCAATATATTCATAAATACAAGATAAATATAAAGGTTAGAGGTAAGCTTATGTAATGGAAGCCACTACAACTCTTCTCTCAAGCTTCTTTAGTCTTCCAACCAAAGCTCCAAGCAAGAATCTTCTTCTTTTCAATGGAGGCAAGAGATATTTTTCTTTTCTTCAAGTGTAAGTAAGTTGTAAGAGTTGTGTGTTGAATTCCAACTTCTAACCTTATAACCTAGCAAACAATCACCCACTCATGCCTAAATTACCCCAAAAACTATAGTAACAAAGGCCAAAAGATCCCTAAAGGATGATGTATTTACAAGTGGGAGAAGTGATATATACAAAAAGGCCCTCAAAAGTCGCTGAAAAACAGAGCAGACCTCGCCGCGGCGAGGTCCGACCTCGCCGCGGCGAGGTTCATGCCGTAGGCAAAGTGCCTTTTCCTGCTACCACCTTGCCGCGGCGAGGTTCATGCCGTAGGCAGACTGTATTTTCTGCCTCTAGCTCGCCGCGGCGAGCCTCCACCTTGCCGCGGCGAGGTTCAGCATGCTCAAATACTTGATTTCTTTCACTTCTAAGGATGTTAGGTCCTTCCCGAGGTCGATAGGAACTTGCAATTCGCGCACGAAATGTTCCGGAAGTGCTTCAATGCGCCAAATCCTGCAAATCACCGACAAACAAGGTAAAAACACGAACAAAACACGAAAAACGAACAAAGGCCTAACAAAGGGCCTAGAGCACAAAAGACGCGACAAACACGCAAAGACACACGAAAACTCGGATCAAAACAAGATGTTTTGGACTTAAAGAGATGAGTAATAATGACGTTTTCACGGCGTTATCAACACCCCAAAACTTAAACATTTGCTCGTCCTCGAGCAAAGAAAACAAAACAAAAACAAAACAAGCATGCTTGATATCAAATAGCCAAAGCTTAACACTTTCGAATTATTCTCAAAACAAGCTCCACGTGTGTGTGTGATGGCTTTTGGCTAGATTCTATCTTAAGTGAATAATTCCCGATAGGTCAAAATCATCGGTTCTATTTGCATGGGCTTCTAATGTTTAACAAAGAATCCCTCCTAGCCGTAGACTGCAAACTTAATGCTCAAATCACTTCACGGGACTAAGTTATAGGTAATTTAAGAGTGTTGTCCCTATTCTTAAGTTAATTGACGATTTTAGCTCCTAACTCTTTTCTCACCATTCTTTGCTTCTCTTTTGATTTACAATAATAACATAGCACTTTGTGCTTTACAAGAATATTGCGATACGATACTTGCACTAATGGCGGACATTATGCAATTTTGCTTTTGTGGGCTACTAGCTCCACTCTTTTCTTTCTATTACAACTTTTGCACTAAAGCAATGAAATAGAGTAATTACCAAAAATGATCAATGAAAACTAGCAATTGAAGGCTTAGCCTTTCTTTTATCTCTTAGAAGTGCGTACATTTTAGCAACTTCTCTACTCATTTCTTTTAAGAGTTAGGTGTTTAAAAGTCTTTCATTCTCGAAAAGGGTTTACTCCCCCAAACTTAGGCCATTTATGCTCTTTTTACACTTAATTTCCAAGCTAAAGATTGGAGGGATTATAAGTTAAGCAAAAGGAGTCCTAGATCCTATTATCGCTAAAGTTCGTTATCCACTTTAGGTATAATCATAGCCATTGCCAATGTGTCTTGAACTTTGTAGAGCATGTTCAAATAATAATAAGAATTTGAAAAAATTTTGGCGGGTCGACCTAGCATGCAATAAACGACCTTACTGACACCCCCAAACTTAAAATGCACAATGTCCCCATTGTGTGAATTGAGAGTGACGGAATAAGGTACGACACGACAAAACAAAAGCAAAACAAGACAAAATAAAATGAAACGAAATGATAAACGAGCGAGCACGGCTCTAAATAAGTTCAACAAGCACATATTTGTAAGTTGAAACAATTAAACAAGCTAATGTCTCAAAAGAGCGAAGTAGTCAAAACAGTACAAGACGAAAAATAGAATAAAACATTGTAAGATCAATAGAAACCGACGGGACTGCGTATATTTAAAACCAACGTCCCTTTTTGTATGCATCCCGTGGTTGCTCTTGTCTTCAACGGTTTCGCGCATTGAGGGCACGCTCTTCTGCATCATCAAAATGTAACTCGTCTCCTTGATCCATCGGAGGCTGTGGAGGCAAATTGATACGCTCAGGAAAAGTAGTCTGGGGAAGGGCATTGTACCGGTCGTCTCCGAGCAATGTTCGGTACACAGCATCATCCCTATCTTTCATAGCATAAACATACCGAGCCAGCTGGTCTTGCCTATCAATCATGACATATTGCCTGTTACTCATGGCTTGAACAAGCTGAATCAATCTGCCAATATCATCTCTTGTTCCTATCTGCGCCTGGCCGCTTGGTTGCTCATCAACCTCTACGTCTTCCTGTCCATCCCTACCCTCTTGATCCGGTTGATCCTCTGGTTCTGCCTGATCCTCTGGTTCTGCCTGACTGTACAAGTAAGTTTTAAGGTTGTAAGCACTCGTATAGTTCAATTGCAAGGTCCTGCAGATAGCTAATGTGTTGATCGGGGTAGGCAACTTAATGACCTCACCAACTTCTTCAAAGTCAACCCCTGCCTCTCTACATAATCCGTCTATGAGGTGCGGAAACAAAAAACTCCTGCTGTTATAATTCGTTCTCGAAATGGTTTCCTCGAGCACCTCATATATTACCCGACCTACATTGAGGGAACGCCCACGGGTGAGTGAATAGAGTAAGGGGATGCGATCCTCACCGTAGCTTGTGGTAAACGTGGCAGGACGGAAGTGAGAAAGCAAGACTAATGTCCAAGCTTTCGCTTCCGGAGTTAACCGGTTGCGTGCCACCTTCGGAATACCATGAACTACTGTGCCTGGCAAGGTAATGTACTCTTTTATTTGATCCAAAGTATACCCCCGCTTATCTTCAACAGATTCATCCCTTCGGTTAGCAGGCCATTCTATCCCGTAATAAGCGTTGATAGTGTCCGGATCGAACCTGACCTCCGTACCCCTCACGTATGTGATACCGTTTTCTCTAGTCCAACTGGCATTTGCGTAGAATTCTCTAACAATATCGCCGTCGAAGGTATCCCGAGATGGTCGTTTCAGGAATTCTGTCCAACCCCTTGCTTCAATTCGATCCTGTAAATACGGAAAAGCTTCCCTTTCGTAGTCGACAAACCTTCCTTAACAAATGACCAACTTATGGCTTTCTTATAAGCATCCCAAGCCGATTTATCACCGAACTTGTAGGTGTCGTGTTCTTCCTCGAACACCTTCTTCTTTCCCTTCGGCTCCCTCTTCCTTTTCAGAGGTGCACTTGAACTTGCGCCTTTTGATTTTTTCGTCATTGTGTTTAAAAGCGTTCTTCCCTTTTTTATCAAAGTGCACCAATCTCCCAAAACTTCAAGTTGTAACCACCCAATATCAATGAATCAATACTCCGACAACACCACAATCAAGAACTAGCACAATGAGCAAGAACTTCTCACACACATTTTATCAAACACCTTTGTGCACTTCCCACTCTACTAAATTTCTTTAAAATTTGTAATTACTTCCACCCAAAAAAATCAATACCAACAATTCACAAACAATACACCATATCAATACGGATCAAACAAGCAAAATGGTTGAGCCACACATACCTTTGTTGAATTTTCAAACTCTTGTGGTTAATTCTCGGATTTGGTGTAATGTGGAGATTTGGGGGAGATTTGATTGAATGAAAGGAGAGAGGGATTTGTGTGAGGGTGTTTGAGTGAGGTTTATAGTAAGTTTGTGAGATGATTTTGTGAGAGGGAGAGTGAATGAGGGTGAGGGGCGAAGAGAAGAGTTGTTCTTGAGAGAATTTGAATGGGATATGAGAGTAAGGACTCGGGTTTAGGGGGGGGTAAGTGTTAAAAAAAAAATTTCTGGACTCGACTCGCCGCGGCGAGGTCATACCTCGCCGCGGCAAGGTTTTCACCGTAAGTTTCTGCCAATACCTCGCCGCGGCGAGGTCAGACCTCGCCGCGGCGAGGTTTGTGCCGTAGCTTACGGCCTCTGCCTCGCCGCGGCGAGCTTACCGCTCACGGCGGCGAGGTTATTCCCCTTTTTTTTTTTTTTTTTTTTTTTAAAAAAAAAAACCACTCACCTTACGACGGTTGCGATCCAAGGGTTCATTCGCTTGACCTCGCTCGATTTGTGCTTGTCGATCTTTGATCTATCACCCGTGCTCGTTTACCTACAACACAAAACGCAAAACGAAAACAAAAGCGAACAACAAAAACAAACACAAAAACAACACAAAACACAAAACACAAAATAATAAAGCAATAGGCTCGGGTTGCCTCCCGAGAAGCGCTTGTTTATGGTCATGAGCTTGAATTGGATACGGTATAATATCTTCACGATAGGACCACGGAAGTCCTATTCCTTTCAAATTCTCCACCCCAATAGTGTTTGAGGCGCTGACCATTCACTTTGAATTTGTTTCCGGTTGAGGGATCGGAAACCTCCACGGCTCCATAGGGAAACGTTTCAACAACTTGAAAGGGTCCCGACCAACGAGACTTGAGTTTTCCGGGAAACAATCGAAGCCTAGAATTAAAGAGTAGCACTTGTTGGCCTGGTTCGAACTTCCTTTCCACTATACGTCGATCGTGCCATTTTTTCATCTTTTCTTTATAGAGCTTGGCATTCTCATAAGCTTCCAAACGAAATTCATCAAGTTCATTTAGTTGGAACAGCCGTTTTTCTCCGGCTAGACTTGCATCCATATTTAGCTTCGTGACAGCCCAATAAGCCTTGTGTTCCAACTCCAACGGTAGATGGCAAGATTTTCCGAACACAAGCTTATAAGGAGACATCCCGATTGGCGTCTTATACGCGGTACGATAAGCCCATAGAGCATCGTCAAGTCTTAGCGACCAATCTTTCCGGTTAGGACATACCGTCTTTTCCAAGATACTCTTTATTTCACGGTTGGATATTTCGGCTTGCCCATTAGCTTGCGGGTGATACGCAGTCGTCACCTTGTGCTTCACTCCATATTTTGCCAAAAGAACATCAAGCCAACGGTTACAAAAGTGCGAACCACCGTCACTTATCAATGCTCTCGGCGTGCCAAAACGACTGAAGATATTCTTCTTCATGAAGCTAATGACTGCTTTTGAATCATCCTTGGGAAACGCACTCGCCTCGACCCACTTGGAAACATAATCAACGGCCACCAAAATATATTGGTTCCTGTTAGAAGGTACAAAGGGTCCCATGAAATCAATTCCCCATACATCGAACAACTCCACTTCAAGAATGGTCGTTAGTGGCGTCTCATTTCTTTGGGAAATGTTTCCTACCCTTTGGCACCGATCACATTGGGACACGAACATGTGCGCATCTTTGAATAAAGTAGGCCAATAGAATCCCGATTGCATCACCTTTGCAGCCGTACGATCTCCCTTGAAATGACCTCCATAAGGTGCGGCATGGCAATCCTTTAGAATTGCGTGTGTTTCCTCCTCGAGAATGCATCTCCTAATGACCCTGTCTGCACAAATCTTAAAAAGAAACGGCTCATCCCATACAAAACTCTTTACATAATGTAAAAACCTTTTCTTTTGTTGATAAGTAAAGTCAGGAGGTAGTAAACCACATACCAGATAGTTCACGTAGTCGGCATACCATGGAGTTGGAGATAGTGCGAGGGCAAAGAGTTGTTCATCCGGAAAGACTTCATTGATGAGTTCGGGATCTTCCTCAGCTTTTGCGTTCTCGAGCCTTGATAAGTGGTCGGCAACTTGATTTTCGGACCCATTCCTATCTTTGATCTCCAAATCAAATTCTTGAAGCAATAGGATCCAACGGATTGGGGTTTTGCATCTTTCTTCACCATCAAGTATCTAATGGCCGAATGATCCGTGTAGACTACCATCTTAGTACCAACCAAATAAGCTCGGAATTTATCAAAGGCAAACACCACCGCTAAAAGCTCTTTTTCCGTAACTGTGTAGTTCTGTTGGGCATCGTTCAAAGTCTTGCTAGCATAATATATGGAATGGAAAATCCTGTTTTGCCTTTGTCCCAGAACAGCCCCAACCGCTATATCACTCGCATCGCACATTACTTCGAAAGGTAAACTCCAGTCCGGTGCCACAACAATCGGTGCCGAGATTAGCATTTGCTTCAAAGTTATGAAGGCTTGCAGGCATTCATCCGTGAAGAAAAAGGGAACGTCTTTCTCTAATAAATTGCATAACGGTTTGGAAATTTGTGAGAAGTTTTGATAAATCTTCTATAGAAACCCGCATGCCCAAGGAAACTTCGAATTCCCTTCACAAATATAGGCGGAGGTAGCTTCTCTATTGCTTCAATTTTTGCTCTGTCAACCTCGATACCCTTGCTTGATATCTTGTGGCCCAAGACGATGCCCTCTTTAACCATAAAATGGCATTTCTCCCAATTCAATACCAAGTTCATTTCTTCGCACCTTTGAAGTACTTTGTTTAGATTACCCAAGCATTCATCAAATGAATCCCCAAAAATAGAAAAATCATCCATGAAGACTTCTACGAACTTCTCGATCATATCGGTGAAGATAGCCATCATACACCTTTGAAAAGTAGCGGGAGCATTGCACAAGCCGAAAGGCATTCTTCTAAAAGCAAACGTACCATACGGACAAGTGAAAGTTGTTTTCTCTTGATCCGCAGGGGCGATGAAGATTTGATTGAAACCCGAATATCCATCCAAAAAGCAATAGAAAGCTCTTCCCGCTAGTCTATCCAACATTCGATCAATGAAAGGCAACGGAAAATGATCTTTCTTCGTATTTTGGTTCAGTTTTCGATAGTCCATGTATACTCTCCACCCGGTAACCGTTCTAGAAGGTATTAACTCGTTCTTTTCATTGGTTATCACCGTCATACCACTCTTCTTTGGAACACATTGAACCGGACTCACCCATTTGCTATCGGAGATAGGAAAAACAATCCCGGAATCTAACCATTTAATTATTTCCTTTTTAACCACCTCTTTCATAATTGGGTTCAATCTTCTTTGGTGCTCAACGGACTCCTTGAAATTGTCTTCCAAGTTGATCTTATGCATGCAAAAGGTGGGACTAATCCCTTTGATGTCGGCAATAGTCCACCCGATGGCTTTCTTATGGCACTTGAGAACTCTCAACAGTTTCTCCCTTTGAGTCTCCGTTAAGTCCGCCGCAATAATAACCGGCAAAGTAGAAGAATCTCCCAAATAAGCATAGTTCAAATGAGATGGAAGTGGTTTCAACTCCAAGATTGGAGGCTCCTCAATAGAAGATTTCAAAGGCTTGGGGTTTGACAACGGCAAGTCAAGAGATTCAAATCTTTTTCGATAGTTCTCCCCAACCGAATTAGCTTCCAATTGTGAGATTACTTGAGCCATTTCCTCGATTTCTTCATCAAGTTTATTCAAGATAACTCCCTCAATTAGATTTTCGTAGTGATTCTCCTCGAATGTATTAGCTACCAATGAATCAATCATACAAATGGAAGAGATTTCTTCCTCATCATCCGGGTATCTCATAGCATTAAAGACATCGAATTTCACTTCTTCATCATGTACTCTCATGGTGAGTTCACCTTTTTGTACATCAATCAAAGCTCTACCCGTAGCTAAAAATGGTCTCCCAAGTATGATAGGCACATTGACATCCGCCTCATAATCAAGAACAATAAAATCGATGGGGAAAATGAATTTATCAACTCTTACCAAGACATCGTCGATTTTTCCTTCCGGATAAGTGATGGAACGGTCGGCAAGTTGCAAAGAAACCGTAGTAGGCCGTGCTTCTCCGATTCCAAGCTTTTGGAAGATAGATTTAGGCATAAGATTGATGCTAGCTCCCAAATCACAAAGGGCTCTTCCAAAATACTTATCACCAATAGTACACGGGATAGTGAAACTCCCCGGATCCTTGAGCTTTGGAGGTAATTTGTTTTGTAAAATAGCACTACATTCCTCGGTTAGTGCAACCGTTTCAAATTCCCCCATTCTTCTTTTCTTTGATAGCACGTCTTTCATAAACTTGACGTACTTAGGCATTTGCTCGAAAGCTTCTGATGGTAATGGTCCTAAGGTCAACAAAAACGCAGCGGATAACGAAAAATTTTTAAACGGGACAAAACGGCCCAAAAAGTGCAACTACTTTAAAAGAAAACTTTGGAGACCTTCTACCATTACTATCCTAGGATCATCATGCATACTAAGTTCATATTAGAAGGAATGATATCAAGACATACCTCTCCCAATCTTGGGAGGTGAAGAGCCGCAAAGAATCGGGAAAAGCAAGTAACACCCGAAACCTTCAACAACCTCCAAGCTCACGGGTTCAACACCTCCAAGCTCCAAGCTAGAATCTCCTCCTTTGAAACTTCTTTCTCCAAGAACCTCAAGAATATCCACACCAAGATCTCCAAGTGTAGACCCTCCAAAGCAAGCCCACACACACAAGTGATAGCACTTAAGGAGCAAAGAAGATGAACTAGATCTTGCAAATACACCCTCACTCTATTAGCTAGAATGAAGTAGTACTTGAATCAAGTTAGAAACTTGATAAAGGAAGAGAAAGAGATGAAGAAAACAACTTTTCTTTCTAGGGTTTGAGAGAAATCCGAACACACACTAAAAGGTGTAGTGTGTGTTTTTGTCTTGCATCTACTACTACTAATGAATGAAGGCAACATCTTATCTTTTATGTGTGTACATTATTCAATCTAGTTTATTGTTGGATCAAATCCACCAATAAGACTTGTAGCTTTATTGTGCTTCCCAAGCACACTTCTTGAGCTTCCCAAGTACACTACTTTTGATTCAAGTTAGTGGTGGGGGCCACCACTAACTCTTGATAAGATATTTATTTCTCTCTCTTGTATATATGTTAGTCCCAAGTGGTCAGAAGAGGTTTATAGGGGGGGGGGTGAATAAACCTCTTTAAAAAATTTCTTCAATTTTAACTTTAAAACTTTTACCCTAACTGAACAGACTAAGCTGATCAGATCAGTTAGTTACAATTCTGCTCGTGAACAAATCTATGAACAGTTTTGTTGACCACTCGTCTGATGGTGACTTAGCTGATTTTGTTAAAATCAGTTTTAATACTTAGAGTACTTGCAGCGTACTTAGATTCTGGGTTATACTATAATCACACAGATTACAATATTTCTCCACTTATACCTAGACAACTAATGAAAAGGCTATAAGCTCACAATAGAAAATCACTAAGAAATTCTACTCTCTGAAGTTTGATCACTCACAAAGATGGATCACAACTCCGCACAACACTCTTGTTTACAAAATCACTCAGAAGATGTATTTTTCTTGATTCTTCAACTCTGCTTTCGTCAACAAATGACTAAGCTGATGAGTGAGCTGTTCTTGAGACTTAAAGAATTTTGCTTCGAAAATTTCTCAGAGATTGTGTTGCGTTATTTCTTCTTCGTCTCTTTCAGCTATTTATACTTGAGGATAGAAAAGTGTCCATTGAAGAAAGACAAGATTCAAATTCCTCGAGTACTGGTCCTTAAAATCCGCGAACGGCTCTTTTGCAGTCTGTCCGTACTGTAAACAGTACTATTCTGCAGGCAGCATTAAAAGCACCCAGCTGATGTGAAGCAAATCTTCAATCATTTGTCTTTAATAACCTTGTACTTCAGCATTTATTACTCCAAGGGGCATTTATTACCGTTGGGAACACTTCATGATCTTCTTCACTTGGCTGACGAAAATACAAGTCTGATGGCGAACTCGGCTGATCTCAAACTTGAACAAATCTGATTTGAGTCGGCTGATCTTCATCAGTCTGATAACTTTACTTCAGCAGATCAGAAGTCTTGGACCTTGAAACTTTGACTCTTCTGATGTCTTCTTTACTTAGTCAAAATTCCTTCCAAAGGGATCATCAGCTAAGTTACTCCATACTTAGCCAATTTTGAAGTTTTGGAATGCATCAAAACCTCCCTTATCAATTTGTCTTCAGTGCCTTCATCTTCATCCTTATCCAACAATTTCCCCCTTTTTTATGATGACAAAACTTCAGCTAAGTACCTGTTAAATACCTAAGCTAAGAATTGTAACCTTCAAAATTTTCTGAGATAAAAAATATATGTTGGAAATAGAAACTTGAACTTTTATTGATGATTTGATAAATAAGTACAAGTACAAGTTCATCAGATGAGGATTCTGAAGAATAGATAAAAGTAAACTGATTACAAAGATTTTTCAATTTCTAACTATCAGCTTCTTCATCTGATCCTTCAAGCACTTCTTCATATTCATAAGATGACTCTTCGTCATCTTCTTCATCATCAGCTTCCGCTTCCAAGATTGCTTTGGCAGCTTCCATCTTCTCTTTGAGTTGCTGCTCTTTAATTAGCTCCATTGCTTTCTTGGCAGATTCAGTGTTCTTGTACTTGGTAGTTTCTACTTCAATCTTTTCTTCTTCTTCTACCTTTCCAAGTTTTTCAGATTTGTCAGCAGTGTCTTCAGTCTCCTTGACTTTATCAGTTGCAACAACAGTTTCCTTAGCTGGTTCTTCCCCTTTATCTTCCCCCTTTTTGTCATCATCAATCTTGATGACATTAGAAGGTGCAACAGCAGGGTTGAGAGCAACTGTTGGAATCTTCATTCCAGCACACAAAGCCTTTAGATTCTGATTGACAACGTCATGACTTGCTGTGAGATGATGAATGTCAGTTCTAATAACGTCAGTCTGATCATTGAAGTAATCAATGTTAAGGTTGATAGTTGCAATTTCATTATGAATTTCTTGTGATGCCTTTGCCACTTCTTGCAACATCCCTAAGTTGATTTCCTTCTCCTCTTTGCTGACTTGAATGAAGGTTGAGGTTAGATCAGCAATCTTGTGCTCAGCTGTCTTTAATGCAGTGTGAAGGTGGTTCACATCACCCTTCACATCTTCAACATTCTTGTTCAGCTCTCTCAGACTGTGCACTAACTGTAATGAATTGTCTTGGGGAATAGGAATACTGTCAATTTCTTTCTTGATGATCTCTGCTGTTGATCCTTGAACAGTTTCCAGCTGAAGTCTGTTTGATTCTTCCAATTCTGCCTTAAGTTCACTCTTCAGCTCCTCCTTGACTTTCATTAGCTGTTTATTTTGCTTCTCTTCCAGTTCCTTTAGTGAGTTTTCCATAAGCATCTGGAGAGCTTCCATCAGTGATGAATGTTGATCAGCTGATAAAGCAGAAGCAGTGGCATCAGCTTCCTTCTCATCAGTCGCCTGTTGAACAGGGACTTCTTCCATAACAGTCTCCTGATGATCTTCAGAAGTCTTAGCTTGCCATTCAATAGCTAAGGACTTATCAGCTTCATTGTGTTCATCAGTGACATCATCATAGAATAGATTTGTGATGGTGCCATCATCATTGAAGCATGTAGTTTGTCTTATTTGCCTCACAATGATCCAGGGGTTGACAAATGCATTGTTACCTGGTGGCACTTCATAATACTCTTGTACTTCCTTGCCAAAAACTATTTGCTGTATACTTGGCAGCAGTGGCAAGTCACTTGAGGTTCCTTGCTGATACCTTGACTTCTTTGCCCATTTGCTCAAAGCAGCCATAACAGCAAATTTAATTGCCCTTTCTTCAGCATCTTCAGACTTTCTCTTCTTATCAGGCAAGGTGCTTTTGATCTTCTTGGCCTCCTCCAATGCAAAGCCTTTTGCATAACTATGCATTACATCTCTTACATAGCTGGGATCAAGGGCCTTTTGAATGGAGTTTGTTTTCAGCCAGGTCAGAACCCATCGTTCTTCATCAGCCAACTCCTTCATATTTTGAAGTTCTGTTATTGACTTGTTCAGCCTGTTGTCTCTCCAACTTATATACCTTGGCTTTTCCTGGTTGAACAGAGTCTTCAACATGAGCTTTTGATCATAGTATGCCAAAGACTTCTCAAACTTCTTGAAAAGATCCTTATCAGCATATACTATTTCAAAGGCTCTTCGAATTTCAAATTTATCCTTTGACTTGACTTTGGGGGCAGGCAGTAATATCTTTTTCTTTTCTTCTCCATCTTTGCCTTCTCCAATCTTGATGCCACCTCCATGGACAGGTCCATAGGCATCAACTTTGCTCATTTCCAAAACCATAGCCATTTCAGCATCCTCAGCAGCTTTCCTCTCTGCTTCAGACATTTGCCTCCTGGCTTCATCCTTTGCTTCTTGAGCTTTGCTCAGCTCAAGTGCTTTCTTCTCCTCCAACTCATCCTGCTTTCTCTGTTCAGTAGCTTCCCTTGCCTTCTTGTCAGCTTTGGAGACTTTCTTTCTCCTTAGCACTATCTTTCTTTTACCTTTATCAGCAGGGGCTGGTCCAGCAGATGATATAGGATTTGCAGCAGTAGGATGTATGATTTGGACATCTGGATCTTCTTGAGGTTGAGCAACCTCAGCTGTTGATGTGACTTGAGGCAACTGTTGCACATCAGCTTTGTCAGTCGCAACAGTCTCAACTGTTTCAGCAGGCTTTTCAGCAGCGTCAGGGTCTTCCCTAGCTACATTTTCTAACTCCGTGGGTTCCTCTATAAAGGTCATCTGCTTTCTAGCAGCTTTCTTAGTTAAGCCTTGAACAGTTCTTGAAGTAGCAGTATCCTTCTGCTGACTCCTTGTCCTCTTAGAAACATTTTCAACAGGCCTCTCTGCTGATGGAGTTCTTGATGGTGATGCAGGGGATCCAGTCCTTACATCAGCCACTACTGATTTGATGGCTTTAGTGGCTTCATCAGCAGAAGTCACTTTCTCCATCTTCTTTTCCTTAGGCTTATCAGCAGCCTTCTTCTTTCTGGACTCAACAGCTAACTCAGCAGTCTTGACCAGTTTCCTTTGCCTTTTGGCAGGAACCTCTTTTGATTCCTCATCTTCAGCTTCAGGCTCATCAGCCTTCCTCTTTAGAACAGGCAAGTACTTGGACATTGCCTTGGATTTATGAATTTCCTTCCCATTCAGCATTGGACACCCCAGCTTGAACAGTAGGTAACTGAGCGTGATCCTGTGGTTGGTTGAGGGGCCTTTTCCTTTCTTTGCATCAAGGAAATCAGCCAAGATGTACCAAACTATGATTGACCAGTTGACCTCCAGTCCATAGTAGATGGCAGCCATGATGCTGAACCTCTTCATGGTAACAGCATCCAGTGAGAAGGTGCAGTTCTCAATCAGCTTAGCCACCATATCAGCCATCCGCTGATATTCATCTCTCAGTTGTCTCTTCCTTATGTTTCCAGAAAGCACTTCTCCCTCCTTGGCGCAGATCGCCCAGAATTGTTGGTGCTTATCTTCCGTCAGTACAGTGACGTCATGTCGTCCACTATTAGGAAGTCCAAACGTTTCGTGCAGAACAGCAGGAGTAATAGTGATAGATTTACCTCCCACTGTAGCCTTAATCTCCAGTGCGTTGTAATCAGCTTTAGCTGTGTTGTAGTACTCCATCACTTGATCAATCCAGATCACTCCCTCATTGTATTCCATGAAATTTACCAAGTTTGCAGATTTGAACTTCTCCAGAAGTTCTTTCATCAGATTTGTACCGGATTGGTAGTAGGAATCATACACGAGGAACATACCTTCAGCGGCCATTGCTAATCTGTTGAAGGTTAGGAAAACAGAGAGAAATTTGCAGAGAATTGCAGGTAATTTTCTCACAAGTACTTTTGAATGTTTAGAGTGCGTAAAGAGCGACTCGACTGATCAGATGGGGATTTATAGAGTTGGGGTATGTCGGTTTCCGTGATATCCGCCAACCGTTAGATCCGTTTTTCTGTCAGTGCTGATCGTGCGGCGTCAGTTACGACTTTTCAAATTCAAAAGATATTTAATGAGGAGCGGGAAAATGTACCGCCCGACAGTTACTTATAAAGGCGTATTTTTAGGTGAAACGTTTTAAATAATTATGCTTTTATATCAGTAATCAGATGAGTAAAATAAACACTTATCTGATGGACTACTGTCCTGATGACATAGTTGTTATCAGAGAATGCCAATAACTGATAACCTTCCTCAGCTGTTTGTCAATCCAGCTAGATAAAATAACTTTAATCTTCGATAGTTGAGTCTTCTGTTGAAAACATAACTTCAACTAACTGACATTAACCAATTTCATATTTAATTCAGAAGTACCGCTAGTCTTACACGTTCCCCCTGAGTTTAAGAATTCATAAGTTAACTAGTCTGTTGAGAGTTAATCCTTGAAGATAATAGAGATGAGTAAGCTGTTGAACTCTAGTCTTCTGATGAGTTCCCCTTCAGCTTATGCTTCCAAATTAAGTAGTCCTAGCTCAGCTCTTAAAGTTGAAAACCTTACTTCACTTAAAGGTTTAGTGAAAATATCAGCAATCTGATTATCAGTATGAACATACTCAATCATTACATTGCCTTTTTCCACATGATCTCTAATGAAATGATGCTTGATCTCAATATGTTTAGTCCTTGAATGACTTGTAGTGTTCTGAGTAAGAGAGATTGCACTTGTGTTGTCACAGTAGATTGGAATTCCACTGATCTTGATGTTGTAGTCTTCTAGTTGATGCTTCAACCAAAGTATTTGTGCACAGCAAGCTCCATCAGCTATATATTCAGCTTCAGCAGTAGATATAGAAACTGAAGTCTGTTTCTTACTCATCCATGAGATCAGACGACTACCTAAGAACTGACAGGCACCTGTTGTGCTCTTTCTGTCAATCTTGCAGCCAGCAAGGTCTGAATCTGAATAACCAATGAGTTCAAATCCAGATTCTCTAGGATACCACAATCCCAATTCTTGAGTGCCTTTAACATATTTCAATATCCTCGTGGCAGCTAAGAGATGAGATTCCTTGGGGTTTGATTGAAATCTTGCACAGACTCCAACTGAGTACATTATGTCAGGTCTACTTGCTGTTAGATACAACAATGAACCAATAATGCCTCTATATTTGGTTATGTCCACTGATTTGCCATCTTCATCTTTATCCAAACGAAGACTTGTAGACATAGGAATTGTAGCAGTTGAGCTAGTTTCCATACCAAACTTCTCGAACAGATCTCTTGTGTATTTTGCTTGGCTGATGAATATTCCATCAGGCAACTGTCTAACTTGCAGACCAAGAAAATAGTTAAGTTCACCCATCATGCTCATTTCAAACTTATTCTGCATCAGCTTGGAGAACTTATCACACATCTGTTGGTTAGTTGAACCAAAAATAATATCGTCCACATATATTTGCACAAGTAATATATGATTTTCCCATTCAATTGTAAACAAGGTTTTATCTACCTTACCTTTACGAAATCCTTTAATTAAAAGAAAATCAGATAGGGTATCATACCATGCTCTTGGAGCCTGTTTCAGTCCATAGAGGGCTTTCTTCAGACGATATACTTTGTCCTCTTCTTGATAGACTTCAAATCCTGGAGGTTGTTCAACATATACTTCTTCTTGCAATTCTCCATTGAGAAAAGCAGACTTCACATCCATCTGATAGACAGTGAAGTTCTTGTAAGCAGCATAGGCTAGAAACAGTCTGATTGCTTCAAGTCTTGCTACTGGTGCAAAAGTTTCATCAAAGTCAATTCCTTCTTCTTGACAATAACCCTTGGCCACTAATATTGCTTTATTTCTGGTGACAACACCATCTTCATTCATCTTATTTCTGAATACCTATTTAGTGCCAATTACCCTTTGATGACTTGGTCTTGGTACTAAATACCAGACTTCATTCCTTTCAAATTGATTTAGCTCTTCTTGCATAGCTTCTATCCAGAAGGAATCAATGAGAGCTTCTTCAATTTGTTTGGGCTCTATCTGAGATAGAAATGTGACAAACATAGCATCTTGTGCAGCAGCTCTTCTTGTTTTCACTCTATCTAAAGGATCACCAATCACTAACTCAGGTGGGTGATTCTTGAGCCATCTGAGATCAGGTTGCAGATCAGGATGTTGTCCTTTGTTTTGATCTTGCAGCACTACTGTTGGAGTTTCAGTAGTAGTCTGTTGAACATTAGTTGTCTGTTGAACAGTCTCTGGTAGACAATCAGCACTGTGATTTTGAACAGCACTTGAGTTAGCAGCTGAACATAGATTAGGTAGTATGATGGGAACATATTCTTCATTTCTTCCAATGTCTAGCTTCTGTAAATCAGTAGACAGATCTTGATTAACACTTTGATTCTTTTCAGAAGATTGACTTGGCTCATCAAATACTACATGGATAGATTCTTCTATTAGTAATGTTCTTTTATTGAAAACTCTATAGGCCTTACTAACAGTTGAGTATCCTACAAAAACAGCTTCATCAGCCTTTTCTGCTATTGCAGTAAGGTGATTTTTCCCATTATTCAGTACAAAACATTTACAACAAAAAATCTTAAAGTAATGAATGTTTGGTTTTCTATTGTTCCAAACTTCATATGGAGTCTTGTTCTGATTTTTGTTGATCATGCATCTGTTCTGAGTAAAGCATGCTGTATTTGTTGCTTCTGCCCAAAATCTTTGTGGCAGCTTGGCTTCAGCTATCATGGTCCTGACAGCTTCTTTTAGTGTTCTGTTTCTCCTTTCAGCAACACCATTCTGTTGAGGGGTTCTAGCAGCTGAATACTCATGATGTATTCCTTTGATATTACAATACTCTTCAACAGTAGAGTTTGTAAACTCTGTCCCTCTATCTGATCTGATCTTCAATATTTTTATACTCTTCTCATTCTGGATCAGTTCCATCAGATTGGTAAGATGTTCCTTGGTTTCACTTTTCTTCTTCATGAAAATCACCCAAGTATATCTTGAATAGTCATCCACAACAGCTAGGCAGTATTTCTTTCCACCATTGCTGACTGGATCAATGGGTCCAAATAAGTCCATATGTAGTAGCTCCAATATTCTTTCTGAAGATTGATGCTTCTTGTTTTTAAAGGATGACTTGATTTGTTTACCCTTCTGACATGCGTCACAGAGCTTGTCTTTGCTCATGACTGCCTTTGGAATCCCTTCTACCAGATCATTCTTGATTAATCTGTTTATGGTCTTGAAGTTTAGATGATTCATTCTCTTGTGCCATAGCAAACTGACTTCACTTGGTGCAGATGCCACCAAACAAACACTTGAATTCTTGTCAACAGAATCCCAGTCGACTATGTAGATATTTCCTTGTCGTCTTCAAGATAAAATTACCTTCTTTGTACCAATCTGTTCAACGTAGCACTTATCTGTTGAGAAGATGACTGAATATCCTTTGTCACAAAATTGACTTATGCTTAGCAGATTATATTTGAGGCCTTTGACATATGAGACGTCAGATATCTCTATGTTTCCCTTGATTAATCTTCCTTTAGCTTTAATCTTGCCTTCTTTGCTGTCTCCAAATGTAACACTTGGACCATCCACAGCAACTGCATCAGTCAACTCATGTATGTTTCCACACATGTGTCTTGAACAACCACTGTCCAAGTACCAAATCTTCTCTACTTTACTCCTACTCCTAATCCTAACCTCATCCTCAGAGTCATCAGATTCCTTTGCCATTAGACAGAGGAGAGCAGGTTTTTCTTCATCAGACGTGTCTGAATCTGAATCAGATGAGTAGACAGCGGCAAGCTTTTCTGCTTCAGCCATCATTGCCTTGCCTCTCTGATGCTTTCTTTATTTTCTCATTTTCTTCTCCTCCTCAGTGTACTTTTCTGCTTTTGGATATGGGCAGTCTTTGATGAAGTGTCCCAATTTCCTGCAGTTGTAACACATTAGTTTTGCTTTATAATCATCTTTATCTTGAGAAGAAAAGTTAGGTTTAGAAGTAGAAGCATTGTTATATTTGTTCTTCATTTTTCTCTTGTAGAACTTGTTGAAATTGTTCATAAGCAATGCTACATCTCCAGCAGTGTACTCCTTTTTGTTGAGTATTGTGGCTTCATCAGATGAGTCCACTTCTATATTTCTTTGAGCTGGTCTTCTTTGATTTTCAGCAGCAACCAGTGCAGCTGTGGGTCCTGAAGTTGAGGTTTCTTCAATTCCCATTCTTGGCAGTTTATACTCATAAGCCTTGAGTACGGAGAACAGCTCTGTAAGAGAAATCTTGCCCAGATCTCTTGATTCTTCCATTGCTGTCACCTTCATGTTGAACTTGGAAGGTAGAGCCTTCAGTACTCTGACACTTATCTCTTTGTCAGTGAAGGTCTTTCCCAGCTTTAGAACTTCATTTAATGTTCTGGTGAATCTGGTATCCATCTGATCAATGGTCTCTCCAGATTTCATCTTGAAGTTATCCAGCTTCTCCAAAGCAACACTGAGCTGATGCTCTTTTATGGCATCATTGCCTTCGCTCATGTCTCTGACTTTGTCCCACATCTCCTTTGCAGTCTTGCAATGCTTGACCTTGTCAAACCGATCATTATCGAGGGCTTTAGTCATGATGAATCTCCCAACTTTGTCTAGATTGTAAAGCTTTATTTCTTCTGGAGTCATCTCATGAAGGTCTTTTTCCACAACCGTATCAACTTCATTAATTTTTATGGTCTTTGTGAATCTGAATGGACCCTTAATGATACATGTGTACATGTTATCATTATAAGCAGCTAGGAAAATCTCCATTCTGATTTTCCAGTCCTCAAAGGATATACCAGCAATGTGGGGAACATGACTGATACAATCCATTTTTCAAAAAGTTTTGATTTTTCAAAAAGATGCTCTTTTGAAAATTTTGAAAACCCTTGAAAAACACTTGGATCAAGCTCGTTGATCAGGCAGCTGATTCTAATGAACCACCCGCTCTGATACCACTTGTTGGTCCCAAGTGGTCAGAAGAGGTTTAGAGGGAGGGGGGGTGAATAAACCTCTTTAAAAATTTTCTTCAATTTTAACTTTAAAACTTTTACCCTAACTGAACAGACTAAGCTGATCAGATCAGTTAGTTACAATTCTGCTCGTGAACAAATCTTTGAACAGTTTTGTTGACCACTCGTCTGATGGTGACTTAGCTGATTTTGTTTAAATCAGTTTTAATACTTAGAGTACTTGCAGCGGATTTATAAAGTGTTTTTCACAAGTAGTCTTATCAGTTTGAAAAATGTTTCCCCAGTTTTGTAAACTCCTTTTAAATCATTTTTCAAACAGTTAACTTAATGTGTTTTATGCAATCAGTAAATATGCACGTTTAAAAGCACAGTAAAAACACAAAGAATTTTTATAGTGGTTATATGGATAAAAATCCTTTAGTCCACTCTTCCAGATCACTTAGATTCTGGGTTATACTATAATCACACAGATTACAATATTTCTCCACTTATACCTAGACAACTAATGAAAAGGCTATAAGCTCACAATAGAAAATCACTAAGAAATTCTACTCTCTGAAGTTTGATCACTCACAAAGATGGATCACAACTCCGCACAACACTCTTGTTTACAAAATCACTCAGAAGATGTATTTTTCTTGATTCTTCAACTCTGCTTTCGTCAACAAATGACTAAGCTGATGAGTGAGCTGTTCTTGAGACTTAAAGAATTTTGCTTCGAAAATTTCTCAGAGATTGTGTTGCGTTATTTCTTCTTCGTCTCTTTCAGCTATTTATACTTGAGGATAGAAAAGTGTCCGTTGAAGAAAGACAAGATTCAAATTCCTCGAGTACTGGTCCTTAAAATCCGCGAACGGCTCTTTTGCAGTCTGTCCGTACTGTAAACAGTACTATTCTGCAGGCAGCATTAAATGCAGCATTAAATGCACCTAGCTGATGAGAAGCAAATCTTCAATCATTTGTCTTTAATAACCTTGTACTTCAGCATTTATTACTCCAAGGGGCATTTATTACCGTTGGGAACACTTCATGATCTTCTTCACTTGGCTGACGAAAATACAAGTCTGATGGCGAACTCGGCTGATCTCAAACTTGAACAAATCTGATTTGAGTCGGCTGATCTTCATCAGTCTGATAACTTTACTTCAGCAGATCAGAAGTCTTGGACCTTGAAACTTTGACTCTTCTGATGTCTTCTTTACTTAGTCAAAATTCCTTCCAAAGGGATCATCAGCTAAGTTACTCCATACTTAGCCAATTTTGAAGTTTTGGAATGCATCAAAACCTCCCTTATCAATTTGTCTTCAGTGCCTTCATCTTCATCCTTATCCAACAATATATATATCACATATATATATTAACATTATATCATATCATATATGATCATCTCATAAGACCAATTTAGATTGGTCATGGGTTAATTGGACATTTATTTCCCAATTAATAAATCCAATCTCTAATTCAAAATTAGAAACCCATTTCAACTAAATTAATTTAACACTTAAATTAATAGAGTCCTTTAATTAATTAATCTCCATTAATTAATTACTACTTCTTGTCAAATCCAATTTGACTTTTAATAGATTGAACTAAGTTGCATCTTGTGCTATTGTGTGTGGCCCCTTGGGTTCACCATCAATTAGCCGTGGGCTCACAAACTATTTGCGATTTAATTAAGAGATTAATTAAACTACCTTTAATCAATCACTCTTAGATATGATCTCATCAAATCTAGAGTACCCAACACTCGAGGTAGTCGTCTAGTCACGGTCGACGAGTCCTAACTAATGATGAAAAAAAAGTGTGAACCTTTCTTGAATTGATCTCATCAATCCTCTTACGCATACCATGCACGTACGCTCCTTCCAATAACTTATTTCCCGATCAAGGCCTAGGACATGGAGTCCAACGGATTCCTATTAGCCTTGATAAATATGCGTCTTTATTCTTTATGGTGATTCCTTTTAGTGATTACCCATTTGGAAACTCCATTTCCAAATCTAACATCACTCACTTCGGCCGAAGATTCCGGGAATCAATCCATACAAAAGAATGCATAGGAAATCGCCCAACCACATCACGGTGGGAGTTAATGGATCCTTTATTGACGTCATTAACCTCACTACGAAGCAATCCATACCCAACGTGAAACTATAATGACTCGCTAATTAGTAGTCGAGTAACACATAAAAGCATAAACTCTCCGCATCAAGTTCACTCTAACGTCTCAAGTCAAAGGACCAATTTACGTACACTATCGTAAGTAGAAGAAATCTTCATCTCCGATAAACTCCTAAGATGAGATTTTTCTAGCGGGGTTTCGATGCGCTTGATCTCATCAAGCCACCCACTCATATGCATTGATATCTACCATATCGATGTCCATGGAACTATCCATCCCCATGCAAAAAAGAATGCATACTCGTGCAAGTCTTACCGAATACAATGATGCCCTATCTTAATTGTATTCTACGACTTGGAAAGCTTTTAAGATCTTAAACCATAGTAGAACATATTCCATAGAGGGATGTGTTGGGATATTCTATCTAGGGGCTCGATTGTCAATACAACAGAGTGCGGAATTTAAAATTTTTCGAGATCCCTATATGTCCCATAAATCTTTCTCCACAGTTATTTATACGAAAAGCATGAATCAAACATTTAATTAAACATAGGGGGTTAATCGCAAATTACCTCACCACGGATTTGTGGTGGTTTCCTCCACGTGTTTGGTTCGATCCACAGCTAGAGTGATCCATGTGTCTCACCTCCAAAGTTAGTCCACACCAATCGGATTGTAGTGACGCCTACAAGTCTTAGGCTCAGAACTGGATCTCGCAGGTTTGTCAGCAAAGGGTTTCGGATCTAGATCTGGACTTAAGATCTTGATCAGGGTTTGGAGATACAGATGGAAGAAGGGATCACAGGACTTGTGTGATCGAGCAGGGCTCGGCCAGGGCAGATCTGGTCGAGTTTGGGTTCGGCCGAGTTTGGTTCGGGCGACTTGGGGTTGGGGCGAAAACTTTAGGGGCGATTTTGTAGTTAAAATTCTTGTTCGAAAAATCTGATTTTCTCTCTTGTAAAATCGGTTTCTCTCTTATTTTCAGCAAACAATTTTTCTCTCAAAATTTTCTAATCTCACTTATGATGAAGAGAAGGGAAGGAATATATTTATAGGAGAAGAGTCCTTCTCCAAAAAGATATCTCCTTCCTTGTCTATCAAATCTTTTATTCCTTATCAAGTTAGGAATGTGAGATTTGATAGATCTCTTCTAACTTGCTTTTCGAGAAACAAAACTCTTTTCCTTTATCACAAAAATCGCCCCCCCCTTACCTTTATTTTAGTTAATTGCGAAATCAACCCCATAATTATCCAATACTAAAATTGGTTAATTATTTATTCTTCCAATTAATTAACTACTTTAATTAATTCCATAATTAATCAGATGACTCTAATTAATTAATTGAACATTAATCAATTAGTTATCTAATTAATATTCTCCAATTGAATTAATACCATAATTCAATTACCTTGATTTAACAACTTTAAATCATTTACTTTTCCTTTAAGACAGTCACCGTCCAATTGTATTGTGTGTGACCCTCTGGGTTCACCATCAACTGGCAGCAGGCCCACGACTTTCGTGATTTAATTAACGAGCAATTAAATGCTCCGATCAATTAAACAACTTTTAATTGACCACTCCTAAAATTAATTTTCCTATTAATTTAGGAGTACCTACACTTCATGGTCGATGTCTAGCCACAAGCCCATGAAGCCCAATCAAAGGTGAATTGATAATTGTGAACCTCACCTCTTATAATTGCCATGTACATACGGTCTTTCTACGATGATTTCCCGATCGAGACCTAGGGTGTGTGAATTGATCGGCACCTCTAATTATCTCAATACTGTACTTTCTAATTCAGGATAATAATTCCGGTGTGACTGCTAAATTTGGAAATACCTTCCAAATTCGTCACCAACCATGGCCATGGGTTTCTAGGAACATATTATCGAAGAACGTACAGGAAATACTCTCATCTTATCAGGATGAGTCGATAGATACTTTCTTAGTACTAACCAGTCGCGTACAGTTGTGTACGCACCCAACTTAGGCACTTTGTGGCCAGGCTACGTGACCAGTACCTAAATCTAAGTACGCACACTTGTGCACCGAATTCGCCCTAGCACCTCAAGTCTAAGGACTAAATCGTACACTATTATAAGCCTTGAGAAACATCCCATCACCGATATGCGTCATGCGCTTCCACAATGGGTTTCTCTGTTCGGGTCGTTCGATGCATTCAATCCTCCATTGAACCACCTACTCATATGCACTGGACTCAAATTCCTTGCTCATGAAACGCTACAAATTCACTCCATGTGAATCATGCATACTTGTACAAGTCTTGGCGATTCCTACGATACCCCGTCTCGTTCGGAATCTATGACTTGGAACGGTTTTAAGATCACGACCTTTGAGACTGTTTCATGATTGCACTCAGTACTGAAGTGAATCGTCCCATAGTCTATTGTGACCTCAGGATTTCATCCAATCGCTTAGATAAGTTCGCGAAAGATAAAGTTGGCCATTGTTCAGTTTCACGTACTATGAATGAACAGGCGTATTAATTATAAACCATAAGAAAATAGTACTTCAACAAGCTAATTAATATTGGCTTGCTGGGCACTACTCTATCAATCTCCCACTTGCCCTAAAGCCAATCACAACATTTCTAAGACCCATCTATACCAAGATGTCCCTCGAACCATTTGTGAAAGAGCTTAATTAGTGGATCTGCTAAGTTTGTCTTTGTTGAGATGACGTAGTACTTTTACGCGTCTCAGTTATCTTATGACTCGTTCAATCATATGATATTGTGTTCAGATCATCGGTGAGATCTCGTTTTCCTTTCATTGAGCAATCGCCTTGTTTAAATCGGTTAAGATTATGACAGGCTTTTGCCATGCTAGGTAATTCATCCAATCATTGGACGAATTTTTCTCATCTAAACACTTTCTCTTGTGCAGCATCATAATGGTGCTATTATTCTGATTGAGTCGGCAATGGTTTACTATTGGAATTTCTTCCAATTTACCTTCGCTCTATCGAAACAGAATAAATCATCCACTTCAGACTAGAAATCTCGAATCACTAAATCCTTCGAGTTTTTCAATTCTCCATTACTACCACAGACCAGCATTATATCCTTTAATTATCTTCGAGGATTGCTTTATGGTAGACCAGTGTCCTTTACTGGTATTCGACTATCAGTAGCTCGTGAATGATCAGAGCATTTTGATGAGTCAGGTCTAGTTCAAGACTTTGCATGCTACATGCAATTCAAATGCTAAAGCATAAGGATTCTTTGAGACAATTACTTCTTTACTTATTAAATTTAGGGCTCATCAAATAAGTAAGAGAGTTTTGTCTCTTTGGAACTAATCCTTTCTTGGATTCTTCCATATTGAATTTAATCAATATACAGTCTTTGTACTTTGATTTGGTGAATTGCAACATCTACTTCGCTTTTATCTCCATAAATACGTATTGCCAGTACGTGAGATGCAGATCCCAAATCTTATCATGGAAAATTGCGTGAATAACACGCTTTCGTCTGTGCTTCTCTGATATTCTTACATCGTATGTGTAGATCAATATCTCGTTCGTTGCGAATTTAACTATGCTCCCACTGATCCTTTTGCACATTTGGAATCCATAAGCCTTTTGACAGATTCAACATCCTTGATTGACTTATTAATGTGCATGTTCCAAGTTAGGGAAAAAGTCACAGACTGACCTTTGGATTTGAATAGAGGTCTTCTCATCAATTTTCAATTGTGAGATGCAGGATTCATTTCCAACAGTCATTCTTCGGTAGTCATAACCACCTTTCTATGGCTAATAGTTTCGAAATGGATTTTGACGTAGCAAACGGAGAAGGTACTTTCATCGGTCCTAGAAGGACTTTTGAGTAGTGACCTATCGCCATTAGGTGAGTCAAAGTTTCCACTTTGAATCTTATGGCTTCATGCCATATCCCTTAGTTCTTTTGTAATCTTGGATTAGAATTCAGTTTCTCAATTTCGTAAAATGGAATTTTGAGTTCCTTACGAATTGATCAGATTACTAATTTGTGCATGGATCGGTTCAGTAGGTTTCGGGGTTTACTCCCACTGTTTGTGGGGATGGGTCCAGTTCTTGGACTTCATCAAGTTCTATGACGTTCTTATTTCCTTTGACAAGAGTTTTGTCAACAGAGGAACAAGCTTCTTACGAGATACTTTCGTTTCTCTTTGTCGCAGAACAGGTATCCAATGGATTTCGTCGGATACCCCATAAACTTTATATGAATTAGATCTACCATCTAATTTCTCATATAAGGGTGTGTTGCTATGTCTTAAATGACATGGCGGTGTAAGAACTTACTTCGAAAAATACTAGACCAAGTACTTTTGAAGAGTAGGGGAGGTTATCCCCTAATGTGAATATAGGAATTTAGCAAGATCATAGTCGAGAGTCGAACTAAGTTTTATCAAAGCTCGATCTTCTTCTTTGATTTGCTTTGTTTAGAATTCTATTCTCTTTAGATAATCGAGGATTTAGTTGCTTATGTTTCAGCAAGTTTGATTAGATCAAATTGCTTTTGACATAATGCATCTAATGACTTCATTTCCAAAACGTCTATTGAATTACTTCAATAGTTTCAGAATTGTACTTCTTTTGAACTAGTGCTTTTAGTTCTAATTGATTTGAAATGTTTGGAATGCCTAGCAATCTTTTATTTCGGTTATTATTCTTTTAAGACAAGATTTGAAAGTTCGGAATTTTATCCAAGTTCCTTATTTCAAGAACAGTAGACAAAAACTTTCCTTTCGAATCTTTCTTTAGGAAGAATGTCCAAAATAAACATTTCAGTGAACGATTATCCATGTTTTTCGATTCAGCATATAGTCTTCGAAGTTTTGATTTGTTTATCATTGTTTATTTCTATGTTTCAAAACATCAACATTTGTACAAAGTTAAATCGCTCTAATTAAATAAATTCCATTCTCAATGGTAAAGCAATAAAGTCTTGTACAAAATTTGAAATAATACTCAAAATAAACTAAAACTAGAAACTTTTGCTAATACGAAAAACTTCTTCTAAAAAGGAATGTCTAGGTTCAGTTCTCCCTTGACCCAGTCCCTGAATTCGATTTCCCTCAGCTCTCTTTGCACTTCTCGCACCTTCCTTTCAAGGAATTTCCTCCTTGCAGTTGGAGAGGGAATTGTTTCATCCGCTGTAAACTCTTTTACAGAATGAAAGTTTTATCAGATGTCTAACATCAAAAAGATTTAACAAATGTATAATTTTAAAAATCATACCGTAGTTAAGTCTGTCCAGGAATTCCTTTTCAGTAAGCTTTCCTATTTTCTTTTCGTGCTTACACAGTGGGCAGTTATCTTCATATAGTCCCAGACCTTTTAGATGAGCTTGTTCATATTTGTCTAACAACTCATGCAATTGCTTTGTTTTGATATCCATAAGCAAAATTTCACAGTGTTGCATGAAATGAGTGAAGATGTCAGAAAGACCACGTGTGGTAATTTCTATCTCATCATCGAGCATCAATCCGGCTCTAAGCCTTTTGAGTCTTTTGAACATCTTGGTTAAGTAAGAACAATATTCTTTAACATTCTTAAACTCAGCCACGGTCTTTTCTTGAAGATAATAGCACATCATAGCCCCCAAAGTATTTTCGCGTCTAACATTCATTAATACTCTTTTGAACGGAATAGTGGATGGTAAATGGCTAACAATAAAATAGACAACTATAAGCAGACAGGTTTAATATTAATACTTATAATTAACGAAATTTGGACTTTTTATCGAAAAAGTTCTCCCACTATTTTTTATCGAAACAATAACCCCTTCTAGTTTCGGGAAAAATCTATTTCCTAGTAGGTCTTGACGTCCCAGCAGCAATTAGTTGCACCCACGACTCGTGGCCATACAATTAATTCCCTAGGTAGGCATACTTATTGCCAATTGTGTCTACCACACAACCTTCAAGTTATTTTGCCTCTTTTTTCGCATTTATCTAGCACTGCTACATCATAAATGTTACTACGCGTTAAGTCTAACCCATTAATCATGATAAGCAACGTGCCCGGTCATGAATTCTCCGTAACTAGTTATCGGTCGATCTTCACGTCCCGACCAGTCCCTACCCTTGTCAAGTTTTATTAAAACTAGAATCAAGGAATTTTGTGCATTGCCCCTTTCTTCGACTCGGGTGCCAGACTTTGGATCACCTCTATCGATAAGTAAACAACATGCACTAGTCCCTATTAATGGAAGGCTTGGATTTATAAAACCTCATTTTATATTTAACCCAATATGACTTAATATTTATTCGAGAGGGGAATTTTCGGTTTTGAAAGTTTAAGGAAACTCTCCTCGAGATCTCACCGCTTCAATTATGCTTTATCTTTTATTTACGATCTAGATTCTAGCGCGCAAACACACAAGCAATCATAAATCGACTAATACATAAAAGCCATACAAGCCTAGCATGCATACTACCACAATATGTTTTCGATCGGGAGCCTCCTATGCAGGCCATCATCGAGCCAATGATGTTGGCCCAATTGGTCAATCTAAAGGGTTTGTAAATGGGCCTATGCTATTACACAATGTACCATGCATACATGGCCTTCAATTCTTCTTGGGCTCACACCTTGCTTGTAAACGGGCCTCCATCCTAGACTAGGAAAGCAGTAAATCCCTATTCTATTACAAAGGCTCAAAGTGGCCCAAAAATAATAACAGGCTCGCAGGCCCAATAAAAACCAAACAATAAATTAAACCAATCACATCTAACCTAAGGTCAAGGCTCGGCGCGATCGAAAAACCACGTAAACAGTTCACGTAGAGCAAGAAACATGCAAACATCCTTTACGTATTTCTTTCTTAATTTTAAAACTATCTTTTAAAACTAACTTCCTATGATTCTTGCTTTTTTAGTCACTACTAATTATGACAAATAAATTCTCGGATAAATTAAAACAAGTTTTCTGCCTCAAATAAAGATTCTGATTTTTCAACTTTTGAAAATTGCAGTTCGGCCCCTATACTTTCGGAAATTGCACTTTTGACCCCAAAACTTTTGAAAAGTTACAAAATACCCCCAAAACAGTTTTCGGGCAGAAGGACCAGAAAATAAAATTTTGAAATCCAGAAAATTTTCGAATTTGCAAACTGACCCCTGAACTTTCGGAAATTACAAAACAGTCCTTGAATTTTCGGAAATTGCAAAACAGCCCAAAAACCCGTGCGATTGAAATTTTCAGAAACAGTCCAGATTTTACGAAAAATTCCAGAAACAGAAAAATTAATTTTTCAGCCCTAATTTTGAGATATGCGATTATTTGCACAAAGAGTCCTGATTTTTCGAAAAACTATAAATTCGCCACAGATCTAAAAAAAGCAGTTTTACCCAATCATAGATCTAGTCATAACAAGCAAGAATCAATCGACAGAACATAATTGTCACGCGTTCTCATACATACAATCAACCATATACAGTGAAAACACATTATGTTCAGGCCTTTTCGTATAAAAACGTATGTAGTTGGCTCTGATACCACTGTTGGGATATTCTATCTAGGGGCTCGATTGTCAATACAACAGAGTGCGGAATTTAAAATTTTTCGAGATCCCTATATGTCCCATAAATCTTTCTCCACAGTTATTTATACGAAAAGCATGAATCAAACATTTAATTAAACATAGGGGGTTAATCGCAAATGACCTCACCACGGATTTGTGGTGGTTTCCTCCACGTGTTTGGTTCGATCCACAGCTAGAGTGATCCATGTGTCTCACCTCCAAAGTTAGTCCACACCAATCGGATTGTAGTGACGCCTACAAGTCTTAGGCTCAGAACTGGATCTCGCAGGTTTGTCAGCAAAGGGTTTCGGATCTAGATCTGGACTTAAGATCTTGATCAGGGTTTGGAGATACAGATGGAAGAAGGGATCACAGGACTTGTGTGATCGAGCAGGGCTCGGCCAGGGCAGATCTGGTCGAGTTTGGGTTCGGCCGAGTTTGGTTCGGGCGACTTGGGGTTTGGGCGAAAACTTTAGGGGCGATTTTGTAGTTAAATTCTTGTTCGAAAAATCTGATTTTCTCTCTTGTAAAATCGGTTTCTCTCTTATTTTCAGCAAACAATTTTTCTCTCAAAATTTTCTAATCTCACTTATGATGAAAAGAAGGGAAGAAATATATTTATAGGAGAAGAGTCCTTCTCCAAAAAGATATCTCCTTCCTTGTCTATCAAATCTTTTATTCCTTATCAAGTTAGGAATGTGAGATTTGATAGATCTCTTCTAACTTGCTTTTCGAGAAACAAAACTCTTTTCCTTTATCACAAAAATCGCCCCCCCCCCTTACCTTTATTTTAGTTAATTGCGAAATCAACCCCATAATTATCCAATACTAAAATTGGTTAATTATTTATTCTTCCAATTAATTAACTACTTTAATTAATTCCATAATTAATCAGATGACTCTAATTAATTAATTGAACATTAATCAATTAGTTATCTAATTAATATTCTCCAATTGAATTAATACCATAATTCAATTACCTTGATTTAACAACTTTAAATCATTTACTTTTCCTTTAAGACAGTCACCGTCCAATTGTATTGTGTGTGACCCTCTGGGTTCACCATCAACTGGCAGCAGGCCCACGACTTTCGTGATTTAATTAACGAGCAATTAAATGCTCCGATCAATTAAACAACTTTTAATTGACCACTCCTAAAATTAATTTTCCTATTAATTTAGGAGTACCTACACTTCATGGTCGATGTCTAGCCACAAGCCCATGAAGCCCAATCAAAGGTGAGTTGATAATTGTGAACCTCACCTCTTATAATTGCCATGTACATACGGTCTTTCTACGATGATTTCCCGATCGAGACCTAGGGTGTGTGAATTGATCGGCACCTCTAATTATCTCAATACTGTACTTTCTAATTCAGGATAATAATTCCGGTGTGACTGCTAAATTTGGAAATACCTTCCAAATTCGTCACCAACCATGGCCATGGGTTTCTAGGAACATATTATCGAAGAACGTACATGAAATACTCTCATCTTATCAGGATGAGTCGATAGATCCTTTCTTAGTACTAACCACTCGCGTACAGTTGTGTACGCACCCAACTTAAGCACTTTGTGGCCAGGCTACGTGACCAGTACCTAAATCTAAGTACGCACACTTGTGCACCGAATTCGCCCTAGCACCTCAAGTCTAAGGACTAAATCGTACACTATTATAAGCCTTGAGAAACATCCCATCACCGATATGCGTCATGCGCTTCCACAATGGGTTTCTCTGTTCGGGTCGTTCGATGCATTCAATCCTCCATTGAACCACCTACTCATATGCACTGGACTCAAATTCCTTGCTCATGAAACGCTACAAATTCACTCCATGTGAATCATGCATACTTGTACAAGTCTTGGCGATTCCTACGATACCCCGTCTCGTTCGGAATCTATGACTTGGAACGGTTTTAAGATCACGACCTTTGAGACTGTTTCATGATTGCACTCAGTACTGAAGTGAATCGTCCCATAGTCTATTGTGACCTCAGGATTTCATCCAATCGCTTAGATAAGTTCGCGAGAGATGAAGTTGGCCATTGTTCAGTTTCACGTACTATGAATGAACAGGCGTATTAATTATAAACCATAAGAAAATAGTACTTCAACAAGCTAATTAATATTGGCTTGCTGGGCACTACTCTATCAGGATGCACCATGTTCCATAGTTTCAACGATCTAAGGGCTTCATAAATTGCTTAGATGTATCACAATAATGAAGAATTGCCAATGCGAACTTTTATTGATCATGAATAAGATTGATTACAAGAGTATTTACAAGACAACCGATTGGCTTGCAGGGCACTACTATAACAATCTCCCACTTGCACTAAAGCCAATCGTTCATAACTTTAAGGATCATCTTAAGGCGATGTCCTTCAAAAGCCTTGATTGGCAATGGTTTAGTCAGTGGGTCCGCCACATTTTCCTTTGAGTCAACGCGCGCCACTCTCACGTCTCCTCTATCAATGATATCTCGTATCAAATGATATCGCCTAAATACGTGCTTGGATCTTTGATGAGATCTTGGCTCCTTTGCTTGCGCAATGGCCCCATTGTTATCACAGAAGATAGCAACGGGTTCGGCAATGCTAGGAACTACACCCAACTCTTGGATGAAGTTTCGCATCCAAACACCTTCCTTAGCAGCATCACATGCAGCTATGTATTCTGCTTCGGTTGTAGAATCGGCTACAATTTCCTGTTTGGAACTCTTCCAACTTACTGCACCTCCGTTCAAGCAAAATACAAAACCTGACATTGACTTGGAGTCATCTACATCACACTGAAAACTAGAGTCAGTGTGACCTTCAAGTTTTAATTCTCCATTACCGTAGACCAAGAACAAATCCTTAGTTCTTCTCAAGTACTTAAGGATTGCTTTTACGGCACTCCAGTGACTCTCACCTGGATTGCGGCTTGTGACACTAAGAGCTTGTGCCACATCCGGCCTAGTACATAGCATGGCGTACATTATGCTCCCTATAGCGGACGCATAAGGTATCTTTAACATCTTTTCTCTTTCATCATCAGTCTTGGGAGACATCGACTTGGAGAGATGGATTCCATGTCGCATTGGAAGAAACCCTTTCTTCGAAACATCCATACTAAACCTCTTTAGTATCTTTTCTATGTACAACATTTGGGATAGCCCTAGCAACCTTTTACATCTATCTCTATAGATCCGTATTCCCAATACAAAGGAAGCTTCTCCCAAATCTTTCATGGAGAATTTTGTAGATAACCATGCTTTAGTCTTCTCTAATATTCCTACTTCATTCCCAATGAGAAGAATATCATCGACATAAAGCACTATAAACTCTATCGAGCTCCCACTAACCTTCTTGTACACACAAGGTTCATAGATGTTCTTGATGAAGCCAAACGATTTGACTGTCTCATCAAAACGCTTGTTCCAATTTCGGGATGCTTGCTTAAGTCCATAAATAGACCTTTGCAGTTTGCAAACCTTTTGCTCACTACCTTTGGGTGTGAAACCTTTCGGTTGCTCCATATAACTTTCTTCTTCAATGTCTCCATTGAGAAAAGCGGTTTTCACATCCATTTGCCATATCTCATAGTCGTACCATGCAGCTATGGCAAGCAAGATCCGAATGGACTTCGGCATGGCCACCGGTGAGAAGGTTTCCTCAAAGTTGATGCCAGGCCTTTGAGTGTATCCCTTCGCAACTAGCCTTGCCTTGTAGGTCGACACCTCTCCATTTACTCCAAGCTTTCGCTTATAGATCCACTTGCAACCAACGGGTACTACTCCCTTTGGTGGATCTACCAAGGTCCATAACTTGTTTGAGTACATGGAGTCCAATTCGGCTCTCATGGCTTCACGCCATTTTCCCGAATCTATGTCCAACATAGCTTCTTCATAAGTCCTTGGATCAACATCCAATTGCCCCGTTTCATGTATGATTTAACCGGATTTCGTCGGGTTAATTGAGTTTCAGTGAATTCGTGATATCGGGGGATTGCGATACTTTTATATTTATTGTATAGGGCTCTGTTACTTTATTCCGGATGGATCGGTTACAAAGAAAAAGCAATATTCAAGAACAAGAAGCAAAAACCACAAAACAAAGCTAAGAACACACCTATATGAGGATTAAAGCTCTTGTAATGATATTGAATATTATTGAATTGTGCTGTTGAAAGCAATATTGAATCCTGTATATTTAGAGTTCAGGAATTTCATAGTCTTCTTATACAATGATTAACTAGGTATTTATATAATGCTAAACCTAGTGTTACAAGGAAACGTAGTCCTAATAGGACTCGGCCCAAATATCCTTCTTGGGTCCGGAGTACAATCTTCTATCGAAGCGAGCTGCACTTGGCCGGGTCTGCAAGATGATCCCGATCTGTTAGGTTTGGTCGAATCGATCTTATCTGCTTCGTTCGATTCGAATAGTAAGTAGGGTGCGAAATAGCCCCCATCAGTACTCCCTCACTTCTTCGAGCGTATAGATAATAGAAGCTCGTAGAAGTAGATAAATCTTTACGACTGTTTCTTTTCTATGAATGGAGCCTCATTAAAAACCTTACTTAAGAAAAAACCCTGTGGGAAAAAATCTTAAATAAGGAAAAGAGTGCTACATATCATAGATAGTCGTTTTCTCTGTCGAATTACGGATCGCCACGCGTCTATTCAGGAGGCTCTTCGTATCCTTCCGTTTTTGGCGGGAATATGAGTAGCTGCAATAAGTTTGAAACGTCTTTTCTCATTTTGTTATAAATAGGTGATTTTCAAGTTCGCCATTTCTCTTTCATACTTCCTTATAACCTGTACCCATTTTCCTGCCTGGTCGTTTATCTCATAAAATTTTCTCTTTTGTCGATCTTCATCTTTTTCCATTATATCGACTGCCGGTGTAGAAGATATCAACCAATTGATCACCCGTTCGGTTTTTCCGTCGTGGGCTCCTGTGAATTTAGACAGTTGATCGGCCCATCTGTTTTCCGAACGTGGGATGTTCTGTATGTCGAAATTTTCAAATTTCTCGGCTAATGTTTTTTCTTTGGCGAGGTATTTTACCATATTGAATTCCTTAGCTTCGTATAGGCCTCTTATTTGTCTTTGTACTAACTCTGAGTCGGTTAACACTTTAAGCCTTTTAATGTTAGCTTTGATCGCCATTTCCATTCCTGCGATTAACGCTTCATATTCAGCTTCGTTGTTTGTTACAACGAAGTCCAATGTTATCGCGTAATTCAAATCTTCCTTATTTGGTCCGGTGAAGTTGATTCCGGCGCCTCCTCCTTCTCGGCATGAAGCACCATCGACATGCATCAACCAAGTTTGATCTTCTATAATCAAGACATCGTCGTTGAGGCTGCTCGATGATTCAGTAGTCTGTGTTGGTGTTTCTAATATAAAATCGGCTAACACTTGGGCCTTGATGGCAATCCTTGGTTTGTAGTCTACATCGAACTGGCTGAGTTCGATGGCCCATTTGATCAATCTTCCGGAGGCTTCAGGTTTTGCTAGAACTTGCCTTAGCGGCTGATTCGTCAAAACGATGATTTTGTAAGTTAAGAAGTAGGGTCGGAGTTTTCGTGGGCCACTACTAAGGCCAGCGTGAATTTTTCTATTTCCAAGTAATTCTTCTCCGCCCCTTGTAATAATTTGCTAAGATAATAGACGGGCTTATGCTCGGAGCCCTCTATCTTAATTAGCACTGAACTAATGGCCGTATCAGAGATGGAGATGTAGATGTACAACGGTTCCCCTTCCGTCGGTTTAGCTAACATCGGGGGCGTTGTCAAATATTCTTTGAGTTGTTCGAAGGCTCGTTCACATTCTTCGGTCCAAGCGAATTTTTTCGCTTTTCGAAGTGTTTGGAAAAAGGGCAAGCTTCTGTCCGCAGATTTTGATATGAATCTATTCAATGCTACGATTTTCCCAACTAAGCTTTGTACTTGAGAGATGGTCTTGGGAGGTTTCATTTCAGTTATGGCTCGAATTTTTTCTGGGTTGGCCTCTATACCTCGCTGATGTACCAAGTATCCTAAAAATTTTCCTGACTTAACACCGAAGGTGCATTTTGCAGGGTTCAACTTCATACGGTATTTTCTTAAGATTTGGAAACATCGATCTAGATGTTTTATGTGATCTGCTTCATTCATACTTTTGACTAACATGTCGTCTACATAGACTTCCATTATTTCTCCGATTAATTCCCTGAACATTAAGTTTACTAACCTTTGGTAAGTAGCGCCGGCATTCCTCAATCCGAATGGCATTACAATAAAACAGTATACTCCCTGTTCGGTTATGAACGCGGTCTTCTCTTGATCCCGCTCGTCCATGTATATTTGGTAGAATCCTTGGAAGGCGTCCATCATGCTGAATATCGCGAAGCCAGCAGTCGAGTCGACCAATAAGTCAATCCTTGGGAGAGGGTATGGGTCGCGTGGACATAACTTGTTAAGGTCGGTGAAATCATTACACATTCTCCATTTGTTGTCCTTTTTATCCCCTTTTGCTACTAGTACAACATTACATAGCCATTCCGAGAAATGTATTTCTCGGATTTGTTTTGCTTCGAGCAATCTCTCTACTTCGGCTTTGATAATTCTATCTTTTACCGGTCCATGATTTCTTTTCTTCTGTCTAGCGGGTTTCGCCGAAGGGTCGATTTTTAGGGTATGCTTGATTATCCGAGGATCAATTCCTTCAATCTCATTCGCGCTCCAGGCGAAGACGTCAACATTATTTCTTAGGAATTCGACTAACATTATTTCTCCTTCTCTGCTCAATTCTGTACCTATTCTTGTCGTTTTGGACGAGTCGCCTTTTACTAGAATTATATCTTTATGTTCTGGGGGTTTCAAGGATAAGTCTAGCGGTTCTTTCCCCTTTTTATCTAACCGATCAGTAATAGGAATTTCAACCTCATTTCTAATGAGATCATCTTCGATCTTTCTCTTGCTTGGAGTAAATGACTTAGGGTGTTCTTTCAAAGTTAACGATGTGCTGTAGCAATTCCACGCCATACAGTGGTCGTTCGTTATTTCTCCAATGCCCATATCGGTCGGAAACTTTATCTTCTGATGATAGGTAGAGACTACAGCTCGGAAAAGGTTAAGGGCTGGTCGCCCTAGTATAGCGTTATAAGCGAAGGGTGTTTCCAATACTAGGAATTTTATCAACTTCACTGTCCTAAGTGGTTTCTTCCCAAGTGACACACTTAAAGATATTGTTCCGCTGGGGATAATCTCGGACCCTCCAAAGCCTACTAACGGCGTAGCTACTTTTGTAGGTTTATTTGTCCCAAGTTCATTTGGGCTAAAACCTCCCGGGAGATGATATTCGCCGAGCTTCCATTATCAATTAAGATTCTTCTTACATTATAATTTGCTATCTCTAATGATACTACCATAGGAAAATCGGGGTTATCTTCTTTTGTGTCCCAAATGATGTTTTTAGGTACTTCGCCTTCGTTGAAGCTGATCGGCTGGTGATTTGTCGGCCTGTTTTCCAGAGTCCAAATTTCTTTTGGATGTTTAGAATTTCGAATTATGGATCGGGCTGTCCTTCGTCGTGCATTACGACTATCTCCACCCGCTGGTCCCCCGGATATTGTATGGATAGTCCCATTGATCTGGTCCTGATTTAACTCCTGAGTAGGTCGACGTTCGGGCGACCTTCGATGAGAACTTCTCCTTCGATTACCGTTCCGAGGGCTTCTACTTCTTTCCCTTTTGCGATTATCTTGGTCTATGTATTCGTCTAGTTTTCCTTGCTCGATCAGTTTTTCGACTTCTCTCTTAAGGTGAAAACAATTTTCCGTTAGATGCCCATGTGCCCTGTGGTACTTACAGTATTGATCATAGTTTCTAGACCCCGGTCTGGGCTGAGCGATTTTCCTTGCCTCGGGAATCCAGTTATTTCTTTCTAGGACTTCCAATATTTCTTCCATTGGAGCATTTAATCTTGGGTGTTCTACTTGATTCACCCTGCTTCTGATTGGTTGCTCAGGATTTCTTGGTCTTTGGTAGTAATTAGGTTGTCTTTCTCGATCGGCTTTGCTGTATTCCAGTCGCTGGAAAACGTTACCTCTCCTGGAAGATCGCTCATAGTCTAAGGGTCTTTGAATAGGAATCTTATCATGCCGCTTGGAGCCTGAAGCTGTGAATTTATTTTTGTTTTTATCCTTAAAGGAATTCATCTCTTCTTGGGTCATATACTTAGACGCCAAGCTCATGATGTCGGCGAACGTTCTTGGTTGTTTTCGACTGAGGGCATTTCCGAACTGCCTGTTTTTAGTGAGATCGAAGAGGATAGAAATTATGTAATCAATATTTGGAGAATCGATTTTGAGTAATTCTACGTTGAATCTGGCCAACCAATTTCTTAGGGATTCTCCTTCTTGTTGATGTATGGTTCCTAGGTAGCTCATCGGGAGTTTTTGTCTCTTCTGACTGGCAAACTGCTGGGTTAATTTATTGCATAATTCCCGGAAACTGAATATGGAGTTGGCAGGTTGTTTTGCGAACCAATCCAACGCTAGGCCCTCGAATGTGGTCACCATTAACTTGGCGGTGAATTCGGCAGAGTGGGCGTATAAATTCATTATGCTAGTGAAGCTAAAAATATAATCATCCGGGTCGGTGGTTCCGTCATATCGGGGTAGTCTACCTGGGACCTGTCCAATAGATTGCGCTTCTTTTATTTCTCTACAGAAGGGAGAACACGCTGCAAGGCTCTCCTGGAGTTCCGCGGTTCGGGTCCACGGGTTTTGAACAGATCGTAGGCGCTGTTCCAGTCGTTCCTGTACTATTCTCTCGATTTCTCTTTCCGAGAATCGAGCTGTTCGTGGTCGATCTGGGATAGCATCATCTATGTCATCCTCGATAGGGATTATTGTTCGTTCCTTCGATCCGCTTCGATCCGCCTGTGGCCTTCTTCGACCTGGTTTTCCTCTGGGACGGTTATCGGAGGGTTTAGAATTGCGCTGCTGTGGGCTGCGCAATGAGCGTCGCTCACTTGCTGGGCTGTCTGCTTGTTGAGAGGTTTGTTCATTTGGCCTTGGCACTCCTGGTGCAGGAGTTGTCTTGGGAGCTGTAACGTTTCGAGGAATTTGGTCTAAAACTAGCAATTCTTCTGGGGAGAGTGATTTGAAGAGCATTGCTATTTGTCTCAGCTTTTCCTGAGCGCCTGGGAGAGGAACGGGTATTTCAGGGACTTCCGGTTCTTCCTGTATTGCACCGTTAAGACCTCCTTGGTGTTCCTGCTGACGGGAACGGGTATCTGGGAGATTTTCATTGGTGTTGGGAATGTCGTTATTGTTGTTGTCTTGTGGATCTTCAGATGTGTTGTGGCCGGTGGTTGTATTACTCCTCGCTCCAACGCGAGCGCTTTTCCTTGGGCGAGCCATGTGTCGATCGAATAATTAACGTAGCCCCACGGTGGGCGCCAACTGATTTAACCGGATTTCGTCGGGTTAATTGAGTTTCAGTGAATTCGTGATATCGGGGGATTGCGATACTTTTATATTTATTGTATAGGGCTCTGTTACTTTATTCCGGATGGATCGGTTACAAAGAAAAAGCAATATTCAAGAACAAGAAGCAAAAACCACAAAACAAAGCTAAGAACACACCTATATGAGGATTAAAGCTCTTGTAATGATATTGAATATTATTGAATTGTGCTGTTGAAAGCAATATTGAATCCTGTATATTTAGAGTTCAGGAATTTCATAGTCTTCTTATACAATGATTAACTAGGTATTTATATAATGCTAAACCTAGTGTTACAAGGAAACGTAGTCCTAATAGGACTCGGCCCAAATATCCTTCTTGGGTCCGGAGTACAATCTTCTATCGAAGCGAGCTGCACTTGGCCGGGTCTGCAAGATGATCCCGATCTGTTAGGTTTGGTCGAATCGATCTTATCTGCTTCGTTCGATTCGAATAGTAAGTAGGGTGCGAAATAGCCCCCATCAATGTATCAATCCAAACCGTTCGGGTTGTTTACGTTCATGAGTGGACCTACGAAGTTGTTGTGTACTAGTGGTTTCCTCATTACTCTCATTTGTTTCCATCTCTTGTGGTGATTCATCCGTCTCACGAACTTCCTCCAATTCTATCTCCACCTTTTCATTATCAAGAAGACGTTCTTCCATGAAAATGGCGTTCCTAGATACAAATACATTTTGTTCCTTAGGATCATAGAATTGATATCCAATAGACTCTCTAGGATATCCCACAAATTTGCATAAGGTGGACTTGGCTTCCAACTTATCTCCCACTAGCTTCTTGACATAAGCGGGAGACCCCAAATTCTCATGAATTTATAAGAGGGTGCTTTGCCGAACCACATCTCATGAGGTGTCTTAGGCACAGTTTTCAAAGGTACTACGTTTAGTATCTTTGAAGCTGTAAGAAGAGCCAAACTCCAAAAGCTTCTAGGTAAATCCGTGAAACTCATCATGGATCGAACCATGTCCAACAGAGTTCTATTCCTTCTCTCCGATATTCCGTTCAATTGAGGAGTACCCGGAGGAGTCCACTTTGAGAGAATCCCATTCTCTTTCAAATAACCGAGGAATTCGCTACTCAAGTATTCTCCACCTCGATCGGATCGAAGTGACTTAATACTTTTACCGAGTTGCTTTTCTACTTCATTTCGAAACTCTTTGAACTTTTCAAAAGCTTCGGACTTATGTGTTAAGAGATACACATATCCATACCGTGAATGATCATCGGTAAAGGTTATGAAGTACTTATAACCTCCTCGAGCACTAACACTTAGTGGTCCACATATATCCGTATGGATCAAATCCAAAGTGCTTGAAGCACGTTTCGGTTTCCCAGAAAATGGCAATTTGGTCATTTTTCCCTTTAAGAAAGATTCGCAAGTTGGGAAATCATCTAAGTCCACTATTTCTAGAGACCCATTTGACACCAACCTTTGAATCCTCTTCTTGGAAATATGTCCAAGTCTAGCATGCCATAGATATGCGGAGTTGTTGTTATTTGCCTTTCGTTTCTTAATATTATCGTGAACATGCAATATAGTGTTAGATGTTATGGACGTTTCAAGATTATACAATCCATTAGCTAGTGTACCTTTTGCATATAAAGAACCATTCTTTGAAATGCTAAAAATTCCATTCATAATGGTAAAACAAAAACTTTCTTGATCCAAAACAGGAATGGAAATAAGGTTCTTGATTAAAGTAGGTACATAGAGACAATCTCTAAGGACTAGCTTACAATGTCCTACATCTAGTTCTACGTCCCCTATTGCTTCGGCTGCAACTTTTGCACCATTGCCCAAGCGGAGAATCCAATCCTTAGGTTCAAGGGGCCTTGTTGTTCTCATCACCTATTTGTCATTACAAAGGTGAGAACCATAAGCGGTGTCCAACACCCAATTAGCATTATTCACGGAAATATTAACTTCAACGAAAAATATACCTTGATTTTTATTTGGGACTGTTTTGAGGTAAAGAGGACAATTCCTCTTCCAATGCCCTTCTTTATTACAATGGAAACAAATACCCTTAGGCACCTTTCCCTTCGCAACTTTAGGAGTGGCATTAAGAGGCTTCTTGTCCTTAGAGGAACTTTTCCCCTTCTTTTTCTTTCCCTTTGCCTTTCGGCCCTTGGAAGGAATGGGAGCTAACATCACATGTTTCTCCTTTACTATCGAGCTTTCCGCCGTGTGAAGCATATTAACAAGTTCATGAAGTCCAACTTCCATGTTATGCATGTTAAAGTTCATCACAAAGTTGTCAAATGAGCGGGGCAATGATTGAAGGATCAAATCCATATAGTGTTCATTGTCCGTAACCACGTTAAGACGAGCAAGCTTTTCGATGAGTCCAATCATTTTAAGCCCATGCTCACGGACCGATGAACCCTCAATCATGCGAGCTTGGAAAAGCTCCTTACTTGCCAAGTAACGTTCTTGCCGACCCGGAGTCGAGTACAACTCGGACAAGTGAAGGTGCATATCCGAAGCATGAGACATGTTCTCATGTTGCTTTTGAAGCTCACTTGACATTGAGGCCAACATGAGGCAACGGGCCTGAAGATCATCTTCGACCCATTTGTCAAATGTGGCCCGTTCCTCATCCGACGAATCAGTCGGTAAAGCCACAGGGGGTGGGGCGGTGAGGACATAGCTCCTTTTCTCAGAATCGAGAACAATGCGAAGGTTGCGGAGCCAATCGGAGATTTTTCAATATACTTTATGATCTTGGACTTCTAACCATAAAGGTCTCCCACTATTTTATCGAATCCCATGCCCCCACATGGTAAACGAGAAATCAAATTTCTTAGTAGGTCTCAAAGTCCTAAAGACATTTTTCACACCCACGACTCGTGAGACATGTGGTCAATTCAATAGGTAGGCAACAAATTGCCAATCGTTTCAACCAAATGACCTTTGAGAATATTTTGCCTCGCTTTTCGTATGGACCCACGACTCGTGCGACATCCATATTATTAAACGTTAAGTCTACACCATCAATCTTGATAAGACATACCCCAATCATGGACGTTCCACGACTCGTGAGACAACGCCATGACCCGAATATGCCCTACCCTTGGCACTTTAACTCGTGCATCAAGGAAACGATCATATTGCTCTAATTACACCCGTTCCACGACTCGTGAGACAACGGATGAATCGAATACAACTCATGACCGAGCCCTATTGATGGAAGGCATGGACTACGAAAACTCGCTTGCCCATTATGACTTAATTATTAAACTCGATTGGGTCGAGTGGAGGTTTTTAATTATTTGAAGTTGCAAGATCTCACCAAATTTTAGTTATTTATCTTTGTTAGGTGATCTATCCTAACATGCATCACATACATCAAATGGATAAAATACCAACAAAGCGTAAACGGCCCTAGCATGCTCCTATCGCGTGGTGGATGATCATGGGCCGATCCTATGCTGTCCATTCCGAGCCAAGGAATGTCCCAATTGGTCAATATAGGGTAAGTAAACAAATGGAAATAGAATCCTATTCTATTACATATGCATCACCATGCATACATGGCCTTCAAGGTCTTCAAGTCCTCCAAGTCCTTCAAGTCCTTCACAAGTCCTTCAAGTCCTTCATCTTGAATAAACCTCACAACCTAACGCCTACTCTCTTTACATTGACATAAGTCAAGAAATAAGAGGCATGCAAGCCCCATTTAATTAGAAACTCAAATCATCAAATGAATTACAAGATTAATATCCAATCACATAAGGTCAAGGCCACTAGATCATCCACCCATACATTCATCACACAAATGGGCATCGATAAAGTAAATTTACCAAGAAGATTATCTACCAATTTCTAAAGGATTAAGGCATGTACATTGTGGTGTCCCAATTTAATGAGACAAAAGAACACAAATTTAGATAACTTGATGTAGGAGCTCGATAGGTGTTTGAATTTCGGTTTTATGACCAATCCGGCTCATCCTAAAGTTATCCATAAGTAAAGAGGCTTACCCACAGCCCTACATTACCTTAGGAAACCGTAGGACTTACAAGATTTAGGCAATTTTACCGGTGGGTGCAATTGTTCCACTACAACCCGGAACATACGGTCTTTTCACCAAAAACAAATTTTCAAACTAAAACCACCCTTACTCTATACATCCTTATATCCAACAAAGTGTTCATAAACATTATCTAACCATAATCAACCACAAAAACAGCCCCTAAATCCGAAAGCAAATCGGTTGATGCACTTCAAATTTTAACAAACCGTTTTCACCAAAACGTAAGGAAACATTCATAACACTTATGAATAACGAATCTAATATGAAATAGCATGATTTGGCTCTGATACCACTTGATGGTAATGGTCCTAAGGTCAACCAAAACGCAGCGGATAACGAAAATTTTTTAAACGGGACAAAACGGCCCAAAAAGTGCAACTACTTTGCAAAAAAACTTTGGAGACCTTCTACCATTACTATCCTAGGATCATCATGCATACTAAGTTCATATTAGAAGGAAAGATATCAAGACATACCTCTCCCAATCTTGGGAGGTGAAGAGCCGCAAAGAATCGGGAAAAGCAAGTAACACCCGAAACCTTCAACAACCTCCAAGCTCACGGGTTCAACACCTCCAAGCTCCAAGCTAGAATCTCCTCCTTTGAAACTTCTTTCTCCAAGAACCTCAAGAATATCCACACCAAGATCTCCAAGTGTAGACCCCCCAAAGCAAGCCCACACACACAAGTGATAGCACTTAAGGAGCAAAGAAGATGAACTAGATCTTGCAAATACACCCTCAATCTATTAGCTAGAATGAAGTAGTACTTGAATCAAGTTAGAAACTTGATAAAGGAAGAGAAAGAGATGAAGAAAACAACTTTTCTTTCTAGGGTTTGAGAGAAATCCGAACACACACTAAAAGGTGTAGTGTGTGTTTTTGTCTTGCATCTACTACTACTAATGAATGAAGGCAACATCTTATCTTTTATGTGTGTACATTATTCAATGTAGTTTATTGTTGGATCAAATCCACCAATAAGACTTGTAGCTTTATTGTGCTTCCCAAGCACACTTCTTGAGCTTCCCAAGCACACTACTTTTGATTCAAGTTAGTGGTGGGGGCCACCACTAACTCTTGATAAGATATTTATTTCTCTCTCTTGTATATATATATCACATATATATATTAACATTATATCATATCATATATGATCATCTCATAAGACCAATTTAGATTGGTCATGGGTTAATTGGACATTTATTTCCCAATTAATAAATCCAATCTCTAATTCAAAATTAGAAACCCATTTATTTCTTCCTTCAATTAATTAGACCCTTCTAATTAATTTCGACTAAATTAATTTAACACTTAAATTAATAGAGTCCTTTAATTAATTAATCTCCATTAATTAATTACTACTTCTTGTCAAATCCAATTTGACTTTTAATAGATTGAACTAAGTTGCATCTTGTGCTATTATGTGTGGCCCCTTGGGTTCACCATCAATTAGCCGTGGGCTCACAAGCTATTTGCGATTTAATTAAGAGATTAATTAAACTACCTTTAATCAATCACTCTTAGATATGATCTCATCAAATCTAGAGTACCCAACACTCGAGGTAGTCGTCTAGTCATGGTCGACGAGTCCTAACTAATGATGAAAAAAAAGTGTGAACCTTTCTTGAATTGATCTCATCAATCCTCTTACGCATACCATGCACGTACGCTCCTTCCAATAACTTATTTCCCGATCAAGGCCTAGGACATGGAGTCCAACGGATTCCTATTAGCCTTGATAACTATGCGTCTTTATTCTTTATGGTGATTCCTTTTAGTGATTACACATTTGGAAACTCCCTTTCCAAATCTAACATCACTCACTTCGGCCGAAGATTCCCGGAATCAATCCATACAAAAGAATGCATAGGAAATCGCCCAACCACATCACGGTGGGAGTTAATGGATCCTTTATTGACGTCATTAACCTCACTACGAAGCAATCCATACCCAACGTGAAACTATAATGACTCGCTAATTAGTAGTCGAGTAACACATCAAAGCATAAACGCTTCGCATGAAGTTCACTCTAACGTCTCAAGTCAAAGGACCAATTTACGTACACTATCGTAAGTAGAAGAAATCTTCATCTCCGATAAACTCCTAAGATAAGATTTTTCTAGCGGGGTTTCGATGCGCTTGATCTCATCAAGCCACCCACTCATATGCATTGATATCTACCATATCGATGTCCATGGAACTATCCATCCCCATGCAAAAAAGAATGCATACTCGTGCAAGTCTTACCGAATACAATGATTCCCTATCTCAATTGTATTCTACGACTTGGAAAGCTTTTAAGATCTTAAACCATAGTAGAACATATTCCATAGAGGGATGCACCATGTTCCATAGTTTCAACGATCTAAGGGCTTCATAAATTGCTTAGATGTATCACAATAATGAAGAATTGCCAATGCGAACTTTTATCGATCATGAATAAGATTGATTAAAAGAGTATTTACAAGACAAGCGATTGGCTTGCAGGGCACTACTCTAACAGCTTCCACTAGAGGGATGTTTATATGCAATTGCTTCAAGATATTTAAGAATTTTTCAAATTGCTTTTCATCCTTTTTCTTTTGGAATCTTTGAGGAAACGGAGGAGTTGGTACACTTGCCGGAATTGGCGTTGAAATGATTGGTTCTTTAGATACCTCCTTTCCCGAATCTACTTCCTCAACAAAAGACTCCTTGTTTCCACCTTGAGTCTCCTCGGCTTCTATTGGATTTTCATTAGGCATAGCCGGACCTTCATACCTCTTTCCATTCCTCAAAGAAATAGCTTTGCAATGTTCATTCGAGCCTTGATTAGGTGACTCGGTTGTACTTGGCAAAGCTCCTTGAGGTCTCACACTTAAGGCTTGTGAGACTTGCCCCATTTGAGTTTGAAGATTTCTCAAAGCTACCGAATGCTCTTGTTGATTCCTTGAGAAATCTTGTTGATTCCTTGAGAAATCTTGTTGATTTTTGAAGACATCTTGCAACTTAGAGTCATTGGCTACCATATATTTGGTGGTATGTTTCATTAAATCACCAAATGCATCTTCCCATGAAGGTTTCGACTCTATGGGTTGCTTTTGTCGATCTTGAAATCCGGGGGGAGCGGAGGATTGATGACCTCCTTGATATGGTGGTTGTTGGGCATTGTTTGGATTACTCCAAGAGAAATTAGGGTGCTTTTGCCAATGAGGAATGTAGTTGTTGTTTTGATATGGGGCATGTCCTTGATTGTTTCGATAATTGTTCCCAAGGTAATTCACCGCCTCGGGATTTCCGGAACACATATCATAAGTATGAGCTCCCCCACACGTCACACAACTAGGTGGCATGGATTGTACTTGTAGTACTACTTCCGGCTTTTGGCCAAGCTTGTCCACTTTGTTGCTCAAGATCGCCATTTGGGCACTCAATGCCGTAATTGCATCCAATTCGAGCCTTCCCGGAATAGATTTAGCGGAAGTTCCTCTCTCGGACGTCCAAGACTGATTGTTGTAAGCCATAGTATCAAAAATTTCCCACGATTCATCGTAGGACTTGGAAAGCATAGCACCACCCGCAGTGGCATCAACGAGAGCTCTAGTAGGTCCGTGCAAACCATTGTAAAATGTTTGCATTAGAATATACTCGGCTATGCCATGGTGTTGACACTTCTTTAACATCTCCTTGAATCTCTCCCAAGCTTCATACAAAGACTCTTGATCTAATTGCCGAAATCCAAGAATATCGTTCCTCAATTTGGTAGTCTTCGGGGGAGGGAAAAACTTTCTCAAGAACTTCCCCGTTAGATCTTCCCACGAAGTAATAGATTGGGATTGTAGAGAATCCAACCAATCTTTTGCGAGGTCTCTCAACGAGTATGGAAATAGCATCAACCTCAACGCATCCTTTGTAACACCCGCTATGATGAATGAATCACTAATCATCATAAACTTCTTCAAGTGAGCATGAGGATCTTCGCTAGAATGACCTCCAAATTGACCCGCGGCATTGAGCATGTTGAACATGACCGGCTTAAGCTCAAAGTTAGTAGCCGTAATTGTAGGTCTGACAATGCAAGAACCGAGCTCATCTAGCTTAGGTGTTCCATACTCATTAATAGGCCAATTCCTATTATTTGGTTCTTCGGGAGCAACTTGTATAGGATTAACCATAGCCGGATTAACTCCTTGATCGTCCATGGGTAGAGATTTACCCTTCTTTTTCCTTGCTTTTCTTCGCTTTCGAAAAGTCCTCTCAATCTCCGGATCAACAAGAGCTAAGGGTGATGATGAAGCTCTTGGCATACACTAAAAGAAAGGTACCTATCAATACAAAGATCACAAGGTAAATAATAAATTCAAGCTAAGATACACAAGAATATAAATTGGCAATGATCGTTACTACTCCCCGGCAACGGCGCCAAAAACTTGTTACGCTCCAAATACGAGTGCGTAGAAACGCAAGTATACGGTCGCTTTCAAGTAATAAAGTGGTAAAGGGTGTCGAACCCACGAGGAATCTAACGAATAATTATCAAGATCTATTCTAATATCTTACGCAAACTTATGTAATTAAAAGTAGTAGGTTTGTAGTTTGTTTGAACACATAAAAGTGAATTAAATAAAAACGCAATACTTTGATTCGATTAGATAAAGGTTCCTAGATTTACATGTCACTAAGAGTGATCCAATATCGAATGATTCACAAGTTGACGACTATACTTATGTTTGTTGTTCAAGATTTCATAATCTATTCATACGTATCTTTCGATATCGTACGAACCTACCAAAGTAAACTAATCCAATTTATGTCTAAAAGGATTAAGCTTAAATGATGCTTTAGTTCCCAAACCTTAATAGAACAAGAAATGACTTAGGTATATTTCTATCCTAAAATCAAATCACAACCTAGTCTTATAATCTAATCTTTAATCAACTATATCTAGTCATTACAGATCAATCCATTTCATCCTATGGTTGGCCTAACCATAAGTTGACAAAGGCTCAAACTAGATTAACAAACACTTGTAAGCATAGCAACAATCATAAATTCATCATTCAATCATAGATCCATCAAAGCTTCATGAAAACCTAGGAGTTAAATGCTTAGCTACTCATATTTATCAATAAAACATTCATTACATTCAATATATTCATAAGTACAAGATAAATATAAAGGTTAGAGGTAAGCTTATGTAATGGAAGCCACTACAACTCTTCTCTCAAGCTTCTTTAGTCTTCCAACCAAAGCTCCAAGCAAGAACTCTTCTTCATTTCAATGGAGGCAAGAGATATTTTTCTTTTCTTCAAGTGTAAGTAAGTTGTAAGAGTTGTGTGTTGAATTCCAACTTCTAACCTTATAACCTAGCAAACTATCACCCACTCATGCCTAAATTACCCCAAAAACTATAGTAACAAAGGCCAAAAGATCCCTAAAGGATGATGTATTTACAAGTGGGAGAAGTGATATATACAAAAAGCCCTCAAAAGTCGCTGAAAAATAGAGCAGACCTCGCCGCGGCGAGGTTCATGCCGTAGGCAAAGTGCCTTTTCCTGCTACCACCTCGCCGCGGTGAGGTTCATGCCGTAGGCAGACTGCATTTTCTGCCTCTAGCTCACCGCGGCGAGCCTCCACCTTGCCGCGGCGAGGTTTAGCATGCTCAAATACTTGATTTCTTTCACTTCTAAGGACGTTAGGTCCTTTCCGAGGTCGATAGGAACTTGCAATTCGCGCACGAAATGTTCCGGAAGTGCTTCAATGCGCCAAATCCTGCAAATCACCGACAAACAAGGTAAAAACACGAACAAAACACGAAAAACGAACAAAGGCCTAACAAAGGGCCTAGAGCACAAAAGACGCGACAAACACGCAAAGACACACGAAAACTTAATAACGACGTTTTCACGGCGTTATCAGTCTACTGCTTCATTGTCATGCCTTTTGGCTTAAGGAACGCAGGCGCAACCTACCAAAGGTTAGTCAATATGATGTTTAAAGATTTGATAGGGGAAATCATGGAAGTTTATGTAGATGACATGCTCGTAAAAAGTATGACGGAGGAGGACCACATCAACCATCTTGATCCATGTTTTGGAATTCTAAGGAAGTATGAAATGAAGTTGAATCCTGCTAAGTGCCCTTTTGGCGTGCGATCAGGAAAATTTCTCGGATATCTTGTCCATGAAAGAGGCATCGAAGCCAATCCCGAAAAGATTCGAGCAATTACCAATCTACATCCACCAAGAAAGCTCTCAGATGTTCAAAGCCTAATCGGGAAGATTATCTCATTGAATAGATTCATCTCACGGTCTGCTGACAAGAGTTTACCATTCTTCAAACTGTTGCGCAAATCTAAGAATTTCGAATGGAATGAAGAATGCGACAAGGCTTTCGAACACCTGAAAGCATACTTAACCTCACCACCAATGTTAGCCAAGCCATCTGATGGAGAACCTCTATACTTATATATAGCTGTGTCGGAAGAAGCTATTAGCTCGGTCTTGGTGAAGCTCGATAAATCCGAGCACAAGCCAGTGTACTATTTAAGCAAGTTATTGCAGGGCGCGGAGAAAAATTACTTGGAGATCGAGAAATTCGCGCTTGCCTTGGTGGTGGCTGCGCGAAGGTTAAGGCCTTATTTTCAAACATACAAGATCATTGTCTTAACAAATCAGCCACTAAGACAGGTCCTATCAAAGCCTGAAGCATCCGGCGGACTGATAAAATGGCAGTCGAACTGGGTCAGTTTGAGATCGAATATCAACCAAGAGTTGCTATAAAAGCACAGGTTTTGGCCGACTTCATAGTCGAGTCAACAGGTTTATCGAATGAGGAAGAAGGAGCAATCTCCGAGGTAATAATGGTTGAAAAAGCAGAAGATCAGGTATGGCTGATGCACGTGGATGGTTCCTCAACCAGGGAAGGAGGTGGAGCAGGAATTCATTTTCAAGGACCCAATGGTGAGGACTTAAGTTATGCTATCACTTTGGACTTCGTCGTCACAAACAACGAAGCAGAATATGAAGCCTTGATCGCCGGATTAGAAATGGCCATAAAAGCGAAGGTAAAATCAATTATTGTGCTAACTGATTCTGAACTCGTTCATAGACAGGTGAAAGGCACTTACGAGGCCAGGGAGTTCAATATGATAAAATATTTGAACAAAACAAAAAAGTTGATCTCTGAATTCGACAAGTTTGATATTCAGCCTATACCAAGGGAGGAAAACATGTGGGAAGATTTATTATCGAAGTTTACAGGGCTTGCTGAGGGGAAGAATGAAAGAATAATCACATGCTTATTATCGAATACATCTGCTATCGAACTAGATGTGATTCCCTCGGTCGACATCATGGAAATCGATGAGCCTAGGATTTCTTGGATCGACCCTCTTATTGCTTATCTCAGAGAAGAAAAACTTCCAGAAAACTCAAACGAAGCTCGAAGGGTCAAATACCGAGCGCCATCGTTCGCTCTGGTCGACAATCAACTCTATAAAAGATCTTCTTCTGGAATTTTATTGAAATGTATTTCCGAAGTACACTATAATGCTATTTTAAAAGAAGTTCACGAGGGAGAGCCAGGTAATCATTGTGGTGCTTGAGCGTTAGCTCTTAAATGCTCGAGGTCAGGATATTATTGGCCTACCCTTTTCTCTGATTCGGTTGATTATGTGAAGAAATGCCACCATTGTCAAATTCACTCGAATTGAATTCATCAACCGGCCGAACATATGCACTCTATTCCAATCTGTTGGCCTTTTGATAAATGGGGCATCGGTATTGTTGGGCCTTTCCCAACAGCAAGAGCTCGGAAAAACTATGTATTGGTTGCAGTAGAATATTTCAGCAAATAGGTCGAATGCGTTGCTCTGACAAAGATCACTCAGTTCCAAGTTATTAATTTCTTATGGAAAAATATTGTCTGCAGGTTCGGGATTCCTAGGATCTTAATATCTGATAACGAAACGCAGTTCGCTGGCAAAAGAATCACGGAATGGTGCGAAAAATTCGGAATACAGCAGAATTTTGCATCAGTTGGGCATCCTCAGGCTAACGGACAAACTGATGTAGTGAACAGAGAGATCGTTCGATCTCTGGAAAAGCGTTTATCTGAGGCAAAAGGGAAATGGCTCGACGAACTGCCAGGAGTCTTATGGGCCAATAGAACTACAGTTAAAGCTGCAACAGGGGAGACTCCATTCAGTCTGGTCTATGGATCGAAAGCTGTAATTCCAGTCGAGAGACTCGTACCTTCCCCCAGGGTCAAATTTTATGATCCAAAGAAAAACCAATCTCTAAGGGAAATGGAAGTTGATCATGCAGATGGTCGAAGGGACCAAGCAAGGTTGAAAATTCAGTCCACCAAGTATAGCATGGAAAAATCCTACAATCGAAACGTTCGAATCCGAACTTTCAAAGTGGGAGATTTAGTGCTCAAAAAGGTAGAAGTACCAAAGCATGTTGGAAAACTTCAACCTAATTGGGATGGCCCCTTTGTGGTCGTTGAGGATGGAAAGAAAGGTTCTTACAAAATTGCTTATCCTAATGGAGAGGTTCTACCTCGAGCCTGGAATGCCGTTAATTTGAGAAGATATTATGGGAGATGAAGTCGATTAGTTAATATTCTAGGCTATTACTATTTAGGCATGTCGTTCTGTTTCTGTTTCTCGCAATTAAGAAAACTATATGATCAATGAAAGTTTATTCCGAATTAAGTTGTTTATTCTATGGAAGTTCGTTTCGTCAAAATCATCATTTATTCGTCATATTATAGATATTCTCGATCTTCATTCTTTTATTATCAATTTCTATTGTTCTCCATCGACTATTAAATGGGTGAAAGCTGTTGCTACGACCCTCGGGCTAAAAATGCTCTGAAACGACTAAGGGTGAAAGCCGTTGCTATGCCCCTTAGATCGAAATTATTGAATGGGTGAAAGTTGTTGCTACGACCCTCGGGCTAAAAATGCTCTGAAACGACAAAGGGTGAAAGCCGTTGCTATGCCCCTTAGATCGAAATTATTGAATGGGTGAAAGCTGTTGCTACGACCCTCGGGCTAAAAATGCTCTGAAACGACTAAGGGTGAAAGCCGTTGCTATGCCCCTTAGATCAAAATTATTGAATGGGTGAAAGCTGTTGCTACGACCCTCGGGCTAAAAATGCTCTGAAACGACTAAGGGTGAAAGCCATTGCTATGCTCCTTAGATCGAAATTATTGAATGGGTGAAAGCTGTTGCTACAACCCTCGGGCTAAAAATGCTCTGAAACGACTACGGGTGAAAGCCGTTGCTATGCCCCTTAGATCGAAATTATTGAATGGGTGAAAGCTGTTGCTACGACCCTCGGGCTAAAAATGCTCTGAAACGACTAAGGGTGAAAGTCGTTGCTATGCCCCTTAGATCGAAATTATTGAATGGGTGAAAGCTGTTGCTACGACCCTCGGGCTAAAAATGCTCTGAAACGACTAAGGGTGAAAGTCGTTGCTATGCCCCTTAGATCGAAATTATTGAATGGGTGAAAGCTGTTGCTACGACCCTCGGGCTAAAAATGCTCTGAAACGACTAAGGGTGAAAGCCGTTGCTATGCCCCTTAGATCGAAATTATTGAATTGGTGAGAGCTGTGACTATGACCCTCGGGCTAAAAATACTCGGAAACGACTAAGTGTAAAAGCCGTTGCTATACCCCTTAGATCGAAGTTATCGAATGAAGACGACAAAGCGCAAAAAGCATTGCTATGCCCCTTAAAGTATAATCGAGATCGACCTAATTCTATTCTTTCTTCACAGCTATATATTCGGCTAAGGAAGATTATTCCGTCCAATTCTAAGAGAAGCAAATCTGAAATATCTAAGCTATGGGAGATGACTAATGAAATGTTTAAATTGCAAAGACCGAAATTCAAATCTATTATTGGATTTCAAAATTATCTCGCAGAAGTTGCAAATTATGAAAATCGAAATTAAGATCGATAACAATATGGAAGAGGATTCTTTCATTCATAAACTTACATGAAATTTTTTGATTACAATAAAGAAATCAAAATAATCTGAAAGTTTTCATCTAGTGCGATCCTATTACAAAAGACTATCCCTATGGATGCTCAAAGAGGAAAAGTGAGGCTGGTACACTTCTACCCTTTATCCAATGTTTCCTTGCAAATTGGTCCACAAAGTACCAAGTCGAGAGACAGGGAAGCAACTCCAGTTGAAGTACTCCTACCAAATTCGAATACCACATCCTTCAAGAAGCCGCCTCGAAGACGTGGAGATCGAGTGCAGGAAAACCCCTCCAGCAGTAGACCCGCTATCCCGACTGGATAGAGGACAGAGTACAGGAAGTCGAGCCCGCCTCAAATACTTGGAATCAGAGAGAGCTGGTCGCCTGCCGGTACCCTAGTCGCAATTCTTTTCGCCTGTCGATACCCTAGCCGAAAGATTTTCATATGGGAATTCCGAGGAAGTTGGAAAATAAGGTTCTAGTAAAAATCGCGAACGCTTTAATTACCGACATTAAATGGAACATGGAGCTGATCGACGAAAGTAAAAACACAATCATACTGATCCGAGGCAAAATATTTACAGACAAGTAAAAATATGAAGGTAATTTCGAGAGCTATATATAGGGGAAGGAATTCCGTATCAACGGTGCAGATCTTTTGAACTAAACGGTCACGATACGAGCATTAAACGCTTTGACAGTTTCACTTCCTAAGAAATGAGAGACGCGCCAAAAAAAAAAAAAAAAAAAAAAAAAAAAGAGGGGGGGAAGATAGAAGGAGACAGAACTTCCTGAAAGACAACATTTGACAATATTATTACAACAAGGTTATGTTACAACAAGAGAAATCCTAATACAACTAAACGAAATTATTCTCGGAAAGTATTTTTCGAACTTCGGCGCTGCGGTCAGCATATCCGCGAATATAAGCTTCTCTCTCACGAAGCTCGAAGTCTCTTTTCTCACGTTCGTAGATATCTTTGATGGCCCTTAATTCTGAGCTCACCTTCTCCTGAGATATTTTCTCCTTAAGGAATCTATTGGCTTCCAGCGCGCGATCTAGCTCAATCTTCTTCCTAGCTAGCTCAAGAGTAATAGTAGCCCGTTGCTCGATCTCACGTCTCGCCAACACATGGAGCTTAGAAAAGCATTCACCAGCCTGAGGGAAGACACGTCAATCCTAAAATAAGGAGATTATATAACCAGGATAAAGAGGTTAGCAAAGATTACCTAGGCGAGGAAATCTGACCCAGACTGAAACAAAAACGAAGAGTATTCTCCCTTTGATAAAATCGCCTCGGATATTGAGATATTGGCTCAAAGAAGGCTCAGATCGAGTTTCTCGTGCGTTACTTGGTCAAAATGGAATGTACCTCTTTTAAGCGGGAGGACACCAGAAGGAAATGTTAAAGGTTCTCCGACCGGCAAGGAACCGGACCGAACGGGAAAAGATACGCGCACAGATACATCCTCTCCAAAAGAAACCTTTTTAATTTTCTTGTTTGAGCCTTTGGCTTTCAAGCACGAAGAAAGGGCGACAGTCGAAGATTTACCTCCTACATGGAAGGTCTGCTCGTCGGGAGCAGTGGACTTAAACGGAGCTTGTCTCTTTTTCATTATGTTTCTACTATCATTGGGTTTGGGGAAGGGCACGGAAGGAATTGCAGAAACGTTCGAATTATCATTCATCTATTGCTTTTCGGATAATTATTCGACCGTGACAATTTCCCAAAGCTCTGATCACTGTGTATGATGTTATCGTAAAGACAAGGTAAAATGGCCTTAGTATTTATAAGAAGTACGACATCATGCCAATTACAATAATTGGTAAGTCACCACTCCCAAGAAAGATTCGATGACGCAACCAAGTATGCAAGAATGACGTTATAAAATGAAGTTATAAAGTTCAACAAAATGGTCAAACAGGCAATAAATTAAGCATTGCACTAAGGGAAATATGTAAATTCGAGCATCCACCAGATAGGAAAAAGCAGGAGACTATAAGAACAAATTTACAATAGGTCGCTAAGTAAATCCTATTACATGATAATCATTAACGGCTGGATTCCTTCACACCAGAACCGTGGTCCGATCTCTCTAGTTCTTTCCCTTCACTAGAATCGCTTGCCGAACTGTCAGAATCATCACTACTCGAGCTGCTCCCTCCTTCATCATTACCTTGCGCATCAGATGCATATCTACTCGAATTAGAAGACGGAGTACCTTGCTCTCCCTGATCACGGGAATCCCCTTCAATGTCCACATCTTCATCCTCGGATTGAGCTTCGAGCACATCAGGGTTTGGCATTGGCACTCCAAATTCCTGAAGAAATGGAGCAAACTCGTGGTGGGCTAAGTCTTCGAGTTTGGGAGGAAGAGAAGAAGCCTTATAATCTTTTCCGTAGATATTCTTATAAGGATCCATGTAAGGAAGATAATCATCAAGGGCGCCTTTAATCCTTCCGGCTGTGAGGAGATGCTGAATTCCTTTATAATAGAAGGTTTGATTAATTTGACCCGACCGTAAGTGAACCAAGGCGTCCAAAAAAGGTGATTCTAAAAATTCTCTTATGGCAGGGAGTCTGCCCTCCTCTCGGCCTCGAGCATAGGCCTGTTCGGATAATGCCTTAGCTTGCTCAAGATCCGATCTCAGCTTGGTTACCTCTTCTTCGAGGACTCTCTTTCCGTCAAGGCCCTTCTTAGCTTCATCGAGCTCCTTTTCAACCTCAGATAACTTGGTCGTAGTATCCCTCAACTGATCAGCCTTGGTAGCTTCCGCCGTAAGGACGTTGTGAAGGGCACTTTGAGCCATCTGAGATTCCTCGTTTAAGATGGCCTGTCGGTAAGCTTGATGACTGTACAAGTCTCCGACCTAGAGAAGAAATTAAACATTAAAGGCGAAGCAAAAAACTTTGAGGATAAATCAGTATTCGTGAGAGAACTTATATACCTTTTGAAAAGCATAGGCAAAATCACCCGCGAGCTCGAAGTCGCTTTTAAGGAATAGCGCTGTATTGTCATCCTTAAATCTCCCAGCCATGAACATCCGAAGAGACTTATCCACTGTATGTTCCCCGTTTGGGCCCAAATCAGACTCGATAGTCCCATTCTCCGGGAATCCAGCGGCCCTTGATCCTTGCAGATGGTCCTCTATGAAGTCTGCAAGATCCGGCTCGGAATGGCCAGCCCGACACTGAATAGGATTCGAACCTCGACTAAAGGGTTTGACTCTCCTGGAGGACTCGGGGATATTGCTACCTCTTTTACGAGCCATCCTGGCCTACAAAATCTCTCTTGCCCGTTCCTCCATGAGAGTATAATAACTATACCCCACTTAATTGGGATTGGAAGAGCCAGGTGGGAAAATGGATCGAAGGGAGCCGGAAGCCTGAAGGTTGGAAGTTCCCTCCATCTCAGCCTGAAGGCGAGAGGTCCCAACTTCGGCGGTTTGAGGAATAGTTACCAAAGCATTCGAAGCTGCAATGGCATCGACGCCAGCGTTAATCTTAATCGCTTTTCGGGAGATCTTCAACGTTTGAGGACGAGGACGACCTTGGTTACCCTTCGAAAATGAAGCAACGTTCCGACCAGCGACTGATGTCCGAAACTTGTCAACAATCCCAGCTGAAAAAGGAACAGGGTTAACCATGGTCATGAAAAATTAAGTCAAAATAATTCAACGCACCTAACGTAGAGGGAGCATTAGCAGGATTGATTTGAGCCTTCCTGTAATCAATTGTGGGGGCAGGAAAGGAGCACCTACTAAGCCCAGCCAATCGCAAAACTGCCTCCTGAGTCATCAAAGCTGTCTGATGAGGGTCAGCTCGAAGGGATTGCAGGAATTCGTCCGAGATTTCATTATTCATTTTTCCTCTAAGGCGGGGTTTACCATAGATCCATGATCTTGCACCAGGCCACACATACGGAGTGGGCTCGGGATTATCTTCGGAGGATGGAGAATCTGGTCCGCGGACAAAAAAGAACTCATGTTTCCGGCCTTTCAAGTTGCTGCTAACGTTGGCTGATAAAATCGAGATTTTCGGTCTCTGAGAAAAATAAACATAACCAGCGTTCGAAGACGTGGAAGCACTCATTTGAATATTCGCCAGAAGTTCTGAAAAACAGCCTTTTTCCCTTTGGCTTTCATCAGCACGCAAAAGGCTATAATTAGCCCGATCGAATTTGGTAGAATCTGGGAGGGAGTTAACTCGAAAGCTTCCAAAATACTTTCTATCAAAGGAGGAAAAGGGATACGTAAGCCATAATGGAAGTGCTTGGAATAAAAGGCTTGACATCCACCGGGAGGGTCAGTAACTCGTTGTTCGGGAGTAGGAAGAACAATCGAGAATCCGGCGCCTAGGTATTGACCAAAGTCTGCCTGCAATTTTCCCAGATCAGTTTCCACATAGGAACAAACGATCTCGTCCGCCCTATCCTCAGTCATGTTCAGTCTTGCGCTGGTCGACGGCTCCTCCCAGTTGAAGATTGTAACCACGACATTGCCGCTCAGTTTATACTTCTTCTGTTCATTTTTCCCTAAGGGAAGGTCGCCATCCTCTGCGATTTCCTCCTCGGAAACCGTGGCTTCGCTCGAATTGTCTTCACCATTATCTTCCGATCCGGAACACGACTCTCTCTCCTCCCCATTAGATTCGGAAGTGGGACTCGAATCTCTCGGGTTCTCCCCCGCGGATGGTCGAACATCTACGACCTGCCTCCCCTCCTGATCATTTTCTCGACTTTCCACTACAGGGGATTTTCCCTTCAAATCTACTGAATTGGACATGGTGAATATACGAAGAGTACTCGAAAATGATTGTAAGAACTCACTTATCGATCTATTCGCTCCAATCTAGGGTTTTTCTCCTCAGAATCTTTGATGAACAGCGGCCCTCCATCGAGGTATATATACGGGGACAAAATGGGAAATTGCAAACCGGTCCCCGAGTAACAGCGACGGTTAAACTCCTCAAGGGTGAACTTGAAGTCGTATTTCCGATAATTGCACTTATGCCCCGATATTTTCTAAAATCACAAAATTGAAGACCAACATGGCGATAAAAGTATTTATGGGGGCGTCGATTCCGCATTCTGCCACCAGTCTACCCTATCAAAATCAAAGGAATATAGAGATATTGTTAAAGATCGACTACATCGACGCACTAGGTAACAGTGAGAAGATCCTAACCTGAAAATCCTATACCAACACTAGATGACAAGGGTAATATCATGGTGACACCATTACATAGTTTCCAAGTTATGCACTCTTTTTCCCTAGCTCGGTTTTTATCCCAAAGGGTTTTTTCGAGTTAGGTTTTTAATGAGGCATATCCGAAACTTATCCAAAAGTGGCTCGTTCACCCAGCGTCCGATTTATACTTCTTCGAGCTTAAGCTTCTTTTACGCTCGAGAAGTGGGGGAGTATTGATGAGGGGTAAATAGGATTCAGACATTACTACGGCCTAGTGAGGTCGGACTTCGTCATTTTCGATCTCATGAGCATAAATTCGAGCCCAAGGCACGGGAATCCTACGCTGACTATACTATGGAAATTCTGGGTCCAAAGTTACTGTTGGGCCAACCTCAAGCCCAGGCCTGTGGGCTGAGTAATACGCGCCTATGGATGGTTTATCTGGTCCCGGATCTCAACTATAAATACCCCAAGCATTTATGACGACACAACTTCCCAGGTGCTCTTCCTTCGAGACTGCTGCTCGGACTCACTTGGGAATAATAGCATAGGCTTTCTTATATGTATTTCACCCTCTAGCTTGTACGGCATCCAATAATGCTCGAATAGGACTCCCAATCCTTGTAACTTGTACTCGATCAATCTGAATATAATATTATTGATCTTTTATCTTCGTTTATGTAAATTTGCACGGCATTACTTATCGAAATAACGAAAACGCATAAGATCAACAATGATTAACTAGGTATTTATATCATACTAAACCTAGCATTACAAGGAAATATAATCCTAATAGGTCTCGGCCCAATTGTCCTTCTTGAATCCGGAGTGTAGTCTTCTTGTCGAAGAGAGTTGTATTTGGTCGGGTCGATAAGATGATCCCGAATTGACTCGTCTGGTCGAACCGATCCTTTAATCTTCGGTCGATCCGCTCATTATAAGGGGTGCGAAATAGCCCCCATCAGTACGCCCTCACTTCTTCGAGCGTATAGATAATAGAAGCTCGTAGAAGTAGACAATTCTTTACGACTGTTATCTTCTATGAATGGTGCCTCGTTAAAAACCTTACTTAAGAAAAAACCCTGTGGGAAAAAATCTTAAGTAAGGAAAAGAGTGCTACGCATCATAGATAGTCGTTTTCTCTTTCCAATTATGAATCGCCACGCGTCCCTTCGGGGAGGCTTTCTATCTTCTTCCGTTTTTGGCGGGAATGCGATTAGTTGTGACGAGTTCGAAACGTATTTTCTTTTCTCAGTATAAATAGGTGACTCTTGAGTTTGTCATTTCTCCTTTATACTTCCTTATAGTTTGTAGTCATTTTCTTGCTTAGTCGTTCATCATATAAAGCTTTCCTTTTATCGACTTATATCCTCCGAGAGTTAAAAAGAAACATGGCCTCTTTAAGAAAATCTTCTTCCTCTTCCAGGGAGAATGTCACTCCCACTAACGAGGAAGAGTTGCATTCTAATCCTTCGAGTGAGCAAACTAGAGTTTCTGAAGTTATTGTTCCTGTTGAAGATACCATTAAGGTACAAATTCTTTCCGATACTGATGTCGCTGCCCGAGCCAAAAAGGGCAAAGGTACTGCTCCTCAAATTTCTGAACCAATTGAGGACCTAGCTTGTGCTTACACCGTGGATACTTTCCCCGAGGTTGTGAACAACTATTCCAAATATTTCCCGAAAGGTTCTGAGATAGTTCTCCCTTCTCCTTCTGATAGGGTTACATCACCACCAGCAGGATGTCGAGCCTTTTACACGGCCCCTTTTAATAGTGGTCTGTGTCTTCCGTTGTCTCCCCTCTTTCTTGATATTCTAAAAATATTTAGTGTGTCCCTAACACAATTGGTTCCTAATTCTGTGGCATTCGTGGTTTTTTTTTTGTCTTAATGATCGCGAAAGGGTTCAAGCCTTCCTTTCGTAATTTTACACAACTTTTTCGATTTAATATTTCCAGTTCCTCCAATCGCGGATATTTCGTCGCTAGTCAGAGGCCTAGTGAGCAATCTTTGACTCCCCATTTTCTAGCAACCCTTCTTGGAAATCTCACTTATTCTTTGTTCGTCCCCCATCTCGTCTTCGTTTGGCGGATGGTTCGACCATGCCCTTCTCGTGGGATCATAGCTCCAGTTGGGTTCACGAGGGTCGCCTGTCGACTGGTGAACTCAATCCTGATGATGCTCAGTTTATTGGTGAAATCCCCGCTATGCGTGCCAACAAATATCAGAGTGCTCTTTTGATTGTGGAAGCTTTCCTTCGTAAAGCGGGATTAAGTGCTCATGATTTTCCAATCAGTTCATCATCCGAATCACTCGGTAAGCATTTTACTTCATCTTAGTGTTGTGATGATATCTTCTTTACAGAGAATCTAACTTTTATCTTGTTTCTTTTTCAGCTCATATGGTAGAAAATTCCCGACATTCTTCAAAGGGAAAAATGGTGTTGTCCAAATCCTCCAAATCCATAGAGAATGTCTCTATCGAGCAGAGAGCGTCTCGGAAGAGAAAGCTGGAGTTGAGTCGTGAGTCCGAGGAGAATGGAGATGAATCTCCAGATTCTTCTCAAAAGTCCCCTATTCGTCAGGGGACAGGATCCGGTTATCCCTCTCTTCAGCTTAGAACATCCTTGGGTATTCATGGATGTCGCAGCTGGTCGATGCCTCATCCTACTAATAATCCAGTGGATAGAAAGAGGAGCTACTATGGTCGTTCTGGTAACGATCTTTCTTTACTCGGAGACAATCATCCAAAACCTACTTTGGTCGAAATGATCGATGATCATTTAGAGGGAAGGAGGGCCGCTGGCTACTCCGAGAATGATTCACTTGTTCATGACGATAGCGAGAACGCGGTTGATAAGGCAACTCGTGTTCTTTTGTCCGGCGTTTTTACTCGCGATCTGAATAAGCTTCTTCGGAAGGATCCTCTGGAGAAATTTCAGCGAGCTTCACTATATGCTGAAAAGGTAACCTCTTTTTAAGTTTGCTTTATAGGATATTTTCCTTCGAAGATCCTTTTAGTTTGCTAACTTATTTCTTGTTTTATCCCTTTACTTTTTCAGACTAAGACTTGTTTAGCCTCATATGCCTATGAAAGTGCTCTCTGGAAACAACAATGTGAGTTCCTGGAAGAGGAAAACAAAGCTTTACTTCATAAGTCTTCTGGTTCAGGAGTAGGTCCAGCAACGACTTCTTCCGTTCCGGTCGTAGTGACTAGGGCTAAGGGGACTGAAGACCAGGAGATTGTAAACAGGGTTCTGGAGATTTCCCGTGCTCAAGAACAAGCTAACCAAATGGCTAAAAAGTTAGAGGAGTTCCAATTTCAGAGTACTACTTGAATTAGCGAGTTGGAATCTCAAATATCAAGTCTTCAAGCATCTTTAGAGGAGTATGAGGAGGATACTCCTCTTAGTGGACTCAGGGATCGCTATGGCAGGAATTGTGATGAAAGAGTGATTCGGGAATTCCTTAATTCTCCTGTCCATACGGCGTTGGTACATCAAATGGTCGGTCCGCTCCTAGAAAGTACTTTCAAGAAGGCGGTTCATCAGCTGGTTGCTTTTGAAATGATAGAGGATCATCGAAAAGAATATTTTAAAATGGCACATATTAGGTTAAACCGTTATGGCGAAGTATACTCTCCTTCCGAGCTTCTAGACGTCGTATATCCAAATTTTCCTTTGGCCTACCTCGTAAAAGAGTTCGGAAACCCATTGCCGATTCCTCCTTCTGATGTTAACGATGAGCTCGATGACAATTTTATCGATCCGGAGGAAGAGGAAGAGGTTGTTGAGCCAGCCAAAGAAGGAGACGTCGTTAGCGAACAGGAGATTCCGGAGGGCGGTCAGGCTGTATGATATATTGATCCATGAGAATGTTTTTGTAATTATCTATCATAGGACTAAATGTAATTTTACACTTTTATCCCTTTGTACGTTAAACGTTTCATATTTTGACAGTCACGTCCTTTCATCTTCGCTGTAATAATTCAGACAAGTCATTAACTTCACCGTAATCATTACGCGTGTGTCTTTTCACATTCTAATGTTTATTTCAAGGTCAGTTTTTCTATTTCGCGCCCTTTCCTTCGGTCTGTCGCGTCTTTTCGTATAGTATAAATATAAAAGGTAAAAATTTGTCTCGCTATTTACCGCTTTGCTTATCTCTCAACAGAATACTCCTTCTTTATTAGGTCGATAAGCTTTCTCGATATTTTAAATTTACTTCTTGTATTCCGATCATGACTAATCTTTTTGGTAATACATCAAAGCGCCCTTCTCGTGAGAACGCTAGAAATCCCAGATCGAAGAAGTCCCGAACAGAAGGATCCTCGATGGAAACTCCTCGTTCATCTTCTGTTAGTAGGTCGGTGACCGATTCCATTGTCGTCCCCTCCGAACCTTTTCCCATAGTTAGTTCATCGTTTGCAGAACCAATCTTTCCTTCTTTCGCTGACGTTGGAAGTATGCCTTCCCCTGGTCGGGTGGCTTTTGGCGATATGTCCAATGAGGATCAGACTTATAATATACCCGTTACTTGAGGTGTTTCTTCCTTTGAGCATGCTTTTCACGGAGAGGTTCCTAGCAGCTCCGTTTCTTGCTCTCTTTCTTCCGCCCAGCTTGTGAGCGGACCCTTAAGGGAGATGCAGCAGGGTCAGTTTGGCGAAGGTTCTTTTTTGGATTCGTCTATGACACGATCTGTGTCTCATGATTTTTCTGATTTTTTATTCCATGATACAACTATTGTTAATGCCTCCTTTGAATCTGGCGGTCCTTCTGCAGGTCGAACTGAGTCCAGGCCTGGTCGCCGGACCGTTATATCTGCTTCGGGTAATGAGACCTCAGTTAGCCCCAACGAGAGGGAATCCCCTCGTCTGTTAGATGATCGTTGTATCCTTGAGCAGGTTAAGGATATCTTGCGGTCAGCGACTCCCCGCCCTGACAATGTCCCTCTTCTTAGTGAACTGTCGGGCTCTGTTGAGCCCGATGCTTTGTCCTGGGATCTGGGCTTGAGCACTATTTTGCCCGGTGAGTTGAGGAAGCTTGAGAGTACTTCCAATGTGCACCTTGTACAATCGCTAGTGAAGTTGTGCGAGCAGGTAGACCTATCTTTCATTATTTTTCTCGCTTTCATTTTGATTGCCCTGTTACATAAGGACTGCTTTCTTTTTCCAGGCTAAGTACTTTGCACTCCAGCTGGGTGTACAAAATGACGATCTGTGGATGAGCAGAGATGCCTATCAATGTCATTTGGAATCAGAGTCGGCCAAGGTCCGAGGGCAGAGTCTCCAACTGCAGCTTGCCAATGATGATCTGCAAAAATTGCAAGAAGAAAAGTCTGTCTGGGAGAAAGAGAAAAGTGACTTGGTTCAGGCTGCTGCCCTAGCAGAGGAGTCTCGACGGCGGTCCTTTGAGGAAGGTTATGATGCCGGTTATCTAAAGCGTCAAGAGGAGTTGATGGCGTTTGCTGGTAACTTGACTCCTCGGAGGACTGTTTCTGCTAGTCGGCCTGTTGACAACTCTTCTCAGTGGTATTTGGGCTGAATTTTGTGTAGCTATTTGGGCTGAATTTTTTGTATTGAGAGAACGACTCAATTAAAAACTATGATCTCTTGCAGGCAGATCCTTGCCTTGATCGATTTTATTCTGTAGATATATTTTGTTATGCACATTATGCTGTTATGCATAAATATAACATCATGAAATAATCAGCATAGATTAGCATACTTATCTGATATTGATCTTTGCGGAGAATATTCAGAACAGAGAAAAAAGGTAGCTTATTCTTGCTCAGTCAGTGTTTAAGTAACTGAATGATATAATGTTTGTTCTGCAAATCAAACTTTTTTGATGATCAACCCAGTATGGTCCCTTGGGTCATATCCAAAGTCACATTAGACGTTTAAAATGTAGACAGTAGGCAACTCGTATTGATAATCGATTAAATAACTGTTAGGGAACACTCAGCATCTTGGCCGATGTTCAATCCATGCCTTGTAAATTTGTCCTTTTGTGATGTATATCTTATATAAGGAGGCTATTATTCCTTCTGTTGAGCTCTGCTTTTCTTTCCATAGGACTAATTTTGAGGAGAAGATATCCCTCTAAGTATCTTCCTAAACTTTATGTTTCTTTGTACTGACTGTGAGTTATGTGTTCCTCAAACAGAACAACCAGTTTATCATTATATCATTTCTTTGATATGGGAGGAATTGAAAAACGTAGAATTATTAGCCAGATCTGGCCTGCTCAGACCTCCTTCAGCAATTCTTTGGAATATTAGGCAGTGACGATAGTGCAGTCTGGCGTGGTGGTATTTACCGTCCCAGTATAGACGTCAGATTTCTTGGACTCCAATGGAGTTCTGGCATGGCTAAGTTTATAGTTTTCCATATAATATATGAGGCAGTGACGACCCTCGTATGCTGGCGGGTCTAGTCTTATATTTCTAGGCGAGCCAGTATCCTTTTCACAACGGTGTAAACTTGCATGTCTTCGTTGAGGATCTTAAGTTTTCTGCCGAGCGACTATCATATGTGAGCGTACAAACCTTTCTGTTTTGGATCTCTTTTAGCTCTGCTTTTTATTGTGCATTGATCGCTTCGATCTTCTTTCTCTTTTATTATCGATATGTTCGCCGATCAGGGGGGGCGCCATTCCAACTTACTTGCATTTATTACGGGAAGTCAAAAGGTCGCATTTCCGTCCCTTGATCAAATATCTATCCAGCCATAGGATCATTCGCACAAGTGCCTATAAATAAGTAGGCACTTTCCCTATCTTTTATGTTTTCTCAGAAAAGATGGAGATCTCGGTTTCCTTAGATTTCATTTTGCCTTCTGATCCCATAATATTCAAAAAGTCACATTATCGTGATTCATATCATAATAACTTAAATTTCTTCTGCCTTGTACTGACGGGTCCCATGGAAGCCCTACCTTGTACTAACGGGTCCCATGAGGCCTCGAACTTCGTATACACGAGCTTGAGGTCCGTGGTTTCTGTTTGCACATGGAGGGTTCATATTTACCAGGGACCGCCGTGTTTGGATGTTACCTTCGGAGTGATAGACCATCGGGGTGTGCAGGTAATTTTTTTCCTTCTTCGACGGTCCTGAAGAGATGCTGCTTCAGAGTAAATCTCAACCCTAATGTAAAAGCAGTATCTCTGTTGTGGGTGAATGAGTATTGCTGGTTATCTGGCTGGTAATGCTCATTTCATCTGGAAGAACATTTGATCTTCATAGCCCGGCCATCGAACCAAAGAAGTCGACCATCCTGAGCAGCATGCCTCTTAGGTGGTCAGTTACCACTATCGAGGCACTAGGGAGGAGATTGATGTTTCCGTGGACATTGTCGTGAAGATTATCGATCTATAGTATAGGATCGTTTTGTCTAAACAAATGTAATGATGTGTAAATCGTATATAGACTTTTGTAATTTGATCTTCAGCTTTTGTCTGTAACTCTTTTACATGTTCATAGATGAATAAAACTTCATTTTTATTCCTTGCATTCTTCCTGTTGTTGAATTTGGCTCAATCTTAGTTTATATTTATCATCGAGGAGTGTTTATCGAGCGGATCGATTTACATTCAACTCCTTTTAATTAATCTTAGGTTTTCATACCATAAGCCTTATAATTGTTAAAAATAGATCGAGGAGTGTTTATTGAGCGGATCAATGTATACTTAACTCCTTTTGTTTAGACTTAGGTTCTTATACCAAAAGTCTTTTAATTGTTGAAATATAATCGAGGAGTGTTTATTGAGCGGATCAATGTATACTTAACTCCTTTTGTTTAGACTTAGGTTTTTATACCAAAGGTCTATTAATTGTTAAAAACTAATTGAGGAGTGTTTATTGAGCGTATCAATATATACTTAACTCCTTTTATTTAAACTTAGGTTTTTATACCAAAAGCTTTTAATTGTTGAAATATAATCGAGGAGTGTTTATTGAGCGGATCAATGTATACTTAACTCCTTTTGTTTAGACTTAGGTTTTTATACCAAAAGTCTTTTAATTGTTGAAATATAACCGAGGAGTGTTTATTGAGCGGATCAATGTATACTTAACTCCTTTTGTTTAGACTTAGGTTTTTATACCAAAAGTCTATTAATCGTTGAAAACAGATTGAGGAGTTTTTATTGAGCGGATCAATGTATACTCGACTCTTTTTGTTTAGACATAGGTTTTTATACCAAAAGTCTTTTAATTGTAGAAATATAATCGAGAAGTGTTTATTGAGCGGATCAATGTATACTCGACTCGTTTGTTGCCAGATCGAGGAGTGTTTATTGAGCGGATCAATGTATACTCGACTCGTTTGTTACTAGATTGAGGAGTGTTTATTGAGCGGATCAATGTATACTCGACTCGTTTGTAGCTAGATGGAGGAGTGCTTATTGAGCGGATCAATGTATACTCGACTCGTTTGTTACTAGATCGAGGAGTGTCTATTGAGCGGATCAATGTATACTCGACTCGTTTGTTGCTAGATCGAGGAGTGTTTATTGCGCGGATCAATGTATACTCGACTCGCTTGTTGCTAGATCGAGGAGTGTTTATTGAGCGGATCAATGTATACTCGACTCGTTTGTTGCTAGATCGAGGAGTGTTTATTGAGCGGATCAATGTATACTCGACTCGTGTGTATGGTTTGGATCGAGGAGTGTTTATTTAGCGGATCAATGTATACCTAACTCCTTGTGTCTTGATCTCAACCAATATGATAGTAGAATTCCAAGGAGTGTTTACCGAAACAATCAATTTATACTCAATCTTGATTTAACATTTAAAGTTGCTAAAATCTTTAATAATTGAACTGTAGGCTAAGGCCTTTATTACAAAGATTAAAACTTAATAAAATAAAGTAGCATAATCTACTGAAATTTTATTTACCATAGTATTTTCTAAGGTTGACTGCATTCCAGGTTCTTGGTAAGGTTGTTCCATCGAAGTGTGCAATTTTGTATGAACCTTTCTTTCCTACGCCAATGACAATGTAAGGTCCATCCCAATTTTGTTGTTACTTTCCTACATGCTTGGATACCTCTACTTTTCTCAATACCAGGTCCCCTTCTTTGAAGGTTCGTATGCGTACTTTTTGGTTATACGCCCTTTCCATATTTTCTTTAGTGACTTGCAAACGTACATCGGCTTTTTCTCTTAAGGCTTCTGTTAAATCGATATCATTTTCTCTTGTCTTTTCATTTTCCTGATCGTCATACATTTCAATTCTTGGTGTTGGAATTAGAGTTTCGATCGGAATAACAGCTTCGGAGCCATATACTAAGCTAAATGGGGTTTCCCCGGTTGAAGTTCTGACTGTGGTTCGATGGGCCCAAAGCACTCCTGGGAGTTCATCAAGCCATTTTCCTTTGGCTGCTCCCAATATTTTTTCCAAGGATTTTATTATTTCTCGGTTTGCTACCTCGGTCTGTCCGTTCGCTCTAGGATGCCCGACCGAAGTGAAATTTTGCTGAATCCCTAGTTTTGAACACCATTCTATTACCTGTTTTCCCGCAAATTGAGTTCCATTAACGGAGATTAGAATTCTCGGGATGCCAAATCGACATACTATGAATTTCCAGAGGAAGTTGATCACTGGAAACTGGGTTATCCGTGCAAGGGCGATGCATTCTATCCATTTGCTGAAGTATGCTTTCTTGGATCTAGCTGCAGGGAAAGGTCCTACAATGTCCAGTCCCCATTGATCGAAGGGCCAACACACTGGTATTGGATGTATGTTTTCGGCTGGTTGATGACATATATTAGCATGGACTTGGCAATGATGACATTTTTGTACGTACTGTATGGCATCGTTGTTGAGGGTAGGGCAATAGTAACCTGTTCGAAGGCATTTTAAAGCCAACGCCCTCGCTCCGCTGTGATTCCCTACTTCTCCTTCGTGTATTTCTCGGAGTATATCATTGGTTTTAGACTCGGAGATGCATCTTAGAAGAATTCCTGATACCGATCTTCGGTAAAGTTTTTCTTCAATCAATGTATATTTTGGAGCACGATATTTTATTTTGCGAGCTTGGTTTTGGTCGAGTGGTAGTTTTCCTTCTTGAAGGTATTCTATCATCGGAGTCATCCAATTTGCTTCGACCTCTTCGATTTCCATTACTTGAGTGATCGGTGTTTCATCGATATCGATTGCTGGTGTATTAGACATTAGCCAAGTGATCACTCTTTCAGTCTTTCCGTCGTTGGACGCCGTAAATCTATAGAGTTGATCGGCCCATTTATTTTCTGATCTTGGAATGTTTTGTATCCCGAACTCTTCGAATTTTTCAACCAGTTGTTTTACTTTGGCCAGATATTTGACCATGTTAAATTCCTTTGCCTCATATAGGCCCTCTATTTGTCTTTGTACTAACTCAGAATCGGTTAATACTTTAAGATTCTTTATGTCTGCTTTGATCGCCATTTCCATTCCTGCGATCAATGCTTCATATTCTGCTTCGTTGTTTGTTACGACGAAGTCTAATGTTATCGCGTAATTGATATCCTCCTTATTTGGCCCGGTAAAGTTGATTCCAGCACCTCCTCCTTCTCGGCATGAAGCGCCGTCGACGTACATCAACCAGGTTTGATTTTGTATTATCAGGATATCATGTGTATGGCTGGTCGATTCAGGATTTTCAGGTTCTACACTCGAAATCTCAAGTAGAAAATCGGCTAGAACTTGTGCTTTAATTGCGATTCTTGGTTTGTACTCGATGTCGAACTGACCGAGTTCGATCGCCCATTTGATCAATCTTCCAGAGGCTTCTGGCTTTGCTAAGACCTGTCTTAATGGTTGATTGGTTAATACCACAACTTTATAGGTCAGAAAATATGGTCGGAGTTTTCTTGCTGCCACTACTAAGGCTAAGGCGAATTTCTCTATTTCCAAGTAGTTTTTCTCGGCCCCTTGTAATAGTTTGCTTAAGTAATAAACAGGCTTATATTCTGAGCCATCCACTTTAACTAGTTCGAAGATTGATATGTATAAATATAACGGTTCCCCTTCGGTCGGTTTGGCCAAAAGTGGGGGCGTCGTTAGGTATTCTTTTAATCGTTCAAAGGCCTGGTCGCATTCATCAGTCCAAGCAAAGTTTTTCGCTTTTCGAAGCGTTTGGAAGAACGGCAAGCTTCTGTCGGCTGACTTGGATATGAATCTGTTTAACGCCACGATTTTGCCTACCGAGCTCTGTACTTGGGAGATCGTTTTTAGAGGCTTCATTTCAGTTATTGCTCGAATTTTTTCTGGGTTGGCCTCAATTCCACGGTGATGTACCATATATCCCAAAAACTTTCCGGATTTAACCCCGAAAGTGCGTTTGGCAGGGTTTAGCTTCATTCGATACTTTCTCAATATTTGGAAGCATCGATCGAGGTGTTTTACGTGATCATTCTCATTCATGCTTTTAACCAACATATCATCCACGTACACTTCCATTATTTCTCCACTTAATTCTTTAAACATCAGGTTAACTAACCTCTGGTAGGTGACCCCGGCATTCCTTAAGCCGAACGGCATCACTATAAAGCAATACACTCCTTGCTCGGTTACGAACGCAGTTTTCTCGTGGTCCTGCTCGTCCATGTATATTTGATAAAAACCTTGGAAAGCATCCATCATACTGAAAATTGCAAAACCTACGGTGGAGTCGACTAATAGATCGATCCTTGGGAGAGGATATGGATCTCGTGGGCACAATTTGTTAAGGTCGGTGAAATCGTTGCACATCCTCCATTTGTTATCCTTTTTATCTCCCTTTGCTACTAGCACGACATTACATAGCCAATCTGAGAAGTGTATTTCTCGAATTTGTTTTGCTTTGAGTAGCCTTTCTACTTCGGCTTTAATTATTTTATCCTTCACTGGCCCATGATTTCTCTTCTTTTGCCTGGCATGCTTTGCCAGAGGGTCGATTTTTAGGGAATGACTGATTACACGAGGGTCAATCCCTTCAATGTCGTTCACGCTCCAGGCGAAGATATCCACATTGTTTCTGAGGAAGTTGATCAACATTACTTCCCCTTCTTTGCTCAACTCCGTTCCTATTCTCGTTGTTTTCGATGAGTCCCCCTGTACTAGTACGACATCCTTATATTCTGGTGGTTTTAAGGCTAAGTCCATCGGCTCTTTGCCTTTTTTATCTATTCGATCAGTGCAAGGGATTTCAACCTCATTTCTACTAACGTCGTCTTCGAGCTTCCTTTTGCTCGGGGTAATCGCTTTAGGGGGGTTTTTCAAAGTTAACGATGTACTGTAGCAATCCCATGCCATACAATGGTCGTTCACTATTTCCCCGATACCTATGTCGGTCGGAAATTTAATTTTTTGATGGTAAGTTGAGACGACAGCTCGGAACAAGTTGAGGGCTGGTCGCCCTAAAATTGCATTGTAGGCGAACGGAGTTTCTACTACTAAAAATTTTACCAGCTTCACTGTTCGATAAGGTTTCTTTCCGAGTGAAACACTCAAATTAATTGTTCCACAGGGGACAATTTTGGATCCTCCGAATCCTGCCATTGGCGTAGCTACCTTTTGGAACGTTATTTGCCCCAGGTTCATCTGGGCTAATACCTCTTTAGAAATAATATTTGCGGAGCTCCCATTATCGATTAGGATTCTCTTGACGTTGTAATTTGCAATTTCTAGGGATACCACCATCGGGAAGTCGGGGCTATCCTCTTTCGTGTTCCAAACAAGGTTTTTGGGTACTTCTCCTTCGTTGAAACTAATCAGCTGATGCGTCGTCGCTTTGTTTTCTAAGGTCCATATTTCTTTCGGGTATTTTAGGCTTCCGATTATGGATCTAGCAGTCCTTCGACGAGCATTACGGCTGTCTCCCCCTGCCGGTCCCCCTGAGATCGTGTGTATGGTTCCGTTGACCTGATCATTATTCAATTCTTGAAGGGGACCTTCATTAGGGGACTTTCTTCGTGAACTTCTTTGATCTTACGCGTTTTCGTTAGTTCGATAAGGATAGTGTAAAATGCTGCGCTAATATATGTAAATGGAGATAAAAGATCAATAGTATTATATTCAGAGTGATCGAGTACAGATTACAGAAATTGAGAGTCCTATCCGAGCATTATTGGATGCCGTACAAGCTAGAGGGTGAAATACATATAAGAAAGCCTATACTATATTTTCTAAGTAATTCTGAGCTGAAGCCTCGGAGGAAGAGCACCTGGGAAGTTGTGTCGTCGTCATAAATGCTTGGGGTATTTATAGCTGAGACCTGGAACCAGGTGAACCACCCACAGGTGTGTATTACTCAGCCCACAGGCCTGGGCCTGAGGTCGGCCCAACAGTGACTTTGGATCCTAAACTTCCATAGCAGAGTCAGCGTAGGATTCCTATGCTTTGGGCTCGAATTTATGCTCATGAGATCGAGAATGATGAATTTCGACCTCACTAGGTTGTAGTAATGTTTGAGTCCAAGTTACCCCTTATCAATACTCCCCCACTTCTCGAGTGTAAAGAGGAGCTTAAACTCGAAGAAGTATAAATTGAACGCTGGAGTGAGACGAGCCATTTTTGAATATGTTTCGGATATGCCTCATTAAAAACCTGATTCGAAAAAACCCTTTGGGATAAAAACCGAGTCAGGGAAAAACGGTACATACTTCGGAAACCATGTACGGCGTCATCATGATATTACCCTTGTCATTTAGTGTCGGTATAGGATTTCCAGGTTAGGATCTTCTTAATGTCGCTTATTGTGATGCTTTAGTCGATTTTTAACAATATCTCCTTATTCCTTTGACTTTGATATGATAGATCGGTGGCAGAATGCGGAATCGACGCCCCCATAAATGCATCTTTCGCAATGTTGGTCTTCAATGTTGTGATTTTAGAAAGTATTGGGGTCATAAGTGCAATTATTGGAAATATGACTTCAAGTTCAACCTTGAGGAGTTTAACCGTCGCGGTTACTCGGGGACCGATTTGCAATTTCCCATTTTGTCCCTATATATATGCATCTCGATTGCGGGCCGCTGTTCAGCACAAATTCTGAGGGAAAACCCTAGATCGGAGCAAATAGATCGATAAGTGAACTTTAGCAATCTCTTTCGACCAATCTTCGCATAATTAACATGTCCCGTTCCATAGATCCGAAAGGCAAGTCCCTGGTAGTGGAGGGTCGAGAAAATAATCCCGAGGAGGGGCAAATTGAGGATGTTCGACCATCCGTGATGGAGAACATAGGAGACCCTACTCCCAGTTCCGAATCCGACAGAGAGGGGGGAGGATCGGATACTGAATCAGAGGAGACCGGAGGTAAGAACTCGGGCGAGGCGACAGTCTCCGACGAGGAAGTCGAAGAGGATGGCGACCTTCCTTTAGGGAAGAATGAACAAAAGAAGTATAGAATAGGCGGAAGTATTGTGGTTACGATCTACAACTGGGTGGAGCCGTTGACCAGTGCGGGGTTAAATATGACCGAGGATAAGGCAGATGAGATCATTTGTTCCTTTACTGAGAAAGATCGGGAGCAATTGGAGACGGAGTTTGGTCAGTATATCGGCATCGGATATTCAATTGTCATTCCGAGCCCCGAACAATGAGTTACCGACCCTCCTGAGGGATGTCAAGCTTTTTATACTAAACATTTCCACTATGGCCTACGCATTCCTCTCCTGCCTTTTATCTGTAGTATTCTTGAAGCGTTTCAGCTAACCCCTTCTCAAATTCTGCCGAACTCGATCGGGCTTATAATAGCCTTTTGCGTGCTGATGAAAGCCAAACGAAAAAAGGCAGCCTTCCAAAATTTTTGGAGAATTTTTCAAATGAGCTCTTCCACGGCTTCGAACGCTGGTTACATATATTTTTCTCAGAGACCGAAAACGTCGGTCTTATCATCCAATGTTAGTTGCAATTTGAAAGGTTGGAAACAAGAATTCTTTTTTGTTCGTGGTCCAGATTCTCCGCCTTATGAGGATGATCCCGAGCCTACTCCGCATGAATGGCCTGGTGCCAAATCATGGATCTATGGCAAACGACGTCTTAAGGGAGACATGATTCATGAGATCTCAGACGAATTCTTGCAATCCCTTCGAGCCGATCCTCATCAGACTCCTTTAATGACCCAGGAGGCTGTTTTGCGATTAGCTGAGCTCAGCACGTGCTCTTTTCCTGCCCTTCCAATCGATTATGGAAAAGCTTCAATCGATCCTGCCAATGCCCCCCTCCACATTAGGTGCGTCGAATTATCTTGATTTATCTTTTTACGGCTATAGCTAATTCCCTTTTATTCCTCAGCTGGGATCGTTGATAAGTTTCGAACATCGATAGCCGGTCCGGTCGTTGCTTCCTTTTCGAAGGGTATCCATGGTCGACCTCGTCGCCAAACATCGAAGGTTTCCCGTAAGGTAGTAAAATCCGCTCCTGGGGTCGATACCGCCGTGGTTCCGAACGCTGTGGTGACTTTTTCCCAAACTGCCATTGCGGGAACTTCCCACCCTCATTCTGCGACCGAGGGAACTTCTCAATCTCGAGCTTTTGATCTCCGATTCGTTTTTCCAACCGGCTCTTCTAATCCGAACGAGGCGGGATTCAGCCATTATACCCTACAAGAGGTCCGAGCTCAGAAGATACTTGAAGCAAGAATGGCTCGTAAGAGAAGTAGTGATGCCCCCGAGTCTTCTAGAAGGGTGAAGCCTTTTGGTCGAGGACCGAATCCGATCCGCTATCGGGCGGGTCATTCCGAGCCGGACCTGGCTGATTTCATTGAGGACCATCTCCAGGGACCAAGGGCCGCTGGATTCCAGGAAAATAGGACCATCGAGTCTGATTTGGGCCCAGACGGGGAACATGCGGTGGATAAGTCTCTTCGGATGTTCATGGCAGGGAGATTTAAGGATGATAATACCGCGCTGTTTCTTAAAAGCGATTTCGAGCTCGCGGGTGATTATTCCTATGCTCTGTAAAAGGTATATAAGTTTTTCAAAAATACTAACTTTTCCTTAAAACCTTTGCTTCGCCTTTAATGTTTAATTTCTTCTCTAGGTCGGAGACTTGTTCAGTCATCAAGCTTACCGACTGGCCACCTTAAATGAGGAATCTCAAATGGCTCAGAGTGCCCTTCACAATGTCATTACGGCGGAGGCTACCAAGGCTGATCAGTTGAGGGATACTACGACCAAGTTATCTGAGGTCGAAAAGGAGCTCGAGGAAGTTAAGAAGGGCCTTGACGGAAAGAGGGCCCTCGAGGAAGAGGTAACCAAATTGAGATCGGATCTTGAGCAAGCTAAGGCTTTATCCGAACAGGCCTATGCTCGAGGCCGAGAAGAGGGCAGACTTCCCGCCATAAGAGAATTTTTAGAGTCACCCTTTCTTGACGCCTTAGTTCGCTTGCGGTCGGGTGAAATTAATCAAGCTTTCTATTATAAAGGAATTCAGCATCTCCTCTCAGCTGGAAGGATTCAAAGAGCCCTTGACTATTATCTTCCTTACTTGGATCCTCATAAGAACATTTTCGGGAAAAATTATAAGGCTTCTTCTCTTCCTCCCAAGCTTGAAGACTTAGCCGACCACGAGTTCGCTCCAGTTCTTAATGAATTTGGAGTGCCGATGCCAAATCCTGATGTGCTCGAAGCTCAATCTGAGGATGAAGATGTGGATATTGAAGGGGATTCCCGCGATCAGGGAGAGCAAGGCACTCCGTCTTCCAATCCGAGTAAATTTGCAGCTGACATGCAAGGTAATGATGAAGAAGGGAGCAGCTCGAGTAGTGATGATTCTGATAGCTCGGGAAGCGATTCTAGTGAAGGGAAAGAACAAGAGAGATCGGACCATGGTTCTGGTGTGAAGGAATCCAGCCGTTAATGATTATCATGTAATAGGATTTACTTAGCGAACTATTGTAATTGTAAATTTGTTTTTATAGTCTCCTGCTTTTTTCTATCTGTTGGATGCTCGAACTTACATATTTTCCTTAGTGCCATGCTTAATTTATTGCTTATTTGACCATTTTGTTGAACTTTATAACGTCATTCTTGCATACTTGGTTGCATCATCGAATCTTTCTTGGGAGTGGTGACTTACCAATTATTGTAATTCGCATGATGTCGTGTCTCTTATAAATACTAAGGCCATTTTACCTTGTCTTTACGATAACATCATACACAGTGATCGGAGCTTTGGGAGATTGTTACGGTCGAATAATTATCCGAAAAACAAGAGATGAATGAAAATTCGAAAGTTTCTGTAATTCCTTTCATGCCTTTCCCCAAACCCAATGATAGTAGAAACATAATGAAAAAGAGACAAGCTCCGGTTAAGTCCATTACTCCCGACGAGCTGACCTTCCATGGAGGAGGTAAATCTTCGACTGTCGCCCTTTCTTCGTGCTTGAAAACCAAAGGCTCAAACAAGAAAATTAAAAAGGTTTCTTTTGGAGAGGATGTATCTGTGCGCGCATCTTTTCCTGTTCGGTCCGTGCCTTCGGAAGCTGCTGAGTCTTTCAATTTATTGTTTCCTTCTGGCGTTTCTCCCTTTAAGAGGGATATAATTCATTTCGATAAAGTTCCGCATGAGAAATCCGCTCTGAGCCTTCTTCGGGCCAATATTTCTATCTCCGAGGCAATTCTATCAAACATAGAATATTCTTCATTCTTGTTTCAGTCTGGGTCGGATTTTCTTACCCGGGTAATTCTTGCTAATTTCCTTATCCTGATTTTCTAGTTTCTTTATTTTTAGCCTTGATATGTCTTCTCATAAGTTCAGGCTGGCGAACAGTTCTCTGGTCCATATGCGTTGGCAAAGCGTGAATGAGTTGAGCTGGCCAAGAAGAAGGTTGAGCTGGATCACGCACTGGAGACTAATAGATTTCTTAAGGAGAAACTGTCTCGGAATGAGTTGAGCTCGGAATTAGAGAGACTCAAAGATATCTACGATTGTGAGAAGAAAAGCTCCGAGCATCGGGAGAGGGAAGCTTATACCCGCGGGTATGCTGACCGCAGTGCTGAAGTTTGAAAAAGGATTGCAACTAGGGTACCGGCAGGTGACCTGCTTCTTTGGATTCATCTCTCCTGAGACGGGTTTGAATTCCGATACCCTATCGTTTCATCCGGTCGGTTAGTGGACTAGATATGCATCCATCTTTCCTTGACCGGATAATAGTCTTGGAGAGCTAGCGGGGATCCGATAGCAAGAATGCTGGTAAACTGTTTTCTCGCCGCTGGTTTATTGGACGGAGGTCTCGGATTTACTACGATTCCGGGAGGCAAGCTCCGACTTTGTTCCCCTGTTTTTTTTATTTTTTTATTATTTTTTTTTTATTTGGCTTCGAAGACTTCCAGCTTATTTGTAGCATTTGTAGTAGAATAGGAACGAATGTAACGTTTTCGAATTTGAGTCTTCTTTGTTGTATCTTTATCTCTGTATTTCGATGAATCATTTGTAATTGTTCAAACAGCTTCTAAATGCAATTGTCTATCTTTATAATTCTATTTTTCTATCTTTATTTTAACGGATAGTGACTTCGATCTTCTGCAATTTTGTCGCTCCACGATCTCGTTAATTTATGATGCAAATCGAAAACTTTTAACCGAAATGAACCTTTATTCTCATCATCTAATGATTCATGGTCTTGTAGCTTCATAAAACAGCTTTCAAATGATACTCTCTTTGTTGAAATATTTTTCTTTGCTCGAGTAATATTCTTGACCTTTAAATAAGCAATCACGCAGAAGAGATGTGATAGAATTTCAATCAATCTTGATTATAATTTTCGATCTAATGGGCGTAGCAATGGCTTTCACCCTTAATCGCTTTAGAGCATTTTTAGCCCGAGGGTCGTAGCAACCACTTTCACCCATTTAACAATTTCGATCTAAGGGCCATAGCAACGACTTTCACCCTTAGTCGTTCAGAGCATTTTTAGCCCGAGGGTCATAGCAATAGCTTTCACCCATTTAACAATTTCGATCTAAGGGGCATAGCAACGGCTTTCACCCTTAGTCGTTTCAGAGCATTTTTAGCCCGAGGGTCATAGCAACAGCTTTCACCCATTTGATAATTTCAATCTAAGGGGCATAGTAACGGCTTTCACTCTTAGTCGTTTCAGAGCATTTTTAGCCCGTGGGTCATAGCAACAGCTTTCACCCATTTGATAATTTCGATCTAAGGGGTATAGCAATGGCTTTCACCCTTAGTCGTTTCCGAGCATTTTTAGCCCGTGGGTCATAGCAACAACTTTCACCCATTTGATAATTTCGATCTAAGGGGCATAGCAACGGCTTTCACCCTTAGTCGTTCCAGAGCATTTTTAGCCCGTGGGTCATAGCAACAACTTTCACCCATTTGATAATTTCAATCTAAGGGGCATAGCAATGGCTTTCACCCTTAGTCGTTTCAGAGCATTTTTAGCCCGTGGGTCATAGCAACAGCTTTCACCCATTTGATAATTTCGATCTAAGGGGCATAGCAGCGGCTTTCACCCTTAGTCGTTTCAGAGCATTTTTAGGCCGTGGGTCATAGCAACAGCTTTCACCCATTTGATAATTTCGATCTAAGGGGCATAGCAACGGCTTTCACCCTTAGTCGTTTCAGAGCATTTTTAGCCCGTGGGTCATAGCAACTGCTTTCACCCATTTGACAATTTCGATCTAAGAGGCATAGAAACGGCTTTCACCCTTAGTCGTTTAAGAGCATTTTTAGCCCGTGGGTCATAGCAACAGCTTTCACCCATTTGATAATTTCGATCTAAGGGGCATAGCAACGGCTTTCACCCTTAGTCGTTTCAGAGCATTTTTAGCCCGTGGGTCATAACATCAGCTTTCACCCATTTAATAGTTGATGGAGAACAATAGAGATTGATAACAAATGAATGAAGATCGAGAATATCCAGAATATGACGAGTAAATGATGATTTTGACGAAATGAACTTCCATTGAATAAACAACTTAATTCGAAATAAACTTTCGTTGATCATATAGTTTCCTTAATTGCGAGAAACAAAGAAACAGAACGAGATGCCTAAATAGTAATAGCCTAGAATATTAACTATTCATCTTCATCTTCCATAATATCTCCTCAAATTAACGGCATTCCAGGCTCGAGGTAGGACCTCTCCATTAGGATGAGCAATTTTGTAAGAACCTTTCTTTCCAACCTCAACGACCACAAAGGGGCCATCCCATTTAGGTTGAAGTTTTCAGACATGCTTTGATACTTCTACCTTCTTGAGCACTAAATCTCCCACTTTGAATGTTCGGATTCGAACGTTTCGATTATAGGATTTCTCCATGCTAGACTTGGTGGATTGAATTTTCAACCTTGCTCGGTCCCTCCGACCATCTGCGTGATCAACTTCCATTTCCCTTAGAGAATGGTTTTCCTCGGGATCATAAAATTCGACCCTGGGAGAAGGTACGAGGTTCTCGACTGGAATAACAGCTTCTGATCCATAGACCAGACTGAATGGAGTTTCTCCTGTTGCAGCTTTAACAATAGTCCCATTGGCCCACAATACCCCTGGCAGTTCGTCGAGCCATTTTCTTTTTGCCTCAGATAGACGTTTTTCCAGAGATCGAACGATCTCTCTGTTCACGACTTCAGTTTGTCCATTAGCTTGAGGATGCCCCACTGATGCGAAATTCTGCTGTATTCCGAATTTTTCGCACCACTCTGTGATCCTTCTTCCGGCGAACTGCGTTCCGTTATCAGATATCAAAATCCTGGGAATTCCGAACCTGCAGACAATATTTTTCCACAAGAAATTTATAACTTGGAACTGAGTAATCTTTGTCAGAGCAACGCATTCGACCCATTTGCCGAAATATTCTACCGCAACCAATACGTAATTTTTTCGGGCTCTTGCTGTTGGAAAGGGCCCCACAATATCGATGCCCCATTTGTCTAAAGGCCAACAGATCGGAATTGAGTGCATATGTTCGGCCGGTTGATGGATCAAATTCGAATGAATTTGACAATGGTGGCATTTCTTCACATAATCAACAGAATCAGAAAAAAGAGTAGGCCAATAATATCCTGACCTCGAACATTTAAGAGCTAATGCTCGAGCACCGCAATGACTTCCTGCCTCTCCCTCGTGAACTTCTTTTAAAATAGCATTATAGTGCATTTCGGAAATACATTTCAATAAAATTCTAGAAGAAGATCTTTTATAGAGTTGATTGTCAACTAGAGTGAACGATGGCGCTCGGTATTTGATCCTTCGAGCTTTGTTTGAGTTTTCTGGAAGCTTCCCTTCTCTGAGATAAGCAATAAGAGGGTCGATCCAGGAAATCCTAGGCTCATTGATTTCCATGATGTCGACTGAGGGAATCACATCTAGTTCGATAGCAGATGTATTCGATAATAACCATGTGATTATCCTTTCATTCTTCCCATCAGCAAGTCCTGTGAACTTCGATAATAGATATGCCCAAATATTTTCCTCCCTTGGTATGGGCTGAATATAAAACCTGTCGAACTCAGAGATCAACTTTTTTGTTTTGTTCAAATATTTGATCATATTGAACTCCCTGGCCTCGTAAGTGCCTTTCACCTGTCTATGAACGAGTTCAGAATCTGTTAATACAACAATTGATTTTACCTTTTCCTTTATGGCCATTTCCAATCCAGCGATTAGCGCTTCATACTCCACTTCGTTGTTTGTAACACGAAGTCCAAAGTGATAGCATAACTCAAGTCCTCACCATAGGGTCCTTGAAAATGAATTCCTGCTCCACCTCCTTCCCTAGTCGAGGAACCATCCACGTGCATCAGCCATACTTGATCTTCTGCTTTCTCGACCATTCTTACCTCGGAGATCGCCCCTTCTTCCGCATTCAATATGCCTGTTGACTCGACTAGGAAGTCGGCCAGTACCTGTTCCTTTATCGCAACTCGTGGTTGATATTCGATCTCGAACTGACCCTGCTAGACCGCCCATTTTATCAATCTGCCGGATGCTTCAGGCTTTGACAGGACCTGTCTTAGAGGCTGATTCGTTAAGACGATGATCTTGTATGTTTGAAAATAAGGCCTTAACCTTCGCGCAGCTACCATTAAGGCAAGCGCGAATTTCTCAATCTCCATGTAATTTTTCTCCGCACCCCTGCAATAACTTGCTCAAATAGTACACTGGCTTATGCTCAGATTTATCGAGCTTCACCAAGACCGAACTAATAGCCTCTTTCGACACTGCTATGTATAAATATAGAGGTTCTCCATTGGATGGCTTGGCCAACATTGGTGGTGAGGTTAAGTATGCTTTCAGGTCTTCGAAAGCCTTATCGCATTCTTCATTCCACTCGAAGTTCTTAGATTTACGCAACAGTTTGAAGAATGGTAAACTCTTGTCAGCAGATCGTGAGATGAATCTATTTAATGAGATAATCTTCCCAATCAGGCTTTGATCATCTGAGAGCTTTCTTGGTGGATGTACATCGGTAATTGCTCGAATCTTTTCGGGATTGGCTTCGATGCCTCTTTCATGGACGAGATATCCGAGGAATTTTCCCGATCGCACGCCAAAAGTGCACTTGGCGGGATTCAACTTCATTCCATACTTCCTTAGAATTCCAAAACATCGATCAAGATGGTTGATGTGGTCCTCCTCCATCATACTCTTTACGAGCATGTCATCTACATAAACTTCCATGATTTCCCCAATCGAATCTTTAAACATCATATTGACTAGCCTTTGATAGGTTGCGCCCGCATTCCTTAAGCCGAAAGGCATGACAATGAAGCAGTAGACTCCTCGCTCGGTGATGAACCCTGTTTTATCCCGGTCTCTTTCATTCATAAAGATCTGATAAAATACTTGGAAAGCATCCATCATACTAAAAAATACAAACCCCGCGGTTGAATCTACAAGCATATCAATCCAAGGTAATGGACAAGGATCTCTTGGGTACAATTTGTTTAGATCCGTAAAGTCATTACACATTCTCCATTTGTTTTCGATCTTTTTGCCCTTAGAAACTAGGACTACATTACATAGCCATTCTGTGAACTTTATTTCCCTGATCTGACCCGCTGCTAGTAATCTATCGACCTCCGCATTGATTATTTTGTCCTTTTCGCGACCATGATTGCGCTTCTTTTGCCTTACAGGTTTTGCCTTTGGATCGATATTCAATGAATGTGTTATCACCCGCGGGTCGATTCCAATTATATCGTCTGAGCTCCAGGCAAAAACGTCCACGTTTTTCTGTAAGAATTCAATGAGCATGGTTTCCATGCCCTCGCTTAACTCTGTTCCAATTTTGGTGAATTTCTCAGGGGATCCCGGAACTAGAGTTACTTTTTTGTGGCCAGGTGCTTGCACACTCATGTCGACATTTTTTTCTTTCTTTCCTTGTAATTTTTTGCAGTCGAGAATTATGGATTTTACGCCAGGCTCCAATTCCGCTATTTTTCTCTTAATCGGGAGTTCGGGTTCCACTTTCTTTTTAATGCTTAAAGATGAATTATAGCATTCGCAGGCCATGTATTGGTCGTTCCTCATTTCCCCTACTCCTCCGTCGGTCGGGAACTTTATCTTTTGGTGATAGGTAGATACAACCGCTTTGAAAATGTTTAGAGTTGGTCTCCCTAATATGGCATTGTAAGCGAATGACGTATCTACCACTAGGAATTTGATCATTCTTGTTATATTCTTCGGCTTGGTTCCCAGAGTCGTGCTCAATAGAATGGTCCCAATCGGGACGATCTCCGATCCCCCAAAACCAACCAAAGGAGTGGTTACTCTATCCAAATGTGGGTGACAAAGGTTCATCCTTGTGAGAGCTTCCGAAGAGATAATGTTTGCCGAGCTTCCATTATCGACCACTACTCTCTTGACTTCGAAATTGGCAATCTTTAATGTCAATACCATGGAAAAATTCGGATCATTTTCGTTTACATCCCAATTGACATCCGCGGGTCGATCGACTTCATTGAAACTTACGACCTGATTTTCCATGGAGGGAAATTCCAAGGATAGAATTTCCCTCTTTGTAGAGACCCCAGCCCTTATCGATCTCAGCGTTCTTTTTCTAGCATTTCTGCTATCTCCTCCTGCTGGTCCGCCAGCAATCATGTTTATCACTCCGTTTGACCGCTCTTCCGTCTGATTTCGACCCTGCTTCTGTTGAGTATTAAACTTCCGCGGGCTCCTGGACCTATAACGATTGTTATAGTTACCTCATTTGACAAATTCTTTGAGATTTCCTTGTGCAATTAGCTTCTCTATCTCGACTTTCAGTTGGTAACAGTTTTCGGTGCTGTGCCCCCGAGCCCGGTGGTATCGACAGTATTGGTCGTATCCCAACGTACCTGGCCTAGCCTGCGTGATTCTTTGAGCCTCAGGAATCAAATTTCCTTCTTCTAGCACAGTTAACACCTCTTCCTTTGAACTGTTAAGTTCGGTAAACTGATTTTTTCCCGCTCTAGGAGGTCGAGCTCGTTCATAGGTAGGTCCATAGGAATTCGACCCTTGGGGCGGCATATGTGGTTTATAGGTGTTGATTCGTTGCCAAACAGACCCTCTGTTCGATCCTCCGTAATCACCGGGCTTTGGGATAGGAGCCCGATCCTGTTTCTTGTTTAGAGGAAGTTTCATAGTATGCGAGCTTTTCAGCTTATTCATCTCTTCCTGAATCATGTATTTCTCAGCGATTTCCATAATTCGCTCAAAAGATTTCAGCTGTTTTCTACACAAGGCATTCCCGAACTGAGTGCTTCTTGTTAGTTCGAACATCAATGAGGACAGATATTCAATCTGCGGAGTGTCAACTTTGAGAAGTTCGATACTGAACCTTGCTAACTATTGTCTCAAAGTTTCTCCTTCCAATTGTTTTACAGTTCCGAAATGATTTGCTGGTAACCTCGGTTTCCTTTGACTAGCAAATTGATGTTTTAATTTATCGCAAAATTCCTCGAAGGAAAATACGGAGTTAGGTGGCAACTTTCCGAACCAGTCGAGGGCAATTCCCTCAAAGGTAGTAACCATGATCTTGCAACAAAAGTCCTTAGAATGTCCGTACAAGTTCATCACATTAATAAAGCTGTTAATGTGTTCCCCGGGGTCGGTAGTCCCGTTATACCGTGGGAGCCTGGTCGGTACAGTTTCCGCGTTTCGAGCTTCGCGTATTTCTTGACAAAACGGCGAACAATGCATGATACTGTTTGAAACCTCCATTTCTCGCGGACTCTCTCTATTCGGAACATTTCCCGCTCGCCTGTCAGCACAATTACCGCGAGGAATTCCTATCAATGTACCTTCCTTCTCCAACTCCTTAGCCACTCTCTCTTGCACTATTTTTTCCAGTTCAACATCAGTAACCCTTTTGTAGGTCGATTTTTTGTTCCTGACAGCACCAGAATGGTGGCTCTCCCCTACTATTGAATCTTCCACATCATGTACTAATTTCGGTGGAATTTCTGATCGAGCATTGATTCTCGATGGTATACCCCGAGGACGGTTTGTTACTGGCGCATGCGATATAGATCGCAGTACACTGTTCTCCCTCTGGATGTTTGAAGATGGTATTTCAGGTCTCCCATGAACTGCTGGTTGATCTACAGGCGATTGATCAGCCCTTCCCCCGTTCAGAAATTCCCGACACATCGTGCCTATGATGGACCTTAGAGCCCCAACTGTCGTGTGAATTGGAACATTATCCTGTGTTATAACCGGTGGAACCTCTGGTTGTTGAGCCGCACCCGACAGATTATCGGGCTCATTATTGACCGAATTCTGTGCTCCTGCTGCATGGGAGGGTTCTCCTCGGTTATACGTATTCCTCCTCGTAGTAGGCATATTTCGATCTAATACTCGAATAAGGCCCCTCGGTGGGCGCCAATTGATCTTACGCGTTTTCGTTAGTTCGATAAGGATAGTGTAAAATGATGCGCTAATATATGTAAATGGAGATAAAAGATCAATAGTATTATATTCAGAGTGATCGAGTACAGATTACAGGAATTGAGAGTCCTATCCGAGCATTATTGGATGCCGTACAAGCTAGAGGGTGAAATACATATAAGAAAGCCTATAGTATATTTTCTATGTAATTCCGAGCTGAAGCCTCGGAGGAAGAGCACCTGGGAAGTTGTGTCGTCGTCATAAATGCTTTGGGTATTTATAGCTGAGACCTGGAACCAGGTGAACCACCCACAGGTGTGTATTACTCAGCCCACAGGCCTGGGCCTGAGGTCGGCCGAACAGTGACTTTGGATCCTAAACTTCCATAGCAGAGTCAGTGTAGGATTCCTGTGCTTTGGGCTCGAATTTATGCTCATGATATCGAGAATGATGAATTTCGACCTCACTAGGCTGTAGTAATGTTTGAGTCCAAGTTACCCCTTATCATTCTTCTTGGGTGGTTATACCGAGGACTCCCACTTCTTTCTCGCTTGCGGTTATCCCGCTCTAAATAGTCATTTAGTTTTCCTTGTTCGATCAGCTTTTCGATTTCTCTTTTAAGGTGAAAACAATCTTCCGTGCGGTGCCCGTGTGCCCGGTGATACTTGCAGTATAAGTCATAGTTTCGTCCACCTGGTCTGGGCTGAGCGATTTTCTTTGCTTCTGGGATCCAATTATTCCTTTCTAGTACAGCCAAGATTTCGTCTATTGGAACGGTTAGTCTTGGGTGATCCACTTGATTGACCCTGCTCTGGGTCGCTGGTTCGCTGATTCTAGGTCTTTGATAGATGTTAGGTCGTCTATCCTGGTCATTTTTATTATATTCTAATTGCTGGAAGACGTTGCCTTTTCTAAAAGATCGTTCATAGTCCACAGATCTTTAACTTTATTTTTGAGCCTGGAATCCTATCTTGCCTTTTCTAAAAGATCGTTCATAGTCCAGGAATCCTATCTTGCCGTTTTGAGCCTGAGATCGTAACTTTATTTTTGTTTTTATCTTTGAAAGAGTTCATCTCTTCCTTGGTCATATACTTAGATGCCAGGCTCATGATGTCCGCGAACGTTCTTGGTTGCTTTCGGCTGAGGGCGTTCCCAAACTGCCTATTTTTTGTGAGGTCGAAGAGAATCGAGATTATGTAATCAATATTGGGGGAATCGATTTTGAGTAATTCGACATCAAATCTTGCTAAATAATTCCTTAAAGATTCACCTTCTTGTTGATAAATGGTTCCTAAATAGCTCATCGGCAATTTTTTTCTTTTTTGACTGGCGAACTGCTGTGTCAGTTTGTTACATAATTCTCGAAAACTGAATATGGAGTTGGCTGGTTGTTTGGCGAACCAGTCCAAAGCTAATTTCTCTAGAGTGGTCACCATCAGCTTAGCGGTGAACTCCGCTGAGTGAGAATACAAGTTCATTATGTTTGTGAAACTAAATATGTAGTCATCCGGATCAGTGGTTCCGTCATATCTGGGTAGTCTACCCGGGACCTGTCCGATTGACTGTGCTTCTTTTATTTCTCTGCAGAAGGGAGAGCATGTTGCTAGGCTCTCCTGGAGTTCTGTGGTTCTGGGCCACGTGTTTTGAACGGATCGTAAGCATTGCTCGAGTCGTTCTTGTACCATCTTTTCGATTTCTATTTCCGAGAATTGCATAGTTCTTGGTCGATTTGGTATCGCCTCGCCAACGTCATCCTCGATGGGGATTATGGCGTGTTCCTTTGATTCGTTGTGTCGTGGTCTCCTTCGATCCGCTTTTCTTTGGATGTTGTCATTGGAGGGTTTTGATTTGTCCTGCTGCGGACTGTGTAGCGAGCGTCGCTCGGTTGCCGGGCTATCAGCTTGTTGAGAGATTTGATCGTTCTGCCTCGGCTTTCTTTGAGCGGGATTTGCTCTAGTAGTTCTAACGTTTTGGGGGACTCGTTCGAGTACTGTTGGGATATGCCTCGATTGTCAGTACAACAGAGTGCGGAAATTAAAATTTTTTAAGGCACACCCACAGATCCCATAATAATATCTCCAAGTTATATATACGAAAGACATAAAACAAAGCACAGAAATAATCTAACAAAGGGGGTTTTCGATTTTTACCTCACCACAGGCAAGGTGGTGGAAACCTCCAACTCTGATTCTGAACTCTGATTAAGGTTCTGGTTCACTGGAGTGATCCAAGCGTCTCACCTCCAGAGAAAAGTCCACACCAACTGGATTATGATGACACCTCTTAGTCTTAGGCTCAGAACTAGATCTAAGAGGCTTGTTGATGAAGGATTGTGCAGATCTATTTGACAGATCAAAATTCTGCACAAAAGGAATGAGGGAGAAGATTTGCGGCGGCGGCACTAGGGCCTTCACGGCGGCGGTGCGGCGGTGTTACGGCAGCACACGGCGGCGGCGCTAGGGCTTGGGCGGCGCAGGGTGGGGCGGATTTCCTAGGGCAAGAGAAGACTAGGGTTTTTGCTTAGATGTTCTCTCTCTGAGTTCTGTTAGAACTCTATTTATAAGCACTCCTCAAGTCCTAGGGTCACAAGATTCCTAATGGGCTTAGGAGTCCATTTCTTGCAAGCCCACCTTAATTTAATTAATTACTTAATTAAATATCCAGCCCATATTAATTAATTACTTAATTAATATTTAGTTTAATTAATCAATTGTCATTTAAATCAATTAAATCAATTAATTAATTTATCTCCCATTTGAATTAACACTTTAATTCACTTAATTGATTTAATTACTTTTAAATCAATTAATTCCTTTTATATTCCTACAGAACAGTCACCGTCCAATTGTATTGTGTGTGACCCTCTGGGTTCACCATCAATTGGCAGCAGGCTCACGAAACCTCGTGATTTAATTTATGAACAATAAATTGCTCCGATCAATTAAACTACCTTTAATTGACCACTCCTAGAATCAATTCCTCTATTAATTCAGGAGTACCCACACTTCATGGTCGATGTCTAGCCACAAGCCCATGAAGCCCAACATCAGGTGAATTGATATTTAGTGAACCTCACCTCATATAATTACCATGTACATACGGTCCTTCTGTCGACCAATTTCCCGATCAAGACTTAGGGTGTGTGAATTGATCGGCACCTCTAAATTTGTCTCGATAACTATACTTTCTAATTCAGGATAATATTCCAGTGTGACTCTTAAATTTGGAAACCCCTTTCCAAATCCGTCACCGACCACGGCCGTGGATTCCTTGGAAACATTATCTAAGAATCGTATAGGAAATATTCTCATCCATTACGATGAGTCAACAGATTCCATCTTGGTACTAACCACTCGCGTACATGTCCATACGCACCCAACCTAGGCATTTTTATGACCAAGCTAAGTGGCCTATACCTAGATCTAAGTACGCACTTTCATGCACCGAATTCGCCCTAGCACCTCAAGTCATAGGACTAAATCGTACACTATTATAATCCTTTGAGAAACATCCCATCACCGATATGCGTCATGCGCTTCCACAATGGGTTTCTCTGTTCGGGTCGTTCGATGCATTCGATCCTCCATCGAATCACCTAGTCATATGCACTGGCCTCAAATGCCTTGTTCATAAAACTACAACAAATTCACTCCGTGTGAATCATGCATAATCGTACAAGTCTTGACGATTCACTCGATACCCCGTCTCGATATGAATCTATGACTTGGAACATTTTCGAGATCACGACCTTTGAGACTGTTTCATGATAAGTGCACTCAGTACTGAAGTGTATAGTCCCATAGTCGTGAGTGATCTCAGGGTTTCAACCAATCGCTTAAATGTATTCGCGAGAGATGAAGTTGGCCATTGTTTATCCTTATACACATATAAATAAACTTGCGTATTATTACATTTATACTAAAGAAAGATAATGATAGTTCCAATACAAGCTAAATATATTGGCTTGCAGGGCACTATTCCATCAATCTCCCACTTGCCCTAAAGCCAATCACAAACGTTTCTAGGACCCATCTTTCTAAAGATGTTCTTCGAACTCATTTCATGACATAGCCTCCTTTTAGTGGATCCGCTAAGTTGTCTCCTGAGTCGACGCGATCCATTACGCGCGTTAACTCTACCAATGATTTCTCTAATCAAATGGTACTTTTCTTTCAATTATGTTTAGATTTCTGGTAAGATCTCGAATGCTTTGCTTTGACAACAGCTCCAATGTTATCATAGAAGATAACCATGAGCTTCGCAATGCTAGGCACTACATCCAACCATAGGATGAAGTTTTATATCTAAACACTTTCTTAAGTCGCATTCAATGCTACATTTAATGCTGCAATATATCTTGCTTCAGTGGTTTGAATGGTTACGGTGATTTGCTTGGAACCCTTTCAAATTTACCGTTGCCCCATTGAGGCAGGACATGTATCCAAAAATGGATGTTCTTAATTCATCCACATCAGACTGAAAATTCGAATCAGTGAATCCTTCGAATTTTAATTCTCCACTACCACCGTAGACCAAGAACAAATCCTTAGTCTTTGTCAAGAGCTTAAGGATATCTTTTACGGTGGTCCAGTACTTCTTCACTGGATTTTGACTAGCAACTGCTCGCGATACTTGAGCAAGTTCTACGTCTGGTCTAGTACATAGTAAAGCATGCCACATGCAACCTTTTGTTTGAAACATAAGGTATTTGAGACATTCTCCTTTATTCTCGTTTGATGTAGGGCACATCGATTTTGGAATAAGGGATACAGTGTCTTACTGGAAGCAATCCTTTCTTGGATTCTTCATACTGAATATTTCCAGTATTGATCCAATGTACTTAGATTTAGAGAGTGTCAGCATCTTTTTCTGATCTATTCTATAGATACGTATCCCAATACGCAAGATGCTTCTCCTAAATCTTTCATGGAGAATTGCATGGACAACCATGCTTTCGTCTGTGCTAACATTCCGATATCATACCAGATATTCAGAACATTATCGACATATAAAATATGAGCTTCATCGCGCTCCCACTAATCCTTTTGTACATTCATTGTTCATACTTGTCTTGATGAAGTCAAATGACTTGACTATCTCATCAGAACAAATGTGAATCTAAATGGATTCAGATATCGCTAATGGAGAAAAGGTTTCAACAAAGTCTGTTCCAGAACATTGTGAATAACCCTTTTACCACTAGTCGATTCTTAGAGGTCAACACCTCTCCATTCATTCCAAGTTTGAAGTTCCACTTACAAGTTATAGCCAACTTATAGGGATAAATCCCTCGGGTGGATCAATCAAGGTTATACCTTGTTGGAATGGATGAGATCCATTTTGGTTTGCATGGCTTCGAGCCACGCACCCGAGTCTATGTCTGACATCGCTTTCTTGATAGGTCATTGGATCACTTTCCACATTCTCGTTTTCGTGAATGAAACCAAATCGCTCTGGCTCCTTACGAATTCGATCAGACCTTCGAAGAGTAGGTGTACAAGTAGATTTAGTAAATTCTGGATTAACTCCCACTGTTTGCGGGGACGGGTCCAAATCTTGGACTCCATCAAGTTCCATGACGTTTCCATTTCCTTTGACGAGAGATTCATCAACAGAGGAACGGGTATCTTGAAGAAACGATTGTTTCTTATTGTCGTGGAACAGGTATCCAATGGATTTCGTTGGATACCCCACAATTATATACAAATTGGATCTACTAGCCAATTTATCTCCTTTCTCGTTTCTACCATCGGCCGGAGATCTCCATACTCAGAAGTAAGAGCATAGAGGTATTTTGCCATACCTTTCTTGGTAAAGCTTTGCAGGCACAAACTTTGAAGGTACTTTGCTTAGTATCTTCGATGCAGTCAGGAGCACTAACCCCTAGAATGCATAAGGAAGTTTTAACAAAACTCAATATGGATCGAACAATGCCTAACAATGTTAGATTCCATCTCTTTAGACACTTCAATAAGTTGAGGCGTCTTAGGAGGAGTTTGTTGTATGAGAATCTCATTCTCATTAAGATAATTGAGGAATCCTTGACAAGTATTTGCTATCTCAACTAGATCGAATGGTCGCAATAATTTGTCTTTGTTGATTCTCTACTTCGCATCGAAATACCTTGAAAGGTTTTTCGGATTTGTATCTCACTAGATTCATTTTTCACTAACGACCAATGTCATTAGCAAAAAGTACGAAGTATGAGTAATCTCCTCTCACAGTAACCTTTAGTGATCCATACTCATGGATTAAATCCAGATTTTATTTGGTTCGCTCTTGATTCCCTGTGACGGGAGATCTGGTCATCTCTCCTTTGAGACATGATTCGCAGGTTGGAAGTTCATCCAAGTTCTATTTTTCAAGAAGCTTAGGTGAAACCAACTTTTGAATCCTACTCTTGGAGATGTGTCCAAGTCTAGCATACCAAAGTTATGGATTATTATCTTTGTATTAATTGAATTTCATACATTAATTCAATAAAATTGAGCTAATGGTTTAATTCAATTAATTTACTTCCTTTCAATTAACTACTTTAATTGCTTCCCTTTTCCTTTTCAATTAACCCTTTAATTGAAACGTTGCTTAATTAATTAGATCATCTAATCAATTAAACACATCAGTGCCTTTCTTAGATGCAGTGGGATAATTCGACTTATAGGCTACTTGCGTTCTTTTGACTACCTTTATGGTCGAATTTAGAAGAGAATAAATTCTTCTTCATTTTACTCTTCTTTGACTTCGCAGTCCATGAAGTGTAAACGATCATTATAGGTTTATCCTATTTGCCTTTAACCAATTCTTTGGTTGATTCATGAAATGTGATCAACTTATCAAATAAGATCAGTTTATTTCAAGAGTCATTTGAATGAGCGGGAGGAGAATTTAGGAGGAAGTTAATGTTAAGATCACTTGCAGGCTTACGTTTAATCGATCCAGTTTTCAACTAGATTGATAAAACAAAGACAGTGATCCTTGACACTAGTTCCTTCAATTATTCTCGAGTTTTGAAACAATTCCTTTAGAAGTCTCAAATCATATTGATTCAAAACTACTCCTCAAAACAAGCCTTTTGAAGTGGAGGTTTGTTTCAGAAGACTGGTCCTCAAAACGGGCCTTTTGAGGTGGAAGCTTCAGACATGCTCCTCATGTTGCTTCCATAGCTCGTTCAATCTTGATGCTTATTTGAGGAAACGATCATTTAAGATTCCCATACTCTATAGGTGATTCGTTTCACTTTTGAGATTCATCTATATATGAGAAACGATCATTAATATTCCCATATTCTACAGGTGACTCGTTTCTTTTATTTTGACTTATCTCGTAAGCGCATAAGGCATAGGCTTATTTAAGAACATCATTCCCATTCTTGGAATTTAAGACAATTCTCAAGTTTCTTGCCTAGTCGATATTTTAATCCAGCTATTTTATTAGTCGAGGATAAATAGTAAAATGGATAATTACTGATATCTCAGTATCTAATTTAAAGAGAAGACAAACATTCAGTGGACTAGTTAATGAATAATACTTATAATCTACGAAGGTTGGACTTTCTATCGTAGAAGTTCTCCCACTATTTTATCGAAACAATTACCCCTTCAATTGTTCGGGAAATTCTATTTCCTAGTAGGTCTTGACGTCCCAGCGGCAATTAATTGCACCCACGACTCGTGGCCATACAACCAATTCCCCAGGTAGGCATACTTATTGCCAATTGTGTTACTCCACAACCTTCAAGCTATTTCGCCTCGGTTTTCGCACTTATCTAGCACTGCTACATCATAAGTGTTACTAATCGTTAAGTCTAACCCATCAATCATGATGAGCAACGGGCCCGGTCGTGAGTTCTCCGTAACTAGTTATCGGTCGATCCTCACATCCCGACCAATCCTCACCCTTGTCGTGTTTAGTTAAAAACAGGAGTCAAGGAATTTCACGTATTGTCCCTTTCTTCGACTCGGGTGCCAGACTCTGGATCACCTCTATCGATAAGTAGACAACATACGCTAGTCCCTATTGATGGAAGGCTTGGATTTATATAAATACTTCATTTTATTTTAATCCAATATGACTTAATATTTAATTCAAGAGGGGGTTTACTGGTTTGAAAGTTATACTAACTCTCCTCGAGATCTCACCGCTTCAATTATGCTTTATCTTTTATTACGATCTAGATTCTAGCGCGCATCTCATACAAGCTAAATATAAATCGACAAATAAATAAAAGCCATACAAGCCTAGCATGCATACTACCACAATATGTTTTCGATCGGGAGCCTCCTATGTGGGCCATCATCGAGCCATTGATGTTGGCCCTATTGGTCAATCTAAAGGGTTCTCAAACAGGCCTATGCTATTACATTAATCACCATGCATACATGGCCTTCATATCTCCTTGGGCTCCCATCTTGCTTGTAACGGGCCTCCATCCTAGACTAGGAAAGCATTAAAGCCCTATTCTATTACAAAGCCTTAAAATTTGCCCAAAAACATAAAAGGCTCGCAGGCCCTAATAAAAAACCAAACATTAAATTAAACCAATCACATCTACCCTAAGGTCAAAGCTCGGCTCGATCGAAAATCACGTAAACAGTTCACGTAGAGCAAGAAACATGTAAACAACATTTTACTTTCTCCTTTCTTTAATTTTAAAACATCCTTTTAAAACTAACTTCCATTGATTCTTACTTTTAGTCACTACTAATTATGACAAAATAAACTTTCGGGTAAACAAAATAAATTTTCCTGCTGAAAATCAGATTCTGTTTTTCAACTTTTGAAAATTGCATTTTCGGCCCCTCAATTATCGAAAATTGCACTTTGACCCCAAAAACTTTTAAAAAGTTACAAAAACACCCAAAGTAGTTTCGGCCAGCATTCCAGAAAATAAATTTTGAATTCTGAAAATTTTCGATTTTTCCAAACAGATCCTTGAAGTTTCGGTAATTGCAAAACAGTCCCTAAACTTTCGGAAATTACAAAATGACCCCCAAAAAGCGTGCGACCAGTTTGCGAAAACAGTCCAGAATTTTTGAAATTTCCAGATTCTAAAATTTCGAATTTTTAAGCCCTTTAAAACCCTAGTTTGCGATTTTGCCCAAAGAGTCCTGAAGTTTTCAAAAACTATGAAAACGCTATAGATCTGAAAAACAGTTTTACCCAATTGTAGATCTAGTCATAACAAGTAAGAATCAATCGACAGAACATAATTATCATGCGTTTTAATATACATAATTAAACATATAATATAAACACATATTATGTTCAAGCCTTTCGTATAATAATCATGGAGTTGGCTCTGATACCACTGTTGGGATATGCCTCGATTGTCAGTACAACAGAGTGCGGAAATTAAAATTTTTTAAGGCACACCCACAGATCCCATAATAATATCTCCAAGTTATATATACGAAAGACATAAAACAAAGCACAGAAATAATCTAACAAAGGGGGTTTTCGATTTTTACCTCACCACAGGCAAGGTGGTGGAAACCTCCAACTCTGATTCTGAACTCTGATTAAGGTTCTGGTTCACTGGAGTGATCCAAGCGTCTCACCTCCAGAGAAAAGTCCACACCAACTGGATTATGATGACACCTCTTAGTCTTAGGCTCAGAACTAGATCTAAGAGGCTTGTTGATGAAGGATTGTGCAGATCTATTTGACAGATCAAAATTCTGCACAAAAGGAATGAGGGAGAAGATTTGCGGCGGCGGCACTAGGGCTTTCACGGCGGCGGTGCGGCGGTGTTACGGCAGCACACGGCGGCGGCGCTAGGGCTTGGGCGGCGCAGGGTGGGGCGGATTTCCTAGGGCAAGAGAAGACTAGGGTTTTTGCTTAGATGTTCTCTCTCTGAGTTCTGTTAGAACTCTATTTATAAGCACTCCTCAAGTCCTAGGGTCACAAGATTCCTAATGGGCTTAGGAGTCCATTTCTTGCAAGCCCACCTTAATTTAATTAATTACTTAATTAAATATCCAGCCCATATTAATTAATTACTTAATTAATATTTAGTTTAATTAATCAATTGTCATTTAAATCAATTAAATCAATTAATTAATTTATCTCCCATTTGAATTAACACTTTAATTCACTTAATTGATTTAATTACTTTTAAATCAATTAATTCCTTTTATATTCCTACAGAACAGTCACCGTCCAATTGTATTGTGTGTGACCCTCTGGGTTCACCATCAATTGGCAGCAGGCTCACGAAACCTCGTGATTTAATTTATGAACAATAAATTGCTCCGATCAATTAAACTACCTTTAATTGACCACTCCTAGAATCAATTCCTCTATTAATTCAGGAGTACCCACACTTCATGGTCGATGTCTAGCCACAAGCCCATGAAGCCCAACATCAGGTGAATTGATATTTAGTGAACCTCACCTCATATAATTACCATGTACATACGGTCCTTCTGTCGACCAATTTCCCGATCAAGACTTAGGGTGTGTGAATTGATCGGCACCTCTAAATTTGTCTCGATAACTATACTTTCTAATTCAGGATAATATTCCAGTGTGACTCTTAAATTTGGAAACCCCTTTCCAAATCCGTCACCGACCACGGCCGTGGATTCCTTGGAAACATTATCTAAGAATCGTATAGGAAATATTCTCATCCATTACGATGAGTCAACAGATTCCATCTTGGTACTAACCACTCGCGTACATGTCCATACGCACCCAACCTAGGCATTTTTATGACCAAGCTAAGTGGCCTATACCTAGATCTAAGTACGCACTTTCATGCACTGAATTCGCCCTAGCACCTCAAGTCATAGGACTAAATCGTACACTATTATAATCCTTTGAGAAACATCCCATCACCGATATGCGTCATGCGCTTCCACAATGGGTTTCTCTGTTCGGGTCGTTCGATGCATTCGATCCTCCATCGAATCACCTAGTCATATGCACTGGCCTCAAATGCCTTGTTCATGAAACTACAACAAATTCACTCCGTGTGAATCATGCATAATCGTACAAGTCTTGACGATTCACTCGATACCCCGTCTCGATATGAATCTATGACTTGGAACATTTTCGAGATCACGACCTTTGAGACTGTTTCATGATAAGTGCACTCAGTACTGAAGTGTATAGTCCCATAGTCGTGAGTGATCTCAGGGTTTCAACCAATCGCTTAAATGTATTCGCGAGAGATGAAGTTGGCCATTGTTTATCCTTATACACATATAAATAAACTTGCGTATTATTACATTTATACTAAAGAAAGATAATGATAGTTCCAATACAAGCTAAATATATTGGCTTGCAGGGCACTATTCCATCAAGTACAAGTAATTCCTCTGGAGAGAGTGATTTAAGGAGCATAGCGATCTGTCGCAATTTCTCCTGAGCATCCGACAGGGAAACTGCGATCGTTGGAGTCACATGTTCTTCCGGTATTGACCAGTAGGAATCCCTTGTGGTTCCACCTGATTCTGTTGATGCTCATTCTGTTGCTGGCGGTCGTTGGATACACGGGCGTTATTATCGGTATTGCCCCGTAGATCCTCAGACGCATCATGCTGGTTGGTCGTGTTACTTCTTGCACCGTTACGAGCGCTCTTCCTGGGGTGAGCCATATGTCGATCGAATAATTAACCTAGCCCCTCGGTGGGCGCCAAATGATTTAACCGGATTTCGTCGGGTTAATTGTATCAGTGAATATGGGATATTGGGGATTCTCAATATATATGATTTATAGGGCTCTGTTACTTTATTCAGGATGGATCAATCACAAAGAAGAACAACTTTGAAGGAACAACAAGTAACTATCATAACCAATCATAAAAATAAGATGAATATGAAGAGAAAGCTCTTTTCATTTATTGAATAATAACTGGTTCTGCGGTTTATGCAGAATTCAATGGCGTATTTGCTGTGTATCGTCCCCCCAAAGGGCCTCTTTAATACAATGATTAACTAGGTATTTATATCATACTAAACCTAGCATTACAAGGAAAAATAATCCTAATAGGTCTCGGCCCAATTGTCCTTCTTGAGTCCGGAGTGTAGTCTTTTTGTCGAAGAGAGTTGTATTTGGCCGGGTCGATAAGATGATCCCGAACTGACTCGTCTGGTCGAACCGATCCTCAAATCTTCGGTCGATCCGCTCATTATAAGGTGTGCGAAATAGCCCCCATCAGATGGCGATTTTGGGGGGTTTTGTTCAATCTAACAAATAGGGCATATATCGGCAAAATTGAACCCACGGGAAGGAATTTGAGGGAGAGAGGATCTTTTTGAATATGGGTTTTGGATGAGACGGCCACAATCGGCGGCGTTGTGGCCGTAGAAGATGGCGGCAGTGAGTCTTGTGGTGAAGTCTGATCTTACGCGTTTTCGTGTGGTCGATCAAGGATAGAATTGCAGTGCGATATCAACAATATTAAATAGAAAGTAAAGACCAATAGTAATTGTATTCGAATTGTCTGAGTACAAATTACAAGTATTTGGGGTCCTACTCGAGCATTATTGGATGCCGTACAAGCTAGAGGGTGAAATACATATAGTCTAACCTATGCTATTGATTCCAAGCGACTCCGTGCAGTAGCCTCGAAGGAACAGCACCTGGGAAGTTGTGTCCATCGTCATAAATGCTTGGGGTATTTATAGTTGAGATTCGGGATCAGGTGAACCACCCACAGGTGTGCAATACTAAGCCCACAGGCCTGGGTCTGAGGTCGGCCCAACAGTGATTTTTGGATCGTGAATTCCCATAATGAAATCAGCGTACGATTTCCTGTGTGTTGGGCTCGAATTTACGCTCACGAGATCGAGAATGATGGTCTTCGATCTCAGAAGGGCCTATTAATATTTGGTTCCAAGTTTTCCCTTATCAATACTCCCCCACTTCTCGAGCGTAAAGAGAAAGCTTAAGCTCGAAGAAGTAATAACCGGACGCTGGGTGGACGAGCCATTTCTAAATAAACTTCAGATATGCGTCATTAAAAACCTAACTCGGAAAAACCCTATGGGATAAAAACCGAGCTAGGGAAAAAGAGTGCATAACTTGAAAACTATGTAATGGTGTTATCATAATATTACCCTTGTCGTTTAGTGTTGATATAGGATTTTTAGGTTAGGATCTTCTTGATGCCACCTATCGTGCTGCCATAGCTGATTTTCAACAATATTTCTATATTCCTTTGGTTTTGATATGGTAGAAGGATGGCGGGAAGCGGAAATCGACCCCTCTCATAAATATTTCTTTCGCCGTGTTGGTCCTCACTTTTATGATTTTTTGAAGATACCGGGGTCATAAGTGCAATTATAGGAAATATGACCTCAAGTTTAACTTTGTGGAGTTCAATCGTCGTGGTTACTCGGGGACCGGTTTGCAATTTCCCATTTTGTCCCCGTATATATACCTTGATGGAGGGCCGCTGTTCATTAAAGATTCTGAAGAGAAAAAACCCTAGATCGGAGCGAGTAAATCAATAAGTGCGTTCTAACAATTCTTTCTCGAGTAATCAATATATATTCATCATGTCCAATCCAGTAGATTTGAAAGGAAAATCCCCTGTTGTGGAAAATCGAGAAAATGATCAAGAGGTGAGGCAGGTCGTAAATGCTCGACTACACGGGGGGGAGAATCCGAAAGATTTGAGTCCCATTTCCGAATCTAACGGGGAGGAGAGAGAATTGTGCTCCGGGTCGGGAGATAATGGTGAAGGCGATTCGAGCGAAACCACGGTCTCCGAGGAGGAAGTTGCAGAGGATGGCGACCTTCCCTTAGGGAAAAATGAACAAAGAAAGTATAGACTAGGCGGCAATGTCGTGGTTACGATCTTCAACTGGGAGGAGCCGTCGACCAGTGCAGGGCTGAACATGACCGAGGATAGGGCGGACGAGATCGTTTGTTCCTTCGTGGAAGCAGACCTGGGAAAATTTGCAGGAAGACTTTGGTCAATATCTAGGTGTTGGATTTTCAATCATTCTTCCTACCCCCGAGCAACGAGTTACTGACCCTCCCGCTGGATGTCAAGCCTTTTATACTAAGCACTTTCATTATGGCTTACGTATCCCTTTTCCTCCTCTGATAGAAAGTATTTTGGAGGCTTTCGAGTTAACTCCCTCCCAGATACTACCAAATTCGATTGGGCTAATTATAGCTTTTTGCGTATTAATGAAAGCCAAAGGGAAAAAGGCTGTTTTTCAGAACTTCTGGCGAATATTTCAACTAAGTGCTTCCACGTCTTCGAACGCTGGTTATGTTTATTTTTCTCAGAGATCGAAAATCTCGATCCTATCAACCAACGTTAGCAGCAACTTGAAAGGCTGGAAAAATGAATTATTTTTTGTTCGTGGATCAGATTCTGCCACTTCCGAGGATAATCCCGAGCCCACTCCGTATGTGTGGCCTGGTGCAAGATCGTGGATTTATGGTAAACGTCGCCTTAGAGGAAAAATGAGTAATGAGATCTCGGACGAATTCCTGCAATCCCTTCGAGTTGACCCTCATCAGACAGCTCTGTTGACTCAGGAGGTAGTTCTGCGTTTGGCTGAGCTTAGTAGGTGCTCCTTTCCTGCCCCTCCCATCGAATACGGGAAGGCTCAGATCAATCCTGCTAATGCTCCTTCTTCATTAGGTGCGTTGAATTATTTTGATTTATTTTATATGGCTACAGCTAATTGCCTTTTATTTCTCAGCTGGGATCGTTGACGAATTTCGAACCTCCATAGCTGGCCCGGTCGTTGCATCGTTTTCTAAGGGTATCCAAGGTCGACCCCGCCTCAAAACATCGAAGATTTCCCGTAAGGTAGTAAGGTTCGCCCCTGGGGTTGATACTGCAGCGGCTCCGAACGCTATGGTGACCTTTTCCCAAACTGCCGTTGCGGGAACTTCTCATCCTCATTCCGCGGTTGAGGGGGCTTTTCAACCTTGAACTCTCGATCTCCGATCCGTTTTTCCCACCAGCTCTTCCAACCCGAACGAGGAAGGACTCAGCCATTATTCCCTACAGAAAGTTCGAGCTCAGAAGATACTAGAAGCGAGAATGACTCGCAAGAGAAATAGTGGTATCGCCGAGTCTTCTAGAAGGCTGAAGCCTTTTGGTCGAGGATCGGATCCGATTAAGTGTCGAGCAGGCCATTCCGAGCCAGACCTGGTTGATTTTATAGAGGATCATCTTCAAGCACCTAGGGCAGCTGGTTTCCCAGAGGATGGAACCATTGAGTCCGACTTGGGCCCAAACGGGGAACATGCCGTGGATAAGTCTCTTCGAATGTTCATGGCCGGGAGATTCAAGGATGACAATACAGCGTTATTCCTTAAAAGTGACTTCGAGCTCGCGGGTGAATTTGCCTATGCTCTTCAAAAGGTATATGAGTTCTTTTTACGAGCACTGACTTATCCTCAAAGTTTATGCTTCGCGTTTAATGTTTTGATTTCTTCTTTAGGTCGGGGACTTGTACCATCATCAAGCTTACCGACAGGCCACCTCAAACGAGGAATCTCAGATGGCTCAGAGTGCCCTTCACAATGTTCTTAGTGCTGAGGCTACTAAGGCTGATCAATTGAGGGATACTACGACCAAGTTATCTGAGGTTGAAAAGGAGCTCGAGGAGGTTAAGAAGAGCCTTGACGGGAAAAGGGCCCTTGAGGAAGAGGTAACCAAACTGAGATCGGATCTCGAGCATGCCAAGGCATTATCTGAACGGGCCTATGCGCGGGGTCGGGAAGAGGGCAGACTTCCCGCCATACGAGAATTCTTAGAGTGTCCCTTTCTTGATGCTTTAGTTCGCAAGCGGTCGGGTGAAATTAACCAGGCTATTTATTATAATGGAATTCAGCATCTCCTCTCAGCTGGAAAAGTTCAAGGCACCTTCGATGACTATCTTCCATGTATGGATCCTTATAAGAATATCTACGGAAAGGATTACATACCTTCCTCTCTTCCTCCCAAACTCGAAGGTTTGTCTGACCATGAGTTCGCTCCTCTTCTCGAGGAATTTGGAGTTCCGATGCCAAATCCCGATGAGCTCGAAGCCCAATCTGAGGACGAAGATGTAGATATTGAAGGTGATTCCCTCGATCAAGGGGAGCAAAGCACTCCTTCGTCTGATTCGAGTAAATCTGCGGCTGATGTGCAAAGTAATAATGGAGAAGAGAGCAACTCGAGCAACGATGATTCTTATAGCTCGGAAGGCGAATCTAGCGGAAAGAAGGAACGAGAGAGATCGGACCATAGCTCTGGCGTGAATGAATCCAGCCAGTAATGATGATTATAGCTATGTAATAGGACTTAGCGAACCATTGCAATTGTAAATTTGTTTTGTATTCTCCTGCTTTTCTCTATTTTGTGGATGCTTAAATTTTAATTTTTCCTTACTGCCGTGCTTGACCTATTGCCCGTTTGACCATCTTGTTGAATTTTATAACGTCATTCTTGCATACTTAGTTGCGTCATCGAATATTCCTTGGGAGTGGTGACTTACCAATTATTGTAATTCGCATGATGTCGCGTCTCTTATAAATATCAAGGTCATTTTACGTTGCTTTTACAATACCATTGCTCACAGTGATCGGAGCTTTAGAAAATTATTTCGGTCGAATCCTCACCCGGAAATTAAGAGATGAATAATGATTCGAACGCTTTCGCGATTTCTTCCGCACCTTTTCTCAAACCAAAAGGCGGTAGGAATATAAGGAAAAGGAGCCAAGCATCAATTAAATCCCTTACTTCTGATAAGCTAACCTTCCATGAAGGAAATAGATCTTCGACTGTTGCCCTTCCTTCATGCTTGAAAACCAGGGGCTCAAACAAGAGAATTAAAAATGTTTCTTTTGTGGAGGATGTATCTGGGTGCAGTCCTTTCCAATCCGTGCCTTCGTTGGTCGGGGAATCTTTTGATTTGTTGTTTCCTTCTGATGTCTTTCCATTTAAGAGAGACATAATTCCTTTTGATAAAGTGTCAGATGAAAAATCCGACCTGGACCTTCTTTGGGCCAATGTCTCTACCTCCGAGGCGGCTCTATCGACTGGAGAATATTCCTCGTTCTTGTTTCAGTCTGGGTTGGAATCCCTCGCCCAGGTAATTCTTACTAACCTCTTTAACTTGATTCTCTAATTTCTTTATTTCTGCCATGACGTATATTTTCATAAGTTCAGGCTGGCAAAGCCTTTTCTAAGCTTTATGCGTCGGCTAAGCATGAGATCGAACGTCGAGCTTCTATTTCACTCGAGCTGATCAGGAAAAAGATTGAGCTGGAACGCGCACTGGAAGCTAATAGGTTTTTAAAAGGAAGATTGTCTCAGGATAAGTTAAGTTCGGAATTAGAGAGACTCAAAGATATCTACGAGCGTGAGAAGAGAAACTCCGAGCTTCGTGAGAGGGAAGCCTATATTCGCGGGTACGCTGATCGTAGTGCTGAAGTTCGAAAAATCCTTTTCGAGAATAATTTCGTTTAGTAATATTGAGATTCTCCTTTGTAATCATGAGCTTGCTAAGATTTTTCTTTGTTGTAACACCATGCTTGTTGACACAATCCTTGTTGTAACGGTTGTAACGATAATATTGCCGACATGTTGCTCTCTCACTCTCTTTTTTTTTTTTTTTTTTTTTTTGTTTTGTTTTGTTTTTTTTTTTAATCATCTCTCAATTCTCGAGAAGTGCAACGGTCAGAGCTTTTAATGCTCGTATCGTGGCCGTTCAGTGCAAGAGATCTACACCATTATTACGGAATTCTCCCCCCTATATATAGCTTCCTAAATTACCTTCATTTTTTACTTTTCTGTAATCGTTTCATTCGATCAAGATGGTTGTGTTTTTACCTTCGTCTCTCCGCTCCATGTTCTTTTCAATTTGCGTTCGAGATTTTATTTCGAACCTCCTTTCCCAATTTCTTTGGAAATCCCATATGAAATCTTTCGACTAGGGTATCGACAGGCGAAAATAATTGCGACTAGGGTACCGGCAGGCGACCTGCTCTCTCTGATTCCAAGTCCTTGAGGCGGGCTCGACTTCCTGTACTCTGTCCTCCATCCAGTTGGGATAGCGGGTCTACTGCTGGAGAGGCTTTCCTATGCTTGATCTCCACGTCTTCGAGGCGGCTTCTTGAAGGATGTGGTCTTCGACTTGCTAGGAGTACCTCCAACTGGAGTTGCTTCCCTGTCTTTCGACTTGGTCCTTCATCGACCCATTTGCAAAGAAGCGTTGGATGAAGGGTAGAAGTGTAGTAGCCTTACTTTCTCTTCTTTGGGCATCTATTAGGATAACTATTTGTAATAGGGTTGATCTAGATGTACATTTTCCGACTAGCTTAACTTCTTGAGTGTAACCAAGAGTTCTCATGTAATTTATCTGAAAGTTTATGAATAATAAAAAAAAATTTCTTTTATATTGTTGTCGATCTTCGATTTTGTTCTTCGTCAATTGCAATCCTTGCGAGTCAACCTTCGAGATTCATAATAGATTTGAAGTTCGATCTTTGCGACCTTTGAATCTTCTGTGATATATGTCAGTGTAGGTTCCTCTTTGGAACAATAGTCGTCGTGGAGAAATATAATTTAGATCAATCTTGAATATACATTTTGACTTAAGGGGCATAGCAACGGCTTTCACCCTTAGTCGTTTCAGAGCATTTTTAGCCCGAGGGTCGTAGCAACAACTTTCACCCATTTGATAATTTCGATCTAAGGGGCATAGCAGAGGCTTTCACCCTTAGTCGTTTCAGAGCATTTTTAGCCCGAGGGTCGTAGCAACAGCTTTCACCCATTTGATAATTTCGATCTAAGGGGCATAGCAGAGGCTTTCACCCTTAGTCGTTTCAGAGTATTTTTAGCCCGAGGGTCGTAGCAACAGCTTTCACCCAATTGATAATTTCGATCTAAGGGGCATAGCAGAGGCTTTCACCCTTAGTCGTTTCAGAGCATTTTTAGCCCGAGGGTCGTAGCAACAGCTTTCACCCATTTGATAATTTCGATCTAAGGGGCATAGCAGAGGTTTTCACCCTTAGTCGTTTCAGAGTATTTTTAGCCCGAGGGTCGTAGCAACAGCTTTCACCCATTTGATAATTTCGATCTAAGGGGCATAGCAGAGGCTTTCACCCTTAGTCGTTTCAGAGCATTTTTAGCCCGAGGGTCGTAGCAACAGCTTTCACCCATTTGATAATTTCGATCTAAGGGGCATAGCAGAGGCTTTCACCCTTAGTCGTTTCAGAGCATTTTTAGCCCGAGGGTCGTAGCAACAGCTTTCACCCATTTGATAATTTCGATCTAAGGGGCATAGCAGAGGCTTTCACCCTTAGTCGTTTCAGAGCATTTTTAGCCCGAGGGTCGTAGCAACCGCTTTCACCCATTTGATAATTTCGATCTAAGGGCATAGCAGAGGCTTTCACCCTTAGTCGTTTCAGAGCATTTTTAGCCCGAGGGTCGTAGCAACAGCTTTCACCCATTTAATAATTTCGATCTAAGGGGCATAGCAGAGGCTTTCACCCTTAGTCGTTTCAGAGCATTTTTAGCCCGAGGGTCGTCACCCATTTTGATTTTCCGATCCAAGGGGCGTAGCAACGGCTTTCACCCTTGGTCGGTCTTCGAGGGTCATAGCAACAGCTTTCACCCGTTATAAGTTGATGGAGAAAAATAGAGATCGATAATAGATGAATATAAATCGGGAATATCCAGAATATGACGAATAAACAAGAATTTAGGCGAAATAAACTTTCATTGAATAAATACTCAGTCGAAATAAACATTCCTCGAACAACTTAGGCGAAATGAAACTTCATTGGACACGTAATTTACTGAATCACTAGAAACAAAGAAAGCAGAACAAGATGACTAAATAGTAGAAGCCTTGAATGTAACTATCTTCCAATATATCTTCTTAAATTAACCGCATTCCATGCACGAGGTAGTACTTCTCCATTAAGGTGAGCAATCTTGTAAGAACCTTTTCTTCCAACTTCCACGATCACAAAGGGGCCCTCCCAATTGGGTTGGAGTTTTCCCACGTGCTTTGACACTTCCACTTTCTTGAGCACCAGATCCCCCACTTTGAATGTTCGGATTCGAACATTTTGATTATAAGATTTTTCCATGCTAGATTTTGTGGATTGGATTTTCAATTTTGCACGATCCCTCCGACTATCTGCGTGATCAACTTCCATTTCCCTTAGAGATTGGTTTTTCTCGGGATCGTAAAACTCGACCCTGGGGGAAGGTACGAGGTTTTCTACTGGGATAACGGCCTCTGACCCATAAACCAGACTAAACGGAGTTTCTCCTGTTGCAGCTTTAACAGTGGTTCTATTGGCCCATAAAACCCCTGGAAGTTCATCGAGCCATTTTCCTTTTGCCTCAGATAGGCGTTTCTCCAAGGATCGAACTATTTCCCTGTTCACGACTTTCGTTTGCCCATTTTCTTGGGGATGCCCTACAGATGTGAAGTTCTGTTGTATTCCGAACTTTTCGCACCATTCAGTGATTCTTTTTTCGGCGAACTGCGTTCCGTTGTCTGATATTAAGATCCTAGGAATTCCGAATCTGCAGATAATATTTTTCCACAAGAAATTAATAACTTGGAACTGAGTGATTTTTGTCAGAGCAACACACTCCACCCATTTGCTGAAATATTCAACTGCAACCAGTACATAATTTTTTCGAGCTCTTGCCGTTGGAAAAGGCCCGACAATATCAATGCCCCATTTATCAAAAGGCCAACAAATAGGAATAGAATGCATGTGCTCAGCCGGTTGATGAATCAGGTTCGAATGAATTTGACAATGGTGGCATTTTTTCACATAATCAACAGAATCAGAGAAAAGAGTAGGCCAATAATATCCAGACCTCGAGCATTTAAGTGCTAAGGCCCGAGCACCACAATGGTTTCCCGCTTCCCCTTCATGAACCTCTTTTAAAATAGCATTGTAGTGAATTTCAGGGATACATTTTAACAGAATTCCTGAGGAGGATCGTTTATAGAGTTGATTATCGATCAGAGTAAACGATGGTGCTCTATATTTGATCCTCCGAGCCTCATTTGGGTTTTCCGGAAGTTTTCCTTCCTTGAGATAGGCAATAAGAGGGTTGCTCCATGAGTTGCTCGATTCTTCGATCTCCATGATATCGATTACAGGGGCCGCATCCAGTTCGATAGCAGATGTATCCGATAACAGCCACGTGATTATCCTCTCATTCTTTCCATCGGCCAAGCCTGAGAATTTTGACAATATATCTGCCCATAAATTTTCCTCTCTTGGCACAGGTTGAATATCGAACTTGTCAAATTGAGAGATCAATTTCTTCGTTCTGCTCAAGTATTTGATCATATTGAACTCCCTGGCCTCGTACGTGCCTTTTACCTGTCTATGAACAAGCTCTGAATCTGTTAATTCAACAATTGATTTTACCTTTGCTTTTAGAGCCATCTCCAGTCTTGCGATCAATGCTTCATACTCGGCCTCGTTGTTGGTCACGACGAAATCCAAAGTTATAGCATAACTCAAGTCCTCACCGTTGGGCCCCTGGAAATGAATTCCTACCCCACCTCCATCCTTGGTTGAGGATCCATCCACATGCATCAGCCAGACTTGATTTTTGGCTTCTTCAACCATACTAAGCTCGGAAATTGCTCCTTCTTTCAAGTTCGATAAACCCGTTGATTCGAGTACGAAGTCAGCTAATACCTGGGCCTTTATGGCGACCCGTGGTTGATACTCGATTTCGAACTGACCAAGCTCGACCGCCCATTTGATCAACCTGCCTGATGCTTCCGGTTTTGATAGGACCTGTCTCAAAGGTTGATTTGTTAGAACGATGATCTTGTATGTTTGAAAGTAAGGCCTTAACCTTCGGGCAGCTACCACTAAAGCCAGTGCGAATTTTTCGATCTCCATGTAGTTTTTCTCAGCACCCTGCAGTAGTTAACTTAAATAATAAACAGGTTTATGCTCAGTTTTATCAAGTTTCACCAAAACCGAACTAATGGCCTCTTCCGATACTGCTATGTATAAATACAGAGGTTCTCCTTCAGATGGTTTGGCCAGCATGGGTGGTGAGGTCAGGTACGCTTTCAACTCTTCGAAGGCCTTATCACATTCTGCATTCCACTCAAATTTCTTAGATTTTCGCAGAAGTTTGAAAAATGGTAAACTTTTGTCGGCAGATCGAGATATAAATCTATTCAATGAAATAATTTTTCCAATCAGACTTTGTACGTCCGAGAGTTTCCGTGGTGGCTGGAGATCGGTGATTGCTCGAATTTTTTCCGGGTTTTATTCAATTCCTCTTTCGTGGACTAGATACCCGAGGAATTTTCCCGATCGCACACCAAAAGTGCACTTGGCTGGGTTCAGCTTCATCCCATATTTTCTCAAGATTTCGAAACATCTGTCCAGGTGGCCAATGTGATCCTTCTCCGTCATACTCTTCACGAGCATGTCGTCTACATAGACTTCCATTATTTCGCCTATCAGTTCTTTGAACATCATGTTAACTAGTCTCTGATAGGTTGCACTTGCATTCCTTAATCCAAAAGGCATAACAATGAAGCAGTACACTCCCCGCTCAGTGATGAATGCTGTTTTATCCTGGTCTCTTTCATTCATGAAAATCTGATAAAACCCCTGGAAAGCATCCATCATACTAAATAACACGAAACCTGCGGTGGAACCTACTAGCATATCGATCCGAGGCAGTGGATAAGGGTCTCTTGGGCATAATTTATTTAGGTCGGTAAAGTCATTACACATCCTCCATTTGTTTTCGACCTTTTCGCCTTTAGAGACCAGGACCACGTTGCATAGCCATTCTGTGAACTTGATTTCCCTTATTTGACCTGCAGCTAATAATCTATCGACCTCAGCATTAATTATCTTGTCCTTCTCGCGACCATGGTTGCGCTTCTTCTGCCTTACAGGTTTTGCTTTCGGATCGATATTTAGCGAATGTGTTATCACTCGTGGGTCGATTCCCACGATATCATCCGAACTCCAGGCGAAAACGTCCACATTTTTCTGTAAAAATTCAATGAGCATGGTTTCGATGCCCTCGCTTAACTCCGTTCCAATTTTAGTGAACTTTTCAGGGGATCCTGGAACTAAAGTAACTTTTTTGTGGTCGGGCGCTTGTACGCTCATGTCAACGTTTTTTCCTTTATTTCCTTGAGATTTTTCGCAATCGGGGATTGGTGTTTTTAACTCAGACGCTAAATCACTTATCTTCCTCTTGATCGGGAGCTCGGGCTCCACTTTCTTTTTAATACTTAAAGACGAGTTATAACACTCCCATGTCATGTATTGATCGTTCCTCATCTCTCCCACTCCTCCCACAGTCGGAAACTTTATCTTTTGATGGTAGGTAGATACGACTGCTTTGAAGATATTTAGGGCTGGTCTCCCTAATATGGCGTTATAAGCGAATGATGTATCTACCACCAGAAATTTGATCATCCTTGTCACATTTCTTGGTTTGCTTCCTAGAGTCGTGCTTAAAAGAATGGTTCCAAGCGGAACTATTTCTGATCCACCAAATCCGACCAAAGGAGTGGTTACTTTATCTAGACGTGGGTGACAAATATTCATCCTTGTGAGAGCTTCTGACGAAATAATGTTTGCCGAACTTCCATTATCGACTAATACCCTCTTGACCTCGAAATTAGCAATTCTCAATTTCAATACCATGGAAAAATCTGGATCGTCCTCACTTATGTCCCAACTAACATCCGAGGGTCGATCGGCCTCACTGAAGCTTATCACTTGATTTTCCATGGATGGAGATTCTAAGGACAGAATCTCCTTCTTAGCAGAGATTCCCGCTTTTATCGATCTCATAGTTCTCTTTCTAGCATTTCTGCTATCACCTCCTGCTGGTCCTCCCACGATCATATTAATCACTCCATTTGACCGCTCTTCTGCTTGGCTTCGAATTTGCCTTTGCTGATTGTTAAATTTCCGCGGACTTCGGGATCTATATCGACTGTTATAGTTGCCATTTTTGACAAATTCTTTTAACTTTCCTTGGGCAATCAATTTTTCTATCTCTACCTTCAATTGGTAACAGTTTTCAGTACTATGTCCCCGAGCTCGATGATATCGACAGTACTGTTCGTAGCCAGGCGCGCCTGCTCTAGCCTGGGTGATCCTTTGAGCTTCGGGAATCAAATTCCCTTCTTCCAACACGGTTAGCACTTCTTCCTTTGAGGTGTTAAGTTCAGTAAATTGGACTTTACCTGGTCTCGGGGCTCACATGTGGCTTATAAGTATTAATTCGTTGCCAAACAGATCCTTTGTTCGATTCCCCATAATCACCAGGTTTTGGGATAGGGGCCCGATCTTGTTTCTTGTTGAGGGGGGATGTGATAGCATGCGAATTTTTCAATTTGTTCATGTCTTCTTGAATCATATACTTTTCAGCGATCTCCATTATTCGTTCGAAAGACTTTGGTTGTTTCCTACACAATGCGTTTCCGAACTGGGTGCTCCTAGTCAGTTCGAACATTAGGGAGGATAAATATTCGATCTGCGGAGTATCAACTTTCAAGAGTTCAATACTAAACCTTGCTAGCCATTGCCTTAACGTCTCTCCTTCCAATTGTTTTATAGTTCCCAGGTGGTTCGCCGGTAACCTTGGTTTCCTCTGGCTAGCGAATTGATGTTTTAGCTTATCACAGAATTCATCGAAGGAAAATATGGAGTTGGGCGATAATTTTCCGAACCAATCGAGAGCAATTCCTTCAAAAGTGGTAACCATGATCTTGCAACAGAAGTCCTCTGAATGTCCATACAAATTCATCACATTAACAAATCTATTGATGTGTTCCCCGGGGTCGGTAGTCCCGTTATACCGTGGTAGCCTTGTGGGCACCGTTTCCGAGTTTCGAGCTTCTCGTATCTCTCGACAAAATGGCGAGCAGCGCATTATACTGTTCGAAATCTCCCTGTCTCGTAGGTTCCCTCTAGTTAGAGTGTTTTCCCCTCGCCTGGCGGCCTGATTGTTACGGGGAATCTCTATCATCGTGTCTTCCTTTTCCAATTCCTTTGCTACTCTCTCAAGTACTATCTTTTCCAACTCTGACTCGGTAATTCTTTTGTAGGCCGGTTTTCTGCCTTCAACAGCGCCAGCAGTGTGGCTTTCTCCTACCACTGAATCATCCAAATTATGTACCGATCTTGGTGGGATCTCCGATCGGGCGTTGATTTTCGAGGGCATTGTTCGAGGAGGGTTTATTGCCGGGGCATGTGATATAGATCGCAGCATACTGTTTTCCTTCTGGATGTTCGAAGAAGGTATTTCAGGTCTGCCGTGAATTTCTGGTTGGTCTACGGGTGATTGATCGGCCCTTCCACTATTTAGGAATTCCCTGCACATTGTGCCTATGATGGATCTCAAGTCACCAACGGTTGTGTGGATCGGAACATTATCCTGAGGAACTGCTGGTGGAATTTCTGGTTGTTGAGCTGCGCGCGATAGGTTATCTGGCTCGTTGTTGACTGAATTTTGCGCTCCCGCTGCATGGGAAGGTTCTCTTCTAATATATATATTTCTCCTCGTAGTAGGCATATTTCGATCTAAAACTCGAGTAGGGCCCCACGGTGGGCGCCAATTGATCTTACGCGTTTTCGTGTGTTCGATCAAGGATAGAATTGCAGTGCGATATCAACAATATTAAATAGAAAGTAAAGACCAATAGTAATTGTATTCGAATTGTCTGAGTACAAATTACAAGTATTTGGGGTCCTACTCGAGGATTATTGGATGCCGTACAAGCTAGAGGGTGAAATACATATAGTCTAACCTATGCTATTGATTCCAAGCGACTCCGTGCAGTAGCCTCGAAGGAACAACACCTGGGAAGTTGTGTCCATCGTCATAAATGCTTGGAGTATTTATAGTTGAGATTCGGGATCAGGTGAACCACCCACAGGTGTGCAATACTAAGCCCACAGGCCTGGGCCTGAGGTCGGCCCAACAGTGATTTTTGGATCGTGAATTCCCATAATGAAATCAGCGTACGATTTCCTGTGTGTTGGGCTCGAATTTACGCTCACGAGATCGAGAATGATGGTCTTCGATCTCAGAAGGGCCTATTAATATTTGGCTCCAAGTTTTCCCTTATCAAAGTCGATTAAGAAGAGGGAGAGAATATCTGAAATTGAAGACGGGTTCTTTGTTTTGTAAAGACCCGTAAGGGACCCGCTACCAACCTATTAAAAACCCTTTAACTTTTAAGTTAGACCCGAACCGACCCAACCCAATAAATAATATCCATTAATGGGTTGGGTCATAATGGGTCTGGGCGGATCATGGGCTGCCCATTGGGTCCAGACCCAATTTGCCACCCACACCTAAGACGATCTTCCAAGTGCAAAAGTTTAGTAGGAAAAATTGTCGCATTAAACAGACTCATCTCCAAGTAAGCGAATAGAAGTTTGCCTTTCTTTCAAACTTTACGCAAGGCGAAAAACTTTGTTTGGACTTAAGAGTGTGATCAAGCATTCAACCAACTAAAAACATACTTAACTTCTTCTCCATTATTAGCCAAACCAACCGAAGGTGAATCATTGTACATTTACATATCCATCTCCACAGTTGCCACTAGTTTCGTTTTGGTAAAGATAGAAGGCACTGAACATAAGCCTGTCTACTATCTAATCAAATTACTACAAGGAGCGGAGAAGAATTATTTGGAGATAGAGAAATTTGCTTTAGCCTTAGTAGTGGCAGCCCGCAAACTCCGACCATACTTTTTGACCTATAAAATAGTCGTGCTCACAAACCAACCACTGAAACAGGTCTTGGCGAAGCCAGAAGCCTCTGGAAGATTGATCAAATGGGCGATCGAATTAGGACAATTCGAAATTAAATATAAACCACGAGTCGCTATTAAGGCTCAAGTCCTGGCTGACTTTCTATTAGAAACTCCGACCTCAATATAAGAACCTAACGACTCGACCGGTTGTGATAACGATATCTTGATTGTCGAAAGTCACACTTGGCTAATGCATGTCGACGGTGCCTCGAGCAAAGAAGGAGGCAGTGCTGGAATCAATTTTACCGGTCCAAATAATGAAGATATAAACTATGCAATCACGTTAGACTTCGTGGTGACTAACAACGAAGCGGAGTATGAAGCATTGATTGCAGGAATGGAAATGGCGATCAAACCCAACATAAAAAGCCTCAACGAAGCGGAGTATGAAGCATTGATTGCAGGAATGGAAATGGTGATCAAACCCAACATAAAAAGCCTCAAGGTATTAACTGATTTAGAATTGGTACAGAGACAAATTGAAGGTCTATACGAAGCAAAGGAATTCAACATGATCAAGTACCTCGCCAAAGTAAAAGAATTGACTGGGAAATTCGAGAATTTCGAAATACAGAATGTTCCCCGTTCCGAAAATAAATGGGCGGATCAACTCTCTAGATATACGGGATCAAGAGATGGCCGAACAGAAAGAGTGATCAATTGGTTGATCACGAATACCAAGCCATCGACATTGACGAGACGCCCGTCGCTGAAATGATGGAAATTGAAGTAGCAGAAAAGAACTGGATGACTCCAATGATAGATTACCTCCGGGAAGGAAACCTGCCACTTGACCTAAATGAGGCTCGGAAAATAAAATAACGAGCACCAACAAAACAAGTGTGTCGATGGAAGTTCATAGTGTGTCGATTTGGCATCCCACGAATCCTAATTTCTGACAATGGAACTCAATTCGCGGGAAAACAAGTGCTGGAATGATGCTCTAAGTTGGGAATTCAACAAAACTTTACCTCGTTAGGACACCCAAAAGTGACGGACTTACTGGTTAAAACCAATAATTGGTAAACAATCTAAGTCACAGAATTGAGTAAAATCGATTCAATCGATAAACACTCTTCGATCTCCAAAAGCCACGGACTTACTGGTTAAAACCAATAATTGGTAAACAACCTAAGTCAAAGAATTGAGTAAAATCGATTCAATCGATAAACACTCTTCGATCTCCAAAAGCGAGGGACTTACTGGTTAAAACCAATAATTGGTAAATAACCTAAGTCAAAGAATTGAGTAAAATCGATTCAATCGATAAACACTCTTCGATCTCCAAAAGCGAGGGACTTACTGGTTAAAACCAATAATTGGTAAACAACCTAAGTCAAAGAATTGAGTAAAATCGATTCAATCGATAAACACTCTTCGATCTCCAAAAGCGATGGACTTACTGGTTAAAACCAATAATTGGTAAATAACCTAAGTCAAAGAATTGAGTAAATCGATCATGTGACGCCCGACTAACTCAATTGACTTAACACTTGTAAATGTCGATTTAATTGAATTGGTCGTGTGTCAATTCTAACAAAACATTCCATGGTATAAGATAAGTACTATAATTATAATCTATACAGCGGAAGTTCTAGACTTACAAAGTTTCAAAACAAAGAGTGACTCATATTTAAATTAACGCATATTAGTCACTTTGTCCTACTTTACGTATTACAATCCAAAAGAGAATCCAAACCTAGCACTTAATATGTTGACATCTAACATATGATAATAAAGTGTTTACATATATGACTTATGAAACTCAACAATTATCTCGCATTCTTCATCTCTTGATTCTTAGTTTCCAAAGTCAATCTGAGAAAAGAACAACAATAGAAAGAGGAGTAAGTCTTGTTCGACTTAGTGAGGAATTGTGATGCCAAAACAAAGGTATATACGTATTAACAAGAATATGGATAGTGAACTAGAAAGGAATAGAAAAATTAGAGAGTATATGAAGCATTATTTATAAGATCAAGAAGTAAGGAGAACGAAATTCAGAATTTCATGTTCTTACTCGGTAAACAAAAAAATAATCAAGTACAAATCTTATCCACCTTATACCTCCCTACGAGAAGCTACCTCGCCAAACAAAAACAGAGGACATGCCCGGGTGCATGTCAGTTCAGTTCGGATCACTTACCCGTAACTAAACCACAGAGGGGTACTAATCAAAGAGATCATATACCGACAACCCGATGTCGCCCAGACGTCAACATTGTTAGTCCTAGGGCCCAACTTCCCAAGGGTGTCCCCAAGGGTGATAGTAACATAACAAAAGATATACATATTTAGAATATCAAAGTTGTTCTTGTTCTCAGGGCGGTGTGCCAAGAGGGATGAAGAAAGAACGAGAAGCCTCACCCGAAGTTCAATTCTATCTTGTTAACTTGTATTCTCCGGACCTAATTTAAGTAAGCACTTATTAAAATCTGTAGTATATTATAATAATCACTAGACTTGAAGTAAACTAAGAATAATGGAACTATAAGCTAGGAGTTTCAGATAGTGTAAATAAAGTAACAAACAAATTATCTCGTGTAATCAGTTTTTACTTTTAGTGTTGGCAGCAAGGCTTACTATTTGAATAACTTTTTACATATGTAATGGAATGACCTGGAACAAAATCCTATTGTTTCCTAACACAAAATAGTTTCATTTGATTTAAGGACATAATTTTAAATGGTCAGAATCAATAGTATATAAAAGTTAGAAATTCCAGCAGAAGTTCAAAAAGAATTCAGGATAGGTTGATTAACACTTTCTCTTTTGAACTAGTTAATAGAAGGTATATACAAAGGTTAGCCCTTTTTCATAACATAAAAGCCATAAATTAACAGAAGATATTATAAGGTTATGAAAAGTAAAATTATGTCATAAGATGAGTCAAAAATAAACATAAACACTCAAAACCCTGTTTGAGCTGTTCTGAAATCGAGCCACCACCGGCATATGATCCTGACATGGCAGACTAAAATACTACTTGAACACACAAAATTTTGTCTTCTTTCCAACCCAACAATCAGATTCTAAAAATTCCAAACCGAACTCAACTTATAGGCTAAATAATAACACTGCGCATAATTGTGTAGATTATAAGTTTACCTTAATAACTTCTTTGGTAAGTGATGGATTGAGACAAGACTTGAACCTACTTCTTCCCAACATTAAATTGATTCAAATATTAACTGGAATCAAAAGTTTTTCATTAGATATTAGGTATTAAAGAGAAGAACTTCAGGTGTATAAGTTAGGAGAAGAATTCTTACCTTGACTTGCTTCTATTTCTTCCTAGAGTTCTTAAGCTCTTATGGACGTTTTCTTAACTGATTGGAGGAAAGTATGCCTTGTTCAATGACTCTATACTTATCTTAAATAGGAAGGAATAATGGCTTTATTGTAATAATGTTAAGAGGTTGGGGTAAAAGTTTTCTTGTCTAGATTTTTCTTACCTTAAGTCTTGTTTGGTGAAACTTTGTTTCACCTATTTACTTATGAAAATGGGAAAATTGCTTTTTTGGTACCATAGGATATGCTAATTTGCACATTTGGTACCATTGGATACGAAAATGCAAATTTGTTACCATAGGATATGTTTTCATTGCAATTTTGGTACCTAACCCAATTTTTCTACAAAGTTAATGGCAATTTTGATAGTATAGTGTCCAGCAAGCCAATATTAATTAGCTTGTTGAAGTACTATTTTCTTATGGTTTATAATTAATATGCCCGTTCATTCATAGTACGTGAAATTGAACAATGGCAACTTCATCTCTCGCGAACTTATCTAAGCGATTGGATGAAATCCTAAGGTCACAATAGACTAAGGGACGATTAACTTCAGTACTGAGTGCAATCATGAAACAGTCTGAAAGGTCGTGATCTTAAAATCGTTCCAAGTCATAGATTCCGAATGAGATGGGGTATCGTAGGAATCGCCAAGACTTGTACAAGTATGCATGATTCACATGGAGTGAATTTGTAGCGTTTCATGAGCAAGGCATTTGAGGCCAGTGCATATGAGTAGGTGGTTCAATGGAGGATTGAATGCATCGAACGACCCGAACAGAGAAACCCATTGTGGAAGCGCATGACGCATATCGGTGATGGGATGTTTCTCAAGGCTTATAATAGTGTACGATTTAGTCCTTAGACTTGAGGTGCTAGGGCGAATTCGGTGCACGAGTGTACGCGATTGGCTAGTACTAAGAAAGGATCTATCGACTCATCCTGATAAGATGAGAGAATTTCCTGTACGTTCTTCGATAATATGTTCCTAGAAACCCATGGCCATGGTTGGTGACGAATTTGGAAAGGGGTTTCCAAATTTAGCAGTCATACCGGAATTATTATCCAGAATTAGAAAGTACAGTATCGAGATAATTAGAGGTGCCGATCAATTCACAAACCCTAGGTCTCGATCGAGAAATCATCGTGGAAGAACCGTATGTACATGGCAATTATAAGAGGTGAGGTTCACAATTATCAATTCACCTTTAATTGGGCTTCATGGGCTTGTGGCTAGACATCGACCATGAAGTGTGGGTACTCCTGAATTAATAAGGTAATTAATTCTGGAGTGGTTAATTAAAAGTTGTTTAATTGATGGGAGCATTTAATTGCTCGTTAATTAAATCACGAAAGTAGTGGGCCTGCTGCCAGTTGATGGTGAACCCAAAGGGTCACATACAATACAATTGGACGGTGACTGTCGAAAAGGAAATGTATGATTTAAAGTTGTTAAATCAAAGTAATTGAATTATGGTATTAATTCAATAGGAGAATATTGATTAGATATCTAATTGATTAATGTTCAAATTAATTAATTAGAGTTATCTGATTAATTATGAAATTAATTAAAGTAGTTAATTAATTGGAAGAATAAATTAACCAATTTTGGTATTGGATAATTATGGGTTAATTTTGCAATTATCTTGAAATAGGGGTAGGGGGCGATTTTGACAATTAAAGGAAAAGGAGTTTTGATTCTTGAAGGACAAGCAAGAAGAGATCTATCAAATCTCACATTCCCAAGTGGATAAGGAATGAAAGATTTGGAGATTTGATAGATAAGGGAAGAAGATATCTATCAAGAGAATGATTCTTCTCTTATAAATACTCTTCTCTCTTCTCTTCATAAGAGGCTTGCACAAGATACACAACCCTAAAAAAAAAAGCTTTTGAGAGAACAAAATTTTTGCTGAAAATTGAGAGAGAAAATCGATTACACAAGTGAGGAAAATCAGATTTTTGACAAGAATATTCAATTGCAAATCGCCTCCTTTACTTTCGCCCCAAACCCTAGTCGCCCAAGATCAACCTTGGCCGAAGCCAAACTCGACCAGATATGTCCTGGTCGAACCCTGTTCGAATCACACAAGTCCTCTGATTCGATTCTTCCATCTGCATCTCCTAATCCTGATCAAGATCTTAAGTCCAGATCCAGATCTGAAATCGTTTGCTGACAAACATGCGAGATCCAGTTCGTAGCCTAAGACTTGTAGGTGTCACTACAATCCAGTTGGTGTGGACTAAACTTTGGAGGTGAGACACATGGATCACTCAAGCTGTGGATCGAACCAAACACCTGGAGGAAACCACCACAAAACCGTGGTGAGGTAAATTGCGATTAACCCCCTGTGTTTATTTAATTGTTTGATTCAACCTTTTCGTATAATTAACTGTGGAGAAAGATTTATGGGACTATTAGGGAACTCGAAAAATTTTAAATTCCGCACTTTGTTGTATTGACAATCGAGCCCCATGATAGAATATCCCAACAGTGGTATCAGAGCCAACTCCATACGTTTTTTATACGAAAAGGCCTGAACATAATGAGTTTTCACTGTATATGCTTGATTGTATGTATGAGAACGCGTGATAATTATGTTCTGTTGATTGAATTCTTGCTTGTTATGACTGGATCTATGATTGGGTAAAATTGCCTTTTAAGATCTGTGGCGACTTTATAGTTTTTCGAAAAATCAGGACTCTTTGTGCAATTAATCGCAAATCTCAAAATTCAGGGTTGAAAATTAATTTTTCTGTTTCTGGAAATTTTTGTAAAATCTGGACTATTTTTGAAAATTCAATCGCACGGGTTTTTTGGGCTGTTTTGCAATTTCCAAAAATTCAAGGACTGTTTTGTAATTTCCAAAAGTTCAGGGGTCAGTTTGCAAATTCGAAAATTTTCTGGATTTCAAAATTTTATTTTCTGGTCCTTCTGTCCGAAAACTGTTTTGGGGGTAATTTGTAACTTTTCAAAAGTTTTTGGGGTCAAAAGTTCAATTTCCGAAAGTATAGGGGCTGAACTGCAATTTTCAAAAGTTGAAAAATCAGAATCTTAATATGAGGCAGAAAACTTGTTTTATTTATCCGAGAATTTATTTGTCATAATTAGTAGTGACTAAAAAGCAAGAATCATAGGAAGTTAGTTTTAAAAGGTAGTTTTAAAATTAAGAAAGAAATACGTAAAAGTTGTTTGCATGTTTCATGCTCTACGTGAACTGCTTACGTGGTTTTCGATCGCGCCGAACCTTGACCTTAGGTTAGATGTGATTGGTTTAATTTAATGCATGGTTTTTATTGAGCCTGTTATTATTTTTGGGTCACTTTGAGCCTTTGTAATAGAATAGAGCTTTACTGCTTTCCTAGTCTAGGATGGAGGCCCGTTTACAAGCAAGGTGGGAGCCCAAGAAGAATTGAAGGCCATGTATGAATGGTACATTGTGTAATAGCATAGGTCCTTTGAGAACCCTTTAGATTGACCAATTGGGCCAACATCATTGGCTCGATGATGGCCTGCATAGGAGGCTCCCGATCGAAAACATATTGTGGTAGTATGCATGCTAGGCTTGTATGGCTTTTACTTATTAGTCGATTTATGATTGCTTGTCTGTTTGCGCACTAGAATCTAGATCGTAAATAAAAGATAAAGCATATTTGAAGCGGTGAGATCTCGAGGAGAGTTTTCTTAAACTTTCAAAACAGAAAATTCCCCTCTCGAATAAATATTAAGTCATATTGGGTTAAATATAAAATAAAGTTTTATAAATCCAAGCCTTCCATTAATAGGGACTAGTATATGTTGTCTACTTATCGATAGAGGTGATCCAGTGTCTGGCACCCGAGTCGAAGAAAGGGGCAATACACGAAATTCCTTGATTCTAGTTTTCTAAAAACTTGACAAGGGTAGGGACTGGTCGGGACGTGAAGATCGACCGATAACTAGTTACGGAGAATTCATGACCTGGCCCGTTTCTTATCATTATTAATGGGATAGACTTAACGCGTAGTAACATTTATGATGTAGCAGTGCTAGATAAATGCGAAAAACGAGGCAAAATAGCTTGAAGGTTGTGTAGTAGACACAATTGGTAAAATGTATACCTACCTAGGGAATTAATTGTATGGCCACGAGTCGTGGGTGCAACTAATTGCTGCTGGGACGTCAAGACCTACTAGGAAATAGATTTTTCCCGAAACTAGAAAGGGTTATTGTTTCGATAAAATAGTGGGAGAACTTTTTCGATAAAAAGTCCAAATTTCGTTAATTATATGTATTAATATTAAACCTGTCTGCTTATAGTTGTCTGTTTTATTGTTAGCCATTTACCATCAAAACGATGGTTAGTGCGCATTAGAAACGAACCAACTTTGGGGTCCATTATGCGCAATTATCTTCACGAGACAAGCATGGCTGAGTTTAACAATGTTAGAGAATATTGTTCATACTTAACCAAAATGTTAAAACGAATCAAAAAGTTTGGAGCTCAATTGTCTTTAGAAGATGAGATAGAAATAACTCTCAATGGCTTGTCTGACATCTTCACTCATTTCATGCAACATTGTATTATTCCGCTTGATGGAATTAAAACAATACACTTGCATGAGTTATTAGATAAATATGAGGAAGCTCATCTGCAAGGATGGGGTCTGCATGAAAGGAATTGCCACATGTGTAAGTACGAAAAGAAATTAAGGAGGCTTGCTGAAAAGAAATTCCTGAACAGACTTAACAACGGTATGACTTAAAGTTATACACCTGTTAATTCTTTTGATGTAAGACATCTGATAAACCTTCATTTCTGTAAAAGTGTTTGCAGGTGATGATGGTATTCCCTCTCCACCTAAAAGGAGGAAATTCCTTAAAAGGAAGATGCAAGTAGTGCAAAGAGACATGAGGGGATGTTGCTTCAGGGATTGGGTCAAGGACTATCTGGACCTGGACATTACTTTTTAGCAAAAGAAGTTTTCGTATTAGCATGAGTTTTTAGTTTTAGTTTATTTTGAGTATTATTTCAAATTTTGTACAAGACATTATTGCTTTACCATTGAGAATGGAATTTATTTAATTAGAGCTATTTAACTTTGTACAAATGTTGATGTTTTGAAACATAGAAATAAACAATGATAAACAAATCAAAACTTCGAAGACTATATGCTGAATCGAAAAACTGGATAATCGTCCGCGCTTGAAATTTTTATTTTGGACATTCTTCCTAAAGAAAGATTCGAAAGGAAAGTTTTTTGTCTACTGTTCTTGAAATAAGGAACTTGGATAAAACTCCGAACTTTCAAATCTTGTCTTAAAGGAATAATAACCGAAATAAAGGATTGCTAGGCATTCCAAACATTTCTAATCAATTAGAACTAAAAGCACTAGTTCAAAAGGATACTATTTCATATATACTCGCGATTATCAATCGTTAAAGTATATTTGTACATTGTAGAAAGTACAATTCTAAAACTGTTGAAGTAACTCAATAGACGTTTTGGAAATGAAGTAACTAGATGCATCATGTCAAAGGCAATTTGATCTAATCTAACTTGCTGAAACATAAGCAACTGAATCCTCGATTATCTAAAGGAGAATAGAATTCTAAACAAAGCAAATCAAAGAAGAAGGTCGAACTTTGATAAAACATGGTTCGACTCTCGACTATGGTCTTGCTAAATTCCTATATTCACATTAGGGGATAGCCTCCCCTGACTCTTCAAAAATACTTGGTCTAGTATTTTTCGAAGTAAGTTCTTACACCGCCATGTCATCTAAGACATAGCAACACACCCTTATATGAGAAATTATATGGTAGATCTGATTCATATAAAGTTTGTGGGGTATCCGACGAAATCCATTGGATACCTGTTCTACGACAAAGAGAAACGAAAGTATCTCGTAAGAAGCTTGTTCCTCTGTTGACGAAACTCTTGTCAAAGGAAATAAGGAATGTCATAGAACTTGATGAAGTCCACGAACTGGACCCATCCCCACAAACAGTGGGAGTAAACCCTGAAACCTGCTGAACCGATCCATGCACAAATAATGGATATGGCATGAAGCCATAAGATTCAAAGTGGAAACTTTGACTCACCTAATGGCGATAGGTCACTCCTCAAAAGTCCTTCCAGGACCAATGAGAATACCTTCTCCATTTGCTACGTAAAAACCCATTTCAAAACTATTAGCCATAGAAAGGTGGTTTTGACTACCGAAGAATGACTGTTGGATATGAATCCTGCATCTCACAATTGAAAAATTGATGAGAAGATCTCTATACAAATCCAAAGGTCAATGTGTGACTTTTTCCCCAACATGGAACATGCAACATGATAAGTCAATCAAGAATGTTGAAATTGTCAAAAGGCATATGGATTCCAAATGTGCAAGAGGATCAGTGGGAGCATAGTTAAATTCGCAACGCAACGAGATGTTGATCTACGCATCAAGTACGATATGAGAATATCAGAGAAGCACAGACGAAAGCGTGTTATTCACGCAATTTTCCATGATAAGATTTGGGAACTACATCTCACGTACTGACAATACGTATTTATGGAGATAAAAGCAAAGTAGATGTTGCAATTCACCAAATCGAAGTACAAAGACTGTATATTGATTAAATTCAATATGGAAGAATCCAAGAAAGGATTAGTTCCAAAGAGACAAAATTTCTCTTACTTATTTAATGAGCCCTACATATAAATGAGTAAAGAAGTAACTATCTCAAGAAGCTTTATGCTTTTGCATTTGGATTGCATGTAGCATGCAATGTCTTGTACTAGACCTAACTCATCAAAAGCTCTGACCTTTCACGAGCTACTGATAGTCAAACACCAGTAAAGGACACTGGACTACCATAAAAGCAATCCTCGAAGATACTTAAGGGATATAATGCTGGTTTGTGGTAGTAATGGAAAATTGAAAACTCGAAGATTTAGAATTTTGAGATTTCCAGTCTGAAGTGGATGATTTATTTTGTCTCGATGGAGCGAAGGTAAATTGGAAGAAATTCCAATAGTATACCATTGCCGACTCAAACAAAATATACGCACCATTGTGATGCTGCACAAGAGAAAGTGTTTAGATGAGAAACATTCGCCCAATGATTGGATGAATTACCTAGCATGGCAAAAGCCTGTCATAATCTTAACCGATTTAAACAAGGCAATTGCTCAATGAAAGGGAAACGAGATCTCACTGATGATCTGAACACAGTATCATATGATTGAACAAGTCATAGATAACTGAGACGAGTAAAAGTACTACGTTATCTCAAAAGGACAAACTTAACAGATCCACTAATTAAGCTCTTTCACAAATAGGGTTCGAGGGACATCTTGGTATAGATGGGTCTTAGAAATGTTGTGATTGGCTTTAGGGCAAGTGGGAGATTGATAGTATAGTGCCCAGCAAGCCAATATTAATTAGCTTGTTGAAGTACTATTTTCTTATGGTTTATAATTAATATGCCCGTTCATTCATAGTACGTGAAATTGAACAATGGCCAACTTCATCTCTCGCGAACTTATCTAAGCGATTGGATGAAATCCTAAGGTCACAATAGACTATGGGACGATTCACTTCAGTACTGAGTGCAATCATGAAACAGTCTCAAAGGTCGTGATCTTAAAACCGTTCCAAGTCATAGATTTCGAACGAGATGGGGTATCGTAGGAATCGCCAAGACTTGTACAAGTATGCATGATTCACATGGAGTGAATTTGTAGCGTTTCATGAGCAAGACATTTGAGGCCAGTGCATATGAGTAGGTGGTTCAATGGAGGATTGAATGCATCGAACGACCCGAACAGAGAAACCCATTGTGGAAGCGCATGACGCATATCGGTGATGGGATGTTTCTCAAGGCTTATAATAGTGTACGATTTAGTCCTTAGACTTGAGGTGCTAGGGCGAATTCGGTGCACGAGTGTGCGTACTTAGATTTAGGTACTGGTCACGTAGCCTGGCCACAAAGTGCCTAAGTCGGGTGCGTACACAACTGTACGCGAGTGGTTAGAACTAAGAAAGGATCTATCGACTCATCCTGATAAGATGAGAGAATTTCCTGTACGTTCTTCGATAATATGTTCCTAGAAACCCATGGCCATGGTTGGTGACGAATTTGGGAAGGGGTTTCCAAATTTAGCAGTCACACCGGAATTATTATCCAGAATTAGAAAGTACAGTATCGAGATAATTAGAGGTGCCGATCAATTCACACACCCTAGGTCTCGATAGGAAAATCATCGTGGAAGGACCGTATGTACATGGCAATTATAAGAGATGAGGTTCACAATTATCAATTCACCTTTAATTGGGCTTCATGGGCTTGTGGCTAGACATCGACCATGAAGTGTGGGTACTCCTGAATTAATAAGGAAATTAATTCTGGAGTGGTCAATTAAAAGTTGTTTAATTGATCGGAGCATTTAATTGTTCGTTAATTAAATCACGAAAGTAGAGGGCCTGCTGCCAGTTGATGGTGAACCCAGAGGGTCACACACAATACAATTGGACGGTGACTGTCGAAAAGGAAATGTATGATTTAAAGTTGTTAAATCAAAGTAATTGAATTATGGTATTAATTCAATAGGAGAATATTGATTAGATATCTAATTGATTAATGTTCAAATTAATTAATTAGAGTTATCTGATTAATTATGAAATTAATTAAAGTAGTTAATTAATTGGAAGAATAAATTAACCAATTTTGGTATTGGATAATTATGGGTTAATTTTGCAATTATCTTGAAATAGGGGTAGGGGCGATTTTGACAATTAAAGGAAAAGGAGTTTTGATTCTTGAAGGACAAGCAAGAAGAGATCTATCAAATCTCACATTCCCAAGTTGATAAGGAATGAATGATTTGGAGATTTGATAGATAAGGGAAGAAGATATCTATCAAGAGAAGGATTCTTCTCTTATAAATACTCTTCCCTCTTATCTTCATAAGAGGCTTGCACAAGATACACAACCCTAAAAAAAAAAGCTTTTGAGAGAACAAAATTTTTGCTGAAAATTGAGAGAGAAAAATCGATTACACAAGTGAGGAAAATCAGATTTTTGACAAGAATATTCAATTGCAAATCGCCCCCTTTACTTTCGCCCCAAACCCTAGTCGCCCAAGATCAACCTTGGCCGAAGCCAAACTCGACCAGATCTGTCCTGGTCGAACACTGTTCGAATCACACAAGTCCTCTGATTCGATTCTTCCATCTGCATTTCCTAATCTTGATCAAGATCTTAAGTCGAGATCCAGATCTGAAATCCTTTGCTGACAAACCTGCGAGATCCAGTTCGTAGCCTAAGACTTGTAGGTGTCACTACAATCCAGTTGGTGTGGACTAAACTTTGGAGGTGAGACATGTTGGATAAGGATGAAGATGAAGGCACTAAAGGAAGTTTGATAAGGGAGGTTTTGATGCATTCCAAAACTTCAAAGATTGGCTAAGTATGTTGTAACTTAGCTGATAAACTTATCAAGGAATTTTGACTAAGTAATGAAGACATCAGAAGAGTCAAAGTTTCAAGGTCCAAGACTTCTGATCTGCTGAAGTAAAGTTATCAGACTAGTGAAGATCAGCCGGCTCAAATCAGATTTGTTCAAGTTTGAGATCAGCCGAGTTCACCATCAGACTTATACTTTCGTCAGCCAAGTGAAGAAGATCATGAAGTGTTCCCAACGGTAATAAATGCCCCTTGGTGTAATAAATGCTGAAGTACGAGGATATTTAAGACAAATGATTGAAGAAAAGCTTCACATCAGCCGAGTGCATTTAATGCTGCATTTAATGCTGCCTGTAGAATAGTACTGTTTACAGTACGGACAGACTGCAAAAGAGCCGTTCGCGGATTTTAAGGACCAGTACTCGAGGAATTTGAATCCTGTCTCTCTTCAACGGACACTTTTCAATCCTCAAGTATAAATAGCTGAAAGAGACGAAGAAGAAAAATGCAACACACTTTCTGAGAGAAATTTCCGAAGCAAAATTCTTTAAGTCTCAAGAACAGCTCACTCATCAGCTGAGTCATTTGTTGACGAAAGCAGAGTTGAAGAATCAAGAAAAATACATCTTCTGAGTGATTTTGTAAACAAGAGTGTTGTGCGGAGTTGTGATCCATCTTTGTGAGTGATCAAACTTCAGAGAATAGGTCTTCTGTGTGATTTCCTATTGCGAACTTGTGGTCGTTTCATTTGTTGTTCGACGCAAGCAGAGTATACTGTAAACTTTGTGATTATAGTATAACCCAAGATCTGCGTGACTTGGAAGAGTGGACTAAAGGATATTTAAATCCATATAACCACTATAAAAATTACTTGTGTTTTTACATTGATTTTAAATCTGCATATTTTCAGTTTGCATAAAAACACATTAAGTTAACTGTTTGAAAAAGAGATAAAAAGGAGTTTATAAAACTGGGGAGCATTTTTCAAACTGCTAAGATTACTTGTGAAAAACACTTTGAAAATCCGCTGCAAGTACTCTAAGTATTAAAACTGATTTTAACAAATCAGCTAAGTAACTATCAGACGAGTGGTCAACAGACCTGTTCAAAGATTTGTTCGCGAACAGAATTGTAACTCACTAATCTGATCAGCTTAGTCTGTTCAGTTTAAAGTAAAAGTTTTAAAGTTAAAATTAGAAGAAATTTTTAAAGAGGTTTATTCACCCCCCCCCCCTCTAAACCTCTTCTGACCACTTGGGACCAACAAGTGGTATCAGAGCAGGTGGTTCATTTGAATCAGCTGCCTGATCAACGAGCTTGATCCAAGTGTTTTTCAAAGGTTTTTAAAACTTTTCAAAAGAGCATCTTTTTGAAAAACCAAAACTTTTTGAAAAATGGATTGTATCAGCCATGTTCCCCACATTGCTGGTATGTCCTTCGAGGACTGGAAAATCAGAATGGAGATTTTCCTTGCTGCTTACAATGACAACATGTACACATGTATCATTAAAGGTCCATTCAGATTCACAAAGACCATAAAAATAAATGAAGTTGATACGGTTGTGGAGAAAGACCTTCATGAGATGACTCCAGAAGATATAAAGCTTTTCAATCTAGACAAAGTTGGGAGATTCATCATGACTAAAGCCCTGGATAATGATCGATTTGACAAGGTCAAACATTGTAAAACTGTAAAGGAGATGTGGGACAAAGTCAGAGATATGAGCGAAGGCAATGATGCAATAAAGGAGCATCAGCTTACTGTTGCCTTGGAGAAACTTGACAACTTCAAGATGAAGTCTGGAGAAACCATTGATCAGATGGATACCAGATTCACCAGAACTCTGAATGAAGTTTTAAAGTTGGGAAAGACCTTCACTGACAAAGAGATCACTGTCAGAGTACTAAAGGCCCTACCTCCAAAGTTCAACATGAAAGTTACAGCAATGGAAGAATCAAGGGATTTGGGAAAAATCTCTCTTACTGAGCTGTTTTCTGTACTCAAAGCATTCGAGTATAAACTGCCTAGAATGGGAATTGAAGAAACCTCAACTTCAGGACCCACAGCTGCACTGGTTGCTGCTGAAAACCAAAGAAGACCAGCTCAAAGAAATGCAGAAGTGGACTCATCTGATGAAGCCACTCTACTCAACAAAAAGGAGTACACTGCTGGAGATGTTGCACTGTTGATGAATAATTTTAAGAAGTTCTACAAGAGAAAAAAGAAGAACAAATACAACAATGCTTCTTCTTCTAAACCTAACTTTTCTTCTCAAGAAAAAGATGATTATAAAGCAAAACTAATGTGTTACAACTGCAGGAAATTGGGACACTTCATCAAAGACTGCCCATATCCAAAAGCAGAAAAGTACACTGAAGAGGAGAAGAAAGTGAGAAAAGAAAGAAAGCATCAGAGAGGCAAGGCTATGATGGCTGAAGCAGAAAAGCTTGCTGTTGTCTACTCATCTGATTCAGATTCAGACACGTCTGATGAAGAATCGTCTGATGAAGAAAAACCTGCTCTCCTCTGCCTGATGGCAAAGGAATCTGATGACTCAGAGGATGAGGTAACTCCTCAAGATAATGAACTATTTAATTCTCTAGAGCAAATGATGTTGAATAATACTACTATTGCTGGAGAATTTGTTAAGCTTAAGGAAGAGATGATCCTGCTAAAAGAGCAAAATAATTCACTGAAACTTGTAGCTGAAAAGCCAAAAGAATCAGCTGAATATAAACAGCTTGAGCAAGAGCATGAATCTCTGAAAGCTGAATGTGAGGTTTATAAAGGAAAAATCATGGAACTTGAGAAAATTATTGAGTCTCATGATAAGTCAACTGTTGCATTCATGCATACATCTAGTAAACAGGAGACACCTTTAGAAAAGGATAAACTAGAATTGAACCATACTGAAAAATTCATTTCTGCTGACAATAGTAAGGTCATTCTGTATGTTCAAACTTCTAAACCTACCTCAACTGAGAAAGTGGTAAAGGAGAAGAAATCTCCTAAGGCTAAAAAGAGCAAAGAGCCTAGTGTAGGAAAACAGACTAGTAAGCCTAAACAGAAGAGTCCTAGGAAGTCTTCCGATAAGGATAAAACTAATCAGACTGGTGAGAAAACTAAGTCGTCTGTTAAAGAGCAAGCATCTAGTAAGCCAAAGAAGCATAAAAACAAGAAAAATCAAAATGCTTGGTATGGAAATGAGTCATATTATGTGCAACCTGCTGCATATCATCCTATGTATCATGCACCTCAATTTCCTGGTTACTATGCACCTTACCCTGCTCATCCAATGCATGCATATCCTGCATATCATGCACCTTACCCTGCTTATGAACATTATTCATATCATACTGATCATCAACATGACTTATCTGATAACTATGATAAAAATGAAGTTGTTCATGCTCCTAAAACTCAGAAGCCTAAGAAGCCTAAGACTTCAACATCTTGGGTTGTCAAAGGTGGAACTAATCCTTCAGGACCCTCTCAATAAGGGTACCTAAAACAATTTTATTTTTGTTTTGTAGGTTAGGATTAGGAGTAGGAGTAAAGTAGAGAAGATTTGGTACTTGGACAGTGGATGTTCAAGGCACATGTGTGGAAACATACATGAGTTGACTGATGCAGTTGCTGTGGATGGTCCAAAAGTTACCTTTGGAGACAGCAAAGAAGGCAAGATTAAAGCTAAAGGAAGATTAATCAAGGGAAACATAGAGATATCTGACGTCTCATATGTTAAAGGCCTAAAGTATAATCTGCTGAGCATAAGTCAATTTTGTGACAAAGGATATTCAGTCATCTTCTCAACAGATAAGTGCTACGTTGAACAGATTGGTACAAAGAAGGTAATTTTATCTGGAAGAAGACAAGGAAATATCTACATAGTCGACTGGGATTCTGTTGACAAGAATTCAAGTGTTTGTTTGGTGGCATCTGCACCAAGTGAAGTGAGTTGGCTATGGCACAAGAGAATGAATCACTTAAACATCAAGACCATAAACAGATTAATCAAGAATGATTTGGTAGAAGGGATTCCAAAAGCAGTCATGAGCAAAGACAAGCTCTGTGATGCATGTCAGAAGGGGAAACAAATCAAGTCATCTTTCAAAAGCAAGAAGCATCAATCTTCTGAAAGAATATTGGAGCTACTACATATGGACTTATTTGGACCCATTGATCCAGTCAGCAATGGTGGAAAGAAATACTACCTAGCTGTTGTGGATGACTATTCAAGATATACTTGGGTGATTTTCATGAAGAAGAAAAGTGAAACCAAGGAACATCTTACCAATCTGATGGAGCTGATCCAGAATGAGAAGAGCATCAAAATATTGAAGATCAGATCAGATAGAGGGACAGAGTTTACAAACTCTACTGTTGAAGAGTATTGTAATATCAAAGGAATACATCATGAGTATTCAGCTGCTAGAACCCCTCAACAGAATGGTGTTGCTGAAAGGAGAAACAGAACACTGAAGGAAGCTGTCAGAACCATGATAGCTGAAGCTAAACTGCCTCAAAGATTTTGGGCAGAAGCAACAAACACAGCATGCTTTACCCAAAACAGATGTATGATCAACAAAAATCAGAACAAGACTCCATATGAAGTTTGGAACAACAGAAAACCAAACATTCATTACTTTAAGATTTTTGGTTGTAAATGTTTTGTATTGAATAATGGGAAAAATCACCTTGCTGCATTTGCAGAAAAGGCTGATGAAGCTGTTTTTGTAGGATACTCTACTGTTAGTAAATCCTATAGAGTGTTTAACAAAAGAACATTACTAATAGAAGAATCTATCCATGTAGTATTTGATGAGCCAAGTCAATCTTCTGAAAAGAATCAAAGTGTTAACCAAGACCTGTCTGCTGATTTACAGAAGCTAGACATTGGAAGAAATGAAAAATATGTTCCCATCATACTACCTAATCTAAGTTCAGCTGCTAACTCAAGTGCTGTTCAAAATCACAGTGCTGATTGTCTAACAGACGAGTTGCTAACAGCTGACAGACCAGAGACTGTTCAACAGACTGCAAATGTTCAACAGACTACTACTGGAACTCCAACAGTAGTGTTGCAAGATCAAGACAGAGGACAACATCCTGATCTACAACCTGATCTCAGATGGCTCAAGAATCACCCACCTGAATTAGTGATTGGTGATCCATTAGATAGAGTGAAAACAAGAAGAGCTGCTGCACAAGATGCTATGTTTGTCACATTTCTATCTCAAATAGAGCCTAAGCAAATTGAAGAAGCTCTCAATGATTCCTTCTGGATAGAAGCTATGCAAGAAGAGTTGAATCAATTTGAAAGGAATGAAGTCTGGTACTTAGTTCCTAGACCAAGTCATCAAAGAGTAATTGGCACTAAGTGGGTATTCAGAAATAAGATGAATGAAGATGGTGTTGTCACCAGAAACAAAGCAAGACTAGTGGCCAAAGTTTATTGTCAAGAAGAAGGAATTGACTTTGATGAAACATTTGCACCAGTAGCAAGACTTGAAGCAATCAGACTGTTTCTTGCCTATGCTGCTTATAAAAACTTCACTGTCTATCAGATGGATGTGAAGTCTGCTTTTCTCAATGGAGAATTGCAAGAAGAAGTGTATGTTGAACAACCTCCTGGATTTGAAGTCTATCAAGAAGAGGACAAAGTATATCGTCTGAAGAAAGCCCTTTATGGACTGAAACAGGCTCCAAGAGCATGGTATGATACCCTGTCTGATTTTCTTTTAATTAAAGGATTTCGAAAAGGTAAGGTAGATAAAACCTTGTTCACAATTGAATGGGAAAATCATATATTACTTGTGCAAATATATGTTGACGATATTATTTTTTGTTCAACTAATCAACAGATGTGTGATAAGTTCTCCAAGCTGATGCAAAATAAGTTTGAAATGAGCATGATGGGTGAACTTAATTATTTTCTTGGAATGCAAGTTAGACAGTTGCCTGATGGAATATTCATCAGCCAAGCAAAATACACAAGAGATCTGTTTAAAAAGTTTGGTATGGAAACTAGCTTTACTGCTACAATTCCTATGTCTACAAGTCTTCGGTTGGATAAAGATGAAGATGGCAAATCAGTGGACATAACCAAATATAGAGGCATTATTGGTTCATTGTTGTATCTAACAGCAAGCAGACCTGACATAATGTACTCAGTTGGAGTCTGTGCAAGATTTCAATCAAACCCCAAAGAATCTCATCTCTTAGCTGCCAAGAGGATATTGAAATACATTAAAGGCACTCAAGAATTGGGATTGTGGTACCCTAGAGAATCTGAATTTGAACTTATTGGTTATTCAGATTCAGACCTTGCTGGCTGCAAGATTGACAGGAAGAGCACAACAGGTGCCTGTCAGTTCTTAGGTAGTCGTCTGATCTCATGGATGAGTAAGAAACAGACTTCAGTTTCTATATCTACTGCTGAAGCTGAATATATAGCTGCTGGAGCTTGCTGTGCACAAATACTTTGGTTGAAACATCAACTAGAAGACTACAACATCAAGATCAGTGGAATTCCAATCTACTGTGATAATACAAGTGCAATCTCTCTTACTCAGAACACTACAAGCCATTCAAGGACTAAGCATATTGAGATCAAGCATCACTTCATTAGAGATCATGTGGAAAAAGGCAATGTTATGATTGAGTATGTTCATACAGACAATCAGATTGCTGATATTTTCACTAAACCTTTAAGTGAAGTAAGGTTTTCAACTCTAAGAGCTGAGCTAGGACTACTTAATTTGGAAGCATAAGCTGAGGGGGAACTCATCAGAAGACTGAAGTTCAACAGCTTAGTTATTCGTTATTATCTTCAAGGATTAACTCTCAATAGACTAGTTAACTTATGAATTCTTAAACTCAGGGGGAACGTGTAAGACTAGCAGTACTTCTGAATTAAAGATGAAATTTGTTAATGACAGTTAGTTGAAGTTATGTTTTCATCAGAAGACTCAACTATAGAAGATTAAAGTTATTTTATCTAGCTGGATTGACAAACAGCTGAGGAAGGTTATCAGCTATTGGCATTCTCTGATAACACTATGTCATCAGGACAGTAGTCCATCAGATAAGTATTTATGTTACTCATCTGATTACTTTAATAAAAGCTGAACTATTCAAAACGTTTTATTCAAAATACGCTTTTATAAGTAACTGTTGGGCGGTACATATTCTCGCTCTTCATTAAATATCTTTTGAATTCGAAAAGTCGTAACTGACGCCGCACGATCAGCACTGACAGAAAAACGGATCTAACGGTTGGCGGATATCACGGATTTCAAGATACCCCAACTCTATAAATCCCCATTTGATCAGTCGAGTCGTTCTTTACGCACTCTAAGCATTCAAAAGTACTTGTGAGAAAAATATCTGCAATTCTCTGCAAATTTCTCTCTGTTTTCCTTACCTTCAACAGATTAACAATGGCCGCTGAAGGTATGTTTCTCGTCTATGATTCCTACTACCAATCCGGTACGGATCTGATGAAAGAACTGCTCGAAAAGTTCAAAGCTGCTTCGCTGGTAAACTTCATGGAATACCACGAAGGAATTATCTGGACTGACCAAGTGATGGAGTACTACAACACTGCGAAAGCTGACTATAACTCACTAGCAATTAAGGCTACTGTGGGAGACAAATCTATCACTATCACCCCAGCTGTTCTTCACGAGACCTTTGGGCTTCCTAACAGTGGACGACATGACGTCACTGTACTGACGGAGGACAAGCACCAACAGTTCTGGGCGATCTGCGCCAAAGAGGGAGAAACGATGTCTGGAAACATAAGGAAGAGACAACTGAGGGATGAATATCAGCGGATGGCTGATATGGTAGCAAAGCTGATCGAAAACTGCACCTTCTCACTGGATGTTGTTACCATGAAAAGGTTCAGCATCATGGCTGCCATATACTATGGACTGGAGGTAAACTGGTCAATCATAGTCTGGTACATATTAGCTGATTTTCTTGATGATAAGAAAGGAAAAGGCCCCTCCACCAACCACAGAATCACACTCAGTTATATGTTGTCAAAACTGGGCTGTGACATGAAAAATGGAAAGGAGATCCACAAATCCAAGGCATTGTCCAAGTACATGCCTGTTCAAAAGAGGAAGGCTGGTGAGCCTGCAGAAGCTGATGTTGAGGAACCAAAAGAGGTTCCTGCCAAAAGGCAAAAGAGGTTAGTCAAAACAGCCAGCTTAGCTGTTGAGACTAAAAAGAAGAAGGCTGCTGATCAGTGGCGGATCCACATAGGGGCAAGGGGGGGCTATAGCCCCCCCTGGATTTTTTTTTTTTTTTTTATATATGTGTTGTATTTTTTTTTTAACAAAAAAATTAATTTATTAGTCCAATAGCCCAAATATAATTTTAAGTCTAATTAGTATACACACTTTAACAAAAAATTTAACATATTAGCCCAATAGTCTTTATATGGCCTGACTATTTGATTGGGTTATGATGGTGGTCAATATTTTTGGAGGATCTTCTAAACGCTCTTGACAAGCAATTCGAAAAAGTAGTCGAGGCTTTATCAAATAATGAAATTGAAAGTGGTAAAGGTCTCAACCAAGAGAGAACTATCATTCGTGCGAGTGACACACGTTGGGGATCACATTATATATGGTACTTTGATGAGTGTAATTCACATGTTCTCTTCCGTGATTGACATTCTTGGTTTCATAGTTGAGGAGTGCACCGATAAGAATAGAGAAGCAAGCAATCTATTGATAATATTGCAATCATTTTCCTTTGTCTTCAATTTATATTTGATGACGTCGATATTAGGGATCACTAATGACATGTCTCAAGCTTTACAAAGAAAAGATCAAGATATAGTGAATGCTATGAAATTAGTCAAATTAACTAAAGATCGTCTTCAAGAGACAAGAAATGATGGATGAGAAACTTTGTGGAGGATGTTACTTCTTTTTGTTCTAAACATAAAATTGAAGTTCCTTCAATGAGTAATGTTTATGTTCCATATGGGAGGCCAAAGCGTAGGATTGAACAAGTGACTATCGAACATCATTACAAAGTTGAGAGATTCAATTCGGTGATAGATAGACAATTGCAAGAGTTGAACGACCGTTTCAATGAAGTAAACACGGAGTTGCTTCTTTGTGTTGCATGCTTAAACCCATCCAATCACTTTGAAGCTTTTGACAAATGAAAACTTGTTTGTCTTGCCAAATTATATCCAAATGACTTTTCTTTTATTGAGCTCTCGGCTCTTTCCAATCAACTTGAAAATTATATTAGGGATGTTCGATCAAGTGATGATTTTTCTAGTTTGAAAGGGATTGGTGATCTTGCTAAGAAGATGGTTGCAACTAAAAGACATGTCGCATTCTCGATGGTTTACAACCTTGTGACATTGGCGCTTATTCTACCCATTGCAACTGCATCAGTGGAGAGAGCTTTTTCGGCTATGAAGATAGTAAAGAATCGACTTCGTAACCGAATGAGCGATCAATGGTTAAATGATAGTTTAGTTGTCTTTATAGATAGAGACATATTTAGTAGTATTTCAAATGATGCTATCATGGACCAGTTTCAAAAGATGAAAAACCGTCGTGGTCAATTATTAAAGTAAATATGTAGATATTTTGGGTTCTTATGTGAATAATATAAACTTTATGTTTAACTGTTTGACTTTTTTTTTTTTTTTTTGTATTAGTTTAGCCCCCCCTGACCCAAATTCCTGGATCCGCCCCTGCTGCTGATGAGCCTAAGAAGAAAGAAACTAAGCAGATGAAGAAAGTGACTTCTGCTGCTGAAGCCACTAAAATTGTTGAAAACATAATTGCTGATGTAAGGACTGGATCCTCTGCATCACCATCAAGAACTCCATCAGCAGAGAGGCCTGCTGAAGGGATCTCTCAACGAACAAGAAGTCAACAGAGAGATACTGCTACAGCCACTTACCGTGAAGGGAGAACCAAGAAGTCTGCTAGAAAGCAGATGACCTTTATAGAAGAACCAACGGACTTGGAAAATGTAGCTAGGGAAGACCCTGAAGCTGCTGAAAGGCCTGCTGAAACAGTTAAGACTGTTGTGACTGACAAAGCTGATGAGCAACAGCCAAGTCAAGTCACACCAACAGCTGAGGTTGCTCAACCTCAAGAAGATCCAGATGTCCAAATCATTTATCCTATTGCTGCTGCTCCCATATCATCTGCTGGACCCGCCCCTGCTGATAAAGGCAAGAGAAAAATAGTGCTAAGGAAAAAGAAAGTTTCCAAAGCTGACAAGAAAGCAAGGGAGGAGGCTGAACAAAGAAAACAGGATGAGTTGGAGGAGAAGAAAGCACTTGAGCAAAGCAAAGCTCAAGAAGCAAAGGATGAAGCCAGAAGGCACATGTCTGAAGCAGAGAGGAAAGCTGCTGAAGATGCTGAATTTGCAATGGTTTTGGAAATGAGCAAAGTTGATGCCTATGGACCTGTCCATGGAGGTGGCATCAAAATTGGAGAAGGCAAAGATGCTGAAGACGACAAGAAAAAGATATTACTGCCTGCCCCCAAAGTCAAGTCAAAGGACAAATTTGAAGTGAGAAAAGCCTTTGAAATAGTATATGCTGATAAGGAGCTTTTCAAGAAGTTTGAGAAGTCTCTAGCTTACTATGATCAGAAGCTTATGCTGAAGACTCTGTTCAACCAAGAGAAGCCAAGATATATCAGTTGGAGAGACAACAGGCTGAACAAGTCAATAACAGAACTTCAAAGCATGAAGGAGTTAGCTGATGAAGAACGATGGGTTCTGACTTGGCTGAAAACAAACTCCATTCAAAAGGCCCTTGATCCCAGCTATGTAAGAGACATCATGCATAGTTATGCAAAAGGTTTTGCATTGGAGGAGGCCAAGAAAATTCAAAACACCTTGTCTGATAAGAAGAAAAAGTCTGAAGACGCTGAAGAAAGAGCAATTAAGTTTGCTGTCATGACTGCCTTGAAGAGATGGGCAAAGAAGTCAAAGTATCAGCAAGGATGTTCAAGTGACTTGCCACTGTTGCCAAGTATTCAACAAATCACTTTTGGCAAGGAAGTACAACCGTACTATGAAGTCCCTAAGGGAAACAATGCCTTTGTCAACCCTTGGATTATTGTAAGGCAGATTAGACAGACAACATGCTTCAATGATGATGGAACCGTTACTAATCTGTTCTACGATGATGTCACTGATGAGCACAAGTCTGCTGACAAGTCCTTAGCTATTGAATGCCAAGCTAAGACTTCTGAAGATCATCAGATGACGGATATGGAAGAGGTCCCTGTTCAACAGGCGACTGAAGAGAAGGAAGCTGATGATGATGCTTCTGCTTCATCAGCTGATCAACACTCATCACTGATGGAAGCAATCCAGATGCTGATGGAAAATCAATTAAAGGAACTGGAAGACAAGCACAAGCAACAGTTATTGAAGGTTAAGGAGGAGCTGAAGGTTGAACTTAAAGCAGAGTTGGCTGAAACCAACAGACTTCAGCTGGAAACTGTTCAAGTATCAACTAAAGAAATCATCAAGAAAGAGATCAACAGTATTCCAATTCCTCAAGACAACTCATTGCAGTTAGTGCACAGCCTGAGAGATCTGAACCAAAATGTTGAAGATGTGAAGGGTGATGTAAATCATCTTCATACTACTTTAAAATCAGCTGAGCACAAGATTGCTGATCTGACTGCAACCTTCATTCAAGTCAGTAAGGAAGAGAAGGAAATCAATCTAGGGATGTTGCAAGAAGTGGCAAAGGCCTCACAGGAAGTTCAAAATGAAATTGCAACTATCAACCTTAACATTGACTACTTCAATGACAAGACTGACGTCATCAGCACTGATATTCATCATCTAACAGCAAGTCATGACGTTGTTAATCAGAACCTAAAGGCTTTATGCGCTGGAGTGAAGATTCCAACAGTTGCTCTCAACACTGCTGTTGAACCTTCTAATGTCATCAGAGTTGATGATGACAAAAAGGGGGAAGATAAAAGGGAAGAACCAGCTAAAGAAACTGCTGCTGAAGAACCAGCAAAGGAGTTTGCTGCTGAAGAATCAACTAAGGAGGAAACTACTGCTGCAACTACTGAAGCCAAGGAAACTGAAGAAACAGCTGACAAGACTGAAGCTGAAGCTGACAAGATTGAAAAACTTGGAAAGGTAGAAGAAGAAGGAAAGATTGAAAAAGAAACTACCAAGTACAAGAATACTGAATCTGCCAGGAAGGCCATGGAAGCTTTGAAAGCTCTTCAAGAACAGCAACTCAAAGAAAAGATGGAAGCTGCCAAAGCAACCTTGGAAGAAGAAGCTGATGATGAAGAAGATGATGAAGAATCATCTTATGAGTATGAGGAAGTGCTTGAAGGATCAGATGAAGAAGCTGATAGTTAGAAATTGTAAAATCTTTGTAATCAGTTTACTTTTATCTATTCCTCAGAAATCTCATCTGATGAACTTGTACATGTAATGCTTTTTCAAAATCAATAAAAAGTCATGTTCAATCCAACATACTTTTTCTATCTCAGAAAATTTTGAGGATTACAATCTTTAGCTTAGGTATTCAACAGGTACTTAGCTGAAGTTTTGTCATCATCAAAAAGGGGGAAATTGTTGGATAAGGATGAAGATGAAGGCACTAAAGGAAGTTTGATAAGGGAGGTTTTGATGCATTCCAAAACTTCAAAGATTGGCTAAGTATGGAGTAACTTAGCTGATAAACTTATCAAGGAATTTTGACTAAGTAATGAAGACATCAGAAGAGTCAAAGTTTCAAGGTCCAAGACTTCTGATCTGCTGAAGTAAAGTTATCAGACTAGTGAAGATCAGCCGGCTCAAATCAGATTTGTTCAAGTTTGAGATCAGCCGAGTTCACCATCAGACTTATACTTTCGTCAGCCAAGTGAAGAAGATCATGAAGTGTTCCCAATGGTAATAAATGCCCCTTGGTGTAATAAATGCTGAAGTACGAGGATATTTAAGACAAATGATTGAAGAAAAGCTTCACATCAGCCGAGTGCATTTAATGCTGCATTTAATGCTGCCTGTAGAATAGTACTGTTTACAGTACGGACATACTGCAAAAGAGCCGTTCGCGGATTTTAAGGACCAGTACTCGAGGAATTTGAATCCTGTCTCTCTTCAACGGACACTTTTCAATCCTCAAGTATAAATAGCTGAAAGAGACGAAGAAGAAAAATGCAACACACTTTCTGAGAGAAATTTCCGAAGCAAAATTCTTTAAGTCTCAAGAACAGCTCACTCATCAGCTGAGTCATTTGTTGACGAAAGCAGAGTTGAAGAATCAAGAAAAATACATCTTCTGAGTGATTTTGTAAACAAGAGTGTTGTGCGGAGTTGTGATCCATCTTTGTGAGTGATCAAACTTCAGAGAATAGGTCTTCTGTGTGATTTCCTATTGCGAACTTGTGGTCGTTTCATTTGTTGTTCGACGCAAGCAGAGTATACTGTAAACTTTGTGATTATAGTATAACCCAAGATCTGCGTGACTTGGAAGAGTGGACTAAAGGATATTTAAATCCATATAACCACTATAAAAATTACTTGTGTTTTTACATTGATTTTAAATCTGCATATTTTCAGTTTGCATAAAAACACATTAAGTTAACTGTTTGAAAAAGAGATAAAAAGGAGTATAAAACTGGGGAGCATTTTTCAAACTGCTAAGATGACTTGTGAAAAACACTTTGAAAATCCGCTGCAAGTACTCTAAGTATTAAAACTGATTTTAACAAATCAGCTAAGTAACTATCAGACGAGTGGTCAACAGACCTGTTCAAAGATTTGTTCGCGAACAGAATTGTAACTCACTAATCTGATCAGCTTAGTCTGTTCAGTTTAAAGTAAAAGTTTTAAAGTTAAAATTAGAAGAAATTTTTAAAGAGGTTTATTCACCCCCCCCCTCTAAACCTCTTCTGACCACTTGGGACCAACAAGACACATGGATCACTCAAGCTGTTGATCGAACCAAACACCTGGAGGAAACAAACCACAAAACCGTGGTGAGGTAAATTGCGATTAACCCCCTGTGTTTATTTAATTGTTTGATTCAACCTTTTCGTATAATTAACTGTGGAGAAAGATTTATGGGACTATTAGGGAACTCGAAAAATTTTAAATTTCGCACTTTGTTGTATTGAGAATCGAGCCCCATCATAGAATATCCCAACAATGGTATCAGAGCCAACTCCATACGTTTTTTATACGAAAAGGCCTGAACATAATGTGTTTTCACTGTATATGCTTGATTGTATGTATGAGAACGCGTGATAATTACGTTCTGTTGATTGATTCTTGCTTGTTATGACTGGATCTATGATTGGGTAAAATTGCCTTTTAAGATCTGTGGCGAATTTATAGTTTTTCGAAAAATCAGGACTCTTTGTGCAATTAATCGCAAATCTCAAAATTCAGGGCTGAAAATTAATTTTTCTATTTCTGGAAATTTTTGTAAAATCTGGACTGTTTTTGAAAATTCAATCGCATGGGTTTTTTGGGCCGTTTTGCAATTTCCAAAAATTCAAGGACTATTTTGTAATTTCCAAAAGTTCAGGGGTCAGTTTGCAAATTCAAAAATTTTCTGGATTTCAAAATTTTATTTTCTGGTCCTTCTGTCCGAAAACTGTTTTGGGGGTAATTTGTAACTTTTCAAAAGTTTTGGGGTCAAAAGTGCAATTTCCGAAAGTATAGGGGGTGAACTGATATTTTCAAAAGTTGAAAAATCAGAATCTTAATATGAGGCAGAAAACTTGTTTTATTTATCCGAGAATAAACACTCTTCGATGTCCAAAAGCGACGGACTTGCTGGTTAAAACCAATAATTGGTAAACAACCTAAGTCAAAGAATTGAGTAAAATCGATTCAATATAAACACTCTTCGATCTCCAAAAGAGACAGACATACTGGTTAAAACCAAAAATTGGTAAACAACCTAAGTCAGAGAATTGAGTAAAATCAATTCAATCGATAAACACTCTTCGATCTCCAAAAGCGACGGACTAACTAGTTATAACCAATAATTGGTAAACAGCCTAAGTCAAAGAATTGAGTAAAATCGATTCAATCGATAAACACTCTTCGATCTCCAAAAGCGACGGACTTACTGGTTAAAACCAATAATTGGTAAACAACCTAAGTCAAAGAATTGAGTAAAATTGATTCGCTCGATAAACACTCATCGATCTCCGAAAACGACGATTAAATAGGTTAAAGCCAATTATTGGTAAAAAACCTAAGTACAAAATTGAGTAAAATCGATCCGCTCGATAAACACTCATCGATCTCCAAAAACGACGATTAAATAGGTTAAAGCCAATTATTGGTAAAAAACCTAAGTACAAAATTGAGTAAAATCGATCCGCTAGATAAACACTCATCGATCTCCAAAAACGACGATTTAATAGGTTAAATCCAATTATTGGTAAAAAACCTAAGTACAAAATTGAATAAAATCGATCCGCTCGATAAACACTCATCGATCTCCGGGAATGCCGGGAAATCTCTACCATAGAGACTGAAGAAAATGAGAATCCAGTTACAAATTTTATTGGAAGAAAAGATTAAATTACGACGGTGAAATATAACGCTTACCGAGCAACTGAGAAGAAGAAGAAATGGAAAAAGTGTGAGAACTTAGGCATGCCTTACGAAGAAAGGCCTCACCAATAAGAAGATTGCATTGATATTTGTCAGCACGCATTTCCGATATCTCCTCCACCAACTTAGGATCATCGGGAATAAATTGACCCTCAACAGAGCGACCACCAAAAATTCACTTGGAATCGTGGTCCCATGAGAAAGGTTTGGTGGAGCCATCGGCTAAAGTAAGATGAGTGGGAGGGCGAACATAGAAAAAGCGAGATTTCTAGTCGGAGTTGCTGGAAACTAGAGAATCAAAGATAGATCGAAGACTGGCAAAAGAGTAACCATGATTGGAAGAGCTAGAAATATTAAAACAAAATAACTGAGTAAAATTACGAAAAGAGGGTTGGAAGTCTTTGGCAATCATCAGGACAGAAAAACAAACGACGAAAGCTACTGAGTTAGGGACCAGTTGTGTTAAAGAAACACTTAATATCTTTAAAATATCTATAAATAAGGCAGACAAAGGAAGACGAAGACCGTGATTAAAATGGGCAGTGTAAAAAGCTCGACAGCCTTCCGACGGTGAGGTAACCTTATCGGCGGGTGACGGAAGAATAATTTCGGAGCCCTCCCGGAAGTATTTTGCATAATTATCCAAAACCTCGTTAAAATTCTCCTCGGTATAAACGCTGGAAAGGGTTTCGACTTGATCGGATATCTGAGGGTTAGTACCTTTGCCTTTCTTAGCCTTAGACGCGACCTCAACATCAGAGATGATCCACACCTTGAAAGTGTCTTCGTCAGGAATGTTTATATTCGACGGTCCCGTCTGATGGTAATGGTCCTAATGTCAGCCAAAAAGCAGCGAAACAAAAATTTTAATCGGGGACAAATCGGCCCAAAAATGCAACTACTTTGCAAGAAAACTTTGGAGACCTTCTACCATTACTATCCTAGGATCATCATGCATACAAAGTTCATATTAGAAGGAAAGATATCAACTCATAGCTCTCCCAATCTTGGGAGGTGAAGAGCCGCAAAGAATCGGGACAAGCTAGTAACACCCGAAACCTTCAACAACCTCCAAGCTCACGGGTTCAACACCTCCAAACTCCAAGCTAGAATCTCCTCCTTTGAAACTTATTTCTCCAAGAACCTCAAGAATATCCACACCAAGATCACCAAGTGTTTATCCTCCAAGGCTAGCCCACACACACAAGTGATAGCACTTAAGGAGTAAAGAAGATGAACTAGATCTTGCAAATACACCCTCAATCTATCAACTAGAATGAAGTAGTACTTGAATCAAGTTAGAAACTTGATGAAGGAAGAGAAAGAGATGAAGAAAACAACTTTTCTTGCTAGGGTGTGAGAGAAATCCGAACACACACTAAAAGGTGTAGTGTGTGTTTACATCTTGCATCTTCTACACTACCTAGAATGAAGACAATATCTTATCTTATGTCTTGTAAAAAATGCAATGTAGTTTATTGTAAGATCAAATCCACCAATAAGACTTGTAGCTTTATTGTGCTTCCCAAGCACACTACTTTTGATACAAGTTAGTGGTGGGGGCCACCACTAACACATGATAAGATATTTATTTCTCTCTTGTTATATATTTATATATGTATATCAACATTATTTCATATTAAATATGATCATCTCATAAGACCAATTTAAATTGGTCTTGGGTTAATTGGTCATTTATTTCCCAATTAACAAATCCAATCTCTAATTCAAAATTAGAAACCCATTTATTTCTTCTTTCAATTAATTAGACCCTTCTAATTAATTTCGACTAAAATAATTTAACACTTAAATTAATAGAGTCCTTTAATTAATTAATCTCCATTAATTAATTATTACTTCTAGCTTACAGGTTTTGTACCTCTTACGAAACTTCTTGTCAAATCCAATCTGGCTTTTAATAGATTGAACTAAGTTGCATCTTGTGCTATTGTGTGTGGCCCCTTGGGTTCACCATCAATTAGCTGTGGGCTCACAAACCATTTGTGATTTAATTAAAAAGATTAATTAAACTACTTTTAATCAATCACTCTTAGATATGATCTCATCAAACCTAGAGTACCCACCACTCGAGGTAGTCGTCTAGTCACGGTCGACAAGTCCTAACTAATGATGAAAATAAAGTGTGAACCTTTCTTGAATTGACCTCATCAATCCTCTTACACATGCCATGCACGTACGCTCCTTCCAATAACTTATTTCCCGATCGAGGCCTAGGACATGGAGTCCAACGGATTCCTATTAGCATTGATAACTATGCGTCTTTATTCTTTATGGTGATTCCTTTTAGTGATTGCCCATTTGGAAACTCCTTTCCAAATCTAACATCACTCACTTCGGCCGAAGATTCCCGGAATCAATCCATACAAAAGAATGCATAAGAAATCGCCCAACCACATCACGGTGGGAGTTAATGGATCCTTTATTGATGTCATTAACCTCACTACGAAGCAATCCATCCCAACGTGAAACTATAATGACTCGCTAATTAGTAGTCGAGTAACACATCAAAGCATAAACGCTCCGCATGAAGTTCACTCTAACGTGTCAAGTCTGATTTAACCGGATTTCGTCGGGTTAATTATATCAGTGAATATGGGATATTGGGGGTTCTCAATATTAATGATTTAAAGAGCTCTGTTACTTTATTCAGGATGGATCAATCTGAAAGAAGAACAATTTTGAGGGAATAACAAGTAATTATGACAACCAACGTAAAATTAGTATGAATATCAAGAGAAAGCTCTTTTATTATTGAATAATCTTTAGATTATGTAGTACTTTTAGGCGTAAGCTCTGTTTGAATGAATGTTTAATACAATGATTTAACTAGGTATTTATATCACAAATAACCTAGCTTTACAAAGAAACATAATTCTAGTAGGACTCGGCCCATTTGTCCTTCTTGAGTCCGGATTTGTAGTCTCCTCGCTGAAGAAGGTCGTATCCCACTGGGTCGACGGATGCTTCTGAATGGGTTTGTATGGTCGAACCGATCTGATATCCCCTAGTCGATCCAAGTATCATAAGGACTACGAAATAGCCCCCATCAGTACTCCCTCACTTCTTCGAGCGTATATGTGATAGAAGCTCGTAGAAGTAGAAAGTCAATTTCGACTGTAATTTCTATGAATTGTGCCTCGTTAAAAACCTTACTTAAGAAAAAACCCGATGGGAAAAAATCTTAAGTAAGGAAAAGAGTACTACGCCTCAAAGATAGTCGTTTTCTTGTTCCAATTATGAACCGCTACGTGTCCCTTTGGGAAGCGTTTCACTTTTTCCCATATGGCGGTAATACGAGTAGCCGTGAGAAGTTCGAAACGTACGTCTTTTCTCCTTTCCCTATAAATAGGTGGCTGTTATATTAGTCATTTTTTACTTTATGCTTCCTTTAATCTTGTAGTCATTCTCTTGATTGGTCGTTTGTCTTTCCGTAATTCTTTCTATCGATTCATATCTTCGGAGAATCCCAAGAATGGATTCTATGAGAAAATCTTCCTCGTCTTTAAGTGAGAGAGTCGCTCCTACTATCGAGGAGGTGCTACATTCTAATCCTTTAAGCGAGCAGGTAGGGGTATCTGAATTCATTGTTCCTACTGCGGATACCTTTAAGGTACAAATTCTGTCTGATACAGATGTCGCAGCCAGAGCTAAAAAAGGCAAAGGTACAGCTCCTCAAATTTCTAAATCGATTGAGGATCTTGCTTGCGCTTATACTGTGGATACTTTCTCTGAGGTCGTGAGCAATTATACCAAATACTTTCCGGAAGGTTCCAAGATAGTCCTCCCCTCTCCTACAGATAGGGTTACATCTCCGCCGGAGGGATGTCGAGCCTTCTACACAACCCATTTTAATAGCGGTCTGCGTCTTCCGTTGTCTGCTCTCTTTCTCGATATTTTGAAAATATTCAGTGTCTCCCTGACTCAATTAGTCCCAAATTCCGTGGCATTCATAGTTTGTTTTTCTGTTTTGATGATAGCGAAAGGATTCCAACCCTCCTTTCGTAATTTCAAGCAATTATTTCGTTTTAACATTTCTAGTTCCTCCAATCGTGGATATTTCTTCGCTAGTCAGAAACCTAGTCGCGCAATTTTTGACTCCCCAGTTTCTAGCAACCCTTCCTGGAAGTCTCATTTTTTCTTTGTTCGTCCACCATCTGATCTTCGTTTGGCAGATGGTTCAACTACGCCTTTTTCGAGGGATCATGACTCCAAATGGGTTTACGGAGGTCGCCTGCCGACTGGTGAACTTATTCCTGATGATCGTCAGTTTATTGGTGAAATCCAGGCTCTTCTTATAGGAGAAGTTTTTCTTCGCAAAGCTGGATTGAGTGCTCATATTTTTCCAATCCCTTCGTTATCTGATTTACTTGTTTAATGATACTACCGTGATGACTACTTCTTTTGAATCTGGTGTGCCGGTCATCAAACCGTTATTTCTGCTTCGGGTAAGGAGAGATCGGTTAGTCCCAACGAGAGGGAATCTCCTCGTCTATTGGATGATCGTTGTATCCTTGAGCAGGTTAGGATATCATGCAGTCAGCGACTCCCCGTCCTGACAATGTCCCTCTTGTTAGTGAACTGCCGGGCTCTGTTGAGCCCGACGCTTTGTCCTGGGATCTAGGCCTGAGCACTATTTTTCCCGGTGAGTTGAGGAAGCTTGAGGGTACTTCCAACGTACGCCTTGTTCAGTCGCTAGTGAAGTTGTGCGAGCAGGTAGACCTATCCTTCGTTATCTTTCCCGCTTTTATTTTGATTGCCTTGTTATATAAGGACTGTTTTCCTTTTCCAGGCTAAGTATTTTGCACTCCAGCTGGGTGTGCAAAACGACGATCTGTGGATAAGTAAAGATGCTTATCAACGTCGTTTGGAATCAGAGACGGCGAAGGTCACAGGGCAGAGCCTCCAATTGCAGCTTGCCAATGATGATCTGAAAAAATTACAAGAGGAGAAATTTGTCTTGGAGGCAGAGAAAAATGACTTGGTTCAGGCCGCTGCCCTAGCAGAGGAGTCTCGACGGCAGGCCTATGAGGAAGGTTATGATGCTGGTTATCTGGCTGGTAATGCTCATTTCGTATGGAGGAACATTTGATCTTCAGAGCCTGGCCATCAAACTAAAGAAGTCGATCATCCTGAGCAGCATGCTTCTTAGGTGGTCAGTCACTATTAACGAGGCACTAGGGAGGAGATTGATGTTTTCGTGGACATTGTCGTGAAGAGCACATATCCATAAAATAGGATTAGTTTATCTAAACAATTGTAAGGATGTGTAAATCGTATATAGACCTTCGTAATCTAATCAAAGCTTTTTGTATGTAATTTATTACATGTTCCTTCAACACGGATGAATAAAACTTCATTATTACTCTTTGCATTCTTCTTGTTGTTGATTTCGTCTCAATCTTAGTTTATATTTATCATCGAGGAGCGTTTATCGAGCGGATCGATTTATACTCAACTCTTTTCATTTAGACTTAGGTTTTTATACCAAAAGCCTTATAATCGTTAAGAATAGATCGAGGAGCGTTTATTGAGCGGATCAATGTATACTCAACTCTTTTTTGTTTAGACTTAGGTTTTTATACCAAAAGTCTATTAATCGTTAAAAAATAATCGAGGAGTGTTTATTGAGCGGATCAATGTACACTCAACTCTTTTTGTTTAGACTTAGGTTTTTATACCAAAAGTCTCTTAATCGTTAAAAAAAAAATAATCGAGGAGTATTTATTGAGCGGATCAATGTATACTCAACTCTTTTTTGTTTAGACTTAGGTTTTTATACCAAAAGTCTATTAATCGTTAAAAAATAATCGAGGAGTGTTTATTGAGCGGATCAATGTATACTCGACTCGCTTTATTGAGACTTAGGTTTTCAATACCAGAAGTCTTTTAATTGTTGAAATATAATCGAGGAGTGTTTATTGAGCGGATCAATGTATACATAACTCCTTTTGTTTAGACTTAGGTTTTTATACCAAAAGTCTTTTAATTGTTGAAATATAATCGAGGAGTGTTTATTGAGCGGATCAATGTATACTCGACTCGTTTTATTGAGACTTAGGTTTTTATACCAAAAGTCTTTTAAAAAAAATAATTGAGGAGTGTTAATTGAGCGGATCAATGTATACTCGACTCGTTGTTGTTAGATCGAGGAGTGTTTATTGAGCGGATCAATGTATACTCGACTCGTTTATTGTTAGATCGAGGAGTGTTTATTGAGCGGATCAATGTATACTCGACTCGTTTGTTTCTTGGACTTGACCAATACTTATCGTAGGATTGCGAGGAATGTTTACTGAATCAATCGATTTATACTCAATCTCGATTTAATATTTAAAATCGCTAGAATCTTTAATTATCGAGCTGTAGGCTAAGGCCTTTATTACAAAGAATAAAACTTAATAAAACAAAGTAAAGCAGCATGTTCCACTAAAATTTATTTACCATAGCATTTTCTAAGGTTGACTGCATTCCAGGTTCTTGGTAAGGTTGTTCCATCCAAGTGTGCAATTTTGTATGAGCCTTTCTTTCCTACGCCAATGACAACGTAAGGTCAATCCCAATTTTGTTGTAGCTTTCCCACATGCTTGGATACCTCTACCTTTTTCAAGACCAGGTCCCCTTCTTTGAAGGTTCGGATACGTACCTTTTGATTGTAAGCCTTTTCCATGTTTGATTTGGTGGTTTGCAATCGTACGACCGCTTTTTCTCTTAGAGCTTCAGTCAAATCAATATCATTTTCTCTTATCTTTTCATTTTTCCGGTCGTCATACATTTCAATCCTTGGTGTTGGAATTAACGTTTCGACAGGAATAACAGCTTCCGAGCCATATACTAGACTGAATGAGGTTTCCCCGGTTGAGGTCCGGACAGTGGTTCGATTAGCCCAAAGTACTCCTGGGAGTTCATCAAGCCATTTTCCTTTGGCTGCTCCTAATCTTTTTTCCAAGGATTTTATTATTTCACGGTTTGCTACCTCAGTCTGTCCATTCGCTCTAGGATGCCCGACAGAAGTAAAATTTTGCTGAATTCCTAGTTTTGAACACCATTCTATTACCTGTTTTCCCGCAAATTGGGTTCCATTATCAGAAATCAAAATTCTCGGGATGCCAAATCGACATACTATGAATTTCCACAGAAAGTTAATCACTTGGAACTGAGTTATCCATGCAAGGGCGATGCATTCTATCCATTTGCTGAAGTATTCAACAGCAACCAGAACGTATGCTTTCTTGGATCTAGCTGTGGGGAAAGGTCCTACAATGTCCATTCCCCATTGATCGAACGGCCAACACACCGGTATCGGGTGTATGTTTTCGGCTGGTTGATGACATATATTAGCATGGACTTGGCAATGATGACATTTTTGGACATATTGTATGGCATCGTTGTTGAGGGTAGGCCAATAATAACCTGTTCGAAGGCATTTTAAAGCCAAGGCCCTCGCTCCGCTGTGATTCCCTGCTTCTCCTTCGTGTATTTCTCGGAGTATATCATCGATTTGAGATTCGGAGATGCATCTTAGAAGAATTCCCGATACCGATCTTCGGTAAAAATTTTCTTCTATTAACGTATATTTCGGAGCACGATATTTTATTTTACGAGCTTCGTTTTGATCGAGCGGCAGTTTTCCTTCTCGAAGGTACTCTATCATCGGAGTCATCCAATTTGTTTCGGCCTCTTCGATTTCCATTACTTCAGTGATCGGTGTTTCATCGATATCGATTGCTGGTGTATTAGACATTAGCCAAGTGATCACTCTTTCAGTCTTTCCGTCGTTGGATGCTGTAAATCTAGAGAGTTGATCGGCCCATTTATTTTCCGATCTTGGAATGTTTTGTATCCCAAATTCTTCAAATTTTCAGCCAGTTGTTTCACTTTGGACAGATATTTGATCATGTTAAATTCCTTTGCCTCATATAGGCCCTCTATTTGTCTTTGTATTAGCTCTGAATCGGTTAATACTTTAAGATTCTTTATGTCTACTTTGATTGCCATTTCCATTCCTGCGATCAATGCTTCATATCCTGCTTCGTTGTTTGTCACGATGAAGTCTAATGTTATCGCGTAATTGATATCCTCCTTATTTAGCCCGGTAAAGTTGATTCCAGCACCTCCTCCTTCTCGGCATGAAGCGCCGTCGACGTGCATTAACCAGGTTTGATTTTCTACGATCAGGATATCATGTGCATGTTTGGTTGATTCAGGATTTTCAACTTCCTGGCTCGGAGTCTCTAATAGGAAATCGGCTAGGACTTTTGCTTTAATTGCAATTCATGGTTTGTACTCGATGTCGAACTGACCGAGTTCGATCGCCCATTTGATCAATCTTCCAGAGGCTTCTGGCTTTGCTAAGACCTGTCTTAATGGTTGATTGGTTAATACCACAACTTTATAGGTCAGGAAATAGGGTCGGAGTTTTCTTGCTGCCACTACTAAGGTCAAGGCGAATTTCTCTATTTCCAAGTAGTTTTTCTCGGCCCCCTGCAATAGTTTGCTTAAGTAATAAACAGGCTTATGTTCTACGCCATCCACTTTAACTAGTACCGAACTAATGGCCACTTCAGAGATTGATATGTATAAATATAATGGTTCCCCTTTAGTTGGTTTGGCCAATAGTGGGGGGCGTCGTTAGGTATTCTTTTAATCGTTCAAAGGCCTTGTCGCATTCATCAGTCCAAGCAAAGTTTTTCGCTTTTCGAAGCGTTTGGAAAAACGGCAAGCTTCTGTCAGCTGACTTGGATATAAATCTGTTTAGCGCCACAATTTTGCCTACCAAGCTCTGTACATGGGAGATCGTTTTCGGAGGCTTCATTTCAGTTATCGCTCGAATTTTTTCTGGGTTGGCCTCAATTCCACGTTGATGTACCAGATATCCCAAAAACTTTCCGGATTTAACCCTGAAAGTGCATTTGGCAGGGTTTAGCTTCATTCGATACTTTCTCAATATTTGGAAGCATCGATCGAGGTGTTTTACGTGATCAGCTTCATTCATGCTCTTGACCAACATGTCATCCACGTATACTTCCATTATTTCTCCAATTAATTATTTAAACATCAGGTTCACTAACCTTTGGTAGGTGGCCCCGGCATTCCTCAAGCCGAATTGGCATTACTATAAAGCAATACACTCCTTGCTCGGTTACGAATGCAGTTTTATCTTGGTCCCGCTCGTCCATGTATATTTGATAGAAGCCTTGGAAAGCATCCATCATACTGAAAATTGCAAAACCAGCGGTGGAGTCGACTAATAAGTCGATCCTTGGGAGAGGAAATGGATCCCGCGGGCATAACTTGTTGAGGTCAGTGAAATCGTTGCACATCCTCCATTTGTTATCCTTTTTGTCTCCTTTTGCTACTAGAACAACATTACATAGCCATTCTGAGAAGTGTATTTCTCGAATTTGTTTTGCTTTTAGTAGCCTTTCTACTTCTCCTTTGATGATTTTATCTTTTACTGGCCCATGATTTCTCTTCTTTTGTCTGGCTGGTTTTGCTAAAGGGTCGATTTTTAGCGAGTGGTTGATTACTCAAGGATCAATCCCTTCAATGTCGTTCGCACCCCAAGCGAAGACGTCCACATTATTTCTGAGAAAGTTGATCAACAATACTTCCCCTTCCTTGCTTAACTCCGTACCTATTCTTGTTGTTTTTTATGAGTCCCCCTGCACTAGTATGACATCCTTATGCTCTGGTGGTTTTAAGGTTAAATCCACCGGCTCCTTTCCCTTTTTATCTATTCGGTCAGTGCTAGGGATTTCAACCTCGTTTCTTCCAACATCGTCTTCGAGCTTTCTTTTGCTCGGGGTAATCGCTTTAGGGGGGTTTTTCAAAGTTAACGATGTGCTGTAGCAATCCCATGCCATACAATGGTCATTCACTATTTCCCCGATACCTGTGTCGGTTGGGAATTTTATTTTTTGATGGTAAGTTGAGATGACAGTTCGGAACAGGTTGAGGGCAGGTCGCCCTAAAATTGCATTATAGGCGAACGAAGGTTCTACTACTAAAAATTTTACCAGCTTCACTGTTCGATATGGTTTCTTTCCGAGTGAAACACTCAAAGTAATTGTTCCAGTGGGGACAATTTCGGATCCTCCGAATCCCACCAATGGCGTAGCTACCTTTTGGAATGTTATTTGCCCCATGTTCATCTGGGCTAGTACCTCTTTATAGATGATATATGCAGAGCTTCCATTATCAATCAGGATTCTTTTGACGTTGTAATTTGCTATTTCTAGGAATACCACCATTGGGAAATCGGGGCTGTCCTCTTTCATGTCCCAAACAAGGCTTTTGGGTACTTCGCCTTCGTTGAAGCTAATTAGCTGGTGTGTCGTTGCTTTGTTTTCTAAGGTCCATATTTTTTTCGGAAATTTTAGGCTTCCGACTAGGGATCTAGCAGTCCTTCGACGAGCATTACGACTATCTCCCCCTGCGTGTCCCCTTGAGATCGTGTGTATGGTTCCGTTGATCTGATCATTATTTAGTTCTTGTTGGGGTCCTTCATTAGGGGACCTTCTGCGTGAATTTCTTCTTGGGTTGTTATACCGAGGATTCCCGCTTCTTTCTCGCTTGCGGTTATCCCGCTCCAAATAGTCATTTAATTTTCCTTGTTCTATCAGCTTTTCGATCTCTCTTTTAAGGTGAAAACAATCTTCAGTGCGGTGCCCGTGTGCCCGGTGATACTTGCAGTATAAGTAATAGTTTCTTCCACCTGGTCTGGGCTGAGCGATTTTCTTTGCTTCTGGGATCCAATTATTCCTTTCAAGTACAGCCAAGATTTCTTCTATTGGAACGATTAGTCTTGCTTGATCTACTTGATTGACCCTGCTCCAGATTGCCGGTTCAATGGTTCTAGGTCTTTGATAGATGTTAGGTTGTCTATCCCGGTCGTTTTTATTGTATTTGTTGGGATAGTGGTTGGGATGCCTCGATTGTCAGAACAACGACAGTGCGGAATTTAAAATTTTTCGAAGCACCCAAGGTCCCATATTAGATTCTCCATATTATATATACATAAGCAAGAAACAAAACACACAAAGTAATAAAACAAAGGGAGTTTTGCGATTTACCTCACCACAGGCTAGGTGGTGGCAACCTTCAGTTCTGATTCTGAATCTGGATCTGGATCTGGTTCACAGAAGTGATCCAAGCGTCTCACCTCCAAAGTTAGTCCACACCAATTGGATTCTGGCAACACCTCCTAGTCTTAGGCTCAGAACTGGATCTAGGAGATTTGTCAATGGAGGACTGTGCAGATCTACTTGGCAGAGCAAGATCCAGCACGAAGGAACAAGGGAGGATGTGCGGCGGCAATATAGCAGCTCACGGCCAGCAAGGGACGGCGGCTATTGGTGGCGGCGCAGGAGGGGGGCGGCGCTTAAGTGCAGAGAAAGAGGTTAGGGTTTTTGCCAGGTTGTTATCTTTCTGAGCTCTTGTAGAACTCTATTTATAAGAGTTCCTTTTGACCTAGGTTTGCAAGACTCCTTATGGGCTTTTAATTAAAGGCCCATGTCTTGCAAGCCTTTCATTTAATTAACTACTTCAATTAAATGCCCAATCCAAATAAATCATTATTTCTTTTATATAATTAATTAGCAACTTAATTAAGTATTTAATTAATTAAGTCAGCCAATTAATTAATCTCCCATTTGAATTAAATACTTTAATTCATTTAATTGATTTAATTACCTTTAAATCAATTAATTCCTTTTATTTTCTTCCATAACAGTCACCGTCCAATTGTATTGTGTGTGACCCTCTGGGTTCACCATCAATTGGCAGCAGGCCCACGAATTCCTCGTGATTTAATTTATGAACAATAAATTGCTCCGGTCAATTAAACAACCTTTAATTGACCACTCCTAGAATCAAATCCTCTATTAACTCAGGAGTACCTACACTTCATGGTCGATGTCTAGCCACAAGCCCATGAAGCCCAACTTCAGGTGAATTGATACTTGTGAACCTCGTCTCATATAATTACCATGTTCATACGGTCCTTCTATCGACTAATATTCCCGATCAAGACTTAGGGTGTGTGAATTGATCGGCACCTCTAAATTTGTCTCGATAACTATACTTTCTAATTCAGGATAATATTCCAGTGTGACTCCTAAATTTGGAAACCCCTTTCCAAATCCGTCAACGACCGTGGCCACGGGTTTCTCGGATATATTATCTAAGAATCGTATAGGAAATTCTCTCATCGATTACGATGAGTCAATAGATTCCATATTGGTACTAACCACTCGCGTACATGTCCATACGCACCCAACCTAGGCATGTTATGACCAAGCTAAGTGGCCTATACCTAGATCTAAGTACGCACTTTCATGCACCGAATTCGCCCTAGCACCTCAAGTCAAAGGACTAAATCGTACACTATTATAATCCTTGAGAAACATCCCATCACCGATATGCGACATGCGCTTCCACAATGGGTTTCTCTGTTCGGGTCGTTCGATTCGTTCAATCCTCCATTGAACCACCTACTCATATGCACTGGCCTCAAATGCCTTGCTCATGAAACGCTACAAATTCACTCCATGTGAATCATGCATACTCGTACAAGTCTTGGCGATTCCTACGATACCCCGTCTCGTTTCGGAATCTATGACTTGGAACAGTTTTAAGATTACGACCTTTGAGACTGTTTCATGATTGCACTCAGTACTGAAGTGAATCGTCCCATAGTCAAATGTAATCTAAAGGTTTCAACCAATCGCTTAAATGTATTCGCGAGAGATGAAGTTGGCCATTGTTTATCCTTATACTCGTATAAATAAACGTGCGTACTAACTCATTTATACTAAAGAAAGATAATGATAGTTCCAGTACAAGCTAAATGTATTGGCTTGCAGGGCACTATTCCATCAATCTCCCACTTGCCCTAAAGCCAATCACAAAAGTTTCTAGGAGCCATCTTTTTAAAGATGTTCTTCGAACTCATTTCATGATATAGCCTCTTTTAGTGGATCCGCTTAACTTGTCTTCTGAGTCGACGCGATCCATTACGCGCGTTAACTCTACCAATGATTTTTCTAATCAAATGGTACCTTTCTTTCAATTGTGTTTAGATTTCTGGTAAGATCTCGAATGCTTTGCTTTAGCAATAGCTCCAATGTTATCATAGAAGATAATCATGAGCTTCGCAATGCTAGGCACTACATCCAACCATAGGATGAAGTTTTATATCCAAACACTTTCTTAAGTCGCATTTAATTCTACATTTAATGCTGCAATATATCTTGCTTCAGTGGTTTAGATGGTTATAGTGATTTGCTTGGAACCCTTTTCAAATTCACCGTTACCCCATTGATGCAGGATATGTATCCAAAGATGGATGTTCTTAATTCATCCACATCAGACTGAAAATTCGAATCAGTGAATCCTTCGAATTTTAATTCTCCACGACCACCATAGACCAAGAACAAATCCTTCGTCTTTGTCAAGAGCTTAAGGATATCTTTTACGGTGGTCCAGTACTTCTTCACTGGATTTTGATTAGCAACTGCTCGCGATACTTGAGCAAGTTCTACGTCTGGTCTAGTACATAGTAAAGCATGCCACATGCAACCTTTTGTTTGAAACATAAGGTATTTGAGACATTCTCCTTTATTCTCATTTGATGTATGGCACATCGATTTTAGAACAAGGGATAGAGTGTCTTACTGGAAGCAATCCTTTCTTGGATTCTTCATACTAAATATTTCCAGTATTGATTCTATGTACTTAGATTTAGAGAGTGTCAGCATCTTTTCTGATCTAATTCTATAGATACGTATCCCAATACGCAAGATGCTTCTCCTAAATCTTTCATGGAGAATTGCATGGACAACCATGCTTTCGTCTGTGCTAACATTCCGATATCATACCAGATAGCCAGAACATTATCGACATATAAAATATGAGCTTCATCGCGCTCCCACTAATCCTTTTGTACACTTATGGTTCATATTCGTTTTAATGAAGTCAAAAGTCTTGACTATCTCATCAGAACAAATGTGAATCTAAATGGATTCAGACATTGCTAATGGGGAAAAGGTTTCATCAAAGTATGTTACAGAACATTGTGAATAGCCTTCTTACCACCAGTCAATTCTTAGAGGCAACACCTCTCCATTCATTCCAAGTTTGAAGATCCATTTATAACTTATAACCAACTTATAGGGATAAATCCCTTGGGTGGATCAATCAAGGTTATACCTTGTTGGAATGGATGGGATCCATTTCGGTTTGCATGGCTTCGAGCCACGTACCCGAGTCTATGTCTGACATCGCTTTCTTGATAGGTCATTGGATAACTTTCCACATTCTCGCTTTCGTGAATGAAACCAAATCGCTCTGGCTCCTTACGAATTCGATCAGACCTTCGAAGAGTAGGTGTACTAGTAGGTTTAGTAAATTCTGGATTAACTCCCACTGTTTGCGGGGATGGGTCCAAATCTTGGACTTCATCAAGTTCCATGACGTTTCCATTTCCTTTGACGAGAGATTCATCAACAGAGGAATGGGTATCTAGAAGAAACGATTATTTCTTATTGTCGTGGAACTGGTATCCAATGGATTTCGTTGGATACCCCACAATTATATACAAATTGGATCTACTAGCCAATTTATCTCCTTTCTTGTTTCTACCATCGGCAGGAGATCTCCATACTCAAAAGTAAGAGTATAAAGGTATTTTGCCATACCTTTCTTGGTAAAGCTTTGTAGGCACAAACTTTGAAGGTACTTTGCTCAGTATCTTCGATGCAGTTAGGAGGACTAACTCCTAGAATGCATAAGGAAGCTTAACAAAACTCAATGTGGATCGAACAATGTTAAACAATGTTAGATTCCATCTCTTTAGACACTTCAATAAGTTGAGGCGTCTTAAGAGGAGTTTGTTATATGAGAATCTCATTCTCATTAAGATAATTGAGGAATCCTTGACAAGTATTTGCTATCTCGATTAGATCGAATAATACTATGTCTTTGTTGATTCTCTGCTTCGTATTGAAATACCTTGAAAATATTCAAAGGTTTTTCGGATTTGTATCTCACTAGATTCATTTCCACTAACGACCAAGGTCATTAGCAAAAAGTACGAAGTATGAGTAATCTCCTCTCACAGTAACTTTTAGTGATCCATATTCATGGATTTAAATCCAGATTTTTGTTTGGTTCGCTCTGGATTCCCTGTGATGGGAGATCTGGTCATATCTCCTTCGAGACATGATTCGCAGGTTGGAAGTTCATCCAAGTTCTGTTTTTCAAGAAGTTTAGGTGAAACCAACTTTTGAATCCTACTCTTGGAGATGTGTCCAAGTCTAGCGTACCAAAGTTATGGATTATTATCTTTGTATTAATTGAATTTCACACATTAATTCAATAAGATTGAGTCAATGGTTTAATACAATTAATTTACTTCCTTTCAATTAACTTCTTTAATTGCTTCCTTTTTCCTTTTCAATTAACCCTTTAATTGAAACGTTGCTTAATTAATTAGATCATCTAATCAATTAAACATATCAGTGCCTTTCATAGATCCAGCGGGATAATTCGACTTTTAGGCTACTTGTGTTCTTTTGACTACCTTTATGGTCGAATTTAGAAAAGAATAAATTATTCTTCATTTTACTCTTCCTTGACTTCGCAGTCCATGAAGTGTAAACGATCATTACAGGTTTATCCTATTTGCCTTTAACCAGTTGATTTAACCGTTTTTCGTCGGGTTAATTTAATATCAGTGAATTTGTGATATCGGGGGTTTGGATATTGAATTATTCAGTATATTGGGTTCTGTTACTTTATTCTGGATGGATCGTTTACAAAGAAAAGCAATAATCAAAGGCAAGAAGTAAAACCATTAACGAAATTAAGAACGCAATGATATGGAGGTAAAGTTCTGCAACAATAATGGATATTATTGAGTTCTATTGTTATCAATGTATTCTTGTGTAATCTCAGAATTAAGAGAATTCGTAGTTCCCTTATACAAATGAATAACTAGGTATTTATATTACGCTAAACCTAGTATTACAAGGAATCATAGTCCTAGTTGGACTCGGCCCAACCTATCCTTCTTGGGTCCGGAGTGTAATCTTTACTCGGAGCGAGCGGCATCAGGCTGGGTCAGTAAGAAGATCTCGATCCGTTAGAGTTGGTCGAATCGATCTTGTAATCTTTGTTTGATCAGACTAGTATGTAGGGTGCGAAATAGCCCCCATCAGTACTCCCTCACTTCTTCGAGCGTATAGATAATAGGAGCTCGTAGAAGTAGATAAAACTTGTCGACTGTTTCTTTTCTATGAACGGAGCCTCGTTAAAAACCTTACTTAAGAAAAAACCCAGTGGGAAAAAATCTTAAGTAAGGAAAAGAGTGCTACGTATCATAGATAGTCGTTTCTTCTGTCTAATTATGGATCGCCACGCGTCCATTCAGGAGGCTTTTTGTATCCTTCCGTTTTTGGCGGGAATTTGAGTAGCTGCGATGAGTTCGAAACGTCTTTTCTCATTTCCTTATAAATAGGTGACTTTCGAGTTTGCCATTTCTCTTTTATATTTGCTTTTAGATCGCAGTCATTTTCTAGTTTGGTCGTTCGTCGTATAAAATTTTCCTTTCATCGACCTTCTTCTTCCGAGAACTAAAATATAGATGGCTTCCGTAAGAAGGTCTTCTTCTTCTCCTAGAGAGATCATCGCCCCCGATAACGAGGAGGAGTTACATTCTAATCCTCTGGGTGAACAAACTACGGTCTCTGACCTTGTTATCCCTGTAGAAGATACTTACAAGGTACGAATCCTTTCCGATGCGGACGTAGCCGCCCGAGCCAAAAAGGGCAAAGGTACTGTTCCTCAGATTTCTGAACCAATTGAGGATCTAGCTTGCGCATATACAGAGGAAACATTCCCCGAAGTCGTGAATAGCTATACCAAATATTTTCCGGAGGGTTCTGAGATAATTCTCCCTTCACCTACTGATAGGGTTACTACCCCGCCGGAGGGATGTCGAGCCTTTTATACGGCTCATTTTAATAGCGGACTGCGTCTTCCTTTGTCTCCCCTTTTCCTGGAAGTTCTGAAAATTTTCAGCGTGTGCTTGACACAACTGGTTCCAAATTCTGTTGCTTTCGTGGTTTGTTTTTCCGTTCTGATGATTGCAAAGGGGTTTAAACCTTCTTTCCGCAATTTTACGCAACTTTTCCGTTTTAATATTTCTAGTTCTTCAAATCGTGGATATTTCTTTGCTAGTCAGCGACCTAGCCGAGCAATTTTTGATGCTCCGGTTTCTAGTAATCCTTCATGGAAATCTCATTTCTTCTTTGTTCGTCCTCCGTCTAATCTCCGTTCGGTGGATGGTTCGACCATACCTTTTTCATGGGATCATGGCTCTAGTTGGATTCCTGGAGGTCGCTCATCAACTGGCGAACTTGTTCCCGACGATGTACGATTTATAACTGAGATTCCCGAGATGCGTACAAACAAATATCAAAGTGCTCTTCTGATTGGGGAAGCTTTTCTTCGTAAGGCGGGGTTAAGTGTCCATAATTTCCCCATCAGTTCATCACCTGAACCTCTTGGTTAGCATTTTATTTGACCTTTAGTATCGTCGCTATACTTTTTATACGGAGAAATTAACTTTATTTTGTTTCTTTTTCAGCTCATATGGTAGAAAACTCCCGACACTCTTCGAAGGGAAAAATGGTGCTGTCGAAATCTTCCAAGTCAGTGGAGAATAATCCTATCGAGCAGAGGGCGTCTCGAAAGAGGAAATTGGAATTGGGTCACGAATCCGAGGAGAATAGAGAGGAATCTCCGGATTCTCCACGTGAGTCCCCTATTTGTCAGGGCATGGGATCCGGTTATCCTCCGTTTCATCTTAGAACATCTTTGGGTATTCGAGGATGTCGTAGCTGGTCGATGCCTCATCCCACTAATAATCCAGTTGATAGAAAGAGGAGTTACTATGGACGTTCTGGTGACGACCTTTCTTTACTCGGGGATAAACATCCAAATCCTACTCTGGTCGAAATGATCGAGGATCATTTAGAGGGAAGGAGGGCCGCTGGTTATTCCGAGAAGGATTCTCTTATTCATGATAATAACGAGAATGCGGTCGATAAGGCGACCCGTATTCTTTTATCTGGCGTTCATACTCGCGATCTTAATAAGCTTCTTCATAAGGATCATTTGGAGAAATTCCAGCGAGCTTCTCTTTACGCTGAAAAGGTGAGATCCTTTTCTTTCTTATTATTCAGATGAAGTGATATTTTAAGATTTTCTTAATTCGCTAATTCGTTTCTTTCTGACCCCTTCGTTATTTCAGGTTAACACCTGTCTGACATCATACGCCTATGAAAATTCTCTTTGGAAACAACAGTGCGAATTCCTTGAAGAGAAATATAAAGTTTTACTTCACAAATCTTCCGGTTCAGAAGTTGGTCCCTCGACATCTTCCTCTGTTCCTGTCGTAGAGACTCGTGCTGCCGGGACCGAAGATCAAGAAATGCTAGATAGAGTGATAGAGGTTTCTCGCGCTCAGGAACAAACCAATCAAATGGCAAGAAAATTAGAAGAATTGCAGTTGCAGAGCACGACTCGGATTAGTGAGCTTGAATCTCAAGTGTCAAGCCTTGAAGCTTCTTTAGAGGAGTATGAAAATGACGTCCCACTTAGGCAAAGGGATCGATATGTTAGGAAATCTGATGAACAAGTCGTTCGTGAATTCCTCAACTCTCCTGTTCATACGGCGTTGGTGTACCGGATGGTCGGCCCTCTTCTTGAGAATACTTTTAAAAAATCGATTCATCAACTGGTCGCTTTGGAGATGATCGACGATCGTCGGAAGGAGTATTTTAAGGCAGCTCATATCCGGTTGAACCGTTATGGCGAGCTTTATTCTTCTTCTGAGGTTCCAGATGTCGAATATCAAGGTTTTCCTCTGGCTCATCTTGTCGAGGAATTTGGAAATCCATTGCCGATTCCTCCTTCTGATGTTAACGATGAGCTCGATAATACTTTCATCGATCCAGTAGATGAAGAGGAAGAAGAAGACGATACAGGCATGACTGAGGACGTCGATAGTGAGCAGAAGATTCCGGAAAGCGACCAGGCTTCTTGAAATAGTGATTTATCTTTAAAATAATCTTTGTAATTATCCGCTTGTAGGTTTAATTGCAGCTTAGCTTTCCCTACTTTGTACACTAAACGTTTCTTATTCTGACAGTCGTGTCCTTTCACATTCGCTGTAATGATTCAGACAAATCATTTAATTTGCCGTAATCATTATGTATGTGTCTTTTCAAATTCTAGCGTTTGCTCCAAGGTCAGTTTTCCTGTTTCGCGCCCTTTCTTCGGGTCAGTCGCGTCTTTTCGTGTAGTATAAATACGAGAGGTAAAATTTGACTTGTCTTTTTTACTGCTATACTCTTCTCTTAACATAATACTCTTTCTTGAGCTAGTCGATAAACTTCCTCGATATTAATTTATATTTTTCCGTAATCCGATCATGAGTAACCTTTTCGGTAATACTTCGAAGCGACCTTCTCGTGAGGGCGCTAGGGATAATAGATCGAAGAAATTTCGAAGAGAAGGGCCTTCGATGGAGCCTCCTCGTTCGTCCTCAGTTAGTAGTTCGATGATCGATACTCCTATTACCACGTTCCAACCTTTGTCAGAAGTTAGTTTGTCGCTCCTCCAACCAAACTTTTCTTCTACCCCCGCGGGAGGTAATAGATCTTTCCCAGGTCGATTAGCTTTCGGAGACCCATCCAACATGGAACAGGTTTACGACATACCTGTTTCTTCAGGTTTTTCTTCTTACGAGTATGGATCTCATGGAGGGGATTTTGTTAGTTCCCTTCCTTTTTCTACTTCTACTGCCCTGCTAGTTAGTGAAGGGCAAGTCGGTGATGGTTTTTCTGTCAATCCTTCCATAACGCAGTCTATTTCGCAATATGGTCCTGAATATCTGTTTCATGATACCACTGTAACGACTGCTTCTTTTGAGTCTGGGGGACCTTCTGGGGGTCGATCTGGGTCGAGGTCTGGTCGTCGGACCATTATATCTGCTTCCGGCAAAGAGACCTCTGTTAGTCCCGACGAGAGGGACTCCCCTCGTCCGTTAGATGATCGCTGCGTGCTTATGCAGGTTAATGACATTCTTTTGTCGGAGACTCCACGTTCCGACGGTGTCCCTTTGACAAGCGAACTGCCTGGTTCTGTTGAACCTGATGCTTTGTCTTGGGACTTAGGCATGAGTACTATTTTGCCCGGTGAATTGAGGAAGCTCGAAGGTACTTCCAATGTTCGCCTTGTTCAATCTCTGGTGAAGATATGTGAACAGGTAAACATATTTCGAACATTTTTCCTGTTCTTTGTTTTGAATTCTTTGTTGTACGGCGGTTTTTCTTACTCTTTTCTGTTTTTAGGGCAAGTATTTTGCACTCCAGCTGGGTGTGCAAAATGATGAACTGTGGAATAGTCGGAGAGCTCTTCAAGTTCAGCTGGAGTCGGAGAAAGCTAAAACCAGGGGTTTGGAGCTGCAGCTGCAACTTGCTAAAGATGATCTCCAAAAGTTAGAGGCTGACAAAGTTATTCTTGAGAAAGAGAAAGGCGACCTAGTTCAGGCTGCCGCGTCGGCAGAGGGATCTCGTCAACAGGCATATGATGATGGTTATGATGCCGGTTATCTTAAGCGCCAGGAGGAGTTGATGGCATTTGCTGGTAACCTAACTCCTCGGAGGCCTGTTTCTGCTGGTCGCCCCTCTGGCGATTCTTCTCAATGATTTTTATTCGATCTGGCAGACCTTGGACTGTCTCTTTTTTTTTTTTTTTTTTTTTTTTTTTTTTTTTTTTTTTTTTTTGTCGCCCAACATTTGTGCATTTGTTTGGGCTGAAATTTTGTAATGGGAGAAGTACTAAAATGGAAATATTATGATCTCTTCTGTAGGCAGATTCTTGCCTTGATTCTAATGATATATCTTTTTCATATATGTAATTGCTACGCACAAATATACCATCATGTAGTAATTGACAAAGATTAGTTTTACTTATCTGAATTTTTATTTCTGCGGAGAGATTTGAGTATGGAGAAAGTAAGCTTGATCTTGCTTTGGTCGCTTGTAAGATAACTGAATGGTATAATATTTGCTTCGCATATTTAATCTTTGTTGATCGATCCAGCCGATCGTCGTTGTGTAAACCCTTAGCTGTCTGGTCGATGCTCGATTCATGCCTTATAAATTTGTCCTTATATGACATATATCTTATATAAGGAGGTTATTGTTCCTCCCGTTGAATTTCAGTTCTTCTTTTCCTCAGAGAGAAATTTTCCTTTAGGTGCTTTTCACCTATCCATGTCTTCCATTATTAGCTTTTCAACTATACATATCCCTAACCAGTATATCATACTCTTGATATGGGAGGAATTGGAAAATGTAACAGTCCTGGCCAGATCTGACCCGTTCAGACCTCCTTCAGCAATTCTTTGGAAAATTAGGCAGTGACGGCCTTATAGTTTCGAATAGGGAGGGCTATTCTCCTGATTTCGATGTCAGATTTCTTGGATTCTAAATGGAATTCTTGTATGGCCAACTTAGTAGTCCCCCTATGATGTATGAGGCAGTTACGATCCCCATATGGTGGAGGCTCTGGTCGTTTTTAAGCATTTATCCTCTTTCAACGGTCTAATTTTGCATGCCTTCGTCGAGGAGTTCTTAATATTTTCTATTAGGCGACCCTCATATATGATCGTGCAGGTCGTTTTGGTCTTTGAACTTCTTTAAGTTTTCTTGGATTATTTGTCGATCGCTTCGATCTGTAGATTTGTTTGTCATCGATCTGTTGAGTCGATCAGACGGGGCGCCGTTCCAACTTACTTGCATTTATTTCGGGAAGTCAAAGGGTCGCGTTTTCGTCCCTTGATTAAACTCCTATTATCCGTAGGATCATTCTCACGGGCGCCTATAAATAAGTAGACAGTTTCCTTATTTTCCATTCATAACAATGAAGATCTCTGTTTCTTTAGATTTCATTTTGCCTTCGGACCCCATAATGTTCAAGAAGTCACATTATCGTGATTTGTTCGTTCGCAGTAAAGAAATTGTCCCCAGTCTTGTATTGACGGGTCCCATGTCAGCCCTTCCTTGTATCGACGGATCCCATGAGATCTCTGCCTTAGTCTTCATCACATTAGAGGTCCGTGGTTTCCGTCTGCACAAGGAGGGTTCGTACTTTGCCGGCCATCCTCGTCCTTGGAGGTTACTTCCGGATTGATAGACCACCGGGGTGGCCGGTAAAGTTACCGTTTCACGGCGGTCCTGAAGAGATGCTGCTTCAGAGTAAAATGTTTTATAGATAATGTAAAAGCAGTATCTTTTGTGGGTGAATTGAGTACTGCTGGTTATCTGGCTGGTAATGCTCATTTCACCTGGAGGAACATACCGATCTTCAGAGCCTGGCCATCGAACCAAAGAAGTCGACCATCCTGAGCAGCATGCTTCTTAGGTGGTTTATTATGATCGATGAGGTACTAGGGAGGAGATTGGTGTTTCCGTGGACATTGTCGTGAAGATAGTCGATCCCATAGGATCAATTTAACTGGATCATTGTGACGATCTATAGGTAGCAAGCAGATTTTTGTAACGTAGGATATTTGTATGTAATTGATTTGATGAATAAAATGTTATTTTATTCCTTGCATCTTCTTTGTCGTTTGATAATTTTATTTACGAGGAGTAATTTCCGAGCAGATGAATACATACTTGATTTATCTTTCAAAACTTTAGGAGTATCAGCGGATCTTTTTTAGATCGTTAGGAGTAGATCGAGGAGTTTTTATTGAGCTTATCAATGTGTACTCAATCTTGCTATAATTTAGACTTAGGATTTCATAACAAAATCCTTCTTTGTCGTTGTAATTAATCGAGGAGTTTTTATTGAGCGGATCAATGTTTACTCAACTCGTTTTGTTTAGACTTAGGTTTTTAACCCAAAAATCTCTTTGTTCGTTGAACATATACCGAGGAGTTTTTATCGAGCGGATCGATGTTTACTTAACTCGTCTTTGTTTAGACTTAGGTTTTTAGTACCTGAAAGTCTTTTTGATCGTTGAATATATATGTCGAGGAGTTTTTATCGAGCGGATCGATGTTTACTCAACCCTCTTTGTTTAGACTTAGGTTTTTAGTACCTGAAAGTCTTTTTGATCGTTGAATATATATGTCGAGGAGTTTTTATCGAGCGGATCGATGTTTTACTCAACTCCTTTTGTTTAAACTTAGGTTTTCTATACCTGAAGTCTTCCTGATCGCTGTAGATATGTCGAGGAGTTTTTATCGAGCGGGTCGATGTTTACTCAACTTGTTTTATTTAGACTTAGGTTTTTAGTACCTGAAAGTCTTTTTGATCGTTGAATATATTTGTCGAGGAGTTTTTATCGAGCGGATCGATGTTTTACTCAACTCCTTTTGTTTAGACTTAGGTTTTCTATACCTGAAGTCTTTTTGATCATTAAATATATATACGTCGAGGAGTTTTTATCGAGCGGATCGATGTTTACTCAACTCGTTTTGTTTTAGACTTAGGTTTTTCGTACCAAAAGTCTTTTTCTCGTTGTAAATAGTTCGAGGAGTGTATATCGAGCGGATCGATGTTTACTCTACTCATTTTATTCAGACTTAGGTTTTTAATACCTGAAGTCTTTTAATCATCATAGATATATCGAGGAGTTTTTATCGAGCGGATCGATGTTTACTCAACTCGTTTTGTTCAGACTTAGGTTTTTAATACCTGAAGTCTTTTAATCATCATAGATATATCGAGGAGTTTTTATCGAGCGGATCGATGTTTACTCAACTCGTCTTGTTCAGACTTAGGTTTTTAATACCTGAAGTCTTTTAATCATCATAGATATATCGAGGAGTTTTTATCGAGCGGATCGATGTTTACTCAACTCGTTTTGTTCAGACTTAGGTTTTTAATACCTGTAAGTCTTTATGTTTGTTGTGTTCGATCGAGGAGTTTTTATTGAGCGGATCAATGTTTACTCGACTCGTTTTTGTCGTCGGAATGAGGAGTGTTTATTGAGCGGATCAATGTATACTCGACTCATTTATAATTTAGACTTAGGTTTATCACCAAAAAGTCTTTTTTACTGTTGAATATATATATGTCGAGGAGTTTTTATCGAGCGGATCGATGTTTACTCAACTCGTTTTTGTCGTCGGAATGAGGAGTGTTTATTGAGCGGATCAATGTATACTCGACTCATTTATAATTTAGACTTAGGTTTATCACCAAAAAGTCTTTTTTACTGTTGAATATATATATGTCGAGGAGTTTTTATCGAGCGGATCGATGTTTACTCAACTCGTTTTTGTCGTCGGAATGAGGAGTGTTTATTGAGCGGATCAATGTATACTCGACTCATTTATAATTTAGACTTAGGTTTATCACCAAAAAGTCTTTTTTACTGTTGAATATATATATGTCGAGGAGTTTTTATCGAGCGGATCGATGTTTACTCAACTCGTTTTTGTCGTCGGAATGAGGAGTGTTTATTGAGCGGATCAATGTATACTCGACTCATTTATAATTTAGACTTAGGTTTATCACCAAAAAGCCTTTTTTGCTGTTGATATAAATCGAGGAGTGTTTATTGAGCGGATCAATGTATACTCGACTCGTTTCGTTCTAATATTTATCAATATGCTAGTGTAATTCCACAGAGCGTTAATCGAAATAATCGATGTATAGAAAATGCTAAAATTTTTACTAATTGAACTCTAGGCTAAGGCCTTTGTTACAAGGATTAAAACTTGATAAAGTAAAATAAAACGATGCAGTATAATCTGCTAAAATTTATTTACCATAGTATTTCCTAAGGTTGACTGCGTTCCAGGTTCTTGGTAAGGCTGTCCCATCCATGTGTGCAATCTTGTATGAACCTTTCTTTCCTACGCCAATGACGATGTAAGGTCCATCCCAATTTTGTTGTAACTTTCCCACATGCTTGGATACTTCTACCTTTTTCAAAACCAAGTCCCCTTCTTTGAAGGTTCGGACGCGTACCTTTTGATTGTATGCTTTCTCCATATTTGCCTTAGTGGCTTGTAGGCGTACAGCAGCTTTATCTCTTAAGGCTTCTGTTAAATCAACGTCATTTTCCCTCGCCTTTTCATTTTCTTCTTTATTGAACATCTCTATTCTTGGAGTTGGAATTAAAGTTTCCACAGGGATAACAGCTTCCGACCCATATACCAAGCTGAAAGGGGTTTCTCCAGTTGAGTTTCTTACCGTGGTTCGATTAGTTTCTCAACTTCTCTCTTAAGGTGAAAACAATTCTCCGTTCGATGTCCGTGTGCCCTATGGTACTTACAGTATTGATCGTAGTTTCGAGATCCTGGTCTTGGCTGTGCGACTTTTCTCGCCTCGGGAATCCAGTTATTTCTTTCTAGAATTTCCAATATTTCTTCCATTGGAATATTTAACCTCGGGTGTTCTACATGATTCACCCTGCTTCTGGTTGGTTGCTCAGGGTTTCTTGGTCTTTGGTAGAAATTGGGTTGCCTATCTTGGTCGGCTTTGTTGTATTCCAGTTGCTGGAAGACATTACCTCTCCTGAAGGATCGCTCGAAATCCAAAGATTTTTGGATAGGAAACCTGTCATGCCGTTTTGAGCTTGAGGTAGTGGCTTTGTTTTTGTTTTTATCCTTAAAGGAATTCATCTCTTCTTGAGTCATATATTTAGATGCTAGGCTCATGATGTCGGCGAACGTTCTTGGTTGCTTTCGACTGAGGGCATTTCCGAACTGCCTGTTTTTAGTGAGATCGAAGAGGATAGATATTATGTAATCGATATTTGGGGAATCGATTTTAAGCAATTCTACGTTGAATCTGGCCAACCAATCCCTTAGAGATTCTCCTTCTTGTTGATATATAGTTCCAAGGTAGCTCATTGGAAGTTTTTGTCTCTTCTGGCTGGCGAACTGCTGTGTCAATTTGTTACAGAGTTCCCTAAAGCTGAATATGGAGTTGGCAGGTTGTTTCGCGAACCAGTCCAACGCGAGTCCTTCGAATGTGGTTACCATTAATTTGGCAGTGAATTCAGCAGAGTGGGCATATAAATTCATTATATTCGTAAAGCTAAAAGTATAATCATCCGGGTCAGTGGTTCCATCATAGCGAGGTAGTCTGCCCGGGACTTGTCCGATCGATTGTGCCTCTTTTATTTCCCTGCAGAAGGGAGAACAGGCCGCAAGGCTTTCCTGGAGTTCCGTGGTTCGGGCCCACGGATTTTGAATAGACCGTAAGCGTTGTTCAAGTCGGTCCTGCACCATCCTTTCAATTTCTCTTTCCGTCAGTCGAGCCGTTCGTGGTCGATCAGGGATTGTATCATCTATATCATCCTCAATAGGGATAATTGTTCGTTCCCTGGATCTACTGCGCCTCGCCGGGGTTTTTCTGTGAGCTCGTTTCCTTCGAGGATTGTTGTCGGAGGGTTTCGAATTGTCCTGTTGTGGGCTGTGTAGCGAGCGGTGCTCGCTTGGTGGGCTATCAGCTTGTTGAGATACATGATCGTTTTGTCCGGGCGTTCTCCGAGCAGGAATTGTCCTGGCAGCCCTAGGGTTTTGCGGAATTTGATCAAGCACAAGTAATTCTTCCGGGGAGAGTGATTTAAAGAGCATCGCTATTTGTCGTAATTTCTCCTGAGCACCCGGGAGAGGAGCAGGGATCTCGGGGACTTCCGGCTCTTCCTGTATCGTGCCGGGAGGACCTCCTAGGGGTTCATGATCTCGGGGATGGGTATTCTGTAAATTCTCGTCGGTATTGGGAACGTTATTATTGTCGTTCTCCTGTGGATCTTCAGATGTGTCATGACCGGTGGTTGTGTTACTTCTTGCTCCGATACGAGCGCTTTTCCTTGGGCGAGCCATATGTCGATCGAATAATTAACCTAGCCCCACGGTGGGCGCCAACTGATTTAACCGTTTTTCGTCGGGTTAATTTAATATCAGTGAATTTGTGATATCGGGGGTTTGGATATTGAATTATTCAGTATATTGGGTTCTGTTACTTTATTCTGGATGGATCGTTTACAAAGAAAAGCAATAATCAAAGGCAAGAAGTAAAACCATTAACGAAATTAAGAACGCAATGATATGGAGGTAAAGTTCTGCAACAATAATGGATATTATTGAGTTCTATTGTTATCAATGTATTCTTGTGTAATCTCAGAATTAAGAGAATTCGTAGTTCCCTTATACAAATGAATAACTAGGTATTTATATTACGCTAAACCTAGTATTACAAGGAATCATAGTCCTAGTTGGACTCGGCCCAACCTATCCTTCTTGGGTCCGGAGTGTAATCTTTACTCGGAGCGAGCGGCATCAGGCTGGGTCAGTAAGAAGATCTCGATCCGTTAGAGTTGGTCGAATCGATCTTGTAATCTTTGTTCGATCAGACTAGTATGTAGGGTGCGAAATAGCCCCCATCAGTACCAGTACTATGGTTGATTCATGAAATGTGATCAACTTATCAAATAAGATCAGTGTATTTCAAGAGTCATTTGAATGAGCGGGAGGAGAATTTAGGAGGAAGTTAATGTTAAGATCACTTGCAGGCCTACGTTTAATTGATCCAGTTTTCAACTAGATTGATAAAACAAAGACAGTGATCCTTGACAATAGTTCCTTCATTCATTCTCGAGTTTTGAAACAATTCCCTAGAAGTCTCGAATCATATCGATTCAAAACTACTCCTCAAAACAAGCCTTTCGAGGTGGAGGTTTGTTTCAGAAGACTGGTCCTCAAAACAGTCCTTTTGAGGTGGAAGCTTCAGACATGCTCCTCATGTTGCTTCCATAGCTCGTTCAATCTTGATGCTTATTTGAAGAAATGATCATTAAGATTCCCATACTTCATAGGTGATTCGTTTCACTTTTGAGATTCATCTTTATATTAGAAACGATCATTAATATTCCCATATTCCACGGGTAATTCGTTTCTTATATATTGACTTATCTCGGAAGCGCATAAGGCATAGGCTCGTCGTTTAAGAACATCATTCCCACTTCTGGAATTTAAGACATTTCTCAAGTTTTGCCTAGTCGATATTTTGATCCAGTTATTTTATTAGTCGAGGATAAATAGTTAAATGGATAATTACAGATATCTCAGTATCTAAAGAGAAGACAAACATTTAGTGGACTAGTTAATGAATAATACTTATAATCTACGAAGGTTGGACTCTCTATCGTAGAAGTTCTCCCACTATTTTATTGAAACAATTACCCCTTCAATTGTTCGGGAAATTCTATTTCCTAGTAGGTCTTGACGTCCCAGCGGCAATTAATTGCACCCACAACTCGTGGCCATACAACCAATTCCCCAGGTAGGCATACTTATTGCCAATTGTGTCACTCCACAACCTTCAAGCTATTTTGTCTCGGTTTTCGCACTTATCTAGCACTGCTACATCATAAGTGTTACTAATCGTTAAGTCTAACTCATCAATCATGATGAGCAACGGGCCCGGTCGTGAGTTCTCCGTAACTAGTTATCGGTCGATCCTCACATCCCGACCAGTCCTCACCCTTGTCGTGTTTAGTTAAAAACAGGAGTCAAGGAATTTCACGTATTGTCCCTTTCTTCGACTCGGGTGCCAGACTCTGGATCACCTCTATCGATAAGTAGACAACATACGCTAGTCCCTATTGATGGAAGGCTTGGATTTATATAAATACTTCATTTTATTTTAATCCAATATGACTTAATATTTAATTCAAGAGGGGATTTACTGGTTTGAAAGTTATGCTAACTCTCCTCGAGATCTCACCGATTCAGTTATGCTTTATCTTTTATTACGATCTAATATTCTAGCGCGTAATACCATACAAGCTAAATATAAATCGACAAATAAATAAAAGCCATACAAGTCTAGCATGCATACTACCACAATATGTTTTCGATCGGGAGCCTCCTATGCAGGCCATCATCGAGCCAATGATGTTGGCCCTATTGGTCAATCTAAAGGGTTTGCAAACAGGCCTATGCTATTACACAATGTACCACGCATACATGGCCTTCATATCTTCTTGGGCTCCCACCTTGCTTGTAAACGGGCCTCCATTCTAAACTAATAAAACAGTAAAAGCCCTATTCTATTACAAAGGCTCAAAGTGGCCCAAAAAATATAAAAGGCTCGGCTCGATCGAAAACCACGTAAACAGTTCACGTAGAGCAAGAAACATGTAAACAACTTTTACCTATTCCATTCTTAATTTTAAAACAACCTTTTAAAACTAACTTCCTATTATTCTTACTTTTTAGTCACTACTAATTATGAAAAAATGAATATTCGGGTAAACAAAAATAAATTTTCTGCTCAAATTCAGATTCTGTTTTTCAACTTTTGAAAATTGCATTTTCGCCCCTCAACTTTCGAAAATTGCACTTTGACCCCAAAACTTTTTAAAAGGTTACAAAAACACCCCTAAGCAGATTCGGGCAGCAGACCAGAAAATAAAATTTTGAATTCTGAAAATTTTCAATTTTTCAAACAGACCCCTGAAGTTTCGGTAATTGCAAAATAGTCCCCAAACTTTCGGAAATTACAAAACGACCCCAAAAATATGTGCGACCAGATTTGCAAAACAGTCCAGTAATTTTGAAATTTCCAGATTCGAAAAAATTTAATTTTCAGCCCCTAAAACCCTAATTTGCGATTTCAATTGCACAAAAGTCCTGAAGTTTACAAAAACTATAAAATCGGCACAAATCTGAAAAAGCAGTTTTACCCAATCATAGATCCAGTCATAACAAGTAAGAATCAATTTACAGAACATAATTATCACGTGTTTACATATACATAATTAAACATATACGGTGAAAACCCATTATGTTCAGGCTTTTCGTATAATAATGATGGAGTTGGCTCTGATACCACTGTTGGGATAGTGGTTGGGATGCCTCGATTGTCAGAACAACGACACTGCGGAATTTAAAATTTTTCGAAGCACCCAAGGTCCCATATTAGATTCTCCATATTATATATACATAAGCAAGAAACAAAACACACAAAGTAATAAAACAAAGGGAGTTTTGCGATTTACCTCACCACAGGCTAGGTGGTGGCAACCTTCAGTTCTGATTCTGAATCTGGATCTGGATCTGGTTCACAGAAGTGATCCAAGCGTCTCACCTCCAAAGTTAGTCAACACCAATTGGATTCTGGCAACACCTCCTAGTCTTAGGCTCAGAACTGGATCTAGGAGATTTGTCAATGGAGGACTGTGCAGATCTACTTGGCAGAGCAAGATCCAGCACGAAGGAACAAGGGAGGATGTGCGGCGGCACTATAGCAGCTCACGGCCAGCAAGGGACGGCGGCTATTGGTGGCGGCGCAGGAGGGGGGCGGCGCTTAAGTGCAGAGAAAGAGGCTAGGGTTTTTGCTAGGTTGTTATCTTTCTGAGCTCTTGTAGAACTCTATTTATAAGAGTTCCTTTTGACCTAGGTTTGCAAGACTCCTTATGGGCTTTTAATTAAAGGCCCATGTCTTGCAAGCCTTTCATTTAATTAACTACTTTAATTAAATGCCCAATCCAAATAAATCATTATTTCTTTTATATAATTAATTAGCAACTTAATTAAGTATTTAATTAATTAAGTCAGCCAATTAATTAATCTCCCAATTGAATTAAATACTTTAATTCATTTAATTGATTTAATTACCTTTAAATCAATTAATTCCTTTTATGTCCTTCCATAACAGTCACCGTCCAATTGTATTGTGTGTGACCCTCTGGGTTCACCATCAATTGGCAGCAGGCCCACAAATTCCTCGTGATTTAATTTATGAACAATAAATTGCTCCGATCAATTAAACAACCTTTAATTGACCACTCCTAGAATCAAATCCTCTATTAACTCAGGAGTACCTACACTTCATGGTCGATGTCTAGCCACAAGCCCATGAAGCCCAACTTCAGGTAAATTGATACTTGTGAACCTCGTCTCATAAAATTACCATGTACATACGGTCCTTCTATCGACTAATATTCCCGATCAAGACTTAGGGTGTGTGAATTGATCGGCACCTCTAAATTTGTCTCGATAACTATACTTTCTAATTCAGGATAATATTCCAGTGTGACTCCTAAATTTGGAAACCCCTTTCCAAATCCGTCACCGACCGTGGCCACGGGTTTCTCGGATATATTATCTAAGAATCGTATAGGAAATTCTCTCATCCATACGCACCCAACCTAGGCATGTTATGACCAAGCTAAGTGGCCTATACCTAGATCTAAGTACGCACTTTCATGCACCGAATTCGCCCTAGCACCTCAAGTCAAAGGACTAAATCGTACACTATTATAATCCTTGAAAAACATCCCATCACCGATATGCGACATGCGCTTCCACAATGGGTTTCTCTGTTCGGGTCGTTCGATGTGTTCAATCCTCCATTGAACCACCCACTCATATGCACTGGCCTCAAATGCCTTGCTCATGAAACGCTACAAATTCACTCCATGTGAATCATGCATACTCGTACAAGTCTTGGCGATTCCTACGATACCCCGTCTCGTTTCGGAATCTATGACTTGGAACAGTTTTAAGATTACGACCTTTAAGACTGTTTCATGATTGCACTCAGTACTGAAGTGAATCGTCCCATAGTCAAATGTAATCTAAGGGTTTCAACCAATCGCTTAAATGTATTCGCGAGAGATGAAGTTGGCCATTGTTTATCCTTATACTCGTATAAATAAACGTGCGTACTAACTCATTTATACTAAAGAAAGATAATGATAGTTCCAATACAAGCTAAATGTATTGGCTTGCAGGGCACTATTCCATCAGTATTCTAATCACTGGAAGACGTTGCCTTTTCTAAAAGATCGTTCATAGTCCATGGGTCTTTGGGCAGGAATTCTATCTTGCCGTTTGGGGCCCGAGCCTGTAGCTTTGTTTTTGTTCTTATCTTTAAAAGAATTCATTTCTTCCTGGGTCATATACTTAGACGCCAGGCTCATGATGTCCGCGAACGTTCTTAGTTGTTTTCGGCTGAGGGCGTTTCCGAACTGCCTATTCTTTGTGAGGTCGAAGAGAATCGTGATTATGTAATCAATATTGGGGGAATCGATTTTGAGTAATTCGACATTAAATCTTGCCAACCAGTTCCTTAGAGATTCACCTTCTTGTTGATAAATGGTTCCTAAATAGCTCATTGGCAATTTTTGTCTTTTTTGACTGGCGAATTGCTGTGTTAGTTTGATGCATAATTCTAGAAAACTGAATATGGAGTTGGCTGGTTGTTTGGCGAACCAGTCCAAAGCTAATCCTTCTAACGTGGTCACCATCAGCTTAGCGGTGAACTCCGCCGAGTGAGAATACAAGTTCATTATGTTTGTGAAACTAAAGATATAGTCATCTGGATCAGTGGTTCCGTCGTATCTGGGTAGTGATGGGGGCTATTTCGCACCCTACATACTAGTCTGATCGAACAAAGATTACAAGATCGATTCGACCAACTCTAACGGATCGAGATCTTCTTACTGACCCAGCCTGATGCCGCTCGCTCCGAGTAAAGATTACACTCCGGACCCAAGAAGGATAGGTTGGGCCGAGTCCAACTAGGACTATGATTCCTTGTAATACTAGGTTTAGCGTAATATAAATACCTAGTTATTCATTGTATAAGACACGGACGAATTCTCTTAATTCTGAGATTACACAAGAATACATTGATAACAACAGAACTCAATAATATCCATTATTGTTGCAGAACTTTACCTCCATATCATTGCGTTCTTAATTTCGTTAATGGTTTTACTTCTTGCCTTTGATTATTGCTTTTCTTTGTAAACGATCCATCCAGAATAAAGTAACAGAACCCAATATACTGAATAATTCAATATCCAAACCCCCGATATCACAAATTCACTGATATTAAATTAACCCGACGAAAAACGGTTAAATCAGTTGGCGCCCACCGTGGGGCTAGGTTAATTATTCGATCGACATATGGCTCGCCCAAGGAAAAGCGCTCGTATCGGAGCAAGAAGTAACACAACCACCGGTCATGACACATCTGAAGATCCACAGGAGAACGACAATAATAACGTTCCCAATACCGACGAGAATTTACAGAATACCCATCCCCGAGATCATGAACCCCTAGGAGGTCCTCCCGGCACGATACAGGAAGAGCCGGAAGTCCCCGAGATCCCTGCTCCTCTCCCGGGTGCTCAGGAGAAATTACGACAAATAGCGATGCTCTTTAAATCACTCTCCCCGGAAGAATTACTTGTGCTTGATCAAATTCCACAAAACCCTAGGGCTGCCAGGACAATTCCTGCTCGGAGAACGCCCGGACAAAACGATCATGTATCTCAACAAGCTGATAGCCCACCAAGCGAGCACCGCTCGCTACACAGCCCACAACAGGACAATTCGAAACCCTCCGACAACAATCCTCGAAGGAAACAAGCTCACAGAAAAACCCCGGCGAGGCGCAGTAGATCCAGGGAACGAACAATTATCCCTATTGAGGATGATATAGATGATACAATCCCTGATCGACCACGAACGGCTCGACTGACGGAAAGAGAAATTGAAAGGATGGTGCAGGACCGACTTGAACAACGCTTACGGTCTATTCAAAATCCGTGGGCCCGAACCACGGAACTCCAGGAAAGCCTTGCGGCCTGTTCTCCCTTCTGCAGGGAAATAAAAGAGGCACAATCGATCGGACAAGTCCCGGGCAGACTACCTCGCTATGATGGAACCACTGACCCGGATGATTATATTTTTAGCTTTACGAATATAATGAATTTATATGCCCACTTTGCTGAATTCACTGCCAAATTAATGGTAACCACATTCGAAGGACTCGCGTTGGACTGGTTCGCGAAACAACCTGCCAACTCCATATTCAGCTTTAGGGAACTCTGTAACAAATTGACACAGCAGTTCGCCAGCCAGAAGAGACAAAAACTTCCAATGAGCTACCTTGGAACTATATATCAACAAGAAGGAGAATCTCTAAGGGATTGGTTGGCCAGATTCAACGTAGAATTGCTTAAAATCGATTCCCCAAATATCGATTACATAATATCTATCCTCTTCGATCTCACTAAAAACTGGCAGTTCGGAAATGCCCTCAGTCGAAAGCAACCAAGAACGTTCGCCGACATCATGAGCCTAGCATCTAAATATATGACTCAAGAAGAGATGAATTCCTTTAAGGATAAAAACAAAAACAAAGCCACTACCTCAAGCTCAAAACGGCATGACAGGTTTCCTATCCAAAAATCTTTGGATTTCGAGCGATCCCTCAGGAGAGGTAATGTCTTCCAGCAACTGGAATACAACAAAGCCGACCAAGATAGGCAACCCAATTTCTACCAAAGACCAAGAAACCCTGAGCAACCAACCAGAAGCAGGGTGAATCATGTAGAACACCCGAGGTTAAATATTCCAATGGAAGAAATATTGGAAATTCTAGAAAGAAATAACTGGATTCCCGAGGCGAGAAAAATCGCACAGCCAAGACCAGGATCTCGAAACTACGATCAATACTGTAAGTACCATAGGGCACACGGACATCGAACGGAGAATTGTTTTCACCTTAAGAGAGAAGTTGAGAAACTAATCGAACCACGGTAAGAAACTCAACTGGAGAAACCCCTTTCAGCTTGGTATATGGGTCGGAAGCTGTTATCCCTGTGGAAACTTTAATTCCAACTCCAAGAATAGAGATGTTCAATAAAGAAGAAAATGAAAAGGCGAGGGAAAATGACGTTGATTTAACAGAAGCCTTAAGAGATAAAGCTGCTGTACGCCTACAAGCCACTAAGGCAAATATGGAGAAAGCATACAATCAAAAGGTACGCGTCCGAACCTTCAAAGAAGGGGACTTGGTTTTGAAAAAGGTAGAAGTATCCAAGCATGTGGGAAAGTTACAACAAAATTGGGATGGACCTTACATCGTCATTGGCGTAGGAAAGAAAGGTTCATACAAGATTGCACACATGGATGGGACAGCCTTACCAAGAACCTGGAACGCAGTCAACCTTAGGAAATACTATGGTAAATAAATTTTAGCAGATTATACTGCATCGTTTTATTTTACTTTATCAAGTTTTAATCCTTGTAACAAAGGCCTTAGCCTAGAGTTCAATTAGTAAAAATTTTAGCATTTTCTATACATCGATTATTTCGATTAACGCTCTGTGGAATTACACTAGCATATTGATAAATATTAGAACGAAACGAGTCGAGTATACATTGATCCGCTCAATAAACACTCCTCGATTTATATCAACAGCAAAAAAGGCTTTTTGGTGATAAACCTAAGTCTAAATTATAAATGAGTCGAGTATACATTGATCCGCTCAATAAACACTCCTCATTCCGACGACAAAAACGAGTTGAGTAAACATCGATCCGCTCGATAAAAACTCCTCGACATATATATATTCAACAGTAAAAAAGACTTTTTGGTGATAAACCTAAGTCTAAATTATAAATGAGTCGAGTATACATTGATCCGCTCAATAAACACTCCTCATTCCGACGACAAAAACGAGTTGAGTAAACATCGATCCGCTCGATAAAAACTCCTCGACATATATATATTCAACAGTAAAAAAGACTTTTTGGTGATAAACCTAAGTCTAAATTATAAATGAGTCGAGTATACATTGATCCGCTCAATAAACACTCCTCATTCCGACGACAAAAACGAGTTGAGTAAACATCGATCCGCTCGATAAAAACTCCTCGACATATATATATTCAACAGTAAAAAAGACTTTTTGGTGATAAACCTAAGTCTAAATTATAAATGAGTCGAGTATACATTGATCCGCTCAATAAACACTCCTCATTCCGACGACAAAAACGAGTTGAGTAAACATCGATCCGCTCGATAAAAACTCCTCGACATATATATATTCAACAGTAAAAAAGACTTTTTGGTGATAAACCTAAGTCTAAATTATAAATGAGTCGAGTATACATTGATCCGCTCAATAAACACTCCTCATTCCGACGACAAAAACGAGTCGAGTAAACATTGATCCGCTCAATAAAAACTCCTCGATCGAACACAACAAACATAAAGACTTACAGGTATTAAAAACCTAAGTCTGAACAAAACGAGTTGAGTAAACATCGATCCGCTCGATAAAAACTCCTCGATATATCTATGATGATTAAAAGACTTCAGGTATTAAAAACCTAAGTCTGAACAAGACGAGTTGAGTAAACATCGATCCGCTCGATAAAAACTCCTCGATATATCTATGATGATTAAAAGACTTCAGGTATTAAAAACCTAAGTCTGAACAAAACGAGTTGAGTAAACATCGATCCGCTCGATAAAAACTCCTCGATATATCTATGATGATTAAAAGACTTCAGGTATTAAAAACCTAAGTCTGAATAAAACGAGTAGAGTAAACATCGATCCGCTCGATATACACTCCTCGAACTATTTACAACGAGAAAAAGACTTTTGGTACGAAAAACCTAAGTCTAAAACAAAACGAGTTGAGTAAACATCGATCCGCTCGATAAAAACTCCTCGACGTATATATTTAATGATCAAAAAGACTTCAGGTATAGAAAACCTAAGTCTAAACAAAAGGAGTTGAGTAAAACATCGATCCGCTCGATAAAAACTCCTCGACAAATATATTCAACGATCAAAAAGACTTTCAGGTACTAAAAACCTAAGTCTAAATAAAACAAGTTGAGTAAACATCGACCCGCTCGATAAAAACTCCTCGACAAATATATTCAACGATCAAAAAGACTTTCAGGTACTAAAAACCTAAGTCTAAATAAAACAAGTTGAGTAAACATCGACCCGCTCGATAAAAACTCCTCGACATATCTACAGCGATCAGGAAGACTTCAGGTATAGAAAACCTAAGTTTAAACAAAAGGAGTTGAGTAAAACATCGATCCGCTCGATAAAAACTCCTCGACATATATATTCAACGATCAAAAAGACTTTCAGGTACTAAAAACCTAAGTCTAAACAAAGAGGGTTGAGTAAACATCGATCCGCTCGATAAAAACTCCTCGACGTATATATTCAACGATCAAAAAGACTTTCAGGTACTAAAAACCTAAGTCTAAATAAAACAAGTTGAGTAAACATCGACCCGCTCGATAAAAACTCCTCGACATATCTACAGCGATCAGGAAGACTTCAGGTATAGAAAACCTAAGTTTAAACAAAAGGAGTTGAGTAAAACATCGATCCGCTCGATAAAAACTCCTCGACATATATATTCAACGATCAAAAAGACTTTCAGGTACTAAAAACCTAAGTCTAAACAAAGAGGGTTGAGTAAACATCGATCCGCTCGATAAAAACTCCTCGACATATATATTCAACGATCAAAAAGACTTTCAGGTACTAAAAACCTAAGTCTAAATAAAGACGAGTTAAGTAAACATCGATCCGCTCGATAAAAACTCCTCGGTATATGTTCAACGATCAAAGAGATTTTTGGGTTAAAAACCTAAGTCTAAACAAAACGAGTTGAGTAAACATTGATCCGCTCAATAAAAACTCCTCGATTAATTACAACGACAAAGAAGGATTTTGTTATGAAATCCTAAGTCTAAATTATAGCAAGATTGAGTACACATTGATAAGCTCAATAAAAACTCCTCGATCTACTCCTAACGATCTAAAAAAGATCCGCTGATACTCCTAAAGTCTTGAAAGATAAATCAAGTATGTATTCATCTGCTCGGAAATTACTCCTCGTAAATAAAATTATCAAACGACAAAGAAGATGCAAGGAATAAAATAACATTTTATTCATCAAATCAATTACATACAAATATCCTACGTTACAAAAATCTGCTTGCTACCTATAGATCGTCACAATGATCCAGTTAAATTGATCCTATGGGATCGACTATCTTCACGACAATGTCCACGGAAACACCAATCTCCTCCCTAGTACCTCATCGATCATAATAAACCACCTAAGAAGCATGCTGCTCAGGATGGTCGACTTCTTTGGTTCGATGGCCAGGCTCTGAAGATCGGTATGTTCCTCCAGGTGAAATGAGCATTACCAGCCAGATAACCAGCAGTACTCAATTCACCCACAAAAGATACTGCTTTTACATTATCTATAAAACATTTTACTCTGAAGCAGCATCTCTTCAGGACCGCCGTGAAACGGTAACTTTACCGGCCACCCCGGTGGTCTATCAATCCGGAAGTAACCTCCAAGGACGAGGATGGCCGGCAAAGTACGAACCCTCCTTGTGCAGACGGAAACCACGGACCTCTAATGTGATGAAGACTAAGGCAGAGATCTCATGGGATCCGTCGATACAAGGAAGGGCTGACATGGGACCCGTCAATACAAGACTGGGGACAATTTCTTTACTGCGAACGAACAAATCACGATAATGTGACTTCTTGAACATTATGGGGTCCGAAGGCAAAATGAAATCTAAAGAAACAGAGATCTTCATTGTTATGAATGGAAAATAAGGAAACTGTCTACTTATTTATAGGCGCCCGTGAGAATGATCCTACGGATAATAGGAGTTTAATCAAGGGACGAAAACGCGACCCTTTGACTTCCCGAAATAAATGCAAGTAAGTTGGAACGGCGCCCCGTCTGATCGACTCAACAGATCGATGACAAACAAATCTACAGATCGAAGCGATCGACAAATAATCCAAGAAAACTTAAAGAAGTTCAAAGACCAAAACGACCTGCACGATCATATATGAGGGTCGCCTAATAGAAAATATTAAGAACTCCTCGACGAAGGCATGCAAAATTAGACCGTTGAAAGAGGATAAATGCTTAAAAACGACTAGAGCCTCCACCATATGGGGATCGTAACTGCCTCATACATCATAGGGGGACTACTAAGTTGGCCATACAAGAATTCCATTTAGAATCCAAGAAATCTGACATCGAAATCAGGAGAATAGCCCTCCCTATTCGAAACTATAAGGCCGTCACTGCCTAATTTTCCAAAGAATTGCTGAAGGAGGTCTGAACGGGTCAGATCTGGCCAGGACTGTTACATTTTCCAATTCCTCCCATATCAAGAGTATGATATACTGGTTAGGGATATGTATAGTTGAAAAGCTAATAATGGAAGACATGGATAAGTGAAAAGCACCTAAAGGAAAATTTCTCTCTGAGGAAAAGAAGAACTGAAATTCAACGGGAGGAACAATAACCTCCTTATATAAGATATATGTCATATAAGGACAAATTTATAAGGCATGAATCGAGCATCGACCAGACAGCTAAGGGTTTACACAACGACGATCGGCTGGATCGATCAACAAAGATTAAATATGCGAAGCAAATATTATACCGTTCAGTTATCTTACAAGCGACCAAAGCAAGATCAAGCTTACTTTCTCCATACTCAAATCTCTCCGCAGAAATAAAAATTCAGATAAGTAAAACTAATCTTTGTCAATTACTACATGATGGTATATTTGTGCGTAGCAATTACATATATGAAAAAGATATATCATTAGAATCAAGGCAAGAATCTGCCTACAGAAGAGATCATAATATTTCCATTTTTGTACTTCTCCCATTACAAAAATTTCAGCCCAAACAAATGCACAAATGTTGGGCGACAAAAAAAAAAAAAAAAAAAAAAAAAAAAAAAAAAAGAGACAGTCCAAGGTCTGCCAGATCGAATAAAAATCATTGAGAAGAATCGCCAGAGGGGCGACCAGCAGAAACAGGCCTCCGAGGAGTTAGGTTACCAGCAAATGCCATCAACTCCTCCTGGCGCTTAAGATAACCGGCATCATAACCATCATCATATGCTTGTTGACGAGATCCCTCTGCCGACGCGGCAGCCTGAACTAGGTCGCCTTTCTCTTTCTCAAGAATAACTTTGTCAGCCTCTAACTTTTGGAGATCATCTTTAGCAAGTTGCAGCTGCAGCTCCAAACCCCTGGTTTTAGCTTTCTCCGACTCCAGCTTCCTCAATTCACCGGGCAAAATAGTACTCATGCCTAAGTCCCAAGACAAAGCATCAGGTTCAACAGAACCAGGCAGTTCGCTTGTCAAAGGGACACCGTCGGAACGTGGAGTCTCCGACAAAAGAATGTCATTAACCTGCATAAGCACGCAGCGATCATCTAACGGACGAGGGGAGGCTCCATCGAAGGCCCTTCTCTTCGAAATTTCTTCGATCTATTATCCCTAGCGCCCTCACGAGAAGGTCGCTTCGAAGTATTACCGAAAAGGTTACTCATGATCGGATTACGGAAAAATATAAATTAATATCGAGGAAGTTTATCGACTAGCTCAAGAAAGAGTATTATGTTAAGAGAAGAGTATAGCAGTAAAAAAGACAAGTCAAATTTTACCTCTCGTATTTATACTACACGAAAAGACGCGACTGACCCGAAGAAAGGGCGCGAAACAGGAAAACTGACCTTGGAGCAAACGCTAGAATTTGAAAAGACACATACATAATGATTACGGCAAATTAAATGATTTGTCTGAATCATTACAGCGAATGTGAAAGGACACGACTGTCAGAATAAGAAACGTTTAGTGTACAAAGTAGGGAAAGCTAAGCTGCAATTAAACCTACAAGCGGATAATTACAAAGATTATTTTAAAGATAAATCACTATTTCAAGAAGCCTGGTCGCTTTCCGGAATCTTCTGCTCACTATCGACGTCCTCAGTCATGCCTGTATCGTCTTCTTCTTCCTCTTCATCTACTGGATCGATGAAAGTATTATCGAGCTCATCGTTAACATCAGAAGGAGGAATCGGCAATGGATTTCCAAATTCCTCGACAAGATGAGCCAGAGGAAAACCTTGATATTCGACATCTGGAACCTCAGAAGAAGAATAAAGCTCGCCATAACGGTTCAACCGGATATGAGCTGCCTTAAAATACTCCTTCCGACGATCGTCGATCATCTCCAAAGCGACCAGTTGATGAATCGATTTTTTAAAAGTATTCTCAAGAAGAGGGCCGACCATCCGGTACACCAACGCCGTATGAACAGGAGAGTTGAGGAATTCACGAACGACTTGTTCATCAGATTTCCTAACATATCGATCCCTTTGCCTAAGTGGGACGTCATTTTCATACTCCTCTAAAGAAGCTTCAAGGCTTGACACTTGAGATTCAAGCTCACTAATCCGAGTCGTGCTCTGCAACTGCAATTCTTCTAATTTTCTTACCATTTGATTGGTTTGTTCCTGAGCGCGAGAAACCTCTATCACTCTATCTAGTATTTCTTGATCTTCGGTCCCGGCAGCACGAGTCTCTACGACAGGAACAGAGGAAGAAGTCGAGGGACCAACTTCTGAACCGGAAGATTTGTGAAGTAAAACTTTATATTTCTCTTCAAGGAATTCGCACTGTTGTTTCCAAAGAGAATTTTCATAGGCGTATGATGTCAGACAGGTGTTAACCTGAAATAACGAAGGGGTCAGAAAGAAACGAATTAGCGAATTAAGAAAATCTTAAAATATCACTTCATCTGAATAATAAGAAAGAAAAGGATCTCACCTTTTCAGCGTAAAGAGAAGCTCGCTGGAATTTCTCCAAAGGATCCTTATGAAGAAGCTTATTAAGATCGCGAGTATGAACGCCAGATAAAAGAATACGGGTCGCCTTATCGACCGCATTCTCGTTATTATCATGAATAAGAGAATCCTTCTCGGAATAACCAACGGCCCTCCTTCCCTCTAAATGATCCTCGATCATTTCGACCAGAGTAGGATTTGGATGTTTATCCCCGAGTAAAGAAAGGTCGTCACCAGAACGTCCATAGTAACTCCTCTTTCTATCAACTGGATTATTAGTGGGATGTGGCATCGACCAGCTACGACATCCTCGAATACCCAAAGATGTTCTAAGATGAAGCGGAGGATAACCGGATCCCATGCCCTGACAAATAGGGGACTCACGTGGAGAATCCGGAGATTCCTCTCTATTCTCCTCGGATTCGTGACCCAATTCCAATTTCCTCTTTCGAGACGCCCTCTGCTCGATAGGATTATTCTCCACTGACTTGGAAGATTTCGACAGCACCATTTTTCCCTTCGAAGAGTGTCGGGAGTTTTCTACCATATGAGCTGAAAAAGAAACAAAATAAAGTTAATTTCTCCGTATAAAAAGTATAGCGACGATACTAAAGGTCAAATAAAATGCTAACCAAGAGGTTCAGGTGATGAACTGATGGGGAAATTATGGACACTTAACCCCGCCTTACGAAGAAAAGCTTCCCCAATCAGAAGAGCACTTTGATATTTGTTTGTACGCATCTCGGGAATCTCAGTTATAAATCGTACATCGTCGGGAACAAGTTCGCCAGTTGATGAGCGACCTCCAGGAATCCAACTAGAGCCATGATCCCATGAAAAAGGTATGGTCGAACCATCCACCGAACGGAGATTAGACGGAGGACGAACAAAGAAGAAATGAGATTTCCATGAAGGATTACTAGAAACCGGAGCATCAAAAATTGCTCGGCTAGGTCGCTGACTAGCAAAGAAATATCCACGATTTGAAGAACTAGAAATATTAAAACGGAAAAGTTGCGTAAAATTGCGGAAAGAAGGTTTAAACCCCTTTGCAATCATCAGAACGGAAAAACAAACCACGAAAGCAACAGAATTTGGAACCAGTTGTGTCAAGCACACGCTGAAAGTTTTCAGAACTTCCAGGAAAAGGGGAGACAAAGGAAGACGCAGTCCGCTATTAAAATGAGCCGTATAAAAGGCTCGACATCCCTCCGGCGGGGTAGTAACCCTATCAGTAGGTGAAGGGAGAATTATCTCAGAACCCTCCGGAAAATATTTGGTATAGCTATTCACGACTTCGGGGAATGTTTCCTCTGTATATGCGCAAGCTAGATCCTCAATTGGTTCAGAAATCTGAGGAACAGTACCTTTGCCCTTTTTGGCTCGGGCGGCTACGTCCGCATCGGAAAGGATTCGTACCTTGTAAGTATCTTCTACAGGGATAACAAGGTCAGAGACCGTAGTTTGTTCACCCAGAGGATTAGAATGTAACTCCTCCTCGTTATCGGGGGCGATGATCTCTCTAGGAGAAGAAGAAGACCTTCTTACGGAAGCCATCTATATTTTAGTTCTCGGAAGAAGAAGGTCGATGAAAGGAAAATTTTATACGACGAACGACCAAACTAGAAAATGACTGCGATCTAAAAGCAAATATAAAAGAGAAATGGCAAACTCGAAAGTCACCTATTTATAAGGAAATGAGAAAAGACGTTTCGAACTCATCGCAGCTACTCAAATTCCCGCCAAAACGGAAGGATACAAAAAGCCTCCTGAATGGACGCGTGGCGATCCATAATTAGACAGAAGAAACGACTATCTATGATACGTAGCACTCTTTTCCTTACTTAAGATTTTTTCCCACTGGGTTTTTTCTTAAGTAAGGTTTTTAACGAGGCTCCGTTCATAGAAAAGGAACAGTCGACAAGTTTTATCTACTTCTACGAGCTCCTATTATCTATACGCTCGAAGAAGTGAGGGAGTACTGATGGGGGCTATTTCGCACCCTACATACTAGTCTGATCAAACAAAGATTACAAGATCGATTCGACCAACTCTAACGGATCGAGATCTTCTTACTGACCCAGCCTGATGCCGCTCGCTCCGAGTAAAGATTACACTCCGGACCCAAGAAGGATAGGTTGGGCCGAGTCCAACTAGGACTATGATTCCTTGTAATACTAGGTTTAGCGTAATATAAATACCTAGTTATTCATTGTATAAGACACGGACGAATTCTCTTAATTCTGAGATTACACAAGAATACATTGATAACAACAGAACTCAATAATATCCATTATTGTTGCAGAACTTTACCTCCATATCATTGCGTTCTTAATTTCGTTAATGGTTTTACTTCTTGCCTTTGATTATTGCTTTTCTTTGTAAACGATCCATCCAGAATAAAGTAACAGAACCCAATATACTGAATAATTCAATATCCAAACCCCCGATATCACAAATTCACTGATATTAAATTAACCCGACGAAAAACGGTTAAATCAGGTAGTCTACCGGGAACCTGTCCGATTAACTGTGCCTCTTTTATTTCTCTGCAGAAGGGGGAGCACGCTGCTAGGCTCTCCTGGAGTTCTGTGGTTCTGGCCCACGGGTTTTGAACGGATCGTAAGCGTTGCTCGAGTCGTTCTTGTACCATTTTTTCGATTTCTATTTTCGAGAATCGCATTGTTCTTGGTCGATTCGGGATTGCCTCGCCAGCGTCATCCTCGATGGGGATTATGGTGTGTTCCTTTGATTCGTTGTGTTGTGGTCTCCTTCGATCCGCTTTTCTTCGGACGTTATCATCGGAGGGTTTTGAATTCCCCTGCCGCGGACTGTGTAGCGAGCGTCGCTCGCTCGTCGGGCTATCAGCTTGTTGGAAGATTTGATCGTCTTGCCTTGGCGTTCTTTGAGGGGGATTTGCCCTAGCAGTTCTAACGTTTTGAGGAACTTGTTCGAGTACGAGTAATTCCTCTGGGGAGAGTGATTTAAGGAGCATAGCGATCTGTCGAAATTTCTCCTGAGCATCTGACAGGGGGATCGGGATCGTTGGAACCACGCGTTCTTCCGGTACTGCGCCAGTAGGGATCCCTTGTGGTTCCTGCCGATTCTAATGATGCTCATTCTGTTGCTGATTATCGTTGGATACAGGGGCGTTATTATCGGTATTACCCCGCAGATCCTTAGACGCATCATGTTGGTTGGTGGTGTTACTTCTTGCTCCGTTACGAGCGCTCTTCCTCGGGCGAGCCATATATCGATCGAATAATTAACCTAGCCCCACGGTGGGCGCCAACTGATGTAACCGGATTTCGTCGGGTTAATTATATCAGTGAATATGGGATATTGGGGGTTCTCAATATTAATGATTTAAAGGGCTCTGTTACTTTATTCAGGATGGATCAATCTCAAAGAAGAACAATTTTGAGGGAACAACAAGTAATTATGACAACCAACGTAAAATTAGTATGAATATCAAGAGAAAGCTCTTTTATTATTGAATAATCTTTAGATTATGTAGTACTTTTAGGCGTAAGCTCCGGTTGTATGAATGTTTAATACAATGATTTAACTAGGTATTTATATCACAAATAACCTAGCTTTACAAAGAAACATAATTCTAGTAAGACTCGGCCCATTTGTCCTTCTTGAGTCAGGATTTGTAGTCTCCTCGCTGAGGAAGGTCGTATCCCACTGGGTCGACGGATGCTTCTGAATGGGTTTGTATGGTCGAACCGATCTGATATCCCCTAGTCGATCCAAGTATCATAAGGACTACGAAATAGCCCCCATCAAAGTCAAAGGACCAATTTACATACACTATCGTAAGTAGAAGAAATCTTCATCTCTGATAAACTCCTAAGATGAGATTTTTCTAGCGGGGTTTCGATGCGCTTGATCTCATCAAGCCACCCACTCATATGCATTGATATCTACCATATCGATGTCCATGGAACTATCCATCCCCATGCAAAAGAGAATGCATACTCGTGCAAGTCTTACAGAATACAATGATGCCCTATCTCAATAGTATTCTACGACTTTGAAAGCTTTTAAGATCTTAAACCATAGTGGAACATATTCCATAGAGGGATGCACCATGTTCCTGATGAGGGATATTTTGGACTCTACTTTGAGGAGCCCTGGCAAGAGCGAAGAACATGAATCCCGACCTTGGATGTGTAGAATCGAGCCCAAGTCACAGTCTTTGCAATCCGATCAACCAGAGAGAGCTCATGATCGGAGGTTACTGTTGGGCCGATCACAGGCCCAAGCCTTTGGGCCGAGTAATATATCCCTGCGGATGGACCAGCTAGCTCACCATTTCAACTATAAATACCACCAGCATTTATGACGCCAGACACGCTTTCCCAGGTGCTCTCTACTCGAAGCTGCTACTCGGAGTCACTTTGGAAAGTTAGCTTAGGTTGTTTTGTATGTGTTTATCCTCTAGCTTGTACGGCATCCTATAATGCTCGAATAGGACCCCCATAATTTGTAAACTGTACTTACATGCTCGGAATACATATATAATCGATCTTCCCCCAATATAATTGTCTTTTTAGTTATTTACTTCACTACTTTGATCATATACGAAACTACGTAAGATCAATTGGTGCCCACCGTGGGGCCTTATTTGGGTGTTAGATCAAAAAATGCCTACTACGAGGAAAAATACATATATTCGAGGAGAACCTTCCCATGCAGCCAGAGCGCAGAACTCAGTTAACAATGAGCCTGATAATCTATCTCGAGCGGCTCAGCAACCGAAAGCTCCTCCAATCGTTCCCCAGGACAATGCTCCGATTCACACAACTGTCGCCGATCTGAGGTCTATCATAGGTACTATGTGCAGGGAGTTTCTGAATAGTGGAAGAGCCGACCAATCATATGTGGATCAGCCGGCAGTTCATGGGAGACCAGAGATTCTTTCTGCAAACATCCAGAAGGAGAACAGTATGTTACGATCCATATCGAATACACCAGCGCCAAACCATCCACGAGCAGCACCATCAAAGACTAACGTTCGACCAGGAATTCCTCCGACGTCGTTACAAAATGTGGAGGATTCGGTAGTAGGGGAGAGTCAACCTATAGAAATCGCGAAAAGCAAGAAACCGACATATAGGAGAATTACAGAATCCGAACTAGAAAGAATGGTGCAAGAGCGTGTCGCCAAAAAACTAGATAGGGAAGATGCGGTGATAGAGGTTCGCCATGCCACTACAGCTGCTAGGGGTACTGAAATGATAAAAAACAGAGAAGTTATCCGGGAAAATATCAGAAATAGGGAGATCGGAAATAGCATCATGCGATGCTCGCCCTTCTGCCAAGAAATACGTGAAGTTAGAAATACAGAAACGGTACCGACGAGGTTACCACGGTATAACGGGACTACCGACCCCGGGGAACATATCAACAGTTTTATCAATGTGATGAACCTATATGGACATTTAGAGGATTTCTACTGCAAAATCATGGTCACCACCTTCGAAGGGATTGCACTTGACTGGTTCGGAAAATTGCCGCCAAGTTCTATATTTTCCTTCGATGAATTTTGCGACAAGTTAAAGCACCAATTTGCAAGCCAGAGAAAACCTAGATTGCCAGCGAATCATTTGGGAACGGTCAAGCAATTGGATGAAGAAACTTTGAGGCAATGGCTGGCAAGATTTAGTATCGAACTTCTGAAAGTTAATACCCCACAAATCGAGTATTTATCTTCCCTAATGTTCGAATTGACGAGGAACACACAGTTTGGAAATGCGTTATCTAGAAAGCAACCAGATTCTTTCGAGCGATTAATGGAGATCGCAGAAAAGTATATGATTCAGGAGGAGATGAATAAGCTAAAGAATGCGCACAACCCCAAGCCCCCTCTCAACAAAAAGCAAGATCGAGCTCCTATTCCGAAACCAGGTGATTACGGAGGATGAAATAGAGGATCAGTATGGCAACGACTCAACACCTATAAGCCGCAGGTACCAACCCTAAGATCAAATGTCTATAGTCCACTTTATGATCAAAATCAGCTTCCACGACCTGGTAAGATTCATTTTACAGAATTAAACACCTCAAAAGAGAAAATTCTAACTATATTGGAGGAAGGGAATTTAATCCCCGATGCTCAAATGATTACCGAGGCAAGGCCAGGAGCGATGGGTTATGACAAATATTGTCGATATCATAAGGCTCTGGGACATAGCACTGAGAATTGTTACAAACTGAATGTTGAAATCGAAAAGTTGATCACACAAGGAAAACTCAAGGAGTTCGTTAAAGGAAGTAACTATAACGACCGATATCATAGGGCTCGGGGACATAGCACTGAGAATTGTTACCAACTGAAGGTTGAAATTGAAGAGTTGATCACACAAGGAAAACTCAAGGAGTTCGTTAAAGGAAGTAACTATAACGACCGTTATAGATCCAGGAGTCCTCGAAAATTCATGAGTCAGCACAAGGAGGCTCGAAATCAGACAGAGGAGCAGTTGAACGGAGTAATAAACATGATTCCCGGAGGGCCGACAGGAGGAGACAGCAAAAATGTCAGAAAAAGGACAATGAGATCAATAAGAACAGCTATTTCGACCAAGAAGGAAGAGTTTTCGTTGGAATTTCCATCCATGGAAAACCACGTTATAAGTTTCAGCGATGCAGATCGACCATCAGATGTTAAATGCGATATAATGAAGATGATCCAGATTTTTCCATGGTATTAACTCTGAAAATTGCTAATTATGAGGTCAAAAGAGTTTTGGTTGACAAAGAAAGCTCGGCGAACATTATCTCCTTCGAAGCTCTCACAAGGATGAACCTTCAGCATCCTTATTTAGATCGAATAGCTACCCCTATGGTCGGATTCGGAGGCTCGGAAATTGTTCCACTAGGGACCATTCTGTTGAGCACGACTCTCAGAAGAAAGCCAAAGAGTGTAACAAGAACGGTAAAATTTCTGGTGGTGGAAACACCTTTTGCTTACAACGCCATACTGGGAAGACCAGCTCTGAATGGGGAATGGACATCAATTTATACTCAACTCGTTATAAGACTTAGGTATGAAAAACCTAAGTCTTATAACGAGTTGAGTATAAATTAATCTGCTCAATAAAAGCTCCTCGATGTCTTAAAACGAGTTGAGTATAAATTGATCCGCTCAATAAACGCTCCTCGATCTACATCTAAAGATCAAAAAGATTTTAGGTATGAAAAACCTAAGTCTTATAACGAGTTGAGTATAAATTGATCCGCTCAATAAACGCTCCTCGATGTCTTAAAACCAGTTGAGTATAAATTATCCACTCAATAAACGCTCCTCGATCTACATCTAAAGATCAAAAAGATTTTAGGTATGAAAAACCTAAGTCTTATAACGAGTTGAGTATAAATTGATCCGCTTAATAAACGCTCCTCCATGTCTTAAAACGAGTTGAGTATAAATTGATCCGCTCAATAAACGCTCCTCGATCTATATCTAACGATCAAAAAGATTTGGGAAAAATACCTACGTCATAAAACGAGTCGAGTAAAATTGATCCGCTCAATAAACGCTCCTCGATCTATGCCTGACGATCAAAAAAGATTTGGGAAAAATACCTAAGTCTTAAAACGAGTCGAGTAAAATTGATCCGCTCAATAAATGCTCCTCGATCTATGCCTAACGATCAAAAAGATTTGGGAAAAATACCTAAGTCTTAAAACGAGTCGAGTGAAATTGACCCCGACGTCAATAAAAGAACAGGTTGAGAAGAAATCAACAGCAACAAATACGAAAGAAATAATAAAAAAAGTTTTATTCATTTTTATTCTGAGAACTTGTATTAAATTACATACAGGAGTTTTTTATCAGAGTACAAAGATCTTATTACGATCTACACATCGTTACAATTGTTTAGATAAAATGATCCTATCCTATAGATCAATGATCTTCACGACAATGTCCACGGAAACATCAATCTCCTCCCTAGTGCCTCGACGATTGTGATCAACCACCTATGAAGCATGCTGCTCAGGTTGATCGACTTCTTTAGTTCGATGGCCAGGCTCTAAAGACTAAATGTTCTCCCAGACGAAATGACCACTACCAGCAAGATGACCGGCAATACTCATTCACCCACAACAAGATGCTGCTTCTACATTAGGAGTTGATATTTTACTCTGAAGCAGCATCTCGCGAGGACCGTCGCTGTGAGAACATTTATCAGCACACTCCGATGGCCTATCACTCCGGAGGTAACATCGAAGAGCGGGAGTGACTGGTAAATATGAACCCTCCATGTGCAAACAGAAACCACGGACCTCAAACCTGTGAAGACAAAGGTTGAGGCCTCATGGGACCTGTCTGTACAAGGCAGATGAAATTTAAGTCATTATGATAATATGATTCACGATAATGTGACTTTTTGTATATTATGGCATCAGAGGGCAAAATAAAATTCAAGGAAACTGAGATCTCCATCTTTTCTGAGAAGTTAAATATAAAGTATGGAAACTGCCTACTTATTTATAGGCACAGATGCACGTGATCCTACGGTTGAATAGAGGTCTGATCAAGGGACAAAAGCGCGACCTTTTGACTACCTGTAATCAATGCGAATAAGTTGGAACGGCTCCTCTATGGTCAAATTACCTATTCGATTCGAAAAAGAGAATCCAGATCGAAGCGATCAATGCAAAAATAAAAGTGGATCTAAAAGAGCTCCAGACCAGAAAAGCTTGCACACTCACATATGCTAGTCGCTTGATAAAGAGCGAGAGATCCTCGACATTGCAACAAAGTAGTAGCTCGATTAGAGGAATAAAGATCTCATACTCCGGCCTACAAGGTCGTAAATGCCTCATATATCACATGGAAAAACTATTAACTAACCATATTTAGACCTCTACTGAAATCTAAGAAATCTGACATGAAAATCAGGAGAATAGTTGTCATTATTCCAGACTACAAAAAAGTCACCGCCTAACATTCCAAAGAATTGCTAAAGGAGGTCTGAATAAGCTAGATCTAAGCAATAATTCTACATTTTCCAATTCCTCCCATATCAAAGAATTGATATATTGATACATTGGTTGCTTTATTTGAGGAACATGGAACTCACAATCAGTACAGAGAAAAATGGATTTTAAGAAGATGCCTAGAACAATATCTTTTCTGCGAACTTAGACTTATGATAAGAAAAGCAGAGCTCAACAGTGGAAATGACAGATTCCTTAAATAAGATATCCATGACAAAAGGACAAATTTACAAGGAATTGATCGATCATCGACAACAACACTAAGCATTCCTTCACAATTGTTCGATCAATTATCTACGTGGATGGCCTACAGTCCACATTTTAATGTCTAAAGCGACTTCGGAACAAGCCTAAGGGACCATACTTGGTCAATCATCATTCTTATACTTGATTAAAAAAGTTTGATTTGCAGACAAACATTATGTCATTCAGTTACTTAAGACTGATCGAGCAAAACCGAGCTACTTTTTCGAACAAAGGATAATCTCCCAGAAGATCAATATCATATAAGTAAAACTAAACTCTCCTGCTTATTTAGAGAAGTTATACTCATTCATAGCAATAAGATGTGCATAACAAAATATATCTACTGACTAAAATTGACCAAGGCATGAATCTGGTCGTAAAAGATCATCATTGTCATTAATTCATACTTCCCATACAAAAATTCAGCCCAAACAACCGCACAAAAGTTGGGGCCCTCAAAAAAAAAAAAAAAAAAAAATAGAGAAAGAGAAATGAACAACTGAATCAGAACAGGTCATTGAGATAGGCTGCTATCGCCAAGCCGACTAGGAGAAGCAACCCTCCGAGGAGTCGCGTTACCTACAAACGCCATCAATTCCTCCTGACGCTTTTGATAACCGGCATCATAACCTTGTTCATAGGCCTGCCGTCGAGACTCCTCAGCAAGAGCGAGAGCCTGAACAAAGTCACTTTTTTCCTTTTCAAGGACAGACTTCTCCTCTTGCGATATCTGAAAATCATCATTGACGAGCTGCAACTGGAGGGTCTGCCCCGCGACCTTCACCATCTCCGAATCTAAGCGACGTTGTTGGGCATCCCTACCAATCCACAGATCATCATTTTGCGCACCTAGCTATAGCGCAAAATACTTGGCCTGAAAAGAGAAAAAAGCTCATAAGTGACAAGGCAATCCAGATAAAGCAAGAAAAATAGTCATAAATATGATTAACTGCTCGCATAACTTAACCAGCGACTGAACGAGGCGAACATTGGGAATACCTTCGTGCTTTCTCAACTCGCCGGGCAAAATTGTGATTAGGCCCAAATCCCAGGACAATGCATCAGGCTCAACAGAGTCGGGCAGTTCACTATCGAGAGGAACACGATCAGGCCGAGGAGTAACCGAGTACATTATATCCTTAACTTGCTCAAGGATGCAACAGTCGTCTAACATACGAGGGGAATCCCTATCATTAGGACTCACCGAAGTCTCCTTGCTCGAAGCAGAGATAACGGTCCGCCGACCGGACCTAGAGCCTGCCCGACCTCCAGAAGGCCCGCCGGCTTCGAAAGAGGTAGACACCACAGTAGTATCATTATATAAAAACTCAGGAAAATCTTGGGAAATAGATTGTGTTATCGATGGATTCAAAAGGGCACCCCCACTAATTGCCTCCGCAGCGACGCTCACTTGGCTTTCGCTAACAATCGGGGCAGTAGAAATAGAGGAAGGAACGGAGTTATCAGGAACATGATCATTTAAACCATGTTCAAAAGAGAAACACCTGTAGAAACAGGTACATTAAAAGTTTGCTGCATGAAGGACAAATCGTCGAAGGCCACCCGACCGGGGGAAGGCCTTCTTTCTACCTCACCAGAAGTGGGAAAATTTTGCTGAATAAAACTTGAACTAATTACAGGAAAAGCTTCAGAAGGGATAACAGCAGTCTCGATCTCCGACCTTCTAGTTGAGGATGGACGAGGAGGATCTATCGAAGGCCCCTCTGTACGAGACCTTTAGGTCTAACACTTCTACTATTTTCGCGGGAGGGACGCTTCGAAGTATTACCAAAAAGATTACTCATATTCGGAAATAAAAAAGAAAACATTAATTATCGAGAAAGCTTATCGACCTCCTAGCAAGAGAGTATTCTATTGAAGTTGTGTAAAAGCGGTAAATAGCGAGTAAAATTTTCACCGTTTGTATTTATACTATACGAAAAGATGCAGGAGACCTAAAGAATGGGCGCGAATCACAAAGTCTAGCCTATGAACAGCCGCAAGAATTCGAAAAGACATAAGCATAATGATTACGGCAAAGTTAATAACTTGTCTAAATTATTACAGAGAAGCCAAAAAGACGTAACTGTCAGAATATGAATCGTCTATTGTACAAGAGGATAAAAAGGTAATATTACAAGCCGTGTCATGTTAACCGTCACAAGGATTGTTCCACGGGTCGATGGATCACTCCCTCTTCACACAACCTGGTCGCCATCCGGGACTCCCTGTTCACTAGCGACCACTTCTTCAGTTACTCCTTCGTTCGCTGCCTCCACATTCTCCCCCTCTTCCTCCTCTTCCTCTGGGTCGATAAAATTAATATCGACATCATCATTAATATCCGAGGAAGGAATCGACAATGGCTTCCAGAACTCTTCAACAAGGCGAGCCAAAGGAAATTGATGATAGACGACATTTGGCAGCTCGGAAGGAGAATATTCCTCGCCGTAATGATTCAGCCTAACATGTGCTGCTTTGAAATATTCCATTCGACTATCGTCAATCAGTTCCAGAGCCACCAGCTGATGGATCGACTTCTTAAAAGTACTCTCTAAGAGCGGATTGACCATTCGATATACAAAAGCTGTATGAACAGGAGAATTGAGGAATTCACGAATGACTCTTTCATCGGGATTCCGGCCGTAGTGATCCTTAAGTCCACTAAGAGGAATGTCCTTATCATACTCCTCCAAAGAGGCTTGAAGACTTAACACCTGAGATTCCAGCTCGCTAATTCGAGTAGTACTCTGAAGTTGATGATCTTCCAACTTCTTAGCCAGTTGACTGACTTGCTCTAGAGCGCGGGAAGTCTCCAAAACCTTGTCTATAACCTCCTGGTCATCAGTCCCTGTAGCCTGAGCTTCTATGATCGGAAGAGAAGAAGATGTCGAGGGACCAACCTCTGAACCGGAAGTCTTATGAAATAAAGTATTATATTTCTCATCCAGAAACTCACATTTTTGTTTCCAGAGAGCGGCTTCATAGGCATATGATGCCAAACAAGTCTTAGTCTGAAAGAGAAAATTATAAATGAAATAAATTAGCGAGCTAGAGTACTCGTTAAGTAAAATTACCCTACGAGCGCACATAAGAGTAGATCACCTTTTCAGCATAAAGAGAAGCTCGCTGAAATTTCTCCAAAGGATCCTTCCGAAGAAGCTTATTCATATTGCGAGTAAACACGCCAGATAGAAGGACATGAGTTGCCTTGTCCACCGCATTCTTGCTCTCGTCATGAACTAAAGAATCATTCTCAGGATAACCGGCGGCTCTCCTCCCCTGTAGATGGTCCTCGATCTTCTCGACATGAGTGGGATCCGGATGATTCTCACCTAGTAGAGACAGGTCCTCACCAGAGCGACCATAGTAATACCTTTTCCTCTCCACTGGCTTATCGTTAGGATGGGGCATCGACCAGCTACGACACCCACGAATACCTAGAGAGGTTCAAAGATGGAAGGGAGGATAGCCGGATCCGGTCCCCTTACCGACAGGAGATTCTTGGGAGGAATTCGGAGATTCCTCCCTGTTTTCCTCAGAATCGTGGCCCAATTCCAATTTTCTTTTTCGGGACGCTCTCTGCTCGATAGGGAGGTTCTCTATGGTTTTTTTGGATTTAGATAAAACCATTTTTCCCTTAGAAGAACGCCTGGAATTTTCTACCATGAGAACTTGAATGAAACAATGTCAAAGTTAGACATAATGTTAAAAAGGGATTGTAATGAGTTGATACAAAAGAAAAAAAAATACTTACCCAACGATTGAGAAGGGGAAGAAATGGAAAAACTATGAGAACTCAGTCCCGCCTTGCAAAGAAAGGCCTCACCAATAAGAAGAGCACTTTGGTATTTGTTGGCGCGCATTCCCTGAATTTCGCTAATCAATTGAGGGTCGTCGGAGATAAGATCGCCAGTCGCCAAGGGACCACCATAAATCCATTTGGAATCATGGTCCCACGAGAAAGCCTTAGTTAAATCGTCCGCCAAAGAATCATGAGAAGGTGGTTGTACGAAGAAAAAATGAGATTTCCAGCAAGGATTTCTGGAAACCGGGGAGTCAAAAATGGATTGACTAGTCTTCTGGCTGGCAAAGAAATATCCGCGATTGGAAGAACTAGAAACATTAAAACGGAACAATTGCGTAAAGTTACGGAAAGAAGGCTGGAATCCTTTTGCTATCATCAAAACGGAAAAGGCCACCACAAAGGCCACAGAATTTGGGACTAATTGCGTCACAGGTACGCTAAATATTTTCAAGATATCAAGAAATAAAGCAGACAAAGGAAGACCTAAGCCATAATTGAAATGAACAGTGTCAAAGGGTCGACAACCCTCAGGCGGAGAAGTAACCCTATCCGAAGGAGAAGGTAGAATAATCTTAGAACCTTCTTGAAAATATTTCGCATAATTATCCACGACCTCGTGGAAAGTCTCCTCGGTTAAGCGCAAGCAAGGTCCTCAATTGGTTCAGAAATTTGAGGAACCGTACCTTTACCCTTTTTGGCCCTGGCAGCAACGTCCGTATCAGATATAATTTGCACCTTAAATGTATCCTCATTCGGGACAGTGAATTCAGATGCTCCGGTCTGCTCAGTCGGGGTGCTCGGGGGAACCTCCTCCTCGACATTAGGAGTAACTCTTTCTTTGATTAACGAAGAAGTATTTCTTGAGATTGAAGCCATTTTTAGGATCCTCGAAGAATACGAGTCGATAAGAGCAAGCTAGAGAAGAAATGAGCGAATAAGAAGATGATTACGGAATATGTGAAAAGACGAAAAGTAAAAGATGACACTGATAGTTCATGACACTAAAGTAAAAGATGACTTAAACAACGATCACCTATTTATGAAGAAAGATGAAAAGACGTTTCGAACTTCTCCCGGCTGATCACATTCTCGCCAAGCGGCAGAAAAAATTGAAACGCTTTCTCAAAGAGACACTGATAGTTCATGATTGGAACGACAAAACGACTATTTATGAGGTGTAGCACTCTTTTCCTTACTTAGGATTTTTTCCCACAGGGTTTTTTCCTAAGAAAGGTTTTTAACGAGGCACATTTCATAGAAAATACAGTCGTAATCTACCATCTACTTCTACGAGCTTCTACTACATATACGCTCGAAGAAGTGAGGGAGTATTGATGGGGGCTATTTTGCACCCTTTATAATACTCGGATCGATTAGGGGATATCAGATCAGTTCGACCATACAAGCTCATCCGGGATCATCCATCGACCCGATCAGAGACGATTCGCCTCGGCGACCAGACTACAATACTGACTCGAGAAGGACAGTTATGCCGAGTCCTATTAGGACTATGTTTCCTTGTAAAGCTAGGGTTAATATCATATAAATACCTAGTTAAAACGTTGTATTAGGGCATGATATACAATCAGAACTTACGCATACATACTTGGGCAAACTGATATCTTATAGAAAAGCTTTTGCTATACTATTTTACTCATTCGTTGTGTTGTTTACCTTTTTGTTCTTTTACATAATTGTTCTTCCTTGAGATTGATCCATCCAGAATAAAGTAACAGAGCCCTATAATTCGTACTGAACCTGAACTCCGAATTACATCTTATTGATTCAATCTTACCCAACAAAAAACGGTTAAATCAGTTGGCGCCCATCGTGAGGCTAGGTTAATTATTCAATCGACATATGGGTCGCCCAAGGAAGAGCGCCCGTAACGGAGCAAGAAAGTAACACGACCAACCCGAATAACACGTCCGAGGGTCCGCAGGGTAATATTGATAATAACGCCCCTATAACCAATGACTATATATCAGCAAGAGAACGAGCATCCTCAGAATCAGGAGGAACCACAAGGGATCCTTGCTTGTGTGGTACCGGAAGAACATGCAGCTCCAGCGATTCCAGTTCCCCTGTCAGACACTCAGGAGAAGCTACGACAGATTGCTATGCTCTCTAAATCACTCTGCCCAGAGGAATTACTCGTACCCGAGCAGGTTCCTCGAAACCCTAGAACCACTAGGGCAAATCCCATTCAAAGGATGCCGAGGCAGGTCGATCAAATCTCTCAACAAGCTGACAGCACGGCAAGCGAGCAACGATCGCTGCATAGTCCGTAAAAGGGCATTTCAAAACCCTCCGATGACAACGTCCGAAGAAAAGCGGATCGAAGGAGACTGCAACCAGGACGCACCGGGTCCAAGGAACATACCATAATCCCCATCAAGGGTGACGTAGGCGACGCAATCCACAATCAACCACGAACTATGCATTTCTCGGAAAGAGAAATCGAAAAGATGGTACAGGAACGACTTGAGCAACGCTTAAGAACTGTTCAAAACCCATGGGCCAGAACCACGGAACTCCAGGAGAGCCTAGCGGCGTGCTCTCCCTTCTGCAAAGAAATAAAAGAAGCACAGTCATCTGGACAGGTTCCAGGGCAACTACCCATATATGACGGAACCACTGATCCAAATGACTATATATTTAGCTTCACCAACATAATGAATTTATATGCTCACTCGGCAGAATTCACGGCTAAGTTAATGGTGACCACATTCGAAGGACTCGCTTTAGATTGATTCGCCAAGCAACCCATTAACTCCATATTCAGTTTCCGGGAATTATGCAACAAGCTCACATAGCAGTTCGCCAGCCATTAGAGGCAGAAACTACCGATGAGCTATTTAGGAACTATTTATCAACAAGAGGGTGAATCCCTAAGGAACTGGCTGCCAAGATTTAATGTGGAATTGCTCAAAATCGATTCCCCAAATATCGATTACGTAATCTCCATTCTCTTTGGCCTCACCAAGAATAGGCAGTTTGGAAATGCCCTCAGTAGAAAGCAAGCAAGGACGTTTGCTGATATTATGAGCTTGGCGTCGAAGTATATAACCCAGGAAGAGATGAACTCTTTTAAAGATAAGAACAAAAATAAAGCTCCCGCCTCAGGCTCCATGCGGCAAGATAGGATTCCTGTCCAAAAATCCATGGATTATGAACCATCTTTTAGAAAAGGCAATGTCTTCCAGCGATTGGAATACAATCGAAACAATCAAGACAGACGATCTAATGTCTATCAAAGACTTAGATCGGCCGAGCCGGCGATCAGGAGCAGAGTTAACCAAGTAGAACACCCAAGGATGACTGTTCCAATAGAAGAAATCTTGGCTGTACTAGAAAGGAATAATTGGATCCCGGAAGCAAAGAGAATCGCTCAGCCCAGACCAGGTGCTCGAAACTATGAATTATACTGCAAATATCACCGGGCACATGGGCATCGCACTGAAGATTGTTTTCATCTTAAAAGAGAAATTAAAAAACTAATCGAACAAGGACAATTAGATGACTATTTAGAGCGGAATAACCGCAAAAGACGAAGAAGTAAGAGTCCTCGGAATAATAACCAAAGAAGAAGTTCTCGAAGAAGGTCACCTGATAATGTTTCCCAACAAAACTTGAACGATGATCAGATTAATGGCACCATCCATACAATCTCAGGAGGACCCGCCGGCGGGGGCAGTCTTAATGCACGTCGCAGGACCGCCAGATCCATAATGGGAAGCTTAAAATACCCAAAAGAAGTATGGACGCTAGAAAGCAAATCAACAAACGACCAGCTGATCAGTTTCAATGAGGGCGAGGTACCAAAGAAGTTAGTTTGGGACATGAAAGAGGACAGCCCCGACTTCCAAATGGTGGTATCGCTGGAAATAGCGAACTACAACGTCAAAAGAATCATGATCGATAATGGAAGCTCAGAAAACATCATTTCCAAAGAGGTCCTAGCCCAGATGAACTTGGGACAAATAACATTCCAAAAGGTAGCTACGCCTTTAGTAGGATTTGGAGGTTCCGAGATTGTCCCCAGTGGCACAATAACTTTATGTGTCTCACTCGGAAAGAAACCACGTCGGACGGTGAAGCTAGTCAAATTTTTAGTAGTGGAAACTCCCTTTGCCTACAATGCAATCTGATGGGGGCTATTTTGCACCCTACATACTGATCAGATCAAACAAAGATTATAAGATCGATTCGACCAATTATAAAGGATCGGATCTTCTTACAGACCCTGCCAAATGCCGCTCGCTCCGAGTAAAGATTATACTCCGGACCCAAGAAGGATAGTTGGGCCGAGTCCAAGCAGGACTATGATTCCTTGTAATACTAGGTTTAGCATAATATATATACCTAGTTATTCATTGTATGAGAGAGGGACGAATTCTCTTAATTCTGAGATTACACAAGAATACATTAATAGAACTCAATAATATCCATTATTATTGCAGAATTCTACATTCATATTGGAGTATTCTTAATTTTGTTAATGGTTTTACTTCTTGCCTTTGATTATTGTTTTTCTTTGTAAACGATCCATCCAGAATAAAGTAACAGAGCCCAATATACTGAATAATTCAATATCCAAACCCCCGATATCACAAATTCACTGGTATTAAATTAACCTGACGAAAAACGGTTAAATCAGTTGGCGCCCACCGTGGGGCTAGGTTAATTATTCGATCGACATATGGCTCGCCCAAGGAAAAGCGCCCGTGTCGGAGCAAGAAGTAACACAACCACCGGTCATAACACATCTGAAGATCCACAGGAGAACGACAATAACAACGTTCCCAACACCGACGAGAATTTGCAGAATACCCATCCCCGACATCAGGAACCCCTAGAAGGTCCTCCCGGTAGGATACAGGAAGAGCCGGAAGTCCCCGAGATCCCTGTTCCTCTCCCGGGTGCTCAGGAGAAATTACGACAAATAGCGATGCTCGTTAAATCGCTCTCCCCAGAAGAATTACTTGTGCTTGATCAAATTCCGCGAAACCCTAAGGCTGCCAGGACAATTCCTGCTCGGAGAACGCCCGGACAAAACGATCAAGTATCTCAACAAGCTGATAGCCCACCAAGCGAGCACCGCTCACTACACAGTCCACAACAGGACAATTCAAAACCCTCCGACAATAATCCTCGAAGAAAACCAGGTCACAGAAAAACCCAGGCGAAGCGCAGTGGATCCAGGGAACGTACAATTATCCCTATTGATGATGACATAGATGATACAATCCCTGATCGACCACGAACGGCTCGACTGACGGAAAGAGAAATTGAAAGGATGGTGCAGGACCGACTCGAACAACGCTTACGATCTATTCAAAATCCGTGGGCCCGAACCACGGAACTCCAGGAGAGCCTTGCTGCCTGTTCTCCCTTCTGCAGGGAAATAAAAGAGGCACAATCGATCGGACAAGTCCCGGGTAGACTACCTCGCTATGATGGAACCACTGACCCGGATGATTATATTTTTAGCTTTACGAATATAATGAATTTATATGCCCACTCTGCCGAATTCACTGCCAAATTAATGGTAACTACATTCGAAGGACTCGCATTGGACTGGTTCACGAAACAACCTGCCAACTCCATATTCAGCTTTAGGGAACTCTGTAACAAATTGACGCAGCAGTTTGCCAGTCAGAAGAGACAAAAACTTCCGATGAGCTACCTTGGAACTATATATCAACAAGAAGGAGAATCCCTAAGGAATTGGTTGGCCAGATTCAACGTAGAATTACTTAAAATCGATTCCCCAAATATCGATTACATAATATCTATCCTCTTCGATCTCACTAAAAACAGGCAGTTCGGAAATGCCCTCAGTCGAAAACAACCAAGAACGTTCGCCGACATCATGAGCCTGGCGTCTAAGTATATGACCCAAGAAGAGATGAATTCCTTTAAGGATAAGAACAAAAACAAAGTCGCGGCTACAGGGTCTAAGCGGCATGACAAGATTCCCGCCCAAAGATCCTTGGATTACGAGCGATCTTCCAGGAGAGGTAACATTTTCCAGCGACTGGAATACAGCAGAGCCGACCAAGAAAGGCAACCTAATTTCTACCAAAGACCAAGAAACCCTGAACAACCAATCAGAAGCAGAGTGAATCAAGTAGAACACCCAAGATTAAATGCTCCAATGGAAGAAATCTTGGAAGTTCTAGAAAGGAATAATTGGATTCCCGAGGCGAGGAAAATCGCTCAGCCCAGACCACGGTCTAGAAACTATGATCAATACTGTAAGTACCATAGGGCACATGGGCATCGAACGGAAAATTGTTTTCACCTTAAGAGAGAAGTTGAAAAACTGATCGAGCAAGGAAAACTAGACGAATACATAGAACGAGATAATCGCAAAAGGGAAAGAAGCAGAAGCCCCCGGAACGGAACTCAAAGGAGAAGTTCTCATCGAAGATCACCTGAACGTCGGCCTACTCAGGAATTGAATCACGACCAGGTCAATGGGACTATCCACACTATATCCGGGGGGCCTGCGGGTGGAGATAGTCGTAATGCTAGACGAAGAACGACCAGATCCATAATTGCAAATTCTAAATATCCAAAAGAAATATGGACATTAGAAAACAGGCCAACAAATCACCAGCCGATCAGCTTTAACGAAGGTGAAGTACCTAAAAACATCACTTGGGATACAAAAGAGGATAACCCAGATTTCCCTATGGTAGTGTCGTTAGAAATAGCAAATTATAATGTGAGAAGAATCCTAATCGATAACGGAAGCTCAGCAAACATCATCTCCAGAGAGGTCTTAGCACAAATGAACCTCGGGCAAATAAACCTACAAAGGGTAGCAACGCCGTTAGTAGGCTTTGGAGGCTCCGAGATCATCCCCAGCGGAACGATATCTTTAAGTGTATCGCTCGGAAAGAAACCACTTCGGACCGTGAAGTTGGTAAATTTCCTAGTGGTAGATACACCCTTCGCTTATAACGCTATATTAGGGCGACCAGCCCTTAACCTTTTTCGAGCTGTAGTCTCTACCTATCATCAGAAAATAAAATTTCCAACCGACAGCGGCATTGGAGAAATAACGAACGACCACTGTATGGCATGGGACTGCTACAGCACATCATTAACGTTGAAAGAACACCCCAAGTCAATTACTCCGAGCAAGAGAAAGATCGGAGACGATCTCACTAGAAATGAGGTCGAAATTCCTATTACTGATCGATTAGATAAAAAGGGGAAAGAACCACTAGACTTATCCTTGCAACCCCCAGAACATAAAGATATAATTCTGGTAGAAGGCGACTCGTCCAAAAAGACAAGAATTGGTACAGAATTGAGCAAAGAAGGAGAAGTAATGTTAATCGAATTTCTAAGAAATAACGTGGACGTCTTCGCCTGGAGTGCAAATGACATCGAAGGGATCGATCCTCGGGTAATCAAGCATACCCTAAAAATTGACCCTTCAGCGAAACCCGCCAGACAGAAGAAAAGAAATCATGGACCAGTAAAAGATAAAATTATTAAAGCCGAGGTTGAAAGACTGCTGGAAGCAAAACAAATCCGAGAAATACATTTCTCGGAATGGCTATGTAATGTTGTACTAGTAGCAAAAGGGGATAAAAAGGACAACAAATGGAGGATGTGTAATGATTTCACCGACCTTAACAAGTTATGTCCACGCGACCCTTACCCCCTCCCAAGAATTGATTTATTGGTCGACTCGACCGCTGGCTTCGCGCTGTTCAGCATGATGGACGCCTTCCAAGGTTTTTACCAAATATACATGGACGAGCGGGATCAAGAGAAGACCGCATTCATAACCGAACAGGGAGTATACTGCTTTATAGTAATGCCGTTCGGATTAAGGAACGCCGGGGCTACATACCAAAGATTGGTAAACCTAATGTTCAGGGAGTTAATCGGAGAAATAATGGAGGTCTATGTAGATGACATGTTAGTAAAAAGTATGAATGAAGCGGATCACGTAAGACATCTAGATCGATGTTTCCGAATCCTAAGAAAATACCGTATGAAGTTGAACCCTGCAAAATGCACTTTCGGTGTTAAGTCAGGAAAATTTTTGGGATATTTGGTACACCAGCGAGGAATAGAAGCCAACCCAGAAAAAATTCGAGCCATAACTGAAATGAAACCTCCCAAGACCATCTCTCAAGTGCAAAGCTTGGTTGGGAAGATCGTAGCATTGAATAGATTCATATCTAAATCTGCGGACAGAAGCTTGCCCTTTTTCCAAACGCTTCGAAAAGCGAAAAACTTCGTTTGGACCGAAGAATGTGAACGAGCCTTCGAACAACTCAAAGAATATTTGACATCCCCTCCGATGTTGGCCAAACCAACAGAAGGGGAACCATTGTACATATACATCTCCATCTCCGATACGGCCATTAGCTCAGTACTAATTAAGATAGAGGGTTCAGAGCATAAGCCTGTCTATTATCTCAGCAAGTTATTACAAGGGGCGGAGAAGAATTACTTGGAAATAGAAAAATTCACGCTGGCCTTAGTAGTGGCTGCTCGAAAACTCCGACCCTACTTCTTAACCTACAAAATCATCGTTTTGACGAACCAACCGCTTAGGCAGATCCTAGCAAAACCAGAAGCCTCCGGAAGACTAATCAAATGGGCCATCGAACTCAGCCAATTCGATATCGACTACAAACCAAGGGTCGCCATCAAGGCCCAAGTATTGGCTGATTTTTTATTGGAAACACCAACACAATCATCAAACACCCTCCATGAGGATATATTGATCATGGAAGATCAAACCTGGTTAATGCATGTAGATGGTGCTTCAAGCCGGGAAGGAGGAGGCGCCGGAATCAACTTCACCGGACCTAATAAAGAAGATTTGAATTATGCTATTACATTGGACTTTGTCGTAACAAATAACGAAGCAGAGTATGAGGCGTTAATCGCAGGAATGGAAATGGCAATCAAAGCCAACATAAAGAGGCTAAAAGTATTAACCGACTCAGAGTTAGTACAAAGGCAAATAGAAGGCTTATACGAGGCTAAGGAATTCAACATGATCAAATACCTCGCCAAAGTAAAAGCACTGGCCGAGAAGTTTGAAGATTTCGACATACAAAACATTCCACGTTCGGAAAATAAATGGGCCGATCAACTATCTAAGTTTACAGGATCCCAAGACGGAAAGACCGAACGAGTGATCAACTGGCTGATCTCTTCTACACCGGCTGTCGACATCGATGAGACACCGATAGTCGATATAATGGAAATCGAAGAAGTCGAAGATAATTGGATGACACCAATGATAGACTATCTTCGTGAAGGAAAACTACCATCTGATCAGAATGAAGCTCGGAAAATAAAATATCGAGCCCCAAAATATACACTCGTAGAAGGAAAACTCTACCGAAGGTCAGTATCAGGAATTCTCCTGAGATGCGTCTCTGAATCCCAAACCGCTGAAATACTGCGAGAAATACATGAAGGAGACGCGGGAAATCACAGCGGATCGAGGGCATTGGCTTTAAAATGCCTCAGAACAGGTTACTATTGGCCTACTGTCAATAAGGACGCCGCAAATTACGTCCGAGAATGTCATCATTGCCAAGTACATGCCAACGTATGTCATCAACCAGCAGAAAATATGCACCCGATTCCAATTTGTTGGCCTTTCGATCAATGGGGAATGGACATCGTGGGGCCTTTCCCAGCGGCCAGATCAAAGAAAGCTTACGTCCTGGTCGCTGTAGAGTATTTCAGCAAATGGATAGAGTGCATCGCCTTAGCGCGAATAACTCAATTCCAAGTGATCAACTTCCTTTGGAAGTTCATAGTCTGTCGATTTGGCATCCCTAGGATCCTAATTTCCGATAATGGAACCCAATTCGCTGGAAAACAAGTGATAGAATGGTGTTCGAAACTGGGAATTCAACAAAATTTCACTTCAGTCGGGCATCCAAGAGCGAACGGACAAACCGAAGTAGCAAACCGAGAGATAATAAAATCTTTGGAAAAAAGATTAGGATCAGCCAAAGGAAAATGGCTCGATGAACTACCAGGAGTATTGTGGGCTAATCGAACCACGGTAAGAAACTCAACTGGGGAAACCCCATTCAGCTTGGTATATGGGTCGGAAGCTGTTATTCCTGTGGAAACTTTAATTCCAACGCCAAGAATAGAGATGTTTGATGAACAAGAAAATGAAAAGGCAAGAGAAAATGACGTCGATCTAACAGAAGCCTTAAGGGATAAAGCTGCCGTACGCCTACAAGCCACTAAGGCAAGTATGGAGAAAGCATACAATCAAAAAGTACGCGTCCGAACCTTCAAAGAAGGAGACTTGGTTTTGAAAAAGGTAGAAGTATCCAAGCATGTGGGAAAGTTACAACAAAATTGGGATGGACCTTACATCGTCATTGGCGTAGGAAAGAAAGGTTCATACAAAATTGCACACATGGATGGGACAGCCTTACCAAGAACCTGGAACGCAGTCAACCTTAGGAAATACTATGGTAAATAAATTTTAGCAGATTATACTGCATTGTTTTATTTTACTTTACTTTATCAAGTTTTAATCCTTGTAACAAAGGCCTTAGCCTAGAGTTCAATTAGTAAAAATTTTAGCATTTTCTATACATCGATTATTTCGATTAACGCTCTGTGGAATTACACTAGCATATTGATAAATATCAGAACGAAGCGAGTCGAGTATACATTGATCCGCTCAATAAACACTCCTCGATTTATGTCAACGGCAAAAAGGACTTTTTGGTGACAAACCTAAGTCTAAATTATAATGAGTCGAGTATACATTGATCCGCTCAATAAACACTCCTCATTCCGACCACAATAACAAAACGAGTCGAGTAAACATTGATCCGCTCAATAAAAACTCCTCGATTGAACACAACAAACATAAAGACTTATTGGTGCGAAAAACCTAAGTCCAAACAAAACGAGTTGAGTAAACATCGATCCGCTCGATAAAAACTCCTCGATATATATTCAACGATCAAAAAGACTTTCAGGTACTAAAAACCTAAGTCTAAACAAAACGAGTTGAGTAAACATCGATCCGCTCGATAAAAACTCCTCGATATATCTACAATGATTGAAAGACTTTAGGTACTAAAAACCTAAGTCTAAACAAAACGAGTTGAGTAAACATCGATCCGCTCGATAAAAACTCCTCGACATATATATTCAACGATCAGAAAGACTTTTGGTACAAAAAAACCTAAGTCTAAACAAAACGAGTTGAGTAAACATCGATCCGCTCGATAAAAGCTCCTCGACATATATATTCAACGATCAGAAAGACTTTTGGTACAAAAAAAACCTAAGTCTAAACAAAACGAGTTGAGTAAACATCGATCCGCTCGATAAAAACTCCTCGACATATATATTCAACGATCAGAAAGACTTTTGGTACAAAAAAACCTAAGTCTAAACAAAACGAGTTGAGTAAACATCGATCCGCTCGATAAAAACTCCTCGACATATATATTCAACGATCAAAAAGACTTTCAGGTACTAAAAACCTAAGTCTAAACAAAACGGGTTGAGTAAACATCGATCCGCTCGATAAAAACTCCTCGACATATCTACGACGATTGAAAGACTTCAGGTACTAAAAACCTAAGTCCAAACAAAACGAGTTGAGTAAACATCGATCCGCTCGATAAAAACTCCTCGATATATCTATAATGATTGAAAGACTTCAGGTACTAAAAACCTAAGTCTAAACAAAACGAGTTGAGTAAGCATCGATCCGCTCGATAAAAACTCCTCGACATATATATGTTCAACGATCAAAGAGATTTTTTGGGTTAAAAACCTAAGTCTAAAACAAAACGAGTTGAGTAAACATCGATCCGCTCGATAAAAACTCCTCGATATATGTTCAACGATCAAAGAGATTTTTTGGGTTAAAAACCTAAGTCTAAACAAAACGAGTTGAGTAAACATTGATCCGCTCAATAAAAACTCCTCGATTAATTACAACGACAAAAAAGGCTTTTGGTATGAAATCCTAAGTCTAAATTATAGCAAGATTGAGTACACATTGATTCGCTCAATAAACACTCCTCGATTACAATTGAAGAATAAATTACGGTAACATCGACAAAAAGAAGATTGCGAGGAATATAATTTTATTTATATGTTTACGAATAAAAGAATTACAAAAGCTTGACTACAAAACCTATCTACGATTACATTTGTTTATAACAATCCTACACTATTGACCGATGATTTTCACGACAATGTCCACGGAAACATCAAGCTCCTCCCTAGTACCCCGACTATTATGATCGACCATATAAAAGAAGCATGCTACTCAAGATGGTCGACTTCTTTAGTTCGATGGCCGGGCTATGAAGATCGGTATGTTCCTCCAGGTGAAATGAGCATTACCAGCCAGATAACCAGCAGTACTCAATTCACCCACAAAAGATACTGCTTTTACATTATCTATAAAACATTTTACTCTAAAGCAGCATCTCTTCGGGACCGTCGTAAAACGGTAAGTTTACCAGCCACCCCGTTGGTCTATCAATCCGGAGGTAACATCGAAGAGCGGAGGCGGCTGGCAAGTATGAACCCCCCATGTGCAGACGGAAACCACGGACCTCTAAGGTGATGAAGACTAAAGCAGAGATCTCATGGGATCCGTCGATACAAGGAAGGGCTGACATGGGACCCGTCAATACAAGACTGGGGACAATTCCTTTACTGCGAACGAACAAATCACGATAATGTGACTTCTTGAACATTATGGGGTCCGAAGGCAAAATGAAATCTAAGGAAACATAGATCTTCATTGTTATGAATGGAAAATAAGGAAACTACCTACTTATTTATAGGCGCCCGTGAGAATGATCCTACGGATAATAGGAGTTTAATCAAGGGACGAAAACGCGACCCTCTGACTTCCCGAATTAAATGCAAGTAAGTTGGAACGGCGCCCGTCTGATCGACTCAACTGATCGATGACAAACAAATCTACAGATCGAAGCGATCAACAAAATAATCCAAGAAAACTTAAAGAAGTTCAAAGACCAAAACGATCTGCACGATCATATATGAGGGTCGCCTAATAGAAAATATTAAGAACTCCTCAACGAAGGCATGCAAAGTTGAACCGTTGAAAGAGGATAATTGCTTAAAAACGACCAGAGCCTCCACCATACGGGGGTCGTAACTGCCTCATACATCATTGGGGGACTACTAAGTTGGCCATACAAGAATTCCATTTAGAATCCAAGAAATCTGACATCGAAATCAGGAGAATAGCCCTCCCTATTCGAAACTATAAGGCCGTCACTGCCTAATTTTCCAAAGAATTGCTGAAGGAGGTCTGAACGGGTCAGATCTGGCCAGGACTGTTACATTTTCCAATTCCTCCCATATCAAGAGTATGATATACTGGCTAGAGAAATGTATAATTGAAAAGCTAATGATGGAAGACATGGATAGGTGAAAAGCACCTAAAGGAAAATTTCCCTTTGAGGAAAAGAAAAACTGAAATTCAACAGGAGGAACAATAACCTCCTTATATAAGATATATGTCATATAAGGACAAATTTATAAGGCATGAATCGAGCATCGACCAGACAGCTAAGGGTTTACACAACGATGATCGGCTGGATTGATCAACAAAGATTAAATATGCGAAGCAAATATTATACCGTTCAGTTATCTTACAAGCGACCAAAGCAAGATCAAGCTTACTTTCTCCGTACTTAAATCTCTCCGCAGAAATAAAATTCAGATAAGTAAACTAATCTTTGTCAATTACTACATGATGGTATATTTGTGCGTAACAATAACATATATGAACAAGATATATCATTAGAATCAAGGCAAGAATCTGCCTACAGAAGAGATAATAATTTCCAATCTAATCTCCCAATACAAAAACCTCTGCCCGGACAACTACACAAAAGCTGGGCATCAAAAAAAAAAAAAAAAAAAAAAAAAAAAAAAAGAGACAATCCAAGGTCTGCCAGATTGAATAAAGATCATTGAGAAGAATCGCCAGAGGGGCGACCAGCAGAAACAGGCCTCCGAGGAGTTAGGTTACCAGCAAACGCCATCAACTCCTCCTGACGCTTAAGATAACCGGCATCATAACCATCATCATATGCCTGTTGACGAGATCCCTCTGCCGACACGGCAGCCTGAACTAGGTCGCCTTTCTCTTTCTCAAGAATAACTTGGTCAGCCTCTAACTTTTGGAGATCATCTTTAGCAAGTTGCAGCTGCAGCTCCAAACCCCTGGTTTTAGCTCTCTCCGACTCCAGCTGACCTTGAAGAGCTCTCCGACTATTCCACAGTTCATCATTTTGCACACCCAGCTGGAGTGCAAAATACTTGCCCTAAAAACGGAAAAGAGTAAGAAAAACCGCCGTACAACAAAGAATTCAAAACAAAGAACAGGAAAAATGTTCGAAATATGTTTACCTGTTCACATATCTTCACCAGAGATTGAACAAGGCGAACATTGGAAGTACCTTCGAGCTTCCTCAATTCGCCGGGCAAAATAGTACTCATGCCTAAGTCCCAAGACAAAGCATCAGGTTCAACAGAACCAGGCAGTTCGCTTGTCAAAGGGACACCGTCGGAACGTGGAGTCTCCGACAAAAGAATGTCATTAACCTGCATAAGCACACAGCGATCATCTAACGGACGAGGGGAGTCCCTCTCGTCGGGACTAACAGAGGTCTCTTTGCCGGAAGCAAATATAACGGTCCGACGACCAGACCTCGACCCAGATCGACCCCCAGAAGGTCCCCCAGACTCAAAAGAAGCAGTCGTTACAGTGGTATCATGAAACAGATATTCAGGACCATATTGCGAAATAGACTGCGTTATGGAAGGATTGACAGAAAAACCATCACCGACTTGCCCTTCACTAACTAGCAGGGCAGTAGAAGTAGAAAAAGGAAGGGAACTAACAAAATCCCCTCCATGAGATCCATACTCGTAAGAAGAAAAACCTGAAGAAACAGGTATGTCGTAAACCTGTTCCATGTTGGATGGGTCTCCGAAAGCTAATCGACCTGGGGAAGACCTATTACCTCCCGCGGGGGTAGAAGAAAAGTTTGGTTGGAGGAGCGACGAACTAACTTCTGATAAAGGTTGGAACGTGGTAATAGGAGTATCGATCATCGAACTACTAACTGAGGACGAACGAGGAGGCTCCATCGAAGGCCCTTCTCTTCGAAATTTCTTCGATCTATTATCCCTAGCGCCCTCACGAGAAGGTCGCTTCGAAGTATTACCGAAAAGGTTACTCATGATCGGATTACGGAAAAATATAAATTAATATCGAGGAAGTTTATCGACTAGCTCAAGAAAGAGTATTATGTTAAGAGAGGAGTATAGCAGTAAAAAAGACAAGTCAAATTTTACCTCTCGTATTTATACTACACGAAAAGACGCGACTGACCCGAAGAAAGGGCGCGAAACAGGAAAACTGACCTTGGAGCAAACGCTAGAATTTGAAAAGACACATACATAATGATTACGGCAAATTAAATGACTTGTCTGAATCATTACAGCGAATGTGAAAGGACACGACTGTCAGAATAAGAAACGTTTAGTGTACAAAGTAGGGAAAGCTAAGCTACAATTAAACCTACAAGCGGATAATTACAAAGATTATTTCAAAAATAAATCACTATTTCAAGAAGCCTGGTCGCTTTCCGGAATCTTCTGCTCACTATTGACGACCTCAGTCATGCCTATATCGTCTTCTTCTTCCTCTTCGTCTACTGGATCGATGAAAGTATTATCGAGCTCATCGTTAACATCAGAAGGAGGAATCGGCAATGGATTTCCAAATTCCTCGACAAGATTAGCCAGAGGAAAACCTTGATATTCGACATCTGGAACCTCGGAAGAAGAATAAAGCTCGCCATAACGGTTCAACCGGATATGAGCTGCCTTAAAATACTCCTTCCGACGATCGTCGATCATCTCCAAAGCGACCAGTTGATGAATCGATTTTTTAAAGGTATTCTCAAGAAGAGGGCCGACCATCCGGTACACCAACGCCGTATGAACAGGAGAGTTGAGGAATTCACGAACAACTTGTTCGTCAAATTTCCTAACATATCGATCTCTTTGCCTAAGTGGGACATCATTTTCATACTCCTCTAAAGAAGCTTCAAGGCGTGATACTTGAGATTCAAGCTCACTAATGCGAGTCGTGCTTTTTAACTGCAATTCTTCTAATTTTCTAGCCATTTGATTGGCTTGTTCTTGAACATGAGAAACCTCTATCACCCTATCTATCATTTCTTGATCTTCGGTCCCGGCAGCACGAGTCTCTACGACAGGAACAGAGGAAGATGTCGAGGGACCAACTTCTGAACCGGAAGATTTGTGAAGTAAAGCTTTATACTTCTCTTCAAGGAAATCGCACTGTTGTTTCCAGAGAGAATTTTCATAGGCGTACGATGTCAGACAGGTGTTAACCTGAAATAACGAAGGGGTCAGAAAGAAACGAATTAGCGAATTAAGAAAATCCTAAAAGATCACTTCATCAGAATAATAGAAAGAAAAAGATCTCACCTTTTCAGCGTAAAGAGAAGCTCGCTGGAATTTCTCCAAAGGATCCTTATGAAGAAGCTTATTAAGATCGCGAGTAAGAACGCCAGACAAAAGAATACGGGTCGCCTTATCGACCGCATTCTCGTTATTATCATGAATAAGAGAATCCTTCTCGGAATAACCAGCGGCCCTCCTTCCCTCTAAATGATCCTCGATCATTTCGACCAGAGTAGGATTTGGATGTTTATCCCCGAGTAAAGAAAGATCGTCACCAGAACGTCCATAGTAGCTCCTCTTCCTGTTAGCTGGATTATTAGATGGATGAGGCATTGACCAGCTGCGACATCCTCGAATACCCAAAGAGGTTCTAAGATGAAGCGGAGGGTAACCGGGTCCCATGCCCTGACGAATAGGGGACTCACGTGAAGAATCCGGAGTTTCCTCTCTATTCTCCTCGGATTCGTGACCCAACTCCAATTTCCTTTTTCGAGACGCCCTCTGCTCGATAGGATTATTCTCCACTGACTTGGAAGATTTCGACAGCACCATTTTTCCCTTCGAAGAATGTCGGGAGTTTTCTACCATATGAGCTGAAAAAGAAACAAAATAAAGTTAATTTCTCCATATAAAAAGTATAGTGACAATACTAAAGATCAAATAAAATGCTAACCTAGAGGTTCAGATGATGAACTGATGGGAAAATTATGGACACTTAACCCCGCCTTACGAAGAAAAGATTCCCCAATCAGAAGAGCGCTTTGATATTTGTTTGTACGCATCTCGGGAATCTCAGTGATAAACTGTACATCGTCAGGAACAAGTTCACCAGTCGGCGAGCGACCTCCAGGAATCCAACTGGAACCATGATCCCACGAGAAAGGCGTGGTCGAACCATCCGCCAAACGGAGATTAGACGGAGGACGAACAAAGAAGAAATGAGATTTCCATGAGGGATTACTAGAAACCGGAGCATCAAAGATTGCTCGGCTAGGCCGCTGACTAGCGAAGAAATATCCACGGTTTGAAGAACTAGGAATATTAAAACGAAAAAGTTGCGTAAAGTTACGGAAAGAAGGTTTAAATCCCTTTGCAATCATCAGAACGGAAAAACAAACCACGAAAGCAACAGAATTTGGAACCAGTTGTGTCAAGCACACGCTGAAAGTTTTTAGAACTTCCAGAAAAAGGGGAGACAAAGGAAGACGCAGTCCGCTATTAAAGTGAGCCGTATAAAAGGCTCGACATCCCTCCGGTGGAGAAGTGACCCTATCAGTAGGGGAAGGAAGAATTATTTCAGAACCTTCCGGAAAATATTTGGTATAGTTATTCACGACTTCAGGGAATGTTTCCTCTGTATATGCGCAAGCTACATCCTCAATTGGTTCAGAAATCTGAGGAACAGTACCTTTGCCCTTTTTGGCTCGGGCGGCTACATCCGCATCGGAAAGGACTCGTACCTTGTAAGTATCTTCTACAGGGATAACAAGGTCAGATACCGTAGTTTGTTCACCCAGAGGATTAGAATGTAACTCCTCCTCGTTATCAGGGGCGATGATCTCTCTAGGAGAAGAAGAAGATCTTCTTACGGAAGCCATCTATATTCTAGTTCTCGGAAGAAGAAGGTCGATGAAAGGAAAATTTTATACGACGAACGACCAAACTAGAAAATGACTGCGATCTAAAAGCAAATATAAAAGAGAAATGGCAAACTCGAAAGTCACCTATTTATAAGGAAATGAGAAAAGACGTTTCGAACTCATCGCAGCTACTCAAATTCCCACCAAAAACGGAAGGATACAAAAAGCCTCCTGAATAGACGCGTGGCGATCCATAATTAGACAGAAGAAACGACTATCTATGATACGTAGCACTCTTTTCCTTACTTAAGATTTTTTCCCACTGGGTTTTTTCTTAAGTAAGGTTTTTAACGAGGCTCCGTTCATAGAAAAGAAACAGTCGACCAGATTTATCTACTTCTACGAGCTCCTATTATCTATACGCTCGAAGAAGTGAGGGAGTACTGATGGGGGCTATTTTGCACCCTACATACTGATCAGATCGAACAAAGATTATAAGATCGATTCGACCAATTATAAAGGATCGGGATCTTCTTACAGACCCTGCCAAATGCCGCTCGCTCCGAGTAAAGATTATACTCCGGACCCAAGAAGGATAGTTGGGCCGAGTCCAAGCAGTACTATGATTCCTTGTAATACTAGGTTTAGCATAATATATATACCTAGTTATTCATTGTATGAGAGAGGGACGAATTCTCTTAATTCTGAGATTACACAAGAATACATTAATAGAACTCAATAATATCCATTATTATTGCAGAATTCTACATTCATATTGGAGTATTCTTAATTTTGTTAATGGTTTTACTTCTTGCCTTTGATTATTGCTTTTCTTTGTAAACGATCCATCCAGAATAAAGTAACAGAGCCCAATATACTGAATAATTCAATATCCAAACCCCCGATATCACAAATTCACTGGTATTAAATTAACCTGACGAAAAATGGTTAAATCACAATCTTAGGGCGACCCACCCTCAACCTATTCCGAGCTGTTGTTTCAACCTATCATCAGAAGATAAAATTTCCAACTGACATGGGTATCGGAGAAATAGTGAACGATCATTGTAGGGCATGGGACTGCTACAACACCTCCCTGACTTTGGGGAACCTCTCTAGATCGATTACCCCGAGCAAGAGAAAGCTCGAAGACGACATCCACTGAGTCGAAATTGAAATCCCTAGTACCGACCGAATAGATAAAGGGAAAAGAACCGGTAGATTTGGCTTTGAAACAACCGGAACATAAGGATATCGTACTGGTACAAGGGGACCCAACAAAAACAACCAGAATAGGGACCGAACTGAGCAAGGAAGGGGAAGTAATGTTGATCAACTTTCTCAGAGAAAACGTAGATATCTTCGCCTGGAGCGCGAACGACATCGAAGGGATCGACCCTCGAATAATCAGTCATTCGCTAAAGATCGACCCCATGGCAAAACCTGCTAGACAAAAGAAGAGGAATCATGGGCCTATAAAGGATAAAATAATTAAAGCAGAAGTAGAAAGGCTACTTAAGGCAAAACAAATTCGAGAAACACACTTCTCGGAATGGCTATGCAATGATGTGCTAGTAGCAAAAGGGGATAAAAATGATAACAAGTGGAGAATGTGCAATGATTTCACCGACCTTAATAAATTATGTCCGCGCGATCCATATCCCCTCCCAAGGATCGACTTGTTAGTTGACTCAACCGCTGGTTTTGCAATTTTTAGCATGATGGACGCCTTCCAAGGTATTTATCAAATATACATGGATGAGTGAGACCAAGAGAAAACTACTTTCATAACCGAGCAGGGAGTGTACTGCTTCATAGTTATGCCATTTGGCCTAAGGAACACCGGGGCCACTTACCAAAGGTTAGTAAACCTGATGTTCAAAGAATTGATTGGAGAAATAATGGAAGTTTACGTAGACGATATGCTGGTCAAAAGCATGAATGAAGCTGATCATGTAAAGCATCTCGATCGATGCTTCCGAATATTGAGAAAGTACCAAATGAAGCTAAATCCTGCAAAATGAACTTTTGATGTTAAGTCAGGGCAATTTTTGGGCTATTTGGTACATCAACGAGAAATTGAGGCCAATCCAAAAAAAATTCGAGCCATAACCGAAATGAAGCCTCCCAAAACGATCTCCCAAGTACAGAGCTTGGTAGGAAAGATCGTAGCGTTAAATAGATTCATATCCAAATCGGCTGACAGAAGTTTGCCTTCCTTCCAAACTCTTCAAAAAGCAAAGAACTTTGTTTGGACCGAAGAATGCGACCAGGCCTTCGATCGGCTAAAGGAATATCTGACGACATCCCCGTTATTGGCCAAACCAACCGAAGGGGAACCATTATACGTCTACATATCAATCTCCGACATGGCCATTAGTTCGGTTTTGTTTAAAGTGGAAGGTTTAGAACATAAGTCTGTTTATTACTTAAGCAAGTTACTACAAGGGGCCGAGAAGAACTACTTGGAAATAGAAAAATTCGCTTTGGCCTTAGTGGTAGCAGCACGAAAACTCCGACCTTATTTTCTAACTTACAAAATTGTGGTCTTAACGAACCAACCACTAAGACAGGTCTTAGCGAAGCCAGAAGCCTCTGGATGATTGATCAAATGGGCGATCGAACTCGGTCAGTTCGAAATCGAGTACAAATCAAGAATTGCGATTAAAGCCCAAGTCTTAGCCGATTTCCTGTTAGAAACTCCAACTCAGGCAACCGAACATACCGAATCAACTAGTCATAACAACGACATCTTGATCGTAGAAAATCAAACCTGGTTGATGCACGTCGACGGTGCTTCATGGTGAGAGGAAGGAGGTTCCGGAATCAACTTTACCGGACCAAATAAGGAGGACATAAATTATGCGATAACGTTGGACTTCATCGTAACAAACAACGAAGCAGAATATGAAGCGCTGATCGCAGGAATGGAGATGGCAATCAAGGCCAACATAAAAAGCCTTGAGGTATTAACCGATTCAGAGTTAATATAGAGACAACTAGAAGGTCTGTACGAGGCAAAGGAATTTAATATGGTCAAATACCTCGCCAAATTGAAAAAATTGGCTTAAAAATTCGAAAGTTCTGGGATACAGAACATTCCACAGTCGGAAAATAAATGGGCCGATCAACTGTCTTGGTTCACAGGATCTCACGACGGAAAAACTAAAAGGGTGATCAACTGGTTAATTTCCAATGCGCCGGCAATCGATATCGATGAGACACCGGTCGCCGAAATGATGGAAATCCAAGAAGCTGAAGGAAACTAGATGACTCCGATGATAGACTATCTTCGAGAAGGAAAATTGCCGCTTGACCAAAACGAAGCTCGGAAAATAAAATATCGGGCTCCAAAATATACATTGATAGAAGAAAAACTTTACCGAAGATCAGTATCGAGAATTCTTCTAAAATGCGTCTCCGAATCTCAAACCAACGATATCTTCCGGGAGGTACATGAAGGAGATGCAAGAAATCACAGCGGAGCAAGGGCCTTGGCTTTAAAATGCATTCGAACAGGTTATTATTGGCCTACCATCAACAATGATGCCGTCCAATATGTCCAAAAATGTCATCATTGCCAAGTCCATGCTAATATAAGTCATCAACAAGCCGAAAACATGCATCCAATACCAGTATGTTGGCCGTTTGATCAATGGGGAATGGACATCGTGAGACCTTTCCCCGCAGCTAGATCCAAGAAAGCATATGTTCTAGTCGATGTCGAATACTTCAGCAAATGGATAGAATGCATCGCCCTTGCTCGAATAACTCAATTCCAAGTGATCAATTTCTTATGGAAGTTCATAGTATGTAGATTTGGCATCCCAAGAACTCTGATCTCTGATAAAGGAACCCCATTTGCGGGAAAACAGGTAATGGAATGGTGTGCAAGGCTAGGAATTCAGCAAAATTTCACTTCAGTTGGGCATCCAAGAGCGAATGGACAAACTGAAGTAGTGAACCGAGAAATAATAAAATCTTTGGAGAAAAGATTAGGGGCAGCCAAAGGAAGATGGCTAGATGAACTCCCAGGAGTACTTTGGGCTAATCGAACTACGGTCAGAACTTCAATCGGGGAGACCCCATTCAGTCTAGTATATGGCTCGGAAGCTGTTATTCCAGTCGAAACACTAATTCCGACACTAAGAATTGAAATGTATGACGACCAGGAAAACGGAAAGGCAAGAGAAAATGATATCGATTTAACAGAAGCCTTAAGAGAAAAAGTGGCCGTACGATTGCAAGTCGCTAAATCAAATATGGAGAAAGCCTACAATCAAAAAGTGTGCATACAAACCTTCAAGGAAGGAGACTTGGTCTTTAAAAATGTAGAGGTATCCAAGCACGTGGAAAAATTAAAACAGAATTGGGATGGACCATACATTGTCATCAATGTAGGAAAGAAAGGTTCGTACAAGATTGCACACTTGGATAGAACCCCCCTACCAAGAACTAGGAATACAGTCAACCTCAGAAAATACTATGGAAGATAAATCATAGTAGATTATGCTGGTTTATTTCTTTTGATCTAGTCCGTTTTATTTTTTATTCGTTGTAATAAAGGCCTTGGCCTGAAATTCATTTTAAAAGATTTTTGCAATTTTGAATACCAAATCACAAGTTCACTTGAGTAAAAGGCGATGTTGGGATAGTGGTTGGGTTGCCTCGATTGTCAGAACAACATACAGTGCGGAATTTTAAAATTTTTCGAAACACCCAAGGTCCCATATAAGAATCTCCATATTATATATACGCAAGCCTGAAACAAAAACACACAATGAATTAAACAAGGGGGTTTTTGCGATTTACCTCACCAAAGGCAAGGTGGTGGCAACCTTCAGTTCTGATTCTGAATCTGGATCTGGTTAACATGAGTGATCCAAATGTCTCACCTCCAAAGATAATCCACACCAACTGGATTCTGGTAACACCTCCTAGTCTTAGGCTCAGAACTGGATCTAGGAGATTTGCTATAGCAGGACTATGCAGATCAACTTGGCAAGGCAAGATCTAGCACGGTGGAAAAAAGGAGGTGGTGCGGCGGCGGTGTAGCAGCTCACGGCCAAGAGGAGGCGGCGATGGCTAGGTGGCGGCACAGGAGAGGGGGCGCAGGTCAGAGAAAAGAGGCCAGGGTTTTTGTGCTAGGGTGTTAGCTTTCTGAGCTCTGATAGAACCCTATTTATAGACTTCTATTTGACCTAGGTTTGAAAGACTCCTTATGGGCTTTTAATTAAAGGCCCATATCTTGCAAGCCTTTCATTTAATTAACCACTTTAATTAACTGCCCAATCCAAATAAATCAATATTTCTTTTATATAATTAATTAGCAACTTAATTAAGTATTTAATTAATTAAGTCAACCAATTAATTAATCTCCCACTTGAATTAAATACTTTAATTCATTTAATTGATTTAATTACCTTTAAATCAATTAATTCCTTTAATATCCTTTATAACAGTCACCGTCCAATTGTATGGTGTGTGACCCTCTGGGTTCACCATCAATTGGCAGCAGGCCCACGAATTCTTCGTGATTTAAGTTATGAACAATAAATTGCTCCGGTCAATTAAACAACCTTTAATTGACCACTCCTAGAATCAAATCCTCTATTAATTCAGGAGTACACTTCATGGTCGATGTCTAGCCACAAGCCCATGAAGCCCAACTTCAGGTGAATTGATACTTGTGAACCTCGTCTAATATAATTACCTTGTACATACGGTCCTTCTATCGACTAATATTCCCGATCAAGACTTAGGGTGTGTGAATTGATCGGCACCTCTAAATTTGTCTCGATAACTATTCTTTCTAATTCAGGATAATATTCCAGTGTGACTCCTAAATTTGGTAACCCCTTTTCAAATCCGTCACCGACTACGGCTATAGATTCCTTGGATATATTATCTAAGAATCGTATAAGAAATTCTCTCATCCATTACGATGAGTTAATAGATTCCATATTGGTACTAACCATTCGCGTACATGTCCATACGTACCCAACCTAGGCATGTTATGACCAAGCTAAGTGGCCTATACCTAGATCTAAGTACGCACTTTCATGCACCGAATTCGCCCTAGCACCTCAAGTCAAAGTACTAAATCGTACACTATTATAATCCTTGAGAAACATCCCATCACCGATATGCGACATGCGCTTCCACAATTGGTTTCTCTGTTCGGTTCGTTCGATGCGTTCAATCTTCCATTGAACCACCTACTCATATGCACTGGCCTCAAATGCCTTGCTCATGAAACGCTACAAATTCACTCCATGTGAATCATGCATACTTGTACAAGTCTTGGCGATTCCTACGATACCCCGTCTCGTTCGGAATCTATGACTTGGAACAGTTTTAAGATTACGACCTTTGAGACTGTTTCATGATTGCACTCAGTACTGAAGTGAATCGTCCCATAGTCTATTGTAATCTAAGGGTTTCAACCAATCGCTTAAATGTATTCGCGAGTGTTGGTCCCAAGTGGTCAGATGAGGTCTAGAGGGGGGGGTGAATAGACCTCAGAAAATTTTTGAACTTAAAAACTTTTCAGTGTTCTGTAAGCAGACTAAGCTGATGAAGAACAGTAAGCAGACAAAGCTGATCGTGAACAAATCTTGAACAGCAGACTGACCACTCTTCTTACAATGACTTAGCTGTTTTTCAGCAAAACAGTTTTCCAAAGAGTATACTTGCAGCGGATTGTTTGAAAGTGTTTATCACAAGTAAACTAAGTTCTTAAAGATTTTATCCCCAGTTCTTAAACTCCTTATAAAATCTTTTTGTAATTCAAAGTGTGTAAATATGCAAGCTTTAAAATATGCAAGAAAACTTTAAATGCAAGATAACACAAAGAATTTTTATAGTGGTTATGTGGATACAAATCCTTTAGTCCACTCTTCCAGATCACTTAGATTCTGGGTTATACTATAATCACACAGATTACAATATTTCTCCACTTATACCTAGACAACTAATGAAAAGGCTATAAGCTCACAATAGAAAATCACTAAGAAATTCTACTCTCTGAAGTTTGATCACTCACAAAGATGGATCACAACTCCTCACAACACTCAGCTATTACAAGATCACTCAGATCGTAATTTTCTGTTTTCTTCAACTGGGTTTCTATCAACAGATGACTTCCACCAGACGAGTGAGTTGTTCGAGCTTTTGAGACTTAGTAAAATTCTGCTTCAAAAACGAAATCTCTGATTGTTGTTGTGTGTTTGCTCGATTGAAATTCAGCTCTATTTATACATGGAATTGAAAATATGACCGTTGAAGCCAAGTCACAATTCAAATCCATTCTTCAGCTCATTTGAAACGGCTTTCTGCAGCAGTCCGTACAATGTACAATACTTTCTGTCCATCGCATTAAATGCTGCATTAAATGCACTCTGCTGATCCGAGAATATCTTCAATCATTTGCCATTACTGCCCTTCTCTTTCAGCATTTATTACACCAGGTGCATTTATTACCGTTGAACTGATCTTATGATCTCTTCTACTCTGCTGATCGAAGCAACCCTTCTGATAGGCACTCTGCTGATCAAATACTGAATTAATCTGATCTGACTCGGCTGATGACCTATCCTTCTGTTTGTTGTTTCAACAAAAGATCACTAGTCTTCTGGTCTTTGAACTTTGAACTCTTCTGATATCTTCTTTGCTTGTTCAAAGATCCTTCTAAGGGAACTAAGCTTTCCACACTTAGCTGATTATGATGTTTTGGAAATCATCAAAACCTTCCCTTAATAACTAACTTCTTTTCTCTTCATCTTCATCCAACAATTTCCCCCTTTTTGATGATGACAAAACTTCAGCTAAGTACATGTACCTAAACTAATGTTCTGATCCTCAAAAATTTCTGAGATAGAAATAGTGTGTTGGATTCAAACTTGCAATTTTATAGATAATTGAACAGCTTTCATATTACAAGTGTTGAAAGATGAAGGGTGCAAAGTAATTAAAAAGATTACAAGGATTTTTAAGATAAAAGGAAATCTAGCCTAAACTAGTCTTCTCCCTTCTTCTCTTCTTCTGAATTTTTCTTCTCTTCTTCAGCTTCTTCTTTCTTTTCTTCTTCAGCTTTCTCTTCTTCTGTGATCATCTCATCTGTTGGTCTGCTTGTTTCTTCCATGTTTTTATCAGTCTCATCAGCAGATTCTTCCAACACTTCAGTTTCTTCAGCATCATCTTGATTTTCTTCTTCCCTTTCAAAAGAAGTTCCAACTCTTTTCTGTCCAAATACCCTCTCTTCCCCCTTTTTGTCATCATCAGCAGGGTTGATTGGATATTGTGGCAAGACTGGTGTAATCTGAAGGGAGTCACAGAAAAGTTTGATGTTTTCTTCCATGGCATTTATTTGAGCTTGTTGTTTGAGTTGATTGGCCTTAAAAGCTTTCACTTCTTTGAGCAAATCCTCTCCTTGATCACCCAATTGAATTTGAGTTCCTAAAATTCAATTTGATGAAGCAGTGAAGTCTTTCATCATATTTTCCATGTCTTCATCTTCTACTTGGAGGGCCGTTTCAACTGTTTCTTCAATTCGTTTCCAACCATCAGCATTGCTCTGAGTCCTTCTTCTGAGTATGTCCATATCTTGACAAATGGACTTAACATTTTGAGCAGTATCTTCTATCAGATTTGTTGGAATAGCAGCAACTTTCTGACTGGGTTGACGCACAGCAGCCAACACATCTGCTGTTAACTCCTCTTTCATTTCCTTCAGTGATTTGTCAATCATTTTCGGATGGAGTCCAACAAATTTGTCTGAGCATTTTGAGAAGTTGAAGGAACATCTGTTGGAATAGCAGGCAAAGTAAGAGGTGTTTCTTTGATAGGTTGCTCTGATGTTTGAATTATCAGTTCAAGAGACTGATCTGCTGGACCAGAGATGGGCTCAACTTCCTTGGCCTTATCAGCATGACTAGGAGTGCTTTCCTTCTCCTTAGTCTGATCATCTTTTTCATCAGCAGCTTCCTTATCCTTGATCTGATCAGCTGGAATAACTTCTTCTTTCTTGGAATCATCAGCTGTTTCAGTCTTATCATTTTGTTCTTTGTTCTGATCAGATGGGTCATATGTACCCTCTTTGTGCTTTTGTTGATCAGAGGACTCTTCTTTGTCTTTATCAGCAGGGGATATGATCTTCTTAACAATCTCAACTGTTTTCAGCAATCCCTCATTGTATACAGCTGACCTGTTAGAAATCCATGTAAAATTGTCAAGAGGAATAAAAGGTGAGTATGGTTCCTCAGGTAGCTCTTCATATGGTTTGATGTTAGGACCATAGACAATGTGCTTGATATTTGGAAGAGGGACCAATGAGCTGGGTTGTCCCTTTAGCTTCCTTGATTTCTTTGCCCAAAGCTCCATTGCTTGAGCGATAGCCAACTTGATTGATCTTTCCTTGAGGTCTTCTGATTCATCATAATCCCCAGGAACAGACTCAAAGATCTTCTTTGCTTCAGCCTTGACTATGTGACTTATCCTTAGCCTTAACTTGTCCAGAAAGAATTCTGAATCCAGTGCTTGCATGAGTGATCCAGTCTCAAGCCACTTTAACACCCAGGCTTCTTCAGCAGTGAAGGCTTTCCACTTGGTCATTTCAGCTGGACTTTTTGTCAGTCTGAATTCTCTCCATCTGTTGTATCTGATCTTTTCAGCATTAAATAACGTCAGATGGTTGATTCTTTCACTTTCAGCATCTAGCCTCTTGAGGAATTCTTCAAAGATGGCAGGATCATCCCTGACAATCTCTAAAGATAATCTAATCTCCTCTCTTCTTTTTGACTTTATTTTTGGTGCCGGCATAGCTGGTATTGGTTTGTTTGGATCTCTTTGTTTATCAATAACTATCCCACCAGTATGCTGATGTCCATGAGCATCCTTGGTTCTTGCTTCAATAGCATCAGCCAACTCTGCTGCCTCAACAGCATCCCTTTGCTCTTGAGTCATCTTGCTGGCCTCTTCTTTCAGCCTTTTTAACTCTAGGCTTTTCAGCCTTTCTTCTTTTGCCTTTTCTGCAGCTATCCTTAGCTTTTCAGCAGCATCTTGTCTTTTCTTTTCTGCGGCAGTTAGGTAAGTGGCAATCTTGCCAGTCCTCTTCCTCCTTGATTCAGGACTTTCAATTGCTTGAAGAGGGGTTGCAGCAACTGGAGTAGGATGCAGCAAGAGTGCATCTCCTTCATGTGTTGTACTAGTCTGCTGTGCTTCTTCAACTTCAGCAGATAGTGCAGCAGATGAGTCTTCTGTAGACATTCCAACTGTAGAAACAATTTCAGTTTCAGCAGCAGCATCTTTAGCAGCCTTGACAGCAGGTTCTTCAATAGTTAATGGCCTTTCTGCTTCTGTTGTTGTTTCTCTTACTGTTGCAACTGGCTCCACAGAGAAAATGACCTTTCTCTTGGCCTTTGATTTAGCAATTCTTTTGGCAGGGGAGTTGGCAGTAGGAGGTCCCCTTGCCTCACTTCTGGTTCTCAACCTTTTCAACCTTTGAAGAAGAATTTCTTCCTCAGACTCAGTTCTTTCAGGAGAAGAGTCAGTCTTCATCTGCTCAATCTCCTTGGTGAAATCTTCAATTATCTTTTCTGGAACTTCATTTTCAGGTTGTGCTGATCCACTCACAACAGCAGTATGTGCTGTTGGCTCAGCAGGTTGACTTGTCTGACCCTCCTTCTTGCTCTTTTTAGAGGGGCCCTTTTTGGATTTTGCAGTAGCCTTTCTTTTTGGTTCTGCCACAATTTTTCTTACTGGTTCATACAATTTGAACTCCTTGCTACCGTGAGTGGTCTTTCCACCACCCATAGGACATTGCAGGGATGCAAACATATTACTGAGTAAGATGGCATGAGAATGCCTCTTATCACTCAGCAGCTCATAGACGTGAGCAGCCCAGTTAACTTTCAGTCCATAGTATATACAGACCATGGTGTAGTACCTCCTCCTAGGTAACCCATCTAATGAACTTGTGCTACAATCCAGCACCTTCGCAATGATGTCTGCGAACCTCTGATACTCGTCTTTTAACTGAGTTTTCATCAGAGTCCCAGTCATCTCTTCTCCCTTTTTAGCACAAATTTCCCAAAATTCTTCCTCTTTCTCAGACCCTAGGTCTGACACATCTCCTCCTTTATTCTTAAATTTGTAAATTTCACTTAAAACAGCAGCAAAGACAGCAATTTTCTTACCACCAATAACAACAGTCATGATAGTTTCATCATCGTTAAATTTCCTGGTCGTATAGAAGTGATATACGTCTTCTAAGTAGACCCTGTCTTCGTGTGCTTCCAAAACCGGAACTAAAGATGCCTCTTTGATTTTCTCCAAGAGTGAGCGCATCAGATCAGTACCCAAAAAGTGAAATTTGCTGTAGTTTAGGTATCTTCCATCAATAATCTTTTCCATTTCTGAGATTAGTGAGTATAATTCTGCAAAAGCAATAAACTTTCGAAACAGGAGAGTTTGAGAGTGAGAGAATTTGAAAGTGTTTGAGTGCGTAAGACGACTGTGTTTTTCAGATCGGACTTTATAGGTTTCCTTTGATTTGGTTATCGTGACTAATCTGAACCGATGATCTAATCTGACAGTTTTTAATCGTGTGGATGGGAGCTGCGGATTTCAATTTTATTATTTTAATGTCAGATGGGCGGGAAACTCTATCGACACTAATCTGTTACTTATAAAAGCGCGTTTCTAAGGATACGTTTTATGACCATGCTTATATAAGGTATCAGATGAGTAGAGTTTAACTTATCTGACAGATGAGTGATCTGTTATCTGATATTACTAGAGAAGGCCAATAGCTAGTAATCTTCCTCTGCTGTTTGTCAATCCAGCAAGATAAAATAATCTTCAGTCTTCAAGAATTAAGAACATATCTTCTGATAATTTAACTTCAACTACCTGTCATTAACTGATTTCATCTTTAGAACAGAAGTACCGCTAGTCTTACACGTTCCCCCAGACTTTAAGAATCCATAAGCTAACTAGTCTGTTGAAGGTTAATCCTTGAATATAATAGTGAAAACTAAGCTGTTGAACTTCAGTCTTCTGATGAGTTCCCCCTCAGCTTATGCATCCAAATTTAGTAGTCCTAACTCTGCTCTTAGAGTGGAGAACCTTACTTCACTTAAAGGTTTAGTGAAAATATTAGCAATCTGATTATCTGTATGAACATACTCAATCATTACATTGCTTTTTTCAACATGATCTCTAATGAAGTGATGCTTGATCTCAATGTGTTTAGTCCTTGAATGACTTGTAGTGTTCTGAGTGAGAGAGATTGCACTTGTATTATCACAGTAGATTGGAATTCCACTGATCTTGATGTTGTAGTCTTCTAGTTGATGTTTCAACCAAAGTATCTGTGCACAGCAAGCTCCAGCAGCTATATATTCAGCTTCAGCAGTAGATATAGAGACTGAGGTCTGTTTCTTACTCATCCATGAGATCAGACGACTACCTAAGAACTGACAGGCACTTGTTGTGCTTTTTCTGTCAATCTTGCAGCCAGCAAGGTCTGAATCTGAATAACCAATAAGCTCAAATCCAGATTCTCTAGGATACCACAATCCCAATTCTTGAGTGCCTTTAATGTATTTCAGTATCCTCTTGGCAGCTAAGAGATGAGATTCCTTGGGATTTGATTGAAATCTTGCACAGACTCCAACTGAGTACATTATATCAGGTCTACTTACTGTTAGATACAACAATGAACCAATAATGCCTCTATATTTGGTTATGTCCACTGATTTGCCATCTTCATCTTTATCCAAACGAAGATTTATAGACATAGGAATGGTAGCAGTTGAGCTAGTTTCCATACCAAATTTCTTGAATAGATCTCTTGTGTATTTTACTTGGCTGATGAATATTCCATCAGGCAACTGTCTAACTTGCAGACCAAGAAAATAATTAAGTTCACCCATCATGCTTATTTCAAACTTATTCTGCATCAGCTTGGAGAACTTATCACACATCTGTTGGTTAGTTGAACCAAAAATAATATCGTCCACATATATTTGCACAAGTAATATGTGATTTTCCCATTCAATTGTAAACAAGGTTTTATCTACCTTACCTTTACGAAATCCCTTAATTAAAAGAAAATCAGATAGGGTATCATACCATGCTCTTGGAGCCTGTTTCAGTCCATAGAGGGCTTTCTTCAGACGATATACCTTGTCATCTTCTTGATAGACTTCAAATCCGGGAGGTTGTTCAACATATACCTCTTCTTGCAGTTCTCCATTGAGAAAAGCAGACTTCACATCCATCTGATAGACAGTGAAGTTCTTGTAAGCAGCATATGCTAGAAACAGTCTGATTGCTTCAAGTCTTGCTACTGGTGCAAAAGTTTCATCAAAGTCAATTCCTTCTTCTTGACAATAACCCTTGGCCACTAATCTTGCTTTGTTTCTGGTAACAATACCATCTTCATTCATCTTATTTCTGAATACCCATTTAGTGTCAATTACTCTTTGATGACTTGGTCTAGGAACTAAGTACCAGACTTCATTCCTTTCAAATTGATTCAGCTCTTCTTGCATGGCTTCTATCCAGAAGGAATCATTAAGAGCTTCTTCAATTTGCTTAGGCTCTATTTGAGATAGAAAGGTGACAAACATAGCATCTTGTGCAGCAGCTCTTCTTGTTTTCACTCTATCTAAAGGATCACCTATTACTAACTCAGGTGGGTGATTCTTGAGCCATCTGAGATCAGGTTGCAAATCAGGATGTTGTCCTCTGTCTTGATCATGCAACACTACTGTTGGAGTTCCAGTAGTAGTCTGTTGAACGTTTGCAGTCTGTTAGACTATCAGCACTGTGATTTTGAACAGCACTTGAGTTAGCAGCTGAACTAAGATTAGGTAGTATGATAGGAACATATTCTTCATTTCTTCCAATGTCTAACTTCTGTAAATCAGTAGACATATCTTGGTTAATACTATGATTCTTTTCAGAAGATTGACTTGGCTCATCAAATACTACATGGATAGATTCTTCTATTAGCAGTGTTCTTTTGTTAAAAACTCTATAAGCCTTACTAACAGTAGAGTATCCTACAAAAACCGCTTCATCAGCCTTTTCTGCAAATGCAGTAAGGTGATTTTTCCCATTATTCAATACAAAACATTTACAACCAAAAATCTTAAAGTAATGAATGTTTGGTTTTCTGTTGTTCCAAACTTCATATGGAGTCTTGTTCTGATTTTTGTTGATCATACATCTGTTTTGGGTAAAGCATGCTGTATTTGTTGCTTCTGCCCAAAATCTTTGTGGCAGCTTAGCTTCAGCTGTCATGGTTCCGACAGCTTCTTTTAGTGTTCTGTTTCTCCTTTCAGCAACACCATTCTGTTGAGGGGTTCTAGCAGCTGAATACTCATGATGTATTCCTTTGATATTACAATACTCTTCAACAGTAGAGTTTGTAAACTCTGTCCCTCTATCTGATCTGATCTTCAATATTTTGATATTCTTCTCATTCTGGATCAGTTCCATCAGATTGGTAAGATGTTCCTTGGTTTCACTTTTCTTCTTCATGAAAATCACCCAAGTATATCTTGAATAGTCATCCACAACAGCTAGGCAGTATTTCTTTCCACCATTGCTGACTGGATCAATGGGTCCAAATAAGTCAATATGTAGTAGCTCCAATATTCTTCCAGAAGATTGGTGCTTCTTTTCTTTGAATGATGACTTGATTTGTTTACCCTTCTGACATGCGTCACATAGCTTGTCTTTGCTCATGACCACCTTTGGAATCCCTTCAACCAGATCATTCTTGATTAATCTGTTTATGGTCTTGAAGTTTAGATGATTCATTCTCTTGTGCCATAGCCAACTGACTTCACTTGGTGCAGATGCCACCAAACAAACCCATTGAATTCTTATCAGCAGAATTCCAGTCGACTATATAGATATTTCCTTGTCGTCTTCCAGATAAGATTACCTTCTTTGTACCAATCTGTTCAACGTAGCAATTATCTGTTGAGAAGATGACTGAATATCCTTTGTCACAAAATTGACTTATGCTCAGCAGATTATACTTTAGGCCTTTAACATATGAGACGTCAGATATATCTATGTTTCCCTTGATTAATCTTCCTTTAGCTTTAATCTTGCCTTCTTTGCTGTCTCCAAATATAACACTTGGACCATCCACAGCAACTGCATCAGTCAGCTCATGTATGTTTCCACACATGTGTCTTGAACATCCACTGTCCAAGTACCAAATCTTCTCTACTTTACTCCTACTCCTAATCCTAACCTACAAAACAAAAATAAAATTGTTTTAGGTACCCTTATTGAGAGGGTCCTGAAGGATTAGTTTCACCTTTGACAACCCAAGATGTTGATGTCTTAGGCTTCTTAGGCTTCTGAGTTTTAACAGGAGCATGAACAGTTTCATTTTTATCATAATTGTCAGATAAGTCATGTTGATAATCAGTATGATAAGGAAAATGTTCATAAGCAGGGTAAGGTGCATGATAAGCAGGGTATGCATGCATTGGATGAGCAGGGTAAGGTGCATAGTAACCTGGAAATTGAGGTGCATGATACATAGGATGATATGCAGCAGGTTGCACAAAATAAGACTCATTTTCATACCAAGCATTTTGATTTTTCTTGTTCTTATGCTTCTTTGGTTTACTTGATGCTTGCTCATTTGGTTTTGACTTAGTTTCACCAACAGATTGATTAACTTTAGCTTTATCAGCAGACTTCTTAGGACTCTGCTGTTTGGTCTTACTAGTCTGATTTCCTATACTAGGCTCTTTGCTCTTTTTAGCCTTAGAAGATTTCTTCTCCTTTAATTCTTTCTCAGTTGAGGAAGGTCTAGCAGTTTGAACATACAGAATGACCTTACTATTGTCAGCAGATATAAATTTCTCAGTATGATTCAACTCTTGCTTATCCTGTTCTAAAGGCATCTTCTGTTTACTAGACATGTGATTTAATGCAGCAGATGATTTTTCATGAGACTCAATAATTTTTTCAAGTTCCATGATTTCTCCTTTATAGACCTCACATTCAGCTTTCAGAGATTCATGTTCTTGCTCAAGCTGTTTATATTCAGCTGATTCCTTTGGCTTTTCAGCTAAAAGTTTCAGTGAATTATTTTGCTCTTTTAGCAATATCATCTCTTCCTTGAGCTTTTTATATGCTTCAGCAATACCAGTATTGTTAAGCATCATTTGTTCAAATGAATTAAATAATTCATTGTTAAGAGGAGTTACCTCATCCTCAGAGTCATCAGATTCCTTTGCCATCAGGCACAGGAGAGCAGGTTTTTCTTCATCAGACGATTCTTCATCAGACTTGTCAGTAGACAGCAGTCAGCTTTTCTGCTTCAGCCATCATTGCCTTGCCTCTCTGATGCTTTCTTTCTTTTCTCATTTTCTTCTCCTCTTCAGTGTACTTTTCTGCTTTTGGATATGGGCAGTCTTTGATGAAGTGTCCCAATTTCCTGCAGTTGTAACACATTAGTTTTGCTTTATAATCATCTTTATCTTGAGAAGAAAAGTTAGGTTTAGAAGTAGAAGCATTGTTGTATTTGTTCTTCATTTTTCTTTTGTAGAACTTCTTGAAATTGTTCATCAACAGTGCAACATCTCCAGCAGTGTACTCCTTCTTGTTGAGTAGAGTGGCTTCATCAGATGAGTCCACATCTTTGCTTTTTTGTGCTGGTCTTCTGGTGTTTTCAGCAGCAACAAGTGCAGCTGTGGGTCCTGAAGTTGAGGTTTCTTCAATTCCCATTCTAGGCAGCTTATACTCGAATGCCTTGAGTACAGAGAACAGCTCAGTAAGAGAGATTTTTCCCAAATCCCTTGATTCTTCCATTGCTGTCACTTTCATGTTGAACTTTGGGGGTAGGGCCTTTAGTACTCTGACAGTGATCTCTTTGTCAGTGAAGGTCTTTCCCAACATTAAAACTTCATTCAGAGTTCTGGTGAATCTGGTATCCATCTGATCAATGGTTTCTCCAGACTTCATTTCGAAGTTGTCAAGTTTCTCCAAGGCAACAGTGAGCTGATGCTCTTTTATTGCATCATTGCCTTCGCTCATATCTCTGACTTTGTCCCACATCTCTTTTGCAGTCTTGCAATGTTTGACTTTGTCAAACCGATCATTGTCCAGGGCTTTAGTCATGATGAATCTCCCAACTTTGTCTAGATTGAAGAGCTTTATTTCTTCTGGAGTCATCTCATGAAGGTCTTTTTCCACAACGGTATCAATCTCATTTATTTTTATGGTCTTTGTGAATCTGAATGGACCTTTAATGAAACATGTATACATGTTGTCATTATAAGCAGCTAGCAAAATCTCCATTCTGATTTTCCAGTCCTCAAAGGACATACCAGCAATGTGGGGAACATGACTGATACAATCCATTTTTCAAAAAGTTTTGATTTTTCAAAAAGATGCTCTTTTGAAAAGTTTTTGAAAACCTTTGAAAAACACTTGGATCAAGCTCGTTGATCAGGCAGCTGATTCTAATGAACCACCTGCTCTGATACCACTTGTTGGTCCCAAGTGGTCAGATGAGGTCTAGAGGGGGGGGGGGGGTGAATAGACCTCAGAAAATTTTTGAACTTAAAAACTTTTCAGTGTTCTGTCAGCAGACTAAGCTGATGAAGAACAGTAAGCAGACAAAGCTGATCGTGAACAAATCTTGAACAGCAGACTGACCACTCTTCTTACAATGACTTAGCTGTTTTTCAGCAAAACAGTTTTCCAAAGAGTATACTTGCAGCGGATTGTTTGAAAGTGTTTTTCACAAGTAAACTAAGTTCTTAAAGATTTTATCCCCAGTTCTTAAACTCCTTATAAAATCTTTTTGTAAATCAAAGTGTGTAAATATGCAAGCTTTAAAATATGCAAGAAAACTTTAAATGCAAGATAACACAAAGAATTTTTATAGTGGTTATGTGGATAAAAGTCCTTTAGTCCACTCTTCCAGATCACTTAGATTCTGGGTTATACTATAATCACATAGATTACAATATTTCTCCACTTATACCTAGACAACTAATGAAAAGGCTATAAGCTCACAATAGAAAATCACTAAGAAATTCTACTTTCTGAAGTTTGATCACTCACAAAGATGGATCACAACTCCTCACAACACTCAGCTATTACAAGATCACTCAGATCGTAATTTTCTGTTTTCTTCAACTGGGTTTCTGTCAACAGATGACTTCCACCAGACGAGTGAGCTGTTCGAGCTTTTGAGACTTAGTAAAAATTCTGCTTCAAAAACGAAATCTCTGATTGTTGTTGTGTGTTTGCTCGATTGAAATTCAGCTCTATTTATACATGGAATTGAAAATATGACCGTTGAAGCCAAGTCACAATTCAAATCCATTCTTCAGCTCATTTGAAACGGCTTTCTGCAGCAGTCCGTACAATGTACAGTACTTTCTGTCCATCGCATTAAATGCTGCATTAAATGCACTCTGCTGATCCGAGAATATCTTCAATCATTTGCCATTACTGCCCTTCTCTTTCAGCATTTATTACACCAGGTGCATTTATTGCCGTTGAACTGATCTTATGATCTCTTCTACTCTGCTGATCGAAGCAACCCTTCTGATAGGCACTCTGCTGATCAAATACTGAACTAATCTGATCTGACTCGGCTGATGACCTATCCTTCTGTTTGTTGTTTCAGCAAAAGATCACTAGTCTTCTGGTCTTTGAACTTTGAACTCTTCTGATATCTTCTTTGCTTGTTCAAAGATCCTTCTAAGGGAACTAAGCTTTCCACACTTAGCTGATTATGATGTTTTGGAAATCATCAAAATCTTCCCTTAATAACTAACTTCTTTTCTCTTCATCTTCATCCAACAGCGAGAGATGAAGTTGGCCATTGTTTATCCTTATACACATATAAATAAACGTGCGTATTATTATAAAATCAAAAGATCGTCTCTTACATAATAGACCTATTACAAGCTAATTGAACTGGCTTGCTGGGTACTATCTTATCAATCTCCCACTTGCCCTAAAGCCATTCGCCGATGTTTCTAAGACCCATCTTTTCTAGATGTCCCTCGAACGCCTTTTGTGAAAGTGGCTTAGTTAGTGGGTCAGCTACGTTGTCTTCCGATTTGACATACTCCATGTGCATGTCTCCTGTACCTATGATCTCCCTGATCACATGGTATTTCCTCTGTACGTGTTTGGATTGATGGTGTGATCTCGGCTCCTTTGCTTGAGCTATCGCCCCGTTGTTGTCACAAAAGACGACTACAGGTTCAGCAATGCTAGGAACAACATCCAATTCTTGGATGAAGTTTTTCATCCATACACATTCTTTTGCCGCATCTGATGCTGCAATATATTCTGCTTCTGTGGTTGAGTCGGCAGTGGTAGACTGTTTACAGCTTTTCCAACTGACTGCTCCACCATTGATGCGAAATATGTATCCAGAGTTAGATTTAAAGTCATCCACGTCAGACTGAAAACTTGAATCAGTGAATCCTTCAAGTTTCAGGTACTTCAGGATTGCTTTTACGGCAGTCCAGTGCTCTTCGCCTGGATTTGACTGATATCGGCTCGTTACACTTAGAGCATGTGCTATGTCTGGTCGAGTACACAACATCGCATACATTATGCTCCCTATAGCAGAGGCATAAGGTATGAGAGACATTCTCGTCTTTTCTTCGTCGGTTTTAGGGAACATTGACTTAGAAAGAGAGATACCATGTCTCATTGGAAGCAATCCTCTCTTGGATTCTTCCATTTTGAATCTCTTCAAAATAGTGTTGATGTACTGAGATTGGGAAAGTCCTATCCTCTTCTTCGATCTATCCCTATAGATACGTATTCCCAATACGTAAGATGCGTCTCCCATATATTTCATGGAGAACTGCGCGGATAACCACGCTTTAGTCTGCGCTAACATCTTGATATCGTCTCCGATTAACAAATTGTCATCGACGTACAAAACAATGAATTGTTTCGAGCTCCCACTATTCTTCTTGTACACACAAGGTTCATATACTTTTTTGATGAAGCCAAATGCTTTGACTGTCTCATCAAATCGTATGTTCCAGGTTCGGGACGCCTGTTTAAGGCCATAGATTGACCTTTGAAGTTTACACAATTTGTGCTCACTTCCTTTGGACGCAAAACCTTCAGGTTGTTACATAATGATCTCCTTGTCAATGTCTCCATTGAGAAAGGCGGTCTTTACGTTCATTTGCCATATTTCGTAGTCATGCCACGCGGCTATGGCAAGTAGTATCCGAATAGATTTCGACATCGCCACGGGAGAGAAGGTTTCCTCATAGTCTATTCCAGGCCTTTGAGAATACCATTTCGCCACTAAGCGAGCTTTATGAGTTAATACCTCTCCATTCATTCCAAGCTTACGCTTGACGATCCATTTGCATCCTACAGGGATAGTTTCCTCAGGTGGATCGACCAAGGTCCAAACCTTGTTGGAATGCATGGAATCCATTTCGAATTGCATGGCTTCGAGCCAAGCACCCGAGTCTATGTCTGACATCGCTTCTTGATAAGTCTTTGGATCACTATCAACTTTCTTGTTTTTGTGAATGAAACCAAATCGCTCTGGCTCCTTACGAATTCGATCAGACCTTCGAAGAGTAGGTGTACTAGTAGGTTCAATAAATTCTGGTTCAGCTCCCACTGTTTGTGGGGATGGGTCCGATTCTTGGACTTCATCAAGTTCTACGACTGTCCCATTTCGGTTGGTGAGGAAATCCTCTTCGAAGAAGTGGGCGTTCCTAGACACGAACGTATTACGTTCTTTAGGATCGAAGAACATGTATCCAATGGATTCCTTTGGATACCCCACAAATTTGCACAAACTAGATCTACTATCTAGCTTATCTCCCTTCTTGTTCTTTACATACGCTGGAGATCCCCATACTCGTAAATACGAATACACGGGTGCTTTACCATACCATACTTGGTGCGGTGTTGTTGACACTGACTTCGAAGGTGCTATTTTCAGTATCTTCGAGGCAGTTAATAGGGCTAAGCCCCAAAACGAAAAGGGAAAATCAGCGAAGCTCATCCTGGAAAGAACCATGTCTAACAAAGTTCGATTCCTCCGCTCAGACACTCCATTGAGTTGGGGCGTCCTAGGGGGAGTTCGCTGGGCGAGAATTCCATTATCTTTTAGATAATCAAGGAATTCTTGGCTAAAGTACTCACCACCTCTGTCAGATCGAAGTGCTTTAATACTATGTCCAAGTTGGTTCTCAACTTCCATTCGAAACTCTTTGAATTTCTCAAAAGTTTCGGATTTGTGTTTCATAAGATACACATATCCATAACGACTAAAATCGTCGGTGAATGTTACGAAGTAAGAGAATCCTTCTCTCGCATTGACACTCAATGGTCCACAAACGTCAGTATGGATTAAATCCAATGTTTGCTTGGTTCTCTCGGGATTCCCTGTGAAGGGTGATTTGGTCATCTTTCCTTTGAGACAAGACTCGCAAGTTGGGTGTTCATCCAAGTTCTTTATTTCAAGAGCCTTAGAGGAAACCAGCTTTTGAATCCTACTCTTGGAAATATGTCCAAGTCTAGCGTGCCAAAGTTGTGGAGTTTGATTATCATATTTTCTTTTTCTAGATTGAATGTGCATGACATCGGAATTTATAGGTTCTAGGGAATACAGACCATCTATCAAAGTACCACGAGCATACATTAAACCACCTTTAAATATGCAAAAAGCTCCATTTTGAATGGAAAAATTAAAACCATCAATATCCAACATAGGAATAGAAATGATGTTCTTAATAATGTTTGGTACGTACAGACAATCCCTTAAAACCAAAGTAAAATTTCCTAAACCTAATTCCACGTCCCCTATAGCCTCAGCGGCGATCCTAGCTCCGTTTCCAAAACTCAGGATTCTATCCCCGGGCTTCAGGTATCTTACTGCTCCCATCACCTGCAAATCATTGCAAATATGAGAACCTGCTGCGGTGTCTAACACCCACGATGCACAGTTAATAGAAATATTAACTTCAACCAAGAAAATACCTTTGGCTACCAGTTTCATCTTTAGGTAGTCTGGGCAATTCCTTTTCCAGTGCCCTGCTTTCTTGCAGTGGAAACATTTGTCTTCTGGGCTCTTGCGCTTCTTTTCAACCACCTTTGTGACTGCCGTCGAAGAGAACACCTTCTTCTTCTTCTTACCTCTCTTGGGCTTTGCAGCCTTCGATTGGTGTGCAATCATTACCGTCTTCTCTTTCTTGAGAGTCGATTCTGCCGTTACCAACAAATTGGTCAGTTCGTGAAGAGCGAGGGTTCTATCCTCCATGTTGAAGTTCAACACGAACTGGTCAAAAGAACGTGGCAGCGTATGGAGGAGGAGGTCAGTGCTAAGATCAGCGTGCAAATCTACGTCCAATCGCCCCAGTTTTTCAACCAGGTTGATGAATTGCAGACAATGATCCTTGACACTGCTTCCCTCAGCCATCTTGAGATAAAATAGCTCCTTAGTGGTCGCGAACCATTCGGTGCGAGACCTCTCTCCAAACATCTGCTGGAGGTGGAGAAGTATATCTCTAGCAAGCGGTATTTCAGCATGATGTTTCTGCAGTTCATTTGACATCGAGGCTAACATGAGACATCGAACCTGAAGATCATCATCAACCCTTTTAGCATGGGCAATTCGTTGTTCCTCAGTAGCTCGTGCTGCGGGTGCAGCAAGCATGGGTGTGTCGAGCACATAGCCTCGTCGCTCAGAGTCGAGGACAATTCTGAGATTTCTCAGCCAGTCAACAAAATTTGAGCCATTCAACTTGTTTGCGTCGAGGATAAGAGGTAATGGATTCTTTGACATTGTACTTAATACCTACAAACGGAAAGAAGACAACGTTTAGCTAACTGATCTTATGTCTAATACTTATAATTATCGAATTTTGGACTTGTTTTCGAAAAAGTTCTCCCACTATTTTATCGAAACAATCACCCCTTTGATTGCTCGGGAAATTTAATTCCTAGTAGGTCTTGACGTCCCAGCAACAATTATTGCACCCACGACTCATGGCCATACAACCAATTCTCTAGGTAGGTATACTTTTACCAATTGTGTTACTCCACAACCTTCAAGCTATTTTGCCTCGGTTTTCACATTTATCTAGCACTGCTACATCATAAATGCTACTAATCGTTGAGTAAAACCTATCAATCATGATGAGCAACGGGCCCGGTCGTGAATTCTCCGTAACTAGTTATCGGTCGATCTTCACATCCCGACCAGTCCTCACCCTTGTCGAGTTTAGTTAAAAACAAGAATCAAGGAGTTTCGTGTATTGCCCCTTTCTTTGACTCGGGTGCCAGAATCTGGATCACCTCTGTCAATAAGTAGACAACTTACACTAGTTCCTATTGATGGAAGGCTTGGATCTTTAAAACCTCATTTTAAATGTACCCAATTGACTTAATATTTGATTCGAGAGGGGAATTTCTGGTATGAAAGTTATACTAACTCTCCTCGAGATCTCACCGATTCAGTTATGGTTTATCTTTTATTACGATCTAGATTCTAGCGCGCATCTCATACAAGCTAAATATAAATCGACAAAATAAATAAAAGCCATACAAGCCTAGCATGCATACTACCACAATATGTTTTCGATCGGGAGCCTCCTATGCAGGCCATCATCGAGCCAATAATGTTGGCCCTATTGGTCAATCTAAATGGTTCTCATAAAGCCCTATGCTATTACACAATGTACCATGCATACATGGCCTTCATATCTTCTTGGGTTCCCACCTTGCTTGTAAACGGGCCTTTATCCTAAACTAGGAAAGCAGTAAAGCCCTATTCTATTACAAAGGCTCAAAGTGGCCCAAAAACATAATATGCTCGCAGGCCCAATAAAAACCAAACAATAAATTAAACCAATCACATCTAACCTAAGGTCAAGGCTCGGTTCGATCGAAAACCACGTAAACAATTCACGTAGAGCAAGAAACATGCAAACATCCTTTACCTATTTCTTTCTTAATTTTAAAACTACCTTTTAAAACCAACTTCCTATGATTCTTACTTTTTAGTCACTACTAAATATGACAAAAATGAATATTCGGGTAAAAAAAAATTAAATTTTCTGCTCAAATTCAGATTCTGTTTTTCAACTTTTGAAAATTGCATTTTGGCCCCTCAACTTTTGAAAATTGCACTTTGACCCCAAAACTTTTAAAAAGTTACAAAAACACCCCTGAGCAGATTCGGGCAGCTACCAGAAAATAAAATTTTTAATTCTGAAAATTTTTGATTTTTCCCTGAATTTTCGGTAATTGCAAAACAGTCCCTAAACTTTCGGAAATTACAAAATGACCCCAAAAATATGTGCGACCAGATTTGCAAAACAGTCCAGTAATTTTGAAATTTCCAGATTCGAAAAAATGTAATTTTCAGCCCCCAAAACCCTAATTTGCGATTACTTTGCACAAAAGTCCAGAAGTTTTCAAAAACTATAAAATCGGCACAGATCTGAAAAAGCAGTTTTACCCAATCATAGATCCAGTCATAATAAGTAAGAATCAATTTTAAACATAATTATCACGTGTTTACATAATTATCACGTGTTTACATATACATAATTAAACATATATGGTAAAAACACATTATATTCAGGCTTTTCGTATAATAATGATAGAGTTGGCTCTGATACCACTGTTGGGATAGTGGTTGGGTTGCCTCGATTGTCAGAACAACATACAGTGCGCAATTTTAAAATTTTTTGAAGCATCTCCATATTATTTATACGCAAGCATGAAACAAAAACACACAATGAATTAAACAAGGGGGTTTTTGCGATTTACCTCACCACAGGCAAGGTGGTGGCAACCTTCAGTTCTGATTCTGAATCTGGATCTGGTTCAAAGAAGTGATCCAAATGTCTCACCTCCAAAGATAGTCCACACCAACTGGATTCTGGTAACACCTCCTAGTCTTAGGCTCAGAACTGAATCTACGAGATTGGCTATAGCAGGACTGTGCAGATCAACTTGGCAAGGCAAGATATAGCACGGTGGAACAGGGGAGGTGGTGCGGCGGCGGTGTAGCAGGTCACGGCCAAGAGGAGGTGGCGGCGGCGGCTAGGTGGCGGCGCAGGAGAGGGGGCGTAGGTCAGAGAAAAGAGGCCAGAGTTTTTGTGCTAGGGTGTTAGCTTTCTGAGCTCTGATAGAACCCTATTTATAGACTTCTATTTGACCTAGGTTTGCAAGACTCCTAATGGGCTTTTAATTAAAGGCCCATATCTTGCAAGTCTATCATTTAATTAACCACTTTAATTAAATGTCAAATCCAAATAAATCAATATTTCTTTTATATAATTAATTAGAAACTTAATTGAGTATTTAATTAATTAAGTCAACCAATTAATTAATCTCCCGCTTGAATTAAATACTTTAATTCATTTAATTTATTTAATTACACTTAAATCAATTAATTCCTTTAATATCCTTTATAACAGTCACCGTCCAATTGTATTGTGTGTGACCCTCTGGGTTCACCTGATGGAATAGTGCCCTGCAAGCCAATATATTTAGCTTGTATTGGAACTATCATTATCTTTCTTTAGTATAAATGTAATAATACGCAAGTTTATTTATATGTGTATAAGGATAAACAATGGCCAACTTCATCTCTCGCGAATACATTTAAGCGATTGGTTGAAACCCTGAGATCACTCACGACTATGGGACTATACACTTCAGTACTGAGTGCACTTATCATGAAACAGTCTCAAAGGTCGTGATCTCGAAAATGTTCCAAGTCATAGATTCATATCGAGACGGGGTATCGAGTGAATCGTCAAGACTTGTACGATTATGCATGATTCACACGGAGTGAATTTGTTGTAGTTTCATGAACAAGGCATTTGAGGCCAGTGCATATGACTAGGTGATTCGATGGAGGATCGAATGCATCAAACGACCCGAACAGAGAAACCCATTGTGGAAGCGCATGACGCATATCGGTGATGGGATGTTTCTCAAAGGATTATAATAGTGTACGATTTAGTCCTATGACTTGAGGTGCTAGGGCGAATTCGGTGCATGAAAGTGCGTACTTAGATCTAGGTATAGGCCACTTAGCTTGGTCATAAAAATGCCTAGGTTGGGTGCGTATGGACATGTACGCGAGTGGTTAGTACCAAGATGGAATCTGTTGACTCATCGTAATGGATGAGAATATTTCCTATACGATTCTTAGATAATGTTTCCAAGGAATCCACGGCCGTGGTCGGTGACGGATTTGGAAAGGGGTTTCCAAATTTAAGAGTCACACTGGAATATTATCCTGAATTAGAAAGTATAGTTATCGAGACAAATTTAGAGGTGCCGATCAATTCACACACCCTAAGTCTTGATCGGGAAATTGGTCGACAGAAGGACCGTATGTACATGGTAATTATATGAGGTGAGGTTCACTAAATATCAATTCACCTGATGTTGGGCTTCATGGGCTTGTGGCTAGACATCGACCATGAAGTGTGGGTACTCCTGAATTAATAGAGGAATTGATTCTAGGAGTGGTCAATTAAAGGTAGTTTAATTGATCGGAGCAATTTATTGTTCATAAATTAAATCACGAGGTTTCGTGAGCCTGCTGCCAATTGATGGTGAACCCAGAGGGTCACACACAATACAATTGGACGGTGACTGTTCTGTAGGAATATAAAAGGAATTAATTGATTTAAAAGTAATTAAATCAATTAAGTGAATTAAAGTGTTAATTCAAATGGGAGATAAATTAATTAATTGATTTAATTGATTTAAATGACAATTGATTAATTAAACTAAATATTAATTAAGTAATTAATTAATATGGGCTGGATATTTAATTAAGTAATTAATTAAATTAAGGTGGGCTTGCAAGAAATGGACTCCTAAGCCCATTAGGAATCTTGTGACCCTAGGACTTGAGGAGTGCTTATAAATAGAGTTCTAACAGAACTCAGAGAGAGAACATCTAAGCAAAAACCCTAGTCTTCTCTTGCCCTAGGAAATCCGCCCCACCCTGCGCCGCCCAAGCCCTAGCGCCGCCGCCGTGTGCTGCCGTAACACCGCCGCACCGCCTCCGTGAAAGCCCTAGTGCCGCCGCCGCAAATCTTCTCCCTCATTCCTTTTGTGCAGAATTTTGATCTGTCAAATAGATCTGCACAATCCTTCATCAACAAGCCTCTTAGATCTAGTTCTGAGCCTAAGACTAAGAGGTGTCATCATAATCCAGTTGGTGTGGACTTTTCTCTGGAGGTGAGACGCTTGGATCACTCCAGTGAACCAGAACCTTAATCAGAGTTCAGAATCAGAGTTGGAGGTTTCCACCACCTTGCCTGTGGTGAGGTAAAAATCGAAAACCCCCTTTGTTAGATTATTTATGTGCTTTGTTTTATGTCTTTCGTATATATAACTTGGAGATATTATTATGGGATCTGTGGGTGTGCCTTATAAATTTTAATTTCCGCACTCTGTTGTACTGACAATCGAGGCATATCCCAACAGTGGTATCAGAGCCAACTCCATGATTATTATACGAAAGGCTTGAACATAATATGTGTTTATATTATATGTTTAATTATGTATATTAAAACGCATGATAATTATGTTCTGTCGATTGATTCTTACTTGTTATGACTAGATCTACAATTGGGTAAAACTGTTTTTCAGATGTATAGCGTTTTCATAGTTTTTGAAAACTTCAGGACTCTTTGGGCAAAATCGCAAACTAGGGTTTTAAAGGGCTTAAAAATTCGAAATTTTAGAATCTGGAAATTTCAAAAATTCTGGACTGTTTTCGCAAACTGGTCGCACGCTTTTTGGGGGTTATTTTGTAATTTCCGAAAGTTTAGGGACTGTTTTGCAATTACCAAAACTTCAAGGATCTGTTTGGAAAAATCGAAAATTTTCAGAATTCAAAATTTATTTTCTGGAATGCTGGCCGAAACTGCTTTGGGTGTTTTTGTAACTTTTTAAAAGTTTTTGGGGTCAAAGTGCAATTTTCGATAATTGAGGGGCCGAAAATGCAATTTTCAAATGTTGAAAAACAGAATCTGATTTTCAGCAGGAAAATTTATTTTGTTTACCCGAAAGTTTATTTTGTCATAATTAGTAGTGACTAAAAGTAAGAATCAATGGAAGTTAGTTTTAAAAGGATGTTTTAAAATTAAAGAAAGGAGAAAGTAAAATGTTGTTTACATGTTTCTTGCTCTACGTGAACTGTTTACGTGATTTTCGATCGAGCCGAGCTTTGACCTTAGGGTAGATGTGATTGGTTTAATTTAATGTTTGGTTTTTTATTAGGGCCTGCGAGCCTTTTATGTTTTTGGGCCAATTTTAAGGCTTTGTAATAGAATAGGGCTTTAATGCTTTCCTAGTCTAGGATGGAGGCCCGTTACAAGCAAGATGGGAGCCCAAGGAGATATGAAGGCCATGTATGCATGGTGATTAATGTAATAGCATAGGCCTGTTTGAGAACCCTTTAGATTGACCAATAGGGCCAACATCAATGGCTCGATGATGGCCCACATAGGAGGCTCCCGATCGAAAACATATTGTGGTAGTATGCATGCTAGGCTTGTATGGCTTTTATTTATTTGTCGATTTATATTTAGCTTGTATGAGATGCGCGCTAGAATCTAGATCGTAATAAAAGATAAAGCATAATTGAAGCGGTGAGATCTCGAGGAGAGTTAGTATAACTTTCAAACCAGTAAACCCCCTCTTGAATTAAATATTAAGTCATATTGGATTAAAATAAAATGAAGTATTTATATAAATCCAAGCCTTCCATCAATAGGGACTAGCGTATGTTGTCTACTTATCGATAGAGGTGATCCAGAGTCTGGCACCCGAGTCGAAGAAAGGGACAATACGTGAAATTCCTTGACTCCTGTTTTTAACTAAACACGACAAGGGTGAGGATTGGTCGGGATGTGAGGATCGACCGATAACTAGTTACAGAGAACTCACGACCGGGCCCGTTGCTCATCATGATTGATGGGTTAGACTTAACGATTAGTAACACTTATGATGTAGCAGTGCTAGATAAGTGCGAAAACCGAGGCGAAATAGCTTGAAGGTTGTGGAGTAACACAATTGGCAATAAGTATGCCTACCTGGGGAATTGGTTGTATGGCCACGAGTCGTGGGTGCAATTAATTGCCGCTGGGACGTCAAGACCTACTAGGAAATAGAATTTCCCGAACAATTGAAGGGGTAATTGTTTCGATAAAATAGTGGGAGAACTTCTACGATAGAAAGTCCAACCTTCGTAGATTATAAGTATTATTCATTAACTAGTCCACTGAATGTTTGTCTTCTCTTTAAATTAGATACTGAGATATCAGTAATTATCCATTTTACTATTTATCCTCGACTAATAAAATAGCTGGATTAAAATATCGACTAGGCAAGAAACTTGAGAATTGTCTTAAATTCCAAGAATGGGAATGATGTTCTTAAACAAGCCTATGCCTTATGCGCTTACGAGATAAGTCAAAATAAAAGAAACGAGTCACCTGTGGAATATGGGAATATTAATGATCGTTTCTCATATATAGATGAATCTCAAAAGTGAAACGAATCACCTATAGAGTATGGGAATCTTAAATGATCGTTTCCTCAAATAAGCATCAAGATTGAACGAGCTATGGAAGCAACATGAGGAGCATGTCTGAAGCTTCCACCTCAAAAGGCCCGTTTTGAGGACCAGTCTTCTGAAACAAACCTCCACTTCAAAAGGCTTGTTTTGAGGAGTAGTTTTGAATCAATATGATTTGAGACTTCTAAAGGAATTGTTTCAAAACTCGAGAATAATTGAAGGAACTAGTGTCAAGGATCACTGTCTTTGTTTTATCAATCTAGTTGAAAACTGGATCGATTAAACGTAAGCCTGCAAGTGATCTTAACATTAACTTCCTCCTAAATTCTCCTCCCGCTCATTCAAATGACTCTTGAAATAAACTGATCTTATTTGATAAGTTGATCACATTTCATGAATCAACCAAAGAATTGGTTAAAGGCAAATAGGATAAACCTATAATGATCGTTTACACTTCATGGACTGCGAAGTCAAAGAAGAGTAAAATGAAGAAGAATTTATTCTCTTCTAAATTCGACCATAAAGGTAGTCAAAAGAACGCAAGTAGCCTATAAGTCGAATTATCCCACTGCATCTAAGAAAGGCACTGATGTGTTTAATTGATTAGATGATCTAATTAATTAAGCAACGTTTCAATTAAAGGGTTAATTGAAAAGGAAAAGGGAAGCAATTAAAGTAGTTAATTGAAAGGAAGTAAATTAATTGAATTAAACCATTAGCTCAATTTTATTGAATTAATGTATGAAATTCAATTAATACAAAGATAATAATCCATAACTTTGGTATGCTAGACTTGGACACATCTCCAAGAGTAGGATTCAAAAGTTGGTTTCACCTAAGCTTCTTGAAAAATAGAACTTGGATGAACTTCCAACCTGCGAATCATGTCTCAAAGGAGAGATGACCAGATCTCCCGTCACAGGGAATCAAGAGCGAACCAAATAAAATCTGGATTTAATCCATGAGTATGGATCACTAAAGGTTACTGTGAGAGGAGATTACTCATACTTCGTACTTTTTGCTAATGACATTGGTCGTTAGTGAAAAATGAATCTAGTGAGATACAAATCCGAAAAACCTTTCAAGGTATTTCGATGCGAAGTAGAGAATCAACAAAGACAAATTATTGCGACCATTCGATCTAGTTGAGATAGCAAATACTTGTCAAGGATTCCTCAATTATCTTAATGAGAATGAGATTCTCATACAACAAACTCCTCCTAAGACGCCTCAACTTATTGAAGTGTCTAAAGAGATGGAATCTAACATTGTTAGGCATTGTTCGATCCATATTGAGTTTTGTTAAAACTTCCTTATGCATTCTAGGGGTTAGTGCTCCTGACTGCATCGAAGATACTAAGCAAAGTACCTTCAAAGTTTGTGCCTGCAAAGCTTTACCAAGAAAGGTATGGCAAAATACCTCTATGCTCTTACTTCTGAGTATGGAGATCTCCGGCCGATGGTAGAAACGAGAAAGGAGATAAATTGGCTAGTAGATCCAATTTGTATATAATTGTGGGGTATCCAACGAAATCCATTGGATACCTGTTCCACGACAATAAGAAACAATCGTTTCTTCAAGATACCCGTTCCTCTGTTGATGAATCTCTCGTCAAAGGAAATGGAAACGTCATGGAACTTGATGGAGTCCAAGATTTGGACCCGTCCCCGCAAACAGTGGGAGTTAATCCAGAATTTACTAAATCTACTTGTACACCTACTCTTCGAAGGTCTGATCGAATTCGTAAGGAGCCAGAGCGATTTGGTTTCATTCACGAAAACGAGAATGTGGAAAGTGATCCAATGACCTATCAAGAAAGCGATGTCAGACATAGACTCGGGTGCGTGGCTCGAAGCCATGCAAACCAAAATGGATCTCATCCATTCCAACAAGGTATAACCTTGATTGATCCACCCGAGGGATTTATCCCTATAAGTTGGCTATAACTTGTAAGTGGAACTTCAAACTTGGAATGAATGGAGAGGTGTTGACCTCTAAGAATCGACTAGTGGTAAAAGGGTTATTCACAATGTTCTGGAACAGACTTTGTTGAAACCTTTTCTCCATTAGCGATATCTGAATCCATTTAGATTCACATTTGTTCTGATGAGATAGTCAAGTCATTTGACTTCATCAAGACAAGTATGAACAATGAATGTACAAAAGAATTAGTGGGAGCGCGATGAAGCTCATATTTTATATGTCGATAATGTTCTGAATATCTGGTATGATATCGGAATGTTAGCACAGACGAAAGCATGGTTGTCCATGCAATTCTCCATGAAAGATTTAGGAGAAGCATCTTGCGTATTGGGATACGTATCTATAGAATAGATCAGAAAAAGATGCTGACACTCTCTAAATCTAAGTACATTGGATCAATACTGGAAATATTCAGTATGAAGAATCCAAGAAAGGATTGCTTCCAGTAAGACACTGTATCCCTTATTCCAAAATCGATGTGCCCTACATCAAACGAGAATAAAGGAGAATGTCTCAAATACCTTATGTTTCAAACAAAAGGTTGCATGTGGCATGCTTTACTATGTACTAGACCAGACGTAGAACTTGCTCAAGTATCGCGAGCAGTTGCTAGTCAAAATCCAGTGAAGAAGTACTGGACCACCGTAAAAGATATCCTTAAGCTCTTGACAAAGACTAAGGATTTGTTCTTGGTCTACGGTTGATTTAACCGTTTTTCGTCGGGTTAATTTAATATCAGTGAATTTGTGATATCGGGGGTTTGGATATTGAATTATTCAGTATATTGGGTTCTGTTACTTTATTCTGGATGGATCGTTTACAAAGAAAAGCAATAATCAAAGGCAAGAAGTAAAACCATTAACGAAATTAAGAACGCAATGATATGGAGGTAAAGTTCTGCAACAATAATGGATATTATTGAGTTCTATTGTTATCAATGTATTCTTGTGTAATCTCAGAATTAAGAGAATTCGTAGTCGTCTTATACAACGAATAACTAGGTATTTATATTATGCTAAACCTAGTATTACAAGGAATCATAGTCCTAGTTGGACTCGGCCCAACCTATCCTTCCTGGGTCCGGAGTGTAATCTTTACTCGGAGCGAGCGGCATCAGGCTGGGTCAGTAAGAAGATCCCGATCCTTTGTAATTGGTCGAACCGGTCTTATAATCTCTGTTCGATCTGATCAGTATGTAGGGTGCGAAATAGCCCCCATCAGTACTCCCTCACTTCTTCGAGCGTATAGATACTAGGAGCTCGTAGAAGTAGATAAATCTGATCGACTGTTTCTTTTCTATGAACGGAGCCTCGTTAAAAACCTTACTTAAGAAAAAACCCAGTGGGAAAAAATCTTAAGTAAGGAAAAGAGTGCTACGTATCATAGATAGTCGTTTCTTCTGTCTAATCGTGGATCGCCACGCGTCTATTCAGGAGGCTTTTTGTATCCTTCCGTTTTTGGCGGGAATTTGAGTAGCTGTGATAAGTTCGAAACGTCTTTTCTCATTTCCTTATAAATAGGTGACTTTCGAGTTTGCCATTTCTCTTTTATATTTGCTTTTAGATCGCAGTCATTTTCTAGTTTGGTCGTTCGTCGTATAAAATTTTCCTTTCATCGACCTTCTTCTTCCGAGAACTAGAATATAGATGGCTTCCGTTAGAAGATCTTCTTCTTCTCCTAGAGAGATCATTGCCCCCGATAACGAGGAGGAGTTACATTCTAATCCTCTGGGTGAACAGACTACGGTATCTGACCTTGTTATCCCTGTAGAAGATACTTACAAGGTACGAATCCTTTCCGATGCGGATGTAGCCGCCCGAGCCAAAAAGGGCAAAGGTACTGTTCCTCAGATTTCTGAACCAATTGAGGATGTAGCTTGCGCATATACAGAGGAAACGTTCCCTGAAGTCGTGAATAACTATACCAAATATTTTCCGGAAGGTTCTGAAATGATTCTTCCATCCCCTACTGATAGGGTCACTTCTCCACCGGAGGGATGTCGAGCCTTTTACACGGCTCACTTTAATAGCGGACTGCGTCTTCCTTTATCTCCCCTTTTTCTGGAAGTTCTAAAAACTTTCAGCGTGTGCTTGACACAACTGGTTCCAAATTCTGTTGCTTTTGTGGTTTGTTTTTCCGTTCTGATGATTGCAAAGGGATTTAAACCTTCTTTCCGTAATTTTACGCAACTTTTTCGTTTTAATATTTCTAGTTCTTCAAACCGTGGATACTTCTTCGCTAGTCAGCGGCCCAGCCGAGCAATCTTTGATGCTCCGGTTTCTAGTAATCCTTCTTGGAAATCTCATTTCTTCTTCGTTCGTCCTCCGCCTAATCTCCGTTTGGCGGATGGTTCGATCACGCCTTTCTCGTGGGATCATGGTTCCAGGTGGATTCCCGGAGGTCGCTCACCGACTGGTGAACTTGTTCCTGACGATGTACAGTTTATCACTGAGATTCCCGAGATGCGTACAAACAAATATCAAAGCGCTCTTCTGATTGGGGAATCTTTTCTTCGTAAAGCGGGGTTAAGCGTCCATAATTTTCCCATCAGTTCATCATCTGAGCCTCTAGGTTAGCATTTTATTTGATCTTTAGTATTGTCACTATACTTTTTATATGGAGAAACTAACTTTATTTTGTTTCTTTCTCAGCTCATATGGTAGAAAGCTCCCGACACTCTTCGAAGGGAAAAATGGTGCTGTCGAACTCTTCCAAGTCAGTGGAGAATAATCCTATCGAGCAGAGGGCGTCTCGAAAGAGGAAATTGGAATTGGGTCACGAATCCGAGGAGAATAGAGAGGAATCTCCGGATTCTCCACGCGAGTCCCCTATTCGTCAGGGCATGGGATCCGGTTATCCTCCGCTTCATCTTAGAACATCTTTGGGTATTCGAGGATGTCGTAGCTGGTCGATGCCTCATCCCACTAATAATCCAGTTGATAGAAAGAGGAGTTACTATGGACGTTCTGGTGACGACCTTTCTTTACTCGGGGATAAACATCCAAATCCTACTCTGGTCGAAATGATCGAGGATCATTTAGAGGGAAGGAGGGCCGCTGGTTATTCCGAGAAGGATTCTCTTATTCATGATAATAACGAGAATGCGGTCGATAAGGCGACCCGTATTCTTTTATCTGGCGTTCATACTCGCGATCTTAATAAGCTTCTTCATAAGGATCCTTTGGAGAAATTCCAGCGAGCTTCTCTCTATGCTGAAAAGGTGAGATCCTTTTTCTTTCTATTATTTTGATGAAGTGATCTTTTAAGATTTTCTCAATTTGCTAACTTGTTTCTTTCTGACCCTTTCGTTATTTCAGGTCAACACCTGTCTGACATCATACGCCTATGAAAATTCTCTTTGGAAACAACAGTGCGATTTCCTTGAAGAGAAGTATAAAGCTTTACTTCACAAGTCTTCTGGTTCAGAAGTTGGTCCCTCAACATCTTCCTCTATTCCTGTCGTAGAGACTCGTGCTGCCGGGACCGAAGACCAAGAAATGCTAGATAGAGCGATAGAGGTTTCTCGCGCTCAGGAACAAACCAATCAAATGGCAAGAAAATTAGAAGAATTGCAGTTGCAGAGCACGACTCGGATTAGTGAGCTTGAATCTCAAGTGTCAAGCCTTGAAGCTTCTTTAGAGGACTATGAAAACGACGTCCCACTTAGGCAAAGAGATCGATATGTTAGGAAATCCGACGAACAAGTAGTTCGAGAATTCCTCAACTCTCCTGTTCATATGGCGTTGGTGTACCGGATGGTCGGTCCTCTTCTTGAGAATACCTTTAAAAAATCGATTCATCAACTGGTCGCTTTGGAGATGATCGAGGATCGTCGGAAGGAGTATTTTAAGGCAGCTCATATCCGGTTGAACCGTTATGGCGAGCTTTATTCTTCTTCTGAGGTTCCAGATGTCGAATATCAAGGTTTTCCTCTGGCTCATCTTGTCGAGGAATTTGGAAATCCATTGCCGATTCCTCCTTCTGATGTTAACGATGAGCTCGATAATACATTCATCGATCCGGTAGACGAAGAGGAAGAAGGAGACGATACAGGCATGACTGAGGACGTCGATAGTGAGCAGAAGATTCCGGAAAGCGACCAGGCTTCTTGAAATAGTGATTTATTTTTGAAATAATCTTTGTAATTATCCGCTTGTAGGTTTAATTGTAGCTTAGCTTTCCCTACTTTGTACACTAAACGTTTCTTATTCAGACAGTCGTGTCCTTTCACATTCGCTGTAATGATTCAGACAAGTAATTTAATTTGCCGTAATCATTATGTATGTGTCTTTTCAAATTCTAGCGTTTGCTCCAAGGTCAGTTTTCCTGTTTCGCGCCCTTTCTTCGGGTTAGTCGCGTCTTTTCGTGCAGTATAAATACGAGAGGTAAAATTTGACTTGTCTTTTTTACTGCTATACTCCTCTCTTAACATAATACTCTTTCTTGAGCTAGTCGATAAACTTCCTCGATATTAATTTATATTTTTCCGTAATCCGATCATGAGTAACCTTTTCGGTAATACTTCGAAGCGACCTTCTCGTGAGGGCGCTAGGGATAATAGATCGAAGAAATTTCGAAGAGAAGGGCCTTCGATGGAGCCTCCTCGTTCGTCCTCAGTTAGTAGCTCGATGATCGATACTCCTATTACCACGTCCCAACCTTTATCAGAAGTTAGTTCGTCGCTCCTCCAACCAAAGTTTTCTTCTTCCCCCGCGGGAGGTAATAGGTCTTCCCCAGGTCGATTAGCTTTCGGAGATCCATCCAACATGGAACCGGTTTACGACATACCTGTTTCTTCAGGTTTTTCTTCTTACGAGTATGGATCTCATGGAGGGGATTTTGTTGGTTCCCTTCCTTTTTCTACTTCTACTGCCCTGCTAGTTAGTGAAGGGCAAGTCGGTGATGGTTTTTCTGTCAATCCTTCCATAACGCAGTCTATTTCGCAATATGGTCCTGAATATCTATTTCATGATACCACTGTAACGACTGCTTCTTTTGAGTCTGGGGGACCTTCTGGGGGTCGATCTGGGTCGAGGTCAGGTCGTCGGACCGTTATATCTGCTTCCGGCAAAGAGACCTCTGTTAGTCCCAACGAGCGGGATTCCCCTCGTCCGTTAGATGATCGCTGTGTGCTTATGCAGGTTAATGACATTCTTTTGTCGGAGACTCCACGTTCCGACGGTGTCCCTTTGACAAGCGAGCTGCCTGGTTCTGTTGAACCTGATGCTTTGTCTTGGGACTTAGGTATGAGTACTATTTTGCCCGGTGAATTGAGGAAGCTCGAAGGTACTTCCAATGTTCGCCTTGTTCAATCTTTGGTGAAGATATGTGAGCAGGTAGACATTTTTGTTCTTTGTTTTGAATTCTTTGTTGTACAGTGGTTTTTCTTACTCTTTCTGTTTTTAGGGCAAGTATTTTGCACTCCAGCTGGGTGTGCAAAATGATGAACTGTGGAATAGTCGGAGAGCTCTTCAAGGTTAGCTGGAGTCGGAGAAAGCTAAAACCAGGGGTTTGGAGCTGCAGCTGCAACTTGCTAAAGATGATCTCCAAAAGTTAGAGGCTGACAAAGTTATTCTTGAGAAAGAGAAAGGCGACCTAGTTCAGGCTGCCGCGTCGGCAGAGGGATCTCGTCAACAGGCATATGATGATGGTTATGATGCCGGTTATCTTAAGCGCCAGGAGGAGTTGATGGCGTTTGCTGGTAACCTAACTCCTCGGAGGCCTGTTTCTGCTGGTCGCCCCTCTGGCGATTCTTCTCAATGATCTTTATTCGATCTGGCAGACCTTGGACTGTCTCTTTTTTTTTTTTTTTTTTTTTTTTTTTTTTTTTTTTTGTCGCCCAACATTTGCGCATTCGTTTGGGCTGAAATTTTGTAATGGGAGAAGTACTAAAATGGAAATATTATGATCTCTTCTGTAGGCAGATTCTTGCCTTGATTCTAATGATATATCTTTTTCATATATGTAATTGCTACGCACAAATATACCATCATGTAGTAATTGACAAAGATTAGTTTTACTTATCTGAATTTTTATTTCTGCGGAGAGATTTGAGTATGGAGAAAGTAAGCTTGATCTTGCTTTGGTCGCTTGTAAGATAACTGAACGGTATAATATTTGCTTCGCATATTTAATCTTTGTTGATCGATCCAGCCGATCGTCGTTGTGTAAACCCTTAGCTGTCTGGTCGATGCTCGATTCATGCCTTATAAATTTGTCCTTATATGACATATATCTTATATAAGGAGGTTATTGTTCCTCCCGTTGAATTTCAGTTCTTCTTTTCCTCAGAGAGAAATTTTCCTTTAGGTGCTTTTCACCTATCCATGTCTTCCATTATTAGCTTTTCAACTATACATATCCCTAGCCAGTATATCATACTCTTGATATGGGAGGAATTGGAAAATGTAACAGTCCTGGCCAGATCTGACCCGTTCAGACCTCCTTCAGCAATTCTTTGGAAAATTAGGCAGTGACGGTCTTATAGTTTCGAATAGGGAGGGCTATTCTCCTGATTTCGATGTCAGATTTCTTGGATTCTAAATGGAATTCTTGTATAGCCAACTTAGTAGTCCCCCTATGATGTATGAGGCAGTTACGACCCCCATATGGTGGAGGCTCTGGTCGTTTTTAAGCAATTATCCTCTTTCAACGGTCCAACTTTGCATGCCTTCGTTGAGGAGTTCTTAATATTTTCTATTAGGCGACCCTCATATATGATCGTGCAGATCGTTTTGGTCTTTGAACTTCTTTAAGTTTTCTTGGATTATTTTGTTGATCGCTTCGATCTGTAGATTTGTTTGTCGTCGATCAGTTGAGTCGATCAGACGGGCGCCGTTCCAACTTACTTGCATTTAATTCGGGAAGTCAAAGGGTCGCGTTCTCATCCCTTGATTAAACTCCTATCGTCCGTAGGATCATTCTCACGGGCGCCTATAAATAAGTAGGCAGTTTCCTTATTTTCCATTCATAACAATGGGTATCTCGGTTTCCTTAGATTTCATTTTGCCTTCAGATCCCATAATGTTCAAGAAGTCACATTATCGTGATTTGTTCGTTCGCAGTAAAGAAATTGTCCCCAGTCTTGTATTGACGGGTCCCATGTCAGCCCTTCCTTGTATCGACGGATCCCATGAGATCTCTGCCTTAGTCTTCATCACATTAGAGGTCCGTGGTTTCCGTCTGCACATGGAGGGTTCGTACCTTGCCGGCCATCCTCGTCCTTGGAGGTTACTTCCGGATTGATAGACCACCGGGGTGGCCGGTAAAGTTACCGTTTCACGGCGGTCCTGAAGAGATGCTGCTTCAGAGTAAAATGTTTTATAGATAATGTAAAAGCAGTATCTTTTGTGGGTGAATTGAGTACTGCTGGTTATCTGGTTGGTAATGCTCATTTCACCTGGAGGAACATACCGATCTTCAGAGCCTGGCCATCGAACCAAAGAAGTCGACCATCCTGAGCAGCATGCTTCTTAGGTGGTTTATTATGATCGATGAGGTACTAGGGAGGAGATTGGTGTTTCCGTGGACATTGTCGTGAAGATAGTCGATCCCGTAGGATCAATTTAACTAGATCATTGTAACGATCTTTAGATAGCAAGCAGATTTTTGTAACGTAGAATATTTGTATGTAATTGATTTGATGAATAAAATATTATTTATTTCTTGCATCTTCTTTGTCGTTTGATAATTTTATTTACGAGGAGTAATTTCCGAGCAGATGAATTCATACTTGATTTACCTTTCAAAACTTTAGGAGTATCAGCGGATCTTATTTAGATCGTTAGGAGTAGATCGAGGAGTTTTTATTGAGCGTATCAATGTGTACTCAATCTTGCTATAATTTAGACTTAGGATTTCATAACAAAATCCTTCTTTGTCGTTGTAATTAATCGAGGAGTTTTTATTGAGCGGATCAATATTTACTCAACTCGTTTTGTTTAGACTTAGGTTTTTAACCCAAAAATCTCTTTGATCGTTGAACATATATCGAGGAGTTTTTATCGAGCGGATCGATGTTTACTCAACTCGTTTTGTTTAGACTTAGGTTTTTAGTACCTGAAGTCTTTTAATCATTATAGATATATCGAGGAGTTTTTATCGAGCGGATCGATGTTTACTCAACTCGTTTTGTTTGGACTTAGGTTTTAATACCTGAAGTCTTTTAATCATCATAGATATATCGAGGAGTTTTTATCGAGCGGATCGATGTTTACTCAACTCGTTTTGTTCGGACTTAGGTTTTTAATACCTGAAGTCTTTGAATCATTATAGATATATCGAGGAGTTTTTATCGAGCGGATCGATGTTTACTCAACTCGTTTTGTTTGGACTTAGGTTTTAATACCTGAAGTCTTTTAATCATCATAGATATATCGAGGAGTTTTTATCGAGCGGATCGATGTTTACTCAACTCGTTTTGTTCGGACTTAGGTTTTTAATACCTGAAGTCTTTTAATCATTATAGATATATCGAGGAGTTTTTATCGAGCGGATCGATGTTTACTCAACTCGTTTTGTTCGGACTTAGGTTTTTAATACCTGAAGTCTTTTAATCATTATAGATATATCGAGGAGTTTTTATCGAGCGGATCGATGTTTACTCAACTCGTTTTGTTCAGACTTAGGTTTTTAATACCTGAAGTCTTTTAATCATTATAGATATATCGAGGAGTTTTTATCGAGCGGATCGATGTTTACTCAACTCGTTTTGTTCGGACTTAGGTTTTTAATACCTGAAGTCTTTTAATCATTATAGATATATCGAGGAGTTTTTATCGAGCGGATCGATGTTTACTCAACTCGTTTTGTTTGGACTTAGGTTTTAATACCTGAAGTCTTTTAATCATTATAGATATATCGAGGAGTTTTTATCGAGCGGATCGATGTTTACTCAACTCGTTTTGTTCAGACTTAGGTTTTAATACCTGAAGTCTTTTAATCATCATAGATATATCGAGGAGTTTTTATCGAGCGGATCGATGTTTACTCAACTCGTTTTGTTCGGACTTAGGTTTTTAATACCTGAAGTCTTTTAATCATTATAGATATATCGAGGAGTTTTTATCGAGCGGATCGATGTTTACTCAACTCGTTTTGTTCAGACTTAGGTTTTTAATACCTGAAGTCTTTTAATCATTATAGATATATCGAGGAGTTTTTATCGAGCGGATCGATGTTTACTCAACTCATTTTGTTTAGACTTAGGTTTTTCGCACCTGAAGTCTTTTTGATCGTTGAATATATTTGTCGAGGAGTTTTTATCGAGCGGATCGATGTTTACTCAACTCGTTTTTGTCGTCGGGATGAGGAGTGTTTATTGAGCGGATCAATGTATACTCGACTCATTTATAATTCAGACTTAGGTTTATCACCAAAAAGTCTTTGTTGCTGTTGATATAGATCGAGGAGTGTTTATTGAGCGGATCAATGTATACTCGACTCGTTTCGTTCTAATATTTATCAATATGCTAGTGTAATTCCACAGAGCGTTAATCGAAATAATCGATGTATAGAAAATGCTAAAAATTTGAACTCTAGGCTAGGGCCTTCGTTACAAGGATTAAAACTTGATAAAGTAAAAATAAAACAATGCAGTATAATCTGCTAAAATTTATTTACCATAGTATTTCCTAAGGTTGACTGCGTTCCAGGTTCTTGGTAAGGCTGTCCCATCCATGTGTGCAATTTTGTATGAACCTTTCTTTCCTACGCCAATGACGATGTAAGGTCCATCCCAATTTTGTTGTAACTTTCCCACATGCTTGGATACTTCTACCTTTTTCAAAACCAAGTCTCCTTCTTTGAAGGTTCGGACGCGTACTTTTTGATTGTATGCTTTCTCCATATTTGCCTTAGTGGTTTGTAGGCGTACAGCAGCTTTATCTCTTAAGGCTTCTGTTAAATCAACGTCATTTTCCCTCGCCTTTTCATTTTCTTCTTTATTGAACATCTCTATTCTTGGAGTTGGAATTAAAGTTTCCACAGGGATAACAGCTTCCGACCCATACATCAAGCTGAATGGGGTTTCCCCAGTTGAATTTCTTACCGTAGTTCGATTAGCCCACAAAACTCCTGGTAGCTCATCGAGCCATTTTCCTTTGGCGGCTCCTAACCTTTTTTCCAAAGATTTTATTATCTCTCGGTTTGCTACTTCAGTTTGTCCATTTGCTCGAGGATGTCCTACCGAGGTAAAATTTTGTTGAATTCCGAGTCTTGTACACCATTCTATTATCTGTTTTCCCGCGAATTGAGTTCCATTATCGGAGATAAGGACCCTTGGGATGCCGAATCGACATACTATGAATTTCCAGAGGAAGTTAATAACTTGGAATTGGGTTATTCGTGCGAGGGCGACGCATTCTATCCATTTGCTAAAGTATTCTACAGCGACCAGGACATAGGATTTCTTTGATCTAGCTGTTGGGAAAGGTCCCACGATGTCCATTCCCCATTGATCGAATGGCCAACAAATCGGGATAGGGTGCATATTTTCTGCTGGTCGATGGCATATGTTAGCATGAATCTGGCAGTGATGACATTCTTGGACATATTGAGCGGCATCTTTATTGATGGTTGGCCAATAGTAACCTGTTCTGAGACATTTTAAGGCCAATGCCCTCGATCCACTGTGATTTCCTGCGTCTCCTTCATGTATTTCTCGCAGTATATCCATGGTTTGTGATTCAGGGATGCATCTCAGGAGAATTCCCGATACTGATCGTCTGTAGAGTTTTCCTTCTATAAGTGTATACTTTGGGGCTCGATATTTTATTTTCCGAGCTTCATTCTGATCAGATGGTAGTTTTCCATCTTGAAGATAGTCTTTCATTGGGTTCATCCAGTTTTCTTCGGCTTCTTCGATTTCCATTATATCGATTATCGGTATTTCATCGATATCGATTGCTGGTGTATTAGATATCAACCAGTTAATCACCCGTTCGGTCTTTCCGTCATGGGATCCTGTGAATTTTGATAGCTGATCGGCCCATTTATTTTCCGAACGTGGGATGTTCTGGATACTGAAGCTTTCAAATTTCCCAGCTAGAGATTTCACTTTGGCGAGGTATTTGATCATATTGAACTCTTTAGCCTCGTATAGGCCTTCTATTTGTCTTTGTACTAATTCCGAATCAGTTAGTACCTTAAGACTCTTTATGTTGGCTTTTATCGCCATCTCCATTCCTGCGATTAACGCTTCATATTCGGCTTCATTGTTTGTTACGACGAAGTCCAATGTTATCGCGTAATTCAAATCTTCCTTATTTGGTCCAGTGAAGTTAATTCCGGCGCCTCCCCCTTCTCGGTATGAAGCACCGTCGACATGCATTAACCAAGTTTGATCCTCGATCATCAAAACATCGTTGTTGTGGCATCTCGACGATTCAGTGGCCTGCGTCGGTGTTTCTAGTATAAAATCGGCCAACACCTGGGCCTTGATGGCAATCCTCGGTTTGTAGTCTACCTCGAACTGGCTGAGTTCGATGGCCCATTTGATTAGTCGTCCGGAGGCTTCTGGTTTTGCTAGGATTTGTCTTAACGGTTGATTCGTCAAAACGATGATTTTGTAGGTTAAGAAGTAGGGTCGGAGTTTTCGTGCAGCCACTACTAAGGCCAGCGTGAATTTTTCTATTTCCAAGTAATTCTTCTCCGCCCCTTGTAATAACTTGCTGAGATAATAGACAGGCTTATGCTCTGAACCCTCTATCTTAATTAGGACTGAGCTAACGGCCGTATCGGAGATGGAGATGTATAAGTACAATGGTTCCCCTTCTGTCGGTTTGGCCAACATCGGAGGGGATGTTAAATATTCTTTGAGTTGTTCGAAAGCTCGTTCACATTCTTCGGTCCAAACGAAGTTTTTCGCTTTTCGAAGTGTTTGGAAAAAGGGCAAGCTTCTATCCGCCGATTTAGATATAAATCTATTCAACGCTACGATTTTCCCAACCAAGCTTTGCACTTGAGAGATGGTCTTGGGAGGTTTCATTTCAGTTATGGCTCGAATTTTTTCTGGGTTGGCTTCTATTCCTCGCTGGTGTACCAAATATCCCAAAAATTTTCCTGACTTAACACCGAAGGTGCATTTTGCGGGGTTCAACTTCATACGATATTTTCTTAAGATTTGGAAACATCGATCTAGATGTTTTACGTGATCTGCTTCATTCATACTTTTAACTAACATGTCGTCTACATAGACCTCCATTATTTCTCCGATTAACTCCCTGAACATTAGGTTTACCAATCTTTGGTATGTAGCCCCAGCGTTCCTTAATCCGAACGGCATTACTATAAAGCAGTATACTCCCTGTTCGGTTATGAATGCGGTCTTCTCTTGGTCGCGCTCGTCCATGTATATTTGGTAAAAGCCTTGGAAGGCGTCCATCATGCTGAACAGCGCAAAGCCAGCAGTCGAGTCGACCAATAAGTCGATTCTTGGGAGGGGGTAAGGGTCGCGTGGACATAACTTGTTAAGGTCGGTGAAATCATTACACATCCTCCATTTGTTGTCCTTTTTATCCCCCTTTGCTACTAGTACAACATTACATAGCCACTCCGAGAAATGTATTTCTCGGATTTGTTTTGCTTCCATCAGTCTTTCAACTTCGGCTTTAATGATTTTATCTTTCACTGGTCCATGATTTCTTTTCTTCTGTCTGGCGGGTTTCGCCGAAGGGTCAATTTTTAGGGTATGCTTGATTACTCGAGGATCGATCCCTTCGATGTCATTTGCACTCCAAGCGAAAACGTCCACGTTATTTCTTAGAAATTCGATTAACATTACTTCTCCTTCTTTGCTCAATTCTGTACCAATTCTTGTCCTTTTGGACGAGTCGCCTTCTACTAGAATTATATCTTTATGTTCTGGGGGTTGCAAGGATAAATCTAGTGGTTCTTTCCCCTTTTTATCTAATCGATCAGTAATAGGAATTTCGTCCTCATTTCTAATTGGATCGTCTTCGATCTTTCTCTTGCTCGGAGTAATAGGGTTAGGATGTTCTCTCAAGGTCAGCGACGTGCTGTAGCAATCCCACGCCATACAGTGGTCATTCGTTATTTCTCCAATGCCGCTATCGGTCGGAAATTTTATTTTCTGGTGATAGGTAGAGACCACAGCTCGAAAAAGGTTAAGGGCTGGTCGCCCTAATATAGCGTTATAAGCGAAGGGTGTTTCTACCACTAGGAATTTTACCAGCTTCACTGTTCGAAGTGGCTTCTTTCCGAGCGATACACTCAAAGATATTGTTCCGCTGGGGATGATCTCGGACCCTCCAAAGCCTACTAACGGTGTGGCTACCTTTTGTAGGTTTATTTGTCCGAGGTTCATTTGTGCTAAAACCTCCCTGGAGATGATATTTGCTGAGCTTCCATTATCGATTAGGATTCTTTTCACATTGTAATTCGCTATTTCTAACGACACTACCATAGGGAAATCTGGGTTATCTTCTTTCGTATCCCAAGTAATGTTTTTAGGTACTTCGCCTTCGTTAAAGCTAATCGGCTCGTGATTTGTTGGCCTATTTTCTAACGTCCATATTTCATTTGGATATTTAGAACTTGCAATTAAGGATCTGGCCATTCTTCGTCGAGCATTGCGACTATCTCCACCCGCAGGCCCCCCGGATATAGTGTGGATAGTTCCATTGATCTGGTCGTGATTCAACTCCTGAGTAGGTCGATGTTCTGGTGACCTTCGATGAGAACTTCTCCTTTGAGTTCCGTTCCGGGGGCTTCTGCTTCTTTCCCTTTTGCGATTATCTCGTTCTATGTATTCGTCTAGTTTTCCTTGCTCGATCAGTTTTTCAACTTCTCTCTTAAGGTGAAAACAATTTTCCGTTCGATGCCCATGTGCCCTATGGTACTTACAGTATTGATCATAGTTTCTAGACCCTGGTCTGGGCTGAGCGATTTTCCTCGCCTCAGGAATCCAATTATTCCTTTCTAGAACTTCCAAGATTTCTTCGATTGGAGCATTTAATCTTGGGTGTTCTACTTGATTCACTCTGCTTCTGATTGGTGGTTCAGGGTTTCTTGGTCTTTGGTAGAAATTAGGTTGCCTTTCTCGGTCGGCTCCGCTGTATTCCAGTCGCTGGAAAACGTTACCTCTCTTGGAAGATCGCTCGTAATCCAAGGATCTTTGGGCGGGAATCCTATCATGCCGCTTAGACCCTGTAGCCGTAACTTTGTTTTTGTTTTTATCCTTAAAGGAATTCATCTCTTCTTGAGTCATATACTTAGATGCTAGGCTCATGATGTCGGCGAACGTTCTTGGTTGTTTTCGGCTGAGGGCGTTTCCAAACTGCCTGTTTTTAGTGAGGTCGAAGAGGATAGAAATTATGTAATCGATATTCGGAGAGTCGATTTTGAGTAACTCTACGTTGAATCTTGCCAACCAATTTCTTAGGGATTCCCCCTCTTGTTGGTATATTGTTCCTAGGTAACTCATCGGCAGTTTTTGTCTCTTCAGACTGGCAAATTGCTGTGTTAGTTTATTGCATAATTCTCGGAAACTGAATATGGAATTGGCCGGCTGTTTGGCAAACCAATCCAACGCGAGTCCTTCGAATGTTGTCACCATTAGCTTGGCAGTGTATTCGGCGGAGTGGGCATATAGATTCATAATGTTCGTAAAGCTAAAAATATAATCATCCGGGTCAGTGGTTCCATCGTAACGAGGTAGTCTGCCCGGGACTTGTCCGATCGATTGTGCCTCTTTTATTTCCCTGCAGAAGGGAGAACAGGCCGCAAGGCTTTCCTGGAGTTCCGTGGTTCGGGCCCACGGATTTTGAATAGTCCGTAAGCGTTGTTCAAGTCGGTCCTGCACCATCCTTTCAATTTCTCTTTCCGTCAGTCGAGCCGTTCGTGGTCGATCAGGGATTGTATCATCTATATCATCCTCAATAGGGATAATTGTTCGTTCCCTGGATCTACTACGCCTCGCCGGGGTTTTTCTGTGACCTCGTTTCCTTCGAGGATTGTTGTCGGAGGGTTTCGAATTGTCCTGTTGTGGACTGTGTAGCGAGCGGTGCTCGCTTGGTGGGCTATCAGCTTGTTGAGATACATGATCGTTTTGTCCGGGCGTTCTCCGAGCAGGAATTGTCCTGGCAGCCCTAGGGTTTTGCGGAATTTGATCAAGCACAAGTAATTCTTCCGGGGAGAGTGATTTAAAGAGCATCGCTATTTGTCGTAATTTCTCCTGAGCACCCGGGAGAGGAGCAGGGATCTCGGGGACTTCCGGCTCTTCCTGTATCGTGCCGGGAGGACCTCCTAGGGGTTCATGATCTCGGGGATGGGTATTCTGTAAATTCTCGTCGGTGTTGGGAACGTTATTATTGTCGTTCTCCTGTGGATCTTCAGATGTGTCATGACCGGTGGTTGTGTTACTTCTTGCTCCGATACGAGCGCTTTTCCTTGGGCGAGCCATATGTCGATCGAATAATTAACCTAGCCCCACGGTGGGCGCCAACTGATTTAACCGTTTTTCGTCGGGTTAATTTAATATCAGTGAATTTGTGATATCGGGGGTTTGGATATTGAATTATTCAGTATATTGGGTTCTGTTACTTTATTCTGGATGGATCGTTTACAAAGAAAAGCAATAATCAAAGGCAAGAAGTAAAACCATTAACGAAATTAAGAACGCAATGATATGGAGGTAAAGTTCTGCAACAATAATGGATATTATTGAGTTCTATTGTTATCAATGTATTCTTGTGTAATCTCAGAATTAAGAGAATTCGTAGTCGTCTTATACAACGAATAACTAGGTATTTATATTATGCTAAACCTAGTATTACAAGGAATCATAGTCCTAGTTGGACTCGGCCCAACCTATCCTTCCTGGGTCCGGAGTGTAATCTTTACTCGGAGCGAGCGGCATCAGGCTGGGTCAGTAAGAAGATCCCGATCCTTTGTAATTGGTCGAACCGGTCTTATAATCTCTGTTCGATCTGATCAGTATGTAGGGTGCGAAATAGCCCCCATCAACGGTGGTAGTGGAGAATTAAAATTCAAAGGATTCACTGATTCGAATTTTCAGTCTGATGTGGATGAATTAAGAACATCCATTTTTGGATACATGTCCTGCCTCAATGGGGCAACGGTAAATTTGAAAGGGTTCCAAGCAAATCACCGTAACCATTCAAACCACTGAAGCAAGATATATTGCAGCATTAAATGTAGCATTGAATGCGACTTAAGAAAGTGTTTAGATATAAAACTTCATCCTATGGTTGGATGTAGTGCCTAGCATTGCGAAGCTCATGGTTATCTTCTATGATAACATTGGAGCTGTTGTCAAAGCAAAGCATTCGAGATCTTACCAGAAATCTAAACATAATTGAAAGAAAAGTACCATTTGATTAGAGAAATCATTGGTAGAGTTAACGCGCGTAATGGATCGCGTCGACTCAGGAGACAACTTAGCGGATCCACTAAAAGAAGGCTATGTCTTGAAATGAGTTCGAAGAACATCTTTAGAAAGATGGGTCCTAGAAACGTTTGTGATTGGCTTTAGGGCAAGTGGGAGATTGATGGAATAGTGCCCTGCAAGCCAATATATTTAGCTTGTATTGGAACTATCATTATCTTTCTTTAGTATAAATGTAATAATACGCAAGGTTATTTATATGTGTATAAGGATAAACAATGGCCAACTTCATCTCTCGCGAATACATTTAAGCGATTGGTTGAAACCCTGAGATCACTCACGACTATGGGACTATACACTTCAGTACTGAGTGCACTTATCATGAAACAGTCTCAAAGGTCGTGATCTCGAAAATGTTCCAAGTCATAGATTCTTATCGAGACGGGGTATCGAGTGAATCGTCAAGACTTGTACGATTATGCATGATTCACACGGAGTGAATTTGTTGTAGTTTCATGAACAAGGCATTTGAGGCCAGTGCATATGACTAGGTGATTCGATGGAGGATCGAATGCATCGAACGACCCGAACAGAGAAACCCATTGTGGAAGCGCATGACGCATATCGGTGATGGGATGTTTCTCAAAGGATTATAATAGTGTACGATTTAGTCCTATGACTTGAGGTGCTAGGGCGAATTCGGTGCATGAAAGTGCGTACTTAGATCTAGGTATAGGCCACTTAGCTTGGTCATAAAAATGCCTAGGTTGGGTGCGTATGGACATGTACGCGAGTGGTTAGTACCAAGATGGAATCTGTTGACTCATCGTAATGGATGAGAATATTTCCTATACGATTCTTAGATAATGTTTCCAAGGAATCCACGGCCGTGGTCGGTGACGGATTTGGAAAGGGGTTTCCAAATTTAAGAGTCACACTGGAATATTATCCTGAATTAGAAAGTATAGTTATCGAGACAAATTTAGAGGTGCCGATCAATTCACACACCCTAAGTCTTGATCGGGAAATTGGTCGACAGAAGGACCGTATGTACATGGTAATTATATGAGGTGAGGTTCACTAAATATCAATTCACCTGATGTTGGGCTTCATGGGCTTGTGGCTAGACATCGACCATGAAGTGTGGGTACTCCTGAATTAATAGAGGAATTGATTCTAGGAGTGGTCAATTAAAGGTAGTTTAATTGATCGGAGCAATTTATTGTTCATAAATTAAATCACGAGGTTTCGTGAGCCTGCTGCCAATTGATGGTGAACCCAGAGGGTCACACACAATACAATTGGACGGTGACTGTTCTGTAGGAATATAAAAGGAATTAATTGATTTAAAAGTAATTAAATCAATTAAGTGAATTAAAGTGTTAATTCAAATGGGAGATAAATTAATTAATTGATTTAATTGATTTAAATGACAATTGATTAATTAAACTAAATATTAATTAAGTAATTAATTAATATGGGCTGGATATTTAATTAAGTAATTAATTAAATTAAGGTGGGCTTGCAAGAAATGGACTCCTAAGCCCATTAGGAATCTTGTGACCCTAGGACTTGAGGAGTGCTTATAAATAGAGTTCTAACAGAACTCAGAGAGAGAACATCTAAGCAAAAACCCTAGTCTTCTCTTGCCCTAGGAAATCCGCCCCACCCTGCGCCGCCCAAGCCCTAGCGCCGCCGCCGTGTGCTGCCGTAACACCGCCGCACCGCCGCCGTGAAAGCCCTAGTGCCACCGCCGCAAATCTTCTCCCTCATTCCTTTTGTGCAGAATTTTGATCTGTCAAATAGATCTGCACAATCCTTCATCAACAAGCCTCTTAGACCTAGTTCTGAGCCTAAGACTAAGAGGTGTCATCATAATCCAGTTGGTGTGGACTTTTCTCTGGAGGTGAGACGCTTGGATCACTCCAGTGAACCAGAACCTTAATCAGAGTTCAGAATCAGAGTTGGAGGTTTCCACCACCTTGCCTGTGGTGAGGTAAAAATCGAAAACCCCCTTTGTTAGATTATTTCTGTGCTTTGTTTTATGTCTTTCGTATATATAACTTGGAGATATTATTATGGGATCTGTGGGTGTGCCTTAAAAAATTTTAATTTCCGCACTCTGTTGTACTGACAATCGAGGCATATCCCAACATCACCATCAATTGGCAGCAGGCCCACGAATTCTTCGTGATTTAAGTTATGAACAATAAATTGCTCCGGTCAATTAAACAACCTTTAATTGACCACTCCTAGAATCAAATCCTCTATTAATTCAGGAGTATCTACACTTCATGGTCGATGTCTAGCCACAAGCCCATGAAGCCTAACTTCAGGTGAATTGATATTTGTGAACCTCGTCTCATATAATTACCATGTACATACGGTCCTTCTATCGACTAATATTCTCGATCAAGACTTAGGGTCTGTGAATTGATCGGCACCTCTAAATTTGTCTCGATAACTATACTTTCTAATTCAGGATAATATTCCAGTGTGACTCCTAAATTTGGAAACCCCTTTCCAAATCCGTCACCGACTACGGCCGTAGATTCCTTGGATATATTATCTAAGAATCGTATAGGAAATTCTCTCATCTATTACGATGAGTTAATAGATTCCATATTGGTACTAACCATTCGCGTACATGTCCATACGTACCCAACCTAGGCATGTTATGACCAAGCTAAGTGGCCTATACCTAGATCTAAGTACGCACTTTCATGCACCGAATTCGCCCTAGCACCTCAAGTCAAAGGACTAAATCGTACACTATTATAATCCTTGAGAAACATCCCATCACCGATATGCGACATGCGCTTCCAAAATGGGTTTCTCTGTTCGGGTCATTCGATGCGTTCAATCTTCCATTGAACCACCTACTCGTATGCACTGGCCTCAAATGCCTTGCTCATGAAATGCTACAAATTCACTCCATGTGAATCATGCATACTTGTACAAGTCTTGGCGATTCCTACGATACCCCGTCTCATTCGGAATCTATGACTTGGAACAGTTTTAAGATTACGACCTTTGAGACTGTTTCATGATTGCACTCAGTACTGAAGTGAATCGTCCCATAGTCTATTGTAATCTAAGGGTTTCAACCAATCGCTTAAATGTATTCGCGAGAGATGAAGTTGGCCATTGTTTATACTTATACACATATAAATAAACTTGCGTATTATTATAAAATCAAAAGATCGTCTCTTACATAATAGACCTATTACGAGCTAATTGAACTGGCTTGCTGGGCACTATCATATCAGGCGAAGCATCAAAACGAGTTGAGTATAAATCGATCGATTCGATAAACGCTCCTCGGAATTTTACAATCAACTTGGTTTGATCCAATAAGTTGATCTTGAAGTATGACGAGTCGAGTAAAATTGATCCGCTCAATAGACGCTCCTCGATCTAATAGTATAACGAGTCGAGTAAAATTGATCCGCTCAATAAACGCTCCTCGATCTAAAAGTATAACGAGTCAAGTAAAATTGATCCGCTCAATAAACGCTCCTCGATCTACATATAAAGATCAAAAAGATTTTAGGTATGAAAAACCTAAGTCTTAAAACGAGTTGAGTATAAATTTATCCGCTCAATAAACGCTCATCGATCAACATCTAAAGATCAAAAAGATTTTAGGTATGAAAAACCTAAGTCTTATAACGAGTTGAGTATCAATTGATCCACTCAATAAACGCTCCTTGATGTCTTAAAACGAGTTGAGTATAAATTGATCCGCTCAATAAACTCTCCTCGATGTCTTAAAACGAGTTGAGTATAAATTGATCCACTCAATAAACGCTCCTCGATCTACATCTAAAGATCAAAAAGATTTTAGGTATGAAAAACCTAAGTCTTATAACGAGTTGAGTATAAATTGATCCGCTCAATAAATGCTCCTCGATGTCTTAAAACGAGTTGAGTATAAATTGATCCGCTCAATAAACGCCCCTCGATCTACATCTAAAGATCAAAAAGATTTTAGGTATGAAAAACCTAAGTCTTATAACGAGTTGAGTATAAATTGATCCGCTCAATGAACGCTCCTCGATCTATATCTAACGATCAAAAAGATTTGGGAAAAATACCTAAGTCATAAAACGAGTCGAGTAAAATTGATCCGCTCAATAAACGCTCCTCGATCTATGCTTGACGATCAAAAAAGATTTGGGAAAAATACCTATGTCTTAAAACGAGTCGAGTAAAATTGATCCGCTCAATAAACGCTCCTCAATCTATGCCTAACGATCAAAAAGATTTGGGGAAAATACCTAAGTCTTAAGACGAGTCGAGTGAAATTGACCTCGACGTCAATAAAAGAACAGGTTGAGAAGAAATCAACAGCAACAAATACGAAAGAAATAATACAAAAAGTTTTATTCATCTGTGTTCTGAGAACTTGTATGAAATTACATACAGAAGTTTTTTATCAGAGTACAAAGATCTTATTACGATCTACACATCGTTACAATTGTTTAGATAAAATGATCCTATCCTATAGATCAATGATCTTCACGACAATGTCCACGGAAACATCAATCTCCTCCCTAGTTCTTTAGTTCGATGGCCAGGCTCTGAAGACTAAATGTTCTTCCAGAAGAAATGACCATTACCAGCCAGATGACCGGCAATACTCATTCACCCACAACAAGATACTGCTTCGACATTAGGAGTTGATATTTTACTCTGAAGCAGCATCTCGCGAGGACCGTCACGGTGAGAACATTTACCAGCACACTCCGATGGCCTATCACTCCGGAGGTAACATCGAAGAGCGGGAGTGACTGGTAAATATGAACCCTCCATGTGCAAACAGAAACCACGGACCTCAAACCTGTGAAGACAAAGGTCGAGGCCTCATGGGACCCATCAGTACAAGGTAGGGTTGCCATGGGACCTGTCAGTACAAGGCAGATGAAATTTAAGTCATTAGGATAATATGATTCACGATAATGTGACTTTTTGAATATTATGGGATCAGAGGGCAAAATGAAATTCAAGGAAACTGAGATCTCCATCTTTTTTGAGAAGTTAAAAATAAAGTATGGAAACTGCCTACTTATTTTTAGGCACAGATGCAAGTGATCCTACGGTTGAATAGAGGTCTGGTCAAGGGACGAAAGTGCGACCTTTTGACTGCCCGTAATCAATGCGAATAAGTTGACGGCTCCTCTATGGTCGAATTGCCTATTCGATTCGAAAAAGAGAATCCAGATCGAAGCGGTCAATGCAAAAATAAAAGAGGATCTAAAAGATCTCCAGACTAGAAAATCTTGCACACTCACATATGCTAGTCGCTTGATAAAGAGCGAGAGATCCTCGACATTGCAACAAAGTACTAGCTCGATTAGAGGAATAAATATCTCATACTCCGGCCTACAAGGTCGTAACATCCTCATATATCACATGGAAAAACTATTAACTAACCATATTTAGACCTCTACTGGAATCCAAGAAATCTGACATGAAAATCAGGAGAATAGTCGTCATTATTCCAGACTACAAAAATGTCACCGCCTAACATTCCAAAGAATTGCTAAAGTAGGTCTGAATAAGCTAGATCTAAGTAATAATTCTACATTTTCCAATTCCTCCCATATCAAAGAATTGATATATTGATACATTGGTTGCTTTATTTGAGGAACATGGAACTCACAATCAGTACAGAGAAACATGGATTTTAAGAAGATGCCTAGAACGATATCTTTTCCGCGAACATGGACCTATGATAAGAAAAGCAGAGCTCAACAGAGGAAATGACAGCGTCCTTAAATAAGATATTCATGACAAAAGGACAAATTTACAAGGAATTGATCGATCATCGACAAGAACGCTAAGCATTCCTTCACAATTGTTCGATCAATTATCTATGTGGATGGCCTACAGTCCACATTTTAATGTCTAAGTGACTTCGGAACAAGCCTAAGGGACCATACTTGGTCAATCATCATTCTTATACTTGATTAAAAAAGTTTGATTTGCAGACAAACATTATGTCATTCAGTTACTTAAGACTGATCGAGCAAAACCGAGCTACTTTTTCGAACAAAGGATAATCTCCCAGAAGATCAATATCATATAAGTAAAACTAAACTCTCCTGCTTATTTAGAGAAGTTATACTCATTCATAGCAATAAGATGTGCATAACAAAATATATCTACTGACTAAAATTGACCAAGGCATGAATCTGGTCGTAAAAGATCATCATTGTCATTAATTCATACTTCCCATACAAAAATTCAGCCCAAACAACCGCACAAAAGTTGGGGCCCTCAAAAAAAAAAAAAAAAAAATAGAGAAAGAGAAATGAACAACTGAATCAGAACAGGTCATTGAGATAGGCTGCTATCGCCAGGCCGACTAGGAGAAGCAACCCTCCGAGGAGTCGCGTTACCTACAAACGCCATCAATTCCTCCTGACGCTTTTGATAACCGGCATCATAACCTTGTTCATAGGCCTGCCGTCGAGACTCCTCAGCAAGAGCGAGAGCCTGAACAAAGTCACTTTTTTCCTTTTCAAGGACAGACTTCTCCTCTTGCGATATCTGAAAATCATCATTGACGAGCTGCAACTGGTGGGTCTGCCCCGCGACCTTCACCATCTCCGAATCTAAGCGACGTTGTTGGGCATCCCTACCAATCCACAGATCATCATTTTGCACACCCAGCTGGAGCGCAAAAAACTTGGCCTGGAAAGAGAAAAAAGCTCATAAGTGACAAGGCAATCCAGATAAAGCAAGAAAAATAGTCATAAATTTGATTACCTGCTCGCATAACTTAACCAGAGACTGAACGAGGCGAACATTGGGAATACCTTCGTGCTTCCTCAACTCGCCGGACAAAATTGTGCTTAGGCCCAAATCCCAGGACAAAGAATCAGGCTCAACAGAGTCGGGCAGTTCACTATCGAGAGGAACACGATCACGCCGAGGAGTAACCGAGTACATTATATCTTTAACTTGCTCAAGAATGCAACGGTCGTCTAACATACGAGGGGAATCCCTCTCGTTAGGACTCACCGAAGTCTCCTTGCCCGAAGCAGAGATAACGGTCCGCCAACGGACCTAGAGCCTGCCCGACCTCCAGAAGGCCCGCCGGCTTCGAAAAATGTAGACACCACAGTAGTATCATTAAATAAAAACTCAGCAAAATCTTCGGAAATAGATTGTGTTATCGATGGATTCAAAAGGGCACCCCCACTAATTGCCTTCGCAGCGACGCTCACTTGGCTTCCGCTAACAACCGGGGCAGTAGAAATAGAGGAAGGAACGGAGTTATTAGGAACATGATCATTTAAACCATGTTCAAAAGAGGAAACACCTATAGAAACGGGTACATTAAAAGTTTGCTCCATGAAGGACAAATTGCCGAAGGCCACCCGACCGGGGGAAGGCCTCCTTTCTACCTCACCAGAAGTGCGAAAATTTTGCTGAATAAAACTTGAACTAATTACAGGAAAAGCTTCAGAAGGGATAACGGGAGTCTCGATCTCCGACCTTCTAGTTGAGGATGGCAAGGAGGATCTATCGAAGGCCCCTCTGTACGAGACCTTTTAGGTCTAACACTTCCACTATTTTCGCGGGAGGGACGCTTCGAAGTATTACCAAAAAGGTTACTCATGTTCGGAAATAAAAAAGAAAACTTTAATTATCGAGAAAGCTTATCGACCTCCTAGCAAGAGAGTATTCTATTGAAGTTGAGTAAAAGCGGTAAATAACGAGTAAAATTTTCACCGTTTGTATTTATACTATACGAAAAGACGCAGGAGACCTAAAGAATGGGCGCGAATCACAGAGTCTAGCCTATGAACAGCCGCAAGAATTCGAAAAGACATAAGCATAATGATTACGGCAAAGTTAATAACTTGTCTAAATTTTTACAGAGAAGCCGAAAAGACGGAACTGTCAGAATATGAATCGTCTATTGTACAAGAGGATAAAAAGATAATATTACAAGCCGTGTCATGTTAACCGTCACAAGGATTGTTCCACGGGTCGATGGATCACTCCCTCTTCACACAACCTGGTCGCCATCCGGGACTCCCTGTTCACTAGCGACCACTCCTTCAGTTACTCCTTCGTTCGCTGCCTCCACATTCTCCCCCTCTTCCTCTGGGTCGATAAAATTAATATCGACATCATCATTAATATCCGTGGAAGGAATCGGCAATGGCTTCCCGAACTCTTCAACAAGGCGAGCCAAAGGAAATTGATGATAGACGACATTTGGCAGCTCGGAAGGAGAATATTCCTCGCCGTAACGATTCAGCCTAACATGTGCTGCTTTGAAATATTCCATTCGACGATCTTCAAACAGTTCCAGAGCCACCAGCTGATGGATCGCCTTCTTAAAAGTACTCTCTAAGAGCGGACCGACCATTCGATATACCAAAGCTATATGAACAGGAGAATTGAGGAATTCACGAATGACACTTTCATAGCGATCCTTAAGTCCACTAAGAGGAATGTCCTTATCATACTCCTCCAAAGAGGCTTGAAGACTTAACACCTGAGATTCCAGCTCGCTAATTCGAGCAGTACTCTGAAGTTGATGACCTTCCAACTTCTTATCCAGTTGACTGACTTGCTCTCGAGCGCGGGAAGTCTCCAAAACCTTGTCTATAACCTCTAGGTCATCAATCCCTGTAGCCTGAGCTTCTATGATCGGAAGAGAAGAAGATGTCGAAGGACCAACCTCTGAACCAGAAGTCTTATTAAATAAAGTATTATATTTCTCATCCAGAAACTCACATTGTTGTTTCCAGAGAGCGGCTTCATAGGCATACGATGCCAAACAAGTCTTAGTCTGAAAGAGAAAATGATAAATGAAATAAATTAGCGAGCTAAAGTACTCGTTAAGTAAAATTACCCTACGAGCGCACGTTAGAGGAGATCACCTTTTCAGCATAAAGAGAAGCTCGCTGAAATTTCTCCAAAGGATCCTTCCGAAGAAGCTTATTCATATCGCGAGTAAACACGCCAGATAGAAGGACACGAGTTGCCTTGTCCACCGCATTCTCGCTCTCGTCATGAACTAAAGAACCGTTCTCAGGATAACCGGCGGCTCTCCTCCCCGATAGATGGTCCTCGATCATCTCGACATGAGTTGGCTCCGGATGATTCTCACCTAGTAGAGACAGGTCCTCACCAGAGCGACCATAGTAATACCTTTTTCTCTCCACTGGCTTATCGTTAGGATGGGGCATCGACCAGCTACGACACCCACGATTACCTAGAGAGGTTCGAAGATGGAAGGGAGGATAGCCGGATCCGAGCCCTTTACCGACAGGAGATTCTTGGGAGGAATCCGGAGATTCCTCCCTGTTTTCCTCAGAATCGTGGCCCAATTCCAATTTTCTTTTGTGGGACGCTCTCTGCTCGATAGGGAGGTTCTCTATGGTTTTTGTGGATTTGGATAAAACCAATTTTCCCTTAGAAGAACGCCGGGAATTTTCTACCATGTGAACTGAAATGAAACAAAGTCAAAGTTAGACATATTGTTAAAAAGGGATTGTAATGAGTTGATACAAAAGAAAAAAAAAATACTTACCCAACGATTGAGAAGGGGAAGAAATGGAAAAACTATGAGAACTCAGTCCCGCCTTGCGAAGAAAGGCCTCACCAATAAGAAGAGCACTATGGTATTTGTTGGCGCGCATTCCCTGAATTTCGCTAATCAATTGAGGGTCGTCGGGGATAAGATCGCCAGTCGCCAAGCGACCACCATAAATCCATTTGGAATCATGGTCCCACGAGAAAGCCTCAGTTGAACCGTCCGCCAAAGAATCATGAGAAGATGGTTGTACGAAGAAAAAATGAGATTTCCAGCAAGGATTGCTGGAAACCGGGGAGTCGAAAATCGAGCGACTAGTCTTCTGGCTGGCAAAGAAATATCCACGATTGGAAGAACTAGAAACGTTAAAACGGAACAATTGCGTAAAGTTACGGAAAGAAGGCTGGAATCCTTTTGCTATCATCAAAACGAAAAAGGCCACCACAAAGGCCACTGAATTTGGGACTAATTGCGTCACATATACGCTAAATATTTTCAAGATATCAAGAAATAAAGCAGACAAAGGAAGACGTAAACCATAATTGAAATGAACAGTGTAAAAGCTCGACAAGCCTCCGGCGGAGAAGTAACCCAATCCGAAGGAGAAGGTAGAATAATCTTAGAACCTTCTGGAAAATATTTCGCATAATTATCCACGACCTCATGGAAAGTCTCCTCGGTATAAGCGCAAGCAAGGTCCTCAATTGTTTCAGAAATTTGAGGAATCGTACCTTTACCCTTTTTGGCCCTGGCAGCAACGTCCGTATCAGATATAATTTGCACCTTAAAAGTATCCTCATTCGAGACAGTGAATTCAGATGCTCCGGTCTGCTCAGTCGGGGGGCTCGGGGGAACCTTCTCCTCGACATTAGGAGTAACTCTTTCTTTGATTAACGAAGAAGATTTTCTTGAGATTGAAGCCATTTTTAGGATCCTCGAAGAATACGAGTCGATAAGAGCAAGTTAGAGAATAAATGAGCGAATAAGAAGATGATTACGGAATATGGGAAGTAGAAAGTAAAAGATGACTGAAACAACGATCACCTATTTATAAAGAAATATGAAAAGACGTTTCGAACTTCTCACGGCTGATCACATTCCCGCCAAGCGGCAGAAAAAATTGAAAAGCTTTCTCAAAGAGACAAGTAATAGTTCATGATTGGAACGACAAAATGACTATTTATGAGGTGTAGCACTCTTTTCCTTACTTAGGATTGTTTTCCCACAGGGTTTTTTCCTAAGAAAGGTTTTTAACGAGGCACATTTCATAGAAAATACAGTCGTAATCTACCATATACTTCTACGAGCTTCTACTACATATACGCTCGAAAAAGTGAGGAGTACTGATGGGGGCTATTTCGCACCCTTTATAATACTCGGATTGACTAGGGGATATCAGATCGGTTCGACCATACAAGCTCATCCAGGATTATCCATCGACCCGATCAGAGACGATTCGCCTCGGCGACCAGACTACAATCCTGACTCGAGAAAGACAGTTATGCCGAGTCCTATTAGGACTATGTTTCCTTGTAAAGCTAGGGTTAATATCATATAATTACCTAGTTAAAACGTTGTATTAGGGCTTGATATACAATCAGAACTTACGCCTACATACTTGGGCAAACTGATATCTTATAGAAAAGCTTTTGCTATACTATTTTACTCATTCATTGTGTTGTTTACCTTTTTGTTCTTTTACATAATTGTTCTTCCTTGAGATTGATCCATCCAGAATAAAGTAACAGAGCCCTATAATTCGTACTGAACCTGAACTCCTAATTACATCTTATTGATTTAATCTTACCCAACGAAAAACGGTTAAATCAAGTAACCATGATTGGAAGAGCTAGAAATATTAAAACGAAATAACTGAGTAAAATTACGAAAAGAGGGTTGGAACCCTTTGGCAATCAACACGACAGAAAAACAAACGACGAAAGCTACTGAGTTAGGGACCAGTTGTGTTAAAGAAACACTGAATATCTTTAAAATATCTAGAAATATGGCAGACAAAGAAAGACGAAGACCGTGATTAAAATGGGCAGTGTAAAAAGCTCGATAGCCTTCCGGCGGTGAGGTAACCCTATCGGCGGGTGACGGAAGAATAATTTCGGAGCCCTCCCGGAAGTATTTTGCATAATTATCCAAAACCTCATGAAAATTCTCCTCGGTATAAATGCAGGAAAGGGTTTCGACTTGATCGGATATCTGAGGGTTAGTACCTTTGCCTTTCTTAGCCTTGGACGCGACCTCAACATGAGAGATGATCCGCACCTTGAAAGTGTCTTCGTCAGGAATGTTTATATTCGACGATCCCGTTTGATGGTAATGGTCCTAAGGTCAGCCAAAAAGCAGCGGAAACAAAAATTTTAATCGGGGACAAATCAGCCCAAAAATGCAACTACATTGCAAGAAAACTTTGGAGACCTTATACCATTACTATCCTAGGATCATCATGCATACAAAGTTCATATTAGAAGGAAAGATATCAAGTCATACCTCTCCCAATCTCGGGAGGTGAAGAGCCGCAAAGAATCGGGATAAGCAAGTAACACCCGAAACCTTCAACAACCTCCAAGCTCACGGGTTCAACACCTCCAAACTCCAATCTAGAATCTCCTCCTTTGAAACTTCTTTCTCCAAGAACTTCAAGAATATCCAAACCAAGATCTCCAAGTGTTGATCATCCAAAGCTAGCCCACACACACAAGTGATAGAACTTAAGGAGTAAAGAAGATGAACTAGATCTTGCAAATACACCCTCAATCTATCAGCTAGAATGAAGTAGTACTTGAATCAAATTAGAAACTTGATGAAGGAAGAGAAATAGATGAAGAAAACAACTTTTCTTGCTAGGGTGTGAGAGAAATCCGAACATACACTAAAAGGTGTAGTGTGTGTGTACATCTTGCATCTTCTACACTACCTAGAATGAAGACAATATCTTATCTTAGTCTTGTAAAAAATGCAATGTAGTTTATTGTAAGATCAAATCCACCAATAAGACTTGTAGCTTTATTGTGCTTCCCAAGCACACTACTTTTGATACAAGTTAGTGGTGGGGGCCACCACTAACACATGATAAGATATTTATTTCTCTCTTGTTATATATTTATATATGTATATCAACATTATTTCATATTAAATATGATCATCTCATAAAATTGGACATTTATTTCCCCATTAATAAATCCAATCTCAAATTCAAAATTAGAAACCCATTTATTTCTTCCTTCAATTAATTAGACCCTTCTAATTAATTTCGACTAATATAATTTAACACAAATTAATAGAGTCCTTTAATTAATTAATCTCCATTAATTAATTATTACTTCTAGCTTACAGGTTTTGTACCTCTTACGAAACTTCTTGTCAAATCCAATTTGGCTTTTAATAGATTGAACTAAGTTGCATCTTGTGCTATTGTGTGTGGCCCCTTGGATTCACCATCAATTAGCCGTGGGCTCACAAACCATTTGTGATTTAATTAAAACGATTAATTAAACTATTTTTAATCAATCACTCTTAGATATGATCTCAACAAATCTAGAGTACCCAACACTCGAGGTAGTCGTCTAGTCACGGTCGACGAGTCCTAACTAATTATGAAAATAAAGTGTGAAACTTTCTTGAATTGATCTCATCAATCCTCTTATACATACCATGCACGTACGCTCCTTCCAATAACTTATTTCCCGATCGAGGCCTTGGACATGGAGTCCAACGGATTCCTATTAGCCTTGATAACTATGCGTCTTTAATCTTTATGGTGATTCCTTTTAGTGATTACCCATTTGGAAACACCTTTCCAAATCTAACATCACTCACTTTGGCCGAAGATTCCCGGAATCAATCCATACAAAAGAATGCATAAGAAATCGCCCAACCACATCACAGTCGGAGTTAATGGATCCTTTATTGACGTCATTAACCTCCCTACGAAGCAATCCATCCCAACGTGAACCTATAATGACTCGCTAATTAGTAGTCGAGTAACACATCAAAGCATAAACGCTCCGCATGAAGTTCACTCTAACGTTTCAAGTCAAAGGACCAATATACGTACACTATCGTAAGTAGAAGAAATCTTCATCTCCGATAAACTCCTAAGATGAGATTTTTCTAGCGGGGTTTCGATGCGCTTGATCTCATCAAGCCACCCACTCATATGCATTGATATCTACCATATCGATGTCCATGGAACTATCCATCCCCATGCAAAAGAGAATGCATACTCGTGCAAGTCTTACCGAATACAATGATGCCCTATCTCAATAGTATTCTACGACTTGGAAAACTTTTAAGATCTTAAACCATAGTAGAACATATTCCATAGAGGGATGCACCATGTTCCTGATGAAGGATATTTTGGACTCTACTTTGAGGAGCCCTGGCAAGAGCGAAGAACAGGAATCCCGACCTTGGAAGTGTAGAATCGAGCCCAAGTCACAGTCTTTGCAATCCGATCAACCAGAGAGAGCTCATGATCGGAGGTTACTATTGGGCCGATCACAGGCCCAAGCCTTTGGGCCGAGAAATATATCCCTGCGGATGGCCCAGCTAGCTCACCATTTCAACTATAAATACCACCAGCATTTATGACGCCAGACACACTTTCCCAGGTGCTCTCTACTCGAAGCTGCTACTCGGAGTCACTTTGGAAAGTTAGCTTAGGTTGTTTTGTATGTATTTATCCTCTAGCTTGTACGGCATCCTATAATGCTCGAATAGGACCCCCATAATTTGTAAACTGTACTTACATGCTCGGTCTACATATATAATCGATCTTCCCCCCATATAATTGTCTTTTTAGTTATTTACTTCACTACTTTGATCATATACGAAACTACGTAAGATCAATTGGCGCCCACCGTGGGGCCTTATTTGGGTGTTAGATCGAAAAATGCCTACTACAAAGAAAAATACATATATTCGAGGAGAACCTTCCCATGCAACCGGAGCGCAGAACTCAGTTAACAATGAGCCTGATAATCTATCTCGAGCGGCTCAGCAACCGAAAGCTCCTCCAATCGTTCTCCAGGACAATGCTCCGATCCACACAACTGTCGCCGATCTGAGGTCTATCATAGGTACTATGTGCAGGGAGTTTCTGAATAGTGGAAGAGCCGACCAATCACCTGTGGATCAGCCGGCAGTTCATGGGAGACCAGAGATTCCTTCTTCAAACATCCAGAAGGAGAACAGTATGTTACGATCCATATCGAATACACCAGCGCCAAACCATCCACGAGCAGCACCATCAAAGACTAACGTTCGACCAGGAATTCCTCTGACGTCGTTACAAAATATGGAGGATTCGGAAGCAGGGGAGAGTCAACCTATAGAAATCGCGAAAAGCAAGAAACCGACATACAGGAGAATTACATAATCCGAACTAGAAAGAATGGTGCAAGAGCGTGTCGCCAAAAAACTAGATAGGGAAGATGCGGTGATAGAGGTTCGCCATGCCACTACAGCTGCTAGGGGTACTGAAATGATCCAAAACAGAGAAGTTATCCGGGAAAATATCAGAGATAGGGAGATCAGAAATAGCATAATGTGATGCTCGCCCTTCTACCAAGAAATACGTGAAGCTAGAAATACAGAAACGGTACCGACGAGGTTACCACGGTATAACGGGACTACCGACCCCGGGGAACATATCAACAGTTTTATCAATGTGATGAACCTATATGGACATTCAGAGGATTTCTGCTGCAAAATCATGGTCACCACCTTCGAAGGGATTGCACTTGACTGGTTCGGAAAATTGCCGCCAAGTTCTATATTTTCCTTCGATGAATTTTCTGACAAGTTAAAGCACCAATTTGCAAGCCAGAGAAAACCTAGATTGCCAGCGAATCATTTGGGAACGGTCAAGCAATTGGATGAGGAAAATTTGAGGCAATGGCTGGCAAGATTTAGTATCGAACTTTTGAAAGTTGATACCCCACAAATCGAGTATTTATCTTCCCTAATGTTCGAATTGATGAGGAACACACAGTTCGGAATGCGTTATGTAGAAAGCAACCGAAGTCTTTCGAGCGATTAATGGAGATCGCAGAAAAGTATATGATTCAGGAGGAGATGAATATGCTAAAGAATGCGCACAACCCAAAGCTCCCTCTCAACAAAAAGCAAGATCGAGCTCCTATTCCGAAACCAGGTGATTACTGAGGATCAAATAGAGAATCAGTATGGCAACGGCTCAACACCTATAAGCCGCAGGTACCAACCGCAAGATCAAATGTCTATAGTCCACCTTATGATCAAAATCAGCTTCCACGACCTGGAAAGATTCATTTTACAGAATTAAACACCACAAAAGAGGAAATTCTAACTGTATTGGAGGAAGGGAATTTAATCCCCGAGGCTCAATGGATTACCCAGGCAAGGCCAGGAGCGATGGGTTATGACAAATATTGTCGATATCATAGGGCTCGGGAAAATAGCACTGAGAATTGTTAACAACTGAAGGTTGAAATCGAAAAGTTGGTCACACAAGGAAAACTCAAGGAGTTTGTCAAAGGAAGTAACTATAACGACCGTTATAGATCCAGGATTCCTCTCATGAGTCAGCAAAAGGAGGCTCGAAATCAGACAGAGGAGCAGTTGAACGGAGTAATAAACATGATTGTCGGAGGGCCGGCAGGAGGAGACAGCAAAAATGCGAGAAAAAGGACGATGAGATCAATAAGAACAGCTGTTTCGACCAAGAAGGAAGAGGTTTCGTTGGAATTCCCATCCATGGAAAACCACGTTATAAGTTTCAGCGATGCAGATCGACCATCAGACGTTAATTGCGATATAAATGAAGATGATCCAGATTTTTCCATGGTATTAACTCTGAAAATTGCTAATTATGAGGTCAAAAGTGTTTTGGTTGACAACGGAAGCTCGGCGAACATTATCTCCTCCGAAGCTCTCACAAGGATGAACCTTCAACATCCTTATTTGGATCGTGTAGCTACCCCTCTGGTCGGATTCGGAGGCTCGAAAATTGTTCCACTAGGGACCATTCTGTTGAGCACGACTCTCAGAAGAAAGCCAAAGAGGGTAACAATAACGGTAAAATTTCTGGTGGTGGAAACACCTTTCGCTTACAACGCCATACTGGGAAGACCAGCTCTGAATGCTTTCAAGGCAGTTGTATCTACCTATCATCAAAAGGTAAAATTCCCAACTGTTGGAGGAGTAGGGGAGATGCGAAACGACCAATACATGGCTTGGGAATGTTATAACTCGTCTTTGAGCATAAAGAAGAAACTGGAACCTGAAATCCCGACAAAAAGGAAAATGGTTGATTTGGAATCCGGATCAATTTCAAATTTACCAGTTTCCGATTGTGAGAAGTTACAGTGGAAAAAAGGAAAGAACGTGGACATGAGCGTACAAGCGCCGGACCATAAGAAAGTGATTCTGGGTCCGGGATCCCCGGAGAAATTTACCAGGATAGGAACAGAATTAAGTGAAGGTATGGAAACCATGCTCGTCGAATTTTTATGGAAGAATCTGGAGTTCGGATGATATTGCGGGGATCGACCCGCGTGTGATAACCCACTCTTTAAATATCGATCCGAAGGCCAAACCAGTAAGGCAGAAGAAGCGTAATCACGGGCGCGAGAAAGATAAAATCATCAATGCGGAGGTCGATAGATTGCTAGCCGCCGATCAAATCAGAGAAATTAAGTTTACCGAATGGTTATGTAATGTGGTTCTGGTCTCTAAAGGTGACAAGACCGAGAATAAGTGGAGAATGTGTAACGATTTTACTGATCTAAATAAGTTGTGCCCACGAGACCCTTACCCGCTACCTCGGATCGATATGCTGGTAGACTCCACCGCGGATTTATATTTTTCAACATGATGGATGCTTTCTAGGGTTTCTATCAAATCTTTATGAATGAAAAGGATCAGGATAAAACTGCATTTATTACCGAGCGAGGAATGTACTGTTTCATAATTATGCCGTTTGGTTCAAGAAATGCGGGTGCAACTTCTCAAAGGTTAGTCAATATGATGTTTAAGGAGTTGATAGGAGAGATTATGGAGGTTTATGTGGACGACATGCTCGTAAAGAGTATGACAGAGGAAGACCACACCAAGCATCTTGATAGATGCTTCGGTATTCTGAGAAAGTATGGAATGAAATTGAATCCAACTAAATGCACTTTCGGCGTGCGGACGAGAAAGTTCCTCGGATATCTTGTCCATGAAAAAGGGATCGAAGCCAACCTAGAAAAAATTCGAGCAATTACCGATCTTCAACCACCGAGAAAACTTTCAGACGTTCAATGTTTGATCGGGAAAATTATTTCTTTAAATAGGATCATCTCTCGATCCGCTGACAAGAGCTTGCCATTTTTCAAATTATTGCGGAAATCAAAAGATTTCGAATGGAGTGCTGAATGTGACAAGGCTTTTGATGATCTAAAAGCATATTTAACCTCACCACCGATGTTGGCCAAGCCCTCTGATGGAGAACCCTTGTACCTTTACATAGCCGTTTCAGAGGAGGCTATTAGTTCGGTATTGGTAAAATTAGAGAAATCAGAGCACAAGCAAATCTATTATTTGAGCAAATTGTTGCAGGTTGCTGAAAAAAATTACATGGAGATCGAGAAATTCGCACTCGCTTTGGTAGTAGCTGCACGAAGATTGAGGCCCTATTTTCAGACTTGTAAGATTATTGTTTTAACTAACCAACCATTAAGACAGGTTTTATCAAAGCCAGAAACGTCCGACAGATTAATAAAATGGGCAGTCGAGTTGGGTCAATTCGAAATTGAGTACCTACCTCGAACCGCAATAAAAGCTCAGGTGCTAGCTGACTTCCTAGTCGAATCCACCAGCTTGAAAAACCTAGAGAACGAACCGACTTCCGAAGTAAATGTGGTTAAAGAGGTTAAGGATCCAGTTTGGTTGATGCACGTGGACGGCTCCTCGACCAAGGAAGAAGGTGGAGCAGGAATTCATTTTCAAGGACCTTGTGGCGAGGATTTGAGTTACGCCGTTACCTTGGACTTTGTCGTTACGAACAACGAAGCAGAGTACGAAGCTCTGATCGCGGGATTAGAAATGGCCCTGAAAGCAAAGGTAAATTCAATTATTGTGTTAACCGATTCCGAACTTGTCCATAGGCAGGTTAAAGGCGTCTATGAGGCCAAAGAATTCAACATGATTAAATATTTGAACAAAGCCAAAAGTTTGATCTCACAATTCGAAAAGTTCGATATTCAGCCCATTCCGAGAGAAGAAAATCTATGGGCTGACTTGCTATCAAAATTTACCGGTGTTGCGGATGGGAAGAACGAAAGGGTAATTACATGGCTTTTGTCGAATGCATCTGCCATCGATCTAGATGCTACTCCTTGTATTGATGTCATGGAAATTGACGAGCAAATGATCTCTTGGATCGATCCTTTCATCGATTATTTAAAGGAAGGAAAACTACCTGAAAATACCAATGAAGCCCGAAGAATCAAGTACCGAGCTCCGTCATTTATCTTAATTGATGGTCAACTCTATAAGCGATCCTCCTCTGGAATCTTATTGAAATGTGTTTCCGAAGGTCGGTATCATATAATTTTGAAGGAGGTTCACGAGGGAGAAGCAGGGAATCACTGTGGCGCTCGAGAATTAGCTCTAAAATGTTCGAGAGCAGGATATTTTTGGCCCACTCTTATTTCTGACTCAGTTGATTATGTGCATAAATGTCACCATTGTCAAATTCATTCGAATTTGATCCATCAGCCAGCTGAACAAATGCACTCTATTCCGATCTGTTGGCCTTTTGACAAATGGGGAATCAATATTGTAGGTCTTTTTCCAACGGCCAGGGCTAAGAAAAACTATGTATTGGTCGCTGTAGAATATTTTGGCAAATGGATAGAATGCGTTGCTCTAACTAAGATCAGTCAGTTTCAAGTCATTAATTTCCTATGGAAGAACATTGTCTGCAGATTCGGGATTCCTAGAGTTTTAATCTCCGATAATGAAACACAATTCCCCGGTAGAAAAGTCATGGATTGGTGCGAAAATTTTGGGATACAACAAAATTTTGCATCAGTAGGGCACCCGCAGGCTAATGGACAAACAGAAGTTGTAAATAGAGAGATCGTTCGATCTCTGGAGAAGCGCTTATATGATGCAAAGGGTAAGTGGCTCGATGAACTTCCAGGAGTTTTATGGGCTAATAGGACCACTGTGAAAGCAGCTACGGGAGAAACTCCTTTCAGCTTAGTTTACGGATCGGAAGCTGTTATTCCCATCGAAAATATTATAGCTTCTCCCAAGGGTTGAATTTTATGATTCCGAAAAGAATCAATCATGGAGAGAAATGGAGGTCGATCATGCCGACAGCAAAAGGGATCGTGCTAAGGTGAAAATCCAGGCTATGAAGTCCAACATGGAAAGGGCCTATAATCACAAAGTTAGAATCCGAACCTTTAAAGTTGGAGATCTAGTGCTCAAAAAGGTAGAGGTTTCAAAGCATGTTGGCAAACTTCAGCCTAATTGGGATGGACCTTATATAATCGTCGAGGTCGGGAAGAAAGGTTCTTACAAGATTGCGCATCCAAATGGAGAAGTCCTGCCTCGGGCTTGGAATGCTGTTAATTTAAGAAGATATTATGGAAGATAAAGACTATCTAGCAATTTCTAGCCTATCTTTTATTTTGCTATCTCGTTTTGTTTCAGTTTATTTTATGTCATCAAGGATTATCTATTCAATGAAAAGTCTAATTCGCCAGAAATATTATTAATTCATCTATTCAAGGAAAAGTTTAATTCGCCAGAGATATTATTAATTCATCTATTCAATGAAAAGTCTATTCGCCACAGATATTATTAATTCATTATCTGATCATAAAGATATTATGAGGCTATGCCCAATCTCTAAATATATCAATCAAATATGAAACAAGGGTGAAAGCTGTTGCTAAGACCCTAGAAGAAAAATTGACCAAGGGTGAAAGTCGTTGCTATACCCCTTGGATCAGCGAAATGGGTGACGACCCTCGAAATCGACTAAGGGTGAAAGCCGTTGCTACGCCCCTTAGATCGAAAATAAAAAAAAAAATGGGTGAAAGCTGTTGCTACGACCTTCGAAATCGAATAAGGGTGAAAGCTGTTGCTACGCCTCTTAGATCAAAAATAAAAGAAAATGGGTGAAAGCTGTTGCTACGACCCTCAAAATCGACTATGGGTGAAAGTTGTTGCTATGACCCTCGAAATCGACTAAGGGTGAAAGCCATTGCTACGCCCCTTAGATCGAAAATAAAAGAAAATGGGTGAAAGCTGTTGCTACGACCCTCGAAATCGACTAAGGGTGAAAGCTGTTGCTACGCCCCTTAGATCGAAAATAAAAGAAAATGGGTGAAAGTTGTTGCTACGACCCTCGAAATCGACTAAGGGTGAAAGCTGTTGCTACGCCCCTTAGATCGAAAATAAAAGAAAATGGGTGAAAGCTGTTGCTACGACCCTCGAAATCGACTAAGGGTGAAAGCCGTTGCCATGCCCCTTAGATCGAAAATAAAAGAAAATGGTTGAAAGCTGTTGCTACGACCCTCGAAATCGACTAAGGGTGAAAGTTGTTGCTACGCCCCTTAGATCGAAAATAAAAAAAAAAAAAAACGGGTGAAAGTTGTTGCTACGACCCTTAAAATCGACTAAGGGTGAAAGCTATTGTTATGCCCCTTAGATCGAAAATAAAAGCAAACGGATGAAAGCTGTTGCTACGACACTTGAAATCGACTAAGGGTGAAAGCCGTTGCTATGCCCCTTAGCTTAAGCCGTCGAAAATTTTCCAATCATATCAGTGAACGAATTTCAAATTGCAATGATCGAGATTTGTGAAGAATATCAAAGAAATACCAATTATCGATTATCCTGATTAAGCAGCAACGCAAGTTCAGTAATTTTTTAATAGTTCTCAGAATTGGGTGTTCGATTATTTTGTCAAAGAGCAATCTTATTGAGGTGCGAGCAAGAAAAGCAAAGGAATTTACAAGAACAATGAAGTAAAAAATAAACCTTTATTTCATAAGCTTTCAAATATTTACAAAAGATTTCAGTGCTAATCTATTACAGTAAGTAAATTCGAGCTAAAATTTGAAGGTTACATTCAGTGCTATCCTATTACAAAGGACAAGCTCTACACTAGGGATCTTCGTTCAATCACCGGGGCTGAGTAGAGCTACTTCTGCATCTACCCTTCATCCAAGAATGCAGGGGTCGGGTCAGTAGGGATTTTTCCAGCATTCTTGCTACCGCTCTCCTGCTGGTTAGCTCACACGATCACCAAGGTCGAAGCAGCAGGTAGCAATCCCTAAAGAAATTATTCCATGCAATCTCAAAGGCAACATTCTTCAAGAAACATCTTGAAGAAGTTGAGATCGAGAGCTGGAAAACTCCTCCCGGAGTTGACCCACTATCCGACTGGGTGGAGCGACAGGATACAGGAGTCCGAGCTTGTCTTGGATATATGATATCCGAGAAAGCAGGTCGTCTGCCGATATCCTAGTCGCAATGCTATTTGTCTGTCGATATTCTAGTCGAAGCAAAAGTTTCTTTGGAAGCAAAGGAAAAGAAAGTACAAATTCGAATCTCGAACATTTTTATGGGGGATAAATGATTGGCCATTAAAGAAGGTAAAAAATCGTGCATACAGATCGAACAAATTTTTTTACAAGAAAAGTAAAAATACGATGGTAAAATGAGAACCAGTCAGAAGTATTTATAGGGGAAGGAAATAAACACAAATGGCTCAGATCTCCTGGAATGAACGGTCGTGATACGAGCGATAAATGCGCCGACGATTCCGCTTCCCGATGAATAGGGGACTGTTTGGATAAAAAGGATAAATCGTTGGACTCGAGATCGGAAATTTGAATTATCCAAAACCATCTGTCGAAAGAGAACATTCGAACATTCGCATCAGTACATTTGCGCCCGCTATACAAAGATCGAATAGTAGTAACAATTATCAAAGCATAAAATATTTTATGACAATTATGCTCGGAATAGGTTGATTAAAAAGTGGAGAACATGCCAGCATAATTAAGAGAATAGATATAGCCATCGAAGAACGGCATAACTATCATAAAAATGGCGCATGGCCCAGTACACGGTCTGAAATGCAGAAACGGAAACACACGAAACAAATTAAAACTTATTCAGAGTTACAACACAAATGCGAAATGGAAAGATAAAATTACAACAGGTTCAACAATTAAGGCATCTACAGAAGTTTATTATCAGAGAAAATCTTCCGAAGCTCGGCACTGCGGTCATCATACCCACGAGCATAAGCCTTCTGTTCACGAAGCTCAAAGTCCTTCTTTTCCTGCTCATAAATTCCTTTGAGCGCTTCGAGCTCTTTGCTCAACTGTTGGTGGATTTCTTCCCCCTGATCCTTGGCGGCCTTCTCCTTCTCTAAAGCCAGTTTCTCCTCGAATACACGGTCCAATTCGGTTTTCTTCTTCTCCAGTTCGAGGGCAACAACAGCATATTGGCTCAATTCCCGCTCAGCTAACACTTTGAGCTCGAGGAACTCTTGTCTAGCCTACTTTACGAATGAATGGGTTAGTATAAAAAAAAAAAGGGCTTTTTCCCTTAGATCCAGATTGAAACAATTCTGAAGGGCTTTTTCCTTAGACACGCCCGCTTCAGAAATGGAGATATCAGCCTGCAGAAGACTCTTAACAGGATTCTCGAGTACCACTTTCGGAGCAGACTCATCTTTCAGCGGGGAAGAAAAGATCACAGGAGAAGCAGAAGCAGCGCAAGGGTCGAAAAGATCCTCAACTTTCGAGGATTCAGCTGTTGCTCCAGAAACTAAAGAGCCTTCACCAGTATCTGTCAGTTTAAGTTTCTTGCCCAAACTTCCTTTCGGGGAACCAGCTGCAGAATGACCGGCCAACAACTCATTTCCAGATACAAGCTTCTGCAAGGTCTCAATGGGGTGATCCCATCATAATAAGGCCTTTTATGCGAAGCAAGAACCGAAGCCTTCTGTCTAGCCAACGCTCGTTTGGAATTATCAAGAGGTTTCGACGGGGAGCCCTCAGATTCCTCGTCGAGATCCTCATCTAAAATCGATTTGCTAGGAATAATCTTGACATGTTTGGTTGAAGCCTGCTTTTCTTTCTTAGTCTCCCCTCCCTTAGAGGCTTTGGGGGAAGACGCGGATGTTTTTGGAGAAGACCTGGAGGACTTCTTATCCTTCGTCGACTTCTGATCTTTGGGCGGACCTTTGCTCTTGGAGCCACCCAACAACGACTGGGGATCGATAGCTTTACCCAATATTTGATCCATGATGAGCGAAGAAATAAATTTGAAAGTTCGAAAATAAATATTAAGCGTGGAGCTCCGATCTCAATGCTTAAGAGTTATAGGCAAAATGATTTAAAACAGTCCTTGTATTTATAGAGGCTACACCCTACCTTTACAATAATTGAACCGGTCCGACTCTCAAGAAATTCAATAAGGAACTATAGAATTCGACCAGAAAAATAAAGAAAACTTCGAACGGTAAAAAGGCAAAATGTGGATAAACAAGTATTTACAAGTTAAGGATTTTATGGATTATATAAAACGAAAAACATTGAGGAAGAATCCTATTACACCAACTATTACTCCCATTACATAGCTGCGATCGGATTTCTAGATACTAGACTTTGAATCACTTCCTTCCAAGCTAACTGACCCATTGCCTGAGCTGCCGTTACCTTCGCCGTCACCACCCGATTGCCCTACTTAACGTTCGAGTTGATCATTTTGCTCATCGGATTCGCCATCTATGTCAACATAATGATCTTTCCCTAAGGCAGATTGGGGATCATTGCCGGATAACTCAAGCAAATTAGGATTCGGCATTGGAACGCCAAATTCCTCAACAAACGGGGCAAAATGTTGATCTTGCCAGCTCAAGGTTTCCTTGGGCAATGACGAAACTTTGTAGTCTTTTCCTTCAGCATTCTTATAAGGATCCATATGTCGAAAATATTCATCCATCTTGTCCGGAATTATCTCGGTCGAGACTAGCTGTTGAACCCCTTTGTAGAAAATCGTTTGGAGAATCCCGCCTATCCTTCTTCGAACCAAGGGATCAAGAACAGGAGACTTCAAAAACTCTCGTATAGCTGGGATCACTGCCTTTTCCCACCCCTGAGAATATGCACGCTCGGAGTCTCGTATGGCTTGTTCGAGCTCAACCTTAGCTTTCTTAAGCTCTTCCTCAAGAGCACTCTTCTCCTTACACTACAAGAAAATTAGCTTTTTATTACAAAAGTAAAACCGTAATAAAAAGCCAATTTTCGTAATTAAAACCCTTTTGTTACGGGTTTGTTACGAATTTTCTGCTGTAATATATACTGGCGTAGCAAATGCTTTGTTACGGTTTAAATATCGTAACAAAAGGTATTTATTATGAATTTTCGTAATAAATAGTTGTAGAAATGCCAACATTTTGTTACGGTAGTGTAAGGCGTAAAGAAAAGCACATTTTTTGTTACAATATTTTTGTATTTGTTACGGCCACATTTTAGTAACCAAACATAATTTTTTGTTTGCAGGTAATAATTAGGCCTACAATATCATAATAAATATTTGCATTTTTTTAGGCATTTCACTAAAACAAAAACTATTATATTTCAATATAAAACACATACACAAATGTTATTTCAAAATGAAGATATATTGATCGAAATAATCGCTTACAAGGAGGAGGATATACCCTTACCCCCAATGAGTATTACAAAGAATATTACAAAAACTATAAGTAAAGGTACGCAGATATTAAGTAATAAACTCACAAAATCTACACACGAGTGGCAACTTGCAGTTAACCTCCCTTATCAAATCAAAACGGCGAAAAAAAGCTTCCGAACAATACCTAACACCTTCACAATCAGCAACATTCAGCACCAAAAAAGCCTTAGCCGAATCAACAGTTCACGCAACAAATCAAGCCAATAAGAAATCAACAAACCAGCACTAGAGATTGTCCACAAGTAACGACAAACCTGAGAAAAGGTACCAACAATAAATAAAAATTGTTAAAATATTGTTTAGCTATCACCTGTAAGAAAGAAAATTCCCATTAATTATACATTATATTCAAATAGATATAATAAGGTATATGCATAGGTATCTAAACTGAGAGGGGGAATGGATTAGATACCTGTGTCATGCCTTTACGGTTCATCCTAAATCTTTTAACTTCCCAATTTCCAGTAGAAAGAGTTATTTCTAAACCAACAGTAATGCGCTCTGTTAATATCTTCTGAAAATGCACAACATGAAATGTCAAAACATAACAAGTTCACACCATACATTGAATCAAATGTATCAACGATTTATTAAAAATGGTTATAAAATATAAATACTACCATAATAAACCTATAACAAAGATGCTGCAACATAAATAACGGAGTAATGGACCCTGGAGTGATGAATTTAAATACCATAATAAACCTATAAGAAAGTCAAGCTAGCAGTGATGAATTTCCATCTTCCCAGCTCAATCCCAAATAATCATCTCCCCTTCATCAAAGACAAATAATCTTAGAACAAAAACATCAGAACAGGAACGAACCATCTAAGACTTTTTCATGTGCTAAAAACTTAATTTATACTATACCTTTGTTTCATTAATAGACTAAGATACTACAGCAAAACAACAACCATAAAACAAATCAATTATAAAATGCTGACATGCACGCATTCAGAACCAAACATGTGGATGTTTGCATGTTCTTTGCCTAGATCTGTTAGCACATTTGTTCTTGAATACGTTGTAAAACCCTCTTTGTGGGAGTATAGCATAAGTGCAGTAGTTTACACCATCAAGAGCATGCAATCCATGTGCAGCTTGAATTTCCACAAGTTGTTCTATATTTCTTTTCCCACATTAAAAAAAAAATTAAGTTATCAATTAAAATACTTTTATGTAGTGAAGTTACAAACCTGAGAAATGTCAAACCGAGGTTTTGATAAGATACGATCCATAGCCGCTTGGGCATCCTCATTCATAGTCTTACCATAACCAATAACGAGGACAAAATATTGGTATAAACAAGAAGATGGCAAACATACCTCAAAAAGCAATGATAGTAGTTGCCCCGATAATTAAAGCCTTTTGTTCCCCACATAATCCTTAAAACAATTTTAAAGTATTATGGAACACATAGTCAAACACCAAATGCAAAGTTTTACATATAGTTTGACAGTAAGCTTTGGAAAGCATAAGTAACATTTGCAGGAAAATTATCTAGAATGTACGGAGACATAACAATAAGTATAATTAGCAATTAGACACAAAAATAACCAATATACAGGACAAAGGAAGCTAAATAAAAATAAATAATTGCCCATCTAAATCAGATACAACTTCTCAAAGCGTCACTTTTCAAACCTTGGAACTGGTTAGTTTAGTTTACTCTTAAACAAGCACAAAAGAAAAATGCCGGCATTTCCTGTGCTGGCTTCGAAGATAAAATTTCTTGCTGCCACGATTTGGTAACAAATGGGATTATCCTTAAGAATAAATGGCAAACTGCAATAGGGTCTATGGTTAAACATTGGTGTTGAATGAGAGCCTTAATAGGCAGCAGATATAATGGGATTCAACACAACTCCTGAAGTCAGGAGACAAAAGGATTCCGCAAGAGTTGGGCCTTTTAGTAGACAACCTTTCAGGCAAGAATTCACATGTCAAATTCCAATTAACAGAAGAGGTCGTGGGCGATGTAGATTGGTAAGGACAAATTTTCTTTGAATTCTAAAATCCTTTCTAACACCAGGAAATCAGTAGCCTTTCTTGCAGAAAATAAATTTACCAGCAGGGTAAGTAACAACTTCTGATACAGAAAATATTCAAGTCAATGTCTCATCTCCAGAGACTGTTCTTTGATTCAACACGGGTGGCGTGTGTCCAAAATAAGTGTCAAACCAAACAAATTTCATCCTCCCCCCAACACAAAAAAACCTTCTCCACTTCCAACTTCTACTTAATATAGGAATTAAAAATGGCCAAATGTTCAAATTATTTGTTTTAACACAAAATAAGTAGGAATATAGTTTACTGAAGGGGCGTGAGTAAAATAATCAGGCCATGTAGGATTATATGCAGAGGCACCAAATACTTGATGACCCCCCCTTCCCCAACGCACACACACCCTTCCCAATTTCCAGCTTCTACTTAATATAGGAATTAAAAATGACCAAATGTATCATTATCTTCTTTCACACAAATTAAGTAGGAATACAGTGACGTGAGTGAAATAATCAGACATTGTAGGATGATATGCAGAGGTATGAAATACTTAATGACCCCTACCAGAGATTTTGACGATAAAATGGAAAACCGCGCATGCAGAATTTTTCGGAAGAGAAAGACCACCTCCAAGGAAAACTAGTTTTTTTAAATATTATGGAGTACCTTGATAAGAATATTAGTGGTTCTTTTAATTTCAATTTGATTCGCACATCAGGACTTGGAATACAGTTAGACTCAACGGAAATTAAGCAGCATAATAAAATTCACATCAATTAGCTTATACAATTAGAATGTACATGTAAACTAACTAGGTCACAATAGAATGAGTTAATAATCAAGTACGAAATATCCATAGTACTAATTCTTTAGTTCTTTAAAGTGGCAAATGAGCATCTGTACCTTATTGTCCACTGCATTCAACCTAAGCTAGAATACAATTACATTGTATTTAACAAAGAAATAAAACAAAGCATAGCTAACAAGCAACATAAGCTATAACTAGTCAACCTCAACATACTTAATGCGAAGTATTTGCAACAAGAAAATATGGATGAAAAGCCTTAGTAATAACCCAATGAAATTTTCATAAAATACCTTTTGTAAGATACAACAATCAACTTTGAATCTTGTGCAGGCAAATTGTTATGCTTCTTGGCTCGATTGCGACTTTATATACAAGAATTGACTGCACGGGAATGCCAATATCTCAAAATCTAACAAACCAAAATGATATTAGAACACAATCAAAATCAAAATGGTAAAATATGCTAATTACTTTCAAAAACTAAAAATGGTAAATCAATAAAAGTACGGGGGGTGATTTTGAACAGGGGTAGAACCTGTGGGCTGCTTATGCAATTTACTCATCTTCCCCAAGGCTTCTTCACGTAGAACACCTGTAATAGAATAAAATTATCAAACCCAACTTTCAATCAACAAAAATTCAAGCAAACCACACCAAATTGAATAAAATAACAGCTGAAACAAACCCTTTAGAACCAAAATAACCACAAAATCAGCACAAATCCATGAAAAAGTAAATTCGTAGAAAGAGGGGAAGAACACCCGAACTTCTACCACTGAAATTGGCAGGAATTGATGAAATTTCCATAAAATTAAAGTTTGAATATGCTCAGCAACGTGATTACAGCGGAGAAACACAAAGAAAAGCCAGAAATTCGTAGAAATCAAAATTCCGCAATTGGGGATCGTAAAACCTAAATTCCTCAATCTCCAAAATGTGATTCAGTAACCAGATTAAACGGCCAAAAATGTATATTCAGTGAGATGCGCGAGCTATAGACGAGCACAACTAGCACAAAAATTGAAAAAACTGACCACAAATGACCGAGTCATAGCCTGAGAAGATGAACGGGATGCGGACTGTGTACATAGTAGAGAGTAGATAGAGAATTCGTAGAGAGTAGATAGTAGAGAAAGAATTTTCAAAAACTCCTTTTCTTTTAATGTAGCCAGAGAGGAAAACATTGTTATGGAGCCAAAAAAATTTAGCCCAATAGTTTTTATTACACTATTAAAATTTAGTAACAAATAACTATGATCTTACGTGATTTTGTTTGTTCGATCCGAGTGGTGTAAATGCTATGCTAATGATTGTAAGTAGAAATAAAAGATCAATAGTATTTGTATTCGGAATGATTGAGTACAAATTACAAGTATTATGAGTCCTATTCGAGCATTACTGGATGCCGTACAAGCAAGAGGGTGAAATACGTACAAGACAACCTATACTATTCTTCCTAAGTAGTTCCGAGCAGCAGCCTCGGAGGAAGAGCACCTGGGAAGTTGTGTCTCGTCATAAATGCTTGGGGTATTTATAGCTGAGATCTGGAACCAGGTGAACCACCCACGGATGTGCGTTTCTCAGCCCATGAGCCTGGGCCTGAGCTCGGCCCAACAGTGATTTTGGACACTAAGCTTCCTTTGTAGAATCAGCGTAGGATTCTTGAGCTTTGGGGCTCGAATTTATGCTCATGAGATCGAGATTGGCGAATTCCGACCTTGCCAGACCGCAGTTATGCTGAATCCAAGTTACCCCTCATCAATACTCCCCCACTTCTCGAGCGTAAAGAGGAGCTTAAGCTCGAAGAAGTATAAATTGCTCCGAACGCTAGGACGAGACGAGCCATTTTACGATATGTTTCGGATGTGCCTCGTTAAAAACCTAACTCGAAAAAACCCTTTGGGATAAAAACCGAGCTAGGGAAAAAGAGTGCACATCTTGGAAACGATATAATGGCATCGTCTTGAAATTACCTTGGTTATCTGTGGATTGGTGTAAAAATATGGAATTGATATCCGAGAAAAATATCTTTTCAAACGTCGGACTTCAGTTCATGATTCCGGAAAATATAGGGGTCATACGTGCAATTATTGGAAATATAATTTTTGAATCCACCCTGAGGGAGCCCAACCGTCGCGGTTACTCGGGGACTAGTTTGCAATTTCCCATTTTATCCCTGTATATATATATGCTGATCGTGGGCCGCTGACCTACATAAGTTCTAAGAAAACCCTAGATCGGAGCGAACAGATCGGTAAGCGAATTTTTGCAATTTCTTCGACCAGTTTCCATACATTCAATGTGTCCGGCACCGTGGATCTTAAAGGCAAGTCACAAGTATTGGATGACCGAGAGAGTGGTCCTGAGGAGAGACAGACTGAGGAAATTCGACCGTCCTTTGCGGAGAATCCGAGCCCCAATTCCGACTCCAACAGAGAGGAAAGAGAATCGGTTAACGGATCAGAAGACAGCGGAGATAATAGCTTGACTGAGGTGTCAGTCTCCGACGAGGAAACCGAAGAGGATGACGACCTTCCTTTAGGGAAAAATGAGCAAATGAAGTATATCATAGGCGGTCGGGTCGTGGTTACAATCCTTAATTGGTTAGAACCGTCGACCAGTGCGGGGCTAAACATGACTGAGGATGGGGCGGATGATACCGTTTGCCGCTACATCGAACGAGATCGGGAAGAATTGGAGGTAGAATTTGGCAAGTATATTGGCACTGGGTATTCTATTGTCATTCCGACCCCTGAACAGCGGGTCACCGATCCTCCTGAAGGGTGTCAAGCTTTTTATGCTAAACAATTCCTCTATGGTTTACGTATTACCTTCGCACCTTTAATACGCAGCATTCTGGAAGCTTTTAAGCTTGCTCCTTCTCAAATACTGCCGAATTCGATTGGGCTTATAATAGCCTTTTGCGTCCTGATGAAAGCTAAAGGAAAGAAGGCAGCTTTCCAGAATTTTTGGCGAATTTTCCAAATTAGCTCCTCCACGGCTTCGAACGCCGGTTATGTATGATTTTCTCAGAGGCCGAATATATCAATTTTATCGACCAATGTCAGTAGCAATTCAAAAGGCTGGAAACGGGAATTCATTTTTGTTCGTGGCCCAGACTCTCCACCTTCTGCGGATAATCCCGAGCCTATTCCACACATATGGCCCGGAGCGAAGTCGTGGATCTATGGCGGACGACGTCTTAGGGGAAAAATGGGCCATGACATCTCGGATGAGTTCCTGCAATCCCTTCGAACTGACCTTCATCAGACTCCTTTGATGACTCAAGAGGCGATTTTGCGTTTGGCTGGGCTCAGCTCGTGCTCTTTTCCCGTGCCTGAGATCAACTATGGAAAAGCTCTGATCATTCCGAATAATAATCCATCCGAGCAAACTGGAACGGTCGAAGGTGAGGTCAACCATGCTGTTGCTCCTTCTACTTTGGGTATGTCAAATTATCATATTCATTTCAATTTATCTTTCTGTAATCAAAGCTAATTCCCTTGTATTTCACAGCTGGGATCGTTGATAAGTTCCGAACGTCGATAGCTGGTTCGGTTGTTGTTTCCTTTTCGAAGGGCAACCTGGGTCGACCTCGCCATCAAAAATCAAAGGTTTCCAGTAAGGTTGTAAAATCCGCTCCTGGGGCCAATACCACCGCGGTTTCGAATGCTATGATGACTTTTCCCCAAACTGCCATTGCGGGAACTTCCCAACCTCATTCTGCAATCGAGGGAACTTCCCAATTCCGAGCTTTCAATCTTCGGTCCATTTTTCCAACTGGCTCTTCCAATCCGAACGAGGCGGGACTCAGCCATTATACCCTAAAAGAGATCCGAGCTCAGGAGATACTAGAATCGAGAATGGCTCGTAAGAGAAGTAGCGATACCCCCGAGTCTTCTAGAAGGGTGAAGCCTTTTGGTCGAGGACCGGGTCCAATCCAATGTCGGTTAGGCCATTCCGAGCCGGACCTGGCTGATTTCACAGAGGATCATCTCCAAGGACCAAGGGCTGCTGGATTCCCGGAGAACGGAACCATCGAGTCCGATTTGGGCCCAGATGGTGAACATGCAGTGGGTAAGTCTCTTCGGATATTCATGGCCGGGAGATTTAAGGACGACAATACCACACTGTTTCTTAAAAATGACTTTGAAATTGCTGGTGATTATGCTTATGCTCTCCAAAAGGTATATAAGTTTTTAACATATATTAACTTTTCCTCAAGATCTTTGCTTCATCAATAATATTTATTTTCTTCTCTAGGTCGGAGACTTATTCAGTCATCAAGCTTACCGACTGGCCACATTAAACGAGGAGTCTCAGATGGTTCAGAATGCCCTTCACGATATCCTAAGGGAAGAGGCTACCAAGGCTGATCAGTTGAGGGATACTATGAATAAGTTATCTGAGGTTGAGAAGGAGCTTGAGGTAGCTAAGAAGGATCGTGAGGGAAAAAGAGCCCTCGAGGAAGAGGTAATCAAATTGAAATCGGATCTCGAGCAGGCTAAGGCATTATCCGAACAGGCGCATGCTCGAGGCCGAGAAGAAGGCAGACTTCCCGCCATAAGAGAATTTTTAAAGTCACCCTTTCTTGATGCCTTAGTTCGTTTGCGGTCGGGTGAAGTTAATCATGCCTTTTATTATAAAGGAATTCAGCAGCTCCTCACAGCCGGAAGGATTCAAGGCACCATTGACGATTATCTACCTTATATGGATCCTTATAAGAACATTTTCGGAAAAAATTACAAGGCTTCTTCTCTTCCTCCCAAGCTCGAGGGCTTAGCCGACCATGAGTTCGCTCCATTTCTTAATGAATTTGGAGTGCCGATGCCAAATCCTGACGTGCTCGAAGCGCAATCCGAGGATGAAGATGTGGATATTGAAGGGGATTCCCGCGACCAGGGAGAGCAAGGCACTCCATCTTCCGACTCAAGTAAATCTGCAGCTGAAGTGCAAAGTAATGATGAAGAAGAAAACTGCTCGAGTAGTGATGATTCTGATAGCTCAGAATGCGATTCTAGTGAAGGGAAAGAGCAAGAGAGATCCGACAATGGTTCTGGCGTGAAGGAATCCAGCCGTTAACAATTACCATGTAATAGGATTTACTTAGCGAACTATTGTAATTGCGGATTTGTTTTTATAGTCTCCTGTCTTTTTTATTCGGTGGATGCTTGAATTTAATTTAGTGCCATGTTTAATTTAGTGCCATGTTGACCATTTTGTTGAACTTTAGAACGTCTTTCTTGCATACTTGGTCGCGTCATCGAATCTTTCTTGGGAGTGGTTATTTACCAATTTTTGTAATTCGCATGATGCCGCGTCTCTTATAAATACTAAGGCCATTTTACCTTGCCTTTACGATAACATCATACACAGTGATCGGAGCCTCAGGAAATTGTTACGGTCGAATAATCATCCGAAAACCAAGAGATGAATGAAAATTCGAACGTCTCTGTAATTCCTTCCGTGCCTTCCCTCAAACCCAATGATGGTAGAAATATAAAGAAAAAGAGACAAGCTCCGGTTAAGTCCATTACATCCGACAAGCTGATCTTCGATGGAGGAGGTAAATCTTCGACTGTCGCCCTTTCTTCATACTTGAAAACCAAGGGCTCAAACAAGAAAATTAAAAAGGTTTCTTTTGGGGAGGATGTATCTGTGCGCACATCTTTTCCTGTTCGGTCCGCGCCTTCGAAGGTTGCTGAGCCTTTCAATTTATTGTTTCCTTCTGCCGTTTCTTCCTTGAAGAGGGATATAATTCATTTCGACAAAGTATCACATGAGAAATCCGATCTCAGCCTTCTTCAGGCCAATATCTCTATCTCCGAGGCGATTCTATCAAACGGAGAATATTCTTCGTTCTTGTTTCAGTCTGGGTCGGATTTTCTTGCCCGGGTAATTCTTGCTAATTTCCTTATCCTGGTTTTCTAGTTTCTTTATTTTTAGCCTTGATATATCTTCTTATAAGTTCAGGTTGGCAAAGAGTTTTCCGGGCTCTATGCGTTGGCAAAGCGTGAGATCGAACAACGGACTACCATTACTCTCGAGCTGGCCAGGAAGAAGGTTGAGCTGGATCACACGCTGGAAGCTAACAGATTTTTTAAGGAGTAACTGTCTCAGGATGAGTTGTGCTCGGAATTAGAGAGACTCAAAGATATCTACGAACGTGAGAAGAAAAATTCCGAGCTTCGGGAGAGGGAAGCTTGTACTCGTGGGTATGCTGATCGCAGTGCTGAAGTTCGAAAAATCCTTTCCGAGAATAATTTCGTTTAGTTGTATTAAGATTTTCCTTCGTTGTAACATAAGCTTGCTAAGATTTTTTTTGTTGTAACACAATCTTGTTGTAACGATAATATTGTCGAAATGTTGTTCTTTCTTCTATCTTCTATCTCCCTTTTTTTTTTTTTTTTTTTTTTTTTTTTGCGAAGTGGGATGGGCAGAGCGTTTAATGCTCGTATCGTGGCCGTTCATCCCACCAGATCTACACCGTTGATGCTAAATTCCTCCCCCTATATATAGTTCCAAAATTACCTTTATATTTTTACTTGTCTGTAAATGTTTCGTTCGATCGGCATGGTTGTGTTTTTACTCCCATCAATCAATTTCATGATCCACTTGATCTCTGCGATTAAAATGTTCGAGATTCGGATTCGAACTTTCTTTCTCGAGCTCCTCAGCGTCCCTATATGGGAAACAATTTCGACTAGGGTATCGACAGGCGAAAAGGATTGCGACTAGGGTACCGGCAGGCGACCTGCTTCTTTGGAGTCATCTCTCCTGAGACGGGTTAGAATTCTGATATCCTGTCGCTTTTTCCGGTCGGTTAGTGGAATGAGTATTCTAATTGGATATGCTTCCTCCTTCCCTTGACCGGATAATAGTTTTAAAGAGCTAGTGGGGGTCCGGTAGCAAGAATGCTGGAAAACTGTTTCCTTGCCGCTGGTCTTTCTTTTAAGCTTGTGATCGTCATTGTTTATGGACGAAGGTCTTGAATTTGCTACGAGAGGAGGCAAGATCCAATCTTGTTCCCCTATTTTTCCTCATCTGGCTCGAAGACCTCTAGCTTATTCGTAGCATTTTGTAGTAGGATAGGAACAAATGTAACATTTTTGAATTCGAATCTTCTTGTTGTATCTTTATCTCTGTATTTCGATGAATCATTTGTAATTGTTCGAACAGCTTATAAATGCAACTGTTTATCTTTACATTATTCTTTTCCTATCTTTATTTTAACGGATCCTGACTCCGATCTTCTGCCATTTCATTAATTTATAAGGCAAGTCGAAAATCTTTAACGGAAATGAACTTTTATCCCCGTCGCCTAATGATTCTCGGCCTTGTAACTTCATAGAACAACTTTCAAATAATATTGCCTTTTTTGAACACAAAATTCTTGGGGATTCCCCAAGTTCGAAGGAATATTTTCCTTAGCTCGAATAATATTCTTGACCTTTAATTCATCAACCGCGCCGAAGAGATGTGACAGAATTTCGATCGAACCTGATTATAATTTCAATCTAAGGGGCGTAGCAACGGCTTTCACCCTTAGTCGTTTCAGAGCGTTTTTAGCCCGAGGGTCGTAGCAACGACTTTCACCCATTTAATAATTTCGATCTAAGGGGCTTAGCAACGGCTTTCACCCTTAGTCGTTTCAGAGCATTTTTAGCCCGAGGGTCGTAGCAACGGCTTTCACCTATTTAATAATTTCGATCTAAGGGGCATAGCAACGGCTTTCACCCTTAGTCGTTTCAGAGCATTTTTAGCCCGAGGGTCGTAGCAACGACTTTCACCCATTTAATAATTTCGATCTAAGGGGCATAGCAACGGCTTTCACCCTTAGTCGTTTCAGAGCATTTTTAGCCCGATGGTCGTAGCAACGGCTTTCACCCATTTAATAATTTCGATCTAAGGGGCATAGCAATGGCTTTCACCCTTAGTCGTTTCAGAGCATTTTTAGCCCGAGGGTCGTAGCAACGGCTTTCACCCATTTAATAATTTCGATCTAAGGGGCATAGCAACGGCTTTCACCCTTAGTCGTTTCAGAGCATGTTTAGCCCGAGGGTCGTAGCAACGGCTTTCACCCATTTAATAATTTCGATCTAAGGGGCATAGCAACGACTTTCACCCTTAGTCGTTTCAGAGCATTTTTAGCCCGAGGGTCGCAGCAACGACTTTCACCCATTTGATAATTTCGATCTAAGGGGCATAGCAACGGCTTTCACCTTTAGTCGTTTCAGAGCATTTTTAGCCCGAGGGTCGTAGCAACGACTTTCACCCATTTAATAATTTCGATCTAAGGGGCATAGCAACGGCTTTCACCCTTAGTCGTTACAGAGCATTTTTAGCCCAAGGGTCGTCACCCATTTTTAATTTTTTCGATCCAAGGGGTGTAGCAATGGCTTTCACCCTTGGTCAATCTTCGAGGGTCGTAGCAACAGCTTTCACCCTTTTAAATAGTAGATGGAGACAAATAGAGATTGATAATAGATGAATAGAGATCGAGAATATCAGAATATGACGAATAAATAGGAAATTCGGCGAAATGAACTTTCATTGAATAAATAACTCAGCCGAAATAAACTTTCATTGAACACATAGTTTTCTTAATTACGAGAAACAAAGAAATAGAACGAGATGACTAAATAGTAGTAGCCTAGAATTTAACTATCTTCCATAATATCTTCTCAAATTAACAGCATTCCATGCTAGAGGTAGTACCTCTCCGTTAGGGTGAGCAATTTTGTAAGAACCTTTCTTTCCAACCTCAACGATCACAAAGGGGCCATCCCAGTTAGGTTGAAGTTTTCCAACATGCTTCGACACTTCCACTTTCTTGAGCACTAAATCTCCCACTTTGAATGTTCGGATTCGAACGTTTCGATTATAAGATTTTTCCATGCTAGATTTGGTAGATTGAATTTTCAACTTTGCACGATCCCTTCGACTAACTGCGTGATCAACTTCCACTTCCCTTAGAGAACGATTTTCATTGGGATCATAAAATTCGACCCTGGGAGAAGGTACGAGGTTCTCAACTGGAACAACAGCTTCCGACCCATAAACCAGACTGAATGGAGTTTCTCCTGTTGCAGCTTTAACAGTAGTTCTATTGGCCCATAAAACTCCTGGCAGTTCGTCGAGCCATTTTCCTTTTGCCTCAGATAGACGTTTTTCCAGGGATCGAATGATCTCTCTGTTCACGACTTCAGTTTGTCCATTAGCTTGAGGATGCCCAACTGACGCGAAATTCTGCTGTATTCCGAATTTTTCGCACCATTCTGTGATTCTTTTTCCGACGAACTGCGTTCCGTTATCAGATATTAAGATCCTAGGAATCCCGAACCTGCAGACAATATTTTTCCATAAGAAATTAATAACTTGGAACTGAGTGATCTATGTCAGAGCAACACATTCAACCCATTTGCTGAAATATTCTATTGCAACCAATACATAATTTTTTCGAGCTCTTGCTGTTGGAAAAGGCCCAACAATATCGATGCCCCATTTATCAAAAGGCAAACAGATCGGAATAGAGTGCATATGTTCAGCCGGTTGATGGATTAAATTCGAGTGAATTTGACAATGGTGGCATTTCTTCACATAATCAACAGAATCAGAGAAAAGAGTAGACCAATAATATTCTGACCTCGAGCATTTAAGAGCTAATGCCCGAGCACCGCAATGACTTCCTGCCTCTCCCTCGTGTACTTCCTTCAAAATAGCTTTATAGTGCACTTCGGAGATACATTTTAATAAAATTCCAGAAGAGGATCTTTTATAGAGTTGATTATCAACTAGAGTGAATGATGGTGCTCGGTATTTGATCCTTCGAGCTTCATTTGAGTTTTCTGGAAGCTTTCCTTCTTTGAGATAGGCAATAAGAGGTTCGATCCAAGAGATCCATGGCTCATCGATTTCCATGATGTTGACCGAGGGAGTCATATCCAGTTCGATAGCAGACGTATTCGATAGTAGCCATGTAATTATCCTTTCATTCTTCCCATCGGCAAGTCCTGTGAATTTCGATAATAGATCCGCCCATAGATTTTCCTCCCTCGGTATAGGTTGAATATCAAACTTATCGAATTCAGAGATCAACTCTTTTGTCTTGTTCAAATATTTGATCATATTGAACTCCCTGGCCTCGTAAGTGTCTTTTACCTGTCTATGAACGAGTTCAGAATCAGTTAGTACAACAATTGATTTTACCTTTGCCTTTATGGCCATTTCTAATCCAGCGATCAAGGCTTCATATTCTGCTTCGTTGTTCGTAACGACGAAGTCCAAAGTGATAGCATAACTCAAGTCTTCACCCTAGTTGAGGAGCCATCCACGTGCATCAGCCAGACCTGATCTTTGGTTTTTTCGACCATACTCACCTCGGAGATTGCTCCTTCTTCCCCATTCGATAAGCCGGTTGACTCGACTACGAAGTCATCTAATACCTGGGCCTTTATAGCGACCCGAGGTTGATATTCAACCTCGAATTGACCTAGCTCGACCGCCCACTTTATAAATATGCCTGACGCTTCTGGCTTTGATAGGACCTGTCTCAGCCGTTGATTCGTTAAAACGATGATCTTGTATGTCTGAAAATAAGGCCTCAATCTTCGTGCAGCTACCACCAAGGCAAGCGCGAATTTTTCAATTTCCATGTAATTTTTCTCAGCACCCTGCAATAACTTGCTCAATTAGTAAAATGGTTTATGCTCAGACTTATCGAGCTTCACCAAAACCGAGCTAATAGCCTCTTTCGACATGGCTATGTATAAGTATAGGGGTTCTCCATCGGATGGCTTGGCTAACATTGGTGGACAGGTTAAGTATGCTTTCAGGTCTTCGAAAGCTTGGTCACATTCTGCATTCCACTCAAAGTTCTTGGATTTACGCAATAGTTTGAAGAATGGTAAACTCTTATCAGCAGATCGTGATTTGAATCTATTCAACGAAATAATCTTCCCAATCAGTCTTTGGACATCTGAGAGCTTTCTTGGTGGTTGTAGATCGGTAATTGCTCGAATTTTTATGGGGTTGGCCTCGATTCCTCTCTCGTGGACAAGATATCCGAAGAACTTTCCCGATCGCACACCAAAGGTGCACTTGGCAGGATTCAACTTCATTCCATATTTCCTTAAAATTCCAAAACATCGATCAAAATGGTTGATGTGGTCTTCCTCCGTCATACTCTTTACGAGCATGTCGTCTACATAAACTTCCATGATTTCCCCTATCAACTCTTTGAACATCATATTGACTAATCTCTGATAGGTAGCACCCGCATTCCTTAAGCCAAAAGGCATGACAATGAAGCAGTATACTCCCCGCTTGGTGATGAATGCTGTTTTATCCTGGTCTCTTTCGTTCATGAAAATCTGATAAAATCCTTGGAAAGCATCCATCATACTAAATAATACAAACCCCGAGGTGGAATCTACAAGCATATCGATCCGAGGTAATGGATAAGGGTCTCTTGGGCATAATTTGTTTAGGTCGGTAAATTCATTACACATCCTCCATTTGTTTTCAATCTTTTCGCCCTTAGAAACTAGGACCACATTCCACAACCACTCCGTGAATTTAATTTCCCTGATCTGACCCGCCGCTAGCAACCTATCGACCTCTGCATTGATTATCTTGTCCTTTTCGCGGCCATGATTGCGCTTCTTTTGCCTTACAGGTTTGGCCTTTGGATCGATGTTTAGTGAATGTGTTATCACCCGTGGGTCGATTCCCACTATATCATCCGAACTCCAGGAAAAAACGTCTACATTTTTCTGTAAAAATTCAATGAGCATGGTTTCCATGCCCTCGCTTAATTCCGTTCCGATTTTAGTGAATTTTTCAGGGGATCCTGGAACTAAAGTTACTTTTTTGTGGTCAGGCTCTTGCATGCTCATGTCAACATTTTTCCCTTTCTTTCCTTGTAATTTCTCGCAATCAGGAATCGGTGATTTTAATCCAGACTCCAATTCACTCATTTTCCACTTAACCGGGAGCTCGAGCTCCACTTTCTTTTTGATACTTAAAGATGAGTTATAACATTCCCAATCCATGTATTGGTCGTTCCTCATTTCTCCTACCCCTGCCACGGTCGGGAATTTTATCTTTTGATGGTAGGTAGGTACAACTGCCTTGAAGATATTTAGGGCTGGTCTCCCTAATATGGCGTTATAAGCGAACGATGTATCTACTACCAGGAATTTGATCATCCTTGTTACGTTTTTTGGTTTGCTTCCTAGAGTCGTGCTCAAGAGTATGGTCCCAAGTGGAACGATCTCCGATCCCCCAAAACCGACCAAAGGAGTGGTTACTCGATCCAGACGCGGGTGACAAAGATTCATTCTTGTGAGAGCTTCCGATGAGATAATGTTTGCCGAGCATCCATTATCGACTAGCACCCTCTTGACCTCAAAATTAGCAATCCTTAATGTCAACACCATGGAAAAATCTGGATCGTCTTCACTTGTGTCCCAATTAACATCCGAAGGTCGATCGGCCTCACTGAAGCTTATAACTTGATTTTCCATGAAAACTCCAAGGATAGAATTTCCCTCTTTGCAGAAACTACAGCCCTTATCGACCTCAACGTCCCTTTCCTAGCATTTCTGCTATCTCCTCCTGCTGGTCCGCCAGCGATCATGTTAATCACTCCATTCGACCGTTCTTCCATTTGATTTCGAACCTGCCTTTGCTGAGCATTAAACTTTCGTGGGCTTCTGGACCTATAACGATTGTTATGTTTGCCTCCTTTGACAAATTCTTTTAACTTTCCTTGTGCGATTAGCTTTTCTATCTCGACTTTCAGTTGATAACAGTTTTCGGTGCTGTGCCCCCGAGCCCGGTGATATCGACAGTACTGGTCATAACCTGGTGCACCTGGCCTAGCCTGAATGATCCTCTGAGCCTCGGGAATCAAGTTTCCATCTTCTAACACAGTTAACACTTCTTCCTTTGAACTGTTAAGTTCGGTAAATTGAATTTTTCCCGGTCATGGAGGTCGTGTTCGTTCATAACGAGATATCCAATGGTCCCATAAAAGATGTCTCCATATTATGTATACAAAAACAAGAACAAAAACGCACACAATGAATTAACAAAGGGGGTTTTTGCGATATACCTCACCACAGGCAGGGTGGTGGAAACCTCCGGTCTTCGATTCTGATTCTGATCCGGTTCACAGGAGTGATCCAATTGTCTCACCTCCAGGGATAGTCCACACCAATTGGATTCTGGCAACACCTCAAGATCTTAGGCTCAGAACTCGATGCAGGAGATTTGTTATTGAAGGATTGTATGAGATCTCTTGACAGATCAAGATCTAATACAATGGAGGAGGAGATCTCGGCGGCGGCGGCACCAAGGAGCTCACGGCAGCACAGTGGTGGCGGCGGCTAGGGTTTGCTTGGAGAAGGGGGCGGCGCTTTTAGGGTAGAGGGAGTCTAGGGTTTTCCTTTTTGGGTGGTTGCTAATGAGCTCAAGTAGTTCCCCTTTTATAGACTCCTTCTGACCTAGGGTTTGCAAGACTCCTTATGGGCTTTAATTAATAGAAGCCCATGTCTTGCAATCCTCCATTTAATTAACTACTTTAATTAAATGCCCAGTCCAATTAAATCATTATTTCTTTTGCATAATTAATTAGCAACTCAATTAAGTATTTAATTAATTAAGTCAGCCAATTAATTAATCTCCCACTTGAATTAAATGCTTTTAATTCATTTAATTGATTTAATTACCTTTAAATCAATTAATTCCTTTCATGTCCTTTTATAACAGTCACCGTCCAATTGTATTGTGTGTGTGACCCTCTGGGTTCACCATCAACTGGCAGCAGGCCCACGAATCCCTCGTGATTTAATTTATGAACAATAAATTGTTCCGGTTAATTAAACTACCTTTAATTAACCACTCCTAGAATTAAATCCTCTATTAATTCAGGAGTACCCACACTTCATGGTCGATGTCTAGCCACAAGCCCATGAAGCCCAATTTCAGGTGAATTGATATTTGTGAACCTCGTCTCATATAACTGCCATGTACATACGGTCCTTCTATCGACTAATATTCCCGATCAAGACTTAGGGTGTGTGAATTGATCGGCACCTCTAAATTTGTCTCGATAGCTATACTTTCTAATTCAGGATAATATACCTTTGTGACCTTCTAAATTTGGAAACCCCTTTCCAAATCCGTCACCGACTGCGGCCGCAGAATCCTTGGATATATTATCTAAGAATCGTATAGGAAATTCTCTCACCCATTACGGCGTGTCAATAGATTCCATATCGATACTAACCACTCGCGTACATGTCCATACGCACCCAACCTAGGCATGTTATGACCAAGCTACGTGGCCTATACCTAGATCTAAGTACGCACTTTCATGCACCGAATTCGCCCTAGTACCTCAAGTCAAAGGACTAAATCGTACACTATTATATTCCTTGAGAAACATCCCATCACCGATATGCGTCATGCGCTTCCACAATGGGTTTCTCTGTTCGGGTCGTTCGATGCGTTCAATCCACCATTGAACCACCTACTCGTATGCACTGGACTCAAATTCCTTGCTCATGAAACACTACAAATTCACTCCATGTGAATCATGCATACTCGTACAAGTCTTTGCGATTCCCACGATACCCCGTCTCGTTTAGGAATCTATGACTTGGAACACTTTTAAGATTACGACCTTTGAGACTGTTTCATGATTGCACTCAGTACTGAAGTGAATCGTCCCATAGTCAAATGTAATCTAAGGGTTTCAACCAATCGCTTAAATGCATTCGCGAAAGATGAAGTTGGCCATTGTTTATCCTTATACATATATAAATAAACATGCGTATTATTATAAAATCAAAGGTCGTTTCATACAGGATAGATCTATTACAAGCTAACAGAACTGGCTTGCAGGGCACTATCCTATCAATCTCCCACTTGCCCTAAAGCCATTCACCTATGGTTCTAAGTCCCATCTTCTCTAGATGACTATCGAACGCCTTTTGTGAAAGTGGCTTAGTTAGTGGGTCAGCTACGTTGTCTTCCGATTTGACATACTCCATGTGCATGTCTCCTCTACCCATGATCTCCCTGATCACGTGGTATTTCCTCTGTACGTGTTTGGATTGATGGTGTGATCTCGGCTCCTTCGCTTGAGCTATCGCCCCGTTGTTGTCACAGAAGACGACTACAGGTTCAGCAATGCTAGGAACAACATCCAATTCTTGAATGAAGTTTTTCATCCATACACTTTCTTTTGCTGCATCTGATGCTGCGATATATTCTGCTTCTGTGGTTGAATCAGCAGTGGTAGACTGTTTACAGCTCTTCCAACTGACTGCTCCACCATTGATGCGGAATATGTATCCAGAGTTGGATTTGAAGTCATCCACGTCAGACTGGAAACTTGCATCAGTGAATCCTTCAAGTTTCAGTTCTCCACTACCACCGTAGACCAAAAACATATCCTTAGTCCTTCGCAGGTACTTTAGGATAGCTTTTACGGCAGTCCAGTGCTCTTCGCCTGGATTTGACTGATAGCGGCTCGTTACACTTAGAGCGTGTGCTACGTCTGGTCGAGTACATAACATCGCATACATTATACTCCCTATAGCAGAGGCATAAGGTATGAGAGACATTCTCGTCTTTTCTTCGTCAGTTGTAGGGCACATGGACTTAGAAAGAGAGATACCATGTCTCATTGGAAGCAATCCTCTCTTGGATTCTTCCATCTTGAATCTTTTCAAGATTGTGTTAATGTACTGAGATTGGGAGAGTCCTATCATCTTCTTCGATCTATCCCTATAGATACGGATTCCCAATACGTAAGATGCGTCTCCCATATCTTTCATAGAGAACTGCGCGGATAACCACGCTTTAGTCTGCGCTAACATCTTGATATCGTCTCCGATCAACAAAATGTCATCGACGTACAAAACAATGAATTGTATCGAACTCCCACTATTCTTCTTGTACACACAAGGTTCATATACATTTTTGATGAAGCAAAATGCCTTGACTGTCTCATCAAATCGTATGTTCCAGGTTCGGGATGCCTGTTTGAGGCCATATATCGACCTTTGAAGTTTACATAATTTGTGTTCACTCCCTTTGGACGCAAAACCTTCAGGTTGTTGCATAAAGATCTCCTTGTCAATGTCTCCATTGAGGAAGGCGGTCTTTACGTCCATTTGCCATATCTCATAATCATGCCATGCGGCAATGGCAAGCAATATCCGAATGGATTTGGACATCGCTACGGGAGAGAAGGTTTCCTCATAGTCTATTCCAGGCCTTTGAGAATACCCCTTCGCCACTAAGCATGCCTTGTGAGTTAAAACCTCTCCATTCATTCCAAGCTTACGCTTGAAGATCCATTTGCATCCTACAGGGATAGTTCCCTCAGGTGGATCGACAAAGGTCCAAACCTTGTTGGAATGCATGGAATCCATTTCGGATTGCATGGCTTCGAGCCACGCACCCGAGTCTATGTCTGACATCGCTTCTTGATAGGTCCTTGGATCATTATCACCTCTTTCGTTTTCGTGAATGAAACCAAATCGCTCTGGCTCCTTACGAATTCGATCAGACCTTCGAAGAGTAGGTGTACTAGTAGGTTCAGTAAATTCTGGTTCAGCTCCCACTGTTTGTGAGGATGGGTCCGATTCCTGGACTTCATCAAGTTCTACGATTGTCCCATTTCGATTGGAGAGGAAATCCTCTTCCAAGAAGTGGGCGTTCCTAGATACGAACGTATTACGTTCTTTAGGATCGAAGAACAGGTATCCAATGGATTCCTTTGGATACCCCACAAATTTGCACAAACTAGATCTACTATCTAGTTTATCTCCCTTTTTGTTCTTTACATACGCAGGAGATCCCCATACTCGTAAGTACGAATACACGGGTGCCTTACCATACCATACTTGGTGCGGTGTTGTTGGCACTGACTTCGAAGGTACTATGTTCAGTATCTTTGATGCAGTTAATAGGGCCAAGCCCCAAAACGAAAAGGGAAGGTCAGCAAAGCTCATCATGGAACGAACCATGTCTAACAAAGTTCGGTTCCTCCGCTCGGACACTCCATTGAGTTGGGGCGTCCTAGGGGGAGTTCGCTGGGCGAGAATTCCATTCTCTTTTAGATAATCAAGGAATTCTTGGCTTAAGTACTCTCCACCTCTATCAGAACGAAGTGCTTTAATACTATGTCCAAGTTGATTCTCAACTTCCATTCGAAACTCTTTGAATTTCTCAAAAGTTTCGGATTTGTGTTTCATAAGATACACATATCCATAACGACTAAAATCGTCGGTGAATGTTACGAAGTAAGAGAATCCTCCTCTCGCATTGACACTCAATGGTCCACAAACGTCAGTATGGATTAGATCCAGTGTTTGTTTGGTTCGCTCGGGATTCCCTGTGAAGGGTGATTTGGTCATCTTTCCTTTGAGACAAGATTCGCAAGTTGGGAGTTCATCCAAGTTCTTTATTTCAAGAGCCTTAGAGGAAACCAACTTTTGAATCCTACTCTTGGAAATATGTCCAAGTCTAGCGTGCCAAAGTTGTGGAGTTTGATTATCATATTTTCTTTTTCTAGATTGAATGTGCATGACGTCGGATTTAACAGGTTCTAGGGAATAAAGACCATCCATCAAAGTACCACAAGCATACATTAAACCACCTTTAAATATGCTAAAAACTCCATTTTCAATGGAAAAATTAAAACCATCAATGTCTAGCATTGGAATAGAAATGATGTTCTTAATTATTGTTGGTACGTACAGACAATCCCTTAAAACCAAAGTAAAATTTCCTAAAACCAATTCGACGTCCCCAATAGCCTCAGCGGCGATCCTAGCTCCGTTTCCAAAACGCAGGATTCTATCCCCGGGCTTCAGGTATCTTACTGCTCCCATCATCTGCAAATCATTGCAGATATGAGAACCTGCTGCGGTGTCTAACACCCACGATGCACAGTTAATAGAAATATTAACTTCAACCAAGAAAATACCTTTGGCTACCAGTTTCATCTTTAGGTAGTCTGGGCAGTTCCTTTTCCAGTGCCCTGCTTTCTTGCAGTGGAAACATTCGTCTTCTGGGCCTTTGCGCTTCTTTTCAACCACCTTGGTGATTGCCTTCGAAGAAACTACCTTCTTCTTCTTCTTACCTCTCTTGGGCTTTGCAGCCTTCGATTGGTGTGCAATCATTACCGGCTTCTCTTTCTTGAGAGTCGATTCTGCCGTTACCAACAAATTGGTCAGTTCGTGAAGAGCGAGGGTTCTGTCCTCCATGTTGAAGTTCAACACGAACTGGTCAAAAGAACGGGGCAGCGTATGGAGGAGGAGGTCAGTGCTAAGATCAGCGTGCAAGTCTACTTCCAATCGCCCTAGTTTTTCAACCAGGTTGATGAAACGCAGACAGTGATCCTTGACACTGCTTCCCTCAGCCATCTTGAGATGAAACAACTCCTTAGTGGTCGCGAACCTTTCGGTGCGAGACCTCTCTCCAAACATCTGCTGGAGGTGGAGAAGCATATCTCTAGCAAGCGGTATTGCAGCATGCTGTTTCTGCAGTTCATTCGACATCGAGGCTAGCATGAGACATCGAACCTGAAGATCATCATCAACCCTTTTAGCATGGGCGGTTCGTTGTTCCTCACTAGCTCGTGCTGCGGGTGCAGCAGGCATGGGTGTGTCGAGCACATAGCTACGTCGCTCGGAGTCGAGGACGATTCTGAGATTTCTCAGCCAGTCAACAAAGTTTGAGCCATTCAATTTGTTTGCGTCGAGGATAACAGATAATGGATTCTTAGACATTGTACTTAATATCTACAAATGGAAAGAAGACAACATTTAGCTAACTGATCTTATGTCTAATACTTATAATTATCGAATTTGGACTTGTTTTCGAAAAAGTTCTCCCACTATTTTATCGAAACAATCACCCCTTTGATTGCTCGGGAAACTTAATTCCTAGTAGGTCTTGACGTCCCAGCAGCAATTAATTGCACCCACGACTCGTGGCCATACAACCAATTCTCCAGGTAGGTATACTTTTTACCAATTGTGTTACTCCACAACCTTCAAGCTTATTTTTCCTCGGTTTTCGCACTTATCTAGCACTGCTACATCATAAGTGTTACTAATCGTTAAGTCTAACCCATCAATCATGATGAGCAACGGGTCCGGTCGTGAGTTCTCCGTAACTAGTTATCGGTCGATCCTCACATCCCGACCAGTCCTCACCCTTGTCGTGTTTAAAAAACAGGAGTCAAGGAATTTCACGTATTGTCCCTTTCTTCGACTCGGGTGCCAGACTCTGGATCACCTCTATCGATAAGTAGACAACATACGTTAGTCCCTATTGATGGAAGGCTTGGATTTATATAAATACTTCATTTTATTTTAATCCAATATGACTTAATATTTAATTCGAGAGGGGGTTTCTGGTTTTGAAAGTTATGCTAACTCTCCTCGAGATCTCACCGATTCAGTTATGCTTTATCTTTTATTACGATCTAGATTCTAGCGCGAAGCCAAATATAAATCGACAAATAAATAAAAGCCATACAAGCCTAGCATGCATACTACCACAATATGTTTTCGATCGGGAGCCTCCTATGTGGGCCATCATCGAGCCAATGATGTTGGCCCAATTGGTCAATCTAAAGGGTTCTCAAACAGGCCCTATGCTATTACACATTGTACCATGCATACATGGCCTTCTTATCTTCTTGGGCTCCCACCTTGCTTGTAAATGGGCCTCCATCCTAAACTAGGAAAGCAGTAAAGCCCTATTCTATTACAAAGGCTCAAAGTGGCCCAAAAACAATAATAGTCTCGCAGGCCCAATAAAAACCAAGCAATAAATTAAACCAATCACATCTACCCTAAGGTCAAGGCTCATCTCGATCGAAAACCACGTAAACAGTTCACGTAGAGCAAGAAACATGTAAACATCTTTTACTTTCTTCTATCTTAATTTTAAAACATCCTTTTAAAACTAACTTCCTATGATTCTTGCTTTTTAGTCACTACTAATTATGACAAAATAAATATCCGGGTAAACAAAAAATTAATTTTCTGCTCAATTTCAGAATCTGTTTTTCAACTTTTGAAAATTGCATTTTCGGCCCCTCAACTTTCGAAAATTGCACTTTGACCCCAAAACTTTTAAAAAGTTACAAAAACACCCCTGGGCAGATTTGGGCAGATTCCAGAAAATAAAATTTTGAATTTTGAAAATTTTCGATTTTTCAAATTGACCCCTCAAGTTTCGGTAATTGCAAAACAGCCCCTAAGTTTTCAGAAATTGCAAAACGACCCCAAAAACCGTGCGACCAGAATTGCAAGAACAGTCCAGAATTTTCAAATTTTCAGATCTCAAAAATTTCGAATTTTCAGCCCCAAAAAACCCTGATTTGCGATTTCTACCCCAAAAGTCCTGAAGTTTTCAAAAACTATAAAAACGGCACAGATCTTGAAAAGCAGTTTTACCCATTGATAGATCTAGTCATAACAAGCAAGAATCAACTTACAGAACATAATTATCACGTGTTCTCATACATATAATTAAACATATACGGTGAACACAATTATGTTCAGGCTTTTGTATAATAATAATGGAGTTGGCTCTGATACCACTGTTGGGATATAGCTCGATTTGTCAGACAACAAAGTGCGGAATTTAAAATTTTTCGAGGTATCCAATGGTCCCATAAAAGATGTCTCCATATTATGTATACAAAAACAAGAACAAAAACGCACACAATGAATTAACAAAGGGGGTTTTTGCGATATACCTCACCACAGGCAGGGTGGTGGAAACCTCCGGTCTTCGATTCTGATTCTGATCCGGTTCACAGGAGTGATCCAATTGTCTCACCTCCAGGGATAGTCCACACCAATTGGATTCTGGCAACACCTCAAGATCTTAGGCTCAGAACTCGATGCAGGAGATTTGTTATTGAAGGATTGTATGAGATCTCTTGACAGATCAAGATCTAATACAATGGAGGAGGAGATCTCGGCGGCGGCGGCACCAAGGATCTCACGGCAGCACAGTGGCGGCGGCTAGATGGTGGCGGCGGCGGCTAGGGTTTGCTTGGAGAAGGGGGCGGCGCTTTTAGGGTAGAGGGAGTCTAGGGTTTTCCTTTTTGGGTGGTTGCTAATGAGCTCAAGTAGTTCCCCTTTTATAGACTCCTTCTGACCTAGGGTTTGCAAGACTCCTTATGGGCTTTAATTAATAGAAGCCCATGTCTTGCAATCCTCCATTTAATTAACTACTTTAATTAAATGCCCAGTCCAATTAAATCATTATTTCTTTTGCATAATTAATTAGCAACTCAATTAAGTATTTAATTAATTAAGTCAGCCAATTAATTAATCTCCCACTTGAATTAAATGCTTTTAATTCATTTAATTGATTTAATTACCTTTAAATCAATTAATTCCTTTCATGTCCTTTTATAACAGTCACCGTCCAATTGTATTGTGTGTGTGACCCTCTGGGTTCACCATCAACTGGCAGCAGGCCCACGAATCCCTCGTGATTTAATTTATGAACAATAAATTGTTCCGGTTAATTAAACTACCTTTAATTAACCACTCCTAGAATTAAATCCTCTATTAATTCAGGAGTACCCACACTTCATGGTCGATGTCTAGCCACAAGCCCATGAAGCCCAATTTCAGGTGAATTGATATTTGTGAACCTCGTCTCATATAACTGCCATGTACATACGGTCCTTCTATCGACTAATATTCCCGATCAAGACTTAGGGTGTGTGAATTGATCGGCACCTCTAAATTTGTCTCGATAGCTATACTTTCTAATTCAGGATAATATACCTTTGTGACCTTCTAAATTTGGAAACCCCTTTCCAAATCCGTCACCGACTGCGGCCGCAGAATCCTTGGATATATTATCTAAGAATCGTATAGGAAATTCTCTCACCCATTACGGCGTGTCAATAGATTCCATATCGATACTAACCACTCGCGTACATGTCCATACGCACCCAACCTAGGCATGTTATGACCAAGCTACGTGGCCTATACCTAGATCTAAGTACGCACTTTCATGCACCGAATTCGCCCTAGTACCTCAAGTCAAAGGACTAAATCGTACACTATTATATTCCTTGAGAAACATCCCATCACCGATATGCGTCATGCGCTTCCACAATGGGTTTCTCTGTTCGGGTCGTTCGATGCGTTCAATCCACCATTGAACCACCTACTCGTATGCACTGGACTCAAATTCCTTGCTCATGAAACACTACAAATTCACTCCATGTGAATCATGCATACTCGTACAAGTCTTTGCGATTCCCACGATACCCCGTCTCGTTTAGGAATCTATGACTTGGAACACTTTTAAGATTACGACCTTTGAGACTGTTTCATGATTGCACTCAGTACTGAAGTGAATCGTCCCATAGTCAAATGTAATCTAAGGGTTTCAACCAATCGCTTAAATGTATTCGCGAAAGATGAAGTTGGCCATTGTTTATCCTTATACATATATAAATAAACATGCGTATTATTATAAAATCAAAGGTCGTTTCATACAGGATAGATCTATTACAAGCTAACAGAACTGGCTTGCAGGGCACTATCCTATCAGCACCTGGCCTAGCCTGAATGATCCTCTGAGCCTCGGGAATCAAGTTTCCATCTTCTAACACAGTTAACACTTCTTCCTTTGAACTGTTAAGTTCGGTAAACTGAATTTTTCCCGGTCATGGAGGTCGTGTTCGTTCATAACGAGATCCATAGGAATTCGATCCATGGGGCGGCAAATGTGGCTTATAAGTGTTGATTCTTTGCCAAACAGACCCTCTGGTCGATCCTCCATAATCACTGGGCTTTGGGATAGGAGCCTGGTCTTGTTTCTTGTTAAGAGGAAGTTTCACAGTATGCGAGCTTTTTAACTTATTCATTTCTTCCTGAATTATGTATTTCTCAGCGATCTCCATAATTCGCTCGAAGGATTTCGGTTGTTTTCTGCACAAGGCGTTTCCGAACTGAGTGCTCCTTGTTAGTTCAAACATTATTGAGGACAGATATTCGATCTGCGGAGTGTCAACTTTGAGAAGTTCGATACTGAACCTCGCTAACCATTGTCTCAACGTTTCTCCTTCCAATTGTTTTACGGTCCCCAAATGATTTGCTGGTAACTTCGGTTTCCTTTGACTAGCAAATTGGTGTTTTAGTTTGTCGCAAAATTCATCGAAGGAAAATATGGAGTTAGGTGGCAGCTTCCCGAACCAGTCGAGGGCAATTCCCTCGAAGGTAGTAACCATGATCTTGCAACAAAAGTCCACAAAATGTCCGTATAAGTTCATCACATTAATAAAGCTGTTGATGTGTTCCCCGGGGTCGGTAGTCCCGTTATACCGTGGCAGCCTGGTCGGTACTATTTCCGCGTTTCGAGCTTCGCGTATTTCTTGACAAAACGGCGAACAACGCATGATACTGTTTGAAACCTCCTTATCTCGTAGACTCTCTCTATTCGGAACATTTCCCGCTCGCCTGTCAGCACCAATGCCGCGAGGAATTCCTATCAGCGTACCTTCCTTCATCAACTCCTTAGCTACTCTCTCTTGCACTATCCTTTCCAGTTCGGAATCAGTAATCCTTTTGTAGGTTGATTTTTTGTCTCTGACAGCACCAGAAGGGTGGCTCTCCCCTACTATTGAATCTTCCCCGTCATGTACTGATTTCGGCGGAATTTCTGATCGGCCGTTGATTCTCGATGGCACACCCCGAGGAGGGTTTGTTGCTGGCGCATGCGATATAGATCGCAGTACACTGTTCTCCCTCTGGATGTTCGAAGATGGTATTTCAGGTCTCCCATGAACTGCTGGTTGATCTACAGGCGATTGATCAGCCCTTCCCCCATTCAGAAATTCCCTACACATCGTGCCTATGATGGACCTTAGATCTCCAACTGTCGTGTGGATTGGAACATTATCCCGTGGAACAACCGGTGGAACCTCTGGTTGTTGAGCCGCACGCGACATATTATCGGGCTCATTATTGACCGAATTCTGCGCTCCTGCTGCATGAGAAGGCTCTCCTCGGTTATATGTATTCCTCCTCGTAGTAGGCATATTTCGATCTAATACTCGAATAAGGACCCACGGTGGGCGCCAATTGATCTTACGTGATTTTGTTTGTTCGATCCGAGTGGTGTAAATGCTATGCTAATGATTGTAAGTAGAAATAAAAGATCAATAGTATTTTTATTCGGAATGATTGAGTACAAATTTCAAGTATTATGAGTCCTATTCGAGCATTACTGGATGTCGTACAAGCAAGAGGGTGAAATACGTACAAGACAACCTATACTATTCTTCCTAAGTAGTTTCGAGCAGCAGCCTCTGAGGAAGAGCACCTGGGAAGTTGTGTCTCGTCATAAATGCTTGGGGTATTTATAGCTGAGATCTGGAACCAGGTGAACCACCCGCGGATGTGCGTTTCTCAGCCCATGGGCCTGGGCATGAGCTCAGCCCAACAGTGATTTTGGACACTAAGCTTCCTTTGTAGAATCAGCGTAGGATTCTTGAGCTTTGGGGCTCGAATTTATGCTCATGAGATCGAGATTGGCGAATTCCGACCTTGCCAGACCGCAGTTATGCTGAATCCAAGTTACCCCTCATCAAACTAGGAAAAGCGTAAGATTTAGATATTTTTTTTATTACGCAAATATTTCGTAATAAATAGTGCCATTTGTTACGGTTTTCTAATAGTAATAAAAAATTTAGTAGAAAAAGGTCAATTTTCTTGTAGTGTTAACTATTGACACCAAATTTTCCTCCACGGACGGGGTGTGTTTTTTGTTACTACTCTCTAATTCTTTCTTGGTTTTAGATAATTCACGACGGTTATCTGTTAGTCTACTCGTAGCGTCGTCCAGTTGAGCTCGAAGCGTTCTATTCTCGGCCAGAGCCTGTGCGAGCGAATTGTGAGCCTCTTGTGACTCTTGTTCCAGCAATGCTAAACGATAAGTCTGAAGGGCGAAATAATCCCCAGCCTGTGAAGAAGAAAAGCATGTCAGCAGACTATTTAAGAATGAAGAAAGATAAAATACTCAAACTTAACAATTACTACCTCCTGGTAGGTTCGAGAGAAGTTACTCAGGACTTCGAAGTCGCTTTTCACGGTAAGGTGAAGCAAATCTCGCTTGAACCGTCCAGCCATAAAGATTCTTGTCGATTTGTCAAACTCATTTTCACCATCAGGTCCGAGATCGGACAAAATGGTTCCTTCCTCCGGATATCCGGCGGCCCTACACCCGCGAAAATGCTCATCCATGAAGTCTGCTACGTTCGGTTCAGATCTACCTGGACGACAAGGAAATGAGTCGAAGCTCCTGCCAAACGGTTTTACCCTCCTCGAGGGCCCTAGATGGTCAGCATTTCGTTTCCGAGTCATACGCTCCTCATTATCTTGCGTACCCAAAATACGGTTCCAGGAATATTGACTGTAACCAGTGGATGATGGATTAGAAGTCTCAATCGAGAATACGCTGCGTAAAGGATCCACTACAGCCGGATTCGATGAACTTGTGCCGCCAACCCCTCTCAAAGCTGGGAGTATAGCTGGCATATCAATCGGGTCAACGACCAAATTATTTATTTCTATTCCTTCCGGATTGATTTTCTTTATTTGCTGGGATTGGTTTGGTAAACTCCTGAAAGTGGCGGTCTCGATCGAGCGAACAATGGACAGTCGGAACTTCTCAACAGTTTGATCTGCAAAGAAAATGCAATGCATTTAGAGAGCTAGATGAGAAAATACAATTTATCGCGCATTAAAATACGAATGATAGTAGCATACTTAAAGTAAGAGGGGCGCGAGGTAAAGCGGCCGGTTCGGACATATTTCCAAACGATCGGATAGACCCGTCAAGGGATCGAGTTAACGAAGAAAGAGAAAATTCAACCATCGGAGCGGGGTAATCGCATTTACTCAGGCCTGCCATCCTCAAAACCCCTTCTTGAACAAGTAGCATGGTCTGGTAGGGATTGGACTGCAGCTGTTCCAATAGTTCGTCCGAAAGGTGATGACAAAGCTTTTCCTTAATTATGTGGCGAACGTATACCCAAGACCCTATGCCATCCCATCGGTATGGTCTAGTTTTCGAACTTCATTCCGAGACGGGGATATCAGGACCTTTCACGAAGAAGAACCTTCTTTTCCAGCCCTTGGTTTTATCCATATCCACACTCGAAAGGATGGGCCGACTCGACCGTTGAGAGAAATATACGAACCCCACGTTAGAGCCCTTGGACATATCCATTTGGAATATTTGCCAGAAATTCCGAAAAGAAGCCTCTTCCCCTTTAGCTCCCATAAGAGCGTTGAACGCTACAATGTATGCACTAGAATTCGGAAGAATCTGAGCAGGGGAAAGCGAAAAAGACTTTAAGATACTCCTGATCAGAGGAATAAAGGGGATGCGCAATCCATGGGAAAATTGTTTTTCGTAAAACGCCTGGCACCCCGCTGGAGGATCAGTCGCACGTTGACGATAAGAAGGGATGACGATCGAAAAACCCTTAGGAAGAAATTTCCCGAACTCTTCCTCCAGATAAGCGCGATCGTCCTTGCCAAAACTGCAAGAAGTTTGATCGGTGCCAAGCTCGGCGCTGATAAGACCGACTATCCTAGAAGGACCTTCAGGCTTATATATCCTAACAATGGCCTTATCACCGATGCTACGCTTCTCGACCACGTTTACCTCAAGATTTTCAACCTGATCAGTGTCCTCACGCTCGGGATTAAATTCCCCTTCTTCGAAATCATCAGTAAGCCTCAAGTTATGATCGGGTTCCTGATCTTCTCCGACTTTGCTCTTACCCCTCATGTTTCTCGAACTCGACATTATAAGCGAGGAACAATTATGTGAAAATGACAGCTCATCCGATCTCTATGCTCCGATCTAGGGTAAAAAGTTGCTTTGTGAATAATTTTCAACAAGTCAACATATATATAGAAAGTTAAAAAGGTAATAACCGCGACGGTTGAACTCCCTCAGGCCAAATTCAAAACTATCTTTCCGACAATTGCATTTTAGACCCCTATACTTCCTAGAATTATGAGCCATAAACCGACGCATGGAAAGACACACCTCTTCGGTATAAATATTTATTTGTTGCCCCGACGCTTTACTTTATCCCATGATCGGAGAAATAGGGGAGTATTAGTAAGAAGTCAATTACGGCAGTACGGTAACCAATGTGGAAGTATACTTTGATCATGAATCAATTTGAAAGGCCAGACGATGGTTGTTAATGTCAAATTTTATATCATCACAGTAAAGCCATTAGATTGTTTCCAAGATGTGCACTCTTTTTCCCTAATTCGATTTTTATCCCAATGGGTTTTTCTGAGTTAGGTTTTTAACGAGGCATATTCGAAGCACATCATAGATGGTTTGCTCATCCCCGTGATCGAAGCAGTACATACTTCTTCGAGCTTAAGCTTCACTTTGTGCTCGAAAAGTGGGGGAGTATTGATGAGGGATATTTGGACTCTACTTTGAGAAGTCCTGGCAAGAGCGAAGAACATGAATCCCTACCTTGGAAGAGTAGAATCTAGCCCAAGTCACAGTCTTTGCAATCTGATCAACCAGAGAGAGCTCATGATCGGAGGTTACTGTTGGGCCGATCACAGGCCTAAGCCTTTGGGCCGAGAAATATATCCCTGCGGATGGACCAGCTAGCTCACCATTTCAGCTATAAATACCACCAGCATTTATGACGCCAGACACGCTTTCCCAGGTGCTCTCTACTCGAAGCTGCTACTCGGAGTCACTTTGGAAAGTTAGCTTAGGTTGTTTTGTATATATTTATCCTCTAGCTTGTACGGCATCCTATAATGCTCGAATAGGACCCCCATCATTTGTAAACTGTACTTACATGCTCGGAATACATATATAATCGATCTTCCCCCCATATAATTGTTTTTTTAGTTATTTACTTCACTACTTTGATCATATACGAAACTACGTAAGATCAGTTCCATAGTTTCAACGATCTAAGGGCTTCATAAATTGCTTAGATGTATCACAATAAATGAAGAATTTCCAATGCGAACTTTTATTGATCATAAATAAGACTGATTACAAGAGTATTTACAAGACAACCGATTGGCTTGCAGGGCACTACTCTAACAATCTCCCACTTGCACTAAAGTCAATCGTTCATAACTTTAAGGCCCATCTTAAGGCGATGTCCTTCAAAAGCCTTGATTGGCAATGGTTTAGTCAGTGGGTCCGCCACATTTTCTTTTGAGTCAACGTGCTCCACTCTCACGTGTCCTCTATCAATGATATCTCGTATCAAATGATATCGCCTCAATACGTGCTTGGATCTTTGATGAGATATTGGCTCCTTTGCTTGCGCAATGGCCCCATTGTTATCACAGAAGATAGCAACGGGTTCGGCAATGCTAGGAACTACACCCAACTCTTGGATGAAGTTTCGCATCCAAACACCTTCCTTATCGGCATCACACGCGGCTATATATTCTGCTTCAATTGTGGAATCGGCTAAAGTTTCTTGTTTGGAACTCTTCCAACTTACTGCACCTCCGTTCAAGCAAAATACAAAACCAGACATAGACTTGGAGTCATCTACATCACACTGAAAACTAGAGTCAGTGTGACCCTCAAGATTTAATTCTCCATTACCGTAGACCAAGAACAAATCCTTAGTTCTTCTCAAGTACTTAAGGATTACTTTTACGGCACTCCAGTGACTCTCATCTGGATTGGATTGAAAGCGGCTTGTGACACTTAGTGCTTGTGCCACATCCGGCCTAGTACATAGCATGGCGTACATTATGCTCCTTATAGCGGACGCATAAGGTATCTTTGACATCCTTTCTCTTTCATCATCAGTCTTGGGAGACATCGACTTAGAGAGATGGATTCCATGTCGCATTGGAAGAAACCCTTTCTTCGAATCATCCATACTAAACCTCTTTAGTATCTTTTCTATGTACAACATTTGGGATAGCCCTAGCAACCTTTTAGATCTATCTCTATAGATCCGTATTCCCAATATAAAGGAAGCTTCTCCCAAATCTTTCATGGAGAATCTTGTAGATAACAATGCTTTAGTCTTCTCTAATATTCCTACTTCATTCCCAATGAGAAGAATATCATCGACATAAAGCACTATAAACTCTATCGAGCTACCACTAACCTTCTTGTACACACAAGGTTCATATATGTTCTTGATGAAGTCAAACGATTTGACTGTCTCATCAAAACGTTGTTCCAATTTCAGGATGCTTGTTTAAGTCCATAAATGGACCTTTGTAGTTTGCAAACCTTTTGCTCACTTCTCCATATAAATTTCTTCTTCAATATCTCCATTGAGAAAAACGGTTTTCACATCCATTTGCCATATCTCATAGTCGTACCATGCGGCTATGGCAAGCAAGATCCGAATGGACTTCGGCATGGCCACCGGCGAGAAGGTTTCCTCAAAGTCGATGCCCGGCCTTTCAGTGTATCCCTTCGCAACTAGCCTTGCCTTGTAGGTCGACACCTCTCCATTTACTCCAAGCTTTCGCTTATAGATCCACTTGCAACCAACGGGTACTACTCCCTTTGGTGGATCTACCAAGGTCCATACCTTGTTTGAGTACATGGAGTCCAATTCGGCTCTCATGGCGTCACGCCATTTTCCCGAATCTATGTCCAACATAGCTTCTTCATAAGTCCTTGGATCAATATCCAATTGCCCCGTTTCATGTATTAATCCAAACCGTTCGGGTTGTTTATGTTCACGAGTGGACCTACGAAGTTGTTGTGTACTAGTTGTTTCCTTATTACACTCATTTGTTTCTATCTCTTGTGGTGATTCATCCGTCTCACGAACTTCTTCCAATTCTATCTCGACCTTTTCATTATCAAGAAGACGTTCTTCCAAGAAAATGGCGTTCATAGAAACAAACACATTTTGTTCCATAGGATCATAGAATTGATATCCAATAGACTCTCTAGGATATCCCATAAATTTGCATAAGGTGGATTTGGCTTCCAATTTATCTCACACTAGCTTTTTGACATAAGCGGGAGACCCCCAAATTCTCATGAATTTATAAGAGGGTGCTTTGCCGAACCACATCACGTGCGGTGTCTTGGGCATAGTTTTTGAAGGTACTATGTTTAGTATCTTTGAAGCTGTAAGAAGAGCCAAACCCCAAAAGCTTCTAGGTAAATCCGTGAAACTCATCATGGATCGAACCATGTCCAACAGAGTTCTATTCCTTCTCTCCGATACTCCGTTCAATTGAGGAGTACCCGGAGGAGTCCACTTTGAGAGAATCCCATTCTCTTTCAAATAACCGAGGAATTCGCTACTCAAGTATTCTCCACCTTGATCGGATCGGAGTGACTTAATACTTTTACCGAGTTGCTTTTCTACTTCATTTCGAAACTCTTTGAACCTTTCAAAAGCTTCGGACTTATGGGTTATTAGATACACATATCCATACCTTGAATGATCATCGGTAAAGGTTATGAAGTATTTATAACCTCCTCGAGCACTAACACATAGTGGTCCACATATATCCATATGGATCAAATCCAAAGTGCTTGAAGCACGTTCCGGTTTCCCAGAAAATGGCAATTTGGTCATTTTTCCCTTTAAGCAAGATTCGCAAGTTGGGAACTCATCCAAGTCCACTATTTCTAGAGACCCATTTGAGACCAACCTTTGAATCCTCTTCTTGGAAATATGTCCAAGTCTAGCATGCCATAGATATGCGGAGTTATCGTTATTTGCCTTTTGTTTCTTAATATTATCGTGAACATGCAATATAGTATTAGATGTTATGGACGTTTCAAGATTATACAATCCAATAGCTAGTGTACCATTTGCATATAAAGAACCATTCTTTGAGATGCTAAAAATTCCATTCATAATGGTAAAACAAAAACCTTCTTGATCCAAAACAGGAATGGAAATAAGGTTCTTGATTAAAGTAGGTACATAGAGACAATCTTTAAGGACTAGCTTACAATGTCCTATATCTAGTACTACGTCCCCTATTGCTTCGGCTGCAACTTTTGCTCCATTGCCCAAGCGGAGAATCCAATCATTAGGTTCAAGGGCCCTTGTTGTTCTCATCACCTGTTTGTCATTACAAAGGTGAGAACACAAGCGGTGTCCAACACCCAATTAGCATTATTCACGAAAATATTAACTTCAACGAAAAATATACCTTGATTCTTATTTGGGACGGTTTTAAGGTAAAGTGGACAATTCCACTTCCAATGCCCTTCTTTATTACAATGGAAACAAATACCCTTAGGCACCTTTCCCTTCGCAACTTTAGGAGTAGCCTTAAGAGGCTTCTTGTCCTTAGAGGAACTTTTTCTTTCCCTTTGCCTTTCGGCCCTTGGAAGAAGAGGGAGCAAACATCACATGTTTCTCCTTTACTATAGAGCTTTCCGCCGTGTGAAGCATATTGACAAGTTCATGAAGTCCAACTTCCATGTTATGCATGTTAAAGTTCATCACAATGTTGTCAAATGAGCGGGGCAATGACTGAAGGATCAAATCCATATAGAGTTCATTGTCCATAACCACGTTAAGATGAGCAAGCTTTTCAATTAGTCCAATCATTTTAAGCCCATGCTTACGGACCGATGAACCCTCAATCATGCGAGCTTGGAAAGGCTCCTTATCTCATAATCGAGAATAATGCGAAGGTTGCGGAGCCAATCGGAGTAATTTGACCCGGTGAGTATGTTTGAGTCAAGTATCAAATGAAGTGGGTTCTTTGCCAATTTAAAACACTTTTAAATATACAAATGCGAAAAAAGATTATGTTTAGCGTTCATTCAATTTTTCAATATACTATATGATCTTGGACTTCTAACCATAAAGGTCTCCCACTATTTTATCGAATCCCATGCCCCCACATGGTAAACGAGAAATCAAATTTCTTAGTAGGTCTCAAAGTCCTAAAGACATTTTCCACACCCACGACTCGTGAGACGTGTGGTCAATTAAATAGGTAGACAACAAATTGCCAATCGTTTCTACCAAACGACCTTTGAGAATATTTTGCCTCGCTTTTCGTACGGACCCATGACTCGTACGAAATCCATATTATTAAACGTTAAGTCTACACCATCAATCTTGATAAGACATACCCCAATCATGGACGTTCCCATGACTCGTGAGACAACGCCATCACCCGAATATGCCCTACCCTTGGCACTTTAACTCGTGCATCAAGGAAACGATCATATTGCTCTAATTACACCCGTTCCACGACTCGTGAGACAATGGATGAATCGAATACAACTCATGACCGAGCCCTATGGATGGAAGGCATGGACTACGAAAACTCGCTTGTCCATTATGACTTAATTATTAAACTCGATTGGGTCGAGTGGAGGTTTTTAATTATTTGAAGTTGCAAGATATCACCAAATTTGAGTTGTTTATCTTTGTTAGGTGATATATCCTAACATGCATCACATACATCAAATGGATAAAATACCAACAAAGCATAAACGGCCCTAGCATGCTCCTATCGCGTGGTGGATGATCATGGGCCAATCCTATGCGGTCCATTCCGAGCCAAGGAATGTCCCAATTGGTCAATCTAGGGTAAGCAAACAAATGGAAATAGAATCCTATTATATTACATATGCATCACCATGCATACATGGACTTCAAGGTCTTCAAGTTCTCCAAATCCTTCAAGTCCTTCAAAAGTCCTTCAAGTGCTTCATCTTGAATAAACCTCAAAACCTAATGCCTACTCTCTTTACATTGACATAAGTCAAGAAATAAGAGGCATGCAAGCCCCATTTAATTAGAAACCCAATTCATCAAATGAATTACAAGATTAATATCCAATTACATAAGGTCAAGGCCACTAGATCATCCACCCATACATTCATCACACAATGGGGCATCGATAAAGTAAATTTACCAAGAAGATTATCTATCAATTTCTAAAGGATTAAGGCATGTACTTTGTGGTGTCCCAATTTAATGAGACCAAAGAACACAAATTTAATGAGACCAAAGAACACAAATTTAGACCAAAGAACACAAATTTATGACCAATCCGGCTCATCCATAAGTTATCCATAAGTGAAGAGGCTTACCCACAGCCTTACATCACCTTAGGAAACCGTAGGACTCACAAGATTTAGGCAATTTTACCGGTGGGTGCGATTGTTCCACTACAACCCGGCACGTACGGTATTTTCACCAAAAACCAATTTTAAAACTTAAACCACCCTTACTCCATACATCCCTATATCCAATAAAGTGTTCATAAACATTATCTAACCATAATCAACGACAAAAACATTCCTAAATCCGAAAGCAAACCAGTTGATGCACTTCAAATTTTAACAAACCGTTTTCATCAAAACGTAAGGAAACACTCATAACACTTATGAATCACAAATCTAATATGAAATAGCATGATTTGGCTATGATACCACTGTTGGGATTTTATGGGTATAATTGTCAACTACAACAGTGCGGAATTTAAAATTTTTATTTATACACCAAATCCCAGGGTTTCTTATTAGCACATATGAATAAAGGTTGAATTTATTTCAGCAAACACATACAAAAATAAATAGGATGGTAAAAGCTATTTTACCTCACCACAGGCAAGGTGGTGGTTTTCCTCCGGTCTTTAGTTGTTCACTAGAGCACCCCAAGTGTTGTGCCTCTAGAGAAAGTCCACACCAATTGGATTTGAGTAACTTCGCGAAATCCCCAGGCTCAGAACTAGGATTAAGGAATTGTCTTGTCAGGAATTGGATTCAGATCCGGGAAGAAAAAGTTGGAGAAAATTTTCACAGGGTGGGGCGATTTCAGAGAAATCCGAACAGGGAGAGAAATCGATTTTTCTTTCTCAATTGGTTGGCTGAAAATTTTCGGCCTCTTCTCCATATTTAATGGGGTTGTTAGTTTGTTGAGATATTCTTGCTATCTTGAAGAGATTATGATATATCTCTTATATTTAGAAGAGTCCTTCTAGATATAAGATATATCTCTCTTTGCATATCTTTCCTTATCTCCTAAGGAAACAAGATATGCCAAATCTCTTCACAAGATATGCTATATCTCTTCACAAGAAAAATCTCTCCTAACATTTCCCATTAAAATCGGCCCTGATAAATTAATCATAAGATCAATTAATGGTTCGGCCATGTTTGATTAATTGATCATGAGATCAATTAATTGATTCAACCATGCCCACATGCTCCATTAATCTTTAAATCAATTCATTCAAGTCACCCTTAGCAAAATCGGCCCATGTAAGATTAATCAATCCTAGATTAATTTATCTTAACAATAATTGGCCCATATGCTTTAATTAATTAATCCACTATTAATCAATTAATCCCTTTTTCAATTAACACATTAATTGAGGATTTAATCAATCAAAAATTCCAATTGATTCATTAACTAGTTAGTCCTAATTAATGATTCTCCACTTAGAATTAATACTTTATTCTTCTTCTTGAATTAATACTTTAATTCATTTATTGATTTAATTCCTTAAATCAATTGATTCCTTTCAGACTGTCACTGTCCAACTGTATTGTGTGTGACCCTCTAGGTTCACCATCAATTGGCAGCAGGCCCACGACTTTCGTGATTTAATTAGTGAGCAATTAATATGTAATTAATTGCTCCGATCAATTAACCACTTTAATTGACCACTCCAGAATTAATTTCCTTATTAATTCAGGAGTACCCACACCTCATGGTCGATGTCTAGCCACAAGCCCATGAGGCCCAACTTCAGGTGAATTGATATTCGTGAACCTCCAACTCTTATAAATGCCATGTACATACGGTCCTTCTAGCGACTAATTTCCCGATTGAGACCTAGGGTGTGTGAATTGGTCGGCCCCTCTAATTATCTCAATTCTGTACTTTCTAATTCAGGATAATAATTCCAGTGTGACTGCTAAATTTGGAAACCCCTTTCCAAATCCGTCACTGACTGCGGCCGCAGGTTCCTCGGATATCATTATCTAAGAACGTACAGGAAATTCTATCATCTTATCAGGATGAGTCGATAGATCCTATATTAGTACTAACCATCCGCGCACACGTTCATACGCACCCAAAGTAGTCGCACAATGACCAAGCTATGTGATCGGCTCCTAAATCAAAGTACGTATTCCCATGTACCGAATTCGCCCTAGTACCTCAAGTTAAAGGACTAAATCGTACACTATTATAAGTCTTGAGAGACATCCCATTACCGATATGCTTAACGCACTTCCACGATGGGTCTCTCTGTTCGGGTCATTCGATGTGTTCGATCCCCTATCGAACCACCTAGTCATATGCACTAGCATTCAATGCCTTGTTCATGAAACGACAACAAATTCACTCCATGTGAATCATGCATAATCCTACAAGTCTTAACGATTCATTCGATACCCCGTCTCGATATGAATCTATGACTTGGAACATTTTTGAGATCACGACCTTTGAGACTGTTTCATGATTAATCGCACCCAATACTGAAGTGAATAATCCCGTAGTCATGAGTGATCTCAGGGTTTCATCCAATCGCTTAGATACGTTCGCGAGAGATGAAGTTGGCCATTGTTTAATTCACGTACTATGAATAAACGGGCGTATTATCTTATGAATCATAAGACTGCTTCTAAAGGAAGTTCCTTAACATGCTTATATTTGTTGGCTTGCTGGTCACTATCCTATCAATCTCCCACTTGCCCTAAAGCCAACCACATACATTTCTAAGGCCCATCTCTCTCAAGATGTCCGTCGAACTCTTTTGTGATTATGACTTAATTAGTGGATCTGCTATGTTGTCCCTTGACGTGTTTTACTCCCACGTCTTATTCTACCTATGATTTTCCAGATCATATGGTATATTTTTGTTTAGATCATGGGTGAGATCTCGATTCCTTTGCTAAAGCAATTGCCTTAAGTTATCATAGAAGATAACTATAGGCCTCGCAATGCTAGGTACTACTTCCAATTTATTGGAAGAAGTTTTCGTCCAAACACTTTCCTTCGCTGTATTCGATACTGCGAAATATTCTGTTTTATGGTTAACCCGGCATCGATTGTCCTTTTGAACTACTTTCAAATCATCGTTGCCCCATAAAACCAGAATATTAAATTCACTCCAGACAGGAAACTCGAATCACTAAATCCTTTGAGTTCCAATTCTTCATTATTACAGTTGACCAGCAACATAGCCTCAGAACTCCCAGAGTTTTTTAAGGTATGCTCTTTTCTTTCGGTAATCCAGTACTCCTTACTGGTGTTCGACTAACATCAGCTTATGATACTCATAGCTTCTGTTTAGTCTGGTCTTGTACATGACGTTGCATATACTATGCCACCTTTTAGTTTGAAGGTGTATAGAGATATTATCCTCTTTACTCATCAAATGTAGGGCTCATTGACTTTGAGAGAGATTTTACATCTCTATGGAAACTGTCCTCTCTATGACTTTCCATACTGATTTTATTCAGTTTTGTCCATGTACTAAGATTTGGGATTTCAAACATCTTCTCTAATCTATAGATACGTACTGCCAATACGTGAGATGTATCCCTTAAATCTTTTAATGAAGAATTGCGTGAATGAACACGCTTTCGTCTGCGTTTAACACTCTTACAACATCTATGTCAACTTTAGTGTTTATATTACGAACAATGCAAAAACTCCCACCAATTCTTTTGTACATTGAGATTACATGCAATTTTGATAAAGTCAACTACTTTGACTATCTCATCTAGTTGCATGTTCCAACTTCGGGACACTGGTCTAGAATCATAGATTCACCTTTGGAATTACATCCAATGGTTTTGCCTCGTGGTCATACGAAGCTTCTACGGTTCAAAGTTTCTAAATGGATTATTGGAAATCTACTCAGACCACATGGCGTTTCAAGCTATGTGCCCGAATCTATGTTTTACATAGATATTTCGAAAGTTCTTGGATCACTATCCGATCTATCATATTCGTGAACGTACTAGTTCTTTTCGAATTCGATCGAATCTTCGAAATTTGGTGTACAAAATTTTGGTTCAGTAGGTTTGAAAATATACTCCCACTATTTGTAGGGATGTGTCCAAGTCTAGGACTTCATCAAGTTCCATGGTAATATCCCATTTCTATTAGCGAGGGAACCACCCTCTAAGAATTGGGTATCCCTAGCAACGGACTCCTTTCGTTCTATAGGATCATGGAACAGGTATTCAATGGATTTTGTTGAATACCCTACAAATTTTCTCAATTGAATCTACTATCCAATTTCATCATTCATGGATGATAAACCATACTAGGGTTAGTACGGTTTTTCATAGGAATTGACTTAAGAAAGTACTCGTTTAAGTATCCTTCTTAAGTCATAGGGTTGAACCCCAGAACTGATTGAGGAGTTTTAGCAATACTAATTTAAGGAATGAATCTAGTCTTTCATAGTTCGATTCCTTTTATTAGGTTTTAACTTGCTATTCAAGAATTCTATTCTCGATTTAGATAATTTGAGTAATTTAGGACTTATGTATTAATCTCTTCGATTACATCGAATGATCATACTTTAATGTTCTTAATTGCTTCGATTTTGGAATTCCTTTGAATCCTTTCAACATTTTCATACTTGCACTTTACTTAGTGCTTTTATGAAACACTTTGAACCCTTCAACCTTTCCAAAGTACTCGTATCCTAAATGCTATCAGGATACTTTATGAAGCAATTAATTACTCACACTAATACTTTAGTGATCGACATGTGTATTAATGGTTTTCCATCCATTAAACACTTGGTATTTCTAAATACCTTTAATTGATTGATTTCCTATTCAGACAGGATTCGCATGTTTTGAATTCATCATTTTTCTATTTTTCAAGAGCCATGATTGAAAACAATTCATCGATTCCCACTTTCAGGAATTATGATCGAATGTGGATAATTATCTAATTTGTTTTTCTTTTCTTGATTTAGCATAATTGTTTAAGTTTTATCAATGCTTATTTCTTTGCTTTGTTTACAACGGTAAATCAATTATGTACGAATTAAAAAGCTTTAATTAAAATAACTCCATTCATAATGGTAAAGCTAAGAAGTTTCGTACAAATTTGAAATAAATAGACAAAACTCTAACTAATGCCTAAATCCAGAATTTAAAGAAAAACATATGCTAATAAGAAAAATCCGGATGCTCCTTGACCCATGATGAGGGGTAACTTGGATTCACCATAACTGCGGTCTGGCAAGGTCGGAATTCGCCAATCTCGATCCCAGGAGCATAAATTCGAGCCCCAAAGCTCAAGAATCCTACGCTGGTTCTACAAGGGAAGCTTAGTGTCCAAAATCACTGTTGGGCCGAACTCAAGCCCAGGCCCATGGGCTGAGAAACGCACATCCCCGGGTGGCTCACCTGGTTCCAGATCTCAGCTATAAATACCCCAAGCATTTATGACGAGACACAACTTCCCAGGTGCTCTTCCTTCGAGACTGCTGCTCGGACTTACTTGGGAATAACAGGATAGGCTAGCTTGTATGTATCTCACCCTCTAGCTTGTACGACATCCAGTAATGCTCGAATAGGACTCTCGATACTTGTAATTTGTACTCAATCATCTCGAATACAAATATTATTGATCTTTTCCTTCTATTTATTAGCATTTATACTGCATCACATACTGTCTTGATCGAACACACGAAAATGCGTAAGATCAATTGGCGCCCACCGTGGGGCCTTATTCGAGTATTAGATCGAAATATGCCTACTACGAGGAGAAATACGTATATCAGAGGAGAGCCTTCCCATGCAGCAGGAGCACAGAATTCGGTCAACAATGAAGCCAATAATCTGTCGCGCGCGGCTCAACAACAAGAGATTCCACCAATTGTTCCGCAGGATAATGTTCCAATTCACACGACCGTTGGTGACCTAAGGTCCATTATAGGCACGATGTGCAGGGAATTTCTAAACAGCGGAAGGGCTGATCAATCACCTGTAGATCAGCCAGCAGTTCACGGGAGACCGGAGATTCCATCTTCGAATATCCAAAAGGAGAATAGTGTACTACGATCTATATCACACACGCCAGCATTAAACCCTCCTCGAGCCGCACCATCTAAAATCAATGCTCCGGCAGAAATCCCACCAAAATTAGTACATGATGTGGAAGATTCAGTAGTTGGGGAGAGCCACCCTTCTGGTGCTGTCAGAGGCCAAAAATCGACCTACAAAAGAATTACTGGATCCGAACTGGAAAGGATAGTGCAGGAGAGAGTAGCTAAGAAGTTGGAAGAGGAAGGTACGCTGATAGAAATTCCTTATACCAATCATGCTGCCAGGCGAGCAGGAAATGTTTCGAGTAGAGAAAATCCACGAGACAGAGAGGTTTCGAACAGTATCATGCGTTGTTCGCCGTTTTGTCAAGAAATACGCGAAGCTCGAAATGTGGAATCGGTACCGACCAGGCTACCACGGTATAACGGGACTACCGACCACGGGGAACACATCAACAGCTTTATTAACGTGATGAACTTATACAGACATTCAGAGGACTTTTGTTGCAAGATCATGGTTACTACCTTCGAAGGTATTGCCCTCGATTGGTTCGGAAAGTTGCCGCCCAACTCCATAATTTCCTTCGAGGAATTTTGCGACAAACTAAAACACCAATTTGCTAGCCAAAGAAAACCAAGGTTACCGGCGAATCATTTGGGGACCGTAAAACAGTTGGAAGGAGAAACGTTGAGGCAATGGTTAGCGAGATTCAGTATCGAACTCCTCAAAGTTGATACCCCGCAGATCGAATATTTATCATCTCTAATGTTCGAATTAACGAAGAGCACTCAGTTCAGAAATGCCTTATGCAGAAAACAACCAAAATCCTTCGAACGAATAATGGAAATTGCCAAGAAATACATGATTCAGGAAGAGATGAATAAGTTAAAAAGTTCGCACACTGTGAACCTTCCTCTCAACAGGAAACAAGATCGGGCACCCATCCCGAAACCTGGTGACTACAGAGGGTCGAACAAAGGGTCTGTCTGTCAAAGAATCAACACTTATAAGCCACGTATGCCACCTCAAGGATCAAATTCCTATGGACCTCATTATGAACGAACTCGACCTCGAAGACCGGGAAAAATTTAGTTTACAGAACTTAACAGTTCAAAGGAAGAAGTGTTAACTGTGTTAGAAGAAGGAAACTTGATTCCCGAGGCTCAAAGGATCACTCAGGCTAGGCTAGGTGCACCAGGTTATGACCAGTAGTGTCGATATCACCGGGCTCGGGGGCACAGCACCGAAAACTGTTATCAACTGAAAGTCGAGATAGGAAAGCTAATCGCACAAGGAAAGTTAAAAGAATTTGTCAAAGGAGGCAACCATAACAATCGTTATAGGTCCAGAAGCCCACGAAAGTTTAATACTCAGCAAAGGCAGATTCGAAATCAAACGGAAGAACGGTCGAATGGAGTGATTAACATGATCGCTGGCGGACCAGCAGGAGGAGATAGCAGAAATGCTAGGAAAAGGACGTTGAGGTCGATAAGGGCTGGAGTTTCTGCAAAGAGGGAAATTCTATCCTTGGAGTTTCCCTCCATGGAAAATCAAGTTATAAGCTTCAGTGAGGCCGATCGACCTTCGGATGTTAATTGGGACACAAGTGAAGACGATCCAGATTTTTCCATGGTGTTGACATTAAGGATTGCTAATTTTGAGGTCAAGAGGGTGCTAGTCGATAATGGATGCTCGGCAAACATTATCTCATCGGAAGCTCTCACAAGAATGAATCTTTGTCACCCGCGTCTGGATCGAGTAACCACTCTTTTGGTCGGTTTTGGGGGATCGGAGATCGTTCCACTTGGGACCATACTCTTGAGCACGACTCTAGGAAGCAAACCAAAAAACGTAACAAGGATGATCAAATTCCTGGTAGTAGATACATCGTTCGCTTATAACGCCATATTAGGGAGACCAGCCCTAAATATCTTCAAGGCAGTTGTACCTACCTACCATCAAATGATAAAATTCCCGACCGTGGTAGGGGTAGGAGAAATGAGGAACGACCAATACATGGATTGGGAATGTTATAACTCATCTTTAAGTATCAAAAAGAAAGTGGAGCCCGAGCTCCCGGTTAAGAGGAAAATGAGTGAATTGGAGTCTGGATTAAAATCACCGATTCCTGACTGCGAGAAATTACAAGGAAAGAAAGGGAAAAATGTTGACATGAGCATGCAAGAGCCTGACCACAAAAAAGTAACTTTAGTTCCAGGATCCCCTGAAAAATTCACTAAAATCGGAACGGAATTAAGCGAGGGCATGGAAACCATGCTCATTGAATTTTTACAGAAAAATGTAGACGTTTTTGCCTGGAGTTCGGATGATATAGTGGGAATCGACCCACGGGTGATAACACATTCATTAAACATCGATCCAAAGGCCAAACCTGTAAGGCAAAAGAAGCGCAATCATGGCCGCGAAAAGGACAAGATAATCAATGCATAGGTCGATAGGTTGTTAGCGGTGGGTCAGATCAGGGAAATTAAATTCACAGAGTGGTTGTGGAATGTGGTCCTAGTTTCTAAGGGCGAAAAGATTGAAAACAAATGGAGGATGTGTAATGACATTACCGACCTAAACAAATTATGCCCAAGAGACCCTTATCCATTACCGCGGATCGATATGCTTGTAGACTCCACCGCAGGGTTTGTGTTATTTAGTATGATGGATGCTTTCCAAGGATTTTATCAGATTTTCATGAACGAAAGAGACCAAGATAAAACAGCATTCATCACCGAGCGGGGAGTATACTGCTTCATTGTCATGCCTTTTGGCTTAAGGAATGCAGGCGCTACCTATCAGAGGTTAGTCAATATGATGTTCAAAGAATTAATAGGGGAAATCATGGAAGTTTATGTAGACGACATGCTCGTAAAGAGTATGACGGAGGAGGACCACATCAACTATCTTGATCGATGTTTTGGAATTTTAAGGAAGTATGGAATGAAGTTGAATCATGCCAAGTGCACCTTCGGCGTGCGATCGGGAAAGTTCCTCGGATATCTCGTCCACGAAAGAGGAATCGAAGCCAACCCTGAAAAAATTCGAGCAATTACCGATCTACAACCACCGAGAAAGCTCTCAGACGTCCAAAGCTTGATTGAGAAGATTATTTCGTTGAATAGATTTATCTCACGATCTGCTAACAAGAGTTTACCATTTTAAGTCTAAGAATTTTGAGTGGAATGCAGAATGTGATAAAGCTTTCGAAGACCTAAAAGCGTGCTTAACCTCTCCACCATTGTTAGCCAAGCCATCCGATGGAGAACCTCTATATTTATACATAGCTGTGTCGGAAGAGGCTATTAGCTCGGTTTTGGTAAAACTCGATAAGTCTGAGCATAAACCAGTGTACTATTTGAGCAAGTTATTGCAGGGTGCTGAGAAAATTTACATGGAGATTGAAAAATTCGCGCTTGCCTTGGTGGTAGCTGCACGAAGGTTGTGGCCTTATTTTCAGACATACAAGATCATTGTTTTGACGAATCAACCGATGAGACAGGTCCTATCAAAGCCAGAGGCGTCAGGCAGATTGATAAAGTGGGCGGTCGAGCTGGGTCAATTCGAGATTGAATATCAACCTCGAGTCGCCATAAAGGCCCAGATATTAGCCGACTTCGTAGTCGAGTCAACAGGTCTATCGAATGTGGAAGGAGCAATCTCCGAGGTAACTATGATCGAAAATTCCAAAAAACAGGTCTGGTTGATGCACGTGGATGTCTCCTCGACTAGGGAAGGAGGTGGAGCAGGAATCCATTTTCAAGGACCCAATGGTGAAGACTTGAGTTATGCTATCACTTTGGACTTCGTCGTCACAAACAACGAAGCCGAATATGAAGCCCTGATCGCTGGATTAGAAATGGCCATAAAAGCAAAGGTAAAATCAATTATTGTGCTAACAGATTCTGAACTCGTTCATAGACAGGTGAAAGGTACTTACGAGGCCAGGGAGTTCAATATGATCAAATATTTGAACAAGACAAAAAAGTTGATCTCTGAATTCGACAAGTTCGATATTCAACCTATACCGAGGGAGGAAAATCTATGGGCAGACCTATTGTCAAAATTCACAGGACTTGCCGATGGGAGGAACGAAAGGATAATCACGTGGCTATTATCGAATACGTCTGCTATCGAACTGGATGTAACTCCCTCGATCGACATCATGGAAATAGATGAGCCAGAGATCTCTTGGATCGACCCTCTTACTGCCTATCTCAAAGAAGGAAAGCTTCCAGAAAACTCAAATGAAGCTCGAAGGATCAAATACCGAGCACCATCGTTGACTCTGGTCGATAATCAACTCTATAAAAGATCCTCCTCTGGAATTTTATTAAAATGTATCTCCGAAGTGCACTATAATGCCATTTTAAAGGAAGTCCACGAGGGAGAGGCAGGAAATCATTGCGGTGCTCGGGCGTTAGCTCTTAAATGCTCGAGGTCAGGATATTATTGGCCTACTCTTTTTTCTGATTCTGTTGATTATGTGAAGAAATGCCACCATTGTCAAATTCACTCGAATTTAATCCATCAACCGGCTGAACATATGCACTCTATTCCGATCTGTTGGCCTTTTGATAAATGGGGCATTGATATTGTTGGGCCTTTTCCAACAGCAAGAGCTCGAAAAAATTATGTATTGGTTGCAGTAGAATATTTCAGCAAATGGGTTGAATGCGTTGCTCTGACAAAGATCACTCAGTTCCAAGTTATTAATTTCTTATGGCAAAATATTGTCTGCAGGTTCGGGATTCCTAGGATCTTAATATCTGATAACGGAACGTAGTTCGCCGGAAAAAGAATCACAGAATGGTGCGAAAAATTCGGAATACAGCAGAATTTTGCGTCAGTTGGGCATCCTCAAGCTAATGGACAAACTGAAGTCGTGAACAGAGAGATCGTTCGATCCCTGGAAAAACGTCTATCTGAGGCAAAAGGAAAATGGCTCGATGAACTGCCAGGAGTTTTATGGGCCAATAGAACTACTGTTAAAGCTGCAACAGGAGAAACTCCATTCAGTCTGGTTTATGGGTCGGAAGCTGTTGTTCCAGTTGAGAACCTCGTACCTTCTCCCAGGGTCGAATTTTATGATCCCAATGAAAATCGTTCTCTAAGGGAAGTGGAAGTTGATCACGCAGATAGTCGAAGGGATCGTGCAAAGTTGAAAATTCAATCTACCAAATCTAGCATGGAAAAATCTTATAATCGAAACGTTCGAATCCGAACATTCAAAGTGGGAGATTTAGTGCTTAAGAAAGTGGAAGTGTCGAAGCATGTTGGAAAACTTCAACCTAATTAGGATGGCCCCTTTGTGATCGTTCAGGTTGGAAAGAAAGGTTCTTACAAAATTGCTCACCCTAACGGAGAGGCACTACCTCGAGCATGGTGTTAATTTGAGAAGATATTATGGAAGATAGTTAAATTCTAGACTACTACTATTTAGTCATCTCGTTCTGTTTCTTTGTTTCTCGTAATTAAGAAAGCTATGTGTTCAATGAAAGTTTATTTCGGCTGAGTTATTTATTCAATGAAAGTTCATTTCGCCGAATTTCCTATTTATTCGTCATATTCTGATATTCTCGATCTCTATTCATCTATTATCAATCTCTATTTGTCTCCATCTACTATTTAAAAGGGTGAAAGCTGTTGCTACGACCCTCGAAGATCGACCAAGGGTGAAAGCCGTTGCTACGCCCCTTGGATCAAAAAAATTAAAAATGGGTGACGACCCTTGGGCTAAAAATGCTCTGAAACGACTAAGGGTGAAAGCCGTTGCTATGCCCCTTAGATCGAAATTATTAAATGGGTGAAAGCCGTTGCTACGACCCTCGGGCTAAAAATGCTCTGAAACGACTAAGGGTGAAAGTCGTTGCTATGCCCCTTAGATCGAAATTATTAAATGGGTGAAAGCCGTTGCTACGACCCTCGGGCTAAAAATGCTCTGAAACGACTAAGGGTGAAAGCCGTTGCTATGCCCCTTAGATCGAAATTATTAAATGGGTGAAAGTCGTTGCTACGACCCTCGGGCTAAAAATTCTTTGAAACGACTAAGGGTGAAAGCCGTTGCTATGCCCCTTAGATCGAAATTATTAAATAGGTGAAAGCCATTGCTACGACCATCGGGCTAAAAATGCTCTGAAACGACTAAGGGTGAAAGCCGTTGCTATGCCCCTTAGATCGAAATTATTAAATGGGTGAAAGCCGTTGCTACGACCCTCGGGCTAAAAATGCTCTGAAACGGCTAAGGGTGAAAACCGTTGCTACGCCCCTTAGATCGAAATTATAATCAGGTTCGATCGAAATTCTGTCACATCTCTTCAGCGCGATTGATGAATTAAAGGTCAAGAATATTATTCGAGCTAAGGAAAATATTCCTTCGAACTTGGGGAATCCCCAAGAATTCTGTGTTCAAAAAAAAAAAAAGGGGCAATATTATTTGAAAAGTTGTTCTATGAAGTTACAAGGTCGTGAATCATTAGGCGACGGGGAAAAAAGTTCATTTCCGTTAAAGATTTTCGACTTGCCTCACAAATTAATGAAATGGCAGAAGATCGGAGTCAGGATCCGTTAAAATAAAGATAGGAAAAGAATAATGTAAAGATAAACAGTTGCATTTATAAGTTGTTCGAACAATTACAAATGATTCATCGAAATACAGAGATAAAGATACAACAAGAAGATTCAAATTCAAAAATGTTACATTTGTTCCTATCCTACTACAAAATGCTACGAATAAGCTAGAGGTCTTCGAGCCAGATGAGAAAAAACAGGGGAACAAGATTGGATCTTGCCTCCTGCGCTCGTAGCAAATTCAAGACCTTCGTCCATAAACAATGACGATCACGAGCTTAAAAGAAAGACCAGTGGCAAAGAAACAATTTTCCAGCATTCTTGCTACCGGACCCCCACTAGCTCTCTAAAACTATTATCCGGTCAAGGGAAGGAGGAAGCATATCCAATTAGAATACTCATTCCACTAACCGACCGGATAAAGCGACAGGATATCGGAATTCTAACCCGTCTTAGGAGAGATGACTCCAAAGAAGCAGGTCGCCTGCCGGTACCCTAGTCGCAATCCTTTTCGCCTGTCGATACCCTAGTCGAAATTGTTTCCCATATAGGAACGCTGAGGAGCTCGAGAAAGAAAGTTCGAATCCGAATCTCGAACACTTTAATCGCAGAGATCAAGTGGATCATGAAATTGATCGATGGGAGTAAAAACACAACCATGCCGATTGAACGAAACATTTACAGACAAGTAAAAATATGAAGGTAATTTTGGAACTATATATAGGGGGAGGAATTTAACATCAACGGTGTAGATCTAGTGGGATGAACGGCCACGATACGAGCATTAAACGCTCTGCCCGTCCCACTTCCCAAAAAAAAAAAAAAAAAAAAGGGGGGGGGAGAGAGAAGATGGAAGAAAGAACAACATTTCGACAATATTATCGTTACAACAAGATTGTGTTACAACAAAGAAAAATCTTAGCAAGCTTATGTTACAACGAAGGAAAATCTTAATACAACTAAATGAAATTATTCTCGGAAAGGATTTTTCGAACTTCAGCACTGCGATCAGCATACCCACGGGTATAAGCTTCCCTCTCCCGAAGCTCAAAATTTTTCTTCTCACGTTCGTAGATATCTTTGAGTCTCTCTAATTCCGAGCTCAACTCATCCTGAAACAGTTTCTCCTTAAAAAATCTATTAGCTTCTAGTGCGCGATCCAGCTCAACCTTCTTCTTGGCCAGCTCAAGAGTAATAGTAGTCCGTTGTTCGATCTCACGCTTTGCCAACGCATAGAGCCCGAAAAACTCTTCGCCAGCCTGAACTTATAAGAAGACATATCAAGGCTAAAAATAAAGAAACTAGAAAACCAAGATAAGGAAATTAGCAAGAATTACCCGGGCAAGAAAATTCCACCCAGACTGAAACAAGAACGAAGAATATTCTCCGTTTGATAGAATCGCCTCGGAGATAGAGATATTGGCCCGAAGAAGGCTGAGATCGGATTTCTCGTGTGATACTTTGTCGAAATGAATTATGTCCCTCTTAAAGGAAGAAACACCAGAAGGAAACAATAAATTGAAAGGCTCAGCAACCTTCGAAGGCGCGGACCGAACAGGAAAAGAGGTGCGCACAGATACATCCTCCCCAAAAGAACCTTTTTAATTTTCTTATTTGAGCCCTTGGTTTTCAAGCATGAAGAAAGGGCGACAGTCGAAGATTTACCTCCTCCATGGAAGATCAGCTTGTCGGAAGTAATGGACTTAACCGGAGCTTGTCTCTTTTTCTTTATATTTCTACCATCATTGGGTTTGAGGGAAGGCACGGAAGGAATTACAGAGATGTTCGAATTTTCATTCATCTCTTAGTTTTCGGATGATTATTCGACCGTAACAATTTCCTGAAGCTCCTATCACTGTGTATGATGTTATCGTAAAGGCAAGGTAAAATGGCCTTAGTATTTATAAGAGACGCGGCATCATGCGAATTACAATAATTGGTAAATCACCACTCCCAAGAAAGATTCGATGACGCGACCAAGTATGCAAGAATGACGTTCTAAAGTTCAACAAAATGGTCAACATGGCACTAAATTAAACATGGCACTAAATTAAATTCAAGCATCCACCAAATAAAAAAGACAGGAGACTATAAAAACAAATCCGCAATTACAATAGTTCGCTAAGTAAATCCTATTACATGTTAATTGTTAACGGCTGGATTCCTTCACGCCAGAACCATTGTCCGATCTCTCTTGCTCTTTCCCTTCATTAGAATCGCCTTCTGAGCTGTCAGAATCATCACTACTCGAGTTGTTCTCTTCTTCATCATTACTTTGCACTTCAGCTACAGATTTACTTGAGTCGGAAGATGGAGTGCCTTGCTCTACCAGCAGCCTTCGCGCCAAGCAAGACCGCCCTTGTTCCTTTCCTTTCCCCATTCCGCCTCCTTCTTTGCTTTGTTCCAATAGAGTGGACACGGGAATCCCCTTCAATATCCACATCTTCATCCTCGGATTGCGCTTCGAGCACGTCAGGATTTGGCATCGGCACTCCAAATTCATTAAGAAATGGAGCGAACTCATGGGCGGCTAAGCCCTCGAGCTTGGGAGGAAGAGAAGAAGCCTTTTAATTTTTTCCGAAAATATTCTTATAAGGATCCATATAAGGGAGATAATCGTCAATGGTGCCTTGAATCCTTCCGGCTGTGAGGAGCTGCTGAATTCCTTTATAATAAAAGGCTTGATTAACTTCGCCCGACCGCAAACGAACTAAGGCATCAAGAAAGTGTGACTTTAAAAATTCTCTTATGGCGGGAAGTCTGCCTTCTTCTCGGCCTCGAGCATACGCCTGTTCAGATAATGCCTTAGCCTGCTCAAGATCCGATTTCAATTTGATTACCTCTTCCTCGAGGGCTCTTTTTCCCTCACGATCCTTCTTGACTTCCTCAAGCTCCTTCTCGACCTCAGATAACTTTGTCGTAGTATCCCTCAGCTGATCAGCTTTGGTAGCCTTATCCCTCAAAATATCGTGAAGGGCATTTTGAGCCATCTGAGACTCCTCGTTTGATGTGGCCAGTCGGTAATCCTGATGATTGAATAAGTCTCCAACCTAAAGCGGAAAGTAAAAATAAAGGACGAAGCAAAGATTTCGAGGGAAAATTGGTATGTTTGAAAACTCATATACCTTTTGCATAGCGCGGTGTTATCGTCCTTAAATCTCCCGGCCATGAATAACCGAAGAGACATATCCACTACATGTTCACCATCAGGGCCCAAGTCGGACTCGATGGTTCCATCCTCCGGGAATCCAGCTGCCCTTGGTCCTTGAAGGTGGTCCTCTATGAAGTCAGCCAGGTCTGGCTCGGATCGGATCGGACCCGGTTCTCGACCAAAGGGCTTCACCCTTCTAGAAGACTCAGGGGTATCGCTACTTCTTTTACGAGCCATTCTCGATTCCAGTATCTCCTGAGCTCGGATCTCTTTTAAGGTATAATGGCTAAGTCCTGCCTCATTCGGATCAGAAGAACCGATTGGGAAAACGGACCGAAGGTCGAAGCCTCGAGATTAGGATGTTCCCTCGATTGCAGCATGAGGTTGGGAAGTCCTCGCAATAGCAGGTTGGGAAAAACTCACCATAGCGTTCGAAACCACAGTGGTATCGACCCTAGGAGTGGATTTTGCAACCTTCCGTGAAACCTTTGATTTTTGATGACGAGGTCGACCTTGGTTGCCCTTCGAAAATGAAACTACAACTGAACCAGCTATCGACGTTCAGAACTTATCGACGATTCCAGCTGTGAAATACAAGGAAGTTAGCTTTGGTTATAGAAAGATAAACCGAAATGTATATGATAATTTGACGCACCTAAAGTGGAGGGAGCGGCAGCAGGGTTAACTTCCCCTTCGACCCTTCCAGATTGCCCGGCTGGATTATTATTTGGGGTGATCTGAGCTTTTCCGTAATCGATCTCAGGAGCAGGAAAAGAGCACGAGCTGAGCCCAGCCAAACGCAAAACTGCCTCTTGAGTCATCAAAGGAGTCTGATGAAGGTCGGTTCGAAGGGATTGCAGGAACTCATCCGAGATCTCATGGTCCATTTTTCCCCTAGGACGTCGTCCGCCATAGATCCACGACTTCGCTCCCGGCCATACGTGTGACGGCCCGGCTCCGCGGGCCCGTCGGAAAACGGTCGAAAAATTATTGTTATTTTGAAAAAGCGTTAAAATATCGAAACTCTTTTTCTTTTTTTTTTAAAACGAAAACGATGAATTAAAAGTTTAAAAGCGGAAGCGGTTTAAAGAGAAATAAGAACAATTTAAATTACTAAGTTTTTTTTTTTGACGAACAAATAAAATCAACTTTCATAGTAGAGTTTTAAAGCGGAAGCATTTTATCATAACATCTCAAAATATTTGAACAAAATCAGCCGAGAGAGAGATAAATAAGTAATTTATGAAAATTTTGACTCTTTTGCGAAAACATAAACCATCTTTAACGAATCAACATTATAAGCAAGGTTTTAATCAAAATCGAAAAGAAAATAAATGGACCACAAAATATTACTACTCTCCCGAATACTAGGGTGGGACCGCAACCGTGATGACCTAACTGCAACCCGACTATTATTTCCAGAACACCTGAAACTGAAAAGAGTGAAACACGGAACGCATAAGTTGATCGTCCAACTTAGTGAGGCTATGTGCGAATTTGCATGGTGATGTGTGAATGCAACATATTATATAACATAATCATGTTATCAAGCAAATAAACATATATTCAAGACGGAAGAAACACGGAATTCACATAACCAAGAATTTGCTGATGCCGTCCTTCACTTACCCTCCATCCTCAGACTGATATCCATCCAAACTCACCAAGTAAGGAGCGACCTTACTATCAAAATGCATCGACATGTCTTTGCCGGAGTTCGTCCTTACTCCCCAAGTGTTCCTCCCCACTTGGATTGTAAGGGCAGGCCTACGGGTAACCGTGACAATCCTGCCGGCCCTTGCCGGCCAGGTTGGCATCGGGTCCATATACCAATCAAAAGGGGGCCCACACAAAATCGAAAACAAACGGAAACATATAGTCGGAAACAAACGGAACATAACATATCAAACATATTAACATATTATCAACAGTTAATAACTTATCAAATGAAATTTTGGGTATCATGATAATTTCGAAAAATATATTCGCAACCAATAGATTCGGATGTAGCATGTATTTGGATAATCATGTTCAAATGCTAAGTGATTTCATGCGAGAAATGTTGACCTAATAAGTCAACCTATTCGTGACGACATGCAAGAAAAGTTAGAATAAAATTCATGCTTTGATTATTAAGAGCCTAAGTGCATGTTTGGACTCGATCTACTAGCACATCGGACAGACATACAAATTAAACACACAGCGCTCACCTTTGTCGCTTAGTATAGCGACTAATACTCCACAAATGAAGCGTATCCAAAACATGAGCAAGTACGTATACGACTTAGAATATATTTAACAACCTTACTTAAACATAACCGATGAAAATCCTACACAAGGATTTCCTAAACTAACACATCGCACACAAGAACTAAGAACTTTCGACATCAAACTCCAACTAAAAGTTATTATTTTCAAAACTCGAAATTCTAATTACAAAAACAGCGCCAAAATAGCAAAATTTTCCCTTCATTTTCCAGATTTACAAAACAGCCCCTAAACTTTGAAGAACATCCATTTTTTTCGAAAATTTGCAACAAACTTTTAATCAAAAGATTTTTTTAACTAAACTCATATTGAAAATCAAACAAAAGTATTAAGTATCTTGTTACTTCAAAAACCAAATATTTAAATTCCCACAAGTTTAAAACTTTTCGAAAATACCCTCATAGTTTTGAAAACATAGAAAAATCAACTTTCTTAAAAAAAATAATTCAAGATTCAAGCATTTAAGCAATATTTAAAAATAATCAAGCATATTTTTCACTATAAAACTGAGATTAAAAATAAGTTTTAGTAACTTTCCACCAAACTAACAATGAGAAACAAAAATTCTTTAATCATAAACTTTCTTCGAAAAATTTACAATTTTTCAATCTAAAAACTAAAATGAATAAAACACTAATTCAAATCAATAAATCAAGATTTTATAAAATAACTATGTAAAAATAGCGACAAAACAGCGCATTTGACCCCTTGTTTTCAGATTTACAAAAATAACCCCAAATGTTTTAAAAACTCTCATTTTTGCAAAATATCGGAACAAACTTTAAAACAAATGCTTTTCAAGTAAACCTAACCAAATATCAAACAAAAACTTATATTTTCAGTCCCTTTTTAATCCCAACAAGAATCGCAACCTAAGCCCTTCAACTTTTAAAACCTTTCAAAAATACCCCCCAAAGTTTCGGAAATTATGAACAATAACTTTTTTACGAAAATAAATCAAGATCCAAACATATAAGTAATATTTAAACAAAACCAAAGCAAGTCACACTAAATATAACATATGAACTCAACAACTTATCACAAGGACAAACTAACTTCTTCAACATATATTTTAAAGAGAATAAAGTAATATCACAAAGACTAAAGAACACATGCATAGATGTCTTTTTACCCAAATCAACGAAAGGGGTGGAAATCTCTTCATTTCCAGAACTCCGAAGGTGGTGGTGGCAGCTCCGGTGGCAGTGGTGGCGGCTCCGGTGGTGGTTCATAAAAAAGGCCCTCAAATCCTTACTTTTCACCATTTTCCAATGGCTGTCGATTCACTTTGGGAGTTCCAAACGACGATCCGAACGGTCAATATATAGATCCATGTGTGTAGAACCTCCACGCAAAATTTGGGCATGATCCAACGGTGGACGAAGGCGGAACGATCGAAAATCCGAGGCTGGGTTGAGTATACCCGAAACTATCTTTCTAAATGTGTTTCCTCTTGCATCTCTCTCTCTCTTTGGGACATCCAATCGACGATCCGAACGGTCAATACGTAGCCCCATGTGTGTAGGACCTCCATACAAAATTTGGGCATGATCCAACGGTGGACGAAGGCGGAATGATCGAAAAACCGAGGCTGTGTAGTGAGAATCCGAAAATAATTCTCTTTCTAGTGTGTTCTCTCTTCTCTCTCTCTCTCTCTCTCTCTTATTCTCTATAATATGTATGTAAATGAGGTTATGGAGATGATAAAAATCTGATGTTAAGTGTATATAATAATTATATACACATTGGGAATAGAGGGAGACATAATTAGTCTTCAAAAACCAACCAATGCATGTCCACCTTGGGTAGAGAAATTTCTCTACCCAAGGGGCATGCTTGGCCACTCCCTAGGGCTGGCTAGGAGAGCTATAAAGGCTCTCCTATCAGCTGAAATCAAGTAGGGGCGGAATTTGCACTTTGCCCCTGAAGTTTCGGTAAAGTGCATTTTTGCTCCAGAAATTATTTATTTTGCACAATAAAGTCCAAATATTTTTCAAAAGAGGTATACTATTATGCTAAAGTATTTTTGTGCTTTTAAAACATTTCAAAGTTAATAAAGACATAGGAGATAATTAGATTGTATATCTTAGTTCAAATTAATGCTTAACTTTGAAAATAAAATGTAGCGCTTAAATTTGGATTAAAATCCAATCAAACGGGTTCGAAATTTTGGGGGCATTACAATACGTGTGGAATAGGCTCGGGATTACCCACAGAAGGTGGAGAGTCTGGGCCACGAACAAAGAAGAATTCCCGTTTCCAGCCTTTTGAATTGCTACTGACATTGGTCGATAAAATTGATATATTCGGCCTCTGAGAAAAGTATACATAGCCGGCGTTCGAAGCCGTGGAGGAGCTGATTTGGAAAATTCGCCAAAAATTCTGGAAAGCTGCCTTCTTTCCTTTAGCTTTCATCAGGACGCAAAGGCTATTATAAGCCCAATCGAATTCGGCAGTATTTGAGAAGGAGTAAGCTTAAAAGCTTCCAGAATGCTGCGTATTAAAGGTGCGAAGGGAATACGTAAACCATAGAGGAATTGTTTAGCATAAAAAGCTTGACACCCTTCAGGAGGATCGGTGACCCGCTGTTCAGGGGTCGGAATGACAATAGAATACCCAGTGCCAATATACTTGCCAAATTCTGCCTCCAATTCTTCCCGATCTCGTTCGGTGTAGCGACAAACGGTATCATCCGCCCTATCCTCAGTCATGTTTAGCCCCGCACTGGTCGACAGTTCTACCCAATTAAGGAGTGTAACCACGACCCGGCTGCCTATGATATACTTCATTTGCTCGTTTTTCCCTAAAGGAAGGTCGTCATCCTCTTCGGTTTCCTCGTCAGAGACTGACATCTCACTCGAACTATTATCTCCGCTGTCTTCTGATCCGTTAACCGATTCTCTTTCCTCTCTGTTGGAGTCGGAATTGGGGCTCGGATTCTCCGCAAAGGACGGTCGAATTTCCTCGGTCTGCCTCTCCTTAGGACCACTCTCTCGGTCTTCCACTACTTGTGACTTGCCTTTCAGATCCACGATGCCGGACATATTGAATGTATGGAAACTGGTCGAAGAAATTGCAAAAATTCACTTACCGATCTGTTCGCTCCGATCTAGGGTATTCTTAGAACTTATGTAGGTCAGCGGCCCACGATCAGCATATATATACAGGGACAAAATGGGAAATTTCAAACTAGTCCCCGAGTAACCGCGACGGTTGGACTCCCTCAGGGTGGATTAAAAAATTATATTTCCAATAATTGCACGTATGACCCCTATATTTTTCGGAATCATGAACTGAAGCCCGACGTTTGAAAAGATATTTTTCTCGGATACCAATTCCATATTTTACACCAATCCACAGATAACCAAGGTAATTTCAAGACGATGCCATTATATCGTTTCCAAGATGTGCACTCTTTTTCCCTAGCTCGGTTTTTATCCCAAAGAGTTTTTCCGAGTTAGGTTTTTAACGAGGCACATCCGAAACTTATCATAAAATGGCTCGTCTCATCCCAGCGTTCAGAGCAATTTATACTTCTTCGAGCTTAAGCTCCTCTTTACGCTCGAGAAGTGGGGGAGTATTGATGAGGGGTAACTTGGATTCAGCATAACTGCGGTCTGGCAAGGTCGGAATTCGCCAATCTCGATCCCAGGAGCATAAATTCGAGCCCCAAAGCTCAAGAATCCTACGCTGGTTCTACAAGGGAAGCTTAGTGTCCAAAATCACTGTTGGGCCGAACTCAAGCCCAGGCCCATGGGCTGAGAAACGCACATCCGCGGGTGGCTCACCTGGTTCCAGATCTCAGCTATAAATACCCCAAGCATTTATGACGAGACACAACTTCCCAGGTGCTCTTCCTTCGAGACTGCTGCTCGGACTTACTTGGGAATAACAGGATAGGCTAGCTTGTATGAATCTCACCCTCTAGCTTGTACGGCATCCAGTAATGCTCGAATAGGACACTCGATACTTGTAATTTGTACTCAATCATCTCGAATACAAATATTATTGATCTTTTCCTTCTATTTATTAGCATTTATACTGCATCACATACTGTCTTGATCGAACACACGAAAACGCGTAAGATCAACCCATTCCCTGAAGTATGTTTCCCTCATGTGCAGTCGAAACCCGAACTTGGTTACATGCAGCACGTTCCAGTCATCCTCTGTAAACACTTTTACAGAAACCAGAAATGTTAGATGTTTTACATCAAAAGAAAATCTTAAGATGTTTTTCATCAAAAGGAAATAACTTAGGTTATACCTTGGTCAAGTATGTTTCGGAATTCCTCATCAGTCATGTTCCTCAGTTCCTCATCATTCTTACAAAAGGGACAGTTCTTTCCTTCGATCAATCCTTGTCTTCTTTGGAGGGCTTTCTCATATTTGTCTAACAATTTATGCAAATCATTGGTCTCAATTCCTTTACTTGGAACTTCACAATGATCGATAAAATGAGAGAATGATTCAGGCAGGCCATTTGTGATGATTACCATTTTATCATCTAGAGTCAATTTAGCTCCAAGCTCATTGATTCGATTTAGCCTCTTGATCAGGTAAGTGCAATATTTACTAATATTTTTGAACCCGGTCATGCCTTTCTCGTGGAGTGATGATTCCCAGATTTGCAATATAGTTTGTTCGCAATTGACAGTGAATATTGGCATGGCTAAATATAAAAAATAGATAACAATAAGCAGACAGATTTAAGATATACTTATAATTAACGAAGATTGGTCTTTCTATCGAAAAAGTTCTCCCACTATTTTATCGAAACAATAACCCCTTGCGTTGTTCGGGAAATTCTATTTCCTAGTAGGTCTTGACGTCCCAACAGACATTAATTGCATCCACGACTCGCGGCCATACAATTAACTCCCTAGGTAGGTATACTTTTTACCAATTGTGTTACTCCACAACCTTCAAGCTATTTTGCCTCGATTTTCGCATTTATCTAGCACTGCTACATCATAAATGTTACTACTCGTTTAAGTCTAACCCAGTCAATCTTGATGAGCGACTGGCCCGGTCATGAAATCCCCGTAACTGGTTATCGGTCGATTTTCACATCCCGACCAGTCCCCACCCTTGTCGAGTTTAGTTAAAAACAAGAATCAAGGAATTTCGTGTATTGTCCCTTTCTTCGACTCGGGTGCCAGACTCTGGATCACCTCTATCGATAAGTAGACAACATACACTAGTCCCTATTGATGGAAGGCTTGGATCTATAAAACATCATTCTATAGTTTACCCAATATGACTTAATATTTTATTTCGAGAGAGGATTTTCGGTTTTAGGAAGTTTGAGGTAACTCTCTCGAGATCTCACCGTATTAATTATGCTTTATTATTTATTTAGTGATCTATATTCTAGCGCGCAAGCCTAAAATAAATCAACAAATAAAAATAAAACATTCACACCTAGCATGCATGCTACCACAGTATGTTTTCGATCGGGAGCCTCCTATGCGGACCACCATCGAGCCAAAGACGATGGTCCTATTGGTCAATCTATTGGGTTTCATATAGACCTACTCTATTACACATTTTACCATGCATACATGGCCTTTAGTCTTCTTGGGCTCCCACCTTGCTTGTAACGGGCCTCCATCCTAAATTAATAAAACAGTAAAGCCCTATCTATTACAATGGCTCAAAGTGGCCCAAAACTTAAGGCTCGCAGGCCCAATAAAACCAATAAGATTTAAATCAACCAATCACATCTAACCTAAAGGTCAAGGCTCGGCGCGATTGAAAACCACGTAAACAATTTCACGTTGAGCAAGAAACAAGCAAAAATATAATTTTCTTATTTCTAAAATAACTTTAGATTCTAGTTTTAAAAACCCCTTTCTAAAACAATCTCTTAACTATCATTTTAAAACGCCCTTTTAAAATGACCCTTTGATTTTATTTTAAAACCCCTTTTAAAATTAAATCACAATTTCTATTTTAAAACCCCTTTTAAAATATCTCATGGTTCTTACTTTAGTCCACGACTAATTATGAAAAATTAATCCTTCGGATAATAAAACACCTTTTAAACATAATTCAGGTTCTGGAAATTTCAAATTTTGAAAATTACAGTTTGGTCCTTCAATTTTTGAAAATTACGTTTTGACCCCAAAACTTGCGAAAATAACAAATTAGCCCAAAAAATTCCAGAACTTGCAAATTGGCCCAGAAAACAGAAATTAATATTTTATTTCCAGAAACTTTTGTTAATCGCAAAACTGCCCCTGAAGTTTTCGTAAATTGCAAAACAGCCCACAACTTACGGAAATTACAAACAGACCCCTATCGCTAGAAAAACAGATTTTCAATTTAAGCCAAAAATTTCCAGAAAAATAAAATTTCAGATTCTGTCCAGATTTTATAAAAAATCGTAAATTGCAGTTTTAGTCCTGTAAAATTCGTAAATTGCAGATCTGGCCCAAATAAGAATTATGCTATTTATCCGAACACATAATTAATCATAATCAGCAAGATCCATGCATAGAACACGACAAATAAACATATTCAAGAAAATTTGAAGTGTTCAAGCCTTTTTCATATGTGCATAACAAGTTAGGCTCTGATACCACTGTTGGGATTTTATGGGTATAATTGTCAATTACATCAGTGCGGAATTTAAAATTTTTATTTATACACCAAATCCCAGGGTTTCTTATTAGCACATATGAATAAAGGTTGAATTTATTTCAGCAAACACATACAAAAATAAATAGGATGGTAAAAGCTATTTTACCTCACCACAGGCAAGGTGGTGGTCTTCCTCCGGTCTTCAGTTGTTCACTAGAGCACCCCAAGTGTTGTGCCTCTAGAGAAAGTCCACACCAATTGGATTTGAGTAACTTCGCGAAATCCCCAGGCTCAGAACTAGGATTAAGGAATTGTCTCGTCAGGAATTGAATTCAGATCCGGGAAGAAAAAGTTGGAGAAAATTTTCACAGGGTGGGGCGATTTCAGAGAAATCCGAACAGGGAGAGAAATCGGTTTTTCTTTCTCAATTGGTTGGCTGAAAATTTTCGGCCTCTTCTCCCTATTTAATGGGGTTGTTAGTTTGTTGAGATTTTCTTGCTATCTTGAAGAGATTATGATATATCTCTTATATTTAGAAGAGTCCTTCTAGATATAAGATATATCTCTCTTTGCATATCTTTCCTTATCTCCTAAGGAAACAAGATATGCCAAATCTCTTCACAAGATATGATATATCTCTTCACAAGAAAAATCTCTCCTAACCTTTCCAATTAAAATCGGCCCTAATAAATTAATTATAAGATCAATTAATTTCCTAGCATGGTTCGGCCATGTTTGATTAATTGATCATGAGATCAATTAATTGATTCAACCATGCCCACATGCTCCATTAATCTTTAAATCAATTCATTCAAGTCACCCTTAGCAAAATCGGCCCATGTAAGATTAATCAATCCTAGATTAATTTATCTTAACAATAATTGGCCCATATGCTTTAATTAATTAATCCACTATTAATCAATTAATCCCTTTTTCAATTAACACTTTAATTGAGGATTTAATCAATCAGAAATTCCAATTAATTCATTAATTAGTTACTCCTAATTAATGATTCTCCACTTAGAATTAATACTTTAATTCTTGATTAATTAATTAGTCACTTCTAATTAATTATTCTTCTTCTTGAATTAATACATTAATTCATTTATTGATTTAATTCCTTAAATCAATTGATTCCTTTCAGACTGTCACTGTCCAACTGTATTGTGTGTGACCCTCTAGGTTCACCATCAATTGGCAGCAGGCCCACGACTTTCGTGATTTAATTAGTGAGCAATTAATATGTAATTAATTGCTCCGATCAATTAACCACTTTAATTGACCACTCCAGAATTAATTTCCTTATTAATTCAGGAGTACCCACACCTCATGGTCGATGTCTAGCCACAAGCCCATGAGGCCCAACTTCAGGTGAATTGATATTCGTGAACCTCCAACTCTTATAAATGCCATGTACATGCGGTCCTTCTAGCGACTAATTTCCCGATTGAGACCTAGAGTGTGTGAATTGGTCGGCACCTCTAATTATCTCAATTCTGTACTTTCTAATTCAAGATAATAATTCCAGTGTGACTGCTAAATTTGGAAACCCCTTTCCAAATCCATCACTGACTGCGGCCGCAGGTTCCTCGAATATCATTATCTAAGAACGTACAGGAAATTCTCTCATCTTATCAGGATGAGTCGATAGATCCTATATTAGTTCTAACCATCCGCGCACACGTTCATACGCACCCAAAGTAGTCGCACAATGACCAAGCTATGTGATCGGCTCCTAAATCAAAGTACGTATTCCCGTGTACCGAATTCGCCCTAGTACCTCAAGTCAAAGGACTAAATCGTACACTATTATAAGTCTTGAGAGATATCCCATTACCGATATGCTTAACGCACTTCCACGATGGGTCTCTCTGTTCGGGTCGTTCGATGCGTTCGATCCCCTATCGAACCACCTAGTCATATGCACTAGCATTCAATGCCTTGTTCATGAAACGACAACAAATTCACTCCATGTGAATCATGCATATTCCTACAAGTCTTAACGATTCATTCGATACCCCGTCTCGATATGAATTTATGACTTGGAACATTTTTGAGATCACGACCTTTGAGACTGTTTCATGATTAATCGCACCCAATACTGAAGTGAATAATCATAAATTGCTTCTAAAGGAAGTTCCTTAACAAGCTTATATTTGTTGGCTTGCTGGGCACTATCCTATCAACCACTTGATGGTAATGGTCCTAAGGTTAGCCAAAAAGCAGCGAAAACAAAAATTTTAATCGGGGACAAATCGGCCAAAAAATGCAACTACTTTGCAAGAAAACTTTGGAGACCTTCTACCATTACTATCCTAGGATCATCATGCATACAAAGTTCATATTGGAAGGAAAGATATAAAGTCATACCTCTCCCAATCTTGGGAGGTGAAGAGCTGCAAAGAATCGGGACAAGCAAGTAACACCCGAAACCTTCAACAACCTCCAAGCTCACGGGTTCAACACCTCCAAGCTCCAAGCTAGAATCTCCTCCTTTGAAACTTCTTTCTCCAAGAACCTCAAGAATATCCACACCAAGATCTCCTAGTCTTGATCCTCCAAAGCTAGCCCACACACACAAGTGATAGCACTTAAGGAGTAAAAAAGATGAACTAGATCTTGCAAATACACCCTCAATCTATTAGCTAGAATGAAGTAGTACTTGAATCAAGTTAGAAACTTGATGAAGGAAGAGAAAGAGATGAAGAAAACAACTTTTCTTGCTAGGGTGTGAGAGAAATCCGAACACACACTAAAAGGTGTAGTGTGTGTTTTTGTCTTGCATCTTCTACACTACCTAGAATGAAGACAATATCTTATCTTATGTCTTGTAAAAAATGAGATGTAGTTTATTGTAGGATCAAATCCACCAATAAGACTTATAGCTTTATTGTGCTTCCCAAGCTCACTACTTTTGATACAAGTTAGTGGTGGGGGCCACCACTAACACATGATAAGATACTTATTTCTCTCTTGTTATATATTTATATCAACATTATCTCATATTTAATATGATAATCTCATAAGACCAATTTAAATTGGTCTTGGGTTAATTGGACATTTATTTCCCAATTAATAAATCCAATCTCTAATTCAAAATTAGAAACCCATTTATTTCTTCCTTCAATTAATTAGACCCTTCTAATTAATTTCGACTAAATTGATTTAACACTTAAATTAATAGAGTCCTTTAATTAATTAATTATTAATTCTAGCTTACAGGTTTTGTAACTCTTACGAAACTTCTTGTCAAATACAATTTGACTTTTAATAGATTGAACTAAGTTGCATCTTGTGCTATTGTGTGTGGCCCATTGGGTTAACCATCAATTAGCCGTGGGCTCACAAACCATTTGTGATTTAATTAAAAAGATTAATTAAACTACTTTTAATCAATCACTCTTAGATATGATCTCATCAAATCTAGAGTACCCAACACTCGAGGTAGTCGTCTAGTCACGGTCGATGAGTCCTAACTAATGATGAAAATAAAGTGTGAACCTTTCTTGAATTGATCTCATCAATCCTTTTACGCATACCATGCACGTACGCTCCTTCCAATAACTTATTTCCCGATCGAGGCCTAGGACATGGAGTCCAACAGATTCCTTTTAGCCTTGATAACTATGCGTCTTTATTCTTTATGGTGATTCCTTTAAGTGATTACCCATTTGGAAACTCCTTTCCAAATCTAACATCACTCACTTCGGCCGAAGATTCCTGAAATCAATCCATACAAAAGAATGCATAGGAAATCGCCCAACCACATCACGGTGGGAGTTAATGGATCCTTTATTGACGTCATTAACCTCACTACGAAGCAGTCCATCCCCAACGTGAAACTATAATGACTCGCTAATTAGTAGACGAGTAACACATCAAAGCATAAACGCTCCGCATAAAGTTCACTCTAACGTCTCAAGTCAAAGGACCAATTTACGTACACTATCGTAAGTAGAAGAAATCTTCATCTCCGATAAACTCCTAAGATGAGATTTTTCTAGCGGGGTTTCGATGTGCTTGATCTCATCAAGCCACCCACTCATATGCATTGATATCTACCATATCGACGTCCATGGAACTATCCATCCCCATGTAAAAGAGAATGCATACTCGTGCAAGTCTTACCGAATACAATGATGCCCTATCTCAATAGTATTCTACGACTTGGAAAGCTTTTAAGATCTTAAACCATAGTAGAACATATTCCATAGAGGGATGCACCATGTTCCATAGTTTCAACGATCTAAGGGCTTCATAAATATCTCAGATGTATCACAATAAATGAAGAATTGCAAATGCGAACTTTTATTGATCATGAATAAGATTGATTACAAGAGTATTTACAAGACAACCGATTGGCTTGCAGGGCACTACTCTAACACCGTCCGTTCTGGGGGAGGGCTGGGAGAAGCCCCCACGTCGATAACAGAAGCTATTTCCTCAGCAGAAGAGGAGTGATGGTGAGTATTTTGGACTCTACCTTCTATTACTAATATACGATCGAAGAACCGGAATCTCAACTCTAAAGATGCTAATTCGAGCTCGGACGAAGCCAAGATAACTTGATCCATTTGAAGCAGCCCTTGATCAAATGTTACTGTTGGGCCGATCCCAGGCCCAAACCTATGGGCCGATCCTCATTTTCGGCTATAAATACCCCATGCATTTATGACGCCAGACACGCTTTCCCAGGTGCACTCCGCTCGAAGCTGCTGCTCGGATAGATGGATTCGGCCATTTTATATGTATTTCGCCCTCTAGCTTATACGGCATCCTATAATGCTCAAATAGGATCCTCAATACTTGTAATCTTTATCTCAACGTTCGGAATATACATATACATTGATCTTTCTCTTATTTAATAGCGTTTGGAGTGTTTATATTGTTAATATCGATCATACTACGAATTTGCGTACGATCAATTGGCGCCCACCGAGGGGCCTTATTTGGGTGTTAGATCAAAAAATGTCTACTACGAGGAGAAATACATATAACCGAGGAGAACAATCCCATGTGACAGGAGTATAGAATTCGATCAACAATGAGTCTGATAATCTATCCAGGGCGACTCAGCAACCAGAAGATCCGCCGATCATTCCGCAAGACAGTGCTCCGACCCACGGAGCCCTCGCCAATTTAAGGTCGAAGTTAGGATCGTACAATGCTCCAACTAGATTACGACCGTATAACGGACCCACGGACGTCGGTAAAGATATCGACAGTCTTTATCATTATGATCTTTATTCGAACATTTCAAAGGATTCCTACAATAAAATTATACATTGCCGTCTGGAAGATTGCTCTCGATAGATCGGGAAAACTGCTAACGAGCTCTATTTTATCTTCCCTCGAACTCAATTTAACAAGAAGCATGGTTCGGAAATGCAGTGTAATGGACAGACAAAACTACTCACCAATCATTATTTTATCCACTATCTTATCGTCTCATTCTGTCCTCGCTTATCTTATTATGTAAAAGGATTATCTATCTTATGGACGTCTTATTCACGTATGGAAGTCTTATTCACGGTTCGAAAGTGTGTTATTATAGACAGGGAAAACTATACACAATTTTCTGGAATACCCGCCATCTTGTTATCTCGCCTCGTCTTCACTTATCTTATATCGCAAAGGATTATCTAATCCAATGGAAACCTTATTTCGCCAAAAATATTATTAATTCGTTGTATTCGAGAAATTTATTGTGGCCAATCTTTATGTCTATTGATCAAAAAGACTAAGGGTGAAAGCCGTTGCTATGCCCCTTAGATCGAAATAAATGAAAAAGGTGAAAGTAGTTGCTAAGACCCTCAGGTGAAAGCTGTTGCTATGACCGATCAAAACGACTAAGGGTGAAAGCCGTTGCTATGCCCCTTAGATCGAAATAAATGAAAAGGGTGAAAGTTGTTGCTAAGACCCTCAGGTGTAAGCTGTTGCTATGACCGATCAAAACGACTATGGGTGAAAGTTGTTGCTATGCCCCTTAGATCGAAATAAATGAAAAGGGTGAAAGTTGTTGCTAAGACCCTCAGGTGAAAGCTGTTGCCATGACCGATCAAAACGACTAAGGGTGAAAGCCGTTGCTATGCCCCTTAGATCGAAATAAATGAAAAGGGTGAAAGCTGTTGCTAAGACCCTCAGGTGAAAGCTGTTGCTATGACCGATAAAAACGACTAAGGGTGAAAGCCATTGCTATGCCCCTTAGATCGAAATAAATATAAAGGGTGAAAGCTGTTGCTAAGACCCATAGAGTGAATTTTCGATCTTCAAATTGGTGGTTTTATTCTACAATTGTCCAGTTCCTTTATTCCATTATTAGATTTATTTTCCAGATTAATCAATTCTCTATTCATCAAAGATGTGAATTATTTATGCATGTGAAAAGTTTCAAGCAGTGGAACGATGATGCATAAATGAACAAGAAGAAGTTTTACGGATATCTTCCTCAACTAACCAATACAGAGTTAATCCGATCAACTTGATCTCAATTAATGACAATAGATTATAAGAGTGTTTGGAGTTACAGCCTATTAGTGCTCGGAATTTATTTTTTCGGTTATCAAATTTAGTAATCTCGGAATAATTACACGAATCAATCACGATCGGAATTTATTTTTCCGAGCGTCGGGTTCGACAACTTTGGAATAATTATAAATTATTTACTATCATCCCGGGTTCATTCTCGATCGATCACGTAATTTATGTAGATTATTTATCTGAATATCAGATACTTTACTCGATCAGTTGGGACATAATTGATTTCGTTTTCTTGGTCGATGGCTATTTCTAGTGGAGTGGATCCTACACTTAATAAAAATATCAGTAAAAGTCTGTTGGTACAATGGTAACAAATTATATAAATCCTCGAAGTTGCAACCGAATTTGCGCTACAGTTCGATTACCGAGAAAAATTATGTTTCTGAAGGAAAGGGTTTGATAACTTCATGTTAACTACACAAAGTTGCAATCAATCAAGTTCCAACAAATCTCACTTATATTCTGTTGGGATTTTATGGGTATAATTTGTCAACTACAACAGTGCGGAATTTAAAATTTTTTTATCATACACCAAATCCCAGGGTTTCTTATTAGCACATATGAATAAAGGTTGAATTTAATTAAAGCATGCATATACTAAAATTAAATAGGTGGTAAAAGCCATTTTACCTCACCACAGGCAAGGTGGTGGTTTCCTCCGGTCTTCGGTTGTTCACTAGAGCACCCCAAGTGTTGTGCCTCTAGAGATAGTCCACACCAGTCGGATTTGAGTGACTTCGCGAAATCCCCAGGCTCAGAACTAGGATTAAGGAATCGTCTCGTCAGGAATTGGATTCAGGTCCGGGAAGAAGCTTGGAGAAAAATCCTTCACAGGGGTGGGGCGATTTTTGGAGAAAACTAAACAGGGAGAGAAATCGATTTTTCCTTCTCAATTAGTTGGCTGAAAATTTCGATTAGGTCTTCTTCCAAATTTTCGATCTCTCTCTCCCTATTTAATGGGGTTGTTAGTTTGTTGAGATTTTCTTGCTTTCTTGAAGAGATTATGATATATCTCTTATATTTAGAAGAATCCTTCTAGATATAAAATATATCTCTTTTTCCTTATCTCCTAAGGAAACAAGATATGTCATATCTCTTCACAAGATATGCTATATCTCTTCACAAGAAAATCTTCCCTAACCTTTTTCCATCAAAATCGCCCCCTTTGACTAATTAATCATAAGATCAATTAATTTACTTAGCATGGTTCGGCCATGACTAAATTAATTGATCAAGAGATCAATTAATTAATTTAACCATGCCTACATGCTTCATCAATCTTAAATTAATTCAAGTCACCCTTAGCAAAATCGGCCCATGTAAGAATAATCAATCCTAGATCATTTTATCTTAACAATAATTGGCCCATATGCTTTAATTAATTAATCCACTATTAATTAATTAATCATTTCCAATTAACACTTTAATTGAGGATTTAATCAATTAGAAATTCCAATTGATTCATTAATTAGTTACTTCTAATTAATGATTTTCCACTTCGAATTAACACTTTAATTCTCGATTAATTAATTAGTTACTTCTAATTAATTATTCTTCTTCATGAATTAATACTTTAATTCATATATTGATTTAATTCCTTAAATCAATTGATTCCTTCCAGACTGTCACTGTCCAACTGTATTGTGTGTGACCCTCTAGGTTCACCATCAATTGGCAGCAGGCTCACGACTTTCGTGATTTAATTAGTGAGCAATTAATTGCTCCGATCAATTAACCACTTTAATTGACCACTCCAGAATTAATTTCCTTATTAATTCAGGAGTACCCACACCTCATGGTCGATGTCTAGCCACAAGCCCATGAGGCCCAACTTCAGGTGAATTGATTTCGTGAACCTTCACCTCTTATAAATGCCATGTACATACGGTCCTTCTAGCGACTAATTTCCCGATTGAGACCTAGGGTGTGTGAATTGGTCGGCACCTCTAATTATCTCAATGCTGTACTTTTTAATTCAGGATAATAATTCCAGTGTGACTGCTAAATTTGGAAACCCCTTTCCAAATCCGTCACCGACTACGGCCGTAGATTCCTCGGATTTATTATCTAAGAACGTACAGGAAATTCTCTCATCTTATCAGGATGAGTCGATAGATCCTATATTAGTACTAACTATCCGCGCACACGTTCATACGTACCCAAAGTAGTCGCACAATGACCAAGCTATGTGATCGGCTCCTAAATCAAAGTACGTATTCCCGTGTACCGAATCCGCCCTAGTACCTCAAGTCAAAGGACTAAATCGTACACTATTATAAGTCTTGAGAGACATCCCATTACCGATATGCTTAACGCACTTCCACGATGGGTCTCTCTGTTCGGGTCGTTCGATGCGTTCGATCCCCTATCGAACCACCTAGTCATATGCACTAGCATTCAATGCCTTGTTCATGAAACGACAACAAATTCACTTCATGTGAATCATGCATAATCCTACAAGTCTTGACGATTCATTCGATACCCCGTCTCGATTAATTTATGACTTGGAACATTTTTGAGATCACGACCTTTGAGACTGTTTCATGATTAATCGCACCCAATACTGAAGTGAATAATCCCGTAGTCATGAGTGATCTCAGGGTTTCATCCAATCGCTTAGATACGTTCGCGAGAGATGAAGTTGGCCATTGTTTAATTCACGTACTATGAATAAATGGGCGTATTATCTTATGAATCATAAGATTGCTTCTAAAGGAAGTACCTAAACAAGCTTATATTTGTTGGCTTGCTGGGCACTATCCTATCAATCTCCCACTTGCCCTAAAGCCAACCACATACGTTTCTAAGGCCCATCTCACTCCAGATGTCCGTCGAACCCTTTTGTGATTATGACTTAATTAGTGGATCTGCTATGTTGTCTCTTGGAGTGGTTTACTCCCACGTCCTATTCTACCTATGATTTTCCAGATCATATGGTATTCTTGTGTTTAGATCATGGGTGAGATCTCGATTCCTTTGCTAAAGCAATTGCCTTAAGTTATCATTTAAGATAACTACAGGTTTCGCAATGCTAGGTACTACTTCCAATTTATTGGAAGAAGTTTTCGTCCAAACACTTTCCTTCGTTGTATTCCATACTGCGAAATATTCTGTTTTATGGTTACCCGGCATCGATTGCCCTTTTGAACCCCTTTCAAATCATCGTTGCCCCATAAAACCAGAATATTATATTCACATCAGACGGGAAACTCGAATCACTAAATCCTTCGAGTTCCAATTCTTCATTATTACCGTTGACCAGCAATATATCCTCAAAACTCCTAGAGTTCTTAAGGAATGCTCTTTTCGGTAATCCAGTACTCCTTACTGGTGTTCGACTAACATCAGCTTATGATACTCATAGCATGTGTTTAGTCTGGTCTTGTACATGACTTTGCATATACTATGCCACCTTTTATATGGAAGGTGTTCAGAGATATTATCCTCTTTACTCATCAAATGTAGGGCTCATTGACTTTGAGAGCGATTTTATATCTCTATGGAAACTGTCCTCTCTATGACTTTCCATACTGATTTTATTCAGTTTTTGTCCATGTACTAAGATTTGGGATTTCAAACATCTTCTCTAATCTATCACAATAGATACGTACTGCCAATACGTGAGATGTATCCCTTAAATCTTTTAATGAAGGATTACGTGAATGAACACGCTTTCGTCTGCGTTTAACACTCTTACAACATCTATGTCAACTTTAGTGTTTATATTACGAACAATGCAAAAACTCCCACAGATTCTTTTGTACATTGAGATTTACATGCAATTTAGATAAAGTCAACTACTTTGACTATCTCATCTAGTTGCATGTTCCAGCTTCGGGATACTGGTCCAGAGTCATAGATTTTCCTTTGGATTTAAATCCAATGGATATTCTTCGCAGTAACACGAAGCTTCCATGATTCGTTGTCTCCAAATAGATTATTCACAATCTACTTAGATCACATGGCGTTTAATCTATGTGCCCGAATCTATGTTATGCATAGATATTTCGAAAGTTCTTGGATCACTATCCAATCGATCATATTCGTGAACGTACTAGTTCTTTTCGAATTCGATCGAATCTTCGAAATTTGGTGTACAAAATTTTTTGGTTCAGTAGGTTGAAAATATACTCCCACTGTTTGTAGGGATGTGTCCAAGTCTAGGACTTCATCAAGTTCCATGATAAAATCCCATTTCTATTAGCGAGGGAACCACCCTCTAAGAATTGGGAATCCTCAGGAACGGACTACTTTCGTTCTTTAGGATCATGGAACAGGTATTCAATGGATTTCGTTGAATACCCTACAAATTTTCTCAATTGGATCCACTATCCAATTTTATCATTCATGGATGATATACCATACTTGGGTTAGTACGGTTTTTCGTAGGAATTGACTTAAAAAGGTTACTAGTCAAAGTATCCTTCTAGAGTCATGGGGTTGACCCCCAGAATTGATTGAGTAGTTTTAGCAATACTAATTTAAGGAATGAATCTAGTCTTTCATAGTTCGATTCCTTTTATTAGATTTAACTTGCTATTAAAGAATTCTATTCTCGATTTAGATAATTTGAGTTATTTAGGGCTTATGTATTAATCACTTCGATTATATCGAACGATCATACTTTAATGCCCTTAATTGCTTCGATTTTTGAATCCTTTGAATCCTTTCAACATTTCCATACTTGCACTTTACTTAGTGCCTTTATGAAACACTTTGAACCCTTCAACCTTTCCAAAAACTTGTACTTTCAAAGCACTCATATCCTAAATGCTATTAGGATACTTTATGAAGCAATTAATAACTCGCACTATTACTTTAGTGATCCACATGGGTGTTAACGAATTTCATTCATTAAACACTTGGTATTTCAAAATACCTTCATTCAATCGATTGATTTCCTATTCAGACAGGATTCGCATGTTTTGAATTCATCAATCTTCTATTTTTCAAGAGTCATGATTGAAAACAATTCATCGATTCCTTCTTTTAGGAATTATGATCGAATGTGGATAATTATCTAATTTGTTTTTCTTTTCTTGATCTAGCATAATTGTTTAAGTTTTATCAATGCTTATTTATTTGCTTTATTTACAACGGTAAAGCAGTTATGTACGAATTAAAAGCTTTAATTAAAATAACTCCATTCATAATGGTAAAGCTAAGAAGTTTCGTACAAAGTTCGAAATAAATAGACAAAACTCTAACTAATGCCTAAATCCAGAATTTGAGAAAAACATATGCTAATAAGAAAAATCCAGATGCTCCTTGACCCATTCCTTGAAGTATGTTTCCCTCATGTGCAATTGAAACCCAGACTTGGTCACTTGCAGCACGTTCCAGTCATCCTCTGTAAACACTTTTACAGAAACCAGAAATGTTAGATGATTTACATCAAAAGAAAATCTTAAGATGGTTTTTCATCAAAAAGGAAATAACTTAGGTTATACCTTGGTCAAGTATGTTTCGGAATTCCTCATCAGTCATGTTACTCAGTTCCTCATTTTTCTTACATAAGGGACAATTCTTTCCTTGGATCAATCCTTGTCCTCTTTCGAGGGCTTTCTCATATTTGTCTAACAACTTATGCAAATCATCGGTCTCAATTCCTTTGTGTGGAACTTCACAATGATCGATAAAATGAGAGAATGATTCAGGCAGGCCATTTGTGATGATTACCATCTTATCATCTAGAGTCAATATAGCTCCAAGCTCATCGATTCGTTTTAGCCTATTGATCAGGTAAGTGCAATATTTATCAATATTTTTGTACCCAGTCATGCCTTCATCGTGGAGTGATGATATCCAGATTTGCAATATAGTTTGTTCGCAATTGACAGTGAATTTCGGCATAGCTAAATATAAATAATAGACAACAATAAGCAGACAGATTTAAGATAATACTTATAATTAACGAAAATTGGTCTTTCTATCGAAAAAGTTCTCCCACTATTTTATCGAAACAATAAACCCCTTGCATTGTTCGGGAAATTCGATTTCCTAGTAGGTCTTGACGTCCCAGCAGACATTAATTGCACCCACGACTCGCGGTCATACAATTAACTCCCTAGGTAGGTATACTTTTACCAATTGTGTTACTCCACAACCTTCAAGCTATTTTGCCTCGATTTTCGCATTTATCTAGCACTGCTACATCATAAATGTTACTACTCGTTTAAGTCTAACCCAGTCAATCTTGATGAGAAACTGGCCCGGTCATGAAATCCCCGTAACTGGTTATCGGTCGATTTTCACATCCCGACCAGTCCCCACCCTTGTCGAGTTTAGTTAAAAACAAGAATCAAGGAATTTCGTGTATTGTCCCTTTCTTCGACTCGGGTGCCAGACTCTGGATCACCTCTATCGATAAGTAGACAACATACACTAGTCCCTATTGATGGAAGGCTTGGATATATAAAACATCATTTTATAGTTTACCCAATATGACTTAATATTTTAATTCGAGAGGGGATTTTCGGTTTTAGGAAGTTTGAGGTAACTCTCCTCGAGATCTCACCGCATTAATTATGCTTTATAACTTATTTAGTGATCTAAATTCTAGCGCGCAAGCCAAAAATAAATCAACAAATAAAATAAAACATTCACACCTAGCATGCATGCTACCACAGTATGTTTTCGATCGGGAGCCTCCTATGCGGACCACCATCGAGCCAAAGATGATGGTCCTATTGGTCAATCTATTAGGTTTCATATAGACCTACTCTATTACACATTTTACCATGCATACATGGCCTTTAGTCTTCTTGGGCTCCCACCTTGCTTGTAACGGGCCTCCATCCTAAACTATTAAAACAGTAAAGCCTTATCTATTACAATGGCTCAAAGTGGCCCAAAACCTTAAGGCTCGCAGGCCCAATAAAACCAATAAGATTAAAACAACCAATCACATCTAACCTAAAAGTCAAGGCTCGGCGCGATCGAAAACCACGTAAACAATTTCACGTTGAGCAAGAAACAAGCAAAATTATAATTTTCTTATTTCTTATATTATTCTAAAACTACCTTTTAAAATAATATTAGATTCTAGTTTTAAAAACCCCTTTCTAAAACAATCTCTTAACTATCATTTTAAAACATCCTTTTAAAATGACCATTTGATTTTATTTTAAAACCCCTTTTAAAATTAAATCACAATTTCTATTTTAAAACCCCTTTTAAAATATCTCATGGTTCTTACTTTAGTCCACTACTAATTATGAAAAATTAATCCTTCGGATAATAAAACTCCTTTTAAACATAATTCAGATTCTGGAAATTTCAAATTTTGAAAATTACAGTTTGGTCCTTCAATTTTTGAAAATTACGTTTTGACCCCAAAACTTTCGGAATTTACAAATTAACCCCAAAAATTCCAGAACTTGCAAATTGGCCCAGAAAACAGAAATAATTATTTTTATTTCCAGAAACTTTTATTTATCGCAAAACAGCCCCTGAAGTTTTTGTAAATTGCAAAACTGCCCCACAACTTACGGAAATTGCAAAACAGACCCCTATCGCTTAGAAAAACAGATTTTCAATTTCAGCCCAAAATTCCCAGAAAAATAAAATTTCAGATTCTGTCCAGATTTTATAAAAATCGTAAATTGCAATTTTAGTCCAATAAAATTCGTAAATTGTAGATCTGGCCCAAATAAGAATTACGCTATTTACCCGAACACATAATAAATCATAATCAGCAAGATCCATGCATAGAACACGACAAATAAACATATTCACGAAAATTTGAAGTGTTCAGGCCTTTTTCATATGTGCATAATAACCTGGCTCTGATACCACTGTTGGGATTTTATGGGTATAATTTGTCAACTACAACAGTGCGGAATTTAAAATTTTTTTTATGATACACCAAATCCCAGGGTTTCTTATTAGCACATATGAATAAAGGTTGAATTTAATTAAAGCATGCATATACTAAAATTAAATAGGTGGTAAAAGCCATTTTACCTCACCACAGGCAAGGTGGTGGTTTCCTCCGGTCTTCGGTTGTTCACTAGAGCACCCCAAGTGTTGTGCCTCTAGAGATAGTCCACACCAGTCGGATTTGAGTGACTTCGCGAAATCCCCAGGCTCAGAACTAGGATTAAGGAATCGTCTCGTCAGGAATTGGATTAAGGTCCGGGAAGAAGCTTGGAGAAAAATCCTTCACAGGGGTGGGGCGATTTTTGGAGAAAACTAAACAGGGAGAGAAATCGATTTTTCCTTCTCAATTAGTTGGCTGAAAATTTCGATTAGGTCTTCTTCCAAATTTTCGATCTCTCTCTCCCTATTTAATGGGGTTGTTAGTTTGTTGAGATTTTCTTGCTTTCTTGAAGAGATTATGATATATCTCTTATATTTAGAAGAGTCCTTCTAGATATAAAATATATCTCTTTTTCCTTATCTCCTAAGGAAACAAGATATGTCATATCTCTTCACAAGATATGCTATATCTCTTCACAAGAAAATCTTCCCTAACCTTTTTCCATCAAAATCGCCCCCTTTGACTAATTAATCATAAGATCAAGTAATTTACTTAGCATGGTTCGGCCATGACTAAATTAATTGATCAAGAGATCAATTAATTAATTTAACCATGCCTACATGCTTCATCAATCTTAAATTAATTCAAGTCACCCTTAGCAAAATCGGCCCATGTAAGAATAATCAATCCTAGATCATTTTATCTTAACAATAATTGGCCCATATGCTTTAATTAATTAATCCACTATTAATTAATTAATCATTTCCAATTAGCACTTTAATTGAGGATTTAATCAATTAGAAATTCCAATTGATTCATTAATTAGTTACTTCTAATTAATGATTTTCCACTTCGAATTAACACTTTAATTCTCGATTAATTAATTAGTTACTTCTAATTAATTATTCTTCTTCATGAATTAATACTTTAATTCATATATTGATTTAATTCCTTAAATCAATTGATTCCTTCTAGACTGTCACTGTCCAACTGTATTGTGTGTGACCCTCTAGGTTCACCATCAATTGGCAGCAGGCTCACGACTTTCGTGATTTAATTAGTGAGCAATTAATTGCTCCGATCAATTAACCACTTTAATTGACCACTCCAGAATTAATTTCCTTATTAATTCAGGAGTACCCACACCTCATGGTCGATGTCTAGCCACAAGCCCATGAGGCCCAACTTCAGGTGAATTGATTTCGTGAACCTTCACCTCTTATAAATGCCATGTACATACGGTCCTTCTAGCGACTAATTTCCCGATTGAGACCTAGGGTGTGGAATTGGTCGGCACCTCTAATTATCTCAATGCTGTACTTTCTAATTCAGGATAATAATTCCAGTGTGACTGCTAAATTTGGAAACCCCTTTCCAAATCCGTCACCGACTACGGCCGTAGATTCCTCGGATTTATTATCTAAGAACGTACAAGAAATTCTCTCATCTTATCAGGATGAGTCGATAGATCCTATATTAGTACTAACTATCCGCGCACACGTTCATACGTACCCAAAGTAGTCGCACAATGACCAAGCTATGTGATCGGCTCCTAAATCAAAGTACGTATTCCCGTGTACCGAATCCGCCCAAGTACCTCAAGTCAAAGGACTAAATCGTACACTATTATAAGTCTTCAGAGACATCCCATTACCGATATGCTTAACGCACTTCCACGATGGGTCTCTCTGTTCGGGTCGTTCGATGCGTTCGATCCCCTATCGAACCACCTAGTCATATGCACTAGCATTCAATGCCTTGTTCATGAAACGACAACAAATTCACTTCATGTGAATCATGCATAATCCTACAAGTCTTGACGATTCATTCGATACCCCGTCTCGATTAATTTATGACTTGAAACATTTTTGAGATCACGACCTTTGAGACTGTTTCATGATTAATCGCACCCAATACTGAAGTGAATAATCCCGTAGTCATGAGTGATCTCAGGGTTTCATCCAATCGCTTAGATACGTTCGCGAGAGATGAAGTTGGCCATTGTTTAATTCACGTACTATGAATAAACGGGCGTATTATCTTATGAATCATAAGATTGCTTCTAAAGGAAGTACCTAAACAAGCTTATATTTGTTGGCTTGCTGGGCACTATCCTATCATATTGACCAAAGAAATCGAGAAGACACCAAAGAATAAACAATGAAATTCGAGCAGAAAACAAAGCTTTATTATTCTTCGAACAAGTTACAAGTGAAGCCTCGTGTATTAAAATTCGGGCTCAAAAAGTACAGTACAATCGCTCCTACCCTACTACAAACTCTACGAGCAAAAAGTTAGACATGTTCGGTCCGCATTCCCGCGACCGCTCCAGATGCAGAACTCATCAGTGATTCTTCATGGCAGTCACTCGCCACGTGTCGCACATCCGTCTTCATAACGGGGTAAAAGCCGGATCGGAGCTCTTTTCCAGGGCTTTTAACCGATCTTAGGTCTTCATCTGTAGATAATGATTGTTATACACAATCATTATCTACAACCTAATCCGATCCAGAGCAGCGGAGAGTTACCTCAGTGGAATTACTCCAAGCAATCTCGAAGGAACTATACTTCAAGAAAGCCCTCGAGGAAGCTGGTGCTCCAGATTTAAATAGCTCATCTGAGGTTAACCAACTGCCCGACAAGACCCTGCGCCAGAAAACCGAAATTTTAACCCGTCTCAGATGGATTATATCTAAGAAAGCAGGTTGCCTGCCGGTATTCTAGGCGCAATTTCTTTTGCCTGTCGATATTCTAAGCGAAAAAGGCTACACCAAACGGATCAGGATCGAAAAACAGGGCCCCAATTCTAATTTCAAACTCCTTTATCTCAGAGGTAATACGAATCATTTTTGACAAAGGTAAAACTCGAGCCATGATGATCGGACGAGGCATTAAGACAGGAGTGAAGAATGTCACATAAACAAATTGAAACTATTTATAGCAGCGAAGGATTAGAACCAACAGCCCGGATAACAGATCACGGACGGTTATGATGTAAGCAATAAATGAACTGGCCGATACATTTCCCGAGAAATAGGGTCCTGTTTGGTTGGGAGAAGAAATAATCTTATGGGCGCATAAAGAAGGGTTGTCCGAAAAAATCGTTCAAGAAATCCTTATCTATTATCCTATTTAAAGGGCAACGCCGAAATCAAGAATATTTGTTTAAAATTCAACCCTTATGCGCACGCTATTCAAAATATGAAACCGATTTAGGAAACCCATAGCGTTATTATCGAGGAATCACGATTCGAACACCTGCTCAGTGTACAACTATTTGCGAATTAACTAGTGATGTTCGAATAGATAGTAATTCAAAGGTTATTGTTTATTTAAATAACGAGCTGGACATCAGAAACGATTCAAAGGTTATTGTTTATTTAAATAACGATTCTCGGATAGATAGTAATTCGAGCGAATAACACAATTATTATTATCAAGGATTTATGATCGGTTAAAGATTCTCGAATTGAAGAGCTCGACCAGCTTTGGAAATTTGGCACTGCTAAGGATCAGTTGAATGTTCATACTTAGAAATTTTCAAAGGAAGGTTAATTACTTGATTACCAGAGTAGTTGTTTGTTGCTCCCTCAAAAAGGGGTGTTTGACTATTCTCATTTTAATTTTAAATATTCAAGGTCGGGTTATTGAAGATAAGAATTTATCTGATTATAGTTTGCTCAATCAACAAGGAAAGGAAAAAAGGCGTTTACAAATATTATTACAGAGATACAAGAATTCAAAGGCACAAAATATTGGAGATACATTTCGAGCATAATACAAGCTAATATGTTACATAAAAATCCCAGTACTTTCTACAATCCTATGAAATTTTCGGTCTCCTCTCCAATCGGTTGTTCGGAATAACTTAGCTCCGAGCATGGAATCTTCTTTGGACCCGCATGCTTTTAACTTTATTTGCGGTCCTCCGAAGACGAAGGGGCAAACGCACGGTTTGTCGGGTAACTGTATTTTTCTACGTTCCCTCCCCAGTATGTCTTCCTAAATGCATTGTGGCAACAGGCCCCTGATCGGAGACCTACGCGGTAACCTGCGGACTCCATGGATTTGGCATATTGGCCTTCAAGATGCAGAATATATTTGCCTGACGATATTCTAAGCGAGCACAAAGCAGTTCTATTCCTCTTAAAGATTGTTCGAAGTCTGAACTCAAAAAGTCGAGTTATTTGAATAATGATCTTGATCACCATGATCGGACAAATAAAGAGCCAGTAGGATGAATGAGATAGTCTTAAAGGTATGACACCGTCTTTTATAAGAAGGTTTGAAAGGAATCCAATGGTGGATAATCCGTGAAATGAATGGATAAGATTTAACAACCGTTGTGATTCCCGAAAAATGAGGAACCGTTTGGGGGGTTCATTCAAACTTATCAAAGTCCGGAACACAGGCGCAACCGCAAAACAAAGAACATTAGATCAAACAATGCAAGAATCTCATGAAGAATCTTTGAATAAGTAAAAACTACTTTTCGACCCTATTACAGGCTACGAGGAAAAAGTCTCGATCTTATTACAAGCTACAAGAAAGAAGATTTCGTTCCTATTACAACTTACAAGAAGAAAACTTCGATCCTATAACAAGCTACGAGTCCTATTTTTGACTAGGCCCAATCCAGCTGGTCCAACTTTCCTAGCTAGGAGATCGAATTGGCTCTTCTTTAGGCTTGACAAGTGGGAGCTACCGAGCTCTTTAATCAATTAGTCATTGTTAAAGATAAAAGAGGAGATTTGCGGTATAAGTCTAAACAACGATAATGCCCTTACTCGAAAGATTTACAAGGATAGAGAATATTGGGTGTTGGTTGATAATGGGAAGGAACAGTTGAAGGGCTAGTTCGATGCTTGAGATCGAATAGCTCAGTCCGAACGCCAATCCATTTATTAAATCTGCACCATCCCACACCCTCAGCGGACATTGTGGCAACAGGTCCCCATTATGAGAATCGTGCCAGTGAAATAATGGCTTACTCTTCGAAGGGCCGACGGAGTTGTAAGGGCCGTGGATGGTCAGCAATGCACCATGTTGGCCTTCAAGGTCGAATATTTCTTCGTCTACAGATATCCTAGTCGATGATAAAATACTCAATACTTTATGATTCGCAAAATACGTTCTAACTTGAATTTCAGAGTCTTGCGATGCAAAAGAATATTCCTTGATCAAAGAAAACCCTACTAAAAGGAGGAAGATCCGTCTAAGGAGAAGAGAGGGCCCCTTTATAGGAGCAATTTAATCCAATCCAACGGATGAGATGTAGAAATTTATGCGGTCCGGATTTAATAACCGTTCAACTTCCCAAGGAATAAGGAATTTTTTATTAAAAAAAAGAAATCATCATCGTGCAAACCACTATGAAAGAAAGGAAGTGTAAATCAGCTCATTATAAGATCAGAAATTCGGAAATCGCCTTGATCAGCAATATATTCGAACATAAAAACAATTTATTTATCAGAATACAGCAAGGCCCAGAAGTAGAAGGATAAAAAACACTTTTGATCAGAGTTACGTTACAACGGAATAAATCAAATTACACCTGCTGAAGTTTATGCTCGGAGGAAATCTTTTGAAGACCGATACTACGGTCATTGTGCCCGCGAACATAGGCTTTCTGCTTGCAATGTTCGAAGGACCTTTTTCTTTCGAGAAATTCCGATCTCAAAAGCGTTTAATCAGATAAGGAGGCAGGAATTGGATCGAAGGGTTTTTCCGACCTTGGACTATTCTATTCGCTTAAACTTGCATCTCCTAAAATGGCCTTGGTATTTATGGCAAAGAGAGCATCCAGTTAGCATTACAATAAACGATCATCGCCTGAAGGAAAGAATTCGGTATAAGGTAACAGAAGCTCTCGTTAAGATAACAATTTGATTTAAGAAGCGCAAGGGCAAAATGTACATACAATTGAGAAAACGAAAAGTACACGGATCTACAAATTAAGGGTTAATAAAGTCCTATTATATTCAGTGATAAGACTTTTCGGCACTATAATCACGACTTTTATCCGTCTATTCACCATCTTCCTCGGAATCGCTTTCCGAACTATCGTCAGTAGAACTACTTGAGCTATCGTCCCTTTCGCCGCTGCTTTGATCCTCAGAGCTGGAGCTATTTGCCCGAGGAGAATTGATATTTTCTCCGACCTGATCATCAGCCTCGCCCTCGATCCCCACATCCTCATCCTTTTCCCCCGAGTTCTCCGTTTCTAGCATATCAGGATTGTGCATAGGAACACCAAACTCAGCAAGGAGTGGAGCAAACTCATGATCATCTAGACCCTCAATTTTAGGAGGAAGAGAGGAAGCTTTATAATCTTCCCCAAGAATATTTTTATAAGGGTTCATATAGGGAAGATATTCCTCAATAGTGCCTTTAACCCTTCCGGCAACAAGGAGTTGTTGAACCCCTTTATAAAAGAAGGCCTGATTGATTTCGCCCGTTCGTGATCGAACCAAGGCATCGAGAAAGTCGACTTTAAAAACTCCCTTATAGCTGGTAGCTTGCCTTCTTCTCGACCTCGAGCGTATGCTTGATCGGACGTTGCCTTAACCTGCTCGAGATCCGATTTTAATCTTGCTACCTCTTCCTCGAGGGCCCTCTTTCCTTCGAGTTCTTTTCTAGCATCCTCGAGCTTCTTCTCAACCTCGAAAAGTTTGGAAGAGGTATCTCTCAACTGACCGGCCTTAACGGCTTCTTCTTTCAGAATGTTAAGAAGAGCGTTATGAGAGTGTCGAGACTCCTCTTCCAAAATGGCTAGTCGGTAAGATTGGTGGGTAAATAAATCTCCAGCCTGCAAAGAAAACAGACTTCAATAATAAGACAAAATCTTGGAAAAAAGGATAACACAGCCGGAGAAAAAGCATACCCTTTGATGTGCATGAGCGTAATCACCCATGATTTGAAAACCATCCCTCTGGAAGAGCTCGGCGTTATCATCTTTAAATCTCCCGGCCATCAGAAGTCGGAATGACTTATCCACTGTATGTTCGCCGGCGGGACCAAAGTCAGACTCGATGGTTCCGTCCTCCGGAAACCCTGCGGCCCTCGAACCACGAAGATGATCTTCTATGAAGTCTACTAAATCTGGCTCGGTGCGACCAGGTCGACATTGAATTGGCCCTGAATTTCGACCAAATGGCCTGACCCTGCTGGAGGACTCGGGATCCCCACTGCTCCTTTTTCGGGCCATCCGAGCTTCTACGATCTCTTGGGATCGAATCCCCTGGAGCGTATAATAGCTACATCCGGCCGCATTCGGGTCAGACATGCTGGTCGGGAACACCGATTGTAGAAGCTCAGTAGCTTGGGTTTGTGAAGTTCCTTCAGCGGCGATTCGAAGAAAACCTGTAGCTGCGTTCGGAGCTGCGGAATTGTCAGCTCTGGCATTGGCTCCTTCAATCATCAAAGTAGCCCTTGATTTCTTCTGTTTACGAGGCAAGCCTTGAGACTCTATGGAAAATGAAGCAAAACCGAACCGGCTACGGAAGTTCGAAACTTCTCAACAATCTCAACTGTAAAATTAAGAATGAATTAAATTTCGAGCCGAGAAAAATCAACTGAATCATAGAAGAAGAAATAGTATACCTAAGGTGGGGGGAACGGTTGCAGCAGGATCCTCCCCATCAACCCGAGCAACTTGGTCAGCTGGAGCATCAGAGGGCGTGATCGAAGATTCTCCAAAATTAATAGGGGGGAAGGATAAGTACACTCGCTGAGCTCTGCCATCCTCAAGACCCTCTCTTGGGTCAGCAAAGCGGTTTGGTAAAGATCGGAATAGAGGGTCTGCAAAAATGCATTTGGGAGCTCGTGATTCATCCGTCCTACGAGTTTCCGCCTACCATAAATCCAAGATCTCTCTCCAAGCCACTCATAAGGGGTCGGTTCAGGTGTCTCTGCGGAAGGTGGAGTATCAGGGCCTTGGACGAAAAAGAATTCCTTTTTCCAACCTTTCAGGTTGCTCGAAACATTCCCCGACAATATTGACCGATTCGACCTCTGCGAAAAATATACATACCCAGCATTCGAAGATGTTGAGGAACTCACTTGGAAAATCCGCCAGAAATTTTGGAAAGCTGCTTTCTTCCCCTTGGCCTTCATCAGCGCACTGAAAGCGACGATATACCCAATAGAATTTGGGATGGAGAGAGGCGAAAAGCCTCTAGAACGCTACGAATTAAAGGAATAAACGGAATCCGTAGGCCGTAAAAGAATTTCCTAGTATAAAAGGCTTGACACCCTGTGGGAAGATCGGTAACACGCTCTTCGGAAGAAGGGACGACGATCGAAAATCCATCACCCAAGTACTTACCAAAGTTGGTCTCCAAATATTCCCGGTGTTTTTCAGTATAGCGGCAAACGATTTGATCAGCTCTCTGCTCGGTTTTGTTAAGTCGTGCGCTAGTCACAGGTTCCTTCCACTCGAAAATCGTAACAACAACACCTCTACCTATTCTGAATTTGACTTGCTCATTCTTCCCTAAGGGAAGATCATCATCCTCCGTGGCCTCTTCGTCGGTGGCCTCGCTCGAAGAATCACTTTCATCACCCTCGAAACTAGGACTTGTTTCCTCTTTTTTATCAGAGTCAGAATTAGGGTTCGGGACCCTCATATTTTCCGCCTCCGAAGAATGGACAGCCACGATCTGCGTCTCACCAAGACCACTCTCTTGCCCTTCTACTACCTTGGCCTTACCCTTCGAATCTGTTGGGCTAGACATTATGTGTTCAGAATGACCGGATAAGGTTGGGATTTTCTTATCGATCTATGCGCTCCGATCTAGGGTTACTTGAGAAATTTTTGCGAAATAAACATCCCACGATCAAGCTATATATATAAGGTTAAAATGGTAAATTGCAAACCGGTCCCCGAAAAGTCGCGACGAATGAACTCCCTCAGGACGATTTCAAAACCTACTTTCCCTTTAATTGCATAATAGACCCCTATACTCTTCGGATTAATGGGCCACAGCCCAACACGTGAAGAGACGCAACACCCGAACATCAATGTTCATTTACGTTCTTGATCTTCTATGCTACTATATGATCGGAAGAGCAGAATCAAGATAGAAAGCAAGGCAATATTACCAAGGTTGGCACCCACGACTTACAAATTATTAAGCAACGGGGTGTTTTTGAAAAATCCTACAAGTCATTAAGTGAATATTTGTGTATCAATAAGAGGTCGCCGGTATTTTAGCGATGTGCACTCTTTTTCCCTAATTTGGTTTTTATCCCAATGGGTTTTTCCAAGTTAGGTTTTTAACGAGGCATATCCATAACACATCAATGTATGATCTGTTCACCGCGACATTCAGAATGACACATACTTCTTCGAGCTTAAGCTTCTCTTTACGCTCGAGAAGTGGGGGAGTATTGATGGTGAGTATTTTGGACTCCACCTTCTATTACTAATATACGATCGAAGAATCGGAATCTCAACTCTAAAGATGCTAACTCGAGCTCGGGACGAAGCCAAGATAACTTGATCCATTTGAAGCAGCTTTTGATCAAATGTTACTGTTGGGCCGATCCCAGGCCCAAACCTATGGGCCGATCCTCATTTTCGGCTATAAATACCCCATGCATTTATGACGCCAGACACGCTTTCCCAGGTGCACTCCGCTCGAAGCTGCTGCTCTGATAGATGGATTCGGCCATTTTATATGTATTTCGCCCTCTAGCTTGTACGACATCCTATAATGCTCAAATAGGATCCTCAATACTTGTAATCTGTATCTCAACGTTCGGAATATACATATACATTGATCTTTCTCTTATTTTATAGCGTTTGGAGTGTTTATATTGTTAATATCGATCATACTACGAATTTGCGTTCATAGTGAGCTTGAAAAAGAAAGTTGTTAAAATTCATATAGTTTCTGATATTAATTGACATTTCTCCAATAGGTAGGTAATAAATATTTCAAATGGTTACTTAAACGAAATATATTCAAGTTTATTGGTAACACTTGAGTTGCACTGTTATTTGTAAGTGGATTGTTCAAGCATATTTGTTGACTGTCACATTCTTTGTAGCTAAACTTGCATGTGTTGTATTGATGTCCATGCATATCCTTGAGTCACTTTAGGAGGTCATAAGGGCTTGATGTCCTTCATTTAAGATTTTATATTCTAACTTGCATCTTCAAGCATAGATGTCAAATAGGTCAATGTGATATTTCTTAAACCCAATGCATTACGAAAGAAATTGTGAGTTGTTTTTGTTGATAAAGTCACAAGTCTCAAATTACTTCCACATGGTCAATACTTGTTTTAAGAAGCACGTGTTTATAGTCCTTATTTAACAAAGAAATAATAAAAGGTATATCAACCTCAAGATATTTTTCATTAGTTGTATATTATTCGGCTCACAAGTTTGTTAAATGATTGTGTGACAACATACATATTTTTTACCACCTAATGGATTGTAAAAAGTACTTTGTATTATCTTCAGACCACACACACATATATGCATCTAGATACAGTCATATTTATGTACACACTCGCATACATGAATATTGATGTAGAGTGACTTCCAAAGTTTTCTATATTAACCCTACAACCCCTTAGTTAAATTGAGTCGTTGCCCCGAGAAATTAGTCAACAGTTGCACTTAAGTTACCCAGAGAACTATCTTAATGATTTAAAGAGAAGTAGTGTCATTGTAGGGGTTTGAGCAAACTCATGCCCATTTAATCCATTAAAGTGTTGATTGAGGATCAAAATGACGAGCTTTGTTATGTAATTTCATGAGGTAAAGGGCCTAAAATAGGAACATTGGGGTGATGTGCATTTTTTCATTTATGACTATGTGGCACGCCATTAATTGTAACTCCTATCATGGAATTCATGCCCTTTAAAATCTCTTGGAATGTTGATCCGGAACAAATTGTTAATAAATTCCAATTTGACACGAGGTGTATTTCATGCTTTTGGGAGGTAAAGAGACACAAATAGGAACACAGGAGGTGATGTGTAGTTTTTTCATTTATATGTTAGTATAGTAGGCAATGTCAATAGGTTATGTGTGGATTTTATGCTTGTTTATTAAATTCTTATGTCATATATCTAATGATAGACTTTTGTGTAGATTTGACATTTTTCATTTATGTGTGTGTTCTTCAAGCCATGCCAATGATGGCCTGGTTTCTTCTTTCAAGGTCGGCGGCACGTCCTGGGAGGTCCTGGTTGGGTGGGGATTTCTTTAGGACGGGTGGTGGGGTGGGGTGTGGTTCGGGGTTAGGGAGGTGGGAAAAAACGAGGTGGCATGATTTTTAGCTGTTTTTATTCTTTTTATATTTAAACTGAAAGTAATCAAGTTTAGGAGTTAATATGCGATTATGAACTTTTACATCCAATCAAAATTGATTTCAAATGTCAAAAATATCCAAATTGAGCGCATGGCCGCAAGTCATACTGGCTCGAGCCATGTTTTGCATTTGGGATTGAAATTGTCGGGACGTAATAGGCTGTAATTTAGCAAGTGCAAACATGTATTAGTTAAATTGCCAGTGAAAAATATTTGTGGCACCATTATTGCTTTTTTGACTTCTATTATATGTTCAAATATTCACAAATTTCATATGAATCACATATAGAATAATTAATAATATGTTTACCTTTATATGTAATAAATTGTTAATTTTTTAATAGTAAAATTAGATTTGTATGTAATAACTGATCCAACTTAATTTTTAAGGTATACTAAGTTCTTGAAGAATTGATATAATTTAATAATAACATAATTCGATTTTAAATTGCAAAGACTGTTTGGTAATCTTCGAAATTATGATTATATTGTAGCTTAAATTTTAAATCTAGATTTGTTTTATGCAATAACTCTTTGAGTCTTGATGGGGGCTATTTCGCACCCCTTATAATGAGCGGATCGACCGAAGATTAAAGGATCGGTTCGACCAGACGAGTCAGTTCGGGATCATCTTATCGACCCGGCCAAATACAACTCTCTTCGACAAGAAGACTACACTCCGTACTCAAGAAGGACAATTGGGCCGAGACCTATTAGGATTATATTTCCTTGTAATGCTAGGTTTAGTATGACATAAATACCTAGTTAATCATTGTATTAAGGGGAGCCCTTTTGGACGATACACAGAAAATACGCCATTGAATTCTGCATAAACCGCAGAACCAGATATTATTCAATAAAAGAAAAGAGCTTTCTCTTCATATTCATCTTATTTTTACGTTGGTTATGATAATTACTTGTTGTTCCTTCAAAGTTGTTCTTCTTTGTGATTGATCCATCCTGAATAAAGTAACAGAGCCCTATAAATCATATATATTGAGAATCCCCAATATCCCATATTCACTGATACAATTAACCCGACGAAATCAGGTTAAATCAGTTGGCGACCACCGAGGGGCTAGGTTAATTATTCGATCGACATATGGCTCGCCCAAGGAAGAGCGCTCGTAACGGTGCAAGAAGTAACACGACCAACCAGCATGATGCGTCTGAGGATCTACGGGGAGATACCGATAATAACGCCCGTGTATCAAATGACAGCCAGCAACAGAATGAGCATCAACAGAATCAGGTGGAACCACAAGGGATTCCTACTGGCGTAATACCGGAAGAACATGTGACTCCAACGATCCCAGTCCCCCTGTCGGATGCTCAGGAGAAATTGCGACAGATCGCTATGCTCCTTAAATCACTCTCTCCAGAGGAATTACTTGTACTCGAACAAGTCCCCCAAAACGTTAGAACTACTAGAGCAAATCCCGCTCAAAGAAAGCCGAGGCAGAACGATCAAATCTCTCAACAAGCTGATAGCCCGGCAAGCGAGCGACGCTCGCTACACAGTCCGCAGCAGGACAAATCAAAACCCTCCGATGACAACATCTGAAGAAAAGCGGATCGAAGGAGACCACGACACAACGAATCAAAGGAACACACCATAATCCCCATCGAGGATGACGTTGGCGAGGCGATACCAAATCGACAAAGAACTATGCGATTCTCGAAAACAGAAATCGAAAAGGTGGTACAAGAACGACTCGAGCAACGCTTACGATCCGTTAAAAACACGTGGCCCAGAACCACAGAACTCCAGGAGAGCCTAGAGGCATGCTCTCCCTTCTGCAGAGAAATAAAAGAAGCACAGTCAATCGGACAAGTCCCGAGTAGACTACCCAGATATGACACCAACATAATGAACTTGTATTCTCACTCAGCGGAGTTCACTGCTAAGCTGATGGTGACCACGCTAGAGGGATTAGCTTTGGACTGGTTCGCCAAACAACCAGCCAACTCCATATTCAGTTTTCGAGAATTATGTAACAAACTGACACAACAGTTCGCCAGTCAAAAAAGACAAAAATTGCCGATGAGCTATTTAGGAACCATTTATCAACAAGAAGGTGAATCTTTAAGGAATTGGTTAGCAAGATTTAATGTCGAATTACTCAAAATTGATTCCCCCAATATTGATTACATAATCTCGATTCTCTTCGACCTCACAAAGAATAGGCAGTTTGGGAATGCCCTCATCCGAAAGCAACAAAGAACATTCGCGGACATCATGAGCCTGGCATCTAAGTATATGACCCAGGAATAGATGAACTCTTTCAAAGATAAAAACAAAAATAAAGTTACGATCTCAGGCTCAAAACGGCAAGATAGGATTCCTGCCCAAAGATCCGTGGACTATGAACGATCATTTAGAAAAGGCAACATCTTCCAGCGATTAGAATATAATAAAAACGACCAGGATAGACGACCTAACATCTATCAAAGACCTAGAATCAGCGAACCAGCGACCCAGAGCAGGGTCAATCAAGTGGATCACCCAAGACTAACCGTTCCAATAGACGAAATATTGGCTGTACTAGAAAGGAATAATTGGATCCCAGAAGCAAAGAAAATCGCTCAGCCCAGACTAGGTGGACGAAACTATGACTTATACTGCAAGTATCACCGGATACACTGGCACCGCACGGAAGATTGTTTTCACCTTAAAAGAGAAATCGAAAAGCTGATCGAACAAGGAAAACTAAATGACTATTTGGAGCGGGATAACCGCAAGCGAGAAAGAAGCGGGAGTCCTCGGTATAACCACCCAAGAAGAAGTTCACGAAGAAAGTCCCCTAATGAAGGTCCCCTTCAAGAATTGAATAATGATCAGTTCAACGGAACCATACACACGATCTCAGGGGGACCCGCAGGGGGAGACAGCCGTAATGCTCGTCGAAGGACTGCTAGATCCATAATCGGAAGCCTAAAATACCCGAAAGAAATATGGACCTTAGAAAATAAAGCGACGACGCATCAGCTGATTAGTTTCAACGAAGGAGAGGTACCCAAAAACCTTGTTTGGGACACGAAAGAGGATAGCCCCGACTTCCCGATGGTGGTATCCCTAGATATTGCAAATTACAACGTCAAGAGAATCCTAATCGATAATGGGAGCTCCGCAAATATTATCTCTAAAGAGGTATTAGCCCAGATGAACCTGGGGCAAATAACGTTCCAAAAGGTAGCTACGCCATTGGTAGGATTCGGAGGATCCAAAATTGTCCCCTGTGGAACAATTAATTTGAGTGTTTCACTCGGAAAGAAACCTTATCGAACAATGAAGCTGGTAAAATTTTTAGTAGTAGAAACTCCGTTCGCCTACAATGCAATTTTAGGGCGACCAGCCCTCAACTTGTTCCGAGCTGTCGTCTCAACTTACCATCAAAAAATTAAATTTTCGACCGACATAGGTATCGGGGAAATAGTGAACGACCATTGTATGGCATGGGATTGCTACAGTACATCGTTAACTTTGAAAAGCCCCCCTAAAGCGATTACCCCGAGCAAAAGGAAGCTCGAAGACGACGTTAGTAGAAATGAGGTTGAAATCCCTTGCACTGATCGAATAGATAAAAAAGGCAAAGAGCCGATGGACTTAGCCTTAAAACCACCGGAATATAAGGATGTTGTACTAGTACAGGGGGACCCATCGAAAACAACGAGAATAGGAACGGAGTTGAGCAAAGAAGGGGAAGTAATGTTGATCAACTTCCTCAGAAACAATGTGGATATTTTCGCCTGGAGCGCGAACGACATTGAAGGGATTGACCCTCGTGTAATCAGTCATTCCCTAAAAATCGACCCTCTGGCAAAGCCTGCCAGGCAAAAGAAGAGAAATCATTGGCCAGTGAAGGATAAAATAATTAAAGCCGAAGTAGAAAGGCTACTCAAAGCAAAACAAATTCGAGAAATACACTTCTCAGATTGGCTATGTAATGTCGTGCTAGTAGCAAAGGGAGATAAAAAGGATAACAAATGGAGGATGTGCAACGATTTCACCAACCTTAACAAATTGTGCCCACGAGATCCATATCCTTTCCCAAGGATCGATCTATTAGTCGACTCCACCGCCGGTTTTCCAATTTTTAGTATGATGGATGCTTTCCAAGGTTTTTATCAAATATACATGGACGAGCAGGACCAAGAGAAAACTGCGTTCGTAACCGAGCAAGGAGTGGATTACTTTATAGTGATGCCGTTCGGCTTAAGGAATGCCGGGGCCACCTACCAGAGGTTAGTTAACCTGATGTTTAAAGAATTAATTGAAGAAATAATGGAAGTGTACGTGGATGATATGTTGGTTAAAAGCATGAATGAGAATGATCACGTAAAACACCTCGATCGATGCTTCCAAATATTGAGAAAGTATCGAATGAAGCTAAACCCTGCCAAATGCACTTTCGGGGTTAAATCCGGAAAGTTTTTGGGATATATGGTACATCAACGTGGAATTGAGGCCAACCCAGAAAAAATTCGAGCAATAACTGAAATGAAGCCTCCAAAAACAATCTCCCATGTACAGAGCTTGGTAGGCAAAATCGTGGCATTAAACAGATTCATATCCAAGTCAGCCGACAGAAGCTTGTCGTTCTTCCAAACGCTTCGAAAAGCGAAAAACTTTGCTTGGACTGATGAATGCGACCAGGCCTTTGAACGATTAAAAGAATACCTAACGACGCCCCCACTTTGGCCAAACCGACCGAAGGGGAACCGTTATATTTATACATATCAATCTCCGAAGTAGCCGTTAGTTCGGTACTAGTTAAAGTGGATGGCTCAGAACATAAGCCTGTTTATTACTTAAGCAAACTATTACAAGGGGCCGAGAAAAACTACTTGGAAATAGAGAAATTCGCCTTAGCCTTAGTAGTGGCAGCAAGAAAACTCCGACCCTATTTTCTGACCTATAAAGTTGTGGTATTAACCAATCAACCATTAAGACAGGTCTTAGCAAAGCCAGAAGCCTCTGGAAGATTGATCAAATGGGCGATCGAACTCGGTCAGTTCGACATCGAGTACAAACCAAGAATCGCAATTAAAGAACAAGTTCTAGCCGATTTTCTACTTGAGATTCCGAGTCGAGAACCTGAAAATCCTGAATCGACCAGCCATACACATGATATCCTGATAATACAAAATCAAACCTGGTTGATGCACGTCGACGGCGCTTCATGCCGAGAAGGAGGAGGTGCTGGAATCAACTTTATCGGGCCAAATAAGGAGGATATCAATTACGCGATAACATTAGACTTCGTCGTAACAAACAACGAAGCAGAATATGAAGCATTGATCGCAGGAATGGAAATGGCGATCAAAGCAGACATAAAGAATCTTAAAGTATTAACCGATTCTGAGTTAGTACAAAGACAAATAGAGGGCCTATATGAGGCAAAGGAATTTAACATGGTCAAATATCTGGCCAAAGTAAAACAACTGGTTGAAAAATTCGAAGAGTTCGGGATACAAAACATTCCAAGATCAGAAAATAAATGGGCCGATCAACTCTCTAGATTTACGGCGTCCAACGACGGAAAGACTGAAAGAGTGATCACTTGGCTAATGTTTAATACACCAGCAATCGATATCGATGAAACACCGATCACTCAAGTAATGGAAATCGAAGAGGTCAAAGCAAATTGGATGACTCCGATGATAGAATACCTTCGAGAAGGAAAACTACCACTCGATCAAAACGAAGCTCGCAAAATAAAATATCGTGCTCCAAAATATACAATGATAGAAGAAAAACTTTACCGAAGATCGGTATCAGGAATTCTTCTAAGATGCATCTCCGAGTCTAAAACCAATGATATACTCCGAGAAATACACAAAGGAGAAGCAGGGAATCACAGCGGAGCGAGGGCGTTAGCTTTAAAATGCCTTCGAACAGGTTACTATTGGCCTACCCTCAACAAGGATGCCATACAGTACGTACAAAAATGTCATCATTGTCAAGTCCATGCTAATATATCTCATCAACCGGCCGAAAACATACACCCAATACCAGTGTGCTGGCCCTTCGATCAATGGGGAATGGACATTCTAGAACCTTTCCCTGCAGCTAGATCCAAGAAAGCATACGTTCTGGTTGCTGTTGAATACTTCAGCAAATGGATGGAATGCATCGCCCTTGCACGGATAACCCAGTTTCAAGTGATCAACTTCCTCTGGAAATTCATAGTATGTCGATTTGGCATCCGGAGAATTCTAATCTCCGATAATGGAACTCAATTTGCGGGAAAACAAGTAATAGAATGGTGTTCAAAACTAGGGATTCAGCAAAATTTCACTTCGGTCGGGCATCCTAGAGCGAACGGACAGACTGAGGTAGCAAACCGAGAAATAATAAAATCTTTGGAAAAAAGATTGGGAGCAGCCAAAGGAAAATGGCTTGATGAACTCCCAGGAGTGCTTTGGGCCAATCGAACCACAGTCAGAACTTCAACCGGGGAAACCCCATTTAGCTTAGTATATGGCTCCGAAGCTGTTATTCCGATCGAAACTCTAATTCCAACACCAAGAATTGAAATGTATGACGATCAGGAAAATGAAAAGACAAGAGAAAATGATATCGATTTAACAAAATCCTTAAGAGAAAAAGCCGTTGTACGTTTGCAAGTCACTAAAGCAAATATGGAAAGGGCGTATAACCAAAAAGTACGCATCCGAACCTTCAAAGAAGGGGACCTGGTATTGAAAAAAGTAGAGGTATCCAAGCATGTTGGAAAGTTACCAACAAAATTGGGATGGACCTTACGTTGTCATTGGCATAGGAAAGAAAGGTTCATACAAAATTGCACACTTGGATGGAACAGCCTTACCAAGAACCTGGAATGCAGTCAACCTTAGAAAATACTCTGGTAAATAAAATTTCAGTAGATTATGCTACTTTATTTTATTAAGTTTTAATCTTTGTAATAAAGGCCTTAGCCTACAATTCAATTATTAAAGATTTTAGCAACTTTAAATGTTAAATGAAGATTGAGTATAAATCGATTGTTTCGGTAAACACACCTTGGAATTCTACTATCATATTGGTTGAGATCAAGACACAAGGAGTTAAGTATACATTGATCCGCTCAATAAACACTCCTCGATCCAAACCATACACACGAGTCGAGTATACATTGATCCGCTCAATAAACACTCCTCGATCTAGCAACAAACGAGTCGAGTATACATTGATCCGCTCAATAAACACTCCTCGATCGTAACAAATGAGTCGAGTATACATTGACCGCTCAATAAACACTCCTCGATCTAGCAACAAACGAGTCGAGTATACATTGATCCGCTCAATAAACACTCCTCGATCTAGCAACAAACAAGTCGAGTATACATTGATCCGCTCAATAGACACTCCTCGATCTAGTAACAAACGAGTCGAGTATACATTGATCCGCTCAATAAACACTCCTCGATCTAGCTACAAACGAGTCAAGTATACATTGATCCGCTCAATAAACACTCCTCGATCTAGTAACAAACGAGTCGAGTATACATTGATCCGCTCAATAAACACTCCTCGATCTAGCAACAAACGAGTCGAGTATACATTGATCCGCTCAATAAACACTCCTCGATTATATTTCTACAATTAAAAGACTTTTGGTTTAAAAACCTAAGTCTAAACAAAAAGAGTCGAGTATACATTGATCCGCTCAATAAAAATTCCTCAATCTGTTTTCAACGATTAATAGACTTTTGGTATAAAAACCTAAGCCTAAATAAAAGGAGTTATGTATACATTGATCCGCTCAATAAACACTCCTCGATTATTTTTTAACGATTAATAGCCTTTTGGTATAAAAACCTAAGTCTAAATAAAAGAAGTTCAGTATACATTGATCCGCTCAATAAACACTCCTCGATTAATTTTTTAACGATTAATAGACTTTTGGTATAAAAACCTAAGTCTAAACAAAAGGAGTTAAGTATACATTGATCCGCTCAATAAACACTCCTCGATTATATTTCAACAATTAAAAGACTTTTGGTATAAAAACCTAAGTCTAAACAAAAGGAGTTAAGTATACATTGATCCGCTCAATAAACACTCCTCGATTATATTTCAACAATTAAAAGACTTTTGGTATAAAAACCTAAGTCTAAATAAAAGGAGTTAAGTATACATTGATCCGCTCAATAAACACTCCTCGATTATTTTTTAACGATTAATAGACTTTTGGTATGAAAACCTAAGTCTAAACAAAAGGAGTTAAGTATACATTGATCCGCTCAATAAACACTCCTCGATTATATTTCAACAATTAAAAGACTTTTGGGATAAGAACCTAAGTCTAAACAAAAGAAGTTAAGTATACATTGATCCGCTCAATAAACACTCCTCGATCTATTTTTAACAATTATAATGCTTTTGGTATGAAAACCTAAGTTTAAATAAAAGGAGTTGAGTGTAAATTGATCCGCTCGATAAACACTCCTCGATGATAAATATAAATTAAGATTGAGCCAAATTCAACAACAGGAAGAATGCAAGGAATAAAAATGAAGTTTTATTCATCTACGAAAATGTAAAAGAGTTACAAAAGCTGAAGATCAAATTACAAAAGTCTATATACGATTTACACATCATTACATTTGTTTAGACAAAACGATCCTATACTATAGATCGATAATCTTCACGACAATGTCCACGGAAACATCAATCTCCTCCCTAGTGCCTCGATAGTGGTAACTGACCACCTAAGAAGCATGCTGCTCAGGATGGTCAACTTCTTTGGTTCGATGGCCGGGCTATGAAGATCAAATGTTCTTCCAGATGAAATGAGCATTACCAGCCAGATAACCAGCAATACTCATTCACCCACAACAGAGATACTGCTTTTACATTAGGGTTGAGATTTACTCTGAAGCAACATCTCTTCAGGACCGTCGAAGAAGGAAAAAATTTACCAGCACACCCTGATGGTCTATCACTCCGGAGGTAACATCCAAACACGGCGGTGCCTGGTAAATATGAACCCTCCATGTGCAAACAGAAACCACGGACCTCAAACCCGTGTATACGAAGTTCGAGGCCTCATGGGACCCGTTAGTACAAGGTAGGGCTTCCATGGGACCCGTCAGTACAAGGCAGAAGAAATTTAAGTTATTATGATATGAATCACGATAATGTGACTTTTTGAATATTATGGGATCAGAAGGCAACATGAAATCTAAGGAAACCGAGATCTCCATCTTTTCTGAGAAAACATAAAAGATAGGGAAAGTGCCTACTTATTTATAGGCACTTGTGCGAATGATCCTACGGCTGGATAGATATTTGATCAAGGGACGGAAATGCGACCTTTTGACTTCCCGTAATAAATGCAAGTAAGTTGGAACGGCGCCCCCCCTGATCGGCGAACATATCTATAATAAAAGAGAAAGAAGATCGACGCGATCAATGCACAATAAAAAGCAGAGCTAAAAGAGATCCAAAACAGAAAGGTCTGTACGCTCACATATGATAGTCGCTCGGCAGAAAACATAAGATCCTCAACGAAGACATGCAAGTTTACACCGTTTTGAAAAGGATACTGGCTCACCTAGAAATATAAGACCAGACCCGCCAGCATACGAGGGTCGTCACTGCCTCATATATTATATGGAAAACTATTAACTTAGCCATGCCAGAACTCCATTGGAGTCCAAGAAATCTGACGTCGATACTGGGACGGTAAATACCACCACGCCAGACTGCACTATCGTCACTACCTAATATTCCAAAGAATTGCTGAAGGAGGTCTGAGCAGGCCAGATCTGGCTAATAATTCTACGTTTTTCAATTCCTCCCATATCAAAGAAATGATATAATGATAAACTGGTTATTCTGTTTGAGGAACACATAACTCACAGTCAGTACAAAGAAACATAATGTTTAGGAAGATACTTAGAGGGATATCTTCTCCTCAAAATTAGTCCTATGGAAAAAAAAGCAGAGCTCAACAGAAGGAATAATAGCCTCCTTATATAAGATATACATCACAAAAGGACAAATTTACAAGGCATGGATTGAACATCGACCAAGATGCTGAGCGTTCCCTAACAGTTATTTAATCGATTATCGATACGAGTTGCCTACTGTCTACATTTTAAACGTCTAATGTGACTTTGGATATGACCCAAAGGACCATACTGGGTTGATCATCAAAAAAGTTTGATTTACAGAACAAACATTATATCATTCAGTTACTTAAACACTGACTGAGCAAGAATAAGCTACCTTTTTTCTCTGTTCTGACTATTCTCCGCAAAGATCAATATCAGATAAGTATGCTAATCTATGCTGATTATTTCATGATGTTATATTTATGCATAACAGCATAATGTGCATAACAAAATATATCTACAAAATAAAATTGATCAAGGCAAGGATCTGCCTGCAAGAGATCATAGTTTTTAATTGAGTCGTTCTCCCAATACAAAAAATTCAGCCCAAATAGCTACACAAAAAAGTTGGGCACTAAAAAAAAAAAAAAAAAGAAAAAAAAAAAAAAACAGTCCAAGGCCTGCCAGGTCGAACAGATCACTGAGAAGAGTTGTCAACAGGCCGACTAGCAGAAACAGTCCTCCGAGGAGTCAAGTTACCAGCAAACGCCATCAACTCCTCTTGACGCTTTAGATAACCGGCATCATAACCTTCCTCAAAGGACCGCCGTCGAGACTCCTCTGCTAGGGCAGCAGCCTGAACCAAGTCACTTTTCTCTTTCTCCCAGACAGACTTTTCTTCTTGAAATTTTTGCAGATCATCATTGGCAAGCTGCAGTTGGAGACTCTGCCCTCGGACCTTGGCCGACTCTGATTCCAAACGACGTTGATAGGCATCTCTGCTCATCCACAGAACGTCATTTTGCACACCCAGCTGGAGTGCAAAGTACTTAGCCTGGAAAAAGAAAGCAGTCCTTATGTAACAGTGTAATCAAAATGAAAGCGAGAAAAATAATGAAAGATAGGTCTACCTGCTCGCACAACTTCACTAGCGACTGTACAAGGCACACATTGGAAGTACTCTCAAGCTTCCTCAACTCACCGGGCAAAATAGTGCTCAAGCCCAGATCCCAGGACAAAGCATCGGGATCAACAGAGCCCGACAGTTCACTAAGAAGAGGGACATTGTCAGGGCGGGGAGTCGCTGACCGCAAGATATCCTTAACCTGCTCAAGGATACAACGATCATATACCAGACGAGGGGATTCTCTCTCGTTGGGGCTAACTGAGGTCTCCTTACCCGAAGCAGATATGACGGTCCGGTGACCAGGCCTTGACTCAGTTCGACCTCCAGAAGGACCGCCAGATTCAAAGGAGGCATTAACAATAGTTGTATCATGTAATAAAAAATCAGAAAAATCATGAGACACAGATCATGTCATAGACGAATCCAAAAAAGAACCTTCGCCAACTGACCCTGCTGCATCTCCCCTTAAGGGTCCGCTCACAAGCTGGGCGGAAGAAAGAGAGCAAGAAACGGAGCTGCTAGGAACCTATCCGTGAAAAGCATGCTCAAAGGAAGAAACACCTGAAGTAACGGGTATATTATAAGTCTGATCCTCATTGGACATATCGCCAAAATCCACCCGACCAGGGGAAGGTATACTTCCAACGTAAGCGGAAGAAGGAAAGATTGGTTCTGCAAACGATGAACTAACTACGGGAAAAGGTTCGGAGGGGACGATAATGGAATCGCTCACCGACCTACTAACAGAAGATGAACGAGGAGGTTCCATCGAGGATCGTTCTGTTTGGGACTTCTTCGATCTGGGATTTCTAGCGTTCTCACGAGAAGGGCACTTTGATGTATTACCAAAAAGATTAGTCATGATCGGAATACAAGAAGTAAATTTAAAATATCGAGAAAGCTTATCGACCTAATAAAGAAGGAGTATTCTGTTGAGAGATAAGCAGAGCGGTAAATAGCGAAACAAATTTTTACCTTTTATATTTATACTATACGAAAAGACGCGACAGACCCAAGGAAAGGGGGCGAAATAGAAACACTGACCTTGAAATAAACATTAGAATGTGAAAAGACACACGCGTAATGATTACGGTGAAGTTAATGACTTGTCTGAATTATTACGGCGAAGATGAAAGGATGTGACTGTCAGAATATGAAACATTTAACGTACAAAGGGATAAAAGTGTAAAATTACATTTAGTCCTATGATATATAATTACAAAAACATTCTCATGGATCAATATATCATACAGCCTGACCGCCCTCCGGAATCTCCTGTTCGCTAACGACGTCTCCTTCTTTGGCTGGCTCAACAACCTCTTCCTCTTCCTCTGGATCGATAAAATTGTCATCGAGCTCATCGTTAACATCAGAAGGAGGAATCGGCAATGGGTTTCCGAACTCTTTTACGAGGTGGGCCAAAGGAAAATTTTGATATACGGCGTCTGGAAGCTCGGAAGGAGATTATACTTCGCCATAACGGTTTAACCTAATATGTGCCATTTTAAAATATTCTTTTCGACGATCCTCTATCATTTCAAAAGCAACCAGCTGATGAACCGCCTTCTTGAAAGTACTTTCTAGGAGCGGACCGACCATTTGATGTACCAACGCCGTATGGACAGGAGAATTAAGGAATTCCCGAATCACTCTTTCATCACGATTCCTGCCATAGCGATCCCTTAGTCCACTAAGAGGAGTATCCTCCTCATACTCCTCTAAAGATGCTTGAAGACTTGATATTTGAGATTCCAACTCGTTAATTCGAGCAGTACTCTGAAATTGGAACTCCTCTAACTTTTTAGCCATTTGGTTAGCTTGTTCTTGAGCACGGGAAATCTCCAGAACCTGTTTACAATCTCCTGGTCTTCAGTCCCCGTAGCCCTAGTCTCTACGACCGGAACGAAAGAAGACGTTGATGGACCTACTCCTGAACCAGAAGACTTATGAAGTAAAGCTTTGTTTTTCTCTTCCAGGAACTCACATTGTTGTTTCCAGAGAGCACTTTCATAGGCATATGAGGCTAAACAAGTCTTAGTCTGAAAAAGTAAAGGGATAAAACAAGAAATAAGTTAGCAAACTAAAAAGATCTTCGAAGGAAAATATCCTATAAAGCAAACTTAAAAAGAGGTTACCTTTTCAGCATATAGAGAAGCTCGCTGAAATTTCTCCAGAGGATCCTTCCGAAGAAGCTTATTCAGATCGTGAGTAAAAACGCCGGACAAAAGAACACGAGTTGCCTTATCAACCGCGTTCTCGCTATCATCATGAACAAGTGAATCATTCTCGGAGTAGCCAGCGGCCCTCCTTCCCTCTAAATGATCCTCGATCATTTCGACCAAAGTAGGTTTTGGATGATTGTCTCCGAGTAAAGAAAGATCGTTACCAGAGCGACCATAGTAGCTCCTCTTTCTATCCACTGGATTATTAGTAGGATGAGGCATCGACCAGCTGCGACATCCACGAATACCCAAGGATGTTCTAAGCTGAAGAGGGGGATAACCGGATCCTGTCCCCTGACGAATAGGGGACTCTTGAGAAGAATCTGAAGATTCCTCTCCATTCTCCTCGGACTCATGACTCAACTCCAGCTTTCTCTTCCGAGACGCTCTCTGCTCGATAGGGACATTCTCTATGGATTTGGAGGATTTGGACAACACCATTTTTCCCTTTGAAGAATGTCGGGAATTTTCTACCATATGAGCTGAAAAATAAACAAGATAAAAGTTAGATTCTCTGTAAAGAAGATATCATCACAACGCTAAGTTGAAGTAAAATGCTTACCGAGTGATTCGGATGATGAACTGATTGGAAAATCATGAGCACTTAATCCCGCTTTACGAAGGAAAGCTTCCCCAATCAGAAGAGCACTCTGATATTTGTTGGCACGCATAGCGGGGATTTCACCAATAAACTGAGCATCATCAGGAATGAGTTCACCAGTCGGCAGACGACCTCCGTGAACCCAACTGGAGCCATGATCCCACGAGAAGGGCATGGTCGAACCATCCGCCAAACGAAGACGAGATGGGGAACGAACAAAGAAGAAGTGAGATTTCCAAGAAGGGTTGCTAGAAACTGGGGAGTCAAAGATTGCTCGACTAGGCCTCTGACTAGCGAAGAAATATCCGCGATTGGAGGAACTGGAAATATTAAATCGAAAAGTTGTGTAAAATTACGAAAGGAAGGCTTGAACCCTTTCGCGATCATTAAGACAGAAAAACAAACCACGAATGCCACAGAATTAGGAACCAATTATGTTAGGGACACACTAAATATTTTTAGAATATCAAGAAAGAGGGGAGACAACGGAAGACGCAGTTCACTATTAAAATGGGACGTGTAAAAGGCTCGACATCCTGCTGGTGGTGATGTAACCCTATCAGAAGGAGAAGGGAGAACTATCTCATAACCTTCCGGGAAATATTTGGAATAGTTGTTCACAACCTCGGGGAATGTATCCACGGTGTAAGCACAAGCTAGGTCCTCAATTGGTTCAGAAATTTGAGGAGTAGTACCTTTGCCCTTTTTGGCTCGGGCAGCGACATCAGTATCGGAAAGAATTTGTACCTTAAAGGTATCTTCAACAGGAACAATAAATTCAGAAACTCCAGTTTGCTCGCTCGAAGGATTAGAATGCAACTCTTCCTCGTTAGTGTGAGCGACATTCTCCCTGGAAGAGGAAGAAGATTTTCTTAAAGAGGCCATGTTTCTTTTTAACTCTCGGAGGATATAAGTCGATAAAAGGAAAGCTTTATATGATGAACGACTAAGCAAGAAAATGACTACAAACTATAAGGAAGTATAAAGGAGAAATGACAAACTCAAGAGTCACCTATTTATACTGAGAAAAGAAAAGACGTTTCGAACTCGTCACAACTAATCGCATTCCCGCCAAAAATGGAAGAAGATAGAAAGCCTCCCTGAAGGGATGCGTGGCGATTCATAATTGGAAAGAGAAAACGACTATCTATGGTGCGTAGCACTCTTTTCCTTACTTAAGATTTTTTCCCACAGGGTTTTTTCTTAAGTAAGGTTTTTAACGAGGCACCATTCATAGAAGATAACAGTCGTAAAGAATTGTCTACTTCTACGAGCTTCTATTATCTATACGCTCGAAGAAGTGAGGGAGTAATGATGGGGGCTATTTCGCACCCCTTATAATGAGCGGATCGACCGGAGATTAAAGGATCGGTTCGACCAGACGAGTCAGTTCGGGATCATCTTATCGACCCGGCCAAATACAACTCTCTTCGACAAAAAGACTACACTCCGGACTCAAGAAGGACAATTGGGCCGAGACCTATTAGGATTATATTTCCTTGTAATGCTAGGTTTAGTATGATATAAATACCTAGTTAATCATTGTATTAAGGGGAGCCCTTTTGGACGATACACAGAAAATACGCCATTGAATTCTGCATAAACCGCAGAACCAGATATTATTCAATAAAAGAAAAGAGCTTTCTCTTCATATTCATCTTATTTTTACGTTGGTTATGATAATTACTTGTTGTTCCTTCAAAGTTGTTCTTCTTTGTGATTGATCCATCCTGAATAAAGTAACAGAGCCCTATAAATCATATATATTGAGAATCCCCAAAATCCCATATTCACTGATACAATTAACCCGACGAAATCCGGTTAAATCAAGTCTTTTTTATAGGAAGCCATGTTCATGTTCCCAAGGTAAGTAGGAAGCAAAGGGAACATGAACTTGAGTCTTTTTTTGTAGGCCTTTGTTGTTGATACATATTAACTACAACACAAACCAATGAAATAAATAATAATATCTTAAATTAATTGGTGAAGAGACTACCGATTTTTCGTATTTTTATCAATTTGAATTGGTGGGCTTCATTGGTCTCTGGATTTCAATGAGTAAATGATAAGGAAAACGATGAAGAAAAAAAAAAGGTGTTTACACTCAGACCTCCTGTCACTCAGTCTCTTTTGAAAATCATCGCCTAGCTTCCTATCTTTATGCCGAACGTCTCGTTCAATATCTTCTCTGTGCTTTTCGTCCTTGTGTCTGTTATCTCTCTCACCATCTCTCTCTATAACTATTATCTCTGTTCCTGCCATCTCTGTCACTATCCTCATTATACATTTCATCTAAACATCTAAAATCCTTGTCACCATCTTCATGATATTGATCATCCTTAAGTTTGCTATCACTATTACCATCCTTAACATCACTGCGTGGACCATTTCTTTTAATGCCTCCCTGATATTTATCATCCTTCAGCCAGGTTTAGTCATATTACAAGTAAATCCCCTGACGTTTTAAATATTATACCCCTAGTGGTCCAACAAGTCTTACAATGACATCCCTACAACTTGAAAAATTGTTTACAAAAACCCCTTGTAAGGGATGTCTTCGTGATTTTAGAATCTGGATAGGGTTTTCTGTAATTATGATAAACCTCCTGAGGTCGTGGAAGATCTAGAGGATTTCTTACTACATTGGGTTTTTCAATTGGATGTCGTATCATTCGGTCAGGTTATCTGGTGGGAAAAAAAGGAAAAACATTGCATGAATTCATTCTCGGCTAATTTTAAAATCTTGGTCGATGAAATTCTATCATAATTTGCTATGTACAAATTATGGCAAATTTTAATACATACATGCACGTATGTATATATATGTATATATATATATATATATATATATATATATATATATATATATATATATATATATATATATATATATATATATATATATATATAACGGTTATAGAAGTATTAAATATTAATCAAATTTAAACTTACACATTCACACATATGAAGAGAAAATAAAAAGAAAAGAAAAATAAAGTTCTTAATTTAAATTGTTTTGTTTTTCTTTATAATATATAGTATTTAAGAATAAATTATTAAATACTATTTGCTTAATCATAGACTAAAAAGTTATAGAACTTAGACGTGAGTGAAGTTCAACCTCGTAATTGAGGTTATTTATAATACTAGTATTTTTTAAAGTATACATCAGGTAACGAATTCTGGGAGGATATTTTACAGTAGAATCCCTTAACTAATTAAATCACACTACCCTATCGTCCCTACGTAACAAATAAGGAAATCTTAGAGATATTATTATTTGATGGAGATCCTACTTTTGATCAGAAATGGAGCGGTAGCTGAAATGTCTCTATACAGGTAAAATTCTTCCCCTATGTCTGAATTCTGATTTTTTTTAAAGGTATCTATCTTTTTTGTGGAACTTGAGAAACGATGATAGCGTGTGCGGTGATTATAAGTGATTATATGTGGTTTATTTTCTTACTTATATGATATTGAATCTTATGGTGTATTAGATGTTTTGGGTGATTTTTTGTACCATTTAGGTTCATTTTTTTTAGTAAATTGGCTATTCCGCCTCTTATTTTAGACATTTGGATTCACATGACAAAAAAAAATGCATTGGTGGGTGAAAGTGATAGTCGAAAAGAGGAATATATATACATATCGTAGATCTAAATTTGTCGTGATCATCACTGAAAATGGATTACCATGTTCAAAAATCAGTTAATGCACATTTCTTAAGTTCGTGTTGTTGTTATAGGTTAGATTGCTCTGTTAGTTACGTTTTCACTTTAAGTTGAGTTTACATAGTTGATGAAGTTATGGGATCACATACTACTATGGCCTCTTACAATTGTCGCTCTAAATTTAGGGTCCCTCTATAGAGTTACGTAAGGTAAATTTTCACTTTAAGTTGGATATGCATGCGTGATTAAGTTACGGGATGACATATTACTATGGTTTCTTACAAATCCCGTACTCACTTTGGGGTTTCTCTATGGGATTACTTAGGAATAATTGTGTATTAGTCTTGTCCATCTTCATGTCAGCATCTTATGTAGTGGTTAATGTTTCTATGTTTTAAAATTGACAACGAGTTTCATATCATAGAGAGTTTGAAAAAAGAAAGTTGTTAAAATTCTTATAGTTTCCGATATAAATTTTCAATTCTCCAATAGGTAGGTACTAAATATTTCAAATGGTTACTTAAACGAAATATATTCAAGTTTATTGATTACACTTGAGTTGCATTGTTATGTATAAGTGGATTGTTCAAGCATATTTATTGATTATCATTCTTTGTAGCTAAATGCTTGCATGTGTTGTATTGATGTTCATGCATATCCTTAAGTCACTTTAGGAGGTCATGAGAGCTTGATGTCCTTCATTTGAGATTTTATATGCTAACTTGTATCTTCATGCATAGATGTCAAATAGGTCAATGTGATATTTCTTAAACCCAATGCATTACGAGAGAAATTGTGAGTTGTTTTTGTTGATAAAGTCACAAGTCTCAAATTACATCCACATGGTCATTACTTGTTATAAGAAGCACGTGTTTGTAGTCCTTATTTAACAAAGAAATAATAAAAGGTATATCAACCTCAAGATATTTTTCATTAGTTGTATATTATTTGGCTTACAAATTTGTTAAATGATTGTGTGACAACATACATATTTTTTACCACCTAATGGATTCTAAAAAGTACATTGTATTATCTTCAGACCACACACACATATATGCATATAGATGCAGGCATATGTATATACACACTCGCATACATGAATATTGATGTAGAGTGACTTCCAAAATTTTCTATATTAACCCTACACCCCCTTAGTTAAAGTGAGACGTTGCCCCGAGAAATAAGTCAACAGTTGCACTTAAGTTACCCAGAGAACTATCTTAATGATTTAAAGAGAAGTAGTGTCATTGTAGGGGTTTGAGAAAATCCCTTATCATAACGGCACTCATGCCCATTTAAATCCATTGAAGTGTTGATTGAGGATCAAAATGATGAGCTTTGTTATGTAATTTCATGAGGTAAAGGGCCTAAAATAGGAACTCTGGGGTTATGCGCATTTTTTCATTTATGACTATGTGGCACGCCATTTAATGTAAACTCCTATCGTGGAACTCATGCCCTTTAAAATCTATTAGAATGTTGATCCGAAACAAATTGTTAATAAATTCCAATATGACACGAGGTGTGTTTTGTACTTTTGGGAGGTAAAGAGTCACAAATAGGAACATAGGAGGTGATGTGTAGTTTTTTCATTTATATGTTTGTATGGTCGTCCATGTCAATAGGTTAAGTGTTGATTTGATGCTTGTTTATTAAATTCTTATGTCATATATCTAATGATAGACTCTTTGTGTAGATTTGACATTTTTCATTTATGTGTGTGTTCTTCAAACCATGCCAATGTTGGCCTGGTTTCTTCTTTCAAGGTCGGTGGCATATCCTGGGAGGTCCACAGAGTCGGGGTTGCTGGTTGGGTGGGGATGTGTTTAGGACGGGTGGTGTGGTGGGGTGTGGTTGGGGGTTGGGAAGGTGGGAAAAAAAGAGGTGGCATGATTTGTTAACTCTTTTTATTCTTTTTATATATAAACTGAAAGTAATCAAGTTTAGGAGTTAATATGCAATTATGAACTTTTACATCCAATCACAATTGATTTCAAATGTCAAAAATATCCAAATTGAGCGCATGGCCGCAAGTCATACTGTCTCGAGCCATGTTTTGCATTTGGAATGAAATGTCGGAACGCAATAGGCTGTAATTTAGCAAGTGCGAACATATATTACTTAAATTGCCAATGAAAAATATTTGTGGCACCAATATTGCATTTATTACTTCTATTATATGTTCAAACATTCACAAATTTCATATGAATCACATATAGAATAATTAATAATATGTTTACCTTTATATGTAATACATTATTAATTTTTTAATAGTAAAACTAGATTTGTATGTAATAACTGATCCAACTTAATTTTTAAGGTATATTAAGTTCTTGAAGAATTAATATAATTTAATAATAACATAATTCAATTTTAAACTGCAATGACTGTTTGGTAATCTTCGAAATTATGATTATATTGTAGCTTAAATTTAAAATATGAATTTGTTTTATGCAATAAACCATTGAGTCTTTTTTATAGGAAGCCATGTTCATGTTCCCAAGGTAAGTAGGAAGCCAAGGGAACATGAATTTGAGTCTTTTTTATAGGCCTTTGTTGTTGACACATATTAACTAGAACACAAACCCAATAAAATAAATAATTGGTGAAGAGAGTATCAATTTTTCGTATTTATATCAATTTGAATTGGTGGGCTTCGTTGGTTTCTGGATTTCAATAAGTAAATGATAAGGAAAATGATGAAGGAAAAAAAAAGGTGTTTACACTCAGACCTTCTGTCACTCAGTCTCTTTTCTCTCTGAAAATCATCGCCTAGCTTCCTATCTTTATACCGAACGTCTCGTTCAATATCTTCTCGATGATTTTCGTCCTTGTGTCTATTATCTCTCTCACCATCTTCTCTATAACTATTATCTCTGGTCCTGCCATCTCTATCACTATCCTCATAGAACCCTTCATCCAAACATCTAAAATCCATGTCACCATCTTCATGATATTGATCATCCTTAAGTCTGCTATCCCTATTACCATCCTTATCATCTCTGCGTCGACCATTTCTATTTGTGCCTCCTTGATATTTATCATACTTCCACCAGGTTTAGTCATATTACAAGTAAATCCCCTGACGTTTTAAAAATTACATAGAGATGCCTAGTCGTCCAACTAGTCTTACAAAGACACGCGTACAATTTGAAAAATTGTTTACAAAAACATCCTGTAAAGGGTGTCCTAGTGATTTTAAAATCTGGAAGGGTTTTCTGTAATTATGATAAACCTCATGGGGTCGTGAAAGATCTAGAGGATTTCTTACTACATTGGGTTTTTCAATTGGAGGCGGAATCATTCGGTCAGGTTCGTTGATAACCGGCGACATGATGGGAACGATGGATTTTCCAGGCCTCCCTCTCTTCTTGGTGGAAGCCCATCGCCGAAGCAAGTGGGAAGCCAAAAGAACATGAACTTAAGTGTTTTTGACAGGCCTTTGTTGTTGAGACATGTAAACTACAACACAAAACCAGTTAAATAACTAATAAGCTCTCAAATTAGTTGGTGAAGAGAGTATTGATATTTCGTATTTATATCTTGAATACACTGAAATGAACATAAAGAAGAATTGATTGGTGGGCTTCCTTGGTCACTAGATTTCAATGAGTAAAATGATAATGAAAATGATGAAGAAAAAAAAAAGGGTGTTTACACTCAGACCTCCTAAGGTTTATTCATATTACAAGAAACTCCTCTGACGTTCTAAAAATTATAAAGGGACCCCTGGTGGTCCAAGAAGTCTTACAAAGACACCCCTTGATGAGGGGTACTTTGGATATTCTTTTTAGGAATGCACTCCGCGATCGGATATAGCAGTATCCAACCCCCGAGACTTATCGGCCGACCTCCAACGTAGTACATCATGCTCCGACCACAGGCCAAGGGGTTCATGCTCGGGTTTTTACTGTTGGGCCGATTTCAGGCCCAGGCCCATGGGCCGAGAAATACACCTCTGCGGACGGATCAGCTGGCACGCCGATTCTGCTATAAATACCGCAAGCATTTATGACGTCAACAACGACACAATTCCCCATGTGCTCCCAGCTCGAACATAATGCTCGAGGCATTCTCTAGATTGTATTTTCGATCACCTTGTATGTATTAGTCTCTAGCTTGTATGGCATCCAATAATGCCCAAGTAGGACCTTGAAATATATTGTAATCATTACTTATTTGACCCCCTCATTGGCATATTAACGTCTTATCGTTTTTATATTTCCTTATTGATCCCCCGACGAAACCACGTAAGATCAATTGGCGCCCACCGTGGGGCCTTATTTGGGTATTAGATCGAAATATGTCTACCACGAGACAAAATACATACATGCGATGAGAACCTTCACACGCTGCTGGAGCACATAACTCCGTTAACAATGAGCCTGGTAATCTTTCTCGAACGATCATCAACAATGTGCAGGGAATTCTTGAACAGTGGAAGGGCCGATCAATCACCAATGGATCAACCCATAATGCATGGGAGACCTGAAATTCGATCCTCGAACATTCAAAAGGAAAAAAGTGAGATTCGGTCGATGTCAAAAGGACGTACGACAAACCCTCTCCAACCAGCTCCGTCGAAATCAAACATTCGGTCAGTATTACCATCCAAAGCAGTACATGATGTAGTGGATTTCGTGGTTGGGGAAAATCAACCTTTGGGAATCGAGAAGGCAAAGAAACCGACCTATAAGTGATGAGGGATATCTTGGGCTCTGCCTTTCTCTACGATCCTACGAGATCGAGCAGTACTTATCTCGGAAGATCGAGTTCGACCCCGATGCCCAAATACCGTAAGTACAAGACAGCCCTGGATCCAAGGTTACTGTTGGGCCAAGCTCTGATCCAAACTTATGGGCCGGAGAATTGCATGTCTGCGGGTGGACCACCTGGACCCCGATTTCAACAATAAATACCCCATGCATTTATGAAACCAGACACGAATTTCCAGGTGCTCCCTCCTCGAAGCTACTGCTCGGAACCGCTTGGGAATATAGGCTTAGAATTATATGTATTTCGCCCTCTAGCTTGTACGGCATCCAATAATGCTCGAATAGGACCCTTGAATACTTGTATTTGTACTCAGTCAATTCGAATACAACTACTTTGGTCTTTACTTTCCTTTATTTATTATTATTATTGCATTACATCCCACTCCTGATCGAACAAACGAAATCACGTAAGATCAATTGGCGCCCACCGTGGGGCCCTGTTCGAGTCTTAGATCGAAATATGCCTACTACGAGGAGAAATACGTATGTTAGAGAAGAGCCTTCCCAAGCAGTGGGAGCTCAAAATTCCATCAACAATGAACCTGATAATCTATCGCGCGCCGCTCAACAACAACCAGAGGTGCCACCGGCGGTTCCGCAAGATAACGTTCCAATACACACGACCATTGGTGATTTAAGATCTATAATAGGCACAATGTGCAGGGAATTCATGAACAGCGGAAGGGCAGATCAATCACCTGTCAACCAACCAGAGATTCAGGGAAGACCAGAGATACCTTTGTCGAACTTGCAGAAGGAAAATGATATGTCACATGCCCCATCGACGCATCCACGTCGGGCGGCACCCTCGAAAGCCAATGCCCGATCTGAAAACCCACCTGCACGAGTGCACGATTTGGAGGATTCTGTTGTGGGAGAAAGTCACACCGCCGGCGCTGTGATAAGGAACAAACCAACATATAAGAGAATTACCGAATCAGAATTGGAGAAAATAGTACAAGAAAGGGTGACTAGAAAATTGGAAGAGCAGGATACTATGATAGAGATTCCCTTCACTAATCGGGCTGCCAGGCAAGAGGAGAATGCTCTGATTAGAGAAAACCTACGAGAAAGGGAGGTCTCGAACAATATCATGCGCTGCTCACCCTTTTGTCGAGAGATACGGGAAGCTCGAAACACAGAAACGGTGCCAACCAGACTCCCACGGTATAACGGGACTACCGACCCCGGAGAACACATTAACAGCTTTGTTAACATGATGAACTTATATGGACACTCGGAAGATTTCTGCTGCAAGATTATGGTCACCACTTTTGAAGGGATTGCTCTCGATTGGTTCGGCAAATTACCTCCGAACTCTATATTCTGTTTCGAAGAATTCTGTGATAAGCTTAAACACCAATTCGCTAGCCAAAGGAAGCCAAGATTGCCAGCAAATCACCTGGGCACGGTGAAACAATTGGAAGGAGAGACATTGAGGCAATGGCTGGCAAGATTTAGTATCGAGCTATTGAAGGTAGATACACCGCAAATCGAGTATCTGTCCTCCCTGATGTTTGAGCTAACCAGGAGCACCCAGTTTGGAAATGCATTATGTAGAAAGCAACCAAAAACCTTCGAACGGATAATGGAAATTGCCGAAAAGTATATGATACAGGAAGAGATGAACAAATTAAAGAGCTCACATATAGATAAATCTCATCTCAACAAAAAACAAGATCGCGCTCCAATCCCAAAACCAGGCGATTATGGAGGATCGAACAAAGGATCCGTTTGGCAGCGAATTAACACTTTTAAGCCGCATATGCCGCCTCAAGGTCCGAGTTCATACGGACCTCCTTATGATCGAAATCGAGCTCCGAGGCCGGGTAAAATTCAGTTTACTGAGCTTAACAGTTCAAAAGAGGAAGTGCTGACCATGTTGGAAGAAGGGAATTTAATTCCGGAAGCCCAGAGGATCACACAGGCGAGGCCGGGTGCGCCTGGATATGACCAATACTGTCGATATCATCGGGCTCAAGGACATAGTACGGAAAATTGTTATCAATTGAAGGTCGAGATAGAAAAATTAATCACCCAAGGGAAACTCAAAGAATTTGTTAAAAATGGCAACTATAACAATCGTTACAGATCCCGTAGCCCGAGGAAATTTAACACTAGGCAAAGGCAACTTCGAAGTCAGGCAGAAGAACAGTCGAACGGAGTGATAAACATGATTGCTGGCGGACCGGCGGGGGGAGATAGTAGGAATGCCAGAAAGAAGACTTTGAGGTCAATAAGGGCAGGAGTATCCACAAAGAAGGAAGTTCTATCTTTGGAGTTTCCATCGATGGAGAACCAAATCATCAGCTTTAGCGAGGCAGATCGACCCGCGGATGTTGGTTGGGATACGAACGAAGACGACCCAGACTTTTCCATGGTATTGACACTAAAAATTGCAAATTTCGATGTCAAAAGAGTGCTGATCGATAATGGGAGCTCGGCTAACGTAATTTCGTCGGAAGCTCTTACAAGAATGAATCTCTGTCATCCACATTTGGATAAGGTAACCACCCCTCTGGTTGGTTTCGGGGGGTCGGAAATCATTCCGCTCGGGACCATACTCTTGAGTACCACCCTAGGGATCAAACCAAAGAATGTCACGAGAATGATCAAGTTCCTAGTGGTGGATACGCCGTTTGCTTACAATGCCATCTTGTGAAGACCTGCTCTGAATATTTTTAAGGCTGTCGTATCTACCTACCATCAAAAGGTAAAGTTCCCAACTGAGGGAGGAGTAGGAGAAATGAGGAACGACCAATACATGGCCTGGGAATGTTACAGTTCGTCCTTAACTATCAAGGAGAAAGTGGAGCCCGAGCTCCCTGGCAAAAGAAAGATAAGTGAATTGGTCTCTAACTCATAAACTCCAATTCCCGATTATGAAAGACTAGATGGAAAGAAAGGAAGAATTGTTGACATGAGTGTGCAAGCACCTGACCACAAAAAGGTGAATTTGGTCCCTGGATCTCCGGAAAAATTCACAAAAATAGGAACGGAATTGAGTAATGGCATGGAAGCAAAGCTCGTCGGATTCTTGCAGGAAAATGTGGATGTTTTCGCCTGGAGCTCGGACGACATAGTAGGAATTGACCCGAATGTGATAACGCATTCCTTGAATATTGACCCAAAGGCCAGACCAGTGAGACAGAAGAAGCGCAATCACGGACGCGAAAAAGACAAGATAATTAACGCAGAAGTCGATAGATTGCTAGCAGCAGGACAAATCAAGGAAATCAAATTCACGGAATGGCTATGCAATGTGGTCCTAGTCTCCAAGGGCGAAAAGATTGAGAATAAGTGGAGGATGTGTAACGATTTTACCGACTTAAACAAGTTATGTCCAAGGGACCCTTACCCCTTACCTCGAATTGACATGCTCGTAGATTCCACTGCGGGATTTGTGTTATTCAGCATGATGGATGCTTTTCAAGGATTTTATCAGATCTTCATGAATGAAAGAGATCAGGACAAAACGGCGTTTATCACCGAGCGTGGAGTGTACTGCTTCATCGTTATGCCCTTTGGTTTAAGAAACGCCGGCGCAACATATCAGAGGTTGGTCAACATGATGTTCAAAGAGTTGATAGGAGAAATCATGGAAGTATACGTAGATGACATGCTCGTAAAAAGCATGTCCGAAGAGGATCATATTGACCATCTTGACAGGTGTTTCCAAATTCTGAGGAAGTATGGGATGAAGTTAAATCCAGCAAAGTGCACATTTGGAGTCCGATCAGGAAAATTCCTCGGGTATTTAGTCCATGAGAGGGGAATCGAAGCGAACCCTGAAAAAATCCGAGCAATCACTGATCTCCATCCACCGAGGAAACTCTCAGACGTTCAAAGTTTGATTGGGAAAATTATTTCGTTAAATAGATTTATCTCTAGATCTGCTGACAAGAGTTTACCTTTCTTCAAACTATTGCGTAAATCTAAGAATTTCGAGTGGAATGCTGAATGCGATAAGGCTTTCGAAGAACTGAAAGCGTACTTGACCTCATCACCAATGTTAGCAAAACCATCTGAAGGGGAACCCCTATATTTGTACATAGCCGTGTCAGAAGAAGCCATTAGCTCGGTCCTGGTCAAACTTGATAAAGCTGAGCATAAGCCAGTTTACTATTTGAGTAAATTGTTGCAGGGTGCCGAGAAGAACTATATGGAGATTGAAAAATTCGCACTTGCCTTAATTGTGGCTGCCCGGAGGTTAAGGCCCTACTTTCAAACATACAAGATTATTGTCTTGACTAATCAACCGTTAAGACAGGTTCTATCCAAGCCAGAAGCTTCGGGCAGGTTAATAAAGTGGGCGATCGAGCTCAGCCAGTTCGAAATCGAATACCAACCACGTGTCACCGTGAAAGCACAGGTGCTAGCTGACTTTGTGCTCGAATCCACCAACATATCAAACGGGAAAGAAGGAACGACCTCGGAATTGGGTATGGTGGAATAAGCAAAAAATCAAACCTGGCTGATGCATGTGGATGGATCTTCGACCAAAGAAGGAGGTGGAGCTGGGATTCACTTCCAAGGGCCCAATGCCGAAGACCTTAGTTATGCGATAACTTTGGATTTTGTCGTCACCAACAATGAGGCCGAATATGAAGCGTTGATAGCTGGATTAGAGATGGCCATTAAGGCAAAGGTAAAATCGATTGTTGTACTAACAGATTCAGAACTTGTTCACAGGCAGGTAAAAGGCACTTACGAAGCCAGAGAATTCAACATGATTAAATATCTGAACAAAACGAAGAGGTTAATCTCAGAGTTCGATAAGTTTGACATTCAACCCATACCAAGAGAGGATAATCTCTGGGCAGACATACTATCAAAGTTCACAGGACTGGCTGACGGAAAAACAGAGAGGACGATCACTTGGCTGCTATCAAATATGTCTGCCGTCGAAGTTAGATGCTGCCCCCGCAATCGATGTTATGGAGATTGAAGAGCCAGGCAAGTCGTGGAGCGACCCTCTTATCGCCTATCTTAAGGATGGAAAACTTCCGGAGAATGCAAATGAGGCTCGGAGAATCAAATATAGAGCGCCATCATTTACTTTGATGGACAATCAACTCTATAAGCGGTCTTCTTCGGGAATTCTATTGAAATGTATCCACGAATCATACTACAATGCCATCTTAAGAGAAGATCATGAAGGGGAAGCGGGAAATCATTGTGGCGCTCGAGCATTAGCTCTTAAATGCTCGAGGTCTGGATATTATTGGACTACTCTTTTTTCTGATTCTGTCAATTACGTGAAAAAATGCCATCACTGTCAAATTCATTCAAACTTGATTCACCAACCGGCCGAGCATATGCATTCAATTCCTATTTGTTGGCCCTTTGACAAATGGGGCATTGATATTGTTGGACCTTTCCCAACCGCACGAGCCAGAAAAAATTATGTACTAGTGGCGGTGGAATATTTCAGCAAATGGGTCGAATGTGTTGCTTTGACCAAAATCACCCAGTTTCAAGTTATCAATTTCCTATGGAAAAATATAGTCTGCAGGTTCGGAATCCCCAGGGTTCTGATATCAGATAACGGAACACAGTTTGCAGGAAAAAAGATCACGGATTGGTGTGAAAAGTTCGGAATACAACAGAATTTCGCGTCTGTTGGCCACCCTCAGGCCAATGGACAAACTGAAGTAGTAAATCGGGAGATTGTTCGATCTCTGGAGAAGCGCTTATCGGAGGCAAAGGGAAAATGACTGGACGAACTGCCTGGAGTATTATGGGCCAATAGGAAAACAGTTAAAGCGGCAACCGGAGAAACTCCATTCAGTTTGGTTTATGGATCGGAGGCTGTTATCCCAGTAGAAAATCTTATACCATCTCCCAGGGTCGAATTTTATGATCCTGAAGAAAACCAATCTCTGAGGCAAATGGATGTTGATCACGCGGATGGTCGAAGGGACCGCGCAAAATTGAAAATCCAAGCCACCAAGGCCAACATGGAAAAGTCTTATAATCGAAATGTCAGGATTCGATCTTTCAAGGTGGGAGATTTGGTGCTCAAAAAGGTGGAAGTATCAAAGCACGTCGGAAAACTACAGCCTAATTGGGAGGGCCCCTTTGTGATCGTGGAAGTTGGAAGAAAAGGTTCTTACAAGATTGCTCGTCCTAACGGGGAGATACTGCCTCGAGCATGGAATGCGGTTAATTTGAGAAGGTATTATGGAAGATAGTTACATTCGAGGGTTCTACCTTTTAGTTATCTTATTCTATTTTCTTTGTCTCTAGCAATTTAGTAAATTACATGTTCAATGAAGATTCATTTCGATTGAGTTATTCGACGAATGTTTATTCAGACTGAGTATTTATTCGATGAAAGTTTGTTTCGCCTAAATTCTTATTTATTCGTCATATACTATATTCATCTATTATCGATCTTTATTTTTCTCCAACTATTAAGGGTGAAAGCCTCTGCTATGCCCCTTAGATAGAAATTATTAAAAGGGTGAAAGCCTCTGCTAGGACCCTCGAGCTAAAAATGCTCTGAAAACGACTAAGGGTGAAAGCCTCTGCTATGCCCCTTAGATCGAAATTATTAAAAGGGTGAAAGCCTCTGCTAGGACCCTCGAGCTAAAAATGCTCTGAAAACGACTAAGGGTGAAAGCCTCTGCTATGCCCCTTAGATCGAAATTATTAAAAGGGTGAAAGCCTCTGCTAGGACCCTCGAGCTGAAGATGCTCTGAAAAGGACTAAGGGTGAAAGCCTCTGCTATGCCCCTTAGATCGAAATTATTAAAAGGGTGAAAGCCTCTGCTAGGACCCTCGAGCTGAAGATGCTCTGAAAACGACTAAGGGTGAAAGCCTCTGCTATGCCCCTTAGATCGAAACAAACATTCTATTGAAGATTGATCTAAATTCTATTATATAATTTCTCCACGACGACTATGGCGCCGAAAAAGGACCTAAATTATGAGAAATATCTCGCGAAAGATTCAAGAGTTGAAAGATCGAACTTCAAATTGAGCTAATCGGAATATTTTACATCTAGTCCAACCCTACTACAAATGGTTATTCCCTATGGATACCCGAAGGAGGAAAGTGGGGCTGGTACACTTCTACCCTTCATCCAGTGCTTCCTTGCAAACAAGCCCATGAAGGACCAAATCGAAAAACAGGGAAGCAACTCCAGTTGGAGGCGCTTCTAGTAAACTCGAAGGCCACACCTTTCAAGAAGTCGCCTCGAAGACGTGGAGATCGAGGGCAGGAAAACCCCTCCAGCAGTAGACCCACTATCCCAACTGGATAGAGGACAGGGTACAGGAGGTCGAGACCGACTCAAAGATTTGGAATCAGAGAGAGCAGGTCGCCTGCCGGTACCCTAGTCGTGGTTCTTTTCGCCTGTCGATACCCTAGCCGAAAATTTATCATAGGGGAACTCCGAAGAGTTCGGAAAAGAAGGTTCGAATAAAAATCTCGAATGCTATAATCACTGACATTGAATGGAGTATGGAATTGATCGACGAAAGTAAAAACACAACCATATCGATCGAACGAGACATTTACAGACAAGTAAAAAATGAGAGTAAATCTAGAGCTATATATAGGGGAAAGGATTCGGCATCAACGGTATAGATCTCTTGGGCTGAATGGCCACGATACGAGCATTAAAAGCTCTGACCGTTTCACTTCCCGAGAAAAAAAAAAAAAAAAAAAGAGAGAGAGACAGAGAATATCATTCCAGCAAATATTATATTATCATTACAACAAGGGTTATACTACAACAAGAAAGGAAAATCGTTACAACAAAGACGGTGTTACAACAAAGAAAAATCTGAGCAAGCTCATAATACAAAGGAAAACCACAGTATTACTGAACGAAATTATTTTCGAAAAGGATCTTTCGAACTTCAGCACTACGATCAGTATACCCGCGGATGTAAGCTTCTTTCTCACGAAGCTCAGAGCTTCTCTTCTCACGTTCGTAGATATCTTTGAGTCTCTCTAATTCCGAAACTAACTTATCCTGAGACAATCTCTCCTTGAAAAATCTATTAGCTTCCAGTGCACGTTCCAGCTCAATCTTTTTCCCGATCAGCTCGAGCGAAATAGAAGCTCGTTGTTCGATCTCATGCTTGGCTAACGCATAAAGCCTAGAGAAGACTTTACCAGCCTGAACTTATAAGAAAATAAGTTATGGCAGAAATAAAGAAATTAGAGAGTCATGAGAGTCATGATAAAGAAGTTAGAATTACTTGGGCAAGGGATTCCAACCCAGAACAGAACAAGAACGAGGAATATTCTCCAGTCGAGAAGACCGCCTCGGAGGTAGAAACGTCGGCCCGAAGAAGGGTCAGGTCAGATTTCTCGAGCGACACTTTATCAAAAGGAGCTATGTACCTTTTAGACAAAGATCTTCCAACTAACGAAGGTTCGGATTGAAAAGGAACGCGCCTGATTACATCCTCCGCAAAAGAAACCTTTTTTCTCTTATTGGAGCCCCTAGTTTTCAAGCATGAAGAAAGGGCAGCGGTCGAATATTTATTTCCCTCATGAAAGTTTTGCAGGTCAGAACTAATGGATGTAATTGATGATGATCGATTCCTTTTCCTTAATTTTCTACCGACGCTTGGCCTGGAGAAAGGCGTGGAAGAAATCACGAGAGCGTTCGAATTTTTATTCATCTCTCGATTTTCGGGTAAAGATCCAAGCGAAATAATTTTTTAGGAAGCTCCGAACACTGTGAGCAATATCAGTGCGAAAGCAACATAAAGTGGCCTTGCTATTTATAAGAGAAATGCCATCATGCAAATTGCAATAATTGGTAAATCACTACTCCCAAGAAAGATTCAATGACGCAGCTGAATACGCAAGAGTGACGTTATAAAATTCAACAGAAAGTTCAAACAGGCAATAGCCTAAAAATAGCATAACGAAAAGAAATTCAAATTCAAGCATCCACTAAATAGGCAAGAGCAAAAGATTATAAGTATACAAGTACATTGGTTCGCTAAGTCAGTCCTATTACATAGCAATCATTACTGGTTAGATTCCTTCACGCCCGAACCATGGTCCGATCTGTCTTGTTCCTCTGTTTCGCTAGAATCGTTTTCCGAGCCGTCAGAATCACCTTTACTCGAGCTGCTGCCTTCTCCATCATGACTTTGCGCATCAGACGCAGATTTACTCGAACCAGAAGAAGGAGTGCCTTGTTCCCTCTGATCGCGGGAATCCCCTTCGATATCCACATCTTCGCTTTCAGATTGGGCTTCGAGCGCATCAGGATTTGGCATCGGCGCACCAAATTCCTCAAGAAAAGGAGCAAACTCATGAGCGGCAAGATCCTCGAGCTTAGGAGGAAGGGAAGACGCTTTATAATCTTTGCCGAAGATATTCTTACAAGGATTCATGTTAGGAAGGTAGTTGTCAAGGGCGCCTTCAATCTTAGCGGCTATAAGGAGGTGCTGAGCTCCTTTATAGTAGAAGGCTTGATTAATTTCTCCCGACCGCAAGCGAACCAAGGCATCAAGGATCGGAGACTTCAGGAACTCCCTTATGGCGGGAAACCTGACTTCGGCTCGACCCCGCTCATAAAACTGTTCGGCGGACACTTTGGTTTGCTCAAGCTCCAGCTTTAATTTCTCTACTTCACCCTCTAAGGCCCTCTTCGCTTCCAACTCCTTCTTAGTCCTCTCGAGTTCTATCTCGACCTCAGACAATTTAATTTTGGCATCCTCTAGCTGACTGGCCTTCGTAGCTTCATCCTTCAGAACATTGTATAGGGCTTTCTGAACTGCCTGAGACTCTTCACTCAATACGGCCAGTCGGAGAGCGGTTTGAGTAAACAGGTCTCCGGCCTGCAAAAGAAGATATGTAAAAACACAAAATAAGAATCATAAGGAAAAAGCTAGAAACTTTCAGAATAAGACAGTACTCTTTGATGAGCATGTGCATAATCGCCTAGTATCTCAAAATCTTTCTTAACAAAAGATTGGATAGTGGCATCCTTGAATCTTCTGGCCAGGAACATCCGAAGAGATTTATCCACCGTGTGCTCACCCTCGGGGCCCAAATCAGATTCAACAGTCCCACAGTCCGGGTATCCAGCCGCCCTAGGTCCTTGCAGATGATCCTCGATGAAATCAGCCAAATCTGGCTCGGAATGGCCAGCCCGACATGATATAGGATTCGGTCCTCGACCAAAGGGTTTGACTCTCCTGGAGGACTCAGGAACATCGTTACTTCTTTTGCGAGCCATCCTGGCCTGCAAAATCTCTCTGGCACGATTCTCCAGGAGAGTATAGCTACTGTACCCCTCATCGCTCGGATTAGAGGATACAGTCGGAAAAACAGATCGAAGGATACCGGGACCCTGGGAGTTGGAGATCCCCTCCGCCTCGGCCCGAGACCGAGTGGTTCCTACTTCGGAAATTGGGGGAATAATCACCAAGGCGTTTGAGGTTGACGTGATCCCAACTTGGGCCTTGGATTTTTTCACTTTCCGAGAAGTTGTTGACGTTTGAGGACGAGGCCGACCTTTATTACCCTTTGAAAAGGAAGCAACATGTGGACCAGCTACCGATGTACGGAATTTATCGACAATATCAGCTAACGTGGAAGGGGGGTTAGCGGGATCGATCTGAGCCTTCCCATATTCGATCGGATCGGCAGGAAAAGTGCAACTACTGAGCTCGGCCAATCGCAAGACCGCTTCCTGAGTCATCAACGCGGTCTGATGAGGATTAGCACGAAGAGATTGCAGAAATTTATCTGTTATCTCATTTTTCATACTCCCCACGAGACGGCGTTTACCGTATATCCACTTCTTTGCTCCAGGCCAATTGAAGGGGGTAGGCTCGGGATTATCTTCGGAAGGCGGAGATTCTGGTCCTCGAACAAAGAAGAACTCTTGTTTCCATCCTTTCAAATTGCTGCTGACGTTGGCCGATAAGATCGAAATTTTTGGTCTCTGAGAAAAATATACGTAACCTGCGTTCGAAGAAGTGGAAGCACTCATCTGGAAAATCCGCCAAAAGTTCTGAAAGGCCGCCTTTTTCCCTTTGGCTTTCATCAGTACGCAAAAGGCTATAATTAAACCAATTGAATTCGGTAAGATCTGGCAAGGAGTCAACTCGAAAGCGTCCAGAAGATTTTCTATCAGAGGAGGGAAGGGGATGCGTAGGCCATAATGGAAATGTTTAGAATAGAAAGCTTAACAACCCGCGAGAGGGTCGGTAACCCGTTGATCAGAAGTAGGAAGCACAATCGAGAAACCGGCGCCTAGATATTGGCTAAATTCTTCCTGCAATTGGTTCAGATCCTTTTCCTTATAAGAACAGACGATCTCATCTGCCCTCTCCTCGGTCATGTTTAGACTTGCACTAGTCGAGGGCTCTTCCTAGTCAAAGATCGTGACCACCATATTACGGTTCAATCTATATTTTTTCTTCTCGTTTTTCCCCAAAGGAAGCTCCCCATCCTCTACATCTTCCTCATCAGAGACTGTCGCTTCGCCCGAGTTTTCATCTTCGCTATCTTCCGATTCAGAATTGGATTCCCGCTCCTCCCCGCTGGAATCCGAGGCGGAACTCGAGGTTTGCCGATTCTCGGTCTCAGATGATCGAGTTTCTACAACCTTTTTTCCCTTTCGGTTATCGGCCTCATTCTCCTCCAAAGGAGATTTTCCTTTCAAGTCTATTGAACTTGACATAATGAATATAGGAAGACTGCTCGAAAATGGCTGCTATAACTCACTTATCGGCCTGTCTGCTCCGATCTAAAATTCTCTACTCAGAATCTTTGAGAAACGGCGACCCTCCGTATAATTATATATACAGGGACAAAATGGGAAATTGCAAATCGGTCCCCGAGTAACCGCGATGGTTGAACTCCCTTGAGGTAAATTTAAAGTCATATTTTCAGAAATTGCACCTACAGCCCCCGTACTTTCCGGAATTCCTAAATTGAAGATCCACACGGCGAACAACAAGGACGATGTCAGGATGGCGCTATTATGAAGTTTCTTAGATATTAGGAGTTCACTAAAGAGGCTCGGCAAGCAGGCGCGGCAGTTAGGCGAACCGAGATAATGCAAAATAGAGAAATACTTCGAGAAAACATCAGGGATAGAGAGGTCGGAAATAGTATTATGAGATTGATGGGGGCTATTTCGCACCCTACATACTACTCGGATCGAATAAAGAAGATAAGATCGATTCGACCAATTCAAACAGATCAGAATTATCTTACTGACCCGGCCAAGTGCAGATCGCTTCGATAGAAGATTATACTCCGGACTCAAGAAGGATATCTGGGCCGAGTCCTATTAGGACTATGTTTCCTTGTAACGCTAGGTTTAAAATTATATAAATACCTAGTTAATGATTGTATTAGACAACTACGAAATTCCTGAACTCTAAGAATACAGGATTTAACACTGCTTACAACAGCACAACTCAATAATATTCAATATTATTACAGAGCTTTTTACCTTCATATCGGTGTGTTCTTAGCTTTGTTTTGTGGTTTTATTTCTTGTTCTTGAATATTGCTTTTCTTTGTAACCGATCCATCCGGAATAAAGTAACAGAGCCCTATATAACATATATATAAATATCGAAAACCCCCCGATATTACAAATTCACTGATATTCAATTAACCTGATGAAATCCGGCTAAATCAGTTGGCGCCCACCGAGGGGCTACGTTAATTATTCGATCGACACATGGCTCGCCCAAGGAAAAGCGCTCGCATTGGAGCAAGAAGTAATACGACCACCGGCCACAACACATTCGAAGATCCACAAGACAACAACGATAACAACATTCCCAACACCAATGAAAATCTCCCAGATACCCGTTCCCGTCAGCAGGAAGACCAAGGAGGTCTTACCGGTGCAATACAGGAAGAACCGGAACTCCCCGAAATACCCGTTCCTCTCCCAGGCGCTCAGGAAAAACTGAGACAAATAGCAATGCTCTTCAAATCACTCTCTCCAGAAGAATTGCTAGTTTTAGACCAAATTCCTCGAAACGTTACGGCTCCCAGGACAACTCCTGCACCAGGAATGCCAAGGCCAAACGAACAAACCTTTCATCAAGCGGACAGCCCAGCAAGTGAGCGACGCTCGCTACACAGCCCACAGCAGGGCAATTCTAAACCCTCCGATAACCATCCCCGAAGAAAACCAGGTCGAAGAAGGCCACAGGCGGGTCGCAGCGGATCGAAGGAACGAACAATAATCCCTATCGAGGATGACATAGATGATGCTATCCCAGATCGACCACGAGCGACTCGATTCTCGGAAAGAGAAATCGAGAGAATAGTACAGGAACGACTGGAGCAACGCCTACGATTTGTTCAAAACCCGTGGACCCGAACCGCGGAACTCCAGGAGAGCCTTGTAGCATGTTCTCCCTTCTGCAGAGAAATAAAAGAAGCGCAATCCATTGGACAGGTCCCGGGTAGACTACCCCGATATGACGGAACCACCGACCCGGATGATTATATTTTTAGCTTCACTAATATAATGAATTTATATGCCCACTCTGCCGAATTCACCGCCAAGTTAATGGTGACCACATTCGAGGGCCTAGCGTTGGATTGGTTCGCAAAACAGCCTGCCAACTCCATATTCAGTTTCCGGGAATTATGCAATAAATTGACGCAGCAGTTTGCCAGTCAGAAGAGGTAAAAACTCCCGATGAGCTACCTAGGAACCATACATCAACAAGAAGGGGAATCCCTGAGGAACTGGTTGGCAAGATTTAATGTAGAACTACTCAAGATCGATTCTCCGAATATCGATTACATAATTTCTATTCTCTTTGACCTCACAAAAAATAGGCAGTTCGGAAACGCTCTTAGTAGAAAGCAACCAAGAACGTTTGCCGACATCATGAGCTTGGCGTCGAAATATATGACCCAAGAGGAGATGAATTCCTTTAAGGACAAAAACAAAAATAAAGCCACAGCTTCGGGCTCTAAATGACATGACAGGATTCCTGACCAAAGGTCCGTGGATTATGAGCGGTCTATCAGAAAAGGTAACGTCTTCCAACGACTGGAATACAGCAAAACCGACCGAGAAAGGCAACCTAATTTCTATCAAAAACCAAGAAACCCTGAACAACCAATCAGAAGCAGGGTGAATCAAGTGGAACACCCAAGGTTAAATGCTCCAATGGAAGAAATATTGGAAGTTCTAGAAAGAAATAAATGGATTCCCGAGGCGAGGAAAATCGCTCAGCCAAGACCAGGGTCTCGAAACTACGATCAATACTGTAAGTACCATAGGGCACATGGACACCGAACGGAGAATTGTTTTCACCTTAAGAGAGAAGTTGAAAAACTGATCGAACAAGGAAAATTAGACGAATACATAGAGCGAGATAATCGCAAAAGGGAATGAAGTAGAAGCCCTCGGAACGGTAATCAAAGGAGAAGTTCTCATCGAAGGTCGCCTGAACGTCGACCTACTCAGGAGTTGAATCACGACCAGATCAATGGGACTATCCATACGATATCCGGGGGACCCGCGGGTGGAGATAGTCGTAACGCACGACGAAGGACAGCCCGATCCATAATTGGAAATTCTAAATATCCAAAAGAAATATGGACTCTGGAAAACAGGTCGACAAATCACCAGCCGATCAGCTTTAACGAAGGCGAAGTACCTAAAAACATCATTTGGGACACAAAAGAGGATAACCCCGATTTTCCTATGGTAGTATCGTTAGAGATAGCGAATTATAATGTAAGAAGAATCCTAATCGATAATGGAAGCTCAGCAAATATCATCTCCTGGGAGGTTTTAGCCCAAATGAACTTGGGACAAATAAACCTACAAAAAGTAGCTACGCCATTAGTAGGCTTTGGAGGGTCCGAGATCATCCCCAGCGGAACAATATCTTTAAGTGTGTCACTTGGAAAGAAACCACTTCGGACAGTGAAGTTAGTAAAATTCCTAGTGGTAGAAACACCCTTCGCTTATAACGCTATATTAGGGCGACCAGCCCTTAACCTTTTCCGAGCTGTAGTCTCTACCTATCATCAGAAGATAAAGTTTCCGACCGATATGGGCATCGGAGAAATAATGAACGACCACTGTATGGCGTGGGATTGCTACAGCACATCGTTAACTTTGAAAAAACACCCTAAGTCTATTACTCCGAGCAAGAGAAAGATCGAAGACGATCTCATTAGAAATGAGGTTGAAATTCCTACTACTGATCGATTAGATAAAAAGGGAAAAGAACCACTAGACTTATCCTTGAAACCCCCAGAACATAAAGATATAATCCTAGTAGAAGGCGACTCGTCGAAAACAACAAGAATAGGAACAGAACTAAGCAAAGAAGGGGAAATAATGTTAATCGACTTCCTCAGAGACAATGCCGACGTCTTCGCCTGGAGCGCGAATGACATTGAAGGAATCGATCCTCGGGTAATCAAGCATACCCTAAAAATTGACCCTTCAGCAAAACCCGCCAGACAGAAGAAGAGAAATCATGGACCAGTAAAAGATAAAATTATCAAAGCCGAGGTAGAAAGACTGCTTGAAGCAAAACAAATCCGAGAAATACATTTCTCGGAATGGCTATGTAATGTTGTACTAGTAGCAAAAGGGGATAAAAAGGACAACAAATGGAGAATGTGTAATGATTTCACCGACCTTAACAAGTTATGTCCACGCGACCCATACCTCCTCCCAAGGATTGACTTATTGGTCGACTCGACCGCTGGCTTCGCGATATTCAGCATGATGGACGCCTTCCAAGGGTTTTACCAAATATACATGGACGAGCGGGATCAAGAGAAGACCGCGTTCATAACCGAGCAGGGAGTATACTGCTTTATTGTAATGCCATTCGGATTGAGGAATGCCGGGGCTACTTACCAAAGGTTAGTAAACCTAATGTTCAGAGAATTAATCGGAGAAATAATGGAAGTCTATGTAGACGACATGTTAGTCAAAAGTATGAATGAAGCGGATCACGTAAAACATCTAGATCGATGTTTCCAAATCCTAAGAAAATACCGTATGAAGTTGAACCCTGCGAAATGCACCTTCGGTGTTAAGTCAGGAAAATTTTTGGGATACTTGGTACACCAGCGAGGAATCGAAGCCAACCCAGAGAAAATTCGAGCCATAACTGAAATGAAACCTCCAAAAACCATCTCTCAGGTACAAAGCTTGGTTGGGAAAATCGTAGCATTGAATAGATTCATATCAAAATCTGCGGACAGAAGCTTGCCCTTTTTCCAAACGCTTCGAAAAGCAAAAAACTTCGCTTGGACCGAAGAATGCGAACGAGCCTTCGAACAACTCAAAGAATATTTGACGACACCACCGATGTTAGCCAAACCAACGGAAGGGGAACCGTTGTATATCTACATCTCCATCTCCGATACGGCCATTAGTTCAGTACTAATTAAGATAGAGGGCTCAGAGCATAAGCCTGTCTATAATCTCAGCAAGTTATTGCAAGGGGCGGAGAAGAATTACTTGGAAATAGAAAAATTCACGCTGGCCTTAGTAGTGGCTGCACGAAAACTTCGACCTTACTTTTTAACTTACAAAATAGTGGTTTTGACAAATCAACCGCTAAGACAAGTCTTAGCAAAACCAGAAGCCTCAGGAAGACTAATTAAATGGGCGATTGAACTAGGCCAGTTTGAAATCGATTACAAACCAAGAATCGAGCAGCCTCAACGACGATGTCTTGATCATAGAAGATCAAACTTGGTTAATGCATGTCGACGGTGCTTCATGCCGAGAAGGAGGAGGCGCCGGAATCAACTTCACCGGACCGAATAAGGAAGATTTGAATTACGCGATAACATTGGACTTCGTTGTAACAAACAATGAAGCTGAATATGAAGCATTGATTGCGGGGATGGAAATGGCGATTAAAGCCAACATAAAAAGTCTTAAAGTATTAACTGATTCAGAGTTAGTGCAAAGACAAATTGAAGGCCTATACGAGGCTAAAGAATTCAATATGGTCAAATACCTCGCCAAAGTGAAAACACTAGCTAAAAAATTTGAAAGCTTCGGTATTCAGAACATTCCGCGTTCGGAAAATAAATGGGCCGACCAGCTATCAAAGTTCACAGGATCCCATGACGGAAAGACCGAACGGGTAATCAACTGGTTGATCTCTAATACGCCGGCAATCGATATCGATGAAACACCGGTAGTCGATATAATGGAAATCGAAGAAGTCGAAGAAAACTGGATGACCCCGATGATAGACTATCTTCGAGAAGGAAAATTACCACCTGACCAAAATGAAGCTCGGAAAATAAGATATCGAGCTCCAAAGTATACACTTGTAGAAGGAAAACTCTACCGAAGATCAGTATCAAGAATTCTTCTGAAATGCGTCTCTGAATCACAAACCATTGATATACTACGAGAATACACGAAGGAGATGCAGGAAATCACAGCGGATCAAGGGCATTGGCCTTAAAATGTCTCAGGACAGGTTACTATTGGCCTACCATCAATAAAGATGCCGCTCGATATGTCCAAGAATGTCATCACTGCCAGATCCATGCTAACATATGTCATCGACCAGCAGAAAACATGCATCCAATTCCAGTATGTTGGCCTTTCGATCAATGGGGAATGGACATCGTGGGGCCGTTCCCGGCGGCCAGATCCAAAAAAGCTTACGTCCTGGTCGCTGTAGAATATTTCAGCAAATGGATAGAATGCATCGCCCTCGCACGAATAACTCAATTCCAAGTGATCAACTTCCTATGGAAGTTCATAATTTGTCGATTTGGCATCCCGAGGATCCTAATTTCCGATAATGGAACCCAATTCGCGGGAAAACAAGTAATAGAATGGTGTTCGAAACTGGGAATTCAACAAAATTTCACTTCGGTTGGGCATCCAAGAGCGAACGGACAAACCGAGGTAGCAAACCGAGAAATAATAAAATCTTTGGAAAAAAGATTAGGATCGGCCAAAGGAAAATGGCTTGATGAACTCCCAGGAGTACTATGGGCTAATCGAACCACAGTAAGGAGCTCAACCGGGGAAACCCCATTTAGCTTGGTATATGGGTCGGAGGCTGTTATTCCTGTTGAAACCTTAATCCCAACGCCAAGAATAGAGATGTTCGATGATCAAGAAAATGAAAAGGTGAGAGAAAATGACATTGATTTAACAGAAGCTTTAAGAGATAAAGCTGCCGTACGCCTACAAGCCACTAAAGCAAATATGGAGAAAGCATACAATCAAAAAGTACGCATCCGAACTTTCAAAGAAGGAGACTTGGTCTTGAAAAAGGTAGAAGTATCCAAGCATGTGGGAAAGTTACAACAAAATTGGGATGGACCTTACATCGTCATTGGCGTAGGAAAGAAAGGTTCATACAAAATTGCACACTTGGATGGAACAGCCTTACCAAGAACCTGGAATGCGGTCAACCTTAGGAAATATTATGGTAAATAAATTTTAGCAGATTATACTGCATTGTTTTATTTTATTTTATCAAGTTTTAATCCTTGTAACAAAGGCCTTAGCCTACAGTTCAATTAGTAAAGATTTTTAGCATTTTCTATACATCGATTATTTCGGTTAACGCTCCTTGGAATTACACTATCATATTGATAAAAATTAGAACGAAACGAGTCGAGTATACATTGATCCGCTCAATAAACACTCCTCGATTTATATCAACGACAAAAAGGACTTTTTGGTGATGAACCTAAGTCTAAATTACAGATGAGTTGAGTAAACATCGATCCGCTCGATAAAAACTCCTCGATATATTCAAAAGCGAGTCGAGTATACATTGATCCGCTCAATACAAACTCCTCGCCTATATCTTCAACGATCAAAAAGACTTTTTGGGTTAAAAACCTAAGTCTAATCAAAACGAGTTGAGTAAACATCGATCCGCTCGATAAAAACTCCTCGATATATCTTCAACGATCAAAAAGACTTTTTGGGTTAAAAACCTAAGTCTAATCAAAACGAGTTGAGTAAACATCGATCCGCTCGATAAAAACTCCTCGATATATCTTCAACGATCAAAAAGACTTTTTGGGTTAAAAACCTAAGTCTAATCAAAACGAGTTGAGTAAACATCGATCCGCTCGATAAAAACTCCTCGATATATCTTCAACGATCAAAAAGACTTTTTGGGTTAAAAACCTAAGTCTAATCAAAACGAGTTGAGTAAACATCGATCCGCTCGATAAAAACTTCTCGATATATCTTCAACAATCAAAAAGACTTTTTGGGTTAAAAACCTAAGTCTAATCAAAACGAGTTGAGTAAACATCGATCCGCTCGATAAAAAACTCCTCGATATATCTTCAACGATCAAAAAGACTTTTTGGGTTAAAAACCTAAGTCTAATCAAAACGAGTTGAGTAAACATCGATCCGCTCGATAAAAACTCCTCGATATATCTTCAACGATCAAAAAGACTTTTTGGGTTAAAAACCTAAGTCTAATTAAAAAGAGTCGAGTAAACATCGATCCGCTCGATAAAAACTCCTCGATACGTATCCAACATCCTAAAAAGACTTTTGGGTTAAAAACCTAAGTCTAATAAAAAAGAGTCGAGTATACATTGATCCGCTCAATAAAAACTCCTCGGTATATTTACAACGATCGGAAAAATTTCAGCTGATAAAAACCTAAGTCTAAATTGTAACAAGTTGAGTAAACATTGATCCGCTCAATAAACACTCCTCGATCTATTCCTAACGATCTAAAAGATCTGCTGATACTCCTAAAGTTTTGAAGATAAATCAAGTATGACTCCATCTGCTCGGAAATTGCTCCTCGTAAATAAAAATTATGACAGAATCAACGACAAAGAAGATGCAAGAGATAAAAGTAATATTTTATTCATCAAATCAGTTACATACAAAAATCCTACGTTACAAAGATCTGCTTGTTACTTAAAGATCATTACAATGATTTAGTTAAAATGATCCTATAGGATCGGCCATCTTCACGACAATGTCCACGGAAACACCAATCTCCTCCCTAGTACCTCGTCGATTATAATAAACCACCTAAGAAGCACGCTGCTCAGGATGGTCGACTTCTTTAGTTCGATGGCCAGGCTCTGAAGATCAAATGTTCTTCCAGATAAAATGAACATTACCAGCCAGATAACTAGCAATGCTCACTCACCCGCAAGAAGATACTGCTTTTACATTATCTATAAAACATTTTATCCTAAAGCAGCATCTCTTCGGGACCGTCGTGAAACGGTGAGTTTACCAGCCACCCCGGTGGTCTATCACTCCGGAGGTAACATCGAAGAGCGGAGGTGGCTGGCAAGTATGAACCCTCCATGTGCAAACGGAAACCACGGACCTCTAATTGATGAAGACAAAAGCTGAGGCCTCATGGGACCCGTTAGTACAAGGAAGGGCTGACATGGGACCCGTCAGTACAAGGTAGATGAACATCAAGTTATTACAGAGTGAATCACGATAATGTGACTTTTTGAATATTGTTGGATCTGAAGGCAGAATGAAATCCAAAGAAGTTGAGATCTCCATTCTCTTTGGGAAATTGCAAAGGAAGAATGCAAACCACCACCCTATTTATAGGGATAGACTCAAACAATCCAACGGCTGAAAAAGCATTTGATCAACGGACACAGATGCGACCCCTTGACTCTCCGCAATAAATGCTAGTAAGTTGGTGTTGGGATATTTTGGGTAGGGCTCGATTGTCAATACAACAGAGTGCGGAATTTTAAAATTTTTCGAGTCCCTAAAAGTCCCATGAATTCTTTCTCCATAGTTATTATACGAATAAGGATGAATCAAACATTAATAAAAACACAGGGGGTTAATCGCAGATTACCTGACCACCAAGTTGTGGTTCTGTCCTCCAGGTGTTTGGTTCGATCCACAGTTTGAGTGATCCATATGTCTCACCTCCAGAATGTATCCACACCAATTGGATTGTAGCAACGTCTCCAAGTCACAGGCTAAGAACTAGATCTTGGAGATTTGTCAGCAAAGGAACGGAGACGCCAATGGAAGAATCGACCCACAGGACTTATGTGGTCGAGAAGGGTTCGGCCAAGAACAGATCTGGTCCGAGCAGGGTTCGGCCAGGGTCAGGTTTGGTCCGATTTGGGTTCGGCCAAAGCTAGGTTGGGCGACTAGGGTTTAGGGGCGGAAACCTTGGGGCGATTATGCAATTAAAATTTCTTGTCGAAAAATCTTTTCCTCACACGATTTTTCTCTCTCAATTTTCAGCAAAAGTATTTTGTTTTTTCTCTCAAAAGTTTTCTTGTCTTTGAGTGCAAAATTGGTTCTCTCTCTAATAATGAAGAGGAGAGGGAGTATTTATAGGAGAAGAGTCCTTCTCCAAAAAGATCTCCTTTCCTTGTTTATCAAATCTTTATTCCTTATCCTTAGGAATATGAGATTTGATAAATCTCTTCAAACTTGCTTTTCAAGAAACAAAAACTCTTTTCCTTTTAATCACTAGAAATCGCCCCCTAGCCCCTATTTTAGATAATTCCAAAATCAACCCATAATTATCCAATACTCAAATTGGTTAATTATTTATTCTTCCAATTAATTAACTACTTTAATTAATTCCATAATTAATCGGATAACTCTAATTAATTAATTATCAACTAATCAATTAGTCATCTAATTAATAATCTCCAATTGAATTAATACCATAATTCAATTACCTTGATTTAATAACTTTAAATCACTTTCTTTCCTTTTAGACAGTCACCGTCCAATTGTATTGTGTGTGACCCTCTGGGTTCACCATCAACTGGCAGCAGGCCCACGACTTTCGTGATTTAATTAACGAGCAATTAAATGCTCCGATCAATTAAACTACTTTTAATTGACCACTCCTAGAATTAAATCCTCTATTAATTCCGGAGTACCCACACTTCATGGTCGATGTCTAGCCACAAGCCCATAAAGCCCAATCAAAGGTGAATTGATTTATTGTGAACCTCACCTCTTATAATTGCCATGTACATACGGTCCTTCTACGACTGATTTCCCGATCGAGACCTAGGGTGTGTGTATTGATCGGCACCTCTAATTATCTCAATGACTATACTTTCTAATTTTCCGACAATGATTTCAGTGTGACTGCCAAATTTGGAAGCTCCTTCCAAATGCATCACCGACTATGGCCATAGATTCCTCGAAATCAATCATCTAAGAAACGTATAGGAAATTCTCTCATCTTATCAGGATGAGGCGTTAGATCCTGTCTTAGTACTAACCACTCGCGTACACTTTTGTACGCACCCAACTTAGGCACTTTGTGGCCAGGCTACGTGACCAGTACCTAAATCTAAGTACGCACATCCATGTACCGAATTCGCCCTAGTACCTCAAGTCTAAGGACTAAATCGTACACTATTATAAGCCTTGAGAAACATCCCATCACCGATATGCGTCATGCGCTTCCACAATGGGTTTCTCTGTTCGGGTCGTTCGATGCGTTCAATCCTCCATTGAACCACCTACTCATATGCACTGGACTCAAATTCCTTGCTCATGAAACTCTACAAATTCACTCCATGTGAATCATGCATACTTGTACAAGTCTTGGCGATTCCTACGATACCCCGTCTCGTTTGGAATCTATGACTTGGAACGGTTTTAAGATCACGACCTTTGAGACTGTTTCATGATTGCACTCAGTACTGAAGTGAATCGTCCCATAGTCTATTGTGACCTTAGGATTTCATCCAATCGCTTAGATAGGTTCGCGAGAGATGAAGTTGGCCATTGTTCAGTTTCACATACTATGAATGAACGGCGTATTAATTATAAACCATAAGAAAACAGTGCTTCAACAAGCTAATAAACATTGGCTTGCTGGGCACTATTCCATCAATCTCCCACTTGCCCTAAAGCCAATCACAACATTTCTAAGACCCATCTATACCAAGATGTCCCTCGAACCATTTGTGAGAGAGCTTAATTAGTGGATCTGCTAAGTTTGTCTTTGTCGAGATGAAGTAATACTTCTACTCGTCTCAACCACCTTTGACTTGTTCAATCATACGGTGTTGTGTTCAGATTGTAGGTGAGATCTCGATTTCCTTTCATTGAGCAATCGCCTCATCTAAATCGGCTAAGATTATGATGGGCTTTTGTCATGCTAGGTATTTCATCCAGTCGTTGGATGAAAATTTCTCATCTAAACACTTTCTTTTGTGCAGCATCATAATGGTGCCCTTTATTCTTGTTTGAATCGGCAATGGTATATTATTGGAATTTCTTCCAATTTACCTTGCTCTATCAAAACAGAATAAATAATCCACTTCAGACTGGGAATCTCGAATTTCAAAAATCCTTCGAGTATTCAATTTTCCATTACTACCATAGACCAGCGTTGCATCCTTTAATTATCTTCGAGGATTTTGCTTTTATGGTAGACCAGCGTCCTTTACTGGCGTTTGACTATCATTAGCTCGTTCAGAGCATTTTGACGAGTCAGGTCTAGTACAAGACTTTGCATGCTACATGCAATCCAAATGCCAAGCATAAGGCTTCTTGAGACAGTTACTTCTTCACTTATTAATTTAGGGCTCATTAAATAAGTGAGAGAGAGATTTTGTCTCTTTTGGAAACAATCCTCTCTTGGATTCTTCCATATTGAATTTAATCAATATAGTCTTTGTACTTTTGATTTGGTAAATCACTACATCTTCTTCCTTCTATCTACCATAGATACGTATTGCCAGTACGCGAGATGTAATTCCAAATCTTATCATGGAAAATTGCGTGAAGAACACGCTTTCGTCTGTGCTTTTCTGATATGCTTATATCTTGTTTGATGTACAGAACATCATCTTGTTGCGCTTCGAACTCAACTACACTCCCACTGATTCTTTTGCACAATTGGAATCCATATGTCTTTTGACAAATTCAACATTCTTGAATGACCTATCAAGTTGCATGTTCCAAGTTTGGGAAAAAGTCATAGATTGACCTTTGGATTAGAATAGAGATCTTCTCATCAATTTTCAATTGTGAGATGCAGGATTCATATCCAATAGTCATGTCTTGGTAGTCAAAACCACCTTTCTATGGCTAATAGTTTCGAAATGAATTTTGACTTGCTAATGGATATAAGGTATTTTCATCAATCCGAAAAGGACTTTTGAATAATGACCTATTGCCATTTAAGTGAGTCAAAGTTTTCAACTTCGAATCTTATGGCTATGTGCCATATCCCTTAGATCATGTTTAACATAATCCTTTTGTAATCTTTGATTAGAATCCAATTTCTCAATTTCGTAAAATGGAATTTTGAGTTCCTTACGAATTTGATCAGATTACGATTTCTTTGTGCATGGATTGATTCAGCAGTTCTCAGTGTTTGCTCCCACTGTTCATGGGGACGGGTCCACTCCTTGGACTCCATCAAGTTCTACGACATTCCTTATTTCCTTTGACAAAGTCTTGTCAACAGAGGAACAAGCTACTTACGAGATACTTTTTGTTTCTCGTTGTCGTGGAACAGATATTCAATGGATTTTGTTGAATACCCCATAAACTTTATATAAACTAGATCTACCATCTAATTTCTCATATAAGGGTGTTCTGCTGTGTCTTAAAAGACATGGCGATGTAAGGACTTACTTCGAACTATACCAAGTATCTTTGAAGAGTCAAGGGGAGGTATCCCCTAATTTGAATGAAGGAAACTCAGCAAGATCAGAGTCGAAAATCAAACAAAGTTCAATTTCTTCTTTGATTTGCTTCAAGAGAATTCTATTCTCGTCTTAGATAATCGAGGTGTTAAGTTGCTTATGTTTCAGCAGGTTTGATTAAATCAAATTGCTTCTGACACAATGCATCTAGTTACTTCATTTCCAAAACTTCTATTGAATTACTTCAATAGTTTCAGAATTGTACTTCAGCCACGTACACATATATTAACGATTAAAATCGTAAGTATATGTGAAGTAGCTTCCCTTTGAACTAGTGCTTTTAGTTCATGTCGATTGAAATGTTTTGGAGTGCCTTAGCAATCCTTCACTTCGGTTATCATTCCTTCAAGATTTGAAAGTTCCGATTTTACTCAAGTTCATTATCTCAGGAACAGTAAATAAAAACTTTCCTTTCGCATCTCTCTTTAGGAAAAATGTCCAGAGTGAACATTTCAAGCGAAAACGATTATCTCGTTTTGTTTTACTTGTTTTCGGTTTAGCACATAGTTTTCAAAGTTTTTGATTTGTTTATCATTGTTTATTTCTATGTATCAAAACATCAACATTTGTACAAAGTTAAATTGCTCTAATTAAAATGAATTCCATTTCTCAATGGTAAAGCAATAATGTCTCGTACAAAATGTGAAATAATACTCAAAGTAAACTAAAACTTAAAACTCATGCTAATACGAAAAACTAAGAAAAACTTCTTTTGCTAAAAAGGAATGTCTAGGTGCAATTCATCCTTGACCCAGTCCCGGAATTCCAGCTTCCTCATCTCGCTCTGCACTACTTGCATCTCCCTTTCAAGGAATTTCCTCCTTTTGGGTTGAGCGGGAAGACTATCATCGCCTGTAAATGCTTTTACAGAAATGAAAGTTTTAATCAGATGTCTTACATCAAAAAGATTCAACAAGTGTATAACTTAAAAAGTCATACCGTAGTCAAGTCTTTCCAGGAAATCCTTTTCAACAAGCTTCCTTATTTTCCCTTCGTACTTACATAGAGGGCAATTCCAATCGTACAGGCCAAAACCGCGTTGATGAGCTTCTTCATATTTGTCTAACAACTCATGCAATTGCTTTGTCTGTATTCCATCAGGCGGAATATCGCAATGTTGCATAAAATGAGTGAAGGTCTCAGATAATCCTTGAAGGGTTATCGTTATCTCATCTTCGAGAGTTAATTGGGCTCCAAACCCTTTCATCAGCTCGAATGTCTTGCTCAAGTAAGAACAATATTCCCCAACATTGTCAAACTTAGCCATGCTGGTTTCGTAGAGGAAATTGCACATCACTTTTAAAGTTGGTTCGGTTCTCAAACGCGTCAAGGATTGGATAGTGGATGGTAAATGGCTAACATTTTAAAAACAGACAACTATAAGCAGACAGGTTTAATATTAATACTTATAATTAACGAAATTTGGACTTTTTATCGAAAAAGTTCTCCCACTATTTTATCGAAACAGTAACCCCTTCTAGTTTCGGGAAAGATCTATTTCCTAGTAGGTCTTGACGTCCCAGCAGCAATTAGTTGCACCCACGACTCGTGGCCATACAATTAATTCCCTAGGTAGGTATACATATTACCAATTGTCTACTACACAACCTTCAAGCTATTTTGCCTCGTTTTTCGCATTTATCTAGCACTGCTACATCATAAATGTTACTACGCGTTAAGTCTAACCCATTAATCATGATAAGCAACGAGCCCGGTCATGAATTCTCCGTAACTAGTTATCGGTCGATTTTCACGTCCCGACCAGTCCCTACCCTTGTCAAGTTTTAAGAAAACTAGAATCAAGGAATTTCGTGCATTGCCCCTTTCTTCGACTCGGGTGCCAGACTCTGGATCACCTCTATCGATAAGTAAACAACATACACTAGTTCCTATTAATGGAAGGCTTGGATTTTATAAAACCTCATTTTATATTTAACCCAATATGACTTAATATTTATTCGAGAGGGGAATTTTCGTTTTTGAAAGTTTGAAGAAACTCTCCTCGAGATCTCACCGCTTCAATTATGCTTTATCTTTTATTTACGATCTAGATTCTAGCGCGCAAACACACAAGCAATCATAAATCGACTAATAAATAAAAGCCATACAAGCCTAGCATGCATACTACCACAATATGTTTTCGATCGGGAGCCTCCTATGCGGGCCATCATCGAGCCAATGATGTTGGCCCAATTGGTCAATCTAAAGGGTTCTCAAAGAACCTATGCTATTACACAATGTACCACGCATACATGGCCTTCAATTCTTCTTGGGCTCCCACCTTGCTTGTAAATGGGCCTCCATCCTAAACTAGGAAAGCAGTAAAGCCCTATTCTATTACAAAGGCTCAAAGTGGCCCAAAAATAATAACAGGCTCAATAAAAACCATGCATTAAATTAAACCAATCACATCTAACCTAAGGTCAAGGCTCGGCGCGATCGAAAACCACGTAAACAGTTCACGTAGAGCAAAGAAACATGTAAACAACTTTTACTTTCTTTTGTATTAATTTTAAAACACCTTTTAAAACTAACTTCCTATGATTCTTGCTTTTTAGTCACTACTAATTATGACAAAATAAATTCTCGGATAAACAACTTTTCTGCCTTAATTTCAGATTCTGATTTTTCAACTTTTGAAAATTGCAGTTCGGCCCCTATACTTTCGGAAATTGCACTTTTGACCCCAAAACTTTTGAAAAGTTACAAAATACCCCCAAAACAGTTTTCGGACAGAATGAGCAGAAAATTAAAATTTTGAAATCCAGAAAATTTTCGAATTTGCAAACAGACCCCTGAAATTTCAGAAATTACAAAACAGTCCTCAAATTTTCGAAAATTGCAAAATGGTCCAAAATAGCGTGCGATCAGATTTTCAGAAAACACTCAGATTTTTCAAAAATTTCCAGAAACAGAAAATTAAATTTTCAGCCCTAATATTCATGTTTTGCGATTTTTGCATAAGAGCCCTGATTTTTCGAAAAACTATAAATTCGCCACAGATCTAAAAAAGCAGTTTTACCCAATCATAGATCTAGTCATAACAAGCAAGAATCAATCACTAGAACATAATAAACATGCGTTCTCATACATACAATCAAGCATATACAGTGAAAACATATTATGTTCAGGCCTTTTCGTATAAAACGTATGGAGTTGGCTCTGATACCACTGTTGGGATATTTTGGGTAGGGCTCGATTGTCAATACAACAGAGTGCGGAATTTTAAAATTTTTCGAGTCCCTAAAAGTCCCATGAATTCTTTCTCCATAGTTATTATACGAATAAGGATGAATCAAACATTAATAAAAACACAGGGGGTTAATCGCAGATTACCTGACCACCAAGTTGTGGTTCTGTCCTCCAGGTGTTTGGTTCGATCCACAGTTTGAGTGATCCATATGTCTCACCTCCAGAATGTATCCACACCAATTGGATTGTAGCAACGTCTCCAAGTCACAGGCTAAGAACTAGATCTTGGAGATTTGTCAGCAAAGGAACGGAGACGCCAATGGAAGAATCGACCCACAGGACTTATGTGGTCGAGAAGGGTTCGGCCAAGAACAGATCTGGTCCGAGCAGGGTTCGGCCAGGGTCAGGTTTGGTCCGATTTGGGTTCGGCCAAAGCTAGGTTGGGCGACTAGGGTTTAGGGGCGGAAACCTTGGGGCGATTATGCAATTAAAATTTCTTGTCGAAAAATCTTTTCCTCACACGATTTTTCTCTCTCAATTTTCAGCAAAAGTATTTTGTTTTTTCTCTCAAAAGTTTTCTTGTCTTTGAGTGCAAAATTGGTTCTCTCTCTAATAATGAAGAGGAGAGGGAGTATTTATAGGAGAAGAGTCCTTCTCCAAAAAGATCTCCTTTCCTTGTTTATCAAATCTTTATTCCTTATCCTTAGGAATATGAGATTTGATAAATCTCTTCAAACTTGCTTTTCAAGAAACAAAAACTCTTTTCCTTTTAATCACTAGAAATCGCCCCCTAGCCCCTATTTTAGATAATTCCAAAATCAACCCATAATTATCCAATACTCAAATTGGTTAATTATTTATTCTTCCAATTAATTAACTACTTTAATTAATTCCATAATTAATCGGATAACTCTAATTAATTAATTATCAACTAATCCATTAGTCATCTAATTAATAATCTCCAATTGAATTAATACCATAATTCAATTACCTTGATTTAATAACTTTAAATCACTTTCTTTCCTTTTAGACAGTCACCGTCCAATTGTATTGTGTGTGACCCTCTGGGTTCACCATCAACTGGCAGCAGGCCCACGACTTTCGTGATTTAATTAACGAGCAATTAAATGCTCCGATCAATTAAACTACTTTTAATTGACCACTCCTAGAATTAAATCCTCTATTAATTCCGGAGTACCCACACTTCATGGTCGATGTCTAGCCACAAGCCCATGAAGCCCAATCAAAGGTGAATTGATTTATTGTGAACCTCACCTCTTATAATTGCCATGTACATACGGTCCTTCTACGACTGATTTCCCGATCGAGACCTAGGGTGTGTGAATTGATCGGCACCTCTAATTATCTCAATGACTATACTTTCTAATTTTCCGACAATGATTTCAGTGTGACTGCCAAATTTGGAAGCTCCTTCCAAATGCATCACCGACTATGGCCATAGATTCCTCGAAATCAATCATCTAAGAAACGTATAGGAAATTCTCTCATCTTATCAGGATGAGGCGTTAGATCCTGTCTTAGTACTAACCACTCGCGTACACTTTTGTACGCACCCAACTTAGGCACTTTGTGGCCAGGCTACGTGACCAGTACCTAAATCTAAGTACGCACATCCATGTACCGAATTCGCCCTAGTACCTCAAGTCTAAGGACTAAATCGTACACTATTATAAGCCTTGAGAAACATCCCATCACCGATATGCGTCATGCGCTTCCACAATGGGTTTCTCTGTTCGGGTCGTTCGATGCGTTCAATCCTCCATTGAACCACCTACTCATATGCACTGGACTCAAATTCCTTGCTCATGAAACTCTACAAATTCACTCCATGTGAATCATGCATACTTGTACAAGTCTTGGCGATTCCTACGATACCCCGTCTCGTTTGGAATCTATGACTTGGAACGGTTTTAAGATCACGACCTTTGAGACTGTTTCATGATTGCACTCAGTACTGAAGTGAATCGTCCCATAGTCTATTGTGACCTTAGGATTTCATCCAATCGCTTAGATAGGTTCGCGAGAGATGAAGTTGGCCATTGTTCAGTTTCACATACTATGAATGAACGGCGTATTAATTATAAACCATAAGAAAACAGTGCTTCAACAAGCTAATAAACATTGGCTTGCTGGGCACTATTCCATCAGTTGGAACGGCACTATCTAATCGCCTCAACTAGTCGATAACAAAAGAGGCCATAGATCGAAATGATCAAACCTAAAAAAGCTTTGGATTAGACATACCGGCACAATCATACTTCATGGTCGATGGCTTAAAACCCTAGAATCCACAAACGAAGTCATACAAGCTTTAAAATCGCAGCGAAAAGGACAGTTGCTCGATAAAAGATAAAAGACCAAACCCTTCACCATACGAGGGACGACACTGCCTCATACATCATATGGATGACCATTGACTAAGCCATACAGGAACTCCTCTGGAATCCAAGATATCTGATATAGAAATCAGGAGAATAGTCCTCCTTATTCAAAACAGCAAGGACGTAACTGCCTAACATACCAAAGAATTGCTTAAGGAGGTCTGAACAGGTCAGATCTGACTAAGACTTTTACAATTTCCAATTCCTCCCATATCAAAGATATGCTATAAACGAAACATTGGTTGAAGAACAAGTAGTTCGAAGTTGATAATGAGAAACATAAAGCTTTGGAGGATACTGAAAGGGTTATTTTCTCTTAGTCTTATGAAAAGAAAAGAAGAGTTCAACAAAAGGTATAAAAAGCCTCCTTATATAAAAGTATGTGTCACAAAAGGACAATTTTACAAGGCATGGATTGAACATCGACCAAAATGCTGAACGTTCCCTAACAACAATTCAATCGACTATCCAATACGAATAAACCTACTATCTGCATGATTATGCGCAAACATGATTTTGAATATAACCCAAGGGACTATACTGGGTTGATCAACAAAGATTTGATTTGCAGAGCAAACATCAAGATCAAGCTAGCTATTCTCTATCCTAAATATTCTCCGCAAAGATCAATTTCAGATACGTGTGCTAAACAATTCTGATTATTTCATGATGATTATATTTATGCATAAAGGCAAAATGTGCATAACAAGGAGAAGAAAATAGATATAGGCAAGAATCTGCCTACAAGAAGGTCATAATTTCCAATTTAGTACTTCTCCCATTACAAAAATTTCAGCCCAAACATATGCACAAAAATTGGGCAGCAAAAAAAAAATAAAAAAAAAAAAAATAGACAGTCCAAGGCCTGCCAGGTCGAACAAAGATCACTGAGAAGAACGGTCAGTAGGTCGACTACTAGAAACAGTCCTCCGAGGAGTCAAGTTGCCAGCAAACGCCATCAACTCCTCTTGACGCTTTAGATAACCGGCGTCATATCCTTCCTCATAGGACCGCCGTTGAGACTCCTCTGCAAGGGCAGCAGCCCGAACCAAGTCGTTTCTCTCCTTCTCCCAGACAGACTTCTCCTCCTGCAATTTTTTCAAATCATCATTGACGAGCTGCAGCTGGAGAGTCTGCCCTGCGACCTTCGCCGACTCCGACGCCAACCGTTTTCGGTAAGAATCCTTACTATTCCACAGTTCATCGTTTTGCACACCCAGCTGGAGTGCAAAGTACTTAGCCAGGAAAAAGAAAACAGCCTTTCTGTAACAAGGCAGTCAAAATAAAAACAAATAAAACAATGAAAGATTCATCCACCTGTTCGCATATCTTCACTAGCGATTGAACAAGGCGTACGTTTGAAGTACCCTCAAGTTTCTTCAACTCTCCGGGCAGAATGGTGCTCAAACCCAGATCCTAAGACAAAGTATCAGGCTCAACTGAGCCAGGCAATTCACTATTAGAAGCGACACCATCAGGGCGTGGAGTCTCTGACAGCATAATATCCTTAACTTGTTCAAGGATGCATCGATCGTCTAACGGACGGGGAGAGTCTCTCTCGTTGGGGCTAACGGAGGTCTCCTTGCCTGAAGCAGAAATAACGGTTCGACGACCAGACCTCGACCCAAACCGATTCCCAGAAGGTCCCCCAGATTCAAAAGAAGCAGTCGTTACAATGGTATCATGAAACAAATATTCAGGACAATCTTGCAAAATAGATTGCGTTACGGAAGGATTAACAGAAAAACCATCGCCAACTTGCCCTTCACTGGCAATCAGGGCAGTAGAAGCAGACAAAGGAAGGGAAATAGCAAAATCCCCTCCATGAAGAACGTGCTCAAAGGAAGAAGCATTTGAACTAACAGCTATATTATAAACCGATTCCTCGTTGGACATATCGCCAAAAGCAACTCGACCAGGGGAAGGCATGCTTCCTACTGGAGTGGAAGCAGAGAAGATTGGTTCTGAAAACGACGAGTTTACCACGGAGAGAGGTTCAGAAGCAATAACACGAGTATCGATCTCCGACCTAATTGTTTGGGACGAACGAGGAGGCTCCATCGACGACCCATCTCTTCGAGATCTTTTGGATCTATTATCCCGAGCGCCCTCACGGGATGGTCGCTTCGAAGTACTACCAAAAAGGTTACTCATGATCGGATTATGGAAAAATACTAATTAATATCGAGAAAGTTTATCGACTAGCTAAAGAAAGAGTATTCTGTTAAGAGAGGAGTATAGCAGTAAAAAACAAGTCAAGTTTTTACCTTTCGTATTTATACTACACGAAAGGACGCGACAGACCTAAAGAAAGGGCGCGAAACGGGAAAACTGACCTTGGAGCAAACGCTAGAATTTGAAAAGACACACACATAATGATTACGGCAAATTAAATGACTTGTCTGAATTATTACGGCGAATGTGAAAAGACACGACTGTCAGAATACGAAACGTTTAGCGTACAAAGTAAGGAAAGCTAAAGTTACAATCAAAACCTACGAATGAATAATTACAAAGATTATTTCAAAAATAAATCACTATTTCAAGAAGCCTGGTCGCTATCCGGAATCTTCTGTTCGCTACCGACGCCCTCAGTCATGCATATATCGTCGTCTTCGTCTTCTTCTTCGTCTTCTGGATCGATAAAAGTATTATCGAGCTCATCGTTAACATCAGAAGGAGGAATCGGCAATGGATTTCCAAATTCTTCGACAAGGTGAGCCAGAGGAAAACCTTGATATACGACATCTGGAACCTCGGAAGAAGAATAAAGTTTGCCATAGCGATTCAACCGAATGTGCGCCGCCTTAAAATACTCCTTTCGACGGTCGTCGATCATCTCTAAAGCGACCAGCTGATGAATCGCCTTCTTAAAAGTATTCTCAAGAAGAGGACCGACCATCCGATACACCAACGCCGTATGAACAGGAGAATTAAGGAATTCACGAACAACTCTTTCATCAGGATTCCTACCATATCGATCCCTAAGCCCACTAAGTGGGACATCCTTTTCGTACTCCTCTAAAGAAGTTCCAAGGTTTGATACCTGAGATTCAAGCTCACTAATTCGAGTCGTGCTCTGTAACTGCAATTCCTCTAACTTTCTAGCCATTTGATTGGCCTGCTCTTGAGCACGAGAAACCTCCATCACCCTGTCTATCATTTCTTGATCTTCGGTCCCGGTAGCACGAGTCTCTACGATGGGAACGGAAGAAGATGTTGAGGGACCAACCTCTGAACCGGAGGATTTATGAAGTAAAGCTTTATACTTCTCTTCCAGGAACTCGCACTGTTGTTTCCAAAGTGCATTTTCATAGGCGTATGACGTAAGACAAGTTTTAGTCTGGAAGAACAAAGAGAGCAAGAAAAAGAGATGGATTAGTAAATTAAGGAAAACCCTTAAAATTATCTGTCAATATGATTGAAGGAAAAAGATATCACCTTCTCAGCATAAAGAGAAGCTCGCTGGAATTTCTCCAGAGGATCCTTATGAAGAAGCTTATTGAGATCGCGAGTAAAAACGCCAGACAAAAGAACACGGGTCGCCTTATCGACCGCGTTCTCACTATCATCATGAACAAAAGAATCCTTCTCGGAATAACCAGCGGCCCTCCTTCCCTCCAAATGATCCTCGATCATTTCGACCAGAGTAGGTTTTGGATGTTTATCTCCGAGTAAAGAAAGGTCGTCACCAGAACGTCCATAGTAACTCCTTTTTCTACCCACTGGATTATTAGTAGGATGAGGCATTGACCAGCTGCGACATCCTCGAATACCCAAAGAGGATCTAAGATGAAGAGGAGGATAACCAGATCCCGTGCCCTGACGAATAGGGGACTCACGAGAAGAATCTGGAGATTCCTCTCTATTCTCCTCAGATTCATGACCCAACTCCAGCTTCCTTTTTCGCGACGCTCTCTGCTCGATAGGGACGTTCTCTACGGATTTGGAAGATTTCGACAGCACCATTTTTCCCTTCGAAGAATGTCGAGAGTTTTCTACCATATGGGCTGAAAAAGAAACAAAATAAAAGTTAGTTTCTCCGTATAAAAGGTATAGTTACAGCACTAAGATAAAATAAAGTACTAACCAAGAGGTTCAGATGATGAACTGATGGGAAAGTTATGAACACTTAACCCCGCCTTACGAAGGAAAGCCTCCCCGATCAGAAGAGCGCTTTGATATTTGTTTGCACGCATTTCGGGGATCTCAGTGATAAACTGTACATCGTCAGGAACAAGTTCACCAGTCGGTAAGCGACCTCCAGGAATCCAACTGGAACCATGATCCCATGAAAAAGGCATGGTCGAACCATCCGCCAAACAAATATTAGACGGAGGACGAACAAAGAAGAAATGAGATTTCCATGAAGGATTACTAGAAATAGGGGCGTCAAAGATTGCTCGACTAGGCCGCTGACTAGCGAAGAAATATCCACGATTTGAAGAGCTAGAAATATTGAAGCGGAAAAGTTGCGTAAAATTACGAAAAGAAAGTTTAAATCCCTTTGCGATCATCAAAACGGAAAAACAAACCACAAAAGCAACGGAATTTGGAACCAGCTGTGTCAAGCACACACTGAAAGTTTTCAAAACTTCGAGAAAGAGGGGAGACAAAGGAAGACGCAGTCCGCTATTGAAGTGAGCCGTATAAAAGGCTCGACATCCCTCCGGTGGAGACGTGACCCTATCAGTAGGGGAAGGAAGAATTATCTCAGAACCTTCCGGAAAATATTTGGTATAATTATTCACAACCTCCGGGAATGTTTCCACCGTATAGGCACAAGCTACGTCCTCAATTGGTTCGGAAATCTGAGGAACAGTACCTTTGCCCTTTTTGGCTCGGGCAGCCACATCTGCATCAGAAAGGATTCGTACCCTGAAAGTATCTTCTACAGGGACGACGAAGTCAGATACTGTAGTTTGTTCGCCCAAAGGATTAGAATGCAACTCCTCCTCGTTATCGGGGGCGACGATCTCTCTAGAAGAAGAAGAAGATCTTCTTACAAAAGCCATATATTCTGGTTCTCGGAAGATGAAGGTCGATAAAAGGAAAAATTTTATGAGATGAACGACAAATCAGGAAAATGATTACGAGTTGTAAGGAAGTATAAAAGAGAAATGGCGAACTCAAAAGTCACCTATTTATAATAAGATGAGACAAGACGTTTCGAACTCATCGCAGCTACTCATATTCCCGCCAAAAACGGAAGGATACGAAAAGCCTCCTGAATAGACGCGTGGTGATTCGTAATCGGACAGAGAAAACGACTATCTATGATATGTAGCACTCTTTTCCTTACTTAAGATTTTTTCCCACAGGGTTTTTTCTTAAGAAAGGTTTTTAACGAGGCTCCATTCATAGAAAACAAACAGTCGTAAAGATTTATCTACTTCTACGAGCTTCTATTATCTATACGCTCGAAGAAGTGAGGGAGTACTGATGGGGGCTATTTCGCACCCTACATACTACTCGGATCGAATAAAGAAGATAAGATCGATTCGACCAATTCAAACAGATCAGAATTATCTTACTGACCCGGCCAAGTGCAGCTCGCTTCGATAGAAGATTATACTCCGGACTCAAGAAGGATATCTGGGCCGAGTCCTATTAGGACTATGTTTCCTTGTAACGCTAGGTTTAAAATTATATAAATACCTAGTTAATGATTGTATTAGACAACTACGAAATTCCTGAAATCTAAGAATACAGGATTTAACACTGCTTACAACAGCACAACTCAATAATATTCAATATTATTACAGAGATTTTTACCTTCATATCGGTGTGTTCTTAGCTTTGTTTTGTGGTTTTATTTCTTGTTCTTGAATATTGCTTTTCTTTGTAACCGATCCATCCGGAATAAAGTAATAGAGCCCTATATAACATATATATAAATATCGAAAACCCCCCGATATTACAAATTCACTGATATTCAATTAACCTGACGAAATTCGGCTAAATCAGAGATGTTCTCCTTTCTGTCAAGAAATTCGAGAGGCAAGAAATACCGAGACCGTGCCCACAAGATTACCACGGTATGATGGGACTACCGACCCCGCTGAACACATTAATAGCTTCAATAATGTGATGAATTTATATGGGCATTCGGAAGATTTCTGCTGCCAAATCATGGTTACCACCTTCGAGGGAATTGCTCTTGACTGGTTCAGGAAGCTGCCACCGAACTCTATCTTCTCTTTTGATGAGTTTTGCCACAAACTGAAGCACCAATTCACAAGCCAGAGGAAACCTAGGTTGCCCGCCAATCATTTGGGCACGGTAAAGCAAAGGCTTTTTGGCTCTTGAATTGTGCGTATGAGATATGACATCAAGTCTCCTATTTATAGGTATCTCATTAACCTAATACTCCTAGGATTAGGACTCCAAGTCTCCTACATGGGCCATGGTCCCTTTTAACTAGAAGACTAAGTCTTCTAATTAATTCATGGCCCACTCCTTAATTAATTTAATAAGGCCCTATTTAATTTCTCAATTAAATGGCCCAATTAATTAATTACTCTCTCAATCAATTAAATTGGACTCTAAGTCTATTTAATTAAATCTTACTTTAACTAATTAACTTACAAATCAAATTTCCAATTTCATTTATAATCTTGATCCAATTCCAATCGGATCACTTCCGCTCCAATTGGGTCGACCGAGTTGACCCAGTCGATTCGGTCGATCCAGTTGTTCTTCTTTCCTCTCTTTCGCTTCATGTGTATTGTCTATGCCCCTGTAGGTTCACCACATAATTGGTCGTGGGTTATAATTAAATATTTATTTAATTACTCGAGCATTAAATACTCTAAATCAGTCGAACACTCTGTCGACTGATCATTCCAAAATTAGCAACCCTGCCAATTTGGAAATTCTCCCACACTCCACGGTCGATGTCTGGCCACAAGCCCATGGAGCATAATCACTGGTGAATTAATTCAATGAACCTTTTAATCATTTACAATTTTCATATACGACATAATCTCTCCATCGATCAATCTCCCAGTCGAGACTTAAGGGCATGGACTTTTCATCGGTTCCCTTTTTCTTCGTCTTGACTTTATGTATTCTGGTCTTGGAATAATTATATTTGACTTAATCTTTATGAGCTACTTTCATAAAGTCGTCACGTACCTTGGCCAAGGATTTTACCAGAATTAATTTCTCACAGAAATTCATAGGAGAAATTCCCAACCTATCATGTCGGGTCAATGGATCATTTGTTGATGATATGAACCTGCATACGAGTTCCTCTATACCCAACATGAGTCCACAGTGACTTTCTGATAATCTCCAGTCGGTAAGAACTCACATCCAAGTATAGACGTTCTCGCACCAGATAAACCCTATCACCTCAAGTATTTAGGGATCGTTCCTCGTACACTATCGTAAATTGGAATAACTTCAACCCCGATATGCAACTACCGCTTCCATGGTGAGTTATTTCCTAATTGGGGCATTCAGTGGACTTGCCATCCCAGCAAGTCACCCACTTATGTGTATCGACTATCCCAGTCACGCTCGTGGACCCCATCGTTCTCCAGTTCATCGGAGTATACACAACAGTGATAGTCTAACCGAATCCAACGATGTCCTATCTCGATTGGAATCTATGACTCTTGAATATGTTCTAGATCACGGCCTTGGAGATCAGTTCATGGTTTGTCCCATGGCCCTGCGATCTAAGGACTTCTATCCTTATACGTAGATAATTATTACATAAGATAAAGTTGACCATATAATAAAGTGCATTTATTAATCAAAATTGAATATTTCATTCATTTATTACTTTAAATTACAGCCATACAGTTGGCTTGCCGGACACTATTTCTATGAAGTGGGAGATTGATATGATAGTGCACAGCAAGCCAATATTAATTAGATTGTAAGAGGACTATCTTATTATGGTTTAATAATTAATACGCCTGTTTATTTATAGTACGTAAATTAAACAATAGCCAACTTCATCTCTCGCAAACGTATCTAAGCTATTGGATGAAATCCTAAGGTCACATTAGACTATGGGACGATTCACTTTGGTATTGAGTGCAATCATGAAACAGTCTCTAAGGTCGTGATCTTCAAACACGTTCCAAGTTATAGATTCCGAACGAGATGTGGTATCGAAGGAATTGCTAAGACTTGTACGATTTTGCATGATTCACATGGAATGAATTTGTAGAGTTTCATGAACAAGACATTTGATGTCAGTGCACATTACTAGATGGTTCGATAGAGGATCGAACGCATCGAACGACCCGAACAGAGAAACCTATGTGGAAGCACATGTCGCATGTTGGTGATGGGATGTTTCTCAAGGCTTATAATAGTGTACAATTTAGTCCTTAGACTTGAGGTGCTAGGGCGAATTCGGTGCATGGGTTCGCGTACTTAGATTTAGGTACTGGTCACGTAGCCTGATCATAATGTGCCTAAGTTGGGTGCGTACAGTTGTGTACACTAGTGGTTAGTACTAAGAAAGGATCTATCTACTCATCCTGATAAGGTGGGAGAATTTCCTATACATTCTTAGATAATAAATTTCGAGAAACCCATGGCCATGGTCAGTGACGGATTTGGAAAGGGATTCGAAATTTAGCAGTCACACTGGAATTATTATCCAGAATTAGAAAGTACAGAATCAAGATAATTAGAGGTGCCGATCAATTCACACATCCTAGGTCTCGGTCGGGAAATTAGTCTTTGGAAGGACAGTATGGACATGGCAATTATAAGAGGTGAGGTTCACAAATATCAATTCACCTGAAGTTGGGATTCATGGGTTTGTGGTTAGACATCGACCATGAAGTGTGGGTACTCCTGAATTAATAAGGGAGATTAATTCTGGAGTGGTCAATTAAAAGTGTTTAATTGATCGGAGCAATTAACTGCTCATTAATTAAATCACGAAAGTCGTGGGACTGCTGCCAATTGATGGTGAACCCCGAGAGTCACACACAATACAGTTGGACAGTGACAGTCATAAAAGGAAATAGTTAATTGAAGAAAGTTAAATCAAAGTTAATGAATTAAAGTGTTAATTCAAAGAGGAGAATTATTAATTAGAATATCTAATTAATTAATTGAATTATATAATTAATTATTAATTAAAGTGGTTAATTAATAATGATGGAAGAATAAATAATTAAGCAATTTTCAGATTGCATAATTATTAGGCATGGGGGGATTTTGGCTAGTGAAAGAATGGAAGATTTTGTTTCTTGTTTAACAAGTAACAAACAAGAGATTTGGTCAAATCTTGTTTCCTATTATGATAAGGAAAATATTCAACCAATCTTGATGATATATCTAATAAGAGAAGGATTCTTCTCTTATAAATAACTCATCACATATCTTCCCAAGACTAATGCAAAACAAAAGGTTAACCACTTAATTGAAAACATAACAAGAAAAGAAAAGGCTGAAATTGCATAACCCCATTCGGCCAACCCCAGTTCGGCCAACCCTAGTTCGACCAACCCAAGCCATCCCACCCTGGCCAATCATGCCCTAGCCGCATAAGTCATGTGGCCGAGCTCTTTTTCCTGCTGTTCTCTTCATCCGGATCCAGATCTAGATCCTGATCAAGATCTACCTATTCCTTCGTTGACGATCTCCAAGATCTAGTTCGTAGCCTGTGACTTGGAGACGTTGCTACAATTCAACTGGTGTGGATACGTTCTGGAGGTGAGATAATTAGATCACTCAGTTGTGAATCAGACAAGAAGCCCGGAGGTAACCACCACCAAGCCGTGGTGAGGTATATCGCATATCACCCGTTTTTGGTTTTACTTGCTGTTTGATTCAACTTTTTCATATACATAATGTGCAGATTGATTTTATGGGACTGATGGGTGCCTCGAAAAAATTTTAAATTCCGCGTTCTGACAACCGAGTTATCCCATAACGCCCATTCTGGGACGAGAAATTATGTCGTATATGGAAATTGTAAATGATTAAAAGATTCACTGAATTAATTCACCAGTGATTGGACTCCATGGGCTTGTGGCCAGACATCGACCGTGGAGTATGGGAGAATTCCCAAATTGGCAGGGGTGCTAATTTTGGAATTATCAGTCGACAGAGTGTTCGATTGATTTAGAGTATTTAATACTCGATTAATTAAATAAACATTTAATTATAACCCACGGCCAATTATGTGGTGAACCTACGGGGCATACACAATACACATGAAGCGAAAGCAAGGAAATGAAGAACAACTGGATCGACTAGGTCGACCCAATTATAGCAAGTGAGATCCGATTAGAATTGGATCGAGATTATAAATTAAATTGGAATTTAATTTCTAAGTTAATTAATTGAATTTAATTTAATTAATTATAGGAAGATTTAATTAAATAGGCTTAGAGCGTAACTGATTAATTGGGTTATTTAATTGAGAAATTAAATAAATCCACAATTAATTAAATTAGCAATGGGCCATGAATTAATTAGTAAACTTGGTCTTCCAATTAAAAGGGTCATGGCCCATGTAGGAGAATTAGAAGACTTAAAGTCCTAGTCCTAGGAGGATTGGGATGATGAGATATCTATATATAGCTGACTATATGTCATGTATCATAGACAATACAACACAACATAAGAAGCAAATATTAAGTCTAGCAAAATTCTCTCTCCCTCTCTCCCCAAATCGGCCGAACACTCTTCTTCTTTAGAGGAGTTTTCGTTTTTCGATTCTTGCTCCCATCTTGTTCTCTAACCATAGATCCTGATAAATCCTTTGTTCTAGTCGATTAGGATTTATCAATTTTCGTGATATTATGGTGCATCAACTCGTAGAGGCGCAACACGTGGGACGCTCAGTCAAGCTTAGGATTGAACCAAACGAAGGGAGAAATGCAACAACTTTGCTAACTGCTTGGATTTGCAAGGAGACAGGTATAACTTGGATTTAAGTTATTATGGTCGTTTTATATTCATATATATACATCCACTTTTGTATCCTAGCAAGATTTCGTAAGAGATCCTTAAAATTTTTAATTTCCGCTACTTGAAGGGCTATTTATCTTACCGAATCCCAACACTTTTTGTAAAAGATATTCTATTTATTTTTTACATAATTCTAAATATTCTGAATTCATTTGACAAAGCCTAGAATTAATAGGTATTTTTCTTTCATCAAAATCTTCTTCATAAGAGAGCTCGACAATAGTCTTTTCTTTTCCCAAAAGGCATTACGATGATCATTACAAATCTCTAAAGATAATTTATTATAGATAAATTTTATTTTCTCTTGTAAAGTATGACTTTGGAGTTTCTGATCTATGGTAAGAATGCTTACCTCTTGTTTCAAATAATCTAGGTGAGAAACATTTTGATCTAATAAATCTTTTAGTGCATGCAGAAGTTTAGGAAATGGTCTGTTAATAAATTTAAAAGTTATTTTTCTTCCTTTAAAAGTCCCTGCAATTCCTTAGTTATCAACTCTTGTTAAAGGACATACTTGATTAATGAATGGGGTGCCAAGGATAATTTGATTGGTAATATTTTTTACAAGTAAAAAACTTGTAGGAATGCAAACATCATCTTTGCAAATATAAGCTAAAGGAATTTTAAATTTTATATCTAATTTTTCTCCTCCAGCATGACTAAGAGAATTTGTAGTTTTATGAAAATATCTTGTAGGAACTATTCCTTCTTGTATAACATTCATACCTGCTCCACTATTAACAAGAGCAATAATTTTTTTCTAAAATGACTCTATTAATAAGGTAATTCTTATAAACCATTTTTTAGATATAAATATATTTAGATTGGATAAGAAATTTTCTTGGAGAATATTTTCATCAAATTCATTTTGTCCATATATTCAACATGAGTGCTAATTTGTTTGACCATTTCTAATCGGGTGACTCTTTCTTTTAATTGTTGATTATCATTTTCTAAATTTGAAATTTCTGTTTTTGAATTTTTAATTTTTTTATTCCGATCATTAACAGAAGTAGAAATTTCAATATTTTGACTTTCCTTTAAAAGTTGATAAACTTTATTCATAGAATAAGGTTCTTGAAAACTTATGGGTATAGATGTTTTGGGTTCTATCAGAATCTTTTCTACTTGAAGGAATATCTTTTATTTGCATTTTTGAGGTTAAAACATTTAGGTGCATATTCTTAAATTGGGAAGGAATTTTATAAAAATCTTCTTTTTCATTATGAATTTCACAAATATTTCCTTGCGCACACGATTCACAACAATAATCAGAATCCTGAGAGTTTATCTCCTCTTCTTTTAAACTATCAATTTCTTCAGAGGATCCCTCATTAGAACTAGTTTCATTACTATTTTGTGATTCCTCAAGTTCTGAGTCAGAATTTAATATTAATTTTTCCAAATTTTCTTTCTTTGACACATCAATTTTTAACTCATTGATTTTCTTCTTCATTTTGCATTTATAAGCATAATGGCCTATCTTTTCATAGTTAAGGGATCAATTGAAAGATGGTGACAAACCACATGTGAATTTTCTTAATACCCAATATATGGGGGGGGAGGGAGATTTTCGTAATTAGGCCTTACCTCAGGGGTATTCATAATTCACCTATAATATAACACGAATAAGAAAGAGGACCAATGTGCAATTACATTTTACAAAAGTTTTTTGAATTATATATGGGCGCGCAAATCATAGGCAATTACATGTAAAAAAGAGGACCGATGTGCAATTACATTTATTGGTCAAACGCCACAGACGTCGACATATCCATTCGTTGTCATTTATGTTTTATGCAGATATCACATTACCAATGAACATGTACAATATCGAACATGGAATTTTCATCACTTTTATAAAATTAGTGTATGATTGTTATATTTTAATTTTGTTTTAAGATCATAAATATTTTTTTTTTGCCACATCAGTAATTGTACTACTAAATATCTAATATGATCACGTGCATAGCACGCATTTAGGCTAGTTACAATATATATATATGGGCGCACATAGGAAATTACATGTAAATCATTAAATATTTGTGAGAACATAAAATTATGAATTAGTCTGCATCCTCATATAGTCACCATAAAATCGAGGACCAGTTTCTTCTTCATGAGCATTGTAGGCATAGCCTCCATGGCTTGATATATCAAGCCCTGCTACTTCATCATCCATCGATATCCTCAAAATTTTAAGCTTATGAAGCAAGTAAAACAATGGCCCCATTGTAAGACTAACCCACCCCAATATAACCAATAGTTCAACTACCTGAGCTCCAATAAGGCCCCATCCACCACCTAACAAAAGCCCATACGATCTTCGTACACCGATTTGGCCAAAATCATATACTTGGATCACGAATTCCTCCTTCGCAAACAACCCAGTAAAGATCAAGCCCCAAGCTCCACAACCCCCGTGCAATTGGGCCGCCTCTAATGGGTCGTCGAGTTTAAACTTTAAAGCCAAAATATTGAGCCCAATAAGAACCCAAGCCGCAAAAAACCCACATACAATTGCAGCCCATGGCTCTACTACCGAACACCCTGAAGTGATTGCGACAAATCCACCTAAAAGCCCATTACAAACATCTAGCGCGTCCCAATGGCCCACGAGCAATCGCCTTCCGAATAAAGTAACGATCCCTGCAGTCGAGCCGGCCAAAGTAGTCGTGACCGCGGTTCGACCAATTGCAGTCCAATTACCTTGACCAATTGCATTTGGATAAGACACGAGAATCTTATTAAAAGAACCTGGATTGAACCCAAACCATCCAAACCATAATAAAAACGTACCCAAAACCACCAGAGTTGCATTATGTCCACGCATTGCCACAGGCTGGCCGAAGGCATCAAAACGCCCCACCCGTGGGCCCTCGATCAATGAGCCCCACAATCCAGCAACACCACCCACCAAATGAACAACGCCACTTCCCGCAAAATCAATGGCACCAGAACCAAACAACAAGGAACTTGAGTTCGTACTAAGCCAACCACTAGAGGACCAAACCCAATGGGCCACAATCGGATAAACGAATCCGGAAAGAAAAAATGAGAAAATCAAATAAGCACTAAATTGGGTCCTCTCAGCTATGGATCCACTTGTAATTCCAGCCACAGCAATAGCAAAAGCCCATTGATAAAGAAAGAAACTATAGTCATAAGAACTTGTAGGAATATCTTTTAGAGCAAAATAACTAGTACCGATAAACGGGTTCTCGTTCGGGCCTTCACCAAAGGCGAAAGCGAACCCGAATAGGTAATAAGAAAGACTGCCAACAACAGCATCGACAACATTTGTAAGCATAATGTTCATTGCATTCTTGGCCCGAACTGAGCCCGCACATAGCATAGCGAACCCGAGTTGCATGACGAAAACTAGGTAAGCTGAGAAAAGAAGGTAAATGGCATTGATGGAATCTTCAACACTAGATTCCCAAGAGACTTCCATAGTTTTTGGAGAAGTATAATTAGGTGGTTGGTTCTAAATTCAAGAAATTCAAGAAGTTTAAATACAACATGATGTTAGCTAGGGAATTATTTAATGTAAATTTAGAAATGCAGCTCAATATGCAGCTTGGCAAGGCCCACTTGTTGTTGATAGTCTAAGCATTTTGGTTCAGTGATTTATGGATACATACACAGAGTACTGCCTTTGTGGATAAGCTGAAAGCCTGATATTTGGTAGGTTGGATCGGACCACATAATTTATGGAATCGTGTAATTAAAAATATAACTCTTTTGTGAGTTTACTGATTAGCTATTTTCATTGACATTTAGCAGTTTTTACTTCTCCTAATTGGTGAGTTAATATCAATTTATCCCCATCTGATATGCATAATTTTCAATTTGTCTCTATGTAATTTAATAAAAGCATTTTACTCCTCTATAACTGATGAAAGTTTCATACCGCCTCCTGACATATTTGAAATAAAAAAAGTATGAATTGACAAAACTATCGCTCTTATATGTGATGCTTTGCCCCTTTGTAAAATGTCACTTTAACCCACCTGTGTTAATGATAAATGTTTTCCTTTACCCCCTACCTTATAAAAATACTTTTCATGTGGCGAGTGAGTTACGCTCTCCGTGTGATGGAGGTAAGTTGTTTATCTCAATTTTCACAGAGGGGTAAAGTGCTCTTTCTCAAATTATAGGGGAAATAAATTGAACATTATTTAAATTAATAGGAGGATAAATTGATATCACCTTGCTAATTGGTATACGTATATTATGTTCAGCAAGGGATAATTACACGGACCTCCCATGGATAGGTGTAATTACCGATCAATTTCCTCCGACTATCATAATTATAGGGACCTCCCCTAACGTTTCAAAAGGATTACACCCGTTAGGTTACCGTCTGTTTTTGCTGACATCATCACCTAATATTTTTTGAATTTTCAATGTTACCCTTTTCATTTGTTTAAACGAGAAGGGAATTTATTGTAATCTTTAGAATTATGAAAGGGTGTCAATGTTATATTTTAACTTTGTCCTTATAATTATTTTTTATTGTGTATAAATTCAGGAAAATGGTTTTAATACAAATTAATTGATTATTCCAATTTTTTTTGCTAAATAAAATCCAAGTACAAGGATAAATGAATACAAATGTAAGTACATTCAACTTTAATCATGGGAAAATTTTATAGAACATAAATACAAATGTAGATATATACAAACTTTCACATTTAACCCATAATTTTAATAATTTAAAAAGTCATAAGTTAAATTTCAAGGATAAATGAAAATAAATTATTAGACATTATAAAAATGCTCATACTATTCATAATTAACTCGTACTTAAAAAATTCCTAAATTTTTAACTCAAAACTTGAACATAAATTATTGGGATAATTAATTACATTGATCTCCACTGATGTTTGGGCTAACTACTATCCAACCCCCTGCAATTTCCATAATTACATCCACCTCCCTCCACATTTAAAAAATCTTACAAAATGATGTGAAATGATACACAAAATTACAATATTATCCTTGCAATGATACACAAAATTACAATATTACAATATTACCATTGTAATGATACACAAAATTACAATACTACCCTTGCAAATATTAATTTTATACATAAAAAAACTCTAATCCTAACCCCCACCCAACCTCCACCGTCCCAACTCCGAAAATATCCTCGCAGGCCGTGTCACTGGCATGGTTCGAACCCTAGGCCTTCCAAGCCGGTGGCGCGGCCTGGTAGAAAATTTTGGGGTTGGGGATGGTAGGTGAGGGGCTGTGGACCGGCCAGTGAGGGGGATTGGGGGTTGGGGTGGGTGGGGGTGGGTGGGGAGGTTCTCATTCAAACAAAATATTATTTTTATATGATTTATTGATTTATTAATAATAGTATTTTTATATAAATAAGATATGATTTTAATATTATTTTTAAGTAATAAATATTAAAAAATATTTATTATTTTATAATAACTATTTTACTAAATCGAGTATTTTTAATTTTTGTAAAATAATTATTTATTTATAATAACTATTTTAGTTAAGAGTTTAAGAAATATTTAATAAACATGTGAGCATTTTTATAATATCTAATAATTATTGTTCAAGTTTTTATCTTCTCATGATTAAACGTAATTCATTTATTTAACCTTGTACTTTAATATGAACAAAATTGAAAATTGTTAAAATTACGGATTAAATATTAAAGTTAAATGTATTTACATTTTTTATTTCTCTTCTACAATGCTTTTTTCTTATAATTAACCATAATTTATTTATTTTTTCTTGTATTTTTGTGAAAGCATTATGAAAAAAAATTGGAAAAAATCATTGATGTGTTATTATATTAATATTAAGAATACATATACACTACTATTAAGATTCATTTATTCTTTTAAACCAAAATCACTCATTTATTCTTTTACTTTAATTAGGAAAAAAATTGATATTATTAAAATTATGGGTTAAATGTGAAGTTGAATGTATTTACATTTTTATTTATGTTCTACAATTTTATTTTCTTACAATTAACCATAATTTAATTATTGTTCTATGTATTTTAATCGTAAAATCATTATGAAAAAATTGGAAAAAAAAAAGGTTGATGTGTTACTATGTTTTTATTTTAAGAATACATATACACTAATAAACTAATTATAAATTTCATGTAAATTTATTTGACCCATAATTACGGATATAAATTGCAAAGAAACCCTCTTATATATGTACCAAACATAACAAGGGTATAATTGTCCAATAAAATAGCTTCATTAATAGGATAGTGCCAAGCAAGCCAATCTAAATTAGTTTGTAAGAGGACTATCTACTTATGATTTAATAATTAATACGCCGGTTTATTTATAGTACGTAAATTAAACAATGTCCAACTTCATCTCTCGCAAACGTATCTAAGCGATTGGATGAAATCCTGAGATCACATTCTACTATGGGACGATTCACTTCGGTATTGAGTGCAATCATGAAACAGTCTCTAAGGTTGTGATCTTAAAACACGTTCCAAGTCATAGATTCCGAACGAAACAGGGTATTGAAGGAATAGCTAGGACTTGTACGAGTATGCATGATTCACATGGAGTGAATTTGTAGCGTTTCATGAATAAGGAATTTGATGCTAGTGCATATGATTAGGTGGTTCGATAGGGGATCGAACGCATCGAACGACCCGACCTGAGAAACCCATTGTGGAAGCGCGTGTCACATATCGGTGATGTGATGTTTCTCAATGCTTATAATAGTGTACGATTTAGTCTTTAGACTTGAAGTGCTAGGGCGAATTTGGTGCATGGGTGTACGTACTTTGATCTAGGTGCCGGTCATGTAGCCCAATCATTGTGTGCCTAAGTTGGGTGTGTATAGTCGTGTATGCGAGTGATTAGTACTAAAAAAAGATCTATCGACTCATCCTGATAAGTTGAGAGAATTTTCTGTACGTTCATAGATAATAGATTCCGAGAAACCCATAGACATGGTCGGTGACGGATTTGGAAAGAGGTTTCCAAATTTAGTAGTCACACTGAAATTATTATCGAGAATTAGAAATTACAGAATCGAGATAATTAGATGAGCCGATCAATTCACACACCCTAGGTCTATGTCGGGAAATTAGGCGTAGGAAGGACCGTATGAACATGGCAATTATAAGAGGTGAGGTTCACAAGATCAATTCACCTGAAGTTGGGCTTCGTAGGCTTGTGGCTAGACATCGACCCTGAAATGTGGGTACTCCTGAATTAATTAAGGATATTGGAGCGATCAATTAAAAGTGTTTAATTGATAGGAGCAATTAAATTGCTCCTTAATTAAATCACGAAAGTCGTGGGCCTGCTGCCAATTGATGGTGAACCCAGAGGACCACACACAAAACAGTTAGACAGTGACAGTAAAAAAGAAAATAGTTGATTTAAGGAAATTAAATCAAAGTTAATGATCTGAAATGTTAATTTAAAGTGGAGAGTTATTAATTAGAATGTCTAATTAACTAAGTTATTAGAATGTCTAATAATTAACTGGATTGTCTAATTAATTATAATATTAATTAAAGTATTAATTAATCAGATCGAAGAATAAATAATTAGCAAATTTTCGGATTTGGATAATTATGGCATAAGGGGAGATTTTGGCTAGTAAGTTAATTGGGAAATTTGGTTTCTTCTGGGACAAGTAACAATGAAGAGATCTATGTAAATCTTGTTTCCTATTATAATAATGAAAGGATCTTAATAATTCTAAAGGAGATATCTATTAAGAGAAGGATTCTTCTCTTATATATATATATATATATATATAAAAGAGAAGCCCTAGCCGCCCTTTCTCTTCCTCTCTCCCATTTGGAACTAGATCAAGAGCTGGATCTAGATCTGCCTCTTCCTCCATTGACAATCTCCAAGATCTAGTCCGCTGCCTGTGACTTAGAGGTCTTACTACAATCCAACCGATGTGGATACACTCTGAAGGCGAGACACTGGGATCGCTTCGTGAATCAGACAAGGAGACAACCACCTAACCTGTGGTGAAGTAAATAACGATTTCACCTTATCTAGTTTTACTTTTTTTTTTATTATTGTTTTAAGGAAAATTTACATAGACACCCCCTGGCTATTATCCTAATTACAATATTTTACCCTCTTGTTTCAAATATTACAAAGACACCCCCTCGACCAAAACTATATTACAAGGACACTCCCTGCTACCCCTCAAAAATTACAATTGTATATTTTTCAAAATTAAGTTGGTGCTTTTGTTACTCTCATCAAGAAGCTAGAGTTCATAGACATCAACCTTGTCAAATTTCAGCGAGTAATTTGGGCAAAACGGCGACCGAGTTTGAAATTTTGGATCTATGGTTCTTCGCGAACTAAACTTTGAATAACGATTTCTCCCAAATTACTTGATGAAACTTGATAAGGTTGGTGTCTGTGAACTCGTCTTGATGTGAGGAAAAAAGACCAAAAGAGTCCCAACTTAATTTTGATAAATAGAAGCCAAAAAATCGCGACCGAGTTTGAAATTTTGGATACAGGGTTCTTAAATATCAAAATTTGAACAACTATTTCTTCCAAATTACTTGATAAAATTTGATAAGGTTGATGTCTGTGAACTCGTCTTGACGAGAGGGAAGAAACGACACTAACCTTATAAAATTTCTTCAACTAATTTGAGAAAATTGTTGTTAAAAGATTGGTTCGCGAAGAATCCTATATGTGAAATTCCAAACTCGGTCGTCATTTCTCCCAAATTACTCGATAAAATTTGACAAGGTTGGTGTCTATGAACTCGTCTTTATGAGAGGAACAAATTCCGAAATTAATTTTGGAAAATAGACGATTGTAATTTTTTAGGGGGTAGCAGGGGGTGTCCTTGTAATATTATTTTGGTCGAGGGGGGTGTCTTTGTAGTATTTAAAACAAGTGGGTATATCCTGTAATTAGGGTAATAGTTAGGGGGTGTCTATATAAATTTCCCTTGTTTTAATCAACCTTTTCGCATATGTAATATGGAGATCGAACCATGGGTTGTATGGGTATCTCAGAAAAAATTTTAAATTCCGCACATTCGTTGTTCTGAGAACCGAGATATCTCAACAATGGTATCAGAGTCAACTCCATTATTCATATGCGAAAAGGTCTGAACATAACTTAATATATGGGTATTTCTGTTTTTATGTTCTATGTGATGATTCTTGCTTGTTCTGATATGATGTATGATCGGATAAATTTGCATGAATTAGTTTGGGCCAATTTTGGAATTTTTGAAAATTATTGGTCTGTTTTGCAAATAATGATTTTTGAAAACTGGAACAAAATTGAAAATTTCATTTTCTGCATATTTCTGGACTGAAATTGTAATTTTCTCAATTTTCTGGAAACTGGAGTAATTTTGCAATTTCTGAAAGTTTGGGGCTATTTTTGTCATTTACGTAAACTTCAGGGGTCTGTTTGCAATTAACGAGAATTTCTGGGTTAAATTATTTGAGTTTCTGTTTCTTGGACTGATATGCAGCTGTGAAATTTTTTTTGGGGTTAATTTGTTAATTTCCAAAACTTGAGGGGTCAAAAATATAATTTTCAAAAGTGGAGGGACAAAATTGTAATTTTCAAAAGTTGAAAAACAGAATCTGATTTTATGCATAAAAGGTGTTTTTGTTTATCCGAAAATTAATTTTATCATAATTAGTAGGGACTAGAGTAAGAATAATGGGTTATTTTAAAAGGGATTTTAAAATAAGGAAGAAAAGAAATATGTAAAGGTTGTTTGATTTTTTCTTGCTCTACGTGAACTGTTTACATAGTTTTCGATCGGGTCGAGCCTTGACCCTAGGGTAGATGTGACTGGTTTAATTTTAATTGTGTTGTTTGTATTGGGTATGCGAGCCTTAAGTTTTTGGGCCACTTTGAGCCTTTGAAATAGAATCGGGCTTTACTGTTTTAAATAGTTTAGGATGGAGGCTCATTACAAGCAAGGTAGAAAACCAAGAAGAATTGAATGCCATGTATGCATGGATATTAATGTAATAGCCTAGGTCCATTAAGAACCCAATTAGATTAACCAATTGGGCCAACATCATGGCACGATGATGGCCCGCATAGGAGGCTCCCGATGAAAATATATTGTGGCAGGATGCATGCGAGGTGTGAATGTTTTATTTTATTTGTCGATTTATTTATGTATGTGATGCGCGCTAGTAATTAGATCGTAAATAAAAGATAAAGCATAATTAATGCGGTGAGATCTCGAGGAGAGTTTCTTCAAACTTTCTAAAACCGAAAATTTCCTCTTGAATAAATATTAAGTCAAATTGGGTACTTTAAAATGATGTTTTAATATCGAAGCCTTCCATTAATAGGAACTAGCGTATGTTGTCTACTTGTAGAACAAGGTGATTCAGAGTCTGGCACTCGAGGTGAAGAAAGGGACAATACGCGAAATTCCTTGATTCTTGTTTTCTTAAAAACTCGACAAGGGTGGGGACTGGTCGGGACAAGTATATCAAACGATAACCAGTTACAGAGATTTCATGACCGGGCTTGTTGCTCATCATGATTAATGGATTAGACTTAACGAATAGTAACATTTATGATGTAGCAGTGCTAGATAAAAACGAAAACCGAGGCAAATAGCTTCAAGATTGTGTGGAGACACAATTGGTAAAAGTATATTTACCTAGGGAGTTAATTGTATTGCCACGAGTCGTGTGTTGGGATTCGGTAAGATAAACAGCCCTAGGCACAGCGGAATATAAAAAATTTTAGGACCTCTTACGGAATCTTGCCAGGATATTCTCTAGTTGTATATATATGAATATAAATAAAACGATAGTATAAGTTTACACGTTATACCTATCTCCTTGCAAATCCTTTGGCTAGCAAAACGAACTCTGATTTCTCCTCCAACAAGTATCGATCCAAGCTCTGCAGCAGTGCCCCACGTGTTGCGCCTCTACGGGTTGATACACCACAATTACACGAAAATAATATATCTTGATCGACTAGAACACAAGATATATTAAGATCTAGGACTTAGGAACGATTTGGAACAAGATCGAAAAACGAAAAATTCTTCCAGGCACTGGAAGGGTTCGGCCGATCTGGTAGGGGAGAGGGAGAGAATTTTTGCTCTTGCTCAATTTTTGCTTATTGAGTTTTTTGAAAAATAACTACAAGAAGGCTACTTATAGTTATCTCCCTAACCTAGTCCTATTAGGACTAGGACTCTTCTCTCCTACAAGGGCCATGTCCCTCTTTAATTCATGGCCCAGTTAATTAATTTGACCAGGCTTTATTTAATCTCCCAATTAAATAGCCCAATTAATTAACTTAATCTCCCATTTAATTAAATCAGACTCTAAGTCCATTTAATTAAAATCCCTTTTAATTAATTAAATCCAACTTAATTAATTAATCCCCAAATTAAATTCCAATTTAATTTATGATCCTGATCCAATTCCAATTGGATCCCATTTTGTTCCAATTGGGTCGACCCAGTCGACCCACCCATAATAATCGACCCAGTCGATTATTCACCCAGTCAACCCAGTCGACTCGGTCGTTCTTATTTCCTCGCTTTCGCTTCATGTGTATTGTGTATGCCCCCGTAGGTTCACCACATAATTGGCCGTGGGTTATAATTAAATATTATTTAATTATTCGAGTAAGATTTACTCTAAATCAATCGAACACTCTGTCGATTGATCATTCCAAAATTAACACCCCTGCCAATTTGGGAATTCTCCCACACTCCACGGTCGATGTCCAGCCACAAGCCCATGGAGCCCAATCACTGGTGAATTAATTCAGTAAACCTTTTATCATTTACAATATCCATATACGACATAATCTCTCCATCGATCAATCTCCCAGTCGAGACTTAAGGGTATGGTCTTTCATCGGATTCCCTTTTCTTTTGTCTTGACCTTATGCATTCTGGTCTCGAAATAATTCTCTTTGACTTAACCTTTATGAGCTACTTACATAAAGCCGTCAGATACCTCGGCCAAGGATTTTACCAGAATTAATTTCTCACCGAAATCCATAGGAGAATTTCCCAACCTATCAAGTCGGGTCAATGGATCCTTTGTTGATGATATGAATCTGCATACGAGTTCCTCTATACCCAATATGAGTCCACAGAGACTTTCTGGCGATCTCCAGTCAGTCGGGACTCATATCAAAACATAGACGTTCTCGCACCAGATAAACCCTATCATCTCAAGTAGTTAGGGATCGTTCCTCGTATACTATTGTAAATTGGAATAACTTCAACCCCGATATTCGACTACCGCTTCCATGGTGAGTTATTTCCTAATTGGGGTATTCAGTGCGCTTGCCATCCCAACAAGCCACCCACTTATGTGTATCGACTGTCCCAGTCACGCTCGTGGACCCCAGCGTTCTCCAGTTCATCGGAGTATACACAATATTGAGAGTCTAACCGAATCCAACGATGTCCTATCTCTATTGGATTCTACGACTCTTGAATATGTTCTAGATCACGGCCTTGGAGATCAGTCCACGGGTTGTCCCATAGCCCTGTGATCTAAGGACTTCTATCCTTATGCGTAGATAATTATTACATAAGATAAAGATGACCATATAATAATAAAATGCATTTATTAATCCAATTGAATGGTCCTTTCAATTAAATGTAGCCAAATAGTTGGCTTGCAGGACACTATTCTATCATCGTGGGTGCAGTTAATGTCTACTGGGTCATCAAGACCTATTAGGAAATAGGATTTCTCGAAAAATAGAAGGGGTTATTGTTTCGATAAAAATAGTGGGAGAATTTTTTCGAACAAAAGGTCCCATTTTTGTTAATTATAAGTATTAGTACTAAACCTATCTGCTTATAGTTGTCTTTTAAATTGTTTAATATAGCCATTCAAAATCCACAATCAAAGCATTAGTTATTCACTCTACGAGACAAGCATGGTTGGATTCAACATTGTTAGAGAATATTGTTCTTACCTAATGAAGATGATGAAACGAATCAAAAAGCAAGGCGCTGATTTGGATCAAAATGATGAGATAGAGATTATTCTCAATGGCTTGTCTGACTCATTTTCTCATTTGGTGTATCGTTGTGATATTCGGTGTGACGGGATTAAGACAAATGATTACGCAAGTTGATGGACAAATATGAGGAAGCCTATCTACAAGGATTGGGTCTGAGTGAAGGAGAGGATTGCCCCTTTTGTGGGAAAGATAAAGAACTAAGGACCCGTTTGTTTGATAGGAATGGAATCTAGATTTGGTAATGAGATTGCTTGGTATGACATAATTAAGTTTGGTAACAAAAATTCAGATTTTGGGAAAGGAGATATATTCTTTAAAACTTGGAATATGGCAATCAAAATCTAGGAATATGAAACCCATATTTTCTATGGTATTCTGATTCATTTCCTAAAGGATTTGATACTAAAATAAGAAAGACATTATTGCCCCAATTTTTTCCCATATTTATTCTTCTTTCTCTCTCACAAATTCTCTTTGACACCATAGCCAGTCCTCTCTTTTTATCTGGGTTCTTCTACTTCTCTATTAGGTTAGATGAATCATATTCGTAATTCTTGCAAAGGTTTATTTAATTATATCCTTGCTTTGAATCTATTGATAAATATTGTAAACAATTGTAAGAATTAACGTGAGTTTGTTTCAACTATGCATATAATTTTTACTCCATGGTCATGGCCGATTCCAGTAATTTATGTTATTGTTTATTTGCTTTGAAGCTATTGGTTGATTAATGGATGAATCTATTGGTATTTCTTCTTCTTTTTAAGAGATTTTCTTAGATGAAACTACTTAGTTTTTCAAGATTTGTAATGAGATGTGATTTATATCATGTTGACTATTTAATGTACCTTAATTTCCATGTGCAAGTGGTGTTGATTTTACCATTATTCAATCAGTAGTTTGTTTTAGATCATAAATAATGTGTCTTGATCAATGATTTAATTGTTATGGTGTTAAAGCTATATTTTGTACTATATATTTTATATATAGTTTATGTGTAAGGGGTATTTTTGTGAACTCATTAAGTATGAATTTCACTCCTTATTGTTACCAAATATTAGAAAAGAAATTTGTCAAATTTCCTTGCTCAAATTCCAAATGTTACCCAGACGTTATGATGGAATATTATTTCTGGAAATGAAATTCCTGGAAATCAGATTACCAAATTCAGATTTCATTCCCGTCAAGCAAACGGGTCCTAAGGAAGCTTGTTGGAAAGAAATTCCTAAAGAGAATTAACAACGGTATGACCTAGTTATTCTTTTGATGTATGACATCTCATAGACCCTCATATCTGTAAAGTGTTTGTAGGTGATGACGGCATTCCCTTGCCCTTGGGAAAGAGGGCACGTCTTGAAAGGAAAAGGCGATCGTTGCAACGACATATAAGGGAAAAATGCTTCAGGAGTTGGGTCAAGAAAAATCTAGATTTTACCTTTTAGCAAGAGTTTTACTTAGTTTTTCGTCTTAGCGTAAGTTTTTAGTTTTAATTGTTTTTTAGTATTATTACGAATTTTTGTACAAGACAACATTGCTTTACCATTATGAATGGAATATTATTTAATTAAAGCTTTTTACTTTGTACAAAATATTGATGCTCTACCATTATGAATGAAATGTTTTTAAAGCATATAAATAAATCAATGATAAACAATTAAAACTTTAAGTAAGCTTTATGCTAAATTCGAAAAAGGGTTAAACAACAAGATAATCATCCACATTCTTGAAATGCTTAATTTGGATATGCTTCCAAGAAAAGGACTCGAAAGGATGATTTCATTTGAGGCTCTTGAAACATAGAACTTGGATGAACTCGTAACTTACGGATCTTGTCTCAAAGGAAGATGACCGAAAATTACGTTTGCTAGGCATCCTAAGCATATCAAACAAAATGGATATCATCCGTAAGGACAAATGTGGACAACTAAAGGGTTAGTACAAGAGGACGTTACTTCATATATACTTACAATTTTTAATCGTCAAAGCATATGTGTACTTTGTGAAGTGAATTTCTAAAACTGTTGAAATGTTCAATGAAGTTTTCGAAATGAAGTAATTATGTGCATTATGTTGAGACCATTTGATCTAATCAAATTGGGAAAACTTAAGCCGTAAATTCCTCGATTATCTAACGGAGAATAGAATTCTCACGCAGCGAATTAAGTAGGAATCGAACTTTGTTAGACATAGTTCATTTCACGATAACTTCGCTAAACTTCCTTATTCACTTCGAGGGGATAGCCTTCCCCGACTCTTCAAAAGAACACTTAATCAAGTACCTTTCTAAGTAAGTCCCTACACTGTTGTACCATTTATTATATGGCATAATGCTCTTGCATGACAAATTGGATGGTAGATCCGATTCATACAAATTTGTGGGGTATCCAACGAAATCCATTGGATAGCTGTTCTACGACAGTGAGAAACAAAAGGACAATCGTTTCTCCTAAGTACCCGTTCCTCAGTTGATGAATTCCTCGTTAAATGAAATGTCATGGAACTTGATGAACTCCAAGATTTGGACCCATCCCTATAAACAGTGGGAGTTAATCTTAAAACCTTCTGAACCAAACTACGCAAAAACACTTCGTGATATAATCAAATTTGTAAGGAACTCAAAATTCCATTTTACGAAATTGATAAATTGGATATTGATCCAAGATTACAAAGAAACTATGTTTGACATAGACTCAGGGATATGGCATGAGGCCATAAGATCCGAAATAAAAAGGTTCAACTTATTTGACTCGCTTAATGGAGGTAGGTCATCTTCAAAAGCTTTTTATAGACTAATGAAGATACCTTCTCTCAATTTGCAACATCAAAATCCATTCGGAACCTATTAGCCATTGAAGAGTAGTTTGACCACCAAAATATGACCAATTGATATGAATCCTGCCTCTCGCAATTCGGAAATTGATGAGAAGATCTTTATTCGAATCAAAAAGTCAATCTATGACTTTTAAACAGAAATTCCGAACTTGAAACATGCGACTTTATAAGATGATCAAGACTGTTGACTTTGTCAAAAGGCATATGGATTCCAATTGTGCAAAAGGATCAATAGGAGCATAGTATAGTTCGTAGTATAACATGAAGACTTTTTGTTTATCAAGGACGATATTAAAATATCAAACGCAGAAGAAAGTGTGTTTTTCACGCCATTATCCATGATAAGATTTGGGAATTACATCTCACGTATTGGCAGTACGTATCTATAGAGATAGAATGAAGAAGATGCTGCAATTCTCCAAATTTAAGTACATGGACTAAATGCTGAATGAATTCAGTGTGGAAGAATCCAAGAAATGATTATTTTCGAAGAGACAAAAAATCTCTCCTTCTTATTCAACGTGCTCTACATATAATAAGTAAAGAAGAGAATGTCTCAAAAGCCATATGCTTTTGCATTTAGGTTGCTTGTAGTATGCAATGTCATGTGGAAGACCCGACTTAACAAATGCTCTGATTTTCATGAGCTATTGTTAGTCGAACACCAGTAAGGGACACTAGACTGTCGTAAAAGTAATCCTCGAAGATAATTAAAGGATATATTGATGGTCTACGGTAGTAGTGGGGGATTGAAACTCGAAGGATTTAATGATTCGAGATTACCAGCCTGATGTGGATGATCTATTCTGTCTGGATGGAGAAGAGGTAAGTTGGAAGAATTTCCAATAGTCTACCAATGCCAACTAAAACAGAATATATGTCGCAGCATAGGATACATCAGAAGAAAGTGTTTGGATGAGAAAATTCATCCAATGGTTGGATGTAGTACCTAGCATAGCAAAGCCCATCATTATCTTCACTAATAAAATAGAGCAATTGCTTAAAGGAAGGGAATCGAGATCTTACCAACGATCTGAACACATAACCATATGATTGGAGAAATCATAGGTAGTTGAGACGCGTAGAAGGGTTGTGTTATCTCAACAGACAACTTAGCAGATCCACTAATGAAGCCTTTATCACTAAAGAGTTCAAAGGACATCATGGAAAATATGGGTCTTAGAAATGCTTGGGATTGGCTTTAGGGCAAGTGGGAGATTGATAGGATAGTGCCCAACAAGCCAATCTAAATGAGCTTGTAAGATGACTATCATCTTATGGTTTAATAATTAATACGCTCGTTTATTTATAGTACGTAAATTAAACAATGGCCAACTTCATCTCTCGCGAACATATCTAAGCGAGTGGATGAAATCCTGAGATCACATTCGACTATGGGATGATTCACTTCGGCATTGAGTGCAATCATGAAACAGTCTCTAAGGTCATGATCTTAAAATACGTTCCAAGTCATAGATTCCAAAAGTGACGGGGTATCGAAGGAATCGCTAAGACTTGTACGAATATGCATGATTCACATGGAGTGAATTTGTAACATTTCATGAACAAGGCATTTGATGCCAGTGCATATGACTAGGTGGTTCGATAGGGGATCGAACGACCCGAACAAAGAAACTCATTGTGGAAGCGTGTGTCGCATATCGGTGATGGGATGTTTCTTAAAGCTTATAATAGTGTACGATTTAGTCCTTAGACTTGATGTGCTAGGGTGAATTCGGTACATGGGTGTAGGTACTTTGATCTAGGTGCCGGTCACGTAGCCTGATCATTGTGTGCCTAAGTTGGGTGCGTATAGTCGTGTACGCGAGTGGTTAGTACTAAGAAAGGATCTATCGACTCATCCTGATTAGGTGGAAGAATTTCTTGTACGTTATTAGATAATAGATTCCGAGAAATCCACTGTCGTGGTTGGTGACGGGGAAAGAGATTTACAAATTCAGCAGTCACACTGGAATTATTATCCAGAATTAGAAAGTACAGAATCGAGATAATTAGAGGTGCCAATCAATTCACACGTCCTGGGTCTCGGTCGGGAAATTAGTCTTTGGAAGGACCGTATGTACATGGCAATTATAAGAGGTGAGGTTCACAAGATCAATTCACCTGAAGTTGGCCGGGCTTCATGGGCTTGTGGCTAGACATCGACCATGAATTGTGGGTACTCCTTAATTAATAAGGAGATTAATTCTGGAGTGGTCAATTAAAAGTGTTTAATTGATCAGAGCAATTAAATTGCTCATTAAATAAATCACGAAAGTCGTGGGCCTGGTGCCAATTAACGAGAAACTCAGAGGGTCAAACACAATGCAGTTGGACAGTGACAGTAAAAAAAGAAATAGTTGATTTGAGGAAGTTAAATCAAAGTGTTAATTCAAAGTAGATAGTTATTAATTTGAATGTCTAAGTAATTAATTTATTAAAATGTCTAATTAATTAATTGAATTGTCAAATTAATTATAATATTAATTAAAGTGTTAATTAATAAAATTGAAAAATAAATGATTAGCAAATTTTCGGATTTGGATGATTATGGCATAAGGGGCGATTTTGGCTAGTAAGTTAATTGGGAGATTTGGTTTCTTATGGGACAAGTAACAAGGAAGAGATTTCTGTAAATCTTATTTCCTATTATGATAAGGAAATGATAATAATAAATCTAGATAAGATATCTATTAAGAGAAGGATTCTTCTCTTTTATATATATATATATATATCATCACAAGTCTTCCATGACTAATGTAAAACTAACAAGAAAATAAAACATAGCTGAAAATTAAGAGAAGCCCTAGTCGCCCTTACCCTTTAGCCGCCTCTTTCTCTTCCTTTCTCCCATCTGGATCTAGATCTGCCTCTTCTTCCATTGACAATCTCCAAGATCTAGTTTGTGTTGGTCCCAAGTGGTCAGATGAGGTCTAGAGGGGGGGGGGGGTGAATAGACCTCTGAAAATTTTTGAACTTAAAAACTTTTCAGTCTTCTGTCAGCAGACTAAGCTGATGAAGAACAGTAAGCAGACTAGTCTGATCGTGAACAAATCTAGAACAGACGACTGACCACTCTTCTTACAGTGACTTAGCTGTTTTTCAGCAAAACAGTTTTCCAAGAGTATACTTGCAGCGGATTGTTTGAAAGTGTTTTTCACAAGTAAACTAAGTTCCAAAAGATTTTATCCCCAGTTTTCAAACTCCTTATAAAATCTTTTGTTTGATTCAAAGTGATTAAAATGCAAACTTTAAAATATGCAAGAAAACTTTAAATGCAAGATAACACAAAGAATTTTTATAGTGGTTATATGGATAAAAATCCTTTAGTCCACTCTTCCAGATCACACAGATTCTGGGTTATACTATAATCACAAAGATTACAATATTTCTCCACTTACACCTAAACAACTAATGAGAAGGCTGTAAGCTCACAATAGGAATTCACAAAGAAAACCTATCCTCTAAAGTAGAATCACTCACACAGATGGATTCTCACTTCGCACAACACTCAGCTATTACAAAATCACTCAGATAATGTTTTTCTGATTTCTTCAACTGGGTTTCTGTCAACAGATGACTTCCACCAGACGAGTGAGCTGTTCGAGCTTTTGAGACTTAGAGAAATTCTGCTTCAAAATTTCGATCTCTGATTGTTGTTGTGTTCTTGCTCGATTTGAAATTCAGCTCTATTTATACATGGAAATGAAATTATGACCGTTGAAGGCAAGTCACAAATCAAATCCATCCTTCAGCTCTTTTTGAAACGGCTCCCTGCAGCATTCCGTACTGTGTACAGTACCTTTCTGTCCATCGCATTTAATGCTGCATTTAATGCACTCTGCTGATCCGAGGATATCTTCAATCATTTGCCATTACTACCCTTCTCTTACAGCATTTATTACACCAAGTGCATTTATTACCGTTGGACTAATCTCTTGATCTCTTCTACTCTGCTGATCAAAACGACTCTGCTGATAGATACTCTGCTGATCAAATACTGAACTCATCTGATTTGACTCGGCTGATGATCTACCCTTCTGTTCGCTGAATCAGCAAGAGATCACTAGTCTTCTGAGCTTTGAACTTTGAACTCTTCTGATGTCTTCTTTTACATGTTCAAAATTCTTCTAAGGGAACTAAGCTTTCCATACTTAGCTGATTATGATGTTTTGGAAATCATCAAAACCTTCCCTTAATTACTTGTCTTCTTTCATCTTCATCTTCATCCAACAATTTCCCCCTTTTTGATGATGACAAAACTCCAGCTAAGTACCTGTACCTAAACTAAAGTTTTGATCCTCAAAAATTTCTGAGATAGAAATGATGTGTTGGAGTCAAACTTGCAATTTTATAGATATTGAACTGATTACATTTTACAAGTTGAAAGATGAGAAGTACAAAATACTTTAAAAGATTACAAGGATTTTTAATATAAATAAAATCTAGCTAAGGCTAGTCTTCTGTCTTCTTTTCTTCCTTAGTTTCCTTGTCTTCTTTCTCAGATTCTTCTTCAGATAATCTAGAAGTCTCAGCTTCCAAATTTTCCATGAATCTTTTCTTCAGCAGCTCTAACTTCCTTTTCTTGGCATCTGGATCAAGCTGTTCCTCAGCTGAATCTTTGGCAGCAGCTAGTTCTTTGTCTGACTTTGCTTTTGCTTCAGATTCTTCTTCATCAGCTTGGTCTTCTTCTGTTATTCTCTTATCTGTTGGTCTGCTTGAGTCTTCCATGTTTTTAGCAGTCTCACCAGCAGATTCTTCTAACACTTCAGTTGCTTCATCTTGGTTGTCTTCTTCCTCTTCAACAGATCTTCTGACTCTTTCATAGGAAGTTCCAACTCTCATCTGTCCAAATATCCTTTCTTCCCCCTTTTTGTCATCATCAGCAGGGACAGGTGGATATTGTGGTGCAACTGGTGTAATTAGAAGAGAATCACATAGAAGTTTGATGTTCTCTTCCATTGCATTTATCTGAGCTTGCTGTTTAAGTTGATTGGCTTTGAATGCTTTCATCTCCTTGAGCAGATCTTCTCCTTGATCACCTAATTGGATTTGAGTTCCCAGAATCCAATTTGATGAGGCCTTGAATTCTTGCATCATGTTGCCCATGACTTCATCTTCTGCTTGGAGAGCCATCTCAACTGTTTGTTCAATCTGCTTCCAACCTTCAGTAGTGCTTTGTGTCCTTCTCCTTAGTATATCCATATCCTGACATATGGATTGTACATTCTGAGCAGTATCTTTCATTAAATCAGTAGGGACAGCAGCAGCAACCTTCTGAATAGGTTGATGAACAGCAGCTAACACTTCTGCTTTTAACTCTTCTTTCATCTCCTTCATGGAATTGGTAAACATTTGATGAATGGAGTCTAACAGATTTGTCTCTGTTGTAGCAGCAGGTGTTTCTTTGGTAAGTTGCTCTGTTGGTTGAATTGTCATTGCAAGGGACTGATCTGTTGGTTCACCAGCATGGCTTGGAGTGCTTTCCTTCTCCTTAGCCTGATCATTTCCTTTATCAGCAACTTCTTTCTCCTCTAACTGATCTGCTGGAATTTCTTCTTCCTTCTTTGATTCATCAGCAGCATCAGACTTATCATCCTGCACTTTGTCTTGATCAGATGGGTCTGAAGTACCCTCAATTTGCTTTGGTTGATCAGAGGACTCTGCTTCTTCTTTATCAGCAGGTGATATAATCTTCTTGACAGTGTCAACTGTCCTCATCAAACCTTCATTGTCCACTGCAGACCTGTTACAAATCCAAGTAAAGTTGTCAAGAGGAATAAAAGTAGATGATTGTTCCTCAGGCAGCTCTTCATAGGGTCTGATGTTTGGACCATAGACAATATGTTTGATGTTTGGAAGTGGGACCAGTGAGCTTGGTTGTCCTCTTAACTTCCTTGCTTTCTTGGCCCAAAGCTCCATTGCTTGAGCAATAGCCAACTTAATAGATCTTTCTTTGAGATCTACAGAGTCATCAAAATCCTCAGGAATGGATGCAAAGATCTTCTTGGCCTCTTCCTTGACTATGTGACATGTCCTCATCCTTAACCTGTCCAGAAAGAATTCTGAATCAAGTGCTTGAATGAGTGAATTTGTCTCAAGCCACTTCAATACCCAATCTTCTGTAGCCTTGAATTCTTTCCACTTGGCCATTTCAGCAGGACTCTTTGTTAATCTGAATTCTCTCCATCTGTTGTATTTAATCTTTTCAGAATGGAAGAGTGTCAGACGGTTGACTCTTTCATTTTCAGCGTCTAGTCTTCTGAGAAATTCTTCAAAGATCTCAGGGTCTTCTCTGACAATCTCTAAAGATAATCTTATTTCATCTCTCCTCTTTTCCTTGATCTTAGGTGCAGGCATAGCTGGGATTGGTTTGCTTGGATCTCTTTGCTCACCAATAACTATCCCACCAGTACGCTGAGGACCATGAGCATCCTTGATGCTTGCTTCAATGACAGCAGCCAACTCTGCTGCCTCAAAAGCATCTCTCTGCTCTTGAGTCATTTTGCTGGCTTCTTCCTCCAGCTTTTTCAGTTCTAGGCTTTTCAGCCTATCTTCTTCTGCTTTCTCAGCAGCAATCCTTTGCTTTTCAGCAGCATCCATTCTCATCTTCTCTGCGGCAGTCACATAAGTTGAGGTTTTGCCTAACCTCTTTCTTCTAGATTCAGGGCTTTCAACTGCTTGGATAGGTGTTGCAGCAACTGGAGTAGGATGTATCAACAGAATTTCTCCCTCTATTGGTGTACTAGTCTGCTGTTCCTTTTCCACATCAGCAGATAGTGCAGCAGTTGAGGCTTCTGTTGTCACTTCAACTGTAGTAACACTTTCAGGCTCAGCAGTAGCAGCCTTAGCAGCTTCAACAACTGGTTCTTCAACATTTAATGGCCTTTCTGCCTCAGTTGTTGTTTTTCTTACAGTTCCAACAGGCTCTTCAGGGAAAGTGACCTTTCTCTTGGCCTTTGACTTAGGAATCTTCTTGATAGCAGGGGGGTTGGCAGTAGGAGGTCCCCTTGCCTCACTCCTAGTCCTTAGTCTCTTCAGTCTTTGAAGTGGAATTTCCTCTTCAGATTCAGTTCCTTCAGAGGATGACCCTGTCTTCATGTTTTCAATTTCAACAGTGAAGTCATCTACCACCTTCTTAGAGACTTCAATTTCGGGCTGTGCTGATCCAGCCACAACAGCAGACTGTGCTGTTGGCTCAGCAGACTGACTAGTCTGACCTTCCTTCTTGCTCTTCTTAGAAGGAGTCTTCTTAGACTGTTTGGGGGCTTTTCTCTTTGGTTTTTCCACCAGTTGCCTCACTGGTTCGTAGAGTTTGAATTCTTTGCTTCCATGGGTTTGTTTTCCTCCACCCATAGGGCAATGCAGAGAAGCAAACAAGTTACTCAGCAGAATGGCATGAGAATGCCTTTTGTCACTTAACAGCTCATAAACATGAGCAGCCCAGTTCACTTTCATCCCATAGTAAATGCAAATCATAGTGTGAAGCCTTCTTCTAGGTAGGCCATCCAGAGAACCCGTAGCACAATCCAAAACCTTTGCTATGATATCAGCAAATCTTTGGTATTCATCCTTCAGCTGGGTCTTCATCAAGGTCCCAGTCATCTCCTCTCCCTTCTTAGCACAGATTCTCCAAAATTCCTCTTCTTTTTCTGACCCTAACGAGGTCACATCTCCTCCCTTGTCTGTCAGCTTATAAATTTCATGAAGAACAGCAGCAGATACAGCGATTTTCTTACCACCTATGACAGCAGTCATAACGGTGTCATCATCGTTGAACTCCCTGGAAGTGTAGAAGTGGTATACATCTTCAAGATAAACCCTATCTTCGTGTGCTTCCAAGACTGGGACCAAAGATGCTTCCTTGATCTTTTCCAGTAAAGCGCGCATCAAATCGGTGCCAGAGAAATGGAATTTGCTGTAGTTGAAGTATCTTCCTTCAATAACTTTGTCCATTTCTGAGATTTGTGAGTAAATTCTGCAAAATACTGAACTTTCGCAACAAGAGGGTTTGAGAGATAGAAAGTTTGAGAATTTTTGAGTGCGTAAGACGACTATGCTGTTCAGATCGGATTTTATAGGTTTCCTTTTGATTTGGTTTTCGTGATTTATTTAAACCGTTGATCTAATCTGACAGTTTTTAATCGTGCGGATGAGAGTCGCGGATTTCAATTTTATTATTTTAATGTCAGATGGGCGGGAAACTCTATCGACACTAATCTGTTTACTTATAAAAGCGTGTTACTAATAATGCGTTTTATGACCATGCTTATATAAGGTATCAGATGAGTAGAGTTAAACTTATCTGACAGACGAGTGATCTGTTATCTGATATTACTAGAGAATGCCAATAGCTAGTAATCTTCCTCTGCTGTTTGTCAATCCAGCAAGATAAAATAATCTTCAATCTTCAAGAATTAAGAACACATCTTCATGATAACACAACTTCAACTAACTGTCATTAACAGATTTCATCTTTAGAACAGAAGTACCGCTAGTCTTACACGTTCCCCCTGTCTTTAAGAATTCATAAGTTAACTAGTCTGTTGAAAGTTAATTCTTGAATTAAGTAACTGATGACTAAGCTGTTGAACTCCAGTCTTCTGATGAGTTCCCCCTCAGCTTATGCATCCAGGTTAAGTAATCCTAACTCAGCTCTTAGAGTTGAGAACCTTGCTTCACTTAGAGGTTTGGTGAAGATATCAGCAATCTGATTATCAGTATGAACATACTCAATCAAAACATTGCCTTTTTCAACATGATCTCTAATGAAATGATGTTTAATCTCAATATGTTTAGTCCTTGAATGACTTGTAGTATTCTGAGTAAGTGAGATTGCACTTGTATTGTCACAGTAGATTGGAATTCCACTGATCTTAATGTTGTAGTCTTCTAGTTGATGCTTCAACCAAAGTATTTGTGCACAGCAAGCTCCAGCAGCTATATATTCAGCTTCAGCAGTAGATATAGAAACTGAGGTTTGCTTCTTACTCATCCATGAGATCAGACGACTGCCCAAGAACTGACAGGCACCTGTTGTGCTCTTTCTGTCAATCTTGCAGCCAGCAAGGTCTGAATCTGAATAGCCAACTAGTTCAAATCCAGATTCTCTAGGATACCACAATCCCAATTCTTGAGTGCCTTTAACATACTTCAATATCCTCTTGGCAGCTAAGAGATGAGATTCTTTGGGGTTTGATTGAAATCTTGCACAGACTCCAACTGAGTACATTATATCAGGTCTGCTTGCTGTTAGATACAACAATGAACCTATAATGCCTCTATATTTGGTTATGTCCACTGATTTGCCATCTTCATCTTTATCCAAACGAAGACTTGTAGACATAGGAATGGTAGCTGTTGAGCTAGTTTCCATACCAAATTTCTTGAACAGATCTCTTGTGTACTTTGCTTGGCTGATGAATATTCCATCAGGCAACTGTCTAACTTGCAATCCAAGAAAGTAATTAAGTTCACCCATCATGCTCATTTCAAACTTGTTCTGCATCAGCTTGGAGAACTTATCACACATCTGTTGGTTAGTTGAACCAAAAATAATATCGTCCACATATATTTGCACAAGTAATATATGGTTTTCCCATTCAATTGTGAACAAGGTTTTATCTACCTTACCTTTTCGAAATCCTTTAATTAAAAGAAAATCAGATAGGGTATCATACCATGCTCTTGGGGCTTGTTTCAGTCCATATAAGGCTTTCTTCAGACGATATACTTTGTCCTCTTCTTGATAGACTTCAAATCCTGGAGGTTGTTCAACATACACTTCTTCTTGCAATTCTCCATTGAGAAAAGCAGACTTCACATCCATCTGATAGACAGTGAAGTTCTTGTGAGCAGCATAGGCTAGAAACAGTCTGATTGCTTCAAGTCTTGCTACTGGTGCAAAAGTTTCATCAAAGTCAATTCCTTCTTCTTGACAATAACCCTTGGCCACTAGTCTTGCTTTGTTTCTGGTGACAACACCATCTTCATTCATCTTATTTCTGAATACCCACTTAGTGCCAATTACTCTTTGATGACTTGGTCTAGGAACTAAGTACCAGACTTCATTCCTTTCAAATTGATTCAACTCTTCTTGCATAGCTTCTATCCAGAAGGAATCATTGAGAGCTTCTTCAATTTGTTTAGGCTCTATTTGAGATAGGAATGTGACAAACATAGCATCTTGTGCAGCTGCTCTTCTTGTTTTCACTCTATCTAAAGGATCACCAATAACTAATTCAGGAGGGTGATTCTTGAGCCATCTGAGATCAGGTTGCAAATCAGGATGTTGTCCTCTGTTATGATCTTGCAACACTACTGTTGGAGTTCCAGTAGTAGTCTGTTGAACATTTGCCGTCTGTTGAACAGTCTCTGGTCTGTCAGCTGTTTGCAACTCGTCTGTTAGACAATCAGCACTGTGATTTTGAACAGCACTTGAGTTAGCAGCTGAACTTAGATTAGGTAGTATGATGGGAACATATTCTTCATTTCTTCCAACGTCTAACTTCTGTAAATCAGCAGACAGATCTTGATTTACACTTTGATTCTTTTCAGAAGATTGACTTGGCTCATCAAATACTACATGGATAGATTCTTCTATTAGTAATGTTCTTTTGTTAAAAACTCTATAAGCCTTACTAACAGTAGAGTATCCTACAAAAACAGCTTCATCAGCCTTTTCTGCAAATGCAGTAAGGTGATTTTTCCCATTATTCAATACAAAACATTTACAACCAAAAATCTTAAAGTAATGAATGTTTGGTTTTCTATTGTTCCAAACTTCATATGGAGTTTTGTTCTGATTTTTGTTGATCATACATCTGTTTTGGGTGAAGCATGCTGTGTTTGTTGCTTCTGCCCAAAATCTTTGTGGCAGCTTGGCTTCAGCTATCATGGTCCTGACAGCTTCTTTTAGTGTTCTGTTTCTCCTTTCAGCAACACCATTTTGTTGAGGGGTTCTAGCAGCAGAATACTCATGATGTATTCCTTTGATGTTACAATACTCTTCAACAGTAGAGTTTGTAAATTCTGTCCCTCTATCTGATCTGATCTTCAATATCTTAATACTCTTTTCATTCTGGATCAGTTCCATCAGATTGGTAAGATGTTCCTTGGTTTCACTTTTCTTCTTCATGAAAATCACCCAAGTATATCTTGAATAATCATCCACAACAGCTAGGCAGTATTTCTTTCCACCATTGCTGACTGGATCAATGGGTCCAAATAAGTCCATATGCAACAGCTCCAATATCCTTCCAGAAGATTGGTGCTTCTTTTCTTTAAAAGATGACTTGATTTGTTTACCCTTCTGACAGGCGTCACAGAGCTTGTCTTTGCTCATGACTGCTTTTGGAATCCCTTCTACCAAATCATTCTTGATTAATCTATTTATGGTCTTGAAGTTTAAATGATTCATCCTCTTGTGCCATAGCCAACTGACTTCACTTGGTGCAGATGCCACCAAACAAACACTTGAATTCTTGTCAACAGAATTCCAGTCAACTATGTAGACATTTCCTTGTCGTCTTCCAGATAAGATTACCTTCTTTGTACCAATTTGTTCAACGTAGCACTTATCTCTTGAGAAGATGACTGAATATCCCTTGTCACAAAATTGACTTATGCTCAGCAGATTATATTTTAGGCCTTTAACATAGGAGACGTCAGATATCTCTATGTTTCCCTTGATTAATCTTCCTTTAGCTTTAATCTTGCCTTCTTTGCTGTCTCCAAAAGTGACTTTTGGACCATCCACAGCAACTGCATCAGTCAACTCATGTATGTTTCCACACATGTGTCTTGAACATCCACTGTCCAAGTACCAAATCTTCTCTACTTTACTCCTACTCCTAATCCTAACCTACAAAACAAAAATAAAATTGTTTTAGGTACCCTTATTGAGAGGGTCCTGAAGGATTAGTTCCACCCTTGACAACCCAAGATGTTGAAGTCTTAGGCTTCTTAGGTTTCTGAGTTTTAGGAGCATGAACAGTTTCATTTTTATCATAGTTATCAGATAAGTCTTGTTGATGATCAGTATGATATGAATAATGTTCATAAGCAGGGTAAGGTGCATGATATGCAGGATATGCATGCATTGGATGAGCAGGGTAAGGTGCATAGTAATTAGGAAACTGAGGTGCATGATACATAGGATGATATGCAGCAGGTTGCACATAATATGACTCATTTCCATACCAAGCATTTTGATTTTTCTTGTTCTTATGCTTCTTTGGTTTACTAGATGCTTGCTCATTTGATTTTGACTTAGTTTTACCACTAGTCTGATTGACTTTAGCTTTATCAGCAGACTTCTTAGGATTCTGCTGTTTGGTCTTACTAGTCTGATTTCCTACACTAGGCTCTTTGCTCTTTTTAGCCTTAGGAGATTTCTTCTCCTTTACCACTTTCTCAGATGAGATAGGTTTAGAAGTTTGAACATACAGAATGACCTTACTATTGTCAGCTGATATGAATTTTTCAGTATGGTTCAACTCTAGTTTATCCTTTTCCAAAGGTGTCTCCTGTTTCTTAGATGTATGCATGGATGCAACAGTAGACTTATCATGATACTCAATGATTTTCTCAAGTTCCATGATTTTTCCTTTATATACCTCACATTCAGCTTTCAGAGATTCATGCTCTTGCTCAAGCTGTTTATATTCAGCTGATTCTTTTGACTTTTCAGCTAAAAGTTTCAGTGAACTATTTTGCTCTTTTAGCAAGTTCATCTCTTCCTTAAGCTTAACAAACTCTCCAGCAATAGTAGTATTATTCAACATCATTTGCTCTAGAGAATTAAACAGTTCATTTTCTTGAGGAGTTACCTCATCCTCAGAGTCATCAGATTCCTTTGCCATCAGGCACAGGAGAGCAGGTTTTTCTTCATCAGACGATTCTTCATCAGACGAGTCTGAGTCTGAATCAGATGAGTAGACAGCAGTTGGCTTTTCTGCTTCAGCCATCATTGCCTTGCCTCTCTGATGCTTTCTTTCTTTTCTCATTTTCTTCTCTTCCTCAGTGTACTTCTCTGCTTTTGGATATGGGCAGTCTCTTATGAAGTGTCCCAATTTCCTGCAGTTATAACACATTAGTTTTGATTTATAATCCTCTTTATCCTGAGAAGAAAAGTTAGGTTTAGAAGTAGAAGCAGCATGATTGTATTTATTTTTCATTTTTCTCTTATAGAACTTCTTGAAGTTGTTCATCAATAATGCTACATCTCCAGCAGTGTACTCCTTTTTGTTGAGTAGAGTGGCCTCATCAGATGAGTCCATTTCTGCATTTCTTTGGGCTGGTCTTCTGGTGTTTTCAGCAGCAATAAGTGCAGCTGTGGGTCCTGAAGTTGAGGTTTCTTCAATTCCCATCCTTGGCAGTTTATACTCATAAGCCTTGAGTGCGGAGAACAGCTCTGTTAGAGAAATCTTGCCCAGATCTCTTGATTCTTCCATTGCTGTCACCTTCATGTTGAACTTGGGAGGTAGAGCCTTCAGTACTCTGACAGAAATCTCTTTGTCAGTGAAAGTCTTTCCCAGCTTCAAAACTTCGTTCAGAGTTCTGGTGAATCTGGTATCCATCTGATCAATGGTTTCTCCAGACTTCATCTTGAAGTTGTCCAGCTTTTCCAATGCAACACTGAGCTGATGCTCTTTAATAGCATCATTGCCTTCACTCATGTCACGAACCTTATCCCACATCTCCTTTGCAGTTTTGCAATGCTTGACTTTGTCAAACCGATCATTATCCAGGGCTTTGGTCATGATGAATCTCCCAACTTTATCAAGATTGTAAAGCTTTATCTCTTCTGGAGTCATCTCATGAAGGTCTTTCTCCACAACCGTATCTACTTCATTTATCTTTATGGTCTTTGTGAATCTGAATGGACCTTTAATGATACATGTGTGCATGTTGTCATTATAGGCAGCAAGGAAAATCTCCATTCTGATTTTCCAGTCCTAAAAGGACATACCAGCAATGTGGGGAACATGGCTGATACAATCCATTTTTCAAAAAGTTTTTGTTTTTCAAAAAAATGCTCTTTTGAAAAGTTTTGAAAACCTTTGAAAAACACTCGGATCAAGCTCGTTGATCAGGCAGCTGATTCTAATGAACCACCTGCTCTGATACCACTTGTTGGTCCCAAGTGGTCAGATGAGGTCTAGAGGGGGGGGTGAATAGACCTCTGAAAATTTTTGAACTTAAAAACTTTTCAGTCTTCTGTCAGCAGACTAAGCTGATGAAGAACAGTAAGCAGACTAGTCTGATCGTGAACAAATCTTGAACAGACGACTGACCACTCTTCTTACAGTGACTTAGCTGTTTTTCAGCAAAACAGTTTTCCAAGAGTATACTTGCAGCGGATTGTTTGAAAGTGTTTTTCACAAGTAAACTAAGTTCCAAAAGATTTTATCCCCAGTTTTCAAACTCCTTATAAAATCTTTTGTTTGATTCAAAGTGATTAAAATGCAAACTTTAAAATATGCAAGAAAACTTTAAATGCAAGATAACACAAAGAATTTTTATAGTGGTTATATGGATAAAAATCCTTTAGTCCACTCTTCCAGATCACACAGATTCTGGGTTATACTATAATCACAAAGATTACAATATTTCTCCACTTACACCTAAACAACTAATGAGAAGGCTGTAAGCTCACAATAGGAATTCACAAAGAAAACCTATCCTCTAAAGTAGAATCACTCACACAGATGGATTCTCACTTCGCACAACACTCAGCTATTACAAAATCACTCAGATAATGTTTTTCTGATTTCTTCAACTGGGTTTCTGTCAACAGATGACTTCCACCAGACGAGTGAGCTGTTCGAGCTTTTGAGACTTAGAGAAATTCTGCTTCAAAATTTCGATCTCTGATTGTTGTTGTGTTCTTGCTCGATTTGAAATTCAGCTCTATTTATACATGGAAATGAAATTATGACCGTTGAAGGCAAGTCACAAATCAAATCCATCCTTCAGCTCTTTTTGAAACGGCTCCCTGCAGCATTCCGTACTGTGTACAGTACCTTTCTGTCCATCGCATTTAATGCTGCATTTAATGCACTCTGCTGATCCGAGGATATCTTCAATCATTTGCCATTACTACCCTTCTCTTACAGCATTTATTACACCAAGTGCATTTATTACCGTTGGACTAATCTCTTGATCTCTTCTACTCTGCTGATCAAAACGACTCTGCTGATAGATACTCTGCTGATCAAATACTGAACTCATCTGATTTGACTCGGCTGATGATCTACCCTTCTGTTCGCTGAATCAGCAAGAGATCACTAGTCTTCTGAGCTTTGAACTTTGAACTCTTCTGATGTCTTCTTTTACATGTTCAAAATTCTTCTAAGGGAACTAAGCTTTCCATACTTAGCTGATTATGATGTTTTGGAAATCATCAAAACCTTCCCTTAATTACTTGTCTTCTTTCATCTTCATCTTCATCCAACAGTTTGTAACTTGTGACTTAGAGTTGTTACGTATACAATCCAACTGGTATGGATACAGTCTGGAGGGGAAACACTTGGATCGCTTCGTGAATCAGGCAAGAAGATCAGAGGTTACCACCACCGAACTTGTGGTGAGGTAAATAGCGATTTCACATCCTCTAGTTTTACTTTGTGTTTTATTATTGTTTTAATCAACCTTTTCGCATATGTAATATGGAGATCGAATCATGGGATGTATGGGTATCTCAAAAAAAATTTAAATTTTGCACTTTCGTTGTTCTGACAACCGAGATATCCCAACGTACAGTAACCTCAAGGGTAAGTTCAATAAAAATTCGGCAACGACGTCACCAAAATGTAAGGTTTTCGAATCGTCGAGGGAGATGGATGTAATTATGAAATTGGGAGTAGATTGAACAATAATTACCACAAACCTCAGGGGAGGTCCCTGTAATTATTCCAAAATTATTAGACATTATAAGAATACTCATAATTAACCCATAATAAGAAAATTCATATTTATTTTACAAAAAGTAAAAATACTCATTCAAATATCCAATTAAATAAAATAGTTATTATAAATTCATTAATAATGAAAATAATTATTATAAATAAATAAATAAATTTAATATATATTATTTAAAAAAAAAAATCCACCGCCGCCCCAACCACCATCCCCAACCACACCATCCCAACCCCTGCCCAACCACCCTACTCCTCTAGGCTGGTTGACTGGCCAGGCCGTCGTCGACCTAGGTTGAAGAACCTGGGCTTGCAACGGCTTCCAGTCCGGCGGCACGGCCTGGAGGAATTAGTGAGGGACGGGTGGGCTTGGGGTTGGGATGGGGTTGGGGGTGGGGGTTATAGTCCTTTTGAAATATTAGGGGAAGTCCTTGTATTAATGATAGTCGGAGAGGATTCGACGGTAATTACACATAACTTCAGATGAGGTCCCTATAATTATTTTTTTAATTATAAAATTCGAGGGCATAATGGTCAATTCATGGATTCCGTCCAATTCTGTTAGTCCCCGTTAGGATTTTGTAATCCTTTTGAAAAATCAGGGGAGATTCATGTAATTATGATAGTCGGAGGAAATTGGACGGTAATTACACTTAACCTACATGTAATCGTCCCTTTAAAATTTAAACTTTTAAAAAGTGAAAATTGAACATTTCATTTAACAATTTCAATTCAATTGTACTGAATATTCATCGCATGATGATCCAGTTGTAGTTTTGTAAGATCCAAACAGATCCGAATCAGATCTAGTTACAAGAATTAAAAATTGGACTCAGAGTAGGGTTGACCCGAATCCGCTCCGAGTACGACCCATTGACAGCCCTATTTAAAATTATGTGCTGCCATAGTCCAACAGATTTGTTCAATCAAAATGGTACAAAAGCAAGAGTCTTTTTATATGTACAAATTAAAAATGATATTTGGTGTAGACTATATAACTTGCCTTTTACTTTTAGCACCTGTAAAACAACAATAGCATTCTTCTAATCTTATGCTAAGGCTATGTTTGATTCTCGAATTTCAAGTAGTAAAACGCTAGAGAAAATGTTTTCTCTTGCATCTAACGACGCAACGTTAAGCTTTATTTCTTGTTCATTTGTATTTTAATTGTCATTTTACTCACTCAAATCCATAAACCAAACATAGCCTAAAAGTTGTGTGTTAAATGAAAGGGCCAACTTAAATCTTCTTTGCTGGCCTAAATATTTAAGATTAGTACTTTTAACTAACTCGTATTTTATAATTTACTCAAAACTCATGATTTATTACAAAAACAAGTTACCAGTAATTCCCAACATCATATCATAGAATCCTTAAATTTTGTAATGTATGTTTGATACATGTGAACATAGGACAATTCAAAACCTTGTAATAGGTCATCATCCATCTCCATTATGTACACACCAAAAAAAGAAAAAAATAATCCATCTCCATTATGTTGAAGACGCATCAGAAAATGTCTTAAGATAAATCGCGCGTCGAATCTAATTAAATATTGATTCATGTATTAAGCTAAATCTATGTTGGAAATTTAATATAATTACTCGTGTATTCTCTTGTATTTTTCTATGAATTAATGACGACAAATAATTTATTTATTAATATGCATAATATCCAATTTATCCCTCTATAATTTCATAAAAAATTTATATAGCTTTCCTGATATTTTAAAACTTAAAAATATGACTCCACAAAACCACCCCTCTTATATGTGACATTATACCCCGCGTATATCTATTCTATTATACAAATAAAAGTACGAGTTCAGAAAATAGAGTTTCTTGAATTTTTTGTGAAGACTAATATACCCCTACTTAAAAGATAATTAAATTAATTAAAATAAGAAAAAAATAGGAAAAAGAAGTCTACTCCAATATGAACACTTCAATATTTATTTATTTATTAAAAAATAAAAGTACGAGTTCAGAGTGCAGTCGGTGATACTCAAATTTTCATAGAGCTCTTTTCATGGAAAGCGGTTGAAATCGATAAAAGTCGGTTAAAACATGTGAAAATGATATAAAAAAATTTTGGGTCAAATTGGTGAACACTGATAAAGTTGGTGAAAAACGAGTGAAACAGGAAAAACGACGTCTGTGAAATCGATAAATATATATATGCATCGGAATAACTTTGGATGAAATTCATGAAAACCGGATAAGATCGATGGAAATTAGTTAAAAAAAAACGGATGACATCGTTTAAAATGGGTGAGATTAGTGAATCGGGGAACATAAGTAAAATCGATAAAAATATTTTAAATCAATTAAATATGATATGAAATTGGTGAAAAAACATGTAGATCAATGAAAAAACTTGTAAGTGAAAACGAATAAAATCTATAAAAATAAAAATAAAAATAAAATAGTTTAACAAAAAAAAATGGAACGGTAGAAAATGGTTTAAACCGAAAAAATAAAAGAAATCTACGAAAAATGGAAAAAAAATAATGAAAGTTGGTTAAACCGATAAAATAAATGGTAAATCAAAGAAAAATATATTAAGTCGATGAAAAGTTAATGAAATCAGTAAAAAGACGGGTTAAGCCCCTGAAAAAATGGATTAAACTTATGAATTAAATATGTGCTCGAATTTTCATGGTAAACAGGTTAAATCGGTTAATTAAAATTGGTGAAACGATAAAAGTCGGCTAAAGCATGTGAAAATGATAAAAATTTGGATGAACACTGGCAAAGTTGGTGAAAAACGAATAAAACCGGCAAAAATGCTCATGTAAAATTGATAAATGCATATGGAATTGAATAGCTTTGGATGAATTTCGTGAAAACCGGACAAGATTGGTGAAATTAGTGAAAAACAGATGAAATTGTTGAAAATTGTTGAAATCACTGAATCAGGAAAAAAGGTAAAGTCGGTGAAAATATGTGAATTCAATGAGATGTGAGGTGAAAAAAATGTAAATCAATGAATAACGTGTGAATTAGGTGAAAACGAGTGAGATCTTTAAAAATAAAAGGGTGATTTACACTCAGATCCCCTGAGGTTTAGTTATATTACAAGAAACCTCCTGTAGTTTCAGAAATTACAAGGACACCCCCTGTGGTTTAACAAGTCTTACAAGGACATCCCCTACAACTTGTAAAAATGTTTACAAAAAACACCTTATAAAGGGTGTCGTTGTAATTTTTGAAACTGCAGGGGGTTCCTTGTAATATGACTAAACCTCAGGGGGTCTGAGTGTAAATTACCCAAAATAAAAAATAGTTTAACTAGCAAAAACTAGGTTAAACCAATAGAAAATGCAAGGTTTACACCAGAAAAACATAAGAAATCGACGAAAAATGGAAAAATAATGAAAGTAGGTAAATCGATAAAAGAATGGATTAACCAATGAAAAAATATTTTAAATCGATGCAAAATGAATGGAATCGGTGAAAAGACAGGTTAAACCCGTGAAAAGAATGAACTAAATAATTTTGTTATGACCATATTTTCCAAAAGAAAGAATTACAAGATCTTATAAACAAATCAATTATCAAATTATATTTGATTATTATAATTTAAAGTCATCATTTTTTTATGGATTAATAATTTTGATAATATATAAATTGAATATTAGTCATTAATTTGTGTTATTTTTTGTGATATGACAAAGTTAATTTTGTTATAATTTATAAAATTTACTTATGAAATTAACTAGACACGTACAACGTACGTGCACTTTTCTAGTTATGATAAAAGTGACACTTTATCCTTTGTGTTATAATAAATATGGCATGTCATTTTAATATGTATTATGATAAATATTGCACTTTAATCACTATTTTACATAAACACTTTTGACACCAACTCTTAACTTCGAGGAAGCTCTACGGTTAAATGAGATAAATTGCTCCTTTAAATTTTCACCGGGTAAAGAACTCTAAATATTTAAATTAAACTACATATTAATAGAATAAATTGACAATAGCTCATTTTTCTCTCTACTTGTGTTATTTTTCGAGTGGGTGAGAGTTTTATGTTATTCAATCTCCAACACATTAAAGGGATTTTACTTCACAAAACTAAAGAATATTAAAAGGAAACAGACTCGATTGCTTAACTAGACACAAAAAAGACACAACACACACCCACACACACACACATAGATATATACACTTCTATACATTACACATGGATATTGCGATACATAAAGATTGAGCCATATATACACAACCATAGCCCTACCTACATCATCAACATAATCAACAACAAAGATGGCACATATTGGCTCAAAGCAAGTATCCTATTCCTAACAAAACAAGCTCCGCTCGCAAAACTTCCTCCGTGAGTGTTCGTAGTTAAGACCAAAACAGTCCAATCATCTTCCGTACCAATGCCAACTCCAGTATACCTCGAATCATTCAAATACCTCGAATTTTGCGACTGCGTGTAATTAGTTAGCACTAGAGTTGGTACCCGATGGGGTACACAAACCGGCACTATTAGCCCTTCGTTGGTTGTATTGACGTCTACTTTGCATTTCCTTAAAACACTTGGGTAGTCTCCCGTCACCTGTGATTGTGTTGGTGGACCCGTGTTCGACGCACACTGCCTGTCTTCTAATCTGTCCGCTATTTCATTGGCAACACAATTGGCCTTGTCGTGTTTTGCTAGAGCAGGAGCATTTGATGATTGTCTGAAACTGTTGATTCCTTGAAGTAGATGGTCTTCCTCATCTACATTTAGAAATAAAATGAAATATTATATTGATCCATATCACAAAAGAAATCATCAGCAGGGCAATAAAGCATAACTTAATTGCAAATTGAGACCCAAAATCTAAAGAGGGAATCATACTTTTCATACCAAACTTCGGTACATTTATATATTTTATACAATACTTTTTAAAATGACACGTTTAATACTAAAATTGACCAATCTTTTTCACATTTGATTTGATCGTTAATTTTTGGATGAAAATGTCACGTGCATGGCACATGTCAGATAAGTAATAGAAAAGGGGGATGTAAATATCTAAAAATTGAGCGAGGTATTTGCAATTTTCGCCTTCTTCCTATTCCCCGCCGACTTCCCGTGGTCGATCGATGGTCGAAATTGGTTGAGGACTTTCGTTCTTTTTATGTGGAGAACTTGTACATATAAAAATCTCTTCAATCCGTTGAGTAATTTATTCGAATTTTGAGTTCTAATTTTTAAATCGCGTAGATCAAAGGACCCGAATCTTCAATCATTAATTACTCATTCATTACTCAATCAATTTGCTTAATTCTTGAACCAATTGGACCCTATAATCGTGGGCAACATTTTCCATGAGTATATCAACATTCCCTCAAAATCTAAAGGTCCTGAGTTCAGTTTCGTCCACTAGTGTGATATTCATTAATTTTATTATTTGTACTGCATTTAAGTATTTTATTTGTACCTCAATTTAATTTAATTAATTATGATGTAATGATAACGTACAGTTGAATAAATTACAAATGATGTATCTCAAAAAAAAAACATCAGCCACAAACATAATTTAAACTGACGTTATTAATCAACGACTACCTAATTTCAAAATATTATCACAGTTAATAACAAATTTAACATGCATCACCAGAAATAAGCACCAACGAAAAAAAATGTAAATTTTTATTAGCGACGACCTAGTTTCATAAACTGTCACTATTAATAACAAATTTAATATGTATCACTAAAAGAGCACCAACGACAACCTAATTTCAAAAACTTGTACCTATTGAGGGGAAATTGGAAGTTACTCCCCTATGTTATGCTAACTATAAAAATTACCCTATGAAATTTTTATTGCATCAAACTCTTTTATATTTTCAAAAACACTGCAAAAAAAACCTAATTTGTAAGAAATAGGTCGTTTTGGATCGACATATTTCAAAAACCATTTCTAAAATACTTCAAGTTGGTCGCTACAACTTTACCTAATATATTTTAAAAATCATTTCTTAAAATTTGTCGATTCAGAATGACCTATTTTTAATAAATTGAGTATTTTTTGCAGAGTTTTTGAAAACACAAGGAATTTTGACGCAATAAAAATTTCACAGGGTAGTTTCTTTCAGATTTAGCATAACACACAGGGGTATTTTACTTTTTTTTTTTTTTTTAATAATAATTTAATGAAAATTAATTCTTTAACTTATTGAACAGAAGAGTTCCAAAAAAGAAAAAAGGGTACCCGGGGGCATGATAATCAACAACAATTCATCGCCGGTAGATCAGTACTCTTCCCATCAACCGGCGTCGTTTTATGAAAAGCCCTACTCCCAAAGAAGAAAAACCCGATACTATGCCCCGCAATAGCAACGAGAAAAACGCCGGCGTTAAAAGACATAACGGCAAGCATTACGATGTAAGCCAATCCAATCCTCACGGCGTACATTAGCGTCTGCAGCAGCCCAACCGACGTCGACCGGTGGTGAGAAGAGGCGGGGTCGCGGAGGACGTTGCAGTTGGAAAGCCATTCGACGAATAGAGCGAGGAAAAAGACTAACGCCAGAGCTAAAATGTACATTCCAAGGTGATCGTGCCCCGGCCATCCATCAAACAGGATCTCTGCGTTTTTGCCCCAGAAGAAAGTCATGTGCATCATCATGTGGTGGTGGTTGTGCGTCATGTTCGACGGCGGTGCCGCCATGCCGGACATGTGTCCACCGCCGTCCATGATAATTTTGTTAGGTGAAATTGCAGGGGTATTTTACTTTTACCCCAAATAGTGATTAGCGACGACCTAATTTCAAAAAACCATTATTGTTAAAAACGAATTTGATATTTGTAGAATCAACTAAAGACTAAAAAAAAATAGATTGAAGAAGGTATAGATTTTGTACCGTCACAGCGTATAGGCACGAATGATAGTAAGAGGATGATATGTACAAGTAGAAATATAGCAACATGAAAACCCAAAGACTCCATCTTCATAGTTAAGATTTTGACGTTATTGAACAAAAATTGATAGGAGAAATTTAAAGATTGTCTTAATTGGTTTAGAGACTTAAATTGATAACGTAAGTATAAGTAAATAAAGTATAAGTATTCGATGTCGTTCATGATCTGTTGTGCTTTTTAAACGTGGCGACCATGCAAAGTAGCTAGCTATGATTCCATCAGAAAAGCTTACACGTACATCACTAGTGCTTTGAATTAAAATCTAAATTTATAGTATTTATCGAGAAATTCATGTCCAAACTTGGGTAGATTTAACCAATGTTTTTAAAATCGGACCGGACAGTGAACCGGTGAGCCGACTGGTTAGTGATTTTACTGGTCGAACCGGTCGGACCACTGGTTGAACCGGATGACGTAATAATAATATAATAAATATATTTAATTTTAAAGTATATGTAATATGCATAAAATTTAAACATTATCATACAATTGATTAACAATATAAAAAATTTATAATATTTTAAAATTAAAGCATATAACAGTTATCTAACTTATATCATAACGGTAATATGGTACTAATTTGTATGCTCATATAAATATAATGTGATTATATTTCTTTTTAAAAATTTAAAAGTGCAAGTTAAAAATACAATAAACTAAGATATTCATAAATTTTAAAATATGCTTATGTATAAAAGTCTGATATTCAAAGTTAAACTTGCATATTAATATCGATTTGACTATTTATCCTAAAAATAATATTGAAAAGAATATTTTATAGAATAAATTTTAATAAAAAACTATTATTTGAGTATTAATTTTCATTCATAATGTGTGAAATATTTATTTAAGTTAATTATCTAATTTATAAATAAATTTGGCTACAAGTTTCTATAATTTATAAATTTTAATTTGTACTAAAATTTCAAAAAAATGGTGCGGCTCAAATGGTAAGGAAGTCATGTTTCATCCTAGAGGTTAGGTGTTCAAATCCCACCTTGTACAAGAATTTCTAATTTATTTTTAATTTTAAAAAAATCAAAAAAAAAAAAAAAAAAAAGAAAAATCAGAACCGGGTTGAACCGATCCATACCGGTTCATCGGTTTTGGACCGGTTCAACCCGGTCCAAACTGGTTTTTGGAGATACTGGTTTTAAGGGGTAAACCGGACCGGACCGACCTCCGGTTCGCGGTCGAACCGGTCGGACCGGCCGGTCCGGTCCGATTTTAATAACATTGGATTTAACATATTATATATGTCAAGTGTATCATGTAATTATTTTATATTGGATCAGATAAGAATTTTCCGTATTTATTTAATGTTAACCATTATATGACTTATCCGGTGGAGTTGACTACACTTTTGGTGTTAGTCTTGAGAGCAGCAAGTGAGGTGCTCTCCAGCCTTATTCTTGTGACACATGTTTAATAATTTATCCCTCCTAAACTTTTTATTCCTTTTACGTCTTTACGTCTTCTTGATGCAGAATGTGACACATATATTTTATTTTAATTTTCAAATCTTCTCTCATTCTTTTTATTTAACCTTGATTAACCATGATACTATTTTCCAGTTCTTGAAAGAACCGATAAATTCAGCCGTGGTAATTTCAATTTTCTAATTTCAAATTTCGAATTTTGAATTTGGATTTTCCTACGTCCTCCTAATTTTAATTACCCACTGGAACTCTAATTCTGTGACGCCCTATTTTTCGGGTTGGGTCCCATGTCACTACAAGACAAATGAATTTTAGTGACAAAATATTAAGTGATATTATTAAAATTGTCAATTTTTACATACATTTAGTGTTAAGAATATTAGTTTTGTCACAATAATAATAGTGACAAAATATATTTTTGAGTTGTTACTAATGACTATTAGTGACAAGTTTATGGAACTTAAGTTGTCACTATTGACAATTAGTGACACCATTTCAGTGATAACCTAGTGACAATAAATATTGTCACTATAATTTAGTGATAACGTTTTAGTTGTCACTTTTGGGGTATCACTGAATGTCAATAGTGACAACTTTTTCACATTTCTTGTCACTAGTGTGTCTATATACATCAGTTTATTGACAATATTTAAATTCTTGTCACTTTGTCATTTACTATTTTGTCACTTAAATTTAAATTTTTTGAAGTGTATGGCCCATCCCCGAGTTTTGGATCGGCGGGGCGGGATAACCCATCAGAGTTGCTGAATTTTTTTTTTAAGAGATGTGACGACATAAATAAAGCATGCAATAAATTCAAATTAAAAATTCAAAAGGCCTACTAGCTCCGTTATATACGGAGAAAGGCAAATATACGGTCATACGGGTAACCCCGCAAGCCTAGGAAAACATAAATACAATACTCAAAATACATAATTGAACCTTATAACAAGGTGACAACAAAAGTTGTAGAGTTGCGAAAGCAAGTAAAACGAAAAGAAGGACAATCCCTTAACGACCGACTGGATCCCGGATACTGACTCAACCATCATAACCTGAGACTCCTGCATCTGAAAAGAATGAAAAGGAACGCATAAGTTGATCGTCCAACTTATTGAGGCTGTGGTGCATTGTGTGTGTTACACATGGATGCAACATAATATATATCGTGAGCATATAAACGAATTAAGCATATATCACATATATAAAATCAAAGCATAGAGTTCAAATAACCAAGAGTTGTTGATGCCGACCTCCACTTACCCTCGTCCTTAATCTGATGTTCATCCAAACTCACCAAGTAAGGAACGACCTTACTATCTGAAGTGCATCGAAATGTCTTTGCCAAAGTTCGTCCTTACTCTTCAAGTGTTCCTCCCCACATGGATTGTAAGGCCAGGCCTACGGGTAACCGTGACAATCCCTCGGCCCTTGCCGGCCAGGTTGCCATCGGGTCCATATACCAAACAAATAGGGCCCATATACAATCGAAAACAAACAGAAACTTAACAAATCAAGCAGACATAACATATTTCTACATTTAACAATTCATCGAATATAATGTATCATGATAGCTAAGTGAAATATATTCGCAACTAAGCAGATTCTCATGTAGCATCTATTAGGACAATCATATTGTTATGCTAAGTGATTCATACAAGTCAATCTATTTGCAATATATACAAGGTGAGTAACATTGCACATGTCTGGATTATTCATAGCATATGTACATGCTTAGACACGACCTACTAGCATATCAGACTGACACAAATGAACACACAACGCTCACCTGTGCTGCTTACGATTCTTGGAAGTTTCTCGATAGAACGGCGATTTCAGATTCTCTACACATTTACATAGCTTCTAAGAATCTAAACACGAGCAAGAACTTACGATCGACGAAGGAACACTTAGTCACACATATTGTGATTTCATGGTCGAAACGAGACCATGATTCAACTCTTACTAACTAATCCAGTTTAGGAGTTCCTTAGGTTACGTGGTATGGTAAGCCACAAATAAGAATTTATATAAACCCGAGAAAGTTCTTTAATAATTCAACACATATTTTACTTAATTTCAACAAACAAGTTTATATGTTAAATAATTTATTATTTCAACAAACGAAAATAATTATTTAAAATTATTTAATATTATTTTCGAAATAATTTATTATTTTAATTTTCAAAATTTAATGTTAAATAATTATTAAATATTATTTTCAATAATTACAAATTTTATTTTCAGAATTCATTTATAAATTTCAAAATTATTTTAGATTTATTTAATTTTTATTTTCTCAAATTATTTGATTTTATTTTCAGAATTTAGTATTTAAATATAGGTTTCAAACTATTTTATGTTATACAAATAATTATTCTATTTTCAAAATTATTTAATCTTCAAAACATATACTTAAAAATTACAGTAACAATTTTCATATTTATTTAATAATTTAATTATGCATTTTATTATTACAATTCAGAAATAATTTATTTAATTATTAAAATTTATTTCTTATTTATTATTTATTATTTTTTTTTCCTTAAGAGATGTGGACTGGCCCAAAGGGCCAGCCCAAATTAAGGCCTTAGTAGCCTTTGCTTGTGCAACAGGCCCAAAATTCAGCAACCTCACCGCTGCACAGCGGCCGGAGTTTGCCGTCGGAGGTGGGGTGGCTCCGGCCACCTTACCAAATATGCATAAAACACCCCCTTATTTTGCAGATTTACATAAGTAGCCCTAAATAAATAATAAAACCGTTTTAACACCCAAATTTTTTATAAATGTTAAATCTTTCACAAGCTTGTAGATCTATAATATGGCATATATTGGGTAAATTTACACATGTAAATCTTTTGGAAAAATACACTTTTTTTTTAAGAAAATTCCAACAAACTCCAACAACATTTTATGGAGAAAAACATAGATCTATTAAATATCCAACAAAATCAACTATCAATAAGAAATATTCATGTATCAATATCCCAAATCAATACATATTTGACATTACACACAAATAGAGACTTAAATAATTTGATCTAAGGTGTTTTAAAGATACTAAAATATTTCTAAGAGCAAAAGTTAGGGTTTCTAAGGTTGGATAAAATAAACCATAAAAGAGAAGGCATAAGGAGGAGTTACCAAAACTTGAACTCCTCCAAAATTGGTGGTAGAATGGCAGCGTACTTGTGGAGATCCGGCAGTGGGATGGTGGTCCTCCGACGGCTTTACGGCGGTGGTGGTGGCCCCTACTCTTCCTACACTTCTCCCACTTTCTAACCTCCCTCTTTTTTTTTTTCCTTTTTTATACTAACAATCCCCCCACTCTCATTCTATAATCCTAACTTAACTATGAAAATTAAGGTGCAAATAGGGTGCAGGAAATTTGAAAATGAGAGTGTAATGTGTTTGAATGCACATTGGAAAGATAGGAGATACAATTACTCCCCAAGGAACAAGCCAATGCATGTCCATTTTGGATAGAGAAGTTTCTCTAACCAAGATGCTAGGCCACCCCTAGGGCTGGTTATGATAGCTATAAAGGCTCTCCTGTCAGCTGCAATCAAGTATGGGGCAAAATTAAGCCAATACATGTCCATTTTGGATAGAGAAGTTTCTCTAACCAAGATGCTTGGCCACCCCTAGGGTTGGCTAGGAGAGCTATAAAGGCTCTCCTGTCAGCTGCAATCAAGTATGGGGCAAAATTTATACTTTGCCCCATGAAGTTTCGGTAAAGTGCATTTTTGCCCCAAAATTTATTTTGCACAATTAAATTCAAATATTTTTCAAAAGAGATATACTATTATTTTAAAGTATTTTGTGATTTTAAATCATTTCAAAGTTAATAAGGACATAGGAGATAACTAAATTGTACATTTTACCTCAAAGTAACACTTAATTTTTAGAAATAAGATATAACACATGAAATTGGATTAAAAATCCAATAAAATATGATTTTTACCGAATTTCTCTAGGTTTGATAATATCAATATTAAGATGGTTCAAACAGGATTGAGTATGATTTAAGGGCTTAGTTACTTTACTCCTGATGGATCAAAACAAGGATGATTATTAAGCACAATTAACGAAAGAACTAAAAGTATGTAACGTGAGTTACGAAGGCTATCTTACTAAATCAATCACGTATTACAAAGTATGTAGAGTATGTAGGAGTAAGTATGATATTTCGTGTTATGTCCTAATACAATGTTGATGAGTTTATATAGATCTTCTTCCCTAGCTATACAAGGAAACATAACCATAATAGGACTCAGACTAATGTCCTTAAGGGAATAGGACTCCTTTACTCGGTCGGCGAGACGCTCATCTTAGGTCAAAACGACCTCCACGGTCGATCCGCATTTTAGGCTGATTATCTAGTCGGAACGATCTAATCCTTCTCGAGTTCTCGACCATCTTTTAGGGTGTAAAACAGCCCCCATCAGTACTCCCTCACTTCTTCGAGCGAAAATGAAGCTGTAGCTCATAGAAGTAGTTAATCTTAGTGAATTGATTTATGAATCGTGCCTCATTAAAAACCTTACTCGGAAAAAACCCTTTGGGAAAAAGTCCGAATAAGGAAAAAAGTGCAACCTTTCATAAAAAGTCATATCTCAGCCTTTGTTGACATGCATCTTTTAGACTTGCAGGTTCCATCCAGTTCTACTGGTGGCGGGAAGAAGAATCATCGCGAAGGGGCTAAAGTGTCTTTTCAACTTTGTATATATATAACCGTCTTAGGTTTCACAATTACTTTTTACTTTCCGCCTTCCAATTCTCTGCAGTAAAATTTTAAGTCGATAAACTCCGTAATTAACGCATTGTCGATCATTAATCATTCCTATATCGAGATGGCCTCCATTCCAGAGATCCTAACTCTTCAACTCGAGAAGACGTAGTCTTCACTAACGTCCCGGAGGGTTCTCAAAGTCCTCCTTCTGAGCAGACTGAGATTGCGGACATAAGTCCTGCTATAAAAGATACCCTGTCGGTGAAAATCTTTACCAACCAAGAGGTAGCCGCCAATGCTGCTACCAAAACGAAAAGTGCCAACCCCCAAATTTTCGAACCAATTGAGTTCCTTGCTTGCGTACACAAGGCAGACGAGTTGGACTCCCTGCAGAAGAAATATGGCCGGTTCTTTTCTGAGGGTTCTGAAATTTTTTTTCCGTGTCCAGATGAGAGGGTCAATTCCCTCCTCAGGGCTGCCGTGCCTTCTATACATCCCATTTACAACATGGTCTCCGGCTTCCACTTTCTTCCTTTTCCCTTGAAATTCTGGCTACTTTCACTGTTTCCTTGACTCAATTGGTCCCCAATTTTGTAGCTTTGGTTGTTTCCTTTGTCGTTTTAATGGTTGCTAAGGGGTTAAAACCATCCCTTCGCAACTTCTTCCAATTGTTTCGTTTTAATATTTCTACTTCCTCAAATCATGGATATTCATCGTGAGTCAGAGGTTTGGCTGTACTATCTTTGATTCCCCCATCTCTAATAACTCTACCTGGAAATCCAGCTACTTCTTCGTTCGACTTCCAACTCATCAAATATTGGCAGATGGATCCACCGTGCCTTCCGAGTATACTTGGGACCATGGCTCCACTTGGACCTTTGGTGGTCGGAAAATTAAAGTCGACCTGATTTCTGACGACCCTTGTCTACTAAGCATGATAAAAGAAATGAGATCGGACAAATATCAGTGTGCTATTCTCGTGGGAGAGGCTTTTCTTCGGAAAGCCGAATTAAGCTCCCTGAATTATCCTACTCCGGTACCTACTCAATCTCTAGGTAAGTTTCCTCATTTGCTTTGTGTACCTTCTTATTATCCCCATATTTGGGACTTTCTGTAATTTACTTTACTTTTATTACAGCATCTATGGTCGAAGGTTCCAGACATTCAAAAATTGGAAAAATGGTTTTCTCCAAGTCTACCAAGACTACTGACAGCCAACCCATAGAACAAAGACATTCCCGTAAGAGAAGATGAGATCAAGGCAAATATTTTGAGGACAATAGGGAGGAAACTCCAGAAGTTCCTAAGAATCTTTCTCCAGTGTCTACATCTTCTCAGGCCCAAGCATCTTCATCAACCCCCAGAACGGGCCAGGGATATCCTCCAATGTCACTTAGAGTGGCGTATGACATCCTTGTTTGCAAATCATGGCCCGAGCGGAATTATACTGGTCCCGCGATGAAAAGGAAAAAGCATTTCTATGATCGTGCTGGTCAAAATCTTATGCTGGATGGTGACACAAGCCATAAGGCCTCTTTGGTCGAGATGGTAGAAAATCATCTCATGAGGAGAAGAGCAGTAGGATATTCTAAGCATGCTGCACTAATATCTGATGACAAGGAAAATGCTGCTGATAAAGCTGCTCGACTTCTTCTCTCAACCATTTTTACTAGGGAAATGCTACGTTTCATGGACAAGGATATTTTTCTTTATTCATCTTTCATAACTCCTTCTAACTTGCCAACTCTTTCATCTTCAGTCTGGAGCATACATGGTGTCTTCAATGTATGAATCGGCATTGCTAAAATAGCAATGACAATTTCTTGATGAGAAAAACAAGGTTCTTCTCCAAAAGATAGCTGACTTGGAGCAAAGGTTAACAATGGCTGGGTCTGCTATTTCCTCCTCCCAACAAATTGGTCCTGACAGTAACCCAAATCTGGAGACAGACAACCCTCACATAATCAATACTGTCATGGAGGCCACAAGGGCTCAAGAGCGAGCAAATCAATTGGCTAGAAAGCTGGAAAATCAGCAAATCCAACACGTGACCAGAGTTAGTGAGCTTGAGTCTCAGGTCGCACGCCTTCAAGCTCGCCTCGATGAGCAAGATGAGGATGAGGACCTCGATGGTTTAATTAACAGGGCTGGTGTTGACCCTAAAGAGAAGGTCATTCAGGAATTCATTGCATCTCCAGTTTATACTGCCCTGGTGCATCAGATGGTCGAACCTCTTTGGGAGAATACATTCAAGAAAGTTGTTCATCAATTGGTGGCCCTCAAATTGATTGAAGACCGCAGGGAAGAGTACTTCAATGCTATCCATGTTAGCAGAGATCGGAATGGCCATGAGTACTCTCCTGAGGATGTTCTAACCGTCGAGTATGAGCATCTTCGTTGGTCACACTTGGTGGAGGAGCTTGGGGTTCCTTTGCATGTGCCCCCGCTTGATAATGATCCTCCTAAGGTGGATGGTAAGGGTACCTCCGGAGCTAATCGTGCAGTTAGTCCTCGAGATGAGGAGGAGGAGGCGGGTGCTGATCAGCAGGACACTAACGGCCAAGAACCTTGAGAAATATTGGTGGAGTAACTTACGATATGTTGTTTTTGTATTTTTTGTATAAGTTTTAGTATAATAAAACTCTTTGCTAATTTGTATCCTTTCTTTCCCTTTTGCCTGTAATAGATAATTTAGAGATAAGTCTTTTTTTTGCAACACAATGTATAATTCATTTTCTTTTGTCGGAATTATTATTGTCGAGTTGATAAATCGATTTCATTAACTACCTTTTTTGAATTTGCTTTTCGCACCTCCTCCAAGGACTGTCCCGTGTTTTTCTTTACTATAAATACTTGGGTATAAAGTTCTCACTATTTTACCGCGCGTCCCAACTTAGATAAAATATTCTCTCGAGTTGTTCGAGCACGCCTCTCGATTTTTCAATTTCCACTATAATTTTTCGAGAATGAGTTCTCTTTTTTCGAATACTTCAAAACGTTCTTCGCGTGATCCCCCGAGGAATACTGTACCGAGGAAGAAGTCTCGCACTGGGGGCACTTCTTCCGAACCTTCACAGCCTTTCGAGCCTCGAGCCTTGAGCTACTGCTAGCTCGGACATTCCTACCCCTTCAATTTCTTCGACCACAACACCTAACCCTTCGAGCCCAACTCGCTCATCGACCATTTAGTAAGATATTCCATCGATCTCTCCTCGTATATCGAATATCCCAAGACGGGCTTTTCCTAGGCAGATAGCCTTCGGAGATTCTGCTCCAGGTGATCGATCTTCAGAAGTCAAAATCCGTACTTCCATTCCTTTTTCCGAACATGGTCCTTAAGGACATGTTCAAACAGAGATTCAGAGAGGGAATCCTGCTGCTGACCTTGCTAATGACCAGTCAAGGGCGGTAAGCGGGAACGTAATGGTTGGCGGTGCTTCAGGAAGCCAAGGCCAGTTTAACCAAGCCTCCGATCTACCTTCGGGGGACTCACTTGAACGGTCCACGGTGAACAATTATGCCGACTTCCTATTCACTGATACCACAACTACCATGCTCGTTTCTTCAGCTGAGGAGGCTGGAACTTCTTCCCAGGGCCAAGCAGATCCTCGGGTTGAGATCCTGGCTGTTTACTCTTCTACGGGGAAAGCCCATCTGGCAAGTCCTAACCCGACAGGCTCCCCATTGATGTTGGATGATCCTTGTCTCCAGGAGCAGGTCTATGATATCCTAGACTCCATCGCTCCTCGTCCTGATGGGATCCTCCCAAGTTGTGTCTTTCCCGGGTCTTATGATCCCGACCAATTATCCTGGAATCTTGGATTCAGTTCGATTCTTACTGGCGAGCTGAAGAAATATGAAGATCAGACTAATCTCCGCCTGGTTCAGTCCATCTTCAAGCACTTTGAGCAGGTAGCTCTTTTTTGTTTCTTATCCTCGATGTTCCATACCACGATTTCTTACTAACTTGTTTACCTACTATTTAGGCAAAACATCAAGTCCTGCAATTAGGCCTTCAGAATGATGATTCTTGGTTTAGTAAAAAAGCCTTCAAAGATCGGTTAGAGAGTGAGATCAACTCTCATCGGGCCGCTTCGCTCGATAAGCAACTCCTTGCTGATGAAGTCCACAAGCTGCGTGCTGAGAAAGAGGCTCTTCAGAAGGAGAGAGATGGTCTGGCTCGGCTGAATGAAAACCTGGAGAGCACAATCGAGTCTCGTATTTAGCAAGCTCGAGAAGATTGTCGACGCGCTGCATGGAGTGAAATTGTAGAGTTTCATGAACAAGGCATTTGATGCCAGTGCATATGACTAGGTGGTTCAATAGGGGATCGAACGCATCGAACGACTCGAACAGAGAGACCCATCGTGGAAGTGCATTAAGCATATCGGTAATGGGATATCTCTCAAGACCTATAATAGTGTACGATTTATTCCTTTGACTTGAGGTGTTAGGGCAAATTCGGTGCACGTGAGGATGTACTTTGATTTAGGAGCCGATCACTTAGCTTGATCATTGTGCGACTACTTTGGGTACGTAGGATCGTGTATGCGAATGGTTAGCACTAAGATGGGATCTACCGACTCAACGTAGTGCGTCGAGAGAATTTCCTATACGTTCTTAAATAATAAATTTCGAGAAACCCGTGGCCACGGTCGGTGACGAATTTGGAAAGGGGTTTCCAAATTTAGCAGTCACACTGGAATTATTATCCTGAATTAGAAAGTATAGTTATCGAGATAATTAGAGGTGCTAATCAATTCACACACCCTAGGTCTCGATTGGGAAATTAGCCGCTAGAGGGACCGTATGTACATGGCACTTATAAGAGGTGAGGTTCTCTGAGATCAATTCACCTGAAGTTGGGCCTCATGGGCTTGTGGCTAGACGTCGACCACAAGGTGTGGGTGCTCATGAATTAATTGTAAGATTAATTCTTGAGTGGTTAATTTGAGGTGTTCAATTAATCGGAGCAATTAATAAGCTCAAAAATTAAATCACGAAATTCATGGGCCCGCGGCCAATTGATGGTGAACCTCGAGGGTCACACACAATACAATGGGACTGCAACAAATCATATAAGGAAAGTTTGATTTAACGTGTTAAATCAAAACTGAAGAATTAAAGTGTTAATTCTTGAAGAATAAAATTAAATGTTAATTAAAGAGTTAATTAAATAGAGAGAAAATTAATTGGATTAATTGGGTTAATTTAATGCAAGACATGGGCCAATTTAATGGCCCATACTAAGTCTTGCACTAAAGGGGCCTTTTAGGGTGGCTATAAAAAGGGTTTATGTTGAGGCTAAAACCCTAAGTGCAAAAACACAAACCCTAGCCCTAGTTACACAAAGTAGCCTCCTCCTCCCTCTTGGTGAAGGGGAGCCGTCCCTTTTTTGGAGAAATGGAGTGGCCGCCGCCGACCACCTATCTTGGTTAGGCCGAACCCTGTAGAATTCTACAGGGTTCACGAGCTTTCTTCTTCTGATCTTCCATGTCTGATTACCCTTGAATCCTAGTTCTGAGCCTAAGGATTCAAAGGGATTGCTTCATTCAATTTGTGTGGTCTAGAGGCACAACAATTGGGGTGGTTATCATGAACCAAATCCATCAGATCTGAAAGAAGACCGGAGGAAAAACCACCACCTTGCATGTGGTGAGGTAAATTTCGATTTACCCCTTATTTATTTAGTATTTGTTGCTAAATTATATTCAACCTATTCATATGCGCTAGTAAATAAATCCTAGGGTTTTGGGTGTATGAAAAAATTTAAAATTCTGCACTGTTGTTTTGATAATCATACCCCGTAAAACCTAACAGTGGTATCAGAGCCATATTTACTACACTCATATGAATATGCCTGAACACTTTAAAATATGGATATACGTGTTTGTGTTCTAAGTTTTGATTCTTGCTTGTTAATGATGAATTATGTGTTCGGGTATATGCACCTTTCGGTTTTGGGCCAAAACTACAATTTCCAAAAATTTGAGGGCTTATGTGCAAATTGCAATTTTTCAAAAATCTGGACAGAAAGTTAAATTTTTGTTTTTCTGCAATTCTTGACGAAATTGTAATTTCTTGAATTTTTCAAAAATCTGGATTGTTTTGCAATTTATGAAAGGTTAGGGGCTGTTTTTGCAATTACCGTAAAATCTGGGGTCTGTTTTGCATTAAACGAAAGTTTCTTGAAATTTTATTTATTTTCTGCTTTCTGGTCCGATTTGCATGTTCTGGAAATTTTGGGGCTGGTAATTCCAAAAGTTGAGGGGTCAAAATGTAATTTTCAAAAATTCAGGGGGCCGAACTGCAATTTTTCAAAGTTGAAAAACTTAAACTGTTTTGTGTACTAAAAGGGTTTAGTATATCCGGAAAGTTAATTTTATCATAATTAGTGGGGATTAAAGTGAGAATCAAGGGGTTATTTTAAAAGGGGTTTTAAAATAAAGTTTGTGGATTGTTTTAAAAGGGGTTTTAAAACTAGAATCTATAGATATTTTAAAAGGAGTTTTATAATAAGATAAGAAATAAGAAAATAATTTTTGCTTGTTTCTTGCTCTACGTGAACTGTTTACGTGGTTTTCGATCGTGGCGAGCCTTGACCCTAGGGTAGATGTGATTGGTTAATTTTAATTTTGCAGGTTTTATTGGGAATGTGAGCCTTAATTTTTTGGGCCACTTTGAGCCTTTGTAATTGTAACGGCCCGAAACCGGCACTTGCCTGCTATGAAATAAATATTAATACGATAACCTTAATAAATTTTCAATAACTGCAGTTCAGAGCTCTAACTATCTATTACAACAGAATGATTCTTCCAACTAACTTACTGCTTTAAAACTTTTGTTACAAATCAAACCTTCACCTTACAACATCTAGAAATTCTATGGTCGACGCCCAACCAAAATCCCTTAGTCTCATGTGGTCCATCTTGCCCTTCAATGAGATTCTGAAAGAGTAATAATTTGAAAGTGTAAGTTGTAAAAACAACTTAGTGAGGCCAGTGCAGGTGTGAAATTGAGTTTTATGCAGAAAACGATTTAGAAATCCATGTTATGCCTATTAACATACAAAGTAATTCATATTTAAGACTAGTATAGCAGATACGTAAATATCACATATGATATCACAATCAGTTACCCGTCAATACGGGATAAACAACTCCTCCACCTCAAAAAGGATACAGAAAGATCAGGATGTGATCAATAGTTAGCACGCCGGTTAGATAAGGGCTGAGGCGCTACCCGTCCCTTTTAAAGTGGCCTTGACATGTCTTTGCCGAATAAGTTGAGTCACTCCCCAAGGGGCTCTAATCCCTGGTTTTGTGAGTCCGGTTAATGGCAGAGCTCTGGTAGTCCTGTTGCCCCCAGCTACCCAGAATTATCCAGAGAATACCATCAATCAAGAGCAGATGAGCGCAAAAATAATCATGCACAAGCAATTGGTATTTAGGTGAGATAAAGTACTACACCTTGGTACCATTCATCAATATGAGGTGAGATAAAGTACTACACTCCATTATTCAACAATTATCACATACTACGAGAAATACAGACAAATATAGAATTATCAGTTCTACTATGAAGAAGTAGTACATGCTGCAAGCATCGCAGGCAGATATAGGGCTACCAGTTCCATTATGAATATGCATTACATACTGCGAGCATTGTAGACAGTTATAAACATAGATGTAACAACTGTAGTCCATTATGAATATGATGTACATACTGCGAGCATTGCAGATCATAGATATAACCACTATAGTCATTTCAATTGAGAAATGCATATTTATGATATGATTTTCTTTAGAAGCTCTTTCAGTTTTAAAAACGTTTACTGAGGCGCTCGCCTTTTTCAGGCTGGAGATGCTTATCCCCAATAGACAACTGACCTCGTGACCTATTATCACTTTCACCCACTAGCTTGACTCAATAGAGAAATGACATCGCTTCAAATCCTTCCAAGTCATGATTCTATGGTCAATCCATCACATATCGAATAATCTCGAATTATCTACAATAGGTGTTTCAACAATATTAATAACGGTTCCACGTTCGATTACTCTTAAAAATTTCATCTGGTGTTCGATTTCTAGTTTATAGGCTACTATGGGCTATTATGTAGATTTAGAAGTGAAACTTTGTAGTTATTAATCGACTGTAATTACTTTATTTTATTAAAATATGTATAGTCCCGCTCTAAGGGATATGCTCTTTGGGTTGACTAATTGCTAATTATAGTTAATAAAGTCTCTAACACGAGTGATTCAAATCTAATAATTAATTCAATTAAGGTTCAAGTTAAGTTAAATTGAATCATGAAGTTTACTGTACGTATTTATCAAGTCTAACCTAAGTATTTGAGTCATAGCAGTGATCATATCATTCTTTCACACTTACCTCATAAAAGATTTAAGTGGATTAAGCCAAGACTAATACGTTCAAGAATTGAAATTATTGGTTGTAGTTTCTGATTGAAAGACTAACTAAATTAAACAGATTCCACTAGCTAAACTAATTACACCATTGATAATAATAGAGTTACAATCATCTTATTTATTATGCTTAATTATTTTATATTACTCTTGATTACAGTAACTAGTTTATTTTTATTTTTATAGGTTAACCATAGCATGAATACTTTAACTATGATAATTACATTTTTGAGTCTACATATACATAGAGTACTCTACAAACCCATTTAATTTCAAAATTAAATTATAAGGACTCCATGTCTAACAGTGAATATAAAAGTGAATATAACCCAACCTAAAAGAGTAATTTTTCTTTTCTAAACTAACTTGCTAATTGAGTGATTTTTCTAACTCTCTATAAAATTCTACACATTACATACATATATATAGGCATATGAACTATTTTTCTACTCTACACTAGAACAAACTAGATTAATGTTGAATACATGAACTTAATTCAAACTTAGTGGCTAAGTATGATGACTAAGCTCTTGAGAGTTCTTCAATCCTAAGTTTCTTGATCTCATTGGTTGCATTGTTTGAATATGATGTAATTCTAGATAAGTCTCTTGAGTAGCAAAGTTTGACTATAATTCATCCAAGTTTGAATTCTTCATGGTTAAGGAACTTCATAGTTAAGTAATTTCATACTTAAAGAATTATGAACTAATTTTAAAACCCCCTCTTAATTCATAATTCGAACACCATTTCGGAATTGCTCCAAATTCTCTAAATTGACTGCTTTTGTAAAGCTATGTGCAAGTTGATCCTTAGTGTTCACAAACTCCAATTGAATTTCTTGATCTTGAACGAGACTTCTAATGTAGTGGTGTCGAAGTTCGATATGCTTTGTTCTGGCATGAAAAACTGGATTCTTTGTCATCTCTATACTGGACATATTGTCATAAAATATTGTTGTAGGAGTATCTTGTCTTTGTTCAATGTCTGTCAGAAGTCTTCTAAGCCAAACAGCTTCACGAGCTGCGTCTGTGGCAGCAATGTATTCTGCTTCTGCTGATGAGAGTGACACGGTCTTTTGCTTCTATGATGCCCATGATATGATTTTTGAACCCAAACAAAATACATATACAACTGTACTTTTTCGATCATCAACTGATCCGGCCCAATCACTGTCAGTGTATCCGATAAGTCTGTTTTCTTTTTCTTTGACATATTTGATGCCAAAATTTCTCGTACCTTGAAGGTAGCGTAGAATTCTTTTTGCTGATGCATAATGCAATTTACTCGGGTCATGCATAAACCGCGAGATTAAGCTTACCGAATAGACAATGTCAGGTCTGGTATGTGTGAGATAGATTAGAGAGCCTACTAAGCTTCTGTAAATCTTTGTATCAACTTTTGCAGCACCATCATTTAACGTTAACTTTTCATTTAGTGCCAGTGGAGTAGATATGGGTTTGCCATTTATCATCTGGAACTTCTTCAATAAACTTTCAAGATATTTTTCTTGAGAGATAAATATTTTCCCTTTGGTTTGACGAACTTGAATTCCAAGGAAATATTTCATTAGACCCAAATCAGTCATCTTGTATTCTTGCATCATTGCCTTTTTGAATTCTTCTATCATCAATGGATTTGTACCTGTGTATATCAAATCATCTACGTAAAGGCAGATAATGAGAAAATCTTTTTCACCTTCTTTCTTCACGTATAATGACGGTTCACTTTGAGTTCTTTGAAATCCATTTTTCTGAAAGTAATTATCAATCTTGCTGTTCCAGGCTCTTGGTGCTTGTTTTAGCCCCTATAGTGCCTTTCGGAGGCGATAAACTTTATCTTCTTTGCCTTGGACAATATAACCTTCAGGTTGTTCGACATAAACTTCTTCACTCAAATCTCCATTGAAAAATGCTGATTTGACATCCAATTGATAAACTGGAAGTTCCATTTGAGCAGCTAATGCTAGGACAATTCGTATTGTCTCCATTCGAGCAACTGGTGCAAATGTTTCATTGAAATCAATTCCTGGTTGTTGAGAATAGCCTTTTGCTACTAGACGTGCTTTGTGCTTTTGTTTTGAACCATCTTCTTTGTACTTCGTTTTGTAGACCCACTTTAGTCCAACTATACTTTTATTCTCGGGTAGATCCACTAGTTCCCATGTTTTGTTCTTTTCGATGCTTGCTATTTCTTCATCCATAGCATTTGTCCAGATTTCTTCTTTCACAGCTTCTTCAAAAGTCTGTGGCTCACAAGCAAAAAATGCCAAGTCACATGATTCATAAATTTCTCTTAAACTTCGTACCTTACGTACTGGATTTTCTGATTCTGGATAGAATTCTTCAGATGCTCCTGGAAAACTTGAACTTGGACTTGACATTGGATTTGAGCTTGGATTTGTCAGCTCATTTTGATTTAATGATGAGCTACGCGGATTCACATTATTTGTATTTGTATCTTCTCCCCAATTCCATGATTGTTTCTCATTGAAGATAACATCTCGAGATATAATAAGCTTATTTGTGTTTGGGTTTAGTAAACGATATCCCTTGGATTCGTCACTATAACCAACAAAAATAAGTTTTTCTCCTTTATCATCAAACTTTTCTCGATTCTCTTTAGGAATATGAGAATAAGCTAAGCAACCAAAAACTCTTAAGTTGTTTACCTGTGGCTTTCTCCGATGCCATGCTTCATAGGGAGTCTTGTTTGGAACTGCCTTTGTTGGTGAACGATTTAAAATATAGACTGCTGTAAGTACAGCTTCTGCCCAAAAACTTTTTGGAAGTCCTTTTTCAGCCATCATGCTTCTTGCCATTTCAACTATCGTGCGGTTTTTTCGCTCTGCAACTCCATTTATCGCACTGTTAGTTGTCTCTGGATCCCTTTTTCTTTGCAATAATTTAAGAAGGCTTTTCCAATAAATTCTCCTCCTCGGTCTGTTCTGAGAATCTTTATTTTTCTGCCACTTTGATTTTTCACATTTGCTTTGAACTCCCGAAATTTTGAAAATGCTTCTGATTTTTGCTTCAAAATATAAACCCACATCATTCTGCTATAATCATCCACAAACAATAGAAAATATCTATTGTCGTTAAGAGATGGAGTTTGAGTTGGGCCACAAATATCGGCATGTATTAGTTTAAGAGGAACTTTGGCTCTGTAGGATGTTTTTGGAAATGGCAGGCGATGCATTTTTCCATAAATACATCATTCGCATGTTGTGTCTCGATCTGTAATATTTGGAAGACCAAAAACCATATTTTTTCTTTTTAAGAGATTGAGACCTTTGAAATTTAAATGTCCATACCTTAGATGCCATAGGTTATGGTCTTCTTCTGCTGTGCTCTGGAGAATAATTTTCTCGATCAATGGAAAATTAAGAGGAAATACATTATTTGAGCTCTTCTTAATATTTGCCATTGTGAGATTCTTCTGCTTATCAATAATGACACAATGATCATTATTAAACTCCACTTTATAATTCTTCTCGAGTAGTTGACCCACACTCAACAAATTTTGAGTCAAATTTGGAACGTAAAAAACATTTTTGATAAAATTTGTTTGTCCTTTCTTTGTCCGGACTGCTATTGTTCCTTTTCCAGCGATTTTATGTTCCTTTCCATCTCCATGTTTTACTTCAGATGAATAAGTCTCATCAAGCTCCACAAACATTTTCTTATTTCCACACATATGATTACTGCAACCGCTACAACGTACCATGTATTCTCACGTAGTTCTTGAGAATTTAAGCATGAATTAAATACCTGATTGGTATCTTTTTCTTCAGTGTAATTGGCCTCATTTTTCTCACCATCATCTCTATGCCAACAATATCTTTCTGAATGATTGGCGTTTCTGCATCTTTTACATTTGTAGCGGCAATCCTTTGTGTCGTGGTTATTTTTTCTGCATATTCGGCAAAATAAATCTGAATTTTGATTTGAATTTCTTTGGTTAGAGGAACCTCCTCTTCCTAGACCTCGTCCTCGGAAGTTTTGATTTCTTCCACGACCTCTGCCTCTTGATACTCTGGATGTGGAGGCCATATTCTTTTCTGATTGGCCATCTGCTTTTTTATTTTTCTGGTATGCTAGATTAAGCTTTACTTGAAAGCTTGTTCCAAACTGTGGTTTGAAAATCTGCTCATTCCTTTCTCATGAGCCATGAGTTCGTCTAAAGAAAGTTTTGATAAATCTTTAGACTCTTCAATCGCAGCAACTATGTGCTCAAATTTTACTGGCAAGCTTCGCAAGACTTTTCCTACAATTCTTTTATCTTCGGCAGAATCACGATAGCCTCTAATTTGATTAACAATTGTAGATACTCTAGAAAACAATTCTTGCATAGTCTCGCTATCTTTCATGAGTAGATTATCAAATTCTCGCCATAAATTTTGCAATTTCATGGAGACAATTTTTTCATAACCACCAAATTGTTTTTTCAAAATATCCCATGCATCTTTTGAAAATTTAACACCCGTAATACGCGGAAGTATAGATCGACTTACCCCTTGGTGCATAAATGACAAGGCTCTTGCATCTTTGGTCTTGTTCTCTTTATGCTCCTTTTTTTGGCTCCAGTCGACGTAGCTTCTTCCTCTGGAGTATATATTTCATACCCCACTTCTACGATATCCCAAATAACTCGTAGTCTTGACCAACAAAGATCGGAACACCTTGTTGGGAATATGTAAAGGCAAGCTCATTGCTATTACTTGGATTCATTTTTTCAATATATGTGGGGGGTTATCAGGCCAAGGGTGGCTCTGATACCACAATTTGTTGGGTGTTTGGGATATGAAAGGTTAAGAAAATAATTTTAGCAAGACAAAGTAGACTTATTATTTTATCAAGATAATAAGGCTACAATATTTTGAGGCTTTTTGCACTAAGGCTTCATACAAGAGAGTAATTTTTCTTTTCTAAACTAACTTGCTAATTGAGTGATTTTTCTAACTCTTTATAAAATTCTACACATTACATACATATATATAGGCATATGAACTATTTTTCTACTCTACACTAGAACAAACTAGATTAATGTTGAATACAAACTTAGTGGCTAAGTATGATGACTAAGCTCTTGAGAGTTCTTCAATCCTAAGTCTCTTGATCTCATTGGTTGCATTGTTTGAATATGATGTAATTCTAGATAAGTCTCTTGAGTAGCAAAATTTGACTATAATTCATCCAAGTTTGAATTCTTCATGGTTAAGGAACTTCATAGTTAAGTAATTTCATACTTAAGGAATTATGAATTAATTTTAACAATAACTAAACTACTAGTTCATTCTAAAGTTTAAATCAATCCGGCCCAAATGAAAGCTTATTTATAACAAACCTTAATTGACCATAGTGTACGTTGCTAGCTTGTTCCTCATACCACCGTCCACCTCTCTTTTCTTGTGCCGCCTTAGGGTGAGTTTGGCCTAACGATTCGAAAAGCAATTATAGGAGAATTAATTTTACTAAAATTGATTATGGTAATAATTGATTATGGCTAAAATTAATTATAGAATAATTGCTTTTGTATAATTGCTTTTGTAAAAGTAACACTTTAGTTGCTTCTAAAATAAGTTGATTTTTTGCTTCTCGAGATCCCAAAAGTGATTATGATCATGGGGGCCAAACACTATGAAAATCACGATTGAACATAAGTAATTTTTATAATCAGGGCCAAACACTTAAAAAATCACAATAGAGATGTAAAAGTGATTTTAAGAGCTCCAATCGTTGGACCAAACTCACCCTTAGACTCTCTCACTCTCTTTGTTTTTCTAGAGGTCTAATGTGAGTGTGTAAGAAAAATAACTAAGTATAATCCATTAATTATGTGTAGTAAGTGATAAGAATTGGTATTAGTAGGAGGCCGTGGACAATTTAACACTACGTAGAAATGTGAAGTGCCGTGTGGAGTGTAAGGTGCGTATAGGCTTGCTCAGTATTAATATTTAATGTGAGGATAATAGATTTTATCTTCTTTTAATATACCTAGAAATTCATTCTCCACTAAAGAAAGTATTGAATATGATTTAATTTGTTACAAATATTTAAAGTATACATGGGTGTGTCATGTGTGGTGTTTACACATATACATGGAATAAATAATTATACACATAGAAGTACTGTTTTTATTACTTATTATAAGGTTAGATCCTTAATTTTATTTAAGCATTCATATTGATCCTCATTATTAATAATCTAATCGATTGACCCCAAAAGAATTTAATGAGTCATACATTCTCTTAACGAAATCATTGAAGTCCAACTAAATTCATTATTATCCGAACTTAACAAATTAAATTTCTAGTTCAAATTAAAATTAAAATTTTAAATTCATTCTAAACTTATTTAAAATATTACGGGGTATTACACTTACCCCTCCTTCAAAGAATTTGGCCCCCAAATTCTCTCTCACTTATTTGGTTCTGGTTATGATAAGAATTGATAGAAGAAAGAGTAGCAGTAAGGGTACCAACTGAAGCACGGTTCCAAATAATGTTGGCTCGATAAGTTGTTAGATCACACGATAGAGTAAAGTATGTTTAAAGGTTTATGATAAACAAGAATAAGTCATTGTTTAATCACATGAGAGCAAGAAGAGAATCACAAGTAAGAGTTTGTAGATTAAGATATGAAATATACAAATTCTAGAGTTTTCTCAAGTTGATGACTAGATGGGAATAGATTGACCAAGTAAAATCCGGATGGAGTGTCCTAAAACTAATTGTTGAAAGACAATACAAATGGCAAATAATTGACATCATGTATGTCAATTGGGACATGCCGAACTTTATGAATTTTGTTTGAATCTTATATGAGATTTAATCAAAGAATGATTAGATCTGATTTTGAAATTATTCAAGATAAGAAAAACCAAGTAGAAAGACAAGAAAATTTGAATAAATAAAAAGTTTATCTTGAAACATAAGGTGATGCAGAATAAAATATCCATTTAGTAGAATTGAACCAAACATAATATTAAAAGTGATTGAAAGAAGTGAACTTGTAGATCTCCAAGTGTTTTAATAATAGGATGGAAGCAAGACACCGAAAATACTCCAGACGAAGTTTAATCAGAAGTTTCAATTTAACACTATAATTTGGCAACTTGTAAGTTGCGATAGGTAAGCTACCAAGGGTCACAGGTTTCGAATCACAATATGATCCAAATATGTTGGAGAGGTTATTAAACTTCCAACAATTTGAGAATTTAAGGGAAAAGTATGAAAAGTGCGGTCATAGTAAGAAAAGACATGCTACAGAAACATGACTTTATGGATGTGAAAGTTAAGAGAATTAATTCAATTATCTATCAAATTTAGATATTATAAACTTTCGCTTTATTCATTACAGAAAATTTTGCATTTCCTCCTTCAACTTACCCCGATGTTTTCTTGTCACTTTCAGTAGGACACCTAAGTCTTTCTCACTTTCTCGATTGACCATCTTCAAAGTCATTCGTAGCTAGACAATGAGAGGACCAACTCACCGAATATTTTAATCCAACTTAGCTAACGAAGTTTCATAGTTCACAAGTTATAATGGGTGGTATATATATATATATAGTATAGCTTAATTGGATAAGTATCTAACTAACTTTCTAAGGTACATCCAAAAATTGATTCTAGAGCACGACGTTCGATTTTCGGCGATCGTAATATCTTCCCCATTCAAACCATAAAAGCTTCTTCTTCACGAATTCTTCATCACATAACTTCTTGTTGACTCTTATGGCTTGTAACTGCGACGATCTCCGATCCATGGCTTGATCCTCTAAAACGAATTTTAGTTTTGTTTAATTCAAATCCAAATCCAGTCAGATGAGTGAATGTTCAATAATTCTAACTCAAATAGGGATTTCTCATTTTATTTTATTATCTCAAGCTTAGCATTACTCCTAAGAGCCAATTGAAATCAACATAGGCATAAGGATAACTTCAACATATGTCCATCAAATTCAAGTCATTATCTTAGTGTAAAAAGAACTTATAAAAGTTCGGATTCAAATCAACTCTGGAGGTACTAAAATATGAGTATGGGGACTGAAGAGAAAAGAAATTAATTGGAGCAATATCAGATGAATCGATAGACATTCGAGAAGATATTACTACTACTTAGTTGTTCTAAAAAAATAAAGGTTTCAAAAATCTTGTTGGATAGAAAATGAAAAGATAGGATCTTAACTCACTTGATTTGTTACAGGTCTAGACCAATTCCCATGTTAAATCTTTCTATTACAATCTTACCCCTCCAGGGAAAACCTATCTCAGTACCATAATTGTAAAGATTTACATGTTGGTCGCGCGCCCCAATAGTGATTCACGACAATTGGGTACTAAGGGTTCCTATGACTCGATTGAAAATTTTAAGGGTTCTATAGAATTTCTTTGGTATAACCACCCACAGTCAAAGGAACCTATCCTGACATAGCACTAATACAACTTAATGCTATGATACCACTTGTAACGGCCCGAAATCGGCACCTGCCTGCTATGAAATAAATATTAATACGATAACCTTAATAAATTTCCAATAACTGCAGTTCAGAGCTCTAACTATCTATTACAACAGAATGATTCTTCCAACTAACTTACTGCTTTAAAACTTTTCGTTACAAATCAAACCTTCACCTGACAACATCTAGAAACTCTATGGTCGACGCCCAACCGAAATCCCTTAGTCTCATGTGGTCCATCTTGTCCTTCAATGAGATTCTGAAAGAGTATAATTTGAAAGCGTAAGTTGTAAAAACAACTTAGTGAGGCCAGTGCAGGTGTGAAATTGAGTTTTTTGCAGAAAACGATTTAGAAATCCATGTTATGCCTATTAACATACAAAGTAATTGATATTTAAGACTAGTATAGCAGATACGTAAATATCACAGATGATATCACAATCAATTACCCGTCAATACGGGATAAACAACTCCTCCACCTCAAAAAGGATACAAAAAGATCAGGATGTGATCAATAGTTAGCACGCCGGTTAGATAAGGGTTGAGGCGCTACCCGTCCCTTTTAATGTGGCCTTGACATGTCTTTGCCGAATAAGTTGAGTCACTCCCAAAGGGGCTCTAATCCCTGGTTTTGTGAGTCCGGTCAATGGCAGAGCTCTGGTAGTCCTGTAGCCCCCAGCTACCCAGAATTATCCAGAGAATACCATCAATCGAGAGCAGATGAGCGCGCAAATAATCATGCACAAGCAATTGGTACTCTGGTGAGATAAAGTACTACACCTTGGTACCATTCATCAATATGAGGTGAGATAAAGTTCTACACCCCATTATTCATCAATTATCACATACTACGAGAAATACAGACAAATATAGAATTATCAGTTCTACTATGAAGAAGTAGTACATGCTGCAAGCATCGCAGGCAGATATAGGGCTACTAGTTCCATTATGAATATGCAGTACATACTGCGAGTATTGCAGACAGTTATAAACATAGATGTAACAACTGTAGTCCATTATGAATATGAAGTACATACTGCGAGCATTGCAGATCATAGATATAACCACTATAGTCATTTCAAATGAGAAATGCATATATATGATATGATTTTCATTAGAAGCTCTTTCAGTTTTAAAAACGTTTACTGAGGCGCTCACCTTTTTCAGGCTGGAGATGCTTATCCCCAATAGACAACTGACCTCGTGACCTATTATCACTTTCACCCACTAGCTTGACTCAATAGAGAAATGACATCGCTTCAAATCCTTCCAAGTCTTGATTCTATGGTCGATCCATCACATATCGAATAATCTCAAATTATCTACAATAGGTGTTTCAACAATATTAATAACTGTTCCACGTTCGATTACTCTTAAAAATTTCATCTGATGTTCGATTTCTAGTTTATAGGCTCCTATGGGCTATTATGTAGATTTAGAAGTGAAACTCTGTAGTTATTAATCGACTGTAATTACTTTATTTTATTAAAATATGTATAGTCCCGCTCTAAGTAAAATGCTCTTTGGGTTGACTAATTGCTAATTATGGTTAATAAAGTCTCTAACACGAGTGATTCAAATCTAATAATTACTTCAATTAAGGTTCAGGTTAAGTTAAAATTATTTAATTAACTAATTGAATCATGAAGTTTACCGTATGTATTTATCAAGTCTAACTTAAGTATTTGAGTCATAGCAGTGCTCATATCGTTCTTTCTCACTTACCTCATAAAAGATTTAAGTGGATTAAGCCAAGACTAATACGTCCAAGAATTGAAATTATTGGTTGTAGTTTCTGATTGAAAGACTAACTTGTTGGTGTCTAACAATCTGTGTACTTAAATATTTTGATCTAACACAAAAAAAATAGTGAGAAATACTTACTTGTATCGAAACCAAAGATCACTTCAATCTTTACGTAAAAACAAGGAAATTAGACTGAGGCTTGACGAAACAAATTTCCTTAAGACAATATTTCCGGGACTGCCACGGTGCATACAGTTTGATTCCCGGTAGTCTCCCAAGATACAACAGTCTGTTGTTCATTATTTGCACAAATAATGAACCCACGGCGAACTTGAACAAACAAAAACTTCGAACTAAATTTTTATGGAAGTAAGAGAAAGAGAGAGTAGTGTTTTCCTTCTATATAATTGATTCAGAATTGGCCAGATTCTGTTTCATATTTATAGACACAAAAGTGCCTCTTGAAAAGGGACACAATGGTTCGGTCCAAAGGGTACCTTTTCGAACCAAAAGACACATCTCTTACTTTTATTTATTTCATTCACACATAAAACCCCAACAATCCCCCACATGAATGAAATTGTTGTTCGAGTTCCTTCACATAGACATATCATGTCGAAATTTCTTTAGGAATAATACCGCATCGGGATAGGTGAAATATTTCATCTTGAACCTTCCCTAGTTAAAGCTTATCGGATTTACTTAGCCAATCGGTGAAATATTTCATCTTGAACCGTCGGCTGTTTGTGTAAACCAAGACAATAAACTTAACACAGTACTAAACCGATTTGTTTCAAGTTCTCGGTTGTGTTCGTTTTGGCCCTGAACATTCTTGGTTATGCGAGTGCTTTAGAGAATTCCAGCCTATAAAGAAATTCTCAACGAGCCGACCCAGCTCACACTAACATAGGTGACCGCATCTATCAAGAGTATCCTACCATACTCCACTTGTTCTTGACAAGGTATAGACGTCATTAAAAGCGTTTGCTTAACCTTATAAACGCGGTAGGCTTGCACTTATTGCATCATAAGAATGGGATAGAGTTATACTCTTAAGTGCTTTCTTTTAAGTTAGCCAAGACTGGTTGTCCTATTGAACCTGGTCCGTGGGATCTCCAGTCGCCAGGTTAGGTTTCCGTACGAGGTAACTTAGTCTAATTTAGGCTTTAAGCCCATTCCCCTCAATGCACATACTACTCTCTCGATAAACCTTTAATATCCGGAATCAGGATTATCTCTTGACTTCGTAAAGTCCATTCTATTTGAAAGTAGTTGTCTCTCGGTATTGTATCAACGACAACGAATATGTCATGTCGTGACTTTTACCATTATACATAGAGTTTGTTGAGCTCTATGTATCACCGCTTGATTATCGCATTAACGTATGACTAACACAATTTTCAGTCATATTAGAATATCTTCCAAGAATTTTGTGAAGCCATTCAAATTCTTCACTAGCTTTATCCAATGATATTCACTCTTATCTCATAGTGGAATGAGTTATATGCGTATGTTTGGAAGATTCTCAGGAAATAGCGGTGCCTCCAAAATTGAATACATATTCACTTATAAACTTTGATTCATCTAAATCAGAAGTTTCGTTTGCATTACTATATCCCTCCTAGATCGTTTGAAAGTTTTTCAAATATAATGCACATATGTATGTATTCTTTCAAGATTCAAGCATTCTCATTAATGCATCCCAACGAATCTTGCTAAGATTGCTCATGTATCTCCTTAGTTTATTAACTAAAGAGTCGATGTCTAACCTCTTGCATTTTACGATATATGCGTGACATATAATTTTATGAGCATACTCAAATGATATTCTATCACATTTGTTCTCATGTAGCATACAAGATATGAATTTTATAAAATTATGAAATCCCATAATTTCATAAGTATTTAACATAGATATCATTCAGACACGTAATGTGCTTAAGATAATTTAATGTCATCACATGACCTCAAAATCATAATTGATTAAATTGATGTTTTTCATATCATAAGTTAATATTTCTCGATGGATTTAATATTCACAATATTAGTCTCAAATATTAACATATCAATTGCGCATAAACAAACTCTGATACTCAAGTATCCAGTTAGTTTATATGGTCAAACTTGTCATATTTATTAATATGACAGCCAAAATTTGTTAGTGACACTATCACATTTTTCGTGTCATTGTTTAGGAGTCTGTTAAATGTCAACAAAAAAATACATAAGTTTCACAAACTATGTTTTCTTTTCATTTAACAACTAAACTCTCTGGTTATGCCTTATAAATTTTCTCATTTAATTCATCATTAAGAATGATAATCTCAACATCCATTATATATAGATATTAGAGCTATTAACATTCAAATCGATGTCATCATATTCTCTAGTAAATATGAGTCAAAGAAGTAAAATTATTTCTTTTATAAGGCAATTTGGCTACTCGTCTAGCCTAGTTTTTATCGATTGACTTATCAAAGTTTTTAAACTTTTGAACTTAAAAACTTGTCTACATCTAATTGGTTCACTCATTGAGGTCTACCAATCCACGATATTGGAATGTGATATAATTTATTTATATGTTTGAGGTTAATCCTCTACATATAAGTTAGAATATCTAGATCGAAGAACTTGGAGTTTTTAGCTCATTTGTCTCTTCAACTCGTCAACAAACTCATGTTGAAGTAAGCGATTCATATGTATATTCTCGTAAAAAATTATAGTTTATAATTAACTATAATTATAAACTTCACAAAGTTTATCCTCTTGATCAAAATCAATTAAATATTTTCGCAAAATATTCAATAAAAATTTTAAAAATTGGGCGGGCGAACGGATCCTTCTCAGACCTTCTAGAAGTGGGTCTCGCGGATCCTGTTCGGATCACATGCGGATCCTATTCGGATCACACGTGGATCCTAACTGGATCACATGCGGATCCTAATTGGATCACATGCGGATCCTAATCGGATCACCAAGGATCTTTATTAAAAATTTTAGACTTTAATAATTATTGGGCCCAGATATTACTCTAGGCCCACTCCCACAAAAAGCCTTTCAACTCAAAAGCTAGGTGCCCTTTTTATAACAATTGTGTAGCTCAATTTTCTTCTTCTTTTCCATGTGGGATAGAGACACTCAACTTCTCTTCTCATTTTATTCATTTAAGGTGTAATAATTAATATGGCTAACTCAATTTAATTAACTATAACTAATTTAATTACACCAACAATCCCCCACAAATGAATGAAATTATTTTTCATATCTCGCGTTAAATATTCTATTTGTTAAAGTTCGCTGTGGACTTGTTCTTAGTGCAAAGAAACAAGTATCCGACCGTTGAATCTTGGGAGACCACTGGGACGAACTGTTGCACCTTGACAGCCCAGAAATATTGTCTTAAGGATATTGCATTTGCAAGCCTCGGTCGATTTTACGGTTCAGAATTATTACAGTAAGTACACTGTTACTAAATTCTGATTTTGTTTGTTCTGCGAGAATAAACTATACTAAGATTTATAATTAGAGTTAATTATAAATAATTATTCTGTTGGAATAATTTACTATAGTTTTATAATATAAAGTATTTTATAATATTTTATAATTCACTATAGTACTTAGAAATATAAAATATTCTATAATATTTTATATACACAGATTGTTTTAAACATATTTAACAACATAACTAAATTAAACAGAATCCACTAGCTAAACTAATTACACAATTGATAATAATAGAGTTACAATCATCTTATTTATTGTGCTTAATTATTTTATATTACTCTTGATTACAGTAACTAGTTTATTTTATTTTTATAGGTTAACCATAGCATGAATACTTTAACTATGATAATTACATTTTTGAGTCTACATATACATAGAGTACTCTACAAACCCATTTAGTTTCAAAATTAAATTAGAAGGACTCCATGTCTAAGGGCATCTCCTATGTAAAGAGGGGAAGATGGATTTGGGGGTTATTGGATCTAAGGGGGGAAAATGAGAAAAAATGTATGAAGGGGAGAAAAAGCTATTCTCCCCTTCCAATCACTTCTCACAGCTTCAAGGGGTGAGGCAATGTAATTCTTATTTAATCTTAATTTTATTTAATTTGTGTACTATTTTAAAAAAATTAATTTTAGTATAAAAAGGTAACTTTTATTTAATAAAATCAAATTTAATGTAATTATTATGTTGGAAAATTTAATGTCAATCAAGTATTTAATTGTTGTATTATTGTGCACCAATATTAAAATTCCTTTAAAAGTTAATTATTAGAAACTCAAATTTAATTTAATTAATAAAAATGAAACCTTAAACGAACCTTTTTTTTTTATAATAAACCTTAAAAGAACTTAATGAACATTACATATGACTCGTTAAATAAAAAACGACATAACCCTAACAATTAGACATCTAAAATAAATACGATTGCATATGATCGCCATTTGGGCCGTGTATTGCCCACACATGTTCAACCAAGTCCTTTCGAAGTTGACGGTTGATCTCTACTGAGCGTATTTGTTGATGACGTAACTAATATTCTTCTACGGATATCGGACCGGAGCGAGGCATGCCAAATTATTGGTTGTCAACTATTTAATTATTGTATTGTTGTGTTTTTTTTTTTAAAAAAAAATATTGATTGTTATTGTTATTATTATTGTCAATCTTAAATTATATCTTATTGTTAGTAATTATTTATTTATTTCACATACGAGTTAATTTTTATTATTATTATTATTAGTATTGCTATTATTATTATTATTAAGTTAGAGTGGGGGAAATTGAGAATTTTAATTAAATGGAATTGATAGATTGATACATTTTAGATGACTTATGAAAATGAAAGGGGAAACTGGACTTGAATTCTGAGGGGAAGCTGGACTGAGTGAGTGGAAGCTGGACTTGGGCTGAGGGATACATAGGAGATGGCCTAACAGTGAATATAACCCAACCTAAAATAAGATTTTGTTTGATTAATTCATTAAATTTAATTTAACTATTTTATTATTCCTTAATCACCTTCAGTCTACGAGAATTTAGTTACAAATAACTAAACTATTAGTCCATTGGAAAATGATTATATAACAGCCCATTTCTTCACAGTATTTTGTACAGTCTTATTTAATGCTTTCAAACTTAGTTTTGTTACCTATTACCTGTTTAACAAGTTACTTCTTCAAATAATTTTTCTCATATTTTACTGACCGTACAAGTGGACTGTGATAAAGGACTGTTATGCTAGTAGTGTCCTAGTCCATTCTAAAGTTTAAATCGATCCGGCCCAAATGAAAGCTTATTTATAACAAACCTTAATTGACCATAGTGTACGTTGTTAGCTTGTTCCTCATACCACCGTCCACCTCTCTTTTCTTGTGCCGCCTTAGACTCTCACTCTCTCTGGTTTTCTCGAGGTCTAATGTGAGTGTATAAGAAAAATAACTAAGTATAATCCATTAATTACGTGTAGTAAGTGATAAGAATTGGTATTAGTAGGAGGTGGACAATTTAACACTACGTAGAAATGTGAAGTGCCGTGTGGAGTGTAAGGTGCGTATAGGCTTGCTGAGTATTAATATTTAATGTGAGGATAATAGATTTTATCTTCTTTTAATATACCTAGAAATTCATTCTCCACTAAATAAAGTATTGAATATGATTTAATTTGTTACAAATATTTAAAGTGTACATGGGTGTGTCATGTGTCGTGTTTACATATACACAAGGAATAAATAATTATACACATAGAAGTACTGTTTTTATTACTTATTATAAGGTTAGATCCTTAATTTTATTCAAGCATTCATATTGATCCTCATTATTAATAATCTAATCGATTGACCCCAAAAGAATTTAATGAGTCATACATTCTCTTAACGAAATCATTGAAGTCCAACTGAATTCAAAAGAATTTAATGAGTCATACATTCTCTTAACGAAATTATTGAAGTCCAACTAAATTCATTATTATCCGAACTTAACAAATTAAATTTCTTGTTCAAGTTAAAATTTAAATTTTAAAATTCATTCTACACTTATTTAAAATATTACGGGGTATTACAGTAATAGATAGGGCTTTAATGTTTTAAATAGTTTAGGATGGAGGCCCGTTACAAGCAAGGTTGGAGCCCAAGATGAATGAAGGCCATGCATGCATGGATATTTATATAATAGCCTAGGTCCTTTAGAACCTAATTAGATTGACCAATAGGACCATCATCTTTGGCTCGATGATGGCCCGCATAGGAGGCTCCCGATCGAAAACATATTATGGTACTATGCATGCTAGGTGTGTATGTTTTATTTACTGATTTATCTTTTAGCATGTATGGTGATGCGCACTAGTAATTTAGATCGTAAATAAAAAGATAAAGCATAACTGGAACGGTGAGATCTCGAGGAGAGTTACCTAAAACTCTTAGACCCGAAAAACCCCTCTTGAAAATAATATTAAGTCATATTGTATTAAAATAAAATGAAGTATTTATATAAATCCAAGCCTTCCATCAATAGGAACTAGCGTGAGTTGTCCACTTATCGATTAAGGTGATTCAGAGTCTGGCACCCGAGTCGAAGAAAGAGACAATACGTGAAATTCCTTGATTCTCGTTTTTAACTAAACTTGACAAGGGTGAGGACTGGTCGGGACATAAACATCGACCATAACCAAGTTACGAGGATTTCATGACCGGGCCCGTTGCTCATCAAGATTGATGGGTTAGACTTAACAAGTAATATCACTCATGATGTAGAAGTGCTAGATGGGTGCAAAAATCGAGGCAAAATAGCTTGATTGTTGTGTAGGTACACAATTGGCAATAAGTATGCGTACCTGGGGAATTAATTGTATGGCCGCGAGTCGTGGGTGCAATTAATGTCCGCTAGGACGTCAAGACCTACTAGGAAATAGAATTTCCCGAACAATTGAAGGGGTAATTATTCGGATAAAATAGTGGGAGAACTTTTACGATAGAAAGTCCAACCTTCGTAGATTATAAGTATTATTCATTAACTAGTCCTCTAGATTTTTCGTCTTCTCTTTAAATTAGATATTATGATATCTACATGAATTGTCCATTATTTACTATTTATCCTCTACTTATAAAATATCTGGACTAAAATATCGATTGGCGTAAAAACCTGAGGATTATCCTCAATTCCGAAAGTCGAAATCGTGTTCTTAATAATCAACCTATGCCTGATGCATTTTGAGTTGAGTCTCAAATGAGGAACGAATCAACTATAGAGTATGGGAAACTCAATGATCGTTGCATCATATAAGCATCAAGATTGAACGAGCTAAAGAAGCGACATAGGAATATGTCTAAAGCTTCTAAAACAAACCTCCACCTCCAAAGGCTTGTTTTGAGGAGCAGTTTTGAATCGTCTGATTCGAGATTTCTAAGGTATTGTTTGAAACTCGAGAATAAATGAAGGGACTAATGTCAGGGATCACTGTCCTTGTTTTATCAATCTGGTTAAAAAACTAGATCGATTAAACATAGGCCTGCAAGTGATCTTAACGTTGACTTCATCCTAAATTCTCCTCCCTGCTCATTCAAACGATTCGTGAAAAACACCGAACTTATTTCATAAGTTGATCAGGCTTCTCGAAATAACCAAAGTATTGATAAAAGGCAAATAGGAGCCTTTTAAAAGGTATACCTTGTTGGGATTTTATCGGTATGATTGTCAAAACAACGTTGCGGAATTTAAAATTTTTTCCATACTCCAATTCCCAGGATTTACTTATTAGCACATACGTAAAGGTCAAATACAATTTAGCAAATAAATTACTAAATTAAAGAAGGTGGTAAATAGCAATTTACCTCACCACAGGCAAGGTATTGGTTTCTCCGGTCTTCTTTCGGATCACTAGAGCACCCCAAGTGTTGTGCCTTTAGAGAATAGTCCACACCAACTAGATCTGTGACTGCTTCAATCCTCAGGCTTAGAAATAGGATGGAAACACGTCAAAATCAAGAATGGATCAAGATCCAGCTCTAGATGTAGAAGGAGAAGGAAGAGAGAGAGAGGGGACGGTCGATCCACTCAACACACGGCGGCAGTTGTGCGGCTAGGATTTGGCGGCGGCGCTAGGGCTAGGGTTGAGGGGGCGGGAGCGGCTATGTAGTTGGTTAAGGTTTTGTGTTTCTTGTTTGCTTTTTTTTTATGCTTAGGTTTGAGTCTCCAATACTCCCTATTTATAGAGAACACCAAAAACCCTATTCTTGTGCAAGACATTAACTAATGGACCACTAATTAAATTGGCCCATGTCTTGCATCTATTTAATTAATACTTTAATTAAATAGCCCACTCATTTAATTAACACTTTAGTTAAATGGCCCATTCATTTAATTAATACTTTAACTAAATAACCCAATAAATCTAATTAAAGATTTAACGCTTTAATTAACCCTTTAATTAACAATTTAATTAATTAGATAATCTAATTAATTTTCTCTCTCTTAGAGTTAACCCTTTAATTCTTTTATTTTGATTTAACTCTTTAAATTAATTCTTTTCACAATTGACTGTCACAGTCCAACTGTATTGTGTGTGACCCTCTAGGTTTATCATCAATTGGCCGCAGGCTCACGTTTTCGTGATTTAATTAATGAGCAATTAATATTTAATTAATTGCTCCGATCCATAAACTTCCTTTAATTGACCACTCCAGAATTAATCTCCCATTAATTCGGGAGTACCCACACCTCATGGTCGATGTCTAGCCACAAGCCCATGAGGCCCAACTTCAGGTGAATTGACAGTAGTGAACCTTCATCTCTTATAAGTACCATGTAAATAAGGTCCCTCTAACGACTAATTTCCCGATCGAGACCTAGGGTGTGTGAATTGGTCGGCACCTCTAATTATCTCGATTATGTACTTTCTAATTCTGGATAATACTTCCAGTATGACTGCTAAATTTGGAAACCCCTTTCCAAATCCGTCACTGACCATGGCCAGGGGTTTCTCAAAATGTATTATCTAAGAATGTACAGAAAATTCTCTCATTCATTATGATGATTCGGTAGATCCTATATTGATGCTAACCATCCGCGCATACGACCATACATACCCAGCGTAGTTGCACAATGGTCAGGCTACGTGATCGGCTCCTAAATCAAAGCACGTACACCCGTATACTGAATTCGCCCTAGCATCTCAAGTCTAAGGACTAAATCGTACACTGTTATAAGTCCTAGAGAAACATCCCATCACCGATATGCTTTACGCATTTCCACAATGGGTTTCTCTGTTCGGGTCGTTCGATGCGTTCGATCCCCTATCGAACCATCTAGTCATATGCACTGACATCAAAATGTCTTCTTCATGAAACTCTACAAATTCACTCCATGTGAATCATGCATAATCCTACAAGTCTTGACGATTCCTTCGATACCCCATCTCGACAGGATTCTATGACTTGGAACATTTTCGAGATCACGACCTTAGAGACTGTTTCTTAATTTCACTCAATACTGAAGTGAATCGTCCCATAGTCAGGAGTGATCTCAGGGTTTCAATCAATCGCTTAAATGTGTTCGCGAAAGATGAAGTTGGCCATTAGTTTATCTTATACACGAAATAAATAAACTATGCGTATTAATTGATAAATCAAAGATTCGTTCAAGATAAAATAGTCCTATTACAAGCTATTGTGTTGGCTTGCAGGGCACTATCCTATCAATCTCCCACTTGCCCTAAAGCCAATCACAAACGTTTCTAAGACCCATCTTTCCAAGATGATCTTTGAACACCTTTTGCGATAGTGGCCTTGTTAGTGGATCAGCTACGTTATCCTTTGAGTTGACATGCTCCATTTGAATGTCTCATCTACCAATGATCTCCCTGATCACATGGTATTTCCTCATCACGTGTTTGGACTGGTGGTGAGATCTCGGTTCCTTTGCTTGAGCGATTGCCCCATTGTTGTAACAGAAGACTACTATGGGTTCTGCAATGCTATGTACCACACCCAGCTCTTGTATCAAGTTTCTCATCCAAACACTTTCCTTTGCTGCATCTGATGCGGCGATATATTCTGCTTCAGTGGATGAGTCTGCAGTGGTCGACTGTTTGGAGCTCTTCCAACTCACCGTTGCGGCATTGAGGCAAAATATATATCCAGAATTGGACTTATAATCATACACGTCAGACTGGAAACTCGAATCAGTGAATCCTTCGAGCTTCAATTGTCCACTACCGTCGTAGACCTAGAACATACCCTTAGTCCTTCTCAGGTACTTGAGGATAGCCTTTACGGTGGTCCAGTATTCCTCCCCTGGATTTTACTGGTAGCGGCTCGTCACACTCAGAGCGTGTGCTACGTCAGGTCTAGTACATAACATTGCATACATTATGCTGCCAATGGCGGAGGCATAAGGTATGATAGACATTCTCTTTCTTTCTTCATCAGTCGTAGGGCACATTGATTTAGAAAGATAGATTCCATGTCTCATTGAAAGTAATCCTTTCTTGGATTCTTCCAGACTGAATCTCTTCAGTATAGAGTTAATGTACTGAGATTGGGAGAGTCCCAACATCTTCTTCGATCTTTCTCTATAAATACGTATGCCTAGAACGTAAAATGCGTCTCCCATATCTTTCATGGAGAATTGCGTGGATAACCACACTTTTGTCTGCGTCAACGTTCTGATATCGTTTTCGATCAACAGAATGTCATCGACATACAACACAATTTATAGGATAGTGCCCAGCAAGCCAATATTAATTAGCTTGTTGAAGTACTATTTTCTTATGGTTTATAATTAATATGCCTGTTCATTCATAGTACGTGAAATTGAACAATGGCCAACTTCATCTCTCGCGAACTTATCTAAGCGATTGGATGAAATCCTAAGGTCACAATAGACTATGGGATGATTTACTTCAGTACTGAGTGCAATCATGAAATAGTCTCAAAGGTCGTGATCTTAAAACCGTTCTAAGTCATAGATTCCGAACGAGACGGGGTATCGTAGGAATCGCCAAGACTTGTACAAGTATGCATGATTCACATGGAGTGAATTTGTAGCGTTTCATGAGCAAGGCAATCGAGGCTAGTGCATATGAGTAGGTGATTCAATGGAGGATTGAATGCATCGAACGACCCGAACAGAGAAACCCATTGTGGAAGCGCATGACGTATATCGGTGATGGGATGTTTCTCAAGGCTTATAATAGTGTACGATTTAGTCCTTGGACTTGAGGTGCTTGATAGAATAGTGCCCAGCAAGCCAGTTCAATTAGCTTGTAATAGGTATATTCTATAAGAAACAATCTTTTGATTTTATAATAATACGCGCGTTTATTTATATGAGTATAAGGATAAACAATGGCCAACTTCATCTCTCGCGAATACATTTGAGCGATTGGTTGAAACCCTTAGATTACATTAGACTATGGGACGATTCACTTCAGTACTGAGTGCAATCATGAAACAGTCTCAAAGGTAGTAATCTTAAAACTGTTCCAAGTCATAGATTCCGAACGAGACAGGGTATCGTAGGAATCGCCAAGACTTGTACAAGTATGCATGATTCACATGGAGTGAATTTGTAGCGTTTCATGAGCAAGGCATTTGAGGCCAGTGCATATGAGTAGGTGGTTCAATGGAGGATTGAACGCATCGAACGACCCGAACAGAGAAACCCATTGTGGAAGCGCATGTCGCATGTCGGTGATGGGATGTTTCTCAAGGATTATAATACTGTACGATTTAGTCCTTTGACTTGAGGTACTAGGGCGAATTCGGTGCATGAAAGTGCGTACTTAGATCTAGGTATAGACCACGTAGCTTGGTCATAACATGGCTAGGTTGGGTGCGTATGGACATGTACGCGAATGGTTAGTACCGATATGGAATCTATTGACTCACTGTAATGGGTGAGAGAATTTCCTATACGATTCTTAGATAATATATCCAAGGAATCTACGGCCGTAGTCGGTGACGGATTTGGAAAGGGGTTTCCAAATTTAGGAGTCACACTGGAATATTATCCTGAATTAGAAAGTATAGTTATCGAGACAAATTTAGAGGTGCCGATCAATTCACACACCCTAAGTCTTGATCGGGAATATTAGTCCATAGAAGGACCGTATGTACATGGTAATTATATGAGACGAGATTCACAAGTATCAATTCACCTGAAGTTGGGCTTCATGGGCTTGTGGCTAGACAACGACCATGAAGTGTGGGTACTCCTGAGTTAATAGAGGATTTGATTCTAGGAGTGGTCAATTAAAGGTTGTTTAAATTGACCGGAGCAATTTATTGTTGATAAATTAAATCACGAGGAATTCGTGGGCCTGCTGCCAATTGATGGTGAACCCAGAGGGTCACACACAATACAATTGGACGGTGACTGTTAAAAAGGGGATACAAAAGGAATTAATTGATTTAAAGGTAATTAAATCAATTAAATGAATTAAAAGTATTTAATTCAAGTGGGAGATTAATTAATTGGCTAACTTAATTAATTAAATACTTAATTGAGTTGCTATTTAATTATATAAAAGAAATAATGATTTAATTGGATTGGACATTTAATTAAGTAATTAATTAAATGTATAGGCTTGCAAGACATGGGCCTTTAATTAAAAGCCCATAAAGAGTCTTGCAAACCTAGGTCAAGAGGGAGTCTATAAAAGGGGTTCTACTTGAGCTCAAAAAGCTAACACCCTAAGCAAAACCCTAGCCTCTCTAAGACCTAGTAGCCGCCCCCCTTGTGCTAGAAACCCTATCCGCCGTCGCCAACCTAGAGACGCCGCCACCTGCTGCCGTGAGCTGCCCTAGCGCCGCCGCCGTCACCTCTCCCTTGTTCCACCGTGTTAGATCTTGCATTGCCAAGTAGATCTGCACAGTCCTGCTTCGACGAACCTCCTGAATCCAGTTCTGAGCCTAAGATCTTGAGGTGTTGCCAGAATCCAATTGGTGTGTACTTACTTTGGAGGTGAGACGCTTGGATCACTTCTGTGAACCAGATCCAGATCCAAATTCACATCAGAACTGAAGGTTGCCACCACCTTGCCTGTGGTGAGGTAAATCGCAAAAACCCCCTTGTTTAATTACTCTGTGCGTTTTTGTTTCTTGCTTACGTATAAATAATATGGAGAATCTAATATGGGACCTTGGGTGCTTCGAAAATTTTAAATTCCGCACTTTCGTTGTTCTGACAATCGAGGCAACCCAACCACTATCCCAACAGTGGTATCAGAGCCAACTCCATTATTATTATACGAAAAGCCTGAACATAATGTGTTTTCACCGTATATGTTTAATTATGTATATGTAAACACGTGATAATTATGTTCTGTAAATTGATTCTTACTTGTCATGACTGGATCTATGATTGGGTAAAACTGCTTTTGTAGATCTATGCCGTTTTTATAGTTTTTGAAAACACCAGGTCTTTTTGAACTAAAAATCGCATATAGGGTTATTGTGGGCTGAGAAATTCGAATTTTTGAAATCTGGAAATTTCAAAATTCTGGACTGTTTTTGCAAATCTGGTCGCACGGGTTTCCGAAAACTTTGGGGCTGTTTTGCAATTACCGAAACTTGAGGGGTCAATTTGAAAATCAAAAATTTTCAGAATTCAAAATATTATTTTCTGGTAGCTGCCCAAATCTGCCCAGGGGTGTTTTTGTAACTTTTAAAAGTTTTGGGGTCAAAGTGCAATTTTCAAAAGTTGAGGGGCGAAAATGCAATTTTCAAAAGTTTGAAAAACAGAATCTGAATTTGAGCAGAAAATTTATTTTTGTTTACCCGAATATTCATTTTGTCATAATTAGTAGTGACTAAAAAGTGAGAATCATAGGAAGTTAGTTTTAAAAGGTAGTTTTAAAATTAAGAAAGAAATAGGTAAAGGATGTTTGCTTGTTTCTTGCTCTATGTGAATTGTTTACGTGGTTTTCGATCGAGCCGAGCCTTGACCTTAGGTTAGATGTGATTGGTTTAATTTATTGTTTGGTTTTTATTGGGCCTGCTAGCCATTTGGGCCATTTTGAGCCTTTGTAATAGAATAGGGCTTTACTGCTTTCCTAGTTTAGGATGGAGTCCCGTTTACAAGCAAGGTGGGAACCCAAGAAGATATGAAGGCCATGTATGCATGGTACATTGTGTAATAGCATAGGCCCATTTACTAACCCTTTAGATTGACCAATAGGGCCAACATCATTGGCTCGATGATGGCCTGCATAGGAGGCTCCCGATCGAAAACATATTGTGGTAGTATGCATGCTAGGCTTGTATGGCTTTTATTTATTTTGTCGATTTATATTTAGCTTGTATGAGATGCGCGCTAGAATCTAGATCGTAGTAAAAGATAAAGCATAACTGAATCGGTGAGATCTCGAGGAGAGTTAGTATAACTTTCAAACCAGAAATTCCCCTCTCGAATTAAATATTAAGTCATATTGGATTAAAATAAAATGAAGTATTTATATAAATCCAAGCCTTCCATCAATAGGGACTAGAGTATGTTGTCTACTTATCGATAGAGGTGATCCAAAGTCTTGCACCCGAGTCGAAGAAAGGGACAATACGTAAAATTCCTTGACTCCGGTTTTTAACTAAACACGACAAGGGTGAGGACTGGTCGGGATGTGATGATCGACCGATAACTAGTTACGGAGAACTCACGACCGGGCCCGTTGCTCATCATGATTGATGGGTTAGACTTAACGATTAGTAACACTTATGATGTAGCAGTGCTAGATAAGTGCGAAAACCGAGACAAAATAACTTGAAGGTTGTGGAGTAACACAATTGGTAAAAGTATACCTACCTGGAGAATTAGTTGTATGGCCACGAGTCGTGGGTGCAATTAATTGCTGCTGGGACGTCAAGACCTACTAGGAATTAAATTTCCCGAGCAATCAAAGGGGTGATTGTTTCGATAAAATAGTGGGAGAACTTTTTCGAAAACAAGTCCAAACTTTGTTAATTATAAGTATTAGACATAAGATCAGTTAGATAAACGTTGTCTTCTTTCCATTTGTAGATATTAAGTACAATGTCTAAGAATCCATTATCTGTTATCCTCGACGCAAACAAATTGAATGGCTCAAACTTTGTTGACTGGCTGAGAAATCTCAGAATTGTCCTCGATTCCGAGCGACGAAGCTATGTGCTCGACATACCCATGCCTGCTGCACCCGCAGCACGAGCTAGTGAGGAACAACGATCCGCCCATGCTAAAAGGGTTGATGATGATCTTCAGGTTCTATGTCTCATGCTAGCCTCAATGTCGAATGAACTGCAGAAATAGCATGCTGCCATGCCGCTTGCTAGAGAGATACTTCTCCACCTCCAGCAGATGTTTCGAGAGAGGTCTCGTACCGAAAGGTTCGCGACCACTAAGGAGTTGTTTCATCTCAAGATGGCTGAAGGAAGCAGTTTCAAGGATCACTGTCTGCGTTTCATCAACCTGGTTGAAAAACTGGGGCGATTGGACGTGGATTTGCACGCTGATCTTAGCACTGACCTCCTTCTCCATACGCTGCCCCGTTATTTTGACCAGTTCGTGTTGAAATTCAACATGGAGGATAGAACCCTCGCTCTTCACGAACTGACCAATTTGTTGGTAATGGCAGAATCGACTCTCAAGAAAGAGAAGCCGGTAATGATTGCACACCAATCGAAGGCTGCAAAGCCCAAGAAAGGTAGGAAGAAGAAGAAGGTATTTTCTTCGAAGGCAGTCACAAAGGTGATTGAAAAGAAGCACAAGAGCCCAGAAGACGAATGTTTCCACTGCAAGAAAGCAGGGCACTGGAAAAGGAACTGCCCAGACTACCTAAAGATGAAACTGGTAGCCAAAGGTATTTTCTTGGTTGAAGTGAATATTTCTATTAACTGTGCATCGTGGGTGTTAGACACCGCTGCAGGTTCTCATATCTGCAATGATTTGCAGGTGATGGGAGCAGTAAGATACCTGAAGCCCGGGGATAGAATCCTGCGTTTTGGAAACCGAGCTAGGATCGCCGCTGAGGCTATTGGGGACGTCGAATTAGTTTTAGGAAATTTTACTTTGGTTTTAAGGGATTGTCTGTACGTACCAAACATTATTAAGAACATCATTTCTATTCCTATGTTGGATTTTGATGGTTTTAATTTTTCCATTGAAAATGGAGCTTTTTGCATATTTAAAGGTGGTTAAATGTATGCTCGTGGTACTTTGATAGATGGTCTGTATTCCCTAGAACCTACAAATTCCGACGTCATGCACATTCAATCTAGAAAAAGAAAATATGATAATCAAACTCCACAACTTTGGCACGATAGACATGGACATATTTCCAAGAGTAGGATTCAAAAGCTGGTTTCCTCTAAGGCTCTTGAAATAAAGAACTTGGATGAACTCCCAACTTGTGAGTCTTGTCTCAAAGGAAAGATGACCAAATCACCCTTCGTCAGGAATCCTGAGCGAACCAAACAAACATTGGATTTAATCCATACTGACGTTTGTGGACAATTGAGTGTCAATGCGAGAGGAGGATTCTCTTACTTCGTAACATTCACCGAAGATTTTAGTCGTTATGGATATGTGTATCTTATTAAACACAAATCCGAAACTTTTGAGAAATTCAAAGAGTTTCGAATGGAAGTTGAGAATCAACTTGGACATAGTATTAAAGCACTTCGTTCTGATAGAGGTGGTGAGTACTTAAGCCAAGAATTCCTTGATTATCTAAAAGAGAATGGAATTCTTGCCCAGCGAACTCCCCCTAGGACGCCCCAACTTAATGGAGTGTCCGAGCGGAGGAACCGAACATTGTTAGACATGGTTCGTTCCATGATGAGCTTCGCTGACCTTCCCTTTTCGTTTTGGGGCTTAGCCCTATTAACTGCCTCGAAGATACTACACATAGTACCTTCGAAGTCAGTGCCAACGACACCGCACCAAGTATGGTATGGTAAAGCACCCGTGTATTCGTATCAAAGAGTATGGGGATCTCCAGCGTATGTAAAGAACAAAAAGGGAGATAAGCTAGATAGTAGATCTAGTTTGTGCAAATTTGTGGGGTATCCAAAGGAATCCATTGGATACCTGTTCTTCAATCCTAAAGAACGTAATACGTTCGTATCTAGGTACACCCACTTCTTGGAAGAGGATTTCCTCACCAACCGAAATGGGACAATCGTAGAACTTGATGAAGTCCAGGAATCGGACCCATCCCCACAAACAGTGGGAGCTGAATCAGAATTTATTGAACCTACTAGTACACCTAATCTTCGAAGGTTTGATCGAATGTAAGGAGCCAGAGCGATTTGGTTTCATTCACGAAAACGAGAAAGTTGATAATGATCCAAGGACCTATCAAGAAGCGATGTTAGACATAGACTCGGGTGCGTGGCTCGAAGCCATGCAATCTGAAATGGATTCCATGCATTCCAACAAGGTTTGGACCTTGGTCGATCCACCTGAGGGAACTATCCCTGTAGGATGCAAATGGATCTTCAAGCGTAAGCTTGGAATGAATGGAGAGGTATTAACTCATAAAGCTCGCTTAGTGGCGAAAGGGTATTCTCAGAGGCCTGGAATAGACTATGAGGAAACCTTCTCTCCCGTGGCGATGTCGAAATCCATTCGGATACTACTTGCCATAGCCGCGTGGCATGACTACGAATTATGGAAAATGGACGTAAAGACCGTCTTTCTCAATGGAGACATTGACAAGGAGATCTTTATGCAACAACCTGAAGGTTTTGCGTCCAAAGGAAGTGAGCACAAATTGTGTAAACTTCAAAGGTCAATCTATGGCCTCAAACAGGCCTCCCGAACCTGGAACATAAGATTTGATGAGACAGTCAAAGCATTTGGCTTCATCAAAAACGTATATGAACCTTGTGTGTACAAGAAGAATAGTGGGAGCTCGATACAATTCATTGTTTTGTACGTCGATGACATTTTGTTAATCGGAGACGATATCAAGATGTTAGCGCAGACTAAAGCGTGGTTATCCGTGCAGTTTTCCATGAAAGATATGGGAGACGCATCTTACGTATTGGGAATACGTATCTATAGGGATAGATCGAAGAAGATGATAGGACTCTCCCAATCTCAGTACATCAACACTATTTTTGAAGAGATTCAAAATGGAAGAGTCCAAGAGAGGATTGCTTCCAATGAGACATGGAATCTCTCTTTCTAAGTCAATGTGCCCTACAACTGACGAAGAAAAGACGAGAATGTCTCTCATACCTTATGCCTCTGCTATAGGGAGCATAATGTATGCGATGTTGTGTACTCGACCAGACATAGCACACGCTCTAAGTGTAACGAGCCGCTATCAGTCAAATCCAGGCGAAGAGCACTGGACTGCCGTAAAAGCAATCCTAAAGTACCTACGAAGGACTAAGGATATGTTTCTGGTCTACGGTGATAGTGGAGAACTGAAACTTGAAGGATTCACTGATTCGAGTTTCCAGTCTGACGTGGATGACTTCAAATCCAACTCTGGATACATATTCCGCATCAATGGTGGAGCGGTCAGTTGGAAAAGCTGTAAACAGTCTACCATGCCGACTCAACCACAGAAGCAGAATATATCGCAGCATCAGATGCGGCAAAAGAAAGTGTATGGATGAAAAACTTCATCCAAGAATTGGATGTCGTTCCTAGCATTGCTGAACCTGTAGTCGTCTTCTGTGACAACAACGGGGCGATAGCTCAATCAAAGGAGCCGAGATCACACCATCAATCCAAACACGTACAGAGGAAATACCATGTGATCAGGGAGATCATTGGTAGAGGAGACATGCACATGGAGTATGTCAAATCGGAAGACAACGTAGCTGACCCACTAACTAAGCTACTTTCACAAAAGGCGTTCGATAGTCATCTAGAGAAGATGGGTCTTAGAACCATAGGTGAATGGCTTTAGGGCAAGTGGGAGATTGATAGAATAGTGCCCAGCAAGCCAGTTCAATTAGCTTGTAATAGGTATATTCTGTAAGAAACAATCTTTTGATTTTATAATAATACGCGCGTTTATTTATATGAGTATAAGGATAAACAATGGCCAACTTCATCTCTCGCGAATACATTTAAGCGATTGGTTGAAACCCTTAGATTACATTAGACTATGGGACGATTCACTTCAGTACTGAGTGCAATCATGAAACAGTCTCAAAGGTCGTAATCTTAAAACTGTTCCAAGTCATAGATTCCGAACGAGACGGGGTATCGTAGGAATCGCCAAGACTTGTACAAGTATGCATGATTCACATGGAGTGAATTTGTAGCGTTTCATGAGCAAGGCATTTGAGGCCAGTAGGTGGTTCAATGGAGGATTGAACGCATCGAACGACCCGAACAGAGAAACCCATTGTGGAAGCGCATGTCGCATGTCGGTGATGGGATGTTTCTCAAGGATTATAATAGTGTACGATTTAGTCCTTTGACTTGAGGTACGAGGGCGAATTCGGTGCATGAAAGTGCGTACTTAGATCTAGGTATAGTCCACGTAGCTTGGTCATAACATGCTTAGGTTGGGTGCGTATGGACATGTACGCAAATGGTTAGTACCGATATGGAATCTATTGACTCACTGTAATGGGTGAGAGAATTTCCTATATGATTCTTAGATAATATATCCAAGGAATCTACGGCCGTAGATGGTGACGGATTTGGAAAGGGGTTTGCAAATTTAGGAGTCACACTGGAATATTATCCTGAATTAGAAAGTATAGTTATCGAGACAAATTTAGAGGTGCCGATCAATTCACACACCCTAAGTCTTGATCGGGAATATTAGTCGATAGAAGGACCGTATGTACATGGTAATTATATGAGACGAGGTTCACAAGTATCAATTCACCTGAAGTTGGGCTTCATGGGCTTGTGGCTAGACATCGACCATGAAGTGTGGGTACTCCTGAGTTAATAGAGGATTTGATTCTAGGAGTGGTCAATTAAAGGTTGTTTAAATTGACCGGAGCAATTTATTGTTGATAAATTAAATCACGAGGAATTCGTGGGCCTGCTGCCAATTGATGGTGAACCCAGAGGGTCACACACAATACAATTGGACGGTGACTGTTAAAAAGGGGATACAAAAGGAATTAATTGATTTAAAGGTAATTAAATCAATTAAATGAATTAAAAATATTTAATTCAAGTGGAAGATTAATTAATTGGCTAACTTAATTAATTAAATACTTAATTGAGTTGCTAATTAATTATATAAAAGAAATAATGATTTAATTGGATTGGGCATTTAATTAAGTAATTAATTAAATGTATAGGCTTGCAAGACATGGGCCTTTAATTAAAAGCCCATAAAGAGTCTTGCAAACCTAGGTCAAGAGGGAGTCTATAAAAGGGGTTCTACTTGAGCTCAAAAAGCTAACACCCTAAGCAAAACCCTAGCCTCTCTAAGACCTAGTAGCCGCCGCCCCCTTGTGCTAGAAACCCTAGCCGCCGCCGCCAACCTAGAGCCGCCGCCACCTGCTGCCGTGAGCTGCCCTAGCGCCGCCGCCGTCGCCTCTCCCTTGTTCCACCATGTTAGATCTTGCATTGCCAAGTAGATCTGCACAGTCCTGCTTCGACGAACCTCTTGAATCCAGTTCTGAGCCTAAGATCTTGAGGTGTTGCCAGAATCCAATTGGTGTGGACTAACTTTGGAGGTGAGACGCTTGGATCACTTCTGTGAACCAGATCCAGATCCAAATTCACATCAGAACTGAAGGTTGCCACCACCTTGCCTGTGGTGAGGTAAATCTCAAAAACCCCCTTGTTTAATTACTTTGTGCGTTTTTGTTTCTTGCTTGCGTATAAATAATATGGAGAATCTTATATGGGACCTTGGGTGCTTCAAAAATTTTAAATTCTGCACTTTCGTTGTTCTGACAATCGAGGCAACCCAACCACTATCCCAACAGTGCTAGGGCGAATTCGGTGCACGAGTGTGCGTACTTAGATTTAGGTACTGGTCACGTAGCCTGGCCACAAAGTTCCTAAGTTGGGTGCGTAATCAACTGTACGCGAGTGGTTAGTACTAAGAAAGGATCTATCGACTCATCCTGAAAAGGTGGGAGAATTTCCTGTACGTTCTTCGATAATATGTTCCTAGAAATCCATGGCCATGGTTGGTGACGATCTTTTGATTTTATAATAATACGCGCGTTTATTTATATGAGTATAAGGATAAACAATGGCCAACTTCATCTCTCGCGAATACATTTAAGCGATTGGATGAAACCTTTAGATTACATTGTACTATGGGACGATTCCCTTCAGTACTGAGTGCAATCATGAAACAGTCTCAAAGGTCGTAATCTTAAAACTGTTCCAAGTCATAGATTCCGAACGAGACGGGGTATCGTAGGAATCGCCAAGACTTGTACAAGTATGCATGATTCACATGGAGTGAATTTGTAGCGTTTCATGAGCAAGGCATTTGAGGCCAGTGCATACGAGTAGGTGGTTCAATGGAGGATTGAATGCATCGAACGACCCGAACAGAGAAACCCATTGTGGAAGCGCATGACGCATATCGGTGATGGGATGTTTCTCAAGGATTATAATAGTGTACGATTTAGTCCTTTGACATGAGGTACTAGGGCGAATTCGGTGCATGGATGTGCGTACTTAGATCTAGGTATAGGCCACGTAGCTTGGTCATAACATACCTAGGTTGGGTGCGTATAGACATGTACGCGAGTGGTTAGTACCGATATGGAATCTATTGACTCACTGTAATGGGAGAGAGAATTTCCTATACGATTCTTAGATAATATATCCAAGGAATCTGCGGCCGCAGTCGGTGACGGATTTGGAAAGGGGGTTTCCAAATTTAGAAGGTCAAAATGGAATATTATCCTGAATTAGAAAGTATAGTTATCGAGACAAATTTAGAGGTGCCGATCAATTCACACACCCTAAGTCTTGATCGGGAATATTAGTCGATAGAAGGACCGTATGTACATGGTAATTATATGAGACGAGGTTCACAAGTATCAATTCACCTGAAGTTGGGCTTCATGGGCTTGTGGCTAGACATCGACCATGAAGTGTAGGTACTCCTGAGTTAATAGAGGAATTGATTCTAGGAGTGGTCAATTAAAGGTTGTTTAATTGAGCGGAGCAATTTATTGTTCATAAATTAAATCACGAGGAATCGTGGGCCTGCTGCCAATTGATGGTGAACCCAGAGGGTCACACACAATACAATTGGACGGTGACTGTTGAAAAGGATACAAAAGGAATTAATTGATTTAAAGGTAATTCAAGTGGGATATTAATTAATTGGCTAACTATATTAATTAAATACTTAATTGAGTTGCTAATTAATTATATAAAAGAAAAAATGATTTAATTGGACTGGGCATTTAATTAAGTAATTAATTAAATGAAAAGGCTTGCAAGACATGGGCCTTTAATTAAAAGCCCATAAGAAGTCTTGCAAAACCTAGGTCAAGAGGGAGTCTATAAAAGGGGTTCTACTTGAGCTCAAAAAGCTAACACCCTAAGAAGAAAACCCTAGCCTCTCCTCTCAATCCTAGCCGCCGCCCCCTTGTGCTAGAAACCCTAGCCGCCGCCGCCACCTAGAGATGCCGCCACCTGCTGCCGTGGGCTGCTCTAGTGCCGCCACCCCTCTCCCTTTGTTCCTCTGTGTTAGATCTTGACGTGTCAAGAGAATCTACACAATCCTGCTTCGACAAACCTCCTGAATCCAGTTTTGAGCCTAGACTACCTAAAGATGAAATTGGTAGCCAAAGGTATTTTCTTGGTTGAAGTTAATATTTCTATTAACTGTGCATCGTGCGTGTTAGACACCGCGGCAGGTTCTCATATCTGCAATGATTTGCAGGTGATGGGAGCAGTAAGATACCTGAAGCCCGGGGATAGAATCCTGCGTTTTGGAAACGGAGCTAGGATCGCCGCTGAGGCTATTGTGGACGTCGAATTGGTTTTAGGAAATTTTACTTTAATTTTAAGGGATTGTCTGTACGTACCAAACATTATTAAGAACATCATTTCTATACCTGTGTTGGATATTGATGGTTTTAATTTTTCCATTGAAAATGGAGCTTTTTGCATATTTAAAGGTGGTTTAATGTATGCTCGTGGTACTTTGATAGATGGTCTGTATTCCCTAGAACCTACAAATTCCGACGTCATGCACATTCAATCTAGAAAAAGAAAATATGATAATCAAACTCCACAACTTTGGCACGCTAGACTTGGATATATTTCCAAGAGTAGGATTCAAAAGCTGGTTTCCTCTAAGGCTCTTGAAATAAAGAACTTGGATGAACTCCCAACTTGCGAGTCTTGTCTCAAAGGAAAGATGACCAAATCACCTTTCACCGGGAATCCCGAGCGAACCAAGCAAACATTGGATTTAATCCATACTGACGTTTGTGGACCATTGAGTGTCAATCCGAGAGGAGGATTCTCTTACTTCGTAACATTCACCAACGATTTTAGTCGTTATGGATATGTGTATCTTATGAAACACAAATCCGAAACTTTTGAGAAATTCAAAGAGTTTCGAATGGAAGTTGAGAATCAACTTGGACATAGCGATTTGAGAATCAACTTGAACCTACTAGTACACCTACTCTTCGAAGGTCTGATCGAATTCGTAAGGAGCCAGAGCGATTTGGTTTCATTCACGAAAACGAAAAAGGTGATAATGATCCAAGGACCTATCAAGAAGCGATGTTAGACATAGACTCGGGTGCGTGGCTCGAAGCCATGCAATCCGAAATGGATTCCATGCATTCCAACAAGGTTTAGACCTTGGTCGATCCACCTGAGGGAACTATCCCTGTAGGATGCAAATTGATCTTCAAGCGCAAGCTTGGAATGAATGGAGAGGTATTAACTCATAAAGCTCCCTTAGTGGCGAAAGGGTATTCTCAAAGGCCTGGAATAGACTATGCGGAAACCTTCTCTCCCGTGGCGATGTCGAAATCCATTCGGATACTACTTGCCATAGCCGCGTGGCATGACTACGAAATATGCCAAATGGACGTAAAGACCGCCTTTCTCAATGGAGACATTGACAAGGAGATCTTTATGCAACTTTGGATACATATTCCGCATCAATGGAGGAGCGGTCAGTTGGAAAAGCTGTAAACAGTCTACCATGCCGACTCAACCACAGAAGCAGAATATATCGCAGCATCAGATGCGGCAAAAGAAAGTGTATGGATGAAAAACTTCATCCAAGAATTGGATGTCGTTCCTAGCATTGCTGAACCTGTAGTCGTCTTCTTTGACAACAACGGGGCGATAGCTCAAGCAAAGGAGCCGAGATCACACCATCAATCCAAACACGTACAGAGGAAATACCACGTGATCAGGGAGATCATTGGTAGAGGTGACATGCACATGGAGTATGTCAAATCGGAAGACAACGTAGCTGACCCACTAACTAAGCCACTTTCACAAAAGGCGTTCGATAGTCATCTAGAGAAGATGGGTCTTAGAACCATAGGTGAATGGCTTTAGGGCAAGTGGGAGATTGATAGAATAGTGCCCAGCAAGCCAGTTCAATTAGCTTGTAATAGCTCTATTCTGTAAGAAACAATCTTTTGATTTTATAATAATACGCGCGTTTATTTATATGAGTATAAGGATAAACTATGGCCAACTTCATCTCTCGCGAATACATTTAAGAGATTTGATGAAATCCTTAGATTACATTTGACTATGGGACGATTCACTTCAGTACTGAGTGCAATCATGAAACAGTCTCAAAGGTCGTAATCTTAAAACTGTTCCAAGTCATAGATTCCGAACGAGACGGGGTATCGTAGGAATCGCCAAGACTTGTACAAGTATGCATGATTCACATGGAGTGAATTTGTAGCGTTTCATGAGCAAGGCATTTGAGGCCAGTGCATACGAGTAGGTGGTTCAATGGAGGATTGAATGCATTGAACGACCCGAACAGAGAAACCCATTGTGGAAGCGCATGACGCATATCGGTGATGGAATGTTTCTCAAGGATTATTATAGTGTACGAGTTAGTCCTTTGACATGAGGTACTAGGGCGAATTCGGTGCATGGAAGTGCGTACTTAGATCTAGGTATAGGCCACGTAGCTTGGTCATAACATGCCTAGGTTGGGTGCGTATAGACATGTACGCGAGTGGTTAGTACCGATATGGAATCTATTGACTCACTGTAATGGGTGAGAGAATTTCCTATACGATTCTTAGATAATATATCCAAGGAATCTGCGGCCGCAGTCGGTGACGTATTTGGAAAGGGGGTTTCCAAATTTAGAAGGTCACAATGGAATATTATCCTGAATTAGAAAGTATAGTTATCGAGACAAATTTAGAGGTGTCGATCAATTCACACACCCTAAGTCTTGATCGGGAATATTAGTCGATAGAAGGACCGTATGTACATGGTAATTATATGAGACGAGGTTCACAAGTATCAATTCACCTGAAGTTGGGCTTCATGGGCTTGTGGCTAGACATCGACCATGAAGTGTAGGTACTCCTGAGTTAATAGAGGAATTGATTCTAGGAGTGGTCATTTAAAGGTTGTTTAATTGAGCGGAGCAATTTATTGTTCATAAATTAAATCACGAGGAATTCGTGGGCCTGCTGCCAATTGATGGTGAACCCAGAGGGTCACACACAATACAATTGGACGGTGACTGTTGAAAAGGATACAAAAGGAATTAATTGATTTAAAGGTAATTAAATCAATTAAATAAATTAAAAGTATTTAATTCAAGTGGGATATTAATTAATTGGCTAACTTGATTAATTAAATACTTAATTGGGTTGCTAATTAATTATATAAAAGAAAAAATGATTTAATTGGACTGGGCATTTAATTAAGTAATTAATTAAATGAAAAGGCTTGCAAGACATGGGCCTTTAATTAAAAGCCCATAAGAAGTCTTGCAAAACCTAGGTCAAGAGGGAGTCTATAAAAGGGGTTCTACTTGAGCTCAAAAAGCTAACACCCTAAGAAGAAAACCCTAGCCTCTCCTCTCAATCCTAGCCGCTGCCCCCTTGTGCTAGAAACCCTAGCCGCCGCCGCCACCTAGAGACGCCGCCACCTGCTGCCGTGGGCTGCTCTAGTGCCGCCACCCCTCTCCCTTTGTTCCTTTGTGTTAGATCTTGACCTGTCAAGAGAATCTACACAATCCTGCTTCGACAAACCTCCTGAATCCAGTTCTGAGCCTAAGATCTTGAGGTGTTGCCAGAATCCGATTGGTGTGGACTAACTTTGGAGGTGAGACGCTTGGATCACTTCTGTGAACCAAATCCAAATCAGATTCAAAACTGAAGGTTTCCACCACCTTGCCTGTGGTGAGGTATATCGCAAAAACCCCCCCTGTTTAATTACTATGTGTGTTTTTGTTCTTGCTTACGTATAATTAATATGGAGAATCAATATGGGACCTTGGGTGCTTCAAAAATTTTAAATTCCGCACTGTCGTTGTTCTGACAATCGAGGCATCCCAACCACTATCCCAACAGGAAAGGGGTTTCCAAATTTAGCAGTCACACTGGAATTATTATCCAGAATTAGAAAGTACATAATCGAGATAATTAGAGGTGCCAATCAATTCACACACCCTAGGTTTCTATCGGGAAATTAGTCTTTAGAAGGACCGTATGTACATGGCAATTATAAGAGGTAAGGTTCACAATTATCAATTCACCTTTAATTGGGCTTCATGGGCATGTGGCTAGACATCGACCATGAAGTGTGGGTACTCCTGAATTAATAAGGAAATTAATTCTGGAGTGGTCAATTAAAAGTTGTTTAATTGATCGGAGCATTTAATTGCTCGTTAATTAAATCACGAATGTCGTGGGCCTGCTGCCAATTGATGGTGAACCCAGAGGGTCACACACAATACAAATGAATAGTGACAGTCATTAAGGGATGCAAATGATTTAAAGTTGTTAAATCAAAGTATATGAATTAAGGTATTAATTCAAATGGGAGAATATTAATTAGATACCTAATTGATTAATGTTTAATTAATTAATTGAGGTTATCTGATTAATTATCAAGTTAATTGAAGTTATTAATTAGTTGGAAGATTAAATAATTACCCAATTTTAGGATTGGATAATTATATGGGTTGATTTGTGATAATCCTGAACTTACAACATAAGGGGGCGAATTTTTGTAAAGAAGGAAAAAGAGTTTTAATTCTTGGAAAACAAGTAAGAAGAGATCTTTCGAATCTTGCATTCCTAAGTAGATAAGGAATGAAGATTTGATTGAAAAGGGAAGAATATATCTTCTAAGAGAAGGACTCTTCTCTTATAAATACTTCTTCTCATCTCTTCATTCAAACACAAGAAAACTTTATAAAAGAACAAAGTTACTCTGCTGAAAATAAGAGTGAAAACCGATTTGCATAAGAGAGAAAATCAGAATTTTGCACAAAGTATTTTTATTTACAAAATCGCCCCATAACTTTCGCCCCAACCCTAGTCGCCCGAACCAACTCAGCCGAACCCAACCTAGCCGATCCTGAATTGGCCGAACCTGATCTGATCACATAAGTCCTGTGATTCGTCTTCTTCCATTAAATCTCCCAATCCAGATCCAGATCTATGTCCTGATCAAGATCTACAGAGTCCTTTACTGACAAACCTTCAAGATCCAGTTCTTAGCCTACGATTTGGAGTTGTTACTACAATCCAGTTGGTGTGGATCAACTTTGGAGGTGAGACACATGGATCACTCATATTGTGGATCGAACGAAACGCCTGGAGGTAACCACCATCGAGTTGTGGTGAGGTAAATCGCAAAAACCTCCTTATGTTTATGTTATTGTTCGATTCAAGCTTTTCGTATAATAACTGTGGAGAATGTTTTATGGGACTAATAGGGACCTCGAAAAATTTTAAATTCCGCACTTTGTTGTATTGACAATCGAGCCCCAAACTAGAAATATCCCAACAGTGGTATCAGAGCCAACTCCATACGTTTTATACGAAAATGCCTGAACATAATGTGTGTTCACCGTATATGTTTAATTATGTGATCTTACGCGTTTTCGTATGTTCGATTAAGACATTATGTGATGCGGTATAATGCTAAATAATAGAAGAAAAAGATCAATAATATTTGTATTCGATATAACTGAGTACAAATTACAAGTATTGAGAGTCCTATTCGAGCATTACTGGATGCCGTACAAGCTAGAGGGTGAAATACACACAAGCTAACCTATGCTATTTATTCCCAAGTGAGTCCGAGCAGCAGTCTCGAAGGAAGAGCACCCGGGAAGTCGTCCCGTCGTCATAAATGCTTGGGTTATTTATAGCTGAGTTGATGGGCTTGGGCCTGGGCTAGTCCCAATAGTAGCCTTCGACCTCGGATTCTCTTTATAGGCTCGGAACAGTTTATTTCAAAACCCTGGCTCGGCTCGGTGTTTCTGGGGACGGGAATTGGTGTTATTCGATCCCCATCGAGCTAGCGAGAGTAGGGGATCCAAATTGCCCCTCATCAATACTCCCCCACTTCTCGAGCGTAAAGAGGAGCTTGCGCTCGAAGATGTACAAGTTATGTTGCCCGCTGTTATGAGAAGAGCCGTTCAGAATATGTTTCGGATATGCCTCATTAAAAACCTAACTCGGAAAAACCCATTGGGATAAAAACCGAGATAGGGAAAAAGAGTGCATATATAAGAAACAATATATATCGGCGTGTCGAGATGATAACCTTGTCATCCATTGTTTGCGTAGGACCTCTAAATTGGTATGTTTTTTGTTATAAATTACCGCGATGCTTCCTTCAATCCCTCATCGAACGCTTTCTTTATTTTCCGAGCATGGGCCTAAAGGATCAATGGGACACCCAGGGACAATTTTCAAGGAGCATATCCCACAATTTGTAAAATGAAGGATCAAGAGTGCAATTCTCAGAAGGATAACTTTAAACTTTTACCCAAAGTAAGTTCAACCGTCGCGGTCACTAGGGGACCCGTTTGCAATTTTACCTTTTTAACCCCGTATATATATGTTGACTTGTTGAAAAATTACTTACATATCACACCCTTTCTTGAGCTCGGAGCATTTGAGTTGAAAAGGCACTTACTTTAGTATATTTGTTTCCCAATTTGTAATGTCAAGTTCCAGAAATTCAAGGGGTAAGAATAAGGTCGGAGAGAACCAAGAGTCCGATCCTTTGTTAAAGCTTGTCGACGATTACGAAGATGGAGAATTTCGTCAAGAAGACGAGGATGATGACCCGACCGAGGATCTTGAGGAAAATGTGGTCGAGAAACACAGCATCGGCGAGGGTGCCTTCGTCAGGATTTTTAAACATACGCATCCTTCTCAAGCCGCCACCTCGAACAGGTCAGAACTTCCCGCCAATCAAACTTTCTGTTATTTTTCAAAGAAGGATCGTGCTTACCTCGAGGCGGAGTTCGGGAAATTTCTTCCCATGGGGTTTTCGATCGTCATTCCCTCTTACACCGAACGTGCTACCGAGCCTCCGGCTGGCTGTCAAGCCTTCTACGAGAATCAATTTTCTTGTGGTTTGCGTATCCCGTTCATTCCCCTTATCAGAAACATCTTGACTTTCTTTTCGCTTTCCCCCGCTCAGCTTCTCCCGCACTCTGTTGCGTATATAGTAGCGTTCACCGCTCTTATGGAGGCAAAGGGGGGAGAGGCCTCCTTCAGTAATTTTTGGCAAATATTCCGAATGGACCTGTGCAAGGGTTCAAATGTGGGGTTCGTGTCCATCCGCCAGCGGTCGAAGCGGCCTTTTCTTACGAATATAACAACAGGAAAGAATAAAGGTTGGAAGAGGAGATTCTTTTTTGTGAAAGGCCCTGATGTTCCAATATCAGACGGTGTTGGGATATAGCTCGATTTGTCAAACAACAAAGTGCGGAATTTAAAATTTTTCGAGGTATCCAATGGTCCCATAAAAGATGTCTCCATATTATGTATACAAAAACTTAAACAAAAACGCACACAATGAATTAACAAAGGGGGTTTTTGCGATATACCTCACCACAGGCAAGGTGGTGGAAACCTCCGGTCTTCGATTCTGATTCTAATCCGGTTCACAGGAGTGATCCAAGTGTCTCACCTCCAGGGATAGTCCACACCAATTGGATTCTGGCAACACCTCAAGATCTTAGGCTCAGAACTCGATGCAGGAGATTTGTTATTGAAGGATTGTATGAGATCTCTTGACAAATCAAGATCTAATACAATGGAGGAGGAGATCTCGGCGGCGGCGGCACCAAGGAGCTCACGGCAGCACAGTGGCGGCGGCTAGTGGTGGCAGCGGCGGCTAGGGTTTGCTTGGAGAGGGGGCGGCGCTTTTAGGGCAGAGGGAGGCTAGGGTTTTTCTTTCTTAGGTGTTAGCTTTTAAGCTCATGTAGTTCCCCTTTTATAGACTTCTTCTGACCTAGGGTTTGCAAGACTCCTTATGGGCTTTAATTAATAGAAGCCCATGTCTTGCAATCCTTCATTTAATTAACTACTTTAATTAAATGCCCAGTCCAATTAAATCAATATTTCTTTTAATTAACTTAGCAACTCAATTATTAATTAAGTTAGCCAATTAATTAATCTCCCACTTGAATTAAATACTTTTAATTCATTTAATTGATTTAATTACCTTTAAATCAATTAATTCCTTTCATGTCCTTTTATAACAGTCACCGTCCAATTGTATTGTGTGTGACCCTCTGGGTTCACCATCAACTGGCAGCAGGCCCACGAATCCCTCGTGATTTAATTTATGAACAATAAATTGTTCCGGTTAATTAAACAACCTTTAATTAACCACTCCTAGAATTAAATCCTCTATTAATTCAGGAGTACCCACACTTCATGGTCGATGTCTAGCCACAAGCCCATGAAGCCCAATTTCAGGTGAATTGATATTTGTGAACCTCGTCTCATATAATTGCCATGTACATACGGTCCTTCTATCGACTAATATTCCCGATCAAGACTTAGGGTGTGTGAATTGATCGGCACCTCTAAATTTGTCTCGATAACTATACTTTCTAATTCAGGATAATATTCCAGTGTGACCTTCTAAATTTGGAAACCCCTTTCCAAATCCGTCACCGACCACGGCCGTGGATTCCTTGGATATATTATCTAAGAATCGTATAGGAAATTCTCTCACCCATTACAGTGAGTCAATAGATTCCATATTGGTACTAACCACCCGCGTACATGTCCATACGCACCCAACCTAGGCATGTTATGACCAAGCTACGTGGCCTATACCTAGATCTAAGTACGCACTTTCATGCACCGAATTCGCCCTAGTACCTCAAGTCAAAGGACTAAATCGTACACTATTATATTCCTTGAGAAACATCCCATCACCGATATGCGTCATGCGCTTCCACAATGGGTTTCTCTGTTCGGGTCGTTCGATGCGTTCAATCTTCCATTGAACCACCTACTCGTATGCACTGGACTCAAATTCCTTGCTCATGAAACACTACAAATTCACTCCATGTGAATCATGCATACTCGTACAAGTCTTTGCGATTCCTACGATACCCCGTCTCGTTTCGGAATCTATGACTTGGAACACTTTTAAGATTACGACCTTTGAGACTGTTTCATGATTGCACTCAGTACTGAAGTGAATCGTCCCATAGTCAAATGTAATCTAAGGGTTTCAACCAATCGCTTAAATGTATTCGCGAAAGATGAAGTTGGCCATTGTTTATCCTTATACTCGTATAAATAAACGTGCGTATTAAATCATTTATACCAAAGAAAGATAATGATAGTTTCACTACAAGCTAAATATATTGGCTTGCAGGGCACTATTCCATCAATCTCCCACTTGCCCTAAAGCCAATCACAAACGTTTCTAGGACCCATCTTTCTAAAGATGTTCTTCGAACTCATTTCATGATATAGCCTCTTTTAGTGGATCCGCTAAGTTGTCTTCCGAGTAGACGCTATCCATTACGCGCGTTAACTCTACCAATGATTTTTCTAATCAAATGGTACTTTTCTTTCAATTATGTTTAGATTTCTGGTAAGATCTCGAATGCTTTGCTTTGACAATAGCTCCAATGTTATCATAGAAGATAACCATGAGCTTCGCAATGCTAGGCACTACATCCAACCATAGGATGAAGTTTTATATCTAAACACTTTCTTAAGCCGCATTTAATGCTACATTTAATGCTGCAATATATCTTGCTTCAGTGGTTTGAATGGTTAGGGTGATTTACCGTTACCCCATTGAGGCAGGATATGTATCCATAAATGGATATATCTAATTCATCCACATCAGACTGAAAATTCGAATCAGTGAATCCTTCGAGTTTTAATTCTCCACTACCACCGTAGACCAAGAACAAATCCTTAGTCTTTGTCAAGAGCTTAAGGATATCTTTTACGGTGGTCCAGTACTTCTTCACTGGAGTTTGACTAGCAACTGCTCGCGACACTTGAGCATGTTCTACGTCTGGTCTAGTACATAGTAAAGCATGCCACATGCAACCTTTTGTTTGAAACAAAAGGTATTTGAGACATCCTCCTTTGTTCTCATTTGATGTAGGGCACATCGATTTTGGAACAAGGGATACGGGTCTCACTGGAAGCAATCCTTTCTTGGATTCTTCATACTGAATATTTCCAGTATTGATTCTATGTACTTAGATTTAGAGAGTGTCAGCATCCTTTTCTGATCTATTCTATAGATACGTATCCCAATACGCAAGATGCTTCTCCTAAATCTTTCATGGAGAATTGCATGGACAATCATGCTTTCGTCTGTGCTAATATTCCGATATCATCCCAGATAACCAGAACATTATCGACATATAAAATATGAGCTTCATCGCGCTCCCACTAATCCTTTTGTACACTCATTGTTCATGTTCGTTTTGATGAAGTCAATTGTCTTGACTATCTCATCAGAACAAATGTGAATCTAAATGGATTCAGATATCGCTAATGGAGAAAAGGTTTCATCAAAGTCTGTTCCAGAACATTGTGAATAACCCTTTTACCACTAGTCGATTCTTAGAGGTTAATACTTCTCCATTCATTCCAAGTTTGAAGATCCATTTATAACTTATAACCAACTTATAGGGATAAATCCCTTGGGTGGATCAATCAAGGTTATACCTTGTTGGAATGGATGGGATCCATTTCGGTTTGCATGGCTTTGAGCCATGCACCCGAGTTTATGTCTGACATCGCTTCTTGATAGGTCTTTGGACCACTTTCCACATTCTCGTATTCGTAAATGAAACCAAATCGCTCTGGCTCCTTACGAATTCGATCAGACCTTTGAAGAGTAGGTGTACTAGTAGGTTCAGTAAATTCTGGATTAACTCCCACTGTTTGCAGGGATGGGTCCAAATCTTGGACTTCATCAAGTTCCATGACGTTTCCATTTCCTTTGACGAGAGATTCATCAACAGAGGAACTGGTATCTAGGAGAAACGGTTGTTTCTCATTGTCGTGGAACAGGTATCCAATGGATTTCGTTGGATACCCCACAATTATATACAAATTAGATCTACTAGCCAATTTATCTCCTTTCTCGTTTCTACTATCGCCAGGAGATCTCCATGCTCAGAGGTAAGAGCACAGAGGTATTTTGCCATACCTTTCTTGGTAAAGCTTTGTAGGCACAAACTTTGAAGGTACTTTGCTTAGTATCTTCGATGCAGTCAGGAGCAGTAACCCCTAGAATGCATAAGGAAGCTTTTACAAAACTCAATATGGATCGAACAATGTTAGAATCCATCTCTTTAGACACTTCAATAAGTCGTGACGTCTTAGGAGGAGTTTGTTGTATGAGAATCTCATTCTCATCAAGATAATTGAGGAATCCTTGACAAGTATTTGCTATCTCGATTAGATCGAATGGTCGTAATACTTTGTCTTTGTCGATTCTCTACTTCGCATTGAAATACCTTTCTTGGTTTTTCAGATTTGCATCTCACTAGATTCATTTCTTACTAATGACCAGGGTCTTTAGTAAAAAGGTACGAAGTATGAGTAATCTCCTCTCACAGTAACCTTTAGTGATCCATACTCATGGATTAAATCCAGATTTTATTTGGTTCGCTCTTGATTCCCTGTGACGGGAGATCTGGTCATCTCTCCTTTGAGACATGATTCGCAGGAAGTTCATCCAAGTTCTATTTTTCAAGAAGCTTAGGTGAAACCAACTTTTGAATCCTACTCTTGGAGATGTGTCCAAGTCTAGCATACCAAAGTTATGGATTATTATCTTTGTATTAATTTGAATTTCACACATTAATTCAAATAAAATTGAGCTAATGGTTTAATTCAATTAATTTACTTCCTTTCAATTAACTTCTTTAATTGAATCCTTTTCCTTTTCAATTAACCCTTTAATTGAAACGTTGCTTAATTAATTAGATCATCTAATCAATTAAACACATCAGTGCCTTTCTTAGATGCAATGGGATAATTCGACTTATAGGCTACTTGCGTTCTTTTGACTACCTTTATGGTCGAATTAGAAGAGAATAAATTCTTCTTCATTTTACTCTTCTATGACTTTGCAGTTCACGAAGTGTAAACGATCATGATAGGTTTATCCTATTTGCCTTTTACCAATTCTTTGGTTGATTCTTGAAATGTGATCAACTTATCAAATAAGATCAGTGTATTTCAAGAGTCATTTGAATGAGCAGGAGGAGAATTTAGGAGGAAGTTAATGTTGAGATCACTTGCAGGCTTACGTTTAATTGATCCAGTTTTTCAACTAGATTGATAAAACAAAGACAGTGATCCTTGACACTAGTTCCTTTATTATTCTCGAGTTTTGAAACAATTCCTTTAGAAGTCTCGAATCATATTGATTCAAGACTACTCCTCAAAACAAGCCTTTTGAGGTGGAGGTTTGTTTCAGAAGATTGGTCCTCAAAACGGGCCTTTTGAGGTGGAAGCTTCAGACATGCTCCTCATGTTGCTTCCATAGCTCGTTCAATCTTGATGCTTATTTGAGGAAACGATCATTAAGATTCCCATACTCTATAGGTGATTCGTTTCACTTTTGAGATTCATCTTTATATGAGGAACGATCATTAATATTCCCATATTCTACGGGTGATTCGTTTCTAATATTTTGACTTATCTCGGAAGCGCATAAGGCATAGGATTGTCTTTTAAGAACATCATCCACTCTTGGAATTCAAGACAATTCTCAAGTTTCTTGCCTAGTCGATATTTTAATCCAGCTATTTTATTAGTCGAGGATAAATAGTAAAATGGATAATTACTGATATCTCAGTATCTAATTTAAAGAGAAGACAAACATTCAGTGGACTAGTTAATGAATAATACTTATAATCTACGAAGGTTGGACTTTCTATCGTAGAAGTTCTCCCACTATTTTATCGAAACAATTACCCCTTCAATTGTTCGGGAAATTCTATTTCCTAGTAGGTCTTGACGTCCCAGCGGCAATTAATTGCACCCACGACTCGTGGCCATACAACCAATTCCCCAGGTAGGCATACTTATTGCCAATTGTGTTACTCCACAACCTTCAAGCTATTTTGCCTCGGTCTTCGCACTTATCTAGCACTGCTACATCATAAGTGTTACTAATCGTTAAGTCTAACCCATCAATCGTGATGAGCAACGGGCCCGGTCGTGAGTTCTCCGTAACTAGTTATCGGTCGATCCTCACATCCCGACCAATCCTCACCCTTGTCATGTTTAGTTAAAAACAGGAGTCAAGGAATTTCACGTATTGTCCCTTTCTTCGACTCGGGTGCCAGACTCTAGATCACCTCTATCGATAAGTAGACAACATACGCTAGTCCCTATTGATGGAAGGCTTGGATTTATATAAATACTTCATTTTATTTTAATCCAATATGACTTAATATTTAATTCGAGAGGGGGTTTACTGGTGTGAAAGTTATACTAACTCTCCTCGAGATCTCACCGCTTCAATTATGCTTTATCTTTTATTACGATCTAGATTCTAGCGCGCAGCTAAATATAAATCGACAAATAAATAAAAGCCATACATACTACCACAATATGTTTTCGATCGGGAGCCTCCTATGTGGGCCATCATCGAGCCAATGATGTTGGCCCAATTGGTCAATCTAAAGGGTTCTCAAACAGGCCCTATGCTATTACACATTGTACCATGCATACATGGCCTTCTTATCTTCTTGGGCTCCCACCTTGCTTGTAAATGGGCCTCCATCCTAAACTAGGAAAGCAGTAAAGCCCTATTCTATTACAAAGGCTCAAAGTGGCCCAAAAACAATAATAGGCTCGCAGGCCCAATAAAAACCAAGCAATAAATTAAACCAATCACATCTACCCTAAGGTCAAGGCTCGTCTCGATCGAAAACCACGTAAACAGTTCACGTAGAGCAAGAAACATGTAAACATCTTTTACTTTCTTCTATCTTAATTTTAAAACATCCTTTTAAAACTAACTTCCTATGATTCTTGCTTTTTAGTCACTACTAATTATGACAAAATAAATATCCGGGTAAACAAAAATTAATTTTCTGCTCAATTTCAGAATCTGTTTTTCAACTTTTGAAAAATTGCATTTTCGCCCCTCAACTTTCGAAAATTGCACTTTGACCCCAAAACTTTTAAAAAGTTACAAAAACACCCCTGGGCAGTTTCGGGCAGCAGACCAGAAAATAAAATTTTGAATTTTGAAAATTTTTGATTTTTCAAATTGACCCCTCAAGTTTCGGTAATTGCAAAACAGCCCCTAAGTTTTCAGAAATTGCAAAACGACCCCAAAAACCGTGCGACCAGAATTGCAAGAACAGTCCAGAATTTTGAAATTTTCAGATCTCAAAAATTTCGAATTTTCAGCCCTCAAAAACCCTGATTTGCGATTTCTGCCCCAAAAGTCCTGAAGTTTTCAAAAACTATAAAAAACGGCACAGATCTTGAAAAGCAGTTTTACCCATTGATAGATCTAGTCATAACAAGCAAGAATCAATTTACAGAACATAATTATCACGTGTTCTCATACATATAATTAAACATATACGGTGAACACAATTATGTTCAGGCTTTTGTATAATAATAATGGAGTTGGCTCTGATACCACTGTTGGGATATAGCTCGATTTGTCAAACAACAAAGTGCGGAATTTAAAATTTTTCGAGGTATCCAATGGTCCCATAAAAGATGTCTCCATATTATGTATACAAAAACTTAAACAAAAACGCACACAATGAATTAACAAAGGGGGTTTTTGCGATATACCTCACCACAGGCAAGGTGGTGGAAACCTCCGGTCTTCGATTCTGATTCTGATCCGGTTCACAGGAGTGATCCAAGTGTCTCACCTCCAGGGATAGTCCACACCAATTGGATTCTGGCAACACCTCAAGATCTTAGGCTCAGAACTCGATGCAGGAGATTTGTTATTGAAGGATTGTATGAGATCTCTTGACAAATCAAGATCTAATACAATGGAGGAGGAGATCTCGGCGGCGGCGGCACCAAGGAGCTCACGGCAGCACAGTGGCGGCGGCTAGTGGTGGCGGCGGCGGCTAGGGTTTGCTTGGAGAGGGGGCGGCGCTTTTAGGGCAGAGGGAGGCTAGGGTTTTTCTTTCTTAGGTGTTAGCTTTTAAGCTCATGTAGTTCCCCTTTTATAGACTTCTTCTGACCTAGGGTTTGCAAGACTCTTTATGGGCTTTAATTAATAGAAGCCCATGTCTTGCAATCCTTCATTTAATTAACTACTTTAATTAAATGCCCAGTCCAATTAAATCAATATTTCTTTTAATTAACTTAGCAACTCAATTATTAATTAAGTTAGCCAATTAATTAATCTCCCACTTGAATTAAATACTTTTAATTCATTTAATTGATTTAATTACCTTTAAATCAATTAATTCCTTTCATGTCCTTTTATAACAGTCACCGTCCAATTGTATTGTGTGTGACCCTCTGGGTTCACCATCAACTGGCAGCAGGCCCACGAATCCCTCGTGATTTAATTTATGAACAATAAATTGTTCCGGTTAATTAAACAACCTTTAATTAACCACTCCTAGAATTAAATCCTCTATTAATTCAGGAGTACCCACACTTCATGGTCGATGTCTAGCCACAAGCCCATGAAGCCCAATTTCAGGTGAATTGATATTTGTGAACCTCGTCTCATATAATTGCCATGTACATACGGTCCTTCTATCGACTAATATTCCCGATCAAGACTTAGGGTGTGTGAATTGATCGGCACCTCTAAATTTGTCTCGATAACTATACTTTCTAATTCAGGATAATATTCCAGTGTGACCTTCTAAATTTGGAAACCCCTTTCCAAATCCGTCACCGACCACGGCCGTGGATTCCTTGGATATATTATCTAAGAATCGTATAGGAAATTCTCTCACCCATTACAGTGAGTCAATAGATTCCATATTGGTACTAACCACCCGCGTACATGTCCATACGCACCCAACCTAGGCATGTTATGACCAAGCTACGTGGCCTATACCTAGATCTAAGTACGCACTTTCATGCACCGAATTCGCCCTAGTACCTCAAGTCAAAGGACTAAATCGTACACTATTATATTCCTTGAGAAACATCCTATCACCGATATGCGTCATGCGCTTCCACAATGGGTTTCTCTGTTCGGGTCGTTCGATGCGTTCAATCTTCCATTGAACCACCTACTCGTATGCACTGGACTCAAATTCCTTGCTCATGAAACACTACAAATTCACTCCATGTGAATCATGCATACTCGTACAAGTCTTTGCGATTCCTACGATACCCCGTCTCGTTTCGGAATCTATGACTTGGAACACTTTTAAGATTACGACCTTTGAGACTGTTTCATGATTGCACTCAGTACTGAAGTGAATCGTCCCATAGTCAAATGTAATCTAAGGGTTTCAACCAATCGCTTAAATGTATTCGCGAAAGATGAAGTTGGCCATTGTTTATCCTTATACTCGTATAAATAAACGTGCGTATTAAATCATTTATACCAAAGAAAGATAATGATAGTTTCACTACAAGCTAAATATATTGGCTTGCAGGGCACTATTCCATCAGACGGTAGCTCGAAAACGAGACCATACAGATGGGATGGCGTAAACTCTTGGTCATATGGTCCTCGTAGGATTAAAGAGAAACTAAACCACCGTCTTTCCGATGAATTTCTCGAGCAGTTGCGGTCCAATCCTTACCAAACCAAGCTCCTAATTCAGGAAGGTGTTTTGCGGTTGGCTGGGTTGAGCCACTGTGATTATCCTGCCCCAACGATCAAATATTCTTATCCTGCATCCGATCAATCCTTCGAAGGATTCCTCCCTTAGTTTGGTAACTCTCCAGCTTCTGCTACTCCGCCTCTCGCCCCTCTATCTTTGGGTATGTCTTTAGCTTGTTCCTATCTTGAGGTGTGATAGATCACTAATTTAAGCTCATGCACACCTTGTATTTCCTTTGCAGGTCGAATTGTTGAGAAGTTCCGACTGTCTGCTACCGGCTCGGTTGAAGAAAAGCCATTTTATTTTGACCCGTTACCATATTCTTCCGAAAGAAGAGCCGATACAAGTATTTTAGGCGGAAACTCAGTTAATATACCAGTTACAATTCCCGATCTGAGAGGGCTCGATACTATGAGCTCCTTGAACTCTGCCACCGCTGGACCTCTTCGAACTCTGTTTTCCCCTGATACTTCTGCTCTTTCGTCCGTTGGTTATAGTCAACATTCCTGGAACCGGATTCTGGGTGTTCAGGAGTATGAGAAGATCCTGAGTTGAAAGAGGAATGCTGACCATCCAGGGCCCTCGAGGAGGGTGAAACCCTTTGGTGTGAGTTCTGACTCGGTTCCATGTCGAGAGGGTAGGTCAGAGCCTGACGTGGCAGATTTTATGGACGAACATTTCCGCGGTAACAGGGCTGCTGGATACCCTGAAGACGGGACTATTCTAACCGATCTGGACTCAGGTGGTGAGAACGAATTCGACAAGGCTACTAGAATTTATATGGCTAGTCGGTTTAAGCTGGATATGCTGCTTCAAACCGTCAAGGGTAATTTTGAGATTCTGAGTGATTTCTCTCGAACGTATCACGAGGTAAGAATCTGTCTTTCGACTCTCTTCTTTCTTTAGAGTCTCTAACATTTACTGTTAACCAAAAATTTTTCATAGGTCGGGGATTTGTTCGCTCTTCAGACCTATCGCTTAGCATTGCTAGAGCAGGAATCTCAGGACGCTCACGATGCGTATGCGCAAATTTTCGTTGATAATCAAACCCTTCGATCTCAACTGGCAGAGAGTCAACGAGAATTGTCTCAAGTGAAGAAAAAGCTGGAGAAAGTAAGTACGAAACATTCCTCCTCTGCTGAGGAAGAATTGTTATCTGTAGTCACAGAAAAGAGCGCACATGAAGATGAACTTAAGAGAATTAAGATCGAACTTGAGCAAACCCAGCAAGATTCAGCTCGCGCCTATTCTCAAGGGGCAGAAGAGGTGGAGATCCCTGCCATACGAAAATTCCTTGGTTCCCCTGTTTTCGATCCTTTAGTTCGGATGAGGATTGGCAAAATCCTCCAAACTATCTTTTATAAGGGGGTTCAACAATTGATTTCGGCCAAGAGGATCGCGTACAAAATGGAAGAGTACCTCCTGTATATGAATCCTTTCAAGAATGCCGAAGGAAAGGACTATAAAGCTTCGTCATTACCTCAAGGAACTGTGAACTGGAAAAGTCATCGTTATGCCCCCTTAGTTGAGGAGTTTGGCATTCCGATGCCTAATCCAGATTTGCTCGAGCGTTCCGACGATGATCATCCTTCTGCCTCAGGGGAAAAGAACGAAGATGTCGACATAGATGATGGATCAGATAAGGAAGACGATTGACCCTTCGATCAGACTGATCCATTAGGCAACAGCGGCGAAGATGGCGTTAGTCTGAATGCTGGGTTCGAGCATGCCGGGGGGGCGATTCATAGTCTTGTAGTTAAGAATCAAATGTATATATATATGCCCGTAATTCGTTTTCTCTTTGTGGTCGGATTTGTTTTCTTTACGATCTGGTTCGCATTACTTGTATAGTCTCATCTTTAAATATTTTGACATCATTACCTCTTCAAAGTTTGATATCTTTGTATATTATGCTCGAAATTTATTTATTCCAATGGAATCTTTCTTGAAGGTCGCGTCGATCCACTATCGTAATCATAGGGCGTAGTGCCTATAAATACGAGGATCTCTTTAAATCATTTACACTACAATTTTGCTTATAGAGATCGGAGCTCTCCCTATATATTCTGCATTCTTCAAATTTTTCGACTCACTCCCGTTTACTATGAAAAATATACTGGGCAAGGCTATCGACCCCAAAAAACTCTTGGGTGGTTTGAAGAAAAACTCGCCCAAAGAGCAAAAACCTGCCAAGGAGGCCAAACCCTCCAAATCCTCTTCTAAAACTTCTGTATCTTCCCCAAAAGCTCCTAAAGGAGGGGAAATCAAGAAAGAGAAAAGCGCTTCATCAAAGCAAACCAAGGGCAGTTGCAACAAGTCCATTTTGGACGAAGAGCTTGAGGCTGCGCTCGGGGGTTCTTCCCCGAAAGTCATCGATTCTTCGAGTGAAGACCCTGTTAGACAAAAAACTCCCATTCCTTCTTCGAACAAAAGGCCTTATTCCGATGGGGTCACTCCCATCGAAGCTTTGCAAAATCTTGCTATTGGTAGCAAACCACCCTCTGATGATTCTTCACCCGTCCCCCCAGCAGGAGGTTTTAGCAAAAAGCCTAAGTTGGAGATTAGTGGAGGGGCGTCTGCTGAACCTTTAAGAATTGACAATCCTTCCGAACCCCACGTTGACTCCGCCCCTCCGAAAGCTACTCCTTCCCCGCCCAAGGAGTCGAAAGACGGGTCTACTTCTAAGGCTGATCTCATAGATAGTCTGTTGCGGGTTGACCTTACTTCTTCCGAAACTGACATGTCCAAGGAGAGAAATATAGAAGAAGTGTTCGAGTCTGGGTCGCACTTCCTGTTTCAGGTTTAATATATATATATATTTTTTTTTTTACTTTACTGAACTTTTTTAACAGGCCGGACAGGATTTTATCGAACTTAAAACGCTTGCTGAGCGGGAAACAAATCGGCATGCTGCTATTTCCCTCGAGCTGGAGGAGAAGAAAACCGAACTCGACCGCGTCTTTGCGGAGAAGCTCGCTTTAGAGAGAGAGAAGACTGCTAAAAAATAAGGAGAAGAAATCCACAAGAAGCTGAATGAGGAGCTCGAGAAACTGAAAAGTCTTCACGAGCAGGAGAAACAAGATTTCGGGCGTCGAGAAAAGGAGGCTTACAACCGTGGATATGAAGCGGGATATGAGGCTCGTAACGCTGAGCTTCGAAAGATTTTCTCCGACAACAAACTTCTCTAGATGTTGTCTTTTATTTATCCAGACTTGCTGTATGGCCATATTGTTTTACTTTTGTGTGATCATGAATAATTTCTGATATTTTATCCTCTATGGTTTGTAATAATCTATTTATTTCTCGGATTGCATGCTCTTGTATAATTTCATGTGCTCTTTTTCAAAACTATCCTTTAGTTTTCGTTCGAACTTGCAGTCCTCACCCTCGGAATTCTTGATCTTCGACCTTGGTATATTTACTCTGCTTATTTTCCAAAATCAGATCACTTACTCTTCCCACTCAAATTCTCGGGAAGCGTAACAGTCTTTTGATCTCGACCGTTCCCTTTGCTTTCTGCTAACCGTTAGATTTTTGAAAATAGTACTCATAAATGGGGTTCTTCATTTTGTATCCTTATAAAATTATTTGAAAGCAGATTCCTTCGACCATGCTGGTTAAAAGATCTTGTTGCATGGCCCAATATTTTGAATTTCGAGTTAGGACCTATTTTGCAGATCATAGGCTAATTAGCACTTTAATCTCGACTAGGATATCTGCAGGCGAACGCTATTCCGACCTTGGAGGCCAATAAGCTTTATTGCTGACCATCCACAACCCAGGCAGTCCCCACGACTTTCTGTGGTTTAGGAGAAGCTCAAGCATCAAGTTTTTTAAGGGTCTCCAGCGGTTTGTTCGGTTCTTCCTTGAGGATGTTAGGGGTGAAGCTTCGAGGATCGAGGTCCTCAATAATGTATTCGCGTTACACCTAGAAAAAGATGTATTACCCCTCTCCTTTTTGAAGAATTATAAATAAAGACAAAAGCCTGTTGGCTTGACAGGCTCCTCCAATTCGAGTAAGGACATTATCGTCCGCCAAAAATTTCATAGGATTGCCTGGTTACGAAGTTCTTCTCACTTTCGGATATATAGATTAGTGCTTTGTCAATGTTCTCGAGATTGTAAAAAGTACTAATATCAAAAGATTAGTCTGATATGTAATAGGAGTTGACTTCTTGTAACTTGTAATTGCTTGATATGTCAAGCTCGAAAATTAATAGTCTTTTTTATCGATCCTCATGATCGCTTTACTCAAATGTTGTACTTCATTGGTCTCAGCCATCCTCGGACTAATTACTGATAACGCTTTCTTTATAAGCTATACTCTGAATTTTTTTTTTTTTTAATGATTCTCTTTTGATGACTGGAACTGAATTTATAACGAATTCGAACAGGATGAACTCGAGCAGGAATAATTTTGACATTTTCTTCACTTATCCCAAACGGTTTCTGTATTCTCGGGAACCGTAACGATCGGCGCATTTATTGCTTGTATCTCAGCCGTTAGTATTATCAAATCTGAGTCGTCGATTGCCTTTTCCTTCCACTATATATAATTCCGTAGTTACCTTCATATTTTTACATTTCAGTAATTGTTTTGATCGGCTCTATGATTGAGCTTTTACTTCCTTTGACTACTATGTTTCGCTTTCTATCTTCAATAGCACGTTTTGAGGTTCGAGTTCGAACTATTTTCCTTCATTATTTTGGCTGCCTCTCGTGGTGATTTACTTCGACTAGGGTATCAACAGGCGAAAAGAATTGCGACTGGGGTACCGGCAGGCGACCAGCTCTCTCTGATTCCATCCATTTAGGGCCTGTTCGAACTCTTGTATCCTGTCAATCCACCCAGTCGGATAGTGGGTCGACTCGTGGGAGTTTTCCTGCACTCGATCTCAACCTGTTCGAGATGCTATTTGAAGAATGTTGCCTTCGGGTTTGGCAGGAATAATTTCAATTGGAGTTGCTTCTCTGTCTTTCGACCTAGTCCGGCGTGGAGCCATCATCGAGGAAGCGATAGATGAAGGGTAGAAGTGTTTTTCCAGCCCCGCTTTCCTCCTTTGATAACAAAAATATGCTAGCGTAGGGTTAATTATTCACAATAGGATTACATTAAATGTAAAGTTTCAGCTTTGCTCGATTTTCCCTGTTGTAATCATGAATTCTCTTGTAACTGTTTGAAAGGTCACGAATGAAATATTTATTTCCTTTGTCATTCTTACTTGTTAATCTGCCGATTTGCTTCTGTAAATAGCAACCGAGCATCAATTTCTTTGCCTCAAAAGTATGAACGACAAGTGCTGTCCCGTAGCGACTTTGATAAGTAATAATAAAATATTAGCTTTCTAATGATCGGACATCGACTATATAATCGACCTTTGATTGAACTTCGCCCTTTAATATCCAGATACAAACGATAATTGACGTTTTTCGCCGATCTCATTCGTTGATAGGGTAATCAAAAATTAATAATACTTGGATAGAAATTGACGACCTTAGCAGATCTCGATTGCGGTAGTTCGAAATAGGATATTATCGGAATTCTTGGATATCGATAATTTGCACTTAGGGTCTTAACAACAGCCTTCGCCCTTATGATTTATTTCGATCTAAGGGGCGTAGCAACAGCTTTCACCCTTAGTCGAATGAATAATCGTGGAGAAACATCATGATAGAATTTAAATTGATCTCGAATAATAACTACGATCTAAGGGGCGTAGCAACGGCTTTCACCCTTAGTCGTATAAATAATCGTGGAGAAATAACACGATAGAACTTGGATTGATCTTGAATAATAACTTCGATCTAAGGGGCATAGCAACGGCTTTCACCCTTAGTCGTTTCAGAGCATTTTTAGCCCGAGGGTCGTAGCAACAACTTTCACCCATTTAATAATTTCGATCTAAGGGGCGTAGCAATGGCTTTCACCCTTAGTCGTTTCAGAGCATTTTTAGCCCGAGGGTCGTAGCAACAACTTTCACCCATTTAATAATTTCGATCTAAGGGGCGTAGCAACGACTTTCACCCTTAGTCGTTTCAGAGCATTTTTAGCCCGAGGGTCGTAGCAACAGCTTTCACCCATTTAATAATTTTGATCTAAGGGGCGTAGCAACGGCTTTCACCCTTAGTCGTTTCAGAGCATTTTTAGCCCGAGGGTCGTCACCCATTTTATTTTTTCGATCCAAGGGGCGTAGCAACGGCTTTCACCCTTGGTCGATCTTTGAGGGTCATAGCAACAGCTTTCACCCTTTTCAATAATAGATAGAGACAAGTAGAGATAGATAATAGATGAATAGAGATCAATGACATCGGAATAAGGCGAATAAATATGAATATTGGCGAGATGAGTTTCCACTGAAGATATAACCCTGAACGAAATAAATCTTGACGAAATAATAGTCTTCTTTAATCATGAGAAAAGATGAACCATAGCGAAACAGCAAATAGTAAATAACCTTAGAACTTAATAAATAATCCTAATGTTTTGTTAAGAAAAATTCTTTGCGAAGTTTTTGATTTGCTTGATCCAATGCCCTTTGCTCTCTATTGTTGTCTGAAAGTTCCCCAGTTTGATTTTTTCCAAACGGTTCCTCATTTATCGAGAATTGTAACGGTCGAAGAATCTCATCCATTAACTTCGCGGATCCTATGCCGTTGGATTTTATTCAAATTTCACTATAAAAGGTAGTAGTACCTTTGGAGATGTCTCATTCGTTGCGCCGGCATTTTATTCGTCCGATCATGGCGATCAAGATCATTGTTCAATTAATTCAACTATTTGAGCTCAGACTTCGAACAATCTTTAAGTGGAATAGTCTTCTAACCCGACCTTGCTTAGAATATCGACAGGCAAATACAATTTCTATCTAGAAGGCCAATAAGCCAGAATCACGGAGTCCGTAGGTCATTGCGCAGGTCCTCGAACAGGGACCTGTTGCTACAATGCATTTAGGAAGACATACTTGGGAGAGAACGATCAGAATACATGTACCCGAAAAACCGTGCGTTCGCCCCTTTGTCTTCGGAAGATTGTAAATAAAGTTAAAAGCCTGCAGATCGAAAGGAGATTCCATGCTCGGAGCTAAGTTACTTCGAATAAACGATAGAAGAGGAGAGCGGAAATTTCATTTGGTTATTATGTAATATATTAGCTTGTGCTATGCTCGAAACGTATCTCCTCATATTTTTTCTTTTGAACTCTTGTATCTTTGTAATAATATTCATGAATTGAATTTTCTCTTTTCCTTGATGATAAAATAGAGCACAATCAGACACGATCTTATCTTCAATAACCCAACCTCGAATATCTAAAATTAATAAGGAAATAACCGAACAATGGTCTCTCGAGTGAGCAACAAGCTAATATCTTGTAGACTTGAAATTAATAAAGAACTCGTTGTAATTGACCCTTGCTATTGCCGAATCCCCAGAGCTATCGAAATTTTTAGCTCAAGAATTTTGTTCGAGTAGATCAATCATAGCTTTTTCGGCTCAAACATCATTAGTCGGTCGTAAAAATAGCGGTTTCATATTTAGAATATCATGTGCACGAGGGTTGAACTTTTAGACAAGTGTTCCTGATCCTTGGGCTATTTTTCGAATAGGATAGTAAGTAAAACATTTGTTCGAATGAACATTTCGAATAAACCTTTCTTTGCTCATTGTTAGATCGTACGTTCTTCTTACCAAACAGGACCCTATTCTTCGGGAAATATACCGGTCAGTTCATTTAATACATACATCCTAACCGTTTGCGATCTGTTATCTGGGCCGTTGGTTCAAAACCCTTCACCGCTATAAATAGGTCCACTTATTTACACGACATTCCCCACTTTTCCCTTTATGCTTCCTCCGATCCCCATGGGTCGAGTTTTAGATTTGATTCATACTATCTCCCCGATAAAGAAGTTTGAGATTAGACTTCGAACCCTGTTTTCCGATCTTAACTCCTTTGGTATAAGCTTTTTCGCTTAGAATATCGACAAGTAAAAGAAATCGCGCCTAGAATACCGACAGGCAACCTGTTTTCCAAAATATATCTTATCTGGTGCGGGTTAGAATTCCGGTCTTCTGGCGTAGCATCTGATCGGGCAGCTGGTTAATCTTAGAGGAATTCTTTAAATCTGAAGCATCAGCTTCCTCGAGGGCTTTCTTGAAGTATAGTTCCTTCGAGCTTGCTTGGGGCGCCTCCGCTGAGATAACCCTTCGCTGCACCGGTTCGGATTAACCTGTAAATAATGATTGAGTATTTCAATCATTATTTACAGATGAAGACCTAAGGTCGGTCTGAAGCCTTGGAGAGGAGCTTCGATCCGACTTTCATCCCGTACGAAGACGGATGTGCGACACGTGGCTAGTGATGATCATGAAGAATCACTGCTGAGTTCTGCATCTGGAGCGATCTAATAGGGATGATGGCCGAATATTTATCAGGATAGAATTACTCGTATAACTTGTAGTAGGGTAGGAGTGATTGTACTGTATTTCTTGAGCTCGAATTATATTCGAAGCTTCGCTTGTAACTTGTTCGAAGAACATCAATAATAAAGCTTTATTTCTTGTTCGAATTTTCTTGTTTTATTCCGTCGTCTTTTCTATTTCTCTGATCGAATTTGAGTGAGGCTTGCAGGAACTTATAGTTATCGTGAAGTTATATATCCCTTCCCTTTGGGATCGAGAATTTCTTTTTGCGATCGAACTATAGCCCACCCTCGATTGCGACTTCGGGGACTTGTTGCCGTTGTACGGACATTTTTTGATATTCATATTTAGAGATTATCATCGAGCAACAGAATGTAACTACTTCTATTCCAACTGATCGGGAAAACCATCAGATAATTGATAATAATTTGACTCGCATAATTTAACCTGAGATCACTAAATATGAAGATCGGAAAAATAAATCCCGAGCCTTAATAAGTTGCAACTCCATAGACTTTTCATGATCTTTTGACGTTGACCGATGATCGAATTAATTTGATCTTGGCTAGTTGAGAACAATATTCGTGAAGTTTATTCATTTATAAACAGAGAACTTTTACCTTTGCTCCGCTGGTCGGAGGATCGTCGCTGAAAACAAATGGCGGTTGGTGAGTCGCACACGACAGATCGTCGGGCTCAATATCGATCGAATTCTATGCTCCCGCTGCCTGGGAAGACTCTCCTGTGATATATCTATTTCTCCTCGTGGTAGGCATATTTCGATTTAATACTCGAATAAGGCCTCACGATGGGCGCCAATTGATCTTACGCGTTTTCGTATGTTCGATTAAGACATTATGTGATGCGGTATAATGCTAAATAATAGAAGAAAAAGATCAATAATATTTGTATTCGATATAACTGAGTACAAATTACAAGTATTGAGAGTCCTATTCGAGCATTACTGGATGCCGTACAAGCTAGAGGGTGAAATACACACAATCTAACCTATGCTATTTATTCCCAAGTGAGTCCGAGCAGCAGTCTCGAAGGAAGAGCACCCGGGAAGTCGTCCCGTCGTCATAAATGCTTGGGTTATTTATAGCTGAGTTGATGGGCTTGGGCCTGGGCTCGGCCCAATAGTAGTCTTCGACCTCGGATTCTCTTTATAGGCTCGGAACAGTTTATTTCAAAACCCTGGCTCGGCTCGGTGTTTCTGGGGACGGGAATTGGTGTTATTCGATCCCCATCGAGCTAGCGAGAGTAGGGGATCCAAATTGCCCCTCATCATTATGTGTATGAGAACGCGTGATAATTATGTTATGTAGATTCATTCTTGCTTGTTATGACTGGATCCATGATTGTGTAAAATTGCCTTTTAAGATCTGTGGCAAATTTATAGTTTTTCGAAAAATCAGGACTCTTTGTGCTATTATCGCAAATCGTGTAAATTAGGGCTGAAGATTTAATTTTCTGTTTCTGGAATTTTTTGAAAAATATGGACTGTTTGTGAAATTCTGATCGCACGTGTTTTTGGGCTGTTTTGCAATTTCTAAAAATTCAAGGACTGTTTCGTAATTTTCAAAAGTTCAAGGGTCAGTTTGCAAAATTCGAAAATTTTAAGGATTTCAAAATTTTATTTTCTGGCCCTTCTGTCCGAAAACTGTTTTGGGGGTATTTTGTAACTTTTCAAAAGTTTTGGGGTCAAAAGTGCAATTTCCAAAAGTATAGGGGCCGAACTGCAATTTTCAAAAGTTGAAAAATCAGAATCTATATTTAAGGCACAAAACTTGTTTTGTTTACCCGAGAATTTATTTGTCATAATTAGTAGTGACTAAAAAGCAAGAATCATAGGAAGTTAGTTTTAAAGGGTAGTTTTAAAATTAAGAAAGAAATACGTAAAAGTTGTTTGCATGTTTCTTGCTCTACGTGAACTGTTTACGTGGTTTTCGATCGCGCGGAGCCTTGCCCTTAGGTTAGATATGATTGGTTTAATTTAATGCATGGTTTTTATTGGGCTTGTGAGCCTGTTATTGTTTTTGGGCCACTTCGAGCCTTTGTAATAGAATAGGGCTTTACTGCTTTCCTAGTCTAGGATGGAGGCCCATTTACAGCAAGGTGGGAGACCAGGAGGAATTGAAGGCCATGTATGCATGGTACATTGTGTAATAGCATAGGTTCTTTAAGTACGTTTTAGATTGACCAATTGGGCCAACATCATTAGCTCGATGATGGCCTGCATAGGAGGCTCCCGATCGAAAACATATTATGGTAATATGCGCGCTAGAATCTAGATCCTAAATAAAAGATAAAGCATAATTGAAGCGGTGAGATCTCGAGGAGAGTTTCTTTAAACTTTCAAAACCGAAAATTCCCCTCTCGAATAAATATTAAGTCACATTGAGTTAAATTTAAAATGAGGTTTTATAAATCCAAACTTATCGATGGAGGTGATCCAGAGTTTGGCACCCGAGTCGAAGAAAGGGGCAATACACGAAATTCCTTGATTCTAGTTTTTCTAAAACTCGACAAGGGTAGGGACTAGTCGGGACGTGAAGATCGACCGATAACTAGTTACGGAGAATTCATGACCGGGCCCGTTGCTTATCATGATTAATGGGTTAGACTTAACGCGTAGTAGCATTTATGATGTAGAATTGCTAGATAAATGCGAAAAATGAGGCAAAATAGCTTGAAGGTTGTGTAGTAGACACAATTGGTAAAATGTATACCTACCTAGGGAATTAATTGTATGGCCACGAGTCGTGGGTGCAACTAATTGCTGCTGGGACGTCAAGACCTACTAGGAAATAATTTTTCCTGAAACTAGAAGGGGTTATTGTTTCGATAAAAATAGTGGGAGAACTTTTTCGATAAAAAGTCCAAATTTCGTTAATTATAAGTATTAATATTAAACATGTCTGCTTATTGTTGTCTGTTTTATTGTTAGCCATTCACCATCCACTGTCCCGTTCAAACGATACTTAGTGCGTGTTAGAAACGAATCAACTTTGGGAAGTATGATGTGCAATTACCTTCACGAAACAACCATGGCTAAGTTTAACAATGTTAAGGAATATTGTTGTTACTTAACCAAGATGTTCAAACGAATCAAAGGGTTTGGAGCCCAAATGATTCTCGAAGATGAGATAGAGATTACTCTACATGGTCTTTCTGACACCTTCACTCATTTCATGCAACATTGTGATATTCCGCCTGATGGAATTGAAACAAAACAATTGCATGAGTTAGATAAATATGAAGGAGCTCATCTGCAAGGATTTGGACTGTATGAAGCAAATTGCCCTCTGTGTAAGAACGAAAAGAAAATAAGGAAGCTCACTGAAAAGGAATTCCTGGATAGACTTAACTACGGTATGACTTTAAGTTATACATCTGTTAATTCTTTTTGATGTAAGACATCTGATAAAACTTTCATGTCTGTAAAAGAGTTTACAGGAGATGACAGTATTCCCTCTACACCTAAAAGGAGGAATTTCCTTGAAAGGAAGATGCAAGCAGTGCAGAGAGAGTTGAGGGAAAACGAATTCAGGGACTGGGTCAAGGAAAAACTGAACCTAGACATTCCTTTTTAGCAAAAAAAGTTTTACTTAGTTTTTCGTATTAGCATGAGTTTTTAGTTTTAGTTTATTTTGAGTATTATTTCAAACTTTGTACAAGACTTTATTGCTTTACCATTGAGAATGGAATTTATTTAATTAAAGCTATTTAACTTTGTACAAATGTTGATGCTTTGAAGCATAGAAAGAAAACAATGATAAACGAATCAAAACTTCGTAGACTATATGTTGAATCGAAAATAAGGAAAAAAAGAACAAAGATAATCGTCTGCGCTTGAAATGTTTATTTTTGATATTCTTCCTAAAGAAAGATTTGAAAGAAAGGTTTTAATCTACTGCTCTTGAAATAAGGAACTTGGATGAACTCACAACCTTCAAATCTCGAAGGAATAATGACCGAAATAAAGGATCGTTAAGGCATTCCAAACATTTCAATCGATGAGAACTAAAAGCACTAGTTCAAAAGGATGCTACTTCATATATACTTACGATTTCAATCGTCAAAGTGTATGTGTACTTTATTGAAGTACAATTCTAAAACTATTGAAGTAATTCAATAGACGTTTTGGAAATGAAGTAACTAAGTGCATTATGTCAAAAGCATTTTGATCTAATCAAACTTGCTGAAACATAAGCAACTAACTCCTCGATTATCTATAAGACGAGAATAGAATTCTCATGAAGCAAATCAAAGATGGAATCGAACTTGGTTCAATTCACGACAATGATCTTGCTAAATTCCTTTATTCACATTAGGGGATAGCCTCCCCTGACTCTCCAAAATACTTGGTCTAGTACTTTTTGAAGTGAGTCCTTACACCGCCATGTCATTTAAGACATAAATATACCCTTATATGAGAAATTAGATGGTAGATCTGATTCATATAATGTTTGTGGGGTATCCAACGAAATCCATTGGATACCTGTTCTACGACAACGAGAAACGAAAGTATCTCGTAAGAATCTTATTCCTCTGTTGACGAATCCTTGTCAAAGGAAATAAGGAATGTCATAGAACTTGATGAAGTCCAAGAACTGGACCCATCCCCATGAACAGTGGGAGTAAACCCTGAAACCTGCCGAACCGATCCATGCACAAATAATTAGTAATCTAATCAAATTCGTAAGGAACTCAAAATTCCATTTTACGAAATTGAGAAATTGGATTTTAATCCAAGATTACAAAGAGACTAAGGGATATGGCATGAAGCCATAAGATTCAAAGTGGAGAATTTGACTCGCCTAATAGCGATAGGTCATTCTTCAAAAGTCCTTTTGGGACCAATGAGAATACCTTCTTCATTTGCAACGTCAAAATCCATTTCGAAACTATTAGCCATAGAAAGGTGGTTTTCACTACCGAAGAATGACTATTGGATATGAATCCTGCATCTCACAATTGACAATTGATGAGAAGATCTCTATTCAAATCCAAAGGTCAATCCATGACTTTTTCAAACTTGGAACATGCAACTTGATAAGTCAATCAAGAATGTTGAAAGAGTCAAAAGGCATATGGATTCCAATTGTGCAAAAGGATCAGGGGGAGTGTAATTGAGTTTGAAACGCAACAAGATGATGTTTTGTACATCAAACATGATATAAGAATATCAGAATAGCATAGACGAAAGCGTGTCCTTCACGCAATTCTCCATGATAAGATTTGAGAATTACATCTCACGTACTGGCAATACGTATTTATAGAGATAAAAGCGAAGTAGATGTTACAATTCACCGAATCTAAGTACAAAGACTATATATTGATTAAATTCAATATGGAAGAATCCAAGAAAGGATTGATTCCAAAGAGACAAAATTTCTCTTACTTATTTAATTAGCCCTACATATAAATGAGTAAAGAAGTAACTGTCTTAAGAAACCTTATGCCTTGGCATTTGGATTGCATGTAGCATGCAATGTCTTGTACTAGACCCGACTCATCAAATGCTCTGACTTTTCAAGAGCTACTTATAGTCGAACGCCAGTAAAGGACACTGGACTACCATAAATGCGATCCTCGAAGATAATTAAAGGATATAATGCTGGTCTGTGGTAGTAGTGGAGAATTGAAAACTCGAAGGATTTAGTGATTCGAGATTTCCAGTCTGAAGTGGATGATTTATTCTGTCTCAATGCAGCAAAGGTAAATTGGAAGAAATTCCAATAGTATACCATTGCCAACTCAAACAGAATATACGCACCATTGAGATGCTGCACAAGAGAAAGTGTTTAGATGAGAAACATTCATCCAATGATTGGATGAATTACCTAGCATGGAAAAAGCCTATCATAATCTTAACCGATTTAGATAAGGCAATTGCTCAATGAAAGGAAAACGAGATTTCACCGATGATCTGAACACAATATCATATGATTGAACAAATCATAGGTAGCTGAGACACGTAGAAGTACTACGTTATCTCAACAAGGACAAACTTAGCAGATCCACTAATCAAGCTCTTTCACAAATGGGTTCGAGGGACATCTTGGTATAGATGGGTCTTAGAAATGTTGTGATTGGCTTTAGGGCAAGTGGGAGATTGATAGGATAGTGCCCAACAAGCCAATATTAATTAGCTTGTTGAAGTACTATTTTCTTATGGTTTATAATTAATACGCCCGTTCATTGATAGTACATGAAATTGAACAATGGCCAACTTCATCTCTCGCGAACTTATCTAAGCGATTAGATGAAATCCTAAGGTCACAATAGACTATGGGACGATTCACTTCAGTGCTGAGTGCAATCATGAAACAGTCTCAAAGGTCGTGATCTTAAAACCGTTCCAAGTCATAGATTCCGAACGAGACGGGGTATCGTAGGAATCGCCAAGACTTGTACAAGTATGCATGATTCACATGGAGTGAATTTGTAGCGTTTCATGAGCAAGGCATTTGAGGCCAGTGCATATGAGTAGGTGGTTCAATGGAGGATTGAACGCATCGAACGACCCGAACAGAGAAACCCATTGTGGAAGCGCATGACGCATATTGGTGATGGGATGTTTCTCAAGGCTTATAATAGTGTACGATTTAGTCCTTGGACTTGAGGTGCTAGGGCGAATTCGGAGCACGAGTGTGGGTACTTAGATTTAGGTACTGGTCACGTAGCCTTGCCACAAAGTGCCTAAGTTGAGTGCGTACTAGTACTAAGAAAGGATCTATCGACTCATCCTGATAAGGTGGGAGAATTTCCTGTACCTTCTTCGATAATATGTTCCTAGAAATCCATGGCCATGGTTGGTGACGAATTTGGAAAGGGGTTTCCAGATTTAGCAGTCACACTGGAATTATTATCCAGAATTAGAAAGTAGAGAATCGAGATAATTAGAGGTGCCGATCAATTCACACACCCTAGGTTTCGATCGGGAAATTAGTCTTTAGAAGGACCTTATGTACATGGCAATATAAGAGGTGAGGTTCACAATTATCAATTCACCTTTAATTAGGCTTCATGGGCTTGCGGCTAGACATCGACCATGAAGTGTGGGTACTCCTGAATTAATAAGGAAATTAATTCTGGAGTGGTCAATTAAAAGTTATTTAATTGATCGGAGCATTTAATTGCTCGTTAATTAAATCACGAATGTCGTGGGCCTGCTGCCAATTGATGGTAAACCCAGAGGGTCACACACAATACAAATGAATAGTGACAGTCATTAAGGGATGCAATTGATTTAAAGTTGTTAAATCAAAGTATTTGAATTAAGGTATTAATTCAAATGGGAGAATATTAATTAGATACCTAATTGATTAATGTTTAACTAATTAATTGAGGTTATCTGATTTATTATGAAGTTAATTGAAGTTATTAATTAATTGAAAGATTAAATAATTACCCAATTTTAGGATTGGATAATTATATGGGTTGATTTGTGATAATCCTGAACTTAGGGCATAAGGGGGCGAATTTTGGCAAAGAAGGAAAAAGAGTTATAATTCTTGGAAAACAAGTAAGAAGTGATCTTTCAAATCTCGCATTCCTAAGTAGATAAGGAATGAATATTTGATTGAAATGGGAAGAAGATATCTTCTAAGAGAAGGACGCTACTCTTATAAATATTTCTTCTCATCTATTCATTCAAACACAAGAAAAGTTTAGAAAAGAACAAAGTTACTCTGCTGAAAATAAGAGAGAAAACCGATTTGCATAAGAGAGAAAATCATATTTTGGCACAAAGTATTTTTTATTTACAAAATCGCCCTATAACTTTCGCCCCAACCCTAGTCGCCCGAACCAACTCGGCCGAACCCAACCTGGACGATCCTGAATTGGCCGAACCTAATCTGATCACATAAGTCCTGTGATTTGTCTTCTTCCATTAGATCTCACGATCCAGATCCAGATCTAAATCTTGATCAAGATCTACAGAGTCCTTTACTGACAAACTTTCAAGATCCAATTCGTAGCCTACGATTTGGGGGTGTCACTACAATCCAGTTGGTGTGGATCAACTTTGGAGATGAGACACATGGATCACTCATTGTGGATCGAACGAAACGCCTGGAGGTAACCACCACCGAGCTGTGGTGAGGTAAATCGCAATAATAGGGACCTCGAAAAATAACTGTGGAGAATGTTTTATGGGACTAATAGGGACCTCGAAAAATTTTAAATTCCGCACTTTGTTGTATTGACAATCGAGCCCAAACTAGAAATATCCCAACAACAATAAATTGTTCCGAACTCCCATCGAACTTCTTGTACACACATGACTCATATACGTTCTTGATGAAGCCAAATTCCTTGACTGTCTCATCAAAACGTTTGTTCCATGTTCGGGGTTTTAGGCCATAGATTGACCTTTGAAGTTTGCAAACCTTATGCTCACTTCCTTTAGATGTAAATCCTTTTGGCTGTTGCATAAAGATTTCCTTATCAATGTCTCCATTGAGAAAAGCGGTCTTTATATCCATTTGCCATATCTCGTAGTCATACCACGCGGCTATGGCTAATAGTATCCGAATGGATTTTGACATCGCCACCGGGGAGAAGGTTTCCTCATAGTCTATACCAAGCATTTGAGAATTACCTTTTGCCACAAGGCGAGCCTTATGAGTCAATATCTCTCCATTCATTCCAAGCTTGCGCTTGAAGATCCACTTATAGCCTACATGGATAGTTCCCTCAGGTGGATCAACCAAGGTCCATCCCGTGTTGGAATGCATGGAATCCATTTCGGATTGCATAGCTTCCTGCCACGCACCCGAGTCTATGTCTGACGTAGCTTCTTCGTATGTCCTTGGATCACTGTCCAATTGATCATTCTCGTGGATAAAGCCATACCTCTCAGGCTCTCTACGAACTCGATCGGGCCTTCGAAGTACTGGCGTACTAGATGGTTCAACGGGTTCAGGATCAACTCCCACTGTTTGTGGGGATGAGTCCACTTCCTAGACTTCATCAAGTTCTACGGATATCCCGCTTCTTTTAGTGAGGAAGTATTCCTCTAAGAAGTGGGCGTTCCTAGAAACGAATGTCTTTCCTTCTGTAGGGTCGAAGAATAGTTATCCAATGGATTCCTTTGGATACCCCACAAATTTGCACAAACTAGATCTACTATCTAGTTTATCTCGTTTCTTGTTTCTAACATAAGAAGGAGATCCCCATACTCGTAAATATGAGTATACGGGTGCTTTAACAAACTATTCTTGGTATGGCGTCGTCGGCACCAACTTTGAAGGCTGTTGGTCCCAACTGGTCAGATGAGGTCTAGAGGGGGGGGGGGGGTTGAATAGACGTCTGAAAATTTTATCAAAATTTAAGTTTAAAACTTTTGTTTAACTGTCAGCAGACTAAGCTGTTATAGAACAGTAGGCTGACTAAGCTGATCGCGAACAAATCTTTGAACAGCACAGTAGACCACTAATTCGATAATCACTTAGCTGATTTAGTCAAAATCAATTTTAACACCAGAATACTTGCAGCGGATATTTTAAGTGTTTTTCACAAGCAAGCTTGGTAGATTGAAAGATTTTATCCCCAGTTTTATCAAACTCCTTAAAAATCTTTTCAAACAGTTTTATCAAAGTGTTTTTATGCAAACTGAAAATATGCAAGTAAAAATGCAAAGTAAAAACACAAGAATTTTTATAGTGGTTATATGGATGTAAATCCTTTAGTCCACTCTTCCAATTCACACAGATCTTGGGTTATACTATAATCACGAAGTTTACAGTATACTCTGCTTGTGTCGAACAACAAATGAAACGACCACAAGTGCACAATTGAAAATCACAAAAAAGACCTATTCTACAGAGACTTATCACTCACAAAGACGGATATGAACTCCTCACAACACTCTCTTTTCACAGATTCACTCAGAAAATGTAATCGTTTTGCGTCAACAAGCTTCTGTCAACAAATGACTTTAGCAGGCGAGTGAACTGTTCTTAAGCTTCTTGAGACTTAGAAAATATTCTGGTTCGGATAATCTCTAAGTTGTTGTGTTGTTATTTTCTCTTCGTCTCTCCAGCTATTTATACTCACAGATTTAAAAAGTGTCCATTGAAGAGAGACACAATTTGAATTTCTTGGTTTCTTGTCCTTAATTTCCGCGAACGGCTCTCTGCACAGTGACAGTACTGCAGACCGTACTTTCTGTCAGGCAGCATTTAATGCACCGAGCTGATACGAGGTATTTCTTTAATCATTTGCCATTAATATCCTCGGTCTTCAACATTTATTACTCTAAGGGCATTTATTACCGTTGGGGAGACTTCCTAATCCTTTCCACTTGGCTGATGAGAACACAAGTCTGATGACTGAACAGAGCTGATCTCAAACTTGAACAAATCTGATTTGAGTCGGCCGATCTTCACCAGTCTGATTTCTTTTCTTCAGCAGATCAGTAGTCTTCGGGACCTTGAATATTTGACCCTTCTGATTTGTCTTCTAACTTGGTCAAAATTCTTCTAAGGGTTTTAACTAAGTTGTCCATACTTAGCTGATCATGATGTTTTGGAAATCACCAAAACCTCCCTTAACTTCTTTATTTTTAATGCACTCTATCTTCATCTTCATCCAACAATTTCTTTATGCTTCAGCTTCTTTAATTTTCCTCTCGATGCGTTCTATGTTTTTGTACTTGACATATGGATCAAGTTGCTCTTCAGGAGTGTCCTTAGATGCAGCCAATTCTTTGTCAGACTTGACTGGTTCCTTAGCTTCTTCTTCTTCTTCAGCAGCTTGTTCATCAGTTTCTTTGTTATCAGCTTCTCCATCTCCTTCAACTTTTTCTTCAAGTACTCATTCCTCTGGCTCTTTTGGTTTCTCATGAGCAGCAACAGAGTCTCCTTGAGTACTTTGAACAGTTGTCTCTTCCCTTTTCTCTTCCCCCTTTTTGTCATCATCAACAGGGTTTAGCTCAACATCTTGGATTTGGGCAGCAGTGCATAATCTTCTGATGTTCTGATCCATTAAGTCCTGTCTTGTACTTAGATGATTCAGAGTAGAATTGATGGTTCCAGATTGATCATTGATGCAGTCAATATTGAGTTCTAAGGTAGAGACTTCTTGATGAATTTTATTGGCAGTGGCCTGAACTTCCGCAACCAAAAACAGGTTCTTTACAGTCTCTTCATTACTAACTTTGATGAATGTGTCAGTCAAATGAGCAATACTATCTTCACTTCTCTTGAAAACAATATGAAAATGACCAACATCAGCTTTGACATCTTCAATGCTTCTGTTCATGTCCAGAATGCTCTTGGTCAGCATAAGGAGATTATCTTGTGGAAGTGGGAAGTTGTCAATGGCATCCTTAACCATTCTTGCATTCTCCTCATGCATTTGCTTCATCAGCATCCTGTTCCTCTCTTCCATTTCCTTAAGCGAATTTTCAAGCATCATATGGAAGGATTCCATCAGTGATGAGTGCATATCAGCTGTTGGAATAGAGGGTGATGCAGTCTGATCTTCTTCCTGGTGGACAAAAGCATCTTCTAGAACAGCTTCTTCATCAGTCTTTTCCTTAGCTTTCCACTCAATAGCTAAAGGATCATTTGCAGCAGCAGACTGTTCCTTGACGTCTTCAAAGATCTTTGTAACAATAGTGTCATCCTCAGTGAAAACAGTAGTCTGGCGGATTCTCTTTATATAGGTAGACTATTTGCAGCAGATGTCTTCACTTTAGGCAACTCTTGATACGTTTTTTTTCTTTTCCAAATGTAATCTGCTATACACTAGGTAGACTAGGCAGATCACTTGGAGATCCTTGTTCATACCTTGAACGTTCAGCCCATCTTTCCAAGGCAGTATGAACAACAATTTGTACAGCTCTCTTGATAGGATCATCTTGCTTTCTTCTCTTGGCTGGCAATGCATCATAGATGATCTTGGCTTCAGCAGCAGCAAATTCTTGTGCATATTTGTGCATCACATCTCTGACATATTTTTGCAGCTTCTCATCAACATGAGCCAAGGCAGCTTCAAATCTGTTGAAAACAGAACGGTCAGAATTGACAATATCAAAGGCTTTTCTTACTTCAAACCTTTTCTTTTCTGGTATTATGCCAGAAGGCATTTTTGGCTTGTCCTTGTTTGATTCACCAATTTTGATGCCACCAGCTATGTTTGGACCATGGGAGTCCTTCTTGCTTAACTCAATAACCAGTGCCAATTTTGCATCTTCGGCAGCTTTGCTCTCGGCAACAGTCATTTTTCTCTTTTCTTCATCCTTTTCAGCTACAATTTTGCTAAGCTCAATGACTTTTTGCTCTTTCTTATAGTCTCTCTTTCTTTGCTCTGCTTCTTCTCTCTTTTTCTTATCAGCAGCAGACACTTTCTTTCTCCTTATAAATATTTTTCCTTTTTCTATCTTTTTGTCAGCTGTCTGAGCTTCTTTAGCAGCAGCTGGTTCAGGAGCAGCAGATGCAATTGGTGCAACTGCAACAGGTTCGATTATCTGCACTTCAAGATCATCTTGAGGTTGAGCTACCTCAGCTGTTGGTGCGGTAGAAGCAGTCTGTTGAGTAGCTTAATCAGCAGCTGACTCCTTGGCAGCAGACTCTTCTTCAGCTCCAGCAGGCCTCTCTGCTGATTGAGGACTTTGTCTGACTAAGTCAGAAGGTTTAGCAGGAGATGGTTCAAAAACCACTGTCCTCTTAGCAGACTTCTTTGTAGCAAGCTTTTCTTTGACAGGTTTAGAAGCAGCATTGTCTCTCAACTGGCTTCTAGTTCTTTTTGCCACTTTGTCAGCAGATATCTCTTCTGACACTGCTCTTGATGGAGAACCGACTGATATCTCCAAAACTTCATCAGTAATCTTCTTTATAGCAGCGTCAGCAGCAGCTTGCTTTTTCTTGTCTGTTCTGGCTTGAACAACTGGCATTGCTATTTGAACAGACTTCTTTTGTTTCTTTGCAGAAACCTTGTCCTTAGGTTCCTCAGCTTCTTCATCCTCATCATTCTTCCTCTTAGTTCCTCCCTTAACAGCTTGATAGGTTGCCATAGCCTTGGCATTGTGAATCTCCTTCTCATGGGTCATTCCACAACCCAGCTGATAGAACAGGTAACTTAGAGTAATCCTGTGGTTTGTTTGCTTCTTCTGGTGAAAGTTCGCCAGAATGTACCAGATGACAACAGACCAGTTCACCTCATAGCTGTAGTAAATAGCCATCATTATGCAGTAACGTTTCATGGTGACACTGTCTAGAGAAAAGGTACAATTCTCTATCAGCTTTGAAACCATATCAACCATGCGCTGATATTCATCCTTCAGCTGTTTCTTCTTCAAATTTGCAGACATAACTTCTCCTTCCTTGGCACAGATTGCCCATAATTCTTGGATTTTGTCTTCTGCCATAGAAGACACATCAATTCTTCCCTGATTTGACAGCCCAAACTTCTCATGCAACAGGGCAGGAGTGATGACTACGGCCTGTCCTCCGACGGTGGCCTTGATTTCAAGTTTTTCAAAATCAACAGCATCCTTGGCATTGTAGTACTCCATCACTTGGTCCTTCCAGACCATTTCTTCATGAGCTTCCATGAATTTTACGAGTGTTGCAGCCTTGAACTTTTCCAATATCTCTTTCATCACTGGGGTGCCATAATGGTGATATGTATCGTAGACTAGATACATAACCTCAGCCTTAGTTTCTTTTTGAGGATTCATTGTTGATTATGTAGAAGATTAGTGAAGAAACACAGAAGAATTTTTGAAAGTATAGAAGCAGAATTTCTCAAAATGCGTTTGAATATTTTTGGGTGCGTAAAGAATCACAGAGCTGATTAGATCTGGTTTTATAGAGGTTAGGGTATTTTGGTTTCCGTGATACACGCTAACCGTTTGATCCGTTTTGTGTCAGCTTTGATCGTGGGGTGTCAATTACCCAATTCAAAATTCAAAAAGCATTAAGTGTCAGGCGGGAATACGAACCGCCTCAGTTTATTTGTAAAAGCGCATTTTTGGATAATACGTTTTTAAAACAACAAAGCTTTTACATAGTTGATCAGACGAGTAAAATAAATACTTATCTGACGGGACTAGTGTCCTGACGATAGATTATTACTAGTTAAAGCCAATAACTAGTAATCTTCCTCGACTGTTTGTCAATCCAGCTAGATAATTAATCTTCAATCTTCAAGTTTTAGATTTTTTGATGAAAACATAACTTCAACTAACTTTCATCAACAGATTTCATCTTTTAATCAGAAGTACCGCTAGTCTTACACGTTCCCCCTGGCTTTAAGAATCCATGAGTTAACTAGTCTGTTGAGAGTTAACTTTGAAGATAATAAGATAAGTAAGCTAATAAACTCCAATCTCTGTTGAGTTCCCCCTCAGCTTATGCATCTAAATTCAGTAGACCTAGTTCAGCTCTTAAAGGTGAAAACCTTGCATCACTTAGAGGTTTCGTGAAGATGTCAGCGATCTGATTTTCAGTATGAACATGTTCTATCATGACATTTCCTTTTTCCACATGATCTCTTATGAAGTGATGTTTGATCTCTATATGCTTAGTCCTTGAATGACTTGTAGTGTTTTGAGTAAGAGAGATTGCACTTGTATTATCAAAGTAGATAGGTATTCCACTGATTTTGATGTTGTAATCTTCTAGTTGATGCTTCAACCAAAGTATTTGTGCACAGCAAGCTCCAGCAGCTATGTACTCAGCTTCAGCAGTAGATATGGATACTGAAGTCTATTTCTTACTCATCCATGAGATCAGGCAACTACCTAAAAATTGACAGGCACCCGTTGTGCTCTTCCTATCAATTTTGTAGCCAGCAAGGTCGGAATCTGAATAACCAATAAGTTCAAAGCCAGATTCTCTAGGATACCATAATCCCAAATCTTGAGTGCCTTTAAGATATTTTAGTATCCTTTTGGCAGCTAGGAGATGAGATTCTTTAGGATTTGATTGATATATCGCACAAACCCCAACAGAGTACATGATATCAGGTCTGCTAGCTATTAAGTGTAACAGTGACCCAATAATACCTCTGTATTTGGTTATATCCACTGATTTTCCATCTTCATCTTTATCCAAACGAAGTCCAGTAGACATTGAAACACTAACAGTAGAGCTAGTTTCCATACCTAATTTCTTGAACAAATCCTTTGTGTATTTTGCTTGGTTAATGAATATTCCATCAGGCAACTGTCTTATTTGCAAACTAAGAAAATAATTAAGTTCTCCCATCATGCTCATTTCAAACTTGTTCTGCATCAGCTTTGAGAACTTATCACACATCTGTTGATTTGTTTAACCGAAAATAATATCGTCCACATATATTTGTACAAGCAATATATGATCTTCCCATTCAATAGTGAACAAGGTCTTATCTACCTTACCTTTATGAAATCCTTTAATTAAAAGAAAATCAGATAAGGTATCATACCATGCTCTAGGAGCCTGTTTCAGTCCATAGAGGGCTTTCTTCAGACGATACACATTGTCTTCTTCTTTATATGCTTCAAATCCAGGTGGTTGTTCAACATAAACTTCTCCTTGGAGTTCTCCATGGAGAAAAGCTGATTTCACATCCATTTGGTAGACTGTGAAATTCTTATGAGCAGCATAGGAGAGAAACAATCTGATTGCCCCTAATCTTGCTAATGGTGCAAAAGTTTCATCAAAGTCAATGCCTTCTTCTTAGCAACAACCATTGGCAACTAATCTTGCTTTATTTCTGGTGACAACACCATCTTCATTCATTTTATTCCTGAATACCTATTTAGTGCCAATTACCCTTTGATGACTTGGTCTAGGAACTAAGTACCAGACTTCATTCCTTTCAAAATGATTCAACTATTCTTGCATAGCTTCAATCCAATTTGAATCACTAAGAGCTTCTTCAATCTGTTTAGGCTCTATTTGAGATAGGAAGCTGATACACATGCCATCATTTGCAGCAGCTCTCCTTGTCTTCACTATATCCAAAGGATCACCAATCACCAGCTCTGGTGGGTGATTCTTGGGCCATCTAAGATCAGATTGCAAATCTGAATGTTGTCCTCTATTTTGATCTTGCAACACTACTGTTGGAGTTCCACTAGTAGTCTGTTGAACAACAGTTGTCTGTTGAACAGTCTCTGGTCTGTCAGCTGTTTGTAACTCTTCTGTTAGACAATCAGCAGTGTGATTTTGAACAACACTTGAGTTAGCAGCTGAGTTGAGATCAGGTAGTATGATGGATATATACTCTTCATTTCTTTCAACACTCAATTTCTGAAAATCAGTAGACAGATTTTGATCAGTACTTTGATTCTTTTCAGAAGATTGATTTGGTTCATCAAATACTACATGAATAGATTCTTCTACAAGTAAAGTTCTTTTGTTAAAGACTCTATAAGCTTTACTGACTGTAGAATATCCTACAAAAACAGCTTCATCAGCCTTCTCTGCAAAGGCAGTAAGGTGATTTTTCCCATTATTTAAAACAAAGCATTTACAACCAAAAACTTCATATGGAGTCTTGTTTTGGTGCTTGTTGATCATGCATCTGTTTTGGGTAAAGCATGCTGTTTTTGTGGCTTCTGCCCAGAATCTTTGGGGCAGCTTTGCTTTAGCTATCATAGTCCTGGTAGCTACTTTTAGAGTTCTGTTTCTCCTTTCAGCAACTCCATTTCGTTGAGGGGTTCTGGCAGCAGAGTACTCATGGCTGATTCCTTTGGCATTACAGTACTCTTCAACAGTAGAGTTAGTAAATTCAGTCCCTCTTTCTGATCTGATCTTCAATATCTTCATGCTCTTTTCATTCTGGATCAGTTCCATCAGATTTGTAAGATGCTCCTTGGTTTCACTTTTCTTCTTCATGAAGATCACCCATGTGTATCTTGAATAATCATCCACAACAGCTAGGCAGTACTTCTTTCCACCATTGCTGATTGGATCAATGGGTCCAAATAAGTCCATATGTAGCAGCTCCAAGATCCTTCCAGATGATTGGTGCTTCTTGCTCTTGAAAGATGACTTGATTTGTTTACCCTTCTGACAGGCGTCACAAAGCTTATCTTTGCTCATGACTGTTTTTGGAATTCCTTTTACCAGATCATTCTTGATAAGTTTGTTTATGGTCTTGAAATTCACATGGTTCATTATTTTGTGCCACAGCCAACTGATTTCACTTGGTGTTGATGCCACCAAACAAACATTAGAACTCTTGTCAACAGAATTCCAGTCCACTGTGTAGACATTTCCTTGTCGCCTTCCAGATAAAATTACCTTATTTGTACCAATCTGTTCAACGTAGCACTTATCTGATGAGAAGATGACTGAAAATCCCTTGTCACAAAATTGACTTATGCTCAGCAAATTGTATTTGAGGCCTTTAACATAAGAGACGCCAGATATCTCAATGTTGCCTTTGATTAATCTTCCACTTGCTACAATCTTGCCTTCCTTGCTGTCTCCAAAAGTGACTTTAGGACCATCCACAGCAATAGCATCAGTCAGCTCATGTATGTTTTCACACATGTGTCCTAAACAGCCACTGTCCAAGTACCTATTTTCTCTACTTTAATCCTACTCCTAATCCTAACCTAGAAAACAAAATAAAAATTGTTTTAGGTACCCTTATTGAGAGGGTCCTGAAGGATTAGTTCCACCTTTGACAACCCAAGATGTTGATGTCTTAGGCTTCTTAGGCTTCTGAGTTTTAACAGGAGGATGAACAGTTTTATCTTCATCACGTTCATCAGATTTGCTATGTTGTTGATAATCAGCATGATAAGGATAATGTTCATATGCATAATAAGATGCATGATAAGCAGGATATGCATGCATTGGATGAGCAGGATATGGTGCATAGTAAGTTGGAAATTGAGGTGCATGATACATAGGAGAATATGCAGCAGGTTGCACATAATAAGACTCATTTCCATACCAAGCATTTTGGTTTTTCTTGTTCTTATGCTTCTTTGGTTTACTAGATGCTTGCTCATTAATAGACGACTTAGTTTTACCACTAGTCTGATTGGTTTTAACCTTATCAGCAGACTTCTTAGGACTTTGTTGTCTAGTCTTAACAGTCTGTTTTCCTACACTAGGCTCTTTGCTCTTTTTAGCCTTAGGAGTTTCTTCTCCTTCAATTCTTTCTCAGGTGAAAGAGGTTTAGTAGTCTGATCATACAAGATGACCTTACTGTTGTCAGCTGATATAAATTTTTTAGGTATGATTCAGTTCTAACTTATTCTGTTCTAAAGGTATCTTCTGTTTACTAGAGATAGGAGTAGATGCAACAGATGATTTTTCATGAGACTCAATTATCTTTTCAAGTTCCATGATTTTACCCTTATATACTTCACATTCAGCTTTCCGAGATTCATTCTCTTGCTCAAGCAGTTTATATTCAGCTGATTCTTTTGTCTTTTCAGCTTTAAGTTTCAGTGAACTGTTTTGCTCTCTTAGCAATATCATCTCGTCCTTAAGCTTACTAAATGCTTCAGCAATACCAATATTGTTAAGCATCATTTGTTCAAATGAATTAAACAATTCATTGTCAAGAGGAGTTACCTCATCATCCTCAGAGTCATCAGATTCCTTGGCCATCAGGCAGATAAGAGCAGGACTCTCTTCTTCAGAAGTCTCTTCATCAGAAGTGTCTGAATCTGAATTTGATGAGTAAATAGCAGCCAACTTTTCAGTTTCTGCTAACAACACCTTGCCTTTCTGATGCTTTCTTTCCTTTTTGATTCTCTTTTCCTCTTCAGTGTACTTCTCAGCTTTAGGATATGGGCAGTCTCTGATGAAATGTCCCAATTTCCTGCAATTATAACACATCATTTTGGATTTATATGAATCCTTGTCTTGAGAAGAAGAAGTAGGGTTCGAAGTAGAAGCATTGTTGTATTTGTTCTTCATTTTTCTTTTGTAAAACTTCTGAAGTTGTTCATCAGCAATGCAACGTCTCCAGCTGTGTACTCCTTTTTGTGGAGTATTGTGGCTTCATCAGATGAGTCTATATCTTTGCTTTTGTATGCTGGTCTTCTTGGATTTTCAGCAGCAACCAGTGCAGTTGTGGGACTTGAAGTTGAGGTTTCTTCAACACCCATTCTTGGCAGTTTATACTCATACGCTGATGAGGGGTACTTTGGAATCTTTATTCTTGGAGCTCATGACTAGATCAAAGACCCTAAAATACGACCCTGAGCTGATTGAAGGCCCTGAATCTCGACCTTGAGTTCGACCTTGAGCTCATTGAGGACCCTGAGTTCGATCTTGAGCTCCTTGAAAACCTTGAGTTCGACCTTGAGCTCATTGAGGACCCTGAGTTCGACCTTGAGATCCTTGAAGACCCTGAGTTCGAGCTTGAGCACATTGAGGACCCTGAAGTTCGACCTTGAGCACATTGAGGACCCTGAATCCGACCTTGAAGGCATAATTTAGATCCCGAAGCTTTGAACTCCAGTTAGCTCAGTCCGATCGCTAGCAGAGGGGCTCATGGTCGAATTTACCATTGGGCCAACCCCAGGCCCAGGCCCTTGGGCCAAGAAATATACCCCTGTGGATGGTTCACCTAGCACACCGCCTCAACTATAAATACCACTCGCATTTATGAAGGAAGAGAGAGATTTTTTGGGGGGCTGCTCCTTGATCGAAGCCTCCTGCTCGGATTTCCTACTAAGTTATATTAGATCACCTTAGTTATATGTATTTAGCCTCTAGCTTGTACGACATCCTGTAATGCTCAAATAGGACCCTCATCAATTGTAATATGTACACCCCATAATCAAAATATACTTTATTGATCTTCTATCTCATATCATTGTGTATCTTGCATTCTCTACATTATTATTTTGATCTCCAACGAAAAAGCGTAAGATCAACTGGCGCCCACCGTGGGGCCTTATTTGGGTGTTAGATCGAAATATGCCTACTAGGAGGCAATTTACGTACAATCAAGTGAAGGTTCTCATGCAGGAGCTAAAGTTATCAGATCTCCAAGGTCGTACTCTCAAGATCGAATTTTTAGATCTCCAAGGTCTTGGATCTCCAAGATCGAATTTCTCATATCTTCAAGATCGAATTTTCAGATCTCCAGGATCGAATTCTTATGTCTACAGGGTCGAATTATCATGTCTCCAGGATCAAATTCTTGGATCTCCAAGATCGAATTTCTAATATCTTCAAGATCGAATTTTCAAATCTCCAGGATCGAATTCTTATGTCTACATAGTCGAATTATCATGTCTCCAGGATCAAATTCTTGGATCTCCAAGATCGAATTTCTCATATCTTCAAGATCGAATTTTCAGATATCCAGGATCGAATTCTTATGTCTACAGGGTCGAATTATCATGTCTCCAGGATCAAATTCTTGGATCTCCAAGATCGAATTTCTCATATCTTCAAGATCGAATTTTCAGATCTCCAGGATCGAATTCTTATGTCTACAGGGTCGAATTATCATGTCTCCAGCATCAAATTCTTGGATCTCCAAGATCGAATTTCTCATATCTTGAAGATCGAATTTTCAGTCTCCAGGATCGAATTCTTATGTCTACAGGTCGAATTATCATGTCTCCAGGATCAAATTCTTGGATCTCCAATATCGAATTTCTCATATCTTCAAGATCGAATTTTCAGATCTCCAGGATCGAATTATCATGTCTCCAGGATCAAATTCTTGGATCTCCAAGATCAAATTCTCACAACTTCAAGATCGAATTTTTTATCTCCAGGTTCGAATTCTTATATCTTCAAGATCGAATTTTTATATCTCCAAGATCGAATTCTTATATCTCCAAGATCAGATTCTTGTATCTACAAGATTAAATTCTAAGATCTCCGGAATCAAATTATTAGGTCTCCAGGATCGAATTTTATGATCTTCAGGATCAAAGTTTATTATCTCCAGGATCAAATTCTCACTCTTCATGATCGAATTTTCTGATCTTCAGGATCGAATTTTATGATCTCCAGGATCGAATTTTATGATCTTCAGGATCAAAGTTTATTATCTCCAGGATCGAATTCTCATATCTCCAGGATCGAATTCTTATATCCCCATGCTCGGATTCTTATATCTCCAGGATCAAATTCTCCGATTAAAGCTAAAGGGTGAAAGCTGTTGCTATGACCGATTAAAGCTAAAGGGTGAAAGCCGTTGCTATGACCCTCAGGTGAAAGCTGTTGCTATAACCGATTAAAGCTAAAGGGTGAAATCTGTTGCTATGACCGATTAAAGCTAAAGGGTGAAAGCCGTTGCTATGACCCTCAGGTGAAAGCTGTTGCTATGACCGATTAAAGCTAAAGGGTGAAAGCCGTTGCTATGACCTTCAGGATCAAATCCTCAGTCTTCAGGATCGAATTTTATGATCTTCAGGATCGAATTTTATGATCTCCAGGATCGAATTTTTTTTTATATATCTTCAGGATCGAATTTTTATATCTCCAGGGTCGAATTCTTATATCTCAAGGATCAAATTCTTATATCTCCAGGATCGAATTTATATATCTTCAGGATCGAATTTTTTATATCTCCAGGATCGAATTCTTAGATCTCCAAGATCGAATTCTTATATCTTCAGGATCGAATTTTTCAGATCATGGATATCTCCATGATCGAATTCTTATATCTCCAGGGTCGAATTCTTATATCTCCAAGATCAAATTCTAAGATCTCGAAGATCAAATTATCAGACCTCCAAGATCAAATTCTTAGATCTCTAAGATCGAATCCTTATATCTCCAAGATCGAATTCTTATATCTCCAAGATCAAATTCTCTGATCAAAAAATGACAAAGGGTAAAAGTCGTAACCTTTGCAAGCATTGATGGTCTGCATGATAGGATCGGATTCCGATCCTTCTTCTACTTTGGCTTTGTCTATAAAATCTTTCGAACCAAACGTTATGGATCTATACGCTATTGGTTATCTGCTTTCAGGATTTTAATAAATTCGACCGATAATCCCCGGTCTAGGGTTTCGATTCTTTATTTCGGAAACTCATGCTAAATTGAAGATTCTGAATTCAATGCTCATGCTAAATTTCGACCCTGAGCTCATTGAAGACTCTAAATTTCGACCCTAAGCTCACTGAAGGCATAATTTCGACCCTGAGCTCATTGAAGACTCTAAATTTCGACCATGAGCTCACTGAAGGCATAATTTCGACCCTGAGGTCATTGAAGACTCATAATTTCGACCCTGAGGTCATTGAAGACTCTAAATTTCGACCCTGAGCTCACTGAAGGCATAATTTCGACCCTGAGCTCATTGAAGACTCTAAATTTCGACCATGAGCTCAATGAAGGCATAATTTCGACCCTGAGCTCATTGAAGACTCTAAATTTCGACCATGAGCTCACTGAAGGCATAATTTCGACCCTGAGGTCATTGAAGACTCATAATTTCGACCCTGAGGTCATTGAAGACTCTAAAGTTCGACCATGAGCTCACTGAAGGCATAATTTCGACCCTGAGCTCATTGAAGACTCTAAATTTTGACCCAGAAAGCATGATTTTGATCCGGAATAATAATTCATGTGTGCTCAAACACTAGAAAATTCGACCACAATTGCATAATTTTGATCCCTAATATATTTTGGGAGTTTCTATGATATGCACACTTTTTCCCTGGTTCGGTTTTTATCCCACTGGGTGTTTCCGAGCTAGGTTTTTAACGAGGCATATCCGAAGCACAAAATAGCGATCCTCAAGCATTTTCTACTTCTCCGATCATCAGCTTGACTTTACGCTCGAGAAGTGGGGGAGTATTGATGAGGGGTACTTTGGAATCTTTATTCTTGGAGCTCATGACTAGATCAAAGACCCTAAAATCAGATCCTGAGCTCATTGAAGGCCCTGAATCTCGACCTTGAGTTCGACCTTGAGCTCATTGAGGACCCTGAGTTCGACCTTGAGCTCCTTGAAGACCTTGAGTTCGACCTTGAGCACATTGAGGACCCTGAAGTTCGACCTTGAGCACATTGAGGACCCTGAATCCGACCTTGAAGGCATAATTTAGATCCCGAAGCTTTGAACTCCAGTTAGCTCAGTCCGATCGCCAGCAGAGGGGCTCATGGTCGAATTTACCATTGGGCCAACCCCAGGCCCAGGCCCTTGGGCCATGAAATATACCCCTGTGGATGGTTCACCTAGCACACCGCCTCAACTATAAATACCACTCGCATTTATGAAGGAAGAGAGAGATTTTTTAGGGGGCTGATCCTTGATCGAAGCCTCCTGCTCAGATTTCCTCTTGAGTTATATTAGATCACCTTAGTTGTATGTATTTAGCCTCTAGCTTGTACGACATCCTATAATGCTCAAATAGGACCCTCATCACTTGTAATATGTACACCCCATAATCAAAAAATACTGTATTGATCTTCTATCTCATATCATTGTGTATCTTGCATGCTCTACATTATTATTTTGATCTCCAACGAAAAAGCGTAAGATCATACACCTTGAGTACTGAGAACAGCTCGGTGAGTGAGATCTTTCCCAAATCTCTTGACTCTTCCATGGTTGTCACCTTCATGTTGAACTTTGGAGGTAGAGCCTTCAGCACCCTGACGGTTATCTCCTTGTCTGTGAAGGTTTTTCCAAGCTTGTGAACTTCATTTAACGTCCTTGTAAACCTTGTATCCATCTGATCAATGGTTTCCGAAGACTTCATTTTGATGTTATCCAGCTTTTCCAGAGCAACACTCAGCTGATGCTCTTTGATGGCGTCGTTTCCTTCGCTCATGTCACGAACCTTATCCCACATTTCTTTGGCAGTCTTGCAATGCTTGACTTTATCAAATTTGTCATTGTCCAAGGCCTTGGTCATGATGAAACGGCCAACTTTGTCCAGATTGAACAGCTTGATTTCTTTAGCTGTCATTTCGTTCAGATCTTTTTCCACCACTATGTCGACTTCATCAACTTTTATAGTCTTGGTGAATTTGAATGGATCTTTGATGATACATGTGTACATGTTATCATTGTAGGCAGCTAAGAAGATCTCCATTCTGATCTTCCAGTCCTCAAAACTCATACCAGCAATATGGGGAACATGCCTTCATAACAGAGCAGGGCGTTTACTGCTTCATAGTCATGCCTTTTGGCCTGAGGAACGCTGGGCCACATACCAGAGGTTGGTAAACTTAATGTTCAAGGAGTTGATTGGAGAAACAATGGAAGTCTACATAGACGATATGCTGGTCAAAAGCATGAATGAGTCTGACCATGTAAAGCATCTCGATCGACGCTTCCGAATATTGAGAAAATACCGAATGAAGTTGAATCCTGCAAAATGCACATTCAGAGTTAAATCAGGAAAGTTTTTATGCTATTTGGTACATCAACGAGGAATTGAGGCCAATCCAGAAAAAATTCGAGCTATAACCAAAATGAAACCTCCCAAAACGATCTCCCAAGTACAAAGCCTGGTAGGAAATATCGTAGCGTTAAACAGATTCATCTCAAAGTCGGCCGACATAAGTTTGCATTTCTTTCAAACTCTACGAAAAGCAAAAAACCTTGTTTGGACCGAGGAATGCGAAACAGGCCTTCGACCGGCTAAAAGAATATCTGACGAGCTCCCCACTATTGGCCAAACCTACCGAGGGAGAACCATTATACATTTATATATCCATCTCCGATGCGGCCATTAGTTCGGTTCTAGTAAAAGTAGAAGGCGTAGAACATAAGCCTGTTTATTACTTAAGCAAGTTACTACAAGGGGCAGAGAAGAACTACTTGGAAATAGAAAAATTCGCTTTGGCCTTAGTAGTGGCGGCACGCAAACTTCGACCTTACTTTTTAACCTACAAAATTATGGTGTTAACCAACCAACCGCTAAGACAGGTCTTAGCGAAGCCGGAAGCCTCTGGAAGGTTGATCAAGTGGGAAATCGAGCTCGGACAGTTCGAAATCGAATACAGACCAAGAATTGCAATTAAGGCCCAAGTCCTAGCCGATTTCCTGTTAGAAACTCCGACCTAGATGACTGAACATACTGAATCAACCAGCCATGACAATGATATCTTGATCATACAAAATCGGACCTGGTTGATGCATCTTGACGGTGCTTCATGCAGAGAGGAGGAGGTGCCGTAATCAACTTTACCGGACCAAATAAGGAAGATATAAACTATGCTATTACATTGGACTTCGTAGTAACAAACAACGAAGCAGAATACGAAGCGCTAATCGCAGGAATGGAAATGGCGGTAAAGGCTAACATAAAGAATCTTAAAGTATTAACCGATTCAGAGTTAGTACAAAGACAGATACAAGGTCTATACGAGGCAAAGGAATTTAACATGGTCAAATACCTCGCCAAAGTAAAGGAATTGGCTGAGAAATTCGAAAATTTTGGGATACAGAACATCCCACGATCAGAAAATAAATGGGCCGATAAACTGTCTAGATTTACAGGGTCTCATGACGGTAAAACTGAAAGAGTAATAAATTGGTTAATTTCCAATACACCGGCAATAGATATCGACGAGGCACCGGTCGCTGAGATGATGGAAATCGAAGAAGCTGAAAGAAACTGGATGACTCCGATGATAAACTATCTTCGAGAGGGAAATACCGCTTGATCCAAACGATGCTCGGAAAATAAAATATCGAGCTCCAAAATACACATTATTAGAAGAAAAACTTTACCGAAGATCGGTATGGGGAATTTATCTAAAATGCATCTCTGAATCTCAAACCAACGATGTCCTTCGAGAAGTACATGAAGGAGACGCAGGAAATCACAGTGGAGCAAGGGCCTTAGCCCTAAAATGCCTTAGAACAGGCTATTATTGGCCTACAATCAACAATGATGCCATGCAATATGTTCAAAAATTTCATCATTGCCAAGTTCATGCTAATATAAGTCATCAACCAGCCGAAAACATGCACTCAATACCAGTATGCTGGTCATTCGATCAATGGGGGATGGACATCGTGGGACCTTTTCCAGTAGCCAGGTCTAAGAAAGCATATGTTCTAGTCGCTGTCGAGTATTTCAGTAAATGGATAGAATGCGTCGCCCTTGCTCGAATAACTCAATTCCAAGTGATCAACTTCCTATGGAAGTTCATATTATGTAGATTTGGCATCCCAAGAATCCTGATCTCTGATAATGGAACGCAATTCGCAGGTAAACAAGTAATGGAATGGTGTACCAAGATGGGAATTCAGCAAAACTTCACTTCAGTTGGACATCCAAGAGCGAATGGACAAACTGAAGTAGCGAATCGAGAAATAATAAAATCTTTGGAGAAAAGACTAGGGTCAGCCAAAGGAAAATGGCTAGATGAACTCCCCGGAGTACTTTGGGCTAATCGAACGACAGCCAGAACTTCGACCGGGGAGACCCCATTAAGTCTAGTATATGGCTCGGAAGCTGTAATTTCAGTCGAAACACTAATTCCAACACCAAGAATTGAAATGTATGATAGCCATGAAAACGAAAAGGCAAGAGAAAGTGACATCGACTTGACAGAAGCATTAAGAGAGAAAGCGGCCGTACGATTGCAAGTCGCTAAATCAAACATGGAGAAAGCCTACAATAAAAAAAGTACGCATATGAACCTTCAAAGAAGGGGACTTGGTGCTAAAAAAGGTAGAGGTATCCAAGCATGTGGGAAAATTACAACAGAATTGGGATGGACCATACATTGTCGTTAATGTAGGAAAGAAAGGTTCATACAAAATTGCACACTTGGACGGAACACCCCTACCAAGAACTTGGAATGCAGTCAACCTAAGAAGATACTATGGAAAATAAATCCTAGTAAATAGTCCTGGTTAATTTCTTTTGATTTAGTCTATTATATTTTATTTCTCATATAATTCGTTGTAATAAAGGCCTTGGCCTGAGATTAATTCCCAAAATTTTATCAATGGTTACGATTTTGAATACCAAATCAAAGATTCACTTGAAGTTAAGGCCGAAGTATCAAACGAGTTGACTATAAATCGATCAATTCGATAAACGCTCGATATTCTGCAATCAACGTGGTTGAATCCAAAAAATTGATCCAAGAGTATAACGAGTTGAGTAAAATTGATTCGCTCAGTAAACGCTCCTCGATCTAAAGAATAACGAGTTGAGTATAAATCGATCCGCTCGATAAACGCTCCTCGATCTCAATGACGATGACTAAGACAGGTTAAAACCAGAAAATTGGTAAAAAACCTAAATCTCAAAACGAGTTGAGTAAAATTGATCGCTCAATAAACGCTCCTCGACCTCGAAATAAACAACTTACAAAGGGTGTAAAAACCCAAGTCTCAAAATGAGTTGAGTAAAACTGATTCGCTCAATAAACACTCCTCGATCTCCTTAAAAAGGTTGATAAACCTAAGTCTCAAAACGAGTTGAGTAAAATTGATACGCTCAATAAAAGCTCCTCGACCTCTAAATAAACAATTTACAAAGGGTGTAAAAACCTAAGTCTCAAAACGAGTTGAGTAAAATTGATTCGCTCAATAAACACTCCTCGATCTCCATAAAAAAGGTTAATAAACCTAAGTCTTAAAATAAGTTGAGTATAAATAGATAAGTTCGATAAACGCTCCTCGATCTCCATAAACGACGACAAATGGGTTAAAACCAAAAACTTCGATAAAAAACCTAAGTCTCAAAACGAGTTGAGTATAAATCGATCCATTCGATAAAAGATCCTCGATCTCCACAATAACGATAAAAATAGTTTACAAGCCGAATGATTTGGTAAAAAAACCTAAAGTTTTTTCACGAATGAGTAAAAGCCAACCAGCTCTACAATCACTCTTCGATATCGATGATAAATAAGAACAGGTCGAGGGAAATCAACAACAAGAAATATGAAAGTAATAATATTGAAGTGTTATTCATCTATGTTCTGAGAACAGGTCTCAAATTACATACGAAGTTTTTATCAGAGTACAAAGAACTTTATACAATCTACATGTCATCACAACTGTTTAGATAAAATAATCATATTCTAAAGATCAGCGGTTTTCACGACAATGTCCACGGAAACATCAATCTCCTCCCTAGTACCTCGATGATTGGAATTGATCACCTAAGAAGCGTGCTGCTCAGGTGTAGGACCTCAGGCGCTACCACTTGCCCCAAAACCAATTGGTGTTAGGGAATGCGCATACCCTTCCCTTATAGTGCATTCACACAAGCGCCCACGATATTCGATTGTGGCTCCACCCGCACACTTAGTTAGGGTCTCCATCCGCACACTTAGTTTGGATGCCACAGGATAATTGCTGTCACACGCACACTTAGATTGGGTGCCCAACAATCTCCCCTTCAGCAATTGCTCCTGCTGGGAATCGAACATGTGACCTTGGCTCTGATACCACTTGTAGGACCTCAGGCGCTACCACTTGCCCCAAAACCAATTGGTGTTAGGGAATGCGCATACCCTTCCCTTATAGTGCATTCACACAAGCGCCCACGATATTCGATTGTGGCTCCACCCGCACACTTAGTTTGGGTCTCCATCCGCACAATTAGTTTGGATGCCACAGGACAATTGTTGTCACCCGCACACTTAGTTTGGGTGCCCAACATCAGGATGGTCGACTTCTTTGGTTCGATGGTCAGGCTCGGAAGATCAAATGTTCTTCCAGACGAAATGACCGTTTTCGGCCAGATGCCCGATAACGGCCACTCGCCCAGAATGAGATACTGCTTGTATAATGGGGTTGATTTTTACTCTAAAGTAGCATCACTTCAAGACTGTCGCAAAAGTAAAAATTTACCAGCACACCCCGGCGGTCTATCACTCCGGAGGTAACATTGAAAATCGGCGGTGCCTGGTAAATATGAACCCTCCATGTGCAAACAGAAACCACGGACCTCAAACCTGTGAAGACAAATGCTGAGGCCACATGGGACCCGTCAGTACTAGGTAGGGCATCAATGGGACCTGTCAGTACTAGGCAAATGGTATTTGAATTATTATATGATATCGATTCGTGATAATGAGACTTTTTGAAAGATATGGGATCACTGGGCAAAATGAAGTCCAAAGAATATGATATCTTCATTTCATACGATATGAATAGATATGGAATGAAACTGAATCCCTATTTATAAGGAAATCGTGAAGTTAATCCTACGGTTAGATAGAGCCCTGATCAAGGGATGAAAATCCGACCTTTTGACTGCCCGTAATTAATGCGAGTAAGTTGGAACGGCTCCTCTATGGTCGAAAAGACTATTCGATTGTAAAAGAGAATCAAGATCGAAGCGATCAACACAAAAATAAAGCAGATCTAAAGAGCTCCAGACTGAAAAAGCTTGCACACTTACAAATGCCAGTCGCTTGATAAAAAGCAAAAGATCCTCGACACAGACATATAAGTTTACACCATAATGACAAGTACTAGCTCGTTTAGAGGTATAAGATCTCATACTCTGGCATACGAGGTCGTCACTGCCTCATATATCACATGGAAGATTATTAATTAACTATATTAGACCTCCGCTGGAGTCCAAGAAATCTGACACGAAAATTAGAGGAATAATCATCAACATTCCAGCCTACAAAATCGTCACTGCCTAACATTCCAAAGAATTGCTTAAGGAGGTCTGAACAAGCTAGATCTAACTAATGATTCTACATTTTCAATTCCTCCCATATCAAAGAATTGACATGTTGATACACTGGTTGCTTTATTTGAGGAGCATGGAACTCACAATCAGTGCAAAGAAACATGGATTTACAGAAGATGAATAAACCGATATTCTTTCTACGAGCTTAGACTTTAAAATGTGAAGTGATGCTCAACAAAGGAAATGACAACGTCCTTATATAAAAAGTCCATATGGACAATTTTACAAAAGGCATTGATCGATTATCGACAAGAGCGCTAAACGTCCTCCATAACATTGCAATAAAATGCTTACACGGACGACCTACGGTAAACACTCTAATATCCAGAGTGACTGCATCAATAGCCTCAGTGACTAGACTTGATCGATCATCATACTTATACTCGATTAAAAGTTTGATTTGCTAAGGAAACCCTACATCGTTCAACTATTCAAGGCTGATCAGCCAAGAACGAGCTACTTTCAAACAAGAGATAATCTCCCAGGAAATTAATGTCCGATAAGTCGGCTAAAATTTCCTTCTTATTTAGAATATTTATACTTAATTATGACGATAAAATTGTGCATGACATAATTTATCAAATATATCTACTGACTGAACTCAATGAAGGCATTAAACTGACCAAAATAGGTTAACATTATCATTGATTTTTACATACAAGAAATATAGTCAGCCTTGATGACCACATGAAGATTGTGGCCTACATCGTCTAAAAAAAATATATAGCAGCTTGACCAGAACAGGTCACTAAGGTGGGTTGCCATCGCTGGGCCGACTAGCAGAAGCACTCCTCCGAGGAGTCGCATTACCCACAAACGCCATTAATTCCTCCTGACGTTTTAGATAACCGGCTTCATAACCTTCTTCATATGCTTGTCGACGAGACTCCTCTTCAAGGGCGTTAGCCTGGACCAAGTCACTTTTCTCCTTCTCAAGAACATACTTCTCTTCCCGCAACTTCTCAAGATCATCATCGAGAAGTTTGAGTCGGAGAGTCTGTCCTTCGACCTTCACGGTCTCCGAGTCCAAACGTTGCTTATGTCTCTCCTTACTGAACCACAAATTGTCGTTTTGCACACCCAGCTGCAGCGCGAAATACTTGGCCTGAAAAGAAAAAAGGTTATATGTAACAAAGCAATCAAAATAACAGCAAGAAATACAGTCAGAAATATAATTACCTGCTCGCACATCTTGACGAGCGATTGAACAAGGCGAACATTGGGAGTTCCTTCATGCTTCCTCAACTCACCAGGCAAGATAGTGCTCAAACCCAAATCCCAGGACAAAGCGTCGGGCTCGAGAGAGCCGAGCAGTTCACTATCAAGGGAAACACGGCCAGGCCGAGGAATCAAAGACTCCGTTATATCCCTAACCTGCTCAAGAATACAACGGTCATCTAACATTCGAGGGGATTCCCTCCCGCTAGGACTCACTTAGGTGTACTTGCCCGAAGCAGAAATAACGGTCCGCCTACCGGAACTAGAGCCTGTCCGACCTCCAGAAGGCCCACCAGTTTCAAAAGAGGTGGTCACAATAGTGGTATCATTAAGTAAGAAGTCAGAAAAATCCTGAGGAACAGACTGCCTCATGGATGGATCCAATAAGGAATCTCCGCCAACTGCCCCCGCGGCAGCATTCCCTTGGCTTCCGCCAATAACTAGGTCAGTAGAAGCAGTAGAAGGAACGAAGTTATCTGGAACATGCTCATGTAGGCCATGCTCAAAAGAAGAAATACCTGAAGAAACGGGTATAGTAAAGGTTTGTTCCATATTGGACATATCTCTGAAGGCCACCCGACCAGGGGAAGGCCTCCTTTCGACCTCACCAGAGACAGGGAAATCCAGTTGAGTAAAAGTTGAACCAATTACGGGAAGAGTTTCGGAAGGAATAACGGGAGTCTCAATCTCCGACCTCCCAATAGAGGAGGGGCGAGGAGGATCTACCGAGGGCCCCTCAGTACGGGACCGTTTTGGTCTCGGGTTTCGATTACCCTCACGGGAAGAAAACTTCGAAGTGTTGCCAAAAAGGTTGCTCATATTCGAAAATAGAAAAGAAAATTAAACTATCGAGAAAGCTTATCGACATCCTTTGAGAGAATGTTCTGTCGAAAGTGAGTAAAAGCGATAAATAACGAGTAATCTTTTTACCCTATGTATTTATACAAAGTGAAAAGACGCGACAGACCCCAAGAACGGGCGCGAAACACAGAAACTGACCTATCAACGGCCGCAAGAATTCGAAAGGACTTGAACATAATGATTACGCTGAAGTTAATAACTTGTCTGAAATATTATTATCAATGGAGAAGCCGAAAAAAAAAACATAACTGTCTGAATACGAATCGTCCTATTTACAAGAGGATAAAAAAGTAAAATTACAAATCAAGTTATGTTGGTTACTGTCAAAGTTATTTCTTAAGGCCAGATTGGTCGCTCCCCACTTCACACAATCTGGAACTCCCTGATCGACAACTACCTCTCCTTCGTTCGCTCGCTCATCCGCTGCCTCCACATTCTCCTCCTCTTCCTCTTGATCGATAAAATTATTATCGACCTCCTGGTTAATGTCCGAAGGAGGAATCGGCAACGGGTTCCCGAACTCTTCGACAAGGTGAGCCAATGGGAATTGTTGATAGATAACATCTGGCAACTCGGAAGAAGATTATTCATCGCCATAACGATTCAGACGTACATGCGTCGCTTTAAAATACTTCTTTTGGCGATCATCAATCAATCCCAGCGCGACCATCTGATGAATCGCCTTTTTGAAGGTACTCTCAAGGAGCGGACCGACCATCTGATTCACTAAGGCAGCATGAACAGCGGAACTAAGGAACTCACGAATCACCCTCTCATCGTGATTTCTACCATATCGATCTCTGAGTCCGCTAAGAGGATGGTCCCTATCGTACTCCTCCAATGAAGCTTGAAGACTTTCTACCTGAGATTCCAGTTCGCTAATCCGAGTAGTACTTCGAAGTTGATAATCTTCCAATTTCTTAGCCAACTGATCAACCTGCTCTTGAGCGCGAGAAGTCTCCAAAACTTTATTTATGATCTCCTGATAATCAGTTCCCATAGCTTGAGAGTCTATGACCGAAAGTGGAAAAAAGGAGGATGTCGAGGGTCCAGCCTCTGAACTGCTCGCCTTATGAAGCAATACTCTATTCTTCTCATCTAAAAATTCGCATTGTTGTCTCCAAAGAGCAGCTTCGTAGGCGTACGACATCTGGCAAATATTTGTCTAAAGAACAAAAAATGAAAAATCAATAAGTTGTAAGCCCATTAGGAAAGTCAGTAAAGAACGTATTTAACAGCAAATACCTTCTCGGCGTAAAGAGAAGCCTTTTGTAACTTCTCCAAAGGATCTTTCCGAAGCAACGTATTGACATCACGAGTAAAAACACCGGAAAGAAGAATACGGGTTGCTTTGTCTACGGCATTCTCATTCTCATCATGAATTAAAGAATCATTCTCCGGGTAACCAGCTGCCCTTTTTCCCTATAAATGATCTTCGATCATCTCAACGACAGTGGGTTTCGGATGCTCTTCACCCAACAGAGAAAGATCCTCACCTGAACGACCATAGTAATACCTTCTTCTCTTAACCGGATTATCAATAGGATGAGGCATTGACCAACTACGACATCCGCGAATGCCAAGGGAAGTCCGAAGCTGGAAAGGAGGATAACCCTGTCCTGTCCCTTGGTAAACTGGAGCCTGCGCAATTTGAGGGGTTTCTGTAATCCTCCGAATCATGGCCCAAATCCAACTTTCTCTTCTTGGATGCTCTCTGTTCGATCGGAAGGTTCTCTACCGTTTTGGTAGATTTGGACAGAACCATCTTCCCTTTTGAGGAGTGCCGAGAGTTTTCTACCATAAAAACTGAAGATAACAAATTCTAAATTAGACATTGGTACAAGAAAATATAATGCGACATTAAAATAAAATGCTTACCCAGCGATTGAGAAGGGGAAGTGATAGGAAAAGTATGAGGACTCAAACCCGCCTTACGAAGAAAGGCCTCACCAATAAGAAGAGCGCTCTGGTACATGTCGGCACGCATCCCCTTGATTTCGCCAACTAATTGCGGGTCGTCAGGAATAAAATGACCTGTAACTGAGCGACCACCAGAAATACATTCGAAGCCATGGTCCCACGAGAATGGCTCGGAGGAACCATCAGCTAACACGACGTGAGGAGAGGGACGTACGAAGAAAAAATGAGATTTCCAGGCAGGATTGCTGGAAACTGGAGAATCGAAAATAGAGCGACCAGACTTTTGACTGGCAAAAAAGTATCCGCGGATTGAGGAACTTGAAACATTAAAACGAAACAATTGTGTAAAGTTGCAAAGTGAGGGCCGAAAGCCTTTTTCTATCATCAGAACCGAAAAGCATACGACAAAAGCCACAGAATTTGGGACTAGTTGTATTAAAGAGACACTAAAAACTTTCAGAATATCAAGGAATAAGGCAGATAAGGGAAGACGTAGACCATAATTAAAATGGGCAGTATAAAAAGCACGACAACCCTCCGGAGGAAAAGTAACTAGGTCGGAAGGAGAAGGGAGGATAATCTCAGAACCTTCCGGGAAATACATCGCGTAATTATCCACAACCTCGTGGAAAGTCTCAGCGGTATACGCGCAAGCAAGATCATCGATTGGTACAGATATTTGAGGAGCAGTTCCTTTGCTTTTCTTGGCCCTGGCCGCAACCTCGGCATCTGAAATGATTTGTACTTTGAAGGTATCCTTATCAGGAATAGTGATTTCAGATGTAGCAGTATGTTCTGTTGGAGGGCTGGGAAGTGCCCCCTCCTCGATGGTAGGGGCGAGTCCTTCCATAATAGAGGAAGAAGGTGTCTTCGAAAGTGAAGCCATATTAATGGGATCTTTGAAAAATATTGATCGATAAAAACAAAGTAGGGGAGAAATTATCGAGCAAGAAAGTTACTGCAAGAAGTTTGGGAAGTAGAAAGTAAAAAGTGATTGAAACAACGATCACCTATTTATATAGGAAGATGAAAAGACGTTTCGAACTTCTTGCGCCTAATCATATTCCCACCAAACGATAATGTCAAAATATCTCCTCGAAGAAAAGAGTAACGGTTCAGTCCGGAAACGACAAAACGACTATCTATGAGGCGTAGCACTCTTTTCCTTACTTAGGATTTTTTCCAAGCAAGGTTTTTAACGAGGCACAATTCATAGAAAATACAGTCGTAATCGACCATCTACTTCTACGAGCTTCTAGTACATATGTGCTCGAAGAAGTGAGGGAGTACTGATGGGGGCTATTTCGCACCCCTTATAATAATCGGAATGACTAGACCTTATACGCTCGGACCGACCAGGAGTCCAATTCAATAAAGAGCTGTCAGGTCCGATCTACATTATCAATCCTCGGCGACCAGGAGCAATGTCCGAATTCCATAAGGATTGTTATGCCTAGTCCTATTAGGATTATATTTCCTTGTATAGCTAGGGTTATGGTCATATAAATACCTAGTTAAACATTGTATTATAACAACATACATATCATAGCTTACGCCTACATAATTTGGCAATTTGATATCATATTTGAATAGAAAAGCTTTTGCTATACTATTACATATTCATCGTCTTGCTTACTTATTGTTCTTTACGTAGTTGTTCTTCCTTGAGATTAATCCATCCGGAATAAAGTAACAAAGCCCTATTATATATACTTAAATTGACCTCTAAAAAATACATCATTGATTTAATCTAACCCAACGAAAACCGGTTAAATCATTGAAAAAGTTTGAAAACCTTTGAAAAACACTAGGATCAAGCTCTATGATCAGGCAGCTGATTCTAATGAACCACCCGCTCTGATACCACTTGTTCGTCCCAAGTGGTCAGACGAGGTCTAGAGGGGGGGGGTGAATAGACCTCTAAAAATTTTATCAAATTTTAACTTTAAAACTTTTGCTTAACTGTCAGCAGACTAAGCTGTTATAGAACAGTAGGCTGACTAAGCTGATCGTGAACAAATCTTTGAACAACACGGTAGACCACTGATCTGATAATCACTTAGCTGATTTAGTCAAAATCAGTTTTAACACCAGAATACTTGCAGCTGATATTTTAAGTGTTTTTCACAAGTAAGCTTGGTAGATTGAATGATTTTATCCACAGTTTTATCAAACTCCTTAAAAATCTTTTCAAACAGTTTTATCAAAGTGTTTTTATGTAAACTGAAAATATGCAAGTAAAAATGCAAAGTCAAAACACAAGGATTTTTATAGTGGTTATATGGATGTAAATCCTTTAGTCCACCCTTCCAAGTCACACAGATCTTGGGTTATACTATGATCACGAAGTTTACAGTATACTCTGCTTGTTTTGAACAACAAATGAAACGACCACAAGTGCACAATAGGAAATCACAAAGAAGACCTATTCTACAGAGATTTATCACCTACAAAGATGGATAAGAACTCCTCACAACACTCTCTTTTCACAGATTCACTCAGAAAATGTAATCGTTTTGCTTCAACAAGCTTCTGTCAACAAATGACTTCAGCAGGCGAGTGAGCTGTTCTTGAGCTTCTTGAGACTTAGAAAATTTTCTGCTTCGAATAATCTCTCAATTTTCGTGTTGTTATTTTCTCTTCGTCTCTTCAGCTATTTATACTCACAGATTCAAAAAGTGTCTGATGAAGAGGGACACAATTTGAATTTCATGGTTTCTGGTCATTAATTTCCGCAAACGGCTCTCTGCACAGTGACAGTACTGCAGACCGTACTTTCTGTCAGGCAGCATTTAATGCACCGAGCTGATACGAAGTATTTCTTCAATCATTTGCCATTAATACCCTTGGTCTTCAGCATTTATTACTCTAAGGGCATTTATTACCGTTGGGGAGACATCCTGGTCCTTTCCACTTGGCTGATGAGAACACAAGTCTGATGACTGAACAAAGCTGATCCCAAACTTGAACATATCTGATTTGAGTCGGCTGATCTTCACCAGTCTGATTTCTTTTCTTCAGCAGATCAGTAGTCTTCTGGACCTTGAATATTTGACCCTTCTGATTTGTCTTCTAACTTGGTCAAAATTCTTCTTAGGGTTTTAACTAAGTTTCCATACTTAGCTGATCTTGATGTTTTGGAAATCACCAAAACCTCCCTTAACTTCTTTATTTTTAATGCACTCTATCTTCATCTTCATCCAACAAAGGCACTATATTCAGTATCTTCGAAGCTATTAAGAGTGCTAGGCCCCAAAACGAAAAAGGATGGTCAGCGAAACTCATCATTGAACGAACCACGTCTAACAAAGTTATGTTCCTTCTCTCAGACACACCATTCAACTGCGGTGTTCTAGGAGGAGTTCGCTGCAAGAGAATTCCATTCTCTACAAGATAATCGAAGAATTCATGACTTAAGTATTCACCACTTCGATCCGACCGAAGTGCCTTGATACTATGTCCAAGTTGATTCTCAACTTCCATTTGAAACGACTGTAGTCGTCAGTGAAGGTTATGAAGTATGAGATTCCTCCTCTTGCACTGACACTCAGTGGTCCACAAACATCAGTATAGATTAAATCCAAGGTTTGTTTGGTTCGCTCTGGTTTCCCAGTGAAAGGCGTTTTGGTCATTTTTCCCTTGAGACAGGATTCGCAAGTTGGGAGATCATCTAGGTTCTGTATTTCAAGAGCCCTAGAGGAAACCAAACTTTCCAATTCTACTCTTGGAAATATGTCCAAGCCTAGCGTGCCATAGTTCTGGGCTATTGTCATCTTGTTTTCTTTTCTTTGATTGAATGTGCATAACGTTAGAATTAACAGGTTCTAAGGAATAAAGATCATCTATCAAAGTACCACAAGCATAAGTAAAACCACCTTTTAATATGCTAAAACTTCCATTTGAAATGGAAAAATAAAAACCATCATTATCCAACAAAGGAATAGAAATAATGTTTTTGATGATAGTCGGTACGTACAAACAGACTTTCAAAACTAAAGAAAAATTTCCTAGAACTAATTCAACATCTCCTAAGGCCTCTGCCGCAACCCTAGCTTCGTTTCCAAAGCGTAGGATTCTATCCCCAGGTTTAAGAGGCCTTACTGCTCCCATCACCTGCAAATCATTGCAGATATGAGATGTAATAGTGTGAGGGGGAACTCACAATTTATATAACCCCAAAAATGTGTACGGGACAAAGGGACCAACCCCTAAAACAAAAGAACCAAAGGACAACAAAGCGAGAAAGCAAAGTGAACCGCCAACATGCTGGCAAACAACCCACACAGGGGCACAAGAAACAAAAAGCCCACAAACGGGGAGAAACCCATGCAAGGGTACGAAATAAATAAACCAACAATAATGTCAAAATACCCACGCAAGGGCGGAACCAAAGCAAAAAAAAAAAGCAATTCTTCCATCAGCCTCCACCATATAGTCACCGTTGAGCCCTGATGAAAAAGAGCCACTAGCACCGAACAGTCAAAGATAAGTATCAGCTTCCATGAGAACCAAATATAAGAACCAGCTGCGGTGTCTAACACCAAAATTGATTTTATTTGTTCGTCAAAAAGAAAACTTAGTAATTTAAATTGTTCTTATTTCGCTTTAAACCGCTTCCGCTTTAAAACCTTTAATTTAATTACTTCCGCTTTGAACTTAGTAATCAAAATTGTTCTTATTTCGTTTTAAAGCAGGTTTCTTAAAAAAAAGGGCTTCAATATTTTTGACGCTTTTTCAAAATAACAATAATTTTTCGACCGTTATCCGACGGACCCGCGGAGCCGGGCCGCCACAGATGGTATCAGAGCTTTGGCTCAAGTCCATGATAGGATCCTCGGATTTGTACTGAGGGGTTAGTAAGGTGGGACTCACCGTCATGATTTTAGGGTGTCTACCCACATTGGGTAGTTCACGTTTAGAACAAGACCGCAACCGAAACCATTTGTTTAATACGTGTCCTTGGGGTTAATGGTTATTTTTGCTTGATTCTGTGTTTTCTTGATTAATTGTTTTGTTGTTGGTATCCCGAATACCATAATGATTATTCGAACTGTATTGTTGATATTAATGTCTGGTTATATTGTATATGTCTGTGTTCCGTGATTTACTTAAATTTTGAAATATTTGAATCAAGTGACGTTTCTTGAAGTACATATAGAATGACTAAAATAGCCCTAATCCTTTTGAATTACAATATCGAGTTTACCTTACTCAAAACTCATAATTCTGATCCTAAATGTATCAATCTCCAAATTGATCTGTCGACTTCAGTAAGCTTTCTTGAGCCTACTTTCGCTATAATTAATTGTTTAGCCCTTATTCTAATGTTGGTACTTATTCATTTTGAACTTGTGATCCCAAGATGCCTTTTCTTTATCGTTTTGGCGAATCAAATTGTTATGTAAGCAATCTTTCTTTCAATAGACAAAATATCATTCAAATTTCATTGACATCGGTCCTTGTCACTTTTATCGAACTATTCATGTGATTATCTTTATTATCGATATTTCAGTCCGTTTGCCATCTTCGTTGATTCTTCTATATGTTGCCATTACTATTACTTGTATTGTCATCTTGAGCGCCTTGATTCAATCATCTTTTCTAATCCTTATCGTGTGTCTCTTTATTTGACTCATTTAGTTCCTTGTGAGAATCCCAAGTCAAATACCATTCAATACCTTTTGAATTATCTGGGCCAAACTGAACTATATATTGTTATGTGAGTAGTTTTTCTTTTGAGAAGAATCTTAATCCGCGGCATAGGAGTTGGAATTATCGGTGTATCCCATTCTACCGCGTCATGATTATGCGTAACGTATATGAAGTACTACATCGATCATCCTCGTTAACCTGACGGCATATCTTAAGATCTTCAGAAATATCTAATGTACAAACGAAGACACGTTTGCATACTCATCTAGATGAAGAAACAAGTGGATTCCATTATGGCGCGGCCAGAGTATAAAAAAAAAGACGACTTGGGAGTTAGAGATAAAGATACGTCAAAGTTTTGAAAACGCCTAACGTACGAGAGAATATTTCCGCACACTCGTTTTAATTATGAAGGGTGCAGATTCTACAGAAAAATGTTTTATGACACACACAGAGTAAGGAAGAAACGTTTCGGGAGCAAGAAAAGAAGATACATCGGCGTTAGCCGTACCACGCGAATCTCAATAACGAATTTGGGGACCAAACTCTTTTAAGGGGGGGGGGGATTGTAACGCCCCCAAAATTTTGAACCCTTTTGACTGGATTTTTAATCCAAATTAAGTGCTACATTTTATTTTCAAAGTTAAGCATTAATTTGAACAAATTATTTAAATATTGTGATCTTTTGAACTTGAAATAATTAAAATATAAAAGTTACTTTAAAAGTATATTAAGACCTTTTTGAAAAAAATTCGGGCTTGGATGTTGTTGGTCCCAAAAGTGGTCAGATGAGGTCTAGAGGGGAGGGGGGTGAATAGACCTCTGAATACTTTAAAACTTTTTCTTCATCTTTTTCTGTCAGCAGACTAAGCTGATCTCGAATTCGTAAGACTACTAAGCTTTTTACGCACAAAGCTTTGAGCAGCAGAGTTGACCACTCATCAGATTTCACTCAGCTGATTCAGATGAAATATCAATGTTTTAGAAAAAAAGTTGGCAGCGGATTTATCAAGTGTTTTTCAACCAATCTGTTCCTCTTCATGTTTTCTCACTCAAAAGATTTTATCCCCAGTTTTTACAACTCCTTTTAAAATCTTTTGGTTCAGTTCGTATGTTTGACTTCTTTGAAAGTAAGCAAGGTAAAGAAACTTTGAATCAAACACACATAATTTTTATAGTGGTTATATGGATAAAAATCCTCTAGTCCACTCTTCCAAGTCACACAAATCTTGGGTTATACTAGAAAACACAAAGTTAACAGTATACAATGCTTGCGCCGATCAACAAATGAAAAGGCCACAAGTGCGCAGTAAGAAATCACACAGAAATCCTACTCTCCGAAGCTAGATCACTCACACAGATGGATCTACACTCCTCACGCTATTTTCAGTATAGGAGCTGACAAATAAAACCTACACTAAGAAATTATATCACTTCACGCAGATGGATATACACTCCTTTCTTTTCTCAGTTGAAAGTCACTCAGACAGACAACGCAAGTTCTCTGTTCTTCAACGAAAAGCTTCATCAACAAATGACTGGGCTTGTGATCAGACGACTCAACTGATGGATCTCGCTCTTAAGATGTGATCTTGAATTGTGCAAGTCTCTCTCAGATATCCAGTTAGTCTTCTATTTATACTCCGAATTTGAATTTCTGCCCGTTGAAGGAAGGCGAAATTACTCTTTAACCCTGAGCAATGGTCTTATGCTCTGACGGCAGCTTTTGCTTTTGCAGACTGTCTTCTGTAAACTCTGTTGTACGGATGTTCACTTTATGTCGAGTCGCATTTAATGCACTCAGCTGGTTACTGTTGATAAGCTTACTTCACCGACTTCACTTCGCTGATGGGAACGCTCGGCTGATGACCACTCTCTTGATGATCACTCAGCTGATGGCTACTCGGCTGATTCAAGAATGAACACATCCATCTTGACTCGGCTGATGATAACCAATCTGATATCCCACTCGGCTGATTCGGTTACTTCGCTTGAAGACCTTGAGATAGGTTTCACTAAGCTGTTCTTAGTTGATGACTTAACCTTTTGATCTTCAAAACCATTATGGCCTTTTTGTCATCTTCAAAACCTTCTCTAATTTATACCAACAATTTCCCCCTTTTTGATGATGACAAAACCTTCAACTAAGAACATCTTTCAAGTCTTCAGATTTTGTCTTCATACCTTGAGATGGAAATTTATTGATCTGATAAAACTTTCAAAGAAAATACCTATAGTTGGTTCTTTCCCTTTCTGATCTTCTTCTTAAAGGGTTCTAGTTGCATCATTTATCTTCCCCCTTTTTGTCATCAACGCCAATACTTGAGTTGCATCTCTTTTTCCCCTTTTTTTCTTTATATGATTGCAAACTTAGTATGCTGAAGACAATTAGGCGAGTACTAGGCTATTTTAGGTAGTCTTCGTTGTTGTTTATCACTCCAGCTAGAATATTCCCCCTAACTTCAAGAATTGATACCACTTGATGCTATTTATGGTCTTATTCCAGTTGTAGTCTGATGCTACTTGTAGTTTGATACTACTTGTATGAATGTAAATCAGATTAGTCTGCTGATATCACTTGTTGATGTGATAACACTTGCTGATACCACTTGATGTAGTACATTCTTGAATAACATTTGGCTGTTGAGTTCCAGTCGGCTGATAAGAAGCAGTCTTCTGATAGCTTCATTTTGACTTATAGAAAACTTCATCTTTATTTAGGAGTACCGCTAGTCGTACACGTTCTCCCTAAGTTCAAGAATCCGTGGTCAAGTAGTCTGATGAGTGTTTCTCTTCAAAGACACTCAGCCGTTGAATTCCAGTAAGCTGTTCTAGGTTAGTCTTCTGATAAGTTCCCCCTCAACTTATGAATCCAAAATCAACAAACCACTTTCTTTGTCACATGGTTGACTGATACCACACTTGTTGGTGATACTGCTTGTTGCGATCAGTTGTTGGTCTTTAATACCACTTGTTTTTCTTTGATAATCTTCAACTTTTCAACACTCTTGCGTTCCTTGAAATCTCCCAATGTAGAGTCTACCACTTGAATTATACCACTTTGTTGATACCACTTATTTGATAACACACTTGTTGGTACATGCTTGCTGGTGAGACCACTTGTTGAACTTGGTGAAATTTGCAAGGCAGCCAACTCATCTTTGTCATCTCACATGCACTTCACCTGTTAAACAAATGACTATTTTTGGTACCCCTTATTTATTGGGTCCAGCAGGGTTGGTAAAACATTTGACATGTGATGATCCAGTGACTTATGCTTTATCATGATGATATCACTTGTCATTATGATACCACTTTCTGGTCATGATTAAAACAATGCTCATAAGCAAGGTAAGATGCATGAAGTATGTGATAAACATGCATATTATAATGAGCATGGCAATAGCACAGTGAAAATGATCAGCATGATAATATGGATAAGCATTGGATGTTATAATAATCATTATCATAATGTGATTCAAAATCTTGCCAATTATTTCATTTTTACCTCAATTTCTTACCTGAGTTATCTAATAACTCTCCTTAGATTTAGCAGACTTAATACCACTTTTAATTTTACTCCTATCAGCAGCATATTTCAGTTTACTCGGCTGATGAGTTTACTAGTCTGTTTAGTCTTAGGTAGCTTACTAGGTTTTCTAACCTTTTGAGCATCAGTAGACTCCTTCTTTTAAGCCTCTGATTTCTTTTTAGAGATTGATGCAATTTCTTCTTTCAAGTTCATTTATATTTTCAATACGAATATCATACTCAGCTTTTAGAGTTTCATTCTCATGTTCAAGCTTTTTGTAGTCAGTTGATTCTTGAGGTTTTTCAACCTGAAGTTTGAGTGATCTGTTTTTCCTCTTTTTAGCAGAGTCATCTCTTCATTAAGCTTGGCAAATGCACACATAATATTTGAATTTGTAATTTAGCATTTATTCAAACGATAGAAATAGTGCATTTAATTAATAGTAGAAGATACCTAAGTTTCAGAATCATCAGATTCTATGACAGATAAGCATAAAGTTTCAGGTACTTCTTCAAACTCTTAGTCAGACAACTGATTGTCTGAATAAGATATGCCGGAGTTTATTAGCTTTGCTGCATCAGCTAACTTTGATTTGCTCTTACTCAGCTTAGACTCCTTTTTGGCACGCATTTCCTTTTCGGCTAATTTCCCAGATGATGAGTGTGGATGATCTCTCATCAAGAGTCCATACTCTTTGTAATTGTTGTCTCTAAGCTTAGCTTTTAAGCAATCCCTGTTTTCCTGAAAATGATTAGAAGAAGATGAAATAACATTTTCATATTTTAATTTCATTTTCTTTATAAAATTTCTTGAAATCATTCAAAAGTAGGGCAACGTCGTCAGCAGTGAATGCTTTTTCTGAATTCAGCAGAGTCTTCTCTTCGAACTTGTTTGCTGATTTTCTTGACTTGTCTGACGCGGTAAGTGCAGCAGTAGGATCTGAACTAGTTGACACTTCTAATCCCATTCTTGGCATCTTATACTCAAATGCTTTGAGGGATGAGAACAGTTTGGAAAGGGAAATCTTTCCTAAGTCCCTTGATTCTTCCATGGCTGTCACCTTCATGCTGAATTTATGTGGAAGAGCCTTGAGAACCTTCATGGTGATCTCCTTGTCTGAAAACTTTTACCAAGCCATAGAATCTCGTTCCGAGTTTTGGTAAATCTGGTATCCATTTGATCAATCGTTTCACCAGACTTCATCTTGAAAGTTTCAAACTCCTCAAGAGCCACACTGAGCTTGTGTTCTTTGATAGCGTCGTTTCCTTTGCTTAGCTCGCAGACTTTATCCCACATCTCTTTGGCAGTTTTGAAATGCTTGATCTTCTGGAATCTTTCTTCGTCTACAGCTTTGAACATAATGAGCTTAGCCTTTTTATCAAGGTTTACTAACTTAACTTCTTTGGGAGTAAACTCAACCAGCTCTTTGTCAACTATTTGATCTGGTTGGCCAGCAACCTTCATAGTCTTCTGGAATTTGAATGGTCCTTTTCTGAAACAAGTAAACATGTTGTCGTCGTAAGCGGCAAGAAGGATTTCCATTCTAATTTTCCAGCTTTCAAAGTCCATAAGGCCAATGTGAGGAACATGGCTTATGACATCCATTTTTCAAGAAGTTTTTTATTTTCAAAATAGGCTCTCTTTTTGAAACATTTGAAAAACACACATTGGATCAAGTTCGTTTGATCAGGCAGAGGATCAGATGAACCAATCTGCTCTAATACCACTTGTTGGTCCCAAAAGTGGTCAGATGAGGTCTAGAGGGGGGGGGGGGTGAATAGATCTCTGAAAAATTTAAAACATTTTCTTCAACTTTTTCTGTTAGCAGACTAAGCTGATCTAGAATTCGTAAGACTACTAAGCTGTTCGCGCACAAAGCTTTGAGCAGCAGAGTTGACCACTCATCAGATTTCACTCAGCTGATTCAGATGAAATATCAGAGTTTTAGAAACTAGTTGGCAGCGGATTTATCAAGTGTTTTTCAACCAATCTGTTCCTCTTTAAGTTTTCTCACTCAAAAGATTTTATCCCAAGTTTTTACAACTCCTTTTAAAATCTTTTGGTTCAATTCGTATGTTTGAGTTCTTTTGAAAGTAAGCAAGGTAAAGAAACTATGAATCAAACACACATAATTTTTATAGTGGATATATGGATAAAAATCCTTTAGTCCACTCTTCCAAGTCACACAGATCTTGGGTTATACTAGAAAACACAAAGTTAACAGTATACAATGCTTGCGCCGATCAACAAATTAAAAAGGCCACAAATGCGCAGTAAGAAATCACACAGAGATCCTACTCTCCGAAGCTAGATCACTCACACAGATGGATCTACACTCCTCACGCTATTTTCAGTATAGGAGCTCACAAATAAAACCTACACTAAGAAGCTATATCACTTCACACAGATGGATATACACTCCTTTCATTTCTCAGTTGAAAGTCACTCAGACAGACAACGCAAGTTCTCTGTTCTTCAACGAAAAGCTTCGTCAACAAATGACTGGGCTTGTGATCAGACGACTCAACTGATGGATCTCGCTCTTAAGATGTGATCTTGAATTGTGCAAGTCTCTCTCAGATCTCCAGTTAGTCTTCTATTTATACTCCGGATTTGAATTTCTGCCCGTTGAAGGAAGGCGAAATTACTCTTTAACCCTGAGCAACGATGTTATTCTTTGACGGCAGCTTTTGCTTTTGCAGACTGTCTTCTGTACACTCTGTTGTACGGATGTTCATTTTATGTAGTCTCATTTAATGCACTCAGCTGATTACCGTTGATAAGCTTACTTCACCGACTTCACTTCGCTGATGGGAACGCTCGGTTGATGACCACTCTCCTGATGATCACTCGGCTGATGGCTACTCGGCTAATTCAAGAATGAACACATCTATCTTGATTCTGCTGTTGATAACCAATCTGATATCCCACTCGGCTAATTGCTTCAAGAGCTTGAGATAGGTTTCACTAAGCTGTTCTTAGTTGATGACTTAACCTTTTGATATTCAAAACCATTATGGCCTTTATTTCATCTTCAAAACCTTCTCTAATTTATACCAACAGATGCACACAAATTTTTTTTTGGGACAAAAATGTAAGTTTTCAAAACATCGGGGGGCAAAGTGCAAGTTTGCCCTAAGTTGCAGATTTTTGCAGGAGAGTAATTATTTTCTCTCCTTGCACACTCCAAGGGCTGCTAAGGCATGCCCTTGAGTAGAGTAAACTCCACTACCAATGATTACATGCATTGGTGGATAAAAAATAATAATTAAGCTTTATGTCCCCCTCTCTTCCCAATGTGTATATATTTGATATATACACTTAACATCAGATTTTTATCGTCTCAATAACTTAATTTACATACGCATTATAAAGAATAAGAGAGAGACAGAGAGAGAGAGAGAGAACACACTAGAAAGAGAATTTTTGGATTCTCACTACACAGCCTCGGTTTTTCGATCATTCCACCTTCGTCCACCGTTAGATCATGCCCAAATTTTACGTGAAGGTTCTACACACATGGGGCCACATATTGACCGTTCGGGTCGTCGATTAGTCCTCCCGGAGTGAATCGGCAGTCATTAGAAGTTGGGGAAAAATAAGCATTTGAGGGCTTTTGTTTTGAACCACCACCGGAGCCGCCACCACTGCCACCGGAGCCTCTACCACCACCTTCGGAGGTCTGGAAATGAAGAGAGTTATATCCCCTTCGTTGCTTTGGGTAAAAAGACATCTATGCATGTGTTCTTTAATCTTTGTGATACTACTTTATTCTCTTTAAAGTAAATATTGAAGAAGTTTAGTTTATCCTTGTGGCTTTTGTGATATATAAGTTTTGAGTTCATATTTAATATTAGATATTTAATGTGGCTTCCTTAGATTTTGTTTAAATATTGCTTATGTGTTTGGATCTTGATTTATTTTTTTGAAAAGGTTATTGTTCATAACTTTCGAAACTTTGGGGGGTATTTTTGAAAGTTTTAAAAGTCCAAGGGTTAGGGATGCGAAAATTTTGAGAGTATAATGGACTAAAAATATGTATTTTTGTTTTATATTTGGTTAGGTTTACTTGAAAAGCATTTATTTTAAAGTTTGTTTCGATATTTTGCAAAAATGGGAGTTTTTGAAACTTTTGGGGTTATTTTTGTAAATCTGAAAATAAGGGGGCAAATGTGCTATTTTGTTGCTGTTTTACATAGTTACTTTTTATAAACTTTTGATTAATTGATTTGAAGTAGTGCTTTGATCACTTATGTTTTAAGATTGAAAATTTGTAAATTTTACCGAAGAAAATTATGATCAAAGAAATTTTTGTATCTCATTGTTAGTTGGTGAAAAGTATTAAAAATTATTTTTAATCTCAGTTTTATAGTGAAAATTATGCTTGATTATTTTTAAATATTTCTTAAATGCGTGGATCTTAAATTATTTTCAATAAAATTGGTTTCATTAAGTTTTCAAAACTATGAGGGTGTGTTTGAAAAGTTTTAAACTTGTGGGGTTTTTTAAAGCTTTGATTTTTGAAGTAAAAAGATAAAAAGATACTTAATACTTTTATTTGATTTTCGATATGTGTTTAGTTAAAAATCTTTTGATTTAAAATTTGTTGCAAATTTTTCAGAAAAATGGATGTTTATAAAAGTTTAGGGGTTGTTTTCTAAATCTGGAAAATAAAAGGTAAATTTTGCTGTTTTGGCGATGTTTTATGAAATTAGAATTTTGAGTTTTGAAAATAATAACTTTTAAGTGGAGTTGATGTCGTAAATTTTAAATACTTTTGTGCGATGTGTTAGTTTATGAAATCCTTGTGAAGGATTTTCATTAGTTACGCTTTAGTAAGGTTGTTAGATACATTCTAAGTCGTATACGTAGGTTTTGGATACGCATCATTTTTGGAGTTTTAGTCTCTATACTAAGCGACAAAGGTGAGCGTTGTGTGTTGAATTTGTATGTCGGATCGATGTGCTAATAGATCGAGTCAAACATTTACTAAATGCTTTTAATAAGCAAAGCATGTTTTATATTATAATTTCTCTTGCATGTTGTCACAAATAGATTGGACTTGTTATGTTGACATTACTCGCATGAAATCCTAAGAATATCAACATGATAACCAATACATACTACATCCGAATCTACAAGTTGCAAATACATTTTTTACTAAACTATCACGACACCTAAAATTGCATCTTATAAGTTGTCAAATGTTGATAATATGTTATATATGTTTGATATGTTATGTTTCCGTTTGTCTCTGATTTTGTGTTTACGTTTGTTTCTGATTTTGTGTGGGCCCTATTTGTTTGGTATATGGACCCCATGGCAACTTGGTCGGCAAGGGCCGGCAGGATTGTCACGGTTACCCGTAGGCCTGGCCTTACAATCCAAGTGGGGAGGAACACTTGGGGAGTAAGGACGAACTCTGGCAAAGACATGTCGATGCATTTCAGATAGTAAGGTCGCTCTTTACTTGGTGAGTTTGGATGGATATCAGACTGAGGATGGAGGGTAAGTGGAGGACGGCATCAGCAATTCTTGGTTATGTGAATTTCGTGTTTCTTCAGTCTTGAATATGTTTATTTGCTTGATAACATGCTTATGTTTTATAATATGTTGCATTCACACATCACCATGCAAATTCGCACATAGCCTCACTAAGATGGACGATCAACTTATGCGTTCTATGTTTCACTCTTTTCAGTTTCAGGTGCTCTGATAAATAATTGTCGGGTTGCGGTTAGGTCATCACGGTTGCGGTTCCACCCTAGTATTCGGGAGAGTAGTAATATTTTGTGGTTGATTTATGCTCTTTTTCGATTTTGTTTAAAACCTTGCTTAGACTATTTGATTCGTTAAAGATGATTTATATTTTCGCAAAAGTGACAAGATTTTCATAAATTATATAGTTATCACTCTCGGTTGATTTTGTTCAAGTATTTTAATATGTTGAGATTAAATGTTTTCGCTTCAAAATTCTACTATGAAAATTGATTTTATTTGTTCGTCAAAAAGAAAACTTAGTAATTTAAATTGTTCTTATTTCGCTTTAAACCGCTTCCGCTTTAAAACCTTGAATTTAATTACTTCCGGTTTGAACTAGTAATCAAAATTGTTATTATTTCGTTTTAAAGCGGGTTTCTTAAAAAAAAAAGGGCTTCGATATTTTTGACTCATTTTCAAAATAAAAATAATATTTTGACCGTTATCCGATGGACCCGCGGAGCCGGGCCGCCACAGTGAACCTTTATGTCCTAGACTTTTCTCCAAACAGCTCTCGAAGATGAAGAATTATGTCAGCAGCATGCAACATCCTTGCATGCTGTTTCTGCAGCTCATTGGTCATAGATGCCAGCTTGAGGCAACGAACCTTAATATCATCATCGACCCATTTCTGATGGGTAGCTTGTTCCTCTTCCGAAACCCCTTCCAGAAGTGCACCAGGCATGGGTGCATCGAGAATGTAACTTCGTCGTTCGGAGTCGAGGACTATCCTCAGATTTCTAAGCCAGTCAACGAAATTTGATCCGTTCAGTTTGTTGATAGCTAATGGATTCTTAGACATTTTGCAGAGTAGATCTAGAAAAATTAAATGATAACGTTTAGCTGACTGATCTATATTAATACTTATAATTAACGATTATTGGACTCGTTATCGAAAAAGTTCTCCCACCATTTTCTCGAAACAATTACCCCTTCAGTTGTTCGAGAAATCTAATCTCCTAGTAGGTCTTGACGTCCCAGCAGACATTAATTGCACCCACGACTCGTGGCCATGCAACTAATTCCCTAGGTAGGTATACTTTTACCAATTGTGTCACTCCACAACCTTCAAGCTATTTTGCCTTGATTTTTGCACCCATCTAGCAATGCTACATCATGAGTGGTACTATTCGTTAAGTCTAACCTATCAATCTTGGTGAGCAACGGACGCGGTCATGAAATCCCCATAACTTGGTTATGATCGATATTCACGTCCCGACCAATCCTCACCCTTGTCAAGTTTAGTTAAAAACAAGAATCAAGGAATTTCGTGTATTGTCCCTCTCGTGTGCCAGACTCTGGATCACCTTCAATGATAAGTAGATAACCTATACTAGTCCCTATTGATGGAAGGCTTGGATCTTAAAACATCATTTTAATGTACCCAATATGACTTAATATTATTTTCAAGAGAGGGTTTTCGGGTTTAAGAGTTTGAGGCAACTTTCCTCGAGATCTCACCGTTCCAGTTATGCATTATTTTTTATTTACGATCTAAATTACTAGCGCGCATCACCATACATGCTAAAATATAAACACGTAAATAAAAGCATACACACCTAGCATGCATGCTACCACAATATGTTTTCGATCGGGAGCCTCCTATGCGGACCATCATCGAGCCAAAGATGATGGTCCTATTGGTCAATCTAATGGGCCTCCATTCTAAACTAATAAAACTGTAAAGCCATATCTATTACAAAGGCTCAAAGTGGCCCAAAAACTTATGGCTCGCAGACCCAATAAAACCAACAAATTAAAACAACCAATCACATCTACCCTATGATGGGATGGTGCCCAACAAGCCAATATTAATTAGCTTGTTAAAGTACTGTTTTCTTACGGTTTATAATTAATACGCCCGTTTATTTATAGTATGTAAATTAAACAATGGCCAACTTCATCTCTCGCGAACTTATCTAAGCGATTGGATAAATTCCTAAGGTCACAATAGACTATGGGACGATTCACTTCAGTACTGAGTGCAATCATGAAACAGTCTCTAAGGTCGTGATCTTAAAACCGTTCCAAGTCATAGATTCCGAACGAGACGGGGTATCAAAGGAATCACAAATACTTGTACACATATGCATGATTCCCATGGAGTGAATTTGTAGCGTTTCATGAGCAAGGCATTTGAGGCCAGTGCATATGAGTAGGTGGTTCAATAGAGGATCGAACGCATCGAACGACCCAAACAGAGAAACCCATTGTGGAAGTGCATGTCACATATCGGTGATGGGATGTTTCTCAAGGCTTATAATAGTGTATGATTTAGTCCTTAGACTTGAGGTGCTAGGGCGAACTCGGTGCATGAGTATGCATACTTAGATTTAGGTACTGGTCACGTAGCCTGGCCATAAAGTGCCTAAGTTGGGTGTGTACAGTTGTGTACACGAGTGGTTAGTACTAAGAAAGGATCTATCGACTCATCCTGATAAGGTGGGAGAATTTTCTATACGTTCTTAGATAATAGTTTCGAGAAACCCATGGCCGTGGTCGGTGATGGATTTGGGAAGGGGTTTCAAAATTTAGCAGTCACACTGGAATTACTATCCAGAATTAGAAAGTACAGTATCGAGATAATTAGAGGTACCGATCAATTCACACACCCTAGGTCTCGATTGAAAAATTAGTCTTTAGAAGGACCTTATGTACATGGCATTTATAAGAGGTGAGGTTCACAAATATCAATTCAACTTTAATTGGGCTTCATGGGCTTATGGCTAGACATCGACCATGAAGCGTGGGTACTCCTGAATTAATAAGGATATTAATTCTAGAGTGGTCAATTAAAAGTTGTTTAATTGATCGGAGCATTTAATTGATTAATGTCTAATTAATTAATTAGGATTATCTGATTAATTATGAAATTGATTAAAGTGGTTAATTAATAAAGTTGAAAGATTAAATAATTACCCAATTTTCGGATTGGATAATTATATGGGTCGATTTTTGATAATCTTGAAATTGGGGGATAAGGGGCGATTTTGATGAGTTAAAGTAGAAGAGTTTTGTTTCTTACAAAACAATGTAGAAGAGATTTATCAAATCTAATATTCCTAAGTTGATAAGGAATATGATTTGATAAAGATGGGAATAAGATATTTCATAAGAGAAGGACTCTTCTCTTATAAATACTCCATAAAAAATCGACCAGACCCTACTAACCCTGTCAGTAGGGGAGGGAAGAAGAATATCAAAGCCTTCCAAAAAATACTTCGTTTAATTATCTAATACCTCGCGAAAGTTCTCCTCGGTGTAAGCACAGACGAGGTTTTCAACCGGATTAGAGACCTGAGGGTTGGCACCCTTGCCCTTTTTAGCCTTAGCTGCCACCTCCGCATCAAAATGAATACTCACCTTGAACGTATCCTTCTCGGGGATATTTACATCCGACATTCCCGTTCGTTATAGAGAAGGGCTTGGAGAAGCTTCCACATCGATAACAGGATTAACGTCCTCGGTAGACGAGGAGGTGGGATTTCTCAAGTTTGAAGCCATGACAAGGATTGTCAAAGATGATTGTCAATAAATACGATATTTGTGTGGATTATCGATTAAGAAAGTTACTGCTAGGAGACAGAAGGCGGAAAGTAAAATATGTGGGTGAAACCAGGAACGCCTATATATATATAAAGCTGAAATGACGCTTTAATCCCTTTCGTGACTATTCATGTTCCCGCCATTAAACGAAGAGAACTGCCACCTCGAAACTGGATAACGTTATAACTCGGAAACGACACAAACGACTATCTATGAAACGTCGCACTCTTTTCCTTATTATGGATTTTTTTCCCATAAGGTTTTTCCCAAATAAGGTTTTTAATGAGGCACAATTCATAGAAAAGTCAGTCGAATAAAGTTCAATACTTCTACGAGCTTCTATTACATATCGCTCGAAGAAGCGAGGGAGTACTGATGGGGGCTATTTTATACCCCATATAATACTCGGATCGACTCAGAAATGTTAGATCGGCTCGACCATATAGTTTGCTCACTACCGCAAATCGACCCGATCAGAGATAACGCTCCTCAGCGATCAGGCTGCAATCCGGGCTTGAGAAGGGCAAATACCCAGAGTCCATATAGGATTATGTTTCCTTGTATATCTAGGGATTATACCCTATAAATATCTTGATCAAACATTGTATTACACACACAAGAATAGAGCTTACGCCTACATACTTTGTACAGAGCATTGTAATATCTTTACTCTAATAAGATAGCTTTTGCGCTCCATTAATTCTACGTTATTATCATTGTTCTTACTTTACTTTTTCTTGTATTGCACCATCCTGAGTAACTTAATCTGTCATCAAATCTAATCTGATAATATTGATTGAACCTAAGGAAAATCGGTTAAATCAGACGCCGTTTGGTTCAACAAAAAAACTTCATGAGTAAGTTCTTTAGGAGCAAAAGTAAATACTGAGGTCAACATTTTCGAATCCATCTGAGAGTGTGCGGCGTGCGAGCTTGGGACTTCATCAAGTGGGTTTTTCTTCTAAGTGATGAGTGAGTCTAGAATCAGAAGCATTAATCTCACTTTTGATCTCACAATAATAGATCAATTTAACGCACTCCTTTGTTTTGCCTGTAATAAAAAATTTCAAGAACTTAGCTTTCGTGATGGTGATTATACCAATGAAGGGCTTAACATCCCTCGTGAACTTTGTGAAACACTAGAATCACTGACCATAGAGTTTCACGACAACATTTCTTTACGTGTCGCAAAAGCTTTTAGCAGTCTCAAATGTCTTTTCTTGAGCGGGGTTGTCATGTAGGGTGATACTGCAGAGAAATTTTTATCGCTTGATTGTGTAGAACTTGAGGATGTGCATTTGGAAGATATACAAGTCAAGGATGTTGATATTATAAATATTTTGGCCGATAAACTGAAGAACTTGAAATTTTCAAATATTTACAGAAGGGAGAATTCATTCTATCCTAAGCTCAATATTTGTGCTCTGAACATGGTGTCTTTTTCATACATAGGACCAAAATGCTTCATGTCTTTTCTATTTTGGAAACTGTATCTTTTCAAAATACTTGTGAAACCAAAAAAAAAAGCAATTTCTATTATAGAAACTTATTTAATGACTATCTCTTAAAAATACTTATGTTTTTAAAATGAGATATCCAATACTACTGTATTCCTAACTCACTCAATAACGTGGAACGTGAAGCGTGCGGCGTGCGAGCATGGATTATTTTGTTCTAGTTTATCATCCATAGTTTTTTTCGTAAATATGACCAAGACATTTTAATGGATTCCCTCTAATTCCAATGCAATATCTAAATGCTTAAATTGATAGATTAAAAACGCATAATACTTGACACTTCAAATAAAGCTTATCATATTCAACTAGTTAAGCTCCGTCCTTGCACAATCTCAAGTACAATCGTAATTTCATGGACATATTTCAAATAAATAGTCTAGATCTAATGAAACCTGACATAGCAGTCTAGAAAGAATCTTTTTTTTTTCTATAAAATTGTATATTTATTTGAATCAAAATTGCGAAAATTTTGGCCATTGATATATAGTATTTACAATGACTGGGTAACTCTGTTGGAAATGAGAGAAAGTTTGCTTGTTAGATTGCATGGTCTCACGCATTTGAAAGTACATATATGTGAAACATTGATGAGCCACTTGGAGATAGAACAAAGAATTGTTTGGATTTTTTCTTCTCTCAAGACTCTCCACATCAAATTAGATGACATCTATGAGTGCTACTTTAATGAGTTTGAAACTATTTATAGATATATTGCGACAAAATGCTGAATTTTCGTGGTGTCCGTGAGAAAATTGAAATTAAAATCAGAGGTGAAATTTTGATATTTTGTATAGTTGATATAAATAATATAATATATAATAAAGTTCTCAATTCTAAGAAAGAAAGTAACAAGAACTACTTACAGACAAATAAAAGATATGCGTTAAATTTGTCCATTATTTATTATAAAGTGTACACAATTTTTCTTTATGTGATATGTGATTCTCGACATTAGTCCTCAACCTCTAACTAAAGTCTCCAATATTATTCATGTCTATTAATTTAACAATAAATAGAAGGCGGGAAATTAGTAAAACTTTATTTCCATATTTATCGTCAATATTTTTCAAGAATTTCTCTATATATAATCGATGAAAACAATTATTGAAATAAAATTCTCTTACAAACACTAAATAAATTTGTATTGTTTTAAGAGAGTAACACGATATCTTCTGCTTATAAATCTCTTGTAATTCAAATTGCAATGTAACATATAAATAATGTCCTAAAAGAAAATCTTCTGTTGAATTTTCTCTCGAAAAATATTTGGTTATAGTGAGGAAGCCAATAACACAAGATCTTGTGATTGGTCTAGTGGAAGGGACTAGTCACTACAAAGTAGCGAACTCAGGTTCGAACCCCTGTTGGGAGAGATACCCACATTAATGTGACCAACCCGCCTCGAAATGGATTAAACACTTGGGAAACCAAAAAAAATAAATAAGCAATTTCTAGTATAGAAACTTATTTAATGACTATCTCTTCAAAATGCTTAAGTATTTAAAATGAGATATCCAATATTATTGTATTTACAACTCACTCAATCACGTGCGAGGCAATGCATGAGGTTTGCGGCGTGCGAGCTTGGATTCTTTTGTTCTAGTTTATCGTCCAAAGCTTTTTCGTGAAAACTTAAGTTTTTTAAAATGGGATATCCAATATTATTGTATTTATAACTTACTCAATCACGTGCAAAGTGAAGCGTGCCGTGTGCGGCGTGCGAGCTTGGGACTTCATCAAGTGGGTTTTTCTTCTAAGTGATGAGTGAGTCTAGAATCAGAAGGATTAATCTCACTTTTGATCTCACAATGATAGATCAATTTAACGTACTCCTTTGTTGTGCCGGTAATAAAAAAGTTCAAGAACTTAGCTTTCGTGATGATGATTATACCAATGAAGGGCTTAACATCCCCAGTGAACTTTGTGAAACACTATAATCACTGACCATAGAGTTTCACGACAACATTTCTTTATGTGTCGCAAAAGCTTTTAGCAGTCTCAAATGTCTTTTCTTGAGCGGGGTTGTCATGTAGGGTGATACTACCGAGAAATTTTTCTCGCTTGATTGTGTAGAACTTGAGGATGTGCATATGGAAGATATACAAGTCAAGGATGTTGATATTATAAATATTTTGGCCGATAAACTGAAGAACTTGAAATTTTCAAATATTTACATAAGGGAGAATTCATTCTATCCTAAGCTCAATATTTGTGCTCCGAACTTGGTGTCTTTTTCATACATAGGGCCAATGCTTCATGTCTTTTCTATTTTGGAAACTGTATCTTTTCAAAATACTTGGGAAACAAAAAAAAAAAACAAATTCTATTATAGAAACTTATTTAATGACTATCTCTTAAATATACTTATGTTTTTAAAATGAGATATCCAATATTACTGTTTTCATAACTCACTCAATCACGTGCAACGTGAAGCGTGCGGTGTGCGAGCATGGATTCTTTTTTTCTAGTTATCCATAGCTTTTTTCGTAAATATGACCAAGACATCTTAATGTATTCCCTCTAATTCCAATGCAATATCTTAAATGCTTAAACTGTGATGGGGGCTATTTCGCACCCTTATAATAATCGGGATGACTAGTCCATATACGCTCGGACCGACCAGGAGTCTGATTCATTAAAGAACTGCCATGTCCGATATGCATTATCAATCCACGACGACTGAGGACAGTGTCCAAGTTCATTAAGGATTACTATGCCTAGTCCAATGAGGATTATGTTTCCTTGTAGAACTAGGGTTAATGTTATATAAATACCTAGTTAAACATTGTATTAGACACGAAATTGCGTCTAGAGCTTACGCCTACTTACTTTGTCAATCTGATTAATAGAAAAGCTTTTGCTATACTATTTACATATTCATCGTCTTGATTACAGTTTGTTTCTTTTACATAATTGTTCTTCCTTGAGATTGATCCATCCGGAATAAAGTAACAAAGCCCTATAACGTATACATAATTTGACCCAAAAACATACATCATTGGTTTAATCCAATCCAGCGAAAAATGGTTAAATCAGTTGGCGCCCACCGAGGGGCTAGGTTAATTATTCGATCGACATATGGCTCGCCCAAGGAAGAGCGCCCGTAATGGAGCAAGAAGTAACACGATTGAATGCTCATAACACGTCTGAAAACCAACCGGACGATACTAACAATAACGTCCCTATAATAAATGACAATCAGGAAGAGAGTGAGCAGCTGCCGAATCAGGAGGAACCACAAGGGATAAATACCCAAAACCCACAAGGACAACAGTGGATCACCGCCAATACGGTACCTGAAAACAATGTGGCTCCAACAATCCCTGTTCCCTAATCAAATAATCAGGAGAAGTTGCGACAGATCGCTATGGTCTTTATGTCACTCTGCCCAGCGGAATTCCTGGTACCCGAGCAAGTTCCTAGAAACCCTAGAGCGACTAGGGCAAATCCTATTCAAAGGACACCGAGGCAGGTCGATCAGATCTCTCAACAAGGCGGACAGCCCCGCAAGCGAACAACGATCGTTGCATAGTCCGCAAAAGAGCAATTCAAAACTATCCAATGAACATATCCAAAGACAAACGGGTCGGACAAGGCCGCAACCCATCCGCCCCGGATCAAAGGAACATACCATAATTCCCATCGAAGATGACATAATTGGCGTAATTCCTAATCGACCACAAACCATGCGATTCTCGGAAAGAGAAATTGAGAAAATGGTACAAGAACGTCTGGAACAACGCCTACGAACTGTTCAAAATCCATGGGCCAGAAGTACTGGGATCCAAGAGAGCCTAGCTGCATGCTCCCCTTTCTGCAAGGAAATAAAAGAAGCACAATCCTCAGGACATGTTCCGGGATGACTTCCCAGATATGACGGAACGACCGACCCAGATGATTACATATTCAGCTTTACTAACATAATAAATCTATATACTCACTCAGCTGAATTCACTGCAAAACGGATGGTCACCACATTCGAGGGGCTAGCTTTGGACTGGTTTGCAAAACAACCCACCAATTCCATATTCAGCTTCAGAGAATTATGCAATAAGCTAACTCAACAATTCGCTAGCCAGAAGAGACAGAAATTGCCAATGAGCTATCTAGGGACTATCCATCAACAAGACGGAGAAACACTCCGTTCCTGGTTGGCAAGATTTAACGTAGAATTGCTCAAAATTGACTCTCCAAATATCGATTATATAATCTCCATTCTTTTCGATCTCACTAAAAACAGGCAATTCGGGAATGCCCTCAGTAGAAAACAACCTAGGACGTTTGCCGATATTATGACCTTGGCATCAAAATACATGATCCAAGAAGAGATGAACTCTTTTAAAGACAAGAATAAATATAAAACACCCGCCACTAGCTCCAAGAGGCCTGATCGGATTCCCGCTCAAAAATCCATGGATTACGATCGATCCGTTAGGAGGGGCAATGTCTTCCAGCGATTAGAATATAATCGAAACGATCAAGAGAAACGACCTAATGTCTATCAAAGACCTAGATCGGTCGAGCCAGCAAACAGGAGCCAAATCAACCAAGTAGAATACCCCAGGCTGACTGTTACAATAGAAGAAATCTTGGTAATACTTGAGAGGAACAATGGGATCCCGGCAGCAAAAAGAATCGCTCAGCCAAGGCCAGAAACACGAAATTATGATATATACTGTAGATATTACCGCTAACATGGGCATCGCACCGAAGATTGTTTTCACCTTAAAAAAGAAATTGAAAAACTGATTGAACAAGGAAAATTAGATGATTATTTAGAGCGGAATAACCGCAAAAGGGGAAGAAGTGGGAGCCCTCGGAATAATAACCGAAGAGGAAGCTCTCGAAGAAGGTCCCTAACGATGGCCCCCCACAAGAGTTGAACGATGATCAGGTCAATGGCACCATCCATACGATCTCAGGAGGACCAGCCGGCGGGGACAGTCGCAACGCTCGTCGCAGGACCGCCAGGTCCATAATAGGAAGCGCTAGGTACCCAAAGGAAATTTGGACGCTAAAAAGCGAATCGCCTAAGCACCAGCTGATCAGTTTAAATGAGAGCAAAGTACCAAAGAACTTCGTTTGGGACACAAAAGAAGACAACCCTGATTTCCCAATGGTGGTATCGCTAGAAATTGCGAACTACAATGTTAAGAGAATCCTGATCGACAATGGAAGCTCGGCAAACATCATCTCTAAAGAGGTTTTAGCACAGACGAACTTGGGAGAAATAACATTCCAAAGGGTAGCTACACCTCTAGTAGGGTTTGGAGATTCCGAAATTGTCCCCTGTGGCACTATAGCTTTAAGCGTATCACTCGGAAAGAAACCACATCGTACGGTGAAGTTAATAAAATTTTTAGTAGTAGAAACTCCCTTTGCCTACAACGTGATCCTAGGGCGACCCGCCCTCAACCTATTCCGAGCGGTTGTTTCAACCTACCATCAGAAAATAAAATTTCCAACTGACACAGGAATCGGAGAAATAGTAAACGACCATTGTATGGCATGGGACTGCTACAACACCTCCTTAACCCTAGGGAACCGCTCCAGAACGTTTACCCCAGCTAAAAGAAAACTGGAAGAAGATGTAGACAGAGTTGAGATTGAAATCCCCAGCACAGACCGAGTAGATAAAAAGGGAAAGGAACCGGTCTATTTGACTTTGAAACCACCAGAACACAAAGATGTTCTACTAATGGAAGGAGATCCAACGAGAACGACCAGAATAGGAACCGAACTCAGTAAGGAAGGAAAAGTAATGCTGGTGAATTTCCTCAGAGAAAATATAGATATCTTCGCTTGGAGTGCGGGTGACATTGAAGGGATCGATCCCAGAGTAATTAGTCACTCGCTGAAAATCGACCCCATGGTAAAACGCGCTAGACAAAAGAAGAGGAATCATGGGCCGATAAAAGATAAAATAATCAAGGCAGAAGTAGAGAGGCTACTCAAGGCAAAAGAAATTCGAGAAATACACTTCTCGGAATGGCTATGTAATGTCCTATTAGTAGCAAAAGGGAATAAGAAGGATAATAAGGGGAGAATGTGTAATGACTTCACCGACCTAAACAAGCTATGTCCACGCGATCCGTATCCCTTGCCGAGGATCGACTTATTGGTCGACTCAACCGCTGGCTTTTCAATTTTCAGCATGATGGACGCCTTCCAAGGTTTTTATCAAATATACATGAATGAGCGAGATCAAGAAAAAACTGCTTTCATAACCGAGCAGGGTGTTTACTTCTTCATAGTCATGCCTTTTGGCTTGAGGAACGCCGGGGCCACTTACCAGAGGTTAGTAAACCTTATGTTCAAAGAATTGATTGGAGTAATAATGGAAGTCTACGTGGATGACATGCTGGTTAAAAGCATGAATGAAGCTGACCATGTGAGGCATCTCGATCGATGCTTCCGAATATTGGGAAAATACTGAATGAAGCTGAACCCTGCAAAATGCACCTTCTTAGTTAAGTCAGGAAAATTTTTGGGATATTTGGTACATCAAAGAGGAATTGAGGCCAACCCAGAAAAGATTCGAGCCATAACCGAAATGAAGCCTCCCCAAACGATCTCCCAAGTACAGAGCTTTGTAGGAAAGATCATAGCATTAAACAGATTCATCTCCAAGTCGGCTGACAAAAGCTTGCCTTTCTTTCAAACACTACGAAAAGCAATAAACTTTGTTTGGACCGAGGAATACGACCAGGCCTTAATATCAGACGACCTCCCCACTATTGGCCAAACCAACCGAGGGAGAACCGTTATACATTTACATATCGATCTCCGATGTGGCCATTAGTTCGGTTCTAGTAAAAATGGAAGGCATGGAACATAAGTCTGTTTATTACTTAAGTAAGTTACTACAAGGGGCGGAGAAAAACTACTTGGAAATAGAAAAATTCGCTTTGGCTTTAGTAGTGGCGGCGCGCAAACTCCGACCTTACTTTCTGATCTACAAAATTGTGGTGTTAACCAACCAACCATTAAGACGGGTCTTAGCGAAGTCGGAAGCCTCTGGAAGATTTATCAAGTGGGCAATCGAACTCGGTCAGTTCGAAATCGAATACAAACCAAGAATTGCGATTAAGGCCCAAGTCCTAGCAGATTTCCTGTTAGAAACTCCGACCCAGGCAACCGAACATACCGAATCAACCAGCCATGACAATGACATCTTGATCGTAGAAAATCAGACCTGGTTAATGCACGTCGACGGTGCATCATGCCGAGAAGGAGGAGGTGCCGGGATCAACTTTACCGGACCCAATAAGGAGGATATAAACTATGCTATTACATTGGACTTCGTAGTGACAAACAACGAAGCAGAATATGAAGCACTAATCGCAGGAATGGAAATGGCGGTTAAAGCCGACATAAAGAATCTTAAAGTTTTAACCAATTATGAGTTAATACAAAGATAGATAGAAGGTCTATACGAGGCAAAGGAATTTAACATGGTCAAATACCTTGCCAAAGTAAAGCAATTGACTGAGAAATTCAAAAATTTTGGGATACAGAACATCCCACGATCAGAAAATAAATGGGCTGATCAACTTTCTAGATCTACAGGGTCTAACGACGGTAAAACCGAAAGAGTAATCAACTGGTTAATTTCCAACACACCGGCGATTGATATCAACGAGACACCAGTCGCTGAGATTATGGAAATAGAAGAAGCAGAAGGAAATTGGATGACTCCAATGATAGATTATCTTCTCGAAGGAAAGTTACCGCTTGATCCAAAAAAAGCTCGGAAAATAAAATATCGAGCTCCATAATACACACTGATAGACAAAAAACTTTACCGAAGATCGGTATCAGGAATTCTTCTAAAATGTATTTTCGAATCTCAAACCAACGATGTCCTTCGAGAGGTACATGAAGGAGAAGCAGGAAATCACAGTGGGGCAAGGGCCTTAGCCATAAAATGCCTTAGAACAGGCTATTATTGGCCTACCATCAACAAAAATGCCATGCAATATGTTAAAAAATGCCATCATTGCCAAGTTCGTGCTAATAGAAGTCATCAACCAGCAGAGAACATGCACTCAATACCAGTATGCTGGCCATTTGATCAATGGGGGATGGACATCGTGGGACCTTTCCCAGTTGCCAGGTCTAAGAAAGCATATGTCCTAGTCGCTATCGAGTATTTCATTAAATGGATAGAATGCATCGCCCTTGCTCGAATAACTCAATTCCAAGTGATCAACTTTTTATGGAAATTCATAGTATGTAGATTTGGTATCCCAAGAATCCTGATCTCTGATATCGGAACCCAATTTGCGGGAAAACAAGAAGTGGAATGGTGTACCAAACTAGGAATTCAGCAAAACTTCACTCCAGTCTGGCATCCAAGAGCAAATGGACAAACTGAAGTAGCGAACCGAGAAATAATAAAGTCTTTGGAGAAGAGATTAGGGGCAGCCAAAGGAAGATGACTGGATGAATTGCCAGGAGTACTTTGGGCTAATCGAACGACAGTCAGAATTTCGATCGGGGAGACCCCATTCAGTCTAGTGTATGGCTCGGAAGCTGTGATTCCGGTTGAAACACTAATTCCAACACCAAGAATTGAAATGTATGCTGATCATGAAAACGAAAAGACAAGAGAGAATGAGGTCGATATGGCAGAAGCCTTAAGAGAAAAAGTAGTTGTACGATTGCAGGTCACTAAATCAAACATGGAGATGGCTTACAATCAAAAGGTACGCTTACGAACCTTCAAAGGAGGGGACTTAGTGCTTAAAAAAGTAGAGGTGTCAAAACATGTAGGGAAATTACAACAGAATTGGGATGGACCATACGTTGTCATTAATGTAGGAAAGAAAGGTGCATACAAAATCGCACACTTGGATGGAACCCCCTACCTCGAATTTGGAATGCAGTCAACCTAAGGAGATACTATGGAAAATAAATCCTAGAAATCATCCTTGTTAAGTTTCTTTTAAATTTTGTTTATTTTTATTTACTTTCTCGTATTTTCCATTGTAATAAAGGCCTTGGCCTAAGATTCATTTTCAACACTTTTATCAATAATTACGAATTAATGATTCACATGCATCAGAGCCGAAGACTTAATCGAGTTGAGTTGATTCGCTCAATAAACACTCCTCGACCGCCATAAAAAGGTTAATGAACCTAAAGTCTAAAAACGAGTTGAGTAAAATTGATTCGCTCAATAAACACTCCTCGACTGCCATAAGAAGGTTAATAAACCTAAAGTCTAAAAACGAGTTGAGTAAAATTGATTCGCTCAATAAACACTCCTCGACTGCCATAAGAAGGTTAATAAACCTAAAGTCTAAAAACGAGTTGAGTAAAATTGATTCGCTCAATAAACACTCCTCGACTGCCATAAGAAGGTTAATAAACCTAAAGTCTAAAAACGAGTTGAGTAAAATTGATTCGCTCAATAAACACTCCTCGACTGCCATAAGAAGGTTAATAAACCTAAAGTCTTAAAACGAGTTGAGTAAAATTGATTCGCTCAATAAACACTCCTCGACTGCCATAAGAAGGTTAATAAACCTAAAGTCTAAAAACGAGTTGAGTAAAATTGATCCGCTCAATAAACGCTCCTCGATCTCTTATCTAACGACCAAAAAGATCTTGGTATAAAAACCTAAGTCTTAAAAAGAGTTGAGTATAAATTGATCCGCTCGATAAACGCTCCTCGATCTCATATCTAACGACCAAAAAAATTTTGGTATAAAAACCTAAGTCTTAAAAAGAGTTGTGTAGAAATTGATCCGCTCAATAAACGCTCCTCGATCTCATATCTAACGATAAAAAAGATTTTGGTATAAAAACCTAAGTATTAAAAAAAGTTGAATATAAATTGATCCGCTCAATAAACGCTCCTCGATCTCATATCTAACGATTAAAAAGATTTTTGTATAAAAACCTAAGTCTTAAAAAAAGTTGAGTATAAATTGATCCGCTCAATAAACGCTCTTCGATCTCATATCTAATGATTAAAAAAGATTTTGGTATGAAAACCTAAGTCTTAAAAACGAGTTGAGTATAAATCGATCGGCTCGAGAAACACTCCTCGATCTATATAATAACGATAAGAATAAGTTGCAGGTAGTGAGAAATCAACAACAAGAAATATGAGAGTAATAACATTTAAGTATTATTCATCTGAAGTTCTGAGAACAGGTCTCAAGTTACATACGAGAAATACGAAGAACTTTATACAATCTACATATCATCACAACTGTTTAGAAAAAATAATCCTATTCTATAGATCTGTGGTCTTCACGACAATGTCCACGGAAACATCAATCTCCCCCCTGGTACCTCGACGATCGGAATTAACCACCTAAGAAGCATGCTGCTCGAGATGGTCGACTTCTTTGTTCGATGGTCATGATCTGAAGATCAAATGTTCTTCCAGACGAAATTACCATTACCAGCCAGATGCCCGGTAACAGCCACTCGCCCAGAAAGAGATACTACTGGTATAATGGGGTTGAATTTTACTCTAAAGCAGCATCTTTTCAGGACCGTCGCAGAAGAAAAAATTTACCAGCACACCCCGGTGGTCTATCAATCCGGAGGTAACATCCAAAAGCGGCGGTGCCTGGTAAATATGAACCCTCCATGTGCAAACAGAAACCACGGACCTCAAACCTGTGAAGACAAAGGCTGAGGCCTCATGGGACCCGTCAGTACAAGGTAGGGCTTCAATGGGACCCGTCAGTACAAGGCATATGACATTTGAGTTATTATAACAAAGTCAATCACAATAGTGTGACTTTTTGAATACTATGGGATCAGTGGGCAAGGTGTAACTCAAAGAAACTAATAACTCCATTCCCTTTAAGAATTGTAAGTGAAAAATGGAAACTGCGTACCTATTTATAGGCACAGATAAAAGTTGATCCAACGGTTGGAGGATGATCTAAGAGAAAAAGAACCACAACCGTTTGACTTCCACCTTTAAATGCGAGTAAGTTGGAACGGCTCCTCCGAGGTTGAAAAGACTATTCGCTTACAAAGATGAATCAAGATCAAAGCGATTAATACAACGAGAAAGCGGATCTAAAGAACTCCAGACTGAAAAAGCTTACACACTTACAAATGCCAGTCGCTTAATAAAGAGCATGAGATCCTCGATAAAGACATATAAGTTTACCCCATTATGATAAAATACTGGTTCGTTTAGAGGTGTAAGACCTCACGTCACTACCTCATATATCATATGGAAGATTATTAATTAACTATATGAGACCTCCACTGGAGTCCAAGAAATCTGACACCAATACTAGAGGAATAATCATCATCACTCCAGTCTACACTATCGCCACTACCTAACATTCCAAAGAATTGCTAAAAGAGGTCTGAACAGGCTGGATCTTACTAATAATTCTACATTTTCCAATTCCTCCCATATCAAAGAATTGACATGTTTGATACACTGGTTGCTTTATTTGAGGAAAATGGAACTCACAATTAATGCAAAGAAACATGAGTATTAAGAAAATGCTTGGAACGATATTCTTTCTGCAAGCTTAGACGTTTAAACAAAGGACGTAATGCTCAAACAGAGGAAATAACCACACCCTTATATAAGATGCCTGTGGCAAATGGGCAATTCTGCAAAACATTGATCGATCATCGACACGAGCGCTAAGCATTCCCTCGTAATTAGTCAATACCTTATCTACATGGACGACCTACACTCCACATTCTAATGTTTAAAGTGACTTTGGAACAACCCTAAGGGACCTTGCTTGGTCGATCATTATACTTACACTTGATTACAAGTTTAAATTGCAGAAGAAATACTACTTCATTCAGCTATTCAAGATTGATCCAGCTAGAACAAGCTACTTTCTCAAATGAAAAAGATGATATCCCAGGAAGTTAATGACAGATAAGTCTGCTAAAATCTCCTGCCTTCTTTTTTATTATTTATAACGATAAAATTGTGCACAACATAATTTATCGAAATATATCTATTCACTGAAAACAATCAAAGCATAAATCTAGTTTTAACAGACCATAATTGTCATCAATTTTGCTTTACATTCAAAAATTTAGCCACGACAACCACGTAAAGGTTGGGGCCTACAAAAAAAAAGAAAGAAAAAAGAAAAAAAAGTAAAGAACATTCCAACTATAACAACTAAGTCAAAATAGGTCATTTAGAAGGGTTGCCATCAGCAGGCCGACCAGTAGAAGTACTCATCCGAGGTGTCGCGCTACCCACAAATGCCATCAATTCCTCTTGACGTTTTAGATAATCGGCATCATAACCTTGTTCATATGTCTGTCGACGAGATTCCTCTGCAAGGGCGTGAGCCTGAACCAACTCGCCTTTTTCTTTCTCAAGGACAGACTTCTCTTCTTGTAATTTCTGAAGGTCATCATTGAGAAGCCCAAGCTGGAGGGTCTGCCCTGTGACTTTTGCCATCTCCGATTCTAAGCGACGTTTTTGGCGTTGGGAATCGAACATGACCCGACCCGAGCCGCAGCGGAAGCGGGTAAGGTTTTAAAAAATTCGGGTGGTCTTTTGATTCAACCCAAGAATCCATATGCATAATATAAACCGAGTATAAACCAACCTTAGGGGGTTTAGGATTTTACCTTACTTCACTTTGTAGTGAATGAGGCTTTCAAAGCAAGGTGTGGCCGAACTTCTTTGGCTCTCGGAATCAGGAAATTCCAAGTGGTTCTTCGAAAGCTCCTCCAAAGAAAACAACACACAAAGAGTCTTTAAGAAAAGAACTCCTCTAAAGAAAGTCCACACTTCACAAGTCTTACAACCTAGAAAGAATTTCTTAGGCTGAGAACTTGAAATTCCTTCGTAATCTATTGAAGTTAGATTGGAAGAGAATTACTACTTAATTCTACTAACTTGAAAGGAAGTATAGAGAAGAAGAACTTTTTTTGCAATGACTAAGTGTTAGTAAATGAAAAGCTAGGGCCTCCTATTTATAGAAGGACTTACTTCACCACTAAGCTTTCAACAAAACTTAGTTGAGAAGCTATCCACAAAGCTTATCTGATAATCTTTGTCATCAACCCTATCCGATAAGGTATATTCCTAGCATATCTTATCCATAAGGAATATTCCTAGCATATCCTATCCGATAAGCTTTGTCATCAACCTTATCCGATAAGGTATATTCCTAGCATATCCTATCCGATAAGCTTTGTCATTTACTTAGTTGAGAAGTTTCGTACTTTTCTTAGCTGAGAAGTTTCGTAAATTTCTTAGCCGAGAAGTTTCGCACTTTTCTTAGCTGCGAAGTTTCGTACTTTTCTTAGTCGAGAAGTTTCGTACTTTTCTTAGCTGCGAAGTTTCGTACTTTTCTTAGCCGAGAAGTTTCGTACTTTTCTTAGCTGCGAAGTTTCGTACTTTACTTCTCCTGGAAGCTATCTACTTAGCTTCTCTCAGAAGCTTTGTAGTTAGCTTCTCCAAGAAGCTTTCTACTTAGCTTCTCTCAGAAGCTTTGTAGTTAGCTTCTCCTAGAAGCTTCTCTTAATTAATTAGTCCGACTAATTAATCTTATTCTTCCTCTTAATACTTCCTTGATCAATGATTTAGTTAAGTAAACTCATTTGCTTAACTAATCAAGTCTCAATTAATTAATCTAATTAATTAATTTCTTCCAATCTTTGTTAAACTCTTTTAACAAAATGAATTCAATATTCTGGTTGCATCTTGTGAATATTATGTGTGACCCCTTAGGTTCACCGTTAGCTAGCCGTGGGCTCACAACACCTTGTGATTTAATTAGTGAATAATTATTATAATTATTCCGGTCAATTAAACACATTTAATTGACCACCTTAGAACTAATCTCCATTAGTCCATTGGTACCCACACTCCATAGTCGATGTCTAGCCACAAGCCCATGGAGCCTACTTAATAGGTGAATGTTGTTCGTGTGAACCTTTCCTTTTATGTTTTCCATGTACGTACGGTCCTTTCATTGACCAACCTCCCGATCAAGGCATGGGATATGGTAGTTTGATCGGTTTCCCATAATACCTCGATTCTATGTATCTTATTCATAATTAGATTCCCTTGTGACCATAACTTTGGAAACTCATTCCCAATTGTCACATACCATGCGCATGGATTTTATCAAAAATCTAATACATTAGAACACATAGGAGATTCGCTCGACTCATCATATCGAGTCAATGAATCCTATATTGATGTCATCAATCTCCATGTATGACTACCTATACCCAACGTAAAACCACATAGACCCGCTAGTAAGTGGTCGGGAAATACATCAAAGTATAAGCACCCACACATGAGATTACTCTAACCATCTCAAGTCAAAGGACTAATATCCGTACACTAGCATAAATGAGAGAATACTTTGTCACCGATGTGCATTTTATGCCTCCAAGACAAGATTCTCTCGGTGGGGCGTTCAGTGCATTTGTTCTATAACAAACCACCCACTCGTATACACTGGTATCCACATACCGGCATCCATGGAAACACAACGCCTTCCAACTATTGGAAAATGTATATTTGTGTGAGTCTATCCGATCCCATCGATGTCCTGTCTCAATGGGTTCTATGACTCAGAACAATTTTAGATCACGACCTTAGAGGCTTATTCCATGATTGGATCGATGCCATGCCCCATAGTCATTTGTGATCTAAGGACTTCATCTAATTGTTGATTGATTACAATTAATGAATTTGGCCAATAAAATATTATTAATCAAAACCAGATTGTTTTTACAAGAGTAGATTACAAGTCATTTAATTGGCTTGTTGGGAACTACTCTAACAATCTCCCACTTGCCCTAAAGCCAATTACCCATGGTCCTTAGTCCCATCTTCATAAGATGTTTTTCAAAGACCTTTTGCGATAGGGTTTTAGTCAGTGGGTCTGCCACGTTCTCTTCCGAGTCAACACGTTCAACTTTTATGTCGCCTCTACTAGTGATCTCACGGATCAAATGGTATCGTCTCATTATGTGCTTGGATCTTTGATGAGATCTTGGTTCCTTTGCTTGTGCGATAGCTCCATTATTATCACAAAAGATAATAATAGGCTCGGCAATGCTAGGCACAACATCCAACTCTTGGATGAAGTTTTTCATCCAAACACCTTCTTTTGCGGCATCTGATGCTGCAATATACTCCGCCTCAGTAGTTGAATCGGCTATGGTTTCTTGCTTGGAACTTTTCCAACTAACCACACCGTTATTGCGGCAGAACACATATCCCGACATAGATTTGGAGTCATCCACATCACTTTGGAAACTTGAATCAGTATAACCCTCAAGCTTCAAATCTCCATTACCGTATACTAAGAACAATTCTTTAGTTCTTCTCAAGTACTTAAGAATTGCCTTCACGGCTTCCCAGTGACTGTCACTGGGATCGGATTGGTAGCGGCTCATTACACTAAGAGCTTGTGTCACATCCGGTCTTGTACATAGCATGTCATACATTATGCTCTCTACCGCGGATGCATAAGGTATTCTAGACATCCTTTCTCTCTCTTCATCTGTCTTTGGGGCCATAGACTTTGAGAGAGAAACCCCATGTCTAGCCGGGAGCAATCCTCGCTTGGAGTGCTCCATACTAAATCTTTTCAAGATTTTGTCTATGTACAAAGATTGGGATAGCCCAAGCAACCTTTTCGATCTATCTCTATAGATCCTTATTCCCAATAAGAAGGATGCTTCTCCCAAATCTTTCATGGAGAATTGTGTGGACAACCATGCTTTTGTTTGCTCTAATATCCCTACATCATTACCTATGAGTAGGATATCATCAACATAAAGTACAATAAACTCAATTACAATCCCACTAGACTTTTTGTACACACATGGTTCATATACGTTTTTTGTGAAGCCAAACGATTTGACCGTCTCATCAAAACGTATGTTCCAACTACGGGAAGCTTGCTTAAGTCCATAAATGGACTTTTGGAGTTTACAAACCTTTTGTTTACTCCCATTGGATGTGAAACCTTCTCGTTGTTCCATGTATATTTCTTTATCAATGTTTCCATTGAGAAATGCAGTTTTCACATCCATTTGCCATATCTCATAGTCATACCATGCGGCTATGGCAATCAAGATCCTGATGGATTTAGGCATAGCTACGGGCTAAAAAGTCTCCTCAAAGTCAATACCTGGCCTTTGAGTATAACCCTTTGCGACTAGCCTTGCTTTATAGGTGATTACCTCTCCATTTACTCCAAGTTTTCGTTTATAGATCCATTTGCAACCTACAGGAACTATTCCTTCAGGTGGATCTATCAAGGTCCATACCTCGTTGGAGTATATAGAGTCCATTTCGGATTTCATGGCTTCAAGCCATTTTCCCGAGTTAATATCTGATATTGCCTCCTCGTAAGTTCTTGGATCATCATCCAATTGACCGATTTCGTGTAGAAGTCCATAACGCTCGGGCTCCCATCAAATCCGATCAAACCTTCCTAGAGGTTGTGTACTTGAGGTCTCTTTCATTTGATCATGTGTTTCCATTGGTTGTGGTGATGAGTTCGTCTCACGAACCTCATCTAATTCTATATTAATACCCTTTCTATCTGATAGAAGATCCTTCTCTAGGAAGGTGGCATTTCTAGAAACAAACATTTTTTTGCTCCTTTGGATTATAGAAATAATATCCTATCGACTCTTTAGGATATCCCACAAACTTGCATAAGGTGGATCGACTATCCAACTTATCTCCCACTATGTTCTTAACATAAGCGGGAGACCCCCATACTCGCATGTAATAATATGAGGGTGCTTTGCCAAACCACATCTCATGCGGGGTAGATGGCACTGACTTAGAAGGTACTACATTTAGTATCTTTGAAGCCGTAAGAAGGGCTAGTCCCCAAAATGAAATAGGAAGGTCTGTGAAACTCATCATAGAACGAACCATGTCTAACAAAGTTCGATTCCTTCGCTCAGACACTCCATTCAATTGGGGTGTACCGGGCAGAGTCCACTTTGAGAGTATTCCATTCTCTCCCAGATAACCAAGAAATTCATCACTTAAGTATTCGCCTCCTCGATCCGATCGAAGAGCTTTAATACTATGACCGATTTGATTTTCTACTTCAGCCCTAAACTCTTTGAACATTTCAAAAGCTTCGGACTTGTGTGTCATAAGATACACATACCCATATCGAGTGAAGTCATCGGTAAAGGTTATAAAGTAGAAGTACCCTCCTCGCGCACCAACGCTTAGAGGTCCACACAAATCGGTATGAATTAAATCCAAAACCTGTGTGGCACGCTCCGGATGTCCAACAAACGGTGATTTGGTCATTTTCCCCTTTAAGCAAGATTCACAAGTTGGTAACTCTTCCGAGTTATCTATTTCTAGAGACCCGTTTGAGACCAACTTTTGAATCCTCTTTCTGGAAATATGTCCAAGTCTTGCATGCCATAAGTAAATGGATTCATGGTTATCTAGCTTACTATTCTTTCATTTAGGAACTTAAGGTAATCAGGACAATTCATTTTCCAGTGCCCTTTCTTTTTACAATGGAAGCATTCATAATCAGGTTGGCTTTTAACCTTTCTTTTCTTGATCCCACGTATGGCATGTAATGCTTTGTTATCAGAACAGGAACTCCTTCCTTTCTTTTTCCCTTTCTTTGGCTTTTGGCCCTTAGAGCGGGATGTACTAGCAAACATTATAGATTTTTCTTTTTTAAGGGAAGCCTCTGCCGTGGCAAGCATATTAACCAATTCATGAATAGGAACATCCATCTTATGCATCGTGTAATTCATTCTGAATTGTTTGAACAAGTCGGGCAAGGATTGTAGAATCATATCACCATATGTTTCATTGTTAAAGACCACGCCAAGATTGGCGAGCTTTTCTATAAGCCCGATCATCTTGAGGCCGTGTTCTCTAACACTTGTGCCCTCGGGCATCCTTGCTCGAAAGAGAGCCTCACTCGTAAGATACCTTTCATTACGATCTTGTACCCCAAAGAGTCCTTTAAGGTGCAAGAGGATCTCGCTTGCTACTTTCATATGCTCATGTTGCCTTTGCAACTCATTTGTCATTGATGCCATAATAATACAACGAGCTTGAATATCATCATCAATATGTTTCTCATATTCAGCCCTTATAGTATCAGTGACATCATCAGGGATGACAGTGGGAGGAGATTTATCAAGAACATAAGTTCTTTTCTCCGAATCAAGAACAATTTTAAGATTTCTAAGCTAATCATGATAGTTGGGACCAGTGAGTTTATTTTGGTCGAGAATTAAGGTAAGTTGATTCTTTGCCATTTTGAAAACGTTTTTCAAATCTACAAATTTCGAAGAAGAGAATATAAGCATTCGATTATTAATAATTGAATTATGATTTTGGACTTTAATCATAAAACTACTCCCACTATTTTATCGAATTCCATGCCCCCACATGTAATTCGGGAAATAAATATTTCCTAGTGAGCTTGAGGTCCCGAGTGACTTTGTCCATACCCACGACTCGTGGACATATGGACAATCCACCTAGGTAGAAAAACATTTTTCCGATTGCATCAACTAAACAACCCTCAAGATATTTTGCCTCGCTTTTCACATGGACCCACGACTCGTGCGACATCCATACTACTCCACGTTAAGTCTAAACCCATCAATCTTGATGAGAAATGATCCGGTCAAGGGCACCCCACGACTCGTGAGACAGCACCCAGGACATGATCATACCCACCCTTGGTACGATTATATCGTACATCAAGGAAATGAACATATTGCCTCTCGATACCTCGACCCACGACTCGTGAGACATCGAGATACAAAGAAAACAACTCATGTTTACTCCCTATTGATGGAATGCAAGGAACTTGGAAACATTCTTTTCTTTGTTCCTTTATTTGACTTAATATTGTAACACTTGCTTGATTCAAGTGTGGGGTTTTCTTGCAAGATCTCATCAATTTATTTTCTCTACAATTTACATTCAATCATCATATGAAAAACCAGAATGTAAATTTACCAACCATGTTTAATTTGTCATTTCATTTCAAAATCCAAATGTTAATTTTGCTTTCAAATTAATGGAATCAAAATCAAACCTCATTTCAAAATGAAAATCAAATCAAACAATTCCTTTAGTAATATTATTCAACACTTTGAATCGCAAATCCAATCATGAGCAATATTATTCAACACTTTGAATCGCAAATCTCATCATGAGTTATTATTCAACAATTTGAATCGCAAATCCCATCATGAGCAATATTATTCAAAAATTTGAATCGCAAATCCCATATTTGAATCGCAAATCCCATCATGAGCTATTATTCAACAATTTGAATCGCAAATCCCATCATGAGCAATATTATTCAAGAATTTGAATCGCAAATCCCATCATGAGCTATATTATTCAATACTTTGAATCGCAAATCCATTTATGTTTATAACAATTATAAACACACTTAAATCGATTTATATATGCATAAGTAGCTCTGATACCACTTGTTGGGAATCGAACATGACCCGACCCGAGCCGCAGCGGAAGCGGGTAAGGTTTTAAAAAATTCGGGTGGTCTTTCGATTCAACCCAAGAATCCATATGCATAATATAAACCGAGTATAAACCAACCTTAGGGGGTTTAGGATTTTACCTTACTTCACTTTGTAGTGAATGAGGCTTTCAAAGCAAGGTGTGGCCGAACTTCTTTGGCTCTCGGAATCAGGAAATTCCAAGTGGTTCTTCGAAAGCTCCTCCAAAGAAAACAACACACAAAGAGTCTTTAAGAAAAGAACTCCTCTAAAGAAAGTCCACACTTCACAAGTCTTACAACCTAGAAAGAATTTCTTAGGCTGAGAACTTGAAATTCCTTCGTAATCTATTGAAGTTAGATTGGAAGAGAATTACTACTTAATTCTACTAACTTGAAAGGAAGTATAGAGAAGAAGAACTTTTTTTGCAATGACTAAGTGTTAGTAAATGAAAAGCTAGGGCCTCCTATTTATAGAAGGACTTACTTCACCACTAAGCTTTCAACAAAACTTAGTTGAGAAGCTATCCACAAAGCTTATCTGATATGCTTTGTCATCAACCCTATCCGATAAGGTATATTCCTAGCATATCTTATCCATAAGGAATATTCCTAGCATATCCTATCCGATAAGCTTTGTCATCAACCTTATCCGATAAGGTATATTCCTAGCATATCCTATCCGATAAGCTTTGTCATTTACTTAGTTGAGAAGTTTCGTACTTTTCTTAGCTGAGAAGTTTCGTAAATTTCTTAGCCGAGAAGTTTCACACTTTTCTTAGCTGCGAAGTTTCGTACTTTTCTTAGTCGAGAAGTTTCGTACTTTTCTTAGCTGCGAAGTTTCGTACTTTTCTTAGCCGAGAAGTTTCGTACTTTTCTTAGCTGCGAAGTTTCGTACTTTTCTTAGCCGAGAAGTTTCGTACTTTTCTTAGCTGCGAAGTTTCGTACTTTACTTCTCCTGGAAGCTATCTAGTTAGCTTCTCTCAGAAGCTTTGTAGTTAGCTTCTCCTAGAAGCTTCTCTTAATTAATTAGTCCGACTAATTAATCTTATTCTTCCTCTTAATACTTCCTTGATCAATGATTTAGTTAAGTAAACTCATTTGCTTAACTAATCAAGTCTCAATTAATTAATCTAATTAATTAATTTCTTCCAATCTTTGTTAAACTCTTTTAACAAAATGAATTCAATATTCTGGTTGCATCTTGTGAATATTATGTGTGACCCCTTAGGTTCACCGTTAGCTAGCCGTGGGCTCACAACACCTTGTGATTTAATTAGTGAATAATTATTATAATTATTCCGGTCAATTAAACACATTTAATTGACCACCTTAGAACTAATCTCCATTAGTCCATTGGTACCCACACTCCATAGTCGATGTCTAGCCACAAGCCCATGGAGCCTACTTAATAGGTGAATGTTGTTCGTGTGAACCTTTCCTTTTATGTTTTCCATGTACGTACGGTCCTTTCATTGACCAACCTCCCGATCAAGGCATGGGATATGGTAGTTTGATCGGTTTCCCATAATACCTCGATTCTATGTATCTTATTCATAATTAGATTCCCTTGTGACCATAACTTTGGAAACTCATTCCCAATTGTCACATACCATGCGCATGGATTTTATCAAGAATCTAATACATTAGAACACATAGGAGATTCGCTCGACTCATCATATCGAGTCAATGAATCCTATATTGATGTCATCAATCTCCATTTATGACTACCTATACCCAACGTAAAACCACATAGACCCGCTAGTAAGTGGTCGGGAAATACATCAAAGTATAAGCACCCACACATAAGATTACTCTAACCATCTCAAGTCAAAGGACTAATATCCGTACACTAGCATAAATGAGAGAATACTTTGTCACCGATGTGCATTTTATGCCTCCAAGACAAGATTCTCTCGGTGGGGCGTTCAGTGCATTTGTTCTATAACAAACCACCCACTCGTATACACTGGTATCCACATACCGGCATCCATGGAAACACAACGCCTTCCAACTATTGGAAAATGTATATTTGTGTGAGTCTATCCGATCCCATCGATGTCCTGTCTCAATGGGTTCTATGACTCAAAACAATTTTAGATCACGACCTTAGAGGCTTATTCCATGATTGGATCGATGCCATGCCCCATAGTCATTTGTGATCTAAGGACTTCATCTAATTGTTGATTGATTACAATTAATGAATTTGACCAATAAAATATTATTAATCAAAACCAGATTGTTTTTACAAGAGTAGATTACAAGTCATTTAATTGGCTTGTTGGGCACTACTCTAACATTTGGCCCTCCCTACTGATCCACAGATCATCATTTTGCACACCCAGCTGCAGTGCAAAATACTTGGCCTGATAAGAAAAAGCACATACGTAACAAGGCAATCAAGATAAAGCAAGAAATATACTCAGAAATATGATTACCTGCTCGCATAACTTAACCAGCGACTGAACGAGGCGAACATTGGAAGTGCCCTCGTGCTTCCTCAACTCACCGGGTAAGATAGTGCTTAGGCCCAAGTCCCAGGATAAAGCGTCGGCTCAATAGAGCCGGGCAGTTCACTATCACGGGAAACACCATCAGGTCGAGGAATCAAAGACTCCGTTATATCCCTAACCTGCTCAAGAATACAATGGTCATCCAACATTTAAGGGGATTCCCTCCTGCTAGGACTCACCGAGGTCTCTTTGACCGAAGCAGAGATAACGGTCAGCCGACCGGACCCAGAGCCCGTCTGACCTCCAGAAGGTCCGCCGGCTTCAAAAGAAGTTGTCACAACAGTAGTATCATTAAATAAAAAATCAGAAAAATCTTGGGAAACAGATTGTGTCATGGACGGATCCAGAAAAGACTCTCCGCCAACTGCCCTCATGGCATTTTCCCTTTGACGTCCACTGACAAGTAGGACGGTAGAAGTAGAAGAAGTAACGGAGATATCAGGAATCCGCTCATGTAAGCCATGCTCGAAAGAAGAGAAACCTGAAGAAACAGGTATATTGAAAGTTTGCTCCACGTTGGACATATCCCCAAAGGCCACCCGACTAGGGGACGGTCTCCTCTCGACCTCACCAGAAATAGAAAAATCTTCTTGAACAAAAGTTGAACTAATTACGGGGGGAGCTTCAGAAGGAATAACGGGAGTCTCGATCTCCGATCTTCTAGTTAATGTTGAACGAGGTGTATCTATAGAAAGCCCCTCTGTACGAGACCTTTTAGGTCTAATATTTCTATTACCTTCACGTGATGGACGCTTTGAAGTGTTGCCGAAAAGCTTACTCATGTTCAGAAAAAGAAAAGTAAATTTAACTATCGAGGAAACTTATCGACCTCCTAACGAGAGAGTATTCGGGATAAGTTAAGTAAAAGAGGTAAATAGCTGTAAAGTTTTACCATATGTATTTATACTATATGAAAAGACGCAGGAGACCCAAAGAATGGGGGCGAAATACAAAAGCTGACCTATGAACAGCCGCAAGAATTCGAAAAGGCATAAGCATAATGATTACGGTAAAATTAATAACTTGTATGAAAAGTCGAAAAGAGAAGTCAAAAAGACATAACCTTCAGAATATGAACCGTTTATTGTACAAAAGGATAAAAAGGTAATATTACAAATCAAGTTATGTTAATCATCATAGGAATAATTTCCTAAAACCAATGGATCGCTCACACTTCACACAACCCCATCGCCATTCGGAACTCCCTGTTCACCAGCAGCCTCTTCTTCGTTCATCCCTTCGTTAATACCCTCCACGATTTCCTCCTCTTCCTCTGGAACGATAAAATTATTGTCGACCTCATCATTGATATCCGAAGGAGGAATTGGCAATGGTTTCCCAAACTCTTCGACAAGACGAGCCAATGGGAATTGTTTATACGTGACATCCGGCAACTCAGAAGGAGATTACTCCTCGCTGTAACGATTCAGGCTGACGTGTGCCGCCTTGAATTATTCCATTCGACGATCCTCAATTAATTCCAGAGCAACCAGCTGATGAATTGACTTCTTGAAAGTACTCTCTAACAGCGGACCAATCATTCGATTCACCAAAGCTGTATGAACGGGAGAACTAAGGAACTCTCGAATCACTCTCTCATCGGGATTCCTGCCGTAACGATCTCTGAGACCCCTTAGAGGAAGGACCTTATCATACTCCTCCAAAGAAGATTGAAGGGCGGCAACCTGTGACTCCAGCTCACTGATTCGAGTAGTACTTCGAAGTTGATAGTCTCCAAACTCCCTATTCAGCCGATCAATCTTCTCTTGAGTACGGGAAGTCTCCAAAACTTTGTTTATGATCTCCTGGTCATCAGATCCCGTAGCCTGAGTTTCTATGATCGAAAGAGGGAGTGAAGAGGATGTCGAAGGACCAACCTCTGAACCAGGAGCCTTGTGAAGTAAAGCCTTGTATCTCTCATCCAAAAATTCGCATTGTTGTTTCCAGAGAGCGGCTTCATAGGCATACGATGCCAAGAAAGTCTTGGTCTAAAAAAGGAAAGTAATAAAAGAAATGAATTTGTGAGCTAAAGAATTCATCAAGTAAATTGCCAAACAAGTGCACATAATAGGAAATCACCTTTTCAGCATAAAGAGAAGCCCTCTGAAATTTCTCCAAAGGATCCTTCCGAAGGAGCTTATTCATATCGCGGGTAAACACGCCAGATAGAAGAACACGAGTTGCCTTGTCCACGGCATTCTCGCTCTCATCATGAACCAAAGAGTCATTCTCAGAAAAGCCGGCGGCTCTCTTCCCCTGTAGATGGTCTTCGATCATCTCGACAAGAGTGGGTTTCGGGTGATTCTCACCAAGTAAAGATAGATCCTCGCCAGAACGATCATAATAACACATCCTTCTCTCCACTGGCTTATCGTTGGGATGGGGCATCGACCAGCTGCGGCATCCACGTATGCCTAGGGAAGTTTGAAGTTGGAAAGGAGGATAACCGGATCCCGTCCCCTGACGGACAGGAGATTCTTGGGAAGAATCCGGAGATTCATCTCTGTTATCTTCAGGACCGTGGCTCAGTTCCAATTTTCTTTTTTGAGATGCTCTCTGCTCGATAGGGAGATTCTCTATGGTTTTAGTAGATTTAGACAAAACCATTTTTCCTTTGGAAGAGCGCCGAGAATTTTCTACCATAAGAGCTAAAATTGAAACAAAGTAAAAATCAGACATACTGCTAAATGGAATTATAACAATTCAAGGCTGAAATAAAGTACTTACCCAGCGATTGAGGAGGGGAAGAAATGGGAAAAGTATGAGGACTCAATCCCGCCTTACGAAGAAAGGCCTCGCCAATAAGAAGAGCACTTTGGTACTTATCGACGCGCATACCCTGGATCTCACTAATCAATTGGGGTTGTCAAGGATAAAATCGCCAGTCGCCAAGCGACCACCGTAAATCCATTTGGAATCATGGTCCCACAAGAATGGCCCAGTTGAACAGTCCACTAAACGAAGATGAGAAGGTGGTTGTACAAAGAAAAAATGAGATTTCCAGAAATGATTGCTGGAAACCGGGGTATCTAAGATGGAACGACTAGTCTTCTGGCTGGCGAAAAAGTATCCGCGGTTGGAAGAACTAGAAATATTAAAACGGAACAATTGCGTGAAATTACGAAAAAAAAGGCTGGAATCCTTTCCCTACCATAAAAACGGAAAAAGCTACCACAAAGGCCACTGAATTAAGGACTAATTGCGTCAAGGATACGCTGAATATTTTCAAAATGTCAAGAAACAAGGCAGACCAGGGAAGACGCAATCCATAATTGAAATGAGCTGTGTAGAAAGCTCGACAACCCTCCGGCGGGGAAGTAACCCTATCGGAAGGAGAAGGAAGAATAATCTTAGAACCTTCCGGGAAATATTTCTCATAATTATCCCTGACCTCGTGGAAAGTTTCCTCAGTATAAGCACAAGCAAAGTCCTCGATCGGTTCAGAAATTTGAGGAACCGTACCCTTGCCCTTCTTGGCCCTAGCAGCAACATCCATGTCGGTTATAATTTGCACGTTAAAGGTATCCTCATCTGAAACCGTGAATTCTGACACTCCTGTCTACTCAGTCGGAGGACTCAGGGGTACCTCCTCCTCGATATTAGGAGTGACTCTTTCCCTGGTTGACAAGGAAGATTTTCTTAAAATTGAAGCCATTTTAGGATCCTCGAAGAGTATGAGTCTACAAAAGCAAATTGGAAAAGAAATGAGCGAATAAGAAAATGACTGAGAAAATATGGGAAGTAGAAAGTAAAAGATGACTGAAATAACGATCACCTATTTATAAAGAGAGATGAAAAGACGTTTCAGATTTCTCACGACTGATCACATTCCCGTCAAACGGCGAAAGTCAAAACGTTTCTTCAAGAGACACGTAGCGGTTCGAGATTGGAACGACAAAACGACTATCTGTGAGGCGTTGCACTCTTTTCCTTACTTAGGATTTTTTCCCATAGGGTTTTTTCCTAATAAGGTTTTCAACGAGGCACAATTCATAGAAAATACAGTCGTAATCGACCATCTACTTCTACGAGCTTCTACTATATATGCGCTCGAAGAAGTGAGGGAGTACTGATGGGGGCTATTTCGCACCCTTATAATGTTGGGATTTTATGGGTATAATTGTCAACTACAACAGTGCGGAATTTAAAATTTTTATTTATACACCAAATCCCAGGGTTTCTTGTTAGCACATATGAATAAAGGTTGAATTTATTTCAGCAAACACATACTAAAATAAATAGGATGGTAAAAGTTATTTTACCTCACCACAGGCAAGGTGGTGGTTTTCCTCCGGTCTTCAGTTGTTCACTAGAGCACCCCAAGTGTTGTGCCTCTAGAGAAAGTCCACACCAATTGGATTTGAGTAACTTCGCGAAATCCCCAGGCTCAGAACTAGGATTAAGGAATTGTCTCGTCAGGAATTGAATTCAGATCCGGGAAGAAAAACATGGAGAAAAATCCTATACAGGGAGGGGCGATTTTTCTGACAAGGTTCGGTTATGCAAAGGGGCGAGAGAGGGGCTGAAATTTTCGGCCTCTATGTTTTCTTGTGCTTTTGATTTTCTCAACCTTTTCTCTTTCTTAGGTTGTTAGGGTTTTTCCAACTTTTTCTTAGAATATGTGTATCTAGTATTTATAGATATCTCTATTAGAAGACTCCTTCTCCTAATAGATATCTAAATCTTGAAAGAATATCTTCTTATCAAGAAACAAGATATACATAATCTTATCACTTTAGGAAACAAGATATCTTTCAATCTCTTTCCTAGTTACACAAGATAACACATCTCTTTTAATCCCTATCATAACCAAATATAATCAACATTAATTCAAGACTAAATAATTAAGCAAAATTCGGACATGATTAACAAATAAAATCGGCCCACTTGCTTTTAGTTAATCCCAGATTAATTTGATCATTGTTCCCAAAATCGGCCCATGTAAAATTTAATTAATCCTAGATTAATTTATCTTTACAATAATTGGCCCATATGCTTAAATTAATTAATCAAAGATCAATTAACTTTCATATGGATCGGCCCATGTGTTTTAATTAATTAATCCACTATTAATTAATTAATCCTTTCCAATTAACACTTTAATTGAGGATTTAATCAATCAGAAATTCCAATTGATTCATTAATTAGTAACTCCTAATTAATGATTCTCCACATTGAATTAACACTTTAATTCTTGATTAATTAATTAGTTGCTTCTAAATAATTATTCTTCTTCTTGAATTAATACATTAATTCATTTATTGATTTAATTCCTTAAATCAATTGATTCCTTCCAGACTGTCACTGTCCAACTGTATTGTGTGTGACCCTCTAGGTTCACCATCAATTGGCAGCAGGCCCACGACTTTCGTGATTTAATTAGTGAGCAATTAATATGTGATTAATTGCTCCGATCAATTAACCACTTTAATTGACCACTCCAGAATTAATTTCCTTATTAATTCAGGAGTACCCACACCTCATGGTCGATGTCTAGCCACAAGCCCATGAGGCCCAACTTCAGGTGAATTGATATTCGTGAACCTCCAACTCTTATAAATGCCATGTACATATGGTCCTTCTAGCGACTAATTTCCAGATCGAGACCTAGGGTGTGTGAATTGGTCGGCACCTCTAATTATCTCAATTCTGTACTTTCTAATTCAGGATAATAATTCCAGTGTGACAGCTAAATTTGGAAACCCCTTTCCAAATCCGTCACGGACTGCGGCCGCAGATTCCTCGGATATCATTATCTAAGAACGTGCAGAAAATTCTCTCATCTTATCAGGATGAGTCGATAGATCCTATATTAGTACTAACCATCCGCGCACACGTTCATACGCACCCAAAGTAGTCGCACAATGACCAAGCTATGTGATCGGCTCCTAAATCAAAGTACGTATTCCCGTGTACCGAATTCGCCCTAGTACCTCAAGTCAAAGGACTAAATCATACACTATTATAAGTCTTGAGAGACATCCCATTACCGATATGCTTAATGCACTTCCACGATGGGTCTCTCTGTTCGGGTCGTTCGATGCGTTCGATCCCCTATCGAACCACCTAGTCATATGCACTAGCATTCAATGCCTTGTTCATGAAACGACAACAAATTCACTCCATGTGAATCATGCATAATCCTACAAGTCTTGACGATTCATTCGATACCCCGTCTCGATATGAATCTATGACTTGGAACGTTTTTGAGATCACGACCTTTGAGACTGTTTCATGATTAATCGCACCCAATACTGAAGTGAATAGTCCCTTAGTCATGAGTGATCTTAGGGTTTCATCCAATCGCTTAGATACGTTCGCGAGAGATGTAGTTGGCCATTGTTTAATTCACGTACTATGAATAAACGGGCGTATTATCTTATGAATCATAAGATTGCTTCTAATGGAAGGTCGTTAACAAGCTTATATTTGTTGGCTTGCCGGGCACTATCCTATCAATCTCCCACTTGCCCTAAAGCCAACCACATACATTTCTAAGGCCCATCTCTCTCAAGATGTCCGTCGAACTCTTTTGTGATTATGACTTAATTAGTGGATCTGCTGTGTTGTCTCTTGACGTGTTTTACTCCACTTCTTATTCTACCTATGATTTTCCAGATCATATGGTATATTTGTGTTTAGATCATGGGTGAGATCTCGATTCCTTTGCTAAAGCAATTGCTTTAAGTTATCATTGAAGATAACTATAGGCTTCGCAATGCTAGGTACTACTTCCAATTTATTGGAAGAAGTTTTCGTCCAAACACTTTCCTTCGCTGTATTCGATACTGCGAAATATTCTGTTTTATGGTTAACCCGGCATCGATTTTCCTTTTGAACTCCTTTCAAATCATCGTTGCCCCATAAAACCAGAATATTAAATTCACTTCAGACGGGAAACTCGAATCACTAAATCCTTTGAGTTCCAATTCTTCATTATTACCGTTGACCAGCAATATATCCTCAGAACTCCCAGAGTTGTTTAAGGAATGCTATTTTCGGTGATCCAGTACTCCTTACTGGTGTTCGACTAACATCAGCTTATGATACTCATAGCATGTGTTTAGTCTGGTCTTGTACATGACATTGCATATACTATGCTACCTTTTAGTTTGAAGGTGTATAGAGATATTATCCTCTTTACTCATCAAATGTAGGGCTCATTGACTTTGTGAGAGATTTTATATCTCCATGGAAACTGTCCTCTCTATGACTTTCCATACTGATTTCATTCAGTTTTTGTTCATGTACTAAGATTTGGGATTTCTAACATCTTCTTTAATCTATCACAATAGATACGTACTGCCAATACGTGAGATGTATCCCTTAAATCTTTTAATGAAGAATTGCATGAATGAACACGCTTTCGTCTGCGTTTAACACTCTTACATCATCTATGTCAACTTTAGTGTTTATTTTACGAACAATGCAAAAACTCCCACTGATTCTTTTGTACATTGAGATTTACATGCAATTTTGATAAAGCCAACCGCCTTGACTGTCTCATCTAGTTGCATGTTCCAGCTTTGGGATACTGGTCCAGAATCATAGATCCACCTTTGGAATTACATCCAATGGTTTTTGCCTCGTGTTCATACGAAGCTTCTACGGTTCAGCGTTTCTAAATGGATTATTGGATATCCACTCAGACCACACGGCGTTTTAATCTATGTGCCCAAGTCTATGTTATACATAGATATTTCGAAAGTTCTTGGATCACTATCCAACATATCATATTCGTCAACGTACTAGTTCTTTTCGAATTCGATCGAATCTTCGAAATTTGGTGTACAAAATTTTGGTTCAGTAGGTTTGAAAATATACTCCCACTATTTGTAGGGATGTGTCCAAGTCTAGGACTTCATCAACTTCCATGATAATATCCCATTTCTATTAGCGAGGGAACCACCCTCTAAGAATTGGGTATCCTTAGCAACGGACTCCTTTCGTTCTTTAGGATCATGGAACAGGTATCCAATGGATTTCGTTGAATACCCTACAAATTTTCTCAATTGAATCTACTATCCTATTTTATCATTCATGGATGATATACCATACTTGAGTACGGTTTTTTTGTAGGAATTGACTTATCCTTCTAGAGTCATGGGGTTGACCCCCAGAATTGATTGAGGAGTTTTAGCAATACTAATTTAAGGAATGAATCTAGTCTTTCATAGTTCGATTCCTTTTATTAGATTTTAACTTGCTATTCAAGAATTCTATTCTCGATTTAGATAATTTGAGTAATTTTGGACTTATGTACTAACCACTTCGATTAAATCGAATGATCATACTTTAATGTCCTTTATGAAACACTTTAAACTTTTCAACCTTTCCAAAGTACTTGTATCCTAAATGCTATCAGGATACTTCATGAAGCAATTAATTACTTGCACTAATGCTTTAGTGATCCACATGTGTATTAATGGTTTTCTATCCATTAAACACTTGGTATTTCAAAACACCTTTAATTGATCGATTTCCTATTTAGACAGGATTCGCATGTTTTGAATTCATCAATCTTCTATTTTTCAAGAGCCATGATTGAAAACAATTCATCGATTCCCTCTTTCAGGAATTATGATCGAATGTGGATAATTATCTAATTTGTTTTTCTTTTCTTGATTTAGCATAATTGTTTAAGTTTTATCAATGCTTATTCCTTCGCTTTATTTACAATGGTAAAGCAATTATGTACGAATTAAAAGCTTTAATTAAAATAACTCCATTCATAATGGTAAAGCTAAGAAGTTTCGTACAAGGTTCGAAATAAATTGAGAAAACTCTAACTAATGCCTAAATCCAGAATTAAAGAAAAACATATGCTAATAAGAAAATACCAGATGCTCCTTGACCCATTCCCTGAAGTATGTTTCCCTCATGTGCAGTCGAAACACGAACTTGGTTACATGCAGCACGTTCCAGTCATCCTCTGTAAACACTTTTACAGAAACCAGAAATGTTAGATGTTTTACATCAAAAGAATAATCTTAAGATGTTTTTCATCAAAAGGAAATAACTTAGGTTATACCTTGGTCAAGTATTTTTCGGAATTCCTTATCAGTCATGTTCCTCAGTTCCTCATCTTTCTTACATAAGGGACAATTCTTTCCTTCGATCAATCCTTGTCCTCTTTCGAGGGCTTTCTCATATTTGTCTAACAATTTATGCAAATCATTGGTCTCAATTCCTTTACTTGGAACTTCACAATGATCGATAAAATGAGAGAATGATTTAGGCAGGCCATTTGTGATGATTACCATTTTATCATCTAGAGTCAATTTAGCTCCAAGCTCATTGATTCGATTTAGCCTCTTGATCAGGTAAGTGCAATATTTACTAATATTTTTGAACCCGGTCATGCCTTTCTCGTGGAGTGATGATTCCCAGATTTTCAATATTGTTTGTTCGCAATTGATAGTGAATATTGGCATGGCTAAATATAAATAATAGACAACAATAAGCAGACAGATTTAAGATAATACTTATAATTAACGAAGATTGGTTTTTCTATCGAAAAAGTTCTCCCACTATCGAAACAATAACCCCTTGCATTGTTCGGGAAATTCTATTTCCTAGGTCTTGACGTCCCAGCAGACATTAATTGCACCCACGACTCGCGGCCATAAAATTAACTCCCTAGGTAGGTATACTTTTACTAATTGTGTTACTCCACAACCTTCAAGCTATTTTGCCGATTTTCGCATTTATCTAGCACTGCTACATCATAAATGTTACTACTCGTTTAAGTCTAACCCAGTCAATCTTGATGAGTAACGGGCCCGGTCATGAAATCCCCGTAACTGGTTATCGGTCGATTTTCACATCCCGACCAGTCCCCACCCTTGTCGAGTTTAGTTAAAAACAAGAATCAAGGAATTTTGTGCATTGTCCCTTTCTTCGACTCGGGTGCCAGACTCTGGATCACCTCTATCGATAAGTAGACAACATACATTAGTCCCTATTGATGGAAGGCTTGGATCTATAAAACTTCATTTTATAGTTTACCCAATATGACTTAATATTTTAATTCGTGAGGGGATTTTCGTTTTTAGGAAGTTTGAGGTAACTCTCCTCGAGATCTCACCGCATTAATTATGCTTTATAATTTATTTAGTGATCTAAATTCTAGCGCGCAAGCCAAAATAAATCAACAAATAAAATAAAACATTCACACCTAGCATGCATGCTACCACAATATGTTTTCGATCGGGAGCCTCCTATGCGGACCACCATCGAGCCAAAGACGATGGTCATATTGGTCAATCTATTAGGTTTCATAGAGACCTACTCTATTACACATTTTACCATGCATACATGGCCTTTAGTCTTCTTGGGCTCCCACCTTTTTTGTAACGGGCCTCCATCCTAAACTAATAAAACAGTGAAGCCCTATCTATTACAATGGCTCAAAGTGGCCCAAAACTTAAGGCTCGCAGGCCCAATAAAACCAATAAGATTAAAATCAACCAATCACATCTAACCTAAAGGTCAAGGCTCGGCGCGATTGAAAACCACGTAAACAATTTCACGTTGAGCAAGAAATAAGCAAAAATATAATTTTCTTATTTCTTATATTATTTTAAAACTACCTTTTAAAATAACTTTAGATTCTAGTTTTAAAAACCTCTTTCTAAAACAATCTCTTAACTATCATTTTAAAAACGCCCTTTTAAAATGACCCTTTGATTTTATTTCAAAACCCCTTTTAAAATTAAATCACAATTTCTATTTAAAACCCCTTTTAAATTATCTCATGGTTCTTACTTTAGTCCACTACTAATTATGAAAAATTAAACCTTCGGATAATAAAACACCTTTTAAACATAATTCAGGTTCTGGAAATTTCAAATTTTGAAAATTAAGGTTTGGTCCCTCAATTTTCAAAAATCACGTTTTGACCCAAAACTTGCGGAAATAACAAATTAGCCCCAAAAATTCCAGAACTTGCAAATTGGCCCAGAAAACAGAAATTAATATTTTATTTCCAGAAACTTTTGTTAATCGCAAAACTGCCCCTGAAGTTTTCATAAATTGCAAAACAGCCCCACAACTTACGGAAATTACAAACAGACCCCTATCGCTAGAAAAATAGTTTTTCAGTTTCAGCCCAAAATTTCTAGAAAAATAAATTTTCAGATTCTGTCCAGATTTTATAAAAAATCGTAAATTGCTGTTTTAGTCCAGTAAAATTCGTAAATTGCAGATCTGGCACAAATAAGAATTATGCTTTTTACCCGAACACATAATTAATCATAATCAGCAAGATCCATGCATAGAACACGACAAATAAGCATATTCACGAAAATTTAAAGTGTTCAAGCCTTTTTCATATGTGCATAATAAGTTAGGCTCTGATACCACTGTTGGGATTTTATGGGTATAATTGTCAACTACAACAGTGCGGAATTTAAAATTTTTATTTATACACCAAATCCCAGGGTTTCTTATTAGCACATATGAATAAAGGTTGAATTTATTTCAGCAAACACATACTAAAATAAATAGGATGGTAAAAGTTATTTTACCTCACCACAGGCAAGGTTGTGGTTTTCCTCCGGTCTTCAGTTGTTCACTAGAGCACCCCAAGTGTTGTGCCTCTAGAGAAAGTCCACACCAATTGGATTTGAGTAACTTCGCGAAATCCCCAGGCTCAGAACTAGGATTAAGGAATTGTCTCGTCAGGAATTGGATTCAGATCCGGGAAGAAAAACTTGGAGAAAAATCCTATACAGGGAGGGGCGATTTTTCTGACAGGGTTCGGTTATGCAGAGGGGCGAGAGAGGGGCTGAAATTTTCGGTCTCTATGTTTTCTTGTGCTTTTGATTTTCTCAACCTTTTATCTTTCTTAGGTTGTTAAGGTTTTTCCAACTTTTCCTTAGATTATGTGTATCTAGTATTTATAGATATCTCTATTAGAAGACTCCTTCTCCTAATAGATATCTAAATCTTGAAAGAATATCTTCTTATCAAGAAACAAGATATACATAATCTTATCACTTTAGGAAACAAGATATCTTTCAATCTCTTTCCTAGTTACACAAGATAACACATCTCTTTTAATCCCTATCATAACCAAATATAATCAACATTAATTCAAGACTAAATAATTAAGCAAAAATCGGCCATGATTAACAAATAAAATCGGCCCACTTGCTTTTAGTTAATCCCAAATTAATTTGATCATTGTTCCCAAAATCGGCCCATGTAAAATTTAATTAATCCTAGATTAATTTATCTTTACAATAATTGGCCCATATGCTTAAATTAATTAATCAAAGATCAATTAACTTTCATATGGATCGGCCCATGTGTTTTAATTAATTAATCCACTATTAATTAATTAATCCTTTCCAACTAACACTTTAATTAAGGATTTAATCAATCAGAAATTCCAATTGATTCATTAATTAGTAACTCCTAATTAATGATTCTCCACATTGAATTAACACTTTAATTCTTGATTAATTAATTAGTTGCTTCTAATTAATTATTATTCTTCTTGAATTAATACTTTAATTCATTTATTGATTTAATTCCTTAAATCAATTGATTCCTTCCAGACTGTCACTGTCCAACTGTATTGTGTGTGACCCTCTAGGTTCACCATCAATTGGAAGCAGGCCCACGACTTTCGTGATTTAATTAGTGAGCAATTAATATGTAATTAATTGCTCCGATCAATTAACCACTTTAATTGACCACTCAAGAATTAATTTCCTTATTAATTTAGGAGTACCCACACCTCATGGTCGATGTCTAGCCACAAGCCCATGAGGCCCAACTTCAGGTGAATTGATATTCATGAACCTCCAACTCTTATAAATGCCATGTACATACGGTCCTTCTAGCGACTAATTTCCCGATTGAGACCTAGGGTGTGTGAATTGGTCGGCACCTCTAATTATCTCAATTCTGTACTTTCTAATTCAGGATAATAATTCAAGTGTGACTGCTAAATTTGGAAACCCCTTTCCAAATCAGTCACAGACTGCGGCCGTAGATTCCTCGGATATCATTATCTAAGAACGTACAGGAAATTCTCTCATCTTATCAGGATGAGTCGATAGATCCTATATTAGTACTAACCATCCGCGCACACGTTCATACGCACCCAAAGTAGTCGCACAATGACCAAGCTATGCGATTGGCTCCTAAATCAAAGTACGTATTCCCGTGTACCGAATTCGCCCTAGCATCTCAAGTCAAAGGACTAAATCGTAAACTATTATAAGTCTTGAGAGACATCCCATTACCGATATGCTTAATGCACTTCCACGATGGGTCTCTCTGTTCGGGTCGTTCGATGCGTTCGATCCCCTATTGAACCACCTAGTCATATGCACTAGCATTCAATGCCTTGTTCATGAAACGACAACAAATTCACTCCATGTGAATCATGCATAATCCTACAAGTCTTGACGATTCATTCGATACCCCGTCTTGATATGAATCTATGACTTGGAACGTTTTTGAGATCACGACCTTTGAGATTGTTTCATGATTAATCGCACCCAATACTGAAGTGAATAGTCCCTTAGTCATGAGTGATCTCAGGGTTTCATCCAATCGCTTATATACGTTCGCGAGAGATGAAGTTGGCCATTGTTTAATTCACGTACTATGAATAAACGGGCGTATTATCTTATGAATCATAAGATTGCTTCTAAAGGAAGTTCGTTAACAAGCTTATATTTGTTGGCTTGCCGGGCACTATCCTATCATATAATAATCGGGATGACTAGTCCATATACGCTCGGACCGACCAGGAGTATAATTCATTAAAGAACAGCCAGGTCCGATATGCATTATCAATCCATGATGACTGAGGACAGTGTCCAAGTTTATTAAGGATTACTATGCCTAGTCCAATGAGGATTATGTTTCCTTGTAAAACTAGGGTTAATGTTATATAAATACCTAGTTAAACCTTGTATTAGACACGAAATTGCATCTAGAGCTTACGCCTACTTACTTTGTCAATCTGATTAATAGAAAAGCTTTTGCTATACTATTTACATATTCATCGTCTTGATTACAATTTGTTTCTTTTACATAATTGTTCTTCCTTGAGATTGATCCATCCGGAATAAAGTAAAAAAGCCCTATAACATATACATAATTTGATCCCAAAAACATACATCATTGGTTTAATCCAACCAAGCGAAAAATGGTTAAATCAAACTGATAGATTAAAAACACATAATACTTGACACTTCAAATAACGCTTATGATATTCAGCTAGTTATTCTCCGTCCTTGCACAATCTCACGTACAATTGTAATTTCATGGACATATTTCAAATAAATAGTCTAGACCTAATGAAACCTGACATAGCATTCTAGAAAGAATCTTTTTTTGCTGTAAAATTGTATATTAATTCGAATCAAAATTGTGAAAATTTTGGCCATTGATATTTAGTATTGACAATGACTTGGTAACTCTGTTGGAAATGAGAGAAAGTTTTCTTGTTAGATTGCATGGTCTCACGCATTTGAAAGTACATATATGTTAAACATTGATGAGATACTTGGAGATAGAACAAAGAATTGTTTGGATTTTCTCTTCTCTCAGGACTCTCCACATCAAATTATATGACATCTATAAGTGCTACTTTTATGAGTATGAAACTATTTAAAGATATATTGCGACAAAATGCTGAATTTTCGTGGAGTCCATGAGAAAATTGAAATTAAAATCCGAGGTGAAATTTTGATATTTTTGTATAGTTGAAATAAATACTATAATATTTAATAAAGTGTTCAATTATAAGAAAGAAAGTAACAAGAACTACTTACCGACAAATAAAAGATATGCGTTAAATTTGTGCAATATTTATTATAAAGTATACACAATTTTTCTTTAAGTAATATGTGATTGTCGACATTAGTCCTCAACTTCTAACTAAAATCTCCAAAATTATTCACGTCTATTAATTTAACAATAAATAGAAGGTAGGATATTAATAATACTTTATTTCCATATTTATCGTCAATATTTTTCAAGAATTTCTCTATACATAATCAATGAAAATAATTATAGAAATAAAATTCTCTTACAAACACTAAAAAAGGTTGTATTATTTTAAGAGAGTAACACGATATCTTATGTTTATAAATCTCTTGTAATTCGAAATTGCAATGTAACATATAACTAATGGCCTAAAAGGAAATCTTTTGTTGAATCGTGAGTGTACAATTTACAAGGGTCCTATTCCAGCGCTATAGGATGTTGTACAAGCTAGAGGCTAAATACATACAAGGAATGACGTCTAATCTGATCTACTATACTTGTCCGAGCAGGAGCATCGAGTCGGGGGTGCGTGGAAAAACATGTGTCTTGTCATAAATGCTTGTAGTATTTATAGTAGAGGCGGTGTGCCAGCTGGTCCATCCTTAGGAGAACATTTCTCGGCCTGGGATCGGCCCATTACTGATTTTTGACCAGGGGTCTTTCTAGAGGTCGGCTTGTGCCTGTCACATCCAGAGATCGATTTTAGGGTTATGAGGCCGGGATTCGCGGTCCTTCTTCTGTATCAACCTAGCACGAGATCCACAATGTAGAGAATCCAAAGTATCCCCCATCAATACTCCCCCACTTCTCGAGCGTAAATTAGATCGTGTCAAAGTTCTTGTTCTTCGTGATGATGGTTGATATTTGCTGGAAAGCTAGAATTGAAATGCGTGATCGACCAGTGGTTTGACTCCTTATTGATATTTCTCGATTCTTCGAACGCAAGGGAAGCTGAAGCTCGGGGAAGTAAATTTGTTTCGATAATGAATCCAGAAATCCCACCAATTAGGTGGGTAGTAATCTAAATAAGGAATGTATGGGGACCGAAAATGCTATTTTCCAAAATCTTGCTTTCAAAATTACTGCTTGAGGAGCTCAACCGTCGCGGTTACTCGGGGTCCGATTTGCAATTTACTTTTTTATACCCGTATATATATCCGTTGACCATAGATGATTCACTCAGGATAGATCTCTAAAGTTTTGATCGGAGCAACGTATTCGATAATTTGCAGAATAATCCCGATATTCATCCTGTCATAAAGAACGGATAGTATTTCTGATAGGATAGTGCCCTGCAAGCCAACAAAATAGCTTGTAATAGGAACATTATTTTATCTTGAAAGAATCTTTGATTTATCAATTAATACGATCTGTTTATTTTATTGAGAATTCATAATATAAACAAATGGCCATCTTCATCTTTCGCGAACACATTTAAGCGATTGGTTGAAACCCTGAGATCACTTATGACTACGGGATTATTCACTTCAGTATTGGGTGCGATTAATCATGAAACAGTCTCAAAGGTCGTGATCTCAAAAATGTTCCAAGTCATAGATTCATATCGAGACGGGGTATCGAATGAATCGTCAAGACTTGTAGGATTATGCATGATTCACTAAAAGTGAATTTGTTGTCATTTCATGAACAAGACATTGTTAATGTCAGTGCATATGACTAGGTGGTTCGATAGGGGATCGGACGCATCGAACGACCCGAACAGAGAGACCCATTGTGGAAGTGCTTAAAAAGCATATCGGTGGTGGGATGTCTCTCAAGACTTATAACAGTGTACGATTTAGTCCTTAGACTTGAGGTGCTAGGGCGAATTCGGTATACGGGTGTGCATACTTTGATTTAGGAGCCGGGCACATAGCCTGTCCATTGTGCGCCTACGTTGGGTATGTATAGTCGTATGCGCGGATGGTTAGCATCAATATAGGATCTACCGACTCATTGTAATGGATGAGGGAATTTCCTGTACATTCTTCGATTATACATTCCGAGAAATCCATGGCCATGGTCGGTGACGGATTTGGAAAGGGGTTTCCAGATTTAGCAGTCACACTGGAAGTATTATCCTGAATTAGAAAGTACAGAATCGAGATGATTAGAGGTGCCGACCAATTCACACACCCTAGGTCTCGATCGGGAAATTAGTCGTTAGAAGGACCGTATGTACATGGTACTTATAAGAGGTTTAAGGTTCACTGAAGTCAATTCACCTGAAGTTGGGCCTCATGGGCTTGTGGCTAGACATCGACCATGAGGTGTGGGTACTCCTGATGGTAGATTAATTCTGGAGTGGTCAATTGAAAGTAGTTTAATTGATCGGAGCAATTAATTAAATAATTAATTGCTCATTAATTAAATCACAGAAATGTGAGCCTGCGGCCAATTGATGGTGAACCTAGAGGGTCACACACAAAAGCTGGAACTGTGATAGTCAGTTGTAGAACGAAATGATTTAAAGTAGTTAAATCAAGATAAGGAATTAAAGGAATAATTCCTGGAGAGAAATTAATTAGATTTATCTAATTAATTAAATTAAATCTTTAATTAGATTTATTGGATTATTTAATTAAAGTGTTAATTAAATAAATGGGCCATTAAATGACTTGGGCTATTTAATTAAAAGGACTAATTAAATAGAGGGATTGGGCCAGACTTATCTGATAGCCCATTAGCTAAGAGATAAGATTAGGGATAGGGTTTGAACTCTCCTATAAAAAGGAGTCTTCAAGAATCAAAACCCTAAGCAAGGAAAAAGCAAAACCCTAATCTTCTCTCCCTCACATAGCCGCCGCCCCCTTTCCCAAGAAGCCCTAGCCGCCACCACTTCTACCACCAAGCCGCCGCCGCCACCGTGGTTGAGAAGGGCCGTGCATCTCTCTCCCTCTTCCGTTCTACATCTAGAGTTGGATCCAAATCCAACTCTTGAATCTGAGCTGCTTTTCTCCTAGTTCTGAGCCTGAGGATTAAAGTGATTGCAGATCCAGCCGGTGTGGACTATTCTCTAGAGGCACAACACTTGGGGTGCTCTAGTGATCCGAAAAGAAGACCGGAGAAACCACCACCTTGCCTGTGGTGAGGTAAAATCTTAATTTTACCAAGTTTTCATTTTAGTAACTTTGTGCTGAAATGAATTCATACTTATTTATATGTGCTAATAAGAACCCTGGGTTGTGGTGTATAAAAATTTTAAATTCCGCACCGTTGTAGTTGACAATTATACCCACAAAAACCCAACAAGTTCTTTTAAAATGTATGTCGGCTTCCGGAGCTCAGAAAGGGAAAACCAAGATGGGAGAGGGATCGGACATCGATCCCCTTACGATCGTAGATCAGTACAGGGTTTCGGAGGACGACGAGGTCGGAAACACCGGTAACGTTTTGAACTCAGAGGTGGAGGAGGGGGAAGTTCGCTAGGCCTCTAGTGATGACGAAGCTCATATTGGGGAAGAAATTTCCGAGGACGAGTCGGGTGGCGGTGAAGTTTCTCCCTCCATGATGATGAAACCGCGAAATACCAAATAGGTGGCCGGTTGACTGTCATCATTAAGAAATGGGTGGAAACCATAAACAGTTCCAATCAATTCCGGACAAAACGTAAGGCCGACCAGATTCGCACTATTTATCATGGATCGGCTCGTCGTGCGAAGTTGGAGCTCGAGATTGGAAAATACCTTCCCAAAAGTTATTCTATTGTCGTACCTACTTCCAAGCAACGAGTTACTAAGCCGCCCGCAGGTTGCCAAGCCTTTTATAGTAGGTAGTTTCACTTTGGCTTGCGTATTCCTTTTATTCCATTACTTAGAGAGATTTTAGAAGTATTTTCTCTCGCACCTGCTCAGATTCTCCTGAATTCGATTGCGTATATCGTTGCCTTTAGAGTTCTGAATATTTTATCCGACGTTTGTTTCGTTGAAAATTCATTCTATCGAGCATGTATCCTTATTTGATGTATCGTATGCCGGAAATCTTGATTTAGGTGTTTATTGAACAAATATCTGTGTCGTAAATTTCCAACCCACAGGAAATCGTACGTTGAATTAACAACCAATTTGCCGATAACTTGATAATCGTATACCTTCCTTTGCCAAACAATGTCTAAACAATCGGGAAGCGAAATAGTCGTGGAATCTTGTCCATTGGTTATGACAACTTAACAACCAATTTGACGATAACTTGATAATCGTATACCTTCCTTTGCCAAACAATATCTAAATAATCGGGAAGCGAAAATAGTCGTTGAATCTTGTCCATTGGTTATGATAAAAAATTTCCGTTGGATTCAGTCCATCCGATACTATAAAAGGTGCTTTTGTGTCTCTGAGGACTATCTATATATTCCAATTAGTTTTTGTTTTATCCGATTATGATGTTCAAAACCTTTCCCTTATCGACTCAACTTTTTGAGTTTAGACTTCGAACAATCTTTGCGAGAAATGTGATCGCTTCAAATTCGCTTAGAATATCGTCAGACAAATACATTCTCGATCTGGAAGGCCAATAAGCCAAATCCAGATGAGCCAATAGTTACCGATCCTTTGCCCAGATTAGTATGCCGAGAGTTAAATCTTGGTATTGATGATCACCCAGGTGGTCGGTATCTTTTTTCATCCCTCTGGCATGGGTTTCCTTTTGGGGGATCTATTGCCACAATGCATTTAGGAAGATGTGCTAGGGGCGGCGTCGGAGGACGAGGTTATTAGAGAAGAATCTCTATGTCTTCGGGGAAACGCAAATGAAGTTAGAAGCATGTGGGTTCGAAGGAGATTCCATCTGGCAAGCCTAAAGAAGAGCTGGTTTGACCACTCGACGCAACATTGCGGATCGAACTGAATTTTTTGCTGTGATAGCAATGCGTGGTTGGAGCTTATTATGACTAGTTTGTAGTAGGATCGAAATCTTTCTCTTGTATTCTTGAAGTTTTGTACCTTTGTAATGAAATCAAAATTGTAATTAATAATATTCGTTATTATCATTGATTCTGGATCGTCGTGTTCGATTTGCATAATCCGATCTATTCGAACGATGACCTTTGAATTGTACTTTCGAGCGCTTAACCATGAAAAACTGATTTTCTTCGTCGATCGCCTAAAATTTTTTGCTCTTAAATGCTTTGTATAACTCGACTGAAGGACTTCCGACCGGACTACTACAATTTGGGCATTAATGACCTGTTGTAAATCGGTGATCAGCATGCTGGCCTTCAAGTGCAAATTGGTGAGCATAATACTTGCATTGAATTTTCTAAATTTGCGCTCACTTGTTGAATACTACTTTCTAAAGATAGAATATAAAGGAATATCTTGATTTGAGCATTGGCTTTTAGATCGATCAAACTATCGAACCATTTTTACGCTTAATTCTACTTAAGCGATTCCTTAGAAGTTAATTTCAGGTGATGTAACTTAGTCGTCTGTCGTGGACGTTATTCGATCGTGGCGTATAGCTTCCTTTGCCCTGAATTTATCGACTTGGATCAATTAATAATTTGATCGTGTCTTGGAAATTCCGAACGCGTGTTTAATAGAATACTTCTTTTTCCCAACCAAACAGGATCCTATTCCTCGGGAAACGGAATGGTCAGTATATTTATTGTCGTGACCATAGCCGTCAGCAATGTATCATCTGATCCGTCGATCTTAACCCTTCGCTGTTATAAATAGTTCCAATTTTACTGTTACATTTTCACTCATCACAAATGCCTCGTCCGATCATTACCCCTCGAGTTTTAAGTTCTTTTAGCAACAAGTTCCACAATACTTAAAAGATTTCGAAATAAGAACTCGGACCCTTTTTTTCGATCACAATCCCTTTGATACAGCTTCCCTCGCTTAGAATATCGACAGGCAAAAGAAATTGCGCCTAGAGTACCGGCAGGCAGCCTGCTTTCTTGGATATAACCTATCTGAGACGGGTTAGAAGTCCGGTCTTCTTGCGCTGTATCTGGTCGGACTGTGGGTCGACCTTGGTGGAAGTCCTTTCGATCTCGTGATACTATTTTACTCATTGGTTGTCTATCTTACTTATTGTTCTTTTACATCATTGTTCTTCCTTGAGATTGATCCATCCAGAATAAAGTAACAGAGCCATATAATTTGTACTGAACCTGACCTCCTAATTACATCTTATTGATTTAATCTTAACCAACGAAAAACGGTTAAATCAGTTGGCACCCACCGAGGGGCTAGGTTAATTATTCGATCGACATATGGCTCTCCCAAGGAAGAGCGCCCGTAACGGAGCAAGAAGTAACACGACCAACCCGAATAACACGTCTGAGGGTCCACAGGGCAATACTGATAATAACGCCCCTATAACCAATGACAATCAGCAAGAGAACGAGCATCTTCAGAATCAGGAGGAACCACAAGAGATCCCAGCTGGTGTGGTACCGGAAGAACATGCAGCTCCAGCGATCCCAGTTCCCCTGTCAGACACTCAGGAGAAGCTACGACATATTGCTATACTTTTTAAATCACTCTGCCCAGAGGAATTACTCCTATCTGAGCAGGTTCCTCGAAACCCTAGAACCACTAGGGCAAATCCCATTCAAAGGATGCCGAGGCAGGTCGATCAAATCTCTCAACAAGCCGACAGCCCGGCAAGCGAGCAACGATCGCTGCATAGCCCGCAGAAGGGCATTTCGAAACCCTTCGATGAGAACGTACGAAGAAAAGCGGATCAAAGGAGACCGCAACTAGGAAACACCGGCCGCCGAAATGATGGAATTCGAAAAAGCTGAAGGAAACTGGACGACTCCGATGATAGACTATCTTCGAGAAGGAAAATTGCCGCTTGACCAAAACCAAGCTCGGAAAATAAAATATCGGGCCCCAAAATATACATTGATAGAAGAAAAACTTTACCGAAGATCGGTATCGGGAATTCTTCTAAAATGCATCTCCGAATCTCAAACCAACGATATCCTTCGAGAGGTACATGAAGAAGATGCAGGAAATCACAGCGGGGCAAGGGCCTTGGCTTTAAAATGCCTTCGAACAGGTTATTATTGGCCTACCATAAAAAATGATGCCGTCCAATATGTCCAAAAATGTCATCATTGCCATGTCCATGCTAATATAAGTCATCAACCAGCCGAAAACATGCACCCAATACCAGTATGTTGGTCGTTTGATCAATGGGGAATGGACATCGTGGGACCTTTCGCAGCAGCTAGATCCAAGAAAGCATATGTTCTAGTCGCTGTCGAATACTTCAGCAAATGGATAGAATGCATCGCCCTTGCTTGAATAACTCAATTCCAAGTGATCAATATCTTATGGAAGTTAATAGTATGTCGATTTGGCATCCCAAGAACTCTGATCTTCGATAAGGAACCCAATTTTCGGGAAAACAAGTAATGGAATGGTGTGCAAGGCTAGGAATTCAGCAAAATTTCACTTCAGTTGGGCATCCAAGAGCGAATGGACAAACTGAAGTGGCGAACCGATAAATAATAAAATCCTTGGAGAAAAGATTAGGGGCAGCCAAAGGAAGATGGCTAGATGAACTCCCAGGAGTACTTTGGGCTAATCGAACTACGGTCAGAACTTCAATCGGGGAGACCCCATTCAGTCTAGTATATGGCTCGGAAGCTGTTATTCCAGTCGAAACACTAATTCCAACACCAAGAATTGAAATGTATGATGATCAGGAAAACGCAAAGGCAAGAGAAAATGATATCGATTTAACAGAAGCCTTAAGAGAAAAAGCGGCCATACGATTGCAAGTCGCTAAATCAAATATGGAGAAAGCCTACAATCAAAAAGTACGCATACGAACCTTCAAAGAAGGAGACTTGGTCTTAGAAAAGGTAGAGGTATCCAAGCACGTGGGAAAATTACAACAGAATTGGGATGGACCATTCATTGTTATCAATGTAGGAAAGAAAGGTTCGTACAAGATTACACACTTGGATGGAACCCCCTACCAAGAACTTGGAATGCAGTCAACCTCAGAAAATACTATGGAAGATAAATCATAGTAGATTATGCTGGTTTATTTCTTTTGATCTAGTCCGTTTTATTTTTTATTCGTTGTAATAAAGGCATTGGCCCGAAATTCATTTTTAAAGATTTTTGCAATTTTGAATACGAAATCAAAAGTTCACTTGAAGTAAAAGGCGAAGCATCAAAACGAGTTGAGTATAAATCGATCGATTCGATAAACGCTCCTCGGATTTCTACGATCAAATTGGTTTGATCCAATACGTTGATCTTGAAGTATGACGGAGTCGAGTAAAAATGATCAGCTCAATAGACGCTCCTCAATCTAATAATATAACGAGTCGAGTAAAATTGATCCGCTCAATAGGCGCTCCTTGATCTAAAAGTAAAACGAGTCGAGTAAAATTGATCCGCTCAATAAACGCTCCTCGATCCACATCTAAAGATAAAAAAGATTTTAGGTATGAAAAACCTAAGTCTTATAACGAGTTGAATATAAATTATTCCGCTCAATAAACGCTCCTCGATGTCTTAAAACGAGTTGAGTATAAATTGATCCGCTCAATAATGCTCCTCGATCTATGCCTAACGATCAAAGAGATTTGGGAAAATACCTAAGTCTTAAAACGAGTTGAGTATAAATTGATCCGCTCAATAAACGCTCCTCGATATATCCCTGACGATCAAAAAGATTTGGGAAAAATACCTAAGTCTTATAACGAGTTGCGTATAAATTGATCCGCTCAATAAATGCTCCTCGATCTACATCTAAAAATCAAAAACCTAAGTCTTATAACGAGTTGAGTATAAATTGACCCGCTCAATAAACGCTCCTCGATGTCTTAAAACGAGTTGGGTATAAATTGACCCGCTCAATAAACGCTCCTCGACGTCTAAAAACAAGTTGAGTATAAATTGTTCCGCTCAATATAGGCTCCTCGATGTCTTAAAACGAGTTGAGTATTAATTGATCCACTCAATAAACGCTCCTCGATCTATGCCTGACGATCAAAAGGATTTGGGAAAAATACCTAAGTCTTAAAATTAGTCGAGTAAAATTGACCTCGACGTCAATAAAAGAACAGGTTGAAAAGAAATCAACAGCAACAAATACAAAAGAAATAATACAAAAAGTTATATTCATCTATGTTCTGAGAACTTGTATTACATACAGAAGTTTTTGATCAGAATACAAAGATCTTATTACGATCTACACATCGTTATAACTGTTTAGATAAAATAATCCTATTCTATAGATCTGCGGTCTTAACGACAATGTCCACGGAAACATCAATCTTCTTCCTAGTACTTCGATGATTGGAATTGACCACCTAAGAAGCATGTTACTCAGGATGGTCGACTCCTTTGGTTCGATGGTCAGGCTCTGAAGATCAAATGTTCTTCCAGACGAAATGACCATTTCCGGCCAAATGCCCAGGTAAACGACCAGTCGCCCAGAAGGAGATACTGCTTGTATAATGGGGTTGACTTTTACTCTAAAGCAGCATCTCTTCAGGACCGTCACATAAGTAAAAAATTTAGCAGCACACCCCGGCGGTCTATCAATCCAGAGGTAACATTGAAAAGCGGCGGTGCCTGGTAAATATGAACCCTCCATGTGCAAACAGAAACCACGGACCTCAAACCTGTGAAGACAAAGGTTGAGGCCTCATGGGACCCGTTAGTACAAGGTAAGGCTGCCATGGGACCTGTCAGTACAAGGCAGATGAAATTTAAGTCATTATGATAATATAATTCAAGATAATGTGACTTTTTAAATATTATGGGATCAGAGGGCAAAATGAAATTCAAGGAAATTGATATCTCCATCTTTTCTGAGAAGTTATAAATAAAGTATGGAAACTTCCTACTTATTTATAGGCACAGATGCAAGTGATACTACGGTTGAATAGAGGTCTGATCAAGGGACGAAAGCGCGACCTTTTGACTGCCCGTAATCAATGCGAATAAGTTGGAACGGCTCCTCTATGGTCAAATTGCCTATTCGATTAGAAAAAGAGAATCCAGATCGAAGTGATCAATGCAAAAATAAAAGTGGATCTATAAAGAACTCCAGACTAGAAAAGCTTGCACACTCACATATGCTAGTCGCTTGATAAAGAGCGAGAGATCCTCGACATTGCAACAAAGTACTAGCTCGATTAGAGGAATAAAGATCTCCTAAAGTAGCGAAATTCCTTGTCGGGTAAGTTCCGACCCGCACGAAAGGCGTAACGATCTGGCATACTCCGGCCTACGAGGTCGTAACTGCCTCATATATCACATGGAAAAACTATTAACTAACCATATTTAGACCTCTACTGGAATCAAAGAAATCTGACATGAAAATCAGGAGAATGGTCGTCATTATTCTTGACAACAAAAAAGTCACCACCTAACATTCCAAAGAATTGCTAAAGGGGGTCTCAATAAGCTAGATTTAAGCAATAATTCTACACTTTCCAATTCCTCCCATATCAAAGAATTGATATATTGATTCATTGGTTGCTTTATTTGAGGAACATGGAACTCACAATCAGTACAGAGAAACATGGATTTTAAGAAGATGCCTCGAAAGATATCTTTTCCGCGAACTTAGACCTATGATATGAAAAGCAGAACTCAACAGAAGAAATGACAGCGTCCTTAAATAACATATCCATGACAAAAGGACAAATTTTCAAGGAATTGATCGATCATCGACAAGAACGCTAAGCATTCCTTCACAATTGTGCAATCAATTATTTACGTGGATGGCCTACAGTCCACATTTCAATGTCCAAAGTGACTTCGGAACAAGCCTAAGGGACCATACTTGGTCAATCATCATTCTTATACTTGATTAAAAAAGTTTGATTTGCAGAACAAACATTATGTCATTCAGTTACTTAAGACTGATCGAGCCAGACCGAGCTACTTTTTCGAACAAAGGATAATCTCCCAGAAGATCAATATCAGATAAGTAAAACTAAACTCTCCTGCTTATTTAAGAGAAGTTATACTTATTCATAGCAATAAGATGTCCATAACAAAATATATCTACTGATTAAAATCAGAGGTGAAATTTTGATATTTTTGTATAGTTGAAATAAATACTATAATATTTAATAATGTGTTCAATTATAAGAAAGAAAGTAACAAGAACTACTTACCGACAAATAAAAGATATGCGTTAAATTTGTGCAATATTTATTATAAAGTATACATAATTTTTCTTTAAGTAATATGTGATTGTCGACATTAGTCCTCAACCTCTAACTAAAATCTCCAAAATTATTCACGTCTTTTAATTTAACAATAAATAGAAGGTGGGATATTAATAATACTTTATTTCCATATTTATCGTCAATATTTTTCAAGAATTTCTCTATACATAATCAATGAAAACAATTATAGAAATAAAATTCTCTTACAAACACTAAAAAAGGTTGTATTATTTTAAGAGAGTAACACGATATCTTATGTTTATAAATCTCTTGTAATTCGAAATTGCAATGTAACATATAACTAATGGCCTAAAAGGAAATCTTTTGTTGAATTTTCTGCCTATAAATATTTTCTTAGAGTGAGGAAGCTAATCTTACGCATTTTCGTAGGAGATCAAAGCGTGATTTAATCGAGCCACAATGCAATATATATAAAGGAGAAGATCAATAATATGTATATTCCGATCGTGAGTGTACAATTTACAAGGGTCCTATTCCAGCGCTATAGGATGTTGTACAAGCTAGAGGCTAAATACATACAAGGAATGACGTCTAATCTGATCTCCTATATTTGTCCGAGCAGGAGCATCGAGCCGGGGGTGCGTGGAAAAACGTGTGTCTTGTCATAAAACTTGTAGTATTTATAGTAGAGGCGGTGTGCCAGTTGGTCCATCCTTAGGAGAACATTTCTCGGCCTGGGATCGGCCCATTACTGATTTTTGACCAGGGGTCTTTCTAGAGGTCGGCTTGTGCCTGTCACATCCAGAGATCGATTTTAGGGTTATGAGGCCGGGATTCGCGGTCCTTCTTCTGTATCAACCTAGCACGAGATCCACAATGTAGAGAATCCAAAGTATCCCTCATCAATACTCCCCCACTTCTCGAGCGTAAGAGAAGCTGAAGCTCAAGGAAGTAAATGCAGCTATATGACGGGAACAAGTCATTACTTTAGTGTTTCGGATGTGCCTCATTAAAAACCTAGCTCGGAAAAACCCATTGGGATAAAAACCGAACTAGGAAAAAAGAGTGCGCATCTTGGAAACTCAAGAATGACTATCCGTCGTGAATTAGATCGTTTCAAAGTTCTTGCTCTTCGTGATGATGGTTGATATTTGCTGGAAAGCTAGAATTGAAAAGCGTGATCAATCTGTGGTTTGACTCCTTATTGATATTTCTCGATTCTTCGAACGCAAGGGAAGCTGAAGCTCGGGGAAGTAAATTTGTTTCGATAATGAATCCAGAAATCCCACCAATTAGGTGGGTAGTAATCTAAATAAGGAATGTATGGGGACCGAAAACGCTATTTTCCAAAAATCTTGCTTTCAAAATTACTGCTTGAGGAGCTCAACCGTCGCGGTTACTCGGGGTCCGATTTGCAATTTACTTTTTTATACCCGTATATATATCCGTTGACCATAGAAGATTCACTCAGGATAGATCTCTAAAGTTTTGATCGGAGCAATATATTCGATAATTTGCAGAATAATCCCGATATTCATCCTGTCATAAAGAACGGATAGTATTTCTTTTAAAAGGTATGTCGGCTTCCGGAGCTCAGAAAGGTAAAACCAAGATGGGAGAGGGATCGGACATCGATCCCCTTACAATCGTAGATCAGTACAGGGTTTCGGAGGACGACGAGGTCGGAAACACCGGTAACGTTTTGAACTCAGAAGTGGAGGAGGGGGAAGTTCGCCAGGCCTCTAGTGATGACGAAGCTCATATTGGGGAAGAAATTTCCGAGGACGAGTCGGGTGGCGGTGAAGCTTCTCCCTCCATGATGATGAAACCGCGAAATACCAAATAGGTGGCCGGTTGACTGTCATCATTAAGAAATGGGTGGAAACCATAAACAGTTCCAATCAACTCCGGATGAAACGTAAGGCCGACCAGATTCGCACTACTTATCATGGATCGGCTCGTCGTGCGAAGTTGGAGCTCGAGATTGGAAAATACCTTACCAAAATTTATTCTATTGTCGTACCTACTTCCAAGCAACGAGTTACTAAGCCGCCCGCAGGTTGCCAAGCCTTTTATAGTAGGCAGTATCACTTTGGCTGGCGTATTCCTTTTATTCCATTATTTAGAGAGATTTTAGAAGTATTTTCTCTCGCACCTGCTCATATTCTCCTGAATTCGATTGCGTATATCGTTGCCTTTAGAGTTCTGAATAATTTATCCGACGTTTGTTTCGTTGAAAATTCATTCTATCGAGCATGTATCCTTATTTGATGTATCGTATGCCGAAAATCTTGATTTAGGTGTTTATTGAACAAATATCTGTGTCGTAAATTTCCAACCCACAGGAAATCGTACGTTGAATTAACATCCAATTTGCCGATAACTTGATAATCGTATACCTTCCTTTGCCAAACAATGTCTAAACAATCGGGAAGCGAAACAGTCGTTGAATCTTGTCCATTGGTTATGACAAATTAACAACCAATTTGCCGATAACTTGATAATCGTATACCTTCCTTTGCCAAACAATATCTAAATAATCGGGAAGCGAAAATAGTCGTTGAATCTTGTCCATTGGTTATGATAAATTTTTGCCGTTGGATTCAGTCCATCCGATACTATAAAAGGTGCTTTTGTGTCTCAGAGACTATCTATCTATTCCAATTAGTTTTTGTTTTATCCGATTATGATGTTCAAAACCATTCCCTTATCGACTCAACTTTTTGAGTTTAGACTTCGAACAATCTTTGCGAGAAATATGATCGCTTCAAATTCGCTTAGAATATCGTCAGACAAATACATTCTCGATCTGGAAGGCCAATAAGCCAAATCCAGATGAGCCAATAGTTACCGATCCTTTGCCCAGATTAGTATGCCGAGAGTTAAATCTTGGTATTGATGATCACCCAGGTGGTCGGTAGCTTTTTTCATCCCTCTGGCATGGGTTTCCGTTTGGGGGATCTATTGCCACAATGCATTTAGGAAGATGTGCTAGGGGCGGCGTCGGAGGACGAGGTTATTAGAGAAGAATCTCTATGTCTTCGGGGAAACGCAAATGAAGTTAGAAGCCTGTGGGTCCGAAGGAGATTCCATCTGGCAAGCCTAAAGAAGAGCTGGTTTGACCACTCGACGCAGCATTGCGGATCGAACTGAATTTTTTGCTGTGATAGCAATGCGTGGTTGGAGCTTATTATGACTAGTTTGTAGTAGGATCGAAATCTTTCTCTTGTATTCTTGAAGTTTTGTACCTTTGTAATGAAATCAAAATTGTAATTAATAATATTCGTTATTATCATTGATTCTGGATCGTCGTGTTCGATTTGCATAATCCGATCTATTCGAACAGTTAATCGAACGATGACCTGTGAATTGTACTTTCGAGCGCTTAACCATGAAAAACTGATTTTCTTCGTCGATCGCCTCAAATTTTTTGCTCATAAATGCTTTGTATAACTCGACTGAAGGACTTCCGACCGGACTACTACAATTTGGGCATTAATGACCTGTTGTAAATCGGTGATCAGCATGCTGGCCTTCGAGTGCAAATTGGTGAGCATAATACTTGCGTTGAATTTTCTAAATTTGCGCTCACTTGTTGAATACTACTTTCTAAAGATAGAATATAAAGGAATATCTTGATTTGAGCATTGGCTTTTAGATCGATCAAACTATCGAACCATTTTTACGCTTAATTCTACTTAAGCGATTCCTTAGAAGTTAATTTTAGGTGATGTAACTTCGTCGTCTGTCGTGGACGTTATTCGATCGTGGCGTATAGCTTCCTTTGCCCTGAATTTATCGACTTGGATCAATTAATAATTTGATCGTGTCTTGGAAATTCCGAACGCGTGTTTAATAGAATACTTCTTTTTCCCAACCAAACAGGATCCTATTCCTCGGGAAACGGAATGGTCAGTATATTTATTGTCGTGACCATAGCCGTCAGCAATGTATCATCTGATCCGTCGATCTTAACCCTTCGCTGTTATAAATAGTTCCAATTTTACTGTTACATTTTCACTCATCACAAATGCCTCGTCCGATCATTACCCCTCGAGTTTTAAGTTCTTTTAGCAACAAGTTCCACAATACTTAAAAGATTTTGAAATAAGAACTCGGACCCTTTTTTTCGATCACAATCCCTTTGATACAGCTTCCCTCGCTTAGAATATCGACAGGCAAAAGAAATTGCGCCTAGAGTACCGGCAGGCAACCTGCTTTCTTGGATATAACCTATCTGAGACGGGTTAGAAGTCCGGTCTTCTTGCGCTGCATCTGGTCGGACTGTGGGTCGACCTTGGTGGAAGTCCTTTCGATCTCGTGATACTATTTTACTCATTGGTTGTCTATCTTACTTATTGTTCTTTTACATCATTGTTCTTCCTTGAGATTGATCCATCCAGAATAAAGTAACAGAGCCATATAATTTGAACTGAACCTGACCTCCTAATTACATCTTATTGATTTAATCTTAACCAACGAAAAACGGTTAAATCAGTTGGCACCCACCGAGGGGCTAGGTTAATTATTCGATCGACATATGGCTCTCCCAAGGAAGAGCGCCCGTAACGGAGCAAGAAGTAACACGACCAACCCGAATAACACGTCTGAGGGTCCACAGGGCAATACTGATAATAACGCCCCTATAACCAATGACAATCAGCAAGAGAACGAGCATCTTCAGAATCAGGAGGAACCACAAGAGATCCCAGCTGGTGTGGTACCGGAAGAACATGCAGCTCCAGCGATCCCAGTTCCCCTGTCAGACACTCAGGAGAAGCTACGACAGATTGCTATACTTTTTAAATCACTCTGCCCAGATGAATTACTCCTATCTGAGCAGGTTCCTCGAAACCCTAGAACCACTAGGGCAAATCCCATTCAAAGGATGCCGAGGCAGGTCGATCAAATCTCTCAACAAGCCGACAGCCCGGCAAGCGAGCAACGATCGCTGCATAGCCTGCAGAAGGGCATTTCGAAACCCTTCGATGAGAACGTACGAAGAAAAGCGGATCAAAGGAGACCGCAACCAGGACGCACCGGGTCCAAGGAACATACCATAATTCCCATCGAGGATGACGTAGGCGACGCAATCCACAATCAACCACGAACTATGCATTTCTCGAAAAGAGAAATCGAAAAGATGGTACAGGAACGACTTGAGCAACGCTTACGAACTGTTCAAAACCCATGGGCCAGAACCACGGAACTCCAGGAGAGTCTAGCGGCGTGCTCTCCCTTCTGCAAATAAATAAAAGAAGCACAGTCATCTGGACAGGTTCCCGGGTGACTACCTAGATATGACGGAACCACTGATCCAGATGACTATATATTTAGCTTCACCAACATAATGAATTTATATGCTCACTCGGCAGAATTCACCGCTAAGTTAATGGTGACCACATTCGAAGGACTCGCTTTAGATTGGTTCGCCAAGCATCCCGCTAACTCCATATTCAGTTTTCGGGAATTTTGCAACAAGCTCACACAGCAGTTCGCCAGCCAGAAGAGGCAGAAACTACCGATGAGCTATTTAGGAACTATTTATCAACAAGGGGGTGAATCCCTAAGGAACTGGCTGGCAAGATTTAATGTGGAATTGCTCAAAATCGATTCCCCAAATATCGATTACATAATCTCCATTCTCTTTGACCTCACCAAGAATAGGAAGTTTGGAAATGCCCTCAGTAGAAAGCAACCAAGGATGTTTGCTGATATTATGAGCTTGGCGTCGAAGTATATGACCCAGGAAGAGATGAACTCTTTTAAAGATAAGAACAAAAATAAAGCTCCCGTCTCAGGCTCCAAGCGGCAAGATAGGATTTCTGTCCAAAAATCCATGGATTATGAACGATCTTTTAGAAAAGGCAATGTCTTCCAGCGATTGGAATACAATCGAAACAATCAAGATAGACGACCTAATGTCTATCAAAGACTAAGATCAACCGAGCCGACGATCAGGAGCAGAGTTAACCAAGTAGAACACCCAAGGCTGACTGTTCCAATAGAAGAAATCTTGGCTGTACTAGAAAGGAATAATTGGATCCCGGAGCAAAGAGAATCGCTCAGCCCAGACCAGGTGCACGAAACTATGAATTATACTGCAAATATCACCGGGCACATGGGCATCGCACTGAAGATTGTTTTCACCTTAAAAGAGAAATTGAAAAACTAATCGAACAAGGAAAATTAGATGACTATTTAGAGCGGAATAACCGCAAGAGAGGAAGAAGTAGGAGTCCTCGGAACAATAATCAAAGAAGGAATTCCCGTAGAAGGTCCCCTAATGATGATCCCCCGCAGGAGTTGAACAATGATCAGATTAATGGTACCATCCACACAATCTCAGGAGGACCCGCTGGCGGGGACAGTCGTAATGCTCGTCGCAGGACCGCCAGATCCATAATCGGAAGCTTAAAATACCCGAAAGAAGTATCGACTCTAGAAAGTACACCAACAAACGACCAACTGATCAGTTTCAACGAGGGCGAGGTACCGAAAAACCTTGTTTGGGACGTAAAAGAGGACAACCCCGACTTCCCAATGGTGGTATCGCTAGAAATAGCGAACTACAACGTCAAAAGAATCTTGATCGATAATGGAAGCTCAACAAACATCATTTCCAAAGAGGTCCTAGCCCAGATGAACTTGGGACAAATAACATTCCAAAAGGTAGCTACGCCTTTAGTAGGATTTGGAGGTTCCGAGATTGTCCCCAGTGGCACAATAACTTTAAGTGTCTCACTCGGAAAGAAACCACGTCGGACGGTGAAGCTAGTCAAATTTTTAGTAGTGGAAACTCCCTTTGCCTACAATGCAATCTTAGGGCGACCCGCCCTCAACCTATTCCGAGCTGTTGTTTCAACCTATCATCAGAAGATAAAATTTCCAACTGACATGGGTATCGGAGAAATAGTGAACGATCATTGTATGGCATGGGACTGCTACAACACCTCCCTGACTTTGGGGAACCGCTCTAGATCGATTACCCCGAGCAAGAGAAAGCTCGAAGACGACGTCGACAGAGTCAAAATTGAAATCCCTAGTACCGATCGAAAGGGAAAAGAACCGATAGATTTGCCTTTGAAACCACCGGAACATAAGGATATCCTACTGGTACAAGGGGACCCAACAAAAACAACTAGAATAGGGACCGAACTAAGCAAGGAAGGGGAAGTAATGTTGATCAACTTTCTCAGAGAGAACATAGATATCTTCGCCTGGAGCGCGAACGACATCGAAGGGATCGACCCTCGAATAATCAGTCATTCGCTAAAGATCGACCCCATGGCAAAACCTGCTAGACAAAAGAAGAGGAATCATGGGCCTATAAAGGATAAAATAATTAAGGCAGAAGTAGAAAGACTGCTTAAGGAAAAACAAATTCGAGAAATACACTTCTCGGAATGGCTATGCAATGTTGTGCTAGTAGCAAAAGGGGATAAAAAAGATAACAAGTGGAGAATGTGCAATGATTTCACTGACCTTAATAAATTATGTCCGCGCGATCCATATCCCCTCCCAAGGATCGACTTATTAGTCGACTCAACCGCTGGTTTTGCGATTTTTAGCATGATGGACGCCTTCCAAGGTTTTTATCAAATATACATGAATGAGTGAGACCAAGAGAAAACTGCCTTCATAACCGAGCAGGGAGTGTACTGCTTCATAGTTATGCCATTTGTCCTAAGGAACGCCGGGGCCACTTACCAAATGTTAGTAAACCTGATGTTCAAATAATTGATTGGAGAAATAATGGAAGTCTACGTAGACGATATGCTGGTCAAAAGCATGAATGAAGCTGATCATGGAAAGCATCTCGATCGATGCTTCCAAATATTGAGAAAGTACCGAATGAAGCTAAATCCCGCAAAATGCACTTTCGGTGTTAAGTTAGGGAAATTTTTGGGCTATTTGGTACATCAACGAGGAATTGAGGCCAATCCAGAAAAAATTTGAGCCATAACCGAAATGAAGCCTCCCAAAACGATCTCCCAAGTACAGAGCTTGGGTGGAAAGATCGTAGCTTTAAATAGATTCATATCTAAATCGACTGACAGAAGTTTGCCTTTCTTCCAAACTCTTCGAAAAGCAACGAACTTTGTTTGGACCGAAGAATGCGACCAGGTCTTCGACCGACTAAAGGAATATCTGACGACATCCCAGTTATTAGCCAAACCAACCGAAGGGGAACCATTATACGTCTACATATCAATCTCCGACGTGGCCATTAGTTCAGTTTTGGTTAAAGTGGAAGGTTTAGAACATAAGCCTGTTTATTACATAAGCAAATTACTACAAGGGGCCGAGAAGAACTACTTGGAAATAGAAAAATTCGCTTTGGCCTTAGTGGTAGCAGCACGAAAACTCCGACCTTATTTTCTAACTTACAAAATTGTGGTCTTAACGAACCAACCACTAAGACAGGTCTTAGCGAAGCCAGAAGTCTCTGGAAGATTTATCAAATGGGCGATCGAACTCGGTCAGTCTGAAATCGAGTACAAACCTAGAATTGCGATTAAAGCCCAAGTCTTAGCCGATTTCCTGTTGGAAACTCCAACCCAGGAAACCGAACTTAGCGAATCAACTAGTCATAACAACGACATCTTGATCATAGAAAATCAAAACTGGTTGATGCACGTCGACGGTGCTTCATGCCGAGAGGGAGGAGGTGCCGAAATCAACTTTACCTGACCAAATAAGGAGGATATAAATTATGCAATAACGTTGGACTTCATCGTAACAAACAACGAAGCAGAATATGTAGCGCTGATCGCAGGAATGGAAATGGCAATCAAGGCCAACATAAAAAGCCTTAAGGTATTAACTGATTCCGAGTTAATACAGAGACAGATAGAAGGTCTGTACGAGGCAAATGAATTTAATATGGTCAAATACCTCGCCAAAGTAAAAAAATTGGCTCAAAAATTCGAAAGTTTTGGGATACAGAACATTCCACGGTCGGAAAATAAATGGGCCTATCAACTGTCTAGGTTCACAGGATCTCACGATGGAAAAACTGAAAAGGTGATCAACTGGTTAATTTCCAATGCGCCGACAATCGATATCGATGAAACACCGGTCGCCGAAATGATGGAATTCGAAAAATCTGAAGGAAACTGGACGACTCCGATGATAGACTATCTTCGAGAAGGAAAATTGCCGCTTGACCAAAACCAAGCTCGGAAAATAAAATATCGGGCCCCAAAATATACATTGTTAGAAGAAAAACATTACCGAAGATCAGTATTGGGAATTCTTCTAAAATGCTGTTGGCATAGTGGTTGGGATGCCTCGATTGTCAGAACAACGACAGTGCGGAATTTAAAATTTTTCGAAGCACCCAAGGTCCCATATTAATTCTTCATATTAATTATACGTAAGCAAGAACGAAAAACACACATAGAAATTTAACAAGGGTGTTTTGCGATATACCTCACCACAGGCAAGGTGGTGGCAACCTTCGATTCTGATTCTGCAACTGGATCTGGATCTGGATCTGGTTCACAGAAGTGATCCAAGCGTCTCACCTCCAAAGTAAGTCCACACCAATTGGATTTTGGTAACGCCTCAAGATCTTAGGCTCAGAACTGGATTCAGGAGGTTTGTCGAAGCAGGATTGTGTAGATTCTCTTGACAGGTCAAGATCTATCACAGAGGAACAAGAGGAGATGATCGGCGGCACAAGAGCAGCCCACGGCAGCAGGGTGGCGGCGGCGGCTAGGGCTTCTAGCACTAAGGGGGGACGGCGGCTAGGTTGTGAGGAGAGCTAGGGTTTTTCTTTCTTAGGGTGTTAGCTTTTAAGCTCAAGTAGAACCCCTTTTATAGACTCCCTCAACCTAGGTTTCGCAAGACTCCTTATGGGCTTTTAATTAAAAGTCCATGTCTTGCAAGCCCTTTTCATTTAATTAATTACTTAATTAAATGCCCAGTCCAATTAAATCATTATTTCTTTTACATAATTAATTAGCAACTCAATTAAGTATTTAATTAATTAAGTTAGCCAATTAATTAATCTCCCACTTGAATGAAATTCTTTTAATTCATTTAATTGATTTAATTACCTTTAAATCAATTAATTCCTTTTGTATCCTTATCCAACAATCACCGTCCAATTGTATTGTGTGTGACCCTCTGGGTTCACCATCAATTGGCAGCAGGCCCATGAATTCCTCGTGATTTAATTTATGAACTATAAATTGCTCCGGTCAATTAAACAACCTTTAATTGACCACTCCTAGAATCAATTCCTCTATTAACTCAGGAGTACTTACACTTCATGGTCGATGTCTAGCCACAAGCCCATGAAGGCCAACTTCAGGTGAATTGATACTTGTGAACCTCGTCTCATATAATTACCATGTACATACGGTCCTTCTATCGACTAATATTCCTGATCAAGACTTAGGGTGTGTGAATTGATCGGCATCTCTAAATTTGTCTCGATAACTATACTTTCTAATTCAGGAAAATATTCCAGTGTGACTGCTAAATTTGGAAACCCCTTTCCAAATCCGTCACCGACCACGGCCGTGGATTCCTCGGATATATTATCTAAGAATCGTATAGGAAATTCTCTCACCCATTACAGTGAGTCAATAGATTCCATATTGGTACTAACCACTCGCGTACATGTCCATACGCACCCAACCTAGGCATGTTATGACCAAGCTACGTGGCCTATACCTAGATCTAAGCACGCACTTTCATGCACCGAATTCGCCCTAGTACCTCAAGTCAAAGGACTAAATCGTACACTATTATAATCCTTGAGAAATATCCCATCACCGATATGCATCATGCGCTTCCACAATGGGTTTCTCTGTTCGGGTCGTTCGATGCATTCAATCCTCCATTGAACCACCTACTCATATGCACTGGCCTCAAATGCCTTGCTCATGAAACGCTACAAATTCACTCCATGTGAAACATGCATACTTGTACAAGTCTTGGCGATTCCTACGATACCCCGTCTCGTTCGGAATTTATGACTTGGAACAGTTTTAAGATTACGACCTTTGAGACTGTTTCATGATTGCACTCAATACTAAAGTGAATCGTCCCATAGTCAAATGTAATCTAAGTGTTTCAACCAATCGCTTAAATGTATTCGCGAGAGATGAAGTTGGCCATTGTTTATCCTTATACTCATATAAATAAACGCGCGTATTATTATAAAATCAAAAGATTGTTTCTTACAGAATATACCTATTACAAGCTAATTGAACTGGCTTGCTGGGCACTATTCTATCAAATGCATCTCCGAATCTCAAACCAACGATATCCTTCGAGAGGTCTATGAAGGAGATGCAGGAAATCACAGCGGGGCAAGGGCCTTGGATTTAAAATGCCTTCGAACAGGTTATTATTGGCCTACCATCAACAATGATGCCGTCCAATATGTCCAAAAATGTCAACATTGCCAAGTCCATGCTAATATAAGTCATCAACCAGCCGAAAACATGCACCCAATACCAGTATGTTGGCCGTTTGATCAATGGGGAATGGACATCGTGGGACCTTTCCCAGCAACTAGATCCAAGAAAGCATATGTTCGAGTCGCTGTCGAATACTTCTGCAAATGGATAGAATGCATCGCCCTTGCTCGAATAACTCAATTCCAAGTGATCAATTTCTTATGGAAGTTCATAGTATGTCGATTTGGCATCCCAAGAACTCTGATCTTTGATAACGGAACCCAATTTTCGGGAAAACAAGTAATGGAATGGTGTGCAAGGCTAGGAATTCAGCAAAATTTCACTTCAGTTGGGCATCCAAGAGCGAATGGACAAACTGAAGTGGCGAACCGAGAAATAATAAAATCCTTGGAGAAAATATTAGGGGCAGCCAAAGGAAGATGGCTAGATGAACTCCCAGGAGTACTTTGGGCTAATCGACCTACGGTCAGAACTTCAACCGGGGAGACCCCATTCAGTCTAGTATATGGCTCGGAAGCTGTTATTCCAGTCGAAACACTAATTCCAACACCAAGAATTGAAATGTATGACGATCAGGAAAACACACAGGCAAGAGAAAATGATATCGATTTAACAGAAGCCTTAAGAGAAAAAGCGGCCGTACGATTGCAAGTCGCTAAATCAAATATGGAGAAAGCCTACAATCAAAAAGTACGCATACGAACCTTCAAAGAAGGAGACTTGGTCTTAAAAAAGGTAGAGGTATCCAAGCACGTGGGAAAATTACAACAGAATTGGGATGGACCATACATTGTTATCAATGTAGGAAAGAAAGGTTCGTACAAGATTACACACTTGGATGGAACCCTCCTACCAAGAACTTGGAATGCAGTCAACCTCAGAAAATACTATGGAAGATAAATCATAGTAGATTATGCTGGTTTATTTCTTTTGATCTAGTCCGTTTTATTTTTTATTCGTTGTAATAAAGGCATTGGCCCGAAATTCATTTTTAAAGATTTTTGCAATTTTGAATACGAAATCAAAAGTTCACTTGAAGTAAAAGGCGAAGCATCAAAACGAGTTGAGTATAAATCGATCGATTTGATAAACGCTCCTCGGATTTCTACGATCAAATTGGTTTGATCCAATACGTTGATCTTGAAGTATGACGAGTCGAGTAAAATTGAACCGCTCAATAGACGCTCCTCGATCTAATAATATAACGAGTCGAGTAAAATTGATCCGCTCAATAGGCGCTCCTTGATCGAAAAGTAAAACGAGTCGAGTAAAATTGATCCGCTCAATAAACGCTCCTCGATCCACATCTAAAGATAAAAAGATTTTAGGTATGAAAAACCTAAGTCTTATAACGAGTTGAGTATAAATTATTCCGCTCAATAAACGCTCCTCGATGTCTTAAAACGAGTTGAGTATAAATTGACCTCGACGTCAATAAAAGAACAGGTTGAGAAGAAATCAACAGCAACAAATACGAAAGAAATAATACAAAAAGTTATATTCATCTATGTTCTGAGAACTTGTATTACATACAAAAGTTTTTGATCAGAATACAAAGATCTTATTACGATCTACACATCGTTATAACTGTTTAGATAAAATAATCCTATTCTATAGATCTGCGGTCTTAACGACAATGTCCACGGAAACATCAATCTTCTTCCTAGTACTTCGATGATTGGAATTGACCACCTAAGAAGCATGTTAATCAGGATGGTCGATGGTCAGGCTATGAAGATCAAATGTTCTTCCAGATGAAATGACCATTTCCGGCCAAATGCCCAGGTAAACGACCAGTCGCCCAGAAGGAGATACTGCTTGTATAATGGGGTTGACTTTTACTCTAAAGCAGCATCTCTTCAGGACCGTCGCAGAAGTAAAAAATTTAGCAGCACACCCCGGCGGTCTATCAATCCAGAGGTAACATTGAAATGCGGCGGTGCCTGGTAAATATGAACCCTCCATGTGCAAACAGAAACCACGGACCTCAAACCTGCGAAAACAAAGGTTGAGGCCTCATGGGACCCGTTAGTACAAGGTAAGGATGCATGGGACATGTCAGTACAAGGCAGATGAAATTTAAGTCATTATGATAATATAATTCACGATAATGTGACTTTTTGAATATTATGGGATCAGAGGGCAAAATGAAATTAGAGGAAATTGATATCTCCATCTTTTCTGAGAAGTTATAAATAAAGTATGGAAACTTCCTACTTATGTATAGGCACAGATGCAAGTGATACTACGGTTGAATAGAGGTCTGATCAAGGGACGAAAGCGCGACCTTTTGACTGCCCGTAATCAATGCGAATAAGTTGGAACGGCTCCTCTATGGTCAAATTGCCTATTCTATTAGAAAAAGAGAATCCAGATCGAAGTGATCAATGCAAAAATAAAAGCGGATCTATAAAGAACTCCAGACTAGAAAAGCTTGCACACTCACATATGCTAGTCGCTTGATAAAGAGAGAAAGATCCTCGACATTGCAACAAAGTACTAGCTCGATTAGAGGAATAAAGATCTCATACTCCGGCCTACGAGGTCGTAACTGCCTCATATATCACATGGAAAAACTATTAACTAACCATATTTAGACCTCTACTGGAATCAAAGAAATCTGACATGAAAATCAGGAGAATGGTCGTCATTATTCTTGACTACAAAGAAGTCACCGCCTAACATTCCAAAGAATTGCTAAAGGGGGTCTCAATAAGCTAGATCTAAGCAATAATTCTACACTTTCCAATTCCTCCCATATCAAAGAATTGATATATTGATACATTGGTTGCTTTATTTGAGAAACATGGAACTCACAATCAGTACAGAGAAATGATGAGGGGTAATTTAGATTCCTTGCCTATATGGGCCCGATGCTGTTCGAATGACACTAGATACTATCCCCAGAGAGCAAGAAATTGGTCCACGGCATAATATTAACTGTTCCGAGCTCATTTCAGAACCCAAGATCGAAGGGTACTGTTGGGCCGAGCCCAGGCCCAAGCCCGTCATATCAGCTATAAATACCCCATGCATTTATGATACCACACGCGATTTTCCAGGTGCTCCCTCCTCGAAGCCACTGCTCGGAACCGCTTGGGAATATAGGCTTAGAATTATATGTATTCCGCCCTCTAGCTTGTACGATCCAATAATGCTCGAATAGGACCTTTTGAATTCTTGTATTTGTACTCAGTCAATTCGAATACAACTACTTTGGTCTTTACTTTCCTTTATTTATTATTGTTATTGCATTACATCCCTCCCATAATCGAACAAGCGAAATCACGTAAGATCAATTGGCGCCCACCGTGGGGCCTTATTCGAGTATTAGACCAAAATATGCCTACTACGAGGAGAAATCCATATGTTAGCTCAGAGCCTCACTAACCAGAAACTCCACAATTTGCTATCCGGGTTGAACCTCCGACCAGCGAAGTATTCGTCAATTTGAGTTCGAAGATAAGGTCTATGGGACGAATTTCCGACCTAAAGATTGACGATTTATTTCTATGGTTACCAAGATTATTTACCTCGATGGATTTATTCCTTACAAGTGATCCATTCACAACTAACATAAGCAAGTAAGAAGTTGCAAGGATATCGTCCGCAGAGAACTAACACAAAATTAACCCAATCGATTCAATCATCAACTTAACGGGAAGGAGCCAAGGAAATCTATAGAATTACAGGTTATTATGGTCGGAATTTATTTTTTCGATCATAATATTGATTAATTTCAAGAACAAAGTTTTTGGGAATTCTCGAATCAGTTGGGATTAATTGAATGTTCGAAAATAAAGTTATACGAATTCCCGAAACTACGCAAATTCGATCAAAAGCAAAGCTTTATTATTGATGTCACTCAAACGAATTACAAAGGGAAGCCTCGAATACAGAATTCGAGCTCAAGAAATAAAGAGTGGCTATTCCTACCCTATTATTACAAAGGGAAGCACCAGAAATGATATGTCTGGGAAAACAGGTTGCCTGCCGGTATTCTAGGCGCAAGTTCTTTTGCCTGTCGATATTCTAAGCGAAGAGGGGTACACTAAAAGGATCAGAGTCGAAGAATAAGGTTCGAATTCTTATCTCAAATTTCTTTATTTGGGAAGCAATACGAATCGAAAGTAAAATTTGACCCATATCGGTCGGACAAAGCATAATGGAGAAAATGAAGAGTATCGGATAAACCAAAGAAGAACTATTTATAGCAGCAAAGTTTTTGAATCAATGGTTCAGATAACAAATCACCGACGGTTGGGATATAAGTAATAAATGAGCTGACTGTTACGTTTCCCGAGAAATAGGGTCCTGTTTGGTTAGAAGGAAACATGGTTTAACAGGCCGTATAGGAAAATTTATAACATTCTAAACACCAGACCGATATGGCATTATTGATGAAGATTGGCAATTTAGATTCAAGATCAGTTCATCCAAATGTTTTTACAGTCAAATGTTTTTACAGTCATTGTTCGACTTGGAAGAATCATGATAGGTTCGAACAGAACTCTCGACCAAAAAATCATGCGACTATGGAAATTCGGCAGTGCCAAGGTTTGATGGCAATATTTTCTTTATTAATATTAGGTCCACTAAAATATTTATTGCTCGATTAAGCAAGCGGCGTTTGAGTATTTCTTTATTGATATTAGAGGATCGATGTGGAAGTATCGAAGATAAGAATCTATCTAATTGTATTTATTCTATCAACAAAGCATGGAAAAAGTGTGTTTAATTTATCTCGGAAAATACAAGATGAGCAAAATACATGCGAGCATAACTCAAGCCTATATATTACATAAAAACGCCATTACTTTCTACAATCCTATGAAATTTTCGGTCTCTTCTCCTATTGCTTTTTCGGAATAATTTGGCTCCGACCGTGGGAATTCCCCTAGGACCCGCAGGCTTTTAACTTTATTTACAATCTTCCGAGGATAAAAGGGCGAGCACATGGCTTATCGAGTGACTAAACTCTGGATAGTTCGCTCCCTGCTATGTCTTCCTAAATGCATTGTAGCAACAGGTCCCTAATCAAAGACCTGCGCGACAGCCTGTGGACTTCCTGAATCTGGCATATTGGCTTTCAAGATGGAAATTGCACTTGCCTGACGATATTCTAAGCGAGGACGAGTTAGAAGACTGTCATTCTTAAAGATTGTTCGAAGTCTGAGCTCAAATAATTGAATGGATGGAGTAACAATTTTGATTAGCATGGTCGGACAGATAAGATGCATTGATACAGCGAATAAGAAAATCTCAATAGCATGACGCCCCTTTTTATAACTAAAAGATGAAGGAATCCGGCGGCAGATAATTCGCGAAATGAATGGATGAGATTTGTCGACCCTTGCAATTCCCGATAAATGAGGAATTATTTAGAAAAAATCAAACATAACAAGATTGGGAACTTATAGACAAAGAGTTTTCTCGACAAGGCATAGAATTCATTTTTAAGCCCTAAGATTATTCACTATTTGGCTGTTTCTCTATGATTCAGCTTTTCTTATGATTACAGAAGACTATTATCTCGTCAAAATTTATTTCGATCAGAGTTATATATTCAGTGAAAACTAATCTCATCAATATTTATATTCATTCATCTCTTTCTTATATTATCGACCTCGGTTCGTCTATGGTTCAATCTCTTCTCGTCTCCATCTACTATCAAAAAGGGGTGAAAGTTGTTGCTATGACCCTAGAAAATCGACCAAGGGTGAAAGCCGTTGCTACGCCCCTTGGATCGAAGAACAAAAATGGGTGACGACCCTCGAGCTAAAAATGCTCTGAAAACGACTAAGGGTGAAAGCCTCTGCTATGCCCCTTAGATCGAAAATATTAATGGGTGAAAGCCTCTGCTATGACCCTCGAGCTAAAAATGCTCTGAAAACGACTAAGGGTGAAAGCCTCTGCTATGCCCCTTAGATCGAAAATATTAATGGGTGAAAGCCTCTGCTATGACCCTCGAGCTAAAAATGCTCTGAAAACGACTAAGGGTGAAAGCCTCTGCTATGCCCCTTAGATCGAAAATATTAATGGGTGAAAGCCTCTGCTATGACCCTCGAGCTAAAAATGCTCTAAAAACGACTAAGGGTGAAAGCCTCTGCTGTGCCCCTTAGATCGAAAATATTAATGGGTGAAAGCCTCTGCTATGACCCTCGAGCTAAAAATGCTCTGAAAACGACTAAGGGTGAAAGCCTCTGATATGCCCCTTAGATCGAAAATATTAATGGGTGAAAGCCTCTGCTATGATCCTCGAGCTAAAAATGCTCTGAAAACGACTAAGGGTGAAAGCCTCTGCTATGCCCCTTAGATCGAAAATATTAATGGGTGAAAGCCTCTGCTATGACCCTCGAGCTAAAAATGCTCTGAAAACGACTGAGGGTGAAAGCCTCTGCTATGCCCCTTAGATCGAAAATATTAATGGGTGAAAGCCTCTGCTATGATCCTCAAGCTAAAAAATGCTCTCATACGACTAAGGGTGAAAGCCGTTGCTATGACCCTTAGATCGATATTTTTTAAATGGTTGAAAGCCGTTGCTACGACCCAAAGTGTACGAGATTTCGATATACATCCTATTTCGAACTACAGCAATCACAATCCGCAAAAATGGCCTATCATTATTAACCTAGTATTATTAAATTTTGATCGGTCTACAAAGGCCAATTATCGCTCATATCTGAATATCAGTGATTGAAGAACGTCAATTATTCTTTATTGAGATCATTCGAAAATGGTATTTGTTGCTCATATGTTAGGGGCGAAGAAGTCGGTGCTCGGTTACAAGAAAGTTCTGCGGTAAGGATAAGGGAGAAAGTAAATATTCTTATTCATGATCTATCGAACGGTTACAAGAAATTTCGTGATTACAATAATAAAGAAAATCGAGCTAAGCTGAAAATCCACGTTCAACGTGACCCTATTACAAATTAACCATACCCTAAAACATTTTCATAATCAGAGGAAAGCGGAGCTCGAATAACACTTCTACCCTTCATCCTTCGCTTCCTCAATGGTCGTCCCATGTCGGACCAGATCGAGAGACAGGGAAGCAATCTCTGGAAAAATTATTCCACGCAATCTCGGAAGAAACATTCTTCAAGGCACATCTTGAAGAAGTGGATATTGAGTGCGGAAAAACTTCCCCAGCAGTCGACCCACTATCCGACTGGGTGGATTGACAGGATACAGGAGCTCTAACCAGTCTCAAGTGGATGGCATCAGAGAGAGCTGGTCGCCTGTCGGTACCCCAGTCGCAATCCTTTTCGCCTGTCGATACCCTAGTCGAAATTATTCCCCGTACAGGGACGCCGAAGAGATCGAAAAAGAGAGTTCGAGTCCGAATCTCGAACGCTTTTATTGCTGAGACCGAATCGAAAATAAAGATGGTTGATGGAGGTAAAAATGCAACCATGTTGATTAAACGAAATGTTTACAGACAAGTAAAAATATGGAGGTAAATTCAGAAGTATTTATAGTGGGAAGAATCCCGTATCAACGGTGTAGATCTCTTCAGATGAACGGTGGCAATATGTATAATAAAAGCGCTCTGACCGCTCAGATTCCCGATAAATCAGGGACCATTTAGTTAGAAGAAGACGGGATGTAACGGTAAAAACTCAATCACAAAAGCTGAACAGAACTAATGGCCAAAATGCGAGCAATAAATACAGCGACCGTTCCATTTCCCGAAAATTCAGGAACAATGTGGGTAAATGAAGAAACAGCCAAATTCAGCAATGCTCGAAATAATTATAGTTTAATTTCCGATCGTCAAAGAAAGTCACAAAGAAATAGTCGGATAATAACTGATCAAGGAACCATTATCAATAACTCGTCCAAAGATGGACCAAGATCGGTAAAGAGCTTTATTAAAGCAGATAAGAACGAATGTAAGAATTAATCGAGAAATTATTATATTCAGAGTTTGATACATTGAAAAGTTACAAGTTACAAAGATATCAACTCCTATTACATTTTATAATTCTAGAAACACCTACGAAGACTAATCTTTGTATCCGAGCGAGATAGGGACTTCATAGCCATCCAATCCTATGAAATTTTCGGCGGACGATAATGTCCTTACTCGAATTGGAGGAGCCTGTCAAGCCAACAGGCTTTTGTCTTTATTTATGATTCCTCAAAAAGGAGAAGGGTAAGGCATCTTTTTCTATGTATAACGAGAATACTTTATTGAGGGCCTCGACCCTCGAAGCTCCACCCCTTGCATCCTCGAGGAGGAACCGAACAAGCCGCTGGAGATCCCTAAAAAGATTTGATGCTTAAACTTCTCCTAAACCACGGAGGGTCGAGGGGACTGCCCGGGTCATGGGTGGTCAGCAATAAAGCTGACCGGTCTCCAAGGTCTGAATAATGTTCGCCTGGAGATACCCTAGTCGAGGTCGAAGCACCAGTTAGCCTATGATCTGCAGAATAGATCCTAACTCGAAATTCAAAATATTGGGCCATGCAACAAGATCTTTTAACCAGCATGGTCGAAGGAGTCTGCTTTAGAAATAATTTTATAAAGATACAAATTGAAGATCTTTTTATAAGTACTATTCTCAAAATCCAACGGCTAGCAGAAAACGAAAGGAACGGTCAAGATCGAAAGACTGTTGCGCTTCCCGAGAATTTCATCGGGAAGAGAAAGTGATATATTCTGAAAATCGAGCAGAAGTAATATACCAATATCAAAGAGCGAAGATCACAAGCATAAGACCAAACGAAGTAAGCAAACAAAAGCATGGACAGAAGATAGTACATTAAATTATGGACAAACTTGTAATCCGAGAAACTAATAGATTATTACAAACCATAGGGGATAAAAGTGTCTGAAATTATTCATGATCACATGAGTAAAAACAATATAACCATACTACAAGCCCGGGTAAATGAGAAGCAACATCTAGAGAAGTTTATTGTCGGAGAAAATCTTTCGAAGCTCGGCATTCCGAGCCTCATATCCAGCTTCATATCCACGGTCATAAGCCTCCTTTTCTAGACGCGTGAATTCTTGCCTCTCCTGCTCATGAAGACTTTTCAATTTGTCAAGCTCCTCATTCAGCTGCTTGTGGATCTCCTCTCCCTTTTCTTTAACAGACTTCTCCTTCTCTAAAGCAAGCTTCTCCGAGAAGACACGGTCGAATTCGGCTTTCTTCTCCTCCAGCTCGAGGGAAATAGCGGCACGATGATTGGTCTCCCGCTCAGCAAACGTTTTAAGCTCAATAAAATCTTGCCCGGCCTGTCAAAAGGAATTGGTCTTTAAAAAAAAAAAATATATATATATACCTGAAACAGGAAATGCTGCCCAGACTCAAACAACTCTTCTATGTTTCTCTCCTTGGACATGTTTCTCTCCTTGGGCATGTTAGTTTCTGAAGAAGTAAAGTTAGCTTGCAACAGACTATCCATGGGATCAGCCTTAAGAGGGGACCCAATTTTCGACCCTTCAGGCGCGGAAGAAGTAATTTTTGGAGGAATGGAGTCAACAAGGGATTTGGGAGGATTATCAATTTCTAAGGATTCAGCAGAAACCCCTCCACCAATCGTTGACTTGGGTTTCTTGCTGAGATTCCCTGTGGGAGGAACGGTCGAAACATCGGAAGATGACTTGCTACCGATAGCGAGATTTTGCAATGCCTCAACAGGAGTAACCACATCAGAATAAGGCCTTTTATTCGAAGAAGGAACAGAAGTATTTTCTCTCACAGGATCTTCGTTCGAAGAATCGACAACTTTCGGGGAAGAACCCCCGGGCGCAGCTTCGAGTTCTTCGTCCAAAATGGACTTGCTAGAACTGCCCTTATTTTGTTTTGAAGTACTTTTCTCTTTCTTGTGATCTCCCCCTATAGGAGCTTTCGGGGAAGACATTGAAGTCTTAGAAGAGGATTTGGAGGTTTTAGCCTCCTTGGCAATCTTCTGCTCTTTGCTCGGATTCTTATTCTTCGAGCCGCCAAATAACAATCTGGGGTCGATAGCTTTCCCTAGTACATTTTCCATAATAAGCGGATTTGGGGTCGAAAAGTGGGATTCTTACTCTTTGAGGAATTCGAAGAAGGCAAAAAAATATGGCAAGAGCTCCGATCTCTATAAGCAAAGATGTATGAATAATGAGAAAAGATCCTAATATTTATAGACACTACGCCCTACGATTACGATTCTGGATCGACGCAACCTTTAAAGAAAAACCCCGTTCGGAATGGGTGAAATCTGAGCATAAAGAGTTATCGAACCTTGGAAATTAAAATTATATATGGATATTAGTAAGATTGGAATTCACAAGCTACACGAATCAAATTAAAGAAGAAAACAAATCCGTTTACAAAAATGAGTTACATGGGTGATCTACGATTAATTCCTAACTACAAAGCTATGAATCGCCCCCTTTTCATCACGTTCGACTCCGGTAACTTGCTAGATGGAAAATCAGGCCGTATATGTTAGGACTGGAGAAGTTACTCGATTTGATCTTGAGTTCGATCGTCTTCTCTAACCGGTACGTCGCCCATGTCGACATCTCCGCCTTTTCCCCCCGGTACAGAAGGAGGATCGTCGGAGGAATACTCGAGCACGTCGGGGTTAGACATCGGAATGCCATACTCCTCGACTAGGGGGGCAAAGCGATGACCCTGCCAATTAGCATCCATCTTGGGTAGAGAGGAAGCTTTGTAATCCTTCCCTTCAGCGTTCTTGAAAGGGTTCATATGCTTATAGTATTCATCCATATCATCCGGAATTTTCTTGGCTGCGACCAATTGTTGAACCCCTTTATAGAAGATCGTCTGAAGAATTTCTCCCATTTTCCTTTGAACTAAAGGATTCAAGGCAGGGGATTCCAAGAATCCTCGTATGGCAGGAATCTTGGCTTCTTCTCGGCCCTGAGCGTATGCGCGCTCGGAATCTTGCTTTGCCAACTCAAGTTCTATCTTTATCTTCTTCAACTCTTCCTCGAGGGCACTTCTCTCTTTTACAGATGCCAACAAGTCCTCCTCTACGGACGAGGAACATTTCATAGTTGCCTCGCTAAGCTCCTTCTTTACTTGGGATAATTCTCGTTGAGTTTCTGCCAGTTGAGATCGAAGTACTTGGTTGTCAGAAAAGATTTGCGCATACGCATCATGAGCGTCCTGCGACTCCTGCTCCAATAGCGCCAAACGATAGGTTTGGAGGGCGAACAAATCCCCAACCTATAAGACATTCTCGGATAATCAGCAAGGGTTAGGGACTCTAGAAGGGGATAAATGAGAGACATATTTTTACCTCATGATAGGTTCGAGAGAAATCGCTCAAAACCTCGAAATCGCCTTTGACAGAATGGAGCAGCATATCCCTCTTAAACCGACTAGCCATAAAAATTCTAGCGGCTTTGTCGAATTCGTTCTCCCCATTCACATCCAAATCGGTCAGAATGGTACCATCCTCAGGATATCCAGCAGTTCTGCTACTACGAAAATGCTCGTCCATGAAGTCTGCCACATCAGGCTCCGACCTACCTTCTCGACAAGGGACAGAAGCAGAACTCACGCCAAAGGGTTTTATCCTCCTCGAGGGCCCTGGGTGTTCGGCATTTCTTTTCTGGCCCAGAAGCTTCTCGTATTCCTGAATACCCTGAATCCGATTCCAGGAATGTTGACTGTAGCCGACAGACGAAAGAGCGGAAGTATCAGGGGAGAATAACGATCGAAGAGGTCCGGCCGTGGCAGAATTCAGGGAACTCATAGTGCCAACCCCTCTTAAGTCAGGAATCAAAGATGGTATGACAACTGAACTCCCACCAAAATTGTTTATGTCCGTTTTTTCTTCGGAGGCATAAGGTAGCGGATCGAAATAAAATCGCTTATCTTCAACCGGGCCGGCAGCGGATACTCAAAATTTCTCGACAACTCGACCTGCAAGGATAATACGAATCGGGCACGAGTTTAAACAAGGAGAATTGTTTAATAAAACCCAAAAGTAAGTTAAAGATAAGAAGCATACCCAGAGAAAGAGGAGCAAGGGTCGGAGCACTAGAGGTTCGCAGGAGGAATCCTTCGGAAGATTGGCTAGGGTATTTAATCGCCGGAGTAGGATAATTACAATGACTCAACCCGGCCAATCGCAAAACACCTTCCAGAATCAGGAATCTAGTCTGGTAAAGGTTAGACTGCAACTGATCCAGGAGTTCATCAGAAAGACGATGGCTGAGCTTCTCTTTGATTCTGCGAGAACCGTATGTCCAGGTATTTGCACCATCCCATCGATACGGTCTTGTTTTCGAACTACCTTCAGACATTGGAAGATCAGGACCCTTCACAAAAAAGAATCTCCTCTTCCAACCTATACTCTTATCCGTTGTTATTTTCGTGAGAAAAGGCCGTTTCGACCGTGGGCGGATGGACACGAACCCCAAACTCGAACCCTTACATGGGTCCATTCGGAATATCTGCCAAAAATTGCTAAAGGAGGCCTCTTCCCCTTTTGCCTCCATAAGAGCGCTGAACGCTGCTAAATACGCTACAGAATGCGGGAGAAGCTGAGCAGGGGAAAGCGAAAAGAAGTTCAAGACATTTCTAACAAGGGGAATGAACGGGATACGCAAACCATAAGAAAATTGATCCTCGTAAAAGGCCTGACAGCCAGCCGGGGATTCGGTAGCGCGTTCGGTATAAGAGGGGATGACGATTGAAAACCCTTTAGGAAGAAATTTCCCGAACTCCGCCTCGAGGAAAGAGAGATCCTTCTTCGAAAAACAGCAGGAAGTCTGGCTGGCAGGAAGCTCTGACTTGTTCGGAATGACGGCGGTAGATGGTTGCGTATGTTTGAAAATCCTGACAAAAGCACCCTCGCCGATGCTGCGTTTCTCGACCTCATTTTCTTCAAGATCCTCGCTCGGATCCTCATCCTCGCGTCCTTGATAAAATTCCCCATCCTCATAATCATCAACAAGCTTTAGCAAAGGATCGGACTCTGGGTTTTCTCCGACCTTATTCTTGCCCCTGACACTTCTAGAGCTCGACATTATGGATTGAGAAACAAATATACAAATGGCAAATGCTGTTTCGAACTCAAGAGATGACGTAATATGTAAATAATTTTTCAACGAATCGTCATATATATACGGGGTTAAAAAAGTAAAATTGCAAACAGGTCCCCGAGTAACCGCGACGGTTGAACTTACCCTGGGTAAAAACTCAGAGTTATTCCTCACATAATAGCACTTTGATCCTTCATTTTTTAATATTACGGAATAAGTTCTTCACAAATTTTTCCTAAGAATCTCGTAAGTCCTCTTTGTTATGATCGAAAAATTTGGAAAGCATACATTAAGGGATCGAACAACACATCGCGGAACCATAAAGGATATAACAATTTCAAGATCCCCCGACAAGGTTATCTTTACAATGCACCAACACATGTCTTCTTATATATGCACTCTTTTTCCCTGGCTCGGTTTTTATCCTAATGGGTTTTTCCGGGCTAGGTTTTTAACGAGGCATATCCTAAAGGCATTATGAATGACTCATCGCATAATCATGTGGGACGCAACTTGTACTTCATCGAGCGCAAGCTCCACTTCACGCTCGAGAAGTGGGGGAGTATTGATGAGGGGTAATTTAGATTCCTTGCCTCTATGGGCCCGATGCTGTTCGAATGACACTAGATACTAACCCCAGTGTTGGGTTTTTGTGGGTATAATTGTCAACTACAACGGTGCGGAATTTAAAATTTTTATACACCACATCCCAGGGTTCTTATTAGCACATATAAATAAGTATGAATTCATTTCAGCACAAAGTTACTAAAATGAAAACTTGGTAAAATTAAGATTTTACCTCACCACAGGCAAGGTGGTGGTTTCTCAGTTCTTCTTTTCGGATCACTAGAGCACCCCAAGTGTTGTGCCTCTAGAGAATAGTCCACACCGGCTGGATCTGCAATCACTTTAATCCTCAGGCTCAGAACTAGGAGAAAAGCAGCTCAGATTCAAGAGTTGGATTTGGATCCAACTCTAGATGTAGAACGGAAGAGGGAGAGAGATGCACGGCCCTTCTCAACCACGGTGGCGGCGGCGGCTTGGTGGTAGAAGTGGCGGCGGCTAGGGCTTCTTGGGAAAGGGGGCGGCGGCTATGTGAGGGAGAGAAGATTAGGGTTTTGCTTTTTCCTTGCTTAGGGTTTTGATTCTTGAAGACTCCTTTTTATAGGAGAGTTCAACCCTATCCCTAATCTTATCTCTTAGCTAATGGGCTATCAGATAAGTCTGGCCCAATCCCTCTATTTAATTAGTCCTTTTAATTAAATAGCCCAAGTCATTTAATTAACCACTTTAATTAAATGGCCCATTTATTTAATTAACACTTTAATTAAATAATCCAATAAATCTAATTAAAGATTTAATTTAATTAATTAGATAAATCTAATTAATTTTCTCTCTCCAGGAATTAACCCTTTAATTCCTTACCTTGATTTAACTCCTTTAAATCATTTCGTTCTGCCACTGACTATCACAGTTCCAGCTTTTGTGTGTGACCCTCTAGGTTCACCATCAATTGGCCGCAGGCTCACATTTCTGTGATTTAATTAATGAGCAATTAATTATTTAATTAATTGCTCCGATCAATTAAACTACTTTCAATTGACCACTCCAGAATTAATCTACCATCAATTCAGGAGTACCCACACCTCATGGTCGATGTCTAGCCACAAGCCCATGAGGCCCAACTTCAGGTGAATTGACTTCAGTGAACCTTAAACCTCTTATAAGTACCATGTACATACGGTCCTTCTAACGACTAATTTCCCGATCGAGACCTAGGGTGTGTGAATTGGTCGGCACCTCTAATCATCTCGATTCTGTACTTTCTAATTCAGGATAATACTTCCAGTGTGACTGCTAAATCTGGAAACCCCTTTCCAAATCCGTCACCGACCATGGCCATGGATTTCTCGGAATGTATCATCGAAGAATGTACAGGGAATTCCCTCATCCATTACAATGAGTCGGTAGATCCTATATTGATGCTAACCATCCGCGCATACGACTACACGCACCCAACGTAGGCGCACAATGGACAAGCTATGTGCCCGGCTCCTAAATCAAAGTACGCAAACCCGTATACCGAATTCACCCTAGCACCTCAAGTCTAAGGACTAAATCGTACACTGTTATAAGTCTTGAGAGACATCCCACCACCGATATGCTTTTTAAGCACTTCCACAATGGGTCTCTCTGTTCGGGTCGTTCGATGCGTCCGATCCCCTATCGAACCACCTAGTCATATGCACTGACATTAACAATGTCTTGTTCATGAAACGACAACAAATTCACTTTTAGTGAATCATGCATAATCCTACAAGTCTTGACGATTCATTCGATACCCCGTCTCGATATGAATCTATGACTTGGAACATTTTTGAGATCACGACCTTTGAGACTGTTTCATGATTAATCGCACCCAATACTGAAGTGAATAATCCCGTAGTCATAAGTGATCTCAGGGTTTCAACCAATCGCTTAAATGTGTTCGCGAAAGATGAAGATGGCCATTTGTTTATATTATGAATTCTCAATAAAATAAACAGATCGTATTAATTGATAAATCAAAGATTCTTTCAAGATAAAATAATGTTCCTATTACAAGCTATTTTGTTGGCTTGCAGGGCACTATCCTATCAATCTCGCACTTGCCCTAAAGCCAATCACAAACGTTTCTAAGACCCATCCTTCCTAGATGCTCTTCGAACCCCTTTTGCGATAATGGCTTAGTTAGTGGATCAGCTACGTTATCCTTTGAGTCGACACGCTCCATTTGAATGTCTCCTCTACCTATGATCTCCCTGATCACATGGTATTTCCTCAATACGTGTTTGGACATGTGGTGTGATCTCGGCTCCTTCGCTTGAGCAATTGCCCAATTGTTGTCACAGAAGACTACTATGGGATTTGCAATGCTAGGTACCACATCCAGCTCTTGGATGAAGTTTCACATCTAAACACTTTCCTTCGCTGCATCTGATGCGGCGATATATTCTGCTTCAGTGGTTGAGTCTGCAGTGGTCGACTGTTTGGAGCTCTTCCAACTCACCGCTGCGCCGTTGAGGCAAAATATATATCCAGAATTGGATTTAAAATCATCCACGTCAGACTGGAAACTCGAATCGGTGAATCCTTCGAGTTTCAATTCTCCACTCCCACCGTAGACCAACAACATATCCTTAGTCCTTCTCAGGTACTTTAGGATAGCCTTTACGGCGGTCCAGTGTTCCTCCCCTGGATTTGACTGGTAGCGGCTCGTTACACTGAGAGCGTGAGCTACGTCAGGTCTAGTACATAACATTGCATACATTATGCTGCCAATGGCAGATGCATAAGGTATGAGAGACATTCTCTTTCTTTCTTCATCACTCGTAGGGCACATTGATTTAGAAAGATAGATTCCATGTCTCATTGGAAGCAATCCTTTCTTGGATTCTTCCATACTGAATCTCTTCAGTATAGTGTTAATGTACTGGGATTGGGAGAAACCTAACATCTTCTTCGATCTATCTCTATAGATACGTATGCCTAGTACGTAAGATGCGTCTCCCATATCCTTCATGGAGAATTGCGTGGATAACCACGCTTTTGTCTGCGTCAACGTTCTGATATCGTCTCCGATAAACAGAATGTCATCGACATATAACACAATAAATTGTACCGAACTCCCATCGAATTTCTTGTACACACATGACTCATAAACGTTCTTGATGAAGCCATACCCCTTGACTGTCTCATCAAAACGTATGTTCCAGGTTCGGGACGCCTGTTTAAGGCCATAGATTGACCTTTGAAGTTTGCAAACCTTATGCTCACTTCCTTTAGATGTAAAGCCTTTTGGCTGTTGCATATAAATTTCCTTATCAATGTCGCCATTGAGAAAGGCGGTCTTTACATCCATTTGCCATATCTCGTAGTCATACCACGCGGCTATGGCTAATAGTATCCGAATGGATTTAGACATCGCTACTGGCGAAAAAGTTTCCTCATAGTCTATTCCAGGCCTTTGAGAATAACCTTTTGCCACAAGGCGAGCCTTATGAGTTAAAACCTCTCCATTCATTCCTAGCTTGCGCTTGAAGATCCACTTACAGCCTACAGGGATAGTTCCCTCAGGTGGATCAACCAAAGTCCATACTTTGTTGGAATGCATGGAATCCATTTCGGATTGCATGGCTTCCTGCCACGCACCCGAATCTATGTCTGACATAGCTTCTTCGTATGTCCTTGGATCAGTGTCCAATTGATCGTTTTCGTGAATAAAGCCATACCTTTCAGGCTCTTTACGAACTCGATCGGATCTACGAAGTACTGGTGTACTAGATGGCTCAATGGGTTCAGGATCAACTCCCACTGTTTGTGGGGATGGGTCCAGTTCCTGGACTTCATCAAGTTCTACGGATATCCCGCTACTTTTAGTGAGGAAGTCATCCTCCAAGAAGTGGGCGTTCCTGGACACAAACATCTTTTGTTCCTTGGGTTCGTAGAACAGGTATCCAATGGATTCCTTTGGATACCCCACAAATTTGCACAAACTAGATCTACTATCTAGTTTATCTCCTTTCTTGTTTCTTACATAGGCAGGAGGTCCCCATACTCGTAAATTTGAGTATATGGGTGCTTTACCAAACCACTCTTGGTATGGCGTCGTCGGCACCGACTTTAAAGGTACAATGTTAAGTATCTTCGAAGCAGTTAATAGGGCCTGGCCCCAAAACGAAAAAGGAAGGTCAGCGAAGCTCATCATGGAACGAACCATGTCTAACAAAGTTCTGTTCCTTCTCTCAGACACACCATTCAACTGCGGTGTTCTAGGAGGAGTTCGCTGAGAGAGAATTCCATTCTCTACAAGATAATCGAGGAATTCTTGACTTAAGTATTCACCACCTCGATCCGACCGAAGTGCCTTGATACTATGTCCAAGTTGATTCTCAACTTCCATTCGAAACTCTTTGAATTTATCAAAAGCTTCGGACTTATACTTCATCAGGTATACATACCCATAACGACTAAAGTCGTCTGTGAAGGTTATGAAGTATGAGAATCCTCCTCTCGCACTGACACTCAGTGGTCCACAAACATCAGTATGGATTAAATCCAAGGTTTGTTTGGTTCGCTCCAGTTTCCCAGTAAAAGGCGCTTTGGTCATTTTTCCCTTGAGACAGGATTCGCAAGTTGGGAGATCATCTAGGTTCTTTATTTCAAGAGCCCTAGAGGAGACCAACTTTTGAATTCTACTCTTGGAAATATGTCCAAGCCTAGCGTGCCAAAGTTGTGGATTGTTTTCATCTTGTTTTCTTTTCATTGATTGAATGTGCATGACATTAGAATTAGCAGGTTCTAAGGAATAAAGACCATCTATCAAAGTACCACAAGCATAAGTAAAACCACCTTTTATTATGCTAAAACTTCCATTAGAAATGGAAAAAAAAAAACCATCATTATCCAAAAGAGGAATAGAAATAATGTTTTTGATGATTGTTGGTACGTACAAACAGTCTTTCAAAACCAAAGAAAAATTTCCTAGAACTAATTCAACGTCTCCTATGGCCTCTGCCGCAACCCTAGCTCCGTTTCCAAAGCGCAGGATTCTATCCCCAGGTTTAAGAGGCCTTACTGCTCCCATCACCTGCAGATCATTGCAGATATGAGAACCGGCTGCGGTGTCTAACACCCAAGATGCACAGTTAATAGAAATATTAACTTCAATAAAGAAAATACCTTTGACCACCTCTTTCAGGTAGTCTGGGCAGTTCCTTTTCCAGTGCCCTGCTTTCTTGCAGTGAAAACATTCATCGTCTGGGCTTTTTCTTTTCTTCTCGACAACCTTCTTGGTTGTTTTAGAAGAGATTACTTTCTTCTTCTTTTTCTTGCCCTTCTTAGGCTTTGCAGCCTTGGGTTGCTCAGCAATCATGACAGACTTCTCCCTTTTCAGGGTAGATTCTGCCGTGACCAATAAATTGGTCAGTTCGTGTAGAGCGTGTGGTCTATCTTCCATGTTGTAGTTCAACACGAACTGATCAAATGAGCGCGGCAGAGTATGGAGGAGCAGGTCAGTGGATAGATCAGCGTGCAGGTCTACCTCCAAGTTCTCCAGTTTTTCAACCAGATTAATGAAGCGCAAACAATGATCTTTCACACTTGAACCCTCAGCCATTCTCAGATTGAATAATTCTTTTGTAGTCTTGAACCTTTCGGTCCTAGACTTCTCTCCAAATAGCTCTCGGAGATGAAGAATTATGTCAGCAGCATGCAACATCCTTGCATGCTGTTTCTGCAGCTCATTGGTCATTGATGCCAGCATGAGGCAACGAACCTGAATATCATCGACGACCCACCTTTGATGGGTAGCTCGTTCCTCTTCCGAAACCCCTTCCGAAAGTGCACCAGGCATGGGTGCATCGAGAATGTAACCCCTTTTCTCGGAGTCGAGGACTATCCTCAGATTTCTAAGCCAGTCGATAAAATTTGATCCGTTCAGTTTGTTAGAGTCAAGGATGATAGCTAATGGATTCTTAGACATTTTTGCAGATTGATCTACAAAAGTAAATGATAACGTTTAGCTGACTGATCTATATTAATACTTATAATTAACGATGTTGGACTTGTTATCGAAAAAGTTCTCCCACTATTTTCTCGAAACAATTACCCCTTTAATTGTTCGGGAAATCTAATCTCCTAGTAGGTCTTGACGTCCCAGCAGACATTAATTGCACCCACGACTCGCGGCCATACAATTAACTCCCCAGGTAGGTATACTTTTACCAATTGTGTTCCTCCACAACCTTCAAGCTATTTTGCCTCGGTCTTCGCACTTATCTAGCACTGCTACATCATAAGTGGTACTAATCGTTAAGTCTAACCCATCAATCATGATGAGCAACTGGCCCGGTCGTGAAGTCCCCGTAACTAGTTATCGGTCGATAATCACATCCCGACCAGTCCCCACCCTTGTCTAGTTTAGTTAAAAACAAGAATCAAGGAATTTCGTGCATTGTCCCTTTCTTCGCCTAGGGTGCCAGACTCTGGATCACCTTCAACGATAAGTAGACAACATACACTAGTCCCTATTGATGGAAGGCTTGGATCCTTAAAACATCATTTTAAATGTACCCAATATGACTTAATATTATTTTCAAGAGGGGTTTTTCGGGTTTAAGAGTTTGAGGTAACTCTCCTCGAGATCTCACCGTTCCAGTTATGCATTATCTTTTATTTACGATCTAATTATAACTAGCGCGCATCACCATACAAGCTCATATATAAATACGTAAATAAATACATACACACCTAGCATGCATGCTACCATAGTATGTTTTCGATCGGGAGCCTCCTATGCGGACCACCATCGAGCCAAAGACGATGGTCCTATTGGTCAATCTATTAGGTTTCAAAGAGACCTACTCTATTACAAATTTTATCATGCATACATGGCCTTTAGTCTTCATGGGCTCCCACCTTGCTTGTAACGGGCCTCCATTCTAAACTAATAAAACAGTAAAAGCCCTATCTATTACAATGGCTCAAAGTGGCCCAAAACTTAAGGCTCGCAGGCCCAATAAAACCAACAAGATTAAAAATAACCAATCACATCTACCCTAAGGGTCAAGGCTCGGCGCGATAAAAAACCACGTAAACAATTTCACGTAGAGCAAGAAACAAGCAAAAACCCCTTTTTCTTATTTCTAACAATGTTTTAAAACAGCCTATAAAACATTTAGATTCTAGTTTTAAAACCCCTTCTAAAACAATCCCTAACATCATTTTAAACCCCTTTAAAATGACCCTTTGATTCTCACTTTAAGTCCCTACTAATTATGATAAAATTGACTTTCCGGATTTACTAAACACCTTTAGTGCACAAAACAGTTTCTTTGATTGACTTTCCTAAATTTTTGAAAATTACACTTTGACCCCTCAACTTTTGGAAATTACAAATCAGCCCCAAAATTTCCAGAATACGCAAATTGGACCAGAAAGCATAAAATTAATAAAATTTCCAGAAACTTTTGTTTATTGCAAAACAGACCCCAGTTTTACAGAAAATAGCAAAAACACCCCTAACCTTTCGTAAATTGCAAAATGACCCAAAATTTGAAAAATTTCAGAATTTACAATTTGGTCCAGAATTGCATAAAAAACAAAATTTCAATTTCTGTTCAGATTTATAAAAAATCGCAATTTGCAAACAAGCCCTCCAATTTTCGGAAATTACATTTTAGGCCCAAAAACCGAAAAGTGCAAAATCCGAACACTCAATATATCATAACAAGCAAGAATCAAATACCAGAACACAGCAATCATATATAAAACACATAAATTGACGCGTTCATGCCTTATTTATATGCGCATAATAAGTTAGGCTCTGATACCACTGTTGGGTTTTTGTGGGTATAATTGTCAACTACAACGGTGCGGAATTTAAAATTTTTATACACCACATCCCAAGGTTCTTATTAGCACATATAAATAAGTATGAATTCATTTCAGCACAAAGTTACTAAAATGAAAACTTGGTAAAATTAAGATTTTACCTCACCACAGGCAAGGTGGTGGTTTCTCCGGTCTTCTTTTCGGATCACTAGAGCACCCCAAGTGTTGTGCCTCTAGAGAATAGTCCACACCGGCTGGATCTGCAATCACTTTAATCCTCAGGCTCAGAACTAGGAGAAAAGCAGCTCAGATTCAAGAGTTGGATTTGGATCCAACTCTAGATGTAGAACGGAAGAGGGAGAGAGATGCACGGCCCTTCTCAACCACGGTGGCGGCGGCGGCTTGGTGGTAGAAGTGGCGGCGGCTAGGGCTTCTTGGGAAAGGGGGCGGCGGCTATGTGAGGGAGAGAAGATTAGGGTTTTGCTTTTTCCTTGCTTAGGGTTTTGATTCTTGAAGACTCCTTTTTATAGGAGAGTTCAAACCATATCCCTAATCTTATCTCTTAGCTAATGGGCTATCAGATAAGTCTGGCCCAATCCCTCTATTTAATTAGTCATTTTAATTAAATAGCCCAAGTCTTTTAATTAACCACTTTAATTAAATGGCCCATTTATTTAATTAACACTTTAATTAAATAATCCAATAAATCTAATTAAAGATTTAATTTAATTAATTAGATAAATCTAATTAATTTTCTCTCTCCAGGAATTAACCCTTTAATTCCTTAACTTGATTTAACTCCTTTAAATCATTTCGTTCTGCCACTGACTATCACAGTTCCAGCTTTTGTGTGTGACCCTCTAGGTTCACCATCAATTGGCCGCAGGCTCACATTTCTGTGATTTAATTAATGAGCAATTAATTATTTAATTAATTACTCCGATCAATTAAACTACTTTCAATTGACCACTCCAGAATTAATCTACCATCAATTCAGGAGTACCCACACCTCATGGTCGATGTCTAGCCACAAGCCCATGAGGCCCAACTTCAGGTGAATTGACTTCAGTGAACCTTAAACCTCTTATAAGTACCATGTACATACGGTCCTTCTAACGACTAATTTCCCGATCGAGACCTAGGGTGTGTGAATTGGTCGGCACCTCTAATCATCTCGATTCTGTACTTTCTAATTCAGGATAATACTTCCAGTGTGACTTCTAAATCTGGAAACCCCTTTCCAAATCCGTCACCGACCATGGCCATGGATTTCTCGGAATGTATCATCGAAGAATGTACAGGAAATTCCCTAATCCATTACAATGAGTCGGTAGATCCTATATTGATGCTAACCATCCGCGCATACGACTACACGCACCCAACGTAGGCGCACAATGGACAAGCTATGTGCCCGGCTCCTAAATCAAAGTACGCACACCCGTATACCGAATTCGCCCTAGCACCTCAAGTCTAAGGACTAAATCGTACACTGTTATAAGTCTTGAGAGACATCCCACCACCGATATGCTTTTTAAGCACTTCCACAATGGGTCTCTCTGTTCGGGTCGTTCGATGCGTCCGATCCCCTATCGAACCACCTAGTCATATGCACTGACATTAACAATGTCTTGTTCATGAAACGACAACAAATTCACTTTTAGTGAATCATGCATAATCCTACAAGTCTTGACGATTCATTCGATACCCCGTCTCGATATGAATCTATGACTTGGAACATTTTTGAGATCACGACCTTTGAGACTGTTTCATGATTAATCGCACCCAATACTGAAGTGAATAATCCCGTAGTCATAAGTGATCTCAGGGTTTCAACCAATCGCTTAAATGTGTTCGCGAAAGATGAAGATAGCCATTTGTTTATATTATGAATTCTCAATAAAATAAACAGATCGTATTAATTGATAAATCAAAGATTCTTTCAAGATAAAATAATGTTCCTATTACAAGCTATTTTGTTGGCTTGCAGGGCACTATCCTATCACCCAGAGAGCAAGAAATTGGTCCACGGCATAATATTAACTGTTCCGAGCTCATTTCAGAACCCAAGATCGAAGGGTACTGTTGGGCCGAGCCCAGGCCCAAGCCCGTCAGATCAGCTATAAATACCCCATGCATTTATGATACCACGCGCGATTTTCCAGGTGCTCCCTCCTCGAAGCCACTGCTCGGAACCGCTTGGGAATATAGGCTTAGAATTATATGTATTCCGCCCTCTAGCTTGTACGGCATCCAATAATGCTCGAATAGGACCTTTTGAATTCTTGTATTTGTACTCAGTCAATTCGAATACAACTACTTTGGTCTTTACTTTCCTTTATTTATTATTGTTATTGCATTACATCCCTCCCATAATCGAACAAGCGAAATCACGTAAGATCAAGAAACATGGATTTTAAGAAGATGCCTCGAAAGATATCTTTTCCGCGAACTTAGACTTATGATAAGAAAAGCAGAACTCAACAGAAGAAATGACAGCGTCCTTAAATAACATATCCATGACAAAATGACAAATTTTCAAGGAATTGATCAATCATCGACAAGAACGCTAAGCATTCCTTCACAATTGTGCAATCAATTATTTACGTGGATGGCCTACAGTCCACATTTCAATGTCCAAATCGACTTCGGAACAAGCCTAAGGGACCATACTTGGTCAATCATCATTCTTATACTTGATTAAAAAAGTTTGATTTGCAGAACAAACATTATGTCATTCAGTTACTTAAGACTGATCGAGCCAGACCGAGCTACTTTTTCGAACAAAGGATAATCTCCCAGAAGATCAATATCAGATAAGTAAAACTAAACTCTCCTTCTTATTTAAGAGAAGTTATACTTATTCATAGCAATAAGATGTGCATAACAAAATATATCTACTGATTAAAATTGACCAAGGCATGAATCTGGTCGTAAATGATCATCATTGTCATTAATTCATACTTCCCATACAAAAATTAAGCCCAAACAACCGCACAAAGGTTGGGGCCCCAAAAAAAAAAAAAAAAAAAAAGAGAAAGAGAAATAAAAAACTAAATCAGAACAGGTCATTGAGATAGGCTGCTATCGCCGGGCCGACTAGCAGAAGCAACCCTCCGAGGAGTCGCATTACCTACAAACGCCATCAATTCCTTCTGACGCTTTTGATAACCGGCATCATAACCTTATTCATAGGCCTGCCGTCGAGACTCCTCAGCAAGAGCGAGAGCCTGAAACAAGTCACTTTTTTCCTTTTCAAGGACAGACTTCTCCTCTTGCGATTTCTGAAGATCATCATTGGCAAGCTGCAACTGGAGGGTCTGCCCCGCGACCTTCGCCATCTCCAAATCTAAGCGACATTGTTAGGCATCCCTACCAATCCATAGATCATCATTTTGCACACCCAGCTGGAGTGCAAAATACTTGGCCTGAAAAAAAAAAAAAAAAAAAAAAAAAAAACAGCTCATAAGTGACAAGGCAATCCAGATAAAGCAAAGAAAAATAGTCATAAATATGATTACCTGCTCGCATAACATAACCAGCGACTGAACGAGGCGAACATCGGGAATACCTTCGTGCTTCCTCAACTCGCCGGGCAAAATTGTGCTTAGGCCCAAATCCCAGGACAAAGCATCAGGCTCAACAGAGCCGGGCAGTTCACTATCGAGAGGAACACGATCAGGCCGAGGAGTAACCGAGTACATTATATCCTTAAGTTGCTCAAGAATGCAACTGTCGTCTAACATACGAGGGGAATCCCTCTCGTTAGGACTCAACGAAGTCTCCTTGCCCGAAGCAGAGATAACGGTCCGCCGACCGGACCTAGAGCCTGCCCAACCTCCAGAAGGCCCGCCGGCTTCGAAAAAGGTAGACACCACAGTAGTATCATTAAACAAAAACTCAGGAAAATCTTGGGAAATAGATTGTGTTATCGATGGATTAAAAAGGGCACCCCCACTAATTGCCTCCGCAGCGACGCTCACTTGGCTTCCGCTAACAACCGGGGAAGTAGAAATAGAGGAAGGAACGGAGTTATCAGGAACATGATCATTTAAACCATGTTCAAAAGAGGAAACACCTGTAGAAACGGGTACATTAAAAGTTTGCTCCATGAAGGACAAATCGCCGAAGGCCACCCGACCTGGGGAAGGCCTCCTTTCTTCCTCACAAGAAGTGGGAAAATTTTACTGAATAAAACTTGAACTAATTACAGGAAAAGCTTCAGAAGGGATAACGGGAGTCTCGATCTCCGACCTTCTATTTGAGGATGGACGAGGAGGATCTATAGAAAGGCCCCTCTGTACGAGACCTTTTAGGTCTAACACTTCTACTATTTTCGCGGGAGGGACGCTTCGAAGTATTACCAAAAAGATTACTCATGTTCAGAAATAAAAAAGAAACTTTAATTATCGAGAAAGCTTACCGACCTCCTAGCAAGAGAGTATTCTATTGAAGTTGAGTAAAAGCGGTAAATAGCGAGTAAAATTTTCATCGCTTGTATTTATACTATACGAAAAGACGCGAGAGACCTAAAGAACGGGCGCGAATCACAGAGACTAGCCTCTGAACAGCCGCAAGAATTCAAAAAGACATAAGCATAATGATTACGAAAAAGTTAAAAACTTGTCTAAATTATTACAGAGAAGCCGAAAAGGCGTAACTGTCAGAATATGAATCGTCTATTGTACAAGAGGATAAAAAGGTAATATTACAAGTCGTGTCATGTTAACCGTCACAAAGGATTGTTCCACGGGTCGACGGATCACTCCCTCTTCACATAACCTGGTCGCCATCCGGGACTCCCTGTTCACCAGCGACCACTCCTTTCATCTGCTCCTTCGTCTGCTATCTCCACATTCTCTCCCTCTTCCTCCGGTCTGATAAAATTAATATCGTCCTCATCATTGATATCCGAGGGAGGAATCGGCAATGGCTTCCCGAACTCATCGACAAGGCGAGCCAAAGGAAATTGTTGATAAATGACGTCTGGCAGCTCGGAAGGAGAATATTCCTCGCTGTAACGATTCAGCCTAACATGTGCTGCTTTGAAATATTCCATTCGACGATCTTCAATCAGTTCCAGCTGATGGATCGACTTCTTAAAAGTACTTTCTAAGAGCGGACCAACCATTCGGTACACCAACACTGTATGAACGGGAGAATTGAGGAATTTGCGAATGACTCTTTCATCAGGATTCTGACCGTAGCAATCCTTTAGACCACTAAGGGGAATATCCTTATCATACTCCTCCAAAGAGGCTTGAAGGCTTAACACCTGAGATTCCAGGTCGCTAATTCGAGCGGTACTCTGAAATTGATGATCTTCCAACTCTTTAGCCAATTGATCGACTTGTTCTTGAGCGCGGGAAGTCTCCAGAACCTTATCTATAATCACCTGGTCATCAGTCCCCGTAGCTTGAGTCTCTATGACCGGAAGAGAAGAAGACATCGAGGGACCAACCTCTGAACCGGAAGTCTTATGAAATAAAGTCTTATATTTCTCATCTAGAAACTCACATTGTTGTTTCGAGAGAGCGGCTTCATAGGCATACGATGTCAAACAAGTCTTAGTCTGAAAGAGAAATTGGTGGATGAAATAAATTAGCAAGCTAAAATACTCGTTAAGTAAAATTACCCTACGAGCACACATAAAAGGAGATCACCTTTTCAGCATAAAGAGAAGCTCGCTAAAATTTCTCCAAAGGATCCTTCCGAAGGAGCTTATACATATCACGAGTAAACACGCCAGATAGAAGGACACGAGTTGCCTTGTCCACCGCATTCTCGCTCTCGTCATGAACTAAAAAATCGTTCTCAGGATAACCGGCAGCTCTCCTCCCCTGTAGATGGTTCTCGATCATCTCGACTAGAGTAGGCTCCGGATGATTCTCACCTAGTAGAGGTAGGTCCTCACCAGAGCGACCATAGTAACACCTTTTTCTCTCCACTGGCTTATCGTTAGGATGGGGCATCGACCAGCTACGACACCCACGGATACCTAGAGAGGTTCGAAGATGGAAGGGAGGATAGCCGGATCTGGTCCCCTTACCAACAGAGATTTTTGGGAGGAATCCGGAGATTCCTCCCTGTTTTCTTCAGAATCGTGGCCCAATTCCAATTTTCTTTTTCGGGACGCTCTCTGCTCGATAGGGAAGTTCTCTATGGTTTTTGTGGATTTGGAGAAAACCATTTTTCCCTTAGAAGAACGCCGGGAATTTTCTACCATGAGAACTAAAATGAAACAAAGTCAAAGTTAGACATAATGTTAAAAAGGGATTGTAATGAGTTGATACAAAAGGAAAAAATACTTACCCAACGATTGAGAAGGGGAAGAAATGGAAAAACTATGAGAACTCAGTCCCACCTTGCGAAGAAAGGCCTCACCAATAAGAAGAGCACTTTGGTATTTGTTGGCACGCATTCCCTGAATTTCGCCAATCAATTGAGGGTCGTCAGGGATAAGATCGCCAGTCGCCAAGCGACCACCATAAATCCATTTGGAATCATGGTCCCACGAGAAGGCCTCAGTTGAACCATCTTCCAAAGAATCATGTGAAGGTGGTTGTACGAATAAAAAATGAGATTTCCAGCAAGGATTGCTGGAAATCGGGGAGTCGAAAATGGAGCGACTAGTCTTCTGGCTAGCAAAGAAATATCTGCGATTGAAAGAACTAGAAACATTAAAATGGAACAACTGCGTAAAGTTACGGAAAGAAGGCTGGAATCCTTTTGCTATCATCAAAACGGATAAAGCCACCACAAAAATTTGGGACCAATTGCGTCAAAGATACGCTAAATATTTTCAAAATGTCAAGAAATAAAGCAGACAAAGGAAGACGTAAACCATAGTTGAAATGAACAGTATAGAAGGCTCGACAACCCTCCGACGGAGAGGTAACCCTGTCCGAAGGAGAAGGTAGAATAATCTTAGAACCTTCTGGAAAATATTTCGCGTAGTTATCCACGACCTCGTGGAAAATCTCCTCGGTATAAGCACAATCGATGTCCTCGATTGGTTCAGAAATTTGAGGAACCGTACCTTTACCCTTCTTGGCCCTGGGGGCAACATCCGTATCAGATATAATTTGCACATTAAAATTATCCTCGTCAGGGACAGTGAATTCAGACGCTCCGGTCTGCTCAGTCGGGGAGCTCGGGGGAACCTCCTCCTCGACATTAGGAGTAACTCTTTCTTTGATTAATGAAGAAGATTTTCTTGAGATGGAAGCCATCTTTAGGATCCTCGAAGAATACGAGTCGATAAGAGCAAATTAGAGAAGAAATGAGCGAATAAGAAAATGATTGTGGAATATGGGAGTAGAAAGTAAAAGATGACTGAAACAAAGATCACCTATTTATAAAGAAAGATGAAAAGACGTTTCGAACTTCTCACGGCTGATCACATTCCCGCCAAGTGGCAAAAAAAAGTTGAATTGCTTTCTCAAAGAGACACGTGATAGTTCATGATTGGAACGACAAAACGACTATTTATGAGGTGTAGCACTCTTTTCCTTACTTAGGATTTTTTCACACAGGGTTTTTTCCTAAGTAAGGTTTTTAACGAGGTACATTTCATAGAAAATACAGTCGTAATCTACCATCTACTTCTACGAGCTTCTACTACATATACGCTCGAAGAAGTGAGGGAGTACTGATGGGGGCAATTTCGCACCCTTTATAATACTCGGATCGACTAGGGGATATCAGATCGGTTCGACCATACAAGCACATTCGGGATCATCCATCGACCCGATCAGAAAGAATTTGCCTCGGTGACCAGACTACAATCCAGACTCGAGAAGGACAGTTATGCCGAGTCCTATTAGGACTATGTTTCCTTGTAAAGCTAGGGTTAATATCATATAAATACCTAATTAAAACGTTGTATTAGAGATACAATCAGAGCTTACGCCTACATACTCAGTCAATCTAATATCACATTGAATAGAAAAGCTTTTGCTATATTATTTTACTCATTGGTTGTCTATCTTACTTATTGTTCTTTTACATCATTGTTCTTCCTTGAGATTGATCCATCTAGAATAAAGTAACAGACCCCTATAATTTGTACTGAACCTGACCTCCTAGTTACATCTTATTGATTTAAGCTTACCCAACGAAAAACGGTTAAATCAGATAGTGCCCAGCAAGCCAATTCATTTAGCTTGTAATAGGTCTATTCTGTAAATAACAGTCTTTGATTTTATAATTAATACGCATGTTTATTTATATTTGTATAAGGATAAACAATGGCCAACTTCATCTCTTGCGAATACATTTAAGCGAATGGATTAAATCCTTAGATTACATTTTGACTATGGGACGATTCACTTCAGTACTGAGTGCAATCATGAAACAATCTCTAAGGTCGTAATCCTAAAACACGTTCCAAGTCATAGATTCCAAAAACGAGACAGGGTATCGTAGGAATCGTCAAGACTTGTACTAGAACGAGACAGGGTATCGTAGGAATCGTCAAGACTTGTACAAGTATGCATGATTCACATGGAGTGAATTTGTAGCGTTTCATGAGCAAGGCATTTGAGGCCAGTGCATATGAGTAGGTGGTTCGATAGAGGATCGAACGCATCGAACGACCTGAACAGTGAAACCCATTGTGGAAGTGCATGACGCATATCGGTGATGGGATGTTTCTCAAGACTTATAATAGTGTACGATTTAGTCCTTTGACTTGAGGTGCTAGGGAGAATTCGGTGCATGAGAGTGCGTACTTAGATCTAGGTATAGATCACTTAGCCTGATCATAACATGCCTAGGTTGGGTGCTTATGGTTATGTACGCGAGTGGTTAGTACCAATATGGAATCTACCGACTCATCGTAATGGATGAGAGAATTTCATTTACGATTCTTAGATAATATATGCGAGGAATCAGCGGCCGCAGTCGGTGATGGATTTGGTAAGGGGTTTCCAAATTTAGCAATCACACTGGAATATTATCGTGAATTAGAAAGTATAGTTATCGAGACAAATTTAGAGGTGCCGATAAATTCACACACCCTAAGTCTTGATCAGGAAAATTAGTCGATAGAAGGACCATATGTACATTGCATTTATAAGAGGTGGGGTTCACAAATATCATTTCACCTGAAGTTGGGCTTTCTGGGCTTGTGGCTAGACATCGACCATGAAGTATGGGTACTCCTGAGTTAGTAGAGGAGTTGATTCTATGAGTGGTCAATTAAAGGTGGTTTAATTGATCGGAGCAATTTATTGTTCATAAATTAAATCACGAGGTATTCGTGGGCCTGCTGCCAATTGATGGTGAACCTAGAGGGTCACAAACAATACAATTGGACGGTAACAGCTATAAAAGGATATAAAAGGAATTGATTGATTTAAAGGTAATTAAATCAATTAATGAATTAAAGTATTAATTCAAGTGGGAGACTAATTAATTAGTTGATCTAATTAATTAAATAAATAAATAAAGTGTTAATTAATTATTTAAGGGAAATATTAGTTTATTAATTAATATGGACTGGATTAATTAAAGAGTTAATTAAAAGGGCTTGCAAGACATGAGCCTTTAATTAAAAGCCCATAAGAAGTCTTGCAAAGCTAGGTTTTGATGAAGGCTTATAAATAGAGTTCAACTTGAACTCAAAATAAAATACTCTTGCACTCAAACCCTAGCCACCACCTAGTCCTGCGCCGCCAACCCTTGCTGCCGCCGCCCCCTTGGCCATGAGCTTCCCTGCGCCGCCACCTCTCTCTCTTGTTCTTCATGTGCTAGATCTTGCTTTGCAAGTAGATCTAAACATCCTTTTACTGACAGCCTTCAAGATCCAGTTCGTAGCCTAAGACTCGAAGGTGTCACAACAATCCAACTGGTGTGGATCAACTCAGGAGGTGAGACAATTGGATCACTGTCTGTGAATCATAAACAAAACCGAAGGTTGCCACCACCTTCCCTGTGGTGAGGTAAAAATCGCATACCCCCTTTAATTTTGTACTGTTTGTGTTTTGATTCATCCTATTCGCATATATAAGATTGATCTATGATTTATGGGGCTGATGGGTATCTCGGAAAATTTTAAAATTCCGCACTTCTGTTGATCTGTCAACCGAGATATCCCAACAATGGTATCAGAGCCAACTCCATTATTATTATGCGGAAAGGCCTGAACATGGATAAATCTACGGAAACGTGTGATTTTTATGTTCTGTGAATTGATTCTTGCTTGTTATGACTAGATCTATGATTGGGTAAAACTGCTTTTTTAGATCTGTGGCGAATTTATAGTTTTTGGAAACATCAGGACTCTTTTATGCAAAAATCGAAAATCATGAAATAAAGGCTTGAAATTTCATTTTCTGTTTCTGAAAATTTTTGATAAATCTGGACTGTTTTACAAATCTGGTCGCACGCAATTTTTGGGTCGTTTTGCAATTTCTGAAAGTTTAGGGACTGTTTTGTCATTATCGAAAGTTCAAGGGTCTGTTTGTAAAATCAAAAATTTTCAGAATTCAAAATTTTATTTTATGGTCTGCTGGCCGATTTGGTTTTGGGGTGTTTTGTAACTTTTTCAAAACTTTGGGGTCAAAAGTGCAATTTTCGAAAGTTGAGGGGCCAAACTGTAATTTTCAAAAGTTGAAAAACCGAATCTGTTTTTTAGAAGAAAATTTATTTTTGTTTACCCGGAAATTCATTATGTCATAATTAGTAGTGACTAAAAAGTAAGAATTATAGGAATCTAGTTTTAAAAGGTAGTTTTAAAATTAAGAAAGAAATAGGTAAAAGTTGTTTGATTGTTTCTTACTCTACGTGAACTGTTTACGTGGTTTTAGATCGCGTCGAGACTTGACCTTAGGGTAGATGTGATTGGTTTAATTTAATGTATGGTTTTTATTGGGCCTGCGAGCCTGTTAAATTTTTGGGCCACTTTGAGCCTTTGTAATAGAATAAGGCTTTACTGCTTTTCTAGTGTAGGATGAAGGCCCGTTGCAAGCAAGGTAGGAGCCCAAGAAGATATGAAGGCCATGTTGCATGGTAGTTTATGTAATAGAATAGGCCTGTTTGAGAACCATTAGATTGACGAATTGGGCCAACATCATGGCACGATGATGGCCCAACATAGGAGGCTCCCGATCGAAAATATATTGTGGTAGTATGCATGCTAGACTTGTATGGCTTTTATTTATTTGTCGATTTATATATAGCTTGTATGAGATGCGCGCTAGAATCTAGATCGTAATAGAAGATAAAGCATAATTTACACGGTGAAATCTCGAGGAGAGTTAGTATAACATTCAAATCCGAAATTCCCCTCTCGAATTTAATATTAAGTCTATTAGATACATTTATATTGAAGTTTTAAAGATCCAAGCCTTCCATCAATAGGAACTAGCGTATGTTGTCTACTTATTAACAGAGGTGATCCAGAATCTGGCACTTGAGTCAAAGAAAGGGACAATATGCGAAATTCCTTGACTCCTGTTTTTAAATAAACACGAACTTTGTCGACTTGCTAAGAAATCTGAGAATTGTCCTCGACTCCGAGCGACGAAGCTATGTGCTCGACACACCTATGCCTGCTGCACCCGCAGCACGAGCTACTGAGGAACAACGAACCGCCCATGCTAAAAGGGTTGATGATGATCTTCAGGTTCGTTGCCTCAAGCTAGCCTCGATGTCGAATGAACTGCAGAAACAGCATGCTGAAATGACGCTTGCAAGAGATATACTTCTCCACCTCCAGCAGATGTTTGGAGGGAGGTCTCGTACCGAAAGGTTCGCGGCCACTAAAGAGTTGTTTAATCTCAAGATGGCTGAGGAAAGCAATGTCAAGGATCACTGTCTGCGTTTTATCAACCTAGTTGAAAAACTGGGGCGATTGGACGTGGAATTGCACGCTGATCTTAGCACTGACCTCCTTCTCCATACGCTGCCTCGTTCTTTTGACCAGTTCGTGTTGAACTTCAACATGGGGGATAGAACCCTCGCTCTTCACGAACTGACCAATTTGTTGGTAACGGTAGAATCAACTCTAAAGAAAGAGAAACCAGTGATGATTGCACACCAATCGAAGGCTGCAAAGCCCAAGAGAGGTAAGAAGAAGAAGAAAGTGTTCTCTTCCAAAGCAGTCACCAAGGTGGTCGAAAAGAAGCACAAAAGCCCAGAAGACGAATGCTTCCACTGCCAGAAAGCAGGGCACTGGAAAAGGAACTGCCCAGACTACGTGAAAATGAAACTGGTAGCCAAAGGTATTTTCAAGGTTGAAGTTAATATTTCAAATAACTTTGCATCGTGGGTGTTAGAAACCGCAACAGGTTCTCATATCTGCAATGATTTGCAGGTGATGGGAGCAGTAAGATACCTGAAGCCCGGGGATAGAATCCTGCGCTTTGGAAACGGAGCTAGGATCGCCGCTAAGGCTATAGGAGACGTGGAATTAGTTTTAGGGAATGTTTGTACGTACCGACTATAATTAAGAACATTATTTCTATTCCTATGTTAGACAATGATGGTTTTAATTTTTCCATTGAGAATGGATCTTTTTGCATAATTAAAGGTGGTTTAACTTATGCTCGTGGTACTTTGATGGATGGTCTGTATTCCCTTGAACCTATAAATTCCAACGTAATGCACATTCAATCTAGAAAATGAAAATATGATAATCAAACTCCACAACTTTTGCACGCTAGACTTGGTCATATTTCCAAGAGTAGGATTCAAAAGATGGTTTCATCTAAAGTTCTTGAAATAAAGAACTTGGATGAACTCCCGACTTGCGAATCTTGTCTCAAAGGAAAGATGACCAAATCACCCTTCACCGAGAATCCTGAGCGAACCAAACAGACACTGGATTTAATCCATACTGACGTTTGTGGACCACTGAGTGTCACTGCCAGAGGAGGATTCTCTTACTTCGTAACATTCACTGACGATTTTAGTCGTTAGGGATATGCGTATCTCATTGAAACACAAATCCGAAACTTTTGAGAAATTCAAAGAGTTTCGAATGGAAGTAGAGAACTAACTTGGGCATAGTATTAAAGCACTTCGATCTGACAGATGTGCCAAGAATTCCTCGATTATCTGAAAAAGAATGGAATTCTCGCGCAGCGAACTCCTCCTAGGACGCCCCAACTCAATGGAGTGTCTGAGAGGAAGAACCGAACTTTGTTAGATGTTGCGCTCCAAATACGAGTGCGTAGAAACGCAAGTATACGGTCGTTACAAGTAATAAAGTAGTAAGGAGTGTCGAACCCACGAGGAATTGTTCAATTAATTACCAACTAACGTCTTGTTACTTCGACTTAGATTCGTAAGTTGAATTCGGTGAGGTGATGGTGGTTTTGATACTACAACCAAATTAAGGCGACTAAGGAAACTAACACTTGACTTAATATATGTAAAGGCTTCTACGATTTTACGTCACCTAGTTCAATTCAAGACAAACGACTCAACAATTGACAACCACACTCATGTTTGTTGTTCAAGATTTCATAGAATATTCATACGTATCTTCCGATATCGTACGAACCTATCAAAGTAGACTAATCCAATTTATGTCTAAAAGGATTAAGCCTAAGTGATGCATTAATTTCAAACCTTATTAGAACATGAAATGACCTAGGTATATTCCTATCCTAAAATCAAATCACAACCTAGTTTTACAATCTAATCTTTATTCCACTATGCCTAGCAATTAAAGATCAATTCATTTCATCCTATGATTGATCAAACCACAAGTTGACAAAAGCTCAAACTAGTTTAACAAACACTTGTATACAAGCATAGCAACAACCATTAACTCATCATTTAATCAAGAATCAAGAACCAAACATAGGATCAATAAAAACATAGAATAAAGGAGATTAGCTACTCATATTAATCAATACCATATTCATTACATTAAACAAAGTCATATGTGTAAATGAACAAAGTAAGAAAGATAGAGTAAGCTTAGGTGATGAAGTCAATATCAACTTCTTCTTCAAGCCCTTGTTGTTCTTTGGGGAGTCCAAGTGAGAGTTCTTCTTTTCAAAGTGCCAACCAAAGCTTTTCTCCAAAAAGGAGGCAAGATGTAAAGTGTAGAATGTTGTGAATGATTTCCTCCTAACCTTCTAACCTAGCAAACTACCAACTTTCCATGCCTAAGTTACCCTCCAAAACAAGGCAACTAAGGCCAAAAAGTCCCCAAAAGAAGTTGGAATTACAAGTGGGAGGGAAAAAGGCAAAGGACATAAAACACCTTCAAAACACGCAACTTTTCTGGCAGCAGGTCTCGCGGCCGCGAGCTCAGGCAGTAAGCTCTCTGCAGATTTTCTGCTCCGCCACACTTTCTTCTGAGCAGCATATCTTTTGATTCCGAACTCCGAATCCGGATCCGTAAAGTCCGTAGCGTAGCTAACTCACAGATCTAGGACATATCCAAAATTCAGCTCATTTGGAACATCCATGAAATATTTATGCATGTTCTAGTGAACAGCTATCTACGTTCTTGTACGATTAACTTCGGGTTCTATTTCCTTTGAAGCTCAAGCTTGACTCGCGGGGTTGGTAGAGCGACTCGTATCATTGATACGCAACTCCGAATCTCTCTATGATGTTAATACCTACAAACCACGGAGAAAACGATCAATACGAGAACAAAAACACAAAAGACGAACAAAGGCCAAACAAAGGGACCAAAAGCACAAAAGAAACGAAAACACGAGAAGACACACAAAAACTCAAATCAATACAAGATGTTTTAGGCTTAAAGAGATAGGTAATAACGACATTTTCATGGCGTTATCAACACCCCCAAACTTAAACACTTGCTCGTCCTCGAGCAAAGAAAACAGAACAAGAACAAAACAAACATACTTAAGATCGAAATGCTAAAACTTAACACTTTCAAATTATTCTTTAAATAAGCTCCACGTGTGTGTGTGATGGCTTCGGCTAGATTCTATCTTAGGTGAATAATTTCCGATAGGTCAAAATCATCGGTTCTATTTTCATGGACTTCTAATGTTTAACAAAGAATATCTCCTTACCTTAGATTACAAACTTAATGCTCAAATCACTTCACGGGACTAAGTTATAGGTAATTTAAGAGTGTTTTCCCTATTCTTGAATTAATTGACGATTTTAGCTCCTAACACTTTTCTCACCACACTTGTTTTTACAATGAAACAAGGCACTTTGTGCTTTACAAGAATATTACAGTACGATATTAGCACTAATGGCGAACTTGATGCAATTTTGCTTTTGTGGGCTACTAGCACCACACTCTTTTCTTCAATTACAACTTTTGCACTAAAACAATGAGATAGAGCAATTACAAAAAATGATCAATGAGTATTATCGATTGAAGGCTTAGCCTTTCTTTTCTCTCATAGAAGTGCGTACATTTTAGCAACTTCTCTACTCATTTCTTTTAAGAGTTAGGTGTTCAAAGGTTTTTCATTCTCGAAAAGGGTTTACTCCCCCAAACTTAGGCCATTTATGCTCTTTTTACATTTAGATTCCAAGCTATGGATTGGAGGAATTCTAAGTTAAGCAAAAGGAGTCCTAAAACCTATTATCGCTAAAGTTCATTATACACTTTAAATATTACCTAACCTTAGCCAATGTGCTTTGAACTTTGTAGAGCATGTTCAAATAATAATAAGAATTTGAAAAATTTTGGCGGGTCGACCTAGCATGCAACAAGCGCGACCTTACTCCCCCAAACTTAAAATGCACAATGCCCCCATTGTGTGAATTGAGAATGACGGAATAAGGTACGACACGACAAAAACAAGAACACAACAAAAACACAAGCAAAACAAAACAAAACAAAACGAAATGAAATTATAAACGAGCGAGCACGACTCTAATTAAGTCCAACGAGCAAACGTTATACATTTAAACACGTAAACATGCCAATATCTCACAAGATTTAGTAACAAAACCAATACAAGACGAGAATAGAATAAAACATTGTAATCTCAATTTAAACCGACGGGACTGCGTAAATTTAAATCCAACGTCCCTTTTCGTATGCATCCCGCGGTTGCTCCCGTCTTTAGGGGTTTCGTGCGTTGAGAGCACGCTCCATTGCTTTCCCGCACTCTTCCCAATTATGTCAAATGCGCAAAATTCCCCCAAACTTATGTTGCAACTACCCAATATCAACAAATCAATACCCCGGCAACTTACAATCGAAAACTAGCAAAATTGGCAAAAGTATTCTAAGAAGCAATTCATCGAACACTTAGAGTGCACTTCCCAATTCACTAATTATCTTCAAAGTTTACAATAGCTTCCACCCAAAAATTTTCAATACCAAATCAACTCAACACCAATACACCAATACCAATTAAGTCAAGCCACACTTACCTCTTGATCGGAATCGGAGAATTGCAATTTTCGAACCCTATAGTGTTGAATTCGGATTTGGTGCTATGTGGGTGAAGTTTTTGCTCTTTTTGGGTTGATGGGGTGATTTGGATGATTGAGAGTAAAGGAGGGTTGAAAGATTGTGTGGGTTTGGGAAGAATTGAGGGAGTTTTATGAGAGGGATAGTGAGAGCCGATTGAGAGAGGAGGGAATGATTTTGGGAGTGTATTTAAAAGTGAGGGAGGAAGTGAGTTTGAATCGGATAAAACCTTTTTTTTTTTTTTTTTATTTTTTAAAAATTTCGTCTCGCGGCCGCGAGACCTGGGCAGAAACATTCTGCCCAGACTCCGCGGCGGCGAGCTGGAAGCTCGCGGCCGCGAGGTCGGGCAGAAAGTTTCTGCCAAATCCTCGCGGCGGCGAGCTGGATGCTCGCGGCCGCGAGGGTTGGCAGAAAAATTTCCCCTTCCACTCGGTCAATTAATTCAATTTCTCACCTTAAGCCGCGATCCATGGTTCGTTCGCTCAACCTTACTCGAATTATGCTTGTTAATCCTCGATCATTCGTGCGCGCTCATTTACCTACAACACAACACTCGAAAACAAAAACGAACAACAAAAACACAAACAACAAAGGAAAAAAAAAACAATAGGTTCGGGTTGCCTCCCGAGAAGCGCTTGTTTATAGTCGGTAGCTCGACTTTAAACTTTCCTTTTCTTTTAGGGTGGCCAATAATCGAATAGGATCCCATCGGGATCAAGTATGAGCCCCGGCCTCCTCGCTTTTAAATTCGTACCACGCCTTAACTTTTCCATTGTACGGCCTTTTGGGACGGATTTGAACCACATATCAAATCGAAAACTTTTATCTCCCGGTTCAAATCTCTTGTAATCTTTACCCATAATTATCCATGTTGCTTTGCTCGGGTGGATCCACTTGTCTTCTTCGGGAATAACCAAGTCCACATAAGAATATTTGATGACCTTTTGATCAAACCCTTCATCCATGATGAACTTATCGTCCTTTGCAAGCTCTGTCCATCCACCTTGTTCTTCCTCTCTAGTAGGAAGCTCATTTGTTTCTAACATTTCACTCGGTTCATTAAAACTTTCATTAGGAGCAACTGATTCGATTGTACTCGGCAAAGTTCCAGGGGATCTTATGAATAAAGCTTGCGAGATTTGCTCCATTTATGTTTGAAGATTCCTTAATGCCCCCGAGTCTTCTTGCAATTGTTTGGAGTCTTCTTGCAACTGTTTGGAAACCTCTTCCAACTGTTTGGAAACATCTTCCAACTTAGAATCGTTGGCAACCATATATTTGGTGGTGTGCTCCATGAACTTAGTGAATGCTTCTTCCAAAGATGATTGTGCCTCTACCGGAGGTTGAGAATATTCATGATAGCTCAGTTGGATGAATGGGGTAGTCATCATCATATCAGGGTGTGGTCCACCTCCCCACTCATTGTTCCTTGGATAATACGGGCCATCTCCCTTTTCGATATTGTAGCCATTGTAAGTGGGACTAGGCTCATAATGATTACCCATGTATGAATTCTCATATTGAAAATGAGTTGGACTCATTGGGCAACCGGCGATTGTGCTCTCCCCCATGCAATGCATACAATAACAAAGTGATCGTCCCTCGGTTGACCTTGGATAGCAATCATTGTAGGCCATCGTACCTAGGAAGACAAAGATCACAACGTAAATAACAAATCCAAGCTAAAGATATACAAGAATAAAAATTGGCAAATAATCGTTACAACTCCCCGGCAACGGCGCCAAAAACTTGTTGCGCTCCAAATACGAGTGCGTAGAAACGCAAGTATACGGTCGTTACAAGTAATAAAGTAGTAAGGAGTGTCGAACCCACGAGGAATTGTTCAATTAATTACCAACTAACGTCTTGTTACTTCGACTTAGATTCGTAAGTTGAATTCGGTGAGGTGATGGTGGTTTTGATACTACAACCAAATTAAGGCGACTAAGGAAACTAACACTTGACTTAATATATGTAAAGGCTTCTACGATTTTACATCACCTAGTTCAATTCAAGACAAACGACTCAACAATTGACAACCACACTCATGTTTGTTGTTCAAGATTTCATAGAATATTCATACGTATCTTCCGATATCGTACGAACCTACCAAAGTAGACTAATCCAATTTATGTCTAAAAGGATTAAGCCTAAGTGATGCATTAATTTCAAACCTTATTAGAACATGAAATGACCTAGGTATATTCCTATCCTAAAATCAAATCACAACCTAGTTTTACAATCTAATCTTTAATCCACTATGCCTAGCAATTAAAGATCAATTCATTTCATCCTATGATTGATCAAACCACAAGTTGACAAAAGCTCAAACTAGTTTAACAAACACTTGTATACAAGCATAGCAACAACCATTAACTCATCATTTAATCAAGAATCAAGAACCAAACATAGGATCAATAAAAACATAGAATAAAGGAGATTAGCTACTCATATTAATCAATACCATATTCATTACATTAAACAAAGTCATATGTGTAAATGAACAAAGTAAGAAAGATAGAGTAAGCTTAGGTGATGAAGTCAATATCAACTTCTTCTTCAAGCCCTTGTTGTTCTTTGGGGAGTCCAAGTGAGAGTTCTTCTTTTCAAAGTGCCAACCAAAGCTTTTCTCCAAAAAGGAGGCAAGATGTAAAGTGTAGAATGTTGTGAATGATTTCCTCCTAACCTTCTAACCTAGCAAACTACCAACTTTCCATGCCTAAGTTACCCTCCAAAACAAGGCAACTAAGGCCAGAAAGTCCCCAAAAGAAGTTGGAATTACAAGTGGGAGGGAAAAAGGCAAAGGACATAAAACACCTTCAAAACACGCAACTTTTCTGGCAGCAGGTCTCGCGGCCGCGAGCCCTGAGCTCGCGGTCGCGAGCTCAGGCAGTAAGCTCTCTGCAGATTTTCTGCTCTGCCACACTTTCTTCTGAGCAGCATATCTTTTGATTCCGATCTCCGAATCCGGATTCGTAAAGTCCGTAGCGTAGCTAACTCACTCATCTATGACATATCCAAAATTCAGCTCATTTGGATCATCCATGAAATATTTATGCATGTTCTAGTGAACAGCTATCTACGTTCTTGTACGATTAACTTCGGGTTCTATTTCCTTTGAAGCTCAAGCTTGACTCGCGGGGTTGGTAGAGCGACTCGTATCATTGATACGCAACTCCGAATCTCTCTATGATGTTAATACCTACAAACCACGGAGAAAACGATCAATACGAGAACAAAAACACAAAAGACGAACAAAGGCCAAACAAAGGGGCCAAAAGCACAAAAGAAACGAAAACACGAGAAGACACACAAAAACTCAAATCAAAACAAGATGTTTTAGGCTTAAAGAGATAGGTAATAACGACATTTTCATGGCGTTATCATTAGACAAGGTTTGTTCCATGATGAACTTTGCTGACCTTCCCTTTTCGTTTTGGGGCCTGGCCCTATTAACTGCTTCTAAGATACTAAACATAGTACCTTCAAAGTCAGATCTCCTGTGTGTTCGTACCTACGAGTATTTAGATCTCCTGCCTATGTGAAGAACAAGAAAGGAGATAAGCTAGATAGTAGATCTACTTTGTGCAAATTTGTGGGGTATCCAAAGGAATCCATCGAATACCTGTTCTACGATCCTAAAGAACGTAATACGTTCGTATCTAGGAACGCCCACTTCTTAGAGGAGGAAATGGGACAAACGTAGAACTTGATGAAGTCCATGAATCAGACCCATCCCCACAAACAGTGGGAGCTGAACCTGAATTCGTTGAACCTATTATTATACCAATTCTTCGAAGGTCCGATCGAATTCGTAAGGAACTAGAGAGATTTGGTTTCATTCATGAAAACGAGAAGTTGGACAGTGATCCAAGGACCTATGAAGAAGCTATGTTAGACATAGATTCGGGTGCGTGGCTCGAAGCCATGCATTCCAACAAGGTTTGGATCTTGGTCGATCCACCTGAGGGAACTATCCCTGTAGAGTGCAAATGGATCTTCAAGGTATTAACTCATAAAGCTCGCTTAGTGGCGAAAGGGTATTCTCAAAGGCCTGGAATAGACTATGAGGAAACCTTCTCTCCCGTAGCGATGTCGAAATCCATTCAGATACTCCTTGCCATAGCCGTGTGGCATGACTACGAAATATGGCAAATTCACGTAAATACCGCCTTTCTCAATGGAGACATTGACAAGGAGATCTTTATGCAACAACCCGAAGGGTTTGCGTCCAAATGAAGTGAGCACAAAGTGTGTAAACTTCAAATGTCAATTTATGGCCTCAAACAGACGTCCCGAACCTGGAACATACAATTTGATGAGACAGTCAAAGCTTTTGGCTTTATCAAAAACGTATATGAACCTTGTGTGTACAAGAAGAATAATGGGAGTTCGGTATAATTCATAGTGTTATATGTCGATGACATTTTTGTTAATCGGAGACGATATCAAGATGTTTGCGCAGACTAAAGCGTGGTTATCCGCGCAATTCTCCATGAAAGATATGGGAGACGCATCTTTCGTATTAGGAATACGTATCTATAGGGATAGATCGAAGAAGATGATAGGACTCTCCCAATCTCAGTACATCAACACAATTTTGAAGAGATTCAAAATGGAAGAATCCAAGAGAGGATTGCTTCCAATGAGACATGACTTCTCTCTTTCTAAGTCAATGTGCCCTACAACAAACAAAGAAAAGACGAGAATGTCTCTGATAAGGGGTAATTTGGATCCCCTATCCTTGCTGGCTCGATGTGGATCGAACAGCACCAGTTTCCATCCCCAGAAGTGCCGAACCGAGTCGGGGTATATAGTGGACTGTCCCGAGCCAACAAAGAGAATCCGAGGTCGAAGGTCACTATTGGGTCGAGCCCAGGCCTAAGCCAGCGGACCAGAAAGGTACTCTTGCAAATATGTACGAAATCCGATTATCTCAGCTATAAATACCCCTAGCATTTATTACAAACAACAACTTCCCAGGTGCTCTTCCTCCGAGGCGGCTGCTCGGAACTACTTAGGAAGACAGTATAGGTTGTCTTGTACGTATTTCACCCTCTTGCTTGTACGGCATCCAGTAATGCTCGAATAGGACTCATAATACTTGTAATTTGTACTCAATCATTCCAAATTCAAATACTATTGATCTTTTATTTCTACTTACAATCATTAGCATAGCATTTACACCACTCGGATCGAACAAATGAAATCGCGTAAGATCAATTGGCGCCCACCGTGGGGCCTTATTCGAGTATTAGATCGAAATATGCCTACTACGAGGAGAAATACGTATGTCAGAGGAGAGCCTTCCAATGTAGCAGGAGCACAGAATTCTGTCGACAATGAGCTCGACAATCTGTCGCGTGCGACTTACTAATCAGAAACTCCGCCATTTATTTTCCAGGATATCCTCCGACCAGTGAGACATTCGTCAAATTAAGGTTGAAGATAAGACCTATGGGGTGAATTTCCGACCTTTAGATTGGTGATTCTGTTCTGTGATTGTCTAGTTCATTATTTCCTTGGATTTATTTTCCAAAAATGATCAATTCTCTATTCGTAAGTGAATAAGAAGCTTCACAGATATCGTCCTCAACTAACTAACACAGAAATAATCCAATCAGCTTGATCATCAGTTAACGACAAAAGGTTATGAGAAGTCTATGGAGCTACAGGTTATTAATGCTCGGAATTTATTTTTCCGACCATCATATTTACTAAATCTCAGAGTAAATTACACGAATCAATTATTTCTCAATCAATAGCATAATCCGTATTAATTATTTATCGATTATCTGATGCTTTTTTCGATCAGTTGGGATAGATCTGATTTCATTCCTTTACTCGATGACGATTTCTAAATGGATCCTGCAATCGAATATTAGTAAACGTCCGTTGATACAATGGCAACATGTCATATAAATTCTCGAAATCGCAAATGAGGGTGAGCTACCGTTCGATCGCTAAAAGAAATTTATGGTCCCGAAGGGAAAAGATAGATAATTTCATGATAACTACAAGTTCCAACGAGTCTTACTCATATTCGACCGAATAAATTGAAAACACATAAAAAGAAAATAATGAAATTCGATTAGAAAACAAAGTTTTATTCCTGATATTCTTCAAACAAGTTACAAGCGAAGCCTCGGGTATAATATTAAAACTCGAGCTCAAGAGATACAGTACAATCACGCCTACCCTACTACAAATTCTACGAGTAATTCTACACTGTTATATATCCGGTCTTCATTCCCTTTAGATCGCTCCAGATGCAGAACTCAGCAGTGATTCTTCATGACCATCACTAGCCACGTGTCGCACATCCGTTTTCATACGATATAAAAGCAGAATCGGAGCTCCTCTCCAGGGTTTCAAACCGACCTTAGATCTTTATCTGTAAACAATGATTGTCGTGCTCAATCATTATCTACAGCCTAATCCGACCCGGAGCAGCGGAGAGCTATCTCAGCGGAGGTACTTCAAACGAACTCGAAGGAACTATACTTCAAGAAAGCCCTCGAGGAAGCTGGTGCTCCAGATTTAAAGAACTCCTCTGAGATTAACCGGCTGCCCGATCAGATACTACGCCAGAAAACCGAAATTCTAACCCGCCCCAAATAAGGTATATCTAAGAAAATGGGTTGTCTGCCGGTATTCTAGGCGCAATTTCTTTTGCCTGTCGATATTCTAAGCGAAAAAGATTGTACCAAAGGAACCAGGATCGAAAAACAGGGTTCGAATTCTAATCTCAAACTCCTTTATCTTGGAGATAATATGAGTCAAATCTAAAACTCGATCCATGGAGATCGGAGGAAACATAAAGGGAGAAGTGAGGAATGTTGTATAGATAAGTGGACCTATTTATAGCAGTGAGGGATTTTCAACCAACGGCCCAGATAACAGATCGCGAACGGTTAGGGTTTACATAATAAATGAACTGACCGATATGCTTCCCAAGAAATAGGATCCTGTTTGGTTGGGAGGACGTACGGTCTAACGGTGCGAAAAGAGGGACTCATTCGAAAGGTTCGTTCGAACAAATTTTTGCTTATTACCCTATTCGAAGAACGGCACCGGGATCAGGAACACTCGTCTAAAATTCAACTGTGGTGCACATGATATTCTATATATGATTTTTACAACCAACTAATGATATTCCAATTGAAGAAGCTATGATCGATCTACTCGAACAAAACTCTCGAATTGAAAAGTTCAACAATTTTGGAAATTCGACAATACCAAAGATCAGTTGCTACAAGTTCCTTATTGATTTTAGATCTATCAAAGTATTTGTTTGTTACTCACTCAAGAGTGCGGTATTCGGTTATTTTCTTATTTATTTTAGGTGTTCGAGATCGGATTATCGAAAACAAGAACTTTTCTGATTAGGCTTTACTTTATCAACAAGGAAATGAGGAAAAGGCATTTATGAATATTATTACAAAGATACAAGAGTTCAAAGGAAAAATATGGGAGATACATTTCGAGCATAGCGCATGCTAATATGTTACATAAGAACCCCATTGCTTTCTACAATCCTATGAAATTTTCAGTCTCCTCTCCTATCGTTTATTCGAAGATACTCAGCTCCGAGCATGGAATCTCCTTTGGACCCGCAGGCTTTTAACTTTATTTACGACCTTTCGAAGATGAAGGGGCGAACGCACAGTTTGTAGGGTAACTGTATTCTTCGTCGTTCTCTCCCCAGTATGTCTTCCTAAATGCATTGTAGCAACAGGTCCCTAATCGAAGACCTGCACGATAACCTGCGGACTACATAGATCTGGCTTATTGGCCTTCCAGATGGAAATTCTATTTACCTGTCGATATTCTAAGCGAGGTCGGGATAGTTTTTCTTCCGCACGAAGATTGTTCTGCTTAAAGATTGTTTGAAGTCCGAACTCAAATAGTTGAATTAATTGAATAATGATCTTGATCACCATGATCGGACGAATAAAATGCCAGTACGACGAATGAGACAGTTTCAAAGTTACGACGGCCATTTATAGCGAAAATTAAAAGGAATCCAACGGCAGATAATCCGCGAAGTAAATGGATGAGATTTGTTGACCGTTGCAATTCCCGGCAAATGAGGAACCGTTTGGAAAAAATCAAACCTACCATGATTTGGAACATATAAACAACATCAAAGAACATAGGGCATTAGGTCAAACAAAGCAAGAACCTCGCAAAGAATATCCTTATCAAGACAAAGGGATTGTCTGTTAAGTTCTAGGACTATTTACTATTTGCTATCTCGCTATGTTTCATCTATTCTCACGGTTACAGAAGACTATTGTTTCATCAAAGTTTATTTCGAACAAAGTTATCTATTCAGTGAAAGTTTGTCTCACCAATATTCCTATTTATTCATCATATTCTGATATTTCTCGATCTCTATTCATCTATTATCAATCTCTATTTTGTCTCCATCTACTATTTAAAAGGGTGAAAGCTGTTGCTATGACCCTCGAAGATCGACCAAGGGTGAAAGCCGTTGCTATGCCCCTTGGATCGAAAAAATAAAAAATGGGTGACGACCCTCGGGCTAAAAATGCTCTGAAATGACTAAGGGTGAAAGCCGTTGCTACGCCCCTTAGATCGAAATTATTAAATGGGTGAAAGCCGTTGCTACGACCCTCGGGCTAAAAATGCTCTGAAATGACTAAGGGTGAAAGCCGCTGCTACGCCCCTTAGGTCAAAATTATTAAATGGGTGAAAGTCGTTGCTACGACCCTCGGGCTAAAAATGCTCTGAAATGACTAAGGGTGAAAACCGTTGCTATGCCCCTTAAATCGAAATAAATCAAAAGGGTGAAAGATGTTGCTAAGACCCTCAGGTGAAAGCTGTTGCTATGACCGATCAAAACGATTAAGGGTGAAAGTCGTTGCTATGCCCCTCAGATCGAAATAAATTGAAGGGTGAAAGCCGTTGCTAAGACCCTAAATGCAAAATTATCAATTATCCAAAAATTCCGATGGTACCCTGTTTCGAACTACAACGATCGAGATCTACTAAGGTCGCCAATCTTTATCCAAGTATAATTAATTTTCGATTACTCTATCAACGAATGAGATCGGCGAGGAACGTCAATTATCGTTTATATCTGAATATTAAAGGTCGAAGTTCAATCAAAGGATGATTACATAGTCGATGTTCGATCATTAAGAAGCTAATATTTTATTGAATTATTACTATTCAAAGTCGCTAAGAAATAGCACTTGTCGTTCGTACTTTGGGGGTGAAGAAATTGATGCTCGGTTGCTATTTACAGAAGCAAATCTACAGATTAACAAGTAAAAATGGCAAAGGAAATAAAAATTTCATTCGTGAACTTTCAAACAGTTACAAGAGAATTCATGATTACAATAAAGAAAATCGAGCAAAGCTGAAACCTTACATTTAGTGTAATCCGATTTCAAATAATTAACCCTTTGCTAGAATATTTTCGTAGTCGGAGGAGGAAAGCGGGGCTAGTACACTTCTACCCTTCATCCATCGCTTGATGGAATAGTGCCCTGCAAGCCAATACATTTAGCTTATATTGGAACTATCATTATCTTTCTTTAGTATAAATGTAATAATACGCACGTTTATTTATATGTGTATAAGGATAAACAATGGCCAACTTCATCTCTCGCGAATACATTTAAGCGATTGGATGAAACCCTTAGATTACATTAGACTATGGGACGATTCATTTCAGTACTGAGTGCAATCATGAAACAGTCTCAAAGGTCGTAATCTTAAAACTGTTCCAAGTCATAGATTCCGAACGAGACGGGGTATCGTAGGAATCGCCAAGACTTGTACAAGTATGCATGATTCACATGGAGTGAATTTGTAGCGTTTCATGAGCAAGGCATTTGAGGCCAGTGCATATGAGTAGGTGGCGATGGAGGATTGAACGCATTGAACGACCCGAACAGAGAAACCCATTGTGGAAGCGCATGTCGCATATCGGTGATGGGATGTTTCTCAAGGATTATGATAGTGTACGATTTAGTCCTTTGACTTGAGGTACTAGGGCGAATTCGGTGCATGAAAGTGCGTACTTAGATCTAGGTATAGGCCACGTAGCTTGGTCATAACATGCCTAGGTTGGGTGCGTATGGACATGTACACGAGTGGTTAGTACCGATATGGAATCTATTGACTCACTGTAATGGGTGAGAGAATTTCCTATACGATTCTTAGATAATATATCCAAGGAACCTACGGCCGTAGTTGGTGACGGATTTGGAAAGGGGTTTCCAAATTTAGGAGTCACACTGGAATATTATCCTGCATTAGAAAGTATAGTTATCGAGACAAATTTAGAGGTGCCGATCAATTCACACACCCTAAGTCTTGATCGGGAATATTAGTCGATAGAAGGACCGTATGTACATGGTAATTTTATGAGACGAGGTTCACAAGTATCAATTCACCTGAAGTTGGGCTTCATGGGCTTGTGGCTAGACATCGACCATGAAGTGTAGGTACTCCTGAGTTAATAGAGGATTTGATTCTAGGAGTGGTCAATTAAAGGTTGTTTAATTGACCGGAGCAATTTATTGTTCATAAATTAAATCACGAGGAATTCGTGGGCCTGCTGCCAATTGATGGTGAACCCAGAGGGTCACACACAATACAATTGGACGGTGACTGTTGAAAAGGATACAAAAGGAATTGATTTAAAGGTAATTAAATCAATTAAATGAATTAAAAGTATTTAATTCAAGTGGGAGATTAATTAATTGGCTGACTTAATTAATTAAATACTTAATTGAGTTGCTAATTAATTATATATAAAAGAGAAATATTGATTTAATTGGATTGGGCATTTAATTAAGTAATTAATTAAATAAAAGGCTTGCAAGACATGGGCCTTTAATTAAAAGCCCATAAGGAGTCTTGCAAAACCTAGGTCAAGAGGGAGTCTATAAATAGGGTTCCACTAGAGCTCAAAAAGCTAACACCCTAGTAGAAAACCCTAGCCTCTCATCTCAACCCTAGCCGCCCCCTCTCCTTTGCGCCACCAACCTAGAGCCGCCGCCACTTGGTGCCGTGAGCTGCCCTAGCAACGCCGCCGCCGCCTCTCCCTTGTTCCACTGTGTTAGATCTTGCATTGGCAAGTAGATCTGCACAATCCTGCTTCGACAAATCTCCTAGATCCAGTTCTGAGCCTAACACTAGGAGGTGTTGCCAGAATCCAATTGGTGTGGACTAACTTTGGAGGTGAGACGCTTGGATCACTTCTGTGAACCAGATCCAGATCCAGACCCAGTTTCAGATCCAGAACTGAAGGTTGCCACCACCTTGCCTGTGGTGAGGTATATCGCAAAAACCCCCTTGTTTAATTACTCTGTGTGTTTTTGTTTCTTGCTTACGTATATATAATATGGAGAATCTAATATGGGACCTTGGGTGCTTCGAAAAATTTTAAATTCCGCATTGTCGTTGTTCTGACAATCGAGGCATCCCAACCACTATCCCAACAGTGGTATCAGAGCCAGCTCCATCATTATTATACGAAAAGCCTGAACATAATGTGTTTTCACCGTATATGTAAACACGTGATAATTATGTTCTGTAAATTGATTCTTACTTGTTATGACTGGATCTATGATTGGGTAAAACTGCTTTTTTAGATCTGTGCCGTTTTTATAGTTTTTGAAAACTTCAGGACTTTTATGCAAAGAAATCGAGATTAGGGTTTTTGTTGGCTGAAAAATTCGAATTTTTGAAATATGGAAATTTCAAAATTCTGGACTGTTTTTGCAAATCTGGTCGCACGGGTTTTGGGGTCAATTTGTAATTTCCGAAAACTTTGGGGCTGTTTTGCAATTACCAAAACTTGAGGGGTCAATTTGAAAAATCAAAAATTTTCAGAATTCAAAATTTTATTTTCTGGTAGCTGCCCAAATCTGCCCAGGGGTGTTTTTGTAACTTTTTAAAAGTTTTTGGGGTCAAAGTGCAATTTTCGAAAGTTGAGGTGCGAAAATGCAATTTTCAAAAGTTGAAAAACAGAATCTGAATTTGAGCAGAAAATTTTATTTTTGTTTACCCGAATATTCATTTTGTCATAATTAGTAGTGACTAAAAAGTAAGAATCATAGGGAGTTAGTTTTAAAAGGTTGTTTTAAAATTAAGAAAAAGATAGGTAAAGGATGTTTGCTTGTTTCTTGCTCTATGTGAATTGTTTACGTGGTTTTCGATCGAGCCGAGCCTTGACCTTAGGTTAGATGTGATTGGTTTAATTTATTGTTTGGTTTTTATTGGGCCTGCGAGCCTATTATGTTTTTGGGCCATTTTGAGCCTTTGTAATAGAATAGGGCTTTACTGCTTTCCTAGTTTAGGATGGAGGCCGGTTTACAAGCAAGGTGGGAACCCAAGAAGATATGAAGGCCATGTATGCATGGTACATTGTGTAATAGCATAGGCCCATTTACAAACCCTTTAGATTGACCAATAGGGCCAACATCATTGGCTCGATGATGGCCCACATAGGAGGCTCCCGATCGAAAACATATTGTGGTAGTATGCATGCTAGGCTTGTATGGATTTTATTTATTTGTCGATTTATATTTAGCTTGTATGGAATTACGCGCTAGAATATTAGATCATAATAAAAGATAAAGCATAATTGAATAGGTGAGATCTCGAGGAGAGTGAGTATAACTTTCAAACCAAAAATTCCCCTCTCGAATTAAATATTAAGTCATATTGGATTAAAATAAAATGAAGTATTTATATAAATCCAAGCCTTCCATCAATAGGGACTAGCGTATGTTGTCTACTTATCGATAGAGGTGATCCAGAGTCTGGCACCCGAGTCGAAGAAAGGGACAATAAGCGAAATTCCTTGACTCCTGTTTTTAACTAAACACGACAAGGGTGAGGACTGGTCGGGATGTGAGGATCGACCGATAACTAGTTACGGAGAACTCACGACCGGGCCCGTTGCTCATAGTGATTGATGGGTTAGACTTAACGATTAGTAACACTTATGATGTAGCAGTGCTAGATAAGTGCAAAAACCGAGGCAAAATAGCTTGAAGGTTGTGGAGTGACACAATTGGCAATAAGTATGCCTACCTGGGGAATTAGTTGTATGGCCACGAGTCGTGGGTGCAATTAATTGCCGCTGGGACGTCAAAACCTACTAGGAAATAGAATTTCCCGAACAATTGAAGGGGTAATTGTTTCGATAAAATAGTGGGAGAACTTCTACGATAGAAAGTCCAACCTTCGTAGATTATAAGTATTATTCATTAACTAGTACACTGAATCTTTGTCTTCTCTTAAGGATACTAAACTATCTGTAATTATCCATTTTACTATTTATCCTCGACTAATAAAATAACTGGATCAAAATATCGACTAGGCAAGAAACTTGAGAATTGTCTTAAATTCCAGAAGTGGGAATGATGCTCTTAAACGACGAGCCTATGCCTTATGCGCTTCTGTGATAAGTCAAAATAAAAGAAACGAATCACCCGCAGAGTATGGGAATATTAATGATCGTTTCCTCATATAAAGATGAATCTCAAAAGTGTAACGAATCACCTATGAAGTATGGGAATCTTAATGATCGTTTCCTCAAATAAGCATCAAGATTGAACGAGCTATGGAAGCAACATGAGGAGCATGTCTGAAGCTTCCACCTCAAAAGGCCCGTTTTGAGGACCAGTCTTCTGAAACAAACCTCCACCTCAAAAGGCTTGTTTTGAGAAGTAGTTTTGAATCAATATGATTCGAGACTTCTAAGGAATTGTTTCAAAATTCGAGAATAATTGAAGAAACTAGTGTCAAGGATCACTGTCTTTGTTTTATCAAACTGGTTGAAAACTGGATCGATTAAACGTAAGCCTGCAAGGGATCTTAACATTGACTTCCTCCTAAATTCTCCTCCCGCTCATTCAAATGACTCTTGAAATACACTGATCTTATTTGATAAGTCGATCACATTTCATGAATCAACCAAAGTAATGGTTAAAGGCAAATAGGATAAACCTGTCATGATCGTTTACACTTCATGGACTGCAAAGTCATGGAAGAGTAAAATGAAGAGGAATTTATTCTCTTCTAATTCGACCATAAAGGTAGTCAAAAAAACGCAAGTAGCCTAAAAGTCGAATTATCCCACTGCATCTAAGAAAGGCACTAATATGTTTAATTGATTAGATGATCTAATTAATTAAGCAACGTTTCAATTAAAGGGTTAATTGAAAAGGAAAAAGGAAGCAATTAAAGAAGTTAATTGAAAGGAAGTAAATTAATTGAATTAAACCATTGACTCAATCTTATTGAATTAATGTGTGAAATTCAATTAATACAAAGATAATAATCCATAACTTTGGTACGCTAGACTTGGACACATCTCCAAGAGTAGGATTCAAAAGTTGGTTTCGCCTAAGCTTCTTGAAAAATAGAACTTGGATGAACTTCCAACCTGCGAATCATGTCTCAAAGGAGAGATGACCAGATCTCCCGTCACAGGGAATCCAGAGCGAACCAAACAAAATCTGGATTTAACCCATGAATATGGATCACTAAAAGTTACTGTGAGAGGAGATTACTCATACTTCGTAATTTTTACTAATGACCTTGGTCGTTAGTGAGAAATGAATCTAGTGAGATGCATATCCGAAAAACCAAGAAAGGTATTTCAATGCGAAGTAGAGAATCAACGAAGACATAGTATTATTCGATCTAATTGAGATAGCAAATACTTGTCAAGGATTCCTCAATTATCTCATTGAGAATGGGGTTCTCATACAACAAACTCCTCCTAAGACGTCATGACTTATTGAAGTGTCTAAAGAGATGGAATCTAACATTGTTTAACATTGTTCGATCCATATTGAGTTTTCTTAAGCTTCCTTATGCATTCTAGGGGGTTAGTCCTCCTGACTGCATCTAAGATACCGAGCAAAGTACCTTCAAAGTTCGTGCCTACAAAGCCTTACCAAGAAAGGTATGGCAAAATACCTCCATGCTCTTACCTCTGAGTATGGAGATCTCCTGCCGATGGTAGAAACGAGAAAGGAGATAAATTGGCTGGTAGATCCAATTTGTATGTAATTGTGGGGTATCCAACGAAATCCATTGGATACCTGTTCCACGACAATCAGAAACAATCGTTTCTCCTAGATACCCGTTCCTCTGTTGATGAATCTCTCGTCAAAGGAAATGGAAACGTCATGGAACATGATGAAGTCCAAGATTTGGACCCATCCCCGCAAACAGTGGGAGTTAATCCAGAATTTACTAAACCTACTAGTACACCTATTCTTCGAAGGTCTGATCGAATTCGTAAGGAGCCAGAGTGATTTGGTTTCATTCACGAAAACGAGAATGTGGAAAGTAATCCAAAGACCTATCAAGAAGCAATGTCAGACATAGACTCGGGCGCGTGGCTCGAAGCCATGCAAACCAAAATGGATCCCATCCATTCCAACAAGGTATAACCTTGATTGATCCACCCAGGGATTTATCCCTATAAGTTGGCTATAAATTGTAAGTGGATCTTCAAACTTGGAATGAATGGAGAGGTGTTGCCTCTAAGAATTGACTAGTGGTAAAAAGGCTATTCACAATGTTCTGGAACAGACTTTGATGAAACCTTTTCTCCATTGGCAATGTCTGAATCCATTTAGTTTCACATTTGTTCTAATGAGATAGTCAAGACATTTGACTTCATCAAAATGAGTATGAACTGTGAGTGTACATAAGGATTACTGGGAGCGCGATGAGGCTCATATTTTATATGTCGATAATATTCTGGCTATCTGGTATGATATCGGAATGTTAGCACAGACGAAAGCATGGTTGTCCATGCAATTCTCCATGAAAGATTTAGGAGAAGCATCTTGCGTATTGGGATACGTATCTATAGAATAGATCAGAAAGAGATGCCAACACTCTCTAAAATTGATGTGCCCTACATCAAATGAGAATAAAGGAGAATGTCTCAAATACCTTATGTTTCATACAAAAGGTTGCATGTGGCATGCTTTACTATGTACTAGACCAGACGTAGAACTTGCTCAAGTATCGCGAGCAGTTGCTAGTCAAAAATCCAGTGAAGAAGTACTAGACCACCGTAAAAGATATCCTTAAGCTCTTGACAAAGACTAAGGATTTGTTCTTGGTCTACGGTGGTAGTGGAGAATTAAAAGTTCGAAGGATTCACTGATTCGAATTTTTAGTCTGATGTGGATGAATTAAATATATCCATTTTTTGGATACATATCCTGCATCAATGGGGTAACGGTAAATTTGAAAGGGTTCCAAGCAAATCACCGTAACCATCTAAACCACTGAAGCAAGATATATTGCAGCATTAAATGTAGCATTAAATGCGGCTTAAGAAAGTGTTTGGATATAAAACTTCATCCTATGGTTGGATGTAGTGCCTAGCATTGCGAAGCTCAGGATTATCTTCCATGATAACATTGGAGATATTGCTAAAGCAAAGCATTCGAGATCTTACCAGAAATCTAAACACAATTGAAAGAAAGGTACCATTTGATTAGAAAAATCATTGGTAGAGTTAACGCACATAATGGATTGCGTCAACTCAGAAGATAACTTAGTGGATCCACCAAAAAGGGCTATATCATGAAATGAGTTCGAAGAACATCTTTGAAAAGATGGGTCCTAGAAACGTTTGTGATTGGCTTTAGGGCAAGTGGGAGATTGATGGAATAGTGCCCTGCAAGCCAATACATTTAGCTTGTATTGGAACTATCATTATCTTTCTTTAGTATAAATGTAATAATACGCACGTTTATTTATATGTGTATAAGGATAAACAATGGCCAACTTCATCTCTCGCGAATACATTTAAGCGATTGGATGAAACCCTTAGATTACATTAGACTATGGGACGATTCACTTCAGTACTGAGTGCAATCATGAAACAGTCTCAAAGGTCGTAATCTTAAAACTGTTCCAAGTCATAGATTTCGAACGAGACGGGGTATCGTAGGAATCGCCAAGACATGTACAAGTATGCATGATTCACATGGAGTGAATTTGTAGCGTTTCATGAGCAAGGCATTTGAGGCCAGTCAATATGAGTAGGTGGTTAAATGGAGGATTGAAGGCATCGAACGACCCGAACAGAGAAACCCATTGTGGAAGCGCATGTCGCATATCGGTGATGGGATGTTTCTCAAGGATTATAATAGTGTACGATTTAGTCCTTTGACTTGAGGTACTAGGGCGAATTCGGTGCATGAAAGTGCGTACTTAGATGTAGGTATAGGCCACGTAGCTTGGTCATAACATGCCTAGGTTGGGTGCGTATGGACCTGTACGCGAGTGGTTAGTACCGATATGGAATCTATTGACTCACTGTAATGGGTGAGAGAATTTCCTATACGATTCTTAGATAATATATCCAAGGAACCTACGGCCGTAGTCGGTGACGGATTTGGAAAGGGGTTTCCAAATTTAGGAGTCACACTGGAATATTATCCTGAATTAGAAAGTATAGTTATCGAGACAAATTTAGAGGTGTCGATCAATTCACACACCCTAAGTCTTCATCGGGAATATTAGTCGATAGAAGGACCGTATGTACATGGTAATTATATGAGACGAGGTTCACAAGTATCAATTCACCTGAAGTTGGGCTTCATGGGCTTGTGGCTAGACATCGACCATGAAGTGTAGGTACTCCTGAGTTAATAGAGGATTTGATTCTAGGAGTGGTCAATTAAAGGTTGTTTAATTGACCGGAGCAACTTATTGTTCATAAATTAAATCACGAGGAATTCGTGGGCCTGCTGCCAATTGATGGTGAACCCAGAGGGTCACACACAATACAATTGGACGGTGACTGTTGAAAAGGATACAAAAGGAATTAATTGATTTAAAGGTAATTAAATCAATTAAATGAATTAAAAGTATTTAATTCAAGTGGGAGATTAATTAATTGGCTGACTTAATTAATTAAATACTTAATTGAGTTGCTAATTAATTATATATAAAATAGAAATATTGATTTAATTGGATTGGGCATTTAATTAAGTAATTAATTAAATGAAAGGCTTGCAAGACATGGGCCTTTAATTAAAAGCCCATAAGGAGTCTTGCAAAACCTAGGTCAAGAGGGAGTCTATAAATAGGGTTCCACTAGAGCTCAAAAAGCTAACACCCTAGTAGAAAACCCTAGCCTCTCCTCTCAACCCTAGCCGCCCCCTCTCCTTTGCGCCGCCAACCTAGAGCCGCCGCCACTTGGTGCCGTGAGCTGCCCTAGCAACGCCGCCGCCGCCTCTCCCTTGTTCCACCGTGTTAGATCTTGCATTGGAAAGTAGATCTGCACAATCCTGCTTCGACAAATCTCCTAGATCCAGTTCTGAGCCTAAGACTAGGAGGTGTTGCCAGAATCCAATTGGTGTGGACTAACTTTGGAGGTGAGACGCTTGGATCACTTCTGTGAACCAGATCCAGATCCAGACCCAGTTTCAGATCCAGAACTGAAGGTTGCCACCACCTTGCCTGTGGTGAGGTATATCGCAAAAACCCCCATGTTTAATTACTCTGTGTGTTTTTGTTTCTTGCTTACGTATATATAATATGGAGAATCTAATATGGGACCTTGGGTGCTTCGAAAAATTTTAAATTCCGCACTGTCGTTGTTCTGACAATCGAGGCATCCCAACCACTATCCCAACATCGCTTCCTTGATGATTGCTCCACGCCAGACCGGGTCGAAAGACAGGGAAGCAACTCCAATTGGAATTATCCCTGCCAAATCCGAAGGCAACACTCTCCAAGTTGCATCTCGAAGAGGTTGAGATCAAGTGCAGAAAAACTCCTTCCACGAGTTGACCCACTATCCGACTGGATGGAGCGACGGGATACAGGAATTCGAACCAGCCTCAAACGGATGGAATCAGAGAGAGCTGGTCGCCTGCTGGTACCCCAATCGTAATTCTTTTCGCCTGTCGATACCCTAGTCGAAATAAGTCGCCATTGAAGACAGCCAAAGTAGTAAAGGAAGACAGTTCGAACTCGAACCTCGAACCATTTTATCGAAGATAAGAAACGAAACATGGTGGTCAAAGGAAGTAATAGTTAAACCATATAGTCGAACAAAACAATTACAGAAGCGTAAGAATATGAGGGTAACTACGAAACTATATATAGTAAAAGCAAAGGGCGATCAACGACTCATGTTTATTAGAACCAATGGCTGAGATATAAGCAATAAATACGCAGACCGTTTCGCTTCCCGAGAATTAAGGAACCGTTTGGGTAAATGAAGAAAATGTCAAATTTAATCGTGCTCGGAATCATTATAGTCTCGACTCCGGTCATCAAAAAGAGTTACAAAGAAAATTCAGAGTATAGCTTATAAAGAAAGCATTATCAGTAACTCGCCTAAGAATGGCCAAGGTCGATAAAGCACTGAATTTAAGCAACTTAGAACGATCGTAAAGATCAATCAAAAGACTATGATTTCCTAGTTCGATATATCAAGCGATTACAAATTACAAAAATGTCAACTCCTATTACATATCAAGCCAATCTTCTGATACTAGTACATTTCACAATCCTACAAATATCGACAAAAACTAATCTCTATATCCGAACGTGAGAAGTCCTTCATGACCAGGCAATCCTATGAAATTTTTGGCGGACGATAATGTCCTTACTCAAAAATGAGGAGCCCGTCGAGCCACCAGCCTTTTATCCTTATTTATGATTCTTCAAAGAGGAGAGGGGTAATACATCTTTTTCTAGGTGTAACGTGAATACTTTATTGAGGACCTCAACCCTCGAAGCACCACCCGTAACCTCTTCAAGGAAAAACCAAACAAACCGCTGAACACCCTTGAAGAACTCGATGCTTAAGCCTCTCCTAAACCGCAAAAGGCCGAGGGAGCTACTTGGGTCGTGGGTGGTCAGCAATGAGACTTATCGGCCTCCAAGGACGGGATAGCGTTCGCCTGCAGGTATCCTAGTCGAAGTAGAAGTACTAATCAACCTATAATCTGCAAAGTAGGTTCTAACTCGAATTTCAAAATGTTGAGCCATGCAACAAGACCTTTTAATCAGCATGATCGAAGGAATCTGCCTTCAAAAATTTTATAAGGATACAAAATGAGAGACCCCATTTATAGGAGCAACTTTCAAAAATCCAACGGTTAGCAAAAAACAAAAGGAACGATCAAGATCAGAAAAACTGTTACGCTTCCCAAGAATTTAAGCGGGAAAAGAAAGTCATCTGATTTTGGAAATGAGCGAAGTTATTATACCAAGATCGAAGATCAGGGAACCCGTCGGTCGAGACCGCAAGTTCGAACGAAGAAAGCAGGCTAAAGTACTAATAAAAGAGAACACACCAAATTATACAAGAGCATGCAATCCGAGAAATAAATAAATTATTACAAACCATAGAGGGTAAAAATGTCAGGAGTTATTCATTATTACACAGAAATTAAACAGTATAGCCATACAGCAAGTCTGGAAAAATAAAGGACAACATCTAGAGAAGCTTATTGTCGGAGAAAATCTTCCGAAGCTCAGCATTCCGAGCCTCATATCCACGGTCATAAGCTTCCTTTTCACGGCGCTCGAAGTCTTGTTTCTCCTGCTCGCGAAGACTCTTTAGTTTCTCGAGCTCCTCACTCAGTTTCTTGTGGATTTCTTCTCCTTGATCTTTAGTAGCCTTTTCTTTCTCTAAAGCAAGCTTCTCCTCGAAGACACGATCGAATTCAGTTTTCTTTTTCTCCAGCTCAAGGGAGACAGCAGCATGCCGATTTGTCTCCCGCTCGGCAAACGTTTTGAGTTCGAGAAAGTCTTGTAAAAAAAAAAATAAATAAAAAGAGAGAAAGAGATTATAACACCTGAAACAGAAAGTGCGACCCAGATTGGAACAACTCTTTTAAATTTCTCTCCTTGGACATGTCGGTTTCAGAAGAAGTAAGGTCAACCCGCAACAGACTATCTATGGGATCAGCCTCAGAAATGGACCCGTCTTTCGACTCCTTAGGCGGGGAAGGAGTAACTATCGGAGGAGCGGAGTCAACTCGGGGTTCAGAAAGGTTATCAGTTCTCAAGGATTTAGCAGAAGCTTCTCCACCAATATCCAATTTAGGTTTTTTGCTCAAACCTCTTGTGGGGGGGACGGCTGAAGAATCATCAGACGATGGCTTGTTACCAATAGCAAGCTTCTGCAAAGCCTCAATGGGAGTGACCCCATCAGAATAAGGCCTTTTGTTCGAAGAAGGAATGGGAGTTTTCTGCCTAACGGGCTCTCCACTCGAAGAATCGACAACTTTCGGGGAAGAACCCTCGAGCTCAGCCTCAAGCTCCTCATCCAAAATGGACTTGCTTGTGTTGCCCTTAGTTTGCTTCGATGAAGCGCTTTTATCTTTCTTATTTTCCCCTCCCTTAGGAACTTTAGGAGAGGACACAGAGGTTTTAGAGGACGATTTGGAGGGTTTGGCCTCCTTGGCTTGTTTTTGTTCTTTGGATGGATTTTTGTTTTTCGAACCACCCAGTAGCAGTTTGGGATCGATGGCTTTGCCTAGTATTTCCTCCATGATAAAAGGGGAGTGAGTTAAGAAATTTGAAGAATGCGGAATATAGAAGAAGAGCTCCGATCTCTGTAAATAAAGGTGTGCAAATAATTGAAGAGATCCTCATATTTATAGACGCTAAACCTTATGATTACGATAGTGGAATCGACGCGACTTCCAAGAAAGATTCTACTTGGAATAAATAGATTTCGAGCATACAGTACGAAAAGATATCGAACTATGAAAGGCAGATGATCTCTAAATATTTATAAGATTAGGATTTACAAGTCATGCGAATCAAATCGTGAAGAAAACAAGTCCGATTACAAAAACGAATTACATATACACATTTGATTCCTAACTACAAGGCTATGAATCGTTCCCCCCAGCATGCTCGAACCCAGAGTTCGGACCACCGTCACCTTCATCACCGCTGCCTAATGGATCGGTCTGATCAGAGGGTCGATCATCTTCCTTATCCGATCCATCCTCTATGTTGACATCTTCGTTTGCTCCTAAGGCAGATTGATGATCGACGTCGGACCGTTCGAGTAAATCTGGGTTAGGCATCGGAATGCCAAACTCCTCAACTAAGGGGGCAAAACGATGACTTTGCCAGTTCACGATTCTTCGGGGCAATGATGAAGCTTTGTAGTCTTTTCCTTCAGCATTTTTGTAAGGATTCATATACAAGAGGTATTCTTCCATTTTATCCGGGATCCTATCAGCTGAAACCAATTGTTGAACCCCCTTATAAAAGAAAGTTTGAAGGATTCCGCCAAACCTTCTCCGAACTAAAGGCTCGAAAATGGGGGAACTAAGAAACTTTCGTATGGCTGGGATTTCCGCCTCTTCTGCCACTTGAGAATATGCGCGAGCTGAGTCTTGCTTGGTCTGCTCGAGCTCGGTTTTAATTCTCTTAAGCTCATCCTCGAGTGCACTTTTTTCTGTAACTACTGATAACAATTCATCCTCCACAGAGGAGGAATGTTTCATGCTTGTATTCTCTAGCTCTTTCTTCACTTGAGACAATTCTCGTTGACTCTCTGCCAGTTGGGATCGAAGGGTTTGATTATCAACGAAAATTTGTGCGTATGCATCGTGAGCATCTTGCGACTCCTGCTCTAGCAATGCTAAGCGATAGGTCTGAAGAGCGAACAAATCTCCGACCTATGAGAAAATTTCTGTTATCAGTAAATGTTAGAGACCCTAAAGAAAGAATAAATAGCCGAGAGATAAATTCTTACCTCATGATATGTCCGGGAGAAATCACTCAAAACCTCAAAATTACCTTTAATGGTTTGAAACAGCATATCCCGCTTAAACCGACTAGCCATATAAATTCTAGTGGCTTTGTCGAATTCATTCTCACCACCTGAATCCAGATCGGTTAGAATAGTCCCGTCTTTGGGGTATCCAGCAGCCCTACTACCGCGAAAATGTTCGTCCATGAAATCTGCCACATCTGGCTCCGACCTACCCTCTCGACATGGAACCGAGTTAGAACTCACACCAAAGGGCTTTACCCTCCTAGAGGGTCCCGGATGATCAGCATTCCTCTTTCGACTCAGGAGCTTCTCATACTCCTGAACACCCAGAATTCTGTTCCAGGAATGTTGACTATAGCCAACGGACGAAAGAGTAGAAGTATCAGGGGAAAACAGAGTTCGGAGAGGTCCAGCAGTAGCAGAATTCAAGGAACTCATAGTACCAAGCCCTCTCGAATCGGAAAGGGTAATTGGTATATCAACTGAATCTCCGCCTAAATTACTCGTATCCGCTCTTCTTTCCGAAGTATGTGGTAACGGCTCGAAGTAGAATGGCATATCTCCAATCGAGCCAGAAGTGGACAGTCAAAACCTCTCAACAATTCGACCTGCAAAGGAAACACAGGGTATACATGAGTTTGAACAGGAAGAATTAATATATCACACCGTGAAATAGGAAAGAACTAAAAACATACTTAAAGAAAGAGGGGCGAGGGGCGAAGCAGCAGAAGCAAGCGAGTCACCGAGCGGCCGAAGGGATCCTTCGAAGGATTGATTGGGTAAAGGATAAGAGTATTTGATCATTGGGGCGGGATAGTCACATTTGCTCAGCCCAGCCAACCACAAAACACCTTCCTGAACTAGGAGCATGGTTTGGTAAGGATTGGACCGTAACTGCTCGAGAAATTCGTCGGAAAGACGATGGTTGAGCTTCTCTTTAATCCTGCGACGACCGTATGACCAAGAATTTATGCCATCCCATCGATATGGTCTGGTCTTCGAGCTACCTTCTGATACTGGAACATCAGGGCCTTTCACAAAAAAGAACCTCCCCTTCCAACCTTTACTCCTTTCCGTTGTTATATTCGTAAGAAAAGGCCGTTTCGACCGCTGGCAGATGGACACGAACCCGACATTTGAGCCCTTACACAGGTCCATTCGAAATATTTGCCAGAAATTACTAAAAGAAGCCTCTTCCCCCTTGGCTTCCATGAGAGCGCTGAACGCTACGATATATGCGACGGAGTGAGGGAGAAGTTGAGCGGGGGAAAGCGAAAAGAAAGTCAAAATGTTTCTAATAAGAGGGATAAACGGAATGCGCAAACCGTAAGAGAACTGTTTCTCATAGAAGGTCTGACACCCGGCTGGAGGCTCGTTTGCACGCTCGAGGTAAGAAGGGATAACAATCGAAAAACCCCGAGGAAGAAATTTTCCGAACTCCGCCTCAAGATAAACACGATCCTTTTTTGAAAAACCACAGGAAGTTTGGTTGGCGGGAAGTTCTGACCTATTTGAGGTGGCAGTATTAGAAGGAAGCGTATGTCTAAAAATCCTGACAAAGGCGCCCTCGCCAATGCTAAGCTTCTCGACCACGTCTTCCTCGAGATCTTCGGTCTGCTCAGCATCCCCGTCTTCTAGATGAAACTCTTCCTCCTCGTAATCATCGACAAGCTTTAACAAAGGATCGGACTCTTGGTTCTCTCCGACCTTATTCTTGCCCCTCAAACTTCTGGAACTAGACATTATGGAATGGGAAACAATTGTACTAAAGCAGATGCTTTTTCGACCCGAATGCTCCGAGCTCAAGAAAGTGTGTGATTTGTGAGTAATTTTTCAACAAGTCAACATATATATACGGGGTTAAAAAGGTTAATTGCAAACAGGTCCCCGAGTAACCGCGACGGATGAACTTACACAGGGTAAAAATTTAAAGTTATTTTTCTGAGAATTGCATTCTTAATCCTTCACTTTCCAGAAATTGGGATATGTTCCTTGGAATTTGTTCCTATGGTATTCCGTTAATCCTTTGTATCGCGATCGGCAATTAAAGAAGCATTCGCTAAGGAATTAAATGAAGCATCACAGTAATTGATAGTAAAGAAAAACTCCGATCTAGAGGTCCTACGCAAACAATGGACGACAAGGTTAATATCTAGGCACGCCATTATATTGTTTCTAATATATGCACTCTTTTTCCCTAGCTCGGTTTTTATCTCACAAGGTTTTTCCGAGTTAGGTTTTTAACGAGGCATACGCGAAACATATTCTGAACGGCTCATCTCACCCCAGCGTTCAACATAGCCTATACTTCTTCGAGCGCAAGCTCCACTTTACGCTCGAGAAGTGGGGGAGTATTGATGAGGGGTAATTTGGATCCCCTATCCTTGCTGGCTCGATGTGGATCGAACAGCACCAGTTTCCATCCCCAGAAGTGCCGAACCGAGTCGGGGTATATAGTGGACTGTCCCGAGCCAACAAAGAGAATCCGAGGTCGAAGGTCACTATTGGGCCGAGCCCAGGCCCAAGCCAGCGGACCAGAAAGGTACTCTTGCAAATATGTACGAAAGCCGATTATCTCAGCTATAAATACCCCTAGCATTTATTACAAACAACAACTTCTCAGGTGCTCTTCCTCCGAGGCTGCTGCTCGGAACTACTTAGGAAGAATAGTATAGGTTGTCTTGTATGTATTTCACCCTCTTGCTTGTACGGCATCCAGTAATGCTCGAATAGGACTCATAATACTTGTAATTTGTACTCAATCATTCCGAATTCAAATACTATTGATCTTTTATTTCTACTTACAATCATTAGCATAGCATTTACACCACTCGGATCGAACAAATGAAATCGCGTAAGATCAATCTCTCATACCTTATGCCTCTGCTATAGGGAGCATAATGTATGCAATGTTGTGTACTCGACCAGACATAGCACACGTTCTAAGTGTAACGAGCTGCTATCAGTCAAATCCAGGCGAAGCGCACTGGACCGCCATAAAAGCAATCCTAAAGTACCTGCGAAGGACTAAGGATATGTTTTTGGTCTATGATGGTAGTGGGGAACTGAAACTTGAAGGATTCACTGATTCGAGTTTCCAGTCTAACGTGGATGACTATAAATCCAACTCTGGATACATATTCCGCCTCAATAGTGCAGCGGTCAGTTGGAAAAGCTGTAAACAGTCTACCACTGCCGACTCAACCACAGAAGCAGAATATGTCGCAGCATCAGATGCAACAAAGGAAAGTGTATGAATGAAAAACATCATCCAAGAACTTGATGTTGTTCCTAGAATTGATGAACAACGGGGCGATAGCTCAAGCGAAGGAGACGAGATCACACCATCAATCCAAGCACTTACTGAGGAAATACCGCGTGATCGGGGAGATCATTGGTAGAGGAGAGATACATATGGAACGTGTCAACTCATAAGACAACATAGCTGACCTACAAACTAAGCCACTCTCACAAAAGGCGTTATAGGGACATCTGGATAAGATGGGTCTTAGAAACATCTGTGAATGACTTTAGGGCAAGTGGGAGATTGATAGGATAGTGCCCAGCAAGCCAATTCATTTAGCTTATAATAGGTCTATTCTGTAAATAACAATCTTTGATTTTATAATTAATACGCATGTTTATTTATATTTGTATATAGATAAACAATGGCCAACTTCATCTCTTGCGAATACATTTAAGCGAATGGATGAAATCCTTAGATTACATTTTTAATATGGGACGATTCACTTCAGTACTGACTGCAATCATAAAACAGTCTCTAAGATCGTAATCTTAAAACACATTCCAAGTCATAGATTCCAAAAACGAGACAAGTTATCGTAGGAATCGTCAAGACTTGTACAAGTATGCATGATTCACATGGAGTGAATTTGTAGCGTTTCATGAGCAAGGCATTTGAGGCCAGTGCATATGAGTAGGTGGTTCGATAGAGGATCGAACGCATCGAACGACCTGAACAGTGAAACCCATTGTGGAAACGCATGACGCATATCGGTGATGGGATGTTTCTCAAGACTTATAATAGTGTACGATTTAGTCCTTTCACACACCCTAAGTCTTGATCGGAAAAATTAGTCGATAGAAGGACCGTATGTACATGGCATTTATCCCGATCAGTCGATAGAAGGACCGTATGTACATGGCATTTATAAGAGGTGAGGTTGATAAATACCAATTCACCTGAAGTTGGGCTTCCTGGGCTTGTGGCTAGACATTGACCATGAAGTGTGGGTACTCCTGAGTTAGTAACGGAATTGATTTTAGGAGTGGTCAGTTAAAGGTGGTTTAATTGATCGGAGCAATTTATTGTGAACCTAGAGGGTCACACACTATACAGTTGGACGGTAACAGTTATAAAAGGATATAAAAGGAATTGATTGATTTAAAGGTAATTAAATCAATTAATGAATTAAAGTATTAATTCAAGTGGGAGACTAATTAATTAGTTGATCTAATTAATTAAATAATTAATTAAAGTGTTAATTAATAAATTAAGGGAAATATTAATTTATTAATTAATATGGACTAGATTAATTAAAGAATTAATTAAAAGGGCTTGCAAGACATGAGCCTTTAATTAAAAGCCCATAAGAAGTCTTGCAAAGCTAGGTTTTGATGGAGGCTTATAAATAGAGTTCAACTTGAACTCAAAATAAAACACTCTTGCACTCAAACCCTAGCCGTCCCCAACCCTAGCCTCCACCTAGTCCTGCGCCGCCAACCTTTGCCGCCGCCGCCGCCCCTTGGTCGTGAGCTACTCTGCGCCGCCGCCTCTCTCTCTTATTCTTCCTGTGCTAGATCTTGCTCTGCAAGTAGATCTAGACATCCTTTTACTGACAACCTTCAAGATCCAGTTCGTAACCTAAGACTCGAAGGTGTCACAACAATCCAACTGGTGTGGATCAACTCTGGAGGTGAGATAATTGGATCACTGTCTGTGAATCAGAAATAAAACCGGAGGTTGCCACCACCTTGCTTGTGGTGAGGTGAAAATCGCATACCCCCTTTAATTTTGTATTGTTTGTGTTTTGATTCAACCTATTTGCATATATAAGATGGATCTATGATTTATGGGGCTGATGGGTATCTTGGAATATTTAAAATTCCGCAATTCTGTTGATCTGTCAATCGAGATATCTAAACATCTCGAGCATCGGCTTCTTCAAGGACTTTCTTGAAGTATAGTTCCTTCGAGATCGCTTGGAATAATGTCGTTGGGGTCGCTTCCCGATGTCCTCGATTGGATCGGGGTGTGAACAATGGTTGCTACAAAGAATGGGCATAGCAATCATTGTTCACATATGAAGATCTTAGATCGGTTAAGAGTCCTGGAGATGGACTCCGATCCAGCTCTACTCCGTTCCGCCGTATGTCTGTGGATGTGTGCCACGTGACGAGTGAATTACACGAAGAACCTTTGCTTAGCTCTGCATCTTATGCCGTCTCTTGTAGATCGAACATGCTCAATTTAGCTCGAATTTGTAGTTGGGTAGGAGTGAATGTATTATTCTTTTAAAGCTCGAATTTCGCTATTTCACTCGAAAATTTATTTGGAATTTGTCAGAAGAATGAATAAAGATTTTGTTTCCTGCTTATCTTCGTTGCATGTTTTCTCGGCTTCGTTGTATGTTTTCTTGACTTCATTGGTCGAATAACATATATAAAACGACTAGGGTGATTGTAGCTAACTTGTGTAATTAGCTTGAAGTTATTGAAAACTTTTCGTTCGAAAATAAATTCCATGGGCGATTGAATAACCTTCGAAATAGATTGCAACTTTAAAGACTTATAACCCATTACTGTCGTACCAATCAAATTCACAATCATTTTATCGATCACGGGGTCGGCTCCATTTGAAGTAGTTATCGAACGGGAAGGTCGAATTAATTCGGTATTGATGGGGGCTATTTCGCACCCTACATACTACTCGGATCGAATGAAGAAGATAAGATCGATTCGACCAATTCAAACAGATCGGGATCATCTTATTGACCCAGCCAAGTGCAGCTCGCTTCGATAGAAGATTATATTCCGGACTCAAGAAGGATATTTGGGCCGAGTCCTTTTAGGACTATGTTTCCTTGTAACGCTAGGTTTAAAATTATATAAATACCTAGTTAATCATTGTATTTGGACAACGACAAAATTCCTGAACTCTAAGAATACAGGATTTAACACTGCTTACAACAGCACAACTCAATAATATTCAATATTTTTTACAGAGCTTTTTACCTTCATATCGGTGTGTTCTTAGCATTGTTTTGTGGTTTTACTTCTTGTTCTTGAATATTACATTTCTTTGTAACCGATCCATCCGGAATAAAGTAACAGAGCCCTATATAACATATACCAATTTACTGATATTCAATTAACCCGACGAAATCCGGCTAAATCAGTTGGCGCCCACCGTGGGGCTACGTTAATTATTCGATCGACACATGGCTCGCCCAAGGAAAAGCGCTCGCATTGGAGCAAGAAGTAATACAACCACTGGCCACAACACATCTGAAGATCCACAAGACAACAACGATAACAACATTCCCAACACCAATGAAAATCTCCCAGATACCCGTTCCCATCAGCAGGAACACCAAGGAGGTCTTACCGGTACAATACCGGAAGAACCGGAACTCCTCGAAATACCCGTTCCTCTCCCAGGCGCTCAGGAAAAACTAAGACAAATAGCAATGCTCTTCAAATCACTCTCTCCCGAAGAATTGCTAGTTTTAGACCAAATTCCTCGAAACGTTACGGCTCCCAGGACAACTCCTGCACCAGGAATACCAAGGCCAAACGAACAAACCTCTCAACAAGCGGACAGCCCAGCAAGTGAGCGACGCTCGCTACACAGCCCACAGCAGGGCAATTCTAAACCCTCCGATAACCATCCCCGAAGGAAACCAGGTCGAAGAAGGCCACAGGCGGGTCGCAGCGGATCGAAGGAACGAACAATAATCCCTATCGAGGATGACGTAGATGATGCTATCCCAGATCGACCACGAGCGACTCTCGGAAAGAGAAATCGAGAGAATAGTACAGGAACGACTGGAGCAACGCCTACGATCTGTTCAAAACCCGTGGACCCGAACCGCGGAACTCCAGGAGAGCCTTGCAGCATGTTCTCCCTTCTGCAGAGAAATAAAAGAAGCGCAATCCATTGGACAGGTCCCGGGTAGACTACCCCGATATGACGGAACCACCGACCCGGATGATTATATTTTTAGCTTCACTAATATAATGAATTTATATGCCCACTCTGCCGAATTCACCGCCAAGTTAATGGTGACCACATTTGAGGGCCTAGCGTTGGATTGGTTCGCAAAACAACCTGCCAACTCCATATTCAGTTTCCGGGAATTATGCAATAAATTGACGCAGCAGTTTGCCAGTCAGAAAAGGCAAAAACTCCCGATGAGCTACCTAGGAACCATACATCAACAAGAAGGGGAATCCCTGAGGAACTGGTTGGCGAGATTTAATGTAGAACTACTCAAGATCGATTCTCCGAATATCGATTACATAATTTCTATTCTCTTTGACCTCACAAAAAACAGGCAGTTCGGAAACGCTCTTAGTAGAAAGCAACCAAGAACGTTTGCCGACATCATGAGCTTGGCGTCTAAATATATGACCCAAGAGGAGATGAATTCCTTGAAGGACAAAAACAAAAATAAAGCCACAGCTTCGGGCTCTAAACGACATGACAGGATTCCTGACCAAAGGTCCGTGGATTATGAGCGATCTATCAGAAAAGGTAACGTATTCCAACGATTGGAATACAGCAAAACCGACCGAGAAAGGCAACCTAATTTCTATCAAAAACCAAGAAACCCTGAACAACCAATCAGAAGCAGGGTGAATCAAGTGGAACACCCAAGGTTAAATGCTCCAATGGAAGAAATATTGGAAGTTCTAGAAAGGAATAACTGGATTCCCGAGGCGAGGAAAATCGCTCAGCCAAGACCAGGGTCTCGAAACTACGATCAATACTGTAAGTACCATAGGGCACATGGACATCGAACGGAGAATTGTTTTCACCTTAAGAGAGAAGTTGAAAAACTGATCGAACAAGGAAAATTAGACGAATACATAGAGCGAGATAATCGCAAAAGGGAAAGAAGTAGAAGCCCTCGGAACGGTAATCAAAGGAGAAGTTCTCATCGAAGGTCGCCTGAACGTCGACCTACTCAGGAGTTGAATCACGACCAGATCAATGGGACTATCCATACTATATCCGGAGGACCCGCGGGTGGAGATAGTCGTAACGCACGACGAAGGACAGCCCGATCCTTAATTGGAAATTCTAAATATCCAAAAGAAATATGGACTCTGGAAAACAGGCCGACAAATCACCAGCCGATCAGCTTTAACGAAGGCGAAGCACCTAAAAACATCATTTGGGACACAAAAGAGGATAACCCCGATTTTCCTATGGTAGTATCGTTAGAGATAGCGAATTATAATGTAAGAAGAATCCTAATCGATAATGGAAGCTCAGCAAATATCATCTCCCAGGAGGTTTTAGCCCAAATGAACTTGGGACAAATAAACCTACAAAAAGTAGCTACGCCGTTAGTAGGCTTTGGAGGGTCCGAGATCATCCCCAGCGGAACAATATCTTTCAGTGTGTCACTTGGAAAGAAACCACTTCAGACAGTGAAGTTAGTAAAATTCCTAGTGGTAGAAACACCCTTCGCTTATAACGCTATATTAGGGCGACCAGCCCTTAACCTTTTCCGAGCTGTAGTCTCTACCTATCATCAGAAGATAAAGTTTCCGACCGATATGGGCATCGGAGAAATAACGAACGACCACTGTATGGCGTGGGATTGCTACAGCACATCGTTAACTTTGAAAGAACACCCTAAGTCTATTACTCCGAGCAAGAGAAAGATCGAAGACGGTCTCATTAGAAATGAGGTTGAAATTCCTAATATTGATCGATTAGATAAAAAGGGAAAAGAACCATTAGACTTATCCTTGAAACCCCCAGAACATAAAGATATAATCCTGGTAGAAGGCGACTCGTCGAAAACAACAAGAATAGGAACAGAACTGAGCAAAGAAGGGGAAATAATGTTAATCGACTTCCTCAGAGACAATGCCGACGTCTTCGCCTGGAGCGCGAATGACATTGAAGGAATCGATCCTCGGGTAATCAAGCATACCCTAAAAATTGACCCTTCAGCAAAACCCGCCAGACAGAAGAAGAGAAATCATGGACCAGTAAAAGATAAAATTATCAAAGCCGAGGTAGAAAGACTGCTTGAAGCAAAACAAATCCGAGAAATACATTTCTCGGAATGGCTATGTAATGTTGTACTAGTAGCAAAAGGGGATAAAAAGGACAACAAATGGAGAATGTGTAATGATTTCACCGACCTTAACAAGTTATGTCCGCGCGACCCATACCCCCTCCCAAGGATTGACTTATTGGTCGACTCGACCGCTGGCTTCGCGATATTCAGCATGATGGACGCCTTCCAAGGGTTTTACCAAATATACATGGACGAGCGGGATCAAGAGAAGACCGCGTTCATAACTGAGCAGGGAGTATACTGCTTTATTGTAATGCCATTCGGATTAAGGAATGCCGGGGCTACTTACCAAAGGTTAGTAAACCTAATGTTCAGAGAATTAATCGGAGAAATAATGGAAGTCTATGTAGACGACATGTTAATCAAAAGTATGAATGAAGCGGATCACGTGAAACATCTAGATCGATGTTTCCAAATCCTAAGAAAATACCGTATGAAGTTGAACCCTGCGAAATGCACCTTCGGTGTTAAGTCAGGAAAATTTTTGGGATACTTGGTACACCAGCGAGGAATAGAAGCCAACCCAGAGAAAATTCGAGCCATAATTGAATTGAAACCTCCCAAAACCATCTCTCAAGTACAAAGCTTGGTTGGGAAAATCGTAGCATTGAATAGATTCATATCAAAATCTGCCGACAGAAGCTTGCCCTTTTTCCAAATGCTTCGAAAAGCAAAAAACTTCGCTTGGACCGAAGAATGCGAACGAGCCTTCGAACAACTCAAAGAATATTTGACGACACCACCGATGTTAGCCAAACCAACGGAAGGGGAACCGTTGTATATCTACATCTCCATCTCCGATACGGCCATTAGTTCAGTACTAATTAAGATAGAGGGCTCAGAGCATAAGCCTGTCTATTATCTCAGCAAGTTATTGCAAGGGGCGGAGAAGAATTACTTGGAAATAGAAAAATTCACGCTAGCCTTAGTAGTGGCTGCACGAAAACTTCGACCTTACTTTTTAACTTACAAAATAGTGGTTTTGACAAATCAACCGCTAAGACAAGTCTTAGCAAAACCAGAAGCCTCAGGAAGACTAATTAAATGGGCGATCGAACTAGGCCAGTTCGAGATCGATTACAAACCAAGAATCGCAATTAAGGCACAAGTGTTGGCTGATTTTATATTAGAAACACCGACACAGACAACTGAATCATCAAGCAGCCTCAACGACGATGTCTTGATCATAGAAGATCAAACTTGGTTAATGCATGTCGACGGTGCTTCGTGCCGAGAAGGAGGAGGCGCCGGAATCAACTTCACCGGACCGAATAAGGAAGATTTGAATTACGCAATAACATTGGACTTCGTTGTAACAAACAATGAAGCTGAATATGAAGCATTGATTGCGGGAATGGAAATGGCGATTAAGGCCAATATAAGAAGTCTTAAAGTATTAACTGATTCAGAGTTAGTACAAAGACAAATTGAAGGCCTATACGAGGCTAAAGAATTCAATATGGTCAAATACCTCGCCAAAGTGAAAACACTAGCTAAAAAATTTGAAAGCTTCGGTATTCAGAACATTCCGCGTTCGGAAAATAAATGGGCCGACCAGCTATCAAAGTTCACAGGATCCCATGACGGAAAGACCGAACGGGTAATCAACTGGTTGATCTCTAATACGCCGGCAATCGATATCGATGAAACACCGGTAGTCGATATAATGGAAATCGAAGAAGTCGAAGAAAACTGGATGACCCCGATGATAGACTATCTTCGAGAAGGAAAATTACCACATGACCTAAATGAAGCTCAGAAAATAAGATATCGAGCTCCAAAGTATACACTTGTAGAAGGAAAACTCCACCGAAGATCAGTATCAGGAATTCTTCTGAAATGCGTCTCTGAATCACAAACCATTGATATACTACGAGAAATACACGAAGGAGATGCAGGAAATCACAGCGGATCAAGGGCATTGGCCTTAAAATGTCTCAGGACAGGTTACTATTGGCCTACCATCAATAAAGATGCCACTCGATATGTCCAAGAATGTCATCACTGCCAGATCCATGCTAACATATGTCATCGACCAGCAGAAAACATGCATCCAATTCCAGTATGTTGGCCTTTCGATCAATGGGGAATGGACATCGTGGGGCCATTCCCGGCGGCCAGATCCAAAAAAGCTTACGTCCTGGTCGCTGTAGAATATTTCAGCAAATGGATAGAATGCATCGCCCTCGCACGAATAACTCAATTCCAAGTGATCAACTTCCTATGGAAGTTCATAGTTTGTCGATTTGGCATCCCAAGGATCCTAATTTCCGATAATGGAACCCAATTCGCGGGAAAACAAGTAATAGAATGGTGTTCGAAAATGGGAATTCAACAAAATTTCACTTCGGTCGGGCATCCAAGAGCGAACGGACAAACCGAAGTAGCAAACCGAGAAATAATAAAATCTTTGGAAAAAAGATTAGGATCGACCAAAGGAAAATGGCTTGATGAACTCCCAGGAGTACTATGGGCTAATCGAACCACAGTAAGGAGCTCAACCGGGGAAACCCCATTTAGCTTAGTATATGGGTCGGAGGCTGTTATTCCTGTTGAAACCTTAATCCCAACGCCAAGAATAGAGATGTTCGATGATCAAGAAAATGAAAAGGCGAGAGAAAATGACATTGATTTAACAGAAGCCTTAAGAGATAAAGCTGTCGTACGCCTACAAGCCACTAAAGTAAATATGGAGAAAGCATACAATCAAAAAGTACGCATCCGAACTTTCAAAGAAGGAGACTTGGTCTTGAAAAAGGTAGAAGTATCCAAGCATGTGGGAAAGTTACAACAAAATTGGGATGGACCTTACATCGTCATTGGCGTAGGAAAGAAAGGTTCATACAAAATTGCACACTTGGATGGAACAGCCTTACCAAGAACCTGGAATGCGGTCAACCTTAGGAAATATTATGGTAAATAAATTTAGCAGATTATACTGCATTGTTTTATTTTATTTTATCAAGTTTTAATCCTTGTAACAAAGGCCTTAGCCTACAGTTCAATTAGTAAATATTTTTAGCATTTTCTATACATCGATTATTTCGGTTAACGCTCCTTGGAATTACACTATCATATTGATACAAATTAGAACGAAACGAGTCGAGTATACATTAATCCGCTCAATAAACACTCCTCGGTCTATATCAACGACAAAAAGGACTCTTTGGTGATAAACCTAAGTCTAAATTATAACGAGTTGAGTAAACATCGATCCGCTCGATAAAAACTCCTCGATATATCTTCAACAATCAAAAAGACTTTCTGGGTTAAAAACCTAAGTCTAATCAAAACGAGTTGAGTAAACATCGATCCGCTCGATAAAAACTCCTCGATATATCTTCAACGATCAAAAAGACTTTTTGGGTTAAAAACCTAAGTCTAAACAAAACGAATTGAGTAAACATCGATCCGCTCGATAAAAACTCCTCGATATATCTTCAACGATCAAAAAGGCTTTTTGGTACAAAAAAAAAAACCTAAGTCTAATCAAAATGAGTTGAGTAAACATCGATCCGCTCGACAAAAACTCCTCGATATATCTTCAACGATCAAAAAGGACTTTTGGGTTAAAAAACCTAAGTCTAATCAAAACGAGTTGAGTAAACATCGATCCGCTCGATAAAAACTCCTCGATATATGTTCAACGATCAAAAAGACTTTTTGGGTTAAAAACCTAAGTCTAATCAGAAAGAGTCGAGTAAACATCGATCCGCTCGATAAAAACTCCTCGATACGTATCCAACATCCTAAAAGGACTGTTGGGTTAAAAACCTAAGTCTAATCAAAACGAGTTGAGTAAACATCGATCCGCTCGATAAAAACTCCTCGATACGTATCCAACATCCTAAAAAGACTTTGGGGTTAAAAACCTAAGTCTAATAAAAAAGAGTCGAGTATACATTGATCCGCTCAATAAAAACTCCTTGGTATATTTACAACGATTGGAAAAATTTCAGCTGATAAAAACCTAAGTCTAAATTGTAACAAGTTGAGTAAACATTGATCCGCTCAATAAACACTCCTCGATCTATTCCTAACGATCTAAAAGATCTGCTGATACTCCTAAAGTTTTGAAGATGAATCAAGTATGACTCCATCTGCTCGGAAATTGCTCCTCATAAATAAAAAATATGACTGAATCAACGACAAAGAAGATGCAAGGGATAAAAGTAATATTTTATTCATCAAATCAATTACATACAAAAGTCCTACGTTACAAAGGTCTATATACTACTTAAAGATCATTACAATGATTTAGATGAAATGATCCTATAAGATCGGCGATCTTCACGACAATGTCCACGGAAACACCAATCTCCTCCCTAGAATCTTGTCGATTATAATAAACCACCTAAGAAGCACGCTGCTCAGAATGGTCGACTTCTTTGGTTCGATGGCCAGGCTCTGAAGATCAAATGTTCCTCCAGACGAAATGAGCATTACCAGCCAGATAAACCGGCAATACTCATTCACCCATAATGAGACACTGCTTGTATAATGGGGTAGACTTTTACTCTGAAGCAGCATCTCTTTGGATGAGTCGTAAAGGATAAAATTTACCAGCGCAACCCAGTAGACGACCAATCCGGAGGTAACATCCAAGAATAAGGATGCCTGGTAAGTATGAACCCCCCATGTGCAAACAGAAACCAAGGACCTCTAATTGGTGAAAACAACATTTGAGGCCTCATGGGACCCGTTAGTACAAGGAAGGGCTGACATGGGACCCGTCAGTACAAGGTAGATGAACATCAAGTTATTACAGACTGAATCACGATAATGTGACTTTTTGAATATTATGGGATCTGAAGGCAAAACAAAATCTAAGGAAACTGAGATCTCCATCCTTTTTGAGAAATGACAAATGGAATATGCAAACCGTCTCCCTATTTATAGGGATAGACTCAAACAATCCAACGGCTAAAAAAGCATTTGATCAACGGACACAGATGCGACCCCTGGACTCCCCGCAATAAATGCTAGTAAGTTGGAACGGCACTATCTAATCGCCTCAAACTAGTCGACAACAAAAGAGGCCATAGATCGAAACGATCAAACCTTAAAAAGCTTTGGATTAGACATACCGGCACAATCATACTTCATGGTCGATGGCTTAAAACCCTAGAATCCACAAACGAAGTCATACAAGCTTTAAAATCGCAGCGAAAAGGACAGTTGCTCGATAAAAGATAAAAGGCCAAACCCTTCACCATACGAGGGATGTCACTGCCTCATACATCATATGGATGACCATTGACTAAGACATACAGGAACTCCTCTGGAATCCAAGATATCTGATATAGAAATCAGGAGAATAGTCCTCCTTATTCAAAACAGCAAGGACGTAACTGCCTAACATACCAGAGAATTGCTTAAGGAGGTCTGAACAGGTCAGATCTGACTAAGACTTCTACAATTTCCAATTCCTCCCATATCAAAGATATGCTATAAACGAAACATTGGTTGAAGAACAAGTAGTTCGAAGTTGATAATGAGAAACATAAAGCTTTGGGGATACTGAAAGGGTTATTTTCTCTTAGTCTTATGAAAAGAAAAGAAGAGTTCAACAAAAGGTATAAAAAGCCTCCTTATATAAAAGTTTGTGTCACAAAAGGACAATTTTACAAGGCAAGGATTGAACATCGACCAAAATGCTGAACGTTCCTTAACAGCAATTCAATCGACTATCCAATACGAATAAACCTACTATTTGCATGATTATGCGCAAACATGATTTTGAATATAACCCAAGGGACTATACTGGGTTGATCAACAAAGATTTGATTTGCAGAGCAAACATCAAGATCAAGCTAGCTTTTCTCTATCCTAAATATTCTCCGCAAAGATCAATTTCAGATACGTGTGCTAAACAATTCTGATTATTTCATGATGATTATATTTATGCATAAAGGCAAAATGTGCATAACAAGGAGAAGAAAATAGATATAGGCAAGAATCTGCCTACAAGAAGGTCATAATTTCCAATTTAGTATTTTTCCCATTACAAAAAAATTTTCAGCCCAAACATATGCACAAAAGTTGGGCACCAAAAAAAAAAAAAAAAAAAAAAGAGACAGTCCAAGGTCTGCCAGGTCAAATAAAGATCACTGAGAAGAATCGCCAGAGGGGCGACCAGCTGAGATAGGCCTCCGAGGAGTCAGGTTACCAGCAAACGCCATCAACTCCTCCTGACGCTTGAGATAACCGGCATCAAAACCGTCCTCATAAGCCTGCTGACGAGATCCCTCTGCCGAAGCGGCGGCCTGAACTAAGTCACCTTTCTCTTTCTCAAGAACAACTTTGTCAGCCTCTAATTTTTGGAGGTCATCTTGGGCAAGCTGCAGTTGCAAAGACAGCCCTGCGGCTTTAGCTTTTTCTGACTCCAACTGACCTTGATGAGCTCTCCGACTACTCCACAGTTCGTCATTTTGCACACCCAGCTGAAGTGCAAAATATTTGGCCTACAAAGAAAAACAATGAGAAAAATCCTCTCAAGACATGAAAGCCGAAATAAAAATAGGGGAAATTATCGAAAGATATGTCTACCTGCTCGCACATCTTAACAAGAGACTGGACAAGGCGTACATTTGAAGTACCCTCAAGTTTCTTCAGCTCACCAGGCAAAATGGTGCTCAAACCCAGATCCCAGGACAAAGCATCAGGCTCAATTGAGCCAGGCAATTCACTACTAGAAGGAACACCGTCAGGCCGCGGAGTCTCTGACAACATAATATCTTTGACCTGCTCGAGAATACAACGATCATCTAACAGACGAGGAGATTCTCTCTCGTTGGGTCTAACAGAGGTCTCCTTGCCCGAAGCCGAAATAACGGTTCGACGACCAGACCTCGACCCAAACCGACCCCCAGAAGGTCCCCCAGATTCAAAAGAAGCAGTCGTTACAGTGGTATCATGAAACAAATATTCAGGACAATCTTGCAAAATAGATTGCGTTACGGAAGGATTAACAGGAAAACCATCTCCAACTTGCCCTTCACTGGAAGTCAGGGCAGTAGAAGTAGAAAGAGGAAGGGAACTAACAAAATCCCCTCCATGAGACCCATGCTCATAAGAAGAAAAACCTGAAGAAACAGGTGTGTCGTAAACATGCTCCATGTTGGATGGATCCCCAAAAGCTAATCGACCAGGGGAAGGCCTACTACCTACCCCGGTGGAAGAAGGAAAATTTGGTTGAAGAAGCGACGAACTAACTTCTGAAAAAGGTTGGGACGTGATAGCAGGACTATCGATCATCGAACTACTAATCAAGGACGAACGAGGAGGCTCCATCGAAGGCCCGTCTCTTCGAGATTTTTTCGATCTGTTATCCCGGGCGCCCTCACGGGAAGGTCGCTTCGAAGTATTACCAAAAAGGTTACTCATGATCGGATTATGGAAAAATACAAATTAATATCGAGAAAGCTTATCGACTAGCTAAAGAAAGAGTATTCTGTTAAAAGAGGAGTATAGCAGTAAAAAACAAGTCAAGTTTTTACCTTTCGTATTTATACTACACGAAAGGACGCGACAGACCTAGAGAAAGGGCGCGAACTAGGAAAACTGACCTGGGAGCAAACGCTAGAATTTGAAAAGACACACACATAATGATTACGGCAAATAAATGACTTGTCTGAATTATTACGGCGAATGTGAAAAGACACGACTGTCAGAATACGAAACGTTTAGCGTACAAAGTAAGGAAAGCTAAAGTTACAATTAAAACCTACGAATGAATAATTACAAAGATTATTTCAAAAATAAATCGCTATTTCAAGAAGCCTGGTCGCTATCCGGAATCTTCTGTTCGCTACCGACGTCCTCAGTCATGCATATATCGTCTTCTTCTTCTTCGTTTTCTGGATCGATAAAAGTATTATCGAGCTCATCGTTAACATCAGAAGGAGGAATCGGCAATGGATTTCCAAATTCTTCGACAAGGTGAGCCAGAGGAAAACCTTGATATACGACATCGGGAACCTCGGAAGAAGAATAAAGTTTGCCATAGCGATTCAACCGAATGTGCGCCGCCTTAAAATACTCATTTCGACGGTCGTCGATCATCTCTAAAGCGACCAGCTGATGAATCGCCATCTTAAAAGTATTCTCAAGAAGAGGACCGACCATCCGATACACCAACGCCGTATGAACAGGAGAATTAAGGAATTCACGAACGACTCTTTCATCAGGATTCCTACCATATCGATCCTTAAGCCCACTAAGTGGGACATCCTTTTCGTACTCCTCTAAAGAAGTTTCAAGGTTTGATACCTGAGATTCAAGCTCACTAATTCGAGTCGTGCTCTGTATCTGCAATTCCTCTAACTTTCTAGCCATTTGATTGGCCTGCTCTTGAGCACGAGAAACCTCCATCACCCTGTCTATCATTTCTTGATCTTCGGTCTCGGTAGCACGAGTCTCTACAATGGGAACGGAAGAAGATGTTGAGGGACCAACCTCTGAACCGGAGGATTTATGAAGTAAAGCTTTATACTTCTCCTCCAGGAACTCGCACTGTTGTTTCCAAAGTGCATTTTCATAGGCGTATGACGCGAGACAAGTTTTAGTCTGGAAGAACAAAGAGAGCAAGAAAAAGAGATGGATTAGTAAATTAAGGAAGACCCTTAAAATTATCTGTCAATATGATTGAAGGAAAAAGATATCACCTTCTCAGCATAAAGAGAAGCTCGCTGGAATTTCTCCAGAGGATCCTTATGAAGAAGCTTATTGAGATCGCGAGTAAAAACGCCAGACAAAAGAACACGGGTCGCCTTATCGACCGCGTTCTCACTATCATCATGAACAAGAGAATCCTTCTCGGAATAACCAGCGGCCCTCCTTCCCTCTAAATGATCCTCGATCATTTCGACCAGAGTAGGTTTTGGATGTTTATCTCCGAGTAAAGAAAGGTCGTCACCCGAACGTCCATAGTAACTCCTTTTTCTACCCACTGGATTATTAGTAGGATGAGGCATTGACCAGCTGCGACATCCTCGAATGCCCAAAGAGGATCTAAGATGAAGAGAAGGATAACCAGATCCCATGCCCTGACGAATAGGGGACTCACGAGAAGAATCTGGAGATTCCTCTCTATTCTCCTCAGATTCATGACCCAACTCCAGCTTCCTTTTTCGCGACGCTCTCTGCTCGATAGGGGCGTTCTCTACGGATTTGGAAGATTTCGACAGCACCATTTTTCCCTTCAAAGAATGTCGAGAGTTTTCTACCACATGGGCTGAAAAAGAAAACAAAATAAAAGTTAGTTTCTCCGTATAAAAGGTATAGTTACAGCACTATGATAAAATAAAGTACTAACCAAGAGGATCAGATGATGAACTGATGGGAAAGTTATGAACACTTAACCCCGCCTTACGAAGGAAAGCCTCCCCGATCAGAATAGCGCTTTGATATTTGTTTGCACGCATTTCGGGGATCTCAGTAATAAACTGTACATCGTCAGGAACAAGTTCACCAGTCGGTAAGCGACCTCCAGGAATCCAACTGGAACCATGATCCCATGAAAAAGGCATGGTCGAACCATCCGCCAAACAAATAGTAGACGGAGGACGAACAAAGAAGAAATGAGATTTCCATGAAGGATTACTAGAAACAGGGGCGTCAAAGATTGCTCGACTAGGCCGCTGACTAGCGAAGAAATATCCACGATTTGAAGAGCTAGAAATATTGAAACGGAAAAGTTGCGTAAAATTACGAAAAGAAGGTTTAAACCCCTTTGCGATCATCAAAACGGAAAAAACAAACCACAAAAGCAACGGAATTTGGAACCAGCTGTGTCAAGCACACACTGAAAGTTTTCAAAACTTCGAGAAAGAGGGGAGACAAAGGAAGACGCAGTCCGCTATTGAAGTGAGCCGTATAAAAGGCTCGACATCCCTCCGGGGGAGACGTGACCCTATCAGTAGGGGAAGGAAGAATTATCTCAGAACCTTCCGAAAAATATTTGGTATAATTATTCACAACCTCCGGGAATGTTTCCACCGTATAGGCACAAGCTACGTCCTCAATTGGTTCAGAAATCTGAGGAACAGTACCTTTGCCCTTTTTGGCTCGGGCAGCCACATCTGCATCAGAAAGGATTCGTACCTTGAAAGTATCTTCTACAGGGACGACGAAGTCAGATACTGTAGTTTGTTCACGCAAAGGATTAGAATGCAACTCCTCCTCATTATCGGGGGCGACGATCTCTCTAGAAGAGGAAGAAGATCTTCTTACAAAAGCCATGTATTCTGGTTCTCGGAAAATGAAGGTCGATAAAAGGAAAAATTTTATGAGATGAACGACTAATCAGGAAAATGATTACAAAGTTGTAAGGAAGTATAAAAGAGAAATGGCGAACTCAAAAGTCACCTATTTATAATAAAATGAGACAAGACGTTTCGAACTCATCGCAGCTACTCATATTCCCGCCAAAAACGGAAGGATACGAAAGGCCTCCTGAATAGACGCGTGGCGATTCGTAATCGAACAGAGAAAACGACTATCTATGATGTGTAGCACTCTTTTCCTTACTTAAGATTTTTTCCCACAGGGTTTTTTCTTAAGAAAGGTTTTTAACGAGGCTCCATTCATAGAAAACAAACAGTCGTAAAGATTCATCTACTTCTACGAGCTTCTATTATCTATACGCTCGAAGAAGTGAGGGAGTACTGATGGGGGCTATTTCACACCCTACATACTACTCGGATCGAATGAAGAAGATAAGATCGATTCGACCAATTCAAACAGATCGAGATCATCTTATTGACCCAGCCAAGTGCAGCTCGCTTCGATAGAAGATTATATTCCGGACTCAAGAAGGATATTTGGGCCGAGTCCTTTTAGGACTATGTTTCCTTGTAACGCTAGGTTTAAAATTATATAAATACCTAGTTAATCATTGTATTTGGACAACGACAAAATTCCTGAACTCTAAGAATACAGGATTTAACACTGCTTACAACAGCACAACTCAATAATATTCAATATTTTTTACAGAGCTTTTTACCTTCATATCGGTGTGTTCTTAGCATTGTTTTGTGGTTTTACTTCTTGTTCTTGAATATTACTTTTCTTTGTAACCGATCCATCTGGAATAAAGTAACAGAGCCCTATATAACATATATATAAATATCGAAAACCCCCCCGATATTACCAATTTACTGATATTCAATTAACCCGACGAAATCCGGCTAAATCAGGTATCGGTTGATCGAGTAAAGTATCTGACAAACTTTTTCCTCGACCATTTATATAGCTCTGATGCTTAATTGGATAAATAATGGGAATAATTGATAATGAATGGATCGATAATCTGGAAGGTAAATTTGTAACAAATACATCAATAATTGATCGATAAGAGTATAGAACAATGATATTTCATCTTATCTTCGAGATTGTTTGATTTAATCTTTGATGTTCCATACATAAATTCGATCTAAGGGGCGCAACAACTGCTTTCATCCTTAGTCGATTTTAAATTGGTCATAGCAACAGCTTTCACCCTTTTCGTTTTTTATCGGTCATAGCAATAGCTTTCACCTAAGGGTCGTAGTAACAGCTTTCACCCTTTTCATTTTGATCGGTCATAGCAATAGCTTTCACCTGAGGGTCGTAGCAACAACTTTCACCCTTTTCATTTTTATCGGTCATAGCAATAGATTTCACCTCAGGGTCGTAGCAACATCTTTCACCCTTTTCATTATTTATCGGTCATAGCAATAGCTTTCACCTGAGGGTCGTAGTAACATCTTTCACCCTTTTCATTTTTATCGGTCATAGCAATAGCTTTCACCTGAGGGTCGTAGCAACAGCTTTCACCCTTTTCATTTTTATCGGTCATAGCAATAGCTTTCACCTTAGGGTCGTAGCAACAACTTTCACCCTTTTCATTTTTATCGGTCATAGAAATAGCTTTCACCTGAGGGTCGTAGCAACAACTTTCACCCTTTTCGTTTTTTATCGGTCATAGCAATAGCTTTCACCTAAGGGTCGTAGCAACAACTTTCACCCTTTTCATTTTTATCGGTCATAGCAATAGATTTCACCTTAGGGTCGTAGCAACATCTTTCACCCTTTTCATTTTTATCGGTCATAGCAATAGCTTTCACCTGAGGGTCATAGCAACAGCTATCACCCTTTTCATTTTTATCGGTCATAGCAATAGCTTTTACCTGAGGGTCGTAGCAACACCTTTCACCCTTTTCATTTTTATCGGTCATAGCAATAACTTTCACCTGAGGGTCGTAGCAACAACTTTCCCCCTTTTCATTTTATCGGTCGTAGCAATAGCTTTCACCTAAGGGTCGTAGCAACAACTTTCACCCTTTTCATTTTTATCGGTCATAGCAATAACTTTCACCTGAGTGTCGTAGCAACAATTTTCACCCTTTTTTCGTTATCTCGAACTAAAGGGGAATAGCAATGGCTTTCACCCCTAGTCGATTTTTGAAGAGAGACCGAGTGCCCATTCCAAAGTTAATATATAGCTTATAAAGATACATAGAATAGATGAGAGAATTTTGATAATATAAATATTGATTCTTTTCGATAATAGAAGACACTAGATTCCCATGAAGAATAAAGATCGATAGATATTCCGAGAAACCAAATACATAATTTCCATTTCCCGCAATGCTTCCTAAGATTGACGGCATTCCATGTTCGGGGAAGGATTTCCCCATTTTTATAAGTAACTTAATGTGAGCCTTTCTCCTCAATCTCGATCACAACATGGAGACAAGCGAAATCGAGTTGCAATTTTCCTTCCATGTTTTGAAATCTGTATCTTACTCAAGACTAAGTCATCGACTCTGAAGGCTCGGATCTCGACCTTCTGGTCGTATATTTTCCTTTGTATTACTTTGAATCAGAATATCGTCCCGGGTATAGTTGGAATAGTTTCTTACTATTGAGCCATTCAAGATAGATTAGTCGAGCTCGTTGTAGACTAAATTATGCACTCTAGCTACGCGAATAGACTCTCCTCGAATGTACGTATCTTGCCTCGTAGTAGACATTTTTCGATCTAACACCCAAATAAGGCTCACGGTGGGCGCCAATTGATCTTACGCATTTTCGTAGGAGATCAAAGTGTGATTTAATCGAGCCACAATGCAATATATATAAAGGAGAAGATCAATAATATGTATATTCCCATCGTGAGTGTACAATTTACAAGGGTCCTATTCGAGCGCTATAGGATGTCGTACAAGCTAGAGGCTAAATACTTTCAAGGAATGACGTCTAATATAATCTCCTATATTTGTCCGAGCAGGATTATCGAGCCGGGGGTGCGTGGAAAAAATGTGTGTGTTGTCATAAATGCTTGTGGTATTTATAGTAGAGGTGGTGTGCCAGCTGGTCCATCCTTAGGAGAACATTTCTCAGCCCACAGACTTGGGCCTGGGATCGGCCCATTACTGATTTTCAACCAGGGGTCATTCTAGAGGTCGGATTGTCCTGTCACATCCAGAGATCGATTTTAGGGTTATGAGGCCGGGATTCGCGACCTTCTTCTGTATTAACCCAGCACGAGATCCACAATGTAGAGAATCCGAAGTATCCCTCATCAGAAGCCAATAACACAAGATCTTGTGATTGGTCTAGTGGAAGGGACCAGTCGCTACAAAGTAGCGAACTCAGGTTCGAATTCCTGTTGGGAGAGGTACCCACATTAATGTGCCAAACCCGCCTCGAAAGGGATTAAACCCTTGGAAAACCAAAAAAAAATAAGCAATTTCTATTATAGAAACTTCTTTCATGACTATCTCTTCAAAATACTTAAGTATTTAAAATGAGATATCCAATATTATTGTATTAATAACTCACTCAATCACGTGCAAGGCGAAGCATGCGGTGTGTGGCGTGCGAGCTTGGATTCTTTTGTTCTAGTTTATAGTCCAAAGATTTTTTCGTAAATACCTAAGTTTTTAAAATGAGATATCCAATATTATTGTATTTATAACTCACTCAATCACGTGCAAGGTGAAGCGTGCCGTGTGCAGCGTGCGAGCTTGGGACTTCATCAAGTGGGTTTTTCTTCTAAGTGATGAGTGAGTCTGGAATTAGAAGGATTAATCTCACTTTTGATCTCACAATGATAGATCAATTTAACCTACTCCTTTGTTTTGCCGGTAGAAAGAAAGTTCGAGAACTTAGATTTCGTGATGGTGATTATACCAATGAAGGGCTTAACATCCCAAGTGAACTTTGTGAAACACTAGAATCACTAACCATAGAGTTTCACGACAACATTTCTTTACGTGTAGCAAAAGCTTTTAGCAGTCTCAAATGTCTTTTCTTGAGCGGGGTTGTCATGTAGGGTGATACTGCGGAGAAATTTTTCTCGTGTGATTGTGTAGAACTTGAGGATGTGCATTTGGAAGATATACAAGTCAAGGATGTTGATATTAAAAATATTTTGGCCGATAAACTGAAGAACTTGAAATTTTCAAATATTTACTGAAGGGAGAATTCATTCTATCCTAAGCTCAATATTTATGCTCCGAACATGGTGTCTTTCATACATAGGGCCAATGCTTCATGGCTTTTCTATTTTGGAAACCGTATCTTTTCAAAATACTTGGGAAACCAAAAAAAAAGCTATTTCTATTATAGAAACTTATTTAATGACTATCTCTTAAAAATACTTATGTTTTCAGAATGAGATATCCAATATTACTGTATTCCTAACTCACTCAATAACGTGCAACGTGAAGCGTGCGGCGTGCGAGCATGGATTATTTGTTCTAGTTTATCATCCATAGCTTTTTTCGTAAATATGACCAAGACATCTTAATGGATTCCCTCTAATTCCAATGCAATATCCTAAATGCTTAAACTGATAGATTAAAAACACATAATACTTGACACTTCAAATAAAGCTTATCATATCTAACTAGTTAAGCTCCATCCTTGCACAATCTCAAGTACAATTGTAATTTCATGGACATATTTCAAATAAATAGTCTAAACCTAATGAAACCTGACATAGCAATCTAGAAAGAATATTTTTTTGTTGTAAAATCGTATATTTATTTGAATCAAAATTGCGAAAATTTTGACCATTGATATTTAGTATTGACAATGACTTGGTAACTCTGTTGAAAGTACAAATATGTGAAACATTGATGAGCCACTTGGACATAGAACAAAGAATTGTTTGGATTTTCTCTTCTATCAAGACTCTCCACATCAAATTATATGACATCTACGAGTGCTACTTTTATGAGTATGAAACTATTTAAAGATATATTCCGACAAAATGCTGAATTTTCATGGAGTCCATGAGAAAATTGATATTAAAATCAGAGGTGAAATTTTGATATTTTTGTATAGTTGAAATAAATACTATAATATTTAATAAAGTGCTCAATTATAAGAAATAAAGTAACAAGAACTACTTACAGAGAAATAAAAGATATGCGTTAAATTTTTGCAATACTTATTATAAAGTATACACAATTTTTCTTTAAGTAATATGTGATTGTCGACATTAGTCCTCAACCCCTAACTAAAATCTCCAAAATTATTCAAGTCTATTAATTTAACAATAAATAGAAGGTGGGATATTAAAAAAACTTTATTTCCATATTTATCGTCAATATTTTTCAAGAATTTCTCTATAAAATTCTCTTACAAACACTAAAAAAAGTTGTATTGTATTAAGAGAGTAGCACGATATCTTCTATTTATAAATCTCATGTAATTCGAAATTGCAATGTAACATATAACTAATGGCCTAAAAGGAAATCTTTTGTTGAATTATCTCTCGATAAATATTTTCTTAGAGTGAGGAAGCCAACAACCCAAAATCTTGTGATTGATCTAGTGGAAGGGACTAGTCACTAGAATGTAGCGAACTCAGGTTCGAATCCACATTAGTGTGCCCAACCCGCCTCGATACGGATTAAACACTTGGGAAACCAAAAAAAAGAAAAATAAGTAATTTCTATTATAGAAACTTATTTAATGACTATCTCTTCAAAATACTTAAGTATTTAAAATGAGATATCCAATATTATTGTATTTATAACTCACTCAATCACGTGCGAGGCGAAGCATGCCGCGTGCGAGCTTGGATTCTGTTGTTCTAGTTTATCGTCCAAAGATATTTTCGTAAATACTTAAGTTTTTAAAATGAGATATCCAATATTATTGTATTTATAACTCACTCAATCACGTGCGAGGTGAAGCGTCCCGTGTGCGGTCTTCATCAAGTGGGTTTTTCTTCTAAATGATTAGTGAGTCTAGAATCAGAGGGATTAATCTCACTTTTGATCTCACAATGATAGATCAATTTAACGCACTCCTTTGTTTTGCCGGTGGAAAAAAAGTTCAAGAACATAGCTTTCGTTATGGTGATTATACCAATGAAGGGCTTAACATCCCCATTGAACTTTATGAAACACTAGAATCACTAACCATAGTGTTTCACAACAACATTTCTTTACGTGTCCCAAAAGCCAAATGTCTTTTCTTGAGCGGGGTTGTCATGTAGGGTGATACTGCAGAGAAATTCTTCTCGCGTTATTGAGTAGAACTTGATGATGTGCATTTGGAAGATATACAAGTCAAAGATGTTGATATTATAAATATTTTTGCCGATAAACCGAAGAACTTGAAATTTCAAATATTTACAGAAGGGAGAATTGTGTGGTTGTGAAAATATTATGTCCTAAGCTTAATATTTGTGCTCCGAACTTGGTATCTTTTTCATACATAGGGTCAATGCTTCATGGCTTTTCTATTTTGAAAACTGTATCTTTTCAAAATACTTGGGAAACCAAAAAAAAAAAGCAATTTCTATTATTGAACCTTATTTAATGACTATCTCTTAAAAATACTTATGTTTATAAAATGAGATATCCAATATTACTGTATTCCTAACTCACTCAATTACGTGCAATGTCAAGGGTGCGGCGTGCGAGCATGGATTATTTTGTTCTAGTTTATCATCCATAGCTTTTTTCGTAAATATGACCAAGACATCTTAATGGATTCCCTCTAATTCCAATGCAATATCCTAAATGCTTAAACTGAAAAATTAAAAACACATGATACTTGACACTTCAAATAAAGCTTATCATATTCAACTAGTTAAGCTCCGTCCTTGCACAATCTAAAGTACAATTGTAATTTCATGGACATATTTCAAATAAATAGTCAAGACCTAATTAAACCTGACATAGCAGTCTAGAAAGAATTTTTTTTTGCTGTAAAATTGTATATTTATTTGAATCAAAACTGCAAAAATTTTGGCCATTGATATTTAGTATTGACAATGACTTGGTAACTTTGTTGGAAATGAGAGAAAGTTTGCTTGTTAGATTGCATGGTCTCACGTATTTGAAAGTACATATATGTGAAACGTTGATGAGCCACTTGGAGATAGAACAAAGAATTGTTTGGATTTTCTCTTCTCTCAAGACTCTCCACATCAAATTATATGACATCTATGAGTGCTACTTTTATGATTATGAAACTATATGTTGCGACAAAATGCTGAATTTTCGAGGAGTCCATGAGAAAATTGAAATTAAAATCAGAGGTGAAATTTTGATATTTTTGTATAGTTGAAATAAATACTATAATATTTAATAAAGTGCTCAATTATAAGAAAGAAAGTAACAAGAACTACTTACAGAGAAATAAAAGATATGCGTTAAATTTTTGCAATACTTATTATAAAGTATACACAATTTTTCTTTAAGTAATATGTGATTGTCGACATTAGTCCTCAACCCCTAACTAAAATCTCCAAAATTATTCAAGTCTATTAATTTAACAATAAATAGAAGGTGGGATATTAAAAAAACTTTATTTCCATATTTATCTTCAATATTTTTCAAGAATTTCTCTATATATAATCTATGAAAACAATTATAGAAATAAAATTCTCTTACAAACACTAAATAAAGTTGTATTGTTTTAAGAGAGTAACACGATATCTTCTGTTTATAAATCACTTGTAATTTGAAATTGCAATGTAACATATAACTAATGGGCTAAAAGGAAATCTTTTATTGAATTTTCTCTCGATAAACATTTTCTTAGAGTGAGAAAGCCAATAACACAAGATCTTTCGAATTCCTGTTAGGAGAGGTACCCACATTAATGTGCCCAACCCGCCTCGAAAGGAATTAAACCCTTGGGAAACAAAAAAGAAATAATAAGCAATTTCTATTATAGAAACTTATTTAATGACTATCTCTTCAAAATACTTAAGTATTTAAAATGAGATATCCAATATTATTGTATTTATAACTCACTCAATCACGTGCGAGGTGAAGCGTGCCGTGTGCGGCGAGCGAGCTTGGGACTTCATTAAGTGGGGTTTTCTTCTAAGTGATGAGTGAGTCTAGAATCAGAAAGATTAATCTCACTTTTGATCTCACAATGATTGATCAATTTAACGTACTCCTTTGTTTTGCCGGTAGAAAAAAGTTCAAGAACTTAGCTTTCATGATGGTGATTATACCATTAAAGGGCTTAACATCCCCAGTGAACTTTGTTAAACACTAGAATCACTGACCATAGAGTTTCACGACAACATTTCTTTACGTGTCGCAAAAGCTTTTAGCAGTCTCAAATGTCTTTTCTTGAGCGGGGTTGTCAAATAAGGTGACACTGCAGAGAAATTTTTCTCGCGTGATTGTGTAGAACTTGAGGATGTGCATTTGGAAGATATACAAGTAAAGGATGTTGACATTATAAATATTTTGGCCGATAAACTGAAGAACTTAAAATTTTCAAATATTTACAGAAGGGAGCATTTTGTTGTTGTGAATTCATTCTATCCTAAGCTCAATATTTGTGCTCCGAAACTTGGTGTCTTTTTCATACATAGGGCTAATGCTTATTGCTTTTCTATTTTGGGAAATGTATCTTTTCAGAATTCTTGGGAAACCAAAAAAAACAATTTCTATTATAGAAACTTATTTAATGACTATCTCTTAAAAATACTTATGTTCTTTAAATGAGATATCCAATATTACTGTATTCCTAACTCACTCAATAACGTGCAACGTGAAGCGTGCGGCGTGTGAGCATGGATTATTTTGTTCTAGTTTATCATCCATACCTTTTTTCATAAATATGATCAAGACATCTTAATGGATTCCCTCTAATTCCAATGCAATATCCTAAATGATTAAACTGATATATTAAAAAACACATAATACTTGACACTTCAAATAAAGCTTATCATATTCAACTAGTTAAGCTCCGTCCTCGCACAATCTCAAGTACAATTGTAATTTCATGGACATATTTCAAATAAATAGTCTAGACCTAATGAAACTTGACATAGCAGTCCAGAAAGAATCTTTTTTTTTTTTCTGTAAAATTGTATATTTATTTGAATCAAAATTGCGAAAATTTTGACCATTGATATTTAGTATTGACAATGACTTGGTAACTCTGTTGAAAGTACATATATGTGAAACATTGATGAGCACCTTGGAGATAGAACAAAGAATTGTTTGGATTTTCTCTTCTATCAAGACTCTCCACATCAAATTATATGACATCTATGAGTGCTACTTTTATGAGTATGAAAATATTTAAAGATATAATCCGACAAAATGCTGAATTTTCGTGAAGTCCATGAGAAAATTGAAATTAAAATCCGAGGTGAAATTTTGATATTTTTGTATAGTTGAAATAAATTCTATAATATTTAATAATGTGCTCAATTATAAGAAAGAAAGTAACATGAACTACTTACAGACAAATAAAAGATATGCGTTAAAATTGTGCAATATTTATTATAATGTATACACAATTTTTCTTTAACTAATATGTGATTGTCGACATTAGTCCTCAACCTCTAACTAAAATCTCCAAAATTATTCACGTCTATTAATTTAACAATAAATAGAAGGTGGAATATTATTAAAACTTTATTTCCATATTTATCGTCAATATTTTTCAAGAATTTCTCTATATATAATCTATGAAAACAATTATAGAAATAAAATTCACTTAAAATACTAAATAAAGTTGTATTGTATTAAGAGAGTAGCACGATATCTTCTGTTTATAAATCTCTTGTAATACGAAATTGCAATGTAACTTATAACTAATGGCCTAAAAGGAATTCTTTTGTTCAATTTTCTCTCGATAAATATTTTCGTAGAATGAGGAAGCCAACAAAACAAGATCTTGTGATTGGTCTAGTGGAAGGGACTAGTCACTATAATATAGCAAACTCAGGTTCGAATTCCTGTTGGGAGGTACCCACATTAATGTGCCCAACACGCCTCGAAACGGATTAAACCCTTGGGAAACCAAAAAAAAAGAAAAATAAGCAATTTCTATTATAGAAACTTATTTAATGACTATCTCTTCAAAATACTTAAGTATTTAAAATGAGATATCCAATATTATTGTATTTATAACTCACTCAATCACGTGCGAGGCGATGCATGCGTTGTGCGACGTGCGACCATGGATTCTTTTGTTCTAGTTTATCGTCCAAAGCTTTTTTGTTTTTAAAATGAGATATCCAATATTATTGTATTTATAACTCACTCAATCACGTGCGAGGTGAAGCGTTCCGTGTGCGGCGTGCGAGCTTGGGACTTCATCAAGTGGGTTTTTCTTTTAAATGATGAGTGAGTTTAGAATCATAAGGATTAATCTCACTTTCGATATCACAATGATAGATCAATTTAACGCACTCCTTTCTTTTGCAGGTAGAAAAAAAGTTCAAGAACAATGCTTTCGTGATGGTGATTATACCAATGAAGGGCTTAACATTCCCATTGAACTTTGTGAAACACTAGAATCACTGACCATAGTGTTTCACGACAACATTTCTTTACGTGTCTCAAAAGCTTTTAGCAGTCTCAAATGTCTTTTCTTGAGCGGGGTTGTCATGTAGGTTGATACTGCAGAGAAATTTTTCTCGCGTGGTTGTGTAGAACTTGAGGATGTGCATTTGGAAGATATACAAGTCAAGGATGTTGATATTATAAATATTTTTGCCGATAAACTGAAGAACTTTAAATTTTCAAATATTTACAGAAGGGAGCATTGTGTGGTTGTGAATTCATTCTATCCTAAGCTTAATATTTGTGCTCCGAACTTGGTGTCTTTTTCATACATAGGACCAATGCTTCGTGGCTTTTCTATTCTGGAAACTGTATCTTTTCAAAATACTTGGGAAACCAAAAAAAAAGCAATTTCTATTATTGAAATTTATTTAATGACTATCTTTTAAAAATACTTATGTTTATAAAATGAGATATCCAATATTACTGTATTTCTAACTCACTCAATAACGTGCAACGTGAAGCGTGCGGCGTGCGAGCATAGATTACTTTGTTCTAGTTTATCATCCATAGATTTTTTTCGTAAATATGACCAAGACATCTTAATGGATTCCCTCTAATTCCAATGCAATATCCTAAATGCTTAAACTGATAGATCAAAAACACATAATACTTGACACTTCAAATAAAGCTTATCATATTCAACTAGTTAAGCTCCGTCCTTGCACAATCTCAAGTACAATTGTAATTTCATGGACATATTTCAAATAAATAGTTTAGACCTAATGAAACTTGACATAGCAGTCTAGAAAGAATCTTTTTTTTTTCTGTAAAATTGTATATTTATTTGAATCAAAATTGCGAAAATTTTGACCATTGATATTTAGTTTTGACAATGACTTGGTAACTCTGTTGAAAGTACATATATGTGAAACATTGATGAGTCCCTTGGAGATAGAACAAAGATTGTTTGGATTTTCTCTTCTACCAAGACTCTCCACATCAAATTATATGACATCTATGAGTGCCACTTTTATGAGTATGAAACTATTTAAAGATATATTCCTGTTGGGAGGTACCCACATTAATGTGCCCAACCCGCCTCGAAACATATTAAACCCTTGGGAAACCAAAAAAAAGAAAAATAAGTAATTTTTATTATAGGAACTTATTTAATGACTATCTCTTCAAAATACTTATGTATTTAAAATGAGATATCCAATATTATTGTATTTATAACTCACTCAATCACGTGCGAGGCGAAGCATGCGGTGTGCGGCGTGCGAGCTTGGATTCTTTTGTTCTAGTTTATCGTCCAAAGATATTTTCGTAAATACTTAAGTTTTTAAAATGAGATATTCAATATTATTGTATTTATAACTCACTCAATCACGTGCGAGGTGGAGCGTCCCGTGTGCGGTCTTCATCAAGTGGGTTTTTCTTCTAAATGATTAGTGAGTCTAGAATTAGAAGGATTAATCTCACTTTTGATCTCACAATGTTAGATCAATTTAACGCACTCCTTTGTTTTGCCGGTAGAAAAAAAGTTCAAGAACATAGCTTTCGTGATGGTGATTATACCAATGAAGGGCTTAACATCCCCATTGAACTTTGTGAAACACTAGAATCACTGACCATAGTGTTTCACGACAACATTTCTTTACGTGTCCTAAATGCTTTTAGCAGTCTCAAATATCTTTTCTTGAGCGGGGTTGTCATGTAGGGTGATACTGCAGAGAAATTTTTATCGCGTTATTGAGTAGAACTTGATGATGTGCATTTGGAAGATATACAAATCAAGGATGTTGATATTATAAATATTTTTGCCGATAAACTGAAGAACTTGAAATTTCAAAAATTTACAGAAGGGAGCATTGTGTGGTTGTGAATTAATTCTATCCTAAGCTTAATATTTGTGCTCCGAACTTGATGTCTTTTTTATACATAGGACCAATGCTTCATGGATTTTCTATTTTGGAAACTGTATCTTTTCAAAACACTTGGAAAACCAAAAAAAAAAAAAATCAATTTCTATTGTTGAAACTTATTTAATGACTATCTCGTAAATATACTTATGTTTTTAAAATGAGATATCCAATATAACAGTATTCCTAACTCACTCAATAACGTGCAACATGAAGGGTGCGGCGTGCGAGCATGGATTATTTTGTTCAAGTTTATCATCCATAGCTTTTTTCGTAAATATGACCAATACATCTTAATGGAATCTCTCTAATTCCAATGTAATATCCTAAATGCTTTAACTGAAAGATTAAAAACACATAATACTTGACACTTCAAATAAAGCTTATCAAATTCAACTAGTTAAGCTCCGTCCTTGCACAATCTCAAGTAAAATTGTAATTTCATGGACATATTTCAAATAAATACCATTGAAGGGCTTAACATCCCCAGTGAACTTTGTGAAGCACTAGAATCACTGACCTAAAGTTTCACGACAACATTTCTTTACGTGTCGCAAAAGCTTTTAGCTGTCTCAAATATCTTTTCTTGAGCGGGGTTGTCATGTAGGGTGATACTGCAGAGAAATTTTTCTCGCGTGGATGTGTAGAACTTGAGGATGTGCATTTGGAAGATATACAAGTCAAGGATGTTGATATTATAAATATTTTTGCCGATAAACTGAAGAACTTTAAATTTTCAAATATTTACAGAAGGGAGCATTGTGTGGTTGTGAATTCATTCTATCCTAAGCTTAATATTTGTGCTCCGAACTTGGTGTCTTTTTCATACATAGGACCAATGCTTCGTGGCTTTTCTATTCTGGAAACTGTATCTTTTCAAAATACTTGGGAAACCAAAAAAAAAGCAATTTCTATTATTGAAACTTATTTAACGACTATCTTTTAAAAATACTTATGTTTATAAAATGAGATATCCAATATTACTGTATTCCCAACTCACTCAATAACGTGCAACGTGAAGCGTGCAGCGTGCGAGCATGGATTATTTTGTTCTAGTTTATCATCCATTGATTTTTTTCGTAAATATGACCAAGACATCCTAATGGATTCCCTCTAATTCCAATGCAATATCCTAAATGCTTAAACTGATAGATCAAAAACACATAATACTTGACACTTCAAATAAAGCTTATCATATTCAACTAGTTAAGCTCCGTCCTTGCACAATCTCAAGTACAATTGTAATTTCATGGACATATTTCAAATATATAGTCTAGACCTAATGAAACTTGACATAGCAGTCTAGAAAGAATCTTTTTCTTTCTGTAAAATTGTATATTTATTTGAATCAAAATTGCGAAAATTTTGACCATTGATATTTAGTTTTGACAATGACTTGGTAACTCTGTTGAAAGTACATATATGTGAAACATTGATGAGTCCCTTGGAGATAGAACAAAGATTGTTTGGATTTTCTCTTCTATCAAGACTCTCCACATCAAATTATATGACATCTATGAGTGCCACTTTTATGAGTATGAAACTATTTAAAGATATTTTCCGACAAAAAGCTGAATTTTTAAAATTGAAATTGAAAATCAGAGGTGAAATTTTGATATTTTGGTTTAGTTGAAATAAATACTATAATATTTAATAAAGTGCTCAATTATAAGAAAGAAAGTAACAAGAACTACTTACAGACAAATAAAAGATATGCGTTAAATTTGTGCAATATTTATTATAATGTATACACAATTTTTCTTTAAGTAATATGTGATTGTCGACATTAGTCCTCAACCTCTAACTAAAATCTCCAAAATTATTCACGTCTATTAATTTAACATTAAATAGAAGGTGGGATATTATTAAAACTTTATTTCCATATTTATCGTCAATATTTTTCAAGAATTTCTCTATATATAATCTATGAAAACAATTATAGAAATAAAATTTTCTTACAAACACTAAAAAAAGTTGTATTGTATTAAGAGAGTAGCACGATATCTTCAATTTATAAATCTCTTGTAATTCGAAATTGCAATGTAACATATAACTAATGGCCTAAAAGGAAATCTTTTGTTGAATTATCTCTCGATAAATAATTTCTTAGAGCGAGGAAGCCAACAACCCAAAATCTTGTGATTGATCTAGTGGAAGGGACTAGTCACTACAATGTAGCGAACTCACGTACGAATTTCTGTTGGGAGGTACCCACATTAATGTGCCGAACCCGCCTCGAAACAGATTAAACCCTTGGGAAACCAAAAAAAAGAAAAATAAGTAATTTCTATTATAGGAACTTATTTAATGACTCTCTCTTCAAAATACTTATGTATTTAAAATGAGATATCCAATATTATTGTATTTATAACTCACTCAATCACGTGCGAGGCGAAGCATGCGGTGTGCGGCGTGCGAGCTTGGATTCTTTTGTTCTTGTTTATCGTCCAAAGATATTTTCGTAAATACTTAAGTTTTTAAAATGAGATATTCAATATTATTGTATTTATAACTCACTCAATCACGTGCGAGGTGGAGCGTCCCGTGTGCGGTCTTCATCAAGTGGGTTTTTCTTCTAAATGATTAGTGAGTCTAGAATTAGAAGGATTAATCTCACTTTTGATCTCACAATGATAGATCAATTTAACGCACTCCTTTGTTTTGCCGGTAGAAAAAAAGTTCAAGAACATAGCTTTCGTGATGGTGATTATACCAATGAAGGGCTTAACATCCCCATTGAACTTTGTGAAACACTAGAATCACTGACCATAGTGTTTCACGACAACATTTCTTTACGTGTCCTAAATGCTTTTAGCAGTCTCAAATGTCTTTTCATGAGCGGGGTTGTCATGTAGGGTGATACTGCAGAGAAATTTTTCTCGCGTTATTGAGTAGAACTTGATGATGTGCATTTGGAAGATATACAAATCAAGGATGTTGATATTATAAATATTTTTGCCGATAAACTGAAGAACTTGAAATTTCAAATATTTACAGAAGGGAGCATTGTGTGGTTGTGAATTCATTCTATCCTAAGCTTAATATTTGTGCTCCGAACTTGGTGTCTTTTTCATACATAGGACCAATGCTTCATGGATTTTCTATTTTGGAAACTGTATCTTTTCAAAACACTTGGGAAACCAAAAAAAAAAAATCAATTTCTATTGTAGAAACTTATTTAATGACTATCTCTTACAAATACTTATGTTTTTAAAATGAGATATCCAATATTACTGTATTCCTAACTCACTCAATAACGTGCAACGTGAAGGGTGCGGCGTGCGAGCATGGATTATTTTGTTCAAGTTTATCATCCCTAGTTTTTTTCGTAAATATGACCAATACATCTTAATGGAATCTCTCTAATTCCAATGTAATATCCTAAATGCTTTAACTGAAAGATTAAAAACACGTAATACTAGACACTTCAAATAAAGCTTATCAAATTCAACTAGTTAAGCTCCGTCCTTGCACAATCTCAAGTACAATTGTAATTTCATTGACATATTTCAAATAAATACCATTGAAGGGCTTAACATCCCCAGTGAACTTTGTGAAGCACTAGAATCTCTGACCATAAAGTTTCACGACAACATTTCTTTACGTGTCGCAAAAGCTTTTAGCAGTCTCAAATATCTTTTCTTGAGCGGGGTTGTCATGTAGGGTGATACTGCAGAGAAATTTTTCTCGCGTGGATGTGTAGAACTTGAGGATGTGCATTTGGAAGATATACAAGTCAAGGATGTTGATATTATAAATATTTTTGCCGATAAACTGAAGAACTTGAAATTTCAAATATTTACAGAAGGGAGCATTCTGTGGTTGTGAATTCATTCTGTCCTAAGCTTAATATTTGTGCTCCGAACTTGGTGTCCTTTTCATACATAGGGTCAATGTTTCATGGCTTTTCTATTTTGGAAACTGTATCTTTTCAAAATACTTGGGAAACCAAAAAAAAAAAGCAATTTCTATTATTGAAACTTATTTAATGACTATCTCTTAAAAATACTTATGTTTATAAAATGAGATATCCAATATTACTGTATTCCTAACTCACTCAATAACGTGCAACGTGAAGGGTGCGGCGTGCGAGCATTGATTATTTTCTTCTAGTTTATCATCCATAGCTTTTTTCGTAGATATGACCAAGACATCTTAATGGATTCCCTCTAATTCCAATGCAATATCCTAAATACTTAAACTGAAAGATTAAAAACACATGATATTTGATGGACATATTTCATGGACATATTTCAAATAAATAGTCTAGACCTAATTAAACCTGACATAGCAGTCTAGAAAGAATTTTTTATTGCTGTAAAATTGTATATTTATTTGAATCAAAACTGCAAAAATTTTGGTAATTGATAATTAGTATTGACAATGACTTGGTAACTTTGATGGAAATGAGAGAAAGTTTGCTTGTTAGATTGCATGGTCTCACGTATTTGAAAGTACATATATGTGAAACGTTGATGAGCCACTTGGAGATAGAACAAAGAATTGCTTGGATTTTCTCTTCTCCCAAGACTCTCCACATCAAATTATATGACATCTATGAGTGCTACTTTTATGATTAAGAAACTATATGTTTCGACAAAATGCTGAATTTTCGAGGAGTCCATGAGAAAATTGAAATTAAAATCAGAGGTGAAATTTTGATATTTTTGTATAGTTGAAATAAATACTATAATATTTAATAATGTGCTAAATTATAAGAAAGAAAGTAGCAAGAATTACATGCAGACAAATAAAAGATATGCGTTAAATTTGTCCAATATTTATTATAAAGTATACACAATTTTTCTTTAAGTAATATGTGATTGCCGACACTAGTCCTCAACCTCTATCTAAAATCTCCAAAATTATTCACGTCTATTAATTTAACTATAAATAGAAGGTGGGATATTAATAAAACTTTATTTCCATATTTATCGTCAATATTTTTCAAGAATTTCTCTATATATAATCTATGAAAACAATTATTGAAATAAAATTCTCTTACAAACACTAAATAAAGTTGTATTGTTTTAATAGAGTAACACGATATCTTCTGTTTATAAATCACTTGTAATTTGAAATTGCAATGTAACATATAACTAATGGCCTAAAAGGAAATCTTTTGTTGAATTTTCTCTCGATAAATATTTTCGTAGAGTGAGGAAGCCAACAACACAAGATCTTGTGATTGGTCTAGTGGAAGGGACTAGTCACTACAATGTAGCGAACTCAGGTTCGAATTCCTGTTGGGAGGTACCCACATTAATGTGCCCAACCCGCCTCGAAACGGATTAAACCCTTGGGAAACCAAACAAAAAAAAAATAAGCAATTTCTATTATAGAAACTTATTTAATAACTATCTCTTCAAAATACTTATGTATTTAAAATGAGATATCCAATATTATTGTATTTATAACTCACTAAATCACGTGCGAGGCGAAGCATGCGGTGTGCGACGTGCGAGCATGGATTCTTTTGTTCTATTTTATCGTCCAAAGCTTTTTTGTTTTTAAAATGAGATATCCAATATTATTGTATTTATAACTCACTCAATCACGTGCGAGGTGAAGCGTTCCGTGTGCGACGTGCGAGCTTGGGACTTCATCAAGTGGGTTTTTCTTTTAAATTATGAGTGAGTCTAGAATCAGAAGGATTAATCTCACTTTTGTTATCACAATGATAGATCAATTTAACGCACTCCTTTGTTTTGCCGGTGGAAAAAAAGTTCAAGAACTATGCTTGAGTGATGGTGATTATACCAATGAAGGGCTTAACATTCCCATTGAACTTTGTGAAACACTAGAATCACTGGCCATAGTGTTTCACGACAACATTTCTTTACGTGTCCCAAAAGCTTTTAGCAGTCTCAAATGTCTTTCCTTGAGCGGGGTTGTCATGTAGGGTGATACTGCAGAGAAATTTTTCTCGCATGGTTGTGTAGAACTTGAGGATGTGCATTTGGAAGATATACAAGTCAAGGATGTTGATATTATAAATATTTTTGCCGATAAACTGAAGAACTTTAAATTTTCAAATATTTACAGAAGGGAGGATTGTGTGGTTGTGAATTCATTCTATCCTAAGCTTAATATTTGTGCTCCGAACTTGGTGTCATTTTCATACATAGGACCAATGCTTCATGGATTTTCTATTTTGGAAACTGTATCTTTTCAAAATACTTGGGAAACCAAGAAAAAAAAAGCAATTTCTATTATTGAAACTTATTTAATGACTATCTTTTAAAAATACTTATGTTTTTAAAATGAGATATCCAATATTACTGTATTCCTAACTCACTCAATAACGTGCAATGTGAAGCGTGCGACGTGCGAGCATGGATTATTTTGTTCTAGTTTATAATCCATAGCTTTTTTCGTAAATATGACCAAGACATCTTAATGGATTCCCTCTAATTCCAATGCAATATCCTAAATGCTTAAACTGATAGATCAAAAACGCATAATACTTGACACTTCAAATAAAGCTTATCCTATTCAACTAGTTAAGCTCCGTCCTTGCACAATCTCAAGTACAATTGTAATTTCAGGGACATATTTCAAAAAAATAGTCTAAACCTAATGAAACTTGACGTAGCAGTCTAGAAAGAATCTTTTTTTTTTCTGTAAAATTGTATATTTATTTGAATCAAAATTGCGAAAATTTTGACCATTGACATTTAGTATTGACAATGACTTGGTAACTCTGTTTAAAGTACATATATGTGAAACATTGATGAGCCCCTTGGAGATAGAACGAAGAATTGTTTGGATTTTCTCTTCTATCAAGACTCTCCACATCAAATTATATGACATCTATGAGTGCTACTTTTATGAGTATGAAACTATTTAAAGATATATTCCGACAAAATGCTGAATTTTCGTGAAGTCCATGAGAAAATTGAAATTAAAATAAGAGGTGAAATTTTGATATTTTTGTATAGTTGAAATAAATACTATAATATTTAATAAACTGCTCAATTATAAGAAAGAAAGTAACAAGAACTACCTACAGACAAATAAAAGATATGCTTTAAATTTGTGCAAAATTTATTATAATGTATACACAATTTTTCTTTATGTAATATGTGATTGTCGACATTAGTCCTCAACCTCTAACTAAAATCTCCAAAATTATTCAGGTCTATTAATTTAACAATAAATAGAAGGTGGGATATTATTAAAACTTTATTTCCATATGTATCATCAATATTTTTCAAGAATTTCTCTATATATAATCTATGAAAACAATTATAGAAATAAAATTCTCTTACAAACACTAAAAAAAGTTGTATTATTAAGAGAGTAGCACGATATCTTCTATTTATAAATCTCTTGTAATTCGAAATTGCAATGTAACATATAACTAATGGCCTAAAAGGAAATCTTTTGTTGAATTATCTCTCGATAAATATTTTCTTAGAGCGAGGAAGCCAACAACCCAAAATCTTGTGATTGATCTAGTGGAAGGGACTAGTCACTACAATGTAGCGAACTCAGGTTCGAATTCCTGTTGGGAGGTACCCACATTAATGTGCCCAACCCGCCTCGAAACGGATTAAACCCTTGGGAAACCAAAAAAAAAGAAAAATAAGTAATTTCTATTATAGGAACTTATTTAATGACTATCTCTTCAAAATACTTAAGTATTTAAAATGAGATATCCAATATTATTGTATTTATAACTCACTCAATCACGTGCGAGGCGAAGCATGCGGTGTGCGGCGTGCGAGCTTGGATTCTTTTGTTCTAGTTTATCGTTCAAAGATATTTTCGTAAATACTTAAGTTTTTAAAATGAGATATTCAATATTATTGTATTTATAACTCACTCAATCACGTGCGAGGTGGAGCGTCCCGTGTGCGGTCTTCATCAAGTGGGTTTTTCTTCTAAATTATTAGTGAGTCTAGAATTAGAAGGATTAATCTCACTTTTGATCTCACAATGATAGATCAATTTAACGCACTCCTTTGTTTTGCCGGTAGAAAAAAAGTTCAAGAACATAGCTTTCGTGATGGTGATTATACCAATGAAGGCCTTAACATCCCCAGTGATCTTTGTAAAACACAAGAATCACTGACCATAGTGTTTCACGACAACATTTCTTTACGTGCCCCAAATGCTTTTAGCAGTCTCAAATGTCTTTTCTTGAGCGGGGTTGTCATGTAGGGTGATACTGCAGAGAAATTTTTCTCCCGTTATTGAGTAGAACTTGATGATGTGCATTTGGAAGATATACAAGTCAAGGATGTTGATATTATAAATATTTTTGCGGATAAACTGAAGAAATTGAAATTTCAAATATTTACAGAAGGGAGTATTGTGTGGTTGTGAATTCATTCTATCCTAAGCTTAATATTTGTGCTCCGAACTTGGTGTCTTTTTCATACATAGGACCAATGCTTCATGGATTTTCTATTTTGGAAACTGTATCTTTTCAAAATACTTGGGAAACCAAAAAAAAATCAATTTCTATTGTTGAAACTTATTTAATGACTATCTCGTAAATATACTTATGTTTTTAAAATGAGATATCCAATAGTACTGTATTCCTAACTCACTAAATAACGTGCAACGTGAAGGGTGCGGCGTGCGAGCATGGATTATTTTGTTCTAGTTTATCATCCATAGCTTATTTCGTAAATATGACCAAGACATCTTAATGGATTCCCTCTAATTCCAAGGCAATATCCTAAATGCTTAAACTGATAGATCAAAAACGCATAATACTTGACACTTCAAATAAAGCTTATCATATTGAACTAGTTAAGCTCCGTCCTTGCACAATCTCAAGTACAATTGTAATTTCATGGACATATTTCAAAAAAATAGTCTAGACCTAATGAAACTTGACATAGCAGTCTAGAAAGAATCTTTTTTTTTTCTGTAAAATTGTATATTTATTTGAATCAAAATTGCGAAAATTTTGACCATTGATATTTAGTATTAATAATGACTTGGTAACTCTGTTGAAAGTACATATATGTGAAACATTGATGAGCCCCTTTGAGATAGAACAAAGAATTGTTTGGATTTTCTCTTCTATCAAGACTCTCCACATCAAATTATATGACATCTATGAGTGCTACTTTTATGAGTATGAAACTATTTAAAGATATATTCCGACAAAATGCTGAATTTTCGTGAAGTCCATAAGAAAATTGAAATTAAAATCAGAGGTGAAATTTTGATATTTTTGTATAGTTGAAATAAATACTATAATATTTAATAAAGTGCTCAATTATAAGAAAGAAAGTAACAAGAACTACTTACAGACAAATAAAAGATATGCGTTAAATTTGTGCAAAATTTATTATAATGTATACACAATTTTTCTTTAAGTAATATGTGATTGTCGACATTAGTCCTCAACCTCTAACTAAAATCTCCAAAATTATCCACGTCTATTAATTTAACAATAAATAGAAGGTGGGATATTATTAAAACTTTATTTCCATATTTATCGTCAAAATTTTTCAAGAATTTCTCTATATATATTCTATGAAAACAATTATAGAAATAAAATTCTCTTACAAACACTAAAAAAAGTTGTATTGTATTAAGAGAGTAGCACGATATCTTCTATTTATAAATCTCTTGTAATTCGAAATTGCAATGTAACATATAACTAATGGCCTAAAAGGAAATCTTTTGTTGAATTATCTCTGGATAAATATTTTCTTAGAGCGAGGAAGCCAACAACCCAAAATCTTGTGATTGATCTAGTGGAAGGGACTAGTCACTACAATGTAGCGAACTCAGGTTCGAATTCCTGTTGGGAGGTACCCACATTAATGTGCCCAACCCGCCTCGAAACGGATTAAACCCTTGGGAAACCAAAAAAAAAAAGAAAAATAAGTAATTTCTATTATAGGAACTTATTTAATGACTATCTCTTCAAAATACTTAAGTATTTAAAATGAGATATCCAATATTATTGTATTTATAACTCACTCAATCACGTGCGAGGCGAAGCATGCGGTGTGCGGCGTGCGAGCTTGGATTCTTTTGTTCTAGTTTATCGTCCAAAGATATTTTCGTAAATACTTAAGTTTTTAAAATGAGATATTAAATATTATTGTATTTATAACTCACTCAATCACGTGCGAGGTGGAGCGTCCCGTGTGCGGTCTTCATCAAGTGGGTTTTTCTTCTAAATGATTAGTGAGTCTAGAATTAGAAGGATTAATCTCACTTTTGATCTCACAATGATAGATCAATTTAACGCACTCCTTTGTTTTGCCGGTAGAAAAAAAGTTCAAGAACATAGCTTTCGTGATGGTGATTATACCAATGAAGGGCTTAACATCCCCATTGAACATTGTGAAACACTAGAATCACTGACCATAGTGTTTCACGACAACATTTCTTTACGTGTCCTAAATGCTTTTAGCAGTCTCAAATGTCTTTTCATGAGCGGGGTTGTCATGTAGGGTGATACTGCAGAGAAATTTTTCTCGCGTTATTGAGAAGAACTTGATGATGTGCATTTGGAAGATATACAAATCAAGGATGTTGATATTATAAATATTTTTGCCGATAAACTGAAGAACTTGAAATTTCAAATATTTACAGAAGGGAGCATTGTGTGGTTGTGAATTCATTCTATCCTAAGCTTAATATTTGTGCTCCGAACTTGGTGTCTTTTTCATACATAGGACCAATGCTTCATGGCTTTTCTATTTTGGAAACTGTATCTTTTCAAAATACTTGGGAAACCAAAAAAAAAATCAATTTCTATTGTTGAAACTTATTTAATGACTATCTCGTAAATATACTTATGTTTTTAAAATGAGATATCCAATATTACTGTATTCCTAACTCACTCAATAACGTGCAACGTGAAGGGTGCGGCGTGCGAGCATGGATTATTTTGTTCTAGTTTATCATCCATAGCTTTCTTCGTAAATATGACCAAGACATCTTAATGGATTCCCTCTAATTCAAATGCAATATCCTAAATGCTTAAACTGATAGATCAAAAACGCATAATACTTGACACTTCAAATAAAGCTTATCATATTGAACTAGTTAAGCTCCGTCCTTGCACAATCTCAAGTACAATTGTAATTTCATGGACATATTTCAAAAAATAGTCTAGACCTAATGAAACTTGACATAGCAGTCTAGAAAGAATTTTTTTTTTTCTGTAAAATTCTATATTTATTTGAATCAAAATTTCGAAAATTTTGACCATTGATATTTAGTATTGACAATGACTTGGTAACTCTGTTGAAAAGTACATATATGTGAAACATTGATGAGCCCCTTGGAGATAGAACAAAGAATTGTTTGGATTTTCTCTTCTATCAAGACTCTCCACATCAAATTATATGACATCTATGAGTGCTACTTTTATGAGTATGAAACTATTTAAAGATATATTCCGACAAAATGCTGAATTTTCGTGAAGTCCATAAGAAAATTGAAATTAAAATCAGAGGTGAAATTTTGATATTTTTGTATAGTTGAAATAAATACTATAATATTTAATAAAGTGCTCAATTATAAGAAAGAAAGTAACAAGAACTACTTACAGACAAATAAAAGATATGCGTTAAATTTGTGCAAAATTTATTATAATGTATACACAAATTTTCTTTAAGTAATATGTGATTGTCGACATTAGTCCTCAACCTCTAACTAAAATCTCCAAAATTATTCACGTCTATTAATTTAACAATAAATAGAAGGTGGGATATTATTAAAACTTTATTTCCATATTTATCGTCAAAATTTTTCAAGAATTTCTCTATATATATTCTATGAAAACAATTATAGAAATAAAATTCTCTTACAAACACTAAAAAAAGTTGTATTGTATTAAGAGAGTAGCACGATATCTTCTATTTATAAATCTCTTGTAATTAGAAATTGCAATGTAACATATAACTAATGGCCTAAAAGGAAATCTTTTGTTGAATTATCTCTCGATAAATATTTTCTTAGACCGAGGAAGCCAACAACCCAAAATCTTGTGATTGATCTAGTGGAAGGGACTAGTCACTACAATGTAGCGAACTCAGGTTCGAATTCCTGTTGGGAGGTACCCACATTAATGTGCCCAACCCGCCTCGAAACGGATTAAACCATTGGGAAACCAAAAAAAAGAAAAATAAGCAATTTCTATTATAGGAACTTATTTAATGACTATCACATCAAAATACTTAAGTATTTAAAATGAGATATCCAATATTATTGTATTTATAACTCACTCAATCACGTGCGTGGCGAAGCATGCGGTGAGCGTCGTGCGAGCTTGGATTCTTTTGTTCTAGTTTATCTTCCAAAGATATTTTCCTAAATACTTAAGTTTTTAAAATGAGATATTCAATATTATTTTATTTATAACTCACTCAATCACGTGCGAGGTCGAGCGTCCCGTGTGCGGTCTTCCCCAAGTGGGTTTTTCTTCTAAATGATTAGTGAGTCTAGAATCAGAAGGATTAATCTCACTTTTGATCTCACAATGATAGATCAATTTAACCCAATCCTTTGTTCTGCCGGTAGAAAAAAAAGTTCAAGAACATAGCTTTCGTGATGGTGATTATACCAATGAAGGGCTTAACATCCCCAGTGAACTTTGTGAAACACTAGAATTACTGACCATAGTGTTTCACGACAACATTTCTTTACGTGTCCCAAATGCTTTTAGCAGTCTCAAATGTCTTTTCTTGAGCGGGGTTGTCATGTAGGGTGATACTGCAGAGAAATTTTTCTCGCGTTATTGAGTAGAACTTGATGATGTGCATTTGGAAGATATACAAGTCAATGATGTTGATATTATAAATATTTTTGCCGATAAACTGAAGAACTTGAAATTTCAAATATTTACAGAAGGGAGCATTGTGTGGTTGTAAATTCATTCTATCATAAGCTTAATATTTGTGCTCCGAACTTGGTGTCTTTTTCATACATAGGACCAATGCTTCATGGCTTTTCTATTTTGGAAACTGTAACTATTCAAAATACTTGGGAAACCAAAAAAAAAATCAATTTCTATTGTTGAAACTTATTTAATGACTATCTTTTAAAAATACTTATGTTTTTAAAATGAGATATCTAATATTACTGTATTCCTAACTCACTCAATAACGTGCAACGTGAAGGGTGCGGCGTGCGAGCATGGATTATTTTGTTCTAGTTTATCATCCATAGCTTTTTTCGTAAATATGACCAATACATCTTAATAGAATCCCTCTAATTCCAATGTAATATCCTAAATGCTTTAACTGAAAGATTAAAAACACATAATACTTGACACTTCAAATAAAGCTTATCAAATTAAACTAGTTTAGCTCCGTCCTTGCACAATCTCAAGTACAATTGTAATTTCATGGACATATTTCAAATAAATAGCATTGAAGGGCTTAACATCCCCAGTGAACTTTGTGAAGTGATAGAATAGTGCCCAGCAAGCCAGTTCAATTTGCTTGTAATAGGTCTATTCTGTAAGAAACAATCTTTTGATTTTATAATAATACGCGCGTTTATGTATATGAGTATAAGGATAAACAATGGCCAACTTCATCTCTCGCGAATACATTCAAGCGATTGGTTGAACCCCTTAGATTACATTTGACTATGGGACGATTCACTTCAGTACTGAGTGCAATCATGAAACAATCTCAAAGGTCGTAATCTTAAAACTGTTCCAAGTCATAGATTCCGAACGAGACGGGGTATCGTAGGAATCGCCAAGGATTGTACAAGTATGCATGATTCACATGGAGTGAATTTGTAGCGTTTCATGAGCAAGGCATTTGAGGCCAGTGCATACGAGTAGGTGGTTCAATGGAGGATTGAACGCATCGAATGACCCGAACAGAGAAACCCATTGTGGAAGCGCATGACGCATATCGATGATGGGATGTTTCTCAAGGATTATAATAGTGTACAATTTAGTCCTTTGACTTGAGGTGCTAGGGCGAATTCGGTGCATGAAAGTGCGTACTTAGATCAAGGTATAGGCCACGTAGCTTGGTCATAACATGCCTAGGTTGGGTGCGTATGGACATATACGTGAATGGTTAGTACCGATATGGAATCTATTGACTCACTGTAATGGGTGAGAGAATTTCCTATACGATTCTTAGATAATATGTCCAAGGAACCTACGGCCGTAGTCGGTGACGGATTTGGAAAGGGGTTTTCCAAATTTAGGAGTCACACTAGAATATTATCCTGAATTAGAAAGTATAGTTATCGAGACAAATTTAGAGGTGCCGATCAATTCACACACCCTAAGTCTTGATCGGGAATATTAGTCGATAGAAGGACCGTATGTACATGGTAATTATATGAGACGAGGTTCACAAGTATCAATTCACATGAAGTTGGGCTTCATGGGCTTGTGGCTAGACATCGACCATGAAGTGTAGGTACTCCTGAGTTAATAGAGGATTTGATTCTAGGAGTGGTCAATTAAAGGTTGTTTAATTGGCCGGAGCAATTTATTGTTCATAAATTAAACACGAAGAATTCGTGGGCCTGCTGCCAATTGATGGTGAACCCAGAGGGTCACACACAATACAATTGGACGGTGACTGTTGAAAAGGTATACAAAAGGTATTAATTGATTTAAAGGTAATTAAATCAATTAAATGAATTAAAGGTATTTAATTCAAGTGGGAGACTAATTAATTGGTTAACTTAATTAATTAAATACTTAATTGAGTTTCTAATTAATTATATAAAAGAAATAATGATTTAATTGGACTGGGCATTTAATTAAGTAATTAATTAAATGAAAAGGCTTGCAAGACATGGGCCTTTAATTAAAAGCCCATAAAATGTCTTGCAAAACCTAGGTCAAGAGGGAGTCTATAAAAGGGGTTCTACTTGAGCTCAAAAAGCTAACACCCTAAGAAGAAAACCCTAGCCTCTCCTCTCAACCTAGCCGCCGCCCCCTAGTGCTAGAAACCCTAGCCGCCGCCGCCACCAAGAGAAGCCGCCACCTGCTGCCGTTGGCTGCTCTTGTGCCGCCGCCCCTCTCCCTTTGTTCCTCTGTGTTAGATCTTGACCTGTCAAGAGAATCTACACAATCCTGCTTCGACAAACCTCCTGAATCCAGTTCTGAGCCTAAGATCTTGAGGTGTTGCCAGAATCCGATTGGTGTGGACTGACTTTGGAGGTGAGACGCTTGGATCACTTCTGTGAACCAGATCCAGATCCAGATCCAGTTTCAGAATCAGAATCGAAGGTTGCCACCACCTTGCCTGTGGTGAGGTATATCGCAAAAACCCCCTTGTTTAATTACTATGTGTGTTTTTGTTCTTGCTTACGTATAATTAATATGGAGAATTAATATGGGACCTTGGGTGCTTCGAAAAATTTTAAATTCCTCACTGTCGTTGTTCTGACAATCGAGGCATCCCAACCACTATCCCAACAATGGTATCAGAGCCAACTCCATCATTATTATACGATAAGCCTGAACATAATGTGTTTTCACCATATATGTTTAATTATGTATATGTAAACACGTGATAATTATGTTCTGTAAATTGATTCTTACTTGTTATGACTGGATCTATGATTGGGTAAAACTGCTCTTTTAGATCTGTGCCGTTTTTATAGTTTTTGAAAACTTCAGGACTTTTATGCTAAAAAATCGAGATTAGGGTTTTTTATGGGCTAAAAAAATTCGAATTTTCGAAATCTGGAAATTTCAAAATCATGGACTGTTTTTGCAAATCTGGTCGCAAGAGTTTTGGGGTCAATTTGTAATTTCCGAAAACTTTGGGGCTGTTTTGCAATTACCGAAACTTGAGGGGTCAATTTGAAAAATCAAAAATTTTCAGAATTCAAAATATTATTTTCTGGTATCTGCCCAAATCTGCCCAGGGGTGTTTTTGTAACTTTTTAAAAGTTTTGGGGTCAAAGGGCAATTTTTGAAAGTTGAGGGGCGAAAATGCAATTTTCAAAAGTTGAAAAACAGATCTAAATTTGAGCAGAAAATTTATTTTTGTTTACCCGAATATTCATTTTGTCATAATTAGTAGTGACTAAAAAGTAAGAATCATAGGGAGTTAGTTTTAAAAGGTAGTTTTAAAATTAAGAAAGAAATAGGTAAAGGATGTTTGCTTGTTTCTTGCTCTATGTGAATTGTTTACGTGGTTTTCGATCGAGCCGAGCCTTGACCTTAGGTTAGATGTGATTGGTTTAATTTATTGTTTGGTTTTTATTGGGCCTGCGAGCCTATTATGTTTTTCGGCCACTTTGAGCCTTTGTAATAGAATAGGGCTTTACTGCTTTCCTAGTTTAGGATGGAGGCCCGTTTACAAGCAAGGTGGGAACCCAAGAAGGTATGAAGGCCATGTATGCGTGGTACATTGTTTAATAGCATAGGCCCATTTACAAACCCTTTAGATTGACCAATAGGGCCAACATCATTGGCTCGATGATGGCCTACATAGGAGGCTCCCGATCGAAAACATATTGTGGTAGTATGCATGCTAGGCTTGTATGGCTTTTATTTATTTTGTCGATTTATATTTAGCTTGTATGAGATGCGCGCTAAAATCTAGATCGTAATAAAAGATAAAGCATAACTGAATCGGTGAGATATCGAGGAGAGTTTGTATAACTTTCAAAACCAGAAATTCCCCTCTCGAATTAAATATTAAGTCATATTGGATTAAAATAAAATGAAGTATTTATATAAATCCAAGCCTTCCATCAATAGGGACTAGCGTATGTTGTCTACTTATCGATAGAGGTGATCCAGAGTCTGGCACCCGAGTCGAAGAAAGGGACAATACGTGAAATTCCTTGACTCCTGTTTTTAACTAAACACGACAAGGGTGAGGACTGGTCGGGATGTGAGGATCGACCGATAACTAGTTACGGAGAACTCACGACCGGGCCCGTTGCTCATCATGATTGATGGGTTAGACTTAACGATTAGTAACACTTATGATGTAGCAGTGCTAGATAAGTGCGAAAATCGAGGCAAAATAACTTGAAGGTTGTGGAGTAACACAATTGGTAAAAAGTATACCTACCTGGGGAATTAGTTGTATGGCCACGAGTCGTGGGTGCAATTAATTGCTGCTGGGACGTCAAGACCTACTAGGAATTAAATTTCCCGAGCAAATCAAAGGGGTGATTGTTTCGATAAAATAGTGGGAGAACTTTTTCGAAAACAAGTCCAAAATTCGATAATTATAAGTATTAGACATAAGATCAGTTAGCTAAATGTTGTCTTCTTTACATTTGTAGATATTAAGTACAATGTCTAAGAATCCATTATCTGTTATCCTCGACGCAAACAAGTTAAATGGCTCAAACTTCGTTGACTGGCTGAGAAATCTCAGAATTGTCCTCGATTCTGAGCGATGAAGCTATGTGCTCGACACACCCATGCCTGTTGCACCCGCAGCACGAGCTAGTGAGGAACAACGAACCGCCCATGCTAAAAGGGTTGATGATGATCTTCAGGTTCGATGTCTCATGCTAGCCTCGATGTCGAATGAACTGCAGAAACAGCATGCTGCTATGCCGCTTGCTAGAGAGATACTTATCCACCTCCAGCAGATGTTTGGAGAGAGGTCTCGTACCGAAAGGTTCGCGACCACTAAGGAGTTGTTTCATCTCAAGATGGCTGAGGGAAGCAGTGTCAAGGATCACTGTCTGCGTTTCATCAACCTGGTTGAAAAACTGGGGCGATTGGACGTAGATTTGCACGCTGATCTTAGCACTGACCTCCTTCTCCATACGCTGCCCCGTTCTTTTGACCAGTTCGTGTTGAACTTCAACATGGAGGATAGAACCCTCGCTCTTCACGAACTGACCAATTTGTTGGTAACGGCAGAATCGACTCTCAAGAAAGAGAAGCCGGTGATGATTGCACACCAATCGAAGGCTGCAAAGCCCAAGAGAGGTAGGAAGAAGAAGAAGGTATTTTCTTCGAAGGCAGTCACAAAGGTTGTTGAAAAGAAGCGCAAGAGCCCAAAAGACGAATGTTTCCACTGCAAGAAAGCAGGGCACTGGAAAAGGAACTGCCCAGACTACCTAAAGATGAAATTTGTAGCCAAAGGTATTTTCTTGGTTGAAGTTAATATTTCTATTAACTGTGCATCGTGGGTGTTAGACACCGCAGCAAGTTCTCATATCTGCAATGATTTGCAGGTGATGGGAGCAATAAGATACCTGAAGCCCGGTGATAGAATCCTGCGTTTTGGAAACGGAGCTAGGATCGCCGTTGAGGCTATTGGGGACGTCGAATTGGTTTTAGGAAATTTTACTTTAATTTTAAGGGATTGTCTGTACGTACCAAACATTATTAAGAACATCATTTCTATACCTATGTTGGATATTGATGGTTTTAATTTTTCCATTGATAATGGAGCTTTCTGCATATTTAAAGGTGGTTTAATATATGCTCGTGGTACTTTGATAGATGGTCTTTATTCCTTAGAACCTATAAATTCTGACGTCTTGCACATTCAATCTAGAAAAAGAAAATATGATAAACAAACTCCACAACTTTGGCACGCTAGACTTGGACATATTTCCAATAGTAGGATTCAAAAGCTGGTTTCCTCTAAGGCTCTTGAAATAAAGAACTTGGATGAACTCCCAACTTGCGAGTCTTGTCTCAAAGGAAAGATGACCAAATCACCCTTCACCGGGAATCCCGAGCGAACCAAGCAAACATTGGATTTAATCCATACTGACGTTTGTGGACCATTGAGTGTCAATGCGAGAGGAGGATTCTCTTACTTCGTAACATTCACCGACGATTTTAATCGTTATGGATATGTGTATCTTATGAAACACAAATCCGAAACTTTTGAGAAATTCAAAGAGTTTCGAATGGAATTTGAGAATCAACTTGGACATAGTATTAAAGCACTTCGTTCTGATAGAGGTGGTGAGTACTTAAGCCAAGAATTCCTTGATTATCTAAAAGAGAATGGAATTCTCGCCCAGCGAACTCCCCCTAGGACGCCCCAACTCAATGGAGTGTCCGAGCGGAGGAACCGAACATTGTTAGACATGGTTTGTTCCATGATGAGCTTCGCTGACCTTCCCTTTTCGTTTTGGGGCTTAGCCCTATTAACTGCATCGAAGATACTAAACATAGTACCTTCGAAGTCAGTGCCAACAACACCGCACCAAGTATGGTATGGTAAAGCACCCGTGTATTCGTATCTACGAGTATGGGGATCTCCTGCGTATGTAAAGAACAAAAAGGGAGATAAGCTAGATAGTAGATCTAGTTTGTGCAAATTTGTGGGGTATCCAAAGGAATCCATTGGATACCTGTTCTTCGATCCTAAAGAACGTAATACGTACGTATCTAGGAACGCCCACTTCTTGGAAGAGAATTTCCTCACCAACCGAAATGGGACAATCGTAGAACTTGATGAAGTCCAAGAATCGGACCCATCCCCACAAACAGTGGGAGCTGAACCAGAATTTATTGAACCTACTAGTACACCTACTCTTCGAAGGTCTGATCGAATTCGTAAGGAGCCAGAGCGATTTGGTTTCATTCACGAAAACGAAAAAGGTGATAATGATCCAAGGACCTATCAAGAAGCGATGTTGGACATAGACTCGGGTGCATGGCTCGAAGCCATGCAATCCGAAATGGATTCCATGCATTCCAACAAGGTTTGGACCTTGGTCGATCCACCTGAGGGAACTATCCCTGTAGGATGCAAATGGATCTTCAAGCGCAAGCTTGGAATGAATGGAGAGTATTAACTCATAAAGCTCGCTTAGTGGCGAAAGGGTATTCTCAAAGGCCTGGAATAGACTATGAGGAAACCTTCTCTCCCGTGGCGATGTCGAAATCCATTCGGATACTACTTGCCATAGCCGCGTGGCATGACTACGAAATATGGCAAGTGGACGTAAAGACCGCCTTTCTCAATGGAGACATTGACAAGGAGATCTTTATGCAACAACCTGAAGGTTTTGCGTCCAAAGGAAGTGAACACAAATTGTGTAAACTTCAAAGGTCAATCTATGGCCTCAAACAGGCATCCCGAACTTGGAACATACGATTTGATGAGACAGTCAAAGCATTTGGCTTCATCAAAAACGTATATGAACCTTGTGTGTACAAAAAGAATAGTGGGAGCTCGATACAATTCATTGTTTTGTACGTCGATGACATTTTGTTAATCGGAGACGATATCAAGATGTTAGCGCAGACTAAAGCGTGGTTATCCGCGCAGTTTTCCATGAAAGATATGGGAGACACATCTTACGTATTGGGAATACGTATCTATAGGGATAGATCGAAGAAGATGATAGGACTCTCCCAATCTCAGTACATCAACACTATTTTGAAGAGATTCAAAATGGAAGAATCCAAGAGAGGATTGCTTCCAATGAGACATGGTATCTCTCTTTCGAAGTCTATGTGCCCTACAACTGACGAAGAAAAGACGAGAATGTCTCTCATACCTTATGCCTCTGCTATAGGGAGTATAATGTATGCGATGCTGTGTACTCAACCAGACATAGCACACGCTCTAAGTGTAACGAGCCGCTATCAGTCAAATCCAGGCGAAGAGCACTGGACTGCCGTAAAAGAAATCCTAAAGTACCTGCGAAGGACTAAGGATATGTTTTTGGTCTACGGTGGTAGTGGAGAACTGAAACTTGAAGGATTCACTGATGCAAGTTTCCAGTCTGACGTGGATGACTTCAAATCCAACTCTGGATATATATTCCGCATCAATGGAGGAGCGGTCAGTTGGATAAGCTGTAAACAGTATACCACTGCCGACTCAACCACGAAGCATTATATATCGCAGCATCAGATGCAGCAAAAGAAAGTGTATGGATGAAAAACTTCATCCAAGAATTGGATGTTGTTCCTAGCATTGCTGAACCTGTAGTCGTCTTCTGTGACAACAACGGGGCGATAGCTCAAGCAAAGGAGCCGAGATCACACCATCAATCCAAACACGTATAGAGGAAATACCACGTGATCAGGGAGATCATAGGTAGAGTTGACATGCACATGGAGTATGTCAAATCGGAAGACAACGTAGCTGACCCACTAACTAAGCCACTTTCACAAAAGGCGTTCGATAGTCATCTAGAGAAGATGGGTCTTAGAACCATAGGTGAATGGCTTTAGGGCAAGTGGGAGATTGATAGAATAGTGCCCAGCAAGCCAGTTCAATTTGCTTGTAATAGGTCTATTCTGTAAGAAACAATCTTTTGATTTTATAATAATACGCGCGTTTATTTATATGAGTATAAGGATAAACAATGGCCAAATTCATCTCTCGCGAATACATTCAAGCGATTGGTTGAAACCCTTAGATTACATTTGACTATGGGACGATTCACTTCAGTACTGAGTGCAATCATGAAACAGTCTCAAAGGTCGTAATCTTAAAACTGTTCCAAGTCATAGATTCCGAACGAGACGGGGTATCGTAGGAATCGCCAAGACTTGTACAAGTATGCATGATTCACATGGAGTGAATTTGTAGCGTTTCATGAGCAAGGCATTTGAGGCCAGTGCATACGAGTAGGTGGTTCAATGGAGGATTGAACGCATCGAACGACCCGAACAGAGAAACCCATTGTGGAAGCGCATGACGCATATCGGTGATGGGATGTTTCTCAAGGATTATAATAGTGTACGATTTAGTCCTTTGACTTGAGGTGCTAGGGCGAATTCGGTGCATGAAAGTGCGTACTTAGATCTAGGTATAGGCCACGTAGCTTGGTCATAACATGCCTAGGTTGGGTGCGTATGGACATGTAGGCGAATGGTTAGTACCGATATGGAATCTATTGACTCACTGTAATGGGTGAGAGAATTTCCTATACGATTCTTAGATAATATATCCAAGGAACCTACGGCCGTAGTTGGTGACGGATTTGGAAAGGGGTTTTCCAAATTTAGGAGTCACACTGGAATATTATCCTGAATTAGAAAGTATAGTTATCGAGACAAATTTAGAGGTGCCGATCAATTCACACACCCTAAGTCTTGATCGGGAATATTAGTCGATAGAAGGACCGTATGTACATGGTAATTATATGAGACGAGGTTCACAAGTATCAATTCACCTGAAGTTGGGCTTCATGGGCTTGTGGCTAGACATCGACCATGAAGTGTAGGTACTCCTGAGTTAATAGAGGATTTGATTCTAGGAGTGGTCAATTAATGGTTGTTTAATTGACCGGAGCAATTTATTGTTCATAAATTAAATCACGAAGAATTCGTGGGCCTGCTGCCAATTGATGGTGAACCCAGAGGGTCACACACAATACAATTGGACGGTGACTGTTGAAAAGGTATACAAAAGGAATTAATTGATTTAAAGGTAATTAAATCAATTAAATGAATTAAAGGTATTTAATTCAAGTGGGAGATTAATTAATTGGTTAACTTAATTAATTAAATACTTAATTGAGTTTCTAATTAATTATATAAAAGAAATAATGATTTAATTGGACTGGGCATTTAATTAAGTAATTAATTAAATGAAAAGGCTTGCAAGACATGGGCCTTTAACTAAAAGCCCATAAGAAGTCTTGCAAAACCTAGGTCAAGAGGGAGTCTATAAAAGGGGTTCTACTTGAGCTCAAAAAGCTAACACCCTAAGAAGAAAACCCTAGCCTCTCCTCTCAACCTAGCCGCCGCCCCCTAGTGCTAGAAACCCTAGCCGCCGCAGCCACCAAGAGAAGCCGCCACCTGCTGCCGTGGGCTGCTCTTGTGCCACCGCCCCTATCCCTTTGTTCCTCTGTATTAGATCATGACCTGTCAAGAGAATCTACACAATTCTGCTTCGACAAACCTCCTGAATCCAGTTCTGAGCCTAAGATCTTGAGGTGTTGCCATAATCCGATTGGTGTGGACGGACTTTGGAGGTGAGACGCTTGGATCACTTCTGTGAACCAAATCCAGATCCAGATCCAGTTTCAGAATCAGAATTGAAGGTTGCCACCATCTTGCCTGTGGTGAGGTATATCGCAAAAACCCCCTTGTTTAATTACTATGTGTGTTTTTGTTCTTGCTTACGTATAATTAATATGGGACCTTGGGTGCTTCAAAAAATTTTAAATTCCGCATTGTCGTTGTTCTGACAATCGAGGCATCCCAACCACTATCCCAACATGAAGCACTAGAATCACTGACCATAATGTTTCACGACAACATTTCTTTACGTGTCGCAAAAGCTTTTAGCAGTCTCAAATATCTTTTCTTGAGCGGGGTTGTCATGTAGGGTGATACTGCAGAGAAATTTTTCTCGCGTGGTTGTGTAGAACTTGAGGATGTGCATTTGAAAGATATATAAGTAAAGAATGTTGATATTATAAATATTTTTGCCGATAAACTGAAGAACTTGAAATTTCAAATATTTACAGAAGGGAGCATTGTGTGGTTGTGAATTCATTCTGTCCTAAGCTTAATATTTGTGCTCCGAACTTGGTGTCTATTTCATACATAGGGTCAATGCTTCATGGCTTTTCTATTTTGGAAACTGTATCTTTTCAAAATGCTTGGGAAACCAAAAAAAAAAAAAGCAATTTCTATTATTGAAATTTATTTAATGACTATCTCTTAAAAATACTTATGTTTATAAAATGAGATATCCAATATTACTGTATTCCTAACTCACTCAATAACGTGCAACGTGAAGGGTGCGGCGTACGAGCATGGATTATTTTCTTCTAGTTTATCATCCATAGCTTTTTTCGTAGATATGACCAAGACATCTTAATGGATTCCCTCTAATTCCAATGCAATATCCTAAATGCTTAAACAGAAAGATTAAAAACACATGATACTTGACACTTCAAATAAAGCTTATCATATTCAACTAGTTAAGCTCCGTCCTTGCACAATCTAAAGTACAATTGTAATTTCATAGACATATTTCAAATAAATAGTCTAGACCTAATTAAACCTGACATAGCAGTCTAGAAAGAATTTTTTATTGCAGTAAAATTGTATATTTATTTGAATCAAAACTGGAAAAATTTTGGCAATTGATATTTAGTATTGACAATGACTTGGTAACTTTGATGGAAATGAGAGAAAGTTTGCTTGTTAGATTGCATGGTCTCACGTATTTGAAAGTACATATATGTGAAACGTTGATGAGCCACTTGGAGATAGAACAAAGAATTGTTTGGATTTTCTCTTCTCCCAACACTCTCCACATCAAATTATATGACATCTATGAGTGCTACTTTTATGATTATGAAACTATATGTTGCGACAAAATGCTGAATTTTCGAGGAGTCCATGAGAAAATTGAAATTAAAATCAGAGGTGAAGTTTTGATATTTTTGTATAGTTGAAATAAATACTATAATATTTAATAATGTGCTCAATTATAAGAAAGAAAGTAACAAGAACTACTTGCAGACAAATAAAAGATATGCGTTAAATTTGTCCAATACTTATTATAAAGTATACATAATTTTTCTTTAAGTAATATGTGATTGCCGACATTAGTCCTCAACCTCTATCTAAAATCTCCAAAATTATTCACGTCTATTATTTAACTATAAATAGAAGGTGGGATATTAATAAAACTTTATTTCCATATTTATCGTCAATATTTTTCAAGAATTTCTCTATATATAATCTATGAAAACAATTATAGAAATAAAATTCTCTTACAAACACTAAATAAAGTTGTATTGTTTTAAGAGAGTAACACGATATCTTCTGTTTATAAATCACTTGTAATTTGAAATTGCAATGTAACATATAACTAATGGCCTAAAAGGAAATCTTTTGTTGAATTTTCTCTCGATAAATATTTTCGTAGAGTGAGGAAGCCAACAAAACAAGATCTTGTGATTGGTCTAGTGGAAGGGACTAGTCACTACAATGAGATATCCAATATTATTGTATTTATAACTCACTCAATCACGTGCGAGGTGAAGCGTTCCGTGTGCGGCGTGCGAGCTTGGGACTTCATCAAGTGGGTTTTTCTTTTACATGATGAGTGAGTCTAGAATCACAAGGATTAATCTCACTTTTGATATAAAAATGATAGATCAATTTAACGCACTCCTTTGTTTTGCCGGTAGAAAAAAAGTTCAAGAACTATGCTTTCGTGATGGTGATTATACCAATGAAGTGCTTAACATTCCCATTGAACTTTGTGAAACACTAGAATCACTGACCATAGTGTTTCACGACAACATTTCTTTACATGTCCCAAAAGCTTTTAGCAGTCTCAAATGTCTTTTCTTGAGCGGGGTTGTCATGTAGGGTGATACTGCAGAGAAATTTTTCTCGCGTGGTTGTGTAGAACTTGAGGATGTGCATTTGGAAGATATACAAGTCAAGGATGTTTATATTATAAATATTTTTGCCGATAAACTGAAGAATTTTAAATTTTCAAATATTTACAGAAGGGAGCATTGTGTGGTTGTGAATTCATTCTATCCTAAGCTTAATATTTGTGCTCCGAACTTGGTGTCTTTTTCATACATAGGACCAATGCTTCATGGCTTTTCTATTTTGGAAATTGTATCTTTTCAAAATACCTGGGAAACCAAAAAAAAAAAAGCAATTTCTATTATTGAAACATATTTACTGACTATCTTTTAAAAATACTTATGTTTTTAAAATGAGATATCCAATATTACTGTATTCCTAACTCACTCAATAACGTGCAACGTGAAGCGTGCAGCGTGCGAGCATGGATTATTTTGTTCTAGTTTATCATCCATAGCTTTTTTCGTAAATATGACCAAGACATCTTAATGGATTTCCTCTAATTCCAATGCAATATCTTAAATGCTTAAACTGATAGATTAAAAACACATAATACTTGACACTTCAAATAAAGCTTATCATATTCAACTAGTTAAGCTCCGTCCTTGCTCAATCTCAAGTACAATTGTAATTTCATGGACATATTCCAAATAAATAGTCTAGACCTAATGAAACTTGACATAGCAGTCTAGAAATAATTTTTTTTTTGTCTGTAAAATTGTATATTTATTTGAATCCAAATTGCGAAAATTTTGACCATTGAGATTTAGTATTGACAATGACTTGGTAACTCTGTTGAAAGTACATATATGTGAAACATTGATGAGCCCCTTTGAGATAGAACAAAGAATTGTTTGGATTTTCTCTTCTATCAAGACTCTCCACATCAAATTATATGACATCTATGAGTGCTACTTTTATGAGTATGAAACTATTTAAAGATATATTCCGACAAACTGCTGAATTTTCGTGAAGTCCACAAGAAAATTGAAGTTAAAATCATAGGTGAAATTTTGATATTTTTGTATAGTTGAAATAAATACTATAATATTTAATAAAGTGCTCAATTATAAGAAAGAATGTAACAAGAACTACTTACAGACAAATAAAAGATATGCGTTAAATTTGTGCAATATTTATTATAATGTATACGCAATTTTCTTTAAGTACTATGTGATTGTCGACATTAGTCCTCAACCTCTAACTAAAATCTCCAAAATTATTCACGTCTATTAATTTAACAATAAATAGAAGGTTGGATATTATTAAAACTTTATTTCCATATTTATCGTCAATATTTTTCAAGAATTTCTCTATATATAATCTATGAAAACAATTATAGAAATAAAATTCACTTACAAACACTAAATAAAGTTGTATTGTATTAAGAGAGTAGCACGATATCTTCTGTTTATAAATCTCTTGTAATTCGAAATTGCAATGTAACATATAACTAATGGCCTAAAAGGAAATCTTTTGTCGAATTTTCTCTCGATGAATATTTTCGTAGAGTGAGGAAGTCAACAACAAAAGATCTTGTGATTGGTCTAGTGGAAGGGACTAGTCAATACAATGTAGCGAACTCAGGTTCGAATTCTTGTTTGGAGGTACCCACATTAATGTGCCCAACCCGCCTCGAAGCGGATTAAACCCTTGGGAAACCAAAAAAAAAGAAAAATAAGCATATTCTATTATAGAAACTTATTTAATGACTATCTCTTCAAAATACTTAAGTATTTAAAATGAGATATCCAATATTATTGTATTTATAACTCACTCAATCACATGCGAGGGGAAGCATGCGGTGTGCGACGTGCAAGCATGGATTCTTTTGTTCTAGTTTATCGTACAAAGCTTTTTTGTTTTTAAAATGAGATATCCAATATTATTGTATTTATAACTCACTCAATCACGTGCGAGGTGAAGCGTTCCGTGTGCGGCGTGCGAGCTTGGGACTTCATCAAGTGGGTTTTTCTTTTAAATGATGAGTGAGTCTAGAATCAGAAGGATTAATCTCACTTTTGATATCACAATGATAGATCAATTTAACGCACTCCTTTGTTTTGCCGGTAGAAAAAAAGTTCAAGAACTATGCTTTCGTGATGGTGATTATACCAATGAAGTGCTTAACATTCCCACTGAACTTTGTGAAACACTAGAATCACTGACCATAGTGTTTCACGACAACATTTCATTACGTGTCCCAAAAGATTTTAGCAGTCTCAAATGTCTTTTCTTGAGCGGGGTTGTCATGTAGGGTGATACTGCAGAGAAAATTTTCTCGCGTGGTTGTGTAGAACTTGAGGATGTGCATTTGGAAGATATACAAGTCAAGGATGTTGATATTATAAATATTTTTGCCGATAAACTGAAGAACTTTAAATTTTCAAATATTTACAGAAGGGAGCATTGTGTGGTTGTGAATTCATTCTATCCTAAGCTTAATATTTGTGCTCCGAACATGCTCTCTTTTTCATACATAGGACCAATGCTTCATGGCTTTTCTATTTTGGAAAATGTATCTTTTTGAAATACTTGGGAAACCAAAAAAAAAAGCAATTTCTATTATTGAAACTTATTTAATGACTATCTTTTAAAAATACTTATGTTTTTAAAATGAGATATCCAATATTACTGTATTCCTAACTAACTCAATAACGTGCAACGTGAAGCGTGCGGCGTGCGAGCATGGATTATTTTGTTCTATTTTATCATCCATAGCTTTTTTCGTAAATATGACCAAGACATCTTAATGGATTCCCTCTAATTCCAATGCAATATCCTAAATGCTTAAACTGATAGATCAAAAACACATAATACTTGACACTTCAAATAAAGCTTATCATATTCAACTAATTAAGCTCCGTCCTTGCTCAATCTCAAGTACAATTGTAATTTCATGGACATATTTCAAATAAATAGTCTAGACCAAATGAAACTTGACATAGCAGTCTAGAAAGAATCTTTTTTTTTTTTCGTTAAAATTGTATATTTATTTGAATCAAAATTGCGAAAATTTTGACCATTAATATTTAGTATTGACAATGACTTGGTAACTCTGTTGAAAGTACATATATGTGAAACATTGATGTGCCCCTTTGAGATAGAACAAATAATTGTTTGGATTTTCTCTTCTATCAAGACTCTCCACATCAAATTATATGACATCTATGAGTGCTACTTTTATGAGTATGAAACTATTTAAAGATATATTCCGACAAAATGCTGAATTTTCGTGAAGTCCATGAGAAAATTGAAATTAAAATCAGATGTGAAATTTTGATATTTTTGTATAGATGAAATAAATACTATAATATTTAATAAAGTGCTCAATTATAAGAAAGAAATTAACAAGAACTATTTACAGACAAATAAAAGACATGCGTTAAATTTGTGCAATATTTATTATAATGTATACACAATTTTTCTTTAAGTACTATGTGATTGTGGACATTAGTCATCAACCTCTAACTAAAAACTCCAAAATTATTCACGTCTATTAATTTAACAATAAATAGAAGGTGGGATATTATTAAAACTTTATTTCCATATTTATCGTCAATATTTTTCAAGAATTTCTCTATATATAATCTATGAAAACAATTATAGAAATAAAATTCACTTACAAACACTAAATAAAGTTGTATTGTATTAAGAGAGTAGCACGATATCTTCTGTTTATAAATCTCTTGTAATTCGAAATTGCAATGTAACATATAACTAATGGCCTAAAAGGAAATCTTTTGTTGAATTTTCTCTCGATAAATATTTTCGTAGAGTGAGGAAGCCAACAACACAAGATCTTGTGATGGGTCTAGTGGAAGGGACTAGTCACTACAATGTAGCGAACTCAGGTTCGAATTACTGTTGGGAGGTACCCACATTAATGTGCCCAACCCGCCTCGAAGCGGATTAAACCCTTGGGAAACCAAAAAAAGGGAAAAATAAGCAAATTCTATCATAGAAACTTATTTAATGACTATCTCTTCAAAATACTTATGTATTTAAAATGAGATATCCAATATTATTGTATTTATAACTCACTCAATCACGTGCGAAGCGAAGCATGCGGTGTGCGACGTGCGAGCATGGATTCTTTTGTTCTAGTTTATCGTCCAAAGCTTTTTTGTTTTTAAAATGAGATATCCAATATTTTTGTATTTATAACTCACTCAATCACGTGCGAGTTGAAGCGTTCCGTGTGCGGCGTGCGAGCTTGGGACTTCATCAAGTGGGTTTTTCTTTTAAATGATGAGTGAGTCTAGAATCAGAAGGATTAATCTCACTTTTGATATCACAATGATGTTGGGATATGCCTCGATTGTCAAAATTAAAATTTTTCAAGGCACACCCACAGATCCCATAATAATATCTCCAAGTTATATATACAAAAGACATAAAACAAAGCACAGAAATAATCTAACAAAGGGGGTTTTCGATTTTTACCTCACCACAGGCAAGGTGGTGGAAACCTCCAACTCTGATTCTGAACTCTGATTAAGGTTCTGGTTCACTGGAGTGATCCAAGCGTCTCACCTCCAGAGAAAAGTCCACACCAACTGGATTATGATGACACCTCTTAGTCTTAGGCTCAGAACTAGATCTAAGAGGCTTGTTGATGAAGGATTGTGCAGATCTATTTGACAGATCAAAATTCTGCACAAAAGGAATGAGGGAGAAGATTTGCGGCGGCGGCACTAGGGCTTTCACGGCGGCGGTGCGGCGGTGTTACGGCAGCACACGGCGGCGGCGCTAGGGCTTGGGCGGCGCAGGGTGGGGCGGATTTCCTAGGGCAAGAGAAGACTAGGGTTTTTGCTTAGATGTTCTTTTTCTGAGTTCTGTTAGAACTCTATTTATAAGCACTCCTCAAGTCCTAGGGTTACAAGATTCCTAATGGGCTTAGGAGTCCATTTCTTGCAAGCCCACCTTAATTTAATTAATTACTTAATTAAATATCCAGCCCATATTACTTAATTACTTAATTAATATTTAGTTTAATTAATCAATTGTCATTTAAATCAATTAAATCAATTAATTAATTTATCTCCCATTTGAATTAACACTTTAATTCACTTAATTGATTTAATTACTTTTAAATCAATTAATTCCTTTTATATTCCTACAGAACAGTCACCGTCCAATTGTATTGTGTGTGACCCTCTGGGTTCACCATCAATTGGCAGCAGGCTCACGAAACCTCGTGATTTAATTTATGAACAATAAATTGCTCCGATCAATTAAACTACCTTTAATTGACCACTCCTAGAATCAATTCCTCTATTAATTCAGGAGTACCCACACTTCATGGTCGATGTCTAGCCACAAGCACATGAAGCCCAACATCAGGTGAATTGATATTTAGTGAACCTCACCTCATATAATTACCATGTACATACGGTCCTTCTGTCGACCAATTTCCCGATCAAGACTTAGGGTGTGTGAATTGATCGGCACCTCTAAATTTGTCTCGATAACTATACTTTCTAATTCAGGATAATGTTCCAGTGTGACTGCCTAATTTGGAAACCCCTTTCCAAATCCGTCACCGACTACGGCCGTAGATTCATTGGAAACATTATCTAAGAATCGTATAGGAAATATTCTCATCCATTACGATGAGTCAACAGATTCCATCTTGGTACTAACCACTCGCGTACATGTCCATACGCACCCAACCTAGGCATTTTTATGACCAAGCTAAGTGGCCTATACCTAGATCTAAGTACGCACTTTCATGCACCGAATTCGCCCTAGCACCTCAAGTCATAGGACTAAATCGTACACTATTATAATCCTTTGAGAAACATATGCGTCATGCGCTTCCACAATGGGTTTCTCTGTTCGGGTCGTTCGATGCATTCGATCCTCCATCGAATCACCTAGTCATATGCACTGGCCTCAAATGCCTTGTTCATGAAACTACAACAAATTCACTCCGTGTGAATCATGCATAATCGTACAAGTCTTGACGATTCACTCGATACCCCGTCTCGATATGAATCTATGACTTGGAACATTTTCGAGATCACGACCTTTGAGACTGTTTCATGATAAGTGCACTCAGTACTGAAGTGTATAGTCCCATAGTCGTGAGTGATCTCAGGGTTTCAACCAATCGCTTAAATGTATTCGCGAGAGATGAAGTTTGGCCATTGTTTATCCTTATACATATATAAATAAACATGCGTATTATTATAAAATCAAAGATTGTTATATACAAGATAGATCTATTACAAGCTAATTGAACTGGCTTGCAGGGCACTATCCTATCAATCTCCCACTTGCCCTAAAGCCATTCACAAACGTTTCTTAGACCCATCTTATCTAGATGTCCCTCGAACACCTTTTGCGAAAGTGGCTTAGTTAGTGGGTCAGCTATGTTGTCTTCTGATTTGACATACTCCATATGCATATCTCCTCTACCAATGATCTCTCTGATCACGTGGTACTTCCTCAGTACGTGTTTGGATTGGTGGTGTGATCTCGGCTCCTTTGCTTGAGCTATTGCCCCGTTGTTGTCACAAAAGACGACTACAGGTTCAGCAATGCTAGGAACAACATCCAATTCCTGGACGAAGTTTCTCATCCATACACTTTCTTTTGCTGCATCTGATGCTGCGATATATTCTGCTTCTGTGGTTGAGTCGGCAGTGGTAGACTGTTTACAGCTTTTCCAACTGACCGCTCCTCCATTGAGGCGGAATATGTATCCAGAGTTGGATTTAAAGTCATCCACGTCAGACTGGAAACTTGCATCAGTGAATCCTTCAAGTTTCAGTTCTCCACTACCACCGTAGACCAAAAACATATCCTTAGTCCTTCGCAGGTACTTTAGGATTGCTTTTACGGCAGTCCAGTGCTTCTCGCCTGGATTTGACTGATAGCGGCTCGTTACACTTAGAGCGTGTGCTACGTCTGGTCGAGTACACAACATTGCATACATTATACTCCCTATAGCAGAGGCATAAGGTATGATAGACATTCTCGTCTTTTCTTCGTCGGTTGTAGGGCACATAGACTTAGAAAGAGAGATACCATGTCTCATTTGAACAAATCCTTTCTTAGATTCTTCCATACTAAATCTCTTCAAGATCGTGTTGATGTACTGAGATTGGGAGAGTCCTATCATCTTCTTCGATCTATCCCTATAGATACGTATTCCCAATACGTAAGATGCGTCTCCCATATCTTTCATAGAGAACTGCGCGGATAACCACGCTTTAGTCTGCGCTAACATCTTGATATCGTCTCCGATTAACAAAATGTCATCGACGTACAAAACAATGAATTGTATTGAGCTCCCACTATTCTTTTTGTACACACAAGGTTCATATACGTTTTTGATAAAGCCAAAAGCTTTGACTGTCTCATCAAATCGTATGTTCCAGGTTCGGGACGCCTGTTTGAGGCCATAGATTGACCTTTGAAGCTTACACAGTTTGTGCTCACTTCCTTTGGACGCAAAACCTTCAGGTTGTTGCATAAAGATCTCCTTATCAATGTCTCCATTGAGAAAGGCGGTCTTTACGTCCATTTGCCATATTTCGTAGTCATGCCACGCGGCTATAGCAAGTAATATCCGAATGGATTTTGACATCGCCACGGGAGAGAAGGTTTCCTCATAGTCTATACCAGGCCTTTGAGAATACCCTTTCGCCACTAAGCGAGCTTTATGAGTAATTACCTCTCCATTCATTCCAAGCTTACGCTTGAAGATCCATTTACATCCTACAGGGATAGTTCCCTCAGGTGGATCGACCAAGGTCCAAACCTTGTTGGAATGCATGGAATCCATTTCGGATTGCATGGCTTCGAGCCACGCACCCGAATCTATGTCAGACATCGCTTCTTGATAGGTCCTTGGATCAGCATCAACTTTCTCGTTTTCGTGAATGAGACCAAATCGCTCTGGCTCCTTACGAATTCGATTAGACCTTCGAAGTATAGGTGTACTAGTAGGTTCAGTTAATTCTGGTTCAGCTCCCACTGTTTGTGGGGATGGGTCCGATTCTTGGACTTCATCAAGTTCTACGATTGTCCCATTTCGGTTGGTGAGGAAATCCTCTTCCAAGAAGTGGGCGTTCCTTGATACGAACGTATTACGTTCTTTAGGATCGAAGAACAGGTATCCAATAGAGTCCTTTGGATAACCCACAAATTTGCACAAACTAGATCTACTATCCAGCTTATCTCCCTTCTTGTTCTTTACATACGCAGGAGATCCCCATACTCGTAAGAACGAATACACGGGTGCTTTACCATACCATACTTGGTGCGGCGTTGTTGGCACTGACTTTGAAGGTACTATGTTTAGTATCTTCGAAGCAGTTAATAGGGCTAAGCCCCAAAACAAAAAGGGAAGGTCAGCAAAGCTCATCATGGAACGAACCATGTCTAACAAAGTCCGGTTCCTCCGCTCAGACACTCCATTGAGTTGAGGTGTCCTAGGGGGAGTTCGCTGTGCGAGAATTCCATTCTCTTTTAGATAATCAAGGAATTCTTGGCTTAAATACTCACCACCTCTATCAGAACGAAGTGCTTTAATACTATGTCCAAGTTGGTTCTCTACTTCCATTCGAAACTCTTTGAATTTCTCAAAGGTTTCGGATTTGTGTGTCATAAGATACACATATCCATAACGACTAAAATCGTCGGTGAATGTTACGAAGTAAGAGAATCCACCTCTCGCATTGACACTCAATGGTCCACAAACGTCAGTATGGATAAGATCCAATGTCTGTTTGGTTCGCTCGGGATTCCCGGTGAAGGGTGATTTGGTCATCTTTCCTTTGAGACAAGATTCGCAAGTCGGGAGTTCATCTAAGTTCTTTATTTCAAGAGCCTTAGAGGAAACCAACTTTTGAATCCTACTCTTGGAAATATGTCCAAGTCTAGCGTGCCAAAGTTGTGGAGTTTGATTATCATATTTCCTTTTTCTAGATTGAATGTGCATGACGTTGGAATTTATAGGTTCTAGGGAATATAGACCATCTATCAAAGTACCACGAGCATATATTAAATCACCTTTAAATATGCAAAAAGATCCATTTTGAATGGAAAAATTAAAACCATCAATGTCTAACATAGGAATAGAAATGATGTTTTTAATAACGTTTGGTACGTACAGACAATCCCTTAAAATTAAAGTAAAATTCCCTAAGACTAATTCCACGTCTCCTATAGCCTCGGCGGCGATCCTAGCTCCGTTTCCAAAACGCAGGATTCTATCCCCGGGCTTCAGGGTTCTTACTGCTCCCATCACCTGCAAATCATTGCAGATATGAGAACCTGCTGCGGTGTCTAACACCCACGATGCACAGTTAATAGAAATATTAACTTCAACTAGAAAAATACCTTTGGCTACCAATTTCATCTTTAGGTAGTCTGGGCAGTTCCTTTTCCAGTGCCCTGCTTTCTTGCAGTGGAAACATTCGTCTTCTGGGCTTTTGCGCTTTTTCTCGACCACCTTGGTGACTGCCTTTGAAGAAAATACCTTCTTCTTTTTCTTACCTTTCTTAGGCTTTGCAGCCTTCGATTGGTGTGCAATCATTACAGGTTTCTCTTTCTTGAGAGTCGATTCTGCCGTTACCAATAAATTGGTCAGTTCGTGAAGAGCGAGGTTTCTATCCTCCATGTTGAAGTTCAACACGAACTGGTCAAATGAACGGGGCAGCGTATGGAGAAGGAGGTCAGTGCTAAGATCAGCGTGCAAATCCACGTCCAATCGCCCCAGTTTTTCAACCAAGTTGATGAAACGCAGACAGTGATCTTTTACACTGCTTCCCTCAGCCATCTTGAGATTAAACAACTCTTTAGAGGTCGCGAATCTTTCAGCGCGAGATCTTTCCCCAAACATCTGCTGGAGATGGAGAAGTATATCTCTAGCAAGCGGCATAGCAGCATGCTGTTTCTGCAGTTCGTTTGACATCGAAGCTAGCATGAGGCAACGAACCTGAAGATCATCATCAACCCTTTTAGCATGGGCGGTTCGTTGTTCCTCACTAGCTCGTGCTGCGGGTGCAGCAGGCATGGGTGTGTCGAGCACATAACTGCGACGTTCGGAGTCTAGGACTATCCTCAGATTTCTCAGCCAGTCGACAAAGTTTGAACCATTCAATTTGTTTGCGTCGAGGATAACAGATAATGGATTCTTAGACATTGTAATTAATATCTACAATAGGAAAGAAGACAACATTAAGCTAACTGATCTTATGTCTAATACTTATAATTATCGAAGTTGGACTTAGTTTCGAAAAAGTTCTCCCACTATTTTGTCGAAACAATCACCCCTTTGATTGCTCGGGAAATTCTATTTCCTAGTAGGTCTTGACGTCCCAGCAGCAATTAATTGCACCCACGACTCGTGGCCATACTAGTAATTCTCCAGGTAGGTATACTTTTACCAATTGTGTTACTCCACAACCTTCAAGCTATTTTGCCTCGATTTTCGCACCTATCTAGCACTGCTACATCATAGATGTTACTCCTCGTTTAAGTCTGACCCAGTCAATCTTGATGAGCAACAGGCCCGGTCATGAAATCCCCGTAACTAGTTATCGGTCGATTTTCACATCCCGACAAGTTCCCACCCTTGTCTTGTTTAGTTAAAAACAAGAATCGAGGAATTTCGTGTATTGTCCCTTTCTTCGACTCGGGTGCCAGACTCTGGATCACCTCTATCGATAAGTAGACAACATACACTAGTCCCTATTGATGGAAGGCTTGGATCTATAAAACTTCATTTTATAGTTTACCCAATATGACTTAATATTTTATTTCGAGAGGGGTATTTCTGGTTTGAAAGTTATACTAACTCTCCTCGAGATCTCACCGTGTAAGTTATGCTTTATTCTTTTATTACGATCTAGATTCTAGCGGGTAGCCAAATATAAATCGACAAATAAATAAAAGCCATACAAGCCTAGCATGCATTCTACCACAATATGTTTTCGATCGGGAGCCTCCTATGTGGGCCATCATCGAGCCATTGATGTTGGCCCTATTGGTCAATCTAAAGGGTTCTCAAACAGGCCTATGCTATTACATTAATCACCATGCATACATGGCCTTCATATCTCCTTGGGCTCCCATCTTGCTTGTAACGGGCCTCCATCCTAGACTAGGAAAGCATTAAAGCCCTATTCTATTACAAAGCCTTAAAATTGGCCCAAAAACATAAAAGGCTCGCAGGCCCTAATAAAAAACCAAACATTAAATTAAACCAATCACATCTACCCTAAGGTCAAGGCTCGGCTCGATCGAAAACCACGTAAACAGTTCACGTAGAGCAAGAAACATGTAAACGACATTTTACTTTCTCCTTTCTTTAATTTTAAAACATCCTTTTAAAACTAACTTCCATTGATTCTTACTTTTAGTCACTACTAATTATGAAAAAATAAACTTTCGGGTAAACAAAATAAATTTTCCTGCTGAAAATCAGATTCTGTTTTTCAACTTTTGAAAATTGCATTTTCGGCCCCTCAATTTTCGAAAATTGCACTTTGACCCCAAAAACTTTTAAAAAGTTACAAAAACACCCAAAGCAGTTTCGGCCAGCATTCCAGAAAATAAATTTTGAATTCTGAAAATTTTTTTGATTTTTCCAAACAGATCCTTGAAGTTTCGGTAATTGCAAAACAGTCCCTAAACTTTCGGAAATTACAAAATGACCCCAAAAAGCGTGCGACCAGTTTGCGAAAACAGTCCAGAATTTTTGAAATTTCCAGATTCTAAAATTTCGAATTTTTAAGCCCTTTAAAACCCTAGTTTGCGATTTTGCCCAAAGAGTCCTGAAGTTTTCAAAAACTATGAAAACGCTATAGATCTGAAAAACAGTTTTACCCAATTGTAGATCTAGTCATAACAAGTAAGAATCAATCGACAGAACATAATTATCATGCGTTTTAATATACATAATTAAACATATAATATAAACACATATTATGTTCAAGCATTTCGTATAATAATCATGGAGTTGGCTCTGATACCACTGTTGGGATATGCCTCGATTGTCAGTACAACAGAGTGCGGAAATTAAAATTTTTCAAGGCACACCCACAGATCCCATAATAATATCTCCAAGTTATATATACGAAAGACATAAAACAAAGCACAGAAATAATCTAACAAAGGGGGTTTTCGATTTTTACCTCACCACAGGCAAGGTGGTGGAAACCTCCAACTCTGATTCTGAACTCTGATTAAGGTTCTGGTTCACTGGAGTGATCCAAGCGTCTCACCTCCAGAGAAAAGTCCACACCAACTGGATTATGATGACACCTCTTAGTCTTAGGCTCAGAACTAGATCTAAGAGGCTTGTTGATGAAGGATTGTGCAGATCTATTTGACAGATCAAAATTCTGCACAAAAGGAATGAGGGAGAAGATTTGCGGCGGCGGCACTAGGGCTTTCACGGCGGCGGTGCGGCGGTGTTACGGCAGCACACGGCGGCGGCGCTAGGGCTTGGGCGGCGCAGGGTGGGGCGGATTTCCTAGGGCAAGAGAAGACTAGGGTTTTTGCTTAGATGTTCTTTTTCTGAGTTCTGTTAGAACTCTATTTATAAGCACTCCTCAAGTCCTAGGGTTACAAGATCCCTAATGGGCTTAGGAGTCCATTTCTTGCAAGCCCACCTTAATTTAATTAATTACTTAATTAAATATCCAGCCCATATTAATTAATTACTTAATTAATATTTAGTTTAATTAATCAATTGTCATTTAAATCAATTAAATCAATTAATTAATTTATCTCCCATTTGAATTAACACTTTAATTCACTTAATTGATTTAATTACTTTTAAATCAATTAATTCCTTTTATATTCCTACAGAACAGTCACCGTCCAATTGTATTGTGTGTGACCCTCTGGGTTCACCATCAATTGGCAGCAGGCTCACGAAACCTCGTGATTTAATTTATGAACAATAAATTGCTCCTATCAATTAAACTACCTTTAATTGACCACTCCTAGAATCAATTCCTCTATTAATTCAGGAGTACCCACACTTCATGGTCGATGTCTAGCCACAAGCCCATGAAGCCCAACATCAGGTGAATTGATATTTAGTGAACCTCACCTCATATAATTACCATGTACATACGGTCCTTCTGTCGACCAATTTCCCGATCAAGACTTAGGGTGTGTGAATTGATCGGCACCTCTAAATTTGTCTCGATAACTATACTTTCTAATTCAGGATAATGTTCCAGTGTGACTGCCTAATTTGGAAACCCCTTTCCAAATCCGTCACCGACTACGGCCGTAGATTCATTGGAAACATTATCTAAGAATCGTATAGGAAATATTCTCATCCATTACGATGAGTCAACAGATTCCATCTTGGTACTAACCACTCGCGTACATGTCCATACGCACCCAACCTAGGCATTTTTATGACCAAGCTAAGTGGCCTATACCTAGATCTAAGTACGCACTTTCATGCACCGAATTCGCCCTAGCACCTCAAGTCATAGGACTAAATCGTACACTATTATAATCCTTTGAGAAACATCCCATCACCGATATGCGTCATGCGCTTCCACAATGGGTTTCTCTGTTCGGGTCGTTCGATGCATTCGATCCTCCATCGAATCACCTAGTCATATGCACTGGCCTCAAATGCCTTGTTCATGAAACTACAACAAATTCACTCCGTGTGAATCATGCATAATCGTACAAGTCTTGACGATTCACTCGATACCCCGTCTCGATATGAATCTATGACTTGGAACATTTTCGAGATCACGACCTTTGAGACTGTTTCATGATAAGTGCACTCAGTACTGAAGTGTATAGTCCCATAGTCGTGAGTGATCTCAGGGTTTCAACCAATCGCTTAAATGTATTCGCGAGAGATGAAGTTTGGCCATTGTTTATCCTTATACATATATAAATAAACATGCGTATTATTATAAAATCAAAGATTGTTATATACAAGATAGATCTATTACAAGCTAATTGAACTGGCTTGCAGGGCACTATCCTATCAAATGATAGATCAATTTAACGCACTCCTTTGTTTTGCCGGTAGAAAAAAAGTTCAAGAACTATGCTTTTGTGATGGTGATTATACCAATGAAGTGCTTAACATTCCCATTGAACTTTGTGAAACACTAGAATCACTGACCATAGTGTTTCACGACAACATTTCTTTACGTGTCCCAAAAGCATTTAGCAGTCTCAAATGTCTTTTCTTGTGAGGGGTTGTCATGTAGGGTGATACTGCAGAAAAATTTTTCTCGCGTGGTTGTGTAGAACTTGAGGATGTGCATTTGGAAGATATACAAGTCAAGGATGTTGATATTATAAATAATTTTGCCGATAAACTGAAGAACTCTAAATTTTCAAATATTTAAAGAAGGGAGCATTGTGTGGTTGTGAATTCATTCTATCCTAAGCTTAATATTTGAGCTCCGAACTTGGTGTCTTTTTCATACATAGGACCAATGCTTCATGGCTTTTCTATTTTGGAAAATGTATCTTTTCAAAATATTTGGGAAACCAAAAAAAAAGCAATTTCTATTATTGAAACTTATTTAATGACTATCTTTTAAAAATACTTATGTTTTTAAAATGAGATATCCAATATTACTGTATTCCTAACTCAATCAATAACGTGCAACGTGAAGCGTGCGGCGTGCGAGCATGGATTATTTTGTTCTAGTTTATCATCCATAGCTTTTTTCGTAAATATGACCAAGACATCTTAATGGATTCCCTCTAATTCCAATGCAATATCATAAATGCTTAAACTTATAGATCAAAAACACATAATACTTGACACTTCAAATAAAGCTTATCATATTCAACTAGTTAAGCTCCGTCCTTGCATAATCTCAAGTACAATTGTAATTTCATTGACATATTTCAAATAAATAGTCTAGACCTAATGAAACTTGACATAGCAGTCTAGAAAAAATCTTTTTTTTTTTCTGTAAAATTGTATATTTATTTGAATCAAAATTGCGAAAATTTTGACCATTGATATTTAGTATTGACAATGACTTGGTAACTCTGTTGAAAGTACATATATGTGAAACATTGATGTGCCCCTTGGAGATAGAACAAAGAATTGTTTGGATTTTCTCTTCTATCAAGACTCTCCACATCAAATTATATGACATCTATGAGTGCTACTTTTATGAGTATGAAACTATTTAAATATATATTCCGCCAAAATGCTGAATTTTAGTGAAGTCCATGAGAAAATTGAAATTAAAATCAGAGGTGAAATTTTGATATTTTTGTATAGATGAAATAAATACTATAATATTTAATAAAGTGCTCAATTATAAGAAAGAAATTAACAAGAACTATTTACGGGCAAATAAAAGATATGCGTTAAATTTGTGCAATATTTATTATAATGTATACACAATTTTTCTTTAAGTACTATGTGATTGTGGACATTAGTCCTCAACCTCTAACTAAAAACTCCAAAATTATTCACGTCTATTAATTTAACAATTAATAGAAGGTGGGATATTATTAAAACTTTATTTCCATATTTATCGTCAATATTTTTCAAGAATTTCTCTATATATAATCTATGAAAACAATTATAGAAATAAAATTCACTTACAAACACTAAATAAAGTTGTATTGTATTAAGAGAGTAGCACGATATCTTCTGTTTATAAATCTCTTGTAATTCGAAATTGCAATGTAACATATAACTAATGGCCTAAAAGGAAATCTTTTGTTGAATTTTCTCTCGATAAATATTTTCGTACAGTGAGGAAGCCAACAACACAGTATCTTGTGATGGGTCTAGTGGAAGGGACTAGTCACTACAATGTAGCGAACTCAGGTTCGAATTCCTGTTGGGAGGTACCCACATTAATGTGCCCAACCCTAATCGAAGCGGATTAAACCCTTGGGAAACCAAAAAAAGGGAAAAATAAGCAAATTCTATCATAGAAACTTATTTAATGACTATCTCTTCAAAATACTTATGTATTTAAAATGAGATATCCAATATTATTGTATTTATAATTCACTCAATCACGTGCGAAGCGAAGCATGCGGTGTGCGACGTGCGAGCATGGATTCTTTCGTTCTAGTTTATCGTCCAAAGCTTTTTTGTTTTTAAAATGAGATATCCAATATTTTTGTATTTATAACTCACTCAATCACGTGCGAGGTGAAGCGTTCCGTGTGCGGCGTGCGAGCTTGGGACTTCATCAAGTGGGTTTTTCTTTTAAATGATGAGTGAGTCTAGAATCAGAAGGATTAATCTCACTTTTGATATCACAATGATAGATCAATTTAACGCACTCCTTTGTTTTGCCGGTAGAAAAAAAGTTCAAGAACTATGCTATTGTGATGGTGATTATACCAATGAAGTGCTTAACATTCCCATTGAACTTTGTGAAACACTAGAATCACTGACCATAGTGTTTCACGACAACATTTCTTTACGTGTCCCAAAAGCTTTTAGCAGTCTCAAATGTCTTTTCTTGTGCAGGTTTGTCATGTAGGGTGATACTGCAGAGAAATTTTTCTCGCGTGGTTGTGTAGAACTTGAGGATGTGCATTTGGAAGATATACAAGTCAAGGATGTTGATATTATAAATATTTTTGCCGATAAACTGAAGAACATTAAATTTTCAAATATTTACAGAAGGGAGCATTGTGTGGTTGTGAATTCATTCTATCCTAAGCTTAATATTTGTGCTCCGAACTTGGTGTCTTTTTCATACATAGGACGAATGCTTCATGGCTTTTCTATTTTGGAAACTGTATCTTTTCAAAATACTTGGGAAACCAAAAAAAAAACAATTTCTATTATTGAAACTTATTTAATGACTATCTCTTAAAAATACTTATGTTTTTAAAATGAGATATCCAATATTACTGTATTCCTAACTCACTTAATAAAGTGCAACATGAAGCGTGCGGCGTGCGAGCATGGATTATTTTGTTCTAGTTTATCATCCATAGCTTTTTTCGTAAATATGACCAAGACATCTTCATGGATTCCCTCTAATTCCAATGCAATATCCTAAATGCTTAAACTGATAGATAAAAAACACATAATACTTGACACTTCAAATAAAGCTTATCATATTCAACTAGTTAAGCTCCGTCCTTGCACAATCTCAAGTACAATTGTAATTTCATGGACATATTTCAAATAAATAGTCTAGACCTAATGAAACTTGACATAGCAGTCTAGAAAGAATCTTTTTTTTTTCTGTAAATTTGTATATTTATTTGAATCAAAATTTCGAAAATTTTGACCATTGATATTTATTATTGACAATGACTTGGTAACTCTGTTGAAAGTACATATATGTGAAACATTGATGAGCCTCTTGGAGATAGAACAAGGAATTGTTTGGATTTTCTCTTCTATCAAGACTCTCCACATCAAATTATATGACATCTATGAGTGCTACTTTTGTGAGTATGAAACTATTTAAAGATATATTCCGACAAAATGTTGAATTTTCGTGAAGTCCATGAGAAAATTGAAATTAAAATCAGAGGTGAAATTTTGATATTTTAGTATAGTTGAAATAAATACTATAATATTTAATAAAGTGCTCATTTATAAGAATGAAAGTAACAAGAACTACTTACAAACAAATAAAAGATATGCGTTAAATTTGTGCAATATTTATTATAATGTATACACAATTTTTCTTTAAGTACTATGTGATTGTCGACATTAGTCCTCAACCTCTAACTAAAATCTCCAAAATTATTCACGTCTATTAATTTAACAATAAATAGAAGGTGGGATATTATTAAAACTTTATTTCCAAATTTATCGTCAATATTTTTCATGAATTTCTCTATATATAATCTTTGAAAACAATTATAAAAATAAAATTCACTTACAAACACTAAATAAAGTTGTATTGTATTAAGAGAGTAGCACGATATCTTCTGTTTATAAATCTCTTGTAATTCGAAATTGCAATGTAACATATAACTAATGGACCAAAAGGAAATCATTTGTTGAATTTTCTCTCGATAAATATTTTCGTAGAGTGAGGAAGCCAACAACACAAGATCTTGTGATTGGTCTAGTGGAAGGGACTAGTCACTACAATGTAGCGAACTCAGGTTCGAATTCCTGTTGGGAGGTACCCACATTAATGTGCCCAACCCGCCTCGAAACGGATTAAACCCTTGGGAAACCAAAAAAAAAGAAAAATAAGCAATTTCTATTATAAAAACTTATTTAATGACTATCTCTTCAAAAGTATTTAAAATTAGATATCCAATTTATTGTATTTATAACTCACTCAATCACGTGCGAGGCGAAGCATGCGGTGTGCGACGTTCGAGCATGGATTCTTTTGTTCTAGTTTTTCGTCCAAAGCTTTTTTGTTTTTAAAATGAGATATCCAATATTATTGTATTTATAACTCACTCAATCACGTGCGAGGTGAAGCGTTCCGAGTGCGGCGTGCGAGCTTGGGACTTCATCAAGTGGGTTCTTCTTTTAAATGATGAGTGAGTCTAGAATCAGAAGGATTAATCTCACTTTTGATAGATCAATTTAACGCACTCCCTTGTTTTGCCGGTAGAAAAAAAGTTCAAGAACCATGCTGACGTGATGGTGATTATACCAATGAAGGGCTTAACATTCCAATTGAACTTTGTGAAACACTAGAATCACTGACCATAGTGTTTCACGACTACAGTTCTTTACGTGTCCCAAAATATTTTAGCAGTCTCAAATGTCTTTTCTTGAGCGGGGTTGTCATGTAGGATGATACTGCAGAGAAATTTTTCTCGCGTGGTTGTGTAGAACTTGAGGATGTGCATTTGGAAGATATACAAGTCAAGGATCTTGATATTATAAATATTTTGCCGATAAACTGAAGAACTTTAAATTTTCAAATATTTACAGAAGAGAGCATTGTGTGGTTGTGAATTCATTCTATCCTAAGCTTAATATTTGAGCTCCGAACTTGGTGTCTTTTTCATACATAGGACCAATGCTTCATGGCTTTTCTATTTTGGAAACTGTATCTTTTCAAAATACTTGGGAAACCAAAAAAAAGCAATTTCTATTATTGAAACTTATTTAATGACTATCTCTTAAAAATACTTATGTTTTTAAAATGAGATATCCAATATTACTGTATTCCTAACTCACTTAATAACGTGCAACATGAAGTGTGCGGCGTGCGAGCATGGATTATTTTGTTCTAGTTTATCATCCATAGCTTTTTTCGTAAATATGACCATGACATCTTAATGGATTCCCTCTAATTCCAATGCAATATCCTAAATGCTTAAACTGATAGATCAAAAACACATAATACTTGACACTTCAAATAAAGCTTATCATATTCAACTAGTTAAGCTCCGTCCTTGCACAATCTCAAGTACAATTGTAATTTCATGGACATATTTCAAATAAATAGTCTAGACCTAATGAAACTTGACATAGCAGTCTAGAAAGAATCTTTTTTTTTTTTCTGTAAATTTGTATATTTATTTGAATCAAAATTGCGAAAATTTTGACCATTGATATTTAGTATTGACAATGACTTGGTAACTCTGTTGAAAGTACATATATGTGAAACATTGATGAGCCTCTTGGAGATAGAACAAAGAATTGTTTGGATTTTCTCTTCTATCAAGACTCTCCACATCCAATTATATGACATCTATGAGTGCTACTTTTGTGAGTATGAAACTTTTTAAAGATATATTCCGACAAAATGCTGAATTTTCGTGAAGTCCATGAGAAAATTGAAATTAAAATCAGAGGTGAAATTTTGATATTTTCGTATAGTTTAAATAAATACTATAATATTTAATAAAGTGCTCATTTATAAGAATGAAAGTAACAAGAACTACTTACAAACAAATAAAAGATATGCGTTAAATTTGTGCAATATTTATTATAATGTACACACAATTTTTCTTTAAGTACTATGTGATTGTCGACATTAGTCCTCAACCTCTAACTAAAATCTCCAAAATTATTCACGTCTATTAATTTAACAATAAATAGAAGGTGGGATATTATTAAAACTTTATTTCCAAATTTATCGTCAATATTTTTCATGAATTTCTCTATATATAAACTTTGAAAACAATTATAGAAATAAAATTCACTTACAAACACTAAATAAAGTTGTATTGTATTAAGAGAGTAGCACGATATCTTCTGTTTATAAATCTCTTGTAATTCGAAATTGCAATGTAACATATAACTAATGGCCTAAAAGGAAATCATTTGTTGAATTTTCTCTCGATAAATATTTTCGTAGAGTGAGGAAGCCAACAACACAAGATCTTGTGATTGGTCTAGTGGAAGGGACTAGTCACTACAATGTAGCGAACTCAGGTTCGAATTCCTGTTGGGAGGTACCCACATTAATGTGCCCAACCCGCCTCGAAACGGATTAAACCCTTGGGAAACCAAAAAAAAAGAAAAATAAGCAATTTCTATTATAAAAACTTATTTAATGACTATCTCTTCAAAAGTATTTAATATTAGATATCCAATATTATTGTATTTATAACTCACTCAATCACGAGCGAGGTGAAGCATGCGGTGTGCGACGTTCGAGCATGGATTCTTTTGTTCTAGTTTATCGTCCAAAGCTTTTTTGTTTTTAAAATGAGATATCCAATATTATTGTATTTATAACTCACTCAATCACGTGCGAGGTGAAGCGTTCCGAGTGCGGCGTGCGAGCTTGGGACTTCATCAAGTGGGTTCTTCTTTTAAATGATGAGTGAGTCTAGAATCAGAAGGATTAATCTCACTTTTGATAGATCAATTTAACGCACTCCTTTGTTTTGCCGGTAGAAAAAAAGTTCAAGAACCATGCTGACGTGATGGTGATTATACCAACGAAGGGCTTAACATTCCAATTGAACTTTGTGAAACACTAGAATCACTGACCATAGTGTTTCACGACTACAGTTCTTTACGTGTCCCAAAATCTTTTAGCAGTCTCAAATGTCTTTTCTTGAGCGGGGTTGTCATGTAGGATGATACTGCAGAGAAATTTTTCTCGCGTGGTTGTGTAGAACTTGAGGATGTGCATTTGGAAGATATACAAGTCAAGGATCTTGATATTATAAATATTTTGCCGATAAACTGAAGAACTTTAAATTTTCAAATATTTACAAAAGAGAGCATTGTGTGGTTGTGAATTCATTCTATCCTAAGCTTAATATTTGAGCTCCGAACTTGGTGTCTTTTTCATACATAGGACCAATGCTTCATGGCTTTTCTATTTTGGAAACTGTATCTTTTCAAAATACTTGGGAAACCAAAAAAAAAGCAATTTCTATTATTGAAACTTATTTAATGACTATCTCTTAAAAATACTTATGTTTTTAAAATGAGATATCCAATATTACTATATTCCTAACTCACTTAATAACGTGCAACATGAAGTGTGCGGCGTGCGAGCATGGATTATTTTGTTCTAGTTTATCATCCATAGCTTTTTTCGTAAATATGACCAAGACATCTTAATGGATTCTCTCTAATTCCAATGCAATATCCTGAATGCTTAAACTGATAGATCAAAAACACATAATACTTGACACTTCAAATAAAGCTTATCATATTCAACTAGTTAAGCTCCGTCCTTGCACAATCTCAAGTACAATTGGAATTTCATGGACATATTTCAAATAAATAGTCTAGACCTAATGAAACTTGACATAGCAGTCTAGAAAGAATCTTTTTTTTTTTTCTGTAAATTTGTATATTTATTTGAATCAAAATTGCGAAAATTTTGACCATTGATATTTAGTATTGACAATGACTTGGTAACTCTGTTGAAAGTACATATATGTGAAACATTGATGAGCCTCTTGGAGATAGTACAAAGAATTGTTTGGATTTTCTCTTCTATCAAGACTCTCCACATCCAATTATATGACATCTATGAGTGCTACTTTTGTGAGTATGAAACTTTTTAAAGATATATTCCGACAAAATGCTGAATTTTCGTGAAGTCCATGAGAAAATTGAAATTAAAATCAGAGGTGAAATTTTTATATTTTCGTATAGTTGAAATAAATACTATAATATTTAATAAAGTGCTCATTTATAAGAATGAAAGTAACAAGAACTACTTACAAACAAATAAAAGATATGCGTTAAATTTGTGCAATATTTATTATAATGTATACACAATTTTTCTTTAAGTACTATGTGATTGTCGACATTAGTCCTCAACCTCTAACTAAAATCTCCAAAATTATTCACGTCTATTAATTTAACAATAAATAGAAGGTGGGATATTATTAAAACTTTATTTCCAAATTTATCGTCAATATTTTTCATGAATTTCTCTATATATAATCTTTGAAAACAATTATAGAAATAAAATTCACTTACAAACACTAAATAAAGTTGTATTGTATTAAGAGAGTAGCACGATATCTTCTGTTTATAAATCTCTTGTAATTCGAAATTGCAATGTAACATATAACTAATGGCCTAAAAGGAAATCATTTGTTGAATTTTCTCTCGATAAATATTTTCGTAGAGTGAGGAAGCCAACAACACAAGATCTTGTGATTGGTCTAGTGGAAGGGACTAGTCACTACAATGTAGCGAACTCAGGTTCGAATTCCTGTTGGGAGGTACCCACATTAATGTGCCCAACCCGCCTCGAAACGGATTAAACCCTTGGGAAACCAAAAAAAAAGAAAAATAAGCAATTTCTATTATAAAAACTTATTTAATGACTATCTCTTCAAAAGTATTTAAAATTAGATATCCAATATTATTGTATTTATAACTCACTCAATCACGTGCGAGGCGAAGCATGCGGTGTGCGACGTTCGAGCATGGATTCTTTTGTTCTAGTTTATCGTCCAAAGCTTTTTTGTTTTTAAAATGAGATATCCAATATTATTGTATTTATAACTCACTCAATCACGTGCGAGGTGAAGCGTTCCGAGTGCGGCGTGCGAGCTTGGGACTTCATCAAGTGGGTTCTTCTTTTAAATGATGAGTGAGTCTAGAATCAGAAGGATTAATCTCACTTTTGATAGATCAATTTAACGCACTCCTTTGTTTTGCCGGTAGAAAAAATTTCAAGAACCATGCTGACGTGATGGTGATTATACCAATGAAGGGCTTAACATTCCAATTGAACTTTGTGAAACACTAGAATCACTGACCATAGTGTTTCACGACTACAGTTCTTTACGTGTCCCAAAATCTTTTAGCAGTCTCAAATGTCTTTTCTTGAGCGGGGTTGTCATGTAGGATGATACTGCAGAGAAATTTTTCTCGCGTGGTTGTGTAGAACTTGAGGATGTGCATTTGGAAGATATACAAGTCAAGGATCTTGATATTATAAATATTTTGCCGATAAACTGAAGAACTTTAAATTTTCAAATATTTACAGAAGAGAGCATTGTGTGGTTGTGAATTCATTCTATCCTAAGCTTAATATTTGAGCTCCGAACTTGGTGTCTTTTTCATACATAGGACCAATGCTTCATGGCTTTTCTATTTTGGAAACTGTATCTTTTCAAAATACTTGGGAAACCAAAAAAAAAGCAATTTCTATTATTGAAACTTATTTAATGACTATCTCTTAAAAATACTTATGTTTTTAAAATGAGATATCCAATATTACTGTATTCCTAACTCACTTAATAACGTGCAACATGAAGTGTGCGGCGTGCGAGCATGGATTATTTTGTTCTAGTTTATCATCCATAGCTTTTTTCGCAAATATGACCAAGACATCTTAATGGATTCCCTCTAATTCCAATGCAATATCCTAAATGCTTAAACTGATAGATCAAAAACACATAATACTTGACACTTCAAATAAAGCTTATCATATTCAACTAGTTAAGCTCCGTCCTTGCACAATCTCAAGTACAATTGTAATTTCATGGACATATTTCAAATAAATAGTCTAGACCTAATGAAACTTGACATAGCAGTCTAGAAAGAATCTTTTTTTTTTTCTGTAAATTTGTATATTTATTTGACTCAAAATTGCGAAAATTTTGACCATTGATATTTAGTATTGACAATGACTTGGTAACTCTGTTGAAAGTACATATATGTGAAACATTGATGAGCCTCTTGGAGATAGAACAAAGAATTGTTTGGATTTTCTCTTCTATCAAGACTCTCCACATCAAATTATATGACATCTATGAGTGCTACTTTTGTGAGTATTAAACTTTTTAAAGATATATTCCGACAAAATGCTGAATTTTCGTGAAGTCCATGAGAAAATTGAAATTAAAATCAGAGGTGAAATTTTGATATTTTTGTATAGTTGAAATAAATACTATAATATTTAATAAAGTGCTCATTTATAAGAATGAAAGTAACAAGAACTATTTACAAACAAATAAAAGATATGCGTTAAATTTGTGCAATATTTATTATAATGTATACACAATTTTTCTTTAAGTACTATGTGATTGTCGACATTAGTCCTCAACCTCTAACTAAAATCTCCAAAATTATTCACGTCTATTAATTTAACAATAAATAGAAGGTGGGATATTATTAAAACTTTATTTCCAAATTTATCGTCAATATTTTTCATGAATTTCTCTATATATAATCTTTGAAAACAATTATAGAAATAAAATTCACTTACAAACACTAAATAAAGTTGTATTGTATTAAGAGAGTAGCACGATATCTTCTGTTTATAAATCTCTTGTAATTCGAAATTGCAATGTAACATATAACTAATGGCCTAAAAGGAAATCATTTGTTGAATTTTCTCTCGATAAATATTTTCGTAGAGTGAGGAAGCCAACAACACAAGATCTTGTGATTGGTCTAGTGGAAGGGACTAGTCACTACAATGTAGCGAACTCAGGTTCGAATTCCTGTTGGGAGGTACCCACATTAATGTGCCCAACCCGCCTCGAAACGGATTAAACCCTTGGGAAACCAAAAAAAAAGAAAAATAAGCAATTTCTATTATAAAAACTTATTTAATGACTATCTCTTCAAAAGTATTTAAAATTAGATATCCAATATTATTGTATTTATAACTAACTCAATCACGTGCGAGGCGAAGCATGCGGTGTGCGACGTTCGAGCATGGATTCTTTTGTTCTAGTTTATCGTCCAAAGCTTTTTTGTTTTTAAAATGAGATATCCAATATTATTGTATTTATAACTCACTCAATCACGTGCGAGGTGAAGCGTTCCGAGTGCGGCGTGCGAGCTTGGGACTTCATCAAGTGGGTTCTTCTTTTAAATGATGAGTGAGTCTAGAATCAGAAGGATTAATCTCACTTTTGATAGATCAATTTAACGCACTCCTTTGTTTTGCCGGTAGAAAAAAAGTTCAAGAACCATGCTGACGTGATGGTGATTATACCAATGAAGGGCTTAACATTCCAATTGAACTTTGTGAAACACTAGAATCACTGACCATAGTGTTTCACGACTACAGTTCTTTACGTGTCCCAAAATCTTTTAGCAGTCTCAAATGTCTTTTCTTGAGCGGGGTTGTCATGTAGGATGATACTGCAGAGAAATTTTTCTCGCGTGGTTGTGTAGAACTTGAGGATGTGCATTTGGAAGATATACAAGTCAAGGATCTTGATATTATAAATATTTTGCCGATAAACTGAAGAACTTTAAATTTTAAAATATTTACAGAAGAGAGCATTGTGTGGTTGTGAATTCATTCTATCCTAAGCTTAATATTTGAGCTCCGAACTTGGTGTCTTTTTCATACATAGGACCAATGCTTCATGGCTTTTCTATTTTGGAAACTGTATCTTTTCAAAATACTTGGGAAACCAAAAAAAAAGCAATTTCTATTATTGAAACTTATTTAATGACTATCTCTTAAAAATACTTATGTTTTTAAAATGAGATATCCAATATTACTGTATTCCTAACTCACTTAATAACGTGCAACATGAAGTGTGCGGCGTGCGAGCATGGATTATTTTGTTCTAGTTTATCATCCATAGCTTTTTTCGTAAATATGACCAAGACATCTTAATGGATTCCCTCTAATTCCAATGCAATATCCTAAATGCTTAAACTGATAGATCAAAAACACATAATACTTGACACTTCAAATAAAGCTTATCATATTCAACTAGTTAAGCTCCGTCCTTGCACAATCTCAAGTACAATTGGAATTTCATGGACATATTTCAAATAAATAGTCTAGACCTAATGAAACTTGACATAGCAGTCTAGAAAGAATCTTTTTTTTTTTTTTTTCTGTAAATTTGTATATTTATTTGAATCAAAATTGCGAAAATTTTGACCATTGATATTTAGTATTGACAATGACTTGGTAACTCTGTTGAAAGTACATATATGTGAAACATTGATGAGCCTCTTGGAGATAGAACAAAGAATTGTTTGGATTTTCTCTTCTATCAAGACTCTCCACATCCAATTATATGACATCTATGAGTGCTACTTTTGTGAGTATGAAACTTTTTAAAGATATATTCCGACAAAATGCTGATTTTTCGTGAAGTCCATGAGAAAATTGAAATTAAAATCAGAGGTGAAATTTTGATATTTTCGTATAGTTGAAATAAATACTATAATATTTAATAAAGTGCTCATTTATAAGAATGAAAGTAACAAGAACTACTTACAAACAAATAAAAGATATGCGTTAAATTTGTGCAATATTTATTATAATGTATACACAATTTTTCTTTAAGTACTATGTGATTGTCGACATTAGTCCTCAACCTCTAACTAAAATCTCCAAAATTATTCACGTCTATTAATTTAACAATAAATAGAAGGTGGGATATTATTAAAACTTTATTTCCAAATTTATCGTCAATATTTTTCATGAATTTCTCTATATATAATCTTTGAAAACAATTATAGAAATAAAATTCACTTACAAACACTAAATAAAGTTGTATTGTATTAAGAGAGTAGCACGATATCTTCTGTTTATAAATCTCTTGTAATTCGAAATTGCAATGTAACATATAATTAATGGCCTAAAAGGAAATCATTTGTTGAATTTTCTCTCGATAAATATTTTCGTAGAGTGAGGAAGCCAACAACACAAGATCTTGTGATTGGTCTAGTGGAAGGGACTAGTCACTACAATGTAGCGAACTCAGGTTCGAATTCCTGTTGGGAGGTACCCACATTAATGTGCCCAACCCGCCTCGAAACGGATTAAACCATTGGGAAACCAAAAAAAAAGAAAAATAAGCAATTTCTATTATAAAAACTTATTTAATGACTATCTCTTCAAAAGTATTTAAAATTAGATATCCAATATTATTGTATTTATAACTCACTCAATCACGTGCGAGGTGAAGCATGCGGTGTGCGACGTTCGAGCATGGATTCTTTTGTTCTAGTTTATCGTCCAAAGCTTTTTTGTTTTTAAAATGAGATATCCAATATTATTGTATTTATAACTCACTCAATCACGTGCGAGGTGAAGCGTTCCGAGTGCGGCGTGCGAGCTTGGGACTTCATCAAGTGGGTTCTTCTTTTAAATGATGAGTGAGTCTAGAATCAGAAGGATTAATCTCACTTTTGATAGATCAATTTAACGCACTCCTTTGTTTTGCCGGTAGAAAAAAAGTTCAAGAACCATGCTGACGTGATGGTGATTATACCAATGAAGGGCTTAACATTCCAATTGAACTTTGTGAAACACTAGAATCACTGACCATAGTGTTTCACGACTACAGTTCTTTACGTGTCCCAAAATCTTTTAGCAGTCTCAAATGTCTTTTCTTGAGCGGGGTTGTCATGTAGGATGATACTGCAGAGAAATTTTTCTCGCGTGGTTGTGTAGAACTTGAGATGTGCATTTGGAAGATATACAAGTCAAGGATCTTGATATTATAAATATTTTGCCGATAAACTGAAGAACTTTAAATTTTCGAATATTTACAGAAGAGAGCATTGTGTGGTTGTGAATTCATTCTATCCTAAGCTTAATATTTGAGCTCCGAACTTGGTGTCTTTTTCATACATAGGACCAATGCTTCATGGCTTTTCTATTTTGGAAACTGTATCTTTTCAAAATACTTGGGAAACCAAAAAAAAAGCAATTTCTATTATTGAAACTTATTTAATGACTATCTCTTAAAAATACTTATGTTTTTAAAATGAGATATCCAATATTACTGTATTCCTAACTCACTTAATAACGTGCAACATGAAGTGTGCGGCGTGCGAGCATGGATTATTTTGTTCTAGTTTATAATCCATAGCTTTTTTCGTAAATATGACCAAGACATCTTAATGGATTCCCTCTAATTCCAATGCAATATCCTGAATGCTTAAACTGATAGATCAAAAACACATAATACTTGACACTTCAAATAAAGCTTATCATATTCAACTAGTTAAGCTCCGTCCTTGCACAATCTCAAGTACAATTGGAATTTCATGGACATATTTCAAATAAATAGTCTAGACCTAATGAAACTTGACATAGCAGTCTAGAAAGAATCTTTTTTTTTTTTTTTTCTGTAAATTTGTATATTTATTTGAATCAAAATTGCGAAAATTTTGACCATTGATATTTAGTATTGACAATGACTTGGTAACTCTGTTGAAAGTACATATATGTGAAACATTGATGAGCCTCTTGGAGATAGAACAAAGAATTGTTTGGATTTTCTCTTCTATCAAGACTCTCCACATCCAATTATATGACATCTATGAGTGCTACTTTTGTGAGTATGAAACTTTTTAAAGATATATTCCGACAAAATGCTGAATTTTCGTGAAGTCCATGAGAAAATTGAAATTAAAATCAGAGGTGAAATTTTGATATTTTCGTATAGTTGAAATAAATACTATAATATTTAATAAAGTGCTCATTTATAAGAATGAAAGTAACAAGAACTACTTACAAACAAATAAAAGATATGCGTTAAATTTGTGCAATATTTATTATAATGTATACACAATTTTTCTTTAAGTACTATGTGATTGTCGACATTAGTCCTCAACCTCTAACTAAAATCTCCAAAATTATTCACGTCTATTAATTTAACAATAAATAGAAGGTGGGATATTATTAAAACTTTATTTCCAAATTTATCGTCAATATTTTTCATGAATTTCTCTATATATAATCTTTGAAAACAATTATAGAAATAAAATTCACTTACAAACACTAAATAAAGTTGTATTGTATTAAGAGAGTAGCACGATATCTTCTGTTTATAAATCTCTTGTAATTCGAAATTGCAATGTAACATATAACTAATGGCCTAAAAGGAAATCATTTGTTGAATTTTCTCTCGATAAATATTTTCGTAGAGTGAGGAAGCCAACAACAAAAGATCTTGTGATTGGTCTAGTGGAAGGGACTAGTCACTACAATGTAGCGAACTCAGGTTCGAATTCCTGTTGGGAGGTACCCACATTAATGTGCCCAACCCGCCTCGAAACGGATTAAACCCTTGGGAAACCAAAAAAAAAGAAAAATAAGCAATTTCTATTATAAAAACTTATTTAATGACTATCTCTTCAAAAGTATTTAAAATTAGATATCCAATATTATTGTATTTATAACTCACTCAATCACGTGCGAGGCGAAGCATGCGGTGTGCGACGTTCGAGAATGGATTCTTTTGTTCTAGTTTATCGTCCAAAGCTTTTTTGTTTTTAAAATGAGATATCCAATATTATTGTATTTATAACTCACTCAATCACGTGCGAGGTGAAGCGTTCCGAGTGCGGCGTGCGAGCTTGAGACTTCATCAAGTGGGTTCTTCTTTTAAATGATGACTGAGTCTAGAATCAGAAGGATTAATCTCACTTTTGATAGATCAATTTAACGCACACCTTTGTTTTGCAGGTAGAAAAAAAGTTCAAGAACCATGCTGACGTGATGGTGATTATACCAATGAAAGGCTTAACATTCCAATTGAACTTTGTGAAACACTAGAATCACTGACCATAGTGTTTCACGACTACATTTCTTTACTTGTCCCAAAATCTTTTAGCAGTCTCAAATGTCTTTTCTTGAGCGGGGTTGTCATGTAGGGTGATACTGCAGAGAAATTTTTCTCGCGTGGTTGTGTTGCACTTGAGGATGTGCATTTGGAAGATATACAAGTCAAGGATCTTGATATTATAAATATTTTGCCGATAAACTGAAGAACTTTAAATTTTCAAATATTTACAGAAGGGAGCATTGTGTGGTTGTGAAGTCATTCTATCCTAAGCTTAATATTTGTGCTCCGAACTTTGTGTCTTTTTCATACATAGAACCAATGCTTCATGGCTTTTCTATTTTGGAAACTATATCTTTTCAAAATACTTGGGAAACCAAAAAATAAAAATCAATTTCTATTATTGAAACTTATTTAATGACTATCTCTTAAAAATACTTATGTTTTTAAAATGAGATATCCAATATTACTGTATTCCTAACTCACTCAATAACGTGCAACGTGAAGGGTGCGGCGTGCGAGCATGGATTATTTTGTTCTAGTTTATCATCAATAGCTTTTTTCGTAAATATGACCAATACATCTTAATGGAATCCCTCTAATTCCAATGTAATATCCTAAATGCTTTAACTGAAAGATTAAAAACACATAATACTTGATACTTCAAATAAAGCTTATCAAATTCAACTAGTTAAGCTCCGTCCTTGCACAATCTCAAGTACAATTGTAATTTCATGGACATATTTCTAATAAATACCATTGAAGGGCTTAACATCCCCAGTGAACTTTGTGAAGCACTAGAATCACTGACCATAAAGTTTCACTACAACTTTTCTTTACGTGTCTCAAAAGCTTTTAGCAGTCTGAAATATCTTTTCTTGAGCGGGGTTGTCATGTAAGGTGATATTGCAGAGAAATTTTTCTCGCGTGATTGTGTAGAACTTGAGGATGTGTATTTGGAAGATATACAAGTCAATGATGTTTATATTATAAATATTTTGGCCGATAAACTGAAGAACTTAAAATTTTCAAATATTTACAGAAGGGAGCAATGTGTGGTTGTGAATTCATTCTATCCTAAACTCAATATTTATTTTCCGAACTTGGTTTCTTTTTCATACATATGGCCAATGCTTCATGGCTTTTCTATTTTGGAAACAAAAAAAAGCAATTTCTATTATAGAAACTTATTTAATGACTATCTCTTAAAAATACTTATGTTTTTAAAATGAGATATCCAATATTACTGTATTGCTAACTCACTCAATAACGTGCAACGTGAAGCGTGCGGAGCGTGAGCATGGATTATTTTGTTCTAGTTTATCATCTATAGCTTTTTTCGTAAATATGACCAAGACATCTTAATGGATTCCCTCTAATTCCAATTCAATATCCTAAATGCTTAAACTGAAAGATTAAAAACACATAATACTTGACACTTCAAATAAAGCTTATCATATTCAATTAGTTAAGCTCCGTCCTTGCACAATTTCAAGTACAATTGTAATTTCATGGACATATTTGAAATAAATAGTCTAGACCTAATTAAACCTGACATAGCAGTCTAGAAAGAATCTTTTGTTGTTGTAAAATTGTATATTTATTTGAATCAAAACAGCAAAAATTTTGGCCATTGATATTTAGTATTGACAATGACTTGGTAACTTTGTTGGAAATGAGAGAAAGTTTGCTTCTTAGATTGCATGGTCTCACGTATTTGAAAGTACATATATGTGAAACATTGATGAGCCACTTGGAGATAGAACAAAGAATTGTTTGGATTTTCTCTTCTCTCATAAACTCTCCACATCAAATTATATGACATCTATGAGTGCTACTTTTATGATTATGAAACTATTTAAAGATATATTCCGACAAAATGCTGAATTTTCGTGGAGTCCATGAGAAAATTGAAATTAAAATCAGAGGTGAAATTTTGATATTTTTGTATAGTTGAAATAAATTCTTTAATATTTAATAAAGTTCTCAATTATAAGAAAGAAAGTAACAAGAACTACTTGCAGACAAATAAAAGATATGCGTTAAATTTGTCCAGTATTTATTATAAAGTATACACCAATACATGGATTATTTTAGAGGGAATTAGAGGGAATCCATTAAGAGCAATTTCTATTTGATGTGGAGAGTGTTGAAGGGTGCGGCGTGCGAGCATGGATTATTTTGTTCTAGTTTATCATCCATAGCTTTTTTCGTAAATATGACCAATACATCTTCATGGATTCCCTGTAATTCCAATGCAATAGCCTAAATGCTTAAACTGAAAGATTAAAAATACATAATACTTGACACTTCAAATAAAGCTTATCATATTCAACTAGTTAAGCTCCGTCCTTGCACAATCTCAAGTACAATTGTAATTTCATGGACATATTTCAAATAAATACCATTAAAGGGCTTAACATCCCCAGTGAACTTTGTGAAACACTAGAATCACTGACCATAGAGTTTCACGACAACATTTCTTTACGTGTCACAAAATTGTATATTTTTTTGAATCAAAACTGCAAAAGATGTCGCACGTGAAGGGTGCGGCGTGCGAGCATGGATTATTTTGTTCTAGGTTATCATCCATAGCTTTTTTTCGTAAATATGACCAATACATTTTAATGGATTCCCTCTAATTCCAATGCAATATCCTAAATGCTTAAACTGAAAGATTAAAAACACATAATACTTGACACATCAAATAAAGCTTATCATATTCAATTAGTTAAGCTCCGTCCTTGCACAATCTCAAGTACAATAGTAATTTCATGGACATTTTTCAAATAAATAGTCGAGACCTAATGAAACCTGACATTAGCAGTCAAGAAAGAATCTTTTTTTGCAGTAATATTGTATATTTATTTGAATCAAAACTGCAAAAATTTTGAACATTGATATTTAGTATTGACAATGACTTGGTAACTCTATTGGAAATGATAGAAAGTTTGCTTGTTAGATTGCATGGTCTCACGCATTTGAAAGTACATATATGTGAAACATTGATGAGCCACTTGGAGATAGAACAAAAAATTGTTTGGATTTTCTCTTCTCTCAAGACTCTTCAAATCAAATTATGACATCTATGAGTGCTACTTTTGTGATTGCTCTTGTGGAAGGGACTAGTCACTACCAACTAGCGAACTCAGATTCGAATTTCTGTTGGGCGAGGTAACCACATTAATGTGCCCAATCCACCTCGAAAGGGATTAAACCCTTGGGAAACAAAAAAAAAAATATAAGCAATTTCTATTATAGAAACTTATTTAATGACTATCTCTTCAAAATACTTATGTTTTCAAAATGAGATATTATTGTATTTATAACTTACTCAATCACGTGCAAGGCGAAGCATGCGGTGTGTGGCATGCGAGCTTGGATTCTTTTGTTCTAGTTTATCTTCCAAAGCTTTTTTCGTAAATACTTAAGTTTTGAAAATGAGATATCCAGTATTATTGTATTTGTAACTCACTCAATTACGTGCGAGGTGAAGCGTTCCGTGTGCGGCGTGCGAGCATGGGACTTCATCAAGTGGGCTTTTCTTTTAAATGATGAGTGAGTCTACAATCAGAAGGATTAATCTCACTCTTGATCTCACACTGATAGATCAATTTAACGCACTCCTTTGTTTTGACGGTAGAAAAAAAGTTCAAGAACATAGCTTTCGTGATGGTGATTATACCAATGAAGGGCTTAACATCCACAGTGAACTTTGTGAAAGACTAGAATCACTAATCATAGAGGTTCACGACAACATTTCTTTACGTGTCGCAAAAGCTTTTAGCAGTCTCAAATGTCTTTTCTTGAGTGGGGTTGTCATGTAGGGTGATACTGCAGAGAAATTTTTCTCGCGTAATTGTGTAGAACTTGAGGATGTGCATTTGGAAGATATACAAGTCAAGGAAGGATGTTGATATTATAAATAGTTTTGCCGATAAACTGAAGAACTTGAAATTTTCAAATATTCACAGAAGGGAGCATTGTGTGGTTTTGAATTCATTCTATCCTAAGCTTAATATTTGTGCTCCGCACATGGTGTCTTTTTCATACATATGCTCAATGCTTCATGGCTTTTCTATTTTGGAAACTGTATCTTTTCAAAATACTTGGGAAACCAAAAAAAAAGCAATTTCTATTATTGAAACTTATTTAATGACTATCTCTTAAAAATACTTATGTTTTTAAAATGAGATATACAATATTACTGTATTCCTAACTCACTCAATAACGTGCAACGTGAAGGGTGCGGCGTGCGAGCATGGATTATTTTATTCTAGTTTATCATCCATAGCTTTTTTCGTAAATATGACCAAGACATCTTAATGGATTCCCTCTAATTCCAATGCAATATCCTAAATGCTTAAACTGAAATATTAAAAACACATAATACTTGACACTTCAAATAAAGCTTATCATATTCAACTAGTTAAGCTCCGTCTTTGCACAATCTCAAGTACAATTGTAATTTCGTGGATATATTTCAAATAAATAGTCTAGACCTAATGAAACCTGACATAGCAGTCTAGAAAGAATCTTTTTTTGCTGTAAAATTGTAAATTTATTTGAATCAAAACTGCAAAAATTTTGACCATTGATATTTAGTATTCACAATGACTTTGTAACTCTGTTGGAAATGATAGAAAGTTTGCTTGTTAGATTGCTTGGTCTCACGCATTTGAAAGTACATATATGTGGAACATTGATGAGCCACTTGGAGATAGAACAAAAAATTGTTTGGATTTTCTCTTCTCTCAAGACTCTCCACATCAAATTATATTACATCCATGAGTTCTACTTTTATGAGTATGAAACTATTTAAAGATATACTGCGACAAAATGCTAAATTTTCGTGGAGTCCATGAGAAAATTGAAATTTAAATAAGAGGTGAAATTTTGATATTTTTGTATAGTTGAAAGAAACACTATAATATTTAATAAAGTGATAAATTATAAGAAAGAATGTAACAAGAACTACTTACAGACAAATAAAAGATATGCGTTAAATTTGACCAATATTTATTATAAAGTATACACAATTTTTCTTTAAGTAATATGTGATTGTCGACATTAGTCCTCAACCTCTAACTAAAATCTCCAAAATTATTCACGTCTATTAATTTAACAATAAATAGAAGATGGGATATTAATAAAACTTTATTTCCATATTTATCGTAAATATTTTTCAAGAATTTGTCTATATATAATCTATGAAAACAATTATACAAATAAATTTCTCTTACAAACACTAAATAAAGTTGTATTGTTTTAAGAGAGTAACACGATATCTTCTGTTTATAAATCTCTTGTAATTGGAAATTGCAATGTAACATATAACTAATGGCCTAAGAGGAAATCTTTTGTTGAATTTTCTCTCCATAAATATTTTCTTAGAGTGAGGAAGTCAATAGCACATGATCTTGTGATTGGTCTAGTGGAAGGGACTAGTCACTACAAAGTAGCGAACTCAGATTCAAATTCCCGTGGGAGAGGTACCCATATTAATGTGCCCAATCAGCCTCGAAAGGGATTAAACCCTTGGGAAACCAAAAAAAAAAATGAGCAATTTCTATTATAAAAACATATTTAATAACTATCTCTTCAAAATACTTAAGTATTTAAAATGAGATATCCAATATTATTCTATTTATAACTCACTCAAGCACGTGCGAGGCGAAGCATGCGGTGTGCGGCGTGCGCGCTTGGATTCTTTTGTTCTAGTTTATCGTCCAAAGCTTTTTTCGTAAATACTTCAGTTTTGAAAATGAGATATCCAATATTATTGTATTTATAACTCACTCAATCACGTGCGAGGTGAAGCGTTCCGTGTGCGGCGTGCAAGCTTGGGACTTCATCAAGTAGGTTTTTCTTTTAAATGATGAGTGAGTCTCGAATCAGAAGGATTAATCTCACTCTTCTCACAATGATAGATCAATTTAACGCACTCCTTTGTTTTGCCGGTAGAAAAAAAGTTCAAGAACATAGCTTTCGTGATGGTGATTATACCAATGAAGGGCTTAACATCCACAGTGAACTTTGTGAAACACTAGAATCACTAATCATAGAGTTTCACGACAACATTTCTTTACGTGTCGCAAAATTCTTTTAGCAGTCTCAAATGTCTTTTCTGAGCGGGGTTGTCATGTAGGGTGATACTGCTGAGAAATTTTTCTCGCGTGATTTTGTAGAACTTGAGGATGTGCATTTGAAAGATATACATGTCAAGGAAGGATGTTGATATTATATATATTTTTGCCAATAAACTGAAGAACTTGAAATTTTCAAATATTTACAGAAGGGAGCATTGTGTGGTTGTGAATTCATTCTATCCTAAGCTTAATATTTGTGCTCCGAACATGGTGTCTTTTTCATACATAGGGCCAATGCTTCACGGCTTTTCTATTTTGGAAACTGTATCTTTTGAAAATACTCGTGAAACAAAAAAAAAGCAATTTCTATTATTGAAACTTATTTAATGACTATCTCCTAAAAATACTTATGTTTTTAAAATGAGATATCCAATATTACTGTATTCCTAACTCACTCAATAACGTGCAACGTGAAGGGGCGGCGTGCGAGCATGGATTATTTTTTTCTAGTTTATCATCCATAGCTTTTTTCGTAAATATGACCAAGACATCTTAATGGATTCCCTCTAATTCCAATGCAATATCCTAAATGCTTAAACTGAAATATTAAAAACACATAATACTTGACACTTCAAATAAAGCTTATCATATTCAACTAGTTAAGCTCCGTCTTTGCACAATCTCAAGTACAATTGTAATTTCATGGATATATTTCAAATAAATAGTCTAGACCTAATGAAACCTGACATAGCAGTCTAGAAAGAATCTTTTTTTTGCTGTAAAATTGTAAATTTATTTGAATCAAAACTGCAAAAATTTTGACCATTGATATTTAGTATTTACAATGACTTTGTAACTCTGTTGGAAATGATAGAAAGTTTGCTTGTTAGATTGCATGGTCTCACGCATTTGAAAGTACATATATGTGAAACATTGATGAGCCACTTGGAGATAGAACAAAAAATTGTTTGGATTTTCTCTTCTCTCAAGACTCTCCACATCAAATTATATGACATTCATGAGTTCTACTTTTATGAGTATGAAACTATTTAAAGATATACTGCGACAAAATGCTAAATTTTCGTGGAGTCCATGAGAAAATTGAAATTTAAATAAGAGGTGAAATTTTGATATTTTTGTATAGTTGAAATAAATACTATAATATTTAATAAAGTGCTCAATTATAAGAAAGAATGTAACAAGAACTACTTACAGACAAATAAAAGATATGCGTTAAATTTGACCAATAATTATTATAAAGTATACACAATTTTTCTTTAAGTAATATGTGATTGTCGACATTAGTCCTCAACCTCTAACTAAAATCTCCAAAATTATTCACGTCTATTAATTTAACAATAAATAGAAGGTGGGATATTAATACAACTTTATTTCCATATTTATCGTAAATATTTTACATGAATTTGTCTATATATAATCTATGAAAACAATTATACAAATAAAATTCTCTTACAAACACTAAATAAAGTTGTATTGTTTTAAGAGAGTAACACTATATCTTCTGTTTATAAATCTCTTGTAATTGGAAATTGCAATGTAACATATAACTAATGGCCTAAAAGGAAATCTTTTGTTGAATTTTCTCTCAATAAATATTTTCTTAGAGTTAGGAAGTCAATAGCACATGATCTTGTGATTGGTTTAGTGGAAGGGACTAGTCACTACAAAGTAGGGAACTCAGATTCAAATTCCTTTGGGAGAGGTACCCATATTAATGTGCCCAATCAGCCTCGAAAGGGATTAAACCCTTGGGAAACCAAAAAAAAAATGAGCAATTTCTATTATAGAAACATATTTAATAACTATCTCTTCAACATACTTAAGTATTTAAAATGAGATATCCAATATTATTGTATTTATAACTCACTCAAGCACGTGTGAGGCGAAGCATGCGGTGTGCGGCGTGCGAGCTTGGATTCTTTTGTTCTAGTTTATCGTCCAAAGCTTTTTTCGTAAATACTTCAGTTTTGAAAATGAGATATCCAATATTATTGTATTTATAACTCACTCAATCACGTGCGAGGTGAAGCGTTCCGTGTGCGGCGTGCGAGCTTGGGACTTCATCAAGTAGGTTTTTCTTTTAAATGATGAGTGAGTCTAGAATCAAAAGGATTAATCTCACTCTGATCTCACAATGATAGATCAATTTAACGCACTCCTTTGTTTTGCCGGTAGAAAAAAAGTTCAAGAACATAGCTTTCGTGATGGTGATTATACCAATGAAGGGCTTAACATCCACAGTGAACTTTGTGAAACACTAGAATCACTAATCATAGAGTTTCACGACAACATTTCTTTACGTGTCGCAAAAGCTTTTAGCAGTCTCAAATGTCTTTTCTTGAGCGGGGTTGTCATGTAGGGTGATACTGCAGAGAAATTTTTCTCGCGTGATTGTGTAGAACTTGAGGATGTGCATTTGAAAGATATACATGTCAAGGAAGGATGTTGATATTATATATATTTTTGCCGATAAACTGAAGAACTTGAAATTTTCAAATATTTACAGAAGGGAGCATTGTGTGGTTGTGAATTCATTCTATCCTATGCTTAATATTTGTGCTCCGAACTTGGTGTCTTTTTCATACATAGGGCCAATGCTTCATGGCTTTTCTATTTTGGAAACTGTATCTTTTCAAAATACTTGGGAAACAAAAAAAAAAGCAATTTTTATTATTGAAACTTATTTTATGACTATCTCTTAAAAATACTTATGTTTTTAAAATGAGATATCCAATATTACTGTATTCCTAACTCACTCAATAAAGTGCAACGTGAAGGGTGCGGCGTGCGAGCATGGATTATTTTTTTCTAGTTTATCATCCATAGCTTTTTTCGTAAATATGACCAAGACATCTTAATGGATTCCCTCTAATTCCAATGCAATATCCTAAATGCTTAAACTGAAATATTAAAAACACATAATACTTGACACTTCAAACAAAGCTTATCATATTCAACTAGTTAAGCTCCGTCTTTGCACAATCTCAAGTACCATTGTAATTTCATGGACATATTTCAAATAAATAGTCTAGACCTAATGAAACCTGACATAGCACTCTAGAAAGAATCTTTTTTTGCTGTAAAATTGTAAATTTATTTGAATCAAAATTGCGAAAAATTTGACCATTGTTATTTAGTATTGACAATGATTTGGTAACCCTGTTTGAAATGAGAGAAAGTTTGGTTGTTAGATTGGATGGTCTCACGCATTTGAAATTACATATATGTGAAACATTGATGAGCCACTTGGAGATAGAACAAAGAATTGTTTGGATTTTATCTTCTCTCAAGACTCTCCACATCAAATTATATGACATCTATGAGTGCTAATTTTATGAGTGTGAAACAATTTAAAGATTGATGAGGGGTACTTTGGAAACTTTATTCTGGGAGCTCATGACTGGATCAAGGACCCTAGAATCCGTCCTTGAGCTCATTGAAGACCCTGGATCCGACACTGAGCTCATTGAAGACCCTGAATCCGACCTTGAGCTCATTGAAGACCCTGAATCCGACCCAGAGCTCATATAAGACCCTGAATCCGACCTTGAGCTCATTGAAGACCTTGAATCCTACCGTGAGCTCATTGAAGACCCTGAATCCGACCTTGAGCTCATTGAAGTCCCTGAATCTGACCTTGAGCTCATTGAAGACCCTGAATCCGAACCTGATCTTATTGAAGACCTTGAATTCGCCCTTGAGCTCATTGAAGATCCTAAATCCGACCTTGAGCTCATTGAAGACCCTGAATCCGACCCTGAGCTCATTGAAGACCCTGAATCCAACCCTGAGCTCATTCAAGACCCTGAATTCGACCTTGAGCTCATTGAAGACCTTGAATCCGACGTTGAGCTCATTTAAGACCCTGAATCCGACCTTGAGCTCATTTAAGATCCTGAATCCGACCCTGAGCTCGTCGAAGAACCTGAATTCGACCCTGAATTCCGACCTTGAAGGCATAATTTAGATCCCGAAGCTTTGAACTCCAATTAGCTCAGTCCGATCGACAGCAGAGGGGCTCATGGTTGAATTTACAATTAGGACAACCCAGGCCCAGGCCCTTGAGCCAAGAAATATAACCCTGTGGATGGTTCACCTAGCACACCGCCTCAACTATAAATACCAGTCGCATTTATGAAGGAAGAGGGAGAGAGTTTTGGGCTGCTCCATGATCGAAGCCACCTGCTCGAATTTCCACATAAGTTAGATTTGATCACCTTAGTTGTATGTATTTAGCCTCTAGCTTGTACGGCATCCTATAATGCTCAAATAGGACCCTCATTACTTGTAATCTGTACACCCCATGATCAAAATATACTTTATTGATCTTCTATCTCATATCATAGTGTATCTTGCATGCTCTACTTTATTTTTTTGATCTCCAACGAAAAAGCGTAAGATCAATTGGCACCCTCCGAGGGGCCCTTATTTGGGTGTTAGATCGAAATATGCCTAGTACGAGGTAATTCACGTACGATCAATGGGGAATCTTCTCGTGCAGGAGGAGCTCAAATTCTCAAATTCTCCAAGTTCGAATTTCTAGATCTCCAAGATCAAATTATCATATCTTCAAGATCAAAATCTTGGATCTCCAAGATCAAATTCTCATATCTCCAAGATCGAATTATTAGATCTCCAAGATCAAATTATCATATCTTCAGGATCAAAATCTTGGATCTCCGAGATCAGATTCTCCAAGATCGAATTTCTAGATCTCCAAGATCAAATTATAATGTCTCCAGGATGAAATTCTAAGATCTCCAAGATCAAAATCTTGGATCTCCAAGATCAAATTCTCATATCTCCAAGATCGAATTATTAGATCTCCATGATAAAATTATCATATCTTCAGAATCAAAATCTTGGATCTCCGAGATCAAATTCTCCAAGATCGAATTTATAGATCTCCAAGATCAAATTATTATGTCACCAGGATCAAATTCTAAGATCTCCAAGATTAAAATCTTGGATCTCCAAGATCAAATTCTCATATCTCCAAGATCGAATTATTAGATCTCCAAGATCAAATTATCATGACTCTAGGATCAAGTTATCCGATCTCCAAGATCGAATTCTTAAATCAACAAGATCAAATTATCATATCTTCAGGATCAAAACCTTGGATCTCCAAGATCAAATTCTCCAAGATCGAATTTCTAGATCTCCAAGATCAAATTATCATTTCTCCAGGATCAAGTTATCCGATCTCCAAGATCGAATTCTTATATCTCTTGGATCGAATTCTTATATCTACAGGATCAAATTCTCAGATCTCAGGATCAAATTCTAACATCTCCAAGATCAAATTCGTAGATCTACAAGATCAAATTATCATGTCTCCAGGATCAAATTCTCAGATCTTCATGATCAAATTATTAGGTCTCCAAGATCGAATTATTAGATCTCCAAGATCAAATTATCAGGTATCCAAGGTCGAATTGTTAGATTTCCAAGATCAAATTTTTTGATCTCCAAGATCAAATTCTTAGATCTCCAAGGTCAAATTCTCAGATCTCCAAGGTCAAATTCTCAAGATCAAATTATTAGATCTCCAAGATCAAATTAGCAGGTCTCCAAGGTCGAATTTTTAGATCACCAAGATCAAATTCTTGGATCTACAAGATCAAATTCTCATATCTTCAAGTTCAAATTATTAGATCTTCAAGATCAAATTCTTATGTCTCCAGGATCGAATTCTTATATCTCTAGGATCGGATTCTTATATCTCCAGGATCAAATCCTTTAATAAAAAATGAAATGGGTGAAAGCTGTTGTTAAGACCCTTGAAGATCAAATTTTCTGATAAAAAATGAAAAGGGTGAAAGTCGTTGCTATGACCCTCTGGTGAAAGTTGTTGCTATGACCGATTAAAACTAAAGGGTGAAAGCCGTTGCTAGGACCCTAAGGTGAAAGTTGTTGCTATGACCGATCAAAACTAAAGGGTGAAAGTCGTTGCTATGACCCTCATGTGAAAGCTATTGCTATGACCGATCAAAACTAAAGGAGAAAGTCGTTGCTATGACCCTTAGGTGAAAGCTGTTGCTATGACCGATTAATACTAAAGGGTGAAAGCCATTGCTATGACCCTCAGGTGAAAGCTGTTGCTATGACCGATTAAAACTAAAGGGTGAAAGCCATTGCTATGACCCTCAGGTGAAAGATGTTGCTATGACCGATTAAAACTAAAGGGTGAAAGCCATTGCTATAACCCTCAGGTGAAAGCTGTTAATATGACCGATTAGAACTAAAGGTTGAAAGTCATTGCTATGACCCTCAGGAGAAAGCCGTTGCTATGATCAATTTAAAAACGACTAAGGGTGAAAGCCGTTGCTATGCCCCTTAGATCGAATTTATTATGGGTGGAAGTTGTTGTTAAGACCCTTGAAGATCAAATTCTCTGATCGTAAATGAAATGGGTGAAAGCCGTAACCTTCGTAAGCATCGACGGTCTGCATGATAGGATCGGATTCCGATCCTTCTTCTACTTTGGCCTTGTCTTTGAAATCTTTCGAACTAGACGTTATGGATCTATATGCTATTGGTTATTAGCTTTCAGGGTTTTTAATAAATTCGATCGATAATCTCCGATCTAGGGTTTCGATTCTTTATTTCGGGAACTCATGCTAAATTGAAGATCCTGAATTCAGAGCTCATGCTAAATTGAAGACCCTGAATTCCGACCCCGAAGGCATGATTTTGATCCTGAATTATAAATCATGTGCGATCAAACACTAGAAAATCCGACCGCGAATGCATAATTCCGATCCCTAATATATTTTGAAGTTTCTAGAATATGCACTCTTTTTCCCTGGTTCGATTTTTATCCCATTGGGTTTTTCCGAGCTAGGTTTTTAACGAGGCATATCCGAAATACAAAATAGCGATCCTCAAGCATATTCTACTTCTCTGAGCTTCAGCTTCACCTTACGCTCGAGAAGTGGGGGAGTATTGATGAGGGGTACATTGGAATCTTTATTCTGGGAGCTCATGACTGGATCAAAGACCTTAGAATCCGACCTTGAGCTCATTGAAGACCCTGAATCCGACCCTGAGCTCATTGAAGACCCTGAATCCGACCCTGAGCTCATTGAAGACCCTGAATCCGACCTTGAGCTCATTGAAGACCATGAATCCGACCCTGAGCTCATTGAAGACCCTGAATCCGACATTGAGCTCATTGAAGACCCTGAATCCGACCTTGAGCTCATTGAAGACCCTGAATTCTGATCCTGAATTCCGACCTTGAAGGCATAATTTAGATCCCGAAGCTTTGAACTCCAATTAGCTCAGTCCGATCGCCAGCAGAGGAGCTCATGGTCGAATATACCATTTGGCCAACCCCAGGCCCAGGCCATTGGGCCAAGAAATATACCCCTGTGGATGGTTCACCTAGCACACCGCCTCAACTATAAATACAACTCGCATTTATGAAGGAAGAGGGAGAGATTTTTGGGCTGCTCCATGATCGAAGCCACCTGCTCGAATTTCCACATGAGTTAGATAGATCACCTTACTTGTATGTATTTAGCCTCTAGCTTGTACGGCATCCTATAATGCTCAAATAGGACCCTCATTACTTGCAATCTGCACACCTCATGATCAAATTATACTTTATTGATCTTCTATCTCATATCATAGTGTATATTGCATTCTCTACCTTATTTTTTTGATCTCCAACAAAAAAGCGTAAGATCAAAGATATATTGCGACAAAATGCTAAATTTTCGTGGAGTCCATGAGAAAGTTCAAATTTAAATAAGAGGTGAAATTTTGATATTTTTGTATAGTTGAAATAAATATTATAATATTTAATAAAGTGCTCAATTATAAGAAAGAATGTAACAAGAACTAGTTACAGACAAATAAAAGATATGCGTTAAATTTGACCAATATTTATTATAAGTATACACAATTTTTCTTTAAGTAATATGTGACTGTCGACATTATTCCTCAACCTTTAACTAAAATCTCCAAAATTATTCACGTCTATTAATTTAACAATAAATAGAAGGTGGGATATTAATAAAACTTTATTTCCATATTTATCGTCAATATTTTTCAAGAATTTCTCTATATATAATCTATGAAAACAATTATAGAAATAAAATTCTCTTACAAACACTAAATAAAGTTGTATTGTATTAAGAGAGTAGCACGATATCTTCTGTTTATAAATCTCTTGTAATTCGAAATTGCAATGTAACATATAACTAATGGCCTAAAAGGAAATCATTTGTTGAATTTTCTCTCGATAAATATTTTCGTAGAGTGAGGAAGCCAACAACACAAGATCTTGTGATTGGTCTAGTGGAAGGGACCAGTCACTACAAAGTAGAAAACTCAGATTCGAATTCCTCTTGGGAGAGCTACCCACATTAATGTGCCCAACCCGCCTCGAAAGGGATTAAACCCATGGGAAACCAAAAAAACAAAAATAAGCAATTTCTATTATAGAAACTTATTTAATAACTATCTCTTCAAAATACTTAAGTATTTAAAATGAGATATCTAATATTATTGTATTTATAACTCACTCAAGCACGTGCGAGGCAAAGCATGCGGTGTGCGGCGTGCGAGCATGGATTCTTTTGTTCTAGTTTATCGTCCAAAGCTTTTTTATTTTTAAAATGAAATATCCAATATTATTATATTTATAACTCAGTCAATCACATGCGAGGCGAAGCATGCGGCATGCGGCGTGCGGCGTGCGAGCTTGTAATCTTTTGTTCTAGTTTATCGTCCAAAGCTTTTTTCGTAAATACATGAGTTTTTAAAATAAGATATCCAGTATTATTGTATTTATAACTCACTAAATTACGTGCGAGTTGAAGCGTGCCGTGTGCGGCGTGCGAGCTTGGGACTTCATCAAGTGGGTTTTTCTTCAAAGTGATGAGTGAGTCCAGAATCAGAAGGATTAATCTCAATTTTGATCTAACAATGATAGGTCAATTTAACGCACTCCTTTGTTTTGCCGGTTGAAAAAAAGTTCAAGAACTAAGCTTTCGTGATGGTGATTATGCCATTGAAGGACTTAACATCCTCAGTAAACTTTGTGAAACACTAGAATCACTGACCATAGAGTTTCACGACAACATTTCTTTACGTGTCGCAAAAGCTTTTAGCAGTCTTAAATGTCTTTTCTTGAGCGGGGTTGACATGTAGGGTGATACTGCAGAGAAATTTTTCTCGCGTGATTGTGTAGAACTTGAGGATGTGCATTTGGAAGATATACAAGTCAAGGATGTTGATATTATAAATATTTTGGCAAATAAACTTAAGAACTTGAAATTTACAAATATTTACAGAAGGGAGCATTGTGTGGTTGTGAATTTATTCTATCATAAGCTCAATATTTGTGCTCCGAACTTTGTGTCCTTTTCATACATAGGGCCAATGCTTCATGGCTTTTCTACTTTGGAAACTGTATATTTTCAAAATACTTGGGAAACCAAAAAAAAAAGCAATTTCTATTATAGAAACTTATTTAATGACTATCTCTTAGAAGTACTTATGTTTTGAAAACGAGATATCCAATATTACTGTATTCCTAACTCACTCAATAACGTGCAACGTGAAGTGTGCGACGCGAGCATGGATTATTTTGTTCTAGTTTATCATCCATAGCTTTTTTTGTAAATATGACCAAGACATCTTAATGGATTCCCTCTAATTCTAATGCAATATCCTAAATGCTTAAACTGATATATTAAAAGCACATAATACTTGACATTTCAAATAAAGCTTATCGTATTTAACTAGTTAAGCTCCGTCCTTGCACAATCTCAAGTACAATTGTAATTTCATGGACATATTTCAAATAAATAGTCTAGATCTAATGAAACCTGACATAGCAGTCTAGAAAGAATATTTTTTTGCTGTAAAATTGTGTATTTATTTGAATCAAAATTGCGAAAATTTTGACCATTGATATTTAGTATTGACAATGACTTGGTAACTCGGTTGGAAATGAGAGAAAGTTTGCTTGTTAGATTGCATGGTCTTACGCATTCGAAAGTACATATATGTGAAACATTGATGAGCCACTTGGAGATAGAACAAAGAATTGTTTGGATTTTTTCTTTCAAGACTCTCCACATCAAATTATATGACATCTATGAGTGCTGGTTTTATGAGTATGAAACTATTTAAAGATATATTGCGACAAGATGCTAAATTTTCGTGGAGTCCATGATAAAATTGAAATTTAAATAAGAGGTGAAATTTTGATATTTTTGTATAGTTGAAATGAATACTATAATATGTAATAAAGTGCTCAATTATAAGAAAGAATGTAACAAGAACTACTTACGGACAAATAAAAGATATGCGTTAAATTTGTCCAATATTTATTATAAAGGATACACAATTTTTCTTTAAGTAATATGTGATTGTCGACATTAGTCCTCAACCCCTAACTAAAATCTGCAAAATTATTCACGTCTATTAATTTAACAATAAATAGAAGGTGGGATATTAATAAAACTTTATTTCCTTATTTATCATCAATATTTTTCAAGAATTTCTCTACGTATAATATATGAAAACATTTATAGAAATAAAATTCTCTTACAAACACTAAATAATGTTGTATTGTTTTAAGAGAGTAACACGATATCTTCTGTTTATAAAATTCTTGTAATTCGAAATTGCAATGTAACATATACCATTGAAGGGCTTGGAATCTTTTGTTCTAGTTTATCGTCCAATGCTTTTTTCGTAAATACTTAAGTTTTTAAAATGAGATATCAAATATTATTGTATTTGTAACTCACTCAATCACGTGCGAGGTGAAGCGTGCCGTGTGCGGCTTGCTAGCTTGGGACTTCATCAAATTGGTTATTCTTCTAAGTGATGAGTGAGTCTAGAATCAGAAGGATTAATCTCACTTTTGATCTCACAATGATAGATCAATTTAACGCACTCCTTTGTTTTGCCAGTAGAAAAAAATTTCAAGAACTTAGCTTTCGTGATGGTGACTATACCATTGAAGGGCTTAACATCCCAGTGAACTTTGTGAAACACTAGAATCACTGACCATAGATTTTCACGACAACATTTCTTTACGTGTCGCAAAAGCTTTTAGCAGTCTCAAATGTCTTTTCTTGAGCGGGGTTGTCATGCAAGTTAATACTGCAGAGAAAGTTTTCTCGCGTGATTGTGTAGAACTTGAGGATGTGCATATGGAAGATATACAAGTCAAGGATGTTGATATTATAAATATTTTGGCCGATAAACTGAAGAACTTAAAATTTTCTAATATTTACAGAATGGAGCATTGTGTGGTTGTGAATTCATTCTATCCTAACCTCAATATTTGTGCTCCGAACATGGTGTCTTTTTCATACATAGGGCCAATGCTTCATTGCTTTTCTATTTTGGAAACTGTATCTTTTCAAAATACTTTGGAAACCAAAAAAAAAGCAATTTCTATTATAGAAACTTATTTAATGACTATCTCTTAAAAATACTGATGTTTTTAAAATGAGATATCCAATATTACTGTATTCCTAACTCACTCAATAACGTGCAACGTGAAGCGTGCAGCGTGCGAGCATGGATTATTTTGTTCTAGTTTATCATCCATAGCTTTTTTCGTAAATATGACCAAGACATCTTAATGGATTCCCTCTAATTCCAATCCAATATCATAAATGCTTAAACTGATAGATTAAAAACACATAATACTTGACACTTCAAATAAAGCTTATCATATTCAACTAGTTAAGCTCCGTACTTGCACAATCTCAAGTACAATTGTAATTTCATGGACATATTTCAAATAAATAGTCTAGACCTAATGAAACCTGACATAGTAGTCTAGAAATAATCTTTCTTTGCTATAAAATTGTGTATTTATTTGAATAAAAATTGCAAAAATTTTGACCATTGATATTTAGTATTGACAATGACTTGGTAACTCTGATGGAAATGAGAGAAAGTTTGCTTGTTAGATTGCATGGTCTCACGCATTTGAAAATACATATATGTGAAACATTGATGAGCCACTTGGGGATAGAACAAAGAATTGTTTGGATTTTCTTTTCTTTCAAGACTCTCCACATCAAATTATATGACATATATGAGTGCTAGTTTTATGAGTATGAAACTATTTAAAGATATATTGCGACAAAATGCTAAATTATCGTGGAGTCCATGATAAAATTGAAATTTAAATAAGAGGTGAAATTTTAATTTTGTATAGTTGAAATAAATATTATAATATTTAATAAAGTGCTCAATTATAAGAAAGAATGTTACAAGAACTACATACAGACAAATAAAATATATGCATTAAATTTGTCCAATATTTATTATAAAGTATATACAATTTTTCTTTATGTAATATGTTATTGTCGACATTAGTCCTCATCCCCTAACTAAAATTTCCAAAATTATTCACGTCTATTAATTTAACAATAAATAGAAGGTGGGATATTAATAAAACTTTATTTCCATATTTATCGTCAATATTTTTCAAGAATTTCTCTATATATAATCTATGAAAACAATTATTGAAATAAAATTCTCTTACAAACACTAAATAAAGTTGTATTGTTTTAAGAGAGTAACACGATATCTTCTGTTTATAAATCTCTTGTAATTCGAAATTGCAATGTAACATATAACTAATGGCCTAAAAGGAAATCTTTTGTTGAATTTTCTCTCGATAAATATTTTCTTAGAGTGAGCAAGCAAATAACACAAGATTTCACTCGATAAATATTTTCTTAGTGTGAGGAAGCCAATAACACAAGATCTTGTGATTGGTCTAGTGGAAGGGTCTAGTCACTACAAAGTAGCGAACTCAGGTTCGAATTCCTGTTGGGAGAGGTACCCACATTAATGTGCCCAACCCGCCTCGAAAGGGATTAAACCCTTGGGCAACCAAAAAAAAAATAAGCAATTTCAATTATAGAAACATATTTAATGACTATCTCTTCAAAATACTTTAGTATTTCAAATGAGATATCCAATATTATTGTATTTATAACTCACTCAATCACGATCGAGGCGAAGCATGCGGTGTGCGGCGTGCGAGCTTGGAATCTTTTGTTCTAGTTTTTCGTCCAAAGATTTTTCGTAAATACTTATGTTTTTAAAATGAGATATCCAATATTATTGTATTTATAATTCACTCAATCACGTGCGAGGCGAAGCGTGCCGTGTGCGGCGTGCGAGCATGGGACTTCATCAAATGGGTTTTTCTTCTATGTGACGAGTGAGTCTAGATTCAAAAGGATTAATCTCACTTTTGATCTCACAATGATAGATCAATTTTATGCACTCCTTTGTTTTGCCGGTAGAAAAAAAGTTTAAGAACTTAGCTTTCGTGATGGTTATTATACCACTGAAGGGCTTAACATCCCCAGTGAACTTTGTGAAACACTAGAATCACTGACCATGGAGTTTCACGACAACATTTCTTTACGTGTCGCAAAAGCTTTATCAGTTTCAAATGTCTTTTCTTGAGCGGGGTTGTCATGTAAGGTGATACTGCAGCGAAATTTTTCTCGCGTGATTGTGTAGATCTTGAGGATGTGCATTTGGAAGATATACAAGTCAAGGATGTTGATATTATAAATATTTTGGCCGATAAACTGAAGAACTTAAAATTTTCTAATATTTACAGAAGGGAGCATTGTGTGGTTGTGAATTCATTCTATCCTGATCTTACGCTGTTTCGTTGGGGACCAAAATAGGAAACTAAACAAGCAAGACACAAATATATGAAGGAGAAGATCAATAAAGTATATTTCGATCGCGGGTGTACAGATTACAAATAATGAGGGTCCTATTTGAGCATTATAGGATGTCGTACAAGCTAGAGGCTAAATACATACAAGAGTGATATATAGTCTAACTCTCCAAGGTTAGTCCGAGCTGGAGCTTCGAACTGGGAGCACCTGGGAAAGCGCGTCTAACGTCATAAATTCTTGTGGTATTTACAGTTGATGTGGTGTGCTAGCTGAACCATCTGTAAGGGAGCACTTCTTGGCCCAAAGGTCTGGGCCTAAGGTCGGCCCAACAGTAGTTTTCGATACGGAGCCTTTGCCTGAGAGATCGGACAGGGCATACTGGGACTTGGGATCGGGATTATGTATTTAAGGTCGGTACTCACGGTCTTCGATCTCGGATAATCTATTTCCGACCGAGCATTAGTTCCTGAATGTAGAGAATCCAAAGTACCCCTCGTCAATACTCCCCCACTTCTCGAGCATAGATGGAGCCGAAGCTCGGAGAAGTAAATGTTTCCTCAACAACGGGATGAACCATTTATGATGTGTTTCGGATATGCCTCGTTAAAAACCTAATTTGGAATAACCCATTGGGATAAAAACCGAACCAGGAAAAAAGAGTGCATATCTTGGAAACCTTAAAATGAGTATCTGTTGTGAAAACGTGAGTTCTGAAGTCCATAATTTTGCTTGAAACTTTCCGTGATTGGTAGTTTGAACAAAGCGTTTGTTAATTGTATGGATCGATTCCTCATTAATACTCCCCCACTTCTTCGAGCGTAAAGTGAAGCGAGCGGTCGGAGAAGTAAATATATTCTGAGGCCGAAAAGGCGTGTCTTCACCAGTATCCAGTTTTCGGCCTAAATTAGTAGAGTATAGGGGCCGAAGATGCAATTATCGAGAAGATAAGTTTGAATTTTACCTTTAGGAAGTTCTACCGTCGCGATTATTCGGGGTTCGATTCGTAATTTACCTTTTTGACCTTATATATATACTGCTCGCTGGAGGTTTACTTACGAAAGATTCCCAAAAACCATAGATCGGAGCATATAGATCGAATATTTTTCTAGAAGCCTAAAAAGTCATTCTCCCATATCTTGTGTATTCAAAATGTCTAGTTCGACAGATCCCAAAGGCAAAACCAAGGTGGTAGAAGAACAAGAATCCGACCCCAACATGATGCAGGTCAAAAATTCTCGACCGCCAATAAACAGAGAATTTTGGGAACTCGAGCCCTAGTTCTGACTCTGATAGGGAAGGAGAAGAGTTAGATCCGAATTTTGAGGATGACGAAGATGAGACCTCGACTGAGGCAACTGATGATGAAGCCGCTGAAGATGATAGCCTTATCTTGGCGGATAACGAACTGCAAAAGTACATGATCAATAACAAAGTTATTGTTACAGTTTTTAAATGGGTAGAACCATCGACCAGCGTCAGGCTTAATAAGACTTAGCTAAGAGCTGATCAAACTATTTGCCGTTACAAGGAAGAAGATCGAGCTTTCCTGGAGATCGAGTTCGGAAAATACAATGCTGGCGAGTTTTTGATCGTCATTTCGACTCCCAATCAACGTGTCACTAATCCTCCAAAGGGGTGCCAAGCATTCTATACCAGGCAGGTTTTCTATGGTCTGCACATCCCTTTTATTTCGCTGCTCCGTAGTATATTAGAGGCTTTCTCTCTTACCCCATCTCAAATTCTTCCCAATTCGATCGGATACATAGTCGCATTTTGTGTGCTTATGAAGGCCAGAGGGAAGAAAGCGACCTTTCAAAATTTTTGGCGAGTCTTCGAAATGAGTTCAACCACAGCCTCGAACGCCGGGTTTGTATATTTTTCTCAAAGATTGAACCGATCCATTTTGTCAAGTAATGTTTCGAGCAACGCAAAAGGCTGTAAAGAAGAATTCTTTTTCGTTCATGGCCGACTCTCATGCTTCCGCAGAGGGATCGGAACCAACCCATATAAATGGGCTGGAGAAGAGTTTTGGATTTATGGTAGACGGAGACTCAAAGGGAAGATCGATCATGAGCTTATAGACAAATTTGTGGATACCCTTCGATCCGACATCTATCAAACTATTTATTGACCCAAGAAGAGGTCTTGAGAATGGCTGGACTCAGCAAGTGCTCTTATCCTGCCCCCGCGATCGAGTATGGGCATCCATCTTCGGAACAGACCCGTACCCAAGATGATCAACAAGTTGTACCCGCCGCCGAGGAGGCCAACGATGTTATTGCTCCTCCCACTTTAGGTATTCTAATTCACTTCTCATAGTCAAACTAATTTACCTTTGTACTGGACTAACTTACTTTTTATATTTATAGCTGAGATCATTGAAAAATTTCGAACATCAATAGCTTGTTCGAATATTGGCTCTTCCTCCAAGAGGTCCCAAGGCCAACCTCGCCAACAGAAGAAAACAAAAGGCAGTCGGGAAACTGGGGCAGCTGATTCCAGTGCAATCAGGATCATAATTCTGACCACGGTCGCGACTATTCCTCGAATCGTAGTTGGGGGAACATCACAAACTAGAGGCGCTGGCCCTTTGCGATCGGTATTCTCGATCAACACGTCCGATCCCAATGCAGCGGGGTACAGTTATTATTCGCTTAAGCAGATTCAAGCCCATCAAATAATGAAGAATAGGATAGCCAGGAAGAGAAATAGTGATGTTCTGGAATCTTCAAGAAGGGTAAGGCCCTTTGCTCGGAACCCAGGTCCGATTCTCTGCCGGCCTGGACGAACAAAACCAGATTTAGCGGATTATATAGAGGATCATCTTCGAGGACCAAGAGCCGCCGGGTATGCAGAGGATGGGACCATCGAATCAGATTTCGGCCCCAATGGCGAACATTCCGTGGACAAGTCTTTCAGAATTCTCTTGGCTGGACGATTTAGAGATGATAATACTGAACGTTTCAATGTGGACGGTTTTGATATTATGGGTGATTATGCTCAAGTACAACAAGAGGTATTAATTTTCGAGCACATTGAGTTTCCTTTAGAATTCATTAAATGCTTAAAGTTGTTTGTTTTCAAGCTGGAGACTTATTCGTACATCAATCCAACGACCGGCTATCTTAGAAGAAGAGTCTCAACAGGCTCATAACGCCCTTCAAGATATCCTTAGGGAAGATGAGATTATGGAAGCTCAGTTAACACAAACGACTGCCAAATTGTCTGAGGTCGAGAAGGAGCTTGCTGATACTAAGAAAAAGCTCGAAGGAAATAATGCCCTTGAACAAGAGGTTGAAAAGTTAAGGGCGGAGCTTGAACAAGCTAAAACATTTTCAAAACCAGCACGTGCTCAAGGTCGGAAAGAAGCCAGGATTCCAGCCATAAGGGAATTTTTAGAGTCCCCTTTCCTTGACTCCCTGGTTCGGCTAAGATCTGGTCCAATAAACCAAGCATTTTTCTATAAAGGACTTCAACAACTTATTGTGGCCGGAAAAATCCCGGGCAACCTTGGCGATTACTACCAGCATATGAGCCCATATAAGAACATCTTCGGGAAAGATTACAAATATTCCTCCTTGCTCCCAGATGTTTCAGATCTGCAAGACCATGAGTTTGCTCCTTTCTTTGCCGAGTTTGGGGTGTCCATGCCAAACCCCAATATGCTCGAAGCAGAAGGCGAGGTCGAAATGGAAAAAGAGATAGATATCGATGGTGATCTAATAACGTGAGGGGGATCTCACAATTTATATAACCCCATATGAAAACGTATGAACAAAGGGACCAACCCCTAAAACAAAGGATCCGAAAAGATAAAACAACACATCAAAGCAAAACAACAAAATGAAAAGCCAACATGCTGGCAAACAGCCCACACAGGGGATCAAAGATCTAAAAGCAAGAGAAATGCCCACATACTGGGAAAACCCACGCAGGGGTATAAAATGATACCAACAATCTGGCCAAAACACCCACGCAGGGGCAGAATCATAACAAATAAGTAACACCAAAGTATCAACTCCATCCATCGGCTCCAGAATACAGCCTTCTATGAGCCCTGAAGAACATAAGAGCTCTCTGAAATCAAGGATAAGTGGCAACTCCTCAAACAGCCTCCAACATATAGTCTCCTATGAGCCCTGATAGAAAAGCAACCACTAACAAATACCACTAACCATCACAAAACCAACTCAAAGATAATGCCCAAGGCATAAAGATCACCGCCACAACTCCAACCTCTGAAATAGAATCCCCTGGATAAATGAATCACCGCCACACATGTGAGATGAATGAACTTGTCAAGTCAAATAAGATGACCCGACCTACATGCAAAAAATGACTGCCAGGCATTGGAAGCAAGGATAACCAAATGGTAGAATTGCCAATGGACCAGGGAACTCATCCAGAAAATAAAACAAAGGGCTTCCTAACATGCAAAGGGAATATATGCTGTAAAGTGCAAATGATATGCATCTAAAGGTTGTCCCTGAGTGAATAAGCCAGTGTAGACCAACTTAAACACTGTGACCCAGACACGACAAGTGTGTGCGGTGCATGGGAGGCACAATATAAAAAGTGGTGAGTGAAGTGTGGCCTGTAAGTTAGCTAATATTGATAAAGCCATGAGAAATGGCTGTATCATGCAAAAATAAGGATAGCTAACCCCAGAAAGCCGGGGCAAATCAAATGATGGAAATCGAAGGACTAGGGGTGCGGGCCAAAGTAAAAAAGGATCAACTATATGCACATACAAGATATCTACACTATATGAAATGCATCTAAGGAACTTCCCCCTGATAGTGTATCAGAACAGTCTGATAAACTACCCTGAAGTGTGTGCAGTGCATAGGAGGCACATTTCAGATATAGTAAGTGAAGTATGGTCTGTAAGTTAGCTAATATCGATACAACCATGAGAGATGACTGAATCATGCAAGAACAAGGATAGCTAACCTCAGCAAACAAGGGTAATCAAGTGATGGAATAAGGAAGGCCAGGGGAGCGGGCCAAAGTAAAATAAAGATCAACAATATGCACTGAAAGGATAACTACTCCATATGAAATGCAGCTAAAGAATTCTCCCCTGATAGTGTACCAGAACAGTCTGATAAACTACCCGGAACATCAATATCAAATAAGACCTTTCAATTTCCTATCCCCCTCACCAGGATGGAAAATGTATGATTCCTGTGAATCACATCCCAGGTTTGCTAAATGATCAGCAACCTGATTAGCCTCTCTGTAGATATGATTCACTGAAGAACCAAGTTTTTGCAAAAAAATTTGAGCTTTGTACAATAAATTCACAAGTTTCCAATGTACCTGCTTTTTACCTTTTAAGATCGAACACAGAACCTGGGAATCCACCTCAACCAGCACATTGGAACATCGAAAAGATTCACGAAGTTCCAGTCCCCTGATTAAAGCCCTCATCTCTGATTCAGTGTTTGTACAAAGCCCAATAAAGTCATAAAAACCAAATATCATTTCACCATGAGCATCTCGAACAATACCACCCAAACTTCCAACACCTGGATTTCCCCTCGAACAGTCATCTGTATTTAACTTAAGAAAACCAACAGGAGGGAGAAGCCAATTAACCATAAAACATCTAGGTTCTAAAGAAGGTTTGACATTGACACCCCAAGATGTAAGAATACTTAAATCCCCCTTCCTATTACAAGGTCTAATTTTTGAACTTAAGTACAAAGACTTAATCTCAGAAATTGACCTATTTATAATGTTTAAAGCAGGGTGATTTTTGTTATGATGTTTGGAATTATTCCTGCACTTCCATAGGTTCTAAAGAACATAAATGGCTACTACAGACCTCAAATGTCCTGGACCACAAAAAGTAGAGGAGTTAATCCAAACAGATAACAAAAATCTGGGGTTATCAGTCAAAATCTTCTTTACACCAAACAGATTAGCAAAATACTCCCAAACTTGGGAAGCCACTGATCCATTGATAAAAACATGCTGGATACTCTCAATATCAAAACAACATTGGCATTTTTATGCTAACTGAATCCCTCTGGATTGCATAACACTGTCAACAGGGATCCAGTTGTTCAAAAGCCTCCAAACGAAAATAGAAACCGAAGGCAAGACAAGAGAGTCCCACACATGCTTCATCAACAAATCAACTGGCTTCTTAAGTCTAGTAAAATTCCATGCACTTTTGATATTGAACAAACCATCAGGAGTGTGCTTCCAAGTAATCACATCATGTTCATTCAAATCAATATGCAGTAAGACAATATCACTCACCACATCAGCAGGCAGGCAGGAAAGGAGAAGATCCACATTCCATTCGTCATGCATAAAGAAATCAAAAACTCTAAGGTTATCAACTGGGAGATTAGGAATAGGCAGATATTTTGAAGGCCTGTCACTGATCCAATGATCATGCCAGAAAGATATATCCCCATTTCGTAACCCCCAGAAGACATTCTCCGAAAACAAGTCTCTAACCTTACACATACGCTTCCACACATGATATTTATATCTGGCATTCAATGCAGTATAGAAATGGTGGGTCTTTGTATACTATTGTATCATGAATCTAGACCAAATCCCATCATTTTCCCTAACCCTCCACCAAAGCTTGTAGGAAAAGGTAGTAGCAACATCAGATAATCTCCTAACCCCTAGACCACCTTCCAAAGAGGGAAAACAGATATTCTTCCAGGAAGACCAGTGGATCTTCTGACCACTGGGCTTACTCCAGAAGAATCTAGCAAAGAGTCTCCCAAGCTCAACTAACAACCTAGTGGAGGGAAAGATGACCTGTAAAGTATAAGTGGGACTAGAAGTGAGCACACTTTTCAAAAGCACAAGTTTACCACCAGGGGAGAGGGACTTGGTCTCCCAACCAGTCAGACAAGATCTAATCTTAGCCAATAAGGGGTCAAAAAGAGCCATGTTTTTCTTCCCTTTAAACAAAGGGGCACCGATGTACTCTAAAGGAAGACTATCCATAAGAAAACCAGAAATGGTTTTAATATGGGCCTTAGCTCTCCTATGACAACCCTTCCCAACAATAATCTTACTCTTCTGCGGATTGACAGCCTGTCCAGACAGCCGAGAGTAGTAATCAAGAAAGTGCATGATCTTAGTAATGGACCTATATGTGGACTTTGCAAAAATTATGCAATCATCCGCATAAGCCAAGTGAGACACACAAAAACCCCCCATTAGTGAAATACTGAATATCAGGATGGTTAAGAAACAGTTTGTTAAGACCCCTAGACAGAAACTCCGAAGCCAAAATAAACAAAGTGGGAGAAATGGGATCTCCCTGCCTAACCCCTCTCCTAGAACGAAAGAAACCAGCAGGCTGGCCATTAAAGTGTATAGTGGAGTAGGTATGTTCAACAGTGCATCTAAGAAGGGCTATAAAGTGGTAAGAAAAACCAAACATCCTAAGCACATCAAATAAAAAAGGCCAGTGGACTCTATCATATGCTTTAACCATGTCTAGTTTGATAATCATATTACCATTTTTAGCCCTAGGGTGATTAATTTCGTGCACCAGCTCTTTAGCAAGCAAAATGTTATCCGCAATGAGTCTATCATGCATAAAACCAGACTGATTTTCGGAAATGAGCCGAGGCAACACAGTCACGAGCCTATCATTCAAGATCTTTGTAAAGATCTTACAAGAGACATTACAAAGACTGATAGGACGAAACTGAGACCAACAGACAGCATTCTGAACTTTTGGAATAAGCACAATAGTGGTGGCAGTGATGCTTTTGGGAAGAGAAGAGCCAGAGAAAAAATCTACTACCGCATCAAGTAGATCCTTCTTGACAATATCCCAACAGGTTTGATACAAGTGAGAGCTGAAGCCATCAGGTCCAGCAGCACTCTCAGGAGCAATGTTGAAGACAGCAGTTTTCACTTCATCAAGGGAGGGGGGAGCAGTCAGAGCAACATTATCACATTGATTAAGGACAGAAGGAATCAAATCCAGATTATCAACCACAAGGTTAGGTTCAACAGTAGATAACACATTTTCAAAGTACTCAGCTGCTGATGACCTAATCAGATTGCAATCTGTGACCCAATTCCCATTCCCATCCTTAATTCTATGAATAACAGATTGCCCTTTTTTCCTCTTAGCAAGATTATGAAAAAACATAGTGTTTCTCTCACCCTCACCAGCCCATTTAATCTTGGCTTTTTGTCTCCAATACTCCTCCTCCATTTTCAAGGAAAGGGTATGTAGAGCATTTAGCCTATTTAACTCAATCAAATTTTCCTCAGTAGGATCATCATCAAATCTATCCTGAGCATCTTTGACAGCAATGGTGGAACTATTAAGTCTTTCAAAAATGCCTCCGAAAACATATTTGTTCCACCACCGCAATCTTTGCTTCATCCTATGCAGCTTAACTTTCAAATTAAGTATACCAGAAAAATCAGTGTTAACATCCCAACAGTCCTTAACCACCTGCAAAAACCTTGAATTAGGGCCCAGGCACTTAAGTATCTGAAAGGTATAATCACTGGGATATGCTTAAATTGAAAATTAATTAGCAGACATCGATGGTGATTCTGATGATCAAAGAGAACGAAATAATTCTCCCACTAAGGCGAATAATTTTGGCGCTAATAATCGAAGTGGTGACGAAAAGGACAATAGCTCAGATAGCAGTGATGATGATAGTTCGGAAGAGAGTAATTTCGATGATGGAGACGAAGAAGAGGATGAGGAGGAGGGTTGTAATTTTGAAGCAGAAAAATCCGATTAGTGATAATAATTATGTAATAGGATTTTATTTTGCAGCTTTTCTTCATAGTTTGTAATCAGGATATTTTCTTTGCCTTCGAATATATACATTTTGAATGCTCTTTTCGTTCTAAAATAGAATCGTTCTTGATCGAAACTCGGTTATTTTCTAAAGAATCTTCTTGGAAATTGCAGTGTTCCGTTATAGAATCTTATTCTTACTTATTAATAGAAGGGCGGTTTCGAATTATTTCATTATAACATCCAAGCATCGAGGTCGGAGCTCCACAATTAACATATAACTTCAAACTTCGTATCCTTCCTTTTGAGCATTATGGAAAAGGTGCTGGGTACCCCACTCGATCCCAAGTTGTTACTAGGTGGTTCCAAGAACAATGGTCCGCCTAAGGATCAAAGTTTGAATCAGGAGTAAAAAACCTCCAACATTTCTTCAAAGTCTTCCGGGTCTTCCCCCAAAATTTATAAGGGTGGGGAAAGTAAGAAAGAAAAGCGGGCTTCGACAAAACCTGCTAAGGTCGTATCCATCAAATCAATTCTTTCAGATGAGAACTCCAACAACGAACCTATGGGCTCTCCCTCTAAGCCCCTTGATACTTCCAAACGAGCCTTCCTTAGACAAAAGGCGCTCGAGCTTATTTTGAATAAGAGACCTCATTCCAACGTGATTACTCAGACTGAAACATTGCAAATATTTGGCGCTGAAAGTAATCCCTTGACTAATGCTCTTGCGTTCAGTTCCGAGAGCGAAGGGCCGAGCAAGAAAACTAAACCTTCTTTTTTCAGGAAAGATTCCATCGTGCCTGCATCCTTTCTAACCAAAACATCAGCAGAGCCCTCTAAGGTCGAAAGGTGATGGGGGCTATTTTTACACCCTTTATAACAATCGGAGCAAATAGAAGATACTCGTTCGGCTCGACCAAGAAGCTCATTCGCTAACAGCCACTCGATCCGACCAGAGATGTCTATACACGGCGATGAGACCGATATCCGAGTTCACGAAGGAATGATACCCGAGTCCTAGTAGGATTATGTTTCTTTGTAAAACTAGGGTTAATATCATATAAATAGCTGAATCACCAATTGTATAAGGACAACAATATTATTCTGGAGAACTTACACCTACATACGTGTGCAATCCGATATCAAAATAATAGAAAAGCTTTTACTATACTATATTCATTATCTCGTGTTGTTGTTCTTATTTACTTATTGTTCTTTCTTGAGATTGATCCATCCGGAATAAAGTAACTAGGCCCTATAATCTCTATATAGTTTTACCCTATAAACCTTTATTATTGATTTAACCAAAACCCTACGAAAAATGGCTAAATCAGTTGGCGCCCACCGAGGGGCTAAAGTTAATTATTCGATAGACAAATGGCTCGCCCAATGAAGAACGCTAGTAACAAGGCATGAAGTAACACGATGCATCCGCCTATCACATCAGATAATTTGCAGAACAATACAACTAATATCAATCCAATTGTTAATGACGATGACGATCAACGAGAGAACAATCAACTGCCGAATCACGAAGAACATCAAGGGATCCATGTCCAAAATTCTCAAGGACAACAACAAATCGCCGCTGATACTGTACCAGAAGCCCCCGTGGCTCCTATAATCCCGGTCCCTTTGGCGGAATAAAAGAAAATTAAGATAGATCGCTATGCTATTTAACTCGCTGTATCCAAGAGAACTGCTAGTTCCCGAGCATGTGCCCAGAGACCCCAGAAGAACTAGGGCGAATCCAGTTCGGAGAGCTCCTAGGCAGGTCGATCAAATGTCAGAACAAGCAGATAGCCCTGTGAGCAAACAGCGATCGTTACACAGTCCACAAAGGAGCAATATAAAACCAACTGACCAGCGACTCCGGAGAAAAACGGATCGGACAAAGCCACCACCAACCCGCCGAGGATCAAATGAACATACCATAATTCCCCTTGATGATGATGTTATGGACGCAATCCCTAATCGATAGAAAGTTGTCCGCATTTCATAAGGTGAGATCGAAAAGATGGTACAAGAACGTCTGGAACAACGTCTACGGACCGTTTGATCTTACGTGGTTTCGTTGGTTCGATCAAGGGTGGGGAAATAACACGATGACAATAATGTTAAAAGGAAAATAAAGACCAAATGTAATTGTATTCGAGTAAATTGAGTACAAGTACAAATATTAGGGGTCCTATTCGAACATTATTGGATGCCGTACAAGCTAGAGGGTGAAATACACAAGATGCTATGCCTGTTTTACCAAATGGTTCCGAGCAGTAGCTTCGAGGAGGGAGCACCTGGAAAATCGTGTCCAATATCATAAATGCATGGGGTATTTATAGCTGAAATTGGGGTCTAGGTGGTCTATCCGCAGACATGTAATTCTTCGGCCCATAAGTTTGGTTCAGAGTTCGGCCCAACAGTAACTTTGGATCCTGGGCTGGCTTGCACTTACTGTATTTCAATCATCAGACTCGAACTCGATTCTTCGAGGTAAGTACCGCTCGATCTCGCGTAACTGTAAAGAAAAGTAGGATCCAAGATACCCCTCATCAATACTCCCCCACTTCTCGAGCGTAAAGTGGAACTTAAGCTCGAAGAAGTATGTATAACGGTAGGATAAATCGATCTCGGCTTATCGTTTCGGGTATGCCTCATTAAAAACCTGGCTCGGAAAAACCCTTCTGGGATAAAAACCGGGTCAGGGAAAAAGAGTGCATACTTAAGCAATTTCTAGATAGTGCAGTTATAAGATCGTCCTTGTTGTTCGTGATGTGGATCTTTATTTTAGGAATTCTTGAAAGTATAGGGGCCGTAGTTGCATTTTCTGAAAATATGACTTCACATTTTCCTCAAGAGAGTCCAACCGTCGCGGTTACTCGGGGACTGATTTGCAATTTCCCATTTTGTCCCTGTATATATAGTTACATGGAGGGTCGCTGTTCCTCACAAATTCTGAGGAAAGAACTTTAGATCGGAGCAGACAGGTCGATAAGTGAGATTTATTAGCCATATTTGAACAGTCATCTTATATTTATTATGTCGAGCTCAGTAGATTTGAAAGGAAAATCTCCCTTAGAGGAGAACGAGGTCGATAACCGCAAGGAGGAAAAAGTTGTAGAGAGTCAATCATCTGAAAACGAGAATCCGCAAAGCTCGGGTTCCGCTTCGGATTCCAGCGGAGAGGAGCGGGAGTCGAACTCTGAAACTGGAAATAGTGAAGACGAAAATTCTAGCGAAGCGACGGTTTCTGAAAGGGAAGATACAGAGGATGTGGAGCTTCCTTTGGGTAACAATGAGCAGCAGAAATATAAACTGAACCGTAACGTGGTGATTACGATCTATGATTGGGAAGAGCCCTCGACTAGCGCAGCTCTAAATATGACTGAGGAGAGGGCAGATGAGATCGTCTGTTCCTATAAGGAGACAGACTTGGCGCAGTTGCAAGAAGAATTCGGTCGATATCTAGGCGACGGTTTTTCGATTGTGCTTCCCTCTTCCGATCAACGAGTTACCAACCCTCCTGCCGGTTGCCAAGCCTTTTATTGCAAACATTTCCATTACGGCTTACGCATCCCCTTCCCCCCTTTGCTAGAAAACCTTCTGGATGCTTTCAAGTTGGCTCCTTGCCAGATCTTACCGAATTCGATCGGCCTGATCATAGCTTTTTGCGTATTGATGAAGGCTAAGGGGAAAAAGGCAGCGTTTTCGAATTTCTGGCGGATATTTCAGATGAGTGCTTCCACCTCTTCAAACGCGGGCTACGTGTATTTTTCTCAGAGGCCGAAGATTTCGATTTTATCGACCAACGTGAGTAGCAATCTGAAGGGATGGAAACATGAGTTCTTCTTTGTTCGAGGGCCAGGGTCTCCGTCTTCTGAAGAAAATCTCGAGCCTACTCCCTTCGATTGGCCTGGAGCCAAAGAGTGGATATATGGAAAACGCCGTCTCGTGGGGAGTATGAAAAATGAGATAACAGATAGATTTCTGCAATCTCTTCGTGCTGATCCCCATCAGACCGCTCTAATGACTCAAGAAGCAGTCCTGCGATTGGCTGAGCTCAGTAGTTGCACTTTTCCTGCCGATCCAATTGAATACGGGAAAGCTCAGATCGATCCTGCTAACCCCCCTTCCACGTTAGCTGATATTGTTGACAAATTCCGTACATCGATAGCTGGCCCGCACGTTGCTTCCTTTTCGAAGGGTAATAAGGGTCGACCTCGTCCTCAAACATCAACGAATCCTCGGAAAACGAAAAAGTCCCAGATCCCAGTTGAGATCGCGTTGACCTCAAATGCTTTAATGATTGTTCCCCCAATTACCCAAGCAGGAACCTCTCGGTCTAGGGCCGAGGCGGAAGGGGCATCTGATTTCCAGGGTCCCGGAATCCTTCGATCGGTTTTTTCGAATATCTCCTCCAACCCGAACGACGAGGGATTCAGTAATTATACTCTCCTGGAGGATCGTGCCAAAGAGATTTTGCAGGCCAGGATGAATCGCAAAAGAAGTAGCAATGTTCCCGAGTCCTCCAGGAGACTCAAACCTTTTGCTCGTGGGCCGAATCCCATACCATGTCGGGCTGGTCATTCCGAGCCAGATTTGGCAGACTTCATCGAGGATCATCTGCAAGGACCGAGGGCGGCCGGATATCCGGACTGTGGGACCATCGAATCTGATTTGGGTTCCGAGGGTGAGCATACGGTGGATAAGTCTCTCCGGATGTTCTTGGCCGGGAGATTTAGGGATGATACTATCCAATCTTTTGCTAAGAAAGATTTTGAGATATTTGGCGATTATGCCCACGCCCAGCAGATGGTACTGTTCTAATTCCGGAAGTTTCTAACTTTTTTCCTGTAATCTTCATCTTGTGCCTTTACATACATATCTTTTCCTTTACAGGCCGGAGATCTATTTACTCAAACTGCTCTTCGACTGTCTGTTTTGAGCGAAGAGTCTCAGGCGGTACAGAAAGCCTTATGCAATGTTCTGAAGGATGAAGCTGCTAAGGCCAGTCAACTTGAGGATGCCAAGATTAAGTTGTCTGAGGTCAAAATTGAACTCGAGAGAACTAGGAAAGAGTTGGAAACAAAGAGGGCCTTAGAGGAGGAAGTGGAGAGATTAAAGCAGGAGCTTGAGCAAACCAAAGTGTCTGCCGAACAGTCTTATGAGCGGGGTCGAGTCGAAGCCAGGCTTCCTGCCATAAGGGAGTTCCTAGAGTCTCCGATCCTCGACGCCTTGGTTCGATTACGGTCGGGAGAAATTAATCAAGCCTTCTACTTTAAAGGAGCTCAGCATCTCCTTACAGCTGCTAAGATTGAAGGCGGCCTTGATGACTTCCTTCCCAAGATGAATCCTTACAAGAATATATTTGGTAGAGATTATAAAGCGTCTTCCCTTCCTCCTAAGCCCGAGGAACTCGCCACTCATGAGTTTGCTCCTTTTCTTAAGGAATTTGGTGCTCCGATGCCAAATCCTGATGAGCTCGAAGCCCAATCCGAAAGCGAAAACGTTGATTCTGAAGGGGATTCCCGCGATCAGAGTGAACAAGGCACTCCTTCTTCTGGTTCGAGTAAATCTGCGTCCGAGGCACAAAGTCATGATGGAGGAGGTAGCAGCTCAAGCAAAGGTGATTCTGACGGCTCGGAAAGCAGCTCTAGCAATCCAGAGAAACAAGATAGACCGTACCATGATTCAGGCGTGAAAGAGTCTAACCAATAACGATTGCTATGTAATAGAACTGACTTAGTGAATCTATGCACTTCTTTACTTGTAATCTTTTCCTCTTATCTATTTAGTGGGTGCTTGAATTTGAATTTCTTTCCTTTATGCTTATCTTTGGGCTATTATCTGTTTGAACTTTCTGTTGGATTCTATAACGTCATTCTTACGTACTTAGCTGCGTCATTGGATCTTTTTTGGGAGTAGTGTTTTACCAATCATTGCAATTTGCATGATGTCGTTTTTCTTATAAATAGCATGACCACTTTATGTTGTCTTTGCACTGATATTCCTCACAGTGTTCGGAGCTTTCCTTAAAATTATCTTGGTTGGATCTTTAGCCAAAAAACGAGAGATGAATAAAAATTCGAATGTTCTCGCCATTTCTTCCACGTCTTTCTCCAAGTCAAATGTTGGTAGAAAATCAGGGAAAAGAAATCGATCGTCAATTTCATCCATTAGGTCCAATCAGCAAAACTTCCCCGAGGGAAAGAAGTATCCGACCGCTGCCCTTTCTTCGTGTTTGAAAACTAGGGGCTCCAATAAGAGAACGAAGAGGGTTTCTTTTGCGGAAGATGTAATCGGACATGCCCCTTTTCAATCCATACCTTCGTTGGTCAGCGGATCTTCGTTTAAAAAGGACATGGCTTCTTTTGACAAAGTGCCCCATGATAAATCTGACCTGACCCTTCTTCGGGCTGGTGTTTCTATCTCCGAGGCGGACTTTTCGACTGGAGAATATTCCTCGTTCTTGTTTAATTCTGGGTTGGAATCTCTTGCCCAAGTATTTCTTTCTCACCTCTTTGTGTTGACCGTTTAATCTCTTTATTTCTGTTATAACATGTTATAACATATTTTCTTATAAGTTCAGGCCAGGGTGGTCTTTTCTAAGCTTTATGCATTGGCCAAACACGAGTTCGAACAACGGACTTCTATTTCGCTCGAGCTTATCGGTAAGAGGATCGAGCTGGAACGTGCATTGGAAGCTAATAGATTTTTCAAGGAGAGAATATCTCAGGACAAGTTAAGTTCGGAATTAGAGAAACTCAAAGGTATTTACGAGCGTGAGAAGAGACACTCTGAGCTTCGTGAGAAAGAAGCTTACATCCGCGGGTATACTGATCGTAGTGCTGAAGTTCGAAAGATCCTCTCCGAAAATAATTTCGTTTAGTAATTCTGTGGTTTTCCTTTGTATCATGAGTTAAGACTTCTCCTTGTAACATCACCTTTGTTGAAACGGTTTTCCTTTCTTGTTGTAGTATTACCCTTGTTGTAATGATGTAATATTTGCTGGAATAATATTCCCTTCTGTCTTTCCCCCCCCCCTTTTTTTTTTTTTTTTTTTTTTTTTGGGGTCCCTCATTTCTCGGGAAGTGAAACGGTCAGAGCTTTTAATGCTCGTATCGTGGCCATTCAATCTGAGAGATCTATACCGTTAGTGCCGAATTCTTTCTCCTATATATAGTTCTAATTTTACTTTCACCTTTACTTGTCTGTAAATGTCTCGTTCGATCGATATGGTTGTGTTTTTACTTTCGTCGAATAATTCCATACTCCATTCAATGTCTTTGATTATATCCTTCGAGATTTTTATTCGAACCTTCTTTTCCGAACTCTTCGGAGTACCCCTATGATAAATTTCGGCTAGGGTATCGACAGGCGAAAAGATCCGCGATTAGGGTACCGGCAGGCGACCTGCTCTCTCTGATTCCAAATCTTTGAGTCGGTCTCGACCTCCTGTACCCTGTGCTCTATCCAGTTGGGATAATGGGTCTACTGCTGGAGGGGTTTTCCTGCTCTCGATCTCCACGTCTTCGAGGCGTCTTCTTGAAAGGTGTGGCCCTCAAGTTTACTGGGAGCTCCCCCAACTGGAGTTGCTTCCTTGTTTTTCGATTCGGTCCTTTATGGGCTTGTTTGTAAGGTAGCAGCGGATGAGGGGTAGAAGTGTACCAGCCTCTCATTCCTCCTTTGCGTATCCATAGGGAATAACCATTTGTAATAGGGTTTGACCAGATGTAAAATATCTTATGAATGAATATTTTCTGTTATATTGTCGTTAATCTCTGAATTCATAATTCGCAATTTTCACGAGATAGTCATTGAGAAATTTATAATAGAATTTAGATCAATCTTCAATAGAATGTTTCAAGTTTTTCAATAGAATGTTTGTTTCGATCTAAGGGTTATAGCAGAGGCTTTCACCCATTCAATAATTTTGATCTAAGGGGCATAGCAGAGGCTTTCACCCTTAGTCGTTTTTAGAGCGTTTTAGCTCGAGGGTCATAGCAGAGGCTTTCACCCATTCAATAATTTCGATCTAAGGGGCATAGCAGAGGCTTTCACCCATTGAATAATTTCGATCTAAGGGGCATAGCAGAGGCTTTCACCCTTAGTCGTTTTTAGAGCGTTTTTAGCTCGAGGGTCATAGCAGAGGCTTTCACCCATTCAATAATTTCGATCTAAGGGGCATAGCAGAGGCTTTCACCCTTAGTCGTTTTTAGAGCGTTTTTAGCTCGAGGGTCATAGCAGAGGCTTTCACCCATTGAATAATTTCGATCTAAGGGGCATAGCAGAGGCTTTCACCCTTAGTCGTTTTTAGAGCGTTTTTAGCTCGAGGGTCATAGCAGAGGCTTTCACCCATTCAATAATTTCGATCTAAGGGGCATAGCAGAGGCTTTCACCCTTAGTCGTTTTTAGAGCGTTTTTAGCTCGAGGGTCATAGCAGAGGCTTTCACCCATTGAATAATTGATAGAGAAAAATAGAGATCGATAATAACGAATATAGATCGAGAATAGTAAGAATGTAGGCGAAATAAGCTTTCATTGAATAAATAGTCCGAATAAATATTCTTCAAATAACCCAATTCTTCATTAAACACATATGGTTTGCCAAATAGTTATAGTCAAAGAAAATGGAACAAAATAACTAAAAAGTAGAAGCCTTGATTATACTATCTTCCATAATATCTTCTTAAATTGATCGCATTCCAAGCTCGAGGCAGTATCTCTCCGTTAGGGTGTGCAATCTTATAAGAACCTTTTCTCCCCACTTCCACGATCACGAAGGGGCCCTCCCAATTGGGCTGTAGTTTCCCTACGTGCTTTGATACTTCCACTTTTTTGAGCACCAGATCTCCCACTTTGAATGATCGAATCCTCACATTCCGATTATAGGACTTTTCCATGTTGGCCTTGGCGGCTTGAATTTTTAACTTCGCGCGGTCCCTTCGAGCATCCGCGTGATCAACTTCCACCTGCCTCAGCGATTGGTTCTCTTCGGGATCATAAAATTCGACCCTGGGAGAAGGTATAAGATTCTCTACCTGGATAACAGCCTCCGATCCATAAACCAAACTGAATGGAGTTTCTCCGGTTGCCGCTTTGACTGTTGTCCTGTTGGCCCATAATACTCCTGGTAGTTCATCCAGCCATTTTCCCTTCGCTTCCGATAAGCGCTTCTCCAGAGATCGAACAATTTCCCGATTTACTACTTCAGTTTGTCCATTAGCCTGAGGGTGGCCAACAGACGCAAAGTTCTGTTGTATTCCAAATCTTTCACACCAATCCGTGATCCTCTTTCCTGCAAACTGCGTTCCGTTATCTGATATTAGAACCCTGGGGATTCCGAACCTGCAGACTATATTTTTCCATAAAAAATTAATAACTTGAAATTGGGTGATTTTGGTCAAGGCAACACATTCGACCCACTTGCTGAAGTATTCCACCGCTACTAGTACATAATTTTTCCTGGCTCGCGCTGTTGGGAAAGGTCCCACAATATCGATGCCCCATTTGTCGAAGGGCCAATAAATAGGGATCGAATGCATATTTTCGGCTGGTTGGTGAATTAAGTTCGAATGAATTTGACAGTGATGGCATTTTTTCACATACTCGACAGAATCAGAAAAGAGTGTAGGCCAATAATATCCAGATCTCGAGCATTTAAGAGCTAACGCTCGAGCGCCACAATGATTTCCTGCTTCCCCTTCATGAACTTCTCTCAATATTGCGTTGTAGCGTGTTTCAGGGACACATTTCAATAGAATTCCCGAAGAGGAACGCTTATAGAGTTGATTATCCATCAAAGTAAATGACGGCGCTCTATATTTGATTCTCCGAGCCTCATTTGCGTTTTCCGGCAGTTTTCCGTCCCTAAGATAGGCGACAAGAGGGTCGCTCCATGACTCGCTCGGCTCTTCAATTTCCATAACTCGATGGCAGACATATTCGATAGCAGCCAAGTGATCGTTCTCTCAGTCTTTCCGTCGGCCAGTCCTGTAAATTTCGACAATATATCGGCCCAGAGATTCTCTTCTCTTGGTATCGGTTGAATGTCAAACTTATCGAATTCTGAGATTAACTTCTTTGCTTTGTTCAGATATTTAATCATGTTGAATTCTCTGGCCTCGTAAGTGCCTTTCACCTGTCTGTGAACAAGTTCCGAATCTGTTAGCACGACAATCGACCTTACCTTTGCCTTAATGGCCATCTCTAATCCAGCTATCAATGCTTCGTATTCGGCCTCATTGTTGGTGACGACAAAATCCAAAGTTATCGCATAGCTCAGGTCTTCAGCATTGGGTCCTTGGAAGTGTATCCCAGCTCCTCCTCCTTCCTTGGTCGAAGATCCGTCCACATGCATTAGCCAAACTTGATCGTTTGCTTCCTCCACCATAGCTAATTCCGAGGTTGTTCCTTCTTTCCCGTTTGATATGTTGGTTGATTCAAGCACAAAATCAGCTAGCACTTGCGCCTTCACAGCGACCCGTGGTCGGTATTCAATTTCAAATTGGCTGAGCTCGACCGCCCACTTTATCAACCTGCCTGAAGCTTCTGGTTTGGACAGAACCTGTCTTAAAGGTTGGTTAGTTAAAACAATGATTTTATATGTTTGAAAATAGGGTCTCAATCTCCGGGCAGCCACAATTAGGGCAAGCGCGAATTTTTCAATCTCCATATAGTTCTTCTCGGCACCCTGCAACAATTTACTCAAATAGTAAACTGGTTTATGTTCAGCTTTATCTATTTTGACCAGAACCGAGCTAATAGCTTCTTCTGACACAGCTATGTACAAATATAGGGGTTCCCCCTCGGATGGTTTTGCTAGCATGGGTGTCGAGGTTAAGTATGCTTTCAGTTCTTCGAAAGCCTTATCGCATTCATCGTTCCACTCGAAATTCTTGGATTTACGCAACAGTTTGAAGAAAGGCAAACTCTTGTCAGCGGATCTGGAGATGAATCTATTCAATGAGATGATTTTTCCGATCAGACTTTGAACGTCTGAGAGTTTCCTCGGTGGATGGAGGTTAGTGATTGCTCGGATTTTTTCTGGATTAGCTTCGATCCCCCTCTCATGAACTAAATATCCAAGGAATTTTCCTGATCGCACCCCAAATGTGCACTTTGCAGGATTTAATTTCATCCCATACTTTCTTAAAATTTGGAAACACCTATCAAGATGGTTAATATGATCCTCTTCAGACATGCTTTTCACGAGCATGTCATCTACATATACTTCCATAATTTCTCCTATTAACTCTTTGAACATCATATTGACCAATCTCTGATATGTTGCACCGGCATTCCTTAATCCGAAGGGCATAACGATGAAACAGTACACTCCTCGTTCGGTGATAAATGCCGTTTTGTCCTGATCTCTTTCGTTCATGAAAATCTGATAAAATCCTTGAAATGCGTCCATCATGCTAAACAACACAAACCCTGCAGTGGAATCTACGAGCATGTCAATTCGGGGCAAGGGGTAAGGGTCCCTTGGACATAATTTGTTCAAGTCGGTGAAATCATTGCACATCCTCCATTTGTTCTCGACCTTTTCCCCCTTGGAAACTAAGACCACATTGCACAGCCATTCCGTGAATTTTATCTCTTTGATTTGTCCTGCTGCTAACAATCTATCGACCTCTGCGTTAATTATCTTGTCTTTCTCTCGTCCATGGTTACGCTTTTTCTGCCTTACCGGTCTGGCCCTTGGGTCAATATTCAAGGAATGCGTTATCACCCGCGGATCGATTCCTACTATGTCATCCGAACTCCATGCGAAGACGTCCACATTTTCTTGCAAGAATCCGATGAGTTTTGCTTCCATGCAATTACTTAGCTCCGTTCCTATTTTCGTGAATTTTTCTGGAGATCCAGGTACCAAGTTCACCTTTTTGTGATTAGGTGCTTGCACACTCATGTCAATGATTCTCCCTTTCTTTCCATCCAGTCTTTCATAATCAGGAATCGGAGTTCCGGAGTTAGAGACTAATTCATTTATTTTTCTTTTGTTAGGCCGCTCAGGCTCCACCTTTTCCTTGATAGTCAAGGACGAACTATAACACTCCCAGGCCATGTACTGGTCGTTTCTCATCTCACCTACTCCTCCGTCGGTTGGGAACTTTATCTTCTGATGGTAGGTGGATACGATAGCCTTAAAAGTATTCAGAGCGGGTCTTCCCAAAATGGCATTGTAAGCAAACGGTGTGTCCACCACTAGGAACTTGATAATTCTCGTGACATTCTTTGGTTTTGATCCTAGAGTGGTACTCAAAAGTATGGTTCCGAGTGGAGTGATCTCCGATCCCCCGAAACCGACCAAAGGGGTGGTTACCTTATCCAAATGTGGATGACAGAGTTTCATTCTCGTAAGAGCTTCTGATGAAATTATGTTTGCCGAGCTCCCGTTATCGACCAGTACTCTCTTGACCTCGAAATTTGCAATTCTTAGTGTTAATACCATGGAAAAGTCTGGATCATCTTCATTCGTGTCCCAACTAACATCTGCGGGTCGATCCGCCTCGCTAAAGCTGATGACTTGATTCTCCATTGATGGAAACTCCAAAGATAGAACTTCCCTTTTTGTGGACACTCCTGTCCTGATTGACCTTAAAGTCCTTTTTCTGGCATTCCTACTATCTCCACCCGCCGGTCCACCTGCAATCATGTTGATCACACCGTTCGATTGTTCTTCCGCTTGACTTTGAATCTGCCTCTGCCGAGCGTTAAGTTTTCTCGGACTACGGGATCTGTAGCGATTGTTATAGTTGCCATTCTTAACAAATTCTTTTAGTTTTCCTTGGTTGATTAACTTTTCGATCTCGACCTTCAACTGATAACAATTTTCCGTACTGTGGCCTCTAGCTCGATGATATCGACAGTATTGGTCATATCCAGGCGCGCCCGGCCTTGCCTGTGTGATTCTTTGGGCCTCCGGAATTAGATTCCCTTCTTCCAATACGGTCAACACCTCTTCTTTTGAACTGTTAAGCTCAGTAAACTGAATTTTACCCGGCCTTGGGGCTCGATTTCGATCATAGGGAAGTCCATACGAATTCGGTCCTTGGGGTGGCATATGCGGCTTAAAAGTGTTGATTCGCTGCCAAACGGATCCTTTACTCGATCCTCCATAATCACTTGGTTTTGGGATCGGAGCCCGATCTTGTTTTCTGTTGAGATGAGACTTATCTAGATGTGAACTCTTCAATTTGTTCATCTCTTCCTATATCATATACTTTTCAGCAATTTCCATTATCCGTTCGAAAGATTTTGGTTGCTTTCTGCATAACGCATTCCCAAATTGGGTGCTTCTAGTCAGTTCGAACATCAACGAGGACAGATATTCAATTTGCGGGGTATCCACTTTCAAGAGCTCAATACTAAATCTTGCCAGCCATTGCCTCAACGTCTCTCCTTCCAACTGTTTCACAGTGCCCAGATGATTCGCCGGCAGTCTTGGCTTCCTCTGGCTAGCGAATTGATGCTTCAGCTTATCGCAAAATTCTTCGAAAGAAAATATAGAGTTCGGAGGTAACTTTCCGAACCAATCGAGGGCAATCCCTTCAAAAGTGGTGACCATAATCTTGCAACAGAAATTATCCGAGTGTCCATACAAGTTCATAACATTAACAAAGCTGTTAATGTGTTCGCCGGGGTCGGTAGTCCCGTTATACCGTGGGAGCCTGGTTGGCACCGTTTCTGTGTTTCGAGCTTCGCGTATTTCTCGACAAAAGGGTGAACATCGCATGATATTATTCGAGACCTCCCTCTCTCGTAGGTTTCCTCTGGTCAGGGTATTCCCCGTTTGCCTGGCAGCTTGATTAGTGAAGGGGATCTCTATCATAGTATCCTGTTCTTCCAATTTCTTAGCTACTCTTTCCTGTACTATTATCTCTAATTCGGATTCAGTAATTTTCTTGTAAGTTGGTTTATTTCTTCTCGCAGCGCCAGCGGTGTGACTTTCCCCCACAACAGAATCCTCCAGATCGTGCACTCGTGCAGGAGGGTTTTCTGATCAGGCGTTGACTTTCGAGGGTGCAGTCCTTTGTGGACGCATTGATGGGATGTGTGACATATCATTTTCCTTCTGTAAGTTCGATGAAGGTATTTCAGGTCTTCCCTGAATCCCTGGTTGGTCGACGGGCGATTGATCTGCCCTTCCGCTGTTCATAAACTCCATGCACATGGTGCCTATTATAGACCTCAAATCTCCAATGGTCGTGTGTACTGGAATGTTATCTTGCGGAACCGCCGGCGGTGCCTCCGGTTGTTGTTGAGCGGCGCGCGACAAGTTATCAGGTTCATTGTTGACAGAATTATGTGCTCCCCCTGCTTGGGAAGGCTCTCCTCTAATATATGTATTTCTCCTCGTAGTAGGCATATTTCGGTCTAATACTCGAATAGTAGCCCCACGGTGGGCGCCAATTGATCTTACGTGGTTTCGTTGGTTCGATCAAGGGTGGGGAAATAACACGATGACAATAATGTTAAAAGGAAAATAAAGACCAAATGTAATTGTATTCGCGTAAATTGAGTACAAGTACAAATATTAGGGGTCCTATTCGAACATTATTGGATGCCGTACAAGCTAGAGGGTGAAATACACAAGATGCTATGCCTGTTTTACCAAATGGTTCCGAGCAGTAGCTTCGAGGAGGGAGCACCTGGAAAATCGTGTCCAATATCATAAATGCATGGGGTATTTATAGCTGAAATTGGGGTCTAGGTGGTCTATCCGCAGACATGTAATTCTTCGGCCCATAAGTTTGGTTCAGAGTTCGGCCCAACAGTAACTTTGGATCCTGGGCTGGCTTGCACTTACTGTATTTCAATCATCAGACTCGAACTCGATTCTTCGAGGTAAGTACCCCTCGATCTCGCGTAACTGTAAAGAAAAGTAGGATCCAAGATACCCCTCATCACCGTTCAAAACCCGTGGGCCAGAAGCGCGGAGGTCCAAGAAAGTTTAGCAGCATGCTTTCCCTTTTGTAGGGAGATAAAAGAAGCTCAATCATCCGGGTAGGTTCCGGGACGACTACCAAGATATGATGGAACCACTGACCTCGATGATTATTTTTTTAGTTTTACGAACATAATGAATTTATATGCTCACTCGGCAGAATATACCGCTAAACTGATGGTTACCACATTTGAGGGATTAGCTTTGGATTGGTTCGAAAAATAACCTACAAATTCAATATTCCGCTTTCGTAAGTTATGTAACAAACTGGCTCAACAATTTGCCTGCCAGAAAAGACAGAAACTGCCGATGAGCTATCTTTGAACCATTCATCAACAAGAGGGAGAATCCTTGATAAACTGGTTGGCGAGATTCAATGTGGAATTATTAAAAATTGATTCCCCAAATATCGACTACATAATCTCCATCCTTTTTTACCTCACCAAAAATAGGCAATTTGGGAATGCCCTAAGTAGAAAACAACCGAGGACTTTTGCGGGTATTATGACCTTGGCGTCAAAATATATGACTCATGATGAGATGAACTCTTTCAAGGATAAGAATAAGAACAAAGCCCCCGCATCCGGATCGAGGCGGCAAGACAAAGCTCCTGTTTCAAGACCAACGGATTACGATCGATCTTTCAGAAAAGGAAACGTTTTTCAAAGATTAGAATATAATCGGAGCGATCAGGATAAAAGACCCAATGTCTATCCTAGATCGATATCGGTCGAACCAGCAAATAGGAATCGAATAAACCAGGTGGAATACCCCCGATTGACTGTTCCTATCGAAGAAATTCTAGTAGTACTTGAAAGGAACAATTGGATTCCGCCAGCAAAAAGGATTGCACAACCAAAGCCAGGTGCTCATAACTACAATCTATATTGTAGATATCATCGTGCCCATGGACATCTGATGGGGGCTATTTCGCACCCCTTATAATAATTGGAATGACTAGTCCTTATACGCTCGGACCGACCAAGAGTCTAATTCACTAAAGAGCTGCCAGGTTCGATCTGCATTATCAATCCTCAGCGACCAAGAGCAGTGTCCAAGTTCCATAAGGATTGCTATGCCTAGTCCTATTAGGATTATGTTTTCTTATAAAGCTAGGGTTACAGTCATATAAATACCTAGTTAAACATTGTATTAGGGATACATACAATCAGAGCTTACGCCTACATACTTTGGCAATCTGATATCATATTTAATAGAAAAGCTTTCGCTATACAATTTACATATTCATCGTCTTGCTTACTTATTGTTCTTCCTTGAGATTGATCCATCCGGAATAAAGTAACAAAGCCCTATAACCTATACTTAAATTGACCTCTAAAATATACATCATTGATTTAATCTAACCCAACGAAAAACGGTTAAATCAGTTGGCGCCCACCGTGGGGCTAGGTTAAATATTCGATCGACATATGGCTCGCCCAAGGAAGAGCGCCCGTAACGGAGCAACGAGTAACACAACAAACCCGCGTAACACATCTGAGGATCAACCAGGCGATACTAACAATAACGTCCCTTTAATTAATAACAATCAACAAGAGAACGAGCAGCTGCCGAATCAGGAGGAACCACAAGGGATCCCCGCCAATGCGGTACCAGAAGACCATGTTGCTCCAGCAATCTCGGTTCCCCTGTCAGACACTCGGGATAAGCTACGACAAATCGCTATGCTCTTTAATTCACTCTGCCCAGGAGAATACTCGAGCAGGTTCCTAGAAACCCTAGAGCGACTAGGGCAAATCCTATTCAAAGGACACCGAGACAGGTCGATCAGATCTCGCAACAAGCGGACAGCCCTGCAAGTGAGCAGCGATCGTTGCACAGTCCGCAAAAGAGAAATTCAAAACCCTCCGATGGACATATCCGAAGAAAAACGGATTGGACGAGGCCGCAACCCGTCTGCCACGGATCAAAGGAACATACCATAATCCCCATCGAGGAAGACGTAGTCGACGCAATTCCTGATCGACCACGAACCATGCGATTCTCGGAAAGAGAAATTGAAAAGATGGTTCAGGAACGTCTAGAACAACGTCTACGAACTTTTCAAAATCCATGGGCCAGAAGCACGGAGCTCCAAGAGAGCCTAGCAGCGTGCTCTCCCTTCTGCAAGGAAATAAAAGAAGCACAATCGTCAGGACAGGTTCCGGGACGACTACCCAGATATGACGGAACCATCGACCCAGATGACTATATTTTCAGCTTTATAAACATAATGAACTTATATGCTCACTCGACAGAATTCACTGCTAAGTTAATGGTCACCACGTTCGAAGGACTCGCTTTGGATTGGTTCGCCAAACAACCCACTAATTCCATATTCAGCTTTCGAGAATTATGCAACAAGCTGACATAGCAGTTCGCCAGCCAGAAGAGACAGAAACTACCAATGAGCTATTTAGGAACCATTCATCAACAAGAGGGTGAATCCCTACGAAACTGGCTGGCAAGGTTTAATGTGGAACTGCTCCATATCGATTCCCCAAATATTGATTACATAATCTCCATTCTCTTCGATCTCACCAAAAACAGGCAATTCGGGAATGCCCTCAGTAGAAAGCAACCAAGAACATTTGCTGATATTATGACCTTGGCATCGAAATATATGACCCAAGAGGAGATGAACTCCTTCAAAGATAAGAATAAAAATAAAGCTCCCGCCTCCGGCTCCAAGCGGCAAGATAGAGTTCCTGCTCAAAAATCCATGGATTATGATCGATCCCTCAGAAGAGGCAATGTCTTCCAGCGATTAGAATATAATCGGAGCGATCAAGACATACGACCTAATCTCTATCAAAGACCTAGATTGGCCGAGCCGGCGAACAGGAGCAGAATTAACCAAGTAGAATATCCCAGGCTGACAGTTCCAATAGAAGAAATCTTGGTAGTACTTGAGAGGAACAATTAGATCCCGGCAGCGAAGAGAATCGCTCAGCCAAGGCCAGGTGCATGAAACTATGATTTAAACTGTAGATATCACCGGGCGCATGGACATCGCACTGAAGATTGTTTTCACCTTAAAAGAGAAATCAAAAAACTAATCGAACAAGGAAAATTAGATGACTACTTAGAACGGAACAATCGCAAGAGGGGTGTCGGAATCCTCGGAATAATAACCAAAGAAGGAGCTCCGAAGAAGGTCCCCTAACGATGGTCCCCCCACAAGAGTTGAACGATGGTAATATCAACGGCGCCATCCATACGATCTCAGGAGGACCAGCCGGTGGGGACAGTCGCAATGCTCGCCGCAGGACCACCAGGTCCATACTGGAAAGCTTCAGGTACCCAAAAGAAGTGTGGACACTAGAAAGCAAACCACTAATGGACCAGCTGATCACTTTCAATGAGAGCGAAGTACCAAAGAACTTTGTTTGGGACACAAAAGAGGACAACCTTGATTTCCCGATGGTGGTATCGCTGGAAATAGTGAACTACAACGTCAAAAGAATCCTGATCGACAATGGAAGCTCAGTGAACATCATCTCTAAAGAGGTCCTAGCTCAGATGAACTTGGGACAAATAACATTCCAAAAGGTAGCTACGCCTTTAATCAAATTCTTGGTAGTAGAAACCCCCTTTGCCTACAACGCGATCCTAGGGCGACCCGCCCTCAACCTATTTCGAGCGGTTGTTTCAACTTACCATCAGAAGATAAAATTTCTGACTGACGTGGGAGGCGGAGAAATAGTAAACGATCATTGTATGGCATGGGACTGCTACAGCACCTCCTTAACTTTGGGGAACCGCTCCAGATCGTTTACCCCAGCTAAAAGAAAACTCGAAGATGATGTTGACAGAGTCGAGATTGAAATCCCCAGCACAGACCGAATAGATAAAAAGGGAAAGGAACCGGTCGATTTGGCTTTGAAACCACCGGAACACAAAGATGTCCTACTAGTGCAAAGGGATCCAACAAAAACAACCAGAATAGGAACCGAACTCAGTAAGGAAGGGGAATAATGCTGGTAAATTTCCTCAGAGAAAACATAGATATCATCGCTTGGAGTGCGAACGACATTGAAGGGATTGATCCCAGAGTAATCAGTCATTCGCTAAAAATCGACCCCACGGCAAAACCTGCTAGACAAAAGAAGAGGAATCATGGGCCGATAAAGGATAAAATAATCAAGGCAGAAGTAGAAATGCTACTCCAGGCAAAACAAATTCGAGAAATACACTTCTCGGAATGGCTATGTAATGTCGTGTTAGTAGCGAAAGGGGATAAAAAGGATAATAGGTGGAGAATGTGCAATGATTTCACCGACCTTAACAAACTATATCCGCGCGATCCATATCCCCTCCCGAGGATCGACTTGTTAGTCGACTCAATCGCTGGTTTTGCAATTTTCAGCATGATGGACGCCTTCCAAGGTTTCTATCAAATATACATGGATGAGCGAGATGAAGAGAAAACTGCCTTCATAACTGAGCAGGGTGTTTACTGCTTCATAGTCATGCCATTTGGCCTTAGGAACGCCGAGGCCACTTACCAGAGGTTAGTAAACCTAATGTTCAAGGAGTTGATTGGATAAATAATGGAAGTCTATGTAGACGATATGTTGGTCAAAAGCATGAATGAACCTGACCATGTAAAGCACCTCGATCGATGCTTCCAAATATTGAGAAAATACCGAATGAGGCTGAATCCTGCAAAATACACCTTCGGAGTTAAATCGGGAAAGTTTTTAGGCTATTTGGTACATCAACAAGGAATTGAGGCCAATCCAGAAAAAAATCAAGCTATAACCGAAATGAAACCTCCCAAAACGATCTCCCAAGTACAAAGCTTGGTAGGAAAGATCGTAGCATTAAACAGATTCATCTCCAAGTCGGCCGACCGAAGTTTGCCTTTCTTTCAAACTCTACGAAAGGCAAAAAACTTTGTTTGGACCGAAGAATGCGACTAGGCCTTCGACCGGCTAAAGGAATATCTGACGACCTCCCCACTATTGGCCAAACCAACTGAGGGAGAACCATTATACATTTACATATCAATCTCCGATGGGCCTTTAGTTCGGTTCTAGTAAAAGTAGAAGGCATGGAACATAAGCCTGTTTATTACATAAGTAAGTTACTACAAGGGGCGGAGAAGAACTACTTGGAAATAGAAAAATTCACTTTTGCCTTAGTAGTGACGGCACGGAAGCTCCGACCTTACTTTTTAACCTACAAAATTGTGGTGTTAACCAACCAACCACTAAGACAGGTCTTAGCGAAGCCGGAAGTCTCTGGAAGATTGATCAAGTGGGTAATCGAGCTAGGTCAGTTCGAAATCGAATACAGACCAAGAGTTGCAATTAAGGCCCAAGTCCTAGCCGATTTCCTGTTAGAAACTCCGACCTAGACAATCGAACATACTGAACCAACCAGCCATGACTATGATATCTTAATCGTAGAAAATCAGACCTGGTTGATGCATGTCGACGGTGCTTCATACAGAGAGGGAGGAGGTGCCGGAATCAACTTTACCGGACCAAATAAGGAGGATATAAACTATGCTATTACATTGGACTTCGTAGTAACAAACAACGAAGCAGAATATGAAGCGCTAATCGCAGGACTGGAAATGGCGGTTAAGGCCAACATAAAGAGTCTTAAAGTATTAACCGATTCAGAGTTAGTACAAAGACAGATAGAAGGTCTATACGAGGCAAAGGAATTTAACATGGTCAAATACCTCGCCAAAGTAAAGGAATTGGCTGAGAAATTCGAAAACTTTGGGATACATAACATTCCACGATCGGAAAATAAATGGGCCGATCAACTTTCTAAATTTACAGGGTCTCATGACGGAAAAACAGAAAGAGTAATCAACTGGTTAATTTTCAACACACCGGCAATTGATATCGACGAGGCATCGGTCGCTGAGATGATGGAAATCAAAAAAGCCGAAAGAAACTGGATGACTCCGATGATAGTCTATCTTCGAGAAGGAAAATGACCTTTTAATCCAAACGAAACTCGGAAAATAAAATATCGAGCTCCAAAATACACATTGTTGGAAGAAAAACTTTACCGAAGATCAGTATCAGGAATTCTTCTAAAATGCATCTCCGAATCTCAAACCAACGATGTCCTTCGAGAGGTACATGAAGGAGAAGCAGGAAATCACAGTGGAGCAAGGGCCTTAGCCTTAAAATGCCTTAGAACAGGCTATTATTGGCCTACCATCAACAATGATGCCACGCAATATGTTCAAAAATGTCATCATTGCAAAGTTCATGCAAATATAAGTCATCAACCAGCCGAAAACATGCACCCAATACCACTATGCTGGCCATTTAATCAATGGGGAATGGACATCGTGGGGCCTTTCCCAATAGCCAGGTCTAAGAAAGCGTATGTTCTAGTCGCTGTCGAATATTTCAGTAAATGGATAGAATGCGTCGCCCATACTCGAATAACTCATTTCCAAGTGATCAACTTTCTATGGAAGTTCATAGTATGTCGATTTGGCATCCCCAGAATCCTGATCTCTGATAACGGAACGCAATTCGCAGGAAAACAAGTAATGGAATGGTGTACCAAGCTAGGAATTCAGCAAAACTTCACTTCAGTTGGGCATCCATGAGCGAATGGACAAACTGAAGTAGCAAACCGAGAAATAATAAAATCGTTGGAGAAAAGATTAGGGGCAGCCAAAGGAAGATGGCTAGATGAACTCCCCGGAGTACTTTGGGCTAATCGAACGATAGTCAGAACTTCAACAGGGGAGACCCCATTCAGTCTAGTATATGGCTCGGAAGCTGTAATTCAAGTCGAAACACTAATTCCAACAACAAGAATTGAAATGTATGATGACCAGGAAAACAAAAAAGCAAGAGAAAGTGATATCGACTTGACAGAAGCATTAAGAGAGAAAGCGGTCGTACGATTGCAAGTCGCTAAATCAAACATGAAGAAAGCCTACAATCAAAAAGTACGCATACGAACCTTCAAAGAAGGGGACTTGGTGCTAAAAAAGGTAGAGGTATCCAAGCATGTGGGAAAGTTACAACAGAATTGGGATGGACCATACATTGTCATTACTGTAGGAAAGAAACGTTCATACAAAATTGCACACTTAGACGGAACACCTCTACCAAGAGCTTGGAATGCAGTCAACCTAAGAAGATACTATGGAAAATGAATTCTAGCAAATAGTCCTGGTTAATTTCTTTTGATTTAGTCTGTTATAGTTTTATTTTCTCATATAATTGGTTGTAATAAAGGCCTTGGCCTGAGATTAATTCTCAAAATTTTATCAATAGTTACGATTTTGAATACCAAATCAAAGATTCGCTTGAGGTTAAGGCCGAAGTATCAAACGAGTTGAGTATAAATCGATCAATTCAATAAACGCTCCTCGAAATTCTGCAATCAACTTGGTTGAATCCAAGAAATTGATCCAAGAGTATAACGAGTTGAGTAAAATTGATTCGCTCAATAAACGCTCCTCGATCTAAAGAAAAACGAGTTGAGTATAAATCGATCCGCTCGATAAATGCTCCTCGATCATCGTAAACGACGAAAAAAAAGGTTAAACCCAAAAACTTTGGTAAAAAAAAAACCTAAGGCTTAAAACGAGTTGAGTATAAATCGATCAATTCGATAAACGCTCCTCAAAATTCTGCAATCAACATGGTTGAATCCAAGAAATTGATCCAAGAGTATAACGAGTTGAGTAAAATTGATTCGCACAATAAACGCTCCTCGATCTAAAGAATAACGAGTTGAGTATAAATCGATCATGTTGGTCCCAAGTGGTAAGATGAGGTCTAGAGGGGGGGGGGGAATAGACCTCTGAAAATTTTTAGACTTAAAAACTTTTCAATCGTCTGTCAGCAGACTAAGTTTATAAAGAACAGTAAGCTGACTAAGCTGATATTGAACAAATCTTGAACAGCAGAGTGACCACTCTTCTTATAGTAACTCAGCTGATTTCAGCAAAAACAGTTTTACAAGAGTATACTTGCAGCGGATAATTTGAAAGTGTTTTTCACAAGTAGACTAAGTCTTTTAAAGATTTTATCCCCAGTTTAAAAAACTCCTTCAAAATCTTTAACACAATTCAAAGTGTTTACTTATGCAGGTTTGAAATATGCAAGAAAACTTAAATGCAAAGATAACACAAAGAATTTTTATAATGGTTATATGGATAAAAATCATTTAGTCCACTCTTCCAGATCACTTAGATTCTAGGTTATACTATAAACACTAAGTTTACAATATTTCTCCACTTACACCTAAACAACAAATGAAAAGGCTGTAAGCTCACAATAGGAAATCACTCAGAAAACCTATCCTCTGAAGTTAGATCACTCACAAAGATGGATCTAAACTCCGCACAACACTCAGCTAATACAATTTCACTCAGAAAGTATTTTCTATTTGGCTTCAACTTGGTTTCTGTCAACAGATGACTTCACCAGACGAGTGAGCTAATCTTGAGCTTCTTGAGACTTAGAAAAATTTCTGCTTCGAAAACAAAATCTCAGAATGTTGTTGTGTCGCTTTGCTCTTTGAAATCAGCTTTATTTATACTTGGATTTGAAAATATGACCATTGAAGGATGTCACAAATCAAATCCATAGCCTTTAGCCCAAATTTAGAACGACTCCCTGCTACAGTACTTTTTCTGTTGTACTTTCCGGTAGCTGCATTAAATGCACTCTGCTGATCCAAGAATATTCTTCAATCATTTGCCATTACTACCCTTCTCTTACATCATTTATTACGCTAAGTGCATTTATTACCGTTGCATTAACTTCTTGATCTCTTCTACTCTGCTGATCGAAACAACCTGATTTAACCGGATTTCGTTGGGTTAATTGAGTATCAGTGAATTCGTGATATTGGGGGTTTGCGATACTTTTATATTTATTGAATAGGGCTCTGTTACTTTATTCCGGATGGATCGGTTACTAAGAAAAGCAATATTCAAGAACAAGAAGTAAAAACCACAAAACAAAGCTAAGAACACACCTATATGAGGATTAAAGCTCTTGTAATGATATTGAATATTATTGAATTGTGCTGTTGTAAGCAATATTGAATCCTGTATCCTTAGAGTTCAGGAATCTCGTAGTTGTTTTATACAATGATTAACTAGGTATTTATATAATGCTAAACCTAGTGTTACAAGGAAACGTAGTCCTAATAGGACTCGGCCCAAATATCCTTCTTGGGTCCGGAGTACAATCTTCTATCGAAGCGAGCTGCACTTGGCCGGGTCTGCAAGATGATCCCGATCTGTTAGGTTTGGTCGAATCGATCTTATCTGCTTCGTTCGATTCGAATAGTAAGTAGGGTGCGAAATAGCCCCCATCAGTACTCCCTCACTTCTTCGAGCGTATAGATAATAGAAGCTCGTAGAAGTAGATAAATCTTTACGACTGTTTCTTTTCTATGAATGGAGCCTCATTAAAAACCTTACTTAAGAAAAAACCCTGTGGGAAAAAATCTTAAATAAGGAAAAGAGTGCTACATATCATAGATAGTCGTTTTCTCTGTCGAATTACGGATCGCCACGCGTCTATTCAGGAGGCTCTTCGTATCCTTCCGTTTTTGGCGGGAATATGAGTAGCTGCAATAAGTTTGAAACGTCTTTTCTCATTTTGTTATAAATAGGTGACTTTCAAGTTCACCATTTCTCTTTTATACTTCCTTATAACCTGTACCCATTTTCCTGCCTGGTCGTTTATCTCATAAAATTTTCTCTTTTGTCGATCTTCATCTTTGGGAAACCAGAATATATGGCTTTTGTAAGAAACTCCTCTTCTTCTTCTAGAGAGATCGTCGCTCCTGATCACGATGAGGAGTTGCACCCTAATCCTTTGAGCGAGCAATCTACAGTATCTGACTTCGTTGTTCCCGTAGAAGATACTTTCAAAGTACGAATCCTTTCTGATGCAGACGTGGCTGCCCGAGCCAAAAAGGGCAAAGGTACTGTTCCTCAGATTTCTGAACCGATTGAGGACGTAGCTTGCGCATATACAGCGGAAACATTCCCGGATGTTGTGAATAATTACGCCAAATATTTTCCGGAAGGTTCTGAGATAATTCTTCCTTCTTCTACTGATAGAGTCACATCTCCCCAGGAGGGATGTCGAGCCTTTTATACGGCTCACTTCAATAGTGGATTGCGTCTTCCTTTGTCTCCCCTTTTTCTCGAAGTTTTGAAAACTTTCAGTGTGTGCTTGACACAGCTGGTTCCAAATTCCGTTGCTTTTGTGGTTTGTTTTTCCGTTTTGATGATTGCGAAGGGGTTTAAACCTTCCTTTCGTAATTTTACGCAGCTTTTTCGCTTTAATATTTCTAGTTCTTCCAATCGTGGATATTTCTTTGCTAGTCAGCGGCCTAGTCGAGCAATCTTTGACGCCCCTGTTTCTAGTAATCCTTCGTGGAAATCTCATTTCTTCTTTGTTCGTCCTCCGTCTAATATTTGTTTTCCGGATGGTTCGACCATGCCTTTTTTATGGGATCATGGTTCCAATTGGATTCCTGGAGGTCGCTTACCGACCGGTGAACTTGTTCCTGACGATGTGCAGTTTATCACTGAAATCCCCGAAATGCGTGCAAACAAATATCAAAGCGCTCTTCTGATCGGGGAGGTTTTCCTTCGTAAGGCGGGGTTAAGTGTTCATAATTTTCCCGTCAGTTCATCATCTGATCCTCTTGGTTAGTATTTTATTTTATCTTATTGCTGTAACTATATCTTTTATACGGAGAAACTAACTTTTATTTTGTTTCTTTTTCAGCCCATATGGTAGAAAACTCTCGGCATTCTTCGAAGGGAAAAATGGTGCTGTCGAAATCTTCAAAATCCGTAGAGATCACCCCCATCGAGCAGAGAGCTTCACGAAAAAGGAAACTGGAGTTGGGCCATGAGTCCGAGGATAATAGAGGGGAATCTCCAGATTCTTCTCGTGAGTCCCCCATTCGTCAGGGCACGGGATCTGGTTATCCTCCTCTTCACCTTAGAACATCTTTGGGTATTCGAGGATGTCGTAGCTGGTCGATGCCTCATCCTACTAATAATCCAGTTGATAGAAAGAGGAGTTACTATGGACGTTCTGGTGACGACCTTTCTTTACTCGGAGATAAACATCCAAAACCTACTCTGGTCGAAATGATCGAGGATCATTTAGAGGGAAGGAGGGCCGCTGGTTACTCCGAGAAGGATTCTCTTATTCATGATGATAGTGAGAACGCAGTCGATAAGGCAACCCGCGTTCTTTTGTCTGGTGTTTTCACTCGGGATCTCAATAAGCTTCTTCATAAGGATCCTCTGGAGAAATTCCAGCGAGCTTCTCTTTATGCCGAGAAGGTGACATATTTTTACTTTAATCATATTAACAGATAATCTTAAAGGTCTTCTTTAATTTATTAATCCATCTCTTTTTCTTGCTCTCTTTGTTCTTCAGACCAAAACTTGTCTTGCGTCATACGCCTATGAAAATGCACTTTGGAAACAACAGTGCGAGTTTCTGGAAGAGAAGCATAAAGCTTTACTCCATAAATCCTCCGGTTCAGAGGTCGGTCCCTCAACATCTTCTTCAGTTCCCATCGTAGAGACTCGTGCTACCGGGACCGAAGATCAAGAAATGATAGACAGGGTGATGGAGGTTTCTCGTGCTCAAGAGCAGGCCAATCAAATGGCTAGAAAGTTAGAGGAATTGCAGTTACAGAGCACGACTCGAATTAGTGAGCTTGAATCTCAGGTATCCAACCTTGAAACTTCTTTAGAGGAGTATGAAAAGGATGTCCCACTTAGTGGACTTAGGGATCGATACGGTAGGAATCCTGACGAGAGAGTCGTTCGCGAGTTCCTTAATTCTCCTGTTCATACGGCGTTGGTGTATCGGATGGTCGGTCCTCTTCTTGAGAATACTTTTAAGAAGGCGATTCATCAGCTGGTCGCCTTAGAGATGATCGATGACCGTCGAAAGGAGTATTTTAAGGCGGCGCATATTCGGTTGAATCGCTATGGTAAACTTTATTCTTCTTCCGAGGTTCCAGATGTTGAATATCAAGGTTTTCCACTGGCTCATCTTGTCGAAGAATTTGGGAATCCATTGCCGATTCCTCCTTCTGATGTTAATGATGAGCTCGATGACACTTTTATCGATCCAGAGGATGAAGAAGAAGAAGAAAACGACGTATGCATGACTGAGGACGTCGGTAGCGAACAGAAGATTCCGGATAGCGATCAGGCTTCTTGAAATAGTGATTCATTTTTTGAAATAATCTTTGTAATTATTTCCTCGTAGATTTAACTGTAACTTTAGCTTATTTTGTACGTTAAACGCTTCGTATTCTGACAGTCGTGTCTTTTCACTTTTGCCGTAATAATTCAGACAAGTCATTTAATTTGCCGTAATCATTATGTGTGTGTCTTTTCGAATTCCAGCGTTTGCTCCAAGGTCAGTTTTCCTGTTTCGCGCCCTTTCTTTAGGTCTGTCGCGTCCTTTCGTGTAGTATAAATACGAAAGGTAAAAATTGGACTTGTTTTTTACTGCTATACTCCTCTCTTAACAGAATACTCTTTCTTTAGCTAGTCGATAAACTTTCTCGATATTAATTTGTATTTTTCTATAGTCCGATCATGAGTAACCTTTTTGGTAATACTTCGAAGCGACCTTCTCGTGAGGGCGCTAGAGATAATAGATCTAAAAAATCTCGAAGAGATGGGCCGTCGATAGAGCCTCCTCGTTCGTCCCCAACAATTAGGTCGGAGATCGATACTCGTTGTATTGTCTCTGAACCTCTTTCCGTGGTAGACTCGTCGTTTTCAGAACCAATCCTTTCTACTTCCACTCAGGAAGGAAACATGCCTTCCCGTGGTCGATTACCTTTTGGGGATATGTCCAACGAAGAACCGGCTTATAATATAGCTGTTAGTTCCAACACTTCTTCTTTTGAGCACGTTTTCCACGGAGGGGATTTTGCTATTTCCCTTCCTTTGTCAGCTTCTACTGCTCCCACTGTAAGCGGAGGGCAAGCTGGTGATAGCTTTTTTGTCAATCCTTCTACGACACAATCTATTGTGCAGGATTGTCCTGAATTTTTGTTTCATGATACCACTGTAATGACTACATCCTTTGAATCAGGAGGACCTTCCGGAGGTGGGACCGGTTCCAGGTCTGGTCGTCGAACGGTTATTTCTGCCTCGGGCAAGGAGACCTCTGTTAGTCCCGATGGGAGAGAATCTCCTCGTCTATTAGATGATCGATGTATCTTCGAGCAAGTTAAAGATATTATGTTGTCAGAGACACCTCGTTCTGATGGTGTCCCTTCCAATAGTGAATTGCCTGGCTCAGTTGAGCCTGATGCTTTATCTTGGGATCTGGGTATGAGCACAATTTTGCCCGGCGAGTTGAGGAAGCTCGAAGGTACCTCCAACGTTCGCCTTGTTCAATCTCTGGTGAAGATATGTGAGCAGGTAAACATATTCTGAATATTTTTCCTGTTTTTGTTTTGAATGCCTTGTTGTGTGTCGGTTTCTCTTACTTTTTCTGCTTTTTTAGGGCAAGTATTTTGCACTCCAGCTGGGTGTGCAAAATGACGAACTGTGGACGAGTAAGCGTGCTTATCAACGTCAGTTAGAGTCGGAAAAAGCTAAAGCTGCAGGGCTGACGCTGGAGCTTCAGATTGCCAGAGATGATCTCCAAAAATTGGAGGCTGATAAAGTTGTTCTTGAAAAAGAGAAAAATGATTTAATACAGGCTGCTGCCCTTGCAGAGGAGTCACAACGGCGGTCCTATGAGGAAGGGTATGACGCTGGTTATCTGAAGCGTCAAGAGGAGCTGATGGCGTTTGCTGGTAATTTGACTCCTCGGAGGACTGTTTCTAGTAGTCGGCCTACTGACCGTCCTTCCCAGTGATCTTTGTTCGTCCTGGCAGGCCTTGGACTGTCTCTTTTTTTTTTTTTTTTTTTTTTATCGCCCAACTTTTGTGCACTTGTTTGGGCTGAAAATTTTTTGTAATGGGAGAAGTACTAAATTGGAAATATTAACCTTCAGGCAGATTCTTGCCTATATCTGTTTTCTTCTCTTTGTTATGCACAATTTGCCTTTATGCATAAATATAATCATCGTAAAATAATCAGTATTGTTTAGCATACTTATCTGAAATTGATCTTTGCCAAGAATGCAGAATAAGGTAGCTTTGATCTCGATGTTTGTTTTGCAAATCCAATCTTTGTCGATCAACCCAGTATAGTCCCTTGGGTTATATTCAAAATCATGTTTGCGCATAATCATGCAGATAGTAGGCTTATTCGGATCGATCTGATTTAGGGAACGTTCAACATTTCGGTCGATGTTCGATCCATGCCGTTGTAAAATTGTCCTTTTGTGACACAAACTTTTATATAAGGAGGCTTTTTATACCTTTTGTTGAACTCTTCTTTTCTCATTTTTTAAGACTAAGAGAAAATAACCCTTTCAGTATCCTCCGAATCTTTATGTTTTTCATTATCAACTTGGAACTACTTGTTCTTCAAGCGATGTTTCGTTTATAGCATATCTTTGATATGGGAGGAATTGGAAAGTGTAGAAGTCTTAGTCAGATCTGACCTATTCAGACCTCCTTAAGCAATTCTTTGGTATGTTAGGCAGTTACGTCCTTGCTGTTTTGAATAAGGAGGACTAATCTCCTGATTTCTATATCAGATATCTTGGATTCGAGAGGAGTTCCTGTATGGCTTAGTCAATGGTCATCCATACGATGTATGAGGCAGTGACGTGCCTCGTATGGTGAAAAGTTTGGTCTTTTATCTCTTATCGAGCAACTGTCCTTTTTGCTGCGATTTTAAAGCTTGTATGACTTTGTTTATGGATTCTAGGTCTCTAAACCATCGATCATGAAGTATGATTGTGCTGGAATGTCTAATCCAAAACCCTTTTTTTTTTTTTTTTTAGATATGATCATATCGATCTATTGCCTCTTTTGTTATCGAATAGTTGGGGCGATTAGATTGTGCCGTTCCAACTTACTTGCATTTATTGCGGGGAGTCAAGGGGTCGCATCTGTGTCCGTTGATCAAATGCTTTTTCAGCCGTTGGATTGTTTGAGTCTATCCCTATAAATAGGGTGGTGGTTTGCATTCTTCCTTTGCAATTTCCCAAAGAGAATGGAGATCTCAACTTCTTTGGATTTCATTCTGCCCTCAGATCCCATAATATTCAAAAAGTCACATTATCATGATTCACTCTGTAATAACTTGGTGTTCATCTACCTTGTACTGACGGGTCCCATGTCAGCCCTTCCTTGTACTAACGGGTCCCATGAGGCCTCCGCTTTAGTCTTCATCAATTAGAGGTCCGTGGTTTCCGTTTGCACATGGGGGGTTCATACTTGCCAGTCACCCTCGCTCTTGGATGTGACTTCCGGAGTGATAGACCGCCGGGGTGGCTGGTAAACTTACCGTTTCACGACGGTCCCGAAGAGATGCTGCTCTAGAGTAAAATGTTTTATAGATAAAGTAAAAGCAGTATCTTCTTACGGATGAGTGAGCATTGCTAGTTATCTGGCTGGTAATGTTCATTTCATCTGGAAGAACATTTGATCTTCAGAGCCTGGCCACCAAACTAAAGAAGTCGACCATCGTGAGCAGCATGCTTCTTAGGTCGCATACTATAACCGATGAGGTACTAGGGAGGAGATTGGTGTTTCCGTGGACATTGTCGTGAAGATAGTCGATCCCATAGGATCAATTTAAGTAGATCATTGTAACGATCTTTAGGTAGCAAGCAGATCTTTGTATCGTAGTATATTTGTATGTAATTGATTTGATGAATAAAATATTACTTTATTTCTTGCATCTTCTTTGTCGTTTGTAATTTTATTTTCGAGGAGTATTTTCCGAGCAGATGAATTCACACTTGATTTATCTTTCAAAACTTTAGGATTATCAGCAGATCTTTTTTAGATCGTTAGGAATATATCGAGGAGATTTTATTGAGCGGATCAATGTTTGCTTTACTCGTTTTATTCAGACTTAGGTTTTAATACCATAAAGTCTTTTTCTCGTTGTAAGTATGGGCGAGGAGTGTTTATCGAGCGGATCGATGTTTACTCGACTCGCTTATAATTTTAGACTTAGGTTTTTAGTACCAAAAAGTCTTTTTTTCTCGTTGTAAATAGTTCGAGGAGTGTTTATCGAGCGGATCGATGTTTACTCGACTCTTTTTGATTAGACTTAGGTTTTTAACCCAAAAAGTCTTTTTGATTGTTGAAGATATATCGAGGAGTTTTTATCGAGCGGATCGATGTTTACTCGACTCTTTTTGATTAGACTTAGGTTTTTAACCCAAAAAGTCTTTTTGATCGTTGAAGATATATCGAGGAGTTTTTATCGAGCGGATCGATGTTTACTCAACTTGTTTTGATTAGACTTAGGTTTTTAACCCAAAAAGTCTTTTTGATCGTTGAAGATATATCGAGGAGTTTTTATCGAGCGGATCGATGTTTACTCGACTCTTTTTGATTAGACTTAGGTTTTTAACCCAAAAAGTCTTTTTGATCGTTGAAGATATATCGAGGAGTTTTTATCGAGCGGATCGATGTTTACTCAACTTGTTTTGATTAGACTTAGGTTTTTAACCCAAAAAGTCTTTTTGATCGTTGAAGATATATCGAGGAGTTTTTATCGAGCGGATCGATGTTTACTCGACTCTTTTTGATTAGACTTAGGTTCTTAACCCAAAAGCCTTTTAATCGTTTAAATATGGGCGAGGAGTTTGTATTGAGCGGATCAATGTATACTCGACTCGCTTTTGAATATATCGAGGAGTTTTTATCGAGCGGATCGATGTTTACTCAACTCATCTGTAATTTAGACTTAGGTACATCACCAAAAAGTCCTTTTTGTCGTTGATATAAATCGAGGAGTGTTTATTGAGCGGATCCATGTATACTCGACTCGTTTCGTTCTAATTTTTATCAATATGATAGTGTAATTCCAAGGAGCGTTAACCGAAATAATCGATGTATAGAAAATGCTAAAAATCTTTACTAATTGAACTGTAGGCTAAGGCCTTTGTTACAAGGATTAAAACTTGATAAAGTAAAATAAAACAATGCAGTATAATCTGCTAAAATTTATTTACCATAGTATTTCCTAAGGTTGACCGCATTCCAGGTTCTTGGTAAGGCTGTTCCATCCAAGTGTGCAATTTTGTATGAACCTTTCTTTCCTACGCCAATGACGACGTAAGGTCCATCCCAATTTTGTTGTAACTTTCCCACATGCTTGGATACTTCTACCTTTTTCAAGACCAAGTCTCCTTCTTTGAAAGTTCGGATGCGAACTTTTTGATTGTATGCTTTCTCCATATTTGCTTTAGTGACTTGTAGGCGTACATCAGCTTTATCTCTTAAAGCTTCTGTTAAATCAATGTCATTTTCTCTCGCTTTTTCATTTTCTTGATCGTCGAACATCTCTATTCTTGGCGTTGGGATTAGGGTTTCAACAGGAATAACAGCCTCCGACCCATACACCAAGCTGAATGGTGTTTCCCCGGTTGAGCTTCTTACTGTAGTTCGATTAGCCCATAGTACTCCTGGAAGTTCATCGAGCCATCTTCCTTTGGCCGAACCTAATCTTTTTTCTAAAGATTTTATTATTTCTCGGTTTGCTACTTCGGTTTGTCCGTTCGCTCTTGGATGTCCGACCGAAGTGAAATTTTGTTGAATTCCCAGTTTCGAACACCATTCTATTACTTGTTTTCCCGCAAATTGGGTTCCATTATCTGAAATTAGGATCCTTGGGATGCCAAAACGGCAAACTATGAACTTCCATAGGAAGTTGATCACTTGAAATTGAGTTATTCGTGCGAGTGCAATGCATTCTATCCATTTGCTGAAATATTCTACAGCGACCAGGACGTAAGCTTTTTTGGATCTGGCCGCTGGAAAAGGCCCCACAATGTCCATTCCCCATTGGTCGAAGGGCCAACATACTGGAATTGGATGCATGTTTTCTGCTGGTTGATGACATATGTTAGCATGGATCTGGCAGTGATGACATTCTTGGACATATAGAGTGGCATCTTTATTGATGGTAGGCCAATAGTAACCAGTCCTGAGACATTTTAAGGCCAATGCCCTTGATCCGCTGTGATTTCCTGCGTCTCCTTCATGTATTTCTCGCAGTATATCGGCGGTTTGTGACTCAGGGATGCATTTCAGGAGAATTCCTGATACCGACCTTCGGTAGAGTTTTCCTTCTACAAGCGTATATTTTGGGGCTCGATATTTTACTTTTCGAGCTGCATTCTGATCAGATGGTAGTTTTCCTTCACGAAGATAGTCTATCATTGGGGTCATCCAATTTTCTTCGACTTCATCTATTTCCATTATATCGACTGCCGGTGTTTCATCGATATCGACTGCCGGTGTAGAAGATATCAACCAATTGATCACCCGTTCGGTTTTTCCGTCGTGGGCTCCTGTGAATTTAGACAGTTGATCGGCCCATCTGTTTTCCGAACGTGGGATGTTCTGTATGTCGAAATTTTCAAACTTCCCGGCTAATGTTTTTACTTTGGCGAGGTATTTTACCATATTGAATTCCTTAGCTTCGTATAGGCCTCTTATTTATCTTTGTACTAACTCTGAGTCGGTTAACACTTTAAGCCTTTTAATGTTAGCTTTGATCGCCATTTCCATTCCTGCGATTAACGCTTCATATTCAGCTTCGTTGTTTGTTACAACGAAGTCCAATGTTATCGCGTAATTCAAATCTTCTTTATTTGGTCCGGTGAAGTTGATTCCGGCGCCTCCTCCTTCTCGGCATGAAGCACCATCGACATGCATCAACCAAGTTTGATCTTCTATAATCAAGACATCGTCGTTGAGGCTGCTCGATGATTCAGTAGTCTGTGTTGGTGTTTCTAATATAAAATCGGCTAACACTTGGGCCTTGATGGCAATCCTTGGTTTGTAGTCTACATCGAACTGGCTGAGTTCGATGGCCCATTTGATCAATCTTCCGGAGGCTTCTGGTTTTGCTAGAACTTGCCTTAGCGGCTGATTCGTCAAAACGATGATTTTGTAAGTTAAGAAGTAGGGTCGGAGTTTTCGTGCGGCCACTACTAAGGCAAGCGTGAATTTTTCTATTTCCAAGTAATTCTTCTCCGCCCCTTGTAATAATTTGCTAAGATAATAGACGGGCTTATGCTCGGAGCCCTCTATCTTAATTAGCACTGAACTAATGGCCGTATCAGAGATGGAGATGTAGATGTACAACGGTTCCCCTTCCGTCGGTTTAGCTAACATCGGGGGCGTTGTCAAATATTCTTTGAGTTCTTCGAAGGCTCGTTCACATTCTTCGGTCCAAGCGAATTTTTTCGCTTTTCGAAGTGTTTGGAAAAAGGGCAAGCTTCTGTCCGCAGATTTTGATATGAATCTATTCAATGCTACGATTTTCCCAACTAAGCTTTGTACTTGAGAGATGGTCTTGGGAGGTTCATTTCAGTTATGGCTCGAATTTTTTCTGGGTTGGCCTCTATACCTCGCTGATGTACCAAGTATCCTAAAAATTTTCCTGACTTAACACCGAAGGTGCATTTTGCAGGGTTCAACTTCATACGGTATTTTCTTAAGATTTGGAAACATCGATCTAGATGTTTTATGTGATCTGCTTCATTCATACTTTTGACTAACATGTCGTCTACATAGACTTCCATTATTTCTCCGATTAATTCCCTGAACATTAAGTTTACTAACCTTTGGTAAGTAGCGCCGGCATTCCTCAATCCGAATGGCATTACAATAAAACAGTATACTCCCTGTTCGGTTATGAACGCGGTCTTCTCTTGATCCCGCTCGTCCATGTATATTTGGTAAAATCCTTGGAAGGCGTCCATCATGCTGAATATCGCGAAGCCAGCAGTCGAGTCGACCAATAAGTCAATCCTTGGGAGAGGGTATGGGTCGCGTGGACATAACTTGTTAAGGTCGGTGAAATCATTACACATTCTCCATTTGTTGTCCTTTTTATCCCCTTTTGCTACTAGTACAACATTACATAGCCATTCCGAGAAATGTATTTCTCGGATTTGTTTTGCTTCGAGCAATCTCTCTACTTCGGCTTTGATAATTCTATCTTTTACCGGTCCATGATTTCTTTTCTTCTGTCTGGCGGGTTTCGCCGAAGGGTCGATTTTTAGGGTATGCTTGATTATCCGAGGATCAATTCCTTCAATCTCATTCGCGCTCCAGGCGAAGACGTCAACATTATTTCTTAGGAATTCGATTAACATTATTTCTCCTTCTCTGCTCAATTCTGTACCTATTCTTGTCGTTTTGGACGAGTCGCCTTTTACTAGAATTATATCTTTATGTTCTGGGGGTTTCAAGGATAAGTCTAGCGGTTCTTTCCCCTTTTTATCTAACCGATCAGTAATAGGAATTTCAACCTCATTTCTAATGAGATCGTCTTCGATCTTTCTCTTGCTCGGAGTAATTGACTTAGGGTGTTCTTTCAAAGTTAACGATGTGCTGTAGCAATTCCACGCCATACAGTGGTCGTTCGTTATTTCTCCGATTCCCATATCGGTCGGAAACTTTATCTTCTGATGATAGGTAGAGACTACAGCTCGAAAAAGGTTAAGGGCTGGTCGCCCTAGTATAGCGTTATAAGCGAAGGGTGTTTCCACTACTAGGAATTTTATCAACTTCACTGTCCTAAGTGGTTTCTTCCCAAGTGACACACTTAAAGATATTGTTCCGCTGGGGATAATCTCGGACCCTCCAAAGCCTACTAACGGCGTAGCTACTTTTTGTAGGTTTATTTGTCCCAAGTTCATTTGGGCTAAAACCTCCCGGGAGATGATATTTGCCGAGCTTCCATTATCAATTAGGATTCTTCTTACATTATAATTCGCTATCTCTAATGATACTACCATAGGAAAATCGGGGTTATCTTCTTTTGTGTCCCAAATGATGTTTTTAGGTACTTCGCCTTCGTTGAAGCTGATCGGCTGGTGATTTGTCGGCCTGTTTTCCAGAGTCCATATTTCTTTTGGATATTTAGAATTTCGAATTATGGATCGGGCTGTCCTTCGTCGTGCATTACGACTATCTCCACCCGCGGGTCCCCCGAATATTGTATGGATAGTCCCATTGATCTGGTCCTGATTTAACTCCTGAGTAGGTCGACGTTCGGGCGACCTTCGATGAGAACTTCTCCTTCGATTACCGTTCCGAGGGCTTCTACTTCTTTCCCTTTTGCGATTATCTTGGTCTATGTATTCGTCTAGTTTTCCTTGCTCGATCAGTTTTCGACTTCTCTCTTAAGGTGAAAACAATTTTCCGTTAGATGCCCATGTGCCCTGTGGTACTTACAGTATTGATCATAGTTTCTAGACCCCGGTCTGGGCTGAGCGATTTTCCTTGCCTCGGGAATCCAGTTATTTCTTTCTAGGACTTCCAATATTTCTTCCATTGGAGCATTTAATCTTGGGTGTTCTACTTGATTCACCCTGCTTCTGATTGGTTGCTCAGGGTTTCTTGGTCTTTGGTAGTAATTAGGTTGTCTTTCTCGATCGGCTTTGCTGTATTCCAGTCGCTGGAAAACGTTACCTCTCCTGGAAGATCGCTCATAGTCTAAGGGTCTTTGAATAGGAATCTTATCATGCCGCTTGGAGCCTGAAGCTGTGAATTTATTTTTGTTTTTATCCTTAAAGGAATTCATCTCTTCTTGGGTCATATATTTAGACGCCAAGCTCATGATGTCGGCGAACGTTCTTGGTTGTTTTCGACTGAGGGCATTTCCGAACTGCCTGTTTTTAGTGAGATCGAAGAGGATAGAAATTATGTAATCAATATTTGGAGAATCGATTTTGAGTAATTCTACGTTGAATCTGGCCAACCAATTTCTTAGGGATTCTCCTTCTTGTTGATGTATGGTTCCTAGGTAGCTCATCGGGAGTTTTTGTCTCTTCTGACTGGCAAACTGCTGGGTCAATTTATTGCATAATTCCCGGAAACTGAATATGGAGTTGGCAGGTTGTTTTGCGAACCAATCCAACGCTAGGCCCTCGAATGTGGTCACCATTAACTTGGCGGTGAATTCGGCAGAGTGGGCGTATAAATTCATTATGTTAGTGAAGCTAAAAATATAATCATCCGGGTCGGTGGTTCCGTCATATCGGGGTAGTCTACCTGGGACCTGTCCAATAGATTGCGCTTCTTTTATTTCTCTACAGAAGGGAGAACACGCTGCAAGGCTCTCCTGGAGTTCCGCGGTTCGGGTCCACGGGTTTTGAACAGATCGTAGGCGCTGTTCCAGTCGTTCCTGTACTATTCTCTCGATTTCTCTTTCCGAGAATCGAGTTGTTCGTGGTCGATCTGGGATAGCATCATCTATGTCATCCTCGATAGGGATTATTGTTCGTTCCTTCGATCCGCTTCGATCCGCCTGTGGCCTTCTTCGACCTGGTTTTCCTCTGGGACGGTTATCGTAGGGTTTAGAATTGCGCTGCTGTGGGCTGCGCAATGAGCGTCGCTCACTTGCTGGGCTGTCTGCTTGTTGAGAGGTTTGTTCGTTTGGCCTTGGCACTCCTGGTGCAGGAGTTGTCTTGGGAGCTGTAACGTTTCGAGGAATTTGGTCTAAAACTAGCAATTCTTCTGGGGAGAGTGATTTAAAGAGCATTGCTATTTGTCTCAGCTTTTCCTGAGCGCCTGGGAGAGGAACGGGTATTTCAGGGACTTCCGGTTCTTCCTGTATTGCACCGTTAAGACCTCCTTGGTGTTCCTGCTGACGGGAACGGGTATCTGGGAGATTTTCATTGGTGTTGGGAATGTCGTTATTGTTGTTGTCTTGTGGATCTTCAGATGTGTTGTGGCCGGTGGTTGTATTACTCCTCGCTCCAACGCGAGCGCTTTTCCTTGGGCGAGCCATGTGTCGATCGAATAATTAACGTAGCCCCACGGTGGGCGCCAACTGATTTAACCGGATTTCGTTGGGTTAATTGAGTATCAGTGAATTCGTGATATCGGGGGTTTGCGATACTTTTATATTTATTGAATAGGGCTCTGTTACTTTATTCCGGATGGATCGGTTACTAAGAAAAGCAATATTCAAGAACAAGAAGTAAAAACCACAAAACAAAGCTAAGAACACACCTATATGAGGATTAAAGCTATTGTAATGATATTGAATATTATTGAATTGTGCTGTTGTAAGCAATATTGAATCCTGTATCCTTAGAGTTCAGGAATCTCGTAGTTGTTTTATACAATGATTAACTAGGTATTTATATAATGCTAAACCTAGTGTTACAAGGAAACGTAGTCCTAATAGGACTCGGCCCAAATATCCTTCTTGGGTCCGGAGTACAATCTTCTATCGAAGCGAGCTGCACTTGGCCGGGTCTGCAAGATGATCCCGATCTGTTAGGTTTGGTCGAATCGATCTTATCTGCTTCGTTCGATTCGAATAGTAAGTAGGGTGCGAAATAGCCCCCATCACAACCCTTCTGATAGATACCCTGCTGATCAAACTCTGAACTAATCTGATTTGAGTCAGCTGATGGTCTACATTTCTGATTGCTGTTTCAGCATAAGATCATTAATCTTCTGGGCTTAGAATTTTGGACCCTTCTGTTGTCTTCTTAACTTGGTCAAAATTCTTCTAAGGGACCTAAGCTTTCCATACTTAGCTGATTTTGACGTTTTGGAAATCATCAAAACCTTCCCTTATCTTCTTATCTTCATTGCACTTCATCTTCATCTTCATCCAACAATTTCCCCCTTTTTGATGATGACAAAACTTCAGCTAAGTACCTGCACCTAAACTAAAGTTTTGATCCTCAAAAATTTCTGAGATAGAAATAGTTTATTGGATTCAAACTTGTACTGTTATAGATTTTGAAATGATTACAGATTACAAGTTCAATAGATGAAATGTGCAAAAGAAAAAATTACAAAGATTTCAAGCCTAAGTAATTTGACTAGTCTTCTGTTTTGTCTTCTGGCTTGTCCTCTTCATCTTCTTCAGGTTTGGAAGTCTCAGCTTCTAAATCCTTGAAGAATCTTTGTCTTAGCAGCTCCATCTTCTTTTGCTTAACATCAGGATTAAGCTGTTCTTCAGCTGAGTCCTTAGCATCAGCAATTTCTTTATCAGTCTTTGCTGTTTCCTTTGGAGTTTTCTCAGCTTCAGTTTCATCAGCTCCCCCTTCTTCTTCTGCAATTGGCTGATCTACTGGTCTGCTAGTGCCTTCATTATCTTCATCAGCATTTTCATCTTCAGCAGATTCCTCCAGTACTTCAGTGTCTTCAAATTCAGCAGTCTTTTCAAAAGATGTGCCTTCAGGTCTATCTTCTTTTTCACTAAGTACCCTATCTTCCCCCTTTTTGTCATCATCAGCAGGGTTGATTGGATATTTTGGTAAGACTGGTGTGATTTGAAGTGTATCACAGAGAAGTCTGATGTTCTCTTCCATTGCATTAAGTTGGGCTTGCTGTCTTAGTTGATTGGCCTCAAAAGCATCCATTCTGTTAAGGACAACTTCCCCTTGGTCACCTAGCTGAATCTGAGTTGCCAGAATCATATCAGTAGATGCCTTGAAGTCCTTCATCATATTCTCTAAGGTTTCATCCTCAACTTGAATGGCCATTTCAACTGTTTCAGTAATCTGTCTCCAACTAGCAGCAGTGCTCTGAGTTCTTGATCTAATCACATCCATATCTTGTCTGATAGTTTCCACATTATGAGCAGTGTCTTCTATCAGCGAAGTAGGAACAGGAGCAGCTCTTTGGGTTGGTTGACTTAAAGCAGTCAACAGATTTGCAGTTAACTTCTCTTCTAATTCCTTCATTGATTTTGAAATCATCTGTTGAATTGAGTCCAACAGAGGTTGTTGTAGTCTCTGAGAAGTAGAAGTAACTTCAGTTGGAATAGGAGGTAAGGCAAGGGTTGCTGATTCTGTGATCTGATCTGCTGAACCAGGAGTAGTCTCTTTTTCCTTGGTCTCATCAGCTTGACTAGGAGTGCTTTCCTTCTCCTTAGTCTGATCAGCTGGTTCAGAAGTATCCTCCTTCTTTTCCTTGTTCTGAACAGCATGGTCAAAAGTACCTTATTTTTCTTTATTTTGATCAGCATTATCAGAAGTACCCTCTTTCTCTTTATTCTGATCAGCAGGTGGTGCTTGGACCTTCTTAACATTGGCAATAGTACGCATTTTACCTGCATTATCCACAGTAGACCTATGAGTGATCCATGTTAAATCATCAATTGGAACAAATGGGGAGATTGGATCCTCAGGCAGCTCTTCATAAGGTCTATTAGTAGGTCCATAAACAATCTGCTTCAGACTTGGAAGAGGGATCATACAACTTGGCTGTCCCTTCATCTTCTTAGTCCTTTTGGCCCAAGTTTCCATTGTTTGGGAAACTGCCAGCTTGATTGAACGTTCCTTAAGATCTTCATTTTCAGCATATTCCTCTGGAACGGAATCATATAATTTCTTTGCTTCAGCTTTCACAATATGACTGATCCTCAGTCTCAACTTATCCAAGAAGAATTCTGAGTCCAATGCTTGTGTCAGAGAACATGTCTCAAGACATTTCATAACCCAGGCTTCTTCATCAGCAAAAGCCTTCCAGCTTGCAATTTGATCCTTACTCTTTGTAAGACGTGATGGTAATGGTCCTAAGGTCAACCAAAACGCAGCGGATAACAAAATTTTTTAAACGGGACAAAACGGCCCAAAAGTGCAACTACTTTGCAAGAAATCTTTGGAGACCTTCTACCATTACTATCCTAGGATCATCATGCATACAAATTTCATATTAGAAGGAAAGATATCAAGTTATACCTCTCCCAATCTTGGGAGGTGAAGAGCCGCAAAGAATCGGGACAAGCAAGTAACACCCGAAACCTTCAAGAACCTCCAAGCTCACGGGTTCAACACCTCCAAGCTCCAAGCTAGAATCTCCTCCTTTGAAACTTCTTTCTTCAAGATCCTCAAGAAAATCCACACCAAGATCTCCAAGTGTAGATCCTCCAAAGATAGCCCACACACACAAGTGATAGCACTTAAGGAGTAAAGAAGATGAACTAGATCTTGCAAATACACCCTCAATCTATTAGCTAGAATGAAGTAGTACTTGAATCAAGTTAGAAACTTGATAAAGGAAGAGAAAGAGATGAAGAAAACAACTTTTCTTTCTAGGGTTTGAGAGAAATCCGAACACACACTAAAAGGTGTAGTGTGTGTTTTTGTCTTGCATCTACTACTATTATGAATGAAGACAACATCTTATCTTTTATGTGTGTACATTATTCAATGTAGTTTATTGTTGGATCAAATCCACCAATAAGACTTGTAGCTTTATTGTGCTTCCCAAGCACACTTCTTGAGCTTCCCAAGCACACTACTTTAGCTTCCCAAGCACACTACTTGATAAGATATTTATTTCTCTCTCTTGCATATATATTTATATATATATATCACATATATATATATATATATATATATATATATATATATATTAACATTATATCATATCATATATGATCATCTCATGAGACTAATATAAATTGGTCATGAGTTAATTGGACATTTATTTCCCAATTAATAAATCCAATCTCTAATTCAAAATTAGAAACCCATTTATTTCTTCCTTCAATTAATTAGACCCTTCTAATTAATTTCGACTAAATTAATTTAACACTTAAATTAATAGAGTCATTTAATTAATTAATCTCCATTAATTAATTACTACTTCTTGTCAAATCCAATTTGACCTTTAATAGATTGAACTAAGTTGCATCTTGTGCTATTGTGTGTGGCCCCTTGGGTTCACCATCAATTAGCCGTGGGCTCACAAACCATTTGTGATTTAATTAAAAAGATTAATCAAACTACTTTTAATCAATCACTCTTAGATATGATCTCATCAAATCTAGAGTACCCAACACTCGAGGTAGTCGTCTAGTCACGGTCGACGAGTCCTAACTAATGATGAATAAAAAGTGTGAACCTTTCTTGAATTGATCTCATCAATCCTCTTATGCATACCATGCACGTACGCTCCTTCCAATAACTTATTTCCCGATCAAGGCCTAGGACATGGAGTCCAACGGATTCCTATTAGCCTTGATAACTATGCATCTTTATTCTTTATGGTGATTCATTTTAGTGATAACCCATTTGGAAACTCCCTTTCCAAATCTAACATCACTCACTTCGGCCGAAGATTCCCGGAATCAATCCATACAAAAGAATGCATAGGAAATCGCCCAACCACATCACGGTGGGAGTTAATGGATCCTTTATTGACGTCATTAACCTCACTACGAAGCAATCCATACCCAACGTGAAACTATGATGACTCGCTAATTAGTAGTCGAGTAACACATCAAAGCATAAACGCTCCGCATGAAGTTCACTCTAACGTCTCAAGTCAAAGGACCAATTTACGTACACTATCGTAAGTAGAAGAAATCTTCATCTCCGATAAACTCCTAAGATGAGATTTTTCTAGCGGGGTTTCGATGCGCTTGATCTCATCAAGCCACCCACTCATATGCATTGATATCTACCATATCGATGTCCATGGAACTATCCATCCCCATGCAAAAGAGAATGCATACTCGTGCAAGTCTTACTGAATACAATGATGCCCTGTCTCAATTGTATTCTACGACTTGGAAAGCTTTTAAGATCTTAAACCATAGTAGAACATATTCCATAGAGGGATGCACCATGTTCCATAGTTTCAGCGATCTAAGGGCTTCATAAATTGCTTAGATGTATCACAATAAATGAAGAATTGGCAATGCGAACTTTTATTGATCATGAATAAGATTGATTACAAGAGTAAACAAGACAACCGATTGGCTTGCAGGGCACTACTCTAACAATCTCCCACTTGCACTAAAGCCAATTGTTCATAACTTTAAGGCCCATCTTAAGGCGATGTCCTTCAAAAGCCTTGATTGGCAATGGATTAGTTAGTGGGTCCGCCACATTATCTTTCGATTCGACGCGCGCCACTCTCACGTCTCCTCTATCATTGATATCTCGTATCAAATGATATCGCCTCAATACGTGCTTGGATCTTTGATGAGATCTTGGCTCCTTTGCTTGCGCAATGGCCCCATTGTTATCACAGAAGATAGCAACGGGTTCGACAATGCTAGGAACTACACCCAACTCTTGATGAAGTTTCGCATCCAAACACCTTCCTTAGCAGCATCACATGCAGCTATGTATTCTGCTTCGGTTGTAGAATCGGCTACAGTTTCCTGTTTGGAACTCTTCCAACTTACTGCACCTCCGTTCAAGCAAAATACAAAACCTAACATAGACTTGGAGTCATCTACATCACACTGAAAACTAGAGTCAGTGTGACCTTCAAGTTTTAATTCTCCATTACCATAGACCAAGAACAAATCCTTAGTTCTTCTCAAGTACTTGAGGATTGCTTTTACGGCACTCCAGTGACTCTCACCTGAATCGGATTGAAAGCGGCTTGTGACACTAAGAGCTTGTGCCACATCCGGCCTAGTACATAGCATGGCGTACATTATGCTCCCTATAGCGGACGCATAAGGTATCTTTGACATCCTTTCTCTTTCATCGTCAGTCTTGGGAGACATCGACTTGGAGAGATGGATTCCATGTCGCATTGGAAGAAACCCTTTCTTCGAATCATCCATACTAAACCTCTTTAGTATCTTTTCTATGCACAACATTTGGGATAGCCCTAGCAACCTTTTAGATCTATCTCTATAGATCCGTATTCCCAATACAAAGGAAGGTTCTCACAAATCTTTCATGGAGAATTTTGTAGATAACCATGCTTTTGTCTTCTCTAATATTCATATTTCATTCCCAATGAGAAGAATATCATCGACATAAAGGACTATAAACTCTATCGAGCTCCCACTAACCTTTTTGTACACACAAGGTTCATAGATGTTCTTGATGAAGCCAAACGATTTGACTGTCTCATCAAAACGCTTGTTCCAATTTCGGGATGCTTGTTTAAGTCCATAAATAGACCTTTGCAGTTTGCAAACTTTTTGCTCACTACCTTTGGGTGTGAAACCTTTTGGTTGCTCCATATAAATTTCTTCTTCAATGTCTCCATTGAGAAAAGCGGTTTTCACATCCATTTGCCATATCTCATAGTCGTACCATGCTGCTATGGCAAGCAAGATCCGAATGGACTTCGGCATGGCCACCGGTGAGAAGGTTTCCTCAAAGTCGATGCCCGGCCTTTGAGTGTATCCCTTCGCTACTAGCCTTGCCTTGTGGGTCGACACCTCTCCATTTACTCCAAGCTTTCGCTTATAGATCCACTTACAACCAACGGGTACTACTCCCTTTGGTGGATCTACCAAGGTCCATACCTTGTTTGAGTACATGGAGTCCAATTCGGCTCTCATGGCTTCACGCCATTTTCCCGAATCTATGTCTAACATAGCTTCTTCATAAGTCCTTGGATCAATATCCAATTGCCCCATTTCATGTATCAATCCAAACCGTTCGGGTTGTTTACGTTCACGAGTGGACCTACGAAGTTGATGTGTACTAGTGGATTCCTCATTACTCTCATTTGTTTCCATCTCTTGTGGTGATTCATTCGTCTCACGAATTTCCTCCAATTCTATCTCCACCTTTTCATTATCAAGAAGACGTTCTTCCAAGAAAATGGCGTTCCTAGAAACAAACACATTTTGTTCCTTAGGATCATAGAATTGATATCCAATAGACTCTCTAGGATATCCCACAAATTTGCATAAGGTGGACTTGGCTTCCAACTTATATCCCACTAGCTTCTTGACATAAGCGGGAGACCCCCAAATTCTCATGAATTTATAAGAGGGTGCTTTGCCGAACCACATCTCATGAGGTGTCTTGGGCACAGTTTTCGAAGGTACTACGTTTAGTATCTTTGAAGATGTAAGAAGAGCCAAACCCCAAAAGTTTCTAGGTAAATCCGTGAAACTCATCATGGATCGAACCATGTCCAACAGGGTTCTATTCCTTCTCTCCGATATTCCGTTCAATTGAGGAGTACCCGGAGGAGTCCACTTTGAGAGAATCCCATTCTCTTTCAAATAACCGAGGAATTCGCTACTCAAGTATTCTCCACCTCGATCGGATCGAAGTGACTTAATACTTTTACCGAGTTGCTTTTCTACTTCATTTCGAAACTCTTTGAACTTTTCAAAAGCTTCGGACTTATGTGTTATGAGATAGACATATCAATACCGTGAATGATCATCGGTAAAGGTTATGAAGTACTTATAACCTCCTCGAGCACTAACACTTAGTGGTCCACATATATCCGTATGGATCAAATCCAAAGTGCAAGAAGCACGTTCCGGTTTCCCAAAAAATGGCAATTTGGTCATTTTCCCTTTAAGCAAGATTCGCAAGTTGGGAAATCATCTAAGTCCACTATTTCTAGAGACCCATTTGAGACCAACCTTTGAATCCTCTTCTTGGAAATATGTCCAAGTCTAGCATGCCATAGATATGCGGAGTTATCGTTATTTGCCTTTCGTTTCTTAATATTATCGTGAACATGCAATATAGTATTAGATGTTCTGGACGTTTCAAGATTATACAATCCATTAGCTAGTGTACCTTTTGCATATAAAGAACCATTCTTTGAAATGCTAAAAATTCCATTCATAATGGTAAAACAAAAACCTTCTTGATCCAAAACAGGAATGCAAATAAGGTTCTTGATTAAAGTAGGTACATAGAGACAATCTCTAAGGACTAGCTTACAATGTCCTACATCTAGTTCTACGTCCCCTATTGCTTCGGCTGCAACTTTTGCACCATTGCCCAAGCGGAGAATCCAATCCTCGGGTTTAAGGGGCCTTGTTGTTCTCATCACCTGTTTGTCATTACAAAGGTGAGAACCACAAGCGGTGTCCAACACCCAATTAGGATTATTCACGGAAATATTAACTTCAACGAAAAATATACCTTGATTCTTATTTGGGACGGTTTTAAGGTAAAGAGGACAATTCCTCTTCCAATGCCCTTCTTTATTACAATGGAAACAAATACCCTTAGGCACCTTTCCCTTCGCAACTTTAGGAGTGGCCTTAAGAGGCTTCTTGTCCTTAGAGGAACTTTTCCCCTTCTTTTTCTTTCCCTTTGCCTTTCGGCCCTTGGAAGAAATGGGAGCTAACATCACATGTTTCTCCTTTACTATCGAGCTTTCCGCCGTGTGAAGCATATTAACAAGTTCATGAAGTCCAACTTCCATGTAATGCATGTTAAAGTTCATCACAAAGTTGTCAAATGAGCGGGGCAATGATTGAAGGATCAAATCCATATAGAGTTCATTGTCCATAACCACGTTAAGATGAGCAAGCTTTTCGATGAGTCCAATCATTTTAAGCCCATGCTCACGGACCGATGAACCCTCAATCATGTGAGCTTGGAAAAGCTCCTTACTTGCCAAGTAACGTTCTTGCCGACCCGGAGTCGAGTACAACTCGGACAAGTGAAGGTGGATATCCGAAGCATGAGACATGTTCTCATGTTGCTTTTGAAGCTCACTTGACATTGAGGCTAACATGAGGCAACGGGCTTGAAGATCATCTTCGACCCATTTGTCAAAGGAGGCCCGCTCCTCATCCGATGAATCAGTCGGTAAAGCCACAGGAGGTGGAGCGGTAAGGACATAGCTCCTTTTCTCAGAATCGAGAACAATGCGAAGGTTGCGGAGCCAATCGGAGTAATTTGGCCCGGTGAGTTTGTTTGAGTCAAGTATCAAATGAAGTGGGTTCTTTGCCATTTTAAAACACTTTTAAATTTACAAAGGCGAAAAAGATTATGTTTAGCGTTCATTCAATTTTTCAATATACTTTATGATCTTGGACTTATAACCATAAAGGTCTCCCACTATTTTATCGAATCCCATGCCCCCACATGGTAAACGAGAAATCAAATTTCTTAGTAGGTCTCAAAGTCCTAAAGACATTTTCCACACCCACGACTCGTGAGACATGTGGTCAATTCAATAGGTAGGCAACAAATTGCCAATCGTTTCTACCAAACGACCTTTGAGAATATTTTGCCTCGCTTTTCGTATGGACCCACGACTCGTGCGACATCCATATTATTAAACGTTAAGTCTACACCATCAATCTTGATAAGACATACCCCAATCATGGACGTTCCACGACTCGTGAGACAACGCCATGACCCGAATATGCCCTACCCTTGGCACTTTAACTCGTGCATCAAGGAAACGATCATATTGCTCTAATTACACCCGTTCCACGACTCGTGAGACAACGGATGAATCGAATACAACTCATGACCGAGCCCTATTGATGGAAGGCATGGACTACGAAAACTCGCTTGTCCATCATGACTTAATTATTAAACTCGATTGGGTCGAGTGGAGGTTTTTAATTATTTGAAGTTGCAAGATCTCACCAAATTTTAGTTGTTTATCTTTGTTAGGTGATCTATCCTAACATGCATCACATACATCAAATGGATAAAATAACAACAAAGCATAAACGGCCCTAGCATGCTCCTATTGCGTGGTGGATGATCATGGGCCGATCCTATGCGGTCCATTCCGAGCCAAGGAATGTCCCAATTGGTCAATCTAGGGTAAGTAAACAAATGGAAATAGAATGCTATTCTATTACATATGCATCACCATGCATACATGGCCTTCAAGGTCTTCAAGTCCTCCAAGTCCTTCAAGTCCTTAACAAGTCCTTCAAGTCCTTCATCTTGAATAAACCTCACAACCTAACGCCTACTCTCTTTACATTGACATAAGTCAAGAAAAAAGAGGCATGCAAGCCCCATTTAATTACAAACCCAAATCATCAAATGAATTACAAGATTAATATCCAATCACATAAGGTCAAGGCCACTAGATCATCCACCCATACATTAATCACACAAATGGGCATCGATAAAGTAAATTTACCAAGAAGATTATCTACCAATTTCTAATGGATTAAGGCATGTACTTTGTGGTGTCCCAATTTAATGAGACCAAAGAACACAAATTTAGATAACTTGATGTAGGAGCTCGATAGGTGTTTAAATTTCGGTTTTATGACCAATCCGGCTCATCCTTAAGTTATCCATAAGTAAAGAGGCTTACCCACAGCCCTACATTACCTTAGGAAACCGTAGGACTAACAAGATTTAGGCAATTTTACCGGTTGGTGCGATTGTTCCACTACAACCCGGCACTTACGGTCTTTTCACCAAAAACCAATTTTCAAACTTAAACCACCCTTACTCCATACATCCCTATATCCAATAAAGTGTTCATAAACATTATCTAACCATAATCAACCACAAAAACAGCCCCTAAATCCGAAAGCAAATCGGTTGATGCACTTCAAATTTTTAACAAACCGTTTTCACCAAAACGTAAGGAAACATTCATAACACTTATGAATCACGAATCTAATATGAAATAGCATGATTTGGATCTGATACCACTTGATGGTAATGGTCCTAAGGTCAACCAAAACGCAGCGGATAACAAAAATTTTTAAACGGGACAAAACGGCCCAAAAGTGCAACTACTTTGCAAGAAATCTTTGGAGACCTTCTACCATTACTATCCTAGGATCATCATGCATACAAATTTCATATTAGAAGGAAAGATATCAAGTTATACCTCTCCCAATCTTGGGAGGTGAAGAGCCGCAAAGAATCGGGACAAGCAAGTAACACCCGAAACCTTCAAGAACCTCCAAGCTCACGGGTTCAACACCTCCAAGCTCCAAGCTAGAATCTCCTCCTTTGAAACTTCTTTCTTCAAGATCCTCAAGGAAATCCACACCAAGATCTCCAAGTGTAGATCCTCCAAAGATAGCCCACACACACAAGTGATAGCACTTAAGGAGTAAAGAAGATGAACTAGATATTGCAAATACACCCTCAATCTATTAGCTAGAATGAAGTAGTACTTGAATCAAGTTAGAAACTTGATAAAGGAAGAGAAAGAGATGAAGAAAACAACTTTTCTTTCTAGGGTTTGAGAGAAATCCGAACACACACTAAAAGGTGTAGTGTGTGTTTTTGTCTTGCATCTACTACTCTTATGAATGAAGACAACATCTTATCTTTTATGTGTGTACATTATTCAATGTAGTTTATTGTTGGATCAAATCCACCAATAAGACTTGTAGCTTTATTGTGCTTCCCAAGCACACTTCTTGAGCTTCCCAAGCACACTACTTTAGCTTCCCAAGCACACTACTTGATAAGATATTTATTTCTCTCTCTTGCATATATATTTATATATATATCACATATATATATTAACATTATATCATATCATATATGATCATCTCATAAGACTAATATAAATTGGTCATGAGTTAATTGGACATTTATTTCCCAATTAATAAATCCAATCTCTAATTCAAAATTAGAAACCCATTTATTTCTTCCTTCAATTAATTAGACCCTTCTAATTAATTTCGACTAAATTAATTTAACACTTAAATTAATAGAGTCCTTTAATTAATTAATCTCCATTAATTAATTACTACTTCTTGTCAAATCCAATTTGACCTTTAATAGATTGAACTAAGTTGCATCTTGTGCTATTGTGAGTGGCCCCTTGGGTTCACCATCAATTAGCCGTGGGCTCACAAACCAATTGTGATTTAATTAAAAAGATTAATCAAACTACTTTTAATCAATCACTCTTAGATATGATCTCATCAAATCTAGAGTACCCAACACTCGAGGTAGTCGTCTAGTCACGGTCGACGAGTCCTAACTAATGATGAATAAAAAGTGTGAACCTTTCTTGAATTGATCTCATCAATCCTCTTACGCATACCATGCACGTACGCTCCTTCCAATAACTTATTTCCCGATCAAGGCCTAGGACATGGAGTCCAACGGATTCCTATTAGCCTTGATGACTATGCGTCTTTATTCTTTATGGTGATTCCTTTTAGTGATTACCCATTTGGAAACTCCCTTTCCAAATCTAACATCACTCACTTCGGCCGAAGATTCCCGGAATCAATCCATACAAAAGAATGCATAGGAAATCGCCCAACCACATCACGATGGGAGTTAATGGATCCTTTATTGACGTCATTAACCTCACTACGAAGCAATCCATACCCAACGTGAAACTATGATGACTCGCTAATTAGTAGTCAAGTAACACATCAAAGCATAAACGCTCCGCATGAAGTTCACTCTAACGTCTCAAGTCAAAGGACCAATTTACGTACACTATCGTAAGTAGAAGAAATCTTCATCTCCGATAAACTCCTAAGATGAGATTTTTCTAGCGGGGTTTCGATGCGCTTGATCTCATCAAGCCACCCACTCATATGCATTGATATCTACCATATCGATGTCCATGGAACTATCCATCCCCATGCAAAAGAGAATGCATACTCGTGCAAGTCTTACTGAATACAATGATGCCCTGTCTCAATTGTATTCTACGACTTGGAAATCTTTTAAGATCTTAAACCATAGTAGAACATATTCCATAGAGGGATGCACCATGTTCCATAGTTTCAGCGATCTAAGGGCTTCATAAATTGCTTAGATGTATCACAATAAATGAAGAATTGCCAATGCGAACTTTTATTGATCATGAATAAGATTGATTACAACAGTAAACAAGACAACCGATTGGCTTGCAGGGCACTACTCTAACAAGACGATAGTCCCTCCATCTGTTATATCGAACTTTTTCTTTGTTGAACATCGTCAGACGAGTAATCTTGTTATTTTCAGCATCCAACCGTGCAATAAACTCATCAAAAGCAGCAGGGTCATCTCTGACAATCTCAAGTGCCAGTTTTACCTATGCTCTTCTCTTAGGTTGCACTGCTGGGGTAGGCATAACTGGCTTAGGCTTGGTGGGATCTCTTTGTTCACCAATTATAATACCACCAGCTTGCCTTGGACCATGAGAGTCCTTAGCACTTGCTTCTATGGCAGCAGCTAATTCTGCTGCTTCAACAGCATCTCTTTGTGCTTGAGTCATTTTACTGGCTTCTTCTTCCAGTCTTTTGAGCTCAAGGTGTTGGGTTTTGTGGGTATAATTGTCAACTACAACGGTGCGGAATTTAAAATTTTATACACCACATCCCAGGGTTCTTATTAGCACATATGAATAAGGTTGAATTTATTTCAGCACATAAATACTAAAATAAATAAAGTGGTAGAATTAAGATTTTACCTCACCACAGGCAAAGTGGTGGTTTCTCCGGTCTTCTTTTCGGATCACTAGAGCACCCCAAGTGTTGTGCCTCTAGAGAATAGTCCACACCAACTGGATCTGTGATTGCTTCAATCCACAGGCTACGAACTAGGAAAGAGACACTTCAGATTCAAGAGTTGGATTCGGATCCAACTCTAGATGTAGAACAAGAAGATGGAGAGAGGTGCTGCACGGCCGATCTACAACCAGGGGCGGCGGCGGCTTGGTAGTGTAGGGCGGCGGCGGCTAGGGCAAATGGGGAGAGGGGGGCGACCAAGAGAGAGGAGAGATTAGGCTTGCTGTGTTTTCTTGCTGTTAGTCTTTTGAGTCTCCAAGACTCCTTTTTTATAGTAGAGTCCAACCCTATCCCTAATCTCTATCCTTATCCTTATCTCTTCTTGACCTTATCTCTTTCTTGGCCTAATGGGTCATCAGATAAGTTAGCCCATACCTCTTATTTAATTAGTCCTTTTAATTAAATAAGCCCAAGTCATTTAATTAACCACTTTAATTAAATGGCCCATTTATTTAATTAGTCCCTTAATTAAATATTTAATTAATTAGATAAATCCAATTAATTTTCTCTCTCTAAGAATTAACCCTTTAATTCTTTTATTTGATTTAACCCCTTTAAATCAATTCGTTCTACGACTGACTATCACAGTTCCAGCTTTTGTGTGTGACCCTCTAGGTTCACCATCAATTGGCCGCAGGCTCACATTTCTGTGATTTAATTAATGAGCAATTAATTATTTAATTAATTGCTCCGATCAATTAAACTACTTTCAATTGACCACTCCAGAATTAATCTACCATCAATTCAGGAGTACCCACACCTCATGTCGATGTCTATCCACAAGCCCATGAGGCCAAACTTCAGGTGAATTGACTTCAGTGAACCTTAAACCTCTTATAAGTACCATGTACATACGGTCCCTCTAACGACTAATTTCCCGATCGAGACCTAGGGTGTGTGAATTGGTCGGCACCTCTAATCATCTCGATTCTGTACTTTCTAATTCAGGATAATATTTCCAGTGTGACTGCTAAATCCGGAAACCCTTTTCCAAATCCGTCACTGACCATGGCCATGGATTTCTCGGAATGTATCATCGAAGAATGTACAGGAAATTCCCTCATCCATTACAATGAGTCGTTAGATCCTATATTAATGCTAACCATCCGCGCATACGACTATACGTAGCCAAAGTAGGCGCACAATGGACAAGCTATGTGCCCGGCTCCTAAATCAAAGTACACACACCCGTATACCGAATTCGCCCTAGCATCTCAAGTCTAAGGACTAAATCGTACACTGTTATAAGTCTTGAGAGACATCCCACCACCGATATGCTTTTTACGCACTTCCACAATGGGTCTCTCTGTTCGGGTCGTTCGATTCGTCTGATCCCCTATCGAACCACCTAGTCATATGCACTGACATTAACAATGTCTTGTTCATGAAACAACCACAAATTCACTTTAAGTGAATCATGCATAATCGTACAAGTCTTGACGATTCATTCGATACCCCGTCTCGATATGAATCTATGACTGGGAACATTTTTGAGATCACGACCTTTGAGACTGTTTCATGATTAATCGCACCCAATACTGAAGTGAATAGTCCCGTAGTCATGAGTGATCTCAGGGTTTCAACCAATCGCTTAAATGTGTTCGCGAAAGATGAAGATGGCCATTTGTTTATATTATGAATTCTCAATAAAATAAACAGTTCGTATTAATTAATAAATCAAAGATTCTTTCAAGATAAAATAATGTTCCCTATTACAAGATATTTTGTTGGCTTGCAGGGCACTATCCTATCAATCTCCCACTTGCCCTAAAGCCAATCACAAACGTTTCTAAGACCCATCCTTCCCAGATGCTCTTCGAATACCTTTTGCGATAATGGCTTAGTTAGTGGATCATCTATGTTATCCTTTGAGTCAACACGCTCCATTTGAATGTCTCCCCTACCTAAGATCTCCCTGATCACATGGTATTTCCTCAATACGTGTTTGGACTGGTGGTGTGATCTCGACTCCTTCTCTTGAGCAATTGCCCCATTGTTGTCGCAGTAGACTACTATGGGATTTGCAATGCTAGGTACCACATCCAGCTCTTGGATGAAGTTTCTCATCCAAACACTTTCCTTCGCTGCATCTGATGTGGCGATATATTCTGCTTCAGTGGTTGAGTCTGCAGTGGTCGACTGTTTGGAGCTCTTCCATCTCACCGCTGCGCCGTTGAGGCAAAATATATATCTAGAATTGGATTTAAAATCATCTCACGACTTTTGTTCCTTAGGTTTGTAGAACAGGTATCCAATGGATTCCTTTGGATACCCCACAAATTTGCACAAACTAGATCTACTATCTAGTTTATCTACTTTCTTGTTTCTTACATAGGCAGGAGATCCCCATACTCGTAGATATGAGTATATGGGTGCTTTACCAAACCAATCTTGGTATGGCGTCGTCGGCACAGACTTTGAAGGTACAATGTTAAGTATCTTCGAAGCAGTTAATAGGGCTTGGCCCCAAAACGAAAAAGGAAGGTCAGCGAAACTCATCATGGAACGAACCATGTCTAACAATGTTCTGTTCCTTTTCTCAGACACACCATTCAACTGCGGTGTTCTAGGAGGAGTTCGCTGTGAGAGAATTCCATTCTCAACAAGATAATCGAGGAATTCTTGACTTAAGTATTCACCACCTCGATCCGACCGAAGTGCCTTGATACTATGTCCAAGTTGATTCTCAACTTCCATTCGAAACTCTTTGAATTTATCAAAAGCTTCGGACTTATACTTCATCAGGTATACATACCCATAACGACTGAAGTCGTCTGTGAAGGTTATGAAGTATGAGAATCCTCCTCTCGCACTGATACTCAGTGGTCCACAAATATCAGTATGGATTAAATCCAAGGTTTGTTTGGTTCGCTCCGGTTTCCCAGTAAAAGGCGCCTTGGTCATTTTTCCCTTGAGACAGGACTCGCAAGTTGGGAGATCATCTAGGTTCTGTATTTCAAGAGCCCTAGAGGAGACCAACTTTTGAATTCTACTCTTGGAAATATGTCCAAGCCTAGCGTGCCAAAGTTGTGGATTTTTTCATCTTGTTTTCTTTTCTTTGATTGAATGTGCATGACATTAGAATTAGCATGTTCTAAGGAATAAAGACCATCTATCAAAGTACCACAAGCATAAGTAAAACCACCTTTTATTATGCTAAACTTTCCATTAGAAATGGAAAAACAAAAACCATCATTGTCCAAAAGAGGAATAGAAATAATGTTTTTGATAATTGTTGGTACGTACAAACAGTCTTTCAAAACCAAAGAAAAATTTCCTATTACTAACTCTACGTCTCCTATGGCCTCTGCCGCAACCCTAGCTCTGTTTCCAAAGCGCAGGATTCTATCCCCAGGTTTAAGAGGCCTTACTGCTCCCATCACCTGCAAATCATTGCAAATATGAGAACCGGCTGCGGTGTCTAACACCCATGATGCACAGTTAATAGAAATATTAACTTCAATAAAGAAAATACCTTTGACCACCTCTTTCAGGTAGTCTGGGCAGTTCCTTTTCCAGTGCCCTACTTTCTTGTAGTGGAAACATTCATCTTCTGGGCTTTTTCTTTTCTTCTCGACAACCTTCTTGGTTGTTTTAGAAGAGATTACTTTCTTCTTCTTTTTCTTGCCCTTCTTAGGCTTTGCAGCCTTGGGTTGCTCAGCAATCATGACAGACTTCTCCCTTTTCAGGGTTGATTCTGCCGTGACCAATAAATTGGTCAGTTCGTGTAGAGCGAGCTCTCTATCTTCCATATTGAAGTTTATCACGAACTGATCAAATGAGCGCGGCAGAGTATGGAGGAGCAGGTCAGTGGAAAGATCAGCGTGCAGGTCTACGTCCAAGTTCTCCAGTTTTTCAACCAGATTAATGAAGCGCAAACAGTGATCCTTCACACTTGAACCCTCAGCCATTCTCAGATTGAATAATTCTTTTGTAGTCTTGAACCTTTCGGTCCTAGACTTCTCTCCAAACAACTCTCGGAGATGAAGAATTATGTCAGCAGCATGCAACATCCTTGCATGCTGTTTCTGCAGCTCATTGGTCATTGATGCCAGCATGAGGCAACGAACCTGAATATCATCATCGACCCACCTTTGATGGGTAGCTCGTTCCTCTTCCGAAACTCCTTCCGGAAGTGCACCAGGCATGGGTGCATCGAGAATGTAACTCTTTTTCTCGGAGTCGAGGACTATCCTCAGATTTCTAAGCCAGTCGACAAAATTTGATCCGTTCAGTTTGTTAGTGTCAAGGATGATAGCTAATGGATTCTTAGACATTTTTGCAGAATTGATCTACAAAAGTAAATGATAACGTTTAGCTGACTGATCTATATTAATACTTATAATTAACGATGTTGGACTTGTTATCGAAAAAGTTCTCCCACTATTTTCTCGAAACAATTACCCCTTCAATTGTTCGGGAAATCTAATTCCTAGTAGGTCTTTACGTCCCAGCAGACATTAATTGCACCCACGACTCGTGGTCATACAATTAACTCCACAGGTAGGTATACTTTTACCAATTGTGTTCCTCCACAACCTTCAAGCTATTTTGCCTCGGTCTTCGTACTTATCTAGCACTGCTACATCATAAGTGTTACTAATCGTTAAGTCTAACCCATCAATCATGATGAGCAACTGGCCCGGTCGTGAAGTCCCCGTAACTGGTTATCGGTCGATAATCACATCCCGACCAGTCCCCACCCTTGTCAAGTTTAGTTAAAAACAAGAGTCAAGGAATTTCGTGTATTGTCCCTTTCTTCGCCTAGGGTGCCACACTCTGGATCACCTTCAACGATAAGTAGACAACTACACTAGTCCCTATTGATGGAAGGCTTGGATCTTTAAAACATCATTTTAAATGTACCCAATATGACTTAATATTATTTTCAAGAGGGGATTTTCGGGTTTAAGAGTTTGAGGTAACTCTCCTCGAGATCTCACCGTTCTAGTTATGCATTATCTTTTATTTACGATCTAAATATAACTAGCGCGCATCACCATACAAGCTCAGATATAAATACGTAAATAAACACATACACACCTAGCATGCATGCTACCACAGTATGTTTTCGATCGGGAGCCTCCTATGCGGACCACCATCGAGCCAAAGACGATGGTCCTATTGGTCAATCTATTAGGTTTCAAAGAGACCTACTCTATTACATATTTTACCATGCATACATGGCCTTTAGTCTTCTTGGGCTCCCACCTTGCTTGTAACGGGCCTCCATTCTAAACTAATAAAACAGTAAAGCCCTATCTATTACAATGGCTCAAAGTGGCCCAAAACTTAAGGCTCGCAGGCCCAATAAAACCAATAAGATAAAAATAACCAATCACATCTACCCTAAGGGTCAAGGCTCGGCGCGATCGAAAACCACGTAATCAATTTCACGTAGAGCAAGAAACAAGCAAAACCTAATTTCTTATTTCTTATCTCATTTTAAAACTTAAGATTCTAGTTTTAAAACCCCTTTCTAAAACAATCTCTAACATCATTTTAAACCCCTTTTAAAATGACCCTTTGATTCTCACTTTAAGTCCCTACTAATTATGATAAAATTGACTTTCCGGATTTACTAAACCCTTTTAGTGCACAAAACAGTTTCTGTTTTTCAAGTTTGAAAATTTGCAGTTTGGCCCCTGAATTTTTAAAAATTACACTTTGACCCCTCAACTTTTGGAAATTACAAATCAGCCCCAAAATTTCCAGAATATGCAAATTGGACCAGAAAGCAGAAAATCAACAAAATTTTCAGAAACTTTTGTTTATTGCAAAACAGACCCAGATTTTTTGGAAATAGCAAAAACGCCCCTAAACTTTCGTAAATTGCAAAATAGTCCAGATTTTGAAAAATTCCAGAATTTGCAATTTGGTCCAGAATTGTAGAAAAACAAAATTTTAATTTCTGTCCAGATTTATGAAAAATCATAATTTGCAAATTAGCCCTCCAATTTTCGGAAATTACAATTTAGGCCCAAAAACCGAAAAGTGCAAAAATTCGAGCACTCAATTTATCATAACAAGCAAGAATCAAATATCAGAACACAACAAATACATATAATCACATAATTTGATGCGTTCAGGCCTTTTTCATACGTGCACAATAAGTTAGGCTTTGATACCACTGTTGGGTTTTGTGGGTATAATTGTCAACTACAACGGTGCGGAATTTAAAATTTTATACACCACATCCCAGGGTTCTTATTAGCACATATGAATAAGGTTGAATTTATTTCAGCAAATAAATACTAAAATAAATAAAGTGGTAGAATTAAGATTTTACCTCACCACAGGCAAGGTGGTGGTTTCTCCGGTCTTCTTTTCGGATCACTAGAGCACCCCAAGTGTTGTGCCTCTAGAGAATAGTCCACACCAACTGGATCTGTGATTGCTTCAATCCACAGGCTACGAACTAGGAAAGAGACACTTCAGATTCAAGAGTTGGATTCGGATCCAACTCTAGATGTAGAACAAGAAGATGGAGAGAGGTGCTGCACGGCCGATCTACAACCAGGGGCGGCAGCGGCTTGGTAGTGTAGGGCGGCGGCGGCGGCGGCTAGGGCAAATGGGGAGAGGGGGGCGACCAAGAGAGAGGAGGGATTAGGGTTGCTTGTGTTTTCTTGCTGTTAGTCTTTTGAGTCTCCAAGACTCCCCTTTTATAGTAGAGTCCAACCCTATCCCTAATCTCTATCCTTATCCTTATCTCTTCTTTACCTTATCTCTTTCTTGGCCTAATGGGCCATCAGATAAGTTAGCCCATACCTCTTATTTAATTAGTCCTTTTAATTAAATAAGCCCAAGTCATTTAATTAACCACTTTAATTAAATGGCCCATTTATTTAATTAGTCCCTTAATTAAATATTTAATTAATTAGATAAATCCAATTAATTTTCTCTCTCTAAGAATAACCCTTTAATTCTTTTCTTTGATTTAACCCCTTTAAATCAATTCGTTCTACGACTGACTATCACAGTTCCAGCTTTTGTGTGTGACCCTCTAGGTTCACCATCAATTGGCCGCAGGCTCACATTTCTGTGATTTAATTAATGAGCAATTAATTATTTAATTAATGAGCAATTAATTATTTAATTAATGAGCAATTAATTATTTAATTAATTGCTCCGATCAATTAAACTACTTTCAATTGACCACTCCATAATTAATCTACCATCAATTCAGGAGTACCCACACCTCATGGTCGATGTCTAGCCACAAGCCCATGAGGCCCAACTTCAGGTGAATTGACTTCAGTGAACCTTAAACCTCTTATAAGTACCATGTACATACGGTCCCTCTAACGATTAATTTCCCGATCGAGACCTAGGCTATGTGAATTGGTCGGCACCTCTAATCATCTCGATTCTGTACTTTCTAATTTAGGATAATACTTCCAGTGTGCCTGCTAAATCTGGAAACCCTTTTCCAAATCCGTCACTGACCATGGCCATGGATTTCTCGGAATGTATCATCGAAGAATGTACAGGAAATTCCCTCATCCATTACAATGAGTCGGTGGATCCTATATTGATGCTAACCATCCGCGCATATGACTATACGTACCCAACGTAGGCGCACAATGGACAAGCTATGTGCCCGGCTCCTAAATCAAAGTACGCACACCCGTATACTAAATTCGCCCTAGCATCTCAAGTCTAAGGACTAAATCGTACACTGTTATAAGTCTTGAGAGACATCCCACCACCAATATGCTTTTTACGCACTTCCACAATGGGTCTCTCTGTTCGGGTCGTTCGATGCGTCCGATCCCCTATCGAACCACCTAGTCATATGCACTGACATTAACAATGTTGATAAGGGGTAACTTGGACTCAAACATTACTACAGCCTAGTGAGTTCGAAATTCATCATTCTCGATCTCATGAGCATAAATTCGAGCCCAAAGCACAGGAATCCTACGCTGACTCTACTATGGAAGTTTAGGATCCAAAGTCACTGTTGGGCCAACCTCAGGCCCAGGCCTGTGGGCCGAGTAATACACACCTGTGGGTGGTTCACCTGGTTCCAGGTCTCATCTATAAATACCCCAAGCATTTATGACGACGACACAACTTCCCAGGTGCTCTTCCTCCGAGGCTTCAGCTCGGAATTACTTAGAAAATATAGTATAGGCTTTCTTATATGTATTTCACCTTCTAGCTTGTACGGCATCCAATAATGCTCGGATAGGACTCTCAATTCCTGTAATCTGTACTCGATCACTCTGAATATAATACTATTGATCTTTTATCTCCATTTACATATATTAGCGCGGCATTTTACACTATCCTTATCGAACTAACGAAAACACTTAAGATCAATTGGCGCCCACCGTGGTGAAAGGATAGTGCCCTGCAAGCCAATATATTTAGCTTGTATTGGAACTATCATTATCTTTCTTTAGTATAAATGTAATAATACGCAAGTTTATTTTTATGTGTATAAGGATAAACAATGGGCAACTTCATCTCTCGCGAATACATTTAAGCGATTGGTTGAAACCCTTAGATTACATTAGACTATGGGACGATTCACTTCAGTACTGAGTGCAATCATGAAACAGTCTCAAAGGTCATAATCTTAAAACTGTTCCAAGTCATAGATTCCGAACGAGACGGGGTATCGTAGGAATCGCCAAGACTTGTACGAGTATGCATGATTCACATGGAGTGAATTTGTAGCGTTTCATGAGCAAGACATTTGAGGCCAATGCATATGAGTAGGTGGTTCAATGGAGGATTGAACGCATCGAACGACCCGAACAGAGAAACCCATTGTGGAAGCGCATGTCGCATATCGGTGATGGGATGTTTCTCAAGGATTATAATAGTGTACGATTTAGTCCTTTGACTTGAGGTGCTAGGGCGAATTCGGTATATGAAAGTGCGTACTTAGATCTAGGTATAGATCACTTAGCTTGATCATAACATGCCTAGGTTGGGTGCGTATGGACATGTATGCGAGTGGTTAGTACCGATATGGAATCTATTGACTCACTGTAATGGGTAAGGGAATTTCCTATACGATTCTTAGATAATATATCCGAGGAATCCACGGCCGTGGTCGGTGACGAATTTGGGAAGCGGTTTCCAAATTTAGCAGTCACACTAGAATATTATCCTGAATTAGAAAGTATAGTTATCGAGATAAATTTAGAGGTGCCGATCAATTCACACACCCTAAGTCTTGATCGGGAATATTAGTCGATAGAAGGACCGTATGTACATGGTAATTATATGAGACGAGGTTCACAAGTATCAATTCACCTGAAGTTGGGCTTCATGGGCTTGTGGCTAGACATCGACCATGAAGTGTAGGTACTCCTCAGTTAATAGAGGATTTGATTCTAGGAGTGGTCAATTAAAGGTTGTTTAATTGACCGGAGCAATTTATTGTTCATAAATTAAATCACGAAGAATTCGTGGGCCTGCTGCCAATTGATGGTGAACCCAGAGGGTCACACACAATACAATTGGACGGTGACTGTTGAAAAGGATACAAAAGGAATTAATTGATTTAAAGGTAATTAAATCAATTAAATGAATTAAAGGTATTTAATTCAAGTGGGAGATTAATTAATTGGCTGACTTAATTAATTAAATACTTGATTGAGTTGCTAATTAATTATATATAGGAAATAATGATTTAATTGGATTGGGCATTTAATTAAGTAATTAATTAAATGAAAGGCATGCAAGACATGGGCCTTTAATTAAAAGCCCATAAGGAGTCTTGCAAAACCTAGGTCAAGAGGGAGTCTATAAATAGGGTTCTACTTGAGCTCCAATGCTAACACCCCTAAGAAGAAAACCCTAGCCTCTCCTCTCAACCCTAGCCGCCGCCCCCTTGTGCTAGAAACCCTAGCCGCCGCCGCCGCAACCTAAAGACGCCGCCACCTGCTGCCGTGGGCTGCTCTAGTGCCGCCGCCCCTCTCCCCTTGTTCCTCTGTGTTAGATCTTGACCTGTCAAGAGAATCTACACAATCCTGCTTCGACAAACCTCCTGAATCCAGTTCTGAGCCTAAGATCTTGAGGTGTTGCCAGAATCCGATTGGTGTGGACTAACTTTGGAGGTGAGACGCTTGGATCACTTCTGTGAACCAGATCCAAATCATATCCAGAACTGAAGGTTTCCACCACCTTGCCTGTGGTGAGGTATATCGCAAAAACCCCCCTTGTTTAATTACTATATGTGTTTTTGTTCTTGCTTACGTATAATTAATATGGAGAATTAATATGGGACCTTGGGTGCTTCGAAAAATTTTAAATTCCGCACTTTCGTTGTTCAGACAATCGAGGCAACCCAACCACTATCCCAACAGTGGTATCAGAGCCAACTCCATCATTATTATACGAAAAGCCTGAACATAATGTGTTTTCACCATATATGTTTAATTATGTATATGTAAACACGTGATAATTATGTTCTGTAAATTGATTCTTACTTGTTATGACTGGATCTATGATTGGGTAAAACTGCTTTTTTAGATCTGTGCCGATTTTATAGTTTTTGAAAACTCCAGGACTTTTTGAACTAAAAAATCGCATATAGGGTTTTTGTGGGCTGAAAAATTCGAATTTTTGAGATCTGGAAATTTCAAAATTCTGGACTGTTTTTGCAAATCTGGTCGCACGGGTTTTGGGGTCAATTTGTAATTTCTGAAAACTTTGGGGCTGTTTTGCAATTACCGAAACTTGAGGGGTCAATTTGAAAAATCAAAATTCTCAGAATTCAAAATATTATTTTCTGTTAGCTGCCCAAATCTGCCCAGGGGTGTTTTTGTAACTTCTTAAAAGTTTTTGGGGTCAAAGTGCAATTTTCGAAAGTTGAGGGGCGAAAATGCAATTTTCAAAAGTTGAAAAACAGAATCTGAATTCGAACAGAAAATTTATTTTTGTTTACCCGAATATTCATTTTGTCATAGTTAGTAGTGACTAAAAGGTAAGAATCATAGGAAGTTAGTTTTAAAAGGTAGTTTTAAAATTAAGAAAGAAATAGGTAAAGGATGTTTGCTTGTTTCTTGCTCTATGTGAATTGTTTACGTGGTTTTCGATCGAGCCGAGCCTTGACCTTAGGTTAGATGTGATTGGTTTAATTTATTGTTTGGTTTTTATTAGGCCTGCGAGCCTATTATGTTTTTGGGCCACTTTGAGCCTTTGTAATAGAATAGGGCCTTACTGCTTTCCTAGTTTAGGATGGAGGCCCGTTTACAAGCATGGTGGGAGCCCAAGAAGATATGAAGGCCATGTATGCGTGGTACATTGTGTAATAGCATAGGCCTATATGAGAACCCTTTAGATTGACCAATAGGGCCAACATCATTGGCTCGATGATGGCCCACATAGGAGGCTCCCGATCGAAAACATATTGTGGTAGTATGCATGCTAGGCTTGTATGGCTTTTATTTATTTTGTCGATTTATATTTAGCTTGTATGGTATTACGCGCTAGAATATTAGATCGTAATAAAAGATAAAGCATAACTGAATCGGTGAGATCTCGAGGAGAGTTAGTATAACTTTCAAACCAGAAATTCCCCTCTTGAATTAAATATTAAGTCATATTGGATTAAAATAAAATGAAGTATTTATATAAATCCAAGCCTTCCATCAATAGGGACTAGCGTATGTTGTCTACTTATCGATAGAGGTGATCCAGAGTCTGGCACCCGAGTCGAAGAAAGGGACAATACGCGAAATTCCTTGACTCCTGTTTTTAACTAAACACGACAAGGGTGAGGACTGGTCGGGATGTGAGGATCGACCGATAACTAGTTACGGAGAACTCACGACCGGGCCCGTTGCTCATCATGATTGATGGGTTAGACTTAACGATTAGTAACACTTATGATGTAGCAGTGCTAGATAAGTGCGAAAATCGAGGCAAAATAGCTTGAAGGTTGTGGAGTGACACAATTGGCAATAAGTATGCCTACCTGGGGAATTGGTTGTATGGCCACGAGTCGTGGGTGCAATTAATTGCCGCTGGGACGTCAAGATCTACTAGGAAATAGAATTTCCCGAACAATTGAAGGGGTAATTGTTTCGATAAAATAGTGGGAGAACTTCTACGATAGAAAGTCCAACCTTCGTAGATTATAAGTATTTATCATTAACTAGTCCACTAAATGTTTGTCTTCTCTTTAGAAACTGAGATATCTGTAATTATCCATTTTACTGTTTATCCTCGACAAATAAAATAACTGGATCAAAATATCGACTAGGCAAAACTTGAGAAATGTCTTAAATTCCAGAATTGGGAATGATGTTCTTAAACGACGAGCCTATGCCTTATGAGCTTCCGAGATAAGTCAAAATAAAATAAACGAGTCACCTATAGAGTATGGGAATATTAATGATCGTTTCCTCATATAAAGATGAATCTCAAAAGTGAAACGAATCACCTATGAAGTATGGGAATCTTAATGATCGTTTCCTCAAATAAGCATCAAGATTGAACAAGCTATGGAAGCAACATGAGAAGCATGTCTGAAGCTTCCACCTCAAAAGGCCCGTTTTGAGGACCAGTCTTCTGAAACAAACCTTCACCTCAAAAGGCTTGTTTTGAGGAGTAGTTTTGAATCGATATGATTCGAGACTTCTAAGGAATTGTTTCAAAACTCGAGAATAAATGAAGGAACTAATGTCAAGGATCAATGTCTTTGTTTTATCAATCTAGTTGAAAACTGGATCGATTAATCGTAGGCCTGCAAGTGATCTTAACATTAACTTCCTCCTAAATTCTCCTCCCGCTCATTCAAATGACTCTTGAAATACACTGATCTTATTTGATAAGTTGATCACATTTCATGAATCAACCAAAGTACTGGTTAAAGGCAAATAGGATAAACCTGTAATGATCGTTAACACTTCATGGACTGCGAAGTCAAAGAAGAGTAAAATGAAGAGGAATTTATTCTCTTCTAATTCGACCATAAAGGTAGTCAAAAGAACGCAAGTAGCCTAAAAGTCGAATTATCCCACTACATCTAAGAAAGGCACTGATATGTTTAATTGATTAGATGATCTAATTAATTAAGCAACGTTTCAATTAAAGGGTTAATTGAAAAGGAAAAAGGAAGCAATTAAAGAAGTTAATTGAAATGAAGTAAATTAATTGAATTAAACCATTAACTCAATTTCATTGAATTAATGTGTGAAGTTCAAATTAATACAAAGATAATATTCCATAACTTTGGTACGCTAGACTTGGACACATCTCCAAGAGTAGGATTCAAAAGTTGGTTTCGCCTAAGCTTCTTGAAAAATAGAACTTGGATGAACTTCCAACCTGCGAATCATGTCTCAAAGGAGAGATGACCAGATCTCCCGTCACAGGGAATCCAGAGCGAACCAAGCAAAACCTGGATTTAATCCATGAGTATGGATCACTAAAGGTTAATGTGAGAGGAGATTACTCATACTTCGTACTTTTTGCTAATGACCTTGGTCGTTAGTTGAAAATGAATCTAGTGAGATACAAATCCGAAAAACCTTTGAAAGTTTTAAAGGTATTTCAATACGAAGTAGAGAATCAACAAAGACATAGTATTATTCGATCTAATCGAGATAGCAAATACTTGTCAAGGATTCCTCAATTATCTTAATGAGAATGAGATTCTCATACAACAAACTCCTCTTAAGACGCGTCAACTTATTGAAGTGTCTAAAGAGATGGAATCTAACATTGTTTAACATTGTTCGATCCATATTGAGTTTTAAGCTTCCTTATGCATTCTAGGAGTTAGTCCTCCTGACTGCATCGAAGATACTGAGCAAAGTACCTTCAAAGTTCGTGCCTACAAAGCTTTACCAAGAAAGGTATGGCAAAATACCTCTGTGCTCTTACCTCTGAGTATGGAGATCTCCTGCCAATGGTAGAAACGAGAAAGGAGATAAATTGGCTAGTACATCCAATTCTTATGTAATTTTGGGGTATCCAACGAAATCCATTAGATACCTGTTCCACGACAATGAGAAACAATCGTTTCTCCTAGATACCCATTCCTCTGTTGATGAATCTCTCGTCAAAGGAAATGGAAACGTCATGGAACTTGATGAAGTCCAAGATTTGGACCCGTCCCCACAAAAAGTGGGAGTTAATCCAGAATTTACTAAATCTAGTAGTACACCTACTCTTCGAAGGTCTGATCGAATTCGTATGGAGCCAGAGCGATTTGGTTTCATTCACAAAAACGAGAAAGTGGAAAGTGATCCAAGGACCTATCAAGAAGCGATGTTAGACATAGATTCGGATGCGTGGCTCGAAGCCATGCAACCCGAAATGGATCCCATCCATTCCAACAAGGTATAAACCTTGATTGATCCACCCGAGGGATTTATCCCTAGGAGTTGGTTATAAATTATAAGTGGATCTTCAAACTTGGAATGAATGGAGAGGTGTTGCCTCTAAGAATCGACTAGTGGTAAAAGGGCTATTCACAATGTTCTGGAACAGACTTTGATGAAACCTTTTCTCCATTAGCGATGTCTGAATCCATTTAGATTCACATTTGTTCGGATGAGATAGTCAAGACATTTGACTTCATCAAAACGAGTATGAACAAGGAGTGTACAAGAGGATTAGTGGGAGCGCGATGAAGCTCATATTTTATATGTCGATAATGTTCTGCTATCTAGTACTGATATCGGAATGTTAGCACAGACGAAAGCATGGTTGTCCATGCAATTCTCCATGAAAGATTTAGGAGAAGCATCTTGCGTGCTGGGATACGTGTCTATAGAAATAGATCAGAAAAGATGCTGACACTCTCTAAATCTAAGTACATAGAATCAATACTGAAAAATATTCAGTACGAAGAATCCAAGAAAGGATTGCTTCCAGTAAGACATCGTATCCCTTGATCCAAAATCGATGTGCCCTACATCGAATGAGAATAAAGGAGAATGTCATAAATACCTTATGTTTCAAACAAAAGGTTGCATGTAGCATGCTTTACTATGTACGAGACCAGACGTAGAACATGCTCAAAGTGTCGCGAGCAGTTGCTAGTCAAAATCCAGTGAAGAAGTACTGGACCACCGTAAAAGATGTCCTTAAGCTCTTGACAAAGACTAAGGATTTGTTCTTGGTCTACGGTGGTAGTGGAGAATTAAAATTCGAAGGATTTACTGATTCGAATTTTCAGTCTGATGTGGATGAATTAAGAACATCCATTTTTGGATACATATCCTGCATCAATGGGGTAACGGTGAATTTGAAAGGGTTCCAAGCAAATCACCGTAACCATCTAAACCACTGAAGCAAGATATATTGCAGCATTAAATGTAGCATTAAATGCGGCTTAAGAAAGTGTTTGGATATAAAACTTCATCCTATGGCTGGATGTAGTGCCTAGCATGGCGAAGCTCATGATTATCTTCTATGATAACATTGGAGTTATTGCTAAAGCAAAGCATTCGAGATCTTACCAGAAATCTAAACACAATTGAAAGAAAGGTACCATTTGATTAGAAAAATCATTGATAGAGTTAACGCGCGTAATGGATCGCGTCGACTCAGAAGACAACTTAGCGGATCCACTAAAAGAGGCTATATCATGAAATGAGTTCGAAGAACACCTTTAAAAGGATGGGTCATAGAAACGTTTGTGATTGGCTTTAGGGCAAGTGGGAGATTGATAGGATAGTGCCCTGCAAGCCAATATATTTAGCTTGTATTGGAACTATCATTATCTTTCTTTAGTATAAATGTAATAATACGCAAGTTTATTTATATGTGTATAAGGATAAACAATGGCCAACTTCATCTCTCGCGAATACATTTAAGCGATTGGTTGAAACCCTTAGATTACATTAGACTATTGGTCGATTCACTTCAGTACTGAGTGCAATCATGAAACAGTCTCAAAGGTCGTAATCTTAAAACTGTTCCAAGTCATAGATTCCGAACGAGACGGGGTATCGTAGGAATCGCCAAGACTTGTACGAGTATGCATGATTCACATGGAGTGAATTTGTAGCGTTTCATGAGCAAGGCATTTGAGGCCAGTGCATATGAGTAGGTGGTTCAATGGAGGATTGAACGCATCGAACGACCCGAACAGAGAAACCCATTGTGGAAGCGCATGTCGCATATCGGTGATGGGATGTTTCTCAAGGATTATAATAGTGTACGATTTAGTCCTTTGACTTGAGGTGCTAGGGCGAATTCGGTATATGAAAGTGCGTACTTAGATCTAGGTATAGATCACTTAGCTTGATCATAACATGCCTAGGTTGGGTGCGTATGGACATGTACGCGAGTGGTTAGTACCGATATGGAATCTATTGACTCACTGTAATGGGTGAGAGAATTTCCTATACGATTCTTAGATAATATATCAGAGGAATCCACGGCCGTGGTCGGTGAAGAATTTCGGAAGGGGTTTCCAAATTTAGCAGTCACACTGGAATATTATCCTGAATTAGAAAGTATAGTTATCGAGATAAATTTAGAGGTGCCGATCAATTCACACACCCTAAGTCTTGATCGGGAATATTTGTCGATAGAAGGACCGTATGTACATGGTAATTATATGAGACGAGAGTTCACAAGTATCAATTCACCTGAAGTTGGGCTTCATGGGCTTGTGGCTAGACATCGACCATGAAGTGTAGGTACTCCTGAGTTAATAGAGGATTTGATTCTAGGAGTGGTCAAGTAAAGGTTGTTTAATTGACCGGAGCAATTTATTGTTCATAAATTAAATCACGAAGAATTCGTGGGCCTGCTGCCAATTGATGGTGAACCCAGAGGGTCACACACAATACAATTGGACGGTGACTGTTCAAAAGGATACAAAAGGAATTAATTGATTTAAAGGTAATTAAATCAATTAAATGAATTAAAGGTATTTAATTCAAGTGGGAGATTAATTAATTGGCTGACTTAATTAATTAAATACTTAATCGAGTTGCTAATTAATTATATATATGAAATAATGATTTAATTGGATTGGGCATTTAATTAAGTAATTAATTAAATGAAAGGCTTGCAAGACATGGGCCTTTAATTAAAAGCCCATAAGGAGTCTTGCAAAACCTAGGTCAAGAGGGAGTCTATAAATAGGGTTCTACTTGAGCTCAAAAGCTAACACCCCTAAGAAGAAAACCCTAGCCGCCGCCCCCTTGTGCTAGAAACCCTAGCCGCCGCCGCCGCCACCTAGAGACGCCGCCACCCGCTGCCGTGGGCTGCTCTAGTGCCGCCGCCCCTCTCCCCTTGTTCCTCTGTGTTAGATCTTGACCTGTCAAGAGAATCTACACAATCCTGCTTCGACAAACCTCTTGAATCCAGTTCTGAGCCTAAGATCTTGAGGTGTTGCCAGAATCCGATTGGTGTGGACTAACTTTGGAGGTGAGACGCTTGGATCACTTCTGTGAACCAGATCCAAATCAGATCCAGAACTGAAGGTTTCCACCACCTTGCCTGTGGTGAGGTATATCGCAAAAACCCCCTTGTTTAATTACTATGTGTGTTTTTGTTCTTGCTTACGTATAATTAATATGGAGAATTAATATGGGACCTTGGGTGCTTCGAAAAATTTTAAATTCCGCACTTTCGTTGTTCTGACAATCGAGGCAACCCAACCACTATCCCAACACGTGGGGCCTTATTCGAGTATTAGATCGAAATATGCCTACTACGAGGAGGAATACGTATAACCGAGGAGAACCCTCCCATGCAGCAGGAGCGCAGAATTCGTTCAATAATGAGCCCGATAATCTGTCGCGTGCGGCTCAACAACCAGAGGTTGCACCGGTTATACCATAGGATAATGTTCCAATTCACACGACAGTTGGGGATCTAAGGTCCATCATAGGCACGATGTGTCGGGAATTTCTGAACGGGGGAAGGGCTGATCAATCGCCTGTAGATCAACCAGCAGTTCATGGGAGACCTGAAATACCATCTTCGAACATCCAGAGGGAGAACAGTGTACTGCGATCTATATCGCATGCGCCAGTAACAAACCCTCCTCGGGGTATACCATCGAGAATCAATGCTCGATCAGAAATTCCGCGGAAATCAGTACATGATGTGGAAGATTCAATAGTAGGGGAGAGCCACCCTTCTGGTGCTGTCAGGAACAAAAAATCGACCTACAAAAGGGTTACTGATGTTGAACTGGAAAAAATAGTGCAAGAGAGAGTGGCTAAGGAGTTGGAGAAGGAAGGTACATTGATAGGAATTCCTCGCGGTAATTGTGCTGACAGGCGAGCGGGAAATGTTCTGAATAGAGAGAGTCCGCGAGACAGGGAGGTTTCAAATAGTATCATGCGTTGTTCGCCGTTTTGTCAAGAAATACGCGAAGCTCGAAACGCGGAAACTGTACCGACCAGGCTCCCACAGTATAACGGGACTACCGACCCCGGGGAACACATTAACAGCTTTATTAATGTGATGAACTTGTACGGACATTCTGAGGACTTTTGTTGCAAGATCATGGTTACTACCTTTGAGGGAATTGCAGTTGCCACCTAACTCCGTATTTTCCTTCGAGGAATTTTGCGATAAATTAAAACATCAATTTGCTAGTCAAAGGAAACCGAGGTTACCAGCAAATCATTTGGGAACTGTAAAACAATTTGAAGGAGAAACTTTGAGACAATGGTTAGCAAGGTTCAGTATCGAACTTCTCAAAGTTGACACTCCGCAGATTGAATATCTGTCCTCATTTATGTTCGAACTAACAAGAAGCACTCAGTTCGGGAACGCCTTGTGTAGAAAACAGCCGAAATCTTTTGAGCGAATTATGGAAATCGCTGAGAAATACATGATTCAGGAAGAGATGAATAAGCTGAAAAGCTCGCATACTATGAAACTTCCTCTAAACAAGAAACAGGATCGGGCTCCTATCCCAAAGCCCGGTGATTACAGAGGATCGAACAGAGGGTCTGTTTGGCAACGAATCAACACCTATAAACCACATATGCCGCCCCAAGGGTCGAATTCCTATGGACCTACCTATGAACGAGCTCGACCTTCTAGAGCGGGAAAAATTCAGTTTACCGAACTTAACAGTTCAAAGGAAGAGATGTAAACTGTGCTAGAAGAAGGAAATTTGATTCCCGAGGCTCAAAGAATCACGCAGGCTAGGCCAGGTACGTTGGGTTACGACCAATACTGTCGATACCACCGGGCTCGGGGGGCACAGCACCGAAAACTGTTACCAACTGAAAGTTGAAATAGAGAAGCTAATTGCACAAGGAAAACTCAAAGAATTTGTCATAACTATAACAATCGTTATAGGTCCAGGAGCCCGCGAAAGTTTAATAATCAACAGAAGCAGGGTCGAAATCCGACGGAAGAGCGGTCAAACGGAGTGATAAACATGATTGCTGGCGGACCAGCAGGAGGAGATAGCAGAAATGCTAGAAAATGAACGCTGAGATCGATAAGGGCTGGGGTCTCTACAAAGAGGGAAATTCTATCCTTGGAATTTCCCTCCATGGAAAATCAGGTTGTAAGTTTCAGTGAAGCCGATCGACCCGCGGATGTCAATTGGGATGTAAACGAAGATGATCCGGATTTTTCCATGGTATTGACATTAAAGATTGCCAATTTCGAAGTCAAGAGAGTACTGGTCGATAAGGGAAGCTCGGCAAACATTATCTCTTCGGAAGCTCTCACAAGGATGAATCTTTGTCACCCACATTTGGATAGAGTAACCACTCCTTTGGTTGGTTTTGGGGGATCGGAGATCGTCCCGCTTGGGACCATTCTCTTGAGCACGACTCTGGGAACCAAGCTGAAGAATATAACAAGAATGATCAAATTCCTAGTGGTAGATACGTCATTCGCTTACAATGCCATATTAGGGAGACCAGCTCTAAACATTTTCAAAGCGGTTGTATCTACCTATCACCAATAGATAAAGTTCCCGACCGAGGGAGGAGTAGGGGAAATGAGGAACGACCAATACATGGCCTGGGAATGCTATAATTCATTTTTAAGCATTAAAAAGAAAGTGGAACCCGAACTCTCGATTAAGAGAAAAATAGCGGAATTGGAGCCTGGCGTAAAATCCACAATTCCCGACTGCGAAAAATTACAAGGAAAGAAAGGAAAAAATGTCGACATGAGTGTGCAAGCACCTGGCCACAAAAAAGTAACTCTAGTTCCGGGATCCCCTGAGAAATTCACCAAAATTGGAACAGAGTTAAGCGAGGGCATGGAAACCATGCTCATTGAATTCTTACAGAAAAACGTGGACGTTTTGCCAGGAGCTCAGACGATATAATTGGAATCGACCCGCGGGTGATAACACATTCATTGAATATCAAAGGCAAAACCTGTAAGGCAAAAGAAGCGCAATCATGGTAGCGAAAAGGACAAAATAATCAACGCGGAGGTCGATAGATTACTAGCAGCGGGTCAGATCAGGGAAATAAAGTTCACAGAATGGCTATGTAATGTAGTCCTAGTTTCTAAGGGCGAAAATATCGAAAACAAAGGGAGAATGTGTAATGACTTTACGGATCTAAACAAATTGTGCCCAAGAGATCCTTATCCATTACCTCGGATTGATATGATTGTAGATTCAACCGCGGGGTTTGTATTTTTTAGTATGATGGATGCTTTCCAAGGATTTTATCAGATCTTTATGAATGAAAGAGACCAGGATAAAACAGCGTTCATCACCGAGCGAGGAGTCTACTGCTTCATTGTCATGCCTTTCGGCTTAAGGAATGCGGGCGCAACCTATCAAAGGTTAGTCAATATGATGTTTAAAGATTTGATAGGGGAAATCATGGAAGTTTATGTAGATGACATGCTCGTAAAGAGTATGACGGAGGAGGACCACATCAACCATCTTGATCGATGTTTTGGAATTCTAAGGAAGTATGGAATGAAGTTGAATCCCGCCAAGTGCACTTTTGGCGTGCGATCGGGAAAATTCCTCGGATATCTCGTCCATGAAAGAGGCATCGAAGCCAATCCCGAAAAGATTCGAGCAATTACCAATCTACATCCACCAACAAAGCTCTCAGATGTTCAAAGCCTGATTGGGAAGATTATCTCATTAAATAGATTCATCTCACGATCTGCTGACAAGAGTTTACCATTCTTCAAACTGTTGCGTAAATCTAAGAACTTCGAGTGGAATGAAGAATGCGATAAGGCTTTCGAAGACCTGAAAGCATACTTAACCTCACCACCAATGTTGGCCAAGCCATCCGATGGAGAACCTCTATATTTATACATAGCAGTGTCGGAAGAGGCTATTAGCTCGGTCTTGGTGAAGCTCGATAAATCTAAGCATAAGCCAGTGTACTATTTGAGCAAGGTATTGCAGGGTGCGGAGAAAAATTACTTGAAGATTGAGAAATTCGCGCTTGCCTTGATGGTAGCTGCGCGAAGGTTAAGGCCTTATTTTCAAACATACAAGATCATCGTCTTAACGAATCAGCCTCTAAGACAGGTCCTGTCAATGCGTGAAGCATCCGGCAGATTGATAAAATGGGCGGTCGAGCTGGGTCAGTTCGAGATCGAATATCAACCACGAGTTGCGATAAAGGCACAGGTATTGGCTGACTTCATAGTCGAGTCAACAGGCATATTGAATGCGGAAGAAAGGGCGATCTCCGAGGGTAAGAATGGTCGAGAAAGCAGAAGATCAGGTATGGCTGATGCACGTGGATGGTTCCTCGACTAGGGAAGGAGGTGGAGCAGGAATTCATTTTCAAGGACCCAATGGTGAGGACTTGAGTTATGCTATCACTTTGGACTTCGTTGTTACAAACAACGAAGCGGAGTATGAAGCGCTAATCGCTGGATTGGAAATGGCCATAAAGGCAAAGGTAAAATCAATTGTTATATTAACAGATTCTGAACTCGTTCATAGACAGGTGAAAGGCACTTACTAGGCCAGGGAGTTCAATATGATCAAATATTTGAACAAAACAAAAAAGTTGATCTCTGAGTTCGACAAGTTTGATATTCAGCCCATACCAAGGGAGGAAAATATTTGGGCAGATCTATTATCGAAGTTCACAGGACTTGCTGATGGGAAGAATGAAAGGATAATCACATGGTTATTATCGAATACATCTGCTATCGAACTAGATGTGATTCCCTCAGTCGACATCATGGAAATCGATGAGCCTAGGATTTCCTGGATCGACCCTCTTATTGCTTATCTCAGAGAAGGGAAGCTCCCAGAAAACTCAAACGAAGCTCGAAGGATCAAATACCGAGCGCCATCGTTCACTCTAGTTGACAATCAACTCTATAAAAGATCTTCTTCTGGAATTTTATTGAAATGTATTTCCGAAATGCACTATAATGCTATTTTAAAAGAAGTTCACGAGGGAGAGGCATGAAGTCATTGCGGTGCTCGAGCATTAGCTCTTAAATGTTCGAGGTCAGGATATTATTGGCCTACTCTTTTTTCTGATTATGTTGATTATGTGAAGAAATGCCACCATTGTCAAATTCATTCGAATTTGATCCATCAACCGGCCGAACATATGCACTCAATTCCGATCTGTTGGCCTTTTGACAAATGGGGCATCGATATTGTGGGGCCCTTTCCAACAGCAAGAGCTCGGAAAAATTACGTATTGGTTGCGGTAGAATATTTCAGCAAATGGGTCGAATGCGTTGCTCTGACAAAGATTACTCAGTTCCAAGTTATAAATTTCTTGTGGAAAAATATTGTCTGCAGGTTCGGAATTCCCAGGATTTTGATATCTGATAACGAAACGTAGTTCGCCGAAGAAGGATCACAGAGTGGTGCGAAAAATTCGGAATACAGCAGAATTTCGCATCAGTGGGGCATCCTCAAGCTAATGGACAAACTGAAGTCGTGAACAGAGAGATCGTTCGATCTCTAGAAAAACGTCTATCTGAGGCAAAAGGAAAATGGCTCGACGAACTGCCAGGGGTATTGTGGGCCAATAGGACTACTGTTAAAGCTGCAACAGGAGAAACTCCATTCAGTCTGGTCTATGGATCAGAAGCTGTTATTCCAGTCGAGAACCTCGTACCTTCTCCCAGGGTCGAATTTTATGATCCCGAGGAAAACCAATCTCTAAGGGAAATGGAAGTTGATCACGCAGATGGTCGGAGGGACCGAGCAAGGTTGAAAGTTCAATCCACCATGTCCAGCATGGAAAAATCCTATAATCGAGACGTTCGAATCCGAACATTCAAAGTGGGAGATTTAGTGCTCAAGAAGGTAGAAGTATCAAAGCATGTCGGAAAACTTCAACCTAACTAGGATGGCCCCTTTGTGGTCGTTGAGGTTGGAAAGAAAGGTTCATACAAAATTGCTCATCCTAATGGAGAGGTCCTACCTCGAGCCTGGAATGCCGTTAATTTGAGGAGATATTATGGAAGATGAAGATGAATAGTTAATATTCTAGGCTATTACTATTTAGGCATCTCGTTCTGTTTCTTTGTTTCTCGCAATTAAGAAAACTATATGATCAACGAAAGTTTATTTCGAATTAAGTTGTTTATTCAATGGAAGTTCATTTCATCAAAATCATCATTTATTCGTCATATTCTGGATATTCTCGATCTTCATTCATTTATTAGCAATCTCTATTGTTCTCCATCAACTATTAAATGGGTGAAAGTTGTTGCTATGACCCACGGGCTAAAAATGCTCTGAAACGACTAAGGGTGAAAGCCGTTGCTATGCCCCTTAGATCGAAATTATCAAATGGGTGAAAGTTGTTGCTATGACCCACGGGCTAAAAATGCTCTGAAACGACTAAGGGTGAAAGCCGTTGCTATGCCCCTTAGATCGAAATTATCAAATGGGTGAAAGCTGTTGCTATGACTCTCGGGCTAAAATTGCTCTGAAACGACTAAGGGTGAAAGTCGTTGCTACGCCCCTTAGATCGAAATTTTTAAATGGGTGAAAGTTGTTGCTATGACCCTCGGGCTAAAAATGCTCTGAAACGACTAAGGGTGAAAGCCGTTGCTATGTCCCTTAGATCGAAATTGTTAAATGGGTGAAAGTTGTTGCTATGACCCTCGGGCTAAAAATGCTCTGAAACGACTAAGGGTGAAAGCCGTTGCTATGCCCCTTAGATCGAAAATTATAATCAAGATCGATTGAAATTCTATCACATCTCTTCTGCGTGATTGTTGATTTAAAGGTCAAGAATATTACTCGAGCAAAGAAAAATATTTCTTCTAACTTGGGGAATCCCCAAGAATTCAGTGTTCAACAAAGAGTATCATTTGAAAGCTATTTTATGAAGCTACAAGACCATGAATCATTAGATGACGAGAATAAAAGTTCATTTCTGTTAAAAGTTTTCGATTTGCATCATAAATTAACGAGATCGTGGAGCGACAAAATTGCAGAAGATCGAAGTCACTATCCGTTAAAATAAAGATAGAAAAAGAGAATTATAAAGATAGACAATTGCATTTAGAAGCTGTTTGAACAATTACAAATGATTCATCGAAATACAGAGATAAAGATACAACAAAGGAGACTCAAATTCGAAAACGTTACATTCGTTCCTATTCTACTACAAATGCTACAAATAAGCTGGAAGTCTTCGAAGCCAAATAAAAAAAAAAACAGGGGAACAAAGTCGGAGCTTGCCTCCCGGAATCGTAGTAAATTCGAGACCTCCGTCCAATAAACCAGCGGCGAGAAAACAGTTTTCCAGCATTCTTGCTACCGGATCCCCGCTAGCTCTCCAAGACTATTATCCGGTCAAGGAAAGATGGATGCATATCTAGTCCACTAACCGACCGGATGAAACGATAGGGTATCGGAATTCTAACCCGTCTCAGGAGTGATGAATCCAAAGAAGCAGGTCGCCTGCCGGTACCCTAGTCGCAATCCTTTTTGCCTGTCGATACCCTAGTCGAAAATGTTTCCCATATAAGGACGCTGAGGAGGTCGAGAAAGAAAGTTCGAATTCGAATCTCGAACACCTTAATCGCAGAAATCAAGTGGAACATGAAGTTGATCGATGGGAGTAAAAACACAACCATGCCGATCGAACAAAACATTTACAGACAAGTAAAAATATGAAGGTAATTTTGGAACTATATATAGGGGGAGGAATTTAGCATCAACGGTGTAGATCTGGTGGGATGAATGGCCACGATACGAGCATTAAACGCTCTGCCGTCCCACATACCAAAAAAAAAAAAAAAAAAAAAGATGGAAGAAAGAACAACAGTTCGACAATATTACCGTTACAACAAGCTTATGTTACAACAAAGAAAAATCTTAGCAAGCTTATGTTACAATTGAGGAAAATCTTAATACAACTAAACGAAATTATTCTCGGAAAGGATTTTTCGAACTTCAGCACTGCGGTCAGCATACCCGTGGGTATAAGCTTCCCTCTCCCGAAGCTCGGAGCTTTTCTTCTCACAATCGTAGATATTTTTTAGTCTCTCTAATTCCGAGCTCAACTCATTCCGAGACAGTTTCTCCTTAAGAAATCTATTAGTCTCCAGTGCATGATCCAGCTCAACCTTCTTCCTGGCCAGCTCGAGAGTAGTAATAGCTCGTTGTTCGATCTCACGCTTTGCCAACACATAGAGACCAGAGAACTCTTCGCCAGCCTGAACTTATGAGAAGACATATCAAGGCTAAAAATAAAGAAACTAGAAAATCAGGATAAGGAAATTAGCAAGAATTACCCGGGTAAGAAAATCCGACCCAGACTGAAACAAGAATGAAGAATATTCTATGTTTGATAGAATTGCCTAGGAGATAGAAATATTGGCCCGAAGAAGGCTCGGAGCGGATTTCTCATGTGGAACTTTATCGAAATGAATTATATCCCTCTTAAAGGGAGAAACGCCAGAAGGAAACAATAAATTGAAAGACTCAGCAGCTTCCGAAGGCACGGACCGAACAGGAAAAGATGCGCGCACAGATACATCCTCTCCAAAAGAAACCTTTTTAATTTTCTTGTTTGAGCCTTTGGTTTTCAAGCACGAAGAAAGGGCGACAGTCGAAGATTTACCTCCTCCATGGAAGGTCAGCTCGTCGGGAGTAATGGACTTAACCGGAGCTTGTCTCTTTTTCATTATGTTTCTACTATCATTGGGTTTGGGGAAAGGCACGAAAGGAATTACAGAAACGTTCGAATTTTCATTCATCTCTTGTTTTTCGGATAATTATTCAACCGTAACAATCTCCCAAAGCTTCGATCACTGTGTATGATGTTATCGTAAAGACAAGGTAAAATAGCCTTAGTATTTATAAGAGACACGACATCATGCGAATTACAATAATTGGTAAGTCACCACTCCCATGAAAGATTCGATGACGCAACCAAGTATGCAAGAATGACGTTATAAAGTTCAACAAAATGATCAAATAAGCAATAAATTAAGCATGGCACTAAGGAAAAGATGTAAGTTCGAGCATCCAACAGATAGAAAAAAGCAGGAGACTATAAAAACAAATTTACAATTACAATAGTTCGCTAAGTAAATCCTATTACATGATAATCATTAACGGCTGGATTCCTTCACACCAGAACCATGGTCCGATCTCTCTTGTTCTTTCCCTTCACTAGAATCGCTTCCCGAGCTATCAGAATCATCACTACTCGAGCTGCTCCCTTCTTCATCATTACCTTGCACGTCAGCTGCAGATTTACTCGGATTGGAAGACGGAGTGCCTTGCTCTCCCTGATCGCGGGAATCCCCTTCAATATCCACATCTTCATCCTCAGATTGAGCTTCGAGCACATCAGAATTTGGCATCGGCACTCCAAATTCATCAAGAAATGGAGCGAACTCGTGGTCGGCTAAGTCTTCAAGCTTGGGAGGAAGAGAAGAAGCCTTATAATCTTTCCCGAAAATGTTCTTATAAGGATCCAAGTAAGGAAGATAATCGTCAAGGGCGCCTTGAATCCTTCCAGCTGAGAGGAGATGCTGAATTCCTTTATAATAGAAAGCTTGATTAATTTCACCCGACCGCAAGCGAACTAAGGCGTCAAGAAAGGGTGACTCTAAAAATTCTCTTATGGCGGGAAGTCTGCCCTCTTCTCGGCCTCGAGCATAGGCCTGTTCGGATAATTCCTTAGCTTGCTCAAGATCCGATCTCAATTTGGTTACCTCTTCCTCGAGGGCCCTCTTTCCGTCAAGGCCCTTCTTAACTTCCTCGAGCTCCTTTTCGACCTCAGATAACATGGTCGTAGTATCCCTCAACTGATCAGCCTTGGTAGCCTCCGCCGTAAGGACATTGTGAAGGGCACTCTGAGCCATTTGAGATTCCTCATTTAAGGTGGCCAGTCGGTAAGCTTGATGACTGAACAAGTCTCCGACCTAGAGAAGAAATTAAACATTAAAGGCGAAGCAAAGATTTTAAGGAAAAGTTAGTATTTGTGAAAAACTTATATACCTTTTGCAGAGCATAGGCATAATCACCCGCGAGCTCGAAATCGCTTTTAAGAAACAGCGCGGTATTATCATCCTTAAATCTCCCTGCTATGAACATCCGAAGAGACTTATCCACCGCATGTTCCCCGTCTGTGCCCAAATCAGACTCGATGGTCCCATTTTCCGGGAATACAGCGGCCCTTGGTCCCTGGAGATGGTCCTCTATGAAATCAGCCAGGTCCGGCTCGGAATGACCTTCCCGACAGCGGATCGGATCCGGTCCTCGACCAAAAGGCTTCACCCTTCTAGAAGACTCGGGGGCATCACTACTTCTCTTACGAGCCATTCTTGCTTCCAGTATCTCCTGAGCTCGGACCTCTTGTAGGGTATAATGGCTGAATCCCGCCTCGTTCGGATTAGAAGAGCTGGTTGGAAAAATGGATCGGAGATCGAAAGCTTGAGATTGAGAAGTTCCCTCGGTCGCAGAATGAGGGTGGGAAGTTCCCGCAATGGCAGTTTGGGAAAAAGTCACCACAGCGTTCGGAACCACGGCGGTATCGACCCCCGGAGCGGATTTTACTACCTTACGGGAAACCTTCGATGTTTGGCGACGAGGTCGACCTTGGATACCCTTCGAAAAGGAAGCAACGATCGGACCGGCTATCGATGTTCGGAACTTATCAACGATCCCAGCTGAGGAATAAAAGGGAATTAGCTATAGCCGTAAAAAGATAAATCAAGATAATTCGACGCACCTAATGTGGAGGGGGCATTGGCAGGATCGATTGAAGCTTTTCCATAATCGATTGGAAGGGTAGGAAAAGAGCACGTGTTGAGCTCAGCTAATCGCAAAACAGCCTCCTGGGTCATTAAAGGAGTCTGATGAGGATCGGCTCGAAGGGATTGCAAGAATTCGTCTGAGATCTGATGAATCATGTCTCCCTTAAGACGTCATTTGCCATAGATCCATGATTTGGCACCAGGCCATTCATGCGGAGTATGCTCGGGATCATCCTCAGAAGGCGGAGAATCTGGACCACGAACAAAAAAGAATTCTTGTTTCCAACCTTTCAAATTGCTACTAACATTGGATGATAAGACCGACGTTTTCGGTCTCTGAGAAAAATATATGTAACCAGCGTTCGAAGCCGTGGAAGAGCTCATTTGAAAAATTCTCCAGAAATTTGGGAAGGCTGCCTTTTTTCCTTTGGCTTTCATCAGCACGCAAAAGGCTATTATAAGCCCGATCGAGTTCGGCAGAATTTGAGAAGGGGTTAGCTGAAACGCTTCCAGAATACTACAGATCAAAGGCGGGAGAGGAATGCGTAGGCCATAGTGGAAATGTTTAGTATAAAAAGCTTGACATCCCTCAGGAGGGTTGGTAACTCGTTGTTCGGGGCTCGAAATGACAACTGAATATCCGTTGCCGATATACTGACCAAACCTCGTCTCCAATTACTCCCGATATTTCTCAGTAAAGGAACAAATGATCTCATCTGCCCTATCCTCGGTCATATTTAACCCTGCACTGGTCGACGGCTCCACCCAGTTGTAGATCGTAACCACAACACTTCCGCCTATTCTATACTTCTTTTGTTCATTCTTCCCTGTAGGAAGGTCGCCATCTTCTTCGACTTCCTCGTCGGAGACTGTCGCCTCGCCCGAGTTATTACCTCTGGTCTCCTCTGATTCAGTATCCGATCCTCCCCCCCTCTCTGTCGGATTCGGAACTGGGAGTTGGGTCTCCTATGTTCTCCATCACGGATGGTCGAACATCCTCAATTTACCCCTCCTCAGGATTATTTTCTCGACCCTCCACTACCAGGGACTTGCCTTTCGAATCTATGGAACTGGACATGTTAATTATGCGAAGATTGGTCGAAAAAGATTGCCAAAGTTCACTTATCGATCTATTTGCTCCGATCTAGGGTTTTCCCTCAGAATTTGTGCTGAACAGCGGCCCGCAATCGAGATGCATATATATAGGGACAAAATGGGAAATTGCAAATCGGTCCCCGAGTAACCGCGACGGTTAAACTCCTCAAGGGTGAACTTGAAGTCATATTTCCAATAATTGCACTTATGACCCCAATACTTTCTAAAATCACAACATTGAAGACCAACATTGCGAAAGATGCATTTATGGGGGCGTCGATTCCGCATTCTGCCACTGATCTATCATATCAAAGTCAAAGGAATAAGGAGATATTGTTAAAAATCGACTAAAGCATCACAATAAGCGACAGTAAGAAGATCCTAACCTGGAAATCCTATACCGACACTAAATGACAAGGGTAATATCATGATGACGCCGTTACATGGTTTCGGAAGTATGTACTCTTTTTCCCTGACTCGGTTTTTATCCCAAAGGGTTTTTCCGAATCAGGTTTTTAATGAGGCATATCCGAAACTTATTCAAAAATGGCTCGTCTCACTCCAGCGTTCAATTTATACTTCTTCGAGTTTAAGCTCCTCTTTACACTCGAGAAGTGGGGGAGTATTAATAAGGGGTAACTTGGACTCAAACATTACTACAGCCTAGTGAGGTCGAAATTCATCATTCTCGATCTCATGAGCATAAATTCGAGCCCAAAGCACAGGAATCCTACGCTGACTCTGCTATGGAAGTTTAGGATCCAAAGTCACTGTTGGGTCGACCTCAGGCCCAGGCCTGTGGGCTGAGTAATACACACCTGTGGGTGGTTCACCTGGTTCCAGGTGTCAGCTATAAATACCCCAAGCATTTATGACGACGACACAACTTCCCAGGTGCTCTTCCTTCGAGGCTTCAGCTCGGAATTACTTAGAAAATATAGTATAGGCTTTCTTATATGTATTTCACCCTCTAGCTTGTACGGCATCCAATAATGCTCGGATAGGACTCTCAATTCCTGTAATCTGTACTCGATCACTCTGAATATAATACTATTGATCTTTTATCTCCATTTACATATATTAGCGCGGCATTTTACACTATCCTTATCGAACTAACGAAATCGCGTAAGATCAAATGTCTTGTTCATGAAACAACAACAAATTCACTTTAAGTGAATCATGCATAATCGTACAAGTCTTGACGATTCATTCGATACCCCGTCTCGATATGAATCTATGACTTGGAACATTTTTGAGATCACGACCTTTGAGACTGTTTCATGATTAATCGCACCCAATACTGAAGTGAATAGTCCCGTAGTCATGAGCGATCTCAGGGTTTCAACCAATCGCTTAAATGTGTTCGCGAAAGATGAAGATGGCCATTTGTTTATATTATGAATTCTCAATAAAATAAACAGTTCGTATTAATTGATAAATCAAAGATTCTTTCATGATAAAATAATGTTCCCTATTACAAGCTATTTTATTGGCTTGCAGGGCACTATCCTATCACAAGGGCCTTTAGGCGATCTTCTTCAGCCTTTTCTGCGGCGTTCCTTTGTCTCTCAGCCTCATCTAATTTCTTCTTTTCAGCCACAGTGATAAAAGGAATCACAACTTTGCTAGTTCTTAGCTTCTTAGCTTCAGGACTTTCCACAGTTTGTATTGGAGTAGCAGCAATAGGAGTAGGATGCAGAAGGAGTGCATCTCCTTCAATAGTTGTGCTAGTCTGCTGTTCTTCTTTATTCTCAGCAGACACTCCAACAGATGAGTCTTCTGCAGGCTTATCAGCAGGCTCTTCAATAATGATTGGAGTCTCTGCTGTTGCTGGTGTCTCTCTTACTTTTTCAGGTGACTCTTCAGAGAAGGTGACCTTTCTCTTTGCCTTAGACTTGGTGATTCTTCTGGAAGGTTTAGGTTTAGGAGGTCCTTTTGCAGAGCTTCTTGTCCTCATTCTTTTTGCAGGTTGAATGGGAACAGCTTCTTCAGATTCTGTCCTTTCAGGAGATGATCCAGTCTCCATCTTCTCAAGTTCTTCAGTAAAATCATCAATTACTTTGTCAGGGATGACAATCTCAGGCAGAGCTGATCCAGCTTCAACAGTAGTGCTTACTTTTTGATCAGCAGACCCACTGGTCTGACCAGTCTTCTTGCTTTTCTTGGTCGGGGCCTTAGCAGCCTTGGCAGGGGCCTTTCTTTTAGAAGTACCTCCACTTCTAATTGGCTCATACAGCTTGATTCCTTGCCAGGATGGGTAGACTTTCCATTTCCCAATGGACATTCCAAACTTAAAAACAGATGACTTAGCAGAATGGCATATTTGACCTTCTTATCACTCAGCAGATCAAATACATGAGCAGCCGAGTTGATTTTCAAACCATAGTAAATACAAATCATTGTATAATACCTTCTCCTGGGTAATCCATCCAAAGAACTAGTGCTGCAGTCCAGTACCTTTGCAATTATGTCAGCGAACCTCTGATACTCATCCTTCAGCTGAGTCTTCATCAGAGTTCCTGTCATCTCCTCTCCTTCCTTGGCACAAATTTGCCAGAATTCCTCCTCTTTCTCAGACCTTAGGTCTGTCACATCGCCTCCTTCGTTTTTCAGCCCATAAACTTCACTCAATACGGCAGCAGATATACAAATTTTCTTTACCCCAACTGTAGCAATCATAGTAGTCTTATCACCGTTGAACTTTGTGGTTCTGTAGAAGTCATCAACATCTTCCAGATACACACGATCCTCATGAGCTTCCAGAACGCGTACCATCGATGATTCCTTGATTTTTGTCATGATTTCCCTCATCAAATCAGTGCCAGTGGAGTAGAATTTGTCATAGCTTAGATATCTTCCCTCAGCAATAGCCATTTTTGAGATTGTGATGTAAACTTGTGAGATTTTGAGAGCTAAAGGAACAGAGAGCTTAGAGAGTTAGAGAATTTTGGGAATTTTGTGTGCGTAAGTCGACTGATCTGTTCAGATCGAATTTTATACGTTTCTTTAGGTTTTGGTTATCATGATTAATGTGAACCGTAAGATTGATCTGACAGTTTTTAAATCGTGTGGGTGAGAATTGCGGACTTCAAATATAAATTAATGTCAGATGAGCGGGAAACTCAATCGGTACTTATCTGTTACTTATAAAAGCGTGTTTCAAAAGATGCGATTTATGACCATGCTTGTATAATGTATCAGATGAGTAGAGTTTACTTATCTGACAAACGAGTGATCTGTTATCTGATATTACTAGAGAAAGCCGTTAGCTAGTAATCTTCCTCTGCTGTTTGTCAGTCCAGCAAGATAATTTGATCTTCAATCTTCAAGAATTAAGAACATATCTTCTGATAACATAACTTCAACTAACTGTCATCAACAAATTTCATCTTTTAATCAGAAGTACCGCTAGTCTTACACGTTCCCCCTGACTTTAAGAATTCATAAGTTAACTAGTCTGTTGAGAGTTAATCCTTGAATATGGTAATGGATGACTGTGCTGATGAACTTCAGTCTTCTGATAAGTTCCCCCTCATCTTATGCATCCAAATTTAGTAGTCCTAGTTCAGCTCTTAGAGTTGAAAACCTTACTTCACTTAGAGGTTTGGTGAAAATGTCAGCTATCTGATTGTCTGTATGAACATACTCAATCATAACATTCCCTTTTTCCACATGATCTCTAATGAGGTGATGCTTGATCTCAATATGTTTAGTCCTTGAATGACATGTAGTATTATGAGTAAGAGATATTGCACTTGTGTTGTCACAGTAGATTGGAATTCCACTGATCTTGATATTATAGTCTTCTAGTTGATGTTTCAACCATAGTATCTGTGCACAGCAAGCTCCAGCAGCTATATACTCAGCTTCAGCAGTAGATATGGATACTGAAGTTTGTTTCTTACTCATCCATGAGATCAGACGACTACCCAAAAATTGACAAGCACCTGTTGTGCTTTTCCTATCAATTTTGCAGCCGGCAAGGTCTGAATCTGAATATCCAATAAGCTCAAATCCAGATTCTCTAGGATACCACAATCCCAATTCTTGAGTGCCCTTAATATATTTCAGAATTCTCTTGGCAGCTAAGAGATGAGATTCCTTAGGATTTGATTGAAATCTCGCACAAACCCCAACAGAGTACATGATATCAGGTCTGCTGGCTGTTAGATATAACAGTGACCCAATAATGCCTCTGTATTTGGTTATGTCCACTGATTTGCCATCTTTATCTTTATCCAAACGAAGACTAGTAGACATTGGAACAGTAGCAGTAGAGCTAGTTTCCATACCAAATTTCTTAAACAGATCTCTTGTGTATTTTGCTTGGTTGATGAATATTCCATCAGGCAATTGTGTAACTTGCAAACCAAGAAAATAATTGAGTTCACCCATCATGCTCATTTCAAATTTGTTCTGCATGAGCTTGGAGGACTTGTCACACATCTGTTGGTTAGTTGAACCAAAAATAATATCGTCTACATATATTTGCACAATTAATATATGATTCTCCCATTCAATTGTGAACAAGGTCTTGTCTACCTTACCTTTACGAAATCCTTTAATTAAAATAAAATCAGATAGGGTATCATACCATGCTCTTGGAGCCTGTTTCAGTCCATAGAGGGCTTTGTTCAGACGATACACCTTGTTTTCTTGTTGATAAGCTTCAAATCCAGGCGGTTGTTCAACATACACTTCTTCTTGCAATTCTCCATTGAGAAATGCTGACTTCACATCCATCTGATAGACAGTGAAGTTCTTGTAAGCAACATAGGCAAGAAACAGTCTGATTGCTTCAAGTCTTGCTACTGGTGCAAATGTTTCATCAAATTCAATTCCTTCTTCTTGACAATAACCCTTGGCCACTAATCTTGCTTTATTTCTGGTGACAATACCATCTTCATTCATTTTATTTCTAAAAACCCATTTAGTGCCAATTACTCTATGATGACTTGGTCTTGGAACTAAGTACCATACTTCATTCCTTTCAAATTGATTTAACTCTTCTTGCATAGCTTCAATCTGGAAGGAATCACTGAGAGCTTCTTCAACTTGTTTAGACTCTATTTGAGATAGAAAACTGACAAACATAGCATCTTGTGCAGCAACTCTTCTTGTCTTCACTCTATCCAAAGGATCACCAATCACTAACTCTGGTGGGTGATTCCTGAGCCATCTGAGATCAGGTTGCAAATCTGGGTGTTGTCCTCTGTCTTGATCTTGCAACACTACTGTTGGAGTTCCAGTAGTAGTCTGTTGAACAGTCTCTGGTCTGTCAGCTGTTTGTAACTCGTCTGTTAGACAATCAATGATCTGATTTTGAACAGCACTTGAGTTGGCAGCTGAGTTGAGATCATGTAGTATGATGGGAACATATTCTTCATTCTTTCCAACATTCAACTTCTGTAAATCAGTAGACAGATCTTGCTTAGTACTTTGATTCTTTTCAGTAGAGTATCCTACAAAAACAGCTTCATCATCCTTCTCTGCAAATGCAGTAAGGTGATTTTTCCCATTATTTAACACAAAGCATTTACAACCAAAAATTTTTAAGTAATGAATGTTTGGTTTCCGTTGTTCCAAACTTCATATGGAATCTTGTTCTGATTTTTTTTGATCATGCATCTGTTCTGGGTAAAGAAGGATGTATTTGTTGCTTCTGCCCAAAATCTTTGTAGCAGTTTAGCTTCAGCAATCATTGTTCTGACAGCTTCCTTCACTGTTCTGTTTCTCCTTTCAGCAACACCGTTCTGTTGAGGGGTTCTAGTAGCTGAATACACATGATGTATTCCTTTGATATTACAATACTCTTCAACAGTAGAGTTTGTGAACTCTGTCCCTCTATCTGATCTGATCTTCAATATCTTTGTGCTTTTCTCATTCTGGATTAGTTCCATCAGATTAGTAAGATGTTCCTTGGTTTCATTCTTCTTCTTCATGAAGATCACCCAAGTATATCTTGAATAGTCATCCACAACAGCTAGGCAGTATTTCTTTCCACCATTGCTGACTGGATCTATGGGTCCAAATAAGTCCATGTGAAGCAGCTCCAAGATTCTATCAGAAGATTGGTGCTTCTTGCTTTTGAATGATGACTTGATTTGTTTCCCTTTCTGACATGCGTCACAGAGCTTGTCTTTTCTCATGACTGTTTTTGGAATCCCTTCTACCAGATCATTCTTTATCAGTCTATTGATGGTCTTGAAGTTTAAATGATTCATCCTTTTGTGCCACAGCCAACTGACTTCACTTGGTGTTGATGCCACCAAACAAATACTTGAATTCTTGTCAGCAGAATTCCAGTCGACTATGTAGACATTTCCTTGTCGTCTTCCAGATAAAATTACCTTCTTTGTATCAATCTGTTCAACATAGCACTTATCTGTAGAGAAGATGACTGAATATCCTTTGTCACAAAATTGACATATGATCAGCAGGTTGTACTTTAGGCCTTTAACATATGAGACGTCAGATATCTCAATGTTTCCTTTGAGTATTCTTCCTTTAGCTACAATATTGCCTTCTTTGTTGTCTCCAAAAGTAACATTTGGACCATCCACAGCAACAGCATCAGTCAGCTCATGTATGCTTCCACACATGTGCCTTGAACAACCACTGTCTAAGTACCAAATCTTCTCTACTTTACTCCTACTCCTAATCCTAACCTACAAAACAAAAATAAAATTGTATTAGGTACCCTTATTGAGAGGGTCCTGAAGGATTAGTTCCACCTTTGACAACCCAAGATGTTGATGTCTTAGGCTTCTGAGTTGATCTTACGCAAATTCGTAGTATGATCAATATAAAATAAATAATATAATAAACGCTAGGAAACTAGAGAAATATCAAAGTGTATATATATTCCGAACGTTGATATACAAGTTACAAATATTTGGGGTCCTATCCGAGCATTATAGGATGCGGTACAAGCTAGAGGGCGAAATACATTTAAAAGCAATCGAATTAATCTATCCGAGCAGCAGCTTCGAGTGCCGTGCACCTGGGAAAGCGTGTCTGGCGTCATAAATGCAAGTGGTATTTATAGTGAAAAATGATGAGCCAGCTACTCCACCCACAGGGGTATATTTCTCTGGCCCAAGGGCTTGGGCCTCTGATTGGCCCAACAGTAACCTCGACCATGAATACTTAACGGTTGATCGGATTGTAAAAGCCGTGATTCGGACTTGATACTACCTCAGCGAGATCGGGATTCAAATTATTTTTCCCTTGTCTGAGCTTCCCAAGGTAGAGTCCAGAATACCCCTCATCAATACTCCCCCACTTCTCGAGCGCAAAGCGAAGCTCAAGCTCGAAGAAGTTTATTTCAAATGTCATTGATGAGCAAATCATTCTAACGTTTTTATGGATATGCCTCGTTAAAAACCGTATTCGGAAAAACCCATAGGGATAAAAAGCGAATGAGGGAAAAATAGTGCATATCTTGGAAACCACATGATGAACTTGCCTTGACATAGATTTCGTCGTTTAAAGTTTCTTGTCCAGTTCTTGAAATGAATCCTTATTCAAGATGTCTTTTCGCATCGTCCGCCGTGATATTCGCAAATAGCATAGGTATAGGGGCCTAAAATGTGAATATTTGGAAGGTATTCTTATTTGTAATTCAGTCTTCTTTTTACCTTTTATATATATATGTTACTTTGTAGAAAATTACTTTCAGAATCATTTTTACTTGAGATCGGAGCATTGAGATCGCGCACCCTTCTTTTCATTCAATTATACTTATTTATAATGTCTAGTTCGAGAAATTCTAGGGGCAGGGGCATAGTCGGAGAGGATACCGAATCTGATCCTGACTTTAAGCTTATCGATGATTTTGAAGAGGGGGAATTCCACCCCGAGCGCGAAGATGCTAATCAAGTCGAGGATCTCGAAGAGAATGAGGTAGACAAACGCAATATTGGCGATGATGTTTTCGTCAGGACATACAGATCTGAAGTCCCTTCCGGACCAGTTGGTCATAACCGTGCTGAAGTTGGTGCTGAACTAACTTCTTGTATTTTTGTTTAGGAAGACCGTGTTAGTTTGGAGGAAGAGTTCGGAAAATTTCTTCCGGAGGGGTTTTCGATTGTCGTCCCTTCTTATCGTGATCGTGCAACTGCTCCCCCACCTGGATGTCAAGCTTTTTAGGATAAACAATTTTCACACGGGCTGCGCATTCCTTTTATTCCTCTATTAAGAAATATCCTATCTTTTTTCTCTCTCACCCCCGCCCAAATTCTTCCGAATTCTATAGCCTACATCGTTGCATTCAGCGTCCTCATGAAGGCCAAAGGGGAGGAGGCCTCTTTTCGAAACTTCTGGCAGGTATTTCAAATGAGTATGTCTAAAGGTTCCAATGCAGGATTCGTTTCTTTTTCACAAGGGTCGAACCGGCCTGTCCTTTCGACCGTAGCTTTGGACAAGACCAAAGGGTGGAAAAGAAGGTTCTTCTTTGTAAAAGGTCCCGATGTTCGTTCCACTGGCAGTTCGATGAATAGACCATATTGATGGGATGGAGAAGGACCTTGGGTGTACGGTCGTCGTAAGATCAAGGAAAATGTCAATCCAAAATTTTCTGAAGAATTTTTGAAACAACTTCGATCCGATCCTTTTCAAACTATGCTCCTCGTACAAGAAAGGATTCTAAGATTAGCCGGACTAAGCCAATGTAACTATCCTGCACCAGCACTCGCATTCTCTCCTCCCTTGTCCATTCAACCTGCTGGTGGGAGTATTCGATCATTCAGACATATGACCGAGTCAGCCGCTTCATCCCATGCTTTGCCTCCTTTAAGTAAGCTATTAATAATTTTTTTGCTTAATTTTGCTGTGGATTGTGCACGTATTTGCTCGAAGTTATGAATATATCGTCCTTTTCCTTACAGGTCAACTCATCGAGGAGTTCCGAGTGTCCGTCGTTATGTCGGTTGTGACCACTCGCCCCAAAGACACACGAGGCCAGTTCCTACCTCCACCGAAGAGGAGGAAGACAGAACGAGCAACAGGAGCAGATAGTCTGATCATTAATTCAATTGATAACCTTAACGTATATCCAGCTTTGAGAGGGGTTGGGAGCTCGAGCTCCGTAAATCCAGCAGTTCTGGTCCTCTGCGTAGTGTATTCTCGATCGATACTTCTAATCCCTCATCCGCTGGTTATAGTCAATATTCCTGGACCCGAATTCTAGGCAAACAAGAACACGAGAGACGTATGAATCAGATACAGTACTCCAAAGACCCGGGTCCTTCGAGAAGAGAAAAACCATTCGAAAGTAATTCAGATTCAGTTCCATGTCGACCAGGCAGATCGGAGCCGGTCGTGGCTGACTTTATGAATGACCATTTCCGCGGGTGTAGAGCTGCTGGTTATCCAGAGGAAGGGCCTGTTTCATCCGACCTTGGACAAGATGGCGAGAATGAGTTTGACAAGGCCACTCGGATTTTTATGGCCAGACGTTTTAGACGAGATCTTCTTGATCACACCGTTAAAAGTGACTTTGAAGTCCTAAGTAACTTTTCTCGATCATACCAGGAGGTAAAAATCGTTTCTAGATCTGAATTTCCCATTTGATTTGTTAGTTGAAAAACTAATACCACTTTATTCGTAGGCCGGGGATTACTTTGCACTTCAGACATATCGTTTGTCTTTGTTAGAACAAGAGTCGCAAGAGGCTCATAACGCGCTCGCACAGGCATCGTCCGAAAATAGAACTCTTCGAGCCCAATTGGAGGACGTCACAAGCAAATTATCTGCTAATGTCGAGAATTGTCGAAGGTGAAGGAGCAGTTGGAGGTCGCCAATAAGAAATATACCATATCCGTGGAGGAGGACTTGTTGTCCACTGTTAAGGAGAAAAGTGCCCTCGAGGAAGAACTCAAGAAGGTGAAGATTGAACTTGAGCAAGCTAAGCACGATTCCGAGCGAGCATATGCGCAAGGCCGGGAAGAGGCCATAATTCCAGCTATCCAAGAATTCTTGCAGTCCCCTGTGCTGGACCCCTTGATTCAGAAAAGGATGGGCGGGTTTCTTCTAACGATTTTCTATAAGGGGGTTCAACAGCTAATTTCGGCCAAGAGGATCCCGAACAAAATGTACGAATATCTCAATACATGAACCCTTATAAGAATGCAAGAGGGGAGGATTATAAAGCTTCTTCCTTGCCAAAGGCAAATACTAATTGGCAGGACCACCATTTTGCCCCCTTTGTCGAGGAGTTTGGTTTTCCATGCCGAACCCTGATGATCTTGAGTTGTCCGATGATGACCCTGAACCTTCCTTAGGAGGCGAGTCGAATGGTGATCCTAACGATCGTTCTTGTAGTTGAGTACGGCCTTCCGCATTGATTCAGGCAATAGATCTGCTTCTTCGAAGGGAATCAATTAATTGTTCGAAAACTAGAGGTCTAATGTTTATAACAGTTATGTAATAGGGATAGTATTTCTATCGTAGTGTCATCTTTCAGCGATTTCTTTTATAACCTGTATATCTTTCTTATCTTGTAGAGACTAATACTTGAATGAATTTTGTTGTTTACGATCGAATTTTATCGTCCCCTTTTCTTGGGTTTCTTAAAAGTCGCGACGGTTCAATCATTGCCGAAATAAGATGTCGCTTCTATAAATATCTAGGCCGTTCCAAATCATTCATCTATCATTCTTAATTACTGAGATCGGAGCTTTTACGCTTAATATTAATTTTCGAGCTTTCAAATTTACTTTTTCGCTTGCAATGGATCAGATATTGGGTAAGCCTATCAATCCCAAATTGTTGTTGGGCGGCACCAAGAGCAAAGGTCCATCTAAAGACCAGAAATCAACCAAAGAAAATAAGCTTTCCAAGGCTTCCCCAAAAACAATTGTGACTTCCCCCAAGACTTCCAAGGGTGGGGGACTAAAAAGGAGAAACAGGCTCTAGCAAAACATTCCAAAGTTAGCCAATCGATTTTGGACGAGGAACTTGATGAGGACCAGGCAAAAGGCATTATCTCTTTCTTCCAATAAAAGGCCTTATTCTGACATAATCACCCCTACCGAGACCCTGCAGGACCTTGTTGCTGGGAATGAAGGTTCCCCAACGGGAGTTCTGGGTAAGAAACCTAAACTGGACCCTACTGGAGATGGCTCTTTATCTTCTCGAGCATCTGTCGAGCCTTCAAAGCTTGAAACTGAGCCTTCGCAGAATGAGACTGAGCCCTTGAAGATTTTAAATTCTTCTGACCCTTATACTTCTGGATCTCCTCCTCGAGGGTCGAAAGATGAGTCTGCTCGAGAAGTGGAGCTCGAAAATTCTGTTGAGAATTCGTCGAAGGCCGATCCTCCTATTGTTGAAGCCGAAGCGTCTAAAGGAAAAAGTCCCTCGGAGTTGTTTCAGTCTGGATCAAATTTTTTGTCTCAGGTTCTCCTTTCTACTCTCTCTCTCTCTCTCTTTTTTTTTTTTTTTTTTGAGAGAGAACTAACATTTTCAACTATGGGCTAGGGAAGTCTTCCTTGAATTGAAGTTGTTGGCTGAGCGGGAGTTGAGTCAGTGTGCTGTTATCAGCCTCGAGCTGGAGAAGAAGAATGGTGAGTTGAGCCGTGTTCTCGAGGAAAAAATGGCTTTAGAGAAAGAGAAGGCTGATAAAGTACTGTACAGGGAGAAGAGCTCTTTCAGCAAATGAACAAGGAGCTTGAGACGCTCAAAGGGCTCTACGAGCAGGAGAAGAAGGACTCTGCCCTTCGCGAAAAAGAGGCTTATGATCGTGGTTATGCAGCCTGTGGTGCTAAGCTTCGAAAGGCTCTTCAAGATCATAACTTAGTGTAACTTTTTTTCAGAACAGTGTTGTTGTAACCTTATTTTACTTTACTTGGTTGTGTTGCATTCTGAATAATTTTCTTTGTTTCTGCTCTTTATCTTCGAATTCGGCTGATGTATTTGGCCTTGTGCCTTTTGAAATTGTTATGCCCTTCTGTGATGCTTGGCTTCTTGTTTAAATTTTTGCTATTGTCAAAGTTTGATCCTTGCAGTTAGAATGTTACTGGATTACCGTCGTCGTACAAATATTTTATCTCCGAGCAATAATTCTTTGATAGCATAGCTCCCCTATTCTTGAGTTTGAAATAATATTTTCTAACCAATCAGTCCCTTATTTTTCGGGAAGCGGAACGGTCGGCGCATTTATCGCTCGTATCGCGACCGTTCCTTATGATAAATCTTAGCCGTCAACGTATATTTCCTTCTCCTATAAATACTCTAGAATGGTTCTCGTTTTTACCATTGTACTTTTACTCTTCTGTAAAAATTCGTTCGAATCTTGCACTCGAGTGACTTCTTTTTCTAATGATCGATTGTTTTTGTCTAGTAATGACGTCCCGTATTCGAATTCGATCCCCAATAATTATGTTCGAGATCCGTATTTGAACTCTTTTCCTCGATTTCCTTATTTCCAAATAAGATTTAACTTCACTGGGATATCGATAGACGAAAAAGAACTCGGTGGGCGCCAATTGATCTTACGCAAATTCGTAGTATGATCAATATAAAATAAATAATATAATAAACGCTAGGAAACTAGAGAAATATCAAAGTGTATATATATTCCGAACGTTGACATACAAGTTGCAAATATTTGGGGTCCTATCCGAGCATTATAGGATGCCGTACAAGCTAGAGGGCGAAATACATTTAAAAGCAATTGAATTAATCTATCCGAGCAGCAGCTTCGAGTGGCGTGCACCTGGGAAAGCGTGTCTGGCGTCATAAATGCAAGTGGTATTTATAGTGAAAAATGATGAGCCAACTACTCCACCCACAGGGATATATTTCTCTGGCCCAAGGGCTTGGGCCTCTGATTAGCCCAACAATAACCTTGTCCATGAATACTTAACGGTTGATCGGATTGTAAAAGCCGTGATTCGGACTTGATACTACCTCAGCGAGGTCGGGATTCAAATTCTTTTTCCCTTGTCTGAGCTTCCCAAGGTAGAGTCCAGAATACCCCTCATCATGAGTTTTGACAGGAGCACGAACAGTTTTATCATTATCATATTCAGCAGATAAGTCAGGTTGATGATCAGTATGATAAGGAAAATGTTCGTAAGCAGGGTAAGGTTCATGATAAGCAGGGTATGCATGCATTGGATGAGCAGGATAAGGTGCATAGTAAGTAGGAAATTGAGGTGCATGATACATAGGAGGATATGCAGCAGGTTGCACATAATAAGACTCATTTCCATACCAAGCATTTTGATTTTTCTTATTCTTATGCTTCTTTGGTTTACTAGATGCTTGCTCATTAACAGACGACTTAGTTTACCACTAGTCTGATTCAATTTAGCTTTATCAGCAGACTTCTTAGGACTCTGCTGTTTGGTCTTACTAGTCTGTTTATCTACACTAGGCTCTTTGCTCTTTTTAGCCTTAGGAGTTTTTGTCTCCTTTAACACTTTCTCAGGTGAAGCAGGTTTAGCAGTTTGAACATACAGAGTGACCTTACTATTGTCAGCAGATATAAATTTTTCAGTATGATTCAATTCTATCTTATCCTGATCTAAAGGCATCTTCTGTTTACTGGACATATGAGTGGATGCAACAGATGATTTCTCATGAGACTCAATAACTTTTTCAAGTTCCAAGATTTTTCCTTTATAAACTTCACATTCAGCTTTCAGATATTCATGTTCTTGCTCAAGCTTTTTATATTCAACTGATTTGATGAGGGGTAATTTGGATCCCCTATCCTTGCTGGCTCGATGTGGATCGAACAGCACCAGTTTCCGTCCCCTGAAGTGCCGAACCGAGTCGGGGTATATAGTGGACTGTCCCGAGCCAACAAAGAGAATCCGAGGTCGAATGTCACTATTGCCCAGGCCCAAGCCAGCGGACCAGCAAAGTACTCTTGAAAATATGTACGAAAGCCCATTATCTCAGCTATAAATACCCCTAGCATTTATTACAAACACAACTTCCCAGGTGCTCTTCCTTCGAGACTGCTGCTCGGACTTACTTGGGATAACAGGATAGGCTAGCTTGTATGTATTTCACCCTCTGGCTTGTACGGCATCCAGTAATGCTCGAATAGGACTCTCGATACTTGTAATTTGTACTCAATCATCTCGAATACAAATATTATTGATCTTTTCCTTCTATTTATTAGCATTTATACCGCATCACATACTGTCTTGATCGAACACACGAAAACGCGTAAGATCAATTGGCGCCCACCGTGGGGCCTTATTCGAGTATTAGATCGAAATATGCCTAACGAGGAGAAATACGTGTGTCAGAGGAGAGCCTTCCCATGTAGCAGGAGCACATAATTCTGTCGACAATGAGCTCGACAATCTGTCGCGTGCGACTTACTAATCAGGAGCTCCACCATTTATTTTCCAGGATATCCTCCGACCAGTGCATTCGTCAAATTAAGGTCGAAGATAAGACCTATGGGTGAATTTCAGACCTTTAGATTGCTGATTCTGTTCTGTGATTGTCTAGTTCATTATTTCCTTGGATTTATTTTCCACAAATGATCAATTCTCTATTCGTAAGTGAATAAGAAGCTTCACAGATATCTTCCTCAACTAACTAACACAGAAATAGTCCAATCAGCTTGATCATCAGTTAACGACGAAAGGTTATGAGAGTCTATGGAGCTACAGGTTATTAATGCTCGGAATTTATTTTTCCGATCATCATATTTACTAATCTCAGATTGGGATAGATCTGATTTCATTCCTTTACTCGACGACGATTTCTAAATGGATCCTGCAATCGAATATTAGTAAACGTCCGTTGATACAATGGCAACAGGTCATATAAATTCTCGAAATTGCAACCGAGGGTGAGCTACCGTTCGATCGCTAAAAGAAACTTATGGTCCCGAAGGGAAAAGATAGATAATCTCATGATAGCTACAAGTTCCAACGAGTCTTACTCATATTTGACCGAAGAAATTGAAAAGACATAAAAAGAAAATAATGAAATTCGATCAGAAAACAAAGTTTTATTACTGATATTCTTCAAATAAGTTACAAGCGAAGCCTCGGATATAATATTAAAACTCGAGCTCAAGAGATACAGTACAATCACTCCTACCCTACTACAAATTCTACGAGTAATTCTACCCTGTTATATATCCGGTCATCATTCCTTTTAGATCGCTCCAGATGCAGAACTCAGCAGTGATTCTTCATGGCCATCACTAGCCATGGGTCGCACATCCGTCTTCATACGAGATAAAAGCCGGATCGGAGCTCCTCTCCAGGGTTTCAAACCGACCTTAGATCTTCATCCGTAAACAATGATTGTCGTGCTCAATCATTATCTACAGCCTAATCCGACCCGGAGCAGCGGGGAGCTATCTCAGCGGAGGTACTTCAAATGAACTCGAAGGAACTATACTTCAAGAAAGCCCTCGAGGAAGCTGGTGCTCCAGATTTAAAGAACTCCTCTGAGACTAACCGGCTGCCCGATCAGATACTACGCCAGAAAACCGGAATTCTAACCCGCCCCAAATAAGGTATATCTAAGAAAACGGGTTGCCTGCCGGTATTCTAGGCGCAATTTCTATTGCCTGTCGATATTCTAAGCGAAAAAGATTGCACCAAAGGAACCAGGATCGAAAAACAGGGTTCGAATTCTAATCTCAAACTCCTTTATCTTGAAGATAATATGAGTCAAATCTAAAACTCGATCCATGGAGATCGGAGGAAACATAAAGGGAGAAGTGAGGAATGTCGTATAGATAAGTGGACCTATTTATAGCAGTGAGGGATTTTCAACCAACTGCCCAGATAACAGATAGCGAACGGTTAGGGTTTACATAATATATGAACTGACCGATACGCTTCCCAAGAAATAGGGTCCTGTTTGGTTGGGAGGACGTACGGTCTAACGGTGCGAAAAGAGGGACTCATTCGAAAGGTTCGTTCGAACAAATTTTTGCTTATTACCCTATTCGAAGAACGGCACCGGGATCAGGAACACTCGTCTAAAATTCAACTGTGGTGCACATGATATTCTAAAAATGATTTTTACAACCAACTAATGATATTCCAGTTGAAGGAGCTATGATCGATCTACTCGAACAAAACTCTCGAATTGAAAAGTTCAACAATTTTGGAAATTCGACAATTCCAATGATCAGTCGCTACAAGTTCCTTATTGATTTTAGATCTATCAAAGTATTTGCTTGTTACTCACTCAAGAGTGCGGTATTCGGTTATTTTCTTATTTATTTTAGGTGTTCGAGATCGAATTATCGAAAACAAGAACTTTTCTGGTTAGGCTTTACTTTGTCAACAAGGAAAAGAGAAAAAGGCATTTATGAATATTATTACAAAGATACAAGAGTTCAAGGGAAAAATAAGGGAGATACATTTCAAGCATAGCGCAAGCTAATATGTTACATAAGAACCCCATTACATTCTACAATCCTATGAAATTTTCGGTCTCCTCTCCTATCGTTTATTCAAAGATACTTAGCTCCGAGCATGGAATCTCCTTTGGACCCGCAGGCTTTTATCTTTATTTACGACCCTCCGAAGACGAAGGGGGAACGCACAGTTTGTAGGGTAACTGTATTCTTCGTCGATTCTCTCCCCAGTATGTCTTCCTAAATGCATTGTAGCAACAGGTCCCTAATCGAAGACCTGCGGGATAACCTGCGGACTACATAGTTCTGGCTTATTGGCCTTCCAGATGGAAATTCTATTTGCCTGTCGATATTCTAAGCGAGGTCGGGATAGTTTTCTTCCGCTCGAAGATTGTTCCGCTTAAAGATTGTTCGAAGTCCGAACTCAAATAGTTGAATTATTTGAATAATGATCTTGATCACCATGATCGGACGAATAAAATGCCAGTACGACGAATGAGACAGTTTCAAAGTTACGACGGCCATTTATAGCGAAAATTAAAAGGAATCCAACGACAGCTAATCCGCGAAGTAAATGGATGAGATTTGTTGACCGTTGCAATTCCCGGCAAATGAGAAACCGTTTGGAAGAAATCAAACTTACCAAGATTTGAAACATATACACAACATCAAAGAACAAAGGGCATTAGGTCAAACAAAACAAGAACCTCGCAAAGAATATCCTTATCAAGACAAAAGGATTATCTGTTAAGTTCTAGGACTATTTACTATTTGCTATCTCGCTATGTTTCATCTATTCTCACGGTTACAGAAGACTATTATTTCATCAAAATTTATTTCGAACAGAGTTATTCATTCAATGAAAGTTCATTTCGCCGAATTTCCTATTTATTCGTCATATTCTGATATTCTCGATCTCTATTCATCTATTATCAATCTCTATTTGTCTCCATCTACTATTTAAAAGGGTGAAAGCTGTTGCTACGACCCTCGAAGATCGACCTAGGGTGAAAGTCGTTGCTACGCCCCTAGGATCGAAAAAATTAAAAATGTGTGACGACCCTCGGGCTAAAAATGCTCTGAAATGACTAAGGGTGAAAGCCGTTGCTACGCCCCTTAGATCGAAATTATTAAATGGGTGAAAGCCGTTGCTACGACCCTCGGGCTAAAAATGCTCTGAAGTGACTAAGGGTGAAAGCCGTTGCTACGCCCCTTAGATCGAAATTATTAAATGGGTGAAAGCCGTTGCTACGACCCTCGGGCTAAAAATGCTCTGAAATGACTAAGGGTGAAAGCCGTTGCTACGCCCCTTAGATCGAAATTATTAAATGGGTGAAAGCTGTTGCTACGACCCTCGGGCTAAAAATGCTCTGAAATGACTAAGGGTGAAAGCCGTTGCTACGCCCCTTAGATCGAAATTATTAAATGGGTGAAAGCCGTTGCTACGACCCTCGGGCTAAAAATGCTCTGAAATGACTAAGGGTGAAAGCCGCTGCTACGCCCCTTAGATCGAAATTATTAAATGGGTGAAAGCCGTTGCTACGACCCTCGGGCTAAAAATGCTCTGAAATGACTAAGGGTGAAAGCCGTTGCTACGCCATTTAGATCGATATTATAAATTGGGTGAAAGCCGTTGCTAAGACCCTCGAAAACGACTAAGGGTGAAAGACGTTGCTATGCCCCTTAAGTCTAAAGTATTCAAGATCGATCTAAATTCTATCATATTATCTCTCCACGATTACTTATTCGACTGAGGATGAAAGCCGTTGATACGCCCCCTAGATCGAAATTATTAAACGGGTGAAAGCTGTTGCTAAGACCCTAAGTGCAAATTATCGATTATCCAAAAAAAATTCCGATGATATCCTATTTCGGACTACAGCAATCGAGATCTGCTAAGGTAGCCAATTTCTATCCAAGTATTATTAACTTTCGATTACTCTATCAATGAATGAGATCGGCGAAGAACGTCAATTATCGTTTATATCTGAATATTAAAGGTCGAAGTTCAATCAAAAGGTCGATTATATAGTCGATGTCCGATCATTAAAAAAGCTAATATTTTATTATTACTTATCAAAGTCACTAGGGAACAGCACTTGTCGTTCGTACTTTTGAGGCGAAGAAATTGATGCTCGGTTGCTATTTACAGAAGCAAATCGGCAGAGTAACAAGTAAGAATGACAAAGGAAATAAATATTTCATTCGTGATCTTTCAAACAGTTACAAGAGAATTCATGATTACAACAAGGAAAATCGAGCAAAGCTGAAACTTTACATTTAATGTAATCCTATTACAAATAATTAACCCTGCCCTAGAATATTTTTGTTACCAAAGGAGGAAAGCGGGGCTAGAAGAACACTTCTACCCTTCATCCTTCGTTTCCTCGATAATTGCTCCACGCCGGACTAGGTTGAAAGACAGGGAAGCAACTCCAGTTGAAATTATTCCTGCCGAACCCGAAGGTAACATTCTTCAAATTGCATCTCGAAAAGGTTGAGATCGAGGGCAGAAAAACTTCTCCCACGAGTCGACCCACTTTCCGATTGGATGGAGCGACGGGATACCGGAGTTCGAACCAGCCTCGAATGGATAGAATCAGAGAGAGCTGGTCGCCTGCCGGTACCCCAGTCGCAATTCTTTTCGCATGTCGATACCCTAGTCGAAATGAATCGCCATTGAAGACAGCCAAAGTAGTAAAGGAAGACAGTTCGAACCGTTTTATCGGAGATAAGAAGCGAAACATGAGAGTCAAAGGAGGGAATAGTTCAATCATATAGTCGAACAAATCAATTACAGAGGCATAAAAATATGAGGGTAACTACGAAACTATATATAGTAAAAGCAAAGGGCGATCAACGACTCAGATTTATCAGAACTAATGGCTGAGATACGAACAATAAATACGCCGACCGTTCCGCTTCCCGAAAATTAGGGAATCGTTTGGGTAAATGAAGAAAATGTCAATATCAATTATGTTCGAAATCCTTATAGGCTCAGTGTCGGTCGTCAAAGAGACTCACAAAAAGAAATGCGGGATATAGCCGGTCAATAAAGCATTATCAGTAATTCGCCCGAGAATGACCAAGATCGGTAAAGTATTATATTCAAGTAAATTAGGATAATCGTAAAAGATAATCAGAAGACTGTTATCTTCAACAAATATTAAGCGATGACAAGCTACAAAGATACCAACTCCTATTACATGTCAAGCCAATTCCTTGGACACTAGTACATTTTACAATCCTACAAATATCGAAAAAACTGATCTCTATATCCGAACTTGAGAAGACCTTCATGAGCAGGCAATCCTATGAAATTTTCGGCGGACGATAATGTCCTTACTCGAAAATGAGGAGCCCGTCAAGCCAACAGCCTTTTATCTTTATTTATGATTCTTCAAAGAGGAGAGCAGTAATACATCTTTTTCTAGGTGTAATGTGAATACTTCATTAAGGACCTCGATCCTCGAAGCACCACCCCCTCACATCTTCAAGAAGAACCAAACAAACCACCGAACACACTAGAAAAACTTGATGCTTGAGCCCCTCCAAAACCACAAAAGGTCGAGGGAGCTACTGGGGTCGTGGATGGTCAGCAATAAGGCTTATGGGCCTCCAAGGACGGGATAGCGTTCGCCTGCAGATACCCTAGTCGAAGTAAAGGTACTAATCAGCCAATAATCTGCAAAGTAGGTTCTAATTCGAATTTCGAAATGTTGAGCCATGCAACAGGGTCGTTTAGTCAGCATGATCGAAGGAATCAGCCTTCAAGAAAACTTATAAAGATACAAAACGAAAGACACTATTTATAGGAGCAATTTTCAAAAATCCAACGATTAACAGAAAACAAAAGGAACGATCAAGATCAAAAGACTGCCACATTTCCCAAGAATTTGAGCGGGAAAAGAAAGTCATCTAACTTTGGAAATGAGCGAAATTGTTATCAGTCGGTCGAGATCGCAAGTTCGAACGAAGAAAGCAGGCTAAGTACGAATTAAAAGAACACATCAAATTATGCAAGATTAAATAAGTCATTACAAACCACAGAAGTTAAAAGTATCAGAAATTATTCATGGTTACACAGAAATAAAACAGCATAGTTGTACAGCAAGCCTAAAAAGTAAAAGACAACAACTAGAGAAGCTTGTTGTCGGAGAAGATCTTCCGAAGCTCAGCACTGCGAGCCTCATATCCACGGTCGTAAGCTGCCTTTTCACGGCGCTCGAACTCTTTCTTCTCTTGCTCGTGAAGAACTTTGAGCTTCTCGAGCTCTTCGTTCAGTTCTTTGTGAATTTCTTCTCCCTGATCCTTAGCAGCCTTCTCTTTCTCTAAAGCAAGCTTCTCCTCAAGGACACGGTCCAGTTCAGTTTTCTTCTTCTCCAGCTCGAGAGAAATAGCAGCATGCCGATTTGATTCCCGCTCTGCAAACGTTTTGAGTTCGAGAAAATCTTGTCCAGCCTATTAAATGTTCGGACAAGTTAAAAAAAAAAAAAAGAAAGAGACAGAGAGAAAAAGATATTATAACACCTGAAACAGAAAGTGCGACCCAGATTGGTACAATTCGTCTAGATTTCTCTCCTTGGACATGTCGGTTTCAGAATAAGTGAGGTCAAGCCGTAACGGACTATCTACAGGATCCCCGAGCGTAGCTTTAGAAATGGGCCCGTCTTTCGACTCCTTAGGCGGGGAAGGAGTAACCATCGGAGGAACGGAGTCAACTCCGGGTGCGGAAAGATTATCAGTTCTTAAGGATTCAGCAGAAGCTTCTCCACCAATATCCAACATAGGTTTTTTGCTCAAACCTTCTGTGGGGGGGACGGCTGAAGAATCATCAGATGATGGCTTGTTACCAATAGCAAGCTTCTGCAAAGCCTCGATGGGAGTGACCCCGTCAGAATAAGGCCTCTTGTTCGAAGAAGGAATGGGAGTTTTCTGCCAAACGGGCTCTCCACTCGAAGAATCGACAACTTTCGGGGAAGAACCCTCGAGCTCAGCCTCAAGCTCCTCATCCAAAATGGACTTGCTTGTGTTGCCCTTAGTTTGCTTCGATGAAGCGCTTTTATCTTTCTTATTTTCCCCTCCCTTAGGAACTTTAGGAGAGGACACAGAGGTTTTAGAGGACGATTTGGAGGGTTTGGCCTCCTTGGCTGGTTTTTGTTCTTTGGATGAATTTTTGTTTTTCGAACCACCCAGTAGCAGTTTGGGATCGATGGCTTTGCCTAGTATTTCCTCCATGATAAAAGGGAAGTGAGTTAAGAAATTTGAAGGCGGAATATAGAAGAAGAGCTCCGATCTCTGTAAATAAAGGTGTGCAAATAATTGTAGAGATCCTCATATTTATAGACGGTACACCTTGTGATTACGATAGTGGAATCGATGCGACTTCCTAGAAAGATTCTACTTGGAATAAATAGATTTCGAGCATAGAGTACGAAAAGATATCGAACTATGAAAGGCAGATGATCTCTAAATATTTGTAAGATTAGGATTTACAAGTCATGCGAATCAAATCGTGAAGAAAACAAGTCCGATTACAAAAACGAGTTACATATACACATTTGATTCCTAACTACAAAGCTATGAATCGCCCCCCCCCCCAGCATGCTCGAACCCAGCGTTTGGACCAACGCCACCTTCACCGCCGCTGCCTAATGGATCGGTCTGATCAAAGGGTCGATCATCTTCCTTATCCGATCCATCCTCTACGTTGACATCTTCGTTTGCTCTTAAGGGAGATTGATGATCGACGTCGGACCATTCGAGTAAATCTGGGTTAGGCATCGGAATGCCAAACTCCTCAACTAAGGGCCTCAAAATTACCTTTAATGGTTTGAAACAGCATATCCCGCTTAAACCGACTAGCCATATAAATTCTATTGGCTCTCTCGAATTCATTCTCACCACCTGAATCCAGATCGGTTAGAATAGTCCCGTCTTCGGGGTATCCAGCAGCCCTGCTACCGCGAAAATGTTCGTCCATGAAATCTGCCACATCTGGCTCCGACCTACCCTCTCGACATGGAACCGAGTTAGAACTCACACCAAAGGGCTTTACCCTCCTAGAGGGTCCCGGATGATCAGCATTCCTCTTTCGACTCAGGAGCTTCTCATATTCCTGAACACCCAGAATTCTGTTCCAAGAATGTTGACTATAGCCAACGGACGAAAGAGTAGAAGTATCAGGGGAAAACAGAGTTCGGAGAGGTCCAGCAGTAGCAGAATTCAAGGAACTCATAGTACCAAGCCCTCTCAAATCTGAAAGGTAATTGGTATATCAACTGAATCTCCGCCTAAATTACTCGCATCCACCCTTCATTCCGAAGTATGTGGTCAAGGCTCAAAGTAGAATGGCATATCTCCAACCGAGCCAGCAGTGGACGGTCGAAACCTATCAACAATTCGACCTGCAAAGGAAACACAAGGTATACATGAGTTTAAACAGGAAGAATTACTATATCACACCTTGAAATAGGAAGTAACTAAGAACATACTTAAAGAAAGAGGGGCGAGGGGCAGAGCAGCAGAAGCAGGTGAGTCGCCGAGCGGCCGAAGGGGTCCTTCGAAGGGTTGATCGGGTAAAGGGTAAGAGTATTTGATCATTGGGGCAGCAGTCACATTTGCTCAACCCAGCCAACCGCAAAGCACCTTCTTGAACTAGGAGCATGGTTTGGTAAGGATTGGACCGTAACTGCTCGAGAAATTCGTCGGAAAGACGATGGTTGAGCTTCTCTTTAATTCTGCGACAACCATATGACCAAGAATTTACGCCATCCCATCGATATGGTCTAGTTTTTGAACCACCTTCTTGATGGAATAGTGCCCAGCAAGCCAATATCAATTAGCTTGTTGAGATACTATTTTCTTATGGTTTATAATTAATACGCCGTTCATTCATAGTATGTGAAACTGAACAATGGCCAACTTCATCTCTCGCGAACTTATCTAAGCTATTGGATGAAATCCTAAGGTCACAATAGACTATGGGACGATTCACTTCAGTACTGAGTGCAATCATGAAACAGTCTCAAAGGTCATGATCTTAAAACCGTTCCAAGTCATAGATTCCAAACGAGACGGGGTATCGTAAGAATCGCCAAGACTTGTACAAATATGCATGATTCACATGGAGTGAATTTGTAGAGTTTCATGAGCAAGGAATTTGAGTCCAGTGCATATGAGTAGGTGGTTCAATGGAGGATTGAACGCATCGAACGACCCGAACAGAGAAATCCATTGTGGAAGCGCATGTCGCATATCGGTGATGGGATGTTTCTCAAGGCTTATAATAGTGTACGATTTAGTCCTTAGACTTGAGGTGCTAGGGCGAATTCGGTACACGAGTGTGCGTACTTAGATTTAGGTACTGGTCACGTAGCCTGGCCACAAAGTGCCTAAGTTGGGTGCGTAGACGACTGTACGCGAGTGGTTAGTACTAAGAGATGATCTAACGCCTCATCCTGATAAGATGAGAGAATTTCCTATACGTTTCTTAGATAATTGATTTCGAGGAATCTATGGCCATAGTCGGTGATGCATTTGGAAGTTGTTTCCAAATTTGGCAGTCACACTGAAATCATTGTCGAAAAATTAGAAAGTATAGTAATCGAGATAATTAGAGGTGCCGATCAATTCACACACCCTAGGTCTCGATCGGGAAATCAGTCGTAGAAGGACCGTATGTACATGGCAATTATAAGAGGTGAGGTTCACAATAAATCAATTCACCTTTGATTGGGCTTCATGGGCTTGTGGCTAGACATCGACCATGAAGTGTGGGTACTCCGGAATTAATAGAGGATTTAATTCTAGGAGTGGTCAATTAAAAGTAGTTTAATTGATCGGAGCATTTGATTGCTCGTTAATTAAATCACGAAAGTCGTGGGCCTGCTGTCAGTTGATGGTGAACCCAGAGGGTCACACACAATACAATTGGACGGTGACTGTCTTAAAGGAAAGAAAATGATTTAAAGTTGTTAAATCAAGGTAATTGAATTATGGTATTAGTTCAATTGGAGATTATTAATTAGATGACTAATTGATTAATTGATAATTAATTAATTAGAGTTATGATGGGGGCTATTTCGCACCCTACATATTACTCGAACCGAAGGAAGAAGTTAAGATCGGTTCGACCAATCCAAACAGATCGGGATCATCTTACAGACCCGGACAAGCGCAGCTCTCTTCGATCAAAGGACGATACTCCGGACCCATGAAGGATATTTGGGCCGAGACCTATTAGGATTATGTTTCCTTGTAATACTAGGTTTAACATTGTATAAATACCTAGTTAATCATAGTATTAAACAACTACGAAATCCTTTACTGCAAGGATATACAAATATACGCTGCCTAAGGCATTACAATGGAATAAGATTCAATATTATTCATAGTATTTTGGATCTCCATATTATAGTGTTATTAGCTTTCTTTGTGGTTTTGCTTCTTGTTCTTAATAATTGCTTTTCTTTGTGTTTGATCCATCCGGAATAAAGTAACAGAGCCCTACTAAATATATACACCAATATCGTAAACCCCACCGATATTACAAATTCACTGATATACAATTAACCCGACGAAATCCGGTTAAATCAGTTGGCGCCCACCGTGGGGCTAGGTTAATTATTCGAATCGACACATGGCTCGCCCAAGGAAAAGCGCTCGCATTGGAGCAAGAAGTAATACGACCACTGGCCACAACACATCTGAAGACCCACAAGACAACAACGATAACAACAATCCCAACACCAATGACAATCTCCCAGACACCCGTTCCCGTCAGCAGGAACGCCAAGGGGGTCTTACCGGAGCGATACAAGAAGAACCGGAAGTTCCCGAAATACCCGTTCCTCTCCCAGGCGCTCAGGAAAAACTGAAACAAATAGCGATGCTCCTAAAATCGCTCTCTCCAGAAGAATTGCTAGTTTTAGACCAAATTCCTCGAAACGTTACGGCTCATGGGGCAACTCCCGCGCCAGGAATGCCAAGGCCAAACGAACAGACCTCTCAACAAGCTGACAGCCCAGCAAGTGAGCGACGCTCGCTACACAGCCCACAGCAGGTCAATTCTAAACCCCGCAATAACCATCCACGAAGAAGAACGGATCGAAGAGTACCACAAGTGGCTCGCAGCGGATCGAAGGAACGAACGATCATCCGAATCGAAGAAGATATAGATGATGCAATCCCAGATCGACCGAGAGCGACTCATTTCTCGGAAAGAGAAATTGAAAGGATGGTGCAGGAGCGACTTGAACAACGATTACGATCTGTTCAAAACCCGTGGGCCCGGACGGCAGAACTCCAGGAAAGCCTTGCAGCTTGCTCTCCTTTCTGCAGGGAAATAAAAGAAGCACAGTCCGCGGGACAGGTCCCTGGAAGACTACCCCGATATGATGGAACCAGTGACCCGGACGATTATATCTTTAGCTTTACGAACATTATGAATCTATATGCCCACTCAGCTGAATACACAGCCAAGCTAATGGTGACAACATTCGAAGGACTAGCGTTAGATTGGTTCGCCAAACAGCCGGCCAACTCTATATTCAGCTTCCGAGAATTATGCAATAAACTAACACAGCAATTTGCCAGTCTGAAGAGACAAAAACTCCCCATGAGCTACCTTGGAACCATATATCAACAAGAAGGAGAATCCCTAAGGAATTGGTTGGCCAGATTCAACGTAGAATTACTCAAGATCGACTCTCCAAATATCGATTACATAATTTCGATCCTTTTCGACCTCACCAAAAATAGACAGTTTGGAAACGCCCTCAGTCGAAAACAACCAAGAACGTTTGCCGACATTATGAGCTTGGCTTCTAAGTATATGACCCAAGAAGAGATGAATTCCTTTAAAGATAAAAACAAAAACAAAGCCACGACCTCGGGTTCCAAACGGCACGACAGGTTTACTATTCAAAAGTCTTTGGATTTCGACCGACATTCCAGGAGAGGCAACGTTTTCCAGCGACTGGAATACAGCAAAGCTGACCAAGAAAGGCAACCCAATTTCTACCAAAGACCAAGAAACCCTGAACAACCAATTCGAAGCAGGGTGAATCATGTAGAACACCCGAGGTTAAATGTTCCAATGGAAGAAATTTTGGAAGTTCTTGAAAGAAATAACTGGATTCCTGAGGCAAGGAAAATCGCTCAGCCCAGGCCAGGATCTCGAAACTACGATCAATACTGTAAGTACCATAGGGCACACGGACATCGAACGGAGAATTGTTTTCACCTTAAAAGAGAAATTGAAAAACTAATAGAGCAAGGAAAACTTGATGAATACATAGAGCGAGATAATCATAAAAGGGAAAGAAGTAGAAGCCCTAGGAACGGTAGTCGAAGGAGAAGTTCTCGTCAAAAATCACCTGAACACCGACCTACTCAGGAGATGAATCACGGCCAAATCAACGGAACTATCCATACAATATCCGGGGGTCCCGCGGGCGGAGATAGTCGAAACGCTCGACGAAGGACAGCCCGATCCATAATTGGAAACTCAAAATACCCGAAGGAAATTTGGACCCTAGAAAACAGACCATCAAACGATCAACCGATTAGCTTTAATGAAAGCGAAGCGCCTAAAAACATTACCTGGGATACAAAAGAAGATAACCCTGACTTCCCCATGGTAATCTCGCTAGAGATAGCTAACTACAATGTCAAGAGAATCCTGATCGATAATGGGAGCTCAGCCAATATTATCTCCCGAGAAGTTTTAGCCCAGATGGACCTGGGGCAGATAAACTTGCAGAAAGTGGCAACACCATTGATAGGGTTCGGGGGGTCCGAAATCATCCCCAGCGGAACAATAACACTAAGTGTATCGCTCGGAAAAATACCCCACCGGACTGTGAAGCTGGTAAAATTTCTAGTGGTTGAAACCCCTTTCGCTTATAACGCAATATTGGGACGACCCGCTCTCAATCTATTCCGAGCTGTTGTCTCTACATATCATCAGAAGATAAAGTTTCCAACCGATAGAGGCGTCGGAGAAATAACAAACGACCATTGCGTGGCCTGGGACTGCTACAATACTTCGTTAACTATAAAAGAACACCCAAAGCCCATTACTCCGAGCAAGAGAAAGATCGAAAGCAATCTCATCGGAAATGAAGTTGAAATTCCTAGTACTGATCGATTAGATAAAAAGGGGAAAGAACCGCTAGACTTATCCTTGAAACCCCCTGAACATAAAGATATAACTCTAGTAGAAGGCGACCCATCCAAAAAGACAAGAATTGGTACGGAATTGAGCAAAGAAGGAGAAATAATGCTGATCGACTTCCTCAGAAACAATGCCGACGTCTTCGCTTGGAGCGCAAATGACATTGAAGGAATTGATCCTCGAATAATCAAGCATTCCCTAAAAATAGATCCATTGGCGAAACCCGCCAGGCAGAAGAAGAGAAATCATGGACCGGTGAAAGATAAAATTATCAAAGCCGAGGTAGAAAGATTGCTCGAGGCAAAACAAATCCGAGAGGTTCATTTCTCGGAATGGTTATGCAATGTGGTATTGGTAGCAAAAGGGGACAAAAAAGACAACAAATGGAGGATGTGTAACGATTTCACCGACCTCAACAAGTTGTGTCCACGCGACCCATACCCCCTCCCTAGGATTGACTTATTGGTCGACTCAACAGCCGGCTTCGCATTATTTAGTATGATGGACGCCTTCCAAGGGTTTTACCAAATATACATGGATGAGCGGGATCAAGAGAAGACCGCATTCGTAACCGAACAAGGAGTATACTGCTTTATAGTAATGCCGTTCGGATTAAGGAACGCCGGGGCTACTTACCAAAGGTTAGTGAACCTAATGTTTAAGGAGTTGATCGGAGAAATAATGGAAGTCTATGTGGACGACATGTTAGTCAAAAGTATGAATGAAGAGGATCACGTAAAGCATCTAGATCGATGTTTTCAAATCTTAAGAAAGTATCGTATGAAGTTGAACCCTGCAAAATGCACCTTCGGTGTAAAGTCAGGAAAATTCTTGGGATATCTAGTTCACCAACGCGGAATAGAAGCCAACCCAGAAAAAATACGAGCCATAACTGAAATGAAACCTCCCAAAACCATCTCCCAAGTACAAAGCCTAGTTGGAAAAATCGTAGCATTAAACAGGTTTATATCCAAATCTGCAGACAAAAGTCTCCCCTTTTTCCAAACTCTCCGAAAGGCAAAGAATTTTGTTTGGACCGAAGAATGTGATCAGGCCTTCGAACAGCTCAAAGAATATTTGACGGCACCTCCGATGTTGGCAAAACCGACGGAAGGAGAACCATTGTATATCTACATCTCCATCTCCGATGTTGCGATTAGCTCAGTACTAGTTAAAGTCGAGGGCTCAGAACATAAGCCCGTATATTATCTCAGCAAGTTATTACAAGGGGCGGAGAAGAATTACTTAGAAATAGAAAAATTCACGCTGGCCTTAGTAGTGGCTGCACGAAAACTCAGACCCTACTTCTTAACTTACAGAATTATCGTTCTGACGAATCAGCCGCTAAGACAAGTTCTAGCAAAACCAGAAGCCTCCGGTCGACTAATCAAATGGGCCATCGAACTCAGCCAGTTCGAGGTAGACTATAAACCAAGGATTGCCATCAAGGCCCAAGTATTGGCCGATTTTATACTAGAAACACCGACGCAGGCTACCGAATCATCGAGCTGCCTCAACGACAATGTCTTGGTCATTGAAGATCAAACTTGGTTAATGCATGTCGATGGTGCTTCATGCCGAGAAGGAGGAGGCGCCGGAATCAATTTCACGGGACCAAACAAGGAAGATTTGAATTACGCGATAACGTTGGATTTCGTCGTAACAAACAATGAAGCTGAATATGAAGCGTTAATCGCAGGAATGGAGATGGCGATTAAGGCCAACATAAAAAGTCTTAAAGTACTAACTGATTCAGAATTAGTGTAAAGACAAATAGAGGGCCTATACGAGGCTAAGGAATTCAATATGGTCAAATACCTCGCCAAAGTGAAAACTCTAGCCGAGAAATTTGAGAACTTCAGTATCCAGAACATCCCACGTTCGGAGAATAAATGGGCCGATCAGCTATCAAGATTCTCGGGATCCCATGACGGAAAGACCGAACGGGTAATCAACTGGTTGATCTCTAATACACCAGCGATCGACATCGACGAAGTGCCAGCGATCGATATAATGGAAATCGAAGAAGCCAAAGAAAACTGGATGAATCCAATGATAGACTATCTTCAAAATGGAAAACTACCATCTGATCAGAATGAAGCTCGGAAAATAAAATATCGAGCCCCAAGATATACGCTGGTAGAAGGAAAACTCTACCGAAGGTCAGTATCAGGGATTCTCCTGAAATGCATCCCTGAATCACGAACCACCGATATACTGCGAGAAATACATGAAGGAGACGCAGGAAATCACAGCGGATCAAGAGCATTGGCTTTAAAATGCCTCAGGACAGGTTACTATTGGCCTACTGTCAATAAGGACGCCGCAAATTACGTCCGAGAATGTCATCATTGCCAAGTACATGCCAACGTATGTCATCAACCTGCAGAAAATATGCACCCGATTCCAATTTGTTGGCCTTTCGATCAATGGGGAATGGACATCGTGGGGCCTTTCCCAGCGGCCAGATCAAAGAAAGCTTACGTCCTGGTCGCTGTAGAGTATTTTAGCAAATGGATAGAGTGCATCGCCTTAGCGCGAATAACTCAATTCCAAGTGATCAACTTCCTTTGGAAGTTCATAGTCTGTCGATTTGGCATCCCTAGGATCCTAATTTCCGATAATGGAACCCAATTCGCTGGAAAACAAGTGATAGAATGGTGTTCGAAACTGGGAATTTAACAAAATTTCACTTCAGTCGGGCATCCAAGAGCGAACGGACAAACCGAAGTAGCAAACCGTGAGATAATAAAATCCTTGGAAAAAAGATTAGGATCATCCAAAGGAAAATGGCTCGATGAACTACCAGGAGTATTGTGGGCTAATCGAACCACGGTAAGAAACTCAACTGGGGAAACCCCATTCAGCTTGGTATATGGGTCGGAAGCTGTTATTCCTGTGGAAACTTTAATTCCAACGCCTAGAATAGAGATGTTTGATGAACAAAAAAATGAAAAGGCAAGAGAATATGACGTCGATCTAACAGAAGCCCTAAGGGATAAAGCCGCCGTACGCCTACAAGCCACTAAGGCAAATATGGAGAAAGCATACAATCAAAAAGTACGCGTCCGAACCTTCAAAGAAGGAGACTTGGTTTTGAAAAAGGTAGAAGTATCCAAGCATGTGGGAAAGTTACAACAAAATTGGGATGGACCTTACATCGTCATTGGCGTAGGAAAGAAAGGTTCATACAAAATTGCACACATGGATGGGACAGCCTTACCAAGAACCTGGAACGCAGTCAACCTTAGGAAATACTATGGTAAATAAATTTTAGCAGATTATACTGCATTGTTTTATTTTACTTTACTTTGTCAAGTTTTAATCCTTGTAACAAAGGCCTTAGCCTAGAGTTCAATTAGTAAAAATTTTAGCATTTTCTATACATCGATTATTTCGATTAACGCTCTGTGGAATTACACTAGCATATTGATAAATATCAGAACGAAGCGAGTCGAGTATACATTGATCCGCTCAATAAACGCTCCTCGATTTATGTCAACAGCAAAAAGGACTTTTTGGTGACAAACCTAAGTCTAAATTATAATGAGTCGAGTATACATTGATCCGCTCAATAAACACTCCTCATTCCGACCACAAAAACAAAACGAGTCGAGTAAACATTGATCCGCTCAATAAAAACTCCTCGATCGAACACAACAAACATAAAGACTTATTGGTGCGAAAAACCTAAGTCTAAACAAAACGAGTTGAGTAAACATCGATCCGCTCGATAAAAACTCCTCGATATATCTACAATGATTGAAAGACTTTCAGGTACTAAAAACCTAAGTCTAAACAAAACGAGTTGAGTAAACATCGATCCGCTCGATAAAAACTCCTCGATATATATTCAACGATCAAAAAGACTTTTAGGTACTAAAAACCTAAGTCTAAACAAAAAGGGTTGAGTAGACATCGATCCGCTCGATAAAAACTCCTCGACATATATATATTCAACGATCAAAAAGACTTTTTGGTATGAAAAACCTAAGTCTAAAACAAAACGAGTTGAGTAAACATCGATCCGCTCGATAAAAACTCCTCGATATATATTCAACGATCAAAAAGACTTTCAGGTACTAAAAACCTAAGTCTAAACAAAACGAGTTGAGTAAACATCGATCCGCTCGATAAAAACTCCTCGATATATATTCAACGATCAAAAAGACTTTTAGGTACTAAAAACCTAAGTCTAAACAAAAAGGGTTGAGTAGACATCGATCCGCTCGATAAAAACTCCTCGACATATATATATTCAACGATCAAAAAGACTTTTTGGTATGAAAAACCTAAGTCTAAAACAAAACGAGTTGAGTAAACATCGATCCGCTCGATAAAAACTCCTCGATATATGTTCAACGATCAAAAAGACTTTTAGGTACTAAAAACCTAAGTCTAAACAAAAAGGGTTGAGTAGACATCGATCCGCTCGATAAAAACTCCTCGACATATATATATTCAACGATCAAAAAGACTTTTTGGTATGAAAAACCTAAGTCTAAAACAAAACGAGTTGAGTAAACATCGATCCGCTCGATAAAAACTCCTCGATATATGTTCAACGATCAAAGAGATTTTTGGGTTAAAAACCTAAGTCTAAACAAAACGAGTTGAGTAAACATTGATCCGCTCAATAAAAACTCCTCGATTAATTACAACGACAAAGAAGGCTTTTGTTATGAAATCCTAAGTCTAAATTATAGCAAGATTGAGTACACATTGATACGCTCAATAAAAACTCCTCGATCTACTCCTAACGATCTAAAAAAAAAGATCCGCTGATACTCCTAAAGTTTTGAAAGATAAATCAAGTATGAATTCATCTGCTCGGAAATTACTCCTCGTAAATAAAATTATCAAACGACAAAGAAGATGCAAGAAATAAAATAATATTTTATTCATCAAATCGATTACATACAAATATCCTACGTTACAAAAATCTGCTTGCTACCTAAAGATCGTCACAATGATCCAGTTAAATTGATCCTATGGGATCGACTATCTTCACGACAATGTCCACGGAAACACCAATCTCCTCCCTAGTACCTCATCGATCATAATAAACCACCTAAGAAGCATGCTGCTCATGATGGTCGACTTCTTTGGTTCGATGGCCAGGCTCTGAAGATCGGTATGTTCCTCCAGGTGAAATAAGCATTACCAGCCAGATAACCAGCAGTACTCAATTCACCCACAAAAGATACTGCTTTTACATTATCTATAAAACATTTTACTCTGAAGCAGCATCTCTTCAGGACCGTCGTGAAACGGTAAGTTTACCAGCCACCTCGATGGCCTATCACTCCGGAAGTAACATCGAAGAACGGAGGCGGCTGGCAAATATGAACCCCCCATGTGCAGACGGAAACCACGGACCTCTAAGGTGATGAAGACTAAAGCAGAGATCTCATGGGATCCGTCGATACAAGGAAGGGCTGACATGGGACCCGTCAATACAAGACTGGGGACAATTCTTTTACTGCGAACGAACAAATCACGATAATGTGACTTCTTGAACATTATGGGGTCCGAAGGCAAAATGAAATCTAAGGAAACAGAGATCTTCATTGTTATGAATGGAAAATAAGGAAACTACCTACTTATTTATAGGCGCCCGTGAGAATGATCCTACGGATAATAGGAGTTTAATCAAGGGACGAAAACGCGACCCTTTGACTTCCCGAATTAAATGCAAGTAAGTTGGAACGGCGCCCATCTGATCGACTCAACTGATCGATGACAAACAAATCTATAGATCGAAGCGATCAACAAAATAATCCAAGAAAACTTAAAGAAGTTCAAAGACCAAAACAATCTGCACGATCATATATGAGGGTCACCTAATAGAAAATATTAAGAACTCCTCAACGATGGCATGCAAAGTTGAACCGTTGAAAGAGGATAATTGCTTAAAAACGACCAGAGCCTCCACCATACGGGGGTCGTAACTGCCTCATACGTCATTGGGGGACTACTAAGTTGGCCATACAAGAATTCCATTTAGAATCCAAGAAATCTGACATCGAAATCAGGAGAATAGCCCTCCCTATTCGAAACTATAAGGCCGTCACTGCCTAAATTTCCAAAGAATTGCTGAAGGAGGTCTGAACGGGTCAGATCTGGCCAGGACTGTTACATTTTCCAATTCCTCCCATATCAAGAGTATGATATACTGGCTAGAGAAATGTATAATTGAAAAGCTAATGATGGAAGACATGGTTAGGTGAAAAGCACCTAAAGGAAAATTTCCCTTTGAGGAAAAGAAAAACTGAAATTCAACAGGAGGAAAAATAACCTCCTTATATAAGATATATGTCATATAAGGACAAATTTACAAGGCATGAATCGAGCATCGACCAGACAACTAAGGGTTTACACAACGACGATCGTCTGGATTGATCAACAAAGATTAAATATGCGAAGCAAATGTTATACCGTTCAGTTATCTTACAAGCGACCAAAGCAAGATCAAGCTTACTTTCTCCGTACTTAAATCTCTCCGCAGAAATAAAATTCAGATAAGTAAACTAATCTTTGTCAATTACTACATGATGGTATATTTGTGCGTAGCAATAACATATATGAACAAGATATATCATTAGAATCAAGGCAAGAATCTGCCTACAGAAGAGATCATAATTTCCAATCTAATCTCCCAATACAAAAACCTCTGCCCGGACAACTACACAAAAGCTGGGCATCATCATAAAAAAAAAAAAAAAAAAAAAAAAAAAAAAAAAAAAAAAAAAAAGAGACAGTCCAAGGTCTGCCAGATTGAATAAAGATCATTGAGAAGAATCGCCAGAAGGGCGACCAGCAGAAACAGGCCTCCGAGGAGTTAGGTTACCAGCAAACGCCATCAACTCCTCCTGACGCTTAAGATAACCGGCATCATAACCATCATCATATGCCTGTTGACGAGATCCCTCTGCCGACGCGGCAGCCTGAACTAGGTCGCTTTTCTCTTTCTCAAAAACAACTTGGTTAGCCTCCAACTTTTGAATATCATCTTTAGCAAGTTGCAGCTGCAGCTCCAAACCCTTGGTTTTAGCTTTCTCCGACTCCAGCTGACCTTGAAGAGCTCTCCGACTATTCCACAGTTCATCATTTTGCACACCCAGCTGGAGTGCAAAATACTTGCCCTAAAAACAGAAAGAGTAAGAAAAACCGTCGTACAACAAAGAATTCAAAACAAAGAATAGGAAAAACGTTCGAAATATGTTTACCTGTTCACATATCTTCACCAGAGACTGAACAAGGCGAACATTGGAAGTACCTTCGAGCTTCCTCAATTCGCCGGGCAAAATAGTACTCATACCTAAGTCCCAGGACAAAGCATCAGGTTCAACAGAACCAGGCAGTTCACTAGTCAAAGGGACACCATCGGAACGTGGAGTTTCCGACAAAAGAATATCATTAACTTGCTCAAAGATACATCGATCATCCAATGGACGAGGAGATTCTCTCCCGTCAGGACTAACCGAAGTTTCCTTGCCTGAAGCAGAAATTATGGTTCGACGACCGGACCTGGAACCGGTCCCACCTCCGGAAGGCCCTCCTGATTCAAAGGATGTAGTCATTACAGTGGTATCATGAAACAAAAATTCAGGACAATCCTGCACAATAGGTTGTGTCGTAGAAGGATTGACAAAAAAGCTATCACCAGCTTGCCCCCCGCTTACAATGGGAGCAGAAGAAGTAGACAAAGGAAGGGAAACAGCAAAATCCCCTCCGTGAAAAACGTGCTCAAAGCAAGAAGTGTTGGAACTGACAGCTATATTATAAGTCGGTTCTTCGTTGGACATATCCCCGAAAGGTAATCGACCAGGGGAAGGCATGTTTCCTTCCTGAGTGGAAGTAGGAAAGATTGGTTCTGAAAATGACGAGTTTACCACGGAAAGAGGTTCAGAGACAATACAACGAGTATCGATCTCCGACCTAATTGATTGAGACAAGCGAGGAGGCTCTATCGACGGCCCGTCTCTTCGAGACTTTTTAGATCTATTATCTCTAGCGCCCTCGCGAGAAGGTCGCTTCGAAGTATTACCGAAAAGGTTACTCATGATCGGATTATGGAAAAATATAAATTAATATCGCGGAAGTTTATCGACTAGCGCAAGAAAGAGTATTATGTTAAGAGAGGAGTATAGCGGTAAAAAAGACAAGTCAAATTTTACCTATCGTATTTATACTACACGATAAGACGCGACTGACCCAAAGAAAGGGCGCGAAACAGGAAAACTGACCTTGGAGCAAACGCTAGAATTTGAAGAGACACATACATAATGATTACGGCAAATTAAATGACTTGTCTGAATCATTACAGCGAATATGAAAAGACACGACTGTCAGAATAAGAAACGTTTAATGTACAAAGTAGGGAAAGCTAAGCTACAATTAAACCTACAAGCGGATAATTACAAAGATTATTTCAAAAATAAATCACTATTTCAAGAAGCCTGGTCGCTTTCCGGAATTTTCTGCTCACTATTGACGACCTCAGTCATGCCTATATCGTCTTCTTCTTCCTCTTCGTCTACTGGATCGATGAAAGTATTATCGAGCTCATCGTTAACATCAGAAGGAGGAATCGGCAATGGATTTCCAAATTCCTCGACAAGATTAGCCAGAGGAAAACCTTGATATTCGACATCTGGAACCTCGGAAGAAGAATAAAGCTCGCCATAACGGTTCAACCGGATATGAGCTGCCTTAAAATACTCCTTCCGACGATCGTCGATCATCTCCAAAGCGACCAGTTGATGAATCGATTTTTTAAAAGTATTCTCAAGAAGAGGGCCGACCATCCGGTACACCAACGCCGTATGAACAGGAGAGTTGAGGAATTCACGAACAACTTGTTCGTCAGATTTCCTAACATATCGATCTCTTTGCCTAAGTGGGACATCATTTTCATACTCCTCTAAGGAAGCTTCAAGGCTTGATACTTGAGATTCAAGCTCACTAATTCGAGTCGTGCTCTGCAACTGCAATTCCTCTAATTTTCTTGCCATTTGATTGGTTTGTTCTTGAGCACGAGAAACCTCTATTACCCTATCTATCATTTCTTGATCTTCGGTCCCGGCAGCACGAGTCTCTACGACAGGAACAGAGGAAGATGTCGAGGGACCAAGTTCTGAACCGGAAGATCTGTGAAGTAAAACTTTATATTTCTCTTCAAGGAATTCGCACTGTTGTTTCCAAAGAGAATTTTCATAGGCGTATGATGTCAGACAGGTGTTAACCTGAAATAACGAAGGGGTCAGAAAGAAACGAATTAGCAAATTAAGAAAATCCTAAAAGATCACTTCATCGGAATAATAGAAAGAAAAAGATCTTACCTTTTCAGCATAAAGAGAAGCTCGCTGGAATTTCTCCAAAGGATCCTTATGAAGAAGCTTATTAAGATCACGAGTAAGAACGCCAGACAAAAGAATACGGGTCGCCTTATCAACCGCATTCTCATTATTATCATGAATAAGAGAATCCTTCTCGGAATAACCAGCAGCCCTCCTTCCCTCTAAATGATCCTCGATCATTTCGACCAGAGTAGGCTTTGGATGTTTATCTCCAAGTAAAGAAAGGTCGTCACCAGAACGTCCATAGTAACTCCTCTTTCTATCAACTGGATTATTAGTAGGATGAGGCATCGACCAGCTACGACATCCTCGAATACCCAAAGATGTTCTAAGGTGAAGAGGAGGATAACCAGATCCCGTCCCCTGACGAATGGGGGACTCACGAGAAGAATCTGGAGATTCCCCCCTATTATCCTCAGACTCGTGGCCCGACTCCAGTTTCCTTTTTCGAGACGCCCTCTGCTCGATAGGATTATTCTCCACTGACTTGGAAGATTTCGACAGCACCATTTTTCCTTTCGAAGAATGTCGGGAGTTTTCTACCATATGAGCTGAAAAAGGAAACAAATTAAAGTTAATTTCTCCATATAAAAAGTATAGTGACAATACTAAAAGATCAAATAAAATGCTAACCTAGAGGTTCAGATGATGAACTGATGGGAAAATTATGGACACTTAACCCCGCCTTACGAAGAAAAGATTCCCCAATCAGAAGAGCGCTTTGATATTTGTTTGTACGCATCTCGGGAATCTCAGTGATAAACTGTACATCGTCAGGAACAAGTTCACCAGTCGGTGAGCGACCTCCGGGAATCCACCTGGAACCATGATCCCACGAGAAAGGCGTGGTCGAACCGTCCGTCAAACGGAGATTAGACGGAGGACGAACAAAGAAGAAATGAGATTTCCATGAGGGATTACTAGAAACCGGAGCATCAAAGATTGCTCGGCTAGGCCGCTGACTAGCGAAGAAATATCCCCGGTTTGAAGAACTAGAAATATTGAAACGAAAAAGTTGCGTAAAATTGCGGAAAGAAGGTTTAAATCCCTTTGCAATCATCAGGACGGAAAAACAAACCACGAAAGCAACAGAATTGGGAACCAATTGTGTCAAGCACACGCTGAAAGTTTTTAGAACTTCCAGAAAAAGGGGAGACAGAGGAAGACGCAGTCCGCTATTAAAGTGAGCCGTATAAAAGGCTCGACATCCCTCCGGTGGAGAAGTGACCCTATCAGTAGGGGAAGGAAGAATTATTTCAGAACCTTCCGGAAAATATTTGGTATAGCTATTCACGACTTCAGGGAATGTTTCCTCTGTATATGCGCAAGCTACATCCTCAATTGGTTCAGAAATCTGAGGGACAGTACCTTTGCCCTTTTTGGCTCGGGCAGCTACATCCGCATCGGAAAGGATTCGTACCTTGTAAGTATCTTCTACAGGGATAACAAGGTCTGATACCGTAGTTTGTTCACCCAGAGGATTAGAATGTAACTCCTCCTCGTTATCAGGGGCGATGATCTCTCTAGGAGAAGAAGAAGATCTTCTTACGGAAGCCATCTATATTCTAGTTCTCGGAAGAAGAAGGTCGATGAAAGGAAAATTTCATACGACGAACGACCAAACTAGAAAATGACTGCGATCTAAAAGCAAATATAAAAGAGAAATGGCAGACTCGAAAGTCACCTATTTATAAGGAAATGAGAAAAGACGTTTCGAACTCATCGCAGCTACTCAAATTCCCGCCAAAAACGGAAGGATACAAAAAGCCTCCTGAATAGACGCGTGGCGATCCATAATTGGACAGAAGAAACGACTATCTATGATACGTAGCACTCTTTTCCTTACTTAAGATTTTTTTCCCACTGGGTTTTTTCTTGAGTAAGGTTTTTAACGAGGCTCCGTTCATAGAAAAGAAACAGTCGACCAGATTTATCTACTTCTACGAGCTCCTATTATCTATACGCTCGAAGAAGTGAGGGAGTACTGATGGGGGCTATTTCGCACCCTACATATTACTCGAACCGAAGGAAGAAGTTAAGATCGGTTCGACCAATCCAAACAGATCGGGATCATCTTACAGACCCGGACAAGCGCAGCTCTCTTCGATCAAAGGACGATACTCCGGACCCATGAAGGATATTTGGGCCGAGTCCTATTAGGATTATGTTTCCTTGTAATACTAGGTTTAACATTGTATAAATACCTAGTTAATCATAGTATTAAACAACTACGAAATCCTTTACTGCAAGGATATACAAATATACGCTGCCTAAGGCATTACAATGGAATAAGATTCAATATTATTCATAGTATTTTGGATCTCCATATTATAGTGTTATTAGCTTTCTTTGTGGTTTTGCTTCTTGTTCTTAATAATTGCTTTTCTTTGTGTTTGATCCATCCGGAATAAAGTAACAGAGCCCTACTAAATATATACACCAATATCGTAAACCCCACCGATATTACAAATTCACTGATATACAATTAACCCGACGAAATCCGGTTAAATCAAGTTATCTGATTAATTATGGAATTAATTAAAGTAGTTAATTAATTGGAAGAATAAATAATTAACCAATTTGAGTATTGGATAATTATGGGTTGATTTTGGAATTATCTAAAATTAGGGGCTAGGGGCGATTTTAGTGATTAAAAGGAAAAGGAGTTTTGTTTCTTGAAAAGCAAGTTTGAAGAGATTTATCAAAGTTCACATTCCTAAGTTGATAAGGAATGAAGATTTGATAAACAAGGGAAGGAGATCTTTTTAGAGAAGGACTCTTCTCCTATAAATACTCCTTCTCTTCTCTTCATTAAAAAAAAGAATAAGTTTTTGCACAAAGTTCTAATATCCTAAAAGCTTTTGAGAGAAAATTATTTTGCTGAAAATTGAGTGAGAAAAATCGAGTAAGATTATTTTTCAAACAAGAAGTTTTAATTACAAAATCGCCCCCATAGTTTCCGCCCCAAAACCCTAGTCGCCCAATTAGCCTTGGCCGAACCCAAATTGGACCAGATCTGAACCTGGCCGAACCCTGCTCGACCACACAAGCTCTGTGAGTCGATTCTTCCATTGTTATCTCCCGTTCCTTTTGCTGACAAACCTGCGAGATCCAGTTCGTAGCCTAAGACTTGTAGGTGTCACTACAATCCGATTGGTGTGGACTAGCTTTGGAGGTGAGACATATGGATCACTCTATCTGTGGATCGAACCAAACACTTGGAGGACACGGCAACCACAACTTGGTGGTCAGGTAATTTGCGATTAACCCCCTTGTGTTTTTATTGATGTTTGATTCATCCTTATTCGTATAATAACTATGGAGAAAGAATTCATGGGACTATTAGGAACTCGAAAAAATTTTAAAATTCCGCACTTCGTTGTATTGACAATCGAGCCCTAGCCAAAATATCCCAACAGTGGTATCAGAGCCAACTCCATACGTTTTTATACGAAAAGGCCTGAACATAATGTGTTTTCACTGTATATACGAAATAGCCAAATCTTTATTTACACATATACTTTAACGATTGACAATCGACATGAACTAAAAGCACTAGTTCAAAAGAAATCTACTTCATATATACTTACGATTTCAATCGTTAAAGTATATGTGTACTTGGCTGAAGTACAATTCTGAAACTATTGAAGTAACTCAATAGACGTTTTGGAAATGAAGTAACTAGATGCATTATGTCGAAAGCAATTTGATTTAATCAAACCTGCTGAAACATAAGCAACTAAACACCTCGATTATCTAAGACGAGAATAGAATTCTCATGAAGCAAATCAAAGAAGAAATCGAACTTTGTTTGATTCACGACTCTGATCTTGCTCAGTTTCCTTTATTCAAATTAGGGGATACCTTCCCTTGACTCTTCAAAGATACTTGGTATAGTATATTTCGAAGTAAAAGCATCTCGTAAGTAGCTTGTTCCTCTGTTGACAAGACCTTGTCAAAGGAAATAAGGAACGTCGTAGAACTTGATGAAGTCCAAGGATTGGACCCGTCCCCATGAACAGTGGGAGTAAACACTGAAAACTGCTGAATCAATCCATGCACAAAGAAATCGTAATATGATCAAATTCGTAAGGAACTCAAAATTCCATTTTACGAAATTGAGAAATTGGATTCTAATCAAAGATTACAAAGAGATTATGTTAAACGTGATCTAAGGGATATGGCACATAGCCATAAGATTCGAAGTTGAAAACTTTGACTCACTTAAATGGCAATAGGTCATTATTCAAAAGTCCTTTTAGGATTGATGAAAATGCCTTATGTCCATTAACTACGTCAAAATTCATTTCGAAACTATTAGCCATAGAAAGGTGGTTTTGACTACCAAGACATGACTATTGGATATGAATCTTGCATCTCACAATTGAAAATTGATGAGAGGATCTCTATTCTAATCCAAAAGTCAATCTATGACTTTTTCCCAAATTTGGAACATGCAACTTGATAGTTGATCAAGAATGTTGAAGTTGTCAAGAGGCATATAGATTCCAAATGTGCAAAAGAATCAGTGGGAGTGTAGTTGAGTTCGAAGCGCAACAAGATGATGACCGGTACATCAAGCAAGATATAAGAATATCAGAGAAGCACAGACGAAAGCGTGTTCTTCACGCAATTTTCCATGATAAGATTTGGAATTACATCTCGCGTACTGGCAATGCGTATCTATGGTAGATAGAAGGAAGAAGATGTAGTGATTTACCAAATCAAAGTACAAAGACTATATTGATTGAATTCAATATGGAAGAATCCAAGTAAGGATTAGTTCCAAAAGAGACAAAAACTCTCTCACTTATTTAATGAGCCCTAAATTAATAAGTAAAGAAGTAACTGTCTCAAGAAGCCTTATGCTTGGCATTTGGATTGCATGTAGCATGCAAAGTCTTGTACTAGACCTGACTCGTCAAAATGCTCTGAACGAGCTTCTGATAGTCAAACACCAGTAAAGGACACTGGTCTACCATAAAAGCAAATCCTCGAAGATAATTAAAGGATGCAACGCCGGTCTATGGTAGTAGTGGAGAATTGAAACTCAAAGGATTTTTGAAATTCGAGATTTCCAGTCTAAAGTGGATAATTTATTCTGTTTTGATAGAGCAAGGTAAATTGGAAAGAATTCCAATAATATACCATTGCCGATTCAAACAAGAATAAAAGGGCACCATTATGATGCTGCACAAAAGAAAGTGTTTAGATGAGAAATTTTCATCCAACGACTTGATGAAATACCTAGCATGACAAAAGCCTATCATAATCTTAACCGATTTAGATAAGGCGATTGCTCAATGAAAGGAAATCGAGATCTCACCTATAATCTGAACACAATACCGTATGATTGAACCAGTCATGGGTAGTTGAGACGAGTAGAAGTATTACTTCATCTCGACAAAGACAACTTAGCAGATCCACTAATTAAGCTCTCTCACAAATGGTTCGAGGGACATCTTGGTATAGATGGGTCTTAGAAATGTTGTGATTGGCTTTAGGGCAAGTGGGAGATTGATGGAATAGTGCCCAGCAAGCCAATATCAATTAGCTTGTTGAGATACTATTTTCTTATGGTTTATAATTAATACGCCGTTCATTCATAGTATGTGAAACTGAACAATGGCCAACTTCATCTCTCGCGAACTTATCTAAGCGATTGGATGAAATCCTAAGGTCACAATAGACTATGGGACGATTCACTTCAGTACTGAGTGCAATCATGAAACAGTCTCAAAGGTCGTGATCTTAAAACCGTTCCAAGTCATAGATTCCAAACGAGACGGGGTATCGTAGGAATCGCCAAGACTTGTACAAATATGCATGATTCACATGGAGTGAATTTGTAGAGTTTCATGAGCAAGGAATTTGAGTCCAATGCATATGAGTAGGTGGTTCAATGGAGGATTGAACGCATCGAACGACCCGAACAGAGAAATCCATTGTGGAAGCGCATGTCGCATATCGGTGATGGGATGTTTCTCAAGGCTTATAATAGTGTACGATTTAGTCCTTAGACTTGAGGTGCTAGGGCGAATTCGGTACACGAGTGTGCGTACTTAGATTTAGGTACTGGTCACGTAGCCTGGCCACAAAGTGCCTAAGTTGGGTGCGTAGACGACTGTACGCGAGTGGTTAGTACTAAGAGAGGATCTAACGCCTCATCCTGATAAGATGAGAGAATTTCCTATACGTTTCTTAGATAATTGATTTCGAGGAATCTATGGCCATAGTCGGTGATGCATTTGGAAGTTGTTTCCAAATTTGGCAGTCACACTGAAATCATTGTCGAAAAATTAGAAAGTATAGTAATCGAGATAATTAGAGGTGCCGATCAATTCACACACCCTAGGTCTCGATCGGGAAATCAGTCGTAGAAGGACCGTATGTACATGGCAATTATAAGAGGTGAGGTTCACAATAAATCAATTCACCTTTGATTGGGCTTCATGGGCTTGTGGCTAGACATCGACCATGAAGTGTGGGTACTCCGGAATTAATAGAGGATTTATTTCTAGGAGTGGTCAATTAAAAGTAGTTTAATTGATCGGAGCATTTAATTGCTTGTTAATTAAATCACGAAAGTCGTGGGCCTGCTGCCAGTTGATGGTGAACCCAGAGGGTCACACACAATACAATTGGACGGTGACTGTCTTAAAGGAAAGAAAATGATTTAAAGTTGTTAAATCAAGGTAATTGAATTATGGTATTAGTTCAATTGGAGATTATTAATTAGATGACTAATTGATTAATTGATAATTAATTAATTAGAGTTATCTGATTAATTGTGGAATTAATTAAAGTAGTTAATTAATTGGAAGAATAAATAATTAACCAATTTGAGTATTGGATAATTATGGGTTGATTTTGGAATTATCTAAAATTAGGGGCTAGGGGCGATTTTAGTGATTAAAAGGAAAAGGAGTTTTGTTTCTTGAAAAGCAAGTTTGAAGAGATTTATCAAAGTTCACATTCCTAAGTTGATAAGGAATGAAGATTTGATAAACAAGGGAAGGAGATCTTTTTAGAGAAGGACTCTTCTCCTATAAATACTCCTTCTCTTCTCTTCATTAAAAAAAAGAATAAGTTTTTGCACAAAGTTCTAAAACCCTAAAAGCTTTTGAGAGAAAATTATTTTGCTGAAAATTGAGTGAGAAAAATCGAGTAAGATTATTTTTCAAACAAGAAGTTTTAATTACAAAATCGCCCCCATAGTTTCCGCCCCAAAACCCTAGTCGCCCAATTAGCCTTGGCCGAACCCAAATCGGACCAGATCTGAACCTGGCCGAACCCTGCTCGACCACACAAGCTCTGTGAGTCGATTCTTCCATTGTTATCTCCCGTTCCTTTTGCTGACAAACCTGCGAGATCCAGTTCGTAGCCTAAGACTTGTAGGTGTCACTACAATCCGATTGGTGTGGACTAGCTTTGGAGGTGAGACATATGGATCACTCTATCTGTGGATCGAACCAAACACTTGGAGGACACGGCAACCACAACTTGGTGGTCAGGTAATTTGCGATTAACCCCCTTGTGTTTTTATTGATGTTTGATTCATCCTTATTCGTATAATAACTATGGAGAAAGAATTCATGGGACTATTAGGAACTCGAAAAAATTTTAAAATTCCGCACTTCGTTGTATTGACAATCGAGCCCTAGCCAAAATATCCCAACACTTCTGATACGGGGACATCAGGACCTTTCACGAAAAAGAATCTCCTCTTCCACCCTTTAATCTTCTCCGTTGTTGTGTTCGTGAGAATAGGTCGCTTTGACCGCGGGCGGATGGACACGAACCCAGCATTTGAGCCCTTACACAGGTCCATTCGAAATATTTGCCAAAAATTACTAAAAGAGGCCTCTTCCCATTTGGCTTCCATAAGAGCTCTGAACGCTGCAATATACGCGACAGAATGTGGGAGAAGCTGAGCGGGGGAAAGCGAAAAGAAAATCAAGATGTTTCGGATAAGAGGAATAAACGGGATACGCAAACCATAAGAAAATTTCTTCTCATAGAAGGCTTGACACCTAGCTGGAGGCTCGGTCGCTCGCTCGGTGTAAGAAGGAATGACGATCGAAAAACCATTAGGAAGAAATTTCCAGAACTCCGCATCAAGATGAAAGCGGTCCTTTTTGGAAAAACCACAGGAAGATTGATCGGCAGTAAGTTCTGACCTATTCGAGATGGCTGTATTAGAAGGAAATGAATGTCTAAAAATCCTGACAAAGGCACCCTCGCCGATACTATGCTTCTCGACCACGTTTTCCTCTAAATCTTCGGTCTGATCAGCATCCTCATCTCCTGGATGAAACTCTCCAACCTCGTAATCGTCGACAAGCTTTAGCAAAGGATCGGACTCTTGGCCCTCTCCGACTTTGTTCTTGCCTTTCAGACCTCTGGAACTAGACATTGTGGACTAAGAAACGGTTATACTAAAGAAGCTGCTCTTTCGACCTGAATTATCCGAGCTCAAGAAAGTATGTGGTTTGTGAATAATTTTTCAACAAGTCAACATATAAGGGGTTAAAAAGGTAAAATTGCAAACAGGTCCCCGAGTAACCGCGACGGTTGAACTTACGCTGGGTAAGAATTTAAAGTTATTTTTCTAAGAATAGCATTCTTGACTCCGCACTTTCCAGAAATTGGGATATGTTCCTTGGAATTTGTTCCTATGATATTCCACTGATCCTTTGTATCGCAATCGGAAAATTAAGAGAGCATTCACTATGGAATTAAATGAAGCATCGCAATGATTGACAGTAAGGAAAACTCCGATCTAGAGGTCCTACGCAAACAATGGACGACAAGGTTAATATCTCGGCACGCCATTATATTGTTTCTAATATATGCACTCTTTTTCCTTAGCTCGGTTTTTATGCCACAGGGTTTTTCTGAGTTAGGTTTTTAATGAGGCATACGCGAAACATATTCTGAACAGCTCATCTCACCCCAGCGTTCAACATAGCCTATACTTCTTCGAGCGCAAGCTCCACTTTACGCTCGAGAAGTGGGGGAGTATTGATGAGGGGTAATTTGGATCCCCTATCCTTGCTGGCTCGATGTGGATCGAACAGCACCAGTTTCCATCCCCTGAAGTGCCGAACCGAGTCGGGGTATATAGTGGACTGTCCCGAGCCAACAAAGAGAATCCGAGGTCGAATGTCACTATTGCCCAGGCCCAAGCCAGCGGACCAGCAAAGTACTCTTGAAAATATGTACGAAAACCCATTATCTCAGCTATAAATACCCCTAGCATTTATTACAAACACAACTTCCCAGGTGCTCTTCCTTCGAGACTGCTGCTCGGACTTACTTGGGATAACAGGATAGGCTAGCTTGTATGTATTTCACCCTCTGGCTTGTACGGCATCCAGTAATGCTCGAATAGGACTCTCGATACTTGTAATTTGTACTCAATCATCTCGAATACAAATATTATTGATCTTTTCCTTCTATTTATTAGCATTTATACCGCATCACATACTGTTTTGATCGAACACACGAAAACGCGTAAGATAATGATTATTTTGGCTTTTCAGCTGTGAGTTTCAGTGAACTGTTTTGCTCTTTTAGCAATATCATCTCTTCCTTAAGCTTTTTATATGCTTCAGCAATACCCGTATTGTTGAGCATCATTTGTTCAAATGAATTAAATTGTTCATTATCAAGAGGAGTTACCTCATCCTCAGAGTCATCAGATTCCTTGGCCATCAAGCAGATGAGAGCAGGGTTCTCTTCATCAGAAGTGTCTGAATCTGAATCAGATGAGTAGACAGCAGTCAGCTTTTCTGCTTCAGCCATCATTGCCTTGCCTCTTTGATGCTTTCTTTCCTTTCTGATTCTCTTCTCTTCTTCAGTGTATTTCTCTGCTTTTGGATATGGACAGTCTCTGATGAAGTGTCCCAATTTCCTGCAGTTATAACACATTAGTTTGGCTTTATAATCATCCTTATCTTGAGAAGAAGAGTTAGGTTTAGATGTAGAAGCATTGTTATATTTGTTCTTCATTTTTCTTTTGTAGAACTTCTTTAAATTATTCATCAACAATGCTACATCTCCAGCTGTGTACTCCTTTTTGTTGAGTAATGTGGCTTCATCAGATGAGTCCACTTCTTTACTTCTCTGTGCTGGCCTTCTGGGATTTTCAGCAGCAACCGAGGCAGTTGTGGGTCCTGAAGTTGAGGTTTCTTCAATTCCCATTCTTGGCAGTTTATATTCAAATGCCTTGAGTACGAAAAACAGCTCTGTAAGAGAGATCTTTCCCAAATCTCTTGATTCTTCCATCGCTGTCACCTTCATGTTGAACTTAGGGGGTAAAGCCTTTAGTACTCTGACTGTGATTTCTTTGTCAGTAAAGGTTTTTCCCAACTTTAGAACTTCATTTAGTGTTCTGGTGAACCTGGTATCCATCTGATCAATGGTCTCTCCAGATTTCATTTTGAAGTTATCCAGTTTCTCCAAAGCAACAGTAAGCTGATGCTCTTTTATAGCATCATTTCCTTCGCTCATGTCTCTGACTTTATCCCACATCTCTTTTGCAGTTTTGCAATGTTTAACTTTGTCAAACCAATCATTATCCAGGGCTTTAGTCATGATAAATCTTCCAACTTTATCCAGATTGAAGAGCATTATTTCATCTGGTGTCATCTCATGTAAGTCTTTCTCCACCACGGTATCAACTTCATTGATCTTTATCGTCTTGGTGAATCTGAATGGACCTTTGATGATACATGTGTACATGTTATCATTGTAAGCAGCTAGAAAAATCTCCATCCTGATTTTCCAGTCTTCAAAAGACATACCAGCAATGTGGGGAACATGGCTGATACAATCCATTTTTCAAAAAGTTTTTATTTTTCAAAAAGATGCACTTTTGAAACGTTTCGAAAACCTTTGAAAAACACTTGGATCAAGCTCGTTGATCAGGCAGCTGATTCTAATGAACCACCTGCTCTGATACCACTTATTGGTCCCAAGTGGTCAGATGAGATCTAGAGGGGGGGGTGAATAGACCTCTGAAAATTTTTAGACTTAAAAACTTTTCAATCGTCTGTCAGCAGACTAAGCCTATAAAGAACAGTAAGCTGACTAAGCTGATCGTGAACAAATCTTGAACAGCAGAGTGACCACTCTTCTTATAGTAACTTAGCTCATTTCAGCAAAAACAGTTTTACAAGAGTATACTTGCAAGGGATAATTTTAAAGTGTTTTTCACAAGTAGACTAAGTCTTTTAAAGATTTTATCCCCAGTTTAAAAAACTCATTCAAAATCTTTAACACAATTCAAAGTGTTTACATATGCAGGTTTGAAATATGCAATAAAACTTAAATGCAAAGATAACACAAAGAATTTTTATAGTGGTTATATGGATAAAAATCCTTTAGTCCACTCTTCCAGACCACTTAGATTCTGGGTTATACTATAAACACTAAGTTTACAATATTTCTCCACTTACACCTAAACAACAAATGAAAAGGCTGTAAGCTCACAATAGGAAATTATTCAGAAAACCTATCCTCTGAAGTTAAATCACTCACAAAGATGGATCTAAACTCCGCACAACACTCAGCTAATACAATTTCACTCAGAAAGTATTTTCTATTTGGCTTCAACTTGGTTTCTGTCAACAGATTACTTCACCAGACGAGTGAGCTGTTCTTGAGCTTCTTGAGACTTAGAAAAATTTCTGCTTCGAAAACAAAATCTCAGAATGTTGTTGTGTCGCTTTGCTCTTTGAAATCAGCTCTATTTATACTAGGATTTGAAAATATGACCGTTAAAGGAAGTCACAAATCAAATCCATAGCCTTTAGCCCAAATTCAGAACGACTCCCTGCTATAATACTTTTTCTGCTGTACTTTCCTGTAGCTGCATTAAATGCACTCTGCTGATCCGACAATATTCTTCAACCATTTGCCATTACTACCCTTCTCTTACAGCATTTATTACACCAAGTGCATTTATTACCGTTGCATTAACTTCTTGATCTCTTCTACTCTGTTGATCGAAACAACCCTTCTGATAGATACCCTGCTGATCAAACTCTGAACTAATCTGATTTGAGTCAGCTGATGGTCTACCCTTCTGATTGCTGTTTCAGCATAAGATCAGTAGTCTTCTGGGCTTAGAATTTTGGACCCTTCTGTTGTCTTCTTAACTTGGTCAAAATTCTTCTAAGGGACCTAAGCTTTCCATACTTAGCTGATTTTGACGTTTTGGAAATCATCAAAACCTTCCCTTATCTTCTTATCTTCATTGCACTTCATCTTCATCTTCATCCAACATATCCGCTTGATAAACACTCCTCGACCTCCATGACGATGACTAAGATAGGTTAAGACCAGAAAATTGGTAAAAAATCCTAAGTCTCATAACGAGTTGAGTAAAATTGATTCGTTCAATAAACGCTCCTCGATCTAAAGAATAACGAGTTGAGTATAAATCGATCCGCTCGATAAACACTCCTCGACCTCCATGACGATGACTAAGATAGGTTAAAACCAGAAAATTGGTAAAAAAAACCTAAGTCTCATAACGAGTTGAGTAAAATTGATTCACTCAATAAACGCTCCTCGATCTAAAGAATAACGAGTTGAGTATTGTTGGATAAGGATGAAGATGAAGGCACTAAAGGAAGTTTGATAAGGGAGGTTTTGATGCATTCCAAAACTTCATATTTGGCTAAGTATGGAGTAACTTAGTTGATAAACTTATCAAGGAATTTTGACTAAGTACAAGAAGACATCAGAAGAGTCAAAATTTTCAAGGTCCAAGACTTTTTGATCCGCTGAAGGAAAGTTATCAGACTGATGAAGATCAGCCGACTCAAATAAGATCTGTTCAAGTTTGAGATCAGCCGAGTTCGCCATCAGACTTGCACTTTCGTCAGCCAAGTGAAGAAGATCATAAAGTGTTCCCAACGGTAATAAATGCCCCTTGGAGTAATAAATGCTGAAGTACAAGGTTATTAAAGACAAATGATTGAAGAATTGCTTCGCATCAGCTGGGTGCATTTAATGCTGCCTGCAGAATAGTACTGTTCACAGTACGGACAGACTGCAAAAGAGCCGTTCGCGGAAATTAAGGACCAGTACTCGAGGAATTTGAATCATGTCTCTCTTCAACGGACACTTTTCAAACCTCAAGTATAAATAGCTGAAAGAGACGAAGAAGAAACAAGCAACACAATCTCTGAGAAATTTTCGAAGCAAAATTCTTTAAGTCTCAAGAACAGCTCACTCATCAGCTTAGTCATTTGTTGACGAAAAGCGAAGTTGAAGAACAAAGATAAATACATCTTTTGAGTGATTTTGTAAACAAGAGTGTTGTGAGAAGTAAATATCCGTCTAAGTGAGTGATATTACTTCAGAGAAGTAGGATTTCTTTGTGATTTCTTACTGCGAACGTACGGCCTGTTCATTTGTTGTAAGGCGTAAGCAGAGTATACTGATTACTGTGTGTTTTTAGTATAACCCAAGATCTTTGTGACTTGGAAGAGTGGACTAAAGGATATTCAAATAAATATAACCACTATAAAAATTGCTTGTGTTTTTATTTGCATTTTACTTGCATATTTTCAGTTGCATAAAACACATTAAGTTAACTGTTTGAAAAATACTTAAAAGGAATTTATAAAACTGGGGAAACATTTTTCAAACTGCTAAGATTACTTGAGAAAAACACTTTGAAAAATCCGCTGCAAGTACTCTAAGTATTAAAACTGATTTTAACAAAATCAGCTAAGTAACAATCAGACGAGTGGTCAACAAAGCTGTTCAAAGATTTGTTCGCGAACAGAATTGTAACTCACTACTCTGATCAGCTTAGTCTATTCAGTTAGAGAAGAGTTTTAAAGTTAAAATTTGGAAGAAATTTTTAAAGAGGTTTATTCACCCCCCCCCTCTAAACCTCTTCTGACCACTTGGGACCAACAAGTGGTATCAGAGCAGGTGGTTCATTAGAATCAGCTGCCTGATCAACGAGCTTGATCCAAGTATCTTTCAAAGGTTTTAAAAAAAAAAAAAAAAACTTTTTCAAAAGAGCATCTTTTTGAAAAATCAAAACTTTTTGAAAAATGGACTGTATCAGCCATGTTCCCCACATTGCTGGTATGTCGTTTGAAGATTGGAAAATCAGAATGGAGATTTTCCTAGCTGCTTATAATGACAACATGTACACATGTATCATTAAGGGTCCATTCAGATTCACAAAGACCATAAAAATCAATGAAGTTGATACGGTTGTGGAGAAAGACTTACATGAGATGACTGCTGAAGAAATCAAGCTGTTCAATCTTGACAAAGTCGGAAGATTCATCATGACTAAAGCCCTGGACAATGATCGGTTTGACAAAGTCAAACATTGCAAAACTGCAAAGGAAATGTGGGATAAAGTCAGAGATATGAGCGAAGGAAACGACGCCATAAAAGAGCATCAGCTGAGTGTTGCTCTAGAAAAGCTGGACAATTTCAAAATGAAGTCTGCGGAAACTATTGATCAGATGGATACAAGGTTTACAAGGACGTTGAATGAAGTTCTGAAGCTTGGAAAAACCTTCATAGACAAGGAGATAACCGTTAGAGTTCTGAAGGCTCTACCTCCCAAGTTCAACATGAAGGTGACAGCCATGGAAGAATCAAGAGATCTGGGCAAGATTTCTCTTACAGAGCTGTTCTCAGTACTCAAGGCGTATGAGTATAAACTGCCTAGGATGGGTGTTGAAGAAACTTCAACTTCAAGTCCCACAGCTGCACTGGTTGCTGCTGAAAACCCAAGAAGACCAGCCTACAGAAGTAAAGATGTGGACTCATCTGATGAAGCCACACTGCTCAACAAAAAGGAGTACACTGCTGGAGACGTTGCATTGCTGATAAACAATTTCAAGAAGTTCTACAAAAGAAAATTGAAGAACAAATATAACAATGCTTCTACTTCTAAACCTAACTTTTCTTCTCAAGATAAAGAGGATTATAAAGCCAGACTAATGTGTTACAACTGCAGGAAATTGGGACACTTCATCAAAGACTGCCCATATCCAAAAGCAGAAAAGTACACTGAAGAAGAGAAGAAAATGAGAAAAGAAAGAAAGCATCAGAGAGGCAAGGCTATGATGGCGGAAGCAGAAAAGCTAGCTGTTGTCTACTCATCTGACTCAGATTCAGACACGTCTGATGAAGAATCGTCTGATGAAGAAAAACCTGCTCTCCTCTGCCTGATGGCAAAGGAATCTGATGACTCTGAGGAAGAGGTAACTCCTCTTGACAATGAATTGTTTAATTCATTTGAACAAATGATACTTAACAATACTACTATTGCTGAAGCATATAAAAAGCTTAAGGAAGAGATGATATTGCTAAAAGAGCAAAATAGTTCACTGAAACTCACAGCTGAAAAGCCTAGAGAATCAGCTGAATAGAAACAGCTTGAGCAAGAAAATGAATCTCTGAAAACTGAATGTGAAGTCTATAAAGGAAAAATCATGGAACTTGAAAAAGTCATTGAGTCTCATGAGAAATCATCTGTTGCATCCACGCATACATCTAGTAAACAGAAGATACCTTTAGAACAGGAAAAATTTGAACTGAATCATACTGAAAAATTTGTATCAGCTGACAACAGTAAGGTCATTCTTTATGTTCAGAAAACTAAACCTGCTTCACCTGAGAAAGTTGTAAAGGAGACAAAAATTCCTAAGGCTAAAAAGAGCAAAGAGCCTAGTTTAGGTAAACAGATTAGTAAGACCAAACAGCAGAGCCCTAAGAAGTCTGCTGATAAAGCTAAAGTCAATCAGACTAGTGGTAAAACTAAGTCGTCTGTTAATGAGCAAGCAACTAGTAAGCCAAAGAAGCATAAGAATAAAAAAAATCAAAATGCTTGGTATGGAAATTAGTCATATTATGTGCAACCTGCTGCATATCCTCCTATGTATCATGCACCTCAATTTCCAGGTTACTATGCACCTTACCCTGCTCATCCAATGCATGCATACCCTGCTTATCATGCACCTTACCCTGCTTATGAACATTACTTCTATCATATTGATCATCAACATGACTTATATGATAATTATGATAAAAATGAAATTGTTCATACTCCTGTTAAAACTCAGAAGCCTAAGAAGCCTAAGACATCAATATCTTGGGTTGTCAAAGGTGGAACTAATCCTTCAGGACCCTCTCAATAAGGGTACCTAAAACAATTTTATTTTTGTTTTGTAGGTTAGAATTAGGAGTAGGAGTAAAGTAGAGAAGATTTGGTACTTGGACAGTGGATGTTCAAGACACATGTGTGGAAGCATACATGAGCTGACTGATGCAGTTGCTGTGGATGGTCCAAAAGTTACTTTTGGGGACAGCAAAGAAGGCAAGATTAAAGCTAAAGGAAGGATAATCAGAGGAAACATAGAGATATCTGACGTCTCATATGTTAAAGGCCTCAAATATAATCTGCTAAGCATAAGTCAATTTTGTGACAAAGGATATTCAGTCATCTTCTCAACAGATAAGTGCTACGTTGAACAGATTGGTACAAAGAAGGTAATTTTTTCTGGAAGGAGACAAGGGAATGTCTACATAGTCGACTGGAATTCTGCTGATAAGAATTCAAATGTTTGTTTGGTGGCATCAACACCAAGTGAAGTTAGTTGGCTATGGCACAAAAGGATGAATCATTTAAACTTCAAGACCATCAACAGATTAATCAAGAATGATTTGGTAGAAGGGATTCCTAAAACAGTCATGAGCAAAGATAAGCTTTGTGACGCCTGTCAGAAGGGTAAACAAATCAAGTCATCGTTCAAAAGCAAGAAGCATCAATCTTCTGGAAGAATATTGGAGCTGCTACATATGGACTTATTTAGACCCATTGATCCTGTCAGCAATGGTGGAAAGAAATACTGCCTAGCTGTTGTGGATGATTATTCAAGATATACTTGGGTGATTTTCATGAAGAAGAAAAGTGAAACCAAGGAACATCTTACAAATCTGATGGAACTGATCCAGAATGAGAAAAACATAAAGATATTGAAGATCAGATCAGATAGAGGGACAGAGTTTACAAACTCTACTGTTGAAGAGTATTGTAATATCAAAGGAATACATCATGAGTATTCAGCTGCTAGAACCCCTCAACAAAATGGTGTTGCTGAAAGGAGAAACAGAACACTATAAAGAAGCTGTCAGAACCATGATAGCTGAAGCTAAGCTGCCTCAAAGATTTTGAGCAGAAGCAACAGATACAGCATGCTTTACCCAAAACAGATGCATGATCAACAAGCACCAAAACAAGACTCCATATGAAGTTTGGAACAACAGGAAGCCAAACGTTCATTACTTTAAGATTTTTGGTTGTAAATGCTATGTTTTAAACAATGGTAAAAATCACCTTACTGCATTTGCAGAAAAGGCTGATGAAGCTGTTTTTGTAGGATACTCTACTGTTAGTAAAGCTTATAGAGTTTTTAACAAAAGAACATTACTAATAGAAGAATCCATTCATGTAGTTTTTGATGAACCAAGTCAATCTTCTGAAAAGAATCAAAGTATTAATCAAGATCTATCTACTGATTTACAGAAGTTGAATGTTGGAAGGAATGAAGAATATTTTCCCATCATACTGCCTAATCTCAACCTAGCTGATAACTCAAGTGCTGTTCAAAATCACAGAGCTGATTGTCTAACAGACGAGTTGGAAACAGCTGATAGACCAGAGACTGTTCAACAGACAAGAGAAGTTCAACAGACTACTACTGGGACTCCAACAGTAGTGTTGCAAGATCATAACAGAGGACAACATCTAGACCTGCAACCTGATCTAAGATGGCTCAGAAATCACCCACCAGAGTTAGTGATTGGTGATCCTTTAGATAGAGTGAAAACAAGAAGAGCTGCTGCACAAGATGCCATGTTTGTCACTTTCCTATCTCAAATAGAGCCTAAGCAAATTGAAGAAGCTCTCAGTGATTCCTTCTGGATAGAAGCTATGCAAGAAGAGTTGAATCAATTTGAAAGGAATGAAGTCTGGTACTTAGTTCCTAGACCAAGTCATCAAAGAGTCATTGGCACTAAATGGGTATTCAGAAATAAGATGAATGGAGATGGTATTGTTACTAGAAACAAAGCAAGATTAGTGGCCAAGGGATATTGTCAAGAAGAAGGGATTGACTTTGATGAGACTTTTGCTCCTGTAGCAAGACTTGAAGCAATCAGACTGTTTCTAGCCTATGCTGCTTACAAAAACTTCACTGTCTATCAGATGGATGTGAAGTCTGCCTTTCTCAACGGAGAACTGCAAGAAGAAGTATATGTTGAACAACCTCCTGGATTTGAAGTTTATCAAGAAGAGGATAAGGTATATCGTCTGAAGAAAGCCCTCTATGGACTGAAACAGGCTCCAAGAGCATGGTATGATACCCTATCTGATTTTCTTTTAATTAAAGGATTTCATAAAGGTAAGGTAGATAAAACCTTGTTCACTATTGAATGGGAGAGTCATATATTGATTGTGCAAATATATGTAGACGATATTATTTTTGGTTCCACTAATAAACAGATGTGTGATAAGTTCTCTAAGCTGATGCAGAATAAGTTTGAAATGAGCATGATGGGAGAACTTAATTATTTTCTTGGTTTACAAGTTAAACAGTTGCCTGATGGAATCTTTATAAATCAAGCTAAATACACAAGAGATCTGTTCAAGAAATTTGGTATGGAAACTAGCTCTACTGCTACTATTCCTATGTCTACAAGTCTTCGTTTGGATAAAGATGAAGATGGCAAATCAGTGGACATAACCAAATACAGAGGCATTATAGGGTCACTGTTATATCTAACAGCAAGCAGACCTGACATAATGTACTCAGTTGGAGTCTGTGCAAGATTCCAATCAAACCCCAAAGAATCTCATCTCTTAGCTGCCAAGAGGATATTGAAATATGTTAAAGGCACTCAAGAATTGGGATTGTGGTATCCTAGAGAATCTGGATTTGAGCTTATTGGTTATTCAGATTCAGACCTTGCTGGCTGCAAGATTGACAGAAAAAGCATAACAGGTGCCTGTCAGTTCTTAGGTAGTCGTCTGATCTCATGGATGAGTAAGAAACAGACTTCAATATCCATATCTACTGCTGAAGCTGAATATATAGCTGCTGGAGCTTGCTGTGCACAGATATTATGGTTGAAGCATCAACTAGAAGATTACAACATCAAAATCAGTGGAATTCCAATCTACTGTGACAATACAAGTGCAATCTCACTTACTCAGAATACTACAAGTCATTCAAGGACTAAGCATATTGAGATCAAGCATCACTTCATTAGAGATCATGTTGAAAAAGGCAATGTTGTGATTGAGTATGTTCATACTGACAATCAAATTGCTGACATTTTCACTAAACCTTTAAGTGAAGTAAGGTTTTCAACCTTAAGAGCTGAGCTAGGATTACTTAATTTGGATGCATAAGCTGAGGGGGAACTTATCAGAAGATTAGTTCAACAGCTTACTCATCACTGTTATCTTCAAGGATTAACTTTCAACAGACTAGTTAACTTATGAATTCTTAAACTCAGGGGGAACGTGTAAGACTAGCGGTACTTCTGAATTGAAGATGAAATTTGTTAATGTCAGTTAGTTGAAGTTATGTTTTCAACAGAAGACTCAAATATCGAAGAATAAAATTATATTATCTAGCTGGATTGAGAAACAGCTGAGGAAGGTTATCAGCTATTGGCATTCGCTGATAACAGCATTGTCATCAGGACAGTAGTCCATCAGATAAGTATTTACTTTACTCATCTGATTACTTGAATAAAAGCGAATCTATTTAAAACGTTTTATTCAAAACACGCTTTTATAAGTAACTATCGGGCGGTACATATTCCCGCTCCTCATTAAATATCTTTTGAATTTGAAAGGTCGTAACTGACGCCGCACGATCAGCACTGACAGAAAAATGGATCTAACGGTTGGCGGATATCACGGAAACCGACATACCCCAACTCTATAAATCTCAATCTGATCAGTCGTGTAGTTCTTTACGCACACCAGATTTTCAAAAGTACTTGTGAGAAATTTGAGCAATTTTCCTGCAAAAATCTCTTCGTGTTTTTTTTCTCTAATCTCTACAGATCCGCAATGGCTGCTGAAGGCATGTACCTTGTGTATGATTCCTATTACCAATCTGGCACAAAACTGATGAAGGAACTTCTGGAGAAGTTTAAATCTGCAACTTTGGTGAACTTCATGGAGTACAATGAAGGAATAATCTGGACTGACCAGGTTATGGAATACTACAAGACGGCTAAGGTTGATTTCGATAAGTTGGAGATTACTGCTACAGTTGGTGACAAATCTGTTGTCATCACTCCCACCGTTCTTCACGAGCAGTTTGGGCTTCGTAACAGTGGGCGTCATGATGTCACTGTACTGACTGAAGCAAAACACCAAGAGTTTTGGGCGATCTGCGCCAAGGAAGGAGAAATACTGTCTGGGAATATCAGGAAGAGACAACTGAAGGACGAGTATCAGCGGAAGGCTGATATGGTGTCAAAGCTGATGGAAAACTGCACCTTTTCCCTTGATGATGTTACTATGAAGAGGTACAGCATTATGACTGCTATTTATTATGGATTGGAAGTCAACTGGTCCATGATTATCTGGTACATCTTTGCTGAATTCCTTGAAGTGAAGAAAGGAAAAGAACCTCACACCAACCACAGAATAACTCTCAGCTACCTACTGTCACATCTGGGATGCACTATGACGAATGGCAAGGAAATTCACAAGTCCAAAGCCATGAACAAATATCTACCCAGTTCAAAAGAGGAAGGCTGATGAGCCTGAGGAAGCTGATGATGAGGGACCAAAGGAGGTTCCTGCCAAAAGGCAAAGGAGGTTAGTCAAAACAGCCAGCTTAGCTGTTGAGACCAAAAAGAAGAAGGCTGCTGATGAGCCTAAAAAGAAAGAAACCAAGCAGATGGAGAAAGTGACTTCTGCTGCTGAAGCCACTAAAATTATTGAAAATATAACTGCTGATGTAAGGACTGGATCCCCTGCATCACCATCAAGAACTCCATCAGCAGAGAGACCTGCTGAAGGTATCTCTCAAAGAACAAGAAATCAACAGAGGGATACAGCTGCTTCTACTTACCGTGAAGGAAGAACCAAAAAGTCTGCTAGAAAGCAGATGACTTTCATAGAAGAACCCACGGAGCTAGAAAATGTGGCTAGGGAAGACCCTGAAAATGCTGAAAAGACTGCTAAACCTGTTGAGCCTATTACAACAGTCGAGACTGCTGCGACTGACAAAGCTGATGAGCAACAGCCAAGTCAAGTCTCACCAAAAGTTGAGCTTGCTCAACCTCAGGATGATCCAGATGTCCAAATCATCCATCCTATAGCTGCTGCTCCCATATCATCTGCTGGACCAGCTCCTGCTCCAATTGATAAAGGCAAAAGGAAAATAGTGCTGAGGAAAAAGAAAATTTCCAAAGCTTACAAGAAAGCAAGGGAGGAAGCTGAACAAAGGAAACAAGAAGAGTTGGAAGAGAAGAAGGCACTTGAGCTAAGCAAAGCTCAAGAAGCTAAGGATGAAGCCAGGAGAAAAATGTCTGAGGCAGAGAGAAAAGCTGCTGAAGATGCTGAAATGGCTATGGTGATCGAAATGAGCAAAGTTGATGCCTATGGACCTATCCATGGAGGAGGCATCAAAATTGGAGAAGGCAAAGATGGAAATAAAGAGAAAAAGCTCAAAATTCCTGCTGCCAAGATCAAGTCAAAGGACAAATTTGAAGTTAGAAGAGCATTTGAGATAGTGTATGCTGATAAGGAGATCTTCAAGAAGTTTGAGAAGTCCTTGGCATACTATGATCAAAAGCTCATGCTGAAGACTCTGTTCAATCAGGAGAAACCTAGATACATCAGTTGGAGAGACAACAGGTTGAACAAGTCAATTGCAGAACTCCAAAATCTGAAGGAGTTAGCTGATGAAGAACAATGGGTTCTAAATTGGTTAAAAACAAACTCCATTCAGAAGGCCTTGGATCCCAGCTATGTCAGAAATGTCATGCATAACTATGCAAAAGACTTTGCAAGGCCAAGAAGATCAAAAGCACCTTGCCTGATAAGAAGAGAAAATCTGAAGATGCTGAAGAAAGGGCAATCAAATTTGCTGTTATGACCGCCTTGAAGAGATGGGCAAAAAGGTCAAAATATCAGCAGGGATGCTCAAGTGACTTGCCACTGCTGCCAAGTATTCAGCAAATAATTTTTGGCAAGGAAGTAAAGGAATACAGTGAAGTGCCAAAGGGAAACAATGCTCCTGTTAACCCTTGGATCATTGTGAGGCAGATCCGACAGACAACCTGCTTCAATGATGATGGCACAATCACTAACATGTTTTACGATGATGTCACTGATAAAAAGAATGAAGCTGACAAGTCCTTAGCTATTGAATGGCAAGCTAAGACTTCTGAAGATCATCAGATGACAGATATGGAAGAAGTCCCTGTTCAACAGGCGACTGATGAGAAGGAAGCTGATGCTGCTGCTTCTGCTTCATCAGGTGATGAACACTCATCACTGATGGAAGCTTTCCAGATATTGATGGAAAATTCTATGAAGGAATTGGAAGAGAAGCATAGTAAGCAGCTGATGAAGGTCAAGGAGGAGCTGAAGAATGAACTCAGAACAGAGTTGGCAGAGTCCAACAAATTTCAGCTGGAAACTGTTCAGAAGTCAACTGCTGAAATTATCAAGAAAGAGATTGACAGTTTCCCAATCCCTCAAGATCACTCCCAGCAGTTAGTGCACAACCTAAGAGAATTGAATAAAAATGTTGAGGATGTGAAGGGTGATGTGAATCACCTTCATACTGCATTAAAGACAGCTGAGCACAAAATAGCAGACATAACTGCAACCTTCATTCAAGTCAGTAACGAAGAGAAGGAAATCAACTTAGGGATGTTGCAAGAAGTCTCAAAAGCTTCACAGGAAGTTCAAAATGAAATTGCAACTATAAACCTTAACATTGACTACTTCAACGATCAGACTGACATCATCATCACTGATATTCATCATCTTACAGCAAGTCATGATGTTGTCAGTCAAAATCCGAAGGCTCTATGTGCTGAAATGAGGATTCCAACAGTTGCTCTCAACCCTGCTGTTGTACCTTCTAATGTCATCAAATCTGATGATGACAAAAAGGGGGAAGATAAAAGGGAAGAACCAGCTAAGGAAACTGCTGCTGCAACTGATGAAGCCAAGGAGACTGAAGACACTGCTGACAAGACTGAAAAACTTGGAAAGGTAGAAGAAGAAGAAAAGACTGAAAAAGAAACTACCAAGTACAAGAACACTGAATCAGCCAGGAAGGCAATGGAGCTAATCAAAGAACAGCAACTCAAAGAGAAGATGGAAGCTGCCAAAGCAATCTTGGATGAGGAAGCTGATGATGAAGAAGATGACGAAGAGTCATCTTATGAATATGAAGAAGTGCTTGAAGGATCAGATGAAGAAGCTAACAGTTAAAAAATTGTAAAATCATTGAAATCAGTTTACTTTTATCTATTCTTCAGAATTCTCATCTGATGAACTTGTACTTGTAATTTGATGAGGGATATTTTGGGCTCAGCTTTTCTTTACAACCATGCGGAATCGAACAGTACTCATCTCGGAAGATCAAGTTCGACCCCGATGCCCGAGTACCACAAATACAGTCGGCGCTGGATCCGAAGTTACTGTTGGGCCAAGATCTGATCCAAACTTATGGGCCGAGAATTGTATATCTGCGGATAGATCACCTAGACCCCGATTTCAGCTATAAATACCCCATGCATTTATGACACCAGACATGATTTTCCAGGTGCTCCCTCCTCGAAGCTACTGCTCGGAACCGCTTGGGAATATCGGCCTAGCATCACTTGTATTTCGCCCTCTAGCTTGTACGGCATCCAATAGGGCTCGGATAGGACTCTATACATTTGTACTCATACAGCATTGTAATCGAACCATTTGAATACAATATTGTTGATCTCAATATCATTGTTGAGTACTTGTTTAATTATTACACATATCGATCACGCATACGAAATCACGTAAGATCAATTGGCGCCCACCGAGGGGCCTTATTCGAGTCTTAGATCGAAATATGCCTACTACGAGGAGAAATACGTATGTAAGAGGAGAGCCTTCCCAAGCAGCGGGAGCACAAAATTCTGTCAACAATGAACCTGATAATCTATCGCGCGCTGCTCAACAACAACCAGAGGTGCCGCCAGCGATTCCTCAGGATAACATTCCAATACACACGACCATTGGTGATTTAAGATCTATAATAGGCACAATGTGTAGGGAATTCATGAATAGCGGAAGGGCAGATCAATCACGTGTCGACCAACCAGGAGTTCAGGGAAGACCAGAGATACCTTCATCGAACTTACAGAAGGAAAACGATATGTCGCATGCCCCATCGACGCATCCACGTCGGGCTGCACCCTCGAAAATCAATGCCCGATCTGAAAACCCACCTGCACGAGTGCACGATCTGGAGGATTCTGTTATGGGGGAAAGTCACACCGCCGGCGACATGATAAGAAACAAACCAACATACAAGAGAATTACCGAATCAGAATTGGAGAAAATAGTACAGGAAAGGGTGACTAAAAAATTGGAAGAGCAAGATACTATGATAGAAATTCCCTTCACTAATCAGGCTGCCAGGCAAGCGGGGAATGCTCTGATTAGAGGAAACCTACGAGAGAGGGAGGTCTCGAATAATATCATGCGCTGCTCACCCTTTTGTCGAGAAATACGCGAAGCTCGAAACACAGAGACGGTGCCAACTAGGCTCCCACGGTATAACGGGACTACCGACCCCGGAGAACACATTAACAGCTTTGTCAATGTGATGAACTTGTACGGACACTCAGAGGATTTCTGTTGCAAGATTATGGTCACCACTTTTGAAGGGATTGCTCTTGATTGGTTCGGGAAGTTACCTCCGAACTCCATATTTTCTTTTGAAGAATTCTGCGATAAGCTGAAACATCAATTCGCTAGCCAAAGGAAGCCAAGATTGCCGGCGAATCACCTGGGCACTGTGAAACAATTGGAAGGAGAGACGTTGAGGCAATGGCTGGCAAGATTTAGTATCGAACTCTTGAAGGTGGATACTCCGCAGATCGAGTATCTGTCCTCCCTAATGTTTGAGCTGACTAGGAGCACCCAATTTGGAAATGCATTATGTAGAAAGCAACCAAAATCCTTCGAACGGATAATGGAAATTGCTGAAAAGTATATGATACAGGAAGAGATGAACAAATTAAAAAGTTCACACGTAGATAAATTTCATCTCAACAAGAAACAAGATCGGGCACCGATCCCTAAACCAAGTGATTATGGAGGATCAAACAAAGGATCCGTTTGGCAGCGAATCAACACTTTTAAGCCGCATATGCTGCCCCAAGGTCCGAATTCATACGGACCTCCTTATGATCGAAATCGAGCTCCGAGATCGGGTAAAATTCAATTTACAGAGCTTAACAGTTCAAAAGAAGAAGTGCTGACCGTGTTGGAAGAAGGGAATTTAATTCCGGAAGCCCAGAGGATCACGCAGGCAAGGCCGGGTGCGCCTGGATATGACCAGTATTGTCGATATCATCGAGCTCGAGGACATAGTACGGAAAATTGTTATCAATTGAAGGTCGAGATAGAAAAATTAATCACCCAAGGGAAACTCAAAGAATTTGTTAAAAATGGCAACTATAACAATCGTTACAGATCCCGTAGTCCGAAAAAATTTAACGCTCGGCAAAGGCAAATCCGAAGCCAGGTAGAAGAACAGTCGAACGGCGTGATAAACATGATTGCTGGCGGACCGGCGGGAGGAGATAGTAGGAATGCCAGAAAGAGGACTTTAAGGTCAATCAGGGCAGGAGTATCCACAAAAAAGGAAGTTCTATCTTTGGAGTTTCCATCGATGGAAAACCAAGTTATCAGCTTTAGTGAGGCAGATCGACCCGCGGACGTTAGTTGGGATACGAATGAAGACAATCCAGACTTTTCCATGGTGTTGACTCTAAAAATTGCTAATTTCGAGGTCAAAAGAGTGCTGGTTGATAATGGGAGCTCGGCAAACATAATTTCGTCGGAAGCTCTTACAAGAATGAACCTCTGTCATCCACATTTGGATAAGGTAACCACCCCTTTGGTCGGTTTCGGGGGATCGGAGATCACTCCGCTCGGGACCATACTCTTGAGTACTACTCTAGGGCTCAAACCTAAGAACGTCACGAGAATGATCAAGTTCCTAGTGGTAGACACGCCGTTTGCTTACAATGCTATCTTGGGAAGGCCTGCTCTGAATATTTTTAAGGCTGTCGTATCTACATACCATCAAAAGATAAAGTTCCCAACCGAGGGAGGAGTAGGAGAAATGAGAAACGATCAGTACATGGCTTGGGAATGTTATAGTTCGTCCTTAACTATCAAGGAGAAAGTGGAGCCCGAGCTCCCTGGCAAAAGAAAGATAAATGAATTGATCTCTAACTCCGGAACTCCGATTCCCAATTATGAAAGACTAGATGGAAAGAAAGGAAGAATCGTTGACATGAGTGTGCAAGCACCTGACCACAAAAAGGTGAATTTGGTCCCTGGATCTCCAGAGAAATTCACAAAAATAGGAACGGAACTGAGTAACGGCATGGAAGCAAAGCTCATCGGATTCTTGCAGGAAAATGTGGATGTTTTCGCCTGGAGTTCGGACGACATAGTAGGAATCGACCCGCGTGTGATAACGCATTCCTTAAATATTGACCCAAAGGCCAGACCAGTAAGACAGAAGAAGCGCAATCATGGTCGCGAAAAAGACAAGATAATTAACGCGGAGGTCGATAGATTGCTAGCAGCAGGGCAAATCAAGGAGATAAAATTCACGGAGTGGCTATGCAATGTGGTCTTGGTCTCCAAGGGCGAAAAGATTGAGAACAAATGGAGGATGTGTAATGATTTTACCGATTTGAATAAGTTATGTCCAAGGGACCCTTACCCCTTACCTCGAATTGACATGCTCGTAGATTCCACTGCGGGATTTGTGTTATTTAGCATGATGGATGCCTTTCAAGGATTTTATCAGATTTTCATGAGTGAAAAAGATCAGGACAAAACGGCGTTTATCACTGAGCGAGGGGTGTACTGCTTGATCGTTATGCCCTTCGGTTTAAGGAACGCCGGCGCAACATATCAGAGATTGGTCAACATGATGTTCAAAGAGTTGATAGGAGAAATCATGGAAGTATACGTAGATGACATGCTCGTAAAAAGCATGTCCGAAGAGGATCATATTGACCATCTTGATAGGTGTTTCAAAATTCTGAGGAAGTATGGGATGAAGTTAAATCCAGCAAAGTGCACATTTGGGGTCCGATCAGGAAAATTCCTCGGGTATTGAGTCCATGAGAGGGGAATCGAAGCGAACCCTGAAAAAATCCGAGCAATCACTGATCTCCATCCACCAAGAAAACTCTCGGACGTTCAAAGTTTGATCGGGAAAATTATTTCGTTAAACAGATTTATCTCTAGATCTGCTGACAAGAGCTTACCTTTCTTCAAACTCTTGCGTAAATCTAAGAACTTTGAGTGGAATGCTGAATGCGATAAGGCTTTCGAAGAACTGAAAGCATACTTGACCTCAATACCAATGCTAGCAAAACCATCTGAAGGGGAACCCCTATATTTGTACATAGCTGTGTCAGAAGAGGCCATTAGCTCGGTTCTGGTCAAACTTGATAAAGCTGAACATAAACCAGTTTACTATTTGAGTAAATTGTTGCAGGGTGCTGAGAAGAACTATATGGAGATTGAAAAATTCGCACTTGCCCTAATCGTGGCTGCCCGGAGGTTAAGGCCCTACTTTCAAACATACAAGATCATTGTCTTGACTAACCAACCTTTGAGACAGGTTCTGTCCAAGCCAGAAGCTTCGGGCAGGTTAATAAAGTGGGCGGTCGAGCTCAGCCAATTCGAAATCGAATATCAACCACGTGTCGCCGTGAAAGCACAAGTGCTAGCTGATTTCGTGCTCGAATCAACCAACATATCAAACGTGAAAGAAGGAACGACCTCGGAATTAGGTATGGTGGAAGAAGCAAACGATCAAGTTTGGCTGATGCATGTGGATGGATCTTCGACCAAAGAAGGAGGTGGAGCTGGGATTCACTTCCAAGGGCCCAATGCTGAAGACCTGAGTTACGCGATAACTTTGGATTTTGTAGTCACCAACAATGAGGCCGAATATGAAGCGTTGATAGCTGGATTAGAGATGGCCATTAAGGCAAAGGTAAAATCGATTGTAGTGCTAACAGATTCAGAACTTGTTCACAGGCAGGTAAAAGGCACTTACGAAGCCAGAGAGTTCAACATGATTAAATATCTAAACAAAACGAAAAAGTTAATCTCAGAGTTCGATAAGTTTGATATTCAACCTATACCAAGAGAGGAAAATCTCTGGGCAGACATATTATCAAAGTTCACATGATTGGCCGACGGAAAAACGGAAAGAACGATCACTTGGTTGCTATCAAATATGTCAGCCATCGAGTTAGATGCAGCCCCTGCCACCGACGTTATGGAAATTGAAGAGCCAAGCAACTCATGGAGCGACCCTCTTATCGCCTATCTTAAGGATGGAAAACTTCCGAAAAATGTAAATGAGGCTCGGAGAATCAAATATAGAGCGCCGTCATTCACTTTGATGGACAATCAACTCTATAAGCGGTCCTCTACGGGAATTCTACTGAAATGTATCCGCGAATCATACTACAATGCCATCTTAAGAGAAGTTCACGAAGGGGAAGCGGGAAATCATTGTGGCGCTCGAGCATTGGGTCTTAAATGCTCGAGGTCTGGATATTATTGGCCAACTCTTTTTTCTGATTCTGTCGATTATGTGAAAAAATGCCATCACTGTCAAATTCATTCAAACATGATTCACCAACCGGCCGAGCATATGCATTCAATTCCTATTTGTTGGCCCTTTGACAAATGGGGCATCGATATTGTTGGACCTTTCCCAACCGCACGAGCCAGAAAAAATTATGTACTAGTGGCGGTTGAATATTTCAGCAAATGGGTCGAATGTGTTGCCTTGACCAAGATCACCCAGTTTCAAGTTATCAATTTCTTATGGAAAAATATAGTCTGCAGGTTCGGAATCCCCAGGGTTTTGATATCGGATAACGGAACACAGTTTGCAGGAAAAAGGATCACGGATTGGTGTGATAAGTTCGGAATACAACAGAATTTCGCGTCTGTTGGCCACCCTCAGGCTAATGGACAAACTGAAGTAGTAAATCGGGAAATTGTTCGATCTCTGGAGAAGCGCTTATCGGACGCAAAGGGAAAATGGCTGGATGAATTGCCAGGAGTATTATGGGCCAATAGAACAACAGTTAAAGCGGCAACCGGAGAAACCCCATTAAGTTTGGTTTATGGGTTGGAGGCTGTTATCCCAGTAGAGAATCTTATACCTTCTCCCAGGGTCGAATTTTATGATCCTGAAGAAAACCAATCTCTGAGGCAAATGGAAGTTGATCACGCGGATAGTCGAAGGGACCGCGCGAAATTGAAAATTCAAGCCACCAAGGCCAACATGGAAAAGTCCTATAATCGAAATGTGAGAATTCGATATTTCAAGGTGGGAGATCTGGTGCTCAAAAAAGTGGAAGTATCGAAGCACGTCGGAAAACTATAGCCCAATTGGGAGGGCCCCTTTGTGATCGTGGAAGTTGGGAGAAAAGGTTCTTACAAGATTGCTCACCTTAACGGAGAGATACTACCTCGAGCATGGAATGCGGTTAACTTAAGAAGATATTATGGAAAATAGTTACATTCGAGGCTTCTACTTTTTAGTTATCTTGTTCTATTTTCTTTGACTCTATTGATTTAGTGGATTACGCATTCAATGAAGATTTGTTTCGATTGAGTTATTCGAGGAATGTTTATTCAGACTGAGTATTTATTCGATGAAAGTTTATTTCGCCTAAATTCTTATTTATTCGTCATATTCTGGATATTCTTGATCTATATTATCGATCTCTCTTTATTAAATGGGTGAAAGCCTCTGCTATGACCCTCGAGCTAAAAATGCTCTGAAAACGACTAAGGGTGAAAGCCTCTGCTATGCCCCTTAGATCGAAAACATTTAATGGGTGAAAGCCTCTGCTATGACCCTCGAGCTAAAAATGCTCTGAAAACGACTAAGGGTGAAAGCCTCTGCTATGCCCCTTAGATTGAAAACATTAAATGGGTGAAAGCCTCTGCTATGACCCTCGAGCTAAAAATGCTCTGAAAACGACTAAGGGTGAAAGCCTCTGCTATGCCCCTTAGATCGAAAATGTTGAATGGGTGAAAGCCTCTGCTATGACCCTCGAGCTAAAAATGCTCTGAAAACGACTAAGGGTGAAAGCCTCTGCTATGCCCCTTAGATCGAAAATGTTGAATGGGTGAAAGCCTCTGCTATGACCCTCGAGCTAAAAATGCTCTGAAAACGACCAAGGGTGAAAGCCTCCGCTATGCCCCTTAGGTCGAAAAGGTTGAATGGGTGAAAACCTCTACTATGACCCCCTTTATCTAAAAAACCGTCGCTATACCCCTTAAGTCAAGCCGTTACTATTGTTCCGAGAAGAACCTAAACTTTGAGAAACATCTCGCACAAGATTCAAAAGTTGTAAGGATCGAACTTTGAGTCAACTATGAATCTCAAAAATTATCTCGCGAATATTGCAAATTACGGAGAACAAATTCAAAGATCGACAACAATAAAAGAAAATTTTCATTCAAAAACCTTCAGATAAATTACATGTGAACTCTTGATTACATTCAGGAAATTGAGCTAATCGGAATATTTTACATCTAGTTCAACCCTATTACAAATAATTCCTGTAAATGCCCGAAGAAGGAAAGTGAGGCTGGTACACTTCTATTCTTCATTCAATGCTTCCTTGCAAATAAGCCAATGAAGGACCAAATCGAAAAACAGGGAAGCAACTCCATTTGGAGGCGCTTTTAGTAAATTCGAAGACCACATCTTTCAAGAAGCCGCCTCGAAGACATGGAGATCGAGAGCAGGAAAACCCCTCCAGCAGTAGACCCACTATCCCAACTGGATAGAGGACAGGGTACAGGAAGTCGAGACCTCCTCGAAGATTTGGAATCAGAGAGAGCAGGTCGCCTGCCGGTACCCTAGTCGTGATTCTTTTCGCCTGTCGATACCCTAGCCGATGATTTATCATAGGAGAATTCCGAAGAGATAGGAAAAGGAGGTTCGAAATAAAATCTCGAATGCTATAATTACTGATATCGAATGGAATATGGAATTGATCGACGGAAGTAAAAACACAACCATGTCAATCGAACGAGACGTTTACAGACAAGTAAAATATGAGGGTAATTTTAGAACTATATATAGGGGAAAGAATTCAGCATCAACGGTATAGATCTCTTGGGCTGAATGGCCACGATACGAGCATTAAAAGCTCTTACCGTTTCACTTCCCGAGAAATGAGGGACTTTAAAAAAAAAAAAAAAAAAAAGAGAAAGAGACATAGAATATCATTCCAGCAAATATTATCATTACAACAAGGGTTATACTACAACAAGAAAGGAAAATCGTTACAACAAAGAAGGTGTTACAACAAAGGAAAATCTGAGCAAGCTCATAATACAAAGGAAAGCCACAATGTTACTGAACGAAATTGTTTTCGAAAAGGATCTTTCGAACTTCAGCACTACGATCAGTGTACCCGCGGATGTAAGCTTCCTTCTCACGAAGCTCAGAGTTTCTCTTCTCACGTTCGTAGATATCTTTGAGTCTCTCTAATTCCGAACCTAACTTATCCTGAGACAATCTCTCCTTGAAAAATCTATTAGCTTCCAATGCACGTTCCAGCTCAATCTTTTTCCCGATCAGCTCGAGCGAAATAGAAGCCCGTTGTTCGATCTCATGTTTGGTCAACGCATAAAGCCTAGAAAAGACCTTGCCAGCCTGAACTTATAAGAAAATAGGTTATGGCAGGGATAAAGAAATTAGAGAGTCATGATAAAGAAGTTAGAAAGAATTACTTGGGCAAGGGATTCCAGCCCAGAATAAAACAGGAACGAGGAATATTCTCCAGTCGAGAAGACCGCCTCGGAGATAGAAACATCGGCCCGAAGAAGGGTCAAGTCAGATTTCTCACGTGACACTTTATCAAAAGGAGCTATATCCCTTTTAGACAGAGATCTGCTAACCAACGAAGGTACGGATTGGAAATGAACGCGCCCAATTACATCCTCCGCGAAGGAAACCTTTTTTATTCTCTTATTGGAGCCCCTAGTTTTCAAACATGAAGAAAGGGCAACGGTCGAATATTTATTTCCCTCATGGAAGTTTTGTTGATCAGAACTAATGGATGTAGTTGATGATCGGTTTCTTTTCCTTACTTTTTTACCGACACTTGGCCCGGAGAAAGGCGTGGAAGAAATCACGAAAGCGCTCGAATTTTTATTCATCTCTCGGTTTTCGGGTAAAAATCCAACCGAAATAATTTTTAGGGAAGCTCCGAACACTGTGGGCAATGTCAGTGCTAAAGCAACACAAAGTGACCTTGGTATTTATAAAAGAAACGACATCATGCGAATTGCAATAATTGGTAAATCACTACTCCCAAGAAAGATTCAATGACGCAGCTGAGTACGCATGAATGACGTTATAAAATTTAACAGAAAATTCAAACAGACAATATCCTAAAAATAGCATCAAAAGAAAGAAGTTCAAATTCGAGCACCCACTAAATAGGCAAAGAGCAAAAGATTACAAATATACAAGTACATTGGTTCGCTGAGTAAATTCTATTACATAGTAATCGTTACTGGTTAGATTCTTTCATGTCGGAACCATGGTCCGACTTGTCATCTTCCTCTGTTTCGCTAGAACTATTTTCCGAGCCATTAGAATCATCTTTACTCGAGCTACTCCCTTCTCCATCGTTACTTTGTGCATCGGCCGCAGACTTACTCAAATCGGAGGAAGAGATGCCTTGCTCCCCCTGATCACGAGAATCCCCTTCAATATCCACATCTTCACTCTCAGATTGGGCTTCGAGCGTATCAGGGTTTGGCATCGGCACCCCAAATTCCTCAAGAAAAGGAGCGAATTCATGAGCGGCCAAATCCTCAAGCTTGGGAGGAAGGGAAGACGCTTTATAATCTTTACCGAAGATATTCTTATAAGGATTCATGTTAGAAAGGTAGTCGTCAAGGGCGCCTTCGATCTTGGCGGCTGTAAAGAGGTGCTGAGCTCCTTTATAGTAGAAGGCTTGGTTAATTTCACCTGACCGCAAGCGAACTAAGGCATCAAGGATCGGAGACTCCAGGAACTCCCTTATGGCGGGAAGCCTGGCTTCGGCTCGACCTCGCTCATAAAACTGTTCGGCGGACATTTTGGCTTGCTCGAGCTCCAGCTTTAATTTCTCCACTTCACCCTCTAGGATTCTCTTCGCCTCCAACTCTTTCTTAGTCTTCTCGAGTTCTATCTCGACCTCAGACAACTTAATTTTGGCATCCTCTAGCTGGCTGGTCTTCGCGGCTTCATCCTTCAGAACATTGCATAGGGCTTTCTGTACCGCCTGAGACTCTTTGCTCAATACGGCCAGTCGAAGAGCAGTTTGAGTAAACAGGTCTCCGGCCTACAAAGAAAAAGATATGTAAAACACAGAATAGAATTATAAGGAAAAGGCTAGAAACTTTCAGAATGGACAGTACCCTTTGGTGAGCATGGGCGTAATCACCTACTATCTCAAAATCCTGCTTAACAAAAGATTGGATAGTATCATCCTTGAACCTCCCAGCCAAGAACATCCGAAGAGATTTATCCACCGTATGCTCGCCCTCAGAACCTAAGTCAGATTCAATGGTCCCACTCTCGGGATATCCAGCCGACCTGGGCCCTCGCAGATGATCCTCGATGAAGAAAGCCAGATCCGGTTCGGAGTGGGCAGTCCGACAAGGAACCGAATCCGGTTCTCGACCGAAAGGTTTAACTCTCCTGGAGGACTCAGGGGCTCACTACTTCTTTTGCGAGCCGACCTGGCCCGCAAAATCTCCCTGGCACGATTCTCCATCAAAGTGTAGTTACTATACCCCGCGTCATTCGGGTTAGAAGTGCCAGTTGAAAAAACGGACCGAAGGACGCCGGAAGCTGGGAAGTTAGGAGTCCCCTCCGCCTCAACCCGGGGGTGAGAGGTTCCTACTTCGGTAATTGGGGGAATAATCACTAAGGCATTTGAGGTTGGAGTGATCCCAACCTGGGCCTTGGACTTTTTCGCTTTACGAGAAGTTGTTAATGTATGAGGACGAGGCCGACCTTTATTGCCCTTTGAAAAGGAAGCAACATGTTGACCAGCTATTGATGTACGGAATTTATCAACAATATCAGCTAACGAGGAAGGGGGGTTAGCGGGGTCGATCCGAGCCTTCCCATATTCGATCGGATCGGCAGGAAAAGTGCAACTACTGAGTTCGGCCAATCGCAAGACCGCCTCCTGAGTCATCAACGCGGTCTGATGAGGGTCAGCTCGAAGAGATTGCAGAAATTTATCTGTTATCTCATTTTTCATACTTCCCGCGAGACGGCGTTTACCGTATATCCATGTCTTTGCTCCAGGCCAATCGAATGGAGTAGGCTCGGGATTATCTTCAGAAGGCGGAGACTCTGGTTCTCGAACAAAAAAGAACTCATACTTCCATCCTTTCGAATTACTGCTGACGTTGGCTGATAAGATCGAAATCTTTGGCCTCTGAGAAAAATATACATAACCCGCGTTCGAAGACGTGGAAGTACTCATCTAGAATATCCGTCGAAAGTTCTGAAAACCGCCTTTTTCCCTTTGGCCTTCATCCGCACGCAAAAGGCTATGATTAGACCGATCGAGTTCGGTAGAATCTGGCAAGGAGCCAGCTCGAAAGCATCCAGGAGGTTCTCTATCAGAGGAGGGAAGGGGATGCGTAAGCCATAATGGAAATGTTTAGAATAGAAGGCTTGACAACCCGCGGGAGGGTCGGTAACCCGTTGGTCAGAAGTAGGAAGCACGATCGAGAAACCGGCGCCTAGATACCGACTAGATTCTTCTTGCAACTGGTTCAAATCTTTTTCCTTATAAGAACAGAGGATCTCATCTGCCCTCTCTTCAGTCATGTTTAGACCGGCGCTGGTCGAAGGTTCTTCCCAGTCAAAGATCGTAATCACAACATTACGGTTCAATCTATATTTCTTTTGCTCGTTTTTCCCCAAGGGAAGATCCCCATCCTCTACATCTTCCTTATCAGAGACTGTCGCTTCGCTCGAATTTTCATCTTCGCTATTTTCCGTTTCAGAATTCGATTCCTGCCCCTCCCCGCTGGAATCGGAGGCGGAACTCGAGCTTTGTGAATTCTCGATCTCAGATGATCGAGCTCCTACAATCTTTTTCACTTCTCGATTGTCGGCCTCGTTTTTCTCTAAAGGAGATTTTCCCTTCAAATCCACTGAACTCGACATAATGAGTAGATAAGATTGCTCGAAAAATATTGTTAGAACTTACTTATCGATCTGTCTGCTCCGATCTAAAGTTTTCTCCTCAGAATCTTTGATAAACAGCGACCCTCCAGCTAACTATATATATAGGGACAAAATGGGAAATTGCAAACCGGTCCCCGAGTAACCGCGACGGTTGGGCTCCCTCTAGGTAAACTTATGATCATATTTTCAAAAAATTACACCTGCGGCCCCCACACTTTCCGGAATTCCTAATTTGAAGACCCGCATAATGAGCTATGCATTAGAGGGATATTATCTCCATATTTTCACACCAGCCCTCGGGATAAGGAGATCAAATAGAATGGCAATGGAATAATCAAATCACAAACTCCTATTCCAACAACGAACGACAAGGACGATGTCGGATACGGCATCATTACATGGTTTCTTAAGTATGCACTCTTTTTCCCTGACCCATATTTTATCCCAAAAGGGTTTTTCCGAGTCAGGTTTTTAATGAGGCATACCCAAAGCCTATGCCGAGATTGGTTCATCCCCCTAATCGTCCTGGGCCATGTATACTTCTTCAAGCTTAAGCTTCACTTTACGCTCGAGAAGTGGGGGAGTATTGATGAGGGATATTTTGGGCTCAGCTTTTCTTTACAACCATGCGGAATCGAACAGTACTCATCTCGGAAGATCAAGTTCGACCCCGATGCCCGAGTACCACAAATACAGTCGGCGCTGGATCCGAAGTTACTGTTGGGCCAAGCTCTGATCCAAACTTATGGGCCGAGAATTGTATATCTGCGGATAGATCACCTAGACCCCGATTTCAGCTATAAATACCCCATGCATTTATGACACCAGACACGATTTTCCAGGTGCTCCCTCCTCGAAGCTACTGCTCGGAACCGCTTGGGAATATCGGCCTAGCATCACTTGTATTTCGCCCTCTAGCTTGTACGGCATCCAATAGGGCTCGGATAGGACTCTATACATTTGTACTCATATAGCATAGTAATCGAACCATTTGAATACAATATTGTTGATCTCAATATCATTGTTGAGTACTTGTTTAATTATTACACATATCGATCACGCATACGAAATCACGTAAGATCATAACTATTTTTCAATATCAATAAAAAGACAAGTTCAATCCAACATACTATTTTCTATCTCAGAAAATTTTTGAGGATTACATTCTTTAGTTTAGGTATTTAACAGGTACTTAGCTGATGTTTTTCATCATCAAAAAGGGGGAAATTGTTGGATAAGGATGAAGATGAAGGCACTAAAGGAAGTTTGATAAGGGAGGTTTTGATGCATTCCAAAACTTCATATTTGGCTAAGTATGGAGTAACTTAGCTGATAAACTTATCAAGGAATTTTGACTAAGTACAAGAAGACATCAGAAAAGTCAAAATTTTCAAGGTCCAAGACTTTTTGATCCGCTGAAGGAAAGTTATCAGACTGATGAAGATCAGCCGACTCAAATCAGATCTGTTCAAGTTTGAGATCAGCCGAGTTCGCCATCAGACTTGCACTTTCGTCAGCCAAGTGAAGAAGATCATAAAGTGTTCCCAACGGTAATAAATGCCCCTTGGAGTAATAAATGCTGAAGTACAAGGTTATTAAAGACAAATGATTGAAGAATTGCTTCGCATCAGCTGGGTGCATTTAATGCTGCCTGCAGAATAGTACTGTTCACAGTACGGACAGACTGCAAAAGAGCCGTTCGCGGAAATTAAGGACCAGTACTCGAGGAATTTGAATCCTGTCTCTCTTCAACGGACATTTTTCAAACCTCAAGTATAAATAGCTGAAAGAGACGAAGAAGAAACAAGCAACACAATCTCTGAGAAATTTTCGAAGCAAAATTCTTTAAGTCTCAAGAACAGCTCACTCATCAGCTTAGTCATTTGTTGACGAAAAGAGAAGTTGAAGAACAAAGATAAATACATCTTCTGAGTGATTTTGTAAACAAGAGTGTTGTGAGAAGTAAATATCCGTCTAAGTGAGTGATATTACTTCAGAGAAGTAGGATTTCTTTGTGATTTCTTACTGCGAACTTACGGCCTGTTCATTTGTTGTAAGGCGTAAGCAGAGTATACTGATTACTGTGTGTTTTTAGTATAACCCAAGATCTTTGTGACTTGGAAGAGTGGACTAAAGGATATTCAAATCCATATAACCACTATAAAAATTGCTTGTGTTTTTATTTGCATTTTACTTGCATATCTTCAGTTGCATAAAACACATTAAGTTAACTGTTTGAAAAATACTTAAAAGGAATTTATAAAACTGGGGAAACATTTTTCAAATTGCTAAGATTACTTGAGAAAAACACTTTGAAAAATCCGCTGCAAGTACTCTAAGTATTAAAACTGATTTTAACAAAATCAGCTAAGTAACAATCAGACGAGTGGTCAACAAAGCTGTTCAAAGATTTGTTCGCGAACAGAATTGTAACTCACTACTCTGATCAGCTTAGTCTATTCAGTTAGAGAAGAGTTTTAAAGTTAAAATTTGGAAGAAATTTTTAAAGAGGTTTATTCACCCCCCCCTCTAAACCTCTTCTGACCACTTGGGACCAACAAGTATAAATCGATCCGCTCGATAAACACTCATGGACCTCCATGACGATGACTAAGATAGGTTAAAACCAGAAAATTGGTAAAAAAACCTATGTCTCATAACGAGTTGAATAAAATTGATTCGCTCAATAAACACTCCTCGATCTAAAGAATAACGAGTTGAGTATAAATTGATCTGCTCGATAAACACTCCTCGACCTCCATGACGATGACTAAGATAGGTTGAAACCTGAAAATTGGTAAAAAAAAAACCTAAGTCTCATAACGAGTTGAGTAAAATTGATTCGCTCAATAAACGCTCCTCGATCTAAAGAATAACGAGTTGAGTATAAATCGATCCGCTCGATAAACACTCCTCGACCTCCATGACGACGACTAAGATAGGTTAAAACCAGAAAATTGGTAAAAAAACCTAAGTCTCATAACGAGTTGAGTATAATTGATTCGCTCAATAAACGCTCCTCGATCTAAAGAATAACGAGTTGAGTATAAATCGATCCGCTCGATAAACACTCATCGACCTCCATGACGAAGACTAAGATAGGTTAAAACCAGAAAATTGGTAAAAAAAAAAACCTAAGTCTCATAACGAGTTGAGTAAAATTGATCCGCTCAATAAATGCTCCTCGATCTAAAGAATAACGAGTTGAGTATAAATCGATCCGCTCGTTAAACACTCCTCGACCTCCATAACGATGACTAAGATAGGTTAAAACCAGAAAATTGGTAAAAAAAAAAAAACCTAAGTCCCAAAAATGAATTGAGTATAAATCGATCCGCTCGATAAACGCTCCTCGATCTCCACAATAACGATAAAAATAGGTTACAAGCCGAAAGGTTTGGTGAAAAACATAGGTTACAAGCCTATCAGCTCTAAAATCGCTCCTCGATATCAATGATGAATAAGAACAGGTCGAGAGAAATCAGCAACAAGAAATATGAAAGTTGTAATATTGAAGTGTTATTCATCTGAGTTCTGAGAACAGGTCTCAAATTACATACGAAGTTTTGATCAGAGTACAAAGAACTTTATACAATCTACATATCATCACAACTGTTTAGATAAAATAATCCTATTCTATAGATCAGTCGTCTTCACGGCAATGTCCACGGAAACATCAATCTCCTTCCTAGTGCCTCGATGATTGTGATTGACCACCTAAGAAGAATGCTGCTCGGGATGGTCGACTTCTTTGGTTCTATGGCCAGGCTCTGAAGATCAAATGTTCTTCCAGACGAAATGACCATTTCCAGCCAGATGCCCGATAACGGCCACTTGCCCAAAATGAGATACTGCTTGTATAATGGGGTTGATTTTTACTCTAATGCAGCATCTCTCGAGGACCGTCGCAAAAGTGAAGATCTCCAGACTGAAAAAACTTGCACACTTACAAATGTTAATCGCTTGATAAAGCACAAGAGATCCGCGACGCAGGCATATAAGTTTGCACCAATATGACAGGTACTAGCTCGTTTAGAGGTATAAGATCTCATACTCCGGCATACGAGGTCGTCACGGCCTCATATATCACATGGAAGATTGTTAATTAACTATATTAGACCTCTACTGGAGTCCAAGAAATCTGACACGAAAATTAGAGGAATGATCGTCAACATTCCAGCCTACAAAATTGAACTGCCTAACATTCCAAAGAATTGCTTAAGGAGGTCTGAATCAATTAAATCTTACTAATTACTTACACATTTCCAATTCCTCTCATACCAAGAATGCATCTTAAGGAAATAGTGGTTTCTTTATTTGAGGAACATGGAACTCACAATCAGTGCAAAGAAACATGAACTTTAAGAAGATGAATAGACCGATATTCTTTCTACGAGCTTAGACTTTTAAAAGAAAAGCGATGCTCAACAGAGGAAATGACAACGTCCTTATATAAGAAGTCCATGGCAAATGGACAATTTTACAAAGCGTTGATCGATTATCGACAAGAGCGCTAAACATCCTTCACAATTCATCAATTAATTGTTTACGTGGACGACCTACGATCAACATTCTAATGTCTAAAGTGACTTCAGAAATAGTCTAAGGGACCATGCTTGATCGATCATCATACTTATATTGGATTAAACGTTTGATTTGCAAAGAAAATACTACATCATTCAGCTATTCAGGACTGATCAGCCAGAAATGAGCTACTTTTTCAGACAAAAGATAATCTCCCAGGAAATTAATATTAGATAAGTCTGCTAAAATTTCCTGCTTATTTAGAAAATTTATACTTAATTATAAACGATAAAATTGTGCATGACATAATTTATCAAAATATATCTACTGACTGAATTGTCATTAATTTTTCCGTACAATAAATATAGTCAGTCTTGACGACCACATGAAGATTGTGGCCTACATCGTCCAAAAAAAAAAAAAAGAGAGAGAGAAACATTCCACTATAGCAGCTTTGTCAGAACAGGTCACTAAGGTTGGTTAACGTCACCCGGGCGACCCGAAGAAGCACCCTTTCGAGGAGTAGCCGTATCAAGAAATGCTTTCACCTCCTCTTGTCGCTTCTGATAACCCGCATCATAGCCCTCTTCAAAGGCGCGATGACGAGATTCTTCTGAATTGGCATTTGACCGAGCTAGGTCATCCCTCTCCGTCTCAAGAGCTAGCTTTTCCTCACGTAACTTCTGAAGATCGTCGTTCAGAAGATCAATACGAAGAGCTAGCCCCTCAACCTTTGAAGTCTTCACATCCAGCCGAAGCCTCAGGTTGTCCCTACTGAGCCACAACTCGTCATGTTGGGCACCTAGTTGCAGGGCATAATACTACCCCTGAGAAGAAAGAAATTATAAGCGAACGGATAGCAAAAATAAACAAATATGAAAATAAGTTCAAGTAAGGAAGTACCTGCTCAAATTGTTTAAACAGGGACTGAATAAGATGAAGGGAAGAAGAACCCTCATGCTTCTTTAGCTCGCCTGGCAAGACGGTACTAAGGCCCATGTCCCAGGAAAGAGGGTCAGGTTCACAAGAACCAGGCAAGACGGAGTCTAAAGGAATCTTATCATGACGGGGGAGTCCGGACTCAGTTATGTCCCTAATTTACTCTAAAATACAACGCTCATCCAATAAACGCGGGGATTCCCTCTCGGAAAGACTCACCGAAGTCTCCTTGCCCGAAGCAGAGATAACGGTCCGCCGACCGGACCTAGAGCCTGTCCGACCTCCAAAAGGCCCGTCGGCTTCAAAAGAGGTGGTCATAACAGTGGTATCGTTAAATAAGAAGTCAGAAAAATCTTGAGGAACAGATTGTGTCATGGATGAATTCAAAAAGGAATCTCCGCTAACTGCCCCCGCGGTAGCATCCCCTTGGAATATGCTCATGTATGTCATGCTCGAAAGAAGAAACACCTGAAGATGGGGGTATATTAAAGGATTGCTCCATATTGGACATATCTCCGAAGGCCACCCGACCGGGGGAGCGCCTCCTTTCGACCTCACCAGAAACGGGGAAATCCTGTTGAGTAAAAGTTGAACTAATTACGGGAAGAGTTTCGAAAGGAATAACGGGAGTCTGAATCTCCGACCTCCTAATCGAGGGGGGGCGAGGAGGATCTACCGGAGGCCCCTTAGTACGGGACCGTTCTGGTCTCGGGTTTCGACTACTCTCACGGGAAGAACGCTTCGAAGTATTACCGAAAAGATTACTCATATTCAGAAAATAAAAAAGAATTTTAAACTATCGAGAAAGCTTATCGACCTCCTTTGAGAGAATATTCTATTGGGAGTGAGTAAAAGCGGTAAATAGCGAGTAATCTTTTTACCCTATGTATTTATACTAAGTGAAAAGACGCGACAGACCCCAAGAACGGGCGCGAAACACAAAAACTGACCTATCAACGGCCGCAAGAATTCGAAAAGATATAAACATAATGATTACGCTGAAGTTAATGACTTGTCTGAATTGTTATTATCAAGAAGAAACGGAAAAGATGTTGGGTATGGGGCTCGATTGTCAGAAAATCAAAGTGCGGAATTTAAAATTTTTTGAAGCACCCAAGGTCCCATATTTTAGATCTCCATATTATATATACGAAAGCATGAAACAAAAACACACAATGAATTAAACAAAGGGGGTTTTTGCGATTTACCTCACCACAGGCTAGGTGGTGGCAACCTCCAACTCTGATTTTGATTCTGGTTCATGGGAGTGATCCAAATGTCTCACCTCCAGAGTTTAGTCCACACCAACTGGATTCTGGTAACACCTCCTAATCGTAGGCTCAGAACTGGATATAGGAGATTTGTTATTGCAGGACTGTGCAGATCTACTTGACAGGGCAAGATCCAGCACGGTGGAATAGGGGAGGATGTGCGGCGGCGTTGCAGCAGCTCACAGCCAGCAAGGTGGCGGCGGCTATTGATGGCGGCGCAGGAGAGGGGGCGGCGGTGCTAGGTCAGAGAAAAGAGGCTAGGGTTTTTTGCTAGGGTGGTTGCTTTCTGAGCTCTGGTAGAACTCTATTTATAAGCCTCTACTTGACCTAGGTTCGCAAGACTCCTTATGGGCTTTTAATTAAAGGCCCATGTCTTGCAAGCCTTCATTTAATTAACTACTTTAATTAAATGCCTAATCCATTTTATAAATCAATATTTCCTTCATATAATTAATTAGCAACTTAATTAAGTATTAATTAATTAAGTCAACTAATTAATTAATCTCCCACTTGAATTAATACTTTAATTCATTTAATTGATTTAATTACCTTTAAATCAGTTAATTCCTTTCATGTCATTTTATAACAGTCACCGTCCAATTGTATTGTGTGTGACCCTCTGGGTTCACCATCAATTGGCAGCAGGCCCACGAATTCCTCGTGATTTAATTTATGAACTATAAATTGCTCCGGTCAATTGAACAACCTTTAATTGACCACTCCTAGAATCAAATCCTCTATTAACTCAGGAGTACCCACACTTCATGGTCGATGTCTAGCCACAAGCCCATGAAGCCCAACTTCAGGTGAATTGATATTTGTGAACCTCGTCTCATATAATTACCATGTACATACCTATCGACTAATATTCCCGATCAAGACTTAGGGTGTTTGAATTGATCGGAACCACTAAATTCGTCTCGATAACTATACTTTCTAATTCAAGATAATATTCCAGTGTGACTGCTAAATTTGGAAACCCCTTTCCAAATCCGTCACCGACTGCGGTCGCAGATTCCTTGGATATATATTATCTAAGAATCATATTGGAAATTCTCTCATCCATTACGATGAGTCAATAGATTCCATATTGGTGCTAACCACCCGCGTACATGTCTATACGCAACCAACATAGGCATGTTATGATCAAGCTAAGTGATTTATACCTAGATCTAAGTACGCACTTTCATGTACCGAATTCGCCCTAGCACCTCAAGTCAAAGGACTAAATCGTACACTATTATAATCCTTGAGAAACATCCCATCACCGATATGCGTCATGCACTTCCACAATGGGTTTCTCTGTTCGGGTCGTTCGATGCGTTCAATCAACCATTGAACCACCTACTCATATGCACTGGCCACAAATGCCTTGCTCATGAAACGCTACAAATTCACTCCATGTGAATCATGCATACTCGTACAAGCATTGGCGATTCCTATGATACCCCGTCTAGTTCGGAATCTATGACTTGGAACAGTTTTAAGATTACGACCTTAGAGACTGTTTCATGATGGCACTCAGTACTGAAGTGAATCGTCCCATAGTCAAATGTAATCTAAGGATTTCATCAAATCGCTTAAATGTATTCGCGAGAGATGAAGTTGGCCGTTGTTTATCCTTTATACATATATAAATAAACATGCGTATTATTATAAAATCAAAGATTGTCTCATACAGAATAGACCTATTACAAGCTTATTGAATTGGCTTGCTGGGCACTATCCTATCAATCTCCCACTTGCCCTAAAGCCATTCACAGATGTTCCTAAGACCCATCTTCTCTAGATGACTATCGAACGCCTTTTGTGAAAGTGGCTTAGTTAGTGGGTCAGCCATGTTGTCTTCTGATTTGACATACTCCATGTGCATGTCTCCTCTACCAATGATCTCCCTGATCACGTGGTATTTCCTTTGTACGTGTTTGGATTGATGGTGTGATCTCGGCTCCTTCGCTTGAGCTATTGCCCCGTTGTTGTCACAGAAGACTACTACAGGTTCAGCAATGCTAGGAACAACATCCAGTTCTTGGATGAATTTTTTCATCCATACACTTTCCTTTACTGCATCTGATGCTGCGATATATTTTTCTTCTGTGGTTGAGTCGGCAGTGGTAGACTTTTTATAGCTTTTCCAACTGACTGCTCCACCATTGATGCGGAATATGTATCCAGAGTTGGACTTGAAGTCATCCACGTCAGACTGGAAACTCGAATCAGTGAATCCTTCAAGTTTTAGTTCTCCACTACCACCGTAGACCAAAAACATATCATTAGTCCTTCGCAGGTACTTTAAGATTGCTTTTACGGCAGTCCAATGCTCTTCGCCTGGATTTGACTGATAGCGGCTCGTTAAACTTAGAGCGTGTGCTATGTCTGGTCGAGTACACAACATTGCATACATAATGCTCCCTATAGCAGAGGCATAAGGTATGAGAGACATTCTTGTCTTTTCTTCTTCGGTTGTATGGCACATTGACTTAGAAAGAGAGATACCATGTCTCATTGGAAGCAATCCTCTCTTGGATTCTTCCATTTTGAATCTCTTCAAAATTGCGTTGATGTACTGTGATTGGGAGAGTCCTATCATCTTCTTCGATCTATCCCTATAGATACGTATTCCCAATACATAAGATGCGTCTCCCATATCTTTCATGGAGAACTGCACGGATAACCACGCTTTAGTCGGCGCTAACATCTTGATATCGTCTCCAATTAACAAAATGTCATCGACGTACAAAACAATGAATTGTATCGAACTCCCACTATTCTTCTTGTACAAACAAGGTTCATATACGTTTTTGATGAAGCCAAATGCTTTGACTGTCTCATCAAATCGTATGTTCCAGGTTCGGGACGCCTGTTTGAGGCCATAAATCCACCTTTGAAGTTTACACAATTTGTGCTCATTTCCTTTGGACGCAAAACCTTCAAGTTGTTGCATAAAGATCTCCTTGTCAATATCTCCATTGAGAAAGGAGGTCTTTACGTCCATTTGCCATATTTCGTAGTCATGCCACGTGGCTATGGCAAGCAGTATCCGAATGAATTTTGACATCACCACGGGAGAGAAGGTTTCCTCAAAGACTATTCCAGGCCTTTGAGAATACCCTCTCCATTCATTCCAAGCTTGCGCTTGAAGATCCATTTGCATCCTACAGGGATAGTTCCCTCAGGTGGATCGTCCAAGGTCCAAACCTTGTTGGAATGCATGGAATCGATTTCGGATTGCATGGCTTCGAGCCACGCACCCGAGTCTATGTCTGACATCGCTTCTTGATAGGTCCTTGGATCACTTTCAACTTTCTCGTTTTCGTGAATGAAACCAAATCGCTCCGGCTCCTTACGAATTCGATCAGACATTCGAAGAGTAGGTTTACTAGTAGGTTCAGTAAATTCTGGTTCAGCTCCCACTGTTTGTGGGGATGGGTCCGATTCCTGGATTTCATCAAGTTCTACGATTGTCCCATTTTGATTGGTGAGGAAATCCTCTTCCAAGAAGTGGGCGTTCCTAGATGCGAACGTGTTACGTTCTTTAGGATCGAAGAACATGTATCCAATGGATTCTTTTGGATACCCCACAAATTTCCACAAACTAGATCTACTATCTACCTTATCTCCCTTCTTGTTCTTTACATACGCCGGAGATCCCCATACTCGTAAGTACGAATACACGGGTGCTTTACCATACCATACTTGGTGAGGTGTTGTTGGCACTGACTTCGAAGGTACTATGTTCAGTATCTTCGAGGCAGTTAATAGGGCTAAGCCCCAAAACGAAAAGGGGAGATCAGCGAAGCCCATCATGGAACGAACCATGTCTAACAAAGTTCGGTTCCTCCGCTCAGACACTCCATTGAGTTGGGGCATCCTAGGGGGAGTTCGCTGTGCGAGAATTCCATTATCTTTTAGATAATCAAGGAATTCTTGGCTTAAGTACTCACCACTTCTGTCAGATCGAAGTGCTTTAATACTATGTCCAAGTTGGTTCTCAACTTCCATTCGAAACTCTTTGAATTTCTCAAAAGTTTCAAATTTGTGTTTCATAAGATACACATATCCATAACGACTAAAATCGTCGGTGAATGTTACGAAGTAAGAGAATCCTCCTCTCGCATTGACACTCAATGGTCCACAAACGTCAGTATAGATTAAATCCAATGTTTGCTTGGTTCGCTCGGGATTCCCTGTGAAGGGTGATTTGGTCATCTTTCCTTTGAGACAAGATTCGCAAGTTGGGAGTTCATCCAAGTTCTTTATTTCAAGTGCCTTAGAGGAAACCAACTTTTGAATCCTACTCTTGGAAATATGTCAAAATCTAGCGTGCCAAAGTTGTGGAGTTAGATTATCAAATTTCCTTTTTTTAGATTGAATGTGCATGATGTTGGAATTTATAGGTTCTAGAGAATACATACCATCTATCAAAGTACCACGAGCATACATTAAACCACCTTTAAATATGCAAAAAGCTCCATTTTCAATGGAAAAATTAAAACCATCAATATCTTACATCGGAATAGAAATGATGTTCTTAATTATTGTCGGTACGTACAAACAGTCTCTTAGAACTAAAGTAAAATCCCCTAAAACTAATTCCACGTCTCCTATAGCCTCAGCGGCGATCCTAGCTCCATTTTCAAAGCGCAGGATTCTATCCCCGGGCTTTAGGTATCTTACTGCTCCCATCACCAGCAAATCATTGCAGATATGAGAACCTGTTGCGGTGTCTAACACCCACGATGCACAGTTAATAGAAATATTAACTTCAACCAAGAAAATATCTTTGGCTACCAGTTTCATCTTTTACGTAGTCTGGGCAATTCCTTTTCCAGTGCCCTGTTTTCTTGCAGTGGAAGCATTCTGTTTGTACCCAAAAAATCACCCTCGATTAATCGAGGAATAACGAATCGACGACAAGCCAAAAATGGCATTTGGATCGAACCCAATATTGGCAAACGGATCGGATCGGCTCGGATCCAATCTGACCCGGAAGTTGATCCGATCGAACCAATAATTAGGCCACGAGCCCAATTTGAAACTCGACCCAATTTTCGTGACTAATTAATGTTTGGCCCAAATATAAATTAATTAATTGATAAAGTTAATTAATTTATGGGCCAAGTTTGATTAAGTAACAATTAAGGCCAAATTATGGTTAAACACAAATGAGCCCAATAGATTATTTTGGCTATTATGGATTAACTAATTAAGTTAACTAATTAATTGGGCCAAGTTTAATTAATTGGCCCACTTGATAGGTAGGGCCATTAATTAATTAATTGCGTAATTATTAAGCAAAACCAACATGGCTCGGCCCAAGGCCAATTGTGGTCCGACCTGGCCCATCGACCAGCAGCTGACCGCGGTCCGACCTGTTCGAGCCGCCCTGGTCCAGTCCATCATCGGCCATCATTTAATTTCATAGCCCACCTGTGTCTTTTTTATTTAGTTAATTATTGGAAAACTAAATTAAGAGATAAGGGATAAAGGCTAATTAGTTGGCTAATAACAAACTCCCTATTTTTCTCATAGTTAGTTACCAATACAAACTGAAATTCAAATTAAATAAAAGACACGTTTTCTTCTCCTACAACTTCCATTAGCATCAATTTTCAGCAATGCAAAGAAGCAAAACCACCTCTAAAAGTAGTGGAATAATGGAGGTAGTGGAGGAAATTCAAAGTAGTGGAAGTAGTGGAAGATAGGCTATCAAGGGAGCAGTTTTTTCCAGCCATCAACTCAATTTTCAGCAGCTATAAATACACAACAGCTGCCATTCTCGCAGGACACACACAACTCAATCTACAAAAACTCAGTCTACACTGATCGGCTCAACGTCTCACCGGAAGTCCAGCGCACCGCTGCTTCTTTTTCAGCAAACAATTGTTAATCCCTTGATATCAATCGTCCCTCCTCAGCCACCAGCGACCCCTAACCGCCTGAAGGCCTGCCGCCGCCGCCGCCGCGCCGCTCAAAAAGATGCTGCCGCCGCCGCCGCCGTCTTCCACCGTCAGAAAGCTGTCTCGCGCGAAACCCCTTGATACCCGGCAGATAACACGCTATTTTCTTTCAAGTTATCAGTCTGCCAACTCCTTGATATCAGTCTGCCCCTCCTCAGCAACCAGTGATCCCTGACAGCCTGAATTCTTGTCGCCGCCGCCGTCGTCGCTCAAACAGCCGCCGCCGCCGTCTTCCGTCGTCAGCTGACACTGCCTCGAGTGAAACCACTCATATCAACCAAGTAGCACGCTGTTAACCGTCATGCAAGTGCCCACGTATTTATATGACACACTCATCGAGTAGCCATCTGCTTGATGAGCTTGTCGTAAAGTAGCCATCTGCTTGACGGCTATCGATTGAGTAGCCATCTGCTCCGTCGATGCCCTGTTCAGTGGCCACCCGCTGATCAGGAGCCCGATTGGTGGTCACCCATCAAGGTTGGGCGAACCATTGATGGTGGTCTTCCGTCGTCAATGTTACTTTCTGTCAACAAGATGTTTTATCATGCATTATCAGCTCATCGGCGGGTTTACCTGCCGATCAAGGAGTCAATTTTCAGAACATACTAGACTTATCAACTCATTTCCAGATCATGCCAAAACAGGAGACTTTATCGTTTTGCATATTTTTGTAATGTTTGTATATCGGGGAACCCACTGATTTTCTTTTATTTGTTAATGGAAGTACTTTTGTTCGTATCTCTTGATTTATTTACTAAAGTATGCTTTACGTCAACGGATTTTCATTGATATGTTGTTTTGTGTCAAAATCATGTCTTCTGTCAAGGTGAATGTTTAAACTGATTGATCGTCAAGGCATTTTGCTGATTTACAAATTCGCTGATATATTGAGCAGGCCATCGATTGGTCATAAGTTTTTGGCATTTAAGAGAGATTTTCATAAATTATTTAAGTCCTGCGGCCATGCAGGCATAGAAAAGAACTAGGGGTAGTGTTTGCCTACTATGTCACAATCGTTTAGAAGTCAGCCTTATCAAGACAACTTATTTTGATATCAGTATGTCTTTATCAGGACACTTATACTATTAATATACTGATATCAGCATGTCTATTTTCAAATCGTTATGTTTGCACGCACAAACATTGGCACGCCCGCATTTATTTCACATCATATCAAGGTATTTTACATCGAGCTATTGGCTCGTCGAGGTATCTGCTGACAGGTCTGCAACAAATAATGTTTAGGCACTCCTCGATGCCAAACATCCCTTGATGTCAGCCCCTCGATGCCAAGCATCCCTCGACGCTAAATTTTATGCAAACAATACTTTGGCACGATCAATGCCAATAACCTCGACGTCAAGGCGTAACAGGGCCAAATTTATAGCAAACAATATTTTGGCACGCCCGGTGGGACTCGATGCCAAATGTTCCTTGATGCCATGTATTGTCCGATGCTAAATTTTACGCAAACAATATTTTGGCACGCCCAGTGGGACATGAAAGTCTCTCTACATTATTTTTGTCAAAACCTACCAGCCACACAATATTTTGGCTCGGGCATGAAAACTTTTCTATGATTTAATTGTGTTGCCAATAAAACGATTATCAGCCAAGTAACATTGGCTAGCTGACACTTAATAATCTCTTTGCCAAACAGTCAATCAGTTGATACTAAGTGGTTATTCTTTTGTTGTCATCAGATGATACCACATATACCAAGAAAGACTCGATCAACCTTGACGAGGACACGTTCTGACCTAACACATACTCTGGAAAATCTATCAACGGTTCCACTAACTATGGAAGGAACCGACAGAATTGAGGAGCTGACTGCAGAGGTCCGTAACTTCACCAGGGACCATGAGACCAAACAGGAGGAATGGTCTAAAGTTGTCAGCAAGTTTGAAAACATGCTAGGCTCGACCACTGCTGCTAGTCAGGCCAATATGGAAGCCAGCAACATTGTAAATAACTCCTTGATGCACTTGGAAGCAAAGATGACATCACTCGCAGAGAGCATCAACACCCTCGCCAATGGCATACAAGGGCAGGCCTGGACAGGGCCGCAGAAGACTGCCGTCGACAAAGGCAAGGGCCCTGCGATCCAGATAGGGGGAAGTTCATCAAGGGATGAGACGCCTTACAAACAAGGCAACGGACAATCTAATGTCCCGGACAGGAGAGGAAGTACCTCCAAAGCAAGGAACAACCGTCCAGACTCGGGGGGCAGGTCCGAAGAGGACCGATCAGAGGCCGTCGGATACGGCCCAGAAGGGTATCAGGCCAATCCATTGGCCTATGACAGGACTGTTCATCGAGCTGCAGAGGGTCCAGAAGACCTCTTGACGGTGAATCAAGCTGAGGAGATGTTCGTCAGGAGACAGGGAAATAGGGCGTCGAGGTATAATAAACCTCACCCAGAATACATCGATCAGATCCCGTTCCCATTGAACTACAGGCCGCCGAACTTTACTCTGTTTTTCGGCGAGGGATCACAGTCTGCCACAGAGCATTTGGCTCGATTCTCCTTAGAATGTGGCAATATGACTAACGACTTGAAATTGAAACTGTTCCCCAACTCCCTGACAGGAATGGCGTTCCATTGGTACGCCAATTTGAAGCCTGGATCGGTCCCCGACTGGCCATCCATGGAGAAAATATTCGTGATGAACCACTATCAGGCCCCGCTCGAAGTATCTGTAATCGAGCTATCAAACATGAGACAGCTGACAGGACAGACTGTCGAGGAATATATGAAGAAATTCATCAGGGTCTGAGGTTTCTGTGCCATCCCGTTACCAGAATAGGAATGCATCATGATTGCCATTCATGGCATGCATTTTGAGTTGCGAAAAATCATGATAGCGCAGTACCAGGAAGACTTGTTCGAGTTGACCGATGCGGTCCGTTATGAACGAGTGCTAAGAGATGAGAACAGCCGACAGCCCAGAGGAAATTATTATCAAGTGGGTATGGCTGATTCCAGCGAGGAACAGATTAATCAGGTCAGTCGACCTGATCTTACGCGATTTCGTTTGTTCGATCAAAGGTGGATTGTAGTGCTATAATAACAATATTAAAAGGAAAGTAAAGAGCAATAGTAATTGTATTCGAATTAACTGGGTACAAATACAAGTATTTAGGGTCCTACTCGAGCATTATTGGATGCCGTACAAGCTAGAGAGCGAAATACATATGACCAAAACTATATTATATTTCTCAAGTGAGTCCGAGCAGCAGTCTCGAAGCTAGAGCACCTGGGAAGTTGTGTATGGTGTCATAAATGCATGGGGTATTTATAGCTGTGCTGATGGGCTTGGGCTTGGGCTCGGCCCAATAGTAGCCTTCGGCCTCGGATTCTCTTTATAGGCCCCAAACAGTTTATTCCAAGACCTTGACTCTGCTCGGTGTCTTTGGGGACGGAAAATGGTTCTATTCGATCATTATCGAGCCAGTGAGAGTAGGGGATCCAAATTACCCCTAGTACTCCCCCACTTCTTGAGCGTAAAGAGGAGCTTGCGCTCGAAGAAGTACAAGTTATGATGCCCGCTGTTACGAGAAGAGCCGTCCACGATATGTTTCGGATACGCCTCGTTAAAAACCTAACTCGGAAAAACCCATAGGGATAAAAACCGAGCTAGGGAAAAAGAGTGCATACATAAGAAACAATATATCGGTGTTACAAGACGATTCCCTTGATGCTTGCTTCCATCCTTCATCGAACGCTTTCTTTATTTCCCGAGCATGAGCCTAAGGAGCTAATGTGGTATCCGGGGACGATTACCAAGGAGCTTCCTTCCCAATTTGCAAAGTGAAGGATCAAGAGTGCAATTCTCTGAAGGATAATTTTAAAATTTTACCTAGAGTAAGTTCAACCGTCGCGGTTACTCGGGGACTTGTTTGCAATTTTTCCTTTTTGACCCCATATATATATGTTGACTCGTTGAAAATTACTTACATATCACGTTCTCTCTTGAGCTCGGAGCACTTGCGTTCGAAATAACACTTGCTTTAGTACGCTTGTTTCTCAATCCATAATGTCGAGCTCTAGAAGTGCAAGGGGCAAGAATAAGGTCGGAGAAAATCCAGAGTCCGATCCTTTGCTGAAGCTTGTTGATGATTATGAGGATGGGGAGTTTCGTCAAGGAGGCGAGGATGAGGATCCGAGCGAGGATCTCGAAGAAAATGAGGTCGAGAAACGCAGCATCGGCGAGGGTGCTTTTGTCAGGATTTTTAAACATACACAACCTTCTACCGCCACCATCTTGAACAAGTCAGAACTTCCTGCCAGCCAGACTTCCTGCTGTTTTTCAAAGAAGGATCGCTCTTTCCTCGAGGCGGAGTTCGGGAAATTTCTTCCCAAAGGGTTTTCAATCGTTATTCCCTCTTATACCGAACGTGCTACCGATCCCCCGGCTGGCTGTCAAGCCTTTTACGAGGATCAATTTTCTTATGGTTTGCGTATCCCGTTCATTCCCCTTGTCAGAAACATCTTGACTTTCTTTTCACTTTCTCCCGCTCAGCTTCTCCCGCACTCTGTTGCGTATATAGCAGCGTTTAGCGCTCTTATGGAGGCAAAGGGAGAAGAGGCCTCTTTTAGTAATTTCTGGCAAATATTCCGAATGGACCTGTGCAAGGGCTCAAATATGGGGTTTGTGTCCATCCACCAGCGGTCGAAGCGGCCTTTTCTTACGAGAATAACAACGGAAAAGAGTATAGGTTGGAAAAGGAGATTCTTCTTTGTGAAGGGCCCTGATGTCCCTATATCGGAAGGTAGCTCGAAGATGAGACCCTATCGATGGGATGGAGTCAACTCTTGGTCATATGGTCCTCGCAAGATTAAAGAAAAACTCAACCATCGCCTTTCCGACGAATTTCTTGAGCAATTGCGGTTATCAAACCGAGCTCCTTATTCAGGAAGGTGTTTTACGATTGGCTAGGTTGAGCCGCTGTGATTATCCTGCTCCAATACTCAAATATTCTCGTGCCGTATCTGATCAATCCTTAGAAGGGTCGCTTCCCCAGTTTGGTGACTTGTCAGCTTCTGCCGTTCCACTCTCGCCTCTCTTTCTTTGGGTCTGTTTTCAGCTTGTTCCTATCTTGAGGCGCGATGGATCATTAATTTACATTCATGCGACTCTCGTATTTCCTTTGCAGGTCAAATTGTTGAGAAATTCCGACTATCTGCGGCCTGTCCGGTTGAAGACAAATCGTTCTATTTCGATCCGATGCCCCGTACTTCCGAAAACAGAGCGGGTACAAGTAGCTTGGGAGGAAACTCAGTTACTATTCCAGTCGCAATTCCCGAACTGAGAGGCGTTGGTACTATGAGTTCCTTGAACTCTGCCTCTGCTGGGCCTCTTCGAACTTTATTTCCCCCCGATACTTCCATTCTTTCAAGCGTTGGCTATAGTCAACATTCCTGGAAGTGGGTTCCAGGGTATTCAGGAGTATGAGAAGCTTCTGAGTCGGAAGAGGAATGCTGACCACCCGGGGCCCTAGAGGAGGGTAAAACCTTTTGGTGCGAGTTCTGATTCAGTTCCCTGTCGAGCAGGTAGGTCGGAGCCTGATGTGGTGGATTTTATGGACGAACATCTTCGAGGTAGCAGGGCTGCTGGGTACCCTGAATATGGCACCATTCAAATTGATCTGGATGCGGGTGGTGAGAATGAATTCGATAAAGCCGCTAGAATCTATATGGCTAGTCGGTTCAAACGGGATATGCTGCTTCACACCGTCAAAGGCGACTTTGAGGTTTTGAGTGACTTCTCTCGAACGTATCATGAGGTGAAAATTTGTCTTTCGACTATCTCTTCTTTCTTTAAAGTCCATAATGTTTGCTGATGTCTTAAACTATCTCATAGGTCGGGGACTTGTTCTCTATTCAAACCTATCGTTTGGCACTACTAGAGCAGGAATCACAAGATGCTCACGACGCATATGCGCAAATTTTTGTTGATAATCAAGCCCTTCGATCTCAACTGGCAGAGAGCCAGCGGGAATTATCCCAAGTAAAGAAGGAGCTCAAGGAAGCAACTATGAAACATTCCTCATCTGTAGAAGAGGATTTGCTGGCATCCGTTAAAGAGAGAAGTGCCCTCGAGGAAGAGCTGAAGAGGGTGAAAATAGAACTTGAGTTAGCAAGGCAAGATTCCGAGCACGCATATGCCAAGGGCCGGGAAGAAGCCGAGATTCCGGCCATACGAGAATTCTTGGAATCCCCTGTCTTAGATCCTTTAGTTCAAAGGAAAATGGGAGAGATCCTTCAGACGATCTTTTATAAAGGGGTTCAACAATTAGTCGCGGCCAAGAAAATTCCAGATGACATGGAGGAGTATTTTAAGTATATGAACCCTTTCAAGAATGCTGAAGGGAAGGATTATAAAGCTTCTTCTCTACCCAAGACGAATCCTAACTGGCGGGATCATCGCTTTGCCCCCTTAGTTGAGGAGTATGGCATTCCGATGCCTAACCCCGATGTGCTCAAGCGTTCCAACGACGATCCTCCTATTGTGTCAGGGGAAAAAAGCGAAGATGTCGACATAGGCGATGCACCAGATAAGGAAGACGATCGATCTTTCGATCAGACTGAGTAATTGTTCAACTTCAAACATATATCGTCTGATCTTCTGTTTAGCAAGTTACTGGGGTCGAGCGTGCCGGAGGGGGCGATTCATAGTTTTGTAGTTAGGAATTAATTGTATTTACCCATGTAACTCAATTTTGTAAACGGGTTTATTTTCTTTTTTGATTTGATTCGTGTAACTTGTAAATTCCAACCTTACAAATATATGGATATCATTCAGGAAACTTTTCAAAGTTCGATAACTCTTCACACTTAATGCTCGAACTTTATTCATTCCAAACGGGATTTTTCTTAAAGGTTGCGTCGATCCATTATCATATTTGTAGGGTGTAATGTCTATAAATATTAGGATCTCTTCTCATTATTCACACGACATCTTGCTTATAGAGATCAGAGCTCTCCCCATATTTTTCGCATTCTTCGAATTCTTTAAAGAACAAGAATCCGAGCTATTGACCCCAAATCCGCTTATCATGGAAAATGTACTAGGCAAAGCTATCGACCCTAAATCGCTGTTTGGGGGCTTGAAGAATAAGAATCCGAGCAAAGAGCAGAAACCTGCCAAGGAGGCCAAACCCTCCAAATCCTCTTCTAAAACCTCTATGTCTTCCCCGAAGGCTCCTAAACGGGGAGAAAATAAGAAAGAGAAAAGTACTTCCTCAAAGCTAACCAAGGGCAATTCCAGCAAGTCCATTTTGGACGAAGAGCTCGAGGCTTCGCTCGGGGGCTCTTCTCCAAAAGTTGTCGATTCTTCGAGTGAAGGTCCTGCCAGAGAAAAGACTTATGTTCCTTCTTCGAACAAAAGGCCTTATTCCGATGGGGTTACTCCTGTTGAGGCTTTGCAAAATCTTGCTATTGGTAGCAAGTCATCTTCCAATGCTTCAACCGTTCCTCCCGCAGGGAGTCCCAGTAAAAAATCCAAGTTAACGATAGGTGGGGGGCTTCTGCTGAAGCCTTAGAAATTGATAATCCTCCCAAACCCCTTGTTGACTCCATTCCTCCAAAAGTTACCTCTTCCCTGCCTGAGGGGTCGAAAAATGGGTCTCCTCTTAAGGCTGATCCCATGGATAGTTTGTTGCAGGTTAACTTTACTTTTTCGGAAACTAACATGCCCAAGGAGAGAAACATGTCCAAGGAGAGAAATATAGAAGAGGTGTTCGAGTCTGGGCAGCACTTCTTGTTTCAGGTATATTATTTTTATTATTATTATTATTTTTTTTTTTTAAAGGTGACGATTCCTTTTGACAGGCCGGACAAGATTTTATTGAGCTTAAAACGTTTGCTGAGCGGGAGACAAATCAACGTGCTGCTATTTTCCTCGAGCTGGAGGAGAAGAAAGCCGAATTCGACCGTGTCTTTGCGGAGAAGCTTGCTCTAGAGAGGGAGAAGTCTGTTAAAGAGGATGGAGAGGAGATCCACAAGAGGTTGAATGAGGAGCTCGAAAAATTAAAAAGTCTTCATGAGCAAGATAGGCAAGACTTCACGCGTCGAGAGAAGGAGGCTTACGACCGTGGATACGAAGCTGGATATGAGGCTCGTAATGCCGAGCTTCGGAAGATTTTTTCCGACAATAAGCTTCTCTAGATGCTGTTTTTTATTTACCCTGATTTGCTGTATAACTATATTGTTTTTACTCTAGTGTGATCATGAACAATTTCAGAAATTTTATCCCCTCTGGTTTGTAATAATCTATTTGCTTCTCGGATTGCATGTTTTTCCATAATTTGATGTATTTTTTTCTTTCCATGCTTTAGTTTGCTTTCTTCGTTTGGTCTTATGCTTGCGATCTTCAATCTTCGATCTTGGTACATTAATTCTGCTTAATTTCCAAAACTATATTACTTTCTCTTCCCGCTGAAATTCTCGGGAAGCGCAACAGTCTGTCGATCTTGACCGTTCATTCTGCTTTCAGCTAGCCGTTGGATTTTGAGAATAGTACCTATAAATGGGGTCTTTCATCTTGTATCCTTATAAAATTGTTTGAAAGCAATGTCCTTCGATCATGCTATCTAAAAGATCTTGTTGCATGACCCAACTTTTTGATTTCCGAGTAAGGTCCTATTTTGCATGTTGCAGGCTGGTTAGTACTTCTAATTCGACTAGGATACCTGCAGGCGAACATTATTTCGACCTTGAAGGTCGAACAGCCTTATTGCTGACCATCCACGACCCCGGTAGCTCCCTCGACCTTCTATGGCCGGGGAGAGATTTAAGCATCAAAAATTTTTGCGAGGATGTTCGGTAGTTTGTTCGGTTCTTCTGGAAGATGTGGGGAGGTGATGCTTCGAGGATCGAGGTCCTTAAAAAGTATTCACATTACACCTAGAAAAAGATGCATCACCCCTCTTCTCTTTTAAAAACTATAAAAGGACATAACACTGTCGGCTTGATGGGCTGCTCTCTTTCGAGTAAGGACATTATCGTCAGCCGAAAATTTCATAGGATTGCTTGCTCATGAAGGTCTCCTCATGTTCGGATATATTAGTCCTTTGTCAATAATCTCAGGATTGGGAATGTACTGGCATCGAAAGATTAGCTTGATATGTAATAGGAATTAATATCTTTATAGCTTGTAATCCCTCAATGTATTGAACTTCGGAAATAATAATTCCTTGATTAAACCTTTTAGTTACTTTTATACGTTTAAATAGTGCACCTTGCCCACTTCGGTCGATCTTAGACGAGTTGATAGTGCCCTTTTTTGATTAGTTGAAATCTGAAATTCTTTTTGTGACTCTCTTTTACGACCTGAATCGAGGCTACAAGTACTTCGAGCGCTATTGAATTTGACTTTTTCTTCATTTACCCATAGTATTCCCGAACTTTTGGGAAGCGTAACGGTCGGCGCGTTTATTGCTTGCATCTTAGCCATTCAGCTTTGGAGATTGAGTTTTTATCGTTACGTCCCGTTTTCTTTTAACAAAACAATCCCTGATTCGTCGGGAATCTGAGCGGACAGGTCGCTTTTAATGTATGTTTGGCCACCGTTCATCTAAAGAGATCTACACCGTTGAAACGGAATTCTTCCCCTATAAATACCTTTGAGTTTACCTTCGTATTTTTTACTTGTCTGTAAACATCTCGTTCGATCGACATGGTTGTATTTTTACTTCCCCCGACCGTCTTTATGTTCCATTTGATCTCAGCAATAAAAACGTTCGAGATTCGGACTAGGACTCTCTTTTTCGACTTCTTCGGCGTCCCTGTATGGGGAATATCTTCGACTAGGGTATCGACAGGCGAAAAGGATTGCGACTGGGGTACCGGCAGGCGACCAGCTCTCTCTGATTCCAACCATTTGAGACTGGTTCGAACTCCTGTATCCTGTCAATCCACCCAGTCGGATAGGGGGTCGACTGCTGGAGGAGTTTTCCTGCACTCGATCTCCACTTCTTCAAGATGTTTCTTGAAGAATGTTGCCTCCGAGATTGCGTGGAATAATTTCTCTAAAGATTGCTTCCCTGTTTCTCGACCTGGTCCGGCGTGGCACAATCATTGAAGAGGCGAAGGATGAAGGGTAGAAGTGTTATCCTAGCCCCTCCTCCCCCCTTTGATCACCATTGGCAGTTTATAAACTGGGGGTGACAATGAAGTTCGATGTATACACTCTTGTAGACAATTCTTGTACTAGGATTTAATTAAATGTAAAGTCTCAGCTTTGTTCAATTTCGTTTATCATTGTAATCAGGAATCCTCTTGTAACTGTTTGAAAGAACAAGAATGAAATATTTATTTCCTTCATCAGTTCTATTAGCTAATCTGCAAAATTGCTTCTATATATTGCTACCGAGCATCAATTTTTTTGCCTTAGAACATAAATAAACGGTATCTTCCAACGACTCCGATAAGTATCTGGATAATAAACGATAATTGACACTCTTCGACCATTGATATTCAGATAATTTATAATTGACGTCTTCGCTGATTTCATTTACCGGTAGAGTGATTCGAGAATTAATAATACTTGAATAATAATAGGCGATCTTAGCGGATCACGATTGCCGTAGTTCGAGATAGGATATGTATCGGAATCTTGTTTAGTTGATAATTTGTACTTAGGGTCGTAGCAATAGCTTTCACCTATTTAATAATTTCGATCTAAGGGGCATAGCAGAGGCTTTCACCCTTAGTCAGCCCGAGGGTCGTAGCAACAGCTTTCACCCATTTAATAATTTCGATCTAAGGGGCATAGTAGAGGCTTTCACCCTTAGTCGTTTCAGAGCATTTTTAGCCCGAGGGTCGTAGCAACAGCTTTCACCCATTTAATAATTTCGATCTAAGGGGCATAGCAGAGGTTTTCACCCTTAGTCATTTCAGAGCATTTTTAGCCCGAGGGTCGTAGCAACAGCTTTCACCCATTTAATAATTTCGATCTAAGGGGCATAGCAGAGGTTTTCACCCTTAGTCGTTTCAGAGCATTTTTAGCCCGAGGGTCGTAGCAACAGCTTTCACCCATTTAATAATTTCGATCTAAGGGGCATAGCAGAGGCTTTCACCCTTAGTCGTTTCAGAGCATTTTTAGCCCGAAGGTCGTAGCAACAGCTTTCACCCATTTAATAATTTCGATCTAAGGGGCATAGCAGAGGTTTTCACCCTTACTCGTTTCAGAGCATTTTTAGCCCGAGGGTCGTAGCAACAGCTTTCACCCATTTAATAATTTCGATCTAAGGGGCATAGCAGAGGCTTTCACCCTTAGTCGTTTCAGAGCATTTTTAGCCCGAGGGTCGTAGCAACAGCTTTCACCCATTTAATAATTTCGATCTAAGGGGCATAGCAGAGGCTTTCACCCTTAGTCGTTTCAGAGCATTTTTAGCCCGAGGGTCGTAGCAACAGCTTTCACCCATTTAATAATTTCGATCTAAGGGGCATAGCAGAGGCTTTCACCCTTAGTCGTTTCAGAGCATTTTTAGCCCGAGGGTCGTAGCAACAGCTTTCACCCATTTAATAATTTCGATCTAAGGGGCATAGCAGAGGCTTTCACCCTTGGTCGTTTCAGAGCATTTTTAGCCCGAGGTTCGTCACCCATTTTTATTTTTCGATCCAAGGGGCGTAGCGACGGCTTTCACCCTTGGTCGATTTTCGAGGGTCATAGCAACAGCTTTCACCCTTCTTTAATAGTAGATGGAGACGAGAAGATATTGAACAATAGATGAACCGAGATCGATAATATAAGAAAGACATGAATGAATATGAATATTGACGAGATTAGTTTCCACTGAATATATAACTCTGATCGAAATAAATTTTGACGAGATAATAGTCTTCTGCAATCATGGGAAAAGATGAATCATAGAGAAACAGCCAATAGCAAATAACCTTAGGGCTTAATAAATAAATTTTATGCCTTGTCAAGAAAACTCTTTGTCTATAAGTTCCCAATCTCGTCATGTTTGATTTTTTCCAAATGGTTCCTCATTTATCGAGAATTGCAAGGGTCGACAAAATCTCATCCATTCATTTCGCGAATTATCTGCCGCCGGATTCCTTCATCTTTTTACTTATAAAAAGGGGTGTCATACTATTGAGATTTTCTTATTCGCTATAGCAGCATTTTATCTGTCCGACCATGCTGATCAAGATTGTTACTCCATCAATTCAACTATTTGAGCTCAGACTTCGAACAATTTTTAAGAGTGACAGTCTTCTAACCCGACCTCGCTTAGAATATCGTCAGGCAAATACAATTTCCATCTTGAAAGCCAATATGCCAGATTCACGAAATCCACATGTTGTCGTGCAGGTCTTCGATTAGGGACCTGTTGCTACAATGCATTTATGAAGACACAGCGGGGAGCGAACTATCCAGAATATAGTCACTCGATAAGCCATGTGTTCGCCCTTTTGTCATCGGAAGATCGTAAATAAAGTTAAAAGCCTGCTGATCCAAATGAGGTTCCCTGCTCGGAGCTAGGTTACGCTGAGTAACCGATAGGAGAGGGAACCGAAAATTTAATAGGATTTTAGAGAGTAAAGGTGTTCTTATATAACATATCAGCTTGTACTATGTTCGAAATGTATTTTCCATATTTTCTTTCTGATCTCTTGTATCTTTTTAATAATGTCTATGAATAGAATTTTCACTTTTCCTTGTTGATAGAACAAAGGATAGCCAGACATTTTTATTTTTCCCTTAACTTCGATCCCGAATATCTAAGATTAACAACAAAATATTAATGTCTTGGTAGATTTGAGATTAATAAAGAACTTGTTATGATCGATCCTTGCTAACGCCGAATTTCAAAAGCTAGAGGGTTGATCTTCCAGACAAGTGTCCCTGATCCTCGCACCATTTCGGAGTATAATAGTAAGTGAAACCATTGTTTGAACGAATGTTTCGAATAAGCCCTTCGTTGCATATAATTGGATTGTATAATCTGCTAACCAAACAGGACCCTATTTCTCGGGAAACGTATCGGTCAGTCCATTTAATTCGGACATCCTAGCCATTCGTAATCCGCTATCTAGGCCGTTGATTCAAAATCTTTTACTACTATAAATAGGTTTCTTTATGTTTACGACACTCCTTACTTTTTCTTTTATGCTTCCTCCGATCACTATGGGTCGAGATTTAGATTTGATTCATATTCTCTCCCAGATAAAGGAATTTGAGATAAGACTTCGAACGCTGTTTTTCGATCTTAGCTCTTTTGATACAATCCTTTTCGCTTAGAATATCGACAGGCAAAAGAAATTGCGCCTAGAATACCGGCAGGCAACCTGTTTTCCCAGACATATCTTATCTGGTGCGGGTTAGAATTCCGGTCTTCTGGCGCAGTATCTGATCGGGCAGCTGGTTAATCTGAGAGGAGTTCTTTAAATCTGAGGCACCAGCTTCCTCGAGGGCTTTCTTGAAGTATAGTTCCTTCGAGCTTGCTTGGGGTGCCTCCGCTGGGATAACCCTCTGCTGCACCGATTCGGATTAACCTGTAAATAATGATCGAGGATTTCCATCATTATTTACAGATGAAGACCTTGGGTTGGTCTGAAGCCCTGGGGAGGAGTTGAGATCCGGCTTTTATCCCGCACGAAGACGGATGTGCGACACGTGGCTAGTGATTGCCAAGAAGAAGCACTGCTGAGTTCTGCATCTGGGGCGATCCTAGGGAAGGAAAACCAAGCATGTAACGAAGTAGAATAACTTGTAGAGTTTGTAATAGGGCAGGAGTGTTAGTGCTGTATTATTTGAGCTCGGATTCTAATATTATGTTCGAGGCTTCTCTTGTAACTTGATTCAAAGAATACCATCAATAAAACTTTGTTTTTAGGTCGAATTCCTTAATTTTATCCTTTTATGTCTCTTCAATTCCTTTGATCGACTTCGAGTTAGACTCATCGGAATTTGTAGTTATTCCCGAATTATCTCTACCCTTGAGATCATGAATCCCTATTTATCGATCGAGCTGCACTGCATCCTTAGTTGCGACTTCGAAAGCTCATATAACCTATTCCCATCGTTTTAATAGGCCTTCAATGATATCTAATAGCAAGGTCCGCTTAGAACTTTTATCGAGCAAAGGAAACTAAACAAATCTATTCCCATTGATCGAGATTAACATCAGATAGTCGATGAATACAGATTGAGAAATGACACATTCTGAAATTATTAATTATGATGGTCGGAAAAATAAATTCCAAACATCAGTAAATTGCAAATCCATAGATTCTCACAACTTTTTTCCCATAAATTGATGATCAAGCTAATTATATTTAGAATGATATCTTTGCAATATTTAACTCGGGTTAAGGACTGATCATTTGTGGAAAATAAATCCGAAGAAAGAAATAACGAACTAAACTATCACAGAATAGAATTAACAATCTAAAAGTTGGAAATTCAACCCATTTTATCTTCGACCTTTATCTGATGAGCGTCTTGCTGGTTGGAAAGCACCCTGGAAAACAGATTGCCAAGTTACTAATTAATGATTCGCATGCCACTAATTGTCGTGTTCATTGTTCACTGAATTTTGCGCTCCCATTGCATGGGAAGATTTTCCTCTGATATACGTATTTCTCCTCGTAGTAGGCATATTTCGATCTAAAACTCGAATAGAGCCCCACGGTGGGCGCCAATTGATCTTACGCGATTTCGTTTGTTCGATCAAAGGTGGATTGTAGTGCTATAATAACAATATTAAAAGGAAAGTAAAGATCAATAGTAATTGTATTCGAATTAACTGGGTACAAATACAAGTATTTAGGGTCCTACTCGAGCATTATTGGATGCCGTACAAGCTAGAGAGCGAAATACATATGACCAAAACTATATTATATTTCCCAAGTGAGTCCGAGCAGCAGTCTCGAAGCTAGAGCACCTGGGAAGTTGTGTATGGTGTCATAAATGCATGGGGTATTTATAGCTATGCTGATGGGCTTGGGCTTGGGCTCGGCCCAATAGAAGCCTTCGGCCTCGGATTCTCTTTATAGGCCCCGAACAGTTTATTCCAAGACCTTGACTCTGCTCGGTGTCTTTGGGGACGAAAAATGGTGCTATTCGATCATTATCGAGCCAGTGAGAGTAGGGGATCCAAATACCCCTTATCACGACCGATTGAGCAGCAAGGTATCGAGATCGGATTGGCGGAAGTGGTCTGTCCCAAGAACACCGTCTGTCCAGCCCTTGCCAAACCAAAAGAACCTCAGCCTACCATCAAGGTGCCAAATAACTTGGTACGTTGAGATGCTGAGTACAAGACTGACAGAGAAAGACGTTATTCCTTTGACGTCTCAAAAACAGAGGCCATATTCGATCAGCTGTTGGCCGATAAGATCCTGCGACTCAAAGGGGATCACGTGATTCCATCGTCGATGAAGATAGCAGGTAAAACATATTGTAAATATCATGATGTATGGACTCACACGACAAACGAGTGTCTATTGTTCAGGTGGATGGTGCAGGATCACCTCGACAAGGGCATCTTGAGATTTTCCCCTGATTGGAAAATCACAAAGCCGATGACGGTTGACACCAATCCTTTCCAACAAAACGAGGTAGGGATAAATGTGATAATGATCACGGATCCGTCAACTGGCGAGAAGTTATACATGATGAAGAACAAAATTACTCGCTGATAAAAAGAAAGATGGGTTTGTGTGCAAGATGCCAAACTGAGTTGGCAACAGTCCCGTTGTTCATCAATCCAGCAATATATGGCCCACACATGTCTTGGCCAGGTGCAATGTCGTCAGGGTATCCATATCAAATGATAGCGCAAACGCAGGCAACACCCCATACAACGCCGCAACCGCAGGCGACACCACCACCACCACCACCTCGACCGATGGGGCCATGTCCGATCCCAGCCCCGATGGAATATACAGAGTACGCAACATTATCGGCGGAACAACGCCGAGAATAGGCTAAAACTAGAATGCCTCGACGGCATCAGGAAGGCACTAGCCGTAGCAGCAGAATCAAGGAGAGATCCCCTGATAAGACACCAACTAGGCAGGTCAGATCAACCGCCAGTCGCAGAGACAGGACACGTTGTCCGTCGTCGAAAATTATGCCGCCAGGCTTATCAAGGCCGCGAACAGTTCATACTTCTACCGATACACAGGTGGATCGATGGGTTCCCGTCAGGCATCCTAAGTTTCTTGGAGATCGAAGGGTCGATCAGATGACCCGGACACAGTATAGGCGTTACTTACGCCAACGAAAGGAGTTGGAAATTGCTAAGGGGAAGGCCCCGATGAAAGAGTCAGCAAAGAAACCTCCGTCAGCGGAACAGAAACTGAAACAGGGAACAAGAGAGGCCAAATCTGGCCAAGAGGCCGACAGCTAGGTCAATGCCTCGATACAAATGGATACTTCCAAATGGACCCTAGGGAAAGTCAAATTTGGCACTATCAATTTGGAAAAGGCGATGGAAGAAGACGACTTATTGGTCGATGAGGATGAAGGAAACGATCTCGAGGCAAAATTTGCCGAGATCTACAACGACAAAGGCAATAAGGAAAACGAGGACAAATCTGGCCCAGCTGTCGAGGCCAAATCTGGCCAGGAAATCGAGAAACAAGAAGTTGAAAAATAGACCATCGATAAAGTGGAAACAAAAGCAGTGGAAAATGCTGCCACCAGTCAGCCGACAGACGGCTCGACAGTGATGGAATGCAACACCGTCGATTCTGAACTTGTTGAATTCGTCAACGAGGAACTGGAGTATTCCACTGATGGCTTTTGGGATGAGGGTATGCCAGTGGTACAAATGGCAGAAGACTTAGAACTGCTATCGGTCGACGACGAGAAAGGGACCGATTGGGATCAGAGGATCGAGAATATATTCCAGAAGCCACCATCTTTCATGGCCAGACACATCAGGCCATTATACATATCAGGGCACATCGACGGAAAACCCATCGACAGAATGCTGGTCGACAATGGAGCAGCCGTCAACGTAATGCCTGCATCGACGATGTACAACCTAGGCAAGGTCAGCGAGGACCTAATGGAGACTAAGGTGATCGTCAGCAACTTCACAGGGGGGAAAGGCTGATACGTTAGGAATCTTACCCGTCGAGGTAAAGATTGGAAAGACCAGCCTGAAAATCGCTTTCTTCGTGGTAGATGATGCCACTTCGTATAATGCGTTGTTAGGGAGGGACTGGATTCACTCAGCCCTTTTTGTACCGTCCTCCCTGCATCAGTGCTTATTAATCTGGGGAGACGCCCCTGAACCCGAGATAATAATGGCCGACAACAGGCCATTCACTGCCAAGATCAACGCCATCGAGGCAGCGTACTATCGAGACGACGTAGGGCCTTATAGATTCATCGGGCAAGATAAATATGGACGACCGAAGGAAGTCACTTCGAGCAAGAAGTTGACGCAACTTGAAATGGCTTGTTTAGCCAAGGAACTAAGTCGGCCTTGCAACGTCAAGGAGTCGGGGCCGCACGAACAACACTGTCAGTCCTGATGAACTGTCTTGATGATGAAAGACCATCGGCCTACAAGGCCGACAGATTAGAGATTGATAGATCGTTGTTATCGGGAAAGAGCAACAAGCATGTGCCGATTTAATTCGAAAGTTTCGGGCCTACGTGGCCGAATGCTACACAGGCGATCTCATTTTCGAGGAGGAAACGCCACCATCGGTTGGCGATGAAATTCAGTTAGAGGAACTAGCAACGGCGCCAGCCAAGCTCGACGACATCAGGATCCAAGTTCAGGACCCTGTCATCGAGATTGAGTTAGGTACCGAAGATGATCACAGGCCAACTTACATCAGCGCACTGCTCGATGATGGCCAGAAGGATCGATTGATACAAGTGTTGAAGAAATACAAGGACTGTTTTGCCTGGAATTACGACGAGATGCCAGGATTGAGCAGGGAATTGGTAGAACACCGTATTCCAATACTTGAGGGATACTTGCCCCGAAAACAGCCCCTGAGAAGGATGTCCGTCGAGGTCTGCAGACTGACCAGGGAAGAGATCGAGAAGCTGTTAAAGGCCAGTTTTATCGAGGTGGCCCGATATCCGGAGTGGGTAGCAAATGTAGTTCCCGTGATGAAGAAAAACGGGAAGATCAGAATATGCATCGATTTCAGGGACCTGAATCTTGCATCTCCCAAAGACGAATACCCGATGCCAATGGCGGACATGTTAATCGATGCTGCCGCTGGCAATATGTTCTTGACAGCCGTCGACGGAAGTGCATGTTATAATCAGATTTTTATGGCTGTTGACGACGTAACAAAATTGGCTTTTCAATGTCCCGGCGGAATAGGCACCTTCCAATGGAAAGTGATGCCATTCGGACTCAAAAACGCCGGAGCTACTTATCAACGAGCCATGAACTGCATCTTCAGTGAGTACATCGATGACTTTGTTAAAATTTACATCGATGATATCATTATTAAATCGGCTAGTTATGATGAACATCTAACACATTTGGCGAAGTCATTTGCCAAATTGAGAAAACATAAATTAAAGCTTAACCCTTTGAAGTGTGTGTTTGCAGTTGCGTCAGCCAATTTTCTTGGCTTCTTAGTGCACCGCAAGGGGATTGAGATTGATAAAAATAAGACCAAGGCTGTCCTGACGGCCAGACCTCCGTCGACGAAGAAGAAATGACAACAATTCCTCGGCAAGGTCAATTTTTTACGGAGGTTCATTTCCAACTTGGCTGGAAAAACGAATGTCTTCTCGCCTTTGTTGAAACTGAAGGACAAAGAGGAGTTTTGCTGGCAAACAGAGCATGAGCAGGCGTTTCAGGAAATCAAGGATAAGCTGACAACGCGGCCTGTAATGATGCCGCCTGTCAAGGGGAAACCCTTGAAATTATATATATCTGCCACGGAGGACACCGTCGGCGGATTTCTGGCGCAAGACGACGAGGACGGATTTGAACGAGCAATCTACTACTTGAGAAGGCACTTGACATAAACGGAGCAGAGGTACTCGCCGATAGAAAAGGTATGCCTTGCATTGTTTTTCTCTTGCAAAAAGTTACGTCATTATATGTTGCCTGTGAAAGTGTTAGTTATTTCTGGTATTGATGTGATAAAGTATATGATAGCAAAGCCTGTGATGAGGGGACGGATCGGTCGATGGGCCATCCAATTGATGGAATATCAGTTACAATACGTACCGCAAAAAGCAGTCAAGGGCCAAGTATTGGCTGATTTTCTGGTTGACCATCCATGTATCGATATTGATCAAGTCGTTCTCAAAGAACTGTACTCGTTGACAGTGGAGATCAAGCCATGGACATTGGCTTTCGATGGGTCTAGAACCGATAGACTATGCGGAGCAGGTATCGTTTTGATTTCTCCATCAGATTTAAAAACTAAGCTATCGATTCAATTTGACTTTGAATGTACTAACAATCAGGTCGAATACGAAGCCTTGATAATCGGACTAGAAATGCTCAGGGAGCTCGACAGTAAGTCTATTGTCATCGTCGGGGACTCGCAGTTGGTTATCAGGCAGATATAAGGTACTTATAAATGCCGAAACCCAACACTTGATAAATATTATTTAACTGCGATGTCTTTGTTGTCGGAGTTTGTTGATGTTACATGTTATCATGTAACGAGGGGAAATAACAGCGAGGCCAACAGTTTGGCCCAATTGGCGACTGGTATCGATCTCCCTGATGACGTCGAGGAATCTCAATACGTCGTCAGGAGACGACACTGTCCGTCATTTATGTATCGAGACAATGTCCTGACTGTTTTGAGTGTGTTTCAGGACCCTGATGACTGGAGAGAGCCGATCATAAAATATCTGGCTGATCCGTCTGGCAGAGCATCTCGACAGACGAGGCTCATGGCAGTCAATTATGTCTTGATGGGAGATCAACTGTTTAGAAAAAGCCACGATGGTGTACTCCTGTTATGCGTCGATCAACGGGAAGCCATGAGAATCATGATGGAGGCTCATGAAGGAATTTGTGGGGCCCATCAGAACGGCCACAAATTGGCATGGCTGTTGCGCCGATATGGTTATTATTGGCCAATGATGGTGGGGAACTGTATACAGTTGGCAAGAGGCTGTGAGAAGTGCCAACAGTTTGGGGTAGTCCAGAGGATGCCCGTCGAGAAGATGAATATGATAATCAAGCCATGGCCTTTCAGATGCTGGGCCATCGATATCATCGGGGAGATCCACCCTTCGTCTTCCAAACACCATCGATACATTATTGTGGCCACGGATTACTTTACTAAGTGGGTAGAGGCCAAACCGCTCAAACAGGCCAATCAGGTCGAGGTGATGAAGTTCATCAAGGACTCAATCATTCATAGGTTTGGCCTGCCACAGACCATTGTCACTGACAAGGGACTGATGTTTGTCGGTCAGGAGATCAAAGAGTTTGCCAGAACGATGGGTTTTGAGTTGGTCCATTCAACACCGTATTATGCACAAGGGAATGGCCAAGCAGAAGCTTCTAATCGAGTCCTCAAGGACATTATTTCAAAAATGATCGAGGAAAACCCAAGAGCTTGGCACTTGATGCTGTCAGAGGCATTATGGGCTTATCGGACCAGCAAACGGACGAGCACTGGCACCACTCCGTACAAGCTGACTTACGGACAGGATGCCGTTCTACCGATGGAAATCAACGTCCGATCACTTCGGGTAATGCAACAAAATGAGTTGACGCCCGAAGAGTACACTGAGAGCATGCTCCAGCAGCTCGATGAACTCGACGAGGTCAGGGTTGCCGCGTTAGATAAGATCGAGGCACAAAAAAGGCTAGTCGCCCGATGCTACGATAAAATGATACGCAGGAAATAATTTGACGTCGGGGACATGGTCTGGAGGACTGTTTTGCCACTTCATCAGCGCGAGAAAAAGTATGGCAAATGGAGCGCGACGTGGCAACGACCATATGAAATCTTCTCGATAACTCGAGGAGGGTCTACATCTTGAAAAAGCCAGATGGGAATCTCTGTCGAGACCCCATCAATGGAAGATACTTGAAAAAGTTTAGGCCCACCCTTTGGGAATCAATGTGCTTAGAACATCAGCGAGCTTTGGAGCTTGAAATCGAGCGGCGTCAAGAGTACTTCAACGCGCCGATTCCTCTGTAAATATAAGTAGGGTTTAATTTCAGTCTTGTTTTTATTTCCCTTTCCGTTTTGTTTAGACTAGGTTTTTGGATTATGTTAGTAGTCACATTTAATTTCAGTTTTAGTCCAAATACTTCCGTTTTAATTTAAATATTTATTCCCTCGATTTTCAAATTTTTTACATCAAGGCATTTTGTTTAAAGTTTTCGTGAGTTGATTCAATTTTAGTTAAGTCTTGTTGGCAATAAAGTTGTGTTTTTGCTTGCGGAAAAATAGTCTGTCAGGGGGTTATGTGAATTAGTCGGAGAATAAATACTTAGTTTATTTGGCTTTGATATAAAGGGAATATAGTATAAGGCCAAAAGAAAAATTTACTAACAAAAAGGGAAATAGTCGATGGCTATCAAGCCATTACATCAGCAAAAAGTAAACAAGTCTGTGGCCATCAGGCCAATACAAAATAAACGAAAGAATAACTAAGTCTACGAAATCACAAATCTGGAGGCACAGGCACCGATATCAACGGCTCGCAGGCCGGAAAAATCACTGAAGAAAGTCCTGGGTAAACCTTCCGAAGAACCCCTTGACAGCTGTCTCAATCCTGGCCTGATCAGCCGCTGCGGCATTTGCTTGGGCAGTCACTTGACTTTCAGCAACCTTTGCTTCATCTAGCAGGCTTGCAGTGTTGGACAGCTCCCCCGTAACCGAGTCAGCCTGTACTACAACATCCTTCATTTTGCCTCGGACTACATCTAACACCCCCTGCAGCTTGGCAATGGTCGCGACTAAGTCGGCTTCAGAGTTCCGGACATGAGTGAGTGAGTCGTTGAGGCTAGAACCCTGAACATACAGCTCATTAAATCGAGCAAGGAGAGCTTCGGCGGGGAATATAAAAGAAGCCTTCGCCTTGATAGCCTTATCGTTCTCTTTGAAGTCACTCCTTATCTTCCCGAATTGCAGCGCGAAGTCAAAATAGAAGGATGCTTTGTCATCAGGGAGCTTGGTAGAAGAATGTCGGCTAATCAAGTCATCCAGTGACGGTCCCATATTGATCATCAGGACCTCTAAAGGCTGGCTCTGATAGTTTGACAACAGCCCTCTGAATTGAGCGAGCTCTTCGGGAGTAAAAGGACACTGACTTGGCTACTCAGATATCGTCGACAAGGACTGGGAGGAAGAGCTCATCGATAAGGCATGGGTATTGGCAAATCGAGCCAACATCTGTGCGAGCCGTTGAGAAGTGTCTTGGACTTGACTGGACAGGGGGACCTACAAAATCAGAAATAAAACAGAGTTAGTCAAGCGTAAAATAAACAAGGAAATTTTGAAAGGCTTGATAAAGGAAACCACCTCTTGACGAGGGAGAGGGGCCGATACAGGAACTTCCTTGACAGGAACGGTCTGATGGACAGAAGACTCAGGCTGTCGAGGGGCTGCAGTCACATCTCCTGATGTCTTGTCGACAGCAGTGTCGACAAGAGGTTCTTCGACGCGTATCGGAGAAGGCTGATGAGGAGGAATCTCCACTCGCTGAAATTGCGTCCCGTCATCCTCACTGTCAGATGAACTGTCGGCCATCGTCCTGACCCTTTTCCGGGGCGGGAGGTCATCCTTAACGGCTTGACGTTTTCCTCTAGAGATTATTTCCTGACAGAAAACGAGGCATCGAGGTACATTTAAGAGTGATAATAACTTAAATCAAATAAAAACTACCTCCTCGTCGGAACTGCTCACGATTATGGCATCCGTGCCACCTCGTTCGTAGAAGAGCCGACGAGAACGTCGGATATGTACGACGGGAGGGTCCTTTACCTTGTCAACAGAAGATTGAGCCTCGGACGTCTGCAATGATTGAGTGACAGCGGGTGTGATAGGATAGTGCCCAGCAAGCCAATATTAATTAGCTTGTTGAAGTGCTATTTTCTTATGGTTTATAATTAATACGCTCGTTCAATCATAGTACGTGAAATTGAACAATGGCCAACTTCATCTCTCGCGAACTTATCTAAGCGATTGGATGAAATCCTAAGGTCACAATAGACCATGGGACGATTCACTTCAGTACTGAGTGCAATCATGAAACAGTCTCAAAGGTCGTGATCTTAAAACCGTTCCAAGTCATAGATTCCGAACGAGACGGGGTATCGTAGGAATCGCCAAGACTTGTACAAGTATGCATGATTCACATGGAGTGAATTTGTAGCGTTTCATGAGCAAGGCATTTGAGGCCAGTGCATATGAGTAGGTGGTTCAATGGAGGATTGAATGCATCGAACGACCCGAACAGAGAAACCCATTGTGGAAGCGCATGACGCATATCGGTGATGGGATGTTTCTCAAGGCTTATAATAGTGTACGATTTAGTCCTTAGACTTAAGGTGCTAGGGCGAATTCGGTGCACGAGTGTGCGTACTTAGATTTAGGTACTGGTCACGTAGCCTGGCCGCAAAGTGCCTAAGTTGGGTGCGTACACAACTGTACGCGAGTGGTTAGTACTAAGAAATGATCTATCGACTCACCCTGATAAGGTGATAGTATTTCCTGTACGTTCTTCGATAATATGTTCCTAGAAACCCATGGCCATGGTTGGTGACAAATTTGGAAAGGGGTTTCCAAATTAAGCAGTCACACCGGAATTATTATCCAGAATTAAAAAGTACAGTATTGAGATAATTAGAGGTGCCGATCAATTCACACACCCTAGGTCTCGATCGGGAAATCATCGTGGAAGGACCGTATGTACATGGTAATTATAAGAGGTGAGGTTCACAATTATCAATTCACCTTTGATTGGGCTTCATGGGCTTGTGGCTAGACATCGACCATGAAGTGTGGGTACTCCTGAATTAATAAGGAAATTAATTCTGGAGTGGTCAATTAAAAGTTGTTTAATTGGTCGGAGCATTTAATTGCTCGATAACTAAATCACGAAAGTCGTGGGCCTGCTGCCAGTTGATGGTGAACCCAGAGGGTCACACACAATACAATTGGACGGTGACTGTCTTTAAAGGAAAGCAAATGATTTAAAGTTGTTAAATTAAAGTAATTGAATTATGGTATTAATTCAATTGGAGAATATTGATTAGATATCTAATTGATTAATGTTCAATTAATTAATTAGAGTTATCTGATTAAATATGGAACTAATTAAAGTAGTTAATTAATTGGAAGAAGAAATAAATTATGGGTTGATTTTGCAATTATCTTGAAATAGGGGATAGGGGCGATTTTTAGTAAATAAAGAAAAGGAGTTTTTACTTGTAGAGCAAGTTAAAAGAGATCTATCAAATCACACATTCCTAAGTTGATACGGAATGAAAGATTTGGAGATTTGATAGATGTGGAAAGAAGATACCTATCAAGAGAAGGATTCTTCTCTTATAAATACTCCTTCTTCTCTTCACAACAAAAACAACACAAAAAGAAATTTTAGAGAGAAATTTTTTTTTGATGAAAATAGAGAGAGAAAAATCGATTTACGTAGTGAGGAAAATCAGATTTTTCGACAATAATTTTTAATAGCAAATCGCCCCCTTTTACTTTCGCCCCAAACCCTAGTCGCCCATGGTTGACATCGGCCGAACTCAAACTCGACCAGATCTGCCCTGGCCGAACCCTGCTTGATCACACAAGCCCTGTGATTCAATTCTTCCATCTGTATCTCCTAATCTCGATCAAGATCTCAAGTCCAGATCTAGATCCAAAATCCTTTGCTGACAAACCTGCGAGATCCAGTTCTGAGCCTATGACTTGTAGGCGTCACTACAATCCAGTTGGTGTGGACTAACTTTGGAGGTGAGACACATGGATCACTCAAGCTGTGGATCGAACCTAACACCTGGAGGAAACCACCACAAAACCGTGGTGAGGTAAATTGCGAAAACCCCCTTGTGTTTAATTAATTGTTTGATTTAACCTTTTGTATAATAAACTGTGGAGAAAGATTTATGGGACTATTAGGGACCTCGAAAAATTTTAAATTCCGCACTTTGTTGTATTGACAATCGAGCCCCAAGATAGAATATCCCAACAGTGGTATCAGAGCCAACTCCATATGTTTTTATACGAAAAGGCCTGAACATAATGCGTTTTCACTGTATATGCTTGTTTGTATGTATGAGAACGCGTGATAATTATGTTCTGTTGATTGATTCTTGCTTGTTATGACAGGATCTATGATTGGGTAAGATTGCCTTTTATGATCTGTGGCGAATTTATAGTTTTTCGAAAAATCAGGACTCTTTGTGCAATTGATCTTACGTGATTTCGTTTGTTCGATCAAGGGTGGGTTGTAGTGCAATAATAACAATATTTAAAAGGAAAGTAAGGATCAATAATAATTGTATTCGAATTAACTGGGTACAAATACAAGAATTTAGGGTCCTACTCGAGCATTATTGGATGCCGTACAAACTAGAGGAGCGAAATACAAATGACCAAAGCTATACTATATTTCCCAAGTATGTCCGAGCAGCAGTCTCGAAGCAGGAGCACCTGGGAAGTTGTGTCTGGTGTCATAAATGCATGGGGTATTTATAGCTGAAATTGGGGTCTAGGTGATCCATCCGCAGCTATGCAATTCTCGGCCCATAGGTTTGGATCAGAGCTCGGCCCAACAGTAACTTTGGATCCAGGGCCGTTTATACTTATGATATTTGGGCATTGGGGTCGAACTCGATCTTCCGAGATAAGTAATGTTCGATCTCGCATGATTTGTAGAAAAGGTAGAGCCCAAAATATCCCTCATCAATACTCCCCCACTTCTCGAGCGTAAAGTGAAGCTTAAGCTCGAAGAAGTATACATAGCCCAGGACGATTAGGGGGATGAACCAATTTTCGGCTCAAGCTTTGGGGTGCGCCTCATTAAAAACCTGACTCGGAAAAACCCTTTTGGGATAAAAAACGGGTCAGGGAAAAAGAGTGCACACTCAAGAAACCATGTAATTATGCCGTACCCGACATCGTCTTTCTCGTTCGTGCTTGGAATAGGAGTTTGGGATTTGGTTATTTCATCGCCATTTTATCTAATTTAATTTCATTATCCCAAGGGCTGGTATGAAAATTCGGAGATAACATCTCTTTAATGCATCGCTCGTTATGTGAGTCTTCACTTTTAGAAATTCCGGAAAGTATTGGGGCCGCAGGTGTAATTTTTCGAAAATATGATTTTAAGTTTACCTTGTGGGTGTTCAACCGTCGCGGTTACTCGGGGATTGGTTTGCAATTTCCCATTTTGTCCCCGTATATATAGTTAGACGGAGGGTCGCTGTTCATCAAAGATTCTGAGGAGAAAACTCTAGATCGGAGCAGATAGATCGATAAGTGAGTTCTAGCAATATTTTTCGAGCAATCTTCATCTACTCATTATGTCGAGTTCAGTAGGTTTGAAGGGAAAATCTCCTTTAGAGGAAAATAAGGCCGATAATCGAAAAGAGAAAGAAGTTGTAGAAGCTCGATCATCTGAGACCGAGAATCCACGAAACTCGAGTTCTGCCTCTGAGTCCAGCGGGGAGGGGCGGGAATCGAGCTCTGAACCGCAAGACAGCGAAGATGAAAACTCGGGCGAGGCGACGGTCTCTGACGAGGAAGATGTAGAGGATGGGGACCTTCCCTTGGGGAAAAACGAGCAGAAGAAGTATAGATTGAACCGTAATGTTGTGGTCACGATCTTTGACTGGGAAGAGCCCTCGACCAGCGCAGGTCTAAACATGACTGAGGAGAGGGCGGATGAGATCGTCTGTTCCTATAAAGAAAAGGATCTGGACCAGCTGAAGGAAGAGTTCGGCCAATATCTAGACGCCGGCTTCTCGATTGTGCTTCCTACTCCTGATCAACGGGTTACCGACCCTCCTACGGGCTGTCAAGCCTTTTATTCCAAACATTTCCATTATGGCCTACGCATCCCCTTCCCTCCTCTGATAGAAAACATTCTGGATGCTTTCGAGTTGACTGCTTCCCAGATTTTACCAAACTCAATCGGTCTTATTATAGCCTTTTGCATACTGATGAAGGCCAAAGGGAAAAAGGCGGTCTTTCAGAACTTCTGGCGGATATTCCAGATGAGTGCTTCCACGTCTTCGAACGCGGGTTATGTATATTTTTCTCAGAGACCAAAGACTTCGATCTTATCAGCTAACGTCAGCAGCAATTTGAAAGGATGGAAGCACGAATTCTTCTTTATTCGAGGGCCAGATTCTTCGCCTTCTGAAGACAATCCCGAGCCTATTCCGTATAATTGGCCTGGGGCAAAAACTTGGATATATGGTAAACGCTGTCTTGTGGGAAGTATGAAAAGTGAGATATCAGATGAATTTCTGCAATCTCTCCGCGCTGACCCTCATCAGACAGCGTTGATGACAGAGGAGGCGGTCTTGCGATTGGCCGGGCTCAGTAGTTGCTCTTTTCCAGCCGATGCAATTGATTACGGGAAAGCCCGGATAGATCCTGCTAACGCTCCTTCCACGTTAGCCGAGATCGTTGATAAATTCCGAACATCAATAGCTGGTCGACATGTTGCTTCCTTTTCAAAGGGTAACAAAGGTCGGCCTCGTCCTCAAACATTGAAAAACTCTCGGAATGCGACTGGATCTAAGGCCGGGGTTGGGGCTATTGTAACTTCTAATGCCTTACTGGTACTTCCTCAAATTGCCGAAATAGGAACCTCTCGATCTAGGGCTGAAGTGGAGGAGACTTCTAATCTGCAAGCTTCCGGTATCCTTCGGTCTGTTTTTCCGACCATTTCTTCCGATCCGAGCGATTTGGGGTACAGTAACTATACTCTCTTGGAGAATCGTGCCAGAGAGATTTTGCAGACCAGGGCGGCTCGCAAAAGAAGTAGCGATGTTCCTGAGTCCTCCAGGAGAGTCAAACCCTTTAGTCGAGGACCGAATCCTATAGTATGTCGGACTGGCCATTCCGAGCCAGATCTGGCCGATTTCATCGAGGATCATTTGCAAGGACCGAGGGCGGCTGGATACCCGGAGGGTGGGACTGTTGAGTCTGACTTAGGCCCCGTGGGCGAGCACACGGTGGATAAATCTCTTCGGATGTTCCTGGCCGGGAGATTCAAAGATGACACTATCCAATCTTTTGTTAAGAAAGATTTTGAGATAGTAGGCGATTACGCTCATGCTCATCAAAGGGTACTAGCTATTTCTGAAGGTTTTAACCTTTTTCTTATGATTCTTGCATTGTGTCTTACATATCTTTTTCTTCGCAGGCCGGAGACCTGTTCATCCAAAATGCTCTTCGAGTGGCCGTACTGAGCGAAGAATCTCAGGCAGCACAAAAGGCCCTATACAATGTTCTGCAGGGTGAAGCTGCAAAGACCAGTCAGCTAGAGGATGCCAGAACTAGGTTATCTGAGATCGAAATAGAACTTGAGGAGACTAAGAAGGAGCTGGAGGCGAAGAGAACCCTAGAGGGTGAAGTGGAGAAATTAAAGCTGGAGCTCGAGCAAGCCAAAATGTCCGCCGAGCAATCTTATGAGCGAGGTCGGGCTGAGGCCAGGCTTCCCGCCATAAGGGAGTTTTTAGGGTCGCCATTTCTTGATGCCTTAATTCGCTTGCGGTCAGGTGAAATTAATCAAGCCTTCTACTATAAAGGAGCCCAGCATCTCCTTACTGCTGCGAAGGTCGAAGGCACCCTTGACGACTACCTTCCTTACATGGATCCTTATAAGAATATTTTCGGGAAAGATTACAAGGCTTCTTCCCTTCCTCCCAAGCTCGAGAACTCGACCGTTCATGAGTTCGCTCCTTTTCTTGAGGAATTTGGAGTACCAATGCCAAATCCTGATGCGCTCGAAGCCCAGTCTGAGGATGAAAATGTGGATATTGAAGGGGATTCTCGCGATCAGGGGGAACAAGGCACTCCTTCTTCTGGTTCGAGTAAGTCTGCGGCTGATGTGCAAAGTAATGACGGAGAAGAGAGCGATTCGAGTAGTGATGATTCTGGCAGCTCGAAAAGCGATTCTAGTGAGAAGAAGGAACAAGAGCAATCGGACCATGATTCTGGCGTGAAGGAATCCAGCCAGTAATGATTACTGTGTAATAGGGCTCGATGAACCATTGTAATTGTAAATTCATTTTATAGACTCGTGCTTTTCCCTGTTTAGCGGATGCTCGGTTTTAAATTTTTTCCTTTTACCTGTTTTACTATCTTGTTGAATTTTATAACGTCATTCTTGCATAGTCAGTTGCGTCATCGAATCTTTCTTGGGAGTAGCGACTCATCAATTATTGCAATCCGCCTGATGTCATGTCTCTTATAAATACCAATGCCGTTTTTCATTGGTTTCACAATAACATTGCTCACAGTGATCGGAGCTTTAGAAAATTATTTCGGTTGAATCTTTTTCTGGAAACCAAGAGATGAATAAAAATTCGAACGCTTTCGTGATTTCTTCCGCGCCTTTCTCTAAACCAAGTGACGGCATAAATATAAGAAAAAGAAGTCGAACACCAATCAAGTCCATTAGTTCCGACCATCTAAACTCTTATGAAGGAAATAAATCTTCGACTATTGCCCTTTCTTCGTGCTTGAAATCCAAGGGCTCAAACAAGAAAATTAAAAAGGTTTCTTTTGTGGAGGATGTAATTGGGCGCACTCGTTTCCAATCCGTATCTTCATTGGTCGGAGAATCTTCTGATTCGTTGTTTCCTTCTGGTGTCTCTTCATTTAAGGGAAACATAGCTCCTTTTGATACGGTGTTACATGAGAAAACCGACTCGACCCTTCTTCGGGCCAATGTCTCTATCTCCGAGGCGGTTCTCTCGACTGGAGAATATTCCTCGTTCCTGTTTCAGTCTGGGTTGGAATCCCTTGCCCAGGTACTTCTTCCTAACCTCTTTACCATGATTCCCTAATTTCTTTATTTCTACCATGACGTATCTTTTATAAGTTCAGGCTGGCAAAGATTTTTCTAGGCTTTATGCGTTGGCCAAACATGAGATCGAACAACGGGCTTCTATTTCGCTCGAGCTGATCAGGAAAAAGATTGAGCTGGAACGCGCCCTGGAAGCTAATAGATTTTTCAAGGAAAGATTGTCTCAGGATAAGTTAAGCTTGGAATTAGATAGACTCAAAGATATCTCCGAACGTGAGAAAAGAAACTCCGAGCTTCGTGATAGGGAAGCTTATATCCGCGGGTATGCTGATCGTAGTGCTGAAGTTTGGAAAGTCCTTTTTGAAAATAATTTCGTTCAGTAATACTGTGGTTTTCCTTTGTATCATGAGTTTGCTAAGATTTTTCTTTGTTGTAACACCATACTTGTTGTAACGATATCTTTGTTGTAATAATATTGCTGGAATGTTGTTCTCTTTCTCTCTTCTTCTTTTTTTTTTTTTTTTTTTAATCGTCCCTCATTTCTCGGGGAGTGTAACGGTCAGAGCTTTTAATGCTCGTATCGTGGCCATTCAGTCCAAGAGATCTACACCGTTGTTACGGAATTCTTTTTCCCTATATATAGCTCCCTAAATTACCTTCATTTTTTTACTCCTCTGTAAACGTTTCATTCGATCGATATGGATGTGTTTTTATCTTTGTCGATCGGCTCCATGTTCCATTCAATGTCAGTAATTGAAGCGTTCGAGATTTTTATCCGAATCTTCTTTCCAAATTTTCTTGGAATTCCCATACGAAAATCTCTCGGCTAGGGTATCGACAGGCGAAGATAATTACGACTAGGGTACCGGCAGGCGACCTGCTCTCTCTGAATCCAGGTCTTTGAGGCGGGCTCGAATTCCTGTACTCTGTCCTCCATTCAGTCGGGATAGTGGGTCTACTGCTGGAGGGGTTATTTTACGCTCGATCTCCACGTCTTCGAGGCGGCTTCTTGAAGGATGTGGTCTTCGAATTTACTAGAAGCGCCTCCAACTGGAGTTGCTTCCCTGTTTTCATTTGGTCCTTCATGGGCTTATTTGCAAGGAAGCATTGGATGAAGAGTAGAAGTGTACCAGCCTCACTTTCCTTCTTCGGGTATCCATAGGAATAACTATTTGTAGTAGGGTTGAACTAGATGTAAAATATTCCGATTAGCTCAATTTCTTGAATGTAATCAAGAGTTCACATGTAATTTATCTGAAAGTTTATGAATGAAAATTTTCTTTTATATTGTTGTCGATCTTTGAATTTGTTCTCCGTAATTTGCAACATTCGCGAGATAAGATTAACTCGAAGTTCGATCTTCTCAACTCTTGAATCTTTTGCGAGATATTTCTCATAGCTTAGGTTCTTCTCGGAACAATAGTCGTTGTGGAGAAATAATATGATAAGATTTATATCGATTTTGAATATACCCTTGACTTAAGGGGCATAGCGGCGGTTTTTAGCTCGAGGGTCATAGCAGAGGCTTTCACCCATTCAATATTTCGATCTAAGGGGCATAGCAACGGCTTTCACCCTTAGTCGTATCAGAGCATTTTAGCTCGAGGGTCATAGCAGAGGCTTTCACCCATTTAATATTTTCGATCTAAGGGGCATAGCAACGGCTTTCACCCTTAGTCGTATCAGAGCATTTTTAGCTCGAGGGTCATAGCAGAGGCTTTCACCCATTCAATATTTCACCCTTAGTCGTATCAGAGCATTTTTAGCTCGAGGGTCATAGCAGAGGCTTTCACCCATTCAATATTTTTGATCTAAGGGGCATAGCAACGGCTTTCACCCTTAGTCGTATCAGAGCATTTTTAGCTCGAGGGTCATAGCAGAGGCTTTCACTCATTCAATATTTTCGATCTAAGGGGCATAACAACGGCTTTCACCCTTAGTCGTATCAGAGCATTTTTAGCTCGAGGGTCATAGCAGAGGCTTTCACCCATTCAATATTTTTGATCTAAGGGGCATAGCAACGGCTTTCACCCTTAATAATTGATCGAGAAAAATAAAGATTGATAATAGACGAATATAGATCGAGAGTATCCAGAATATGACGAATAAATAAGAATTTAGGCGAAATAAACTTTCATTGAATAAATACTTAGTCGGAATAAACATTCTTCGAACAGCTTAGTCGAAATAAACCTTCATTGAACACGTAATTTACTAAATCACTAGAAACAAAGAGAACATAGCAGGATGACTAAATAACAGTAGTCTTGAAGTCAATTATCTTCCATAATATTTTCTCAGATTAACAGCGTTCCACGCTCGAGGTAGTACCTCTCCATCAGGATGAGCAATTTTGTAAGAACCTTTTCTTCCCACTTCGACGACCACAAAAGGGCCTTCCCAATTAGGTTGGAGTTTTCCAACGTGCCTCGATACTTCAACTTTCTTTAGCACCAGATCCCCTACCTTGAATGTTCGGATTCGAACATTACGATTATAAGACTTTTCCATGCTTGATTTTGTGGACTGGATTTTCAACTTTGCACGGTCCCTTCGACTGTCCGCGTGATCAACTTCCACTTCCCTTAGAGATTGGTTTTTTTCGGGATCGTAAAATTCGACCCTGGGGGAAGGTACGAGGTTCTCTACTGGGATAACGGCCTCTGACCCATAAACCAAACTAAACGGAGTTTCTCCCGTTGCAGCTTTAACAGTAGTTCTATTGGCCCATAAAACCCCTGGAAGTTCATCAAGCCACTTTCCTTTTGCCTAAGATAGGCGTTTTTCCAAGGATCGAACGATTTCCCTGTTTGCGACCTCCGTTTGCCCATTAGCTTGGGGATGCCCTACGGACGCGAAATTCTGCTGTATTCCGAACTTTTCGCACCATTCTGTGATTCTTTTTCCGGCGAACTGCGTTCCGTTATCTGATATTAAGATCCTAGGAATTCCAAATCTGCAGATAATATTTTTCCATAAGAAATTAATAACTTGGAACTGAGTGATCTTCGTCAGAGCAACACATTCCACCCATTTGCTGAAATACTCAACTGCAACCAACACATAATTTTTCCGAGCTCTTGCTGTTGGAAAAGCCCCAACAATGTCAATGCCCCATTTATCGAAAGGCCAACAGATAGGAATAGAGTGCATATGCTCAGCCGGTTGATGAATCAAGTTCGAATGAATTTGACAATGGTGGCATTTTTTCACATAATCAACAGAATCAGAGAAAAGAGTAGGCCAATAATATCCGGATCTCGAGCATTTAAGTGCTAAGGCCCTAGCGCCACAATGGTTTCCCGCCTCCCCCTCATGAACTTCTTTTAAAATAGCATTGTAGTGCTTTTCCGGGACACATTTTAGTAGAATTCCTGAGGAGGATCGTTTGTAGAGTTGATCACCGATCAGAGTAAACGATGGCGCTCTATATTTGATCCTCCGAGCCTCATTTTGATCTTCCGGAAGTTTTCCTTCTTTAAGATAGGCAATAAGAGGGTTGCTCCATGAGTTGCTTGGTTCATCGATCTCCATGATATCGATTGTAGGGGCCGCATCCAGTTCGATAGCAGACGTATTCGATAGCAGCCACGTGATTATCCTTTCATTCTTCCCGTCAGCCAAACCTGTGAATTTTGATAATACATCTGCCCATAAATTTTCCTCTCGTGGTACAGGTTGAATATCGAACTTGTCGAATTCAGCGATCAATTTCTTCGCTCTGCTCAGGTATTTGATCATATTGAACTCCCTGGCCTCGTACGTGCCTTTCACCTGTCTATGAACAAGTTCTGAATCGGTTAAGACAACAATTGATTTTACCTTTGCTTTAAGAGCCATCTCCAGCCCTGCGATCAATGCTTCATATTCGGCCTCGTTGTTGGTTACGACGAAATCTAAAGTTATAGCATAACTCAAGTCTTCACCATTGGGCCCTTGGAAATGAATTCCTGCTCCACCTCCATCCTTGGTAGAGGATCCGTCCACATGCATCAGCCAGATTTGATTTTTGGCTTCTTCGACCATACTCAGCTCGGAGATTGCTCCTTCTTTTATGTTCGATAAGCCAGTTGATTCGAGTACGAAGTCGGCTAGTACCTGCGCCTTTATGGCGATCCGCAGTTGATACTCGATTTCAAACTGACCTAGCTCGACCGCCCATTTGATCAGTCTGCCTGATGCTTCTGGTTTAGACAGGACCTGTCTCAAAGGTTGATTTGTTAGAACAATGATCTTATATGTTTGAAAGTAAGGCCTTAGCCTTCGGGCGGCTACCACCAATGCTAGTGCAAATTTTTCGATCTCCATATAGTTCTTTTCGGCACCTTGCAGTAACTTACTTAGATAATAAACTGGTTTATGGTCAGTTTTATCAAGTTTCACCAAAACCGAACTAATGGACTCTTCTGATACTGCTATATATAAATACAGAGGTTCTCCTTCAGATGGTTTGGCCAGCATGGGTGGGGAGGTCAGGTACACTTTCAGTTCTTCAAAGGCCTTATCACATTCTGCACTCCATTCGAAGTTCATAGATTTCCGCAGAAGTTTGAAGAATGGTAAACTTTTGTCAGCGGATCGGGAAATGAATCTATTCAATGAAATAATTTTTCCAATCAAACTTTGGACGTCTGAGAGCTTCCGTGGCGGTTGGAGGTCGGTGATTGCTCGAATTTTTTCCGGATTTGCTTCGATTCCTCTTTCGTGGACTAAATATCCGAGGAATTTTCCCGATCGTACACCAAAAGTGCACTTGGTTGGGTTCAGCTTCATCCCATACTTTCTCAAGATTTCGAAACACCTGTCCAGATGGCGAATGTGATCCTCCTCCGTCATACTCTTTACGAGCATGTCGTCTACATAGACTTCCATTATTTCGCCTATCAGTTCTTTGAACATCATGTTAACTAGTCTCTGATAAGTTGCACCTGCATTCCTTAAGCCTTAAGGCATAACAATGAAACAGTATACTCCCCTCTCAGTGATGAATGCTGTTTTATCCTGGTCTCTTTCGTTCATGAAAATCTGGTAAAATCCTTGGAACGCATCCATCATACTAAATAAGACAAAACCTGCGGTGGAATCTACCAGCATATCGATCCGAGGCAGTGGATACGGGTCTCTAGGGCATAATTTGTTTAGGTCGCTAAAGTCATTGCACATCCTCCATTTGTTTTCGGCCCTTTCGCCTTTAGAGACCAGGACCACATTACATAGCCATTCTGTGAATTTGATTTCCCTGATCTGTCCTGCTGCTAATAACCTATCGACCTCTGCATTGATTATCTTGTCCTTTTCGCGACCATGATTGCGCTTCTTCTGCCTTACTGGTTTTGCTTTCGGATCGATGTTAAGTGAATGTGTTATCACACGCGGGTCGATTCCCATGATATCATCCGAGCTCCAGGCAAAAACATCCACATTTTTCTGTAAAAACTCTATGAGCATAGTTTCCATGCCTTCGCTTAATTCCGTTCCAATTCTAATGAACTTTTCAGGGGATCCTGGAACTAAAGTCACTTTTTTGTGGTCGGGCGCTTGCACGCTCATGTCAACGTTTTTTCCTTTCTTTCCTTGAAATTTTTCGCAGTCGGGAATTGGCGTTTTTAATTCAGAGCCTAAATCAGTTATCTTTCTCTTAGCTGGGAGTTCAGGCTCCACTTTCTTTTTGATACTTAAAGATGAATTATAACATTCCCATGCCATATATTGGTCGTTTCGCATCTCTCCCACTCCTCCCACGGTCGGAAATTTTATCTTTTGATGATAAGTAGATACGACAGCCTTGAAGATATTTAGGGCTGGTCTCCCTAGTATGGCGTTATAAGCGAACGATGTATCTACTACCAGGAATTTAACCATTCTTGTTACATTCCTCGGTTTGCTTCCTAGAGTCGTGCTTAAAAGAATGGTTCCAAGCGGAACAATCTCTGACCCGCCAAATCCGACCAAAGGAGTGGTTACTTTATCTAGACGTGGGTGACAAAGATTCATCCTTGTGAGAGCTTCTGACGAAATGATGTTTGCCGAGCTTCCGTTGTCGACCAACACCCTCTTGACCTCGAAATTAGCAATTCTCAACGTCAATACCATGGAAAAGTCTGGGTCATCCTCACTTGTATCCCAACTAACATCCGAGGGTCGATCGGCCTCACTGAAGCTTATAACTTGATTTTCCATGGAGGGGGATTCTAAGGACAGAATCTCCTTTTTAGCAGAGACTCCCGCTTTTATCGACCTCATAGTTCTTTTTCTGGCATTTCTGCTATCACCTCCTGCTGGTCCGCCTGCGATCATGTTTATCACTCTATTCGACCGCTCTTCTGCTTGGCTTCGAATTTGCCTTTGCTGATTGTTAAATTTTCGCGGACTTCGGGATCTATAACGACTGTTATAGTTGCCGTTTTTGACAAATTCTTTTAATTTTCCTTGGGCAATCAATTTTTCTATTTCGACCTTCAATTGGTAACAGTTTTCGGTACTATGTCCCCGAGCTCGGTGATATCGACAGTATTGTTCATACCCAGGTGCCCCTGCTCTGGCCTGGGTGATCCTTTGAGCTTCAGGGATCAAATTTCCTTCTTCCAATACGGTTAGCACTTCTTCCTTTGAGGTATTAAGTTCAGTAAACTGGACTTTACCCGATCTCGGAGCTCGAGTCCGATCATAAGGAGGTCCGTATGAATTTGGGCCTTGGAGCGGCACATGTGGCTTATAAGTATTAATTCGTTGCCAAACAGATCCTTTATTCGATCCCCCATAATCACTAGGTTTCGGGATAGGGGCCCGATCTTGTTTCTTGTTGAGGGGAGATTTGATAACATGCGAATTTTTCAATTTGTTCATCTCTTCCTGAATCATATACTTTTCGGCAATCTCCATTATTCGTTCAAAAGATTTTGGTTGTTTTCTGCATAAGGCGTTTCCAAACTGGGTGCTCCTAGTTAGTTCGAACATTAGAGAGGATAAACATTCGATCTGCGGGGTATCAACTTTCAGAAGCTCAATACTAAACCTTGCTAGCCACTGCCTCAGCGTCTCTCCCTCCATTTGTTTTACAGTTCCCAGGTGATTTGCCGGTAACCTTGGCTTCCTCTGGCTAGCGAATTGATGTTTTAGTTTATCGCAGAATTCTTCGAAAGAAAATATGGAGTTTGGCGGTAATTTTCCGAACCAATCGAGAGCAATTCCTTCAAAAGTTGTAACCATGATCTTGCAACAGAAGTCCTCTGAATGTCCGTATAAGTTCATTACATTAACAAAGCTGTTAATATGTTCTCCGGGGTCGGTAGTCCTGTTATACCGCGGTTGCCTTGTTGGCACCGTTTCCGAGTTCCGAGCTTCTCGTATCTCTCGACAAAATGGCGAGCAGCGCATGATACTGTTCGAAACCTCCCTATCTCGTAGGTTCCCTCTAGTCAAAGTGTTTTCCCCTCGTCTGGCGGCCTGATTGTTACGGGGAATCTCTATCATCATATCTTCCTTCTCCAATTCCTTAGCTACTCTCTTCCGTATTATCCTCTCTAATTCTGATTCAGTAATTCTTTTGCAGGGCGGTTTTCCGCTTCCAACAGCGCCAGCAGTGTGGCTCTCACCAACTACTGAATCCTCCAAATTATGCACCGATCTTGGTGGGATTTTCGATCGGGCATTGATTTTCGAGGGCATAGCTTGCGGAAGGTTCGTTGCTGGAGCATGCGATATAGATCGCAGTATATTGTTTTCCTTCTGGATGTTCGAAGAAGGTATCTCAGGTCCGCCGTGAATTCCTGGTTGGTCCACGGGTGACTGATCGGCCCTTCCGCTGTTCAGGAACTCTCTGCACATTGTGCCTATGATAGATCTCAGATCACCAACGGTTGTGTGGATTGGAACATTATCCTGAGGAACCGCTGATGGAATTTCTGGTTGTTGAGCTGCGCGTGACAGGTTATCGGGCTCGTTGTTGACTGAATTTTGCGCTCCCACTGCATGGGAAGGCTCTGCTCTGATATATGTATTTCTCCTAGTAGTAGGCATATTTCGATCTAATACTCGAATAAGGGCCCCACGATGGGCGCCAATTGATCTTACGTGATTTCGTTTGTTCGATCAAGGGTGGGTTGTAGTGCAATAATAACAATATTTAAAAGGAAAGTAAGGATCAATAATAATTGTATTCGAATTAACTGGGTACAAATACAAGAATTTAGGGTCCTACTCGAGCATTATTGGATGCCGTACAAACTAGAGGAGCGAAATACAAATGACCAAAGCTATACTATATTTCCCAAGTATGTCCGAGCAGCAGTCTCGAAGCAGGAGCACCTGGGAAGTTGTGTCTGGTGTCATAAATGCATGGGGTATTTATAGCTGAAATTGGGGTATAGGTGATCCATCCGCAGCTATGCAATTCTCGGCCCATAGGTTTGGATCAGAGCTCGGCCCAACAGTAACTTTGGATCCAGGGCCGTTTGTACTTATGATATTTGGGCATTGGGGTCGAACTCGATCTTCCGAGATAAGTAATGTTCGATCTCGCATGATTTGTAGAAAAGGTAGAGCCCAAAATATCCCTCATCAGCAATTATCGCAAAACATGAAATTAAGGGCTGAAAATTAATTTTTCTGTTTCTGGAAATTTTTGTAAAATTTGGACTGTTTCTGAAAAATCAATCGCACGGGTTTTTGGGCTGTTTTGCAATTTCCGAAAATTCAAGGACTGTTTTGTAATTTCCGAAAGTTCAGGGGTCAGTTTGCAAATTCAAAAATTTTCTGGATTTCAAAATTTTATTTTCTGGTCCTTCTGTCCGAAAACTTTTTTGGGGGTAATTTGTAACTTTTCAAAAGTGCAATTTCCGAAAGTATAGGGGCCGAATTGCAATTTTCAAAAGTTTAAAAATCAGAATCTTTATTTGAGGCAGAAAACTTGTTTTATTTATCCGATAATTTATTTGTCATAATTAGTAGTGACTAAAAAGCAAGAATCATAGGAAGTTAGTTTTAAAAGGTAGTTTTAAAATTAAGAAAGAAATACGTAAAAGTTGTTTGTATGTTTCTTGCTCTACGTGAACTGCTTACGTGGTTTTTGATCGCTCCGAGCCTTGTCCTTAGGTCAGATGTGATTGGTTTAATTTAATGCATGGTTTTTATTGGGCCTGCGAGCCTGTTATTATTTTTGGGCCACTTTGAGCCTTTGTAATAGAATAGGGCTTTACTGCTTTCCTAGTCTAGGATGGAGGCCCGTTTACAAGCAAGGTGTGAGCCCAAGAAGAATTGAAGGCCATGTATGCATGGTACATTGTGTAATAGCATAGGTCCTTTGAGAACCCTTTAGATTGACCAATTGGGCCAACATCATTGACTCGATGATGGCCTGCATAGGAGGCTCCCGATCGAAAATATATTGTGGTAGTATGCATGCTAGGCTTGTATGGCTTTTATTTATTAGTCGATTTATGATTGCTTGTGTGTATGCGCGCTAGAATCTAGATCGTAAATAAAAGATAAAGCATAATTGAAGCGGTGAGATCTCGAGTAGAGTTTCCTTAAACTTTCAAAACCGAAAATTCCCCTCTCGAATAAATATTAAGTCATATTGGGTTAAATATAAAATGAAGTTTTATAAATCCATGCCTTCCATTAATAGGGACTAGTGTATGTTGTCTACTTATCGATAGAGCTGATCCAGAGTCTGGCACCCGAGTCGAAGAAAGGGGCAATACACGAAATTCCTTGATTCTAGTTTTCTAAAACTTGACAAGGGTAGGGACTGGTCGGGACGTGAAGATCGACCGATAACTAGTTACGGAGAATTCATGACCGGGCCCGTTGCTTATCATGGTTAATGGGTTAGACTTAACGCGTAGTAACATTTATGATGTAGCAGTGCTAGATAAATGCGAAAAATGAGGCAAAATAGCTTGAAGGTTGTGTAGTAGACACAATTGGTAAAATGTATACCTACCTAGGGAATTAATTGTATGGCCACGAGTCGTGGGTGCAACTAATTGCTGCTGGGATGTCAAGACCTACTAGGAAATAGATTTTTCCCAAAACTAGAAGGGGTTACTGTTCCGATAAAATAGTGGGAGAACTTTTTCGATAAAAAGTCCAAATTTCGTTAATTATAAGTATTAATATTAAACCTGTCTGCTTATAGTTGTCTATTTTATTGTAAGTCATTTACCATCCACTATTCCGTTCAAACGAGTATTGATGAATGTTAGAAGCGAAAATACTTTGGGGGCTATGATGTGCTATTATCTTCAAGAAAAGACCATGGCTAAGTTTAATAATGTCAAGGAATATTGTTGTTACTTAACCAAGATGTTCAAACGAATCAAAAGGCTTGGAGCCCGATTGACTCTCGAAGATGAGATAGAAATTACCACACGTGATCTTTCTGACATCTTCACTCATTTCATGCAACATTGTGATATTCCGCCTGATGGAATTGAAACAAAACAATTGCATGAGTTGTTAGACAAATATGAAGAAGCTCATCTAAAAGGTCTTGGACTATATGAAGAAAATTGCCCATTGTGTAAGCACGAAAAGAAAATAGGAAAGCTTACTGAAAAGGAATTCCTGGATAGACTTAACTACGGTATGATTTTTAAATTATACATTTGTTAAATCTTTTGATGTAAGATATCTGATAAAACTTTCATTTCTGTAAAAGAGTTTACAGCGGATGAAACTATTCCCTCTCCACCTACAAGGAGGAAATTCCTTGAAAGGAAGATGCAAGCAGTGCAGGATGAGTTGAGGGATAACGAATTCAGGGACTGGGTCAAGGACTATCTGGACCTAGACATAACTTTTAGCAAAAGAAGTTTTACTTAGTTTTTCGTATTAGCATGAGTTTTTAGTTTCAGTTTATTTTGAGTATTATTTCAAATTTTTGTGCAAGACCTTATTGCTTTACCATTGAGAATGGAATTTATTTAATTAGAGCGATTTAACTTTGTACAAATATTGATGTTTTGAAACATAGAAATAAACAATGATAAACGAATCAAAACTTCGAAGACTATATGCTGAATCGAAAAACCTGGATAATCGTTGAAACATTTATTTTGGACATTCTTCCTAAAGAAAGATTCAAAAGGAAAGGTTTTTGTCTACTGTTCTTGAAATAAGGAACCTGGATAAAACTCCGAACTTTCAAATCTTGTCTTAAAGGAATAATAACCGAAATAAAGGATTGCTAGGCATTCCAAACATTTCAAATCGATTAGAACTAAAAGCACTAGTTCAAGAAGGATGCTACTTCATATATACTTACGATTTCAATCGTCAAAGTGTATGTATACTTGGCCGAAGTACAATTCTGAAACTATTGAAGTAATTCAATAGACGTTTTGAAAATGAAGTAACTAGATGCATTATGTCAAAAGCAATTTGATCTAATCAAACTTGCTAAAACATAAGCAACTAAATCCTCGATTATCTAAAGGAGAATAGAATTCTAAACAAAACAAATCAAAGAAGAAGATCGAACTTTGATAAACATTGTTCGACTCTCGACTGAGATCTTGCTAAATTCCTATACACATTAGGGGATAGCCTCCCCTGACTCTTCAAAAAGTACTTGGTCTAGTATTTTTCGAAGTAAGTTCTTACACCGCCATGTCATTTAAGACATAGCAACACACCCTTATATGAGAAATTAGATGATAGATCTGATTCATATAAAATTTGTGGGGTATCCGACGAAATCCATTGGATACCTGTTCTACGACAAAGAGAAACGATAGTATCTCGTAAGAAACTTGTTCCTCTGTTGACAAACTCTTGTAAAAGGAAATAAGTAATGTCATAGAACTTGATGAAGTCCAAGAACTGGACCCATCCCCACAAACAGTGGGAGTAAACCCCGAAACCTACTGAACCGATCCATACACAAATTAGTAATCTAATCAAATTCATAAGGAACTCAAAATTTCATTTTACGAAATTGAGAAATTGGATTCTAATCCAAGATTACAAAGAAACTAAGGGATATGGCATGAAGCCATAAGATTCAAAGTGGAAAGTTTGACTCACCTAATGGCGATAGGTCATTCTTCAAAAGTCCTTCTAGGACCAATGAAAATACCTTCTCCGTTTGCTAAGTCAAAATCCATTTCGAAACTATTAGCCATAGAAAGGTGGTTTTCACTGCCGAAGAATGACTGTTGGATGTGAATCCTGCATCTCACAATTGAAAATTGATGAGAAGATCTCTATTCAAATCCAAAGGTCAATCTGTGACTTTTTCCCGAACATGGAACATGCAACTTGATAAGTCAATCATGAATGTTGAAGTTGTCAAAAGGCATATGGATTCCAATTGTGCAAAAGGATCAGTGGGAGCATAGTTAAATTCGCAACGCAACGAGATATTGATCTACACATCAAGAACGATATAAGAATATCAGAGAAACACAGACGAAAGCGTGTTATTCACGCAAATTTCCATGATAAGATTTGGGAACTACATCTCACGTACTGGCAAAACGTATTTATGGAGATAAAAGCAAAGTAGATGTTGCAATTCACCAAATCATAGTACAAAGACTGTATATTGATTAAATTCAATATGGAAGAATCCAAGAAAGGATTAGTTCCAAAGAGACAAAATTTCTCTTACTTATTTAATGAGCCCTACATATAAATGAGTAAAGAAGTAAATGTCTCAAGAACCCTTATGCTTTAGCATTTGGATTGCATGTAGCATGCAAAGTCTTGTACTAGACCTGACCCATCAAAATGCTCTGATCATTCAAGAACTACTGATAGTCGAACACCAGTAAAGGACGCTTTACTACCATTAAAGCAATCCTCGAAGATAATTAAAGGATATAATGCTGGTCTGTGGTAGTAATGGAGAATTGAAAAACTCGAAGGATTTAAAGATTCGAGAATTCTAGTCTGAAGTGGATGATTTATTCTGTCTCGATGGAGCGAAGGTAAATTGGAAGAAATTCCAATAGTATACCATTGCCGACTCAATCAGAATAATAGCACCATTATGATGCTGCACAAGAGAAAGTGTTATGATGAGAAATATTCGTCCAACGATTGGATGAATTACCTAGCATGACAAAAGCCTGTCATAATCTTAACCGATTTAGACAAGGCAATTGCTCAATGAAAGGGAAACGAGATCTCACCGATGATCTGAACACAATATCATATGATTGAACAAGTCATAGATAACTGAGATGCGTAAAAGTACTACGTTATCTCAAAAAGACAAACTTAGCAGATCCACTAATTAAGCCCTTTCGCAAATGGGTTCGAGGGACATCTTGGTATAGATGGGTCTTAGAAATGTTGTGATTGGCTTTAGGGCAAGTGGGAGATTGATAGGATAGTGCCCAGCAAGCCAATATTAATTAGCTTGTTGAAGTACTATTTTCTTATGGTTTATAATTAATACGCCCGTTCATTCATAGTACGTGAAATTGAACAATGGCCAACTTCATATCTCGCGAGCTTATCTAAGCGATTGGATGAAATCCTAAGGTCACAATAGACTATGGGACGATTCACTTCAGTACTGAGTGCAATCATGAAACAGTCTCAAAGGTCGTGATCTTAAAACCGTTCAAAGTCATAGATTCCGAACGAGACGGGGTATCGTAGGAATCGCCAAGACTTGTACAAGTATGCATAATTCACATGGAGTGAATTTGTAGCGTTTCATGAGCAAGGCATTTGAGGCCAGTGCATATGAGTAGGTGGTTCAATGGAGAATTGAATGCATCGAACGACCCGAACAGAGAAACCCATTGTGGAAGCGCATGACGCATATCGGTGATGGGATGTTTCTCAAGGCTTATAATAGTGTACGATTTAGTCCTTAGACTTGAGGTGCTAGGGCGAATTCGGTGCACGAGTGTGCGTACTTAGATTTAGGTACTGGTCACGTAGCCTGGCCACAAAGTGCCTAAGTTGGGTGCGTACACAACTGTACGCGAGTGGTTAGTACTAAGAAAGGATCTATAGACTCACCCTGATAAGGTGAGAGTATTTCCTGTACGTTCTTCGATAATATGTTCCTAGAAACCCATGGCCATGGTTGGTGACAAATTTGGAAAGGGGTTTCCAAATTAAGCAGTCACACCGGAATTATTATCCAGAATTAGAAAGTACAGTATTGAGATAATTAGAGGTGCCGATCAATTCACACACCCTAGGTCTCGATCGGGAAATCATCGTTGAAGGACCGTATGTACATGGTAATTAGAAGAGGTGAGGTTCACAATTATCAATTCACCTTTGATTGGGCTTCATGGGCTTGTGGCTAGACATCGACCATGAAGTGTAGGTACTCCTGAATTAATAAGGAAATTAATTCTGGAGTGATCAATTAAAAGTTGTTTAATTGGTCGGAGCATTTAATTGCTCGTTAATTAAATCACGAAAGTCGTGGGCCTGCTGCCAGTTGATGGTGAACCCAGAGGGTCACACACAATACAATTGGACGGTGACTGTCTTAAAGGAAAGCAAATGATTTAAAGTTGTTAAATCAAAATAATTGAATTATGGTATTAATTCAATTGGAGAATATTGATTAGATACCTAATTGATTAATGTTCAATTAATTAATTAGAGTTATCTGATTAAATATGGAATTAATTAAAGTAGTTAATTAATTGGAAGAAGAAATAAATTATGTGTTGCTTTTGCAATTATCTTGAAATAGGGGATAGGGGCGATTTTTAGTAAATAAAGAAAAGGAGTTTTTAATAGGAGAGCAAGTTAAAAGAGATCTATCAAATCTCACATTCCTAAGTTGACAAGGAATGAAAGATTTGGAGATTTGATAGATGAGGAAAGAAGATATCTATCAAGGGAAGGATTCTTCTCTTATAAATACTCCTTCTTCTCTTCACAACAAAAACAACACAAAAAGAAATTTTAGAGAGAAATTTTTTTTTGCTGAAAATAGAGAGAGAAAAATTGATTTACGTAGTGAGGAAAATCAGATTTTTCGACATGAATTTTTAATAGCAAATCGCCCCCTTTTACTTTCGCCCCAAACCCTAGTCGCCCTAGGTCAACATCGGCCGAACTCAAACTCGACCAGATTTGCCCTGGCCGAAGCCTGCTTGATCACACAAGCCCTGTGATTCAATTCTTCCATCTGTATCTCCTAATCTCGATCAAGTTCTCAAGTCCAGATCTAGATCCAAAATCCTTTGCTGACAAACCTGCGAGATCCAGTTCTGAGCCTAAGACTTGTAGGCGTCACTACAATCCAGTTGGTGTGGACTAACTTTGGAGGTGAGACACATGGATCACTCAAGCTGTGGATCGAACCTAACACCTGGAGGAAACCACCACAAAACCGTGGTGAGGTAAATTGCGAAAACCCCCTTGTGTTTAATTAATTGTTTGATTCAACCTTTTGTATAATAAACTGTGGAGAAAGATTTATGGGACTATTAGGGAGCTCGAAAAATTTTAAATTCCGCACTTTGTTGTATTGACAATCGAGCCCCAAGATAGAATATCCCAACAGGGTGATGGTCCTGTCGGACTAACTATCTGCAAAGGGATGGCAAACGGGATCACAGGCTCTTTGACGGCCTTCTTTTTATCAGCAGGAGGGGCCGACGACTTCTTTCCTGCAAAGAACACGTCAAGGCATAATTATAATCAAAGAAAGAAAAACGGGAAAGCTACCTGAGTCGTCAAGAGCAATGGTGCCCCCGTCTTTGTATTCACATAAAAGGTAAATCGTTGACATATCCCGGGAGTCATCAGCTCTATACCCCGTAAAAGTAACCTGGGAACTAACTTGATGACTATGAGGACGGGAGTTGACACTTGCTTTAGGAGTAACAAGGGAAGCCACGTATCCCGGCAACTCAATAAAATTAGGGAGTAAAGGAAGGGAAGGGCCAAACGGTTTGTCAAAAGTATGCCAAGGAGGAACCTTGCCGGGCCCTCCTCGTTTTTTGGCTAATTTAGAATGTTCCAACATGGCCCTACCTATTCTAATATTCTTCAGGGATTCAAAATTAATGGCAGCCTGTTCATACACACTATCCCTATTATCAGGGTTCCAAACTACGTCATAAAACCGTTCAAAATGAGAAATGATGTAAAGTGTACCTTTCTTCGATGCCTTGACAGTGGCTGCTGCCGACTGACCAAGGAAGGGCCCGTCAGTTGAAATGAGCTCCGGGTGGTTGGGGACCTCAAATCTTGCTGTTGCAGCATGGAAAGTCTCCCGACGAGTCAAAGTGATATAACCATCCCACCACTTCTCGAAGTCCGGTGAGCCGACAGGCCAGTTAGGAACGAAAGGACGAAAAATGAAAGCATCACGAGCCGTCCTCCAACATCTGCGAAGCTCATCAAAGCTCTCCATATCCGTTACCTCCATAAAGTCCTCGTTCCTCACACATAAGGAAATACCGTATCGAGGAACCGATTGTACTAGGCCAAATTGTCGGGCCACATAGTATGCTGGATAGTAACAAACCGTGCACTTGAGAGGTTTTCGCCTCGTCGATGTCTTGGCCCCGGTGACTTTAAAACCCGATGGAATATCCCTTGGCGTTAAAAAACTAGCCCATAATTTATGATAGTCCTTAATTTCATCAGCTGATGCAGAAGGACTGTAGGCAGCCAGTGTCGGGGGGTAAAATACCGAAAAATGAGGCTCAGGCCCCTTGACAGCATTGTAGAACCTGCTGAAAAAGTAATAGAAGTTGCAAGGGGGAGTTTTTGGCGAGCCACGAAGGCTGCATAGATCTCAGTACCAACAGGCATCTCATCAAATGCACAAAAATCCGGAAAATACGAACATAACCAAATCTGAAGTAACCAAATAGGCCCCTGCAAGAAAGTACAATTGGAGGCCAAAAATCCCTCGATCCCAACACAAAAGCCAGAAAACACAATGGTCCCTAAGGCTATTTTTTCGCCCCTAGCAAGACTAATAGCAATGGCGTTATACTCTTTTGTCACCGATAAAGCAGGATTGCAAAAAACATATCTTGACAACCAAAGAGTAAGAAAATGAACATGTTCTGTGTGGGATACCTCGATAGAATCAGATATGTCCTTGTATCGACCGATGACAGGTCCATACGAGAGAGCACTATCGCCGGTACCAAAGACTGTAGGAAAATGGAATGCGTCATCACCGGCGGAGGGCAGCGGGTCGATGTAGCTTCCAGTGGGCCCAAGATCGCAAATAGCCAGAATGTCCAAGAGAGTCGGCGTCATGGGACCATGCGCAAAATGGAATTTACTATCAGCTCGGCACCAAAATTGAACCGCGGCTCTAATGAGAGGGAGATTCAAAGACAGACCAACTTTACAGAATTGAATAATGTAAAAATACCAAAAATTCGCCAAACAGGGGCGAATACCCTCTCAACACGATTACACCAAGTGAGCCACTCCGAATGTACGGGCGAGACCGCCCACGGCCATCCCCTAGTGGTGGATTTGAAGATGGTCGGACCAGAGGTGAAAGGAAGTGCCTCGCCGGGATATACGATTGGGTGCTTGTTGGGCGGCGATAAATCTGCTGGAGAATGAGATGGGCCGATTGTAGTGCCCAATGGGGTCTCTTGGAGTACTTGAGTCGGAATCTGGACATCACGACGGTTGATACGTTGAGCAACCATTGTTGGTCGAAAAAGAAGCTTCAATTTCGGCTATGGAGTTTTCAAAATTCTTGAGAATGGGTTTTTTCGGTTCTTGGGTATTTTTTACTCTAACTTCGATTTTCGGATCCCTTGAGAAAGGGAGAAGCTGATTTAGTAAGAGTGGAGGAGAAAAGTGAGTTGGGTGAAGATTTAATTTCAGCTATGGTGGATTTTGGGAGTGGGTTTTCGGTTTTTGGGGTTTTTTGAAGAGTTGAGTCCGATTTTCGGGTTCTTTGAGAGAGAGGGAGCGCGATTTCGTGAAGAAAAGGAAGAAAATTGGAGTAAAAGCTTGGTTTAAAAAGGAAGGAATTCGGCTATGGAGTTTGTGGGGGAGATGGAGCGGCCGAAGTGAGTAGGGGAAGGAAGATAAATAGTGTAAAGAAGTTGGTGGGGCCCAGGAGTGTGTAAGAGTTTGTATGGAAAAGAGAAAAAATAGATTGTTGGGAAGAGTGAAGAGAATAGACTACTAATTAAATTGGGAACTAGAAGGTGATAGGCTCCAATTAATTTTATCCGGGAAGTTGGGAATAAGTTGGGGAGTTGACATCTGGCATAGGAATTAACAGATTGAGAAATATCTGAAGATCCCAAGTATGACAAAATATTTTAATTGGCTAATTATGGCCAATTTTAAAATATTAAAGCATACTTAAATTAAATACCAATCGAGCAATGAAGAGGGAAATTTTTAAGCTAAGTCTATCAGATAAACTTTTATCATCAGCTAAAATTTATCAGATACGACTTACGGGGGGCATTGTTTGTACCCAAAAAATCACCCTCGATTAATCGAGGAATAACGAATCGACGACAAGCCAAAAATGGCATTTGGATCGAACCCAATCATGGCAAACGGATCGGATCGGCTCGGATCCAATCTGACCGCAAGTTGATCCGACCGAAGCAATAATTAGGCCACGAGCCTAATTTGAAACTCGACCCAATTTTCGCGACTAATTAATGTTTGGCCCAAATATAAATTAATTAATTGATAAAGTTAATTAATTCATGGGTCAAGTTTGATTAATTAATAATTAAGGCCAAATTATGGTTAAACACAAATGAGCCCAATAGATTATTTTGGCTATTATGGATTAACTAATTAAGTTAATTAATTAATTGGGCCAAGTTTAATTAATTGGCCCACTTGATAGGTAGGGCCATTAATTAATTAATTGGGTAATTATTAAGCAAAACCAACATGGCTCGGCCCAAGGCCAATTGTGGTCCGACCTGGCCCATCGACCAGCAGTTGACCGCGGTCCGACCTGTTCGAGCCGCCCTGGTCCAGTCCATCATCGACCATCATTTAATTTCTTAGCCCACTTGTGTCTTTTTTATTTAATTAATTATTGGAAAACTAAATTAAGAGATAAGGGATAAAGGCTAATTAGTTGGCTAATAACAAACTCCCTATTTTTCTCATAGTTAGTTACCAATACAAACTGAAATTCAAATTAAATAAAAGACACGTTTTCTTCTCCTGCAACTTCCATTAGCATCAATTTTCAGCAAAGCAAAGAAGCAAAACCACCTCTAAAAGTAGTGGAATAGTGGAGGTAGTGGAGGAAATTCAAAGTAGTGGAAGTAGTGGAAGATAGGCTATCAAGGGAGCAGTTTTTTCCAACCATCAGCTCAATTTTCAGAAGCTATAAATACACAACAGCTGCCATTCGCGCAGGACACACACAACTCAATCTACAAAAACTCAGTCTACACTGATCGGCTCAACGCCTCACCGGAAGTCCAGCGCACCGCTGCTTCTTTTTCAGCAAACACTTGTTAATCCCTTGATATCAACCGTCCCTCCTCAGCCACCAGCGACCCCTGACCTCCTGAAGGCCTGCCGCCACCGCCGTCGCTCAAACAGCCGCCGCCGCCACCGTCTTTCGCCGTCATAAAGCTGTCTCGAGTGAAACCCCTTGATACCAGGCAGATAACACGCTGTTTTCTGTCTAGTTATCAGTCTGCCAACTCCTTGATATCAGTCTGTCCCTCCTCAGCAACCAGTGATCCCTGACAGCCTGAAGTCTTGCCACCGCCGCCGCCATCGCCGCTCAAACAGCCGCCGCCGCCGCCGCCGTCTTCCGGCGTCAGCTGACACTGCCTCGAGCGAAACCACTCATATCAACCAAGTAGCACGCTGTTAACCGTCATGTAAGTTCCCACGTATTTATATGACACACTCATCGAGTAGCCATCTGCTTGATGAGCTTGTCGTCAAGTAGCCATCTGCTTGACGGCTATCGATTGAGTAGCCATCTGCTCCGTCGATGCCCTTTTCAGTGGCCACCCGCTGATCAGGAGCCCGATTGGTGGTCACCCATCAAGGTTGGACGAACCATTAACGGTGGTCTTCCGTCGTCAATGTTACTTTCTGTCAACAAGCTATTTTATCATGCATTATTAGCTCATCGGCGGGTTTACCTGCCGATCAAGGAGTCAATTTTCAGAACTTACTAGACTTATCAACTCATTTGGCAGATCATGCCAAAACAGGAGACTTTATCGTTTTGCATATTTTTGTAATGTTTGTATATCGGGGAACCCACTGATTTTCTTTTATTTGTTAATGGAAGTACTCTGGTTCGTATCTCTTGATTTATTTACTAAAGTATGCTTTACGTCAACGGATTTTCATTGATATGTTGTTTTGTGTCAAGATCATGTCTTCTGTCAAGGTGAATGTTTAAACTGATTGATCGTCAAGGCATTTTCCTGATTTACAAATTCGCTGATATATTGAGCAGGCCATCGATTGGTCATAAGTTTTTGGCATTTAAGAGAGATTTTCATAAATTATTTAAGTCCTGCGGCCAGGCAGGCATAGAAAAGAACTAGGGGTAGTGTTTGCCTACTCTGTCACAATCGTTTAGAAGTCAGCCTTATCAGGACAACTTATTTCGATATCAGTATGTCTTTATTAGGACCCTTATACTATTAATATACTGATATCAGCATGACTATTTTCAAATCGTTATGTTTGCACGCACAAACATTGGCACGCCCGCATTTATTTCACATCATATTGAGGTATTTTACATCGAGCTATTGGCTCATCGAGGTATCTGCTGACAGGTCTGCAACAAACAGTGTTTACGCACTCCTCGATGCCAAACATCCCTTGATGTCAGCCCCTCGATGCCAAGCATCCCTCGATGCCGATCCCTCGACTTCGATCCCTCGATGCTAAATTTTATGCAAACAATACTTTGGCACGATCAATGCCAAGCACCTCGACGTCAAGGCGTAACAGGGCCAAATTTATAGAAAACAATATTTTGGCACGCCCGGTGGGACTCGATGCTAAATGTTCCATGATGCCATGTATTGTCCGATGCTAAATTTTACGCAAACACATTCGCCTTCTGGGCTCTTGCGCTTCTTTTCAACCACCTTTGTGACTGCCTTCGAAGAAAAAACCTTCTTCTTCTTCTTACCTCTCTTGGGATTTGCAGCCTTCGATTGGTGTGCTATCATTACCGGCTTCTCTTTCTTGAGAGTCAATTATGCCGTTACCAACAAATTGGTCAGTTCGTGAAGAGCGAGGGTTCTATCCTCCATGTTGAAATTTGACACGAACTGGTCAAAAGAACGGGGCAGCGTATGGAGGAGGAGGTCAGTGCTAAGATCAGCGTGCAAATCCATGTCCAATCGCCCTAGTTTTTCAACCAGGTTGATGAAACTCAGACAGTGATCCTTTACACTACTTCCTTCAGCCATCTTGAGATAAAACAGCTCCTTAGTGGTCGCAAAACCTTTCGGTGCGAGACCTCTCTCCAAAAAACTGCTGGAGATGGAGAAGTATATCTCTAGCAAGCGGTATTTCAGCATGTTGTTTCTGCAGTTCATTCGACATCGAGGCTAGCATGAGGCAGCGAACCTGAAGATCATCATCAACCCTTTTAGCATGGGCGGTTCGTTGTTCCTCACTAGCTCGTGCTGCGGGTGCAGCAGGCATAGGTGTGTCGAGCACATAGCTTCGTCGCTCGGAGTCGAGGATAATTCTGATATTTCTCAGCCAGTCGACAAAGTTTGAGCCATTCAACTTGTTTGCGTCGAGGATAACAGATAATGGATTCTTAGACATTGTACTTAATATCTACAAATGGAAAGAAGACAACGTTTAGCTAACTGATCTTATGTCTAATACTTATAATTATCGAATTTTGGACTTGTTATCGAAAAAGTTCTCCCACTATTTTATCTAAACAATCACCCCTTTGATTGCTCGGGAATTTCAATTCCTAGCAGGTCTTGACGTCCCAGCAGCAATTAATTGCACCCACGACTCGTGGCCATACAATTAATTCTCCAGGTAGGTATACTTTTACCAATTGTGGCACCTCACAACCTTCAAGCTATTTTGCCTCGGTTTTCATATTTATCTAGCACTGCTACATCATAAATGCTACTAATCGTTAAGTAGAACCCATCAATCTTGATGAGCAACGGGCCCGGTCGTGAATTCTCCGTAACTAGTTATCGTTCGTTCGTCACATCCCGACCAGTCCTCACCCTTGTCGAGTTTAGTTAAAAATACGAATCAAGGAATTTCGTGTATTGTGCCAGACTCTGGACCACCTCTGTCAATAAGTAGACAACATACACTAGTTCCTATTGATGGAAGGCTTGGATCTTTAAAACTTCATTTTAAATGTACCCAATAGACTTAATATTAAATTTGAGAGGGGAATTTCTGGTTTGAAAGTTATACTAACTCTCCTCGAGATCTCACCGATTCAGTTATGCTTTATCTTTTATTACGATCTAGATTCTAGCGCGCATCTCATGCAAGCTAAATATAAATCGACAAATAAATAAAAGCCATACAAGCCTAGCATGCATACTACAACAATATGTTTTCGATCGGGAGCCTCCTATGTGGGCCATCATCGAGCCAATGATGTTGGCCCTATTGGTCAATCTAAAAGGTTTGCAAACAGGCCTATGCTATTACACAATGTACCACGCATACATGGCCTTCATATCTTCTTGGGCTCCCACCTTGCTTGTAAACGGGCCTTCATCTTAATCTAGGAAAGCAGTAAAGCCCTATTCTATTACAAAAGCTCAAAGTGGCCCAAAAATATAATAGGCTCGCAGGCCCAATCAAAACCAAACATTAAATTAAACCAATCACATATACCCTAAGGTCAAGGCTCGGCTCGATCGAAAACCACATAAACAGTTCACGTAGAGCAAGAAACATTTAAACATCCTTTACCTATTTCTTTCATAATTTTAAAACAACCTTTTAAAACTAACTTCCTATGATTCTTACTTTTTAGTCACTACTAATTATGACAAGATGAATATTCGGGTAAACAAAAATAAATTTTCTGCTCAAATTCAGATTCTGTTTTTCAACTTTTAAAAATTGCATTTTCGCCCCTCAACTTTTGAAAATTGCACTTTGACCCCAAAACTTTTAAAAAGTTACAAAAACACCCCAGAACAAATTCGGGCAGCAGACCAGAAAATAAAATTTTGAATTCTGAAAATTTTTGATTTTTCAAATAGACCCTTGAAGTTTCGGTAATTGCAAAACAGTCCCCAAACTTTTGGAAATTACAAAATGACCCCAAAAAGCTATGCGACCAGATTTGCAAAATGGTCCAGTATTTTTGAAATTTCCAGATTCTAAAAATTCGAATTTTCAGTCCTTTAAAACCCTAATCTCGATTTTATCACACAAAAGTCCTGAAGTTTTCAAAAACTATAAATTCGCCACAGATCTAAAAAGGCAGTTTTACCCAATCATAGATCCAGTCATAACAAGCAAGAATCAATTTACAGAACATAATTATCACGTGTTTACATATACATAATTAAACATATACGGTGAACACACATTATGTCAGGCTTTTCGTATAATAAGTATGGAGTTGGCTCTGATACTACTGTTGGGTATGGGGCTCGATTGCCAGAACAACAAAGTGCGGAATTTAAAAAATTTCGAAGCACCCAAGGTCCCATATTTTAGATCTCCATATTATGTATACGAAAGCATGAAACAAAAACACAAAATGAATTAAACAAAAGGGGTTTTTGCGATTTACCTCACCACGGGCTAGGTGGTGGCAACCTCCAACTCTGATTCTGATTCTGGTTCACGGGAGTGATCCAAATGTCTCACCTCCAGAGTTTAGTCCACACCAACTGGATTCTGGTAAAACCTCCTAATCATAGGCTCGGAACTGGATATAGGAGATTTGTTATTGCAGGACTGTGCAGATCTACTTGACAGGGCAAGATCCAGCGCAGTGGAACAGGGGAGGATGTGCGGCTGCATTGTAGCAGCTCACGGCCAGCAAGGTGGCGGCGGCTATTGATGGCGGCGCAGGAGAGGGGGCGGCGGTGCTAGGTCAGAGAAAAGAGGCTAGGGTGGTTGCTTTCTGAGCTTTGGTAGAACTCTATTTATAAGCCTCTACTTGACCTTGGTTTGCAAGACTCCTTATGGGCTTTTAATTAAAGGCCCATGTCTTGCAAGCCTTCATTTAATTAACTACTTTAATTAAATGTCCAATCCATTTTATAAATCAATATTTCCTTCATATAATTAATTAGCAACTTAATTAAGTATTTAATTAATTAAGTCAACTAATTAATTAATCTCCCACTTGAATTAATACATTAATTCATTTAATTGATTTAATTACCTTTAACTCAATTAATTCCTTTCATGTCCTTTTATAACAGTCACCGTCCAATTGTATTGTGTGTGACCCTTTGGGTTCACCATCAACTGGCAGCAGGCCCACGAATTCCTCGTGCTTTAATTTATGAACAATAAATTGCTCCGGTCAATTAAACAACCATTAATTGACCACTCCTAGAATCAAATCCTCTATTAACTCAGGAGTACCCACACTTCATGGTCGATGTCTTGCCACAAGCCCATGAAGCCCAACTTCAGGTGAATTGATATTTGTGAACCTCGTCTCATATAATTACCATGTACATACGGTCCTTCTATCGACTAATATTCCCGATCAAGACTTAGGGTGTGTGAATTGATCGGCACCTCTAAATTCGTCTCGATAACTATACTTTCTAATTCAGGATAATATTCCAGTGTGACTGCTAAATTTGGAAACCCCTTTCGAAATCCGTCACCGACTGCGGCCACAGATTCCTTGGATATATATTATCTAAGAATTGTATAGGAAATTCTCTCATCCATTACGATGAGTCAATAGATTCCATATTGGTGCTAACCACCCGCGTACATGTCTATACGCACCCAACATAGGCATGTTATGATCAAGCCAAGTGATTTATACCTAGATCTAAGTACGCACTTTCATGTACCGAATTCGCCCTAGCACCTCAAGTCAAAGGACTAAATCTTACACTATTATAATCCTTGAGAAACATCCCATCACCGATATGCGTCATGCACTTCCACAATGGGTTTCTCTGTTCGGGTCGTTCGATGCGTTCAATCAACCATTGAACCACCTACTCATATGCACTGGCCTCAAATGCCTTGCTCATGAAACGCTACAAATTCACTCCATGTGAATCATGCATACTCGTACAAGCCTTGGCGATTCCTACGATACCCCGTCTCGTTCGGAATCTATGACTTGGAACAGTTTTAAGATTACGACCTTAGAGACTGTTTCATGATTGCACTCAGTACTGAAGTGAATCGTCCCATAGTCAAATGTAATCTAAGGATTTCATCCAATCGCTTAAATGTATTCGCGAGAGATGAAGTTGGCCATTGTTTATCCTTTATACATATATAAATAAACATGCGTATTATTATAAAATCAAAGATTGTCTCATACAGAATAGACCTATTACAAGCTTATTGAATTGGCTTGCTGGGCACTATCCTATCAAAAGACATACCGTCAGAATACAAATCGTCTAATGTACAAAGGGATAAAAAACTAATATTACATATCATCCAATGATAATTATTGTCAGGTTTATCTCTCATAATTGTTGATCGCTCCTTGACACAACCTGATCTTCGTCTAGTACTCCCTGACCGTCAGCGACCTCTCCATCATCGGCTCCATCATTCGCTGCTTCTAGATTCTCCTCCTCATCATCTTGATCAACAAAATTACTATCGATCTCCGGGTTAATGTCTGAAGCGGGAGTCGGCAATGGCTTTCAAAACTCTTCAACAAGATGAGCCAATGGAAAATGTTAATAGTTGACGCTCGGTAGATCAGTAGAAGAGTACTCATCACCATACGATTCCAACGTACATGTGTCGCCTTGAAATACCCCTTTCGGCGATCTTCAATCAATCCCAGCGCGACCATCTGATGAATCGCCTTTTCGAAAGTACACTCAAGGAGCGGACCGACCATCTGATTCACCAAGGCAGTATGAACAGGAGAACTAAGGAACTCACGAATCACCCTCTCATCGTGATTTCTACCATGTCGATCTGTAAGACCGCTAAGAAGAAGGTCCTTATCATACTCCTCCAAGGAGGCTTGATGATCTGCGACCTGAGATTCCAGCTCACTGATTCGAGTAGTACTTTGGAGTTGATAATCCTCCAACTCCATACCCAGACGATCAACCTGCCCTTGGGCACGAGAAGTCTCCGAAACTTTGTTTATGATATCCTGGTCACCTTTCTCCGCTACCTGAGAATCAAAAATGGGATGGGAAAGGAACGAGGACGTAGAAGGACCAGCCTCTGAACCACTCGCCTTATGAAGCAATGCTCTATTCTTCTCATCTAAAAATTCGCATTGTTGTCTCCAAAGAGCAGCTTCGTAGGCGTATGACATCAGCAAATATTTGTCTAAAAAACAAAAAGGACGAATCAATGAGTTGTAAGCCCATTAGGAAAGTCAATAAAGGAACGTATTTAACATCGAATACCTTCTCGGCATAAAGAGAAGCTTTTTGTAACTTCTCCAAAGGATCTTTCCGAAGCAGCTTATTGACATCACGAGTAAAAACACCGGAAAGAAGAATACGGGTTGCCTTGTCAACGGAATTCTCATTCTTGTCATGAATTAAAGAATCATTCTCTGGGTAACCAGCTGCTCTCTTCCCTTGTAAATGATCTTTGATCATCTCAATAACAGTGGGCTTCGGATGCTCTTCACCAAGCAGAGAAAGATCCTCACCTGAACGACCGTATTAATGCCTTCTTCTCTTAACCGGATTATCGATAGGATGGGGCATTGACCGTATTAATGCCTTCTTCTTGAGATGAATCTGGAGATTCCTCTCTGTAATCCTCTGAATCATGGCCCAAATCCAACTTTCTCTTCTTGGACGCTCTCTGCTCGATTTGAGGGTTCTCTACCGTTTTGGTAGATTTAGACAGAACCATCTTCCCTTTTGAGGAGTGCCGAGAGTTTTCTACCATAAAAACTGAAGATAACGAATTCTAAATTAGACGTGTTAGTAAAAGAAAATATAATGCGACATTAAAATAAAACGCTTACCAGCGATTGAGAAGGGGAAGTGATAGGAAAAGTATGAGGACTCAAACCCGCTTTACGGAGAAACGCCTCACCAATAAGAAGAGCGCTCTGGTACTTGTCGGCGCGCATCACTATGATCTCGCCAACTAATTGTGGGTCGTCAGGAATAAAATGACTGTAACTGAGCGACCACCAGAAATCCATTCGAAGCCATGGTCCCACGAGAATGGCTCGGAGGAATCGTCAGCTAACACAATATGAGAAGGGGGACGTACAAAGAAAAAATGAGATTTCCAGGCAGGATTGCTGGAAACTGGAGAATCGAAAATAGAGCGACCAGAATTTTGACTGGCAAAAAAGTATCCGCGGTTCGAGGAACTAGAAACGTTAAAACGAAACAATTGTGTAAAGTTACGAAGTGAGGGCTGAAAGCCTTTTGCTATCATTAGAACTGAAAAGCACATGACAAAAGCCACGGAATTTGGGACTAGTTGTGTTAAAGCGACACCAAATATTTTCAGAATATCAAGGAATAAGGCAGATAAGGGAAGACGTAGACCATAATTAAAATGGGCAGTATAAAAAGCCCGACAACCCTCCGGTGAGAAGTAACTCAGTCGGAAGGAGAAGGGAGGATAATCTCAAAACCTTTCGGAAAGTACTTCGCGTAATTATCCACGACCTCGTGGAAAGTCTTATCGGTATACGCGCAAGTAAGATACTCGATTGGTTCAGATATTTGAGGAGCAGTACCCTTGCTTTTCTTGGCCCTGGCCGCAACCTCGGCATCTGATATAATTTGTACCTTGAAGGTATCCTTATCAGGAATGGTGATTTCAGATACAGCAGTCTGTTCTGTTGGAGGGCTGGGAATTACCCCCTCCTCGATGATTGGGACAACTCCTTCCATAATAGATGAAGAAGATGTCTTCGAAAGTGAAGCCATTTTAATGGGATCTTCGAAAAATATTGATCGATAAAACAAAGTAGGGGAGAAATTATCGAGCAAGAAAGTTACTGCAAGAGTGTGGGAAGTAGAAAGTAAAAAGTGATTAAAACAACGATCACCTATTTATATAGGAGGATGAAAAGACGTTTCGAACTTCTCGCGGCTAATCATATTCCGACTAGGAGTCTAATTCACTAAAGAGCTGCCAGGTCCGATCTGCATTATCAATCCTCGGCGACCAAGAGTAGTGTCCAAGTTCCATAAGGATTGCTATGTCTAGTCCTATTAGGATTATGTTTCCTTATAAAGCTAGGGTTACAGTCATATAAATACGTAGTTAAACATTGTATTAGGGATACATACAATCAGAGCTTACACTTGGCAATCTGATATCATATTTAATAGAAAAGCTTTTGCTATACTATTTACATATTCATCGTCTTGCTTACTTATTGTTCTTTACGTAATTATTCTTCCTTGAGATTGATCCATCCGAAATAAAGTAACAAAGCCCTATAACCTATACTTAAATTGACCTCTAAAATATACATCATTGATTTAATCTTACCCAACGAAAAATGGTTAAATCAAAATCGCACCGAAGATTGTTTTCACCTGAAGCAGGAAATTGAAAGGCTGATCGAACAAGGAAAGTTGGGCGACTATCTTGAACGAAACAGTCGCAAGAGAGACAGAAGCAGGAGTCCTCGAATTAACAATCAGAGAAGAACCCCGAGAAGAGGGTCCCCTAATAATGGTCCGCCACAAGAATTGAACAATGATCAAATTAACGGAACCATCCACACAATCTCCGGAGGACCAGCCGGGGGAGACAGCCGTAATGCTCGCCGTAGAACCGCGAGGTCCATAATGGGAAATATTAGATATCCGAAAGAAGTATGGACGCTAGAAAGAAAATTACCAAAAGAACAACTCATTAGTTTCAATGAGAATGAAGTACCAAGGAACATTGTTTGGGACTGAAGGAAGATAACCCTGACTTTTCGATGGTAGTATCGCTCGAGATAGCAAACTACAACGTTAAAAGGATCCTGATCGATAATGGAAGCTTGGCGAACATCATATCTAAGGAAGTCTTAATGCAGATGAACCTGGGGGAAATAACATTTCAAAAGGTAGCCACTCCTTTAGTAGGATTTGGAGGCTCTGAAATAGTCTCCTATGGGACTATTGATCTTACGCGTTTTCGCTTGTTCGACCTATGTGGTGTAAAATGCCGTGCTAATGTTTGTAAACAGAAGTAAAAGATCAATAGTATTTGTATTCGGAATGATTGAGTACAAATTACGAATATCGAGAGTCCTATCCGAGCATTATAGGATGCCGTACAAGCTAGAGGGTGAAATACACAATAAACAGCCTATACTATTCTTCCTAAGTAGTTCCGAGCAGCAGCCTCGGAGGAAGAGCACCTGGGAAGTTGTGTCACCGTCATAAATGCTAGGGGTATTTATAGCTGAGATCTGGAGCTAGGTGATCCACCCGCAGATGTGCATTTCTCGGCCCACAGGCCAGGGCCTGAACTCGGCCCAACAGTGATTTTGGACCCTAAGCTTCCTTTGTAGAATCAGCGTAGGACTCTTGAGCTTTGGGCTCGAATTTATGCTCATGAGATCGAGATCTGTAACTTTCGACCTTGCCAGACCGTAGAAACGCTGAGTCCAAGATACCCCTCATCAATACTCCCCACTTATCAAGCGTAAAGAGGAGTTTAAGCTCGAAGAAGTATAAATTGCTCCGAACGCTGGGGTGAGATGAGCTATTTTTAGGATAAGTTTCGGATGTGCCTCATTAAAAACCTAACTCGGAAAAACCCTTTGGGATAAAAATCGAGCTAGGGAAAAAGAGTGCACATCTCGGAAACGATATAATGGCATCGTCTTGATATGACCTTGGTTGTCTGTGGTTTACATAGGACTTCCAGATCAGGATCTTTTACCGTTACTTATTGTGGTGCTTTAGTTGATTTTAGCAGTATCTCTTTATCCTTTTGATTTTAATATGACGGATCGGTGGGATAATATGGAATTGATATTTAAGAAAAGCATCTTTTCAAATGTTGGACTTCAGTTCATGATTCCGGAAAGTATAGGGGTCATACATGCAATTATTGGAAATATAATTTTGAATTCACCCTGAGGGAGTCCTACCGTCGCGGTTACTCGGGGACCGGTTTGCAATTTCCCATTTTGTCCCTGTATATATATGTTGATCGTGGGCCGCTGATCTGCATAAGTTCTAAGAAAACCCTAGATCGGAGCGAACAGATCGATAAGAGAATTTTAGCAACTTCTTCGGCCAGTTTCCATACATTCAATATGTCCAGCACCGTAGATCTGAAAGGCAAGTCCCAAGTAATGGAACGTCGAGAGAGTGGTCCTGAGGAGATGCAGACCGAGGATATTCGACCGTCCCTAGTGGAGAATCCAAGCCCCAATTTCGATTCCAACAGAGAGGAAGGAGACTCGGATAACGAATCAGAGGACAGCGGGGATGATAGTTCGAGCGAGGTGGCAGTCTCCGACGAGGAAGTCGAAGAGGATGACGACCTTCCTTTAGAGAAGAATGAGCAAAAGAAATATAACATAGGCGGCAGGGTCGTGGTTACGATCCTTAATTGGGTAGAGTCGTCGACCAGTGCAGGGCTAAATATGACCGAGGATAGGGCAGATGAAACCGTTTGCCGCTACACTGAAGGAGACCGGGAGGAATTGGAGGCAGAATTTGGCAAGTATATTGGCACCGGGTATTCGATCGTCATTCCGACCCCTGAACAGCGAGTCACCGATCGTCCTGAACAGTGTCAAGCTTTTTATACTAAACAGTTCCACTATGGTTTACGCACTCCTTTCCCACCTTTGATACGCAGTATTCTGGAGGCTTTCAAGCTTACTCCCTCTCAAATCCTGCCGAATTCGATCGGACTTATAACAACCTTTTGCGTCCTGATGAAAGCTAAAGGAAAGAAAGAAGCTTTCCAAAATTTCTGGCGAATTTTCCAAATCAGCTCATCCACGGCTTCGAACGCTGGTTATGTATACTTTTCTCAGAGACCGAATATATCAATTTTATCGACCAACGTTAGTAGCAATTCAAAAGGATGGAAACAGGAATTTTTTTTCGTTCGTGGCCCAGACTCTCCGCCTTCTGCGGATAATCCCGAGCCTATTCCACACAGATGGCCCGAAGCGAAGTCGTGGATCTATGGCAGACGACGCCTTAGGGGAAATATGAGCCATGAGATCTCAGATGAATTCCTGCAATCCCTTCGAATCGACCTTCATCAGACTCCTTTGATGACTCAAGAGGCGGTTTTGCGTTTGGCTGGGCTCAGCTCATGCTCTTTTCCTGCGCCTGAGATCAATTATGGAAAGGCTCTGATCATTCCGAATAACAATCCAACCGAGCAACCTGGAAAGGTCGAAGGAGAGGTCAACCCTGCTGTTGCTCCCTCCACTTTAGGTGTGTCAAATTATCATATACATTTCGATTTATCTTTCTATAATCAAAGCTAATTCCCTTGTATTTCACAGCTGGGATCGTTGATAAGTTCCGGACGTCGATAGCTGGTTCGGTTGTCATTTCCTTTTCGAAGGGTAACCAAGGACGACCTCGCCATCAAAAATCAAAGGATTCCCGGAAGGTTGTAAAATCCGCTCCTGGGGTCGATACCACCGTGGTTTCGAACGCTATGGTGACTTTTCCCCAAACTGCTATTGTGGGAACTTCCCAACCTCATGCTGCGATCGAGGGAACTTCCCAATCTCGAGCTTTCGATTTTCGGTCCGTTTTTCCAACCGGTTCTTCTAATCCGAACGAGGCGGGATTTAGCCATTATACCCTAAAAGAGGTCCGAGCTCAGGAGATACTGGAAGCGAGAATGGCTCATAAAAGAAGTAGCAATACCCCCGAATCCTCTAGAAGGGTGAAGCCTTTTGGTCGGGGATCGGGTCCGATCCAATGCCGGGCTGGCCATTCCGAGCCAGACCTGGCTGATTTCATAGAGGACCACTTTCAAAGACCAAGGACTGCTGGATTCCCGGAGAATGGAACCATCGAGTCCGATTTGGGCCCTGATGGTGAACATGCAGTGGATAAGTCTCTTCGGATATTCATGGCCGGGAGATTTAAGGATGATAACACCGCGCTATTTCTTAAAAACGACTTCGAGATCGCGGGTGATTACGCCTATGCTCTACAAAAGGTATATGAGTTTTCAAATATACTAATTTTCCCTCAAAACCTTTGCTTCGTCATTAATATTCGCTTTCTTCTTTAGGCCGGAGACTTATTCAATCACCAGGCTTACCGACTGGCCACATTAAACGAGGAGTCTCAGATGGCCCAGAATGCCCTTCACGATATTCTGAGGGAAGAGGCTACTAAGGCTGATCAGTTGAAGGATATTACGACTAAGTTATCTGAGGTCGAGAAGGAGCTCGAGAAAGCTAAGAATGACCTTGATGAAAAGAGAGCCCTCGAGGAAGAGGTAAGCGAGTTAACATCGGATCTTGAGCAGGCTAAGGCATTATCCGAACAGGCGTATGCTCGAGGCCGAAAAGAAGGTAGACTTCCCGCCATAAGAGAATTTTTAAAGTCGCCCTTTCTCGATGTCTTGGTTCGTTTGCGGTCGGGCGAAGTTAATCAAGCCTTCTATTATAAAGGAATTCAGCAGCTCCTCACGGCCGGAAGGATTCAAGGCACCATCGACGATTATCTTCCTTACATGGATCCTTATAAGAACATTTTCGGAAAAAATTATAAGGCTTCTTCTCTTCCTCCCAAGCTCGAAGACTTAGCCGACCATAAGTTCGCTCCGTTCCTTGATGAATTTGGAGTGCCGATGCCAAATCTGATGTGCTCGAAGCGCAATCTGAGGATGAAGAGGTGGATATTGAAGGGGATTCCCGCGACCAGGGAGAGCAAGGCACTCCGTCTTCCGAGTCATGTAAATCTGCAGCTGATGTCCAAAGTAATGATGAAGAAGAAAGTAGCTCGAGCAGTGGTGATTCTGATTTAACCGGATTTCGTCGGATTAAAAGGTATCAGTAAAATTATGATATTGGGGATTCTTAATATGTATGATTTATAGGGCTCTGTTACTTTACTCAGGATGGATCGATCTCAAGGAAGAGCAATTTCGTAGGAAAAACAAGTAAATATCGTAACCAACGTTAGAATAACACAAATATGAAGAGAAAGCTCTTTTCTTTATTGAATAATAGTAGGTTCTGCCGTTTATGCAGAGTTCAATGGCGTATTTGCCTTGTGATTAGGAGTCCTTTAATACAATGATTGACTAGGTATTTATATCCTACGAAACCTAGCGTTACAAGGAAATATAATCCTAATAGGACTCGGCCCAAATATCCTTCTTGAGTCCGGAGTGTAGTCTTCTTGTCGAAGAGAGCTGTATTCGACCGGGTAGATAAGATGATCCCGAACTGTCTTGTTTGGTCGAACCGATCTTATGTTCTTCAGTCGATCCGTACATTATAAGGGGTGTAAAATAGCCCCCATCAGTACTCCCTCACTTCTTCGAGCGTATAGATAATAGAAGCTCGTAGAAGTAGATATTTTTATACGACTGTTTATCTTCTATGAATGGTGCCTCGTTAAAAACCTTTCTTAAGAAAAAACCCTGTGGGAAAAAATCTTAAGTAAGGAAAAGAGTGCTACGCATCATAGATAGTCGTTTTCTCTTTCCAATTACGAATTGCCACGCGTCCTTTCGGGAGGCTTTTGATCTCCTTCCGTTTTTGGCGGGAATGTGATTAGTTGCGACGAGTTCGAAACGTCTTTTCTCTTCTCAGTATAAATAGTTGACTTGTGAGTTCGTCATTTCTCCTTTATACTTGCTTACAGTTCGTAGTCGTTTTCTTGCTTAGTCGTTCATCATATAAAGTTTTCTTTTTATCAACTTATATCTTCCTAGAATCCAAAAATATGGCTTCTTTAAGAAAATCTTCTTTTTCCTCTAGGGAGAATGTTGCTCCTAATAACGAGGAGGAGTTGCATTCTAATTTTTCGGGCGAACAAAATGCAGTTCCCGAATTATCATTCCTGTTGAAGACACTTTCAAGGTACAAATTCTTTCTGATACAGATGTCGATGCCCGAGCCAAAAAGGGCAAAGGTACTGCTCCTCAAATTTCTGAACCAATTGAGGACCTAGCTTGTGCTTATACGGTGGTCACTTTTCCAGAGGTTGTGAATAATTATGCCAAATATTTCCCTTAGGGTTCTGGGATAATTCTCCCTTCTCCTTCTGATAGAGTTACAACTCCACCGGAAGGATGTCGAGCCTTTTACACGGTCCATTTTAATAGCGGTCTGCGTCTTCCGTTGTCTCCCCTCTTTCTTGATATTCTAAAAATATTCAGTGTGTCCTTGACACAATTAGTTCCTAATTTTGTGGCCTTCGTGGTTTGTTTTTCTGTCTTAATGATCGTGAAAGGATTCAAGCCTTCCTTTCGTAACTTTACACAACTTTTCCGGTTCAATATTTCCAGTTCTTCCAATAGCGGATATTTCTTCGCTAGTCAGAGGCCTAGTCGAGCAATCTTCGATTCCCCTGTTTCTAGCAACCCTTTCTGGAAATCTCATTTTTTCTTTGTTCGCCCCCACCTCATCTTCGTTTGGCGGACGGTTCGACTATACCCTTCTCGTGGGATCACGGCTCCAAATGGGTTTACGAAGGTCGCCTGCCGACCGGTGAATTCATTCCTGATGATGCTCAGTTTATCGGTGAAATCCCCGTTATGCGTGCCAACAAATATCAGAGTGCTCTTCTGATTGGGGAAGCTTTCCTCCGTAAAGCGGGATTGAGTGCTCATAATTTTCCAATCAGTTCATCATCTGAATCACTTGGAAAGTACTTCATTTTAGGTTAGTGTTGTGATGATACCTTCTAGAAACTGACTTTCATCTTGTTTCTTTTTCAGCTCGTATGGTAGAAAATTCCCGACATTCTTCAAAGGGAAAAATGGTGTTGTCCAAATCCTCCAAATCCATTGAGAACGTCCCTATCGAGCAGAGAGCGTCTCGGAAGAGAAAGCTAGAGTTGAGTCATGACTCCGAGGAGAATGGAGAGGAATCTCCAGATTCTTCGCAAGATTCCCCTATTCGTCAAGGGACTGGATCCGGTTATCCCCCCCCCTTCAGCTTAGGACATCCTTAGGTATTCGTGGATGTCGCAGCTGGTCGATGCCTTATCCTAACGATAATCCGGTGGGGAGAAAGAGGAGTTACTATGGTCGTTCTGGTAACGATCTCTCTTTACCTGACGACAATCATCCAAAACCTACTTTGGTTGAAATGATTGAGGATCATTTAGAGGGAAAAAGGGCTACTGGTTATTCTGAGAAAGATTCTCTTGTCCATGATGAGAGCGAGAACGCGGTCGATAAGGCGACTCGTGTTCTTTTGTCCGGTGTTTTTACTCGCGATCTGAATAAGCTTCTTCGAAAGGATCCTCTGGAGAAATTTCAGCGAGCTTCTCTGTATGCTGAAAAGGTAACCTCTTTTTAAGTTTGCTTTATAAGATATTTCATTTTGAAGGTCTTTCTATTTTGCTAACTTATTTTTTTGTTTTACTCCTTTACTTTTTTCAGACTAAGACTTGTTTAGCCTCATATGCTTATGAAACTGCTCTCTGGAAACAACAATGTGAGTTTCTGGAGGAGAAATACAAAGCTTTACTCCATAAGTCCTCTGGTTCAGAGGTAGGCCCATCAACGTCTTCTTCCGTTTCGGTCGTAGAGACTAGGGCTACGGGGACTGAAGACCAGGAGATCATGAACAGGGTCCTGGAGACTTCCCGTGCTCAAGAGCAAGCCGATCAAACGGCTAAAAAGTTAGAGGAGTTCCAGTTTCAGAGTACTGCTCGGATTAGTGAGCTAGAATCTCAAGTATCAAGTCTCCAAGCTTCATTAGAGGAGTATGAGAAGGACATTCCTCTCAGCGGACTCAGGGATCGTTACGGTCGTAATTCTGATGAAAAAGTGATTCGTGAATTCCTTAATTCTCCCGTTCATACGGCGTTGGTAAATCAAATGGTCGGTCCGCTCTTAGAAAATACGTTCAAGAAGGCAATCCATCAGTTGGTCGCTTTCGACATGATAGATGATCGTCGAAAGGAATATTTTAAAGCGGCACCTATTCGGTTGAACCGCTATAGCGAAGTATACTCTCCTTCCGAGCTTCCAGATGTCGTATATCAAAATTTTCCTTTGGCACACCTCGTCAAAGAGTTCGGAAAACCATTGCCGATTCCTCCTTCAGATATCAATGATGAGCTCGATAACACCTTCATCGATCCAGATGGTGAAGAAGAAGAAGAAGATATTGGCATAGCAGAGGAAAAGGACGTCGGTAGCGAACAGAAAATTCCGAATAGCGACCAAGCTATATGATATATCGATCTTTTGAAATAATCTTTGTAATTATTTACCCGTAGGTTTAATTGTAAATTTATCCTTTCATCCCTTTGAAATAAACGTTTCGTATTCTGACTGTCGCGTCCTTTCGTGTTCTTTTGTAATAATTCAGACAAATCATTAACTTCACCGTAATCATTATGCGTATGTCGTTTCAAATTCTATTGTTTATTCCAAGGCTATCTTCAGTATTTTGCGCCCTTTCTTTAGGTCTATCGCGTCTTTTCGTGTAGTATAAATATAAAAGGTAAAAACATGACTTGATATTTACCGTTATACTCATCTCTTCTAATAGAATACTTTTTTCTTGGCTAGTCGATAAACTTTCTCGATATTTACTTTGTACTTTTCAACAATCCGATCATGAGTAATCTTTTTGGCAATACTTCGAAACGACCTTCCCGTGAGGGCGCTAGGGATACCAGACCTAAAAAATCTCGAAGAGAGGGGCCCTCGATAGAGCCTCCTCGTTCGTCTTCAATGACTAGGTCGGTGATCGACACTCCTGTTATCCCTTCTGAACCCTTTTCCGTAATTAGTTCGTCTTTTGTACAACCAAATTTTTCATCTTCTACTGAAGTAGGAAGTAGGCCTTCCCCTGGTCGGATGGCTTTTGGTGATTCTAGAACGTGGAGCAGACTTTTGACATACCACCTGTTTCTTCAGGCGTTTCTTCTTTTGAACATGGTTTTCATGGAGGGGATTTTGTTAATTCCCTTCCTTTTTCTACCTCTAGTGCCCCTGTCGTCAGCGGAGGCCGAGTTGATGAGGACTCCTTTGTTAATCCCTCCGTCACACAATCTATTTTCCAGGATTGTCCTGATTATCTATTTAATGATACTACTGTGATGACTACTTCTTTCGAATCTGGAGGACCTTCTGGAGGTCGGTTTGAGTCAAGGTCTGGTCGCCGAACTGTTATTTCTGCTTCGGGGAAGGAAACCTCAGTTAGTCCTAACGAGAGGGAATCTCCTCGTCCGTTAGACGATCGTTGCATCCTTGAGCAGGTTAAGGATATTTTGCGGTCAGTGAGTCCCCGCCCTGACAATGTCCCTCTTCTTAGTGAACTGTCGGGCTCTGTTGAGCCTGATGCTTTGTCCTGGGATCTGGGCTTGAGCACTATTTTGCCCGGTGAATTGAGGAAGCTTGAGAATACTTCCAATGTGCGCCTTGTTCAGTCGCTAGTGAAGTTGTGCGAGCAGGTAGACCTATCTTTTCATTATTTTTCTTGCTTTCATTTTGATTGTCTTGTTCCATAAGAAGTGTTTTCTCTTTCCAGGCTAAGTACTTTGCACTCCAGCTGGGTGTGCAAAATGACGATCTGTGGATAAGCAGAAATGCTTATCAACGTCGTTTGGAATCGGAGTCGGCCAAGGTCAGAGGGCAGAGTCTCCAACTGCAGCTTGCCAATGATGATTTGAAAAAATTGCAAGAAGAAAAGCCTGTCTGGGAGAAAGAGAAAAGTGACTTAGCTCAGGCTGCTGCCCTAGCAGAGGAGTCTCGACGGCGGTCCTATGAGGAAGGTTATGACGCCGGTTATCTAAAGCGTCAAGAGGAGTTGATGGCGTTTGCTGGTAACTTGACTCCTCGGAGGACTGTTTCTGCTAGTCGGTCTGTTGATAACAACCCTTCTCAGTGACTTGTTCTACCTGGCAGGCCTTAGACCCCCCCCCCTTTTTTTTTTTTTTTTTTTGGTGTCCAACTTTTTGTGTAGTTACTTGGGCTGAATTTCTTGTATTGGGAGAACGACTAAATTGGAAACTATGATCTTTTGTAGGCAGATTCTTGCCTTGATCAATTTTATTCTGTAGATACATTTTGTTATGCACAGTTTGCTGTTATGCATAAATATATCATCATGAAATAATCAGCATAGGTTAGCGTACTTATCTGATATTGATCTTTGCGGAGAATATTCAGAATAGAGAAAAGGTAGCTTAATCTTTCTCGGTCACTATTTAAGTAACTGAATGATATAATGTTTGCTCTGCAAATCAAATTTTTTGTTGAACAACCCAGTATAGTCCCTTGGATTATATCCAAAATCACGTTGTACATCGAAATGTAGATAGTAGGTCACTCGTATCGATAATCGATTGAATAGTTGTTAAGGAACGCTCAGAGTTTTGGTCGATGTTTAATCCGTGCTCTGTAAGTTTGTCCTTTTGTGATATATATCGTATATAAGGAGGCTATTATTCCTTCTGTTGAACTCTGCTTTTCTTTTCATAGGACTAAGAGAAGATATCCCTTTCAGTATCTTCCTAAACTTTATGTTTCTCTGCATTAACTGTGAACTATATGTTCCTCAACCAGTGTATCATTATATCATTTCTTTGATATGGGAGGAATTGGAAAACGTAGAATTATTCGCCAGATCTGGCCTGCTCAGACCTCCTTCAGCAATTCTTTGGAAAATTAGGCAGTGACGATAGTGTAGTCTGGCGTGGTGGTATTTATCGTCCCAGTACCGACGTCAGATTTCTTGGACTCCAATGGAGTTCTTGTATGGCTAAATTAATAGTTCCCCATATGATGTATGAGGCAGTGACGACCCTCGTATGGTGGAAGGTTTGGTCTTTTATCTCTAGGCGAGCAAGTATCCTTTTTACAACGGTTTAAACTTGCATGCCTTCGTTGAGGATCTTTAAGTTTTTCTGTTGAGCGACTATCATATGTGAGCATTCTGGTCTGGAGCTTCTTCAAGTCTGCTTGGATTATCTTGTTGATCGCTTCGATCTACGGATTCTTTTGTTATCGACTGGTTGAGTCGATTAGATAGTGTCGTTCCAACTTACTTGCATTAATTATAGGAAGTCAGACGGTCGCATTTCCGTCCCTTGATCAAATACTTTTTCAGCCGTTGGATTGCTTAGGTCTATCCCTATAAATAGGGAAGTGACTTGCATGCTTCATTTGCAATTTCTCAAAAAGGATGGAGATCTCAGTCTCCTTGGATTTTATTTTACCTTCAGATCCCATAATATTCAAAAAGTCACATTATCGTGATTCACATCATAATAGTTTAATGTTCTTCTGCCTTGTACTGACGGGTCCCATGGAAGCCCTACCTCGTACTGACGGGTCCCATGAGGCCTTGAACCTTGTATTTACGGGTTTGAGGTCCGTGGTTTCCTATTTGCACATTGAGGGTTCATTTTTACCAGGCACCGCCGCTTTTGGATGTTACCTCCGGATTGATAGACCACCGGGGTGTGCTGGCAAAAGTTAATGTTCACGACCGCCCCGAAGAGATGCTGCTCTAGAGTAAAATCAACTCTAATGTAAAAGCAGTGTCTCTTGTTGTGGGTGAATGAGTATTGCTGGTTATCTGGCTGGTAATGCTCATTTCGTCTGAAAGAACATTTGATCTTCAGAGCCTGGCCGTCGAACCAAAGAAGTCGACCATCCTGAGCAGCATGCTTCTTAGGTGGTCAGTTACAACCATCGAGGCACTAGGGAGGAGATTGATGTTTCCGTGGACATTGTCGTGAAGATCCCAGATCCATAGGATAGGATCGTTTAATAGTTGTAACGATGTGTAAATCGTATATAGACCTTTGTAATCTGATCAGAGCTATTTGTTTGTGATTTATTGCATGTTCCTTGAACACAGATGAATAAAATTTTACAATTATTCTTTTCATTCTTCTTGTCATTGGTATTGTTTTAATCTTGTTTATGAGGAGCGTTTATCGAGCAGATTCATTTACACTCTACTCATTTCCAAGATATAGATGTTTTTACCAATTCTTATTGGTCGTTTAAAACAGATTGAGGAGTGCTTATTGAGCGAATCAATGTTTACTCAACTCTTTTTGTTTAGACTTAGGTTTTTATACCAAAAGCCTTATAATTGTTCAATATAATCGAGGAGTGTTTATTGAGCGGATCAATGTATACTCAACTCTTTTTTGTCTAGACTTAGGTTTTTAACCCATAAGCTTTATAAATCGTTGAAGAATAAACGAGGAGTGTTTATTGAGCGGATCAATGTATACTCGACTTGTTTATATTTATTTAGACTTAGGTTTCAATACCAAAAGTCATATAATCGTTAAATATAATCGAGGAGTGTTTATTGAGCGGATCAATGTATACTCAACTCTTATTTGTCTCGACTTAGGTTTTTAATACCAAAAGCCTATTTTGGTCGTTCAAAACAGATCGAGGAGTGTTTATTGAGCGGATCAATGTATACTCGACTCGTTATAATTTAGACTTAGGTTTTTATACCAAAAGTCTTTTAGTCGTTGTAAACAGATCGAGGAGTGTTTATTGAGCGGATCAATGTATACTCGACTCGTTATAATTTAGACTTAGGTTTTTATACCAAAAGCCTTTTAGTCGTTGTAAACAGATCGAGGAGTGTTTATTGAGCGGATCAATGTATACTCGACTCGTTATAATTTAGACTTAGGTTTTTATACCAAAAGCCTTTTAGTCGTTGTAAACAGATCGAGGAGTGTTTATTGAGCGGATCGATGTATACTCGACTCGTTTATTGTTTAGACTTAGGTTTTTATACCAAAAGCCTTTTAGTCGTTGTAAACAGATCGAGGAGTGTTTATTGAGCGGATCAATGTATACTCGACTCGTTTATTGTTTAGACTTAGGTTTTTATACCAAAAGCCTTTTAGTCGTTGTAAACAGATCGAGGAGTGTTTATTGAGCGGATCAATGTATACTCGACTCGTTTATTGTTTAGACTTAGGTTTTTATACCAAAAGCCTTTTAGTCGTTGTAAACAGATCGAGGAGTGTTTATTGAGCGGATCAATGTATACTCGACTCGTTATAATTTAGACTTAGGTTTTTATACCAAAAGTCTTTTAATCGTCATAAGTAGATCGAGGAGTTTTTATTGAGCGGATCAATGTATACTCGACTCGTTTGTATGGTTGGATTGAGGAGTGTTTATTGAGCGGATCAATGTATACTTAACTCCTTTTGTCCCGATCTCAACCAATATGATAGTAGAATTCCAAGGAGTTTTTACCGAAACAATCGATTTATACCCAATCTTGCCTTAATATTTAAAATTGCTAAAATCTTTAATAATTGAACTGTAGGCTAAGGCCTTTATTACAAAGATTAAACCTTAATAAAATAAAATAAAATAAAGCAGCATAATCTGCTAAAATTTATTTACCATAGTATTTCCTAAGGTTGACTGCATTCCAAGTTCTTGGTAAGGCTGTTCCATCCAAGTGTGCAATTTTGTATGAACCTTTCTTTCCTACGCCAATGACAACGTAAGGTCCATCCCAATTTTGTTGTAATTTTCCCACATGCTTTGATACTTCTACCTTTTTCAAGACCAGGTCTCCTTCTTTGAAGGTTCGGATGCGTACCTTTTGATTGTATGCCTTTTCCATATTTGCTTTAGTGACTTGCAAACGTACAGCGGCTTTTTCTTTTAAAGCTTCTGTTAAATCGATATCATTTTCTCTTGTCTTTTCATTTTCCTGATCATCGTACATTTCAATTCTTGGTGTTGGAATTAGGGTTTCAACAGGAATAACAGCTTCCGAACCATATACCAGGCTGAATGGGGTTTCCCCGGTTGAGCTCCTGACGGTGGTTCGATTAGCCCAAAGTACTCCTGGGAGTTCATCGAGCCATTTTCCTTTGGCCGCTCCTAATCTTTTTTCCAAGGATTTTATTATTTCTCGGTTTGCTACTTCGGTCTGTCCGTTCGCTCTAGGATGCCCGACCGAAGCGAAATTTTGTTGAATCCCTAGTTTCGAACACCATTCTATTACCTGTTTTCCCGCGAATTGGGTTCCATTATCAGAAATTAGGATCCTCGGGATGCCAAATCGACATACTATGAATTTCCATAGGAAGTTGATCACTTGGAATTGAGTTATTCGTGCAAGGGCGATGCATTCTATCCATTTGCTGAAGTATTCCACAGCGACCAGGACATAAGCTTTCTTGGATCTAGCCGCTGGGAACGGTCCCACGATGTCCATTCCCCATTGATCGAAAGGCCAACATACTGGTATAGGGTGCATATTTTCTACTGGTCGATGACATATATTAGCATGGACTTGGCAGTGATGACATTTTGGACATACTGAGCGGCATCATTGTTGATGGTAGGCCAATAATAACCTATTCGGAGGCATTTTAAAGCCAATGCCCTTGCTCCGCTGTGATTTCCGCGTTTCCTTCATGTACCTCTCGTAGAATATCAGTGGTTTGTGATTCAGAGACGCATTTCAGAAGAATTCCTGATACTGATCTCCAGTAGAGTTTTTCTTCTACTAATGTATTTTTTGGAGCCCGATATTTTATTTTCCGAGCTTCATTCTGGTCAAGCGGCAATTTTCCTTCTCGAAGATAGTCTATCATTGGAGTCATCCAATTTTCTTCTGCTTCTTCGATTTCCATTATATCGACCGCCGGTACTTCATCGATGTCGATGGCCGGTGTACTAGAGATTAACCAGTTGATCACCCTTTCAGTTTTTTCGTCATGGGCTCCTGTGAACCTAGATAGTTGATCGGCCCATTTGTTTTCCGAACGTGGAATGTTCTGTATACCAAAGCTTTCGAATTTTTCCGCTAGTGTTTTCACTTTGGCAAGGTATTTAACCATATTGAATTCCTTAGCCTCGTATATGCCTTCTATTTGTCTTTGCACTAACTCTGAATCGGTTAATACTTTAAGGCTTCTAATGTTGGCCTTGATCGCCATTTCCATTCCTGCGATTAACGCTTCATATTCTGCTTCATTGTTTGTTACGACGAAGTCCAATGTTATTGCATAATTTAAATCCTCTTTATTCGGTCCGGTGAAGTTGATTCCAGCGCCTCCTCCTTCTCGGCACGAAGCACCATCAACATGCATTAACCAAGTTTGATCTTCTATGATCAAGATATCGTCGTTGAGGCTGTTCGACAGTTCGGTTGCTTGTGTGGGAGTTTCCAGTAGGAAATCAGCTAACACTTGGGCCTTAATCGCAATTCTCGGTTTGTAGTCGATTTCGAATTGACCGAGTTCGATCGCCCATTTGATTAGTCTTTCGGAAGCTTCTGGCTTTGCTAAGACTTGTCTTAATGGTTGGTTTGTTAAAACCACGATTTTGTAGGTTAAAAAGTAAGGTCGAAGTTTTCGTGCTGCCACTACTAAGGCCAACGCGAATTTCTCAATTTCCAAGTAATTCTTCTCCGCCCCTTGTAGTAATTTGCTTAAATAATAGACAGGTTTATGTTCTGATCCTTCTATTTTGATCAGTACTGAACTAATGGCTGCATCGGAGATCGAGATGTAGATATACAATGGTTCCCCTTCCGTCGGTTTAGCCAACAACGGGGATGTTGTTAAATATTCTTTGAGCTGGTTGAAGGCCTGATCGCATTCTTCGGTCCAAACAAAGTTTTTTGCTTTTCGAAGCGTTTGGAAGAAGGGCAAACTTCTGTCTGCTGATTTTGATATGAATCTGTTCAGCGCTACGATTTTCCCTACCAAGCTTTGTACTTGGGAGATGGTCTTGGGAGGCTTCATTTCAGCTATGGCTCGAATTTTTTCTGGGTTGGCTTCGATTCCTCGTTGATGTACCAAATAGCCCAAGAATTTTCCCGACTTAACACCGAAAGTGCATTTCGCGGGATTTAACTTCATGCGGTATTTTCTCAATATTTGGAAACATCGATCAAGATGTTTTACGTGATCCGCTTCGTTCATGCTTTTGACTAACATGTCGTCTACGTAGACTTCCATTATTTCTCCGATTAACTCTTTGAACATTAGGTTTACTAACCTTTGGTAAGTAGCCCCGGCATTCCTTAAGCCGAATGGCATTACTATAAAGCAATATACTCCCTGCTCGGTTATGAACGCAGTCTTCTCTTGGTCCCGCTCATCCATATATATTTGATAAAACCCTTGAAAGGCATCCATCATGCTGAAGATCGCGAAGCCAGCGGTTGAGTCAACTAATAAGTCGATCCTTGGGAGGGGATATGGATCGCGCGGGCATAATTTATTAAGGTCGGTAAAATCATTACACATTCTCCACTTGTTATCCTTTTTATCCCCTTTTGCTACTAGAACGACATTACATAGCCATTCTGAGAAATGTATTTCTCGGATTTGTTTTGCTTCAAGTAGCCTTTCTACTTCTGCTTTGATGATTTTATCTTTTACTGGCCCGTGATTTCTCTTCTTTTGTCTAGCGGGTTTTGCCAAGGGATCAATTTTTAGCGAATGCTTGATTACTCGAGGATCAATTCCTTCAATGTCATTCGCGCTCCAAGCGAAGACGTCAACATTATCTCTGAGAAAGTCAATCAACATTACTTCCCCTTCTTTGCTCAACTCGATACCTATTCTTGTTGTTTTCGACGAGTCCCCTTGCACTAGAATTACATCCTTATGTTCTGGTGGCTTCAAAGCTAAATCTAGCAGCTCTTTTCCCTTTTTATCTATTCGATCAGTGCTAGGGATTTCAACCTCGTTTCTAATGACATCGTCTACGAGCTTTCTTTTGCTCGGGGTAATTGATTTGGGGTGGTTTTTCAAAGTTAATGAGGTGATGTAGCAATCCCATGCCATACAGTGATCATTCATTATTTCCCCGATACCTCTGTCGGTCTAAAATTTTATCTTCTGATGATAAGTAGAGACAACGGCTCGGAATAAGTTGAGGGCTGGTCGTCCTAATATTGCGTTATAAGCGAAGGGTGTTTCTACCACTAGAAATTTTACTAGCTTCACGGCCCGGTGCGGTTTTTTCCCGAGTGATACACTTAAGGTTATCGTTCCGCTGGGGACACTTTCGGATCCTCCAAACCCTACTAATGGCGTAGCTACTTTCTGTAGGTTTATCTGTCCCAAGTTCATCTGGGCTAAAACCTCCCGGGAGATGATATTCGCCGAGCTCCCATTATCGATTAGGATCCTTTTGACGTTATAATTTGCTATTTCTAGTGACACCGCCATTGGGAAATCGGGGTTATCCTCTTTCGTATCCCAAACAATGTTTTTGGGTACTTCGCCCTCGTTAAAGCTGATCAGCTGGTCGTTTGTTGATTTGTTTTCTAGAGTCCATATTTCTTTTGGGTATTTTAAGCTTCCAATTATGGATCTAGCGGTCCTTCGTCGGGCGTTACGACTATCCCCGTCTGCGGGTCCTCCGGAAATTGTATGGATGGTTCCATTGATCTGGTCATGGTTCAACTCCTGTGTAGGACCGTGCTCGGGTGACCTTCTATGGGAACTCCTTCTTTGATTATTATTCCGAGGGCTTCTACTTCTTCCCCTCTTGCGGTTATCTCGCTCTAGATAGTCGTCTAGTTTTCCCTGTTCGATTAGTTTTTCAATTTCTTTTTTAAGGTGAAAACAATTTTATGTTCGATGTCCGTGTGCCCGATGGTATTTGCAATATAACTCATAGTTTCGTGATCCTGGTCTGGGCTGAGCGATTTTCTTCGCTTCAGGGATCCAATTATTCCTTTCTAGTACTTCCAATATTTCTTCTATCGGAGCATTTAGCCTTGGGTGTTCTACTTGATTAACCCTGCCTCTGATCGCTAGTTCGGGGTTTCTTGGTCTTTGATAGAAATTAGGTTGTCTGTCTTGGTCGGTTTTATTGTATTCCAATCGCTGGAAAACGTTGCCTTTTCTAAAAGATCGTTCATAATCCATGGATCTTTGGGCAGGAATCATGTCTTGTCGTTTGGAGCCTGAGGTTGTGACTTTGTTTTTGTTTTTATCTTTAAAGGAATTCATCTCTTCTTGGGTCATATATTTAGATGCCAAGCTCATGATGTCGGCGAACGTTTTTTGTTGTTTTCGACTGAGGGCATTTCCGAACTGCCTATTCTTCGTGAGGTCGAAGAGAATAGAAATTATGTAATCGATATTTGGGGAATCGATTTTAATTAATTCTACGTTAAATCTCGCCAACCAGTTTCTTAAGGATTCTCCCTCTTGTTGGTGTATAGTTCCTAAGTAGCTCATCGGAAGTTTTTGCCTCTTCTGACTGGCAAACTGCTATGTCAATTTGTTGCATAATTCCCGAAAACTGAATATGGAGTTGGCAGGTTGCTTGGCGAACCAGTCCAAAGCGAGTCCTTCAAATGTGGTTACCATTAATTTGGCGGTGAATTCCGCCGAGTGAGCGTTGGTAAAGCTAAAAATATAGTCATCTGGATCAGTGGTTCCGTCATATCGGGGTAGTCTACCCGGGACCTGTCCGATTGACTGTGCCTTCTTTATTTCTCTGCAGAAGGGAGAACAGGTCGCAAGGCTCTCCTGGAGTTTCGTGGTTCGGGCCCGCGGGTTTTGAACAGATCGTAGGCGTTGTTCAAGTCGTTCCTGTACCATCCTTTCGATTTCTCTTTCCGAGAATCGCGTTGTTCGTGGTCGATCTGGGATTGCATCATCTATGTCATCCTCGATAGGGATTATTGTACGTTCCTTGGACCCGCTGCGTCCCGGCTGTGGTTTTCTTTATCCTGGTTTCCTTCGGGGATGGTTATTGGAGGGTTTTGAATTGCCCTGCTGTGGACTGTGTAGCGAGCGCCGCTCGCTTGCCGGGCTGTCATCTTGTTGAGAGGTTTGATCGTTTTGCCTTGGCACTCTTTGAGCGGGATTTTCCCTAGCAGTCCTAACGTTTCGAGGAACTTGTTCAAGTACGAGTAATTCCTCCGAAGAGAGTGATTTAACGAGCATTGCAATCTGTCGCAATTTCTCCTGAGCGCCCGGGAGAGGAACGGGGATCGCAGGGACTTCCGGTTCTTCCGGTATTGTACCGGGAAGATCTCCTTGGGGTTCCTGCTGATGAGGAAGAGGACCCTGCAAATTCTCGTTGGTGTCGTGGCGTTATTATCATTATTGTCCTGTGGATCTTCAGATGTGTTATGACCGGTGGTTGTGTTACTTCTTGCTCCAATACGAGCGCTTTTCCTTGGGCGAGCCATATGTCGATCGAAGAATTAACCTAGCCCCACGGTGGGCGCCAACTGATTTAACCGGATTTCGTCGGATTAAAGGTATCAGTAAAATTATGATATTGGGGATTCTCAATATGTATGATTTATAGGGCTCTGTTACTTTACTCAGGATGGATCGATCTCAAGGAAGAGCAATTTCGTAGGAACAACAAGTTAATATCGTAACCAATGTAAGAATAACACAAATATGAAGAGAAAGCTCTTTTCTTTATTGAATAATAGTAGGTTCTGCCGTTTATGCAGAGTTCAATGGCGTATTTGCCTTGTGATTAGGAGTTGTCTAATACAATGATTGACTAGGTATTTATATCCTACTAAACCTAGCGTTACAAGGAAATATAATCCTAATAGGACTCGGCCCAAATATCCTTCTTGAGTCCGGAGTGTAGTCTTCTTGTCGAAGAGAGCTGTATTCGGCCGGGTCGATAAGATGATCCCGTACTGTCTTGTTTGGTCGAACCGATCTTATGTTCTTCAGTCGATCCGTACATTATAAGGGGTGCAAAATAGCCCCCATCAGGGTACTTCAAATACAAGTTCCAAGGGGTGTATTTTCAATTATACAAATGCAGGGGTGTATTTGGAAAAAAATAAGTGGGTTAGAGATAGTTGATAAAACATAATCCAGGGGGGTATTTTCAAAAAAACATAATCCAGGGGATTGGATTTAAAATCCTAAAATTAATTAACAACATAGATCATATTAATCTATTGCATAGGAAGGAAAAATTATATAGTTTTGATCACAATACTATGCACCATATCACCATAACCATAGAATCATAATCACAGTAACATGTCAAATTCTAAATTTCAAAACTATTAATGCAAACAGGTGAATATGCACTTTCCATATTATGCAAGAAACAAAAGTTCAACAAAATCTCATATGCACCAGCTCCAAGCAAACATAAAAACAACACCCTTTCATATATAATAATCATAGCACCATAATCACATTACGCATTCATCAAGCAACCATAAACAATTTATATAAGATAAACAAACAATTTAACTAAGCATGAGAAAATAGAGCACAGATCATCGCAGGCTTTTGCCTACGACGCAGTGATATATTCTCAGCATACGTAGGATCAAAAAACTTAAAGTAAACCAGGACACGATGGTATCATTTTGGATGAGTGTTTTGACCAAAGGTGCAACCGGAAAGGGTAATCTGCTCCAACCCATGATCTGAAATAAAAAATTGTGTTCATATTACATAGATATAAAAAACCATTGAATACTCAAAATAACGCGAAATATTACATAATAAAAAAACCCTAATATATGGGTGTAATAACAAAATTCGAAATAGACATAATAAAAAAAACCTAATAAATTCGAAATAATAAAATTCAGATCGTACCGGAGGTTGAGTTTGAATCCATCTGGAAAATAGAAGCGGAATAGAGATTTTATTATTTGGGATCAGATTAGGGTTTATTGTGCCCTATTAAACACATCAAGTATACACACATCGAAGAACACTTGAATCAATACCTACAAGAAATACACTCGAGTCAATACCAACTGAAAGAAAAAAAATTGAAACCCTAGCAAATTTTTAATAAATAAAAACCAAACAGACGAAATAGAGAACATACCTAGCTTCTTCGTTTATATGTTTGCAAATCACAAGCCCTAAACCCTTAACCTAACCTATACTTCAACACATATAATGGGTCAATGAACAAGCAACGTCGGAATTTTTCAAATCGAACGAAGAAGACGACGAAGTCACGAGCGGTAGAGAGAGAAAAGAGAGAAGGGAATTTTGAAATTAGGGTTTCTTTGAGATTATATATACATGGGCGTAGACGGCCCAGATTAAATCGAAATAATCAACGACTGAGATGAAATCGTTTTGATTTAATTAAGGGCAATTTTGACATTACACTTTTCCACACCTAATTGGGCCAACCGAACAGGGTGTGGATTTTCTGTGACCCAATATAAACCGGGCCATTAACTATATGCCAAACAGATGATAAAATTGAAGATTAGATAACATATTGGCCCAATTGCAAATTAGACCCAATAATGTATCATCCAAACCGAACGCTGCCTTAGAGAATACTGAGGCTAGGGGGTCTTTGATGTACTTTTTATGAATTCTATTCAACTTCATTGATGGTGAAAGTGGTAGGAAGCATATTATTATTTATATATGTATTCAAGACAAATTAATTTTGGTTTAATAAATTTTCGTTTTTTGTACTGAATCTAACCGAACAGTACTGAATTGGTAATTTACCGAACCTAACCGAAATTTTCGATTTGGCGAACGGTACGAGATTCCAGAATACCGAAATTCAGTATGATTCGGTTCGGTTTTACCGTTTTCACATCCCTAACTTTGATCTTACACAGATTCGTGGTATGATCGATATCAATAATATAAATAATGTTAACGCTATAAAATAAGAGAAAGATCAATGTATATGTATATTCCGAACGTTGAGATGTAGATTACAAGTATCGAGGATCCTATTTGAGCATTATAGGATGCCGTACAAGCTAGAGGGTGAAATACATATAAAATGGCTGAATCTATCTATCTATACGAGCAGCAGCTTCGAGCGGAGTGCACCTGGGAAAACGTGTCTGTTGTCATAAATGCTTGGGGTATTTATAGCCGAGAATGAGGATCGGCCCATAGGTCTAGGCCTGGGATCGGCCCAACAGTAACATTTGATCATGGGCTGCATCAAGTGGATCAAGTTATCTAGGCTTCATCCCGAGCTCAAGTTCGCATCTTCGGGGTCGAGATTCCGGTTCTTCGATCGTATATCAGTAATAGAATGTGGAGTCCAAAATACCCACCATCAATACTCCCCCACTTCTCGAGCGTAAAGAGAAGCTTAAGCTCGAAGAAGTATGTGTCATTCTAAACGTCGCGATGAACAGATCATGCGTTGATGTGTTATGGATATGCCTCATTAAAAACCAAACTTGGAAAAACCCATTCGGATAAAAACCAAATTAGGGAAAAAGAGTGCACATCGCTAAAATACCAGCGACCTCTTAATGATACACAAATATTCACTTTCGATGATGACTTGTAGGATTTTTCGAAAACACCCCGTTGCTTAACAATTCGTAAAGTCATGGGTGCCACCTTAGTAATATTGCCTTTGTTTCTTTCTTGATCCTATTTTTCGATCATATAGTAGCATGGAAAGTCGAGAATGTAAATGAACATTGACGTTCGGGTGTTGCGTCTCTTCAAGTGTTGGGTTGTGGCCCATTAATCCGCAGAGTATAGGGGTCTAGTATGCAATTAAAGGGAAAGTAGGTTTTGAAATCATCCTGAGGGAGTTCAACCGTCGCGACTTCTCGGGGACCGGTTTGCAATTTACCGTTTTAACCTTATATATATAGGTTGATCGTTGGATGTTTATTTCGCCAAGCATTCTCAAGTAACCCTAGATCGGAGCGCATAGATCGATAAGAAAACCCCAACACTTGTCCGATCGTTCTGAACATATAATGTCTAGTGCAACAGATTCCAAGGGCAAGGCCAAGGTAGTAGAAGGGCAAGAGAGTGGTCCTGGCGAGATGCAGATCGTGGCTGTCCGTTCTTCGAAGGCGGAAAATATAAGGGTCCCGAGCCCTAATCCTGGCTCTGATAAAGAAGAGGAATCAAGTCCTAGTTCCGAGGGTGATGAAAGTGATTCTTCGAGCGAAGCCACCGACGAAGAGGCCACGGAGGATGATGATCTTCCTTTAGGGAAGAACGAGCAAGTCAAGTTCAGAATAGGTAGAGGTGTTGTTGTTACGATTTTTGAGTGGACGGAACCTGTGACTAGCGCACGACTTAACAAAACCGAGGAGAGAGCCGATCAAATCGTTTGCCGCTATACTGAAGAACACCGAGAATACTTGGAGACCAACTTTGGTAAGTACTTAGGTGATGGATTTTCGATCGTCGTCCCGTCTTCCGAAGAGCGTGTTACTGATCCTCCCACGGGGTGTCAACCCTTTTACACTAGGCAATTCTTTTACGGCCTACGGATCCCCTTTATTCCTTTAATTCGTAGCGTTCTAGAGGCTTTTCGCCTCTCTCCATCCCAAATTCTTCCAAATTCTATTGGGTATATCGTCGCCTTCAGCGCGCTAATGAAGGCCAAAGGGAAGAAAGCAGCTTTCCAAAATTTCTGGCGGGTTTTCCAAGTGAGTTCCTCAACATCTTCGAATGCTGGGTATGTATATTTCTCGCAGAGGTCAAATCGATCGATATTGTCGGGCAATGTTTCGAGCAACGTGAAAGGTTGGAAAAAGGAATTCTTTTTCGTCCGAGGCCCTGATACTCCACCTTCCGCAGAGACACCCGAACCGACCCCTTATGAGTGGCCTGGAGAGAGGTCTTGGATTTATGGTAGGCGGAAACTCGTAGGACGGATGAATCACGAGCTCCCAGATGCATTTTTGCAGACCCTCTATCCCGATCTTTACCAAACTGCTTTGCTGACCCAAGAGAGGGTCTTGAGAATGGCAGGGCTCAGCGAGTGTACTTATCCTGCCCCTCCTATTAATTTTGGAGAATCTTCGATCACGCCTTCTGATGCTCCAGCTAACCAAGTTGCTCGGGCTGATGGGGAGGATCCTGCTGCAACTGTTCCCCCCACCTTAGGTATACTATTTCTTTTCCTATAATTCAGTTGATTTTTCTCGGCTCGAAATTTAATCCATTCTTAATTTTACGGCTGAGACTGTTGAGAAGTTTCGAACCTCCGTAGCCGGTTCGGTCATTGCTTCATTTTCTACAGAGTCTCAAGGCTTGCCTCGTAAACAGAAGAAATCAAGGGCTACTTTGATGATTGAAGGAGCTAATGCCAGAACTGACAATTCCGCAGTTCCGAACGTAGCTACAGGTTTTCTTCAAATTGCTGCTGAGGGAACTTCACAAGCCCAAGCTACTGGGCTTCTACGATCGGTGTTTCCGACCAGCACGTCTGACCCGAATGCGGCGGGATGTAGCTATTATACGCTCCAGGGGATCCGATCTCAAGAGATCGTTGAAGCTCGGATGGCCTGGAAAAGGAATAGCGGAGATCCCGAGTCCTCCAGAAGGGTAAGGCCATTTGGTCGGAATCCAGGGCCGATTCAATGTCGATCCGGCCGCTCCGAGCCAGATTTAGTAGACTTTATAGAAGATCATCTTCGTGGTCCGAGGGTCGCGGGGTTTCCGGAGGATGGAACCATCGAGTCTGACTTTGGTCCCGATGGCGAACATACAGTGGATAAGTCCTTCCGACTCCTAATGGCCGGGAGATTTAAAGATGATAACACCGAGCTTTTCCAGAGGGACGGTTTTCAAATCATGGGCGATTACGCTCATGCACATCAAAGGGTACATTTTTTCTTCGACTGTATTAACCTCTTTTCCAAGATCTCGTTTTATTACTGAAGTCTGTTTTCTTCGCAGGCTGCAGATTTATTTACTCACCAATCTTACCGACTAGCCATTTTGGAAGAGGAGTCTCGACAATCTCATAATGCTCTTCTTGACATTCTGAAAGAAGAAGCTGTCAAGGCCAATCAGTTGAGAGATACCTCTTCCAAGCTTTCTGAGGTTGAGAAGGAGCTCGAGGATGCTAGGAAAGAACTCGAATGAAAGAGGGCCCTCGAGGAAGAGGTAGCAAAATTAAAGTCGGATCTTGATCAGGCTAAGTCATCGTCCGACCAGGCATATGCTCGAGGTCGAGAAGAAGGCAAGCTACCGCTATAAGGGAGTTTCTAAATTCGCCCTTTCTTGATGCTTTGGTTCGGTCACGATCGGGCGAAATCAATCAGGTCTTCTTTTATAAAGGGGTTCAGCAACTCCTTGTAGCCGGAAGGGTTCAAGGCACTATCGATGAATATCTTCCCTATATGAACCCTTATAAAAATATTCTTGGGGAAGATTATAAGGCTTCCTCTCTTCCTCCCAAAATTGAGGGTCTAGATGGTCATGAGTTTGCTCCGCTCCTTGCTGAATTTGGTGTTCCTATGCCCAATCCTGATATGCTAGAAACGGAGAACTCGGGGGAAAAGGATGAGGATGTGGACATCGAGGGCAAAACCGATGATCGGGTCGGAGAAAATATCAATTCTCCTCGGACAAATAGCTCCAGCTCTGAGGATCAAAGCAGCGGCGAAGGGGACGATAGCTCGAGCAGTACTACTGACGACAGTTCGGAAAGCGATTCCGAGGAAGAGGGCGAAAAGACGGAGAAAGGTCGTGATTCTAGTGCCGAAAAGTCTGATCACTGATGAATATAATAGGACTTTTATTAACCCTTAATTTGTAGTTTGTAGATCCGTGTACTTTTCGTTTTCTCAATTGTATGTACATTCTGCCCTTGCCTCTCTTAAATCAAATTGTTATCTTAACGAGAGCTTCTGTTGCCTTATACCGAATTCTTTTCTTTAGGCAATGATCGTTTATTATAATGCTAACCGGATGCGTTCTTTGCTACAAATACCAAGGCCATTTTAGGAGATGCAAGTTTCCTTATGCCAATAGAATAGTCTAAGGTCGAAAGACCCTTCGATCCAACTCCTGCCTCCTCATCTGATTTAAACACTTTTGAGATCGGAATTTCTTGAAAGGAAAAAGGTCCTTCGAACATCGTGAGCAGAAAGCCTATGTTCGCGGGTACAATGACCGTAGTATCGGTCTTCAAAAGATTTTCTCCGAGCATAAACTTCAGCAGGTGTAATATGATTTATTCCGTTGTAACGTAACTCTGATCAAAAGTGTTTTTACTCTTCTGCTCTGGGCCTTGCTGTATTCTGATAAATAAGTTGTTTTTATGTTCGAATATATTGTTGATCAAGGTGATTTCCGAATTTCCGATCGTATAATGGGCTGATTTACACTTCCTTTCTTTCAAAGTGGTTTGCATAATAGCAATTTTTTTTTTTACCAAACATTACCTTATTCCTCGGGAAGTTGAACGGTTATTAAATCCGGACCGCATAAATTTTTACATCTCATCCGTTGGGTTGCATTAAATTGCTCCTATAAATGGCCCTTCTCCTTTTCTTATATCTTCCTCCTTTTAGTAGGGTTTTCTTCGATCATGTTGATCAAGGAATATTCTTTTGCATCCCAACACTTTGAAATTCGAGTTAGAACGTATTTTGCGAATCATAAAGTATTGAGTATTTTATCATCGATTAGGATATCTGTAGACGAAGAAATATTCGACCTTGAAGGCCAACATGGTGCATTGCTGACCATCCACGGCCCTAACAACCCCGTCGGCCCTTCGAAGAGTGAGCCATTATTTCTCCGGCACGGTTCTCATAATGGGGGACCTGTTGCCATAATGTCCGCTGAGGGTGTGGGATGGTGCAGATTTAATAAATGGGTTGGCGTTTGGACTGAGTTATTCGATCTCAAGCATCGAACTAGCCCTTCAATTTCCCCTTCCTATTATCAACCAACACCCAATATTCGCTATCCTTGTAAATCTTCCGAGTAAGGGCATCATCGATCAAAGAGGCCAGTAGTTCCCACTTGTCAAGCCTAAAGAAGAGCCTATTCGATTTCTTGGCTCGGGAGGTTGGATCAATTGGATATTTTTCGGGAATCACTAGACGTAATCGAGATGGATTGTGCCTGTCATGTAATAGGATCCGCGTTTCCTTCTTGTAGTTTGTAATAGGATCGAAACTTTTCTTTTGTGGCTTGTAATAGGATCGAGAAATAATTTTTGTATCATTTCACTTATACAGAAATCTCCATGAATAATACCTTATGATACCCTTGCTTTGTTTTATCTAATGTTCTTTGACCAGTGATTGTGTATGTGCTCCGGATATTGGTAAATTGGAATGAAGCCCTTGCTGTAGCCCAAACAGTTCCTTATTCATCGGGAATTTCAATGGTTGTTAAATCTTAATCGTTCACCTAACAAGTTATCCGCCATTGGATCCATCTCAACCCTTACTATAAAGCCGGCGTCATATTTTTGAAACTACCTTTCTCACTTTAGTGGCTCTTTATTTGTCCGATCATGGTGATCAAGATCATTATTCAATTAACTCAACTTTTTGAGCTCAGACTTCGAACAATCTTCGAGCGGAAGAAAAACTACTTTGAGCTCGCTTAGAATATCGCCAGGCAAATATATTCTCCATCTGGAAGGCCAATAAGCCAAATCCATGGAATCCGTATGTTACCGCATAGGTCTCCGATCAGGGGCCTGTTGCCACAATGCATTTAGGAAAACGTAGTGGGGGGAGGGGGTGTGACGGAAGATAAAGTTACCCGATAAACTGCGTGTTCGCCCCTTCGTCTTCGGAGGACCGCAAATAAAGTTAAAAGTGTTGGGTTTTTGTGGGTATAATTGTCAACTACAACGGTGCGGAATTTAAAATTTTTATACACCACATCCCAGGGTTCTTATTAGCACATATAAATAAGTATGAATTCATTTCAGCACAAAGTTACTAAAATGAAAACTTGGTAAAATTAAGATTTTACCTCACCACAGGCAAGGTGGTGGTTTCTCCGGTCTTCTTTTCGGATCACTAGAGCACCCCAAGTGTTGTGCCTCTAGAGAATAGTCCACACCGGCTGGATCTGCAATCACTTTAATCCTCAGGCTCAGAACTAGGAGAAAAGCAGCTCAGATTCAAGAGTTGGATTTGGATCCAACTCTAGATGTAGAACGGAAGAGGGAGAGAGATGCACGGCCCTTCTCAACCACGGTGGCGGCGGCGGCTTGGTGGTAGAAGTGGCGGCGGCTAGGGCTTCTTGGGAAAGGGGCGGCGGCTATGTGAGGGAGAGAAGATTAGGGTTTTGCTTTTTCCTTGCTTAGGTTTCTTAGGGTTTTGAATCTTGAAGACTCCTTTTTATAGGAGAGTTCAAACCCTATCCCTAATCTTATCTTTTAGCTAATGGGCTATCAGATAAGTCTGGCCCAATCCCTCTCTATTTAATTAGTCCTTTAATTAAATAGCCCAAGTCATTTAATTAACCACTTTAATTAAATGGCCCATTTATTTAATTAACACTTTAATTAAATAATCCAATAAATCTAATTAAAGATTTAATTTAATTAATTAGATAAATCTAATTAATTTCTCTCCAGGAATTATTCCTTTAATTCCTTATCTTGATTTAACTACTTTAAATCATTTCGTTCTGCCACTGACTATCACAGTTCCAGCTTTTGTGTGTGACCCTCTAGGTTCACCATCAATTGGCCGCAGGCTCACATTTCTGTGATTTAATTAATGAGCAATTAATTATTTAATTAATTGCTCCGATCAATTAAACTACTTTCAATTGACCACTCCAGAATTAATCTACCATCAATTCAGGAGTACCCACACCTCATGGTCGATGTCTAGCCACAAGCCCATGAGGCCCAACTTCAGGTGAATTGACTTCAGTGAACCTTAAACCTCTTATAAGTACCATGTACATACGGTCCTTCTAACGACTAATTTCCCGATCGAGACCTAGGGTGTGTGAATTGGTCGGCACCTCTAATCATCTCGATTCTGTACTTTCTAATTCAGGATAATACTTCCAGTGTGACTGCTAAATCTGGAAACCCCTTTCCAAATCCGTCACCGACCATGGCCATGGATTTCTCGGAATGTATGATCGAAGAATGTACAGGAAATTCCCTCATCCATTACAATGAGTCGGTAGATCCTATATTGATGCTAACCATCCGCGCATACGACTATACATACCCAACGTAGGCGCACAATGGACAGGCTATGTGCCCGGCTCCTAAATCAAAGTATGCACACCCGTATACCGAATTCGCCCTAGCACCTCAAGTCTAAGGACTAAATCGTACACTGTTATAAGTCTTGAGAGACATCCCACCACTGATATGCTTTTTAAGCACTTCCACAATGGGTCTCTCTGTTCGGGTCGTTCGATGCGTCCGATCCCCTATCGAACCACCTAGTCATATGCACTGACATTAACAATGTCTTGTTCATGAAACGACAACAAATTCACTTTTAGTGAATCATGCATAATCCTACAAGTCTTGACGATTCATTCGATACCCCGTCTCGATATGAATCTATGACTTGGAACATTTTTGAGATCACGACCTTTGAGACTGTTTCATGATTAATCGCACCCAATACTGAAGTGAATAATCCCGTAGTCATGAGTGATCTCAGGGTTTCAACCAATCGCTTAAATGTGTTCGCGAAAGATGAAGATGGCCATTTGTTTATATTATGAATTCTCAATAAAATAAACAGATCGTATTAATTGATAAATCAAAGATTCTTTCAAGATAAAATAATGTTCCTATTACAAGCTATTTTGTTGGCTTGCAGGGCACTATCCTATCAATCTCCCACTTGCCCTAAAGCCAATCACAAACGTTTCTAAGACCCATCCTTCCTAGATGCTCTTCAAACACCTTTTGCGATAATGGCTTAGTTAGTGGATCAGCTACGTTATCCTTTGAGTCGACACGCTCCATTTGAATGTCTCCTCTACCTATGATCTCCCTGATCACATGGTATTTCCTCAATACGTGTTTGGACTGGTGGTGTGATCTCGGCTCCTTCGCTTGAGCAATTGCCCCATTGTTGTCACAGAAGACTACTATGGGATTTGCAATGCTAGGTACCACATCCAGCTCTTGGATGAAGTTTCTCATCCAAACACTTTCCTTCGCTGCATCTGATGCGGCGATATATTCTGCTTCAGTGGTTGAGTCTGCAGTGGTCGACTGTTTGGAGCTCTTCCAACTCACCGCAGCGCCGTTGAGGTAAAATATATATCCAGAATTGGATTTAAAATCATCCACGTCAGACTGGAAACTCGAATCGGTGAATCCTTCGAGTTTCAATTCTCCACTCCCACCGTAGACCAAGAACATATCCTTAGTCCTTCTCAGGTACTTTAGGATAGCCTTTACGGCGGTCCAGTGTTCCTCCCCTGGATTTGACTGGTAGCGGCTCGTAACACTGAGAGCGTGAGCTACGTCAGGTCTAGTACATAACATTGCATACATTATGCTGCCAATGGCAGATGCATAAGGTATGAGAGACATTCTCTTTCTTTCTTCATCACTCGTAGGGCACATTGATTTAGAAAGATAGATTCCATGTCTCATCGGAAGCAATCCTTTCTTGGATTCTTCCATACTGAATTTCTTCAGTATAGTGTTAATGTACTGGGATTGGGAGAGACCTAACATCTTCTTCGATCTATCTCTGTAGATACGTATGCCTAGTACGTAAGATGCGTCTCCCATATCCTTCATGGAGAATTGCGTGGATAACCACGCTTTCGTCTGCGTCAACGTTCTGATATTGTCTCCGATCAACAGAATGTCATCGACATATAACACAATAAATTGTACCGAACTCCCATCGAATTTCTTGTACACACATGACTCATAAACGTTCTTGATGAAGCCATACCCCTTGACTGTCTCATCAAAACGTATGTTCCAGGTTCGGGACGCCTGTTTTAGGCCATAGATTGACATTTGAAGTTTGCAAACCTTATGCTCACTTCCTTTAGATGTAAAGCCTTTTGGCTGTTGCATATAAATTTCCCTATCAATGTCGCCATTGAGAAAGGCGGTCTTTACATCCATTTGCCATATCTCGTAGTCAAACCACGCGGCTATGGCTAATAGTATCCGAATGGATTTAGACATCGCTACTGGCGAGAAGGTTTCCTCATAGTCTATTCCAGGCCTTTGAGAATAACCTTTTGCCACAAGGCGAGCCTTATGAGTTAAAACCTCTCCATTCATTCCTAGCTTGCGCTTGAAGATCCACTTACAGCTTACAGGGATAGTTCCCTCAGGTGGATCAACCAAAGTCCATACTTTGTTGGAATGCATGGAATCCATTTCGGATTGCATGGCTTCCTGCCACGCACCCGAATCTATGTCTGACATAGCTTCTTCGTATGTCCTTGGATCAGTGTCCAATTGATCGTTTTCGTGAATAAAGCCATACCTTTCAGGCTCTCTACGAACTCGATCGGACCTACGAAGCACTGGTGTACTAGATGGTTCAACGGGTTCAGGATCAACTCCCACTGTTTGTGGGGATGGGTCCAGTTCCTGGACTTCATCAAGTTCTACGGATATCCCGCTTCTTTTAGTGAGGAAGTCATCCTCCAAGAAGTGGGCGTTCCTGGACACAAACATCTTTTGTTCCTTAGGTTCGTAGAACAGGTATCCAATGGATTCCTTTGGATACCCCACAAATTTGCACAAACTAGATCTACTATCTAGTTTATCTCCTTTCTTGTTTCTTACATAGGCAGGAGATCCCCATACTCGTAAATATGAGTATATGGGTGCTTTACCAAACCACTCTTGGTATGGCGTCGTCGGCACCGACTTTGAAGGTACAATGTTAAGTATCTTCGAAGCAGTTAATAGGGCCTGGCCCCAAAACGAAAAAGGAAGGTCAGCGAAGCTCATCATGGAACGAACCATGTCTAACAAAGTTCTGTTCCTTCTCTCAGACACACCATTCAACTGCGGTGTTCTAGGAGGAGTTCGCTGAGAGAGAATTCCATTCTCCACAAGATAATCGAGGAATTCTTGACTTAAGTATTCACCACCTCGATCCGACCGAAGTGCCTTGATACTATGTCCAAGTTGATTCTCAACTTCCATTCGAAACTCTTTGAATTTATCAAAAGCTTCGGACTTATACTTCATCAGGTATACATACCCATAACGACTAAAGTCGTCTGTGAAGGTTATGAAGTATGAGAATCCTCCTCTCGCACTGACACTCAGTGGTCCACAAACATCAGTATGGATTAAATCCAAGGTTTGTTTGGTTCGCTCCGGTTTCCCAGTAAAAGGCGTTTTGGTCATTTTTCCCTTGAGACAGGATTCGCAAGTTGGGAGATCATCTAGGTTCTTTATTTCAAGAGCCCTAGAGGAGACCAACTTTTGAATTCTACTCTTGGAAATATGTCCAAGCCTAGCGTGCCAAAGTTGTGGATTGTTTTCATCTTGTTTTCTTTTCTTTGATTGAATGTGCATGACATTAGAATTAGCAGGTTCTAAGGAATAAAGACCATCTATCAAAGTACCACAAGCATAAGTAAAACCACCTTTTATTATGCTAAAACTTCCATTAGAAATGGAAAAACAAAAACCATCATTGTCCAATAAAGGAATAGAAATAATGTTTTTGATGATTGTTGGTACGTACAAACAGTCTTTCAAAACCAAAGAAAAATTTCCTAGAACTAATTCAACGTCTCCTATGGCCTCTGCCGCAACCCTAGCTCCGTTTCCAAAGCGAAGGATTCTATCCCCGGGTTTAAGAGGCCTTACTGCTCCCATCACCTGCAAATCATTGCAGATATGAGAACCGGCTGCGGTGTCTAACACCCAAGATGCACAGTTAATAGAAATATTAACTTCAATAAAGAAAATACCTTTGACCACCTCTTTCAGGTAGTCTGGGCAGTTCCTTTTCCAGTACCCTGCTTTCTTGCAGTGGAAACATTCATCGTCTGGGCTTTTTCTTTTCTTCTCGACAACCTTCTTGGTTGTTTTAGAAGAGATTACGTTCTTCTTCTTTTTCTTGCCCTTCTTAGGCTTTGCAGCCTTGGGTTGCTCAGCAATCATGACAGACTTCTCCCTTTTCAGGGTAGATTCTGCCGTGACCAATAAATTGGTCAGTTCGTGTAGAGCGTGTGCTCTATCTTCCATGTTGTAGTTCAACACGAACTGATCAAATGAGCGCGGCAGAGTATGGAGGAGCAGGTCAGTGGATAGAGCAGCGTGCAGGTCTACCTCCAAGTTCTCCAGTTTTTCAACCAGATTAATGAAGCGCAAACAATGATCTTTCACACTTGAACCCTCAGCCATTCTCAGATTGAATAATTCTTTTGTAGTCTTGAACCTTTCGGTCCTAGACTTCTCTCCAAATAGCTCTCGGAGATGAAGAATTATGTCAACAGCATGCAACATCCTTGCATGCTGTTTCTGCAGCTCATTGGTCATTGATGCCAGCATAAGGCAACGAACCTGAATATCATCGTCGACCCACCTTTGATGGGTAGCTCATTCCTCTTCCGAAACCCCTTCCGGAAGTGCACCAGGCATGGGTGCATCGAGAATGTAACCCCTTTTCTCGGAGTCGAGGACTATCCTCAGATTTCTAAGCCAGTCGATAAAATTTGATCCGTTCAGTTTGTTAGAGTCAAGGATGATAGCTAATGGATTCTTAGACATTTTTGCAGATTGATCTACAAAAGTAAATGATAACGTTTAGCTGACTGATCTATATTAATACTTATAATTAACGATGTTGGACTTGTTATCGAAAAAGTTCTCCCACTATTTTCTCGAAACAATTACCCCTTTAATTGTTCGGGAAATCTAATCTCCTAGTAGGTCTTGACGTCCCAGCAGACATTAATTGCACCCACGACTCGTGGCCATACAATTAACTCCCCAGGTAGGTATACTTTTACCAATTGTGTTCCTCCACAACCTTCAAGCTATTTTGCCTCGGTCTTCGCACTTATCTAGCACTGCTACATCATAAGTGGTACTAATCGTTAAGTATAACCCATCAATCATGATGAGCAACTGGCCCGGTCGTGAAGTCCCCGTAACTAGTTATCGGTCGATAATCACATCCCGACCAGTCCCCACCCTTGTCTAGTTTAGTTAAAAACGAGAATCAAGGAATTTCGTGCATTGTCCCTTTCTTCGCCTAGGGTGCCAGACTCTGGATCACCTTCAACGATAAGTAGACAACATACACTAGTCCCTATTGATGGAAGGCTTGGATCCTTAAAACATCATTTTAAATGTACCCAATATGACTTAATATTATTTTCAAGAGGGGATTTTCGGGTTTAATAGTTTGAGGTAACTCTCCTCGAGATCTCACCGTTCCAGTTATGCATTATCTTTTATTTACGATCTAATTATAACTAGCGCGCATCACCATACAAGCTCAGATATAAATACGTAAATAAATACATACACACCTAGCATGCATGCTACCACAGTATGTTTTCGATCGGGAGCCTCCTATGCGGACCACCATCGAGCCAAAGACGATGGTCCTATCGGTCAATCTATTAGGTTTCAAAGAGACCTACTCTATTACACATTTTACCATGCATACATGGCCTTTAGTCTTCATGGGCTCCCACCTTGCTTGTAACGGGCCTCCATTCTAAACTAATAAAACAGTAAAAGCCCTATCTATTACAATGGCTCAAAGTGGCCCAAAACTTAAGGCTCGCAGGCCCAATAAAACCAACAAGATTAAAAATAACCAATCACATCTACCCTAAGGGTCAAGGCTCGGCGCGATCAAAAACCACGTAAACAATTTCACGTAGAGCAAGAAACAAGCAAAAATCCCTTTTTCTTATTTCTAACAATGTTTTAAAACAGCCTATAAAACATTTAGATTCTAGTTTTAAAACCCCTTCTAAAACAATCCCTAATCATCATTTTAAACCCCTTTAAAATGACCCTTTGATTCTCACTTTAAGTCCCCACTAATTATGATAAAATTGACTTTCCGGATTTACTAAACACCTTTAATGCACAAAACAGTTTCTGTTTTTCAAGTTTGAAAAATTGCAGTTCGGCCCCTGAATTTTTGAAAATTACACTTTGACCCCTCAACATTTGGAAATTACAAATCAGCCCCAAAATTTCCAGAATACGCAAATTGGACCAGAAAGCAGAAAATTAATAAAATTTCCAGAAACTTTTGTTTATTGCAAAACAGACCCCAGTTTTACGGAAAATAGCAAAAACACCCCTAACCTTTCGTAAATTGCAAAATGACCCAAAATTTGAAAAATTTCAGAATTTACAATTTGGTCCAGAATTGCATAAAAACAAAATTTCAATTTCTGTCCAGATTTATAAAAAATCGCAATTTGCAAACAAGCCCTCCAATTTTCGGAAATTACATTTTAGGCCCAAAAACCGAAAAGTGCAAAAATCCGAACACTCAATATATCATAACAAGCAAGAATCAAATACCAGAACACAGCAATCATATATAAAACACATAAATTGATGCGTTCATGCCTTATTTATATGCGCATAATAAGTTAGGCTCTGATACCACTGTTGGGTTTTTGTGGGTATAATTGTCAACTACAACGGTGCGGAATTTAAAATTTTTATACACCACATCCCAGGGTTCTTATTAGCACATATAAATAAGTATGAATTCATTTCAGCACAAAGTTACTAAAATGAAAACTTGGTAAAATTAAGATTTTACCTCACCACAGGCAAGGTGGTGGTTTCTCCGGTCTTCTTTTCGGATCACTAGAGCACCCCAAGTGTTGTGCCTCTAGAGAATAGTCCACACCGGCTGGATCTGCAATCACTTTAATCCTCAGGCTCAGAACTAGGAGAAAAGCAGCTCAGATTCAAGAGTTGGATTTGGATCCAACTCTAGATGTAGAACGGAAGAGGGAGAGAGATGCACGGCCCTTCTCAACCACGGTGGCGGCGGCGGCTTGGTGGTAGAAGTGGCGGCGGCTAGGGCTTCTTGGGAAAGGGGCGGCGGCTATGTGAGGGAGAGAAGATTAGGGTTTTGCTTTTTCCTTGCTTAGGTTTCTTAGGGTTTTGAATCTTGAAGACTCCTTTTTATAGGAGAGTTCAAACCCTATCCCTAATCTTATCTTTTAGCTAATGGGCTATCAGATAAGTCTGGCCCAATCCCTCTCTATTTAATTAGTCCTTTAATTAAATAGCCCAAGTCATTTAATTAACCACTTTAATTAAATGGCCCATTTATTTAATTAACACTTTAATTAAATAATCCAATAAATCTAATTAAAGATTTAATTTAATTAATTAGATAAATCTAATTAATTTCTCTCCAGGAATTATTCCTTTAATTCCTTATCTTGATTTAACTACTATAAATCATTTCGTTCTGCCACTGACTATCACAGTTCCAGCTTTTGTGTGTGACCCTCTAGGTTCACCATCAATTGGCCGCAGGCTCACATTTCTGTGATTTAATTAATGAGCAATTAATTATTTAATTAATTGCTCCGATCAATTAAACTACTTTCAATTGACCACTCCAGAATTAATCTACCATCAATTCAGGAGTACCCACACCTCATGGTCGATGTCTAGCCACAAGCCCATGAGGCCCAACTTCAGGTGAATTGACTTCAGTGAACCTTAAACCTCTTATAAGTACCATGTACATACGGTCCTTCTAACGACTAATTTCCCGATCGAGACCTAGGGTGTGTGAATTGGTCGGCACCTCTAATCATCTCGATTCTGTACTTTCTAATTCAGGATAATACTTCCAGTGTGACTGCTAAATCTGGAAACCCCTTTCCAAATCCGTCACCGACCATGGCCATGGATTTCTCGGAATGTATGATCGAAGAATGTACAGGAAATTCCCTCATCCATTACAATGAGTCGGTAGATCCTATATTGATGCTAACCATCCGCGCATACGACTATACATACCCAACGTAGGCGCACAATGGACAGGCTATGTGCCCGGCTCCTAAATCAAAGTATGCACACCCGTATACCGAATTCGCCCTAGCACCTCAAGTCTAAGGACTAAATCGTACACTGTTATAAGTCTTGAGAGACATCCCACCACCGATATGCTTTTTAAGCACTTCCACAATGGGTCTCTCTGTTCGGGTCGTTCGATGCGTCCGATCCCCTATCGAACCACCTAGTCATATGCACTGACATTAACAATGTCTTGTTCATGAAACGACAACAAATTCACTTTTAGTGAATCATGCATAATCCTACAAGTCTTGACGATTCATTCGATACCCCGTCTCGATATGAATCTATGACTTGGAACATTTTTGAGATCACGACCTTTGAGACTGTTTCATGATTAATCGCACCCAATACTGAAGTGAATAATCCCGTAGTCATGAGTGATCTCAGGGTTTCAACCAATCGCTTAAATGTGTTCGCGAAAGATGAAGATGGCTATTTGTTTATATTATGAATTCTCAATAAAATAAACAGATCGTATTAATTGATAAATCAAAGATTCTTTCAAGATAAAATAATGTTCCTATTACAAGCTATTTTGTTGGCTTGCAGGGCACTATCCTATCAAAAAGCCTGCAGGTCCAAAGGAGATTCCATGCTCGGAGCTGGGTTAGCTCGATCGATTGATAGGAGATGAAACCGAAAATTTTATAGGATTGCAGAATGCAAATAGGATCGGAATGTAATATATTAGCTTGTATCGTTCTCGAAGTGTAATTTTCTTGTTCTTTCTAATTTTTAGATCTTTGTAATGTACGCATTTTCTTTCTCGAAATGACTTAATAAATTTTTTGTCTTCTTCTTTGTTGGTTTATCGAATAACAGATAGATATATTCTTAACTTCGATAACCAGATCGAATTTGGGTACCTTAAATTGATACTTAGAATAATCAAACATCCCTTCTTGGGTGAATAAATAACGAGTAATCCAATGAATAATCGAAAATACCGATCTTTGGCAAAACAAATTTCTGAAGTTGACCTAATTCTTTAATTCGAACGAATCTTAACGAGGATATACCGTCGATAACAATACTTAATTGTTTATAATACCCACTTCTGTGCAAGTGACGGACTGGAGCCGAATGGGCCGAGCATGATTTTGCCAACCTAGTGTTCGAACGCGACTCCTCGACTATAGTAATGCCTTGATTTTTTTCCAACCAGTATTGAATTTTTTGAATGGTACGTCAAAAAGGTCGAAGTATTTAGACAAACTTTTTTATTCCGATGCTGACCTTTTAGATTGGTTAGCAAATAAGGACTTCTTGAGCGATTATTTCTCCTCTCAACCAAACAGGATCCTATTTCTCGGGAAATGTAACAGTCAGTACATTTATTGTTTAAATCATAACCGTCCGTGATCCGTTATCAGGACCGTTGGTTTTAATCCTTCGCTGTTATAAATAGCTCCGATATTTTCCGTCACATTCTTCACTCATCACTTGATGCCTCGTCCAATCCTCACAGGTCGAGCTTTCAATTCTCGCAAAATGATCCGTAACCCTTCTGAAATAAAAGAGTTCGAAATTAGGACTAGGACCCTATTTTTCGATCCTAATCCCTTTGATGTAGCCTCTTTCGCTTAGAATATCGACAGGCAAAAGAAATTGCGCCTAGAATACCGGTAGACAACCTACTGTTTTGGATTTAATTCATCTGAGACGGGTTAGAATTCCGGTCTTCTGGCGCTACCTCCGGTCGAGCAGTGGGTTAACTTCGGAGGAGTTCTTTAAATCTCGAGCACGGGCTTCTTCAAGGATTTTCTTGAAGTATAGTTCCTTCGAGATTGCTTGGAGTAATTCCGTCGGGGTAACTTCCCGCTGTTCTGGATCGGATCAGGGTGTAAATAATGATTGTGCACAACAATCATTATTTACAGATGAAGATCGATCAGAATGCCCGAAGATGTGCGACACATGGCGAGTGATTGTCACGAAGAATTTTTGCTGAGTTCTGCATCTGTTGCCATCGCCCGTGGATCGAGCATGCTTAGTCTAGTTCATAGGATTAGTAGTATATGAGCAATAGTACTATTCATTTCGAACTTGAATTTCACTATTGTACTTAAGACTTCATTTGTATTATGCTCGAAGAAATGAAATAAAATTTTGTCTTCTCGTTTTTATCGCGTATCTTTTTTTTTGAACTTTGTTGAATGCTTTCTTGACCTCATTGATCGAATAGTACATAAACGCTCTGATCGAACAAGATGAACTGGGATGATTGTTAAGTAACTTGTTTGATCATTTCGAAGTTGCCAAATCTGATCCTTGGAAAAATAAATTCCGATCGTGAGTGATTCGTGGAATTATTTCGAGATTATTAAACTTCAAAATCGGAAAAATAAATTCCGAGTATTAATAGGTTGTAACTCCAAAGACTCTCATAATCTATTGTCGTTACTTCGATAGGTCGATTGATATTTTTCTTTAGAATAACTGTTGACCAAATTGATCGGATTAACTCTGTATTGGTTAGTTGAGAAAGATATCTGTAAAACTTCTTCTTGTCCATTTATGTATCATCGTTCCACTTCTTGAAACGCCTCACATGGATAAATAATTTGCATCCTCGATGAATAAAGAATCGATTAATTTGGAAAATAAATCCAACAATGGAATAAAGGAATTGGTTAATTTGGAGAATAAATCCAACAATTTGAAGATCGAAAATTCACTCTATGGGTCTTAGCAACAGCTTTCACCCTTTATATTTATTTCGACCTAAGGGGCATATCAACGGCTTTCACCCTTAGTCGTTTTCATCGGTCATAGCAACAACTTTCACCTGAAGATCGAAAGTTCACTCTATGGGTCTTAGCAACAACTTTCACCCTTTATATTTATTTCGATCTAAGGGGCATAGCAACGGCTTTCACCCTTAGTCGTTTTTATCGGTCATAGCAACAACTTTCACCTGAAGATCGAAAGTTCACTCTATGGGTCTTAGCAACAGCTTTCACCCTTTATATTTATTTCGATCTAAGGGGCATAGCAACGGCTTTCGCCCTTAGTCATTTTTATCGGTCATAGCAACAACTTTCACCTGAAGATCGAAAGTTCACTCTATGGGTCTTAGCAACAGCTTTCTCCCTTTATATTTATTTCGATCTAAGGGGCATAGCAACGGCTTTCACCCTTAGTCGTTTTTATCGGTCATAGCAACAGCTTTCATCTGAGGGTCTTAGCAACAACTTTCACCCTTTTCATTCATTTCGATCTAAGGGGCATAGCAAAGGCTTTCACCCTTAGTCGTTTTGATCGGTCATAGCAACAACTTTCACTTGAGGGTCTTAGCAACAACTTTCACCCTTTTCATTTATTTCGATCTAAGGGGCATAGCAACGGCTTTCACCCTTAGTCGTTTTGATCGGTCTTAGCAACAACTTTCATCTGAGGGTCTTAGCAACAGCTTTCACCCTTTTCATTTATTTCGATCTAAGGGGCATAGCAACGGCTTTCACCCTTAGTCGTTTTGATCAATAGACATAAAGATTGGCCATAATAACTTCTCGAATATAACAAATTGATAATATTCTGGCGAATAAGTCTTCCATTGGATAGATAATCCTTTGCAATATAAGATAAGCGTAGACCAGGCGAGATAACAAGATGGCGGATATTCTAGAAATTTGTATATAGTTTTCATTGTCCATAATAACACACTTCCGAACCATGAAGATAAAATAGAGCTCGGCAGCAGTTTTCCCGATCTATCGAGAGCAATCTTCCCGACGGCAGTGTCTATAATTTTACAGTAGGAATCCCTCGGAATGATCGAATAAAGATTATAATGATAAAGACTATTGATATCTTTACTGACGTCGGTAGCTCCCTTATACGGTTGTAATCTAGTTGGAGCATCGTACGATCCTAATTTCGACCTCAAATCGGCGAGGGCTCCGTGGGTCGGAGCACTGTCTTGTGGAAGGATCGGCGGAACTTCTGGTTGCTGAGCCGCCCTAGATAGATTATCAGACTCATTGTTGACTGAATTCTGTACCCCTGCCGCATGGGAGGGTTCTCCTCGAATATATGTATTCCTCTTCGTAGTAGGCATTTTTCGATCTAACACCCAAATAAGGCCCCACGGTGGGCGCCAATTGATCTTACACAGTTTCGTGGTATGATCGATATCAATAATATAAATAATGTTAACGCTATAAAATAAGAGAAATATCAATGTATATGTATATTCCGAACGTTGAGATGTAGATTACAAGTATCGAGGATCCTATTTGAGCATTATAGGATGCCGTACAAGCTAGAGGGTGAAATACATATAAAATGGCTGAATCTATCTATCTATCCGAGCAGCTGCTTCGAGCGGAGTGCACCTGGGAAAACGTGTCTGTTGTCATAAATGCTTGGGGTATTTATAGCCGAGAATGAGGATCGGCCCATACGTCTGGGCCTGGGATCGGCCCAACAGTAACATTTGATCATGGGCTGCATCAAGTGGATCAAGTTATCTAGGCTTCATCTCGAGCTCGAGTTCGCATCTTCGGGGTCGAGATTCCGGTTCTTCGACCGTATATCAGTAATAGAAGGTGGAGTCCAAAATACCCACCATCAAACTTTATTACACTTTTTATGTAATTACCCTTAGTCTGAGTGGATAAAAATTCTGAACCACTGTAAATTAAATAATTCACGTAGCGCGAGCGTTTCTTCTTCCCCACCCTCAAGGCCTCGACACAGAAAAACATATTTTTAGAAGCTTAATCGCCTGAGTTCTTACCAACGCAACTGGATAATTTAAGTGTGCATATATATACAAAGAAAAATGTTGTTGGAGCTCCCACGCTTAACCAACTCTATGCGGTTGCCTTTCGATGCCGATCAAGCTTATCTTAACAGAAAATCATTCCTCGAAACCCTAAATCAACAAAGGTATGTATCCCATAGTGCATTTTCTTCTAATGATTTGAAGAATTCACTTCTATTTTGCGGAATTAAGGCTTATGTTTCTTTCTTGCTAGTCATGCGGCTTCGGTTGGAGAATCGGGGATAGCTCATAAGATTGTACATAAATGGGAAGAAGGTAATGAGTCTGTGTTTATCTAGGATTTTGTTAATGTATTATTGTTGTAGTTATTTAATATTTAAGCTTAGAACTAAAGAGGTATGAGTTTTGGGCTAGACCTGTGTTTTAGTTATGTATGTTTGTGTTCTTTGAATTGTGCAGCTTCTGTTGAGGTAAGGCAAGCTTACAAGCAATTTATTGCTGGGGTAGTTGAGTTGATGGGTGGCGAGGTGGTGTCCGAGGAGTTTCAAGAAGTGGCGCTCAAAGTATATAGGCTCTTTAGTGGGGCGGCTGATGCTGCTGATGAGGGTAACAAGACAATTTCTTCTAGAAAGTAAGGGGTGTTGGATATTTTTATAATAAGATTATGAAAAGTTCGAATTGATGTTTTAAAGTTGTGGAAAAGAATAGAAGATAATTCTAGGAAACACCCTAGGATCGCACTGGATCTGTCGCACTGGATCTGAAGCTAAAATTTGGTTGCATCATGCAATCATGACAAAACTTTAAGAAAATCTTGAAATATGTTCACAGCTTTATTAATTAATAGATGCTTCGGAAACGGAATTCTAGCTGTCTGTTTATAAGAAAACATCAATCTTGAGCTGCCCTAATAAATAACATTGACAGATATAACTGAACCCTGTTTCCATCCTCTAACTCGTGCAAAACAAAGCTTGGTTTTTTTGAAGCATATCTATATTGTTGCCGGTATTCTCTATGAGGAGCTGTTTTAAAAGGAAAATAATTTGTCTTCTTGGAGATTTTTCAACTATGTTTTTTGTGTTGTCTATTCATCAAGTCATTCTCATAGTCATGTAATGTTAACCTTTTTGTATTCAATGTCTGTATGTATTTTAGCCCCAGTTTGGTGAATTAACATACGTAAAATTTAAGTTATTAAATAATGACTGTAATAATACGTAATTCACTGAATGCTTTTTAGACTGAATGCATATCTTTATGAGGCTATTCATAGTGTAGTTTTCATGAAATTCAGGTTTGAGTTGCAAAAGCTAGTTGGTCATACTGTTACATTTGCAAACATGCTGAAAGTTGCATCACTGGTGGAGAGGCTTTCTGATTTGCAAAGGAATGAGCATGGCACTGGGTGTGCACCAGAATCTTTAAATGAAGGTAATGAGGATATTGAATTTGGGGCAGACCTTGTATTCCGACCACCTGCTCGTTTTCTTGTTGATATTTCTTTGGAGGAGGCAGAAATTTTGGTGGAGGAAACTAGCATACTGTCTTCTCATCGTGAGGGATATGTTGACTCTGCAAATTTCCAACCTTCTGTGAATGGTGCTAACTTTGACCTAGAATGGTTGCGGGATGCATGTGAGAGAATTTTAAGGGCTAGTACTTCACAGTTTCCTCGAGACGAACTAGCAATGACCATTTGCCAGATTCTCGATTCAGAGAAGCCTGGTGATGAGGTACACAAATGATATTGATGATGCTTTCGTTCTGTGCTGTGCTTTGTTCTCCGTATATATGTTTGACCAACTTCTTACTGCTTCTTGTTTTCGTACATAAGATAGCGGGCGACTTGCTAGATCTTGTTGGTGATAATTCTTTCGAAATCGTTCAAGACCTTGTCACGGTATGGATAATGATGGCTCATTAACTTTACTTTCAACGCTTTTTGTTCTTTGATCATGTTTCATATCAGCTGTTTTGAAGAAAAGAATGTGATTTTATATATTCTTCAATGCTTGCACTTCTACAGGTCTTCCATCTTGCACTGGGAGAGTTGCTCAACATTTAGGCCATTGGATCATTATGGGCCCTTACATAAGTGAAGGATAAATATTTGATCTGGGTGCCACAATGATCCAATGGTGGAATGTTACCGAGAGCAACACTCCCAGTGTAAGGTAGCTGTATTGCTACTTCACTAATAGTGGACTTAAGATCCTCTTGATAATAATCCAACATAGTACAATTTCATCCTACTATCCTAGTATCACAAAGATTACTTAGAATGATGGTGCGAGATATGATCCATATAGTTTGAGCTAGTATATGGATATTAAGAAGTCTCTGTGCATTGTTCTTTTCTGCAATCCTCTGAAATCTTGTTTTGGTTCTCTTTCTCTCTCAGCATAGAAAGGAACTTGTTGAAAGCATCCGTCATGGCCTGCTTGTTCTCAAATCTGATAAATCAGCTTCAAGCATGCAACCGCGCCTGCCTAGTTATGCTACTCAGGTATTAAAGTCTCTGCTTTTGGCATCTGTTAAGCTTTTCATCTTCACGAGTGGCTGGAATACTGATTTTTACACTTATAATGACTTAATTTTCTTATATATAGGTGACCATACAAACAGAGACTGAACGACAAATCGACAAACTTCGTCGCAAGGAGGAAAAAAAGCATAGGCGTGGAACAGATCATGGGCTTGCGAATGACCTTTGTGCTTTGACTTTTAGTTCCTTACTTCAAGCAAGTGAAAAGAAAAATCTACTAGATGATGTTGTAGGACATGGCGATGGGACTCAGTTGGCTGCTACCGCCCTTCCCCAGGGCACATTGAGGAAGCATTACAAGGGATACGAAGAAGTTACTGTTCCTCCTACACCAACTGCACCAATGAATCCTGGGGAGAAGCTGGTATGTTTACTATGTAATGCAGCATAGCTATAGGTTCCTATTCTGATATAAGTGAAAAGAAAATTGATTCAAGCTTGTCAGTGCTTTTCTTTGGTTCTATTTTCTTCTTTTCTTTTCCAACGCTTATCATTATTCTTTTTTCATAAACACACAAAGTATAGACATAATTCATATGTACATAAATGTATATATATTCGTAAATTAGTTTGAATATATGTAGGTGGTGTTTCTGAGTTGTATTTGTTTGTCATGTTATTTATATAAAGTACTATATCATATCCTGAATCACTTTTGAATGTGCATGTGCTTCTCATAATATGCCGGTGATGTATCTCCTATTCATGTACTATCAGAGATAAAGAAAAGGAAAAAAAACTAATACTTGCTTTTCATGTTACATCTTTATGCTCTCTTGTGAACACAGGTGCTTTGATTTATTCTCCATAAGGGATGATTACTTCGTTCTCTAAAAATTTGTGCCCATCTTATAGTTTGAGATAATTAATCTCTTTTCTCTTATCCAGAATATGATATATCATGTTACTGTGGTTTTCTTGGGTGTTTCATTGTCTTTCTTAAGTCGTCGAGTTGCCATGTATGGACAGATTGAAATAAAGGAGCTAGATGATTTGGCACAAGCTGCATTTCATGGTTACAAGTCTTTAAATCGAATACAGAGCAGGATATTCCAAACGACGTACTACAGTAATGAAAATATACTGGTGAATATATCATGTACTTTGCATTGGTTGTTCAGGACAATAGAACTTTTGATAGCTTGGAAATGATTTTCATTTGCTTGTAGGTTTGTGCTCCAACTGGCGCTGGGAAAACAAATATAGCGATGATTTCTATTCTACATGAGGTATGCACAACAACCATCCTTTCCTATGGTATCTCCTGTGCTATAAATACTTGCATGGCCATGGTGTAATGAATGATATTTTAGTCCTATAAAACTGCTTCACAATTACGAGGACAAAGGATAAGGACTAAAATTTACAATGATTTATAAAATAGAAAAGATGGTAGTAGATTGATGAGTTTTGTATTTCACTCCAGCGAGATGAAGGATAAAAGTGGTTTAGATTCTAAAAAAGGCTTCTCTATTGAGAAACAAATGAGGTATCATTGATGAAAAAGCGCAACCGTACCGTAGTATCTACATGTAAACATAACTGGAGCACTTTATAACTCAAAATGGCATGTTTAAGCTTTTCTTTTTTGCCTCTATGTAAGTTGGCTTTTGTAATTTAGGAATTTCCCGGGATGATCCAGTGCCTTATCTTCTCAACCTGCATGATGCATATTGATAAGTCACTTAAATAGAAGAGAAAACAACTGCCTGCATAAATGCTATTCAACAAATTACTCTTCACTTAATGTTCATCATTTACTTGACCTATCTCAAGTACTGTCATAGTATCTAATATCTTCATCCAAATTTGACGTCTTTGTGTGATGCTAGTGGAACAAACTATTTCTATTTTAATCATTGCATGATGAGATTGCTACCTGGAAACATTCCTTTTATTTATCAATTGATTTTTTTTGACAGGTTAAACAACACTTTAGAGATGGTTATTTGCATAAAGATGAATTCAAGATAGTTTATGTTGCTCCTATGAAGGTAATTCTTCCCCATATAACTAACTACACTATTCTTCTAATAATTGCTGATATTTGTTCGATTTTTCCAGGCATTAGCTGCAGAGGTCACATCAACCTTCAGCCATCGATTATCCCCATTAAATGTGACCGTGAAAGAACTTACTGGTGATATGCAACTCTCTAGAAATGAACTTGAAGAAACTCAGGTTATCTCGTCCATGTGACTGTTGGTTCAAGTCAATCATATTTTGCATTTGTAAAAATATATATTATTATTTTGCTGAAAATAATTTTCTGGTTGCCCTCTTAGCATATTGATACTCTTTCTTTTGGAATCAGATGATTGTAACAACTCCGGAGAAGTGGGATGTGATTACTCGTAAAAGTAGTGACATGTCCCTCTCTATGCTTGTGAAGCTCTTAATCATTGATGAAGTACATCTATTGAATGACGACAGGGGTCCTGTAATAGAAGCATTAGTAGCCCGTACTCTTCGTCAGGTATCACATGCTATGTTAATTGGACTATATAAATTGGATGTTGTTGATATTGTCTGCAAAGACTCATTTAATGCTTCCGTTTCTCCATGCAAATAAAAGATAATGTTGGCAGTTAGTGGGGAGATATTATTACACTTTCCTAAAGACATTCTGTGACCTGTAAAGTGTTTCGAGAATTTCGGAAGTACTAGTTATATTTTTGTATTAGGAGCTACAAGATGAGTAATGGAATCTTCTAGCTCTGAGCTTGTTTGTTGTTTTCTTGAATATTGCTGCTAAGCATAGTTACTACATAAAGTTGTATGCTTACATAAACAAATTAGATACTTTTACTTATCTGATTTTTTTTGAGGTTCTCTTGAGATCTTTGGATGCTGGGTGTTTGGAGTTCTTCCTAGTTCATTATCATCATTTATCCCATTCCTTGTTTAATTTCCACAAGTCTTACTCTTGCATAAATCCTCAAATATGTTAGTTAGAGATGGGAATTGGTCTGGAACAACTGATCCCCAGCTCCAGTAAATGGCATACATTGGACCATTCCTATCAAAGTTCAGTTTTCAATGAGTATCAATGAGAAACTTTTTTCATTCTGAGCTATCTTACTTGGTCCATCCTGAGTATGGACATGGAAGTGGATTCAAGTTTACTGAAATATATGTTGAATTTCTATACTACACCACAAAAATATTTCTTGGGTATGGCTTAGTTGGGATTAACACTGATGTTTCATGTTTTGCACAGGTTGAGTCTACACAAAGTATGATTCGCATTGTTGGTCTTTCAGCCACGCTACCCAATTATTTGGAGGTTCTGTGTTTCAGATTGCTTTAATTAATATTTGATAGAATTGCCATTTGATTAAATAAATAAGCAACTTGATTTAGTACTGGATTAATTTTCTACTCGATCTCTGAATTATATACTTTTGCTAATAACTAGGTTGCACAATTTCTGAGGGTGAATCCAGAAAAAGGTCTATTCTTCTTCGACTCAAGCTACCGCCCAGTACCTCTTGAGCAGCAGTATATTGGGATTTCTGAACATAACTTCTTAGCTCGTAATGAATTGATGCATGAAATTTGCTACAATAAGGTGGTTTATCTCCAGTGGTTGATTTGCAATGTGTTTGCAGGTAAATAAGTATATCATTAACATTGTACTCTTTGCCACAGGTTGTTGACTCATTAAGGCGAGGACACCAGGTTATGGTTTTCGTTCATTCACGAAAAGATACAGGAAAGACAGCTGACAAACTGGTAACACCCTCTGATTTTGTATAACTTAAATTCTTCGAAGTAGTTAAAGCTAGGATCTTGGACGTAGAAAGAAACAATCTGGAACACAATTTCTTTCTTTTGGTTTTAAGACATTATCTTATGATTTTCAAAAAAAGATATCAGAATAAAAAGCACCATATAATGAGACCTTTCATATGTTATGTTACACACAAAGGTGGACCTTATAATTTAAAAAAATGAATAAGTGAAGTGTGTGAAGGATGATTATTCTCATGCGCTCAAATGCACAACATACACATCATTTGGAAGAAGGTTGTAACGACTTTCATATTTTCGACTTTATAATCTCATTGCATGACATAATGTAGATAATTATCTCACAGATTGGTTCCACATTGTGACCTAAATGCATAGCATTTATTAGTTTAGTTGTCTTATAGATAGCTTCCACTTTATAACTTATAATGCTCAGGTTGAAATGGGCACAAGAAATGAGGACTTCGATCTTTTCACAAATGCTAATCATCCTCAGCAGGGACTTTTCAAGGCAGGGACCTTTTTTTTATTTTTTATTTTTTTTGTGACACCTTATTTTTGTTAATTGATTATTCCTATTCTCTCGATTCTTGCTATTCAGAAAGAAGTTTTGAAGTCTAGAAATAAGCAACTGGTCCAACTTTTTGACTATGCTCTTGGTATTCATCATGCTGGGATGTTACGTGCTGACAGAGGATTGACTGAAAGACTTTTCTCTGAGGGGCTTTTAAGGGTTTGCTGCTCATTTTTCAATTCATTGTTCTTATTATTTTCTTGGCATCTTCCTCTAACTTACATTTTCTTTGTTGCTAGGTACTTGTTTGCACAGCTACTTTGGCATGGGGAGTAAATCTTCCTGCTCACACTGTGGTGATTAAGGTTGTTCTCTTTAAAATTATCATGCTGATAGGTGTTTATCCTTGACTAACAATACTTTCCTAACTTACGTCATTTTAAAGAAGACATGTACTTCTACATGCAATGTGGGTAGATTGATTCTTTTTAGCACCCTAGTGCAATCCAACACCTTTTAATGTTCTCGGTTTCTTCTATTCTCTTGTTTGTTTTTCCATCCTCCCTCTCCGTCTCTTTCTGATTCTTGCAAAGAACTGCTGTTTTTTTTTTTTTCGTAATATGCTTGCCCAATGCCTTAAAAAATTAAGGCTTGTCAGTGATTGGGGAACTCAGTCAACATATCTCTCTCTCTCTCTCTCTCTCTCTCTCTCTCTCTCTCTCTCTCTCTCACACACACACACACACACTCACACACACACATGCACACAACCCACCCTCCTTTACCCCAAAATAGTTTTTGCTTTTATGTTGAAATGGAACACAATTTTTATGAATGTGCACTCCATGCCTTGGACAGATAGAAAGGGAGGGAATATAAGTAATTTAAGGACTATAACCGCTCTCTTTAGTGCCTTCTCTTAGTAGAATTCTATCGTATTACGTTTTTATAAACCTTCAATTGAATAGAACTTTGCCATTTCCTTTTTGGCTTGTCTTTGAAATGATGTTTCATTTCTTAAAAAAGTAACATACTTCACATACTGCACTTTGCTAAAAATGCATGATATGACCGAATAATTTAATCTCTATTTTTGAAGGTAAGGAGTTAGGACAAAGATATATAAATATTGTTTCCTTCAAATCTCATTTAAAACATTGTGTGACTAAAAGCATGGAAATCTTTTTGTGGATGTGGCCAGATATAGCACCTCAAATCGTAAACCTTATAAATTTCTTTTGCTTGATATTTTTGACCTTTATCAGCGGATATGGAAAGATACCAGATTGGTTCACAAAATTGATTAAATCGTATGAAACAAATTGAAGCTTTGGTTCCAGCAGAGCATTTTGGTTCAGATTCACCATTGCCCGTCAATTGACCTACCAAAGTCTGAACTCTTGGTTTTTAACTTTTTTACTTATTGACTTGCATATCTGTGTGTCTTAACTTAACACCTCTAATTTTCTCTTATTTTCATTTTTGTATCATCAATAATAGTGTATAATTTGTAATTTGTGTTAATCCTTCCAGCAGAACATGTTCTTCTCATTTTCTGCTCTGTGTAAATTGACAACAAAGAGAATTAGTGGGGAGTATTCCGCATGATGTATAATCAGCTAATCATTCTTCTATTTGTTAGGAGTTGCTTATTTTTACGAAGCATATCTTTTCATGCTCTTTTAGTGTTCAACATGTGTGCTATAGTAAAAGTTGTGCTGCCTAAAAACGTAAATGGATTGAGTAGTTCTCTGATTTTCATTTAAATTAAACTTTCACCCTTTGCACTAAACCAAATCAATTCGTCCCTTTGGTTAGAGATGACTTTATAACGTTTCAGATGTTGGTTTGTTTTTCAACCCTGTCATGGTTGTGTGTGTGGGTGTTCTTATTACAGGGAACACAAATATATGATCCGAAAGCTGGTGGGTGGCGAGATCTTGGAATGCTTGACGTCATGCAAGTAATAGTCAGCCTTAAGCTTGCCGCAATGTAAACTTTTGTCAAACATTTATTTTAACTTCAATGAAAATTTCCATCTATTAGATATTTGGGCGTGCTGGAAGACCCCAGTTTGATAAAAGTGGTGAAGGAATTATAATAACAAGTCATGACAAATTAGCCTACTATTTGCGGCTTTTGACAAGCCAACTTCCCATTGAGAGTCAGGTTAGTCCTAGCTAGTATTTTATCTCCTATATCTTGTGGTCTTTGATTATTAGAAGTACTGAAACATTATCTTGAAACTTTATGCCTGTGAAGCGCAAATCACTCATTTCCTCAAGATAAAGAAAATTAACTTAGTTTTTGTGTCAATGGAATTAAGATCTTGCAAATGCAGCATAAAATGAGGGTACTATATGAAGTGGACATAGACTGCTCCCTGCATTTGATCCACTTACGCACCCCCCCCCCACACACACACACAAAAAAAAAAATCAGTTGTGGCTCAGAGATATAATAAAACAATGATTGTATGCAATATCTTTGAAATAGATGGGCCTCTTCGACACTGGATGAAATCATGATCTAGTCAGAATAGTTTCATATCCTTGACTAATGTCTATATGGATGATGTATAGGAACTCTTAATGCCATTTTATGATAGAGTTTATGATGTTACAAGTGTGCTTTCTTAGTTCCTAGTTCTAGGATGATTTATATTATTAAAAAATTCAGGTGATCTTTATTTTTGCAAAAACCTTTTCAGTTAGTGATCAAATTATTAAAGATTCATCATACAATGAGTGTCCTCTCCTACCCATTTTCACTGTAAATAAAGAATGATAACAGATGTTCTTCTCTTCTCCCAGATAAAGTTTGGCAAACTAATCTATAATCTTGCCTAGCGGTGAGAACCATATAAATAAGTGTTCTTTCGCTTGCAATTTCAACCAAAAAAGTTTGTCATGGATGCACAATTATTCAAAGTATGTTCATCCGGTAACTCGGGGTTTTTCTTACCCTTAAAGCTTCAGAGGGAATTGAATGTTGTAATAATGTCGAAGAAAATCTATTAAGGATCTGCTTTGTTCTGGGTTGCTTGAAGTATAGATTAACATTCTCAAGCTTTTTTTACGGGTTAGTGGCATGATAATTGCTTTTCATTTAAAGGAAATTGGACCTTGAGTCTGTGATGACATCACTAACCTTTCACCTTTACGTGTTGGGATATGAGAGAGGACGTATTCAGTAATTAAGAATAACAAAAGTGGAGAGAGGATTAGGTTAATTAATGAGAAGCTCTCACATGAGCTTCAAAGGTCTTTCATGCACATATGAGCTTCAAAGGTTTGTCACATTTTAGTTATTTCTTTCACTCCAATAATTCATGTCATGAGTTGGTTTCTTGTTATTTTAAGATCCAGTGCATCTATACATTTTGTGAAACACAATGTGGTCTTGCTTTTGGGTCCTCTCATTAACCCTTGATTCCTTGAAAATTGATCATATTGCCAACTTAGGCTTTCATAAGTCCAAAACTTTTATTTGAATTCATAAATATAATTTTTTTGACTTCTTATTTAATCCCTGAATTTTATTTGGCAGTTTATCAACTCCTTGAAAGATAACCTTAATGCAGAGGTGGCATTGGGCACTGTAACAAATGTTAAGGAAGCTTGTGCGTGGCTCGGGTATACATATCTATTCATAAGAATGAAAATGAATCCTCTGGCATACGGTATTGGATGGGACGAGGTATATTTTCGGCTTTTCTTGTTATTATTATCAACATACTTTATGTGTTGCGTGATTATTTTCTCATTAAATACTTTGTTTATATCTGTTAGAGTTAGAGTTAGAGCATGAGTTAGAGTTTTAGCGTGTTAGGAGTATTAGGTTTAGGCTGGATATTTTGGTATTTATGGAGTCTTGTCTCTTTGTATAAAAACCCCTTCATGGTTCATTATTAATAACAACTTTACACTTTCTCCCTACATCTTTTCTCTTATAACATGGTATCAAGAGCTTAGGTTTTTGGTTACCTTGGGTTTTGAGGGAAAAAAAAAAAAGGAGTACACAAGATAGAGTGAACCCTAGCCGCCGCGGTGACCATCTAACTCATCGCCGCGGCGGCTGGCCAATCCAAGTAAGCCGCTGTCTTTTCGTTATTGTCCCACCACCATTAAAAGGAAAAAAAAAAGTTCTACCATCTTCTTAAACAAATCCATTTTTTCACCCACCCACTCAACTCAGATTTAAAGAAAAGAAAGGGGCGTCTCAAGCCCTAGTTCAAGTCACAACTAGCCCCGTCCACGCTCAGTTTTCGCAGCCATAATGGCTGCTTCAGAATCTGCCTAATAGATCTGCTCGTTTTCATCTTTCTTTTGCAATTATTTATGGTCCCATGGTTTCAGATTATTTCAACCCTCGCCCAATTCGGGGAGTAGTGCAAAGATGAGTAGTTGTCCTGGACTTCTGGTGGTTATATTTTTGGTTAGTTGCTCAGGGGGAGTAGTGAGTAATAATTATTTTTTGCTTTCTAGGTATTTTTCGTTGTTTGGTTTGTTGGGTTTTGGTTGGTGATATTGTTGTTGTTGATGGAAGTTGTTGCAAATGAATTGTTGCTTGGTAGTTTTTGGTAGTGTGGTCGTCGCGCACTATTTGTTGGACATTTGGTTGGAATCAAATTACGGTCCGAGGAAGCTACAGAGTGTTAGCGGATGTTATCCCCGGCGTCGCATTGATCCCCAAGATTGTCGGTTGTGTGGATCAAGTGATCCATTTGTTATGTTTTGATTGGTGGTTTGCCAATCGTTGTCATCGCGGTGTTCGCGGGTGTTAGTTTCGACGTTGAAATTGGTTATCAAGAGTTCTCCAATTCAATGCAGTTTGTTATCAAGTTCATCATCAATTGTCAACTATTGCTACAACCTTCACTTAGTTATTCTTATTTATGGTGTTTTATGTTTAGTTGTTATCGAGTGATTATCGTATTTGTAACAAGCTTAGAGCTACTAGCTCTAGCTTGAGGGGGAGTGTTAGAGTTAGAGTTAGAGCATGAGTTAGAGTTTTAGCGTGTTAGGAGTATTAGGTTTAGGCTGGGTATTTTGGTATTTATGGAGTCTTTATCTCTTTGTATAAGAACCCCTTCATGGTTCATTATTAATAACAACTTTACACTTTCTCCCTACATCTTCTCTTATAACAATATCGACCCTCTCTCTTTGGAGTCTTGCCTATTTCTCCCAAAGCAAAAGAAAAAAACGAAACAAAACCAAAGAAGCATGTCCCTGTTATTTGATCTCCTCTATCCCAAGAGTTGGTATATGTATTTGACAGAATGCAAGTTGTTGATTTCAGTTTAAACCATATAACAAACAACTCTAATTGTCGACTTGGTCTAATACAACATCTGTCTAACTCGTATTTGGTGGTGATGATGTGTATTCTGTGGAGATGGTGAGGGTGGTTGTTGAGGTGATGGTGTGTGTACTGTGAAGCTAACATTACCTTCCCCCAGTACTGATTTACTGCGGTTGTAAGCATGGAGTTGTGCTGTGATCATTTCATGTAGTTGTTGCTGCATAAGCTGATGGTCTTCTGGTTTGTTTCAAACTGATTTTGGAAATGAGATCTGATGCATGTTTTTGAATGACCCAACTTATTTCCACTCTATTTATATAGGTGAGCTAACCCCAGACATATTAGCATCATATGTTGTTAGCAAATAATGCAAGTTGATTAAAGTGGGGGCCACCACTCATTTAATTGTTACAACTTGTTGCAAGTTGCACAATTCAGTTGCAACAAAATTCTTCCGACTCTCAAAAGTAATGTCTCATGCATGAATTGGATTAAACAAATCAATTATCCTTGCAAGTAGGCAAACGGATTTGGCAGGAGATTGTCTCTTTGAAGGCCTATAAATAGGTGCTTCATTCAGCTCATTAGATACACCACCGAAAACCGAGAGCAGCCATCAAATTCATCTCTCCTCAGCAATTTCTTTCAAGCGTAGTTTAGGCAGAAATTTTGAGCACAAAATTTCAGAGTGTTTTCTTAAACTGTGAAAGATATTGTGTGAAAATTAAGTGAGTAATTTTCTTCGGTGAGTCGAGAGTTGTGAGTGTTTGTAAACACGGTGTAATTATCTCGCTTTATTGAAAGATCTGCAGCAGCCCGTGGATGTAGCCTATTTTGGGTGAACCACGTAAATTTTGTGTTCATTATTTTTGCTATTTCATTAAATCTGGTTGTGGTTTTTCCTAACATATGTGTCGTGGAATATTGTCATACTTATATAATCATAAAGGGTGCATTTTCCAAATCTTAAGCTTGATTGAGGGAATGCTACTCCAGCGTCAGTTGGTTTTGAATTTCTATTTAATATTAAAAATATCATGGCCTCTTTTTGTTCGTATCCTGCATATAGGGAATGCATGAGCCACATCGCATTGTCATTCTTATAGCAAGAGTAGGCACGTCTCGGAGCTACAATATATTGTAATATACTTAAGTTTGCTGTGAGTAGCTTTTTCTTTATTTCTCTCGGTCCCCCTTTCCGATTGATAAGATTGTGAAATATGACTGACAGGTTGTTGCAGATCCTTCATTGAGCCTAAAACAAAGAGCTCTGGTATCGGATGCTGCACGTGCTCTTGACAAGGCAAAGATGATGCGCTTTGATGAAAAAAGTGGGAACTTTTATTGTACTGAGCTTGGTCGCATTGCTAGCCACTTCTACATACAATATTCTAGTGTTGAAACTTATAATGAAATGTTGAGACGCCACATGAATGAGAGTGAGGTCAGTGATTACAATTAAAATCGCAAATTGCATAAATCATTATACTTTAATTCTTTAGTACTTTATGGTTTCTCATGTGGAATTATCTTTGCCATTGGGAGTTGTTTTTTTAACTCTTATTCTGCGACAATAACTTGTATTTCATCACAGTCATAACATTTTTAACCAGAAAATTATTAGGGATATATTAAATCAAAGTCTAACTTTCTACTAAGCTCATTGATTGATCTTTTCTTATAGGTGATTGATATGGTTGCCCATTCTTCTGAATTTGAAAATATTGTACTTCGAGAAGAGGAACAAAATGAGCTAGAAACATTGGCCCGCTCATGTCCTTTAGAAATTAAGGGTGGTCCATCAAATAAACATGGAAAAGTGTCTATTCTTATTCAGGTTAATTCAATTAATGCGTGATTTAATAAGTACTTACAAATAAATAAACATCTTACCTTCCGTTACTAAATATTTTTTTAATTTTTAATTTTTGCAGCTGTACATATCCAGGGGTTCAATTGATGCTTTTTCTCTAGTTTCTGATGCAGCATATATCAGTTCAAGCTTGGCTCGCATTATGCGGGCCTTATTTGAGATTTGTTTGCGTAGAGGGTGGAGTGAAATGACTTCCTTGATGTTGGATTACTGCAAGGCTGTGGATCGTCAAATTTGGCCACACCAACATCCACTCAGACAATTTGATAAAGAAATTCCATCAGAAGTTCGCCCAGAAAATTGTTATTTTCACAATTTTTGTGTAAATATGTTCTGAATTTTTGTAAGAATTCTTGTTCTGTTTCAGGTACTGAGGAAGCTTGAAGAAAGAGGTGCCGACTTGGATCGCCTATATGAGATACCGGAGAAGGAAATTGGAGGTTTGATTCGCTATGCACCTGGAGGAAAGGTAACTACTTCAGTTACTCTCTGCTATTTTAGGATTTCGATTCATTTCGTTCTTCGTTAACCTGGCACACATCTGACTTCTGCAGCTGGTCAAACAATACTTGGGATATTTTCCAATGGTCCAGTTATTTGCTAGAGTAAGTCCAATCACAAGAACTGTTTTAAAGGTTAGGTCAGGATATTACTATTTTCATTTTTGTTTTATCTTTCCAATATTTTGCAAATTTTCATAATAAACATAATTACCTCTTTTTGTTAGGTTGATTTGACCATTAAACCAGAATTTGTCTGGAAAGATCGGTTTCATGGTACTGCCCAGCGCTGGTGGATTTTAGTTGAGGTGCTGCCTTGCTACTTAATTTCTTGATTATTAAGAAAGATTAAAGGCCTAATGAGTTCTCAATCTTTGACATTTTCTTTAAAATTTATTTAAAGGGAATACTTTGAGAATCCTGCCATTTGTGACTTACATGTAATGCATGATGTGTTAGCGAACATTTTTTACTCGATTATCCTTTTGGTGAGCAATGTCGTAGTGCATATTCTGTTGTTTATGCAGTCAACCTAAATGCTGATTCCTAATGTGGTGAATTTCTGTAGTCGAGGCTATCCAATTTCAGATAGAATTTCATGTATGGTGCTCTAAAGACTTCCTAAATAATTAGGGTAGAGTATGATTAAAGCATTTTGAACAGTAATTTTAATTTAGTTAAAATCCTGAAGAAATATTCTATTATTTGAGTTTTCGGTAAAAAAGATTCTGCTAAGTTTTAAGTCTAAAATGTGTGCAACATATAGGGCAGTTTTCTAGTTTTGCAGCATGAATGATCTAGAAAGAAACAAGGATTTATCAAGTTTAGTACATGCTGATGGAGGAAAATGGAGTGTCTTTTTTTATGATGTGTGATATATGGTTTCATTTCCTCATTGGTTGACTGCATAACAGGCCGTTGGTAGTTCTCTTTTATATTAGTTCCCATGTATGTTCTCTTAACGTCTATATGTTACTTATCTATGCATAATTTCAGTTTATCATACTTATCTTTGTGCATTTTCTTACACCTAATAACTATAGCCATCGATTTTTTCAATCTTTCTTTGAGTTAAGAAATTGCGTCGTATTTGTTAATGGTGACTTGCTAATGTCATCATGCTCTATGCTTTCTGACATGTTGGTCTAATGACTGATAGTTTACTTTACTAGGATTCTGAGAATGACCATATATACCACTCAGAACTTTTCACATTAACGAAGAAGATGGCCAAAGGGGAGCCTCAGAAGCTATCATTCACTATTCCGATATTTGAGCCACATCCTCCTCAGTACTTCATTCGTGCGATTTCAGATTCTTGGCTGCATTCAGATGCTTTCTACAGTATATCGTTTCAGAATCTTGCGCTTCCAGAGGTCTGGTTATAGAATACTTATATTTTCTTTTGAATGTGAAAGATTTACCACGATCTCGTAATAACAAAACGTCATCTTTCTTCAGGCATGCACAACTCATACTGAACTCCTTGATCTGAAACCGCTTCCTGTGACTGCACTTCGAAACGGAACTTATGAAGCATTGTTTAAATTTACCCACTTTAACCCCATACAGACACAGGTATAGATAAAATTTGCTCTATGTTATCCCTTCAATTTTTTTCCTAATTTTCTTTTCTTTGTTTATTCCGAAGATTTGACTCTATTGTGGATTTGCCTAGTTTGTTGCTTCTGACTTGACATTTCGGTTAATATTGGCAGGCTTTTCATGTGCTGTATCATACCGATCAAAATGTTCTTTTAGGAGCTCCAACAGGAAGTGGGAAAACCATATCGGCTGAGCTTGCCATGTTCCATCTATTTAACTCTCAGCCTGATATGAAGGTATTTCCTCCCTCTCAGTTCCCCCTCTCTCATTCTGTATTTTCCTATATTTACTCTCTTATAATAGTTTTTCAAAGTTCTCTTTGGTGATTTCATGTGTCTTGTACTAAATTTTGATAGTTAGGCATCCCTTAAGCTACAAAGGTAGAATAGGACATTAAACCCAGTAAGGTTCTCAACAATCATCAAATCTGACTCGGAATGTTAAATCTATCATCACTAGAGTTTTTTAATTTTAAACATTTGTGCTTTATATACCTATATTATATCGATTATTTCCCTTTCATTGGGATGCATAAGTTGAAAACATACTTTCCAACCATTGTTGTCCTAAAACTTTAATTCTTCCATTTAACTCGTGAGGTTTTCCTACTCTAGGGCAAATGTTGTTACTCTATCCTTTTGGGGCTTGAGAAATCAAGTCGAAGATCAGATACTTAGGCTTATTATGGATGTAGTTTGGTTGGGTCCATCTCAGTTTGGTTTTAAAAAGTGGTTTGGGAGTTTTTGGCAAAACTTTAAAACTTGATTTGGATAATGGTATGGAATATTGAGATATTATTGAATAATAGTTAGTGGGTTTTGAAAATATGAGATATGATTTGGATTGAGGTTTGGTTGTTGGGGTTTGGAGGAGAAAAGTAGGTGGTAAATGTCAAATCAGTAACTTTTATATGTGTGAAAAAAGAGATGACAAATGTCAAAATCAATAACTTTGTAGGTCTCAAGTACGGTTGTTTAGGTTTCGGTTTGGGATGGAAACTGGGTTTGGACTGAGATCTCTTCAAACTCTTTACCTAATGGCATTTGGCTCGGATTGAGTGAGACCCAGCAACTGCTTCCATACAGAGCCTTATGGTTTTGTTTTTAGAAGAACGATTCCAATTTCTAATAAGTCCCATGATGAATTTGGTTGATGAATGGGAGTGAAGGTATGTATCTGATTGGTACTTTGATGTTGCAATAATTAATGAACTTATAGTTTTGGCTTGTAAAAGCTTTAGTGCTTGATTCATTCTGGATGTAATACAATCTCTGAAGTAGTATACTACTAAATATATAGTAGCTCAGCATCTATATATATTGGTAGCCAATTCCCTGCCTACATCTCCTTGGTTTCCACTGGGTCACTTCATCTTTGTGTGAAGACCCCCTTTTTCACCGTAAGCTAACCGCTCATAGGTCGATGATGATTATGGTTCACCTGTGGGTCTGAATTTTTCAAAGCAGGGTTTATTGCTTTCCTGAATTTCCTGAGACATTTCGCTTCGTGCACCAACCTTTCTTGCTCTTATAGGCTGGTTAATACTGCAGATTTTGGTGGACTAACTCTTGGAATAAAAGATCTTTTATTTATCATATTTGATGATATCCAACTTGGGATTGTATTATAATATAAGTTTGTTATACCTCAAGACTTGTGCACTTTATCTTCTCTGCGGATGGGGGTTCAAACAATACAGTACTGTTTTAAGCATGATTCAAGCTATACTCCTGGAGGGTTCATCATGGAAGAAAAACTATCTTTGTGCCTTGTCTGACCTTTTATGGTCTTTGTCATGAATTAATTAACTTTACATAATGTTAAACACCGATTTTTGGTGTATTTATTTAACACACTGTTGGTCTTTCTTGTGAAGATATTAGTGATTTAGTTGTTGCACCAATGCAGGTTATTTATATAGCACCTTTAAAGGCTATTGTCCGGGAAAGAATGAATGATTGGAAGAAGCGTCTTGTTTCCCAGCTTGGAAAGAAAATGGTGCGACATAATTGTTAATTTTCATATATGCACAACTATGCAAAGGAGAACTAATATAAAGTGACTTCATTATCAGGTAGAAATGACTGGGGATTATACGCCAGATTTTGAAGCTCTATTAGCAGCCGATATCATAATTTCTACTCCAGAGAAGTGGGATGGTATTAGTCGTAACTGGCACACTCGAGGCTATGTTAAAAAGGTGGAGTATATTTATTCCGTCAATACTTTAGTTGAAAATAAGTTTGTTTTTATTTTATTTTGCTTGTTTAATAGTTCATTACTGAAGACATATGTCTGCATTTGGATTTTGAGTTCACGATTGTGCTATGGGTCTGAATTCTGAACGTCTATTTTTTTCTTTGTTCTTTTTTGACTCTATCTCGGTGGACAAATGATTTTTATTTTTCATTTATGCAAAACCTCATCGCATAATCATGTTATAATTTTTTTTTAAGTCGAAGTTTTCAGGTTCTGTTATGAATCTGAACTCGTCCTTGATTAACTTTTACACAATATATCTCTAGGTTGGGCTAATGATATTGGATGAGATTCACTTACTGGGTGCTGATCGTGGACCCATATTGGAGGTATGCACTCGAAATTACTTGGATGTACATGATATAACTTTCCTTACATATTGCAATTTGTGTACAGTTGAACATACATTGAGGCCTTAACTTGCATGTTTGATTTTTTAGAAGAGATATCCTTTAAATCCATCTCTTGCAGTATCTTTGAACTTGGGATTATAAGGCAGGTTAAAAGATTCATGGATTATATTAACTAGGAAGTACATATATAATGTAAAATGTCATGCCCTTGGATGAGGAAAAACTATATAAATGCGCGTCTCAACAATGCAACTTATATTTTATTCATCAGTGTGTTAAGTCAGGTGACTGGAGAATTTTAGAGGTCTTGAGTTAATGTATGTTGAACAAAATTAGGAGATAGTTAATCAAATTTTAATTTCTCCAATCTGTTGCACTTGCACTAAAGCTTAAGGCTCAATTCTTCTGTTGCTCGCCCATAAAGATATAAAGACATCCACAATCAATAAATATGCACCTTTAATGTTTGCTAGAGACTCTCAAATTTGCTATCCACAATTTTGCTTTTACTATTTCTAATGTCAAAATTGTATTTTATTCTCCATAAAATAATCAATCTTATATATAGATAACTTAGGAGTATTTATAGAAGAAAGTAAAACATTCCTAATTTAAATAGAACTCCAACTCTCCTAACTCCAACACTCCTACTCAAGTTATAACTCTAATACTCTAAACAATATTCTTCTAATTATGCTTGTTAATTCTACTAACATCCCCCTCAAATTGATGCTGGTTTATCAAGAAGCATCAATTTGTCAACCAAAAACTGATGTCGAGCCTTGATGAAAATATCAGCAATTTGGTATTCAGTAGAAATGTGTGGAACCGTAATCTCTCGGCGAACAAAAGCTTCCTGAATGAAATGGCAATCCACTTCAATATGTTGGTGTGTTCATGAAAAACTGGATTGACAGTAATATGAATAGCACCTGTATTATCAGCATGAAGAGGGGTAGGAGTAAGTTGTAGAATACCTGAAAAGAAAGACAGTGTTGGGGGAATATTGAATTCTCAATAATAATCCATATGTTGTGTTACAAAGACAAATTAGGAGTATTTATAAAAGAAAGTAAAACATTCCTAAATAGGACTCCAACACTCCAACTCAATCTATATCACTAGTACTCCAATAACTCTCTAACACTCCCCCTCAAGCTAGAGCATACTGTGCTCTAAGCTTGCAACAAAAATGTTGAAACACAAAAACAACAAACAAAAAACTAATAACGATAACGAATTGACTGATGTAGCAATTGTTAACCATCAATCGCGGAAAGTCCGTAAATCCCACTTATCCAAGTGTTCCACAAAATCAACCCAATTTATGGATCCCACTCTCCCGATTGTACCCATCGAAACCAACCCATGTAGATCCCGCTCTCCCGAGTGTATCCACGCAACCACCCAATGCATGAATCCCACTCGCCCGAATGTATTCATCGAAACCACCCCAATTATGAAACCCATTTCACCAAGTGTATCATCAAAATCACCAAACAATGACAACCAAAAGCCACAACTTCGAACAACTCCAATCAATACCATCCCCGAAAAACTCAAACCAAAATTCGATTCAAACAACCCATAGTGATGGATGACGAGTGGTTTCTGGATGACGACAGCGGAAAACAAGAAAAGACGAAGGCAATAAGGAAGACATGACAATAAAAAACAATAATAAACTTTTAGCGTAGTTTGGGGGTCGTGGCGGCTTATTAAGAGTCGAGCCGCCGCGGCCAGGATTTCACTCACTCTCAAATCCTAGATCGATACCCGCTCTGATACCATGTTGAAAGAATCGAAAGAATGAAAACATTAGATTTAGGAGAATGTGTTAGTCAATTTAATGACTAACTAGCTTATATTTACACTAGAAGACATAAGCCATCCTATTACATTGACAATAATACTCTAAATAGAATCCTAATACTATTATAACTCTCAACATTGCACAGATTAGGGTTTGATGGTGGCGGCAGCGTGGATTAGGGTTAGTTTTTTTTTCTTTCTTCGAAAGGTTATGTTCTGGAAAAAAAAAATTTCAGGCTCTAGATAACATGTAAAGAAAGACAAACTTGGGGGAAGATTGAATTCTCATTAATAATCAATATGTTGTGTTACAAAGACAAATTAGGAATATTTATGGAAGAAAGTAAAACATTCCTAATTCAATTAGGACTCTAACACTCCTACTCAATCTATAACACTAATACTCCAATAACTCCTAACAATACCAAGTTCGCCGAGCAACCCTCGAAGCCATAAAATTTCAGAACATGCAGAGGACATCGCCCAGTATTCAAACTCGGTGGATGACCTTGACACACGAGATTGTTTCTTACTCTTCCAAGAAATGAGAGCAACCAGTAACATAAACGACGAGTATGAACACAACTTGCTGAATCATCATTGTACCCCTTTAACTGTAAAGAATTTCCCTGAAGGAAAAATAAGCCACGTCCAGATGTCCCTTTAATATATCGATGAAGGCGTCAAACAGAGGCCAAATGGGTTTGATTTGGAGCCTGCATAAATTGGTTGACCTGCTGAACAGAAAAAGAGATATCAGGACAAGTAATTGTCAAATAATTCAAACTACCCACCAACTGTCGATACATTGAAGGATCAAGTAAAGGATCACCACCAACTTGATGTAACTTTAGATTTCCTCCATAGGCGTAAGTACCGAATTACAGTTCTGAAGGCCCACTAAAGAAAGTAGTTCTTGGGTATACTTATGTTGATGTAAAAGTGTGAAATTTGGGCAATATTGAACCTCACATCATCTTGACAGTAATGAACCCACGAAGATTGTTGATCATATGAGGCTCAACAGAGCTGAGTAGCCATGAAGCAAGTTTGACAACCTTGGCTTCCCATGAACTAAGCTCCTTGAGATCAGTTGGTGCCGTAGAAGACCCATCCAAATGATCCCATCCCATAACTCCTTTCCTTTCACAAACATTCTGAACTGAAATTACCAAGTAGCATAGTTCTTGCCATTAAAGCAAATAGAATTTTCTCCAGACATAATAACCGAAAAAAAATTGTCTATAGTCACACACCTAAACCAGAAATGGGCAAAAGCCACAAAGAAACCAAAAAACCAAGAAATCTTAAAACCAAGAAACCAAGAACCCTAAAATTTCAGCCAAGTCCGAGAAAAAAATCTCACTAAAATACCTTGAAACCAAGAACCCTAAAAAAAATCTCAGTAAAAAACTTATGGCTCTGGTACCATGTCAAAATTATATTTTATTATCCATAAAAATAATCAATCTTATACATAGACAACTTAGGAGTATTTATAGAAGAAAGTAAAACATTCATAATTTAAATAGAACTCCAACAGTCCTACTCAAGTTAAATCTCTAATACTCTAAACAATATTATTCTAATTATGCTTATTAATTCCGCTAACATCTAAAACCCCAGAACTTTATGTTAGATAAACCCTTAATTACATTGTGCCAAACAAAAAGTTATTTGTATATATATGTTAAATAGTTATTCGTTCGCCCTTCTTTTTGTTTTACTTTGAAAACTTCTCTAGTCAAGCACATGCTTCAGTCTATAGATTAGCAGCAGTTTGATCAATATTTTGTTTTTGTAGGTTATTATATCCCGAATGAGATATATATCATCACAGACAGAGCGTTCGGTTCGGTTTGTTGGTCTGTCAACGGCATTGGCAAATGCACAGTAAGTTATTCTTTCTTCAACTTTTTGTTAATTTTGGTTTATTCCTTTGCGTAGTTACTTAATCTCTTAGTATCCATCATACAATGGGACATTGTTTAGCAAGTTCTTTGAGTGACCTTCCAGTACCAACACTTCTGTTAAACAACTAACATGATACAGCTATAGTAAATTCACGGCATGGGTCAGTTAATCTGTTTCAGTTTATTTTCGACATGCCTGTCAATTTTTAAAAACCTTGGTATGATTGAATAACAATTGTGTCTTTATAGCTCTTCAGGACTACTTACGCTGCAATGAGTTGACACGCCTCAATTCCATAGTCTTCCTATAAATTAGAAAGAACTTTACAAGGGAGAGTGTCTAACTGTTCTTTGGCGAAAGCCGTTAGAATATATTGTGGGATATGCTTTTTTATTGTCTCTATTCTTCACATGTTTGGAATTATGACATTCTTGAAAACCGTCCGCTATTATGGCTAAATGCATTTTCGCTATTTTTTAAGAAAAATTATATCTCTGCTCTACTTATGTCCCTCTAATATCATTTACAACACGATCCAATAAACATTAAGCTTATTCTCCTTTCTCTTTTTACTATTTTAAGTCGGTATCAGAGCTACCCATCCAGTGTGAAATGTACATCTGAAATTAAGATTGGTATCAGCCCAAAACCCTAACCATGAGCACAATACTATGGAAGATCCCCTTTTTAGTCACTTTGATATTAATTATTCCCTTTGATGTTGATACAGTGACTTGGCTGATTGGCTGGGTGTTCAAGAAAATGGTCTCTTCAATTTTAAGCCAAGTGTTAGGCCTGTTCCTCTTGAAGTTCATATACAGGCAAGTGTTACTTCTTAATCTCATAGTTTTGACCTTCTTATTGTTCCTATATTAAATCTACTTTCTGAAACTACTTTGTTATCCCAAATATAGCTGTTATATGTTGAAGATATCTCTGGTGCTACAGTATCAGTTTAGTGTTAATTGTGTTCTCATTACTGTTTTTAGAAGTTAGCTATTAATAACTTGACTTTCTTGATGACATTAGCAATAGGTTTAACCCATCTTTTTCTTATTTAAACTTTAATCTTATGCTGGGTTTCACATTTCTATTGTGGAGTTTTGCGTGAGAATTATATGTTATGTATTTGTGCATCTTTCACTTTACAGACCATAGTTTCCAAGAATCTTAATATGAAACATTGTGTATTTTAAGATTGGAAATTATTAACCCCACACATACATGTATGGAAGTAAATTTACCTGAAAATTCAGAAAAGGAAATGGGGATGTGCGATTAATCAGGGTCCAAAGGTTACACCCTGCTCCAAGACCTGTGAAACCCCGCTTCCATCGCCTTCATTTTTTTTTAAAAAGATCTGATTTAATAGTTGCTCGTTCTCATTAAGTTTTTAGTGGAGTTGGTTATGATCAATATTTTGACGTCATTTATCCTTTATTGAGTGCTCTTAATATTGATAGATGCTGTGATAACTATTTTTTTTTCATTAGGTATACTTGCTCATTTTTATTTCATGTTTGATGCTTGCTCATTTTTATCCTCAGGGATATCCTGGAAAATATTATTGCCCAAGAATGAATAGCATGAACAAGCCTTCATATGCTGCTATATGTACCCATTCACCCACAAAACCAGTTCTTATATTTGTTTCATCGCGTCGTCAGACTAGACTTACTGCATTGGACCTCATTCAGGTATTTGTTGTGAATTTATAGTATGGAATATCTTCATTCATTTACTCAATTTCATTTTTTCCCATAATATCAAACTTTCTCCTCTCATGAACTCAATTTCCTTTTATTTTTTCCATAATCAAAGTTTGCAGCATCAGATGAGTACCCACGACAGTTCTTGTCTATTGCTGAGGATGCACTTCAGATGATACTTTCCCAAGTAACTGATCAGAATCTTAGACACACTCTGCAATTTGGTATTGGGTTGCATCACGCAGGGTTGAACGATAAGGACAGGTCTTTTGTTGAGGAACTTTTCGCAAACAACAAGATTCAGGCAATTATTTTCTCCAGCTCTGTTTATATGATTTGGAAATAAGTATCTGAAAAGTATTGTTGTCCATATATTGTTTTCTTCTTTATTTTAGGGTGACAGTGTGTTGTCTCTACATATCCTTTCAGGTATTGGTCTGCACCAGTACATTAGCATGGGGTGTGAACCTTCCAGCTCATTTGGTTATTATAAAGGTCAGTTGAAGTTGTGAACACTTTGTCGCATTTGCATTCTTCCTGCATATATGATTGAGAACTGAATTTCTATCACTTATATATCCTTTTGATCTTTTCGCCCTCACCCTAACTCTCTTATTTTTTCCCTCACTGAATTAATGGAATATTTGGCCAGTATAAGTTATTAAAGAAACTATCGACCAAATAAGTGAATCATGATAACCATGGATCACATGGATCAAAGAGCATAGAATGTCAGAGTCCATAGGCATCGTATTGGCCCGGTTTCGCTTGATTTTAAATCTAGAAATATTGGTTTGGGTCGTTTTAGCGGACCTTTGAAATGAAATTTGGATTGAGTTATGGGTTTGGATGTTGGGGGATAATACGGTGGTAGGTGAAAAATCATTGAGTTTATAGCATTTTGTAGAGTTTGAGATATGACATTATAATGAGTAAATGTTGTGTAGGTTTGAGCGGTTTGGAGGATTTTATTAATAATCAAGTTGATTACCATACATAATTCCACCTATTTGGTTCTACATTCCTTGGACTTATTTTATATACTCACTTAGATATAAAGACAATTATATCTCTACTAAGAGTTTTTCAAATTGAATTAATTGATGATTACAATTATTCAGTATATGAGTCTACATGCAAACACATGCTCCATCCTGCCCATATTTGATGCCTAATATTTTTTCTGAAGATTATTAGATTACATTGACGTTATTAAACTAAGGTAAATATTATATTTTTTATTATTCAACTAGGTAAAAACTTTTTTTTTTCTTTTTTTTTTGTCTTTCTGGGAAACAGGGAACAGAATATTTTGATGCAAAAGCAAAGAGATATGTAGATTTTCCAATTACAGATATTTTACAGATGATGGGTAGAGCAGGACGTCCACAGTATGATCAGCATGGGAAAGCTGTTATTCTTGTTCATGAACCAAAAAAGAGCTTCTACAAAAAGGTTTGGAAATAGAATAGATTGTATGTACTATGTATATTATTGCAAGACTTCTAAACTAAATTAATTGTTTCACTTTTATTTTCGCAGTTTCTGTATGAACCATTTCCAGTTGAAAGCAGCCTGAAAGAACAATTGCATGATCACATTAATGCGGAGATAGTTTCTGGAACAATTGGTCATAAAGAGGATGCAGTACACTATCTAACCTGGACATATTTGTTCCGCAGATTGGTATGCTTGTGCTAATATCAATATTTGAATATTGATAATTTCCAAGTTTGGGACTACTCTTTCTGTTATCATCCATTCAATTGTCAACTTTCTGTCAGGAGATATACCTTGAAAAATTGTCGTCTATAGGTGTCAGCACATTAACTAGCCCTTACGGTAGATGGACTATGTATCTTATTATCTGATATGTAGCCTTAGACGATGTCATGTAGAAATGTTGGTTTTAGATGCATTATTTTGAGATAATGAACGCATTAAACTGTATGAACATGATTAAGCTTCAGAAATTTATGTATATTTTTTTCTGTGTTTGGTAATCTTCTGGCTGGAAATTATGATACCTCTTTGAATAAAATGTAATGTAAGACGTGACGCTAAAATGTGGTATGTTGTCAGTTCATAATTGTCGATGTAAGTCTATTTGGTTGACTATTTTTCTTATCCTCATGGGGCTGATGATCATGGGTACTTAAAATAAATCAATAGTTAATTTATTTCAAATACCCCTTCCCTTTTTTTTAACAATTGTAGTTATTTTAACAGGTTGTTAATCCAGCTTACTATGGCTTAGAGGAGACAGATCCAGGAACTCTAAGTTCTTACTTGTCAAGGTGACTTAGATTGTAATGTTGATGTGCTTATGTTGGAATGTGGCTAATGGTACGTCTCATTTTATGTATTCTTGTTAACAGCTTAGTGCTCAGCACATTCGAGGATCTTGAAGACAGTGGTTGCATTAAGATTGACGAAGATAGGGTGGAGCCAATGATTTTGGGTTCAATAGCATCTCAGTATTATCTAAAATACACTACTGTATCAATGTTTGCTTCAAATATTGAAGCAGACACGTCGCTTGAAGTTAGTTAAATTTCAAAGAGCAAATCAATGCAACTCTATTCCTTGCTTAATGCGTTTTTGATTCAGTACTAATATTATTTTATGCTTCAGGTTTTCCTCCACATATTATCTGGTGCTTCCGAATATGATGAGCTTCCTGTACGGCATAATGAAGTAAGTTTCTACTTCTTATGATTCAAATTAGGAACTTTGTAGAAAAGCCAATGACAATGGATTAATGGTCTTCTATCATCTTGTAACGATTTACTTATTGAGCCACATTTTGACTTGAATCCAAGTTTTGTGCTTTTATGAAAATAAGCCAGTTTTTTGCTTTCATATTGATATATATGCATTGGCTTTATTTATTGTAGCAAGATTTCATTGATCTCTCCCTGAAAGTTTACCCATTTGTGCTTAAATCTTTTTCAGTTGCACCAATTTGGCTTCTATTTTTTTTTTCCAGGAAAATCACAATGCAGATTTGTCCAAAAAGGTCCACTACAAGGTTGACAATAATCTTCTTGATGACCCTCATGTGAAAGCAAATCTTCTGTTTCAGGTTAGTGCTGTCCATAATTTTGCCACATGAACCTCGATTACCCAGTTGAATGTAATAGTTATGGTTTTTCGTTGATCTCCAGATTTGTAATTCACTTAATATGCATTTATGGTTAAATTGGTTCACTTTTTTTAAATGTACTTTACTGGGATACAGGCGCATTTTTCTAGAGTTGAACTGCCAGTCACTGACTATGTCACTGACTTGAAATCAGTTCTGGATCAAAGTATTCGCATTATCCAAGCAATGATAGATCTATGTGCTAACAGTGGATGGCTCTCTAGTACGATTACTTGTATGCATCTTCTACAAATGGTCATGCAGGTAATTCGTATACTCCTATTACAGATATTTTAGCTTTTTTTTTCCTTGATTAACATCACTGTTGTATCCCAGTAAAATTTGGGACTGCTAAGTTGCTGCTTCTGATACATAAAAGTCAATGATTGGATTATCTAGTGTTTTCTTCATAAGTAGTACATCTCAGCTTGCATACTTCACTTTTTGAGTCTCGGTTGAGGCTGTAGTCTTCTCGGGACTGAGTATTAATGTTAAATATTTTTAATATTATTAAAAATAAAAAAATGAAAATTAGCTTCATTAAGATACTTACGGTAAATTACCTATCCCCTCATGAGGTATGTCTAAATTATGAAAATGCCCCTCTTGTATGTAAAATAACCAATATCCCCCTGAGGTTTGTGACCATCTTGCAGTTACACCCTTGAGGCGTAAACCGTAACATAATCTTTTTAATTCCAATGAATATTCCCTCGTAAATTCCAAATTGGATTATAAGCCAATTGCAATTTACTATCTATGAAATTCTATTATGTTGTTGATCTGAGTAATAAGGGTTCTATTTTCCATGATGTTTTCTTTTGCTCTATTCTTCCCCTTTTCCTCCCCTTCCGAGAAAAGTTTACATTTAATGTGTACTATTTATTCTTACTGAAAATATGAGATTGTGATTTTCTCTCTGCTTTCAATTAAATAAGAATTATAAAAAATGCAGTGAATCAACTAGAGTTTATAAGCATTTCACCAATTTTAAGAGAATCCATTGTACACATCTTCTTTGAGCAGCTTTTGTATAAGCAAATTATCGATTTCGTTTGAATATTAGTTGAAAAAAATAGTGTTTATCCACTCACACATCTAGTTTTGGTTATAATATATCACTTTGTATTATGACAGGGTTTGTGGTTTGACAAAGATTCTCCCTTACGGATGTTGCCATGCATGACAGATGATCTTATTACTATGTTGAGCCAGAGAGGAATCTTAAATGTCCTGCAATTATTGGATCTTCCCCTGACAACTTTGCAGACGCTTACTAGAAGTTCCATTTCCTCAAGGTTACATGAGGTATGTTTCTCTGCTTCAAAATAAGCAATTTGAGCATGCTGCTTCATTTACTGGTGTCAATTATCGTAAATGCTTCCCATATTTTATTAAAAAGAAGCCTTTTTTTCTCTTCTGGAAAAGAACATGTCAACTTTCGATTTTAAGCTGTCTTATAATCTATAGATATATCTGATATTGAATTGGGAAAGCTGGAGTTGTTTAGTCAGACTGGAAAGTTCCAAGTGAGATTTGAGCCTGTCTCATAGTTGAGCACTAACAAATTCTGTTTCTTTGAGCATTCAGTTTTTTATTTTGGGTGGGAACATCCCGATCTAATGATCTATATACCTCTTGTACGATGAAAGAGATCCCTAGCTTTCTTTGCACAGTTGGGCAAAACCCAGTTTTTTCCAGAAGAGTAGGAATTCGGAAAAAAAAAAAAAAGGCACATTGGATCATCCATTGACGACATATTGCTAAGTGATTGAGACAGGCATCTTTAATTATCGAAATTACACAATTTTATATTTGTATTAGTGGTTAACCCAATGGGTAATTTTCAAGCTATTCTTATAGAGCATAACAAAATTTTGACGGGTTCAGTTTGTATTGCTTCACATTAGATGTGGCTATCGATCAAACAAAGTTGAAAAAGATGATCAGTATATTTAACCTTATATGTGTGACAAGGATTGGTTATTTACTCTTTCAGGTGAGTTTAAATTTGGAAAAGGCATGTTGATCCACTGGACATTATAACTCCCTCTAGTTAATCCTTCCACTTGATATCTTCATTTTCCATTGTCCTCTTCAGTTATATTTACATCCCTCTTTCAAGATGGATACTGAACATCTTTTTTAACTTGTAAAGTACCGTAAATGAATGAAATAGTTTTACATTGTAGATTGATAATCGCATCAGTATAAAATCTTAAATGCATTATTACTATTTAATTGTGATTTAGTCGAGCTGAATTCATCTGCACAGAATGTAGCTCGGTAAATAACAAAGATCCGAGGAGCAAAAACCCATGTGTTTGTGACTTGAGGTTCATATCCGTTGAGTTTCATAATTCAAAGTTGTCCGACGTAAAGTTACATTTTAGTCTTGCAGTTCCCTTCATTATAGACTTTTATGGTTATCTCCTGGTTATAATTAAGTAGGGATATTATTTGTTGATTTATTTATAGATATAATTAATATTGAGTTGACTTGTTTCTATTCGAGTTCGTACTTAAAAGTAGAATTTGATATATTTATCAAATTCTACTAATATTTTACTGTCAACGATGACATAAGAACCCATTGTCTATTTGTATTTTCTCCAGCATTGCTCTCATTCTGTATTTTTTGTATACTGTTTACAATTTCACAGGAATTACAGCATTTTCCTCGTATTCAAGCTCGGTTGAGAATTCAGAGAAAATATGCAGGTGATGACCATAATGTTTCTCTAAACATTAGATTGGAAAAGACAAACAGACGAAGGAAATCAGCAAAATCTTTTACCCCTCGATTCCCTAAGGTTAGTCTTATGTTTTGCCATTAGTCTTATGTTTTGCCAATTGTTACCAATTTAGCACAGAAGATTTTGACACTTCTCCTTTATAGGTAAAAGATGAAGCATGGTGGTTAGTCCTGGGAAATACCTCTACCGCAAAACTACACACATTAAAAAGAGTTTCGTTCACTGATGTTTTGGTGACGCACATGGATTTGCCCTCAAGTGAAAATGACTTCCGGGTAAGAATGATTCCACTTACTTCCTTCGAACTGAAGAAGCTTTCTGTTTTTATTTAACTGGAAAATTATTTTGGTTATTAGGGTATGAAGTTGATCGTGGTTTCAGACTGTTATCTTGGTTACGAACTAGAGTACTCGATTGAAGAACTTGTTTGATATCAGCGTCAAGTAGCAGAATTCCTCATTGTTGCTACGAAAGAGTTGCTGCTGACTAGAAGAATTCACTATGCACAGATTGTATATGCTAACCATAGTTTTAGTGGATTGTTCCGAAACTAATATTGGTTTATAAAACGTTAGTGGCTGTTTTTTGTCTATATGGCCGTGTGGCTTGTTTCGGAACCAATAACCTGGTGATCAACACATTTATTCAGGTAAATATTTATTACAGTCGATTATGTCATGGAATTACGGTGAAAACCAGTTTTTCCATGATCGGATCCGACATTGAACCAGCAATTCCATTGGTCATTGGTCTGATCGGTTCAATTGATTTACTCACAATTTGAATAGATGTGTTTTGAAAATTATATATCATGTCTATAATTATCTAAATAATATCCTAAAATAGATGGAAAAAACTTAAATTTATTTAAAATAATTTGTACCATATACAATTGCTAGTTCATACTGTAATGACAAATTAATTCAAAATGATGGTTTATTACCTACGTCCGTTCGTCCATCAGAAGCCTATATGTCCAATAAACTAAATTACTGTTTCCCTCGCCAGATCAGGGTACCCTCGGATCATTCCTTCTTTTCATAGAAAGATGATGTATGAGAAGGATGACACTTTCTCATCCCTCTCTCGGCGGTTTTGATGTAAGACGATTCCCGCCCAAATTGGAGAATCTCCCCAACCATAGACTTATATGATGAATCATGTAAAAAAATTGGTTAGGATTTTGAATTTCATGTTTTGTATCGATTAATGATTTTTTTTCAATATGTTGATTAAACCATTTTTATTCTTTATATTTCGTTGGGTTTATAAAAAGATAGGACATTACAATGATGGGACATCAGCAATAACTTAATTATGTAATATTCATATTGCTTAATATGTCGTCACAGATATAAAAAAATGTAATTATTCACATTTTCATTTTTTGATTGCAACAATTACTACAAGAAAAACAGAATTTTTCGACGGATTTTTCGATGAACCAAAATTTGTCGAAAATTTTCAACAGATTTTTCGATAGATTTAAATTCCGATGGAATTAATCCTTCGGAAGATAATTGAAAAAAAATAACAAAATTCTAGATAATTTTCGACAGAAATAAACCATCGAAAAGTTCTAAATAATTAATTTAAAAAATTATTATTTCAAAGGGATTAGATATTTCGGAAAATAGTTATTTAAAAAAAATAGAAAAATGTATTTCTGATGTATTTATTCCGTCGGAAAATAACTAAAAAAAATTAAACAATTTTTGACGGATTAATCCATCGAAAATTATTTAAAAAATAAAAAGAATAGATATTTATTATAACTCATTTCACTAATTATTTAACTCATTTCATCAATTTAAATCAATATTTATTGATTGAACTAATTTTGCATTAAAAAAATTCTAATTTAAACAATTACTTTAATAATTTGATTAATTAAAATCTTTTCTTTTTAATTAGCCTTTGTCATTTTTTCAAATCTCAAATTACCTAGGAGCGTAAAAATTTTTGTAATGTTTTTGTTCAAATTTTGTGCCTGATCTCTCTCGATCTCGGCTCTTCCTCTCTTGCTAAAAGTGAGGCTTGAACTTCAATACGTAGTGTTCTTATTTCATCTAGGTCACCCAATTGATGTGTATTACTAGAACTCGAACCTGTTATGCTTGACGAGGATATATGTCTGGCATAAGCCGCGTGTGCATCCTCATAACATTTGTATGATTTGTGTCGAGCATTACAATAATGAAGCACTTGCTTTTCTGCATCGCCCACTTCATAGATACCAGGTACACGACCAATAGATACTACACAATTTTTTTCCTGTAACAAATTAGTGCAAATTGTACCATTAACGGTTTTAATAAAAAAAAAGTATATAAAATGTAGCAAATAATTTGCAATAATTTGTGAACGTGACCATTTAATCTAGGATTTGGTAATAAGGTGTAATGTTACGGAAATTACAACATTTCCTTTTTCATCTATGAAAAAAATACGTGATATGGGTGAAGATGTAATATGGTTGTGGAATATTATTTCATTTCTAATGATACGAAGTCAGCTATGGGTGTATAAATTCCTTTATAAGAAAATTAAACAATAAGTAAAAATAAGAAAATGCTGGTTGGGTTGTGTCAAATCGACTGAAAAGGCTGATAAATTCATGATCTCCCACGTGATTGGATTTGCCCACCAAAATGACAATTCACAATATAATAAGAATTTGTACAAATTCTGAGATATGACTAAGAATCAGTTGTTTATTACTTAGCTGCTCAATTAATGACCGTGGAATATTAAGTAGATCGTTTAATGGTCCAGATGTATTTTTTATTTACATCATCAACGGTGTATAAAAACATTTCAATCTAATTATTAGACTCAACTGCTCATTTTATGACCGTGTAATACTATTAGACCATTTAACAGTCCAGATGTCTTTTTATTTACATCATCAACGATGGATAATCACATAGGAGTTTAGGGTTTTAGGGTTTATGTTTAGGGATTCTAAACGGAGGACCAACTCGTATAGTAACATTAACTCCTCCGTTCTTAATAAATTAGTGCAATTTTCTTTGATTTTGGTTAATCGGGTATAGTAACAGCAACTCCTCCATTCGTAACAAATTAGTGCAATTTTCTTTGATTTTGGTCAATCGGGAATCTAAACGGAGGACCAACTCGTTTAGTAAGATTAACTCCTTCGTTCATAACAAATTAGTGCAATTTGCTTTGATGGTCAACTTGGGATTCAAGACCAACTCGTATAGTAACATTAACTCCTCCATCAATAACAAATTAATGCAATTTTCTTTTATTTTCATCAATATTCAAAATGAAGGACCAACTCGTATTGTAACATTAACTCCTCCGTTCTTACAAATTAATGCAATTTTCTTTGATTTTGGTCAATCGGTATTCTAAACCGAGGATCAACTTGTATAGTAACATTAACTCCTCCGTTCGTAATAAATTAGTGCAATTTTCTTTGACTTTGGTCAACTCAGGATTCAAAACAGAGGACCAACTCGTATAGTAACATTAGCTTCTCCGCCAATAACAAAATTAGTGCAATTTTCTTTGATTTTGGTCAATCGGGATTCTAAATGGAGGACCAACTCATATAGTAACATTAACTTCTCCGTTTGTAACAAATTAGTTCAATTTTCTTTGATTTTGATCAACTCGAGATCAAAACGGAGAACCAACTCGTATTGTAACATTAACTTCTCCGTCAATAACAAATTAGTGCAATTTTCTTTGGTTTTGGCCAATCGAGATTCTAAACGGAGGACCAACTCGTATAGTAACATTAAATCTTCCGTTTGTAGCCAATTAATGCAATTTTCTTTGATTTTGGTCAACTCGGGATTCAAAACGTAGGACCAACTCATATAGTAACATTAACTCCTCCGTCAATAACAAATTAGTGAAATTTTCATCGATTTTGTTGAATCAAGATTCAAAATGGAGGACCAACTTGTATAGTAATATTAACTCCTCTGTTCGTAACAAATTAGTACAATTTTCTTTGATTTTGGTCAATCAGGATTCTAAATGGAGGACCAACTCCTATAGTAATATTAACTCCTCTGTTTGTAACAAATTAGTGCAATTTTCTTTGATTTTGGTCAATCGGGTTTCAAAACAGAGGACAAACTCGTATAGTATCATTAACTCCTCCGTTCGTAACAAATTAGTGCAATTTTATTTGATATTGGTCAGTCAGGATTCTAAACGGAGGACCAACTCGTATAGTAAATTAACACCTCCATACATAATAAATAAGTGCAACTTTCTTTAATTTTGGTCAACTCGGGATTCAAAACGGAGGACCAACTCGTATAGTAACATTAACTCCTCCATCAATAACAAGTTAGTGCAGTTTTCTTTGATTTTGGTCAATCGGGATTCTAAACGGAGGACCAACTCATATAGTAACATTAACTCCTCCGTTCGTAAGAAATTAGTGCAATTTTCTTTGATTTAGGTAAACTTGGGATTCAAAATGGAGGACCAACTCGTATAGTAACATTAACTCCCCCGTAAATAACAAATTAGTGCAATGTTCTTTGATTTTGGTCAACCAGGAAGTACTCTCTAAAACACGAAAATTGATTCCCTCTTTTTTTTATTTCTCTCAAGCCGCAAACTATGACAGTTAATCATGCCTAGATCCACATTTGCACTGGGGGATAATGTCACGGCCCGAGCACTCGGGTCGGTTCCTACATGGATCCACCCCCGAGTCCGGGTCTGTATTCGGTGAACACAACAAAAGTTTGAGTAATTTTTTTTTTAAAACAACAACACATTACAATAATTCACATTAATTCTAATCATAGTTCAACATGAAATCATAAAAACCCGAAACACTGCTATGTGCAGGAGCGGGCACAATATTTAAAACTAGCGCAAACCGCGCGATAACAAGTTTTCACAATAAACACTCTTAAGTACTAATCATGCCAAATACATAAACGACACCGAAACATAACAACATAATAAAAGCAAAAGATAACAACAAGGATGACCCTCGACGATCGACATACATGATCTCGGAGACGGACAACACCAACGCTAGACATCAGACCATAAGATATCCGTATCTGAAAAAGAAGTAAACACGAATGCGTAAGTTGATCGTCCAACTTAGTGAGGCTGTAGTGCACATGTGCGTGTGATGCATGGATGCAACATATTGTACATGAACATATATAACATTACAGTAAATAAACACATGCGATAAAAATTCAAGCACATTGAACAAGTAACCAATAGTTGCTGATGCCGTCCTCCTCTTACCCTCCAGTCCATATTATGAAGCCCCCACCGAACACTCCAAGTAAGGAGCTACCTTACTAACTGTGCGCATAGACGTCTCATGCCAGGAGTTTGACATTCACTCCCCAAGTGTAACCTCCACACTTGGCTCGTGCAGCGGGTCTACGGTGGATCGAGGTAACCCTCCGGCCCTAACCTTCTGGGTTATCCACGATTCTGCACACAAAAATAGGGCCCACATAATAATAACAAACAATACAGTACAGTAACAATACAGTACAATAACAATCGAGTAACGTGAAATCAGCAACCAACTCACTAACAATAATTAAAATGGTTCACTATATGATATCAATGACTATTAAACACATAGGCATTATCATAATAACTCAAGGTGTGTATAGTTTGTCCTAACAGTCAAGTTTTTCATTGTATCATACGTCGCATGCTCGTTCGTTTAGGGACTAAGTTACAGTTATGACTCGACCTGCTAGCACATTCGGACGGACACACAAGTAACACACATCACTCACCTGTGTAGCTTACGATCCTCGAGGAAATGCGTAAAAGTAGCGTCTTCGGTTCCTGTACACGTTTATGTAATGATCTTAGAATATAATTACTCCATAAGGATTCTAGAGTGACTAAAGCAATGCTTTAGTCGAGCAAACAATTGAATCGTGGTTATTCAATATTGAAACCACGATCAAAACAATTGGACATTTACGTCCGACCTAAAGGTTCTACTGTCCGTTCGTAAAGCGTGGTAATCATAGCCACGAAAGGGTTAGAAGTAGAACAAAACCGTTCTAATTGAGCTTTAAAATACTTAATTAAGGATTTTAAGTTAAGTTATTACTTTCAAGATACTTTATATTCATTAAGTATTCAAACAATAACATATTTTTAAATTTAGAGTTTATGTTTATTTGAGATTATTTTCTTTTACAAAAATTATTATAAATTTTATTTCAAAAATAAAATTAATCATTTAACATCTTTATGTTATTTAAAATAGTTATTTAAATTCATTTTCAGAAAATTATTATAATTTATTGAGTCCCCTTTTCAGCATTATCTTTCTTTGAAATTATCATCTTCAACAATTAATATTTATAATAAATTTTATAAAAATAATTTATTATATATTTTCAGAAAATAAATATTCATGATTAATAGATATTATATTTTCGGAAGAAGTTTATAATTATTTTTTTTCTCAGAAATATTTACTTCAAATTAGTTAGTTTAATCTTTTATTTTATTCAAAATTAATTAAATTCCTTAACCTTTATTTTTAAGACCTCGTTTTATCTTTTTCTCGAAATTTATTAAAATTCAGAAAAAGTTATTATTTATTTTCGAAATCATTTATTAATTTTTTTTGCATAATTTATTTACAGAAAAATAATATTTTTGAATTTATTTATTTTCAGAAAAATAATTATCCAAATTATTTTAATTTATTTTTGAAATTATTTATTTTCATAAAATAATTATTCAAATTATTTACTAATTTTTTTATAGAAATTAATGATCAAGATTAATTAAAATTATTTTTAATATTTAAAATATTTAATATTTGAATTTATTAAATTCGGAAAAATGTTTTATCAAAATATTTTATTTTATTTTCAAATTACTTATTTTGCCCAGATTATTTTATTTTATTTAATTAAGAATTAATGTACCCTTGAAATTATTATATTTTCGAAAAGTATTATTTAATCATGATCTTATTCGAAAAATAATTTATTACTATTTTACCTTTTTTTTTTCAAAAATTATTTCGATTTCTTTTCGGAAAATTCTTATATTTTATTTAACCCTTTATTATTTTTTTTTCAAAATTATTTAAATAATATATTTATTTTTGAAATATATTTTATTATTTATAAAATGGGTTTATTATTTATTTTTCAGAAAATATTTATTTTATTTTTCTAGTTGTTTGTTATTTTCCTTTTTGCCAATTTTAAAATAATTACAATATTATTATTTTCATATAAATCTCTTTTTTTATAAATCACTTTTTATTAAATCATAAAAAGCTAAGCATTTAATCTATTTAAAAGTTATCATAATTTATTTATATTATTTTATTCAATAATAAAATTATTTTATTCTTTAGTGAAATTTTTTGTTACTTAATTTTTAATAAATCACCATTTTCAAAATTTAATATTAGAAAGCAATAAAATAATTATTTTTCTTTAAGACAAATATTTACTCATTAAATATACCTACTTTAATATTTTAAAAGTAGATTAACAAAACTTAACAAATTTATGTTTACTAGTTTTCCGTATTTTCTCTTTTTAAATTTTATTAATAATTTTATTTTATTAAATTTTATATTTTAATTTTTTTTTTTTTTTTAATGTGGACTGGCCTTTGGGCCAATCCACAAATGGGCTAGATGGCCTATTGCATTGCAACAGGCCCAATTGGGTGGTCTGTTACAAATGCAACAGACCTCGGCCTGTTCCAAGACAACAGGCCCAATGGCCTGCTACTGTGTGCAACAAGCTTGCTGCACACAGCAGCGATCAAGGCTGGCCGGCATTTAGCCGGCCGGCTTCCTGCCGGCGGTGGGGTGGCTCCGGCCACCCACCGGAAAATTGCACACCACCCCCTCTAACTTTTGTATATAGAAACATATATATAGTTATATTTATTTTTCGCATGAACATGCTTTTAAAACTCAATCAAAACTTTGAATTATTAATTTACAAATCAAGCTTACAAAATGAAATTCAACAAAGTTTTACAAAGGTCATATTTTAACTATGGAAGAATTAAACATTTTATTTCAATAAAATTCCCAAAATTTTGAAATCTTCATTTTTAGACACAAAACTCTTTTAAACTTGAAATAAAAGTGTTGTTATTTCATAACCCAACAATATACTTATATACATCAACCGGCATTTCAAGATCTACAAAAGGTTTCGTAACATTTTTCAATCACCATTAACAACTAAACATAAAAACTAAACCTTCATAAAAAAAAAATGTGTTTGTTTAAATAGAAGTTTGAAAACTCAAGCCTAGATCTTTAATAAAATCCCAAACTAAACTTTTTTTTTTTAATAACATTTTTTTTTGCATAAGAAAATAAAACTCAAAACCTAAATCCGAAAATTAAAACTCTAGATAATAGGATTCAGTTTTAAAATGGGTAAACAAGATTTTTGTAGTATTTTCTACATAAACTAATTTCTTAAAACAATTAACAAAAACACCAAAAAGGGGGTTGAAATGGTTTATACCTAAATCTTGAATAGTTGATTTTCTTCCCCAAGCTCACTACCCTTGACTCCGGTGGTGGTGGCGGCGGTGGCGGATTCCGGCAGTGGCGGCAGCACAGTGGCAGTCCTGCGGTGGTGATGGTGGTGGTAGTTCTTTCTCCTTCCAAAATAAAACACTCCTCACTTTATTTTTTAACTCCCTTTCTATCTCTCTTTTTCTTGGGGCGATTTTGCACTTTGCCCCCTGAAGTTTTGGGAAAGTGCAATTTCGCCCCAAAATATTTTTTTTGTACAATTAAGTCCAAAAAAATTATAAAACGACCCCTTTTTTTATATAAACTTTTTCAAAACATTCATAAGGTTTTTATTACCTTCCAAATCACTTTCAAGTTTTAATTTTTTGGTGCTCGAAAAATTTAATTGTACGTTTAAGCTTAAAAAATACTAAATTTCATTGAAATAAAATTCGACAAACAAAAATCAAATTAAAAATTCAATAATTTCATTTTGAAATATTTTAAATTTACGGGGTGTTACAATCCTCCCTCCTTAAAAGAATTTGGTCCCCAAATTCATTCATGATGTTCGAAAAGTCCAGGGTAGAAAGCGTCAATTTCTTATTATGATATCTTAATTTGGACATCTGGTCCATCATTGTATCACAATCTAGGATTAGGAATGTGATCAGATTGAAAGGAAAATCCCTTATCCTGATCTTAACCTCGCAATCTAAGTTGAACTCGTTGTAAACGAGGTTCCTGACGGAGTACGAAATCCGAACTTATACAAAACTCATTAAACCATACTCAATATCATAGATCCATATCACAATTATACGAAGGAATGCGATGCCTCATATCCAAATAATATTATACATAAATCCTTAAAACAATACTGTATACCTTCCATAACACCGTAGGTCAGGCTTCGTTCGTCACTCCCTTTCCATTTTAAGGAATCACTTGAGAGTTTTGCGCTTTTGCGCTTTTTGCTACCAGTGATAGTCCTTTGTTAGCTAGAGCTGCTGCAGGTGGTGTCTTGGGACAATATTTTACCAAATGATCTTGACTTCCACATCTCAGGCACTTGCCAGCTTTCTTCCAGCACGTGGGCTCTCCATGCCCTTTTCCTCCACAATACGTGCAAACACCCTTGTCTGATTTCCCTGATTGTTTTTGTGGTCGATTGAATTGGCGACAATTGTTCGGATTTTCCGAGCTTGAACCTCCAAACTTCTGTTCCTTGCCTGAAACTCTTCCAGTTTTCCAATTTGACTGCGAAGGCCTCTTCCCTAGAACCCTAGATGCCTTGAGCTCAATCAGATCATTCTCAATTCGGGTGGCCCTCCCAACTACTTCGACACAAGAGGCTATGTTTTGGGAAAGAAGGGTTCGGAGAAGTTCAGGCCTCAAGCACTTGATAAATTGGAGGGTGCGACGTGGCTCATCCATTGTCAAGTGGGGAGCATAACGAACTAGCCGGGAATAGACAACCTCAAACTCTGGCACATTCATATTCTCTTGCTTTAGAGTATTAAACTGCCTTTCTCGAAGCTCCCTAATAAAAGGCGGCACATACTTATCGATAAAGTCCTTAACAAAATTCTCCGAGGTTCTCTCAGTCCGGTTCTGCTCCCAAACTATTTCTTTCGTTTGCCACCAGGCCTTAGCATCATCTTTCAAACAATAAATGGCCAATGAAATTTTTGGAATGTTTGGGTAGTCCATGACTCGGAAGATGATGGGGGCTATTTCGTAGTCCTTATGATACTTGGATCGACTAGGGGATATCAGATCGGTTCGACCATACAAACCCATTCAGAAGCATCCGTCGACCCAGTGGGATACGACCTTCCTCAGCGAGGAGACTACAAATCCGGACTCAAGAAGGACAAATGGGCCGAGTCCTACTAGAATTATGTTTCTTTGTAAAGCTAGGTTATTTGTGATATAAATACCTAGTTAAATCATTGTATTAAACATTCATACAAACGGAGCTTACGCCCAAAAGTACTACATAATCTAAAGATTATTCAATAATAAAAGAGCTTTCTCTTGATATTCATACTAATTTTACGTTGGTTGTCATAATTACTTGTTGTTCCCTCAAAATTGTTCTTCTTTGAGATTGATCCATCCTGAATAAAGTAACAGAGCCCTTTAAATCATTAATATTGAGAACCCCCTAATATCCCATATTCACTGATATAATTAACCCGACGAAATCCGGTTAAATCAGTTGGCGCCCACCGTGGGGCTAGGTTAATTATTCGATCGACATATGGCTCGCCCGAGGAAGAGTGCTCGTAACGGAGCAAGAAGTAACACCACCAACCAACATGATGCGTCTGAGGATCCGCGGGGTAATACCGATAATAACGCCCATGTATCCAACGATAATCAGCAACAGAATGAGCATCATCAGAATCGGGAGGAACCACAAGGGATCCCTACTGGCGCAGTACCGGAAGAACGCGTGGCTCCAACGATCCCGATCCCCCTGTCAGATGCTCAGGAGAAATTTCGACAGATCGCTATGCTCCTTAAATCACTCTTCCCAGAGGAATTACTCGTACTCGAACAAGTTCCTCAAAACGTTAGAACTGCTAGGGCAAATCCCGCTCAAAGAACGCCAAGGCAAAACGATCAAATCTCCCAACAAGCTGATAGCCCGGCGAGCGAGCGACGCTCGCTATACAGTCCGCAGCAGGGGAATTCAAAACCCTCCAATGACAACATCCGAAGAAAAGCGGATCAAAGGAGACCACAACGCAACGAATCAAAGGAACACACCATAATCCCCATCGAGGATGACGCTGGCGAGGCAATCCCGAATCGACCAAGAACACTGCGATTCTCGGAAACAGAAATCGAAAAAAGGGTACAAGAATGACTCGAGCAACGCTTACGATCCGTTCCAAACCCGTGGGCCAGAACCACAGAACTCCAGGAGAGCCTAGCAGCGTGCTCCCCCTTCTGCAGAGAAATAAAAGAGGCACAGTCAATCGGACAGGTTCCGGGTAGACTACCCAGATACGACGGAACCACTGATCCAGATGACTATATCTTTAGTTTCACAAACATAATGAACTTGTATTCTCACTCGGCGGAGTTCACCGCTAAGCTGATGGTGACCACGTTAGAAGGATTAGCTTTGGACTGGTTCGCCAAACAACCAGCCAACTCCATATTCAGTTTTCGAGAATTATGCAACAAACTAACACAGCAATTCGCCAGTCATAAAAGACAAAAATTGCCAATGAGCTATTTAGGAACCATTTATCAACAAGAAGGTGAATCTTTAAGGAACTGGTTGGCAAGATTTAATGTCGAATTACTCAAAATCGATTCCCCCAATATTGATTACATAATCTCGATTCTCTTCGACCTCACAAAGAATAGGCAGTTCGGAAACGCCCTTAGCCGAAAACAACCAAGAACGTTCGCGGACATCATGAGCCTGGCGTCTAAGTATATGACCCAGGAAGAAATGAATTCTTTTAAAGATAAGAACAACAACAAAGCTACAGGCTCGGGCCCCAAACGGCAAGATAGAATTCCTGCCAAAAGACCCTTGGACTATGAACGATCTTTTAGAAAAGGCAACGTCTTCCAGCGATTAGAATACAATAAAAACGACCGGGATAGACAACCTAACATCTATCAAAGACCTAGAACCATTGAACCGGCAATCTGGAGCAGGGTCAATCAAGTAGATCACCCAAGACTAACTGTTCCAATAGAAGAAATCTTGGCTGTACTAGAAAGGAATAATTGGATCCCAGAAGCAAAGAAAATCGCTCAGCCCAGACCAGGTGGAAGAAACTATGACTTATACTGCAAGTATCACCGGGCACACGGGCACCGCACTGAAGATTGTTTTCACCTTAAAAGAGAGATCGAAAAGCTGATAGAACAAGGAAAATTAAATGACTATTTGGAGCGGGATAATCGCAAGCGAGAAAGAAGCGGGAGTCCTCGGTATAACCACCCAAGAAAAAATTCACGCAGAAGGTCCCCTAATGAAGGACCCCCACAAGAACTAAATAATGATCAGATCAACGGAACCATACACACGATCTCAGGGGGACCCGCAGGGGGAGATAGTCGTAATGCTCGTCGAAGGACTGCTAGATCCATAGTCGAAAGCCTAAAATTTCTGAAAGAAATATGGACCTTAGAAAACAAAGCAACGACACACCAGCTAATTAGCTTCAACGAAGGCGAAGTACCCAAAAACCTTGTTTGGGACACGAAAGAGGACAGCCCCGATTTCCCAATGGTGGTATCCCTAGAAATAGCAAATTACAACGTCAAAAGAATCCTGATTGATAATGGAAGCTCTGCAAATATCATCTCTAAAGAGGTACTAGCCCAGATGAACCTGGGGCAAATAACATTCCAAAAGGTAGCTACGCCATTGGTGGGATTCGGAGGATCCGAAATTGTCCCCAGTGGAACAATTACTTTGAGTGTTTCACTCGGAAAGAAACCATATCGAACAGTGAAGCTGGTAAAATTTTTAGTAGTAGAAACTCCGTTCGCCTATAATGCAATTTTAGGGCGACCTGCCCTCAACCTGTTCCGAGCTGTCGTCTCAACTTACCATCAAAAAATAAAATTCCCAACCGACACAGGTATCGGGGAAATAGTGAATGACCATTGTATGGCATGGGATTGCTACAACACATCGTTAACTTTGAAAAATCCCCCTAAAGCGATTACCCCGAGCAAAAGAAAGCTCGAAGACGATGTTGGAAGAAATGAGGTTGAAATCCCTAGCACTGACCGAATAGATAAAAAGGGAAAGGAGCTGGTGGATTTAACCTTAAAACCACCAGAACATAAGGATGTCATACTAGTGCAGGGGGACTCATCAAAAACAACAAGAATAGGTACGGAGTTAAGCAAGGAAGGGGAAGTATTGTTGATCAACTTTCTCAGAAATAATGTGGACGTCTTCGCTCGGAGTGCGAACGACATTGAAGGGATTGATCCTCGAGTAATCAACCACTCGCTAAAAATCGACCCTTTAGCAAAACCAGCCAGATAAAAGAAGAGAAATCATGGACCAGTAAAAGATAAAATCATCAAAGCAGAAGTAGAAAGGCTACTAAAAGCAAAACAAATTCGAGAAATACATTTCTCAGAATGGCTATGTAATGTTGTTCTAGTAGCAAAAGGAGACAAAAAGGATAACAAATGGAAGATGTGCAACGATTTCACCGACCTCAACAAGTTATGCCCGCGGGATCCATATCCTCTCCCAAGGATCGACTTATTAGTCGACTCCACCGCTGGTTCTGCAATTTTCAGTATGATGGATGCTTTCCAAGGCTTCTATCAAATATACATGGACGAGCAAGACCAAGATAAAACTGCGTTCGTAACCGAGCAAGGAGTGTATTGCTTTATAGTAATGCCGTTCGGCTTGAGAAATGCCGGGGCCACCTACCAAAGGTTAGTGAACCTGATGTTTAAAGAATTAATTGGAGAAATAATGGAATAGACAACAATAAGAAGACAGATTTAAGATAATACTTATAATTAACGAAGATTGGTCTTTCTATCGAAAAAGTTCTCCCACTATTTTATCGAAACAAAAACCCCTTGCATTGTTCGGGAAATTCTATTTCCTAGTAGGTCTTGACGTCCCAGCAGACATTAATTGCACCCACGACTCGCGGTCATACAATTAACTCCCTACGTAGGTATACTTTTACCAATTGTGTTACTCCACAACCTTCAAGCTATTTTGCCTCGATTTTCGCATTTATCTAGCACTGCTACATCATAAATGTTACTACTCGTTTAAGTCTAACCCAGTCAATCTTGATGAGCAACTGGCCCGGTCATGAAATCCCCGTAACTGGTTATCGGTCGATTTTCACATCCCGACCAGTCCCCACCCTTGTCGAGTTTAGTTAAAAACAAGAATCAAGGAATTTCGTGTATTGTCCCTTTCTTCGACTCGGGTGCCAGACTCTGGATCACCTCTATCGATAAGTAGACAACATACACTAGTCCCTATTGATGGAAGGCTTGGATCTATAAAACATCATTCTATAGTTTACCCAATATGACTTAATATTTTATTTCGAGAGGGGATTTTCGGTTTTAGGAAGTTTGAGGTAACTCTCCTCGAGATCTCACCGCATTAATTATGCTTTATAATTTATTTAGTGATCTAAATTCTAGCGCGCAAGCCTAAAATAAATCAACAAATAAAAATAAAACATTCACACCTAGCATGCATGCTACCACAGTATGTTTTCGATCGGGAGCCTCCTATGCGGACCACCATCGAGCCAAAGACGATGGTCCTATTGGTCAATCTATTAGGTTTCACAGAGACCTACTCTATTAAACGTTTTACCATGCATACATGGCCTTTAGTCTTCTTGGGCTCCCACCTTGCTTGTAACGGGCCTCCATCCTAAACTAATAAAACAGTAAAGCCCTATCTATTACAATGGCTCAAAATGGCCCAAAAACTTAAGGCTCGCAGGCCCAATAAAACCAATAAGATTAAAATCAACCAATCACATTTAACCTAAAGGTCAAGGCTCGGCGCGATCGAAAACCACGTAAACAATTTCACGTTGAGCAAGAAACAAGCATATAATTTTCTTATTTCTTATATTATTTTAAAACTACCTTTTAAAATAACTTTAGATTCTAGTTTTAAAAACCCCTTTCTAAAACAATCTTTTAACTATCATTTTAAAACTGCCCTTTTAAAATGACCCTTTGATTTTATTCTAAAACCCCTTTTAAAATTAAATCACAATTTCTATTTTAAAACCGGGTAAATACCACTTTTGGTCCCTCTTATCATTAACTTTTTACAGAGTGGTCCCTTTTATGTTTTTTTTCCCACTCTAGTCCCTACTATGAATTATTTGTTTCATTTTAGTCCCTACTATGAATTATGTGTTTCACTCTAGTCCTTATCAGGTGGTTCCGATAACACGTAACATGCATATGATTATTTTTTAGGGCATTTTCGTCCGTTCACTATTGAGACTATTTGAGATATTGTTTAATTGGTGAGCAATTTTAGTGTTTGAAAAAGATTTTAGGAAAAAACTTTAGTTTGGAACGAAATGTACGATTAAGTTCGATTGGAATGAAAGATAGTTTGGAAATTTAGTTTTTTTTTAAATAATTAGAAAGACGAAAATATTCATGTTAGTTTACTTGAAATGATAAAATTGTCCTCATGAGCATATCACATGTTATCAGAATCGCCTTGGACCACTTGATAAGGACTAAAGTGAAACAAATAATTCATAGTAGGGACTAAAGTGGAAAAAAAAACATAAGAGGGACCACTCTGTAAAAAGTTAATGATAAGAGGGACCAAAAGTGGTGTTTACCCTTTAAAACCCCTTTTAAAATATCTCATGGTTCTTACTTTAGTCCACTACTAATTATGAAAAATTAATCCTTCGGATAATAAAACACGTTTTAAACATAATTCAGGTTCTGGAAATTTCAAATTTTGAAAATTACAGTTTGGTCCCTCAATTTTCAAAAATTATGTTTTGACCCCAAAACTTTCGGAAATAACAAATTAGCCCAAAAAATTCCAGAACTTGCAAATTGGCCCAGAAAACAGAAATTAATATTTTATTTCCAGAAACTTTTGTTAATCGCAAAACAGACCCTGAAGTTTTCGTAAATTGCAAAACAGCCCCACAACTTACGGAAATTGCAAAACAGACCCCTATCGCTTAGAAAAACAGATTTTCAGTTTCAGCCCAAAATTTCCAGAAAAATAAAATTTCAGATTCTGTCCAGATTTTATAAAATCGTAAATTGCAGTTTTAGTCCTGTAATAATCGCAAATTGCAGATCTGGCCCAAATAAGAATTATGCTATTTACCCGAACACATAATTAATCATAATCAGCAAGATCCATGCATAGAACACGACAAATAAACATATTCACGAAAATTGAAGTGTTCAAGCCTTTTTTCATATGTGCATAATAAGTTAGGCTCTGATACCACTGTTGGGATTTTATGGGTATAATTGTCAACTACAACAGTGCGGAATTTAAAATTTTTGTTTATACACCAAATCCCAGGGTTTCTTATTAGCACATATGAATAATGGTTGAATTTATTTCAGCAAACACATACTAAAATAAATAGGATGGTAAAAGTTATTTTACCTCACCACAGGCAAGGTGGTGGTTCCTCCGGTCTTCAGTTGTTCACTAGAGCACCCCAAGTGTTGTGCCTCTAGAGAAAGTCCACACCAATTGGATTTGAGTAACTTCGCGTAATCCCCAGGCTCAGAACTAGGATTAAGGAATTGTCTCGTCAGGAATTGGATTCAGATCCGGGAAGAAAAACTTGGAGAAAAATCCTACACAGGGAGGGGCGATTTTTCTGACAGGGTTCGGTTATGCAGAGGGGCGAGAGAGGGGCTGAAATTTTCGGCCACTATGTTTTCTTGTGCTATTGATTTTCTCAACCTTTTCTCTTTCTTAGGTTGTTAGGGTTTTCCAACTCTTTCTTAGATTATGTGTATCTAGTATTTATAGATATCTCTATTAGAAGACTCCTTCTCCTAATAGATATCTAAATCTTGAAAGAATATCTTCTTATCAAGAAACAAGATATACATAATCTTATCACTTTAGGAAACAAGATATCTTTCAATCTCTTTCCTAGTTACACAAGATAACACATCTCTTTTAATCCCTATCATAACCAAATATAATCAACATTAATTCAAAACTAAATAATTAAGCAAAATCGGCCATGATTAACAAATAAAATCGGCCCACTTGCTTTTAGTTAATCCCAAATTAATTTGATCATTGTTCCCAAAATCGACCCATGTAAAATTTAATTAATCCTAGATTAATTTATCTTTACAATAATTGGCCCATATGCTTAAATTAATTAATCAAAGATCAATTAACTTTCATATGGATCGGCCCATGTGTTTTAATTAATTAATCCACTATTAATTAATTAATCCTTTCCAATTAACACTTTAATTGAGGATTTAATCAATCAGAAATTCCAATTGATTCATTAATTAGTAACTCCTAATTAATGATTCTCCACATTGAATTAACACTTTAATTCTTGATTAATTAATTAGTTGCTTCTAATTAATTATTCTTCTTCTTGAATTAATACTTTAATTCATTTATTGATTTAATTCCTTAAATCAACTGATTCCTTCCAGACTGTCACTGTCCAACTGTATTGTGTGTGACCCTCTAGGTTCACCATCAATTGGCAGCAGGCCCACGACTTTCGTGATTTAATTAGTGAGCAATTAATATGTAATTAATTGCTCCGATCAATTAACCACTTTAATTGACCACTCCAGAATTAATTTCCTTATTAATTCAGGAGTACCCACACCTCATGGTCGATGTCTAGCCACAAGCCCATGAGGCCCAACTTCAGGTGAATTGATATTCGTGAACCTCCAACTCTTATAAATGCCATGTACATACGGTCCTTCTAGCGACTAATTTCCCGATTGAGACCTAGGGTGTGTGAATTGGTCGGCACCTCTAATTATCTCAATTCTGTACTTTCTAATTCAGGATAATAATTCCAGTGTGACTGCTAAATTTGGAAACCCCTTTCCAAATCCGTCACTGACTGCGGCCGAAGATTCCTCGGATATCATTATGTAAGAACGTACAGGAAATTCTCTCATCTTATCAAGATGAGTCGATAGATCCTATATTAGTACTAACCATCCGCGTACACGTTCATACGCACCCAAAGTAGTCGCACAATGACCAAGCTATGTGGTCGGCTCCTAAATCAAAGTACGTATTCCCGTGTACCGAATTCGCCCTAGTACCTCAAGTCAAAGGACTAAATCGTACACTATTATAAGTCTTGAGAGACATCCCATTACCGATATGCTTAACGCACTTCCACGATGGGTCTCTCTTTTCGGGTCGTTCGATGCGTTCGATCCCCTATCGAACCACCTAGTCATATGCACTAGCATTCAATGCCTTGTTCATGAAACGACAACAAATTCACTCCATGTGAATCATGCATAATCCTACAAGTCTTGACGATTCATTCGATACCCCGTCTCGATATGAATCTATGACTTGGAACGTTTTTGAGATCACGACCTTTGAGACTGTTTCATGATTAATCGCACCCAATACTGAAGTGAATAATCCCGTAGTCATGAGTGATCTCAGGGTTTCATCCAATCGCTTAGATACGTTCGCGAGAGATGAAGTTGGCCATTGTTTAATTCACGTACTATGAATAAACGGGCGTATTATCTTATGAATCATAAGATTGCTTCTAAAGGAAGTTCCTTAACAAGCTTATATTTGTTGGCTTGCTGGGCACTATCCTATCAAGTAGATCTTAAATAACGTGGACCCAAGTTTTCGCATCTTGAGCACAAGTTCTTACAAGTGATGCAACCCGAGAGTACCGATCAGGGTCAACCTCCAACTCATGCATTACACTATTGGGATAATCAACCCTTGATCGACGACCTCCAAGTCGCACATGATCAGGGGATGGCGGATAGACCCGACGAGGTCAAGAACGTCGACTAACCGAGCGACGAGGGGCATAATCATTACGAGTAGGGGCAGAATGGTCCAGTGAGGCCCCAACTCAACCTCAAAAATCATGTCTCTCTCTCTTGCGCTTGAAACAAATTATCTTTGCTCGACATGCTATCACACTCACAAGATATGAAACAAATACATAACATATAATAACTACACGAAAGGACTCGAAAAGATAGTTAAGACACAACACAACAGACGACTTCCGAGAATCCTTGACCTGACTTATAAGCCTAAGCTCTGATACCACCTGTCACGGCCCGAGCACCTGGGTCGGTTCCTACGTGGATCCACCCCCGAGTCCGGGTCCGTATTCGGTGAACACAACCAAATTTTGAGTACTTTTTTTTTAAACAACAATACATTACAATAATTCTCATTAATTCGAATCATAGTTCAACATTAAATCATAAAAACCCGAAACACTGCTATGTGCAGGAGTGGGCAAAATATTTAAAACTAGCGCAAACCACGCTATAACAAGTTTTCACAATAATCACTCTTAAGTACTAATCATGCCAGATACATAAACGACCCCGAAACATAACAACATAATAAAAGCAATAGATAACAACGAGGATGACCTTCGACGATCGACAGACAGGATCTCGGAGACGGACAACACCAACGCTAGACATCAGACCATAGGATATCCGCATCTGAAAAAGAAGTAAACACGAACGCGTAAGTTGATCGTCCAACTTAGTGAGGCTGTAGTGCACATGTGCGTGTGATGCATGGATGAAACATATTGTACATGAACATATATAACATTACAGTAAATAAACACATGCGATAACAATCCAAGCACATTGAACAAGTAACCAATAGTTGTTGATGCCATCCTCCTCTTACCCTCCAGTCCATGTTATGACGCCCCCACCGAACACTCCAAGTAAGGAGCTACCTTACTAACTGTACGCATAGACGGCTCATGCCAGGAGTTTGACATTCACTCCCCAAGTGTAACCTCCACACTTGGCTCGTGAAGCGGGTCTACGGTGGATCGAGGTAACCCTCCGGCCCTAACCTTCTGGGTTATCCACGATTCCGCACACCAAAATAGGGCCCACATAATAATAACAAACAATACAGTACAATAACAATCCAGTAACAATATAGTACAATAACAATCGAGTAACGTGAAATCAGCAACCAACTCACTAACAATAATTAAAAATGGTTCACTATATGATATCAATGACTAGTAAACACATAGGCATTATCATAATAACTCAAGGTGTGTATAGTTTGTCCTAACAGTCAAGTTTTCATTTGTATCATACGTCGCATGCTCGTTCGTTTGGGGACTAAGTTATAGTTATGACTCGACCTGCTAGCACATTCGGACGGACACACAAGTAACACACAGCACTCACCTGTGTAGCTTACGATCCTCGAGGAAATGCGGAAAAGTAGCGTCTTCGGTTCATGTACACGTTTATGTAATGATCTTAGAATCTAATTACTCCATAAGGATTCTAGAGTGACTAAAGCAATGCTTTAGTCGAGCAAACAATTGAATCGTGGTTATTCAATATTGAAACCACGATCAAAACAATTGGACATTTACGTCCGACCTAAAGGTTCTACGGTCCGTTCGTAAAGCGTGGTAATCATAGCCACGAAAGGGTTAGAAGTAGAACAAAACCGTTCTAGTTGAGCTTTAAAATACTTAATTAAGGGTTTTAAGTTAAGTTATTACTTTCAAGATACTTTATATTCATTAAGTATTCAAACAATAACTTATTTTTAAATTTAGAGTTTAAGTTTATTTGAGATTATTTTCTTTTACAAAAATTATTATAAATTTTATTTCAAAAATAAAATTAATCATTTAACATCTTTATGTTATTTAAAATAGTTATTTAAATTCATTTTCAGAAAATTATTATAATTTATTGAGTCCCCTTTTCAGCATTATCTTTATTTGAAATTATCATCTTCAACAATTAATATTTATAATAAATTTTATAAAAATAATTTATTATATATTTTCAGAAAATAAATATTCATGATTAATAGATATTATATTTTCGGAAGAAGTTTATCATTTTTTTTCAGAAATATTTACTTCAAATTATTTAGTTTAATCTTTAATTTTATTCAAAATTAATTAAATTCCTTAACCTTTATTTTTAAGACCTCGTTTTATCTTTTTCTCGAAATTTACTTAAATTCAGAAAAAGTTATTATTTATTTTCGAAATCATTTATTAATTTTTTTTTCAAAATTTATTTCCAGGAAAAATAAATTACTTATTTTTGAATTTATTTATTTTCAGAAAAATAATTATCCAAATTATTTTAATTTATTTTTGAAATTATTTATTTTCATAAAATAATTATTCAAATTATTTACTAATTTTTTTATAAAAATTAATGATCAAGATTAATTAAAATTATTTTTAATATTTAAAATATTTATTTTTTAATTTATTAAATTCAGAAAAATGTTTTATCAAAATATTTTATTTTATTTTCAAATTACTTATTTTGCCAAGATTATTTTATTTTATTTTTACAAATTATGAATTATTCTATTTTATTTAATTAAGAATTAATGTACCCTTGAAATTATTATATTTTCGAAATGTATTATTTAATCATGATCTTATTCGAAAAATAATTTATTACTATTTTACCTTCTTTTTTTTTCAAAAATTATTTAGATTTCTTTTTCGGAAAAGTCTTATATTTTATTTAACCCTTTATTATTTTTTTTTCAAAATTATTTAAAAAATATATTTATTTTCGAAATATATTTTATTATTCATAAAATGGGTTTATTATTTATTTTTCAGAAAAATATTTATTTAATTTTTCTAGTTGTTTATTATTTTCCTTTTTGCCAATTTTAAAATAATTACAAATTTATTATTTTCATATAAATCTCTTTTTTTATAAATCACTTTTTATTAAATCATAAAAAGCTAAGCATTTAATCTATTTAAAAGTTATCATAATTTATTTATATTATTTTATTCAATAATAAAATTATTTTATTCTTTAGTGAAATTTTTTGTTACTTAATTTTTAATAAATCACCATTTTCAAAATTTATTATTGGAAAGCAATAAAATAATTATTTTTCTTTAAGACAAATATTTACTCATTAAATCTATCTACTTTAATATTTTAAAAGTAGATTAACAAAACTTAACAAATTTATGTTTACTAGTTTTTATGTATTTTCTCTTTTTAAATTTTATTAATAATTTTATTTTATTAAATTTTATATTTTAAATTTTTTATTTTTTTTAATGTGGACTGGCCTTTGGGCCAATCCACAAATGGGCTAGAAGGCCTGTTGCATTGCAACAGGCCCAATTGGGTGGTCAGTTGCAAATGCAACAGACCTGGGCCTGTTGCAAGACAACAGGCCCAATGGCCTGCTGCAAGATAACAGGCCCAATGGCCTGCCAACAAGCTTGCTGCACACAGCAGCGATCAAGGCTGGCCGGCATTTAGCTGGCCGGCTTCCTGCCGGCGGTGGGGTTGCTCCGGCCACCCACCGGAAAATTGCACACCACCCCCTCTAACTTTTGTATATAGAAACATATATATAGTTATATTTATTTTTCACATGAACATGCTTTTAAAACTCAATCAAAACTTTGAATTATTAATTTACAAATCAAACTTACAAAATGAAATTCAATAAAGTTTTACAAAGGTCATATTTTAACTATGGAAGAATTAAACATTTTATTTCAATAAAATTCCCAAAATTTTGAAATCTTCATTTTTAACCGCAAAACTCTTTTAAACTTGAAATAAAAGTGTTGTTATTTCATAACCCAACAATATACTTATATATATCAACCAACATTTCATGATCTACAAAGGTTTCATAACATTTTTCAATCACCATTAACAACTAAACATAAAAACTAAACTTTCATAAAAAAAAATGTGTTTGTTTAAATAGAAGTTTGAAAACTCAAGCCTAGATCTTTAATAAAATCCCAAACTAAACTTTTTTTTTTTGCATAAGAAAATAAAACTCAAAACCTAAATCCGCAAATCAAAACTCTAGATATTAGGATTCAAGAAGTTTTAAAATGGGTAAACAAGATTTTTGTAGGATTTTCTACATAAATTAATTTCTTAAAACAAATAACAAAAACACCAAAAAAGGGGTAGAAATGGTTTATACCTAAACCTTGAATAGTTGATTTCCTTCCCCAAGCTCACTACCCTTGACTCCGGTGGTGGCGGCGGCGGCGGATTCCGGCAGTGGCTGCAGCACAGTGGCAATCCGGCGGTGGTGATAGTGGTGGTAGTTCTTTCTCCTTCCAAAATATGACACTCACTTCTCACTTTATTTTTCTAACTCCCTTTCTATCTCTCTTTTTCTCTCTTGAATTATTTTTCTCACTAGTTTAAGTATGGAGTAAAAATGGTAGAGTGTGAGGGAGACTCTATATATATATATATTTAAGCTTAATTATACATATTACATGGGAAAGGAAAATACAATCATTTCCATATCCCATCAATGTTTAGGTTTCTTGTTTGATGAAGAAAACTTCACCCAAGAGAGAAAATGGCAATTTCCAAGGTAGGGAACATCATCACTTGTTGCAGAATTGAAAAGATTGGGGCGATTTTGCACTTTGCCCCCTGAAGTTTTGGGAAAGTGCAATTTCGCCCCAAAATATTTTTTTTGTACAATTAAGTCCAAAAAAATTATAAAATGACCCTTTTTTTTTTGTAAACTTTTTCATAACATTCATAAGGTTTTTATTACCTTCCAACTCACTTTCAAGTTTTATTTTTTGGTGCTCGAAAAATTTAATTGTACGTTTAAGCTTAAGAAATACTAAATTTCATTGAAATAAAATTCGTCAAACAAAAATCAAATTAAAAATTCAATATTTCATTTTGAAATATTTTAAATTTACGGGGGTGTTACAGATAAGCTTCTTTATATTCATCTTGGGGAACTTTAATGGATTATTTGTAAGTAAACGAAATTTTTACCTTGCAATGTTTTTTTAGTTGTTTGTTTTCTTAAGAATATCCTAATGTGTGGTCCTCCTTATATTCATTTGTAAGTACACAAAAGTTTTACCTAAGACTCTTTTTTTAGTTGTTTGTTTTATTAAGAATATACCTTGCAATGTGTGGTCCTCCTTTAGTAACTTTACATTTCCGTCGTCTTCAAACATTTTAGTGAATTGTCATGATTCACAATATGTAGTGGACGCACTTGTATTGAGAAATCATTTGAAAAAATTAGAAAAACCCTAATCAACTTCTTCTTAGAGGCGGGCTCATATCCACATGGTCTGGTAAGATGTAGTGGACACATTTCTTCTCTCTAATGTTAAAATATGGGTATTATTCCAGTTAATTAACACACTGTTCTCATTTAATACAGGAGCTTCCCAAACTTCTCCGTTCAATTATCCCTGAGGAAGGTAACTCATTTGCAGAAGTTCAAACACGTTTTGGGATATGGAAGATCGAAATCAGGAACGGCCCTTCATTGTGTATCATACGGGGAAAGTGTTGGGAGTCTTTCTGTTTCGCCCACAATCTTTCAAGTGTTAAATTAATCCAGATGGAGATTCACGAAAATGGGAAATTTACCGCAATAATTTACAATCTTGATTCAAATTGTGAGCCACCAAGAATGATTACTGGAAATCCATTGCTCTTAGGTGGGGGCAATGCTTCAAAGATGATTTTGACTTACTTTCGATTGAGTTATGGCGGGCTAATTGTTTCAAAATTGCCTTCTGTAAATCATGAAGTTGTATCTTATCCTTTCTTAGGGTCTAATTATTTCAAGCTTGTCTTATATGTAGTTAAAGCAGAATCTAAACGCATTCGGTGACTGTGCAAGACAGTGAATCCTGGTCTAGTAAAGGAAACAGATGCAGTTGCGGCTGATGATTCAGTTGACGAGGATATAATTTCACTTGATGAGGATGGTGATTTACCAATGAATTGCGATACCACTGATGGGGCGTCTCTTGATTACTGGCGGAAAAAATTAGAAAACATATGGTCCCAGACTTTTGTAAAAAGTTCGTCGCACGGCTGGTATGTCTATGTTGCATTACGTTCCTCCATGCATATTTCTAAGAGCATGTTTTACTTTTATTTATATATATGTTGCATCACTTTCCTCGAAACAAATGGATGACACATCACATAGATTCAAAGAAAGTAGCAGTTCTTAAAGTTCCTCAGTATGGTCAATGAACATGGGAGGCAAAGGTGCATACTTATGTGAACAATGAAGATGGAACAACTGGTCGCGTTGCACTGGGTCATGGGTGGTCAGAGTTTGCAAATGACATCTGTTTAATTGTCAGTCAATGGGTTGAATTTCAAATTTTACGCCCCCTTGAAGGACCTTAATAGTGATAGAATGTACTTGGCTCTGCTTTTTAGATTAAATGCTTCATATATTGGTGATAGTTCAAAAAAGACTTATTTTAACCTAGTTTGGTGGAATGTTATTTTGATGTTGCTTTTGACTGCATGGAGTTTATTTGAAACAGAGGACCAACAAATGTGAATTCTCTTTAAATTGCTTATGCCTAATGTATTTCTGTTAGATCATAAATGTGCTGATTTGATTGTTAAGTTCATTTGACATTAGTATATATACTTTGCTGAAGATCGAACATCTGCGTAATTCACTATGATGTCTTCTGAGTATTGAGACTTTTATACCAGCTAAGTCATCATGTAGGAGAATTACTTAGTTGAGTACAAACAACTAAGTCATTTGTTGAGTACTACATTAAGATGTATTCTGAGTAATAAGAAACTTACTATATTTTAATGTATTTAAATGATGGGCTTAAATATTGTATGATCATGACTCAATTTTGGATAATTGCGTGATAAAATTGTAAAATGCTAAGATTCTATCAACACTTTATTCAGTGATAATCTTTAAACAATCAAATACTCATCTGAATACTTCACACAGTTATTCTACTTTATCCCACCTAGAGAATGTACTAAAAAACTCTTTGAAATTCGTCAATCTTAACAACTCAACTAAAAACATGTCCAACGGACAAAATTAAAACTTTTCTCATCTGGAAAAGTATAAATAGGAGATCGCTTCACTGATAACAACTTCTACTACTCACAAATTCTAAAACCCTAAATCAAGAACAGACTACTACATTTTTTTTTCTTCGTTTGTATTCTTTGCAAAATTTCTCAGATTCAATGGCACCAAAACAAGTTTCAAAGGCTATTAAAGCATGTACTTCTGAATCTACATATAATGGGTTTGGAAGGTAAAAACACTAGTTGAAGGTATATGGTTGAATTTCGAAGATTTTGGAGCCTCTGCAACAACAACAATGAGAGCTATTTTGGGAAATCAAGGAGACTGGTTTAATGAAGTTCTTATCTGCTCATTCAAAGTACATCTACACTGATGACATTATCCAATTCTATCTTCACGCTGAAGTGAATAAAACTCAATTGAATCTGTCATAGGTCAGAAAAATGTGAAAATTGATGCGGCTATTCTGCACCAGGTCTTTGGGTTACCTATTGAGGGAATAGTGGACATTGGGGACCCCGCTCTGACTAAGGTCAACTCATTTTGGAAGATTGCTGCAAGGATAGTGAACGGATGGGCTCATCAATGATGATAAGGCAACTGAAACATGAATTCCAGAGGTTTGCAGACATAATTGCAAAGATTCTGGAAAGCAAAATGAGATCTTTTGATGTTTTAATCGATGAGAGGTTACACTACATGGTTTCCATTTGGTATGGAGTTAGGATAAGTTGGGCATGATGTTATATTGGACTACATGAATTCAAATATGGGCAAGAAGAAGACTTATACCTTGGGAACATTTTAAGTGTTCTGTTTGTTCACATGAGGCTTAATTTAGTAACTGGTAAGACCATGCATAAAGGCAAGGAGATGAAGAAATGAACCCCTTGCCACTAAGGGATGGCAGAAGCTTCGGCGGCTACTGAGGGTGATGAACCATTACAAAAGACTAAGAGGAAGGCTAAAGTTGAAGTTTCTAATGCACCTGTTCTAAAGAAGGTGAAAATGAGTTAAAAGAAGTCCGCCCCTGCAGTATCTCATGAGGTTAATCAGCATGAAAATGTGGAAATCAACCAAGATGACGTATATACAACTTTTGTTGATATACTGGCTGAACCTCTTTTAGATTATGAAGCCAACTCATATGCTAGAATTGATCGGTTGAGATACCTAAAAGAGAAACAAGATTAATAGTTAAATCTGCCAAACCTTTGGAGAAAGCACCCCCAAGAAAAAAAAGGCCATAAAAAATTGGCATTTTATGAACCTGTTGTAGTTGAAAAATAGCTAAGTGAATAGACTCGTGTTCATCAGCTAAGTTTGGTGAGAGAAGAGCAGTCATCTGCTAGACCACAAGCTGATTATTCATCAGTTAAAGGAAAAGAAGTCATGGTTTATGATGAAACAAATATTGAGAAAAAAAAAGCCAAAAGAACAAGTTTGCTTTTTCCAACCAAGCAGAGCTTAACAGAAGAAGAGCAAAGACTACTGCTGCTACCAAAAAAGAAAGTCTTCTCTGGAGATGAATTTCAACCAGCAAACATAACTGATGATCAAGCTACAGTATTGGCCCTGACTAATAGTTTGAAAAATCAGGAACCAGTTCACTCAAGATCTGAAAAAGGTGAAAATTGAGGTTGAAATTGTCAACACCGAGGAATGTGAAGACAAGGAAGAGAGAGATGCTCTTGAACTCGTAAAGAGCCTGCCGGAAATGTTTGATGCCTATTCACAAACTTGCAGAAGTCAATGAAAAAGTACAACAAAGAACTAGTTCACAGTTGAAAAAAGCAGATATATCAGATGGAGGAATTGTAGGTTGGATGACTCTCTAGAAGAGATGGACAAGTGGAAGCAATACTCTAAGGAGGAACAATGTATCCTTAACTGGTTCAACATATCCACAAAAAGGCAAGTTGTGGATGCATTCATATTCAGGGATGCGATCTTTGAAAAGATAAAAGAAGTCATGTATGATTTCAGAAATGAAATTGAGGCATCAACTCCTATAGTTGGACCACGGAGGATGGTAAATAAAGCGGTCATGTGCACTATTAACAGATGGGCCCAAAGTGCTAGACCAAATTTCAAAGGAGACTCTGCTGACTTGGGTTTTGTACCTAAGGATGATTGTTAAAGGCCCTTATGTACAATTCCCTGCTTACCTAAAGTTGAATAAATGAACATCCACTGATGACAACACGGTCCAAATGAGAATGATGAAGAGGCCACTAAGGAATAAACATTAGTCACTTATAATAGACCAGAGATTGTGGATATTATTGATAATGAAGATTGATCTAGTGACAAATTTATTGAAGTATCAGCTAACGATGAGGATGAAATCTTGCTGATTAAGAGAAAAGAAATCACAAAGGACATCTTACAGAAAAATTATGTGATTGGCTTGGTTGGTGTCAAAGTTGCGAAAGAATCTCCGTTGCTGCTGACATGGAAGAAGCAAGACGAGGAGACATATGTTCAAAGCATTATTGATGTTATAATCAAAGATACTCAAAGTTCAAACTTAGCTGATGATGAATCTGATAGAATGAAACATCAAAGTATTGAACATCATAATCAAAATCCTGTTATACCCAGCTCATCATTTGTTGGTAATGATCATGTCAGGGGACTATTCAATGTAGCTGAAAACATTGAGAATCGTCTGGTTGACTCATGTACTGACATTACATGTGGCATTAAAGACAACTATGACACTATGAAGAGTATTGAAGGGAAAGTTGACAAAAGTGTCAAGGATTTAGCTGGTAAGATTGCCATTGTTGAGAAAAGTTTAATTGGGACAGTTTGGAGCTCAAGAAGAAAAATTGAATGAAGTAACAAACACGTTCATGGAAGAATATCAAAAATCAAAAAGTCTGTTACTGGAATAAAGTTGGATATGGCTGCTATAAGAAGAAGATGTTCAGCTATAGACAATGGCTTGAAGAATAATAATGATGACATGGCAGTAATCAAAACAATTAGTTTTCAAGTAGCAGAGATTAGTAAATTTCTCCAGCATAAGTATGATGATAATGACAAAAAAGGGGAATGAACTAGTCAAATCAAGAAAAAAGATGCTCATCAAAAGAAGAATTACAGGAGATGAAGATTTTTCTGTTTTCTCACATGTAATTTTAATTAAATCTTTCTTTTGTTGTGTAAACTGATGCAAAATGTCCACACCATCTAATGAAAACAGATTACTCCTTATCCAACTATAAAATTATGTGTCATTTAAATTTCACACTTAGTTGCTGCATTCGCATAGAAAAATTAGTCATCTGTGAATCAATTGATTTTAAAGGGTTGATAAGAATCTTACAAAAGGGGAAAATACTTTTGTCTATTTAAAATTGCATTTAAAAATTTTGTAAGTAGAAGAAAGTTATTTTCTCATGAAGCAACAAACAGTTGAGTCCAAATCAGCTAACTTCTTCAAACGAGTATTCTGAAAATCATCTTTAATTGTTCGAGAATTAAACTAGGTGCGTACAACAACCGAGTTGAGTTCTGGTATGCTGAAGCTTATTCCGCCTTAACCAAATTGAATAAATCTTTGGATTTCGCTAACACGATTAAAGCAGTTAAAAGTAGGACTAACAATATGGTACAGTCAGAAAATGTTGCACCTCATGATAGCAATCTGGTACAGTCAGAAAATCAATTGGTCAACAATATTGTGGGACTATCTATGTCACGACGTTAAAGAGAAGAATTTGTATCAAGAAATATCTGTTATTCCACGTTGGAGCAAAACTGGGAAAAGGGAAGATGTTAGATCCTAGTAAGGAAATGAAAACTACAATGCCCCTCTGGAAATGGAAAACAACCCTGAACTAGTGATAGTTGCTAACAAATCGAAAAAGCTGAAGACTGCCACCAAAGGAAATGAGAAAATATTTCTGGATCATTCTTCAACTCAGAAGGCTAAGGAACAACAAGAGAAATCACCGGCTAAAATAAGAAATGATGAAATGGAAAATCTACTAATATATCCTGACAATCACCAAAATTCTAAAGTAGAAAGAGAAAGGAACTTCAATCAAAGGTTGGATGACCTAGAGAGAATGTTCAAAGTCAAATGTGGTGAAATTCAAATGAAGTTTGTTTATCGAGAAATGGAGGAAGTCAAAAGAAATGTCATAGAGATGACTCATCTAACCATTCCTGAGAACCCAAAAGTAGTTGATCTGATCCAAACCATGTCCACCCACCTCACTGATCTCAGCAAACTGATACTACATCACACTGATGTAGACAAAAAGCGGGAAGAAAGTCGATCAAGAAATAAACTAGAGGAAGAACAGAAGAAGGAAGAATCTCAAAGGAAAAGAAGAGAATAAATCAGAAAAAGATATCAAGATGAAATAGCAGAAGAGGAAAGAGTATTGAGCAAATGGAAATTTGGAGATAGTAGCACCCATAATGTGAAGAAAGATCGTGAATGAACAAGGAGAAAAACGAGTTCAACCAATCTAACTGAAGATCTAGATATTTTGATTTATGCATGTTTATTTCAATTTTGAGAAATATGTTGAAATATTGTGAGAAATTATGAAGAACCGATTAAGAACAACTATCCATCAATATTCCTGCATTATAAATTCTGTGTGGAGATGCATTCTTAATTGATATGTTTTATCCGCATAAAAAAGGTGATGATTGTTGGAAGAAAATTAATTAACTAAGTCGATAGTTTTTAAAAAATCAAGTATCAATACTCATTGTAGCCTAGTGAAGTACTCAGCTAATGACTTAGCTGTTAGTACTTAACATACAGCTGAGTAAAGTACTCAGCTAAGTAATTCAGCTACCTGTTAGCATTAGGCAGAGTGATTTACGAATTCGATGACTTAACTGGTATAAAAGTCTCTAACCTTCTCCAAGGGAGTCCTTATATCCCAATATATAAGAAAATTTATAAGAATTGCACAAAAAATGAATTCCAATGGAGTCTTTAAAAAATAAGAATGCCAAATTTTTATAAGTTTGGAGTTGGACTCTCAATTAAAAAATAAGAATGCCAAATTTTTATAAGTTTTGACTCTCATATTTGAGAGTCCAAAGTGAAATTTTAAAAGTAAAAGTAGTGTGTTAAAGTTGGAGTGGAGTGTTGTGGTGTGATTATTTAAAAGTAGAATCTTAAAATATAACAAGTTGTTGGAGTACTGAGTAAAAAGTGAGAATATATAAATATATTCAAATATAGTACAATATACATAATACATTGCATATATACAAAAATCCAATTTCAATTCAGCATAGTTGTTGGAGTGCCGAGTAAAAAGTGGGAACGTATAAATACACTCAGAAATATAGCATAGTGAAGTAACCATGCAATGACTTAGTTGTTAGTACTCATACATCATTTATCCACATTCAAATATAGTACACTGCATATATACAAAAGTCCAATTTCAATTCACTTAGAACTTCTCTGATTTGGCTGTTATATAAGTACTTAACATAAATCATTTAAATACATTCAAATATAGTACACTGCATATATACCAAAGTCCAATTTCAATTCACTTATAACTTCTCTGACTTGGAGGAGGAATTGGAAAGTCTGGAAACGAGTGTGCCACACTTCCTGATGCTTCACCCTATATACATAGTATTATACCATGAGTCCCATTATTTATAAAACAAACATATTAATCATTTACCTTGGCTATGCTTACAGTTTTTTGTTGCCATAATAATGTTGTGAATGCTCCTGGCACCATTGGATATGACATATAGGAGAACAGTGGTAACATACTGTTGTTTGGTTGCATGTTCAACACACCTTTCAACCTGGTTTCTTGCATTTTAAAGATCTTTGGGAATTGTGGTAATGAACCATATGATAAATGTTGTAAATTGTTGATTTGGCTCCCGCGCTGAATACTCTCGTGGAAAGGGATTTCAGGATTGTCACATGAATTACCTACATCATTGGTATGCTCGTTGGGAATGGAACTAGTCTTTGCATTCTGCCCATTATACTTCTTTTATCCTTCACAAGTTGGTTGTTTCTTTAACTGACAAGTTGTTGATTTATGCCCAGGAATAATTCATATATATGAAATATAGGTCAGTAAAACATGAAAGAAATAAATTAATAACAAAATTTATTGTAATCATGTGTATTGATACATACCCACATATCCCACATATCCCACATATTTGTTTCTTAGATTTTGTTGCTCTTCTTTTCTTGTTACGGACAGGATCGCAAACTTTTTTCATCTTTGTAATTGGTGGGTCTTTGATAACGCTGTGAAAACGTCGTTATTACCTATCTCTTTAAGCCCAAAACATCTTGTTTTGATCCGAGTGTTTGTGTGTCTTCGCGTGTTTTCGTGTCATTTGTGCTTTTGGCCCCTTCGTTTGGCCTTTGTTCCTTTTTTGTGTTTTTGCTCTCGTTTTGATCGTTTTCTCCGTGTTTTGTAGGTATTGACATCTTGAGTGATTAGGAGTTGCGTATCAACGGTGCGAGTCGTTCTACACACCCCGCGAGTCAAGCTCGAGCTTCAAAGGAAATAGAACCCGAAGCAAATCGTTAAGATTATAGATAGCTGCTCACTAGAACATGCACAACTCTTTCATGGATGATCCAAATGAGTTGAATTTTGGATATGTCATAGATGAGTGAGTTAGATACGCTACAGACTTTACGGATCCGCAATCGGAGTTCGGAATGAAAAGATATGCTGCTCGGAAGGAAGTGCGGCAAAGCTGGAAACTTACTGCCCTTGTCACACCGCGGTGTATGATTCATACACTGCGGTGTACCCCTGCTACCAGCAGATTTTTGCTGCGGGAAAGGCAGGGGTTTTTTGTATTATCCCCATCCCACTTGTATTTTTAGGCATCTTGGGGGACTTTTTGGCCTTAGTTGCCATTGTTTGGAGGGTAACTTAGGCATTAGGGCTTGTAGTCGTTGCTAGGTTAGAGGCTTAAAGTAGAGATCATCAACAACTCTTGGACTACACATACTTCATTTTCATTCTCTTGCCTCCTTTGAAGAAAATAGAAGGGTTTGCACTTTGGAAAGAAGAACAAACACTTGGACTCCCCAATTGAAGATAAAAAGGCTTGAGGGGGAAGTAGTTGAAGATCTTCACCACTAAGCCAACTCTAACTCCTTCACTTTGTTCATTTACATTTATGGTTTCCATTAATGTAATGAATGATATATTTATTGTTATGAGATGCTAATCTCCTTTATTTTATGTTTTTATTGATCCTATGTTTGGTTCTTGATTCTTGATTAAATGATGAGTTAATGGTTGTTGCTATGCTTGTATACAAGTGTTTGTTAAACTAGTTTGAGCTTTTGTCAACTTGTGGTTTGATCAATCATAGGATTAAATGAATTGATCTTTAATTGCTAGGCATAGTGGATTAAAGATTAGATTGGAAAACTATGTTGTGATTTGATTTTAGGATAGGAATATACCAAGGTCATTTCATGGTCTAGTAAGGTTTGGAATTAATGCATCACTTAGGCTTAATCCTTTTAGACATAAATTGGATTAGTCTACTTTGGTAGGTTCGTACACTATTCGGAAGTTACGTATGAATATTTTATGAAATCTTGAACAACAAACATGAGTGTGGTTGTCAATTGTTGAGTCGTTTGGCCTGAATTGAACTAGGTGACGTAAAATCGTAGAAGCCTTTACATATATTAAGTCAAGTGTTAGTTTCCTTAGTCACCTTAATCGAGTTGTAGTATCAAAACCACCATCACCTCACCAAACTCAACTTACAAATCTAAGTCGAAGTAACAAGACGTTAGTTGGTAATTAATTGAACAATTCCTCGTGGGTTCGACACTCATTTATCACTTTATTACTTGTAACGACCGTATACTTGCGTGTTTGCGTATTAGTATTTGGAACGCAACAAGTTTTTGGCGCCATTGCCGGGGAATTGTAACGATTGTTTGCCAATTTATATTCTTGTATATCTTAGCTTGGATTTGTTATTTACGTTGTGATCTTTGTCTATCTAGGTACGATGGCCTACAATGATTGCTATCCAAGGTCAACCGAGGGAACATCAATTTGTTATTGTATGCATTGCATGGGGGAGAGCACAATCGCCGGTTGCCCAATGAGTTCAACTCATTTGCAATATGAGAATTCGTACATGGGTAATCATTATGAGCCGAGTTCCACTTACAATTGCTACAATATCGAATGGGGAGATGACCCGTATTATCCAAGGCACAATGAGTGGGGAGGTCGACCACACCCGGATATGATGATGACTACCCCATTCATCCAACCGAACTATATGAATATTCTCAACCTCCGGTAGAGGCACAATCATCTTTGGAAGAAGCATTCACTAAGTTCATGGAGCGCACCACTAAATACATGGTTAACAATGATTCTAAATTGGAAGAGATTTCCAAACAGTTGCAAAAAGACTCGGGGACATTAAGGGATCTTCAAACACAAATGGAGCAAATCTCACAAGCTTTAAGCATAAGACCCCCGGGAACTTTGTCGAGTACAATCGAATCACCCAAACAAGGTATAAATGAACATTGCAAAGGCTTCACATTGATGAATGAAAAAGCCTATGATGGGCCAATTGCTCCTAATGAAGGTTTTAATGAACCGAGTGAAATGTTTGAAACAAATGGGCTTCCTACTAGATATGTATGTGTTGAGCCTCCACACATCGGTTGTGAAGAATTGAGAAACTCTATCGATCCTCCTCGAATTATATTCGAAAATCATGAGGATGTGATCCCTCACATAGTTGTTCATGATGTTATATTAGAGGAAGAACAAGGTGGATCGAAAGAGCTTGCAAATGAAACATGGATAATTATGGGTAAAGATTACAAAAGATTTGAACCAGGAGATAAAAAATTTCGATTTGATATGAGGTTCAAATCAGTCCCAAAAGACCGTACAATGGAAAAATTAAAGCGTGGGACGAATTTAAAAGCAAAGAGGCCGGGGCTTATACTTGATCCCGATGGGATCCTATTCGATTATTGGCCACCCTAAAAGAAAAGAGAATTTTAAAGTCGAGCTACCGACTATAAACAAGCGCTTCTTGGGAGGCAACCCAAGCTTTTTGTTTTCCTTTTTTTGTTGTCTTGTTGTTTTTGTTGTTGTCGTGTCGTGTCTTTTGATTTCTTGTTCTTGTGTGTTTTGTTGTAGGTGATGATTGTGCTCGACAACGTAGTGAAATCGAGCGTGAAAATACAAATCTGGAATTGTCATATTGAGCCAATCGAGAATCGAGGTAAGTTTTTAAATTTTGTTGTTTTGAAGTGTTCAAATTTTGAACACAAAACTTACCTCAATAAGTTTAGTTTCAAAGACCGGAAGAAAATTTTTCTGGAAATAATAAACCGAGGTGCAATTTAATTCACACCGCGGTGCAAAATTTCCAGTAAGTTTGCTCACTTCTTACACCGCGGTGCAAAATTTCCAGTAAGTTTGGCCTGGTTTTGCCTTTCTTACACCGCGGTGAGTTGTTATATACACTGCGGTGAATTGAGTTTCACACCGCGGTGTGTAGTTTATACACCGCGGTGTGTATTCTCCAGGGACTTACATCCCGTAGAACTCCTTCCTCTTCACTCTCTAATTTAAAATTCCCCATTCTCAAACTTCTCCACGCCATATCTTCCTCCCCCAATCTAAAAATCTCCTTCACTCTCAATTTCTTCCCCCCCAAATTCTTCCTCACTCACACAAACTTCTAACTCGAAAATCACTCACTCAATTACCTCAAAAACTCTCACTTTTCCCACATTTACACCAAAAAAAAAAAAACGAATTCTCCCCCAAAGCTTCAAAAATCGAAATTTTTCGATTTCAAGCGCCAATCCGCATCAAAAGGTAAGTATGGCTAAACTCATGGATGATATTGCATTGATGGTATTGCTTTGTTGGTTTTGATTTTTTTTGGGTGGAGATTTTAGAAAATATTCTTGAAAAGGGGTTAGTTTGGGATTGCACACTAGATGTTCGATAAAATGCTTGAATGAAAAAGTTATGATTGTTGATGTGCATTCATTCGCATTTTTGTTTCAGGATTGACAGAAGGAATTGTGAATTGATTGTTGGCTCGTTTGGTTGATTTTGAATACATTTGATAACAATGCCGATAACTAGAGGTGGGAGTTCGCGTGCACCTCCTAAATGCTTCGTTAGGTTGAAGATTTGTTCAAGACAAAGATTGTATTTCATTGCTTTATTATTATACTAGAACCGTTCTCTTTCATTTAGCTTTTTCTTTTGTTTTGTTTTGTTGTTCGTGCGTTTGTGTGCTTGTTTTTCTTTTGTGCGTTGTTTTCTCGTGTTGATCTTACGTGTTTTCGTATGCGTGATCGATATGTGTAATAATTAAATAAGTACTCAACAATGATATAGAGATCAACTATATTATATTCAAATAATTCGATTACAATGCTATATGAGTACAATTGTATGGAGTCCTATCCGAGCCCTATTGGATGCCGTACAAGCTAGAGGGCGAAATACAAGTGATGCTAGGCTGATATTCCCAAGTTGTTCCGAGCAGTAGCTTCGAGGAGGCAGCACCTGAAAAATCGTGTCTGGTGTCATAAATGCATGGGGTATTTATAGCTGAAATCGGGGTCTAGGTGATCTATCCACAGACATACAATTCTCGGCCCATAAGTTTGGATCAGAGCTTGGCCCAACAGTAACTTTGGATCCAGCGCCAATTGTATTTGTGATGCTCGGGTATCGGGATCGAACTTGATCTCCCGAGCTGAGTACTGTTCGATTTCGCATGGTTGTAAAGAAAAGCTGAGCCCCAAAATATCCCTTATCAATACTCCCCCACTTCTCGAGCGTAAGGTGAAGCTTATGCTTGAAGAAGTATACATAGTTCAGGGCGATTAGGGGGTGAACCGACCTTGGCATAGGCTTCTGGTATGCCTCATTAAAAACCTGACTCGGAAAAACCCTTTTGGGATAAAAAAACGGGTCAGGGAAAAAGAGTGCATATTTAAGAAACCATGTAATGATGCCGTATCTGACATCGTCCTTCTCGTTCATGGTTGGAAAAGAAGTTTTTGATTTGATTATTCCATTGCCATTCTATTTGATCTCCTTATTCAGAGGGCTGGTGTGAAAATGTGGAGATAATATCCCTCTAATGCATAGCTCGTTATGCAGGTCTTCAAATTAGGAATTCCGGAAAGTATGGGGGTCGCAGGCGCAATTTTCTGAAAATTTGATCACAAGTGTTCCTAGAGGGAGCCCAATCGTCGCGGTTACTCGGGGACCGGTTTGCAATTTCCCATTTTGTCCCTGTATATATAGTTGGACGGAGGGTCTCTGTTTATCAGAGATTCTGAGGAGAGAACTTTAGATCGGAGCAGACAGATCGATAAGTAAGTTCTAACAATATTTTTCGAGCAATCTTATCTACTCATTATGTCGAGTTCAGTAGATTTGAAAGGAAAATCTCCTTTAGAGGAAAACGAGGCCGATAATCAAGAAGTGAGAGAGATTGTAGGAGCTCGATCATCTGAGGTCGAGAATTCACAAAGCTCGAGTTCCGCCTCCGATTCCAGCGGGGAGGGGCGGGAATCGAATTCTGAGACGGAAAATAGCGAAGATGAAAATCCGAGCGAAGCGACAGTCTCTGATAAGGAAGTTGTAGAGGATGGGGATCTTCCCCTGGGGAAGAACGAGCAAAAGAAATATAGATTGAATCGTAAGGTTGTGGTTACAATCTTTGACTGGGAAGAACCTTCGACCAGCGCCGGTCTAAACATGACTGAGGAGAGGGCAGATGAGATCGTCTGTTCTTATAAGGAAAAAGATTTGAGTCAATTGCAAGAAGAGTTCAGTCGATATCTAGGCGCCGGTTTCTCGATCGTGCTTCCTACTTCTGACCAAAGGGTTACCGACCCTCCCGCGGGTTGTCAAGCCTTTTATTCTAAACATTTTCATTATGGCTTACGCATCCCCTTCCCTCCTCTGATAGAAAACCTCCTGGATGCTTTCGAGCTGGCTCCTTGCCAGATTCTACCGAACTCGATCGGTCTAATCATAGCCTTTTGCGTGCTGATGAAAGCCAAAGGGAAAAAGGCGGTTTTTCAGAACTTTTGGCGGATATTCCAAATGAGTACATCCACGTCTTCGAACGCGGGTTATGTATACTTTTCTCAGAGGCCAAAAATTTCGATCTTATCAGCCAACGTCAGCAGTAATTTGAAAGGATGGAAGCATGAGTTCTTTTTTGTTCGAGGACCAGAGTCTCCGCCATCTGAAGATAACCCCGAGCCTACTCCATTCGATTGGCCTGGAGCAAAGACATGGATATACGGTAAACGCCGTCTCGTGGGAAGCATGAAAAATGAGATAACAGATAAATTTCTGCAATCTCTTCGAGCTGACCCTCATCAGACCGCGTTGATGACTCAGGAAGCGGTCTTGCGATTGGCCGAACTCAGTAGTTGCACCTTTCCTGCCGATCCGATCGAATATGGGAAGGCTCGGATCGACCCCGCTAACCCCCCTTCCACGTTGGCTGATATTGTTGATAAATTCCGTACATCCATAGCTGGTCAACATGTTGCTTCTTTTTCAAAGGGCAATAAAGGTCGGTCTCGTCCTCAGACACTAACAACTTCTCGGAAAGCGAAAAAGTCCAAGACCCAGGTTGGGATCACTCCAACCTCAAATGCTTTAGTGATTATTCCTCCAGTTACCGAAGTAGGAATCTCTCACCCCTGGGTCGAGGTGGAGGGGATCTCCAACTCCCAGGGTCCCGGTATCCTTCGGTCTGTTTTTCCGACTGTATCCTCTAATCCGAGCGATGAGGGGTACAGTAGCTATACTCTCCTGGAGAATCGTGCCAGAGAGATTTTGCAGGCCAGGATGGCTCGCAAAAGAAGTAACGATGTTCCTGAGTCCTCCAGGAGAGTCAAACCCTTTGGTCGAGGACCGAATCCTATATCATGTCGGGCTGGCCATTCCGAGCCAGATTTGGCTGACTTCATCGAGGATCATCTGCAAGGACCTAGGGCGGCTGGATACCCGGACTGTGGGACTGTTGAATCTGATTTGGGCCCCGAGGGTGAGCATACGGTGGATAAATCTCTTCGAATGTTCCTGGCCGGAAGATTCAAGGATGACACTATCCAATCTTTTGTTAAGAAAGATTTTGAGATACTAGGCGATTATGCCCATGCTCATCAAAGGGTACTGTCTTATTCTGAAAGTTTCTAGCTTTTTCCTTATGATTCTTATTTTATGTTTTTACATATCTTCTTCTTTGCAGGCCGGAGACCTGTTTACTCACACCGCTCTCCGACTGGCCGTTTTGAGCGAAGAATCTCAGGCGGTACAGAAAGCCCTATGCAATGTTCTGAAGGATGAAGCCACGAAAACCAGTCAGCTAGAGGATGCCAGAATTAAGTTGTCTGAGGTCGAGATAGAACTCGAGAAGACTAAGAAAGAGTTGGAGGCGAAGAGAATCCTAGTGGGTGAAGTGGAAAAATTAAAGCTGGAGCTCGAGCAAGCCAAAATGTCTGCCGAACAGTTTTATGAGCGAGGTCGAGCCGAAGCCAGGCTTCCCGCCATAAGGGAGTTCCTAGAGTCTCCGATCCTCGATGCCTTAGTTCGTTTGCGGTCAGGTGAAGTTAACCAAGCCTTCTACTATAAAGGAGCTCATCACCTCCTTACAGCCGCTAAGATTGAAGGCGCCCTTGACGACTATCTTCCTAACATGAACCCTTATAAGAATATCTTCGGTAAAGATTATAAAGCATCTCCCCTTCCTCCTAAGCTCGAGGATCTTGCCGCTCATGAGTTCGCTCCTTTTCTTGAGGAATTTGGTGCGCCGATGCCAAATCCTGATGCGCTCGAAATCCAATCCGAAAGCGAAGATGTGGATATCGAAGGGGATTCCCGCGATCAGAGGGAACAAGGCACTCCTTCTTCTGGTTCGAGTAAATCTGCGTCTGATGCGCAAAGTCATGATGGAGAAGGCAGCAGCTCGAGTAAAGGTGATTCTGACGGCTCGGAAAATGATTCTAGCGAATCAGAGGAACAAGACAGATCGGACCATGGTTCGGGCGTGAAGGAATCTAACCCATAATGATTGCTACGTAATAGGACTGACTTAGCGAACCAATGTACTTGTATACTTATAATCTTTTGCTCTTGCCCATTTAGTGGATGCTTGAATTTGAATTTCTTTCCTTTATGCTATTTTTAGGCTATTGCCTGTTTGGATTTTCTGTTGAATTTTATAACGTCACTCTTGCGTATTCAGCTGCGTCATTGAATCTTTCTTGGGAGTAGTGATTTACCAATTATTGCAATTTGCATGATGCCGTTTCTCTTATAAATAGCAAAGCCACTTTATCTTGCTTTCGCACTGATGTTGCTCACAGTGTTCGGAGCTTCCTAAAAAATTATTTCGCTTGGACCTTTACCCGAAAATTGAGAGATGAATAGAAATTCGAACGCTGTCGTGATTTCTTCCGCGCCTTTCTCCAAGCCAAGCGTCGGTAGAAAATTAAGGAAAAGGAATCGATCATCATTAATTACATCCATTAGTCCTGATCTGCAAAACTTTCATGAGGGAAATAAAGATTCGACCGCTGCCCTTTCTTCATGCTTGAAAACTAGGGGCTCCAATAAGAGAAAAAAGGTTTCTTTTGCGGAGGATGTAATTGGGCGCGTTCCTTTTCAATCCGAACCTTCGTTAGTTGGAAGATCTTTGTCTGAAAGGTACATAGCTCCTTTTGATAAAATGTCGCTCGAGAAATCTGACCTGACCCTTCTTCGGGCCGACGTTTCTACCTCCGAGGCGGTCTTCTCGATTGGAGAATATTCCTCGTTCTTGTTCTGTTCTGGGTTGGAATCCCTTGCCCAAGTAATTCTAACTTCTTTATCATGATTCTCTAAATTTTTTTTATTTCTGCCATAACTTACTTTCTTATAAGTTCAGGCTGGTAAAGTCTTTTCTAGGCTTTATGCGTTAGCCAAGCATGAGATCGAACAACGAGCTTCTATTTCGTTCGAGCTGATCGGGAAAAAGATTGAGCTGGAACGTGCACTGGAAGCTAATAGATTCTTCAAGGAGAGATTGTCTCAGGATAAGTTAGTTTCGGAATTAGAGAGACTCAAAGATATCTATGAACGTGAGAAGAGAAGCTCTGAGCTTCGTGAGAAAGAAGCTTACATCCGCGGGTATACTGATCGTAGTGCTGAAGTTCGAAAGATCCTTTTCGAAAATAATTTCGTTCAGTAATACTGTGGTTTTCCTTTGTATTATGAGCTTGCTCAAATTTTTCTTTGTTGTAACACCGTCTTTGTTGTAACGATTTTCCTTTCTTGTTGTAGTATAACCCTTGTTGTAATGATAATATAATATTTGCTGGAATGATATTCTCTGTCTCTCTCTCTCTCTCTTTTTTTTTTTTTTTTTTTTTAGTCCCTTATTTCTCGGGAAGTGAAACGGTCAGAGCTTTTAATGCTCGTATCGTGGCCATTCAGCCCAAGAGATCTATACTGTTGATGCCGAATCCTTTCCCCTATATATAGTTCTAGATTTACTCTCATTTTTACTTGTCTATAAATGTCTCGTTCGATCGATATGGTTGTGTTATTACTTTCATCGACCAATTCCATACTCCATTCAATGTCAGTGAATATAGCATTCGAGATTTTTATTCGAACCTTCTTTTCCGAACTCTTCGGAGTTCCCCTATGATAAATTTTCGGCTAGGGTATCGACAGGCGAAAAGAATCACGACTAGGGTACCGGCAGGCGACCTTCTCTCTCTGATTCCCAATCTTTGAGTCGGTCTCGACCTCCTGTACCCTGTCCTCTATCCCGTTGGGATAGTGGGTCTACTGCTGGAGGGGTTTTCCTGCTCTTGATCTCCACGTCTTCGATGCGACTTCTTGAAAGGTGTGGCCTTCGAGTTTATTAGAAGCGCCTCCAACTGGAGTTGCTTCCCTGTTTTTCGATTTGGTCCTTCATGGGCTTGTTTGCAAGGAAGCACTGGATGAAGGGTAGAAGTGTACCAGCCTCACTTTCTTCCTTCGTGTATCCACAGGGAATAACCATTTGTAGTAGGGAATAACCATTTGTAGTAGGGTTGGACTAGATGTACAATATTCCGATTAGCTCAATTTCTTGAATGTAACAAGAGTTCACATGTAATTTATCTGAAAATTTATGAATGAATATCTTCTTTTTATATTGTTGTTGATCTCTGAATTCGTTCTTCGTAACTTGCAAGTTTCACGAGATAGTCATTGAGACTCATAATTAATTTGAAGTTCGATCTTTCAACTCTTGAATTTTTTGAGATATTTCTCATAATTTAGGTCCTTTTTCGGCACCATAGTCGTCGTGGAGAAATTATATAATAGAATTTAGATCAATCTTCAATAGAATGTTTGTTTCGACCTAAGGGGCATAGCAGAGGCTTTCACCCTTAGTTGTTTTTAGAGCATCCTCAGCTCGAGGGTCCTAGCAGAGGCTTTCACCCTTTTAATAATTTCGATCTAAGGGGCATAGCAGAGGCTTTCACCCTTAGTCGTTTTCAGAGCATTTTTAGCTCGAGGGTCCTAGCAGAGGCTTTCACCCTTTTAATAATTTCGATCTAAGGGGCATAGCAGAGGCTTTCACCCTTAGTCGTTTTCAGAGCATTTTTACCTCGAGGGTCCTAGCAGAGGCTTTCACCCTTTTAATAATTTCGATCTAAGGGGCATAGCAGAGGCTTTCACCCTTAGTCGTTTTCAGAGCATTTTTAGCTCGAGGGTCCTAGCAGAGGCTTTCACCCTTTTAATAATTTCGATCTAAGGGGCATAGCAGAGGCTTTCACCCTTAGTCGTTTTCAGAGCATTTTTAGCTCGAGGGTCGTCACCCATTTTATTATTTTCGATCCAAGGGGCATAGCAATGGCTTTCACCCTTGGTCGATTTTCGACGGTCGTAGCAACAGCATTCATCCGTTAATAGTTGAAGAAAAATAAAGATCGATAGTAGATGAATAAAGATCGAGAATATCCAGAATATGTCGAATAAATAAGAATTTAGGCGAAATAAACTTTCATCGAATAAATACTCAGTCTGTATAAACATTCGTCGAATAACTCAATCGAAATGAATCTTCATTGAACATGTAATTTACTAAATTGCTAGAGACAAAGAAAATAGAACAAGATAACTATAAGGTAGAACCCTCGAATGTAACTATCTTCCATAATATCTTCTCAAATTAACCGCATTCCATGCTCGAGGCAGTATCTCCCCATTAGGATGAGCAATCTTGTAAGAACCTTTTCTTCCAACTTCCACGATCACAAGGGGGCCCTCCCAATTGGGCTGTAATTTTCCGACGTGCTTTGATACTTCCACCTTTTTGAGTACCAAATCTCCCACCTTGAAAGATCGAATCCTGACATTTCGATTATAAGACTTTTCCATGTTGGCCTTGGCGGCTTGGATTTTCAATTTTGCGCGGTCCCTTCGACTATCCGCATGATCAACATCCATTTGCCTCAGAGATTGGTTTTCTTCAGGATCATAAAATTCGATCCTGGGAGATGGTATAAGATTTTCTACTGGGATAACAGCCTCCGATCCATAAACCAAACTGAATGGAGTTTCTCCGGTTGCCGCTTTAACTGTTGTCCTATGGGCCCATAATACTCCGGGCAGTTCATCCAGCCACTTTCCCTTTGCCTCCGATAAGCGCTTCTCCAGAGATCGAACAATCTCCCGATTTACTACTTCAGTTTGTCCATTGGCCTGAGGGTGGCCAACAGACGCGAAATTCTGTTGTATTCCGAACTTTTCACACCAATCCGCGATCTTTTTTCCTGCAAACTGTGTTCCGTTATCTGATATCAGATGCCTGGGGATTCCGAACCTGCAGACTATATTTTTCCATAGGAAATTGATAACTTGAAACTGGGTGATTTTGGTCAGAGCAACACATTCGACCCATTTGCTGAAATATTCCACAGCCACTAGTACATAATTTTTTCTGGCTCATGCGGTTGGGAAAGGCCCAACAATATCAATGCCCCATTTGTCAAAGGGCCAACAAATAGGAATTGAATGCATATGCTCGGCCGGTTGGTGAATCAAGTTTGAATGAATTTGACAGTGATGGCATTTTTTCACGTAATTGACAGAATCAGAAAAAAGAGTAGGCCAATAATATCCAGACCTCGAGCATTTAAGAGCTAATGCTCGAGCGCCACAATGATTTCCCGCTTCCCCTTCATGAACTTCTCTTAAGATGGCATTGTAGCATGATTCGTGGATACATTTCAATAGAATTCCCGAAGAAGACCGCTTATAGAGTTGATTGTCCATCAAAGTAAATGACGGCGCTCTATATTTGATTCTCCGAGCCTCATTTGCGTTCTCCAGAAGTTTTCCATCCTTAAGATAGGCGATAAGAGGGTCGCCCCACGACTTGCCTGGCTCTTCAATCTCCATAACATCGATTGCGGGGGCTGCATCTAACTCGATGACTGACATATTTGATAGCAGCCAAGTGATCGTCCTCTCAGTTTTTCCGTCAGCCAGTCCTGTGAACTTTGATAATATGTCTGCCCAGAGATTCTCCTCTCTTGGTATGGGTTGAATGTCAAACTTATCGAACTCTGAGATTAACCTCTTCGTTTTGTTCAGATATTTAATCATGTTGAATTCTCTGGCTTCGTAAGTGCCTTTTACCTGCCTGTGAACAAGTTCTGAATCTGTTAGTACAACAATCGATTTTACCTTTGCCTTAATGGCCATCTCTAATCCAGCTATCAACGCTTCATATTCGGCCTCATTGTTGGTGACGACAAAATCCAAAGTTATCGCATAACTAAGGTCTTCGGCATTGGGCCCTTGGAAGTGAATCCCAGCTCCACCTCCTTCTTTGGTCGAAGATCCATCCACATGCATCAGCCAGATTTGATTTTTTGCTTCTTCCACCATGCCCAATTCCGAGGTCGTTCCTTCTTTCCCGTTTGATATGTTGGTGGATTCGAGCACAAAGTCAGCTAGCACCTGTGCTTTTATGGCGACACGTGGTTGGTATTCGATTTCGAACTGGCTGAGCTCGATCGCCCACTTTATGAACCTGCCCGAAGCTTCTGGCTTGGATAGAACCTGTCTTAACGGTTGATTAGTCAAGACAATAATCTTGTATGTTTGAAAGTAGGGCCTTAACCTCCGGGCAGCCACAATTAAGGCAAGTGCGAATTTTTCAATCTCCATATAGTTCTTCTCGGCACCCTGCAACAATTTACTCAAATAGTAAACTGGCTTATGCTCAGCTTTATCAAGTTTTACCAGGACCGAGCTAATGGCTTCCTCTGACACGGCTATGTACAAATATAGAGGTTCCCCTTCAGATGGTTTTGCTAGCATTGGTGTTGAGGTCAAGTATGCTTTCAGTTCTTCGAAAGCCTTATCGCATTCAGCATTCCACTCAAAGTTCTTAGATTTACGTAAGAGTTTGAAGAAAGGTAAGCTCTTGTCAGCAGATCTAGAGATAAATCTATTTAACGAAATAATTTTCCCGATCAAACTTTGAACGTCCGAGAGTTTCCTTGGTGGATGGAGATCGGTGATTGCTCGGATTTTTTCAGGGTTTGCTTCGATTCCCCTCTCATGGACTAAATACCCGAGGAATTTTCCTGATCGGACCCCAAATGTGCACTTTGCTGGATTTAACTTCATCCCATACTTCCTCAGAATTTTGAAACACCTATCAAGATGGTCAATATGATCCTCTTCGGACATACTTTTTACGAGCATGTCATCTACGTATACTTCCATGATTTCTCCTATCAACTCTTTGAACATCATGTTGACCAATCTCTGATATGTTGCGCCGGCGTTCCTTAAACCGAAGGGCATAACGATGAAGCAGTACACCCCCCGCTCGGTGATAAACGCCGTTTTGTCCTGATCTTTTTCATTCATGAAAATCTGATAAAATCCTTGAAAGGCGTCCATCATGCTAAATAACACAAATCCCGCAGTGGAATCTACGAGCATGTCGATTCGAGGTAAGGGGTAAGGGTCCCTTGGGCATAACTTGTTCAAATCGGTAAAATCATTACACATCCTCCATTTGTTCTCAATCTTTTCGCCTTTGGAGACCAAGACCACATTGCATAGCCATTCCGTGAATTTTATCTCCTTGATTTGCCCTGCTGCTAGCAATCTATCGACCTCTGCGTTAATTATCTTATCTTTTTCGCGACCATGATTGCGCTTCTTCTGTCTTACTGGTCTGGCCTTTGGGTCAATATTTAAGGAATGCGTTATCACACGCGGGTCGATCCCCACTATATCGTCCGAACTCCGGCGAAAACATCCACATTTTCCTGCAAAAACCCGATGAGCTTTGCTTCCATGCCGTTACTCAGTTCCGTTCCTATTCTCGTAAATTTCTCTGGAGATCCCGGGACCAAATTCACCTTTTTGTGGTCAGGTGCTTGCACACTCATGTCAACAATTCTTCCTTTCTTTCCATCTAGTCTTTCATAATTGGGAATTGGAGTTTCGGAGTTAGAGACCAATTCACTTATCTTTCTTTTTCCGGGGAGGTCGGGCTCCACTTTCTCCTTGATAGTTAAAGACGAACTGTAACACTCCCAGGCCATGTATTGGTCGTTCCTCATTTCTCCTACTCCTCCCTCAGTTGGGAACTTTACCTTTTGATGGTAGGTAGATACGACAGCCTTAAAAATATTCAGAGCAGGTCTTCCCAAAATGGCATTGTAAGCAAACGGCGTATCCACCACTAGGAACTTGATCATTCTCGTGACATTCTTTGGTTTGATCCCTAGGGTGGTACTCAAGAGTATGGTCCCGAGCGGAATGATTTCCGACCCCCCGAAACCGACCAAAGGGGTGGTTACCTTATCCAAACGTGGATGACAGAGGTTCATTCTTGTAAGAGCTTCCGACGAAATTATGTTTGCCGAGCTCCCATTATCAATCAGCACTCTTTTGACCTCGAAATTAGCAATTTTTAGAGTCAATACCATGGAAAAGTCTGGATTATCTTCATTCATATCCCAACTAACGTCCGCGGGTCGATCTGCCTCACTAAAGCTGATGACTTGGTTTTCCATCGATGGAAACTCCAAAGATAGAACTTCCTTTTTTGTGGATACTCCTGCCCTGATTGACCTTAAAGTCCTCTTTCTGAAATTCCTACTATCTCCTCCCGCCGGTCCGCCAGCAATCATGTTTATCACGCCGTTCGACTGTTCTTCTACCTGGCTTCGGATTTGCCTTTGCCGATCGTTAAATTTTTTCGGACTACGGGATCTGTAACGATTGTTATAGTTGCCATTTTTAACAAATTCCTTGAGTTTCCCTTGGGTGAGTAATTTTTCTATCTCGACCTTTAATTGGTAACAATTTTCCGTACTATGTCCTCGAGCTCGATGATATCGACAGTACTGGTCATACCCAGGCGCACCTGGCCTTGCCTGCGTGATCCTCTGGGCTTCCGGAATTAAATTCCCTTCTTCCAACACGGTCAGCACTTCTTCTTTTGAACTGTTAAGCTCTGTAAATTGAATTTTACCCGATCTCGGGGCTCGATTTCGATCATAAGGAGCTCCGTATGAATTCGGACCTTGGGGTGGCATATGCGGCTTAAAAGTGTTGATTCGCTGCCAAACGGATCCTTTGTTCGATCCTCCATAGTCACCTGGTTTAGGGATCGGTGCCCGATCTTGTTTCTTGTTGAGATGAAATTTATCTACGTGCGAGCTTTTTAACTTGTTCATCTCTTCTTGTATCATATACTTTTCAGCAATTTCCATTATCCGTTCGAAGGATTTTGGTTGCTTTCTACATATTGCATTTCCAAATTGGGTGCTCCTAGTCAGCTCAAACATTAGGGAGGACAGGTACTCGATCTGCGGAGTATCCACCTTCAAGAGCTCGATACTAAATCTTGCCAGCCATTGCCTCAACGTCTCTCCTTCCAATTGTTTCACCGTGCCCAGGTGATTCGCCGGCAATCTTGGCTTCCTTTGGCTAGCGAATTGATGTTTCAGCTTATCGCAGAATTCTTCAAAAGAAAATATGGAGTTCGGAGGTAACTTCCCGAACCAATCAAGAGCAATCCCTTCAAAAGTGGTGACCATAATCTTGCAACAGAAATCTTCCGAGTGTCCGTACAAGTTCATCACATTGACAAAGCTGTTAATGTGTTCTCCGGGGTCGGTAGTCCCGTTATACCGTGGGAGCCTAGTTGGCACCGTCTCTGTGTTTCGAGCTTCGCGTATTTCTCGACAAAATGGTGAGCAGCGCATGATATTATTCGAGACCTCCCTCTCTCGTAGGTTTCCTCTAATCAGAGCATTCCCCGCTTGCCTGGCAGCCTGATTAGTGAAGGGAATTTCTATCATAGTATCTTGCTCTTCCAATTTTTTAGTCACCCTTTCCTGTACTATTTTCTCCAATTCTGACTCGGTAATTCTCTTGTATGTTGGTTTGTTTCTTATCATGTCGCCGGCGGTGTGACTTTCCCCTATAACTGAATCTTCCAGATCGTGCACTCGTGCAGGTGGGTTTTCAGATCGGTCATTGACTTTCGAGGGTGCAGCCCGACGTGGATGCGTCGATGGGGCATGCGACATATCGTTTTCCTTCTGTAAGTTCGATGAAGGTATCACTGGTCTTCCCTGAACTCCTGGTTGGTCGACAGGTGATTGATCTGCCCTTCCGCTATTCATGAATTCCCTGCACATTGTGCCTATTATAGATCTTAAATCACCAATGGTCGTGTGTATTGGAATGTTATCCTGTGGAATCGCTGGCGGCACCTCTGGTTGTTGAGCGGCGCGTGATAAATTATCAGGTTCATTGTTGACAGAATTTTGTGCTCCCCCTGCTTGGGAAGGCTCTCCTCTTACATACGTATTTCTCCTCGTAGTAGGCATATTTCAATCTAAGATTCGAATAAGGCCCCACGGTGGGCGCCAATTGATCTTACGTGTTTTCGTATGCGTGATCGATATGTGTAATAATTAAATAAGTACTCAACAATGATATAGAGATCAACTATATTATATTCAAATAATTCGATTACAATGCTATATGAGTACAATTGTATGGAGTCCTATCCGAGCCCTATTGGATGCCGTACAAGCTAGAGGGCGAAATACAAGTGATGCTAGGCTGATATTCCCAAGTTGTTCCGAGCAGTAGCTTCGAGGAGGGAGCACCTGAAAAATCGTGTCTGGTGTCATAAATGCATGGGGTATTTATAGCTGAAATCGGGGTCTAGGTGATCTATCCACAGACATACAATTCTCGGCCCATAAGTTTGGATCAGAGCTTGGCCCAACAGTAACTTTGGATCCAGCGCCAATTGTATTTGTGATGCTCGGGTATCGGGATCGAACTTGATCTCCCGAGCTGAGTACTGTTCGATTTCGCATGGTTGTAAAGAAAAGCTGAGCCCCAAAATATCCCTTATCACGTGTCGACCTCACTCCGTTTCTCTCAATTCACACAATGAGGACATTGTGCATTTTAAGTTTGGGGGAGAGAGGTCGCAAGTACTTTCATACATGCTGGGTCAACTCGCCAAAATGTTTTCAAATTCTTATTATTACTTGAACATGTTCTACAAAATTTGAGCACATTGGCTAAAGCTAGGTAGTATTTGAAGTGTATAAAGAACTATAGTGATAATAGGTTCTAGGATTCCTTTTGTGTAACTTAGATTCTCTCCAACTTTAGTTTGAAAACAAAGTGTAAAATGAACAAAATGACTTAAGTTTCGGGGAGTGAACCCTTCTCAAGAATGAAAGACCTTTGAACACCTAACTCTTAAAAGAAATGAGTAGAGAAGTTGCTAAAATGTACGCACTTCTAAGAGATAAAAGAAAGGCTAAGCCTTCAATTGTTAGTTTTCATTGATCATTTTTGGTAATTACTCTATTTCATTGTTTTAGTGCAAAAGTTGTAATAGAAGAAAAAGAGTGAAGCTAGTAGCCCACAAAAGCAAAATTGCATAAAGTTCGCCATTAGTGCTAAAATCGTATCGCAATATTCTTGTAAAGCACAAAGTGCTAAGTTATTATTGTAAATCAAAAGAAAAGCAAAGTATGGTGAGAAAAGAGTTAGGAGCTAAAAATTGTCAATTAATTCAAGAATAGGGATAACACTCTTAAATTACCTATAACTTAGTTTCGTGAAGTGATTTGAGCATTAAGTTTGTAATCTACGGTGATGAGAGATTCTTTGTCAAACATTAGAAGTCCTTGCAAATCGAATCGATGATTTTGACCTATCGGGACTTATTCACTTAAGATAGAATCTAGCCGAAGCCATCACACACACACGTGGAGCTTGTTTAAAGAATAATTTGAAAGTGTTAAGTTTTAGCATTTTGATCTTAAGCATGCTTGTTTTGTTCTTGTTTTGTTTTCTTTGCTCGAGGACGAGCAAGTGTTTAAGTTTGGGGGTGTTGATAACGCTGTGAAAACGTCGTTATTACCTATCTCTTGAGTGATTAGGAGTTGCGTATCAATGGTGCGAGTCGTTCTACCCACCCCGCGAGTCAAGCTCGAGCTTCAAAGGAAATAGAACCCGAAGCAAATCGTTAAGATTATAGATAGCTGCTCACTAGAACATGCACAAATTTTTCATGGATAATCCAAATGAGCTTAATTTTGGATATGTCATAGATGCGTGAGTTAGCTACGCTACGGACTTTACGGATCCACAATCGGAGTTGGGAATCAAAAGATATGCTGCTCGGAAGGAAGTGCGGCAGAGCTGGAAACTTACTGCCCTTGTCACACCGCGATGTATGATTCATACACCGCGGTGTACCCCTGCTACCAACAGATTTTTGCTACGGGAAAGGCAGGGGTTTTTTTGTATTATCCCCCTTTGATCCCACTTGTAATTTTAGCCATCTTGGGGGACTTTTTGGCCTTAGTTGCCATTGTTTGGAGGGTAACTTAGGCATTAGGGCTTGTAGTTGTTGCTAGGTTAGAGGCTTAAAGTAGAGATCATCAACAACTCTTGGACTACACATACTTCATTTTCATTCTCTTGCCTCCTTTGAAGAAAAGAGAAGGGTTTGCACTTTGGAAAGAAGAACAAACACTTGGACTCCCCATTGAAGATAAAAAGGCTTGAGGGGGAAGTCGTTGAAGATCTCCAACACTAAGCCAACTCTAACTCTTTTACTTTGTTCATTTACATTTATGGTTTTCATTAATGTAATGAATGATATATTTATTGTTATGAGTAGCTAATCTCCTTTATTCTATGTTTTTATTGATCCTATGTTTGGTTCTTGATTCTTATTAAATGATGAGTTAATGGTTGTTGCTATGCACTACAAAAAAATGGTTTTTTTGTGACAAATTGTTATGACGTAAAAGAAAATCGTCACAACAACTTCTGTCATGAGACGAATGCAGCTTTCGTCACATGAAACCTATGCTGATATGGCGAAATAATTTTCGTCACATGAGCTCCGACTTGATGCGACGAGTTTCAATATTCGTCGCAAGATGGTAAAACTCATATGACGAAAAATAATTTTGTCATATAAGAGCAAAGTTCATGCGGCGATTTACATTTTTATCACAAGATAGCATCGCTCATATGACAAAATAATAATTCGTCACATATGTACTAATTTCATGTGACGAATTTCTATTTTGGTCACGTAACAGCATGCCTCATATAACAAAAAGAAAAATTGTCATATAATAAGAAATTTCATGTGACAAATTATTTTGTTAGTCATAAAAATAGTATGGCTCATACGACGAAAGGTGATTTTGTCATGAGAAAACAAATTTCATGTGATAAAAATTTAGTTTTGTCATAAAAATATTATGGCTCATATGACAAAAGAATATTCGTCATATGAGAACATATTTCTTGTGACGAAGTTTGATATACGTCACAAAACTAGTATGACTCATATGATAAAAGTGTTGTTTCGTCATATAACTTTGTCTTTATGTGACGATTGTTTTGTATTCGTCACAACAAAAGTTTTTCCGTAAACTTTTTTTGATTGTGACAAAAATATTACCTCGTCAAAAATTTCACAAGAACATTCGTACATTTTTCTTTAATGGTTACAATTAGGAGCTGGCATGAGATGAGTTTGGGACAAGTAACACTGTTCAATAAATTTTGAAAAGTGGACTTTCAATCTCAAATTCATCCAAAATAACCTTGTGTACATAACCATATATAAAATAATTTTGAATTAACGACTAAGTATCGATTTGATTTCAAATAACATCAATATATATAACATTAAGGTCAACAATTCGTCAATTAACGTTACAAATTGATAATCGATTGATCTGATTGTGAATAATATCAATTTACATAACCATATAATCAAAATTTGGTCAATTAACATTACAAATTGAGAATCGATAGATCTGATTGCGAATAACATCAATGTATATAGTCATATAATCATATAGTCAACAATTCTGAATTAATTCAGAACCAAATATGAATTTGATTTCGAATAACTTCAATGCACATAATCATATGGTCAACAATCAGGTTGTTATGTTAAGGAGCCCTTTTGCTCTGTTTTCGTGAAGAGCCCGGTGTCTTCAAACGTCAATTAATGTTACAAATAGAGAATCAATCGATTTGATTGCTAATAACCTCAGTGTACATAACCATATAGTCTAACATATTTGAATTAACGACTAATTAATTCCGAGCCAAGTATCAAATTAATTTTGAATAACATCACTGTAAATAACCCTAAGGTCATTAAAAATCGAGAATCAATTGATCTGATTGCAAATAAACTCAATGTAAGGTATATACACTACTAGAAAAAACAAATATTTCAACAGAAAATTTCCAATGAATCTAAATGAGTTAAAATATTTAATAAAATTTCAACGTAAACAAATTCTGTCAAAAAATTTTAACAGAAAAAATATCTGTCAGAAAATATTTTAAAAGTGTATAATCCTTTCATTTTCCTCCTCCATCCATTCTCTTCACGGCCACCTCAAAAATCACTCTCTCTCTCTCTCTCTCTCTCTTTCTATCTCCGACGCCGCCGTATCCGGCTCCACCTCCATCCTCGGATCTGGCTCCACCTCCGTCCTCGACTCTGGCTCTAGCTCCAGAACACCGCGGCTCCGGCTCCGCCCTCAACTCCGGCTCTAGCTCCAGATCTCCGCGGCTCCAGCTCCGCCACGCACGGCTCCCGCCCCAGCTCCGCCACACACTGCTCCCACTCCAGATCCGTCACTCCTCCGGCTCCAGATCCAGATCCAGATCCGTCACTCCTCCAACTCCAGATCTGGATCTTTTATAAGAACCAGACATCATGGTTGATTCCGGATAGCCAATTAAGAGACGACCTTCGGATTTCGACTTCGCTTAAGGTAATCCAGGCTTATCGGACTTTTGTTGGACATGTTAATCATATTAGTGAAAAACATATTTAAGTATAGTGCTGATGATTTAGAGGATCGTATAATGGATCTGTTTGAAGGATCACAAAAATCATTACATGTTTGAGATATTTTCATGTTTGAGATATAATGGATCGTATAATTGCCACAAGAAGTGACTTTTATGATTTATAGAAAAAGATTTGAAATTAATGTATTCATGTTTGAGATATTTTCACTCTTAAGTATGTCATTTTTATGCATTTGTATTATAAGTGGTATATATAATATATAGTTCCATTTTTTACATAATAAAATTCTGATAATTTCAGTTTTTAGTTTTCGATTCTGGGTCTGTTCATTGTTGTAATTGCTGCTAGTTTTGTTTATTTGTTCTATAACTGAATTATTGGTGAGCAAAATTAGATCTGGATTAGAATTTTCACTTCGTGATGAGAGGTTTTTACTTTACCTTTTGGGTTAATTTTAACATATGAACTGTTAATACTCTTGTAAATTGATGTCTAGTCTTGACTTGTTCATTTGACTTGGTACCAAGAGCTTGTTAGTGTGGGATAAATCTATTGCTATAAAATATGTTGCTTACAATTGAGGAGTCTTTGTCTAGTTGATGTATTTTTATCAAGACGAGTTGTTTTGGTGGCTCTAATGTGTCTGTTTAGTTTTTATATGCCATATAACATTTATAAACGATTAGTATATGTACGTGTTCTATGAAACTTTCAAGTACTTTTGATTAGTGAATACACTATTTCCTTGTAAGTTTATTTCCTTGTAACTTTATGTAATTAAATTTGAGATTTGAAGGTACAAAAGATGAGCCAAAATTTTAATATTCTATGTATTTTGTCTCTTTTTTAACCACATGTATGATGAAGGAATGCTTGGTTTATTTTTCAGATGGCATATCCTAATAAAAGCACTTGAATTACCATGCTTGGTGTATTTTATTATCTGATAGTAATTGGTGTTTGTATGTGCAGGATGTCAAGATGTTCGTTTTGTTGAGCAAATGTGCACACACAATCTTTGATCTATTTGGACAAGGTACTACAATAGTTGTTCGTGGTGCACGTACATATTTGAATATTATCTAATTTTTGGATTTAAGTAACTATTGTAAATTATCCTTGTGTGTTTATGAAACTTTTGTTGGTTTGGATATAACTAGTTGAACAGAGGTGTAATATGTTAGTTGACTTCAATGGATATTTTGGTACTAATATAGTTGCATTATTTTTGTTGGTTTGGATGTATAGTATTTTGAAATCAATATAGTTAGTTGGTTGTTATTGTTGGATTGATACAAATTTAATGAATTTTTGGTGTAAAAAAATCACAGGTACAACAAAATTCACAAGTTATGACAAAATAGATTATTATAAGATTATATAATTAAATAATTGATTTTTGTGACCATTTTTTTTGGTCATAAAAGTATTTTTATAAATTTTGAAAAATAACTTTGGTGACAAAGCTTTTGTTATAATAGAACAAAGTATATGTGATGAAATTAATTGTCACGAGAGGTGCCCAAAACAAACCACTGTTGTGATGAAATTAGTATTTTGTGACAAAATATTTATGATTTTACAACAAAATTTTTGTCATAACAAAAACGGTTCAGGTGACAAAATCAATTGTCACAAGATGTACTAAAGTTTAAAGTGATGTGGTGACGAAAATAGGTTATTGTGACAGAAAAATTATGTTTTTGTGACGAACTTTTCGTTGTAAAACGAACGCTTTATGTGACGAAACTAATTGTCACAAAAGGTACCCAAAAATATACTATTGTTGTGACGAAATTAGTATTTTTATGACGAAATTTATAGTCTCTTATGACAAATGTTTTCGTCATAACAGGAATACTTATGCGGCAGAATAATTTTCGTCACAATAGGTTGTGACGAATTTGAATTTTGTCACATGAGACCTGTTAAGACGGGGCTGTTACGGCGAATCTTGTGACGAAAAAAATCGTCATAACAGCCTCTTGTGACGAAAAATCATGTTTTCATGACGAAAAATTTCGTCAAGAAAAAGGCAATTTTTTGTAGTGTTTGTTAATCTAGTTTGAGCTTTTGTCAACTTGTGGTTTGATCAATCATAGGATGAAATAAATTGATCTTTAATTGCTAGGCATAGTGGATTAAAGATTAGATTGAAAAACTATGTTGTGATTTGATTTTAGGATAGGAATATACCTAGGTCATTTCATGGTCTAGTAAGGTTTGGAATTAATGCATCACTTAGGCTTAATCCTTTTAGACATAAATTGGATTAGTCTACTTTGGTAGGTTCGTACACTATTAGGAAGTTACGTATGAATATTTTATGAAATCTTGAACAACAAACATGAGTGTGGTTGTCAATTGTTGAGTCGTTTGGCCTGAATTGAACTAGGTGACGTAAAATCGTAGAAGCATTTACATATATTAAGTCAAGTGTTAGTTTCCTTAGTCACCTTAATCGAGTTGTAGTATCAAAACCACCATCACCTCACCAAACTCAACTTACAAATCTAAGTCGAAGTAACAAGACGTTAGTTGGTAATTAATTGAACAATTCCTCGTGGGTTCGACACTCATTTATCACTTTATTACTTGTAACGACCGTATACTTGCGTGTTTGCGTATTAGTATTTGGAACGCAACAAGTTTTTGGCGCCGTTGCCGGGGAATTGTAACGATTGTTTGCCAATTTATATTCTTGTATATCTTAGCTTGGATTTGTTATTTACGTTGTGATCGTTGTCTATCTAGGTACGATGGCCTACAATGATTGCTATCCAAGGTCAACCGAGGGAACATCAATTTGTTATTGTATGCATTGCATGGGGGAGAGCACAATCGCCGGTTGCCCAATGAGTTCAACTCATTTGCAATATGAGAATTCGTACATGGGTAATCATTATGAGCCGAGTCCCACTTACAATGGCTACAATATCGAATGGGGAGATGACCCGTATTATCCAAGGCACAATGAGTGGGGAGGTCGACCACACCCGGATATGATGATGACTACCCCATTCATCCAACCGAACTATCATGAATATTCTCAACCTCTGGTAGAGGCACAATCATCTTTGGAAGAAGCATTCACTAAGTTCATTGAGCGCACCACTAAATACATGGTTAACAATGATTCTAAATTGGAAGAGATTTCCAAACAGTTGCAAATAGACTCGGGGACATTAAGGGATCTTCAAACACAAATGGAGCAAATCTCACAAGCTTTAAGCATAAGACCCCCGGGAACTTTGTCGAGTACAATCGAATCACCCAAACAAGGTATAAATGAACATTGCAAGGGCTTCACATTGATGAATGAAAAAGCCTATGATGGGCCAATTGCTCCTAATGAAGGTTTTAATGAACCGAGTGAAATGTTTGAAACAAATGAGCTTCCTACTAGATATGTATGTGTTGAGCCTCCACACATCGGTTGTGAAGAATTGAGAAACTCTATCGATCCTCCTCGAATTATATTCGAAAATCATGAGGATGTGATCCCTCACATAGTTGTTCATGATGTTATATTAGAGGAAGAACAAGGTGGATCGAAAGAGCTTGCAAATGAAACATGGATAATTATGGGTAAAGATTACAAAAGATTTGAACCAGGAGATAAAAGTTTTCGATTTGATATGAGGTTCAAATCCGTCCCAAAAGACTGTACAATGGAAAAATTAAAGCGTGTGACGAATTTAAAAGCAAAGAGGCCGGGGCTTACACTTGATCCCGATGGGATCCTATTCGATTATTGGCCACCCTAAAAGAAAAAGGAATTTTAAAGTCGAGCTACCGACTATAAACAAGCGCTTCTTGGGGGCAACCCAAACTTTTTGTTTTCCTTTTTTTGTTGTCTTGTTGTTTGATTTAACCGGATTTCGTCGGGTTAATTATATCAGTGAATATGGGATATTGGGGGTTCTCAATATTAATGATTTAAATGGCTCTGTTACTTTATTCAGGATGGATCAATCTCAAAGAAGAACTATTTTGAGGGAACAACAAGTAATTATGACAACCAACATAAAATTAGTATGAATATCAAGAGAAAGCTCTTTTATTATTGAATAATCTTTTGATTCTTTAGTACTTTTTGGGCGTAAGCTCCGTTTTGTATGAATTGTCTAATACAATGATTTAACTAGGTATTTATATCACAAATAACCTAGCTTCACAAAGAAACATAATTCTAGTAGGACTCGGCCCATTTGTCCTTCTTGAGTCCGGAGTGTATTCTTCTTGTCGAAGAGAGTTGTATTCGTCCGGGTCGATAGGATGACCCCGAACTGACTTGTCTGGTCGAACCGATCTTTTATTCTTCAGTCGATCCGCACATTATAAGGGGTGTGAAATAGCCCCCATCAGTACTCCCTCACTTCTTCGAGCGTATAGGCAGTAGAAGCTCGTAGAAGTAGATGATTTCTTACGACTGTTATCTTCTATGAATGGTGCTTCGTTAAAAACCTTACTTAAGAAAAAACCCAGTGGGAAAAAATCTTAAGTAAGGAAAAGAGTGCTACGCATCATAGATAGTCGTTTTCTCTTTCTAATTATGAATCGCCACGCGTCCCTTCGGGGAGGCTTTTTATCTTCTTCCGTTTTTGGCGGGAATGTGATTAATCGTGATGAGTTCGAAGCGTCTTTTCTCTTCTCAGTATAAATAGGTGACTATTAAATTTGTCATTTCTACTTTATACTTCCTTATACTTTGCAGTTATTCTCTTGCTTAGTCGTTCATCATATAAAGTTTTCCTTTTATCGACTTATATCCTCCGAGAATCCAAAAATATGGCCTCTTTAAGAAAATCTTCCTCCTCCTCTAGGGAAAATGTCGCTCCCAATAACGAGGAAGAGTTGCATTCTAATCCTTCGAGCGAGCAAACTAGAGTTTCTGAATTTGTTGTTCCTGTTGAAGATACCTTTAAGGTACAAATTCTTTCTGACACAGATGTCGCTGCCCGAGCCAAAAAAGGCAAAGGTACTGCTCCTCAAATTTCTGAACCGATTGAGGACCTAGCTTGTGCTTACACAGTGGAAACTTTCCCTGAGGTTGTGAACAACTATGCCAAATATTTCCCAGAGGTTTCTGAGATAGTTCTCCCTTCTCCTTCTGATAGGGTTACATCACCACCTGAAGGATGTCGAGCCTTTTACACGGCCCATTTTAATAGTGGTCTGCGTCTTCCGTTGTCTCCTCTCTTTCTTGAGATCCTAAAAATATTCAGTGTGTCCTTGACACAATTAGTCTCTAATTCCGTGGCCTTCGTGGTTTGTTTTTCTGTCTTAATGATCGCGAAAGGGTTCACACCTTCCTTTCGTAACTTTACACAACGTTTTCGGTTTAATATTTCCAGTTCCTCCAATCGCGGATATTTCTTTGCTAGTCAGAGGCCTAGTCGAGCAATCTTCGACTCCCCAGTTTCTAGCAACCCTTCTTGGAAATCTCATTTTTTCTTTGTTCGTCCCCCATCTCGTCTTCGTTTGGAGGATGGTTCAACCATGCCCTTTTCGTGGGATCATGGCTCCAAATGGGTTCACGGAGGTCGCCTGCCGACAGGTGAACTCATTCCTGATGATGCTCAGTTCATTGGTGAAATTCATGCTATGCGTGCCAACAAACATCAGAGTGCTCTTCTGATTGGGGAAGTTTTCCTTCGTAAAGCAGGATTGAGTGCTCATGATTTTCCAATCACTTCATCATCTGAATCACTCGGTAAGCATTTTATTTCGGCTTAGTGTTGTGATGATCCCTTTTCTTCAGAAAGTCTAACTTTTGTCTTGTTTCTTTTTCAGCTCATATGGTAGAAAATTCCCGACATTCTTCAAAGGGAAAAATGGTGTTGTCCAAATCCTCCAAAACCATAGATAACGTCCCTATCGAGCAGAGAGCGTCTCGGAAGAGAAAACTGGAGTTGAGTCATGAGTCTGAGGTGAATGGAGAGGAATCTCCAGATTCTTCTCAAGAGTCCCCTATTCGTCAGGGGACAGGATCCGGTTATCCCCCCCTTCAGCTTAGAACATCCTTGGGTATTCGTGGATGTCGCAGCTGGTCAATGCCTCATCCTAATAATAATCCGGTGGAGAGGAAAATGAGCTACTATGGTCGTTCCGGTAACGATCTTTCTTTACTTGGCGACAATCATCCAAAACCTACTTTGGTTGAAATGATTGAGGATCATTTAGAAGGAAAGAGAGTCACTGGCTACTCTGAGAATGATTCACTTGTCCACGACGAGAGCGAGAATGCGGTTGATAAGGCAACTCGTGTTCTTTTGTCCGGCGTTTTTACTCGCGACATGAATAAGCTTCTTCGGAAGGATCCTTTGGAGAAATTTCAGCGAGCTTCTCTTTATGCTGAAAAGGTGATCTTTTTGAGTTTGCTTTATAGGATATTTTCCTTCGAAGATCATTTTAGTTTGCTAACTCATTTCTTGTTTTACCCCTTTACTTTTTCAGACTAAGACTTGTTTAGCATCATATGCTTATGAAACTGCTCTCTGGAAACAACAATGTGAGTTTCTGGATGAGAAATACAAAGCTTTACTTCATAAGTCTTCTGGTTCAGAGGTTGGTCCCTCAACGTCTTCTTCCGTCCCGTTCGTAGAGACTCGGGTTACGGGGACCGAAGACCAGGAGATTATAGACAGGGTTCTAGAGACTTCCCGTGCTCAAGAACAAGCCAATCAATTGGCTAAAAAGTTAGAGGAGTTTCAATTTCAGAGTTCTGCTCGGATTAGCGAGTTGGAATCACAAGTATCAAGTCTTCAAGCTTCTTTAGAAGAGTATGAGGGGGACATTCCTGTTAGTGGACTCAGGGATCGTTATGGGAGGAATCCTGATGAAAAAGTGATTCGTGAATTCCTTAGCTCTCCTGTCCATACGGCGTTGGTATATCAAATGGTCGGTCCGCTCCTAGAAAGTACTTTCAAGAAGGCGGTTCATCAGTTGGTCGCTTTTGAAATGATAGAAGATCGTCGAAAGAAATATTTTAAAACGGCACATATTCGGTTAAACCGCTATGGCGAAGTATACTCTCCTTCCGAGCTTCCAGACATCGTTTATCAAAATTTTCCTTTGGCTCACCTCGTCAAAGAGTTCGGAAATCCATTGCCGATTCCTCCTTCAGATATTAATGAAGAGGTCGATGGCAATTTTATCGATCCAGAGGAAGAGGAAGAGGTTACCGAGCCAACAAAAGAAGGAGACGTCGTTAGCGAACAGAAGATTCCGGAGAGCGATCAGGCTGCTTGATATATTGATCCATGAAAATATCTTTGTAACAATTTATTATAGGTCTAAATGTAATATTACACTTTCACTCTGTACGTTAAGCGTTTCATATTCTGACAGTCACGTCCTTTCATCTTTTTTGTAATAATTCTGACAAGTTAATAACTTCGCCGTAATCATTATGCATATGTCGTTTCAAATTCTAGTGTTTATTCCAAAGCTGATTTCTGTATTTCGCGCCCTTTCTTTGGGTCTATCGCGTCTTTTCGTATAGTATAAATATAAAAGGTAAAAATCTTGACTCGCTATTTACCGCTTTGCTTATCTCTCAACAGAATACACCTTCTTTATTAGGTTGATAAGCTTCTTCGATAGTTTAAATTTACTTCTTGAATTCCGATCATGACTAACCTTTTCGGTAATACCTCAAAGCGTCCTTCCCGTGAGAGCGCTAGGAATACTAGACCTAAAAAGTCTCAAACGGAGGGGCCCTCGATAGAACCTCCTTGTTCGTCTTCTAATGCTAGGTCGGTGATCGACACTCCTGTCATCCCTTCTGAACCTTTTTCTGTAATTAGTTCATATTTTGCACAACCAAATTTTTCTTCTTCCACTGAAATATGATGTAGGCCTTCCCCTGGTCGGGTGGCTTTTGGCGATTCATCCAATGTGGAGCACACTTTTGATATACCTGTTTCTTCAGGTGTTTCTTCTTCTGAGCAAGGTTTTCATGGAGGGGACTTTGTTAACTCCCTTCCTTTTTCTACCTCTGTTGCCGCGGTCGTCAGCGGAGGGCAAGTTGATGATGGTTCCTTTGTCAATCCCTCCGTAACACAACCTATTTCTCAAGATTTCCTTGATTACTTGTTTAATGATACTACCGTGATGACTACTTCTTTTGAATCTGGTGGGCCTTCTGGAGGTCGGATTAGGTCGAGGTCCGGTCGTCAAACCGTTATTTCTGCTTCGGGTAAGGAGAGATCGGTTAGTCCCAACGAGAGGAAATCCCCTCGTCCGTTAGATGATCGTTGTATCCTTGAGCAGGTTAAGGATATCATGCAGTCAGTGACTCCCCGTCCTGACAATGTCCCTCTTGTTAGTGAACTGCCGGGCTCTGTTGAGCCCGACGCTTTGTCCTGGGATCTAGGCCTGAGCACTATTTTGCCCGGTGAGTTGAGGAAGCTTGAGGGTACTTCCAACGTACGCCTTGTTCAGTCGCTAGTGAAGTTGTGCGAGCAGGTAGACCTATCCTTCGTTATCTTTCCCGCTTTTATTTTGATTGCCTTGTTTTATAAGGACTGTTTTCATTTTTTAGGCTAAGTATTTTGCACTCCAGCTGGGTGTGCAAAATGACGATCTGTGGATAAGCAGAGATGCTTATCAACGTCGTTTGGAATCAGAGTCGGCCAAGGTCAGAGGGCAGAGTCTCCAACTGCAGCTTGCCAATGATGATCTGAAAAAATTGCAAGAAGAAAAGTCTGCCTGGGATAAAGAGAAAAGTGACTTAGTTCAGGCTGCTGCCCTAGCAGAGGAGTCTCGACGGCGGTCCTATGAGGAAGGTTATGATGCCGGTTATCTAAAGCGTCAAGAGGAGTTGATGGCGTTTGCTGGTAACTTGACTCCTCGGAGGACTGTTTCTGCTAGTCGGCCTGTTGATAACAACCCTTCTCGGTGATCCGTTCGACCCGGTTCTTTTTTTTTTTTTTTGTAGCGCCCAAACTCTTTTGTGTAGTTGCTTGGGCTGCAGTTTTTTGTATGGTAGATTTAACTGAGACTGTGATCTTTTACAGGCCAATCTATGCCTTGATGAATTTCAATCCTTAGATATATTTTGTTGTTCATATTTTGCAGTTTATGCATAAATATAACTTCTTGAAATAATCAGTATAGATAAGTATACTTATCTCATGTTGGTCTTCTCGGAGGACATCTAGTTTATGAAAATGTAGCTTGAGTCTTACTTGATCAATGTTTAAGTAGCTGAATGATACAACGTTAGTTTCTGCAAATCCAACTTTTTCAAATGAACTAAATGTATGATGATCAACCAAGCATGATCCTTTATGGTCTTCCAGAAGTCGTGTTAGACATATGGACAGCAAGGAGTCCATGTAGATAGTTGATCGAATATTTTTAAAGAAATTCTCAGCTTTGTCGTCGCTGTTCGACCAGTCCCTTGTAAATTTGTCATTTAGTTAAAGATATCTTATTTAAGGACGTTGTCATTTCTTCTGTTGAGCTTTGCTCTTCTCTTAAATTTTCGGAATCTATAAAATCGTTCCAGATAAGCTCTTAAGATCCATGTTTCTCTGTAGAGATCGTGAGTTCTTTGTTCCTCGAATAAAGCAACAGGCGTATCATTTCTTTGATATGGGAGGAATTGGAAAATATAGAATTATTAGCCAGATCTAGCTTGTTCAGACCTCCTTCAGCAATTCTTTGGAATATTAGGCAGTGACGACAGTTCAGTCTGACCTCTAGGCGAGCCAATATCCTTTTTACAACGGTTTAAACTTGTATGCCTTCGTTGAGGATCTTAAGTTTTCTGTCGAGGGACTATCATAGGTGAGCGTGCAAACCTTTCTGGTCCGGAGCTCCTTTATATCTGCTTGAATTATTCGTTGATTGCTTCGATCTAAGGTTTCTCTTGTTATCGATTGGTTGAGTCGATCAGAGAGGTGCCGTTCCAACTTACTTGCATTTATTACGGTGAGTCAAAAGGTCGCATTTCCGTCCCTTGATCAAATATCTATCCAGCCGTAGGATTATTTGCACAAGTGCCTATAAATAACACTACAAGAAAAACTGGTTTCAGCGACAATGGTTATTGGTTGCTGAAAGAGAGAAAATGGTTGCTAAAAGCTGCAGCGACCAAGACACGGTTGGTCACTTATAGTGGCTACTAAAAGTCCGCAGCGACGACTTACTAATTTGGCCACTATAAACGCTTGTTTTAGCGACCAAATACTATCGGTCTCTATTGATATCGTCATTAGCAACAATAATTTTACTTGCTAATGTAAACTTTCATGGTCACTATAACATCCTCTTGGTAGCTATTGCTATACAGATAGCAACCACAATCTATCTATAGTGACCAACCAAACAATGGTCTCTAAAAATACGAATATTAGCAACACTTTTATACTTGCTAATGTGAGCTTTCATGGTCACTATATCATTATATTTGTAGCTGTAGATATATATTTAACAACCACATGATTTGGTTGCTAAAGAATGATCTTTTAACAACCATGTCGTTCTGCATAACAGCCATATGACTTTGGTTTGTAAGATATGAATGTTTAGTGTCCAGAAAATGTAGTTATTCATTGCTAATAATGAAACAACTGTAATTAATATCATGAAAAATTACGAAGAATATACATTAATGACAGTTGAATCCAAAAATATGTTTCTCAATCTCAAGATAGTTGTGGCTAAGGAGTTATAACTAACTATTATCATGGTAAAAAATTACACTGCACGATTTCTATGTGAAAAATAGAACAAATCTCCTAGGCCTTCGTCGGTCTAGCATCATGCTATGCTGATGGCGCTCCTGATAATTTATTAATAAATCATGAATTGGTGCTTATATAATACTCCATTGCTCAAGATGTGGGAATACAGTGGAGCTAACGCCAAGGATTCGTCTTTCTTGTGTCGCTTCTTATTTTAGCTAGCTGTGAATCTAGATCCCTTCAAAGTAGTCAATGATATAGGTCCAATATGTAGGTCAATATAGATAAAACCAAAATGTAAATTGATGCATGAATATTGTTATTATTTTTCAAAATAAGGGGAGGAGTTTCTAACTCTTTATTTTCTCTAGTGGCAAAAGATGCAAACAGAAAGGTGGATTAATATTACACAATCTCCTAAAAATCTGTACAAAGATATATAAACAAGATGACAAAAGAAAGCACCAGTTGCATTGTATCATAAACAACATAACCAGGTAGAGCCAACTGTAAATTAGACAAATAGTAACTTTAAAAGTGAATAAAACCCCGACACAAAGAAATAAAAATATTAAATGTACAACCCATTATTTCCAGAGTTGAAAAAGTGTCTTGAAGAGTGTCATGGATAAGCACATGTATGAGTTCATATTCCTTGAGAAACATGCTATGATATTATTAATGGGTTCACTATCCCATCCTGTCACCATTTGGAAGAAAAGTAGAAATAAGATATAATCAAACAATTGATACTTAGAGAAGATTCAACTGAAAAATGAATTTCACCAATTCAAAAGAGTACTTCAATCACAACGCACAACTACAATGAAAAAGTGCATATATATCATGCATTATTTCACCCGTGGAGCAATCTTATAAGGTTTTATGATTGCTTTGAGATATTTTTATCCTCCAATACTCTGTATAATAATAAGAGGAGCTTGATCCTCCTTGAGTCCAAAGTATTGCCATCCAAAATAGAGAAATATTCAAGGGAAATTAACTTAATTCCTCTTTATCTATATAAAAATGAAAAAAGAAACCAAGAAAAGATGTATGGAGATTTCAACCTGAATAACACCTTGAGGGAGATCCACATCACCCATCATAAAACTTGGAAAAGCTGCTACTTCATAGAGTAATAATTTAGCTGAAAAAAACATGATATTTCACAAAATAGCATGTACACGTCAACTCACATGTTTAAGGGAATAAATCTTTTAACTGAGACTAGATGAGTTAAATGAACAATTCTCCCAAGTCCTCAGACATGTTATACCTAAAAGAGGTTAAGGATGGCATAAAGAAATTCAACAAAATCAAATGTTGTAATTAAGTTTAGTCTTCTGGAATAAGTGAACACCTGACAAAAATTTAAAAAATTAGTAAACACTTGTAATTGGAGCTACTGGAAATCATCTGTAATTCAATTAAAAAGCTTGTTTAACTTTGATTTGTAACATAATAATTCATCTTGAGCAATATTTATCTTTTATTAGCATTCGAAATAGCCAAAATTTAACAAATTATATATGAAAATAGCAAGGACTTGTGCTTGAAGCAGGTTCAACTCAATTAGAGATGTTTCATTCTTTTAACAGCAAGAAACTTAAAACAATCTCAAGATGGATAAAAGTTATAAAATAAAGTTTGATAAATTATCTTTTTCTGCTCATCTCTTTCACACTACTAACCACAAGTTCTGCTTTAATTTGGGTTTCAACTTTTAACTAATCAGTATAAACAATATTTATATAAATACTAATATATATATCCAGGTGAAGTAATAATAAATCATTAGCCATTTTGAAAATTTATTACATATATCTGATATTGTAATAATTGAAATTCCAACATGGTTGTCCTTAAACATGCTTGAAAGTTCACCAAATCCCCAAGGTCTTGTGTAGCAGAATTCAAAACCCCATCTATTCTATTTATTAACAACACATGTATAGGAGACCATAATGTAGCTGAAGTGAATTCCATCACATATTTAGGTCACGTCAGAAAATCAATCATTTGTCTTCAGCCATTCAAGCATAATTAAAAATGAAAGATTGAATATTATGAATATTTAAACACGTTAAATCCATAATTCTTCATCAATTTTAACAAAAAGTTTATCCAATCTTCGAGAAGTGCGAAATATAGAGTCAGTATTTACCTTCTATAATTGATTAAGATCCAAACTGAAGTCGGTTATGTCGGAGCAGATGAGGATTGGGGCTGCGTGGAATTTTCAATTCAGTTCGGGGAGAATGAGAATTTGGGGTTAGGCTCACAACCGGCGAAGGAGAGAAGCGGACATGAAGGAATAAGAATTGGGGTCTGGGAAAGCTAGGAGTTGCAAGCGACGGAGTTGTTTTCGAATGGAGAATGAAATTGGGGGCTTAGGACTCGTTTTTCGCTGCCCTACATTAGTAGGTAGTCATTTCCTTTTTAAATAACAAGTAAGTAATATATTTCACAATTGGTGAATTAAACAAATTCAAATTAATAGGAGTAAAACTTATAAAAAATATTTAAAAAATTAGGAGTACTTAAATTAACAAATTTATCATAACATAAGTGGTTAAGTGGTACATATAAGAGGGTAGTTTTTTCAAATTGTGTATTTTGTTTTAAATTTTAATAATGTCAAAGAAGGGATGTTAAACTTTTAAAAGATTGCGTAAAATTCTATCTTTCAAATTACAGGAACATAAATTGAACATTATGCAAATTACAAGGTGTATATTGCAATTAACTCTATTTTAGCAACTAATTGAAACTTGTTGCTATAGTATTTTTTGAGTGACCATCTCAAATTTTGTTGCTGTGAGTAGAGTTTTAGCAACTATCCAAAAGTTGTTGCTATGAGTATAAACATAGCGACCATTTTGTTGCTAAAATGGTTGCAGAAGATCTTTGTGTATTGCCACCATAAAGTTGCTTGCTAGAAACATCAGTGTTGGTTGCTGTTCTCATATCAAATTTCCAGCTACCATTGACAACAACCAATTGTTTATTGGCTACAGAAGCATTGACGGAACTTGATTTTAGCAACAGATTGGTTTTTGGTTGCAGAAGAAACATGTATAGCGACCATTTTGATTTCATCGCTGAGAATTTGGTCGCTAAAGCCAATAATTCTTGTAGTGTAAGTAGGCAATTTCCATATCTTTTATGTTTTCTCAGAAAATATGGAGATCTCAGTTTCCTTAGATTTCATTTTGCCTTCTGATCCCATAATATTCAAAAAGTCACATTATCGCGATTCATATCATAATAACTTAATTTTCATCTGCCTTGTACTGACGGGTCCCATGGAAGCCCTACCTTGTACTAACGGGTCCCATGAGGCCTCGAACTTTGTATCCACGGGTTTGAGGTCCGTGGTTTCCTGTTTGCACATGGAGGGTTCGTATTTACTAGGCACCCCTTCTCTTGGATGTTACCTCCGGAGTGATAGACTACCGGGGTGTGCTGGTAAAGTGCTCACCGCGACGGTCCTTGCGAGATGCTGCTTCAGAGAGTAAAATGTTTTGACTCTTAATGTAGAAGCAATATCTTGTTGTGGGTGAATGAGTATTGCCGGATATCTGGCTGGTAATGCTCATTTCGTATGGAGGAACATTTGATCTTCAGTGCCTGGCCATCGAACTAAAGAAGTCGATCATCCTGAGCAGCATGCTTCTTAGGTGGTCAGTCACTATTAACGAGGCACTAGGGAGGAGATTGATGTTTCCATGGACATTGTCGTGAAGAGCACCAATCCATAGAATAGGATTAGTTTATCTAAACAATTGTAACGATGTGTAAATCGTATATAGACCTTCGTAATCTAATCAAAGCTTTTTGTATGTAATTTATTACATGTTCCTTGAACACGGATGAATAAAACTTCATTATTACTCTTTGCGTTCTTCTTGTTGTTGATTTCGTCTCAATCTTAGTTTATATTTATCATCGAGGAGCGTTTATCGAGCGGATCAATGTATACTCAACTCTTTTTGTTTAGACATAGGTTTTTATACCAAAAGTCTATTAATCGATAAAAATAATCGAGGAGTGTTTATTGAGCGGATCAATGTATACTCAACTCTTTTTGTTTAGACTTAGGTGTTTATACCAAAAGTCTTTTAATTGTTGAAATATAATCGAGGAGTGTTTATTGAGCGGATCAATGTATACTCAACTCTTTTTGTTTAGACTTAGGTTTTTATACCAAAAGTCTATTAATCATTAAAAAATAATCGAGGAGTGTTTATTGAGCGGATCAATGTATACTTAACTCCTTTTGTTTAGACTTAGGTTTTTATACCAAAAGTCTTTTAATCGTTAAATGTAAATCGAGGAGTGTTTATTGAGCGGATCAATGTATACTCAACTCTTTTTGTTTAGACTTAGGTTTTTATACCAAAAGTCTTTTAATTGTTGAAATATAATCGAGGAGTGTTTATTGAGCGGATCAATGTATACTTAACTCCTTTTGTTTAGACTAAGGTTTTTATACCAAAAGTCTTTTAATCGTTGAAAAATAATCGAGGAGTGTTTATTGAGCGGATCAATGTATACTCAACTCGTTGTATTGAGACTTAGGTTTTCATACCAAAAGTCTTTTAATCGTTAAATGTAGATCGAGGAGTGTTAATTGAGCGGATCAATGTATACTCGACTCGTTGTATTGAGACTTAGGTTTTTATACCAAAAGTCTTTTAATCGTTAAATATAGATCGAGGAGTGTTTATTGAGCGGATCAATGTATACTTGACTCGTTGTATTGAGTCTTAGGTTTTTATACCAAAAGTCTTTTAATCGTTAAATGTAGATCGAGGAGTGTTTATTGAGCGGATCAATGTATACTCGACTCGTTGTATTGAGACTTAGGTTTTTATACCAAAAGTCTTTAAAAATAATCGAGGAGTGTTTATTGAGCGGATCAATGTATACTCGACTCGTTGTTGTTAGATCGAGGAGTGTTTATTGAGAGGATCAATGTATACTCGACTCGTTTGTTTCTTGGACTTGACCAATACTTATCGTAGGATTGCGAGGAATGTTTACCGAATCAATCGATTTACACTCAATCTCGAATTAATATTTAAAATCGCTAGAATCTTTAATTATCGAACTGTAGGCAAAGGCCTTTATTACAAAGAATAAAACTTACTAAAATAAAACAAAGTAAAGCAGCATGTTCTACTAAAATTTATTTACCATAGTATTTTCTAAGGTTGACTGCATTCCAGGTTCTTGGTAAGGCTGTTCCATCCAAGTGTGCAATTTTGTATGAGCCTTTCTTTCCTACGCCAATGACAACGTAAGGTCCATCCCAATTTTGTTGTAGCTTTCCCACATGCTTGGATACCTCTACCTTTTTCAAGACCAGGTCCCCTTCTTTGAAGGTTCGGATGCGTACCTTTTGATTGTAAGCCTTTTCCATGTTTGATTTGGTGGCTTGCAATCGTACGGCCGCTTTTTCTCTTAGAGCTTCAGTCAAATCAATATCATTTTCTCTTATCTTTTCATTTTCCTGGTCGTCATACATTTCAATCCTTGTTGTTGGAATTAACGTTTCGACAGGAATAACAGCTTCCGAGTCATATTCTAGACTGAATGGGGTCTCCCCAGTTGAAGTTCTGACTGTGGTTCGATTGGCCCAAAGTACTCCTGGGAGTTCATCCAGTCATTTTCCTTTGGCTGCTCCTAATCTTTTTTCCAAGGATTTTATTATTTCACGATTTGCTACTTCAGTCTGTCCGTTCGCTCTAGGATGCCCGACCGAAGTAAAATTTTGCTGAATTCCTAGTTTTGAACACCATTCAATTACCTGTTTTCCCGTGAATTGGGTTCCATTATCAGAAATCAAAATTCTCGGGATGCCAAATCGACATACTATGAATTTCCACAGAAAGTTAATCACTTGGAACTGAGTTATCCGTGCAAGGGCGATGCATTCTATCCATTTGCTGAAGTATTCAACAGCAACAAGAACGTATGCTTTCTTGGATCTAGCTGCGGGGAAAGGTCCTACAATGTCCATTCCCCATTGATCGAACGGCCAACACACTGGTATCGGGTGTATGTTTTCGGCTGGTTGATGACATATATTAGCATGGACTTGGCAATGATGACATTTTTGGACATACTGTATGGCATCGTTGTTGAGGGTAGGCCAATAATAACCTGTTCGAAGGCATTTTAAAGCTAAGGCCCTCGCTCCGCTGTGATTCCCTGCTTCTCCTTCGTGTATTTCTTGGAGTATATCATCGATTTGAGATTCGGAGATGCATCTTAGAAGAATTCCCGATACCGATCTTCGGTAAAGTTTTTCTTCTATTAACGTATATTTCGGAGCACGATATTTTATTTTACGAGCTTCATTTTGATCGAGCGGCAGTTTTCCTTCTCGAAGGTACTCTATCATCGGAGTCATCCAATTTGCTTCGGCCTCTTCGATTTCCATTACTTCAGTGATCGGTGTTTCATCGATATCGATTGCTGGTGTTCTAGACATTAGCCAAGTGATCACTCTTTCAGTCTTTCCGTCGTTGGATGCTGTAAATCTAGAGAGTTGATCGGCCCATTTATTTTTCGATCTCGAAATGTTTTGTATCCCAAATTCTTCAAATTTTTCAGCCAGTTGTTTCACTTTGGCCAGATATTTGATCATGTTAAATTCCTTTGCCTCATATAGGCCCTCTATTTGTCTTTGTACTAGCTCTGAATCGGTTAATACTTTAAGATTCTTTATGTCTGCTTTGATTGCCATTTCCATTCCTGCGATCAATGCTTCATATTCGTTGTTTGTCACGATGAAGTCTAATGTTATCGCGTAATTGATATCCTCCTTATTTGGCCCGGTAAAGTTGAATCCAGCACCTCCTCCTTCTCGGCATGACGCGCCGTCGACGTGCATTAACCAGGTTTGATTTTCTACGATCAGGATATCATGTGCATGGTTGGTTGATTCAGGATTTTGAACTTCCTGGCTCGGAGTCTCTAATAGGAAATCGGCTAGGACTTGTGCTTTAATTTCAATTCTTGGTTTGTACTCGATGTCGAACTGACCGAGTTCGATCGCTAAGACCTGTCTTAATGGTTGATTGGTTAATACCACAACTTTATAGGTCAGGAAATAGGGTCGGAGTTTTCTTGCTGCCACTACTAAGGCGAATTTCTCTATTTCCAAGTAGTTTTTCTCGGCCCCTTTCAATAGTTTGCTTAAGTAATAAACAGGCTTATGTTCTACGCCATCCACTTTAACTAGTACCTAACTAATGGCCACTTCAGACATTGATATGTATAAATATAATGGTTCCCCTTCGGTTTGTTTGGCCAATAGTGGGGGCGTCGTTAGGTATTCTTTTAATCGTTCAAAGGCCTGGTCGCATTCATCAGTCCAAGCAAAGTTTTTTGCTTTTCGAAGCGTTTGGAAAAACGGCAAGCTTTTGTCAGCTGACTTGGATATAAATCTGTTTAACGCCACAATTTTGCCTACCAAGCTCTGTACTTGGGAGATCGTTTTCGGAGGCTTCATTTCAGTTATCGCTCGAATTTTTTCTGGGTTGGCCTCAATTCCACGTTGATGTACCAGATATCCCAAAAACTTTCCGGATTTAACCCCGAAAGTGCATTTGGCAGGGTTTAGCTTCATTCGATACTTTCTTAATATTTGGAAGCATCGATCGCGGTGTTTTACGTGATCAGCTTCATTCATGCTCTTGACCAACATATCATCCACGTATACTTCCATTATTTCTCCAATTAATTCTTTAAACATCAGGTTCACTAACCTTTGGTAGGTGGCCCCGGCATTCCTTAAGCCCAACGGCATTACTATAAAGCAATACACTCCTTGCTCGGTTACGAACGCAGTTTTCTCTTGGTCCCGCTCGTCCATGTATATTTGATAGAAGCCTTGGAAAGCATCCATCATACTGAAAATTGCAAATCCAGCGGTGAAGTCGACTAATAAGTCGATCCTTGGGAGAAGATATGGATCCCGCGGGCATAACTTGTTAAGGTCAGTGAAATCGTTGCACATCCTCCATTTGTTATCCTTTTTGTCTCCTTTCGCTACTAGAACAACATTACATAGCCATTCTGAGAAGTGTATTTCTCGAATTTGTTTTGCTTTTAGTAGCCTTTCTACTTCTGCTTTGATGATTTTATCTTTTACTGGCCCATGATTTCTCTTCTTTTGTCTGGCTGGTTTTGCTAAAGGGTCGATTTTTAGCGAGTGGTTGATTACTCGAGGATCAATCCCTTCAATGTCGTTCGCACTCCAAGCGAAGACATCCACATTATTTCTGAGAAAGTTGATTAACATTACTTCCCCTTCCTTGCTTAACTCCGTACCTATTCTTGTTGTTTTTTATGAGTCCCCCTGCACTAGTATGACATCCTTATTGATGAGGGATATTTTGGGCTCAACTTTTCTTTACAACCATGCGAAATCGAACAGTACTCATCTCGAAAGATCAAGTTCGACCCCGATGCCCGAGTACCACAAATACAGTCGGCGCTGGATCCAAAGTTACTGTTGGGCCAAGCTCTGATCCAAACTTATGGGCCGAGAATTGTATATCTGCGGATAGATCACCTAGACCCCGATTTCAGCTATAAATACCCCATGCATTTATGACACCAGACACGATTTTCCAGGTGCTCCCTCCTCGAAGCTACTGCTCGGAACCGCTTGGGAATATCGGCCTAGCATCACTTGTATTTCGCCCTCTAGCTTGTACGGCATCCAATAGGGCTCGGATAGGACTCTATACATTTGTACTCATATAGCATTGTAATCGAACCATTTGAATACAATATTGTTGATCTCTATATCATTGTTGAGTACTTGTTTAATTATTACACATATCGATCACGCATACGAAATCACGTAAGATCAATTGGCGCCCATCGTGGGGCCTTATTCGAGTCTTAGATCGAAATATGCCTACTACGAGGAGAAATACGTACGTAAGAGGAGAGCCTTCCCAAGCAGCGGGAGCACAAAACTCTGTCAACAATGAACCTGATAATCTATCGCGCGCCGCTCAACAACAACCAGAGGTGCCGCCAGTGATTCCGCAGGATAACATTCCAATACACACGACCATTGGTGATTTAAGATCTATAATAGGCACAATGTGTAGGGAATTCATGAATAGCGGAAGGGCAGATCAATCACCTGTCGACCAACCAGGAGTTCGGGGAAGACCAGAGATACCTTCATCGAACTTACAGAAGGAAAACGATATGTCGCATGCCCCATCGACGCATCCACGTCAGGCTGCACCCTCGAAAGTCAATGCCCGATCTAAAAACCCACCTGCACGAGTGCACGATCTGGAGGATTCTGTTATGGGGGAAAGTCACACCGCCGGCGACATGATAAGAAACAAACCAACATACAAGAGAATTACCGAATCAGAATTGGAGAAAATAGTACAGGAAAGGGTGACTAAAAAATTGGAAGAGCAAGATACTATGATAGAAATTCCCTTCACTAATCAGGCTGCCAGGCAAGCGGGGAATGCTCTGATTAGAGGAAACCTACGAGAGAGGGAGGTCTCGAATAATATCATGCGCTGCTCACCCTTTTGTCGAGAAATACGCGAAGCTCGAAACACAGAGACGGTGCCGACTAGGCTCCAACGGTATAACGGGACTACCGACCTCGGAGAACACAATAACAGCTTTGTCAATGTGATGAACTTGTACGGACACTCGGAGGATTTCTGTTGCAAGATTATGGTCACCACTTTTGAAGGGATTGCTCTTGATTGGTTCGGGAAGTTACCTCCGAACTCCATATTTTCTTTTGAAGAATTCTGCGATAAGCTGAAACATCAATTCGCTAGCCAAAGGAAGCCAAGATTTCCGGCGAATCACCTGGGCACTGTGAAACAATTGGAAGGAGAGACGTTGAGGCAATGGCTGGCAAGATTTAGTATCGAGCTCTTGAAGGTGGATACTCCGCAGATCGAGTATCTGTCCTCCCTAATGTTTGAGCTGACTAGGAGCACCCAATTTGGAAATGCATTATGTAGAAAGCAATCAAAATCCTTCGAACGGATAATGGAAATTGCTGAAAAATATATGATACAGGAAGAGATGAACAAATTAAAAAGTTCACACGTAGATAAATTTCATCTCAACAAGAAACAAGATCGGGCACCGATCCCTAAACCAGGTGATTATGGAGGATCGAACAAAGGATCTGTTTGGCAGCGAATCAACACTTTTAAGCCGCATATGCCGCCCCAAGGTCCGAATTCATACGGACCTCCTTATGATCGAAATCGAGCTCTGAGATCGGGTAAAATTCAATTTACAGAGCTTAACAGTTCAAAAGAAGAAGTGCTGACCGTGTTGGAAGAAGGGAATTTAATTCCGGAAGCCCAGAGGATCACGCAGGCAAGGCCGGGTGCGCCTGGATATGACCAGTACTGTCGATATCATCGAGCTCGAGGACATAGTACGGAAAATTGTTATCAATTGAAGGTCGAGATAGAAAAATTAATCACCCAAGGGAAACTCAAAGAATTTGTTAAAAATGGCAACTATAACAATCGTTACAGATCCCGTAGTCCGAAAAAATTTAACGCTCGGCAAAGGCAAATCCGAAGCCAGGTAGAAGAACAGTCGAACGGCGTGATAAACATGATTGCTGGCGGACCGGCGGGAGGAGATAGTAGGAATGCCAGAAAGAGGACTTTAAGGTCAATCAGGGCAGGAGTATCCACAAAAAATGAAGTTCTATCTTTGGAGTTTCCATCGATGGAAAACCAAGTTATCAGCTTTAGTGAGGCAGATCGACCCGCGGACGTTAGTTGGGATACGAATGAAGACAATCCAGACTTTTCCATGGTGTTGAATCTAAAAATTGCTAATTTCGAGGTCAAAAGAGTGCTGGTTGATAATGGGAGCTCGGCAAACATAATTTCGTCGGAAGCTCTTACAAGAATGAACCTCTGTCATCCACATTTGGATAAGGTAACCACCCCTTTAGTCGGTTTCGGGGGATCGGAGATCACTCCGCTCGGGACCATACTCTTGAGTACTACTCTAGGGCTCAAACCTAAGAACGTCACGAGAATGATCAAGTTCCTAGTGGTAGACACGCCGTTTGCTTACAATGCTATCTTGGGAAGGCCTGCTCTGAATATTTTTAAGGCTGTCGTATCTACATACCATCAAAAGATAAAGTTCCCAACCGAGGGAGGAGTAGGAGAAATGAGAAACGATCAGTACATGGCTTGGGAATGTTATAGTTCGTCCTTAACTATCAAGGAGAAAGTGGAGCCCGAGCTCCCTGGCAAAAGAAAGATAAATGAATTGATCTCTAACTCCGGAACTCCGGTTCCCAATTATGAAAGACTAGATGGAAAGAAAGGAAGAATCGTTGACATGAGTGTGCAAGCACCTGACCACAAAAAGGTGAATTTGGTCCCTGGATCTCCAGAGAAATTCACAAAAATAGGAACGGAACTGAGTAACGGCATGTAAGCAAAGCTCATCGGATTCTTGCAGGAAAATGTGGATGTTTTCGCCTGGAGTTCAGACGACATAGTAGGAATCGACCCGCGTGTGATAACGCATTCCTTAAATATTGACCCAAAGGCCAGACCAGTAAGACAGAAGAAGCGCAATCATGGTCGCGAAAAAGACAAGATAATTAACGCGGAGGTCGATAGATTGCTAGCAGCAGGGCAAATCAAGGAGATAAAATTCACGGAGTGGCTATGCAATGTGGTCTTAGTCTCCAAGGGCGAAAAGATTGAGAACAAATGGAGGATGTGTAATGATTTTACCGATTTGAATAAGTTATGTCCAAGGGACCCTTACCCCTTACCTCGAATTGACATGCTCGTAGATTCCACTGCGGGATTTGTGTTATTTAGCATGATGGATGCCTTTCAAGGATTTTATCAGATTTTCATGAATGAATAAGATCAGGACAAAACGGCGTTTATCACTGAGCGAGGGGTGTACTGCTTCATCGTTATGCCCTTCGGTTTAAGGAACGCCGGCGCAACATATCAGAGATTGGTCAACATGATGCTCAAAGAGTTGATAGGAGAAATCATGGAAGTATACGTAGATGACATGCTCGTAAAAAGCATGTCCGAAGAGGATCATATTGACCATCTTGATAGGTGTTTCAAAATTCTGAGGAAGTATGGGATGAAGTTAAATCCAGCAAAGTGCACATTTGGGGTCCGATCAGGAAAATTCCTCGGGTATTTAGTCCATGAGAGGGGAATCGAAGCGAACCCTGAAAAAATCCGAGCAATCACTGATCTCCATCCACCAAGAAAACTCTCGGACGTTCAAAGTTTGATCGGGAAAATTATTTCGTTAAACAGATTTATCTCTAGATCTGCTGACAAGAGCTTACCTTTCTTCAAACTCTTGCGTAAATCTAAGAACTTTGAGTGGAATGCTGAATGCGATAAGGCTTTCGAAGAACTGAAAGCATACTTGACCTCAACACCAATGCTAGCAAAACCATCTGAAGGGGAACCCCTATATTTGTACATAGCTGTGTCAGAAGAGGCCATTAGCTCGGTTCTGGTCAAACTTGATAAAGCTGAACATAAACCAGTTTACTATTTGAGTAAATTGTTGCAGGGTGCTGAGAAGAACTATATGGAGATTGAAAAATTCGCACTTGCCCTAATTGTGGCTGCCCGGAGGTTAAGGCCCTACTTTCAAACATACAAGATCATTGTCTTGACTAACCAACCTTTGAGACAGGTTCTGTCCAAGCCAGAAGCTTCGGGCAGGTTAATAAAGTGGGCGGTCGAGCTCAGCCAATTCGAAATCGAATATCAACCACGTGTCGCCGTGAAAGCACAGGTGCTAGCTGATTTCGTGCTCGAATCAACTAACATATCAAACGTGAAAGAAGGAACGACCTCGGAATTAGGTATGGTGGAAGAAGCAAACGATCAAGTCTGGCTGATGCATGTGGATGGATCTTCGACCAAAGAAGGAGGTGGAGCTGGGATTCACTTCCAAGGGCCCAATGCTGAAGACCTGAGTTACGCGATAACTTTGGATTTTGTAGTCACCAATAATGAGGCCGAATATGAAGCGTTGATAGCTGGATTAGAGATGGCCATTAAAGGTAAAATCGATTGTTGTGCTAACAGATTCAGAACTTGTTCACAGGCAGGTAAAAGGCACTTACGAAGCCAGAGAGTTCAACATGATTAAATATCTAATCAAAACGAAAAGGTTAATCTCAGAGTTCGATAAGTTTGACATTCAACCTATACCAAGAGAGGAAAATCTCTGGGCAGACATATTATCAAAGTTCACAGGACTGGCCGACGGAAAAACGGAAAGAACGATCACTTGGTTGCTATCAAATATGTCAGCCATCGAGTTAGATGCAGCCCCTGCCACCGACGTTATGGAAATTGAAGAGCCAAGCAACTCATGGAGCGACCCTCTTATCGCCTATCTTAAGGATGGAAAACTTCCGGAAAATGCAAATGAGGCTCGGAGAATCAAATATAGAGCGCCGTCATTCACTTTGATGGACAATCAACTCTATAAGCGGTCCTCTTCGGGAATTCTACTGAAATGTATCCGCGAATCATACTACAATGCCATCTTAAGAGAAGTTCATGAAGGGGAATCGGGAAATCATTGTGGCGCTCGAGCATTAGCTCTTAAATGCTCGAGGTCTGGATATTATTGGCCAACTCTTTTTTCTGATTCTGTCGATTATGTGAAAAAATGCCATCACTGTCAAATTCATTCAAACTTGATTCACCAACCGGCCGAGCATATGCATTCAATTCCTATTTGTTGGCCCTTTGACAAATGGGGCATCGATATTGTTGGACCTTTCCCAACCGCACGAGCCAGAAAAAATTATGTACTAGTGGCGGTTGAATATTTCAGCAAATGGGTCGAATGTGTTGCCTTGACCAAGATCACCCAGTTTCAAGTTATCAATTTCTTATGGAAAAATATAGTCTGCAGGTTCGGAATCCCCAGGGTTTTGATATCAGATAACGGAACACAGTTTGCAGGAAAAAGGATCACGGATTGGTGTGATAAGTTCGGAATACAACAGAATTTCGCGTCTGTTGGCCACCCTCAGGCTAATGGACAAACTGAAGTAGTAAATCGGGAAATTGTTCGATCTCTGGAGAAGCGCTTATCGGACGCAAAGGGAAAATGGCTGGATGAATTGCCAGGAGTATTATGGGCCAATAGAACAACAGTTAAAGCGGCAACCGGAGAAACCCCATTCAGTTTGGTTTATGGGTCGGAGGCTGTTATCCCAGTAGAGAATCTTATACCTTCTCCCAGGGTCGAATTTTATGATCCTGAAGAAAACCAATCTCTAAGGCAAATGGAAGTTGATCACGCGGATGGTCGAAGGGACCGCGCGAAATTGAAAATTCAAGCCACCAAGGCCAACATGGAAAAGTCCTATAATCGAAATGTGAGAATTCGATATTTCAAGGTGGGAGATCTGGTGCTCAAAAAAGTGGAAGTATCGAAGCACGTCGGAAAACTACAGCCCAATTCGGAGGGCCCCTTTGTGATCGTGGAAGTTGGGAGAAAAGGTTCTTACAAGATTGCTCATCTTAACGGAGAGATACTACCTCGAGCATGGAATGCGGTTAACTTAAGAAGATATTATGGAAAATAGTTACATTCGAGGCTTCTACTTTTTAGTTATCTTGTTCTATTTTCTTTGACTCTATTGATTTAGTGGATTACGCATTCAATGAAGATTTATTTCGATTGAGTTATTCGAGGAATGTTTATTCAGACTGAGTATTTATTCGATGAAAGTTTATTTCGCCTAAATTCTTATTTATTCATCATATTCTGGATATTCTTGATCTATATTATCGATCTCTATTTATTAACGGGTGAAAGCTGTTGCTAAGACCCTCGAAAGTCGACCAAGGGTGAAAGCCATTGCTATGCCCCTTGGATCGAAAATAATAAAATGGGTGACGACCCTCGAGCTAAAAATGCTCTGAAAACGACTAAGGGTGAAAGCCTCTGCTATGCCCCTTAGATCGAAAATGTTGAATGGGTGAAAGCCTCTGCTATGACCCTCGAGCTAAAAATGCTCTGAAAACGACTAAGGGTGAAAGCCTCTGCTATGCCCCTTAGATCGAAAATGTTGAATGGGTGAAAGCCTCTGCTATGACCCTCGAGCTAAAAATGCTCTGAAAACGACTAAGGGTGAAAGCCTCTGCTATGCCCCTTAGATCGAAAATATTAAATGGGTGAAAGCCTCTGCTATGACCCTCGAGCTAAAAATGCTCTGAAAACGACTAAGGGTGAAAGCCTCTGCTATGCCCCTTAGATCGAAAATGTTGAATGGGTGAAAGCCTCTGCTATGACCCTCGAGCTAAAAATGCTCTGAAAACGACCAAGGGTGAAAGCCTCCGCTATGCCCCTTAGGTCGAAAAGGTTGAATGGGTGAAAACCTCTACTATGACCCCCTTTATCTAAAAAACCGTCGCTATACCCCTTAAGTCAAGCCGTTACTATTGTTCCGAGAAGAACCTAAACTATGAGAAACATCTCGCACAAGATTCAAAAGTTGTAAGGATCGAACTTCGAGTCAACTATGAATCTCAAAAATTATCTCGCGAATATTGCAAATTACGGAGAACAAATTCAAAGATCGACAACAATAAAAGAAAATTTTCATTCAAAAACCTTTAGATAAATTACATGTGAACTCTTGATTACATTCAGGAAATTGAGCTAATCGGAATATTTTACATCTAGTTCAACCCTATTACAAATAATTCCTGTAAATGCCCGAAGAAGGAAAGTGAGGCTGGTACACTTCTATTCTTCATTCAATGCTTCCTTGCAAATAAGCCCATGAAGGACCAAATCGAAAAACAGGGAAGCAACTCCAGTTGGAGGCGCTTTTAGTAAATTCGAAGACCACATCTTTCCAGAAGCCGCCTCGAAGACATGGAGATCGAGAGTAGGAAAACCCCTCCAGCAGTAGACCCACTATCCCAACTGGATAGAGGACAGGGTACAGGAAGTCGAGACCTCCTCGAAGATTTGGAATCAGAGAGAGCAGGTCGCCTGCCGGTACCCTAGTCGTGATTTTTTTCGCCTGTCGATACCCTAGCCGAAGATTTATCATAGGGGAATTCCGAAGAGATAGGAAAAGAAGGTTCGAAATAAATCTCGAATGCTATAATTACTGACATCGAATGGAATATGGAATTGATCGACGGAAGTAAAAACACAACCATGTCAATCGAACGAGACGTTTACAGACAAATAAAATATGAGGGTAATTTTAGAACTATATATAGGGGAAAGAATTCAGCATCAACGGTATAGATCTCTTGGGCTGAATGGCCACGATACGAGCATTAAAAGCTCTGACCGTTTCACTTCCCGAGAAATGAGGGACTTTAAAAAAAAAAAAATAAAAAAAAAATATTAAAAAAAAAAAAAAAAAGAGAAAGAGACAGAGAATATCATTCCAGCAAATATTATCATTACAACAAGGGTTATACTACAACAAGAAAGGAAAATCGTTACAACAAAGAAGGTGTTACAACAAAGGAAAATCTGAGCAAGCTCATAATACAAAGGAAAGCCACAATGTTACTGAACAAAATTGTTTTCGAAAAGGATCTTTCGAACTTCAGCACTACGATCAGTGTACCCGCGGATGTAAGCTTCCTTCTCACGAAGCTCAGAGTTTCTCTTCTCACGTTCGTAGATATCTTTGAGTCTCTCTAATTCCGAACCTAACTTATCCTGAGACAATCTCTCCTTGAAAAATCTATTAGCTTCCAATGCACGTTCCAGCTCAATCTTTTTCCCGATCAGCTCGAGCGAAATAGAAGCCCGTTGTTCGATCTCATGTTTGGTCAACGCATAAAGCCTAGAAAAGACCTTCCCAGCCTGAACTTATAAGAAAATAGGTTATGGCAGGGATAAAGAAATTAGAGAGTCATGATAAAGAAGTTAGAAAGAATTACTTGGGCAAGGGATTCCAGCCCAGAATAAAACAGGAACGAGGAATATTCTCCAGTCGAGAAGACTGCCTCGGAGATAGAAACATCGGCCCGAAGAAGGGTCAAGTCAGATTTCTCACGTGACACTTTATCAAAAGGAGCTATATCCCTTTTAGACAGAGATCTGCTAACCAACGAAGGTACGGATTGGAAAGGAACGCGCCCAATTACATCCTCCGCGAAGGAAACCTTTTTTATTCTCTTATTGGAGCCCCTAGTTTTCAAACATGAAGAAAGGGCAACGGTCGAATATTTATTTCCCTCATGGAAGTTTTGTTGATCAGAACTAATGGATGTAGTTGATGATCGGTTTCTTTTCCTTACTTTTTTACCGACACTTGGCCCGGAGAAAGGCGTGGAAGAAATCACGAAAGCGCTCGAATTTTTATTCATCTCTCAGTTTCCGGGTAAAAATCCAACCGAAATAATTTTTAGGGAAGCTCCGAACACTGTGGGCAATGTTAGTGCGAAAGCAACACAAAGTGACCTTGGTATTTATAAAAGAAACGACATCATGCTGTTGGGTTTCGTGGCTATAATTGTCAACTACAACGGTGCGGAATTTAAAATTTTATAAACCACGACCCAGGGTTCTTATTAGCACATATAAATAAGTATGAATCATTTTAGCACAAATTTACTAAAATGAAAGACTTGGTAAAATAAAGTTTTACCTCACCACAGGCAAAGGTGGTGGTTTCTCCGGTCTTCTTTTGGGTCACTAGAGCACCCCAAATGTTGTGCCTCTAGAGAATAGTCCACACCGGCTGGATCTGCAATCACTTTAATCCTCAGGCTCAGAACTAGGAGAAAAGCAGCTCAGATTCGAGAGTTGGACTTAGATCCAACTCTAGATGCAGAACGGAAGAGGGAGAGATGGAGCTACACGGCCGATCTACAACCAAGGGGCGGCGGCGGCTATGGTTGCTAGGCGGCGGCGGCTAGGGTTTCTTGGGGAGGGGCGGCGGCTAGTAGGGAGAGTAGGTTAGGGTTTTGCTTTTTCCTTCTTAGGGTTTTTGAATCCTGAAGACTCCTTTTTATAGGAGAGTTCAAACCCTATCTCTAACCCTATCTCCTAACTAATGGGCTAACAGATAAGTCTGGCCCAATCCCTCTATTTAATTAGTCCTTTTAATTAAATAGCCCAAGTCATTTAATTAACCACTTTAATTAAATGGCCCATTTATTTAATTAACACTTTAATTAAATAATCCAATAAATCTAATTAAAGATTTAATTTAATTAATTAGATAAATCTAATTAATTTCTCTCCAGGAATTATTCCTTTAATTCCTTATCTTGATTTAACTACTTTAAATCATTTCGTTCTGCCACTGACTATCACAGTTCCAGCTTTTGTGTGTGACCCTCTAGGTTCACCATCAATTGGCCGCAGGCTCACATTTCTGTGATTTAATTAGTGAGCGATTAATTATTTAATTAATTGCTCCGATCAATTAAACTACTTTCAATTGACCACTCCAGAATTAATCCACTATTAATTCGGGAGTACCTACACCCCATGGTCGATGTCTAGCCACAAGCCCATGAGGCCCAACTTCAGGTGAATTGACTTTAGTGAACCTTAAACCTCTTATAAGTACCATGTACATACGGTCCCTCTAACGACTAATTTCCCGATCGAGACCTAGGGTGTGTGAATTGGTCGGCACCTCTAATCATCTCGATTCTGTACTTTCTAATTCAGGATAATACTTCCAGTGTGACTGCTAAATCTGGAAACCCCTTTCCAAATCCGTCACTGACCATGGCCATGGATTTCTCGGAATGTATAATCGAAGAATGTACAGGAAATTCCCTCATCCATTACAATGAGTCGGTAGATCCTATATCGATGCTAACCATCCGCGCATACGACTACACGCACCCAACGTAGGCGCACAATGGACAAGCTATGTGCCCGGCTCCTAAATCAAAGTACGCATACCCGTATACCGAATTCGCCCTAGCACCTCAAGTCTAAGGACTAAATCGTACACTGTTATAAGTCTTGAGAGACATCCCACCACCGATATGCTATTTAAGCACTTCCACAATGGGTCTCTCTGTTCGGGTCGTTTGATGCGTCCGATCCCCTATCGAACCACCTAGTCATATGCACTGACATTAATAATGTCTTGTTCATGAAACGACAACAAATTCACTCTTAGTGAATCATGCATAATCCTACAAGTCTTGACGATTCATTCGATACCCCGTCTCGATATGAATCTATGACTTGGAACATTTTTGAGATCACGACCTTTGAGACTGTTTCATGATTAATCGCACCCAATACTGAAGTGAATAATCCCGTAGTCATAAGTGATCTCAGGGTTTCAACCAATCGCTTAAATGTGTTCGCGAAAGATGAAGATGGCCATTTGTTTATATTATGAATTCTCAATAAAATAAAACAGATCGTATTAATTGATAAATCAAAGATTCTTTCAAGATAAAATAATGTTCCTATTACAAGCTATTTTGTTGGCTTGCAGGGCACTATCCTATCAATCTCCCACTTGCCCTAAAGCCAATCACAAACGTTTCTAAGACCCATCCTTCCTAGATGCTCTTCGAACACCTTTTGCGATAATGGCTTAGTTAGTGGATCAGCTACGTTATCCTTTGAGTCGACACGCTCCATTTGAATGTCTCCTCTACCTATGATCTCCCTGATCACATGGTATTTCCTCAATACGTGTTTGGACTGGTGGTGTGATCTCGGCTCCTTCGCTTGAGCAATTGCCCCATTGTTGTCACAGAAGACTACTATGGGATTTGCAATGCTAGGTACCACATCCAGCTCTTGGATGAAGTTTCTCATCCAAACACTTTCCTTCGCTGCATCTGATGCGGCGATATATTCTGCTTCAGTGGTTGAGTCTGCAGTGGTCGACTGTTTGGAGCTCTTCCAACTCACCGCTGCGCCGTTGAGGCAAAATATATATCCAGAATTGGATTTAAAATCATCCACGTCAGACTGGAAACTCGAATCAGTGAACCCCTCGAGTTTCAATTCTCCACTCCCACCGTAGACCAAGAACATATCCTTAGTCCTTCTCAGGTACTTTAGGATAGCCTTTACGGCGGTCCAGTGTTCCTCCCCTGGATTTGACTGGTAGCGGCTCGTTACACTGAGAGCGTGAGCTACGTCAGGTCTAGTACATAACATTGCATACATTATGCTGCCAATGGCAGATGCATAAGGTATGAGAGACATTCTCTTTCTTTCTTCATCACTCGTAGGGCACATTGATTTAGAAAGATAGATTCCATGTCTCATTGGAAGCAATCCTTTCTTGGATTCTTCCATACTGAATCTCTTCAGTATAGTGTTAATGTACTGGGATTGGGAGAGACCTAACATCTTCTTCGATCTATCTCTATAGATACGTATGCCTAGTACGTAAGATGCGTCTCCCATATCCTTCATGGAGAATTGCGTGGATAGCCACGCTTTCGTCTGCGTCAACGTTCTGATATCGTCTCCGATCAACAGAATGTCATCGACATATAACACAATAAATTGTACTGAACTCCCATCCAATTTCTTGTACACACATGACTCATAAACGTTCTTGATGAAGCCATACCCCTTGACTGTCTCATCAAAACGTATGTTCCAGGTTCGGGACGCCTGTTTTAGGCCATAGATTGACCTTTGAAGTTTGCAAACCTTATGCTCACTTCCTTTTGATGTAAAGCCTTTTGGCTGTTCCATATAGATTTCCTTATCAATGTCGCCATTGAGAAAGGCGGTCTTTACATCCATTTGCCATATCTCGTAGTCATACCACGCGGTTATGGCTAATAGTATCCGAATGGATTTAGACATTGCTACTGGCGAGAAGGTTTCCTCATAGTCTATTCCAGGCCTTTGAGAATAACCTTTTGCCACGAGGCGAGCCTTATGGGTTAATACCTCTCCATTCATTCCTAGCTTTCGCTTGAAGATCCACTTGCAGCCTACAGGGATGGTTCCCTCAGGTGGATCGACCAAAGTCCATACTTTGTTGGAATGCATGGAATCCATTTCGGATTGCATGGCCTCCTGCCACGCACCCGAATCTATGTCTGACATAGCTTCCTCGTATGTCCTTGGATCAGTGTCCAATTGATCGTTTTCGTGAATAAAGCCATACCTTTCAGGCTCTCTACGAACTCGATCGGACCTACGAAGTACTGGTGTACTAGATGGTTCAACGGGTTCAGGATCAACTCCCACTGTTTGTGGGGATGGGTCCAATTCCTGGACTTCATCAAGTTCTACGGATATCCCGCTTCTTTTAGTGAGGAAGTCATCCTCCAAGAAGTGGGCGTTCCTGGACACAAACATCTTTTGTTCCTTAGGTTCGTAGAACAGGTATCCAATGGATTCCTTTGGATACCCCACAAATTTGCACAAACTAGATCTACTATCTAGTTTATCTCCTTTCTTGTTTCTTACATAGGCAGGAGATCCCCATACTCGTAAATATGAGTATATGGGTGCTTTACCAAACCACTCTTGGTATGGCGTCGTCGGCACCGACTTTGAAGGTACAATGTTAAGTATCTTCGAAGCAGTTAATAGGGCTTGGCCCCAAAACGAAAAAGGAAGGTCAGCGAAGCTCATCATGGAACGAACCATGTCTAACAAAGTTCTGTTCCTTCTCTCAGACACACCATTCAACTGCGGTGTTCTAGGAGGAGTTCGCTGAGAGAGAATTCCATTCTCCACAAGATAATCGAGGAATTCTTGACTTAAGTATTCACCACCTCGATCCGACCGAAGTGCCTTGATACTATGTCCAAGTTGATTCTCAACTTCCATTCGAAACTCTTTGAATTTATCAAAAGCTTTGGACTTATACTTCATCAGGTATACATACCCATAACGACTGAAGTCGTCTGTGAAGGTTATGAAGTATGAGAATCCTCCTCTCGCACTGACACTCAGTGGTCCACAAACATCAGTATGGATTAAATCCAAGGTTCGTTTGGTTCGCTCCGGTTTCCCAGTAAAAGGCGCTTTGGTCATTTTTCCCTTGAGACAGGATTCGCAAGTTGGGAGATCATCTAGGTTCTTTATTTCAAGAGCCCTAGAGGAGACCAACTTTTGAATTCTACTCTTGGAAATATGTCCAAGCCTAGCGTGCCAAAGTTGTGGATTGTTTTCATCTTGTTTTCTTTTCTTTGATTGAATGTGCATGACATTAGAATTAGCAGGTTCTAAGGAATAAAGACCATCTATCAAAGTACCACAAGCATAAGTAAAACCACCTTTTATTATGCTAAAACTTCCATTTGAAATGGAAAAACAAAAACCATCATTATCCAACAAAGGAATAGAAATAATGTTTTTGATAATTGTCGGTACGTACAAACAGTCTTTCAAAACCAAAGAAAAATTTCCTAGGACTAATTCAACGTCTCCTATGGCCTCTGCCGCAACCCTAGCTCCGTTTCCAAAGCGAAGGATTCTATCCCCGGGTTTAAGAGGCCTTACTGCTCCCATCACCTGCAAATCATTGCAGATATGAGAACCGGCTGCGGTGTCTAACACCCATGATGCACAGTTAATAGAAATATTAACTTCAATAAAGAAAATACCTTTGACCACCTCTTTTAGGTAGTCTGGGCAGTTCCTTTTCCAGTGCCCTGCTTTCTTGCAGTGGAAACATTCATCTTCTGGGCCTTTCCTCTTCTTCTCGACAACCTTCTTGGTTGTTTTAGAAGAGATTACTCTCTTCTTCTTTTTCTTGCCCTTCTTAGGCTTTGCAGCCTTGGGTTGCTCAGCAATCATGACAGACTTCTCCCTTTTCAGGGTTGATTCTGCCGTGACCAATAAATTGGTCAGTTCGTGTAGAGCGTGTGCTCTATCTTCCATGTTGTAGTTCAACACGAACTGATCAAATGAGCGCGGCAGAGTATGGAGGAGCAGGTCAGTGGATAGATCAGCGTGCAGGTCTACCTCCAAGTTCTCCAGTTTTTCAACCAGATTAATGAAGCGCAAACAATGATCTTTCACACTTGAACCCTCAGCCATTCTCAGATTGAATAATTCTTTTGTAGTCTTGAACCTTTCGGTCCTAGACTTCTCTCCAAATAGCTCTCGGAGATGAAGAATTATGTCAGCAGCATGCAACATCCTTGCATGCTGTTTCTGCAGCTCATTGGTCATTGATGCCAGCATGAGGCAACGAACCTGAATATCATCGTCGACCCACCTTTGATGGGTAGCTCGTTCCTCTTCCGAAACCCCTTCCGGAAGTGCACCAGGCATGGGTGCATCGAGAATGTAACCCCTTTTCTCGGAGTCGAGGACTATCCTCAGATTTCTAAGCCAGTCGATAAAATTTGATCCGTTCAGTTTGTTAGAGTCAAGGATGATAGCTAATGGATTCTTAGACATTTTTGCAGATTGATCTACAAAAGTAAATGATAACGTTTAGCTGACTGATCTATATTAATACTTATAATTAACGATGTTGGACTTGTTATCGAAAAAGTTCTCCCACTATTTTCTCGAAACAATTACCCCTTTTAATTGTTCGGGAAATCTAATCTCCTAGTAGGTCTTGACGTCCTAGCAGACATTAATTGCACCCACGACTCGTGGCCATACAATTAACTCCCCAGGTAGGTATACTTTTACCAATTGTGTTCCTCCACAACCTTCAAGCTATTTTGCCTCGGTCTTCGCACTTATCTAGCACTGCTACATCATAAGTGGTACTAATCGTTAAGTCTAACCCATCAATCATGATGAGCAACTGGCCCGGTCGTGAAGTCCCCGTAACTAGTTATCGGTCGATAATCACATCCCGACCAGTCCCCACCCTTGTCTAGTTTAGTTAAAAACGAGAATCAAGGAATTTCGTGCATTGTCCCTTTCTTCGCCTAGGGTGCCAGACTCTGGATCACCTTCAACGATAAGTAGACAACATACACTAGTCCCTATTGATGGAAGGCTTGGATCCTTAAAACATCATTTTAAATGTACCCAATATGACTTAATATTATTTTCAAGAGGGGATTTTCGGGTTTAAGAGTTTGAGGTAACTCTCCTCGAGATCTCACCGTTCCAGTTATGCATTATCTTTTATTTACGATCTTATTATAACTAGCGCGCATCACCATACAAGCTCAGATATAAATACGTAAATAAATACATACACACCTAGCATGCATGCTACCACAGTATGTTTTCGATCGGGAGCCTCCTATGCGGACCACCATCGAGCCAAAGACGATGGTCCTATTGGTCAATCTATTAGGTTTCAAAGAGACCTACTCTATTACACATTTTACCATGCATACATGGCCTTTAGTCTTCATGGGCTCCCACCTTGCTTGTAACGGGCCTCCATTCTAATAAAACAGTAAAAGCCCTATCTATTACAATGGCTCAAAGTGGCCCAAAACTTAAGGCTCGCAGGCCCAATAAAACCAACAAGATTAAAAATAACCAATCACATCTACCCTAAGGGTCAAGGCTCGGCTCGAACAAAAACCACGTAAAACAGCCTATTAAAACATTTAGATTCTAGTTTTAAAACCCCTTCTAAAACAATCCCTAACATCATTTTAAACCCCTTTAAAATGACCCTTTGATTCTCACTTTAAGTCCCTACTAATTATGATAAAATTGACTTTCCGGATTTACTAAACACCTTTAGTGCACAAAACAGTTTCTGTTTTTCAAGTTTGAAAAATTGCAGTTCGGCCCCTGAATTTTCGAAAATTACACTTTGACCCCTCAACTTTTGGAAATTACAAATCAGCCCCAAAATTTCCAGAATACGCAAATTGGACCAGAAAGCAGAAAATTGATAAAATTTCCAGAAACTTTTGTTTATTGCAAAACAGACCCCAGTTTTACGGAAAATAGCAAAAACACCCCTAACCTTTCGTAAATTGCAAAATGACCCAAAATTTGAAAAATTTCAGAATTTACAATTTGGTCCAGAATTGCAGAAAAACAAAATTTCAATTTCTGTCCAGATTTACAAAAAATCGTAATTTGCAAACAAGCCCTCCAATTTTCGGAAATTACATATTAGGCCCAAAAACCGAAAAGTGCAAAAATCCGAACACTCAATATATCATAACAATCAAGAATCAAGTACCAGAACACAGCAATCATATATATAACACATAAATTGATGCGTTCATGCCTTATTTATATGCGCATAATAAGTTAGGCTCTGATACCACTGTTGGGTTTCGTGGCTATAATTGTCAACTACAACGGTGCGGAATTTAAAATTTTATAAACCACGACCCAGGGTTCTTATTAGCACATATAAATAAGTATGAATCATTTTAGCACAAATTTACTAAAATGAAAGACTTGGTAAAATAAAGTTTTACCTCACCACAGGCAAAGGTGGTGGTTTCTCCGGTCTTCTTTTGGGTCACTAGAGCACCCCAAATGTTGTGCCTCTAGAGAATAGTCCACACCGGCTGGATCTGCAATCACTTTAATCCTCAGGCTCAGAACTAGGAGAAAAGCAGCTCAGATTCGAGAGTTGGACTTAGATCCAACTCTAGATGCAGAACGGAAGAGGGAGAGATGGAGCTACACGGCCGATCTACAACCAAGGGGCGGCGGCGGCTATGGTTGCTAGGCGGCGGCGGCTAGGGTTTCTTGGGGAGGGGCGGCGGCTAGTAGGGAGAGTAGGTTAGGGTTTTGCTTTTTCCTTCTTAGGGTTTTTGAATCCTGAAGACTCCTTTTTATAGGAGAGTTCAAACCCTATCTCTAACCCTATCTCCTAACTAATGGGCTAACAGATAAGTCTGGCCCAATCCCTCTATTTAATTAGTCCTTTTAATTAAATAGCCCAAGTCATTTAATTAACCACTTTAATTAAATGGCCCATTTATTTAATTAACACTTTAATTAAATAATCCAATAAATCTAATTAAAGATTTAATTTAATTAATTAGATAAATCTAATTAATTTCTCTCCAGGAATTATTCCTTTAATTCCTTATCTTGATTTAACTACTTTAAATCATTTCGTTCTGCCACTGACTATCACAGTTCCAGCTTTTGTGTGTGACCCTCTAGGTTCACCATCAATTGGCCGCAGGCTCACATTTCTGTGATTTAATTAGTGAGCAATTAATTATTTAATTAATTGCTCCGATCAATTAAACTACTTTCAATTGACCACTCCAGAATTAATCCACTATTAATTCGGGAGTACCTACACCCCATGGTCGATGTCTAGCCACAAGCCCATGAGGCCCAACTTCAGGTGAATTGACTTTAGTGAACCTTAAACCTCTTATAAGTACCATGTACATACGGTCCCTCTAACGACTAATTTCCCGATCGAGACCTAGGGTGTGTGAATTGGTCGGCACCTCTAATCATCTCGATTCTGTACTTTCTAATTCAGGATAATACTTCCAGTGTGACTGCTAAATCTGGAAACCCCTTTCCAAATCCGTCACTGACCATGGCCATGGATTTCTCGGAATGTATAATCGAAGAATGTACAGGAAATTCCCTCATCCATTACAATGAGTCGGTAGATCCTATATCGATGCTAACCATCCGCGCATACGACTACACGTACCCAACGTAGGCGCACAATGGACAAGCTATGTGCCCGGCTCCTAAATCAAAGTACGCATACCCGTATACCGAATTCGCCCTAGCACCTCAAGTCTAAGGACTAAATCGTACACTGTTATAAGTCTTGAGAGACATCCCACCACCGATATGCTATTTAAGCACTTCCACAATGGGTCTCTCTGTTCGGGTCGTTTGATGCGTCCGATCCCCTATCGAACCACCTAGTCATATGCACTGACATTAATAATGTCTTGTTCATGAAACGACAACAAATTCACTCTTAGTGAATCATGCATAATCCTACAAGTCTTGACGATTCATTCGATACCCCGTCTCGATATGAATCTATGACTTGGAACATTTTTGAGATCACGACCTTTGAGACTGTTTCATGATTAATCGCACCCAATACTGAAGTGAATAATCCCGTAGTCATAAGTGATCTCAGGGTTTCAACCAATCGCTTAAATGTGTTCGCGAAAGATGAAGATGGCCATTTGTTTATATTATGAATTCTCAATAAAATAAAACAGATCGTATTAATTGATAAATCAAAGATTCTTTCAAGATAAAATAATGTTCCTATTACAAGCTATTTTGTTGGCTTGCAGGGCACTATCCTATCACATGCGAATTGCAATAATTGGTAAATCACTACTCCCAAGAAAGATTCAATGACGCAGCTGAGTACGCATGAATGACGTTATAAAATTTAACAGAAAATTCAAACAGACAATATCCTAAAAATAGCATCAAAAGAAAGAAGTTCAAATTCGAGCATCCACTAAATAGGCAAAGAGCAAAAGATTACAAATATACAAGTACATTGGTTCGCTGAGTAAATTCTATTACATAGTAATCGTTACTGGTTAGATTCTTTCATGCCGGAACCATGGTCCGACTTGTCATCTTCCTCTGTTTCGCTAGAACTATTTTCCGAGCCATCAGAATCATCTTTACTCGAGCTACTCCCTTCTCCATCGTTACTTTGTGCATCGGCCGCAGACTTACTCAAATCGGAGGAAGAGATGCCTTGCTCCCCCTGATCATGAGAATCCCCTTCAATATCCACATCTTCACTCTCAGATTGGGCTTCGAGCGTATCAGGGTTTGGCATCGGCACCCCAAATTCCTCAAGAAAAGGAGCGAATTCATGAGCGGCCAAATCCTCGAGCTTGGGAGGAAGGGAAGACGCTTTATAATCTTTACCAAAGATATTCTTATAAGGATTCATGTTAGAAAGGTAGTCGTCAAGGGCGCCTTCGATCTTGGCGGCTGTAAGGAGGTGCTGAGCTCCTTTATAGTAGAAGGCTTGGTTAATTTCACCTGACCGCAAGCGAACTAAGGCATCAAGGATCGGAGACTCCAGGAACTCCCTTATGGCGGGAAGCCTGGATTCGGCTCGACCTCGCTCATAAAACTGTTCGGCGGACATTTTGGCTTGCTCGAGCTCCAGCTTTAATTTCTCCACTTCACCCTCTAGGATTCTCTTCGCCTCCAACTCTTTCTTAGTCTTCTCGAGTTCTATCTCGACCTCAGACAACTTAATTTTGGCATCCTCTAGCTGGCTGGTCTTCGCGGCTTCATCCTTCAGAACATTGCATAGGGCTTTCTGTACCGCCTGAGACTCTTCGCTCAATACGGCCAGTCGAAGAGCAGTTTGAGTAAACAGGACTCCGGCCTACAAAGAAAAAGATATGTAAAACACAGAATAGAATTATAAGGAAAAGGCTAGAAACTTTCAGAATGGACAGTACCCTTTGGTGAGCATGGGCGTAATCACCTACTATCTCAAAATCCTGCTTAACAAAAGATTGGATAGTATCATCCTTGAACCTCCCAGCCAAGAACATCCGAAGAGATTTATCTACCGTATGCTCGCCCTCAGGACCTAAGTCAGATTCAATGGTCCCACTCTCGGGATATCCAGCCGACCTGGGCCCTCGCAGATGATCCTCGATGAAGAAAGCCAGATCCGGTTCGGAGTGGCCAGTCCGACAAGGAACCGAATCCGGTTCTCGACCGAAAGGTTTAACTCTCCTGGAGGACTCAGGGGCGTCACTACTTCTTTTGCGAGCCGACCTGGCCCGCAAAATCTCCCTGGCACGATTCTCCATCAAAGTGTAGTTACTATACCCCGCGTCATTCGGGTTAGAAGTGCCAGTTGAAAAAACGGACCGAAGGACGCCGGAAGCTTGGAAGTTAGGAGTCCCCTCCGCCTCGACCCGGGGGTGAGAGGTTCCTACTTCGGTAATTGGGGGAATAATCACTAAGGCATTTGAGGTTGGAGTGATCCCAACCTGGGCCTTGGACTTTTTCGCTTTCCGAGAAGTTGTTAATGTCTGAGGACGAGGCCGACCTTTATTGCCCTTTGAAAAGGAAGCAACATGTTGACCAGCTATTGATGTACGGAATTTATCAACAATATCAGCTAACGAGGAAGGGGGGTTAGCGGGGTCGATCCGAGCCTTCCCATATTCGATCGGATCGACAGGAAAAGTGCAACTACTGAGTTCGGCCAATCGCAAGACCGCCTCCTGAGTCATCAACGCGGTCTGATGAGGGTCAGCTCGAAGAGATTGCAGAAATTTATCTGTTATCTCATTTTTCATACTTCCCACGAGACGGCGTTTACCGTATATCCATGTCTTTGCTCCAGGCCAATCGAATGGAGTAAGCTGGGATTATCTTCAGAAGGCGGAGACTCTGGTCCTCGAACAAAAAAGAACTCATGCTTCCATCCTTTCGAGTTACTGCTGACGTTGGCTGATAAGATCGAAATCTTTGGCCTCTGAGAAAAATATACATAACCCGCGTTCGAAGACGTGGAAGTACTCATCTGGAATATCCGCCAAAAGTTCTGAAAAACTGCCTTTTTCCCTTTGGCCTTCATCAGCACGCAAAAGGCTATGATTAGACCGATCGAGTTCGGTAGAATCTGGCAAGGAGCCAGCTCGAAAGCATCCAGGAGGTTCTCTATCAGAGGAGGGAAGGGGATGCGTAAGCCATAATGAAAATGTTTAGAATAGAAGGCTTGACAACCCGCGGGAGGGTCGGTAACCCGTTGGTCAGAAGTAGGAAGCACGATCGAGAAACCGGCGCCTAGATATCGACTGAATTCTTCTTGCAACTGGTTCAAATCTTTTTCCTTATAAGAACAGACGATCTCATCTGCCCTCTCTTCAGTCATGTTTAGACCGGCGCTGGTCGAAGGTTCTTCCCAGTCAAAGATCGTAATCACAACATTACGGTTCAATCTATATTTCTTTTGCTCGTTTTTCCCCAAGGAAAGATCCCTATCCTCTACATCTTCCTTATCAGAGACTGTCGCTTCGCTCGAATTTTCATCTTCGCTATTTTCCGTTTCAGAATTCGATTCCCGCCCCTCCCCGCTGGAATCGGAGGCGGAACTCGAGCTTTGTGAATTCTCGATCTCAGATGATCGAGCTCCTACAATCTTTTTCACTTCTCGATTATCGGCCTCGTTTTCCTCTAAAGGAGATTTTCCCTTCAAATCCACTGAACTCGACATAATGAGTAGATAAGATTGCTCGAAAAATATTGTTAGAACTTACTTATCGATCTGTCTGCTCCGATCTAAAGTTTTCTCCTCAGAATCTTTGATGAACAGCGACCCTCCGGCTAACTATATATACGGGGACAAAATGGGAAATTGCAAACCGGTCCCCGAGTAACCGCGATGGTTGGGCTCCCTCTAGGTAAACTTATGATCATATTTTCAAAAAATTACACCTGCGGCCCCCATACTTTCCGGAATTCCTAATTTGAAGACCCGCATAACGAGCTATGCATTAGAGGGATATTATCTCCATATTTTCACACCAGCCCTTGGGATAAGGAGATCAAATAGAATGGCAATGGAATAATCAAATCACAAACTCCTATTCCAACAACGAACGACAAGGACGATGTTGGATACGGCATCATTACATGGTTTCTTAAGTATGCACTCTTTTTCCCTGACCCGTTTTTTATCCCAAAAGGGTTTTTCCGAGTCAGGTTTTTAATGAGGCATACCCAAAGCCTATGCCGAGATTGGTTCATCCCCCTAATCGTCCTGGGCCATGTATACTTCTTCGAGCTTAAGCTTCACTTTACGCTCGAGAAGTGGGGGAGTATTGATGAGGGATATTTTGGGCTCAGCTTTTCTTTACAACCATGCGAAATCGAACAGTACTCATCTCGGAAGATCAAGTTCGACCCCGATGCCCGAGTACCACAAATACAGTCGGCGCTGGATCCAAAGTTACTGTTGGGCCAAGCTCTGATCCAAACTTATGGGCCGAGAATTGTATATCTGCGGATAGATCACCTAGACCCCGATTTCAGCTATAAATACCCCATGCATTTATGACACCAGACACGATTTTCCAGGTGCTCCCTCCTCGAAGCTACTGCTCGGAACCGCTTGGGAACATCGGCCTAGCATCACTTGTATTTCGCCCTCTAGCTTGTACGGCATCCAATAGGGCTCGAATAGGACTCTATACATTTGTACTCATATAGCATTGTAATCGAACCATTTGAATACAATATTGTTGATCTCTATATCATTGTTGAGTACTTGTTTAATTATTACACATATCGATCACGCATACGAAATCACGTAAGATCACTTATGTTCTGGTGGTTTTAAGGCTAAATCCACCGGCTCCTTTCCCTTTTTGTCTATTCGGTCAGTGCTAGGGATATCAACCTCGTTTCTACCAACATCGTCTTCGAGCTTTCTTTTGCTCGGGGTAATCGCTTTAGGGGGGTTTTTCAAAGTTAACGATGTGCTGTAGCAATCCCATGCCATACAATGGTCATTCACTATTTTCTCGATACCTGTGTCGGTCGGGAATTTTATTTTCTGATGGTAAGTTGAGACGACTGCTCGGAACAGGTTGAGGGCAGGTCGCCCTAAAATTGCATTGTAGGCGAATGGAGTTTCTACTACTAAAAAATTTACCAGCATCACTGTTCGATATGGTTTCTTTCCGAGTGAAACACTCAAAGTAATTGTTCCACTGGGGACAATTTCGGATCCTCCGAATCCCACCAATGGCGTAGATACCTTTTGGAATGTTACTTGCCTCAGATTCATCTGGGCTAGTACCTCTTTAGAGATGATATTTGCAGAGCTTCCATTATCAATCAGGATTCTTTTGACGTTGTAATTTGCTATTTTTAGGGATACCACCATTGGGAAATCGGGGCTGTCCTCTTTCATGTCCCAAACAAGGTTTTTGGGTACTTCGCCTTCATTGAAACTAATTAGCTGGTGCGTCGTTGCTTTGTTTTCTAAGGTCCATATTTCTTTCGGATATTTTAGGCTTCCGATTATGGATCTAGCGGTTCTTCGACGAGCATTACGACTATCTCCCCCTGCGGGTCCCCCTGAGATCGTGTGTATGGTTCCGTTGATCTGATCATTATTTAGTTGTTGAGGGGGACCTTCATTAGGGGACTTTCTTCGTGAATTTCTTCTTGGGTGGTTATACCGAGGACTCCCGCTTCTTTCTCGCTTGCGGTTATCCCGCTCCAAATAGTCATTTAGTTTTCCTTGTTCGATCAGCTTTTCGATTTCTCTTTTAAGGTGAAAACAATCTTCAGTGCGGTGCCCGTGTGCCCGGTGATACTTGCAGTATAAGTCATAGTTTCGTCCACCTGGTCTGGGCTGAGCGATTTTCTTCGCTTCTGGGATCCAATTATTCCTTTCTAGTACAGCCAAGATTTCGTCTATCGGAACGGTTAGTCTTGGGTGATCTACTTGATTGACCCTGCTCTGGATCGCTGGTTCGTTGATTCTAGGTCTTTGATAGATGTTATGTCGTCTATCCTGGTCGTTTTTATTATATTCTAATCGCTGGAAGACGTTGTCTTTTCTAAAAGATCGTTCGTAGTCCATGGATCTTTGTGCAGGAATTCTATCTTGTCGTTTGGAGCCCGAGGTCGTAACTTTATTTTTGTTTTTATCTTTAAAAGAGTTCATCTCTTCCTGGGTCATATACTTAGATGTCAGGCTCATGATGTCCGCAAACGTTCGTGGTTGCTTTCGGCTGAGGGCGTTTCCAAACTGCCTATTCTTTGTGAGGTCGAAGAGAATCGAGATTATGTAATCAATATTGGGGGAATCGATTTTGAGTAATTCGACATTAAATTTTGCTAACCAATTCCTTAAAGATTCACCTTCTTGTTGATAAATGGTTCCTAAATAGCTCATTGGCAATTTTTGTATTTTTTGACTGGCGAATTGCTGTGTCAGTTTGTTACATAATTCTCGAAAACTGAATATGGAGTTGGCTGGTTGTTTGGCGAACCAGTCCAAAGCTAATCCTTCTAACGTGGTCACCATCAGCTTAGCGGTGAACTCCGCTGAGTGAGAATACAAGTTCATTATGTTTGTGAAACTAAAGATGTAGTCGTCTGGATCAGTGGTTCCGTCATATCTGGGTAGTCTACCTGGAACCTGTCCGATTGATTGTGCCTCTTTTATTTCTCTGCAGAAGGGAGAGCATGCTGCTAAGCTCTCCTGGAGTTTTGTGGTTCGGGGCCACGGGTTTTGAACGGATCTTAAGCGTTGCTCGAGTCGTTCTTGTACCATCTTTTCGATTTCTGTTTCCGAGAATTGCATTGTTCTTGCTCGATTCGGGATCGCCTCGCCAGCGTCATCCTCGATGGGGATTATGGTGTGTTCCTTTGATTCGTTGCGTTCTGATCTCCTTCGATCCGCTTTTCTTCGGATGTTGTCATCGGAGGGTTTTGAATTTCCCTCCTGCGGACTGTGTAGCGAGCGTCGCTCGCTTGCCGGGCTATCAGCTTGTTGAGAGATTTGATCGTTCTGCCTCGACTTTCTTTGAGCGGGATTTGCCCTAGTAGTTCTAACGTTTTGGGGGACTTGTTCGAGTACAAGTAATTCCTCTGGGGAGAGTGATTTAAGGAGCATAGCGATCTGTCGAAACTTCTCATGAGCATCTGACAGGGGGACCGGGATCGTTGGAGCCACATGTTCTTCCGGTATTGTGCCAGTAGGGATCCCTTGTGGTTCCACCTAATTCTGATGATGCTCATTCTGTTGCTGGCTGTCGTTGGATACACGGGCGTTATTATCGGTATTGCCCGGTAGATCCTCAGACGCATCATGTCGGTTGGTCGTGTTACTTCTTGCTCCGTTACGAGCGCTCTTCCTTGGGCGAGCCATATGTCGTTCGAATAATTAACCTAGCCCCTCGGTGGGCGCCAACTGATTTAACCGAATTTCGTCGGGTTAATTATATCAGTGAATATGGGATATTGGGGGTTCTCAATATTAATGATTTAAAGGGCTCTGTTACTTTATTCAGGATGGATCAATCTCAATGAAGAACAATTTTGAGGGAACAACAAGTAATTATGACAACCAACATAAAATTAGTATGAATATCAAGAGAAAGCTCTTTTATTATTGAATAATCTTTTGATTCTTTAGTACTTTTTGGGCGTAAGCTCCGTTTTGTATGAATTGTCTAATACAATGATTTAACTAGGTATTTATATCACAAATAACCTAGCTTCACAAAGAAACATAATTCTAGTAGGACTCGGCCCATTTGTCCTTCTTGAGTCCGGAGTGTAGTCTTCTTGTCGAAGAGAGTTGTATTCATCCGGGTCGATAGGATGACCCCGAACTGACTTGTCTGGTCGAACCAATCTTTTATTCTTCAGTCGATCCGCACATTATAAGGGGTGTGAATTAGCCCCCATCATTGTTTTTGTTGTTGTCGTGTCGTGTCTTTTGATTTCTTGTTCTTGTGTGTTTTGTTGTAGGTGATGATTGTGCACGACGACGTAGCGAAATCGAGCGTGAAAATACAAATCTGGAATTGTCAAATTGAGCCAATCGAGAATCGAGGTAAGTTTTTAAATTTTGTTGTTTTGAAGTGTTCAAATTTTGAACACAAAACTTACCTCAATAAGTTTTGCATTCAAAAGAACGGAAGAAAAATTTTCTGGAAATAATACACCGCGGTGCAATTTAATTCACACCGCGGTGCAAAATTTCCAGTAAGTTTGCTCACTTCTTACACCGCGGTGCAAAATTTCCAGTAAGTTTGGCCTGGTTTTGCCTTTCTTACACCGCGGTGAGCTGTTATATACACTGCGGTGAATTGAGTTTCACACCGCGGTGTGTATTCTCCAGGGACTTACATCCCGTAGAACTCCTTCCTCTTCACTCTCTAATTTCAAATTCCCCACTCTCAAACTTCTACACGCCATATCTTCCTCCCCCAATCTAAAAATCTTCTTCACTCTAAATTTCTTCCCCCCCAAATTCTACCTCACTCACACAAACTTCTAACTCGAAAATCACTCACTCAATTACCTCAAAAACTCTCACTTTTCCCACATTTACACCAAAAAAAAAAAAAAACGAATTCTCCCCCAAAGCTTCAAAAATCGAAATTTTTCGATTTCAATCGCCAATCCGCATCAAAAGGTAAGTATGGCTAAAGTCATGGATGGTATTGCTTTGTTGGTTTTGATTTTTTTTGGGTGGAGATTTTAGAAAATATTCTCGAAAAGGGGTTAGTTTGGGATTGCACACTAGATGTTCGATAAAATGCTTGAATGAAAAAGTTATGATTGTTGATGTGCATTCATTCGCATTTTTGTTTCAGGATTGACAGAAGGAATTGTGAATTGATTGTTGGCTCGTTTGGTTGATTTTGAATACATTTGATAACAATGCCGATAACTAGAGGTGGGAGTTCGCGTGCACCTCCTAAATGCTTCGTTAGGTTGAAGATTTGTTCGAGACAAATATTGTATTTCATTGCTTTATTATTGTATTAGAACCGTTCTCTACCATTTAGCTTTTTCTTTTGTTTTGTTTTGTTGTTCGTGCGTTTGTGTGCTTGTTTTTCTTTTGTGCGTTGTTTTCTCGTGTCGACCTCACTCCGTTTCTCTCAATTCACACAATGGGGATATTGTGCGTTTTAAGTTTGGGGGAGAGAGGTCGCAAGTACTTTCGTACATGCTGGGTCAACTCGCCAAAATATTTTCAAATTCTTATTATTACTTGAACATGTTCTACAAAATTTGAGCACATTGGCTAAAGCTAGGTAGTATTTGAAGTGTATAAAAAACTATAGTGATAATAGGTTCTAGGATTCCTTTTGTGTAACTTAGATTATCTCCAAATTTTAGTTTGAAAACAAAGTGTAAAATGAACAAAATGACTTAAGTTTCGGGGAGTGAACCCTTCTCAAGAATGAAAGACCTTTGAACACCTAACTCTTAAAAGAAATGAGTAGAGAAGTTGCTAAAATGTACGCACTTCTAAGAGAGAAAAGAAAGGCTAAGCCTTCAATTGTTAGTTTTCATTGATCATTTTTGGTAATTACTCTATCTCATTGTTTTAGTGCAAAAGTTGTAATAGAAGAAAAAGAGTGAAGCTAGTAGCCAACAAAAGCAAAATTGCATAACATTCGCCATTAGTGCTAATATCGTATCGCAATATTCTTGTATAGCACAAAGTGCTAAGTTATTATTGTAAATCAAAAGTAAAGCAAAGTATGGTGAGAAAAGAGTTAGGAGCTAAAAATAGTCAATTAATTCAAGAATAGGGATAACACTCTTAAATTACCTATAACTTAGTTTCGTGAAGTGATTTGAGCATTAAGTTTGTAATCTACAGTGATGAGAGATTCTTTGTCAAACATTAGAAGTCCTTGCAAATCGAATCGATGATTTTGACCTATCGGGATGTATTCACCTAAGATAGAATCTAGCCGAAGCCATCACACACACACGTGGAGCTTGTTTAAAGAATAATTTGAAAGTGTTAAGTTTTAGCATTTTGATCTTAAGCATGCTTGTTTTGTTCTTGTTTTGTTTTCTTTGCTCGAGGATGAGCAAGTGTTTAAGTTAGGGGGTGTTGATAACGCTGTGAAAACGTCGTTATTACCTATCTCATTAAGCCCAAAACATCTTATTTTGATCCGAATGTTTGTGTGTTTTCGCGTGTTTTCGTGTCTTTTATGCTTTTGGCCCCTTCGTTTGGCCTTTGTTCGTTTTTTGTGTTTTTGCTCTCGTTTTGATCATTTTCTCCATGGTTTGTAGGTATTGACATCTTGAGTGATTAGGAGTTGCGTATCAATGGTGCGAGTCGTTCTACCCACCCCGCGAGTCAAGCTCGAGCTTCAAAGGAAATAGAACCCGAAGCAAATCGTTAAGATTATAGATAGCTGCTCACTAGAACATGCACAACTTTTTCATGGAAAATCCAAATGATCTGAATTTTGGATATGTCATATATGAGTAAGTTAACTACGTTACATACTTTACGGATCCGCAATCGGAGTTCGGAATCAAAAGATATGCAGCTCGGAAGGAAGTGCGGCAGAGCTGGAAACTTACTGCCCTTGTCACACCGCGGTGTATGATTCATACACCGCGGTGTACCCCTGCTACAAAGGCAGGGGGTTTTTTGTATTATCCCCCTTTGATCCCACTTGTATTTTTAGGCATCTTGGGGGACTTTTTGGCCTTAGTTGCCATTGTTTGGAGGGTAACTTAGGTATTAGGGTTTGTAGTTGTTGCTAAGTTAGAGGCTTAAAGTAGAGATCATCAACAACTCTTGGACTACACATACTTCATTTTCATTCTCTTGCCTCCTTTGAAGAAAAGAGAAGGGTTTGCACTTTGGAAAGAAGAACAAACACTTGGACTCCCCATTGAAGATAAAAAGGCTTGAGGGAGAAGTAGTTGAAGATCTCCACCACTAAGCCAACTCTAACTCTCTTACTTTGTTCATTTACATTTATGGTTTTCATTAATGTAATGAATGATATATTTATTGTTATGAGTAGCTAATCTCCTTTATTCTATGTTTTTATTGATCCTATGTTTGGTTCTTGATTCTTGATTAAATTATGAGTTAATGGTTGTTGCTATGCTTGTATACAAGTGTTTGTTAAACTAGTTTGAGCTTTTGTCAACTTGTGGTTTGATCAACCATAGGATGAAATGAATTGATCTTTAATTGCTAGGCATAGTGGATTAACGATTAGATTGAAAAAATAGGTTGTGATTTGATTTTAGGATAGGAATATACCTAGGTCATTTCATGTTCTAGTAAGGTTTGGAATTAATGCAGCAATTGGGCTTAATCCTTTTAGACATAAATTTGATTAGTCTACTTTGGTAGGTTCGTACGCTATTCGGAAGATACGTATGAATATTTAATGAAATCTTGAACAACAAACATGAGTGTGGTTGTCAATTGTTGAGTCGTTTTTCTAAATTGAACTAGGTGACGTAAAATCGTAGAAGCCTTTACATATATTAAGTCAAGTGTTAGTTTCCTTAGTCACCTTAATTGAGTTGTAGTATCAAAACCACCATCACCTCACCAAACTCAACTTACTAATCTAAGTCTAAGTAACAAGACGTTAGTTGTTAATTAATTGAACAATTCCTCGTGGGTTCGACACTCATTTATCACTTTATTACTTGTAACGACCGTATACTTGCATGTTTGCGTATTAATATTTGGAACGCAACAGTCTTGTATCACATTATCACAAGAATCATTGTCGTTGTTAACATTATTTTTTGAAGGAACATACCACACCGAGAATGCATCATTAATTCGTCCTTCGCGGTATTGACTACCTCCCTAACACGCTTGAGGGAATTTTAATATTCAGGTTCAGTTTGTGAGGAAACAACGCTCAAGACAAGATATTATGCATTCAATTTGCCAAATCTTTGTTGTTCACTATTGGCAACTAGGATAGGATCAGGGAACTTGTTTTTTAGTACAATATCAGGCTCTTTTAACCATCTACGTTTTACCATGGACTCAGGGAACTTCTTCATAGCATAGTACTTCAAAGTTGATATAATGTGTCGGCATGGGATGCCCTCCGACTATAACTTAAAGCAATTACATTGGAACTTTGAAATTCTCTCACCAACTATGACTTTGTTGATTGAAACCTCAGTTTCCTTGTTATCGCGGTAAACGAATATCTCATTTCCACCAGTTTCTTTGATCCTATTTGTCTCGAATCTCTTTACAGATCATGTAGAAGATCTTCAAAGTATATATGCTAATAACATGCTCCTTCAAAATCTTCAATGGACTTTCTCTAACTTCACGATCATCGTTCTCCGACTTCTTTTGCATTTATATGAAATCACTCCTAAGCCTTTCCAATGTCCGTTCATAGTGATCTAGAAAATCAATAATGTTCATCTTGTGTTCAACACTCAACTTGATTAAAGCATTCACAGATTCGGCTCTCTTCCTGGTGGTCATATGCACATACACTTCTCACTAAAGTATGCTTCTGCCCACCTTTCCCTAATTTCGTAGGTGTGAAGTACTCATTCCTTATTGGATAAATTGTGATTCTTCACAATATAAGCCCAACTAAACTCAAACTCCTCTATTGAGAACTTCCTATCCATCAATGAGCAAAATTCAATGCAAAATGAAGAATTCTTAATATTTTTACTGACATTACGACACAAATACCAACTGCATATCCTATGTCGACTACCAAGAAATTCAGATACAATAGCAGAACTTATACCTGCATCTTGATCTGTTATACAGATTCAGGAATCATACCTCCCATTGCCTCTAAAACTGTTTGCAAAACCCATTGATAACTTTCAATAATTTCATTCTGTAAAAAACAAGTAGCAAAAACACAAGTGGATCCATGGTTATTAATCCCTGTGAAAAAATGACGAGAGGATACAAATACTTATTCGTCTTGTAAGTGCTATCAAATACCAAAACATCTCCAAAAGCCTCGTACTTAACTCTGGATGAACCATCACACCAAAAAAGTCTAGTAAGTGTTTCTTCTTCGTCTACACAGTATTTGTAAAAGAATATATCATCCTTCTGCTTTGACTCTTACAATTTATTAATCACTGTGTTCATATAACCTTCCCGGATCCTTTCCGCTCTTAGCTTGTTCAACCAATTGTATGCAGTCTTCTTTTTAAAGCTGGGTTTTCCAGCACCTCCAACTATTTGATCCAAGTAGTACATAACAAGGGATAGCTTAATTTTCGTCAATACACTAAGCAAAATCTTGTTTGGGGGCGACAAGTGGCTGTGTCAAAGACATGTCAACAAACAATATTTGAATTACATAAAAAATAAGTACATAAACTAAAAAATAAGTAATATTGTACCTCTTTTGGTATACATGTTACTCATGATTATGATTATTAAAAAATCTAGAAACCATTTCCCGAAATCCAGTCTCGTGTAACTCGAAAAGTAGCTTTGCAATCAGACCTAGTCAATGGTTTAGATTCTAGTAGCATATTACGCTCTACTTTCTTTTTTTCACGGAAACCTTCTCGGGTACAAAACCACACCCTATTTTTTTTATTGTTGGACCATTCTTTTGAACAGTTCTTCTCCTAACATAAAAGCCTTCTACTTTGGCATACGCCATGTAGAATTTTTCAGCATCCTCAACACTATCAAAAACTCATCTTTTTTACATGGATTAACATAATCAGATGAGGTAGGTAATTCGTCTTCGCAACGCGAATTTGCATTATTTGTTTCATTCACATGTTTGCAACATTCACCTAATACATTGACATAAAAAAAAAAAAAAAAAAAAAAAGAAAAAAAAAAAGGCGCTCTTGATTAAAAATTCATTAAACTGTGAAAATGTAAAAATTTCAAGTATATGTATTTTTAGACCTTCAACTACGATCAAAGTAAATGAAAGAAACATATAAGTCTATAACAAATTTCATATCCATTAAAATATGTATGCCTACAATTTATTTTTGGAATTTCGTGCAATAAAATCCATATTTCTACACAATATTCTATTTTTTTAAGATGAATATACTCAGTTGTTATATTTTTTCAAAACTTTTCTACTTTACAAAATATTCTGTTTTTTTAAGTGGAATTTACTCCGTTGTTATACAAAATTTCCAAAAAAGCTAAGTGGTCTGTATGGAATGAGATTGGTTGGGTTTGGTCTCACCTAAATCGGTTCAAACTCCATATGGTAAAGAGTTTGAATAAGTCTCAGCTCAAACCTAAGTTTCAGTTCAAAACGAAACCTACACAAACCTATAAAATTATTGATTTGACATCTGTTATCTATCTTTTACACATAAAGTTATTGATTTGACACCTACTACCTATTTTTGTCCCCCAAACCCCTACAACCAAACTCCAATCCAAATCAAATCTCAAATTTTCAAAATCCACTAACTATTATTTAATAATATTTTATAATCTCAATATTCTATTGAAATCATTATCCAAATCGAGTTTCAAAGGTTTCGTCAAACTCTTGAAACCACTTATTGAGATCAAACCGAGACCAAACTCAGTCAAACTAATTCCATATTAACCCTAAGTAGTCAGCTGACAAGAAAGCGAAGTTAAGTGAACCCAATTATAATTGTAATAGATAATAATGCAATTATGTAACTACGAAACAATTTCGGTGAAATTCAAAACCTAACTAAAATGTGCATAAGAAGATTTTTAAATTTATAACTTCATAGTTAACAATAAATTCAAAAACTTCAAAAAATAAATTATAGCTGTGAGTTTACAATAACTGATATCAAAATACTTGAAGTCATATTTCAAATATATTTAATACGGTTGAATTTGATGATAAATTTGAGATCTTCAGTAATTCCAAATAATTTAAATATTTCCCCCCAACTAGAACAACAAGGACTTAAGCCAAACAATATTATCTGAACATGGACAAGAATGAATGAATCGTCATGCAGAGAAGGTAAGACAAGAAGAAAATGAAATTAAAATGAGGGGAAAACAAATTTCTTCTTAAGCTGAGAGAACAAGAAGGCAGCATGAGAGTTGGGATATTTCTTAACATTCTCAGTAAAGGGCATTTTTATTATCCTAATTAATTAAGTTTTCTAGGATTTTATTTCAACATTTCAAGTAAAGGGCATTTTGGTATTATATTCGTTAAGCTTGGAGCATATAACAGCCGACGTGGGCGTCGGAATGAACACATGTCAATTTTTGATAAAAGTCGGTCATGACTCTCAACAGCCGAGAGTCAGTACAGACAATCCCAAGTTACTATTCATATTTACTATTATCCAGTAGAACATTTCAAAGCAAGTACCCTTGCAAACATTCATGTTTACAATCAAAATATTCTAATGATTGATTGCTAATTTCACACAAGGGGTTGAATGACATTACTAATTAGAGTTTCTTTATTTATAGTTATTCAAACTTCAATATAATTCCCTTAGTTGAAGCGGATGCGGGTGTTCCTATAATTACGATTTCTTATTAGAAATACACATTCAATCTAATCACATAATTTTCTTATAACTATTGATATTCATTCAAAACTTTTTACTCTTATTGAACTAAAACATTTATATTATTTACATAATTTCATGCGATGTTTCTTCATTATATATGAGCTTTAGATAACTCATATTAGTAATGTTACCCAAAAAGTATTGGTTAGAATAATAATTTAATGTCATTTTATGCATACCATGGGATTATACTAGCAAAAACTAAGTAAAATATGGGGATTATTACATTTTTGGTATCATAACTATAATTTCCTGGCATTGCTACTCCATATCTTTTTGGACCGGTACAATTGGTGCCACAACTTCAACATCGATGACAATTTTGCTGCCAATTGAGGCTCGGTTTCGAAATTGGCCCGAAATCCTCCACGTGACATGATGCGAACCTCACTAGGAAGATTCAATTTCAACCCAAGAAAACTAAAAATCAGATTAAAAACGATAGTGAACTTGTGACCCGACGATTATAAGGAATCGCAAACCACAAGTATTCTAGATTGTATTGAACTTGTGACCCAACGATTATTAAGAATCGCAATCCACAAGTATTCCAGATTGTAGTGAACTTGTGACCCAACGATTATAAAGAATCGCAAACCACAAGTATTCAAGTTTGAACGCCACAAGGAGAAACCTTGATAAGTTCTGAAGTTCAATGAAGAACCAAAAGAGGAGTAAAAACTCACTTTATATTTTCAGCCAAATCTATCTCCCATTACATTTAACAATACCACTTATATATAGGGTTGGAACAAGTCTCCAACCATAATAATTAAAGCCAACACGTTTTCACAAGTGTTGGGATATGAAAAGGTGCCTAGAATCCTCCAAATACATTTAGAAATATGAGAAGTCTTGACTATTATCTATATGGACTTATATATATATAATCTGATGTAAATAAAGCCTAATTAAAGCTTCTCTTTCCCAAAAGACTTAATTCTAAGTAAGTAACTTTAGTGAATCTAAAAGCCATCAGATTATATTGTTTGGATTAAACTCAAAACAACTTCATCTTCTTTGAACTTATTCATGTTAAAATCAGCCCATATCTTCTGAATTAGCCCGTTAAATACTTCCTTGAGCTTTTTGGATCTTGCCCTTGTAATTGGCCCAATTGGAACATACAATGGATCCGTAGCTTGTACTTGTTCTTGATGATTCTCATCATTTTCCCTCTCTTCAAAAGGATTCGTCCTCTAATCTGCACCTACATCAAAAAGAGATAGATCAGCAACATTAAATGTAGAACTAATCTTATACTCACTTGGAAGATCAAACTTGTATGCATTATCATTCACTCTTTCAAGAACTTGAAACAGACCATCCCCTCTTGGTTGTAACTTTGACCGCCTACGTTCAGGAAATCTTTCCTTCCGCATATGCACTCAAACCCAATCACCTGGTTCAAAAATGACCTGTCTCCGCCCTTTATTAGCTTTGTTCGCATATTGTTCATTTTTCTTTGCGATATGCTCCCGGACACTTTCATGAAGTTTCTTAACCATCTCAGCCTTCTTTTGACCATCCAAACTAGCTCTTTCATTAACTGGCAAAGGCAGCAAATCTAAAGGAGTTAGTGGATTAAAACCAACCATAAACAACCTCAAATGGTGAAAAATCAGTAGTAGAATGAACACTCCGGTTATATGCAAATTCAATGAATGGCAAACAATCTTCCCATTTATTTAAATTATTTTGAATTATAGTACGGAATAGAGTAGTTAAAGTTCTATTCAGTACCTCGGTTTGTCCATCTATTTGAGGGTGGCAAGTAGTTCAAAATAACAATTTAGTACCCATTTTCCCCCACAAGACTTTCCAAAAATAGCTAAGAAACTTAACATCTCGATCAGATACAATGCTCCTAGGAACACCATGAAGTCGTACTATCTCACGGAAGAACAAATCAGCAATGTTTGTAACATCATCAGTTTTATTACAAGATATGAAATATGCCATTTTAAAAAACCTATCAATCACCACAAAAATTGAATCCCTACCCTTACTTGACCATGGCAAACCCAAAACAAAATCCATCGAAATGTCTACCCAAGGTGCAGTAGGTACGGGTAAAGGAGTGTATAAACCATGGGGTAAGACCCTAAATTTTGCCTGGTTACAAGTAACACATCTAGAACAAATTCTCTTCACATCACGTTTCATTTTAGGCCAAAAGAAATGTTCACGCAACACTTCTAAAGTCTTCCTTATACCAAAGTGACCCATTAAACCACCTCTATGTGCTTCACGTATAGGTAACTCACGCATAGAACTGTTATGCACACAAAGTGTATTCTCTCTAAACAAGTACCCATCAAGTCTATAGAACTTACCAAATGCTGATTTTTCACATGCTTCATACACACTTCATCAGTATAATATAATTCCTTCACTTATTCAAATCCCAACAACGTTGCAATTAAAGTAGAAACAAGAGCACACCTTCTCGATAGTGCATCAGCTACAATATTTTCCATACTTTGCTTGTATTTGATTACATAAGAAAATGTCTCGATGAATTCTGGCCACTTGGCATGTCTTTTATTCAACTTACCCTGTCCTTTCAAGTGCTTCAAGGATTCATGGTCAGTGTGAATGACGAATTCTCTCGGGCAAAGATAATGTTGCCAAGTCTCCAATGCTCTCACCAATGCATAAAGCTCATTGGCATACGTCGAATAGTTCAAAACAACCCCATTTAGTTTTTCACTAAAATAGGCTAACGGCAGCTGCTCCTGCATTAAACCTGCTCCAATACGTATTCCTGAAGAATCACACTCAATTTCAAATGTTTTAGAAAAATTAGGTAAGGCTAACAAAGGAGCACTACACAATCTTTCTTTAATTTCAGAATATGCATGTTCTTGCTCATCATCCCAATGAAACCCTATCGATTTCTTAACAATTTCAGTGAGTGGTGCAGCTAGTGTACTGAAATTTTTGACAAATCGTCGATAAAAACTAGCCAAACCATGAAAACTTCTGACCTCGAAAAGTGACTTAGGTGTTGGCCATTCATTGATAGCCTTTACCTTTTCTTCATCCACTCCAATTCCATTTGCGCTAACAATATAGCCAAGAAACGTAACTTTGCCAGTGCCCCCTCCTGATGAAGATCCTCCAAAAGCAGACGATGAGGGTACTTCTGGGGCTGGTCGTGCGATTAGTCCTCGAGATGAGGAGGATGAAACGGGTGCCTATCAGGAGGGGAATAATGATCAAGAACCTTGAAAAAGCGTGGATGAATGATATGTTATTTTTGTATTATCTGTATTGATTTTCTTTGTCTAATGTACTCCTCGCAAATTTATATACTTTTATCTTTTTAATTGTACAAGATAATTTAGACATAAGTCTTTATTGCTTAATATATTTCCTTTATTGGATCCTTTTTCGTCGAACTAATTAATCGACTACTACATCTTATTTTTGAATATATTTTTTGCGCCTCCTTCAGGGACCGTCCCGTCTTTTCCTTTAGTATAAATAATGGGATGAAAAGTTCTCACTATTTTACCGTGTGTCCCCACTCAGATTAAATATTCTCTCGAGTTGTTCGTGCACTCCCCTCGATTTTTCAATCTTTCCTTTAACTCTTCGAGAATGAGTTCTCTTTTCTCGAATACTTCCAAATGCACATCACGAGATCCTCCGAGAAACGTCATACCCAAGACGAGATCTCATACCGGGGGCCCTTCCTCCGAACCTTCTGAACCCCGAGCAGCTAATAGCTCGGGGGCTAACACGTCTACCCTTTCTTCGAGCAGGGCAGATAACCCTCAGAGCCCAATAACTCATTCATCAACTATTCAACAGGACATTCGTTCGAGCCCTCCTCCTACCTCGAATATTGTAAGAAGTCCTTCTCCTGTGCGGGTCGCCTTTGGGGATTCTGTTCTGGTGATCGATCTTCGGAGGTCAAAATTCCTACCTCCCTCCCTTTTTCCGAACATGATCAAGATCATGTTCAAACTGAGATTCCTAGCGATATTCCCGCGACTGACTTTGCTACTAGTCAGGGCTGGTAGGGAAGCGAGAACGTGCTGGTTGGTGGTGACCAAGCTTCAGATCCGCCTTTGGGTAGCTCCCTCGAATGGTCCACTACAGACAATTATACCAACTTCCTTTTTGCTGATACTACCACCACCATGCTTGTTTCTACCTCCGTTGAGGCTGGGACCTCTTCCCAGGGCCAAACGGATCATCGGGCTGAACCTCATGTTCATTACTCTGCTTAGGGAAAAACTGTTATGGCGAGTCCTAATCCGAGAGGCTCCCGACTTCAGCTGGATGATCGTTGTATCCGGGAGCAGGTTTATGATATTACGGAGTCCGACACTCCTCGTTCTGACGGGATTCCTTCCGACTCCGTCCACCCTGGAACTTGTGAACTCGACCCGTTATCCTGGAATCTTGGGTTCAGTACTATCCTCCTTGGTGAGCTGAAGAAATATGAAGATATGTCTAGTCTACGCCTTGTTCAGTCTTTCTTTAAACACTACGAGCAGATAATCTCTCCATTTTGTTCCTTATTTTTGGATGTTTCATTCTTTGAATCTTTAATAATTTGTCTATCGATTGCTCAGGGAAAACATTTGGTCCTGCAGCTAGGCCTTCAAAACAATGATTCTTGGCTAAGCAAAGAGACTGTGAAAGGTCGACCAGTGATTTAAACAAATTTCGACGGGTAGGATTATATCAGTAAATTGGTGATGTTGGGGATTCTCAATATATATGATTCAAAGGGCTCTGTTACTTTATTCCGGATGGATCTAATCTCAAGGAAGAACAATCATTAATAAAGACAATATAATGGCAAAAGCTTTTCTATTCAATAATCTTAGATTATTTTGGTATGCAGGCGTAAGTAGAGTCTGTAAAGCGTGTGTAATACAATGATTAACTAGGTATTTATATCACATTAAACCTAGCTTTACAAGGAAACATAATCCTAATAGGACTCGGCCCAATCGTCCTTCTTGAGTCCGGATTGTAGTCTGCTTGTTGAGGAGAGTCGTATTCTACCGGGTTGATAAGATGATCCCGAACTGACTCGTCTGGTCGAACCGATCTTATATCCCTTAGTCGATCCGAACGTTATAAGAGGTGCGAAATAGCCCCCATCAGTACTCCCTCACTTCTTCGAGCGTATATGTAGTAAAAGCTCGTGGAAGTAGATTGTTTCTTACGACTGTTATTTTCTGTGAGTCGTGCCTCGTTAAAAACCTTACTTAAGAAAAAACCCTGTGGAAAAAAATCCTAAGTAAGGAAAAGAGTGCTACGCATCATAGATGGTCGTTTTCTCTTCCCAATTATGAATCGCTACGCGTCCCTTCGGGGAGACCTTTCATCTTTTTCCGTTTCGGCGGGAACGTGATTAGTTGTGAGGAGTTCGAAACGTTTTTTCACTTCTCACTATAAATAGGTGACTATTAAGTTTGTCCTTTTTACTTTACTTCCTTTCACGTCGCAGTCATTTTCTTGCTCAGTCGTTGATCATTTAAAATTTTCCTTTTATCGACTTATATCCTCCGAGGTTCCAAAAAATGGCTTCTATAAGAAAATCTTCTTCCTCCTTTAGGGAGAATGTCGCTCCTATTATCGAGGAGGCGTTGCATTCTTATCCTTCGAGCGAGCAAACTGGAGTTTCAGAATTCATTGTTCCTGCTGAGGATAGCTTTAAGGTACAAATTCTTTCTGATATGGACGTCGCTGCCCGACCCAAGAAAGGCAAAGGCACAGCTCCTCAAATTTCTGAACCGATTGAGGATCTAGCTTGTGCTTACACTGTGGATACTTTCTCTGAGGTTGTGAACAATTATGCCAAATATTTCCCGGAGGGTTCTGAGATAGTTCTACCTTCTCCTTCTGATAGCGTTACATCACCGCCGGAGGGATGTCGAGCCTTTTACACGGCCCATTTTAATAGTGGCCTGCGTCTTCCGTTGTCTGCCCTCTTTCTTGCTATTTTAGAAATATTCAGTGTGTCCTTGACTCAATTAGTCCCTAATTATGTGGCCTTCGTGGTTTGTTTTTCTGTTTTGATGATAGCGAAAGGATTCCAACCCTCCTTTCGTAATTTTTCGCAATTGTTTCGCTTTAACATTTCTAGTTCCTCCAATCGCGGATATTTCTTTGCTAGCCAGAAGCCTAGTCGCGCAATCTTTGACTCCCCAGTTTCTAGCAACCCTTCTTGGAAATCTCATTTTTTCTTTGTTCGTCCACCATCTCATCTTCATTTGGCGGATGGCTTGACTACACCCTTTTCGTGGGATCATGACTCCAAGTGGGTTTATGGAGGTCGCCTGCCGACCGATGAACTTATTCCTGACGATCCTCAGTTTATTGGTGAAATCCAGGCTATGCGTGCCAATAAATATTAGAGTGCTCTTCTTATTGGAGAAGTTTTCCTTCGTAAAGCGGGATTGAGTACTCATGTTTTTCCAATCACTTCGTCATCTGAATCACTCGGTAAGCATTTATTTCAGCATAGTGTTGTGATGATCTCTTTTCTGCAGAGGGTCTGACTTTGACCGTGTTTCTTTTTCAGCTCATATGGTAGAAAATTCCCGACATTCTTCAAAGGGAAAAATGGTGTTGTCTAAATCCACCAAAACCATAGAGAATGTTCCTATCGAGCAGAGAGCGTCTCGGAAGAGAAAATTGGAGTTGAGTCATGACTCCGAGGAGAATAGAGAGGAATCTCCAGATTCTTCTCCAGAATACCTTATTCGTCTGGGGACAGGATCCGGTTATCCCCCCCTCCAGCTTAGGACATCATTGGGTATACGTGGATGTCGCAGCTGGTCGATACCTCATTCTAATGATAATCCGGTGGAGAGAAAGAAGAGTTATTATGGTCGTTCTGGTAACGATCTTTCTTTACTCGGTGATAATCATCCAAAACCTACTTTGGTCGAAATGATCGAGAATCACTTAGAGGGAAAAAGAGCCGCTGGCTATCCTGAGAATGAATTTTTAGTTCACGACGAGAGCGAAAATGCAGTGGATAAGGCCACTCGTGTTCTTTTGTCCGGCGTTTTTACTCGTGACATGAATAAGCTTCTTCGGAAGGATCCTTTGGAGAAATTTCAGCGAGCTTCTCTTTATGCTGAAAAGGTGATCTCCCTTTAAGTGTGCTTTTAGGGTAATTTTCTTCGAGGATCACTTTAGTTTGCTAATTCATTTCTTTTTACCCCTTTTCTTTTTTCAGACTAAGACTTGTTTGGCATCATATGCCTATGAAACTGCTCTCTGGAAACAACAATGTGAGTTTCTGGATGAGAAGTATAAAACTTTACGTCATAAGTTCTCTGATTCGGAGGTTGGTCCCTCAATGACTTCTTCCGTTCCGGTCGTAGAGACTCGGGCTACGGGGACTGATGACGAGGAGATTATAGACAGGGTTCTGGAGACTTCCCGCGCTCAAGAACAAGCCAATCAATAGGCTAAAAAGTTAGAAGAGTTCCAACTTCAGAGTACTGCTCGAATTAGCGAGTTGGAATCTCAAGTATCAAGTCTTCAAGCTTCTCTAGAGGAGTATGAGAGGGACATTCCTCTTAGTGGACTCAGGGATCGTTATGGCCGAAATCCTGATGAAAAAGTGATTCGTGAATTCCTCAGCTCTCATGTTCATACTGCGCTGGTATATCAAATGGTTGGTCCGCTCCTGGAAAGTACGTTCAAGAAGGCGATTCATCAGTTGGTCGCTTCTGAAATGATAGATGATCGTCGAAAGGAATATTTTAAAACGGCGCACATTCGGTTAAACCGTTACGGCAAAGTATATTCTCCTTCCGAGCTTTCGGACGTCGTTTATCAAAAATTTCCTTTTGGCGTACCTCGTAAAAGAGTTTGGAAAACCATTGTCAATTCCTCCTTCAGATATTAATGACGAGGTCGATGACAACTTTATCGATCCAGAGGAAGAGGAAGACGATATCGAGTCAGCTACACAAGGAGATGTCGCTAGCGAACAGAAGATTCCGGACGGCGACCAAGCTGTGTGATACATTGATCTGTGAAATAACCTTTGTAACTATTTACCGTAGGTTTAATTGTAATATTACATTTTTATCCCTTTGTAAGATAAATGTTTCATATTCTGACAGTCACGTCCTTTCGTCTTCTCTGTAATAATTCAGACAAGTCATTAACTTTGCCGTAATCATTATGCGTATGTCTTTTCAAATTCTAGTGTTTACTTCAAGGCCAGTTTCTGTATTTCGCGCCCTTTCTTTGGGTCTATCGCGTCTTTTCGTATAGTATAAATATAAAAGGTAAAAACTTGACTCGCTATTTACCACTTTACTCATTTCTTAACAGAATACTCTTTCTTCAGCAGGTCGATAAGCTTTCTCGATATTTTAAATTTACTTTTTGAATTCCGATCATGAGTAATCTTTTTGGTAACACATCGAAGCATCCTTCCCGTGAGAACGCTAAAAATATCAGACTGAAGAAGTCTCGAACAGAGGGGCCCTCGATGGAACATCCTCGTTCGTCCTCCGTTAGTAGGTCGGCGATCGATACTCCTGTTATCCCTTCTGAACCTTTTTATGTAGTTAGTTCATCTTTTGTACAACCAAACTTTTCTTCTTCTGGTGAAGTAGGAAGTAGGCCTTCCCCTGGTCGGGTGGCTTTTGGTGATATGTCCAACGAGGAGCAGACTTTTAATATACCTGTTTCTTCAGGTGTTTCTTCTTTTGAGCATGGTTTTCATGGAGGGGTTCCTAATAACTCCGTTCCCTCCATTATCTCTACCGCCCAGCTTGTCGGTGGACACCCAAGGGGAGATGCCACGGGGGCAGTTGGTGGAGATTCTTTTTTGGATCCATCCATGACACAATCTGTCTCCCACGATTTTTCTGATTTTTTATTTAGTGATACAACTGTTGTTACTACTTCCTTCGAATCCGGCAGGCCTTCTGGAGGTTCTGGAGGTCGAATTGGGTCAAGGTCCGATCGTCGGACCGTTATTCTACTTCGGGTAAGGAGACCTCGGTTAGTCCCAACGAGAGGGAATCCCCCCGTTTGTTAGATGACCATTGCATCCTCGAGCAGGTAAAGGACATTATGCAGTCGGTGACTCCACGTCCTGACGGTGTTCCCTCTGTTAGTGAACTGCCTGGCTCTGTTGAGCCTGACGCTTTGTCCTGGGACCTGGGCCTGAGCACTATTTTGCCTGGTGAGTTGAGAAAGCTCGAGGGTACCTCCAACGCTCGCCTCGTTCAGTTGCTCGTGAAGATATGCGAGCGGGTAAACATATTTTTGATTATTTTTCCCGCTTTTATTTTGATTGCCTTGTTGTGTAAGGACTATTTTCTTTTCCAGGCTAAGTATTTTGCACTCCAGTTGGGTGTGCAAGATAATCTGTGGATCAGTAAGGATGCTTATCAACGTCGTTTAGAGTCGGAGACGGCGAAGGCCACAGGGCAGACCCTCCAACTGCAGCTTGCCAATGATGATCTGAAAAAATTACAAGAAGAGAAATCTGTCTTGGAGAAGGAGAAGAGTGACTTGGTTCAGGCTGCTGCCCTTGTAGAGGAGTCTCGACGGCAGGCTTATGAAGAAGGTTATGATGCCGGTTACCTAAAGCGTCAGGAGGAATTGATGGCATTTGCAGGTAACTTGACTCCTCGGAGGAGTGCTTCTGCTAGGCGGTCTGTTCATAATAATCCTTCTTGATGACCTGTTCGACTCGGCTGTTATTTTGAGCTTCTTCTCTCTCCTTTTTTTTTTTTTTTACAGTGCCCAACCTTTTGTGTGGCTTTTTTGGCTGAATTTTTGTATGGGGTGAATGATTTTAATGAAAATGATAATCTTTTATGACTAGATCCACATCTTGATCAATTCTTAGTCAGTAGATATCTTTTGTTATGCACATTTTGCTGTTATGAATAAGTATAACTTCTCGAAATAATCAGTAGAGATTAGCTTACTTATCTGATATTGATCTCCTGGGAGAATATCCAGTCTTCGAAAAAGTAGCTTAGTCTTGCTCGATCAGTGTTTAAGTAACTAAATGATATAATGTTTGTTCTGCAAATCAAACTTTTTAAATTAAGAACGATGATTGACCAAGTATGGTCCCTTGGATTATATCCAAAGTCACGTTAGACATTAAAACGTAGACAGTAGGCCATTCGTATCGATAATCAATTGAATAACTGTTAAGGAACGATCGTCATTTTGGTCGATGTTCAATCAATGCCTTGCAAATTTATCCTTTTGTCACGTACATCTTATATAAGAAGGCTATCATTCTTTTTTGTTGAACTCCACCCCAGCCCCTACTAACAGTACTGCAGAAGAAGCTGCAAGATGATTTGTAAAAGATGATGTAAAGTACTAGGGCTGAGTCTGAAGAGAAGATATCTCTCTAGGTATCTTCCTAAAATTTATGTTTCTCTTGTACTGATTGTGAGTTCCATGTTCCTTAAACCGAACAACCAGTGTATCAATATATCATTTCTTTGATATGGGAGGAATTGGAAGATGTAGAATTATTAGCCAGATCTGGCCTGTTCAGACCTCCTTCAGCAATTCTTTGGAATGTTAGGCAGCGGCGATAGTGCAGTCTGGAATGATGGTAATTACCGCCTTAATATCGGTGTCAGACTTCTTGGACTCCAGTGGATTTCTTGTATAGCCAATTAATAATTTTCCATATAATATATGAGGCAGTGACGACCCTCGTATGCTGGAGGGTTTGGTCTTATACTTCTAGGCGAGCCAGTATTTTTTTTATAACGGTGTAAACTTGCATGCCTTCGCTGAGGATCTTAAGCTTTCTGTCGAGCGACTATCATAATAACTTAAATTTCATCTGCCTTGTATTGATGGGTCCCATGGAAGCCCTACCTTGTACTAACGAGTCCCATGAGGCCTCAAACTTTGTATACACGGGTTTGAGGTCCATGGTCTCCTGTTTGCACATGGAGGGTTCCTATTTATCATGCACCCCTTCTCTTGGATGTTACCTCCGGAGTGATAGGCTGCCGAGGTGTGCTGGTAAATTTTAATGTTCACGACGGCCCTGAAGAGATGCTGCTCTAGAGTAAAAATCAACTTTAATGTAAAAGCAGTATGTCTGTTGTGGGTGAATGAGTATTGCCGGTTATCTGGCTGGTAATGCCCATTTCGTCTCGAGGAACATTTGATCTTCAGAGCCTGGCCATCGAACTAAAGAAGTCGATCATCCTGAGCCGCATGCTTCTTAGGTGATCTATCATAATCGTCGAGGCACCAGGGAGGAGATTGATGTTTTCGTGGACATTGTCGTGAAGATCCCTGATCTATTGGATAAGATCGTTTTATCTAAACAGTTGTAACGATGTGTAAATTGTATATAGACTTTTGTAATTTGATAAAGGCTTTTGTATGTATTTTATTACATGTTTACAAATGAATAAAACGTTATTTTTATTCCTTGCAATCTTCTTGTTGTTGATTTCATCTTATTTATGAGGAGCGTTTATTGAGCAGATCCATTTACACTCAACTCATTTCCAAGATTTATGTGTATTTACCAAATCTTTTTGATCGTTAAAAATAGATCGAGGAGCGTTTATTGAGCGGATCAATTTATACTCAACTCTTTTTTATTTAGACTTAGGTTTAAATACCAAAAGCCTTTTTAATAGATATAAATAGATCGAGGAGTGTTTATTGAGCGGATCAATTTATACTCAACTCTTTTTCATTTAGACTTATGTTTTAATACCAAAAGCCTTTAAATCGTTATAAATAGATCGAGGAGCGTTTATTGAGCGGATCAATTTATACTCAACTCTTTTTCATTTAGACTTAGGTTTTAATACCAAAAGCCTTTTAATCGTTATAAATAGATCGAGGAGCGTTTATTGAGCGGATCAATTTATACTCAACTCTTTTTCATTTAGACTTAGGTTTTAATACCAAAAGCCTTTTAATCGTTATAAATAGATCGAGGAGCGTTTATTGAGCGGATCAATTTATACTCAACTCTTTTTCATTTAGACTTAGGTTTTAATACCAAAAGCCTTTTTGATCGTTACATATGATATCGAGGAGCGCTTATCGAGCGGATCGATTTATACTCAACTCTTTTTAATACCTAGGTTTTATACCAAAAACCATTTTTGTCGGTCGAAGAGTGTTTATTGAGCGAATCAATTTATACTCAACTCTTTTTCATTTAGACTTAGGTTTAAATACCAAAAGCATTTTAATCGTTATAAATAGATCGAGGAGTGTTTATTGAGCAGATCAATTTATACTCGACTCGTTGTATGGTTGGATCGAGGAGCGTTTATTGAGCGGATCAATTTATACTCGACTCGTTGTATGGTTCGATCGAGGAGCGTTTATTGAGCGGATCAATTTATACTCGACTCGTTGTATGGTTGGATCGAGGAGCGTTTATTGAGCGGATCAATTTATACTCGACTCGTTGTATCTTGATCTCAACCAATACGATTGTAGAATTCCGGGGAGTGTTCACCGAATCAATCGATTTATACTCAATCTTGATTTAATATTTAAAATTGCTAACAGGTATATTAAAAATCGAACCGTAGGCTAAGTCCTTTATTACAATGAATAAAACTTACTAAAAAAAAAAAACAGCATGATCTACTATAATTTATTTACAATAGTATTTTCTAAGGTTGACTGCATTCATGAGCCTTTCTTTCCTACACCAATGACAACGTATGGTCCATCCCAATTTTGTTGTAACTTTCCCACATGTTTGGATACTTCTACCTTTTTCAAGACCAGGTCCCCTTCTTTGAAGGTTCGGATGCGTACCTTTTGATTATACGCCCTTTCCATATTTGCTTTAGTGACTTGGAAACGTACGGCTACTTTTTCTCTTAAAGCCTCTGTTAAATCAATATCATTTTCTCTTGTCTTTTCGCTTTCCTGATCGTCATACATTTCAATTCTCGGTGTTGGAATTAGTTTTTCGATCGGAATAACAGCTTCGGAGCCATATACTAGGCTGAATAGGGTTTCCCCGGTTGAGGTCCTAACTTTGGTTCGATTAGCCCAAAGTACTCCTGGGAGTTCATCTAGTCATTTTCCTTTGGCTGCCCCTAATCGTTTCTCCAAAGATTTGATTATTTCTCGGTTTGCTACTTCAGTTTGTCCATTTGCTCTAGGATGCCCAACCGACGTGAAATTTTGCTGAATTCCTAGTTTTGCACACCATTCTAGGACCTGCTTTCCCGCAAATTGGGTTCCATTATCAGAGATTAGAATCCTTGGGATTCCGAATCGACATACTATGAATTTCCATAAGAAATTGATCACTTGGAATTGGGTTATTCGAGCAAGGGCAATGCATTCTATCCACTTACTGAAATACTCTCCAGCGACTAAAACATATGCTTTTTTGGATCTTGCTGCTGGAAAAGGTCCCACAATGTTCATTCCCCATTGATCAAATGGCCAACATACTGGTATGGGGTGCATGTTTTCGGCTGGTTGATGACTTACATTAGCATGTATTTGACAATGTTGACATTTTTGGACATATTTGGTTGCATCATTGTTGATGGTAGGCCAATAATATCCAGTTCTAAGGCATTTTAAAGCCAAGGCCATTGCTCCGCTGTGATTTCCTGCTTCTCCTTCATGTACTTCTCGGAGTATATCATCAGTTTGAGATTCGGAGATGCATCTTAGAAGAATTCCCGATACTGATCTTCGGTACAGTTTTTCTTCTATTAATGTGTACTTTGGAGCACGATATTTTATTTTACGAGCTTCGTTTTGGTCCAGGGGTAATTTTCCTTCTCGAAGGTACTCTATCATTGGAGTCATCCAGTTTGCTTCAGCTTCTTCGATTTCCATTACTTGAGTGATCGGTGTTTCATCGATATCAATCGCTTGTGTATTAGAAATTAACCAATTGATTACTCTCTCAGTCTTTCCGTCGTCAGATCCAGTAAATCTGGAGAGTTGATCGGCCCATCTATTTTCCGATCGTGGGATGTTCTGTATTCCAAAACTTTCGAATTTTTCAGCCAATTTTTTTACTTTGGCCAGATATTTGATCATGTTAAATTCCTTTACCTCATATAGGCCCTCTATTTGTCTTTGTACTAACTCCGAATCGGTTAATACTTTAAGATTCTTTATGTCGGCCTTGATTGCCATTTCCATTCCTGCGATCAATGCTTCATATTCTGCTTCATTGTTTGTCACGATGAAGTCTAGTGTTATTGCGTAATTGATATCATCCTTGTTTGGCCCGGTAAAATTGATTCCAGCATCTCCTCCCTCTCGGCATGAAGCGCCGTCGACGTGCATTAACCAGGTTTGATTTTCTACGATCAGGATATCATTGGCATGGCTGGTTGATTCAGGATGTTCAACTGCCTGGCTCGGAGTTTCTAATAGAAAATCGGCTAAGACTTGGGCTTTAATTGCAATTCTAGGTTTGTACTCGATATCGAACTGACCGAGTTCGATCGCCCATTTGATCAGTCTTCCAGAGGCTTCTGGCTTTGCTAAGACCTGTCTTAATGGTTGGTTGGCTAATACCACAACTTTATAGGTTAGAAAATAGGGACGGAGTTTTCTTGCTGCCACTACTAAGGCCAAGGCGAATTTCTCTATTTCCAAGTAGTTTTTCTCGGCCCCCTGCAGTAGTTTGCTTAAGTAATAAACAGGCTTGTGTTCTAGGCCATCCACTTTCACTAATACCGAACTGATGGCCACTTCGGAGATCGATATGTATAAATATAATGGTTCTCCTTCGGTTGGTTTGGCCAATAGCGGGGACGTCGTTAGGTATTCTTTTAATCGATCAAAGGCCTGGTCGCAATCTTCGGTCCAAGCAAAGTTTTTCGCTTTTCGAAGGGTATGGAAAAACGGTAAACTTATGTCAGTCGACTTGGATATGAATCTGTTTAATGCCACGATTTTACCTACCAAGCTCTGTACTTGGGAGATCGTTTTTGGAGGCTTCATTTCAGTTATGGCTCGAATTTTTTCTGGGTTGGCCTCGATTCCCCGTTGATGTACTAGATATCCCAAAAATTTTCCGGATTTAACCTCGAAAGTGCATTTTGCAGGGTTTAGTTTCATTCGATACTTTCTCAATATTTGGAAGCATCGATCGAGGTGCTTCACATGATCGACTTCATTCATGCTCTTGACCAGCATATCGTCTACGTATACTTCCATTATTTCTCCAATTAATTCTTTAAACATCAGGTTAACTAACCTTTGGTAAGTGGCCCCGGCGTTCTTCAAGCCAAACGGCATCACTATAAAGCAATATACTCCCTGCTCGGTTATGAACGCAGTTTTCTCTTGGTCCCGCTCATCCATGTATATTTGATAGAAACCTTGGAAAGCATCCATCATACTGAAAATTGCAAAGCCAGCGGTTGAGTCGACTAATAAGTCGATCCTTGGGAGAGGATATGGATCCCGCGGGCATAATTTATTAAGGTCAGTGAAATCGTTGCACATTCTCCATTTGTTATCCTTTTTGTCTCCTTTTGCTACTAGCACAACATTACATAGCCATTCCGAGAAGTGTATTTCTCGAATTTGTTTTGCCTTGAGGAGCCTTTCTACTTCTGCCTTAATTATTTTATCCTTTATTGGCCCGTGATTCCTCTTCTTTTGTCTAGCAGGTTTTGCCAAAGGGTCGATTTTTAGTGAATGACTGATTACCCGGGGCTCAATCCCTTCAATGTCGTTCGCGCTCCAGGCGAAGATGTCTACATTATTTCTGAGAAAGTTGACCAACACTACTTCCCCTTCTTTGCTTAATTCGGTTCCTATTCTTGTTGTTTTTGTTGGGTCCCCTTGTACCAATAGGACATCTTTATGTTAAAGCTAAATCCACTGGTTCCTTTCCCTTCTTATCTATTCGGTCGGTGCTAGGGATATCAACTCCGATTCTATCATCGTCGTCTTCAAGTTTTCTTTTGCTTGGGGTAATCGATCTTGGGTGATTTCCCAAGGTTAGTGATGTGTTGTAGCAGTCCCATGCCATGCAATGATCGTTCACTATTTCTCCGATCCCTGTGTCAGTTGGAAATTTTATTTTCTGATGGTATGTTGAAACTACAGCTCGGAATAGGTTGAGTGCTGGTCGCCATAGGATCGCATTGTAGGCAAAGGGAGTTTCTACTACTAAAAATTTTACTAGTTTCACCGTCCGATATGGTTTCTTCCCGAGTGAGACACTCAAAGTTATTGTGCCAATGGGGACAATCTCTGATCCCCCGAATCCTACTAAAGGCGTGGCTTCTTTTTGGAATGTTATTTGTCCCAAGTTCATCTGGGCTAGGACCTCTTTAGAGATGATATTCGCTGAGCTTCCATTATCGATTAGGATTCTTTTGACGTTGTAATTCGCTATTTCTAGCGATAGCACCATCGGGAAGTAGGGGCTATCCTCTTTCGTGTCCCAAACAAGGTTTTTGGGTACTTCGCCCTCGTTGAAACTAATTAGCTGGTGGGTCGTTGCTTTGTTTTCTAGGGTCCATACTTCTTTCGGGTACTTTAAGCTTCCGATTATGGATCTAGCAGTCCTTCGCCGAGCATTACGACTGTCTCCGCCTGCGGGTCCCCCTGAGATCGTGTGGATGGTACCGTTAATCTGGTCATTATTTAATTCTTGTGGGGGACCATCATTAGGGGACCTTCTACGGGAATTTCTTCTTTCGTTGTTATACCGAGGACTCCTGCTTCTTCCTCGCTTGCGATTATCCCGCTCCAAATAGTCATTTAGTTTTCCTTGTTCGATCAGCTTTTCTATCCCTTTTTTAAGGTGAAAACAATCTTCAGTGCGGTGCTCGTGTGCCCGGTGATATTTACAGTATAAGTCATAGTTTCGTCCAACTGGTCTGGGCTGAGCGATTTTCTTCGCTTCTGGGATCCAATTATTCCTTTCTAGTACAGCCAAGATTTCTTCTATAGGAACGGTTAGCCTCGGGAGCTCTACTTGATTGACCCTGGTCCGGATTGCTGGCTCAGTGGTTCTAGGTCTTTGATAGATGTTAGGTCGTCTGTCCTGATCGTTTTTATTGTATTCTAATAGCTGGAAGACGTTGCCTTTTCTAAAAGATCGTTCATAGTCCATGGATCTTTGGACAGGAATTCTATCTTGTCGTTTGGAGCCTGAGGCCGTAGCTTTGTTTTTGTTCTTATCTTTAAAAGAATTCATCTAATCCTGGGTCATATACTTAGATGCCAAGCTCATGATGTCAGCGAACGTTCTTGGTTGCTTTCGGCTTAGGGCATTTCCGAACTGCCTATTCTTTGTGAGGTCGAAGAGAATGGAGATTATGTAATCGATATTGGGGGATTCGATTTTGAGAAATTCGACATTAACTCTTGCCAACCAGTTCCTTAGGGATTCGCCCTCTTGTTGATAAATGGTTCCTAAATAGCTCATTGGCAATTTTTGTCTCTTTTGACTGGCGAACTGCTGTTTCAGTTTGTTGCATAATTCCCGAAAACTGAATATGGAGTTGGCTGGTTGCTTGGCGAACCAGTCCAAAGCTAGTCCTTCTAACGTGGTCACCATCAGCTTAGCGGTGAACTCTGCCGAGTGAGCATATAAGCTCATTATGTTTGTGAAGCTAAAGATATAGTCATCTGGATCAGTGGTTTCGTCGTATCTGGGTAGTCTAGCCGGAACCTGTCCGCTTGTCTGTGCCTCTTTTATTTCTCTGCAGAAGGGAGAGCAGGCCGCTAAGCTCTCCTGGAGTTCCGTGGTTCTAGCCCACGGGTTTTGAACAGATCGCAAGCGTTGCTCAAGCCGTTCCTGTACCATCTTTTCGATTTCTCTTTCCGAGAATCGCATAGTTCGTGGTCGATCAGGGATTGCATTGCCTGCTTCATCCTCGATGGGGATTATCGTATGTTCTTTGGACCCGCTGCGTCCCGGCTGCGGTCTTCTTTGACCCGATTTTTTCGGAGATTGTCATTTGAGGGTTTTGAGTTCCCTCTTTGCGGACTGTGTAATGAGCGGTGCTCGCTTACCGGGCTATCAGCTTGTTGAGAGATTTGATCATTATGCCTAGGCGTCCTATGAATTGGATTTGATCTAGTAGCCCTAGGGTTTCGAGGAAACTGTTCGAGTACGAGTAATTCCTCAAGACTGAGAGATTTAAAGAGCATAGCAATCTGTCGCAACTTCTCTTCAGCGTCCGAGAGGGGAATAGGGATCGCTGGAGGTACAGATTCTTCCGGTATTGTACCGGTAGGAATCCCTTGGGGTTCCTGCTGGTGCGGAAGAGGTTCCTGCAAATTGTCGTTGGTCTCAGGGGCGTTGTTATCAGTATTGCCCTGTGGATCTTCAGATGTGTTATGAGGGTTAGTTGTGTTACTTCTTGCTCCATTATGAGCGCTCTTCCTTGGGCGAGCCATATGTCGATCGAATAATTAACCTAGCCCCACGGTGGGCGCCAACTGATTTAACCGAATTTCGTCGGGTAGGATTATATCAGTAAATTGGTGATGTTGGGGATTCTCAATATATATGATTCAAAGGGCTCTGTTACTTTATTCCGGATGGATCAATCTCAAGGAAGAACAATTAGATGGAACAATCAGTAATAAAGACAATATAATGGCAAAAGCTTTTCTATTCAATAATCTTAGATTATTTTGGTATGCAGGCGTAAGTAGATTCTGTAAAGCGTGTGTAATACAATGATTAACTAGGTATTTATATCACATTAAACCTAGCTTTACAAGGAAACATAATCCTAATAGGACTCGGCCCAATCGTCCTTCTTGAGTCCGGATTGTAGTCTGCTTGTTGAGGAGAGTCGTATTCTACCGGGTCGATAAGATAATCCCGAACTGATTCGTCTGGTCGAACCGATCTTATATCCCTTGTTGGTGTATGGCTCGATTTGTCATACAACAAAGTGCGGAATTTAAAATTTTTTGAGTCATCCAATGGTCCCATAAAAGAAGTCTCCATATTATGTATACAAAAACAAGAAACAAAAACGCACACAATGAATTAACAAGGGGGTTTTTGCGATATACCTCACCACAGGCAAGGTGGTGGAAACCTCCGGCTTCGTTTCTGATTCTGATCTGGTTCACAGGAGTGATCCAAGTGTCTCACCTCCAGGGATAGTCCACACCAATTGGATTCTGGCAACACCTCAAGATCTTAGGTTCAGAACTGGATTTAGGAGATTTGTTATTGCAGGATTGTGTTGAATCTCTTGACAGATCAAGATCTAACACAACGGAACAGGGAGATGGCGGCGGCGGCACCAAGGCAGCCCACGGCAGCAGGTGGCGGCGGCTCAATGGTGGCGGCGGCGGCTAAGGTTTCTAGCTAAGGGGGGCGGCGCTTACTAGGGCAAAAGGAGGCTAGGGTTTTCTTTTTTTTTTTAGTGTTACACATTTGAGCTCTAGATGTGCTCTATTTATAAGCTCCTTCTGACCTAGGTCTACAAGACTCCTTATGGGCTTTAATTAATAAAAGCCCATGTCTTGCAATCCTTCATTTAATTAACAACTTTAATTAAATGTCCAGCCCAATTAAATCATTATTTCTTTTATATAATTAATTAGCAACTCAATTATTAATTAAGTTAGCCAATTAATTAATCTCCCACTTGAATTAAATACTTTTAATTCATTTAATTGATTTAATTATCTTTAAATCAATTAATTCCTTTCATGTCCTTTTATAACAGTCACCGTCCAATTGTATTGTGTGTGACCCTCTGGGTTCACCATCAATTGGCAGCAGGCCCACGAATCCTTCGTGATTTAATTTATGAACAATAAATTGTTCCGGTCAATTAAACAACCTTTAATTGACCACTCCTAGAATTAAATCCTCTATTAATTCAGGAGTACCCACACTTCATGGTCGATGTCTAGCCACAAGCCCATGAAGCCCAACTTCAGGTGAATTGATATTTGTGAACCTCGTCTCATATAATTGCCATGTACATACGGTCCTTCTATCGACTAATATTCCCGATCAAGACTTAGGGTGTGTGAATTGATCGGCACCTCTAAATTTGTCTCGATAACTATACTTTCTAATTCAGGATAATATTCCAGTGTGACAGCTAAATTTGGAAACCCCTTTCCAAATCCGTCACCGACCGTGGCCACGGGTTTCTCGGATATATTATTTAAGAATCGTATAGGAAATTCTCTCATCCATTACAATGAGTCAATAGATTCCATATTGGTACTAACCACCCACGTACATGTCCATACGCACCCAACCTAGGCATGTTATGACCAAGCTACGTGGCCTATACCTAGATCTAAGTACGCACTTTCATGCACCGAATTCGCCCTAGTACCTCAAGTCAAAGGACTAAATCGTACACTATTATATTCCTTGAGAAATATCCCATCACCGATATGCGTCATGCGCTTCCACAATGGGTTTCTCTGTTCGGGTCGTTCGATGCGTTCAATCTTCCATTGAACCACCTACTCGTATGCACTGGACTCAAATTCCTTGCTCATGAAACACTACAAATTCACTCCATGTGAATCATGCATACTCGTACAAGTCTTTGCGATTCCTACGATACCCCGTCTCGTTTCGGAATCTATGACTTGGAACAGTTTTAGGATTACGACCTTTGAGACTGTTTCATGATTGCACTCAGTACTGAAGTGAATCGTCCCATAGTCAAATGTAATCTAAGGGTTTCATCCAATCGCTTAAATGTATTCGCGAGAGATGAAGTTGGCCATTGTTTATCCTTATACACATATAATTAAACATACATATTAAGTCATTTATACTAAAGAAAGATAATGATAGTTTCACTACAAGCTAAATATATTGGCTTGCAGGGCACTATTCCATCAATCTCCCACTTGCCCTAAAGCCAATCATAAACGTTCTTAGGACCCATCTTTGTGTTCTTCGAACTCATTTTATGATATAGTCTCTTTTAGTGGATCCGCTAAGTAGTCTTCTGAGTCGACGCGATCCATTACCCGCGTTAACTCTACCAATGATTTTTCTAATCAAATGGTACCTTTCTTTCAATTATGTTTATATTTCTGGTAAGATCTCGAATGCTTTGCTTTGACAATAGCTCCAATGTTATCATAGAAGATAACCATGAGCTTCGCAATGCTAGGCACTACATCCAACCATAGGATGAAGTTATATATCTAAACACTTTCTTAAGCCGCATTTAATGCTACATTTAATGCTGCAATATATCTTGCTTCAGTGGTTTGAATGGTTACGGTGATTTGCTTGGAACCCTTTCAAATTCACCGTTACCCCATTGATGCAGGATATGTATCCAAAAATGGATATATATAATGCATCCACATCAGACTGAAAATTCGAATCAGTGAATCCTTCAAATTTTAATTCTCCACTACCACCGTAGACCAAGAACAAATCCTTAGTCTTTGTCAAGAGTTTAAGGATATCTTTTACGGTGGTCCAGTACTTCTTCACTGGAGTTTGACTAGCAACTGCTCGCGACACTTGAGCATGTTCTACGTCTGGTCTAGTACATAGTAAAGCATGCCACATGCAACCTTTTGTTTGAAACATAAGGTATTTGAGACATCCTCCTTTGTTCTCATTTGATGTAGGGCACATCGATTTTGGAACAAGGGATACGGGTCTCACTGGAAGCAATCCATTCTTGGATTCTTCATACTGAATATTTCCAGTATTGATTCTATGTACTTAGATTTAGAGAGTGTCAGCATCCTTTTCTGATCTATTCTATAGATACGTATCCCAATACGCAAGATGCTTCTCCTAAATCTTTCATGGAGAATTGCATGGACAATCATGCTTTCGTCTGTGCTAATATTCCGATATCATCCCAGATAACCAGAACATTATCGACATATAAAATATGAGCTTCATCGCGCTCCCACTAATCCTTTTGTACACTCATTGTTCATACTCGTTTTGATGAAGTCAATTGTCTTGACTATCTCATCAGAACAACTGTGAATCTAAATGGATTCAAATATCGCTAATGGAGAAAAGGTTTCAACAAAGACTGTTCCAGAACATTTTGAATAACCCTTTTACCACTAGTCGATTCTTAGAGGTCAACACCTCTCCATTCATTCCAAGTTTGAAGATCCATTTATAACTTATAACCAACTTATAGGGATAAATCCCTTAGGTGGATCAATCAAGGTTATACCTTGGTGGAATGGATGGGATCCATTTTGGTTTACATGGCTTCGAGCCACGTACCCAAGTCTATGTCTGACATCGCTTCTTGATAGGTCTTTGGATTACTTTCACATTCTCGTTTTTGTGAATGAGACCAAATCGCTTTGGCTCCTTACGAATTTGATCAGACCTTCGAAGAGTAGGTGTACTAGTAGGTTTAGTAAATTCTGGATTAACTCCCACTGTTTGCGGGGCCGGGTCCAAATCTTGGACTTCATCAAGTTCCATGACGTTTCCATTTCCTTTGACGTGTGATTCATCAACAGAGGAACTGGTATCTAGGAGAAACGATTGTTTCTCATTGTCGTGGAACAGGTATCCAATGGATTTCGTTGGATACCCCACAATTATATACAAATTGGATCTACTAGCCAATTTATCTCCTTTCTCGTTTCTACCATCGGCAGGAGATCTCCGTACTCAGAAGTAAGAGCATAGAGGTATTTTGCCATACCTTTCTTGGTAAAGCTTTGCAGGCACAAACTTTGAAGGTACTTTGCTTAGTATCTTCGATGCAGTCAGGAGCACTAACCCCTAGAATGCATAAAGAAGCTTTCACAAAACTCAATATGGATCGAACAATGTCTAACAATGTTAGATTCCATCTCTTTAGACACTTCAATAAGTTGAGGCGTCTTAAGAGGAGTTTGTTGTATGAGAATCTCATTCTCATTAAGATAATTGAGGAATCCTTGACAAGTATTTGCTATCTCAACTAGATCGAATGGTCGCAATACTTTGTCTTTGTTGATTCTCTACTTCACATCGAAATACCTTGAAAGGTTTTTCGGATTTGTATCTCACTAGATTCATTTTCCACTAACGACCAGGGTCTTTAGCAAAAAGGTACGAAGTATGAGTAATCTCCTCTCACAGTAACCTTTATTGATCCATACTCATGGATTAAATCCAGATTTTATTTGGTTTGCTCTTGATTCCCTGTGACGGGAGATCTGGTCATCTCTCCTTTGAGACATGATTCGCAGGTTGGAAGTTCATCCAAGTTCTATTTTTCAAGAAGCTTAGGTTAAACCAACTTTTGAATCCTACTCTTGGAGATGTTTCCAAGTCTAGCTTACCAAAGTTATGGATTATTATCTTTGTATTAATTTGAACTTCACACATTAATTCAATAAAATTGAGTTAATGGTTTAGTTCAATTAATTTGCTTCCTTTCAATTAACATCTTTAATTGAATCCTTTTCGTTTTCAATTAACCCTTTAATTGAAACGTTGCTTAATTAATTAGATCATCTAATCAATTAAACACATCAGTGCCTTTCTTAGATGCAGTGGGATAATTCGACTTATAGGCTACTTGCATTCTTTTGACTACCTTTATGGTCGAATTAGAAGAGAATAAATTCCTCTTCATTTTACTCTTCTTTGACTTTGCAGTCCATGAAGTGTAAACGATCATGACAAGTCTATCCTATTTGCCTTTAACCAATTCTTTGGTTGATTCATAAAATGTGATCAACTTATCAAATAAGATCAGTTTATTTCAAGAGTCATTTGAATGAGCGGGAGGAGAATTTAAGAAGAAGTTAATGTTAAGATCACTTGCAGGCTTACGTTTAATCGATCCAGTTTTCAACTAGATTGATAAAACAAAGACAGTGATCCTTGACACTAGTTCCTTCAATTATTCTCGAGTTTTGAAACAATTCCTTGGAAGTCTCGAATCATATTGATTCAAAACTACTCCTCAAAACAAGCCTTTTGAGGTGGAGGTTTGTTTCAGAAGATAGGTCCTCAAAACGGGCCTTTTGAGGTGGAAATTCAGACATGCTCCTCATGTTGCTTCCATAGCTCTTTCAATCTTGATGCTTATTTTAGGAAACGATCATTTAAGATTCCCATACTCTATAGGTGATTCGTTTCACTTTTGAGATTCATCTATATATGAGAAACAATCATTAATATTCCCATATTCTACGGGTGATTCGTTTCTTATATTTTGACTTATCTCATAAGCGCATAAGGCATATGATTGTCATTTAAGAACATCATTCCTCTCTTGGAATTCAAGACAATTCTCAAGTTTCTTGCCTAGTCGATATTTTAATCCAGCTATTTTATTGGTCGAGGATAAATAGTAAAATGGATAATTACTGATATCTCAGTATCTAATTTAAAGAGAAGACAAACATTCAGTAGACTAGTTAATGAATAATACTTATAATCTACGAAGGTTGGACTTTCTATCGAAGAAGTTCTCCCACTATTTTATCGAAACAATTACCCCTTCAATTGTTCGGGAAATTCTATTTCCTAGTAGGTCTTGACGCCCCAGCGGCAATTAATTGCACCCACGACTCGTGGCCATACAACCAATTCCCCAGGTAGGCATACTTATTGCCAATTGTGTTACTCCACAACCTTCAAGCTATTTTGCCTCGGTTTTCGCACTTATCTAGCACTGCTACATCATAAGTGTTACTAATCGTTAAGTCTAACCCATCAATCATGATGAGCAACTGGCCCGGTCGTGAGTTCTCCGTAACTAGTTATCGGTCGATCCTTACATCCCGACCAATCATCACCCTTGTCTTGTTTAGTTGAAAACAGGAGTCAAGGAATTTCACGTATTGTCCTTTTCTTCGACTCGGGTGCCAGACTCTGGATCACCTCTATCGATAAGTAGACAACATACGCTAGTCCCTATTGATGGAAGGCTTGGATTTATATAAATACTTCATTTTATTTTAATCCAGTATGACTTAATATTTAATTCAAGAGGGGGTTTACTGGTGTGAAAGTTATACTAACTCTCCTCGAGATCTCACCGCTTCAATTATGCTTTATCTTTTATTACGATCTAGATTCTAGCGCGCATCTCATACAAGCTAAATATAAATCGACAAATAAATAAAAGCCATACAAGCCTAGCATGCATACTACCACAATATGTTTTCGATCGGGAGCCTCCTATGCGGGCCATCATCGAGCCAATGATGTTGGCCCAATTGGTCAATCTAAAGGTTTCTCAAACGGGCCCTATGCTATTACACAATGTACCATGCATTCATGGCCTTCTTATCTTCTTGGGCTCCCACCTTGCTTGTAAACGGGCCTCCATCCTAAACTAGGAAAGCAGTAAAGCCCTATTCTATTACAAAGGCTCAAAGTGGCCCAAAAACAATAATAGGCTCACAGGCCCAATGAAAAACAAGCAATAAATTAAACCAATCACATCTACCCTAGGGTCAAGGCTCGTCTCGATCGAAAACCACGTAAACAGTTCACGTAGAGCAAGAAACATGTAAACATCTTTTACTTTCTTCTATCTTAATTTTAAAACATCCTTTTAAAATTACCTTCCTATGATTCTTGCTTTTTAGTCACTACTAATTATGACAAAATAAATATTCGGGTAAATAAAAATTAATTTTCTGCTCAATTTCAGATTCTGTTTTTCAACTTTTGAAAAATTTCATTTTGACCCCTCAACTTTCGAAAATTGCATTTCGACCCCAAAACTTTTTTAAAAAGTTACAAAAACACCCCTGGGCAGTTTCGGGCAGCAGACCAGAAAATAAAATTTTGAATTTTGAAAATTTTCGATTTTTCAAATTGACCCCTCAAGTTTCGGTAATTGCAAAACAGCCCCTAAGTTTTCGGAAATTGCAAAACGACCCCAAAAACCGTGCGACCAGAATTGCAAGAACAGTCCAGAATTTTCAAATTTCCAGATTTCAAAAATTTCGAATTTTTCAGCCCCAAAAACCCTAATATGCGATTTTTGCCCCAAAAAGTCCTGAAGTTTACAAAAACTATAAAAACGCCACAGATCTTGAAAAGCAGTTTTACCCAATGATAGATCTAGTCATAACAAGCAAGAATCAACTTACAGAACATAATTATCATGCGTTCTCATACATATAATTAAACATATACGGTGAACACAATTATGTTCAGGCTTTTGTATAATAATAATGGAGTTGGCTCTGATACCACTGTTGGTGTATGGCTCGATTTGTCATACAACAAAGTGCGGAATTTAAAATTTTTCGAGTCATCCAATGGTCCCATAAAAGAAGTCTCCATATTATGTATACAAAAACAAGAAACAAAAACGCACACAATGAATTAACAAGGGGGTTTTTGCGATATACCTCACCACAGGCAAGGTGGTGGAAACCTCCGGCTTCGTTTCTGATTCTGATCTGGTTCACAGGAGTGATCCAAGTGTCTCACCTCCAGGGATAGTCCACACCAATTGGATTCTGGCAACACCTCAAGATCTTAGGTTCAGAACTGGATTCAGGAGATTTGTTATTGCAGGATTGTGTTGAATCTCTTGACAGATCAAGATCTAACACAACGGAACAGGGAGATGGCGGCGGCGGCACCAAGGCAGCCCACGGCAGCAGGTGGCGGCGGCTCAATGGTGGCGGCGGCGGCTAGGGTTTCTAGCTAAGGGGGGCGGCGCTTACTAGGGCAAAAGGAGGCTAGGGTTTTCTTTTTTTTTTTAGTGTTACACATTTGAGCTCTAGATGTGCTCTATTTATAAGCTCCTTCTGACCTAGGTCTACAAGACTCCTTATGGGCTTTAATTAATAAAAGCCCATGTCTTGCAATCCTTCATTTAATTAACAACTTTAATTAAATGTCCAGTCCAATTAAATCATTATTTCTTTTATATAATTAATTAGCAACTCAATTATTAATTAAGTTAGCCAATTAATTAATCTCCCACTTGAATTAAATACTTTTAATTCATTTAATTGATTTAATTATCTTTAAATCAATTAATTCCTTTCATGTCCTTTTATAACAGTCACCGTCCAATTGTATTGTGTGTGACCCTCTGGGTTCACCATCAATTGGCAGCAGGCCCACGAATCCTTCGTGATTTAATTTATGAACAATAAATTGTTCCGGTCAATTAAACAACCTTTAATTGACCACTCCTAGAATTAAATCCTCTATTAATTCAGGAGTACCCACACTTCATGGTCGATGTCTAGCCACAAGCCCATGAAGCCCAACTTCAGGTGAATTGATATTTGTGAACCTCGTCTCATATAATTGTCATGTACATACGGTCCTTCTATCGACTAATATTCCCGATCAAGACTTAGGGTGTGTGAATTGATCGGCACCTCTAAATTTGTCTCGATAACTATACTTTCTAATTCAGGATAATATTCCAGTGTGACTGCTAAATTTGGAAACCCCTTTCCAAATCCGTCACCGACCGTGGCCACGGGTTTCTCGGATATATTATCTAAGAATCGTATAGGAAATTCTCTCATCCATTACAATGAGTCAATAGATTCCATATTGGTACTAACCACCCACGTACATGTCCATACGCACCCAACCTAGGCATGTTATGACCAAGCTACGTGGCCTATACCTAGATCTAAGTACGCACTTTCATGCACCGAATTCGCCCTAGTACCTCAAGTCAAAGGACTAAATCGTACACTATTATATTCCTTGAGAAATATCCCATCACCGATATGCGTCATGCGCTTCCACAATGGGTTTCTCTGTTCGGGTCGTTCGATGCGTTCAATCTTCCATTGAACCACCTACTCGTATGCACTGGACTCAAATTCCTTGCTCATGAAACACTACAAATTCACTCCATGTGAATCATGCATACTCGTACAAGTCTTTGCGATTCCTACGATACCCCGTCTCGTTTCGGAATCTATGACTTGGAACAGTTTTAGGATTACGACCTTTGAGACTGTTTCATGATTGCACTCAGTACTGAAGTGAATCGTCCCATAGTCAAATGTAATCTAAGGGTTTCATCCAATCGCTTAAATGTATTCGCGAGAGATGAAGTTGGCCATTGTTTATCCTTATACACATATAAATAAACATACGTATTAAGTCATTTATACTAAAGAAAGATAATGATAGTTTCACTACAAGCTAAATATATTGGCTTGCAGGGCACTATTCCATCATCCCTTAGTCGATCCGAACGTTATAAGGGGTGCGAAATAGCCCCCATCAACTAGAGAATGAGATCTGCTCTCATCGGGCCACTTCACTTAATAAGCAACTTCTTGCTGATGAAGTTGAGAAGCTGCATGCTGAGAAAGAGGCTCTTCAGAAGGAAAGAGATGATTTGGCTCAACTGAACAATAATCTAGGGAGCGCGATCGAGTCTCGCATTCAGCAAGCGCGAGAGGATTCCCGACGAGGTGCCTTCGACGAAGGTTTCGACCAGGGATACCATAAGCGCCAGGATGAGTTGATGGCCTTTCTCCAAGGCGTACCTCTTCAACTAGGCCCTGTGGTTCCGACCAGCAGTAGTTCAGTAGCAACAATAGTCTAGTTGCTTCTTCTTCTTTTTTTTTTTTTTTTTTTTTTTGTAAATGAACCCAAATATTTTTCCCATTTTATGAGTATTACTTTTGTCGATCATCTATATCGAATAAATCTCATGTGAATGTTACGTCCATTATTCTCTATGTCGGAATACGGTAGGATACCTCCGTCGACTGGACATAAGTCTTTGGGAATATAAAAAGTCACATTAAAATTGGCGCTTTGTTTCAAGGATGCGACGTTTCTGTTTCCTCCTCAAAATAATAAAGTTATTCATATTTATAAATATGTAAGGGAGTCCATCCAAATTCTTCAAGATGGATTCTAGTAATTCAATCTCATTCTTTATTTTCGCACTTGAAGAATCATCTCATGAAATTTTTTGTCGAACCAAATGGCAATTAATTATCTTTGAAGATCTTCTTCACTTTGGTTTGGGTGGATTTGGAAAATGGAGGATTCATCTTTTGCTAGGGGATCCTCTATATCAAAACCAGTTTTAACGGAAAACTGGTCAGTTCATTAAAAGGGGCAACACTTCCCTTCCTTGGTACTTCCTTTGATGAAGGCGGAAACTTTGTAAGGGATAGGTGAAGTGTTGTTACAATTTTCTCCGTCCGGCGTCCTTGCAAAACCCCTTGTCGAATATGCCGGTTTTCCCTTGTAGGGGATGTGTTTTTAAAGGGTAGTGTCCTTTTCTGATCAAGGAGGATACTGCATAATCAAGGAGCCTGTGTCGAGAAATACATGCAACAACTCGGAGATTGATCATCGTAGTCGATAAAACACCCTTAGCCTTCTGTAATAGTTGTAGATTCTAGTGTAATAGGAAGCGACTCTGATTTTGTAATATTGTTGAATGTAATAATTTATCAATAAATTACTTTGATCTTAATCTCTTGTGTCCATAATAATTCTTGTCTTTGTCGAAATCCATATTAAATTTCTTGTCAAGATACTCAACTCTTGTCTTTGTCGAAATCCATATTCAATTTCTTGTCGAGATACTCAATTCTTTATTTTTGTTGAAATTCATATGCTGCAGGTCGGAGATCTCCGACGTGACGCTGTCTTCTGAAAACCTATATAAAGGTCTTCACTTCTGCTTTCAAATATCTTAAGAATGAATCTGCTCCTTAATATATTAACACTGCATCCAAATTTCTGGAGAACGAATCTATTCATAACATGTTACTTCCATTATCCCAGAATTATACAACCACCCTACTTACCGCATAAAATTCATAATGCAGTTTATTTGGTATGGGTGGAATTGGAAAATATAGACTCGTCATGTTGGTCTAATGTCCCAAGATCTCTTAATGCACTCTGCTGGAATATTAAGCAGTGACGATATCGAAGATCTGCTCGAGAAGTAACTGTTGCTCCTTATACCCTGGGAGGTTTTTCTGATCTAAGAGAAAAGATGGATTTTATTCTGGCTTTCCTAATATGGGTGTCCATAGTATGTTCCTTAAAACATGTAATTATCTTAGAGGTTTTGGACTTTCCTTGTAATTCCTTCTGTCAATAATATGTTCTTTTGTTCAAGCATTATTACCTCTTCTCCAAGCTATTCCAATCTGCTATATCCTGAGGGGATTTTCATCTTATTTTTTGACCTCGATCTTACCTTTCTGTTGGGCAGTCGTAAATAAAGTATTTCGACTAACCTGTTAACTCGTCGGGAATCGATCTTAATATGATGACGCATTCCGACCAAGCTCCCAATTTATAGAGTTGGGTTATCGACAACGAATTCGACCGTTCCAATTAACTTGCCATAAATACGGGAAGTTGATAAATCAAATTTGTCTGTTTATCGCCGTTGATCTAATCTTTCCCTATTCGTAGGATCAACCTTGTTATGCCTATAAAAGGAAACAATTTATTTACCATTTTTTTATCATAGCCCAAAGATGGGAAATACAGTTTTCTCTGACTTGGTTCTGCCAACTGATCCGATAACCTTTAAGAAAGCACACTACTATGAACATGGTTGTCGCGGTTACCTATCTTTCATCTTGCCAAGTGTTGTCGAGTCCCATTAGCGCCCTACCTAGTGCTGACAAGTCCCATGTCGGTCTCAGCTTTAGTCTTTTAAAGTTGGGGAATGAGGGATTTGATCATTACATGGAGGGTCCGGATCTACTCAGCATCCTCGTTCTTGAGGTTACTTCCGGAGTGCCCCAATGTCGGGATATGCTGGTAGATTTTCACTTTTGCGACGATCCAAGCGGGGTCTCGTTTTGGTCGAATAACTGCAACAAGCTATCAGGCTTTTTGGAGGTTAATTCGATTAAAACAGGAATCGATCTTTCGAGCCTGGCCATCGAACCAAAGAAGTCGACCATCCTGAGTAGCATGCTTCTAAGGTGGTCGAAGAAGAAGGTCGAGGTACGAGGGAGGAGATTGATGTTTCCGTGGACATTGTCGTGAAAGCATCAACCTGTTAGTTAAGGCTTTTATTTCTGTTTTGTAGCATTCTGTAAAGCAAAAGATGTAATCGCGTATTTGTAAGAATGACTTTAATCAAATTTCATGACTTTAATAAAATTTCAATTTTTCCATATCTTACTCGCATAATTTTATTTTGCTGCCTAGATCAATGGCGAGTACGTGTTATGTTGTTTATTCGACCCAGATCTTTCGAATGGATGGAGATTGACGAGTACTTACCGACCCAATCGGTTTTACTCATTCTACACTTAGGATTTTTTACCAATTATTGGTTTTAATCTTTTTTAATTCAATAATTGGAGATCGACGAATGTTTACCGACCCAATCGGTTTTACTCATTTTACACTTAGGTTTTTTTTTTACCAATTCTTGGTTTTAACCTTTTTGATTCGAGAATTGGAAATCGATGAGTGTTTACCAATCCAATCGGTTTTACTCATTTGACACTTAGGTTTTTTACCAATTATTGGTTTTAACCTTTTTGATTCGAGAATTGGAGATCGATGAGTGTTTACCGACCCAATCGGTTTTACTCCTTTTACACTTAGGTTTTTTTTACTAATTATTGGTTTTAACCTTTTTTATTCGAGAATTGGAGATCGATGAGTGTTTACTGATCCAATCGGTTTTACTCATTTTACACTTAGGTTTTTTTTACCAATTATTGGTTTTAACCTTTTTATTTTTATTAAGCAATGACTTTTTCTAAAAACTTTAATTGTAATATCGAAACAATATTTGAGGAAATAAGCAAAAGCTTTTATTATTTAAAATTGTAACAAATGGTTTAAAGAGGGAAAAAAAAGCATTACACAAAAATAAAATAACAAATTAAAATTTACAATCGATGTTCAGACGACGCTTATCAACGTCCATAGTATCTCCTTAGGTTGACTGCATTCCAAGTTCCCGGTAAAGGTGTACCATCCATGTGAGCATTTTGTATGACCCTTTTTTTCCTACGCCAATGACGATGTAAGGTCCATCCCAATTTTGTTGCAACTTTTCCACATGCTTTTGATACTTCTACTTTCTTTAAGACCAAATCTCCTTCTTTAAAAGATCGTATTCGGACTCTTTGATTGTAGGCTTTTTCCATGTTCGACTTAGTAACCTGCAAACGGACTGCAGCTTTTTCCCTTAATGCATCCGTCAAATCGACATCGTCTTTCCTTCTTGCTTCTTTACTTTTCTCGTCGTCGAACAATTCGATCCTTGGGCTTGGAATCAATGCTTCGACTGGAATGACAGCTTCCGATCCATATACTAAAATGAAGGGAGTCTCACCGTTTGAGGCTTTAACGATTGTTCGATTAGCCCAAATTACTCCGGGGAGTTCGTCCAGCCATTTTCCCTAGCAGCATCTAGTCTTTTTTCCAAAGATTTAATTATTTCTCTGTTCGCCACTTCAGTTTGACCATTAGCCCTTAGGTGTCCTACTGATGTAAAGTTTTGTTGAATTCCAAATTTTGAACACCAATCCAATACTTGTTTTCCCGCGAATTGAGTCCCATTATCGGAGATGAGAACTCGAGGGAATCCAAATCGGCAGACTATATATTTCCATAAGAAGTTAATGACATGGAATTGAGTAATTCGTTATAGAGCGACGCATTCGATCCATTTGCTAAAGTATTCCACTGCAACCAATACGTAGCTCTTCCTCGATCTTGCCACGGGGAATGGACTATGTCTATCACCCATTGGTCGAATGGCCAACAAATAGGTATGGAGTGCATCTTTTCTGCGGGCTGATGGTTTATATTTGCATGAATTTGACAGTAGTGGCATCTCTTTACATATTCCGTTGCATCATGGTTTAGGGTAGGCCAATAATAACCGGTTCGTAGACACTTTAATGCCAGTGCTCGAGCTCCGCTATGGTTTCCTGCCTCTCCTTCGTGAATCTCCTTGTGTACATCATCGATTTGTAGTTCGGAAACGCATTTTGAAAGGACCCCTGTGACTAATCTTTTATAAAGTTTTCCGTCCAAGATTGCGTATCTGGGTGCTCGATATTTTATTCTTCGAGCTTCATTATGATCCATTGGGAGGGACCCATCTGACAGATATTGCACTACTGGAGTCATCCAACTATCTTTTCCCAAATCGATTTCCATTATCTCTGGATTAGGCAGGCTGTCTATGTCTATCGCTAAGGTATTGGAAATCAGCCAAGTGATTACTCTTTCGGTTCGGCCATCCCTTGATCCTGTAAACCGAGAAAACTGATATGCCCACTTGTTCTCCGATCGTGGGATATTCTGTATTTCGAACTTATCGCATTTTTTCGCGAGCTGTTTTACCTTAGCCATGTATTTTATCATGTTGTACTCCTTGGCCTCGTATAAGCCCTCTATCTGACACTGAATCAATTCTGAGTCAGTTAATACTCTTAAAGTCTTAATGCCAGCCTTAATGGCCATTTCCATCCCTGCAATTAAAGCTTCATATTCAGCCTCATTGTTAGTTACCATAAAATCTAAAGTAATTGTGTATTTCAGATCCTCATTTTCTGGTCCTCTGAAATTAATCTCGGCTCCGCCTCCTTCCCTATTTGAGGCCCCATCGACATGCATTAACCAAGTGTGATTTTCGACAATCAAAAAGTCATTATCACATGTTGTTGTTCCGTTGAGTGATTCACTAGATGAGCTCGGGGTCTCCAAGAGGAAATCAGCGAGGACTTGTGCCTTTATGGCAGTTCGTGGTCTATATTCAATCTCGAATTGGCCTAGCTCGATAGCCCACTTAATCAATCTTCCCGAGGTTTCCGATTTTGTTAGGATTTGTCTCAACGGTGATTAGTGAGTACAATAATTTGGTAGGTCAAAAAGTATGGTCGAAGTTTTCGCGCTGCTACTACCAAGGCCAAAGCAAACTTTTCTATTTTCAAGTAATTCTTTTCAGCTCCTTGCAACATTTTGCTTAGGTAATCTACTGGCTTATGTTCTGACCATTCTATCTTTACCAAAACCGAACTTATGGCTACCTCCGAGATGGATATGTAAATAAATAAGGGTTGTCCTTCAGTTGGTTTAGCTAGTAAGGGAGGTGATGTTAAATATTCTTTCAACTGATTAAATGCTCGGTCACAATCTTCGGTCCATAAAAAGGTCTTCGCTTTTCTCAAGGTTTGAAAGAAAGGTAGGCTTTTATCAGCTGATTTGGAAATGAACCTATTTAATGCAACGATCTTTCCAACCAAGCTCTGTACTTGAGAGATTGTCTTCGGAGGTCTCATTTCTGTTATAGCTCGTATCTTTTCTGGGTTTGCTTCTATCCCTTGTTGGTGAACTAGGTAACCAAGGAATTTTCCAGACTTAACCCCGAAGGTACACTTCGCCGGATTTAGCTTCATGGGGTATTTTCTTGGGATCTTGAAGCATCGGATAAGATGATTAATATGATCTTCCTCGTTCATGCTTTTTACTAGCATGTCATCCACATAGACCTCCATTATCTCTCCGATCAATTCTCTAAACATTAAATTAACCAGCCTTTGGTAAGTTGCTCTTGCGTTCCTTAATCCAAGAGGCATTACCACGAAACATTATACTCCTTGTTCAGTAACAAAGGCCGTATTTTCCTGATCGCGCTCGTCCATGTAAATTTGGTAAAAACCTTGGAAAGCATCCATCATGCTAAAAATCGTGAATCCTGTGGTCGAGTCGACAAGTAAATCAATTCTTGGGAGAGGATAAAGGTCTCTTGGACATAGCTTGTTGAGATCAGTGAAGTCATTACACATTCTCCATTTCTTGTCCCTTTTATCTCCTTTGGCTACTAAGACCACATTGCACAACCATTCGAGAAATGTATTTCCCTAATTTGTTTAGCCATTAGAAGCCTCTCAACTTCTGCTTTAATTATTTTATCCTTTGTAGGACCATGATTTCGCTTTTTCTGTCGTGTTGGCTTTGTTGTTGGGTCGATCTTCAGTGAGTGTGTGATAATTCTTGGGTCTATGCCCTCGATGTCTTCTGCACTCCAAGCGAATATGTCAACGTTCTCCCTGAGAAAGTTAATTAGCATGAGTTCTCCTTTCGGGCTAAGCTCTGTTCCGATCCTCGTGGTTTTCTTGGGGTCATTTAGTACTAACATAATGTCCTTATGTTCCGGTGGTTTAATAGTGAGGTCGACCGGCTCTTTTCTATCGGTACTCGGGATATCAGTTTCCCTAGCTCTTTCGACAGTTGATTCCACGAGTTTTCTTTTTGCAGGAGTTACATATTTGAATTTATAACCCAGCAGTAGGGAGGTATTATAACAATCCCAAGCCATACAATGATCATTAAAAATTTCCCCTATGCCAGAAACCGTAGGAAATTTTATCTTCTGGTGATAAGTCGAGACGACTACTCGGAATAAATTGAACCCTGGTCGACCCAATATAGCGTTGTATGCAAAAGGTGCCTCTACCACCAAAAATTTGATCATTTTTCCTACTCTTACAGGTCTTTTTTCTAATGAAACACTTAAGTTGATGGTCCCAGATGAAACGATTTTCGATCCTCCATATCCGACCAAGGGTGTCGCCACCCTTTGGAGTGTTATTTCCCCTAAATTCATTTGTGTCAACACCTCTCTCGAAATAATGTTGGCAAAACTTCCATTATCAATCAGTATTCTTTTGACATTGTAGTTTGCTATTTCAAGTGAGACTACCATGGAGAAGTCGGGGATATCCTCCTTGGTATCCCAGGTGATATTCCGGGGTACTTCGTCTTCGTTGAAACTGATGGATTGTTCTTTAGGAACCTTGTTCTCGAGTGTTCATACTTCTTCTGGTGTTTTCAACCTTTCTTCGATTGATCTAGTGGTTCGTCGGCGAGCGTTACGACTGTCCCCTCCTGCTGGTCCACCAGAAATAGTGTGTATCGTTTCGTTCACATGGTCGTTATCTATATCTTGAGGTGGATCATTGTTTGGGGTTCTCCTCGGTGGGGTTCTTCTTCGATTATGATTTCGAGGGCTTCTCGTTCTATTCATCTTTCTACTATTTCGTTCGACATATTCTTCCAACTTTCCTTCTTGAATTAGCCTCTCGATTTCTTGTTTCAGATGAAAACAATCTTCGGTCTGATGGCCATGAGTGCGATGGTACCGGCAATACAAGTTGTAATTTCTGGCTCCGGACTTAGCTTGCGTAATTCTCTTAGCTGGAGGAATCCAATTGTTCCTCTCGAGAAGCACTAGGATTTCTTCCCGAGGAACATTCAATTTGGTATACTCCAGATGATCTACCTGATTCCTTTGTGGTTACTCCGCTGATCGTGATCTGGTATAGACATTAGATCTTTTATCCTGATCATTGCGGTTGTAATCCAACCTCTGAAACACATTTCCTCGTCTGAGGGATCGGTCATAATCTGTTATTTTTTGTATTGAAGCTTTATCCAGTCGATTCATCCCCGTCGTGGAAGCTTTACTCCTATTTTTATCTTTAAAGGAGTTCATCTCTTCTTGAGTCATATATTTCAAGGCTAAAGTCATTATACCCGCGAATATTCTTGGTTATTTTCGACTTAGGGCATTACCAAATTGCCTATTCTTAGTAAGATAGAATAATATGGAGATTATGTAGTCGATGTTAGGAGAATCGATCTTTAGTAGCTCCACATTGAACCTTCCCAACCAACTCCTCAAAGATTCTCCTTCTTGTTGACTAATGGTTCAGAGATAACTCATAGGGAGTATCTGTCTTTTCTGACTAGCAAATTATTGAGTGAGTTTATTACATAATTCTCGAAAACTAAAAATAGAATTGGTCGGTTGCTTGCTTAACCAATCCAATGCTAACCCTTCAAACGTCATAACCATCAGCTTAGCAGTATATTCAGCCGAGTGAACAATTCATTATGTTTGTAAAGCGAATATGTAATCGTCAGGATCAGTGGTACCATCGTAACGAGGCAGATGTCCTGGCACTTGTCCAGACGATTGTGCTTCTTTAATTTCTCTACAAAAAGGGGAGCATGCAGCAATGCTTTCTTGAACTTCTCTACTTCTTGCCCAGGGTTGTTGAGTAGCTAGCAACCTTTGTTCTACGCGTTCTTGTACCATCTTTTCGATTTCTCTTTCCGAAACCTGCACCGTTTTCGGCTGACTAGGTACTGGATCGACCATATCATCATCGATAGGGATAATAGTATTTTATTTCGACTCTCGCTGTACGGGACGAGCAGTAGCTCTTGCCCGATTGGATCTTCTTCGGATATGATTATCGATCGGTCTTCCATTACTCCTGTGTGGAGTAGCCAAAGATTGTCGATCGGTCCCCGAGCTATCGGCCTGATCTGAGATGTGTTCGATCGGCCTCTGAGTTCTCCTAACAGGTTGTGCCGGAGTTGTTCTCGGATTTCTAGGCTCTTGTTCGGGAATTGTTAGGAGTTCGGGATATAAAGAATTCATCAACTGCGCTAATTGTCTGAGCTTTTCTTCCCTCTCCGGTAATGGAAGGGGAATCGTTCTTACTATAGGTTCTGCTGGGACTGGATCCGCCGGAGGATTCTGTGGTTCCGCAGGGACCTGCACGTTGGAGTTAGGGTGATCTTCTTGAGTCGCACGATGGTCGAGTTTCTGTTGTTGATCGACGTCCAGCGGGTTGTTGATGCCTTCACCATCGGTGTTTTCGTGTAACCTATCCGTTGGTGGGGGTGGGTGTGTAGTGTTGCTTCTTCCGTCGTTGTGTGCGTTCTTCCTCTGGCGAGCCATATGTCTATCAAATAATTAACTGAGCCCCTCGGTGGGCGCCAACTTATTTTACCGAATTTCATTAAGTTCAGTAATATCAATAATAATATGATCAAAGCTAGTTTGAATATAATTTACGGGCTTAGTTAATTTACTCGGGATGGATCAGCTCAAAGATGAACAATATGCAACGTAATAACAGAAGAAGTACGTAATATGTGTGGCAAAGGCTCTCTTACTGAATTAATGAAGTATTACAAAGTGTGTAGGCGTAAGTATGATATTATGTGTTGTGTCATAATACAATGCAGGTAGTGGATTTGTATAGATCTTCGTCCCTAACTATACAAGAAAACATAACCATAACTGGACTCATATTAATGTCCCTAAGGACATCAGACTCTGGAGCTAGATCGCTGAGATGCTCATATTAGGTCGAGACGACCTTCATAGTCGATCCGCACTTGGGCTGCGTGTCTAGTCTGGCCGACCTTATTCTTCTCGAATTCTCGACTATCCTTTAGGGTGTAAAATAGCCCCCGTCACCTATGTTAATCTATATGACCATATTAATGTGTACAAGTGTATATGTTGATCCATATAATCATATTTTTAATATAGAAAGAAAAAAAAGTCTTAGAACATTTAACTGAAAGAAAAATTTCTTATCAATTACCGAAGTATAAAGACACCAACGTCATGAAGAAGTTGGTTTAATTTGGTGAATTAGATCCAAATTAACGCCTAACCTTTAATTTTCCCTTTTCCTTTGTCCACTTCTGATGGAATAGTGCCCAGCAAGCCAATGTTAATTAGCTTGTTGAAGTACTATTTTCTTATGGTTTATAATTAATACGCCGTTCATTCATAGTATGTGAAACTGAACAATGGCCAACTTCATCTCTCGCGAACCTATCTAAGCGATTGGATGAAATCCTGAGGTCACAATAGACTATGGGACGATTCACTTCAGTACTGAGTGCAATCATGAAACAGTCTCAAAGGTCGTGATCTTAAAACCGTTCCAAGTCATAGATTCCGAACGAGACGGTGTATCGTAGGAATCGTCAAGACTTGTACAAGTATGCATGATTCACATGGAGTGAATTTGTAGAGTTTCATGAGCAAGGAATTTGAGTCCAGTGCATATGAGTAGGTGGTTCAATGGAGGATTGAACGCATCGAACGACCCGAACAGAGAAACCCATTGTGGAAGCGCATGTCGCATATCGGTGATAGGATGTTTCTCAAGGCTTATAATAGTGTACGATTTAGTCCTTAGACTTGAGGTACTAGGGCGAATTCGGTACATGGATGTGCGTACTTAGATTTAGGTACTGGTCACGTAGCTTGGCCACAAAGTGCCTAAGTTGGGTGCGTACAAAAGTGTACGCGAGTGGTTAGTACTAAGAGAGGATCTAACACCTCATCCTGATAAGATGAGAGCATTTCCTGTACGTTCTTCGATAATATGTTCCTAGAAACCCATGGCCATGGTTGGTGACGAATTTGGAAGGTATTTCCAAATTAGGCAGTCACACCGGAATTATTATCCAGAATTAGAAAGTACAGAATCGAGATAATTAGAGGTGCCGATCAATTCACACACCCTAGGTCTCGATCGGGAAATCAGTTGTAGAAGGACCGTATGTACATGGCAATTATAAGAGGTGAGGTTCACAATAAATCAATTCACCTTTAATTGGGCTTCATGGGCTTGTGGCTAGACATCGACCATGAAGTGTGGGTACTCCAGAATTAATAGAGGATTTAATTCTAGGAGTGGTCAATTAAAAGTAGTTTAATTGATCGGAGCATTTAATTGCTTGTTAATTAAATCACGAAAGTCGTGGGCCTGCTGCCAGTTGATGGTGAACCCAGAGGGTCACACACAATACAATTGGACGGTGACTGTCTAAAAGGAAAGAAACTGATTTAAAGTTGTTAAATCAAGGTAATTGAATTATGGTATTAATTCAATTGGAGATTATTGATTAGATGACTAATTGATTAATTGATAATTAATTAATTAGAGTTATCTGATTAATTATGGAATTAATTAAAGTAGTTAATTAATTGGAAGAATAAATAATTAACCAATTTGAGTATTGGATAATTATGGGTTGATTTTGGAATTATCTAAAATTAGGGGGCTAGGGGCGATTTCTAGTAGTTGAAAGGAAAAAGAGTTTTGTTTCTTGAAAAGCAAGTTTGAAGAGATTTATCAAATCTCATATTCCTAAGGATAAGGAATAAAGATTTGGTAAACAAGGAAAGGAGATCTTTTTGGAGAAGGACTCTTCTCCTATAAATACTCCTTCTCTTCTCTTCATTCATAACACAAGTTTTTGCACAAAGTTTTAAAAACCCTAAAAGCTTTTGAGAGAAAATATTTTTGCTGAAAATTGAGAGGAAAATCGAGTAAGATTGTTTTTCGAGCAAGAAGTTTTAATTACAAAATCGCCCCATAGTTTTCGCCCCTAAACCCTAGTCGCCCAATTAGACTTGGCCGAACCCAAATCGGACCAGATCTAATCCTGGCCGAACCCTGCTCGACCACATAAGCTCTGTGGGTCGATTCTTCCATTGGTGTCTCCGTTCCTTTGCTGACAAACCTGCGAGATCCAGTTCGTAGCCTAAGACTTGTAGGCGTCACTACAATCCGATTGGTGTGGACTAGCTTTGGAGGTGAGACATATGGATCACTCTATCTGTGGATCGAACCAAACACTTGGAGGACACGGCAACCACAACTTGGTGGTCAGGTAATTTGCGATTAACCCCCTTCGTGTTTTATTGATGTTTGATTCATCATTATTCGTATAATAACTATGGAGAAAGAATTCATGGGACTATTAGGGACTCGAAAAATTTTAAAATTCCGCACTTCGTTGTATTGACAATCGAGCCCTACCCAAGATATCCCAACAGTGGTATCAGAGCCAACTCCATACGTTTTTATACGAAAAGGCCTGAACATAATGTGTTTTCACTATATATGCTTGATTGTATGTATGAGAACGCATGTTAATTATGTTCTAGTGATTGATTCTTGCTTGTTATGACTGGATCTATGATTGGGTAAAACTGCTTTTTTAGATCTGTGGCGAATTTATAGTTTTTCGAAAAATCAGGGCTTTTATGCAAAAATCGCAAAACATGATAATTAGGGCCGAAAATTTAATTTTCTGTTTCTGGAAATTTTTGAAAAATCTGGGTGTTTTCTGAAAATCTGATCGCACGCAATTTTGGACCATTTTGCAATTTTTGAAAATTCGAGGACTGTTTTGTAATTTCCGAAACTTCAGGGGTCTGTTTGCAAATTCGAAAATTTTCTGGATTTCAAAATTTTAATTTTCTGCTCATTCTGTACGAAAAACTGTTTTGGGGGTATTTTGTAATTTTTTCAAAAGTTTTGGGGTCAAAAGTGCAATTTCCGAAAGTATAGGGGCCGAACTGCAATTTTCAAAAATTGAAAAATCAGAATCTGAAATTAAGGCAGAAAAGTTGTTTTGTTTATCCGAGAATTTATTTTGTCATAATTAGTAGTGACTAAAAAGCAAGAATCATAGGAAGTTAGTTTTAAAAGGTGTTTTAAAATTAAGATAGAAGAAAGTAAAAGATGTTTACATGTTTCTTTGCTCTACGTGAACTGTTTACGTGGTTTTCGATCGCGCCGAGCCTTGACCTTAGGTTAGATGTGATTGGTTTAATTTAATGCATGGTTTTTATTGGGCCTGCGAGCCTGTTATTATTTTTTTGGGCCACTTTGAGCCTTTGTAATAGAATAGGGCTTTACTGCTTTCCTAGTTTAGGATGGAGGCCCATTTACAAGCAAGGTGGGAGCCCAAGAAGAATTGAAGGCCATGTATGCGTGGTACATTGTGTAATAGCATAGGTTCTTTGAGAACCCTTTAGATTGACCAATTGGGCCAACATCATTGGCTCGATGATGGCCCGCATAGGAGGCTCCCGATCGAAAACATATTATGGTAGTATGCATGCTAGGCTTGTATGGCTTTTATTTATTAGTCGATTTATGATTGCTTGTGTGTTTGCGCGCTAGAATCTAGATCGTAAATAAAAGATAAAGCATAATTGAAGCGGTGAGATCTCGAGGAGAGTTTCTTCAAACTTTCAAAAACGAAAATTCCCCTCTCGAATAAATATTAAGTCATATTGGGTTAAATCATAAAATGAGGTTTTATAAAATCCAAGCCTTCCATTAATAGGGACTAGTGTATGTTGTTTACTTATCGATAGAGGTGATCCAGAGTCTGGCACCCGAGTCGAAGAAAGGGGCAATGCACGAAATTCCTTGATTCTAGTTTTCTTAAAACTTGACAAGGGTAGGGACTGGTCGGGACGTGAAAATCGACCGATAACTAGTTACGGAGAATTCATGACCGGGCCCGTTGCTTATCATGATTAATGGGTTAGACTTAACGCGTAGTAACATTTATGATGTAGCAGTGCTAGATAAATGCGAAAAACGAGGCAAAATAACTTGAAGGTTGTGTAGTAGACACAATTGGTAATATGTATACCTACCTAGGGAATTAATTGTATGGCCACGAGTCGTGGGTGCAACTAATTGCTGCTGGGACGTCAAGACCTACTAGGAAATAGATTTTTCCCGAAACTAGAAGGGGTTACTGTTTCGATAAAATAGTGGGAGAACTTTTTCGATAAAAAGTCCAAATTTCGTTAATTATAAGTATTAATATTAAACCTGTCTGCTTATAGTTGTCTGTTTTTAAATGTTAGCCATTTACCATCCACTATCCGCTCCTTGATGCGTTTAAGAACCGAACCAACTTTGAAAAAGGTGATGTGCAATTTCCTCTACGAAACCGACATGGCTAAGTTTGACAATGTTAGGGAATATTGTTCTTACTTAAGCAAGACATTCGAGCTGATCAAAGGGTTTGGAGCCCAATTGACTCTCGAAGATGAGATAACGATAACCCTTCAAGGATTATCTGAGACCTTCACTCATTTTATGCAACATTGCGTTATTCCGCCTGATGGAATACAAACAAAGCAATTGCATGAGTTGTTAGACAAATATGAAGAAGCTCATCAACGTGGTTTTGGTCTATATGATTGGAATTGCCCTCTGTGTAAGTACGAAGAGAGAATAAGGAAGCTTGTTGAAAAGGATTTCCTGGAAAGACTTGACTACGGTATGACTTTTTAAGTTATACACTTGTTGAATCCTTTTGATGTAAGACATCTGATTAAAACTTTCATTTCTGTAAAAGCATTTACAGGCGATGATAGTCTTCCCGCTCAACCTAAAAGGAGGAAAATCCTTGAAAGGGAGATGCAATTAGTGCAGAGAGAGATGAGGGAACTCGAATTCCGGGACTGGGTCAAGGAAGAATTGTACCTAGACATTCCATTTTAGCAAAGAAGTTTTTCTTAGTTTTTCGTATTAGCATAAGTTTTAAGTTTTAGTTTACTTTGAGTATTATTTCACATTTTGTACGAGACGTTATTGCTTTACCATTGAGAAATGGAATTTATTTAATTAGAGCAATTTAACTTTGTACAAATGTTGATGTTTTGAAACATAGAAATAAACAATGATAAACAAATCAAAAACTTTGAAAAACTATGTGCTAAATCGAAAACAAGCAAAACAAACGAGATAATCATTTACGCTTGAAATGTTCATTCTGGACATTCTTCCTAAAGAGAGATGCGAAAGGGAAGTTTTATTTACTGTTCCTGAGATAATGAACTTGAGTAAAATCGGAACTTTCAAATCTTGAAGGAATGATAACCGAAGAGAAGGATTGCTAAGGCATTCCAAAACATTTCAATCGAGATGAACTAAAAGCACTAGTTCAAAAGGAAGCTACTTCACATATACTTACGATTTCAATCGTTAAAATATATGTGTACTTGGCTGAAGTACAATTCTGAAACTATTGAAGTAATTCAATAGACGTTTTAGAAATGAAGTAACTAGATGCATTATGTCAAATGCAATTTGATTTAATCAAACCTGCTGAAACATAAGCAAGCTTAACACCTCGATTATCTAAGACGAGAATAGAATTCTCATGAAGCAAATCAAAGAAGAAATCGAACTTTGTTTGATTCACGACTCTGATCTTGCTCAGTTTCCTTTATTCAAATTAGGGGATACCTTCCCTTGACTCTTCAAAGATACTTGGTATAGTATATTTCGAAGTAAGTCCTTACATCGCCATGTCTTTTAAGACATAGCAGGACACCCTTATATGAGAAATTAGATGGTAGATCTAGTTCATATAAAGTTTATGGGGTATTCAATAATACCCATTGAATACCTATTCCACGACAATGAGAAACGAAAAGCATCTCGTAAGTAGCTTGTTCCTCTGTTGACAAGACCTTGTCAAAGGAACTAAGGAATGTCGTAGAACTTGATGAAGTCCAAGGATTGGACCCGTCCCCATGAACAGTGGGAGTAAACACTGAAAACTGCTGAATCAATCTATGCACAAAGAAATCGTAATCTGATCAAATTCGTAAGGAACTCAAAATTCCATTTTACGAAATTGAGAAATTGGATTCCAATCCAAGATTACAAAGAGATTATGTTAAACATGATCTAAGGGATATGGCACATAGCCATAAGATTCGAAGTTGAAAACTTTGACTCACTTAAATGGCAATAGGTCATTATTCAAAAGTCCTTTTAGGATTGATGAAAAGGCCTTATGTCCATTAACTTCGTCAAAATTCATTTCGAAACTATTAGCCATAGAAAGGTGGTTTTGACTACCGAAGGCATGACTATTGGATATGAATCCTGCATCTCACAATTGAAAATTGATGAGAAGATCTCTATTCTAATCCAAAGGTCAATCTATGACTTTTTCCCAAATTTGGAACATGCAACTTGATAGTTGATCAAGAATGTTGAAGTTGTCAAAAGGCATATAGATTCCAAATGTGCAAAAGAATCAGTGGGAGTGTAGTTGAGTTCAAAGCGCAACAAGATGATGTTCTGTACATCAAGTAAGATATAAGAATATCAGAAAAGCACAGACGAAAGCGTGTTCTTCACGCAATTCTCCATGATAAGATTTGGAATTACATCTCGCGTACTGGCAATACGTATCTATGGTAGATAGAAGGAAGAAGATGTAGTGATTTACCAAATCAAAGTACAAAGACTATATTGATTGAATTCAATATGGAAGAATCCAAGTAAGGATTAGTTCCAAAAGAGACAAAAACTCTCTCACTTATTTAATGAGCCCTAAATTAATAAGTAAAGAAGTAACTGTCTCAAGAAGCCTTATGCTTGGCATTTGGATTGCATGTAGCATGCAAAGTCTTGTACTAGACCTGACTCGTCAAAATGCTCTGAAAAAGCTAATGATAGTCAAACACCAGTAAGGACACTGGTCTACCATAAAAGCAAATCCTCGAAGATAATTAAAGGATGCAACGCCGGTCTATGGTAGTAGTGGAGAATTGAAACTCGAAGGATTTTTGAAATTCGAGATTTCCAGTCTGAAGTGGATTATTTATTCTGTCTCGATAGAGCAAAGGTAAATTGGAAGAAATTCCAATAATATACCATTGCCGATTCAAACAAGAATAAAAGGGCACCATTATGATGCTGCACAAAAGAAAGTGTTTAGATGAGAAATTTTCATCCAACAACTGGATGAAATACCTAGCATGACATTTGCCCATCATAATCTTAGCCGATTTAGATGAGGCAATTGCTCAATGAAAGGAAATCGAGATCTCACCTATAATCTGAACACAATACCGTATGATTGAACCAGTCATGGGTAGTTGAGACGAGTAGAAGTATTGCTTCATCTCGACAAAAAGACAACTTAGCAGATCCACTAATTAAGCTCTCTCACAAATGGTTCGAGGGATATCTTGGTATAGATGGGTCTTAGAAATGTTGTGATTGGCTTTAGGGCAAGTGGGAGATTGATGGAATAGTGCCCAGCAAGCCAATGTTAATTAGCTTGTTGAAGTACTATTTTCTTATGGTTTATAATTAATACGCCGTTCATTCATAGTATGTGAAACTGAACAATGGCCAACTTCATCTCTCGCGAACCTATCTAAGCGATTGGATGAAATCCTGAGGTCACAATAGACTATGGGACGATTCACTTCAGTACTGAGTGCAATCATGAAACAGTCTCAAAGGTCGTGATCTTAAAACCGTTCCAAGTCATAGATTCCGAACGAGACGGGGTATCGTAGGAATCGTCAAGACTTGTACAAGTATGCATGATTCACATGGAGTGAATTTGTAGAGTTTCATGAGCAAGGAATTTGAGTCCAGTGCATATGAGTAGGTGGTTCAATGGAGGATTGAACGCATCGAACGACCCGAACAGAGAAACCCATTGTGGAAGCGCGTGTCGCATATCGGTGATGGGATGTTTCTCAAGGCTTATAATAGTGTACGATTTAGTCCTTAGACTTGAGGTACTAGGGCGAATTCGGTACATGGATGTGCGTACTTAGATTTAGGTACTGGTCACGTAGCTTGGCCACAAAGTGCCTAAGTTGGGTGCGTACAAAAGTGTACGCGAGTGGTTAGTACTAAGAGAGGATCTAACACCTCATCCTGATAAGATGAGAGCATTTCCTGTACGTTCTTCGATAATATGTTCCTAGAAACCCATGGCCATGGTTGGTGACGAATTTGGAAGGTATTTCCAAATTAGGCAGTCACACCGGAATTATTATCCAGAATTAGAAAGTACAGAATCGAGATAATTAGAAGTGCCGATCAATTCACACACCCTAGGTCTCGATCGGGAAATCAGTTGTAGAAGGACCGTATGTACATGGCAATTATAAGAGGTGAGGTTCACAATAAATCAATTCACCTTTAATTGGGCTTCATGGGCTTGTGGCTAGACATCGACCATGAAGTGTGGGTACTCCAGAATTAATAGAGGATTTAATTCTAGGAGTGGTCAATTAAAAGTAGTTTAATTGATCGGAGCATTTAATTGCTTGTTAATTAAATCACGAAAGTCGTGGGCCTGCTGCCAGTTGATGGTGAACCCAGAGGGTCACACACAATACAATTGGACGGTGACTGTCTAAAAGGAAAGAAACTGATTTAAAGTTGTTAAATCAAGGTAATTGAATTATGGTATTAATTCAATTGGAGATTATTGATTAGATGACTAATTGATTAATTGATAATTAATTAATTAGAGTTATCTGATTAATTATGGAATTAATTAAAGTAGTTAATTAATTGGAAGAATAAATAATTAACCAATTTGAGTATTGGATAATTATGGGTTGATTTTGGAATTATCTAAAATTAGGGGGCTAGGGGCGATTTCTAGTAGTTGAAAGGAAAAAGAGTTTTGTTTCTTGAAAAGCAAGTTTGAAGAGATTTATCAAATCTCATATTCCTAAGGATAAGGAATAAAGATTTGATAAACAAGGAAAGGAGATCTTTTTGGAGAAGGACTCTTCTCCTATAAATACTCCTTCTCTTCTCTTCATTCATAACACAAGTTTTTGCACAAAGTTTTAAAAACCCTAAAAGCTTTTGAGAGAAAATATTTTTGCTGAAAATTGAGAGGAAAATCGAGTAAGATTGTTTTTCGAGCAAGAAGTTTTAATTACAAAATCGCCCCATAGTTTTCGCCCCTAAACCCTAGTCGCCCAATTAGACTTGGACGAACCCAAATCGGACCAGATCTAATCCTGGCCGAACCCTGCTCGACCACATAAGCTCTGTGGGTCGATTCTTCCATTGGTGTCTCCGTTCCTTTGCTGACAAACCTGCGAGATCCAGTTCGTAGCCTAAGACTTGTAGGCGTCACTACAATCCGATTGGTGTGGACTAGCTTTGGAGGTGAGACATATGGATCACTCTATCTGTGGATCGAACCAAACACTTGGAGGACACGGCAACCACAACTTGGTGGTCAGGTAATTTGCGATTAACCCCCTTCGTGTTTTATTGATGTTTGATTCATCCTTATTCGTATAATAACTATGGAGAAAGAATTCATGGGACTATTAGGGACTCGAAAAATTTTAAAATTCCGCACTTCGTTGTATTGACAATCGAGCCCTACCCAAGATATCCCAACAACTTCTTGTTAGGTGACTTTTTTTTTTATCTACTTAATAATGAAATGGGATTTATGTTACTTGTTAAGATTGATAATGACATTGTTGACAGGGCGGAACTAGAGGTTTTTGTTGGGAAGCAAGATTCTTTCTAATAACAAACTCGATATATTTTGTATATTGTGATATAATGACAAATAGACGAGGATGAATTAACATTGTATTTTTATCCAATAAAAGGTGAAGAAAAAACAAGTTAAAAAAAAATTAAGAGTCTCTTGCAACAAATGGTTCAAGAGATTAAGAAATTATAAAACATAAAAACATTAGTACAACATTTTACTATTCTTAATGTTCTTGAATACATTTAGGAAACTAAAATAACAAAGACAATAGTAAATTATTAAGGGTGAAATACTGATTTAACCGGATTTCGTTGGGTTAATTGAGTATCAGTGAATTCGTGATATCGGGGGTTTGCGATACTTTTATATTTATTGAATAGGGCTCTGTTACTTTATTCCGGATGGATCGGTTACTAAGAAAAGCAATATTCAAGAACAAGAAGTAAAAACCACAAAACAAAGCTAAGAACACACCTATATGAGGATTAAAGCTCTTGTAATGATATTGAATATTATTGAATTGTGCTGTTGTAAGCAATATTGAATCCTGTATCCTTAGAGTTCAGGAATTTCGTAGTTGTTTTATACAATGATTAACTAGGTATTTATATAATGCTAAACCTAGTGTTACAAGGAAACGTAGTCCTAATAGGACTCGGCCCAAATATCCTTCTTGGGTCCGGAGTACAATCTTCTATCGAAGCGAGCTGCACTTGGCCGGGTCTGCAAGATGATCCCGATCTGTTAGGTTTGGTCGAATCGATCTTATCTGCTTCGTTCGATTCGAATAGTAAGTAGGGTGCGAAATAGCCCCCATCAGTACTCCCTCACTTCTTCGAGCGTATAGATAATAGAAGCTCGTAGAAGTAGATAAATCTTTACGACTGTTTCTTTTCTATGAATGGAGCCTCATTAAAAACCTTACTTAAGAAAAAACCCTGTGGGAAAAAATCTTAAATAAGGAAAAGAGTGCTACATATCATAGATAGTCGTTTTCTCTGTCGAATTACGGATCGCCACGCGTCTATTCAGGAGGCTCTTCGTATCCTTCCGTTTTTGGCGGGAATATGAGTAGCTGCAATAAGTTTGAAACGTCTTTTCTCATTTTGTTATAAATAGGTGACTTTCAAGTTCGCCATATCTCTTTTATACTTCCTTATAACCTGTACCCATTTTCCTGCCTGGTCGTTTATCTCATAAAATTTTCTCTTTTGTCGATCTTCATCTTTGGGAAACCAGAATATATGGCTTTTGTAAGAAACTCCTCTTCTTCTTCTAGAGAGATCGTCGCTCCTGATCACGATGAGGAGTTGCACCCTAATCCTTTGAGCGAGCAATCTACAGTATCTGACTTCGTTGTTCCCGTAGAAGATACTTTCAAAGTACGAATCCTTTCTGATGCAGACGTGGCTGCCCGAGCCAAAAAGGGCAAAGGTACTGTTCCTCAGATTTCTGAACCGATTGAGGACGTAGCTTGCGCATATACAGCGGAAACATTCCCGGATGTTGTGAATAATTACGCCAAATATTTTCCGGAAGGTTCTGAGATAATTCTTCCTTCTTCTACTGATAGAGTCACATCTCCCCAGGAGGGATGTTGAGCCTTTTATACGGCTCACTTCAATAGTGGATTGCGTCTTCCTTTGTCTCCCCTTTTTCTCGAAGTTTTGAAAACTTTCAGTGTGTGCTTGACACAGCTGGTTCCAAATTCCGTTGCTTTTGTGGTTTGTTTTTCCGTTTTGATGATTGCGAAGGGGTTTAAACCTTCCTTTCGTAATTTTACGCAGCTTTTTCGCTTTAATATTTCTAGTTCTTCAAATCGTGGATATTTCTTTGCTAGTCAGCGGCCTAGTCGAGCAATCTTTGACGCCCCTGTTTCTAGTAATCCTTCGTGGAAATCTCATTTCTTCTTTGTTCGTCCTCCGTCTAATATTTGTTTTCCGGATGGTTCGACCATGCCTTTTTATGGGATCATGGTTCCAATTGGATTCCTGGAGGTCGCTTACCGACCGGTGAACTTGTTCCTGACGATGTGCAGTTTATCACTGAAATCCCCGAAATGCGTGCAAACAAATATCAAAGCGCTCTTCTGATCGGGGAGGTTTTCCTTCGTAAGGCGGGGTTAAGTGTTCATAATTTTCCCGTCAGTTCATCATCTGATCCTCTTGGTTAGTATTTTATTTTATCTTATTGCTGTAACTATATCTTTTATACGGAGAAACTAACTTTTATTTTGTTTCTTTTTCAGCCCATATGGTAGAAAACTCTCGGCATTCTTCGAAGGGAAAAATGGTGCTGTCGAAATCTTCAAAATCCGTAGAGATCACCCCCATCGAGCAGAGAGCTTCACGAAAAAGGAAACTGGAGTTGGGCCATGAGTCCGAGGATAATAGAGGGGAATCTCCAGATTCTTCTCGTGAGTCCCCCATTCGTCAGGGCACGGGATCTGGTTATCCTCCTCTTCACCTTAGAACATCTTTGGGTATTCGAGGATGTCGTAGCTGGTCGATGCCTCATCCTACTAATAATCCAGTTGATAGAAAGAGGAGTTACTATGGACGTTCTGGTGACGACCTTTCTTTACTCGGAGATAAACATCCAAAACCTACTCTGGTCGAAATGATCGAGGATCATTTAGAGGGAAGGAGGGCCGCTGGTTACTCCGAGAAGGATTCTCTTATTCATGATGATAGTGAGAACGCAGTCGATAAGGCAACCCGCGTTCTTTTGTCTGGTGTTTTCACTCGGGATCTCAATAAGCTTCTTCATAAGGATCCTCTGGAGAAATTCCAGCGAGCTTCTCTTTATGCCGAGAAGGTGACATCTTTTTACTTTAATCATATTAACAGATAATCTTAAAGGTCTTCTTTAATTTATTAATCCATCTCTTTTTCTTGCTCTCTTTGTTCTTCAGACCAAAACTTGTCTTGCGTCATACGCCTATGAAAATGCACTTTGGAAACAACAGTGCGAGTTTCTGGAAGAGAAGCATAAAGCTTTACTCCATAAATCCTCCGGTTCAGAGGTTTGTCCCTCAACATCTTCTTCCGTTCCCATCGTAGAGACTCGTGCTACCGGGACCGAAGATCAAGAAATGATAGACAGGGTGATGGAGGTTTCTCGTGCTCAAGAGCAGGCCAATCAAATGGCTAGAAAGTTAGAGGAATTGCAGTTACAGAGCACGACTCGAATTAGTGAGCTTGAATCTCAGGTATCCAACCTTGAAACTTCTTTAGAGGAGTATGAAAAGGATGTCCCACTTAGTGGACTTAGGGATCGATACGGTAGGAATCCTGACGAGAGAGTCGTTCGCGAGTTCCTTAATTCTCCTGTTCATACGGCGTTGGTGTATCGGATGGTCGGTCCTCTTCTTGAGAATACTTTTAAGAAGGCGATTCATCAGCTGGTCGCCTTAGAGATGATCGATGACCGTCGAAAGGAGTATTTTAAGGCGGCGCATATTCGGTTGAATCGCTATGGCAAACTTTATTCTTCTTCCGAGGTTCCAGATGTTGAATATCAAGGTTTTCCACTGGCTCATCTTGTCGAAGAATTTGGGAATCCATTGCCGATTCCTCCTTCTGATGTTAATGATGAGCTCGATGACACTTTTATCGATCCAGAGGATGAAGAAGAAGAAAACGACGTATGCATGACTGAGGACGTCGGTAGCGAACAGAAGATTCCGGATAGCGATCAGGCTTCTTGAAATAGTGATTCATTTTTTGAAATAATCTTTGTAATTATTTCCTCGTAGATTTAACTGTAACTTTAGCTTATTTTGTACGTTAAACGCTTCGTATTCTGACAGTCGTGTCTTTTCACTTTTGCCGTAATAATTCAGACAAGTCATTTAATTTGCCGTAATCATTATGTGTGTGTCTTTTCGAATTCCAGCGTTTGCTCCAAGGTCAGTTTTCCTGTTTCGCGCCCTTTCTTTAGGTCTGTCGCGTCCTTTCGTGTAGTATAAATACGAAAGGTAAAAATTGGACTTGTTTTTTACTGCTATACTCCTCTCTTAACAGAATACTCTTTCTTTAGCTAGTCGATAAACTTTCTCGATATTAATTTGTATTTTTCTATAGTCCGATCATGAGTAACCTTTTTGGTAATACTTCGAAGCGACCTTCTCGTGAGGGCGCTAGAGATAATAGATCTAAAAAATCTCGAAGAGATGGGCCGTCGATAGAGCCTCCTCGTTCGTCCCCAACAATTAGGTCGGAGATCGATACTCGTTGTATTGTCTCTGAACCTCTTTCCGTGGTAGACTCGTCGTTTTCAGAACCAATCCTTTCTACTTCCACTCAGGAAGGAAACATGCCTTCCCCTGGTCGATTACCTTTTGGGGATATGTCCAACGAAGAACCGGCTTATAATATAGCTGTTAGTTCCAACACTTCTTCTTTTGAGCACGTTTTCCACGGAGGGGATTTTGCTATTTCCCTTCCTTTGTCAGCTTCTACTGCTCCCACTGTAAGCGGAGGGCAAGCTGGTGATAGCTTTTTTGTCAATCCTTCTACGACACAATCTATTGTGCAGGATTGTCCTGAATTTTTGTTTCATGATACCACTGTAATGACTACATCCTTTGAATCAGGAGGACCTTCCGGAGGTGGGACCGGTTCCAGGTCTGGTCGTCGAACGGTTATTTCTGCCTCGGGCAAGGAGACCTCTGTTAGTCCCGATGGGAGAGAATCTCCTCGTCTATTAGATGATCGATGTATCTTCGAGCAAGTTAAAGATATTATGTTGTCAGAGACACCTCGTTCTGATGGTGTCCCTTCCAATAGTGAATTGCCTGGCTCAGTTGAGCCTGATGCTTTATCTTGGGATCTGGGTATGAGCACAATTTTGCCCGGCGAGTTGAGGAAGCTCGAAGGTACCTCCAACGTTCGCCTTGTTCAATCTCTGGTGAAGATATGTGAAAAGGTAAACATATTCTGAATATTTTTCCTGTTTTTGTTTTGAATGCCTTGTTGTGTGTCGGTTTCTCTTACTTTTTCTGCTTTTTTAGGGCAAGTATTTTGCACTCCAGCTGGGTGTGCAAAATGACGAACTGTGGACGAGTAAGCGTGCTTATCAACGTCAGTTAGAGTCGGAAAAAGCTAAAGCTGCAGGGCTGACGCTGGAGCTTCAGATTGCCAGAGATGATCTCCAAAAATTGGAGGCTGATAAAGTTGTTCTTGAAAAAGAGAAAAATGATTTAATACAGGCTGCTGCCCTTGCAGAGGAGTCACAACGGCGGTCCTATGAGGAAGGGTATGACGCTGGTTATCTGAAGCGTCAAGAGGAGCTGATGGCGTTTGCTGGTAATTTGACTCCTCGGAGGACTGTTTCTAGTAGTCGGCCTACTGACCGTCCTTCCCAGTGATCTTTGTTCGTCCTGGCAGGCCTTGGACTGTCTCTTTTTTTTTTTTTTTTTTTTATCGCCCAACTTTTGTGCACTTGTTTGGGCTGAAAATTTTTTGTAATGGGAGAAGTACTAAATTGGAAATATTAACCTTCAGGCAGATTCTTGCCTATATCTGTTTTCTTCTCTTTGTTATGCACAATTTGCCTTTATGCATAAATATAATCATCGTAAAATAATCAGTATTGTTTAGCATACTTATCTGAAATTGATCTTTGCCAAGAATGCAGAATAAGGTAGCTTTGATCTCGATGTTTGTTTTGCAAATCCAATCTTTGTCGATCAACCCAGTATAGTCCCTTGGGTTATATTCAAAATCATGTTTGCGCATAATCATGCAGATAGTAGGCTTATTCGGATCGATCTGATTTAGGGAACGTTCAACATTTCGGTCGATGTTCGATCCATGCCGTTGTAAAATTGTCCTTTTGTGACACAAACTTTTATATAAGGAGGCTTTTTATACCTTTTGTTGAACTCTTCTTTTCTCATTTTTTAAGACTAAGAGAAAATAACCCTTTCAGTATCCTCCGAATCTTTATGTTTTTCATTATCAACTTGGAACTACTTGTTCTTCAAGCGATGTTTCGTTTATAGCATATCTTTGATATGGGAGGAATTGGAAAGTGTAGAAGTCTTAGTCAGATCTGACCTATTCAGACCTCCTTAAGCAATTCTTTGGTATGTTAGGCAGTTACGTCCTTGCTGTTTTGAATAAGGAGGACTATTCTCCTGATTTCTATATCAGATATCTTGGATTCGAGAGGAGTTCCTGTATGGCTTAGTCAATGGTCATCCATACGATGTATGAGGCAGTGACGTGCCTCGTATGGTGAAAAGTTTGGTCTTTTATCTCTTATCGAGCAACTGTCCTTTTTGCTGCGATTTTAAAGCTTGTATGACTTTGTTTATGGATTCTAGGTCTCTAAACCATCGATCATGAAGTATGATTGTGCTGGAATGTCTAATCCAAAACCCCTTTTTTTTTTTTTTTTAGATATGATCATATCGATCTATTGCCTCTTTTGTTATCGACTAGTTGGGGCGATTAGATTGTGCCGTTCCAACTTACTTGCATTTATTGCGGGGAGTCAAGGGGTCGCATCTGTGTCCGTTGATCAAATGCTTTTTCAGCCGTTGGATTGTTTGAGTCTATCCCTATAAATAGGGTGGTGGTTTGCATTCTTCCTTTGCAATTTCCCAAAGAGAATGGAGATCTCAACTTCTTTGGATTTCATTCTGCCCTCAGATCCCATAATATTCAAAAAGTCACATTATCATGATTCACTCTGTAATAACTTGGTGTTCATCTACCTTGTACTGACGGGTCCCATGTCAGCCCTTCCTTGTACTAACGGGTCCCATGAGGCCTCCGCTTTAGTCTTCATCAATTAGAGGTCCGTGGTTTCCGTTTGCACATGGGGGGTTCATACTTGCCAGTCACCCTCGCTCTTGGATGTGACTTCCGGACTGATAGACCGCCGGGGTGGCTGGTAAACTTACCGTTTCACGACGGTCCCGAAGAGATGCTGCTCTAGAGTAAAATGTTTTATAGATAAAGTAAAAGCAGTATCTTCTTACGGATGAGTGAGCATTGCTAGTTATCTGGCTGGTAATGTTCATTTCCTCTGGAAGAACATTTGATCTTCAGAGCCTGGCCACCGAACTAAAGAAGTCGACCATCGTGAGCAGCATGCTTCTTAGGTCGCATACTATAACCGATGAGGTACTAGGGAGGAGATTGGTGTTTCCGTGGACATTGTCGTGAAGATAGTCGATCCCATAGGATCAATTTAAGTAGATCATTGTAACGATCTTTAGGTAGCAAGCAGATCTTTGTATCGTAGTATATTTGTATGTAATTGATTTGATGAATAAAATATTACTTTATTTCTTGCATCTTCTTTGTCGTTTGTAATTTTATTTTCGAGGAGTATTTTCCGAGCAGATGAATTCACACTTGATTTATCTTTCAAAACTTTAGGATTATCAGCAGATCTTTTTTAGATCGTTAGGAATATATCGAGGAGATTTTATTGAGCGGATCAATGTTTGCTTTACTCGTTTTATTCAGACTTAGGTTTTAATACCATAAAGTCTTTTTCTCGTTGTAAGTATGGGCGAGGAGTGTTTATCGAGCGGATCGATGTTTACTCGACTCGCTTATAATTTTAGACTTAGGTTTTTAGTACCAAAAAGTCTTTTTTTCTCGTTGTAAATAGTTCGAGGAGTGTTTATCGAGCGGATCGATGTTTACTCGACTCTTTTTGATTAGACTTAGGTTTTTAACCCAAAAAGTCTTTTTGATTGTTGAAGATATATCGAGGAGTTTTTATCGAGCGGATCGATGTTTACTCGACTCTTTTTGATTAGACTTAGGTTTTTAACCCAAAAAGTCTTTTTGATCGTTGAAGATATATCGAGGAGTTTTTATCGAGCGGATCGATGTTTACTCAACTTGTTTTGATTAGACTTAGGTTTTTAACCCAAAAAGTCTTTTTGATCGTTGAAGATATATCGAGGAGTTTTTATCGAGCGGATCGATGTTTACTCGACTCTTTTTGATTAGACTTAGGTTTTTAACCCAAAAAGTCTTTTTGATCGTTGAAGATATATCGAGGAGTTTTTATCGAGCGGATCGATGTTTACTCAACTTGTTTTGATTAGACTTAGGTTTTTAACCCAAAAAGTCTTTTTGATCGTTGAAGATATATCGAGGAGTTTTTATCGAGCGGATCGATGTTTACTCGACTCTTTTTGATTAGACTTAGGTTCTTAACCCAAAAGCCTTTTAATCGTTTAAATATGGGCGAGGAGTTTGTATTGAGCGGATCAATGTATACTCGACTCGTTTTTTAATATATCGAGGAGTTTTTATCGAGCGGATCGATGTTTACTCAACTCATCTGTAATTTAGACTTAGGTACATCACCAAAAAGTCCTTTTTGTCGTTGATATAAATCGAGGAGTGTTTATTGAGCGGATCAATGTATACTCGACTCGTTTCGTTCTAATTTTTATCAATATGATAGTGTAATTCCAAGGAGCGTTAACCGAAATAATCGATGTATAGAAAATGCTAAAAATCTTTACTAATTGAACTGTAGGCTAAGGCCTTTGTTACAAGGATTAAAACTTGATAAAGTAAAATAAAACAATGCAGTATAATCTGCTAAAATTTATTTACCATAGTATTTCCTAAGGTTGACCGCATTCCAGGTTCTTGGTAAGGCTGTTCCATCCAAGTGTGCAATTTTGTATGAACCTTTCTTTCCTACGCCAATGACGACGTAAGGTCCATCCCAATTTTGTTGTAACTTTCCCACATGCTTGGATACTTCTACCTTTTTCAAGACCAAGTCTCCTTCTTTGAAAGTTCGGATGCGAACTTTTTGATTGTATGCTTTCTCCATATTTGCTTTAGTGACTTGTAGGCGTACAGCAGCTTTATCTCTTAAAGCTTCTGTTAAATCAATGTCATTTTCTCTCGCTTTTTCATTTTCTTGATCGTCGAACATCTCTATTCTTGGCGTTGGGATTAGGGTTTCAACAGGAATAACAGCCTCCGACCCATACACCAAGCTGAATGGTGTTTCCCCGGTTGAGCTTCTTACTGTAGTTCGATTAGCCCATAGTACTCCTGGAAGTTCATCGAGCCATCTTCCTTTGGCCGAACCTAATCTTTTTTCCAAAGATTTTATTATTTCTCGGTTTGCTACTTCGGTTTGTCCGTTCGCTCTTGGATGTCCGACCGAAGTGAAATTTTGTTGAATTCCCAGTTTCGAACACCATTCTATTACTTGTTTTCCCGAAAATTGGGTTCCATTATCTGAAATTAGGATCCTTGGGATGCCAAAACGGCAAACTATGAACTTCCATAGGAAGTTGATCACTTGAAATTGAGTTATTCGTGCGAGTGCAATGCATTCTATCCATTTGCTGAAATATTCTACAGCGACCAGGACATAAGCTTTTTTGGATCTGGCCGCTGGAAAAGGCCCCACAATGTCCATTCCCCATTGGTCGAAGGGCCAACATACTGGAATTGGATGCATGTTTTCTGCTGGTTGATGACATATGTTAGCATGGATCTGGCAGTGATGACATTCTTGGACATATAGAGTGGCATCTTTATTGATGGTAGGCCAATAGTAACCAGTCCTGAGACATTTTAAGGCCAATGCCCTTGATCCGCTGTGATTTCCTGCGTCTCCTTCATGTATTTCTCGCAGTATATCGGCGGTTTGTGACTCAGGGATGCATTTCAGGAGAATTCCTGATACCGACCTTCGGTAGAGTTTTCCTTCTACAAGCGTATATTTTGGGGCTCGATATTTTACTTTTCGAGCTGCATTCTGATCAGATGGTAGTTTTCCTTCACGAAGATAGTCTATCATTGGGGTCATCCAATTTTCTTCGACTTCATCTATTTCCATTATATCGACTGCCGGTGTTTCATCGATATCGACTGCCGGTGTAGAAGATATCAACCAATTGATCACCCGTTCGGTTTTTCCGTCGTGGGCTCCTGTGAATTTAGACAGTTGATCGGCCCATCTGTTTTCCGAACGTGGGATGTTCTGTATGTCGAAATTTTCAAACTTCTCGGCTAATGTTTTTACTTTGGCGAGGTATTTTACCATATTGAATTCCTTAGCTTCGTATAGGCCTCTTATTTGTCTTTGTACTAACTCTGAGTCGGTTAACACTTTAAGCCTTTTAATGTTAGCTTTGATCGCCATTTCCATTCCTGCGATTAACGCTTCATATTCAGCTTCGTTGTTTGTTACAACGAAGTCCAATGTTATCGCGTAATTCAAATCTTCCTTATTTGGTCCGGTGAAGTTGATTCCGGCGCCTCCTCCTTCTCGGCATGAAGCACCATCGACATGCATCAACCAAGTTTGATCTTCTATAATCAAGACATCGTCGTTGAGGCTGCTCGATGATTCAGTAGTCTGTGTTGGTGTTTCTAATATAAAATCGGCTAACACTTGGGCCTTGATGGCAATCCTTGGTTTGTAGTCTACATCGAACTGGCTGAGTTCGATGGCCCATTTGATCAATCTTCCGGAGGCTTCTGGTTTTGCTAGAACTTGCCTTAGCGGCTGATTCGTCAAAACGATGATTTTGTAAGTTAAGAAGTAGGGTCGGAGTTTTCGTGCGGCCACTACTAAGGCCAGTGTGAATTTTTCTATTTCCAAGTAATTCTTCTCCGCCCCTTGTAATAATTTGCTAAGATAATAGACGGGCTTATGCTCGGAGCCCTCTATCTTAATTAGCACTGAACTAATGGCCGTATCAGAGATGGAGATGTAGATGTACAACGGTTCCCCTTCCGTCGGTTTAGCTAACATCGGGGGCGTTGTCAAATATTCTTTGAGTTCTTCGAAGGCTCGTTCACATTCTTCGGTCCAAGCGAATTTTTTCGCTTTTCGAAGTGTTTGGAAAAAGGGCAAGCTTCTGTCCGCAGATTTTGATATGAATCTATTCAATGCTACGATTTTCCCAACTAAGCTTTGTACTTGAGAGATGGTCTTGGGAGGTTTCATTTCAGTTATGGCTCGAATTTTTTCTGGGTTGGCCTCTATACCTCGCTGATGTACCAAGTATCCTAAAAATTTTCCTGACTTAACACCGAAGGTGCATTTTGCAGGGTTCAACTTCATACGGTATTTTCTTAAGATTTGGAAACATCGATCTAGATGTTTTATGTGATCTGCTTCATTCATACTTTTGACTAACATGTCGTCTACATAGACTTCCATTATTTCTCCGATTAATTCCCTGAACATTAAGTTTACTAACCTTTGGTAAGTAGCGCCGGCATTCCTCAATCCGAATGGCATTACAATAAAACAGTATACTCCCTGTTCGGTTATGAACGCGGTCTTCTCTTGATCCCGCTCGTCCATGTATATTTGGTAAAATCCTTGGAAGGCGTCCATCATGCTGAATATCGCGAAGCCAACAGTCGAGTCGACCAATAAGTCAATCCTTGGGAGAGGGTATGGGTCGCGTGGACATAACTTGTTAAGGTCGGTGAAATCATTACACATTCTCCATTTGTTGTCCTTTTTATCCCCTTTTGCTACTAGTACAACATTACATAGCCATTCCGAGAAATGTATTTCTCGGATTTGTTTTGCTTCGAGCAATCTCTCTACTTCGGCTTTGATAATTCTATCTTTTACCGGTCCATGATTTCTTTTCTTCTGTCTGGCGGGTTTCGCCGAAGGGTCGATTTTTAGGGTATGCTTGATTATCCGAGGATCAATTCCTTCAATCTCATTCGCGCTCCAGGCGAAGACGTCAACATTATTTCTTAGGAATTCGATTAACATTATTTCTCCTTCTCTGCTCAATTCTGTACCTATTCTTGTCGTTTTGGACGAGTCGCCTTTTACTAGAATTATATCTTTATGTTCTGGGGGTTTCAAGGATAAGTCTAGCGGTTCTTTCCCCTTTTTATCTAACCGATCAGTAATAGGAATTTCAACCTCATTTCTAATGAGATCGTCTTCGATCTTTCTCTTGCTCGGAGTAATTGACTTAGGGTGTTCTTTCAAAGTTAACGATGTGCTGTAGCAATTCCACGCCATACAGTGGTCGTTCGTTATTTCTCCGATTCCCATATCGGTCGGAAACTTTATCTTCTGATGATAGGTAGAGACTACAGCTCGGAAAAGGTTAAGGGCTGGTCGCCCTAGTATAGCGTTATAAGCGAAGGGTGTTTCCACTACTAGGAATTTTATCAACTTCACTGTCCTAAGTGGTTTCTTCCCAAGTGACACACTTAAAGATATTGTTCCGCTGGGGATAATCTCGGACCCTCCAAAGCCTACTAACGGCGTAGCTACTTTTTGTAGGTTTATTTGTCCCAAGTTCATTTGGGCTAAAACCTCCCGGGAGATGATATTTGCCGAGCTTCCATTATCAATTAGGATTCTTCTTACATTATAATTCGCTATCTCTAATGATACTACCATAGGAAAATCGGGGTTATCTTCTTTTGTGTCCCAAATGATGTTTTTAGGTACTTCGCCTTCGTTGAAGCTGATCGGCTGGTGATTTGTCGGCCTGTTTTCCAGAGTCCATATTTCTTTTGGATATTTAGAATTTCGAATTATGGATCGGGCTGTCCTTCGTCGTGCATTACGACTATCTCCACCCGCGGGTCCCCCGGATATTGTATGGATAGTCCCATTGATCTGGTCCTGATTTAACTCCTGAGTAGGTCGACGTTCGGGCGACCTTCGATGAGAACTTCTCCTTCGATTACCGTTCCGAGGGCTTCTACTTCTTTCCCTTTTGCGATTATCTTGGTCTATGTATTCGTCTAGTTTTCCTTGCTCGATCAGTTTTTTGACTTCTCTCTTAAGGTGAAAACAATTTTCCGTTAGATGCCCATGTGCCCTGTGGTACTTACAGTATTGATCATAGTTTCTAGACCCCGGTCTGGGCTGAGCGATTTTCCTTGCCTCGGGAATCCAGTTATTTCTTTCTAGGACTTCCAATATTTCTTCCATTGGAGCATTTAATCTTGGGTGTTCTACTTGATTCACCCTGCTTCTGATTGGTTGCTCAGGGTTTCTTGGTCTTTGGTAGTAATTAGGTTGTCTTTCTCGATCGGCTTTGCTGTATTCCAGTCGCTGGAAAACGTTACCTCTCCTGGAAGATCGCTCATAGTCTAAGGGTCTTTGAATAGGAATCTTATCATGCCGCTTGGAGCCTGAAGCTGTGAATTTATTTTTGTTTTTATCCTTAAAGGAATTCATCTCTTCTTGGGTCATATATTTAGACGCCAAGCTCATGATGTCGCGAACGTTCTTGGTTGTTTTCGACTAAGGGCATTTCCGAACTGCCTGTTTTTAGTGAGATCGAAGAGGATAGAAATTATGTAATCAATATTTGGAGAATCGATTTTGAGTAATTCTACGTTGAATCTGGCCAACCAATTTCTTAGGGATTCTCCTTCTTGTTGATGTATGGTTCCTAGGTAGCTCATCGGGAGTTTTTGTCTCTTCTGACTGGCAAACTGCTGGGTCAATTTATTGCATAATTCCCGGAAACTGAATATGGAGTTGGCAGGTTGTTTTGCGAACCAATCCAACGCTAGGCCCTCGAATGTGGTCACCATTAACTTGGCGGTGAATTCGGCAGAGTGGGCATATAAATTCATTATGTTAGTGAAGCTAAAAATATAATCATCCGGGTCGGTGGTTCCGTCATATCGGGGTAGTCTACCTGGGACCTGTCCAATAGATTGCGCTTCTTTTATTTCTCTACAGAAGGGAGAACACGCTGCAAGGCTCTCCTGGAGTTCCGCGGTTCGGGTCCACGGGTTTTGAACAGATCGTAGGCGCTGTTCCAGTCGTTCCTGTACTATTCTCTCGATTTCTCTTTCCGAGAATCGAGTTGTTCGTGGTCGATCTGGGATAGCATCATCTATGTCATCCTCGATAGGGATTATTGTTCGTTCCTTCGATCCGCTTCGATCCGCCTGTGGCCTTCTTCGACCTGGTTTTCCTCTGGGACGGTTATCGGAGGGTTTAGAATTGCGCTGCTGTGGGCTGCGCAATGAGCGTCGCTCACTTGCTGGGCTGTCTGCTTGTTGAGAGGTTTGTTCGTTTGGCCTTGGCACTCCTGGTGCAGGAGTTGTCTTGGGAGCTGTAACGTTTCGAGGAATTTGGTCTAAAACTAGCAATTCTTCTGGGGAGAGTGATTTAAAGAGCATTGCTATTTGTCTCAGCTTTTCCTGAGCGCCTGGGAGAGGAACGGGTATTTCAGGGACTTCCGGTTCTTCCTGTATTGCACCGTTAAGACCTCCTTGGTGTTCCTGCTGACGGGAACGGGTGTCTGGGAGATTTTCATTGGTGTTGGGAATGTCGTTATTGTTGTTGTCTTGTGGATCTTCAGATGTGTTGTGGCCGGTGGTTGTATTACTCCTCGCTCCAACGCGAGCGCTTTTCCTTGGGCGAGCCATGTGTCGATCGAATAATTAACGTAGCCCCACGGTGGGCGCCAGCTGATTTAACCGGATTTCGTTGGGTTAATTGAGTATCAGTGAATTCGTGATATCGGGGGTTTGCGATACTTTTATATTTATTGAATAGGGCTCTGTTACTTTATTCCGGATGGATCGGTTACTAAGAAAAGCAATATTCAAGAACAAGAAGTAAAAACCACAAAACAAAGCTAAGAACACACCTATATGAGGATTAAAGCTCTTGTAATGATATTGAATATTATTGAATTGTGCTGTTGTAAGCAATATTGAATCCTATATCCTTAGAGTTCAGGAATTTCGTAGTTGTTTTATACAATGATTAACTAGGTATTTATATAATGCTAAACCTAGTGTTACAAGGAAACGTAGTCCTAATAGGACTCGGCCCAAATATCCTTCTTGGGTCCGGAGTACAATCTTCTATCGAAGCGAGCTGCACTTGGCCGGGTCTGCAAGATGATCCCGATCTGTTAGGTTTGGTCGAATCGATCTTATCTGCTTCGTTCGATTCGAATAGTAAGTAGGGTGCGAAATAGCCCCCATCAAATATAGTTTTCCCCTTAAAGTATAAGTGGGTATCAGTTACCTCCACCTAAAGTATCAATTGTAACACTTAACCTCCCTTTGTTATAGTTTTGAAGTTTTTATTCTAAAAATACCCTCGTCCCCTTACATAAATAATAAAAAAATTATTAGAATAAATTTGTCTCTTATTAATTATGAATCCATTCATCCATCAATTGTAAAGATATGGGGTAGAAATGCCAATGAGCTATATTTGTGATACAAAAAGTACAATAATCCCTACACATATAAACTTATATGGTAAAAACTAATTATATGAACGCAAATATTTTTATATTAATATTTGCAATAATCCATTCATCCATCGATGGTAATTTTGGTGCCAGCTGAGGCCCAATTTTAAAATTGACCCGAAATCCCCCACGTGCAAGCCACGTGAAATGAAAATTGGCCCGCACTTGGATGATTTTGTGCCAAATTTAGAATTGAGCCTCAATTGGCACTAAAATTGCCACCGATGTTGAAGTTGTGGCACCAAATATGTCAATCTGAAAAGATATGAAATAAAAGTACAACGAGCTATAATTATGGAACCAAAAATACAATTTTCCCAAAAAAAATTACATCTCATTTATTTCGTAAGGAAATTACTCTCTTTCTTATTCATAATTAAAATTTCCAAAAAAAGAAAAAGAAAAAAAGCACAACTGATAAATTCTTTATTTGATATCTTTAAAACGGTAAAACCTAACATTTTACATGTCACGGTCAAACTCATTCATAGTATTTAGTGCATATTGCACTTATATATTTATTTAAATCAAAAGTATCCATCCTATATATGTTTTTCAAGGTCGACAGTGTTTGTTACAAGTATAAATTGATCTATAACAATAATCGGTATATGTGCAACAAAAAACGGGGCAAGGAGGTATATAGACTGGGCAAGGATTATTTTCACCCTGGTAACATAATGGGGTTTCTGGATTTAAATGACTACTTAATTCAGTCACGTTGTCTTCCCTTTTTAAGCCGTTGCAACCAATGTCACTTCCTGTAATCATATGAAAATTCAAAAAACATTTAATTAGAGATGGATACAAAGATATGTACACAAGTACGACTTTTTTAACAAATTCTTGAAACCTATATTTTCAATATTTAAAAAAAGAAATGTTTTAATCAAAACAAAAATTCAACAATAAACACATCAAATTCTAATTCATATCTTGCTCCACTCGACCACCATTCATTCATAAGATAAGTCTTTTTTAAAAACCAGAGTCAAGTCAGATAGTAATTCTTTTTTTTCTGTATCATACTTTTTCCGTCTCATTTTATTTTGCTTCTTTGATATAGTTGATCACCAATTTGACTAAATTTATAAAAATTATAATAACTAATTTATTAATATATTTCACTAATAAGTTGATAATATCATATGATGGCATATATATTAACATTTAATACATAAAAAATGTAAATAACTTAACATGATAAGTCACTTAAAAAGATTGAAAATTTTGATCAAATACTGTAGCAAATGGAACAAAATAAATGGGACGGAGAAAGTACAAAACTAGATCCCATTGGACCATTTGACCACAAATTATGTGAATGTTCATAAATACACTTACCTCCATGAAGAATGAAGAGCGTAATAACAGTCAAGCAAAAGAAAGTGAGATGCACACTTTTGTACGAAGCCATGTTGATAAATTTGATATAATGAATTATACTATTAACATGTGTTTATAGTATTTGAAGCATGGCTACTCTTTTAGGATTCTTTTTGGCCGATTTGTGTAATCTTGAATAATTGACTTCTATTGTTTACGGGTTGAAAGATTAAGACGAATGTAATTGTTAATTAATTGACTTATTTAAAACAAAGTGTTATGAATATTTACCAAATTAGTAATGACAAAAAATGGTTATGAAATAATTACTTGACATCTTTGGTTCCATGGTTGCAACTACATTCTAAAAACAATATTCGAGGCCAAAATATTCATAAGCAAATTAGGGGTCATATTTTTATTTTAGTGATTAATAAATTTTCCTTGACCCATTTATTATGATTCACCTATAATGAGTAAACAAATTCCATATTAAGTAATCCTTCCATTTTAAAATACAGGTCATTTTAATAAAAAGAAATATTTCAAAAACATCTCGTTTTATAATTGCAAGGGAGATTTAAATTCTCTTCTGATATTTTTATCCTTTCTTTCATTTTTTTTTTCTCAAAGGTAGTTTTGCACTTTAAGACTTTTAATCTCTTCAAGTTTAGGTAATTATTAGTTCCCTTAATCTTTATGTGATATCCTTAAATTATATGTAATTTGAAATGGAGGGAATTTTTATTTATGATTCACCTATAATAAGTCATTATTGATGGGAATGGGCTGTCAATGGGGTGGATTTCAATCCGGATCCGTCCGAATTCGATCCGATTTATTAGGATAATTGTCCGATTAGAGATTCGATGGACCTGATCCGATTATAAAGATCCGAAATTCGAAACTCATGGAGCGAATATGGATTTAGGTCGATCCGATCCGTTAAACATCCGTATCCGACAATAAATAAAAAGAAAGATATATATACAAAATGATTTATAAAAATAAGTATCATTAATAATATTTCAACGTCAATTTAAGAAGATAGTAATATATAATTCGTTTATAAATTTATTTAAACCATTATATTCATTCTACAAATATGAATATAGTAAGGAAACTTTGAAAATGAAGCTAAAATAAAATAAATTTGAAAAGATAATAAACTTATTTTAGGAAAAACACATCAATTTAACTTTTAAAATACAAATTTATTGGATCCGAAAAATATCCGATATCCGGTCAAATCCGACCAAGATCCGTTGGATTCGAAAAATCTAGATCCGAGCACAATCCGAGCAAGATCCGAATCCGACAGAATTCGATCCGATATAAATGGAGCCGGATCTGGACGAGCCTGATCCGACCAGAATCCGACCCATTGACAGCCCTAATGGGATTATACTAGTGACATTATATAGTATATGAAGCAAGACTACTAATTTTGGTTAAAATGCACAAAGATGTATACACAAATTACGACTTTTTTAACAAATTATTGAAACCTATAATTTGAATATTTAAAAAAATAAATGTTTTAATCAAAACAAAAATTTATATCTTGAAGACATCAAATTCTAATTCAGATCTTGCTCCACTCGACCACCATTCATATAAGTCTTTTTTAAAAACCATTTCATTGGTCATTCTCTTATGTGTAACTCAATCACATGTGTAGTGTAAAGTAACTGCCATATGAAAAAAATTAAAACAAAATGAGTCAGATAGGTCGCTCTAGCTTAGAGAAACTTTTAATTTGGACTCGGCTTGATTGAGTTTATTTTAATATCAAAGCAGTGAATTGTATTTGTATTTCTAAAAATTCGGATAGGGTCAAGTAAGATATGTGTTTTTTTTTCTAAATCCTACTTACAACCTGTGTTTTGAAAACCGGATCGGACCGGCCGGTTGGACCGGTTCAATTGTTAACCGGTCTTTAATCTGATCCGGTTTACCCCTAAAAACCAGTCCTCAAATTAATCATTGTGAACCGGTAAAACCAGCCCCAAAACGGGTAAAACCAGTGAACCAGTGGTTCACTCAAATGTTTTTTTTTTAAATTTAAAGTTTTTTTGGTTATTATTATTTATTTGAACTCTTGTTTAACATTTAATAGGATTATATTTATATATTTTAATTGGAATAACATTCATTATTTTAGTGTTTTAACAATCAATGAAATATTACACTTTTTTTTTACATAAAGAAGTACATAGCAATTTTCTCATCATTGGTTGTTTTACACCCTTTATAATACTAGGATCGACTCGAGGACATCAGATCGGTTCGACCATACAAGCTCATTCGGGATCATCTATTGACCCGATCAGAGACGATTCTCCTCGACGACCGGACTACAATCCGGACTCAAGAAGGACAGATATGCCGAGTCCTAGTAGGATTATGTTTCCTTGTTTAAATACCTAGATCATGTTGGGATAGTGGTTGGGATGCCTCGATTGTCAGAACAACGACAGTGCGGAATTTAAAATTTTTCGAAGCACCCAAGGTCCCATATTAATTCTCCATATTAATTATAGGTAAGCAAGAACGAAAAACACACATAGAAATTTAACAAGGGTGTTTTGCGATATACCTCACCACAGGCAAGGTGGTGGCAACCTTCGATTCTGATTCTGCAACTGGATCTGGATCTGGATCTGGTTCACAGAAGTGATCCAAGCGTCTCACCTCCAAAGTAAGTCCACACCAATTGGATTCTGGTAACGCCTCAAGATCTTAGGCTCATAACTCGATTCAGGAGGTTTGTCGAAGCAGGATTGTGTAGATTCTCTTGACAGGTCAAGATCTATCACAGAGGAACAAGAGGAGATGATCGGCGGCACAAGAGCAGCCCACGGCAGCAGGGTGGCGGCGTCTCTTGGTGGCGGCGGCGGCTAGGGCTTCTAGCACTAAGGGGGGGCGGTGGCTAGGTTGAGAGGAGAGCTAGGGTTTTTCTTTCTTAGGGTGTTTGCTTTTAAGCTCAAGTAGAACCCCTTTTATAGACTCCCTCAACCTAGGTTTTGCAAGACTCCTTATGGGCTTTTAATTAAAAGCCCATGTCTTGCAAGCCCTTTTCATTTAATTAATTACTTAATTAAATGCCCAGTCCAATTAAATCATTATTTCTTTTACATAATTAATTAGCAACTCAGTTAAGTATTTAATTAATTAAGTTAGCCAATTAATTAATCTCCCACTTGAATTAAATTCTTTTAATTCATTTAATTGATTTAATTACCTTTAAATCAATTAATTCATTTTGTATCCTTTTCCAACAGTCACCGTCCAATTGTATTGTGTGTGACCCTCTGGGTTCACCATCAATTGGCAGCAGGCCCACGAATTCCTCGTGATTTAATTTATGAACAATAAATTGCTCCGGTCAATTAAACAACCTTTAATTGACCACTCCTAGAATCAATTCCTCTATTAACTCAGGAGTACCTACACTTCATGGTCGATGTCTAGCCACAAGCCCATGAAGCCCAACTTCAGGTGAATTGATACTTGTGAACCTCGTCTCATATAATTACCATGTACATACGGTCCTTCTATCGACTAATATTCCCGATCAAGGCTTAGGGTGTGTGAATTGATCGGCATCTCTAAATTTGTCTCGATAACTATACTTTCTAATTCAGGATAATATTCCAGTGTGACTGCTAAATTTGGAAACCCCTTTCCAAATCCGTCACCGACCACGGCCGTGGATTCCTCGGATATATTATCTAAGAATCGTATAGGAAATTCTCTCACCCATTACAGTGAGTCAATAGATTCCATATTGGTACTAACCACTCGCGTACATGTCCATACGCACCCAACCTAGGCATGTTATGACCAAGCTACGTGGCCTATACCTAGATCTAAGCACGCACTTTCATGCACCGAATTCGCCCTAGTACCTCAAGTCAAAGGACTAAATCGTACACTATTATAATCCTTGAGAAACATCCCATCACCGATATGCGTCATGCGCTTCCACAATGGGTTTCTCTGTTCGGGTCGTTCGATGCATTCAATCCTCCATTGAACCACCTACTCATATGCACTGGCCTCAAATGTCTTGCTCATGAAACGCTACAAATTCACTCCATGTGAATCATGCATACTTGTACAAGTCTTGGCGATTCCTACGATACCCCGTCTCGTTCGGAATCTATGACTTGGAACAGTTTTAAGATTACGACCTTTGAGACTGTTTCATGATTGCACTCAATACTGAAGTGAATCGTCCCATAGTCAAATATAATCTACGGGTTTCAACCAATCGCTTAAATGTATTCGCGAGAGATGAAGTTGGCCATTGTTTATCCTTATACTCATATAAATAAACGCGCGTATTATTATAAAATCAAAAGATTGTTTCTTACAGAATAGACCTATTACAAGCTAATTGAACTGGCTTGCTGGGCACTATTCTATCAATCTCCCACTTGCCCTAAAGCCATTCACCTATGGTTCTAAGACCCATCTTCTCTAGATGACTATCGAACGCCTTTTGTGAAAGTGGCTTAGTTAGTGGGTCAGCTACGTTGTCTTCCGATTTGACATACTCCATGTGCATGTCACCTCTACCCATGATCTCCCTGATCACGTGGTATTTCCTCTGTACGTGTTTGGATTGATGGTGTGATCTCGGCTCCTTTGCTTGAGCTATCGCCCCGTTGTTGTCACAGAAGACGACTACAGGTTCAGCAATGCTAGGAACAACATCCAATTCTTGGATGAAGTTTTTCATCCATACACTTTCTTTTGCTGCATCTGATGCTGCGATATATTTTGCTTCTGTGGTTGAGTCGGCAATGGTAGACTGTTTACAGCTTTTCCAACTGACCGCTCCTCCATTGATGCGGAATATGTATCCAGAGTTGGATTTGAAGTCATCCACGTCAGACTGGAAACTTGCATCAGTGAATCCTTCAAGTTTCAGTTCTCCACTACCACCGTAGACCAAAAACATATCCTTAGTCCTTCGCAGGTACTTTAGGATTGCTTTTACGGCAGTCCAGTGCTCTTCCCCTGGATTTGACTGATAGCGGCTCGTTACACTTAGAGCGTGTGCTATGTCTGGTCGAGTACACAACATCGCATACATTATACTCCCTATAGCAGAGGCATAAGGTATGAGAGACATTCTTGTCTTTTCTTCGTCAGTTGTAGGGCACATAGACTTAGAAAGAGAGATACCATGTCTCATTGGAAGCAATCCTCTCTTGGATTCTTCCATTTTGAATCTCTTCAAAATAGTGTTGATGTACTGAGATTGGGAGAGTCCTATCATCTTCTTCGATCTATCCCTATAGATACGTATTCCCAATACGTAAGATGCGTCTCCCATATCTTTCATGGAAAACTGCGCGGATAACCACGCTTTAGTCTGCGCTAACATCTTGATATCGTCTCCGATTAACAAAATGTCATCGACGTACAAAACAATGAATTGTATCGAGCTCCCACTATTCTTCTTGTACACACAAGGTTCATATACGTTTTTGATGAAGCCAAATGCTTTGACTGTTTCATCAAATCGTATGTTCCAGGTTCGGGACGCCTGTTTGAGGCCATAGATTGACCTTTGAAGTTTACTCACTTCCTTTGGACGCAAAATCTTCAGGTTGTTGCATAAAGATCTCCTTGTCAATGTCTCCATTGAGAAAGGCGGTCTTTAAGTCCATTTGCCATATTTCGTAGTCATGCCACGCGGCTATAGCAAGTAGTATCCGAATGGATTTCGACATCGCCACGGGAGAGAAGGTTTCCTCATAGTCTATTCCAGGCCTTTGAGAATACCCTTTCGCCACTAAGCGAGCTTTATGAGTTAATACCTCTCCACTCATTCCAAGCTTACGCTTGAAGATCCATTTGCATCCTACAGGGATAGTTCCCTCAGGTGGATCGACCAAGGTCCAAACCTTGTTGGAATGCATGGAATCCATTTCGGATTTCATGGCTTCGAGCCACGCACACGAGTCTATGTCTAACATCGCTTCTTGATAGGTCCTTGGATCATTATCACCTTTTTCGTTTTCGTGAATGAAACCAAATCGCTCTGGCTCCTTACGAATTCGATCAGACCTTCGAAGAGTAGGTGTACTAGTAGGTTCAATAAATTCTGGTTCAGCTCCCACTGTTTGTGGGGATGGGTCCGATTCCTGGACTTCATCAAGTTCCACGATTGTCCCATTTCGGTTGGTGAGGAAATCCTCTTCCAAGAAGTGGGCGTTCCTAGATACGAACGTATTACGTTCTTTAGGATCGAAGAACAGGTATCCAATGGATTCCTTTGGATACCCCACAAATTTGCACAAACTAGATCTACTATCTAGCTTATCTCCCTTTTTGTTCTTTACATACGCAGGAGATCCCCATACTCGTAGATACGAATACACGGGTGCTTTACCATACCATACTTGGTGCGGTGTCGTTGGCACTGACTTCGAAGGTACTATGTTTAGTATCTTTGATGCAGTTAATAGGGCTAGGCCCCAAAACGAAAAGGGAAGGTCAGCGAAACTCATCATGGAACGAACCATGTCTAACAATGTTCGGTTCCTCCGCTCGGACACTCCATTGAGTTGGGGCATCCTAGGGGGAGTTCGCTGGGCGAGAATTCCATTCTCTTTTAGATAATCAAGGAATTCTTGGCTTAAGTACTCACCACCTCTATCAGAAGGAAGTGCTTTAATACTATGTCCAAGTTGATTCTCAACTTCCATTCGAAACTCTTTGAATTTCTCAAAAGTTTCGGATTTATGTTTCATAAGATACACATATCCATAACGACTAAAATCGTCGGTGAATGTTACGAAGTAAGAGAATCCTCCTCTCGCATTGACACTCAATGGTCCACAAACGTCAGTATGGATTAAATCCAATGTTTGCTTGGTTCGCTCGGGATTCCCGGTGAAGGGTGATTTGGTCATCTTTCCTTTGAGACAAGACTCGCAAGTTGGGAGTTCATCCAAGTTCTTTATTTCAAGAGCCTTAGAGGAAACCAGCTTTTGCATCCTACTCTTGGAAATATGTCCAAGTCTAGCGTGCCAAAGTTGTGGAGTTTGATTATCACATTTTCTTTTTCTAAATTGAATGTGCATGACGTCAGAATTTGTAGGTTCTAAGGAATAAAGACCATCTATCAAAGTACCACGAGCATACATTAAACCACCTTTAAATATGCAAAAAGCTCCATTTTCAATGGAAAAATTAAAACCATCAATATCAAACATGGGTATAGAAATGATGTTCTTAATAATGTTTGGTACGTACAGACAATCCCTTAAAATTAAAGTAAAATTTCCTAAAACCAATTCGACGTCCCCAATAGCCTCAGCGGCGATCCTAGCTCCGTTTCCAAAATGCAGGATTCTATCCCCGGGCTTCAGGTATCTTACTGCTCCCATCACCTGCAAATCATTGCAGATATGAGAACCTGTTGCGGTGTCTAACACCCACGATGCACAGTTAATAGAAATATTAACTTCAACCAAGAAAATACCTTTGGCTACCAATTTCATCTTTAGGTAGTCTGGGCAGTTCCTTTTCCAGTGCCCTGCTTTCTTGCAGTGGAAACATTCGTCTTCTGGGCTCTTGCGCTTCTTTTCAACCACCTTTGTGACTGCCTTCGAAGAAAATACCTTCTTCTTCTTCCTACCTCTCTTGGGCTTTGCAGCCTTCGATTGGTGTGCAATCATTATCGGCTTCTCTTTCTTGAGAGTCGATTCTGCCGTTACCAACAAATTGGTCAGTTCGTGAAGAGCGAGGGTTCTATCCTCCATGTTGAAGTTCAACACGAACTGGTCAAAAGAACGGGGCAGCGTATGGAGAAGGAGGTCAGTGCTAAGATCAGCGTGCAAATCCACGTCCATCGCCCCAGTTTTTCAACCAGGTTGATGAAACGCAGATAGTGATCCTTGACACTGCTTCCCTCAGCCATTTTGAGATGAAACAACTCCTTAGTGGTCGCGAACCTTTCGGTACGAGACCTCTCTCCAAACATCTGCTGGAGGTGGAGAAGTATCTCTCAAGCAAGCGGCATAGCAGCATGCTGTTTCTGCAGTTCATTCGACATCGAGGCTAGCATGAGACATCGAACCTGAAGATCATCATCAACCCTTTTAGCATGGGCGGTTCGTTGTTCCTCACTAGCTCGTGCTGCGGGTGCAGCAGGCATGGGTGTGTCGAGCACATAGCTTCGTCGCTCGGAATCGAGGACAATTCTGAGATTTCTCAGCCAGTCAATGAAGTTTGAGCCATTCAATTTGTTTGCGTCGAGGATAACAGATAATGGATTCTTAGACATTGTACTTAATATCTACAAATGGAAAGAAGACAACATTAAGCTAACTGATCTTATGTCTAATACTTATAATTAACGAATTTTGGACTTGTTTTCGAAAAAGTTCTCCCACTATTTATCGAAACAATCACCCCTTTGATTGATCGGGAAATTTAATTCCTAGTAGGTCTTGACGTCCCAGCAGCAATTAATTGCACCCATGACTCGTGGCCATACAACCAATTCTCCAGGTAGGTATACTTTTTACCAATTGTGTTACTCCACAACCTTCAAGTTATTTTGCCTCGGTTTTCGCACTTATCTAGCACTGCTACATCATAAGTGTTACTAATCGTTAAGTCTAACCCATCAATCATGATGAGCAACGGGCCGGGTCGTGAGTTCTCCGTAACTAGTTATCGGTCGATCCTCACATCCCGACCAGTCCTCACCCTTGTCGTGTTTAGTTAAAAACAGGAGTCAAGGAATTTCACGTATTGTCCCTTTCTTCGACTCGGGTGCCAGACTCTGGATCACCTCTATAGATAAGTAGACAACATACGTTAGTCCCTATTGATGGAAGGCTTGGATTTATATAAATATTTTCATTTTATTTTAATCCAATATGACTTAATATTTAATTCGAGAGGGGAATTTCTGGTTTTGAATGTTATACTAACTCTCCTCGAGATCTCACCGATTCAGTTATGCTTTATCTTTTATTTGATAGGATAGTGCCCTGCAAGCCAGTTCTGTTAGCTTGTAATAGATCTATCCTGTATGAAACGATCTTTGATTTTATAATAATACGCATGTTTATTTATATATGTATAAAGATAAACAATGGCCAACTTCATCTTTCGCGAATACATTTAAGCGATTGGTTGAAACCCTTAGATTACATTTGACTATGGGACGATTCACTTCAGTACTGAGTGCAATCATGAAACAGTCTCAAAGGTCGTAATCTTAAATCTGTTCCAAGTCATAGATTCCAAACGAGACGGGGTATCGTAGGAATCGCCAAGACTTGTACAAGTATGCATGATTCACATGGAGTGAATTTGTAGTGTTTCATGAGCAAGGAATTTGAGTCCAGTGCATACGAGTAGGTGGTTCAATGGAGGATTGAACGCATCGAACGACCCGAACAGAGAAACCCATTGTGGAAGCGCATGACGCATATCGGTGATGGGATGTTTCTCAAGGAATATAATAGTGTACGATTTAGTCCTTTGACTTGAGGTACCAGGGCGAATTCGGTGCATGAAAGTGCGTACTTAGATCTAGGTATAGGCCACGTAGCTTGGTCATAACATGCCTAGGTTGGGTGCGTATGGACATGTGCGCGAGTGGTTAGTACCGATATGGAATCTATTGACTCACTGTAATGGGTGAGAGAATTTCCTATACGATTCTTAGATAATATATCCAAGGAATCTGCGGCCGCAGTCGGTGACGGATTTGGAAAGGGGTTTCCAAATTTAGAAGGTCACAAAGGTATATTATCCTGAATTAGAAAGTATAGCTATCGAGACAAATTTAGAGGTGCCGGTCAATTCACACACCCTAAGTCTTGATCGGGAATATTAGTCGATAGAAGGACCGTATGTACATGGCAATTATATGAGACGAGGTTCACAAATATCAATTCACCTGAAATTGGGCTTCATGGGCTTGTGGCTAGACATCGACCATGAAGTGTGGGTACTCCTGAATTAATAGAGGATTTAATTCTAGGAGTGGTCAATTAAAGGTTGTTTAATTGACCGGAACAATTTATTGTTCATAAATTAAATCACGAGGGATTCGTGGGCCTGCTGCCAGTTGATGGTGAACCCAGAGGGTCACACACAATACAATTGGACGGTGACTGTTATAAAAGGACATGAAAGGAATTAATTGATTTAAAGGTAATTAAATCAATTAAATGAATTAAAAGTATTTAATTCAAGTGGGAGATTAATTAATTGGCTAACTTAATTAATAATTGAGTTGCTAGTTAATTAAAAGAAATATTGATTTAATTGGACTGGGCATTTAATTAAAGTAGTTAATTAAATAAAGGATTGCAAGACATGGGCTTCTATTAATTAAAGCCCATAAGGAGTCTTGCAAACCTAGGTCAGAAGGAGCTTATAAATAGAGCACAACTAGAGCTCAAAACACAACACCTAAGAAAGAAAACCCTAGCCTCCTTTTGCCCTAGAAGCGCCGCCCTCCAAGCTAGAAACCCTAGCTGCCGCCGCCGCCACCTGCTGCCGTGGGCTCCTTGGTGCCGCCGCCGCCATCTCCCTGTTCCATTGTGTTAGATCTTGATCTGTCAAGAGATTCAACACAATCCTGCAATAACAAATCTCCTGAATCGAGTTCTGAGCCTAAGATCTTGAGGTGTTGCCAGAATCCAATTGGTGTGGACTATCCCTGGAGGTGAGACACTTGGATCACTCCTGTGAACCAGATCAGATTCAGAAACGAAGCCGGAGGTTTCCACCACCTTGCCTGTGGTGAGGTATATCGCAAAAACCCCCTTTGTTAATTCATTATGTGCGTTTTTGTTTATGCTTTTGTATACATAATGTGGAGACATCTTTTATGGGACCATTGGATGACTCGAAAAATTTTAAATTCAGCACTTTGTTGTCTGACAAATCGAGCCATATCCCAACAGTGGTATCAGAGCCAACTCCATTATTATTATACAAAAGCCTGAACATAATTGTGTTCACCGTATATGTTTAATTATATGTATGAGAACACGTGATAATTATGTTCTGTAAGTTGATTCATGTTTGTTATGACTAGATCTATCATTGAGTAAAACTGCTTTTCAAGATCTGTGACGTTTTTATAGTTTTTGAAAACTTCAGGACTTTTGAGGCAAAAATCGCATATTAGGGTTTTTGGGGCTGAAAATTCGAAATTTTTGAAATCTGAAAATTTGAAAATTCTGGACTATTCTTGCAATTCTGGTCGCACGGTTTTTGGGGTCATTTTGCAAATTCTGAAAACTTAGGGGCTGTTTTGCAATTACCGAAACTTGAAGGGTCAATTTGAAAAATCAAAAATTTTCAAAATTCAAAATTTTTTTTTCTGGAATCTGCCCAAATCTGCCCAGGAGTGTTTTTGTAACTTTTTAAAAGTTTTGGGGTCAAAGTGCAATTTTTGAAAATTGAGGGGTCGAAAATGCAATTTTCAAAAGTTGAAAAACAGATTCTGAAATTGAGCAGAAAATTAATTTTAGTTTACCCGGATATTTATTTTGTCATAATTAGTAGTGACTAAAAGGCAAGAATCATAGGAAGTTAGTTTTAAAAGGATGTTTTAAAATTAAGATAGAAGAAAGTAAAAGATGTTTACAAGTTTCTTGCTCTACGTGAACTGTTTACGTGGTTTTCGATCGAGACGAGCCTTGACCTTAGGGTAGATGTGATTGGTTTAATTTATTGCTTGATTTTTATTGGGCCTGCGAGCCTATTATTATTTTTGGGCCACTTTGAGCCTTTGTAATAGAATAGGGCTTTACTGCTTTCCTAGTTTAGGATGGAGGCCCATTTACAAGCAAGGTGGGAGCCCAAGAAGATAAGAAGGCCATGTATGCATGGTACAATGTGTAATAGCATAGGGCCTGTTTGAGAACCCTTTAGATTGACCAATTGGGCCAACATCATTGGCTCGATGATGGCCCACATAGGAGGCTCCCGATCGAAAACATATTGTGGTAGTATGCATGCTAGGCTTGTATGGCTTTTATTTATTTGTCGATTTATATTTAGCTGCGCGCTAGAATCTAGATCGTAATAAAAGATAAAGCATAACTGAATCGGTGAGATCTCGAGGAGAGTTAGCATAACTTTCAAAACCAGAAAACCCCCTCTCGAATTAAATATTAAGTCATATTGGATTAAAATAAAATGAAGTATTTATATAAATCCAAGCCTTCCATCAATAGGGACTAACGTATGTTGTCTACTTATCGATAGAGGTGATCCAGAGTCTAGCACCCCAGTCGAAGAAAGGGACAATACGTGAAATTCCTTGACTCCTGTTTTTTAACTAAACATGACAAGGGTGAGGACTGGTCGGGATGTGAGGATCGACCGATAACTAGTTACGGAGAACTCACGACCGGGCCCGTTGCTCATCACGATTGATGGGTTAGACTTAACGATTAGTAACACTTATGATGTAGCAGTGCTAGATAAGTGCGAAAGCCGAGGCAAAATAAGCTTGAAGGTTGTGGAGTAACACAATTGGTAAAAAGTATACCTACCTGGAGAATTGGTTGTATGGCCACGAGTCGTGGGTGCAATTAATTGCTGCTGGGACGTCAAGACCTACTAGGAATTAAAATTCCCGAGCAATCAAAGGGGTGATTGTTTCGATAAAATAGTGGGAGAACTTTTTCGAAAACAAGTCCAAATTCGATAATTATAAGTATTAGGCATAAGATCAGTTAGCTAAATGTTGTCTTCTCTCCAATTGTAGATATTAAGTACAATGTCTAAGAATCCATTATATGTTATCCTCGACGCAAACAAATTGAATGGCTCAAACTTTGTTGACTGGCTGAGAAATCTCAGAATCGTCCTCGACTCCGAGCGACGTAGCTATGTGCTCGACACACCCATGCCTGCTGCACCCGCAGCACGAGCTAGTGAGGAACAACGAACCGCCCATGCTAAAAGGGTTGATGATGATCTTCAGGTTCGATGTCTCATGCTAGCCTCGATGTCGAATGAACTGCAGAAACAGCAGGCTGCTATGCCGCTTGCTAGAGAGATACTTCTCCACCTCCAGCAGATGTTTGGAGAGAGGTCTCGTACCGAAAGGTTCGCGACCACTAAGGAGTTGTTTCATCTCAAGATGGCTGAGGGAAGCAGTGTCAAGGATCACTGTCTACGCTTCATCAACCTGGTTGAAAAACTGGGGCGATTGGAAGTAGACTTGCACGCTGATCTTAGCACTGACCTCCTCCTCCATACACTGCCCCGTTCTTTTGACCAGTTCGTGTTGAACTTCAACATGGAGGATAGAACCCTCGCTCTTCACGAACTGACCAATTTGTTGGTAACGGCAGAATCGACTCTCAAGAAAGAGAAGCCGGTGATGATTGCACACCAATCGAAGGCTGCAAAGCCCAAGAGAGGTAAGAAGAAGAAGAAAAGTGTTTCTTCGAAGGCAATCACCAAGGTGGTTGAAAAGAAGCGCAAGAGCCCAGAAGACGAATGTTTCCACTGCAAGAAAGCAGGGCACTGGAAAAGGAACTGCCCAGACTACCTAAAGATGAAATTGGTAGCCAAAGGTATTTTCTTGGTTGAAGTTAATATTTCTATTAACTGTGCATCGTGGGTGTTAGACACCGCGGCAGGTTCTCATATCTGCAATGATTTGCAGGTGATGGGAGCAGTAAGATACCTGAAGCCCGGGGATAGAATCCTGCGTTTTGGAAACGGAGCTAGGATCGCCGCTGAGGCTATTGGGGACGTCGAATTGGTTTTAGGAAATTTTACTTTGGTTTTAAGGGATTGTCTGTACGTACCAACGATAATTAAGAACATCATTTCTATACCAATGCTAGACATTGATGGTTTTAATTTTTCCATTGAAAATGGAGTTTTTAGCATATTTAAAGGTGGTTTAATGTATGCTTGTGGTACTTTGATAGATGGTCTTTATTCCCTAGAACCTGTTAAATCCGACGTCATGCACATTCAATCTAGGAAAAGAAAATATGATAATCAAACTCCACAACTTTGGCACGCTAGACTTGGACATATTTCCAAGAGTAGGATTCAAAAGCTGGTTTCCTCTAAGGCTCTTGAAATAAAGAACTTGGATGAACTCCCAACTTGCGAATCTTGTCTCAAAGGAAAGATGACCAAATCACCCTTCACAGGGAATCCCGAGCGAACCAAACAAACATTGGATTTAATCCATACTGACGTTTGTGGACCATTGAGTGTCAATGCGAGAGGAGGATTCTCTTACTTCGTAACATTCACCGACGATTTTAGTCGTTATGGATATGTGTATCTCATGAAACACAAATCCGAAACTTTTGAGAAATTCAAAGAGTTTCGAATGGAAGTTGAGAATCAACTTGGACATAGTATTAAAGCACTTCGTTCTGATAGAGGTGGAGAGTACTTAAGCCAAGAATTCCTTGATTATCTAAAAGAGAATGGAATTCTCGCCCAGCGAACCCCCCCTAGGACGCCCCAACTCAATGGAGTGTCCGAGCGGAGGAACCGAACTTTGTTAGACATGGTTCGTTCCATGATGAGCTTCGCTGACCTTCCCTTTTCGTTTTGGGGCTTGGCCCTATTAACTGCATCGAAGATACTAAACATAGTACCTTCGAAGTCAGTGCCGACAACACCGCACCAAGTATGGTATGGTAAGGCACCCGTGTATTCGTACTTACGAGTATGGGGATCTCCTGCGTATGTAATAAACAAGAAGGGAGATAAGCTAGATAGTAGATCTAGTTTGTGCAAATTTGTGGGGTATCCAAAGGAATCCATTGGATATCTGTTCTTCGATCCTAAAGAACGTAATACGTTCGTATCTAGGAACGCCCACTTCTTGGAAGAGGATTTCCTCTCCAACCGAAATGGGACAATCGTAGAACTTGATGAAGTCCAGGAATCGGACCCATCCTCACAAACAGTGGGAGCTGAACCAGAATTTACTGAACCTACTAGTACACCTACTCTTCGAAGGTCTAATCGAATTCGTAAGGAGCCAGAGAGATTTGGTTTCATTCACGAAAACGAAAGAGGTGATAATGATCCAAGGACCTATCAAGAAGCGATGTCAGACATAGACTCGGGTGCATGGCTCGAAGCCATGCAATCCGAAATGGATTCCATGCATTCCAGCAAGGTTTGGACCTTGGTCGATCCACCTGAGGGAACTATCCCTGTAGGATGCAAATGGATCTTCAAGCGTAAGCTTGGAATGAATGGAGAGGTTTTAACTCACAAAGCACGCTTAGTGGCGAAGGGGTATTCTCAAAGGCCTGGAATAGACTATGAGGAAACCTTCTCTCCCGTAGCGATGTCCAAATCCATTCGGATATTGCTTGCCATTGCCGCATGGCATGATTATGAGATATGGCAAATGGACGTAAAGACCGCCTTCCTCAATGAAGACATTGACAAGGAGATCTTTATGCAACAACCTGAAGGTTTTGCGTCCAAAGGAAGTGAACACAAATTATGTAAACTTCAAAGGTCGATATATGGCCTCAAACAGGCATCCGGAACCTGGAACATACGATTTGATGAGACAGTCAAGGCATTTGGCTTCATCAAAAATGTATATGAACCTTGTGTGTACAAGAAGAATAGTGGGAGCACAGTACAATTCATTGTTTTGTACGTCGATGACATTTTGTTGATCGGAGACGATATCAAGATGTTAGCGCAGACTAAAGCGTGGTTATCCGCGCAGTTCTCTATGAAAGATATGGGAGACGCATCTTACGTATTGGGAATACGTATCTATAGGGATAGATCGAAGAAGATGATTGGACTCTCTCAGTCTCAGTACATTAACACAATCTTGAAAAGATTCAAGATGGAAGAATCCAAGAGAGGATTGCTTCCAATGAGACATGGTATCTCTCTTTCTAAGTCTATGTGCCCTACGACTGACGAAGAAAAGATGAGAATGTCTCTCATACCTTATGCCTCTGCTATAGGGAGCATAATGTATGCGATGTTGTGTACTCGACCAGACATAGCACACGCTCTAAGTGTAACGAGCCGCTATCAGTCAAATCCAGGCGAAGAGCACTGGACTGCCGTAAAAGCAATCCTAAAGTACCTGCGAAGGACTAAGGATATGTTTTTGGTCTACGGTGGTAGTGGAGAACTGAAACTTAAAGGATTCACTGATGCAAGTTTCCAGTCTTATGTGGATGACTTCAAATCCAACTCTGGATACATATTCCGCATCAATGGTGGAGCAGTTAGTTGGAAGAGCTGTAAACAGTCTACCACTGCTGATTCAACCACAGAAGCAGAATATATTGCAGCATCAGATGCAGCAAAAGAAAGTGTATGGATGAAAAACTTCATCCAAGAACTGGATGTTGTTCCTAGCATTGCTGAACCTGTAGTCGTCTTCTGTGACAACAACGGGGCGATAGCTCAAGCGAAGGAGCCGAGATCACACCATCAATCCAAACACGTACAGAGGAAATACCACGTGATCAGGGAGATCATGGGTAGAGGAGACATGCACATGGAGTATGTCAAATCGGAAGACAACGTAGCTGACCCACTAACTAAGCCACTTTCACAAAAGGCGTTCGATAGTCATCTAGAGCAGATGGGACTTAGAACCATAGGTGAATGGCTTTAGGGCAAGTGGGAGATTGATAGGATAGTGCCCTGCAAGCCAGTTCTGTTAGCTTGTAATAGATCTATCCTGTATGAAACGATCTTTGATTTTATAATAATACGCATGTTTATTTATATATGTATAAAGATAAACAATGGCCAACTTCATCTTTCGCGAATACATTTAAGCGATTGGTTGAAACCCTTAGATTACATTTGACTATGGGACGATTCACTTCAGTACTGAGTGCAATCATGAAACAGTCTCAAAGGTCGTAATCTTAAATCTGTTCCAAGTCATAGATTCCGAACGAGACGGGGTATCGTAGGAATCGCCAAGACTTGTACAAGTATGCATGATTCACATGGAGTGAATTTGTAGTGTTTCATGAGCAAGGAATTTGAGTCCAGTGCATACGAGTAGGTGGTTCAATGGAGGATTGAACGCATCGAACAACCCGAACAGAGAAACCCATTGTGGAAGCGCATGACGCATATCGGTGATGGAATGTTTCTCAAGGAATATAATAGTGTACGATTTAGTCCTTTGACTTGAGGTACCAGGGCGAATTCGGTGCATGAAAGTGCGTACTTAGATCTAGGTATAGGCCACGTAGCTTGGTCATAACATGCCTAGGTTGGATGCGTATGGACATGTGCGCGAGTGGTTAGTACCGATATGGAATCTATTGACTCACTGTAATGGGTGAGAGAATTTCCTATACGATTCTTAGATAATATATCCAAGGAATCTGCGGCCGCAGTCGGTGACGGATTTGGAAAAGGGTTTCCAAATTTAGAAGGTCACAAAGGTATATTATCCTGAATTAGAAAGTATAGCTATCGAGACAAATTTAGAGGTGCCGGTCAATTCACACACCCTAAGTCTTGATCGGAAATATTAGTCGATAGAAGGACCGTATGTACATGGCAATTATATGAGACGAGGTTCACAAATATCAATTCACCTGAAATTGGGCTTCATGGGCTTGTGGCTAGACATCGACCATGAAGTGTGGGTACTCCTGAATTAATAGAGGATTTAATCCTAGGAGTGGTCAATTAAAGGTTGTTTAATTGACCGGAACAATTTATTGTTCATAAATTAAATCACGAGGGATTCGTGGGCCTGCTGCCAGTTGATGGTGAACCCAGAGGGTCACACACAATACAATTGGACGGTGACTGTTATAAAAGGACATGAAAGGAATTAATTGATTTAAAGGTAATTAAATCAATTAAATGAATTAAAAGTATTTAATTCAAGTGGGAGATTAATTAATTGGCTAACTTAATTAATAATTGAGTTGCTAGTTAATTAAAAGAAATATTGATTTAATTGGACTGGGCATTTAATTAAAGTAGTTAATTAAATAAAGGATTGCAAGACATGGGCTTCTATTAATTAAAGCCCATAAGGAGTATTGCAAACCTAGGTCAGAAGGAGCTTATAAATAGAGCACAACTAGAGCTCAAAACACAACACCTAAGAAAGAAAACCCTAGCCTCCTTTTGCCCTAGAAGCGCCGCCCTCCAAGCTAGAAACCCTAGCTGCCGCCGCCGCCACCTGCTGCCGTGGGCTCCTTGGTGCCGCCGCCGCCATCTCCCTGTTCCATTGTGTTAGATCTTGATCTGTCAAGAGATTCAACACAATCCTGCAATAACAAATCTCCTGAATCGAGTTCTGAGCCTAAGATCTTGAGGTGTTGCCAGAATCCAATTGGTGTGGACTATCCCTGGAGGTGAGACACTTGGATCACTCCTGTGAACCAGATCAGATTCAGAAACGAAGCCGGAGGTTTCCACCACCTTGCCTGTGGTGAGGTATATCGCAAAAACCCCCTTTGTTAATTCATTATGTGCGTTTTTGTTTATGCTTTTGTATGCATAATGTGGAGACATCTTTTATGGGACCATTGGATGACTCGAAAAATTTTAAATTCAGCACTTTGTTGTCTGACAAATCGAGCCATATCCCAACATTATTACGATCTAGATTCTAGCGCGCATCTCATACAAGCTAAATATAAATCGACAAAATAAATAAAAGCCATACATATCTAGCATGCATACTACCACAATATGTTTTCGATCGGGAGCCTCCTATGTGGGCCATCATCGAGCCAATGATGTTGGCCCTATTGGTCAATCTAAAGGGTTTGCAAATGGGCCTATGCTATTACACAATGTACCACGCATACATGGCCTTCATGTCTTCTTGGGTTCCCACCTTGCTTGTAAACGGGCCTCCATCCTAAACTAGGAAAGCAGTAAAGCCCTATTCTATTACAAAGGCTCAAAATGGCCCAAAAACATAATAGGCTCGCAGGCCCAATAAAAACCAAACAATAAATTAAACCAATCACATCTAACCTAAGGTCAAGGCTCGGCTCGATCGAAAACCACGTAAACAATTCACATAGAGCAAGAAACAAGCAAACATCCTTTACCTATTTCTTTCTTAATTTTAAAACTACCTTTTAAAACTAACTCCTATGATTCTTACCTTTTAGTCACTACTAATTATGACAAAATGAATATTCGGGTAAACAAAAATAAATTTTCTGCTCAAATTCAGATTCTGTTTTTCAACTTTTGAAAATTGCATTTTCGCCCCTCAACTTTTGAAAATTGCACTTTGACCCCAAAACTTTTAAAAAGTTACAAAAACACCCCTGGGCAGATTTGGGCAGCTACCAGAAAATAATATTTTGAATTCTGAAAATTTTTTATTTTTCCCTGAATTTTTGGTAATTGCAAAACAGTCCCTAAACTTTCGGAAATTACAAAACGACCCCAAAATGCGTGCGACCAGATTTGCAAAAATAGTCCATGATTTTGAAATTTCCAGATTTCAAAAATTCAAATTTTTCAGCCCACAAAAACCCTAATCTCGATTTTTAGCATAAAAGTCCTGAAGTTTTCAAAAACTATAAAAACGGCACAGATCTAAAATAGCAGTTTTACCCAATCATAGATCCAGTCATAACAAGTAAGAATCAACTTACAGAACATAATTATCACATGTTTACATATACATAATTAAACATATATGGTGAAAACACATTATGTTCAGGCTTTTCGTATAATAATGATGGAGTTGGCTCTGATACCACTGTTGGGATAGTGGTTGGGATGCCTCGATTGTCAGAACAACGACAGTGCGGAATTTAAAATTTTTCGAAGCACCCAAGGTCCCATATTAATTCTCCATATTAATTATAGGTAAGCAAGAACGAAAAACACACATAGAAATTTAACAAGGGTGTTTTGCGATATACCTCACCACAGGCAAGGTGGTGGCAACCTTCGATTCTGATTCTGCAACTGGATCTGGATCTGGTTCACAGAAGTGATCCAAGCGTCTCACCTCCAAAGTAAGTCCACACCAATTGAATTCTGGTAACGCCTCAAGATCTTAGGCTCATAACTGGATTCAGGAGGTTTGTCGAAGCAGGATTGTGTAGATTCTCTTGACAGGTCAAGATCTATCACAGAGGAACAAGAGGAGATGATCGGCGGCACAAGAGCAGCCCACGGCAGCAGGGTGGCGGCGTCTCTTGGTGGCGGCGGCGGCTAGGTTGAGAGGAGAGCTAGGGTTTTTCTTTCTTAGGGTGTTTGCTTTTAAGCTCAAGTAGAACCCCTTTTATAGACTCCCTCAACCTAGGTTTTGCAAGACTACTTATGGGCTTTTAATTAAAAGCCCATGTCTTGCAAGCCCTTTTCATTTAATTAATTACTTAATTAAATGCCCAGTCCAATTAAATTATTATTTCTTTTACATAATTAATTAGCAACTCAATTAAGTATTTAATTAATTAAGTTAGCCAATTAATTAATCTCCCACTTGAATTAAATTCTTTTAATTCATTTAATTGATTTAATTACCTTTAAATCAATTAATTCCTTTTGTATCCTTTTCCAACAGTCACCGTCCAATTGTATTGTGTGTGACCCTCTGGGTTCACCATCAATTGGCAGCAGGCCCACGAATTCCTCGTGATTTAATTTATGAACAATAAATTGCTCCGGTCAATTAAACAACATTTAATTGACCACTCCTAGAATCAATTCCTCTATTAACTCAGGAGTACCTACACTTCATGGTCGATGTCTAGTCACAAGCCCATGAAGCCCAACTTCAGGTGAATTGATACTTGTGAACCTCGTCTCATATAATTACCATGTACATACGGTCCTTCTATCGACTAATATTCTCGATCAAGACTTAGGGTGTGTGAATTGATCGGCATCTCTAAATTTGTCTCGATAACTATACTTTCTAATTCAGGATAATATTCCAGTGTGACTGCTAAATTTGGAAACCCCTTTCCAAATCCGTCACCGACCACGGCCGTGGATTCCTCGGATATATTATCTAAGAATCGTATAGGAAATTCTCTCACCCATTACAGTGAGTCAATAGATTCAATATTGGTACTAACCACTCGCGTACATGTCCATACGCACCCAACCTAGGCATGTTATGACCAAGCTACGTGGCCTATACCTAGATCTAAGCACGCACTTTCATGCACCGAATTCGCCCTAGTACCTCAAGTCAAATGACTAAATGGTACACTATTATAATCCTTGAGAAACATCCCATCACCGATATGCGTCATGCGCTTCCACAATGGGTTTCTCTGTTCGGGTCGTTCGATGCATTCAATCCTCCATTGAACCACCTACTCATATGCACTGGACTCAAATGCCTTGCTCATGAAACGCTACAAATTCACTCCATGTGAATCATGCATACTTGTACAAGTCATGGCGATTCCTACGATACCCCGTCTCGTTCGGAATCTATGACTTGGAACAGTTTTAAGATTACGACCTTTGAGACTGTTTCATGATTGCACTCAATACTGAAGTGAATTGTCCCATAGTCAAATGTAATCTAAGGGTTTCAACCAATCGCTTAAATGTATTCGCGAGAGATGAAGTTGGCCATTGTTTATCCTTATACTCATATAAATAAACGCGCGTATTATTATAAAATCAAAAGATTGTTTCTTACAGAATAGACCTATTACAAGCTAATTGAACTGGCTTGCTGGGCACTATTCTATCAGATCATCATTGTATTACACACACAAGAAGAGGGCTTACGCCTACATACTTTGTAAACAGAGTAATTGTAATATCTTTACTCTAATAAAATAGCTTTTGCTCTCCATTAATTCTACGTTATTATTATTGTTCTTACTCTACTTTTTCTTGTATTGCGCCATCCTGAGTAACTTAATCTGCCCTCAAATCTATTCCGATAATATTGATTGAACCTAACCAAAATCGGTTATATCAGTTGGCGCCCACCGAGGGACAAGGTTAATTACTCGATCGAATATGGTCAATCCAAGGGAAGATACACGAACTACAGGGAGATCCTTCTTCCCATCATGCACGAGTTGATCCCAAGCTCTAATCTCCGAATAGAGAAGTCAAGGGCTTAATTTAGCTCAATTTTTTGATTGGAGATTATACATCCCTTTGAGAATCAATTTATGAGATTGGAAGGATTAATTTTCGATTTTAATCGATTGGAAAGTTGGAATTGTATTTTTTAGTTTACCCACATGGAAATCCCTGTTCGTCGAATAGATTTGATTGATGAATTTGGGAGTTTAATTTTTGGGCTTCACTTCGGGCTTATGCGATCTTGGACTACGTTTGTCAATTAATTCTACTGGCTGCTTGATTCTGCCTTTATTTCCAATGATTCAATTTGTAAGAATTACTTCATGCTGCCTGCCTGGGTTGAGATCAGGGAGTCTCACAAATTACTTGAGATTAATCTGTCTGCTTCGTATTTGCTTTAATTTGAGCTAGTTATAGTGGAGTTCTCATGAATTAATTGAATTGAGATTAAAGAGTAGAATCTATTGATATAACTCTGTGATCGGAATCCGACAAGGACTTTTGTTTGTCCTAATAGTCGAAGTTAACAAGAGCAAAATCTATTGATATAACTTTGTGATCGAAATCAGGCGAGAACTTTTGTTCGTCCTGAGGATCGAGCTCGAAATTAATAAGAGTAAAATATGTTGATATAACTCTGTGATCGAAATCAGGCAAGAACTTTTGTTCGTCCTGAGGATAGAAAATAAAGAGTTGAGTAAAATCGATTCGCTCGGTAAACACTCTTCTATCTCCAGAAAACGACTTTCTGGTTAAATCCAATAATTGGTAAACAATCTAAGTCAAAAAGAATTGAGTAAAATCGACCTATTCGATAAACACTCTTCTATCTCCAGATCATCATTGTATTACACACACAAGAAGAGGGCTTACGCCTACATACTTTGTAAAAAGAGTAATTGTAATATCTTTACTCTAATAAAATAGCTTTTGCTCTCCATTAATTCTACGTTATTATTGTTGTTCTTACTCTACTTTTTCTTGTATTGCACCATCCTGAGTAACTTAATCTGCCCTCAAATCTATTCCGATAATATTGATTGAACCTAACCAAAATTGGTTAAATCAAACATCAACTTACAATAGAACCCAAAGGAACAATCCAAAACTTTGAAAATGAGATGAACTTTTAATTTTGTTGTCTTGTTTTGAATGTATGTATCTTTGAGGGATACTTGAGATTTATATTTTTGACATTGATCTTAAGACATTTTGATTATTTGCATGAAACAAAAATAATTATATTGATAAAGAATGAAATTTTTTTTGAATTATAATTGTATTTTAGATAATCTAAATATATATATATATATATATATATATATATATATATATATATATATATATATATATATATATATATATATATATATATATATATATATATTACATAATAATAAGTCACACCGGTTATACAGATCGAACTAGTGGTCGACCCGATCTAATCGATCGAACCAGTAACCAGTAGAGTTTTCGGTTCAATGACCGGGTCCGATTTTAAAAACACTGCTTACAACGTCGCGTTTATTTTGTTCTCTTGGCAAAGTTGACCACCAACTTGATTAAATTTAAAAAAATTATAATAAATAATTTAATTAATATATTTCGTTAGTAAGCTGATAATATCATATTATGTCATATATATTAATATTTAATACACAAAAAATATAAATAATTTAATATGATAAGTCACTTAAAAAATTAAAAAATCTAACAAAATACTATAGTAAATTGAGCAAAATAAATGAGATGAAGGAAGTACAAAACTAGATCCCATTAGACCATTCGACCATAAAAGTATATGAATGTTCATAAATTACACTTACCTCCATGAAGAATGAAGAGCGTATTAACAGTCGGGCAAAAGAAAGTGAGATGCACACTTTTGTACGAAGCCACGTTGATAAATTTGATATAATAAATTATACTATTAATAGGGCTGTCAATGGGTCGGACTCGGACTGGATCAGGGCAAATCCGGATCCGAGTCAGATTTCCATTTCTTTTATCCGGATCCGGATCCGGATCCGTTCCGATCTGGAATATTAGCAACCGGATCTGAATCCGACGGATATCCCCGATCCAGATAAATTATCCGGATTTATTTAGCAAGCTAATTTTTTTTTCCGTATTCCTCCAAAATACTTGCAGATTCCACCATCATGAATTAAAAATGTAAAATTTTACTTACTTCATCGAAACTATTGCCTAAAAATTGTAGAAGATGGAATATGATGGACAAATATAAACGATAAAAATTAGAACAAAAGAATAAACAAAAATATAAGTAAAAAAGATATAAACTGGGACAAAGAAGAAGAAAACTCAATATTGTGAAATGGAAGAGAAGATAAAAATTGAAGGATGAATTGTTATGGTTTGAATTTTCTTATTAAATAGTATAAATTAATATGTTGTAGACCCAATTAGTTATCTGGTCAGTCCACCAACATCTCTCATGCATTTTTTTTTAAAATTATTTTTAATATAGTAAAAGATTTTAGTGGAACATATATAGTTTTATTTTTATTTTTATTTAAATACATAATATATAAACAACATATAGTAATATATATCGGATACGGATATGTAACGGATCGGATCAGCCTAGATCCATATTCGCTCCATATAATTCGGATTACAGATCTTCTTAATCGGATCAGGTCCATCGAATCACTAATAGGACAATTATCCTAATAAATCGGACCGGATTCGGATCGGATCCGGATTGAAATCCGCCCAATTGACAGCCCTAACTATTAACATGTGTAGGTTCGAATCCATGTTTGAAGATGTATCCACTTAATGTGTCAAACCCGTCTTGAAAGGGATTAAATCCTTGGGAAACAAAAATAAAGAAAATTAACATGTGTTTATATAGTATTTGAAGCATGGCTACTAATTTATGCATCTTTTAGGCCGATTTGTGTAATCTTGAATAATTATTGTTTACGGGTTGGAAGATTAAGATGAATGTAATTGTTAATTAATTGACTTATTTAAAACAAATGTTATGATTATTTACCAAATTAGTAATGACAAAAAATGGTTATGAAGTAATTAATTGACATCTTTGGTGCCATTGTTGCAACTACATTCTAAAAACAATATCCGAGGCCAAAATGTTCATAAGCAAATTTTCCTTGACCCATTTATTATGATTCACCTATAATGAGTACAAAAATTCCATATTTAGTAATCCTTTCATTTTAAAATACAGGTTATTTTAATAAAAAGAAATATTTCAAAATACATGTTGTTTTAGAATTACAAGGGAGATTTAAATTCTCTTTTGATATTTTTACCATTTTTTAATTTTCGAAGATAGTTTTGCAAGTTAAGACTTTTAATCTCTTAAAATTTAGATAATGGATAGTTTTTTTAATCTCTTAAATTACATATAATTTGAAATGAGGGAGTATTTATTTATGATTCACCTATAATTAGTCATTATTGTTGGGATTATATTAGTGACATTATTGAAAGGATAGTGTTCTGCTTCCCAATATATTTAGCTTGTATTAGGACTATCGTAATCTTTCTCTAGTATAAATGAATTAATACTCTTGTTTATAATATGTAAATCAAACAATGGCCAACTTCATCTCTCGCGAATCACTTAAGCGATTGGATGAAATTCTTCGATCAAAATAGACTATGAGACGATTCACTTCAGTATGAGTGCAATGATGAAATAGTCTCTAAGATCGTGATTTTAAAACAACAACTTTTTTCTGATTGCTTTATTTGATTAAAGTCAATGGGCCTGTTTGTTTTGTGTTTTCCAAAAAAATTTCGTGTTTGGGAAATGCCAAACAAACATGTTTTCTATTTTCGGAAATTAATTTTTCATCTTTCAATTTTCTCAGACTACTCTTTCAAAACTCAAACAAACAACAATTTTCTTATCTCTAAAAAAAACTATACAAACTCTATTCTGATTTGACTTAAAGTAACATATCTCTTACACAATTTATCTCTCAACAAACATGATTTGACATAAAGTCTTACACATCTTACACCTAGAACCCAACTCTTCCGAAAAAAAACATATACCTACTTTATTTCTCAAATCACTCTTTCAAAACTCAAACAAACAACATTACGTAAATCGAGATTATTTCACAAACCTCCACTACTCTCCCAAACTTCTCTCCCAAACACCAAACAAACAGGCCCAACAACTTTAATTAAATCTAATCCAAAATAAAATAACAAGACAAAATTTCGAATCAAAATATTTTTCTTTAACTCTAAGTTAAACGTACGTTCTAAAACATGCATAGTAAAAGTACTAGCCATACATAAATCAAACACATGGTTTAAAACACAGAATTTGCAAATTCATATATATATATATGTTCTAAAACATGCATAGTAAAAGTACTAGCCATACATAAATCAAACACATGGTTTAAAACACAGAATTTGCAAATTCATATATATATATGAATTTGCAAATTCTATGTTTTAAACCATGTGTTTGATTTATGTATGGCTAGTACTTTTACTATGCATGTTTTAGAACATATATATATATATATATATATACAAAGTCAGATTTGGTTCTGATACCACTGTTGGGATTCAATAAGATAAACAATCTTTCAGGCAGCGAAAATTAAGTTTTTTTTTAAGTACCTCTGTGAATCTTGTCAGGATACAATCTGGATGTATGTATATGAATAAATAAAACGAAGACATAACTTTGTTACAAAGTTATACATGTCTCCTTGCAAATTCAAACTTTAGTAGATGTGTTTCTCCTTTTCGTTTGCACCTTTGATCCCAAGTTCGTATAGCTCCCCACGTGTTGCGCATCTACGGGTTGATACACCACAATATCATGAAAACCTTAATATTCCTATCAGCTAGAACATAGAAATTATTAAGATCTAAAATTAGAGAATAATTTGGGAGCAAAAATCAATAATCAAAAACTCCTCTAAAGAGAGAGAGTGTTCGGCCCAATATGTTAGAGAGGGGGAGAGAGAATATTTTTTTTCAAGACTGGTTATTCTTGTGTGTTTTATATTCTATTACTTATCTCTTGTGTCTCTAAGATATGATATATATTGTCATATATATAGATATCTTATATCTCCTACTCCTACTAGGACTAGGACTAGGAGTTCAAGTCTTCTCTCTTCTCCTGCATAGGTTATGGCTTTTTAATTGGAAGATTAAATCTTCTAATTAATTAATGACCCATTCCTATTTAATTAATTGAGCCTTTATTTAATTTCTCAATAAAATGGCCCAGATAATTAATTACTCTCTCATTTAATTAAATTAGACTCTAAGTCCATTTAATTATATATTCCTATAATTAATTAAATCAAATTTAATTAATTAACTTACAAGTTAAATTTTAATTTAATTTATAATCTCGATTTCAATCGGATCTCGTCTGCTCCAAGTAGGTCGACCCAGTCGATCTAGTTGTTCTTTGTTATCTTGCTTTCGCTTCATGTGTATTGTGTATGCCTCCGTAGGTTCACCACATAATTAGTCGTGGGTTAAAATTAAATATTTATTTAATTACTCGAGTATTAAATACTCTAAATCAATCGAACACTCTGTTTACTGATCATTCCAAAATTAGCACCCCTGCCAATTTGGAAATTTTCCCACACTCCACGGTCGATGTCTGGCCACAAGCCCATGGAGCCCAATCACTGGTGATTTAATTCAGTGAACATTTTAAACATTTACAACTTTCATATACTACATGATCTCTCCATCATTCGATCTTTCAGTCGAAACTTAAGGGTATGGACTTTTCATCAGTTCCCCTTCTTCGTCTTGACGTTCCGCACTCTGAACTTGAAATAATTCTCTTTGACTTAATCTTTACGAGCTACATTCATAAAGTCGTCAGATACCTCAGCCGAGGGTTTTACCAAAATTAATTTCTCACAGAAATCCATAGGAGAATTTTTCAACCTATCAAGTCGGGTTAATGGATCCTTTGTTGATGATATGAATCTGCATAGGAGTTCCATTATACCCAATGTGAGTCCTCAGAGACCTTCTGGTAGTCTCTAGTCGGTTGGAACTCACATCAAAGTATAGACGTTCTCGCACCAGATACCTATCATCTCAAGTATTAGGGATCGTTCCTCGTATACTATTGTAAATAAGAATAACTTCAACCTCGATATGCGATTACCGCTTCCATGGTGAGTTATTTCCTAATTGGGGTATTCCATACACTTGCCATCTCAGCAAGTCACCCACTTATGTGTATCGACAATCCCAGTCACGCTCATGGACCCTAGCGTCCTCCAGTTCATCAGAGTATACACATCAGCGAGAGTCTAACCCAATCCAACGATGTCCTATCTCGATGGGATTCTACGACTCTTGAATATGTTCTAAATCACGGTCTTAGAGATCATTCCACGGGTTGTCCCATAGCCCTGTGATCTAAGGACTTCTATCCTTATGCATAGATAATTATTACATAAGATAAAGTAGACCATATATAATAAAATGCATTTATTAATCTAAATTGAATTATTTATGTTGGTCCCAAGTGGTCAGATGAGGTCTAGAGGGGGGTGAATAGACCTCTGAAAATTTTTAGACTTAAAACTTTTCAATCGTCTGTCAGCAGACTAAGCTTATAGAGAACAGTAAGCTGACTAAGCTGATCTTGAACAAATCTTGAACAACAGAGTGACTACTCTTCTTATAGTTACTTAGCTGATTTCAGCAAAAACAGTTTTACAAAGTATACTTGCAACGGATAATTTGTAAGTGTTTTTTACAAGTAGACTAAGTCTTTTAAAGATTTTATCCCCAGTTTAAAAACTCCTTTTAAAATCTTTAAAGTAATTCAAAGTGTTTACTTATGCAATTTTGAAATATGCAAGAAAACTTAATGCAAAAATAACACAAAGAATTTTTATAGTGGTTATATGGATAAAAATCCTTTAGTCCACTCTTCCAGATCACTTAGATTCTGGGTTATACTATAAACACTAAGTTTACAATATTTCTCAACTTACACCAAAACAACAAATGAAAAGGCTGTAAGCTCACAATAGGAAATCACTCAGAAAACCTATCCTCTGAAGTTAGATCACTCACAAAGATGGATCTGAACTCCGCACAACTCTCAACAAATACAAATTCACTCAGAAAATGATTTCTTTTTTGCTTCAACTTGGTTTCTGTCAACAGATGACTTCACCAGACGAGTGAGCTATTCTTGAGCTTCTTGAACTGGTCAAAATTCTTCTAAGGGACCTAAGCTTTCCTTACTTAGCTGATTTTGACGTTTTGGAAATCATCAAAACTCTCCCTTATCTTCTTATCTTCATTGCACTTCATCTTCATCTTCATCCAACAATTTCCCCCTTTTTGATGATGACAAAAATTCAGCTAAGTACTTGTACCTAAACTAAAGTTTTGATCCTCAAAAATTTCTGATATAGAAATGATTTATTGGATTTAAACTTGAACTTTTTATAGATTTAGAAAGGATTACAAATTACAAGTTCAACAGATGAGATGTGAAAAAAAAATTTACAAGGATTTTAAGCCTAAGTAATCTAGACTAAACTAGTCTTCTGGTTTATCTTCTTGCTTGTCCTCTTCATCTTCTTCAGGTTTGGAAGTTTCAGCTTCTAAATCCTTGAAGAATCTTTGTCTTAACAGCTCCATCTTTTTATGCTTTACATCAGGATTAAGCTGTTCTTCAGCTGAGTCCTTAGCAGCAGCAATTTCTTTATCAGTCTTTGCTGTTTCCTTAGGACTTCCTTCAACTTCATCAGCTTCCTCTTCTTCTTCTGCAATTGACTGATCTACTGTTCTGCTTGTGCCTTCATTTTCTTCATCAGCATTTTCATCCTTGGCAGATCCATCCAGTATTTCAGTTCATTCTAATTCAGCAGTCTTTGAGAAATCTTCCTCTTCACAAGGTACCCTATCTTCCCCCTTTTTGTCATCATCAGCAGGTTGATTGGATATTGTGGTAAGACTGGTTTGATTTGAAGTGTATCACAGAGAAGTCTGATGTTCTCTTCCATTGCATTAAGTTGAGCTTGTTGTCTGAGTTGATTGACCTCAAAAGCATCCATTCTGTTAAGGACAACTTCCCCTTGGTCACCTAGCTGAATCTGAGTTGCTAGTATCATATCAGCAGATGCCTTGAAGTCCTTCATCATATTTTCTAAGGTTTCATCCTCAGCTTGTATGGCCATTTCAACCGTTTCAGTAATCTGTCTCCAACCAGCAGCAGTGCTCTGAGTCCTTGCTCTAATTACATCCATATCTTGTCTGATAGTTTCAACATTATGAGCAGTGTCTTCTATCAGCGAAGTAGGAACAGGAGCAGCTCTTTGGGTTGGTTGACTTAAAGCAGCCAACAGATTTGTAGTTAACTTCTCTTATAATTCCTTCATTGACTTTGAAATCATCTGTTGAATTGAGTCCAACAAAGATGGCTGTAAGCTAACATCAGTTGGAAAAGGTGGTAAGGCAAGGGTTGCTGATTTTGTGATCTGATCTGCTGAACCAGGAGTGGTCGCTTTTTCCTTGGTCTCATCAGCTTGACTAGGAGTGCTTTCCTTCTCCTTAGTCTAATCAGCTGGTTCATAAATACCTTCCTTTTCCTTGTTCTGATCAGCAGGTTCAGAAGTACCTTCTTTTTCCTTGTTCTGATCAGCAGGATCAGAAGTACCTTCTTTTTCCTTGTTCTGATCACCAGGTGGTGCCTGGACCTTCTTAACATTTGCAATAGTACGCATTTTACCAGCATCATCCAAAGTAGACCTATGAGTGATCCATGTCAGATTATCAATTGGAACGAACGGGGAGATTGGATCCTCATGCAGCTCTTCATATGGTCTAATGGTAGGTCCATAGACAATCTGTTTCAGACTTGGAAGAGGGATCATAGAGCTTGGCTATCCCTTCATCTTCCTAGTTCTTTTGGCCCAAGTTTCCATTGTTTGGGAAACTGCCAGCTTGATTGCACGTTCCTTGAGATCTTCATTATCAGCATACTCCTCTGGAACGGAATCATACAATTTCTTTGCTTCAACCATTGCTATATGACTGATCCTCAGTCTCAGCTTATCCAAGAAGAACTCTGAGTCCAAAGCTTGTGTCAGAGAACTTGTCTCAAGCTATTTCATAACCCAGGCTTCTTCATCAGCAAAAGCCTTCTAGCTTGCAATTTGATCCTTACACTTTGTAAGACGATATTCCCTCCATCTGTTATATCGAACCTTTTCTTTGTTGAACATCGTCAGACGAGTAATCTTTTCATTTTCAGCATCCAACCGTGCAATAAACTCATCAAATACAGCAGGGTCATCTCTGACAATCTCCAATGCCAGTTTTAACTCTGCTCTTCTCTTTGGTTGCACTGCAGGTGTGGGCATGACTTGTTTAGGCTTGCTTGGATCTCTTTGTGCTTCAATCACAATGCCACCAGCTTGCCTTGGACCATGAGAGTCCTTAGCACTTGCTTCTATGGCAGCAGCCAACTCTGCTGCTTCAATGGCATCTCTTTGTTCTTGAGTCATCTTACTGGCTTCTTCTTCCAGTCTTTTGAGCTCAAGGGCCTTTAGGCGATCTTCTTCAGCCTTTTCTGCGGCCTTCCTTTGTCTCTCAGCCTCATCTAATTTCTTCTTTTCAGCCACAGAGAGATAAGGAACAACAACTTTGCCAGTCCTTAGCTTCTTAGCTTCAGGACTTTCCACAATCTGCAGTGGAATGGCATCAACAGGAGCAGGATGCAGAAGGAGTGCATCTCCTTCATTTGTTGTGCCAGTCTGCTGTTCTTCTCTAACATCAGCAGATAATCCACCAGATGAGTCTCCAGCAAGCTTATCAGCAGGCTCTTCAATAATGATTGGAGTCTCTGCTGTTGCTGGTATCTCTCTTACCTTTTCAGGTGACTCTTCAGAGAATGTAACCTTCCTGTTTGCCTTTAACTTGGTAATTCTTCCTGAAGGTTTAGTTGTAGGAGGTCCTTTCACAGAACTTCTTGTCCTCATTCTTTTTGTAATTTGAGGAACAGCTTCATCTGATTCTGTTCTTTCTGGAGATGATCCAGTCTCCATCTTTTCAAGTTCTTCAGTAAAGTCATCGATTACCTTGTCAAGAATTACAATCTCAGGCCGAGCTGATCCAGCTTTAACAGTGGTGCTCACTGTTTGATCATCAGACCCACTGGTCTGACCAGTCTTCTTGCTTTTCTTGGCAGGGGCCTTTCTTTTAGAAGGACCTTCACTTCTAACAGGCTCATACAACTTAAATTCTTTGGCAGGGTGGGTAGGCTTTCCACTTCCCAGTTGACATCTCAAACTTAAAGACAGATGACTGAGCAGAATGGCATATTTGACCTTCTTATCACTCAGCAGAACAAATACATGAGCAGCCCAGTTAATTTTCAAACCATAGTAGATGCAAATCATTGTATAATACCTCTTCCTGGGTAATCCATCCAAAGAACTAGTGCTGCAGTCCAACACCTTCGCAATTATGTCAGCAAACCTCTGATACTCATCCTTCAGCTGAGTCTTCATCAGAGTCCCTGACATTTATTCTCCCTCCTTAACACAAACTAGCCAAAACTCCTCCTCTTTCTCAGACCCTAGGTATGTTACATCTCCTCCTTCGTTTTTCAGCCCATAAACTTCACTTAATACTGCAGCAGATATACAAATTTTCTTTCCCCCAATTTTAGCAATCATATTAGTCTTATCATCGTTGAATTTCCTGGTTCTGTAGAAGTCAGCAACGTCGTCCAGATACACACGATCCTCATGAGCTTCCAGAACGCGTACCAGCGATGATTCCTTGATTTTCTCCATTATTTCCCTCATTAAATCAGTGCCAGAGGAGTAGAATTTGTCAGAGCTTAGAAATCTTCCTTCAACAATAGTCATTTTCGTGATTAAGTGATGTAAATCTGTAAGAAATTGAGAGCTAAAGAAACAGAGAGCTTAGAGAGTTAGAGAATTTAGGAATTTTGTGTGCGTAGGTCGACTAATCTGTTCAGATCGGATTTTATACGTTTTTTTGGTTTTGGTTATCGTGATAAATGTGAACCGTAGGATTGATCTGACAGTTTTTAAATCGTGTGAGTGAGAATTGCGGATTTCAAATTCATTAAATTAATGTCAGATGAGCGGGAAACTTAATCGGTAATTATCTGTTACTTATAAAAGCGTGTGTCTAAAAATACGATTTATAACCATGCTTATATAATGTATCAGATGAGTAGAGTTTACTTATCTGACAGACGAGTGATCTGTTATCTGATATTACTAGAGAAAGCCAATAGCTAGTAATCTTCCTCTGCTGTTTGTCAATCCAGCAAGATAATTTGATCTTCAATCTTCAAGAATTAAGAACATATCTTCTGATAACATAACTTCAACTAACTGTCATTAACAAATTTCATCCTTTAATCAGAAGTACCGCTAGTCTAACACGTTCCCCCTTACTTTAAGAATTCATAAGTTAACTAGTCTGTTGAGAGTTAATCCTTGAGTATAATAACGGATTACTATGCTGATAAACCTCAATCTTCTGATAGGTTCCCCCTCAGCTTATGCATCCAAATTCAGTAGTCCTAGTTCAGCTCTTAGAGTTGAAAGCCTTACTTCACTTAGAGGTTTGGTGGAAATGTCAGCTATCTGATTGTCTGTATGAACATGCTCAATCATAACATTCCCTTTTTCAACATGTTTAGTCCTTGAATGACTTGTAGTATTCTGAGTAAGAGATATTGCACTTGTATTGTCACAGTAGATTGGAATTCCACTGATCTTGATATTGTAATCTTCTAGTTGATGCTTCAACCATAGTATCTGTGCACAGCAAGCTCCAGCAGCTATATACTCAGCTTCAGCAGTAGATATTGACACTGAAGTCTGTTTCTTACTCATCCATGAGATCAGACGACTACCCAAAAATTGACAAGCACCTGTTGTGCTCTTCCTATCAATTTTGCAGCCAGCAAGGTCTGAATCTGAATATCCAATAAGCTCAAATCCAGATTCTCTAGGATACCACAATCCCAATTCTTGAGTGCCCTTAATATATTTCAGTATTCTCTTGGCAGCTAAGAGATGAGATTCCTTAGGATTTGATTGATATCTTGCACAAACCCCAACAGAGTACATGATATCAGGTCTGCTAGCTGTTAAGTATAACAGTGACCCAATAATGCCTCTGTATTTGGTTATGTCCATGATTTGCCATCTTCATCTTTATCCAAACGAAGACTAGTAGACATTGGAATAGTAGCAGTGGAGCTAGTTTCCATACCAAATTTCTTAAACAGATCTCTTGTGTATTTTGCTTGGTTGATGAATATTCCATCAGGCAACTGTCTAACTTGCAAACCAAGAAAATAATTGAGTTCACCCATCATGCTCATTTCAAATTTTTTCTGCATCAGCTTGGAGAACTTATCACACATCTGTTGGTTAGTTGAACCAAAAATAATATCGTCTACATATATTTGCACAAGTAATATATGATTCTCCCATTCAATTGTGAACAAGGTCTTGTCTACCTTACCTTTACGAAATCCTTTAATTAAAAGAAAATCAGATAGGGTATCATACCATGCTCTTGGAGCCTGTTTCAGTCCATAGAGGGCTTTCTTCAGACGATACACCTTGTCTTCTTTTTGATAAGCTTCAAATCCAGGCGGTTGTTCAACATACACTTCTTCTTGCAATTCTCCATTGAGAAATGCTGACTTCACATCCATCTGATAGACAGTGAAGTTCTTGTAAGCAGCATAGGCAAGAAACAGTCTGATTGCTTCAAGTCTTGCTACTGGTGCAAATGTTTCATCAAAGTCAATTCCTTCTTCTTGACAATAACCCTTGGCCACTAATCTTGCTTTATTTCTGGTAACAATACCATCTTCATTCATTTTATTTCTGAAAACCCATTTAGTGCCAATTACTCTTTGATGACTTGATCTTGGAACTAAGTACCATACTTCGTTCCTTTCAAATTGATTCAACTCTTCTTGCATAGCTTCAATCCAGAAGGAATCACTGAGAGCTTCTTCAATTTGTTTAGGCTCTATTTGAGATAGAAAACTAACAAACATAGCATCTTGTGCAGCAGCTCTTCTTGTCTTTACTCTATCCAAAGGATCACCGATCACTAACTCTGGTGGGTGATTCCTGAGCTATCTGAGATCAGGTTGCAGGTCTGAATGTTGTCCTCTGTTTTGACCTTGCAACACTACTGTTGGAGTTCCAGTAGTAGTCTGTTGATCATTTGTCGTCTGTTGAACAGTCTCTGGTCTGTCAGCTGTTTGTAACTCATCTGTTAGACAATCAGTGATCTGATTTTGAACAGCACTTGAGTTGGCAGCTGAGTTGAGGTCAGGTAGTATGATGGGAACATATTCTTCATTCTTTCCAACATTCAACTTCTGTAAATCAGTAGACAGATCTTGATTAGTATTTTGATTCTTTTCAGAAGATTGACTTGGCTCATCAAATACTACATGAATGGATTCTTCTACTAGTAATGTTCTTTTGTTAAAAACTCTATAAGCCTTACTAACAGTAGAGTATCCTACAAAAACAGCTTCATCAGCCTTCTCTGCAAATGCAGTAAGGTGATTTTTCCCATTATTTAACACAAAGCATTTACAACCAAAAATTTTAAAGTAATGAATGTTTGGCTCCCTGTTGTTCCAAACTTCATATGGAGTCTTGTTCTGATTTTTGTTGATCATGCATCTGTTCTGGGTAAAGCAGGCTGTATTTGTTGCTTCTGCCCAAAATCTTTGAGGCAGCTTAACTTCAGCTATCATTGTTCTGACGGCTTCTTTCAGTGTTCTGTTTCTCCTTTCAGCAACACCATTTTGTTGAGGGGTTCTAGCAGCTGAATACTCATGATGTATTCCTTTGATATTACAATACTCTTCAACAGTAGAGTTTGTGAACTCTGTCCCTCTATCTGATCTGATCTTTAATATTTTTATGTTTTTCTCATTTTGGATCAGTTCCATCAATTTAGTAACATGTTCCTTGGTTTCACTTTTCTTCTTCATGAATATCACCCAAGTATATCTTGAATAGTTATCCACAACAGCTAGGCAGTATTTCTTTCCACCATTGCTGACTGGATCTATGGGTCCAAATAAGTCCATGTGTAGCAGCTCCAAGATTCTTTCAGAAGATTGGTGCTTCTTGCTTTTGAATGATGACTTGATTTGTTTTCCTTTCTGACAGGCGTCACAGAGCTTATCTTTGCTCATAACTGTTTTTGGAATCCCTTCTACCAGATCATTCTTTATCAATCTGTTTATGGTCTTGAAGTTTAAATGATTCATCCTTTTGTGCCACAGCCAACTGACTTCACTTGGTGTTGATGCCACCAAACAAATACTTGAATTCTTGTCAGCAGAATTCCAGTCGACTATGTAGACATTTTCTTGTCGTCTTCCAGATAAAATTACCTTCTTTGTACCAATCTGTTCAACATAGCACTTATCTGTTGAGAAGATGACTGAATATCCTTTGTCACAAAATTGACTTATGCTCAGCAGGTTGTACTTTAGGCCTTTAACATATGAGACGTCAGATATCTCAATGTTTCCTTTGATTAATCTTCATTTAGCTACAATCTTGCCTTCTTTGCTGTCTCCAAAAGTAACATTTGGACCATCCACAGCAACAGCATCAGTCAGCTCATGTATGCTTCCACACATGTGCCTTGAACAATCACTGTCCAAGTACCAAATCTTATCTACTTTACTCCTACTCCTGATCCTAACCTACAAAACAAAAATAAAGTTGTTTTAGGTACCCTTATTGAGAGGGTCCTGAAGGATTAGTTCCACCTTTGACAACCCAAGATGTTGATGTCTTAGGCTTCTGAGTTTTGACAGGAGCATGAACAGTTTTATCTTTATCATAGTTAGCAGATAAGTCAGGTTGATGATCAGTATGATAAGGAAAATGTTCATAAGCAGGATAAGATGCATGATAAGCAGGGTATGCATGCATTAGATGAGCAGGATATGGTGCATAGTAAGTAGGAAATTGAGGTGCATGATACATAGGAGGATATGCAGCACGTTGCACATAATATGACTCATTTCCATACCAAGCATTTTGATTTTTCTTGTTTTTATGCTTCTTTGGTTTACTAGATGCTTGCTCATTAACAAACGACTTAGTTTTACCACTAGTCTGATTCATTTTAGCTTTATCAGCAGACTTCTTAGGACTCTGTTGTTTGGTCTTACTAGTCTGTTTTCCTACACTAGGCTCTTTGCTCTTTTTAGCCTTAGGAGTTTTTGTCTCCTTTAACACTTTCTCAGGTGAAGCAGGTTTAGCAGTTTGAACATACAGAATGACCTTACTATTGTCAGCAGATATGAATTTTTCAGTATGATTCAATTGTAACTTGTCCTGATTTAAAGGCATCTTCTGTTTACTAGACATATGAGTAGATGCAACAGATGATTTCTCATGAGACTCAATATCTTTTTCAAGTTCCATGATTTTTCCTTTATAAACTTCACATTCAGCTTTCAGAGATTCATGTTCTTGCTCAAGCTTTTTATATTCAGCTGATTCTCTTGGCTTTTCAGCTGTGAGTTTCAGTGAACTGTTTTGCTCTTTTAGCAATATCATCTCTTCCTTAAGCTTTTTATATGCTTCAGCAATACCAGTATTGTTGAGCATCATTTGTTCAAATGAATTAAATAATTCATTATCAAGAGGAGTTACCTCATCCTCAGAGTCATCAGATTCCTTGGCCGTCAGGCAGATGAGAGCAGAGTTCTCTTCATCAGAAGACTCCTCGTCAGAAGTGTCTGAGTCTGAATCAGATGAGTAGACAGCAGTCAACTTTTCTGCTTCAGCCATCATTGCCTTGCCTCTCTGATGCTTTCTTTCCTTTCTGATTTTCTTCTCTTCTTCAGTGTATTTCTCTGCTTTTGGATATGGACAGTCTCTGATGAAGTGTCCCAATTTCCTGCAGTTATAACACATTAGTTTGGCTTTATAATCATCCTTATCTTGAGAAGAAGAGTTAGGTTTAGAAGTGGAAGCATTGTTATATTTGTTCTTCCTTTTTCTTTTGTAGAACTTTTCGAAATTATTCATCAGCAATGCTACATCTCCAGCTGTGTACTCCTTTTTGTTGAGTAGTGTGGCTTCATCAGATGAGTCCACTTCTTTACTTCTCTGTGCTGGCCTTCTGGGATTTTCAGCAGCAACTAAGGCAGCTGTGGGTCCTGAAGTTGAGGTTTCTTCAATTCCCATTCTTGGCAATTCATACTCAAATACCTTGAGTACGGAGAACAGCTCTGTAAGAGAGATCTTTCTCAAATCTCTTGATTCTTCCATCGCTGTTACCTTCATGTTGAACTTAGGAGGTAAGGCCTTTAGTACTCTGACTGTGATTTCTTTGTCAGTAAAGGTTTTTCCCAACTTTAGAACTTCATTGAGTGTTCTGGTGAACCTGGTATCCATCTGATCAATGGTCTCTCCAGACTTCATTTTGAAGTTATCCAGTTTCTCCAAAGCAACAGTAAGCTGATGCTCTTTTATGGCATCATTGCATTCGCTCATATCACGAACTTTATCCCACATTTCCTTTGCAGTTTTGCAATGTTTGACTTTATCAAACCGATCATTATCCAGGGCTTTAGTCATGATGAACCGGCCAACCTTGTCTAGATTGAACAGCTTTATTTCTTCGGCTGTCATCTCATGCAAGTCTTTATCCACAACTGTATCAACTTCATTGATTTTTATAGTCTTTGTGAATTTGAATGGACCTTTTATGATACATGTGTACATGTTATCATTATAAGCAGCTAGAAAAATCTCCATCCTGATTTTCCAGTCTTCAAAAGACATACCAACAATGTGGGGAACATGGCTGATACAATCCATTTTTCAAAAAGTTTTTATTTTTCAAAAAGATGCTCTTTTGAAAAGTTTTGAAAACCTTTGAAAAACACTTGGATCAAGCTTGTTGATCAGGCAGCTGATTCTAATGAACCACCTGCTCTGATACCACTTGTTGGTCACAAGTGGTCAGATGAGGTCTAGAGGGGGGGTGAATAGACCTCCAAAAATTTTTAGACTTAAAACTTTTCAATCGTCTGTCAGCAGACTAAGCTTATAGAGAACAATAAGCTGACTAAGCTGATCTTGAACAAAAACTCCTTTTAAAATCTTTATAGTAATTCAAAGTGTTTACTTATGCAATTTTGAAATATGCAAGAAAACTTAATGCAAAAATAACACAAAGAATTTTTATAGTGGTTATATGGATAAAAATTCTTTAGTCCACTCTTCCAGATCACTTAGATTCTGGGTTATACTATAAACACTAAGTTTACAATATTTCTCCACTTACACCAAAACAACAAATGAAAAGGCTGTAAGCTCACAATAGGAAATCACTTAGAAAACCTATCCTCTGAAGTTAGATCACTCACAAAGATGGATCTGAACTCCGCACAACACTCAACAAATACAAATTCACTCAGAAAATGATTTCTTTTTTGCTTCAACTTGGTTTCTGTCAACAGATGACTTCACCAGACGAGTGAGCTGTTCTTGAGCTTCTTGAGACTTAGAGAAATTTCTGCTTCGGAAACAAAATCTCAGAATGTTGTTGTGTATCTCGCTCGTTGAAATCAGCTCTATTTATACTTGGATTTGAAAATATGACCGTTGAAGAAAGTCACAAATCAAATCCATAGCCTTAGCCCAATTTTCAGAACGGCTCCCTGCTACAGTACTTTTTCTGCTGTACTTTCCTGTAGCTGCATTAAATGCACTCTGCTGATCCGAGAATATTCTTCAATCATTTGCCATTACTACCCTTCTCTTGCAGCATTTATTACACCAAGTGCATTTATTACCGTTGGACTAACTTCTTGATCTTTTCTACTCTGCTGATCAAAGCAACCCTTCTGATAGATACCCTGCTGATCAAACTCTGAACCCATCTGATTTGAGTCAGCTGATGGTCTACCCTTCTGATTGCTGTTTCAGCATAAGATCGGTAGTCTTCTGGGCTTAGAATTTTGGACCCTTCTGATGTCTTCTTTACTTGGTCAAAATTCTTCTAAGGGACTTAAGCTTTCCTTACTTAGCTGATTTGACGTTTTGGAAATCATTAAAACTCTCCCTTATCTTCTTATCTTCATTGCACTTCATCTTCATCTTCATCCAACAGTTTCTTTATTAATTACAATAAATGGCAGCCATACAGTTGACTTGTCGGACACTATTTTTATCACTCTGCTGGTCTGAGGTTTCTCTTCAATCATTTAGTCTTTAATACCCTTCTCTTACAAAATATATTACTCCAAGTGCATTTATTACCGTTGGAGAGACTTTCTGATCACTTTGATCTGATGATTAAATTTACTATTCTGATGAACACTCTGTTGATTGAAACCGAACTCATTTGATTTGACTCTATTGAAATTCACCAGTCTAATTTCGAACTTAGCAACAAATCAGTAGTCTTCTAGACCAAATATCTAAACCTTCTGATTTATACTCGTCTATTCAGTTAAATATTTCCAGAGGTTGAGTGAGATTCTATTACCTAGCTGAAGACTTTTGAAAATCATCAAAACCTCCATTCTCTTCTTCATCTTCATCCAACAACTATCGTCAACCTTTGATCCATTTATATTGCCATTGTTGATCGATTCCTCGATCTCAACAAACATGTGTCCTTTTCCACACATGTTATTGCTGGCACCTTTATCGAGGTACCACAATGATTTATTTGTTTCTATCAAAGTCTTACGTGCCACTAAGGCAGAGCTTTCAGTATTTTTCTTCCCTTCCTAAGAATAATGAACATTTTCTTCTTCTCCAGGCTCATCGAGAAAATCATATGTCAAGTACCCATATCGATTTCAATTATAACATTTGACAACTTCGTATGCTATTGATCGGAGCAACGGACGCCACTCATGTCAATAATCAACGACTAACTTGGAATCTTTCATCAGTAGGGATTCAAATTCTCCTTTGAGAGTTTGAAGGCGAACCTTCTTGACTTTTTCAATTCCTTGGAAATTATTCTGAATTTCCCATGCTTTAAAAGCATTGGTGACTTCAGCGAATTTTAAAAAACGTTATCATCAACACTTAATTGTGTTATTTAAAGGGCCTTTTGTTCTTTGACCCTCACATCTTTGAAGACCTTTCTTTGCAGTTGAGTTACTGTAGCGAAATTTTCTGACTCTTTATACTTTTCTTCTATGGTATCACATACATCTTATCCACCAAATTATGTGTTTATTTGATTACACTATTTATGATGGTATCTTTAGTAATTTAGGGAAATGCTCCACTCGTAGTAGTCTTCTCGACTGTGGATTTTAACCCTTAATTTGTTATTTGTACTATGAGTATATGCATCGTGGCTCTAATGGCACTTTCTTGGGCAGAGCTGAATGCAAATTGAATTACATATAACCAAACACAAACACACGCACACGCACAATCGGGGAGTGAGAAGAGGACCAATAAATAACCACACATGCAAATACAAAGAAATTAAACACACAAGAGATTCTACACAAAAAATCTCGTAGAGGAGGAGGTCGAAAGAATAATAATACAAAAGAAATAATTCTAGCTATACTTTACTCTAAATTTTCTTTGCCTATTGTACTTTTATTAATGCATATATTGCTTTTATTTCTGCATTTGAATTGTAAAGAGGAAGACTCTTATTTATAGAAGCAAATATCCTATCTCTAAGAAACAAACTCCACAAATTAAAAATTCAAATAAGAGATACTTCAATCCCTTAAACTCTATCATAACAATCTAATATTTATGCAATTATATCTTGATCTAGTCTTAAGTTAGGAACCCATTGAGTTGGGTATATGTAAAAAACCTTCTAAGCTTGTGACACGTGCGTTAGTGTTCAAGGTCACCTCCTTGAAAAATACTATTAAAATAAAAGTAAAATAATAAAAGAGTTCAAAATTCCATAAATACCTTTTAATAGAATCTCCCTAAATATTACATAAAAAACAAAAGACCTAGACCTATGACGATGATTATATCAATTTTCAAAATTAACAAGGGGTTATCGTCAATTTTTAAAGTTAACAGGGGGGTATTGGTAATATTTTAGGTAAAATGGGTGCTTTTGCATCATTTTGTGGGGATATAATTTTTATAATGACTTGAGAGGGTATTTTTTTGCTAATAATAAATAAGCACAAATGTTTTTTGATAGGAAAAAATCATAAATGGAGAATTATGATAGTTAGACAAAGTACAAGGGGAGTTCTGCAATTTACTAAAAAAAATTCCCAGGATTTTCCCGGGATTTCCCCATCAAATTGGTGGGGAAATTTTTTCTTCACAAAATTTTTCTGCAGGAAAGTTGAAGGAAAATAAAAACCTCCTTTCCTGCTATCCAAACAACAATGAGAGAAAAAAAAACTTCTTTTCCCTCATTTTCCCTCACTTTCCCGACAACCAAACACTACATTATAGATTGAAAATTTCTCCTTAGTATGTTCCCATTCTGCATATGTTAAAAGGAATTCTTAAACTTCGTCTTAGAATTTAATTATTGGAAATTATTGTTCTTCGTCGTTTGTTATTCCTTTTCTTTTCTCCAGACTTCTGGGCTGAGCTTATTCAGGTCAGTAGAAGATAAACTCCTCTCTTCGCCCTTCCCAACCTCCTACATAGTAGCAGTTCATAGTGATCTAAAATTTTCGAATTAATCGACCCTTTGATTGACTAAGCTTATGTCACTCTTTGTTGCTGCAACCTCGCTGTAGAGGTCAAAAAATCTGATCTAACGATCCTTCTCCATTTCTTGAAAATTTTGAAGCATTTCCTCTTCGCAAACACTTGTGCAGTAATTGTGCATTTCTATTACTCATTTGTGATCTATTTCATCCACTTCAATCATCACTCCCTTAACCCAATTTCACTGTTGGAAAATTCGTCAAAGTCGTGATCAGGGCACTGATGTTGTGGGATCGACGGCGAGAAAGCGGAGGGGCTCTGGGTTCGGAGGTAATTCTATGAAAAGGAAAAGGGCTTGTGGAATGCCAATGGCAGCCACCACTCAATATGGCGGTGGGTGGTGAGTGGTGCGATGAGTTGGGTGGTGAGATAGTTGGGGAGGAAATTTGGGGATGGTTGGATAATTGGGGAAATTTACTTTTGGATGAAAAAAATTAATGAGAGGGTAAATCTATAATTTAGATAATTATTATTTATTTAATAATTTAAAAACATTAAAAATATGTTCAACTCGATCACCTGTTGAACAGCTAGTCCATCCTTTATTTTAAAGGTTGAGATCAAAATATTATATCTCAGTTTTTATCCAATGATAGAGAAGGAGGTTCCTAATGTGTACTCAGTATAATTAATCATAATCTAAGACTTCCTCTCCTATCTTTTAGTCTTCCAAAATCTCGATTACTTAGAATTTAAAATTCAAATTCCAATTGACATTCTAATTCGGATAGGAGAAAATCCGTATCTCATTAACTCTATCTTAATTCGAACTACTTATGAGACAATTCTGTTTCCTAACAACAGTCTAGATAATCATGATTAATTTTTAACTCAAATCCAAATTCCTACAAATATATGTAGAAAATTCAAATTAAAAAACGATTAGATTTTAGTAACTCTCCCAATATGTAGTAAAATTCAATGTACTCTCTTTTACGGCCCCTGCTTTTTGTTTCTTTGTACAATTGAAACTCTCAACAATTTAAAATGATAAATCTCGAGATTTCTTGTTCATCTCTTGTAAGATTTCCATGCAAATTGGATTTCACTGACCGGATTAATTTCCTGCAAGAAAACTTATTGAATTAGTGCCCAAAATCAAAGACTATCCTTAAAATTTGATTAAACTCGCGAATCGACTCTAATAATTGAAATATGCATTAAAATCCCAAATGACTCACAAATACTTATGAAAACCACTCATTTAAGTCTAAAAAGTACACGCGATAACTCTATTTTCACATAGTTATCAAACAACTATTCTTCAATTCTAGGAATCATGTTTAGCTTCCACCAATTTTCTTCAATTGGTTCAATGTATCTCATTTACATACTAGATAGCTAGATATACGTGGGAGAATCAAAGCAAACTAAAGCATCATGCAAAACCTCGGGCATCCACCTGCAAAAACTCCAAAGCAAATCTATTTCACATTTGTAAACAGTAGCCACGTACTTAACATGCAAACTCCTGCATTCCTACATATATATGCCCCCAACCCGGAATTCATACAATTAAACATAATTTGAATTAAATGGCGAGGCTTACTTCTGTCCCGTTTATTGCAACTTTGCTAATACTTGTCATGACTTTGGCAGTTGCATCCGCATACCATACCTCGATGGAGATCGATGTTACAGGGTGCAGCCGACAAATTCAAGAGCGGCGTCTGAGCTCTTGCCACCAGTACCTTAGGGACAGTAGCCGTCTCGATAGCACGGGCGGCTGGCGGGAAGCATTTCCGCGATGCTGTGACGAGCTGGAACAGATGAATGAAAAGTGTAGGTGCGAAGCGATAAAGCTGGTAAGCCTCTTTTACAACTTCAATTCTGGGTCTTTTGCAAACTCCTAGTGATATGTCTAATGGGCAATTAACCACCCTGTGAAATAAAAAATAGGTAATTTTACTCCTTGTGAAATGTAGTAGTGAGTAATTTCCCTCCTTATGATATAAAAATGAGCAATTTACCTCATTGTGGTATGAATTAATGAGCAATTTAGAGGAAGACAATTTGCTTCTTCTATAAAAGTACAGGGAGATATTTTGTCATTTTTCTTTTCACAGGAAGTTACATTGCCTATTTAGTAGTATATCATAGGGAGATATTTTACTCTTTTATTTATCACAGGAAGTCAAATTGTCTATTTAAAAAAACACAGGGAGTTGAATTGCTATTCATGCGTATTTTTCCATTCAATTATGTACTCGATTTCAAAATTAATTTATCCCTTTTCTAAAATATGAGGGCATGGTTAGATTAGATTACAAATTGATTAAATATATATATATAAGATATAATTTTGTCATGTTTTTCAAAAAGTTTATATTGTTTAGGTTGGTATAAAGTAAAATGCAAAAAGGGTACAACTTATTCAAATCGCCAGACAAGTGCAATGTTCGATACACTTGTCTAATGGTTGTTTGATTACGATTTAATTTGATTTGAGAAAGAAATCCCATGCATAAACACCTAATGGATGGTGCTTTCCTTTATTAACAATGAGTTTTTTTTTTTTTAATTAATATTATTATTTATCTCCTTCCAAGACGCCTTTTGTTTCATCACTTGCTATAATCGTGGTTAATTCTCGTAATTTGCAGAAAATGATTTCTACTCAACAATGGAATATATAAACATTTGTATTCACTTGAAAACTCCTCCTTTCAATTTTGAAAAATACAATTTATCCCTTTTTTTTAAAAAAATATTTATTATTCTTTTACTCCTTAAAAAGTTAACAATTACCTTCTATTATTGATTTATGATAACATTTCAACTTGGTGCAGTGAGAAAACAAAACGTTAATACAACCTTATATATATTGATTTATGATAATCTCTTACTGGTGCACTGACATAATAAAAATTAATATAAGAGACTTTTTTCTTTAATAGAACTGGGCTCAGTGAATAATATATGTATATATTGAGAGAATTGTATTTTTTTTATCATGTCTATTTCTACTTTTGATACCAAAACAAATACAGATTAATATATTATATTTGATACCATAATTAACAAATCAATCTAAATTTGGTATCACCGTTTACTAATTTTAAAAATCACCGTCAAATTGATGATATGGTCGTTAGGTAATTTAAAATTTGTAAAATTAGTGTCATAACTTATACTAACTGACAAATCTACCGAAATTTATTTTTTCAACCCGAAATGTATAGGGTAGAATTGCCAGCTAGTTTATGATACTAATTTTGTTATAATTATAACTGACTTAACGACCATGTCACCAATATAATAGTGATTTTCAAATTGAGTTGACGACAGTACCAAATGTAGAACGACTTTTTAAATTATGGCACCAAATATGTTGACCTACATTTGTTTGGTACCATAAATCGAAATTGACATAATAATCGGTACCAAAAATGTAATTCACTTGTATATGTGATGTATATATATAAATGGATACCAAATTCACTTTGGATTGGTGCTCACATAATACTGTATTTTATCATTTTTCCATATAATTTGTGTTTAAATAAAAGGTGGCCCAGCAACAAAGTGGAGCAGGAGAGCTGGAAGGGAGAGAAATACGAGAGTTGGTGTTGGAATTTATATTATATATGTGAATAAAATTAGTTAAGAGTTAGGGGTCGTGTCTGTTTGATCTGAAGAGGTACCCTTTGGATCGAAACGGTACAATCCAAACATTGTGTCTCTTGCGAAAAGATATTTTTGAGTCTATAAATAGGAGACTTAATCTGGCCAATTAAGCATCCTTTTTCTGACAATAATTAAAAAAATTACTCTCATCTCAACTTTAAATTTATGTCGAATTTTCTATTTGTTTCGGTTCGCCGTGGGTTCATTATTTGTGCAAATAATGAACAACAGACTGTTGTATCTTGGGAGACTACCGGGAATCAAACTGTATGCACCGTGGCAGTCCCGGAAATATTGTCTTAAGGAAATTTGTTTCGGCAAGCCTCAGTCTAATTTCCTTGTTTTTTACGTAAATATTGAAGTAATCTTTGGCTTCTATACAAGTAAGTATTTCTCACTATTTTTTGTGTTAGATCGAAATATTTAAGTACACAGATTGTTAGACACCAACAATCTTAAGACAATAACATTTGTTTAACAAATCTGTTTTCCGTATGATAAATTAAATCATGATCCGGAGAAATTTAATCAATGATTTCCTTATTATATAAAAGTTGTCAGAATTATGAATATATATGTTGAAATATGTTGAACCTTTAAAAGTTTTTCATCTCAAAGGAATTTTTTTTAAGTATCACTGGATTAGTACCTTTATTTTACTTGGCACAAAGATGCAAGTGAAGCGGTGAATTTGCAATTACTCTATGATTGTTATATGGAGAAGAATATTGCATAATCATGTAATTAAAGATGCATATTGTCAGAGTTAAAATCTAAATAATGTGCATATACTGAAAGTAGATGGACATATTGGCATGAGATTTCACTAAGACTAAATGATTAATGAGAATCATTCATTTCCAAAAATTGGAAAGAATCAATTGAGACAAAAACTGAGCAATTGGCGTCTTCAGTGGGGAGAGGTTCTTCACATTGTGTTCATGATCATTGAATACTATTTAAATGTTAGTATTGAATCGGTGCCTAATATTTATATACTAACAAATGAACAAGTGTGTACACTATGTTGGAAGCGTTTCCTTATTTTTTCCAATGACTGCTATTCTTTGAATTGGCAGTTATAATTATATGCTGAGATATAATTGAAAATTACAAAAAGGAAAAATGCACAATTACATGCTAATCGATGCACCAACAAAGCAAAGAGATTTATTATGTAAAAAAAAAAAAAAAAATCTGAATTGCTAATATTCATTCCCTTGAAAAAGAAATGAACCTCTTTGGGTTTCCAATAAATCGGGAACTTATAAAAGAGAATTCCCCTATTTGGAAATAAAATTTTTATGATGCAATAGAGTGATAGTCTTCATCATAGGAATCATACTAAGTGAAACATTAGTATATGTATGTGTTGAATCTTTTGAATTAACATTGAGTTATTGGTTAACGGTAATTTAAATTGCTGAAATGTTACGCGGTCACGCGGGTGATTAAAAGTATAGAGTGTAATATGTGTTATTTTTATTTGAATTGTGAATTAATTAGTAGAAAATCACTCTAAAATATTCTATCTATTTAAATTCCTAAAATGAAAGGCGTTTTCATTATACTCGATATGAATTACTTCATATATAAATATTTTAGTGGTGCGCTAATTTATTTTAGTAGTTGAAGAAAATCATATATGCTTTATTGGATCATTACATGTAGGTAATGATTTACCAATATCCTTAGTATGGAGATAATGGATCAATTAGTATTAATCTCATACTAATATTTTATTTGAGATTTATTATTTATGTGTGAAAATATTTATAATTTATTTGCGAAATAAATACAATTTATTTTCAAATCAATATTTTATTTGAGAAAATATTGATAATAAAAGTGTGAAAAATAATTATATTTAGTTTGTGAAACAATTATAATTTATTTTTATATCATTATGTTCTTTGAGAATATATTGATAAATATAAATTATTTGTGAAATAATTATAATTTGTTTTGTATGCGAAACTAATTATTATGTGTGTAAGAGTTCAAAATTTTGGACTAATTACGTGATTTTAAATCATTACTAACTCGTGGAGTTTAAAATGTATTTGATCACATATATTTTATTGCGCCATTTATTGAATAATAAATATGAGGCAATAAATGTATTCACGAAATACGAAGAAATATATTTGTGAAATACAAATTTTGATGATGGAATAAGAAAATGGAAAACTCTTATATCCGAATTGTGGGGGTAAATACGAATATATTCATTTACACAAGAGTGTGCTAAATAAAAAATAATTCGTCAAATAATTTACCTAGCTCAACTCAATTGGTTTTGGTTGCCAAAATAACAGAATTTTAAGATGTGGTTAAACGTCAATCTTTAAATTCAGGTTTAATTGACAACTTGTGGGGGAAAGCTCGTTAGATGTCTAATCACATACTAAGTTGAGTTTCATACAAGAAAGTCAATTATCATTCCATATGAGTTATGGGAGGGAAGAAAAAACCAAATACCTTCAAATGTGGGGGTATTTAGGCCAGATTTCGATTTCACCACCGAAAAAGAAAATGATTTAAAAAAAAAAAATTGGTGTTTTAAATATGAAATAAATGTAATCATGTGAACCGAGTCACGTGATGAAACATTAATTATGTAAGAAGGATTTGGGAATCAATTCTGATAACATTGATTCTTCTTTTTGGCTTCGATATATTTTCAGTAAGTGTGACTTACTGAAATTAAAATATGTTAAAGTAATATTATTATTTATATTACTTACATAAACTTTTTATAGTTTATAATTGGAGTTAATTATAAATTGTTTATTCTGCGAGAATAAACATCATAGTCTAACCCATTTTAGACTAGAATATTTTTTAAATTTCATGGAATATTTTGCGAAAATATTTAATTAATTTTGATCAAGAGGGCCAAGTTTGTGAAGTTTATAATTATATTTAATTATAAACTACTGTATTCTGCGAGAATATATATATGAATCTAAAAAAAAAAAAAAAAAAAGAGTTCAATCTCTTAATTCAACATGAGTTTGTTGAGGAGTTGAAGAGACAAATGAGCTAAAAGCTCGAAATTCTTTGATCCAGATGTTATAACTTATATGTTAAAGGATAACATCAAACGTATAATTATGTCATTCCAATATTGTGGATTGGAAAGAGGCGATTGACAGCGAGTTACATTCATAAAATTGGTAGACCTCGTGGAGTTAACCAATTAGATGTAAATGGATTTTTAAGTTCAAGAGTTTAAAAACTTTGATAAGTCAATCGATAAAAACTAGGCTAGACGAGTAGCCAAATTGCTTTATAAAAGAAATAATTTTACTTCTTTGACTCATATTCACTAGAGATTAGGATGACATCCATTTGAATGTTAATAGCTCTAGTAGCTATATATAATAAATGTTGAGATTATCATTCTTAATGGTGAATTAAATGAGAAAATTTATAAGGAGTAACCAGAGAGTTTAGTTGTTAAATGAAAAGAAAAACATAGTTTGTGAAACTTTTGTATTTTCTTGTTGAACTTTAACAAACTCCTAAACAATGACACGAAAAATGTGATAGTGTCACTAACAAATTTTAACTGTCATATTAATAAATATGACAAGTGTGTCCATATAAACTAACTGGATAATTGAGTATCAAAGTTTGTTTATGCACAAATGATATGTTAATATTTGAGACTAATATTGTGAATATTAAATCCATCGAGAAAATATTAACTTATTATATGAAAAACATTAATTTAATCAATTATGATTATGAGGTCATGTGATGACATTAAATTATCTCAAGTACATGAATGATGTCTAAGTTAAATACTTATGAAATTAAGGGATTTCATAATTCTATTTAATTCATACTTTGTGCTATACGAGAACAAATGTGATAGAGTATCACAATTTGAGTATGGTCATAAAATTAGATGTCACGCATATATCGTAAAATGCAAGAGGCTAGACATCGTTTCTTTGGTTAATAAACTAAGGAGATACATGAGCAATCTTAGCAAAATTCGTTGGAATGCATTAATGAGAATGCTTGAATCTTGAAAGAATACATACATATGTGCATTATATTTGGAAAAAAAAAAAATTCAAATGATCTAGGAGGGACATAGTAATGCAAATGAAACTTCTGATTTAGATGAATCAAAGTTTATAAGTGGATATGTATTCAATTTGGGAGGCACCGCTATTTCCTGATAATCTTCTAAACACACGCATATAACTCATTCCACAATGAGATAAGAGTGAATATCATTGGATAAAGCTAGTGAAGAATTTGAATGGCTTCATAAAATTCTTGAAAGATATTCTAATATGACTGAAAATTGTGTTAGTCATACGTAAATGCGATAATCAAGCGGTGATACACAGAGCTGATCGAACTCTATGTATAATGGTAAAGTCACGACATATTCGTTGTCGTTGATATAATACCGAGAGACATCTACTTTCAAATAGAATGGACTTTATAAAGTCAAGAGATAATCCTGATTCCGGATATTAAAGGTTTATCTAGAGAGTAGTATGTGCATCGAGGGGAATGGACTTAAAGCCTAAATTAGACTAAGTTACCTTGTACGGAAACCTAACCTGGCGACTGGAGATCCCACGGACCAGGTTCAATAGGACAACCAGTCTTGGCTAACTTAAAAGAAAGCACTTAAGAGTATAACTCTATCCCATTCTTATGATGCAATAAGTGCAAGCCTACCGCGTTTATAAGGTTAAGCAAATGCTTTTAATGACGTCTATACCTTGTCAAGAACAAGTAGAGTATGGTAGGATACTCTTGATAGATGCGGTCACCTATGTTAGTGTGAGCTGGGTCGGCTCGTTGAGAATTTCTTTATAGGTTGGAATTCTCTAAAGCACTCGCATAACCAAGAATGTTCAGGGCCAAAACGAACACAACCGAGAACTTGAAGCAAATCGGTTTAATGCTGTGTTAAGTTTATTGTCTTGGTTTACACCAACAGCCGACGGTTCAAGATGAAATATTTCACCGATTGGCTAAGTAAATCCGATAAGCTTTAACTAGGGAAGGTTCAAGATGAAATATTTCACCTATCTCGATGCGGTATTATTCCTAAAGAAACTTCGACATGAGGAGAACTATTTTATTCATGTGGGGGATTGTTGGAATTTATATTATATATGTGAATAAAATTAGTTAAGAGTTAGGGGTCGTGTCTGTTTGATCTGAAGAGGTACCCTTTGGATCGAAACGGTACAATCCAAACATTGTGTCTCTTGCGAAAAGATATTTTTGAGTCTATAAATAGGAGACTTAATCTGGCCAATTAAGCATCCTTTTTCTGACAATAATTAAAAAAATTACTCTCATCTCAACTTTAAATTTATGTCGAATTTTCTATTTGTTTCGGTTCGCCGTGGGTTCATTATTTGTGCAAATAATGAACAACAGACTGTTGTATCTTGGGAGACTACCGGGAATCAAACTGTATGCACCGTGGCAGTCCCGGAAATATTGTCTTAAGGAAATTTGTTTCGGCAAGCCTCAGTCTAATTTCCTTGTTTTTTACGTAAATATTGAAGTAATCTTTGGCTTCTATACAAGTAAGTATTTCTCACTATTTTTTGTGTTAGATCGAAATATTTAAGTACACAGATTGTTAGACACCAACAGTTGGTTCAGACAGCAGAGAGTTTGCCTAGCTTATGTCGTATCTCTCCTCAGTACTGCGAAAATATCCAAGAAATGTTTTAAAACCAAGATAACCCTCACAGAGGAAGTTCTAAATGTTTTACGATGTATCTTTTGTTATAATTAAATAAATCCTAGCTATCAAGCCTATCATGTTATAATTTAAAGATCATGTCGGTTTTATTACCAGAGTATAAATTTCATCAACCTATGTTATAATAACTATCTCAAGGTTATTTCGGTAATTTACGCATTAATTGATTATATATGTAGGGCTGTAATTGAGCCGAGTAGTATCGAATGATACACTGTTCAAGCTTGGTTTGATTTTTATCGAGCTTGAAATTTTGTGTTTGAGCTTGGTTTGATTTTCAATCGAGCCGAGCTCAAACGAGCTTTTATCGAACGAGCTCGAGGCGAGTATCGAGTAGCTTAATATATATATGTATTTTTTTAATTTTTAGTTTATCGAGTCGAGCTCGAGCCGAGCTTTAAAAGTTATCGAACAAAAAAAGATGTTCAAGCTTGTTTGATTAGTGTGACGAACCGAACTCAAATGAGCTTTTATCGAACGAGCTCGAGTCGAGTATCGAATAGCTTGATTTGATTTTCAGCCCTATATATATATATATATATATATATATATGTCGTACTGGAGTATTATGTTACATTAATATAATTTTATGATATAAACTTTCAAGATGTAGGTTTATTCTTATTTCACCAATGCAAGATTTTCCTTTTTAATTTTTTTTCAAAATAGAAATATTGCTAGTATAAGAACTACAATATATCTCACACTAAATTATGAAAAAATTGCTATAATCATCTCGTAACTAAGATTTGCCAACAAAAATATAATTTTTAATATTCAGATTGATCCTATAATTACAATCTTAGTTCTATTTCAGTCAAATTCTTATTATTATAAAAATTGTCTTGTAACTAAGACTCGCTAGCAAAAAAAGTCATTCTTTAAATTAATTTCCCCGAAATTTTTAAATTTTTGTATTCAGTCACGTGTGGGTGATGTGGGTGTGATATTGGGTTGCTGAATCTAGTATGCTCCGCTTCAAGGATATGAATTCATCGTGCTCCAAATCTTGCAGAACAAAGACCATGCGTCGATGAGGTGTCGGCAGAGCCTTTTCCATTACTTAAATCAACAAAGTATTGTCGGAACTTAGAGAAAATATGCAGGGAAGAGAGACATAGTATACGAAATTGTGTAATAGGTTTAAGTCGATCATACTTGGGGATGATGCGGGTTTTCGCCGGAGGATCCGAGTAGCTCCGCTTCTGCAAATGGATTCTTGTACGTACATTTAGGTCCTATACAATGGTGAAAGACTCGTCGTGCGAGCTAGTGGAGCCTCCTCTGATTCTTAAGACAACAATTAATACTGCTGTTTGGTTACAAATTTCCCCTAGGTACTATTGACAATACGCTGGCGTACTAGTACATTTGAAGAACAACGTACAACGTAACTAACAGAAATTGGTAGCTGAGTAGTGCACCTATGTAAAATAAGTCAAGCAGTTGATGGAGTAATCTAAACTATTACTGATAGAAATAGTGTCCTGCAAGCCAGCTGTATGGCTAGTCTTTATTGTAATAAATGCGGAACTATTCAATTTCGATTAATAAATGCACTTCATAAAATGGTCATCTTTATCTTATGTAATAATTATCTACGCATAAGGATAGAAGTCCTTAGATCACAGGGCTATGGGACAACCCGTGGACTGATCTCCAAGGCCGTGATCTAGAACATATTCAAGAGTCGTAGAATCCAATCGAGACAGGACATCGTTGGATTCGGTTAGACTCTCACTTTTGTGTATACTCCGATGAACTGGAGGACGCTGGGGTCTACGAGCGTGACTGGGATAGTCGATACACATAAGTGGGTGGCTTGCTGGGATGGCAAGCGCACTGAATACCCCAATTAGGAAATAACTCATCATGGAAGCGGTAGTCGCATATCGGGGTTGAAGTTATTCCATATTTATAATAGTATACGAGGAACGATCCCTAACTACTTGAGGTGATAGGGTTTATCTGGTGCGAGAACGTCTATACTTTGATATGAGTTCCGACTGACTGGGGATCGCCAGAAAGTCTATGTGGACTCATGTTGGGTATAGAGGAACTCGTATGCAGATTCATATCATCAACAAAGGATCCATTGACCCGACTTGATAGGTTGGGAAATTCTCCTATGGATTTTTGTGAGAAATTAATTCTGGTAAATCCTTGGCCAAGGTATCTGACAACTTTATGTAAGTAGCTCATAAAGATTAAGTCAAAGAGAATTTATTTCGAGATCAGAGTACATAAGGTCAAGACAAAAGAAAAGGGAAACCGATGAAAGACCATGCCCTTAAGTCTCGACTGGGAGATTGATCGATGGAGAGATTATGTCGTATATGGAAATTATAAATGATAATAGGTTCACTGAATTAATTCACCAGTGATTGGGCTCCATGGGCTTGTGGCTGGACATCGACCGTGGAGTGTGGGAGAATTCCCAAATTGGCAGGGGTGCTAATTTTGGAATGATCAATCGACAGAGTGTTCGATTGATTTAGAGTAAGTCTTACTCGAATAATTAAATAATATTTAATTATAACCCACGGCCAATGATGTGGTGAACCTACGGGGGCATACACAATACACAAGTAGCGAAATCGAGGAAATAAGAACGACCGAGTCGACTGGGTCGACTGGGTGAATGATCGACTGGGTCGATTGTATAAGGTGGGTCGACTGGGTCGACCCAATTGGAACAAAATGGGATCCAATTGGAATTGGATCTGGATCATAAATTAAATTGAAATTTAATTTGTGCATTAATTAATTAAGTTGGATTTAATTAATTGGAAAGGATTTTAATTAAATAGACTTAGAGTCTGATTTAATTAAATGGGAGATTAAGTTAATTAATTGGTCTATTTAATTGGGAGATTGAATTAGGCCTGGTCAAATTAATTAACTGGGCCATGAATTAATTTAAAGAGGGCCATGGCCCATGTAGGAGAGAGAAGACCTAGTCCTAATAGGACTAGGTTAGGGAGATAACTATAAGTAGCTATCTTATAGTTATTTTTCACACAACTCCATAAGCAAAAATTAAGCAAGAGCAAAAATTCTCTCCCTCTCCCTGTGTGATCGGCCGAACCCTCTTCTGTGCAAAGAAGAATTTTTCGTTTTTCGATCTTGTTCCAAATCGTTCCTAATTCCTAGTTTATAATATATCTTGTGTTCTAGCTGATCGAGATATATTATTTTCGTGATATTGTGGTGTATCAACTCGTAGAGGCGCAACACGTGGGGCGCTCCTAAGAAGCCTGGATCGATTTTGCTGGAGCAGAATTCAGAGCTCGTTTTGCTAGTCGAGGATTTGCAAGGAGATAGGTATAAACGAGAAAACTTATATTATCGTTTAATTATATTCATATATATACAACTAGAGAATATCCTGGCAAGATTCCGTAAGAGGTCCTAAAAGTTTTTATATTCCGCTGTGCCTAGGGCTGTTTATCTTACCGAATCCCAACAGTGGTATCAGAGCCAACTCTAGGCTTTGTATATATATGAATTTGCAAATTCTGTGTTTATTAAATCATATGTTTGATTTATGTGGCTAGTTCTTTAACTTTGCATGTTATAGGACGTATGTTTAATTAACTTGGAGTTAATGTTTAATTTAGGATTCGAAAAATTTTATCATGTTGATGTTATTTTTGGATTGGGATTTAATTGACTGGGTTTGTTTAATTAAATCACAAGTAATCGGAAAAAAAAATATATTTTATTGGATCCAACCGCGGTGGCACGCGGCGGTGCGCGGCAGCGCACCACGGCTGGACGACCACCGCGTGCTGCTGCCCACGGCAGCGTGCGAACAGCACGCTGGCCGCGCGAGCAGTGCACGGCAGCAGCCTACAGGCTGTTGGCCGTGTGCTGTCACGTGCAGCCGCGCTCTGCCGCACGCTGTCACGCGCAGCAGCGGCTGCCGCGAACAGCCACGCGCGGACTTCGTGTCCGCGCGTATGTTGTCCACGTGGCAGTCTTCGATTGGCCTCGTCTGGTTGATTTTTGGTTGGACTCTAATTCTGCCTATTTTGAAAATCCTAAAAATCTTGAAGAATTTTGGAAGATTAGGAAACTTAGAGTTTTTGGATAAGGTAGTTATCTTGTTAGATATGAACACTACCTTAATTAAACTAATCTAGTCAAAATAGGATTATCTTGAAAATCTTGGAGATTTTGGAATTTTGGGAAACTTAGAGTTTTGGATAAGGTAAGAATCTTAGAGATTTAGATTACTTTAATTAACCAATTTAATCAAAATAAGAATTGTAGATTACTTAGAGCTCAAGTAAGAGCTAATTAATCTTAGAGATTAATTGTTAATTCAAAATTAATTAACTTGGATGAATTTTTGCGAATTAAAATTAATGAAGCCGGTAAATTTACATTTATGCCCTTATGTGAATTTATGCATGTTCTTGAGTGAATGTGTGGATTGATCGATTTTGCCCTTAAGCCCTGTGTAGTTTTTTGGTTTATTTAATTTATGGGTTGTAATTAAATGGGCCTGATTGGTGCCCTTGCTTGCGCAAACAAATGTAATAGAATAGGACCATTTAAATTATGTAAGCTAGGCTTAGATTAGGCTTGGAGCCAAGGAGACCTCATGAAGACTTGGAGATCCGCATGGAGGCCCATTTACCTTGGAGGACATGGAGGCCCAATTCATTACATGGAGGCCCAATCAAGCTGGATATTACAAGAAGGCCCATGATGTATGGGTTTGAAAATTGTAATAGTTTAGGACATTTAATTTCCACCCTAGACTGACCAATTGATTCATCACTTGGCTCGTGATGAATCGCATAGGATGGGCAATCGATCAATCATATCCTGCTAGGTGATGTATGTTTACTTATATTCTTTGATGTATGTCATGCATGCTTAGAATAGATCACGTAAACAAGATAAAGCATAATCTGATGAGACCTCGCACAAGAAAACTTTAAAACCTCCAATTGAACTTAAAATTCAATTAGAATATTAAATCGAATAACGGGCGCATAAGAATAGTGTCTATGGTCCGAGCCTATCCAATTACTAGGTCTTAGGCATATTCTACGAATATATCTCGATGTCTCACGAGTCGTGGGTCGAGCTATAGGAAGATGATATGTCTATTGCCTCGATGCACGAGTTTAGTGCCAAGGGATGGGATAGCAAGGTTTTAGGCGCTGTCTCACGAGTCGTGGGGCGTCTAGGATTGAACTATTTCTCTCCACGAGTATTGGACATTATTTAACGCTAGTAAGTATGGATGTCTCACGAGTCGTGGGTCCATATCAAAAAACGAGGCTAAATAAACTTAAGGGTTAGCTGCGATGGTTAACCGTCGACGTATTCGACCACCAAGTGAATCAAATAGTATGGCCAACGAGTCGTGGGTACTAGGAGATTGCATTTGGGCCTTAAGCCCGCTAGGATATTTTAAATTCCCGAAACTTATGTGGGGGCATAAGATTTTGATTAAAATAGTGGGAGTAATTTACAAATGAAAACCATGTTTGTAAATTGTGCATTTTAAATTAATCTTTCGCGTATTTATTTCTTCTCTCGTCGTTTTAATAGATATGATGTCAAAAGAGCTTAGAGCACTTAGAGATTTGTCCATCTTATCACTTGAACGTAATATTTTAACTGGACCCAACTTACATTTCTGAACGCATCATTTGAATGGATTATTTGAAGTCGAAAACATATCCTATGTTTTGTCTGTGCCACCACCCATTACTATTTCACATGACGTTCCTGATGAGCTCCGTAAAAGCATCACCAAGTGGAAATTGGATGATGGCTTAGCTCGTGAATACATGTTGGAATATATGTCACTTGATCTGCGTTTGCAACATGAGCATATGGCATCCGCGAAAGAGATTCTCTCGAATCTCAAATTCCTTTATGGGATTAGAGATGGTCGTCGCAGATTCGCGATCACGAGGGAACTCTTGCAAGCAAGAAAGAGAAGGGAAACTCCTGTCGGAATCCACGTACACAAGATGATTCGACTTCTGTCTGAACTCGATGATATGGGTGTCGTGATGGACAATGATTTCCGAGTAGATCTCATTCTACAATCTCTTCCTAGATCATATGATCGATTTATCGCGGACTTGAATCTCCAGAGGCGAGAGATCACTGTGCATGTCCTGCGACAAATGCTCGAGGAACACAAAGCTTCTTTTGGAAAGAAAGCGAGGGTTGGCGAAAGGACTGGGCGGCGTTCAAAACCAAAGCAAATGGAAACCAGAGCTCCTTACTGCACAAGGTCAAGGGAAAGGATTAAATTCGAACCTATGGAGAGTTCGAACAGGTATATTCCTTGTTGAAGTTAATTTTACAATTAACTGTGCATTTTTGGTGTTAGACACTGACTGGAGTTCTCATCTTTACAGGTGATGGGAGCAACAAGGCCACTTAGGCCAGGGGATTGGATCCTGAGATTTGGCAATGGAGCTAGAGCTGCTGCCGAGGCCATAGGCGAAGTGGAGTTAGATTTAGGTGGTAATAAATTAGTCCTTAGGAACGTTCTTTATGTACCTGGTTTGGTGAAAAACATTATTTCTATTCCTGTTTTGGATAATGAAGGTTTTAATTTTACTATTAATAAAGGTTCCTTTTCGTTATTCATGAATGATAATATGTTTTTCACTGGTACATTAAAAGATGGGCTATATACCATTGAACCACCTAAGTTAGTGATGCATGTACAACAAAACAAAAGGAAACAAGATAATGAAATATCTGCCCAATTATGGCAAGCTCGACTTGGACATATATCTAAGTCTAGGATTCAAAAGTTAGCATCATCTGGCGCGATTGAAATCAATCGCATTGATGAAATGCCAACATGTGAACCATGTTTAAAAGGGTAAAATGGCTAAGTTGCCATTTAAGGGAAACCCTGAGCGAGCCAAGCAAACATTGGACTTAATACATACTGACGTATGTGGACCACTAAGAAAAAGCGCCCGAGGTGGCTATGACTACTTCATCACTTTCATTGACGACTTTAGTCGTTATGGATATGTGTTCTTGTTGAAACACAAGTCTGAAGCCTTTGAGCGATTCAAAGAATTCAAGATGGAAGTAGAGAATCAACTTGGTCATACGATAAAGGCTCTTCGTTCTGACCGAGGTGGAGAATTTCTTAGTAACGAATTTCTAAATTATCTTGTAGAGCATGGAATATTATCGCAGTGGACTCCTCCTGCAACACCCCAATTAAATGGAGTAGCAGAGAGAAGGAATCGAACTTTGATGGACATGGTTCGATCAATGATGAGTGCCACTGACTTACCTCTTTCATTTTGGGGACATGCCCTCCTCACGGCAACGAAGATACTAAACATAGTACCTTCTAAATCCGTAGAAAAGACACCATACGAATTATGGTTTGGCAAGGCACCCTCATACGCATTCATGCGCATATGGGGATCTCCCGCTTACGTTAAAAAGCTAGTGGGAGATAAATTGGAAACTAAATCCACTTTGTGCAAATTCGTGGGGTATCCGGAAAACTCAATAGGATACGAGTTCTACGATCCTACAAGACAAACAACGTTTGTCTCAAGGAACGCTCACTTCTTGGAGAAGGATTTCTTGGTTGACAAGAAGGAAAATAACGTAGAACTGGATGAGGTCACTGAAGCTGAAAAGGCCGAAGAGGTCGATCAAGCTGACCCGTCGCCACAGGCAGTGGGAGAACATGAGCATGAAAGTGCACCAGAAAGTACACCGATACTTCGTAGGTCAGAAAGACAACGTAGAGAACCCGAGAGGTACTACGGTCTGCTGCATGAGACTGGACAATCTCTAACCGACCCAAGGACTTACGAAGAGGCTATGCTAGACATAGACTCGGGAAAGTGGCGCGAAGCCATGGAATCCGAACTGGACTCCATGCACTAAAACAAGGTCTGGGCCTTGGTAGATCCACCAGTGGGAGTGGCTCCCGTGGGTTGCAAGTGGATCTATAAGCGAAAGCTTGGAGTGAACGGAGAGGTGATTACCTACAAGGCGCGACTAGTGGCAAAAGGATACACTCAAAGACCAGGTATCGACTTTGAGGAGACCTTCTCGCCCGTCGCAATGCCCAAATCCATTCGGATCTTGCTGGCCATAGCTGCGTGGTATAACTACGAGATATGGCAGATGGATGTAAAGACTGCCTTTCTCAATGGGGACATTGATAAGGAGATCTACATGGAGCAACCAAAAGGATATGCATCCAAAGGAGATGAACACAAGGTGTGCAAACTCCAGAGGTCCATTTATGGACTGAAGCAAGCTTCCCGAAGTTGGAACATTCGTTTTGATGAGACAATCCAAACTTTTGGATTCATCAAGAACATGTTCGAACCTTCCGTGTACAAGAAGATCAGTGGGAGTACAGTTGAATTTTTGGTGCTTTATGTTGACGACATTCTTCTCATTGGAAACAATGTGAAAGCGTTGTCTGAAACTAAAGCATGATTATCTACACAATTCTCGATGAAGGATATGGGAGAAGCATCCTTTGTTCTAGGTATAAGGATCTACCGAGATAGATCAAAAGGACTGCTGGGCCTCTCCCAATCCCAGTACATAGATAAAATCTTGACAAGATTTAGTATGGAAGAATCCAAGAGAGGATTGCTTCCAATGAGACATGGGATTGCACTCTCTAAGTCTATGGCCCCAAAGACGCCTGAAGAGAGAAGCAATATGTCTCGAGTACCATATGCATCCGCGATAGGAAGCATAATGTATGGTATGCTATGTACGAGACCAGACGTAGCGTACGCTTTAAGCGTTACAAGTCGCTACCAGTCTGATCCAGGTGAGCAGCACTGGACAGCCGTAAAGGCAATTCTGAAGTACCTGAGAAGGACTAAGGAATTGTTCTTGGTATACGGTGGAGGAGAATTGAAATTGGAAGGCTATACAGACTCGAGCTTCCAATGTGATGTAGACGACTTCAAGTCGACATCAGAATACGTGTTCTGCCTCAATTGTGGTGCGGTTAGCTGGAAGAGCTCCAAGCAGGAAACAACCGCGGATTCAACCACCGAAGCAGAATACATTGCTGCGAGTGATGCAGCAAAGGAAGGTGTTTGGATGAGGAACTTCATCCAGGAATTGGATGTGATACCTAGCATCGCTGAGCCCATTACTATCTTCTGTGATAACAATGGGGCAATAGCGCAAGCAAAGGAGCCGAGATCTCATCAGAAATCCAAGCACGTACAAAGACGATACCACGTGATAAGAGATATCATTGGTAGAGGAGACATTAAGATGGAACGTGTCGACTCAGAAGATAATACGGCGGACCCGCTAACGAAGCCTCTGCCTCAAAAGGCATTTGAGAAACATCTGCATAAGATGGGACTCAAGAACATAAAAGACTGGCTTTAGGACAAGTTGGAGATTGATAGAAATAGTGTCCTGCAAGCCAGCTGTATGGCTATATTTATTGTAATAAATGCGGAACTATTCAATTTCGATTAATAAATGCACTTCATAAAATGGTCATCTTTATCTTATGTAATAATTATCTACGCATAAGGATAGAAGTCCTTAGATCACAGGGCTATGGGACAACCCGTGGACTGATCTCCAAGGCCGTGATCTAGAACATATTCAAGAGTCGTAGAATCCAATCGAGACAGGACATCGTTGGATTCGGTTAGACTCTCACTGTTGGGTATACTCCGATGAACTGGAGGACGCTGGGGTCCACGAGCGTGACTGGGATAGTCGATACACATAAGTGGGTGGCTTGCTGGGATGGCAAGCGCACTGAATACCCCAATTAGGAAATAACTCACCATGGAAGCGGTAGTCGCATATCGGGGTTGAAGTTATTCCATATTTATAATAGTATACGAGGAACGATCCCTAACTACTTGAGGTGATAGGGTTTATCTGGTGCGAGAACGTCTATACTTTGATATGAGTTCCGACTGACTGGGGATCGCCAGAAAGTCTATGTGGACTCATGTTGGGTATAGAGGAACTCGTATGCAGATTCATATCATCAACAAAGGATCCATTGACCCGACTTGATAGGTTGGGAAATTCTCCTATGGATTTTTGTGAGAAATTAATTCTGGTAAATCCTTGGCCAAGGTATCTGACAACTTTATGTAAGTAGCTCATAAAGATTAAGTCAAAGAGAATTTATTTCGAGATCAGAGTACATAAGGTCAAGACAAAAGAAAAGGGAAACCGATGAAAGACCATGCCCTTAAGTCTCGACTGGGAGATTGATCGATGGAGAGATTATGTCGTATATGGAAATTATAAATGATAATAGGTTCACTGAATTAATTCACCAGTGATTGGGCTCCATGGGCTTGTGGCTGGACATCGACCGTGGAGTGTGGGAGAATTCTCAAATTGGCAGGGGTGCTAATTTTGGAATGATCAATCGACAGAGTGTTCGATTGATTTAGAGTAAGTCTTACTCGAATAATTAAATAATATTTAATTATAACCCACGGCCAATTATGTGGTGAACCTACGGGGGCATACACAATACACAAGTAGCGAAATCGAGGAAATAAGAACGACCGAGTCGACTGGGTCGACTGGGTGAATGATCGACTGGGTCGATTGTATTGGGTGGGTCGACTGGGTCGACCCAATTGGAACAAAATGGGATCCAATTGGAATTGGATCTGGATCATAAATTAAATTGGAATTTAATTTGTGCATTAATTAATTAAGTTGGATTTAATTAATTGGAAAGGATTTTAATTAAATAGACTTAGAGTCTGATTTAATTAAATGGGAGATTAAGTTAATTAATTGGGCTATTTAATTGGGAGATTGAATTAGGCCTGGTCAAATTAATTAACTGGGCCATGAATTAATTAGAAGACTTGGTCTTCTAATTAAAGAGGGCCACGGCCCATGTAGGAGAGAGAAGACCTAGCACTACAAGAAAAACACGATTTTCCGACGGATTTTCCGACGGATTTCAAGAAAAATCCGTCGGAAAACGGGTTTTCCGACGGATTTCACCCGCCGGAAAATCCGCCGGAAAAAGTGGCGTGGGAAAAATTCCGATGGATTTTCCCACGGATTTTCCGACGGGTGGAATCCATCGGAAAATCCGTCGGAAAATTGCCGACGGCTCTTCCCGATGGCTTTGCCGTTTTGGTGTTTTTCCGACGGAATAATTCCGTCGGAAAATCCATTTTTTTTTAAAGAAAAGAAATTTAATTTAATTTTTTAGCTTTATTTCCGGCGGAATTTTTCCGTCGGAAATTTAATTACTTTTTTCAAGATTAAGTTTCCGACGGAAATTTTCCGTCGGAAACTTAATTAATTTTTTTTCAAAATTAATTTTCCGACGGAATTATTCCGTCGGAAAAACAAAAAAATTTCAAAAAAATATATTCAAAAATTTTATTTCCCCAATTAAAAATATGTATATTTTAAAAAAAAAAATCAATTCAGAATTATATAATATTTTACGGAAGTCTCAATCATCGTCACAAAATTAAATATCATGACTTTGAAATTATTTAACATAATTCATCAATTAGTTAATACATAATTAGTTACGTACATATGAAAGAACCAACTTCAACATAAAGTTCTAACAAAGTAACCCATAACCCCATTTCCTAAGTTATGCATGTGAAATCACTTAAGTATTCATAGCCATGGTGAATTACTTAAGTATTCACATAAATTACCTAAGTATTCCTAAGTTCTAACAAATTACTTAAGTAGTCACATAAATTATCCCCTGCAGGAATCATGCCAAACATAAATCCACATCAGTACCTAAGTATTCATAGCTCATTCTATGCCATTATTAGTATTAGGAATATGTAACAAAAAATCAAAATATAAGTATATTTAAGCAGATCCAACCATAAACAGCGAATATGTGAGTGCCAGCTTTTAGTTCCGAGACCTCACAAGGTTGAAGGCCTTCCAATCTTTTGAAGAAAGCAGCTTCCGGGTCCTTAGCCATGGCCAACTACACCACCAAACAATAACTTAATAACAAATAATTTTTATTTTACAAGAGACAAGCCTATTAAATAGGAGAAACTTAGATTACACACCGCATTTACGGTTGAATCCATTCTGTAAACTTGAAAATGCAAGAAGTACATTCCAGCCGATGTAACCTTGCATGTCTTCTCACTGTCTTCCTGAATATATCAGTACAAGTAATGAATGAAGTATGCTGGTTTATCAAACAGGTGCAGAAAAATTCACAATCCGTTTAACCAGTTTCAGACAGAATTACCAACTCACAAAATGAGGAAAACATTGTAATTATAAAAGTGTAAAGAGTTAAATAACTACCATTTTAATTATGGTATTAATTGACGTTCCATAAACATATCTTTATAATTATTGCTACTGTGTACATAAATACAACATTTCATTTTTTTCCTATATGATTCCATCTCTCTATTTTACAAACAAGTACTACCATCACTTTATCACTTTGATTTTATATTTATTTAGATGCAATCGTCTCAATGTATTCAAATTTGATAACGGATCATTTTTGTCCACATCATGCAACTCCCAACAGTTTATACCCGATGGGAACCATAACGCTTCTATCACTAGTTATAATCATTATTTTATTACCTAAATTATTCTTCTCTTTCAAATACATGTTACTCCAAATTTATATTCAAGCATATCACCAAGTCAAAATTGGCTACAAGTACCAACTGGACGATTTGTATCTAATGACCAGTCAAGTGACCTGCTTAATATCTACTACTTCCAATGATAATGAACACAAAATCATTATAAAAGGTTATTATACAAAACTATTCCCATTTAATGCATTTATCACTGGATAGCTATTGTAAACAGCCGAAGTGATTAAAAAGCTAAGAATCTTAACCTCCAGCGGAGGTAAGAACACACTTCAATCAGGAAAAAAATGTTTGGAGAAAAGGAAATCATCAATTAACAATATAGACTGTAAATACTAATTAAATTACCTGCAAGGCCAACCCATATCCCCCATTTGCATCTTGTTCAAAGTATAAGAGCTGAAAATCACAGGTAGTAGAACCATTAGTAATGAACTCGTAAATGCATATGCATGCACGTCAATAAAAGAGTGTAAAATCAATAATTATTCTTTCTCAAATGGGCCTTTGTAGTTTAACATTGAACATGGCCTTTGATAGAGGACAGTAAAATCCAATTTTTAGACGCAAAACAAAACAAAACAAATACACACCTTAAACTTGCTATGTGCAGCTGAAGTAACTCTAATTACTATTCCAGACTCCGTTTGTTCGTCTCTGATAGTTACACTAAAGAAGTGAGCACACTGCTTTTCTACCTATTTTCAATAGTATCAGAATCAATGTATACGGTTGTACATCCAACCACGTTGAATACGAATATCCATCTAGATTCTACATGATTTTTTTAACATTATTTATCAAATAGTTAATACATAAATGATTTATAAAAATAAAGAAAAAGCCCTTTACCTCAATCAAATAAAAGTTTGTTTCATACGCCTATGAACATATTATGTTTCATTGTCAAAATAATGATTTAAAAGTTTGTTGAACTCAATAAATTGATGTCTTGCCATAGCTAGTTATTCATAGATTTCAAGTCCGATTTCTCCATTGTTTATCTAATCTCACCACTATATTTGTATTTTCATGCACAAAAGTCAATAAAAATGGATTCCCCTTTAATAAATCCATATACATAACCAAAAACTTAACACAAAATTGGTTCTTTGCAGCCTTTCTAATAATTAGTTCTTAATTCCATTAATTAATATACGGACTGGTCTTTAATTGATGATTTTATTATTATGTATTGGTCTGAGCTCACTACAAGAAATCTTCTGTTCTGTTCTTATTATATATTATCAACAAGAATTTAGTGCAAGTGATTCTTTCCAAAATGAAAAACCAGGTTCTTGAATTCCTAAATCTTCTGTTCTTATTGATCCTTTTACACTCTTATCTTCAAGCAATTAAATATAAACTCAAGACATACGTATATTGCACAAATAATCAAGCCAGCAATTTTACTTATTCAAACTCAAACCACACAATTAAGGAAAGCAAAATCGTGGTCTAATTAGTTGAAATTCAAAAAACTGACCAAAACACAAACACATTGCGTGCACTGCTCTAAGTAGTAGAAATCATTAAATCAACCTCAGATATATAAGAATTTCAACAGCCATAGACAAAAATCATAAAGCAAAAGAAAAATTAAGTAATGGGACTTACCAATTCGCTCTAAGACTTGTTCCTGAAGTGTTTATTGCTGATTTGGTGGTGCGTGGCCGCGGCTGGGACTGTGGTGGTGCGTGAATGGCTGCCACCGGGGTTGAGAGGAGTCGGAAATGGGAGCTGCCGCCGCGGGTTCTGGTGGTGAATGACCGCGGCTGAGGTTGAGAGAAGTCGGAAATGGGAGCTGTGCCGTCGCGGGTTCTGGTGGTGAATGGCCGCGGCTGGGGTTGAGAGGAGTCGGAAATGGGAGCTGTGCCGTCGCGGGTTGAGAGGGAGAGGGAGAAAGGGGAAGTGGGAGAGCTGTTGCGGCCGAGGAAAGAGGGACGGGCGGTGGAGTTCTTGAGATGAAAAGAAAAAGAGTGAAAATGAAGGGGGGCGGCGGATCTAGGGTTAATTATGCAGTTTTTTTTATTTTTTTTTTTTATATTCAAAATTTATTTGTAAATTATTATTCAGATTATTTATAATTTAAATTGTTATATTTTTTTATATTTTAATTCAAAATTATTCGAAATTAAAATTTGTCATGTTAATTAACTAAAATCGAAATTATTGACCATATGGTTATGTACATTGAGACATATGGTTATGTACATTGAGATTATTCGAAATTAGATGTCTCGATTCACCAAAAATAAAATTATTGACCATATGATTATGTACATTGAGGTTATTTGAAATCAGATTGGTCGATTCTTGGTTTTTTAACGTTAATTGACCAATATCGAAATTATTGACCATAGGGTTAAGTACATTGAGGTTATTCGAAATCAGATTGATCAATTCTCGATTTTTGAAATTAATTCACCAAAAATGAAATTATTGACCATAGGGACATGTACATTGAGGTTATTCAAAATCAGATTGATCGATTCTTGGTTTTTAACGTTAATTGACCAATATCGAAATTATTGACCATAGGGTAAAGTACATTGAGGTTATTCGAAATCAGATTGATCGATTCTCGATTTTTAACATTAATTCAGCAAAAATGAATTTATTGACCATAGGGTTATGTACATTGAGGTTATTCGAAATTAGATTGGTCGATTTTTGGTTTTTTAACGTTAATTGAACAAATGGTGGGAAATGAGTTAAATCAATCAATAAGAGTTTATGCCGATGAAATTTGTGTAATAAGTCAAAGAAAGTTAGTGAAAAACGAGTTAAATTAATCAATAAGGGTTTAAGTTGATGAAATTTGTGAAAATACCGGTAAAATTAGAGGAAAAATGGGTTAAGTCGAAGAGAGTTAATGCAAAACCAGTTAAGTCGATCAAGAATGGTTTAAATTAATCAAAATATTGCAAAAATGGATTAAATTAAAAACATGGTGGATAATGAGTTAAATCAATCTATAAGGGTTGAAATCGGTGAATTTTGTAAAAATACGAGTTAAATTAGTGAGATATGGTCATATCGATTAAATTAGGAAAAAAATAAGCCGAAAATAATTTATATCGATCAAAAATGGTTTTTTTTTTTATTTTCTAAAATTTGGAAATATTAATTTTTTTATTTTCATTTATTTTCGACGGATATAATCCGTCGAAAAATATTAATTTTTTGTTTTTTTTGGAAATATATAATATATTTTTAATTAATTTTAATTGTTTTCAATAAATAATTTTATTAATTTTCCCACGGATTAAATCCGTGGGAAAATTAATTATTTTATTTTTTATTAAATTTTAATTCATTTCCGACGGATAACATCCGTCGGAAATATATAATATATATTTTATTTATTCGAAAATATATAATAAATATTATTATTTATTTTAATAATTTTCCGACGGATTAAATCCGTGGGAAAATTAATTATTTTATTTTTTATTAAATTTTAATTCATTTCCGACGGATAAATCCGTCGGAAATATATAATATATATATTTTATTTTTTTTTAATTATTTTCCCACGGATTTAATCCGTCGGAAAATTAATTATTTTATTTTCAATTAAATTTTAATTCTATTTCCTACGGATTTAGTCTCCGTCGGAAAATCCGTCGGAAATTTCCGACGGATTTTGGTTCATCGGAAAATCCATCGGAAATTTCCGACGGATTTTGGTTTATCGGAAAATCTATCGGAAATTTCCGACGGAATCTATTCCATCGGAAATTTTCCGTCGGAAAATGCTGCTTTTCTTGTAGTGTAGTCCTAATAGGACTAGGTTAGGAGATAACTATAAGTAGCTATCTTATAGTTATTTTTCACACAACTCCATAAGCAAAAATTCTCTCCATCTCCCTGTGTGATCGGCCGAACCCTCTTCTGTGCAAGGAAGAATTTTTCGTTTTTCGATCTTGTTCCAAATCGTTCCTAATTCCTAGTTTATAATATATCTTGTGTTCTAGCTGATCGAGATATATTATTTTCGTGATATTGTGGTGTATCAACTCGTAGAGGCGCAACACGTGGGGCGCTCCTAAGATGCCTGGATCGATTTTGCTGGAGCAGAATTCAGAGCTCGTTTTGCTAGCCGAGGATTTGCAAGGAGATAGGTATAAACGAGAAAACTTATACTATCTGATGCGAACCTCATTAGGAAGATTCAATTTAATCCCAAACTAAAATCAGATTGATAACAATAGTGAACTTGTGACCCGACGATTATAAGGAATCGCAAACCACAAGTATTCTTGATTGTAGTGAACTTGTGACCCAATGATTATAAAGAATCGCAAACCTTCACCCAATGATTATAAAGAATCGCAAACCACAAGTATTCTAGATTGTAGTGAACTTGTGACCCAACGATTATAAAGAATCGCAAACCACAAGTATTCAAGTTTGAACGCCACAAGGGGAAACCTTGATAAGTTCTGAAGTTCAATGAAGAACCAAAAGAGGAGTAAAAACTCACTTTATATTTTCAGCCAAAATGTCCTATTACATTGAACAATACCACATATATATAGGGTTGGAACAAGTCTCCAACTATAATAATTAAAGCCAACACGTTTTCATAAGTGTTGGTATATGAAAATGTGCCTAGAATCCTCCAAATACATCTAGAAATATGAGAAGTCTTGACTATTATCTATATAGACTTATATATATAAAATCTGATATAAATAAAGCCTAATTAAAGCTTCTCTTTCCCAAAAGACTTAATTCTAAGTAAGCAACTTTAGTGAATTCCAAAAGCCATCTGATTATGTTGTTTGGATTAAATTCAAAACAACTTCATCTTCTTTTGGGCCAAACTTATGCATGTTAGAATCAGCCCATATTTTCTGAATTAGCCCGTTAAATGCTTCCTTGAGCTTTTTGGATCTTGCCCTTGTAATTGGCCCAATTGGAATATTCAATTGATCCTTAGCTTGTACTTGTTCTCGATGATTCTCATCATTTTCCCTCTCTTCGAAAGGATTCGTCCTCGAATCTTCACCTGCATCAAAAGGAGAAAGATCAGCAACATTAAATGTTGAACTAATCTTATACTCACCTGGAAGATCCAACTTGTATGCATTATCATTCACTCTTTCAAGAACTTGAAATGGACCATCCCCTCTTGGTTGTAACTTTGACCGCCTACGTTCAGGAAATCTTTCCTTCCGCATATGCACCCAAACCCAATCACCTGGTTCAAAAATGACTTGTCTCCGCCCTTTATTAGCTCTGTTCGCATATTGTTCATTTTTCTTTGCGATATGCTCCCGGACACTTTCATGAAGTTTTTTTACCATCTCAGCCTTCTTTTGACCATCCAAACTAGCTCTTTCATTAACTGGCAAAGGCAGCAAATCTAAAGGAGTTAGTGGATTAAAACCATAAACAACCTCAAATGGTGAAAAATCAGTAGTAGAATGAACACTCCGGTTATATGCAAATTCAATGAATGGCAAACAATCTTCCCATTTCTTTAAATTCTTTTGAATTATAGTACGCAACAAAGTAGTTAAAGTTCTATTCACTACCTCGGTTTGGCCATCTGTTTGAGGGTGGCAAGTAGTTGAAAATAGCAATTTAGTACCTATTTTCCCCAACAAGGCTTTCCAAAAATAGCTAAGAAACTTAACATCTCTATCAGATACAATGCTCCTAGGAACACCATGAAGTCGTACTATCTCACGGAAGAACAATTCAGCAATGTTTGTTGCATCATCAGTTTTGTTACAAGATATGAAATGTGCCATTTTAGAAAACCTATCAACCACCACGAAAATTGAATCCCTACCCTTTCTTGACCTAGGCAAACCCAAAACAAAATCCATTGAAATGTCTACCCAAGGTGCAGTAGGTACGGGTAAAGGAGTGTATAAACCATGGGGTAAGACCCTAGATTTGGCCTGCTTACAAGTAACACATCTAGAACAAATTCTTTCCACATCACGTTTCATTTTAGGCCAAAAGAAATGTTCACACAACACTTCTAAAGTCTTCCTTATACCAAAGTGTCCCATCAAACCACCTCCATGTGCTTCACGTACAAGTAACTCACGCATAGAACTGTTAGGCACACAAAGTTTATTTTCTCTAAACAAGTACCCATCAAGTCTGTAGAACTTACCAAATGCTGATTTTTCACATGCTCCATACACACTAGCAAAGTCATCATCAGTAGCATATAATTCCTTCACATATTCAAATCCCAACAACTTTGCATTTAAAGTAGAAACAAGAGCATACCTTCTCGATAGTGCATCAGCCACAATATTTTCCTTACCTTGCTTGTATTTGATTACATAAGGAAATGTCTCGATGAATTCTGACCACTTGGCGTGTCTTTTATTCAACTTACCCTGTCCTTTCAAGTGCTTCAAGGATTCATGGTCAGTGTGAATGTCGAATTCTCTCGGCCAAAGGTAATGTTGCCAAGTCTCCAATGCTCTCACCAATGCATAAAGCTCCTTTTCATACGTCGAATAGTTCAACACAGCCCCAGTTAGTTTTTCACTAAAATTGGCTATCGGTCGCTGCTCCTGCATTAAAACTGCTCCAATACCTATTCCTGAAGCATCACACTCAATTTCAAATGTTTTAGAAAAATTAGGTAAAGCTAACAAAGGAGCACTACACAATCTTTCTTTAATTTCAGAAAATGCATATTCTTGCTCATCACCCCAATGAAACCCTACCGATTTCTTAACAATTTCAGTGAGTGGTGCAGCTAGTGTACTGAAATTTTGGACAAATCGTCGATAAAAACTAGCCAAACCATGAAAACTTCCGACCTCGGAAAGTGACTTAGGTGTCGGCCATTCCTTGATAGCCTTTACCTTTTCTTCATCCACTCCAATTCCATTTGCGCTAACAATATAGCCAAGAAACGTAACTTTTTCCAAGCAAAAAGAACACTTTTTTAAATTGGCATACAATTTTTCTTTTCTCAAAACATCAACCACACTACGCAAATGTTCAATATGCTCATCTAAGCTTTTGCTATACACCAAAATATCATCAAAATAAACCACCACAAATCTGCCAATAAAAGCCCGCAAGACATGGTTCATTAATCTCATGAATGTACTAGGTGCATTAGATAAACCAAAAGGCATTACCAACCACTCATACAAACCATGTTTTGTTTTAAAAGTAGTTTTCCATTCATCACCTTCTTTCATCCTAATTTGATGATACCCACTTTTCAATTCAATTTTTGTGAAAATACTTGACCCATGCAATTCATCCAACATATCATCTAGTCTAGGAATGGGGTATCGATACTTTACCGTGATGTTGTTGATAGCCCTGCAATCCACACACATCCTCCAAGTACCATCCTTCTTAGGTACAAGTAACACCGGTACAGCGCACGGACTCATGCTTTCTCTAACGTGGCCTTTCTTCAGCAACTCCTCAACTTGCCTTTGAGTTTCCTTCGTTTCTTCCGGATTGCTTCTATATGCTGGCCGGTTAGGAATGGCAGCACCTGGTACAAAATCAATTTGATGCTCTATTCCTCTTATAGGTGGCAACCCATTTGGTACATCATCTGGGAACACGTCTTCGTATTCCTGCAACAAAGAGACAACAACGCTAGGCAAAGATTCATCAAGTTCGTTAGTGCTAAAACCCGCCTCTTTGTACAAAAGTAAAAACATAGGCTTGTTTGAATTGAAGGCATTCTTGATATCACTCGCCTTAGCATAAAGACTCACTTGTTTTTTTCTCTCTTTCTTTTCACTCTCTTTTTCACTTTTTTTCTTTGAAATTTCAGCCTCACTATGTATTTTCAACTCACTCTCTCTTTTCATTTTCATTTGATCTTCATACACTTGTTTGGGTGTTAATGGTACAAGAGTAATGGATTTGTTATCCTTTACAAGAATGTGCCGATTTTTTAAACCATCATGAGTAACCTTTCTATCAAATTGCCATGGTCTGCCCAGTAATATGTGACCCGCTTGCATTGGAACGACATCACAAAGCACTTCATCCTTGTACTTCCCAATTGAAAAAGAGACTAATACTTGCCTTGTCACCTTAACCTCACCACATTCATTCAACCATTGAAGCTTATATGGTTTAGGGTGCTTCAACGTAGGTAAATTCAGCTTTTCAACCAAAGTAGTACTGGCAACGTTTGTACAACTTCCCCCATCAATGATCATACTACACACTTTATTGTTAACATGGCACCTAGTATGAAAAATGTTCTCCCTCTGTTCATTAACATCATCTTCTTTGATTTGGGCACTTAAAGCACGCCTAGCCACCAATGACTCTCCTTCCACCGGATATTCAACATCATTGTCACTAGTGTCTTTTGGCATATGATCTTCATCGTCACTCTCACTTTCAGTCTCCACATCTCCGTTAGCATGTGCAATCATTGTCCTCTTGTTTGGGCATTGTGAAGCAATGTGACCTGCTCCCAAACACTTAAAACACTTAATATCACGATTACGAGTTGGTAATTCAGTTTTACCTCTATTGACTTTTTCAACTTCATCTTTTCTCTTTAGTGCTTCTGTTTTGAATTTGGAATTAGCTCCTTCATCTTTCCTTCCATTCGACCTCCATGAAGTAGAGGAGCTTGGATTCTGGAAGGATCGAGTTCCCTTCCTTTTAAGTTGTCGTTCTACCTTTATTGCCATATGCACCATGTCCTCCAACTCCACATAATGTTGCAACTCAACTACATTTGCAATGTCCCGATTCAGCCCATTGAGAAACCTTGCCATGGTAGCTTCTCTATCCTCCTCTATATTAGCCCTGATCATGGAAATCTCCATCTCCTTGTGGTAATCTTCCACACTTTTAAAGCCTTGAGTAAGACTTTGTAACTTCTGAAATAAGTCCCTATGATAGTGACTAGGAACAAACCGCCTCCTCATGATAGCTTTCATTTCATCCCATGTCCTAATAGGCCTTTCACCATTTCGTCTCCTGGTCATCATAAGTTGATCCCACCATATAATAGCATAATCGGTAAACTCAATAACAGCTAGTTTTACCTTTTTCTCCTCGGAGTAGTTATGGCATTCGAAAATCAGCTCCACCTTCCTTTCCCAGTCCAAGTACACTTCTGGATCATTCTTGCCTTGAAATGATGGTATCTTTACTTTTATGTTTCCCAAGCTTCTGTCATCTCTATCTCGCCATCTCGGACCTCTTTTGAAACCTCTATCATGCCTTTCTCTCTTTTGTGTGAATCACCCTCACCATTCAATGAGCCTTGGTCATCTTCATATTGGAACTCATCATTGGAATTGTAACCAAAATCATCTTCATTTGCAATCCTTTCTTCCCTTCTAACATTAGGAGATCTTTCCGGACGTGCCCTGTTTAAAGTAGCAATAGCATCGCCTTGCCTATCCATCCGATCTCGAATCTCATTAAACATTACGTTCATACGTTCAAATTGTTTTTGCATGGCTTGCAACATAAATGTATCCCCCTTTCCGCCTTGGTTTATTGCTTCACCACTTGTAGACATACTTGAAACTAGATATAAAAATTAGAAATAAATCCTCACAGCACTCGCTCACGTGTTTACACTCTAATAATGTCACTCAACACTCGTGTTTAACTCAATATGGCTTTTACCCTCTAATAATCTCACACTCTCTTGCCTTTTTCCACTCGTAACTCCCTTTTTCAGTTCTTTAATGAACTAGTAAACTTTAATCAAGATGTTCAACTTGTATTGTTTAAACAATGAATACTAATGGTTCGGTATTTCAGAAATAATGAAACAAGGAGAATGTGATTTTTTTTTTTGAGAGAACAGAAGAAAATATCAGAATATAGAGAGTAGTTATATCCGCCACGAAATTTTTTTTTTTTCACTTTTTTTTTTCACGTTTTTTTTTTGTCACTTTTTTTTTTCACGTTTTTTTTTTTTTTTTGGGCTGGATACACAAACAAAGAGATTTAAGAGTAGGAAAGAAGAGATTAGTAGAAATTGACTAAATATATAAGAACAAGAAATAAAGATAAAGGATAGTAATCTGATTTTAGTACCTTGCTCTGATACCAAATGATGCGAACCTCATTAGGAAGATTCAATTTAATCCCAAACTAAAATCAGATTGATAACAATAGTGAACTTGTGACCCGACGATTATAAGGAATCGCAAACCACAAGTATTCTTGATTGTAGTGAACTTGTGACCCAATGATTATAAAGAATCGCAAACCACAAGTATTCTAGATTGTAGTGAACTTGTGACCCAACGATTATAAATAATCGCAAACCACAAGTATTCAAGTTTGAACGCCACAAGGGGAAACCTTGATAAGTTCTGAAGTTCAATGAAGAACCAAAAGAAGAGTAAAAACTCACTTTATATTTTCAGCCAAAATGTCCTATTACATTGAACAATACCACATATATATAGGGTTGGAACAAGTCTCCAACTATAATAATTAAAGCCAACACGTTTTCATAAGTGTTGGGATATGAAAAGGTGCCTAGAATCCTCCAAATACATCTAGAAATATGAGAAGTCTTGACTATTATCTATATAGACTTATATATATAAAATCTGATATAAATAAAGCCTAATTAAAGCTTCTCTTTCCCAAAAGACTTAATTCTAAGTAAGCAACTTTAGTGAATTCCAAAAGCCATCTGATTATGTTGTTTGGATTAAATTCAAAACAACTTCATCTTCTTTTGGGCCAAACTTATGCATGTTAGAATCAGCCCATATTTTCTGAATTAGCCCGTTAAATGCTTCCTTGAGCTTTTTGGATCTTGCCCTTGTAATTGGCCCAATTGGAATATTCAATTGATCCTTAGCTTGTACTTGTTCTCGATGATTCTCATCACTATCGTTTAATTATATTCATATATATACAACTAGAGAATATCCTGGCAAGATTCCGTAAGAGGTCCTAAAAGTTTTTATATTCCGCTGTGCCTAGGGCTGTTTATCTTACCGAATCCCAACAATTACCCCTTGGATGGTTCTTAATGCCTGCTTGTCAGCATGACTTAACCAATTTAGTGTCTATTCAATTCTAAATGGGAGGGTGCAATCATAGCATACATTGAACCAATGGTGCCCATACAAACGATGCTTCTGTTTGTGTTTCAATTGTAATGAAAACAATAAAGATATAAACACTTAAACGATTTTTTGATTAACATTCGAATACACATCAATTTAGAAAGATTTTTATGTAAACATAGTTTAATTCGTCAATGTCTTATCCTATTACAAACTAGTTGTTGGGATTCGGTAAGATAAACAGCCCTAGGCAAAGCGGAATATAAAAACTTTTAGGGCCTCTTAAGGAATCTTGCCAGGATATTCTCTAGTAGTATATATATGAATATAAATAAAACGATAGTATAAGTTTTCTCGTTTATACCTATCTCCTTGCAAATCCTCGACTAGCAAAGCGAGCTCTGAATTCTTCTCCAGCAAAATCGATCCAGGCTTCTCAGGAGCGCCCCACGTGTTGCGCCTCTACGAGTTGATACACCAAAATATCACGAAAATAATATATCTCGATCAGCTAGAACACAAGATTTAATATAAACTAGGAATTAGGAACGATTTGGAACAAGATCGAAAAACGAAAAATTCTTCCTTGCACAGAAGAGGGTTCGACCGATCACACAGGGAGAGGGAGAGAATTTTTGCTCTTGCTTAATTTTTGATTATGGAGTTATGTGAAAAATAACTATAAGATAGCTACTTATAGTTATCTCCCTAACCTAGTCGTATTAGGACTAGGTCTTCTCTCTCCTACATGGGCCATGGCCCTCTTTAATTAGAAGACCAAGTCTTCTAATTAATTCATGGCCCAGTTAATTAATTTGACCAGGCCTAATTCAATCTCCCAATTAAATAGCCCAATTAATTAACTTAATCTCCCATTTAATTAAATCAGACTCTAAGTCTATTTAATTAAAATCCTTTCCAATTAATTAAATCCAACTTAATTAATTAATGCACAAATTAAATTCCAATTTAATTTATGATCCAGATCCAATTCCAATTGGATCCCATTTTGTTCCAATTGGGTCGACCCAGTCGACCCACCCAATACAATCGACCCAGTCGATTATTCACCCAGTCGACCCAGTCGACTCGGTCGTTCTTATTTCCTCACTTTCGCTACTTGTGTATTGTGTATGCCCCCGTAGGTTCACCACATAATTGGCCGTGGGTTATAATTAAATATTATTTAATTATTCGAGTAAGACTTACTCTAAATCAATCGAACACTCTGTCGATTGATCATTCCAAAATTAGCACCCCTGCCAATTTGGGAATTCTCCCACACTCCACGGTCGATGTCCAGCCACAAGCCCATGGAGCCCAATCACTGGTGAATTAATTCAGTGAACCTATTATCATTTATAATTTCCATATACGACATAATCTCTCCATCGATCAATCTCCCAGTCGAGACTTAAGGGTATGGTCTTTTCATCGGATTCCCTTTTCTTTTGTCTTGACCTTATGTACTATGGTATTGAAATAAATTCTCTTTGACTTAATCTTTATGAGCTACTTACATAAAGTCGTCAGATACCTTGGCCAAGGATTTACCAGAATTAATTTCTCACAGAAATCCATAGGAGAATTTCCCAACCTATCAAGCCGGGTCAATGGATCCTTTGTTGATGATATGAATCTGCATATACGAGTTCCTCTATACCCAACATGAGTCCACAGAGACTTTCTGGCGATCCCCAGTCAGTCGGAACTCATATCAAAGCATAGACGTTCTTGCACCAGATAAACCCTATCACCTCAAGTAGTTAGGGATCGTTCCTCGTATACTATTATAAATTTGGAATAACTTCAACCCCGATATGCGACTACCGCTTCCATGGTGAGTTATTTCCTAATTGGGGTATTCAGTGCGCCTGCCATCCCAGCAAGCCACCCACTTATGTGTATCGACCATCCCAGTCACGCTCGTGGACCCCAGCGTTCTCCAGTTCATCGGAGTATACACAATAGTGAGAGTCTAACCGAATCCAACGATGTCCTATCTCGATTGGATTCTACGACTCTTGAATATGTTCTAGATCACGGCCTTGGAGATCAGTCCACGGGTTGTCCCATAGCCCTGTGATCTAAGGACTTCTATACTTATGCGTAGATAATTATTACATAAGATAAAGATGACCATTTAATAAAGTGCATTTATTAATCGAAATTGAATAGTTCCGCATTTATTACAATAAATACTAGCCATACAGCTGGCTTGCAGGACACTATTTTTATCAATCTCCCACTTGTCCTAAAGCCAGTCTTTTATGTTCTTGAGTCCCATCTTTTGCAGATGTTTCTCAAATGCCTTTTGAGGCAGAGGCTTCGTTAGCGGGTCCGCCATATTATCTTCTGAGTCGACACGTTCCATCTTAATGTCTCCTCTACCAATGATATCTCTTATCACATGGTATCGTCTTACGTGCCTGGATTTCTGATGAGATCTCGGCTCCTTTGCTTGCGCTATTACCCCATTGTTATCACAGAAGATAGTAATGGGCTCAGCGATGCTAGGTATCACATCCAATTCGTGGATGAAGTTCCTCATCCAAACACCTTCCTTTGCTGCATCACTCGCAGCAATGTATTCTGCTTCGGTGGTTGAATCCGCGGTTGTTTCTTGCTTGGAGATCTTCCAGCTAACCGCACCACCATTGAGGCAGAATACGTATCCTGATGTCGACTTGAAGTCGTCTACATCACATTGGAAGCTCGAGTCTGTATAGCCTTCCAATTTCAATTCTCCTCCACCGTATACCAAGAACAATTCCTTAGTCCTTCTCAGGTACTTCAGAATTGCCTTTACGGCTATCCAGTGCTGCTCACCTGGATCAGACTGGTAGCGACTTGTAACGCTTAGAGCGTACGCTACGTCTGATCTCGTACATAGCATACCATACATTATGCTTCCTATCGCGGATGCATATGGTACTCGAGACATATTGCTTCTCTCTTCAGGCGTCTTTGGGGCCATAGACTTAGAGAGTGCAATCCCATGTCTCATTGGAAGCAATCCTTTCTTGGATTCTTCCATACTAAATCTTTTCAAGATTTTATCTATGTACTGGGATTGGGAGAGGCCCAGCAGTCCTTTTGATCTATCTCGGTAGATCCTTATACCTAGTACAAAGGATGCTTCTCCCATATCCTTCATCGAGAATTGTGTAGATAACCATGCTTTAGTTTCAGACAACGCTTTCACATTGTTTCCAATGAGAAGAATGTCGTCAACATAAAGCACCAAAAATTCAACTGTACTCCCACTGATCTTCTTGTACACGCAAGGTTCGAACATGTTCTTGATGAATCCAAAATTTTGGATTGTCTCATCAAAACGAATGTTCCAACTTCGGGAAGCTTGCTTCAGTCCATAAATGGACCTCTGGAGTTTGCACACCTTGTGTTCATCTCCTTTGGATGCATATCCTTTTGGTTGCTCCATGTAGATCTCCTTATCAATGTCCCCATTGAGAAAGGCAGTCTTTACATCCATCTGCCATATCTCGTAGTTATACCACGCAGCTATGGCCAGCAAGATCCGAATGGATTTGGGCATTGCGACGGGCGAGAAGGTCTCCTCAAAGTCGATACCTGGTCTTTGAGTGTATCCTTTTGCCACTAGTCGCGCCTTGTAGGTTATTACCTCTCCGTTCACTCCAAGCTTTCGCTTATAGATCCACTTGCAACCCACGGGAGCCACTCCCACTGGTGGATCTACCAAGGCCCAGACCTTGTTTGAGTGCATGGAGTCCAGTTCGGATTCCATGGCTTCGCGCCACTTTCCCGAGTCTATGTCTAGCATAGCCTCTTCGTAAGTCCTTGGGTCGGTTAGAGACTTTCCAGTCTCATGCAGCAGACCGTAGTACCTCTCGGGTTCTCTACGTTGTCTTTCTGACCTACGAAGTATCGGTGTACTTTCTGGTGCACTTTCATGCTCATGTTCTCCCACTACCTGTGGCGACGGGTCAGCTTGATCGACCTCTTCGGCCTTTTCAGCTTCAGTGACCTCATCCAGTTCTACGTTATTTTCCTTCTTGTCAACCAAGAAATCCTTCTCCAAGAAGTGAGCGTTCCTTGAGACAAACGTTGTTTGTCTTGTAGGATCGTAGAACTCGTATCCTATTGAGTTTTCCGGATACCCCACGAATTTGCACAAAGTGGATTTAGTTTCCAATTTATCTCCCACTAGCTTTTTAACGTAAGCGGGAGATCCCCATATGCGCATGAATGCGTATGAGGGTGCCTTGCCAAACCATAATTCGTATGGTGTCTTTTCTATGGATTTAGAAGGTACTATGTTTAGTATCTTCGTTGCCGTGAGGAAGGCATGTCCCCAAAATGAAAGAAGTAAGTCAGTGGCACTCATCATTGATCGAACCATGTCCATCAAGGTTCGATTCCTTCTCTCTGCTACTCCATTTAATTGGGGTGTTGCAGGAGGAGTCCACTGCGATAATATTCCATGCTCTACAAGATAGTTCAGAAATTCGTTACTAAGAAATTCTCCACCTCGGTCAGAACGAAGAGCCTTTATCGTATGACCAAGTTGATTCTCTACTTCCATCTTGAATTCTTTGAATCGCTCAAAGGCTTTAGACTTGTGTTTCAATAAGAACACATACCCATAACGACTAAAGTCGTCAGTGAAAGTGATGAAGTAGTCATAGCCACCTCGGGCGCTTTTTCTTAGTGGTCCACATACGTCAGTATGTATTAAGTCCAATGTTTGCTTGGCTCGCTCAGGGTTTCCCTCAAACGACAACTTAGCCATTTTACCCTTTAGACATGGTTCACACGTTGGCATTTCATCAATGCGATTGATTTCAATCGCGCCAGAAGATGCTAACTTTTGAATCCTTGACTTAGAAATATGTCCAAGTCGAGCGTGCCACAATTGGGCAGATATTTCATTATCTGGTTTCCTTTTGTTTTGTTGTACGTGCATAACTAACTTAGGTGGTTTTATGATTTAAAGTCAATAATCCAATGTACCAAATGAAAAACAAAAACAGGAGCTTTTATTAAAATCAATCTTTATTCAAAAATATGAATAAAAGTTTTTCATTAATAACTAGGTACATAAATTAAAATTTCCTAATGACTTTAATCAATCCACCTAAATCTACTTTTGCCTATGGCCTTGGTAGCAGCTCCAGCTCCATTGCCTTATTCAAGGATCCAATCCTCAGGCTCCAGTTTTTCTAATGCTCCCATCACCTACAAGGATGAGAACTCCAGTCAGTGTCTAACACCAAAAATACACAGTTAATTGTAAAATTAACTTCAACAAGGAATATACCTGTTCGAACTCTCCATAGGTTCGAATTTAATCCTTTCCCTTGACCTTGTGCAGTAAGGAGCTCTGGTTTCCATTTGCTTTGGTTTTGAACGCCGCCCAGTCATTTCGCCAACCCTCGCTTTCTTTCCAAAAGAAGCTTCGTGTTCCTCGAGCATTTGTCGCAGGACATGCACAGTGATCTCTCGCCTCTGGAGATTCAAGTCCGCGATAAATCGGTCATATGATCTAGGAAGAGATTGTAGAATGAGATCTACTCGGAAATCATTGTCCATCACGACACCCATATCATCGAGTTCAGACAGAAGTCGAATCATCTTGTGTACGTGGATTCCGACAAGAGTTTCCCTTCTCTTTCTTTCTTGCAAGAGTTCCCTCGTGATCGCGAATCTGCGACGACCATCTCTAATCCCATAAAGGAATTTGAGATTCGAGAGAATCTCTTTCGCGGATGCCATATGCTCATGTTGCAAACGCAGATCAAGTGACATATATTCCAACATGTATTCACGAGCTAAGCCATCATCCAGTTTCTATTTGGTGATGCTTTTACGGAGCTCATCAGGAACGTCATGTGAAATAGTAATGGGTGGTGGCACAGACGAAACATAGGATATGTTTTCAGCTTCAAATAATCCATTCAAATGATGCGTCCAGAAATGCAAGTTGGGTCCAGTTAAAATATTACGTTCAAGTGATGAGATGGACAAATCTCTAAGTGCTCTAAGCTCTTTTGACATCATATCTATTAAAACGACGAGAGAAGAAATAAATACGCGAAAGACTAATTTAAAATGCATAATTTACAAACATGGTTTTTATTTGTAAATTACTCCCACTATTTTAATCAAAATCTTATGACCCCACATAAGTTTCGGGAATTTAAAATATGCTAGCGGGCTTAAGGCCCAAATGCAATCTCCTAGTACCCACGACTCGTTGGCCATACTATTTGATTCATTTGGTGGTCGAATACGTCGACGGTTAACCATCGCAGCTAACCCTTAAGTTCATTTAGCCTCGTTTTTCGATATGGACCCACGACTCGTGAGACATCCATACTTACTAGCGTTAAATCATGTTCAATACTCGTGGAGAGAAATAGTTCAATCCTAGACTCCCCACGACTCGTGAGACAGCGCCTAAAACCTTGCTATCCCCTCCCTTGGCACTAAACTCGTGCATCGAGGCAATAGACATATCATCTTCCTATAGCTCGACCCACGACTCGTGAGACATCGAGATATATTCGTACAATATGCCTAAGACCTAGTAATTGGATAGGCTCGGACCATAGAGACTATTCATATGCGCCCATAAGTTCGATTTAATATTCTAATTGAATTTTAAGTTCAATTGGAGGTTTTAAGTTTTCTTGTGCGAGGTCTCATCAGATTATGCTTATCTTGTTTACGTGATCTATTCTAAGCATGCATAACATACATCAAAGAATAATAGTAAACATACATCACCTAGCAGGATATGATTGATCGATTGCCCATCCTATGCGATTCATCACGAGCCAAGTGATGAATCAATTGGTCAGTCTAGGGTGGAAATTAAATGTCCTAACTATTACAATTTTCAAACCCATACATCATGGGTCTTCTTGTAATATCCAGCTTGATTGGGCCTCCATGTCCACCAAGGTAAATGGGCCTCCATGTGGATCTCCAAGTCTTCATGAGGTCTTCTTGGCTCCAAGCCTAGTCTAAGTCTAACTTATAAAATAAATGGACTATTCTATTACATTCGTTTGCGCAAGCAAGGGCACCAATCAGGCCCATTTAATTACAACCCATAAATTAAATAAACCAAAAAGCTACACAGGGCTTAAGGGCAAAATCGACCAATCCACATATTCACTCAAGAACATGCATAAATTCACATAAGGGCAAAAATGTAAATTTACCGGCTTCATTAATTTTAATTCGCAAAAATTCATCCAAGTTAATTAATTTTGAATTAACAATTAACCTCTAAGATTAATTAGCTCTTACTTGAGCTCTAAGTAATCTACAATTCTTATCTTGATTAAATTGGTTAATTAAGGTAATCTAAATCTCTAAGATTCTTACCTTATCCAAAACTCTAAGTTTCCCAAAATTCCCAAATCTCCAAGATTTTCAAGATAATCCTATTTTGACTAGATTAGTTTAATTAAGGTAGTGTTCACATCTAACAAGATAACTACCTTATCCAAAAACTCTAAGTTTCCTAATATTCCAAAATTCTCCAAGATTTTTAGGACTTTCAAAATAGGCGGAAATAGAGTCCAACCCAAAAACGACTAGTCGAGACCAATCAGGACTGCCACGTAGGACAGCCCACGTGATCTATTCTAAGCATGCATAACATACATCAAAGAATAATAGTAAACATACATCACCTAGCAGGATATGATTGATCGATTGCCCATCCTATGCGATTCATCACGAGCCAAGTGATGAATCAATTGGTCAGTCTAGGGTGGAAATTAAATGTCCTAACTATTACAATTTTCAAACCCATACATCATGGGCCTTCTTGTAATATCCAGCTTGATTGGGCCTCCATGTCCACCAAGGTAAATGGGCCTCCATGTGGATCTCCAAGTCTTCATGAGGTCTTCTTGGCTCCAAGCCTAGTCTAAGTCTAACTTATAAAATAAATGGACTATTCTATTACATTCGTTTGCGCAAGCAAGGGCACCAATCAGGCCCATTTAATTACAACCCATAAATTAAATAAACCAAAAAGCTACACAGGGCTTAAGGGCAAAATCGACCAATCCACATATTCACTCAAGAACATGCATAAATTCACATAAGGGCAAAAATGTAAATTTACCGGCTTCATTAATTTTAATTCGCAAAAATTCATCCAAGTTAATTAATTTTGAATTAACAATTAACCTCTAAGATTAATTAGCTCTTACTTGAGCTCTAAGTAATCTACAATTCTTATCTTGATTAAATTGGTTAATTAAGGTAATCTAAATCTCTAAGATTCTTACCTTATCCAAAACTCTAAGTTTCCCAAAATTCCCAAATCTCCAAGATTTTCAAGATAATCCTATTTTGACTAGATTAGTTTAATTAAGGTAGTGTTCACATCTAACAAGATAACTACCTTATCCAAAAACTCTAAGTTTCCTAATATTCCAAAATTCTCCAAGATTTTTAGGACTTTCAAAATAGGCAGAAATAGAGTCCAACCCAAAAACGACTAGTCGAGACCAATCAGGACTGCCACGTAGGACAGCCCACGCGCGACCACCAGGTCGGCGCGTGAGCTGCCTGCGGCAGCAGCCGCGGCAGCGAGCAGCCGCGCACAGCAGCGCGCGAACAGCAGCCCGAAGGCTGCTGCTGCGCGCAGCGTGTGCGGCCAGCGTGATGCCAGCACGCTGCCGTTGGCAGAGGATTGCGGTGGCCGCCTAGCCGCGGTACGCGGCACGTGCCACCGCGAGTCGGATCTAATAATAAAAAAAAAATTTGTTTGTTTCGATTACTCACAAATTTAATTCAACAAACCCAGTTAATTAAATCCCAATCCAAAATTAAAAACCAACATGATAAAAAAATTCGAATCCTAAATTAAACATTAACTCCAAGTTAATTAAACATACGTCCTATAACATGCAAAGTTAAAGAACTAGCCACATAAATCAAACATATGATTTAATAATCACAGAATTTGCAAATTCATATATATACAAAGCCTAGAGTTGGCTCTGATACCACTGTTGGGATTCGGTAAGATAAACAGCCCTAGGCACAGCGGAATATAAAAACTTTTAGGGCCTCTTAAGGAATCTTGCCAGGATATTCTCTAGTTGTATATATATGAATATAAATAAAACGATAGTATAAGTTTTCTCGTTTATACCTATCTCCTTGCAAATCCTCGACTAGCAAAGCGAGCTCTGAATTCTTCTCCAGCAAAATCGATACAGGCTTCTCAGGAGCGCCCCACGTGTTGCGCCTCTACGAGTTGATACACCACAATATCACGAAAATAATATATCTCGATCAGCTAGAACACAAGATATATTATAAACTAGGAATTAGGAACGATTTGGAACAAGATCGAAAAACGAAAAATTCTTCCTTGCACAGAAGAGGGTTCGACCGATCACACGGGGAGAGGGAGAGAATTTTTGCTCTTGCTTAATTTTTGCTTATGGAGTTATGTGAAAAATAACTATAAGATAGCTACTTATAGTTATCTCCCTAACCTAGTCCTATTAGGACTAGGTCTTCTCTCTCCTACATGGACCATGGCCCTCTTTAATTAGAAGACCAAGTCTTCTAATTAATTCATGGCCCAGTTAATTAATTTGACCAGGCCTAATTCAATCTCCCAATTAAATAGCCCAATTAATTAACTTAATCTCCCATTTAATTAAATCAGACTCTAAGTCTATTTAATTAAAATCCTTTGCAATTAATTAAATCCAATTTAATTAATTAATGCACAAATTAAATTCCAATTTAATTTATGATCCAGATCCAATTCCAATTGGATCCCATTTTGTTCCAATTGGGTCGACCCAGTCGACCCACCCAATACAATCGACCCAGTCGATTATTCACCCAGTCGACCCAGTCGACTCGGTCGTTCTTATTTCCTCGCTTTCGCTACTTGTGTATTGTGTATGCCCCCGTAGGTTCACCACATAATTGGCCGTGGGTTATAATTAAATATTATTTAATTATTCGAGTAAGACTTACTCTAAATCAATCGAACACTCTGTCGATTGATCATTCCAAAATTAGCACCCCTGCCAATTTGGGAATTCTCCCACACTCCACGGTCGATGTCCAGCCACAAGCCCATGGAGCCCAATCACTGGTGAATTAATTCAGTGAACCTATTATCATTTATAATTTCCATATACGACATAATCTCTCCATCGATCAATCTCCCAGTCGAGACTTAAGGGTATGGTCTTTTCATCGGATTCTCTTTTCTTTTGTCTTGACCTTATGTACTCTGGTCTTGAAATAAATTCTCTTTGACTTAATCTTTATGAGCTACTTACATAAAGTCGTCAGATACCTTGGCCAAGGATTTACCAGAATTAATTTCTCACAGAAATCCATAGGAGAATTTCCCAACCTATCAAGCCGGGTCAATGGATCCTTTGTTGATGATATGAATCTGCATACGAGTTCCTCTATACCCAACATGAGTCCACAGAGACTTTCTGGCGATCCCCAGTCAGTCGGAACTCATATCAAAGCATAGACGTTCTTGCACCAGATAAACCCTATCACCTCAAGTAGTTAGGGATCGTTCCTCGTATACTATTATAAATTTGGAATAACTTCAACCCCGATATGCGACTACCGCTTCCATGGTGAGTTATTTCCTAATTGGGGTATTCAGTGCGCTTGCCATCCCAGCAAGCCACCCACTTATGTGTATCGACCATCCCAGTCACGCTCGTGGACCCCAGCGTTCTCCAGTTCATCGGAGTATACACAATAGTGAGAGTCTAACCGAATCCAACGATGTCCTATCTCGATTGGATTCTACGACTCTTGAATATGTTCTAGATCACGGCCTTGGAGATCAGTCCACGGGTTGTCCCATAGCCCTGTGATCTAAGGACTTCTATCCTTATGCGTAGATAATTATTACATAAGATAAAGATGACCATTTAATAAAGTGCATTTATTAATCGAAATTGAATAGTTCCGCATTTATTACAATAAATACTAGCCATACAGCTGGCTTGCAGGACACTATTTTTATCACTAGTGACTCATTGGAAAAAGATAAAAGGGGAACAAGTCACCAAGAGTTATGATTAGTCACATGTCAGAGCCTGGGCTATTAAGTCTTAGGATGTCGTCTGTATGGATCCTCGGGTAGCATATATCATGTCGTGTCATAAATCACTCGTTGCGTGATGTATTTGCTAGTTATTTCATAGGTTTGATATCGTATTTCAATGAATTTTCGTTGTTCAGATGGCAGGGCGTGGTCGAGGACGTGGTAGGGAAGTACCTTCAGCCAGTTCCATAACTCCTCCCGAGATGATTCTGACAGGCCCTACCGTCACACCCACTGCACGATATTTCAGCACATATTTTGGCTGCACCGGCTAACAATAGTTGTACCTTTGAGAGGGAATGTCCAGCTAGTAGCCCCAGTTTTAGTACCGGCCCCAGAATAGATTCCTGGTTCAGCTCCTATTCTGGTTTAGTTCCATCTCCGCCTACCTAGGATTAGTCTTTAGAATGCCTTATGTTGTTCAAACCACCAAGGTTTAGTGGGGAACCAATTGATGAGAAGGTCGAGGATTGTCTAGCTGATCTAGAGAGCATCTTTTGAACTTTGAACTACACTGATGCAATTACAATTTCCTTGGATGCTTTTCAACTAGAGGATGTTGCCCAAACATGGTGGCATTTCCACGAACGAGTCTGGGACGAGACTCACGTGGATAGGACTTGGGCAAACATTGTCAAGGATTTGGCGACGAGAGGAGCAGGTCAATGCCCTTCAACAAGAGCAGTTTGAGGCGTTATTGTCCAGGTTGGTTCGTGATGCTCCTCACCTCTAGCTTAGTGGACAAGCCCCACCGTACTGAGCTGTTTTATTCGTTGTTTGCGATGGGAGATTGAGCAGGCCTTACTTCCACTTAACATTATGTCATTCTCGGAGGAGGTTGATCGTGCTTCGAGAGTGGGGCAGGGTTTACTTGAACGAGATAGTGTATTGGTTGGCAAGAAAAGGTTTGGATCTTTACAACACAGTGGATCGTTCAAAGGGAACACTGAGAAATCATAGAAGGTAGAGTTATTGGGACTGACTCAGTCAGGAACTCATCAGAGTTCAGTTAAGAACTAAGAACTAATGAAGACAATAATAGAAAATACTATGAAGGAGATGGAGGAAAAGAACAAGGCTTTAATGCTAAAATTTGAAGAGATGGCCCCAAACCTTGTTTAGAGCGCAATACAGAGTATTCCCAATCTCGTTGATTGTACTATGTTGTTGAGAGAAGAGTTGAATACCATCAAGGAAGAAGTCAGCAATATTAAGTCTAACATTCAACTGTTCAGTAACAGAGCACAACATAACGAGGCAGGATGGAAACAGATTAACCTGGTTGTTGCAAATGCTATGGAGGTTGAGGAAGAAAATATTTCCAACAACATGCAAGCATCTTGTGAAGGCATTGACAAAACACTTAAATCTTCTATTCGAGTGGGTGAAGAGGTCATACTCTTCATCAGAACATGGATTATCTCTATAATCAAATTGTAGTAGTGTTTGCTACACAAAGAAACAGGGGAATCATCTCAAAGCAATGGGTAAAATATCATAAATAGGTGTGAATCATTTCAAAATTAATTTACCCCTTTTCTAAAATATGAGGGCATGGTTAGATTAGATTACGCATTGATTAAATATATATATATATATATATATATATATAGATATATATATATATATATATATATATATATAAGATATAATTTTGTCAGGTTTTTCAAAAAGTTTATATTGTTTACGTTGGTATAGAGTAAAATGCAAAAAGGGTACTACTTATTCAAATCGCCAGACAAGTGCAATGTTCAATACACTTGTCTAATGGTTGTTTGATTACGGTTTAATTGGATTTGAGCAAGAAATCCCATGCATAAACACCTAATGGATGGTGCTTTCCTTTATTAACAACGAGTTTCTTTTTAATTAATATTATTATTTATTTCCTTCCAATACGCCTTTTGTTTCACTTGCTATAATCATGGTTAATTTTCATAATTTGCAGAAAATGATTTTTACTCAACAATGGAATACATAAACATGTGTATTCACTTGAAAACTCTTTTTATTTGTTGGAAGAATTTATTAACTCAAGAACAGCTAAGTGATCTTATCAGTTGAGTTAATTAAGTTAGTTAAAAGGTTTTGATGATAACAAAAAGGTGTCATCAACTAAGTTACGGAAGCTTAGTAAGCCTTTGAAGATTGGATACTTGGTCTAAAAGAAAATCATTCAAGAACAGAAGTATTCAAGAAATGAAGATTCAATCTTATGAGAAGAGTGAAAATCAGATTAGTGAAAGATTGAAAATCAGATTAGTAAAAATCAGCTTGGTGGAAATGAGATGGGTGATCATGAGACTAGTGATCAAACTAGTGCATAAGACTAGTGCATCAGACTAGTGCATGAGACTAGTGATCAGACTAGTGCATAAGACTAGTGCATCAGACTAGTGCATGAGACTAGTGATCAGACTAGTGCATAAGACTAGTGCATCAGACTAGTGCATGAGACTAGTGATCATCAGCAGAGTGGATCCCATAAGCCAAGTAAAATCGGTCAGAAAGCTCTCCAACGGTAACAAGCTAAGTGCATTAAATGCTGCTGACAGAAAGTACAGTAGAGTGTACAGTAAACAGTGCAGAAAGTACAGCAGAGTGTACAGTGAACAGTGCGACAGTCTGCAAAAGTTACCATTCAAATTATGACCGTTGCTCAAGGACTTAAATGCAATTTTGCCAACCTTCAACGGGCAAAACTACAAATCCAAGAGTATAAATAGATGGTAAACTGAAGATTCAAGAGAGACTTGCACACTTTCAAGATCAAATCCTTAGAGCAAGAATCCATCAGTTGAGTCATCTTATCATAAGCTTAGTCATCTTATGACGAAGCTGATTGTTGAAAAACAAGATTAAACCCTTGTATATCTGAGTGATATTCAACTGAGTGTTGTGAGAAGTAGATATCCATCTTTGTGAGTGATATTACTTCGGAGGATAGGTCTTCTTAGTGATTTCCTATTGTGAGCTTACAGCCTTCTCATTTGTTGTTTTGGTGTAAGTGGAGAAATATTGTAATCTAAGTGATTATAGTATAACCCAGAATCTGTGTGATCTGGAAGAGTGGACTAAAGGATTTTTATCCATATAACCACTATAAAAATTCTTTGTGTTATCTTGCATTTAAAGTTTTCTTGCATATTTTAAAGTTTGCATTTTAAACACTTTGAATCAATCAAGAGATTTTATAAGGAGTTTTAAACTGGGGATAAAATCTTTTTAGAACTTAGTTTACTTGTGAAAAACACTTTGAAACAATCCGCTGCAAGTATACTCTTGGAAAACTGTTTTGCTGAAAAACAGCTAAGTCATTGTAAGAAGAGTGGTCAGTCGTCTGTTCAAGATTTGTTCACGATCAGACTAGTCTGCTTACTGTTCTTCATCAGCTTAGTCTGCTGCCAGAAGACTGAAAAGTTTTTAAGTTCAAAAAATTTTCAGAGGTCTATTCACCCCCCCCCCCTCTAGACCTCATCTGACCACTTGGGACCAACAAGTGGTATCAGAGCAGGTGGTTCATTAGAATCAGCTGCCTGATCAACGAGCTTGATCCGAGTGTTTTTCAAAGGTTTTCAAAAATTTTCAAAAGAGCATATTTTGAAAATCAAAAACTTTTTGAAAAAAATGGATGTCATAAGCCATGTTCCTCACATTGGCCTTATGGACTTCGAAAACTGGAAAATTAGAATGGAAATCCTTTTTGCCGCTTATGACGACAACATGCTTACTTGTTTTACAAAAGGACCATTCAGATTTCAGAAGATTGTGATGGTTGCTGGCCAACCAGATCAGATAGTTGACAAAGAGCTGGATGAGCTGACTCCCAAAGAAGTCAAGTTAGTAAATCTTGATAAAAAGGCTAAGCTCATTATGTTCAAAGCTGTAGACGAAGAAAGATTCCAGAAGATCAAGCATTTCAAAACTGCCAAAGAGATGTGGAATAAAGTCTGCGAGCTAAGCGAAGGAAACGACGCTATCAAAGAACACAAGCTCAGTGTGGCTCTTGAGGAGTTTGAAAATTTCAAGATGAAGTCTGGTGAAACGATTGATCAGATGGATACCAGATTTACCAAAGCTCTGAATGAAGTTCTAAGGTTTGGTAAAGAATTTTCGAACAAGGAGATCACCGCAAAGGTTCTCAAGGCCTTGCCACCTAAATTCAACATGAAGGTGACAGCCATGGAAGAATCAAGGGATTTAGGGAAGATTTCCCTTTCCGAACTGTTCTCATCCCTCAAAGCATATGAGTATCAAATGCCAAGAATGGGATTAGAAGTATCAACCAGTTCAGACCCTACTGCTGCTCTCATGGCGTCAGACAAGTCAAGAAAATCAGTAGACAAGTCAAAACAGAAGACTCTGCTGAATTCAGAAAAAGTCTACACTGCTGACGACGTTACCCTGCTGCTGAATGATTTTGAGAAGTTCTACAAGAAGAAAATGAAATTAAAATATAAAAATGCTACTTCATCTTCTTCTGATCATTTTCAGGAAAACAGGGATTCCTCCAAAGCAAAACTTAGAGACCACAATGAAGAGGAGTATGAACTCTTGATCAAAGATCATTCTCACTCATCATCTGAAAAGTTTGCTGAAAAGGAAAAGTGTGCCAAAAAGGAGCGTAAGCTTAGTAAGAGCAAATCAAAGTTAGCTGATGCAGCAAAGCTAATAAACTCCTGCACATCTTATTCAGACCGTCAGTCGTCTGATAAAGAGTTTGAAGAAGTACCTGAAACTCTATGCTTAATGGCCAAGGAATCTGATGATTCTGAAACTGAGGTAACTTCTACAAATTAATGAACTTGCATTATTTGAATCGTTTGAAAAATGTTAATTTCAAATTCAAATATTGTTGGTGTATTTGCCAAGCTTAAGAAAGAGATGACTCTGCTAAAAGAGCAAAACAGATCACTGAAACTTCAGGTTGAAAAACCTTAAGAATCAGCTGACTTTAAAAAGCTTGGGCATGAGAATGAAACTCTAAAAGCTGAGTGTGCTATTCGTATAGAAAATATAAATAAACTTGAAAGAAGTAATTGCATCATTCTCTATAAAGAAATCAGAGGCTAAAGAGAAGAAGCCTACTGAAGCTCAAAAGGTTAAGAAGCCTAGTAAGCAACCTAAGACTAAACAGACTAGTAAAACTCATCAGCTTAATAAGCTGAAAGATGCTGCTGATAGGAGTTAAATTAAAAATGTTAAGTCTGCTCAATCTATAGGAGAGTTATCAGTTAACTCAGCTTATCACTTACTTCATGCATCTTACCTTGCTTATGAGCAATATTTTCATCATGAAAATTATTACCATGCTAAATTTACTGAAATTCATGATAAAACTGAGTCACAAAATCATCACATGTTAAAGGTTATACTAACCATGCAGGACCCAATATAAGGGGTACCAAAAACAGTAATCTGTTTTGTAGGAAAAACGCATGTGTGATGACAAAGGTTGAGTTGACTGCCCTTGCTGATTTCAACAAGTTCAACAAGTGGTTTTACCATCGAGTGGGAGAATATCAACAATTGGTATCCAGTACTGTATCAACATGTGATATCAACCAACAAATGGTAGCCGCATTGTTTGGAAATAACAAGGAAAGCAAGATTGTTGAAAATTGAAGTTTATCAAGTGAATCAACGTTTGTATCCAACAAATGGTATAGTCAATCATGTGACAACAATCTTTCAGCTCTCAAGATTTGAAAATGGATTTGTTGAATTTGGATTCATGAGCTGAGGGGGAACATATCAGAAAAATCATCTCAATAGCTTACTGGAATTCAACGGCTGAGTATCTTTCGAGACTAACTCTCATAAGACTACTTGACCACAGATTCTTGAACTCAGGGGGAACGTGTACGACGAGCGGTACTCCTGATTAGAGATGACGTTTTCAATAAGTCAAATGAAGTTATCAGAAGACTGCTTCTCATCAGCCTGACTGAAACTCAACAACCAAGGGACATTCAAGAATACACTTCAAAAAGGGTGAAGGAAGTAACCAACAAGTGGTATCAATTCTTGAAGTCAGGGGAACATCTTTTCTAACTGGAGTGATAAACAGCAAAGAAGACTACAAACTGCTGGCTTGCGTATAAAGAAGAATTAATTAACAGCCAACTACCCCGAACAACTAAGTATTCACCTACTTGTCTTCAGCATACTAAGTTTTAGTGTTGATGACAAAAAGGGGGAAAAGTGAGACGCAACTAAGAACTCTCAAAGGTTGCATTGGATCTAATGATTTTAATCCTAGAGTATGAAGACTAAACTGAAGACTTGGAAGACGTTCTTAGTTGAAGGTTTTGTCATCATCAAAAAGGGGGAAATTGTTGGAAGAATTTATTAACTCAAGAACAGCTAAGTGATCTTATCAGTTGAGTTAATTAAGTTAGTTAAAAGGTTTTGATGATAACAAAAAGGTGTCATCAACTAAGTTACGGAAGCTTAGTAAGCCTTTGAAGATTGGATACTTGGTCTAAAAGAAAATCATTCAAGAACAGAAGTATTCAAGAAATGAAGATTCAATCTTATGAGAAGAGTGAAAATCAGATTAGTGAAAGATTGAAAATCAGATTAGTAAAAATCAGCTTGGTGGAAATGAGATGGGTGATCATGAGACTAGTGATCAAACTAGTGCATAAGACTAGTGCATCAGACTAGTGCATGAGACTAGTGATCAGACTAGTGCATAAGACTAGTGCATCAGACTAGTGCATGAGACTAGTGATCAGACTAGTGCATAAGACTAGTGCATCAGACTAGTGCATGAGACTAGTGATCATCAGCAGAGTGGATCCCATAAGCCAAGTAAAATCGGTCAGAAAGCTCTCCAACGGTAACAAGCTAAGTGCATTAAATGCTGCTGACAGAAAGTACAGTAGAGTGTACAGTAAACAGTGCAGAAAGTACAGCAGAGTGTACAGTGAACAGTGCGACAGTCTGCAAAAGTTACCATTCAAATTATGACCGTTGCTCAAGGACTTAAATGCAATTTTGCCAACCTTCAACGGGCAAAACTACAAATCCAAGAGTATAAATAGATGGTAAACTGAAGATTCAAGAGAGACTTGCACACTTTCAAGATCAAATCCTTAGAGCAAGAATCCATCAGTTGAGTCATCTTATCATAAGCTAAGTCATCTTATGACGAAGCTGATTGTTGAAAAACAAGATTAAACCCTTGTATATCTGAGTGATATTCAACTGAGTGTTGTGAGAAGTAGATATCCATCTTTGTGAGTGATATTACTTCGGAGGATAGGTCTTCTTAGTGATTTCCTATTGTGAGCTTACAGCCTTCTCATTTGTTGTTTTGGTGTAAGTGGAGAAATATTGTAATCTAAGTGATTATAGTATAACCCAGAATCTGTGTGATCTGGAAGAGTGGACTAAAGGATTTTTATCCATATAACCACTATAAAAATTCTTTGTGTTATCTTGCATTTAAAGTTTTCTTGCATATTTTAAAGTTTGCATTTTAAACACTTTGAATCAATCAAGAGATTTTATAAGGAGTTTTAAACTGGGGATAAAATCTTTTTAGAACTTAGTTTACTTGTGAAAAACACTTTGAAACAATCCGCTGCAAGTATACTCTTGGAAAACTGTTTTGCTGAAAAACAGCTAAGTCATTGTAAGAAGAGTGGTCAGTCGTCTGTTCAAGATTTGTTCACGATCAGACTAGTCTGCTTACTGTTCTTCATCAGCTTAGTCTGCTGCCAGAAGACTGAAAAGTTTTTAAGTTCAAAAAATTTTCAGAGGTCTATTCACCCCCCCCTCTAGACCTCATCTGACCACTTGGGACCAACATTATTCGTTGTTTGCGATGGGAGATTCAGCAGGCCTTACTTCCACTTAACATTATGTGATTCTAGAGGAGGTTGATCGTGCTTCGAAAGTGGGGCAGGGTTTACTTGAACGAGATAGTGTATTGGTTGGCAAGAAGAGGTTTGGACCTTTACAGCACAGTGGATCGTTCAAAGGGAACACTGAGAAATCATAGAAGACAGAGTTATTGGGACTGACTCGGTCAGGAACTCGTCAGAGTTCAGTTAAGAACTAATGAAGACAATAATAGAAAATACTATGGAGGAGATGGAGGAAAAGAACAATGCTTTAATGCTAAAATTTGAAGAGATGGCCTCAAACCTTGTTTAGAGCGCAATACAGAGTATTCCGAATCTCGTTGATTGTACTATGCTGTTGAGAAAATAGTTGAATACCATCAAGGAAGAAGTCACCAGTATTAACTGTTCAGTAACAGAGCACAACATAACGAGGTAGGATGGAAACAGATTAACCTGGTTGTTGCAAATGCTATGGAAGCTGAGGAAGAAAATATTTTCAACAACATGCAAGCATTTTGTGAAGGCATTGACAAGACACTTCAGTCTTCTATTCAAGTGGGTGAAGAGGCCAATACTCTTCATCAGAACATTGATTATCTCTATAATCAAATTGTAGTGGTGTTTGCTACACAAAGAAACAGGGGAGTCATCTCAAAGCTATGGGTAAAAATATCATAAATATGTGTGAAGCGTACCATAGCTCCTGCTGAAGTTCAAGATCTCAACCCTGCTAATGATGACAAAAAGGGGGAAGAGATAGCTGAGACTAAGGAAGAAGCTAAGGTTGTTGAAGAAGAAGTTGTTGATATTAAGGAAGCCGATATGAAAGAAGAACCCAAGGATGCGGCAAAAGAAGACAAAGAGCTTGCTACCTCTAAGGATTCTGCTAAAGAACATCTTGATCCATTCCAAAAAACTAAGAGGATAGAGGAACTATTTGCTAAAATTAAGGTTATTGATAAAGCCAAGAAATTAGCACTAGACTTCTCAAGTAGAGAAGATGAAGAAGAGGACGAAGAAGAAGAAAAATTAGAAGAAGATGAAGAAATTGAAGGTTAAGAAGACTACTTTTATTCTTGTACTCTTTGGATGAAGATGAGAAAGTGAAGGGAGGTTTTGATGATTTCCAAAAGTCATAAGCTAAGTAATGAAAGCTTAGCGAACCTCTGAAAAAAGTTCAATCGAGAAGTCTAGAAATATCAGAAGATTGGATTTTTGGTCTAGAAGACAAGTGATCTTAAGTTGAATATGGAATCAGATTGGTTGATATCAGCAGAGTCAAATCAGATAAGTTCGATTTGAATCGGCAGAGTGTTCATCGGCAAAGTAGATTTAATTAGCGGAGTAGAAAGATATCAGAAGTCATTCCAACGGTATTAAATACACTTTGTGTAATAAATGTTGTCTGAGAAGGGTATTAATGACAAATAGTTTGAGGGGTTAATTCAAAAATCTCGTATCAGCATGGTGCATTTAATGCAACTAGTAGATCCGTACATCAGACTGTATAGTGAACAGTTGAAGGGGGCTGTTTAAGAGTAGGACCGAAACTCGAGGAAGATCTGAATGTCAAAGGAATTAGTCAGATCTTGATTGACAGATTTTATGCTTTAATTAGCAGTTACATATTTGATTAGCAGATTTTACGCTTTACATATTTGATTAGATATTAAATCTTTTATTCTTTCATTTAATTAGGATAATTCTGTACATAGCTTTTTTAGAGGCTGAATATCATCATGTATTTTATGTATAAATAGTGGTTACTCTCCTCCAAGAGAAGAAACATTTTCTGAATAAAATTTCTCTAAATTGACATTGTATAAGAGCCAAGATTCTATACCCTCACGTTTCTCTCGTTTCTAAGTTCTAGTGCAGTCCCTAGTTCTTGTTGAGTCTCTTGTTCTTGTGTATTTTTTCTCGGCATCATGTCTACAGACAAGTATAACTCCGTCTTGATTCGTTTTAATGGCAAAAACTACTCTGCTTGGGCATTCCACTTCAAGATATTTGTCAAAGGCAAGGATTTATGGGGCCATGTTAATGGCAAGAAACCTGCTCCCGACATATACAAAGAAAATGATGAGCACGCCAAGTGGGAGGTCAAGAATGCTCAAATTATGGCATGGATTCTAGGATATGTTGAATCGAGCATCATTTTAAACCTTCAGCCCTTCAAAACTGCAGCTTAAATGTGGTATTATCTGAAGAAACTCTACAACCAACAAAACACTGCTCATAGATTTCAGCTTGAACATGAATTAGCCACTCTCCAACATGGCAGTCTCTCTATTTTTTATTTTTATTCTAGTTTCATGAATCTTTGGGCTAAATATTATGATATAGTCTATGCTAGCTTACCTCCTGAAGGTCTTGCTTCTGTTCAAGCTGTACATGAAATTAATAAAAGGGATCATTTTTTTATGGAAACTTAGATCTGAATTTGAAGACACCAGGTCTAATCTTATGAATCGAGAACCTGCCTCCTCCTTGGATACATGCCTTAATGCTTTGTTTCGTGAGGAGCAGCTGTTGGGATATCTCGGTTGTCAAAACAACGTAAGTGCGAAATTTAAATTTTTTTCCGAGATACCCATACGGCCCAAGATATATTTTCCACCTTATATATGCGAAAAGGTTGTATCAAACAACAATAAAACATAAAGAGGGGGTGATATGCAATTTTGCCTGACCACATGCTAGGTGGTGGTAACCTCCGACTTTGTTGTTGATTCACAAGTAGTGATCTAATTGTCTCACCTCTATAGTGTACCCACACCAGGTGGATTGTAGCAACACCTCCAAGTCACAGCCTACAAACTAGATCTTGGAGATTGTCATTGGAGGAAGAAGCAAATCTAGATCCAGATATGGAAGACCAGAGAGAGAGGGGCGGCGCAGGCAGGGGGCGGCTAGGGTTTGTGTGTAAAGTGTAAGTCTTATGTTTGAGTCTCTCCTAGACTCCTTTTATAAGCTCCCTTAGCAAACCTAGTCTTGCAAGACTTCTTCTGGGCTATTAATCAAAAGACCCATGTCTTGCAACTTAATTTAATTATCCTATTAATTAAACCACCAGATAAGTACGATTTCACTATTCCTTTATCTTTGACAGCCACTTTATCCTCTATTCCTATTCCCTCATTATAAAAACAGGCAATGGAGCATCAATGTTGGCGGCAAGCTAAACAGAATTTGTTACAGTAGAAGAAAATCAAACATGGGATGTTGTTCCATGTCCACCATCTGTGAAACCCCTTGGAAGCAAGTTGGTGTTTTCCATTAAACGGCATTCAAACGGGTCTATAGATCGTTAGAAAACACGATTGGTGGTTCTTGGAAACAAGCAGGAGTATGGCCTAGACTATGATGAGACATTTGCACTTGTAGCCAAAATGACAACCATATGAATCATACTCGCCCTTGTTGCATCTCAGTCATGGTCTTTACATCACATGGATGTTAAGAACGCGTTCTTACCTGGTGACCTCAAGGAGGAGATTACATGAAACTTCCCCATGGAATGCCTATCTCCTGAACTAATGCAGTTGGTAAACTAAAACGTTCTCTATATGGCTTGAAACAGGCACCGCGAGTATGGTTCAAAAAGTTTCGATCTACTCTCTTTGGTTTTTCATTCACTCAAAGTCAGTATGGCTCCTCCCTTTTTCTTCAAAGAACATCTAAGGGCTTAGTTGTACTACTTGTTTATGTGGACAACATCGTTATCACTGGTTCGGATATGGAGGCCATCTCTAAAATTCAAAACTTGCTGGATTCTACTTTCCACAAGAAAAAACTTGGGCAACTCACCTACTTCTTGGGGATAGAGGTACATCATCGGCCTCAAGTTATTTTTTTAAATCGACAAAAATACATTCATGATTTGGTTCAATTAGCTGGCATAACGGACACTGCATCTGTTGACGCTCCTATGGAAATTAATGTGATATATAGACATGATGAAGCGGAACTTCTTGAGGATCCTAATTTATATAGAAAGTTGGTTAATAGCCTCATATATTTGACAATCACACTACCAGACACCTTATATGTTGTCCACAGAGTCAACAAGTTCATGCAAACTCCTCGACATCTTCAACTTTTCGTCGTACAATGCATCATTAGATACATCCTAGGCACACCCACTCGTGGCTTATTCTTCCCTAACGTTTCTTCGCTTCAGCTATAAGCATATATTGGTGCTGATTGGGCAGGCTGCCCAGACACTAGGAAATCTACTACAGGATGGTGTATGTTCTCGGAGATGCTCTTATCTCTTGGAAATGCAAGAAACAAGACTCCTTCTCTAAATCATCCACTGAGGCAGAATATCAGAGGATGTCTGATGTATGCTTCGAAATAATTTTGGTTATGTGGTCTTCTTACAGAGCTTGGTATCTCACACGTTCAGCCTACTATATGTCCAACAACACTAGTGCGATTCAAATAGCTGCCAACCCTGTCTACCACGAACGCACGAAGCACATTGAGGTTGATTGTCACTTCATTCGAGATGCCTATGATCACCAAATTATCACTCTCACATATTTATCTACCACTCTACAGATTGCATATATCTCCACCAAATCCATGACACGACAGCGAGATAATTTCCTAGTCAGCAAATTGATGCTTGTAGACTTACTAGCATTAATTTGAGGGGGGATGTCAAAGGAATTAGTCAGATCTTGATTAGCATATTTTATGCTTTAATTAGCAGTTACATGTTTGATTATTAGATTTTACGCTTTACGGATTTAATTAGATATTAAATCTTTTATTCTTTCATTTAATTAGGGTACATTAGTTGTAGGATAATTCTGTACATAGCTTTTATAGAGGTTGAATATCAACATGTATTTTATGTATAAATAGTGGTAACTCTCCTCCAAGAGAGATCACATTTTCTGAATAAAATCTCTTTAAATTGAAACTGAAATCTGTCTCACTTCAACGGGCAGAATTCAAACTGCGAGCATAAATAGATCCATTCAAGAGTTAGAGAGGCAACACAACGACTGAGAGAATTCAAGATCAAAATTTTGAAATCTCAAAAACTCAAGAGCAGATCATTATCAATTGAGTCATCTGTTAACAAAGCGATGTTGAAGAACAAGTTCAAACTTATAAATCTGAGTAATTTTTGTTCAACTGAGTGTTATGAGAAGTTAATATTCATCTGAGTGAGTGATATTATTTCGAAGTATAAGTTTTCTTTGTGATTTTCAAGTGTGAGCGTGTTGCTTCATCATATGTCGTAAAAACACAAGTAAAGTTGTACTAAATACTAAGTGTTCTATTATAAACTAAATCTTTGTGTGAATAGGATTTTTTTAGCTATTAATTAGGTATTAATGTATTATTTGTAATTTTTAATTAATTAATTTAATAAATAAAAAAATGGGGAGGTCAAAATTCTAATTTCAGTTTTTGACAAGGGCAATTGCCCAATTTCTCCTCCAAACAGGGCATAAATGAATTAAACTGAGAGGAGAAATTTCATTGAACTACTGGAAACCCCGCCCGCCCAAAACTTAAAACACAAGCCCAAATCACAAACTTCCACCACCGCCGCCGCAGCCGCCGCCGTCGATTAGCTCCAGTTTCGCCACCAGGTTTCCTTTTATCACCTTCTTTTCGACTCTTTATCATTACTCACTCGTTTCAAGGATTACATTTGACATACTGAAATCAACTTTTTATACATAAACCTAGGTTAAATGAAGCATTTATTGAGATATTTCATGTTGATTTGACCAGAAAAGGAACGAATTGGAATTACTGTTTTCAATTTGATACAAATGGCTATGGAAACTGCTGAGAGTGCCACACCACAATTAGCTCTCGCCGACACTGACGTCAACTGGGACAGGTAACTAACGATTAATGCTCAAAAAAGTTATTGTGCTTTTCCAATGAAACCGCTGTGTTCGGAGACTAGGTTTTTGAGTTCTGTACGCAGTACTCTTTGGATGAACTATGATTATTTTTATTCTTTTGGTTTTGATCTCCATTTTGTGCTTTCTATTTATTAATCAAGTTAATTCGTTATATAGTACTATAAAGGATTTAATAATTGAGAATATTTAAATTGTTGAAGAATCAATGTAATAAATTTGTTGAAATTTGACGGGTAATTCTTAAGCAGAGATATAATTAATATGTTTTTGATTTTGTTTTGAAGATTTTGGGGAAATGGGGTACTGAACAAGGTGTTACATTGTCATTACTATGCGTATTTTTTCTGGTTAATTATTCGACGTTTTAATGATATGATTTTATTAGTTGAAAGAAGAAATTATATCTGGCTTCCTTGAACAAGGTCTCTATTTGAGTTTGCTTATCAAAATATAAGCTATTTTCTGTATGTAGTTATTCTAATATGCCATTTGCTAAGTTATCGCCTAAATTCAAATGGCTAGAATGATTTGTGTGTGCCAAAATTGTAGGTTGGATAAGACGAGGTTTCATATCATTGGAGCTTTATTATTTACTGTCCAATCAGCTTTAATACACCCAACAGCAGTTGTGAAGACTAGAATGCAAGTTGCTGGATTCGGCTCTCAAATGACAGGACTATCTATTTTTAAAAACATTATTAGGACAGATGGCATTCCTGGTATATATAGAGGCTTTGGGACATCAGCCATTGGATCATTGCCTGGTCGAGTCCTTGCTTTAACATCACTTGAAGTGTCAAAGGATATGATGCTTAAATATACAGAAAACTTTAATATGCCAGAGGCCACAAAAGTTGGCGTTGCAAACGCTGTTGCCGGAATGGTCTCCAATTTATTTTCCTGTGTTTACTTTGTTCCTCTGGATGTGGTGGGTATTCTAATTCTTCGCAACTTTTCTAGGTATTAAATTGTTCTATATCGTTTTCAAGTATTTTTGTGACTTTAAAGTACTAATGTTTGTAATATTGTTTGAAAAGAGTTTCTTGAGCATTTAGAAGTTGAGGACATCTCCAACGCTTAAGGGGTAAGGGGGAGGGGGAATGTGTGAGAGAGGAGAAAAATTAATTTAATTTAATTACTTTTATAATTGCAACTTTTATTTTAATAAACTTAACATTAATGTTTGAAATTTAATAACATTATAAGAAAATTTAATTAGTCTATTATTTTAAATTTTGTAAATTTAACTCTAATTTGTGTTAATTTAGAATAACGATTTATGAAAATTATATACATTGAAAATAAATATGATTTATTATTATTATTATTATTATTATTAAGAAATATGAAAATTGGAATTAATTGAAATGAGAAGACCGAATCACTGAAGATGACTATGAAAACAGGACTGAAAAGGGGAATGGGAGTCTGAGGGGAAGGGGAGTCTGAGGTGAATGGGTGGAGGGAGGTCACTGGATATGGCCTGAGTTAATGGTAATTACCCCCCGTGTCATGCTTGATGTTGAATTCACGCCCTATGATTTGAAAAAGAGCACTTTAACCCCCATTAATCTTGTAAAACTTTCACACTGCCTCACTGACATTATTCAACTTATAAATATATGAATTGACAAAACTGCCCCTCTTATATGTGGTACTTTACCCTTCCGTGTTATGATAAATGTGGTACTTTACCCTCTGTGTTATGATAAATGTTGCACTTTACCCATATCTTACAAAAACACTTTTCATGTCTTCTCTCAATTTCGGAGAGTGGAAAACTTTTCATGTCTCCTCTCAATTTCGGCCATTGTTTTACACTCTCCAATTGAAGGAGGTAAATTGCTCCATTAAGATTTTCATAGGGGGTAAAGTGCTCTTTTTCAAATCACAGGGGATAATTTGAACATTATTCGTATCACAGGAACTAAATTGTCATTAGCTCTTTAGAGTTTACTAACCACTTTCGCCACAACTATTATGACATCTATCAGAGCATTTTCCTTAAAACACTGAATTGCATTTCTTTTTTAGATATGCCAGAGATTAATGGTTCAAGGTCTTCCAGGGACTATATCTTGCAATGGTCCGTTTGACGTTTTACAAAAAGTGAGGAAGGTTGAAGGATTTCGTGGCTTATATAGAGGTTTTGGATTAACAGCCATTACCCAGACTCCTGCATCAGCACTTTGGTGGGGTGCCTATGGTGCTGCCCAACACAACATTTGGAGGTATACCTATATTTTCTAAGACGGGCACTTATTAATGTCGACTTTTCATCCTCATCCTTGATGAAACTTGCTTATTTTATAGGAGTCTTGGTTATGAAGATATGCAAAAGAAACCATCTCATTTAGAAATGTTTGCTGTTCAAGCTACGGCAGGAACGATAGCTGGTGCTTGTTCTTCAATTGTAACTACTCCTATAGATACCGTGAAGACACGGCTGCAGGTAACAAAATCGAAATTAGAATATCGTAACTTATCCTATTCGCAGAAGAGTGAAATGATGTTTGGATTTTTTGTGTGAGATATAGGTGATTGATGAATATGGTGTGGGAAGACCCTCGGTAATAAAGACAGCAAAGACACTTCTTAAAGAGGATGGATGGCGAGGCTTCTACCGAGGATTTGGACCTCGGTTTCTCAACATGTCTTTCTATGGAACTACGATGATTGTGACTTATGAACTGATAAGTATGATGCCGTTTTTAACTTCTTATGAGTCCAACCAAATGACCATTTGTGTTTTTGATGACTTACAGTTTGCCACTTTAGTGGTTTTTTCCATTTCCTTTAGTTTTGTTTGGGCTACTATAGTACACTTGTCGACTTAGGGACCTTCCTCCGATAGTCGGTGGTTTTGTACCTATTACTGCTCCCTATATATTCTAGGGTGATTTACGATCGGACCCCTTAAGGTTTAGTCGTCATACAAGAAACCCCATGACGTTTTAGAAACTACAAGGAGAGCCCCTCTAGTTTAAACTATGTATCAAATATGCCCATTAAAGCTTAAACAATCCTACAAGAACACCCCTTACAACATCTGAAAAATGTTTACAAAACCCCCCAGCGGGGGCTTCCTTGTAATTTTTGTAATACATGGGGTTTTTTGTAATTACGGCAAACCTCGGGGGGAGGGGGCGGGGTTTAAATCACCCTATATTCTATTTCATTAGCTAATAAAGAGTACTTATATGTGCTAATGCTTTGTTTTCAGAGAGATTGTCCATAAAGCAAGCTTGATATTGTAGGAGCCTTCAACTATTTTTAGCAGCACTATTAAGGAATTTGAAGCGGACTACTATGTGGGGAAGCATTCATTACCTTATACTACTACTGTTTAACTAGTTAATTTATTATTTATTAATTTGAAGAAAATGTAATAGCTCTGAATCCTTATACTACTACTATTTATCTAGTTAATTTATTATTGAGTGAATAGCATTTTTGGTCCTCCTTATGGGTTAAATTTTTCATTTTCGTCCCTCTTAAATTTTTTGTAGCAGATTGGTCCCTCTTATCAATGTAATGTATCACATTCGTTCCTCTTATAATACATTCCTCCCTCTTAAATTTTGTGTAGCAAATTCATCCCTCTTATCAATGTAACGTAACACATTAGCTCCTCTTAAATACAAAATACATGTATTTTGTATTTAAGAGGGGCTAATGTGTTACGCTACATTGATAAGAGGGACGAATTTGATACAAAAAATTTAAGAGGGAAGAATGTGATATACTACATTGATAAGAGGGATCAATCTGCTACAAAAAATTTAAGAGGGATGAAAGTGCAAAAGTTAATTCATAAGGAGAACCAAAAGCGCGATTTACTCTTTATTATTGAAAGTGCAAAAGTTAATTCATAAGGAGGACCAAAAACGCGATTTACTCTTTATTATTTATTAATTTGAAGAAAATGTAATAGTTCTGGATTATTCTTTCATGACCTTGTAGTAATCTCTATTCAAACAGAGGCATGAAAAATTGCCAGAATTTACGAGTGTAAGCATAAAGGTAATCAGTGAATTGTGAAGCATTTGATGGTTCTAATTTTGTAATTATCTTGAGAAATTCACTAATCTCTTTTCCTTTTAGTTTTAGATACCAATTGACGAAGTGCTTTTCTGTTTTAGATTTTGAGAAACCTTTCTTTATTTTCTATATTTTCTATATTTAGTCTACTCCTCCCCTTTTTCTGTCGATTTAAATTGCAAAACTTCCCGTTGTGTAGTAAAGCTATCAAAATAGCCGTTAAAAGATGTTCCCAGTTTGCCCTTAAGGTTCTTACTCCCTTTACTAAGGTGTTTCTACTCATCTGAACAGAAGTATTTGTGTTTAAACTCCGCGCATCTTTATTTTTTGAAGTGTTTCTTGTTACTTACTCGGACATCGTATTATAAGTACTGAATTTTTCTTTTACATTTGACATTTTTACGATGAGCAAAAGACAAAAATATCCTGTATGCTTAGTTTAACTCTCAAAAATCTTCCTTTGTTATTTATCTATCAAAAAATCCCTTGTGTTTGATTTTAAATACCCTTCAACTCAAGTAGTATATGCTTATAATTTTATTTTTGACTTTGGTGGAATGACAAGATTATCTCTATGTGTTTTTTTAATTTATTTATTATTTTTGAAAAAAATAAGTATATACTACTTGGATCGAGTGTGGTATATAAAATCAAACACATGGGGGTTTTGGGGATTTAAAATGACATAGGGGTTTTTTGGGAGTTAAACAAAGCATAGGGGTGTTTTTGTCTTTTGATGTCAGGGATAAAATTGTCATATCAAAAGCAAAATGTAAGCAAATACTTGTAATTTTGGCGTTTAAATTACACTCTCTTTTTTGGAGGGTGTATTTGACATTTATTTGAAATCATAAGAAATTTTTTTAGAGTTAAAATAATATAGAGAATTTTTTTAGAGTTAGACAAAATATATGGAGTGTTTTTGTATTTTGCTTTTTTACTATCTAAAATAATGAACCAAAAATTTTAAGCATAGTAATCATTGGTAACAAATCGTGTATTGTATCTCGTAAATTGTATCATGAACGCAAGTTATATATTTAACTATTAGAAATAATATAAAATATATTTTCGACGTAGTAAAAACTTTATAAACATATACAAATAAATACATTAACAGCAAATAGGGCTGACGCCTAGTATTTTTAATTTCATTTATACGACATGTATCTAAGCTCTATTGGTTAAAGTATCTTTTCATCTATGTGAGGTCTATATCACAAAACCCAACAATGCCATTTTTTCTCAATATTTTATTATTGGGAAAATTGTTTTTTTGGTACCATAGGATAGGCTGACTTGCACCTTTTGGCACCATTGGATACGAAAATGTAAATTTGGTACCATAGGATATGTTTTCATTGCAATTTTGGTACCAAACTCAATTTTTTCTACAAAGTTAATGACAATTTACCCCCTATAAAATGCATAATGTTCAATTTATCCCTCTATAATTTGTAAAAAATCAATTTACTCCCTATAAAATTTTAATGAAGCAATTTACCCCCTTCAACCGGAGATTGTAACTCACTTGCCGGAATTAAGAGTATGCATGCAAACTATTTTATTTAACATAGGGGGATAAATTGCCATATTTATGATAACACAATGGGTAAAAAAATCACATCATCATAACAAAGGTAGATTAAATGCCGCCTATAAAAATATCAGGGAGGCGATGTGAAATTTTTACAAAATTTCAAGGGGTAAAATGCTCTTTTTTAAACCACGAGGGGTTAAATTGAACATTATGCATTTAGTAGGGGGTAATTTGTCATTAACTTTGTAGAAAAATTGGATTTGGTACCAAAATTGCAATGAAAACCTATCTTATGGTACCAAATTTGTATTTTCATATCCAATGGTACAAAAAGTGCAAGTCAGCCTATCCTATGGTACCAAAAAAGCAATTTTCCCTTTTATTATTCTATACATTTTCAAATTGTTTTCTCTTTTTAATGATTGTTCCTCAACGTTTCTTCTTTCATAATAATTATTCTCTTTAGCCTTTTTTTTTCTAACTTCTTTATCATTTTGTCATGATTCTTTCAAATATTTTCTTTCTTAAATAACCATCAGAAGATCAATAGATTTTTTTAAAAGAAAAAAAATCTTTATAATACGATTTTTTGCTTATTAGTTATAGTTAATAATTCATCTTCATGTTATGGAATTATGTTTAGTATATATACTTATAAAATTTATTTTTACTAAAATTAATGATTAATTCTGTTCAAAAAATTAAGTGAATTTGTTATTTAGTTACATATCTAAAAAAAATATTAGAAGAAATAATATGTCAATACTTAATTAGTATTTTTGCATTTAAGAGAAAAAAGAGAAAACAAATTTAACTATTATTATATAACATGGGGGCCATATATAAAATTTGTCTAGGGCCCCCAAATGTTCAGGGTCCACCCTAACCACAAATAGATTTCTGCAATACCTTTCAATAATAATTGTAGTTTGAAATTATCAAGTTTTGAAATATGAAATTTAAAAAAGAAATTAAAGATTATAAGGTGAATAGAGGTCATAATTGCTTGTAACTCGAGTATGCAAAGAAACACGAGCCATTTTGTAAATAGAGTGTGCCAATTCAAATTAGGAGATGCTACCTGATCATAACTTGTATCATATAAACAAATATGCATCATGAGATGTATAGGGTGTGTTTGTTTAATATTTTTCAAATTATTTTTGTGTTTGAGAAATGTCAAATAAAATAAATATGGTTGCTACTTTCTGAAATAAATTTTTCGTTTCTCAATTTTTTCAAATTACTCTCTTGAAAGCCAAACAAATAACAATTTTCTTACCTCTAAAATAACATATACAAACTCTACTCTGATTTGACATAAAGTAACATATCCCTTAAACAATTTATTTCATATATAAAACTTGATTTGACATAAAGTCTTACACATCCTACACATACAATTTAACTCTTTCAAAAATAACATATACCTATTTTATTTACAAACCACTCTATCAAAACTCAAACAAATAATATTACACAAATCGAGATAATTTCACGAACCTCCACTACCCTCCCAATATACTTTCCCAAACACCAAACAAACATGCCCATAGTGTCGTCTATGACTCATAAAATTGATATGGTATCGCGTGAGATATAAAATTGAACGATGCATATTATTCAGCCTCCATATTATATCGTATCGCATTATGAATAAATTGAGAACCAGGAATAACAATATTTGGTGTATGTGGATGTGTTTTGGCCCGCGAGACCGAGCTATCGGGCCAAAATCTTTCAAATGAGTTTTCGCCAAACTCATAAAACCATCAAAAACTTATTCGAAAACTCACACTCAAACTCTTCAAACCTATAACACATGGATTTGACACCGGATCTCACTAAAAAAGACATTGATTTGACACATATCACCTATTTTTTCTCCTAAACCTCAATATCCAAACCCCAATCCAAATTAAATTTTAACTTATTTAAACCACAAAATTCAAAAGCCAAAACTCATTCAAATGAAGGGTCAAAGATTTCATCAAAACCACCCAAATTAATTTTTTTAAATCGAGACCTACGAAACCGGACCAAAACTCATCCGAACTAATCTAAATAGGAAAAACTGAACAGTGCGCAGTAAATTAATGTTGTAATTTTTTGGAAATAAAGTAAAAATGGAGTTTTTTTCCTATATAGCCTGTTATACAAAAGTATTTCCCAAAATGACCGGAACTGAAAAGTATTTCCCTAAATGTACCTCTTTGTTAAAATCGCTATTGACAGTGTCGATTTTACCTAAAATCGATGTTGTCAATAGCGATTTATCAGTCATCTCCGAAAATTTTAAAAAAAAAATTCACTTAAAATCGATACTGGTAGTATCGATTTTAATTAATATACGGTTTAATTAATATACGGTCTAATTAATATACAGTTTAATTAATATACGGTTAAAATCGACACTAGCAGTGTCGATTTTAAACTTTTTTTTTTTTTAAAAAAAAAATGTGAATAACCTCTATCTTATTTTTTGTGAACGAACCTCAATTTGTATAACTCAAACAATAAAGAACAACTCAATAACATAATCAATTCACCATAACAATGTTACCTGCAGAACAAGTTCAATACATAAAAATGTCTCCACATTAATAGCTCAATCACAATAACATATATGAAATTATGTCCTATTATTCGTGCATTTGCGACGCGTATGTCCTTCCTTCCCACAAGTAGAACAATGAATCACCCGTTTGTCGGTTTGAAAATCCATTTCATTGCGAATGCGTCTTGATTTTGGTCAACCTTTTTCCCGTTAAAGCTTGTAGTTTGGTTTGAACATCGGACCATAGTACTCGTTCCAATAATACTCATTATTCAATGGTTCAAATCTACCACTCCATGTCCTCGAATAATTCTCAACGGTATAAAATGATGATACAAAAGATAAAGGATCGACATTTTGGTTACTACAACAAGCAAGAACGTGGGAACAAGGAACATGATAGGCTACTCACTTACCACAAGTGCATGTCCTTTCGCCAATGCACACAGTTTGAACATTACCTCCCTTCGTCATGCGACGACCTGTGATTACAGAATAAACCCCACCGCCCCCACGTATAGAATTGCTGAAGATTGTTACATGCATACCCCCAACCTTCGAGGTGTTGTGGAGAAGCATTTGGTAAACCTTGGGACTAAATCGATTTTGGGGTTCGGAGTTTGGTAGGCCAGTATTTTCACGAGCAAGTTCAGCAATACCAAGTCTAGATTGAAAGTAATAAACACAACGATAAAATGAAGTCTCAATAATTGTTGTAATAGGCATACCACGAGCACCTTTCATCACGCCATTGAAAAGCAAGCCTATACCTATTTCGTCACTCTCAGACAATTGAACTTGACTTGCACGAATATCTGTGACATACGATCCTTCACCAATTTCCCTATAAAATTGAGTTGTTCTTTATTGTTTGAGTTATACAAATCGAGGTTCGTTCACCAAAAATAAGATAGATGTTATTCACATTTAAAAAAAAAGTTTAAAATCGACACTGCTAGTGTCGATTTTAACCGTATATTAATTAAACCGTATATTAATTAGACCGTATATTAATTAAACAGTATATTAATTAAAATCGATACTGCCAGTATCGATTTTAAGTGAAATTTTTTTTTTAAAATTTTCGGAGATGACTGATAAATCGCTATTGGCAACATCGATTTTAGGTAAAATCGACACTGCCAATAGCGATTTTAACAAAGAGGTACATTTAGGGAAATACTTTTCAGTTCCGATCATTTTTAGAAATACTTTTATATAATAGGCTATATTGAAAAAAAAACTCGTAAAAATGTGAGAGCCCACGCGCACACACACCAAAAAGGTGGAGTAGTATTTTCAGAAGCCGACACCACTTACCAGCCTGGGCCACCTTCAAACCCCCCCGCCCCCCTACCCCCCCCCCTCTATGCATTTTCTCCCCAATACAAAAATTCACTCACTCACTCACACTCTCACCTTCAATCTCAAATAACTCCCTCTTCTATTTCTTCTTCTTCTTCTTGGTCATCTTACATTATAAGTGTTACTAAAAAATTAATATAATAATGGCTGGTTTTGTGTTTATGCTGCTTCTTCTCGCCATGGCATCTCATTCCAGTAAGAATATACATTCTCACAACCTATTCTTTAATTAAATTTGTTTATTTTATTATGTATATAGCTAATAACTTTCTCCGTCATTTTTCTTTTGCTCCCTTGAGTTTTGACAAAATAAAAATTAAGAAACATTTGGAAAAATGAAATTTTTAAATATTTTTATATTTATGTTTGTAAGTAATGGCAAATAATTAGTAGTGTAGAAAATACTTCTTCCGTCCCATTATTTTTTTTCTTATTTTTTTTTGATATACTATAAATTAACTCCATTTTTCTCTTAAATAATAATAAAAATTTAATTTTTTTAACAAATTATTTAAATCTTCGTGTCAAATCTAAATCTAAAGAGGGCAAAAACTTTGGGACAAGGAAGTACATTTGAGTAACTGAGTAACTTAAGAAAGTGAGTGTTATTTCGAGTCATTCCCAGAAAAAAAATGAGCAAAAATGAAAGGCCAAAAGAGTAATTTTTTTTTCTTTTTCTGGGTCTTGACTTATTGACATAATTTCTCTACATTTTGTCAAATGGATTATTTGTAGGTGCTACTTGGTGTATTTGCAAGGATGGAAGTGATTCAATTTTGCAGAAAACGTTGGACTATGCTTGTGGAGCCGGGGCGGATTGCAACCCGATCCATACAAATGGACCCTGTTACAACCCGAACTCTGTCAGAGCTCACTGCAGCTATGCTGTCAACAGTTATTTTCAAAGGAACCGCCAACTTCCAACTGCCTGTGATTTTGCCGGCACTGCTACTATTGTCACTTCGGACCCTAGTAAGTAGTATTCTCCACAAATTAAATTTCATTTATTTTTTTCTACCATTTTTGGCCTATTCTATCTAACATTGATGTAGTATGTTTCACTTTCTCCTGTTTTCTTTTTGGAAATTAAATATGATTTTATTGAATTTTGGAATAAACTTTTCATAGGGTAATTGTCACTTTGCACTACTATTTTAACACTTACCCTTGAGTCTTTTTTTTTTCTTCCTGTTTTCTTTCTGGAAATTTAAATATGATTTTATTAAATTTTAGAATAAACTTTTTCATAGAGTTACCGGCACTTTACACTATAGAAATACAATATTTTGACAATTTTTGCTTTGATATTGCATATTCTTTGACAAAACGCGACATTTAGGTGCAAAAATTTCGAGTTTTAGTTTTAGGATTTAAAGTGTCAAAATAATACTACAGTTATAGGGTACAAAGTGCCGATTATACATTTTTCATAATCTATTTCTAAATAAAAATAACTCTATTAAGATTTTTTTAATATTTTTTATTTTTATTTTTTATTTTTTATTTTTGATGGATCTGAGTTTTGGGTTGTATTTAATTATTATTTTCCTTTATCTGGTTTGATTATACAGGCGTAGCTGGCTGTGCATATCCTGCAAGGTATGAATTTATTTATGTGTAGTTTTGTCTAAGAAATACAATTACAATTTCCAACGGTAAAAATTATTTTAATTCTATTCTAGAAAGATTTTTTGGCTTTTTTTTGAAATCTACACTAAGTTGGCTCTTTATGTCTCTATACAAAGTCTTTTTTTCCTATAAACTCATTTATTTCTTAGGTGGGATGAGATGAGCATCTTTTCTCCTAGAGCCCACAACAATTTCTTTTAAGTGAAGCTTTATGAGGTGTTTCAAACTAATCCATCAATTTCTTTTTTAAATTAAAGTTGCTTTAATTGTCTATCATCTTATGTGTGATATAGAATATACTTTGTTATATTTTCACCGGTTGATTTGGGCCTAGGCTCATTGACCATTTATTGGTCCCATAATTGATTTTATGACTTTTTTTGGCTACTTTTATATCTTACGTGGAATTTTTAAATAAGAATTAAAAAAAATAACATTTATATTCTTAAATAGTGGAGTTTTAAATAAGAATAAAAAGGTAAATTTTTTGAATATATTACATTTATAGTCTTAAATAGTGCCACGTTGGTACTTTATGAGATATAGTAGTCATGAAAAAAAAATTTATTTTATAGAAAGGACACATTTAGGACATCCTAGAAAAGAAATGTTACAAGTATGATTGTTATCGAGAGAGAGAATCCGAGAATCCAAAGTTTTGTATTGACCTTTATCATCAGGTTGTTGAAGATTCAACCGTTTTTTTAAATTTTGGTTTTTATCTTAAAATTGAAGGGGTTAATAATGTTATATATTTTTATTTTTCACTTTATATTTCAATAATTAGTTTATATTTTAAAATTTTACTTTTAAATAATACAACCACTTCACTCTAACATTTAATTTATTTTTAATAATAATTTACATATAAATAATAGTTATATGTATAATGTTTATTATTTAATAAAATAATAATAATAATAATATTTAATAAAATTTACTTTTTATTAGTTATATATATGATATTTATTATTTAATATAATAATAATTGTAATAAAATTTACTTTTTGAATATATCATAATTTTGAGAAAATAATATGAATTTGAATTAAATGATTCATGAAAGTGATGTGAAATCAAAATATTATTATTTTGAAAATTAATACGAGTGACTATGTAAAATAGGTAAAGTACAACTTTCCATGTAAAAGAAGCTTTTAACAATTAAACTTTATCCTCTTATATTTAATTAAGAGGTCAAATTTATAATTTTGATTGGTTCTTATAATATAAGAGCTCAGTAAAAAATTATTATTTTTCTCATATTAAAGTTCATCCGTCCAACTATTTTGAAACTATTACCTACTGCATTAAAAAAAAAAAAAAAAAAACCTACCTACTTTTATTTATTAGGCCTCTTTACATTGGGGCATCTCTAATTGTACCTTATGTCAATAAAGTTGTGGTGTATATTTCAAGATTAGACCAGTGACACTTGTTCCTGTCTTTCTGTCCGCATATAATAGAGAGGCAACCAAATCAGTATTTGCAGGCGCTAGGATTTATTGCAGAGACAGTAAAAAGGGATGCCTTGATAGTTGTGCCCTTCTTTAAACTGTTATTTTCTCCATACACTAAATTTACTTTAGTAAAAGTACAGAGTTTAAGGGTTTGTTTGATTGATTTGGAAAAAAAGAACATTTAGTGCTCTTTCTGAAAATCCAAAGAGATATCAAATATTCCAAATATGAATTATTCTTGATAAATTTATTTCTTATCCCATGACCTACTTTATTTGTATATTGGACTTCGCTGTGTTATTAATTAGCTGTAAATACTCCTACATATTTTTTCTCCCCTAGAAAAATTTAACTTCTTTCAATTGCACGAAAACCAAGAAGATGTCAAAGAATCCAAACAAATAGACCCTATAGGTTCAGACGGGTTGATGTTGGCCCAGATGTTTTGATCAGAAAAAAATGGTTTGAGTGAGTTTGACTAAGTTTTGAAATACAACTCAAATGAGTTTGGATGTTGGGTTAAGCTGTAGTGTAGATTTGTAGGTTTTAAAAATTTGACATTTTATTTGGAAGTTAGGTTCTGATGAAGAAAAATATGCGTTACGCGTCAGGTTTAGGAATTTTATAAGTAGCCTATATATTAATGACCCTAAGACTTCATTTGGGTAGGTTTTTCTCTACTTCATTTGGTTTTGGTTTCGAGAAAATGACTTTGATGGTCTAAAATCTTTGTGACATTAATTATTAAGTTTGAATATTGGATTTGTGATTCGTAAACAATTGAGATATGATTTAGTTTGAATGTTGATGTTCCAGATGAAAAAGTAAGTGGAATATGCAATGTTGATGTTTTATGGAGAAAAAGTGGCACGTAGGTGTCAAAACAATGTTTTCTATTAGCTTCGTACATGGGAATTGAGTCAATTAGCTATTGGTTTTACATTGTATTTGAAATTTATCTATTCCTTGGTGGTTGAATTTGCACAGTGCTACCTCGACAACCCCAGTTTCTGGCACACCAATATCCGGCACCGGTACACCCACGACGACTGTGCCGAATGGTAGTGGCTCGCCTCTAGTGACAACACCTAATGGCGGTGGCAGTGGCGGTGGAAGTGGCATATTAGGAGGAGGGGTTAACAGCGGATTAGGCCCATCGGGTATCAACACCGACATGAGCCAAGGCAAAACTCTACTACCCAAAAGCATTAGCATTATCCTCCTCTTTTGCTCATCAATAATCCTCACATTTTCAGGACTTATTTTCTAGATGGCATTTATGTTTCAAAATTCATATGAAAGCATGATCATGTTTTGAAATGCGGTAAAAAGCATCCCTACATAAAGACAGGCTTGTTTTTGTTCTTTTCCTCCCCTCTGTTTAGTGTAACATGATGGATGGCATTTTGATTCCCTTTTGAATTTGTAGTTTAGTGGCTGTTGGCCAGTGGGATCTGTCTCTAGTAGGACCATATCTATCATGGGTTCTTTTTACCATGACTGTTGTAAAATGTATGTGATGATGAGTTTCATCTTTTAATGCATCTCCTATTTATTAATTTGTGCTATAATCTTGCACATGTAGACCAACTTAGGAAATATATTGGGCCCAATATGAAAATTGTAATCTTTTCTTCTAGGGATGTTCAATTCTCTTAGCCTTGTGTGGTAGCTATTTATGAAAATTTCCTACATAAGAGATTTTTTTTTTTAAATTATGGAAGATGGCAAATTTTTTTCTGCTTTTGGAAAATCAGATAAAAAGACCTTTCACTTTTGACAACACAATCCAGATAAATTTCCTAGATGTACTCTTGTTTTGATAAATTTGTTATCCATGGCTAATAAGGTCGTAGGTTAATTGTGATCATAATCAAAGTTGAGGTCTCAATCCTAGGTTCAATTTCGATCAATGTGGGTTTTCATTTAGTTCAGTAATCTGGACTCGGTTTCGATACAAACCCAATGAGGACCCTATCAAATGTTTTGCTGCTAGACCTGACCCGATCTAAACCTGAACAAACAAATCCGACATGTATGACTAGATCTGAATCCAATCCATTTTGTTTTGTTTATTTAGTTATTTTTACTTTTTTACTTGATGGTTCGGTCATGGTATTAGTTAAAAAAAATACAGGCCGATTTAGGGTGAGTTTGACCTAGCGATACGAGAAGCAATTATAGCAGAATTAATTTTAGTATAATTGATTTTGGTAATAATTGATTATAATAAAAATTAATTATAGAATAATTGCTTTTGCAAAAGTAACACTTTAATAGCTTCTAAAATATGTTGATTTTTTGCTTCTCGAGATTCCAAAAGTGATTATGATCTTGGGGGCCAAACACCATGAAAATCACAATTGAGCAGAAGTTATTTTTATAATCGAGGCCAAACACTTCAAAAATCACAATAGAGATCTATAAGTGATTTTAAGAGCTTCAACCGCTGGGCCAAACTCACCCTTAATTCAATCATATTCTCCATTATGTCGATTTTGAAAATTATTTTTCACTTAAGCCAAAATATTGTATGACTTGAATTCGTCATTTATTATGTAATTGCTTGATGCATTCATGAAATATTATATACTCCCTCCATCCCATTTATTTTGCTCTCTTTGCTATAATACTCGGTCAAACTTTTTAATTTTTTAAGTGATTTATCATATTAACTTATTTATATTTTATTATGTATTAAACCTTTTAAATTAATATATGGTGTCATATGATATTATCAACTTATTAATGAAATATATTAATTAAATTATTTATTATAATTTTATAAATTTAAATGGAGCAAACTAAATGGGACGGAAAAAGTAAAATTCAGTGACGAAATATGTAAGTAGTTCAATTACTCAAGAAAATATGGTCTATTTTTCAAATCTCTTGTCAAAATATTACATAAAATTTTCAAAATATTGAACTTTAAATTAATAATAATAAATTGACTAAGCCAAAAATAAAATATCAAACACCATTAATTATATAACCCTTCTTGATTTTCTTTAATGGGACTGAAGATTTGGACTTTGGAATAAAAAAAGGAACATAAATAAAACACTGCTCGTTCAAAAAAGGGTTTTTTTTGCAAGTTAATTCTCTGTGATATGTCTAATGGGCAATTTACCTCCCTGTGAAATAAAAATAGGCAATTTAACTCCCCGTGAAATGAATAATGAGCAATTTACCTCCATGTGAAATAAAATAATAAGCAATTTACCTCCCTGTGATATGAATAAATGAACAATTTAGAGGGAGGCAATGTGCTTCTTTTATAAAAACACAGGGAGTCATTTTGCCCTTTTTCTTATCACAGGGAGTTAAATTGCCTATTTAGAATATCACAGGGAGGTATTTTGCCCTTTTATTTATCACAGGGAATTAAATTACCTATTTAGAATAACACTGGGAGTTAATTTGCTATTCACTCTTAAAAAAAGACCCAAATACGTACGCAAATGGTCATATACTTAGCTACACAGCCTACACATAGCATTTTCCCGCTATAAATTAGGATGTATCATAGAGAAAACAGGTAGTAAAATGTTATAAAATTGCAAATAATAAAAAGTTGAAGTACCAAAATTGCATACCCAAAAAAAGACTTTCCCAAAATTGCCAACTAGTAAAAATTAAAGGACTAAAATGCATTTTTGCCTAATACAGAGTATAAACAAGATTTTGTTATTTGTAATTTTGCTGGAAGTATAGTATATCCTACCTTATTTGAGACCATCTCTAATGAATCCGAATACCCTCTCCCTCTCTCCCTCCCTCTCCCCTGGCCTCTTCCTAGTTTTTTAGTCATCTTTAATGACTCATTCTATCAAATTTATTCAATAATAAATTTTATCCTTCTCCATTATTATTACTACTACTACTACTATATCAAAAACAAATTTAAAATTAACATTAATTTAAAATCAATAATACATTAGGGATTACATCAAATATTAAATTAATTCATATAAGGAATTCATCATCTCCGTCATATTCGTTGCCACTATTATTGCTGCCGTTGATATTGCTACCGCCACCGTCTTGATTGATCGAACCTCCTAACGAATCTCCAAATAAACGAGCCCGTCGACGTTTTTCGCGAATTTCAGTCCTCACCTCATACCAATATTCTTTTACATTAGGGGTCATGTATGAGCAATCCATTTTCATTATCTCTCGTTCGTCAGCCTCTTTTTTATTAGCCATCATTTCAGCATGTCGTCGATTACAACCTTCTTCTAAGATCAAAATGTTTTGTGCAGCAAGACGATAAGACTCAATTCGGGCGACTTCCTCACTAGGACCAGGCGTGTGATTTCCTTTGGCCTTCATCTTCTTAGCTCTTTTAGTTTCAATTAGTTCAAAATTAAAGGTCTATGTTTTAGTCGAACATGATTTCATGATTGTATCGTATTATTTCAAATTTTTAGAAAGAATTATTTTTGGGTGATAAATACAACCCAAAATTATTAAAACAAATGAATATTAAAATAATAGTGTTAATTTAATGAAATGAAAATTATATTTTTATAATTCAAAATAATTATCTCCAAATAATATACAAATTTTAGGAATTTTTTTATTTTTAAATAAAGATAAAAAAACCAAATAAAAAAAAAAAATAGCATGTGAGGGAGGGGGCTTGGATGGGAGAAGCCCTCCAGGGTCCCTCTATTCCGTATACCCTCTCCTCCCCCCTAGTTATTAGAGATTAATTTTTTTCCCCTTCCTCCCATATACCCTCTAGGGCATCTCCCCCTAGTCATTAGAGATGCCCTAATATGAAGAATGAAAGTGCTCAAACACTACAAAGAAGATTCCAATATAAACAGGGATTTTTACACCCCATTTTTCAGAAAAGTTTTATTTTCGCACTTTTCCTCCTATGATTAAAAGAACATGACAACATCCCTGGAAGTTGATAAGTGAGTGCACTTTGCCTCCTGATCAATATTTTATTGGATTTCGAAAGGTAAAATTGTAAATTTGGGGTTTAGTGCAATAATTTTAATCTTTTAGGGGTTAAGTGCACACAATATTATTAATTTAAGTTGTTAGAATATTAACATTTCAAAGCACATTTTCATAGAATTCGTAATCACATCTTAATCTAATTTTAGTCTTGTAACATATTTTTTATTCTAATTGTTTTACTTTCAAATTTCTTTGATTTTATTAAAAAAAATTAGTATAGAGATGATTTATTTATAAATAATAAATAAATAAATAAACAGAACTAATGAAAATTTCGTTAAAAAACCTCATAAATTTGAATTTTCGTACAAAAATATAACTAAATATTTTTACTACTTTTTATTTTTTCAAATTGCAAGTCACTATAAGATATTTTAAAATTTTGTGGACTTAACCCCTTAAAAGTTTTTTGTTGTTGCACAAAATTTTCTGAGTGACGTTTTTATTCTTTGAAAATTACTTAAAAATGATTAGAGGGCAAAGTGCACTCATTTGTCAACTTCTAGGAGGCATTGTCACGTTCTTTCAATTATAGGGGGAAAGTGCAAAAATTAAAAATTTTGGGGGGTGACGTGCGAAAATCCCATATAAAAAAGTAAGAATGTTTGGGTGATAAGAAAATGACTTGCCCGCCATTCAAGCACTGAGTGGTAACAGTATGAATGTGTGTTCTCTTGAATTTTTTTTTCCTTCTTTAACTCTAAAAAATCGAGTATCAATAAAAAAAAAAATATTCGTGCGTTAGATTCGGACTCGAGCCGAACACGTTCGTTCAAGTAATAAGTTCGGGTCTAGACCTGGATTCGCTCGAGTCAGGTTCAGATCCAAGTCCAACAACAAATATTATTTTTAGGGTCAGATCCGAATATTGACAGAGCTATTTAATACTAATATTTGCTAGTTGTTTATTATTTTAATTTTTTGTATTTGAACAATTATTGAAATGATTTATGATGTAATGATTGATGGTGGATTTTTTTTTTTTTTAATTTGTTGCACATGTACTTCATATGTATATAGTTTATCAAGTGAAATTATTTTATTTTATGAATTATGGGAAAATGAATGGAAATTATTTTTTCAAAAATTACAAGCTCGATAAATAATTGAAATGATCTAAGTGGTAGTATTCCTTATGGTCTTTTACTGGCATAATATGGGGCAGTGCACAAAGGAGCAGAAAATCTTTCAATTACGAAATGAAATTTGTAAGAGAAAAAGCACCTTTTTTAAATTGTAAATAAATGTCATTGACAGGAACATAATTCTTGGTAACTACATTTATGGCAAAACTGAAAAAAAAAAACATTTATTTTAATAGGTCTACAATATTGGGTACTTTATACCCTGACCTGTTTAAAACGTCCCTTTACCTTTACAGACTTGCAATTGGGACACCCAATACTCCGGCTTGTAAAAAATGTCCCTTAATTTTTACAGGTCCGTAATTTTGGGGCACTTTATATCCCAACAAGCTACAATGTCCCTTAACCTTTACAGGTCACAATTTTGAGACGCTTGGTGACAAATTATTAAGTGATATTATTGAAATTGTCACTTTTTTGCATATATTTAATGACAAAAATATTAGTTTTGTTACAATAACAATAGTGACAAGTGCAATAGTGATAAAATATATTTTTAAGTTGTCTTTAATTGCTATTAGTGACAAGTATATGAAACTTAAGTTGTCACTATTGTCGGTTTATTGGATGCTCCGGTGCAGTGCACTAGTCTGCACGCTTTTGATGATTGACAAGTGTTTTCCATTATTTATTTATTTAATCTTATTTTTCTCTCCTTTATGGGACACTTGTCAATCATCAGGGGACGCAGACCACTACACTGCACCCTAATATCCAATAAACCACTTTTTAATTGTCACTTTTAGGATATTACTAATTATAAATAGTAACAATTTTTTCAATTTTTTTTATTTTTTTTTATCACTAGTCTGTCTATACATCATTTTAGTGACACTCTATAGACAAACTAGTGTATAAGTACCTTTCTCTTTACAAATTTGATTTCTTTTCAATAAATTTTGCACAGAGACTCATCTCAGACTTTTCAATAGTTAGTCTTACATTATCTTTCAGCATTTTTTTATGCATTTGGTGCACTCTAGCCCCACTATTGCATTCAAGGGGTAGTCTCCTAACTCAGTATATTTCTACATCGAATGTTACTAAGTGACACGAAAATAAATTCATTAATCACAAAAAAAATAGTCACCAACGATGATGAGTGTGTTTTTGGTATACTAATATTTTATGGTCAATGTCCAAGTGTTAATTCAAACACTACTCTCCAATGTAAGGATCAATAGGTCAATTAAGCTTCTCCTTGTTTGTATAAGGGATCCTAACCTGTAATCAAAGAAGGCTACGACAAAGTTAATACCGGTGACGACCTGGTGATAATCCTTCTATGCTTAAGTCAGTATCGAGATATGAGATCAGAGTTGATAGCTAATGTGTTTAGATTGTGCGTGCCTGTTATCTCATTTACGAGGGGTATTTATAGTTATAGATTTTAACTATCGGGTCAGATCATGACAAGACACATAATTTGGATATGAATCCATATTATTCGATTCGATCCAACTGGTAGTGGATCAAAGGTTATTTTACCAGGCATAGATGGGAATGTCGATTTAAATATAGAAATCGATGTGGACTGCTTGACAAATATCGACGTCGAGACTACTTTTGCCACGTGTCTTAGATGGTTCTATATTATAATATTTGTTTGAGTGAAACATCAGGTGACGAAGACTTGGTATATAAAGAGTCCCCAAGTTCTAGAGTTAGAGTGTAGGTCGAAGTCTTGAAGTTTTAATGGTAAAAATATGAATTTTTTGTAGCTATTAGTGGTAGTCCCCCATGTTCTAGAGTTCGAGTGTAGGTCGAAGTCTTGAAGTTTTCTGTAAGTTAATTATGTCTGCGCAATTCTCTTAATTGGGTGGTTTTAAGCAATTTTTGAATATTTAGTGGCGGAAGGTGAACCGTCACGTGATATGGGGGGGGGGGGGACTGTGTTATTAGCAATGCGTGTTCTATAAATAGATCTCATTACTGCAGAGCAATTTCACCCCACAGTAAAAAAAATTCCGATCTCGGAGTTGTTAATCGTATTTTAAAGAATCTGCTTATACCGATCGAAGATTTGTCGACTGATTTTAGAAGATGTCATCGGTGTCACGTTCGAGCGCAACCGAGGAAGAGTTTTGGGCCTCGATAATTGGGCTATATAGAATGTTGCGAACATCGTGCATTCTAACGAAGAGGATGAAGGGGACGACAATACCGAATCTCGGATATTTTATACCGAGGCTATGTATTATGAATTCGTGGCAGATGGCTACAAGCGGTCTCTATGTAACATGATGGCAGACTTCTCGATTCCTGTTGGATGAAGATGAAGATGAAGAATAATATTGAAGGGAGGTTTTGATGATTTCCAAAACATCAAGATTAGCTAAGTAATGGAAGCTTAGCAAATCCCTTGTAAAGAGGTTTTGACCAAGCAAAGAAGATAAATCAGAAGGGTCAAGATTTATGACCGAGGAGACAACTGATCTGTTGCTGAAGAAGGAAATCAGATTGGTGAAAGTCAGCCGACTCAACAGATTTGTTTAGTTTGGGATCAGCCGAGTGTTCATCAGACGAGAGACTTCGGACAACTGAGTGGATGTGATCAAACAAGTCACCTCAACAGTAATAAATGCACTTGAAGAAGTAAATACTGAAGAGGAATGGTATTTATGACAAATGATTGAAGAAGAACCTCGTATCAGCTGAGTGCACTTAATGCGACTGATATTGAAGTACAACATAAAGGACAGTACACGGTCGCAAGTAGCCATTCCTGAGAAGTAGAGACCAATGCTCGAGAAAAAGACTTCTGTTTTCTTCGGACATATTTCAAGTCTCAAGTATAAAAGGAAGCTTGTTCGAAAAGTTAAAAAGACACAACACACATTGAGAGCATTCAAAGCAAAATCTCTGTTTATCTCAAAGAACTCAAGAACATCTCACTCATCAGCTTAGTCATTTGTTGACAAAAGCTGACCTTGAAGATAGAAGAAAATCATAAGAAATCTGAGTGATTCTTGTTAGAGAAAGTGTTGTGAGAAGTAGATATCCATCTTAGTGAGCGATATTACTTCGGAGAATAGGTTTTCTTTCTGATCTCCTATCGTGAACTTACGGCCAGTTCATTTGTTGTTTGGCGTAAGCAGATTATATTGTAATCTTTGTGATTATATTATAACCCAAGGTTTAAGTGCCTTGGAAGAGTGGACTAAAGGATTTCAATCCACATACCCACTACAAAAATTTCGGTGTTTGACATTCTGCATTCTTTTCTTGCATATTTCAAAAAGAATACAACTGTTAAAACTATTTTGAAAAGAACTTTGTAAAACTGGGGATAAAACTTTGAAACCAAGTTTTGATTGCTTGTGAAAAAACACTTTACAAATCCGCTGCAAGTAACTCATCTTGGAACTCTTATTTTGCAAAAATCAGCTAAGTTAATCAACATAAGTGGTCTACTCTGCTGCTCAAAGTTGTGTGCGCGAACAATCTAGTAACTTCATCTGACTTGATCAGCCTAGTCTGTGAAAGGATAGTGTCCAGCAAGTCAATATTAATTAGCTTGTTGGAAAACTGTTTTCTTATGGTTTATAATTAATACGCCCGTTTATTTATAGTACGTAAATTAAACAATGACCAACTTCATCTCTCGCGAACTTATCTAAGCGATTGGATGAAATCCTAAGGTCACAATAGACTATGGGACGATTCACTTCGGTATTGAGTGTAATCATGAAACAGTCTCTAAGGTCGTGATCTTAAAACCGTTCCAAGTCATAGATTCCGAACGAGACGGGGTATCGAAGGAATCGCTAAGACTTGTACGATTATGCATGATTCACATGGACTGAATTTGTAGCGTTTCATAAGCAAGGCATTTGAGGCCAGTGCATATGAGTAGGTGGTTCGATAGAGGATCGAATGCATCGAACGACCCGAACAGAGAAACCCATTTTGGGATGACGCATAACGGTGATGGGATGTTTCTCAAGGCTTATAATAGTGTACGATTTAGTCCTTAGACTTGAGGTGCTAGGGCGAATTCGGTACATGAGTGTGCGTACTTAGATTTAGGTACTGGTCATGTAGCTTGGCCACAAAGTGCCTAAGTTGGGTGCGTAGAGTTGCGTACGCGAGTGGTTTGTACTAAGAAAGGATCTATCGACTCATCCTGATAAGGTGGGAGAATTTCCTGTACGTTCTTAGATAATATGTTCCTAGAAATCCATGGCCATGGTTGGTGACGGATTTGGAAAGGGGTTTCCTAATTTAGCAGTCACACTGGAATTATTATCCAGAATTAGAAAGTACAGAATCGAGATAATTAGAGGTGCCGATCAATTCACACACCCTAGGTCTCGATCAGGAAATTAGTCTTTAGAAGGACCGTATGTACATGGCATTTATTGATAGAAATAGTGTCCTGCAAGCCAGCTGTATGACTAGTATTTATTGTAATAAATGCGGAACTATTCAATTTCGATTAATAAATGCACTTTATTAAATGGTCATCTTTATCTTATGTAATAATTATCTACGCATAAGGATAGAAGTCCTTAGATCACAGGGCTATGGGACAACCCGTAGACTGATCTCCAAGGCCGTGATCTAGAACATATTCAAGAGTCGTGGAATCCAATCGAGATAGGACATCATTGGATTCGGTTAGACTCTCACTGTTGTGTATACTCCGATGAACTGGAGAACGCTGGGGTCCACGAGCGTGACTGGGTGCTGGGATGGCAAGCGCACTGAATACCCCAATTAGGAAATAACTCACCATGGAAGCGGTAGTCGCATATCGGGGTTGAAGTTATTCCAAATTTATAATAGTATACGAGGAACGATCCCTAACTACTTGAGGTGATACGGTTTATCTGGTGCGAGAACGTCGATGCTTTGATATGAGTTCCGACTGACTGGGGATCGCCAGAAAGTCTCTGTGGACTCATATTGGGTATAGAGGAACTCGTATGCAGATTCATATCATCAACAAAGGATCTATTGACCCGACTTGATAGGTTGGTAAATTCTCCTATGGATTTCTGTGAGAAATTAATTCTGGTAAATCCTTGGCCAAGGTATCTGACGACTTTATGTAAGTAGCTCATAAAGATTAAGTCAAAGAGAATTTATTTCGAGATCAGAATACATAAGGTCAAGACAAAAGAAAAGGGAATCCGATGAAAGACCATACCCTTAAGTCTCGACTGGGAGATTGATCGATGGAGAGATTATGTCATATATGGAAATTATAAATGATAAAAGGTTCACTGAATTAATTCACCAGTGATTGGGCTCCATGGGCTTGTGGCTGGACATCGACCGTGGAGTGTGGGAGAATTCCCAAATTGGCAGGGGTGCTAATTTTGGAATGATCAATCGGCAGAGTGTTCGTTTGATTTAGAGTAAGTCTTACTCGAATAATTAAATAATATTTAATTATAACCCACGACCAATTATGTGGTGAACCTACGGGGGCATACACAATACACATGCAGCGAAAGCGAGGAAATAAGAACGACCGAGTCGACTGGGTCGACTAGGTGAATAATCGACTGGGTCGATTATTATGGGTGGGTCGACCCAATTGGAACAAATTGGGATCCAATTGGAATTGGATCAGGATTATAAATTAAATTGGAATTTAATTTATGGATTAATTAATTAAGTTGGATTTAATTAATTAGAAAGGATTTTAATTAAATAGACTTAGAGTCTGATTTAATTAAATGGGAGATTAAGTTAATTAATTGGGCTATTTAATTAGGAGATTAAATAAAGCCTAGTCAAAATTAATTAACTGGGTCATGAATTAATTAGAAGACTTGGTCTTCTAATTAAAGAGGGCCATGGCCCATTTAGGAGAGAAAAGTCCTAGTCCTAATATGACTAGGTTAGGGAGATAACTATAAGTAGCTATCTTATAGTTATTTTTCACACAAGTCCATAAGCAAAAATTGAGCAAGAGCAAAATTCTCCCTCCCTCTCCCAAGCTAAAGTCGACCGAACCCTGTCTTCCTTTTGGAAGAATTTTTCGTTTTCGATTTTGTTTCTGAATCGTTCCTAATTACTAGATCTTAATATATCTTGTGTTCTAGTCGATCAAGATATATTATTTTCGTGATATTGTGGTGTATCAACTCGTAGAGGCGCAACACGTGGGGCGCTCCTTGAAAGCCTGGGTCGATCTCGCTCGAGGAGAAATCAGATTTCGTTTTTGCTAGCCGAGGATTTGTAAGGAGATAGGTATAACGTGTGAACTTATACTATCGTTTTTATTTATATTCATATATATACAACTAGAGAATATCCTGGCAAGATTCCGTAAGAGGTCCTAAATTTTTTATATTCCGCTGTGCCTAGGGCTGTTTATCTTACCGAATCCAAACAGTGGTATCAGAGCCAACTCTAGGCTTTGTATATATATGAATTTGCAAATTCTGTGTAATAAATCATATGTTTGATTTATTTGTGGCTAGTTCTTTAACTTTGCATGTTTTAGGACATTTGTTATTTAACTTGGAGTTAATGGATAATTTTAGATTCGAAATTTTTATCATGATAAGTTTTTTTAATTTTGGATTGGGATTTAATTGACTGGGTTTGTTGAATTAAATCTGTGAGTAATCAAAAACAAAATTTTTTTTTTTAATTGGATCCAATCGCGGCTAGGCGGCCATCGCGTGCTGCTGCCCACGGCAGCGTGCGAACAGCACGCTGGCCGCGCGAGCAGTGCACGGCAGCAGCCTACGGGCTGCCAGCCGTATGCTGTCACGCGCAGCAGCAGCTGCCGCGAACAGCCACGCACGGACTTCGTGTCCCCACGTGTGTTGTCCACGTGGCAGTCTTCGATTGGCCTTGACTGGTTGATTTTTGGTTGGACTCTAATTCTGCCTATTTTGAAAATTTTGAAAATTTTAGAATTTTGGAATATTAGGAAACTTGGAGTTTTTGGATAAGGTAGTTATTTTGTTAGACCTAAACATTACCTTAATTAAACTAATCTAAACAAAATAGGATTATCTTGAAAATCTTGGAGATTGGGAATATTTGGGAAACTTAGAGTTTTGGATAAGGTAAGAATCTTAGAGATTTAGATTACCTTAATTAACCAATTTAATCAAGATAAGTTTGTAGATTACTTAGAGCTCAAGTAAGAGCTAATTAATCTTAGAGATTAATTGTTAATACAAAATTAATTAACTTGGATGAATTTTTGAGAATTAAAATTAATGGAGTCGGTAAATTTACATTTTTGCCCTTATGTGAATTTATGCATGTTCTTGAGTGAATATGTGGATTGATCGATTTTGCCCTTAAGCCCTGTGTAGTTTTTGGTTTATTTAATTTATGGGTTGTAATTAAATGGGCCTGGTTGGTGCCCTTGCTTGCGCAAACAAATGTAATAGAATAGGACCATTAGTATTATGTATGCTAGGCTTAGATTAGGCTTGGAGCCAAGAAGACCTCATGAAGACTTGGAGATCCGCATGGAGGCCCATTACCTTGGAGGACATGGAGGCCCAATCAAGCTGGATATTACAAGAAGGCCCATGATGTATGGGTTTGAAAATTGTAATAGTTAGGACATTTAATTTCCGCCCTAGACTGACCAATTGATTCATCACTTGGCTCGTGATGAATCGCATAGAATGGGCAATCGATCAATCATATCCTGCTAGGTGATGTATGTTTACTTATATTCTTTGATATATGTTATGCATGCTTAGAATAGATCACGTAAATAAGATAAAGCATAATCTGATGAGACCTCGCACAAGAAAACTTAAAACCTCCAATTGAACTTAAAATTCAATTAGAATATTAAATCGAACTTAAGGGCGCATATGAATAGTCTCTATGGTCCGAGCCTATCCAATTACTAGGTCTTAGGCATATTGTACGAATATATCTCGATGTCTCACGAGTCGTGGGTCGAGCTATAAGAAGATGATATGTCTATTGCCTCGATGCACGAGTTTAGTGCCAAGGGAGGGGATAGCAAGGTTTTAGGTGCTGTCTCACGAGTCGTGGGGCGTCTAGGATTGAACTATTTCTCTCCACGAGTATTGGACATGATTTAACGCTAGTAAGTATGGATGTCTCACGAGTCGTGGGTCCATATTGAAAAACGAGGCTAAATGAACTTAAGGGTTAGCTGTGATGGTTAACCGTCGACGTAATCGACCACCAAGTGAATCAAATAGTATGGCCAACGAGTCGTGGGTACTAGGAGATTGCATTTGGGCCTTAAGCCCACTAGGATATTTTAATTTCCCGAAACTTATGTGGGGGCATAAGATTTTGATTAAAATAGTGGGAGTAATTTACAAATAAAAACCATGTTTGTAAATTGTGCATTTTAAATTAATCTTTCGCGTATTTATCTCTTCTTTCGTCATTTTGTAGATATAATGTCTAAGAATCTGATTTCCATCATACTTGAACAAAACAAATTAACTGGACCCAACTTCCATGACTGGGTCAGGAACCTTAAGATCATTCTCGATTATGAAAAGTGAGGTTTTGTCCTTGATGGGCCCCCTCCCGAACTTGCTAAGGATGCCGATGATACTGAGAAAGAAGCCGTGGATATGTGGCTTGACGATGACTTGCAGTCACGTTGTCTCATGTTGGCATCCATGTCGAATGAGCTTCAAAAGCAGCACGAGCATATGAAGTCTTCTTTTGAAATCTACATGCACCTGAATGGTTTATTTGGGGTGCAAAGTAGATATGAGCGGTATGAAACTGCTAAGACTTTGCAACAAACGAGGATGGCTGAAGGTGCTGATGTTCGATCTCACTGCATCAAAATGATTGGGCTTATTGAAAAGCTTGGTCATCTTGACGTAAAGATGGACAAAACCTACTGCCAGGATATAATCCTCCAGTCGTTGCCAAGATCATTCGAGCAATTCGTAGTGAACTACAACATGCACAAGATGGATGTTGAACTTCACGAGTTGGCTAATATGCTCGCCACTGCCGAGGCTTCCATGAAAAGAGAGAAGCCAGTGATGGTTGCTACCTCGATCCAATCCAAGTCCAAAAGGACAAAGAAAGGGAAAGGGAAAGGAAATGCTTCTTCAAGCAAAGGCAAAGCACCATCTGGGCCCATAGGGAAGGGAAAGAAGCGTAAAGCTTCGTCTGGTGAACAGAAATGTTTCTACTGCAAGAAACCTGGACACTGAAAGAGGAACTGCAAAGAGTTCTTGGAGAGCTCGAAAGGTATATTCCTTGTTGAAGTTAATTTATCAATTAACTGTGCATCATGGGTGCTAGACACTATTTGTGGTTCTCATCTTTGTAATGATTTACAGGTGATGGGAGCAACAAGGCCACTTAGGCCAGGGGATTGGATCCTGAGATTTGGCAATGGAGCTAGAGCTGCTGCCGAGGCCATTGGCGAATTGGAGTTAGATTTAGGTGGTAATAAGCTAGTCCTTAGGAACGTTCTTTATGTACCTGGTTTGGTGAAAAACATTATTTCTATTCCTGTTTTGGATAATGAAGGTTTTAATTTTACTATTAATAAAGATTCCTTTTCGTTATTCATGAATGATAACATGTTTTTCACTGGTACATTAAAAGATGGACTATATACCATTGAACCACCTAAGTTAGTTATGCGCGTACAACAAAACAAAAGGAAACAAGATAATGAAATATCTGCCCAATTGTGGCACGCTCGACTTGGACATATTTCTAAGTCAAGGATTCAAAAGTTAGCATCATCTGGCGCGATTGAAATTAATCACATTGATGAAATGCCAACATGTGAACCATGTCTAAAGGGTAAAATGGCTAAGTTGCCATTTAAGGGAGACCCTGAGCGAGCCAAGCAAACATTGGACTTAATACATACTGACGTATGTGGACCACTAAGAAAAAGCGCCCGAGGTGGCTATGACTACTTCATCACTTTCACTGACGACTTTAGTCGTTATGGATATGTGTTCTTGTTGAAACACAAGTCTGAAGCCTTTGACCGATTCAAATAATTCAAGATGGAAGTAGAGAATCAACTTGGTCATACGATAAAGGCTCTTCGTTCTGACCGAGGTGGAGAATTTCTTAGTAATGAATTTCTAAATTATCTTGTAGAGCATGGAATATTATCGCAGTGGACTCCTCCTGCAACACCCCAATTGAATGAAGTAGCAGAGAGAAGGAATCGAACTTTGATGGACATGGTTCGATCCATGATGAGTGCCACTGACCTTCCTCTTTCATTTTGGGGACATGCCCTCCTCTGGCAACGAAGATACTGAACATAGTACCTTCTAAATCCGTAGAAAAGACACCATACGAATTATGGTTTGGCAAGGCACCCTCATACGCATTCATGCGCATATGGGGATCTCCCGCTTACGTTAAAAAGCTAGTGGGAGATAAATTGGAAACTAAATCCACTTTGTGCAAATTTGTGGGGTATCCAGAAAACTCAATAGGATACGAGTTCTACGATCCTACAAGACAAACTACGTTAATCTCAAGGAACGCTCACTTCTTGGAGAAGGATTTCTTGGTGGACAAGAAAGAAAATAACGTAGAACTGGATGAGGCCACTGAAGCTGAAAGGGCCGAAGAGGTCAATCAAGCTGACCCGTCGCCACAGGCAGTGGGAGAACATGAGCATGAAAGTGCACCAGAAAGTACACCGATTCTTCGTAGGTCAGAAAGACAACGTAGAGAACCCGAGAGGTACTACGGTCTGCTACATGAGACTGGACAGTCTCTAACCGACCTAAGGACTTACGAAGAGGCTATGCTAGACATAGACTCGGGAAAGTGGCGCGAAACCATGGAATCCGAATTGGACTCCATGCAGTCAAACAAGGTCTGGGCCTTGGTAGATCCACCAGTGGGAGTGGCTCCCGTGGGATGCAAGTGGATCTATAAGCGAAAGTTTGGAGTGAACGGAGAGGTAATAACCTACAAGGCGCGACTAGTGGCAAAAGGATACACTCGAAGACCTGGAATTGACTTTGAGGAGACCTTCTCGCCCATCGCAATGCCTAAATCCATTCAAATCTTGCTAGCCATAGCTGCGTGGTATAACTACGAGATATGGCAGATGGATGTAAAGACTGTGATGGGATAGTGCCCTGCAAGCCAATAGATTTTAGCTTGTATAAAGACTATCATGTGATAAGCTTTCTCTAGTATAAATGAATTAATACGATAGTTTGTTTATGCTAAGTAAATCAAACAATGGCCAACTTCATCTCTCGCAAATAACTTAAGCGATTGGATGAAACCCTGAGATCACTTATGACTAAGGGATTATTCACTTCAGTATTGGGTGCGATTAATCATGAAACAGTCTCAAAGGTCGTGATCTCGAAAATGTTCCAAGTCATAGATTCCTATCGAGACGGGGTATCGAGGGAATCGCAAAGACTTGTAGGATTATGCATGATTCACATGAAGTGAATTTGTTGTTGTTTCATGAACAAGACATTTTGATGTCAGTGCATATGACTAGGTGGTTCGATAGGGGATTGAACGCATCGAACGACCCGAACAGAGAGACCCATTGTGGAAGTGCGTAAAAGCATATCGGTGATGGGATGTCTCTCAAGACTTATAACAGTGTACGATTTAGTCCTTAGACTTGAGATGCTAGGGCGAATTCGGTATGCGGGTGTGCGTACTTTGATTTAGGAGCCGGTCACATAGCTTGACCATTGTGCGCCTACGTTGGGTACGTATAGTCGTATGCGCGGATGGTTAGCATCAAAATGGGATCTACCGACTCGACGTAGTTCGTTGAGAGAATTTCCTATACATTCTTAGATAATATATTCCGAGGAACCCGTGGCCACGATCGGTGACGGATTTGGAAAGGGGTTTCCAAATTTAGCAGTCACACTGGAATTATTATCCTGAATTAGAAAGTATAGTTATCGAGATAATTAGAGGTGCCAATCAATTCACACACCCTAGGTCTCGATCGGGAAATTAGTCGATAGAGGGACCGTATGTACATGGTACTTATAAGAGGTGAGGTTCACTGAGATCAATTCACCTGAAGTTGGGCCTCATGGGCTTGTGGCTAGACATCGACCATGAGGTGTGGGTACTCCTGAATTAATAGGGAGATTAATTCTGGAGTGGTCAATAAAGGGAGTTTATTGATCGGAGCAATTAATGAAATATTAATTGCTCACTAATTAAATCACGAAATTGTGAGCCTGCAGCCAATTGATGGTGAACCTAGAGGGTCACACACAATACAGTTAGGACTGTGACAGTCAACTGAAGAAAGAATTGATTTAAAGAATTAAATCAAAGAATTAAAGGGTTAATTCTAAGAGAGAGAAAATTAATTAGATTATTCTAATTAATTAAAGTGTTAAATCTTTAATTAGATTTAATGTGCTGTTTAATTAAAGTGTTAATTAAATGAATGGGCCATTTAATTAAATTGTTAATTAAATGAGTGAGCTATTTAATTAAAGTATTAATTAAATAGATGCAAGACATGGGCCAGTTTAATTAGTGGCCCATTAACTAAAGTCTTGCACAAGGAGTTAGGGTTTTTGGTATTCTCTATAAATAGGGAGTCTTAGAGACTCAAACCTAATGGAACTCAAGAGAGAGAATCCAAAAGGCAAGAAACACTCAAACCCTAACCAACTCCTAAAACCGCTGCCCCCTCAACCCTAGCCCTAGTTGTGCGCCGCCTAACCTTAGCCGCCGCCGCCGCCGATGTGTGCTAGTGGATTGGCCGTGCCACCCTTCTCTCTTCCTTCTTCATGTACATCTAGAGTTGGATCTTGATCCAACTCTTGATTTTGACATGTTTCCATCCTAGTTCTGAGCCTGAGGATCGAAGCAGTCACAGATCTAGCTTGTGTGGACTATTCTCTAGAGGCACAACACATGGGGTGCTTCTCACGAACCAGATCCATCAGATCTGAATGAAGACCGGAGGAAAAACCACCACCTTGCCTGTGGTGAGGTAAATTGCTATTTACCATCTTATAATTTAGTAATTTATTTGCTAAATTGTATTCAACCTTTTCATATGTGCTAATAAGCAAATCCTGGAAATTGGTGTATGAAAAATTTTAAATTTCGCACCGTTGTAGTTGACAATCATACCCATAAAATACCAACAGACTGCCTTTCTCAATGGGGACATTGATAAGGAGATCTACATGGAGCAACCAAAAGGATATGCATCCAAAGGAGATGAACACAAGGTGTGCAAACTCCAGAGGTCCATTTATGGACTGAAGCAAGCTTCCCGAAGTTGGAACTTTTGTTTCGATGAGACAATCCAAACCTTTGGATTCATCAGAAACATGTTCGAACCTTGCGTGTACAAGAAGATCAGTGGGAGTACAGTTGAATTTTTGGTGCTTTACGTTGACGACATTCTTCTCATTGGAAACAATGTGAAAGCGTTGTCCGAAACTAAAGCATGGTTATCTACACAATTCTCAATGAAGGATATGGGAGAAGCATCCTTTGTACTAGGTATAAGGATCTACCGAGATAGATCAAAAGGACTGCTGGGCCTCTCCCAATCCCAGTACATAGATAAAATCTTGAAAAGATTTAATATGGAAGAATCCAAGAGAGGATTGCTTCCAATGAGACATGGGATTGCACTCTCTAAGTCTATGGCCCCAAAGACGCCAGAAGAGAGAAGCAATATGTCTCGAATACCATATGCATCCGCGATAGGAAGCATAATGTATGGTATGTTATGTACTAGACCAGACGTAGCATACGCTCTAAGCGTTACAAGTCGCTACCAGTCTGATCCAGGTGAGCAGCACTGGATAGCCGTAAAGGCAATTCTGAAGTACCTGAGAAGGACTAAGGAATTGTTCTTGGTATACGGTGGAGGAGAATTGAAATTGGAAGGCTATACAAACTCGAGCTTCCAATGTGATGTAGACGACTTCAAGTCGACATCAGGATACGTATTCTGCCTTAATGGTGGTGCGGTTAGCTGGAAAAGCTCCAAGAAAGAAACAACCGCGGATTCAACCACCAAAGCTGAATACATTGCTGCGAGTGATGAAGCAAAGGAAGGTGTTTGGATGAGGAACTTCATCCAGGAATTGGATGTGATACCTAGCATCGCTGAGCCCATTACTATCTTCTGTGATAACAATGGGGCAATAGCGCAAGCAAAGGAGCCGAGATCTCATCAGAAATTCAAGCACGTACAAAGACGATACCACGTGATAAGAGATATCATTGGTAGATGAGACATTAAGATGGAATGTGTCGACTTAGAAGATAATACGGCGGACCCGCTAACGAAGCCTCTGCCTCAAAAGGCATTTGAGAAACATCTGCAAAAGATGGGACTCAAGAACATAAAAGACTGGCTTTAGGACGAGTGGGAGATTGATAGAAATAGTGTCCTGCAAGCCTGCTGTATGGCTAGTATTTATTGTAATAAATGCGGAACTATTCAATTTCGATTAATAAATGCACTTTATTAAGTGGTCATCTTTATCTTATGTAATAATTATCTACGCATAAGGATAGAAGTCCTTAGATCACAGGGCCATGGGACAACCCGTGGACTGATCTCCAAGGCCGTGATCTAGAACATATTCAAGAGTCGTAGAATCCAATCGAGATAGGACATCGTTGGATTCGGTTAGACTCTCACTGTTGTGTATACTCCGATGAAATGGAGAACGCTGGGGTCCACGAGCGTGACTGGGATGGTCGATACACATAAGTGGGTGGCTTGCTGGGATGGCAAGTGCACTGAATACCCCAATTAGGAAATAACTCACCATGGAAGCGGTAGTCGCATATCGGGGTTGAAGTTATTCCAAATTTATAATAGTATACGAGGAACGATCCCTAACTACTTGAGGTGATAGGTTTATCTGGTGCGAGATCGTCTATGCTTTGATATGAGTTCCGACTGACTGGGGATCGCCAGAAAGTCTCTGTGGACTCATATTGGGTATAGATGAACTCGTATGCAGATTCATATCATCAACAAAGGATCTATTGACCCGACTTGATAGGTTGGGAAATTCTCCTATGGATTTCTGTGAGAAATTAATTCTGGTAAATCCTTGGCCAAGGTATCTGACGACTTTATGTAAGTAGCTCATAAAGATTAAGTCAAAGAGAATTTATTTCGAGATCAGAATACATAAGGTCAAGACAAAAGAAAAGGGAATCCGATGAAAGACCATACCCTTAAGTCTCGACTGGGAGATTGATCGATGGAGAGATTATGTCGTATATGGAAATTATAAATGATAAAAGGTTCACTGAATTAATTCACCAGTGATTGGGCTCCATGGGCTTGTGGCTGGACATCGACCGTGGAGTGTGGGAGAATTCCCAAATTGGCAGGGGTGCTAATTTTGGAATGATCAATCGACAGAGTGTTCGATTGATTTAGAGTAAGTCTTACTCAAATACTTAAATAATATTTAATTATAACCCACGGCCAATTATGTGGTGAACCTACGGGGGCATACACAATACACATGCAGCGAAAGCGAGGAAATAAGAACGACCGAGTCGACTGGGTCGACTAGGTGAATAATCGACTGGGTCGATTATTATGGGTGGGTCGACTGGGTCGACCCAATTGGAACAAATTGGGATCCAATTGGAATTGGATCAGGATCATAAATTAAATTGGAATTTAATTTATGGATTAATTAATTAAGTTGAATTTAATTAATTAGAAAGGATTTTAATTAAATAGACTTAGAGTCTATTTAATTAAATGGGAGATTAAGTTAATTAATTGGGCTATTTAATTGGGAGATTAAATAAAGCCTGGTCAAAATTAACTAACTGGGCCATGAATTAATTAGAAGACTTGGTCTTCTAATTAAAGAGGGTCATGGCCCATGTAGGAGAGAAAAGTCCTAGTCCTAATAGGACTAGGTTAGGGAGATAACTATAAGTAGCTATCTTATAGTTATTTTTCACACAACTCCATAAGCAAAAATTGAGCAAGAGCAAAATTCTCCCTCCCTCTCCCAAGCTAAAGTCGACCGAACCCTGTCTTCCTTTTGGAAGAATTTTTCGTTTTCGATTTTGTTTCTGAATCGTTCCTAATTCCTAGATCTTAATATATCTTGTGTTCTAGTCGATCAAGATATATTATTTTCGTGATATTGTGGTGTATCAACTCGTAGAGGCGCAACACGTGGGGCGCTCCTTGAAAAGCCTGGGTCGATCTTGCTGGAGGAGAAATCAGAGTTCGTTTTTGCTAGCCGATGATTTGCAAGGAGATAGGTATAACGTGTGAACTTATACTATCGTTTTTATTTATATTCATATATATACAACTAGAGAATATCCTGGCAAGATTCCGTAAGAGGTCCTAAAATTTTTATATTCTGCTGTGCCTAGGGTTGTTTATCTTATCGAATCCCAACATTTATAAGAGGTGAGGTTCACAAATATCAATTCACCTTTAATTTGGCTTCATGGGCTTGTGGCTGGACATTGACCATGAAGTGTGGGTACTCCGGAATTAATAAGGAAATTAATTCTGGAATGGTCAATTAAAAGTGTTTAATTGATCGGAGCAATTAATTGCTCATTAATTAAATCACTAAAGTCCTGGGCATGCTGCCAATTGAAGGTGAACCCAGAGGGTCACACACAATACAATTGGACAGTGACAGTCATAAAAGGAAATAGATGATTTAAGGTAGTTAAATCAAAGTTATTGAATTAAGGTATTAATTCAAAGAGGAGGATTATTAATTGGATTATCTGATTAATTATGAAATTAATTAAACTACATAATTAATAAAGATGGAATAATAATTAATTGGCAATTTTCGGATTGGCCAATTATATGACATGGGGCAATTTTTGGCTATTTGGGCAAGGTGGGCGATTTTGGATAGGCATTAAGAAGGGAAGAGTTTGTTTCTTGGTTATCAAGTGACAAACAAGAGATTTGGTCAAATCTTGTTTCCTATTATGATAAGAAAAAGATTTGCCATATCTTGATGAGATATCTAATAAGAGAAGATCTCTTCTCTTATAAATATCAGTCATCTTACATCTTCTAATAAGGTTAACAAGTTTTACACAACACAAGAAGAAAAGAAAAATTGTCAACCCCAAAACCGCCCCAATCCCCTAGCTCGGCCAAACCCTAGCCGCGCGCCCTAGGCCGATCCAAACCCTAGCCGCGCCGACCCTGGTCGATCCAACCTAGCCGCATAAGTCCTGTGGTCGTGTTTGTCTTCCTACCATTCTCCTTATCCAGATCTAGATCTATATCTTGATCAAGATCTGCCCATTCCTTTCTTGACAATCTCCAAGATCTAGTTCATAGCTTGTGACTTGGAGATGTTGCTACAATCCAATTGGTGTGGATACATTCTGGAGGTGAGACACTTGGATCACTCCGTTGTGAATCAAACAAAGAAGCCCAGAGGTAACCACCATCGTGTTGTGGTGAGGTATATCGCATATCACCCTCTAATTAGTTTTTATTGCAGTTTGATTCAACCTTTTCGTATAACTAAATATGAAGACAAATTTATGGGACTGATGGGTGCCTCGAAAAATTTTAAATTCCGCAGTTTTGTTGTTCTGACAATCGAGGTATCCCAACAGTGGTATCAGAGCCAACTCCATAATTATTATGCGAAAAGGCCTGAACATAATAGTGTGTTTACGTATATGTTTGAATATATGTATGAATACGCGTGATTAGTGTGTTATGTAAATTGATTCTTACTTGTTATGACTGGAACTATGATTGGGTAAAACTACTTTTTCAGATCTGTGGCAAATTTATAGTTTTTCGAAAATTCAGTACTCTTTGTGCTATAATCGCATAACATAAAATATTAGGGCTGAAAATTTTTGAAAAATCTGGACTGTGTTTGAAATTCTGGTCGGCATGTATTTTTGGGCTGTTTTTGCAATTTCCGAAAATTAAAGGACTGTTTTGTAATTTCCGAAAGTTCAGGGGTCAGTTTGCAAAATTCAAAAATTTTCTGGATTCAAAAATTTATTTTCTGGTCTGTCCGAAATTGTTTTTGGGGGTGTTTTGTAACTTTTAAAAAACTTTGGGGTTAAAAATACAATTTCCGAAAGTTGAGGGGCCGAACTGGAATTTTCAAAAGTTGAAAAATCAGAATCTGTTTTTAGGCAAAAAACTTATTTTCTTTACCCGAGAATTTATTTTGTCATAATTAGTAGTGACTAAAAAGTAAGAATCATAGGAAGTTAGTTTTAAAATTAAGAAAGAAATATGTAAAAGGACATTTGCTTGTTTCTTGCTCTACGTGAACTGTTTACGTGGTTTTCGATCGTGCCGAGCCTTGACCTTAGGTTAGATGTGATTGGTTTAATTTATCGTTTGATTTTTATTGGGCCTGCGAGCCTAAAGTTGTGTTTTGGCCACTTTGAGCCTTTGTAACAGATTAAGGCTTTTACTGTTTTATTAGTTTAGAATGGAGGCCCGTTTACAAGCAAGGTAGGAGCCCAAGAAGAGAAGAAGTCCATGTATGCATGGTTATTTATGTAATAGCCTAGGTCCTCTGAGAACCTTTAGATTGACCAATTGGGCCAACATCATGGCTCGATGATGGCCTACATAGTAGGCTCCCGATCGAAAACATATTGTGGCAGCATGCTTGCTAGGCTTGTATGGTTTTAATTTATTTATCGATTTGTGATTGCTTGTGTGTATGCGCGCTAGAATCTAGATCGTAAATAAAAGATAAAGCATAATTAATGCGGTGAGATCTCGAGGAGAGTTTATTCAAACTTTCAAAACCGAAAATCCCCTCTTGAATAAATATTAAGTCATATTGGGTTAACTATAAAATGAGGTTTTATAAATCCAAGCCTTCCATTAATAGGAACTAGTGTATGTTGTCTACTTATCAATAGAGGTGATCCAGAGTCTGGCACCCGAGTCGAAGAAAGGGACAATACACGAAATTCCTTGATTCTTGTTTTCTTAAAAACTCGACAAGGGTGGGGACTGGTCGGGACGTGAAAATCGACCGATAACCAGTTACGGGGATTTCATGATCGGGCCCGTTGCTCATCATGATTAATGAGTTAGACTTAACGATTATTAACACTTATGATGTAACAGTGCTAGATAAGTGCAAAAACCGAGGCAAAATAGCTGGAAGGTTGTGTAGTGACACAATTGGCAATAAGTATGCCTACCTGGGGAATTGGTTGTATGGCCACGAGTCGTGGGTGCAATTAATGGCCGCTGGGACGTCAAGACCTACTAGGAAATAGAATTTCCCGAAACTAGAAGGGGTTATTGTTTCGATAAAAATAGTGGGAGAACTTTTTCGATAAAAAGTCCAAATTTCGTTAATTATAAGTATTATTTTTAAACCTGTCTGCTTATTGTTGTCTATTTAAGTGTTTAATATAGCTTTTAAAATCCACAATCATGTACGAACAAACTATGGCACAAAGCATGAGGTATTCACTCCACAAGACAAGCAAGGTTTGGTTTGACAATAGAAAACATTGTTCTTACCTCATCAAGATAATGAATCAAATCAAAAGCTAGGCACTGATTTGAATCAAGAAGATGAGATAGTAATTATTCTCAATAGCTTGTCTGACTCGTTTTCTCATTTTGTGTATCATTGTGAAATTCCGTGTTTTGCGATTAAAGCAAATGATTTACGCAAGTTGTTAGACAAATGTGAGAAAGCCCATCTACAGGGATTGAGTCTGAGTGAAAGAAGGGATTGCCCCTTGTGTAGGAAAGATAGAGAACTAAGGAAGTTCGCTAGAAAGAAATTCCTGAAGAGAATTAACAAAGGTTAACCTAGTTATTTCTTTTGATGAATAACATCTCATAGACCCTCACATCTGTAAAAGAGTTGGCAGATGATGATGGCATTCCCTTGCCCTTGGGAAAGAGGGCACGTCTTCACATACAGAGGAAATCATCGCTTCAATGAATAAGGGAAAATTGATTCAGGAATTAAGTCAAGAAGAATCTAGACTTCACTTTTTGGGAAAAGAGTTCTACTTAGTTTTTCGTATTAGCATGAGTTTTCGTTTTATTTTGTTTTTGAGTATTATTTCGAATTTTTGTACAAGACATTATTGCTTTACCATTATGAATGGAATACTTTAATTAAAGCAATTTAACTTTGTACAAATATTGATGCTTTGAAGCATAGAAGTAAAACAATGATAAACAATCAAAAACTTTGAAAGCTATATGCTAAATCGAAAAAGGAGTAAAACAAACAAGATAATCGTCCACACTTGAAATGTTTATTTTGGACATTATTCCTAAAGAGAGATTCGAAAGGAAGTTTTCATCTAAAGCTCTTGAAATAAAGAACTTGGATGAACTCGTAACTTTCAAATCTTGTCTTAAAGGAATAATACTGAAATTAAAGTTTGCTAGGCATTCCAAGCATTTCAACCGAATGGATTTAATCCATAAGGACAAACATGGAGAACTAAAAGCACTAGTTCATAAGGACGTTACTTCATATATACTTACGATTATTTTAATCGTCAAAGTGTATGTGTACTCTGTGAAGTACAATTCTAAAACTGTTGAAATATTCAACAGAAGTTTTGGAAATGAAGTAACTAAGTGCATTATGTCGAAAGCATTTTGATCTAATCAAACTTGCCGAAACATAAGTAATTAAATCCTCAATTATCTAAACGAGAATAGAGTTCTCACGAAGTGAATCAAAGAAGGAATCAAAATTTGTTAAAACTTAGTTGTTTTCACGATTGTGATTTCGCTAAACTTCCTTTATTCACATTAGGGGATAGCCTCCCCTGACTCTTCAAAGATACTTAGGCTAGTACCTTTCGAAGTAAGTCCTTACACCACCGTATCATTTATGACATGGCATGATACCCTTGTATGAGAAATTGGATAGTAGATCCAATTCATACAATATTTGTGGGGTATCCAACGAAATCCATTGGATACCTGTTCTACGACAACGAGAAACGAAAGTTTTTCGTAAGTAGCTTGTTCCTCTGTTGACGAAACTCTCGTCAATGGAAATAAGGAATGTCATAGAACTTGATGAAGTCCAAGAATTGGACCCATCCCCACAAACAGTGGGAGCAAACCCTGAAACCTGCTGAACCACGCACAAACACTTCGTGATCTAATCAAATTCGTAAGGAACTCAAAATTCCATTTTATGAAATTGAGAAATTGGAGATTAATCCAAGATTACAAAGAAATTATGTTAAACATAAACTAAGGGATATGGCATAAACCCATAAGACTCGAAATGGAAAGTTGTTAACTTATTTGACTCACTCATTGGCGATAGGTCATTATTCAAAAGCCCTTTTTTAGGACTTATGAAAATATCTTCTCTCCATTTGCAACGTCAAAATCCAATTCGAAACTATTAGCCATAGAAAGGTGGTTTTGACTACCAAAGTATGACTATTGGATATTGATGGGGGCTATTTCGTACCCCACATAATGTGCGGATCGACTAAAGAACATAAGATCGGTTCGACCAAATCAGACAATTCGGTATCATCTTATCGACCCGGCCGAATACAGCTCTCTTCGACAAGAAGACTACACTCCGGACCCAAGAAGGATATTTGGGCCGAGTCCTATTAGGACTATATTTCCTTGTAATACTAGGTTTAGTATGATAGAAATACCTAGTCAATCATTGTATTAAACAACTCTGAATCATAAGGCAAATACGCCATTGAATTCTGCATAAACAGCATAACTCACTATTACTTAATAAAAGAAAAGAGCTTTCTCCTCATATTTTGTGTTATTCTTGCGTTGGTTACGATATTTACTTATTGTTCTTACGAAATTGCTCTTCCTTGAGATTGATCCATCCTGAATAAAGTAACAGAGCCCTATATACTATATATTGAGAACCCCAATATTACAATTTTACTGATACCTTTAACCCGACCAAATCCGGTTAAATCAGTTGGCGCCCACCGTGGGGCTAGGTTAATTATTCGATCGACATATGGCTCGCCCAAGGAAAAGCGCTCGTATTGGAGCAAGAAGTAACACAACCACCGGTCATAACACATCTGAAGATCCGCAGGATAATAATGATATTAACGCCCACGACACCAACGAGAATTTGCAGGGTCCTCTTCCTCATCAGCAGGAACCCCAAGGAGATCTTCCCGGTACCATACCGGAAGAACCGGAAGTCCCTGCGATCCCCGTTCCTCTCCCGGGCGCTCAGGAAAAATTGCGACATATTGCTATGCTCGTTAAATCACTCTCCCCAGAGGAATTACTCGTACTTGAACAAGTTCCTCGAAACGATAGGACTGCTAGGGCAAATCCCGCTCAAAGAGCGCCAAGGCAAAACCATCAAACCTCTCAACAAGCTGACAGCCCGGCAAGCGAGCGGCGCTCGCTACACAGTCCGCAGCAGGGCAATTCAAAACCCTCCGATAACCATCCCCGAAGGAAACCAGGACAAAGAAAACCACAGCCGGGACGCAGCGGGTCCAAGGAACGTACGATAATCCCTATCGAGGATGACATAGATGATGCAATCCCAGATCGACCATGAACAATGTGATTCTCGGAAAGAGAAATCGAAAGGATGGTACAGGAATGACTCGAACAACGCCTACGATCTGTTCAAAACCCGTGGGCCCGAACCACGGAACTCCAGGAGAGCCTTGCGGCCTGTTCTCCCTTCTGCAGAGAAATAAAAGAGGCACAGTCTATCGGACAGGTCCCGGGTAGACTACCCCGATACGACGGAACCACTGATCCAGATGACTATATTTTTAGCTTCACGAATATAATGAACTTATACGCTCACTCGGCGGAATTCACCGCCAAATTAATGGTGACCACATTTGAAGGACTCGCTTTGGACTGGTTCGCCAAGCAACCTGCCAACTCCATATTCAGTTTTCGGGAATTATGCAACAAATTGACACAGCAGTTTGCCAGTCAGAAGAGGCAAAAACTTCCGATGAGCTACTTAGGAACTATACACCAACAAGAGGGAGAATCATTAAGAAACTGGTTGGCAAGATTTAACGTAGAATTACTTAAAATCGATTCCCCAAATATCGATTACATAATCTCTATTCTCTTCGACCTCATAAAAAATAGGCAGTTCGGAAATGCCCTCAGTCGAAAACAACCAAGAACGTTCGCCGACATCATGAGATTGGCATCTAAATATATGACCCAAGAAGAGATGAATTCCTTTAAAGATAAAAACAAAAACAAAGTCACAACCTCAGGCTCCAAACGGCAAGATAGGATTCCTGCCCAAAGATCCATGGATTATGAACGATCTTTTAGAAAAGGCAACGTTTTCCAGCGGTTGGAATACAATAAAACCGACCAAGACAGACAGCCTAATTTCTATCAAAGACCAAGAAACCCCGAACTAGCGATCAGAGGCAGGGTTAATCAAGTAGAACACCCAAGGCTAAATGCTCCGTTAGAAGAGATATTGGAAGTACTAGAAAGGAATAATTGGATCCCTGAAGCGAAGAAAATCGCTCAGCCCAGACCAGGATCACGAAACTATGAGTTATACTGCAAGTACCATCGGGCACATGGACATCGAACAGAAAATTGTTTTCACCTTAAAAAAGAAATTGAAAAACTAATCGAACAAGGAAAACTAGACGACTATCTAGAGCGAGATAACCGCAAGAGGGGAAGAAGTAGAAGCCCTCGGAATAATAATCAAAGAAGGAGTTCTCGTCGAAGGTCACCCGAGCACGGTCCTACACAGGAGTTGAACCATGACCAGATCAATGGTACCATCCATACAATTTCCGGAGGACCCGCAGGCGGGGATAGTCGTAACGCTCGACGAAGGACCGCTAGATCCATAATTGGAAGCTTAAAATACCCAAAAGAAATATGGACTCTAGAAAACAAACCAACAAACGACCAGCTGATCAGCTTTAACGAAGGCGAAGTACCCAAAAACATTGTTTGGGACACAAAAGAGGATAACCCCAATTTCCCGATGGCAGTGTCGCTAGAAATAGCGAATTATAATGTCAAAAGGATCCTAATCGATAATGGGAGCTCGGCGAATATCATCTCCAGGGAGGTTTTAGCCCAGATGAACTTGGGACAGATAAACCTACAAAAAGTAGCTACGCCATTAGTAGGGTTTGGAGGATCTGAAATCGTCCCCAGCGGAACAATAACCTTAAGTGTATCACTCGGGAAAAAATCGCACCGGACAGTGAAGCTAGTAAAAATTCTAGTGGTAGAAACACCCTTCGCTTATAACGCAATATTAGGACGACCAGCCCTCAACCTATTCCGAGCTGTTGTCTCTACTTATCATCAGAATATAAAATTTCCAACCGACAGAGGTATCGGGGAAATAATGAATGATCACTGTATGGCATGGGATTGCTACATCACCTCATTAACTTTGAAAAACCACCCCGAATCAATTACCCCGAGCAAAAGAAAGCTCGTAGACGATGACGTTGGAAACGAGGTTCAAATCCCTAGTACTGATTGAATAGTAAAAAGGGAAAAGAACCGCTAGATTTAGCTTTGAAGCCACCTGAACATAAGGATGTAATTCTAGTGCAAGGGGACTCGTCGAAAACAACAAGAATACGTACTGAATTGAGCAAAGAAGGGAAAGTAGTGTTGATTGACTTTCTCAGAGATAATGTCGACGTCTTCGCTTGGAGCGCGAATGACATTGAAGGAATTGATCCACGAATAATCAAGCATTCGCTAAAAATTGATCCCTTGGCAAAACCCGCTAGACAAAAGAAGAGAAATCACGGGCCAGTAAAAGATAAAATCATCAAAGCCGAAGTAGAAAGGCTACTTGAAGCAAAACAAATCCGAGAAATACACTTCTCAGAATGGCTATGTAATGTTGTTCTAGTAGCAAAAGGGGATAAAAAGGACAACAAATGGAGAATGTGTAATGATTTTACCGACCTTAATAAATTATGCCCACGTGATCCATATCCACTCCCAAGGATCGACTTATTAGTCGACTCAAACGCTGGCTTCGCGATTTTCAGCATGATGGATGCCTTTCAAGGGTTTTATCAAATATATATGGATGAGCGGGACCAAGAGAAGACTGCGTTCATAACCGAGCAGGGAGTATATTGCTTTATTGTAATGCCATTCGGCTTAAGGAATGCCGGGGCTACTTACCAAAGGTTAGTAAACCTAATGTTGAAAGAGTTAATCGGAGAGATAATGGAAGTCTATGTAGACGACATGTTAGTCAAAAGCATGAACGAAGCAGATCATGTAAAACATCTTGATCGATGTTTCCGAATATTGAGAAAATACCGCATGAAGTTAAATCCCGCGAAATGCACTTTCGGTGTTAAGTCAGGAAAATTCTTGGGCTATTTGGTACATCAACGAGGAATCGAAGCCAACCCAGAAAAAATTCGAGCCATAGCCGAAATGAAGCCTCCCAAAACCATCTCTCAAGTACAAAGCTTGGTAGGAAAAATCGTAGCGCTGAACAGATTCATATCAAAATCAGCAGACAGAAGTTTGCCCTTCTTCCAAACGCTTCGAAAAGAAAAAAACTTCGTTTGGACCGAAGAATGCGATCAGGCCTTCAACCAGCTCAAAGAATATTTAACAACATCCCCGTTGTTGGCCAAACCGACCGAAGGGGAACCATTGTATATCTACATCTCGATCTCCGATGCGGCCGTTAGTTCAGTTCTGATCAAAATAGAAGGATCAGAACATAAGCCTGTCTATTATTTAAGCAAATTACTACAAGGGGCGGAGAAGAATTACTTGGAAATTGAGAAATTCGCTTTGGCCTTAGTAGTGGCAGCACGAAAACTTCGACCTTACTTTTTAACCTACAAAATCGTGGTTTTAACAAACCAACCGCTAAGACAAGTCTTAGCAAAGCCAGAAGCTTCCGAAAGACTAATAAAATGGGCTATCGAACTCGGTCAATTCGAAATCGACTACAAACCGAGAATTGCAATTAAGGCCCAAGTGTTAGCTGATTTCCTACTGGAAACTCCCGCACAAGCAACCGAACTATCGAGCAGCCTCAACGACGATATCTTGATCATAGAAGATCAAACTTGGTTAATGCATGTTGACGGTGCTTCGTGCCGAGAAGGAGGAGGCGCTGGAATCAACTTCATCGGACCGAATAAAGAGGATTTAAATTATGCAATAACATTGGACTTCGTCGTAACAAACAATGAAGCAGAATATGAAGCGTTAATCGCAGGAATGGAAATGGCGATCAAGGCAAACGTTAGAAGCCTTAAAGTATTAACCGATTCAGAGTTAGTGCAAAGACAAATAGAAGGCCTATATGAGGCTAAGGAATTTAATATGGTTAAATACCTTATCAAAGTGAAAACACTAGCGGAAAAATTCGAAAGCTTCGGTATACAGAACATTCCACGTTCGGAAAACAAATGGGCCGATCAACTATCTAGGTTCACAGGAGCCCATGACGGAAAAACTGAAAGGGTGATCAATTGGTTAATCTCTAGTACACCGGCCATCGACATCGATGAGGTACCGGCGGTCGATATAATGGAAATCGAAGAAGCAGAAGAAAATTGGATGACTCCAATGATAGACTATCTTCGAGAACGAAAATTGCCGCTTGACCAGAATGAAGCTCGGAAAATAAAATATCGGGCTCCAAAATTTACATTAGTGGGAGAAAAACTCTACCGGAGATCAGTGTCAGGAATTCTTCTGAAATGCGTCTCTGAATCACAAACCACTGATATTCTACGAGAGGTACATGAAGGAAATGCAGGGAATCACAGCGGAGCAAGGGCATTGGCTTTAAAATGCCTCCGAACAGGTTATTATTGGCCTACCATCAACAATGATGCCGTTCAGTATGTCCAAAAATGTCATCACTGCCAAGTCCATGCTAATATATGTCATCGACCAGCAAAAAATATGCACCCTATACCGGTATGTTGGCCTTTCGACCAATGGGGAATGGACATCGTGGGACCTTTCCCAGCGGCTAGATCCAAGAAAGCTTATGTCCTGGTCGCTGTAGAATACTTCAGCAAATGAATAGAATGCATTGCCATTGCACGAATAACTCAATTCCAAGTGATCAACTTCCTATGGAAATTCATAGTTTGTCGATTTGGCATCCCAAGGATCCTAATCTCTGATAATGGAACCCAATTCGCGGGAAAACAGGTAATAGAATGGTGTTCGAAACTTGGGATTAAACAAAATTTCACTTCGGTCGGGCATCCTATAGCGAACGGACAGACTGAAGTCGCAAACCGAGAAATAATAAAATCCTTGGAAAAAAGGTTAGGAGCGGCCAAAGGAAAATGGCTCGATGAACTCCCCTGGGTACTTTGGGGCTAATCGAACCACTGTCAGGAGCTCAACCGGGGATACCCCATTTAGCTTAGTATATGGTTCGGAAGCTGTTATTCCTGTTGAAACTCTAATTCCAACACCAAGAATTGAAATGTACGATGATCAGAAAAATGAAAAGACAAAATGATATCGATTTAACAGAAGCTTTAAGAGAAAAAGCCGCTGTACGTTTGCAAGTCACTAAAGCAAATATGGAAAAGGCATACAATCAAAAGGTACGCATCCGAACCTTCAAAGAAGGAGACCTGGTCTTGAAAAAGGTAGAAGTATCAAAGCATGTGGGAAAATTACAATAAAATTGGGATGGACCTTACGTTGTCATTGGCGTAGGAAAGAAAGGTTCATACAAAATTGAACACTTGGATGGAACAGCCTTACCAAGAACCTGGAATGCAGTCAACCTTAGGAAATACTATGGTAAATAATTTTTAGCAGATTATGCTGCTTTATTTTATTTTATTTTATTAAGTTTTAATCTTTGTAATAAAGGCCTTAGCCTACAGTTCAATTATTAAAGATTTTAGCAATTTTAAATATTAAGTCAAGATTGGGTATAAATCGATTGCTTCGGTAAACACTCCTTGGAATTCTACTATCATATTGGTGGAGATCGGGACAAAAGGAGTTAAGTATACATTGATCCGCTCAATAAACACTCCTCGATCCAACCAAACAACGAGTCGAGTATACATTGATCCGCTCAATAAAAACTCCTCGATCTACTTATGACGATTAAAAGACTTCTGGTATTAAAAACCTAAGTTTAAACAAAACGAGTCGAGTATACATTGATCCGCTCAATAAACACTCCTCGATCAATTTTTCAACGATTAATAGACTTCTGGTATTAAAAACCTAAGTCTAAACAAAACGAGTCGAGTATACATTGATCCGCTCAATAAACACTCCTCGATATATTTACAACGATTAGAAGACTTCTGGTATTAAAAACCTAAGTCTAAACAAAACGAGTCGAGTATACATTGATCCGCTCAATAAACACTCCTCGATATATTTACAACGATTAGAAGACTTCTGGTATTAAAAACCTAAGTCTTAACAAAACGAGTCGAGTATACATTGATCCGCTCAATAAACACTCCTCGATCAATTTTTCAACAATTAATAGACTTCTGGTATTAAAAACCTAAGTCTAAACAAAACGAGTCGAGTATACATTGATCCGCTCAATAAACACTCCTCGATCAATTTTTCAACGATTAATAGACTTCTGGTATTAAAAACCTAAGTCTAAACAAAACGAGTCGAGTATACATTGATCCGCTCAATAAACACTCCTTGATCAATTTTTCAACAATTAATAGACTTCTGGTATTAAAAACCTAAGTCTAAACAAAACGAGTCGAGTATACATTGATCCGCTCAATAAACACTCCTCGATCTGTTTTCAACGATCTAAAAGACTTCTGGTATTAAAAACCTAAGTCTAAATAAATAAAAGAGTTGAGTATACATTGATCCGCTCAATAAACACTCCTCGATCTGTTTTCAACGATCTAAAAGGCTTTTGTTATAAAAACCTAAGTCTAAATTAAAAGAGTTGAGTATACATTGATCCGCTCAATAAACACTCCTCGATCTGTTTTCTACGATCTAAAAGGCTTTTGTTATAAAAACCTAAGTCTAAATTATAAAAGAGTTGAGTATACATTGATCCGCTCAATAAACACTCCTCGATCTGTTTTCAATGATCTAAAAGACTTTTGTTATAAAAACCTAAGTCTAAATTATAAAAGAGTTGAGTATACATTGATCCGCTCAATAAACCCTCCTCGACCTGCTGCAACGACTAGAAGGCTTTTTGGTATGAGAACCTAAGTCTAGATTTCAAAGAGTTGAGTATACATTGATCCGCTCAATAAACACTCCTCAACCTATTCCTAACGATCTAAAAAGATCTGCTAATACACCTAAGTCGTGAAAACGAATTGAGTATGAATCCATCTGCTCGGAAAATGCTCCTCGTAAATAAAATTATGACAACATCAACAAAAAAGGAGAATGCAAGGGATGAAAGTAATATTTTATTCATCAAATCAATTACATACAAACGTCCTAAATTACAGAGGTATACATACTACTTAAACATCGTTACAATGGTTTAGATAAAATGATCCTATAGATCAGCGATCTTCACGACAATGTCCACGGAAATACCAATCTCCTCCCTTGTACCTCGTCGATTATGATAAACCACCTAAGAAGCATGCTGCTCAGGATGGTCGACTTCTTTGGTTCGACGGCCAGGCTCTGAAGATCAAATGTTCCTCCAGACGAAATGAGCATTACCAGCCAGATAACCGGCAATACTCATTCACCCACAACAAGATACTGCTTTTACATTAGGAGTTGGCATTTTACTCTGAAGCAGCATCTCGCGAGGACCATCGCAATATACTCATTTACCAGCACACCCCGGCAGTCTATCACTCCGGAGGTAACATCCAAGAGCGGGGGTGACTGGCAAATATGAACCCTCCATGTGCAAACAGAAACCACGGACCTCAAACCCGTGCATACAAAGTTTGAGGCCTCATGGGACCCGTTAGTACAAGGTAGGGCTTCCATGGGACCCGTCAGTACAAGGCAGAAGAACATTAAGCTATTATGGTATGAACCACGATAATGTGACTTTTTGAATATTATGGGATCTGAAGGTAAAATAAAATTTAAGGAAACTGAGATCTCCATCCTTTTTTAGAAATTGCAAATGAAGTATGCAAACTACCTCCCTATTTATAGGGATAGATCTAAGCAATCCAACGGCCGAAAAAGTATTTGATCAAGGGACGGAAACGCGACCGTCTGACTTCCCACAATTAATGCAAGTAAGTTGGAACGGCACTATCTAATCGACTCAACCAGTCGATAAGAAAAGAAGCCGTAGGTCGAAGCGATCAACAAGATAATTCAAGCAGACTTAAAGAAACTCCAGACCAGAAAGCTCTGAATGCTCACATATGATAGTCGCTTAACAGAAAAACTGAAAGATCCTCAGCGAAGGCATGCAAGTTTAAACCGTTGTACAAAGGATACTTACTCGCCTAGAGAAAAGACCAAACCTTCCACCATACGAGGGTCGTCACTGCATCATACATCATAGGGGGAACTATTAAATTAGCCATACAAGAACTCCATTGGGGTCCAAGAAATCTGACGTCGGTACTGGAACGATTAATACGACCATGCTAGACTGCAAAGTCGTCACTGCCTAAAATTCCAAAGAATTGCTGAAGGAGGTCTGAGCAGGCCAGATGTGGCTAATAATTCTACATTTTCCAATTCCTCCTATATCAAAGAAATGATATAATGATACACTAGTTGAGGAACATATAGTTCACAGTTAATGCAGAGAATCATAAAGTTTAGGAAGATACTGAAAGGGATATCTTCTCTTAGTCTTATGAAAAGAAAAGTAGAGTTCAACAGAAGGAATAATAGCCTCCTTATATAAGATATATATCACAAAAAGACAAACAAGGCATGGATTGAACATCGACCAAGATGCTGAGCGTTCCTTAAACTGCTATTCAATCGATTATCGATACGAATGACCTAATATCTACATTTTGATGAACAACGTGGTTTTGGGTATAACCCAAGGGACTATACTGGGTTGATCAACAAAAAATTTATTTTGCAGAGCAAACAGTATATTATTCAGTTACTTATATAGTGACCGAGCAAGATTAAGCTACCTTTTTCTCTATTCTCAGTATCCTCCGCAAGGATCAATATCAGATAAGTATGCCAATCTATGCTGATTATTTCATGATGTTATATTTATGCATAACAGCAAAATGTGCATAACAAAATATATCTACAGAATAAAATTGATCAAGGCAAGGATCTGCCTACAAAAGATCATAATTTCCAATTTAGTCGTTCTCCCAATACAAAAATTCAGCCCAAACAACTACACAAAAAAGTTGGGCACTAAAAAAAAAAAAAAAAACGAGAGAGACAGTCCAAGGCCTGCCAGGTCAGACAAATCACTGAGAAGGGTTGTTATCAACAGGCCGACTGGCAGAAATAGTCTTCCGAGGAGTCAAGTTACCAGCAAACGCCATCAACTCCTCTTGACGCTTTAGATAACCGGCGTCATAACCTTCATCATAAGACCGCCGTCGAGACTCCTCTGCTAGGGCAGCAGCCTGAACCAAGTCACCTTTCTCTTTCTCCCAGACAGACTTTTCTTCTTCCAATTTTTTCAAATCATCATTGGTAATCTGCAGTTGGAGACTTTGCCCTCTGACCTTGGCCGACTCCGATTCCAAACGACGTTGATAAGCATTTCTGCTTATCCACAGATCGTCATTTTGCACACCCAGCTGGAGTGCAAAGTACTTAGCCTGGAAAGAGAAAACACTCCTTATGTAACAAGGCAATCAAAATGAAAACAAGAAAAATAATGAAAAGACAGGTCTACCTGCTCGCACAACTTCACTAGCGACTGAACAAGGCGCACATTGGAAGTATTCTCAAGCTTCCTCAATTCACCGGGCAAAATAGTGCTCAAGCCCAAATCCCAGGACAAAGCATCAGGCTCAACAGAGCCCGGCAGTTCACTAAGAAGAGTGACATTGTCAGGGCGGGGACTCACTGACCGCAAAATATCCTTAACCTGCTAACGGACGAGGAGATTCCCTCTCATTAGGACTAACCGAGGTTTCCTTCCCCGAAGCAGAAATAACAGTTCGGCGACCAGACCTTGACTCACTTCGACCTCCAGAAGGCCCGCCAGATTCGAAGGAAGTAGTCATCACAGTAGTATCATGAAACAAGTAATCAGGAAAATCTTGAGAAATAGGCTGTGTTGAAGAAGGATTTACAAAGGAGCCTTCTTCAGTTTGGCCCCCGCTAACGACCGGGGTAGCAGAGGTAGAAAAAGGAAGGGTACTGACAAAATCCCCTCCATGAAACCCATGCTCAAAAGAAGAAACACCTGAAGAAACAGGTAGATCGAAAAACTGATCCACATTGGATGAATCACCAAAAGCCACCCTACCAGGGGAAGGCCTATTTCCTACTTCCGTAGAAGAAGAAAAATTTGGTTCTACAAAAGACGAACTAATTACAGAAAAAGGTTCAGAAGGGATAACAGGAGTGTCGATCACCGACCTAGTTATTGAAGACGAACGTGGAGGCTCCATCGAGGGCCCCTCTCTTCGAGATTTTTTAGGTCTGTTATCCCTAGCGCTCTCACGGGAGGGTCGCTTCGAAGTATTGCCAAAAAGATTACTCATGATCGGATTGTTGAAAAGTACAAAGTAAATATTGAGAAGGTTTATCGACTAGCCAAAGAAAAAGTATTCTATTAGAAGAGACGAGTATAACGGTAAATATCAAGCCAAGTTTTTACCTTTTGTATTTATACTACACGAAAAGACGCGACAGACCTAAAGAAAGGGCGCGAAATACTGAAGATAGCCTTGGAATAAACAATAGAATTTGAAACGACATACGCATAATGATTACGGCGAAGTTAATGACTTGTCTGAATCATTACATAAAAACACGGAAGGACGCGACTGTCAGAATACGAAACGTTTATTTCAAAGGGATGAAAGGTTAAATTTACAATTAAACCTACGTGTAAATAATTACAAAGCTTATTTCAAAAGATCAATATATCATATAGCTTGGTCGCTATCTGGAATTTTCTGTTCGCTACTGACGTTCTCTTCCTCGGCTATGCCAATATCTTCTTCTTCTTCTTCATCTTCTGGATCGATGAATGTTTTGTCGAGCTCATCATTGATATCTGAAGGAGAAATTGGCAATGGTTTTCCGAACTCTTTGACAAGGTGTGCCAAAGGAAAGTTTTGATATACAACATCTGGAAGCTCGGAAGGAGAGTATACTTCGCCATAGCGGTTCAACCGAATATGTGCCGCTTTAAAGTATTCCTTTCGACGATCATCTATCATGTCGAAAGCGACCAACTGATGGATTGCCTTCTTGAACGTATTTTCTAAGAGTGGACCGACCATCTGATTCACCAACGCCGTATGAATGGGAGAATTAAGGAATTCACGAATCACTTTTTCGTCATAATTACGACCATAACGATCCCTGAGTCCACTCAGAGGAATGTCCTTCTCGTACTCCTCTAATAAAGCTTGAAGACTTGATACTTGAGATTCTAGCTCACTAATCCGAGCAGAACTCCGAAACTGGAATTCCTCTAACTTTTTAGCCATTTGATCGGCTTGCTCTTGAGCACGAGAAGTCTCCAGGACCCTGTTCATGATCTCCTGGTCTTCAGTCCCTGTAGCCCTAGTCTCAACGACTGGAACGAAAGAAGACGTTGATGGGCCTACCTCTGAACCAGAGGACTTGTGGAGTAAAGCTTTGTATTTCTCCTCTAGAAACTCACATTGTTGTTTCCAGAGAGCAGTTTCATAAGCGTATGAGGCTAAACAAGTCTTAGTCTGAAAAAAGTAAAGGAGTAAAACAAAAATAAGTAAGCAAATTAGAAAGACCTTCGAAAGGAAATATTTTATAAAGCAAACTTAAAAAAAAAGACGTTACCTTTTCAGCATAAAGAGAAGCTCGCTGAAATTTCTCCAGAGGATCCTTTCGAAGAAGCTTATTCAGATCGCGAGTAAAAACACCGGACAAAAGAACACGAGTCGCCTTATCAACCGCGTTCTCACTCTCGTCATGAATAAGAGAATCTTTCTCAGAATAACCTGCAACCCTTTTTTCTTCTAAATGATCCTCAATCATTTCGACCAAAGTAGGCTTTGGATGATTGTCGTCAGGAAAAGAGAGATCGTTACCAGAACGACCGTAGCAACTCCTCTTTCTCCCCACCGGATTATCGCTAGGATAAGGCATCGACCAGTTGCGACATCCACGAATACCTAAGGATGTCCTAAGCTGAAGAGGGGGATAACCGGATCCAGTCCCTTGACGAATAGGGGAATCTTGCGAAGAATCTGGAGACTCCTCTCCATTCTCCTCGGAATCATGACTCAACTCTAGCTTTCTCTTTCGAGACGCTCTCTGCTCGATAGGGATGTTCTCAATGGATTTTGAGGATTTAGATAACACCATTTTTCCCTTTGAAGAATGTCGGGAGTTTTCTACCATACGGGCTGAAAAAGAAACAAGATAAAAGTCAGTTTCTCTGTATAGAAGGTATCATCACGACCCTAAGCTAAAATGAAGTACTTACCAAGAGGTTCAGACGATGAACTGATTGGAAAATGATGAGCACTCAATCCCGCTTTACGGAGGAAAGCCTCCCCAATCAGAAGAGCACTCTGATATTTGTTGGCACGCATAGCGGGGATTTCACCAATAAACTGAGCATCATCAGGAATGAATTCACCGGTCGGCAGGCGACCTCCGTAAACCCATTTGGAGCCGTGATCCCACGAGAAGGGTATAGTCGAACCGTCCGCCAAACGAAGATGAGGTGGGGGGCGAACAAAGAAAAAATGAGATTTCCAGAAAGGGTTGCTAGAAACGGGGGAATCGAAAATTGCTCGACTAGGCCTCTGACTAGCGAAGAAATATCCACGATTAGAAGAACTGGAAATATTGAACCGGAAAAGTTGTGTAAAATTACGAAAATAAGGTTTAAACCCCTTTGCGATCATTAAGACAGAAAAACAAACCACGAAAGTATTAGAATTAGGAACTAATTGTGTCAAGGACACACTGAATATTCTTAGAATATCAAGAAAGAGGGGAGACAACGGAAGACGTAGACCGCTATTGAAATGGGCCGTGTAAAAGGCTCGACATCCTTCCGGTGGAGATGTAACCCTATCAGAAGGAGAAGGGAGAATTATCTCAGAACCCTCCGGGAAATATTTGGCGTAATTATTCACAACCTCTGGAAAAGTGTCCACCGTATAAGCACAAGCTAGGTCCTCAATTGGTTCAGAAATCTGAGGAGCAGTACCTCTGCCCTTTTTGGCTCGGGCAGCGACATCTGTATCGGAAAGGATTTGTACCTTAAAAGTGTCTTCAACAGGAACGACAAATTCAGGAACTGCAGTTTGTTCGCCCAAAAAATTAGAATGCAACTCCTCCTCGTTATTAGGAGCGACATTCTCCCTAGAGGAAGAAGAAGATTTTCTTAAAGAAGCCATATTTTCAGATTCTCGGAGGATATATGTCGATAAAAGGAAAACTTTATATGATGAACGACTAAGCAAGAAAATGACTACGAACTATAAGCAAGTATAAAGGAAAAATGACGAACTCAAAGGTCACCTATTTATACTAAGAAGAGAAAAGACGTTTCGAACTCGTCACAACTAATCACATTCCCGCCAAAAATGGAAGAATATTAAAAGCCTCCCGAAAGGACGAGTGGCGATTCGTAATTGGAAAGAGAAAACGACTATTTATGATGCATTGCACTCTTTTCCTTACTTAAGATTTTTTCCCACAGGGTTTTTTTCTTAAGAAAGGTTTTTAACGAGGCACCATTCATAGAAGATAAACAGTCGTATAAAATTATCTACTTCTACGAGCTTCTATTATTTATACGCTCGAAGAAGTGAGGGAGTACTGATGGGGGCTATTTCGCACCCCACATAATGTGCGGATCGACTAAAGAACATAAGATCGGTTCGACCAAATCAGAAAATTCGGGATCATCTTATCGACCCGGCCGAATACAGCTCTCTTCGACAAGAAGACTACACTCCGGACCCAAGAAGGATATTTGGGCCGAGTCCTATTAGGACTATATTTCCTTGTAATACTAGGTTTAGTATGATATAAATACCTAGTCAATCATTGTATTAAACAACTCTGAATCATAAGGCAAATATGCCATTGAATTCTGCATAAACAGCATAACTCACTATTACTTAATAAAAGAAAAGAGCTTTCTCTTCATATTTTGTGTTATTCTTGCGTTGGTTACGATATTTACTTATTGTTCTTACGAAATTGCTCTTCCTTGAGATTGATCCATCCTGAATAAAGTAACAGAGCCCTATATACTATATATTGAGAACCCCAATATTACAATTTTACTGATACCTTTAACCCGACCAAATCCGGTTAAATCAGATATGAATCCTTCCTCTCACAAATTGAAAAATTTATGAGAAGATCTCTATTCGAATCCAAAGGTCAATCTATGACTTTTTCCCAAATTTGGAAACATGCAACTTGATATGTTGATCAAGAATGTTGTATTTGTCAAAAGGCATATGGATTCCAATTGTGCAAAAGGATCAGTGGGAGTATAGTTAAGTTCGTAAACGTAACAAGACGATGTTCTGTATATCAAGTACGATATCAGAATATCAAAGCACAGATGAAAGCGTGTTCTTCACGCAATTCTCCATGATAAAGATTTAGGAATTACATCTCACGTACTGGCAATACGTATCTACAGAGATAGAGCGAAGTAGATGTTGCAATTCACCGAATCTAAGTACAAAGACTATATATTGAATAAATTCAATATGGAAGAATCCAAGAAATGATTAAATTCCAAGGAGACATTTCTCTCTCACTTATTTAATGAGCCCTACATATAAATGAGTAAGGAAGAGACTATCTCAAGAAGCCTTATGCTTGGGCATTTGGATTGCATGTAGCATGCAAAGTCTTGTACGAGACCTGACTCATCAAAAGCTCTGACCATTCACGAGCTACTGATAGTCGAACACCAGTAAAGGACACTGGACTACCATAAAAGCAATCCTCAAAGATAATTAAATTAAAGGATATATTGCTGGTCCGTGGTAGTAGTGGAGAATTGAAACTCGAAGGATTTAGTTATTCGAGATTTCTAGTCTAAGGTGGATTTATTCTATCTCGATGGAGCAAAAGTAAATTGGAAGAAATTCCAATAGTATACTATTGCAAAATCAAACAGAATATACGCAACATTGGGATGCAGCAGAAGAAAGTGCTTGTATGAGAAACATTCATCCAATGATTGGATGAAGTACCTAGCATGACTAAAGCCTATCATAATCTTAACTGATTTAGATAAGGCAATTGCTCAATGAAAGGAAACGAGATCTCACCGATAATCTGAACACAATACCATATGATTGAACAAATCATAGGTAGTTGAGACGCGTAGAAGGGTTACAACATCTCAACAAAGACAATATAGCAGATCCACTAATTAAGCTCTTTCACAAAAGGGTTCGATGGACATCTTTAAAATATGGGTCTTAGAAATGTTGTGATTGGCTTTAGGGCAAGTGGGAGATTGAAAGGATAGTGCCCAGCAAGCCAATATTAATTAGCTTGTTTGAAAACTGTTTTCTTATGGTTTATAATTAATATGCCAGTTTATTTATAGTACGTAAATTAAACAATGACCAACTTCATCTCTCGTGAACTTATCTAAGCGATTGGATGAAATCCTAAGGTCACAATAGACTATGGGACGATTCACTTCGGTGTTGAGTGCAATCATGAAACAGTCTCTAAGGCCGTGATCTTAAAACCGTTCCAAGTCGTAGATTTTGAACGAGACGGGGTATAGAAGGAATCGCTAGGACTTGTACTATTATGCATGATTCCCATGGAGTGAATTTGTAGCGTTTCATGAGAAAGGCATTTGAGGCTAGTGCATATGAGTAGGTGGTTCGATAGAGGATCGAATGCATCGAACAACCCGAACAGAGAAACCCATTGTGAAAGCGCATGACGCATATCGGTGATGGGATGTTTCTGATCTTACGCTGTTTCGTAGGGGATCAAGGTAGGAATGTAAACAAGCAAGACACAAATATATGAAGGAGAAGATCAATAAAATATATTTCGATCGTGGGTGTACATGTTACATGTAATGAGGGTCCTATTTGAGCATTATAGGATGCCGTACAAGCTAGAGGCTAAATACATACAATAGTGATATCTAATCTAACTCTCCAAGGTTTGTCCGAGCAGGAGCTTCGAGCTAAGAGCATCTGGGAAAGCGTGTGTGGCGTCATAAATGCTTGTGGTATTTATAGTTGAGGCGGTGTGCTAGCTGAACCATTCACATGGGAGCGTTTCTTGGCCTAAAGGCCTGGGCCTGAGGTCAGCCCAACAGTAGTTTTCGACCCAGAGCCTTTGCCTGAGAGATCGGACTGGGCAGACCGGGACTTGGGATCGATACTATGTCTTTTAGGTCGGGATTCACGGTCTTCGATCTTGGATAATCTATTTCTGACCGAGCATGAGTTCCTGAATGTAGAGAATCCAAAGTACCCCTTATCAATACTCCCCCACTTCTCGAGCGTAAGTGAAGCTGGAGCTCGGAGAAGTAAATGCCGACTCAACGACGAGATGAACCATTTACGATGTGTTTCGGATATGCCTCGTAAAAAACCTAATTCGGAAAAACCCATTGGATAAAAACCGAACCAGGAAAAAAGAGTGCATATCTTGGAAACCTTAAAATGAGTATTTGTTGTGAAAATGTGAGTTTTGATGTTGATAATTTTGCTTGAAACTTCCTGTGATCGGTAGTTGAACAATGCGTTTGTTAATAGTAGCGATTGATTCCTCCTTAATACTCCCCACTTCTTCGAGCGTGAAGTGAAGCGATAGGTCGAAGAAGTAAATATATTCCGAGGCTAAAAAGGCGTGTCTTCTCCAGTATCCAGTTTTCGGCCCAAATTAGTAGAGTATAAGGGCTGAAGATGCAATTATCGGGAAGATAAGTTTGAATTTACCATTAGGAATTTCAACCGTCGCGGTTACTCAGGGTCCTATTTGCAATTTACCTTTTTGACCTTATATATATACTTAGACTGTTGGAGATTTATTTGCGAAGAATTTTCCATTTCCAGGCCAGAGCACAGAGATCGAATAAATCGTCACTTATCATTCGGTCTCGCGTATTCGTTTTATTGTAATGTCTTGCTCGAGAAATTCGAAAGGCAAAGAGAAAGTTGTAGAAGAGCCGGAATCTGATCCCGATATGAGGCTTATTGATAATTTTAAGTTTTCTGAAAAGGAGAGCTTCAGTACTTTGAGGATAAGGCCCAATCCTGAGTTCGAAGAAGGGGAATTTCACCCCGAGCAAGAAGATGTCGAGCAAGTTGAAGATCTTGAAGAGAATGTAGTTGAGAAACATAGTATTGGTGATAATGCTTTTGTTAGGATGTATAAGCCGCATGAAGCTTCAAGCATCGGTGGTCCTCCTAGGAATGACCTTCGCGCTGATCAAACATCCTGCGCTTTTACCCAGGACGATCGTGCTTATCTAGAAAAGGAGTAGGGTGCCATACATTCTATGATAGGCAGTTTTCTCATGTATTGCGCATCCCCTTTATGCCGCTGTTTAGGAGTATTTTAACAGCCTTTTCACTTTCCCCCGCTCAGATTATTCCGAACTCCATCGCGTATATCGTCGCGTTTAGTATTCTTATGGAAGCCAAAGGGGAAAAGGCCTCTTTTCAGAATTTTTGGCAAATATTCCAAATGAGCATGTCGACAGGCTCCAATGCTGGGTTTGTGTGTGTCTTGCCACGGTCGAAACAATCGATCATTACAAGCATCATTGTGAACAAAACCAAGGGCTGGAAAAGGATATTCTTCTTCATTAAAGGACCTAATATCCCGTTTCAGACAGGAGTTCAAAAACTAGGCCATATCGATGGGATGGAGTTCGGTCCTGGATGTATGGACGTCGTCGTATCAAGGAGAAGATTAAAATCATCTTTCTGATGAATTCCTAGAGCAGTTAAAGTCCGACCCCTATCAAACCATGCTCTTTGTCCAAGAAGGGGTTTTGAGGATAGCGGGCCTTAGTAGATGCAAATATCCTGCTTCGACGATCGAATTTTCCCTTTCTTCGCAAAATCGATCCATTGGTGGGCCTGACCGATCGATCGGATATTTTTCCGAACCAGCCACTTTCATCCAAGTACCTCTTACTCTAAGTATGCTACTAACTTTTCACTGTTTTAAAATGCAATTAAAAGATACTATTAGTTTAGCCTTCTGAGCACATTGTGTTCTCTTTCAGATGAAACTGTCGAGAAATTTCGGATGTCTGTGGTCGGATCAATCGCGACTACCATCTTAAGGAATGCCCCAGCCAAACCAATCTCAGCAACACAAGAGGGATAATCCGAGCCGAGGAATGAGCATAACCAATTTGACCAATGACCCGATCGATACACCCTTAATGTTTCCACCATTGAGAGGGATCGGAAACACAAGTTCATCCAACTCTGTCAGATCGGGCCCTTTACGTAGCATGTTCTCACTTGATACTTCTAATCTTTCATCTGCTGATTATAGTTTATATTCCTGGAATCAGATTCAGGGTATCCGAGAATATGAGGAGCGTATGGCTCGAAAACGGAACAGTGACTGTCAGGAGCTTCAGAGAAAAGTTAAGCCATTTGGCAGAAATTCCGATTTGGTACCTTGCCGAACAGGAATGTCAGAACCAGACATTGTTGAATTTATGAATGAACATTTTCTAGGTGGGAGAGCCGCCGGATATCCGGAAGATGGAACCATTTCTAGCGATCTCGGGTCGAATGGCGAGAATGAATTTGATAAATCTATAAGGATCTTTTTGGTCGGGCAATTCAAACGAGACTTACTTCATCATACTGTCAAAAGTGATTTCGAAATTTTAAGTAACTTTTCCCGAACGTATCAGGAGGTAATGGTTGTTGAACCTCGTGATTTCGTTCCTTCGTATTTTAAACTGTCTGCTGATAGAACCTTTTTCTTTCATAGGTCGGGGATTATTTTGCTCTTCAGACTTATCGACTGTCGCTCTTGGAACAGTAGTCACAAGAAGCTCATGATGCATTCGCGCAAGCTTTGGCCCAAAATAAAGTTCTTCGATAAGTGATACAACTAAGAAGCTAACTGACAGTCAACGAGAATTATTTAAAACGAGGAAGGAGCTAGAAAATGCCAAGAAGGAAAAATATACCCCTGCTGCTGAGGAAAACTTGGTATTGATGGTCGATGAGAAAAGCGCCCTCGAAGAGGAGCTTAAGAAAGTTAAGATTGAGCTTGAACAGACCAAGCAGGATTCCGAGCGTTCGTACAATCAAGGGCAGGAAGAAGCTAGATATTCGGTAATACGGGAGTTTTTGAAGTCCCCGATTCTCGATCCCTTAGTTCGGAAAAGAATATGTGGGTTTCTCCAAACGATCTTCTATAAAGGGGTTCAACAACTTATTGCGGCTAAAAGAATTCCGGATGATATGGACGACTACCTCCTGTACATGAATCACTTAAAGAATTCAGAGGGAAAAGATTACAAAGCTTCGTCTTTACCTCAAGAAGTTGGGGATTGGCAAACTCATGAATTTGCCCCCTACGTTGAAGAGTTTGTTACTCCTATGCCGAATCCAGTTATACTCGAACAAACAGTCACTAACTCCCATTCTGCCTCGGGGGAAAATGAATCCACTGAAGATGAGTATGTGGATATAGATGGCGAATCTGATGGGCAGAGTGATCGACCTGAAAATCAAGCCGAGTCCTCGACTGGCGAAGATGAAGATTGTGACAGTTCGGACAATGAAAACGATAGCTCGGGAGAAGGTGATTGTGACGAAGAAAACGATGGGGATGATCCTGATTCTGAGCCTGGGAATTAGAAGTCCGATCACTGATAGTTATGTAATAGGATGTTCCTTAGGATTTTGCTTAGTATTTCTCTTTCATAGCTTGTAATCAAGATGTTTTCTCTCTTCTTTGAATATATGCATATCTTTTACTTCATTCTCTGTTGTTCGAAATTTCTATCTTTTATAATCGAATTCTATTATTTCTCGTAGAATTTCCTCTGGAGTCGTGACGATTCATTTATTGAAAGTAAAGCGCCGTCCGCACTATAAATACAAGCGCCATTTCAACTTATGTCACCATAATGCTTTAGTATTGAAATCGGAGCTCCAAGGTTAACATAAAATTTCGGACTTTAAATTCTTCCCTTCGATCATAATGGATAAAGTGTTGGGTACTCCAATTGATCCCAAATTGTTATTGGGTGGTGCCAAGAATAAAGGTCCACCCAAAGATAAAAAATTAATTAAGGAGAAGAAATCCTCCAAGGCTTCTCCAAAAACTTCCGAGCCTTCCTCCCAAACTTCGGATGGTGGGAAAAGTAAGAAAGAGAAGCAGGCTTCAACCAAATCTGCTAAGGTTATAACCAACAAATTGATTCTTTCAAATGAGAGCTCCGACGGGGAAACCGAGGGCTCACCCTCTAAGCCCCTCGATAATTCCAAACGAGCATTGGCTAGGCAAAAGGCATCAGAGCTTGTTTCGAACAAAAGACCTCATCTCGATGAGAGCGCCTCGACTGGGACTTTGCAGAAACTTACTATCGAGGTACGCCTTTAAGTAATGCTCCTGCAGCTAGTTACGAGGGTGTAGGGCCAAATAAGAAAGTTAAATTGACTGTTGCCAGTGAAGATACTCGTGGTCATGAAGCATCTGCTGAATCCTTAGAGGTCGAGAATCCTTCAGAGCCTTCCCCTGTTTCCGCTATTCCTGAGAAACTTCCATCCCTACTTGGAGAATTAAAGAATAAGTCCCATTCCGAGGGGTTGCTCGATAATCCTGTTCTAAGTCTCCTGCAGGCTCATAGTTATGTTTCCGAGGCGGATCCGTCGAAGGGAAAGAGTCCTTCGCAGTTATTCCAGTCAGGATCGAATTCTCTTGGCCAGGTGATCATAATAACCTGATTTTTCTCATCTTTTTTTTTTTTTTTTTTATATATAAATATCGTTGACCCACTTTTTCGACAATAGGCTGGCCAAGACTTTCTCGAGTTCAAGATGCTGGCTGAGCAGGGGATCGAACAATAGGCTGCTCTTTCCCTCGAGCTGGAGAAAAAGAAAGTCGAGCTTGAAGGCGCCTTAGAGGCTAAAAAGTCTGTTGAAGAAAGGTTGGCTTTGGAGAGAGAAAAGGCAGCTAAGGATCACAGTGAGGAGAATTATCAGAAGCTAAGCAAGGAGCTCGAAGTGCTCAAAGGAATTTATGAGAAGGAGAAGAAAGATTCCGAGGTCCGCGAGCAGAAGGCTTACACTCGTGGGTATGATGATCGCAGTGCCGAGCTTCGGAAAATATTTTCCGATAATAAACTTCTTTAGATGTATTTTTCTTCTTGTAATTTTAAGTCCTGTTTCCTGAGATTCTGTAATCTTGAAATATTTGTTTTGCGTGTTTTCTAGTTGGACCTCTGTACTAGGCTTTGCGCCACTCTTCGATTAATATTTTGTTTTCTGACGCTTACATAGATTCTTTTTGATACTGGTGAGTAGTTTTTCCATCCGGGAGTATTTGTGACTAAGGCAATATGATCGTTTGTTCGGATTTTAATTTTTACGAGAGAATTCTGATTTTCGAGCGATAATTTAGCTGATTCTATCATTGTTACTTCAACTTGGCTGTTGGTCCCAAGTGGTCAGATGAGGTCTAGAGGGGGGGGGTGAATAGACCTCTTAAAATTTTAATCAAATTTTAACTTTAAAATTTTGCTTAACTGTAAGCGGACTAAGCTGTTACAGAACAGTAAGCTTACAAGGCTGATCGCGAACAAATCTTTGAACAGCTTTATTGACCACTAGTCTGATAGTCACTTAGCTGATTTTAGTCAAAATCAGTTTTAATACCAGAATACTTGCAGCGGATTTATAAAGTGTTTTTCACAAGTATACTTAGTAGTTTGAAAAGTTTTATCCCCAGTTTTATAAACTTCTTTAAATCTTTTTCAAACAGTTTTATCAAGTGTTTTATGCAATCTGAAAATATGCAAGTAAAATGCAAGATAAAAACACAAGGATTTTTATAGTGGTTATATGGATTCCTTTAATCCACTCTTCCAAGTCACAAAGATCTTGGGTTATACTAAAAACACACAGTAATCAGTATACTCCACTTACGCCAAAACAACAAATGAATCTGGCTGTAAGCTCATAATAGGAAATCACAAAGAAGACCTATTCTACAGAGTTTTATCACTTCACACAGATGGATAAACACTTCTCACAACACTCTAATAGATTTCACTCAGAAAAATGTATATTTCTTTGATTTTCAGCTTTAGCTTGAGTCAACAAATGACAAGGCTGATGAGTGAGCTGATCTTGAGCTTTTGAGACTTAGAAAATATTTTGCTTCGAAATCAATCTCTCAGTTGTTGTGTAGTAGCATCTTTTCTCTTCTTCTCTTTGGCTATTTATACTCACTCATTTGAATTATGTCCGTTGAAGAGAGACACAATTCAAATTTCTCGATTTGTGGTCCTTAATTTCCACGAACGGCTCTCTACACAGTGACAGTACTATAGACTGTACTTTCTGTCAGACAGCATTAAATGCACTGAGCTGATGCGAGTTATTTCTTCAATCATTTGCCATTAATAGCATCGGATTCAGCATTTATTACTCCAGTGGCATTTATTACCGTTGGGACGACTCTTTGATCCTTTCCACTTGGCTGATGAGAGTACAAGTCTGATGATGAACAGAGCTGATCTCAAACTTGAACAAATCTGATTTGAGTCGGCTGATTTACACCATTCTGATTTATTCTCTTCAGCAGATCAGTAGTCTTCTGGACCTTGAATAATTGACCCTTCTGATTTATCTTCGTACTTGGTCAAAATTCTTCTAAGGGATTTAAACTATGTTTTCCTTACTTAGCTGATCTTGATGAGTTTTGGAAATCATCAAAACCTCCCTCAAATTTTCTAACTTCAGTGCACTCTTATCTTCATCTTTATCCAACATTGGCTGCGGTTTTCGTGATTTTTTCCCGCCAAACGTCCCCTATTCCTCGAGAAACGGAATGGTCTCTGAATCTCATTCGTCCATCTAAATGAATTTCAGTCGTTGGATTGAGTGCGACTGTTGCTATAAAAGGGGTCTTCGTTGTTTGATCATTTTCCATTTTACCCAACAATCCGCTCCGATAATGATGATCGAATACCTTCTGATTTTGTTCCAACTTTTCGAGTTTAGACTCCGAACCTTTTTTGACATAAATATGAGCGTACTTATCCCATTTAGAATATCGACAAGCAAATACATTTCCGATCAGGAAGGCCAATAAGCCCGATCCGGAATGCCAATGAGCTACCGATTCTTGCTCGGGGTCAGTCAGCGGAGGACAGTACCTTGGTATTGCTGACTACCTCGGTATCCTGATAACTGCTCGACCCGCCAATGTGTTGGTGGAGTACGAGCATCAAGTTCTCCAAGGATGGTCGGTAGTATCTGTCAGTCCTCTGGCATGGGTCTCCGTTCGGGGGACCTATTGCCACAATGCATTTAGGAAGACGTGCTATGTGCGGCGTCGATGGACGAGGTTATCTAGAAAAGAATGCCTTAGATCGTCCATCTTTGGAAATCCGCAAATAAAGACAAAAATCTGCGGGTCCAAAGGAGATTCCACGCTCGGGCATAGACTATCTCGATCGACTGGCGGGAGAAGAATCCAAAAATTTCATAGGATTGTAGAATGTAATAGGATTGCAACGTAGTATATTAGCTTGTAACAAGATCGAGACATATCTCTTGTATCTTTGTACTTTTGAAGTTCTGTACCTTTGTAATATGATCGAAATTGTAAATACCTTCTCTGAATTGTGTTGTTCGATTATAAATAGCTGAATGAATTTGGAACTCAATTGAACTTTAAACGATTAATTGGATAATAATATTAGAACTGGTTCTTCGAGCCACCAACTAAAATCTGAACAACTGGTCGATCGTGAGCACTTGTCCGAACGTAGGCAATTGAATGACTGTAATTATTCCAACTTCTAAATCCGAGCGTTGTCGATCGAATGCAATTTGTCAGCAATAATACTTGCATTAATTTTCAACCTCATAAACGACTACTGCAACGCGATTGATTAATGATGACATCCGGACATAAACTTCGAACATAGGATGATTTGATATTTGAAACTTCAAACTTGCCTTACTTACAGAACTCAAATAGCTTATAATATCCTTAGCTCCAAGTAGTTCGATTTTCCTTATTCCTCTTCCCCTTTCCTTATTTTTTTTATACGAAGAGATCTGATGTTCGAATAATCTGTAATTCGATCGCCCTTTTAGAATTACGAGCATGATTCGTGGAGATTTCTCTTTTCATCCAAACGGCTCCCTATTTCTCGGGAATCGAAACGGTCGGCGCATTTATCGCTGAAATCATAGCCGTCCGTGGTATGTGATTTTATCCGTTGATTATATTCTTCCTCAACTATAAATAGTTCCAAATTTACCATCAAATTTTATTTTTCCGTAAATATTTTATCTGCACATTGCCTTTCGAATTTTACTTTCTCCGGCTAAAATGGCCTCTAGTGTTTCCCAAATACAAAAGTTCGAAATCAGAATTCGTATTCTATTCTCCGAGCTCAGTCCCTTTAGTATAGCTCTTTTCGCTTAGAGTATCGACACGCAAAGTAAATAACGCTTAGAATACCGGCAGGCAACCTGCTTCTTTGGATTCATCCAATTTGAGGCGGGTTGGATTTCCGATCTTCTGACGCTGTACCCCATTAATCCGTTGGTCATCCCCTTTAGGAGTCCCCTTGATTCCGAGCAGGAGCTTCTTCATTGTATTTCTTGAAGAAAAATATGCTTTGGCTAGCTCGGAAGTATGGAGGAAATTTACGAAGACTATGTGATCAACGGCTGAAAAGCTTTAGGTCCTCCGACCGAATGTTGCCTGACCATCTCGGATAGGTCATGGTAATCATTATTTATGGGCGAAGATCTTAAATCGGTTAAGAGTCCTGGGGATAGGTTTCGATTCTGCTCTTCTCTGCTCCGAAGCTCAGTCGGAGAGAAATTAGCTTTGTTCGTAGAATTTGTAGTAGGGTATGAGTGAATGTACTTTTCTTTTTGAGCTCGAATTTCATCATTGTACTTGAGGAATCATTTGTAACTGTTTGGAAGATGAATAAAAAGTTGTTTCTCGTTTAATTCTTGCTGTATGTTCTTCGCTTTATATGTTTGAATGACAATCACGCCAATCTTCGAAAATAATCAATTTGAACGAATAAATCGAACATAATTGAATGCAATTAACTTCGATAGTTAACTTGAACATTTGAATAGTTGTCGTTCGAGAATAAAATTTTAGCAGTGATTGGAGCATCATCTGCTTTGAAATATAATTTGTCCCTGGATCCTCGGCAACCAATTATCATTAAATTGTATTGAATATTTGGTATGTTAATAAGACGATTAGCCAATGTTCTATTGATCACGAAATCAATTGAGAAGGGTTCGTATTGCCGAACTCCGACATCTCGTTTGATATTACAAATTGCCTTACTTCAGAGTATGGAATTGGCTTGATCGAAGACTAGTCCTTATAATTTGTCGCCCAGATACCTTTAGTGTAGGCCTTATAATTTGTAATAGGTCGAATCTCGAGCTTGTAACTTAACTTTACGTTTGAATTCCACGATTGTAATCTGCATCTGTAATTGTTTGTAAAAGTTTATCAATAAAACTTCATTCAATCCTCCTTTCATGCTTTACTTTATATCAAAGGGGCATAGCAACGACTTTTGTTGGATGAAGATGAAGAGAAAAGAAGTTAGTTATTAAGGGAAGGTTTTGATGATTTCTAAAACATCATAATCAGCTAAGTGTGGAAAGCTTAGTTCCCTTAGAAGGATCTTTGAACAAGCAAAGAAGATATCAGAAGAGTTCAAGGTTCAAAGACCAGAAGACTAGTGATCTCTTGCTGAAACAACAAACAGAAGGATAGGTCATCAGCCGAGTCAGATCAGATTAGTTCAGTATTTGATCAGCAGAGTGCCTATCAGAAGGGTTGCTTCGATCAACAGAGTGGAAGAGATCACGAGATCAGTTCAACGGTAATAAATGCACCTGGTGTAATAAATGCTGAAAGAGAAGGGCAGTAATGGCAAATGATTGAAGATATTCTCGTATCAGCAGAGTGCATTTAATGCAGCATTTAATGCGATGGACAGAAAGTACTGTACATTGTACGGACTGCTGCAGGAAGCCGTTTCAAATGAGCTGAAGAATGGATTTGAATTGTGACTTGGCTTCAACGGTCATATTTTCAATTCCATGTATAAATAGAGCGGAATTTCAATCGAAAAAACAACACAACAACAATCAGAGATTTCGTTTTTGAAGCAGAATTTTTACTAAGTCTCAAAAGCTCAAACAGCTCACTCATCTGGTGGAAGTCATCTGTTGACAGAAACCCAGTTGAAGAAAACAGAAAATTACGATCTGAGTGATCTTGTAATAGCTGAGTGTTGTGAGGAGTTGTGATCCATCTTTGTGAGTGATCAAACTTCAGAGAGTAGAATTTCTTAGTGATTTTCTATTGTGAGCTTATAGCCTTTTCATTAGTTGTCTAGGTATAAGTGGAGAAATATTGTAATCTGTGTGATTATAGTATAACCCAGAATCTAAGTGATCTGGAAGAGTGGACTAAAGGATTTTTATCCATATAACCACTATAAAAATTCTTTGTGTTATCTTGCATTTAAGTATTCTTGCATATTTTAAAGCTTGCATATTTACACACTTTGAATTACAAAAAGATTTTATAAGGAGTTTAAGAACTGGGGATAAAATCTTTAAGAACTTAGTTTACTTGTGAAAAACACTTTCAAACAATCCGCTGCAAGTACACTCTTTGGAAAACTGTTTTGCCAAAAAAACAGCTAAGTCATTGTAAGAAGAGTGGTCAGTCTGCTGTTCAAGATTTGTTCACGATCAGCTTTGTCTGCTTACTGTTCTTCATCAGCTTAGTCTGCTGACAGAACACTGAAAAGTTTTTAAGTTCAAAAATTTTCTGAGGTCTATTCACCCCCCCCCCCCTCTAGACCTCATCTGACCACTTGGGACCAACAAGTGGTATCAGAGCAGGTGGTTCATTAGAATCAGCTGCCTGATCAACGAGCTTGATCCAAGTGTTTTTCAAAGGTTTTCAAAAACTTTTCAAAAGAGCAACTTTTTGAAAAATCCAAACTTTTTGAAAAATGGATTGTATCAGTCATGTTCCCCACATTGCTGGTATGTCCTTTGAGGACTGGAAAATCATAATGGAGATTTTCCTAGCTGCTTATAATGACAACATGTATACATGTATCATTAAACGTCCATTCAGATTCACAAAGACCATAAAAATAAATGAGATTGATACGGTTGTGGAAAAAGACCTTCATGAGATGACTCCAGAAGAAATAAAGCTCTTCAATCTAGACAAAGTTGGGAGATTCATCATGATTAAAGCCCTGGACAATGATCGGTTTGACAAAGTCAAACATTGCAAGACTGCAAAAGAGATGTGGGACAAAGTCAGAGATATGAGCGAAGGCAATGATGCAATAAAAGAGCATCAACTCACTGTTGCCTTGGAGAAACTTGACAACTTCAAAATGAAGTCTGGAGAAACCATTGATCAGATGGATACCAGATTCACCAGAACTCTGAATGAAGTTTTAAAGTTGGGAAAGACCTTCACTGACAAAGAGATCACTGTCAGAGTATTAAAGGCCCTACCCCCAAAGTTCAACATGAAAGTGACAGCAATGGAAGAATCAAAGGATTTGGGAAAAATCTCTCTTACTGAGCTGTTCTCTGTACTCAAGGCATTCGAGTATAAGCTGCCTAGAATGGGAATTGAAGAAACCTCAACTTCAGGACCCACAGCTGCACTTGTTGCTGCTGAAAACACCAGAAGACCAGCACAGTAAAGCAAAGATGTGGACTCATCTGATGAAGCCACTCTACTCAACAAGAAGGAGTACACTGCTGGAGATGTTGCACTGTTGATGAACAATTTCAAGAAGTTCTACAAAAGAAAAATGAAGAACAAATACAACAATGCTTCTACTTCTAAACCTAACTTTTCTTCTCAAGATAAAGATGATTATAAAGCAAAACTAATGTGTTACAACTGCAGGAAATTGGGACACTTCATCAAAGACTGCCCATATCCAAAAGCAGAGAAGTACACTGAAGAGGAGAAGAAAATGAGAAAAGAAAGAAAGCATCAGAGAGGCAAGGCAATGATGGCTGAAGCAGAAAAGCTAACTGCTGTCTACTCATCTGATTCAGATTCAGACACGTCTGATGAAGAATCGTCTGATGAAGAAAAACCTGCTCTCCTGTGCCTGATGGCAAAGGAATCTGATGACTCTGAGGATGAGGTAACTCCTCTTAACAATGAATTATTTAATTCATTTGAACAAATGATGCTTAACAATACTGGTATTGCTGAAGCATATAAAAAGCTTAAGGAAGAGATGATATTGCTAAAAGAGCAAAATAATTCACTGAAACTTTTAGCTGAAAAGCCAAAGGAATCAGCTGAATATAAACAGCTTGAGCAAGAACATGAATCTCTGAAAGCTGAATGTGAGGTCTATAAAGGAAAAATCATGGAACTTGAAAAAATTATTGAGTCTCATGAAAAATCATCTGCTACATTAAATCACATGTCTAGTAAACAGAAGATGCCTTTAGAACAGGATAAGCAAGAGTTGAGTCATACTGAGAAATTTATATCTGCTGACAATAGTAAGGTCATTCTGTATGTTCAAACTGCTAGACCTACCTCAACTGAGAAAGAATTAAAGGAGAAGAAATCTTCTAAGGCTAAAAAGAGCAAAGAGCCTGGTATAGGAAATCAGACTAGCAAGACCAAACAGCAGAGTCCTAAGAAGTCTGCTGATAAAGCTAAAGTTAATCAATATGTTGGTGAAACTAAGTCAAAACCAAATGAGCAAGCATCAAGTAAACCAAAGAAGCATAAGAACAAGAAAAATCAAAATGCTTGGTATGGAAATGAGTCTTATTATGTGCAACCTGCTGCATATCATCCTATATATCATGCACCTCAATTTCCAGGTTACTATGCACCTTACCCTGCTCATCCAATGCATGCATACCCTGCTTATCATGCACCTTACCCTGCTTATGAACATTTTCCTTATCATACTGATTATCAACATGACTTATCTGACAATTATGATAAAAATGAAACTGTTCATGCTCCTGTTAAAACTCAGAAGCCTAAGAAGCCTAAGACATCAACATCTTGGGTTGTCAAAGGTGAAACTAATCCTTCAGGACCCTCTCAATAAGGGTACCTAAAACAATTTTATTTTTGTTTTGTAGGTTATGATTAGGAGTAGGAGTAAAGTAGAGAAGATTTGGTACTTGGACAGTGGATGTTCAAGACACATGTGTGGAAACATACATGAGCTGACTGATGCAGTTGCTATGGATGGTCCAAGTGTTACATTTGGAGACAGCAAAGAAGGCAAGATTAAAGCTAAAGGAAGATTAATCAAGGGAAACATAGAGATATCTGACGTCTCATATGTTAAAGGCCTAAAGTATAATCTGCTGAGCATAAGTCAATTTTGTGACAAAGGATATTCAGTCATCTTCTCAACAGATAAGTGCTACGTTGAACAGATTGGTACAAAGAAGGTAATCTTATCTGGAAGACGACAAGGAAATATCTATATAGTCGACTGGAATTCTGCTGATAAGAATTCAAGTGTTTGTTTGGTGGCATCTGCACCAAGTGAAGTCAGTTGGCTATGGCACAAGAGAATGAATCATCTAAACTTCAAGACCATAAACAGATTAATCAAGAATGATCTGGTTGAAGGGATTCCAAAGGTAGTCATGAGCAAAGACAAGCTCTGTGACGCATGTCAGAAGGGTAAACAAATCAAGTCATCATTCAAAGAAAAGAAGCACCAATCTTCTGGAAGAATATTGGAGCTACTACATATGGATTTATTTGGACCCATTGATCCAGTCAGCAATGGTGGAAAGAAATACTGCCTAGCTGTTGTGGATGACTATTCAAGATATACTTGGGTGATTTTCATGAAGAAGAAAAGTGAAACCAAGGAACATCTTACCAATCTGATGGAACTGATCCAAAATGAGAAGAATATCAAAATATTGAAGATCAGATCAGATAGAGGGACAGAGTTTACAAACTCTACTGTTGAAGAGTATTGTAATATCAAAGGAATACATCATGAGTATTCAGCTGCTAGAACCCCTCAACAGAATGGTGTTGCTGAAAGGAGAAACAGAACACTAAAAGAAGCTGTCAGAACCATGATAGCTGAAGCTAAGCTGCCACAAAGATTTTGGGCAGAAGCAACAAATACAGCATGCTTTACCCAAAACAGATGTATGATCAACAAAAATCAGAACAAGACTCCATATGAAGTTTGGAACAACAGAAAACCAAACATTCATTACTTTAAGATTTTTGGTTGTAAATGTTTTGTATTGAATAATGGGAAAAATCACCTTACTGGATTTGCAGAAAAGGCTGATGAAGCTGTTTTTGTAGGATACTCTACTGTTAGTAAGGCTTATAGAGTTTTTAACAAAAGAACACTGCTAATAGAAGAATCTATCCATGTAGTATTTGATGAGCCAAGTCAATCTTCTGAAAAGAATCATAGTATTAACCAAGATCTGTCTACTGATTTACAGAAGTTAAACATTGGAAGAAATGAAGAATATGTTCCCATCATACTACCTAATCTTAGTTCAACTGCTAACTCAAGTGCTGTTCAAAATCACAGTGCTGATAGTCTAACAGACGAGTTGCAAACAGCTGACAGACCAGAGACTGTTCAACAGACTGCAAACGTTCAACAGACTACTACTGGAACTCCAACAGTAGTGTTGCATGATCAAGACAGAGGACAACATCCTGATCTGCAACCTGATCTCAGATGGCTCAAGAATCACCCACCTGAGTTAGTAATAGGTGATCCTTTAGATAGAGTGAAAACAAGAAGAGCTGCTGCACAAGATGCTATGTTTGTCACCTTTCTATCTCAAATAGAGCCTAAGCAAATTGAAGAAGCTCTTAATGATTCCTTCTGGATAGAAGCCATGCAAGAAGAGCTGAATCAATTTGAAAGGAATGAAGTCTGGTACTTAGTTCCTAGACCAAGTCATCAAAGAGTAATTGGCACTAAGTGGGTATTCAGAAATAAGATGAATGAAGATGGTATTGTTACCAAAAACAAAGCAAGATTAGTGGCCAAGGGTTATTGTCAAGAAGAAGGAATGGACTTTGATGAAACTTTTGCACCAGTAGCAAGACTTGAAGCAATCAGACTGTTTCTAGCATATGCTGCTTACAAGAACTTCACTGTCTATCAGATGGATGTGAAGTCTGCTTTTCTCAATGGAGAACTGCAAGAAGAGGTATATGTTGAACAACCTCCCGGATTTGAAATCTATCAAGAAGAGGACAAGGTATATCGTCTGAAGAAAGCCCTCTATGGACTGAAACAGGCTCCAAGAGCATGGTATGATACCCTATCTGATTTTCTTTTAATTAAAGGATTTCGTAAAGGTAAGGTAGATAAAACCTTGTTTACAATTGAATGGGAAAATCATATATTACTTGTGCAAATATATGTGGACGATATTATTTTTGGTTCAACTAACCAACAGATGTGTGATAAGTTCTCCAAGCTGATGCAGAATAAGTTTGAAATGAGCATGATGGGTGAACTTAATTATTTTCTTGGTCTGCAAGTTAGACAGTTGCCTGATGGAATATTCATCAGCCAAGCAAAATACACAAGAGATCTATTCAAGAAATTTGGTATGGAAACTAGCTCAACTGCTACCATTCCTATGTCTACAAATCTTCGTTTGGATAAAGATGAAGATGGCAAATCAGTGGACATAACCAAATATAGAGGCATTATTGGTTCATTGTTGTATCTAACAGCAAGTAGACCTGATATAATGTACTCTGTTGGAGTCTGTGCAAGATTTCAATCAAACCCCAAGGAATCTCATCTCTTAGCTGCCAAGAGGATACTGAAATACATTAAAGGCACTCAAGAATTGGGATTGTGGTATCCTAGAGAATCTGGATTTGAGCTTATTGGTTATTCAGATTCAGACCTTGCTGGCTGCAAGATTGACAGAAAAAGCACAACAGGTGCCTGTCAGTTCTTAGGTAGTCGTCTGATCTCATGGATGAGTAAGAAACAGACTTCAGTTTCTATATCTACTGCTGAAGCTGAATATATATCTGCTGGAGCTTGCTGTGCACAGATACTTTGGTTGAAACATCAACTAGAAGACTACAACATCAAGATCAGTGGAATTCCAATCTACTGTGGTAATACAAGTGCAATCTCTCTTACTCAGAACACTACAAGTCATTCAAGGACTAAACACATTGAGATCAAGCATCACTTCATTAGAGATCATGTTGAAAAAGGCAATGTAATGATTGAGTATGTTCATACAGATAATCAGATTGCTGATATTTTAACTAAACCTTTAAGTGAAGTAAGGTTCTCAACTCTAAGAGCAGAGCTAGGACTACTAAATTTGGATGCATAAGCTGAGGGGGAACTCATCAGAAGACTGAAGTTCAACAGCTTAGTTATTCACCATTATATTCAAGGATTAACCTTCAACAGACTAGTTAGCTTATGGATTCTTAAAGTCAGGAGGAACGTGTAAGACTAGCGGTACTTCTGTTCTAAAGATGAAATCAGTTAATGACAGGTAGTTGAAGTTAAATTATCAGAAGATATGTTCTTAATTCTTGAAGACTGAAGATTATTTTATCTTGCTGGATTGACAAACAGCAGAGGAAGATTACTAGCTATTGGCCTTCTCTAGTAATATCAGATAACTGATCACTCGTCTGTCAGATAAGTTAAACTCTACTCATCTGATACCTTATATAAGCATGGTCATAAAACGTATCCTTAGAAACGCGCTTTTATAAGTAACAGATTAGTGTCGATAGAGTTTCCCGCCCATCTGACATTAAAATAATAAAATTGAAATCCGCAGCTCCCATCCACACGATTAAAAACTATCAGATTAGATCATCGGTTCAGATTAGTCACGATAACCAAATCAAAGGAAACCTATAAAGTCCGATCTGAAAAACACAGTCGTCTTACGCACTCAAACACTCTTAAATTCTCTCACTCTCAAACTCTCCTGTTTCGAAAGTTTATTGCTTTTGCAGAATTATACTCACAAATCTCAGAAATGGAAAAGATTATTGATGGAAGATACCTAAACTACAGCAAATTTCACTTTTCGGATACTGATCTGATGCGCTCACTCTTGGAGAAAATCAAAGAGGCATCTTTAGTTCCGGTTTTGGAAGCACACGAAGACAGGGTCTACTTAGAAGATGTATATCACTTCTATACGACCATGAAATTTAACGATGATGAAACTGTCATGACTGCTGTTATTGCTGGTAAGAAAATTGCTGTCTCTGCTGCTGTTTTAAGTGAAATTTACAAACTTAAGAATAAAGGAGGAGATGTGTCAGACCTAGGGTCTGAGAAAGAGGAAGAATTTTGGGAAATTTGTGCTCAAAAGGGAGAAGAGATGACTGGGACTCTGATGAAAACTCAGTAGACGAGTATCAGAGGTTCGCAGACATCATTGCGAAGGTGCTGGATTGTAGCACAAGTTCATTAGATGGGTTACCTAGGAGGAGGTACTACACCATGGTCTGTATATACTATGGACTGAAAGTTAACTGGGCTGCTCACGTCTATGAGCTGCTGAGTGATAAGAGGCATTCTCATGCCATCTTACTCAGTAATCTGTTTGCATCCCTGCAATGTCCTATGGGTGGTGGAAAGACCACTCACGGTAGCAAGGAGTTCAAATTGTATGAACCAGTAAGAAAAATGGTGGCAGAACCAAAAAGAAAGGCTACTGCAAAATCCAAAAAGGGCCCCTCTAAAAAGAGCAAGAAGGAGGGTCAGACAAGTCAACCTGCTGAGCCAACAACACAGACTGCTGTTGTGAGTGGATCAGCACAACCTGAAAATGAAGTTCCAGAAAAGATAATTGAAGATTTCACCAAGGAGATTGAGCAGATGAAGACTGACTCTTCTCCTGAAAGAACTGAGTCTGAGGAAGAAATTCCTCTTCAAAGGTTGAAAAGGTTGAGAACCAGAAGTGAGGCAAGGGGACCTCCTACTGCCAACCCCCCTGCCAAAGGAATTGCTAAATCAAAGGCCAAGAGAAAGGTCACTTTCTCTGTGGAGCCAGTTGCAACAGTAAGAGAAACAACAACAGAAGCAGAAAGGCCATTAACTATTGAAGAACCTGCTGTCAAGGCTGCTAAAGATGCTGCTGCTGAAACTGAAATTGTTTCTACAGTTGGAATGTCTACAGAAGACTCATCTGCTGCACTATCTGCTGAAGTTGAAGAAGCACAGCAGACTAGTACAACATATGAAGGAGATGAACTCTTGCTGCATCCTACTCCAGTTGCTGAAACCCCTCTTCAAGCAATTGAAAGTCCTGAATCAAGGAGGAAGAGGACTGGCAAGATTGCCACTTACCTAACTGCCGCAGAAAAGAAAAGACAAGATGCTGCTGAAAAGCTAAGGATAGCTGCAGAAAAGGCAAAAGAAGAAAGGCTGAAAAGCCTAGAGTTAAAAAGGCTGGAAGAAGAGGCCAGCAAGATGACTCAAGAGCAAAGGGATGTTGTTGAGGCAGCAGAGTTGGCTGCTGCTATTGAAGCAAGCACCAAGGATGCTCATGGACATCAGCATACTGGTGGGATAGTTATTGATAAACAAAGAGATCCAAACAAACCAATACCAGCTATGCCTGCACCAAAAATAAAGTCAAAAAGAAGAGAGGAGATTAGATTATCTTTAGAGATTGTCAGGGATGATCCTGCCATCTTTGAAGAATTCCTCAAGAGGCTAGATGCTGAAAGTGAAAGAATCAACCATCTGACGTTGTTTAATGCTGAAAAGATCAGATACAACAGATGGAGAGAATTCAGACTGACAAAAAGTCCAGCTGAAATGGCAAAGTGGAAAGCCTTCACTGCTGAAGAAGCCTGGGTGTTAAAGTGGCTTGAGACTGGATCACTCATGCAAGCACTGGATTCAGAATTCTTTCTGGACAAGTTAAGGCTAAGGATAAGTCACATAGTCAAGGCTGAAGCAAAGAAGATCTTTGAGTCTGTTCCTGAGGATTATGATGAATCAGAAGACCTCAAGGAAAGATCAATCAAGTTGGCTATCGCTCAAGCAATGGAGTTTTGGGCAAAGAAATCAAGGAAGCTAAAGGGACAACCCAGCTCATTGGTCCCTCTTCCAAATATCAAGCACATTGTCTATGGTCCTAACATCAAACCATATGAAGAGCTACCTGAGGAACCATACTCACCTTTTATTCCTCTTGACAATTTTGCATGGATTTCTAACAGGTCAGCTGTAGACAATGAGGGATTGCTGAAAATAGTTGAGACTGTTAAGAAGATCATATCCCCTGCTGATAAAGACAAAGAAGAGTCTTCTGATCAACAAAAGCACAAAGAGGGTACATCTGACCCATCTGATCAGAACAAAGAACAAAATGATAAGACTGAAACAACTGATGATTCCAAGAAAGAAGAAGTTATTCCAGCTGATCATATCAAGGATAAGGAAGCGGCTGATGAAAAAGATGATCAGACTAAGGAGAAGGAAAGCACTCCTAGTCATGCTGATAAGGCCAAGGAAGTTGAGCCCATCTCTGGTCCAGCAGATCAGTCTCTTGAACTAATAATTCAAACATCAGAGCAACCTATCAAAGAAACACCTCTTACTTTGCCTGCTATTCCAACAGATGTTCCTTCAACTTCTCAAAATGCTCAGACAAATTTGTTGGACTCCATCCGACAAATGATTGACAAATCACTGAAGGAAATGAAGGAGGAGTTAACAGCAGATGTGTTGGCTGCTGTACATCAACCCAGTCAGAAAGTTGCTGCTATTCCAACAAATCTGATAGAAGATACTGCTCAAAATGTTAAGTCCATTTGTCAAGATATGGACATACTCAGAAGAAGGACTCAGAGCACTGCTGATGGTTGGAGACGAATTGAAGAAACAGTTGAAACGGCCCTCCAAGCAGAAGATGAAGTCATGGAAAATATGATGAAAGACTTCACTGCTTCATCAAATTGGATTTTAGGAACTCAAATTCAATTGGGTGATCAAGGAGAGGATTTGCTCAAAGAAGTGAAAGCTTTTAAGGCCAATCAACTCAAACAACAAGCTCAAATAAATGCCATGGAAGAAAACATCAAACTTCTCTGTGACTCCCTTCAGATTACACCAGCCTTGCCACAATATCCAATCAACCCTGCTGATGATGACAAAAAGGGGGAAGAGAGGGTATTTGGACAGAAAAGAGTTGGAACTTCTTTTGAAAGGGAAGAAGAAAATCAAGATGATGCTGAAGAAACTGAAGTGTTGGAAGAATCTGCTGATGAGACTGATAAAAACATGGAAGAAACAAGCAGACCAACAGATGAGAAGATCACAGAATAAGAGAAAGCTGAAAATGAAGAAGCTGACAATGCTGAAGCTGAAGCAAAAGCCAAGTCTGATAAAGAACTAGCTGCTGCCAAAGACTCAGCTGAAGAACAGCTTGATCCTGATGTCAAATATAAGAAGATAGAGCTGTTGAGGAAAAGATTCTTTGAAGCATTGGAAGCTGAAACTTCCAATCTATCTGATGAAGAATCTGAAAAAGAAGACAAGGAAGCTGAAGAAGAAAAGAAAGAAGAAGCTGAAGAAGAGAAGAAAAATTCAGAAGAAGAGAAGAAGGGAGAAGACTAGTTTAGGCTAGATTTCCTTTTATCTTAAAAATCCTTGTAATCTTTTTAATTACTTTGCACCCTTCATCTTTCAACACTTGTAATATGAAAGCAGTTCAATTATCTATAAAATTGCAAGTTTGAATCCAACACACTATTTCTATCTCAGAAATTTTTGAGGATCAGAACTTTAGTTTAGGTACAGGTACTTAGCTGAAGTTTTGTCATCATCAAAAAGGGGGAAATTGTTGGATGAAGATGAAGAGAAAAGAAGTTAGTTATTAAGGGAAGGTTTTGATGATTTCCAAAACATCATAATCAGCTAAGTGTGGAAAGCTTAGTTCCCTTAGAAGGATCTTTGAACAAGCAAAGAAGATATCAGAAGAGTTCAAGGTTCAAAGACCAGAAGACTAGTGATCTCTTGCTGAAACAACAAACAGAAGGATAGGTCATCAGCCGAGTCAGATCAGATTAGTTCAGTATTTGATCAGCAGAGTGCCTATCAGAAGGGTTGCTTCGATCAGCAGAGTAGAAGAGATCATGAGATCAGTTCAACGGTAATAAATGCACCTGGTGTAATAAATGCTGAAAGAGAAGGGCAGTAATGGCAAATGATTGAAGATATTCTCGGATCAGCAGAGTGCATTTAATGCAGCATTTAATGCGATGGACAGAAAGTACTGTACATTGTACGGACTGCTGCAGGAAGCCGTTTCAAATGAGCTGAAGAATGGATTTGAATTGTGACTTGGCTTCAACGGTCATATTTTCAATTCCATGTATAAATAGAGCTGAATTTCAATCGAGCAAACAACACAACAACAATCAGAGATTTCGTTTTTGAAGCAGAATTTTTACTAAGTCTCAAAAGCTCGAACAGCTCACTCATCTGGTGGAAGTCATCTGTTGACAGAAACCCAGTTGAAGAAAACAGAAAATTACGATCTGAGTGATCTTGTAATAGCTGAGTGTTGTGAGGAGTTGTGATCCATCTTTGTGAGTGATCAAACTTCAGAGAGTAGAATTTCTTAGTGATTTTTTATTGTGAGCTTATAGCCTTTTCATTAGTTGTCTAGGTATAAGTGGAGAAATATTGTAATCTGTGTGATTATAGTATAACCCAGAATCTAAGTGATCTGGAAGAGTGGACTAAAGGATTTTTATCCATATAACCACTATAAAAATTCTTTGTGTTATCTTGCATTTAAGTTTTCTTGCATATTTTAAAGCTTGCATATTTACACACTTTGAATTACAAAAAGATTTTATAAGGAGTTTAAGAACTGGGGATAAAATCTTTAAGAACTTAGTTTACTTGTGAAAAACACTTTCAAACAATCCGCTGCAAGTACACTCTTTGGAAAACTGTTTTGCCAAAAAAACAGCTAAGTCATTGTAAGAAGAGTGGTCAGTCTGCTGTTCAAGATTTGTTCACGATCAGCTTTGTCTGCTTATTGTTCTTCATCAGCTTAGTCTGCTGACAGAACACTGAAAAGTTTTTAAGTTCAAAAATTTTCTGAGGTCTATTCACCCCCCCCCCTCTAGACCTCATCTGACCACTTGGTACCAACAACTTTCACCCTTAGTCAATTCTCGACGGTCGTAGCAACAGCTTTCACCTAAGGGTCGTAGCAACAGCTTTCACCTAAGGGTCGTAGCAACAACTTTCACCCAGTGTTTTCAAAACCGGACCGGACCGGTCGGTTCGCTCGGTTGAACCGCTAACTGGTCTCTAGTCCGGTCCGGCTTACTCCTAAAAATGAGGTCTTTAATTAACCGGATTGAACCGGTAAAAACCGGCTCAAAATCGGGAAAACCGGTAAATCACCGGTTCTAATGAACCAGCGGTTCACTTAAAAAAAAATTTTGAAAATTGGGGTTGTTTCTCTTCTGGCGTTAAATCAGTATCTCTTCCAAACTCTTTGGTTCCTCTTCTTCCTATACAATGGCATAAACAAAATTCTCAAATCAAGAATACATAAATACAGTAAGTTATTAAACTAAATCAATACTATACCTTTTCAAACTTGCTCTTATATTGACTTGTTCGATGAAGGTATCTTCTTTCTCTTCTTCTCCAACTTATAGCAGCCCCTTTCTCCTTCACAAATATGTTTCTTCCTTCACAAATCACAATAAATAATCAAAGACTTGATACAAATTTACAAAATTGATGGTTGAGTCTTCCTCAATCTTGAACCCTAATTAATTTTCTAAAGAGGTAAAAAGTAAAAACTGAATTTATTTTGTGGGTTTGTTTGAACTGTGTTGTTTATGCATTCTCAAAACATCTAATTCTAATTGTAAAGAAGAAGAAGAATTAAAAAGCAATTTTTCTTGGAGATATTCATCCTACTGTAAAGATATATTTTTTGTGCTTGGATTAATTGATTAACGAGGAAGTAGAGAAGAAGAAAGCCATTGGGTGTCTTGGAAAGATATATCACAGGCTCAAAACTACGTCTTTTTGAGCTTGTGTGATGCCAAATAAAAAAAGAAAAAAAAAGGAAAAACATTTTTGTGCTTTGTACGACCAATATTATGGTAACGTACTGATCTTACGCGATTTCGTTTGTTCGATCAAGGGGATGTTGTAGTGCAATGACAACAATATTAAGTGTAAGGTATAGATCAATAGTAATCGTATTCGAATTAACTGAGTACAAATACAAGTATTTAGGGTCCTACTCGAGCATTATTGGATGTCGTACAAGTTAGAGAGCGAAATACAAATGACCAAAGCTATACTATATTTCCCAAGTGTGTCCGAGCAGCAGTCTCGAAGCAAGAGCACCTGGGAAGTTCTGTCTTGTCATAAATGCATGGGTATTTATAGCTGAGCTGACGGGCTTGGGCCTGGGCTCGGCCCAACAGTACCCTTCGATCTCGGGTTCTCAAATGAGCTCGGAACAGTTAATTCTATGCCCTGGACCAGCTCTTGATTCCCGGGGACAGGATCTAGTGTTATTCGAATAGCATCGGGCCCACAAAGGCAAGGAATCTAAATTACCCCTCATCAATACTCCCCCACTTCTCGAGCGTGAAGAGGAGCTTGCGCTCGAAGAAGTACAAGTTGCGTCCCGCACTATCATGAGATGAGCCGTTCATAATATCTTTAGGATATGCCTCGTTAAAAACCTAGCCCGGAAAAACCCATTGGGATAAAAACCGAGCCAGGGAAAAAGAGTGCATATATAAGAAAACATATACCGGCGTGTTGTAAAGATATCCTTGTCGGAGGATCTTGAAGTAGTCATATCCTTTATGGTTCCACGATGCGTCGTTCGATCCCTTGATGAATGCTTTCCAAATTTCCCGATCATACCAAAGAGGACCCACGAGATTCTCAGGAAAAATTTGCAAGGAACTTATTCCGTAATCTTAGAAAATGAAGGATCAAAGTGCTATTATGTGAGGAATAACCCTAAGTTTTTACCCAGGGTAAGTTCAACCGTCGCGGTTCCTCGGGGACCTGTTTGCAATTTTACCTTTTTAACCCCGTATATATATGTCGATTCGTTGAAAAATTATTTACATATTACGTCCTCTCTTGAGCTCGAAGCGTTTGAGTTCGAAAACAGCATTTGCCTTTTGTATATTTGTTTCTCAATTCATAATGTCGAGCTCTAGAAGCGCAAGGGGCAAGAATAAGGTCGGAGAAAACCCAGAGTCCGATCCTTTGCTGAAGCTTGTTGATGATTATGAGGATGGGGAGTTTTGTCAAGGACGCGAGGATGAGGATCCGAGCGAGGATCTCGAAGAAAATGAGGTCGAGAAACGCAGCATCGGCGAGGGTGCTTTTGTCAGGATTTTCAAACATACGCAACCTTCTACCGCCATCATCAACGAATGGGTATTTCGATCCGGTCCGACATGGGACAACTATTGAGGAAGCGAAGGATGAAGGGTAGAAGTGTAATTCTAGCCCCGCTTTCCTCCTCTGATTATGAAAGTATTCTAGGGTATGGCTAATTTGTAATAGGGTCACGTTGAATGTAGAGTTTCAGCTTTGCTCGATTTTTTTTTTTTATTATTGTAATCACGAAATTTCTTGTAACCATTCGAAAGATCATGAATAAGAATATTTATTTTCTCTCTTATCCCTACTGTAGAACTGTTTTCGTATATTGTTACCGAGCAGCGATTTCTTCGCCCCAAAAATATGAGCAACAAATATCATTCTCGAATGATCTCCATAAGTGTATTGATAATAAAGAATAATTGACATTCTTCTATCTCTGATATTCAGATATAAGTAACAGTTGATCTTTGTAGACCGATCAAAAATTGATAATACTGGAATAATAATAATAGGCCCTCTTGGCGGATTGTGATTGCTGTAGTTCGAAATAAGACGCATATCGGAATCTCGTACGATTGACAATTTACACTTTGGGTCGTAGTAATGGCTTTCAACCATTTAATAATTTCGATGTAAGGGGCATAGCAACGGCTTTCACCCTTAGTCGTTTCAGAGCATTTTTAGCCCGAGGGTCATAGCAGAGGCTTTCACCCATTTAACAATTTCGATCTAAGGGGCATAGCAACGGCTTTCACCCTTAGTCGTTTCAGAGCATTTTTAGCCCGAGGGTCATAGAAGAGGCTTTCACCCATTTAACAATTTCGATCCAAGGGGCATAGCAACGGCTTTCACCCTTAGTCGTTTCAGAGCATTTTTAGCCCGAGGGTCATAGCAGAGGCTTTCACCCATTTAACAATTTCGATCCAAGGGGCATAGCAACGGCTTTCACCCTTAGTCGTTTCAGAGCATTTTTAGCCCGAGGGTCATAGCAGAGGCTTTTACCCATTTAACAATTTCGATCTAAGGGACATAGCAACGGCTTTCACCCTTAGTCGTTTCAGAGCATTTTTAGCCCGAGGGTCATAGCAGAGGCTTTCACCCATTTAACAATTTCGATCTAAGGGGCATAGCAACGGCTTTCACCCTTAATCGTTCCAGAGCATTTTTAGCCCGAGGGTCATAGCACAGGCTTTCACCCATTTAACAATTTCGATCTAAGGGGCATAGCAACGGCTTTCACCCTTAATCGTTCCAGAGCATTTTTAGCCCGAGGGTCATAGCACAGGCTTTCACCCATTTAACAATTTCGATCTAAGGGGCATAGCAACGGCTTTCACCCTTAATCGTTCCAGAGCATTTTTAGCCCGAGGGTCGTCACCCATTTTATTTCTTTTCGATCCAAGGGGCATAGCAACGGCTTTCACCCTTGGTCGATTTTCGAGGGTCGTAGCAACAGCTTTCACCCTTTATAATAAATGGAGATAAATAGAGACTGACATTAGATGAATGCAGATCGAGAATACCAGAACAATTGATGAGTAGAGGTTGATAATAGAGGAATGTAGTTCGACAATGTCAGAATAATAGATGGGTAGAAACGAATTTCTATTGAACATAATTTTGATCGAAACAACTTCTGAGGAAATGATAGTCTTCCGTGCTTGAGGTAATAGATGGAAAACAATTAGACGGATAATAAATAACAAATAGGTCTAGGACTTAATAAGTAACCCTTCTGTTTTAATAGAAAATATTTCTTGCGAGGTTCTAATTTCGTTCGAACTAATACCCCTTGCTTTCTTTGGCTGTTGTGAATGTTTCCAACTTTCCGATAAGTACTGATCTTTTCTAAACGGTTCCTCTTTTATCGGGAATCGCAACGGTTCTTAGATCTTATCCCCTCGTTATGCGAATTATCTGCCGTTGGATTCCTTTCAATTTTCTCTATAAAAGGCCATCATTCCTTAGAAATCGTTTCATTTGTTGCACTGGCATTCAATTCATCCGATCATGGTGACTAAGATTATTATTTCATTAATTCACTTACTTGAGCTCAGATTTCGAACGATCTTTAAGCAGAGCGATTTTCGAGCAGAAGAAGCACTATTTCGATCTTCGCTTAGAGTATCGGCAGGCAAATATAATCTCCATCTGGAAGGCCAATAAGCCAGGCCTATGGAGTTCGCAGGTTTTAGCACAGGTCTTCGACTAGGGACCTGTTGCTACAATGCATTTAGAAGGACGTACAGGGGAATCGTAAATAAAGTTAAGAGCCTGCGGGTCCCAAGGAGATTTCCTTGGTCGGAGCCAAATTATTCCGAAAAAGCAATAGGAGAATAGACCGAAAATTTCATAGGATTGTAGAAAGTAATAGTTCTTTTGTAATAAATTAGTTTGAGCTGTGCTCGAAATGTATCTTCCCGTATCTTGTATTTTTCGAGATAATATGAATATATTTTTCCTTCATCTTGTCGATAAATTAAAACGGAATTTAGATGAATTCTCAGTTTCAATACCCTGACTTTGATCCTCTGATATTAATAAGGGAATAATTGAACCACTTGCTTGAGTGAGTAATAAGTAAATATTTAGGCAGACCTTAAGCTAATAAGAAATATGATGTAACTTATCCTCGTTAGTGCCGAATTTCCTCAGTCGTCGAACTTTTTAGTTCGAGAGTTTTGTTTGAATAGACGGAAAGGCGTTAGCTGTCTCTGAAAAGGTTTGAGCTTATGTTTAAATCACGATTCCTCGACGATAATGCTATGAGTAAGAATTTATTCAAACGAATCCTCCGTACAATTCTATTGTTCGCACCGTTGGACAGTATGTTCTCTTAACCAAACAGGACCCTACTTCTCGGGAAACGTATCGGTCAGTTCATTTATTACGTTCATCCTAACCGTCCGCGAGCTGCTATCTGGGCCGTTGGTCAGAAACCTCCGCCGCTATAAATAGGTCCAACTTGTTTATGCGACATTCCTCACTTCTTTCTTCATGCCTTGTCCGATCCCCATGGGTCGAATTTTACATTTGATTCATATGATTTCCAAAATAAAGGAGTTTGAGATTAGAACCCGAACATTGTTCTTCGATCTCGATTTCTTTGTAACTTTTCCGCTTAGAATATCGACAGGCAAAAGAAATCGCGCCTAGAATACCGGTAGGCAACCTGTTTTCCCAGACATATCTTAGCAGGCGCGGGTTAGGGTGCCGATTTTCTAGCGTAGCGTTCGATCGGGCAGCTGGTTTACCTGAGAGGAGTTCTTTAAATCTGGAGCACCAGCTTCCTCGAGGGCTTTCTTGAAGTATAGTTCCTTCGAGCTCGTTTGGGGTGACTCCATTGAGGTAAACCTTCGCTGCACCGGTTCGGATCGATCGGTAGATAATGATTGATTTCGACAATCATTGTTTACCGACGAAGACCTAAGGTCGGTCTGAAGTCCTGGAGAGGAGCTCCGATCCGACTTTTATCCCGTACGAAGACGGATGTGCGACACGTGGCTAGTGATTTGCCAGGAAGAATCACTGCTGAGTTCTGCATCTGGGGCGATCTTATGGAAGGAAGACTGAGCTTGCAATAAAGTAGAATTATTCGTAGGATTTGTAATAGGATAGGAGTAATTGTACTGTATCCCTTAAGTTCGAACTTTATTCGAAGCTATGCTTGTAATTTTTAAGAATATAATAAAGCTTTATTTCTTGCTCGAATCTCCTTGTTTTATTCCTTTGTCTTCCTATTTCTTCACTCGAGTTACTTATCATGAAGTTATATCCTCCTTTTGGTATCGAAAAATTCTTTCGGCGATCGAACAATAGCCCGACTTCGATTGTGACTTTGAAAACTTGTTGCCGTTATTCGGACGTTTCTTTATATTTAATAGTTGGATCAAATAGAGGTTTTTATTGAGTAAAATAATGAGATTACTTGCATTCCAACCACTTCAAGAAAATTATCCGACAATCGATAAATGATAATTGACTCGCGTAATTTATCCCGAGGTCTTTAAATACGAAGATCGGAGAAATAAATTCCGAGTCTTTACAAGTCGTAACTCCACAGATTTTTGTGAACTTTTGATGTCTGACCGATGACCAAGCTGATCGGATTGATTTTGCCCTTGGCTAGTTGAGAACAATATTTGTGAAACTAATTCATTTGTAAATAGAAAACTGACCATTGGTGGAAAATAAATCCAACGCAGGAGTAAATGAGATGAATAATTGCACCATAGGATTATCAATTCACAAGTCGGAAAATAATCCCCTAGGGCTTATTTTTGACCTTCGATCGACGAACGCTTCGCTGGTCGGAGGATCTTCTTAGAAAACAAATGGCGAAATTTTTGGTTAATGAGTCCCACACCATAGGTTTGTCAGGCTCATTGATGATCGGATTCTGTGCTCCTGCTGCATGGGAGGCTTCTCCTCTGATATATGTATTTCTTCTCGTAGCAGGCATATTTCGATCTAATACTCGAATAAGTGCCTCACGGTGGACGCCAATTGATCTTACGCGATTTCGTTTGTTCGATCAAGGGGATGTTGTAGTGCAATGACAACAATATTAAGTGGAAGGTATAGATCAATAGTAATCGTATTCGAATTCACTGAGTACAAATACAAGTATTTAGGGTCCTACTCGAGCATTATTGGATGCCGTACAAGTTAGAGAGCGAAATACAAATGACCAAAGCTATACTATATTTCCCAAGTGTGTCCGAGCAGCAGTCTCGAAGCAAGAGCACCTGGGAAGTTCTGTCTTGTCATAAATGCATGGGTATTTATAGCTGAGCTGACGGGCTTGGGTCTGGGCTCGGCCCAACAGTACCCTTCGATCTCGGGTTCTCAAATGAGCTCGGAACAGTTAATTCTATGCCCTGGACCAGCTCTTGATTCCCGGGGACAGGATCTAGTGTTATTCGAATAGCATCGGGCCCACAAAGGCAAGGAATCTAAATTACCCCTCGTCACGTACATTATGGGCTTAGCCCTTTATATGTTATATAATATATATATATTTTTATACTTATAAGTGGCATCAATTTTTATATAACGGTCTCTATTTTTCTTTTCCATTTAAATTTAGACCTTTCAATGTACATACGGCGTCGTTTAGCCCTTTTTTCGCTCTGTTTGTGCTTCGCTGCATTTCCTTTCCTCTTTAATTTTGCATCCTCGTCTTTTCTTCGTCAGCGGCTTGTGGGCCCAAATTCCTTCGTTTCCTTTGCAATTTTGAGTCGTGAACAGTGCTAACTGAAAATGTCTTCAATTCCTAATTCATCTTCGTCTCTCCATAAATCATACCACCATCACCAGTTACTCTTCAATGAAGAAGAGAACTCGTGAGAGCAAACCCTTTCACTATGCGCTCGCATCCGCAACTGCTCCAGGCGTAATCAAATATTGATTGCAATTCCTTCGTCAAATTCAATCATGGCTCGCATCTGAGACCCAAAAGCTCTCGGAATTCGACATCAATAAGCTATGGAAATGACTCTTTTACTGTATTTGGCACCAGGAGACACACACAGTGGAAGCTGCTCAAATGGCGCCTAAAAAGTGACCCGTAAATGTACCCCAAGCGTGGCCTCTGGGAAATCAAAGCCAAAAAGGGCGAAAAATTCCCCCAGCACGACAAATCCGCCGCGGTCGCTCCCGTGGCAGAGAAGCCCCCGAAGTTTTATCCCGCTGATGACGTCATGAAGCCGCTCTCAAACAAGCGCAAGCCCAAGCCTACCAAGCTCAGGTTTTTTATAATCTTATTTAATATTAAAAAAATTGTGTTTATTTATACATTGCATTTGTTTTATAGATTTTATTTTTGTGTTTTTAGGGCGAGTATTACTCCTGGTACAGTTTTGATTATATTGTCAGGGAGGTTTAAGGGGAAGAGAGTTGTCTTCTTGAAATAGCTCACTTCTGGATTGCTCCTTGCTATTGGTCAGTTATTTTTAATTTATTCCATTTATTTATTTGTTCTGCTCTGGTGTGTAAAGGGGTGCTTTTTGTATGATCTATATGGTTAGAATTTCTGTTTCATTTGCAAATTGAAGTACTATGGATAGTGAGCTTTGTTGGAGGTTGGCCATTTGATTAATTTGTTTGTGTTTTGTAAACTAAATATTGGTCACCTAAGTGATTTAGAATGTCTAATAATTTTTAGTTAGTAACTTGGAGAATTTTGAGGCTATATTGATAGATGCTTAGGAGCGTGAATTTATGTGTCACATAGTTTTTATTTCATAATCGTGTTTCTGCGACGATTCACTTTTCTGGGATGAGATGTATACCAATTCTTGTAGGACCCAAGTGATTATAGTTGTTGAACATAGAGTCCCTTTTTGTTGATGGTGTGGTTGAGTCATCCTACTTGGTTGACTCCCACTTCTCCAAACAGGGAGTTCTCATATCCTATTGCCTTGTGGAGCTGGTTGCTGCTGTTACCTCTTGGGATAAGCCATGAGAAATACATATTAATTAAAATCTCAATTCCTCTCCATTAGTGATGTAGCTTTATCAATTTGCATATTCTTTCAAACCATTTCTGTGCTATAGCTAATGGTCATCTTTATAAGTTTGAAATGTGTTATATAGTTTGTGTGCTCCATTTTTGTGTAACTTTAGTAGTTGGTTTTGTGTTTATCACTTTGGTAATGTGTTTTGGTGTTACTTTATAGTGTAAATTTGCTTAAACACTCATATACGGTGCCTAATATCATTTGTGATTTTGGATCAACTACTTTTTTGTATTTATTATCATTTTTTGCTTTCAACCGCTACAGCTCCATACAAGGTCAATGGTGTTCCAATCAGACGTGTGAACCAGTCCTATGTTATTGGAACTTTTACAAAGGTTGATGTTTCTGGGGTGAATGTTGAGAAGTTCGATGACAGGTACTTCGCCAAGGAAGTTGAGAAGAAGAAGAAAAAGGGAGAGAGTGAGTTCTTCGAGGATGAGAAAAAGGTGAGTTTTTATTTCATTACCCATCTATGATTGTTATCTGTTCGTTATTGTAATGTCCTCATGGTTATTTTCTTTGGAATGTAGGATAAAACCGCACTCCCTGCAGAGAAGAAAGATGACCAAAAAGCAGTACATGGTTATTAGTATATAAAATTGTACCTTGCTCTGTACTATATAATTCTTGATTGTAATAAAATTTCACTTATATTGTAGGATGACCATGTTAATTGTTTTGGTGATCCCGATGTTATTGGTAAGGTAAACATTTAAAACTTTGTGATGTCAATGAAGTGTTCATCGTCCTAATAATCAACACTGGATTAACATATAAGTTTCATCTTGAGTGCGTTTACAGATTGGAACAGATATTGAGGATTTTAAGTGCTCTTGGTTGGTAGTTAAAGCCCTGGAACACTGTAATGAAGACCAAAATAAATCTATGTATGTTGTATACAAAAATGAATCTGGTATTATTTCATTGTCATGTTGGTGATTATAAACTAAGCTAATAAACGAGCTTAACTTTATTTCACGAGAATTATGGGAAGGATGATCCAGTTTGTGTAGCTAAAGTCAAAGATATTTATAAAGCTCTGAAGCTTCAGGTATCTTTTCTCAACAATTGCTCTTTAGAAGATTTGATTGATATAGAAAAAAACCGTTTCTGGTAATATATAGTGATTTAGTCCTCGTTCAACCTCATAGGATGTTTATCTGGAATATGAAAGCAAGATTCACGAGAAGATAATAAACTCGATTGAATCTGTTCCCAGGAAAGAAGTGCAAGCAGTCCTGAAATCATTCTTGGCAAAGATCTATAAGAGGCAAAACTGAAGACATGATGACTAGATAATATACCGCATAATTGTTGATAGTGCCTCGTCATCTCTAGCTCTGATTAATAAATGGGGAGAAACAATTAAGTAGTTCTTCCAATAAACGTTCTTTTCAAATAGATGGTGGTTGGAAGAGATGGATTCAAAGAACAAGGTTAAAGATTGTCCGGTTCTGGTTTGAATATTCTTGAAATAAAGAAGCAATATGTGGATTTACCAGCGCAGAAAGTGACAAAATGACCGTGGCCAATGTCACTAGTGCAATGCCTCTGCTTGTCTACGACACACACCGGATCTTGAAATTGTTTATTTAAATCAAATTTATATCAGATTTTCATTGTGAAGCCTTTCTTTTCTAAAATGATGATAAATAATCTGTACAATGGTGAAAAGTATGATTTAGTCATTCTCTCTGTTTTTATTTAGAATATATTGTCAACAACTAGGGTTAGGTTTGAGCTTCTGCTGTGATAATCCTGATATATGATTGTAGAAATATTATTTTAGTTGAGTAAAAATAATTTCGATTTAATTATTCTTAAAATCAGACTATTTTTTTGTAAGATGCACAGCGCGTTTATATATTTTGGTAATATGGTCTGACTGTATCTGTATGGCAGCTGATTTTTATTTGACAGGGCAGTTGGTAATATGGCCTGGAGCTGTGCTTTTGCATGATTATCTCTCGGAAAATACTGAAATACTCCGAGGATATTATGTTATTGAACATGGCTCTGGAGTTGGTGAGTCTTGAACCTCCTTAAGTTGTGTTTCTTAAACTATTGAATCTACAAGTTACAATGGTGCAAAACTTACGAATGGCCTTCAATGTGAAATTGAGTAACATAAGTTGAATGCGTCAAAAAGTAATTCGTTGAAGAGAGGAACTAGCTTAATCTCCATGTTAGCCAAACATGTAGAACAACCCGGTCATGATATAGATTAGGAATTGCTAGCGCAGCCCTGGACATAGCTACATAACTAAATATTTTTCTCCAAGAGAAAGAAAAAGGAAGATGGTTTGAAAAAACAATTGATCTTCTTTTCCTGCATCTGAACACAATATTATGACCAATATTACATTGCTTATAATGAAATATTGTAAGTAGACACAATGTGGCCTCAGGCCTGTAAGACACTAAGACCTGAATTGTTTAGAATACAAACAATGCAGCGAGTATGTTTTAGGTTGATCATATTCATGAAAGTAGGTCTCATCAATGACTTTTTTGGTGAATGAATTATTCAGAGTGAAAGGTTCATAAATGCTTCAAAGATATTGTGTACAACCCTACTTTGGGCATCTAAAAGAATTGCTGATTTGACGCAGCAGGCATTACTGGCATACTCTTACTCCGTAGCCGATTTTGTCGTGAAATAGTTTTGACAGACCTTAATGATGAGGTTCTTAAGGCAAGGTTATGCAATTGACGTACAGTGCTTGGATATGATAATTTGAAATATTTCTTCTTAATGACATTGTTTTTATGCATATATTCAGATCATAACGAGGAATATAGAGCTTCATGATTCTTCTCCAAATACTGGTTTTGCTGGTAAGGGTAACAATTCTTCTCCAAATATTTTTTTAATGTTTTTTTCTTGGATTTTGCAAATTTCCCTTTTGCATACAAGCACATGTGTTTGTGTATAAATAAGTAATAATTTGCATGCAGAAATTTAAAATTGGTTATTTTAAGATTTTTGAATTGCTTGTTTAGTTGTCTTCAAGTATTTCCTTTCTTGTTTTTCGGGGAATTCTTGAGTGAGTTCAGGGTTCTTTGAGTTTGTTTTCGGAAAAGTTGAGGGCTTTGTTGCTGATTTTGATTTAGGGAGAATTAAGTTTAATTGAGTCTCCTTTAATTTAGCTTCTGGTTTTGCTTTTGCAGTTTATTGCTGGATTTGTTGTTTGCATGTAGAGGTATTATGATCTCTCTCTCTCTCTCTCTCTCTCTCTCTGCATATCTGTCTCTGTCTCTACAATTTGTGATCATGATTAATTATTCTTATGGTGTTTCTTATTTTATAATTCTCTAATATCTTTTTTAAGTCATCAATCAATTAAGTATGTTTAAAAACTCATTTGTTAATTATATTATTGTTGGTTAAACAAACTCTGCTCATAATTAATAGTAGTTGTTAATTCATTGCCTTGACTTGGACACGATCATTCACACACAAAGAGTATTCCCGATTTGTATTTTTGCTTGTAGTTAATGGGATAAGCCCCCCCCACCCCACCCCCCACCCCCCCCACACACGCGCCCACCAAGATTCATGCCTAATTGATTGGTTGGAGCTCTTTTAAAATTTGTGAACTTTTGGTGCAGGAAATTGTTATTGAGGACTATATTTTCTGTGAGCAAGAGAAATCCACTACTAGAAACTAGAACACGAATGAATCAACCAAAGATTAAGCGTAAAATAGGGAGATATAAGGTGGGATGGACAATTGGTGAGGGCACATTTGCAAAAGTTAAATTTGCTAGAAATTTGGAGAACGGAGAACCTGTGGCTATCGAGATTCTTGACAAGGACAAGGTCCTTAAGCACAAAATGGCTGAACAGGTTGTTTGTTAATGTTCGAGTTCTTCTATTATATATATTGTATTCTACATTGTTATTGATTGAGTTTAGGACCTATGACTACTTGTAGAATAGGATTTCTAACATTTGAGTTTAGGACCAATGACTTATAGAACATTTTCTTGGAAATCACATCAAGTATTATTTTGAGTAAGAGTAATGGATGAGCTCTAACAAAATTTGCAACCTGGTAGAATAAAGTAATTTTTTTTGGTAATGGATGAACTCTTACATATGATATGAACAATTTTGCAGATTAGGCGAGAAATAGCTGCAATGAAGTTGATTAAACATCCAAACGTTGTTCGCTTGTACGAGGTCAGTCTCTCTCTCTCTCTCTCTCTCTGAGTTGGCCTCGTGTTTCTTAATCTCGTCTCTATTCAGGTAATGACATGCAAAACCAAGATATTTATCGTTTTGGAATTCGTCACTGGTGGAGAAATCTTTGACATAAGATCGGAGCTTTTTCTCCTCAAAACGTTATATTTTGCATTTCACTACATTACGGAAGCGTGTCATTCAAAAACATGATTCCACTGACATGTCTCGATATCAAGGCTATGTTTGTTTCTTGAATTTCAGTGAGGAAAATGATAAGGAAATTGAAAATGGGCGAAGAATGAAGATCAATGTTCTATGATTTGATGCAAGAAAAACATTTTCTTTAGCATTTTACTCGCTAAAATCCAAGAATCAAACATAAGCCTTAGTTTTTAATTTTGGGGTGAAGCGAGAAAATACTTAGCAACTCATTAATGCCGTCGATTATTGTTATAGTCGAAGAGTCTTCCATAGAGATCTGAAGGTAGTTAACTCTACAATTTCACATTCAGTTTCACAGGCTAAACGTCTAGCTTATGCTTCGTTCCGTAAATTTTGTGATGCAGCCAGAGAACTTACTATTGGATGTTACTGGAAACCTCGATGTTTTCGAATTTGGGTTAAGTCTTCTGTCCAAGCAAGTCAGGGTAAAAACCACTACCTAAGATTACTAATTTGGACGCTTATTTATTGGAATTAGATTATAACTTCCGCGTGAAACTCCAATTTTGTGCAGGATGATGGTTTGCTTCATACGACATGTGGGACTCCAAACTATGTTGCTCCTGAGGTAAATGAATTTTATTTTAATTTGTAAGTTTCTTATCAATTTTTATTTTGTTTAGTGTGATTTATGAGATTAGAATAGGTCTTCAATGATCGAGGATACGATGGAGTAACTGCATACTTGTGGTCATGTGAAGTCACACTCTTTGTATTGCTTGCAGGTTACTTGCCTTTCGATGATCCTAATCTTATGAACCTATATTAAAAAGTGAGCCCTTTTCGCAATTTATTAGAATACAGATCGTCTCTTTTATCTTTTTGGTATATCGTCCGCAGAATTCACTTGTCCTCCTTGGCTTTCCTTTGGAGCCTTGAAATTAATTGCTGGAATTCTTAATCAGAATCATATGAGTGAAAGAGTAACAGAAGTACACTCGACATGCTTTGATTCATAATCTCTCGCTCTCTCTCTAACATTCTTCAACTTTTCATTTTTCTCAGCGCATAACAATCGTGGAAATTTTGGAGGATGAGTGGTTTAAGAAAGATTACAAACCCCCAGTGTTTGACGAGAAAGAATATGTAAATTTGGATGATGTGGAAGCTGTTTTTAAGGATTCTGAGGTGTGTTTGTCGAGCATATCTAAGCTACCAGCTTAAATAAAAAGTTTGCCATTTTATTGAGCTAAATGAAAAAGTACCCTTGTTATTTTTATTAGCAAAATCCCTAGTGTTCTTTTTTTATTAGCAGAAACCCCATTTGAAATTCCTTCATGAATCAATAGGGAGGTTATTGCCAAATTTTTAAAGAACAGTGGGGTATTGCCAATTTTCAAAGTTAACGGGGGTTTATTTCAATTTTTTAGGTGATAAGGGGTGTTTTTGCATTTTTTTGCGGGGTAGAATTGTCATTTTTCCTGTTAAATATACACTCCTGCATGAGAGGGTTTTTTTGCTAAAAAAATAGCATATGGGGGATTTTTGGTAATAAAAATAACACAGGGCTGTTTTTGCTAATTAGGCAAAGCATAGGGTGTATTTTTGCATTTCACTCTTTTATTTGTGAAGATATCTTATGGAATTCTATATGACAGGAATAACATGTTATGGAGAAAAAGGAGGAGCATCCAACTGCAATGAAAGCCTTTGAATTAATTTCAATGTCGCGAGGTGTTAATCTTGGAAATTTATTTGATGCAGAACCGGTTAGAATTGTCTATTTGTCAACTTGTCCAACATTACTTATTTTGTTTTGACCTTTATTAATTAGCATTTTGTTTTTGCCTTGGCACTGGTGACAAGGGTTTAAGAGGGAAACAAGGTTTACATCCAGACACCCCGCGAATGAGATAATTAATAAAAATAACAAGCTGCAAAACCTCTTGGTATTGATGTTCATAAGAAGAATTATAAGGTAATATTGAATTTTCCGCATATTTGTATTACGAATCTAATGTTGTAATAAAATTTGGGTTCTTTTTAGTGCATCGCATACTTGCTTTTATAATTTCTTTCTTGCACTTTCCAGATGAGACTCGAAAATTTAAAAGCTGGAAGGAAAGGCAATCTTGATATATCGGCTGAGGTTTGACAGCCCACACGTTTGTTATATTGAATTACATGCTCTAATGCTCTAACAAAGTATTTAACTTTAATTATGATGATTGTTAACAATTAATTAGGTACTTGAATTCAGGTTTTTCAAGTAGCCCCCTCTTTGCATATGGTTGAGGTTAGAAAAGCAAAGGGAGATACTTTAGAGTTCCACAAGGTACATGAACTATATTTTATTTGTTTGAAAATATAACCATAAAGAAGTTCGTAAAATTGCTATTTGGGTATTAACTATTTTTTTTCCCCTGGTGGTGTTCATATGCAGTTTTATAAAAATCTTTCGACATCACTTAAGAACGTCGTTTGGAAAACCGAAGAGGAGATGCAAGAAATGAAGTAGAGATTTTTTGAAGCGTGATTGTGTTGGAATAATGAGTGCCTTCAGACTTAAGGATCTTTCTTCCCATCATGTTATAATCGCAAACACTCATCTATACTGGTGAGCCCATTATTAGCAATGCATATCATTTTTTCATTTTTTTATTATAATCGGTAGACATCGGAAACTGATGCTGCAGGGATCCAGAATGGGCAGATGTAAAAATTGCACAGGCTAAATATTTGCTTTCACGCCTAGCAGGATTTAAAGAGCTTGTAATTGACAAATTTGATTGCACGCCTTCAATTATTGTTACCGGTGATCTCAATTCAGTCCCCGGAGATCAGGTCAGTAGGGGTGTTACTTCTATTGGAAAAACTGCATTTTTTGTTCGACTGGACCATCATACTTTTGGTTGTACTTTATAAAATTGCACTTTTGGTCCCAATTTAGAAAATTATTTTTACACTTTTGCTTCAGCATCACCTAGATTCCATCCAATTTGGGACTAAAGAATGCAAAAATGCGAAAGTCCTGTGGGGCCATAAGTGCTAAACAACGACTACACTGCAGGACCAAGAAGGGAAAATTATTCTAATAAGTTTGGGACCGGAAGTGTTGATTATTTGAAAAATATTGGGACAAAAAAAGTGCAATTTTATAAAGTGTTGGACCAAAAGTGGAAATATTTGGAAAAAATTGGGACTATAATTACAAATTTATAGGGTACGGGAGGGTCCAGTCTTGTGGGACTATTGAAAATAGTTGTTTTGAACTTCTCTGGTATTTCATTGCAGGAGGTGTACAATGGTCAGGAACATGAAAATTCCTCCGAGGGTATTCGCCGTTTTCAGATTTCGAAAGATAATTTGCCTTCAGCTTTTAGACTAATGCGAGTAAAATAATTGCCAGAATGGGCAAACACATATGCTGTTTCTGTAGTTGATGTAATTCAGGTAAGAGTTTTACTATTGTTTGATCTATATTAATGAAGCTTGTAGTATTATGTTAGGGGTACTTTCCTGTTTTGATATATATATTTTTGTTTTGAACGTACTCAAGTCTTGTTTTGTAGGGGAATGTGAATGTAGCTATCCTATCAAATTACATGGTAGACATTGATTGGCTACTTTCTGGTGGGGTTATTGGCTCTTCTTTTAAGTTTGTAACCTGTGATGTTTGCTATGTTTTTGTGCACTGAATTGGTTTTTTTTTTTTTTTTTTTAATTTAGCATGTCCAATGCTAAGAGTTCCTCATGTTATGGTCATACATGAAGAAGGTCATGGTACCCTTGAGTATATGAAGGTTGGCCAATATTTCATTTTAGAATCTTGATGGTGATGGTTCTTGCATGTGATTTAGTTTCATTTGCTGATTATTCTCAGAGAAGCAAGCCTTCTCACAAGCCTCGATTGCCTATTTCATATGGAACACACCATTCAAAGGCCTTGTTTCTTGTGTATCATTGTGGAGTGCGAGTCATTGTACATACATCAAACTTGATATAAGTTGATTGGAATAACAAAAGCCAAGGTTTGTGGATGCAAGCTTTTCCATGGAAAGATCAGAATAGTACAAGTAGTGGATGTGGATTTGAGACTGACCTGATTGAAGGTACTGCTTTTTGCATTGAGTATAAAATAGTTCTTTTTATATGTTTGAGTACTGAATAATTGTGGAGAGCTTTTTAACACCTATTTTTATGGTAATGAAGTAGCGAATATCTTAGAGATTTCCATTATGACTATATAATTTGTCGCTGAGAATGATTCTAAATGCCTGATTTGCTTTTACTTTGTTAATGGAAACTAATTTCGAAGTCCTTCATATGCATGTGCATGTTACCAAGTATTATGCTTACAGTTTCTGTGCTCTTCTGTTTTCTGTTTTCCTAACTCCTACTCAATTCACTAAGTCTGTGTTTCTGATTTTCTGTAGTCCTATTTTCTTGCTAAGTTACGTTCATATAACGATGTTTAGAGAAATTGATATTAGTCTCAAAAGGGATGTTTAAAAGTATTGAATTAAACTATCTAATTCTCCTTTTAATTTTTTTTTTAATTTGAAAAGTTATTAAGACCCTGTTACTTATGTCCTTATTGTGTATATGTGAAGTCATTCTTATGGGGAGTATGGGTCGATGCTTCATAGATGATTCCACAATCTTATTCCTCCTTTATACCGTGTTCACTATTTGACCAAATCATTAACTTGGTATGATAGTAAATATGGATTATTTTCCTTCATAACTAATTTGTTTACTTGCAGTGGCCAGAATTTAATGTTCACTTACCAGCTATTGGTAGCTTCAATATAAATGCTTCTTTCTTCAAAAAGTTCGGTTACAGCAGTGCAACGGTAACTACTTAAATTCTGTTTTGTCATATTACTCATGCTTTGGTGTGTCATATGATGGTCCAAATAGCATCCACTAATGTGATGATATGTAAAAGTGGTAAATAAGCTGAAATTTATTGATACTTGATGAAGTTTATGCATCAAAAGTCAATTTATTAGTGTATGTTTTGATATAAATTTAAGCTATATGGCATGATTATCTGAACTCTAAGATAAAACTTATAATGCCCAGGTAAGACTCATTGCATTTGTTCCTGGGTATCATTCTGGCACCAATTTAAGGAAATGGGACATATGAAGTTACGAAGTATTCTCGAGGAGTGTATCTTCGAGAAAGAGTTCGAGAAATCTCCTCTTATTTATCAGGTTACCTCTTCTTCTTGTTCTGGAAGCTCATATTTTTTATTAGGATAAACATCCAAACTGTGCAAATAATTTTTGAACTTTGACATGTAAATATTATTTTATATCAACTTGAAATCATAGTTTCTGTTTACTTCATGTTCTATTGTTGCTTTGCTACAGTTTTCTCCATTGGGTTCTTTGGATGAGAAGTGGATAGCTGAGTTAGCTTTTTCAATGTCAGCAGGAACGACAGAAAACAAAAAACCTTTGGGTTTAGGGAAGCCCTTGACTATTTGGCCGACTGTGAAAAATATCAGATGTTCCATAGAGGTAAATGCAAATCATATTGTGTGATAAATCAGTTGAAAACCAATTTGTCTTTATTTCTCTAACAGTTAATTGGTCAAATACTAATTGTCAAAAAAAATTACTTAAACTTCAATACCACGAAAAAGTAATGATATTAGGTATGACTTAACAATATAATGTAGTTCACGTAAGGCTCGTTCAACTCAATTCTGTTAAAAACAAAGAAAATCAAGCTAAACTTTAACAAAATGATCTTCACTAAGAAAACATTTTCACATCTTGGAATATCCAGGTCCTCAAAACATTATTTTTGGAACATCAAGTCCTTCAAAAGAGACACAACTCTTTTCGGCAATCCTCTTTGTGGCCTTTTTTTTCGTTCGGGAGTGGAGGCAATCTATAAGACATTTACAGTGAGTAGCTGCTTTAATATAAGTATTGTTCTTGATCAACTTACTGGTAATGCTGTTTCTTGCAGTTCAATTGTTGATCCTAAAAGACAACTTAGCAGTGGGAATATGAATATTGCTCCATTGCGACTTTCATATCTGCTTGAAGCTCCCTTAACTTTTCCTAACTCATTATTGATTACGTTAATTTCGTCTTCTTCAAGGTACTCTTCTTGGATTCGTCCAGCCTTTACTCTGGTAAATGAGTTTCCTAGGTTATTTTCTTTACTGCAATAACTTCCTTTAGGATAGCATTGTAGGTCTTTCATTGATGGCTGCCCTGTAAGAGAAATACAACAAATAATCGTAAATAAAATAGTCGCATTTCTAACAATTTAAGATTTGGAATGAGTTGGATATTCAGCATGTTAACAAAATTAATTAGGTCGATAAGAAGGATTGTGTTCTAATCTGTTAGGCTTAGTTTAATTTGAAAATGCCCCTTACATGTAAAGAAAGGTACGTGTAGAAACAAACAAAAAAAATTTCCTCTCAAACATCTTAAGATTTTAAATAAATTTAAGTGTGAAATTATGTTTGACAACATATACACAGGTAAAATAACACACTTACCAATGGAAAATCCTTTTGTGCTTCATTTTTGTTCTGCAGGAACTTGCTAAGCATCAAACCTGATAGCTGTAGAAAAGACAAATAGGATTAAAAGAAAAAAGGGAACAAATTTCATTTCATCAAGTAAACAGTCCGTTGACTAAGCAAATGAGTAACATGATATGTCCACCAACTTAAAATGTGATAAACAAAGGTATGAAAAAGTTAGTGACGTGCCTATAGTTGAATTATTACATGATGATATTGTGCTCTGTAATTTGATGCTAATGTCAGTAATGGGCAGCCTCATTCTTCACCTCCTAAATGCACGATTATTTGGGTGGGGATATTATTTCGGGATTATTAAATCAGTACACATCAAACCTAGGTAAAAGGGCTATAAATGTGTTTATTGAGGTGTCCATTGCTTCAGGTTGATATGCGTGAATTTTTGAATGCTCCAAAAGGAAAGCAGTCTTATTCTGTCAACGAAAGGTTTGATGCTGACCTGTCACAGTCCCCATTGGGTGGGAGGACGGTATGTCAGAAAGCTAAAAAAATGTGCGTACATATCTTTGAACGCTACATTGCTATATGAAAGGTTTATATTCATAACTAGAGATGAAATTGAAGAAAGTCTCTGGACAAAGATGACTTCTATAAAGGTAGATTAACGGTACTCTTTAATATGCTCTTTATGTGGAACCAGTTGAACGTTTTGTTACTAGCAAGAAAGTAATTTGTGAACATTCTGCTGTTTCAAATTTCAAGGATCGCTTAGTTCAGCTTCAAGATGCAGAAGAAGGGGCCGACGTCACTTGTGAAGTAACTGAAAGAGAACATGAGCTGGAAGCTCAGCTTGTCGAGGCACGCAAGGAGCATAATTCAAGAGCAGGTATCAGATGGTTGCTTGCTTTGTAACTCCACGTGTTTTCTGTTGACATGGTTTGGTGAAAAGTGGATAATTTTGATGACTTTGGCATGCTCCATTATTATTTTTCTGCATATTTGAAATTATATTAAAAGAAACACGAATAAAGTTGCCAGCAGAGTTTCTCTTCCTCCATTTTGCTAGTGGAGTCCTTTGGATGCAGTTCATTCTTTGGATGTCTGAAAAGACTTCTTAACCATGTAAAACCTTTGCATCTAAGCTGTAGTAGTTGAATAGATAAAACTTTACCATCAATTTACCAACTATTGCATGGTTATGCCCTTAAAAGATGAAAGTACACCTGCCCCAAGCTCTCCAAGTTTTATCTAGTGTGATCAATTAGTTAGTGCTTCTTTTTAAATGTTATATAAAGTGTGAAAGATATCCACCGCAAACTTTACACAATTGCCATCCTTCAACCTCATATTTTTTCCGACTTTATAGGTCTTCATTGAAGTTCTTTTTCATACTGTGCTATTTCTTTCATCTTTTGACAATTCAAGTAAGAATTGTATATTCTGATGCAGGCTTCTATAATGTCTAAACATCTTGCTAAGTCTGATAGGCCAAGGTATTACATTCTTGACTAATCTTTTCCTCCAAACAGTTTATGGATAACTTATATATATATATATATATATAAGCGCGAGAGATGGAGACAAAAGAGAAATTGATCAATGGAAATTTGTGCAGGAGATTGAGTGGCCAACTGAGATGTGACATGGATTCAATATTGTCATCACCATAAGAGGTATTATTGATTGACTACAATTCTTTTGATGTTCTATATCTAAAAAATTACTTTAATATCGAGTTCTCTCCTCATTCCAATTCCAGCTTTAACATGTGAACTGCATTATAAAACTTGCATTGCACTTATGTATTCTTAATTTTTTAGGGGCTGTAAATCACCAAATCCATATTGGCTGTAGCTTTACATGGCACTTGGGTCTAAGCCTCACACAGGTGGTCAAAAGATAATAAACGCTCTCCATTCCATAAACTCGCTCTTCTGTAGTATATCGATTTAACCTTGATCCGAAGGAGTTGGTAGAAGGAAGAACTAGTTGATCCAGTTAAACATGACTACAACCAGTACATCTGCAGATCATTTAATTTCTGTATCATCTTCCGTATCACTACCTCGCCACTCCACCAGTAAAATTGAAAAATTTAGTAGAATACTCTACTATCCCAGATTCCGCTGTTATAGAAACCTCTGTCCCTCCAGTTATGAGTCCGTACAATATTTACCGTAAAAGAGGATCCTTCAGGGGAATTCGTTCCCTTATCTCTTCAAACAGACCTCAAACCCGGGAATATGTACAAACTTCTAAACTTGATAAGTGTGATCTTCCTTATTCCAAGAAGGAACAATATATCACCCTTGCTATTCCGACAGAATTCATCACATCCTGGCAAAGAGAAGGTTATACTCACCTTCATTTTGGTGCAGTTCGTCTAGTACTTTCCTATCAAGGAAGGAAAGGTCTTCCTGTTACTGCTAGACTTGCTCTTTTGGATACTCGTTTCACAAGTTATGAACATGATGTTATCGGAACAGTTACTACTCTCAACAACGGAAGTGCTGTCCTTACATACTTTCCCAACTTTGCCATGTCCCTCAATGATTCCAACCTTCCAACAGCCTTGAAGGTTCAAGTTCAGATCTCTGGTGCTGAACAAGTTGCTTCAGCAATTACAGCCACTCTCCATCACCAATTGGTCTATCGTCTTCAAGATCATGGGTTAGATCTTCAAGGATCCGGATCTCCTGATGCCTTAATGATTCTTGCTGAATCAGGATCCAACACTCCCACAATAGTCCAGATCCCAAGACAAATTCCTCGTCAAGAATTGGAATTACTCATGCCTACAGAGTGGATCACAAACTATGAGTCTCTCCAACAGACTCATGAGCCAATCAGATCTACTACTTATGTGTTGGATAAGGATGAAGATGAAGGCACTAAAGAAATTTTGATAAGGGAGGTTTTGATGCATTCCAAAACTTCATGAATTGGCTAAGTAAGGAGTAACTTAGCTGATGATCCCTTTGGAAGGAATTTTGACTAAGTAAAGAAGACATCAGAAGAGTCAAATTCAAGGTCCAAGACTTCTGATCCTGCTGAAGTAAAGTTATCAGACTGATGAAAATCAGCCGACTCAAATCAGATTTGTTCAAGTTTGAGATCAGCTTAGTTCGTCATCAGACTTGTACGTTCGTCAGCCAAGTGGAAAGGATCATAAAGTCATCCCAACGGTAATAAATGCCCCTTGAGTAATAAATGCTGAAGTACACGGTTATTAAAGACAAATGATTGAAGATTTGCTTCGCATCAGCTGGGTGCATTTAATGCTGCATTTAATGCTGCCTGCAGAATAGTACTGTTCATAGTACGGTCAGACTGCAAAAGAGCCGTTCGCGGAAATTAAGGACCAGTACTCGAGGTTTTTGAAATCTGTCTCTCTTCAACGGACATTTTTCAATCCTCAAGTATAAATAGCTGAGAGAGACGAAGAGATAGAAGTACAACACAACTCTGAGAAGAATTACCGAAGCAAAATCTCTTAAGTCTCAAGAACAGCTCACTCATCAGCTTAGTCATTAGTTGACGAAAGCAGAGTTGAAGAATCAAGTCAAATACATCTTCTGAGTGAATTTGTAAACTGTGAGTGTTGTGAGGAGAGCTTATCCATCTTTGTGAGTGATAAGTCTCTGTAGAATAGGAGTTTCTTTGTGATTTCCTATTGCGAACTTGTGGTCGTTTCATTTGTTGTTCGACGCAAGCAGAGTGTACTGGTTACTTTGTGTTTCTAGTATAACCCAGAATCAGAGTTGATCTGGAAGAGTGGATTAAAGGATATTCAAATCCATATAACCACTATAAAAATTGATTGTGTTTTTACTTTACTGTTCTTTGCATATTTTAAGGTTGCATAAAAACACTTTACTTGTAAGTTTGAAAAAGATTTTAAAAGTTGTTTTAAAATTGGGGATAACATTTTCAAACTGATCAGACTACTTGTGAAAAACACTTTATTAATCCGTTGCAAGCACTCTAAGTTTCAAAACTGATTTTAATTAAATCAGCTAAGTAAATATCAGTTAAGTGGTCTACAAAGCTGTTTAAAGATTTGTTCGCAAACAGCAGAGTATATTACTGTTCTGGAATCAGCTTAGTCTGTTTATTTTCAGAAAAGTTTAAAGTAATTTTTAGAGGGAAAAGTTTTAGAGGTCTATTCACCCCCCCTCTAGACCTCATCTGACCACTTGGGACCAACAAGTGGTATCAGAGCAGGTGGTTCATTAGAATCAGCTGCCTGATCAACGAGCTTGATCCGAGTGTTTTTCAAAGGTTGTTAAAATATTTCTAAATAGCATTTTTTTTGAAATTTAAAACTTTTTGAAAAAATGGATTGTATCAGTCATGTTCCCCACATTGCTGGTATGTCTTTTGAGGATTGGAAAATTAGAATGGAAATTTTCCTTGCTGCCTACAATGACAACATGTAATATGTATCATTAAAGGTCCATTCAGATTCACAAAGACCATAAAAATCAATGAGGTTGACACGGTTGTGGAAAAAGACCTTCATGAGATGACTTCTGAAGAAATAAAGCTTTACAATCTAGACAAAGTTGGGAGATTCATTATGACTAAAGCCCTGGATAATGATCGGTTTGACAAAGTCAAACATTGCAAGACTGCAAAGGAGATGTGGGACAAAGTCAGAGACATGAGCGAAGGCAATGATGCAATAAAGGAGCATCAGCTCACTGTTGCTTTGGAGAAACTTGACAACTTCAAGATGAAGTCTGGAGAAACCATTGATCAGATGGATACCAGATTCACCAGAACACTCAACGAAGTCTTAAAGCTGGGAAAGACCTTCACTGACAAAGAAATCACTGTCAGAGTACTAAAGGCTCTACCCCCAAAGTTCAACATGAAAGTGACAGCAATGGAAGAATCAAGGGATTTGGGAAAGATTTTTCTTACTGAGCTGTTTTCTGTACTCAAGGCATTCGAGTATAAACTGCCTAGAATGGGAATTGAAGAAACCTCAACTTCAGGACCCACAGCTGCACTTGTTGCTGCTGAAAACACCAGAAGACCAGCACAGAAAAGCAAAGATGTGGACTCATCTGATGAAGCCACTCTACTCAACAAAAAGGAGTACACTGCTGGAGATGTTGCACTGTTGATGAACAATTTCAAGAAGTTCTACAAAAGAAAAATGAAGAACAAATACAACAATACTTCTACTTCTAAACCTAACTTTTCTTCTCAAGATAAAGATGATTATAAAGCAAAACTAATGTGTTACAACTGCAGGAAATTGGGACACTTCATCAAAGACTGCCCATATCCAAAAGCAGAGAAGTACACTGAAGAAGAGAAGAAAATGAGAAAAGAAAGAAAGCATCAGAGAGGCAAGGCTATGATGGCGGAAGCAGAAAAGCTGACTGCTGTCTACTCATCTGATTCAGATTCAGACACGTCTGATGAAGAATCGTCTGATGAAGAAAAACCTGCTCTCCTGTGCCTGATGGCAAAGGAATCTGATGACTCTGAGGATGAGGTAACTCCTCTTAACAATGAATTATTTAATTCATTTGAACAAATGATGCTTAACAATACTGGTATTGCTGAAGCATACAAAAAGCTTAAGGAAGAGATGATATTGCTAAAAGAGCAAAATAATTCACTGAAACTTTTAGCTGAAAAGCCAAAGGAATCAGCTGAATATAAACAACTTGATCAAGAACATGAGTCTCTGAAAGCTAAGTGTGAAGTTTATAAAGGAAAAATCATGGAACTTGAAAAGATTATTGAGTCTCATGAAAAATCATCTGTTGCATCCACGCATACATCTAGTAAACAGAAGATGCCTTTAAAACAGGATAAGCAAGAACTGAACCATACTGAAAAATTCATTTCAGCTGACAACAGTAAGGTCATTCTGTATGTTCAAACTGCTAGACCTACTTCACCTGAGAATGTGTTAAAGGAGAAGAAATCTTCTAAGGCTAAAAAGAGCAAAGAGCCTAGTGTAGGAAAACAGACTAGTAAGACCAAACAGCAGAGTCCTAAGAAGTCTGCTGATAAAGCTAAAGTCAATCAGACTAGTGGTAAAACTAAGTCGTCTGTAAATGAGCAAGCTACTAGTAAACCAAAGAAGCATAAGAACAAGAAAAATCAAAATGCTTGGTATGGAAATGAGTCTTATTATGTGCAACCTGCTGCATACCCTCCTATGTATCATGCACCTCAATTTCCTAGTTACTATGCACCTTATCCTGCTCATCCAATGTATGCATATCCTGCATATCATGCACCTTACCCTGCTTATGAATATTATTCTTATCATACTAATCATCAACATGACTTATCTGATACTTATGATAAAAATGAAACTGTTCATGCTCCTGCTAAAACTCAGAAGCCTAAGAAGCCTAAGACATCAACATCTTGGGTTGTCAAAGGTGGAACTAATCCTTCAGGACCCTCTCAATAAGGGTACCTAAAACAATTTCACTTTTGTTTTGTAGGTTAGGATTAGGATTAGGAGTAAAGTAGAGAAGATTTAGTACTTGGACAGTGGATGTTCAAGACACATGTGTGGAAACATAAACAGATTAATCAAGAATGATCTGGTTGAAGGGATTCCAAAAGCAGTCATGAGCAAAGACAAGCTCTGTTATGCATGTCAGAAGGGTAAACAAATCAAGTCATCTTTCAAAAGCAAGAAGCATCAATCTTCTGAAAGAATATTGGAGCTGCTACATATGGACTTATTTGGACCCATTGATCCAGTTAGCAATGGTGGAAAGAAATACTGCCTAGCTGTTGTGGATGACTATTCAAGATATACTTGGGTGATTTTCATTAAGAAGAAAAGTGAAACCAAGGAACATCTTACCAATCTGATGGAACTGATCCAGAATGAGAAGAACATCAAAATATTGAAGATCAGATCAGATAGAGGGACAGAGTTTACAAACTCTACTGTTGAAGAGTATTGTAATATCAAAGGAATACATCATGAGTATTCAGCTGCTAGAACCCCTCAACAGAATTGTGTTGCTGAAAGGAGAAACAGAACACTAAAGGAAGCTGTCAGAACCATGATAGCTGAAGCTAAACTGCCTCAAAGATTTTGGGCAGAAGCAACAAATACAGCCTGCTTTACCCAGAACAGATGTATGATCAACAAAAATCAGAACAAGACTCCATATGAAGTTTGGAACAACAGAAAACCAAACATTCATTACTTTAAGATATTTGGTTGTAAATGTTTTGTATTGAATAATGGAAAAAATACCTTACTGCATTTGCAGAAAAGGCTGATGAAGCTGTTTTTGTAGGATACTCAACTATTAGTAAAGCTTATAGAGTTTTCAACAAAAGAACATTACTAATAGAAGAATCTATCCATGTAGTATTTGATGAGCCAAGTCAATCTTCTGAAAAGAATCAAAATGTTAATCAAGATCCGTCTACTGATTTACAGAAGTTGGATATTGGAAGAAATGAAGAATATGTTCCCATCATACTACCTAATCTAAGTTCAGCTGCTAACTCAAGTGCTGTTCAAAATCACAGTGCTGATTGTCTAACAGACGAGTTGCAAACAGCTGACAGACCAGAGACTGTTCAACAGACTACTAATGTTCAACAGACTACTACTGAAACTCCAACAGTAGTGTTGCAAGATCATAACAGAGGACAACATTCAGATTTGCAACCTGATCTCAGATGGCTCAAGAATCACCCACCAGAGTTAGTGATTGGTGATCCTTTAGATAGATTGAAAACCAGAAGAGCTGCTGCACAAGATGCTATGTTTGTCACCTTTCTATCTCAAATAGAGCCTAAGCAAATTGAAGAAGCTCTAAATGATTCCTTCTGGATTGAAGCTATGCAAGAAGAGTTGAATCAATTTGAAAGGAATGAAGTCTGGTACTTAGTTCCTAGACCAAGTCATCAAAGAGTAATTGGCACTAAGTGGGTATTCAGAAATAAGATGAATGAAGATGGTATTGTTACTAGAAACAAAGCAAGACTAGTGGCCAAGGGTTATTGTCAAGAAGAAGGAATTGACTTTGATGAAACTTTTGCACCAGTAGCAAGACTTGAAGCAATCAGACTGTTTCTAGCCTATGCTGCTTACAAGAACTTCACTGTCTATCAGATGGATGTGAAATCTGCTTTTCTCAATGGAGAACTGCAAGAAGAAGTATATGTTGAACAACCTCCAGGATTTGAAGTCTATCAAGAAGAGGAAAAGGTATATCGTTTGAAGAAAGCCCTCTATGGACTGAAACAGGCTCCAAGAGCATGGTATGATACCCTATCTGATTTTCTTTTAATTAAAGGATTTCGTAAAGGTAAGGTAGATAAAACCTTGTTTATAATTGAATGTGAAAATCATATATTACTTGTGCAAATATATGTGGACGATATTATTTTTGGTTCAACTAACCAACAGATGTGTGATAAGTTCTCCAAGCTGATGCAGAATAAGTTTGAAATGAGCATGATGGGTGAACTTAATTATTTTCTTGGATTGCAAGTTAGACAGTTGCCTGATGGTATATTCATCAGCCAAGCAAAATACACAAGAGATCTGTTCAAGAAGTTTGGTATGGAAACTAGCTCAACTGCTACAATTCCTATGTCTACAAGTCTTCGCTTGGATAAAGATGAAGATGGCAAATCAGTGGACATAACCAAATATAGAGGCATTATTGGGTCATTGTTGTATCTAACAGCAAGCAGACCTGATATAATGTACTCTGTTGGAGTCTGTGCAAGATTTCAATCAAACCCCAAGGAATCTCATCTCTTAGCTGCCAAGAGGATATTGAAGTACATTAAAGGCACTCAGGATTTGGGATTGTGGTATCCTAGAGAGTCTGGATTTGAGCTTATTGGATATTCAGATTCTGACCTTGCTGGCTGCAAGATTGATAGAAAAAGCACAACAGGTGCCTGTCAATTCTTAGGTAGTCGTCTGATCTCATTGATGAGTAAGAAACAGACTTCAGTTTCTATATCTACTGCTGAAGCTGAATACATAGCTGCTGGAGCATGTTGTGCACAGATACTTTGGTTGAAGCATCAACTGGAAGATTACAACATAAAGATCAGTGGAATTCCAATCTACTGTGATAATACAAGTGCAATCTCTCTTACTCAGAACACTACAAGTCATTCAAGAACTAAACATATTGAGATCAAGCATCACTTCATTAGAGATCATGTTGAAAAAGGCAATGTTATGATTGAGTATGTTCATACAGACAATCAGATTGCTGATATTTTCACTAAAACTTTAAGTGAAGTAAGGTTTTCAACCTTAAGAGCTGAACTAGGACTACTTAATTTGGATGCATAAGCTGAGGGGGAACGTATCAGAAGACTAAAAGTTCAACAGCTTAATCATCTATTATTCATCTTCAAGAATTAACCTTCAACAGACTAGTTAACTTATGAACTCTTAAAGTCAGGGGGAACGTCTAAGACTAGCGGTACTTCTGAATTAAAGAGGAAATTTGTTAATAACAGTTAGTTGAAGTTATGTTTTCATCAGAAGACTCAACTATCGAAGAACAAAGTTATATTATCTGGCTGGATTGACAAACAGCTGAGGAAGGTTATCAGCTATTGGCTTTCACTGATAACATCGTTGTCATCAGGACAGTGGTCCATCAGATAAGTATTTATTTTACTCATCTGATTACTTATATAAAAGCGGAACTATATAAATCATTTTATTCAAAAATACGCTTTTACAAGTAACTGAAGGGCGGTACATATTCCCGCTCCTCACTAAAATATCTTTTGAATTTGAAAGGTCGTAACTGACGCCACACGATCAGCACTGACAGGAAAACGGATCTAACGGTTGGCGGATGTCACGGAAACCGACATACCCTAACTCTATAAATCCCAATCTGATCAGCCGTGTAGTTCTTTACGCACCCATAACATTCAAAAGCACTTGTGATTAAACTGCAAATTCTCTGCAAAAATTCTTCCTATTTTCTCTAACATTCAACAGATCGAAATGGCTGCTGAAGGTATGTTCTTAGTCTATGAATCCTACTATCAATCTAGTACGGATTTGATGAAGGAGCTGTTGGAGAAATTTAAATCGGCTCAGTTGGTGAATTTCATGGAATATAACGAAGGCATAATCTGGACCGACCAGGTTATGGAATATTACAAGACGGCAAAGGCTGACTTCAACAAAAGAGAAATCAAGGCTACAGTGGGTGGAAAATCTGTTGTCATCACTCCAGAAGTTTTTCATGAACAGTTTGGTCTCTCCAAGTCTGGAAGACACGGTGTTATTGCGCTGACTGAAGCAAAGCACCAACAGTTTTGGGCGATATGTGCCAAGGAAGGAGAAATGTTGACTGACAACATTAGAAAGAAACAGCTAAAGGACGAATATCAGAGGATGGCTGATATGGTCTCTAAGCTGATAGAGAACTGCACCTTTTCACTAGATGCTGTTACCATGAAGAGATTCAGCATCATGGCTGCCATATACTATGGGATGGAAGTCAACTGGTCCCTTATAATATGGTCCATCTTCGCTGATTTCTTGGAAGTGAAGAAAGGAAAAGGCCCCTCCACCAACCATAGGATCACACTCAGTTACCTTCTGTCAAAACTGGGATGTGTTATGACCAATGGAAAGGAGATTCATAAATCAAAGGAAACGTCCAAGTATTTGCCTGTGTTGAAAAGGAAGGCTGATGAGCCTGAAGAAGCTGAAGAAGAGGAGCCAAATGAGGTTCCTGCCAAACGGCAAAGGAAATTAGTTAAAACAGCTGACTTAGCTGTTGAGACTAAGAAGAGAAAGGCTGCTGTTGAGCCTAAAAAGACAGAAAACAAACAGATGGAGAAAGTGACTCCTGCTGATGAAGCCACTAAAGCCATCAAATCAGTAGTGGCTGATGTAAGGACTGGATCCCCTGCATCGCCATCAAGAACTCCATCAGCAGAGAGGCCTGCTGAAAATGTTTCTAAGAGGACAAGGAGTCAGCAGAAGGATACTGCTACTTCAAGAATTGTTCAAGGCTTAACTAAGAAAACTGCTAGAAAGCAGATGACCTTTATAGAGGAACCCACAGAGTTGGAAAATATAGCAAGGGAAGACCCTGCAAATGCTGAAAAGGCTGCTGAAATTGTTGAGCCTGCCAAGGCTGTTGAGACTGCTGCAACAGCTGAGACTGCTGCACTTGACAAAGCTGATGAGCAACAGCCAAGTCAAGCCCCTCAACCAGCTGAGACATCCAAGTCTCAAGAAGATCCAGACGTCCAAATCATCCACCCTATTGCTGCTCAACCCATCTCATCTGCTGGACCAGCCCTTGCTGACAAAGGAAAAAGAAAAATCGTGCTAAGGAAAAAGAAAAATCGTGCTAAGGAAAAAGAAAATTTCCAAGGCTGATAAGAAGGCTAGGGAGGAAGCTGAGCAAAGGAAGCAGGATGAGTTAGAAGAAAAGAAGGCAATTGAGCTGAGCAAAGCTCAAGAAGCAAAGGATGAAGCTAGACGAAAAATGTCGGAGGCAGAGAGAAAAGCTGCTGAAGACGCAGAAATGGCTATGGTATTGGAGATAAGCAAAACTGATGCTTATGGTCCAATTCATGGAGGAGGTATTAAAATTGGAGATGAAAAAGATGAAGATAAAGAGAAAAAGGTCAAGTTGCCTGCTCCTAAGTTCAAGTCAAAGGATAAATATGAAGTTAGAAGAGCCTTTAAGATAGTATCTGCTGATAAAGAGCTCTTCAAGAAATTTGAGAAGTCCTTAGCATACTATGATCAGAAGCTCATGCTGAAGACCTTGTTCAAACAGGAGAAACCAAGATACATTAGTTGGAGAGACAACATGTTGAACAAGTCTATAGCAGAACTTCAAGGTCTGAAGGAGTTAGTTGATGAAGAACAATGGGTTCTGAATTGGCTAAAAACAAACTCTATTCAAAAAGCTCTTGATCCAAGTCATGTCAGAGATGTAATGCATAACTATGCAAGAGACTTTGCTCTGGCAGAAGCCAAAAAGATCAGAAGCACCTTGCCTGATAAGAAAAGAAAATCTGAAAACGCTGAAGAAAGGGCACTCAACTTTGCTGTTATGGCTGCCTTGAAGAAATGGGCAAAGAAGTCAAGGTATCAGCAAGGAACCTCAAGTGATTTACCCCTTCTGCCAAGTATTCAGCAGATAGTTTTTGGCAAGGAAGTACAAGAGTATTATGAAGTGCCACCAGGTAACAATGCATTTGTCAACCCCTGGATCATTGTGAGGCAAATAAGACAAACTACATGCTTCAATGATGATGGCACCATCACAAATCTGGTATATGATGATGTCACTGATGAACACAAGAAGACTGATAAGCCTTTTGCAATTGAGTGGGATGCTAAGGCTTCTGACGATCATCAGAAGACAAAATTGCAAGATGTACCTGTTCATCAGGAGACTGAAGAGAAAGAAGCTGCTGCTTCTGCTTCATCAGGTGATGAACACTCATCACTGATGGAAGCCTTTCCAGTTACTTATTGAAAATCAAATGAAAGAGATGGAAGAGAGGAACGGTCTGCAGTTACAGAAAATGAAGAACGAATTGGTTGAATCAAATACTCAACAGATGGAAAGAATGCACCTTCTAACTGCTAGCACTATCAAGATGGCCATTGATAGTTTACCTATTCCTCAGGACAACTCGTTGCAGTTAGTGCACATCCTCAGAGAGTTGAGCAAGAATGTTGAAGATGTGAAGGGTGATGTGAATCACCTTCATACTGCCTTGCAAAGGGCTGAGCACAAGATAGCTGATCTGACTGCAACCTTCATCAAGGTCAGTGATGAAGAGAAGGCAATAAATGTTGGTTTGTTGCAAGAGTTGAACAAAGCTGGAGATGTCATCCATGAAGAGCTTTCAACAATGCAAATCAACATTGACTGCTGCAATGACAAGACTGACGCCATCAGCACTGATATTCATCATCTTACAGCAAGTCATGATGTTGTAAATCAAAATCTCAAGGCTTTGTGCGCTACTATGAAAGTTCCAACAGTTGCACTCAACCCTACTGCTAAACCTGATGAAGTCATCAGAGCTGATGATGACAAAAAGGGGGAAGATAACAGGGATGATTCAACTAAGGAAATTCCTGCTGCTGATGAAGCCAAGAAGACTGAGGAGCCTACTGAAACTACAACCAAGACTGTTGAAGAAAAACTTGGAAAGGTAGATGAAAAAGAAAAGATTGAAGAAGAACCTACCAAGTACAAGAACACTGAATCAGCCAGGAAAGCAATGGAGCTAATCAAAGAACAGCAACTTAAAGAGAAGATGGAAGCTGCTAAAGCAAACATGGTCCTGGATGAGGAAGATAATGAAGAAGAAGATGATGAAGAATCATCGTATGAATATGAAGAAGTGCTTGAAGGATCTGATGAAGAAGCTGATAGTTAGGACTTAAATTGTAATATTCTGTAATCAGTTTACTTTATCCATTCTTCAGAAATCTCATCTGATAAAACTTGTAATCTGTAACTCTTTCAAATATCTATAAAATTGCAAGTTTTAAATCCAACAGACTATTTCTAACTCAGAAATTTTTGAGGATTACATTCTTTAGTTTAGGTATTCAACAGGTACTCAACTGAAGTTTTGTCATCATCAAAAAGGGGGAAATTGTTGGATAAGGATGAAGATGAAGGCACTAAAGAAATTTTGATAAGGGAGGTTTTGATGCATTCCAAAACTTCATGAATTGGCTAAGTAAGGAGTAACTTAGCTGATGATCCCTTTGGAAGGAATTTTGACTAAGTAAAGAAGACATCAGAAGAGTCAAATTCAAGGTCCAAGACTTCTGATCCTGCTGAGGTAAAGTTATCAGACTGATGAAAATCAGTCGACTCAAATCAGATTTGTTCAAGTTTGAGATCAGCTTAGTTCGTCATCAGACTTGTACTTTCGTCAGCCAAGTGGAAAGGATCATAAAGTCATCCCAACGGTAATAAATGCCCCTTGAGTAATAAATGCTGAAGTACAAGGTTATTAAAGACAAATGATTGAAGATTTGCTTCGCATCAGCTGGGTGCATTTAATGCTGCATTTAATGCTGCCTGCAGAATAGTACTGTTCATAGTACGGTCAGACTGCAAAAGAGCCGTTCGCGGAAATTAAGGACCAGTACTCGAGGTTTTTGAAATCTGTCTCTCTTCAACGGACATTTTTCAATCCTCAAGTATAAATAGCTGAGAGAGACGAAGAGATAGAAGTACAACACAACTCTGAGAAGAATTACCGAAGCAAAATCTCTTAAGTCTCAAGAACAGCTCACTCATCAGCTTAGTCATTAGTTGACGAAAGCAGAGTTGAAGAATCAAGTCAAATACATCTTCTGAGTGAATTTGTAAACTGTGAGTGTTGTGAGGAGAGCTTATCCATCTTTGTGAGTGATAAGTCTCTGTAGAATAGGAGTTTCTTTGTGATTTCCTATTGCGAACTTGTGGTCGTTTCATTTGTTGTTCGACGCAAGCAGAGTGTACTGGTTACTTTGTGTTTCTAGTATAACCCAGAATCAGAGTTGATCTGGAAGAGTGGATTAAAGGATATTCAAATCCATATAACCACTATAAAAATTGATTGTGTTTTTACTTTACTGTTCTTTGCATATTTTAAGGTTGCATAAAAACACTTTACTTGTAAGTTTGAAAAAGATTTTAAAAGTTGTTTTAAAATTGGGGATAACATTTTCAAACTGATCAGACTACTTGTGAAAAACACTTTATTAATCCGCTGCAAGCACTCTAAGTTTCAAAACTGATTTTAATTAAATCAGCTAAGTAAATATCAGTTAAGTGGTCTACAAAGCTGTTTAAAGATTTGTTCGCAAACAGCAGAGTATATTACTGTTCTGGAATCAGCTTAGTCTGTTTATTTTCAGAAAAGTTTAAAGTAATTTTTAGAGGGAAAAGTTTTAGAGGTCTATTCACCCCCCCTCTAGACCTCATCTGACCACTTGGGACCAACATTATGAGTTCCAGAAAATGACCGATGGCAAAACTAAAACAATTTTCAAGTTAAATGATGAAGAACCTACTTCATCCAGGCCTCTTTTCAGGCAAATGATGATCCAACCAGTACAAGATAACAGATCTACAATCGGATTTCATGGGAAAAGGATAGAAATCCCTATCTCATTATTTAAACCTGATGGATCCCATATCTTTACTGACAAAATTGATGGTCACTTCATTTGGGATGTTGATCCTTCCATGTGTGATCCAGGATGCTCTTGTGACGAAGCATCTGACTCTGAAGACGATGATGATAGTGAAGCCAGCCGACGGAGAAGAAGAAGAAAGGCAAGAAAACAACGCCTTTCCTGTAAAAGCAACAGATCTGAAGATCCAGATCTAGATCCCCCAACTAGTGCTCAACCTCTTCCTCTTTACAATAAAGCCTTGGAATTTCTCAAGAAAGAACAACAGAAATCATGTAGACAATCTCTACCACCAGTTGTTCCAACATCACACATAATCCAACCTTGTATGATGTTTCATCAAGATTATGAAACTGAATTTCCCCCTTTGGAAAGAAATACAACCGGATCTATTTCTACAAGGCCTTATATTAACCCAACCACAGTAAACCATACCGGAAGAACTGAAGAACTAACTCAGGGAGAAGAAGTTCTGAATTGGCAAACTTCCAATCTAAGAGCACAAAACAAAACCTTAGTCCAGATTGACTCCAAAGTAGATAAGGTTTTATCCCAAGTCCAAGCCAGCTCTCAAAAAGTTGATTCTATGGCTTTAGAGCTTGAAGGGATCTACAATAGACTTGTCAAAAGAATCGATCTTCTTGACAGAGAACTCAGGTAATTACTTTCGGCCCATATTATGGGTCCTGAATTTGATCAGAAGGAAGCTGAAATCCGAAAGTTAAAAAAGGATCTTCATATTATGGAAGAAGATAGAAAAAGGAGATTTATTCCTAATCTTCCTTTCCTCAGAACTCCCCAATCTTCATCCTTATTTGAACTCCCTCGTTCTACTCCAAACTACTCCAGACAATTTTCCATGGCCTCTGATATACCTTTCGAACTTCCTCCTCCACCACCAAGAAAAAAATCTGTCCTTAAGGAAGAAAAGTTGAAGGCGAAAGTGGATGATGTCAATAAATCTCTCATGATTCGAAAATACCCTGAAATAAGAACTGATGATCAGATATCTGAGATTTCATCTGAGAGTTCATCTGAGAAATCCTTCAGCACTATAGAATCTTCTAGCCAAACTTCTGAAGAAGAAAATAACTTGGCAGACATCTCTAAGATTCTTATGGCTGATACTTCCACCCCTCATACACCTCCTTATGAATCTGAATAAGAAACCATAGACGATTCTCATACCGCAAGACCTACTGAGCCCTCATCTACAAAGCCAACAAATGGCCCATGGTTTACCTTTGAAGACATCCCCGTAGACAAACGAAGAGAAAGATTACAATCTTTTGCAGCATGGATTGATCTTCAAAAAACTAAGGAACAGAATCTCTCTGTAATCCTTCGAGAGTTTGCTTCAAGATTCACAGGAACTCTAAGAGAATGGTTCTTATCATTGGGAGAATACAGGCAGATTCAATTCATCCAAGCCGATGTTCCTCAAGCACTTGGCGTTATACATCAAGAGTTTTTGGGTGATAGCTCCATATATGATAAATTGGCCCAGCAAAACTATTTTGCAATGAAATGTTGCTCTTTACAGAGAAAAGATCTAGATCTCCATTTCAAAAGAATGTCAGAGCTTTATTATATATTGAATGGAAGCAATGATCCAAATCTCAAACATGTTTATGTGGCCTCTCTTCCCAAAGAAATCCATCTCGAATTGAATAGATTCATCACTGCCGCTGGAAAAGAAATCAATATTCTTTCCCTCGGAGAAATTCACCAAATGGCGATTGCTACAATAGAGAAGCTTTGTGAACAACAAACAATGTTCAAATCCATGATTGAAAATAAAGCTTCTTTGAAGATAGCTTGCCAGAAATCTCATTTGGAAATAAAATGTCACTCCAAAGAGAATTGCAAGTGCCATACTAAAAAGAAGAAGTCCACAGAAAGGAATGATAAATCTAAAAGAAAAGGAAACTTAAGGTTTTTCAAAAGAAAGTCATTCAAAAACAAAAGGACAGATCGATGTTATATATGTGGAAACAGAGGACACTTTGCAAAAAATTGTCCTCAAAACCGAGCCAAGTCTGCCAGAATGATTACTCATATTCTGGAAAACACGGATGCCACTCTTGATGACACAGATGTAGAGTCATTATTCTCTAAACAAGATGAACATACTGAAGATAGCATTTTTGCTCTTGAAGAAATAGAAGATAAACCAATTTCATCAGAATCAGAACAAGAAGAGGAATACATTCCCATCCTACAATCTGTGACAATCAGTCAAGAAGTCATTCCTTCACCTCATATAAATATCCATGTCCTCCCTGCTAAGTATGAACGACCAATCAAAGTGATTGGATTCATGGATACTGGAGCCACTAAATCCATGATGAACACAGACATTCTTCCCAAAGAAGCATGGACTACTCATCATGAATATTTCCAAGCAGCTGATGGACAAAAGTTCAAAACTTCGCTCATTACTAAACATCCTGTTGGAATACAATTCTTCCCAGATTGCATTATATGGATGAAGGTAATTGGGAGTAAGTTACATGGAAAAGATCTTCTAATAGGTTTTGATCTTTATCATAAGGCTCAAAAACTTATGATACTTCCCAATGGGTTAAGGTATAATAGGCAGTTTCAACCCTATACTACAATCCAGAAGATCTACGCTCTCTCCAATGCCCCTAAGGAGTTTCACAACATAACAGCAAATTACAAGATTGCTGTGCAGAGTCTCATGCTGAGTTTCATAATCCTAATCCATTATGGGAAAATCCAGAGTTCTCTATCCAGTTGCCATTTAAAATGAATGAAGATATAAATCCCAAGAAGGCTACCCATCCAGGAATGACTCCTGATGATCTAGTCTTAGCAAAGAAAGAATGTCAACAACTCTTGGAACTCGGGCTGATCGAACCAACAAAGTCAAACTGGGCTTGTCAGGCATTCTATGTCAATAAGCGATCTGAACAGGTTATAGGAAAGAAAAGGCTTGTCATTGATTATAAGCCTTTGAACCATTTCTTATCTGATGATAAATTCCCTTTACCACGGACCCAGATGCTATTTTCACAACTAACCCAAGCCCACATCTTTTCTAAGTTCGATTTAAAAGCAGGTTTTTGGCAATTAGGCATTGATCCAAAAGATAGATATAAAACAGCCTTTTGCATACCCACGACCCAATACCAATGGAATGTCATGCCTTTTGGGCTTAAGGTCGCCCCATCACTGTTCCAAAAAGCTATGACCAAAATCTTTGAACCCATTCTATACAGTGCTTTGGTCTACATTGATGATATCTTACTGTTCTCAGAAGATAAAAAGGCCCATGAAACACTCTTAGAACAGTTCCTTTAAATAGTCCAAAATTATGGCATCATGCTATCTGAAAAGAAAGGCTTTATTGGACAAACAGAAATCGAATTTCTTGGGATGAGTTTCACGGAAGGAAAGTACCAGCCAGGCCCACATATTGCACAGGAACTACTCAAGTTTCCCGACGAAAACTTAACCACTAAGGAAATTCAACAGTTCCTTGGTATAGTTAATTATCTGAAGGATTTTATCCCGCATAGTTCCAAATATACATGTCAGATTTCCAGAATGCTCAGAAAAGGAGCTCCTTCTTGGGGAAACAGTCAAACAACAGCTGTAAAGCAACTAAAACAACTTTGTCAAAAGCCACCTCCTTTAAAGATTCCTGATAAAGGAAAACGCATTCTACAGACAGATGCTAGTGACGAGTTTTGGGGGGCCATTCTGATTGAAGAAATTAATGGGAAAAAGCATTACTGTGGACATGCCAGTGGACAGTTCAAAGAATCTGAAAAACATTATCATACTGTCTACAAAGAGATCTTGGCCGTGAAATATGGAATCAAAAAATTTGAATTCCATCTGATAGGACACAACTTCACTGTTCAAATGGACAACTCATCTTTTTCAAAGATATTTGAGTTAAAAAATAAGGGCCTTCCAGAGCCCCAATTATTGAGGTTAAAAGATTGGTTTGCCAAATATCAGTTTGAAGTCCAGCATATAAAAGGAGATAAGAATCTCATTCCAGATTTGTTATCTAGACCCAAACAAGTTCATCTCATCTCCTTCACAAAACCAATTCCCTTAATTCTCATGGCATCCTCCTCACGAACTAAACAGTCAGAATTACCAGAATTCCCACCAACTGATCAGCCTCTCGATACTCCTGGAAAACTTAAGAGTTTTGCAAAAAACAATCTCTTCTACTTTCAGGCCAAGTTCCTTTTACTCATGAATATTCCTCTAGAGCAAGGAAAGTTTTACCCTGATCATCCTTTCCTTCCCATCTTTACTTTTCATGAAGAAATAAACCTCCCAGATGAAGGTTACTGGTATTTCTGGTGCTTAGGTATGATCAGTTTCTTTGCCATTGAAGTAAGACCTAAGTTTCTACTCAAAGCCATTCGCAAGAGAAAATTGGAGCCAAATATTACTAAATTCCTGTATGGTCATTGGTCTAGAAAAGAATGAATTAATGTCTTAAATGACACCATAAGAAACTCTCATATGGATGATCCATACACCGTCATTATATTAAAAAGACCATATTTGAATTCATGGTATCAGATAATTCCCCATCCCTATGGGTTCGTCTTGACTACTACTGATGGAGGTATAAGACAATTTCCTGAAGAACTGAAAAGAATCTTCAGACATCTATGTCGACTGAACAAAGTTCCTGATACTCTTATTGAAGAAGTAGAGTGTACTTCTCCTCTGATGGTACCACCCTATCCTATTATAGGACCTCGTTACTCTCTTAGTCCCACAAAAATTGCATCCATACAAGAACAGCAAGAAGATGATCGGATGAAGAAAAATCTAGAGATTTTTCAAGATGCCCAAGACCCGTGGGATTATGGATCCATTGAACTTGAGATATTATATGAAAATTTCAATCCAAATCCAGATCTTCCCAGATCCAGCCTAAGTGATCCAATGGTCAGCGATGATTTTGATCCAATGGTTATGCATACCAGTGATGGTGACATCTTTCAAGATTCCCCTGATAATGAAGTGTGACTCATCAAAAAAAAGTCACTTTAATAAAGTTATGGTCCAGAGTCTGCTTTCTTTGCTTTTGTGTGTTTACTTTTTATTGTCGTCTGTATTATTGTTAAAGCAGATTCCACTTGATTGGTGGACTTGTAATATTATTATGTTATTTTGTATTAGGTTTGGAGTCCGCCCTATATATATAGAGGTAGTTGTATCATATGTACTCATTCAGTTTTCGTTCAATAAACCTACTATTGTGTTTAATCATTATGTCTAGCTAAACATCTTTCTTCTAGTTCTTCAGAAACCTCTCTGAGGTTCTTGGTTAATATGCTCTTATCTTATCATTAAGTATGCTCTGTACTTGCCTCTTTGAGGATCCTGTACATCAGAAATTTGTTAAGAATTATGGAATGTTCCGTGAGTGTGCTACGGTCCCTGTACTTCTTTGTAATGAATCAATTTGAAGAATGTATGTTCTATCTAAATATTAATCTTATATGATAAAAGGCCTGTAAGACCTGCCAAGGTCAGGAGGACCGCTAGGGCAATTGGCATATCTTCATATAAGGTTGTGTATTTAGAACATATGCTTCTTTGAGATGATTTGTTATCAAAGGAGTTGCAGGGCTCCCGACTTCTCTTGGTAGTACATCTGCAGATCATTTAATTTCAGGGTATTTTCGAATCATGAGAGATTTATTGACATCACCCACTTTCGCCTTCAACTTTTCTTCCTTAAGGACATATTTTTTTCTTGGTGGTGGAGGAGGAAGTTCGAAAGGTATATCAGAGGCCATGGAAAATTGTCTGGAGTAGTTTGGAGTAGAACGAGGGAGTTCAAATAAGGATGAAGATTGGGGAGTTCTGAGGAAAGGAAGATTAGGAATAAATCTCCTTTTTCTATCTTCTTCCATAATATGAAGATCCTTTTTTAACTTTCGGATTTCAGCTTCCTTCTGATCAAATTCAGGACCCATAATATGGGCCGAAAGTAATTGCCTGAGTTCTCTGTCAAGAAGATCGATTCTTTTGACAAGTCTGTTGTAGATCCCTTCAAGCTCTAAAGCCATAGAATCAACTTTTTGAGAGCTGGCTTGGACTTGGGATAAAACCTTATCTACTTTGGAGTCAATCTGGACTAAGGTTTTGTTTTGTGCTCTTAGATTGGAAGTTTGCCAATTCAGAACTTCTTCTCCCTGAGTTAGTTCTTCAGTTCTTCCGGTATGGTTTACTGTGGTTGGGTTAATATAAGGCCTTGTAGAAATAGATCCGGTTGTATTTCTTTCCAAAGGGGGAAATTCAGTTTCATAATCTTGATGAAACATCATACAAGGTTGGATTATGTGTGATGTTGGAACAACTGGTGGTAGAGATTGTCTACATGATTTCTGTTGTTCTTTCTTGAGAAATTCCAAGGCTTTATTGTAAAGTGGAAGAGGCTGAGCACTAGTTGGGGGATCTAGATCTGGATCTTCAGATCTGTTGCTTTTACAGGAAAGGCGTTGTTTTCTTGCCTTTCTTCTTCTTCTCCGTCGGCTGGCTTCACTATCATCATCGTCTTCAGAGTCAGATGCTTCGTCACAAGAGCATCCTGGATCACACATGGAAGGATCAACATCCCAAATGAAGTGACCATCAATTTTGTCAGTAAAGATATGGGATCCATCAGGTTTAAATGATGAGATAGGGATTTCTATCCTTTTCCCATGAAATCCGATTGTAGATCTGTTATCTTGTACTGGTTGGATCATCATTTGCCTGAAAAGAGGCCTGGATGAAGTAGGTTCTTCATCATTTAACTTGAAAATTGTTTTAGTTTTGCCATCAGTCATTTTCTGGAACTCATAAGTAGTAGATCTGATTGGCTCATGAGTCTGTTGGAGAGACTCATAGTTTGTGATCCACTCTGTTGGCATGAGTAATTCCAATTCTTGACGAGGAATTTGTCTTGGGATCTGGACTATTGTGGGAGTGTTGGATCCTGATTCAGCAAGAATCATTAAGGCATCAGGAGATCCGGATCCTTGAAGATCTAACCCATGATCTTGAAGACGATAGACCAATTGGTGATGGAGAGTGGCTGTAATTGCTGAAGCAACTTGTTCAGCACCAGAGATCTGAACTTGAACCTTCAAGGCTGTTGGAAGGTTGGAATCATTGAGGGACATGGCAAAGTTGGGAAAGTATGTAAGGACAGCACTTCCGTTGTTGAGAGTAGTCACAACTGTTCCGATAACAGCATGTTCATAACTTGTGAAACGAGTATTCAAAAGAGCAAGTCTAGCAGTAACAGGAAGACCTTTCCTTCCTTGATAGGAAAGTACTAGACGAACTGCACCAAAATGAAGGTGAGTATAACCTTCTCTTTGCCAGGATGTGATGAATTCTGTCGGAATAGCAAGGGTGATATATTGTTCCTTCTTGGAATAAGGAAGATCACACTTATCAAGTTTAGAAGTTTGTACATATTCCCGGGTTTGAGGTCTGTTTGAAGAGATAAGGGAACGAATTCCCCTGAAGGATCCTCTTTTACGGTAAATATTGTACGGACTCATAACTGGAGGGACAGAGGTTTCTATAACAACGGAATCTGGGATAGTAGAGTATTCTACTAAATTTTCAATTTTACTGGTGGAGTGGCGAGGTAGTGATAAGGAAGATGATACAGAAATTAAATGATCTGCAGATGTACTGGTTGTAGTCATGTTTAACTGGATCAACTAGTTCTTCCTTCTACCAACTCCTTCGGATCAAGGTTAATACACTCTGGGGCTCTTTATAAACTAAAAACCTGGCTCTGATACCAAGAGAAGCCGGGAGCCCTGCAACTCCTTTGATAACAAATCATCTCAAAGAAGCATATGTTCTAAATACACAACCTTATATGAAGATATGCCAATTGCCCTAGCGGTCCTCCTGACAAGAGAAGCCGGGAGCCCTGCAACTCCTTTGATAACAAATCATCTCAAAGAAGCATATGTTCTAAATACATAACCTTATATGAAGATATGCCAATTGCCCTAGCGGTCCTCCTGACCTTGGCGGGTCTTACAGGCCTTTTATCATATAAGATTAATATTTAGATAGAACATACATTCTTCAAATTGATTCATTACAAAGAACTACAGGGACCGTAGCACACTCATGGAACATTCCATAATTCTTAACAAATTTCTGATGTACAGGATCCTCAAAGAGGCAAGTACAGAGCATACTTAATGATAAGATAAGAGCATATTAACCAAGTACCTCAGAGAGGTTTCTGAAGAACTAGAAGAAAGATGTTTAGCTAGACATAATGATTAAACACAATAGTAGGTTTATTAAACGAAAACTGAATGAGTACATATGATACAACTGCCTCTATATATAGAGGGCGGACTCCAAACCTAATACAAAATAACATAATAATATTACAAGTCCACCAATCAAGTGGAATCTGCTTTAACAATAATACAGACGACAATAAAAAGTAAACACACAAAAGCAAAGAAAGCAGACTCTGGACCATAACTTTATTAAAGTGACTTTTTTTATGAGTCACACTTCATTATCAGGGGAATCTTGAAAGATGTCACCATCACTGGTATGCATAACCATTGGATCAAAATCATCGCTGACCATTGGATCACTTAGGCTGGATCTGGGAAGATCTGGATTTGGATTGAAATTTTCATATAATATCTCAAGTTCAATGGATCCATAATCCCACGGGTCTTGGGCATCTTGAAAAATCTCTAGATTTTTCTTCATCCGATCATCTTCTTGCTGTTCTTGTATGGATGCAATTTTTATGGGACTAAGAGAGTAACGAGGTCCTGTAATAGGATAGGGTGGTACCATCAGAGGAGAAGTACACTCTACTTCTTCAATAAGAGTATCAGGAACTTTGTTCAGTCGGCATAGATGTCTGAAGATTCTTTTCAGTTCTTCAGGAAATTGTCTTATACCTCCATCAGTAGTAGTCAAGACGAACCCATAGGGATGGGGGATTATCTGATACCATGAATTCAAATATGGTCTTTTTAATATAATGACGGTGTATGGATCATCCATATGAGAGTTTCTTATGGTGTCATTTAAGACATTAATTCATTCTTTTCTAGACCAATGACCATACAGGAATTTAGTAATATTTGGCTCCAATTTTCTCTTGCGAATGGCTTTGAGTAGAAACTTAGGTCTTACTTCAATGGCAAAGAAACTGATCATACCTAAGCACCAGAAATACCAGTAACCTTCATCGGGGAGGTTTATTTCTTCATGAAAAGTAAAGATGGGAAGGAAAGGATGATCAGGGTAAAACTTTCCTTGCTCTAGAGGAATATTCATGAGTAAAAGGAACTTGGCCTGAAAGTAGAAGAGATTGTTTTTTGCAAAACTCTTAAGTTTTCCAGGAGTATCGAGAGGCTGATCAGTTGGTGGGGATTCTGGTAATTCTGACTGTTTAGTTCGTGAGGAGGATGCCATGAGAATTAAGGGAATTGGTTTTGTGAAGGAGATGAGATGAACTTGTTTGGGTCTAGATAACAAATCTGGAATGAGATTCTTATCTCCTTTTATATGCTGGACTTCAAACTGATATTTGGCAAACCAATCTTTTAACCTCAATAATTGGGGCTCTGGAAGGCCCTTATTTTTGAACTCAAATATCTTTGGAAAAGATGAGTTGTCCATTTGAACAGTGAAGTTGTGTCCTATCAGATGGAATTCAAATTTTTTGATTCCATATTTCACGGCCAAGATCTCTTTGTAGACAGTATGATAATGTTTTTCAGATTCTTTGAACTGTCCACTGGCATGTCCACAGTAATGCTTTTTCCCATTAATTTCTTCAATCAGAATGGCCCCCCAAAACTCGTCACTAGCATCTGTCTGTAGAATGCGTTTTCCTTTATCAGGAATCTTTAAAGGAGGTGGCTTTTGACAAAGCTGTTTTAGTTGCTTTACAGCTGTTGTTTGACTGTTTCCCCAAGAAGGAGCTCCTTTTCTGAGCATTCTGGAAATCTGACATGTATATTTGGAACTATGCGGGATAAAATCCTTCAGGTAATTAACTATACCAAGGAACTGTTGAATTTCCTTAGTGGTTAAGTTTTCGTCGGGAAACTTGAGTAGTTCCTGTGCAATATGTGGGCCTGGCTGGTACTTTCCTTCCGCGAAACTCATCCCAAGAAATTCGATTTCTGTTTGTCCAATAAAGCCTTTCTTTTCAGATAGCATGATGCCATAATTTTGGACTATTTAAAGGAACTGTTCTAAGAGTGTTTCATGGGCCTTTTTATCTTCTGAGAACAGTAAGATATCATCAATGTAGACCAAAGCACTGTATAGAATGGGTTCAAAGATTTCGGTCATAGCTTTTTGGAACAGTGATGGGGCGACCTTAAGCCCAAAAGGCATGACATTCCATTGGTATTGGGCCGTGGGTATGCAAAAGGTTGTTTTATATCTATCTTTTGGATCAATGCCTAATTGCCAAAAACCTGCTTTTAAATCGAACTTAGAAAAGATGTGGGCTTGGGTTAGTTGTGAAAATAGCATCTGGGTCCGTGGTAAAGGGAATTTATCATCAGATAAGAAATGGTTCAAAGGCTTATAATCAATGACAAGCCTTTTCTTTCCTCTAACCTGTTCAGATCGCTTATTGACATAGAATGCCTGACAAGCCCAGTTTGACTTTGTTGGTTCGATCAGCCCGAGTTCCAAGAGTTGTTGACATTCTTTCTTTGCTAAGACTAGATCATCAGGAGTCATTCCTGGATGGGTAGCCTTCGTGGGATTTATATCTTCATTCTTTTTAAATGGCAACTGGATAAAGAACTCTGGATTTTCCCATAATGGATTAGGATTATGAAACTCAGCATGAGACTCTGCACAGCAATCTTGTAATTTTGCTGTTATGTTGTGAAACTCCTTAGGGGCATTGGAGAGAGCGTAGATCTTCTGGATTGTAGTATAGGGTTGAAACTGCCTCTTATACCTTAACCCATTGGGAAGTATCATAAGTTTTTGAGCCTTATGATAAAGATCAAAACCTATTAGAAGATCTTTTCCATGTAACTTACTCCCAATTACCTTCATCCATATAATGCAATCTGGGAAGAATTGTATTCCAACAGGATGTTTAGTAATGAGTGAAGTTTTGAACTTTTGTCCATCAGCTGCTTGGAAATATTCATGATGAGTAGTCCATGCTTCTTTGGGAAGAATGTCTGGGTTCATCATGGATTTAGTGGCTCCAGTATCCATGAATCCAATCACTTTGATTGATCGTTCATACTTAGCAGGGAGGACATGGATATTTATATGAGGTGAAGGAATGACTTCTTGACTGATTGTCACAGATTGTAGGATGGGAATGTATTCCTCTTCTTGTTCTGATTCTGATGAAATTGGTTTATCTTCTATTTCTTTAAGAGCAAAAATGCTATCTTCAGTCTGTTCATCTTGTTCAGAGAATAATGACTCTACATCTGTGTCATCAAGAGTGGCATCCGTGTTTTCCAGAATATGAGTAATCATTCTGGCAGACTTGGCTCGGTTTTGAGGACAATTTTTTGCAAAGTGTCCTCTGTTTCCACAGATATAACATCGATCTGTCCTTTTGTTTCTGAATGACTTTCTTTTGAAAAACCTTAAGTTTCCTTTTCTTTTAGATTTATCATTCCTTTCTGTGGACTTCTTCTTTTTAGTATGGCACTTGCAATTCTCTTTGGAGTGACATTTTATTTCCAAATGAGATTTCTGGCAAGCTATCTTCAAAGAAGCTTTATTTTCAATCATGGATTTGAACATTGTTTGTTGTTCACAAAGCTTCTCTATTGTAGCAATCGCCATTTGGTGAATTTCTCCGAGGGAAAGAATATTGATTTCTTTTCCAGCGGCAGTGATGAATCTATTCAATTCGAGATGGATTTCTTTGGGAAGAGAGGCCACATAAACATGTTTGAGATTTGGATCATTGCTTCCATTCAATATATAATAAAGCTCTGACATTCTTTTGAAATGGAGATCAAGATCTTTTCTTTGTAAAGAGCAACATTTCATTGCAAAATAGTTTTGCTGGGCCAATTTATCATATATGGAGCTATCACCCAAAAACTCTTGATGTATAACGCCAAGTGCTTGAGGAACATCGGCTTGGATGAATTGAATCTGCCTGTATTCTCCCAATGATAAGAACCATTCTCTTAGAGTTCCTGTGAATCTTGAAGCAAACTCTCGAAGGATTACAGAGAGATTCTGTTCCTTAGTTTTTTGAAGATCAATCCATGCTGCAAAAGATTGTAATCTTTCTCTTCGTTTGTCTACGGGGATGTCTTCAAAGGTAAACCATGGGCCATTTGTTGGCTTTGTAGATGAGGGCTCAGTAGGTCTTGCGGTATGAGAATCGTCTATGGTTTCTTCTTCAGATTCATAAGGAGGTGTATGAGGGGTGGAAGTATCAGCCATAAGAATCTTAGAGATGTCTGCCAAGTTATTTTCTTCTTCAGAAGTTTGGCTAGAAGATTCTATAGTGCTGAAAGATTTCTCAGATGAAATCTCAGATGAAATCTCAGATATCTGATCATAAGTTCTTATTTCAGGGTATTTTCGAATCATGAGAGATTTATTGACATCATCCACTTTCGCCTTCAACTTTTCTTCCTTAAGGACAGATTTTTTTCTTGGTGGTGGAGGAGGAAGTTCGAAAGGTATATCAGAGGCCATGGAAAATTGTCTGGAGTAGTTTGGAGTAGAACGAGGGAGTTCAAATAAGGATGAAGATTGGGGAGTTCTGAGGAAAGGAAGATTAGGAATAAATCTCCTTTTTCTATCTTCTTCCATAATATGAAGATCCTTTTTTAACTTTCGGATTTCAGCTTCCTTCTCATCAAATTCAGGACCCATAATATGGGCCGAAAGTAATTGCCTGAGTTCTCTGTCATGAAGATCGATTCTTTTGACAAGTCTGTTGTAGATCCCTTCAAGCTCTAAAGCCATAGAATCAACTTTTTGAGAGCTGGCTTGGACTTGGGATAAAACCTTATCTACTTTGGAGTCAATCTGGACTAAGGTTTTGTTTTGTGCTCTTAGATTGGAAGTTTGCCAATTCAGAACTTCTTCTCCCTGAGTTAGTTCTTCAGTTCTTCCGGTATGGTTTACTGTGGTTGGGATAATATAAGGCCTTGTAGAAATAGATCCGGTTGTATTTCTTTCCAAAGGGGGAAATTCAGTTTCATAATCTTGATGAAACATCATACAAGGTTGGATTATGTGTGATGTTGGAACAACTGGTGGTAGAGATTGTCTACATGATTTCTGTTGTTCTTTCTTGAGAAATTCCAAGGCTTTATTGTAAAGAGGAAGAGGTTGATCACTAGTTGGGGGATCTAGATCTGGATCTTCAGATCTGTTGCTTTTACAGGAAAGGCGTTGTTTTCTTGCCTTTCTTCTTCTTCTCCGTCGGCTGGCTTCACTATCATCATCGTCTTCTTCAGAGTCAGATGCTTCGTCACAAGAGCATCCTGGATCACACATGGAAGGATCAACATCCCAAATGAAGTGACCATCAATTTTGTCAGTAAAGATATGGGATCCATCAGGTTTAAATGATGAGATAGGGATTTCTATCCTTTTCCCATGAAATCCGATTGTAGATCTGTTATCTTGTACTGGTTGGATCATCATTTGCCTGAAAAGAGGCCTGTATGAAGTAGGTTCTTCATCATTTAACTTGAAAATTGTTTTAGTTTTGCCATCGGTCATTTTCTGGAACTCATAAGTAGTAGATCTGATTGGCTCATGAGTCTGTTGGAGAGACTCATAGTTTGTGATTCACTCTGTTGGCATGAGTAATTCCAATTCTTGACGAGGAATTTGTCTTGGGATCTGGACTATTGTGGGAGTGTTGGATCCTGATTCAGCAAGAATCATTAAGGCATCAGGAGATCCGGATCCTTGAAGATCTAACCCATGATCTTGAAGACGATAGACCAATTGGTGATGGAGAGTGGCTGTAATTGCTGAAGCAACTTGTTCAGCACCAGAGATCTGAACTTGAACCTTCAAGGCTGTTGGAAGGTTGGAATCATTGAGGGACATGGCAAAGTTGGGAAAGTATGTAAGGACAGCACTTCCGTTGTTGAGAGTAGTCACAACTGTTCCGATAACAGCATGTTCATAACTTGTGAAACGAGTATCCAAAAGAGCAAGTCTAGCAGTAACAGGAAGACCTTTCCTTCCTTGATAGGAAAGTACTAGACGAACTGCACCAAAATGAAGGTGAGTATAACCTTCTCTTTGCCAGGATGTGATGAATTCTGTCGGAATAGCAAGGGTGATATATTGTTCCTTCTTGGAATAAGGAAGATCACACTTATCAAGTTTAGAAGTTTGTACATATTCCCGGGTTTGAGGTGTGTTTGAAGAGATAAGGGAACGAATTCCCCTGAAGGATCCTCTTTTACGGTAAATATTGTACGGACTCATAACTGGAGGGACAGAGGTTTCTATAACAGCGGAATCTGGGATAGTAGAGTATTCTACTAAATTTTCAATTTTACTGGTGGAGTGGCGAGGTAGTGATAAGGAAGATGATACAGAAATTAAATGATCTGCAGATGTACTGGTTGTAGTCATAGTTGTTTGAGGCGCAAGGCGACGCGACGCGACGAGGCCGAGCCTTGCCTTAAGGCGAGGCGAGGCGCAAAGCGCGGGCTTTTTGGAGGCTAAAACGCTTGTATATGAATTTATTAATATATATCAAATTATCAACAATAATTATAAAATTCAAGACTTTTAAACATATTTATCATGCAACATCCCAAAAATCAAATTCATAACTCAAAGTCTCAAAATAAATTTAAGATGTCAATAGTCAAATACAAAATAGTCTTAAATTGAGCAAATAAGTTCAAAAGCAATATAAAACGATAATAAATCAATCCATGTGAATAAATTGACTATATTTATGTATTTAAATATAATTAAACAAAATTACTTAACTATTTATGTAAATAAATAGTGTATTAAATAGTGTCTATGAATATGCATAAATTATTAAATGCACCTAAAAATAAGAAAGTGACAAAGAAAATGAACAAATAAACTTAGATTTGTGTTAATGGGTAGACAAGGACAAGTGGTGGACCCATGTTTCCACTTTGTATTGTAAAAAAATGAGTTCTATATATATATAATAAAAAAAAAAAGAGTAACCATAATACAAAGACAGAGACGGGTTCTTCTTCTTCAACTTAATTAAGTCTGCAACAACCATGTCCAGTGACGGTGCGGCGGACGACGAGTGTGATAAGGGCGGGATAGGGTGTCTAGAAAGAGAGAGGCAAAACTGGTAATTTATTTTTAACTTTAAAAGTAAAAAAAAAATGAAAAAACAAGGACCCCCAAATGGCGCCGCCTTGCACCGCCTTAAGGCGGCGCCAAAGGCGAGCAAGGCGACGCCTTGCGGGGCATTTCGGGGATGACCGTGGCGAGGCGACGCGAGGCGATGAGGGCTCGCCTCGCCTCGCCTCGCCCTGGGCAATTGCGCGCGCTATGTGCGCCTTCTATAACTATGGTTGTAGTCATGTTTAACTGGATCAACTAGTTCTTCCTTCTACCAATTCCTTCGGATCAAGGTTAATACACTCTGGGGCTCTTTATAAAATAAAAACATGGAAGCCCTGCAACTCCTTTGATAACAAATCATCTCAAAGAAGCATATGTTCTAAATACACAACCTTATATGAAGATATGCCAATTGCCCTAGCGGTCCTCCTGACCTTGGCGGGTCTTACAGGCCTTTTATCATATAAGATTAATATTTAGATAGAACATACATTCTTCAAATTCACATTGACATTACGGCTAAACTTGTATCTATATATTGTTACCCAAATAGTATTTTGTCTGTGAGGTACTAGAATACTGATTAATATTGTCTTCTTGTTGAATGGACTAATTGTGTTCCAATTCTATTGTTTGATTTCCCTTTTCGTTATTTTGGGGAGACACTCCTTGGGTAGTGTGATTAATTTTCTAGATTTTCTTCAATATAAAGTTGTTTGTTGGTGTTTTATATACATTTATTTATACCACATTAATTAACTCACAATTACAAGCTCGAATTTGTAACATTCAATTAATAAATATAATACCAGCGTAATGCAAGCTCGTGTAAACATGTAAACGAATACTTACCTATACGATTATACTAATAATCTATTACAAAAAAAAAGTATAAATCCATCCCACATTACACATAACGAAAACACACTAACATATACTAAAATACGAAATATAATACAATACAACCAATCCTTTATCTTAGAGAAGTAATTATGTTCCTAAAAAACAAAGCTTAAGATATATGGATTTTTTTTTTTGACAATGAATAATAAAATTACACTTTAAAATATTAAATCAAAAATTAAAACTCAATAAACACCATTACACGGGGCTCCAATCACCGCGCCTTGCGCGGTGTCCCCCAACCTAGTATATATATATATATATATATATATATATATATAAGACTCTAACTTTATGCTAGACATATACTATTTTGTGATTAATGTGCTTCAAAATTAAAAATTCAAATGTCGTATGAATTGATTTGAAAATGGAATTTGTTGCCTCTTTGTGACTCTGTTAAAATGTTTATGCTTTAATAATCTTCAAAAAATAATTTTTTGGTTGTCTAAATAGCTTAAGTATTTTTAAATTTTTTGTAGTCTGTAAATGTCAATTTAAGATCATAAATATTTGAAAATTACACATTTCTTATAGGCGTCTTCCATGTTTGATAAAATCAATATTTCACACAAATATTGATATATTTTACTTGAGATTTATGTTTTTTACATTGATCTTGTTTTTAGACATTTTGATTATTTGTCTTAAATAATTTGAACTTATATTGACAAATGATAATAATTTTTTTTTAATTATAAATGTATTTTAGATAATATAAAAATATATACATACATATATATATAAATATTACATAATAATGATGTCAGACCGGTTATACCGATCGAACCAGTAACCAGTAGGGTTTCCGGTTCTATGACCGGTCCGCTTTTGAAAACACTGCTTTCACCCCTGAAATTTATAATTTTGATCTAAGGGGCATAGCAACGGCTTTCACCCTTAGTCAATTTTCGACGGTCGTAGCAACAACTTTCACCTAAGGGTCGTAGCAACAGCTTTCACCCCCGAAATTTATAATTTTGATCTTAGGGGCATAGCAACGACTTTCACCCTTAGTCAATTTTTTGACGGGAGGCTGAGTACCGATCTTGGAGATAATAAGTAATTCGTGGATATGCATCGAATAGAAGAGAAAATATAAATATTTCATTGATTTCTTCAATAGTAGGAAACATAACAGATCCGAATAATAAATGATAGACATAATGCCAAAAAAAGAAAAAGAGAGAACCTAATACATAGTCTTCACATCCCGTAACACTTCCTAAGATTGACTGCATTCCAAGTTCGAGGGAGGACTTCTCCATTCGGATAAGCGATTTTATATGAGCCTTTTCTTCCAAGACTGGCTGTTTCCTGGGTCGTAGAATTCAACCCTGGGAGATTGATGCAGCGTACGTAGTGAGAAAGGTGAATATAATCAATAACCCGTTGATTCTTGAACAAGAATACCGTGAGATTGAGAGAATTGAGAAAAACTCAAACTTGCATAAACTTCAAAAAACTGACAAACTCTTCCAAGTTTACAATACTTAAATAAAACCCTAAAAACCAGAAATAAACTAAAATTACTAAAAGGTCCTTAAATAAATAAAAGACATAACAAATAATTAAAAATAAGTCTTCTTTAAGGCATAGGATCGGTTACACCATTCTCCCCATGGTGAAGAAGATTCGACCTCGAATCGAGATCGTCCTCATGGTCGGATGCATTATCTCCCGCAAATGGACCAAGGTGCCTTACATTGAAAACATCTGACGTGTTAATGTTGTTGGGAAGGAGCAAACGATATGCGTTCGGGTTGATTTTCTCGATAACCTCCACTGGACCAATTTTTCGAGCTTTAAGCTTGTTGTACTCACGTGGTGGAAAACGATCTTTAGTCAAGACAGCCCATACCAAGTCTCCGACCTCAAACTCAACTGAACGACGCTTCTTGTCAACCGAGGATTTGTATTTGACAGCAGCTGCTGCAAGTTGCGAATGGGTACGCTGGTGGATCAGCTGAAGTTGGTCTATTAGATCTGTTGCGGTGGCATGAGTACGAACGTTGTCGGGTAAAGTAAGCAGATCAAGAGGTCCCCGTGGGACTATCCCGTACACAATCTGAAAAGGACTGTAGCCCGAGCTACGATTGATAGCGTGGTTATGGGCAAATTCAGCCTGAGGAAGTTTTAGATCCCAAGACTTAATATTGTCACCCACTAGGCTACGCAATAAGTTACCAAGTGAACGATTGACCACCTCTGTTTGCCCATCAGTTTGGGGGTGATAAGCACTACTGAAGTTCATTGTGGTATTAACAGAACGCCAAAGACTCCGCCAGAAATGACTCAAAAAACGAGAATCACGATCAGAAACAATAGAAGTAGGGAGACCATGTAAGCGGTAAACTTCGCGAAAGTACAACTGAGCCGGATGAACCGCATCTGTCGTCTTTTTGCAAGGAATAAAGTGACTCATCTTTGAGAACCTATCAACCACTACAAAGATAGAATCACTTCTACGCTGAGTTCGTGGAAGACCAAGAACAAAATCCATACTAACATCCGTCCAAGGCTGAGTCGGAATGGGAAGAGGCATGTATAACCCGGCATTAGTAGAACTGCCCTTAGCTAATTGACAAACCCGACACCGATCAACAAATTTACCCACCTCCCTACGCATAGATGGCCAAAAATAGGAACCAGCCACTAGTTGTAAGGTACGATCACGACCAACATGTCCCTCATTATGTAGTTCTTGAATAATTTTTACACGCAAACTGCACTCGGGAATACAAAGCTGAAGGCCTCGAAAAAGAAATCCATCTTGTAGAATAAAATCTGTTCTCTCATTATTCTGGATCTTCCCTAAAACAACGGAAAAGAAAGGATCAGTTGCATATAAATCCACGAAAGAATCAAAACAGGGACGGTAACCCGCATGTCCAATAGTATATTATGACGACGACTAAGTGCGTCTGCCACACGGTTCGAAGCACCAGCTTTGTGTTTAATCACAAACGTAAATTGTTGTAAGAATGATTGCCATGAAGCATGCCGAGAAGAAATCTTATCTTGACTAGCAAGGTGTTTGAGTGCATCGTGATCGGTGAACAAAACAAATTCTTTCTGAAAAAGATAGTGTCGCCAATGTTTAACAGCTTAAACCACCGCATAGAATTCCACATCATAAGTACTGAACCTGATTTTGGCACCAGATAGTTTCTCGCTAAAGAAGGCCACGGGTCGGCCTGCTTGACTAAGAACCGCCCCAATCCCAGTTTTTGATGCATCACATTGAAGTTCAAACGACTGTGTAAAATCCGGTAGGATCAAAATAGGTGCTGAAGTGAGTTTATGTTTGATTTCTGCAAACGCGACCTCGGCATAAGGTGTCCAAATAAACTTGATGTTTTTCATGTAATCAGTAAGAGGCGCCATGATGCTGCTAAAGTGCGGAATAAAGCGGCGGTAAAATGATGCTAGGCCATGAAAGCTACGTATCTCCGTAACTGATCTAGGTTGCGGCCAGTTCTGAATCGACTCCACCTTGGCCGAATCTACTGCCAAACCATCCTTAGAAATAACATAACCCAAGAAATGAACAGAGGATGTCATAAAAGTACACTTTGCTGTAGCAGCATAAAATTTATCTCTGTGAAGCACTAATAAAACCTCTCGCAAGTGCTGGAGGTGCACATCCGAGTTAGCACTGTAAATAAGTATATCATCAAAGTAAACTACAACAAATTTACCGATGAAGGGACGTAGTGCCTGATTCATAACCCGCATGAAGGTTCTAGGAGCATTGGAGAGGCCAAAAGGCATAACTAGCCACTCATATAAACCCTCGCGCGTCTTGAAGGCTGTTTTCCATTCATCCCCAGGGCGGATGCGGATCTGGTGGTATCCGCTCTTCAAATCCAACTTGCTGAATATGGAAGCTCCACTCAATTGATCCAAAAGGTCATATAATCGAGGAATAGGAATATGGTAACGGACCGTGATCTTATTAATGGCGCGGCTATCTACGTACATGAGCCACGTTCCATCCTTTTTTGGTGTAAGGAGAGCTGGTACAACACACGGACTAAGGCTTTCTCGGACATGTCCCTTAGTAAGCAATTCCTCAACCTGACGTCGCAATTCTTCATGTTCGCTGGGGCTCATGCGGTAGTGAGGTTGATTAGGCAAAGAGGCACCCGGAGTCAAGTCGATTTGGTGTTGGATGTCACGAAGAGGTGGAAGTTTGTTTGGCAGGGTGTCAGGGAAGACGTCTACGAACTCAGACAATAATGGATCAACCATAGATGGGACTGGAGTAGCAGTGCAAGAAGATCTTAAGTATAAGAGATAAACAACCCCCGAATCCTCCATCGCTTCTGTAAATTGGGCCCGAGACAATAAATTGGTTGATGTCCCTGCAGGTGAAATGGTTTTCTCTACATTCGGGAGTAGGACGATCTTCTTACCTCCGAACATAAAAGAATAGGTATTGGCTCGACCGTCATGAATAGCCTCACGATCAAATTGCCAAGGTCGGCCCAGTAGATGGTGACAAGCATCCATGGGTACCACATCACAATATATCTCATCAGAATAAATAGACCCAATCAAGAAGGAAATTAGAGCCCGTCGAGAAACGGTAACATCCGTACCTTTATTCAGCCAAGCAAGTTTGTACGGTTTAGGGTGTTGTTCTAATGGTAAACCCAATTTCGTCACGGTAGACTCAGACAAAACGTTCTCGCAACTGCCTGAATCAATAATAAAGCGGCAAACCTTACCCCCAATTGTACATGTAGATTGGAAAAGAGCAGTGCGCCGCCAATCCGTGTCAAGTACCCGTGGGCTCAAAAATTTGCGACGCAACATTAGTAAAGGACCTATATCTCCCTCCAAAAGTTCTTCCTCAACCTCCCCATCAGCCATGTCATCATAAACGGATCAGAACCCAAATTTTCATCATTCAATAGCAGCCCCCTCAAATTACCACTAGTACGCAGACAATCGGCTTGTCGATGTCCCATCTCGTCCCAATTAAAACATTTAAGGCCGCCGCCTGGACGACTTGGTGGAGGGCCATGTACGCTGCGTGGTGCTGGAGCACCCGTAGGCTATTTCTCATGTGTTGGAGCTAGCTGTGCGGACGAGGAACCTCCTGCATTAGTTCCTTGTCTGAAACCCGCGACGGCATGGCGTGCCAATTGTTTCTCGGCCTGAAGGGCACGCTAGTGTGCCTCTGAGACGGAAAGTGGGTCAAACATATCCAACAGTATCCTCCCGCTCCGAATCATATCGCGGATGTGTTTGTTGCTGTTGTTGTAGAGCAGCCAATTGTTGTGTCAAAAGTTCCACTTGTTGTCGTAACAAATCAACTTCATCCCTACGAATTGCATCTGCGCGTTTTCTTGGCGGCATGATAACAGGATCTTACTGATTCTTGATACCACTCTGATGCAGCGTACGTAGTGAGAAAAGTGAATATAATCAATAACCCGTTGATTCTTGAACAAGAATACCGTGAGATTGAGAGAATTGAGAAAAACTCAAACTTGCATAAACTTAAAAAAACTGACAAACTCTTCCAAGTTTACAATACTTAAATAAAACCCTAAAAACCAGAAATAAACTAAAATTACTAAAAGGTCCTTAAATAAATAAAAGACATAACAAATAATTAAAAATAAGTCTTCTTTAAGGCATAGGATCGGTTACACCAGAGACGGAATAAGAATTTCACAGGAATAACAGCTTCCGAGCCATAAACTAGGCTAAAAGGAGTTTTCCCCTGAAGCGGCCTTTACTGTTGTCCGATTAGCCCATACTACTCCAGGTAACTCATTGAGCCATTTACCCTCTGCTTCTGCCAAGTGCTTGTCCAGTGATCGAACAATTTCTCTATTTACGACCTCTGTTTATCCATTAGCTTGCGGGTGTCCAACGGATGTGATATTCTGTTGTATCCCAAATTTCTCACACCATTCCAAGATTTTTTTTCCAGGTAATTGGGTCCCACTATCTGTGATCAATACCCTTGGAATTCCGAACTTTCCACCTATTTACTGAAATATTCCACGGTAACTAATCACATAACTTTTTCACTGAAATATTCCACGGTAACTAATCACATAACTTTTTCTTGCCCTGGCAGTCGGAAAAGGATCAACGATATCAGTACTCCATTTATCGAAGGGCCAACAAATAGGAATAGAACGCATCTGTTCGACGGGTTGATGGATCAAATTCATTTGAATTTGATAATAATGACATTTCTTCACATAATCAACCAAGTCAGGGATAAGAGTGGGCCGATAATACCCTAATCTCGAGCATTTAAGAGCCAATGCTCGAGGGCCACAATGACTTCCAGCTTATTTCCGGCTTCCCCTTCGTGGACTTCTTTCCAGATTATCGGAATTTTATCTTCGAAAATACATTTCAGTAGAATTCCTAAGGAGGACCTCTTATATAGACTTCCCTCTATCAGGGCAAAGCACGGCGATCGATATTTTACCCTCTGAACCTCGTTAGTGTCTTTGGGAAGTTTTCCTTCATACGAATAATCTCTGAAAGGATCAACCCAGGAGGGTTTCTTCTCGTTGATTTCCATCATATCAACATTTTGAGTAATATCCAATTCGATAGCCGGTGAGCTCGAAAGCAGCAAGGTAATAAACCTTTTCTTCTTTCCATCCACTACTCTCATGAACTTGTTACGGTATTTAACCGTATTGAACTCCTTGGTTTCATAAATGCCCTTGACCTATCTATACTCGAGTTCGGAATCAGTAATCACAGTAAGGAATTTTACCTTTGCTTTCAGAGCCATTTCCATTCCAGCAATAAGAGCTTCGTACCCCGCTTCGTTATTTGTGATGACGAAGTCCAAGGTGATTGCATAGCTCAAATCCTTTTGTGGCAAGATCGGTGGAGCCTTTTGTTGATGCGCCGCCCGAGAAAGATTATCGGGCTCCTTGTTAACGGAGTTCTGTGCTCCAGCTGTGTGTGAAGGCTTTCCTCGAATGTATGTATTTCACCTCGTAGTAGGCATATTTTCGATCTAACACCCAAATAAGGCCCCACGGTGGGCGCCAATTGATCTTACGCTGTTTCTTAGGGGATCAAGGTAGGAATGTAAACACGCAAGACACAAATATATGAAGGAGAAGATCAATAAAATATATTTCGATCGTGGGTGTACAGGTTACAAGTAACGAGGGTCCTATTTGAGCATTATAGGATGCTGTACAAGCTAGAGGCTAAATACATACAAGAGTGATATCTAATCTAACTCTCCAAGGTTGGTCCGAGCAGGAGCTTCGAGCTAAGAGCACCTGGGAAAGCGTGTGTGGCGTCATAAATGCTTGTGGTATTTATAGCTGAGACGGTGTGCTAGCTGACCATTCGCAGGGGACCGTTTCTTGGCCCAAAGGCCTGGGCCTGAGGTCAGCCCAACAGTAGTTTTCGACCCGGAGCCTTTGCCTGAGAGATCGAACTGGGCAGACTGGGACTTGGGATCGATACTATGTCTTTTAGGTCGGGATTCACGGTCTTCGATCTCGGATAATCTATTTTCGACCGAGCATGAGTTCCTGAATGTAGAGAATCCAAAGTACCCCTTATCAGTTTCTCAAGGCTTATAATAGTGTACGATTTAGTCCTTAGACTTGAGGTGCTAGGGCGAATTCGGTACATGAGTGTGCGTACTTAGATTTAGGTACTGGTCACGTAGCCTGACCACAAAGTGTCTAAGTTGGGTGCGTACAGTTGTGTACGTGAGTAGTTAGTACTAAGAAAGGATCTATCGACTCATTCTGATAAGGTGGGAGAATTTCCTGTACGTTCTTAGATAATATGTTCCTAGAAATCCATGGCCATGGTTGGTGACGGATTTGGAAAGGGGTTTCCTAATTTAGCAGTCACACTGAAATTATTATCCAGAAATAGAAAGTACAGAATCGAGATAATTAGAGGTACCGATCAATTCACACACCCTAGGTCTCGGTCGGGAAATTAGTCTTTAGAAGGACCGTATGTACATGGCATTTATAAGTGGTGAGGTTCACAAATATCAATTCACCTTTAATTGGGCTTCATGGGCTTGTGGCTGGACATCGACCATGAAGTATGGGTACTCCGGAATTAATAAGGAAATTAATTCTGGAGTGGTCAATTAAAAGTGTTTAATTAATCAGAGCAATTAATTGCTCATTAATTAAATCACTAAAGTCCTGGGCATGCTGCCAATTGATGGTGAACCCAGATGGTCACACACAATACAATTGGACAGTCATAAAAGGAAATAGATGATTTAAGGTAGTTAAATCAAAGTTATTGAATTAAGGTATTAATTCAAAGAGGAGGATTATTAATTGGATTATCTAATTAGTTATTAAATTTATTAAAGTAGTTAATTAATAAACATGGAAGAATAATTAATTGGCAATTTTCGGATTGGCCAATTATATGACATGGGGCGATTTTTGGCTATTTGGGCAAGGTGAACGATTTTGGATAGGCATTAAGAAGGGAAGAGTTTGTTTATTGGTTATCAAGTAACAAACAAGAGATTAGGTCAAATCTTGTTTTCTATTATGATAAGGAAAAGATTTGCCATATTGATTTAACCGTTTTTCGTAGGGTTTGATTAAATCAATATTAGAGGTTCACGAGGTTTAGATTATATGTATTTGGTGGCCTAGTTATTTTATTCCGGATGGATCAATCTCAAGAAAGAACAATATGTAAAGAGCAAATAAAAACACAAGACGATGAATATTGAATATAGTCTAGCAAAAGCTTTTCTATGGATTTATTATCAGATTGCCCAAGTATGTAGGCATAAGTTCTGAATCGTTCCTTTAATACAATGTTTAACTAGGTATTTATATGTTATCAACCCTAGCTATACAAGGAAACCTAGTCCTAACAGAACACGATATAATAGTCCTTCAGGGATTCGGACTTTAGGCTTGACCGCAACGGATTGATATCTCTGGTCGGATAGCGTGGCTCGCTAGCGAAACAGTTTTCCTGATCGAGTCGATCGAATATCGTCTAGTCATTCCGACTGTTAATAAGGGTGTGAAATAGCCCCCATCAGTACTCCCTCACTTCTTCGAGCATTTATGCAATAGAGGCTCGCAGAAGTAGATGGCCTATTACGTCTGTTTATTCTATGAATTTTGCCTCGTTAAAAACCTTACTTGGAAAAAACCCTGTTGGAAAAAATCCTAAGTAAGGAAAAGAGTGCTACGCATCATAGATAGTCGTTTTGTCATTTTACCATCTGCAATGTTGCTTCTTTTTTGAGGAGGCGACCTCTCTTTGTCGATTGTCGGGAATATGATTAGTCGCAAGAGGTTTGAAACGTCTTTTCGTCATTCTATATAAATAGGTGATCGTTGTTTCCATCATTTTTTACTTTCTTCCTCCAATATTCTTGTAGCAATTTTCCTATTCGATAATTTCTTCAATATATTGTAGCTTTCGAGCAATATTTCCGAGGATCTAAATAACATGGCTTCTCTTTCAAAGAACCCCTCCTCTTCTTCTGCTGAACAAGTCACTGCTGTTATCGAGGTGGGGGCTTCTCCTAGCCCTCCACCAGTTCAAACTGGAACATCTGAGATGATTATTCCAGACAAAGACACCTTTAAAGTGCAGATCATATCTGATGCTAAGGTTGCGACCAAGGCCAAGAAAGGCAAGGGCGCTGCCCCCCAAATTTTTGATCCGATTGAGAACCTTTCCTGCGCGTATACCGATGAGACTTTTCACGAGGTGTTGGATAATTACGCGAAATATTTCCCGGAGGGCTCTGAGATTATTCTTCCATCTTTTTCCGACAGGGTCACCTCTCCGCCGGAAGGTTGTCGGGCCTTTTACACTGCCCACTTCAATCACGGTCTCCGTCTTCCTTTGTCAGCCTTATTCCTCGATATTTTAAGGATATTCAGCGTCTCTCTGACACAACTGGTTCCCAATTCCGTAGCCTTTGTGGTTTGCTTTTCTGTCCTGATGATCGCAATAGGATTCAAACCTTCTTTTCGTAATTTTACCCAGTTGTTTCATTTTAATATTTCTAGTTCTTCCAATCATGGTTATTTCTTCGCTAGTCAAAAGTCTAGTCGTTCTATATTTGATTCTCCTGTTTCAAGCAATCCTGCCTGGAAATCTCATATTTTCTTCGTACGTCCTCCCCTTATCTTGTCTCAGCAGATGGTTCCACCAAGCCCTTTTTGTGGGACCACGACTCCAAATGGGTTTCAGGTGGTCGCTCTGTTACAGGCCACTTTATTCCTGACAATCCACAATTGGTTGACGAGATAGTGGAGATGCGTGCTGACAAGTACCAATGTGCCCTTCTTATTGGTGAGGTTTTTCTCCGTAAAGCGAGCCTGAGTCCTCACACATTTCCTATCTCGTCTTCCTCACAATCGCTTAGTAAGTATTATATCTCTTTGCTGCATTTGCTTTTATATTTTTTTTGAATAACTTATTTGACGGGAGTTCATTTACTTCAGTTTCCATGGTAGAGAACTCTCGGCATTCTTCAAAAGGAAAAATTGTTTTGTCTAAATCTACTAAAACGATAGAGAACCATCCGATTGAGCAGAGATTGTCTAAAAAGAGGAAACTGGATTTGGGCCATGAATCTGAGGATTATAGAGAGGATTCCCCTGATTCTTCTGAAGAAACTCCTCAGCCACTTTCATCTGCACACACTCCAGATCGCCAAGGGACCGGACAAGGTTATCTTCCTTTCCAGCTCAGAACTTACCTTGGTATCCGTGGATGTCGTAGTTGGTCGATGCCCCATCCTATCGACATACCAGTTAAGAGGAGAAAACAATATTACGGTCGTTCTGGCGAAGATCTTTCATTGCTCGGCGAACAGCGTCCGAAACCTACTGTCGTCGAGATGATCGAAGATCATTTAGAGGAAAAGAGAGCGGCCGGCTATTCTGAAAATGATTCTTTGATTCATGATGAGAGTGAGAATGCAGTCGATAAAGCTACCCGTATCCTCCTCTCCGGTGTCTTTACATGCGATATTAATAAGTTGCTGCGCAAGGATCCTTTGGAGAAATTACAGAAAGCTTTCCTTTATGCCGAGAAGGTTTTTATTGTTTCAGATGCCTCTTTGCTGGATTTCCTAATGGTTTTTTAACTCACTGACTTTCTTCTTTTTTATTTTCTAGACTAATACTTGTCTGACGTCATTTGCTTATGAAGCTGCTCTTTGGAGGCAACAGTGTGAATTCCTTGAGGAAAGGAATAAGGCATTGCTTCAGAAAGCATCTTCTTCAGAGGCCGTTCATTCTTCGTCCTCTTCTCTTCCACCCTCGACCACTGATCCTCAAGCTATGGGAACAGATGATCCTGGAGTTTTGAATAATATTCTAGAGACTTCTCGCACTGAAGAACGGGTCAATCAGCTGAGCAAGGAGCTGGAAGATTGTCAAGTTCAAAGCACCACTCGGATCAGTGAGCTGGAGTCGCAGGTCGCTAGTCTTCAGACTTCCTTGGACGAGTATGAAAAGGATCTTCCTCTCAGCGGACTCAGAGATCGATATGGTAGGAATCCCGAAGAGAAGGTGATTCGCTAGTTCCTTAGTTCTCCGGTTCATACTGCATTGGTATACCAGAAAGTCGGTCCGCTTCTTGAAAGCACTTTTAAGAAAGCAATCCATCAGATGGTCGCTATGGGATTGATCGAAGATCGCCGGAGGGAGTATTTCAGGGCCACGCATGTTAGCCTCAATCGTTATGGCGAGGAGTATTCTCCTTCCGATCTTCCGAGTGTTAAATACAAACATTTTCCATTGGCTCATCTGGTCGAGGAGTTTGGAGAACCTTTGCCGACTCCTCGCTCAGACATTAATCTCGAAGTTGATAATAATTTTGTCGACCAAGAAAATGAGGAGGAGGATCCTGAAGTTGTGAATAATGCAGACGATGAAGGAGGAACGACAGGCGATCATGATGTTCCACCTGGCGATCAGGTCGTGCTGGGGAGCGACCAAAGGACTTTGGATTGTGGCGGGAAATAACTTTTTGATTATTGCTGTATAATTTATAATATTACTTTCTTATCCTTTTGAATAAGACGATTTGTATTCTTCATGTGTGATGTTTCGGCTTCTCCATTAATTATGATATTTTAGACATAAATCTTCAACTTAGGCGTAATCATTATGTTTATGTATTTTCGAATTCTTGCGATTGTTCATTGGTCAGGGTTTCTGTTGCGCGCCTGTCCCGAAGGTCTGTCGCGTCCTTTCACTTGGTATAAATACCCGAGGTAAAAAGTTCTTCGCTATTTTACAGCGTATTCCTGTTTAGATAAAATATTCTCCCCAGCAGGTCGATAAATTCGCTCGATTTTTTAGAGTTTTCTTCGAATTTCCGAAAATGAGCAATCTCTTTGGTAACACTTCTAAGCGTTCTTCGCGCAATAATTCCAAAAACCCTAGACCAAAGAGGTCTCGCACCGAGGGGCCTTCGGCTGACCCTCCTCGACTCCAGACCGTTAGTAGGTCGGGGACTAAAACTTCTACTGTCCCCTCTGATCGTTCGAACGAGATTTATGAACAAAATCCCCTTATCCTTTCTGATTTCGAAAGGAGGCCTTTCCCTGGTCGGGTTGCCTTTGGGGATATGTCGATCCTGGAGCAATCTTTTAACATTCCTGTTTCTTCCTCTTCTGCTCCTGAGCTGGTTGTTGGTGAAGGTCAAGTAAATAACATCGTTGGGCCAGCGACTAGTGGCCAGGTTATAGATCCTTCTTTGGTTAGTTTTCATCCTCAGTCAGTTAGTCAAAGTTTTACGGATTTTTTACTTTCTGATACCACTGCCATGACCACTTCCTTCGAGGCTGGTGGTTCTTCTGGAGTTCGGGCCGGTCATCGTTCCGATCGGAGGACGGTAATTTCTTACTCGGGGAAGGAAACCTCTGTGAGCCCTAATGAGAGGGAATCCCCGCGGTTGTTGGATGGCCGTTGTATCTTGGAGCAAATTAAGGATATAACTGAGTCCGGACTCCCTCGTCATGATAAGATTCCTTTAGATTCTGTCCTGTCTGATTCTTGCGAACCTGATCCTCTCTCTTGGGATCTGGGTCTTAGTACCATTTTGCCCGGCGAGCTGAAGAAGCATGAGGGTTCTTCTTCCCTCCGTCTTGTTCAGTCCCTGTTCAAACAGTTCGAGCAGGTACTTCTTTAATTCAACTTATTCTCATACTGTTTATTTTTTGTTGTCTTGTCATTTATAATTTCTTTCGTCTCAGGGGAAATATTATGCTCTGGAACTGGGTGCCCAATATGATGAAATGTGGCTTAGTAGAGGGAACCTGAGGCTTCGACTAGATACGGAGACTTCAAAAGCCAAGGGGCAAGCTCTTCATATTGAGCTTCTCAATGATGATCTCCAAAAGTTACGTGAAGAAAAATCAGCTCTTGAGAAGGAGATGGATGATTTTGCTCGATTGAACGCCAACTCAGAGGAATCTCGTCAGCGTGCCTTCGAGGAAGGCTATGATGCAGGTTATCAGAAGCGTCAAAAGGAGGTGAGGGCGTTTCTCGAAAGGGTGCTTCTTCTGGTGATGATAATCAGCCTTGATGACCTGCTTCTTCTTCTTTCTTTTTTTTTTTTTTTGGAATATTGGCTGCAACTTTGGTTGTTTGCCAAAATATTTTGTTGTAAAAAATTTCAATGACAATTTTACTCTTTCGTTTAGTAAATTGCTTTGATTATGAGTTTAGATTTAATATATCCTTGACTCAGTTATAATCAAATACAAACTTCTTCAGTAAGCAAGCGATTTAAATTTAGAAATCGATAGGAACTTATCTGATATTTTCTTGAGGGTGATCAGCTTTTGGCTGAGAGTGTTGTTTATGGCTGCCGACCAGCCGCGAGTATTTTCAGGATGTAAGTAACTGAGCAAGTAAATAAGTTCATTGATTGACTATGCCCAATCCTTAGTCAATTCCTTTAGACATCATAAATTGTTGATTGTTTGAGAAGGAATATTTCTCTATACTTCTTTCTTGTTATTCAGCTTTTAAAGAACTGTAAGCTTATTACGCATGTCGATGATCGACCAGTCATCGCTGTCAGATATAATTTTGCCGTTTTGAAGCTCTATATAAGGTTTTCCTTGCAACTTCTTTTCGAGTGATTTCTTTTAGAGTTTAATTCCTTAGAAAAACTTGTCTGCTGCATTCCCATGTTTTTGTGTACTGATTGCAAGCTTCAGTATCCCGAAATAAAACAACCAGTTAAAGATTCGGTCTGTCAATTTGTTGATATGGGGGGAATTGGAAAATGTAGAACCATTAGTTAGATCCAGCTTGTTTAGACCTCCTTAAGCAATTCTTTGATATATGAGGCAGTGACAAGTCTGTATATCTTAGCTACGTCGACTGTTTCATCTACCAGCCCGTCAGATTTCATGGACTCCAAGGGAAAAGCTGGATTTAATGTCGTCAAGCTCTTATATGTCGTCAATACGACCAACTATTTCGCCTTTCTGCTCATATATTTCTAATTCTTCGTAGAGGTAACTATCCCTCGTTGTAAATCTCCTTTTCTTAAGTATTCAGTTTGTTGGTCGATAATTCCTTGTAAAGTTTCGCGTTGTTTTTCAATGAATCCACTCGAATGTATATGGATTTTTCATTCTGGTTGTTTCGACCTTGATACCTCATTCTCATCGAGCAGCTTTATCGACAATCCTAGCGCCGTTTCAACTTACTCGCAGTAAATTCGGGAAGTCAAAAGTCGCAATCTCGTCCTTTGATCAGATTTTTATCCAACCTAGGATTAACTTAAAATTTCCCTATAAATAGACATTCAGCTTCTCCCCATATCTATCCATACCGTACGAAATGGAGATGTCAGTTTCTTTAGGATTCATCTTGCCCAGTGATCCCATAATTTTCAAAAAGTCACATTATCTTATCTTATAATAACTCAAGCATCATTTGCCTTGTACTGACAGGTCCATTGATGCCTTACCTTGTACTGACGGGTCCCATGTGACCTCTGCATTGGTCTTCAATAGCTTGGGGTCCATGGTTCTTTGTTTGCACATGAAGGGTTCATATTTACCAGGCACCCCCGTTTTTGGATGTTACCTCCGGAGTGATCGACCGCCGGGGTGTGCTGGTAAATTTTAACTTTTGCGACGGTCCTCGAGAGATCCTGCTTTAGAGTAAAATTCAACCCCATCCTTAGAGCAGGAGCTCGTTTTTGGTCTAATGACCGCTGCAAGGTATTTGACTTGTAATGGTTGTTTCGGACTAAAGGGAGGACTGATCTTCAGAGCCTGGTCACCGATCTAAAGAAGTCGATCATCGTGAGCAGCATGCTTCTCAGATGGTTGGAGGGAAACATGGAGGTAGGGTGAAGATCGATGTTTCCGTGGACATTGTCATGAAAAGACTCCGATCTATTGGATAGGATTTTCTTTTGTATTTGTAAACATATATAAATCGAAGGATGCTCTTGTATTCCGATGAATAAAACTTCATATGTAGATCAGGAGATATTCTTTGTATTCAGATGAATAAAACTTCATTTTCTTCAATATTTCTCATTTTCAATACTTCTTGATTTTGATCTGTTTCAATTTGTACTTAGGTCGTTTATCAACGTTTGGTTTTAATTGTCGATATGGAGATTCGAGGAGCGTTTTTCGAGCGAGTCGACTCTATTCAGCTCTTTAAGACTTTCGGTTTTTTTTTGACTAAATTTTGTGGCTTTAACCTGTTTTGCTCGTTGGTATGGAGATCGAGGAGTGTTTATCGAGCGAATCGATTTTACTCAACTCTTTAAGATTTTAGGTTTTTGACCAAATTTTGTGGCTTTAACCTATTTTGCTCGTTGGTATGGAGATCGAGGAGCATTTATCGAGCGAATCGATTTTACTCAACTCTTTAGGACTTAGGTTTTTTACCAAATTTTTGGTTTTTAACCTATTTAGTCGTCATCGGTATGGAGATCGAGGAGCGTTTATCGAGCGAATCGATTTTACTCAACTCTTTAGGACTTAGGTTTTTTTTTTACCAAATTTTTGGTTTTAACCTATTTAGTCGTCATCGGTATGGAGATCGAGGAGCGTTTATCGAGCGAATAGATTTTACTCAACTCTTTAGGAATTAGGTTTTTTTTTTTACCAAAATTTTGGTTTTAACCTATTTAGTCGTCATCGGTATGGAGATCGAGGAGCGTTTATCGAGCGAATCGATTTTACTCAACTCTTTAGGACTTAGGTTTTTTACCAAATTTTTGGTTTTAACCTATTTAGTCGTCATCGGTATGGCGATCGAGGAGAATTAATCGAGCGAATCGATTTTACTCAACTCTTTAGGACTTAGGTTTTTTATTAAATTTTTGGTTTTAACCTATTTAGTCGTCATCGGTATGGAGATCGAGGAGCGTTTATCGAGCGAATCGATTTTACTCAACTATTTTGGTTTGGTTTTTTTTACCAAATGCTGGTTTTAACCTTTTGAATCTCTGACCGGCTGATAACTCGTATTTATTATATTTCGGAAAGAAAATCAGAAGCCGAAGCTTTTATTACAATAAATTGCATGAAAAAGTTAAAATAAACAAAATTTAAAAAGAATAGTAAGGATAGCTGCTGGGATTTATTTTCCATAATATCTCCTCAGGTTGACGCATTCCAAGTCCTTGGTAGGGGTGTTCCGTCCAAGTGTGCAATTTTATATGAACCTTTCTTTCTGTTGGGATATTTCTAGATAGGGCTCGATTTGTCAATACAACAAAGTGCGGAATTTAAAATTTTTCGAGGTTCCTAATAGTCCCATAAGTCTTTCTCCACAGTTTATTATACGAAAAGGTTGAATCAAACAATAAATTAAACACAAGGGGGTTAATCGCAATTTACCTCACCACGGAATTGTGGTGGTTTTCACCAGGTGTTTGGTTCGATCCACAGCTTGAGTGATCCATGTGTCTCACCTCCAAAGTTAGTCCACACCAATCGGAGTGTAGTGACGCCTACAAGTCTTAGGCTACGAACTGGATCTCGCAGGTTTGTCAGTAAAGGATTTCAGATCTGGACTTGAGATCTGGATCAGGACTTGGAGATACAGATGGAAGAATCGACTCACAGGGCTTATGTGATCGAGCAGGGTTCGGCCAGGGCAGATCTGGTCGAGATTGGGTTCGGCCAAGATCAATTTGGGCGACTAGGGTTTGGGGCGAAACTATAAGGGGGCGATTTGTAATTAAAGATTCTTGTTCGAAAAATCTGATTTCCTTACTCGATTTTTCTCTCTCAATTTTCAGCAAAGTATTTTATTTTCTCTCAAAAGTTTTTCTTGTCTTGGAGTGCAACTTAGTTGTTAATGAAGAGGGAAGAGTATTTATAAGAGAAGAATCCTTATCTTGATAGATATCTTCTTTCCTTTATCTATGAAATCTCCAAATCTTTTATTCCTTATCAACTTAGGAATGTGAGATTTGATAGATCTCTTCTTGCTTGTTCTTCAAGAATTAGAACTCTTCTTCCTTTAATCATAAAAATCGCCCCTATCCCCTATTTCAAAATAATTGCAAAATCAACCCATAATTTATTTCCTCTTCCAATTAATTAACTACTTTAATTAATTTCATAATTAATCAGATAACTCTAATTAATTAATTGAACATTAATCAATTAGATATCTAATTAATATTCTCCTATTGAATTAATACCATAATTCAATTACCTTGATTTAACAACTTTAAATCACTTGCTTTCCTTCAAGACAGTCACCGTCCAATTGTATTGTGTGTGACCCTCTGGGTTCACCATCAACTGGCAGCAGGCCCACGACATTCGTGATTTAATTAACGAGCAATTAAATGCTCCGATCAATTAAACTACTTTTAATTGACCACTCCAGAATTAATTTCCTTATTAATTCGGGAGTACCCACACTTCATGGTCGATGTCTAGCCACAAGCCCATGAAGCCCAATCAAAGGTGAATTGATTATTGTGAACCTCACCTCTTATAATTGCCATGTAGATACGGTCCTTCCACGACTGATTTCCCGATCGAGACCTAGGGTGTGTGAATTGATCGGCACCTCTAATTATCTCGATAACTATACTTTCTAATTTTCGACAATGATTCCAGTGTGACTGCCAAATTTGGAAACCCCTTCCAAATGCATCACTGACTATGGCCATAGATTTCTCAGAATCAATTATCTAAGAAACGTATAGGAAATTCTCTCATCTTATCAGGATGAGTCGATGGATCCTTTCTTAGTACTAACCACTCGCGTACATTCGTCTACGTACCCAACTTAGGCACTTTGTGGCCAGGCTACGTGACCAGCACCTAAATCTAAGTACGCACACTCGTGCACCGAATTCGCCCTAGCACCTCAAGTCTAAGGACTAAATCGTACACTATTATAAGCCTTGAGAAACATCCCATCACCGATATGCGACATGCGCTTCCACAATGAGTTTCTCTGTTCGGGTTGTTCGATGCGTTCAATCCTCCATTGAACCACCTACTCATATGCACTGGACTCAAATTCCTTGCTCATGAAACTCTACAAATTCACTCCATGTGAATCATGCATATTTGTACAAGTCTTTGCGATTCCTACGATACCCCGTCTCGTTCGGAATCTATGACTTGGAACGGTTTTAAGATCACGACCTTTGAGACTGTTTCATGATTGCACTCAATACTGAAGTGAATCGTCCCATAGTCTATTGTGACCTTAGGATTTCATCCAATCGCTTAGATAAGTTCGCGAGAGATGAAGATGGCTATTGTTCAGTTTCACGTACTATGAATGAACGGCGTATTAATTATAAACCATAAGAAAATAGTACTTCAACAAGCTAATTAATATTGGCTTGCTGGGCACTACTCTATCAATCTCCCACATGCCCTAAAGCCAATCACAACATTTCTAAGACCCATCTATACCAAGATGTCCCTCGAACCCATTTGTGAGAGAGCTTAATTAGTGGATCTGCTAAGTTTGTCCTTTTGAGATAACGTAGTACTTTTACGCGTCTCAGTTATCTATGATTTGTATAATCATATGATATTGTGTTCAGATCATCGGTTAGATCTCGTTTCCCTTACATTTAGCGGTTGCCTTGTCTAAATATGTTAAGTAGGACAGGCTTTAGCTATGCTAGGTAATTCATTCACTCATTGGACGAATGTTTCTCGTCTAAACACTTTCTCTTATGCAGCATCATAATGGTGCTATTATTCTGATTGAGTCAGCAATGGTATACTATTGGAATTTCTTCCAATTTACCTTAGCTTCATCGAGACAGAATAAGTCATCCACTTCAGACTGGAAATCTTGAATTTTTAAATCCTTCGAGTTTTCAATTTTCCACTTACTACCACAGACCAGCATTGTATCCTTTAATTATCTTCGAGGATTGCCTTTATGGTAGACCAGTGTCCTTTACTGGTGTTTGACTATCAGCAGCTCGTGAATGATCAGAGCATTTTGATGAGTCAGGTCTAGTACAAGACTTTGCATGCTACATGCAATCCAGATGCCAAAGCATAAGGTTTCTTGAGACAGTTACTTCTTTACTCATTTAAATGTAGGGCTCATTAAATAAGTAAGAGAAATTTTGTCTCTTTGGAAATAATCCTTTCTTGGATTCTTCCATATTGAATTTAATCAATATACAGTCTTTGTACTCTGATGTGGTGAATTGCAACATCTACTTTGCTTTTATCCCCATAAATACGTATTGCCAGTACGTGAGATGTGATTCCCAAATCTTATCATGGAAAATTGCGTGAAGAACACGCTTTCGTCTGTGCTTCTCTGATATTCTTATATCGTACTTGATGTGTAGATCATCATCTCGTTGTGTTACGAATTTAACTATGCTCCCACTGATCCATTTAAACATTTGGAATCCATATGCCTTTTGACAGATTCAACATCCTTGATTGACTTATCAAGTTGCATGTTCCATGATTGGAAAAAGTCATAGATTGACCTTTGGATTTGAATAGAGATATTCTCATCAATTTTAAATTGTGAGATGCAGGATTCATATCCAATAGTCATAACTTTGGTAGTCAAAACCACCTTTCTATGGCTAATAGTTTCGAAATGGATTTTGACGTAGCCAATGGTCAAATGGCATTTTCATTTGTCCTATAAGGACTTTTGAATAATGACCTATCGCCATTAGGTGAGTCAAGCTTTCACTTTGAAACTTATGGCTTCATGCCACATCCTTTAGTCTCTTTGTAATCTTGGATTAGAATCCAATTTCTCAATTTCGTAAAATGGAATTTTGAGTTCCTTACGAATTTGATTAGATTACTAATTATTTGTGCATGGTTCGGTTCAGTAGGTTTCGGGGTTTACTCCCACTGTTTGTGGGAATGGGTCCAGTTCTTGGACTTCATCAAGTTCTATGACCTTTCTTATTTCCTTTGACAAGAGTTTGTCAACAGAGGAACAAGCTTCTTACGAGATACTTTCGTTTCCCGTTGTCGCAGAACAGGTATCCAATGGATTTCGTCGGATACCCCACAAACATTATATGAATCAGATCTACCATCTAATTTCTCATATAAGGGTGTTTTGCTATGTCTCAGATGACATGGCGGTGTAAGAACTTACTTCCGAAAATACTAGACCAAGTACTTTTGAAGAGTTAGGGGAGGCTATCCCCTAATGTGAATACAAGAATTTAGCAGAATCAGTGTCGTGAATCGAACCAAATTTTATCAACAAAGTTTGATTCCTTCTTTGATTTGTTTCATGAGAATTCTATTCTCCTTTAGATAATCGAGGATTTAGTTGCTTATGTTTCAGCAAGTTTGATTAGATCAAATTGCTTTTGACATAATGCATCTAGTTATTTCATTTCCAAAACGTCTATTGAATTACTTCAATAGTTTCAGAATTGTACTTCTACAATGTACAAATATACTTTAACGATTGAAATTGTAAGTATATATGAAATAGTATCCTTTTGAACTAGTGCTTTTAGTTCTTAATCAATTTTTGAAATGTTTGGAATGCCTAGCAATCCTTTATTTCGGTTATTAATCCTTTAAGACAAGATTTGAAAGTTCGGAGTTTTATCTAAGTTCCTTATTTCAAGAACAGTAGACAAAAACCTTTCCTTCGAATCTTTCTTTAGGAAGAATGTCCAAAATAAACATTTCAGTGAGAACGATTATCTGGTCTTTCGATTCAGCATATAGTCTTCGAAGTTTTGATTTGTTTATCATTGTTTATTTCTATGTTTCAAAACATCAACATTTGTACAAAGTTAAATTGCTCTAATTAAATAAATTCCATTTCTCAATGGTAAAGCAATAAGGTTTTGTACAAAATTCGAAATAATACTCAAAATAAACTAAAACTAGAAACTTATGCTAATACGAAAAACTTCTTCTAGAAAGGAATGTCTAGGTTCAATACTTCCTTGACCCAGTCCCTGAATTCGATATCCCTCAACTTGTCCTGCACTGCACGCATCTTCCTTTCAAGGAATTTCCTACTTGTAGGTGGAGAGGGAATAGTTTCATCCGCTGTAAACTCTTTTACAGAAATGAAAGTTTTATCAGATGTCTTACATCATAAAGATTTAACAAATGTATAATTTAAAAAATCATACCATAGTTAAGTCTATCCAGGAATTCCTTTTCATTGAGCTTTCCTATTTTCTTTTCGTGCTTACACAGTGGGCAATTTTCTTCATGTAGACCAAGACCTTTTAGATGAGCTTGTTCATATTTGTCTAACAACTCATGCAATTACTTTGTCTTAATATCAACAAACAGAATTTCACAGTGTTGCATGAAATGAGTGAAGATGTCAGAAAGACCATGCATGGTAATTTCTATCTCATCTTCGTGAATCACTTGGGCTCCAAACCCTTTGATTCGCTTGAACATCTTGGTTAAGTAAGAACAATATTCTCTAACATTCTTAAACTCAGCCATGGTCTTTCTTTGAAGATAATAGCACATCATAGCCCCCAAAGTATTTTCCCTTCTAACATTCATCAATACTCGTTTGAACGGAACAGTGGATGGTAAATGGCTAACAATAAAATAGACAAATATAAGCAGACATGTTTAATATTAATACTTATAATTAACGAAATTTGGACTTTTTATCGAAAAAGTTCTCCCAATATTTTATCGAAACAATAACCCCTTCTAGTTTCGGGAAAAAAATCTATTTCCTAGTAGGTCTTGACGTCCCAGCAGCAATTAGTTGCACCCACGACTCGTGGCCATACAATTAATTCCCTAGGTAGGCATACTTATTGCCAATTGTGTCTACCACACAACCTTCAAGCTATTTTGCCTCGTTTTTCGCATTTATCTAGCACTGCTACATCATAAATGTTACTACGCGTTAAGTAGAACCCATTAATCATGATAAGCAACGGGCCCGGTCATGAATTCTCCGTAACTAGTTATCGGTCGATCTTCACGTCCCGACCAGTCCCTACCCTTGTCAAGTTTTAGAAAACTAGAATCAAGGAATTTCGTGTATTGCCCCTTTCTTCGACTCGGGTGCCAGACTCTGGATCACCTCTATCGATAAGTAGACAACATACACTAGTCCCTATTAATGGAAGGCTTGGATTTATAAAACTTCATTTTATATTTAACCCAATATGACTTAATATTTATTCGAGAGGGGAATTTTTCGGTTTTGAAAGTTTAAGGAAACTCTCCTCGAGATCTCACCGCTTCAATTATGGTTTATCTTTGATTTACGATCTAGATTCTAGCGCGCATACACACAAGTAATCATAAATCGACTAATAAATAAAAGCCATACAAGCCTAGCATGCATACTACCACAATATGTTTTCGATCGGGAGCCTCCTATGCAGGCCATCATCGAGCCAATGATGTTGGCCCAATTGGTCAATCTAAAGGGTTCTCAAAGGACCTATGCTATTACACAATGCATCATGCATACATGGCCTTCAATTCTTCTTGGGCTCCCACCTTGCTTGTAAACGGGCCTCCATCCTAGATTAGGAATGCGGTAAAGCCCTATTCTATTACAAAGGCTCAAAGTGGCCCAATAATAACAGGCTCGCAGGCCCAATAAAAACCATGCATTAAATTAAACCAATCACATCTAACCTAAGGTCAAGGCTCGGCGCGATCGAAAACCACGTAAGCAGTTCACGTAGAGCAAGAAACATGCAAACAACTTTTACGTATTTCTTTCTTCGTTTTAAAACTATCTTTTAAAACTAACTTCCTATGATTCTTGCTTTTTAGTCAATACTAATTATGACAAATAAATTCTCGGATAAATAAAACAAGTTTTCTGCCTCAAATTAAGATTCTAATTTTTCAACTTTTGAAAATTACAGTTCAGCCCCTATACTTTCGGAAATTGCACTTTTGACCCCAAAACTTTTGAAAAGTTACAAAATACCCCCAAAACAGTTTTCGGACAGAAGGACCAGAAAATAAAATTTTGAAATCTAGAAAATTTTCGAATTTGCAAACTGACCCCTGAACTTTCGAAAATTACAAAACAGTCCTTGAATTTTTGGAAATTGCAAAACAGCCCCAAAAATACGTGGGATCGAAATTTCAGAAACAGTCCAGATTTTACAAAAATTTCCAGAAACAGAAAAAATTAATTTTCAGCCCTTAATTTCATGTTTTGCGATAATTTGCACAAAGAGTCATGATTTTTCGAAAAACTATAAATTCGCCACAGATCTTAAAAGGCAATTTTACCAATCATAGATCCAGTCATAACAAGCAAGAATCAATCGACAGAACATAATTATCACGCGTTCTCATACATACAATCAAGCATATACAGTGAAAACACATTATGTTCAGGCATTTTCGTATAAAAACGTATGGAGTTGGCTCTGATACCAATGTTGGGATATTTCTAGATAGGGCTCGATTTGTCAATACGACAAAGTGCGGAATTTAAAATTTTTCGAGGTTCCTAATAGTCCCATAAATCTTTCTCCACAGTTTATTATACGAAAAGGTTGAATCAAACAATAAATTAAACACAAGGGGGTTAATCGCAATTTACCTCACCACGGAATTGTGGTGGTTTTCACCAGGTGTTTGGTTCGATCCACAGCTTGAGTGATCCATGTGTCTCACCTCCAAAGTTAGTCCACACAAATCGGATTGTAGTGACGCCTACAAGTCTTAGGCTACGAACTGGATCTCGCAGGTTTGTCAGTAAAGGATTTCAGATCTGGATCTGGACTTGAGATCTGGATCAGGACTTGGAGATACAGATGGAAGAATCGACTCACAGGGCTTATGTGATCGAACAGGGTTCGGCCAGGGCAGATCTGGTCGAGATTGGGTTCGGCCAAGATCAATTTGGGCGACTAGGGTTTGGGGCGAAACTATAAGGGGGCGATTTGTAATTAAAGATTCTTGTTCGAAAAATCTGATTTCCTTACTCGATTTTTCTCTCTCAATTTTCAGCAAAGTATTTTGTTTTCTCTCAAAAGTTTTTCTCGTCTTGGAGTGCAACTTAGTTGTTAATGAAGAGAAGAGGGAAGAGTATTTCTAAGAGAAAAATCCTTCTCTTGATAGATATCTTATTTCCTTTATCTATCAAATCTCCAAATCATTTATTCCTTATCAACTTAGGAATGTGAGATTTGATAGATCTCTTCTTGCTTGTTCTTCAAGAATTAGAACTCTTCTTCCTTTAATCATCAAAATCGCCCCTATCCCCTATTTCAAGATAATTGCAAAATCAACCCATAATTTATTTCCTCTTCCAATTAATTAGCTACTTTAATTAATTTCATAATTAATCAGATAACTCAAATTAATTAATTGAACATTAATCAATTAGATATCTAATTAATATTCCCATATTGAATTAATACCATAATTCAATTACCTTGATTTAACAACTTTAGATCACTTGCTTTCCTTCAAGACAGTCACCGTCCAATTGTATTGTGTGTGACCCTCTGGGTTCTCCATCAACTGGCAGCAGGCCCACGACTTTCGTGATTTAATTAACGAGCAATTAAATGCTCCGATCAATTAAACTACTTTTAATTGACCACTCCAGAATTAATTTCCTTATTAATTCGGGAGTACCCACACTTCGTGGTCGATGTCTAGCCACAAGCCCATGAAGCCCAATCAAAGGTGAATTGATTATTGTGAACCTCACCTCTTATAATTGCCATGTACATACGGTCCTTCCACGACTGATTTCCCGATCGAGACCTAGGGTGTGTGAATTGATCGGCACCTCTAATTATCTCGATAACTATACTTTCTAATTTCCGACAATGATTCCAGTGTGACTGCCAAATTTGGAAACCCCTTCCAAATGCATCACCGACTATGGCCATAGATTTCTCGGAATCAATTATCTAAGAAACGTATAGGAAATTCTCTCATCTTATCAGGATGAGTCGATGGATCCTTTCTTAGTACTAACCACTCGCGTACATTCGTCTACGTACCCAACTTAGGCACTTTGTGGCCAGGCTACGTGACCAGCACCTAAATCTAAGTACGCACACTCGTGCACCGAATTCGCCCTAGCACCTCAAGTCTAAGGACTAAATCGTACACTATTATAAGCCTTGAGAAACATCCCATCACCGATATGCGACATGCGCTTCCACAATGAGTTTCTCTGTTCGGGTCGTTCGATGCGTTCAATCCTCCATTGAACAACCTACTCATATGCACTGGACTCAAATTCCTTGCTCATGAAACTATACAAATTCACTCCATGTGAATCATGCATATTTGTACAAGTCTTTGCGATTCCTACGATACCCCGTCTCGTTCGGAATCTATGACTTGGAACAATTTTAAGATCACGACCTTTGAGACTGTTTCATGATTGCACTCAGTACTGAAGTGAATCGTCCCATAGTCTATTGTGACCTTAGGATTTCATCCAATCGCTTAGATAAGTTCGCGAGAGATGAAGATGGCCATTGTTCAGTTTCACGTACTATGAATGAACGGCGTATTAATTATAAACCATAAGAAAATAGTACTTCAACAAGCTAATTAATATTGGCTTGCTGGGCACTACTCTATCACTTTCCTACACCAAAATGATGTACGGTCCATCCCATTTTTTTTGCAATTTTCCTACATGCATGGACACCTCTACTTTTTTCAACACTAAGTCCCCTCTTTGAAGGTTCGAACGAGCACCTTTTGATTGTAGGCTTTCTCCATATTTGATTTAGTGACTTGCAGCCGTACACCAACTTTTTCTCTTAAGGCTTCGGTTAGGTTGAGATCATCTTCTCTAGCTTTTTCATTTTCCTGGCTGTCATACATATCGATCCTCGGGGTCGGGATTAGTGTTTCAACTGGAATTACAGCCTCCGAGCCGTATACCAAACTAAAGGGGGTCTCGCCGGTCGAGCTCCTGGTTGTTGTACGATTTGCCCAAAGTACTCCGGGGAGTTCATCCGACCACCTTCCTTTGGCTGGTGTATTGGAGATTAACCAGTTGATCACTCTTCCTGTTTTGCCGTCGTGAGATCCTGTAAATCTAGAAAGTTGATCTGCCCATTTGTTTTCCGAATGTGGAACATTCTGTATTTCGAAATTCTCAAACTTTTTAGTCAATTCCTTCACTTTAGCGAGGTACTTGACCATGTTGAATTCCTTTGCCTCGTATAGGCCTTCAATCTGTCTCTGTACTAACTCCGAATCGGTTAGCACTTTGAGATTCTTTATGTTGGCTTTGATCACCAATTCCATTCCTGCAATCAATGCTTCGTACTCAGCTTCATTGTTGGTTACCACGAAGTCCAACGTTATCGCATAATTTACATCTTCTTCATTTGGTCCAGTAAAGTTGATTTCAGCTCTGCCTCCCTCACGGCTCGAAGCACCGTTGACGTGCATTAACCAGGTCTGATTTTCTACCACCAGGATATCATTATCATGACTGGTTGACTCCTCGCGTTCTAATACTGAGGTCGGAGTTTCCAACAGGAAATCGGCCAGAACTTAGGCCTTAATAGCGATGCGCGATTTATATTCGATTATGAATTGTCCTAGTTCGATCGCCCATTTTATTAATCTACCAGAGGCTTCTAGTTTTGCCAAGACTTGTCTTAGTGGTTGATTTGTGAGCACTATAATTTTATAAGTTAAGAAGTATGGTCGGAGTTTGCGTGCTGCCACTACCAAAGCCAAGGCAAATTTTTCTATCTCCAAATAATTCTTCTCCGCCCCTTGTAGTAACTTGCTTAGATAGTAGACATGCTTATGTTCCGAGCCTTCTATCTTTACTAAGACCGAACTGATGGTTACCATGGAGATAGATATGTAAATGTATAATGGTTCACCTTTAGTTGGTTTGGCTAATAATGGCGAGGAGGTCAGATATTCCTTTATTTGGTTGAATGCTTGATCGCACTCTTTGGTCCAAACAAAGTTTTTTGCCTTTCGTAAAGTTTGAAAGAATGGCAAGCTTCTATCCGCTGATTTGGATATGAACCTATTCAATGCCACAATTTTTCCTACCAAACTTTGGATATGAATGCGTTTCATCAACCTGGTTGAAAAACTGGGGCGATTGAATAGGTTCATATCCAAATCAGCGGATAGAAGCTTATCCTTGACACTGCTTCCCTCAGCCATCTTGAGATGAAACAACTCCTTAGTGGTCGCGAACCTTTTGGTACGAGACCTCTCTCCAAACATCTGCTGGAGGTGGAGAAGTATCTCTCTAGCAAGCGGCATAGCAGCATGCTGTTTCTGCAGTTCATTCGACATCGAGGCTAGCATGAGACATCGAACCTGAAGATCATCATCAACCCTTTTAGCATGGGCGGTTCGTTGTTCCTCACTAGCTCGTGCTGCGGGTGCAGCAGGCATGGGTGTGTCTAGCACATAGCTTCGTCGCTTGGAATTGAGGACAATTCTGAGATTTCTCAGCCAGTCAACGAAGTTTGAGCCATTCAACTTGTTTGCGTCGAGGATAACAGATAATGGATTCTTAGACATTGTACTTAATATCTACAAATGGAAAGAAGACAACATTTAGCTAACTGATCTTATGTCTAATACTTATAATTATCGAATTTTGGACTTGTTTTCGAAAAAGTTCTCCCACTATTTTATCGAAACAATCACCCCTTTGATTGCTCGGGAAATTTAATTCCTAGTAGGTCTTGACGTCCCAGCAGCAATTAATTGTACCCACGACTCGTGGCCATACAACCAATTCTCCAGGTAGGTATACTTTTTACCAATTGTGTTACTCCACAACCTTCAAGTTATTTTGCCTCGGTTTTCGCACTTATCTAGCACTGCTACATCATAAGTGTTACTAATCGTTAAGTCTAACCCATCAATCATGATGAGCAACGGGCCCGGTCGTGAGTTCTCCGTAACTAGTTATCGGTCGATCCTCACATCCCGACCAGTCCTCACCCTTGTCGTGTTTAGTTAAAAACAGGAGTCAAGGAATTTCACGCATTGTCCCTTTCTTCGACTCGGGTGCCAGACTCTGGATCACCTCTATCGATAAGTAGACAACATACGCTAGTCCCTATTGATGGAAGGCTTGGATTTATATAAATACTTCATTTTATTTTAATCCAATATGACTTAATATTTAATTCGAGAGGGGAATTTCTGGTTTTGAAAGTTATACTAACTCTCCTCGAGATCTCACCGATTCAGTTATGCTTTATCTTTTATCACGATCTAGATTCTAGCGCGCATCTCATACAAGCTGACTATAAATCGACAAAATAAATAAAAGCCATACAAGCCTAGCATGCATACTACCACAATATGTTCTCGATCGGGAGCCTCCTATGTGGGCCATCATCGAGCCAATGATGTTGGCCCTATTGGTCAATCTAAAGGGTTTGTAAATGGGCCTAGGCTATTACACAATGTACCATGCATGCATGGCCTTCATACGTTCTTGGGTTCCCACCTTGCTTGTAAACGGGTCTCCATCCTAAACTAGGAAAGCAGTAAAACCCTATTCTATTACAAAGGCTCAAAATGGCCCAAAAACATAATAGGCTCGCAGGCCCAATAAAAAAACAAACAATAAATTAAACCAATCACATCTAACCTAAGGTCAAGGCTCGGCTCGATCGAAAACCACGTAAACAATTCACATAGAGCAAGAAACAAGCAAACATCCTTAACCTATTTCTTTCTTAATTTTAAAACTACCTTTTAAAACTAACTTTCTATGATTCTTACTTTTTAGTCACTACTAATTATGACAAAATGAATATTCGGGTAAACAAATATAAATTTTCTGCTCAAATTCAGATTATGTTTTTCAACTTTTGAAAATTTCATTTTCGCCCCTCAACTTTTGAAAATTGCACTTTGACCCCAAAACTTTAAAAAAAGTTACAAAAACACCCCTTCGCAGATTTGGGCAGATACCAGAAAATAATATTTTGAATTCTGAAAATTTTCAATTTTTTAAATTGACCCCTCAAGTTTCGGTAATTGCAAAACAGCCCCAAAGTTTTTGGAAATTACAAATTGACCCCAAAACCCGTGTGACCAGATTTGCAAAAACAGTCCATGATTTTGAAATTTCCAGATTTCAAAAATTCGAATTTTTCCGCCCACAAAAACCCTAATCTCGATTTTTGCATAAAAGTCCTGAAGTTTCAAAAAACTATAAAAACGGCACAGATCTAAAAAAGCAGTTTTACCCAATCATATATCCAGTCATAACAAGTAAGAATCAACTTACAGAACATAATTATCACGTGTTTACATATACATAATTAAACATATATGGTGAAAACACATTATGTTCAGGCTTTTCGTATAATAATAATGGAGTTGGCTCTGATACCACTGTTGGGATAGTGGTTGGGATGCCTCGATTGTCAGAACAACGACAGTGCGGAATTTAAAATTTTTCGAAGCACCCAAGGTCCCATATTGATTCTCCATATTAATTATACGTAAGCAAGAACAAAAACACACATAGTAATTAAACAAGGGGGTTTTTGCGATATACCTCACCACAGGCAAGGTGGTGGAAACCTTCAGTTCTGGATCTGATTTGGATCTGGTTCACAGAAGTGATCCAAGCTTCTCACCTCCAAAGTTAGTCCACACCAATCGGATTCTGGCAACACCTCAAGATCTTAGGCTCAGAACTGGATTCAGGAGGTTTGTCGAAGCAGGATTGTGTAGATTCTCTTGACAGGTCAAGATCTAACACAGAGGAACAAAGGGAGAGGGGTGGCGACACTAAAGCAGCCCACGGCAGCAGGTGGCGGCGTCTCTAGGTGGCGGCGGCGGCTAGGGTTGAGAGGAGAGGCTAGGGTTTTCTTCTTAGGGTGTTAGCTTTTTGAGCTCAAGTAGAACCCCTTTTATAGACTCCCTCTTGACCTAGGTTTTGCAAGACTTCTTATGGGCTTTTAATTAAAGGCCCATGTCTTGCAAGCCTTTTCATTTAATTAATTATTTAATTAAATGCCCAGTCCAATTAAATCATTATTTCTTTTATATAATTAATTAGCAACTCAATTAAGTATTTAATTAATCAAGTTAGCCAATTAATTAATCTCCCACTTGAATTAAATACTTTTAATTCATTTAATTGATTTAATTACCTTTAAATCAATTAATTCCTTTTGTATCCTTTTCAACAGTCACCGTCCAATTGTATTGTGTGTGACCCTCTGGGTTCACCATCAATTGGCAGCAGGCCCACGAATTCCTCGTGATTTAATTTATGAACAATAAATTGCTCCGGTCAATTAAACAACCTTTAATTGACCACTCCTAGAATCAATTCTTTTATTAACTCAGGAGTACCTAGACTTCATGGTCGATGTCTAGCCACAAGCCCATGAAGCCCAACTTCAGGTGAATTGATACTTTTGAACCTCGTCTCATATAATTACCATGTACATACGGTCCTTCTATCGACTAATATTCCCGATCAAGACTTAGGGTGTGTGAATTGATCGGCACCTCTAAATTTGTCTCGATAACTATACTTTCTAATTCAGGATAATATTCCATTGTGACCTTCTAAATTTAGAAACCCCCTTTCCAAATCCGTCACCGACTGCGGCCGCAGATTCCTTGGATATATTATCTAAGAATCGTATAGGAAATTCTCTCACCCATTACAGTGAGTCAATAGATTCCATATCGGTACTAACCACTCGCGTACATGTCCATACGCACCCAACCTAGGCATGTTATGACCAAGCTACGTGGCCTATACCTAGATCTAAGTACGCACTTCCATGCACCGAATTCGCCCTAGTACCTCAAGTCAAAGGACTAAATCGTACACTATTATAATCCTTGAGAAACATCCCATCACCGATATGCGTCAAGCGCTTCCACAATGGGTTTCTCTGTTCGGGTCGTTCGATGCATTCAATCCTCCATTGAACCACCTACTCGTATGCACTGGCCTCAAATGACTTGCTCATGAAAAGCTACAAATTCACTCCATGTGAATCATGCATACTTGTACAAGTCTTGGCGATTCCTACGATACCCAGTCTCGTTCGGAATCTATGACTTGGAACAGTTTTAAGATTACGACCTTTGAGACTGTTTCATGATTGCACTCAGTACTGAAGTGAATCGTCCCATAGTCAAATGTAATCTAAGGGTTTCATCCAATCGCTTAAATGTATTCGCGAGAGATGAAGTTGGCCATTGTTTATCCTTATACTCATATACATAAACGTGCATATTATTATAAAATCAAAAGATTGTTTCTTACAGAATATATCTATTACAAGCTAATTGAACTGGCTTGCTGGGCACTATTCTATCATCAACTATCTAGGTCGAACTTACAATTAAAAAGTTCTAGCAACCTAATTTGCCGAGTGATAGATATGAACTTTAGTGTACATATTCTAATATCCACAAAACTCAATAAAGTATTGGATTGCTTCACAACGAGTGGCAGTATTGAGATACAATTTGGGCCACATAATCAAACAAAAATTATCAAAGTGAACACAATATGTCAAGATTGGAAACAATTGTATTATGGAATTGGATTCAGCAATGGTACAGGATTACAGTTTCTCACTACATCTGCTACAAACGTCTACTATCATAATCGACTAAGTTTTCGACTTGCTGCTATCATTCTTGAGACCAGCACCCTGAAGACATAGTATCCTGCTTGATCAGAAAAGGATACTAGTATTGCATCCTTGACCAAAGGGGCATACATATTCGACAAGGGCTTTTACAAGGATGTCGGGGATAGATAATAGTAAAAAACACTCCATCTTTGCCGCATATGACAATCGCCATAACAGAACGAAATGCGGAAAACAGAGGAGTGTTGGTCATTTTTGATGAATTGACCAGCTTTCCGTTAAAATTGGTTCAAATACAATGAATCCCTCAATGAAAGATGGACCTTTTTCTTTTCCAATTCCACCCAAACCAAAGAAGAAAATAGATTCTGGACAACCCAAGCGCAGTTTGGTTCGGCAAAAAATCTCATACTTTGTTACTCCTACAGAAGGAACGGCTGGAAATACATATGAAGCCATCATAGAAGGGTAAATGGAATTTGCATATTTATAAGCTCAGAAAACATTATAAAGGGCAGGCGAAACGTCATACACTATAAGTAACATCTCCAAAACCAAGGAAGACTCATCTCTAGTCGACGACGACATCTTACTTATTCCCGACCTACAAAGCTATTTGCTATAAGACAAATACTTAGAGATACTCAAAGCAATCTACACCAAGTCCATCAGGATAAGCTTTTACTAAGCTATATGCATGAATCATTTACTAACAAGTAGCTAAACATTGCTTAAACAATAAAATGTTGATAGCTATACTATCAGTCTTTGCCTAATCGATCAGGTAATCTAGACTACTTCTCGATGAAGATTGCAAATAACAAAAATTATATTTATACCAAAAAATATATATATATATATACAAAAGTATTAAGGAAATACTATTCCTTAAATTAAAAAAAAAAAGAGAGAAACAAGGCCAATGGAAGTTTTAGGGCTGATCGGGACCGTTGGCCTGCTCGAAGAAGCACCTTTTCGTGGAGTAGGCGTATCCAGAAACGATCTGAGCTCCTCCTGACGCTTCTAATAACCTTCATCATAGCCTTCTTCAAAAGCACATCGACGAGACTCCACTGAATTGGCATTCAATTGAGCCAGATCATCCCTCTACTTCTCAAGAGCTAATTTTTCATCGCGTAACTTCTGGAGATCATCATTGAGCAGCTCAATTTGAAGGGCAAGTCCCCCAGCCTTTGATCTCTCCGCATCTTGGCAATGCCTCAGGTTCTCTCTGCTGAACCACAAGTCATCATACTGGGCACCCAGTTGCAGAGGCATAATACTTCCTCTGAGAAGAAAGAAGAAGTAAGCCACAAACAATGAAAAATAATATAAAGACAAAATCGAAAAGATAAACACCTGCTCAAATTGTTTGAAGAGGGACTGAACAAGACGAAGGGTAGAATTACCCTCATGTTTCTTCAACTCGCCGGGCAAAATAGTACTAAAACCCAGATCCTAGGAGAGAAGGTTGGTTCACAAGAATCGGGAAAAACAGAATTAAGAGGAATCTTATCATGGTTGTGGTATCTGAAAGTAAAAAATCCGCAAATCTTTGGGTGACTGACTGTGGATTAGAACTACCCAAAGAAGGACCTATAACCAGGCCACTGCTTACCGGCCCAACGGTATCGTTTACTTGACCCCGACTAATGACTGGGTCAGCAGAGGAGTTCAAAAAACTTGAATCATCATGAGCATAATTGTGTAACTCATGCTCGAGTGAGGGAATGGACGTCGAAAGGGGAATATCAAAGGACTGCCCCTCATTAGATATATCCCCAAAGGCAATTCGACCTGGAGAAGGTCGTCGTTGAACCTCTGAAGATGAAAGGGGATTTTGTTGAGAAAGGTTTGAGCGAGCATTAGCATCGTTTGTATCTGAAAAACCACTCGGAGGGACAGTAGAGACTTATGCCCCCGACTGGTGGATGTTCGAGGATGAGAAGGATCTGTTGGATGAAGATGAAGATCAGAAGACAAGTAATTTAAAGTTTGAAGGGAGGTTTTGATGATTTCCAAAACATCATAACCAGCTAAGTTAGAAAAGCTTAGTTAAACCCCTTGGAAGGATTTTGATTGAAGTTAGAGTATTGTCAGACAACTCAAAATTAAAGAAGGTCCAAGAAGACTACTGATCTGCTGTTGATGAAAGAAATCAGACTGGTGAAGATCAGCCGACTCAAATCAGATTTGTTCAAGTTTGGGATCAACTCTGTTCATCATCAGACTAGTGTTCTCATCAGCCAAGTGGAAAGGATCAGGAAGTCTCTCCAACGGTAATAAATGCACTTGGAGTAATAAATGCTGAATATCGAGGGTATTAATGACAAATAATTGAAGGAAAACCTCGTATCATCTTGGTGCATTAAATGCTGCCTGACAGAAAGTACTGTTTGCAGTACTGTCACTGTGCAGAGAGCCGTTCGCGGAAATTAAGGACCAGTAGCCGAGGAATTTGAATTTTGTTTCTCTTCAACGGACACTTTTCAAATCCTGGAGTATAAATAGTTCATGAGACGAAGAGAAAAACAACAACACAATCTCTGAGAGAAAATCCGAAGCAAAATCCTTAAGTCTCAAGAACAGCTCACTCATCAGCTTTGTCATTTGTTGACACAAGCAGAAGTTGAAGATCAAAGATAAACACATTTTCTGAGTGAAAAACTGTTAGAGTGTTGTGCGAAGTGTAGATCCATCTTTGTGAGTGATCTAACTTCAGTGGATAGGTCTTCTAAGTGATTTCCTATTGTGAGCTTACGGCCAGATTCATTTGTTGTTTCAGCGTAAGTGTTGTATACTGTAAACTTTGTGATTATAGTATAACCCAAGATCTAAGTGACTTGGAAGAGTGGACTAAAGAATTTAAATCCATATAACCACTATAAGAATTCTGTCTGTTTCTACTCTGCATTTTTACTTGCATATTTTCAAGATTGCATAAAAACACTTTACCAAAACTGTTGAGAGATTCTGTGAAAAGAACCTTATAAAACTGGGGATAAATCTTTCTAACTGATAAGAGTTTACTTGTGAAAAACACTTTACAAATCCGCTGCAAGTACTCTGCTTTTAAAAGTTGATTTTGCTGAAATCAGCTAAGTAGTACATAGAGAAGTGGTTAACTGTGCTGTTCAAAGATTTGTTCACTGATCAGCCTAGTCAGCTCACTGACCTTCAATAGCATAGTCTGCTGACAGTCGAGTGAAAACTTTTTAAGTGAAAATTTTTCAGAGGTCTATTCACTCCCCCCACTAGACTTCATCTGACCACTTGGGACCAACAAGTGGTATCAGAGCAGGTTGTTCATTAGAATCAGCTGCCTGATCAACGAGCTTGATCCGAGTGTTTTTCAAAGGTTTTCAAACTTTTTCAAAAGAGCATATTTTTGAAAAATCAAAATTTTTTTGAAAATGGATTGTATCAACCATGTTCCCCACATAGCTGGTATGAGCTTTGAGGACTGGAAGATCAGAATGGAGATCTTCTTAGCTGCTTACAATGATAACATGTATACATGTATCATAAATGGTCCATTCAAATTCACAAAGACTATAAAGGTTGATGAAGTAGACATAGTGGTGGAAAAAGATTTACATGAGATGACAGCTGAAGAAATTAAGCTGTTCAATCTGGACAAAATTGGCCTTTTCATCATGACCAAAGCCCTGGACAATAATATATTTGATAAAGCCAAGCAATGCAAGACTGCCAAAGAGATGTGGGATAAGGTTCGTGACATGAGTGAAGGAAACGACGCCAACAAAGAGCATCAGCTGAGTGTTGCTCTGGAAAAGCTGGACAACTTCAAGACGAAGTCTGCGGAAACCATTGACCAGATGGATACAAGGTTTACAAGCACATTAAATGAAGTTCTCAAGCTTAGAAAAACCTTCACAGACATGGAGATAACCGTCAGAGTGTTGAAGGCTCTACCTCCAAAGTTCAACATGAAGGTGACAACCATGGAAGAGTCAAGAGATTTGGAAAAAATCTCACTCACCGAGCTGTTCTCAATACTCAAGGCGTATGAGTATAAACTGCCAAGAATGGGTGTTGAAGAAACCTCAACTTCAAGTCCCACAGCTGCCCTGGTTGCTGCTGAAAATCCAAGAAGACTAGCACAGAAAAGTAAAGAAGTGGACTCATCTGATGAAGCCACATTACTCAACAAAAAGGAGTATACTGCTGGAGACGTTGCATTGCTGATGAACAACTTTAAGAAGTTCTACAAAAGAAAAATGAAGAACAAATACAACAATACTTCTACTTCTAACCCTACTTTTTCTTCTCAAGATAAGGATTCTTATAAATCCAAACTAATGTGCTACAATTGCAGGAAATTGGGTCATTTCATCAGAAACTGCCCATGTCCTAAAGCTGAGAAGTATACAGAAGAGGAAAAGAGAATCAAAAAAGAAAGAAAGCATCAGAAAGGCAAAGTGCTGTTAGCAGAAGCAGAAAATCTGGCTGCTATCTACTCATCTGACTCTGACTCAGACACTTCTGATGAAAAGTCTTCTGAAGAAGAGGGTCCTGCTCTTATCTGCCTGATGGCCAAGGAATTTGATAACTCCGAGGATGATGAGGTAACTTCTTTTGAAAATGAATTGTTTGATTCATTTCAACAAATGATGCTTAACAATACTGGTATTGCTGAAGCATTTACTAAGCTTAAGGAAGAGATGATATTGATTGAGCAGTTCATTGATACTTAAAGCTAAAAAGCCAAAAGAATCAGCTGAATATAAACTGCTTGAGCAAGAGAATGAATCTCTGAAAGCTGAATGTGAAGTCTATAAAGGTAAAATCATGGAACTTGAAAAGATAACTGAGTCTCATGAGAAATCATCTGTTGCATCCACTCTTATGTCTAGTAAACACAAGATACCTTTAGAACAGGATAAGTTAGAACTGAACCATACTGAAAAATTTATATCAGCTGACAACAGTAAGGTCATCCTATATGTTCTGACTACTAAACCTGCTTCACGCGAGAAAGAATTAAAGGAGAAGAAAACTCCTAAGGCTAAAAAGAGCAAAGAGCCTAGTGTAGGAAAACAGACTTGTAAGACTAGACAGCAGAGTCCTAAGAAGTCTGCTGATAAGACTAAAACCAATCAGACTAGTGGTAAAACTAAGTCGTCTGTTAATAAGCAAGCATCTAGTAAGCCAAAGAAGCATAAGAACAAGAAAAATCAAAATGCTTGGTATGGAAATGAGTCATATTATGTGCAACCTACTGCATATCCTCCTATGTATCATGCACCACAATTTCCAACTTACTATGCACCATATCCTGCTCATCCAATGCATGGATATCCTGCATCTTATTCTGCTTATGAACATTATCCGTATCATGCTGATTATCAACATAACAAATTTGATGGATGTTATGAAGATAAACCTGGTCGTGCTCCTGTCAAAACTCAGAAGCCTAAGAAGCCTAAGACTTCAACATATTGGGTTGTCAAAGGTGGAACTAATACTTCAAGACCCTCTCAATAAGGGTACCTAAAACAATTTTTATTTTGTTTTGTAGGTTAGGATTAGGAGTAGGAGTAAAGTAGAGAAAATCTGGTACTTGGACAGTGGCTGTTCAAGACACATGTGTGGAAACATACATGAGCTGACTCATGCTGTTGCTGTGGATGGTCCCAAAGTAACTTTTGGAGACAGCAAGGAAGGCAATATTGTAGCAAATGGAAGATTAATCAAAGGCAACATTGAGATATCTGATGTGTCTTATGTTAAAGGCCTCAAATACAATTTACTGAGCAAAATTCAATTTTGTGACAAAGGATTTTCAATCATCTTCTCATCAGATAAGTGCTACATTGAACAGATTGGTACAAAGAAGGTAATTTTATCTGGAAGACGACAAGGAAATGTCTACACATTGGACTGGAATTCTGTTGAGAAGAGTTCAAACGTTTGTTTGGTTGCATCAACACCAAGTGAAGTCAATTGGCTGTGGCACAAAAGAATGAACCATGTGAATTTCAAGACCATAAACAGACTTATCAAGAATGATCTGGTAGAAGGAATTCCAAAGACAGTCATGAGCAAAGATAAGCTTTGTGACGCCTGTCAGAAGGGTAAACAAATCAAGTTATCCTTCAAGAGCAAGAAGCACCAATCATCTGGAAGGATCTTGTTGCTGCTACATATGGACTTATTTGGACCCATTGATCCAATCAGCAATGGTGGATAGAAGAACTGCCTAGCTGTTGTGGATGACTATTCAAGATACACTTGGGTGATTTTCATGAAGAAGAAAAGTGAAACCAAGGAGCATCTTACAAATCTGATGGAACTAATCTAGATTGAAAAGAGCATGAAGATATTGAAGATCAGATCAGATAGAGGGACTGAATTTACAAACTCAACTGTTGAAGAGTATTGTAATGTCAGAGGAATCAGCCATGAGTACTCTGCTGCCAGAACCCCTCAACAAAATGGAGTTGCTGAAAGGAGAAACAGAACTCTAAAGGAAGCTACCAGGACTATGATAGCTGAAGCAAAGCTGCCCCAAAGATTCTGGGCAGAAGCAACAAATACATCATGTTTTACCCAAAACAGATGCATGATCAACAAGAACCAAAACAAGACTCCATATGAAGTTTGGAACAACCGGAAGCCAAATATTCATCACTTTAGAATTTTTGGTTGTAAATGCTTTGTTTTAAATAATGGGAAAAATCACCTCACTGCGTTTGCAGAGAAGGCTGATGAAGCTGTTTTTGTAGGATACTCTACAATCAGTAAACTTTATAGAGTCTTTAACAAAAGAACTTTACTTGTAGAAGAATCTATTCATGTAGTATTTGATGAACCAAGTCAATCTTCTGAAAAGAATCAAAACACTGATCAAAATCTTTCTACTGATTTTCAGAAATTGTGTGTTCAAAGAAACGAAGTGTATATACCCATCATACTACCTGATCTCAACTCAGCTGCTAATTCAAGTGATGTTCAAAATCACACTGCTGATTGACTAACAGACGAGTTACAAACAGCTGACAGACCAGAGAATGTTCAACAGACAACTATTGTTCAACAACCTACTACTGAAACTCCAACAGTAGTGTTGCAAGATCAAAACAGAGGACATCATTCAAATTTGCAACCTGATCTCTGATGGCTCAAGAATCACCCACCAGAGCTGGTGATTGGTGATCCTTTGGATAGAGTAAAGACAAGGAGAGCTGCTGCAAATGACGCAATGTTCGTCAGCTTCCTGTCTCAAATAGAGCCTAAACAGATTGAAGAAGCTCTTAGTGATTCAAATTGGATTGAAGCTATGCAAGAAGAGTTAAATCAATTTCAAAGGAATGAAGTCTGGTACTTAGTTCCTAGACCAAGTCATCAAACAGTAATTGGCACTAAATGGGTATTCAGGAATAAAATGGATGAAGATGGTGTTGTCACCAGAAATAAAGCAAGATTAGTGGCCAAGGGATACTGCCAAGAAGAAGGCATTGACTTTGATGAAACTTTTGCACCAGTAGCAAGACTAGAGGCAATCAGACTCTTTCTCGCCTATGCTGCTCATAAAAATTTCACAGTCTATCAAATGGATGTGAAATCTGCCTTTCTCAATGGAGAATTGCAAGAAGAAGTTTATGTTGAACAACCACCTGGATTTGAAGCTTACAAAGAAGAAGACAATGTGTATCGTCTGAAGAAAGCCCTCTATGGACTGAAACAGGCTCCAAGAGCATGGTATGATACCCTATCTGTTTTTCTTTTAATTAAAGGATTTCGTAAAGGTAAGGTAGATAAGACCTTGTTCACTGTTGAATGGGAGGATCATATATTGCTTGTGCAAATATATGTGGACGATATTATCTTCGGTTCAACAAATCAACAGATGTGTGACGAGTTCTCCAAGCTGATGCAGAACAAGTTTGAAATGAGCATGATGGGTGAACTAAATTATTTTCTTGGTTTGCAAGTTAGACAGTTGCCTGATGGAATATTCATTAACCATGCAAAATACACAAATGATCTGTTCAAGAAATTTGGTATGGAAACTAGCTCAACTGTTAGTGTTCCTATGTCTACTGGACTTTGTTTGGATAAAGATGAAGATGGCAAATCAGTGGATATAATCAAGTACAGAGGCATTATTGGGTCGTTGTTATACTTAACAGCTAGCAGACCTGATATCATGTACTCTGTTGGGGTTTGTGCGAGATATCAATCAAATCCTAAGGAATCTCATCTTTTAGCTGCCAAAAGGATACTTAGATATCTTAAAGGCACTCAAGAATTGGGATTATGGTACCCTAGAGAATCTGGGTTTGACCTCATTGGATATTCAGATTCTGACGTTGCTGGGTGCAAGATTGATAGGAGAAGCACAACATGTGCCTGTTAATTCTTAGGTAGTCGTCTGATCTCATGGATGAGTAAGAAATAGACTTCAGTATCCTTATCTACTGTTGAAGCTGAGTACATAGCTGCTGGAGCTTGCTGTGCATAAATACTTTGGTTGAAGCATCAACTAGAAGATTACAACATTAAAATCAGTGGAATACCTATCTACTGTGACAATACAAGTGCAATCTCTCTCACTCAGAACACTACAAGTCATTCAAGGACTAAGCATATTGAGATCAAACATCACTTCATAAGAGATCATGTGGAAAAAGGAAAAGTCATAATAGAGTATGTTCATACTGACAATCAGATCGCTGATATTTTCACTAAACCTCTAAGTGATGCAAGGTTTTCAACTTTGAGAGCTGAACTAGGCCTACTAAATTTAGATGCATAAGCTGAGGGGGAACTCAATAGAAGACTGGAGTTTATCAGCTTACTCATCTTATTTTCTTCAAGGTTAACTCTCAACAGACTAGTTAACTGATGAATTCTTAAAGTCAAGGGGAACGTGTAAGACTAGCGGTACTTCTGATTAAAAGATGAAATTTGTTAATGAAAGTTAGTTGAAGTTATGTTTTCAACAGCAGATCTTAATTCTTGAAGAACTGAAGATTAATTATCTAGCCGGATTGACAAACTGCCGAGGAAGATTACTAGTTATTGGCTTTCACTAGTAATGTTTGTCATCAGGACAATAGTCCCGTCAGATAAGTATTTAAAGATTACTCGTCTGATCGCTAATGTAAAAGCTTTGGTGTTTAAAAACGTTTTATCTAATGTTGGATGAAGATGAAGATGAAAGAAGTCAGAATTTAAGGGAAGGTTTTGATGATTTCCAAAACATCATAATCAGCTAAGTATGGAAAGCTTAGTTCCCTTAGAAGGATCTTTGAACAAGTAAAGAAGATATCAGAAGAGTTCAAAGACCAGAAGACTAGTGATCTCTTGCTGAAACAGCAAACAGAAGGGTAGGTCATCAGCCGAGTCAAATCAGATTAGTTCAGTATTTGATCAGCAGAGTACCTATCAGAAGGGTTGCTTCGATCAGCAGAGTGGAAGAGATCATGAGATCAGTTCAACGGTAATAAATGCACTTGGTGTAATAAATGCTGAAAGAGAAAGGTAGTAATGGCAAATGATTGAAGATATCCTCGTATCAGCAGAGTGCATTTAATGTAGCATTAAATGTGATGGACAGAAAGTACTGTACACTGTACGGATTGCTGCAGGGAGCCGTTTCAAAAGAGCTGAAGGATGGATTTGAATTGTGATTTGCCTTCAACGGTCATACTTTCATTTCCATGTATAAATAGAGCTGAATTTCAATCGAGCAAGAAAAAAAACAACAATCAGAGATTTCGATTTTGAAGCAGAATTTTTCTAAGTCTCAAAAGCTCGAACAACTCACTCGTCTGGTGGAAGTCATCTGTTGACAGAAACCCAGTTGAAGAAAACAGAAAAACATTATCTGAGTGATTCTGTGATAGCTGAGTGTTGTGCGAAGTGAGAATCCATCTTTGTGAGTGATTCTACTTTAGAGGATAGGATTTCTGAGTGACTTCCTATTGTGAGCTTATAGCCTTTACATTTGTTGTTTAGGTGTAAGTGGAGAAATATTGTAATCTGTGTGATTATAGTATAACCCAGAATCTAAGTGATCTGGAAGAGTGGACTAAAGGATTTTTATCCATATAACCACTATAAAAATTCTTTGTGTTATCTTGCATTTAAAGTTTTCTTGCATATTTTAAAAAGTTTGCATTTTAAACACTTTGAATCAATCAAAAGATTTTATAAGGAGTTTTTAACTGGGGATAAAATCTTTTAGAACTTAGTTTACTTGTGAAAAATACTTTCAAATAATCCGCTGCAAGTATACTCTTTGAAAACTGTTTTGCTGAAAAACAGCTAAGTCATTGTAAGAAGAGTGGTCAGTCTACTGTTCAAGATTTGTTCACGATCAGCTTAGTCTGCTTACTGTTCTTCATCAGCTTAGTCTGCTGACAGAAGACTGAAAAGTTTTTAAGTTCAAAAATTTTCAGAGGTCTATTCACCCCCCCCTTCTAGACCTCATCTGACCACTTAGGACCAACAAGTGGTATCAGAGCAGGTGGTTCATTAGAATCAGCTGCCTGATCAACGAGCTTGATCCAAGTGTTTTTCAAAGGTTTTCAAAACTTTTCAAAAGAGCATCTTTTTGAAAAATCAAAACTTTTTGAAAAATGGATTGTATCAGCCATGTTCCCCACATTGCTGGTATGTCCTTTGAGGACTGGAAAATCAGAATGGAGATTTTCCTTGCTGCTTATAATGATAACATGTACACATGTATCATTAAAGGTCCATTCAGATTCACAAAGACCATAAAGATCAATGAAGTGGATACGGTTGTGGAAAAAGACCTTCATGAGATGACACCAGAGGAAATAAAGCTTTACAATCTAGATAAAGTTGGGAGATTCATCATGACTAAAGCCCTGGATAATGATCGGTTTGACAAGGTCAAACATTGCAAAACTGTAAAGGAGATGTGGGACAAAGTCAGAGATATGAGCGAAGGCAATGATGCTATTAAAGAGCATCAACTCACTGTTGCCTTGGAGAAACTTGACAACTTCAAGATGAAGTCTAGAGAAACAATTGATCAGATGGATACCAGATTCAACAGGACTCTGAATGAAGTTTTAAAGTTGGGAAAGACCTTCACTGACAAAGAGATCACTGTCAGAGTACCAAAGGCCCTACCCCCAAAGTTCAACATGAAAGTTACAGCAATGGAAGAATCAAGGGATTTGGGAAAAATCTCTCTTACTGAGCTGTTTTCTGTACTCAAGGCATTCGAGTATAAACTGCCTAGAATGGGAATTGAAGAAACCTCAACTTCAGGACCCACAGCTGCACTGGTTGCTGCTGAAAACACTTGAAGACCAGTACAGAAAAGCAAAGAAGTGGACTCATCTGATGAAGCCACTCTACTCAACAAAAAGGAGTACACAGCTGGAGATGTTGCACTGTTGATGAATAATTTCAAGAAGTTCTACAAAAGAAAAATGAAGAACAAATACAACAATGCTTCTACTTCTAAACCTAACTTTTCTTCTCAAGATAAAGATGATTATAAATCAAAACTAATGTGTTACAACTGCAGGAAATTGGGACACTTCATCAAAGACTGCCCATATCCAAAAGCAGAAAAGTACACTGAAGAGGAGAAGAAAGTGAGAAAAGAAAGAAAGCATCAGAGAGGAAAAGCAATGATGGCTGAAGCAGAAAAGCTGACTGCTGTCTACTCATCTGATTCAGATTCAGACTCGTCTGATGAAGAATCTTCTGATGAAGAAAAACCTGCTCTCCTGTGCCTGATGGCAAAGGACTCTGATGACTCTGATGACTCTGAGGATGAGGTAACTCCTCTTAATGATGAATTATTTAATTCATTTGAACAAATGATGCTTAACAATACTGGTATTGCTGAAGCATATAAAAAGCTTAAGGAAGAGATGATCCTGCTAAAAGAGCAAAATAGTTCACTGAAACTCTTAGCTGAAAAGCCAAGGGAATCAGCTAAATATAAACAGCTTGAGCAAGAACATGAATCTCTGAAAGCTGAATGTGAAGTCTATAAAGGAAAAATCATGGAACTTGAAAAGATTATCGAGTCTCATGAGAAATCATCTGTTGCATCCACGCATACATCTAGTAAACAGAAGATACCTTTAGAACAGGATAAGATTGAACTGAAACATACTGAAAAATTTATATCAGCTGACAATAGTAAGGTCATTCTTTATGTTCAGACAACTAAACCTGCTTCACCTGAGAAAGAATTAAAGGAGAAGAAATCTCCTAAGACTAAAAAGAGCAAAGAGCCTAGTGTAGGAAATCAGACTAGTAAGACCAAACAGCAGAGTCCTAAGAAGTCTGCTGATAAAGCTAAATTGAATCAATCTATTGGTAAAACTAAGTCAAAACAAACTGAGCAAGCATATAGTAAGCCAAAGAAGCATAAAAACAAGAAAAATCAAAACGCTTGGTATGGAAATGAGTCATATTATGTGCAACCTGCTGCATATCATCCTACGTATCATGCACCTCAATTTCCAGGTTACTATGCACCTTACCCTGCTCATCCAATGCATGCATACCCTGCTTATCATGCACCTTACCCTGCTTATGAACACTTTCCTTATCATACTGATCATCAACATGACTTATCTGATAACTATGATAAAAATGAAGCTGTTCATGCTCCTGTCAAAACTCAGAAGCCTAAGAAGACTAAGACATCAACATCTTGGGTTGTCAAAGGTGAAACTAATCCTTCAGGACCCTCTCAATAAGGGTACCTAAAACAATTTTTATTTTGTTTTGTAGGTTAGGATTAGGAGTAGGAGTAAAGTAGAGAAGATCTGGTACTTGGACAGTGGATGTTCAAGACATATGTGTGGAAACATACATGAGCTGACTGATGCAGTTGCTGTGGATGGTCCAAGTGTTACATTTGGAGACAGCAAAGAAGGCAAGATTAAAGCTAAAGGAAGATTAATCAAGGGAAACATTGAGATATCTGACGTCTCATATGTTAAAGGCCTAAAGTATAATCTGCTGAGCATAAGTCAATTTTGTGACAAAGGATATTCAGTCATCTTCTCAACAGATAAGTGTTATGTTGAACAAATTGGTACAAAGAAGGTAATTTTATCTGGAAGACGACAAGGAAATATCTACATAGTCGACTGGGATTCTGTTGACAAGAATTCAAGTGTTTGTTTGGTGGCATCTGCACCAAGTGAAGTTAGTTGGCTATGGCACAAGAGAATGAATCATTTAAACTTCAAGACCATAAACAGATTAATCAAGAATGATTTGGTAGAAGGGATTCCAAAAGCAGTCATGAGCAAAGACAAGCTCTGTGACGCATGTCAGAAGGGTAAACAAATCAAGTCATCTTTCAAAAGCAAGAAGCATCAATCTTCTGAAAGAATATTGGAGCTGCTACATATGGACTTATTTGGACCCATTGATCCAGTCAGCAATGGTGGAAAGAAATACTGCGTAGCTGTTGTGGATGACTATTCAAGATATACTTGGGTGATTTTCATGAAGAAGAAAAGTGAAACCAAGGAACATCTTACAAATCTGATGGAACTGATCCAAAATGAGAAGAGTATCAAGATATTGAAGATCAGATCAGATAGAGGGACAGAGTTTACAAACTCTACTGTTGAAGAGTATTGTAATATCAAAGGAATACATCATGAGTATTCAGCTGCTAGAACCCCTCAACAGAATGGTGTTGCTGAAAGGAGAAACAGAACACTAAAAGAAGCTGTCAGGACCATGATAGCTGAAGCTAAGCTGCCACGAAGATTTTGGGCAGAAGCAACAAACACAGCATGCTTTACCCAAAACAGATGTATGATCAACAAAAATCAGAACAAGACTCCATATGAAGTTTGGAACAACAGAAAACCAAACATTCATTACTTTAAGATTTTTGGTTGTAAATGTTTTGTAGTGAATAATGGGAAAAATCACCTTACTGCATTTGCAGAAAAGGCTGATGAAGCTGTCTTTGTAGGATACTCATCTGTTAGTAAGGCTTACAGAGTTTTTAACAAAAGAACATTACTAATAGAAGAATCTATCCATGTAGTATTTGATGAGCCAAGTCAATCTGCTGAAAAGAATTAAAATGTTAATCAAGATCTGTCTACTGATTTACAGAAGTTAGACATTGGAAGAAATGAAGAATATGTTCCCATCATACTACCTAATCTTGGTTCAGCTGCTAACTCAAGTGATGTTCAAAATCACAGTGCTGATTGTCTAACAGACGAGTTGCAAACAGCTGACAGACCAGAGACTGTTCAACAGACTGCAAATGTTCAACAGACTACTACTGGAACTCCAACAGTATTGTTGCAAGATCAAGACAGAGGACAACATCCTGATCTACAACCTGATCTCAGATGGCTCAAGAATCACCCACCTGAATTAGTCATTGGTGATCCTTTAGATAGAGTGAAAACAAGAAGAGCTGCTGCACAAGATGCCATGTTTGTCACATTTCTATCTCAAATAGAGCCTAAGCAAATTGAAGAAGCTCTCAATGATTCCTTCTGGATAGAAGCTATGCAAGAAGAGTTGAACCAATTTGAAAGGAATGAAGTCTGGTACTTAGTTCCTAGACCAAGTCATCAAAGAGTAATTGGCACTAAGTGGGTATTCAGAAATAAGATGAATGAAGATGGTGTTGTCACCAGAAACAAAGCAAGACTAGTGGCCAAAGGTTATTGTCAAGAAGAAGGAATTGACTTTGATGAGACATTTGCACCAGTAGCAAGACTTGAAGCAATCAGACTGTTTCTTGCCTATGCTGCTTATAAGAACTTCACTGTCTATCAGATGGATGTGAAGTCTGCTTTTCTCAATGGAGAACTGCAAGAAGAAGTGTATGTTGAGCAACCTCCTGGATTTGAAGTCTATCAAGAAGAGGACAAAGTATATCGTCTGAAGAAAGCCCTCTATGGACTGAAACAGGCTCCAAGAGCATGGTATGATACCCTATCTGATTTTCTTTTAATTAAAGGATTTCGAAAAGGTAAGGTAGATAAAACCTTGTTCACAATTGAAAGGGAAAATCATATATTACTTGTGCAAATATATGTGGACGATATTATTTTTGGTTCAACTAATCAACAGATGTGTGATAAGTTCTCCAAGCTGATGCAGAATAAGTTTGAAATGAGCATGATGGGTGAAGTTAATTATTTTCTTGGATTGCAAGTTAGACAGTTGCCTGATGGAATATTCATCAGCCAAGCAAAATACACAAGAGATCTGTTCAAGAAGTTTGGTATGGAAACTAGCTCAACTGCTACAATTCCTATGTCTACAAGTCTTCGGTTGGATAAAGATGAAGATGGAAAATCAGTGGACATAACCAAATATAGAGGCATTATTGGTTCTTTGTTGTATCTAACAGCAAGTAGACCTGATATAATGTACTCAGTTGGAGTCTGTGCAAGATTTCAATCAAACCCCAAAGAATCTCATCTCTTAGCTGCCAAGAGGATATTGAAATATGTTAAAGGCACTCAAGAATTGGGATTGTGGTATCCTAGAGAATCTGGACTTGAGCTTAATGGTTATTCAGATTCAGACCTTGCTGGCTGCAAGATTGACAGAAAGAGCACAACAGGTGCCTGTCAGTTCTTAGGTAGTCGTCTGATCTCATGGATGAGTAAGAAACAGACCTCAGTTTCTATATCTACTGCTGAAGCTGAATATATAGCTGCTGGAGCTTGCTGTGCACAGATACTTTGGTTGAAGCATCAACTTGAAGACTACAATATCAAAATCAGTGGAATTCCAATCTACTGTGACAATACAAGTGCAATCTCTCTTACTCAGAACACTACAAGTCACTCAAGGACTAAACATATTGAGATCAAGCATCATTTCATTAGAGATCATGTGGAAAAAGGCAATGTTGTGATTGAGTATGTTCATACTGATAATCAGATTGCTGATATCTTCACTAAACCTCTAAGTGAAGCAAGGTTCTCAACTCTAAGAGCTGAGTTAGGACTACTTAATTTGGATGCATAAGCTGAGGGGGAACTCATAAGAAGACTGAAGTTCAACAGCTTAGTCATTCACTATTTTATTCAAGGATTAACCTTCAACAGACTAGTTAACTTATGAATTCTTAAAGTCAGGGGGAACGTGTAAGACTAGCGGTACTTCTGTTCTGAAAGATGAAATCTGTTAATGACAGTTAGTTGAAGTTAAGCTATCAAGAAGATGTGTTCTTAATTCTTGAAGATTGAAGATTATTTTATCTTGCTGGATTGACAAACAGCAGAGGAAGATTACTAGCTATTGGCATTCTCTAGTAATATCAGATAACAGATCACTCGTCTGTCAGATAAGTTTAACTCTACTCATCTGATACCTTATATAAGCATGGTCATAAAACGTATATTTAGAAACGCGCTTTTATAAGTAACAGATTAGTGTCGATAGAGTTTCCCGCCCATCTGACATTAAAATAATAAAATTGAAATCCGCTTTTCCTATCCACACGATTAAAAACTGTCAGATTAGATCAACGGTTCTGATAAATCACGAAAACCTAACCAAAAGGAAACCTATAAAGTCCGATCTGAAATAGTATAGTCGTCTTACGCACCTAAATATTCTCAAACTCTCTAACTCTCAAACCCTTCTGTTGCGAAAGTTAACTGTTTTTTGTAGATCTATACTCTCTAAAATTCAGAAATGGAGAAGATTATCGAAGGAAGATACTTTAACTACAGCAAATTCCATTTCTCTGGCACTGATCTGATGCGCTCGTTACTGGAAAAGATCAAAGAGGCATCGTTGGTTTCTATTTTAGAGGCTCATGAAGACATGGTCTACGTGGAGGATGTTGAACACTTCTATAAGACCAGGAAATTCTCCAAAAATGACACTGTTATGTCTGCTGAAATTGGTGGAAAGAAGATTGCTATCTCGTCTTCCGTTCTTAGTGAGATCTACAAATTGACGAACAAAGGAGGGGATGTGACAGACCTTGGGTCTGAAAAGGGGAGTTCTGGGCTATTTGTGCTAAGAAAGGAGAAAAGATGACTGGGACTTTGATGAAGACCCAGCTGAAGGATGAATATCAGAGATTTGCTGATATTATAGCCAAGGTGCTGGACTGCAGCACAAGTTCTTTGGATGGGCTTCCAAGAAGAAGATACTACACAATGGTGTGTATCTACTACGGTTTAAAGGTTAACTGGGCTGCTCATGTTTATGAGCTACTGAGTGATAAGAGGCTTTCTCATGCCATTTTACTCAGTAATCTGTTTGCATCTCTGCAATGCCCCTTAGGACCAGGGAAGACTACTCATGGTAGCAAAGAGTTCAAACTTTACGAACCAGTGAGAAGAGTAGTGGAAGAACCTAAAAGAAAAGCCCCTGCCAAATCCAAGAAGGGCCCCTCTAAGAAGAGCAAAAAGGAGGGACAGACAAGCCAAGTTGCTGAGCCAACAGCACAGTCTGCTCTTAAGGCTGATTCAGCACTTCCTGAGGATAAAGTTTCAGAGAAAGAAATTGAAGATTTTACTAAGGAGATTGAGCAGATGAGGACTGACTCTTCTCCTGAAAGGACAGAGTCAAAGGAAGAAATTCCTCTTCAAAGGTTGAAGAGGATGAGAACAAAGAGTGAGGCAAGGGGACCTCCTACTGCCAACCCCCCTGCCAAAAGGATTGCAAAGTCAAAGGCTAAGAGAAAGGTCACCTTCTCTGAAGAGCCTGTTGCAACTGTTAGAGAAACAACAGCAGAAGCAGAAAGACCTGTAACAATTGAAGAACCTGCTGTCCAAGCTGCTAAGAGTGATGCTGCTGAAGCTGAAGTTGTTTCTGAAGTTGGAATGTCAACAGAAGACTCGTCTGCTGCACTATCTGCTGAAGTTGAAGAAGCACAGCAGACTAGTACAACACAAGAAGGAGCTACACTGTTGCTGCACCCTACTCCAGTTGCTGCAACCCCTATTCAAGCAGTTGAGAGTCCTGAATCCAGAAGAAAGAGGACTGGCAAGATTGCCACTTACTTAACTGCTGCAGAAAAGAAAAGACAAGATGTTGCTGAAAAGCAGAGGATAGCTGCTGAGAAAGCAGAAGAAGAAAGGCAGAAAAGCTTAGAGCTTAAGAGGCTGGAGGAAGAAGCCAGCAAAATGACTCAAGAGCAGAGGGATGCTGTTGAGGCAGCAGAGTTGGCTGCTGCCATTGAAGCAAGAACCAAAGATGCTCATGGTCATCAGCATAGTGGTGGGATAGTTATTGGTGAACAAAGAGATCCAAACAAACCAATACCAGTTATGCCTGTACCAAAAATAAAGCCAAAGAGAAGAGAAGAAGTCAGACTATCTCTTGAAATTGTCAGGGATGATCCTGCAATTTTTGAAGAATTTCTCAGAAGGCTTGATGCTGAAAATGAAAGGATAAACCGCCTGACACAGTTCAATGCTGAAAAGATCAGATACAACAGGTGGAGGGAATTCAGACTGACAAAGAGTCCAGCTGAAATGACAAAATGGAAAGCCTTCAATGCTGACGAAGCATGGGTACTGAAGTGGCTTGAGACAGGTTCTCTAATTCAAGCACTTGATTCAGAATTCTTTCTGGACAGGTTAAGAATGAAAATAAGTCACATAGTAAAGGCTGAAGCCAAGAAGATCTTCCAATCAATTCCTGAAGACTATGAGGAATCTGAAGACCTCAAGGAAAGATCTATAAAGTTGGCTATTGCTCAAGCAATGGAGCTTTGGGCAAAGAAATCAAGGAAGTTAAGGCGACAACCAAGCTCATTGGTCCCTCTTCCAAACATCAAACACATTGTCTACGGGCCAAATATCAAACCTTATGAAGAGCTGCCTGAGGAACCTTCATCCACTTTTATTCCTCTTGATAATTTTACTTGGATTTCCAACAGGTCAGCTGTGGACAATGCAGGAATGATGAAGACAGTTGAGACTGTCAAGAAGATTATATCCCCTGCTGATAGAGAAAAAGCAGAGTCTTCTGATCAACCAGAGCAAAAAGAGGGTACATCAGACCCATCTGATCAGAACAAAGCACAGGGTGATAAGTCTGATGCTGCTGATGATTCGAAGAAAGAAGAAGCAATTCCAGCAGATCAGATCAAGGACAAAGAAGTTGCTGCTGAAGGAGATGATCAAGCCAAGGAGAAGGAAAGCACTCCAAGCCATGCTGGTAGTTCAGCAGATCAGTCTCTTGCTTTAATAACTCAACCAACAGAGCAACTTATCAAAGAAACACTTCCTGCTACAACAAATATGCCTTCAACTTCTCAAAGTGCTCAGACAAATCTGTTGGACTCCATCCAACAAATGATCACCAAATCTTTGAAGGATATGAAGGAAGAATTAGCTGCAGAAGTGTTAGATGCTGTCAAACAACCAAATCAGAAAGCTGCTGCTGTCCCAACCGATCTGATAGAAGACACTGCTCAGAATGTCAAATCCATCTGTCAAGATATGGATATACTTAGAAGACGGACTCAGAGCACTACTGAAGGTTGGAAACAGATTGAACAAACAGTTGAAATGGCCCTCCAAGCAGAAGATGAAGTCATGGAAAATATGATGAAAGACTTCACTGCTTCATCAAATTGGATTTTGGGAACTCAAATTCAATTAGGTGATCAAGGAGAAGATCTGCTCAAGGAAGTGAGAAATTTCAAGGCCAATCAACTCAGACAGCAAGCTCAGATCAATGCTATGGAAGAGAACATCAAGCTTCTCTGTGATTCACTTCTAATTACACCAGTTGCGCCACAATATCCAATCATCCCTGCTGATGATGACAAAAAGGGGGAAGAAAGGGTATTTGGACAGAAGAAAGTTGGTCCTTCTCTTGAAAAGGAAGAAGATAACCAAGCTGAAGCAACTGAAGTGTTGGAAGAATCTGCTGGTGACACTGAAAGAAATATGGGAGAATCAAGCAGACCAACAGATGAGAGAATTACAGAAAAAGAGCAAGCTGAATTTGAAGAATCTGAAGCAAAAGCCAAGTCTGATAAGGAACTAGCTGCTGCCAAAGATTCAGCTGAAGAACAGCTTGACCCTGATGTAAAATATAAAAAGTTAGAGCTGCTAAGAAAAAGGTTCTTTGAAGAGCTGGAAGCTGAGACTTCTAAGTTATCTGATGAAGAATCTGAAAAAGAGGACAAGGAAGATGAAGAAGAAAAGAAAGAAAATGCTGAAGAAGAGAAGAAGGAAGAAGACTAGTTTAGGCTAGATTTCCTTTTTTTTATCTTAAAATTCTTGTAATCTTTTTAAAAGTACTTTGCACTTTTCATTCTTCAAAACTTGTAATCTGTAATCAGTTTAATCATCTATAAAATTGCAAGTTTGAATCCAACAGACTATTTCTATCTCAGAAATTTTTGAGGATCAAAACTTTAGTTTAGGTACAGGTACTTAGCTGGAGTTTTGTCATCATCAAAAAGGGGGAAATTGTTGGATGAAGATGAAAGAAGTCAGAATTTAAGGGAAGGTTTTGATGATTTCCAAAACATCATAATCAGCTAAGTATGGAAAGCTTAGTTCCCTTAGAAGGATCTTTGAACAAGTAAAGAAGATATCAGAAGAGTTCAAAGACCAGAAGACTAGTGATCTCTTGCTGAAACAGCAAACAGAAGGGTAGGTCATCAGCCGAGTCAAATCAGATTAGTTCAGTATTTGATCAGCAGAGTACCTATCAGAAGGGTTACTTCGATCAGCAGAGTGGAAGAGATCATGAGATCAGTTCAACGGTAATAAATGCACTTGGTGTAATAAATGCTGAAAGAGAAGGGTAGTAATGGCAAATGATTGAAGATATCCTCGTATCAGCAGAGTGCATTTAATGTAGCATTAAATGTGATGGACAGAAAGTACTGTACACTGTACGGATTGCTGCAGGGAGCCGTTTCAAAAGAGCTGAAGGATGGATTTGAATTGTGATTTTCCTTCAACGGTCATACTTTCATTTCCATGTATAAATAGAGCTGAATTTCAATCGAGCAAGAAAAAAAACAACAATCAGAGATTTCGATTTTGAAGCAGAATTTTTCTAAGTCTCAAAAGCTCGAACAGCTCACTCGTCTGGTGGAAGTCATCTGTTGACAGAAACCCAGTTGAAGAAAACAGAAAAACATTATCTGAGTGATTCTGTGATAGCTGAGTGTTGTGCGAAGTGAGAATCCATCTTTGTGAGTGATTCTACTTTAGAGGATAGGATTTCTGAGTGACTTCCTATTGTGAGCTTATAGCCTTTACATTTGTTGTTTAGGTGTAAGTGGAGAAATATTGTAATCTGTGTGATTATAGTATAACCCAGAATCTAAGTGATCTGGAAGAGTGGACTAAAGGATTTTTATCCATATAACCACTATAAAAATTCTTTGTGTTATCTTGCATTTAAAGTTTTCTTGCATATTTTAAAAAGTTTGCATTTTAAACACTTTGAATCAATCAAAAGATTTTATAAGGAGTTTTTAACTGGGGATAAAATCTTTTAGAACTTAGTTTACTTGTGAAAAACACTTTCAAATAATCCGCTGCAAGTATACTCTTTGAAAACTGTTTTGCTGAAAAACAGCTAAGTCATTGTAAGAAGAGTGGTCAGTCTGCTGTTCAAGATTTGTTCACGATCAGCTTAGTCTGCTTACTGTTCTTCATCAGCTTAGTCTGCTGACAGAAGACTGAAAAGTTTTTAAGTTCAAAAATTTTCAGAGGTCTATTCACCCCCCCCCCCCTCTAGACCTCATCTGACCACTTGGGACCAACATCTAATCCCCGCTTTTACTAGTCGACTGAGGCGGTTCGTATTCCCGCCAGTCAATAAATGCTTTTTGAATTTTGAACTACGTAATTGATGCTGCACGATCAACGCTGAATCAAAACTGATCTAACGGTTAGCGTGTAACACGGAAACCGACGCACCTAAACTCTTTGAAACCAGATATAATCAGCTCACTGATCCTTTATGCATCCAAATTCTTTCTAAAGCATTCTAAGGATTTCTGCTCTAATTTTCTGCAAAAATCCTCTCTTGTTTTACTAACCTTTTCAGAATCATCATGACTTCTCAACAAGAAGCTAAGGCAGAGGGTATGTATCTCTTTTACAATACATATTACAAGTCTGGTACTAATGAAATGAAGACGGTCCTTGAAAAATTCAAAGCTGCAACTCTAGTGAACTTCATGGAAACTCACGATGAGATGGTGTACAAGGATCAAGTTCTGGAGTATTATAACGCTAAGGAAGCTGTTGATTTCAACAAGCTTGAAATTAAGGCAACCGTGGAGGAAATGACATAGTCATCACCCCTGCCCTGCTCCATGAGAAGTATGGACTGTCCAACCAAGGAAGAACAGACCTGACGACTATGGCTGAGGATAAGGAACAGGAATTTTGGAGTATATCTGCTCACGAAGGAGATATACTATCAGGTAACATAAAGAAGAAGTAGTTAAAGGATGAATATCAGCGTATGGCTGATATGGTAGCAAAGGTAATTGAAAACTGTACTTTCTCTTTAGATAGTGTTACAATGAAGAGATATGCTATGATGATAGCTGTTCACTATGGGTTTGATGTGAATTGGGCCGAAAGTTGTATGGTATATTTTGGAAAATTTCCATAAGAAGAAACAGAAAAATCATAGGATTACTCTTAGTCATCTGTTCGTGATGTTGGGTTGTGATTTGACCAATGGGAAAGTCATTCACAATGCCAAGGCAATGGCTCATTATCAAGCTGTTAAGGGAGGGTCAAAGAGAAAAACTGATGAGGAAGAGGTTGAGGAGCCTAAGGAAAAGGCCCCTGCTAAGAAGAGGAAAGTGTATGTTCAAACATCCAAATCAGTTGTTAAGGCCAGAACAGACAAGGAAAAGAAAGATGTTGCAGATGCAACTATCAAAACGATTAGTGATGAAGTTCTGGATATATCAGCTACCTCACCCTCCAGAACTATATCAGAGGAGCAACCTGTTGTGAATGTTGCTAAGGGGACTAGGAGTCAACTCAAAGACACTGCAACTTCAAGGCAAGAAAAGGAGAATGTTGCCCCTTAAAGTCTGCCAAGAGGAAGGTGGTCTGATGCTGCCAAGAGGAACCATCTCCTGTTAAATCTGATGACTTTGTCAGAGAAGGACCTCAATCAGCTGAGACGCCAGTTGAAGCTGACAAGCCTGCTGATGCTGCTGCTGCCAAGGAGTCGTCTGATGCTGCCGCAACAGCTCCCCAACAGCAAGCTTCAACAGCTAAGGTCTCTAAACCTCAAGATGATCCAGAGGTGATGATCATCGAACCAAAAGCAGCCATTCTTGTCTCTATTGCTGCTCCAGAGCCTACTGCTGCTGCTGATAAGTCAAAGAAGAAGAAAATTGTAAAAAGAAAGATATCTGCAGCTAAGAAGAAAAGAAGGGAAGATGCCCTGGAAGAGAAGAAGGCCAAGGAGGAACTTGCTGAAGCTATAAGGCTTAGCAAGATTGAAGCAGAAAAAGAAGAAAAGGAGAAGGAAAATGACACCTGCTGAACGCCAAGCTGCTGAGGATGCAGAATTGGTTATGGTTCTTGAAGTGAGCAAGAAGGATGCTCATGCGCCTCGCCATGCTGGTGGTATAAGGATTGGAGAATCCTTAAAGGCAGGATGGATTCTGCCACAAGGCATGAGAGTGGAGAAGTGCCCCTTTAATGTCAAATGGGCTTTGAACATTGTCAATGGACATTGAAGTTGCCTTGCAAGAATTTGACAGACAGCTGCAGCAGGTCACTCTGTTCGTCCAGGAGAATACTAGATACAACAAGTGGAGAACTTACAGAGTTGATAAATCTGTTGCTGAGATGAAGGCTTGGGAAGAGTTTGAAGCTGAAGAGAAGTGGGTGCTAGACTTCTTTCAAACTTATTCCATCTCACAAGCCTTGGATCCTGATCACATTAGGGATGTCTTCCACAACATTGCAAGAGAAATTGTCTATAAGGAGGCAAAGAAGATTGAGAAGTCCCTACCTGCTAAGAGGAGAAAAAGTGATGACCCTATTCAAAGGGCTGTCAAAATTGCTGTCTATCAGGCCTTGGAGAAATGGTCTGAACGTTCAAGATACTTCAAAGGATCACCAAGTGATCTGCCTCCACTGCCTAGTGTTCAGCAGATTACTTTTGGCACTGAAGTCAACACTTACAAAGAGATGATCAAGGGACCAGCTCAGGGATCTATGCCTAAGATCACTCAGGTAATCCATCAAACTACTAAAATATCTAATGTTGGAACGCCTGAAATTGTTAAGATGGAAGAACAGTCAATTGTTCAACTAGCTACTGCCAAGCCTGATGAAGAAAAGGCCCCAGAAAATGTTCAAGTAGAAGCTGGCGCAATTGTTGTTCATCCAACTTTTCTGGAGTCTGCTAAGACTGAGCAAAATGAGGAAAAAGAAGGTGAAGACTTAGCAGATATTGAAGTTCACCAGACCGAACCATCAGCTTCCACCTCCATTCCCTCAGCTGACAAGCATTCAAGTCTGATGGAGTCTATTCAGCTGTTGCTGGAACAGACCTTGGAGGACAAACTAGGAAAGCTGAAGGAGTTGAAGGAAGAAAACCAACAGATTCAAGATGAAAACAGAAAGCTGCTGGAGGAAAACAAAAAATTGCTCAAAGCTGTTGTTAATAACCTTCCTGCTGATAATTCCCTTCCATTGATCCAGAGTATGAACAATCTGAATGGGAATATTGAAGACGTTAAGTCTGATGTGAATCATCTTCACACAACTCTTCAACGTAATGAAGCTGACATTGCAAATGCCATTCGGTCAATCACCAAACTTGTTGATGCTGAAACAGAACTGAAAAGAGAATGGGCAGCACACATGGATGGAATTGCATCAAAAGTCCATAATGAAATAGCTACTTTGCAACTAAATGTAGACTGCTTGAATGATCAGACTAGCACTCAAGGATCAACACTTAATCAACTATCATCAAAGTTGGACACTATGGATGCAAATATCAATAGGATCTGCACTGCAATAAATCTGTCAGTTGCTGACTCTCTCCCTGCTGATGATGACAAAAAGGGGGAAGAGAAATCAGTTTCTGAGAAGGAAGAAGTCGCTACAGAACCTGAAGCTGATAAAGTACCTGATGACACTTCTGTTGAAAAAGATGCTGATGAAAAGCAAACATAGCAAGTACCTGAACCAGCTAAGGAGACTGAAGAGGAGGCTGAAGCTGAAAAAGAAGCAGAAGCTGCTGATGAAAAGGCTGCTGATGCAAAGAAAGCAGATGCTGAAGAAGAAATTGCTGATCAAGAAGAAGAACCTAAGGAGCCAATCAAGTCTGACAAAGAATTGGCTGCAACCAAGGATACACCTGAGGAGCAACTTGATCCATTTGTGAAATACAAGAACATAGAACGCATCAATAAGAGGCTTGAGGAAGCTGAAGCAGCTGAGGCAGAAAGAATTAGGAAATTGGAAGCTGCTCAGAAGAATCTTCTTGCTGATGAAGCTAACGGTGATGATGATGATGATGAAGTGGAAGATGAAGATGATGAAGAACTGTTTGAAATTGAAGAAGAAGTGACTGATGAAGAATCAGATCACTAGCACTTAAACTTTTTGAAAACTGTTTTACAATTTACTTGTAATTTCTCACCTGTCTGAAAACTTGTAACATGTAATCACAAATCTGATATCAATGAAAAGTTCAAGTTTTTCATCCAATACATCATTTCTATCTCAGAAATTTTTTAGGACAAAAACTTTAGTCTAGGTACAGGTACTTAGCTGTTAGGTTTTGTCATCATCAAAAAGGGGGAAATTGTTGGATGAAGATGAAGATCAGAAGACAAGTAATTTATTGTTTTAAGGGAGGTTTTGATGATTTCCAAAACATCATAACCAGCTAAGTTAGAAAAGCTTAGTTAAACCCCTTGGAAGGATTTTGATTGAAGTTAGAGTATTATCAGACATGTCAAATTCAAGAAGGTCCAAGAAGACTAATGATCTGCTGTTGATGAAAGAAATCAGACTGTTGAAGATCAGCCGACTCAAATCAGATTTTTTCAAGTTTGGGATCAGCTCTGTTCATCATCAGAAGAGTGTTCTCATCATCCAAGTGGAAAGAATCAGGAAGTCTCGCCAACGGTAATAAATGCACTTGGAGTAATAAATGCTGAAGATCGAGGGTATTAATGACAAATAATTGAAGGAAAACCTCGTATCAGCTTGGTGCATTAAATGCTGCCTGACAGAAAGTACTGTTTGCAGTACTGTCACTGTGCAGAGAGCCGTTCGTGGAAATTAAGGACCAGTACCCGAGGAATTTGAATTTTGTCTCTCTTCAACGGACACTTTTCAAATCCTGGAGTATAAATAGTTCATGAGACGAAGAGAAAAACAACAACACAATCTCTGAGAGAAAATCCGAAGCAAAATCCTTAAGTCTCAAGAACAGCTCACTCATCAGCTTTGTCATTTGTTGACACAAGCAGAAGTTGAAGATCAAAGATAAACACATTTTATGAGTGAAAAACTGTTAGAGTGTTGTGCGAAGTGTAGATACATCATTGTGAGTGATCTAACTTCAGTGTATAGGTCTTATCAGTGATTTCCTATTGTGAACTTACGGCCAGATTCATTTGTTGTTTCGGCGTAAGTGTTATGTACTGTAAACATTGTGATTATAGTATAACCCAAGATCTAAGTGACTTGAAAGAGTGGACTAAAGGATTTAAATCCGTATAACCACTATAAAAATTCTGTGTGTTTTTACTCTGCATATTTTCAAGATTGCGTAAAAACACTTTACCAAAACTGTTGAAAGATTCTGTGAAAAGAACCTTATAAAACTGGGGATAAATCTTTCTAACTGATAAGAGTTTACTTGCGAAAAACACTTTACAAATCCGCTGCAAGTACTCTGCTTTTAAAAGTTGATTTTGCTTAAATCAGCTAAGTAGTACATAGAGAAGTGGTTAACTGTGCTGTTCAAAGATTTGTTCACTGATCAGCCTAGTCAGCTCACTGACCTTCAACAGCTTAGTCTGCTGACAGTCGAGGGAAAACTTTTTAAGTGAAAAATTTTCAGAGGTCTATTCAACCCCCCCTAGACCTCATCTGACACTTGGGACCAACAGGATCAGTAGAAGGCCCGTCAGTGCGGGACCTTTTGGACCTAGTATCTCTAGGACGATCGTGCGAAGGGCGCTTGGACGTATTGCCAAATAAACTACTCATTCTCTGGAAATCGAGAAAATAATTTGAATATCGAGTGGAGTTATCGACCTGCTGGGGAGAATATTTTATCAAAGTAGGGACGCGCAGTAAAATAGCGAAGAATTTTTTACCTCAAGTATTTATACTAAGGGATAAGACGCATTGGACCTTGCGAATAGGCGCGAAACAAATTACCTATTTAATGAACAGTCGCACATAATTCAAAAAGCGTGCGCGTAATAAGTATACTAAAAATAAAGACTTATGTCTGAACATGCGAGATTAACGAGACAGTTAAATCATAATGATGGGATACGAATCGTCTCAGAATAAAAGGTTAATACTGTAAAATTACAAGTCACAGTGTGACGATTACTATTCCTAAAACTACTGCTCACCTTCGCCTTGATTTTGATGATCGCCCTTGTCAATGTTCCGCTCCTCGCCTTCGCTTCCGCTCATCGCCTTCGCCTCCAGCTCGCTCGTCGCCCTCAATCCGATCCTCATCATTAGCATTATTTGTGGGTCCAGGGTTCTCCTCTTCCTCTTCCTGGTCGCCTAACTCATTATCCTACTCGGGATCAGCATCGAGAGGAGATGTCGGCAAAGGTACTCCAAATTCCTTTACAAAATGCGCCAAAGGGAGATGCTCGAAATCCACAGTATGAACATCAGAGGAGCTATACTTCTGACCATGACGATCGAGGCTAACATGAATGGCCCTGAAATATTCCTTTCGATGATCTTCGATCAAACCCATGGCAACCATTTGATGAACAACTTTCTTGAAAGTGCTTTCCGGAAGAGGGCCAACTTTTTCATAGACTAAAGAAGTATGAAGAGGAGAACTGAGGAATTCACGAATAACTTTCTCCTTAGAGTTCTTACCATATCGATCAGTAATACCATCTAAATTGAGTTCTTCTTCCTGCTCATAAAGAGAAGCTTGGAGACGTGCAACTTGTGATTCCAGGTTGCTGATACGAGTAGTGTATTCAACCTGATGATCTTCCAACTCCTTGGCCAAGTGGTCCACTCGCTCCTGGGCACGAGACGTCTCCCGAATACTATTTAGTATGTGAGGATTATATGTTCCCGTTCCCTGCACGCCATGGACCTGAGATGGATGAGAAGAAGAAGTGGAAGGACCAACTTCTGTCGCACCACGTTCAAAATCGGTTCTGAAGTAAGACTTTGTTCTTCTCCTCTAGAAATTCACACTGTTGCCTCAGAAGAGCTGATTCGTAAATGGAAGATAACATACAAGTGCCAGTCTGAAAATTTAAAAAGAACAAGCAGATTAGGTAAAGTCTTCTCTAATACAAAAAATGTGATAGGAATAATCTGGTTAGTTACTCTTGTGTAAGAAAGAGAGGCTTTCTGCAACTTCTCCAATGGATCTTTGTTAAGCATTTTCTAATATCACGCGTAAAAATGGAAGAAAGGAGAATCTGAGTAGCTTTATCTGCGGCACTCTCTTTCTCGTCATTGATCAAAGAATCACGATCAAAATAACCCGCAGCTCTTTTCCCTGCGAGGTGGTCTTCAATCATCTCGACAGTGCTAGGTTTGGGATGCGGTTCACCAAGTAAGGTAAGGTCTTCGCCAGAATGGTCATAGACCTGTTTCCTTCTCTTCGCTACAGGACCAGTTGAATTGGGCATCGACCACATACGACAACCACGGATATCCAGAGTAGATCTCAGTTGTAGAGTAGGATAACCTTGTCCGGACCTTATAGAAGCAGGAATCTGGGAAGAAGAAGGTTCATCCGGAATCTCTTGCGAAAGTTCCTGGCTCTCCTCTCTATTATCGTCAGAGTCATCTTCGTGATCCAATTTCCTTTTCCTAGAAACCCTTTGCTCTATAGGGTGATTCTCTACAGTCTTGGTGGATTTTGAAAGAACCATTTTTCCCTTTTTAAAACGCCTTGAATTTCCAACCATAGAGGCTGAGAAAATAATAAAAAGAGGAATTTGTTACGAGTTTTAGTAAAATAAAGAAAAAGGAATAATATAGCAAAATATAAGAGAGAAACTTACCAAGTGATTGAGGAGAGGAAGAGATGAGGAAGGTATGTGAGCTTAAGCCTGCCTTGCGGAGAAAGTCCTCGCCAACAAGGATAGCACATTGGTATCTATCCGAATGCATCTCCCCTATTTCTTTCAACAAGTTCGGGTCATCAGGAATCAATTGACCCTCAACAAAGCGACCACCAAACGTCCATTGGGAGTCATGATCCTATATGAAAGGTTCCCTAGAACCATCTGATAAAGTTATATGAGTCCAAGGACGAACAAAGAAAAATTGGAACTTCCAGTCAGAATTACTGGAAACAGGAGAATCAAAGATAAACAGACCAGACCGTTGACTAGTGAAAAAAACAGGAGAATCAAAGATAGACAGACTAAAATTACGAAAGGAATGTTGGAACCCTTTGGCAATCATCAATACAGAAAAAGAAACGACGAACGCCACAAAATTAGGGACCAACTGAGTCAAAGAAACACTAAATATCTTTAATATCTCCAGGAATAAAAGAGACAATGGGAGCCTAAGACCGTGATTGAAATGAGCAGTGTAAAAGGCACGGAGCCTTCCGGCGGAGAAGTAACCCTATCAGTAGGGGATGGGAGAAGAATTTGAGAACCTTCAGGAAAATATTTTGTGTAATTATCCAGTACCTCGTGAAAGTTCTCATCGGTATAAGCACAAGAAAGGCTTTCAACAGGATCAGATACCTTAGGGTTGGCACCCTTACTTTTCTTAGCCTTAGCAGCCACCTTGGCATCGGAAAGAATTTGTACAATGAATGTATCCTCCTCGGGGATATTTATATCGGGCATCCCCATTTGCTCTGGAGGAGGGCTAGGAGAACCCTCCACATCGATAACAGGATTAGCATTCTGAGTGGAGGAGAAGGTGGGTTTTCTCGAATTTGAAGCCATGACGAGGATTCTCGCAAGATTATGGTCAATAAATACGATATTTGGATGAATTATTGACTAAGAAATTTACTGCTAGGAAATATAAGGCGGAAAGTAAAAAATGTGGGTGAAACCAGGAACACATATATATATACGAAGCTGAAAGGACGTTTTATCCCCTTTCACGACTGTTCATGTCCCGCCATTAAACGAAGAGAGCTGCCTTCTCGAAACTTGGCAATGAAACAGCTAGGTAACGACATAACGACTCTCTATGAAACGTCGCACTCTTTTCCTTGCTTAGGATTTTTTCCCATAGGGTTTTTCCATGTAAGGTTTTTAATGAGGCATAATTCATAGAGAAGTCAGTCAAATAAGACCTAATACTTCTATGAAATTCTATTACATATCCGCTCGAAGAAGTGAGCGAGTACTGATGGGGGCTAATTTATACCACTTATGATATTCGGATCGAGTTAAGCATATGAGGTCGGCCCGACCATATAGCTCATGCACTATAACAGTTCGCCCGATTAGAGACGACTCTCCACGGCGACCAGGTTGCATTTCGAACTGAAGAAGGATAAGTGTCCCGAGTCTTAATAGGATTATGTTTCCTTGTATGGCTAGGGTTTGTAACATATAAATACCTAGATTCATCATTGTATTAGGGAGACAACATCAGAGCTTACGCCAACATACTTGGGCAATTTGAGATTAATCTAATACAAGAGCTTTTGCTATACTTATTGATCATTACTTTATTTGTTCATAAATGTCATTGCGTATTGCGTATTGTTCTTCCTTGAGATTGATCCATCCGGAATAAAGTACCTAGGCCCTATAATCTTCATATAACTTTACCATAAACTATTATTATTGATTTAATCTAAACCTACGAAATTCGGTTAAATCAAATGTCTTCTTGTCACTTTCATTAAGACATGTACCTCTTTATTACTTTCTCGATTCAGGATCTAACAACTTCATATTGACTATCCTTAAACTAGTATGAAATAAATTAAAGAGTGGACTAACTCACCGAATATGTTGGTCCTAGTTAGCGAACAAATTTCATAACTAAATATTTAATAATGAATGGTATTTATATACAGCGTTATTTGTAAACTATTGGGTTTTGATAGTTCTCTAGTTATCGTTGGAAGAAAATTTACAAAGGCGATAATTTGAGAAGCTCGATTCTTCTTGACTACATCTTAGTCATCTGGTTTAGTTGGTACAACCTTTTCCTTCCATCAATTTCTTCATCTCAACTAGTTGTCGACTCTCGTGTCTTGTAATTGCGAAGACAATCGATTCGTTGTTCGATTATCCAAATTGTAGTCAAGCAAGGCCGTCATTCTAGTTTAACATGCGAGTTGCCTAATTGTTCCATTAGCGTAGCCGACATAACAAACTCTTATAATATTTTACGTTGTTCGATTCGATTGAAACCTTAAACGCTATCTAATGTTCATCCTAGGATTAAGGAAACCATAATCTATATCCGTCAACTTAATGTCTTTAACTTAACATACACATCAACCACAAGCTCAAAATCAGGAACGATTAAAGAGATTCTGAAGGATGGGTACCAAGAATTCAAAAGAAGAGTGAATATTCAATATTCAAGCCTAATTGGTGAATTCTTATATTATTTTATTATCTCAAGCGTAGTATTACTCTTATAATTTACTCGGACTCAACATAGGCAAAAGGATAACTATAACCTATGTCCATCACAATCAGGTCATCATCTTAGTGTACAAAGAACTTACAAAAGTTAGAATTCAATTCAACTCAAGAGGTATTTGATATACCAAGTCTTCGTCACCTAACGTGGCACTGAAACAATCGATATAAAGCTATCGATCAGAAGAATTGACATGTCGATCACCATGATATAATCCGATATGCTCGTCGACAATTGTGATCGGGTCACCCCGGCATTAACCTGACGTAGTTCTCTTTGATTGCAGGTTAGGCCCCTCATACAAATCAAGATAAGGCGTGTCTGACCTACCGATCCTCACATTGACAAGCTGTGTTAGAATCGACATCCAGACTCTACACTCGACCCCCATATAAGTCAACCGATAGAAAAAAAGCTCATCAATTGGCGCCGTCTGTGGGAACATTAACTCTGAATCGAGAAAGATGACTACACGATCAATGGCCGCTCTTGCACGAGAACAAAGAAGGGATAGGATACAGAGAGGGGAAAAGAAATTTCGGTTCTGGAAGACGACAGGCAGGATATAATAATTACACTCCACTTAACGAACTCAGATTCGAAATCTTGTTCGACATTCAAGACATGAATCTTCTAAGAAGACCCCCTCCACATAAAGATTTTCCCAACTCAAAGAAATTTTGCAGGTTCCGCCGACAAAGGGGTCATCACACAAACGATTGCCATCGACTAAAGGATGAAATCGAAAGGCTGATAGAAGAGGGTCACTTAACTAGGTACATCAAAGTGCAGAAAGGTAATCAAGGGGAGCACAGACCGAGCGACAATCGTGCCTGATCAAGCTCTCCCACGAGGAGTCGGAACTGAGAAAATAAGATGTAACCAATGAGGGCCCATCTGAGAACTTTAACCCTTCTCGGTAAAATCAGCAACCCGAAGTAAAAATTCAATGACTCCGATCTTCCACCAGAATATGTTCCATTCAATGACCAAGGCCTCCATAACTACGTCGTTCAACCGTTGAAAGAATCTTGATCGATTCAGAAAGCCGACAAAACATCTTTTCTTGGATGTTAAAATTCTATACTTTGAAGGAGGTTTTATTTTGTTTTTTTAAAACATGAAATGTTATCTAATCCCTCAATCGTGATTGCCTTTTTTCTAATTGCCAAGGGTTAACTACAATGATTGCGAATCGATAAGAAAATCGACAACAGAGATTCCTCGATTGTCGCAGGGGCATCGAGATGAAATCAAAAAGAAGATAACTATCTTCCTCGAAATCCTCCACGCTCCAAAGGTTATGTAATCTCAAGTATTATGTTATCACTAAACCATGTTTGTCCTTTTTTGAGTCTTATGCTCAGGACTATCGACAATTAAAGAATGCCTCGATTGACAAAAACGCCTCGAGTGGAAATTCGACAATCAAAGAATGCCTCGATTGACAAAAATGTCTCGAGAGGAAATTCGACAATCAGGGAATGCCTCGATTGACAAAAACCTCTCGAGAGGAATTCAACAATAAAAGAATGCCTCGATTGACAAAAAAGCCACGAGATGGAAATCGACAATCAAAGAATGAAGAAAAATATTAATAAGCTTTGAAATTTCTTGATAGCTGAAAAAGCCTCGAGAGGGAAATCGACAATCAAAGAATGAAGAAATCTATTAATAAGCTTTGAAATTCCTAGATAGCTGAAAAAGCCTCAAGAAGGAAATCGACAATCAAAGAATGAAGAAAGCTATTAATAAGCTTTGAAATTCCTCGAATGCCACTACGACATCGAGTCGACGTGAAAAGAGAAGCTATTAATAAGCTTAGTCTACAAAAATTCCTCGAATGCCACAACGGCATCGAGTCGACAGAAAAAGAGAAGCTATGAATAAGCTTACTCTACCAAAAATTCCTAGAATGCCACAACGGTATCGAGTCGACAAAAAGAGAAGCTATTAATAAGCTTACTCTACAAAAATTCCTCGAATGCCACAACGGCATCGAGTCGACATATAAGCTTACTCTACCGAAAATTCCTCGAATGCCACAACGGCATCGAGTCAACAAAAAGAGAAGCTATTAATAAGCTTACTTAACAAAAATTCTTCAAATGACACCACGGCATCGAGTCGACATGAAAAGAGAAGCTATTAATAAGCTTACTCTACCTAAAATTCCTCGAATGCTACAACGGTATCGAGTCGACAGAAAGATAAGCTATTAATAAGCTTACTCTACAAAAATTCCTCGAATGCCACAACGACATCGAGTTGACATGAAAAGAGAAGCTCTTAATAAGCTTACCCTCAAAAAATTCCTCGAATGTCACAATGGCATCGAGTCGACATGAAAAGAGAAGCTATTAATAAGCTTACTCTCCAAAACATCCTCGAATGACACAACGGCATCGAGTCGACATGAAAAGAGAAGCTATTAATAAGTTTACTCTCCAAATTCCTCCAATGCTGCAGTGGCTTCGAGATGAAATCAACTGAAAGAGAAGCTAATAATAAGCTTACTCTCCAAAAATTCCTCGAATGCCACAACAGCATTGAGTAGACATGAGAAGAGAAGCTATTAATAAGCTTACTCTCCTAAATTTCCTCGATTGCCACGACGGCATCGAGTCGGCATGAAAACAGAAGCTATTAATAAGCTTACTCTCCAAAAATTCATGGAATGCCACAACGACATCGAATCGACATCAAAAGAGAAGCTATTAATATTACTCTCCGAAAATTCATCGAATGCCACAACGGCATCGAGTCGACATGAATAGAGAATCTATTAATAAACCTTCAACAAAATTCCTCGAATGCCACAACGGTATCGAGTCGACATGAAAAGAGAGGCTATTAATAAGCTTACTCTCCAAAAATTCCTCGAATGCCACAACGGCATCGAGTCAAAATGAAAAGAGAATCTATTAATAAGCTTACTCTCCAAATTCCTAGAATGCCACAACGGCATCGAGTCGACACTAAAATAGAAGCTATTAATAAGCTTACTCTTCAACAAATTCCTCGAATGCCACAAAGGCATCGAGTTGACATGAAAAGAGAAACTATTAATAAGCTTACTCTCCGAATTCCCCGAATACCGCTTTGGCTTCGAGATCAAATCAACTGAAAGAGAAGCTATTAATAAGCTTACTCTACAAAAATTCCTCGAATGCCACAATGGCATCGAGTCGAAATGAAAAGAGAAGCTATTAATAAGCTTACTCTACCAAAAATTCCTCGAATGCCACAACGGTATCTAGTCGACAGAAAGAGAAGCTATTAATAAGCTTAGTCTACAAAAATTCCTCGAATGCCACAACGGCATCGAGTCGACATGAAAAGAGAAGATATTAATAAGCTTACTCTCCAAAAATTCCTCGAATGCCACAACGGCATCGAGTTGACATTAAAAGAGAAGCTATTAATAAGTTTAGTCTCCAAATTCCTCGAATGCCGCAGTGGCTTCGGGATGAAATCAACTGAAAGAGAAGCTATTAATAAGCTTACTCTCCAAAAATTCCTCGAATGCCACAACGGCATCGAGTCGACATGAGAAGAGAAGCTATTAATAAGCTTACTCTCCAAAAATTCCTCGATTGCCACAACGGCATCGAGTCGACATAAAAAGAGAAGCTATTAGTAAGCTTACTCTCCAAAAATTTCTCGAATGCCCCAACGGCATCAAATCGACATGAAAAGAGAAGCCATTAATAAACTTACTCTTCGAAAATTCCTCGAATGCCACAACGGCATCGAGTCGACATGAAAAGAGAAGCTATTAATAAACATACTCTACAACAAAATTCCTCGATGCCACAACGGCATCAAGTCGACATGAAAAGAGAAGCTTTTAATAAGCTTTCTCTTCAAAAATTCCTCGAATGCCACAACGGCATCGAGTCGACATGAAAAGAGATGCTATTAATTAACTTACTCTCCAAAAATTCCTCGAATGCCACAACGGCATCTAGTCGACAAGAAAAGAGAAGCTATAAATAAGCTTACTCTCCAAATTCCTCGAATGCCACAACGGCATCGAGTCGACATGAAAAGAGAAGCTATTAATAAGCTTACTCTTCCACAAATTCCTCAAATGCAACAACGGCATCGAGTCGACATGAAAAGAGAAGCTATTAATAAGCTTACTCTTCAACAAATTCCTCGAATGCCACAACGGCATCGAGTCGACATGAAAAGAAAAGCTATTAGTAAGCTTCGTCTCCAAATTCCTCGAATGCCGCAAAGGATTCGAGATGAAATCAACTGAAAGAGAAGCTATTAATAAGCTTACTCTCCAAATTCCTCCAGTGCCGCAGTGGCTTCGAGATGAAATCGACTGAAAGAGAATCACAATTACGATCCGAGCGATTATCAACACAATTGACATGAAAATCAAGAAGTAGATGGATAATGTCAAACATTGACAAAAGTCAACGAAATCCCAATACTTACATAGCAAAAATTACAAGAAATTTAAAGAGTCAAAAACACGTTGATCAAGCATGACTCGATAGAGAGATTCTCCGAGATTTACTAACACAAAAGAGTTGGTTCAAAATAAATCAGATGGCCGACATAAACATCGTCAGTAAGCATCAGGTCCATGATAGGTTTCATAGTCAAGGCGATCGAGATGAGTAGACGCCTTCAACGTCTCATGAACTTCCTTGATGGATGCTTCCTCAACCCTTTTGGCCTGGACATCGAGAAGAAAGTCGAATTCATGATCTTCAGGCTTTCCTTTGGGGTCTTCAACATCGGCGGGCTGCACATCGACTTGAACCCCATTCTCATAAAAAAAAGGATCAACCTTGCTTTCATCAAACTGATCATTAAGGAAGCCCAAAGCTCGACACTGCTTCCAACCTCTTTCGAACATTTTGATCAGATCAGTCCCCGACTGCCTATCGACGAGAAATCTGCACGACAAGGAGTGTGGAATATCAATTGATTACTCTGTGAAGTAAAGAGAATAAGTCACTGCGAGTTAGAAGGACTTTCCTTAAAAGGATAACCAAATCTAAAATAAATGAAAGGAAGAAAATATATTACCGCAAGCTGGAAGGCTGCCTGCATACGCAAGAGATCAGCCATCTCGACTTTCAGTTAAGCCTCATGATCTACAGAGGATAGGGTCGAGCAAAACTCTTCCCAAGCCTCGGGACTGATCTCGGTACCCATAAAGGCCGGGTTGATCATCGAAGTTTGAGCCACCTGATCCTCCGTCCTCTTCTTCTACTTCTCGACAATAGTCTCAATCGTCTCCCTCGGGAGAACGACAGCATCACCACTCGATGGAGTTAAATTTGTGTCCGACTTCATTTTCTTCGAACTCGGCATTTCTATTTTTCGGGCGAAATAGGCCTCTTACCCTTATCAAGAAGGTCTTTCTCGACCCGTGGGCTCGATAAAGAAGGGAGATTACTCAACTGCGCCTATGCTTTCAGCCTCTGATCTTTTCCGCGTGTCATCAGTTAAGGAACCGGAGGCTCGACCAGCCATCATGATCGACTCTGCATAAATCGAAAAAGATTAAGTGACGACCAACAGTAATGCTACAAAAGTAGAACAGCATGATAAACTACCTAATGAAGGACTATCGATTGGTAAAGGGGCCATCGACATACCCCCCAAACTCAAGATTGGTTCCCGCAAAAGTAAATTGGTATCATATGTTGACTCCGACAATTGCGAAGGAAAGTCGGGCCCCCATGAAAGAACATTCTTCAGGAGAATGCCACCCGACCTCCATTCGCGTGTCGTCCTCCATACGTAATTCTTGGGAGCGCGAATAAAGATAAACCTATGTTTCCAACCCCTCCCATGTTACGACTTAAGATCACTTAAAAACCCCACATTGGGTTTCGACTTGACAAAATAAAAGCCTTCGTTCGACTTGGGAGAAGGGGATACATGGAAAAGATCACAAAAATTGGCAAAAGAAGCCGGTTGACCTATCAACTTCATAACTAAACAGAAGCCGACTATATTGATGGGATAGTGCCCTGCAAGCCAATACATTTAGCTTGTACTGGAACTATCATTATCTTTCTTTAGTATAAATGATTTAGTACGCATGTTTATTTATATATGTATAAGGATAAACAATGGCCAACTTCATCTCTCGCGAATACATTTAAGCGATTGGTTGAAACCCTTAGATTACATTAGACTATGGGACGATTCACTTCAGTACTGAGTGCAATCATTAAACAGTCTCAAAGGTCGTAATCTTAAAATTGTTCCAAGTCATAGATTCCAAACGAGACGGGGTATCGTAGGAATCGCCAAGACTTGTACAAGTATGCATGATTCACATGGAGTGAATTTGTAGCGTTTCATGAGCAAGGCATTTGAGGCCAGTGCATATGAGTAGGTGGTTCAATGGAGGATTGAACGCATCGAACGACCCGAACAGAGAAACCCATTGTGGAAGCGCATGTCGCATATCGGTGATGGGATGTTTCTCAAGGATTATAATAGTGTACGATTTAGTCCTTTGACTTGAGGTACTAGGGCGAATTCGGTGCATGAAAGTGCGTACTTAGATCTAGGTATAGGCCACTTAGCTTGGTCATAACATGCCTAGGTTGGGTGCGTATGGACATGTACGCGAGTGGTTAGTACCGATATGGAATCTATTGACTCATTGTAATGGATGAGAGAATTTCCTATACGATTCTTAGATAATATATACAAGGAATCTACGGCCGTAGTCGGTGACTGATTTGGAAAGGGGTTTCCAAATTTAGGAGTCACACTGGAATATTATCCTGAATTAGAAAGTATAGTTATCGAGACAAATTTAGAGGTGCCGATCAATTCACACACCCTAAGTCTTGATCGGGAATATTAGTCGATAGAAGGACCATATGTACATGGTAATTATATGAGACGAGGTTCACAAGTATCAATTCACCTGAAGTTGGGCTTTATGGGCTTGTGGCTAGACATCGACCATGAACTGTAGGTACTCCTGAGTTAATAGAGGATTTGATTCTAGGAGTGGTAAATTAAAGGTTGTTTAATTGACCGGAGCAATTTATTGTTCATAAATTAAACCACGAGGAATTCGTGGGCCTGCTGCCAATTGATGGTGAACCCAGAGGGTCACACACAAAACAATTGGACGGTGACTCTTGAAAAAGGATACTAAAGGAATTAATTGATTTAAAAGTAATTAAATCAATTAAATGAATTAAAGTATTTAATTCAAGTGGGAGATTAATTAATTGGCTGACTTAATTAATTAAATACTTAATTGAGTTGCTAATTAATTATATAAAAGAAATATTGATTTAATTAGATTGAGCATTTAATTAAAGTAATTAATTAAATGAAAGGCTTGCAAGACATGGGCCTTTAATTAAAAGCCCATAAGGAATCTTGCAAACCTAGGTCAAAAGGGAGTCTATAAATAGGGTTCTACTAGAGCTCAAAAAGCTAACACCCTAGCAAAAACCCTAGCCTCATTTTCTCTGACCTAACCGCCCCCTCTCCCTGCGACGCTAACCTAGTGCCGCCGCCACCTGCTGCCGTGAGCTGCCCTAGCGCCGCCGCCACCTTGATAGAGTAGTGCCCAGCAAGCCAATATTAATTAGCTTGTTGAAGTACTATTTTCTTAAGGTTTATAATTAATACGCCCGTTCATTCATAGTACGTGAAACCGAACAATGGCCAACTTCATCTCTCGCGAACTTATCTAAGCGATTGGATGAAATCCTAAGGTCACAATAGACTATGGGACGATTCACTTCAGTACTGAGTGCAATCATGAAACAGTCTCAAAGGTCGTGATCTTAAAACCGTTCCAAGTCATAGATTCCGAACGAGACGGGGTATCGTAGGAATCGCCAAGACTTGTACAAGTATGCATGATTCACATGGAGTGAATTTGTAGCGTTTCATGAGCAAGGCATTTAAGGCCAGTGCATATGAGTAGGTGGTTCAATGGAGGATTGAATGCATCGAACGACCCGAACAGAGAAACCCATTGTGGAAGCGCATGACGCATATCGGTGATGGGATGTTTCTCAAGGCTTATAATAGTGTACGATTTAGTCCTTAGACTTGAGGTGCTAGGGCGAATTCGGTGCACAAGTATGCGTACTTAGATTTAGGTACTGGTCACGTAGCCTGGCCACAAAGTGCCTAAGTTGGGTGCGTACACGACTGTACGCGATTGGTTAGTACTAAGAAAGGATCTATCGACTCATCCTGATAAGATGAGAGTATTTCCTGTACGTTCTTCGATAATATGTTCCTAGAAATCCATGGCCATGGTTGGTGACGAATTTGGAAGGTATTTCCAAATTTAGCAGTCACACCGGAATTATTATCCAGAATTAGAAAGTACAGTATCGAGATAATTAGAGGTGCCGATCAATGCACACACCCTAGGTCTCGATCGGGAAATCATCGTAGAAGGACCGTATGTACATGGCAATTATAAGAGGTGAGGTTCACAATTATCAATTCACCTTTGATTGGGCTTCATGGGCTTGTGGCTAGACATCAACCATGAAGTGTAGGTACTCCTAAATTAATAGGAAAATTAATTCTAGGAGTGGTCAATTAAAAGTTGTTTAATTGATCGGAGCATTTAATTGCTCGTTAAATAAATCACGAAAGTCGTGGGCCTGCTGCCAGTTGATGGTGAACCCAGAGGGTCACACACAATACAATTCGACGGTGACTGTCTTAAAGGAAAGCAAATGATTTAAAGTTGTTAAATCAAAGTTATTGAATTATGGTATTAATTCAATTGGAGATTATTAATTAGATATCTAATTGATTAATGTTTAATTAATTAATTAGAGTTATCTGATTAATTATGGAATTAATTAAAGTAGTTAATTAATTGGAAGAAGGAATAAATAATTAACCAATTTTAGGATTGGATAATTATGGGTTGATTTTGCAATTAACTAGAAATGGGGAAGTGGGCGATTTTTATGAATAAGGAAAAAGAGTTTTATTTCTTGGAGAGCAAGCTAGAAGAGATTTACCAAATCTCACATTACTAAGTTGATTAGGAATGAAGATTTGATAAGGGAAGGATATATCTCTTTAGAGAAGGTTTCTTCTCTTATAAATACTCCTTCTCTTCTCTTCATTAAGAGAGGTTAGAAAATTTTGAGAGAGGCACAAAACCCTAAAATCTTTTGAGAGAACAAATTCACCTTTGCTGAAAATTGAGAGAAGTCGAATTTTACATGAAAAGAAATTCAGTTTTTGCACAAGAATTATAAACTACAAAATCGCCCCAAGAGTTTTCGCCCCAAACCCAAGTCGCCCGAACCTAGTTCGGCCGAACCGAACCTGAGCTGGCCGAACCCAACCTGGTCGAGCCCTGTTTCGATCACACAATTCCTGTGATCCTTTTCTTCCATCTGTATCTCCTAACCCTGATCGAGATCTTAAGTCCAGATCCAGATCCGAAATCCTTTGCTGACAAACCTGCGAGATCCAGTTCTGAGCCTAAGACTTGTAGGCGTCACTACAATCCGATTGGTGTGGACTAACTTTGGAGGTGAGACATATGGATCACTCAAGCTGTGGATCGAACCAAACACATGGAGGAAACCACCACAAATCCGTGGTGAGGTAAATTGCGATTAAACCCCCTATGTTTAATTAAGTGTTTGATTCATGCTTTTCGTATAATAAATTGTGGAGAAAGATTTATGGGACATATAGGGACCTCGAAAAATTTTAAATTCCCCACTTTGTTGTATTGACAATCGAGCCCCTAGATAGAATATCCCAGATAGAATATCCCAACAGTGGTATCAGAGCCAACTCCATTTACGAAAAGGCCTGAACATAATGTGTTTTCACTGTATATGCTTGATTTTGTGTATGAGAACGCGTGATAATTATGTTCTGTTGATTGATTCTTGCTTGTTATGACTGGATCTATGATTGGGTAAAATTGCCTTTTAAGATCTGTGGCGAATTTATAGTTTTTCGAAAAATCAGGACTCTTTGTGCAATTAATCGCAAATCTCAAAAAAATTAGGTCTGAAAATTAATTTTTCTGTTTCTGGAAATTTTTGAAAAATCTGGGCTGTCTGTGAAATTTTGATCGCACGAGTTTTTGGGCTGTTTTGCAATTTCCGAAAATTCAAGGACTATTTTGTAATTTCCGAAAGTTCAGGGGTCAGTTTGCAAATTCGAAAATTTTCTGGATTTCAAAATTTTATTTTCTGGTCCTTCTGTCCGAAAACTGTTTTGGGGGTAATTTGTAACTTTTCAAAAGTTTTGGGGTCAAAAGTGCAATTTCTGAAAGTATAGGGGCCTAACTGCAATTTTCAAAAGTTGAAAAATCAGAATCTTAATTTGAGGCAGAAAACTTGTTTTAATTTATCCAAGAATTTATTTGTCATAATTAGTAGTGACTAAAAAGCAAGAATCATAGGAATTGTTTTAAAAGGTAGTTTTAAAATTAAGAAAGAAATACGTAAAAGTTGTTTGCATGTTTCTGGCTCTACGTGAACTGTTTACGTGGTTTTCGATCGCGCCGAGCCTTGACCTTAGGTTAGTTGTGATTGGTTAAATTTAATGCAAGGTTTTTATTGGGCCTGCGAGCCTGTTATTATTTTTGGGCCATTTTGAGCCTTTGTAATAGAATAGGGCTTTACTGCTTTCCTAGTCTAGGATGGAGGCCCGTTTACAAGCAAGGTGGGAGCCCAAGAAGAATTGAAGGCCATGTATGCATGGTACATTGTGTAATAGCATAGTCCTATTTAAGAACCCTTTAGATTGACCAATTGGGCCAACATCATTGGCTCGATGATGGCCTGCATAGGAGGCTCCCGATCGAAAACATATTGTGGTAGTATGCATGCTAGGCTTGTATGGCTTTTATTTATTAGTCGATTTAAGATTGCTTGTGTGTTTGCGCGCTAGAATCTAGATCGTAAATAAAAGATAAAGCATAATTGAAGCGGTGAGATCTCGAGGAGAGTTTCCTTAAACTTTCAAAACCGAAAATTCCCCTCTCGAAATAAAAATATTAAGTCATATTGGGTTAAATATAAAATGAGTTTTTATAAAATCCAAGCCTTCCATTAGTAGTGCATGTTGTTTACTTATCGATAGAGGTGATCCAGAGTCTGGCACCCGAGTCGAAGAAAGGGGCAATGCACGAAATTCCTTGATTCTAGTTTTAATAAAACTTGAAAAGGGTAGGGACTGGTCGGGACGTGAAGATCGACCGATAACTAGTTACGGAGAATTCATGATCGGGACCGTTGCTTATCATGATTAATGGGTTAGATTTAACTCGTAGTAACATTTATGATGTAGCAGTGCTAGATAAATGCGAAAAACGAGGCAAAATAGCTTGAAGGTTGTGTAGTAGACACAATTGGTAAAATGTATACCTACCTAGGGAATTAATTGTATGGCCACGAGTCGTGGGTGCAACTAATTGCTGCTGGGACGTCAAGACCTACTAGGAAATAGATTTTTCCCGAAACTAGAAGGGGTTATTGTTTCGATAAAATAGTGGGAGAACTTTTTCGATAAAAAGTCCAAATTTCGTTAATTATAAGTATTAGTATTAAACCCGTCTGCTTATAGTTGTCTATTTTATTGTTAGCCATTTACCATCCACTATTCCGTTCAAACGAGTATTGATGAATGTTAGAAGCGAAAATACTTTGGGGGCTATGATGTGCTATTATCTTCAAGAAAAGACCATGGCTGAGTTTAAGAATGCTAGAGAATATTGTTCTTACTTAACCAAGATGTTCAATCGAATCAAAGGGTTTGGAGCCCAAGTGATTCACGAAGATGAGATAGAAATTACCATGCACGGTCTTTCTGACATCTTCACTCATTTCATGCAACACTGTGAAATTCTGCTTGATGGAATTAAAACAAAGCAATTGCATGAGTTGTTAGACAAATATCAACAAGCTCATCTAAAAGGTCTTGGTTTATATGAAGAAAATTGCCCATTGTGTAAGCACGAAAAGAAGATAGGAAAGCTTAATGAAAAGGAATTCCTGGATAGACTTAACTACGATATGATTTTTTAAATTATACATTTGTTAAATCTTTTTGATGTAAGACATCTGATAAAACTTTCATTCTGTAAAAGAGTTTACAGCGGATGAAACTATTCCCTCTCCAACTACAAGGAGGAAATTCCTTGAAAGGAAAATGCAAGCAGTGCTGAGAGAGTTGAGGGAAAACGAATTCAGGGACTGGGTCAAGGAAGAACTGAACCTAGACATTCCTTTTTAAAAGAAGTTTTTCGTATTAGCATGAGTTTCTAGTTTTAGTTTATTTTGAGTATTATTTCAAATTTTGTACAAGACCTTATTGCTTTACCATTGAGAATGGAATTTATTTAATTAGAGCGATTTAACTTTGTACAAATGTTGATGTTTTGAAACATAGAAATAAACAATGATAAACAAATCAAAACTTCGAAGACTATATGCTGAATCGAAAAACCTGGATAATCGTTCACTGAAATGTTTATTTTGGACATTCTTCCTAAAGAAAGATTCGAAAGGAAAGTTTTTGTCTACTGTTCTTGAAATAAGGAACTTGGATAAAACTCCGAACTTTCAAATCTTGTCTTAAAGGAATAATAACCGAAATAAAGGATTGCAAGGCATTCCAAACATTTCAAATCAATTAGAACTAAAAGCACTAGTTCAAAAGAAGTACAATTCTGAAACTATTGATGTAATTCAATAGACGTTTTGGAAATGAAGTAATTAGATGCATTAAGTCAAAAGCAATTTGATCTAATCAAACTTGCTGAAACATAAGCAACTAAATTCCATTTTACGAAATTGAGAAACTGGATTCAAATCCAAGATTACAAAAGAACTAAGGGATATGGCATGAAGCCATAAGATTCAAAGTGGAAACTTTGACTCACCTAATGGCGATAGGTCACCCTTCAAAAGTCCTAGGACCGATGAAAGTACCTTCTCCGTTTGCTACGTCAAAATCCATTTCGAAACTATTGGCCAAAGAGAGGTGGTTTTCACTACCGAAGAATGACTATTGGATATGAATCCTGCATCTCACAATTGAAAATTGATGAGAAGATCTCTATTCAAATCCAAAGGTCAATCTGTGACTTTTTCCCGAACATGGAACATGCAACTTGATAAGTCAATCAAGAATGTTGAAGTTGTCAAAAGGCATATGATTCCAAATGTGCAGAAGGATCAGTGGGAGCATAGTTAAATTCGCAACGAAAGAGATGTTGATCTACACATCAAGTACGATATAAGAATATCAGAGAAGCATAGACGAAAGCGTGTTATTCACGCAATTTTCCATGATATGATTTGGAATTACATCTCACGTACTGGCAATACGTATTTATGGAGATAAAAGCGAAGTAGATGTTGCAATTCACTAAATCGAAGTACAAAGACTATATATTGATTCAATTCAATATGGAAGAATCCAAGAAAGGATTAGTTCCAAAGAGACAAAGCTCTCTTACTTATTTAATGAGCCCTAAATTTAATAAGTAAAGAAGTAACTGTCTCAAGAAGCCTTATGCTTTAGGCATTTGGATTGCATGTAGCATGCAAAGTCTTGTACTAGACCTGACACATCAAAATGCTCTGATCATTCAAGAGCTACTGATAGTCGAACACCAGTAAAGGACACTGGACTACCATTAAAGCAATCCTCGAAGATAATTAAAGGATATAATGCTGGTCTGTGGTAGTAATGGAAAATTGAAAACTCGAAGGATTTAAAGATTCGAGATTCCCAGTCTGAAGTGGATGATTTATTCTGTCTCGATGAAGCTAAGGTAAATTGGAAGAAATTCCAATAGTATACCAGAATTTGGAAGGTATTTCCAAATTTAGCAGTCACACCGGAATTATTATCCAGAATTAGAAAGTACAGTATCGAGATAATTAGAGGTGCCGATCAATTCACACACCCTAGGTCTCGATCGGGAAATCAATGTAGAAGGACCGTATGTACATGGCAATTATAAGAGGTGAGGTTCACAATTATCAATTCACCTTTGATTGGGCTTCATGGGCTTGTGGCTAGACATCGACCATGAAGTGTAGGTACTCCTAAATTAATAGGAAAATTAATTCTAGGAGTGGTCAATTAAAAGTTGTTTAATTGATCGGAGCATTTAATTGCTCGTTAATTAAATCACGAAAGTCGAGGGCCTGCTGCCAGTTGATGGTGAACCCAGAGGGTCACTCACAATACAATTGGACGGTGACTGTCTTAAAGGAAAGCAAATGATTTAAAGTTGTTAAATCAAAGTTATTGAATTATGGTATTAATTCAATTGGAGATTATTAATTAGATATCTAATTGATTAATGTTTAATTAATTAATTAGAGTTATCTGATTAATTATGGAATTAATTAAAGTAGTTAATTTATTGGAAGAAGGAATAAATAATTAACCAATTTTAGGATTGGATAATTATGGGTTGATTTTGCAATTAACTAGAAATGGGGAAGTGGGCGATTTTTATGAATAAGGAAAAAGAGTTTTATTTCTTGGAGAGCAAGCTAGAATAGATTTACCAAATCTCACATTCCTAAGTTGATTAGGAATGAAGATTTGATAAGGGAAGGAGATATCTCTTTAGAGAAGGTTTCTTCTCTTATAAATACTCCTTCTCTTCTCTTCATTAAGAGAGGTTAGAAAATTTTGAGAGAGGCACAAAACCCTAAAATCTTTTGAGAGAACAAATTCACCTTTGCTGAAAATTGAGAGAAGTCGATTTTTACATGAAAAGAAATTCAGTTTTTGCACAAGAATTATAAACTACAAATCGCCCCAAGAGTTTTCGCCCAAAACCCAAGTCGCCCGAACCTAGTTCGGTCGAACCGAACCTGAGCTGGCCGAACCCAACCTGGTCTAGCCCTGTTTCGATCACACAATTCCTGTGATCCTTTTCTTCCATCTGTATCTCCTAACCCTGATCGAGATCTTAAGTCCAGATCCAGATCCGAAATCCTTTGCTGACAAACCTGCGAGATCCAGTTCTGAGCCTAAAACTTGTAGGCGTCACTACAATCCGATTGGTGTGAACTAACTTTGGAGGTGAGACATATGGATCACTCAAGCTGTGGATCGAACCAAACACATGGAGGAAACCACCACAAATCCGTGGTGAGGTAAATTGCGATTAAACCCCCTATGTTTAATTAAGTGTTTGATTCATGCTTTTCGTATAATAAACTGTGGAGAAAGATTTATGGGACATATAGGGACCTCGAAAAATTTTAAATTCCGCACTTTGTTGTATTGACAATCGAGCCCCTAGATAGAATATCCCAACACACCTCTCCTATTCCACCGTGCTAGATCTTTGCTTTGTCAAGTTGATCTGCATTGTCCTGCAACAACAAATCTCCTAGATCCAGTTCTGAGCCTAAGACTAGGAGGTGTTACCAGAATCCAGTTGGCGTGGACTATCTTTGGAGGTGAGACATTTGGATCACTCCTGTGAACCAGATCCAGATGCAAAATCAGAATCAGAACTGAAGGTTGCCACCACCTTGCCTGTGGTGAGGTAAATCGCAAAAACCCCCTTGTTTAATTCAATGTGTGTTTTTGTTTCATGCTTGCGTATAAATAATATGGAGATTCTTACATGGGACCTTGGGTGCTTCGAAAAATTTTAAATTCCGCACTTTCGTTGTTCTGACAATCGAGGCAATCCAACCACTATCCCGACAGTGGAATCAGAGCCAACTCCATACTTATTATACGCAAAGCCTGAACATAATGTGTTTTCACCATATATGTTTAATTATGTATATGTAAACACGTGATAATTATGTTCTGTAAATTGATTCTTACTTGTTATGACTAGATCTATGATTGGGTAAAACTGCTTTTTCAGATATGTGCCGATTTTATAGTTTTTGAAAACTTCAGGACTTTTATGCAAAGTAATCGCATATTAGGTTTTTAGGGGCTGAAATTAAATTTTTTCGAATCTGGAAATTTCAAAATTATTGGACTGTTTTGCAAATCTGGTTGCACGCTTTTGGGGTCGTTTTGTAATTTCCAAAAGTTTAGGGACTGTTTTGCAATTACCGAAAATTCAGGGAAAAATCAAAAAATTTTCAGAATTCAAAATTTTATTTTCTGGTAGCTGCCCGAATCTGCCCAGGGGTGTTTTTGTAACTTTTTAAAAGTTTTGGGTTCAAAGTGCAATTTTTGAAAGTTGAGGGGCAAAAATGCAATTTTCAAAAGTTGAAAAACAGAATCTGAATTTGAGCAGAAAATTTATTTTTGTTTACCCGAATATTCATTTTGTCATAATTAGTAGTGACTAAAAAGTAAGAATCATAGGAAGTTAGTCTTAAAAGGTAGTTTTAAAATTAAGAAAGAAATAGGTAAAGGATGTTTGCATGTTTCTTGCTCTATGTGAATTGTTTACGTGGTTTTCGATCGAGCCGAGCCTTAACCTTAGGTTGGATATGATTGGTTTAATTTATTGTTTGGTTTTTATTGGGCCTGCGAGCCTATTATGTTTTTGGGCCACTTTGAGCCTTTGTAATAGAATAGGGCTTTACCGCTTTCCTAGTTTAGGATGAAGGCCCGTTTACAAGCAAGGTGGGAGCCCAGGAAGATATGAAGGCCATGTATGCATGGTACATTGTGTAATAGCATATGCCTGTTTGAGAACCCTTTAGATTGACCAATAGGGCCAACATCATTGGCTCGATGATGGCCCACATAGGAGGCTCCCGATCGAAAACATGTTGTGGTAGTATGCATGCTAGGCTTGTATGACTTTTATTTATTTGTCGATTTATATTTAGCTTGTATGAGATGCGCGCTAGAATCTAGATTGTAATAAAAGATAAAGCATAACTGAATCGGTGAGATCTCGAGGAGAGTTAGTATAACTTTCAAACCAGAAATTCCACTCTCGAATTAAATATTAAGTCATATTGGATTAAAATAAAATGAAGTATTTATATAAATCCAAGCCTTCCATCAATCGGGACTGGCGTATGTTGTCTACTTATCGATAGAGGTGATCCAGAGTCTGGCACCCGAGTCGAAGGAAGGGACAATACGCGAAATTCCTTGACTCCTGTTTTTAACTAAACACGACAAGGGTGAGGACTGGTCGGGATGTGAGGATCGACCGATAACTAGTTACGGAGAACTCGCGACCGGGCCCGTTGCTTATCATGATTGATGGGTTAGACTTAACGATTAGTAACACTTATGATGTAGCAGTGCTAGATAAGTGCAAAAACCGAGACAAAATAGCTTGAAGGTTATGGAGTGACACAATTGGCAATAAGTATGCCTACCTGGGGAATTGGTTGTATGGCCATGAGTCGTGGGTGCAATTAATTGCCGCTGGGACGTCAAGACCTACTAGGAAATTGAATTTCCCGAACAATTGAAGGGGTAATTGTTTCGCTAAAATAGTGGGAGAACTTCTACGATAGAAAGTCCAACCTTCATAGATTATAAGTATTATTCATTAACTAGTCCACTAAATGTTTGTCTTCTCTTTAGATACTAAGATATCTGTAATTATCCATTTTACTATTTATCCTCGACAAATAAAATAACTGGATCAAAATATCGACTAGGCAAGAAACTTGAGAATTGTCTTAAATTCCAAAAGGGGAATGATGTTCTTAAACTGATGTATCAAGTCTTCGTCATTATAAACAACTATGGGTCAATCGATTCTTATCGAGGACCTCCCCCCTCGAGTTCACATCGAACATAAACAAACTAACCTAACGTCGGCATCGACCTCGACCTATTGGTCTTATCCGACGTAGTGGCCGACGTTCCCTTAAACTTAACCCACTTACAATCGGATCGGACCAATTGCCAAGGATCCATATTTGAATCAAGACGTCCAATCATGATTCGACCCGGTGATCCATCTGGAAAACTATAAATAGACCTCATAAATAAGATCAAAGGTACGCACTTTACTAAGCATTAAATACGGACCGATCTCCTACATATCTCGATACTTACTTAAGCATCGGAGGGTTATCGCCGGGTAACCACCGGCATTAACCTGACGTAGTTGTCTTTGATTACAGGTTAGGATCCCCTATACAAATCGAGGAGAAGTTTGATTGACCTGCCGACCCTCACATTGACGAGTCGTGTAACCCAATCGTGGATTCGGACTAGGAATTATCATCCTATCGATAACACCCTCATCAATTGGCGCCGTCTGTGGGAACTTTAACTCTGAATCGTAAAAGATGACTACAAGGTCTAAAGCAGCTCTGGCTCGAGAGCGAGAGGCCAATCGAGATCAAAACGGGGAAGGTCAAGGTGACAACTTGTTACCTCGAAACCCTGAGCAGCTACAGAATGATGAAGGGGGAACTTCCAGACCCCCGGCCCCACCTATTTTACAACTCACCAAAGATGACTCGAAGGCGCTCTTGGATGACGCCAAGAAGGAGTGGTTAGCAGAAGCCGCAAGAGAAAATCATAACCCTCCCCAAAGACTCCCACGCGCTGTTATCCATGATGTCGAAAATGAAGTTGAAGTGAACCAAGCCGACAGTTGGGCAGATAAACGTCAAGCTAGACTCTTGGGGAAACAGGATCATGAAGAACAATCGGTTAGGGAGGTCAACAAACTCGCCTCAGAAGTAAGGTCGCTTCATCAGAAGTTGGACAGGCAAGAAAAAAGAAACGAACTCCCGATGTCAAATTTCCGATTAAGAAAATCACCCTTTTGCGACGAAATCTTCTTCGAAAGATTACCACTCGACAAAATACTACCCACTCAACTACCTCGTTACTTTGGAACCTAAGACCATGACGAGCATCTAGCTTCGTTCAATCTCCAGATGTAGCTCCACGGTATCTCGGACAATGTAGCGGCGAAAGCCTTCTCGACGACACTGTCGGGAATGGCACAGTCATGGTTTGGAAGATTAGAGGAGAAATCCATCTTTGACTACGATCAACTTTGCGACAAATTCATGAGCCAATTTGGTAGCAAAAGAGCGGTTAGACCCCCCGCCAATCACCTATACTCTATCATACACAAACCTGATGAGAGTTTTAGAAGCTTTATGGGGAGATTTAACAACGAGCTCCTAAAGGTCGAGATGCCTAGAGTGGACTTCCTAATAACTGTCTTGTTTCAAAGCACCTTGAACCGAGGCTTTGCCAGCGCCATAGTCAGGGAAAATCCATCGACATACGAAAAATTAATGGAAATGGCCAATCAATACATGAACGAGGAAGAAATGAACAAGCTAAGGGGAACCTTCTTTGGATTGGCAAAATCCGAAGACAAACAGCCAGTCGTTATTACAGATCGTCCGGTGGAAAAAATTCCGAACAATCGATATAATGAAAGGAGAAACAGAAGAGGATACGGGGAAGAAAGAAACTTTAATCCAGGGAAACAAACAACGGGAAGATCGAATAGAGAGTACCACGACAACTATACTCCATTGAAAAAGCTCAGGTCAGAAATCTTATTTGCCATACAAGACAAAAACTTACAGAGAAAGCCCGCTGCTATCAGAGACAATCCTAGCTCGAGGAAGTATTGTCGTTTCCATAGACAAAGAGGACACGATACGGACGAATGTTATCAGTTGAGAGATTCCGGTCATTGAGCCCGGATTGAGGATTGATTGATCTAAACCAAAGACTTGATTATAGGAGAAAGGCGTTCATGAAATAGAAAGATTAATAGCAGAAGGTCACTTAACTGGCTACGTGAAAATCCCAAATAATGACCATGTTGCAAACCGACCACATAATAATAGGTCGTGGTCCCGATCTCCCCCAAGGAGGGATCATAATCAAGACACCAGAGAAGAGCAGCCCAGGAGAGCCCAGCCTGGAACTATTGTCAATATGATATCGGGAGGGCCAGCTGGAGGAGACAGTAAGAACTCAAAAAGAGTTGTTTCTCGAGTACTTCGAGAGGGAAGCCTGAACGACCGGAAGAAGGTGTTCTCAATACGACCCACGACACAAAATCAAGTAATAGGGTTTGGTGACTCTGATCGTCAAAGGGATTATTTGACATTCAATGACCAGGACGTGCCGGATTGCCCGATGGTAATCACGGCCCAAATTGCTGGAGATACCATCAGAAGAATCTTGATAGACTCGGGGAGCTCGGCAAATATCCTTTTCTTGGATGCGCTTGAAAGAATGGACCTCGGTCCAACTCCTTTGGGGACCGTGGTAACACCGCTTATCGGCTTTGGAGGAGCCCAGGTCGTTCCTCGAGGTACATTAACCCTGTCGCTCACCTTGGGAGAGGCTGGCAACTCGAGAACCCGAATGATAAAATTCTTGGTGGTTGAGGCGCAGTGTGCTTATAATGTTATATTGGGAAGACCCGCTCTGAACACTTTCCAAGCTATCATCTCCACCTATCACAATTTCCGACGTCTCAAGGAGTCGGCGAAGTAATTGGAAACCTAAAAGAAGGGTGGGATTGCTACACAGTCTCCCTCAGCCAAGGGGCGAAGAACAAGGAACTTTGCTCTGAAGCTCAGAAGATAGGCACAGATGTAAAAATCAAGCCGGTTTCCCCAGTCGATACCGATGATATATTCAAGCCAGATATGACGCAGGAGAAGAATGAAAAACAAGAAGAAGTCAATTCTAAGAAAAGAAAATTCGAAAGAATCGAACCGCTGGAAGGGCACAGATCGATTGAATTGGTACCTGGAGAGCCGTCGAAAACTACTAGAGTAGGAACTCAACTCTCCGAAGGGCTGGAGACTCAATTAATCGAATTCTTAAGGGAAAATGTGGACATCTTCGCTTTGTCGACCACTGACCTACAGGGAATCGACCCGAAGATCATAGTCCATAGGCTCAATATCGATCCTTCGTCTCGTCCTGCCAGGCAGAAGAAGAGAAACTTTGGCCCGAAAAGAAACAAAATAATAAAGGAAGAGGTCCAGAAGCTTCTGGACGCCGACTACATTGCTGAGGTTCAGTTCACAGAGTGGCTCTGCAATGTCGTTTTAGTCGCTAAAGGAGGTGGGAAATGGAGAATGTGTAACGACTTCACAGACCTAAATAAACTCTGCCCAAGGGACCCATACCCCCTTCCAAGGATCGACTCCCTAGTCGATTCCACGGCAGGATGTGCTATTTTGAGTATGATGGATGCCTTCCAGGGTTTCTACCAGATTTTTATGGCCCTAGAAGATCAGGAGAAAACAGCATTTATCACAGAAATGGGCGTCTATTTTTTCAAAGTAATGCCATTCGGACTAAGAAACGCAGGTGCGACTTACCAACGACTAGTAAACAAGATGTTCGAAGCATTGATTGGCAAATCGATGGAGGTATATGTCGATGACATGCTAGTTAAAAGTCTTGACGAGAACGACCACCTGGTCCATATCAAACAAGCGTTCGATATAAGGAGAAAGTATGGTATGAAACTAAACCCATCAAAGTGCACCTTTGGAGTTAGGTCGGGAAAATTCCTCGATTATCTGGTAAACGAAAGAGGAATAGAGGCTAATCCGGAAAATATCCAAGCGATAATTGACCTCAATGCCCCGCGTAACTTAAATGAAGTGCAAAAGCTCGTCGGCAAGATCACGGCCCTGAATCGATTTATATCTCGATCTGCCGACAAAAGCCTTCCTTTTTTCAAAATCATGAGAAACGCGAAGAAATTCGAGTGGTCGAAGGAATGTGATCGGGCTTTCGAACAATTAAAAGCATATCTCGTATCCCCTCCTCTTCTAGCAAAACCGCAGGGTAACGAAGATCTCCACCTCTATATAGCTGTCTCTGAACAAGCGATCAGCTCGGTCCTAGTGAGAATGGAAGCTAAGGACAACTACCCGATATACTACGTGAGCAGAATCTTACAAGGCCCTGAAAAGAATTACTCTGTAATCGAAAAGTTCGCCCTCGCCATAATAACCACTGCTCGAAAGTTAAGACCCTATTTCCAGTCCCATAAAATCGTCGTCCTGACTAATCAACCACTAAGGCAAACGTTATCCAAACCAAACGCGTCAGGACGATTAATCAAATGGGCCGTGGAGTTGGGGGAATATGATATCCAATACCAACCCAGAACGTCGATAAAGGGGCAGATACTGGCTGATTTTGTGCTCGAGAGCACTCAAGTAGAAGAAGAGAAAAAAGAAATATGGATGCTTCATGTCGACGGGTCATCGACATCAGTGGGAGGTGGTGCAGGAATTTATTTCCAAGGCCCCAATGAAGTAGAATTGGAATTCGCTTTAAAATTGGATTTTATCGTGTCAAACAATGAAGCGGAATACGAAGCCTTATTGGCCGGCCTGAAAATGGCAACTGAAACAGGAATTCAGAATCTCGTTGCTTATACCGATTCGCAGTTAGTTGAGAAATAATTCAAAGGATTGTTTGAGGCCAAAGAGGATTCGATGATAAAATACTTGTCTTTAGTTAAGGCTCAAGTTTCGAAGTTTGAGACCTTCCAGTTGGAATACATAAGACGAACTGAAAATACGAGAGCCGACGTGCTTTCAAAGTTTGGGAACTTGATAGAAGGAATCACCACCAGAAAGGTAACACTAATGATATCGAGCAAGTCTGCCATCGACATGCGGCGTGACGTTCTATGTACGGAAGTTCTGAATCTCCAGAGCGAAGAACCGACATGGAAAACAGAGTTATTAGATTATCTAATCAAGGGAACACTACCAACTGATCGCTCTGAAGCTCAACGACTCAAGTACCGAGCTCCTCACTACGCTATTATCAATAATGATCTATACCGACAATCCATAACCGGAGTACTCCAAAAATGTATAGCATTTCTTCAAACCGACTTGATCCTTAAGGAGGTTCATGAGGGCTCTTGTGAGAGTCACTCGGGCGGCAGAGCACTAGCAATCATAATATCTCGTTTGGGATATTATTGGCCATCTTTGGTAAAAGACGCCAACAACCATGCCAGAAAATGCGCCAAGTGCCAATATAACGCTACTATACTATGCCTCATCAACCTGCCCAGTTAATGGAGTCGATCTCGATTTCATGGCCCTTCGATCAGTGGGGCGCATACCTGGTTGGACCATTACCTGTAGCAAGGGGGCATAAACGTTTCTTACTGGTGGGAGTCGAGTACTTCAGCAAATGGATATAGGTCGTGCCGTTAAAACAAATCACCCAAACTCAGATTGTCAACTTCAATTGGTCAATAATCTGCAGGTTTGGACTCCCAAGGGTGATCATCTCAGATAATGGTGCGCAATTTGCAGGAAAGAGAGTGACCGACTGGTGCACAAAACACAAAATAACATAGTGATTCACATCGGTTGGATGCCCGCAAACCAATGGACAAACTGAAGTAACTAATAGGGAAATTTTAAGATTACTAAAGAAGAGGTTGTCGGAAGCTGGATGTGCCTGGCTGGATGAATTACCATGGGTCGTTTGGGCTAATCGGACCAAGGAGAAATCGGCAACCGGAGAAACACCTTTCAGTCTAGTTTATGGTTCTGAAGCAGTGGCCCCAGCAGAATTAGAAGTACCATCTCCAAGAGTCGATCTTTACGATCCATCAGACAACACTGACAAAAGGAACTTCGAGCTCGACCAACTAGAATCAAAAAGAGAAAGGGCCTCCGCAAGGATACAAGCCTACAAAACCACAATGGCAAAGGCATATGATAAAAACGTAAGATTAAAATTTTTTCAGGTAGGAGACCTCGTACTGAAACGAGTTGACGTCTCGAAGAAGAAAGCAAAGCTTGACTGCAACTGGGAAGGTCCTTTCAAAGTGGTCGAAGTCGGAAAGAAGGGGGCTTATCGATTAAATACGATGGAAGGAGAACTTGTGAAGAGGACCTGGAATGGGAGAAACCTCAGAAAATTCTATACTTAAGAAATTTTCTTTAGTTTGTCTTTATTTCCAGCTATTTTGTAATTGTACTTCCAGCTGCTTTGTGATTTCCTGGAGGGTTACAAATCTTTTTGAAACTAATGCTAAGTTCTTTTGTCATTCTCTAATGTTATCACATAGATCTCCAAATCGTCGAAATCGCCAAACGTTCATCGATAGCCGCTGAGGAATCGAGAGGAAATCTCCAAATCGTCGAAATTGCCAAACGTTCCTCGATAGCCGCTGAGGCATCGAGAGGAAATCTCCAAATCGTCGAAATCGCCAAACGTTCCTCGATAGCCGCTGAGGCATCGAGAGGAAATCTCCAAATCATCGAAATCGCCAAACGTTCCTCGATAGCCGCTGAGGCATCGAGAGGAAATCTCCAAATCGTCGAAATCGCCAAACGTTCCTCGATAGCCGCTGAGGCATCTGATAGGAGAGTGCCCAACAAGCCAACAAATATAAGCTTGTTAAGGAACTTCCTTTAGAAGCAATCTTATGATTCATAAGATAATACGCCCGTTTATTCATAGTACGTGAATTAAACAATGGCCACCTTCATCTCTCGCGAACTTATCTAAGCGATTGGTTGAAACCCTGAGATCACTCATGACTACGGGATTATTCACTTCAGTATTGGTTGCGATTAATCATGAAACAGTCTCAAAGGTCGTGATCTCAAAAACGTTCCAAGTCATAGATTCATATCGAGACGGGGTATCGAATGAATCGTCAAGACTTGTAGGATTATGCATGATTCACATGAAGTGAATTTGTTGTCGTTTCATGAACAAGGCATTGAATGCTAGTGCATATGATTAGGTGGTTCGATAGGGGATCGAACGCATCGAACGACCCGAACAGAGAGACCCATCGTGGAAGTGCGTTAAGCATATCGGTAATGGGATGTCTCTCAAGACTTATAATAGTGTACGATTTAGTCCTTTGACTTGAGGTACTAGGGCGGATTCGGTACACGGGAATACGTACTTTGATTTAGGAGCCGATCACATAGCTTGGTCATTGTGCGACTACTTTGGGTACGTATGAACGTGTGCGCGGATAGTTAGTACTAATAAAGGATCTATCGACTCATCTTGATAAGATGAGAGAATTTCCTGTACGTTCTTAGATAATAAATCCGAAGAATCTACGGCCGTAGTCGGTGACGGATTTGGAAAGGGGTTTCCAAATTTAGCAGTCACACTGGAATTATTATCCTGAATTAGAAAGTACAGAATTGAGATAATTAGAGGTGCCGACCAATTCACACACCCTAGGTCTCAATCGGGAAATTAGTTGATAGAAGGACCGTATGTACATGGCATTTATAAGAGGAGAAGGTTCACGAAATCAATTCACCTGAAGTTGGGCCTCATGGGCTTGTGGCTAGACATCGACCATGAGGTGTGGGTACTCCTGAATTAATAAGGAAATTAATTCTGGAGTGGTCAATTAAAGTGGTTAATTGATCGGAGCAATTAATTGCTCACTAATTAAATCACGAAAGTCGTGGGCCTGCTGCCAATTGATGGTGAACCTAGAGGGTCACACACAATACAGTTGGACAGTGACAGTCTGGAAGGAATCAATTGATTTAAGGAATTAAATCAATAAATTGAATTAAAGTATTAATTCAAGAAGAAGAATAATTAATTGGGAGTAACTAATTAATTAATCGAGAATTAAAGTGTTAATTCAAAGTGGAGAATCATTAATTATAAGTAACTAATTAATTAATCAATTGGAATTTCTAATTGATTAATTCCTCAATTAAAGTGTTAATTGGAAAGGATTAATTAATAGTGGATTAATTAATTAAAACACATGGGCCGATCCATATGTAAGTTAATTGATCTTTGATTAATTAATTTAAGCATATGGGCCAATTATTGTAAAGATAAATTAATCTGAGATTAATTAATCTTGCATGGGCCGATTTTGGGAACAATGATCAAATTAAGTTTAGGATTAATTAAAAAGCATATGGGCCGATTTTAATTAATTAAAGTGGCCAATTTTTGCTTAGATTAACTAGTCTTGAATTAATGTTGATTGTGTTTGATTATGATAGGGATTAAAAGAGATGTGTTATCTTGTGTAACTAGGAAAGAGATTGAAAGATATCTTGTTTCCTAAAGTGATAAGATTGTGTATATCTTGTTTCTTGATAAGAAGATATTCTTTCAAGAATTAGATGTCTATTAGGAGAAGGAGTCTTCTAATAGAGATATCTATAAATACTAGATACACATAATCTAATCATAAGTGGGAGAACCCTATGAGATTTATTCTAAGCAAGAAAGAAAATCAAAACACAAGAAAACAAGAGAGGCCGAAAATTTCAGCCCCCTTCTCGCCCCTTGCATAACCGAACCCTGTGAAAAATCGCCCCTCCCTGTGTAGGATTTTTCTCCAAGTTTTTCTTCCCGGATCCGAATCCAATTCCTGACGAGACAATTCCTTAATCCTAGTTCTGAGCCTGGGGATTTCGCGAAGTCACTCAAATCCATCTGGTGTGGACTTTCTCTAGAGGCACAACACTTGGGGTGCTCTAGTGAACAATTGAAGACCGGAGGAAAACCACCACCTTGCCTGTGGTGAGGTAAAATAGCTTTTACCTTCTGATTTAATTTTAGTATATGCTTGCTGAAATTGAATTCAACCTTTATTCATATGTGCTAATAAGTGTTCCTTGGGATTTGGTGTATAAATAAAAAAAATTTAAATTCCGCACTGTTGTAGTTGACAATTATACCCATAAAATCCCAACAGCATCGAGAGGAACCAAATCGTTGAAATCGCCAAACGTTCCTCGATAGCCGCTGAGGCATCGAGAGGAAAACTCCAAATCGTCGAAATCGCCAAACGTTCCTCGATAGTCGCTGAGGCATCGAGAGGAAATCTCCAAATCGTCGAAATCGCCAAACGTTCCTCAATAGCCGCTGAGGCATCGAGAGAAAATCTCCAAATCGTCGAAATCGCCAAATGTACCTCGATAGCCGCTGAGGCATCGAGAGGAAATCTCCAAATCGTCGAAATCGCTAAAATATACCTCGATAAAAATCGAAATTGCGGAGCAAAAGATATAAATAAAGCTAAGTATAAACGTATAAACGTATCTCGATTATAGTAAAGGTATCGATTATAATTCGACATCGACAAAGATATTTGGAGATAGAAGTTGAAGATCAATGACTACATTGAATAATCGAAATTGCGGAGCAAAAGCTATAAATAAGCTAAGTAATAACGTATTTCGTTTATAATGAAGTCTCCTCGATTATAATGAAAGCTACGAATAAGCTAAGTATCGACATCGACATCTCGAGAGGTATAAAAGCTAAACGTCAAATAATCGACGAGTACACTCGGGAATAGAATTCGAAAATTGGTATACAGAAAGCAAGTTGAATAAATAGAAATATTATTTTATTCATTCTGTCGAAATGGATACAAATGTACAAGTCGAGTCGACTACTGTAGCTATCGAAAACCTATTACAAACTATTACAATGACAAATAGACTAAGTTGAGGAAATCCCGAGTTTTCCGACAAATTCGGCAACTAATGACCACTGATGACGCCCGACTTCCAGGTAGCTATAGGCTTAAATATGGAGGTTTTCCGCCTATAGCTTTATCTCTCACTGATCGAGGCCTTGAGGGGACGATTAACCCTCGGCGTCAGCGAAGGACAGGAGGATCTTTTTTAATTGCAGCATGATTACCAGATCGACACACCATCTCAGTCAATAAATCGACCATGGCTGATGGGTCAATCCGTTTCGACCAAGTGACAGAAGAGGAAAAGTTGCCCAACTTTTGGCGCTTTAACTCCTCCACCATCTGATCGGTTGCCATACCTTCTACCTCACCCCTGCCCTCCGAGTTTTCGGAAGCACCTCGAAATCATCGAGGACCCGGCATATGTTGCAGAGTGCCGAGTCAATGAGGATTCCGAGATGCCCCGGGTAGACCTCGTCGTCGTTACCGATGCCACCCATTCGAACAACGAGGCCTACCCATTGAAGTACTCCCTTTACCGATACCACCTAATCGAAGACTGTGTTAACATTTTTTTCTCTCGATCTGGAGGTCGAGTAGGATAAAAGGTCCCAAAGGAGGAGAAGGGACCCTTCGATAACTTGATATCGAAGAACGAACTATCGAGGGGTATTTTTCTCGGACATTTCTCAAAAAGGAACATGTTGGTACGATTTTGGTGTGAAGTATAGAAGGAATCCCTCTACCTATTTATAGGACTGGCCCATCCAATCCAACGGCCCATAATTATCAGGATCTACGGTCCGGATGGAACGCATTTAAGTAGCCGACCGTTATGCTACCCAAGGTAACCAACGCGGACTATATCCAATGGTCAAATGAACGCCACGATCAACGGCTGAGATTGCCTCCATTAAATGCGCTAACCACCTCAACTACCCCACGTTTTTAATAGATCGACTAGTAATTATGAAACGTACCCAGCGACGTCGAACAGATCAGGTCATGTGTCTACCAGAAAAAGAACCTTTTTTTGCATACACGTTTCGATACAAATGAATGTTCGCACCTCGGTCATGCGATCCAAATAATATACCAATCAAAGTAATGTACCACCAAGAGGGTCAAATTATCAAACTTTCCTTTTTATTATTATCGAGTTGTATGGAGGTTTGATCGACTTAATACAACTAAGCGACGAAATAAGGAACAACATTCATAAAACATACTCAGATGATAAATACGACCGAAAGAACCAGATAGCCAATTAAACATGCATAAATTAAAATATATGACATACAAGCAGGATGGCGATAAACAGATTAAACGCAATCGATTCTTAAAAAAGGGAAATATTCAACATTCTCTGAAAATAACGTATAGACAACAAAACACGCCGCCCACACGCAACTCGGTAACCAACAAACCGAGATTTAGAGGAAATAAAAGTTTTTTCTTTTTTCATACTCAGGGCCAAAACAAATGCCGTCAACAATCATTATGGGTCTAAAAATTAAGGAGATCAACATGATCGGAAGAAGTCGACTTGGGGAGTTCACCTCCTTGGTTAGCACTCTCAGCTTTCAGCTTTGCCGCTTGCAGCTCGAGTAGGAATCCAAATTCAGGGTCTTCAGGAGCACCCTTGGAATTGTCATCTATCAAAAAATCCAGATCGAGCGGATCACCATTTTCGTCATAAGTGGCGCTAAGCTTCGTCTCGTCAAATCGATCGTTCAGGAAACCGAGCGCCCGACATTGCTTCCAGCCCTTCTCAAAGATCTTTGACAAATCGGTTCCAGATTGGCGTTCGACAAGCTCCTCGTAGACGACGCTGTTGAAGAATTCGATAACGATAGCCTTCCTCTCAGCGGCAGTTGCTTCACTGCGACTCCTCAGCCCTTCTTGTCGACCCAATTCAAAGCTATCGGCAACCTCATCCTTTAGCTTCATGGCAAATTCCTGATCTTTCTGCTCAAGTTTTGCCTCCAACTCGACGATACGACTATCTTTAGTCGTCGCCTCTTTCTCCAGAACGGCCATTTTTCCCTCAACCTCTTTCATCTTCTCCTCCAGATGCCCGACCTTTTTTCTCAAATGCGAGCTAGAACCTTTACTCTTATCGAGACGCTTCCTCGGGCTATCATGTCGAGCAGCAGAAGAATAGATGGTCTGGCCTAACTACAAGATCCAAAATTCATACATTTTTAGCGTGAACTAAAGAAAAACAGAACGTAAATAAATATCGAGTGGAGAATACCGAAAGCAGGAGGGACGCCTGTAAGCGAAGGATATCCGCATCATCTTTCCTCAATAGCGTGGCGTGGTCCTCAAAGGACACTGTCGACAAAAATTTCTCCCACGCCTGAGGAGTGATTGAAGAATCCAAGATTGCAGGATTCATCATTGAGCTACCGGCAGCCCTCGATCCGAACTTCCTCTTGTGATCCTCGAGAATAGACTCGAGGTTTCCCCCGGCAGGAGCGGGGATCTCACTGCTTGTAGGAGTCGCTCGATCATCCAGCTTAGCCTTTTTCGAAATAGGTAATACTGTCTGATCGACCTCAGCCGAAACCGGCCTTTTTCCCTTATCACTATCTGGTTCTCCCTCCGCTCGATAATTTGTCTGCAGGGGTACATTGCTCGAATGACCAAGGGGTTTTGAGGCCTTGTCGGTAGCTGGAGTCGGAGACAATGGCACAGGTGGCTTCACGAGATTCTGAGACTTCCATATGGCTCTCATAGCTCGATTCGCCATGGGTACTATGCTTGTTTCTGCACGAACGGATGTATTAAAAGAATACATCAATATATTATTCAAAGAAACAAAAGAACGATCAAAACTACCTAAGGTAGGACAATCGACAGGGAATGGAGCCATCGACATTCTTCCTAGACTCAAAATAGGCTCCCGCAAAAGCGCATTGGTGTCATAAGTCGATTCCGACAACTGAGAAAGAAAGTCAGGCCCCCATGAAGGTTCGGGGATATTCTTCAAAAGAATGCCACCCGACCTCCATTCACGTGTCGTCCTCCATACGTAGTTCTAGGGGCCATGAACGAAAATAAACCTATTCTTCCAACATTTCCCGTGTGACGACTATAGATCACTAAGAAACCTAACTTTGGGTTTAGACCGTACAAAGTAAAAACCTTCGTTGGATTGAGAAGAAGGGCGGACATCGAAAAGACCACAAAAATTAGCAAAAGACGCAGGTCGACCAACTGCTTTCATCACTACACAAAATGCAATGATATATCCAATAGCATTAGGGACCAATTGAGTAGGGCATAACCCGAGACCATTAACTATATCGATGAATTCACTCGCTAAAGGAAAACGAAGACCGTTTTCCAAACTATCGATATGAAAAGCTCTATAACCGCTCGGAGGCTCGTTCATCCTATCATCCGAGGATGGCATTCTAATACCCCAACCCGAAGGGAATTGATATTTCGACAGTAACGACTCATTCGACATGCGTATACGACACGCCGATATGGCACTGAATAATTCTTTCGTTCGATGGCGGTCCGACTTCGACCTTGAAGGAATCATAACTTCCTTCTGCGGATGCCTTACAGAACCTACCGACACACCTTCCCCTTCCCCGACAGATTCATTTCCTATAGACTTAGACCCACCAGACATAAATAAGAAAAAGAGTTAGAAATACCTAAGAGGGAAGGAGTACTCCAACTAAGAGGTTGCAGGCTATCGCTGATCGACAAGGCTCCGACAAATATCCGCTTAAGAAGTTTTTGCAAGTATGAACAGTTAAGCTCTTAACGCCCTATATATATAGACAAGAATCCCAAAGAGCGCGCCCAATGGCAAATTATTTGAATGGATGTGGCGGTTCAATCTAAAATAGACAGATTCAATATTTCGGCCCAATAACACTCCTTTCGAAGTAAGGAAGTTGGCCCAAGTATTAGCCCATTTACAATACTCAAAATCGATGATTCGATTAGAAATGATTAGAGACGCGTAGAAATTATATATTTATCAAAAGGATACGTCGACGGTTCATCATACAATCAAAATATTCTTAATATAACCCTACGCCTAAAAGCTACAACCTATCTACGATTGATCCGACGAAATTAAACATCCGAACTCATGTGATCGGGCAGCTTCATATTCTTCATCAATACTGTCGAGCACTGGGGGTCGACACTGCTCGTCGAGCGATGCCCCTATAACTGAAGGATCGAAATTCGCAGTAAGAAAACCTTTGTGCTGACACTGTTTGATGGTCTTCACATGCATTTCGACCAGGGCATCTCCCATCCTAGCATCAGCGAGGTATTCATAAACGGGAGATGCGAGGAACTCCTTCACAATCGCTAGACGTTGGGCGGAAGAAACAACCCTAGCTTCTGGAGGATAACCAGAACGAATTTGATCAACTTCTCGACTAGCAATGCTGAGCTGCTTCAAAGCCTCATCGAGTTGCTGCTCTCGCTCTTTTATCGCGATATCATGCTCGACCTTAAGCCTATCCAGTTCTTGTTGCACGAGATCGGCCTGGAGGTAGCCTTGGAACATATATTGTATCACCTGCGTAAACGACAAGACAAATAACCTCTGATATACGACTCCTTATCAAAATTAGAAAAGGTGATATCAGGAAATAATACTTACCGCAGAGACTGCTCGCCCTGAAGTATGTAAATTCTTCTGCAACGACTTCCTTGACAACCACCTCTGATCACGACTAAAGATGCTATGAATAAAACTTTTGAAACCAGCATCCTTTGAACCTCGTTGAAGAACCGAATCACCTGAACCCAAACCTCCGGGATGCTTGAGCTCGGAGTCGACCCATTGAGATATCGACCAACCAAGATCCAACTTATCGTCATCAGAGCTGTCATCGCAATCATCCACTACCGAAACGACGGGGTCATTTCTTTCTTTCATTTTCGTCTCCTCTTCCACTCGAGGCCTCTTCCCTTGCCTAACCTCGGTACGACGAGCCTCGTGATCACCAACGCTCTTAGCTCGTCTCTCAGTACTAGGTCCAGCCGTGGCGCTAAAACCATGTGGCCACTTACGCTGAATCTCGGCCTCTAGAGCTTCCTTTTTCTTTCCTTTGGGCGCAAGCATAGCGCCTCTAAGAAGATCCTCTAAGGAAGGATCATCGCCTCTCTTTTTAGACGCAGATAACCCGCATGTTCGAAGATACGGCTCTTGGATAAGAACCTTCACATCAAGGCAAAATTTACGCAGATTGTCCAGAAATTGTGGCGACAGAGTCAGTGGTGGAGGTCTTTGTACATCGATAGGGCCGATAAGCCAGGACGATGTAATATTTAGCTTTTGCCCCTTTGGTGGTCTAAGAAACGCGAATCGAGCTTTCCATCCCTTCCCTTGAGAGCTTTTGGCATTAGTAAGAAAACTGTTCTTATTCCCCCTAGACTTGACCTGGTAAAAGCCCACGCCTGACTTCGGAGACTCCCTCACCGTGAATAAACACCAAAAGTTGCCGAACGACGGTTCTTGTCTAAAAGCTTTCATGACGACGATAAATCCCAGAATCATCGACATGCCATTCGGAACGATCTGGGCAGGTACGACACCCAAATGATTTAGAATCGAAGCCAGCTCAGGAGCGATGGGTACTCGAAATCCACATTCCATCGACGCCTCGTGTATGGCTATTGTTTTCTTCGGAGGGTTGTGCATTCGCTGTACCTTATTCGGAGCCGATAAAACCCAACCTTCTGCAATCGAGAACGACGACAGCCAGGTCGACAACGGTCTTTTATAATCCCCAGCTTGAAACTCATGATAAGCCAGCCTCTTTTCCTCTTCATCTTCATCGTCGTCATCAGCCTGACCACCACTTACAGGTATACCACCTTCGTTAACTTCCTATCGATTTTCTTCCCCACCAAAGACTGACTCGACAACATCCTCCACATGAGTATCCTCCAGGCTCGATACTTCGCTATCCGACATCTTGGAGTATCTTAGTACTGAAATCGATGAAGCTCCCTCTTATATGCGTACAAAGCTCCGACGTCACAAATATTTTTTTTTACCGTAGTGTAAAAGCACAGGTAGAACAACCGACCTATATATAGGCGCAATAAACTACCGCTTCACCAAATTTTCACAATCCCCCATGAAAAGACGCGACGTTTCATCTTCCACCCCTAATATAGGTGTTACCCGCCAACTTAAACCCTAAATCTGCAAAGGCGCGAAAACACAGACACCATGGCGGGAAATTCTGCTCCGATACTTCAAGTCCCAGACTTCGATTTACAATCGAACCCTCAAACTTGGGGGACTCCCAATGATACTAGCAGAATTTAAAAACAAATTCAAACTCACACTAATTCAAATTTCCAGAGTTCGACATACACTCAAACTCTAGAACTTGGGGGACTCTTGATGTATCAAGTCTTCGTCATTATAAACAACTATGGGTCAATCGATTCTTATCGAGGACCTCCCCCCTTGCGTTCACATCAAACATAAACAAACTAACCTAACGTCGGCATCGACCTCGACCTATTGGTCTTATCCAACGTAGTGGCCGACGTTCCCTTAAACTTAACCCACTTACAATCGGATCGGACCAATTGCCAAGGATCCATATTTGAATCAAGACGTCCAATCATGATTCGACCCGGTGACCCATCTGGAAAACTATAAATAGACCTCATAAATAAGATCAAAGGTACGCACTTTACTAAGCATTAAATACGGACCGATCTCCTACATATCTCGATACTTACTTAAGCATCGGAGGGTTATCGCCGGGTAACCACCGGCATTAACCTGACGTAGTTGTCTTTGATTACAGGTTAGGATCCCCTATACAAATCGAGGAAAAGCTTGATTGACCTGCCGACCCTCACAATGACGAGTCGTGTAACCCAATCGTGGATTCGGACTAGGAATTATCATCCTATCGATAACACCCTCATCAATTGGCGCCGTCTGTGGGAACTTTAACTCTGAATCGTAAAAGATGACTACAAGGTCTAAAGCAGCTCTGGCTCGAGAGCGAGAGGCCAATCGAGATCAAAACGGGGAAGGTCAAGGTGACAACTTGTTACCTCGAAACCCTGAGCAGCTACAGAATGATGAAGGGGGAACTTCCAGACCCCCGGCCCCACCTATTTTACAACTCACCAAAGATGACTTGAAGGCGCTCTTGGATGACGCCAAGAAGGAGTGGTTAGCAGAAGCCGCAAGAGAAAATCATAACCCTCCCCAAAGACTCCCACACGTTGTTATCCATGATGTCGAAAATGAAGTTGAAGTGAACCAAGCCGACAGTTGGGCAGATAAACGTCAAGCTAGACGCTTGGGGAAACAGGATCATGAATAACAATCGGTTAGGGAGGTCAACAAACTCGCCTCAGAAGTAAGGTCGCTTCATCAGAAGTTGGACAGGCAAGAAAAAAGAAACGAACTCCCGATGTCAAATTTCCGATTAAGAAAATCACCCTTTTGCGACGAAATCTTCTTCGAAAGATTACCACTCGACAAAAGACTACCCACTCAACTACCTCGTTACTTTGGAACCTAAGACCCTGACGAGCATCTAGCTTCGTTCAATCTCCAGATGTAGCTCCACGGTATCTCGGACAATGTAGCGGCTAAAGCCTTCTCGACGACACTGTCGGGAATGGCACAATCATGGTTTGGAAGATTAGAGGAGAAATCCATCTTTGACTACGATCAACTTTGCGACAAATTCATGAGCCAATTTGGTAGCAAAAGAGCGGTTAGACCCCCCGTCAATCACCTATACTCTATCATACACAAACCTGATGAGAGTTTTAGAAGCTTTATGGGGAGATTTAACAACGAGCTCCTAAAGGTCGAGATGCCTAGAGTGGACTTCCTAATAACTGTCTTGTTTCAAAGCACCTTGAACCGAGGCTTTGCCAGCGCCATAGTCAGGGAAAATCCATCGACATACGAAAAATTAATGGAAATGGCCAATCAATACATGAACGAGGAAGAAATGAACAAGCTAAGGGGAACCTTCTTTGGATTGGCAAAATCCGAAGACAAACAGCCAGTCGTTATTACAGATCGTCCGGTGGAAAAAATTCCGAACAATCGATATAATGAAAGGAGAAACAGAAGAGGATACGGGGAAGAAAGAAACTTTAATCCAGGGAAACAAACAAGGGGAAGATCGAATAGAGAGTACCACGACAACTATACTCCATTGAAAAAGCTCAGGTCAGAAATCTTATTTGCCATACAAGACAAAAACTTACTGAGAAAGCCCGCTGCTATCAGAGACAATCCTAGCTCGAGGAAGTATTGTCGTTTCCATAGACAAAGAGGACACGATACGGACGACTGTTATCAGTTGAGAGATGAAATAGAAAGATTAATAGCAGAAGGTCACTTAACTGGCTACGTGAAAATCCCAAATAATGACCATGTTGCAAACCGACCACATAATAATAGGTCGCGGTCCCGATCTCCCCCAAGGAGGGATAATAATCAAGACACCAGAGAAGAGCAGCCCAGGAGAGCCCATCCTGGAACTATTGTCAATATGATATAGGGAGGGCCAGTTGGAGGAGACAGTAAGAACTCAAAAAGAGTTGTTTCTCGAGTACTTCGAGAGGGAAGCCTGAACGACCGGAAGGAGGTGTTCTCAATACGACCCACGACACAAAATCGAGTAATATGGTTTGGTGACTCTGATCGTCAAAGGGATTATTTGACATTCAATGACCAGGACGTGCCGGATTGCCCGATGGTAATCACGGCCCAAATTGCTGGAGCTACCGTCAGAAGAATCTTGATAGACTCGGGGAGCTCGGCAAATATCCTTTTCTTGGATGCGCTTGAAAGAATGGACCTCGGTCCAACTCCTTTGGGGACCGTGGTAACACCGCTTATCGGCTTTGGAGGAGCCCAGGTCGTTCCTCGAGGTACATTAACCCTGTCGCTCACCTTGGGAGAGGCTGGCAACTCGAGAACCCGAATGATAAAATTCTTGGTGGTTGAGGCGCAGTGTGCTTATAATGTTATATTGGGAAGACCCGCTCTGAACACTTTCCAAGCTATCATCTCCACCTATCACCAAAAACTAAAATTTCCGACGTCTCAAGGAGTCGGCGAAGTAATTGGAAACCTAGAAGAAGGGTGGGATTGCTACACAGTTTCCCTCAGCCAAGGGGCGAAGAACAAGGAACTTTGCTCTGAAGCTCAGAAGATAGGCACAGATGTAAAAATCAAGCCGGTTTCCCCAGTCGATACCGATGATATATTCAAGCCAGATATGACGCAGGAGAAGAATGAAAAACAAGAAGAAGTCAATTCTAAGAAAAGAAAATTCGAAAGAATCGAACCGCTGGAAGGGCACAGATCGATTGAATTTGTACCTGGAGAGCCGTCGAAAACTACTAGTGTAGGAACTCAACTCTCCGAAGGGCTGGAGACTCAATTAATCGAATTCTTAAGGGAAAATGTGGACATCTTCGCTTGGTCGACCACCGACCTACAGGGAATCGACCCGAAGATCATAGTCCATAGGCTCAATATCGATCCCTTGTCTCGTCCTGCCAGGCAGAAGAAGAGAAACTTTGGCCCGGAAAGAAACAAAATAATAAAGGAAGAGGTCCAGAAGCTTCTGGACGCCGACTACATTGCTGAGGTTCAGTTCACAGAGTGGCTCTGCAATGTCGTTTTAGTCGCTAAAGGAGGTGGGAAACGGAGAATGTGTAACGACTTCACAGACCTAAATAAACTCTGCCCAAGGGACCCATACCCCCTTCCAAGGATCGACTCCCTAGTCGATTCCACTGCAGGATGTGCTATTTTGAGTATGATGGATGCCTTCCAGGGTTTCTACCAGATTTTTATGGCCCTAGAAGATCAGGAGAAAACAGCATTTATCACAGAAATGGGCGTCTATTTTTTCAAAGTAATGCCATTCGGACTAACAAACGCAGGTGCGACTTACCAACGACTAGTAAACAAGATGTTCGAAGCATTGATTGGCAAATCGATGGAGGTATATGTCGATGACATGCTAGTTAAAAGTCTTGACGAGAACGACCACCTGGTCCATATCAAACAAGCGTTCGATATAATGAGAAAGTATGGTATGAAACTAAACCCAGCAAAGTGCACCTTTGGAGTTAGGTTGGGAAAATTCCTCGGTTATCTGGTAAACGAAAGAGGAATAGAGGCTACTCCGGAAAATATCCAAGCGATAATTGACCTCAAAGCCCCGCGTAACTTAAATGAAGTGCAAAAGCTCGTCGGCAAGATCACGGCCTTGAATCGATTTATATCTCGATCTGCCGACAAAAGCCTTCCTTTTTTCAAAATCATGAGAAACGCGAAGAAATTCGAGTGGTCGGAGGAATGTGATCGGGCTTTCGATCAATTAAAAGCATATCTCGTATCCCCTCCTCTTCTAGCAAAACTGCAGGGTAACGAAGATCTCCACCTCTATATAGCTGTCTCTGAACAAGCGATCAGCTCGGTCCTAGTGAGAATGGAAGCTAAGGACAACTACCTGATATACTACGTGAGCAGAATCTTACAAGGCCTTGAAAAGAATTACTCTGTAATCGAAAAGTTCGCCCTCGCCATAATAACCACTGCTCGAAAGTTAAGACCCTATTTCCAGTCCCATAAAATCGTCGTCCTGACTAATCAACCACTAAGGCAAACGTTATCCAAACCAAACGCGTCAGGACGATTAATCAAATGGGCCGTGGAGTTGGGGGAATATGATATCCAATACCAACCCAGAACGTCGATAAAGGGGCAGATACTGGCCGATTTTGTGCTCGAGAGCACTCAAGTAGAAGAAGAGAAAAAAGAAATATGGATGCTTCATGTCGACGGGTCATCGACATCAGTGGGAGGTGGTGCAGGAATTTATTTCCAAGGCCCCAATGAAGTAGAATTGGAATTCGCTTTAAAGTTGGATTTTATCGTGTCAAACAATGAAGCGGAATACGAAGCCTTATTGGCCGGCCTGAAAATGGCAACTGAAATAGGAATTCAGAATCTCGTTGCTTATACCGATTCGCAGTTAGTTGAGAAATAATTCAAAGGATTGTTTGAGGCCAAAGAGGATTCGATGATTAAATACTTGTCTTTAGTTAAGGCTCAAGTTTCGAAGTTTGAGACCTTCCAGTTGGAATACATAAGACGAACTGAAAATACGAGTGCCGACGCGCTTTCAAAGTTTGGGAACTTGATAGAAGGAATCACCACCAGAAAGGTAACACTAATGATATCGAGCAAGTCTGCCATCGACATGCGGCGTGACGTTCTATGTACGGAAGTTCTGAATCTCCAGAGCGAAGAACTGACATGGAAAACGGAGTTATTAGATTATCTAATCAAGGGAACACTACCAACTGATCGCTCTGAAGCTCAATGACTCAAGTACCGAGCTCCTCACTACGCTATTATCAATAATGATCTATACCGACAATCCGTAACCGGAGTACTCCAAAAATGTATAGTATTTCCTCAAACCGACTTGATCCTTAAGGAGGTTCATGAGGGCTCTTGTGAGAGTCACTCGGGCGGCAGAGCACTAGCAATCAGAATATCTCGTTTGGGATATTATTGGCCATTTTTGGTAAAAGACGCCAACAACCATGCCAGAAAATGCGCCAAGTGCCAATATAACGCTACTATGCCTCATCAACCTGCCCAGTTAATGGAGTCGATCTCGATTTCATGGCCCTTCGATCTGTGGGGCGCAGACTTGGTCGGACCATTACCTGTAGCAAGGGGGCAGAAACGTTTCTTACTGGTGGGAGTCGAGTACTTCAGCAAATGGATAGAGGTCGTGCCGTTAAAACAAATCACCCAAACTCAGATTGTCAACTTCTATTGGTCAATAATCTGCAGGTTTGGACTCCCAAGGGTGATCATCTCAGATAATGGTGCGCAATTTGCAGGAAAGAGAGTGACCGACTGGTGCACAAAACATAAAATAACACAGCGATTCACATCGGTTGGATGCCCGCAAACCAATGGACAAACTGAAGTAACTAATAGGGAAATTTTAAGATTACTAAAGAAGAGGTTGTCGGAAGCTGGAGGTGCCTGGCTGGATGAATTACCATGGGTCGTTTGGGCTAATCGGACCAAGGAGAAAACGGCAACCGGAGAAACACCTTTCAGTCTAGTTTGTGGTTCTGAAGCAGTGGCCCCAGCAGAATTAGAAGTACCATCTCCAAGAGTCGATCTTTACGATCAATCAGACAACACTGATAAAAGGAACTTCGAGCTCGACCAACTAGAATCAAAAAGAGAAAGGGCCTCCGCAAGGATACAAGCCTACAAAACCACAATGGCAAAGGCATATGATAAAAACGTAAGATTAAAATTTTTTCAGGTAGGAGACCTCGTACTGAAACGAGTTGACGTCTCGAAGAAGAAAGCAAAGCTTGACTGCAACTGGGAAGGTCCTTTCAAAGTGGTCGAAGTCGGAAAGAAGGGGGCTTATCGATTAAATACGATGGAAGGAGAACTTGTGAAGAGGACCTGGAATGGGAGAAACCTCAGAAAATTCTATACTTAAGAAATTTTCTTTAGTTTGTCTTTATTTCCAGCTATTTTGTAATTGTACTTCCAGCTGCTTTGTGATTTCCTGGAGGGTTACAAATCTTTTTGAAACTAATGCTAAGTTCTTTTGTCATTCTCTAATGTTATCACATAGATCTCCAAATCGTCGAAATCGCCAAACGTTCCTCGATAGCCGCTGAGGCATCGAGAGGAAATCTCCAAATCGTCGAAATTGCCAAACGTTCCTCGATAGCCGCTGAGGCATCGAGAGGAAATCTCCAAATCGTCGAAATCGCCAAACGTTCCTCGATAGCCGCTGAGGCATCGAGAGGAAATCTCCAAATCGTCGAAATCGCCAAACGTTCCTGGATAGCCGCTGAGGCATCGAGAGGAAATCTCCAAATCGTCGAAATCGCCAAACGTTCCTCGATAGCCGCTGAGGCATCGAGAGGAAATCTCCAAATCGTCGAAATCGCCAAACGTTCCTCGATAGCCGCTGAGGCATCGAGAGGAAAACTCCAAATCGTCAAAATCGCCAAACGTTCCTCGATAGTCGCTGAGGCATCGAGAGGAAATCTCCAAATCGTCGAAATCGCCAAACGTTCCTCGATAGCCGCTGAGGCATCGAGAGGAAATCTCCAAATCGTCGAAATTGCCAAATGTACCTCGATAGCCGCTGAGGCATCGAGAGGAAATCTCCAAATCATCGAAACCGCTAAAATATACCTCGATAAAAATCGAAATTGCGGAGCAAAAGCTATAAATAAAGCTAAGTATAAACGTATAAACGTATCTCGATTATAGTAAAGGTATCGATTATAATTCGACAAAGATATTTGGAGATATAAGTTGAAGATCAATGACTACATTGAATAATCGAAATTGCGGAGCAAAAGCTATAAATAAGCTAAGTAATAACGTATTTCGTTTATAATGAAGTCTCCTCGATTATAATGAAAGCTACGAATAAGCTAAGTATCGACATCGACATCTCGAGAGGTATAAAAGCTAAACGTCAAATAATCGACGAGTACATTCGGGAATAGAATTCAAAAATTGGTATATAGAAAGCAAGTTGAATAAATAGAAATATTATTTTATTCATTCTGTCGAAATGGACACAAATGTACAAGTCGAGTCGACTACTGTAGCTATCGAAAACCTATTACAAACTATTACAATGACAAATAGACTAAGTTGAGGAAATCCCGAGTTTTCCGACAAATTGGGGAACTAATGACCGCTGATGACGCCCGACTTCAAGGTAGCTATAGGCTTAAATATGGAGGTTTTCCGCCTATAGCTTTATCTCTCACTGATCGAGGCCTTGAGGGGACGATTCACCCTCGGCGTCAGCGAAGGACAGGAGGATCTTTTTTAATTGCAGCATGCTTACCAAATCGACACACCATCTCAGTCAATAAATCGACCATGGCTGATGGGTCAATCCGTTTCGACCAAGTGACAGAAGAGGAAAAGTCGCCAAACTTTTGGCGCTTTAACTCCTCCACCATCTGATCGGTTGCCATACCTTCTACCTCACCCCTGCCCTTCGAGTTTTCGGAAGCACCTCGAAATCATCGAGGACCCGGCATATGTTGCAGAGTGCCGAGTCAATGAGGATTCCGAGATGCCCCGGGTAGACCTCGTCGTCGTTACCGATGCCACCTATTCGAACAACGAGGCCTACCCATTGAAGTACTCCCTTTACCGATACCACCCAATCGAAGACTGTGTTAACATTTTTTTCTCTCGATCTGGAGGTCGAGTAGGATGAAAGGTCCCAAAGGAGGAGAAGGGACCCTTCGATAACTTGATATCGGAGAACGAACTATCGAGGTGTATTTTTCTCGGACATTTCTCAAAAAGGAACATGTTGGTATGATTTTTGTGTGAAGTATAGAAGGAATCCCTCTACCTATTTATAAGACTGGCCCATCCAATCCAACGACCCATAATTATCAGGATCTACGGTCCGGATGGAACGCATTTAAGTAGACGACCAATACGCTACCCAAGGTAACCAACGCGGACTATATCCAATGGTCAAATGAACGCCACGATCAACGACTGAGATTGCCTCCATTAAATGCGCTAACCACCTCAACTACCCCACGTTTTTAATAGATCGACTAGTAATTATGAAACGTACCCAGCGACGTCGAACAGATCAGCTCATGTGTCTACCAGAAAAAGAACCTTTTTTTTGCATACACGTTTCGATACAAATAAATGTTCGCACCTCGGTCATGCGATCCAAATTATATACCAATCAAAGTAATGTACCACCAAGAGGGTCAAATTATCAAACTTTCCTTTTTATTATTATCGAGTTGTATGGAGGTTTGATCGACTTAATACAACTAAGCGACTGATGGAATAGTGCCCTGCAAGCCAATACATTTAGCTTGTATTGGAACTATCATTATCTTTCTTTAGTATAAATGTAATAATACGCACGTTTATTTATATGTGTATAAGGATAAACAATGGCCAACTTCATCTCTCGCGAATACATTTAAGCGATTGGATGAAACCCTTAGATTACATTAGACTATGGGACGATTCACTTCAGTACTGAGTGCAATCATGAAACAGTCTCAAAGGTCGTAATCTTAAAACTGTTCCAAGTCATAGATTCCGAACGAGACGGGGTATCGTAGGAATCGCCAAGACATGTACAAGTATGCATGATTCACATGGAGTGAATTTGTAGCGTTTCATGAGCAAGGCATTTGAGGCCAGTGCATATGAGTAGGTGGTTAAATGGAGGATTGAAGGCATCGAACGACCCGAACAGAGAAACCCATTGTGGAAGCGCATGTCGCATATCGGTGATGGGATGTTTCTCAAGGATTATAATAGTGTACGATTTAGTCCTTTGACTTGAGGTACTAGGGCGAATTTGGTGCATGAAAGTGCGTACTTAGATCTAGGTATAGGCCACGTAGCTTGGTCATAACATGCCTAGGTTGGGTGCGTATGGACCTGTACGCGAGTGGTTAGTACCGATATGGAATCTATTGACTCATTGTAATGGGTGAGAGAATTTTCTATACGATTCTTAGATAATATATCCAAGGAACCTACGGCCGTAGTCGGTGACGGATTTGGAAAGGGGTTTCCAAATTTAGGAGTCACACTGGAATATTATCCTGAATTAGAAAGTATAGTTATCGAGACAAATTTAGAGGTGCCGATCAATTCAAACTCCCTAAGTCTTGATCGGGAATATTAGTCGATAGAAGGACCGTATGTACATGGTAATTATATGAGACAAGGTTCACAAGTATCAATTCACCTGAAGTTGGGCTTGATGGGCTTGTGGCTAGACATCGACCATGAAGTGTAGGTACTCCTGAGTTAATAGAGGATTTGATTCTAGGAGTGGTCAATTAAAGGTTGTTTAATTGACCGGAGCAATTTATTGTTCATAAATTAAATCACGAGGAATTCGTGGGCCTGCTGCCAATTGATGGTGAACCTAGAGGGTCACACACAATACAATTGGACGGTGACTATTGAAAAGGATACAAAAGGAATTAATTGATTTAAAGGTAATTAAATCAATTAAATGAATTAAAAGTATTTAATTCAAGTGGGAGATTAATTAATTGGCTGACTTAATTAATTAAATACTTAATTGAGTTGCTAATTAATTATATATAAAATAGAAATATTGATTTAATTGGATTGGGCATTTAATTAAGTAATTAATTAGATGAAAGGCTTACAAGACATGGGCCTTTAATTAAAAGCCCATAAGGAGTCTTGCAAAACCTAGGTCAAGAGGGAGTCTATAAATAGGGTTCCACTAGAGCTCAAAAAGCTAACACCCTAGTAGAAAACCCTAGCCTCTCCTCTCAACCCTAGCCGCCCCCTCTCCTTTGCGCCACCAACCTAGAGCCGCCGCCACTTGGTGCCGTGAGCTGCCCTAGCAACGCCGCCGCCGCCTCTCCCTTGTTCCACCGTGTTAGATCTTGCATTGGCAAGTAGATCTGCACAATCCTGCTTCGACAAATCTCCTAGATCCAGTTCTGAGCCTAAGACTAGGAGGTATTGCCAGAATCCAATTGGTGTGGACTAACTTTGGAGGTGAGACGCTTGGATCACTTTTGTGAACCAGATCCAGATCCAGACCCAGTTTCAGATCCAGAACTGAAGGTTGCCACCACTTTGCCTGTGGTGAGGTATATCGCAAAAACCCCCTTGTTTAATTACTCTGTGTGTTTTTGTTTCTTGCTTACGTATATATAATATGGAGAATCTAATATGGGACCTTGGGTGCTTCGAAAAATTTTAAATTCCGCACTGTCGTTGTTCTGACAATCGAGGCATCCCAACCACTATCCCAACAGTGGTATCAGAGCCAGCTCCATCATTATTATACGAAAAGCCTGAACATAATGTGTTTTCACCGTATATGTTTAATTATGTATATGTAAACACGTGATAATTATGTTCTGTAAATTGATTCTTACTTGTTATGACTGGATCTATGATTGGGTAAAACTGCTTTTTTAGATCTGTGCCGTTTTTATAGTTTTTGAAAACTTCAGGACTTTTATGCAAAGAAATCGAGATTAGGGTTTTTGTTGGCTGAAAAATTCGAATTTTTGAAATATGGAAATTTCAAAATTCTGGACTGTTTTTGCAAATCTGGTCGCACTGTTTTTGGGGTCAATTTGTAATTTCCGAAAACTTTGGGGCTGTTTTGCAATTACCAAAACTTGAGGGGTCAATTTGAAAAATCGAAAATTTTCAGAATTCAAAATTTTATTTTCTGGTAGCTGCCCAAATCTGCCCAGGGGTGTTTTTGTAACTTTTTAAATGTTTTTGGGGTCAAAGTGCAATTTTCGAAAGTTAAGGGGCAAAAATGCAATTTTCAAAAGTTGAAAAACAGAATCTGAATTTGAGCAGAAAATTTTATTTTTGTTTACCTGAATATTCATTTTGTCATAATTAGTAGTGACTAAAAAGTAAGAATCATAGGGAGTTAGTTTTAAAAGGTAGTTTTAAAATTAAGAAAAAGATAGGTAAAGGATGTTTGCTTGTTTCTTGCTCTATGTGAATTGTTTACGTGGTTTTCGATCGAGCCGAGCCTTGACCTTAGGTTAGATGTGATTGGTTTAATTTATTGTTTGGTTTTTATTGGGCCTGCGAGCCTATTATGTTTTTGGGCCATTTTGAGCCTTTGTAATAGAATAGGGCTTTACTGCTTTCCTAGTTTAGGATGGAGGCCCGTTTACAAGAAAGGTGGGAACCCAAGAAGATATGAACGCCATGTATGCATGGTACATTGTGTAATAGCATAGGCCCATTTACAAACCCTTTAGATTGACCAATAGGGCCAACATCATTGGCTCGATGATGGCCCACATAGGAGGCTCCCGATCGAAAACATATTGTGGTAGTATGCATGCTAGGCTTGTATGGATTTTATTTATTTGTCGATTTATATTTAGCTTGTATGGCATTACGCGCTAGAATATTAGATCATAATAAAAGATAAAGCATAATTGAATAGGTGAGATCTCGAGGAGAGTTAGTATAACTTTCAAACCAGAAATTCCCCTCTCGAATTAAATATTAAGTCATATTGGATTAAAATAAAATGAAATATTTATATAAATCCAAGCCTTCCATCAATAGGGACTAGCGTATGTTGTCTACTTATCGATAGAGGTGATCCAGAGTCTGGCACCCGAGTCGAAGAAAGGGACAATACGCGAAATTCCTTGACTCCTGTTTTTAACTAAACACGACAAGGGTGAGGACTGGTCGGGATGTGAGGATCGACCGATAACTAGTTACGGAGAACTCACGACCGGGCCCGTTGCTCATAGTGATTGATGGGTTAGACTTAACGATTAGTAACACTTATGATGTAGCAGTGCTAGATAAGTGCAAAAACCGAGGCAAAATAGCTTGAAGGTTGTGGAGTGACACAATTGGCAATAAGTATGCCTACCTGGGGAATTGGTTGTATGGCCACGAGTCGTGGGTGCAATTAATTGCCGCTGGGACGTCAAGACCTACTAGGAAATAGAATTTCCCGAACAATTGAAGGGGTAATTGTTTCGAAAAAATAGTGGGAGAACTTCTACGATAGAAAGTCCAACCTTCGTAGATTATAAGTATTATTCATTAACTAGTCTACTGAATCTTTGTCTTCTCTTTAGGATACTAAGCTATCTGTAATTATCCATTTTACTATTTATCCTCGACTAATAAAATAACTGGATCAAAATATCGACTAGGCAAGAAACTTTAGAATTGTCTTAAATTCCAGAAGTGGGAATGATGCTCTTAAACGACGAGCCTATGCCTTATGCGCTTCTGTGATAAGTCAAAATAAAAGAAACGAATCACCCGTAGAGTATGGGAATATTAATGATCGTTTCCTCATATAAAGATGAATCTCAAAAGTGAAACGAATCACCTATGAAGTATGAGAATCTTAATGATTGTTTCCTCAAATAAGCATCAAGATTGAACGAGCTATGGAAGCAACATGAGGAGCATGTCTGAAGCTTCCACCTCAAAAGGCCCGTTTTGAGGACCAGTCTTCTGAAACAAACCTCCACCTCAAAAGGCTTGTTTTGAGAAGTAGTTTTGAATCAATATGATTCGAGACTTCTAAGGAATTGTTTCAAAATTTGAGAATAATTGAAGAAACTAGTGTCAAGGATCACTGTCTTTGTTTTATCAAACTGGTTGAAAACTGGATCTATTAAACGTAAGCCTGCAAGGGATCTTAACATTGACTTCCTCCTAAATTCTCCTCCCGCTCATTTAAATGACTCTTGAAATACACTGATCTTATTTGATAAGTCGATCACATTTCATGAATCAACCAAAGTAATGGTTAAAGGCAAATAGGATAAACCTGTCATGATCGTTTACACTTCATGGACTGTAAAGTCATGGAAGAGTAAAATGAAGAGGAATTTATTCTCTTCTAATTCGACCATAAAGGTAGTCAAAAAAACGCAAGTAGCCTAAAAGTCGAATTATCCCACTGCATCTAAGAAAGGCACTAATATGTTTAATTGATTAGATGATCTAATTAATTAAGCAACGTTTCAATTAAAGGGTTAATTGAAAAGGAAAAAGGAAGCAATTAAAGAAGTTAATTGAAAGGAAGTAAATTAATTGAATTAAACCATTGACTCAATCTTATTGAATTAATGTGTGAAATTCAATTAATACAAAGATAATAATCCATAACTTTGGTACGCTAGACTTGGACACATCTCCAAGAGTAGGATTCAAAAGTTGGTTTCGCCTAAGCTTCTTGAAAAATAGAACTTGGATGAACTTCCAACCTGCGAATCATGTCTCAAAGGAGAGATGACCAGATCTCCCGTCACAGGGAATCCAGAGCGAACCAAACAAAATCTGGATTTAACCCATGAATATGGATCACTAAAAGTTACTGTGAGAGGAGATTACTCATACTTCGTAATTTTTACTAATGACCTTGGTCGTTAGTGAGAAATGAATCTAGTGAGATGCATATCCGAAAAACCAAGAAAGGTATTTCAATGCGAAGTAGAGAATCAACGAAGACATAGTATTATTCGATCTAATTGAGATAGCAAATACTTGTCAAGGATTCCTCAATTATCTCATTGAGAATGGGGTTCTCATACAACAAACTCCTCCTAAGACGTCATGACTTATTGAAGTGTCTAAAGAGATGGAATCTAACATTGTTTAACATTGTTCGATCCATATTGAGTTTTCTTAAGCTTCCTTATGCATTCTAGGGGGTTAGTCCTCCTGACTGCATCGAAGATACTGAGCAAAGTACCTTCAAAGTTCGTGCCTACAAAGCCTTACCAAGAAAGGTATGGCAAAATACCTCCATGCTCTTACCTCTGAGTATGGAGATCTCCTGCCGATGGTAGAAACGAGAAAGGAGATAAATTGGCTGGTAGATCCAATTTGTATGTAATTGTGGGGTATCCAACGAAATCCATTGGATACCTGTTCCACGACAATGAGAAACAATCGTTTCTCCTAGATACCCGTTCCTCTGTTGATGAATCTCTCGTCAAAGGAAATGGAAACGTCATGGAACATGATGAAGTCCAAGATTTGGACCCATCCCCGCAAACAGTGGGAGTTAATCCAGAATTTACTAAACCTACTATTACACCTATTCTTCGAAGGTCTGATCGAATTCGTAAGGAGCCAGAGTGATTTGGTTTCATTCACGAAAACGAGAATGTGGAAAGTAATCCAAAGACCTATCAAGAAGCAATGTCAGACATAGACTCGGGCGCGTGGCTCGAAGCCATGCAAACCAAAATGGATCCCATCCATTCCAACAAGGTATAACCTTGATTGATCCACCCAGGGATTTATCCCTATAAGTTGGCTATAAATTGTAAGTGGATCTTCAAACTTGGAATGAATGGAGAGGTGTTGCCTCTAAGAATTGACTAGTGGTAAAAGGGCTATTCACAATGTTCTGGAACAAACTTTGATGAAACCTTTTCTCCATTGGCAATGTCTGAATCCATTTAGTTTCACATTTGTTCTAATGAGATAGTCAAGACATTTGACTTCATCAAAACGAGTATGAACTGTGAGTGTACATAAGGATTAGTGGGAGCGCGATGAGGCTCATATTTTATATGTCGATAATATTCTGGCTATCTGGTATGATATCGGAATGTTAGCACAGACGAAAGCATGGTTGTCCATGCAATTCTCCATGAAAGATTTAGGAGAAGCATCTTGCGTATTGGGATACGTATCTATAGAATAGATCAGAAAGAGATGCCAACACTCTCTAAATCTAAGTACATAGAATCAATACTGGAAATATTCAGTATGAAGAATCCTAGAAAGGATTGCTTCCAGTGAGACATTATATCCCTTGTTCCAAATTTGATGTGCCCTACATCAAATGAGAATAAAGGAGAATGTCTCAAATACCTTATATTTCAAACAAAAGGTTGCATGTGGCATGCTTTACTATGTACTAGACCAGACGTAGAACTTGCTCAAGTATCGCGAGCAGTTGCTAGTCAAAAATCCAGTGAAGAAGTACTAGACCACCGTAAAAGATATCCTTAAGCTCTTGACAAAGACTAAGGATTTGTTCTTGGTCTACGGTGGTAGTGGAGAATTAAAAGTTCGAAGGATTCACTGATTCGAATTTTTAGTCTGATGTGGATGAATTAAATATATCCATTTTTTGGATACATATCCTGCATCAATGGGGTAACGGTAAATTTGAAAGGGTTCCAAGCAAATCACCGTAACCATCTAAACCACTGAAGCAAGATATATTGCAGCATTAAATGTAGCATTAAATGCGGCTTAAGAAAGTGTTTGGATATAAAACTTCATCCTATGGTTGGATGTAGTGCCTAGCATTGCGAAGCTCAGGATTATCTTCCATGATAACATTGGAGCTATTGCTAAAGCAAAGCATTCGAGATCTTACCAGAAATCTAAACACAATTGAAAGAAAGGTACCATTTGATTAGAAAAATCATTGGTAGAGTTAACGCACATAATGGATTGCGTCAACTCAGAAGATAACTTAGTGGATCCACCAAAAAGGGCTATATCATGAAATGAGTTCGAAGAACATCTTTGAAAAGATGGGTCCTAGAAACGTTTGTGATTGGCTTTAGGGCAAGTGGGAGATTGATGGAATAGTGCCCTGCAAGCCAATACATTTAGCTTGTATTGGAACTATCATTATCTTTCTTTAGTATAAATGTAATAATACGCACGTTTATTTATATGTGTATGAGGATAAACAATGGCCAACTTCATCTCTCGCGAATACATTTAAGCGATTGGATGAAACCCTTAGATTACATTAGACTATGGGACGATTCACTTCAGTACTGAGTGCAATCATGAAACAGTCTCAAAGGTCGTAATCTTAAAACTGTTCCAAGTCATAGATTCCGAACGAGACGGGGTATCGTAGGAATCGCCAAGACATGTACAAGTATGCATGATTCACATGGAGTGAATTTGTAGCGTTTCATGAGCAAGGCATTTGAGGCCAGTGCATATGAGTAGGTGGTTAAATGGAGGATTGAAGGCATCGAACGACCCGAACAGAGAAACCCATTGTGGAAGCGCATGTCGCATATCGGTGATGGGATGTTTCTCAAGGATTATAATAGTGTACGATTTAGTCCTTTGACTTGAGGTACTAGGGCGAATTCGGTGCATGAAAGTGCGTACTTAGATCTAGGTATAGGCCACGTAGCTTGGTCATAACATTCCTAGGTTGGGTGCGTATGGACCTGTACGCGAGTGGTTAGTACCGATATGGAATCTATTGACTCACTGTAATGGGTGAGAGAATTTCCTATACGATTCTTAGATAATATATCCAAGGAACCTACGGCCGTAGTCGGTGACGGATTTGGAAAGGGGTTTCCAAATTTAGGAGTCACACTGGAATATTATCCTGAATTAGAAAGTATAGTTATCGAGACAAATTTAGAGGTGCCGATCAATTCACACACCCTAAGTCTTGATCGGGAATATTAGTCGATAGAAGGACCGTATGTACATGGTAATTATATGAGACAAGGTTCACAAGTATCAATTCACCTGAAGTTGGGCTTGATGGGCTTGTGGCTAGACATCGACCATGAAGTGTAGGTACTCCTGAGTTAATAGAGGATTTGATTCTAGGAGTGGTCAATTAAAGGTTGTTTAATTGACCGGAGCAATTTATTGTTCATAAATTAAATCACGAGGAATTCGTGGGCCTGCTGCCAATTGATGGTGAACCCAGAGGGTCACACACAATACAATTGGACGGTGACTGTTGAAAAGGATACAAAAGGAATTAATTGATTTAAAGGTAATTAAATCAATTAAATGAATTAAAAGTATTTAATTCAAGTGGGAGATTAATTAATTGGCTGACTTAATTAATTAAATACTTAATTGAGTTGCTAATTAATTATATATAAAATAGAAATATTGATTTAATTGGATTGGGCATTTAATTAAGTAATTAATTAAATGAAAGGCTTGCAAGACATGGGCCTTTAATTAAAAGCCCATAAGGAGTCTTGCAAAACCTAGGTCAAGAGGGAGTCTATAAATAGGGTTCCACTAGAGCTCAAAAAGCTAACACCCTAGTAGAAAACCCTAGCCTCTCCTCTCAACCCTAGCCGCCCCCTCTCCTTTGCGCCACCAACCTAGAGCCGCCGCCACTTGGTGCCGTGAGCTGCCCTAGCAACGCCGCCGCCGCCTCTCCCTTGTTCCACCGTGTTAGATCTTGCATTGGCAAGTAGATCTGCACAATTCTGCTTCGACAAATCTCCTAGATCCAGTTCTGAGCCTAAGACTAGGAGGTATTGCCAGAATCCAATTGGTGTGGACTAACTTTGGAGGTGAGACGCTTGGATCACTTCTGTGAACCAGATCCAGATCCAGACCCAGTTTCAGATCCAGAACTGAAGGTTGCCACCACTTTGCCTGTGGTGAGGTATATCGCAAAAACCCCCTTGTTTAATTACTCTGTGTGTTTTTGTTTCTTGCTTACGTATATATAATATGGAGAATCTAATATGGGACCTTGGGTGCTTCAAAAAATTTTAAATTCCGCACTGTCGTTGTTCTGACAATCGAGGCATCCCAACCACTATCCCAACAGCGACGAAATAAGGAACAACATTCATCAAACATACTCAGATGATAAATACGACAGAAAGAACCAGATAGCCAATTAAACATGCATAAATTAAAATATATGACATACAAGCAGGATGGCGATAACAGATTAAACGCAATCGATTCTTAAAAAGGGGAAATATTCAACATTCTCTGAAAATAACGTATAGACAACAAAACACGCCGCCCACACGCAACTCGGTAACCAACAAACCGAGATTTATGGGTCTGAAAATTAAGGAGATCAACATGATCGGAAGAAGTCGACTTGGGGAGTTCACCTCTTTGGTCAGCACTCTCAGCTTTCAGCTTTGCCGCTTGCAGCTCGAGTAGGAATCCAAATTCATGGTCTTCAGGAGCACCCTTGGAATTGTCATCTATCAAAAAATCCAGATCGAGCGGAACACCATTTTCGTCATAAGTGGCGCTAAGCTTCGTCTCGTCAAATCGATCGTTCAGGAAACCGAGCGCCCGACATCGCTTCCAGCCCTTCTCAAAGATCTTTGACAAATCGGTTCCAGATTGGCGTTCGACAAGCTCCTCGTAGACGACGCTGTTGAAGAATTCGGTAACGATAGCCTTCCTCTCAGCGGCAGTTGCTTCACTGCGACTCCTCAGCCCTTCTTGTCGACCCAATTCAAAGCTATCGGCAACCTCATCCTTTAGCTTCATGGCAAATTCCTGATCTTTCTGCTCAAGTTTTGCCTCCAACTCGACAATACGACTATCTTTAGTCGTCGCCTCTTTCTCCAGAACGGCCATTTTTCCCTCAACCTCTTTCATCTTCTCCTCCAGATGCCCGACCTTTTTTCTCAAATGCGAGCTAGAACCTTTACTCTTATCGAGACGCTTCCTCAGGCTATCATGTCGAGCAGCAGAAGAATAGATGGTCTGGCCTAACTACAAGATCCAAAATTCATACATTTTTAGCGTGAACTAAAGAAAAACAAAACGTAAATAAATATCGAGTGGAGAATACCGAAAGCAGGAGGGACGCCTGTAAGCGAAGGATATCCGCATCATCTTTCCTCAATAGCGTGGCGTGGTCCTCAAAGGACACTGTCGACAAAAATTTTCTCCCACGCCTGAGAAGTGATTGAAGAATCCAAGATTGCAGGATTCATCATTGAGCTACCGGCAGCCCTCGATCCGAACTTCCTCTTGTGATCCTCGAGAATAGACTCGAGGTTGCCCCCGGCAGGAGCGGGGATCTCACTGCTTGTAGGAGTCGCTCGATCATCCAGCTTAGCCTTTTTCGAAATAGGTAATTCTGTCTGATCGACCTCAGCCGAAACCGGCCTTTTTCCCTTATCACTATCTGGTTCTCCCTCCGCTCGATAATTTGTCTGCAGGGGTACATTGCTCGAATGACCAAGGGGTTTTGAGGCCTTGTCGGTAGCAGGAGTCAGAGACAATGGCACAGGTGGCTTCACGAGATTCTGAGACTTCCATATGGCTCTAATGGCTCGATTCGCCATGGGTACTACGCTTGTTTCTGCACGAACGGATATATTAAAAGAATACATCAATATATTATTCAAAGAAACAAAAGAACGATCAAAATTACCTAAGGTAGGACAATCGACAGGGAAGGGAGCCATCGACATTCCTCCTAGACTCAAAATAGGCTCCCGCAAAAGCGCATTGGTGTCATAAGTCAATTCCGACAACTGAGAAAGAAAGTCGGGCCCCCATGAAGGTTCGGAGATATTCTTCAAAAGAATGCCACCCGACCTCCATTCACGTGTCGTCCTCCATACGTAGTTCTCGAGGCCATGAATGAAAATAAACCTATTCTTCCAACCTTTCCCGTGTGACGACTATAGATCACTAAGAAACCTAACTTTGGGTTTAGACCGTACAAAGTAAAAACCTTCGTTGGATTGAGGAGAAGGGCGGACATCGAAAAGACCACAAAAATTAGCAAAAGACGCAGGTTGACCAACTGCTTTCATCACTACACAAAATGCAATGATATATCCAATAGCATTAGGGACCAATTGAGTAGGGCATAACCCGAGACCATTCACTATATCGATGAATTCACTCGCTAAAGGAAAACGAAGACCGTTTTCCAAACTATCGATATGAAAAGCTCTATAACCGCTAGGAGGCTCGTTCATCCTATCATCCGAGGATGGCATTCTAATACCCCAACCCGAAGGGAATTGATATTTCGACAGTAACGACTCATTCGACATGCGTATACGACACACCGATATGGCACTGAATAATTCTTTCGTTCGATGGCGGTCCGACTTCGACCTTGAAGGAATCATAACTTCCTTCTTCGGATGCCTTACAGAACCTACCGACACACCTTCCCCTTCCCCGACAGATTCATTTCCTATAGACTTAGACCCACCAGACAAAAATAAGAAAAAGTGATAGAAATACCTAAGAGGGAAGGAGTACTCCAACTAAGAGGTTGCAGGCTATCGCTGATCGACAAGGCTCCGACAAATATCCGCTTAAGACGTTTTTGTAAGTATGAACAGTTAAGCTCTTAACGCCCTGTATATAGACAAGAATCCCAAAGTGCGCGGCCAATGTGTCACGGCCCGAGCACCCGGGTCGGTTCCTACGTGGATCCACCCCCGAGTCCGCTTCCGTATTCGGTGAACACAACCAAATTTTGAGTAAATTTTTTTTTTGTTTTTAAAACAACAAAACATTTCAATAATTCACATTAATTCGAATCATAGTTCAACATGAAATCATAAAAACCCGAAACACTGCTATGTGCAGGAGTGTGCACAATATTTAAAACTAGCGCAAACTGCGCGATAACAAGTTTTCACAATAAACATTCTTAAGTACTAATCATGCCCAGATACATAAACGACACTGAAACATAACAACATAATAAAAGCAAAAGATAACAACGAGGATGACCCTCGACGATCGACAGACAGGATCTCGGAGACGGACAACACCAACGCTAGACATCAGACCATAGGATATCTGTATCTGAAAAAGAAGTAAACACGAATGCGTAAGTTGATCGTCCAACTTAGTGAGGCTGTAGTGCACATGTGCGTGTGATGCATGGATACAACATATTGTACATGAACATATATAACATTACAGTAAATAAACACATGAGATAACAATTCAAGCACATTGAACAAGTAACCAACAGTTGCTGATGCCGTCCTCCTCTTACCCTCCAGTCCATATTATGACGCCCCCACCGAACACTCCAAGTAAGGAGCTACCTTACTAACTGTGCGCATAGACGTTTCATGCCAGGAGTTTGACATTCACTCCCCAAGTGTAACCTCCACACTTGGCTCGTGAAGCAGGTCTACGGTGGATCGAGGTAACCCTCCGGCCCTAACCTTCCGGGTTATCCACGATTCCGCACACCAAGATAGGGCCCACATAATAACAAACAATACAGTACAGTAACAATCCAGTAACAATACAGTACTATAACAATCGAGTAACGTGAAATCAACAACCAACTCACTAACAATAATTAAAGTGGTTCAATATATGATATCAATGACTAGTAAGCACATAGGCATTATCATAATAACTCAAGGTGTGTATAGTTTGTCCTAACAGTCAAGTTTTTCATTGTATCATACGTCGCATGCTCGTTCGTTTAGGGACTAAGTTACAGTTATGACTCGACCTACTAGCACATTCGGACTGACACACAAGTAACACACAACACTCACCTGTGTAGCTTACGATTCTCGAAGAAATGCGGAAGTAGCGTCTTCGGTTCCTGTACACGTTTATATAATGATCTTAGAATCTAATTACTCCACAATGATTCTAGATTGACTAAAGCAATGCTTTAGTCGAGCAAACAATTGAATCGTGGTTTGTTCAATATCGAAACCACGATAAAAACTTGGACATTTACGTCCGATCTAAAGGTTCTATGGTTCGTTCGTAAAGCGTGGTAATCATAGCCACGAAAGGGTTAGAAGTAGAACAAAACCGTTCTAATTGAGCTTTAAAATACTTAATTAAGGGTTTTAAGTTAAGTTATTACTTACAAGATACTTTATACTCATTAAGTATTCAAACAATAACTTATTTTTAAATTTAGAGTTTAAGTTTATTTGAAATTATTTTCTTTTACAAAAATTATTATTGATTATATTTCAAAAGTAAAATTAATCATTTAACATATTTATGTTATTTAAAATAGTTATTTAAATTCATTTTCAGAAAATTATTATAATTTATTGAATCCCCTTTTCAACATTAATCTTTATTTGAAATTATCATTTTAAAAATTGGTATTTATTATAAATTTTATAAAAATAATTTATTATTTATTTTCAGAAAATAAATATTCAAGATTAATTGAAATAGATATTTTATTTTTTGGAAGAAGTTTATCAATATTTTTCATAAATATTTACTTAAAATTATTTATTTAATTTTTCAGAAAATATTTATTTAAATTTCAGAAAATATTTATTTAAATTTCAGAAAATATTTATTTAAATTTCGAAAAATATTTATTTAATTTTCAGAAAATATTTATTTAATTTTTCAAAAATAATAATTAACATGATAAGTTTAGTTATTCAAAATTATTTAAACTTTTCTAATTCTATTTTTCAAAATTAATTATTATTATTATTAATTCAAGAATAAATATCAAAGTTATAATTTACAAAATTTATTTTCAGAATTTAAATTAAATATATTATTTTATTTCATTATTTAAGATTTATCTACTATATATATACATATATATATATATATATATTTATATTTTTTTTTCTTCTCTTTCTTTTCTTTTCTTTTTTCTTTTTTTTTTTTTTTTTTTTTTTTTTTTAATATGGGCTGGCCATCACGACCAGCCCAGTTTTTATTTCACTATGGGCTGGCCATGATGGCCAGCCAACTTAGAAAAATATAATAGGCCCATATAGAATATGGGCCTGTTGGTCTGTTGCATTTGCAACAGGCCCAAAAATGGGTCTGTTGCAATTGCAACAGACCACGAGCAGTCCCCGGTCACTGCTCCAGCAGTGGCCGGAGGTTGCTTGCTGCGGTGGGGTGGCTCCGCCAACCTACCGGAAAAAGTACATGGTGACCACTATATTTTCAGATTTGTACGAATATTCCCCAAATGAAATAGATTGAGTTTTTAGGTACCAAAACTTCACATATTTCAAACTTTTAAATACCCAAGTATATTATAACAATCAAAATCTTGCAAGAAAATTTATAGATCTAAAAATCTAAGAACATAAACATATTAACATGCTTTCAAAATGACACCTTTATTTAGCCATGAAAATATTTTATAAAAGTAAGTAGCCATGAAAATATGTTATAAAAGAAATTTCTTTTTCATACAACTTATACACATGATTTTAAAACAAAAACACCTCAAATTTCCAAATCTTTGAACAAACATAAATCTGAAAATTTGAATATGAAACATTCAACTAAAGTCTAACAATATTTCAATTGGTTTCAAAACTTCAACCAACTCTTAAGAGTTGCTCCACATAACAAAGTAAAAGATGTGCTTAAGAGATTTTTACCCGAAATCGGAAAAAGATAAGTGCTTATTTTCTTCACCCTCTATCCTCTATCTCCGGCGAAGGCACGGCGGCGACAGTGGCGGCAGCGGCGGCAGCAGTGGTGGCTCTTCTTCTTCAAGATTCACTCAATAATTCTTTTTGTTCTCTCTTTCTTTTTCACTAATCTCCTTAAGTGTTTTTATTGTGATAAAGTAAAGAAGGGTTAACAAAATGAATGGGTGTATATATACATACAATCCCAAAATCAGATTCATATCTACATACATCATTACATATAACATGGGGAAGAGAAAGATTATCACTACTTTCTCCTTCCACCAATGTCAACATTTCTTGTGTGGGTAGATTTTCTTCATCCAAGAAAAGTGGCGGCAGGCTTAGAGTCTCAAGAGGGGAAAGCAATTATGACTCTGTTGCAGGATTTTGAAATGATTTGGGCGAATATGCACTTTGCCCCCTGAACATTGGGAAAGTGCATTTTTGCCCCAAAATAAAAATAAAACGCGCGATCAAACCCATACTTTTTATAAACTTTTCTAAAACTTTCATAAGGTTTTTATTACCTTCCAAATCATTTTCAAGTTCTATTTTTGCGCTCGAAAAAAATTTTAATTGTATGTTTAAGCTTAAATAAATACTAAATTTCATTGAAAATAAAATTCGTCAAACAAAATCAAATTAAAAATTCAATGATTCCATTTTAAAATATTTTAAATTTACGGGGTGTTACAATCCTCCCTCCTTAAAAGAATTTGGTCCCCAAATTCGCTCATGAAGTTCGAAAAGTCCAGGGTAGAAAGTGTCAATTTCTTATGATGATATCTTAATTTGGACATTCGGTCCATCATTAAATCACAATCTAGGATAAGGAATGTGATCAGATTGACAGGATAAATCTCTTATCCTGATCTTAACCTCGCATCTCTAAGTTGAACTTGTTGTAAACGAGGTTCCTGACGGAGTACGAAATCCTAACTTATACGAAACTCAATAAACCATACTCAATATCATAGATCCATAACACAATGATACGAAGGAATGCGATGCCTCATACCCAGATGATATTATACATAAATCCTTAAAACAATATTGTATACCTTCCATAGCACCATAGGTCAGGCTCTGTCCGTTGCTCCGCTTCCATTTTAAGGGTTCACTTGAGAGTTTTGCGCATTCGCGCTTTTTGCTGGCAATGATAGTCCTTTTCTAGCTAGAGCTGCTGCAGGGGGTGCCTTGGGACAATATTTTACCAAATGATCTTGACTTCCACATCTCAGACACTTGCCAGCTTTCTTCCAGCACGTGGGCTCTCCATGCCCTTTTCCTCCACAATACGTGCAAGCGCCCTTGTCTGATTTTCCTGATTGCTTTTGTGGTCGATTGAATTGGCGATAATTGTTCAGGTTTTCCGAGCTTGAATTTACAAACTTCGGTTCCTTGCCTGAAACTCTTCCAGTTTTCCAATTTGGCTGCGAAGGCCTTTTCCCTGAAACTCGAAATGCCTTGAGCTCAATCAGGTCATTCTCAATTCGGGTGGCCCTCCCAACTACTTCGACATAAGAGGCCATGTTTTGGGAAATAAGGGTTCGTTGAAGTTCAGGCCTCAAGCACTTGATAAATTGGAGGGTGCGACGTGGTTCATCCATTGTCAAGTGGGGAGCATAACGAACTAGCCGGGAATAGACAACCTCAAACTCCGACACACTCATATTTTCTTGCTTCAGAGTATTAAACTGCTCTTCACGTAGTTCCCTAATAATAGGCGGCACATACATAATCGATAAAGTCCTTAACAAAGTTCTCCCAGGTTCTCTCGGTTCGGTTCTGCTCCCAAACTATTTCCTTCGTTTGACACCAGGCCTTAGCACCATCTTTCAAATAATAAGTGGCCAATGAAATTTCGGAATGTTCGAGTAGTCCATGACTCAGAAGATATACTCAATCTCGGCCAACCATACTTCGGCAGTTTGATCGTCAGACTTTCCAAGAAATTGGGGCGGTTGGAATTGCAGAAAACGTTCCAAGGTCTGGTCCAAAGCTAGCGGTGCAAGTGGTAGAGGCGCGGCTCGTGCAGAGCCTTGCAAAGCTTGGGTGAACTCTGCCAAAGCGGAAATGATCCGCTCAGCTTGTTCGACTGGTGGAGCTATCAGTGTTCCCTCATACTGACGAGAGGAAACCAATTGACTAGCACGACTATCACCATGAGCTCCTGCCATCTAAACAATAAAGGACGGCTCGTTAGTATAACGAGGCCGAACCTACTATATTAGACAAAAAGAAAAATCACTCAGAACTAAACTAATTATCACATATTGGCAAGCCGCCAATCGATTAAAATAGTGTCGAACATCACATAATCAATCATAGTGTATCAAAACAAAGACATAGTACGATAAAACATTCAACTAGCCAAGACGGCTACAAAACAAACAAGATTAAAAGGAAGTCCTAAACGAGCTCTCAATCTAAGTCATCTTAAATGCTGTCTCATGAGCACCAACTCGGGGATCCTCACCATCCATAGGAGTTTCCGCATCCGCGGGGTTCTCCTCTTTCGGGTTCTGATCACCCAGCTCCTCTAGCAACGAAGAAAGAATCATTAATACTTCTCAACCTATCTTGAATCCTGTTGGATTGGATAAATCCATGATTCCTATGGATCCGAAAATCCTCCATTCGGGCCCTCATTTCATTGAGTAGATATTCAATCACTTGGACCCTAATTTCCGCCTCTTGAGCACAAGTCCTTACAAGTGATGCAACCCGAGAGTACCGATCAGGGTCAACCTCCAACTCATACACTACACTATTGGGATAATCAACCCTTGATCGACGACCTCCAAGTCGTACATGATCAGGGAAGGGTGGATAGACCCGACGAGGTCGAGAACGTCGACTAACCTAGCGACGAGGGAGAGAATCATTACGAGTTGGGGCAACATTGCCCCTGCGAAGCCCCAACTCAACCTCAAAATCGTGTTTCTCTCTCATGCTTAAGCGCAGACTATCTTCGCTCGACATCCTATCACACTTACAAGATGAGAAACAACAACATAACATATAATAATTACACGAAAGGACTCGAAAAGATAGTTAAGACACGACACAACAGACGACTTCCGAGGATCCTTGACCTGACTTATAAGTCTAAGCTCTGATACCACCTGTCACGGCCCGAGCACCCGGGTCGGTTCCTACGTGGATCCACCCCCGAGTCCGGGTCCGTATTCGGTGAACACAACCAAATTTTGAGTAAATTTTTTTTTTGTTTTTAAAACAACAAAGCATTTCAATAATTCATATTAATTCGAATCATAGTTCAACATGAAATCATAAAAACCCAAAACACTGCTATGTGCAGGAGTGTGCACAATATTTAAAACTAGCGCAAACTGCGCGATAACAAGTTTTCACAATAAACATTCTTAAGTACTAATCATGCCCAGATACATAAACGACACTGAAACATAACAACATAATAAAAGCAAAAGATAACAACGAGGATGACCCTCGACGATCGACAGACAGGATCTCGGAGACGGACAACACCAACGCTAGACATCAGACCATAGGATATCTGTATCTGAAAAAGAAGTAAACACGAATGCGTAAGTTGATCGTCCAACTTAGTGAGGCTGTAGTGCACAAGTGCGTGTGATGCATGGATACAACATATTGTACATGAACATATATAACATTTCCGTAAATAAACACATGCGATAACAATTCAAGCACATTGAACAAGTAACCAACAGTTGCTGATGCCGTCCTCCTCTTACCCTCCAGTCCATATTATGACGCCCCCACCGAACACTCCAAGTAAGGAGCTACCTTACTAACTGTGCGCATAGACGTCTCATGCCAGGAGTTTGACATTCACTCCCCAAGTGTAACCTCCACACTTGGCTCGTGAAGCAGGTCTACGGTGGATCGAGGTAACCCTCCGGCCCTAACCTTCCGGGTTATCCACGATTCCGCACACCAAGATAGGGCCAACATAATAACAAACAATACAGTACAGTAACAATCCAGTAACAATACAGTACTATAACAATCGAGTAATGTGAAATCAACAACCAACTCACTAACAATAATTAAAGTGGTTCAATATATGATATCAATGACTAGTAAGCACATATGCATTATCATAATAACTCAAGGTGTGTATAGTTTGTCCTAACAGTCAAGTTTTTCATTGTATCATACGTCGCATGCTCGTTCGTTTAGGGACTAAGTTACAGTTATGACTCGACCTACTAGCACATTCGGACTGACACACAAGTAACACACAGCACTCACCTGTGTAGCTTACGATTCTCGAAGAAATGCGGAAGTAGCGTCTTCAGTTCCTGTACACGTTTATATAATGATCTTAGAATCTAATTACTCCACAATGATTCTAGATTGACTAAAGCAATGCTTTAGTCGAGCAAACAATTGAATCGTGGTTTGTTCAATATCGAAACCACGATAAAAACTTGGATATTTACGTCCGATCTAAAGGTTCTATGGTTCGTTCGTAAAGCGTGGTAATCATAGCCACGAAAGGGTTAGAAGTAGAACAAAACCGTTCTAATTGAGCTTTAAAATACTTAATTAAGGGTTTTAAGTTAAGTTATTACTTACAAGATACTTTATACTCATTAAGTATTCAAACAATAACTTATTTTTAAATTTAGAGTTTAAGTTTATTTGAAATTATTTTCTTTTACAAAAATTATTATTGATTATATTTCAAAAGTAAAATTAATCATTTAACATATTTATGTTATTTAAAATAGTTATTTAAATTCATTTTCAGAAAATTATTATAATTTATTGAATCCCCTTTTCAACATTAATCTTTATTTGAAATTATCATTTTCAAAATTGGTATTTATTATAAATTTTATAAAAATAATTTATTATTTATTTTCAAAAAATAAATATTCAAGATTAATTGAAATAGATATTTTATTTTTTGGAAGAAGTTTATCAATATTTTTCATAAATATTTACTTAAAATTATTTATTTAATTTTTCAAAAAATATTTATTTAAATTTCAGAAAATATTTATTTAATTTTCAAAAAATATTTATTTAAATTTCAGAAAATATTTATTTAATTTTCGAAAAATATTTATTTAATTTTCAGAAAATATTTATTTAATTTTTCAGAAAATATTTATTTAATTTTTCAAAAATAATAATTAACATGATAAGTTTAGTTATTCAAAATTATTTAAACTTTTCTAATTCTATTTTTCAAAATTAATTATTATTATTATTAATTCAAGAATAAATATCAACGTTATAATTTACAAAATTTATTTTCAGAATTTAAATTAAATATATTATTTTATTTCATTATTTAAGATTTATCTACTATATATATACATATATATATATATATATATATATATATATATATATATATATATATATATATATATATATATTTATATTTTTTTTTCTTCTCTTTCTTTTCTTTTCTTTTTTCTTTTTTTTTTTTTTTTTTTTTTTTTTTTTTTTTAATATGGGCTGGCCATCACGACCAGCCCAGTTTTTATTTCACTATGGGCTGGCCATGATGGCCAGCCAACTTAGAAAAATATAACAGGCCCATATAGAATATGTGGTCTGTTGCATTTGCAACAGACCCAAAAATGGGTCTGTTGCAATTGCAACAGACCACGAGCAGTCCCCGGTCACTGCTCCAGCAGTGGCCGGAGGTTGCTTGCTGCGGTGGGGTGGCTCCGACCAACCCCACCGGAAAAAGTACATGGTGACCACTATATTTTTAGATTTGTACGAATATTCCCCAAATGAAATAGATTGAGTTTTTAGGTACCAAAACTTCACATATTTCAAACTTTTAAATACCCAAGTATATTATAACAATCAAAATCTTGCAAGAAAATTTATAAATCTAAAAATCTAAGAACATAAACATATTAACATGCTTTCAAAATGACACCTTTATTTAGCCATGAAAATATTTTATAAAAGTAAGTAGCCATGAAAATATGTTATAAAAGAAATTTCTTTTTCATACAACTTATACACATGATTTTAAAACAAAAACACCTCAAATTTCCAAATCTTTGAACAAACATAAATCTGAAAATTTGAATATGAAACATTCAACTAAAGTCTAACAATATTTCAATTGGTTTCAAAACTTCAACCAACTCTTAAGAGTTGCTCCACATAACAAAGTAAAAGATGTGCTTAAGAGATTTTTACCCGAAATCGGAAAAAGATAAGTGCTTATTTTCTTCACCCTCTATCCTCTATCTCCGGCGAAGGCACGGCGGCGACAGTGGCGGCAGCGGCGGCAGCAGTGGTGGCTCTTCTTCTTCAAGATTCACTCAATAATTCTTTTTGTTCTCTCTTTCTTTTTCACTAATCTCCTTAAGTGTTTTTATTGTGATAAAGTAAAGAAGGGTTAACAAAATGAATGGGTGTATATATACATACAATCCCAAAATCAGATTCATATCTACATACATCATTACATATAACATGGGGAAGAGAAAGATTATCACTACTTTCTCCTTCCACCAATGTCAACATTTCTTGTGTGGGTAGATTTTCTTCATCCAAGAAAAGTGGCGGCAGGCTTAGAGTCTCAAGAGGGGACTGTTGCAGGATTTTGAAATGATTTGGGCAAATTTGCACTTTGCCCCCTGAACTTTGGGAAAGTGCATTTTTGCCCCAAAATAAAAATAAAACGCGCGATCAAACCCATACTTTTTAAAAACTTTTCTAAAACTTTCATAAGGTTTTTATTACCTTCCAAATCATTTTCAAGTTCTATTTTTGCGCTCGAAAAAAATTTTAATTGTATGTTTAAGCTTAAATAAATACTAAATTTCATTGAAAATAAAATTCGTCAAACAAAATCAAATTAAAAATTCAATGATTCCATTTTAAAATATTTTAAATTTACGGGGTGTTACACAATGGCAAATTATTTGATTGGATGTGGCGGTTCAATCTAAAATAGACAGATTCAATATTTCGGCCCAATAACACTCCTTTCGAAGTAAGGAAGTTGGCCCAAGTATTAGCCCATTTACAATACTCAAAATCGATGATTCGATTAGAAATGATTAGAGACGCGTAGAAATTATATATTTATCAAAAAGATACGTCGACGGTTCATCATACAATCAAAATATTCTTAATATAACCCTACGCCTAAAAGCTACAACCTATCTACGATTGATCCGACGAAATTAAACATCCGAACTCATGTGATCGGGCAGCTTCATATTCTTCATCAATACTGTCGAGCACTGGGGATCGACACTGCTCGTCGAGCGATGCCCCTATAACTGAAGGATCGAAATTCGCAGTAAGAAAACCTTTGTGCTGACACTGTTTGATGGTCTTCACATGCATTTCGACCAGGGCATCTCCCATCCTAGCATCAGCGAGGTATTCATAAACGGGAGATGCGAGGAACTCCTTCACAATCGCTAGACGTTGGGCGGAAGAAACAACCCTAGCTTCTAGAGGATAACCAGAACGAATTTGATCAACTTCTCGACTAGCAATGATGAGCTGCTTCAAAGCCTCATCGAGTTGCTGCTCTCGCTCTTTTATCGCGATATCATGCTCGACCTTAAGCCTATCCAGTTCTTGTTGCGCGAGATCGGCCTGGAGGTAGCCTTGGAACATATATTGTATCACCTGCGTAAACGACAAGACAAATAACCTCTGATATACGACTCCTTATCAAAATTAGAAAAGGTGATATCAGGAAATAATACTTACCGCAGAGACTGCTCGCCCTTAAGTATGTAAATTCTTCTGCAACGACTTCCTTGACAACCACCTCTGATCACGACTAAAGATGCTATGAATAAAACTTTTGAAACCAGCATCCTTTGAACCTCGTTGAAGAACCAAATCACCTGAACCCAAACCTCCGGGATGCTTGAGCTCGGAGTCGACCCATTGAGATATCGACCAACCAAGATCCAACTTATCATCATCAGAGCTGTCATCGCTATCATCCACGACCGAAACGACGGGGTCATTTCTTTCTTTCATTTCCATCTCCTCTTCCACTCGAGGCCTCTTCCCTTGCCTAACCTCGGTACGACGAGCCTCGTGATCACCAACGCTCTTAGCTCGTCTCTCAGTACTAGGTCCAGCCGTGGCGCTAAAACCATGTGGCCACTTACGCTGAATCTCGGCCTCTAGAGCTTCCTTTTTCTTTCCTTTGGGCGCAAGCATAGCGCCTCTAAGAAGATCCTCTAAGGAAGGATCATCGCCTCTCTTTTTGACGCAGGTAACCCGCATGTTCGAAGATACGGCTCTTGGATAAGAACCTTCACATCAAGGCAAAATTTACGCAGATTGTCCAGAAATTGAGGCGACAGAGTCGGTGGTGGAGGTCTTTGTACATCGATAGGGCCGATACGCCAGGACGATGTAATATTTAGCTTTTGCCCCTTTGGTGGTCTAAGAAACGCGAATCGGGCTTTCCATCCCTTCCCATGAGAGCTTTTGGCATTAGTAAGAAAACTGTTCTTATTCCCCCTAGACTTGACCTGGTAGAAGCCCTCGCCCGAGTTCGGAGACTCCCTCACCGTGAATAAACACCAAAAGTTGCCGAACGACGGCTCTTGTCTAAAAGCTTTCATGACGACGATAAATCTCAGAATCATCGACATGCCATTCGGAACGATCTGGGCAGGTACGACACCCAAATGATTTAGAATCGAAGCCAGCTCAGGAGCGATGGGTACTCGAAATCCATATTCCATCGACGCCTCGTGTATGGCTATTGTTTTCTTCGGAGGGTTGTGCATTCGCTGTACCTTATTCGGAGCCGATAAAACCCAACCTTCTACAATCGAGAACGACGACAGCCAGGTCGACAACGGTCTTTTATAATCCCCAGCTTGAAACTCATGATAAGCCAGCCTCTTTTCCTCTTCATCTTCATCGTCGTCATCAGCCTGACCACCACTTACAGGTATACCACCTTCGTTAACTTCCTATCGATTTTCTTCCCCACCAAAGACTGACTCGACAACATCCTCCACATGAGTATCCTCCGGGATCGATACTTCGCTATCCGACATCTTGGAGTATCTTAGTACTGAAATCGATGAAGCTCCCTATTATATGCGTACAAAGCTCCGACGTCACAAATTTTTTTTTTTTACCGTAGTGTAAAAGCACAGGTAGAACAACCGACCTATATATAGGCGCAATAAACTACCGCTTCACCAAATTTGCACAATCCCCCATGAAAAGACGCGACGTTTCATCTTCCACCCCTAATATAGGTGTTACCCGCCAACTTAAACCCTAAATCTGCAAAGGCGCGAAAACACAGACACCATGGCGGGAAATTCTGCTCCGATACTTCGAGTCCCAGACTTCGATTTACAATCGAACCCTCAAACTTGGGGGACTCCCAATGATACTAGCAGAATTTAAAAACAAATTCAAACTCACACTAATTCAAATTTCCAGAGTTCGACATACACTCAAACTCTAGAACTTGGGGGACTCTTGATGTATCAAGTCTTCGTCATTATAAACCACTATGGGTCAATCGATTCTTATCGAGGACCTCCCCCCTTGAGTTCACATCAAACATAAACAAACTAACCTAACGTCGGCATCGACCTCGACCGATTGGTCTTATCCGACGTAGTGGCCGACGTTCCCTTAAACTTAACCCACTTATAATCGGATCGGACCAATTGCCAAGGATCCATATTTGAATCAAGACGTCCAATCATGATTCGACCCGGTGACCCATCTGGAAAACTATAAATAGACCTCATAAATAAGATCAAAGGTACGCACTTTACTAAGCATTAAATACGGACCGATCTCCTACATATCTCGATACTTACTTAAGCATCGGAGGGTTATCGTCGGGTAACCACCGGCATTAACCTGACGTAGTTGACTTTGATTACAGGTTAGGATCCCCTATACAAATCGAGGAGAAGCTTGATTGACCTGCCGACCCTCACATTGACGAGTCGTGTAACCCAATCGTGGATTCGGACTAGGAATTGTCATCCTATCGATAACACCCTCATCAATTGGCGCCGTCTGTGGTAACTTTAACTCTGAATCGTAAAAGATGACTACAAGGTCTAAAGCAGCTCTGGCTCGAGAGCGAGAGGCCAATCGAGATCAAAACGGGGAAGGTCAAGGTGACAACTTGTTACCTCGAAACCCTGAGCAGCTACAGAATGATGAAGGGGTAACTTCCAGACCCCCGGCCCCACCTATTTTACAACTCACCAAAGATGACTTGAAGGCGCTCTTGGATGACGCCAAGAAGGAGTGGTTAGCAGAAGCCGCAAGAGAAAATCATAACCCTCCCCAAAGACTCCCACGCGCTGTTATCCATGATGTCGAAAATGAAGTTAAAGTGAACCAAGCCGACAGTTGGGCGGATAAACGTCAAGCTAGACGCTTGGGGAAACAGGATCATGAAGAACTATCGGTTAGGGAGGTCAACAAACTCGCCTCAGAATTTAGGTCGCTTCATCAGAAGTTGGACAGGCAAGAAAAAAGAAACGAACTCCCGGTGTCAAATTCCCGATTAAGGAAATCACCATTTTGCGACGAAATCTTCTTCGAAAGATTACCACTCGACAAAAGACTACCCACTCGACAAAAGACTACCCACTCAACTACCTTGTTACTTTGGAACCGAAGACCCTGACGAGCATCTAGCTTCGTTCAACCTCCAGATGCAGCTCCACGGTATCTCAGACAATGTAGCGGCTAAAGCCTTCTCGACGACACTGTCGGGAATGGCACAGTCATGGTTTTGAAGATTAGAGGAGAAATCCATCTTTGACTACGATCAACTTTGCGACAAATTCATGAGCCAATTTGGTAGCAAAAGAGCGGTTAGACCCCCCGCCAATCACCTATACTCTATCATACACAAACCTGATGAGAGTTTTAGAAGCTTTATGGGGAGATTTAACAACGAGCTCCTAAAGGTCGAGATGCCTAGAGTGGACTTCCTAATAACTGTCTTGTTTCAAAGCACCTTGAACTGAGGCTTTGCCAGCGCCATAGTCAGGGAAAATCCATCGACATACGAAAAATTAATGGAAATGGCCAATCAATACCTGAACGAGGAAGAAATGAACAAGCTAAGGGGAACCTTCTTTGGATTGGCAAAATCCGAAGACAAACAGGCAGTCGTTATTACAGATCGTCCGGTGGAAAAAATTCCGAACAATCGATATAATGAAAGGAGAAACAGAAGAGGATACGGGGAAGAAAGAAACTTTAATCCAGGGAAACAAACAACAGGAAGATCGAATAGAGAGTACCACGACAACTATACTCCATTAAAAAAGCTCAGGTCAGAAATCTTATTTGCCATACAAGACAAAAACTTACTGAGAAAGCCCGCTGCTATCAGAGACAATCCTAGCTCGAGGAAGTATTGTCGTTTCCATAGACAAAGAGGACACGATACGGACGACTGTTATCAGTTGAGAGATGAAATAGAAAGATTAATAGCAGAAGGTCACTTAACTGGCTACGTGAAAATCCCAAATAATGACCATGTTGCAAACCGACCACATAATAATAGGTCGCGGTCCCGATCTCCCCCAAGGAGGGATCATAATCAAGACACCAGAGAAGAGCAGCCCAGGAGAGCCCAGCCTGGAACTATTGTCAATATGATATCGGGAGGGCCAGCTGGAGGAGACAGTAAGAACTCAAGAAGAGTTGTTTCTCGAGTACTTCGAGAGGGAAGCCTGAACGACCGGAAGGAGGTGTTCTCAATACGACCCACGACACAAAATCAAGTAATAGGGTTTGGTGACTCTGATCGTCAAAGGGATTATTTGACATTCAATGACCAGGACGTGCCGGATTGCCCGATGGTAATCACGGCCAAAATTGCTGGAGCTACCGTCAGAAGAATCTTGATAGACTCGGGGAGCTCGGCAAATATCCTTTTCTTGGATGCGCTTGAAAGAATGGACCTCGGTCCAACTCCTTTGGGGACCGTGGTAACACCGCTTATCGGCTTTGGAGGAGCCCAGGTCGTTCCACGAGGTACATTAACCCTGTCGCTCACCTTGGGAGAGGCTGGCAACTCGAGAACCCGAATGATAAAATTCTTGGTGGTTGAGGCGCAGTGTGCTTATAATGTTATATTGGGAAGACCCGCTCTGAACACTTTCCAAGCTATCATCTCCACCTATCACCAAAAACTAAAATTTCCGACATCTCAAGGAGTCGGCGAAGTAATTGGAAACCTAAAAGAAGGGTGGGATTGCTACACAGTCTCCCTCAGCCAAGGGGCGAAGAACAAAGAACTTTGCTCTGAAGCTCAGAAGATAGGCACAGATGTAAAAATCAAGCCGGTTTCCCCAGTCGATACCGATGATTTATTCAAGCCAGATATGACGCAGGAGAAGAAAGAAAAACAAGAAGAAGTCAATTCTAAGAAAAGAAAATTCGAAAGAATTGAACCGCTGGAAGGGCACAGATCGATTGAATTGGTACCTGGAGAGCCGTCGAAAACTACTAGAGTAGGAACTCAACTCTCCGAAGGGCTGGAGACTCAATTAATCGAATTATTAAGGGAAAATGTGGACATCTTCGCTTGGTCGACCACCGACCTACAGGGAATCGACCCGAAGATCATAGTCCATAGGCTCAATATCGATCCTTCGTCTCGTCTTGCCAGGCAGAAGAAGAGAAACTTTGGCCCGGAAAGAAACAAAATAATAAAGGAAGAGGTCCAGAAGCTTCTGGACGCCGACTACATTGCGGAGGTTCAGTTCACAGAATGGCTCTGCAATGTCGTTTTAGTCGCTAAAGGAGGTGGGAAATGGAGAATGTGTAATGACTTCACAGACCTAAATAAACTCTGCCCAAGGGACCCATACCCCCTTCCAAGGATCGACTCCCTAGTCGATTCCACGGCAGGATGTGCTATTTTGAGTATGATGGATGCCTTCCAGGGTTTCTACCAGATTTTTATGGCCCTAAAAGATCCGGAGAAAACAGCAATTATCACAGAAATGGGCGTCTATTTTTTCAAAGTAATGCCATTCGGACTAAGAAACGCAGGTGCGACTTACCAACGACTAGTAAACAAGATGTTCGAAGCATTGATCGGCAAATCGATGGAGGTATATGTCGATGACATGCTAGTTAAAAGTATTGACGAGAACGACCACCTGGTCCATATCAAACAAGCGTTCGATATAATGAGAAAGTATGGTATGAAACTAAACCCAGCAAAGTGCACCTTTGGAGTTAGGTCGGGAAAATTCCTCGGTTATCTGGTAAACGAAAGAGGAATAGAGGCTAATCCGGAAAAGATCCAAGCGATAATTGACCTCAAAGCCCCGCGTAACTTAAATGAAGTGCAAAAGCTTGTCGGCAAGATCACGGCCCCGCATAACTTAAATTAAGTGTTTGATTCATGCTTTTCGTATAATACACTGTGGAGAAAGATTTATGGGACATATAGGGACCTCTAAAAATTTTAAATTCCGCACTTTGTTGTATTGACAATCGAGAACTGTCTTGTGGTGAGGTAAATCGCAAAAACCCCCTTGTTTAATTCAATGTGTGTTTTTGTTTCATGCTTGCGTATAAATAATATGGAGATTCTTACATGGGACCTTGGGTGCTTCGAAAAATTTTAAATTCCGCACTTTCGTTGTTCTGACATTCGAGGCAACCCAACCACTATCCCGACAGTGGAATCAGAGCCAACTCCATACTTATTATACGCAAAGCCTGAACATAATGTGTTTTCACCATATATGTTTAATTATGTATATGTAAACACGTGATAATTATGTTCTGTAAATTGATTCTTACTTGTTATTATTAGATCTATGATTGGGTAAAACTGCTTTTTCAGATCTGTGCCGAATTTATAGTTTTTGAAAACTTCAGGACTTTTATGCAAAGTAATCGCATATTAGGTTTTTAGGGGCTGAAAATTAAATTTTTTCGAATCTGGAAATTTCAAAATTATTGGACTGTTTTGCAAATCTGGTCGCACGCTTTTGGGGTCGTTTTGTAATTTCCGAAAGTTTAGGGACTGTTTTGCAATTACCAAAAATTCAGGGAAAAATCGAAAAATTTTCAGAATTCAAAATTTTATTTTCTGGTAGCTGCCCGAATCTGCCCAGGGGTGTTTTTGTAACTTTTTAAAAGTTTTGGGGTCAAAGTGCAATTTTCAAAAGTTGAGGGGCGAAAATGTAATTTTCAAAAGTTGAAAAACAGAATCTGAATTTGAGCAGAAAATTTATTTTTGTTTACCCGAATATTCATTTTGTCATAATTAGTAGTGACTAAAAAGTAAGAATCATAGGAAGTTAGTTTTAAAAGGTAGTTTTAAAATTAAGAAAGAAATGGGTAAAGGATGTTTGCATGTTTCTTGCTCTACGTGAATTGTTTACGTGGTTTTCGATCGAGCCGAGCCTTAACCTTAGGTTAGATGTGATTGGTTTAATTTATTGTTTGGTTTTTATTGGGCCTGCGAGCCTATTAAGTTTTTGGGCCACTTTGAGTCTTTGTAATAGAATAGGGCTTTACTGCTTTCCTAGTTTAGGATGAAGGCCCGTTTACAAGCAAGGTGGGAGCCCAGGAAGATATGAAGGCCATGTATGCATGGTACATTGTGTAATAGCATAGGCCTGTTTGAGAACCCTTTAGATTGACCAATAGGGCCAACATCATTGGCTCGATGATGGCCCACATAGGAGGCTCCCGATCGAAAACATATTGTGGTAGTATGCATGCTAGGCTTGTATGAGTTTTATTTATTTGTCGATTTATATTTAGCTTGTATGAGATGCGCGCTAGAATCTAGATTGTAATAAAAGATAAAGCATAACTGAATCGGTGAGATTTCGAGGAGAGTTAGTATAACTTTCAAACCAGAAATTCCCCTCTCGAATTAAATATTAAGTCATATTGGATTAAAATAAAATGAAGTATTTATATAAATCCAAGCCTTCCATCAATAGGGACTGGCGTATGTTGTCTACTTATCGATAGAGGTGATCCAGAGTCTGGCACCCGAGTCGAAGAAAGGGACAATACGCGAAATTCCTTGACTCCTGTTTTTAACTAAACATGACAAGGGTGAGGACTGGTCGGGATGTGAGGATCGACCGATAACTAGTTACGGAGAACTCGCGACCGGGCCCGTTGCTTATCATGATTGATGGGTTAGACTTAACGATTAGTAACACTTATGATGTAGCAGTGCTAGATAAGTGCGAAAACCGAGGCAAAATAGCTTGAAGGTTATGGAGTGACACAATTGGCAATAAGTATGCCTACCTGGGGAATTGGTTGTATGGCCACGAGTCGTGGGTGCAATTAATTGCCGCTGGGACGTCAAGACCTACTAGGAAATTGAATTTCCCGAACAATTGAAGGGGTAATTGTTTCGATAAAATAGTGGGAGAACTTCTACGATAGAAAGTCCAACCTTCATAGATTATAAGTATTATTCATTAACTAGTCCACTAAATGTTTGTCTTCTCTTTAGATACTAAGATATCTGTAATTATCCATTTTACTATTTATCCTCGACAAATAAAATAACTGGATCAAAATATCGACTAGGCAAGAAACTTGAGAATTGTCTTAAATTCAAAAAGGGGAATGATGTTCTTAAACGACGAGCCTATGCCTTTTGAGCTTCCGAGATAAGTCAAAATAAAAGAAACGAGTCACCCGTAGAGTATGAGAATATTAATGATCGTTTCCTCATATAAAGATGAATCTCAAAAGTGAAACGAATCACCTATGAAGTATGGGAATCTTAATGATCGTTTCCTCAAATAAGCATCAAGATTGAACGAGCTATGGAAGCAACATGAGAAGCATGTGTGAAGCTTCCACCTCAAAAGGCCCGTTTTGAGGACCAGTCTTCTGAAACAAACCTCCACCTCAAAAGGCTTGTTTTGAGGAGTAGTTTTGAATAGATTTGATTCGAGACTTCTAAGGAATTATTTCAAAACTCGAGAATAAATGAAGGAACTAGTGTCAAGGATCACTGTCTTTGTTTTATCAATCTAGTTGAAAACTGGATCGATTAATCGTAGGCCTGCAAGTGATCTTAACATTAACTTCCTCCTAAATTCTCCTCCCGCTCATTCAAATGACTCTTGAAATACACTGATCTTATTTGATAAGTCGATCACATTTCATGAATCAACCAAAGTACTGGTTAAAGGCAAATAGGATAAACCTGTAATGATCGTTTACACTTCATGGACTGCGAAGTCAAAGAAGAGTAAAATGAAGAAGAATTTATTCTCTTCTAATTCGACCATAGAGGTAGTCAAAAGAACGCAAGTAGCCTGAAAGTCGAATTATCCCACTGCATCTAAGAAAGGCACTGATATGTTTAATTAGATGATCTAATTAATTAAGCAACGTTTCAATTCACCTCAAAAGGCTTGTTTTGAGGAGTAGTTTTGAATAGATTTGATTCGAGACTTCTAAGGAATTGTTTCAAAACTCGAGAATAAATGAATGAACTAGTGTCAAGGATCAGTGTCTTTGTTTTATCAATCTAGTTGAAAACTGGATCGATTAATCGTAGGCCTGCAAGTGATCTTAACATTAACTTCCTCCTAAATTCTCCTCCCGCTCATTCAAATGACTCTTGAAATACACTGATCTTATTTGATAAGTAGATCCCATTTCATGAATCAACCAAAGTACTGGTTAAAGGCAAATAGGATAAACCTGTGATGATCGTTTACACTTCATGGACTGCGAAGTCAAAGAAGAGTAAAATGAAGAAGAATTTATTCTCTTCTAATTCGACCATAGAGGTAGTCAAAAGAACGCAAGTAGCCTGAAAGTCGAATTATCCCACTGCATCTAAGAAAGGCACTGATATGCTTAGTTAGATGATCTAATTAATTAAGCAACGTTTCAATTAAAGGGTTAATTGAAAAGGAAAAAGGAAGCAATTAAAGAAGTTAATTGAAAGGAAGTAAATTAATTGAATTAAACCATTAACTCAATTTCATTGAATTAGCGTGTCAAGTTCAAATTAATACAAAGATAATAATCCATAACTTTGGTACGCTAGACTTGGACACATCTCCAAGAGTAGGATTAAAAAGTTGGTTTCGCATAAGCTTCTTGAAAAATAGAACTTGGATGAACTTCCAACCTGCGAATCATGTCTCAAAGGAGATATGACCAGATCTCCCGTCACAGGGAATCCAGAGCGAACCAAACAAAATCTGGATTTAATCCATGAATATGGATCACTAAAAGTTACTGTGAGAGGAGATTACTCATACTTCGTACTTTTTACTAATGACCTTGGTCGTTAGTGAAAAATGAATCTAGTGAGATGCAAATCCGAAAAACCAAGAAAGGTATTATTCGATCTAATCAAGATAGTAAATACTTGTCAAGGATTCCTCAATTATCTCATTGAGAATGGGGTTCTCATACAACAAACTCCTCCTAAGACACCTCAACTTATTTAAGTGTCTAAAGAGATGGAATCTAACATTGTTTAACATTGTTCGATCCATATTGAGTTTTGTTAAGCTTCCTTATGGATTCTAGGAGTTAGTCCTCCTGACTGCATCGAAGATACTAAACAAAGTACCTTCAAAGTTGGTGCCTACAAAGCTTTACCAAGAAAGGTATGGCAAAATACCTCTATGCTCTTACCTCTGAGTATGGAGATCTCCTGCCGATGGTAGAAACGAGAAAGGAGATAAATTGGCTAGTAGATCCAATTTGTATATAATTGTGGGGTATCCAACGAAATCCATTGGATACCTGTTCCACGACAATGAGAAACAATCATTTCTCCTAGATACCCGTTCCTCTGTTGATGAAGTTCTCGTCAAAGGAAATGAAAACGTCATGGAACTTGATGAAGTCCAAGATTTGGACCCGTCCCCGCAAACAGTGGGAGTTAATCCAGAATTTACTGAACCTACAAGTACACCCACTCTTCAAAGGTCTGATCGAATTCGTAAGGAGCCAGAACGATTTGGTTTCATTCACGAAAATGAGAAAGTGGAAAGTGATCCAAGGACCTATCAAGAAGCGATGTCAAACATAGATTAGGATGCGTGGCTCGAAGCCATGCAACCCAAAATGGATCCCATCCATTCCAACAAGGTATAACCTTGATTGATCCACCCAGGGATTTATCCCTATAAGTTGGCTATAAATTGTAAGTGGATCTTCAAACTTGGAATGAATGGAGAGGTGTTGCCTCTAAGACTTGACTAGTGGTAAAAAGGCTATTCACAATGTTCTGTAACAGACTTTGATGAAATATTTTCTCCATTAGCAATGTCTGAATCCATTTAGATTCACATTTGTTCTGATGAGATAGTCAAGACATTTGACTTCATCAAAACGAGTATGAACCATGAGTGTACAAAAGGATTAGTGGGAGCGCGATGAAGCTCATATTTTATATGTCGATAATGTTCTGGCTATCTGGTATGATATCGGAATGTTAGCACAGACGAAAGCATGGTTGTCCATGCAATTCTCCATGAAAGATTTAGGAGAAGCATCTTGCGTATTGGGATACGTATCTATGAAGTAGATCAGAAAAGATGCTGACACTCTCTAAATCTAAGGACATAGAATCAATACTGGAAATATTCAGTATGAAGAATCCAAGAAAGGATTGCTTCAAGTGAGACATTGTATCCCTTGTTCCAAAATCGATGTGCCCTACATCAAATGAGAATAAAGGAGAATGTCTCAAATACCTTATGTTTCAAACAAAAGGTTGCATGTGGCATGCTTTACTATGTACTAGACCAGACGTAGAACTTGCTCAAGTATCGCGAGCAGTTGCTAGTCAAAATCCAGTGAAGAAGTACTGGACCACCGTAAAAGATATCCGTAAGCTCTTGACAAAGACTAAGGATTTGATCTTGGTCTACGGTGGTAGTGGAGAATTAAAAAAAAAAAATTCGAAGGATTTACTGATTCGAATTTTCAGTCTGATGTGGATGAATTAAGAACATCCAATTTTGGATAAATATCCTGCATCAATGGGGTTAACGGTAAATTTGAAAGGGTTCCAAGCAAATCACCGTAACCATCCAAACCACTGAAGCAAGATATATTGCAGCATTAAATGTAGCATTAAATGCGGCTTAAGAAAGTGTTTGGATATAAAACTTCATCCTTCGGTTGGATGTAGTGCCTAGCATTGCGAAGCTCGTAATTATCTTCCATGATAACATTGGAGCTATTGCTAAAGCAAAGCATTCGAGATCTTACCAGAAATCTAAACACAATTGAAAGAAAGGCACCATTTGATTAGAAAAATCATTGGTAGAGTTAACGCACGTAATGGATCGCGTCGACTCAGAAGACAACTTAGCGGATCCACTAAGAGGAGGCTATATCATGAAATGAGTTCGAAGAACATCTTTAAAAGGATGGGTCCTAGAAACTTTTGTGATTGGCTTTAGGGCAAGAGGGAGATTGATGGGATAGTACCCTGCAAGCCAATACATTTAGCTTGTACTGGAACTATCATTATCTTTCTTTAGTATAAATGACTTAGTACGCATGTTTATTTATATATGTATAAGGATAAACAATGGCCAACTTCATCTCTCGCGAATACACTTAAGCGATTGGTTGAAACCCTTAGATTACATTAGACTATGGGACGATTCACTTCAGTACTGAGTGCAATCATGAAACAGTCTCAAAGGTCGTAATCTTAAAATTGTTCCAAGTCATAGATTCCAAACGAGACGGGGTATCGTAGGAATCGCCAAGACTTGTACAAGTATGCATGATTCACATGGAGTGAATTTGTAGCGTTTCATGAGCAAGGCATTTGAGGCCAGTGCATATGAGTAGGTGGTTCAATGGAGGATTGAACGCATCGAACGACCCGAACAGAGAAACTCATTGTGGAAGCGCATGTCGCATATCGGTGATGGGATGTTTCTCAAGGATTATAATAGTGTACGATTTAGTCATTTGACTTGAGGTACTAGGGCGAATTCGGTGCATGAAAGTGCGTACTTAGATCTAGGTATAGGCCACATAGCTTGGTCATAACATGCCTAGGTTGGGTGCGTATGGACATGTACGCGAGTGGTTAGTACCGATATGGAATCTATTGACTCATTGTAATGGATGAGAGAATTTCCTATACGATTCTTAGATAATATATCCAAGGAATCTACGGCCGTAGTCGGTGACGGATTTGGAAAGGGGTTTCCAAATTTAGGAGTCACACTGGAATATTATCCTGATTTAGAAAGTATAGTTATCGAGACAAATTTAGAGGTGCCGATCAATTAACACACCCTAAGTCTTGATCAGGAATATTAGTCGATAGAAGGACCGTATGTACATGGTAATTATATGAGACGAGGTTCACAAGTATCAATTCACCTGAAGTTGGGCTTCATGGGCTTGTGGCTAGACATCGACCATGAAGTGTAGGTACTCCTGAGTTAATAGAGGATTTGATTCTAGGAGTGGTCAATTAAAGGTTGTTTAATTGACCAGAGCAATTTATTGTTCATAAATTAAATCACGAGGAATTCGTGGGCCTGCTGCCAATTGATGGTGAACCCAGAGGGTCACACACAATACAATTGGACGGTGACTGTTGAAAAAGGATACTAAAGGAATTAATTGATTTAAAGGTAATTAAATCAATTAAATGAATTAAAGTATTTAATTCAAGTGGGAGATTAATTAATAGGCTGACTTAATTAATTAAATACTTAATTGAGTTGCTAATTAATTATATAAAAGAAATATTGATTTAATTGGATTGGGCATTTAATTAAAGTAATTAATTAAATGAAAGGCTTGCAAGACATGGGCCTTTAATTAAAAGCCCATAAGGAGTCTTGCAAACCTAGGTCAAAAGGGAGTCTATAAATAGGGTTCTACTAGAGCTCAAAAAGCTAACACCCTAGCAAAAACCCTAGCCTCATTTTCTCTGACCTAGCCGCCCCCTCTCCCTGCGCCGCCACCTGCTGCCGTGAGCTGCCCTAGCGCCGCCGCCACCTCTCCTATTCCACCGTGCTAGATCTTGCTTTGTCAAGTTGATCTGCACAGTCCTGCAACAACAAATCTCCTAGATCCAGTTCTGAGCCTATGACTAGGAGGTGTTACCAGAATCCAGTTGGTGTGGACTATCTTTGGAGGTGAGACATTTGGATCACTCCTGTGAACCAAATCCAGATGCAGAATCAGAATCAGAACTGAAGGTTGCCACCACCTTGCCTGTGGTGAGGTAAATCGCAAAAACCCCCTTGTTTAATTCAATGTGTGTTTTTGTTTCATGCTTGCGTATAAATAATATGGAGATTCTTACATGGGACCTTGGGTGCTTCGAAAAATTTTAAATTCCGCACATTCGTTGTTCTGACAATCGAGGCAACCCAACCACTATCCCAACATATATACCCTATGACATTAGGGACTAGTTGAGTCGGACAGACACCAAGACCGTTCACTATATCGACGAACTCTTTGGCCAAAGGAAAACGAAGACCATTTTCCAAAGTATCTATATGAAAAGTTCTGCACCCCCTCGGTGGATCATTCATTCTTTGTTTGGAAGTGGGGAAGAAAACAGACCAACCTTTTGGAAATTGGTACTTAGATAAAATTGAATCAGCTGAAAAACGTGAACGACATGCCGATATATTGCTAAAATGCGCTACAGTACAAAAACGGTCTGATGCCGAACTCGGTGGAACGACATCCTTCGGACCGGACGCAATAACATTCAATGGTGGAGTAGAGGGGCTACGCGTTATCGACTCAACAGAAATACCATCTCCTTCACCTACAGACTCGTTTACTATCGATAAAGACTGACTCGACATAGAGAAAAGAAAAGGATTTAGAAATACCTAAAACGAAGAAAGTACTTCGACTATAAAAACAACTACTTAACTCGATCGATCACGGCTCCGACGACTCTGCTCCAATCAAAACTCTACCTTGAAGTAAAAATAATGAAGAAGGGGGAAGACCTATTTATAAATTGTAACATCCAAAAAAGCGCGCCTGTTCAAATTATTTGGAATAAATGCGGCGGTTAAATTTGGGCAGGCCAAATTCATTGATTCAAAGGCCAAAAATTCCCCCTCAAAAGATAAAACATATATCCACAAATAAAACAAGCGACAAGCTGGATAAATACATTTCCAATTGATCCCAAAAATCGATATACAAAATTCGATGATAAGAGATATTAAAAGCTGGCTAGCCTATCGACATATTTATGCTATGGAACTAATCTTCTTTGGGCTCAGGTATCAAGCTTCCAAACTCGCTAGCTCGTGCAGCTGCTTTTTCCGAATCTACTTCTCCAGAGCTCACTTCGACTTCACACATCTCGTTAAGCGACGGACCGATAATAGATGCGTCAAAATCTGAGGTCAGGAAACCCTTGTACGCACATTACGCGATCATCCTCTCGTACATTCGGATCAATTCGTCACCCATCCTAGCATCGGCCAGATATCGATAAACGGGGGACTCCACGAAAATTCAGCATTTTGTCGCAATATATCTTTAAATAGTTTCCTACTCATAAAAGTAGCAGTCATAGATGTCATATAATTTGATGTGGAGAGTCTTGAGAGAAGAGAAATCCAGACAATTCTTTGTTCTATCTCCAAGTGGCTCATCAATGTTTCACATATATGTGCATTCAAATGCGTGAGACCTTGCAATCTAGCAAGCAAAATTTCTCTCATTTCCAACGGAGTTACCAAGTCATTGTCAATACTAAATATCAATGATCAAAATTTTCACAATTTTGATTTCAAATAAATATACAATTTTACAGCAAAAAAATATTCTTTCTAGACGGCTATGTCAGGTTTCATCAGGTCTAGATTATTTATTTGAAATATGTCCATGAAATTACAATTGTACTTGAGATTGTGCAAGGATGAAGCTTAACTAGTTGAATATGATAAGCTTTATTTGAAGTGTCAAGTATTATGTGTTTTTAATCTATCAGTTTAAGCATTTAAGATATAGCATTGGAATTAGAGGGAATCCATTAAGATGTCTTGGTCATATTTACAAAAAAAGTTCTGGATGATAAATTAGAACAAAATAATCCAAGCTCGCAAGCCGCACGCCGCACGCTTCACGTTGCACGTGATTGAGTGAGTTAGGAATACAATAATATTGGATATCTCATTTTAAAAACTTTAGTATTTTTAAGAGATTGACATTAAATAAGTTTCTATAATAGAAATTACTTTTTTTTTGGTTTCCCAAATATTTTGAAAAGATACAGTATCCAAACTAGAAAAGCCATTAAGCATTGGCCTTATGTATGAAAATGACACAAAGTTTGGAGCACAAATATTGAGCTTAGGATAGAATGAATTCACAACCACACAATGCTCCCTTCTGTAAATATTTGAAATTTTCAAGTTCTATAGTTTATCGGACGAAATATTTATAATATCAACATCCTTGACTTGTATATCTTCCAAATGCACATCCTCAAGTTCTACACAATCACGCGAGAAAAAATTCTCTGCAGTATCACCCTACATGACAACCCCGCTAAAGAAAAGACGTTTGAGACTGCTAAAAGCTTTTTCGACACGTAAAGAAATGATGTCTTGAAACTCTATGGTCAGTGATTCAAGTGTTTCATACTTGATTTGATTGCATTTTATTGGAATTCAGAGAATACCCCAAATTACTTTAACTTTACTTTTTTGTTTCCGAAGGAACTTTCATCAACTATCACTAGTGTAAGTTCAATGGGAAAGTTAAGCCCTTCATTGGTATAATCACCATCACGAAAGCTAAGTTCTTGAACTTTTTTTCTACCAGCAAAACAAAGGAGTGCGTTAAGTTGTTCTATCATTGTGTGATCAAAAGTGTGATTAATCCTTCTTATTCTATACTCACTCATCACTTAGAAGAAAAACCCACTTGATGCAATACCAAGCTCGCACGCCACACATCTCACGCTTCACCTCGCACGTGATTGAGTGAGTTATAAATACAATAATATTGGATATCTCATTTTAGAAACTTAAGTATTTACGAAAAAAGCTTTGGACGATAAACTAGAGCAAAAGAATCCAAGCTCGCACGCCGCACACCGCATGCATCACCTCGCACGTGATTGAGTGAGTTATAATTACAATAATATTGTATATCTCATTTTAAATACTTAAGTATTTTGAAGAGATAGTCATTAAATAAGTTTCTATAATAGAATTTGCTTATTTTTTTTTTTGGTTTCCCAAGGGTTTGATCCCTTTCGAGGCGGGTTAGGCATATTAATGTGGGTACCTCTCCCAACAGGGATTCGAACCTAAGTTCGCTACTTTGTAGTGACTAGTCCCTTCCACTAGACCAATCACAAGATCTTGTGTTATTGGCTCCTTCACTCTAAGAAAATATTTTTCGAGAAAAATCACACAAAAGATTTCCTTTTAGGCCATTAGTTATATATTACATTGCAATTTTGAATTACAAGAGATATATAAACAAAAGATATCGTGTTACTCTCTTAAAACAATACAACTTGATTTTGTGTTTTTTAAGAGAATTTTATTTCTATAATTATTTCTATATATTATATATAGAGAAATTCCAGAAAAATATTGACGATAAATATGGAAATGAAGTTTTATTAATATCCCACCTTGTATTTATTGTTAAATTTATTAGACGTGAATATTTTTTGAGATTTTAGTTAGAGGTTGAGGACTAATATCGACAATCACATATTACTTAAAGAAAATTTGTGTATACTTTACAATAAGTATTGGACAAATTTAACGCATATCTTTTATTTATCTATAAATAGTTCTTGTTACTTTCTTTCTTATAATTAATCACTTTATTAAATATTATAATATTTATCTCAACTATACAAAAATATCAAAATTTCACCTCTGATTTTAATTTCAATTTTCTCTTGGACTCCACGAAAATTCAGTATTTTGTCGCAACATATCTTTAAATAGTTTCATAAAAGTAGCATTCATAGATGTCATATAATTTGATGTGGAGAGTCTTGAAAGAAGAGAAATTCCAAACAATTCTATGTTCTATCTCCAAGTGGCTCATCAATGTTTCATATATATGTACTTTCATAGGCTTTAGACCATGCAATCTAGCAAGCAAACTTTCTCTCATTTCCAATAGCGTTAACAATTATGTCAATACTAAATATCAATGATAAAAATTTACGCAATTTAGATTCAAATAAATATACAATTTTACAGCAAAAAAAAAAGATTCTTTCTAGACGGCTATGTCAGGTTTCATTAGGTCTAGACTATTTATTTGAAATATGTCCATGAAATTACAATTGTACTTGAGATTGTGCAAGGATGGAGCTTAACTAGTTGAATATGATAAGCTTTCCTTGAAGTGTCAAGTGTTAATTGTTTTTAATCTATCAGTTTAAGCATTTAGGATATTGCATTGGAATTAGAGGGAATCCACTAAGATGTCTTGGTCATATTTACGAAAAAAGCTCTGGATGATAAACTAGAACAAAGTAATCCAAGCTCGTACTCCACACGCCGCACGCTTCATGTTGCAAGTGATTGAGTGAGTTAGGAATACTGTAATATTGAATATCTCATTTTAAAAACATAAGTACTTTTAAGAGACAGTCATTTAATAAGTTTCTATAATAGAAATTGCTTTTTTTTTTGTTTCCCAAGTATATTGAAAAGATACAGTATCCAAACTAGAAAAGCCATGAAGCATTGGACCTAAGTATGAAAATGACACCAAGTTCGGAGGACAAATATTGAGCTTAGGATAGAATGAATTCACAACCACACAATGCTCCCTTCTGTAAATATTTGAAATTTTCAATTTATTCAGTTTATCGGCCGAAATATATATAAAATCAACATCCTTGACTTGTATATCTTCCAAATGCACATCCTCAAGTTCTACACAATCACGCGAGAAAAATTTCTCTGCAGTATCACCCCACATAACAACCCCACTCAAGAAAGGACGTTTGATACTGCTAAAAGGTTTTGCTACACGTGAAGAAATGTTGTTGGTCCCAAGTGGTCAGATGAGGTCTAGAGGGGGGGGGTGAATAGACCTCTTTAAAAATTTTCTTCAAATTTAACTTTAAAACTTTACTATAACTGAACAGACTAAGCTGATCAGATTTGTTAGTTACAATTCTGTTCGCGAACAAATCTTTGAACAGTTTTGTTGACCACTCGTCTGATTGTTACTTAGCTGATTTTGTTAAAATCAGTTTTAATACTTAGAGTACTTGCAGCGGATTTTTCAAGGTGTTTTTCACAAGTAATCTTAGCAGTTTGAAAAGTGTTTCCCCAGATTTGTAAAACTTCTTTTTAAATCCTTTTTCAAACAGTTAACTTGGTGTGTCTTATGCAACTGAAAATATGCAGGTAAAATGCAAATAAAAACACAAGCAATTTTTATAGTGGTTATATGGATTTGAATATCCTTTAGTCCACTCTTCCAAGTCACAAAGATCTTGGGTTATACTAAAAACACACAGTAATCAGTATACTCTGCTTACGCCTTACAACAAATGAACAGGCCGTAAGTTCGCAGTAAGAAATCACAAAGAGATCCTACTTCTCTGAAGTAATATCACTCACTTAGACGGATATCTACTTCTCACAACACTCAATGTTTACAAATTCACTCAGAAGATGTATTTGGCTTGATTCTTCAACTCTGCTTTTGTCAACAAATGACTCAGCTGATGAGTGAGCTGTTCTTGAGACTTAAAGAATTTTGCTTCGAAAATTTCTCAGAGATTGTGTTGCTTATTTCTTCTTCGTCTCTTTCAGCTATTTATACTTAAGGATTGAAAAATGTCCGTTGAAGAGAGACAAGATTCAAATTCCACGAGTACTGGTCCTTAAAATCCGCAAACGGCTCTTTTGCAGTCTGTCCGTACTGTGAACAGTACTATTCTGCAGGCAGCATTAAATGCACCCAGCTGATGCGAAGCAAATCTTCAATCATTTGTCTTTAATAACATTGTACTTCAGCATTTATTACTCCAAGGGGCATTTATTACCGTTGGGAACACTTTATAATCTTCTTCACTTGGCTGACGAAAGTGCAAGTCTGATGGCGAACTCGGCTGATCTCAAACTTGAACAAATCTGATTTGAGTCGGCTGATCTTCATCAGTCTGATAACTTTTCTTCAGCAGATCAGAAGTCTTGGACCTTGAAACTTTGACTCTTCTGATGTCTTCTTTACTTAGTCAAAATTCCCTGATAAGTTTATCAGCTAAGTTACTTCATACTTAGCCAAATATGGAGTTTTGGAATGCATCAAAACCTCCCTTATCAAATTTCCTTTAGTGCCTTCATCTTCATCCTTATCCAATAATTTCCCCCTTTTTGGTGATGACAAAACTTCAGCTAAGTACATGTTGAATACCTAAACTAAAGAATGTAATCCTCAAAAATTTTCTGAGATAGAAAATGGTATGTTGGAATGAACTTGACTTTTTATTGATATGATAAGATTGTTACGAATACAAGTACAAGTTCTTCAGATGAGATGTCTGAAAGATAGATAAAAGCAAACGGATTACAAGATTTTATAAATTCTAACTATCAGCTTCTTCATCTGATCCTTCAAGCACTTCTTCATACTCATAAGAAGACTCATCGTCGTCTTCTTCTCCTTCTTCATCAGCTTCATCATCCAGGTCCATGTTTGCTTTGGCAGCTTCCATTTTCTCTTTAAGTTGTTGCTCCCTTAGAGCTTCCATTGCCTTCCTGGCTGATTCTGTATTCTTGTACTTGGTAGTTTCTGTGAACTTCTCAAGGTCAATCTTATCAGCTTCCTTTGTTTTGGTTTCCTTGGCTGTTTCTTCCTGTTTATCTTCCCCCTTTTTGTCATCATCAGGACTGATGACTGTAGAAGGTGCAACAGCAGGATTGAGAGCAACTCTTGGAACCTTCAATTCAGCGCACAAAGCCTTCAAATTTTGATTTGTAACATCATGGCTTGCTGTAAGATTAAGAATATCAGTGCTGATGGCGTCAGTTTGATCATTGAAGTAGTCAATGTTCAGGTTTGTGGTTGCAATCTCATTTTGTAATTCTTGTGTAGCATGTGATACTTCTTGCAAGAACCCTAAGTTGACTGACTTCTCTTCTTCACTAACTTTTATGAAGGTTGCAGTTAGATCAGCAATCTTGTGCTCAGCTGCTTTTAATGCAGTATGAAGGTGGTTCACATCACCCTTCACATCTTCAACATTCTTGTTCAGATCTCTTAAGCTGTGCACTAACTGCAATGAATTGTCTTGAGGAATAGGAATACTGTCAATTTCTTTCTTGATGATCTCTGCTGTTGATCCTTGAACAGTTTCCAGCTGAAGTCTGTTTGACTCTCCCAATTCTGTTTTAAGTTCATTCTTCAGCTCCTCTTTGACCTTTATTAGCTGTTGATTATGCTTCTCTTCCAGTTCCTTTAGTGAATTTTCCATAAGCATCTGGAGTGCTTCCATCAGTGATGAATGTTGATCAGCTGATGAAGCAGAAGCAGCAGCATCAGCTTCCTTTTCTTCAGTCGCCTGTTGAACAGGGACTTCTTCCATATCTGTCATCTGATGGTCTTCAGAGTCTTTAGCGTTCCAATCTATTGCTAGAGGCTCTTCAGCTTTCTTTTCTTCATGCTTCTTTTGTTCATCAGTGACATCTTCATACACCAGATTTGTGATGGTGCCATCATCATTGAAGCAGGTTGTCTGACGAATTTGCCTCACAATGATCCAAGGGTTGACAAACGCGTTGTTACCCTCTGGCACTTCACTAAAATCTTTCATTTCCCTGCCAAAAATTACATGTTGAATACTTGGCAGTTGAGGGAGTTCGCTTGAATGCCCTTGCTGATATCTGGACTTTTCTGCCCATTTGTTCAGTGCAGTGATAACAGCAATCTTCACGGCCCTTTCTTCAACATTATCAGTCTTCTTCCTTTTGTCAGGCAAGGTGCTCTGTATCAGCTTGGCTTCCTCAAGGGCAAATTCCCTGGCATAGTGATGCATAGCATCCCTAACATAATGAGGATCCAAGGCTTTTTGGATAGAATCTGTCTTTAGCCACTTTAGTACCCATTCCTCTTCAGCAGCTAAATCCTTCAGATTCTGAAGTTCAATGATGGACCTGTTCAGCCTATTCTCCATCTGATATATCTAGGCTTCTCTTGTGTGAACATGGTCTTCAGCATTAACTTCTGGTTGTAGTAGGCTAAGGATTTTTCAAACTTCTGGAAAAGCTCTTTATTGTCATATATAATCTTGAAAGCTTTCTTAACTTCAAACTTTTCCTTTGGTTTTACTTCCCCAGCAGGCATTTTCACTTTTGGGGGTCCTTTTTCTCCTTTAGCCTCATTAATCTTGATGCCACCTCCATGGACAGGTCCATAGGCATCCACTTTGCTCGTTTCCAAAACCATGGCCATTTCAGCATCCTCAACAGCTTTCCTCTCTGCTTCAGACATCTTTCTCCTGGCCTCGTCCTTTGCTGCCTAAGCTTTGCTTACCTCAATAGCCTTCTTCTCCTCAGCTTCATCTCGCTTCCTCTGTTCAGCTTCCTCCCTTGCTTTCTTGTCAGCCTTGGAAATTTTCTTTTTCCTTAGCACTATTTTCCTTTTGCCTTTATCAACAGGAGCTGGTCCAGCAGATGAGATAGGATTTGCAGCAATTGGATGTATGATTTGGACATCTGGATCTTCTTGAGACTTTGAAGTCTCAACTGATTGAGTAACTGATCTTGGCTGTTGCTTATCAGCTTTGTCAGTTTCAGCAGTCTCAGCTGCTTTAGCAGCCTTTTCAGCATTTTCTGGGCCTTCTCTAGCCACATTTTCTAAATCCGTAGATTCTTCTATAAAAGTCATCTGCTTTCTAGCAGACTTTTTGGTTCTTCCTTCACGGTAGGTAGAAGTAGCTGTATCTCTCTGTTGGCTTCTTGTTCTTTGAGTGATACCTTCAGCAGGCCTTTCTGCTGATGGAGTTCTTGATGGTGATGCAGGGGATTCAGTCCTTACATCAGCAGTTGATTTAACCGGATTTCGTTGGGTTAATTGAGTATCAGTGAATTCGTGATATCGGGGGTTTGCGATACTTTTATATTTATTGAATAGGGCTCTGTTACTTTATTCCGGATGGATCGGTTACTAAGAAAAGCAATATTCAAGAACAAGAAGTAAAAACCACAAAACAAAGCTAAGAACACACCTATATGAGGATTAAAGCTCTTGTAATGATATTGAATATTATTGAATTGTGCTGTTGTAAGCAATATTGAATCCTGTATCCTTAGAGTTCAGGAATTTCGTAGTTGTTTTATACAATGATTAACTAGGTATTTATATAATGCTAAACCTAGTGTTACAAGGAAACGTAGTCCTAATAGGACTCGGCCCAAATATCCTTCTTGGGTCCGGAGTACAATCTTCTATCGAAGCGAGCTGCACTTGGCCGGGTCTGCAAGATGATCCCGATCTGTTAGGTTTGGTCGAATCGATCTTATCTGCTTCGTTCGATTCGAATAGTAAGTAGGGTGCGAAATAGCCCCCATCAGTACTCCCTCACTTCTTCGAGCGTATAGATAATAGAAGCTCGTAGAAGTAGATAAATCTTTACGACTGTTTCTTTTCTATGAATGGAGCCTCATTAAAAACCTTACTTAAGAAAAAACCCTGTGGGAAAAAATCTTAAATAAGGAAAAGAGTGCTACATATCATAGATAGTCGTTTTCTCTGTCGAATTACGGATCGCCACGCGTCTATTCAGGAGGCTCTTCGTATCCTTCCGTTTTTGGCGGGAATATGAGTAGCTGCAATAAGTTTGAAACGTCTTTTCTCATTTTGTTATAAATAGGTGACTTTCAAGTTCGCCATTTCTCTTTTATACTTCCTTATAACCTGTACCCATTTTCCTGCCTGGTCGTTTATCTCATAAAATTTTCTCTTTTGTCGATCTTCATCTTTGGGAAACCAGAATATATGGCTTTTGTAAGAAACTCCTCTTCTTCTTCTAGAGAGATCGTCGCTCCTGATCACGATGAGGAGTTGCACCCTAATCCTTTGAGCGAGCAATCTACAGTATCTAACTTCGTTGTTCCCGTAGAAGATACTTTCAAAGTACGAATCCTTTCTGATGCAGACGTGGCTGCCCGAGCCAAAAAGGGCAAAGGTACTGTTCCTCAGATTTCTGAACCGATTGAGGACGTAGCTTGCGCATATACAGCGGAAACATTCCCGGATGTTGTGAATAATTACGCCAAATATTTTCCGGAAGGTTCTGAGATAATTCTTCCTTCTTCTACTGATAGAGTCACATCTCCCCAGGAGGGATGTCGAGCCTTTTATACGGCTCACTTCAATAGTGGATTGCGTCTTCCTTTGTCTCCCCTTTTTCTCGAAGTTTTGAAAACTTTCAGTGTGTGCTTGACACAGCTGGTTCCAAATTCCGTTGCTTTTGTGGTTTGTTTTTCTGTTTTGATGATTGCGAAGGGGTTTAAACCTTCCTTTCGTAATTTTACGCAGCTTGTTCGCTTTAATATTTCTAGTTCTTCAAATCGTGGATATTTCTTTGCTAGTCAGCGGCCTAGTCGAGCAATCTTTGACGCCCCTGTTTCTAGTAATCCTTCGTGGAAATCTCATTTCTTCTTTGTTCGTCCTCCGTCTAATATTTGTTTTCCGGATGGTTCGACCATGCCTTTTTTATGGGATCATGGTTCCAATTGGATTCCTGGAGGTCGCTTACCGACCGGTGAACTTGTTCCTGACGATGTGCAGTTTATCACTGAAATCCCCGAAATGCATGCAAACAAATATCAAAGCGCTCTTCTGATCGGGGAGGTTTTCCTTCGTAAGGCGGGGTTAAGTGTTCATAATTTTCCCGTCAGTTCATCATCTGATCCTCTTGGTTAGTATTTTATTTTATCTTATTGCTGTAACTATATCTTTTATACGGAGAAACTAACTTTTATTTTGTTTCTTTTTCAGCCCATATGGTAGAAAACTCTCGGCATTCTTCGAAGGGAAAAATGGTGCTGTCGAAATCTTCAAAATCCGTAGAGATCACCCCCATCGAGCAGAGAGCTTCACGAAAAAGGAAACTGGAGTTGGGCCATGAGTCCGAGGATAATAGTGGGGAATCTCCAGATTCTTCTCGTGAGTCCCCCATTCGTCAGGGCACGGGATCTGGTTATCCTCCTCTTCACCTTAGAACATCTTTGGGTATTCGAGGATGTCGTAGCTGGTCGATGCCTCATCCTACTAATAATCCAGTTGATAGAAAGAGGAGTTACTATGGACGTTCTGGTGACGACCTTTCTTTACTCGGAGATAAACATCCAAAACCTACTCTGGTCGAAATGATCGAGGATCATTTAGAGGGAAGGAGGGCCGCTGGTTACTCCGAGAAGGATTCTCTTATTCATGATGATAGTGAGAACGCAGTCGATAAGGCAACCCGCGTTCTTTTGTCTGGTGTTTTCACTCGGGATCTCAATAAGCTTCTTCATAAGGATCCTCTGGAGAAATTCCAGCGAGCTTCTCTTTATGCCGAGAAGGTGACATCTTTTTACTTTAATCATATTAACAGATAATCTTAAAGGTCTTCTTTAATTTATTAATCCATCTCTTTTTCTTGCTCTCTTTGTTCTTCAGACCAAACTTGTCTTGCGTCATACGCCTATGAAAATGCACTTTGGAAACAACAGTGCGAGTTTCTGGAAGAGAAGCATAAAGCTTTACTCCATAAATCCTCCGGTTCAGAGGTTGGTCCCTCAACATCTTCTTCCGTTCCCATCGTAGAGACTCGTGCTACCGGGACCGAAGATCAAGAAATGATAGACAGGGTGATGGAGGTTTCTCGTGCTCAAGAGCAGGCCAATCAAATGGCTAGAAAGTTAGAGGAATTGCAGTTACAGAGCATGACTCGAATTAGTGAGCTTGAATCTCAGGTATCCAACCTTGAAACTTCTTTAGAGGAGTATGAAAAGGATGTCCCACTTAGTGGACTTAGGGATCGATACGGTAGGAATCCTGACGAGAGAGTCGTTCGCGAGTTCCTTAATTCTCCTGTTCATACGGCGTTGGTGTATCGGATGGTCGGTCCTCTTCTTGAGAATACTTTTAAGAAGGCGATTCATCAGCTGGTCGCCTTAGAGATGATCGATGACAGTCGAAAGGAGTATTTTAAGGCGGCGCATATTCGGTTGAATCGCTATGGTAAACTTTATTCTTCTTCCGAGGTTCCAGATGTTGAATATCAAGGTTTTCCACTGGCTCATCTTGTCGAAGAATTTGGGAATCCATTGCCGATTCCTCCTTCTGATGTTAATGATGAGCTCGATGACACTTTTATCGATCCAGAGGATGAAGAAGAAGAAGAAAACGACGTATGCATGACTGAGGACGTCGGTAGCGAACAGAAGATTCCGGATAGCGATCAGGCTTCTTGAAATAGTGATTCATTTTTTGAAATAATCTTTGTAATTATTTCCTCATAGATTTAACTGTAACTTTAGCTTATTTTGTACGTTAAACGCTTCGTATTCTGACAGTCGTGTCTTTTCACTTTTGCCGTAATAATTCAGACAAGTCATTTAATTTGCCGTAATCATTATGTGTGTGTCTTTTCGAATTCCAGCGTTTGCTCCAAGGTCAGTTTTCCTGTTTCGCGCCCTTTCTTTAGGTCTGTCGCGTCCTTTCGTGTAGTATAAATACGAAAGGTAAAAATTGGACTTGTTTTTTACTGCTATACTCCTCTCTTAACAGAATACTCTTTCTTTAGCTAGTCGATAAACTTTCTCGATATTAATTTGTATTTTTCTATAGTCCGATCATGAGTAACCTTTTTGGTAATACTTCGAAGCGACCTTCTCGTGAGGGCGCTAGAGATAATAGATCTAAAAAATCTCGAAGAGATGGGCCGTCGATAGAGCCTCCTCGTTCGTCCCCAACAATTAGGTCGGAGATCGATACTCGTTGTATTGTCTCTGAACCTCTTTCCGTGGTAGACTCGTCGTTTTCAGAACCAATCCTTTCTACTTCCACTCAGGAAGGAAACATGCCTTCCCCTGGTCGATTACCTTTTGGGGATATGTCCAACGAAGAACCGGCTTATAATATAGCTGTTAGTTCCAACACTTCTTCTTTTGAGCACGTTTTCCACAGAGGGGATTTTGCTATTTCCCTTCCTTTGTCAGCTTCTACTGCTCCCACTGTAAGCGGAGGGCAAGCTGGTGATAGCTTTTTTGTCAATCCTTCTACGACACAATCTATTGTGCAGGATTGTCCTGAATTTTTGTTTCATGATACCACTGTAATGACTACATCCTTTGAATCAGGAGGACCTTCCGGAGGTGGGACCGGTTCCAGGTCTGGTCGTCGAACGGTTATTTCTGCCTCGGGCAAGGAGACCTCTGTTAGTCCCGATGGGAGAGAATCTCCTCGTCTATTAGATGATCGATGTATCTTCGAGCAAGTTAAAGATATTATGTTGTCAGAGACACCTCGTTCTGATGGTGTCCCTTCCAATAGTGAATTGCCTGGCTCAGTTGAGCCTGATGCTTTATCTTGGGATCTGGGTATGAGCACAATTTTGCCCGGCGAGTTGAGGAAGCTCGAAGGTACCTCCAACGTTCGCCTTGTTCAATCTCTGGTGAAGATATGTGAGCAGGTAAACATATTCTGAATATTTTTCCTGTTTTTGTTTTGAATGCCTTGTTGTGTGTCGGTTTCTCTTACTTTTTCTGCTTTTTTAGGGCAAGTATTTTGCACTCCAGCTGGGTGTGCAAAATGACGAACTGTGGACGAGTAAGCGTGCTTATCAACGTCAGTTAGAGTCGGAAAAAGCTAAAGCTGCAGGGCTGACGCTGGAGCTTCAGATTGCCAGAGATGATCTCCAAAAATTGGAGGCTGATAAAGTTGTTCTTGAAAAAGAGAAAAATGATTTAATACAGGCTGCTGCCCTTGCAGAGGAGTCACAACGGCGGTCCTATGAGGAAGGGTATGACGCTGGTTATCTGAAGCGTCAAGAGGAGCTGATGGCGTTTGCTGGTAATTTGACTCCTCGGAGGACTGTTTCTAGTAGTCGGCCTACTGACCGTCCTTCCCAGTGATCTTTGTTCATCCTGGCAGGCCTTGGACTGTCTCTTTTTTTTTTTTTTTTTTTTTTTTTTTTATCGCCCAACTTTTGTGCACTTGTTTGGGCTGAAATTTTTTTGTAATGGGAGAAGTACTAAATTGGAAATATTAACCTTCAGGCAGATTCTTGCCTATATCTGTTTTCTTCTCTTTGTTATGCACAATTTGCCTTTATGCATAAATATAATCATCGTAAAATAATCAGTATTGTTTAGCATACTTATCTGAAATTGATCATTGCCAAGAATGCAGAATAAGGTAGCTTTGATCTCGATGTTTGTTTTGCAAATCCAATCTTTGTCGATCAACCCAGTATAGTCCCTTGGGTTATATTCAAAATCATGTTTGCGCATAATCATGCAGATAGTAGGCTTATTCGGATCGATCTGATTTAGGGAACGTTCAACATTTCGGTCGATGTTCGATCCATGCCGTTGTAAAATTGTCCTTTTGTGACACAAACTTTTATATAAGGAGGCTTTTTATACCTTTTGTTGAACTCTTCTTTTCTCATTTTTTAAGACTAAGAGAAAATAACCCTTTCAGTATCCTCCGAATCTTTATGTTTTTCATTATCAACTTGGAACTACTTGTTCTTCAAGCGATGTTTCGTTTATAGCATATCTTTGATATGGGAGGAATTGGAAAGTGTAGAAGTCTTAGTCAGATCTGACCTATTCAGACCTCCTTAAGCAATTCTTTGGTATGTTAGGCAGTTACGTCATTGCTGTTTTGAATAAGGAGGACTATTCTCCTGATTTCTATATCAGATATCTTGGATTCGAGAGGAGTTCCTGTATGGCTTAGTCAATGGTCATCCATACGATGTATGAGGCAGTGACGTGCCTCGTATGGTGAAAAGTTTGGTCTTTTATCTCTTATCGAGCAACTGTCCTTTTTGCTGCGATTTTAAAGCTTGTATGACTTTGTTTATGGATTCTAGGTCTCTAAACCATCGATCATGAAGTATGATTGTGCTGGAATGTCTAATCCAAAACCCCTTTTTTTTTTTTTTTTTTAGATATGATCATATCGATCTATTACCTCTTTTGTTATCGACTAGTTGGGGCGATTAGATTGTGCCGTTCCAACTTACTTGCATTTATTGCGGGGAGTCAAGGGGTCGCATCTGTGTCCGTTGATCAAATGCTTTTTCAGCCGTTGGATTGTTTGAGTCTATCCCTATAAATAGTGTGGTGGTTTGCATTCTTCCTTTGCAATTTCCCAAAGAGAATGGAGATCTCAACTTCTTTGGATTTCATTCTGCCCTCAGATCCCATAATATTCAAAAAGTCACATTATCATGATTCACTCTGTAATAACTTGGTGTTCATCTACCTTGTACTGACGGGTCCCATGTCAGCCCTTCCTTGTACTAACGGGTCCCATGAGGCCTCCGCTTTAGTCTTCATCAATTAGAGGTCCGTGGTTTCCGTTTGCACATGGGGGGTTCATACTTGCCAGTCACCCTCGCTCTTGGATGTGACTTCCGGAGTGATAGACCGCCGGGGTGGCTGGTAAACTTACCGTTTCACGACGGTCCCGAAGAGATGCTGCTCTAGAGTAAAATGTTTTATAGATAAAGTAAAAGCAGTATCTTCTTACGGATGAGTGAGCATTGCTAGTTATCTGGCTGGTAATGTTCATTTCATCTGGAAGAACATTTGATCTTCAGAGCCTGGCCACCGAACTAAAGAAGTCGACCATCGTGAGCAGCATGCTTCTTAGGTCGCATACTATAACCAATGAGGTACTAGGGAGGAGATTGGTGTTTCCGTGGACATTGTCGTGAAGATAGTCGATCCCATAGGATCAATTTAAGTAGATCATTGTAACGATCTTTAGGTAGCAAGCAGATCTTTGTATCGTAGTATATTTGTATGTAATTGATTTGATGAATAAAATATTACTTTATTTCTTGCATCTTCTTTGTCGTTTGTAATTTTATTTTCGAGGAGTATTTTCCGAGCAGATGAATTCACACTTGATTTATCTTTCAAAACTTTAGGATTATCAGCAGATCTTTTTTAGATCGTTAGGAATATATCGAGGAGATTTTATTGAGCGGATCAATGTTTGCTTTAATCGTTTTATTCAGACTTAGGTTTTAATACCATAAAGTCTTTTTCTCGTTGTAAGTATGGGCGAGGAGTGTTTATCGAGCGGATCGATGTTTACTCGACTCGCTTATAATTTTAGACTTAGGTTTTTAGTACCAAAAAGTCTTTTTTTCTCGTTGTAAATAGTTCGAGGAGTGTTTATCGAGCGGATCGATGTTTACTCGACTCTTTTTTATTAGACTTAGGTTTTTAACCCAAAAAGTCTTTTTGATTGTTGAAGATATATCGAGGAGTTTTTATCGAGCGGATCGATGTTTACTCGACTCCTTTTGATTAGACTTAGGTTTTTAACCCAAAAAGTCTTTTTGATCGTTGAAGATATATCGAGGAGTTTTTATCGAGCGGATCGATGTTTACTCAACTTGTTTTGATTAGACTTAGGTTTTTAACCCAAAAAGTCTTTTTGATCGTTGAAGATATATCGAGGAGTTTTTATCGAGCGGATCGATGTTTACTCGACTCTTTTTTATTAGACTTAGGTTTTTAACCCAAAAAGTCTTTTTGATCGTTGAAGATATATCGAGGAGTTTTTATCGAGCGGATCGATGTTTACTCAACTTGTTTTGATTAGACTTAGGTTTTTAACCTAAAAAGTCTTTTTGATCGTTGAAGATATATCGAGGAGTTTTTATCGAGCGGATCGATGTTTACTCGACTCTTTTTGATTAGACTTAGGTTCTTAACCCAAAAGCCTTTTAATCGTTTAAATATGGGCGAGGAGTTTGTATTGAGCGGATCAATGTATACTCGACTCGTTTTTGAATATATCGAGGAGTTTTTATCGAGCGGATCGATGTTTACTCAACTCATCTGTAATTTAGACTTAGGTACATCACCAAAAAGTCCTTTTTGTCGTTGATATAAATCGAGGAGTGTTTATTGAGCGGATCAATGTATACTCGACTCGTTTCGTTCTAATTTTTATCAATATGATAGTGTAATTCCAAGGAGCGTTAACCGAAATAATCGATGTATAGAAAATGCTAAAAATCTTTACTAATTGAACTGTAGGCTAAGGCCTTTGTTACAAGGATTAAAACTTGATAAAGTAAAATAAAACAATGCAGTATAATCTGCTAAAATTTATTTACCATAGTATTTCCTAAGGTTGACCGCATTCCAGGTTCTTGGTAAGGCTGTTCCATCCAAGTGTGCAATTTTGTACGAACCTTTCTTTCCTACGCCAATGACGACGTAAGGTCCATCCCAATTTTGTTGTAACTTTCCCACATGCTTGGATACTTCTACCTTTTTCAAGACCAAGTCTCCTTCTTTGAAAGTTCGGATGCGAACTTTTTGATTGTATGCTTTCTCCATATTTGCTTTAGTGACTTGTAGGCGTACAGCAGCTTTATCTCTTAAAGCTTCTGTTAAATCAATGTCATTTTCTCTCGCTTTTTCATTTTCTTGATCGTCGAACATCTCTATTCTTGGCGTTGGGATTAGGGTTTCAACAGGAATAACAGCCTCCGACCCATACACCAAGCTGAATGGTGTTTCCCCGGTTGAGCTTCTTACTGTAGTTCGATTAGCCCATAGTACTCCTGGAAGTTCATCGAGCCATCTTCCTTTGGCCGAACCTAATCTTTTTTCCAAAGATTTTATTATTTCTCGGTTTGCTACTTCGGTTTGTCCGTTCGCTCTTGGATGTCCGACCGAAGTGAAATTTTGTTGAATTCCCAGTTTCGAACACCATTCTATTACTTGTTTTCCCGCAAATTGGGTTCCATTATCTGAAATTAGGATCCTTGGGATGCCAAAACGGCAAACTATGAACTTCCATAGGAAGTTGATCACTTGAAATTGAGTTATTCGTGCGAGTGCAATGCATTCTATCCATTTGCTGAAATATTCTACAGCGACCAGGACGTAAGCTTTTTTGGATCTGGCCGCTGGAAAAGGCCCCACAATGTCCATTCCCCATTGGTCGAAGGGCCAACATACTGGAATTGGATGCATGTTTTCTGCTGGTTGATGACATATGTTAGCATGGATCTGGCAGTGATGACATTCTTGGACATATAGAGTGGCATCTTTATTGATGGTAGGCCAATAGTAACCAGTCCTGAGACATTTTAAGGCCAATGCCCTTGATCCGCTGTGATTTCCTGCGTCTCCTTCATGTATTTCTCGCAGTATATCGGCGGTTTGTGACTCAGGGATGCATTTCAGGAGAATTCCTGATACCGACCTTCGGTAGAGTTTTCCTTCTACAAGCGTATATTTTGGGGCTCGATATTTTACTTTTCGAGCTGCATTCTGATCAGATGGTAGTTTTCCTTCACGAAGATAGTCTATCATTGGGGTCATCCAATTTTCTTCGACTTCATCTATTTCCATTATATCGACTGCCGGTGTTTCATCGATATCGACTGCCGGTGTAGAAGATATCAACCAATTGATCACCCGTTCGGTTTTTCCGTCGTGGGCTCCTGTGAATTTAGACAGTTGATCGGCCCATCTGTTTTCCGAACGTGGGATGTTCTGTATGTCGAAATTTTCAAACTTCTCGGCTAATGTTTTTACTTTGGCGAGGTATTTTACCATATTGAATTCCTTAGCTTCGTATAGGCCTCTTATTTGTCTTTGTACTAACTCTGAGTCGGTTAACACTTTAAGCCTTTTAATGTTAGCTTTGATCGCCATTTCCATTCCTGCGATTAACGCTTCATATTCAGCTTCGTTGTTTGTTACAACGAAGTCCAATGTTATCGCGTAATTCAAATCTTCCTTATTTGGTCCGGTGAAGTTGATTCCGGCGCCTCCTCCTTCTCGGCATGAAGCACCATCGACATGCATCAACCAAGTTTGATCTTCTATAATCAAGACATCGTCGTTGAGGCTGCTCGATGATTCAGTAGTCTGTGTTGGTGTTTCTAATATAAAATCGGCTAACACTTGGGCCTTGATGGCAATCCTTGGTTTGTAGTCTACATTGAACTGGCTGAGTTCGATGGCCCATTTGATCAATCTTCCGGAGGCTTCTGGTTTTGCTAGAACTTGCCTTAGCGGCTGATTTGTCAAAACGATGATTTTGTAAGTTAAGAAGTAGGGTCGGAGTTTTCGTGCGGCCACTACTAAGGCCAGCGTGAATTTTTCTATTTCCAAGTAATTCTTCTCCGCCCCTTGTAATAATTTGCTAAGATAATAGACGGGCTTATGCTCGGAGCCCTCTATCTTAATTAGCACTGAACTAATGGCCGTATCAGAGATGGAGATGTAGATGTACAACGGTTCTCCTTCCGTCGGTTTAGCTAACATCGGGGGCGTTGTCAAATATTCTTTGAGTTCTTCGAAGGCTCGTTCACATTCTTCGGTCCAAGCGAATTTTTTCGCTTTTCGAAGTGTTTGGAAAAAGGGCAAGCTTCTGTCCGCAGATTTTGATATGAATCTATTCAATGCTACGATTTTCCCAACTAAGCTTTGTACTTGAGAGATGGTCTTGGGAGGTTTCATTTCAGTTATGGCTCGAATTTTTTCTGGGTTGGCCTCTATACCTCGCTGATGTACCAAGTATCCTAAAAATTTTCCTGACTTAACACCGAAGGTGCATTTTGCAGGGTTCAACTTCATACGGTATTTTCTTAAGATTTGGAAACATCGATCTAGATGTTTTATGTGATCTGCTTCATTCATACTTTTGACTAACATGTCGTCTACATAGACTTCCATTATTTCTCCGATTAATTCCCTGAACATTAAGTTTACTAACCTTTGGTAAGTAGCGCCGGCATTCCTCAATCCGAATGGCATTACAATAAAACAGTATACTCCCTGTTCGGTTATGAACGCGGTCTTCTCTTGATCCCGCTCGTCCATGTATATTTGGTAAAATCCTTGGAAGGCATCCATCATGCTGAATATCGCGAAGCCAGCAGTCGAGTCGACCAATAAGTCAATCCTTGGGAGAGGGTATGGGTCGCGTGGACATAACTTGTTAAGGTCGGTGAAATCATTACACATTCTCCATTTGTTGTCCTTTTTATCCCCTTTTGCTACTAGTACAACATTACATAGCCATTCCGAGAAATGTATTTCTCGGATTTGTTTTGCTTCGAGCAATCTCTCTACTTCGGCTTTGATAATTCTATCTTTTACCGGTCCATGATTTCTTTTCTTCTGTCTGGCGGGTTTCGCCGAAGGGTCGATTTTTAGGGTATGCTTGATTATCCGAGGATCAATTCCTTCAATCTCATTCGCGCTCCAGGCGAAGACGTCAACATTATTTCTTAGGAATTCGATTAACATTATTTCTCCTTCTCTGCTCAATTCTGTACCTATTCTTGTCGTTTTGGACGAGTCGCCTTTTACTAGAATTATATCTTTATGTTCTGGGGGTTTCAAGGATAAGTCTAGCGGTTCTTTCCCCTTTTTATCTAACCGATCAGTAATAGGAATTTCAACCTCATTTCTAATGAGATCGTCTTCGATCTTTCTCTTGCTCGGAGTAATTGACTTAGGGTGTTCTTTCAAAGTTAACGATGTGCTGTAGCAATTCCACGCCATATAGTGGTCGTTCGTTATTTCTCCGATTCCCATATCGGTCGGAAACTTTATCTTCTGATGATAGGTAGAGACTACAGCTCGGAAAAGGTTAAGGGCTGGTCGCCCTAGTATAGCGTTATAAGCGAAGGGTGTTTCCACTACTAGGAATTTTATCAACTTCACTGTCCTAAGTGGTTTCTTCCCAAGTGACACACTTAAAGATATTGTTCCGCTGGGGATAATCTCGGACCCTCCAAAGCCTACTAACGGCGTAGCTACTTTTTGTTGGTTTATTTGTCCCAAGTTCATTTGGGCTAAAACCTCCCGGGAGATGATATTTGCCGAGCTTCCATTATCAATTAGGATTCTTCTTACATTATAATTCGCTATCTCTAATGATACTACCATAGGAAAATCGGGGTTATCTTCTTTTGTGTCCCAAATGATGTTTTTAGGTACTTCGCCTTCGTTGAAGCTGATCGGCTGGTGATTTGTCGGCCTGTTTTCCAGAGTCCATATTTCTTTTGGATATTTAGAATTTCGAATTATGGATCGGGCTGTCCTTCGTCGTGCATTACGACTATCTCCACCCGCGGGTCCCCCGGATATTGTATGGATAGTCCCATTGATCTGGTCCTGATTTAACTCCTGAGTAGGTCGACGTTCGGGCGACCTTCGATGAGAACTTCTCCTTCGATTACCGTTCCGAGGGCTTCTACTTCTTTCCCTTTTGCGATTATCTTGGTCTATGTATTCGTCTAGTTTTCCTTGCTCGATCAGTTTTTCGACTTCTCTCTTAAGGTGAAAACAATTTTCCGTTAGATGCCCATGTGCCCTGTGGTACTTACAGTATTGATCATAGTTTCTAGACCCCGGTCTGGGCTGAGCGATTTTCCTTGCCTCGGGAATCCAGTTATTTCTTTCTAGGACTTCCAGTATTTCTTCCATTGGAGCATTTAATCTTGGGTGTTCTACTTGATTCACCCTGCTTCTGATTGGTTGCTCAGGGTTTCTTGGTCTTTGGTAGTAATTAGGTTGTCTTTCTCGATCGGCTTTGCTGTATTCCAGTCGTTGGAAAACGTTACCTCTCCTGGAAGATCGCTCATAGTCTAAGGGTCTTTGAATAGGAATCTTATCATGCCGCTTGGAGCCTGAAGCTGTGAATTTATTTTTGTTTTTATCCTTAAAGGAATTCATCTCTTCTTGGGTCATATATTTAGACGCCAAGCTCATGATGTCGGCGAACGTTGTTGGTTGTTTTCGACTGAGGGCATTTCCGAACTGCCTGTTTTTAGTGAGATCGAAGAGGATAGAAATTATGTAATCAATATTTGGAGAATCGATTTTGAGTAATTCTACGTTGAATCTGGCCAACCAATTTCTTAGGGATTCTCCTTCTTGTTGATGTATGGTTCCTAGGTAGCTCATCGGGAGTTTTTGTCTCTTCTGACTGGCAAACTGCTGGGTCAATTTATTGCATAATTCCCGGAAACTGAATATGGAGTTGGCAGGTTGTTTTGCGAACCAATCCAACGCTAGGCCCTCGAATGTGGTCACCATTAACTTGGCGGTGAATTCGGCAGAGTGGGCGTATAAATTCATTATGTTAGTGAAGCTAAAAATATAATCATCCGGGTCGGTGGTTCCGTCATATCGGGGTAGTCTACCTGGGACCTGTCCAATAGATTGCGCTTCTTTTATTTCTCTACAGAAGGGAGAACACGCTGCAAGGCTCTCCTGGAGTTCCGCGGTTCGGGTCCACGGGTTTTGAACAGATCGTAGGCGCTGTTCCAGTCGTTCCTGTACTATTCTCTCGATTTCTCTTTCCGAGAATCGAGTTGTTCGTGGTCGATCTGGGATAGCATCATCTATGTCATCCTCGATAGGGATTATTGTTCGTTCCTTCGATCCGCTTCGATCCGCCTGTGGCCTTCTTCGACCTGGTTTTCCTCTGGGACGGTTATCGGAGGGTTTAGAATTGCGCTGCTGTGGGCTGCGCAATGAGCGTCGCTCACTTGCTGGGCTGTCTGCTTGTTGAGAGGTTTGTTCGTTTGGCCTTGGCACTCCTGGTGCAGGAGTTGTCTTGGGAGCTGTAACGTTTCGAGGAATTTGGTCTAAAACTAGCAATTCTTCTGGGGAGAGTGATTTAAAGAGCATTGCTATTTGTCTCAGCTTTTCCTGAGCGCCTGGGAGAGGAACGGGTATTTCAGGGACTTCCGGTTCTTCCTGTATTGCACCGTTAAGACCTCCTTGGTATTCCTGCTGACGGGAACGGGTATCTGGGAGATTTTCATTGGTGTTGGGAATGTCGTTATTGTTGTTGTCTTGTGGATCTTCAGATGTGTTGTGGCCGGTGGTTGTATTACTCCTCGCTCCAACGCGAGCGCTTTTCCTTGGGCGAGCCATGTGTCGATCGAATAATTAACGTAGCCCCTCGGTGGGCGCCAACTGATTTAACCGGATTTCGTTGGGTTAATTGAGTATCAGTGAATTCGTGATATCGGGGGTTTGCGATACTTTTATATTTATTGAATAGGGCTCTGTTACTTTATTCCGGATGGATCGGTTACTAAGAAAAGCAATATTCAAGAACAAGAAGTAAAAACCACAAAACAAAGCTAAGAACACACCTATATGAGGATTAAAGCTCTTGTAATGATATTGAATATTATTGAATTGTGCTGTTGTAAGCAATATTGAATCCTGTATCCTTAGAGTTCAGGAATTTCGTAGTTGTTTTATACAATGATTAACTAGGTATTTATATAATGCTAAACCTAGTGTTACAAGGAAACGTAGTCCTAATAGGACTCGGCCCAAATATCCTTCTTGGGTCCGGAGTACAATCTTCTATCGAAGCGAGCTGCACTTGGCCGGGTCTGCAAGATGATCCCGATCTGTTAGGTTTGGTCGAATCGATCTTATCTGCTTCGTTCGATTCGAATAGTAAGTAGGGTGCGAAATAGCCCCCATCAGCAGTAATAGTTTCTATGATCTTAGTGGCTTCAGAAGCAGAAGTCACTTTCTCCATCTGCTTGGTTTCCTTCTTTTTAGGCTCATCAACAGCCTTCTTCTTTTTAGTCTCAACAGCTAAGCTGGCTGTTTTGACTAATCTCCTTTGCCTTTTGGCAGGAGCCTCCTTTGCTCCCTCATCATCAGCTTCCTCAGGCTCATCAGCCTTTCTCTTTTGAACTGGCAGGTATTTGTTCAATGCTTTGGACTTGTGAATTTCCTTGCCATTCTTCATAGTGCATCCCAGATGGGATAGCAGGTAGCAGAGAGTAATTCTGTGGTTTGTGTGAGGTTCTTTTCCTTTCTTTACCTCAAAGAATTCAGCAAAAATGTACCAGACAATCATGGACCAATTGACCTCCAATCCATAATAGATAGCAGCCATGATGCTGAACCTCTTCATAGTAACAGCATCGAGGGAAAAGGTGCAATTTTCTATCAGCTTTGCCACCATATCAGCCATCCGCTGATACTCGTCCTTCAGCTGTCTCTTCTTGATATTTCCAGACAGTATCTCCCCTTCCTTGGCGCAGATCGCCCAAAATTCTTGATGTTTGGCTTCAGTCATCACAGTGACATCATGACGTCCACTGTTACGGAGTCCAAACTGCTCCTGAAGAACAGCGGGAGTGATGACAACAGATTTGTCACCAACTGTAGCAGTAATCTCCAACTTATCGAAATCAACTTTAGCCGTCTTGTAGTATTCCATAACCTGGTCAGTCCAGATTATTCCTTCATTATATTCCATGAAGTTTACCAGATTTGCAGATTTGAACTTCTCCAGAAGTTCCTTCATCAGATTTGTGCCAGATTGGTAGTAAGAATCATACACAAGGTACATACCTTCAGCAGCCATTGCAGATCTGTAGAGATTAGAGAGAAAAACGAAGAGATTTTTGTAGAAAAATTGCTCAAATTTCTCACAAGTACTTTTGAAAATCTAGTGTGCGTAAAGAACTACACGACTGATCAGATTGGGATTTATAGAGTTGGGGTATGTTGGTTTCTGTGATATCCGCCAACCGTTAGATCCGTTTTCCTGTCAGTGCTGATCGTGCGGCGTCAGTTACGACTTTTCAAATTCAAAAGATATTTAATGAGGAGCGGGAATATGTACCGCCTGTCAGTTACTTATAAAAGCGTATTTTTAAATGAAACATTTTAAATAGTTCCGCTTTTATTTCAGTAATCAGATGAGTAAAATAAATACTTATCTGATGGACTACTGTCCTGATGACATAGTTGTTATCAGAGAATGCCAATAGCTGATAACCTTCCTCAGCTGTTTGTCAATCCAGCCAGATAATATAACTTTATTCTTCGATAGTTGAGTCTTCTGATGAAAACATAACTTCAACTAACTGACATTAACAAATTTCATCTTTAATTCAGAAGTACCGCTAGTCTTACACGTTCCTCCTGAGTTCAAGAGTTCATAAGTTAACTAGTCTGTTGAAAGTTAATCCTCGAAGATAACAGAGATGATTAAGCTGTTGAACTTAAGTCTTCTGATAAGTTTCCCCTCAGCTTATGCATCCAAATTAAGTAATCCTAGTTCAGCTCTTAAGGTTGAAAACATTACTTCACTTAAAGGTTTGGTGAAAATATCAGCAATCTGATTGTCAGTATGAACATACTCAATCATTACATTGCCTTTTTCCACATGATCTCTAATGAAGTAATGCTTGATCTCAATATGCTTAGTTCTTGAATGACTTGTAGTGTTCTGAGTAAGAGAGATTGCACTTGTATTGTCACAGTAGATTGGAATTCCACTGATTTTGATATTGTAATCTTCTAGTTGATGCTTCAACCATAGTATCTGTGTACAGCATGCTCCAGCAGCTATATACTCAGCTTCAGCAGTAGATATGGATACTGAAGTCTGTTTCTTACTCATCCATGAGATCAGACGACTGCCTAAGAACTGACAGGCACCAGTTGTGCTTTTTCTGTCAATCTTGCAGCCAGCAAGGTCTGAATCTGAATAACCAATAAGCTCAAATCCAGATTCTCTAGGATACCACAATCCCAATTCTTGAGTGCCTTTAACATATTTCAATATCCTCTTGGCAGCTAAGAGATGAGATTCCTTGGGATTTGATTAAAATCTTGCACAAACCCCTACTGAGTACATTATGTCAGGTCTGCTTGCTGTTAGATATAATAGTGACCCTATAATGCCTCTGTATTTGGTTATGTCTACTGATTTTCCATCTTCATCTTTATCCAAACGAAGACTTGTAGACATTGGAATATTAGCAGTAGAGCTAGTTTCCATACCAAACTTTTTAAACAGATCTCTTGTGTATTTAGCTTGATTTATAAAGATTCCATCAGGCAGCTGTTTAACTTGTAAACCAAGAAAATAATTAAGTTCTCCCATCATGCTCATTTCAAACTTATTCTGCATCAGCTTAGAGAACTTGTCACACATCTGTTGGTTAGTTGAACCAAAAATAATATCGTCCACATATATTAGCACAATCAATATATGATTCTCCCATTCAATAGTGAACAAAGTTTTATCTACCTTACCTTTATGAAATCCTTTAATTAAAAGAAAATCAGATAGGGTATCATACCATGCTCTTAGAGCCTGTTTCAGTCCATAGAGGGCTTTCTTCAGACGATATACCTTATCCTCTTCTTGATAGACTTCAAATCCAGGAGGTTGTTCAACATATACTTCTTCTTGCAATTCTCCATTGAGAAAAGCAGACTTCACATCCATCTGATAGACAGTGAAGTTCTTATAAGCAGCATAGGCTAGAAACAGTCTGATTGCTTCAAGTCTTGCTACTGGTGCAAAAGTTTCATCAAAGTCAATGCCTTCTTCTTGACAATAACCCTTGGCCACTAATCTTGCTTTATTTCTGGTAACAATGCCATCTTCATTCATCTTATTTCTGAAAACCCACTTAGTGCCAATGACTCTTTGATGACTTGGTCTAGGAACTAAGTACCAGACTTCATTCCTTTCAAATTGATTTAACTCTTCCTGCATAGCTTCTATCCAGAAGGAATCATTGAGAGCTTCTTCAATTTGCTTAGGCTCTATTTGAGATAGAAAAGTGACAAACATGGCATCTTGTGCAGCAGCTCTTCTTGTTTTCACTCTATCTAAAGGATCACCAATCACTAACTCAGGTGGGTGATTTCTGAGCCATCTTAGATCAGGTTGCAGGTCTGGATGTTGTCCTCTGTTATGATCTTGCAACACTACTGTTGGAGTTGCAGTAGTAGTCTGTTGAACATTTGCAGTCTGTTGAACAGTCTCTGGTCTGTCAGCTGGTTGTAACTCGTCTGTTAGACAATCAGTGATCTGATTTTGAACAGCACTTGAGTTGACAGCTGGGTTAAGATCAGGTAGTATGATGGGAACATATTCTTCATTCCTTCCAACACTTAACTTCTGTAAATCAGTAGATAGATCTTGATTAGTGCTTTGATTCTTTTCAGAAGATTGGTTTGGTTCAACAAATACTACATGAATGGATTCTTCTACTAGTAATGTTCTTTTGTTAAAAACTCTATAAGCCTTACTAACAGTAGAGTATCCTACAAAAACAGCTTCATCAGCCTTTTCTGCAAATGCAGTAAGGTGATTTTTCCCATTATTCAAAACAAAACATTTACAACCAAAAATTTTAAAATAATGAATGTTTGGTTTTCTGTTGTTCCAAACTTCATATGGAGTCTTGTTCTGATTTTTGTTGATCATGCATCTGTTTTGAGTAAAGCAGGCTGTAATTGTTGCTTCTGCCCAAAACCTTTGTGGCAGCTTAGCTTCAGCTATCATAGTCCTGACAGCTACTTTTAGTGTTCTGTTTCTCCTTTCAGCAACCCCATTCTGTTGAGGGGTTCTAGCAGCTGAATACTCATGATGTATTCCTTCTATGTTACAATACTCTTCAACAGTAGAGTTTGTGAACTCTGTCCCTCTATCTGATCTGATCTTCAATATCTTTATGTTTTTCTCATTCTGGATCAGTTCCATCAGATTGGTAAGATGTTCCTTGGTTTCACTTTTCTTCTTTATGAAAATCACCCAAGTATATCTTGAATAATCATCCACAACAGCTAGGCAGTATTTCTTTCCACCATTGCTGACTGGATCAATGGGTCCAAATAAGTCCATATGTAGCAGCTCCAATATTCTTTCAGAAGATTGATGCTTCTTGCTTTTGAATGATGACTTGATTTGTTTACCCTTCTGACAAGCGTCACAGAGCTTATCTTTGCTCATCACTGTTTTAGGAATCCCTTCTACCAAATCATTCTTGATTAATATGTTGATGGTCTTGAAGTTTAAATGATTCATCCTTTTGTGCCATAGCCAACTAACTTCACTTGGTGTTGAGGCCACCAAACAAACATTTGAATTCTTATCAGCAGAATTCCAGTCGACTATGTAGACATTCCCTTGTCTCCTTCCAGATAAAATTACCTTCTTTGTACCAATCTGTTCAACATAGCACTTATCTGTTGAGAAGATGACTGAATATCCTTTGTCACAAAATTGACTTATGCTTAGCAGATTATATTTTAGGCCTTTAACATATGAGACGTCAGCTATCTCAATGTTTCCTTTGATTATCCTTCCTTTAGCTACAATCTTGCCTTTTGCTGTCTCCAAATGTAACACTTGGACCATCCACAGCAACTGCATCAGTCAGCTCATGTATGCTTCCACACATGTGTCTTGAACATCCACTGTCCAAGTACCAAATCTTCTCTACTTTACTCCTACTCCTAATCCTAACCTACAAAACAAAAATAAAATTGTTTTAGGTACCCTTATTGAGAGGGTCCTGAAGGATTAGTTCCACCTTTGACAACCCAAGATGTTGATGTCTTAGGTTTCTTAGGCTTTTGAGTTTTGACAGGAGCATGAACAGCTTTATTTTCATCATAATTATCAGATAAGTCACGTTGATGATCAGTATGATAAGAATAATGTTCATAAGCAGGGTAAGGTGCATGATAAGCAGGGTATGCATGCATTGGATGAGCAGGGTAAGGTGCATAGTAACTAGGGAATTGAGGTGCATGATACATAGGAGGATATGCAGCAGGTTGCACATAATATGACTCATTTCCATACCAAGCATTTTGATTTTTCTTATTTTTATGCTTCTTTGGTTTACTAGATGTTTGCTCATTGACAGATGACTTAGTTTTACCACTAGTCTGATTGACTTTAGCTTTATCAGCAGACTTCTTAGGACTCTGCTGTTTGGTCTTACTAGTCTGTTTACCTAAACTAGGCTCTTTGCTCTTTTTAGCCTTAGGAGTTTTCGTCTCCTTTACAACTTTCTCAGGTGAAGCAGGTCTAGCAGTTTGAACATACAGAATGACCTTACTATTGTCAGCAGATATAAATTTCTCAGTATGATTCAATTCTTGCTTATCCTTTTCTAAAGGTATCTTCTGTTTACTAGATGTATGCATGGATGCAACAGATGATTTTTCATGAGACTCAATAACCTTTTCAAGTTCCATGATTTTTCCTTTAAACACTTCACATTCAGCTTTCAGAGATTCATGTTCTTGCTCAAGCTGTTTATATTCAGCTGATTCCTTTGGTTTTTCAACTAAAAGTTTCAGTGAACTGTTTTGCTCTTTTAGCAATATCATCTCTTCCTTAAGCTTTTTGTATGCTTCAGCAATACCAGTATTGTTGAGCATCATTTGTTCAAATGATTTAAACAGTTCATTGTCAAGAGGAGTTACCTCATCCTCAGAGTCATCAGATTCCTTTGCCATCAGGCACAGGAGAGCAGGGTTTCCTTCATCAGAAGACTCTTCATCAGACGTGTCTGAATCTGAATCAGATGAGTAGACAACAGCCAGCTTTTCTGCTTCCGCTATCATAGCCTTGCCTTTCTGATGCTTTCTTTCTCTTCTCATTTTCTTCTCTTCTTCAGTGTACTTTTCTGCTTTTGGATATGGGCAGTCTTTGATGAAGTGTCCCAATTTCCTGCAGTTGTAACACATTAGTTTTGCTTTATAATCATCTTTATCTTGAGAAGAAAAGTTAGGTTTAGAAGTAGAAGCATTGTTATATTTGTTCTTCAATTTTCTCTTGTAGAACTTCTTGAAATTGTTTATCAGCAATGCAACGTCTCCAGCAGTGTACTCCTTTTTGTTGAGCAGTGTGGCTTCATCAGATGAGTCCACATCTTTACTTCGGTAGGCTGGCCTTCTTGGGTTTTCAGCAGCAACCAGTGCAGCTGTGGGACTTGAAGTTGAGGTTTCTTCAACACCCATCCTAGGCAGTTTATACTCATACGCCTTGAGTACTGAGAACAGCTCTGTAAGAGAAATCTTGCCCAGATCTCTTGATTCTTCCATAGCTGTCACCTTCATGTTGAACTTGGGAGGTAGAGCCTTCAGAACTCTGACGGTTATCTCTTTGTCCTTGAAGGTTTTTCCAAGCTTCAGAACTTCATTCAGCGTCCTTGTAAACCTTGTATCCATCTGATCAATGGTTTCTGCAGACTTCATCTTGAAGTTGTCCAGCTTTTCTAGAGCAACACTCAGCTGATGCTCTTTTATGGCGTCGTTTCCTTCGCTCATATCTCTGACTTTATCCCACATCTCCTTTGCAGTTTTGCAATGTTTGACTTTGTCAAACCGATCATTGTCCAGGGCTTTAGTCATGATGAATCTTCCGACTTTGTCAAGATTGAACAGCTTTATTTCTTCCGCAGTCATCTCGTGTAAGTCTTTCTCCACAACCGTATCTACTTCATTGATTTTTATGGTCTTTGTGAATCTGAATGGACTTTTAATGATACATGTGTACATGTTGTCATTATAGGCAGCTAGAAAGATTTCCATTCTAATCTTCCAATCTTCAAAAGACATACCAGCAATGTGGGGAACATGGCTGATACAGTCCATTTTTCAAAAAGTTTTGATTTTTCAAAAAGATGCTCTTTTGAAAAAGTTTTGAAAACCTTTGAAAAACACTTGGATCAAGCTCGTTGATCAGGCAGCTGATTCTAATGAACCACCTGCTCTGATACCACTTGTTGGTCCCAAGTGGTCAGATGAGGTCTAGAGGGGGGGGGGGGGTGAATAGACCTCTTTAAAAATTTTCTTCAAATTTAACTTTAAAACTTTACTATAACTGAACAGACTAAGCTGATCAGATTTGTTAGTTACAATTCTGTTCGCGAACAAATCTTTGAACAGTTTTGTTGACCACTCGTCTGATTGTTACTTAGCTGATTTTGTTAAAATCAGTTTTAATACTTAGAGTACTTGCAGCGGATTTTCAAGGTGTTTTTCACAAGTAATCTTAGCAGTTTGAAAAGTGTTTCCCCAGATTTGTAAAACTTCTTTTTAAATCCTTTTTCAAACAGTTAACTTGGTGTGTCTTATGCAACTGAAAATATGCAGGTAAAATGCAAATAAAAACACAAGCAATTTTTATAGTGGTTATATGGATTTGAATATCCTTTAGTCCACTCTTCCAAGTCACAAAGATCTTGGGTTATACTAAAAACACACAGTAATCAGTATACTCTGCTTACGCCTTACAACAAATGAACAGGCCGTAAGTTCGCAGTAAGAAATCACAAAGAGATCCTACTTCTCTGAAGTAATATCACTCACTTAGACGGATATCTACTTCTCACAACACTCAATGTTTACAAATTCACTCAGAAGATGTATTTGGCTTGATTCTTCAACTCTGCTTTTGTCAACAAATGACTCAGCTGATGAGTGAGCTGTTCTTGAGACTTAAAGAATTTTGCTTCGAAAATTTCTCAGAGATTGTGTTGCTTATTTCTTCTTCGTCTCTTTCAGCTATTTATACTTAAGGATTGAAAAATGTCCGTTGAAGAGAGACAAGATTCAAATTCCTCGAGTACTGGTCCTTAAAATCCGCAAACGGCTCTTTTGCAGTCTGTCCGTACTGTGAACAGTACTATTCTGCAGGCAGCATTAAATGCACCCAGCTGATGCGAAGCAAATCTTCAATCATTTGTCTTTAATAACCTTGTACTTCAGCATTTATTACTCCAAGGGGCATTTATTACCGTTGGGAACACTTTATGATCTTCTTCACTTGGCTGACGAAAGTGCAAGTCTGATGGCGAACTCGGCTGATCTCAAACTTGAACAAATCTGATTTGAGTCGGCTGATCTTCATCAGTCTGATAACTTTTCTTCAGCAGATCAGAAGTCTTGGACCTTGAAACTTTGACTCTTCTGATGTCTTCTTTACTTAGTCAAAATTCCCTGATAAGTTTATCAGCTAGGTTACTTCATACTTAGCCAAATATGGAGTTTTGGAATGCATCAAAACCTCCCTTATCAAATTTCCTTTAGTGCCTTCATCTTCATCCTTATCCAACAAATGTTGTCGTGAAACTCTATGTCAGTGATTCTAGTGTTTCACAAAGTTCAATGGGGAGGTTATGCCCTTCATTTGTATAATCACCATCACAAGAGCTGAGTTCTTTAACTATTTTTCCACCAGCAAAACAAAGGAGTGCGTTATGTTGTTCTATCATTGTGCGATCAAAAGTAAGATTAATCCTTTTGATTCTAGACTCACTCATCACTTAGAAGAAAAACCTACTTGCTGAAGTCCCAAGCTCGCACGCCGCACACCGCACGCTTCACCTCGCACGTGATTGAGTGAGTTATAAATACAATAATATTGGACATCTCATTTTAAAAACATAAGTATTTATGAAAAACGCTTTGGACGATAAACTAGAACAAAATAATCCAAGCTCGCACGCCGCTCACCGCATGCTTCGCCTCGCACGTGATTGAGTGAGTTATAAATACAATAATATTGGATATCTCATTTTAAATACTTAAGTATTTTGAAGAGATAGTCATTAAATAGGTTTCTATAACGGAAATTGCTTTTTTTTTTTGGTTTCCCAAGTGTTTAATCCATTTCAAGGCGGGCTGGGCACATTAAAGTGGGTACCTCTCCCAATAGAGATTCGAATCTCAGTTCGTTACTTTGTAGTGAATAGTCCCTTCCACCAGACCAATCACAAGATCTGGAATTATTGGCTTTCTCACTCTAAGAAAATATTTATCGAGAGAAAATCCCACAAAAGATTTCGTTTTGGGCCATTATTTATATGTTACATTGCAATTTCGAATTACAAGAGATTTATAAACAGAAGATATCGTGTTACTCTCTTAAAACAATACAACTTGATTTAGTGTTTGTATGAAAAATTTATTTCTATAATTGTTTCCAAAGATTGTATATAGAGAAATTCTTTAAAAATATTGACGATAAATATAGAAGGAAGTTTTATTTATACCCCACCTTCTATTTATTGTTAAATTAATAGACGTGAATAATTTTGGAGATTTTAGTTAGAGGTTGAGGACTAATGTCGACAATCACATATTACTTAAAGAAAATTGTGTATACTTTATAATAAATATTTGACAAATTTAACGCATATCTTTTATTTGACTGTGTGTAGTTCTTGTTACTTTCTTTCTAATAATTTAGCACTTTATTAAATATTATAGTATTTATTTCAACTATACAAAAATATCAAAAAATTTCCTCTGATTTAAATTTCAATTTTCTCATGGACTCCACGAAAATTCAGTATTTTGTCGCAATATATCTTTAAATAGTTTCAAACTCATAAAAGTAGCACTCATAGATGTCATATAATTTGACGCGGAGAGTCTTGAGAGAAGAGAAAATCCAAACAATTCTATGTTCTATCTCCAAGTGGCTCATCATTGTTTCACATATATGTACTTTCAAATGCTTGAGACCATGCAATCTAGCAAGCAAACTTTCTCTCATTTCCAATAGAGTTACCAAGTCATTGTCAATACTAAATATCAATGATCAAAATTTTCGCAATTTTGATTCAAATAAATACACAATTTTACAGCAAAAAAAGATTCATTCTTGACGGCTATGTCTGGTTTCATTAGGTCTAGACTATTTATTTGAAATATGTCCATGAAATTACAATTGTACTTGAGATTGTGCAAGGACGGAGCTTAACTAGTTGAATATGATAAGGTTTAATTTGAAGTGTCAAGTATTATGTGTTTTTAATCTATCAGTTTATGTATTTAGGATATAGCATTGGAATTAGAGAGAATCCATTGGGATGTCTCTGTCATATTTATGAAAAAAACTTTGGATGATAAACTAGAGCATAAGAATCCATGCTCGCACGCCGTTCACCGCACGAGTCATGTCGCACGTGATCGAGGGAGTTATAAATACAGTAATATAGGATACCTCATTTTATAAACTTAAGTATTTTGCAGAGATAATCATTAAATAAGTTTATATAATAGAAATTGCTTTTCTTTTTTTTTATTTCCCAAGGGTTTAATCCATTTCAAAGCGGGTTTGGGGCATTAATGTGGGTACCTCTCACAATAGGGATTCGAACCTGAGTTCGCTACTTTGTAGTGACTAGTCCTTTCCACCAGACCAATCACAAGATCTTGTATTATTTGCATTCTCACTCTAAAAAATATTTATCGAGAGAAAATCCCACTAAAGATTTTCTTTTAGGCCATTAGTTATATGTTACATTGCTATTTCGAATTACAAGAGATTTATAAATAGAAGATTTTGTGTTACTCTCTTGAAACAAAACAACTTGATTTAGTGTTTGTAAGAGAATTTTATTTCTATAATTGTTTCCATAAATTATATATAGAGAAATTCTTGAAAAATATTGACGATAAATATGGAAATGAAGTTTTATTAATATCCAACCTTGTATTTATTGTTAAATTTATAGACGTGAATAATTTTTGAGATATTAGTTAGAGGTTGAGGACTAATGTCGACAATCACATATTACTTAAAGAAAATTTGTGTATACTTTACAATAAGTATTGGACAAATTTAACGCATATCTTTTATTTATCTGTAAGTTGTTCTTGTTACTTTCTTTCTTATAATTAAGCACTTTATTAAATATTATTGTATTTATTTTAACTATACAAAAATATAAAAATTTCAACTCTGATTTTAATTTCAATTTTCTCTTGGACTCCACGAAAATTCGGTATTTTGTCGCAACATATATTTAAATAGTTTCATAAAAGTAACACTCATAAATGTCTTATAATTTGATGTGGAGAATCTTGAAAGAAGAGAAATTCCAAACTATTCTATGTTCTATGTCTATGTGGATCATCAATGTCTCACATATATGTACTTTCAAATGCTTGAGACCATCCAATCTAGCAAGCAATCTCTCTCATTTCCAATAGAGTTAGCAAGTCATTGTCAATACAAAATATTAGTGATCAAAATTTTCGCAATTTTGATTCAAATAAATATACAATTTTACAGCAAAAAAAGATACATTCTTGATGGCTATGTCAGGTATCCTTAGGTCTAGACTGTTTTATTTGAAATATGTCCATGAAATTACAATTGTACTTGAGATTGTGCTAGGACGGAGCTTAACTAGTTGAATCTGATAAGCTTTATTTGAAGTGTCAAGTATTATGTGTTTTTAATATATCAGTTTAAGCATTTAGGATATTGCATTGGAATTAGAGGGAATCCATTAAGATGTCTTGGTCATATTTATGAAAAAAGCTTTGGATGATAAACTAGAACAAAATAATCCATGCTCGCATGCCGCTCACCGCACGCTTCATGTGGCACGTGATTGAGTGAGTTATAATACACTAATATTGGATATCTCATTTTATAAACTTGAGTATTTTGAAAAGATAATCATTATATAAGTTTCTATAATAGAAATTGCTTTTTTTTTTTAGGTTTCCCAAGGGTTTAATCCCTTTCGAGGTGTGTTGAGCACATTAATGTGAGTACATCTCCCAACATCGATTCAAACCTGAGTTCGCTACTTTATATTGACTAGCCCCTTCCACTAGACCAATCACAAGATCTTGTATTATTGGCTTTCTCACTCCAAGAAAATATTTATCGAGAGAAAATCCCACAAAATATTTCCTTTTAGGCCATTAGTTATATGTTACATTGCAATTTCGAATTACAAGAGATTTATAAACAGAAGATTTCGTGTTACTCTCTTAAAACTATACAACTTGATTTAGTGTTTGTAAGAGAATTTTATTTCTATAATTGTTTCCATGGATTGTATATAGAGAAATTCTTGAAAAATATTGACGATAAATATGGAAATGATGTTTTATTAATATCCACCTTCTATTTATTGTTAAATTAATAGACGTGAATAATTTTGGAGATTTTAGTAAGAGGTTGAGGACTAATGTCGACAATCACATATTACTTAAAGAAAAATTGTGTATACTTTATAATAAACATTGGAAAAATTTAACGCATATATTTTATTTGTCTGTGTTGCTTTCTTTCTTATAATTGAGCACTTTATTAAATATTATAGTATCTAATTCAACTATACAAAAATATCAAAATTTCACCTCTGATTTTAATTTCAATTTAATCATGGACTCCACGAAAATTCAGCATTTTGTCGCAATATATCTTTAAATAGTTTCAAACTTATAAAAGTAGCACTCATAGATGTCATATAATTTGACGTGGAGAGTCTTGAGAGAAAATCCAAACAATTCTATGTTCTATCTCCAAGTGGCTCATCAATGTTTCACATATATGACCTTTCAAATGCTTGAGACCATGCAATCTAGCAAGTAAACTTTCTCTCATTTCCAATAAAGTTACCAAGTCATTGTCAATACTAAATATCAATGATCAAAATTTTTGAAATTTTGATTCCAATAAATATACAATTTTACAGAAAAAAAAAGATTCATTCTTGACGGCTAGACTATTAGGTCTAGACTATTTATTTGAAATATCTCCATGAAATTACAATTGTACTTGTGATTGTGCAAGGAAGGAGCTTAACTAGTTGAATATGATAAGCATTATTTGAAGTGTAAAGTATTATGTGTTTTTAATCTATCAGTTTGAGCATTTAGGATATTGTATTGGAATTAGAGGGAATCCATTAAGATGTCTTGGTCATATTTATGAAAAAATCTTTGGATGATAAACTAGAACAAAAAAATCCATGCTCGCACGCCGCTCACCGCACGCTTCACGTCGCACGTGATTGAGTGAGTTATAAATACAGTAATATTGGATATCTCATTTTATAAACTTAACTATTTTGAAGAGATAATCATTAAATAAGTTCATATAATAGAAATTGCTTTTTTTTTTTTGGTTTCCCAAAGGTTTAGTCCCTTTCGAGGCAGGTTGGGGACATTAAGTAAGGAATGCTTAGAACCCTTAGAAGAATTTTGATCAAGTAAGAAGACTATCAGCAGGGTCAAAATTCAAGGTCCAGAAGACTACTGATCTTATGCTGAATTCGACATCAGAGGGGTAGGTTATCAGCTGACTCAAATCAATTGAGTTCATGTCTTGATCAACAGAGTATCTATCAGAAGGGTCAATTCGATCGGCAGAGTGAAAGAGATCAAGGAGTCTGCCCAACGGTAATAAATGCACTTGATGTAATAAATGCTGCAAGAGAAGGGAATTGATGGCAAATGATTAAAGATATACTCGGATCAGCAGGGTGAATTAAATGCGACTGGCAGAAAAATACAGCAGAGTGTACAATGCAGCAGTTGCAGGGAGCCATTCCAGAATTTGGGGGACCAGTAACTTGTGATTTGAAATCTGTCTTTCTTCAACGGATATATTTTCAAATCCAAGTATAAATAGAGCTGAATTCAAGAGTTAGAGACAACACAACAATCTGAGAATTCATACGCGAAGCAGAATTTCTCTAAGTCTCAAAAGCTCTAACAGCTCACTCGTCTGCTAAAGTCATTTGTTGACAGAAGCTAGTTGAAGTTCAAAGATAAACTATTTTCTGAGTGAATTTATTTTAAAGATTGTTGCGAGAAGTAGATATCCGTCTAACTGAGTGATATTACTTCAGAGATTAGGAGTTTCTTTGTGATTTCCTGCTGCTAACTTGTGGCTTATCATTTGTTGTAAAGCGCAAGCATTATATATTGTAAACTGTGTGTTTATAGTATAACCCAAGATCTAAGTGACTTGGAAGAGTGGACTAAATGATTTTTATCCATATAACAACTATAAAAATTCCTTGTGTTTTAAACTTGCGTATTTCAAAATTGCATAAAAACACTTTGAAAACTGTTAGAATTTTTTTTTCTAAAGGAGTTTATAAAACCAGGGATAAAATTCTTTGTAAGATTACTTGTGAAAAACACTGTTTTAAATCCGCTGCAAGTATTCTGATTGAAAATTTGATTTTGCTGAAATCAGCTAAGTTATCATCAGAAGAGTGGTCAACTCTGCTGTTCAAGCTGTGTGCACGATCAGCCGAATGAGCTTACATTTCTCGATTAGCTTAGTTTGCTGACAGACGACTTAAAAAGTTTTAAAACCCAAAATTTTCAGAGGTCTATTCACCCCCCCCCCCTCTAGACCTCAACTGACCACATGTGACAAACAAGTGGTATCAGAGCGGGTGGTTCATTTGAATCAACTTCCTGATCAACGAGCTTGATCCGAGTGTTTTTCAAAGGGTTTAAAGTTTTCAAAAGAGCACATTTTGTAAAAATCAAAACTTTTTGAAAATGGATTGTATCAGCCATGTTCCCACATTGGCAGTATGAGTTTTGAGAATTGGAAAATCATAATGGAGATTTTCCTTGATGCGTATAATGACAATATGTACACGTGCATTTACAAAGGGTCCATTCGAGATCACCAAGACTATAAAGGTTGATGAAGTTGATATAGTCGTGAATAAAGAACTTGAGGAGATGACCGCGGAAGAAGTGAAGCTGTTCAATCTTGACAAAGTTGGCCGTTTCATCATGACCAAGGCCCTGGACAATGATAGGTTTGATAAAGTCAAACATTGCAAGACTGCAAAGGAAATGTGGGATAAGGTCCGTGACATTAGCGAAGGAAACGATGCCATAAAGGAGCACCTGCTGAGTGTTGCTCTTGGAAAATTAAACAACTTGAAGATGAAGTCCGCGGAAATCATTGATCAGATGGATACAAGGTTTACAAGGACGCTGAGTGAAGTGCTAAAGCTGGGAAAGACCTTCACTGACAAGGAGATCACTGTCAGAGAACTGAAGACTCTTCCTCCAAAATTCAACATGAAGTTGACAGCGATGGAAGACAAGGCATACAAGTATAAACTGCTAAGGATGGGTATTGAAGAAACCTCAACATCAGGCCCCACAGCCGCACTGGTTGCTGCTGAAAACCCAAGAAGAACAGCAAACAAAAGCAAAAAAGTGGACTCATCTGATGAAGCCACACTTCTCAACAAAAAGGAGTACACTGCTGGAGACGTTGCATTGCTGATAAACAATTTCAAGAAGTTCTATAAAAGAAAAATGAAGAACAAATACAACAATGGCTCCACTTTTAATCCTATCTCTTCTCCTCATGATAATAAAGACACTTATAAATCCAAACTAATGTGTTATAATTGCAGGAAGCTGGGACATTTCATCAGAGAGTGCCCCTATCCTAAAGGTGAGAAGTACACTGAGGAAGAAAAGAGAATAAGAAGGTAGAGAAAACATCAGAAAGGCAAGGTGCTGATGGCTGAAGCTGAGAAGCTGGCTGCTATCTACTCATCTGATTCAGATTCAGACACTTCTGAAGAAGAATCTACTGAAGATGAGAATCCTGCTCTTATCTGCCTGATGGCCAAGGAATCTGACGATTTTGAGGATGAGGTAACTCCTCTTGAAAATGAATTATTTAATTCATTTGAGCAAATGGTAGTCAATAATACATGTCTTGTTGATGCATTTGCAAAGCTTAAGGAAGAGATGATATTGCTGAGAGAGCAAAATAGTTCACTGAACTTATGGTTGAAAAACCAAAGGAATCAATTGAATACAAACTGCTAGAGCAAGAGAATGAATCTCTGAAAGCTGAATGTGAAGTATATAAGGGTAAAATCATGGAACTTGAAAAAGTCATTGAGTCTCATGATAAGTCATATGTTGCATCCACTCATATGTCCAGTAAACAAAACATGCCTTTAGAATAGGATAAGTTAGAACTGAATCATACTGAAAAGTTCCTATCTGCTGACAATAGTCAGGTCATTTTGTATGTTCAAACTACTAAACCCGCTTCACCTGAGAAAGAATTGAAGGAGAAGAAAGCTCCTAAGGCTAAGAAGAGCAAAGAGCCTAAATTAGAAAAACAGACTGCTAAAACTAAACAGCAGAGTCCTAGGAAGTCTGCTGATAAGAGAGAATGAATCTCTGAAAGCTGAATGTGAAGTATATAAGGGTAAAATCATGGAACTTGAAAAAGTCATTGAGTCTCATGATAAGTCATCTGTTGCATCCACTCATATGTCCAGTAAACAAAAGATGTCTTTAGAACAGGATAAGTTAGAACTTAATCGTACTGAAAAGTTCATATCTGCTGACAATAGTAAGGTCATTTTGTATGTTCAGACTACTAAACCCGCTTCACCTGAGAAAGAATTGAAGGAGAAGAAAGCTCCTAAGTCTAAGAAGAGCAAAGAGCCTAAATTAGAAAAACAGACTGCTAAAACTAAACAGCAGAGTCCTAGGAAGTCTGCTGATAAGAGTAAAACCAATCAGACTAGTAATAAGACTAAGTCGTCTGTTAATGAGCAAGCATCTAGTAAACCAAAGAAGCATAAAAATAAGAAAAATCAAAATGCTTGGTGTGGAAATAAGTCATCATATTATGTGCAACCTGCTGCATATTCACCTATATATCATGCTCCTCAATTTCCACAATATTATGCTCCTTACCCTGCTCACCCAATGCATGCACATCCTGCATATCATGCACTATATTCTGCTTATTAACATCATCCTTATCATACTGCTTATCAACATAACACACATGCTGAATATGATGAAGATAGACCTGTTCATGCTCATGTCAAAGCTCAGAAGCCTAAGAAGCCTAGGACTTCAACATCTTGCGTTGTCAAAGGTGAAACTAATCCTCCAGTACCCTCAAATAAGGGTACCTAAAACAATTTTCTTTTGTTTAGTAGGTTAGGATTAGGAGTAGGAGTAAATTAGAAAGAAAGTGGTACTTGGACAGTGGATGTTCAAGACACATGTGTGGCAACATACATGAGCTGACATATGCGGTTGTTGTAGACGGTCCGAAAGTAACATTTGGAGACAGCAAAGAAGGCAAGGTTGTAGCATGCGGAAATCTGATCAAAGGAGATATCTGACGTCTTTTATGTTCAAGGCCTCAAATACAATCTGTTAAGCATTAGTCAATTTTGTGACAGGTTTCTCGGTTATCTTCTCATCAAATAAGTGCTACATTGAACAGATTGGTACAAAGAAGGTCATCTTATCTGGAAGACGAGCTGTCAAGCGAGGTCTCGTTTCGGTTGAAATAACCGCTACAAGCTATCAGGCTTTTTAGGTGGTTGAAGAAGAATGCCGAGGTACTAGGGAGGAGATTGATGTTTCCATGGACATTGTCGTGAAAAAACGTCCGACCTATTGAATAGGATTTCCATTTTTGTATTGTAACAAGCTGTAAAGCGAAAGATTTATTTGTATACGATGATTTCAATAAAACTTTGATTTTCTTCATATTCTTCGCATATGATATTATCTTATTTGTATCAAGTATCTTTATATTTATGATCATCATATCAATCGATCTATTTGAGGTCATTGAGTGTTTCCCGACCTGATCGGTTTTACTCAGTTTGTATTTAAGTTCTTTACCAATAGTTGGTTTTAACCTTTTTAGCTCGTAATTTGGAGATCGCTGAGTGTTTACCGACCCAATCAGTTTTACTCAATTTGTACGTAGGTTTTCTTAACAATAGTTGGTTTTAACCTCTTTAACTCATAATTTGGAGATCGCTGAGTGTTTACCGACCTAATCAGTTACTCAATTTAGAATTAGGTTTTTTTTTTACCAGTAGTTGGTTTTAACCTCTTTAACTCATAATTTGGAGATCGCTGAATGTTTACCGACCCAATCGGTTTTACTCAATTTAGACTTAGGTTTTTTTACCAATAGTTGGTTTTAAACTCTTTAACTCATAATTTGGAGATCGCTGAGTGTTTACCGACCCAATCGGTTTTACTCAGTCAATACTTAGGTTTTTTTTACCAATTATTGGTTTTAACCTTTTTTGTTGTTCGATTTTTGTAGATAGACGAGTGTCTACCGACCCAATTGGTTTTACTCAGTCAGTACTTAAGTTTTTTACCAATTATTGGTTTTAACCTTTTTTGTTGTTCGATTTTTGTACATCGACGAGTGTCTACCGACCGAATCGTTTTACTCAGTCAATACTTAGGCTTTTTACCAATTATTGGTTTTAACCTTTTTTGTTGTTCGATTTTTGTAGATCGACGAATGTTGGATAAGGATGAAGATGAAGACACTCGAGAAAATTTGATAAGGGAGGTTTTGATGCAGTCCAAAACTTCAAAATTGGCTAAGTATGGATTAACTTAGCTGATATCCCTTTAAAGAAGTTTTGACTAAGTAAAGAAGATATCAGAAGAGTCAAAATTTAAGGTCCAAGACTTCTGATCTGCTGAAGGAAAGTTATCAGACTGATAGAGATCAGCCGACTCTAATCAGATTTGTTCAAGTTTGAGATCAGCTTGGTTCGCCATCAGACTTGCACTTCCGTCAGCCAAGTGAAAAGGATCATAAAGTCTTCCCAACGGTAATAAATGCCCCTGGAAGTAATAAATGCTGAAGTACAAGGTTATTAAAGACAAATGATTGAAGAAATGCTTCGCATCAGCTGGGTGCATTTAATGCTGCCTGCAGAAAAGTACTGTTGATAGTACGGACAGACTGCAAAAGAGCCGTTCGCGGAAATTAAGGACCAGTACTCGAGGAATTTGAATCCTGTCTCTCTTCAACGGACATTTTTCAAACCTCAAGTATAAATAGCTGAAAGAGACGAAGAGAAAACAACAACACAATCTCTGAGAAATTTTCGAAGCAGAACTCTTTAAGTCTCAAGAACAGCTCACTCATCAGCTTAGTCATTTGTTGACGAAAAGCGGAGTTGAAGAACAAAGAAAAACACATCTTCTGAGTGAATTTGTATAACTAAGTGTTGTGAGAAGTAGATATCCATCTTTGTGAGTGATATTACTTCAGAGAGTAGGATTTCTTTGTGATTTCTTTCTGTGCACTTACGGCCTGTTCATTTGTTGTTAGGCGTAAGCAGAGTATACTGGTTACTTTGTGTTTCTAGTATAACCCAAGATCTAAGTGACTTGGAAGAGTGGACTAAAGGATTTAAATCCATATAACCACTATAAAAATTTTGTGTGTTTTTACTTGCATTTTTAATTGCATATTTCAAGACTGCATAAAACACTTTAGTTATCAGTTTGAAAAACGCTTAAAAGGAGCTTACAAAACTGGGGAAACATTTTTCAAACTACTGAGTATACTTGTGAAAAACACTTTGAAAATCCACTGCAAGTACTCTAAGTATTAAAACTGATTTTAACAAAATCAGCTAAGGGATTATCAGATTAAGTGGTCATCTAAGTTGTTCAAAGATTTGTTCGCGATTAGCATAGTAACTTACAGTTTGATAACATCTTTGTCTGTTTAAGTTATAACAAAAGTTTTAAAGGTAGGAAGGAAATTTAAAAAGTTTAGAGGTCTATTCACCCCCCTCCCCTTCTAGACCTCATCTGACCACTTGGGACCAACAAGTGGTTCATTAGAATCAGCTGCCTAATCAACTAGCTTGATCCAAGTGTTTTCAAAGGTTTTCAAAACTTTTCAAAAGAGCATCTTTTTGATGTTTCGAGGATTGCTTTTATGGTAGACCAGTGTCCTTTACTGGTGTTTGACTATCAGCAGCTCGTGAATGATCAGAGCATTTTGATGAGTCAGGTCTAGTACAAGACTTTGCATGCTACATGCAATCCAGATGCCAAAGCATAAGGTTTCTTGAGACAGTTACTTCTTTACTCATTTAAATGTAGGGCTCATTAAATAAGTAAGAGAAATTTTGTCTCTTTGGAAATAATCCTTTCTTGGATTCTTCCATATTGAATATAATCAATATACAGTCTTTGTACTCTGATGCGGTGAATTGCAACATCTACTTTGCTTTTATCCCCATAAATACGTATTGCCAGTACGTGAGATGTGATTCCCAAATCTTATCATGGAAAATTGCGTGGAGAACACGCTTTCGTCTATGCTTCTCTGATATTCTTATATCGTACTTGATGTGTAGATCATCATCTCGTTTTGTTACGAATTTAACTATGCTCCCACTGATCCATTTGCACATTTGGAATCCATATGCCTTTTGACAGATTCAACATCCTTGATTGACTTATCAAGTTGCATGTTCCATGATTGGAAAAAGTCATAGATTGACCTTTGGATTTGAATAGAGATATTCTCATCAATTTTAAATTGTGAGATGCAGGATTCATATCCAATAGTCATAACTTTGGTAGTCAAAACCACCTTTCTATGGCTAATAGTTTCGAAATGGATTTTGACGTAGCCAATGGTCAAATGGCATTTTCATTTGTCCTAGAAGGACTTTTGAATAATGACCTATCGCCATTAGGTGAGTCAAGCTTTCACTTTGAAACTTATGGCTTCATGCCACATCCTTTAGTCTCTTTGTAATCTTGGATTAGAATCCAATTTCTCAATTTCGTAAAATGGAATTTTGAGTTCCTTACGAATTTGATTAGATTACTAATTATTTGTGCATGGTTCGGTTCAGTAGGTTTCGGGGTTTACTCCCACTGTTTGTGGGAATGTGTCCAGTTCTTGGACTTCATCAAGTTCTATGACCTTTCTTATTTCCTTTGACAAGAGTTTGTCAACAGAGGAACAAGCTTCTTACGAGATACTTTCGTTTCCCGTTGTCGCAGAACAGGTATCCAATGGATTTCGTCGGATACCCCACAAACATTATATGAATCAGATCTACCATCTAATTTCTCATATAAGGGTGTTTTGCTATGTCTCAGATGACATGGCGGTGTAAGAACTTACTTCCGAAAATACTAGACCAAGTACTTTTGAAGAGTTAGGGGAGGCTATCCCCTAATGTGAATACAGGAATTTAGCAGAATCAGTGTCGTGAATCGAACCAAATTTTATCAACAAAGTTTGATTCCTTCTTTGATTTGCTTCATGAGAATTCTATTCTCCTTTAGATAATCGAGGATTTAGTTGCTTATGTTTCAGCAAGTTTGATTAGATCAAATTGCTTTTGACATAATGCATCTAGTTATTTCATTTCCAAAACGTCTATTGAATTACTTCAATAGTTTCAGAATTGTACTTCTACAATGTACAAATATACTTTAACGATTGAAATCGTAAGTATATATGAAATAGTATCCTTTTGAACTAGTGCTTTTAGTTCTTAATCAATTTTTGAAATGTTTGGAATGCCTAGCAATCCATTATTTCGGTTATTAATCCTTTAAGACAAGATTTGAAAGTTCGGAGTTTTATCTAAGTTCCTTATTTCAAGAACAGTAGACAAAAACCTTTCCTTCGAATCTTTCTTTAGGAAGAATGTCCAAAATAAACATTTCAGTGAGAACGATTATCTGGTCTTTCGATTCAGCATATAGTCTTCGAAGTTTTGATTTGTTTATCATTGTTTATTTCTATGTTTCAAAACATCAACATTTGTACAAAGTTAAATTGCTCTAATTAAATAAATTCCATTTCTCAATGGTAAAGCAATAAGGTTTTGTACAAAATTCGAAATAATACTCAAAATAAACTAAAACTAGAAACTTATGCTAATATGAAAAACTTCTTCTAGAAAGGAATGTCTAGGTTCAATACTTCCTTGACCCAGTCCGTGAATTCGATATCCCTCAACTTGTCCTGCACTGCACGCATCTTCCTTTCAAGGAATTTCCTCCTTGTAGGTGGAGAGGGAATAATTTCATCCGCTGTAAACTCTTTTACAGAAATGAAAGTTTTATCAGATGTCTTACATCATAAAGATTTAACAAATGTATAATTTAACAAATCATACCATAGTTAAGTCTATCCAGGAATTCCTTTTCATTGAGCTTTCCTATTTTCTTTTCGTGCTTACACAGTGGGAAATTTTCTTCATGTAGACCAAGACCTTTTAGATGAGCTTGTTCATATTTGTCTAACAACTCATGAAATTGCTTTGTCTTAATATCAACAAGCAGAATTTCACAGTGTTGCATGAAATGAGTGAAGATGTCAGAAAGACCATGCGTGGTAATTTCTATCTCATCTTCGTGAATCACTTGGGTCCAAACCCTTTGATTCGCTTGAACATTTTGGTTAAGTAAGAACAATATTCTCTAACATTCTTAAACTCAGCCATGGTCTTTCTTTGAAGATAATAGCACATCATAGCCCCCAAAGTATTTTCCCTTCTAACATTCATCAATACTCGTTTGAACGGAACAGTGGATGGTAAATGGCTAACAAGAAAATAGACAAATATAAGCAGACATGTTTAATATTAATACTTATAATTAATGAAATTTGGACTTTTTATCGAAAAAGTTCTCCCACTATTTTATCGAAACAATAACCCCTTCTAGTTTCGGGAAAAAAATCTATTTCCTAATAGGTCTTGACGTCCCAGCAGCAATTAGTTGCACCCACGACTCGTGGCCATACAATTAATTCCCTAGGTAGGCATACTTATTGCCAATTGTGTCTACCACACAACCTTCAAGTTATTTTGCCTCGTTTTTCGCATATATCTAGCACTGCTACATCATAAATGTTACTACACGTTAAGTCTAACCCATTAATCATGATAAGCAACGGGCCCGGTCATGAATTCTCCGTAACTTGTTATCGGTCGATCTTCACGTCCCGACCAGTCCTTACCCTTGTCAAGTTTTAGAAAACTAGAATCAAGGAATTTCGTCTATTGCCCCTTTCTTCGACTCGGGTGCCAGACTCTGGATCACCTCTATCGATAAGTAGACAACATACACTAGTCCCTATTAATGGAAGGCTTGGATTTATAAAACTTCATTTTATATTTAACCCAATATGACTTAATATTTATTCGAGAGGGGAATTTTTCGGTTTTGAAAGTTTAAGGAAACTCTCCTCGAGATCTCACCGCTTCAATTATGCTTTATCTTTTATTTACGATCTAGATTCTAGCGCGCATACACACAAGCAACCATAAATCGACTAATAAATAAAAGGCATACAAGCCTAGCATGCATACTACCACAATATGTTTTCGATCAGGAGCCTCCTATGCAGGCCATCATCGAGCCAATGATGTTGGCCCAATTGGTCAACCTAAAGGGTTCTCAAAGGACCTATGCTATTACACAATGTATCATGCATACATGGCCTTCAATTCTTCTTGGGCTCCCACCTTGCTTGTAAACGGGCCTCCATCCTAGACTAGGAATGCAGTAAAGCCCTATTCTATTACAAAGGCTCAAAGTGGCCCAATAATAACAGGCTCGCAGGCCCAATAAAAACCATGCATTAAATTAAACCAATCACATCTAACCTAAGGTCAAGGCTCGGCACGATCGAAAACCACGTAAGCAGTTCACGTAGAGCAAGAAACACGCAAACAACTTTTACGTATTTCTTTCTTCGTTTTAAAACTATCTTTTAAAACTAACTTCCTATGATTCTTGCTTTTTAGTCAATACTAATTATGACAAATAAATTCTCGGATAAATAAAACAAGTTTTCTGCCTCAAATTAAGATTCTGATTTTTCAACTTTTGAAAATTGCAGTTCAGCCCCTATACTTTCGGAAATTGCACTTTTGACCCCAAACTTTTGAAAAGTTACAAAATACCCCCAAAACAGTTTTCGGACAGAAGGACCAGAAAATAAAATTTTGAAATCCAGAAAATTTTTGAATTGCAAACTGACCCCTGAACTTTCAAAAATTACAAAACTGTCCTTGAATTTTTGGAAATTGCAAAATAGCCCCAAAAATACGTGCGATCGAAATTTCAGAAACAGTCCAGATTTTACAAAAATTTCCAGAAACAGAAAAAATTAATTTTCAGCCCTTAATTTCATGTTTTGCGATAATTGCACAAAGAGTCATGATTTTTTGAAAAACTATAAATTCGCCACAGATCTTAAAAGGCAATTTTACCCAATCATAGATCCAGTCATAACAAGCAAGAATCAATCGACAGAACATAATTATCACGCGTTCTCATACATACAATCAAGCATATACAGTGAAAACACATTATGTTCAGGCATTTTCGTATAAAAAACGTATGGAGTTGGCTCTGATACCACTGTTGGGATATTTCTAGATAGGGCTCGATTTGTCAATACAACAAAGTGCGGAATTTAAAATTTTTCGAGGTTCCTAATAGTCCCATAAATCTTTCTCCACAGTCTATTATACGAAAAGGTTGAATCAAACAATAAATTAACACAAGGGGGTTAATCGCAATTTACCTCACCACGGAATTGTGGTGGTTTTCACCAGGTGTTTGGTTCGATCCACAGCTTGAGTGATCCATGTGTCTCACCTCCAAAGTTAGTCCACACCAATCGGATTGTAGTGACGCCTACAAGTCTTAGGCTACGAACTGGATCTCGCAGGTTTGTCAGTAAAGGATTTCAGATCTGGATCTGGACTTGAGATCTGGATCAGGACTTGGAGATACAGATGGAAGAATCGACTCACAGGGCTTATGTGATCGAGCAGGGTTCGGCCAGGGCAGATCTGGTCGAGATTGGGTTCGGCCAAGATCAATTTGGGCGACTAGGGTTTGGGGCGAAACTATAAGGGGGCGATTTCTAATTAAAGATTCTTGTTCGAAAAATCTGATTTCCTTACTCGATTTTTCTCTCTCAATTTTCAACAAAGTATTTTGTTTTCTCTCAAAAGTTTTTCTTGTCTTGGAGTGCAACTTAGTTGTTAATGAAGAGAAGAGGGAAGAGTATTTATAAGAGAAGAATCCTTCTCTTGATAGATATCTTATTTCCTTTATCTATCAAATCTCCAAATCTTTTATTCCTTATCAACTTAGGAATGTGAGATTTCATAGATCTATTCTTGCTTGTTCTTCAAGAATTAGAACTCTTCTTCCTTTAATCATCAAAATCGCCCCTATCCCCTATTTCAAGATAATTGCAAAATCAACCCATAATTTATTTCCTCTTCCAATTAATTACCTACTTTAATTAATTTCATAATTAATCAGATAACTCAAATTAATTAATTGAACATTAATCAATTAGATATCTAATTAATATTCCCCTATTGAATTAATACCATAATTCAATTACCTTGATTTAACAACTTTAAATCACTTGCTTTCCTTCAAGACAGTCACCGTCCAATTGTATTGTGTGTGACCCTCTGGGTTCACCATCAACTGGCAGCAGACCCACGACTTTCGTGATTTAATTAACGAGCAATTAAATGCTCCGATCAATTAAACTACTTTTAATTGACCACTCCAGAATTAATTTCCTTATTAATTCGGGAGTACCCACACTTCATGGTCGATGTCTAGCCACAAGCCCATGAAGCCCAATCAAAGGTGAATTGATTATTGTGAACCTCACCTCTTATAATTGCCATGTACATACGGTCCTTCCACGACTGATTTCCCGATCGAGACCTAGGGTGTGTGAATTGATCGGCACCTCTAATTATCTCGATAACTATACTTTCTAATTTTCGACAATGATTCCAGTGTGACTGCCAAATTTGGAAACCCCTTCCAAATGCATCACCGACTATGGCCATAGATTTCTCGGAATCAATTATCTAAGAAACGTATAGGAAATTCTCTCATCTTATCAGGATGAGTCGATGGATCCTTTCTTAGTACTAACCACTCGCGTACATTCGTCTACGTACCCAACTTAGGCACTTTGTGGCCAGGCTACGTGAACAGCACCTAAATCTAAGTACGCACACTCGTGCACCGAATTAGCCCTAGCACCTCAAGTCTAAGGACTAAATCGTACACTATTATAAGCCTTGAGAAACATCCCATCACCGATATGCGACATGCGCTTCCACAATGGGTTTCTCTGTTCGGGTCGTTCGATGCGTTCAATCCTCCATTGAACCACCTACTCATATGCACTGGACTCAAATTCCTTGCTCATGAAACTCTACAAATTCATTCCATGTGAATCATGCATATTTGTACAAGTCTTTGCGATTCCTACGATACCCCGTCTCGTTTGGAATCTATGACTTGGAACGGTTTTAAGATCACGACCTTTGAGACTGTTTCATGATTGCACTCAGTACTGAAGTGAATCGTCCTATAGTCTATTGTGACCTTAGGATTTCATCCAATCGCTTAGATAAGTTCGCGAGAGATGAAGATGGCCATTGTTCAGTTTCACGTACTATGAATGAACGGCGTATTAATTATAAACCATAAGAAAATAGTACTTCAACAAGCTAATTAATATTGGCTTGCTGGGCACTACTATATCACTTTCCTACACCAAAATGATGTACGGTCCATCCCAATTTTTTTGCAATTTTCCTACATGCATGGACACCTCTACTTTTTTCAACACTAAGTCCCCCTCTTTGAAGGTTCGAACGAGCACCTTTTGATTGTAGGCTTTCTCCATATTTGATTTAGTGACTTGCAGCCGTACACCAACTTTTTCTCTTAAGGCTTCGGTCAGGTTGAGATCATCTTCTCTAGCTTTTTCATTTTCCTGGCTGTCATACATATCGATCCTCGGGGTCGGGATTAGTGTTTCAACTGGAATTACAGCCTCCGATCCGTATACCAAACTAAAGGGGGTCTCGCCGGTCGAGCTCCTGGTTGTTGTACGATTTGCCAAAAGTACTCCGGGGAGTTCATCCAGCCACCTTCCTTTGGCTGGTGTATTGGAGATTAACCAGTTGATCACTCTTCCTGTTTTGCCGTCGTGAGATCCTGTAAATCTAGAAAGTTGATCTGCCCATTTGTTTTCCGAACGTGGAACATTCTGTATTTCGAAATTCTCAAACTTTTTAGTCAATTCCTTTCTTTTAGCGAGGTACTTGACCATGTTGAATTCCTTTGCCTCGTATAGGCCTTCAATCTGTCTCTGTACTAACTCCGAATCGGTTAGCACTTTCAGATTCTTTATGTTGGCTTTGATCACCATTTCCATTCCTGCAATCAATGCTTCGTACTCGGCTTCATTGTTGGTTACCACGAAGTCCAACGTTATCGCATAATTTACATCTTCTTCATTTGGTCCAGTAAAGTTGATTTCAGCTCTGCCTCCCTCACGGCTCGAAGCACCGTTGACGTGCATTAACCAGGTCTGATTTTCTACCACCAGGATATCATTATCATGACTGGTTGACTCCTCGAGTTCTAATACTGAGGTCGGAGTTTCCAACAGGAAATCGGCCAAAATTTAGGCCTTAATAGCGATGCGCGGTTTATATTCGATTTCGAACTGTCCTAGTTCGATCGCCCATTTGATTAATCTACCAGAGGCTTCTGGTTTTGCCAAGACTTGTCTTAGTGGTTGATTTGTGAGCACTATAATTTTATAAGTTAAGAAGTATGGTCGTGTTGGGATAGTGGTTGGGATGCCTCGATTGTCAGAACAACGACAATGCGGAATTTAAAATTTTTCGAAGCACCCAAGGTCCCATATAAGATTCTCCATATTAATTATACGCATGCAAGAAACAAAAATGCACATAGTAATTAAACAAGGGGGTTTTTGCGATATACCTCACCACAGGCAAGGTGGTGGCAACCTTCAGTTCTGGATCTGAAACTGGGTCTGGATCTGGATCTGGTTCACAGAAGTGATCCAAGCGTCTCACCTCCAAAGATAGTCCACACCAACTGGATTCTGGCAACACCTCCTAGTCTTAGGCTCAGAACTGGATCTAGGAGATTTGTCGAAGCAGGACTGTGCAGATCTACTTGCCAATGCAAGATCTAACACGGTGGAACAAGGGAGAGGCGGCGGCGGCGTTGCTAGGGCAGCTCACGGCACCAAGTGGCGGCGGCTCTAGGATGGCGGCGCAAAGGAGAGGGGGCGGCTAGGGTTGAGAGGAGAGGCTAGGGTTTTCTTCTAGGGTGTTAGCTTTTTGAGCTCAAGTAGAACCCCTTTTATAGACTCCCTCTTGACCTAGGTTTTGCAAGACTTCTTATGGGCTTTTAATTAAAGGCCCATGTCTTGCAAGCCTTTCATTTAATTAATTACTTAATTAAATGCCCAATCCAATTAAATCAATATTTCTCTTTTATATATAATTAATTAGCAACTCAATTAAGTATTTAATTAATTAAGTCAGCCAATTAATTAATCTCCCACTTGAATTAAATACTTTTATTTCATTTAATTGATTTAATTACCTTTAAATCAATTAATTCCTTTTGTATCCTTTTCAACAGTCACCGTCCAATTGTATTGTGTGTGACCCTCTGGGTTCACCATCAATTGGCAGCAGGCCCACGAATTCCTCGTGATTTAATTTATGAACAATAAATTGCTCCGGTCAATTAAACAACCTTTAATTGACCACTCCTAGAATCAAATCCTCTATTAACTCAGGAGTACCTACACTTCATGTTCGATGTCTAGCCATAAGCCCATGAAGCCCAACTTCAGGTGAATTGATACTTGTGAACCTCGTCTCATATAATTACCATGTACATACGGTCCTTCTATCGACTAATATTCCCGATCAAGACTTAGGGTGTATGAATTGATCGGCACCTCTAAATTTGTCTCGATAACTATACTTTCTAATTCAGGATAATATTCCAGTGTGACTCCTAAATTTGGAAACCCCTTTCCAAATCCGTCACCGACTACGGCCGTAGATTCCTTGGATATATTATCTAAGAATCGTATAGGAAATTCTCTCACTCATTACAGTGAGTCAATAGATTCCATATCGGTACTAACCACTCGTATACATGTCCATACGCACCCAACCTAGGCATGTTATGACCAAGCTACGCGGCCTATACCTAGATCTAAGTACGCACTTTCATGCACCGAATTCGCCCTAGTACCTCACGTCAAAGGACTAAATCGTACCCTATTATAATCCTTGAGAAACATTCCATCACCGATACGCGTCATGCGCTTCCACAATGGGTTTCTCTGTTCGGGTCGTTCGATGCGTTCAATTCTCCATTGAACCACCTACTCGTATGCACTGGCCTCAAATGCCTTGCTCATGAAACGCTACAAATTCACTCCATGTGAATCATGCATACTTGTACAAGTCTTGGCGATTCCTACGATACCCCATCTCGTTCGGAATCTATGACTTGGAACATTTTTAAGATTACGACCTTTGAGACTGTTTCATGATTGCACTCAGTACTGAAGTGAATCGTCCCATAGTCAAATGTAATCTAAGGGTTTCAACCAATCGCTTAAATGTATTCGCGAGAGATGAAGTTGGCCATTGTTTATCCTTATACACATATAAATAAACTTGCGTATTATTACATTTATACTAAAGAAAGATAATGATAGTTCCAATACAGGCTAAATATATTGGCTTGCAGGGCACTATCCCATCAATCTCCCACTTGCCCTAAAGCCAATCACAAACGTTTCTAGGACCCATCTTTTTAAAGATGTTCTTCGAACTCATTTCATGATATAGCCTCCTTTTAGTGGATCCGCTAAGTTGTCTTCTGAGTCGACGCGATCCATTACGCGCGTTAACTCTACCAATGATTTTTCTAATCAAATGGTACCTTTCTTTCAATTGTGTTTAGATTTCTGGTAAGATCTCGAATGCTTTTCTTTAGCAATAGCTCCAATGTTATCATGGAAGATAATCATGAGCTTCGCAATGCTAGGCACTACATCCAACCATAGGATGAAGTTTTATATCCAAACACTTTCTTAAGCCGCATTTAATGCTACATTTAATGCTGCAATATATCTTGCTTCAGTGGTTTAGATGGTTACGGTGATTTGCTTGGAACCCTTTCAAATTTATCGTTACCCCATTGATGCAGGATATGTATCCAAAAAATGGATATATTTAATTCATCCACATCAGACTGAAAATTCGAATCAGTAAATCCTTCGAATTTTAATTCTCCACTACCACCGTAGACCAAGAACAAATCCTTAGTCTTTGTCAAGAGCTTAAGGATATCTTTTACGGTGGTCCAGTACTTCTTCACTGGAGTTTGACTGGCAACTGCTCGCGATACTTGAGCAAGTTCTACGTCTGGTCTAGTACATAGTAAAGCATGCCACATGCAACCTTTTGTTTGAAACATAAGGTATTTGAGACATTCTCCTTTATTCTCATTTGATGTAGGGCACATCGATTTTGGAACAAGGGATACAATGTCTCACTGGAAGCAATCCTTTCATGGATTCTTCATACTGAATATTTTCAGTATTAATTTTATGTACTTAGATTTAGAGAGTGTTGGCATCTATTTCCGATCTATTCTATAGATACGTATCCCAATAGGCAAGATGCTTCTCCTAAATCTTTCATGGAGAATTGCATGGACAACCATGCTTTCGTCTGTGGTAACATTCCGATATCATACCAGATAGCCAGAACATTATCGAAAAATATGAGCTTCATCGCGCTCCCACTAATCCTTTTGTACACTCACAGTTCATACTCGTTTTGATGAAGTCAAATGTCTTGACTATCTCATCAGAACAAATGTGAATCTAAATGGATTCAGACATTGCCAATGGAGAAAAGGTTTCGTCAAAGTCTGTTCAAGAACATTGTGAATAGCCTTTTTCACCACTAGTCAATTCTTAGAGGCAACACCTCTCCAATCATTCCAAGTTTGAAGATCCATTTATAACTTATAACCAACTTATAGGGATAAATCCCTTGGGTGGATCAATCAAGGTTTATACCTTGTTGGAATGGATGGGATCCATTTCGGGTTTGCATGGCTTCGAGCCACGCACCCAAATCTCTGTCTGACATCGCTTCTTGATAGGTCTTTGGATTACTTTCCACATTCTCGTATCGTGAATGAAACCAAATCACTCTGGCTCCTTACGAATTCGATCAGACCTTCGAAGAATAGGTGTACTGGTAGGTTCAGTAAATTCTGGATTAACTCCCACTGTTTGCGGGGATGGGTCCAAATCTTGGACTTCATCAAGTTCCATGACGTTTCCATTTCCTTTGACGAGAAATTCATCAACAGAGGAACGGGTATTCAGAAGAAACGATTGTTTCTCATTGTCGTGGAACAGGTATCCAATGGATTTCATTGGATACCCCACAATTGTATACAAATTGGATCTACCAGCCAATTTATCTCCTTTCTCGTTTCTACCATCGGCAGGAGATCTCCATACTCAGAAGTAAGAGCATAGAGGTATTTTGCCATACCTTTCTTGGTAAAGCTCTGTAGGCACGAACTTTGAAGGTACTTTGCTCAGTATCTTCGATGCAGTCAGGAGGACGAACTCCTAGAATGCATAAGGAAGCTTAACAAAACTCAATATGGATCGAACAATGTTAAATAATGTTAGATTCCATCTCTTTAGACACTTAAATAAGTTGAGGTGTCTTAGGAGGAGTTTGTTGTATGAGAACCCCATTCTCAATGAGATAATTGAGGAATCCTTGACAAGTATTTGCTATCTCGATTAGATCGAATAATACTATGTCTTTGTTGATTCTCTACTTCGCATTGAAATACCTTGAAAATTTTCAATGGTTTTTCGGATTTGTATCTCACTAGATTCATTTTCCACTAACGACCAAGGTCATTAGTAAAAAGTACGAAGTATGAGTAAACTCCTCTCACAGTAACTTTTAGTGATCCATATTCATGGATTAAATCCAGATTTTGTTTGGTTCGCTCTGGATTCCCTGTGATGGGAGATCTGGTCATCTCTCCTTTGAGACATGATTCGCAGGTTGGAAGTTCATCCAAGTTCTATTTTTCAAGAAGCTTAGGCGAAACCAACTTTTGAATCCTACTCTTGAAGATGTGTCCAAGTCTAGCGTACCAAAGTTATGGATTATTATCTTTGTATTAATTGAATTTCACACATTAATTCAATAAGATTGAGTCAATGGTTTAATTCAATTAATTTACTTCCTTTCAATTAACTTCTTTAATTGCTTCCTTTTCCCTTTTCAATTAACCCTTTAATTGAAAGGTTGCTTAATTAATTAGATCATCTAATCAATTAAACATATCAGTGCCATTCTTAGATGCAGTGGGATAATTCGACTTTTAGGCTACTTGCGTTCTTTTGACTACCTTTATGGTCGAATTCAGAAGAGAATAAATTCTTCTTCATTTTACTCTTCTATGACTTTGCAGTCCACGAAGTGTAAACGATCATGACAGGTTTATCCTATTTGCCTTTAACCAGTACTTTGGTTGATTCATGAAATGTGATCGACTTATCAAATAAGATCAGTGTATTTCAAGAGTCATTTGAATGAGCGGGAGGAGAATTTAGGAGGAAGTTAATGTTAAGATCACTTGCAGGCTTACGTTTAATCGATCCAGTTTTCAACCAGTTTGAAAAAACAAGGACAGTGATCTTTGACACTAGTTCCTTCAATTATTCTCGAATTTTGAAACAATTCCTTAGAAGTCTCGAATCAAATCGATTCAAAACTACTCCTCAAAACAAGCCTTTTGAGGTGAAGGTTTGTTTCAGAAGACTAGTCCTCAAAACGGGCCTTTTGAGGTGGAAGCTTCAGACATGCTCCTCATGTTGCTTCCATAGCTCGTTCAATCTTGATGCTTATTTGATGAAACGATCATTAAGATTCCCATACTTCATAGGTGATTCGTTTCACTTTTGAGATTCATCTTTATATGAGGAAACGATCATTAATAGTCCCATACTCTACGGGTGACTCGTTTCTTTTATTTTGACTTATCTCAGAAGCGCATAAGGCATATGCTCGTCGTTTAAGAACATCATTCCCCTTTTGGAATTTAAGACAATTCTCAAGTTTCTTGCCTAGTCGATATTTTGATCCAGTTATTTTATTAGTCGAGGATAAATAAAAATGGATAATTACAGATATCTCAGTATCTAAAGAGAAGACAAACATTTAGTGGACTAGTTAATGAATAATACTTATAATCTACAAAGGTTGGACTTTCTATCGTAGAAGTTCTCCCACTATTTTATCGAAACAATTACCCCTTCAATTGTTCGGGAAATTCTATTTCCTAGTAGGTCTTGACGTCCCAGTGGCAATTAATTGCACCCACGACTCGTGGCCATACAACCAATTCCCCAGGTAGGCATACTTATTGCCAATTGTGTCACTCCACAACCTTCAAGCTATTTTGCCTCGGTTTTCGCACTTATCTAGCACTGCTACATCATAAGTGTTACTAATCGTTAAGTCTAACCCATCAATCATGATGAGCAACGGGCCCGGTCGTGAGTTCTCCGTAACTAGTTATCGATCGATCCTCACATCCCGACCAGTCCTCACCCTTGTCGTGTTTAGTTAAAAACAGGAGTCAAGGAATTTCGCGTATTGTCCCTTTCTTCGACTCGGGTGCCAGAATCTGGATCACCTCTATCGATAAGTAGACAACATACGCTAGTCCCTATTGATGGAAGGCTTGGATTTATATAAATACTTCATTTTATTTTAATCCAATATGACTTAATATTTAATTCGAGAGGGGAATTTCTGGTTTGAAAGTTATACTAACTCTCCTCGAGATCTCACCGATTCAGTTATGCTTTATCTTTTATTACGATCTAGATTCTAGCGCGCATCTCATACAAGCTAAATATAAATCGACAAAATAAATAAAAGCCATATAAGCCTAGCATGCATACTACCACAATATGTTTTCGATTGGGAGCCTCCTATGCAGGCCATCATCGACCCAATGATGTTGGCCCTATTGGTCAATCTAAAGGGTTTGTAAATAGGCCTATGCTATTACACAATGTACCATGCATACATGGCCTTCATATCTTCTTGGGCTCCCACCTTGCTTGTAAACGGGCCTCCATCCTGAACTAGGAAAGCAGTAAAGCCCTATTCTATTACAAAGGCTCAAAGTGGCCCAAAAACATAAAAGGCTCGCAGGCCCAATAAAAACCCAATAATAAATTAAACCAATCACATCTAACCTAAGGTCAAGGCTCGGCTATATCGAAAACCACGTAAACAATTCACATAGAGCAAGAAACAAGCAAACATCCTTTACCTATTTCTTTCTTAATTTTAAAACCACCTTTTAAAACTAACTCCCTATGATTCTTACTTTTTAGTCACTACTAATTATGACAAAATGAATATTCGGGTAAACAAAAATAAAATTTTCTGCTCAAATTCAGATTCTGTTTTTCAACTTTTGAAAATTGCATTTTCGGCCCTCAACTTTCGAAAATTGCACTTTGACCCCAAAACTTTTAAAAAGTTACAAAAACACCCCTGGACAGATTTGGGCAGCTACCAGAAAATAATATTTTGAATTCTGAAAATTTTTGATTTTTCAAATTGACCCCTCAAGTTTCGGTAATTGCAAAACAGCCCCAAAGTTTTCGGAAATTACAAATTGACCCCAAAACCCGTGCGACCAGATTTGCAAAAACAGTCCATGATTTTGAAATTTCCAGATTTCAAAAATTCGAATTTTCAGCCCACAAAAACCCTATATGCGATTTTTAGTTCAAAAAGTCCTGGAGTTTTCAAAAACTATAAAAACGGCACAGATCTAAAAAAGCAGTTTTACCCAATCATAGATCCAGTCATAACAAGTAAGAATCAACTTACAGAACATAATTATCACGTGTTTACATATACATAATTAAACATATACGGTGAAAACACATTATGTTCAGGCTTTTCGTATAATAATGATGGAGTTGGCTCCGATACCACTGTTGGGATAGTGGTTGGGATGCCTCGATTGTCAGAACAACGACAATGCGGAATTTAAAATTTTTCGAAGCACCCAAGGTCCCATATAAGATTCTCCATATTAATTATACGCAAGCAAGAAACAAAAACGCACATAGTAATTAAACAAGGGGGTTTTTGCGATATACCTCACCACAGGCAAGGTGGTGGCAACCTTCAGTTCTGGATCTGAAACTGGGTCTGGATCTGGATCTGGTTCACAGAAGTGATCCAAGCGTCTCACCTCCAAAGATAGTCCACACCAACTGGATTCTGGCAACACCTCCTAGTCTTAGGCTCAGAACTGGATCTAGGAGATTTGTCGAAGCAGGACTGTGCAGATCTACTTGCCAATGCAAGATCTAACACGGTGGAACAAGGGAGAGGCGGCGGCGGCGTTGCTAGGGCAGCTCACGGCACCAAGTGGCGGCGGCTCTAGGATGGCGGCGCAAAGGAGAGGGGGCGGCTAGGGTTGAGAGGAGAGGCTAGGGTTTTCTTCTAGGGTGTTAGCTTTTTGAGCTCAAGTAGAACCCCTTTTATAGACTCCCTCTTGACCTAGGTTTTGCAAGACTTCTTATGGGCTTTTAATTAAAGGCCCATGTCTTGCAAGCCTTTCATTTAATTAATTACTTAATTAAATGCCCAATCCAATTAAATCAATATTTCTCTTTTATATATAATTAATTAGCAACTCAATTAAGTATTTAATTAATTAAGTCAGCCAATTAATTAATCTCCCACTTGAATTAAATAATTTTAATTCATTTAATTGATTTAATTACCTTTAAATCAATTAATTCCTTTTGTATCCTTTTCAACAGTCAGCGTCCAATTGTATTGTGTGTGACCCTCTGGGTTCACCATCAACTGGCAACAGGCCCACGAATTCCTCGTGATTTAATTTATGAACAATAAATTTCTCCGGTCAATTAAACAACCTTTAATTGACCACTCCTAGAATCAAATCCTCTATTAACTCAGGAGTACCTACACTTCATGGTCGATGTCTAGCCACAAGCCCATGAAGCCCAACTTCAGGTGAATTGATACTTGTGAACCTCGTCTCATATAATTACCATGTACATACGGTCCTTCTATCGACTTATATTCCCGATCAAGACTTAGGGTGTGTGAATTGATCGGCACCTCTAAATTTGTCTCGATAACTATACTTTCTAATTCAGGATAATATTCCAGTGTGACTCCTAAATTTGGAAACCCCTTTCCAAATCCGTCACTGACTACGGCCATAGATTCCTTGGATATATTATCTAAGAATCGTATAGGAAATTCTCTCACTCATTACAGTGAGTCAATAGATTCCATATTGGTACTAACAACTCGCGTACATGTCCATACGCACCCAGCCTAGGCATGTTATGACCAAGCTACGTGGCCTATACCTAGATCTAAGTACGCACTTTCATGCACCGAATTCGCCCTAGTACCTCAAGTCAAAGGACTAAATCGTACACTATTATAATCCTTGAGAAACATTCCATCACCGATACGCGTCATGCGCTTCCACAATGGGTTTCTCTGTTCGGGTCGTTCGATGCGTTCAATCCTCCATTGAACCACCTACTCGTATGCACTGGCCTCAAATGCCTTGCTCATGAAACGCTACAAATTCACTCCATGTGAATCATGCATACTTGTACAAGTCTTGGCGATTCCTACGATACCCCATCTCGTTCGGAATCTATGACTTGGAACAGTTTTAAGATTACGACCTTTGAGACTGTTTCATGATTGCACTCAGTACTGAAGTGAATCGTCCCATAGTCAAATGTAATCTAAGGGTTTCAACCAATCGCTTAAACGTATTCGCGAGAGATGAAGTTGGCCATTGTTTATCCTTATACACATATAAATAAACTTGCGTATTATTACATTTATACTAAAGAAAGATAATGATAGTTCCAATACAGGCTAAATATATTGGCATGCAGGGCACTATCCCATCAGGTCGGAGTTTGCGTGCTGCCACTACCAAAGCCAAGGCAAATTTTTCTATCTCCAAATAATTCTTCTCCGCCCCTTGTAGTAACTTGCTTAGATAGTAGACAGGCTTATGTTCCGAGCCTTCTATCTTTACTAAGACCGAACTGACTAAGCCTAGCATGCATACTACCACAATATGTTCTCTATCGGGAGCCTCCTATGTGGGCCATCATCGAGCCAATGATGTTGGCCCTATTGGTCAATCTAAAGGGTTTGTAAATGGGCCTATGCTATTACACAATGTACCATGCATGCATGGCCTTCATACGTTCTTGGGTTCCCACCTTGCTTGTAAACGGGCCTCCATCCTAAACTAGGAAAGCAGTAAAGCCCTATTCTATTACAAAGGCTCAAAATGGCCCAAAAACATAATAGGCTCGCAGGCCCAATAAAAAAACAAACAATAAATTAAACCAATCACATCTAACCTAAGTTCAAGGCTCGGCTCGATCGAAAACCACTTAAACAATTCACATAGAGCAAGAAACAAGCAAACATCCTTTACCTATTTCTTTCTTAATTTTAAAACTACCTTTTAAAACTAACTTTCTATGATTATTACTTTTTAGTCACTACTAATTATTACAAAATGAATATTCGGGTAAACAAAAATAAATTTTCTGCTCAAATTCAGATTCTGTTTTTCAACTTTTGAAAATTGCATTTTCGCCCCTCAACTTTCGAAAATTGCACTTTGACCTTAAAACTTTAAAAAAAGTTACAAAAACACCCCTGGGCAGATTTGGGCAGATACCAGAAAATAATATTTTGAATTCTGAAAATTTTCAATTTTTTAAATTGACCCCTCAAGTTTCGGTAATTGCAAAACAGCCCCAAAGTTTTCGGAAATTACAAATTGACCCCAAAACCCGTGCAACCAGATTTGCAAAAACAGTCCATGATTTTGAAATTTCCAGATTTCAAAAATTTGAATTTTTCAGCCCACAAAAACCCTAATCTCGATTTTTGCATAAAAGTCCTGAAGTTTCAAAAAACTATAAAAACGGCACAGATCTAAAAAAGCAGTTTTACCCAATCATAGATCCAGTCATAACAAGTAAGAATCAACTTACAGAACATAATTATCACGTGTTTACATATACATAATTAAACATATATGGTGAAAACACATTATGTTCAGGCTTTTCGTATAATAATAATGGAGTTGGCTCTGATACCACTGTTGGGATAGTGGTTGGGATGCCTCGATTGTCAGAACAACGACAGTGCGGAATTTAAAATTTTTCGAAGCACCCAATGTCCCATATTGATTCTCCATATTAATTATACGTAAGCAAGAACAAAAACACACATAGTAATTAAACAAGGGGGTTTTTGCGATATACCTCACCACAGGCAAGGTGGTGGAAACCTTCAGTTCTGGATCTGATTTGGATCTGGTTCACAGAAGTGATCCAAGCGTCTCACCTCCAAAGTTATTCCACACCAATCGGATTCTGGCAACAACTCATGCTCTTAGGCTCAGAACTGGATTCAGGAGGTTTGTCGAAGCAGGATTGTGTAGATTCTCTTGACAGGTCAAGATCTAACACAGAGGAACAAAGGGAGAGGGGTGGCGGCACTAGAGCAGCCCACGGCAGCAGGTGGCGGCGGCGGCTAGGGTTTCTAGCACAAGGGGGCGGCGGCTAGGGTTGAGAGGAGAGGCTAGGGTTTTCTTCTTAGGGTGTTAGCTTTTTGAGCTCAAGTAGAACCCCTTTTATAGACTCCCTCTTGACCTAGGTTTTGCAAGACTTCTTATGGGCTTTTAATTAAAGGCCCATGTCTTGCAAGCCTTTTCATTTAATTAATTACTTAATTAAATGCCCAGTCCAATTAAATCGTTATTTCTTTTATATAATTAATTAGCAACTAAATTAAGTATTTAATTAATCAAGTTAGCCAATTAATTAATCTCCCACTTGAATTAAATACTTTTAATTCATTTAATTGATTTAATTACCTTTAAATCAATTAATTCCTTTTGTATCCTTTTCAACAGTCACCGTCCAATTGTATTGTGTGTGACCCTCTGGGTTTACCATCAATTGGCAGCAGGCCCACAAATTCCTCGTGATTTAATTTATGAACAATAAATTGCTCCGGTCAATTAAACAACCTTTAATTGACCACTCCTAGAATCAATTCTTCTATTAACTCAGGAGTACCTACACTTCATGGTCGATGTCTAGCCACAAGCCCATGAAGCCCAACTTCAGGTGAATTGATACTTTTGAACCTCGTCTCATATAATTACCATGTACATACGGTCCTTCTATCGACTAATATTCCCGATCAAGACTTAGGGTGTGTGAATTGATCGGCACCTCTAAATTTGTCTCGATAACTATACTTTCTAATTCAGGATAATATTCCATTGTGACCTTCTAAATTTGGAAACCCCCTTTCCAAATCCGTCACCGACTGCGGGCGCAGATTCCTTGGATATATTATCTAAGAATCGTATAGGAAATTCTCTGACCCATTACAGTGAGTCAATAGATTCCATATCGGTACTAACCACTCGCGTACATGTCCATACGCACCCAACCTAGGCATGTTATGACCAAGCTACGTGGCCTATACCTAGATCTAAGTACACACTTCCATGCACCGAATTCGCCCTAGTACCTCAAGTCAAAGGACTAAATCGTACACTATTATAATCCTTGAGAAACATCCCATCACCGATATGCGTCATGCGCTTCCACAATGGGTTTCTCTGTTCGGGTTGTTAGATGCATTCAATCCTCCATTGAACCACCTACTCGTATGCACTGGCCTCAAATGCCTTGCTCATGAAACGCTACAAATTCACTCCATGTGAATCATGCATACTTGTACAAGTCTTGGCGATTCCTACGATACCCAGTCTCGTTCGGAATCTATGACTTGGAACAGTTTTAAGATTACGACCTTTGAGACTGTTTCATGATTGCACTCAGTACTGAAGTGAATCGTCCCATAGTCAAATGTAATCTAAGGGTTTCATCCAATCGCTTAAATGTATTCGCGAGAGATGAAGTTGGCCATTGTTTATCCTTATACTCATATAAATAAACGCGCGTATTATTATAAAATCAAAAGATTGTTTCTTACAGAATAGACCTATTACAAGCTAATTGAACTGGCTTGCTGGGCACTATTCTATCATCAACTATCTAGGTCGAACTTACAATTAAAAAGTTCTAGCAACCTAATTTGCCGATTGATAGATATGAACTTTAGTGTACATATTCTAATATCCACAAAACTCAATAAAGTATTGGATTGCTTCACAACGAGTGGCAGTATTGAGATACAATATTGGCCACATAATCAAACAAATATTATCAAAGTGAACACAATATGTCAAGATTGGAAACAATTGTACTATGGAATTGGATTCAGCAATGTTACAGGATTACAGTTTCTCACTACATCTGCTACAAACGTCTACTATCATAATCGACTAAGTTTTCGACTTGCTGCTATCATTCTTGAGACCAGCACCCTGAAGACATAGTATCCTGCTTGATCAGAAAAGGATACTAGTATTGCATCCTTGACCAAAGGGGCATACATATTCGACAAGGGCTTTTACAAGGATGTCGGGGATAGATAATAATAAAAAGCACTCCATCTTTGCCGCATATGACAATCGCCATAACAGAACGAAATGCGAAAAACAGAGGAGTGTTGGTCATTTTTGATGAATTGACCAGCTTTCCGTTAAAATTGGTTCAAATACAATGAATCCCTCAGTGAAAGATGGACCTTTTTCTTTTCCAATTCCACCCAAACCAAAGAAGAAAATAGATTCTGGACAACCCAAGCGCAGTTTGGTTCGGCAAAAAATCTCATACCTTGTTACTCCTACAGAAGGAACGGCTGGAAATACATATGAAGCCATCATAGAAGGGTAAATGGAATTTGCATATTTATAAGCTCAGAAAACATTATAAAGGGCAGGTGAAACGTCATACACTATAAGTAACATCTCCAAAACCAAGGAAGACTCATCTCTAGTCGACGACGACATCTTACTTATTCTCGACCTACAAAGCTATTTGCTATAAGACAAATACTTAGAGATACTCAAAGCAATCTACACCAAGTCCATCAGGATAAGCTTTTACTAAGCTATATGCATGAATCATTTACTAACAAGTAGCTAAACATTGCTTAAACAATAAAATGTTGATAGCTATACTATCAGTCTTTGCCTAATCGATCAGGTAATCTAGACTACTTCTCGATGAAGATTGCAAATAACAAAAATTATATTTATACCAATATATATATATATATATATATATATATATATATATATACAAAAGTATTAAGGAAATACTATTCCTTAAATTAAAAAAAAAAAGAGAGAAACAAGGCCAATGGAAGTTTTAGGGCTGATCGGGACCGTTGGCCTGCTCGAAGAAGCACCTTTTCGGGGAGTAGGCGTATCCAGAAACGATCTGAGCTCCTCCTGACGCTTCTAATAACCTTCATCATAGCCTTCTTCAAAAGCACGTCGACGAGACTCCACTGAATTGGCATTCAATTGAGCCAGATCATCCCTCTCCTTCTCAAGAGCTAATTTTTCATCGCGTAACTTCTGGAGATCATCATTGAGCAGCTCAATTTGAAGGGCAAGTCCCCCAGCCTTTGATCTCTCCGCATCTTGGCAATGCCTCAGGTTCTCTCTGCTGAACCACAAGTCATCATACTGGGCACCCAGTTGCAGAGGCATAATACTTCCTCTGAGAAGAAAGAAGAATTAAGCCACAAACAATGAAAAATAATATAAAGACAAAATCGAAAAGATAAACACCTGCTCAAATTGTTTGAAGAGGGACTTAACAAGACGAAGGGTAGAAGTACCCTCATGTTTCTTCAACTCGCCGGGCAAAATAGTACTAAAACCCAGATCCTAGGAGAGAAGGTTGGTTCACAGGAATCGGGAAAAACAGAATTAAGAGGAATCTTATCATGGTTGTGGTATCTAAAAGTAAAAAATCCGCATATCTTTGGGTGACTGACTGTGGATTAGAACTACCCAAAGAAGGACCTATAACTAGGCCACTACTTACCGGCCCAACGGTATCGTTTACTTGACCCCGACTAATGACTGGGTCAGCAGAGGAGTTCAAAAAACTTGAATCATCATGAGCATAATTGTGTAACTCATGCTCGAGTGAGGGAACGGACGTCGAAAGGGGAATATCAAAGGACTGCCCCTCATTAGATATATCCCCAAAGGCAATCCGACCTGGAGAAGGTCGTCGTTGAACCTCTGAAGATGAAATGGGATTTTGTTGAGAAAGGTTTGAGCGAGCATTAGCATCGCTTGTATCTGTAAAACCACTCGGAGGGACAGTAGAGACTTGTGCCCCCGGCTGGTGGATGTTCGAGGATGAGAAGGATCTGTTGGACGAAGATGATGATCAGAAGACAAGTAATTTAAAGTTTGAAGGGAGGTTTTGATGATTTCCAAAACATCATAACCAGCTAAGTTAGAAAAGCTTAGTTAAACCCCTTGGAAGGATTTTGATTGAAGTTAGAGTATTATCAGACAACTCAAAATTAAAGAAGGTCCAAGAAGACTACTGATCTGCTGTTGATGAAAGAAATCAGACTGGTGAAGATCAGCCGACTCAAATCAGATTTGTTCAAGTTTGGGATCAACTCTGTTCATCATCAGATGAGTGTTCTCATCAACCAAGTGGAAAGGATCAGGAAGTCTCTCCAACGGTAATAAATGCACTTGGAGTAATAAATGCTGAATATCGAGGGTATTAATGACAAATAATTGAAGGAAAACCTCGTATCAGCTTGGTGCATTAAATGCTGCCTGACAGAAAGTACTGTTTGCAGTACTGTCACTGTGCAAAGTGCCGTTCGCGGAAATTAAGGACCAGTAGCTGAGGAATTTGAATTTTGTCTCTCTTCAACGGACACTTTTCAAATCCTGGAGTATAAATAGTTCATGAGACGAAGAGAAAAACAACAACACAATCTCTGAGAGAAAATCCGAAGCAAAATCCTTAAGTCTCAAGAACAGCTCACTCATCAGCTTTGTCATTTGTTGACACAAGCAGAAGTTGAAGATCAAAGATAAACACATTTTCAGAGTGAAAAACTGTTAGAGTGTTGTGCGAAGTGTAGATCCATCTTTGTGAGTGATCTAACTTCAGTGGATAGGTCTTCTAAGTGATTTCCTATTGTGAGCTTACGGCCAGATTCATTTGTTGTTTCAGCGTAAGTGTTGTATACTGTAAACTTTGTGATTATAGTATAACCCAAGATCTAAGTGACTTGGAAGAGTGGACTAAAGGATTTAAATCCATATAACCACTATAAGAATTCTGTCTGTTTTTACTCTGCATTTTTACTTGCATATTTTCAAGATTGCATAAAAACACTTTACCAAAACTGTTGAAAGATTCTGTGAAAAGAACCTTATAAAACTGGGGATAAATCTTTCTAACTGATAAGAGTTTACTTTTGAAAAACACTTTACAAATCCGCTGCAAGTTCTCTGCTTTTAAAAGTTGATTTTGCTGAAATCAGCTAAGTAGTACATAGAGAAGTGGTTAATTGTGCTGTTCAAAGATTTGTTCACTGATCAGCCTAGTCAGCTCACTGACCTTCAATAGCTTAGTCTGCTGACAGTCGAGTGAAAACTTTTTAAGTGAAAATTTTTCAGAGGTCTATTCACTCCCCCCACTAGACTTCATCTGACCACTTGGGACCAACAAGTGGAATCAGAGCAGGTTGTTCATTAGAATCAGCTGCCTGATCAACGAGCTTGATCCGAGTGTTTTTCAAAGGTTTTCAAACTTTTTCAAAAGAGCGTATTTTTGAAAAATCAAAATTTTTTTGAAAATGGATTGTATCAACCATGTTCCCCACATAGCTGGTATGAGCTTTGAGGACTGGAAGATCAGAATGGAGATCTTCTTAGCTGCTTACAATGATAACATGTATACATGTATCATAAATGGTCCATTCAAATTCACAAGACTATAAAGGTTGATGAAGTAGACATAGTGGTGGAAAAAGATTTACTTGAGATGACAGCTGAAGAAATTAAGCTGTTCAATCTGGACAAAATTGGCCGTTTCATCATGACCAAAGCCCTGGACAATAATATATTTGATAAAGTCAAGCAATGCAAGACTGCCAAAGAGATGTGGGATAAAGTTCATGACATGAGTGAAGAAAACGACGCCAACAAAGAGCATCAGCTGAGTGTTGCTCTGGAAAATCTCACTCACCGAGCTGTTCTCAATACTCGAGGCGTATGAGTATAAACTGCCAAGAATGGGTGTTGAAGAAACCTCAACTTCAAGTCCCACAGCTGCCCTGGTTGCTGCTAAAAATCCAAGAAGACTAGCACAGAAAAGTAAAGAAGTGGACTCATCTGATGAAGCCACATTACTCAACAAAAAGGAGTATACTGCTGGAGACGTTGCATTGCTGATGAACAACTTTAAGAAGTTCTACAAAAGAAAAATGAAGAACAAATTCAACAATGCTTCTACTTCTAACCCTACTTTTTCTTCTCAAGATAAGGATTCTTATAAATCCAAACTAATGTGCTACAATTGCAGGAAATTGGGTCATTTCATCAGAAACTGCCCATATCCTAAAGCTGAGAAGTATACAGAAGAGGAAAAGAGAATCAAAAAAGAAAGAAAGCATCAGAAAGGCAAAGTGCTGTTAGCAGAAGCAGAAAATCTGGCTGCTATCTACTCATCTGACTCTGACTCAGACACTTCTGATGAAGAGTCTTCTGAAGAAGAGAGTCCTGCTCTTATCTGCCTGATGGCCAAGGAATTTGATAACTCTGAGGATGATGAGGTAACTTCTTTTGAAAATTAATTGTTTGATTCATTTCAACAAATGATGCTTAACAATACTTGTATTGCTGAAGCATTTACTAAGCTTAAGGAAGAGATGATATTGATTGAGCAGTTCACTGATACTTAAAGCTGAAAAGCCAAAAGAATCAGCTGAATATAAACTGCTTGAGCAAGAGAATGAATCTCTGAAAGCTGAATGTGAAGTCTATAAAGGTAAAATCATGGAACTTGAAAAGATAACTGAGTCTCATGAGAAATCATCTGTTGCATCCACTCTTATGTCTAGTAAACACAAGATACCTTTAGAACAGGATAAGTTAGAACTGAACCATACTGAAAAATTTATATCAGCTGACAACAGTAAGGTCATCCTATATGTTCAGACTACTAAACCTGCTTCACACGAGAAAGAATTAAAGGAGAAGAAAACTCCTAAGGCTAAAAAGAGCAAAGAGCCTAGTGTAGGAAAACAGACTTGTAAGACTAGACAGCAGAGTCCTAAGAAGTCTGCTGATAAGACTAAAACCAATCAGACTAGTGGTAAAACTAAGTCGTCTGTTAATGAGCAAGCATCTAGTAAGCCAAAGAAGCATAAGAACAAGAAAAATCAAAATGCTTGGTACGGAAATGAGTCATATTATGTGCAACCTACTGCATATCCTCCTATGTATCATGCACCACAATTTCCAACTTACTATGCACCATATCCTGCTCATCCAATGCATGCATATCCTGCATCTTATTCTGCTTATGAACATTATCCTTATCATGCTGATTATCAACATAACAAATTTGATGGATGTTATGAAGATAAACCTGTTCGTGCTCCTGTCAAAACTCAGAAGCCTAAGAAGCCTAAGACTTCAACATATTGGGTTGTCAAAGGTGGAACTAATACTTCAGGACCCTCTCAATAAGGGTACCTAAAACTATTTTTATTTTGTTTTGTAGGTTAGGATTAGGAGTATGAGTAAAGTAGAGAAAATCTGGTACTTGGACAGTGGCTGTTCAAGACACATGTGTGGAAACATACATGAGCTGACTCATGCTGTTGCTGTGGATGGTCCCAAAGTAACTTTTGGAGACAGCAAGGAAGGCAAGATTGTAGCAAGTGGAAGATTAATCAAAGGCAACATTGAGATATCTGATGTGTCTTATGTTAAAGGCCTCAAATACAATTTACTGAGCATAATTCAATTTTGTGACAAAGGATTTTCAATCATCTTCTCATCAGATAAGTGCTACGTTGAACAGATTGGTACAAAGAAGGTAATTTTATCTGGAAGACGACAAGGAAATGTCTACACAGTGGACTGGAATTCTGTTGAGAAGAGTTCAAACGTTTGTTTGGTGGCATCAACACCAAGTGAAGTCAATTGGCTGTGGCACAAAAGAATGAACCATGTGAATTTCAAGACCATAAACAAACTTATCAAGAATGATCTGGTAGAAGGAATTCCAAAGACAGTCATGAGCAAAGATAAGCTTTGTGACGCCTGTCAGAAGGGTAAACAAATCAAGTTATCCTTCAAGAGCAAGAAGGACCAATCATCTGGAAGGATCTTGTTGCTGCTACATATGGACTTATTTGGACCCATTGATCCAATCAGCAATGGTGGATAGAAGTACTGCCTAGCTGTTGTGGATGACTATTCAAGATACACTTGGGTGATTTTCATGAAGAAGAAAAGTGAAACCAAGGAGCATCTTACAAATCTGATGGAACTAATCCAGATTTAAAAGAGCATGAAGATATTGAAGATCAGATCAGATAGAGGGACTGAATTTACAAACTCAACTGTTGAAGAGTATTGTAATGTCAGAGGAATCAGCCATGAGTACTCTGCTGCCAGAACCCCTCAACAAAATGGAGTTGCTGAAAGGAGAAACAGAACTCTAAAGGAAGCTACCAGGACTATGATAGCTGAAGCAAAGCTGCCCCAAAGATTCTGGGTAGAAGCAACAAATACATCATGTTTTACCCAAAACAGATGCATGATTAACAAGAACCAAAACAAGACTCCATATGAAGTTTGGAACAACCGGAAGCCAAATATTCATCACTTTAGAATTTTTGGTTGTAAATGCTTTGTTTTAAATAATGGGAAAAATCACCTAACTGCCTTTGCAGAGAAGGCCGATGAAGCTGTTTTTGTAGGATACTCTACAATCAGTAAACCTTATAGAGTCTTTAACAAAAGAACTTTACTTGTAGAAGAATCTACTCATGTAGTATTTGATGAACCAAGTCAATCTTCTGAAAATAATCAAAACATTGATCAAAATCTGTCTACTGATTTTCAGAAATTGTGTGTTCAAAGAAACGAAGAGTATATACCCATTATGCTACCTGATCTCAACTCAGCTGCTAATTCAAGTGATGTTCAAAATCACACTACTGATTGTCTAACAGACGAGTTACAAACAGCTGACAGACCAGAGAATGTTCAACAGACAACTATTGTTCAACAGACTACTACTGAAACTCCAACAGTAGTGTTGCAAGATCAAAACAGAGGACATCATTCAAATTTGCAACCTGATCTCTGATGGCTCAAGAATCACCCACCAGAGCTGGTGATTGGTGATCCTTTGGATAGAGTAAAGACAAGGAGAGTTGCTGCAAATGACGCAATGTTCGTCAGCTTCCTGTCTCAAATAGAGCCTAAACAGATTGAAGAAGCTCTTAGTGATTCAAATTGGATTGAAGCTACGCAAGAAGAGTTAAATCAATTTCAAAGGAATGAAGTCTGGTACTTAGTTCCTAGACCAAGTCATCAAACAGTAATTGGCACTAAATGGGTATTCAGGAATAAAATGAATGAAGATGGTGTTGTCACCAGAAATAAAGCAAGATTAGTGGCCAAGGGATACTGCCAAGAAGAAGGCATTGACTTTGATGAAACTTTTGCACCAGTAGCAAGACTAGAGGCAATCAGACTCTTTCTCGCCTATGCTGCTCATACAAATTTCACAGTCTATCAAATGGATGTGAAATCTGCCTTTCTCAATGGAGAATTGCAAGAAGAAGTTTATGTTGAACAACCACCTGGATTTGAAGCTTACAAAGAAGAAGACAATGTGTATCGTCTGAAGAAAGCCCTCTATGGACTGAAACAGGCTCCAAGAGCATGGTATGATACCATATCTGATTTTCTTTTAATTAAAGGATTTCGTAAAGGTAAGGTAGATAAGACCTTGTTCACTGTTGAATGGGAGGATCATATATTGCTTGTGCAAATATATGTGGACGATATTATCTTCGGTTCAACAAATCAACAGATGTGTGACGAGTTCTCCAAGCTGATGCAGAACAAGTTTGAAATGAGCATGATGGGTGAACTAAATTATTTTCTTGGTTTGCAAGTTAGACAGTTGCCTGATGGAATATTCATTAACCATGCAAAATACACAAAGGATCTGTTCAAGAAATTTGGTATGGAAACTAGCTCAACTGTTAGTGTTCCTATGTCTACTGGACTTTGTTTGGATAAAGATGAGGATGGCAAATCAGTGGATATAATCAAGTACAGAGGCATTATTGGGTCGTTGTTATACTTAACAGCTAGCAGACCTGATATCATGTACTCTGTTGGGGTTTGTGCGAGATATCAATCAAATCCTAAGGAATCTCATCTTTTAGCTGCCAAAAGGATACTTAGATATCTTAAAGGCACTCAAGAATTGGGATTATGGTACCCTAGAGAATCTGGGTTTGACCTCATTGGATATTCAGATTCTGACCTTGCTGGCTGCAAGATTGATAGGAAAAGCACAACAGGTGCCTGTCAATTCTTAGGTAGTCGTCTGATCTCATGGATGAGTAAGAAATAGACTTCAGTATCCTTATCTACTGTTGAAGCTGAGTACATAGCTGCTGGAGCTTGCTGTGCACAAATACTTTGGTTGAGGCATCAACTAGAAGATTACAACATTAAAATCAGTGGAATACCTATCTACTGTGACAATACAAGTGCAATCTCTCTCACTCAGAACACTACAAGTCATTCAAGGACTAAGCATATTGAGATCAAACATCACTTCATAAGAGATCATGTGGAAAAAGGAAATGTCATAATAGAGTATGTTCATACTGACAATCAGATCGCTGATATTTTCACTAAACCTCTAAGTGATGCAAGGTTTTCAACTTTGAGAGCTGAACTAGGCCTACTAAATTTAGATGCATAAGCTGAGGGGGAACTCAATAGAAGACTGGAGTTTATCAGCTTACTCATCTTATTTTCTTCAAGGTTAACTCTCAACAGACTAGTTAACTGATGAATTCTTAAAGTCAAGGGGAACGTGTAAGACTAGCGGTACTTCTGATTAAAAGATGAAATTTGTTAATGAAAGTTAGTTGAAGTTATGTTTTCAATAGCAGATCTTAATTCTTGAAGAACTGAAGATTAATTATCTAGCCGGATTGATAAACAGCCGAGGAAGATTACTAGTTATTGGCTTTCACTAGTAATGTTTGTCATCAGGACAATAGTCCCGTCAGATAAGTATTTAAAGATTACTCGTCTGATCGCTAATGTAAAAGCTTTGGTGTTTAAAAACGTTTTATCTAATCCCCGCTTTTACTAGTCGACTGAGGCGGTTCGTATTCCCGCCAGTCAATAAATGCTTTTTGAATTTTGAACTACGTAATTGATGCCGCACGATCAACGCTGAATCAAAACTGATCTAACGGTTAGCGTGTAACATGGAACCGACGCACCTAAACTCTTTAAAACCAGATATAATCAGCTCACCGATCCTTTACGCATCCAAATTCTTTCTAAAGCATTCTAAGGATTTCTGCTTTAATTTTCTGCAAAAATCCTCTCTTGTTTTACTAACCTTTTCAGAATCATCATGACTTCTCAACAAGAAGCTAAGGCAGAGGGTATGTATCTCTTTTACAATACATATTACAAGTCTGGTACTAATGAAATGAAGACGGTCCTTGAAAAATTCAAAGCTGCAACTCTAGTGAACTTCATGGAAGCTCACGATGTGATGGTGTACAAGGATCAAGTTCTGGAGTATTATAACGCTAAGGAAGCTGTTGATTTCAACAAGCTTGAAATTAAGGCAACCGTGGAGGAAAGGACATAGTCATCACCCCTGCCCTGCTCCATGAGAAGTATGGACTGTCCAACCAAGGAAGAACAGACCTGACGACTATGGCTGAGGATAAGGAACAGGAATTTTGGAGTATATGTGCTCACGAAGGAGAAATACTATCAGGTAACATAAAGAAGAAGTAGTTAAAGGATGAATATCAGCGTATGGCTGATATGGTAGCAAAGGTAATTGAAAACTGTACTTTCTCTTTAGATAGTGTTACAATGAAGAGATATGCTATGATGATAGCTGTTCACTATGGGTTTGATGTGAATTGGGCCGAAAGTTGTATGGTATATTTTGGCAAATTTCGATAAGAAGAAACAGAAAAATCATAGGATTACTCTTAGTCATCTGTTCGTGATGTTGGGTTGTGATTTGACCAATGGGAAAGTCATTCACAATGCCAAGGCAATGGCTCATTATCAAGCTGTTAAGGGAGGGTCAAAGAGAAAAACTGATGAGGAAGAGGTTGAGGAGCCTAAGGAAAAGGCCCCTGCTAAGAAGAGGAAAGTGTATGTTCAAACATCCAAATCAGCTGTTAAGGCCAGAACAGACAAGGAAAAGAAAGATGTTGCAGATGCAACTATCAAAACGATTAGTGATGAAGTTCTGGATATATCAGCTGCCTCACCCTCCAGAACTATATCAGAGGAGCAACCTGTTGTGAATGTTGCTAAGAGGACTAGGAGTCAACTCAAAGACACTGCAACTTCAAGGCAAGAAAAGGAGAATGTTGCCCCTTAAAGTCTGCCAAGAGGAAGGTGGTCTGATGCTGCCAAGAGGAACCATCTCCTGTTAAATCTGATGACTTTGTCAGAGAAGGACCTCAATCAGCTGAGACGCCAGTTGAAGCTGACAAGCCTGCTGATGCTGCTGCTGCCAAGGAGTCGTCTGATGTTGCCGCAACAGCAAGCTTCAACAGCTAAGGTCTCTAAACCTCAAGATGATCCAGAGGTGATGATCATCGAACCAAAAGCAGCCATTCTTGTCTCTATTGCTGCTCCAGAGCCTACTGCTGCTGCTGATAAGTCAAAGAAGAAGAAAATTGTAAAAAGAAAGATATCTGCAGCTAAGAAGAAAAGAAGGGAAGATGCCCTGGAAGAGAAGAAGGCCAAGGAGGAACTTGATGAAGCCATAAGGCTTGGCAAGATTGAAACAGAAAAAGAAGAAAAGGAGAAGGAAAATGACACCTGCTGAACGCCAAGCTGCTGAGGATGCAGAATTGGCTATGGTTCTTGAAGTGAGCAAGAAGGATGCTCATGCGCCTCGCCATGCTGGTGGTATAAGGATTGGAGAATCCTTAAAGGCAGGACGGATTCTGCCACAAGGCATAAGAGTGGAGAAGTGCCCCTTTATTGTCAAATGGGCTTTGAACATTGTCAATGGACATTGAAGTTGCCTTGCAAGAATTTGACAGACAGCTGCAGCAGGTCACTCTGTTCGTCCATGAGAATACTAGATACAACAAGTGGAGAACTTACAGAGTTGATAAATCTGTTGCTGAGATGAAGGCTTGGGAAGAGTTTGAAGCTGAAGAGAAGTGGGTGCTAGACTTCTTTCAAACTTATTCCATCTCACAAGCCTTGGATCCTGATCACATTAGGGATGTCTTCCACAACATTGCAAGAGAAATTGTCTATAAGGAGGCAAAGAAGATTGAGAAGTCCCTACCTGCTAAGAGGAGAAAAAGTGATGACCCTATTCAAAGGGCTGTCAAAATTGCTGTCTATCAGGCCTTGGAGAAATGGTCTGAACGTTCAAGATACTTCAAAGGATCTCCAAGTGATCTGCCTCCACTGCCTAGTGTTCAGCAGATTACTTTTGGCACTGAAGTCAACACTTACAAAGAGATGATCAAGGGACCAGCTCAGGGATCTATGCCTAAGATCACTCAGGTAATCCATCAAACTACTAAAATATCTAATGTTGGAACGCCTTAAATTGTTAAGATGGAAGAACAGTCAATTGTTCAACTAGCTGCTGCCAAGCCTGATGAAGAAAAGGCCCCAAAAAATGTTCAAGTAGAAGCTGGCGCAATTGTTGTTCATCCAACTTTTCTGGAGTCTGCTAAGACTGAGCAAAATGAGGAAAAAGAAGGTGAAGACTTAGCAGATATTGAAGTTCACCAGACCGAACCATCAGCTTCCACCTCCATTCCCTCAGCTGACAAGCATTCAAGTCTGATGGAGTCTATTCAGCTGTTGCTGGAACAGACCTTGGAGGACAAACTAGGAAAGCGGAAGAAGGAGTTGAAGGAAGAAAACCAACAGATTCAAGATGAAAACAGAAAGCTGCAGGAGGAAAACAAAAAATTGCTCAAAGCTGTTGCTGATAACCTTCCTGCTGATAATTCCCTTCCATTGATCCAGAGTATGAACAATCTGAATGGGAATATTGAAGACGTTAAGTCTGATGTGAATCATCTTCACACAACTCTTCAACGTAATGAAGCTGACATTGCAAATGCCATTCGGTCAATCACCAAACTTGTTGATGCTGAAACAGAACTGAAAAGAGAATGGGCAGCACACATGGATGGAATTGCATCAAAAGTCCATAATGAAATAGCTACTTTGCAACTAAATGTAGACTGCTTGAATGATCAGACTAGCACTCAAGGATCAACACTTAATCAACTATCATCAAAGCTGGACATTATGGATGCAAATATCAATAGGATCTGCACTGCAATAAATCTGTCAGTTGCTGACTCTCTCCCTGCCGATGATGACAAAAAGGGGGAAGAGAAATCAGTTTCTGAGAAGGAAGAAGTCACTACAGAACCTGAAGCTGATCAAGTACCTAATGACACTTCTGTTGAAAAAGATGCTGATGAAAAGCAAACATAGAAAGTACCTGAACCAGCTAAGGAGACTGAAGAGGAGGCTGAAGCTGAAAAAGAAGCAGAAGCTGCTGATGAAAAGGCTGCTGATGCAAAGAAAGCAGATGCTGAAGAAGAAATTGCTGATAAAGAAGAAGAACCTAAGGAGCCAGTCAAGTCTGACAAAGAATTGGCTGCAACCAAGGATACACCTGAGGAGCAACTTGATCCATTTGTGAAATACAAGAACATAGAACGCATCAATAAGAGGCTTGAGGAAGCTGAAGCAGCTGAGGCAGAAAGAATTAGGAAATTGGAAGCTGCTCAGAAGAATCTTCTTGCTGATGAAGCTAACGGTGATGATGATGATGATGAAGTGGAAGATGAAGATGATGAAGACTGTTTGAAATTGATGAAGAAGTGACTGATGAAGAATCAGATCACTAGCACTTAAACTTTTTGAAAACTGTTTTACAATTTACTTGTAATTTCTCACCTGTCTGAAAACTTGTAACATGTAATCACAAATCTGATATCAATGAAAAGTTCAAGTTTTTCATCCAATACATCATTTCTATCTCAGAAATTTTTTAGGACAAAAACTTTAGTCTAGGTACAGGTACTTAGCTGTTAGGTTTTGTCATCATCAAAAAGGGGGAAATTGTTGGATGAAGATGAAGATCAGAAGACAAGTAATTTATTGTTTTAAGGGAGGTTTTGATGATTTCCAAAACATCATAACCAGCTAAGTTAGAAAAGCTTAGTTAAACCCCTTGGAAGGATTTTGATTGAAGTTAGAGTATTATCAGACATGTCAAATTCAAGAAGGTCCAAGAAGACTAATGATCTGCTGTTGATGAATGAAATCAGACTGGTGAAGATCAGCAGACTCAAATCAGATTTTTTCAAGTTTGGGATCAGCTCTGTTCATCATCAGAAGAGTGTTCTCATCATCCAAGTGGAAAGAATCAGGAAGTCTCGCCAACTGTAATAAATGCACTTGGAGTAATAAATGCTGAAGATCGAGGGTATTAATGACAAATAATTGAAGGAAAACCTCGTATCAGCTTGGTGCATTAAATGCTGCCTGACAGAAAGTACTGTTTGCAGTACTGTCACTGTGCAGAGAGCCGTTCGCGGAAATTAAGGACCAGTACCCGAGGAATTTGAATTTTGTCTCTCTTCAACGGACACTTTTCAAATCCTGGAGTATAAATAGTTCATGAGACGAAGAGAAAAACAACAACACAATCTCTAAGAGAAAATCCGAAGCAAAATCCTTAAGTCTCAAGAACAGCTCACTCATCAGCTTTGTCATTTGTTGACACAAGCAGAAGTTGAAGATCAAAGATAAACACATTTTATGAGTGAAAAATTGTTAGAGTGTTGTGCGAAGTGTAGATACATCATTGTGAGTGATCTAACTTCAGTGTATAGGTCTTATCAGTGATTTCCTATTGTGAACTTACGGCCAGATTCATTTGTTGTTTTGGCGTAAGTGTTGTGTACTGTAAACATTGTGATTATAGTATAACCCAAGATCTAAGTGACTTGGAAGAGTGGACTAAAGGATTTAAATCCGTATAACCACTATAAAAATTATGTGTGTTTTTACTCTGCATATTTTCAAGATTGCATTAAAACACTTTACCAAAACTGTTGAAAGATTCTGTGAAAAGAACCTTATAAAACTGGGGATAAATCTTTCTAACTGATAAGAGTTTACTTGCGAAAAATACTTTACAAATCCGCTGCAAGTACTCTGCTTTTAAAAGTTGATTTTGCTTAAATCAGCTAAGTAGTACATAGAGAAGTGGTTAACTGTGCTGTTCAAAGATTTGTTCACTGATCAGCCTAGTCAGCTCACTGACCTTCAACAGCTTAGTCTGCTGACAGTCGAGGGAAAACTTTTTAAGTGAAAAATTTTCAGAGGTCTATTCAACCCCCCCCCCCCTAGACCTCATCTGACACTTGGGACCAACAGGATCAGTAGAAGGCCCGTCAGTGCGGGACCTTTTGGACCTAGTATCTCTAGGACGATCGCGCGAAGGGCGCTTGGACATATTGCCAAATAAACTACTCATTCTCGGGAAATCGAGAAAATAATTTGAATATCGAGTGGAGTTATCGACCTGCTGGGGAGAATATTTTATCAAAGTAGGGACGCGCAGTAAAATAGCGAAGAATTTTTTACCTCAAGTATTTATACTAAGGGATAAGACGCATTGGACCTTGCGAATAGGCGCGAAACAAATTACCTATTTAATGAACAGTCGCACATAATTCAAAAAGCGTGCGCGTAATAAGTATACTAAAAATAAAGACTTATGTCTGAACATGCGAGATTAACGAGACAGTTAATCATAATGATGGGATACGAATCGTCTCAGAATAAAAGGTTAATACTGTAAAATTACAAGTCACAGTGTGACGATTACTATTCCTAAAACTATTGCTCACCTTCGCCTTGATTTTGATGATCGCCCTTGTCAATGTTCCGCTCCTCGCCTTCGCTTCCGCTCATCGCCTTCGCCTCCAGCTCGCTCGTCGCCCTCAATCCAATCCTCTTCATTAGCATTATTTGTGGGTCCAGGGTTCTCCTCTTCCTCTTCCTGGTCGCCTAACTCATTATCCTACTCAGGATCAGCATCGAGAGGAGGTGTCGGCAAAGGTACTCCAAATTCCTTTACCAAATGCACCAAAGGGAGATGCTCGAAATCCACAGTATGAACATCAGAGGAGCTATACTTCTGACCATGACGATCGAGGCTAACATGAATGGCCCTGAAATATTCCCTTCGATGATCTTCGATCAAACCCATGGCAACCATCTGATGAACAACTTTCTCGAAAGTGCTTTCCGGAAGAGGGCCAACTTTTTCATAGACTAAAGAAGTATGAAGAGGAGAACTGAGGAATTCACGAATAACTTTCTCCTTAGAGTTCTTACCATATCGATCAGTAATGCCATCTAAATTGAGTTCTTCTTCCTGCTCATAAAGAGAAGCTTGGAGACATGCAACTTGTGATTCCAGGTCACTGATACGAGTAGTGTATTGAACCTGATGATCTTCCAACTCCTTGGCCAAGTGGTCCACTCGCTCCTGGGCACGAGACGTCTCCCGAATACTATTTAGTATGTGAGGATTATATGTTCCCGTTCCCTGCACGCCATCGACCTAAGATGGATGAGAAGAAGAAGTGGAAGGACCAGCTTCTGTCGCACCACGTTCAAAATCGGTTCTGAAGTAAGACTTTGTTCTTCTCCTCCAGAAATTCACACTGTTGCCTCAGAAGAGCTGCTTCGTAAATGGAAGATAACATACAAGTGCCAGTCTGAAAATTTAAAAAGAACAAGCAGATTAGGTAAAGTCTTCTCTAATACAAAAAATGTGATGGGAATAATCTGGTTAGTTACTCTTGCGTAAGAAAGAGAGGCTTTCTGCAACTTCTCCAATGGATCTTTGTTAAGCATTTTCTAATATCACGCGTAAAAATGGAAGAAAGGAGAATCTGAGTAGCTTTATCTGCGGCACTCTCTTTCTCATCATTGATCAAAGAATCACGATCAAAATAACCCGCAGCTCTTTTCCCTGCGAGGTGGTCTTCAATCATCTCGACAGTGCTAGGTTTGGGATGCGGTTCACCAAGTAAGGTAAGGTCTTCGCCAGAATGGTCATAGACCTGTTTCCTTCTCTTCGCTACAGGACCAGTTGAATTGGGCATCGACCACATACGACAACCACGGATATCCAGAGTAGATATCAGTTGCAGAGTAGGATAACCTTGTCCGGACCTTATAGAAGCAGGAATCTGGGAAGAAGAAGGTTCATCCGGAATCTCTTGAGAAAGTTCCTGGCTCTCCTCTCTATTATCGTCAGAGTCATCTTCGTGATCCAATTTCCTTTTCCTAGAAACCCTTTGCTCTATAGGGTGATTCTCTACAGTCTTGGTTGATTTTGAAAGAACCATTTTTCCCTTTTTAAAACGCCTTGAATTTCCAACCATAGAGGCTGAGAAAATAATAAAAAGAGGAATTTGTTACGAGTTTTAGTAAAATAAAGAAAAAGGAATAATATAGCAAAATATAAGAGAGAAACTTACCAAATGATTGAGGAGAGGAAGAGATGAGGAAGGTATGTGAGCTTAAGCCTGCCTTGCGGAGAAAGTCCTCGCCAACAAGGATAGCACATTGGTATCTATCCGAATGCATCTCCCCTATTTCTTTCAACAAGTTCGGGTCATCAGGAATCAATTGACCCTCAACGAAGCGACCACCAAACGTCCATTGGGAGTCATGATCCCATATGAAAGGTTCCCTAGAACCATCTGATAAAGTTATATGAGTCGAAGGACGAACAAAGAAAAATTGGAACTTCCAGTCAGAATTACTGGAAACAGGAGAATCAAAGATAGACAGACCAGACCGTTGACTAGTGAAAAAAACAGGAGAATCAAAGATAGACAGACTAAAATTACGAAAGGAATGTTGGAACCCTTTGGCAATCATCAATACAGAAAAAGAAATGACGAACGCCACAAAATTAGGGACCAACTGAGTCAAAGAAACACTAAATATCTTTAATATCTCCAGGAATAAAAGAGACAATGGGAGCCTAAGACCGTGATTGAAATGAGCAGTGTAAAAGGCACGGAGCCTGCCAGTGGAGAAGTAACCCTATCAGTAGGCGATGGGAAAAGAATTTGAGAACCTTCAGGAAAATATTTTGTGTAATTATCCAGTACATCGTGAAAGTTCTCATCGGTATAAGCACAAGAAAGGCTTTCAACAGGATCAGATACCTTAGGGTTGGCACCCTCACTCTTCTTAGCCTTAGCAGCCACCTTGGCATCGGAAAGAATTTTTACCATGAATGTATCCTCCTCGGGGATATTTATATCGGGCATCCCCATTTGCTCTGGAGGAGGGCTAGGAGAAGCCTCCACATCGATAACAGGATTAGCATTCTGAGTGGAGGAGGAGGTGGGTTTTCTCGAATTTGAAGCCATGACGAGGATTCTCGCAAGATTATGGTCAATAAATACGATATTTGGATGAATTATTGACTAAGAAATTTACTGCTAGGAAATATAAGGCGGAAAGTAAAAAATGTGGGTGAAACCAGGAACACATATATATATACGAAGCTGAAAGGACGTTTTATCCCCTTTCACGACTGTTCATGTCCCGTCATTAAACGAAGAGAGCTGCCTTCTCGAAACCTGGCAATGAAACAGCTAGGTAACGACATAACCACTCTCTATGAAACGTCGCACTCTTTTCCTTGCTTAGGATTTTTTCCCATAGGGTTTTTCCATGTAAGGTTTTTAATGAGGCATAATTCATAGAGAAGTCAGTCAAATAAGACCTAATACTTCTATGAAATTCTATTACATATCCGCTCGAAGAAGTGAGCGAGTACTGATGGGGGCTATTTTATACCCCTTATGATATTCAGATCGAGTTAAGCATATGAGGTCGGGCCGACCATATAGCTCATGCACTATAACAGTTCGCCCGATTAGAGACGACTCTCCACGGCGACCAGGTTGCATTTCGAACTGAAGAAGGATAAGTGTCCCGAGTCTTAATAGGATTATGTTTCCTTGTATGGCTAGGGTTTGTAACATATAAATACCTAGATTCATCATTGTATTAGGGAGACAACATCAGAGCTTACGCCAACATACTTGGGCAATTTGAGATTAATCTAATACAAGAGCTTTTGCTATACTTATTGATCATTACTTTATTTGTTCATTAACGTCATTGCGTATTGCGTATTGTTCTTCCTTGAGATTGATCCATCCGGAATAAAGTAACTAGGCCCTATAATCTTCATATAACTTTACCCTAAACTATTATTATTGATTTAATCTAAACCTACGAAATTCGGTTAAATCAAATGTCTTCTTGTCACTTTCATTAAGACATGTACCTCTTTATTACTTTCTCGATTCAGGATCTAACAACTTCATATTGACTATCCTTAAACTAGTATGAAATAAATTAAAGAGTGGACTAACTCACCGAATATGTTGGTCCTAGTTAGCGAACAAATTTCATAACTAAATATTTAATAATGAATGGTATTTATATAAAGCATTATTTGTAAACTATTGGGTTTTGATAGTTCTCTAGTTATCGTTGGAAGAAAATTTACAAAGGCGATAATTTGAGAAGCTCGATTCTTCTTGACTACATCTTAGTCATCTGGTTTAGTTGGTACAACCTTTTCCTTCCATCAATTTCTTCATCTCAACTAGTTGTCGACTCTCGTGTCTTGTAATTGCGAAGACAATCGATTCGTTGTTCGATTATCCAAATTGTAGTCAAGCAAGGCCGTCATTCTAGTTTAACATGCGAGTTGCCTAATTGTTCTATTAGCGTAGCCGACATAACAAACTCTTATAATATTTTACGTTGTTCGATTCGATTGAAACCTCAAACGCTATCTAATGTTCATCCTAGGATTAAGGAAACCATAATCTATATCCGTCAACTTAATGTCTTTAACTTAACATACACATCAACCACAAGGTCAAAATCAGGAACGATTAAAGAGATTCTGAAGGATGGGTACCAAGAATTCAAAAGAAGAGTGAATATTCAATATTCAAGCCTAATTGGTGAATTTTTATATTATTTTATTATCTCAAGCATAGTATTACTTTTATAATCTACTCGGACTCAACATAGGCATAAGGATAACTATAACCTATGTCCATCACAATCAGGTCATCATCTTAGTGTACAAAGAACTTACAAAAGTTAGAATTCAATTCAACTCAAGAGGTATTTGATATACCAAGTCTTCGTCACCTAACGTGGCACTGAAACAATCGATATAAAGCTATCGATCAGAAGAATTGACATGTCGATCACCATGATATAATCCGATATGCTCGTCGACAATTGTGATCGGGTCACCCCGGCATTAACCTGACGTAGTTCTCTTAGTGGACAATTGTGGCATTATTTTGTTTGTTTAAAACATGAAATGTTATCTAATCCCTCAATCGTGATTGCCTTTTTTCTAATTGCCAAGGGTTAACTACAATGATTGCGAATCGATAAGAAAATCGACAACAGAGATTCCTCGATTGTCGCAGGGGCATCGAGATGAATCAAAAAGAAGATAACTATCTTCCTCGAAATCCTCCACGCTCCAAAGGTTATGTAATCTCAAGTATTATGTTATCACTAAACCATGTTTGTCCTTTTTTGAGTCTTATGCTCAGGACTATCGACAATTAAAGAATGCCTCGATTGACAAAAACGCCTCGAGTGGAAATTCGACAATCAAAGAATTCCTCGATTGACAAAAACGTCTCGAGAGGAAATTCGACAACCAAGGAATGCCTCGATTGACAAAAACCTCTCGAGAGGAATTCCACAATAAAAGAATGCCTCGATTGACAAAAAAGCCACGAGATGGAAATCGACAATCAAAGAATGAAGAAAGATATTAATAAGCTTTGGAATTTCTTGATAACTGAAAAAGCCTCGAGAGGGAAATCGACAATCAAAGAATGAAGAAATCTATTAATAAGCTTTGAAATTCCTCGATAGCTGAAAAAGCCTCAAGAGGGAAATCGACAATCAAAGAATGAAGAAAGCTATTAATAAGCTTTGAAATTCCTCGAATGCCACAACGACATCGAGTCGACGTGAAAAGAGAAGCTATTAATAAGCTTAGTCTACAAAAATTCCTCGAATGCCACAACGGCATCGAGTCGACAGAAAAAGAGAAGCTATGAATAAGCTTACTCTACCAAAAATTCCTAGAATGCCACAACGGTATCGAGTCGACAAAAAGAGAAGCTATTAATAAGCTTACTCTACAAAAATTCCTCGAATGCCACAACGGCATCGAGTCGACATATAAGCTTACTCTACCGAAAATTCCTCGAATGCCACAACGGCATCGAGTCGACAAAAAGAGAAGCTATTAATAAGCTTACTTAACAAAAATTCCTCAAATGCCACCACGACATCGAGTCGACAGAAAGATAAGCTATTAATAAGCTTACTCTACAAAAATTCCTCGAATGCCACAACGACATCGAGTTGACATGAAAAGAGAAGCTCTTAATAAGCTTACCCTCAAAAAATTCCTCGAATGTCACAACGGCATCGAGTCGACATGAAAAGAGAAGCTATTAATAAGCTTACTCTCCAAAACATCCTCGAATGACACAACGGCATCGAGTCGACATGAAAAGAGAAGCTATTAATAAGTTTACTCTCCAAATTCCTCCAATGCTGCAGTGGCTTCGAGATGAAATCAACTGAAAGAGAAGCTAATAATAAGCTTACTCTCCAAAAATTCCTCGAATGCCACAACAGCATTGAGTAGACATGAGAAGAGAAGCTATTAATAAGCTTACTCTCCTAAATTTCATCGATTGCCACGACGGCATCGAGTCGGCATGAAAACAGAAGCTATTAATAAGCTTACTCTCCAAAAATTCATGGAATGCCACAACGACATCGAATCGACATCAAAAGAGAAGCTATTAATATTACTCTCCAAAAATTCATCGAATGCCACAACGGCATCGAGTCGACATGAAAAGAGAAGCTATTAATAAACCTTCAACAAAATTACTCGAATGCCATAACGGCATCGAGTCGACATGAAAAGAGAGGCTATTAATAAGCTTACTCTCAAAAAATTCCTCGAATGCCACAACGGCATCGAGTCAAAATGAAAAGAGAATCTATTAATAAGCTTACTCTCCAAATTCCTAGAATGCCACAACGGCATCGAGTCGACACTAAAATAGAAGCTATTAATAAGCTTACTCTTCAACAAATTCCTCGAATGCCACAAAGGCATCGAGTCGACATGAAAAGAGAAACTATTAATACGCTTACTCTCCGAATTCCCCGAATACCGCTTTGGCTTCGAGATCAAATCAACTGAAAGAGAAGCTATTAATAAGCTTACTCTACAAAAATTCCTCGAATGCCACAATGGCATCGACTCGAAATGAAAAGAGAAGCTATTAATAAGCTTACTCTACCAAAAATTCCTCGAATGCCACAACGGTATCTAGTCGACAGAAAGAGAAGCTATTAATAAGCTTAGTCTACAAAAATTCCTCGAATGCCACAACGGCATCGAGTCGACATGAAAATAGAAGCTATTAATAAGCTTACTCTCAAAAAATTCCTCGAATGCCACAACGGCATCGAGTCGACATGAAAAGAGAAGATATTAATAAGCTTACTCTCCAAAAATTCCTCGAATGCCACAACGGCATCGAGTTGACATTAAAAGAGAAGCTATTAATAAGTTTAGTCTCCAAATTCCTCGAATGCCCCAGTGGCTTCGGGATGAAATCAACTGAAAGAGAAGCTATTAATAAGCTTACTCTCCAAAAATTCCTCGAATGCCACAACGGCATCGAGTCGACATGAGAAGAGAAGCTATTAATAAGCTTACTTTCCAAAAATTCCTCGATTGCCACAACGGCATCGAGTCGACATAAAAAGAGAAGCTATTAGTAAGCTTACTCTCCCAAAATTTCTCGAATGCCCCAACGGCATCAAATCGACATGAAAAGAGAAGCTATTAATAAACTTACTCTCCGAAAATTCCTCGAATGCCACAATGGCATCGAGTCAACATGAAAAGAGAAGCTACTAATAAACTTACTCTACAACAAAATTCCTCGATGCCACAACGGCATCAAGTCGACATGAAAAAAGAAGCTTTTAATAAGCTTTCTCTTCAAAAATTCCTCGAATGCCACAACGGCATCGAGTCGACATGAAAAGAGATGCTATTAATTAACTTACTCTCCAAAAATTCCTCGAATGCCACAACGGCATCTAGTCGACAAGAAAAGAGAAGCTATAAATAAGCTTTCTCTCCAAATTCCTCGAATGCCACAACGGCATCGAGTCGACATGAAAAGAGAAGCTATTAATAAGCTTACTCTTCCACAAATTCCTCAAATGCAACAACGGCATCGAGTCGACATGAAAAGAGAAGCTATTAATAAGCTTACTCTTCAACAAATTCCTCGAATGCCACAACGGCATCGAGTCGACATGAAAAGAAAAGCTATTAGTAAGCTTCCTCTCCAAATTCCTCGAATGCCGCAAAGGCTTCGAGATGAAATCAACTGAAAGAGAAGCTATTAATAAGCTTACTCTCCAAATTCCTCCAGTGCCGCTGGCTTCGAGATGAAATCGACTGAAAGAGAATCACAATTACGATCCGAGCGATTATCAACACAATTGACATGAAAATCAAAAAGTAGATGGATAATGTCAAACATTGACAAAAGTCAGCGAAATCCCAATACTTACATAGCAAAAATTACAAGAAATTTAAAGAGTCAAAAACACGTTGATCAAGCATGACTCGATAGAGAGATTCTCCGAGATTTACTAACACAAAAGAGTTGGTTCAAAATAAATCAGATGGCCGACATAAACATCGTCAGTAAGCATCAGGTCCATGATAGGTTTCATAGTCAAGGCGATCGAGATGAGTAGACGCCTTCAACGTCTCAGGAACTTCCTTGATGGATGCTTCCTCAACCCTTTTGGCCTGGACATCGAGAAGAAAGTTGAATTCATGATCTTCAGGCTTTCCTTTGGGGTCTTCAACATCGGCGGGCTGCACATCGACTTGAACCCCATTCTCATCAAAAAAAGGATCAACCTTGCTTTCATCAAACTGATCATTAAGGAAGCCCAAAGCTCGACACTGCTTCTAACCTCTTTCGAACATTTTGATCAGATTAGTCCCCGACTGCCTATCGACGAGAAATCTGCACGACAAGGAGTGTGGAATATCAATTGATTACTCTGTGAAGTAAAGAGAATAAGTCACTGCGAGTTAGAAGGACTTTCCTTAAAAGGATAACCAAATCTAAAATAAATGAAAGGAAGAAAATATATTACCGCAAGCTGGAAGGCTGCCTATATACGCAAGAGATCAGCCATCTCGACTTTCAGTTAAGCCTCATGATCTACAGAGGATAGGGTCGAGCAAAACTCTTCCCAAGCCTCGGGACTGATCTCGGTACCCATAAAGGCCGGGTTGATCATCAAAGTTTGAGCCACCTGATCCTCCGTCCTCTTCTTCTGCTTCTCGACAATAGTCTCAATCATCTCCCTTGGGAGAACGACAGCATCACCACTCGATGGAGTTAAATTTGTGTCCGACTTCATTTTCTTCGAACTCGGCATTTCTATTTTTCGGGCGAAATAGGCCTCTTACCCTTATCAAGAAGGTCTTTCTCGACCCGTGGGCTCGATAAAGAAGGGAGATTACTCGACTGCGCCTATGCTTTCAACCTCTGATCTTTTCCGCATGTCATCAGTTAAGGAACTGGAGCGTTGGAAATCTGCCACGCTTTCATAACCGCCATCGAGGCTCGACTAGCCATCATGATCGACTTTGCATAAATCGAAAAAGATTAAGTGATGACCAACAATAATGCTACAAGAGTAGAACAGCATGATAAACTACCTAATGAAGGACTATCGATTGGTAAAGGGGCCATCGACATACCCCCCAAACTCAAGATTGGTTCCCGCAAAAGTAAATTGGTATCATATGTTGACTCCGACAATTGCGAAGGAAAGTCGGGCCCCCATGAAGGAACATTATTCAGGAGAATGCCACCCGACCTCCATTCGCGTGTCGTCCTCCATACGTAATTCTTGGGAGCGCGAATAAAGATAAACCTATGTTTCCAACCCCTCCCATGTTACGACTTAAGATCACTTAAAAACCCCACATTGGGTTTCGACTTGACAAAATAAAAGCCTTCGTTCGACTTGGGAGAAGGGGATACATGGAAAAGATCACAAAAATTGGCAAAAGAAGCCGGTTGACCTATCGACTTCATAACTAAACAGAAGCCGACTATATTGAAGGGATAGTGCCCTGCAAGCCAATACATTTAGCTTGTACTGGAACTATCATTATCTTTCTTTAGTATAAATGACTTAGTACGCATGTTTATTTATATATGTATAAGGATAAACAATGGCCAACTTCATCTCTCGCGAATACATTTAAGCGATTGGTTGAAACCCTTAGATTACATTAGACTATGGGACGATTCACTTCAGTACTGAGTGCAATCATGAAACAGTCTCAAAGGTCGTAATCTTAAAATTGTTCCAAGTCATAGATTCCAAACGAGACGGGGTATCGTAGGAATCTCCAAGACATGTACAAGTATGCATGATTCACATGGAGTGAATTTGTAGCGTTTCATGAGCAAGGTATTTGAGGCCAGTGCATATGAGTAGGTGGTTCAATGGAGGATTGAACGCATCGAACGACCCGAACAGAGAAACCCATTGTGGAAGCGCATGTCGCATATCGGTGATGGGATGTTTCTCAAGGATTATAATAGTGTACGATTTAGTCCTTTGACTTGAGGTACTAGGGCGAATTCGGTGCATGAAAGTGCGTACTTAGATCTAGGTATAGGCCACTTAGCTTGGTCATAACATGCCTAGGTTGGGTGCGTATGGACATGTACGCGAGTGGTTAGTACCGATATGGAATCTATTGACTCATTGTAATGGATAAGAGAATTTCCTATACGATTCTTCGATAATATATCCAAGGAATCTACGGCCGTAGTCGGTGACGAATTTGGAAAGGGGTTTCCAAATTTAGGAGTCACACTGGAATATTATCTTGAATTAGAAAGTATAGTTATCGAGACAAATTTAGAGGTGCCGATCAATTCACACACCCTAAGTCTTGATCGGGAATATTAGTCGATAGAAGGACCGTATGTACATGGTAATTATATGAGACGAGGTTCACAAGTATCAATTCACCTGAAGTTGGGCTTCATGGGCTTGTGGCTAGACATCGACCATGAACTGCAGGTACTCCTGAGTTAATAGAGGATTTGATTCTAGGAGTGGTAAATTAAAGGTTGTTTAATTGACCGGAGCAATTTATTGTTCATAAATTAAATCACGAGGAATTCGTGGGCCTGCTGCCAATTGATGGTGAACCCAGAGGGTCACACACAATACAATTGGACGGTGACTCTTGAAAAAGGATACTAAAGGAATTAATTGATTTAAAAGTAATTAAATCAATTAAATGAATTAAAGTATTTAATTCAAGTGGGAGATTAATTAATTGGCTGACTTAATTAATTAAATACTTAATTTAGTTGCTAATTAATTATATAAAAGAAATATTGATTTAATTGGATTGGGCATTTAATTAAAATAATTAATTAAATGAAAGGCTTGCAAGACATGGGCCTTTAATTAAAAGCCCATAAGGAATCTTGCAAACCTAGGTCAAAAGGGAGTCTATAAATAGGGTTCTACTAGAGCTCAAAAAGCTAACACACTAACAAAAACCCTAGCCTCCTTTTCTCTGACCTAGCCGCCCCCTCTCCCTGCGCCGCCAACCTAGTGCCGCCGCCACCTGCTGCCGTGAGCTGCCCTAGCGCCGCCGCCACCTTGATAGAGTAGTGCCCAGCAAGCCAATATTAATTAGCTTGTTGAAGTACTATTTTCTTATGGTTTATAATTAATACGCCCGTTCATTCATAGTACGTGTAACTGAACAATGGCCAACTTCATCTCTCGCGAACTTATCTAAGCGATTGGATGAAATCCTAAGGTCACAATAGACTATGGGACGATTCACTTCAGTACTGAGTGCAATCATGAAACAGTCTCAAAGGTCGTGATCTTAAAATCGTTCCAAGTCATAGATTCCGAACGAGACGGGGTATCGTAGGAATCGCCAAGACTTGTACAAGTATGCATGATTCACATGGAGTGAATTTGTAGCGTTTCATGAGCAAGGCATTTGAGGCCAGTGCATATGAGTAGGTGGTTCAATGGAGTATTGAATGCATCGAACGACCCGAACAGAGAAACCCATTGTGGAAGCGCATGACGCATATCGGTGATGGGATGTTTCTCAAGGCTTATAATAGTGTACGATTTAGTCCTTAGACTTGAGGTGCTAGGGCGAATTCGGTGCACAAGTATGCGTACTTAGATTTAGGTACTGGTCACGTAGCCTGGCCACAAAGTGCCTAAGTTGGGTGCGTACACGACTGTACGCGAGTGGTTAGTACTAAGAAAGGATCTATCGACTCATCCTGATAAGATGAGAGTATTTCCTGTACGTTCTTCGATAATATGTTCCTAGAAATCCATGGCCATGGTTGGTGACGAATTTGGAAGGTATTTCCAAATTTAGCAGTCACACCGGAATTATTATCCAGAATTAGAAAGTACAGTATCGAGATAATTAGAGGTGCCGATCAATTCACACACCCTAGGTCTCGATCGGGAAATCATCGTAGAAGGACCGTATGTACATGGCAATTATAAGAGGTGAGGTTCACAATTATCAATTCACCTTTGATTGGGCTTCATGGGCTTGTGGCTAGACATCGACCATGAAGTGTAGGTACTCCTAAATTAATAGGAAAATTAATTCTAGGAGTGGTCGATTAAAAGTTGTTTAATTGATCGGAGCATTTAATTGCTCGTTAATTAAATCACGAAAGTCGTGGGCCTGCTGCCAGTTGATGGTGAACCCAGAGGGTCACACACAATACAATTGGACGGTGACTGTCTTAAAGGAAAGCAAATGATTTAAAGTTGTTAAATCAAAATTATTGAATTATGGGCTTGTGGCTAGACATCGACCATGAAGTGTAGGTACTCCTAAATTAATAGGAAAATTAATTCTAGGAGTGGTCGATTAAAAGTTGTTTAATTGATCGGAGCATTTAATTGCTCGTTAATTAAATCACGAAAGTCGTGGGCCTGCTGCCAGTTGATGGTGAACCCAGAGGGTCACACACAATACAATTGGACGGTGACTGTCTTAAAGGAAAGCAAATGATTTAAAGTTGTTAAATCAAAATTATTGAATTATGGTATTAATTCAATTGGAGATTATTAATTAGATATCTAATTGATTAATGTTTAATTAATTAATTAGAGTTATCTGATTAATTATGGAATTAATTAAAGTAGTTAATTAATTGGAATAAGGAATAAATAATTAACCAATTTTAGGATTGGATAATTATGGGTTGATTTTGCAATTAACTAGAAATGGGGAAGTGGGCGATTTTTATGAATAAGGAAAAAGAGTTTTATTTCTTGGAGAGCAAGCTAGAAGAGATTTACCAAATCTCACATTCCTAAGTTGATTAGGAATGAAGATTTGATAAGGGAAGGAGATATCTCTTTAGAGAAGGTTTCTTCTCTTATAAATACTCCTCTTCTCTTCATTAAGAGAGGTTAGAAAATTTTGAGAGAGGCACAAAACCCTAAAATCTTTTGAGAGAACAAATTCACCTTTGCTGAAAATTGAGAGAAGTCGATTTTTACATGAAAAGAAATTCAGTTTTTGCACAAGAATTATAAACTACAAAATCGCCCCAAGAGTTTTCGCCCCAAACCCAAGTCGCCCGAACCTAGTTCGGCCGAACCGAACCTGAGCTGGCCGAACCCAACCTGGTCGAGCCCTGTTTTGATCACACAATTCCTGTGATCCTTTTCTTCCATCTGTATCTCCTAACCCTGATCGAGATCTTAAGTCCAGATCCAGATCCGAAATCCTTTGCTGACAAACCTGCGAGATCCAGTTCTGAGCCTAATACTTGTAGGCGTCACTACAATCCGATTGGTGTGGACTAACTTTGGAGGTTAGACATATGGATCACTCAAGCTGTGGATCGAACCAAACTCATGGAGGAAACCACCACAAATCCGTGGTGAGGTAAATTGCGATTAAACCCCCTAAGTTTAATTAAGTGTTTGATTCATGTTTTTCGTATAATAAACTGTGGAGAAAGATTTATGGGACATATAGGGACCTCGAAAAATTTTAAATTCCGCACTTTGTTGTATTGACAATCGAGCCCCTAGATAGAATATCCCAACAGTGGTATCAGAGCCAACTCCATACGTTTTTATACGAAAAGGCCTGAACATAATGTGTTTTCACTGTATATGCTTGATTGTATGTATGAGAACGCGTGATAATTATGTTCTGTTGATTGATTCTTGCTTGTTATGACTGGATCTATGATTTGGTAAAATTGCCTTTTAAGAGCTGTGGCGAATTTATAGTTTTTCAAAAAATCAGGACTCTTTGTGCAATTAATCGCAAATCTCAAAAAAATTAGGGCTGAAAATTAATTTTTCTGTTGCTGGAAATTTTTGAAAAATCTGGGCTGTTTGTGTAATTTTGATCGCACGAGTTTTTGGGCTGTTTTGCAATTTCCGAAAATTCAAGGACTATTTTGTAATTTCCGAAAGATCAGGGGTCAGTTTGCAAATTCGAAAATTTTTTGGATTTCAAAATTTTATTTTCTGGTCCTTCTGTCTGAAAACTGTTTTGGGGGTAATTAGTAACTTTTCAAAAGTTTTGGGGTCAAAAGTGCAATTTCTGAAAGTATAGGGGCCGAACTGCAATTTTCAAAAGTTGAAAAATCAGAATCTTAATTTGAGGCAGAAAACTTGTTTTAATTTATCCAAGAATTTATTTGTCATAATTAGTAGTGACTAAAAAGCAAGAATCATAGGAATTGTTTTAAAAGGTAGTTTTAAAATTAAGAAAGAAATACGTAAAAGTTGTTTGCATGTTTCTGGCTCTACGTGAACTGTTTACGTGGTTTTCGATCGCGCCGAGCCTTGACCTTAGGTTAGATGTGATTGGTTTAATTTAATGCATGGTTTATTGGGCCTGCGAGCCTGTTATTATTTTTGGGCCACTTTGAGCCTTTGTAATAGAATAGGGCTTTACTGCTTTCCTAGTCTAGGATGGAGGCCCGTTTACAAGCAAGGTGGGAGCCCAAGAAGAATTGAAAGCCATGTATGCATGGTACATTGTGTAATAGCATAGGCCTATTTAAGAACCCTTTAGATTGACCAATTGGGCCAACATCATTGGCTCGATGATGGCCTGCATAGGAGGCTCCCGATCGAAAACATATTGTGGTAGTATGCATGCTAGGCTTGTATGGATTTTATTTATTAGTCGATTTAAGATTGCTTGTGTGTTTGCGCTCTAGAATCTAGATCGTAAATAAAAGATAAAGCATAATTGAAGCGGTGAGATCTCGAGGAGAGTTTCCTTAAACTTTCAAAATCGAAAATTCCCCTCTCGAAAAAAAAAATATTAAGTCATATTGGGTTAAATATAAAATGAGGTTTTATAAAATCCAAGCCTTCCATTAATAGGGACTAGTGCATGTTGTTTACTTATCGATAGAGGTGATCCAGAGTCTGGCACCCGAGTCGAAGAAAGGGGCAATGCATGAAATTCCTTGATTCTAGTTTTAATAAAACTTGACAAGGGTAGGGACTGGTCGGGACGTGAAGATCGACCGATAACTAGTTACGGAGAATTCATGACCGAGCCCGTTGCTTATCATGATTAATGGGTTAGACTTAACGCGTAGTAACATTTATGATGTAGCAGTGCTAGATAAATGCCAAAAACGAGGCAAAATAGCTTGAAGGTTGTGTAGTAGACACAATTGGTAAAATGTATACCTACCTAGGGAATTAATTGTATGGCCACGAGTCGTGGGTGCAACTAATTGCTGCTGGGACGTCAAGACCTACTAGGAAATAGATTTTTCCCGAAACTAGAAGGGGTTATTGTTTCGATAAAAATAGTGGGAGAACTTTTTCGATAAAAAGTCCAAATTTCGTTAATTATAAGTATTAGTATTAAACCCGTCTGCTTATAGTTGTCTATTTTATTGTTAGCCATTTACCATCCACTATTCCGTTCAAACGAGTATTGATGAATGTTAGAAGCGAAAATACTTTGGGGGCTATGATGTGCTATTATTTTCAAGAAAAGACCATGGCTGAGTTTAAGAATGCTAGAGAATATTGTTCTTACTTAACCAAGATGTTCAATCGAATCAAAGGGTTTGGAGCCCAAGTGATTCACGAAGATGAGATAGAAATTACCATGCACGGTCTTTCTGACATCTTCACTCATTTCATGCAACACTTAGAAATTCTGCTTGATGGAATTAAAACAAAGCAATTGCATGAGTTGTTAGACAAATATGAACAAGCTCATCTAAAAGGTCTTGGTTTATATGAAGAAAATTGCCCATTGTGTAAGCACGAAAAGAAGATAGGAAAGCTTAATGAAAAGGAATTCCTGGATAGACTTGACTACGGTATGATTTTTTAAATTATACATTTGTTAAATCTTTTTGATGTAAGACATCTGATAAAACATTCATTCTGTAAAAGAGTTTACAGCGGATGAAACTATTCCCTCTCCAACTACAAGGAGGAAATTCCTTGAAAGGAAAATGCAAGCAGTGCAGAGAGAGTTGAGGGAAAACGAATTCAGGGACTGGGTCAAGGAAGAACTGAACCTAGACATTCCTTTTTAAAAGAAGTTTTTCGTATTAGCATGAGTTTCTAGTTTTAGTTTATTTTGAGTATTATTTCAAATTTTGTACAAGACCTTATTGCTTTACCATTGAGAATGGAATTTATTTAATTAGAGAGATTTAACTTTGTACAAATGTTGATGTTTTGAAACATAGAAATAAACAATGATAAACAAATCAAAACTTCGAAGACTATATGCTGAATCGAAAAACCTGGATAATCGTTCACTGAAATGTTTATTTTGGACATTCTTCCTAAAGAAAGATTCGAAAGGAAAGTTTTTGTCTACTGTTCTTGAAATAAGGAACTTGGATAAAACTCCGAACTTTCAAATCTTATCTTAAAGGAATAATAACCGAAATAAAGGATTGCAAGGCATTCCAAACATTTCAAATCAATTAGAACTAAAAGCACTAGTTCAAAAGAAGTACAATTCTGAAACTATTGAAGTAATTCAATAGACGTTTTGGAAATAAAGTAATTAGTTGCATTATGTCAAAAGCAATTTGATCTAATCAAACTTGCTGAAACATAAGCAACTAAATCCTCGATTATCTAAAGGAGAATAGAATTCTAAACAAAGCAAATCAAAGAAGAAGATCGAACTTTGATAAAACTTGGTTCGACTCTCGACTATGATCTTGCTAAATTCCTATATTCATATTAGGGGATAGCCTCCCCTGACTCTTCAAAAATACTTGGTCTAGTATTTTGAAGTATGTTCTTACACTACCATGTCATTTAAGACATAGCAACACACCCTTATATGAGAAATTAGATGGTAGATCTGATTCATATAAAGTTTGTGGGGTATCCAACAAAATCCATTGGATAACCTGTTCTACGACAAAGAGAAACGAAAGTATCTCGTAAGAAGCTTGTTCCTCTGTTGACAAAACTCTTGTCAAAGGAAATAAGGAATGTCATAGAACTTGATGAAGTCCAAAGAACTGGACCCATCCCCACAAACAGTGGGAGTAAACCCCGAAACCTACTGAACCGATCCATGCACAAATTAGTAATTTAATCAAATTCGTAAGGAACTCAAAATTCCATTTTACGAAATTGAGAAACTGGATTCAAATCCAAGATTACAAAAGAACTAAGGGATATGGCATGAAGCCATAAGATTCAAAGTGGAAACTTTGACTCACCTAATGGCGATAGGTCACCCTTCAAAAGTCCTTCTAGGACCGATGAAAGTACCTTCTCCGTTTGCTACGTCAAAATCCATTTCGAAACTATTGGCCATAGAAAGGTGGTTTTCACTACCGAAGAATGACTATTGGATATGAATCCTGCATCTCACAATTGAAAATTGATGAGAAGATCTCTATTCAAATCCAAAGGTCAATCTGTGACTTTTTCCCGAACGTGGAACATGCAACTTGATAAGTCAATCAATAATGTTGAAGTTGTCAAAAGGCATATGATTCCAAATGTGCAGAAGGATCAGTGGGAGCATAGTTAAATTCGCAACGAACGAGATGTTGATCTACACATCAAGTACGATATAAGAATATCAGAGAAGCACAGACGAAAGCGTGTTATTCACGCAATTTTCCATGATATGATTTGGAATTACATCTCACGTACTGGCAATACGTATTTATGGAGATAAAAGCGAAGTAGATGTTGCAATTCACTAAATCGAAGTACAAAGACTATATATTGATTAAATTCAATATGGAAGAATCCAAGAAAGGATTAGTTCCAAAGAGACAAAGCTCTCTTACTTATTTAATGAGCCCTAAATTTAATAAGTAAAGAAGTAACTGTCTCAAGAAGCCTTATGCTTTAGGCATTTGGATTGCATGTAGCATGCAAAGTCTTGTACTAGACCTGACACATCAAAATGCTCTGATCATTCAAGAGCTACTGATAGTCGAACACCAGTAAAGGACACTGGACTACCATTAAAGCAATCCTCGAAGATAATTAAAGGATATAATGCTGGTCTGTGGTAGTAATGGAAAATTGAAATCTCGAAGGATTTAAAGATTCGAGATTCCAAGTCTGAAGTGGATGATTTATTCTGTCTCGATGAGGCTAAGGTAAATTGGAAGAAATTCCAATAGTATACCATTGCCGACTCAATCAGAATAATAGCACCATTATGATGCTGCACAAGAGATAGTGTTTAGACGAGAAACATTCGTCCGATGATTGGATGAATTACCTAGCATGGCAAAAACCTGTTATAATCTTAACCGATTTAAACAAGGCAATTGCTCAATGAAAAGGAAACGAGATCTCACCGATGATCTGAACACAATATCATATGCTTGAACAAGTCATAGATAACTGAGACGCGTAAAAGTACTACGTTATCTCAAAAAGACAAACTTAGCAGATCCACTAATTAAGCTCTTTCACAAATGGTTCGAGGGACATCTTGGTATAGATGGGTCTTAGAAATGTTGTGATTGGCTTTAGGGCAAGTGGGAGATTGATAGAGTAGTGCCCAGCAAGCCAATATTAATTAGCTTGTTGAAGTACTATTTTCTTATGGTTTATAATTAATACGCTCGTTCATTCATAGTACGTGAAACTGAACAATGGCCAACTTCATCACTCGCGAACTTATCTAAGCGATTGGATGAAATCCTAAGGTCACAATAGACTATGGGACGATTCACTTCAGTACTGAGTGCAATCATGAAACAGTCTCAAAGGTCGTGATCTTAAAACCGTTCCAAGTCATAGATTCCGAACGAGACGGGGTATCGTAGGAATCGCCAATACTTGTACAAGTATGCATGATTCACATGGAGTGAATTTGTAGCGTTTCATGAGCAAGGCATTTGAGGCCAGTGCATATGAGTAGGTGGTTCAATGGAGGATTGAATGCATCGAACGACCCGAACAGAGAAACCCATTGTGGAAGCGCATGACGCATATCGGTGATGGGATGTTTCTCAAGGCTTATAATAGTGTACGATTTAGTCCTTAGACTTGAGGTGCTAGGGCGAATTCGGTGCACAAGTATGCGTACTTAGATTTAGGTACTGGTCACGTAGCCTGGCCACAAAGTGCCTAACTTAGGTGCGTACACGACTGTACGCGAGTGGTTAGTACTAAGAAAGGATCTATCGACTCATCCTGATAAGATGAGAGTATTTCCTGTACGTTCTTCGATAATATGTTCCTAGAAATCCATGGCCATGGTTGGTGACGAATTTGGAAGGTATTTCCAAATTTAGCAGTCACACCGGAATTATTATCCAGAATTAGAAAGTACAGTATCGAGATAATTAGAGGTGCCGATCAATTCACACACCCTAGGTCTCGATCGGGAAATCATCGTAGAAGGACCGTATGTACATGGCAATTATAAGAGGTGAGGTTCACAATTATCAATTCACCTTTGATTGGGCTTCATGGGCTTGTGGCTAGACATCGACCATGAAGTGTAGGTACTCCTAAATTAATAGGAAAATTAATTCTAGGAGTGGTCAATTAAAAGTTGTTTAATTGATCGGAGCATTTAATTGCTCGTTAATTAAATCACGAAAGTCGTGGGCCTGCTGCCAGTTGATGGTGAACCCAGAGGGTCACACACAATACAATTGGACGGTGACTGTCTTAAAGGAAAGCAAATGATATAAAGTTGTTAAATCAAAGTTATTGAATTATGGTATTAATTCAATTGGAGATTATTAATTAGATATCTAATTGATTAATGTTTAATTAATTAATTAGAGTTATCTGATTAATTATGGAATTAATTAAAGTAGTTAATTAATTGGAAGAAGGAATAAATAATTAACCAATTTTAGGATTGGATAATTATGGGTTGATTTTGCAATTAACTAGAAATGGGGAAGTGGGCGATTTTTATGAATAAGGAAAAAGAGTTTTATTTCTTGGAGAGCAAGCTAGAAGAGATTTACCAAATCTCACATTCCTAAGTTGATTAGGAATGAAGATTTGATAAGGGAAGTAGATATCTCTTTAGAGAAGGTTTTTTCTCTTATAAATACTCCTTCTCTTCTCTTCATTAAGAGAGGTTAGAAAATTTTGAGAGAGGCACAAAACCCTAAAATCTTTTGAGAGAACAAATTCACCTTTGCTGAAAATTGAGAGAAGTCGATTTTTACATGAAAAGAAATTCAGTTTTTGCACAAGAATTATAAACTACAAATCGCCCCAAGAGTTTTCGCCCAAAACCCAAGTCGCCCGAACCTAGTTCGGTCGAACCGAACCTGAGCTGGCCGAACCCAACCTGGTCTAGCCCTGTTTCGATCACACAATTCCTGTGATCCTTTTCTTCCATCTGTATCTCCTAACCCTGATCGAGATCTTAAGTCCAGATCCAGATCCGAAATCCTTTGCTGACAAACCTGCGAGATCCAGTTCTGAGCCTAAGACTTGTAGGCGTCACTACAATCCGATTGGTGTGGACTAACTTTGGAGGTGAGACATATGGATCACTCAAGCTGTGGATCGAACCAAACACATGGAGGAAACCACCACAAATCCGTGGTGAGGTAAATTGCGATTAAACCCCCTATGTTTAATTAAGTGTTTGATTCATGCTTTTCGTATAATAAACTGTGGAGAAAGATTTATGGGACATATAGGGACCTCGAAAAATTTTAAATTCCGCACTTTGTTGTATTGACAATCGAGCCCCTAGATAGAATATCCCAACACACCTCTCCTATTCCACCGTGCTAGATCTTTGCTTTGTCAAGTTGATCTGGATTGTCCTGCAACAACAAATCTCCTAGATCCAGTTCTGAGCCTAAGACTAGGAGGTGTTACCAGAATCCAGTTGGTGTGGACTATCTTTGGAGGTGAGACATTTGGATCACTCCTGTGAACCAGATCCAGATGGAAAATCAGAATCAGAACTGAAGGTTGCCACCACCTTGCCTGTGGTGAGGTAAATCGCAAAAACCCCCTTGTTTAATTCAATGTGTGTTTTTGTTTCATGCTTGCGTATAAATAATATGGAGATTCTTACATGGGACCTTGGATGCTTCGAAAAATTTTAAATTCCGCACTTTCGTTGTTCTGACAATCGAGGCAATCCAACCATTATCCCGACAGTGGAATCAGAGCCAACTCCATACTTATTATACGCAAAGCCTGAACATAATGTGTTTTCACCATATATGTTTAATTATGTATATGTAAACACGTGATAATTATGTTCTGTAAATTGATTCTTACTTGTTATGACTAGATCTATGATTGGGTAAAACTGCTTTTTCAGATCTGTGCCGATTTTATAGTTTTTGAAAACTTCAGGACTTTTATGCAAAGTAATCGCATATTAGGTTTTTAGGGGCTGAAAATTAAATTTTTTCGAATCTCAAAATTTCAAAATTATTGGACTGTTTTGCAAATCTGGTCGCACGCTTTTGGGGTCGTTTTGTAATTTCCGAAAGTTTAGGGACTGTTTTGCAATTACCAAAAATTCAGGGAAAAATCGAAAAATTTTCAGAATTCAAAATTTTATTTTCTGGTAGCTGCCCGAATCTGCCCAGGGGTGTTTTTGTAACTTTTTAAAAGTTTTGGGTTCAAAGTGCAATTTTTGAAAGTTGAGGGGCAAAAATGCAATTTTCAAAAGTTGAAAAACAGAATCTGAATTTGAGCAGGAAATTTATTTTTGTTTACCCGAATATTCATTTTGTCATAATTAGTAGTGACTAAAAAGTAAGAATCATAGGAAGTTAGTTTTAAAAGGTAGTTTTAAATTAAGAAAGAAATAGGTAAAGGATGTTTGCATGTTTCTTGCTCTACGTGAATTGTTTACGTGGTTTTCGATCGAGCCGAGCCTTAACCTTAGGTTAGATATGATTGGTTTAATTTATTGTTTGGTTTTTATTGGGCCTGCGAGCCTATTATGTTTTTGGGCCACTTTGAGCCTTTGTAATAGAATAGGGCTTTACTGCTTTCCTAGTTTAGGATGAAGGCCCGTTTACAAGCAAGGTGGGAGCCCAGGAAGATATGAAGGCCATGTATGCATGGTACATTGTGTAATAGCATAGGCCTGTTTGAGAACCCTTTAGATTGACCAATAGGGCCAACATCATTGGCTCGATGATGGCCCACATAGGAGGCTCCCGATCGAAAACATATTGTGGTAGTATGCATGCTAGGCTTGTATGACTTTTATTTATTTGTCGATTTATATTTAGCTTGTATGAGATGCGCGCTAGAATCTAGATTGTAATAAAAGATAAAGCATAACTGAATCGGTGAGATCTCGAGGAGAGTTAGTATAACTTTCAAACCAGAAATTCCCCTCTCGAATTAAATATTAAGTCATATTGGATTAAAATAAAATGAAGTATTTATATAAATCCAAGCCTTCCATCAACAGGGACTGGCGTATGTTGTCTACTTATCGATAGAGGTGATCCAGAGTTTGGCACCCGAGTCGAAGAAAGGGACAATACGCGAAATTCCTTGACTCCTGTTTTTAAGTAAACACGACAAGGGTGAGGACTGGTCGGGATGTGAGGATCGACCGATAACTAGTTACTGAGAACTCGCGACCGGGCCCGTTGCTTATCATGATTGATGGGTTAGACTTAACGATTAGTAACACTTATGATGTAGCAGTGCTAGATAAGTGCGAAAACCGAGGCAAAATAGCTTGAAGGTTATGGAGTGACACAATTGGCAATAAGTATGCCTACTTGAGGAATTGGTTGTATGGCCACGAGTCGTGGGTGCAATTAATTGCCGCTGGGACGTCAAGACCTACTAGGAAATTGAATTTCCCGAACAATTGAAGGGGTAATTGTTTCGATAAAATAGTGGGAGAACTTCTACGATAGAAAGTCCAACCTTCATAGATTATAAGTATTATTCATTAACTAGTCCACTAAATGTTTGTCTTCTCTTTAGATACTAAGTTATCTATAATTATCCATTTTACTATTTATCCTCGACAAATAAAATAACTGGATGAAAATATCGACTAGGCAAGAAACTTGAGAATTGTCTTAAATTCCAAAAGGGGAATGATGTTCTTAAACTGATGTATCAAGTCTTCGTCATTATAAACAACTATGGGTCAATCGATTCTTATCGAGGACCTCCCCCCTCGAGTTAACATCGAACATAAACAAACTAACCTAACGTCGGCATCGACCTCGACCTATTGGTCTTATCCGACGTAGTGGCCGACGTTCCCTTAAACTTAACCCACTTACAATCGGATCGGACCAATTGCCAAGGATCCATAATTGAATCAAGACGTCCAATCATGATTCGACCCGGTGACCCATCTGGAAAACTATAAATAGACCTCATAAATAAGATCAAAGGTACGAACTTTACTAAGCATTAAATACGGACCGATCTCCTACATATCTCGATACTTACTTAAGCATCGGAGTGTTATCGCCGGGTAACCACCGGCATTAACCTGACGTAGTTGTCTTTGATTACAGGATAGGATCCCCTATACAAATCGAGGAGAAGCTTGATTGACCTGCCGACCCTCACATTGACGAGTCGTGTAACCCAATCGTGGATTCGGACAAGGAATTATCATCCTATCGATAACACCCTCATCAATTGGCGCCGTCTGTGGGAACTTTAACTTTGAATCGTAAAAGATGACTACAAGGTCTAAAGCAGCTCTGGCTCGAGAGTGAGAGGCCAATCGAGATCAAAACGGGGAAGGTCAAGGTGACAACTTGTTACCTCGAAACCCTGAGCAGCTACAGAATGATGAAGGGGGAACTTCCAGACCCCCGGCCCCACCTATTTTACAACTCACCAAAGATGACTTGAAGGCGCTCTTGGATGACGCCAAGAAGGAGTGGTTAGCAGAAGCCGCAAGAGAAAATCATAACCCTCCCCAAAGACTCCCACGCGCTGTTATCCATGGTGTCGAAAATGAAGTTGAAGTGAACCAAGCCGACAGTTGGGCAGATAAATGTCAAGCTAGACGCTTGGGGAAACAAGATCATGAAGAACAATCGGTTAGGGAGGTCAACAAACTCGCCTCAGAAGTAAGGTCGCTTCATCAGAAGTTGGACAGGCAAGAAAAAAGAAACGAACTCCCGGTGTCAAATTCCCGATTAAGAAAATCACCCTTTTGCGACGAAATCTTCTTCGAAAGATTACCACTCGACAAAAGACTACCCACTCAACTACCTCGTTACTTTGGAACCTAAGACCCTGACGAGCATCTAGCTTCGTTCAACCTCCAGATGTAGCTCCACGGTATCTCGGACAATGTAGCGGCTAATGCCTTCTCGACGACACTGTCGGGAATGGCACAGTCATGGTTTGGAAGATTAGAGGAGAAATCCATCTTTGACTACGATCAACTTTGCGACAAATTCATGAGCCAATTTGGTAGCAAAAGAGCGGTTAGACCCCCCGCCAATCACCTATACTCTATCATACACAAACCTGATGAGAGTTTTAGAAGCTTTATGGGGTGATTTAACAACGAGCTCCTAAAGGTCGAGATGCCTAGAGTGGACTTCCTAATAACTGTCTTGTTTCAAAGCACCTTGAACCGAGGCTTTGCCAGCGCCATAGTCAGGGAAAATCCATCGACATACGAAAAATTAATGGAAATGGCCAATCAATACATGAACGAGGAAGAAATGAACAAGCTAAGGGGAACCTTCTTTGGATTGGCAAAATCCGAAGACAAACAGCCAGTCGTTATTACAGATCGTCCGATGGAAAAAATTCCGAACAATCGATATAATGAAAGGAGAAACAGAAGAGGATACGGGGAAGAAAGAAACTTTAATCCAGGGAAACAAACAACAGGAAGATCGAATAGAGAGTACCACGACAACTATACTCCATTGAAAAAGCTCAGGTCAGAAATCTTATTTGCCATACAAGACAAAAACTTACTGAGAAAGCCCGCTGCTATCAGAGACCATCCTAGCTCGAGGAAGTATTGTCATTTCCATAGACAAAGAGGACACGATACGGACGACTGTTATCAGTTGAGAGATGAAATAGAAAGATTAATAGCAGAAGGTCACTTAACTGGCTACGTGAAAATCCCAAATAATGACCATGTTGCAAACCGACCACATAATAATAGGTCGCGGTCCCGATCTCCCCCAAGGAGGGATCATAATCAAGACACCAGAGAAGAGCAGCCCAGGAGAGCCCAGCCTGGAACTATTGTCAATATGATATCGGGAGGGCCAGCTGGAGGAGACAGTAAGAACTCAAGAAGAGTTGTTTCTCGAGTACTTTGAGAGGGAAGCCTGAACGACCGGAAGGAGGTGTTCTCAATACGACCTACGACACAAAATCAAGTAATAGGGTTTGGTTACTCTGATCGTCAAAGGGATTATTTGACATTCAATGACCAGGACGTGCCGGATTGCCCGATGGTAATCACGGCCCAAATTGCTGGAGCTACCGTCAAAAGAATCTTGATAGACTCGGGGAGCTCGGCAAATATCCTTTTCTTGGATGCGCTTGAAAGAATGGACCTCGGTCCAACTCCTTTGGGGACCGTGGTAACACCGCTTATCGGCTTTGGAGGAGCCCAGATCGTTCCTCGAGGTACATTAACCTTGTCGCTCACCTTGGGAGAGGCTGGCAACTCGAGAACCCGAATGATAAAATTCTTGGTGGTTGAGGCGCAGTGTGCTTATAATGTTATATTGGGAAGACCCGCTCTGAACACTTTCCAAGCTATCATCTCCACCTATCACCAAAAACTAAAATTTTCGACGTCTCAAGGAGTCGGCGAAGTAATTGGAAACCTAAAAGAAGGGTGGGATTGCTACACAGTCTCCCTCAACCTAGGGGCGAAGAACAAGGAACTTTGCTCTGAAGCTCAGAAGATAGGCACAGATGTAAAAATCAAGCCGGTTTCCCCAGTCGATACCGATGATTTATTCAAGCCAGATATGATGCAGGAGAAGAAAGAAAAACAAGAAGAAGTCAATTCTAAGAAAAGAAAATTCGAAAGAATCGAACCGCTGGAAGGGCACACATCGATTGAATTTGTACCTGGAGAGCCGTCGAAAACTACTAGAGTTGGAACTCAACTCTCCGAAAGGCTGGAGACTCAATTAATCGAATTCTTAAGGGAAAATATGGACATCTTCGCTTGGTTGACCACCGACCTACAGGGAATCGACCCGAAGATCATAGTCCATAGGCTCAATATCGATCCTTCGTCTCGTCCTGCCAGGCAGAAGAAGAGAAACTTTGGCCCGGAAAGAAACAAAATAATAAAGGAAGAGGTCCAGAAGCTTCTGGACGCCGACTACATTGCTGAGGTTCAGTTCACAGAGTGGCTCTGCAACGTCGTTTTAGTCGCTAAAGGAGGTGGGAAATGGAGAATGTGTAACGACTTCACAGACCTAAATAAACTCTGCCCAAGGGACCCATACCCCCTTCCAAGGATCGACTCCCTAGTCGATTCCACGGCAGGATGTGCTATTTTGAGTATGATGGATGCCTTCCAGGGTTTCTACCAGATTTTTATGGCCCTAGAAGATCAGGAGAAAACAGCATTTATCACAGAAATGGGCGTCTATTTTTTCAAAGTAATGCCATTCGGACTAAGAAATGCAGGTGCGACTTACCAACGACTAGTAAACAAGATGTTCGAAGCATTGATCGGCAAATCGATGGAGGTATATGTCGATGACATGCTAGTTAAAAGTCTTGACGAGAACGACCACCTGGTCCATATCAAACAAGCGTTCGATATAATGAGAATGTATGGTATGAAACTAAACCCAGCAAAGTGCACCTTTGGAGTTAGGTCGGGAAAATTCCTCGGTTATCTGGTAAACGAAAGAGAAATAGAGGCTAATCCGGAAAAGATCCAAGCGATAATTGACCTCAAAGCCCCGCGTAACTTATATGAAGTGCAAAAGCTCGTCGGCAAGATCACGGCCCTGAATCGATTTATATCTCGATCTGCCGACAAAAGCCTTTCTTTTTTCAAAATCATGAGAAACGCGAAGAAATTCGAGTTGTCGGAGGAATGTGATCGGGCTTTCCAACAATTAAAAGCATATCTCGTATCCCCTTCTCTTCTAGCAAAACCGCAGGGTAACGAAGATCTCCACCTCTATATAGCTGTCTCTGAACAAGCGATCAGCTCGGTCCTAGTGAGAATGGAAGCTAAGGACAACTACCCGATATACTACGTGAGCAGAATCTTACAAGGCCCTGAAAAGAATTACTCTGTAATCGAAAAGTTCGCCCTCGCCATAATAACCACTGCTCGAAAGTTAAGACCCTATTTCCAGTCCCATAAAATCGTCGTCCTGACTAATCAACCACTAAGGCAAACGTTATCCAAACCAAACGCGTCAGGACGATTAATCAAATGGGCCGTGGAGTTGGGGGAATATGACATCCAATACCAACCCAGAACGTCGATAAAGGGGCAGATACTGGCCAATTTTGTGCTCGAGAGCACTCAAGTAGAAGAAGAGAAAAAAGAAATATGGATGCTTCATGTCGACTGGTCATCGACATCAGTGGGATGTGGTGCAGGAATTTATTTCCAAGGCCCCAATGAAGTAGAATTGGAATTCGCTTTAAAGTTGGATTTTATCGTGTCAAACAATGAAGCGGAATACGAAGCCTTATTGGCCGGCCTGAAAATGGCAACTGAAACAGGAATTTAGAATCTCGTTGCTTATACCGATTCGCAGTTAGTTGAGAAATAATTCAAAGGATTGTTTGAGGCCAAAGAGGATTCGATGATAAAATACTTGTCTTTAGTTAAGGCTCAAGTTTCGAAGTTTGAGACCTTCCAGTTGGAATACATAAGACGAACTGAAAATACGAGAGCCGACGCGCTTTCAAAGTTTGGGAACTTGATAGAAGGAATCACCACCAGAAATGTAACACTAATGATATCGAGCAAGCCTGCCATCGACATGCGGCGTGACGTTCTATGTACGGAAGTTCTGAATCTCCAGAGCGAAGAACCGACATGGAAAACAGAGTTATTAGATTATCTAATCAAGGGAACACTACCAACTGATCGCTCTGAAGCTCGACGACTCAAGTACCGAGCTCCTCACTACGCTATTATCAATAATGATCTATACCGACGATCCGTAACCGGAGTACTCCAAAAATGCATAGCATTTCCTCAAACCGACTTGATCCATAAGGAGGTTCATGAGGGCTCTTGTGAGAGTCACTCGGGCGGCAGAGCACTAGCAATCAGAATATCTCGTTTGGGATATTATTGGCCATCTTTGGTAAAAGACGCCAACAACCATGCCAGAAAATGCGCCAAGTGCCAATATCACGCTACTATGCCTCATCAACCTGCCCAGTTAATGGAGTCGATCTCGATTTCATGGCCCTTCGATCAGTGGGGCGCAGACCTGGTCGGACCATTACCTGTAGCAAGGGGGCAGAAACGTTTCTTACTAGTGGGAGTCAAGTACTTCAGCAAATGGATAGAAGTCGTGCCGTTAAAACAAATCACCCAAACTCAGATTGTCAACTTCTATTGGTCAATAATCTGCAGGTTTGGACTCCCAAGGGTGATCATCTCAGATAATGGTGCGCAATTTGCAGGAAAGAGAGTGACCGACTGGTGCACAAAACACAAAATAACAAAGCGATTCACATCGGTTGGATGCCCGCAAACCAATGGACAAACTGAAGTAACTAATAGGGAAATTTTAAGATTACTAAAGAAGAGGTTGTCGGAAGCTGGAGGTGCCTGGCTGGATGAATTACCATGGGTCGTTTGGGCTAATCGGACCAAGGAGAAAACGGCAACCGGAGAAACACCTTTCAGTCTAGTTTATAGTTCTGAAGCAGTGGCCCCAGCAGAATTAGAAGTACCATCTCCAAGAGTCGATCTTTACGATCAATCAGACAACACTGACAAACGGAACTTCGAGCTCGACCAACTAGAATCAAAAAGAGAAAGGGCCTCCGCAAGGATACAAGCCTACAAAACCACAATGGCAAAGGCATATGATAAACACGTAAGATTAAAATTTTTTCAGGTAGGAGACCTCGTACTGAAACGAGTTGATGTCTCGAAGAAGAAAGCAAAGCTTGACTGCAACTGGGAAGGTACTTTCAAAGTGGTCGAAGTCGGAAAGAAGGGGGCTTATCGATTAAATACGATGGAAGGAGAACTTGTGAAGAGGACCTGGAATGGGAGAAACCTCAGAAAATTCTATATTTAAGAAATTTTCTTTAGTTTGTCTTTATTTCCAGCTATTTTGTAATTGTATTTCCAGCTGCTTTGTGATTTCCTGGAGGGTTACAAATCTTTTTGAAACTAATGGTAAGTTCTTTTGTCATTCTCTAATGTTATCACATAGATCTCCAAATCGTTGAAATCGCCAAACGTTCCTCGATAGCCGCTGAGGCATCGAGAGGAAATCTCCAAATCGTCGAAATCGCCAAACGTTCCTCGATAGCCGCTGAGGCATCGAGAGGAAATCTCCAAATCGTCGAAATCGCCAAACGTTCCTCGATAGCCGCTGAGGCATCAAGAGGAAATCTCCAAATCGTCGAAATCGCCAAACGTTCCTCGATAGCCGCTGAGGCATCGAGAGGAAATCTCCAAATCGTTGAAATCGCCAAACGTTCCTCGATAGTCGCTGAGGCATCGAGAGGAAAACTCCAAATCGTCGAAATCGCCAAACGTTCCTCGATAGCCACTGAGGCATCGAGAGGAAATCTCCAAATCGTCGAAATCGCCAAACGTTCCTCGATAGCCGCTGAGGCATCGAGAGGAAATCTCCAAATCGTCGAAATCGCCAAATGTACCTCGATAGCCACTGAGGCATCGAGAGGAAATCTCCAAATCATCGAAACCGCTAAAATATACCTCGATAAAAATCGAAATTGCGGAGCAAAAGCTATAAATAAAGCTATGTATAAACGTATAAACGTATCTTGATTATAGTAAAGGTATCGATTATAATTCGACATCGACAAAGATATTTGGAGATAGAAGTTGAAGATCAATGACTACATTGAATAATCGAAATTGCGGAGCAAAAGCTATAAATAAGCTAAGTAATAACGTATTTCGTTTATAATGAAGTCGAAGTCTCCTCGATTATAATGAAACCTACGAATAAGCTAAGTATCGACATCGATATCTCGAGAGGTATAAAAGCTAAACGTCAAATAATCGACGAGTACATTCGGGAATAGAATTCGAAAATTGGTATACAGAAAGCAAGTTGAATAAATAGAAATATTATTTTATTCATTCTGTCGAAATGGATACAAATGTTCAAGTCGAGTCGACTACTATAGCTATCGAAAACCTGTTACAAACTATTACAATGACAAATAGACTAAGTTGAGGAAATCCCGAGTTTTCCGACAAATTCGGCAACTAATGACCGCTGATGACGCCCGACTTCAAGGTAGCTATAGGCTTAAATATGGAGGTTTTCCGCCTATAGCTTTATCTCTCACTGATCGAGGCCTTGAGGGGACGATTCACCCTCGGCGTCAGCGAAGGACAGGAGGATCTTTTTTAATTGCAGCATGCTTACCAGATCGACACACCATCTCAGTCAATAAGTCGACCATGGCTGATGGGTCAATCCGTTTCAACCAAGTGACAGAAGAGGAAAAGTCGCCCAACTTTTGGCGCTTTAACTCCTCCACCATCTGATCGGTTGCCATACCTTCTACCTCACCCCTGCCCTCCGAGTTTTCGGAAGCACCTCGAAATCATCGAGGACCCGGCATATGTTGCACAGTGCCGAGTCAATGAGGATTCCGAGATGCCCCCGGGTAGACCTCGTCGTCGTTACCGATGCCACCCATTCGAACAACGAGGCCTACCCATTGAAGTACTCCCTTTACCGATACCACCCAATCGAAGACTGTGTTAACATTTTTTTTCTCTCGATCTGGAGGTCGAGTAGGATGAAAGGTCCCAAAGTAGGAGAAGGGACCCTTCGATAACTTGATATCGGAGAACGAACTATCGAGGGGTATTTTTCTCGGACATTTCTCAAAAAGGAACATGTTGGTACGATTTTGGTGTGAAGTATAGAAGGAATCCCTCTACCTATTTATAGGACTGGCCCATCCAATCCAACGGCCCAGAATTATCAGGATCTACGGTCCGGATGGAACGCATTTAAGTAGCCGACCGTTACGCTACCCAAGGTAACCAACACGGACTATATCCAATGGTCAAATGAACGCCACGATCAACGGCTGAGATTGCCTCCATTAAATGCGCTAACCACCTCAACTACCCCACGTTTTTAATAGATCGACTAGTAATTATAAAACGAACCCAGCGACGTCGAACATATCACCTCATGTGTCTACCAGAAAAAGAACCTTTTTTTTGCATACACGTTTCGATACAAATGAATGTTCGCACCTCGGTCATGCGATCCAAATAATATACCAATCAAAGTAATGTACCACCAAGAGGGTCAAATTATCAAACTTTCCTTTTTATTATTATCGAGTTGTATGGAGGTTTGATCGACTTAATACAACTAAGCGACGAAATAAGGAACAACATTCATCAAACATACTCAGATGATAAATACGACAGAAAGAACCAGATAGCCAATTAAACATGCATAAATTAAAATATATGACATACAAGCAGGATGGCGATAAACTGATTAAACGCAATCGATTCTTAAAAAAGGGAAATATTCAACATTCTCTAAAAATAACGTATAGACAACAAAACACGCCGCCCACACGCAACTCGGTAACCAACAAACCGAGCTTTAGAGGAAATAAAAGTTTTTTCTTTTTTCATACTCAGGGCCAAAACAAATGCCGTCAACAATCATTATGGGTCTGAAAATTAAGGAGATCAACATGATCGGAAGAAGTCGACTTGGGGAGTTCACCTCCTTGGTCAGCACTCTCAGCTTTCAGCTTTGCCGCTTGCAGCTCGAGTAGGAATCCAAATTCATGGTCTTCAGGAGCACCCTTGGAATTGTCATCTATCAAAAAATCCAGATCGAGCGGAACACCATTTTCGTCATAAGTGGCGCTAAGCTTCGTCTCGTCAAATTGATCGTTCAGGAAACCGAGCGCCCGACATTGCTTCCAGCCCTTCTCAAAGATCTTTGACAAATCGGTTCCAGATGGCGTTCGACAAGCTCCTCGTAGACGACGCTGTTGAAGAATTCGGTAACGATAGCCTTCATCTCAGCGGCAGTTGCTTCACTGCGACTCCTCCGCCCTTCTTGTCGACCCAATTCAAAGCTATCGGCAACCTCATCCTTTAGCTTCATGGCAAATTCCTGATCTTTCTGCTCAAGTTTTGCCTCCAACTCGACGATACGACTATCTTTAGTCGTCGCCTCTTTCACCAGAACGGCCATTTTTCCCTCAACCTCTTTCATTTTCTCCTCCAGATGCCCGACCTTTTTTCTCAAATGCGAGCTAGAACCTTTACTCTTATCGAGACGCTTCCTCAGGCTATCATGTCGAGCAGCAGAAGAATAGATGGTCTGGCCTAACTACAAGATCCAAAATTCATACATTTTTAGCGTGAACTAAAGAAAAACAGAACGTAAATAAATATCGAGTGGAGAATACCGAAAGCAGGAGGGACGCCTATAAGCGAAGGATATCCGCATCATCTTTCCTCAATAGCGTGGCGTGGTCCTCAAAGGACACTGTCGACAAAAATTTCTCCCACGCCTGAGGAGTGATTGAAGAATCCAAGATTGCAGTATTCATCATTGAGCTACCGGCCGCCCTCGATCAGAACATCCTCTTGTGATCCTCGAGAATAGACTCGAGGTTGCCCCCGGCAGGAGCGGGGATCTCACTGCTTGTAGGAGTCACTCGATCATCCAGCTTAGCCTTTTTCGAAATAGGTAATTCTGTCTGATCGACCTCAGCCGAAACCGGCCTTTTTCCCTTATCACTATCTGGTTCTCCCTCCGCTCGATAATTTGTCTGCAGGGGTACATTGCTCGAATGACCAAGGGGTTTTGAGGCGTTGTCGGTAGCAGGAGTCGGAGACAATGGCACAGGTGGCTTCACCAGATTCTGAGACTTCCATATGGCTTTCATAGCTCGATTCGCCATGGGTACTACGCTTGTTTCTGCACGAACGAATATATTAAAAGAATACATCAATATATTATTCAAAGAAACAAAAGAACGATCAAAACTACCTAAGGTAGGACAATCGACAGGTAAGGGAGCCATCGACATTCCTCCTAGACTTAAAATAGGCTCCCGCAAAAGCGCATTGGTGTCATAAGTCGATTCCGACAACTGAGAAAGAAAGTCGGGCCCCCATGAAGGTTCGGGGATATTCTTCAAAAGAATGCCACCCGACCTCCATTCACGTGTCGTCCTCCATACGTAGTTCTCGGGGCCATGAACGAAAATAAACCTATTTTTCCAACCTTTCCCGTGTGACGACTTTAGATCACTATGAAACCTAACTTTGGGTTTAGACCGTACAAAGTAAAAACCTTCGTTGGACTGAGGAGAAGGGCGGACATCGAAAAGACCACAAAAATTAGCAAAAGACGCAGGTTGACCAACTGCTTTCATCACTACACAAAATGCAATGATATATCCAATAGCATTAGGGACCAATTGAGTAGGGCATAACCCGAGACCATTCACTATATCGATGAATTCACTCGCTAAAGGAAAACGAAGACCGTTTTCAAAACTATCGATATGAAAAGCTCTATAACCGCTCGGAGGCTCGTTCATCCTATCATCCGAGGATGGCATTCTAATACCCCAACCCGAAGGGAATTGATATTTCGACAGTAACGACTCATCCGACATGCGTATACGACACACCGATATGGCACTGAATAATTCTTTCGTTCGATGGCGGTCCGACTTCGACCTTGAAGGAATCATAACTTCCTTCTTCGGATGCCTTACAGAACCTACCAACACACCTTCCCCTTCCCCGACAGATTCATTTCCTATAGACTTAGACCTACCAGACATAAATAAGAAAAAGAGTTAGAAATACCTAAGAGGGAAGGAGTACTCCAACTAAGAGGTTGCAGGCTATCGCTGATCGACAAGGCTCCGACAAATATCCGCTTAAGACGTTTTTGTAAGTATGAACAGTTAAGCTCTTAACGCCCTATATATAGACAAGAATCCCAAAGAGCGCGCCCAATGGAAAATTATTTGAATGGATGTGGCGGTTCAATCTAAAATAGACAGATTCAATATTTCGGCCCAATAACACTCCTTTCGAAGTAAGGAAGTTGGCCCAAGTATTAGCCCATTTACAATACTCAAAATCGATGATTCGATTAGAAATGATTAGAGACGCGTAGAAATTATATATTTATCAAAAAGATACATCGACGGTTCATCATACAATCAAAATATTCTCAATATAACCGTACGCCTAAAAGCTACAACCTATCTACGATTGATCCGACGAAATTAAACATCCGAACTCATGTGATCGGGCAGCTTCATATTCTTCATCAATACCGTCGAGCACTGGGGGTCGACACTGCTCGTCGAGCGATGCCCCTATAACTGAAGGATCGAAATTCGCAGTAAGAAAACCTTTGTGCTGACACTGTTTGATGGTCTTCACATGCATTTCGACCAGGGCATCTCCCATCCTAGCATCAGCGAGGTATTCATAAACGGCAGATGCGAGGAACTCCTTCACAATCGCTAGACGTTGGGCGGAAGAAACAACCCTAGCTTCTGGAGGATAACCAGAATGAATTTGATCAACTTCTCGACTAGCAATGCTGAGCTGCTTCAAAGCCTCATCGAGTTGCTGCTCTCGCTCTTTTATCGCGATATCATGCTCGACCTTAAGCCTATCCAGTTCTTGTTGCGCGAGATCGGCCTGGAGGTAGCCTTGGAACATATATTGTATCACCTGCGTAAATGACAAGACAAATAACCTCTGATATACGACTCCTTATCAAAATTAGAAAAGGTGATATCAGGAAATAATACTTACCGCAGAGACTGCTCGCCCTGAAGTATGTAAATTCTTCTGCAACGACTTCCTTGACAACCACCTCTGATCACGACTAAAGATGCTATGAATAAAACTTTTGAAACCAGCATCCTTTGAACCTCGTTGAAGAACCGAATCACCTGAACCCAAACCTCCGGGATGCTTGAGCTCGGAGTCGACCCATTGAGATATCGACCAACCAAGATCTAACTTATCGTCATCAGAGCTGTCATCGCTATCATCCACGACCGAAACGACGGGGTCATTTCTTTCTTTCATTTCCGTCTCCTCTTCCACTCGAGGCCTCTTCCCTTGCCTAACCTCGGTATGACGAGCCTCGTGATCACAAACGCTCTTAGCTCGTCTCTCAGTACTAGGTCCAGCCGTGGCGCTAAAACCATGTGGCCACTTACGCTGAATCTCGGCCTCTAGAGCTTCCTTTTTCTTTCCTTTGGGCGCAAGCATAGCGCCTCTAAGAAGATCCTCTAAGGAAGGATCATCGCCTCTCTTTTTAGATGCAGATAACCCGCATGTTCGAAGATACGGCTCTTGGATAAGAACCTTCACATCAAGGCAAAATTTACGCAGATTGTCCAGAAATTGTGGCGACAGAGTCGATGGTGGAGGTCTTTGTACATCGATAGGGCCGATACGCCAGGACGATGTAATATTTAGCTTTTGCCCTTTGGTGGTCTAAGAAACACGAATCGGGCTTTCCATCCCTTCCCATGAGAGCTTTTGGCATTAGTAAGAAAACTGTTCTTATTCCCCCTAGACTTGACCTGGTAGAAGCCCTCGCCCGACTTCGGAGACTCCCTCACCGTGAATAAACACCAAAAGTTGCTGAACGACGGCTCTTGTCTAAAAGCTTTCATGACGACGATAAATCCCAGAATCATCGACATGCCATTTGGAACGATCTGGGCAGGTACGACACCCAAATGATTTAGAATCGAAGCCAGCTCAGGAGCGATGGGTACTCGAAATCCACATTCCATCGACGCCTCGTGTATGGCTATTATTTTCTTCGGAGGGTTGTGCATTCGCTGTACCTTATTCGGAGCCGATAAAACCCAACCTTCTGCAATCGAGAACGACGACAGCCAGGTCGACAACGGTCTTTTATAATCCCCAGCTTGAAACTCATGATAAGCCAGCCTCTTTTCCTCTTCATCTTCATCGTCGTCATCAGCCTGACCACCACTTACAGGTATACCACCTTCGTTAACTTCCTGTCGATTTTCTTCCCCACCAAAGACTGACTCGACAACATCCTCCTCATGAGTATCCTCCGGGCTCGATACTTCGCTATCCGACATCTTGGAGTATATTAGTACTGAAATCGATGAAGCTCCCTCTTATATGCGTACAAAGCTCCGACGTCACAAATTTTTTTTTTTACCGTAGTGTAGAAGCACTGGTAGAACAACCGACCTATATATAGGCGCAATAAACTACCGCTTCACAAAATTTGCACAATCCCCCATGAAAAGACGCGACGTTTCATCTTCCACCCCTAATATAGGTGTTACCCGCCAACTTAAACCCTAAATCTGCAAAGGCGCGAAAACACAGACACCATGGCGGGAAATTCTGCTCCGATACTTCAAGTCCCAGACTTCGATTTACAATCGAACCCTCGAACTTGGGGGACTCCCAATGATACTAGCAGAATTTAAAAACAAATTCAAACTCACACTAATTCAAATTTCCAGAGTTCGACTTACACTCAAACTCTAGAACTTGGGGGACTCTTGATGTATCAAGTCTTCGTCATTATAAACAACTATGGGTCAATCGATTCTTATCGAGGACCTCCCCCCTTGAGTTCACATCGAACATAAACAAACTAACCTAACGTCGGCATCGATCTCGACCTATTGGTCTTATCCGACGTACTGGCCGACGTTGATAGGATAGTGCCCTGCAAGCCAATTCTGTTAGCTTGTAATAGATCTATCCTGTATGAAACGATCTTTGATTTTATAATAATACGCATGTTTATTTATATATGTATAAGGATAAACAATGGCCAACTTCATCTTTCGCGAATACATTTAAGCGATTGGTTGAAACCCTTAGATTACATTTGACTATGGGACGATTCACTTCAGTACTGAGTGCAATCATGAAACAGTCTCAAAGGTCGTAATCTTAAAAGTGTTCCAAGTCATAGATTCCTAAACGAAACGGGGTATCGTAGGAATCGCCAAGACTTGTACAAGTATGCATGATTCACATGGAGTGAATTTGTAGTGTTTCATGAGCAAGGAATTTGAGTCCAGTGCATACGAGTAGGTGGTTCAATGGAGGATTGAATGCATCGAACGACCCGAACAGAGAAACCCATTGTGGAAGCGCATGACGCATATCGGTGATGGGATGTTTCTCAAGGAATATAATAGTGTACGATTTAGTCCTTTGACTTGAGGTGCTAGGGCGAATTCGGTGCATGGAAGTGCGTACTTAGATCTAGGTATAGGCCACGTAGCTTGGTCATAACATGCCTAGGTTGGGTGCGTATGGACATGTACGCGAGTGGTTAGTACCAATATGGAATCTATTGACTCACCGTAATGGGTGAGAGAATTTCCTATACGATTCTTAGATAATATATCCAAGGATTCTGCGGCCGCAGTCGGTGACGGATTTGGAAAGGGGTTTCCAAATTTAGAAGGTCACAAAGGTATATTATCCTGAATTAGAAAGTATAGCTATCGAGACAAATTTAGAGGTGCCGATCAATTCACACACCCTAAGTCTTGATCGGGAATATTAGTCGATAGAAGGACCGTATGTACATGGCAGTTATATGAGACGAGGTTCACAAATATCAATTCACCTGAAATTGGGCTTCATGGGCTTGTGGCTAGACATCGACCATGAAGTGTGGGTACTCCTGAATTAATAGAGGATTTAATTCTAGGAGTGGTTAATTAAAGGTAGTTTAATTAACCGGAACAATTTATTGTTCATAAATTAAATCACGAGGGATTCGTGGGCCTGCTGCCAGTTGATGGTGAACCCAGAGGGTCACACACAATACAATTGGACGGTGACTGTTATAAAAGGACATGAAAGGAATTAATTGATTTAAAGGTAATTAAATCAATTAAATGAATTAAAAGCATTTAATTCAAGTGGGAGATTAATTAATTGGCTGACTTAATTAATTAAATACTTAATTGAGTTGCTAATTAATTATGCAAAAGAAATAATGATTTAATTGGACTGGGCATTTAATTAAAGTAGTTAATTAAATGGAGGATTGCAAGACATGGGCTTCTATTAATTAAAGCCCATAAGGAGTCTTGCAAACCCTAGGTCAGAAGGAGTCTATAAAAGGGGAACTACTTGAGCTCATTAGCAACCACCCTAAAAGGAAAACCCTAGACTCCCTCTACCCTAAAAGCGCCGCCCCCTTCTCCAAGCAAACCCTAGCCGCCGCCGCCACCATCTAGCCGCCGCCACTGTGCTGCCGTGAGCTCCTTGGTGCCGCCGCCGCCGAGATCTCCTCCTCCATTGTATTAGATCTTGATCTGTCAAGAGATCTCATACAATCCTTCAATAACAAATCTCCTGCATCGAGTTCTGAGCCTAAGATCTTGAGGTGTTGCCAGAATCCAATTGATGTGGACTATCCCTGGAGGTGAGACAATTGGATCACTCCTGTGAACCGGATCAGAATCAGAATCGAAGACCGGAGGTTTCCACCACCCTGCCTGTGGTGAGGTATATCGCAAAAAAACCCTTTGTTAATTCATTGTGTGCGTTTTTGTTCTAGTTTTTGTATACATAATATGGAGACATCTTTTATGGGACCATTGGATACCTCGAAAAATTTTAAATTCCGCACTTTGTTGTTTGACAAATCGAGCTATATCCCAACAGTGGTATCAGAGCCAACTCCATTATTATTATACAAAAGCCTGAACATAATTGTGTTCACCGTATATGTTTAATTATATGTATGAGAACACGTGATAATTATGTTCTGTAAGTTGATTCTTGCTTGTTATGACTAGATCTATCAATGGGTAAAACTGCTTTTCAAGATCTGTGCCGTTTTTATAGTTTTTGAAAACTTCAGGACTTTTGGGGTAGAAATCGCAAATCAGGGTTTTTGGGGGCTGAAAATTCGAAATTTTTGAGATCTGAAAATTTGAAAATTCTAGACTATTTTTGCAATTCTGGTCGCACGGTTTTTGGGGTCATTTTGCAATTTCTGAAAACTTAGGGGCTGTTTTGCAATTACCGAAACTTGAGGGGTCAATTTGAAAAATTGAAAATTTTCAAAATTCAAAATTTTATTTTCTGGTCTGCTGCCCGAAACTGCCCAGGGGTGTTTTTGTAACTTTTTAAAAGTTTTGGGGTCAAAGTGCAATTTTCGAAAGTTGAGGGGCGAAAATGCAATTTTTCAAAAGTTGAAAAACAGATTCTGAAATTGAGCAGAAAATTAATTCTTGTTTACCCGGATATTTATTTTGTCATAATTAGTAGTGACTAAAAAGCAAGAATCATAGGAATTAGTTTTAAAAGGATGTTTTAAAATTAAGGTAGAAGAAAGTAAAAGATGTTTACATGTTTCTTGCTCTACGTGAACTGTTTACGTGGTTTTCGATCGAGACGAGCCTTGACCTTAGGGTAGATGTGATTGGTTTAATTTATTGCTTGGTTTTTATTGGGCCCGCGAGCCTATTATTATTTTTGGGCCACTTTGAGCCTTTGTAATAGAATAGGGCTTTACTGCTTTCCTAGTTTAGGATGGAGGCCCATTTACAAGCAAGGTGGGAGCCCAAGAAGATAAGAAGGCCATGTATGCATGGTACAATGTGTAATAGCATAGGGCCTGTTTGAGAACCCTTTAGATTGACCAATTGGGCCAACATCATTGGCTCGATGATGGCCCACATAGGAGGCTCCCGATCGAAAACATATTGTGGTAGTATGCATGCTAGGCTTGTATGGCTTTTATTTATTTGTCGATTTATATTTGGCTTCGCGCTAGAATCTAGATCGTAATAAAAGATAAAGCATAACTGAATCGGTGAGATCTCGAGGAGAGTTAGCATAACTTTCAAAACCAGAAACCCCCTCTCGAATTAAATATTAAGTCATATTGGATTAAAATAAAATGAAGTATTTATATAAATCCAAGCCTTCCATCAATAGGGACTAACGTATGTTGTCTACTTATCGATAGAGGTGATCCAGAGTCTGGCACCCGAGTCGAAGAAAGGGACAATACGTGAAATTCCTTGACTCCTGTTTTTTAAACACGACAAGGGTGAGGACTGGTCGGGATGTGAGGATCGACGGATAACTAGTTACGGAGAACTCACGACCGGACCCGTTGCTCATCATGATTGATGGGTTAGACTTAACGATTAGTAACACTTATGATGTAGCAGTGCTAGATAAGTGCGAAAACCGAGGCAAAATAAGCTTGAAGGTTGTGGAGTAACACAATTGGTAAAAAGTATACCTACCTGGAGAATTGGTTGTATGGCCACGAGTCGTGGGTGCAATTAATTGCTGCTGGGACGTCAAGACCTACTAGGAATTAAGTTTCCCGAGCAATCAAAGGGGTGATTGTTTCGATAAAATAGTGGGAGAACTTTTTCGAAAACAAGTCCAAATTCGATAATTATAAGTATTAGACATAAGATCAGTTAGCTAAATGTTGTCTTCTTTCCATTTGTAGATATTAAGTACAATGTCTAAGAATCCATTATCTGTTATCCTCGACGCAAACAAATTGAATGGCTCAAACTTTGTTGACTGGCTGAGAAATCTCAGAATCGTCCTCGACTCCGAGCGACGTAGCTATGTGCTCGACACACCCATGCCTGCTGCACCCGCAGCACGAGCTAGTGAGGAACAACGAACCGCCCATGCTAAAAGGGTTGATGATGATCTTCAGGTTCGATGTCTCATGCTAGCCTCGATGTCGAATGAACTGCAGAAACAGCATGCTGCAATACCGCTTGCTAGAGATATGCTTCTCCACCTCCAGCAGATGTTTGGAGAGAGGTCTCGCACCGAAAGGTTCGCGACCACTAAGGAGTTGTTTCATCTCAAGATGGCTGAGGGAAGCAGTGTCAAGGATCACTGTCTGCGTTTCATCAACCTGGTTGAAAAACTAGGGCGATTGGAAGTAGACTTGCACGCTGATCTTAGCACTGACCTCCTCCTCCATACGCTGCCCCGTTCTTTTGACCAGTTCGTGTTGAACTTCAACATGGAGGACAGAACCCTCGCTCTTCACGAACTGACCAATTTGTTGGTAACGGCAGAATCGACTCTCAAGAAAGAGAAGCCGGTAATGATTGCACACCAATCGAAGGCTGCAAAGCCCAAGAGAGGTAAGAAGAAGAAGAAGGTAGTTTCTTCGAAGGCAATCACCAAGGTGGTTGAAAAGAAGCGCAAAGGCCCAGAAGACGAATGTTTCCACTGCAAGAAAGCAGGGCACTGGAAAAGGAACTGCCCAGACTACCTAAAGATGAAACTGGTAGCCAAAGGTATTTTCTTGGTTGAAGTTAATATTTCTATTAACTGTGCATCGTGGGTGTTAGACACCGCAGCAGGTTCTCATATCTGCAATGATTTGCAGATGATGGGAGCAGTAAGATACCTGAAGCCCGGGGATAGAATCCTGCGTTTTGGAAACGGAGCTAGGATCGCCGCTGAGGCTATTGGGGACGTCGAATTGGTTTTAGGAAATTTTACTTTGGTTTTAAGGGATTGTCTGTACGTACCAACAATAATTAAGAACATCATTTCTATTCCAATGCTAGACAATGATGGTTTTAATTTTTCCATTGAAAATGGAGTTTTTAGCATATTTAAAGGTGGTTTAATGTATGCTTGTGGTACTTTGATGGATGGTCTTTATTCCCTAGAACCTGTTAAATCCGACGTCATGCACATTCAATCTAGAAAAAGAAAATATGATAATCAAACTCCACAACTTTGGCACGCTAGACTTGGACATATTTCCAAGAGTAGGATTCAAAAGTTGGTTTCCTCTAAGGCTCTTGAAATAAAGAACTTGGATGAACTCCCAACTTGCGAATCTTGTCTCAAAGGAAAGATGACCAAATCACCCTTCACAGGGAATCCCGAGCGAACCAAACAAACACTGGATCTAATCCATACTGACGTTTGTGGACCATTGAGTGTCAATGCGAGAGGAGGATTCTCTTACTTCGTAACATTCACCGACGATTTTAGTCGTTATGGATATGTGTATCTTATGAAACACAAATCCGAAACTTTTGAGAAATTCAAAGAGTTTCGAATGGAAGTTGAGAATCAACTTGGACATAGTATTAAAGCACTTCGTTCTGAAAGAGGTGGAGAGTACTTAAGCCAAGAATTCCTTGATTATCTAAAAGAGAATGGAATTCTCGCCCAGCGAACTCCCCCTAGGACGCCCCAACTCAATGGAGTGTCCGAGCGGAGGAACCGAACTTTGTTAGACATGGTTCGTTCCATGATGAGCTTTGCTGACCTTCCCTTTTCGTTTTGGGGCTTGGCCCTATTAACTGCATCAAAGATACTGAACATAGTACCTTCGAAGTCAGTGCCAACAACACCGCACCAAGTATGGTATGGTAAGGCACCCGTGTATTCGTACTTACGAGTATGGGGATCTCCTGCGTATGTAAAGAACAAAAAGGGAGATAAACTAGATAGTAGATCTAGTTTGTGCAAATTTGTGGGGTATCCAAAGGAATCCATTGGATACCTGTTCTTCGATCCTAAAGAACGTAATACGTTCGTATCTAGGAACGCCCACTTCTTGGAAGAGGATTTTCTCTCCAACCGAAATGGGACAATCGTAGAACTTGATGAAGTCCAGGAATCGGACCCATCCTCACAAACAGTGGGAGCTGAACCAGGATTTACTGAACCTACTAGTACACCTACTCTTCGAAGGTCTGATCGAATTCGTAAGGAGCCAGAGCGATTTGGTTTCATTCACGAAAACGAAAGAAGTGATAATGATCCAAGGACCTATCAAGAAGCGATGTCAGACATAGACTCGGGTGCGTGGCTCGAAGCCATGCAATCCGAAATGGATTCCATGCATTCCAACAAGGTTTGGACCTTGGTTGATCCACCTGAGGGAACTATCCCTGTAGGATGCAAATGGATCTTCAAGCGCAAGCTTGGAATGAATGGAGAGGTATTAACTCACAAGGCACGCTTAGTGGCGAAGGGGTATTCTCAAAGGCCTGGAATAGACTATGAGGAAACCTTCTCTCCCGTAGCGATGTCCAAATCCATTCGGATATTGCTTGCCATTGCCGCATGGCATGATTATGAGATATGGCAAATGGACGTAAAGACCGCCTTTCTCAATGGAGACATTGACAAGGAGATCTTTATGCAACAACCTGAAGGTTTTGCGTCCAAAGGAAGTGAGCGCAAATTGTGTAAACTTCAAAGGTCAATTTATGGCCTCAAACAGGCGTCCCGAACCTGGAACATACGATTTGATGAGACAGTCAAGGCATTTGGCTTCATCAAAAACGTATATGAACCTTGTGTGTACAAGAAGAATAGTGGGAGCACAGTACAATTCATTGTTTTGTACGTCGATGACATTTTGTTGATCGGAGACGATATCAAGATGTTAGCGCAGACTAAAGCGTGGTTATCCGCGCAGTTCTCTATGAAAGATATGGGAGACGCATCTTACGTATTGGGAATCCGTATCTATAGGGATAGATCGAAGAAGATGATAGGACTCTCCCAATCTCAGTACATTAACACAATCTTGAAAAGATTCAAGATGGAAGAATCCAAGAGAGGATTGCTTCCAATGAGACATGGTATCTCTCTTTCTAAGTCCATGTGCCCTACAACTGACGAAGAAAAGACGAGAATGTCTCTCATACCTTATGCCTCTGCTATAGGGAGTATAATGTATGCGATGTTATGTACTCGACCAGACGTAGCACACGCTCTAAGTGTAACGAGCCGCTATCAGTCAAATCCAGGCGAAGAGCACTGGACTGCCGTAAAAGCTATCCTAAAGTACCTGCGAAGGACTAAGGATATGTTTTTGGTCTACGGTGGTAGTGGAGAACTGAAACTTGAAGGATTCACTGATGCAAGTTTCCAGTCTGACGTGGATGACTTCAAATCCAACTCTGGATACATATTCCGCATCAATGGTGGAGCAGTCAGTTGGAAGAGCTGTAAACAGTCTACCACTGCTGATTCAACCACAGAAGCAGAATATATCGCAGCATCAGATGCAGCAAAAGAAAGTGTATGGATGAAAAACTTCATTCAAGAATTGGATGTTGTTCCTAGCATTGCTGAACCTGTAGTCGTCTTCTGTGACAACAACGGGGCGATAGCTCAAGCGAAGGAGCCGAGATCACACCATCAATCCAAACACGTACAGAGGAAATACCACGTGATCAGGGAGATCATGGGTAGAGGAGACATGCACATGGAGTATGTCAAATCGGAAGACAACGTAGCTGACCCACTAACTAAGCCACTTTCACAAAAGGCGTTCGATAGTCATCTAGAGAAGATGGGACTTAGAACCATAGGTGAATGACTTTAGGGCAAGTGGGAGATTGATAGGATAGTGCCCTGCAAGCCAGTTCTGTTAGCTTGTAATAGATCTATCCTGTATGAAACGATCTTTGATTTTATAATAATACGCATGTTTATTTATATATGTATAAGGATAAACAATGGCCAACTTCATCTTTCGCGAATACATTTAAGCGATTGGTTGAAACCCTTAGATTACATTTGACTATGGGACGATTCACTTCAGTACTGAGTGCAATCATGAAACAGTCTCAAAGGTCGTAATCTTAAAAGTGTTCCAAGTCATAGATTCCTAAACGAAACGGGGTATCGTAGGAATCGCCAAGACTTGTACAAGTATGCATGATTCACATGGAGTGAATTTGTAGTGTTTCATGAGCAAGGAATTTGAGTCCAGTGCATACGAGTAGGTGGTTCAATGGAGGATTGAATGCATCGAACGACCCGAACAGAGAAACCCATTGTGGAAGCGCATGACGCATATCGGTGATGGGATGTTTCTCAAGGAATATAATAGTGTACGATTTAGTCCTTTGACTTGAGGTGCTAGGGCAAATTCGGTGCATGGAAGTGCGTACTTAGATCTAGGTATAGGCCACGTAGCTTGGTCATAACATGCCTAGGTTGGGTGCGTATGGACATGTACGCGAGTGGTTAGTACCAATATGGAATCTATTGACTCACCGTAATGGGTGAGAGAATTTCCTATACGATTCTTAGATAATATATCCAAGGATTCTGCGGCCGCAGTCGGTGACGGATTTGGAAAGGGGTTTCCAAATTTAGAAGGTCACAAAGGTATATTATCCTGAATTAGAAAGTATAGCTATCGAGACAAATTTAGAGGTGCCGATCAATTCACACACCCTAAGTCTTGATCGGGAATATTAGTCGATAGAAGGACCGTATGTACATGGCAGTTATATGAGACGAGGTTCACAAATATCAATTCACCTGAAATTGGGCTTCATGGGCTTGTGGCTAGACATCGACCATGAAGTGTGGGTACTCCTGAATTAATAGAGGATTTAATTCTAGGAGTGGTTAATTAAAGGTAGTTTAATTAACCGGAACAATTTATTGTTCATAAATTAAATCACGAGGGATTCGTGGGCCTGCTGCCAGTTGATGGTGAACCCAGAGGGTCACACACAATACAATTGGACGGTGACTGTTATAAAAGGACATGAAAGGAATTAATTGATTTAAAGGTAATTAAATTAATTAAATGAATTAAAAGCATTTAATTCAAGTGGGAGATTAATTAATTGGCTGACTTAATTAATTAAATACTTAATTGAGTTGCTAATTAATTATGCAAAAGAAATAATGATTTAATTGGACTGGGCATTTAATTAAAGTAGTTAATTAAATGGAGGATTGCAAGACATGGGCTTCTATTAATTAAAGCCCATAAGGAGTCTTGCAAACCCTAGGTCAGAAGGAGTCTATAAAAGGGGAACTACTTGAGCTCATTAGCAACCACCCTAAAAGGAAAACCCTAGACTCCCTCTACCCTAAAAGTGCCGCCCCCTTCTCCAAGCAAACCCTAGCCGCCGCCGCCACCATCTAGCCGCCGCCACTGTGCTGCCGTGAGCTCCTTGGTGCCGCCGCCGCCGAGATCTCCTCCTCCATTGTATTAGATCTTGATCTGTCAAGAGATCTCATACAACCCTTCAATAACAAATCTCCTGCATCGAGTTCTGAGCCTAAGATCTTGAGGTGTTGCCAGAATCCAATTGGTGTGGACTATCCCTGGAGGTGAGACAATTGGATCACTCCTGTGAACCGGATCAGAATCAGAATCGAAGACCGGAGGTTTCCACCACCCTGCCTGTGGTGAGGTATATCGCAAAAAAACCCTTTGTTAATTCATTGTGTGCGTTTTTGTTCTTGTTTTTGTATACATAATATGGAGACATCTTTTATGGGACCATTGGATACCTCGAAAAATTTTAAATTCCGCACTTTGTTGTTTGACAAATCGAGCTATATCCCAACAGACGTTCCCTTAAACTTAACCCACTTACAATCGGATCGGACCAATTGCCAAGGATCCATATTTGAATCAAGACGTCCAATCATGATTCGACCCGGTGACCCATCTGGAAAACTATAAATAGACCTCATAAATAAGATCAAAGGTACGCACTTTACTAAGCATTAAATACGGAACGATCTCCTACATATCTCGATACTTACTTAAGCATCGAAGGGTTATCACCGGGTAACCACCGGCATTAACCTGACGTAGTTGTCTTTGATTACAGGTTAGGATCCCCTATACAAATCGAGGAGAAGATTGATTGACCTGCCGACCCTCACATTGACGAGTCATGTAACCCAATCGTGGATTCGGACTAGGAATTATCATCCTATCGATAACACCCTCATCAATTGGCGCCGTATGTGGGAACTTTAACTCTGAATCGTAAAAGATGACTACAAGGTCTAAAGCAGCTCTGGCTCGAGAGCGAGAGGCCAATCGAGATCAAAACGGGGAAGGTCAAGGTGACAACTTGTTACCTCGAAACCCTGAGCAGCTACAGAATGATGAAGGGGGAACTTCTAGACCCCCGGCCCCACCTATTTTACAACTCACCAATGATGACTTGATGGCGCTCTTGGATGACGCCAAGAAGGAGTGGTTAGCAGAAGCCGCAAGAGAAAATCATAACCCTCCCCAAAGACTCCCACGCGCTGTTATCCATGATGTCGAAAATGAAGTTGAAGTGAACCAAGCCGACAGTTGGGCAGATAAACGTCAAGCTAGACGCTTGGGGAAACAGGATCATGAAGAACAATCGGTTAGGGAGGTCAACAAACTCGCCTCAGAAGTAAGGTCGCTTCATCAGAAGTTGGACAGGCAAGAAAAAAGAAACGAACTCCCGGTGTCAAATTCCCGATTAAGGAAATCACCCTTTTGCGACGAAATCTTCTTCGAAAGATTACCACTCGACAAAAGACTACCCACTCAACTACCTCGTTACTTTGGAACCGAAGACCCTGACGAGCATCTAGCTTCGTTCAACCTCCAGATGCAGCTCCACGGTATCTCGGACAATGTAGCGGCTAAAGCCTTCTCGACGACACTGTATGGAATGGCACAGTCATGGTTTGGAAGATTAGAGGAGAAATCCATCTTTGACTACGATCAACTTTGCGACAAATTCATGAGCCAATTTGGTAGCAAAAGAGCGGTTAGACCCCCCGCCAATCACCTATACTCTATCATACATAAACCTGATGAGAGTTTTAGAAGCTTTATGGGGAGATTTAACAACGAGCTCCTAAAGGTCGAGATGCCTAGAGTGGACTTCCTAATAACTGTCTTGTTTCAAAGCACCTTGAACTAAGGCTTTGCCAGCGCCATAGTCAGGGAAAATTCATCGACATACGAAAAATTAATGGAAATTGCCAATCAATACATGAACGAGGAAGAAATGAACAAGCTAAGGGGAACCTTCTTTGGATTGGCAAAATCCGAAGACAAACAGCCAGTCGTTATTACAGATCGTCCGGTGGAAAAAATTTCGAACAATCGATATAATGAAAGGAGAAACAGAAGAGGATACGGGGAAGAAAGAAACTTTAATCCTGGGAAACAAACAACAGGAAGATCGAATAGAGAGTACCACGACAACTATACTCCATTGAAAAAGCTCAGGTCAGAAATCTTATTTGCCATACAAGATAAAAACTTACTGAGAAAGCCCGCTGCTATCAGAGACAATCCTAGCTCGAGGAAGTATTGTCGTTTCCATAGATAAAGAGGACACGATACGGACGACTGTTATCAGTTGAGAGATGAAATAGAAAGATTAATAGCAGAAGGTCACTTAACTGGCTACGTGAAAATCCCAAATAATGACCATGTTGCAAACCGACCACATAATAATAGGTCGCGGTCCCGATCTCCCCCAAGGAGGGATCAAAATCAAGACACCAGAGAAGAGCAGCCCGGGAGAGCCCAGCCTGGAACTATTGTCAATATGATATCGGGAGGGCCAGCTGGAGGAGACAGTAAGAACTCAAGAAGAGTTGTTTCTCGAGTACTTCGAGAGGGAAGCCTGAACGACCGGAAGGAGGTGTTCTCAATACGACCCACGACACAAAATCAAGTAATAGGGTTTGGTGACTCTGATCGTCAAAGGGATTATTTGACATTCAATGACCAGGACGTGCCGGATTGCCCGATGGTAATCACGGCCCAAATTGCTGGAGCTACCGTCAGAAGAATCTTGATAGACTCGGGGAGCTCGGCAAATATCCTTTTCTTGGGTGCGCTTGAAAGAATGGACCTCGGTCCAACTCCTTTGGGGACCGTGGTAACACCGCTTATCGGCTTTGGAGGAGCCCAGGTCGTTCCTCGAGGTACGTTAACCCTGTCGCTCACCTTGGGAGAGGCTGGCAACTCGAGAACCCGAATGATAAAATTCTTGGTGGTTGAGGCGCAGTGTGCTTATAATGTTATATTGGGAAGACCCGCTCTGAACACTTTCCAAGCTATCATCTCCACCTATCACCAAAAACTAAAATTTCAGACGTCTCAAGGAGTCGGCGAAGTAATTGGAAACCTAAAAGATGGGTGGGATTGCTACACAGTCTCCCTCAGCCAAGGGGCGAAGAACAAGGAACTTTGCTCTGAAGCTCAGAAGATAGGCACAGATGTAAAAATCAAGCCGGTTTCCCCAGTCGATACCGATGATTTATTCAAGCCAGATATGACGCAGGAGAAGAAAGAAAAACAAGAAGAAGTCAATTCTAAGAAAGGAAAATTCGAAAGAATCGAACTGCTGGAAGGGCACAGATCGATTTAATTGGTACCTGGAGAGCCGTCGAAAACTACTAGAGTAGGAACTCAACTCTCCGATGGGCTGGAGACTCAATTAATCGAATTCTTAAGGGAAAATGTGGACATCTTCGCTTGGTCGACCACCGACCTACAGGGAATCGACCCAAAGATCATAGTCCATAGGCACAATATCGATCCTTCGTCTCGTCCTGCCAGGCAGAAGAAGAGAAACTTTGGCCCGAAATATTTTTTGCTGACGATCTCATATTGTTCTCTCAAGCATCTAAAGAGTGAGCTTTGAATTAGCTTCAATCACAATTTGTTTTGGAATTTCCATTCTATTTCGTTCACATTGGGGTTCAAGAGATAAAGGACCCCCCTTAAAAAAAAAAAGAGATTTTAGATTCCGTAAGTAACTCAGTGCTGATTTAACCGTTTTTCGTCGGGTTAATTTAATATCAGTGAATTTGTGATATCGGGGGTTTGGATATTGAATTATTCAGTATGTTGGGCTCTGTTACTTTATTCTGGATGGATCGTTTACAAAGAAAAGCAATAATCAAAGGCAAGAAGTAAAACCATTAGCAAAATTAAGAACACAACGATATGAAGGTAAAATACTGCAATAATAATGGATATTATTGAGTTCTATTGTTATCAATGTATTCTTGGGTAATCTCAGAATTAAGAGAATTCGTAGTTGTCTCATACAATGAATAACTAGGTATATATATTACGCTAAACCTAGTATTACAAGGAATCATAGTCCTGCTTGGACTCGGCCCAACTATCCTTCTTGGGTCCGGAGTATAATCTTTACTCGGAGCGAGCAGCATTCGGCAGGGTCCGTAAGAAGATCCCGATCCTTTATAATTGGTCGAATCGATCTTATAATCTTTGTTCGATCTGATCAGTATGTAGGGTGCGAAATAGCCCCCATCAGTACTCCCTCACTTCTTCGAGCGTATAGACAATAGGAGCTCGTAGAAGTAGATAAATCTGGTCGACTGTTTCTTTTCTATGAGCGGAGCCTCGTTAAAAACCTTACTTAAGAAAAAACCCAGTGGGAAAAAATCTTAAGTAAGGAAAAGAGTGCTACGTATCATAGATAGTCGTTTCTTCTGTCTAATCGTGGATCGCCACGCGTCTCTTCAGGAGGCTTTTTGTATCCTTCCGTTTTTGGCGGGAATTTGAGTAGCTGCGATGAGTTCGAAACGTCTTTTCTCATTTCCTTATAAATAGGTGACTTTCGAGTTTGCCATTTCTCTTTTATATTTGCTTTTAGACCGCAGTCATTTTCTAGTTTGGTCGTTCGTCGTATAAAATTTTCCTTTCATCGACCTTCTTCTTCCGAGAACTAGAATATAGATGGCTTCTGTTAGAAGATCTTCTTCTTCTCCTAGAGAGATCATTGCCCCCGATAACGAGGAGGAGTTACATTCTAATCCTCTGGGTGAACAGACCACGGTATCTGACCTTGTTATCCCTGTAGAAGATACTTACAAGGTACGAATCCTTTCCGATGCGGATGTAGCCGCCCGAGCCAAAAAGGGCAAAGGTACTGTTCCTCAGATTTCTGAACCAATTGAGGATGTAGCTTGCGCATATACAGAGGAAACATTCCCTGAAGTCGTGAATAACTATACCAAATATTTTTCGGAAGGTTCTGAAATAATTCTTCCTTCCCCTACTGATAGGGTCACTTCTCCACCGGAGGGATGTCGAGCCTTTTATACGGCTCACTTTAATAGCGGACTGCGTCTTCCTTTGTCTCCCCTTTTTCTGGAAGTTCTAAAAACTTTCAGCGTGTGCTTGACACAACTGGTTCCAAATTCTGTTGCTTTCGTGGTTTGTTTTTCCGTTCTGATGATTGCAAAGGGATTTAAACCTTCTTTCCGTAACTTTACGCAACTTTTTCGTTTTAATATTTCTAGTTCTTCAAACCGTGGATACTTCTTTGCTAGTCAGCGGCCTAGCCGAGCAATCTTTGATGCTCCGGTTTCTAGTAATCCTTCCTGGAAATCTCATTTCTTCTTTGTTCGTCCTCCGTCTAATCTTCGTTTGGCGGATGGTTCGACCACGCTTTTCTCGTGGGATCATGGTTCCAGATGGATTCCCGGAGGTCGCTCACCGACTGGTGAACTTGTTCCTGACGATGTACAGTTTATTACTGAGATTCCCGAGATGCGTACAAACAAATATCAAAGCGCTCTTCTGATTGGGGAATCTTTTCTTCGTAAGGCGGGATTAAGTGTCCATAATTTTCCCATCAGTTCATCATCTGAACCTCTAGGTTAGCATTTTATTTGATCTTTAGTATTGTCACTATACTTTTCATAAGAAGAAATTAACTTTATTTTGTTTCTTTTTCAGCTCATATGGTAAAAAACTCCCGACACTCTTCGAAGGGAAAAATGGTGCTGTCGAAATCTTCCAAGTCAGTGGAGAATAATCCTATCGAGCAGAGGGCGTCTCGAAAGAGGAAATTAGAATTGGGTCACGAATCCGAGGAGAATAGAGAGGAATCTCCAGATTCTCCACGTGAGTCCCCTATTCGTCAGGGCATGGGACCCGGTTATCCTCCGCTTCATCTTAGAACATCTTTGGGTATTCGAGGATGTCGTAGCTGGTCGATGCCTCATCCCACTAATAATCCAGTTGATAGAAAGAGGAGTTACTATGGACGTTCTGGTGACGACCTTTCTTTACTCGGAGATAAACATCCAAATCCTACTCTGGTCGAAATGATCGAGGATCATTTAGAGGGAAAGAGGGCCGCTGGTTATTCCGAGAAGGATTCTCTTATTCATGATAATAATGAGAATGCGGTCGATAAGGCGACCCGTATTCTTTTGTCTGGCGTTCTTACTCGCGATCTTAATAAGCTTCTTCATAAGGATCCTTTGGAGAAATTCCAGCGAGCTTCTCTTTACGCTGAAAAGGTGAGATCTTTTTCTTTCTATTATTCTGATAAGGTGATCTTTTAGGATTTTCTTAATTCGCTAATTCGTTTCTTTCTGACTCCTTCGTTATTTCAGGTTAACACCTGTCTGACATCGTACGCCTATGAAAATTCTCTCTGGAAACAACAGTGCGATTTCCTTGAAGAGAAGTATAAAGCTTTACTTCATAAATCTTCCGGTTCAGAAGTTGGTCCCTCGACATCTTCCTCTGTTCCTGTCGTAGAGACTCGTGCTGCCGGGACCGAAGATCAAGAAATGATAGATAGGGTGATAGAGGTTTCTCGTGCTCAAGAACAAGCCAATCAAATGGCAAGAAAATTAGAGGAATTGCAGTTGCAGAGCACGACTCGAATTAGTGAGCTTGAATCTCAAGTATCAAGCCTTGAAGCTTCTTTAGAGGAGTATGAAAATGATGTCCCACTTAAGCAAAGAGATCGATATGTTAGGAAATCTGACGAACAAGTTGTTCGTGAATTCCTCAACTCTCCTGTTCATACGGCGTTAGTGTACCGGATGGTCGGCCCCCTTCTTGAAAATACTTTTAAAAAATCGATTCATCAACTGGTCGCTTTGGAGATGATCGACGATCGTCGGAAGGAATATTTTAAGGCAGCTCATATCCGGTTGAACCGTTATGGCGAGCTTTATTCTTCTTCCGAGGTTCCAGATGTCGAATATCAAGGTTTTCCTCTGGCTCATCTTGTCGAGGAATTTGGAAATCCATTGCCGATTCCTCCTTCTGATGTTAACGATGAGCTCGATAATACTTTCATCGATCCGGTAGATGAAGAGGAAGAAGGAGACGATACAGGCATGACTGAGGACGTCGATAGTGAGCAGAAGATTCCGGAAAGCGACCAGGCTTCTTGAAATAGTGATTTATTTTTGAAATAATCTTTGTAATTATCCGCTTGTAGGTTTAATTGTAGCTTAGCTTTCCCTACTTTGTACACTAAACGTTTCTCATTCTGACGGTCGTGTCCTTTCACATTCGCTGTAATGATTCAGACAAGTCATTTAATTCGCCGTAATCATTATGTATGTGTCTTTTCAAATTCTAGCGTTTGCTCCAAGGTCAGTTTTCCTGTTTCGCGCCCTTTCTTCGGGTCACTCGCGTCTTTTCGTGTAGTATAAATACGAGAGGTAAAATTTGACTTGTTTTTTACTGCTATTCTCCTCTCTTACCAGAATACTCTTTCTTTAGCTAGTCGATAAACTTTCTCGATAGTAATTTGTATTTTTCTTTAGTCCGATCATGAGTAACCTTTTCGGTAATACTTCAAAGCGACCTTCTCGTGAGGGCGCTAGAGATAATAGATCTAAAAAATCTCGAAGAGAAGGGCCTTCGATGGAGCCTCCTCGTTCGTCCTCAGTTAGTAGTTCGATGATCGATACTCATGTTATTGCTTCTAAACCTTTCTCCGTGGTAAATTCGTCGTTTTCAGAACCGAATTTTTCTGCTTCCACTCAAGAAAGGAACATGCCTTCCCCTGGTCGATTACCTTTCGGGGATATGTCCAATGAAGAACCGGCTTATAATATAGCTGTTAGTTCCATCGCTTCTTCCTTTGAGCACGTTTTTCACGGAGGGGATTTTGCTATTTCCCTTCCTTTGTCTGCTTCTATTGCCCCCATCGCCAGCGGAGGGCAAGCTAGTGATGGCTTTTTTGTCAATCCTTCTACGACACAATCTATTTTGCAAGATTGTCCTGAATTTTTGTTTCATGATACCACTGTAATGACTACGTCCTTTGAATCGGGAGGACCTTCCGGAGGTGGGACCGGTTCCAGGTCTGGTCGTCGAACCATAATTTCTGCTTCGGGCAAGGAAACTTCGGTTAGTCCCGACGGGAGAGAATCTCCTCGTCCATTAGATGATCGATGTATCTTTGAGCAAGTTAATGATATTCTTTTGTCGGAAACTCCACGTTCCGATGGTGTCCCTTTGACTAGTGAACTGCCTGGTTCTGTTGAACCTGATGCTTTGTCCTGGGACTTAGGTATGAGTACTATTTTGCCCGGCGAATTGAGGAAGCTCGAAGGTACTTCCAATGTTCGCCTTGTTCAATCTCTGGTGAAGATATGTGAACAGGTAAACATATTTCGAACATTTTTCCTATTCTTTGTTTTGAATTCTTTGTTGTACGGCAGTTTTTCTTACTCTTTCTGTTTTTAGGGCAAGTATTTTGCACTCCAGCTGGGTGTGCAAAATGATGAACTGTGGAATAGTCGGAGAGCTCTTCAAGGTCAGCTGGAGTCGGAGAAAGCTAAAACCAGGGGTTTGGAGCTGCAGCTGCAACTTGCTAAAGATGATCTCCAAAAGTTAGAGGCTAACCAAGTTGTTCTTGAGAAAGAGAAAAGCGACCTAGTTCAGGCTGCCGCGTCAGCAGAGGGATCTCGTCAGCAGGCATATGATGCCGGTTATGATGCCGGTTATCTTAAACGTCAGGAGGAGTTGATGGCGTTTGCTGGTAACCTAACTCCTCGGAGGCCTGTTTCTGCTGGTCGACCCTCTGGCGATTCTTCTCAATGATCTTTATTCATCCTGGCAGACCTTGGACTGTCTCTCTTTTTTTTTTTTTTTTTTTTTTTTTTTGATGATGATGCCCAGCTTTTATGTAGTTGTTCGGGCAGAGATTTTTCTATTGGGAGATTAGACTGGAAATTATGATCTCTTCTGTAGGCAGATTCTTGCCTTGATTCTAACGATATATCTTGTTCATATATGTTATTGCTATGCACAAATATACCGTCATGTAGTAATTGACAAAGATTAGTTTACTTATCTGATTTTTATTTCTGCGGAGAGATTTGAGTATGGAGAGAGTAAGCTTGATCTTCCTTTGATCACTTTTAAGATAACCGAACGGTATAATATTTGCTTCGTATATTTAATCTTTGTTGATTGATCCAGCCGATCGTCATTGTGTAAACCCTTAGCTGTCTGGTCGATGCTCGATTCATGCCTTATAAATTTGTCCTTATACGACATATATCTTATATAAGGAGGTTATTGTTCCTCCTGTTGAATTCCAGTTTTTCTTTCCCTTAAAGGGAAATTTTCCTTTAGGTGCTTTTCACCTATTCATGCCTTCCATCATTAGCTTTTCAATTATACATTTCTCTAGCCAGTATATCATACTCTTGATATGGGAGGAATTGGAAAATGTAACAGTCCTGGCCAGATCTGACCCGTTCAGACCTCCTTCAGCAATTCTTTGGAAAATTAGGCAGTGACGGCCTTATAGTTTCGAATAGGGAGGGCTATTCTCCTGATTTCGATGTCGGATTTCTTGGATTCCAAATGGAATTCTTGTATGGCCAACTTAGTAGTCCCCCAATGATGTATGAGGCAGTTACGACCCCCATATTGTGGAGGCTCTGGTCGTTTTTTTTTTTTTTTTAAGCAATTATCCTCTTTCAACGGTTCAACTTTGCATGCCTTCGTTGAGGAGTTCTTAATATATTCTATTAGGCGACCCTCATATATGATCGTGCAGATCGTTTTGGTCTTTGAACTTCTTTTAAGTTTTCTTGGATTATTTCGTTGATCGCTTCGATCTGTAGATTTGTTTGTCATCGATCAGTTAAGTCGATCAGACGGGCGCCGTTCCAACTTACTAGCATTTATTTCGTGAAGTCAAAGGGTCGCGTTCTCATCCCTTGATTAAACTCCTATTGTCCGCAGGATCATTCCCACGAGCGCCTATAAATAAGTTGGCAGTTTCCTTATTTTCTATTCATAACAATGGATATCTCGTTTTCCTTAGATTTCATTTTGCCTTCGGACCCCATAATGTTCAAGAAGTCACATTATCGTGATTTGTTCGTTCGGAGTAAAAGAATTGTCCCCAGTCTTGTATTGACGGATCCCATGTCAGCCCTTCCTTGTATCGACGGACCCCATGAGATCTCCGCTTTAGTCTTCATCACTTTAGAGGTCCTTGGTTTCCGTCTGCACATGGAGGGTTCGTACTTTGCCAGCCATCCTCGTCCTTGGAGGTTACTTCCGGATCGATAGACCAACGGGGTGGCTGGTAAACTTACCGTTTTACGACGGTCCCGAAGAGATGCTGCTTTAGAGTAAAATGTTTTATAGATAATGTAAAAGCAGTATCTTTTGTGGGTGAATTGAGTACTGCTGGTTATCTGGCTGGTAATGCTCATTTCACCTGGAGGAACATACCGATCTTCAGAGCCTGGCCACCGAACTAAAGAAGTCGACCATCGTGAGCAGCATGCTTCTTAGGTCGCATACTATAATCGATGAGGTACTAGGGAGGAGATTGGTGTTTCCGTGGACATTGTCGTGAAGATATTCGATCCCATAGGATCAATTTAAGTAGATCATTGTAACAATCTTTAGGTAGCAAGCAGATCTCTGTAACGTAGTATATTTGTATGTAATTGATTTGATGAATAAAATATTATTCTATTTCTTGCATCTTCTTTGTCGTCTGATAATTTTATTTACGAGGAGTAATTTCCGAGCAGATGAATTCATACTTGATTTACCTTTCAAAACTCTAGGAGTATCAGCGGATCTTTTTTAGATCGTTAGGAGTAGATCGAGGAGTTTTTATTGAGCGGATTAATGTATACTCGACTCGTTTGTAATTATACTTAGGTTTTTAACCCAAAAGTCTTTTAATCATCGAAAACATATCGAGGAGTTTTTATCGAACGGATCGATGTTTACTCAAGTTGTTTTATCTAGACTTAGGTTTTAATACCAAAAAGTCTTTTTCTCGTTGTAAATAGTTCGAGGAGTGTATATCGAGCGGATCGACGTTTACTCTACTCGTTTTATTTAGACTTAGGTTTTTAGTACCCGAAGTCTTTCAATCATTATAGATATATCGAGGAGTTTTTATCGAGCGGATCGATGTTTACTCAAGTTGTTTTATCTAGACTTAGGTTTTAATACCAAAAAGTCTTTTTCTCGTTGTAAATAGTTCGAGGAGTGTATATCGAGCGGATCGATGTTTACTCTAGTCGTTTTGTTTAGACTTAGGTTTTTTGATCGTTGAATATATATCGAGGAGTTTTTATCGAGCGGATCGATGTTTACTCAACTCGTTTTATTTAGACTTAGGTTTTAATACCAAAAAGTCTTTTTCTCGTTGTAAATAGTTCGATCGAGGAGTTTTTATTGAGCGGATCAATGTTTACTCGACTCGTTTTGTTTTTGTGGTCGGAATGAGGAGTGTTTATTGAGCGGATCAATGTATACTTGACTCATTATAATTTAGACTTAGGTTTGTAACCTAAAAGTCCTTTTTGCCGTTGACATAATTCGAGGAGTGTTTATTGAGCGGATCAATGTATACTCGACTCGTTTTATTTAGACTTAGGTTTTAATACCAAAAGTCCTTTTTGCCGTTGACATAATTCGAGGAGTGTTTATTGAGCGGATCAATGTATACTCGACTCGTTTCATTTAGACTTAGGTTTTAATACCAAAAAGTCTTTTTCTCGTTGTAAATAGTTCGATCGAGGAGTTTTTATTGAGCGGATCAATGTTTACTCGACTCGTTTTGTTTTTGTGGTCGGAATGAGGAGTGTTTATTGAGCGGATCAATGTATACTCGACTCATTATAATTTAGACTTAGGTTTGTAACCTAAAAGTCCTTTTTGCCGTTGACATAATTCGAGGAGTGTTTATTGAGCGGATCAATGTATACTCGACTCGTTTTATTTAGACTTAGGTTTTAATACCAAAAGTCCTTTTTGCCGTTGACATAATTCGAGGAGTGTTTATTGAGCGGATCAATGTATACTCGACTCGCTTCGACCTGATATTTATCAAATATGCTAGTGTAATTCCACAGAGCGTTAATCGAAATAATCGATGTATAGAAAATGCTAAAATTTTTACTAATTGAACTCTAGGCTGAGGCCTTTGTTACAAGGATTAAAACTTGATAAAGTAAAGTAAAATAAAACAATGCAGTATAATCTGCTAAAATTTATTTACCATAGTATTTCCTAAGGTTGACTGCGTTCCAGGTTCTTGGTAAGCCAGTTGATCGGCTATCGGTGTCTCATCGATGTCGACAGCCGGTGTAGAAGAGATCAGCCAGTTGATCACTCGTTCGGTCTTTCCGTCTTGGGATCCTGTAAACTTAGATAGTTGATCAGCCCATTTATTTTCCGAACGTGGAATGTTTTGTATGTCAAAATCTTCAAACTTCTCAGCCAGTGCTTTTACTTTGGCGAGGTATTTGATCATGTTGAATTCCTTAGCCTCGTATAAGCCTTCTATTTGCCTTTGTACTAACTCTGAGTCGGTTAATACTTTTAGCCTCTTTATGCTGGCTTTGATTGCCATTTCCATTCCTGCGATTAACGCCTCATACTCTGCTTCGTTATTTGTTACGACAAAGTCCAATGTAATAGCATAATTCAAATCTTCTTTATTAGGTCCGGTGAAGTTGATTCCGGCGCCTCCTCCTTCCCGGCTTGAAGCACCATCTACATGCATCAGCCAGGTTTGATCTTCTATGATCAATATATCCTCATGGAGGGTGTTTGATGATTGTGTTGGTGTTTCCAGTAAAAAATCAGCCAATACTTGGGCCTTGATGGTGACCCTTGGTTTGTAGTCGATATCGAATTGACTGAGCTCGATGGCCCATTTGATTAGTCTTCCGGAGGCTTCTGGTTTTGCTAAGATCTGCCTAAGCGGTTGGTTCGTCAAAACGATGATTTTGTATGTTAAGAAGTAGGGTCGGAGTTTTCGAGCAGCCACTACTAAGGCCAGCGTGAATTTTTCTATTTCCAAGTAATTCTTCTCCGCCCCTTGTAATAACTTGCTGAGATAATAGACAGGCTTATGCTCTGAACCCTCTATCTTAATTAGTACTGAGCTAATGGCCGTATCGGAGATGGAGATGTATATGTATAATGGTTCCCCTTCTGTTGGTTTGGCCAACATCGGAGGGGATGTCAAATATTCTTTGAGTTGTTCGAAGGCTCGTTCACATTCTTCGGTCCAAACGAAGTTTTTCGCTTTTCGAAGCGTTTGGAAAAAGGGCAAGCTTCTGTCCGCAGATTTAGATATGAATCTATTCAATGCTACTATCTTCCCAACCAAGCTTTGCACCTGAGAGATGGTCTTGGGAGGTTTCATTTCAGTTATGGCTCGAATTTTTTTCTGGGTTGGCTTCTATTCCTCGCTGGTGTACCAAATATCCCAAAAATTTTCCTGACTTAACACCGAAGGTGCATTTTGCAGGGTTCAACTTCATACGGTATTTTCTTAGGATTCGGAAACATCGATCTAGATGTCTTACGTGATCTGCTTCATTCATACTTTTTACTAACATGTCGTCTACATAGACCTCCATTATTTCTCCGATTAACTCCCTGAACATTAGGTTTACCAATCTTTGGTATGTGGCCCCGGCGTTCCTTAATCCGAACGACATTACTATAAAGCAGTATACTCCCTGTTCGGTTATGAATGCGGTCTTCTCTTGATCCCGCTCGTCCATGTATATTTGGTAAAAACCTTGGAAGGCGTCCATCATGCTGAACAGCGCGAAGCCAGCGGTCGAGTCGACCAATAAATCAATTCTTGGGAGGGGGTAAGGGTCGCGTGGACATAACTTGTTAAGGTCGGTGAAATCATTACACATCCTCCATTTGTTGTCCTTTTTATCCCCTTTTGCTACTAGTACAACATTACATAGCCATTCCGAGAAATGTATTTCTCGGATTTGTTTTGCTTCCATCAGTCTCTCAACCTCTGCTTTGATAATTTTATCTTTTACTGGTCCATGATTTCTTTTCTTCTGTCTGGCGGGTTTCGCTGAAGGGTCAATTTTTAGGGTATGCTTGATTACCCGAGGATCGATCCCTTCGATGTCATTTGCACTCCAGGCGAAGACGTCCACGTTATTTCTTAGAAATTCGATTAACATTACTTCTCCTTCTTTGCTCAATTCTGTACCAATTCTTGTCTTTTTGGACGAGTCGCCTTCTACCAGAATTATATCTTTATGTTCTGGGGGTTGCAAGGATAAGTCTAGTGGTTCTTTCCCCTTTTTATCTAATCGATTAGTAATAGGAATTTCGACCTCATTTCTAGTGAGATCGTTTACGATCTTTCTCTTGCTCGGAGTAGTTGACTTGGGGTGTTCTTTCAACGTTAATGATGTGCTGTAGCAGTCCCATGCCATACAGTGGTCGTTCGTTATTTCTCCAATGCCGCTGTCGGTTGGAAATTTTATTTTCTGATGATAGGTAGAGACTACAGCTCGAAAAAGGTTAAGGGCTGGTCGCCCTAATATAGCGTTATAAGCGAAAGGTGTATCTACCACTAGGAATTTTACCAACTTAATGGTCCGAAGTGGTTTCTTTCCGAGCGATACACTTAAAGATATCGTTCCGCTGGGGATGATCTCGGAGCCTCCAAAGCCTACTAATGGCGTTGCTACCCTTTGTAGGTTTATTTGCCCGAGGTTCATTTGTGCTAAGACCTCTCTGGAGATGATGTTTGCTGAGCTTCCATTATCGATTAGGATTCTTCTCACATTATAATTTGCTATTTCTAACGACACTACCATAGGGAAATCTGGGTTATCCTCTTTTGTATCCCAAGTGATGTTTTTAGGTACTTCACCTTCGTTAAAGCTGATCGGCTGGTGATTTGTTGGCCTGTTTTCTAATGTCCATATTTCTTTTGGATATTTAGAATTTGCCATTATGGATCTGGTCGTTCTTCGTCTAGCATTACGACTATCTCCACCCGCAGGCCCCCCGGATATAGTGTGGATAGTCCCATTGACCTGGTCGTGATTCAATTACTGAGTAGGCCGACGTTCAGGTGATCTTCGATGAGAACCTCTCCTTTGAGTTCCGTTCCGGGGGCTTCTGCTTCTTTCCCTTTTGCGATTATCTCGTTCTATGTATTCGTCTAGTTTTCCTTGCTCGATCAGTTTTTCAACTTCTCTCTTAAGGTGAAAACAATTTTCCGTTCGATGCCCATGTGCCCTATGGTACTTACAGTATTGATCATAGTTTCTAGACCCTGGTCTGGGCTGAGCGATTTTCCTCGCCTCGGGAATCCAATTATTTCTTTCTAGAACTTCCAAGATTTCTTCCATTGGAGCATTTAATCTTGGGTGTTCTACTTGATTCACTCTGCTTCTGATTGGTTGTTCAAGGTTTCTTGGTCTTTGGTAGAAATTAGGTTGCCTTTCTTGATCGGCTCTGCTGTATTCCAGTCGCTGGAAAACGTTACCTCTCCTGGAAGATCGCTCGTAATCCAAGGATCTTTGGGCGGGAATCTTGTCATGCCGCTTAGACCCTGTAGCCGCGACTTTGTTTTTGTTCTTATCCTTAAAGGAATTCATCTCTTCTTGGGTCATATATTTAGACGCCAGGCTCATGATGTCGGCGAACGTTCTTGGTTGCTTTCGACTGAGGGCATTTCCGAACTGCCTGTTTTTAGTGAGATCGAAGAGGATAGATATTATGTAATCGATATTTGGGGAATCGATTTTAAGTAATTCTACGTTGAATCTGGCCAACCAATTCCTTAGGGATTCTCCTTCTTGTTGATATATAGTTCCAAGGTAGCTCATCGGAAGTTTTTGTCTCTTCTGACTGGCAAACTGCTGCGTCAATTTGTTACAGAGTTCCCTAAAGCTGAATATGGAGTTGGCAGGTTGTTTTGCGAACCAGTCCAATGCGAGTCCTTCGAATGTAGTTACCATTAGTTTGGCAGTGAATTCGGCAGAGTGGGCATATAAATTCATTATATTCGTAAAGCTAAAAATATAATCATCCGGGTCAGTGGTTCCATCATAACGAGGTAATCTACCCGGGACTTGTCCAATCGATTGTGCCTCTTTTATTTCCCTGCAGAAGGGAGAACAGGCCGCAAGGCTCTCCTGGAGTTCCGTGGTTCGGGCCCACGGATTTTGAATAGATCGTAAGCGTTGTTCGAGTCGGTCCTGCACCATCCTTTCAATTTCTCTTTCCGTCAGTCGAGCCGTTCGTGGTCGATCAGGGATTGTATCATCTATGTCATCCTCAATAGGGATAATTGTTCGTTCCCTGGATCCACTGCGCTTCGCCTGGGTTTTTCTGTGACCTCGTTTTCTTTGAGGATTATTGTCGGAGGGTTTTGGATTGTCCTGTTGTGGACTGTGTAGTGAGCGGTGCTCGCTTGGTGGGCTATCAGCTTGTTGAGATACTTGATCGTTTTGTCCGGGCGTTCTCCGAGCAGGAATTGTCCTCGCAGCCCTAGGGTTTCGCGGAATTTGATCAAGCACAAGTAATTCTTCAGGGGAGAGCGATTTAACGAGCATCGCTATTTGTCGTAATTTCTCCTGAGCACCCGGGAGAGGAACAGGGATCTCGGGGACTTCCGGCTCTTCCTGTATCGTACCGGGAGGACCTTCTAGGGGTTCCTGATGTCGGGGATGGGTATTCTGCAAATTCTCGTCGGTGTTGGGAACGTTATTATTGTCGTTCTCCTGTGGATCTTCAGATGTGTCATGACCGGTGGTTGTGTTACTTCTTGCTCCGACACGGGCGCTTTTCCTTGGGCGAGCCATATGTCGATCGAATAATTAACCTAGCCCCACGGTGGGCGCCAACTGATTTAACCGTTTTTCGTCGGGTTAATTTAATATCAGTGAATTTGTGATATCGGGGGTTTGGATATTGAATTATTCAGTATGTTGGGCTCTGTTACTTTATTCTGGATGGATCGTTTACAAAGAAAAGCAATAATCAAAGGCAAGAAGTAAAACCATTAGCAAAATTAAGAACACAACGATATGAAGGTAAAATACTGCAATAATAATGGATATTATTGAGTTCTATTGTTATCAATGTATTCTTGGGTAATCTCAGAATTAAGAGAATTCGTAGTTGTCTCATACAATGAATAACTAGGTATATATATTACGCTAAACCTAGTATTACAAGGAATCATAGTCCTGCTTGGACTCGGCCCAACTATCCTTCTTGGGTCCGGAGTATAATCTTTACTCGGAGCGAGCAGCATTCGGCAGGGTCCGTAAGAAGATCCCGATCCTTTATAATTGGTCGAATCGATCTTATAATCTTTGTTCGATCTGATCAGTATGTAGGGTGCGAAATAGCCCCCATCAAGTGCCTAACAAGATTGGATCAAAAACAATTCTTGAATGAGGCCAGGGATGAATCAAAAAAGAAATCTTTATTGGTTCTACCTCCTATTTTTTACAAAATAATAAAGGAAGAGCTCCATAAGCTTCTGGACGCCGACTACATTGCTGAGGTTCAGTTCACAGAGTGGCTCTGCAATGTCGTTTTAGTCGCTAAAGGAGGTGGGAAATGGAGAATGTGTAACGACTTCACAGACCTAAATAAACTCTGCCCAAGGGACCCATACCCCCTTCCAAGGATCGACTCCCTAGTCGATTCCACAGCAGGATGTGCTATTTTGAGTATGATGGATGCCTTCCAGGGTTTCTACCAGATTTTTATGGCCCTAGAAGATCCGGAGAAAACAGCATTTATCACAGAAATGGGCGTCTATTTTTTCAAAGTAATGCCATTCGGACTAAGAAACGCAGGTGCGACTTACCAACGACTAGTAAACAAGATGTTCGAAGCATTGATCGGAAAATCGATGGAGGTATATGTCGATGACATGATAGTTAAAAGTCTTGACGAGAACGACCACCTGGTCCATATCAAACAAGCGTTCGATATAATGAGAAATTATGGTATGAAACTAAACCCAGCAAAGTGAACCTTTGGAGTTAGGTCGGGAAAATTCCTCGGTTATCTGGTAAACGAAAGAGGAATAGAGGCTAATCCGGAAAAGATCCAAGCGATAATTGACCTCAAAGCCCCGCGTAACTTAAATGAAGTGCAAAAGCTCGTCGGCAAGATCACGGCCCCGCGTAACTTAAATTAAGTGTTTGATTCATGCTTTTCGTATAATAAACTGTGGAGAAAGATTTATGGGACATATAGGGACCTCGAAAAATTTTAAATTCCGCACTTTGTTGTATTGACAATCGAGCCCCTAGATAGAATATCCCAACACACCTCTCCTATTCCACCGTGCTAGATCTTGCTTTGTCAAGTTGATCTGCATAGTCCTGCAACAACAAATCTCCTAGATCCAGTTCTGAGCCTAAGACTAGGAGGTGTTACCAGAATCCAGTTGGTGTGGACTATCTTTGGAGGTGAGACATTTGGATCACTCCTGTGAACCAGATCCAGATGCAGAGTCAGAATCAGAACTGAAGGTTGCCACCACCTTGCCTGTGGTGAGGTAAATCGCAAAAACCCCCTTGTTTAATTCAATGTGTGTTTTTGTTTCATGCTTGTGTATAAATAATATGGAGATTCTTACATGGGACCTTGGGTGCTTCGAAAAATTTTAAATTCCGCACTTTCGTTGTTCTGACATTCGAGGCAAACTAACCACTATCCCGACAGTGGAATCAGAGCCAACTCCATACTTATTATACGCAAAGCCTGAACATAATGTGTTTTCACCATATATGTTTAATTATGTATATGTAAACACGTGATAATTATGTTCTGTAATCTTACTTGTTATGACTAGATCTATGATTGGGTAAAACTGCTTTTTCAGATCTGTGCCGATTTTATAGTTTTTGAAAACTTCAGGACTTTTATGCAAAGTAATCGCATATTAGGTTTTTAGGGGCTGAAAATTAAATTATTTCGAATCTGGAAATTTCAAAATTATTGGACTGTTTTGCAAATTTGGTCGCACGCTTTTGGGGTCGTTTTGTAATTTCCGAAAGTTTAGGGACTGTTTTGCAATTACCGAAAATTCAGGGAAAAATTGAAAAATTTTCAGAATTCAAAATTTTATTTTCTGGTAGCTGCCCGAATCTGCCCAGGGGTGTTTTTGTAACTTTTTAAAAGTTTTGGGGTCAAAGTGCAATTTCAAAAGTTGAGGGGCGAAAATGCAATTTTCAAAAGTTGAAAAACAGAATCTGAATTTGAGCAGAAAATTTATTTTTGTTTACCCGAATATTCATTTTGTCATAATTAGTAGTGACTAAAAAGTAAGAATCATAGGAAGTTAGTTTTAAAAGGTAGTTTTTAAATTAAGAAAGAAATGGGTAAAGGATGTTTGCATGTTTCTTGCTCTACGTGAATTGTTTACGTGGTTTTCGATCGAGCCGAGCCTTAACCTTAGGTTAGATGTGATTGGTTTAGTTTATTGTTTGGTTTTTATTGGGCCTGCGAGCCTATTAAGTTTTTGGGCCACTTTGAGCCTTTGTAATAGAATAGGGCTTTACTGCTTTCCTAGTTTAGGATGAAGGCCCGTTTACAAGCAAGGTGGGAGCCCAGGAAGATATGAAGGCCATGTATGCATGGTACATTGTGTAATAGCATAGGCCTGTTTGAGAACCCTTTAGATTGACCAATAGGGCCAACATCATTGGCTCGATGATGGCCCACATAGGAGGCTCGCGATCGAAAACATATTGTGGTAGTATGGATGCTAGGCTTGTATGACTTTTATTTATTTGTCGATTTATATTTAGCTTGTATGAGATGCGTGCTAGAATCTAGATTGTAATAAAAGATAAAGCATAACTGAATCGGTGAGATCTCGAGGAGAGTTAGTATAACTTTCAAACCAGAAATTCCCCTCTCGAATTAAATATTAAGTCATATTGGATTAAAATAAAATGAAGTATTTATATAAATCCAAGCCTTCCATCAATAGGGACTGGCGTATGTTGTCTACTTATCGATAGAGGTGATCCAGAGTCTGGCACCCGAGTCGAAGAAAGGGACAATATGCGAAATTCCTTGACTCCTGTTTTTAACTAAACACGACAAGGGTGAGGACTGGTCGGGATGTGAGGATCGACCGATAACTATTTAAGGAGAATTCGCGACCGGGCCCGTTGCTTATCATGATTGATGGGTTAGACTTAACGATTAGTAACACTTATGATGTAGCAGTGCTAGATAAGTGCGAAAACCGAGGCAAAATAGCTTGAAGGTTATGGAGTGACACAATTGGCAATAAGTATGCCTACCTGGGGAATTGGTTGTATGGCCACGAATCGTGGGTGCAATTAATTGCAGCTGGGACGTCAAGACCTACTAGGAAATTGAATTTCCCGAACAATTGAAGGGGTAATTGTTTCGATAAAATAGTGGGAGAACTTCTACGATAGAAAGTCCAACCTTCATAGATTATAAGTATTATTCATTATCTAGTCCACTAAATGTTTGTCTTCTCTTTAGATACTATGATATCTGTAATTATCCATTTTACTATTTATCCTCGACAAATAAAATAACTGGATCAAAATATCGACTAGGCAATAAACTTGAGAATTGTCTTAAATTCCAAAAGGGGAATGATGTTCTTAAACGACGAGCCTATGCCTTTTGAGCTTCCGAGATAAGTCAAAATAAAAGAAACGAGTCACCCGTAGAGTATGAGAATATTAATGATCGTTTCCTCATATAAATATAAATCTCAAAAGTGAAACGAATCACCTATCAAGTATGGGAATCTTAATGATCGTTTCCTCAAATAAGCATCAAGATTGAACGAGCTATGGAAGCAACATGAGAAGCATGTGTGAAGCTTCCACCTCAAAAGGCCCGTTTTGAGGACCAGTCTTCTGAAACAAACCTCCACCTCAAAAGGCTTGTTTTGAGGAGTAGTTTTGAATAGATTTGATTCGAGACTTCTAAGGAATTGTTTCAAAACTCGAGAATAAATGAAGGAACTAGTGTCAAGGATCACTGTCTTTGTTTTATCAATCTAGTTGACAACTGGATCGATTAATCGTAGGCCTGCAAGTGATCTTAACATTAACTTCCTCCTAAATTCTCCTCCCGCTCATTCAAATGACTCTTGAAATACACTGATCTTATTTGATAAGTCGATCACATTTCATGAATCAACCAAAGTACTGGTTAAAGACAAATAGGATAAACCTGTAATGATCGTTTACACTTCATGGACTGCGAAGTCAAAGAAGAGTAAAATGAAGAATAATTTATTCTCTTCTAATTCGACCATAAAGGTAGTCAAAAGAACGCAAGTAGCCTGAAAGTCGAATTATCCCACTGCATCTAAGAAAGGCACTGATATGTTTAATTAGATGATCTAATTAATTAAGCAACGTTTCAATTCACCTCAAAAGGCTTGTTTTGAGGAGTAGTTTTGAATAGATTTGATTCGAGACTTCTAAGGAATTGTTTCAAAACTCGAGAATAAATGAATGAACTAGTGTCAAGGATCACTGTCTTTGTTTTATCAATCTAGTTGAAAACTGGATCGATTAATCGTAGGCCTGCAAGTGATCTTAACATTAACTTCCTCCTAAATTCTCCTCCCGCTCATTCAAATGACTCTTGAAATACACTGATCTTATTTGATAAGTCGATCACATTTCATGAATCAACCAAAGTACTGGTTAAAGGCAAATAGGATAAACCTGTGATGATCGTTTACACTTCATGGACTGCGAAGTCAAAGAAGAGTAAAATGAAGAAGAATTTATTCTCTTCTAATTCGACCATAAAGGTAGTCAAAAGAACGCAAGTAGCCTGAAAGTCGAATTATCCCACTGCATCTAAGAAAGGCACTGATATGTTTTGTTAGATGATCTAATTAATTAAGCAACGTTTCAATTAAAGGGTTAATTGAAAAGGAAAGCAATTAAAGAAGTTAATTGAAAGGAAGTAAATTAATTGAATTAAACCATTAACTCAATTTCATTGAATTAACGTGTGAAGTTCAAATTAATACAAAGATAATAATCCATAACTTTGGTACGCTAGACTTGGACACATCTCCAAGAGTAGGATTCAAAAGTTGGTTTCGCATAAACTTCTTGAAAAATAGAACTTGGATGAACTTCCAACCTGCGAATCATGTCTCAAAGGAGATATGACCAGATCTCCCGTCACAGGGAATCCAGAGCGAACCAAACAAAATCTGGATTTAATCCATGAATATGGATCACTAAAAGTTACTGTGAGAGGAGATTACTCATACTTCGTACTTTTTACTAATGACCTTGGTCGTTAGTGAAAAATGAATCTAGTGAGATGCAAATCCGAAAAACCAAGAAAGGTATTTCAATGCGAAGTAGAGAATCAACAAAGACATAGTATTATTCGATCTAATCGAGATAGCAAATACTTGTCAAGGATTCTTCAATTATCTCATTGAGAATGGGGTTCTCATACAACAAACTCCTCCTAAGACACCTCAACTGATGAGGGATATTTCGGATTTCCGCCTTTTTTCTTAACAACTACACGAGATCGAGTGTTATTTATCTCGAAAGATCCAGTTCGACCCCGATGACTGAATACCATGAGTACAAGGCTGCCCTAGATCCAAAATTACTGTTGGGCCGAGCTCTGACCCCAAACTTATGGGCCGAAGAATTGCACATCTGCGGGTAGACCACCTGAACCCCATTCTCAGCTATAAATACCCCATGCATTTATGATGCTGGACACGATTTTCCAGGTGCTCCCTCTTCGAAGCTACAGCTCGGAACCACTTGGAAATATAGGCTTAAGATCCATTGTATTTCACCCTCTAGCTTGTACGGCATCCTATAATGCTCGAATAGGACCCTTGAACACTTGTATTTGTACTCATTCGATTCGAGTACAATTACTTTGGTCTATGCTTCACTTTATTTTTGTTATAAATTATATTACATCCCACCCTTGATCGAACTAACGAAACCACGTAAGATCAATTGGCGCCCACCGTGGGGCCTTATTCGAGTATTAGATCGAAATATGCCTACTACGAGGAGAAATACATATGTTAGAGGAGAGCCTTCCCAAGCAGTGGGAGCACAAAATTCTGTCAATAACGAACCTGATAACTTATCGCGCGCCGCTCAACAACAACCAGAGGCACCGCCGGCGGTTCCGCAAGATAACATCCCAATACACACGACCATTGGAGATTTGAGGTCTATAATAGGCACCATGTGCAGGGAATTCATGAACAGTGGAAGAGCAGATCAATCACCCGTCGATCAACCAGGGATTCAGGGAAGACCTGAAATACCTTCATCGAACTTACAGAAGGAAAATGTTATGTCACATGCCCCATCAATGCGTCCACAAAGGACTGCACCCTCGAAAGTCAATGCCCGATCAGAAAACCCCCCTGCACGAGTGCACGATCTGGAGGATTCTGTTGTGGGGGAAAGTCACACCGCCGGCGCTGCGAGAAGAAATAAACCAACTTACAAGAGGATTACAGAATCTGAATTGGAGATAATAGTACAGGAAAGGGTAGCTAAGAAATTGGAAGAACAGGATACTATGATAGAGATTCCCTTCACTAATCAAGCTGTCAGGCAAGCGGGGAATACCCTGACTAGAGGAAACCTACGAGAGAGGGAGGTCTCGAATAATATCATGCGATGTTCACCCTTTTGTAGAGAAATACGCGAAGCTCGAAACACAGAAACGGTGCCAACCAGGCTCCCTCGGTATAACGGGACTACCGACCCCGGCGAACACATTAACAGCTTCGTTAATGTTATGAATTTGTATGGACACTCGGATAATTTCTGTTGCAAGATTATGGTCACCACTTTTGAAGGGATTGCCCTCGATTGGTTTGGAAAGTTACCTCCGAACTCCATATTTTCTTTCGAAGAATTTTGCGATAAGCTGAAGCATCAATTCGCTAGCCAGAGGAAGCCAAGATTGCCAGCAAATCATCTGGGCACTGTGAAACAATTGGAAGGAGAAACGTTGAGGCAATGGCTGGCAAGATTTAGTATTGAGCTCTTGAAAGTGGATACCCCGCAGATTGAATATCTGTCCTCGTTGATGTTCGAGCTGACAAGAAGCACCCAGTTTGGGAATGCGTTGTGCAGAAAGCAACCAAAATCCTTCGAACGGATAATGGAAATTGCTGAAAAGTATATGATACAGGAAGAGATGAACAAATTGAAGAGTTCACATCTAGATAAATCTCATCTCAACAAAAAGCATGATCGGGCTCCGATCCCAAAACCAGGTGATTATGGAGGATCGAATAAAGGATCCGTTTGGCAGCGAATCAACACTTTTAAACCGCATATGCCGCCCCAAGGACCGAATTCGTATGAACCCCCTTATGAGCGAAATCGAGCCCCAAGGTCGGGTAAAATTCAATTTACCGAGCTTAACAGTTCAAAAGAAGAAGTGCTGACCGTATTGGAAGAAGGGAATTTAATTCCGGAAGCCCAAAGGATCACACAGGCGAGGCCGGGCGCGCCTGGATATGACCAATACTGTCGATATCATCGAGTTAGAGGCCACAGTACGGAAAATTGTTATCAGTTGAAGGTCGAGATCGAAAAATTAATCAACCAAGGAAAACTCAAAGAATTTGTTAATAATGGCAACTATAACAATCGCTACAGATCCCGTAGTCCGAGAAAATTTAACGCTCGGCAGAGACAGATTCAAAGTCAGGCGGATGAACAATCGAACGGTGTGATCAACATGATTGCAGGTGGACCGGCGGGTGGAGATAGTAGAAATGCCAGAAAAAGGACTTTAAGGTCAATCAGGACAGGAGTGTCCACAAAAAGGGAAGTTCTATCTTTGCAGTTTCCATCGATGGAGAATCAAGTCATCAGCTTTAGCGAGGCGGATCGACCCGCAGATGTTAGTTGGGACACGAACGAAGATGATCCAGACTTTTCCATGGTGTTAACACTAAGAATTGCAAATTTCGAGGTCAAGAGAGTGCTGGTTGATAACGGGAGCTCGGCAAACATAATTTCATCAGAAGCTCTTGCAAGAATGAAACTCTGTCATCCACGATTGGATAAGGTAACTACCCCTTTGGTCGGTTTCGGGGGATCGGAGATCACTCCACTCGGAACCGTACTTTTGAGTACCACTCTAGGATTAAAACCAAAGAATGTCACGAGAATGATCAAGTTCCTCGTGGTGGACACGCCGTTTGCTTACAATGCCATCTTGGGAAGACCCGCCCTGAATACTTTTAAGGCTATCGTATCCACCTACCATCAGAAGATAAAGTTCCCAACTGACGGAGGAGTAGGGGAGATGAGGAACGACCAGTACATGGCTTGGGAGTGTTATAGTTCGTCCTTAACTATCAAGGAAAAGGTGGAGCCCGAGCTCCCTAACAAAAGAAAGATAAATGAATTAGTCTCTAACTCCGGAACTCCGATTCCCGATTGTGAAAGACTAGATGGAAAAAAAGGGAGGACCGTTGACATGAGTGTTCAAGCACCTGATCACAAAAAGGTGAACTTGGTACCTGGATCTCCAGAAAAATTCACAAAAATAGGAACGGAGTTAAGTAATTGCATGGAAGCAAAGCTCATCGGATTCTTGCAGAAAAATGTGGATGTCTTCGCATGGAGTTCGGACGACATAATAGGAATCGACCCGCGTGTGATAACGCATTCCTTAAATATTGACCCAAAGGCCAGACCGGTGAGGCAGAAGAAGCGTAATCACGGACGAGAGAAGGACAAGATAATTAACGCAGAGGTCGATAGATTGTTAGCAGCAGGACAAATCAAAGAGATAAAATTCACGGAATGGCTATGTAATGTGGTATTAGTCTCCAAGGGGGAAAAGGTTGAGAACAAATGGAGAATGTGCAATGATTTCACCGACTTGAACAAATTATGTCCAAGGGACCCTTACCCTTTACCTCGAATTGACATGCTCGTAGATTCCACTGCAGGGTTTGTGTTGTTTAGCATGATGGATGCATTTCAAGGATTTTACCAGATCTTCATGAACGAAAGAGATCAGGACAAAACGGCATTTATCACCGAACGAGGGGTGTACTGTTTCATCGTTATGCCTTTCGGTTTAAGGAACGCCGGTGCAACATATCAGAGGCTGGTCAATATGATGTTCAAAGAATTAATAGGAGAAATTATGGAAGTATATGTAGATGACATGCTCGTGAAAAGCATGTCTGAAGAGGAGCATATTAACCATCTTGATAGGTGTTTCCAAATCTTGAGAAAGTATGGGATGAAGTTAAATCCGGCAAAGTGCACATTTGGGGTGCGATCAGGAAAGTTCCTTGGCTATTTAGTTCATGAGAGGGGGATCGAAGCTAATCCAGAAAAAATCCGAGCAATCACTGATCTCCATCCACCGAGGAAACTCTCAGACGTTCAAAGTCTGATCGGAAAAATCATATCGTTGAATAGATTTATCTCCAGATCCGCTGACAAGAGTTTACCTTTCTTCAAACTGTTGCGTAAATCTAAGAACTTCGAGTGGAACGATGAATGCGATAAGGCTTTCGAAGAACTGAAAGCATACTTAATCTCGACACCCATGCTAGCAAAACCATCCGAAGGGGAACCCCTATATTTGTACATAGCCGTGTCAGAAGAAGCCATTAGCTCGGTTCTGGTCAAACTAGAAAAAGCTGAACACAAACCAGTTTATTATTTGAGTAAATTGTTGCAGGGTGCCGAAAAGAACTATATGGAAATTGAAAAATTTGCACTTGCCCTAATTGTGGCTGCCCGGAGATTAAGGCCCTATTTTCAAACGTATAAAATCATTGTTTTAACTAACCAACCTTTAAGACAGGTTTTGTCCAAGCCAGAAGCATCAGGCAGGCTAATAAAGTGGGCGGTCGAGCTCAGCCAATTCGAAATTGAATACAGACCACGAGTCGCTGTTAAGGCACAGGTGCTAGCTGATTTTGTGCTCGAATCAACTAGCATATCGAACGGCAAAGAAGGAACAACCTCGGAATTAGGTATGGTGGAAGAAGCAAACGATCAAGTTTGGCTGATGCATGTGGACGGATCTTCGACCAAAGAAGGCGGTGGAGCTGGGATTCACTTCCAAGGGCCCAATGCTGAAGACCTGAGCTATGCGATAACTTTGGACTTTGTCGTCACCAACAATGAGGCCGAATATGAAGCATTGATAGCTGGATTAGAAATGGCCATTAAGGCAAAGGTAAAATCGATTGTCGTGCTAACTGATTCGGAACTTGTTCATAGACAGGTGAAAGGCACTTATGAAGCCAGAGAGTTCAACATGATTAAATATCTGAACAAAGTGAGGAAATTAATCTCAAAGTTCGATAAATTTGACATTCAACCAATACCTAGGGAGGAGAATCTCTGGGCCGACATACTATCAAAGTTTACAGGACTGGTCGACGGAAAGACTGAGAGGACAATCACTTGGCTGCTATCGAATATGTCTGCTATCGAGTTAGATGCAGCCCCTGCAATTGATGTTATGGAAATTGAAGAGCCGAGCGAGTCATGGAACGACCCTCTTATCGCCTATCTTAGGGACGGAAAACTGCCGGAGAATGCAAACGAGGCTCGGAGAATCAAATATAGAGCACCGTCATTTACTTTGATGGATAATCAACTCTATAAGCGCTCCTCTTCGGGAATTCTATTAAAATGTATCCGCGAAACACACTACGAGGCAATATTGAGAGAGGTCCATGAAGGGGAAGCAGGAAATCATTGTGGAGCTCGAGCGTTAGCTCTTAAATGCTCAAGATCTGGATATTATTGGCCTACACTCTTTTCTGATTCTGTCGAGTATGTGAAAAAGTGCCATCACTGTCAAATTCACTCGAACTTGATACACCAACCGGCCGAACATATGCATTCGATCCCTATTTGTTGGCCCTTCGACAAATGGGGCATCGATATTGTGGGACCTTTTCCAACAGCGCGAGCCAGAAAAAATTATGTACTAGTAGCGGTGGAATATTTCAGCAAGTGGGTCGAATGTGTTGCCTTGACCAAAATCACCCAATTTCAAGTTATTAATTTTTTGTGGAAAAATATAGTCTGCAGGTTCAGAATCCCCAGGGTTCTGATATCAGATAACGGAACGCAGTTTGCAGGAAAAAGGGTCACGGATTGGTGTGAAAGATTTGGAATACAACAGAACTTTGCATCTGTTGGCCACCCTCAGGCTAATGGACAAACTGAAGTAGTAAATCGGGAAATTGTTCGATCTCTGGAGAAGCGCTTATCAGAAGCAAAGGGAAAATGGCTGGATGAACTACCGGGAGTATTATGGGCCAACAGGACAACAGTCAAAGCGGCAACCGGAGAAACTCCATTCAGTTTGGTTTATGGGTCGGAGGCTGTGATCCCAGTGGAGAATCTTATACCTTCTCCCAGGGTCGAATTTTATGATCCCAAAGAAAACCAATTGCTGAGGCAGATGGAAGTTGACCACGCGGATGCTCGAAGGGACCGCGCAAAGTTGAAAATTCAAGCCGCCAAGGCCAACATGGAAAAGTCCTATAATCGGAATGTGAGGATTCGATCCTTCAAAGTGGGAGATCTGGTGCTCAAAAAAGTGGAAGTATCAAAGCACGTAGGAAAACTACAGCCCAATTGGGAGGGCCCATTCGTGATCGTAGAGGTCGGGAAAAAAGGTTCTTATAAGATTGCACACCCTAACGGAGAGATACTGCCTCGAGCTTGGAATGCGATCAATTTAAGAAGATATTATGGAAGATAGTTACAATCGAGGCTTCTACTTTTTTATCTTGTTCTGTTTTCGTTGACTATAACTATTTGGCAAACTATATATGTTTAATGAAGAATTGGGTTATTTGAAGAATGTTTATTCGAACTCTTTATTCAATGAAAGTTTATTTCGCCTACATTCTTACTTATTCGTCATATTCCCGATATTCTCGATCTATATTCATCATTATCGATCTCTATTTTTCTCTATCAATTATTGAATGGGTGAAAGCCTCTGCTATGACCCAAGGGCTAAAAACGCTCTAAAAACGACTAAGGGTGAAAGCCTCTGCTATGCCCCTTAGATCGAAATTATTGAATGGGTGAAAGCCTCTGCTAGGACCCAAGGGCTAAAAACGCTCTAAAAACGACTAAGGGTGAAAGCCTCTGCTATGCCCCTTAAATCGAAATTATTGAATGGGTGAAAGCCTCTGCTATGACCCTAGGGCTAAAAACGCTCTAAAAACGACTAAGGGTGAAAGCCTCTGCTATGCCCCTTAGATCGAAATTATTGAATGGGTGAAAGCCTCTGCTATGACCCAAGGGCTAAAAACGCTCTAAAAACGACTAAGGGTGAAAGCATCTGCTATGCCCCTTAGATCGAAATTATTGAATGGGTGAAAGCCTCTGCTATGACCCAAGGGCTAAAAACGCTCTAAAAACGACTAAGGGTGAAAGCCTCTGCTATGCCCCTTAGATCGAAATTATTGAATGGGTGAAAGCCTCTGCTATGACCCAAGGGCTAAAAACGCTCTAAAAACGACTAAGGGTGAAAGCCTCTGCTATGCCCCTTAGATCGACATTATTGAATGGGTGAAAGCCTCTGCTATGACCCAAGGGCTAAAAACGCTCTAAAAACGACTAAGGGTGAAAGCCTCTGCTATGCCCCTTAGATCGAAATTATTGAATGGGTGAAAGCCTCTGCTATGACCCAAGGGCTAAAAACGCTCTAAAAACGACTAAGGGTGAAAGCCTCTGCTATGCCCCTTAGATCGAAATTATTGAATGAGTGAAAGCCTCTGCTATGACCCCCGAGCATAAAACGCTCTATATAAAAAAAAAAAAAAAAAAAGAGAGAGAGAGACGGAGAATATCATTCCAAGCAAATATTATATCATTACAACAAGGGTTATACTACAACAAGAAAGGAAAACCGTTACAACAAGGATGGTGTTACAAAGAGAAGTCTTAACTCATTATACAAAGGTAAACCACAGTATTACTAAACGAAATTATTTTCGGAAAGGATCTTTCGAACTTCAGCACTACGATCAGTATACCCGCGAATGTAAGCTTCTTTCTCACGAAGCTCAGAGTGTCTCTTCTCACGTTCGTAAATACCTTTGAGTTTCTCTAATTCTGAACTTAACTTGTCCTGAGATATTCTCTCCTTGAAGAATCTGTTAGCTTCCAATGCTCGTTCCAGCTCGATCTTCTTCCCGATAAGCTCGAGCGAAATAGAGGTCCGCAGTTCGAACTCATGTTTGGCCAATGCATAAAGCTTAGAGAAGACCACCCTAGCCTGAACTTATAAGAAATATATTATAACAGAAATAAAGAGATTAAACAGTCATGACAAAGAGGTGAGAATGAATTACTTGGGCAAGAGATTCCAACCCAGAATAAAATAGGAACGAGGAATATTCTCCAGTCGAAAAATCACCCTCGGAGATAGAAACATCGGACCGAAGAAGGGTCAGGTCGGTTTCCTCGTGTGACGCTTTATCAAAAGGAGCTATGTCCCTTTTAAACAAAGATCCGCTGACCAACGAAGATACGGATTGAGAAGGGACGTGCCCAGTGACATCCTCCGCAAAGGAAACCTTTTTTATTCTCTTGTTGGAGCCCCTAGTTTTCGAACACAAAGAAAGGGCAACGGTCGAGTGTTTATCCCCCTCATGGAAATTTTGCTGATCAGGACTAGTGGATGTAATTGGTGATCGATTTCTTTTCCTTGATTTTCTACTAACACTTGGCCTGGGAAAAGGTGTGGAAGAAATCACAAGAGCGTTCGAATTTTTATTCATCCCTCAATTTTCGGGTAAAGATCCAACCAAAACAATTTTTTTAAAGGAAGCTCCGAACACTGTGAGCAATGCCAATGCGAAAGTAATTAAAAATGCCCTCGCTACTTATAAGAAAAACGACATCATGCAAAATTGCAATGATTGGTAAATCACTACTCCCAAGAAAGATTCAATGACGCAGCTGAGTACGCAAGACTGACGTTATAAAATTTAGCAGAAAGTTCAAACGGGCAATAGCCTAAAATAGCATAAAGGAAAAGAGATTCAAATTCAAGCATCCACTAAATTTGCAAGAGCAAAAGATTATAAGATAAGTACATTGGTTCGCTAAATCAGTCAAATTACATAGAGAGTTATTTGATTAAGACTCTTTCACGCCTGAACCATGGTCCGATCTATCTAGCTCCTCTGATTCGCTAGAACTGCTTTCCGAGCCGTCGGAATCACCTTGATTCGGGCTGCTGCCTTCTCCATCATGACTTTGCACATCAGACGCAGATTTACTCGAACCAGAAGAAGGGGTGCCTGGTACACTCTGACCGCGAGAATCCCCTTCAATATCCACGTCTTCGCTTTCGGATTGGGCTTCGAGCTCATCAGGATTTGGCATTGGTGCACCAAATTCCTCAAGGAAAGGAGCAAACTCGTGAGTGGCAAATTCCTCGAGCTTAGGAGGAAGGGAAGACGCTTTATAGTCTTTACTGAAGATATTCTTGTAGGGATTCATCTTAGGAAGGAAGTCATCAAGGGCGCCTTCGATCTTAGCAGCTGTAAGAAGATGCTGAGCTCCTTTAAAGTAGAAGGATTGGTTAACTTCTCCCGACCGTAATCGAACCAAGGCGTCGAGGATCGGAGACTCTAGGAACTCCCTTATGGCGGGAAGCCTGGCTTCGATTCGACCCCGTTCATAAGATTGTTCGGCAGACATTTTGGTTTGCTCAAGCTCCTGCTTTAATTTCCCCACTTCATCCTCTAAGGCCCTCTTTGTTTCCAACTCTTTCCTAGTTCTCTCGAGTTCAATTTCGACCTCAGACAACTTAACCTTGGTATCCTCTAGCTGACTGGCCTTCGCAGCTTCATCCTTCAGAACATCGCATAAGGCTTTCTGTACCGCCTGAGACTCTTCGCTCAATAGGGACAGCCGAAGAGCAGTTTGAGTAAATAGGTCTCCGGCCTGTAAAGGAGAAGATACGTAAGCGCACGAAATGAGGATTGTAGGGAAAAAAGCTAGAAACTTTCGGAATTAGAAAGTACCATCTGCTGAGCGTAGGCATAATCGCCAAATATCTCAAAATCTTTTTTAACAAAAGATTGGATAGTATCTGATGAGGGGTAATTCGGATCCCCTGTTTTTCCAGCCTCAATGCGGTTCGAATAGCACCGAACCCTGTCGCCAGGGACCAAAAGCCGAACCAAAGCATGAAGATGATTGTTTCGAGCACATTAGAGAACCATAGATCGAAGGACACTGTTGGGCCAAGCCCAGGCCCAAGCCCTCCAATTTGGCTATAAATACTCCATGCATTTATTATACTGGACAACTTCCTAGGCGCACAAAACTTGAGACTGCTGCTCGGGTTTACTAGTATACTTTAGGCTTCTTTATACATATTTCACCCTCTAGCTTGTACGGCATCCAATAATGCTCGAATAGGACCCCTAATATTTGTACTTGTACTCAATTTACTCGAATATAATTATATTTGGTCTTTATGTTCCTTTTAACATTATTGTCATAGTGTTATTTCCCCACCCTTGATCGAACCAACGAAACCGCGTAAGATCAATTGGCGCCCACCGAGGGGCCCTATTCGAGTACTTGATCGAAATATGCCTACTACGAGGAGAAAAATGTATGCCAGCAAAAAGCTTAAGGATATTGGTCAAGCCTATGATCGCACAACTTTTTTATTCCTTCAACGAATTTATTTTTAGGGGCGATTAAGAAGTTCAGCAGGTATCATCGAAGGCTTAGAAGATCTACAAAATTGCAGCTTGTTATTGACGATCGGGATTTATTTTTCCGATCTTTGCGTTTATTAACTTCAATGACAAGTTCTTTCGAATCGGTTATTTAGAAGATCATTTACGCAATCTCTATATACTATTTATCGACTGTAGTGTTTTTCTCAAAAGTTAATCGGGATAAGTCGATTGATTGAATATTAGGCTATCATTTCGACCAATAGCGGAATTCAAGTAATAAAATTCAATCAGAAATGAAGCTTTATCATTATAAATCTTCAGATAAGTTACAAAGTAAAGTTTCAAATTTAATTCGAGCTCAAGAAATGCAATACAATCACTCCTACTCTATTACAAATTTCATGAGGTAATATACTCGATCTTCCTCCCTTAAGCTCGCTCCAGATACAGAACTAATCGGTGACTCTATTTGGAAATCACTCGCCACGTGTCGCACATCCGTCTTCATACCAAGCGAAAGCCGGATCGGAATTTCTCTTCGAGAACTCCAAACCGGCCTGAGGTCTTCGTCGGTAAACAATGATTGTGGAAATCATCCATTGTATGCCGACCGATCCAAACCGGCGCAACAGAGGTTTATCTCAGCAGAGGCGCTCCAAGGGAACTCGAAGGAACTATCTCGTAAGAAAGCCCTCGAGGAAGCTGGTGCCTCAGACTTAAAGAACTCCACTCGGAGTAACCTACTGCCCGATCAGGTACTGCGCCAGAAGACCGGAATTCAAACCCGTCACAGACATGATATGTCTGGGAAAACAGGTTGCCTGCCGGTATTCTAGGCGCAATGTCTTTTGCCTGTCGATATTCTAAGCGAAAAGCTTATATAAAAGGAAACAAGATCGAAAAACAAAGTTCGAACTCTAATCTCAAACTCTTTTATCTGGGAGAAAATACGAATCAAATATGAAATTCGACCCATGGTGATCGGAGGAGCATAAGGAAAAAAGCAAGAAATGCTGTATACACGAAGGGACCTATTTATAGTGGTGAAGGATTTTTAAACAAACGGCCCAGATAACAGGCTACGAACGGTTTGATGTCCGTAATAAATGGAAGGACCGTTACGTTTCCCGAGAAATAGGGCCCTGTTTGGTAATGAAGGACACATAATTCAATGGGGAGTATAGAAGAATTATGACATTCTAAATATCGAACAGTCACGACGTGTTCATAATATTATATCGAAGGATGGCATGTCGGATTCGTATTCGGTTTATTTAGATGTTTTTACACTCAAGTATTTATTGTTATGCTTTTACATTACCAACTGAGAAGAAATATAATCGGTTTAGTCGAACAGAATTCTCGACCTGGGAATTATACAATTATGGAAGTTCAGCAGTGATAAGGATTTATGGCATCATTTCCCTTATCAATTTCAGGGCCGCTAAAATATTTATCTATTATCCGATCAGGCAACTGGTATTCGATTATTTCTCTATCGATATTAGAAGATCATAATGGAGTTACGAAAGATAAACTCTATTCTATTTATATTTGATGTTATCAACAAAACAAAGAGGAAGTGTATTTATATTATCTTGGAAAATAAAAAAGCTGGGAAATACATATCGAGCATAGATCAAACATTCATATTACATCAAGAACACTATTACTCCCTACAATCCTATGAAATTTTCGGTCTCTTCTCCTACCGTCTATTAGGGGTAACTTAGCTCCGACCATGGAATCTCCTTCGGATCCGCAGGCTCTTAACTTTATTTACGATTCTCCAAAGATGAAGACTCGAGGGTGCGATTCATCGAGTAAGCGAGCTCTGCAGAACTTCCACCCCTGTACGTCTTCCTAAATGCATTGTGGCAATAGGTCCCTAATCGAAAACCTATGCCATAACCTACAAGCTCCATAAATCTGGCTTATTGGCCTTCAAGATGGAGATTATATTTGCCTGCCGATACTCTAAGCGAAGGTTGAAATGATATTATCTCTGCTCGGATATCCCTCCACTTAAAAATTGTTCGAAATCTGACCTCGAATAAGCGAATTATTGAAATAATAATCTTAGTCGCCATGAGGGAACGGAGGAGATGCCAATACAATGAATAAGATGGCTTCTAAGGAATGACAGCTTTTTATAGGAAAAATAAGTGGAATCTAACGGCAGAGATTTCACGTCACGAAGGAACCAGATCTAAGAACTGTTGCGTTTCCCGATAAAGGAGGGATCTGTGGGAAATATGCCCACCTGCTCGTCGGGTGCTAATATGGTCAATCTCTATTTAGCAATTATTCTGGTACTCAAGATCAGCATTTATCTAATATCGATCTCAATTATTTTCGAAATTGTTAATGGGTGAAAGCCTCTGCTACCCAAGGGCTAAAAACGCTCTGAAAACGACTAAGGGTGAAAGCCTCTGCTATGCCCCTTAGATCGAAATTGTTAATGGGTGAAAGCCTCTGCTATGACCCAAGGGCTAAAAACGCTCTGAAAACGACTAAGGGTGAAAGCCTCTGCTATGCCCCTTAGATCGAAATTGTTAATGGGTGAAAGCCTCTGCTATGACCCAAGGGCTAAAAACGCTCTGAAAACGACTAAGGGTGAAAGCCTCTGCTATGCCCCTTAGATCGAAATTGTTAATGGGTGAAAGCCTCTGCTATGACCCAAGGGCTAAAAACGCTCTAAAAATGACTAAGGGTGAAAGCCTCTGCTATGCCCCTTAGATCGAAATTATTAAATGGGTGAAAGCCTCTGCTATGACCCTCGAGCTAAAAACGCTCTAAAAACGACTAAGGGTGAAAGCCTCTGCTATGCCCCTTAGATCGAAATTATTAAATGGGTGAAAGCTTCTGCTATGACCCTCGAGCTAAAAACGCTCTAAAAACGACTAAGGGTGAAAACCTCTGCTATGCCCCTGGCTACGCCCCTTAGATCGAAATTATTTTCATCGATCAATCAAGATCAACCAGCATTTCTATTCTTTTCTCTCCATAATTATTAATTCGGCTAAGGCTAACAGCCATCATCGTGACGCTTATATCAAAATTATTATTTAAGATCGGTCAAAACCCCTTTTTCGATTATTATTTCGCGATTATTTGTCTGACTAGGGAATTTGGCCCCTCGGATTAAATTTGTTACTCAAGGATCATCTCGGGATTCTTCTATTCGATCTCTTAATTATTATGTATTTGATGGGGGCACAAAGGTCTCCGACAGGTTAAATTCGAAATCGAGGAATGTCGGTTGTTATCCATCGTCTGAATATTTGTCAAAGTTTTTAAAGAATAGCTCTCATTCGTATTCTTGAGACAGAGAGATGGATGCTCGACAACAGTATACAAAAGCAATTCTATAAAATAACGAGTAAGGATGATAAGAGAAATAAATATCTCACTCATGACATTACAAACAGTTACAAAAGAGTTCAAAATTACAATGATAAGTCGAGCAAAAACTTTACATTTAATGTAACCCTATTACAAATTAACCCTATGCTAGAATGTTCTCATAACTGAGGACGGAAGACGAGGCTGGGATAACACTTCTACCCTTAATCCATCGCTTCCTCAATAATCGCTCCGTGCTGGAGCAGGCCGAGAGACAGGGAGGCAATCCCTAGAGAAATTATTCCACGCAATCTCGAAGGCAACATTCTTCAAGAAATATCTTGAAGAAGTAGAGATCGAGTGCAGGAAAACTCCTCCAGCAGTTGACCCACTATCCGACCGGGTGGATTGACAGGATACAGGAGATCGAACCTGCCTCAAAGACTTGAAATCAAAGAGAGCTGGTCGCCTGCCGGTACCCCAGTCGCATTCATTTTCGCCTGTCGATACCCTAGTCGAAATAAGTAGCCATCAGGAGATAGCGAAATTTATAAATAGTTCGGAGGAAAACCTCGAACAGTTCAATCGGGGATAGCAAACGGAACATGGCGGCTAGAAAGAGTAAAATCTCAATCATAGAGCCGATCAGAAATGTTGCTGAAATGAAAAGTTTGAAGGTAACTACGGAACTATATATAGTGAAAGGAAAAGGCAATTAACGACTCAGATTTGATGGTACTAACGGCTGAGATATAAGCAGTAAATGCGCCGACCGTTACGATTCCCGAAAATACAGAAGCTATCTCGGGAAAAAAGTGAAGAAAATGTCAAAACTGTTCTACTCGAGCCCATTCCCATCCTAGTTCATCGTAGGTTCAGCTCCAATCACCGGAGAAGAATAATAAAGAAATCTAAATACTTTATGTAGAGAAAGCTTTGTCAGTAATCGGCCTAAGGGTAAATAAAGCCATCGTAAAGGTCGATAAAAAAGTATTTTTCGAGCTTAATAAATAAGACAATTGCAAAATACAAAGACATCGAACCCTATTACATCTTCATAACTGGCTGATCCTATGAAATTTCCGGCGAACGATAATGTCCTTACTTGACCAAGAAGCGCCCATTGAGCCAGCGAATCTTCGGATACGGCCGAAAAGGGAAAAGGCAATACATCTCTTTCCCGGAAAAAATATGAACATTCAATGAAGGACGTCAATCTCCGAGTCACTACCTGAAACGTTTTCAAAAGAAAACCTAGCAAATTACATCATACCCTCGTAAAAGGCTTGACATCCAGCGGGGGGCTCAGTGGCACGCTCGGTATAGGAAGGAATGACAATCGAAAAACCTTTGGGAAGAAATTTCCCAAAATCCGCCTCGAGGCGAGCGTGATCCTTTTTCGAAAAACAACAGGAAGTTTGACTAGCGGGAAGCTCTGACTTACCCGAGATTACGGCTTGTGGGGCTTGCGTATGTTTAAAGATCCTAACAAAAGCACCTTCGCCGATACTACGTTTGTCGACTTCATTCTCTTCGAGATCCTCGCTCGGATCGTCGTCTTCGCCGTCTTGATGAAATTCCCCATCTTCGAAGTCATCTACAAGCTTAAACAAGGGATCAGATTCTTGACTCTCTTCGACCTTATTCTTGCCCTTTGAACTTCTAGAACTTGACATTATGAATTCGGAGATGAATACACTAAATAACTACCTTTTCGATTAAAACACTTCGAGCTCAAGAGAAAATATAACATGGAAGTAATTTTTCAACGGGTCAACATATATATACGGGGTTAAAAAGGTAAATTGCAAAGAGGTCCCCGAGTAACCGCGACGGTTGAACTTACCAAGGGTAAAAACTTCGGGTTATTCTACTCAAAATAGCCTTTTTGGTCCTTCATTTTCTAGAATTGCGGAATTTGTCTTTACGGTTCATCCCTAAAGATCTCGGAGGCCCTGCTTATTATAACCGGAAATTCGGGAAAGCATCCATCTGGGGATCGAACAACACATCTTGGAACCAAAAAGGATATTATTACTTCAACATCCTCTGACAAGGGCGACTACAAAACACATCGATGCATGTTTTCTTGTATATGCACTCTTTTTCCCTAGCTCGGTTTTTATCCCAATGGGTTTTTCCAAGTTAGGTTTTTAACGAGGCATATCCTCAAGATATCCGAACGGTTCGTCTCATTGTAGCCTGGAAACGTATTCTGTACTTCTTCGAGCGCTTGCTTCGCTTTACACTCGAGAAGTGGGGGAGTATTGATGAGGGGTAATTCGGATCCCCTGTTTTTCCAGCCTCAATGCGGTTCGAATAGCACCGAACCCTGTCGCCAGGGACCAAAAGCCGAACCAAAGCATGAAGATGATTGTTTCGAGCACATTAGAGAACCATAGATCGAAGGACACTGCTGGGCCAAGCCCAGGCCCAAGCCCTCCAATTTGGCTATAAATACTCCATGCATTTATTATACTGGACAACTTCCTAGGCGCACAAAACTTGAGACTGCTGCTCGGGTTTACTAGTATACTTTAGGCTTCTTTATACATATTTCACCCTCTAGCTTGTACGGCATCCAATAATGCTCGAATAGGACCCCTAATATTTGTACTTGTACTCAATTTACTCGAATATAATTATATTTGGTCTTTATGTTCCTTTTAACATTATTGTCATAGTGTTATTTCCCCACCCTTGATCGAACCAACGAAACCGCGTAAGATCAGTATCATCCCTGAATCTCCCGGCCAAGAACATCCGGAGAGACTTATCCACCGTATGCTCACCCTCGGAACCCAAATCAGATTCGATGGTCCCACAGTCCGGATATCCGGCCGCCCTCGGTCCTCGCAGATGATCCTCGATGAAATCTGCCAAATCTGGCTCGGAATGACCAGCCCGACATGGTATAGGGTTTGGCCCTCGAGCAAAAGGCTTGACTCTCCTGGAGGACTCAGGGACATTACTACTTCTTTTGCGATTCATCCTGGCCTGCAAAATCTCTCTGGCACGATCCTCCAGAAGAGTATAGTTACTGAACCCCTCGTCGTTCGGGTTGGAGGAGATGTTCGGAAAAACAGATCGAAGGATTCCAGGACCCTGGAAATCGGAGGCACCCTCCGCATCGGCCCTAGACCGAGAGGTTCCTGCTTGGGTAATCGGGGGAACAATCGCTAAAGCATTTGAAGTCGACGCGATCCCAACTGGGGCCTTAAACTTCTTCGTTTTCCGAAGATTCGTTAATGTTTGAGGATGAGGTCGACCCTTATTACCCTTCGAAAAAGAAGCAACGTGCGGGCCAGATACCGATGTACGGAATTTGTCAACAATATCAGCTAATGTGGAAGGGGGGTTAGCGGGATCGATCTGAGCTTTCCCGAAGTCGATCGGATCGGCAGGAAAAGTGCAACTACTGAGCTCGGCCAATCGCAATACTGCTTCTTGAGTCATTAGAGCGGTCTGATGAGGATCAACACGAAGAGATTGCAGAAATTTATCAGTTATCTCATTTTTCATACTCCCCACGAGACGGCGTTTCCCGTATATCCACTCCTTTGCTCCAGGCCAATCGAAGGGAGTAGGCTCGGGATTTTCTTCAGAAGGCGGAGACTCTGGCCCTCGGACAAAGAAGAACTCATGCTTCCATCCCTTCAGATTGCTGCTCACATTGGTCGATAAGATCGAAATTTTCGGCCTCTGAGAAAAGTATACGTAACCTGCGTTTGAAGAGGTGGAAGCACTCATCTGGAATATCCGCCAAAAATTCTGAAAGGCTGCCTTTTTCCCCTTAGCTTTCATCAACACGCAAAAAGCTATAATTAGGCCGATCGAATTCGGTAAGATCTGGCAGGGAGCCAACTTGAAAGCATCCAGAAGGTTTTCTAGCAGAGGAGGGAAGGGGATGCGTAAGCCGTAATGGAAGTGTTTTGAATAAAAGGCTTGACAACCGGCAGGAGGGTCGGTAACTCGTTGATCGGGAGAGGGAAGCACTATCGAAAAACCGGCGCCTAGATACCGACCGAATTCTTCTTGCAATTGCGTCAGGTCTGTCTCTTTATAGGAACAGACGATCTCATCTGCCCTCTCCTCAGTCATGTTTAGAGCTGCGCTAGTCGAGGGCTCTTCCCAATCATAGATCGTAATCACCACGTTACGGTTAAGTCTATATTTCTGCTGCTCATTGTTACCCAAGGGAAGCTCCCCATCTTCTGTATCTTCCCTTTCAGAAACTGTTGCCCCGTCGGAATTTTCATCTTCGCTATTTCCAGTGTCAGAATTCGACTCCCGTTCCTCTCCGCTGGAATCCGAGGCGGAACCCGAGTTTTGCGGATTCTCGTTTTCAGATGATCGATTCTCTACAGCTTTTTTCCCTTTGCGGTTATCGACCTCATTCTCCTCTAGGGGAGATTTCCCCTTCAAGTCCACTGAACTCGACATAATAAATATAAGATGACCGTTCAAAAATGGTTAATAAAACTCACTTATCGACCTGTCTGCTCCGATCTAAAGTTCTCTCCTCAGAATTTGTGAGGAACAGCGACCCTCCGTATAACTATATATACGGGGACAAAATGGGAAATTGCAAATCAGTCCCCGAGTAACCGCGATGATTGGACTCTCTAGAGGAAAATTTGAAATCATATTCTCAGAAATTGCACCTACAGCCCCTATACTTTCCAGAATTCCTGAATTAAAGATCCACATCACGAACAACAAGTACAATGTTAAGACTGCGCATCAAGAAATCGCTTAAGTATGCACTCTTTTTCCCTGACCCGGTTTTTATCCCAGAAGGGTTTTTCCGAGCCAGGTTTTTAATGAGGCATACCCGAAACGATAAGCCGAGATCGATTCATCCTACTGATATACTTCTTCGAGCTTAAGTTCCACTTTACGCTCGAGAAGTGGGGGAGTATTGATGAGGGATATTTCGGATTTCCGCCTTTTTTCTTAACAACTACACGAGATCGAGTGTTATTTATCTCGAAAGATCCAGTTCGACCCCGATGACTGAATACCATGAGTACAAGGCTGCCCTAGATCCAAAATTACTGTTGGGCCGAGCTCTGACCCCAAACTTATGGGCCGAAGAATTGCACATCTGCGGGTAGACCACCTGAACCCCATTCTCAGCTATAAATACCCCATGCATTTATGATGCTGGACACGATTTTCCAGGTGCTCCCTCTTCGAAGCTACAGCTCGGAACCACTTGGAAATATAGGCTTAAGATCCATTGTATTTCACCCTCTAGCTTGTACGGCATCCTATAATGCTCGAATAGGACCCTTGAACACTTGTATTTGTACTCATTCGATTCGAATACAATTACTTTGGTCTATGCTTCACTTTATTTTTGTTATAAATTATATTACATCCCACCCTTGATCGAACTAACGAAACCACGTAAGATCATCAACTTATTTAAGTGTCTAAAGAGATGGAATCTAACATTGTTTAACATTGTTCGATCCATATTGAGTTTTGTTAAGCTTCCTTATGCATTCTAGGATTAGTCCTCCTGACTGCATCGAAGATACTAAGCAAAGTACCTTCAAAGTTCGTGCCTGCAAAGCTTTACCAAGAATGGTATGGCAAAATACCTCTATGCTCTTACCTCTGAGTATGGAGATCTCCTGCCGATGGTAGAAACGAGAAAGGAGATAAATTGGCTAGTAGATCCAATTTGTATATAATTGTGGGGTATCCAACGAAATCCATTGGATACCTGTTCCACGACAATGAGAAACAATCATTTCTCCTAGATACCCGTTCCTCTGTTGATGAAGTTTTCGTCAAAGGAAATGGAAACGTCATGGAACTTGATGAAGTCCAAGATTTGGACCCGTCCCCGCAAACAGTGGGAGTTAATCCAGAATTTACTGAACCTACTAGTACACCCACTCTTCAAAGGTCTGATCGAATTCGTAAGGAGCCAGAACCATTTGGTTTCATTCACGAAAATGAAGTGGAAAGTGATCCAAGGACCTATCAAGAAGCGATGTCAGACATAGATTAGGATGCGTGGCTCGAAGTCATGCAACCCGAAATGGATCCCATCCATTCCAACAAGGTATAAACCTTGATTGATCCACCCGAGGGATTTATCCCTATAACTTGGTTATAAGTTGTAAATGGATCTTCAAACTTGGAATGAATGGAGAGGTGTTGCCTCTAAGACTTGACTAGTGGTAAAAAGGCTATTCACAATGTTCTGTAACAGACTTTGATGAAACCTTTTCTCCATTAGCAATGTCTGAATCCATTTAGATTCACATTTGTTCTGATGAGATAGTCAAGACATTTGACTTCATCAAAACGAGTATGAACCATGAGTGTACAAAAGGATTAGTGGGAGCGCGATGAAGCTCATATTTTATATGTCGATAATGTTCTGGCTATCTGGTATGATATCGGAATGTTAGCACAGACGAAAGCATGGTTGTCCATGCAATTCTCCATGAAAGATTTAGGAGAAGCATCTTGCGTATTGGGATACGTATCTATGAAGTAGATCAGAAAAGATGCTGACACTCTCTAAATCTAAGTACATAGAATCAATACTGGAAATATTCAGTATGAAGAATCCAAGAAAGGATTGCTTCAAGTGAGACATTGTATCCCTTGTTCCAAAATCAATGTGCCCTACATCAAATGAGAATAAAGGAGAATGTCTCAAATACCTTATGTTTCAAACAAAAGGTTGCATGTGGCATGCTTTACTATGTACTAGACCAGACGTAGAACTTGCTCAAGTATCGCGAGCAGTTGCTAGTCAAAATCCAGTGAAGAAGTATTGGACCACCGTAAAAGATATCCTTAAGCTCTTGACAAAGACTAAGGATTTACTGATTCGAATTTTCAGTCTGATGTGGATGAATTAAGAACATCCAATTTTGGATAAATATCCTGCATCAATGGGGTAACGGTAAATTTGAAAGGGTTCCAAGCAAATCACCGTAACCATCCAAACCACTGAAGCAAGATATATTGCAGCATTAAATGTAGCATTAAATGCGGCTTAAGAAAGTGTTTGGATATAAAACTTCATCCTTCGGTTGGATGTAGTGCCTAGCATTGCGAAGCTCGTAATTATCTTCCATGATAACATTGGAGCTATTGCTAAAGCAAAGCATTCGAGATCTTACCAGAAATCTAAACACAATTGAAAGAAAGGTACCATTTGATTAGAAAAATCATTGGTAGAGTTAACGCACGTAATGGATCGCGTCGACTCAGAAGACAACTTAGCGGATCCACTAAGAGGAGGCTATATCATGAAATGAGTTCGAAGAACATCTTTAAAAGGATGGGTCCTAGAAACTTTTGTGATTGGCTTTAGGGCAAGAGGGAGATTGATGGGATAGTACCCTGCAAGCCAATACATTTAGCTTGTACTGGAACTATCATTATCTTTCTTTAGTATAAATGACTTAGTACGCATGTTTATTTATATATGTATAAGGATAAACAATGGCCAACTTCATCTCTCGCGAATACATTTAAGCGATTGGTTGAAACCCTTAGATTACATTAGACTATGGGACGATTCACTTAAGTACTGAGTGCAATCATGAAACAGTCTCAAAGGTCGTAATCTTAAAATTGTTCCAAGTCATAGATTCCAAACGAGACGGGGTATCGTAGGAATCGCCAAGACTTGTACAAGTATGCATGATTCACATGGAGTGAATTTGTAGCGTTTCATGAGCAAGGCATTTGAGGCCAGTGCATATGAGTAGGTGGTTCAATGGAGGATTGAACGCATCGAACGACCCGAACAGAGAAACCCATTGTGGAAGCGCATGTCGCATATCGGTGATGGGATGTTTCTCAAGGATTATAATAGTGTACGATTTAGTCCTTTGACTTGAGGTACTAGGGCTAATTCGGTGCATGAAAGTGCGTACATAGATCTAGGTATATGCCACTTAACTTGGTCATAACATGCCTAGGTTGGGTGCGTATGGACATGTACGCGAGTGGTTAGTACCGATATGGAATCTATTGACTCATTGTAATGGATGAGAGAATTTCCTAATACGATTCTTAGATAATATATCCAAGGAATCTACGGCCGTAGTCGGTGACGGATTTGGAAAAGGGTTTCCAAATTTAGGAGTCACACTGGAATATTATCCTGAATTAGAAAGTATAGTTATCGAGACAAATTTAGAGGTGCCGATCAATTCACACACCCTAAGTCTTGATCGGGAATATTAGTCGATAGAAGGACCGTATGTACATGGTAATTATATGAGACGAGGTTCACAAGTATCAATTCACCTGAAGTTGGGCTTCATGGGCTTGTGGCTAGACATCGACCATGAAGTGTAGGTACTCCTGAGTTAATAGAGGATTTGATTCTAGGAGTGGTCAATTAAAGGTTGTTTAATTGACCGGAGCAATTTATTGTTCATAAATTAAATCACGAGGAATTCGTGGGCCTGCTGCCAATTGATGGTGAACCCAGAGGGTCACACACAATACAATTGGACGGTGACTGTTGAAAAAGGATACTAAAGGAATTAATTGATTTAAAGGTAATTAAATCAATTAAATGAATTAAAGTATTTAATTCAAGTGGGAGATTAATTAATAGGCTTACTTAATTAATTAAATACTTAATTGAGTTGCTAATTAATTATATAAAAGAAATATTGATTTAATTGGATTGGGCATTTAATTAAAGTAATTAATTAAATGAAAGGCTTGCAAGACATGGGCCTTTAATTAAAAGCCCATATGGAGTCTTGCAAACCTAGGTCAAAAGGAAGTCTATAAATAAGGTTCTACTAGAGCTCAAAAAGCTAACACCCTAGCAAAAACCCTAGCCTCATTTTCTCTGACCTAGCCGCCCCCTCTCCCTGCGCCGCCAACCTAGTGCCGCCGCCACCTGCTGCCGTGAGCTGCCCTAGCGCCGCCGCCACCTCTCCTATTCCACCGTGCTAGATCTTGCTTTGTCAAGTTGATCTGCACAGTCCTGCAACAACAAATCTCCTAGATCCAGTTCTGAGCCTAAGACTAGGAGGTGTTACCAGAATCCAGTTGGTGTGGACTATCTTTGGAGGTGAGACATTTGGATCACTCCTGTGAACCAAATCCAGATGCAGAATCAGAATCAGAACTGAAGGTTGCCACCACCTTGCCTGTGGTGAGGTAAATCGCAAAAACCCCCTTGTTTAATTCAATGTGTGTTTTTGTTTGATGCTTGCGTATAAATAATATGGAGATTCTTACATGGGACCTTGGGTGCTTCGAAAAATTTTAAATTCCGCACTTTCGTTGTTCTGACAATCGAGGCAACCCAACCACTATCCCAACATATATACCCTACGACATTAGGGACTAGTTGAGTCGGACAGACACCAAGACCGTTCACTATATCGACGAACTCTTTGGCCAAAGGAAAATGAAGACCATTTTCCAAAGTATCTATATGAAAAGTTCTGCACCCCCTCGGCGGATCATTCATTATTTGTTTGGAAGTGGGGAAGAAAACAGACCAACCTTTTGGAAATTGGTACTTAGATAAAATTGAATCAGCTGAAAAACGTGAACGACATGCCGATATATTGCTAAAATGCGCTACAGTACAAAAACGGTCTGATGCCGAACTCGGTGGAACGACATCCTTCGGACCGGACGCAATAACATTCAATGGTGGAGTAGAGGGGCTACGCGTTATCGACTCAACAGAAATACCATCTCCTTCACCTACAGACTCGTTTCCTATCGATAAAGACTGACTCGACATAGAGAAAAGAAAAGGATTTAGAAATACCTAAAACGAAGAAAGTACTTCGACTATAAAAACAACTACTTAACTCGATCGATCACGGCTCCGACGACTCTGCTCCAATCAAAACTCTACCTTGATGTAATAATAATGAAGAAGGGGAAGACTTATTTATAAATTGTAACATCAAAAAAAGCGCGCATGTTCAAATTATTTGGAATAAATGCGGCGGTTAAATTTGGGCAGGCCAAATTCATTGATTCAAAGGCCAAAAATTCCCCCTCAAAAGATAAAACATATATCCACAAATAAAACAAGCGACAAGCTGAATAAATACATTTCCGATTGATCCCAAAAATCGATATACAAAATTCGATGATAAAAGATATTAAAAGCTGGCTAGCCTATCGACATATTTATGCTATGGAACTAATCTTCTTTGGGCTCAGGTATCAAGCTTCCAAATTCGTTAGCTCGTGCAGCTGCTTTTTCCGAATCTACTTATCCAGAGCTCACTTCGACTTCACACATCTCGTTAAGCGACGGACCGATAATAGATGCGTCAAAATCTGAGGTCAGGAAACCCTTGTACGCACATTACGCGATCATCCTCTCGTACATTCGGATCAATTCGTCACCCATCCTAGCATCGGCCAGATATCGATAAACGGGGGACTCCACGAAAATTCAGCATTTTGTCGCAATATATCTTTAAATAGTTTCCTACTCATAAAAGTAGCAGTCATAGATGTCATATAATTTGATGTGGAGAGTCTTGAGAGAAGAGAAATCCAGACAATTCTTTGTTCTATCTCCAAGTGGCTCATCAATGTTTCACATATATGTGCATTCAAATGCGTGAGACCTTGCAATCTAGCAAGCAAAATTTCTCTCATTTCCAACGGAGTTACCAAGTCATTGTCAATACTAAATATCAATGATCAAAATTTTCACAATTTTGATTTCAAATAAATATACAATTTTACAGCAAAAAAAGATTCTTTCTAGACGGCTATGTCAGGTTTCATCAGGTCTAGATTATTTATTTGAAATATGTCCATGAAATTACAATTGTACTTGAGATTGTGCAAGGATGAAGCTTAACTAGTTGAATATGATAAGCTTTATTTGAAGTGTCAAGTATTATGTGTTTTTAATCTATCAGTTTAAGCATTTAAGATATAGCATTGGAATTAGAGGGAATCCATTAAGATGTCTTGGTCATATTTACAAAAAAAGTTCTGGATGATAAACTAGAACAAAATAATCCAAGCTCGCAAGCCGCACGCCGCACGCTTCACGTTGCACGTGATTGAGTGAGTTAGGAATACAATAATATTGGATATCTTATTTTAAAAACTTTAGTATTTTTAAGAGATTGACATTAAATAAGTTTCTATAATATAAATTACTTTTTTTTTTGGTTTCCCAAATATTTTGAAAAGATAAAGTATCCAAACTAGAAAAGCCATTAAGCATTGGCCCTATGTATGAAAATGACACAATGTTTGGAGCACAAATATTGAGCTTAGGATAGAATGAATTCACAACCACACAATGCTCCCTTCTGTAAATATTTGAAATTTTCAAGTTCTATAGTTTATCGGACGAAATATTTATAATATCAACATCCTTGACTTGTATATCTTCCTAATGCACATCCTCAAGTTCTACACAATCACGCGAGAAAAATTTCTCTGCAGTATCACCCTACATGACAACCCCGCTCAAGAAAAGACGTTTGAGACTGCTAAAAGCTTTTTCGACACGTAAAGAAATGATGTCGTGAAACTCTATGGTCAGTGATTCAAGTGTTTCATACTTGATTTGATTGCATTTTATTGGAATTCAGAGAATACCCCAAATTACTTTAACTTTACTTTTTTGTTTCCGAAGGAACTTTCATCAACTATCACTAGTGTTAGTTCAATGGAAAAGTTAAGCCCTTCATTGGTATAATCACCATCACAAAAGCTAAGTTCTTGAACTTTTTTTCTACCAGCAAAACAAAGGAGTGCGTTAAGTTGTTCTATCATTGTGTGATCAAAAGTGTGATTAATCCTTCTTATTCTATACTCACTCATCACTTAGAAGAAAAACCCACTTGATGCAATACCAAGCTCGCACGCCACACATCTCACGCTTCACCTCGCACGTGATTGAGTGAGTTATAAATACAATAATATTGGATATCTCATTTTAGAAACTTAAGTATTTACGAAAAAAGCTTTGGACGATAAACTAGAGCAAAAGAATCCAAGCTCGCAGGCCGCACACCGCATGCATCACCTCGCACGTGATTGAGTGAGTTATAATTACAATAATATTGTATATCTCATTTTAAATACTTAAGTATTTTGAAGAGATAGTCATTAAATAAGTTTCTATAATAGAATTTGCTTATTTTTTTTTTGGTTTCCCAAGGGTTTGATCCCTTTCGAGGCGGGTTAGGCATATTAATGTGGGTACCTCTCCCAACAGGGATTCGAACCTAAGTTCGCTACTTTGTAGTGACTAGTCCCTTCCACTAGACCAATCACAAGATCTTGTGTTATTGGCTCCTTCACTCTAAGAAAATATTTTTCGAGAAAAAACACACAAAAGATTTCCTTTTAGGCCATTAGTTATATATTACATTGCAATTTTGAATTACAAGAGATATATAAACAAAAGATATCGTGTTACTCTCTTAAAACAATACAACTTGATTTTGTGTTTTGTAAGAGAATTTTATTTCTATAATTGTTTCTATATATTATATATAGAGAAATTCCAGAAAAATATTGACGATAAATATGGAAATGAAGTTTTATTAATATCCCACCTTGTATTTATTGTTAAATTTATAGACATGAATATTTTTTGAGATTTTAGTTAGAGGTTGAGGACTAATATCGACAATCACATATTACTTAAAGAAAATTTGTGTATACTTTACAATAAGTATTGGACAAATTTAACGCATATCTTTTATTTATCTATAAGTAGTTCTTGTTACTTTCTTTCTTATAATTAAGCACTTTATTAAATATTATAATATTTATCTCAACTATACAAAAATATCAAAATTTCACCTCTGATTTTAATTTCGATTTTCTCTTGGACTCCACAAAAATTCAGTGTTTTGTCGCAACATATCTTTAAATAGTTTCATAAAAGTAGCATTCATAGATGTCATATAATTTGATGTGGAGAGTCTTGAAAGAAGAGAAATTCCAAACAATTCTATGTTCTATCTCCAAGTGGCTCATCAATGTTTCATATATATGTACTTTCATAGGCTTTAGACCATGCAATCTAGCAAGCAAACTTTCTCTCATTTCCATTAGAGTTAACAATTATGTCAATACTAAATATCAATGATAAAAATTTACGCAATTTAGATTCAAATAAATATACAATTTTACAGCAAAAAAGAAAGATTCTTTCTAGACGGCTATGTCAGGTTTCATTAGGTCTAGACTGTTTATTTGAAATATGTCCATGAAATTACAATTGTACTTGAGATTGTGCAAGGATGGAGCTTAACTAGTTGAATATGATAAGCTTTCCTTGAAGTGTCAAGTGTTATGTGTTTTTAACCTATCAGTTTAAGCATTTAGGATATTGCATTGGAATTAGAGGGAATCCACTAAAATGTCTTGGTCATATTTACGAAAAAAGCTCTGGATGATAAACTAGAACAAAGTAATCCAAGCTCGTACTCCACACGCCGCACGCTTCACGTTGCAAATGATTGAGTGAGTTAGGAATACTGTAATATTGAATATCTCATTTTAAAAACATAAGTACTTTTAAGAGACAGTCATTTAATAAGTTTCTATAATAGAAATTGCTTTTTTGTTTGTTTCCCAAGTATATTGAAAAGATACAGTATCCAAACTAGAAAAACCATGAAGCATTGGACCTAAGTATGAAAATGACACCAAGTTCGGAGGACAAATATTGAGCTTAGGATAGAATGAATTCACAACCACACAATGCTCCCTTCTGTAAATATTTGAAATTTTCAATTTATTCAGTTTATCGGCCGAAATATATATAAAATCAACATCCTTGACTTGTATATCTTCCAAATGCACATCCTCAAGTTCTACACAATCACGCGAGAAAAATTTCTCTGCAGTATCACCCCACATAACAACCCCACTCAAGAAAGGACGTTTGATACTGCTAAAAGGTTTTGCTACACGTAAAGAAATGTTGTCGTGAAACTCTATGTCAGTGATTCTAGTGTTTCACAAAGTTCAATGGGGAGGTTATGCCCTTCATTTGTATAATCACCATCATGAGAGCTGAGTTCTTTAACTATTTTTCCACCAGCAAAACAAAGGAGTGCGTTATGTTGTTCTATAATTGTATGATCAAAAGTAAGATTAATCCTTTTGATTCTAGACTCACTCATCACTTAGAAGAAAAACCTACTTGATGAAGTCCCAAGCTCGCTGATCTTACGCGTTTTCGTTTGTTCGATCAAGGATGGATTGCAATGCGATAATAACAATATTAAACGGAAAGTAAAGATCAATAGTAATTGTATTCGAATTAACTGAGTACAAACTACAAGTATTTAGGGTCCTACTCGAGCATTATTGGATGCCGTACATGTAAGAGGGCGAAATACATATAAGCAAAACTATTCTATTGTTCCCAAGTGAGTCCGAGCAGCGGTCTCGAAGGAAGAGCACCTGGGAAGTTGTGTCGTCGTCATAAATGCATGGGGTATTTATAGCTGAGATCTGGGACCAGAAGCACCATCCGTAGGTGCGTATTACTCGGCCCATAGGCCTGGGCCGGAGGTCGGCCCAACAGTAACTTTGGACTCAGAATTGCCATGGTGTACTCAGCGTAGGATTCCCTTCCCTTGGGCTCGAATTTACACTCATGAGGTCGAGAATGGCGAAGTTCGACCTCACTAGGCCGTAGTAATGTATGAATCCGATTCACCCCTCATCAATACTCCCCCACTTCTCGAGCGTAAAGAGAAGCTTAAGCTCGAAGAAGTATAAATCGGACGCTGGGTGGACGAGCCATTTTTGGATAAGTTTCAGATATGCCTCATTAAAAACCTGACTCGGAAAAACCCTATGGGATAAAAACTGAGCTAGGGAAAAAGAGTGCATAACTTGAAAACTATGTAATGGTGTCATCGTAATATAACCCTTGTCATTTAGTGTTGGTATAAGATTTTCAGGGTAGGACCTTCTTGCTGCTACCTATAGTGTCGCTATAGTCAATTTTTAACAATACCTCTATATTCCTTTGGTTTTGATATGGTAGAAGGGTGGCAGAAAGCGGAAACGACCCCTCCCATAAATATTTCTTTCGCCATGTTGGTCCTCAATTTTATGATTTTTAGAAAATATCGGGGTCATAAGTGCATTTATCGAAAATATGACTTCAAGCTCAACCTTGAGGAGTTCAACCGTCGCGGTTACTCGGGGACCGGTTTGCAATTTCCCATTTTGTCCCTGTATATATATCTTGATGGAGGGCCGCTGTTCATTAAAGATTCTGAGGAGAAAAACCCTAGATCGGAGCAAATAGATCGATAAGTGAGTTCTAACAATCCTTTTCGAGCACTCAATATATATTCATCATGTCCAATCCAGTAGATTTGAAGGGAAAATCCCCTGTAGTGGAAAATCGAGAAAATGATCAAGAGGGGAGGCAGGTTGTAGATGTTCGACTATCCGTGGGGGAGAATCCGAAAGATTCGAGTCCCACTTCCGAATCTAATGGGGAGGGGAGAGAATCGTGTTCCGGGTCGAAAGATAATGGTGGAGACAATTCGAGCGAAGCCACGGTCTCCGAGGAGGAAACTGCAGAGGATGGCGACCTTCCCTTAGGGAAAAATGAACAGAAAAAGTATAGACTGGGCGGCAATGTCGTGGTTACGATCTTCAACTGGGAGGAGCCGTCGACCAGCACTGGACTGAACATGACCGAGGATAGGGCGGACGAGATCGTCTGTTCCTATGTGGAAGCAGATCTGGGAAAATTGCAGGCAGAGTTTGGTCAATATCTAGGTGCCGGATTCTCGATTGTTCTTCCTACTCCCGAGCAACGAGTTACTGACCCTCCCGCTGGATGTCAAGCCTTTTATACTAAGCACTTCCATTACGGCTTACAGATCCCTCTTCCTCCTTTGATAGAAGGTATTTTGGAAGCTGTCGAGTTGAATCCCTCCCAGATACTACCAAATTCGATTGGGCTAATTATAGCTTTTTGTGTGCTGATGAAAGCCAAAGGGAAAAAGGCTGTTTTTCAGAACTTCTGGCGAATATTCCAAATAAGTGCTTCCACGTCTTCGAACGCTGGTTATGTTTATTTCTCTCAGAGACCGAAAATTTCGATCTTATCAACCAATGTTAGCAGCAACTTAAAGGGCTGGAAAAATAAGTTCTTTTTCGTTCGTGGACCAGATTCTCCATCCTCCGAGGATAATCCCGAGCCCATTTCGTATGTGTGGCCTGGTGCAAGATCGTGGATTTATGGTAAACGCCGTCTTAGAGGAAAAATGAATAATGATATCTCGGACGGATTCCTGCAATCCCTTCGAGTTGACACTCATCAGACAGCTTTGATGACTCAGGAGGCAGTTTTGCGTTTGGCCGGGCTTAGTAGGTGCTCCTCTCCTGCCCCTCCCATCGAATACGGGAAGGCTCAGATCGATCCTGCTAATGCTCCCTCTACATTAGGTGCGTTGAATTATTTTGAGTTAATTTTTTATGACCATAATTAACCCCGCTCCCTTTTCAGCTGGGATTGTTGATAAATTCCGGACATCAGTAGCCGGTCGGAACGTCGCTTCATTTTCGAACGGTAATCAAGGTCGTCCTCGCCCTCAAACCTCGAAGATCTCCCGTAAGGCGATCGAGATTAACTCTGGCGTCGGTGCCATCGCAGCTTCGAATGCTTTGGTAACTATTCCTCAAACTGCCGAAGTTGGGACATCTCGCCTTCAATCTGTTTTCCCACCTGGCTCTTCCAATCCCAATGAAGTGGGGTATAGTTATTATACTCTCATGGAGGAACGGGCAAGAGAGATTTTGCAGGCCAGGATGGCTCGCAAAAGAGGTAGCAATATCCCCGAGTCCTCCAGGAGAATCAAACCCTTTAGTCGGGGTTTGGATCCTATTCAGTGTCGTGCTGGCCATTCTGAGCCGGACCTTGCAGACTTCATAGAGGACCATCTCCAAGGACCAAGGGCCGCTGGATTCCCGGAGAATGGGACTATCGAGTCTGATTTGGGTTCCGATGGTGAACACACGGTGGACAAGTCTCTTCGGATATTCCTGGCCGGGAGATTCAAAGACGACACTACCCAATCATTTGTCAAGAACGATTTCGAGATCGCAGGCGATTTTGCCTATGCTCACCAAAGGATACTTGATACTCTGAATCTCTTAATATTTTTCTCACGATTCTTGCTTTGCCTTTAATATACCGTTCTTTTCGCTGGCCGGAGATTTGTTTACTCAAAATGCTCTTCGATTGGCCATACTAAACGACGAGTCCCAATCAGTGCATAAGGCCCTTTGCTATGTCTTGAGAGCGGAAGCTGCAAAAACCGGTCAATTAGAAGATGCCAAGACTAGGTTATCTGAGGTCGAGAAAGAGCTTGGGGAAGTTAAGGAGGAGCTGAACGCAAAGAAAGCGTTGGAGGGTGAAGTGGAGAGGTTAAAGCTGGAGCTCGAGAAAGCTAAAGCGTCCGCCGAGCAATCTTATGAGCGATGTCGAGCTGAAGCCAGGCTTCCCGCCATAAGGGAGTTTCTAGGGTCACCCTTTCTTGATGCCCTAGTTCGCTTGCGGTCAGGTGAAATTAATCAAGCCTTCTACTATAAAGGAGCTCAGCACCTCTTTACAGCCGCAAAGGTCGAAGGCGCCCTTGATGACTACCTTCCTTTCATGGATCCTTATAAGAATATTTTCGGGAAAGATTATAAGGCTTCTTCCCTTCCTCCCAAGCTCGAGGACTTGGCCGACCATGAGTTCACTCCTTTTCTTGAGGAATTTGGAGTGCCGATGCCAAATCCTGACGTGCTCGAAGCTCAATCTGAGGATGAAGATGAGGATATTGAAGGGGATTCCCGCGATCAGGGAGAGCAAGGCACTCCTTCTTCCGATTCGAGTAAGTCTGCAGCTGATGTGCAAAGTAATGATGGAGAAGAGAGTAGCTCGAGTAGTGATGATTCTGATAGCTCGGAAAGCGATTCTAGCGAGAAGAAGGAGCAAGAGCGATCGGACCATGGTTCCGGCGTGAAGGAATCCAGCCAGTAATGATTATTATGTAATAGGATTTAGCGTACCATTGTAATTATAAATTTATTTTATAATCTCCTGCTTTTCTCTATTTTGTGGATGCTCTAATTTAATTTTTCCTTAAAGTCATGCTTAACCCATTGCCTGTTTGACCATCTTGTTAAATTTTGTAACGTCATTCTTGCATACTTAGTTGCGTCATCGAATCTTTCTTGGGAGTGGTGACTTACCAATTATTGTAATTCGCATGATGTCGCGTCTCTTATAAATATCAAGGCCATTTTACGTTGCTTTCACAATAACATTGCTCACGGTGATCGGAGCTTTTAGAAAATTATTTCGGTCGAATCCTTATCCGGACACCAAGAGATGAATGAAAATTCGAACGCTTTTGTGATTTCTTCCGCGCCTTTTTCCAATCCAAATGACGGTAGAAACATAAGGAAAAGGAGCCAAACTTCTGATAAGCTATCCTTTCATGAAGGAAATGAACCTTCGACTGTTGCCCGTTCATGCTTGAAATCCAGGGGCTCAAACAAGAGAATTAAAAAGGTTTCTTTTGTGGAAGATGTATCTGGGCGCACTCCTTTCCAATCCGTGCCTTCGTTGGTCGGAGAATCTTTTGACTTGTTGCTTCCTTCTAGTGTCTTTCCATTTAAGAGAGACATAATTCCTTTTGACAAAGTGTCACATGAAAAATCCGACCTGACCCTTCTTGGGGCCAATGTTTCTATCTCCGAGGCGGTTCTTTCGACCGGAGAGTATTCCTCATTCCTGTTTCAGTCTGGGTTGGAATCCCTTGCTCAGGTAATTCTTACTAACCTCTTTAACATGATTCTCTAATTTCTTTATTTCTGCCATGACATATATTTTTATATGTTCAGGCTGGCAAAGATTTTTCTAGGCTTTACGCATTGGCCAAGCATGAGATCGAACAACGGGCTTCTATTTCACTTGAGCTGATCAGGAAAAGGATTGAGCTGGAACGCGCACTTGAAGCTAACAGATTTTTTAAGGAGAGATTGTCTCAGGATAAGTTAAGTTCGAAATTAGAGAGACTCAAAGACATCTACGAACGTGAGAAGAGAAACTCCGAGCTTCGTGAGAGGGAAGCTTATATTCGCGGGTACGCTGATCGTAGTGCTGAAGTCCGAAAGGTCCTCTTCGAGAATAACTTCGTTTAGTAATTTTGGGATTCTCCTTTGTAACATGTTGTAACGACTTTTCTTTCTTGTTGTAACACTATCTTTGTTGTAATGATAATATTGCTGGAATGATGTTCCCCCTCTCCTTCCCCCTTTTTTTTTTTTTTTTGAATCGTCCCTGATTTCTCGGGAAGTGAAACGGCCAGAGCTTTTAATGCTTGTATCGTGGCCATTCAGTCCAAGAGATCAATACCGTTGATATAGAGTTCCTTCCCCTATATATAGCTTCCTAAATTACCTTCATTTTTTACTCTTCTGTAAACGCTTCATTCGATCGACATGGTTGTGTTTTTACCTTTGTCGATCAGCTCCATGTTCCATTCAATGTCAGTAATTGAAGCGTTCGAGATTTTTATTCGAACCTTCTTTCCAAACTTTCTAGGAATTCCCATATGAAAAATCTCTCGGCTAGGGTATCGACAGGCGAAAATAATTGCGACTAGGGTACCGGCAGGATACCTGCTCTCTCTGATTCCAAGTCTTTGAGGCGGGCTCGACTTCCTGTACTCTGACCTCCATTCAGTTGGGATAGTGGGTCTACTGCTGGCGGGGTTTTTCTACGCTCGATCTCCACGTCTTCGAGGCGGCTTCTTGAAGGATGTGGTTTTCGAATTTACTAAAAGCGCCCCCAACTGGAGTTGCTTCCCTGTTTCTCGATTTGGTCCTCCATGGACCTATTTGCAAGGAAGCATTGGATGAAGGGTAAAAGTGTACCAGCCTCACTTTCCTTTTTTGGGCATCCATAGGAATAACCATTTTTAGTAGGGTTGAACTAGATGTAAAATATTCCGATTAGCTCAATTTCTTGAATGTAACCAAGAGTTCACATGTAATTTATCTGAAAGTTTATGAATGAAAATTCTTCTTTTATATTGTTGCCGATCTTTGAATTTGTTCTCCGTAGTTTGCAATCTTCGCGAGATAATCTTTGAGATTCATAATTAATTTGGAGTTCGATCTTTACGACTTTTGAATCTTTCGCGAGATAATTTCCATAGTTTTAGGTTCTTCTCGGAACAATAGTTGCCGTGGAGAAATAATATGATAGAATTTAGATCGATTTTGACTTTAGGGGCATAGCAACGGCTTTCACCCTTAGTCATTTCAGAGCATTTTTAGCCCGAGGGTCGTAGCAACGGCTTTCACCCATTTGATAATATCGATCTAAGGGGCATAGCAACGGCTTTCACCCTTAGTCGTTTCAGAGCATTTTTAGCCCGAGGGTCATAGCAACGGCTTTCACCCATTTGATAATATCGATCTAAGGGGCATAGCAACGGCTTTCACCCTTAGTCGTTTCAGAGCATTTTTAGCCCGAGGGTCGTAGCAACGGCTTTCACCCATTTGATAATATCGATCTAAGGGGCATAGCAACGGCTTTCACCTTTAGTCGTTTCAGAGCATTTTTAGCCCGAGGGTCGTAGCAACGGCTTTCACCCATTTGATAATATCGATCTAAGGGGCATAGCAACGGCTTTCACCCTTAGTCGTTTCAGAGCATTTTTAGCCCGAGGGTCGTAGCAACGGCTTTCACCCATTTGATAATATCGATCTAAGGGGCATAGCAATGGCTTTCACCCTTAGTCGTTTCAGAGCATTTTTAGCCCGAGGGTCGTCACCCATTTATTCCGATCCAAGGGGCGTAGCAACGGCTTTCACCCTTGGTCGATTTTCGAGGGTCATAGCAACAGCTTTCACCCGTTAATAGTTGATGGAGAAAAATGGAGATCGATAATAGATGAATATAGATCGAGAATATCCAGAATGTGACGAATAAATAAGAATATAGGCGAAATAAACTTTCATTGAATAAATACTCAGTCGGAATAAAGATTCCCCGAACAACTCAGTCGAAATAAACCTTCATTGAATACGTAACTTACTAAATCACTAGAAACAAAGAACAAAATGACTAAATAGTAGAAGCCTTGAATGTAACTATCTTCCATAATATCTTCTTAAATTAACCGCATTCCATGCCCGAGGTAGTATCTCTCCGTTAGGGTGACCAATCTTGTAAGAACCTTTTCTTCCAACTTCCACGATCACAAAGGGGCCCTCCCAATTAGGTTGAAGTTTTCCCACGTGCTTTGACACTTCCACTTTCTTGAGCACCAGATCCCCCACTTTAAATGTTCGGATTCGAACGTTTTGATTATAAGATTTTTCCATGCTAGACTTTGTGGATTGGATTTTTAATTTTGCACGGTCCCTTCGACTATCCGCGTGATCAACTTCCACTTCCCTCAGAGATTGGTTTTTCTTGGGATCGTAAAATTCGACCCTAGGGGAAGTTACGAGGTTCTCTACTGGGATAACGGCCTCTGACCCATAAACCAGACTAAACGGAGTTTCTCCTGTTGCAGCTTTAACAGTGGTTCTATTGGCCCATAAAACCCCTAGAAGTTCATCGAGCCATCTTTCACAGAGCAACACATTCCACCAATTTGCTGAAATATTCAACTGCAACCAGTACATAATTTTTTCGAGATCTTGCTGTTGGAAAAGGCCCGACAATATCAATGCCCCATTTATCAAAAGGCCAACAAATAGGAATAGAATGCATATGCTCAGCCGGTTGATGAATCAAGTTCGAATGAATTGGACAATGGTGGCATTTCTTCACATAGTCAACAGAATCAGAGAAAAGAGTAGGCCAATAATATCCAGACCTCGAGCATTTAAGCGCTAAGGCCCGAGCACCACAATGGTTTCCTGCTTCCCCCTCATGAACTTCTTTTAAAATAGCATTGTAGTGAATTTCAAGGATACATTTTAACAGAATTCCTGAGGAGGATCGTTTATAGAGTTGATTATCGATCAGAGCAAACGATTGCGCTCTATATTTGATCCTCCGAGCCTCGTTTGGATTTTTCGGAAGTTTTCCTTCCTTCAGATAGGCAATAAGAGGGTTGCTCCATGAGTTGCTCGGTTCCTCGATCTCCATGATATCGATTGCAGGGGCCACCTCCAGTTCGATAGCAGATGTATTCGATAGCAGCCACGTGATTATCCTCTCATTCTTTCCGTCGGCCAAACCTGAGAATTTTGACAATATATCTGCCCCTAAATTCTCCTCTCTCGGCACAGGTTGAATATCGAACTCGTCAAATAGAGAGATCAATTTCTTCGTTCTGCTCAAGTATCTGATCATATTGAACTCCCTGGCCTCGTACGTGCCTTTTACCTGTCTATGAACAAGCTCTGAATCTGTTAATACGACAATTAATTTTACCTTTGCTTTAAGAGCCATCTCGAGCCCTGCGATTAATGCTTCATACTCTGCCTCATTGTTGGTCACGACGAAATCCAATGTTATAGCATAACTCAAGTCCTCACCATTGGGTCCCTGGAAATGAATTCCTGCTCCACCTCCATCCTTGGTTGAAGATCCATCCACATGCATCAGCCAGATTTGATTTTTGGCTTCTTCGACCATACCCAGCTCGGAGATTGCTCCATCTTTCGTGTTCGATAAGCTCGTTGATTCGAGCACGAAGTCGGCTAGTACCTGGGCTTTTATGGCGATCCGTGGTTGGTATTCGATTTCGAACTGACCAAGCTCGACCGCCCATTTGATCAATCTGCCTGAAGCTTCTGGTTTTGATAAGACCTGTCTCAAAGGTTGATTTGTTAGAACAATGATCTTGTATGTTTGAAAGTAAGGTCTTAGCCTCCGGGCAGCTACCACCAAGGCTAGTGCGAATTTTTCGATTTCCATGTAGTTTTTCTCAGCACCTTGCAGTAACTTACTTAGATAATAAACTGGTTTATGCTCAGTTTTATCAAGTTTCACCAAAACCGAACTAATGGCCTCTTCCGATACTGCTATGTATAAATACAGAGGTTCTCCTTCAGATGGTTTGGCCAGCATGGGTAGTGAGGTCAGGTATGCTTTCAGTTCTTTGAAGGCCTTATCACATTCCGCACTCCATTCAATGTTCTTAGATTTTCGCAGAAGTTTGAAAAATGGTAAACTTTTGTCGGCAGATCGAGAGATAAATCTATTTAGTGAAATAATTTTTCCGATCAAACTTTGTACATCTGAGAGCTTTCGTGGTGGCTGGAGATCGGTGATTGCTCGAATTTTTTCAGGGTTTGCTTCGATTCCTCTTTCGTGGACTAGATATCCGAGGAATTTTCCCGATCGCACTCTAAAAGTACACTTGGCTAGGTTTAGCTTCATCCCATATTTTCTCAAGATTTTGAAACATCTGTCCAGATGGTCAATGTGATCCTCCTCCGTCATACTCTTTACGAGCATGTCGTCTACATAGACTTCCATTATTTCACCTATCAGTTCTTTGAACATCATGTTAACTAGTCTCTGATAGGTTGCACCTGCATTCCTTAAGCCAAAAGGCATAACAATGAAGCAGTACACTCCCCGCTCAGTGATGAATGTTGTTTTATCCTGGTCTCTTTCATTCATGAAAATCTGATAAAATCCTTGGAAAGCGTCCATCATACTAAATAACACGAACACTGCGGTGGAATCTACCAGCATATCGATCCGAGGCAGTGGATAAGGGTCTCTTGGGCATAATTTGTTCAGGTCGGTAAAGTCATTACACATTCTCCATTTGTTTTCGACCTTTTCGCCTTTAGAGACTAGGACCACATTACATAGCCATTCTGTGAACTTGATTTCCCTTATCTGACCTGCTGCTAATAATCTATCGACCTCCGCATTGATTATCTTGTCCTTTTCGCGACCATGATTGCGCTTCTTCTGCCTTACAGGTTTTGCTTTCGGGTCGATGTTTAATGAATGTGTTATCACTCATGGGTCGATTCCCACGATATCATTCGAACTCCAGGCAAAGACGTCCACGTTTTTCTGTAAAAATTCTACGAGCATGGTTTCCATGCCCTCGCTTAATTCCGTTCCTATTTTAGTGAACTTTTCAGGGGATCCTGGAACTAAAGTCACTTTTTTGTGGTCGGGCGCTTGTACGCTCATGTCAACGTTTTTGCCTTTCTTTCCTTGAAATTTTTCGCAGTTGGGAACTGGTGTTTTTAATTCAGACCCTAACTCACTTATCTTCCTCTTAGCTGGGAGCTCGGGCTCCACTTTCTTTTTAATACTTAAAGACGAATTATAACATTCCCATGCCATGTATTGGTCGTTCCTCATCTCTCCCACTCCTCCCATGGTCGGGAACTTTACCTTTTGATGATAAGTCGATACGACCGCCTTGAAGATATTTAGGGCTGGTCTCCCTAGTATGGTGTTATAAGCAAACGATGTATCTACTACCAGGAATTTGATCATTCTTGTTACATTTCTCGGTTTGCTTCCTAGAGTCGTGCTTAAAAGAATGGTTCCAAGTGTAACAATCTCTGATCCGCCAAATCCGACCAAAGGAGTGGTTACTTTATCTAGACGTGGGTGACAAAGATTCATCCTTGTGAGAGCTTCTGACGAAATAATGTTTGCCGAGCTTCCATTATCGACTAGCACCCTCTTGACCTCGAAATTAGCAATTCTCAATGTCAACACCATGGAAAAGTCTGGATCATCCTCACTTGTATCCCAACTAACATCCGAGGGTCGATCGGCCTCACTGAAGCTTATAACTTGATTTTCCACGGAGGGAGATTCTAAGGATAGAATCTCCTTCTTAGCAGAGACTCCCGCTTTTATCGACCTCATAGTTCTTTTTCTAGCATTTCTGCTATCACCTCCTGCTGGTCCGCCAGCGATCATGTTTATCACTCCATTCGACCGCTCTTCCGCTTGGCTTCGAATTTGCCTTTGCTGATTGTTAAATTTTCGCGGACTTCGGGATCTATAACGACTGTTATAGTTGCCGTTTTTGACAAATTCTTTTAGTTTTCCTTGGGCAATCAATTTTTCTATTTCGACCTTCAATTGGTAACAGTTTTCGGTACTATGTCCCCGAGCACGGTGATATCAACAGTATTGTTCATAACCAGGTGCGCCTGCTCTAGCCTGGGTGATCCTTTGAGCTTCAGGGATCAAATTCCCTTCTTCCAATACGGTTAGCACTTCTTCCTTTGAGGTGTTAAGTTCAGTAAACTGGATTTTACCAGATCTCGGAGCTCGAGTCCGATCATAAGGAGGTCCATATGAATTTTGACCTTGGGGCGGTACATGTGGCTTATAAGTATTAATTCGTTGCCAAACAGATCCTTTATTCGATCCCCCGTAATCACTAGGTTTCGGGATAGGGGCCCGATCTTGTTTCTTGTTGAGGAGAGATTTGATAGCATGGGAATTTTTCAATTTGTTCATCTCTTCCTAAATCATATACTTTTCAGCAATCTCCATTATTCGTTCGAAAGACTTTGGTTGCTTCTTGCATAAGGCGTTTCCGAATTGAGTGCTCCTAGTCAGTTCGAACATCAGGGAGGACAAATATTCGATCTGCGGGGTATCAACTTTCAAGAGTTCAATACTAAACCTCGCTAGCCACTGTCTCAACGTCTCTCCTTCCAATTGTTTTACAGTTCCAAGGTGATTTGCCGGTAATCTTGGCTACCTCTGGCTAGCGAATTGATGTTTTAGCTTATCACAGAATTCTTCGAAGAAAAATATGGAGTTGGGCGGTAATTTTCCGAACCAATCGAGAGCAATTCCTTCAAAAGTGGTAACCATGATCTTGCAACAGAAGTCCTCTGAATGTCCGTATAAGTTCATCACATTAACAAAGCTGTTGATGTGTTCCCCGGGGTCGGTAGTCCCGTTATACCGTGGTAGCCTTGTTGGCACCGTTTCCGAGTTTCGAGCTTCTCGTATCTCTCGACAAAATGGCGAGCAGCGCATGATACTGTTCGAAACCTCTCTATCTCGTAGGTTCCCTCTAGTTAGAGCGTTTTCCCCTCGCCTGGCGGCCTGATTGTTATGGGGTATCTCTATCATCGTATCTTCCTTTTCCAATTCCTTAGCTACTCTCTCCCGTACTATCTTTTCCAATTCTGATTCAGTAATTCTTTTGTAGGTCTGTTTTTTGCCTCCAACAGCGCCAACAGTGTGGCTTTCTCCAACCACTGAATCCTCCAGATTATGTATCGATCTCGGTGGTATTTCCGATTGGGCATTGATTCTCGAAGGCATAGCTCGTGGAGGGTTTGTTGCCGGGGCATGCGATATAGACCGCAGTATACTGTTTTCCTTCTGGATGTTCGAAGATGGTATTTCAGGTCTGCCGTGAATCCCTGGTTGGTCTACAGGTGATTGATCGGCCCTTCCGCTGTTCAGGAATTCTCTGCACATTGTGCCTATGATGGATCTCAGATCACCAACGGTTGTGTGGATTGGAACATTATCCTGAGGAACCGCTGGTGGAATTTCTGGTTGTTGAGCTGCGCGTGATAGGTTATCTGGCTCGTTGTTGACTGAATTTTGCGCTCCCACTGCATGGGAAGGCTCTCCTCTGATGTACGTATTTCTCCTCGTAGTAGGCATATTTCGATCTAATACTCAAATAAGTGCCCCACGGTGGGTGCCAATTGATCTTACGCATTTTCGTTTGTTCGATCAAGGATGGATTGCAATGCGATAATAACAATATTAAACGGAAAGTAAAGATCAATAGTAATTGTATTCGAATTAACTGAGTACAAACTACAAGTATTTAGGGTCCTACTCGAGCATTATTGGATGCCGTACATGTAAGAGGGCGAAATACATATAAGCGAAACTATTCTATTGTTCCCAAGTGAGTCCGAGCAGCGGTCTCGAAGGAAGAGCACCTGGGAAGTTGTGTCGTCGTCATAAATGCATGGGGTATTTATAGCTGAGATCTGGGACCAGAAGAACCATCCGTATGTGCGTATTACTCGGCCCATAGGCCTGGGCCGGAGGTCGGCCCAACAGTAACTTTGGACTCAGAATTGCCATGGTGTACTCAGCGTAGGATTCCCTTCCCTTGGGCTCGAATTTACACTCATGAGGTCGAGAATGGCGAAGTTCGACCTCACTAGGCCGTAGTAATGTATGAATCCGATTTACCCCTCATCACTCGCACGCCGCACACCGCACGCTTCACCTCGCACGTGATTGAGTGAGTTATAAATACAATATTATTGGACATCTCATTTTAAAAACATAAGTATTTATGAAAAACGCTTTGGACGATAAACTAGAACAAAATAATCCAAGCTCGCACGCCGCTCACCACATGCTTCGCCTCGCACGTGATTGAGTGAGTTATAAATTCAATAATATTGGATATCTCATTTTAAATACTTAAGTATTTTGAAGAGATAGTCATTAAATAAGTTTCTATAACGGAAATTCTTTTTTTTTTTTTTGGTTTCCCAAGTGTTTAATCCATTTCGAGGCGGGCTGGGCACATTAATGTGGGTACCTCTCCCAATAGAGATTCGAATCTCAGTTCGTTACTTTGTAGTGAATAGTCCCTTCCACCAGACCAATCACAAGATCTGGTATTACTGGCTTTCTCACTCTAAGAAAATATTTATCGAGAGAAAATCCCACAAAAGATTTCGTTTTGGGCCATTATTTATATGTTACATTGCAATTTTGAATTACAAGAGATTTATAAACAGAAGATATCGTGTTACTCTCTTAAAACAATACAACTTAATTTAGTGTTTGTATGAAAATTTTATTTCTATAATTGTTTCCAAAGATTGTATATAGAGAAATTCTTGAAAAATATTGACGATAAATATAGAAGGAAGTTTTATTTATACCCCACCTTCTATTTATTGTTAAATTAATAGACGTGAATAATTTTGGAGATTTTAGTTAGAGGTTGAGGACTAATGTCGACAATCACATATTACTTAAAGAAAAATTGTGTATACTTTATAATAAATATTGGACAAATTTAACGCATATATTTTATTTGACTGTGTGTAGTTCTTGTTACTTTCTTTCTAATAATTTAGCACTTTATTAAATATTATAGTATTTATTTTAACTATACAAAAATATCAAAAAATTTCCTCCGATTTAAATTTCAATTTTCTCATGGACTCCACCAAAATTCAGCATTTTGTCGCAATATATCTTTAAATAGTTTCAAACTCATAAAAGTAGCACTCATAGATGTCATATAATTTGACGCGGAGAGTCTTGAGAGAAGAGAAAATCCAAACAATTCTATGTTCTATCTCCAAGTGGCTCATCATTGTTTCACGTATATGTACTTTCAAATGCTTGAGACCATGCAATCTTGCAAGCAAACTTTCTCTCATTTCCAATAGAGTTACCAAGTCATTGTCAATACTAAATATCAATGATCAAAATTTTCGAAATTTTGATTCAAATAAATACACAATTTTACAGCAAAAAAATATTCATTCTTGACGGCTATGTCTGGTTTCATTAGGTCTAGACTATTTATTTGAAATATGTCCATGAAATTACAATTGTACTTGAGATTGTGCAAGGACGGAGCTTAACTAGTTGAATATGATAAGGTTTAATTTGAAGTGTCAAGTATTATGTGTTTTTAATCTATCAGTTTATGTATTTAGGATATAGCATTAGAATTAGAGAGAATCCATTGGGATGTCTCTGTCATATTTATGAAAAAAACTTTGGATGATAAACTAGAGCATAAGAATCCATGCTCGCACGCCGTTCACCGCACGAGTCATGTCGCACGTGATCGAGGGAGTTATAAATACAGTAATATAGGATATCTCATTTTATAAACTTAAGTATTTTGCAGAGATAATCACTAAATAAGTTTATATAATAGAAATTGCTTTTCTTTTTTTTTTATTTCCCAAGGGTTTAATCCATTTCAAAGTGGGTTTGGGGCATTAATGTGGGTACCTCTCACATTAGGGATTCGAACCTGAGTTCTCTACTTTGTAGTGACTAGTCCTTTCCACCAAACCAATCACAAGATCTTGTATTATTTGCATTCTCACTCTAAAAAAATATTTATCGAGAGAAAATACCACAAAAGATTTTCTTTTAGGCCATTAGTTATATGTTACATTGCAATTTCGAATTACAAGAGATTTATAAATAGAAGATTTTGTGTTACTCTCTTGAAACAAAACAACTTGATTTAGTGTTTGTAAGAGAATTTTATTTCTATAATTGTTTCCATAAATTATATATAGAGAAATTCTTGAAAAATATTGACGATAAATATGGAAATGACGTTTTATTAATATCCAACCTTGTATTTATTGTTAAATTTATAGACGTGAATAATTTTTGAGATATTAGTTAGAGGTTGAGGACTAATGTCGACAATCACATATTACTTAAAGAAAATTTGTGTATACTTTACAATAAGTATTGGACAAATTTAACGCATATCTTTTATTTATCTGTAAGTTGTTCTTGTTACTTTCATTCTTATAATTAAGCACTTTATTAAATATTATTGTATTTATTTTAACTATACAAAAATATCAAAATTTCAACTCTGATTTTAATTTCAATTTTCTCTTGGACTCCACGAAAATTCGGTATTTTGTCGCAACATATCTTTAAATAGTTTCATAAAAGTAGCACTTATAAATGTCTTATAATTTGATGTGGAGAATCTTGAAAGAAGGGAAATTCCAAACTATTCTATGTTCTATGTCTATGTGGATCATCAATGTCTCACATATATGTACTTTCAAATGCTTGAGACCATCCAATCTAGCAAGCAATCTCTCTCATTTCCAATAGAGTTAGCAAGTCATTGTCAATACAAAATATTAGTGATCAAAATTTTCGCAATTTTGATTCAAATAAATATACAATTTTACAGCAAAAAAAGATTCATTCTTGATGGCTATGTCAGGTATCCTTAGGTCTAGACTGTTTTATTTGAAATATGTCCATGAAATTACAATTGTACTTGAGATTGTGCTAGGACGGATCTTAACTAGTTGAATCTGATAAGCTTTATTTGAAGTGTCAAGTATTATGTGTTTTTAATATATCAGTTTAAGCATTTAGGATATTGCATTGGAATTAGAGGGAATCCATTAAGATGTCTTGGTCATATTTATGAAAAAAGCTTTGGATGATAAACTAGAACAAAATAATCCATGCTCGCATGCCGCTCACCGCACGCTTCATGTGGCACGTGATTGAGTGAGTTATAATACACTAATATTGGATATCTCATTTTATAAACTTGAGTATTTTGAAAAGATAATCATTATATAAGTTTCTATAATAGAAATTGCTTTTTTTTTAAGGTTTCCCAAGGGTTTAATCCCTTTCGAGGTGTGTTGAGCACATTAATGTGGGTACATCTCCCAACATGGATTCAAACCTGAGTTCGCTACTTTATAGTGACTAGCCCCTTCCACTAGACCAATCACAAGATCTTGTATTATTGGCTTTCTCACTCCAAGAAAATATTTATCGAGAGAAAATCCCACAAAATATTTCCTTTTAGGCCATTAGTTATATGTTACATTGCAATTTTGAATTACAAGAGATTTATAAACAGAAGATTTTGTGTTACTCTCTTAAAACTATACAACTTGATTTAGTGTTTGTAAGAGAATTTTATTTCTATAATTGTTTCCATGGATTGTATATAGAGAAATTCTTGAAAAATATTGACGATAAATATGGAAATGATGTTTTATTAATATCCACCTTCTATTTATTGTTAAATTAATAGACGTGAATAATTTTGGAGATTTTAGTAAGAGGTTGAGGACTAATGTCGACAATCACATATTACTTAAAGAAAAATTGTGTATACTTTATAATAAACATTGGAAAATTTTAACGCATATATTTTATTTGTCTGTGTTGCTTTCATTCTTATAATTGAGCACTTTATTAAATATTATAGTATCTAATTCAACTATACAAAAATATCAAAATTTCACCTCTGATTTTAATTTCAATTTTATCATGGACTCCACGAAAATTCAGCATTTTGTCGCAATATATCTTTAAATAGTTTCAAACTTATAAAAGTAGCACTCATAGATGTCATATAATTTGACGTGGAGAGTCTTGAGAGAAAATCCAAACAATTCTATGTTCTATCTCCAAGTGGCTCATCAATGTTTCACATATATGAACTTTCAAATGCTTGAGACCATGCAATCTAGCAAGTAAACTTTCTCTCATTTCCAATAAAGTTACCAAGTCATTGTCAATACTAAATATCAATGATCAAAATTTTCGAAATTTTGATTCCAATAAATATACAATTTTATAGAAAAGAAAGATTCATTCTTGACGGCTAGACTATTAGGTCTAGACTATTTATTTGAAATATCTCCACGAAATTACAATTGTACTTGTGATTGTGCAAGGAAGGAGCTTAACTAGTTGAATATGATAAGCATTATTTGAAGTGTAAAGTATTATGTGTTTTTAATCTATCAGTTTAAGCATTTAGGATATTGTATTGGAATTAGAGGGAATCCATTAAGATGTCTTGGTCATATTTATGAAAAAAGCTTTGGATGATAAACTAGAACAAAAAAATCCATGCTCGCACGCCGCTCACCGCACGCTTCACGTCGCACTTGATTGAGTGAGCTATAAATACAGTAATATTGGATATCTCATTTTATAAATTTAATAATTTTGAAGAGATAATCATTAAATAAGTTCATATAATAGAAATTTCTTTTTTTTTTTTTGGTTTCCCAAAGGTTTAGTCCCTTTCGAGGCGGGTTGGGGACATTAAGTAAGGAATACTTAGAACCCTTAGAAGAATTTTGATCAAGTAAGAAGACTATCAGCAGGGTCAAAATTCAAGGTACAGAAGACTACTGATCTTATGCTGAATTCGACATCAGAGGGGTAGGTTATCAGCTGACTCAAATCAATTGAGTTCATGTCTTGATCAACAGAGTATCTATCAGAAGGGTCAATTCGATCGGCAGAGTGAAAGAGATCAAGGAGTCTGCCCAACGGTAATAAATGCACTTGATGTAATAAATGCTGCAAGAGAAGGGAATTGATGGCAAATGATTAAAGATATACTCGGATCAGCAGGGTGAATTAAATGCGACTGGCAGAAAAATACGGCAGAGTGTACAGTGCAACAGTTGCAGGGAGCCGTTCCAGAATTTGGGGGACCAGTAACTTGTGATTTGAAATCTGTCTTTCTTCAACGGATATATTTTCAAATCCAAGTATAAATAGAGCTGAATTCAAGAGTTAGAGACAACACAACAATCTGAGAATTCATACGCGAAGCAAAATTTCTCTAAGTCTCAAAAGCTCTAACAGCTCACTCGTCTGCTAAAGTCATTTGTTGACAGAAGCTAGTTGAAGTTCAAAGATAAACTATTTTCTGAGTGAATTTATTTTAAAGATTGTTGCGAGAAGTAGATATCCGTCTAACTGAGTGATATTACTTCAGAGATTAGGAGTTTCTTTGTGATTTCCTGCTGCTAACTTGTGGCTTATCATTTGTTGTAAAGCGCAAGCATTATATATTGTAAACTGTGTGTTTATAGTATAACCCAAGATCTAAGTGACTTGGAAGAGTGGACTAAATGATTTTTATCCATATAACAACTATAAAAATTCCTTGTGTTTTAAACTTGCATTATTTACTTGCATATCTCAAAATTGCATAAAAACACTTTGAAAACTGTTAAATTTTTTTTTTCTAAAGGAGTTTATAAAACCGGGGATAAAATTCTTTGTAAGATTACTTGTGAAAAACACTGTTTTAAATCCGCAGCAAGTATTCTGATTGAAAATTTGATTTTGCTGAAATCAGCTAAGTTATCATCAGAAGAGTGGTCAACTCTGCTGTTCAAGCTGTGTGCACGATCAGCCGAGTGAGCTTACATTTCTCGATTAGCTTAGTCTGCTGACAGATGACTTAAAAAGTTTTAAAACCCAAAATTTTCAGAGGTCTATTCACACCCCCCCCCCCCTCTAGACCTCAACTGAACACATGTGACAAACAAGTGGTATCAGAGCGGGTGGTTCATTTGAACCAACTTCCTGATCAACGAGCTTGATCCGAGTGTTTTTCAAAGGGTTTAAAGTTTTCAAAAGAGCACATTTTGTAAAAATCAAAACTTTTTGAAAATGGATTGTATCAGCCATGTTCCCACATTGGCAGTATGAGTTTTGAGAATTGGAAAATCATAATGGAGATTTTCCTTGATGCGTATAATGGCAATATGTACACGTGCATTTACAAAGGGTCCATTCGAGATCACCAAGACTATAAAGGTTGATGAAGTTGATATAGTCGTGAATAAAGAACTTGAGGAGATGACCGCGGAAGAAGTGAAGCTGTTCAATCTTGACAAAGTTGGCCGTTTCATCATGACCAAGGCCCTGGACAATGATAGGTTTGATAAAGTCAAACATTGCAAGACTGCAAAGGAAATGTGGGATAAGGTCCGTGACATTAGCGAAGGAAACGATGCCATAAAGGAGCACCTGCTGAGTGTTGCTCTTGAAAAATTAAACAACTTCAAGATGAAGTCCGCGGAAATCATTGATCAGATGGATACAAGGTTTACAAGGACGCTAAGTGAAGTGCTAAAGCTGGGAAAGACCTTCACTGACAAGGAGATCACTGTCAGAGTACTGAAGACTCTTCCTCCAAAATTCAACATGAAGTTGACAGCGATGGAAGACAAGGCATACAAGTATAAACTGCCAAGGATGGGTATTGAAGAAACCTCAACATTAGGCCCCACAGCCGCACTGGTTGCTGCTGAAAACCCAAGAAGAACAGCAAACAAAAGCAAAAAAGTGGACTCATCTGATGAAGCCACACTTCTCAACAAAAAGGAGTACACTGCTGGAGACGTTGCATTGCTGATAAACAATTTCAAGAAGTTCTATAAAAGAAAAATGAAGAACAAATACAACAATGCCTCCACTTCTAATCCTATCTCTTCTCCTCATGATAATAAAGACACTTATAAATCCAAACTAATGTGTTATAATTGCAGAAGCTGGGACATTTCATCAGAGAGTGCCCCTATCATAAAGCTGAGAAGTACACTGGGGAAGAAAAGAGAATAAGAAGGTAGAGAAAACATCAGAAAGGCAAGGTGCTGATGGCTGAAGCTGAGAAGTTGGGTGCTATCTACTCATCTGATTCAGATTCAGACACTTCTGAAGAAGAATCTACTGAAGATGAGAACCCTGCTCTTATCTGCCTGATGGCCAAGGAATCTGACGATTCTGAGGATGAGGTAACTCCTCTTGAAAATGAATTATTTAATTCATTTGAGCAAATGGTAGTCAATAATACATGTCTTGTTGATGCATTTGCAAAGCTTAAGGAAGAGATGATATTGCTGAGAGAGCAAAATACTTCACTGAACTTATGGTTGAAAAACCAAAAGAATCAATTGAATACAAAGTGCTAGAGCAAGAGAATGAATCTCTGAAAGCTGAATGTGAAGTATATAAGGGTAAAATCATGGAACTTGAAAAAGTCATTGAGTCTCATGATAAGTCATATGTTGCATCCACTCATATGTCCAGTAAACAAAAGATGCCTTTAGAATAGGATAAGTTAGAACTGAATCATACTGAAAAGTTCATATCTGCTGACAATAGTCATGTCATTTTGTATGTTCAAACTACTAAACCCGCTTCACCTGAGAAAGAATTGAAGGAGAAGAAAGCTCCTAAGGCTAAGAAGAGCAAAGAGCCTAAATTCGAAAAACAGACTGCTAAAACTAAACAGCAGAGTCCTAGGAAGTCTGCTGATAAGAGAGAATGAATCTCTGAAAGCTGAATGTGAAGTATATAAGGGTAAAATCATGGAACTTGAAAAAGTCATTGAGTCTCATGATAAGTCATCTGTTGCATCCACTCATATGTCCAGTAAACAAAAGATGTCTTTAGAACAGGATAAGTTAGAACTTAATCGTACTGAAAAGTTCATATCTGCTGACAATAGTAAGGTCATTTTGTATGTTCAGACTACTAAACCCGCTTCACCTGAGAAAGAATTGAAGGAGAAGAAAGCTCCTAAGTCTAAGAAGAGCAAAGAGCCTAAATTAGAAAAACAGACTGCTAAAACTAAACAGCAGAGTCCGAGGAAGTCTGCTGATAAGAGTAAAACCAATCAGACTAGTAATAAGACTAAGTCGTCTGTTAATGAGCAAGCATCTAGTAAACCAAAGAAGCATAAAAATAAGAAAAATCAAAATGCTTGGTGTGGAAATGAGTCATCATATTATGTGCAACCTGCTGCATATTCACCTATATATCATGCTCCTCAATTTCCACAATACTATGCTCCTTACCCTGCTCACCCAATGCATGCACATCCTGCATATCATGCACTATATTCTGCTTATTAACATCATCCTTATCATACTGCTTATCAACATAACACACATGCTGAATATGATGAAGATAAACCTGTTCATGCTCATGTCAAAGCTCAGAAGCCTAAGAAGCCTAAGACTTCATCATCTTGCGTTGTCAAAGGTGAAACTAATCCTCCAGGACCCTCACAATAAGGGTACCTAAAACAATTTTCTTTTGTTTAGTAGGTTAGGATTAGGAGTAGGAGTAAATTAGAAAGAAAGTGGTACTTGGACAGTAGATGTTCAAGACACATGTGTGGCAACATACATGAGCTGACATATGCGGTTGTTGTAGACGGTCCGAAAGTAACATTTGGAGACAGCAAAGAAGGCAAGGTTGTAGCATGCGGAAAGCTGATCAAAGGCAACATTGAGATATCTGACGTCTCTTATGTTCAAGGCCTCAAATACAATCTGTTAAGCATTAGTCAATTTTGTGACAGGTTTCTCGGTTATCTTCTCATCAAATAAGTGCTACATTGAACAGATTGGTACAAAGAAGGTCATCTTATCTGGAAGACGAGCTGTCAAGCGAGGTCTTGTTTCGGTTGAAATAACCGCTACAAGCTATCAGGCTTTTTAGGTGGTTGAAGAAGAATGTCGAGGTACTAGGGAGGAGAGTGATGTTTCCATGGACATTGTCGTGAAAAAACGTCCGACCTATTGAATAGGATTTCCATTTTTTTATTGTAACAACCTGTAAAGCGAAAGATTTATTTGTATACGATGATTTCAATAAAACTTTGATTTTCTTCATATTCTTCGCATATGATATTCTCTTATTTGTATCAAGTATCTTTATATTTATGATCATCATATCAATCGATCTATTTGAGGTCATTGAGTGTTTCCCGACCTGATCGGTTTTACTCAGTTTGTATTTAAGTTCTTTACCAATAGTTGGTTTTAACCTTTTTAGCTCGTAATTTGGAGATCGCGGAGTGTTTACCGACCCAATCAATTTTACTCAATTTGTACGTAGGTTTTCTTAACAATAGTTGGTTTTAACCTCTTTAACTCATAATTTGGAGATCGCTGAGTGTTTACCGACCCAATCAGTTACTCAATTTAGAATTAGGTTTTTTTTTACAAATAGTTGGTTTTAACCTCTTTAACTCATAATTTGGAGATCGCTGAATATTTACCGACCCAATCGGTTTTACTCAATTTAGACTTAGGTTTTTTTACCAATAGTTGGTTTTAAACTCTTTAACTCATAATTTGGAGATCGATGAGTGTTTACCGACCCAATCGGTTATACTCAGTCAATACTTAGGTTTTTTTTACCAATTATTGGTTTTAACCTTTTTTGTTGTTCGATTTTTGTAGATAGACGAGTGTCTACCGACCCAATTGGTTTTACTCAGTCAGTACTTAAGTTTTTTACCAATTATTGGTTTTAACCTTTTTTGTTGTTCGATTTTTGTACATCGACGAGTGTCTACGGACCGAATCGTTTTACTCAGTCAATACTTAGGCTTTTTACCAATTATTGGTTTTAACCTTTTTTGTTGTTCGATTTTTGTAGATCGACGAATGTTGAATAAGGATGAAGATGAAGACACTCGAGATAATTTGATAAGGGAGGTTTTGATGCAGTCCAAAACTTCAAAATTGGCTAAGTATGGATTAACTTAGCTGATATCCCTTTAAAGAAGTTTTGACTAAGTAAAGAAGATATTAGAAGAGTCAAAATTTAAGGTCCAAGACTTCTGATCTGCTGAAGGAAAGTTATCAGACTGATAGAGATCAGCCGACTCAAATCAGATTTGTTCAAGTTTGAGATCGGCTTGGTTCGCCATCAGACTTGCACTTCCGTCAGCCAAGTGGAAAGGATCATAAAGTCTTCCCAACGGTAATAAATGCCCCTGGAAGTAATAAATGCTGAAGTACAAGGTTATTAAAGACAAATGATTGAAGAAATGCTTCGCATCAGCTGGGTGCATTTAATGCTGCCTGCAGAAAAGTACTGTTGACAGTACGGACAGACTGCAAAAGAGCCGTTCGCGGAAATTAAGGACCAGTACTCGAGGAATTTGAATCCTGTCTCTCTTCAACGGACATTTTTCAAACCTCAAGTATAAATAGCTGAAAGAGACGAAGAGAAAACAACAACACAATCTCTGAGAAATTTTCGAAGCAGAACTCTTTAAGTCTCAAGAACAGCTCACTCATCAGCTTAGTCATTTGTTGACAAAAAGCGGAGTTGAAGAACAAAGAAAAACACATCTTCTGAGAGAATTTGTATAACTAAGTGTTGTGAGAAGTAGATATCCATCTTTGCGAGTGATATTACTTCAGAGAGTAGGATTTCTTTGTGATTTCTTACTGCGCACTTACGGCCTGTTCATTTGTTGTTAGGCGTAAGCAGAGTATACTGGTTACTTTGTGTTTCTAGTATAACCCAAGATCTAAGTGACTTGGAAGAGTGGACTAAAGGATTTAAATCCATATAACCACTATAAAAATTTTGTGTGTTTTTATTTACATTTTTAATTGCATATTTCAAGACTGCATAAAACACTTTAGTTATCTGTTTGAAAAACGCTTAAAAGGAGCTTACAAAACTGGGGAAGCATTTTTCAAACTACTGAGTATACTTGTGAAAAACACTTTGAAAATCCGCTGCAAGTACTCTAAGTATTAAAACTGATTTTAACAAAATCAGCTAAGTGATTATCAGATTAAGTGGTCATCTAAGCTGTTCAAAGATTTGTTCGCGATTAGCATAGTAACTTACAGTTTGATAACTTCTTTGTCTGTTTAAGTTAAGAAAGGAAATTTAAAAAGTTTAGAGGTCTATTCACCCCCCCCCCCTTGTAGACCTCATCTGACCACTTGGGACCAACAAGTGGTTCATTAGAATCAGCTGCCTGATCAACGAGCTTGATCCAAGTGTTTTTCAAAGGTTTTCAAAACTTTTCAAAAGAGCATCTTTTTGAAAAATAAAAACTTTATAAAAAAAAATGGACTGTATCAGCCATGTTCCCCACATTGCTGGTATGTCGTTTGAAGACTGAAAAATCAGAATGGAGATTTTCCTGGCTGCTTATAATGATAACATGTACACATGTATCATCAAAGGTCCATTTAGATTCATCAAGACTATCACTGTTGATGAAGCTGAAACAGTGGTGGAAAAGGATTTAACAGAGATGACATCCGAAGAAATAAAGCTGTTCAATCTGGATAAAGTTGGCCGTTTCATCATGACCAAAGCCCTGGATAATGATCGGTTTGATAAAGTCAAACATTGCAAAACTACAAAGGGGATGTGGGATAAGGTTCGTGACATGAGCGAAGGAAACGACGCCATCAAAGAGCATCAGCTGAGTGTTGCTCTGGAAAAGCTGGATAACTTCAAGATGAAATCTGGAGAGACCATTGATCAGATGGATACCAGGTCCACCAGAACACTCAATGAAGTTTTAAAGCTTGGATAAACCTTCACGGACAAGGAGATAACCAACAGAGTGCTGAAGGCTTTACCTCCAAAATTCAACATGAAGGTGACAGCAATGGAAGAATCAAGATATTTGGGAAAAATCTCTCTTACAGAGCTGTTCTCAGTACTCAAGGCGTATGAGTATAAACTGCCAAGAATGGGAATTGAAGAAACCTCAACTTCAGGACTCATAGCTGCCCTGGTTGCTGCTGAAAATCCCAGAAGACCAGCACAGAAAAGCAAAGAAGTGGACTCATCTGATGAAGCCACATTACTCAACAAAAAGGAGTACACAGCTGGAGATGTAGCATTGCTGATAAACAATTTCAAGAAGTTCTACAAGAGAAAAATGAAGAACAAATACAACAATGCTTCTACTTCTAAACCTAACTTTTCCTCACAAGATAAGGATGATTATAAAGCCAAACTAATGTGTTATAACTGCAGGAAATTGGGACACTTCATCAAAGACTGCCCATATCCAAAAGCAGAGAAATACACTGAGGAAGAGAAGAGAATCAGAAAAGAAAGAAAGCATCAGAGAGGCAAGGCAATGATGGCTGAAGCAGAAAAGCTGACTGCTGTCTACTCATCTGATTCAGATTCAGACACGTCTAAAGAAGAATCGTCTGATGAGGAAAAACCTGCTCTCATCTGCCTGATGGCAAAGGAATCTGATGACTCTGAGGATGAGGTAACTCCTCTTGACAATGAATTATTTAATTCATTTGAACAAATGATGCTTAACAATACTGATATTGCTGAAGCATATAAAAAGCTTAAGGAAGAGATGATATTGCTAAAAGAGCAAAATAACTCACTGAAACTCACAGCTGAAAAGCCAAGAGAATCAGCTGAATATAAACTGCTTGAGCAAGAGAATGAATCTCTGAAAGCTGAATTTGAAGTTTTAAAGGGTAAAATCATGGAACTTGAAAAAGTTATTGAGTCTCATGAGAAATCATCTGCTGCATCCACTCTTATGTCTAGGAAACAGAAGATGCCTTTAGAACAGGATAAGCTAGAATTGAATCATACTGAAAAATTTATATTTGCTGACAATAGTAAGGTCATTCTGTATGTTCAAACTACTAAACCTGCTTCACCTGAGAAAGTGTTAAAGGAGAAAAAATCTCCTAAGGCTAAAAAGAGCAAAGAGCCTAGTTTAGGTAAACAGACTAGTAAGACCAAATAGCAGAGTCCTAAGAAGTCTGCTAATAAAGCTAAATTGAATCAGACTAGTGGTAAAACTAAGTCGTCTGTTAATGAGCAAGCAACTAGTAAACCAAAGAAGCATAAAATCAAGAAAAATCAAAATGCTTGGTATGGAAATGAGTCTTATTATGTGCAACCTGCTGCATATCATCCTATGTATCATGCACCTCAATTTTCATCTTACTATGCACCATATCCTGCTCATCCAATGCATGCATATCCTCCTTATCATGCATCTTACTCTGCATTTGAACATTATCCTTATCATGCTTATCATCAACAATATGACAAATCTGATGAACGTGGTAAAGGCAAATCTGTTCATACTCCTGTTGAAACTCAGAAGCCTAAGAAGCCTAAGACTTCATCATCTTGGGTTGTCAAAGGTGGAACTAATCCTTCAGGACCCTCTCAATAAGGGTACCTAAAACAATTTTATTTTGTTTTGTAGGTTAGGATTAGGAGTAGGAGTAAAGTAGAGAAGATCTGGTACTTGGACAGTGGTTGTTCAAGGCACATGTTTAGAAGCATACATGAGCTGACTGATGCTGTTGTTGTGGATGGTCCAAATGTTACTTTTGGAGACATCAAAGAAGGCAAGATTGTAGCTAAAGGAAGCTGTCAGAACCATGATAGCTGAAGCTAAGCTGCCGCAAAGATTTTGGGCAGAAGCAACAAACACAGCATGTTTTACCCAAAACAGATGCATTATCAACAAGCACCAAAACAAGACTCCATATGAAGTTTGGAACAACAGGAAGCCAAACATTCATTATTTTAAGATATTTGGTTGTAAATGGTTTGTTTTAAATAATGGGAAAAATCACCTTACTGCATTTGCAGAAAAGGCTGATGAAGCTGTCTTTGTAGGATACTCTACTGTTAGTAAAGCTGATAGAGTCTTTAACAAAAGAACTTTGCTAATAGAAGAATCCATTCATGTAGTATTTGATGAACCAAGTCAATCTTCTGAAAAGAATCAAAGTGTTAATCAAGATCTGTCTACCGATTTACAGAAGTTGAATGTTGGAAAGAATGAAGAATATGTTCCCATCATACTACCTGATCTCAACCCAGCTAATAACTCAAGTGCTGTTCAAAATCACAGTGCTGATTGTTTAACAGACGTGTTGCAAACAGCTGATAGATCAGAGACTGTTCAACAGATAAGAGAAGTTCAACAGACTACTACTGGAACTCCAACAGTAATGTTGCAAGATCAAAACAAAGGACAACATTATGATTTGCAACCTGATCTTAGATGGCTAAAGAATCACCCACCAGAGCTGGTGATTGGTGATCCTTTGGACAAAGTGAAGACAAGAAGAGCTGCTGCAAGTGAAGCAATGTTTGTCAGCTTCCTGTCTCAAGTTGAGCCCAAACAGATTGAAGAAGCTCTTGGCGATTCAAACTGGATTGAAGCTATGCAAGAAGAGCTAAATCAATTTGAATGGAATGAAGTCTGGTACTTAGTTCCTAGACCAAGTCATCAATGAGTCATTGGCACTAAATGGGTATTGATCTTACGTGATTTCGTATGCGTGATCGATATGTGTAATAATTAAACAAATACTCAACAATGATATAGAGATCAACAATATTGTATTCAAATGGTTCGATTACAATGCTATAGGAGTACAAATGTATAGAGTCCTATCCGAGCCCTATTGGATGCCGTACAAGCTAGAGGGCGAAATACAAGTGATGCTAGGCCGATATTCCCAAGTTGTTCCGAGCAGTAGCTTCGAGGAGGGAGCACCTGGAAAATCGTATCTGGTGTCATAAATGCATGGGGTATTTATAGCTGAAATTGGGGTCTAGGTGATCTATCCACAGACATACAATTCTCGGCCCATAAGTTTGGATCAGAGCTTGGCCCAACAGTAACTTTGGATCCAGCGCCAATTGTATTTGCGGTGCTCGGGTATCGGGATCGAACTTGATCTCCCGAGCTGAGTACTGTTCGATTTCGCATGGTTGTAAAGAAAAGCTGAGCCCCAAAATATCCCTTTTCAATACTCCCCCACTTCTCGAGCGTAAGGTGAAGCTTACGCTGGAAGAAGTATATATAGTTCAGGGCGATTAGGGGGTGAACCGACCTTGGCATAGGCCTCTGGTATGCCTCATTAAAAACCTGACTCGGAAAAACCCTTTTGGGATAAAAAACGGGTCAGGGAAAAAGAGTGCATATTTAAGAAACCATGTAATGACATCGTCCTTCTCGTTCATGGTTGGAAAAGAAGTTTGTGATTTGATTATTCCATTGCCATTCTATTTGATCTCCTTATCCCGAGGGCTGGTGTGAAAATGTGGAGATAATATCCCTCTAATGCATAGCTCGTTATGCAGGTCTTCAAATTAGGAATTCCGGAAAGTATGGGGGTCTCAGGCGCAATTTTCTAAAAAATTTGATCACAAGTTTTCCTAGAGGGAGCCCAATCGTCGCGGTTACTCGGGGACTAGTTTGCAATTTCCCATTTTGTCCCTGTATATATAGTTGGACGGAGGGTCGCTGTTTATCAGAGATTCTGAGGAGAAAACTTTAGATCGGAGCAGACAGATCGATAAGTAAGTTCTAACAATATTTTTCGAGCAATCTTATCTACTCATTATGTCGAGTTCAGTAGATTTGAAAGGAAAATCTCATTTAGAGGAAAACGAGGCCGATAATCAAGAAGTGAGAGAGATTGTAGGAGCTCGATCATCTGAGGTCGAGAATTCACAAAGCTCGAGTTCCGCCTCCGATTCCAGCGGGGAGGGGCGGGAATCGAATTCTGAGACGGAAAATAGCGAAGATGAAAATCCGAGCGAAGCGACAGTCTCTGATAAGGAAGTTGTAGAGGATGGGGATCTTCCCCTGGGGAAGAACGAGCAAAAGAAATATAGATTGAATCGTAATGTTGTGATTACAATCTTTGACTGGGAAGAACCTTCGACCAGCGCCGGTCTAAACATGACCGAGGAGAGGGCAGATGAGATCGTCTGTTCTTATAAGGAAAAAGATTTGAGTCAATTGCAAGGAGAGTTCAGTCGATATCTAGGCGCCGGTTTCTCGATCGTGCTTCCTACTTCTGACCAAAGAGTTACTGACCCTCCCGCGGGTTGTCAAGCCTTTTATTCTAAACATTTTCATTATGGCTTACGCATCCCCTTCCCTCGTCTGATAGAAAACCTTCTGGATGCTTTCGAGCTGGCTCCTTGCCAGATTCTACCGAACTCGATCGGTCTAATCATAGCCTTTTGCGTTCTGATGAAAGCCAAAGGGAAAAAGGCGGTTTTTCAGAACTTTTGGCGGATATTCCAGATGAGTACATCCACGTCTTCGAACGCGGGTTATGTATATTTTTCTCAGAGGCCAAAAATTTCGATCTTATCAGCCAACGTCAGCAGTAATTTGAAAGGATGGAAGCATGAGTTCTTTTTTGTTCGAGGACCAGAGTCTCCGCCTTCTGAAGATAACCCCGAGCATACTCCATTCGATTGGCCTGGAGCCAAGACATGGATATACGGTAAACGCCGTCTCGTGGGAAGTATGAAAAATGAGATAACAGATAAATTTCTGCAATCTCTTCGAGCTGACCCTCATCAGACCGCGTTGATGACTCAGGAAGCGGTCTTGCGATTGGCCGAACTTAGTAGTTGCACCTTTCCTGCCGATCCGATCGAATATGGGAAGGCTCGGATCGACCCCGCTAACCCCCCTTCCACGTTGGCTGATATTGTTGATAAATTCCATACATCCATAGCTGGTCAATATGTTGCTTCTTTTTCAAAGGGCAATAAAGGTCGGCCTCGTCCTCAGACACTAACAATTTCTCGGAAAGCGAAAAAGTCCAAAACCCAGGTTGGGATCACTCCAACCTCAAATGCTTTGGTGATTATTCCTCCAGTTACCGAAGTAGGAATCTCTCACCCCCGGGTCGAGGTGGAGGGGATCTCCAACTCCCAGGGTCCCGGTATCCTTCGGTCTGTTTTTCCGACTGTATCCTCTAATCCGAGCGACGAGGGGTACAGTAGCTATACTCTCCTGGAGAATCATGCCAGAGAGATTTTGCAGGCCATGATGGCTCGCAAAAGAAGTAACGATGTTCCTGAGTCCTCCAGGAGAGTCAAACCCTTTGGTCGAGGACCGAATCCTATATCATGTCGGGCTGGCCATTCCGAGCCAGATTTGGCTGACTTCATCGAGGATCATCTGCAAGGACCTAGGGCGGCTGGATACCCGGACTGTGGGACTGTTGAATCTGATTTGGGCCCCGAGGGTGAGCATACTGTGGATAAATCTCTTCGAATGTTCCTGGCCGGAAGATTCAAGGATGACACTATCCAATCTTTTGTTAAGAAAGATTTTGAGATACTAGGCGATTATGCCCATGTTCATCAAAGGGTACTGTCTTATTCTGAAAGTTTCTAGCTTTTTCCTTATGATTCTTATTTTGTGTTTTTACATATCTTCTTCTTTGCAGGCCGGAGACCTGTTTACTCACACCGCTCTCCGACTGGCCGTTTTGAGCCAAGAATCTCAGGCGGTACAGAAAGCCCTATGTAATGTTCTGAAGGATGAAGCCACGAAAACCAGTCAGCTAGAGGACGCCAGAATTAAGTTGTCTGAGGTCGAGATAGAACTCGAGAAGACTAAAAAAGAGTTGGAGGCGAAGAGAATCCTAGAGGGTGAAGTGGAGAAATTAAAGCTGGAGCTCGAGCAAGCCAAAATGTCTGCCGAACAGTTTATGAGCGAGGTCGAGCCGAAGCCAGGCTTCCCGCCATAAGGGAGTTCCTAGAGTCTCCGATCCTCGATGCCTTAGTTCGTTTACGGTCAGGAGAAGTTAACCAAGCCTTCTACTATAAAGGAGCTCAGCACCTCCTTACAACCGCTAAGATTGAAGGCGCCCTTGACGACTATCTTCCTAACATGAACCCTTATAAGAATATCTTCGGTAAAGATTATAAAGCGTCTTCCCTTCCTCCTAAGCTCGAGGATCTTGCCGCTCATGAGTTCGCTCCTTTTCTTGAGGAATTTGGTGCGCCGATGCCAAATCCTGACGCGCTCGAAGCCCAATCCGAAAGCGAAGATGTGGACATCGAAGGGGATTCCCGCGATCAGAGGGAACAAGGCACTCCTTCTTCTGGTTCGAGTAAATCTGCGTCTGATGCGCAAAGTCATGATGGAGAAGGCAGCAGCTCGAGTAAAGGTGATTCTGACGGCTCGGAAAACGATTCTAGCGAATCAGAGTAACAAGACAGATCGGACCATGGTTCGGGCGTGAAGGAATCTAACCCATAATGATTGCTACGTAATAGGACTGACTTAGCGAACCAATGTACTTGTATTCTTATAATCTTTTGCTTTTGCCCGTTTAGTGGATGCTTGAATTTGAATTTCTTTTCTTTATGCTATTTTTAGGCTATTGCCTGTTTGGACTTTCTGTTGAATTTTATAACGTCACTCTTGCGTATTTAGCTGCGTCATTGAATCTTTCTTGGGAGTAGTGATTTACCAATTATTGCAATTTTCATGATGCTGTTTCTCTTATAAATAGCAAAGCCACTTTATCTTGCTTTCGCACTGATGTTGCTCACAGTGTTCGGAGCTTCCTAAAAATTATTTCGCTTGGACCTTTACCCGAAAATCGAGAGATGAATAAAAATTCGAACGCTGTCGTGATTTCTTCCGCGCCTTTCTCCAAGCCAAGCGTCGGTAGAAAATTAAGGAAAAGGAATCGATCATCATTAATTACATCCATTAGTTCTGATCTGCAAAACTTTCATGAGGGAAATAAAGATTCGACCGCTGCCCTTTCTTCATGCTTGAAAACTAGGGGCTCCAATAAGAGAAAAAAGGTCTATTTTGCGGAGGATGTAATTGGGCGCGTTCCTTTTCAATCCGAACCTTCGTTAGTTGGAAGATCTTTGTCTGAAAGGTACATAGCTCCTTTTGATAAAATGTCGCTCGAGAAATCTGACCTGACCCTTCTTCGGGCCGACGTTTCTACCTCCGAGGCGGTCTTCTCGATTGGAGAATATTCCTCGTTCTTGTTCTGTTCTGGGTTGGAATCCCTTGCCCAAGTAATTCTAACTTCTTTATCATGATTCTCTAATTTTTTTATTTCTGCCATAACTTACTTTCTTATAAGTTCAGGCTGGTAAAGTCTTTTCTAGGCTTTATGCGTTAGCCAAGCATGAGATCGAACAACAAGCTTCTATTTCGTTCGAGCTGATCGGGAAAAAGATTGAGCTGGAACGTGCACTGGAAGCTAATAGATTCTTCAAGGAGAGATTGTCTCAGAATAAGTTAGTTTCGGAATTAGAGAGACTCAAAGATATCTATGAACGTGAGAAGAGAAGCTCTGAGCTTCGTGAGAAAGAAGCTTACATCCGCGGGTATACTGATCGTAGTGCTGAAGTTCGAAAGATCCTTTTCGAAAATAATTTCGTTCGGTAATACTATGGTTTTCCTTTGTATTATGAGCTTGCTCAGATTTTTCTTTGTTGTAACACCGTCTTTGTTGTAACGATTTTCCTTTCTTGTTGTAGTATAACCCTTGTTGTAATGATAATATAATATTTGCTGGAATGATATTCTCTGTCTCTCTCTCTTTTTTTTTTTTTTTTTTTAGTCCCATATTTCTCGGGAAGTGAAACGGTCAGAGCTTTAAATGCTCGTATCGTGGCCATTCAGCCCAAGAGATCTATACTGTTGATGCCGAATCCTTTCCCCTATATATAGTTCTAGATTTTACTCTCATTTTTACTTGTCTATAAATGTCTCGTTCGATCGATATGGCTGTGTTTTTACTTTCATCGACCAATTCCATACTCCCTTCAATGTCAGTGATTATAGCATTCGAGATTTTTATTCGAACCTTCTTTTCCGAACTCTTCGGAGTTCTCCTTTGATAAATTTTCGGCTAGGGTATCGTCAGGCGAAAAGAATCACGACTAGGGTACCGGCAGGCGACCTTCTCTCTCTGATTCCAAATCTTTGAGTCGGTCTCGACCTCCTGTACCCTGTCCTCTATCCCATTGGGATAGTGGGTCTACTGCTGGAGGGGTTTTCCTGCTCTTGATCTCCACGTCTTCGAGGCGACTTCTTGAAAGGTGTGGCCTTCGAGTTTATTAGAAGCGCCTCCAACTGGAGTTGCTTCCCTGTTTTTCGATTTGGTCCTTCATGGGCTTGTTTACAAGGAAGCACTGGATGAAGGGTAGAAGTGTACCAGCCTCACTTTCTTCCTTCGGGTATCCATAGGGAATAACCATTTGTAGTAGGGTTGGACTAGATGTACAATATTCCGATTAGCTGAATTTCTTGAATGTAACAAGAGTTCACATGTAATTTATCTGAAAATTTATGAATGAATATCTTCTTTTATATTGTTGTTGATCTCTGAATTCGTTCTCCGTAATTTGCAAGTTTCACGAGATAGTCATTGAGACTCAAAATTAATTCGAAGTTCGATCTTTCAACTCTTGAATTTTTGAGATATTTCTCATAATTTAGGTCCCTTTTCGGCGCCATAGTCGTCGTGGAGATATTATATAATAGAATTTAGATCAATCTTCAATAGAATGTTTGTTTCGACCTAAGGGGCATAGCAGAGGCTTTCACCCTTAGTTGTTTTTAGAGCATCTTCAGCTCGAGGGTCCTAGCAGAGGCTTTCACCCTTTTAATAATTTCGATCTAAGGGGCATAGCAGAGGCTTTCACCCTTAGTCGTTTTCAGAGCATTTTTAGCTCGAGGGTCCTAGCAGAGGCTTTCACCCTTTTAATAATTTCGATCTAAGGGGCATAGCAGAGGCTTTCACCCTTAGTCGTTTTCAGAGCATTTTTAGCTCGAGGGTCCTAGCAGAGGCTTTCACCCTTTTAATAATTTCGATCTAAGGGGCATAGCAGAGGCTTTCACCCTTAGTCGTTTTCAGAGCATTTTTAGCTCGAGGGTCGTCACCCATTTTATTATTTTCGATCCAAGGGGCATAGCAACGGCTTTCACCCTTGGTCGATTTTCGACAGTCGTAGCAACAGCATTCACCCGTTAATAGTTGAAGAAAAATAAAGATCGATAGTAGATGAATAAAGATCGAGAATATCCAGAATATGACGAATAAATAAGAATTTAGGCGAAATAAACTTTCATTGAATAAATACTCAGTCTGAATAAACATTCGTCGAATAACTCAATCGAAATGAATCTTCATTGAACATGTAATTTACTAAATTGCTAGAGACAAAGAAAATAGAACAAGATAACTATAAGGTAGAAACCTCGAATGTAACTATCTTACATAATATCTTCTCAAATTAACCGCATTCCATGCTCGAGGCAGTATCTCCCCATTAGGATGAGCAATCTTATAAGAACCTTTTCTTCCAACTTCCACGATCACAAAGGGGCCCTCCCAATTGGGCTGTAATTTTCCGACGTGCTTTGATACTTCCACCTTTTTGAGTACCAAGTCTCCCACCTTGAAAGATCGAACCCTGACATTTCGATTATAAGACTTTTCCATGTTGGCCTTGGTGGCTTGGATTTTCAATTTTGCGCGGTCCCTTCGACTATCCGCATGATCAACATCCATTTGCCTCAGAGATTGGTTTTCTTCAGGATCATAAAATTCGATCCTGGGAGATGGTATAAGATTTTCTACTGGGATAACAGCCTCCGATCCATAAACCAAACTGAATGGAGTTTCTCCGGTTGCCGCTTTAACTGTTGTCCTATTGGCCCATAATACTCCGGGCAGTTCATCCAGCCATTTTCCCTTTGCCTCCGATAAGCGCTTCTCCAGAGATCGAACAATCTCCCGATTTACTACTTCAGTTTGTCCATTGGCCTGAGGGTGGCCAACAGACGCGAAATTCTGTTGTATTCCGAACTTTTCACACCAATCCGCGATCTTTTTTCCTGCAAACTGTGTTCCGTTATCTGATATCAGAACCCTGGGGATTCCGAACCTGCAGACTATATTTTTCCATAGGAAATTGATAACTTGAAACTGGGTGATTTTGGTCAGAGCAACACATTCGACCCATTTGCTGAAATATTCCACCGCCACTAGTACATAATTTTTTCTGGCTCGTGCGGTTGGGAAAGGCCCAACAATATCAATGCCCCATTTGTCAAAGGGCCAACAAATAGGAATTGAATGCATATGCTCGGCCGGTTGGTGAATCAAGTTTGAATGGATTTGACATTGATGGCATTTTTTCACGTAATTGACAGAATCAGAAAAAAGAGTAGGCCAATAATATCCCGACCTCGAGCATTTAAGAGCTAATGCTCGAGCGCCACAATGATTTCCCGCTTCCCCTTCATGAACTTCTCTTAAGATGGCATCGTAGCATGATTCGTGGATACATTTCAATAGAATTCTCGAAGAAGACCGCTTATAGAGTTGATTGTCCATCAAAGTAAATGACGGCGCTCTATATTTGATTCTCCGAGCCTCATTTGCGTTCTCCGGAAGTTTTCCATCCTTAAGATAGGCGATAATAGGGTCGCCTCACGACTTGCCTGGCTCTTCAATCTCCATAACATCGATTGCGGGGGCTGCATCTAACTCGATGGCTGACATATTTGATAGCAGCCAAGTGATCGTCCTCTCAGTTTTTCCGTCAGCCAGTCCTGTGAATTTTGATAATATGTCTGCCCAGAGATTCTCCTCTCTTGGTATGGGTTGAATGTCAAACTTATCGAACTCGGAGATTAACCTCTTCGTTTTGTTCAGATATTTAATCATGTTGAATTCTCTGGCTTCGTAAGTGCCTTTTACCTGCCTGTGAACAAGTTCTGAATCTGTTAGTACAACAATCGATTTTACCTTTGCCTTAATGGCCATCTCTAATCCAGCTATCAACGCTTCATATTCGGCCTCATTGTTGGTGACGACAAAATCCAAAGTTATCGCATAACTTAGGTCTTCGGCATTAGGCCCTTGGAAGTGAATCCCAGCTCCACCTCCTTCTTTGGTCGAAGATCCATCCACATGCATCAGCCAGATTTGATTTTTTGCTTCTTCCACCATGCCCAATTCCGAGGTCATTCCTTCTTTCCCTTTAGATATGTTGGTGGATTCGAGCACAAAGTCAGCTAGCACCTGTGCTTTTATGGCGACACGTGGTTGGTATTCGATTTCGAACTGGCTGAGCTCGATCGCCCACTTTATTAACCTGCCCGAAGCTTCTGGCTTGGATAGAACCTGTCTTAACGGTTGATTAGTCAAGACAATAATCTTGTATGTTTGAAAGTAGGGCCTTAACCTCCGGGCAGCCACAATTAAGGCAAGTGCGAATTTTTCAATCTCCATATAGTTCTTCTCGGCACCCTGCAACAATTTACTCAAATAGTAAACTGGCTTATGCTCAGCTTTATCAAGTTTTACCAGGACCGAGCTAATGGCTTCCTCTGACACGGCTATGTACAAATATAGAGGTTCCCCTTCAGATGGTTTTGCTAGCATTGGTGTTGAGGTCAAGTATGCTTTCAGTTCTTCGAAAGCCTTATCGTATTCAGCATTCCACTCAAAGTTCTTAGATTTACGGAAGAGTTTGAAGAAAGGTAAGCTCTTGTCAGCAGATCTAGAGATAAATCTATTTAACGAAATAATTTTCCCGATCAAACTTTGAACGTCCGAGAGTTTCCTTGGTGGATGGAGATCGGTGATTGCTCGGATTTTTTCAGGGTTTGCTTCGATTCCCCTCTCATGGACTAAATACCCGAGGAATTTTCCCGATCGGACCCCAAATGTGCACTTTGCTGGATTTAACTTCATCCCATACTTCCTCAGAATTTTGAAACACCTATCAAGATGGTCAATATGATCCTCTTCGGACATACTTTTTACGAGCATGTCATCTACATATACTTCCATGATTTCTCCTATCAACTCTTTGAACATCATGTTGACCAATCTCTGATATGTTGCGCCAGCGTTCCTTAAACCGAAGGGCATAACGATGAAGCAGTACACCCCCCGCTCGGTGATAAACGCCATTTTGTCCTGATCTTTTTCATTCATGAAAATCTGATAAAATCCTTGAAAGGCGTCCATCATGCTAAATAACACAAATCCCGCAGTGGAATCTACGAGCATGTCGATTCGAGGTAAGGGGTAAGGGTCCCTTGGGCATAACTTGTTCACATCGGTAAAATCATTACACCTCCTCCATTTGTTCTCAATCTTTTCGCCTTTGGAGACCAAGACCACATTGCATAGCCATTCCGTGAATTTTATCTCCTTGATTTGCCCTGCTGCTAGCAATCTATCGACCTCTGCGTTAATTATCTTATCTTTTTCGCGACCATGATTGCGCTTCTTCTGTCTTACTGGTCTGGCCTTTGGGTCAATATTTAAGGAATGCGTTATCACACGCGGGTCGATCCCCACTATGTCGTCCGAACTCCAAGCGAAACCATCCACATTTTCCTGCAAAAACCCGATGAGCTTTGCTTCCATGCCGTTACTCAGTTCCGTTCCTATTCTCGTGAATTTCTCTGGAGATCCCGGGACCAAATTCACCTTTTTGTGGTCAGGTGCTTGCACACTCATGTCAACAATTCTTCCTTTCTTTCCATCTAGTCTTTCATAATCGGGAATTGGAGTTTCGGAGTTAGAGAGCAATTCACTTATCTTTCTTTTTCCAAGGAGCTCGGGCTGCACTTTCTCCTTGATAGTTAAAGACGAACTGTAACACTCCCAGGCCATGTATTGGTCGTTCCTCATTTCTCCTACTCCTCCCTCAGTTGGGAACTTTACCTTCTGGTGGTAGGTAGATACGATAGCCTTAAAAATATTCAGAGCAGGTCTTCCCAAAATGGCATTGTAAGCAAACGGCGTATCCACCACTAGGAACTTGATCATTCTCGTGACATTCTTTGGTTTGATCCCTAGGGTGGTACTCAAGAGTATGGTCCCGAGCGGAATGATTTCCGACCCCCCAAAACCGACCAAAGGGGTGGTTACCTTATCCAAACGTGGATGACAGAGGTTCATTCTTGTAAGAGCTTCCGACGAAATTATGTTTGCCGAGCTCCCATTATCAATCAGCACTCTTTTGACCTCGATATTAGCAATTTTTAGAGTCAATACCATGGAAAAGTCTGGATTATCTTCATTCGTATCCCAACTAACGTCCGCGGGTCGATCTGCCTCACTAAAGCTGATGACCTGGTTTTCCATCGATGGAAACTCCAAAGATAGAACTTCCTTTTTTGTGGATACTCCTGCCCTGATTGACCTTAAAGTCCTCTTTCTGGCATTCCTACTATCTCCTCCCGCCGGTCCGCCAGCAATCATGTTTATCACGCCGTTCGACTGTTCTTCTACATGGCTTCGGATTTGCCTTTGCCGATCGTTAAATTTTTTCGGACTACGGGATCTGTAACGATTGTTATAGTTGCCATTTTTAACAAATTCTTTGAGTTTCCCTTGGGTGAGTAATTTTTCTATCTCGACCTTCAATTGGTAACAATTTTCCGTACTATGTCCTCGAGCTCGATGATATCGACAGTACTGGTCATACCCAGGCGCACCCGGCCTTGCATGCGTGATCCTCTGGGCTTCCGGAATTAAATTCCCTTCTTCCAACACGGTCAGCACTTCTTCTTTTGAACTGTTAAGCTCTGTAAATTGAATTTTACCCGATCTCGGGGCTCGATTTCGATCATAAGGGGCTCCGTATGAATTCGGACCTTGGGGCGGCATATGCGGCTTAAAAGTATTGATTCGCTGCCAAACGGATCCTTTGTTCGATCCTCCATAGTCACCTAGTTTAGGGATCAGTGCCCGATTTTGTTTCTTGTTGGGATGAAATTTATCTACGTGCGAGCTTTTTAATTTGTTCATCTCTTCTTGTATCATATACTTTTCAGCGATTTCCATTATCCGTTCGAAGGATTTTGGTTGCTTTCTACATAATGCATTTCCAAATTGGGTGCTCCTAGTCAGCTCAAACATTAGGGAGGACAGGTACTCGATCTGTGGAGTATCCACCTTCAAGAGCTCGATACTAAATCTTGCCAGCCATTGCCTCAACGTCTCTCCTTCCAATTGTTTCACCGTGCCCAGGTGATTCGCCGGCAATCTTAGCTTCCTTTGGCTATCGAATTGATGTTTCAACTTATCGCAGAATTCTTCAAAAGAAAATATGGAGTTCGGAGGTAACTTCCCGAACCAATCAAGAGCAATCCCTTCAAAAGTGGTGACCATAATCTTGCAACCGAAATCTTCCGAGTGTCCGTACAAGTTCATCACATTAACAAAGCTGTTAATGTGTTCTCCGGGGTCGGTAGTCCCGTTTTACCGTGGGAGCCTAGTTGGCACCGTCTCTGTGTTTCGAGCTTCGCGTATTTCTCGACAAAATGGTGAGCAGCGCATGATATTATTCGAGACCTCCCTCTCTCGTAGGTTTCCTCTAATCAGAGCATTCCCCGCTTGCCTGGCAGCCTGATTAGTGAAGGGAATTTCTATCATAGTATCTTGCTCTTCCAATTTTTTAGTCACCCTTTCCTGTACTATTTTCTCCAATTCTGACTCGGTAATTCTCTTGTACGTTGGTTTGTTTCTTATCTTGTCGCCGGCGGTGTGACTTTCCCCTACAACTGAATCTTCCAGATCGTGCACTCGTGCAGGTGGGTTTTCAGATCGGTCATTGACTTTCGAGGGTGAAGCCCGACGTGGATGCGTCGATGGGGCATGCGACATATCGTTTTCCTTCTGTAAGTTCGATGAAGGTATCACTGGTCTTCCCTGAACTCCTGGTTGGTCGACAGGTGATTGATCTGCCCTTCCACTATTCATGAATTCCCTGCACATTGTGCCTATTATAGATCTTAAATCACCAATGGTCGTGTGTATTGGAATGTTATCCTGCGGAATCGCTGGCGGCACCTCTGGTTGTTGAGCGGCGCGTGATAAATTATCAGGTTCATTGTTGACAGAATTTTGTGCTCCCACTGCTTGGGAAGGCTCTCCTCTTACGTACGTATTTTTCCTCGTAGTAGGCATATTTCAATCTAGGACTCGAATAAGGCCCCTCGGTGGGCGCCAATTGATCTTACGTGATTTCGTATGCGTGATCGATATGTGTAATAATTAAACAAATACTCAACAATGATATAGAGATCAACAATATTGTATTCAAATGGTTCGATTACAATGCTATATGAGTACAAATGTATAGAGTCCTATCCGAGCCCTATTGGATGCCGTACAAGCTAGAGGGCGAAATACAAGTGATGCTAGGCCGATATTCCCAAGTTGTTCCGAGCAGTAGCTTCGAGGAGGGAGCACCTGGAAAATCGTGTTTGGTGTCATAAATGCATGGGGTATTTATAGCTGAAATTGGGGTCTAGGTGATCTATCCACAGACATACAATTCTCGGCCCATAAGTTTGGATCAGAGCTTGGCCCAACAGTAACTTTGGATCCAGCGCCAATTGTATTTGCGGTGCTCGGGTATCGGGATCGAACTTGATCTCCCGAGCTGAGTACTGTTCGATTTCGCATGGTTGTAAAGAAAAGCTGAGCCCCAAAATATCCCTTATCAGGTATTCAGGAATAAGATGAATGAAGATGGTGAAGTCACCAGAAACAAAGCAAGATTAGTGGCCAAGGGTTACTGCCAAGAAGAAGGCATTGACTTTGATGAAACGTTTGTACCAGTAGCAAGACTAGAGGGAATCAGACTATTTCTTGCATATGCTGCTCACAAGAATTTCACCTTCTATCAGATGGATGTGAAATCAGCTTTTCTCAATGGAGAATTGCAAGAAGAAGTTTAAGTTGAACAACCACCTGGTTTTGAAGTCTATCAAGAAGGACACAAGGTGTGTCGTCTGAAGAAAGCCCTCTATGGACTGAAACAGGCTCCAAGAGCATGGTATGATACCTTAACTGATTTTCTTTTAATTAAAGGATTTCGCAAAGGTAAAGTTGACAAGACCTTGTTCACTATTGAATGGGAAGAACATATTTTGCTTGTGCAAATTTATGTGGACGACATTATTTTAGGCTCAACTACCCACCAGATGTGTGACAAGTTCTCAAAGCTGATGCAGAACAAGTTTGAAATGAGCATGATTGGAGAACTTAATTATTTTCTTGGTTTGCAAGTAAGACAGTTGCCTGATGGAATTTTCATCAGCCAAGCAAAATACACAAAGAATCTGTTCAAGAAATTTGGTATGGAAACTAGCTCTACTGCTACTATTCCAATGTCTACAAGTCTTCGTTTGGATAAAGATGAAGATGGCAAATCAGTGGACATAACCAAATACAGAGGCATTATTGGGTCACTGTTATATCTAACAGCAAGCAGACCTGATATCATGTACTCAGTTGGGGTTTGTGCGAGATTTCAATCAAATCCTAAGGAATCTCACCTCTTAGCTGCCAAAATGATACTAAAGTATCTTAAAGGTACTGAAGATTTGGGATTGTGGTATCCTAGAGAATCTGGATTTGAGCTTATTGGATATTCAGATTCTGACCTTGCTGGCTGCAAGATGGATAGAAAAAGCACAACAGGTGCCTGTCAGTTCTTAGGTAGTCGTCTGATCTCATGGATGAGTAAGAAACAGACTTCAGTATCCATATCAACTGCTGAAGCTGAATATATAGCTGCTGGAGCTTGCTGTGCAGAAATCTTATGGTTGAAACATCAACTAGAAGACTACAATATCAAAATCAGTGGAATTCCAAACTACTGTGACAATACAAGTGCAATCAGTCTCACTCAGAATACTACAAGTCATTCAAGGACTAAGCATATTGAGATCAAGCATCACTTTATTAGAGATCATGTGGAAAAAGGAAATGTCATGATAGAATATGTGTTTACTGAAAATCAAATTGCTGAAATCTTCACAAAACCTCTAAGTGAGACAAGGTTTTCAACTCTAAGAGCTGAACTGGGTTTATTAAAATTGGATGCATAAGCTGAGGGGGAACTTATCAGAAGACTAGAGTTCAACAGCTTACTCATCTTATTTATCTTCAAGGATTAACTCTCAACAGACTAGTTAACTTATGAATTCTTAAAGTCAGGAGGAACGTGTAAGACCAGCGGTACTTCTAATTAAAAGATGAAATTTGTTGATGACAGTTAGTTGAAGTTATGTTTTCAACAGAAGATTAAAGTTTTGAAGATTGAAGATTTATTATCTAGCTGGATTGACAAACAGCCGAGGAAGGTTATCAGTTATTGGCTTTCACTGATAACAGATTTGTCATCAGGACAGTAGTCAATCAGATAAGTATTTATTTTACTAATCTGATTACTTGTGTAAAAGCTTACTGTTTAAAACGTTTTATTTCAAAACACGCTTTTACAAGTGACAGAAGGGCAGTACAAATTTCCGCTCCTCATTTAATGCGATTTGAATTTGAAAGGTCGTAACTGACGCCGCACGATCAGCACTGACAAGAAACGGATCTAACGGTTAGCTGGTATCACGGAAACCGAAATACCCTAACTCTATAAATCCCAATCTGATCAGCCGTGTAGTTCTTTACGCACCCTAAAAATTTCAAAAGCACTTGTGAGAAAATACTTGCAATTTTTCTGCAAAATTCATCTTGTTCTCTCTACTTTCAACAGATTCGACATGGCCGCTGAAGGTATGTTCCTCGTTCATGAGTCCTACTATCAATCTGGTACGGATCTAATGAAGGAACCGTTGGAAAAATTCAAATCTGCCTCGTTGGTGAACTTTATGGAGTATAATGAGGGAGTAATCTGGAGTGATCAAGTAATGGAATACTACAAGACCGCAACTGTTGATTACAGTACACTGGAGATTAAGGCTACAGTGGGAGGTAAATCCATAGTCACCCCTTTCCTGTACTATTTTCTCCAATTCTGACTCGGTAATTCTCTTGTACGTTGGTTTGTTTCTTATCTTGTCGCCGGCGGTGTGACTTTCCCCTACAACTGAATCTTCCAGATCGTGCACTCGTGCAGGTGGGTTTTCAGATCGGTCATTGACTTTCGAGGGTGAAGCCCGACGTGGATGCGTCGATGGGGCATGCGACATATCGTTTTCCTTCTGTAAGTTCGATGAAGGTATCACTGGTCTTCCCTGAACTCCTGGTTGGTCGACAGGTGATTGATCTGCCCTTCCACTATTCATGAATTCCCTGCACATTGTGCCTATTATAGATCTTAAATCACCAATGGTCGTGTGTATTGGAATGTTATCCTGCGGAATCGCTGGCGGCACCTCTGGTTGTTGAGCGGCGCGTGATAAATTATCAGGTTCATTGTTGACAGAATTTTGTGCTCCCACTGCTTGGGAAGGCTCTCCTCTTACGTACGTATTTTTCCTCGTAGTAGGCATATTTCAATCTAGGACTCGAATAAGGCCCCTCGGTGGGCGCCAATTGATCTTACGTGATTTCGTATGCGTGATCGATATGTGTAATAATTAAACAAATACTCAACAATGATATAGAGATCAACAATATTGTATTCAAATGGTTCGATTACAATGCTATATGAGTACAAATGTATAGAGTCCTATCCGAGCCCTATTGGATGCCGTACAAGCTAGAGGGCGAAATACAAGTGATGCTAGGCCGATATTCCCAAGTTGTTCCGAGCAGTAGCTTCGAGGAGGGAGCACCTGGAAAATCGTGTTTGGTGTCATAAATGCATGGGGTATTTATAGCTGAAATTGGGGTCTAGGTGATCTATCCACAGACATACAATTCTCGGCCCATAAGTTTGGATCAGAGCTTGGCCCAACAGTAACTTTGGATCCAGCGCCAATTGTATTTGCGGTGCTCGGGTATCGGGATCGAACTTGATCTCCCGAGCTGAGTACTGTTCGATTTCGCATGGTTGTAAAGAAAAGCTGAGCCCCAAAATATCCCTTATCAGGTATTCAGGAATAAGATGAATGAAGATGGTGAAGTCACCAGAAACAAAGCAAGATTAGTGGCCAAGGGTTACTGCCAAGAAGAAGGCATTGACTTTGATGAAACGTTTGCACCAGTAGCAAGACTAGAGGGAATCAGACTATTTCTTGCATATGCTGCTCACAAGAATTTCACCTTCTATCAGATGGATGTGAAATCAGCTTTTCTCAATGGAGAATTGCAAGAAGAAGTTTAAGTTGAACAACCACCTGGTTTTGAAGTCTATCAAGAAGGACACAAGGTGTGTCGTCTGAAGAAAGCCCTCTATGGACTGAAACAGGCTCCAAGAGCATGGTATGATACCTTAACTGATTTTCTTTTAATTAAAGGATTTCGCAAAGGTAAAGTTGACAAGACCTTGTTCACTATTGAATGGGAAGAACATATTTTGCTTGTGCAAATTTATGTGGACGACATTATTTTAGGCTCAACTACCCACCAGATGTGTGACAAGTTCTCAAAGCTGATGCAGAACAAGTTTGAAATGAGCATGATTGGAGAACTTAATTATTTTCTTGGTTTGCAAGTAAGACAGTTGCCTGATGGAATTTTCATCAGCCAAGCAAAATACACAAAGAATCTGTTCAAGAAATTTGGTATGGAAACTAGCTCTACTGCTACTATTCCAATGTCTACAAGTCTTCGTTTGGATAAAGATGAAGATGGCAAATCAGTGGACATAACCAAATACAGAGGCATTATTGGGTCACTGTTATATCTAACAGCAAGCAGACCTGATATCATGTACTCAGTTGGGGTTTGTGCGAGATTTCAATCAAATCCTAAGGAATCTCACCTCTTAGCTGCCAAAATGATACTAAAGTATCTTAAAGGTACTGAAGATTTGGGATTGTGGTATCCTAGAGAATCTGGATTTGAGCTTATTGGATATTCAGATTCTGACCTTGCTGGCTGCAAGATGGATAGAAAAAGCACAACAGGTGCCTGTCAGTTCTTAGGTAGTCGTCTGATCTCATGGATGAGTAAGAAACAGACTTCAGTATCCATATCAACTGCTGAAGCTGAATATATAGCTGCTGGAGCTTGCTGTGCAGAAATCTTATGGTTGAAACATCAACTAGAAGACTACAATATCAAAATCAGTGGAATTCCAAACTACTGTGACAATACAAGTGCAATCAGTCTCACTCAGAATACTACAAGTCATTCAAGGACTAAGCATATTGAGATCAAGCATCACTTTATTAGAGATCATGTGGAAAAAGGAAATGTCATGATAGAATATGTGTTTACTGAAAATCAAATTGCTGAAATCTTCACAAAACCTCTAAGTGAGACAAGGTTTTCAACTCTAAGAGCTGAACTGGGTTTATTAAAATTGGATGCATAAGCTGAGGGGGAACTTATCAGAAGACTAGAGTTCAACAGCTTACTCATCTTATTTATCTTCAAGGATTAACTCTCAACAGACTAGTTAACTTATGAATTCTTAAAGTCAGGAGGAACGTGTAAGACCAGCGGTACTTCTAATTAAAAGATGAAATTTGTTGATGACAGTTAGTTGAAGTTATGTTTTCAACAGAAGATTAAAGTTTTGAAGATTGAAGATTTATTATCTAGCTGGATTGACAAACAGCCGAGGAAGGTTATCAGTTATTGGCTTTCACTGATAACAGATTTGTCATCAGGACAGTAGTCAATCAGATAAGTATTTATTTTACTAATCTGATTACTTGTGTAAAAGCTTACTGTTTAAAACGTTTTATTTCAAAACACGCTTTTACAAGTGACAGAAGGGCAGTACAAATTTCCGCTCCTCATTTAATGCGATTTGAATTTGAAAGGTCGTAACTGACGCCGCACGATCAGCACTGACAAGAAACGGATCTAACGGTTAGCTGGTATCACGGAAACCGAAATACCCTAACTCTATAAATCCCAATCTGATCAGCCGTGTAGTTCTTTACGCACCCTAAAAATTTCAAAAGCACTTGTGAGAAAATACTTGCAATTTTTCTGCAAAATTCATCTTGTTCTCTCTACTTTCAACAGATTCGACATGGCCGCTGAAGGTATGTTCCTCGTTCATGAGTCCTACTATCAATCTGGTACGGATCTAATGAAGGAACCGTTGGAAAAATTCAAATCTGCCTCGTTGGTGAACTTTATGGAGTATAATGAGGGAGTAATCTGGAGTGATCAAGTAATGGAATACTACAAGACCGCAACTGTTGATTACAGTACACTGGAGATTAAGGCTACAGTGGGAGGTAAATCCATAGTCATTACTCCTGCTGTTCTTCATGAAACTTTTGGGCTTCCTAACAGTGGACGACATGACGTCACTGTACTGACGGAAGACAAGCACCAACAATTCTGGGCGATCTGTGCCAAAGAAGGAGAGATGTTGTCTGGCAACATCAAGAAGAAACAATTGAAGGATGAATATCAGCGGATGGCTGATATGGTCTCGAAGCTGATTGAAAATTGTACTTTCTCTCTGGATGCTGTTACCATGAAGAGGTTCACCATCATGGCCGCCGTTTATTATGGGCTGGAAGTCAACTGGTCCGTCATAATTTGGTATATCTTGGCTGGTTTTCATGAAGTGAAGAAAGGAAAGACTCCTCAAACCAACCACAGGATTACACTCAGTTATCTGCTGTTTAAACTGGGTTGTAATATGACAAATGGAAAGGAGATCCATAAGTCAAAGGCTATGGTGAAATACTTGCCTGTTCTTAAGAGAAAGGCTGATGAGCCCGAAGAAGATGAAGACGAGGAACCAAAGGTAGTTCCAGCCAAAAGGCCACGAAGATTGGTGAAAACAGCTGAGTTAGCTGTTGAGAAAAAGAAGGTTACTCCTAAGAAAACGGAGACAGTGACTGCTGATGCTGAAGTTGCAAAAACAATAGAATAAGTCACTGCTGATGTCAGGAATGCATCCCCTGCATCACCTTCAAGGACCCCATCTGTTGAAATGCCTGCTGGGAATGTTTCTCACAGGACAAGAAATCAACAAAAGGATACTGCTGCCTCCAGACCTGCTCATGGGAGAACTAAGAAAACTACAAGGAAGCGGATGACATTCATAGAAGAGCCTACTGAGTTGGAAAACTTAGTAAGACAAAGTCATGTATCTGCTGAAAGACCAGTTGGAGCTGTTGAGGCTTCTGTTGCTGACAAAGCTGATGCGCAACAGTTGACTCAAGCTACACCAACAGTTGAGGCTGCCCAACCTCAGGATAATCCAGATGTTATGATCATCCATCCTATTGCTGCTGCACCAATTTCTTCTGCTGGTCCAGCCCCTGCCCCAGCTGATAAAGGAAAAAGGAAGATCGTGATCAAAACAAAGAAAGTTTCCAAAGCTGATAAGAAGAAAAGGGAAAAAGCTGAACAAAGAAAACAAGATGAGATGGAGGAGAAGAAGGCACTTGAACTGAGCAAAGTTCAGGAAGCAAAGGATGAGGCAAGAAGAAAAATGTCTGAGGCAGAAAGAAAAGCTGCTGAGGATGCTGAAATGGCTATGGTCATTGAGCTAAGCAAAACTGATGCCTATGGACCTGTCCATGGAGGAGACATAAAGATAAATGAGGCTGATGGTGAAGACAAATCCAGAAAGCCTAAAATGCCTGCTGGAGAGGCCAAGCCCAAAGAAAAGTTTGAAGTCAGAAGAGCCTTCAACATTGTATATGCTGATAGAGAACTCTTCAAGAGATTTGAGAAGTCCTTAGCTTACTATGATCAGAAGCTAATGTTAAAGACGTTGTTCACTCAAGAAAAGCCTAGGTGCATCAGATGGAGAGATAACAGGCTGAACAGGTCCATAACAGAACTTCAAAATCTGAAGGAGTTAGCTGCTGAAGAACAATGGGTTCTGAACTGGCTGAAGACATACTCCATTCAGAAGGCCTTAGATCCTCATCATGTCAGAGATGCTATGCATCATTATGCAAGGGAGTATGCCCTAGAGGAGGCCAAGATAATTAAGAACTCCTTGCCTGCTAAAAGAAGGAAGTCTGACAACGCTGAAGAAAGGGCACTAAACATTGCTACCATGACTGCCTTGAAGAGATGGGCAGAAAGGTCAAGATATCAGCAGGGATGTTCAAGTGACATGCCCCAGCTGCCAAGTATTCAGCATATAATTTTTGGCAAAGAAGAGTATAGTGAAGTGCTCAAGGGAAATGATGCTTTTGTGAATCCTTGGATCATTGTTAGGCAGATACGTCAAACAACCTGCTTCAATGATGATGGCACGATCACTAATCTATTTTATGATGACGTCACTGATGAGCACAAGAAAGCTGATAAAACCTTAGCCATTGAGTGGAGTGCTAAGGCTTCTGAAGATCATCAGGAGGCTGAGATGAATGATGTTCCTGTCCACCAGGAGCCTGAAGAAAAGGAAGCTATTGCTTCTGCTTCATCATGTGATGAACACTCATCACTGATGGAAGCTTTCCAGATGCTAATGGAAAATTCAGTAAAGGAACTGGAAGAGAAGCATAGCCAGCAGCTAAGAAAGATAAAAGAGGAGCTGAAGGAAGAACTGAAAGCAGAATTGGCAGAGTCCAACAAGCTTCAGCTGGAAACTATGCAAAAATCAACAGCTGTGATCATCAAAAAGGAGATTGATAGTTTCCCATTACCTCAGGATAATTCCAACAGTTAGTGCGAACTTTTACTAAAATGAACAAAAATGTGGAAGATGTGAAGGCTGATGTAAATCACGTTCATACTGCCTTACAAAGAGCTGAGCACAAAATAGCTGATTTAACTGCTACCTTCATCAAGATCAGTGAAGAAGAGAAGTCTATCAATGTTGGACTGTTGCAGGAACTTCACAAAGCTGGAGACGTTATTCATGAAGAACTCTCAACTATGCAACTCAATATTGACTGCTTCAATGACCAAACTGACAACATCAGCACCATTCTAACTCATCTGACTGCAAGTCATGATGTAGTAAATCAAAATTTGAAAGCTTTATGTGCTACCATGAAGATTCCAACTGTTGCACTCAACCCTGCTGCTCAACCTCAAGATGTCATCAAGTCTGATGATGACAAAAAGGGGGAAAATAAAGGGGAAGAATCAACTAAGGAAACTTCTGCTGCTGTTGAAGCTAAGAAGACTGATGAAGCTACTAAAATGACCAAGACTGCTGAAGAACTTGGAAAGGTAGAAGAAAAAGAGAAACCTGAAGAAGAACCTACCAAGTACAAGAATACTGAATCAGCCAGAAAGGCAATAGAGCTACTAAGGGAGCAGCAACTCAAAGAAAAGATGGATGCTGCCAAAGCAAATATACTTTTAGAAGATGAAGCTGATGAAAATGAAGAATCATCTTATGAGTATGAAGAAGTGCTTGAAGGATCTGATGAGGAAGCCGATAGTTAGAATTTACAAATCCTTTGTAATCAGTTTACTTTATCTATCTTTCAGACATCTCATCTGATAAATTTGTACTTGTAATAATTTCACTATCAATAAAAAGTCAAGTTTTCTCCAACATATCTTTTCTATCTCAGAAAATTTTGAGGATTACTTACTTTAGCATAAGTATTAACAAGTACTTGGCTGAAATTTTTTCATCATCAAAAAGGGGGAAATTGTTGGATAAGAATGAAGATGAAGACACTCAAGAAAATTTGATAAGGGAGGTTTTGATGCATTCCAAAACTTCAAAATTGGCTAAGTATGGATTAACTTAGCTGATATCCCTTTAAAGAAATTTTGACTAAGTAAAGAAGATATGAGAAGAGTCAAAATTTAAGGTCCAAGACTTCTGATCTGCTGAAGGAAAGTTATCAGACTGATAAAGATCAGCCGACTCAAATCAGATTTGTTCAAGTTTGAGATCAGCTTGGTTCGCCATCAGACTTGCACTTCCGTCAGCCAAGTGGAAAGGATCATAAAGTCTTCCCAACGGTAATAAATGCCTCTGGAAGTAATAAATGATGAAGTACAAGGTTATTAAAGACAAATGATTGAAGAAATGCTTCGCATCAGCTGGGTGCATTTAATGCTGCCTGCAGAAAAGTACTGTTGACAGTACGGACAGACTGCAAAAGAGCCGTTCGCGAAAATTAAGGACCAGTACTCGAGGAATTTGAATTCTGTCTCTCTTCAACGGACATTTTTCAAACCTCAAGTATAAATAGCTGAAAGAGACGAAGAGAAAACAACAATACAATCTCTGAGAAATTTTCGAAGCAGAACTCTTTAAGTCTCAAGAACAGCTAACTCATCAGCTTAGTCATTTGTTGACGAAAAGTGGAGTTGAAGAACAAAGAAAAACACATCTTCTGAGTGAATTTGTATAACTAAGTGTTGTGAGAAGTAGATATCCATCTTTGTGAGTGATATTACTTCAGAGAGTAGGATTTCTTTGTGATTTCTTACTGCGCACTTACGGCCTGTTCATTTGTTGTTAGGCGTAAGTAGAGTGCACTGGTTACTTTCTGTTTCTAGTATAACCCAAGATCTAAGTGACTTGGAAGAGTGGACTAAAGGATTTAAATCCATATAACCACTATAAAAATTTTGTGTGTTTTTACTTGCATTTTTAATTGCATATTTCAAGACTGCATAAAACACTTTAGTTATCTGTTTGAAAAACGCTTAAAAGGAGTTTACAAAATTGGGGAAACATTTTTCAAACTACTGAGTATACTTGTGAAAAACACTTTGAAAATCCGCTGCAATTACTCTAAGTATTAAAATTGATTTTAACAAAATCAGCTAAGTGATTATCAAATTAAGTGGTCATCTAAGCTGTTCAAAGATTTGTTCGCGATCAGCATAGTAACTTACAGTTTGATAACAGCTTTGTCTGTTTAAGTTATAACAAAAGTTTTAAAGTTAGAAAGGAAATTTTAAAAGTTTAGAGTTCTATTCACCCCCCCCCCTCTAGACCTCATCTGACCACTTGGGACCAACAACGAATGTCTACCGATCCAATCGATTTTACTCAGTCAATACTTAGTTTTTTACAAATTATTGGTTTTAACCTTTATTGTTGTTCGATTTTTGTAGATCGACGCGTGTCTACCAACCCAATTGGTTTTACTCAGTCGATACTTAGGTTTTTTTTACTAATTATTGGTTTTAACCTCTTTTGTTGTTCGATTTTTGTACATCGACAAGTGTCTACCGACCGAATTGTTTTACTTAGTCAATACTTAGGTTTTTTACCAATTATTGGTTTTAACCTTTTTTGTTGTTCGATTTTTGTAGATCGATGAGTGTCTACTGACCCAATCGGTTTTACTCAGTCAATACTTAGGTTTTTTTACCAATTATTGGTTTTAACCTTTTCTGTTATAGCACATGGCTATCTCCATATGAAATTAATCATAATAATGAAACAATACCTTGATGAATCAAGCAAAAGCTTTTATTACAGTAAACTGTATTGAATAGTTAACTAATGGAAATAAAAGATAATTAATATGTAATGATAAAACAAAAATGAAAAGTAACTGTGAGGACTTGTCAACATCCATAGTATCTTCTTAGGTTGACAGCATTCCAAGTTATAGGTAAGGGTGTTCCATCCATGTGCGCGATTTTGTATGAACCCTTTTTTCCTACACCAACAACGATGTAAGGTCCATCCCAATTTTGTTGCAATTTTCCCACATTTTTGGATACCTCCACCTTTTTTTAGTACTAAGTCCCCTTCCATGAAGGATCGTATGCGTACCCTTTGATTGTAAGCGTTTTCCATGTTGGATTTGGTGACTTGTAAGCGTACTGCGATTTTTTCTCTTAATGCTTCAGTCAGATCGACGTCGTTCTTTCTAGTCATTTCATTCTCTTCGCTATCGTACATCTCAATCCTCGAGCTAGGGACCAGAGCTTCGACTGGGATAACAGCATCTGAACCATAAACTAAGCTGAAAGGGGTCTTGATCTTACGCAAATTCGTAATATGATCGATATTATTAAAATAATATTATAAACGCTAGGAGACAAGTGAAAGATCAATATGTATATATATTCCGAACGTTGAAGTACAAGTTACAATATTTGGGGTCCTATCCGAGTATTATTGGATGCCGTCAAGCTAGAGGGCGAGATACACATAAATGCGGTCGGACTAATATATCCGAGCTATAGCTTCAAGTGAAGAGCACCTGGGAAAGCGTGTGTGGCGTCATAAATGCTTGGGGTATTTATAGCCGAGAATGATGATTGGCCCATAGATATGGGCCTGGGGTCGGCCCAACAGTAACATTTGTTCTAGGGCTGCATCAAATGGGTCGAGTTATCCTGGCTTCAATTTATGCTCGAGTTCGCATCTTCGGGTTTGAGGTTCCGGTCCTTTCATCGTATATTAGAAAATGAGGTCCAAAATACCCACCATCAATACTCCCCCACTTCTCGAGCGTAAAGAGAAGCTTAAGCTCGAAGAAGTATGTACTACTCCGAACATCGAGACAACGAGATCATACCTCGACGGATTATGGATGTGCCTCGTTAAAAACCTAACTTGGAAAAACCCATTGGGATAAAAACCAGGTTAGGGAAAAAGAGTGCACACCACTAAATTCCCGTGAACTCTCAAGGATGCAAAAATATTCTTTTTCGATGATGATTCGTAGGATTATTCGAAAACATCCCGTTTTCTTAATAATTTGTGAGTCGTGGATGCCGACCCTGATAATATTGCCTTGCTTCCCTTCTTGATTCGGTTCTTTCGGTCATATATTAGTACAGAAAATCTCAAGCATAATATGAACATTGATATTCGATTGTTGCGTTCTCTTCACGTGCTGGGCCGCGGACCATCAATCTGCTGAGCATAGTGGTTTATTATGCAATTAAAGAGAAAGTAGGTTTCGAAATTGTCTTAAGGGAGTTCATCCGTCGCGTTCTTTCGGGGACCGGTTTGCAATTTACTGTTTTAACCTTTATATATATAGCTTGATCGTGGGATGTTTACTTCGCAAAAATTCTCAAGCAACTCTAGATCGGAGCGCATAGATCGATAAGAAAACCCCAACTCTTGTCCGATCCATCTGAATATATAATGTCTAGCCCAACAGGTTCCAAGGGTAAGGCCAAGGTAGTAGAAGAGCAAGAGAGTGGTCCTGACGAGACACGGGCCATGGTCGTCCGTTCTTCGGAGGCAGAAAACATAAGGGTTCCAAGCCCTAATTCTGGCTCTGATAAAGAAGAGGAATTGAGTCCTAGCTCGAGGGTGAGGAGAGTGATTCCTCGAGCGAGGCCACCAACGAAGAGTCTACAGGGGACGATGATATTCCTCTAGGGAAGAATGAGCAGATCAAGTTCAGAATAGGGAAAGGTGTAGTCGTTATAATTTTTAAGTAGACAGAACTTGTGACTAGCGCTCGGCTCAACAAAACTGAGAGGAGAGCCGATCAAATCGTTTGCCGCTATACTGAGAAACACCGTGAATATTTGGAGACCGAATTTGGTAAATATTTAGGTGAAGGGTTTTCGATCGTTATCCCGACACCAGAAGATCGAGTCACCAATCCTCCTCCGGGATGTCAAGCCTTTTACACTAGACAATTCTTTTATGGCCTATGCTTGCCTTTCGCTCCTTTGATTCGTAGTGTTTTACAGGCTTTTCGCCTGTCTCCATCCCAAATTCTTCCGAACTCGATCGGGTACATCATCGCTTTTAGCGTACTGATGAAGGCCAAAGGGAAGAAAGCAGCTTTCCAAAATTTCTGGAGAGTTTTCCAAGTGAGTTCCTCCACATCTTCGAATGCTGGTTATGTATACTTCTCGCAGAAGTCTAATCGATCGATATTATCGAGTAATGTTTCGAGTAACCTGAAAGGTTGGAAAAAGGAATTCTTCTTTGTCCGAGGCCCTAATACTCCATCTTCCGCGGAGTCACCTGAACCGACCCCTTATAAGTAGCCTGGAGAGAGCTCTCGGATTTATGGTAGGAGGAAACTTGTAGGACGAATGAATCACGAGCTCCCAGATGCATTTTTGCAGACCCTCTACCCCGATCTTTACCAAACTGCTCTGCTGACCCAAGAGAGGGTTTTGAGAATGGCGGGGCTCAGTGAGTGTTCTTATCCTGCTCCTCCTATTAATTTTGGAGAGTCCTTGACCATTCCTTCTGATGGCCCAGTTAACCAAGTTGCCCAAGCCGACGGGCAGGATCCTGCTCCAACTGTTACCCCACCTTAGGTATATTATTTCTCTTCCTTTATTTCAATTGAATTTTCCTTGGTCCAAAATTAAATCCATCCTTAATTTTTTCAGCTGAGACCGTTGAGAAGTTCCTCGGTAGCCGGCTTGGTCGTTGCCTCATTTTTTACAGAATCTCAAGGTCTGCCTAGGAAGTAGAAGAAATCAAGGGCCACTGTGATGATCGAAAGAGCCGATGCTAGAACTGATAATTCTACAGTTCCGAACGTAGCTACGGGCTTTCTTCAAATTGCTGCAGGGGAAATTTCACAATCCCAAAATGCTGGGCTTTTACGGTCGGTATTTTCGATCGGTTCGTCTGACCCGAATGCGGCGGGATGTAGCTATTATACGCTCCAGGGGATCCGATCCCGAGAGATCGTTGAAGCTCGGATGGCCCAAAAAAGGAATAGCGGGGATCCCGAGTCCTCGAGAAGGGTTAGGCCATTTGGTCGGAATCCTGGGCCAATTCAATATCGACCCGACCGCACCGAGCGTGATTTGGTAGACTTTATAGAGGATCACCTTCGCGGACCAAGGGCTGCTGGGTTTTCAGAGGATGGAACCATCGAGTCCGACCTTGGCCCTAATGGTGAGCATACAGTGGATAAGTCCTTCCGAATGCTGATGGCCGGGATGTTTAAAGACGATATCACCGAGCTCTATTAGAGGGACGGGTTTAAAATCATGGGTGATTTTGCTCATGCGCATCAAAGGGTACCTTTTTTTTCTTCGACCGTATTAATCTCATTTATTATTTCGTTCTATTTCTTAAGTTTTTTTCCTTTGCAGGCCGGAGATCTATTTACTCATCAATCCTATCGACTAGCCATTTTGGAAGAGGAGTCTCGACAGTCCCGTCACGCTCTTCTTAACATTCTGAAAGAAGAGGCCGTCAAGGCCAATCAGTTGAAAGATTCCTCTTCCAAGTTTAGTGAAGTTGAGAAGGAGCTCGAGGTTGCTAGGAAAAACTCGAAGGAAAGAGGGCCCTTGAGGAAGAGGTCGCAAAATTAAAGTCGGATCTCGAGTTGGCTAAGGCATCGTCCGATCAAGCATACGCTCGAGGTCGAGACGAAGGCAAGCTGCCAGCTATAAGGGAGTTTTTAAAGTCGCCCTTTCTTGATGCCTTGGTTCGGTCACGATTGGGCGAAATCAATCAGGCCTTCTTTTATAAAGAGGTTCAACAACTCCTTGTGGCCGGAAAGGTTCAAGGCACCATCGATGAATATCTTCCCTTTATGAATCCTTATAAAAATAATCTTGGGGAAGATTATAAGGCTACCTCTCTTCCTCCTAAAATCGAGGGTCTAGACGATCATGAGTTTGCTCCGCTCCTTGCTGAATTTGGTGTTCCTATGCCCAACCCTGATATACTAGAGACGGAGAATTCGGGGGAAAAGGATGAGGATGTGGACATTGAGGGCGAATCCGATGATCGGGTTGGAGAAAATATCAATCCTCCTCGGACAAACAGTTCCACCTCCGAGAATCAGAGCAGCGGCAAAGGGGTTGATAGCTCAAATAGTACTACTGACGATAGTTCAGAAAGCGATTCCGAGGAAGAGGGCGAAAAGATGGAGAAAAGTCGTGATTCTAGTACCGAAAAGTCTGATCCCTGAATATAATAGGACATTGTAAAACCATAATTTGTAGTTTGTAGATCCGTGTGTTTTTCGTTTTTTCAATTGTATGTACATTTTGCCTTTGCATATTTTAATCAAATTGTTGTCTCAACGAGAGCTTCTGTTTCCTTATACTGAATTCTTTTCTTTAGGCAATGATCGTATATTATGATGCTAACTGGATGCTCTCTTTGCTACAAACACCAAGGCCGTTTTAGGATATGTGAGTTTCCTTATGCCAATAAAATAATCTAAGGTGAAAAACCCTTCGATCCAATTCCCACCTCCTTATGTTCCTGGATACGATGACCGTAGTATCGGTCCTTAAAAGATTTTCTCTGAGCATAACCTTCGGCATATGTAATTTGACTAATTCCGTTGTAACGTAACTCTGATCAAAATTATTTTTACTCCTCTGCTTCTGGGCCTGCTGTATTATGATAAATAAGCTGTTCCGATATTCCGTCAAGTTCTTAATGATAATGTTACGTGTTTTTATGTTTGAATATATTGTTGGCCAAGGCGATTTCCGAATTTCAGATCATATAATGGGCTGAAACAACTTCTTCTCTTTCATAGCAGTTTGCGTTTTTTTTTTTTGAAACACCACTTTATTCCTCGGGAAGTTGAATGGTTATCAAATCCCGTCCGCATAAATTTTTACATCTCGTCCGTCGGATCATATTTAAACTGCTTCTATAAATGGGCCTCTTCTTAAGTCGATATTCTTTACTTATGAAAGATTTTCTTCTTTGATCATGTTGATCGAGAAGCACCATCTTGCATCCCAACATTTTGAAATTCGAGCTAGAACGTATTTTGCGAGGCCTACAGCAATGAATATTTTATCATCGATTAGGATATCTATAGACGAAGAAATATTCGACCTTGAAGGCCAACATGGTGCATTGCTGACCATCCACGGCCCTAATAACCCTGTCGGCCCTTCGAAGAGCGAGCCCTTATTTCTCCGGCACGGTTCTCGAAACGAGGGACCTGTTGCCACAATGTCCGCTGATGGTGTTGGGTGGTGCGGATTTAACGAATGGGATGGCGTTCGAATTGAGTTATTCGATCTCAAACATCGAATCAACCTCTCAACTTTTCCCTTTCTAATATCAACCAACACCCAATATTCACTATCCTTGTAAATCTTCCGAGCAAGGGCATTATCGATCAGAAAAGCCAGTAGTTTCCACTTGTCAAGCCTAAAGAAGAGCCTATTCGATTTTTTGGCTCGGGAGGTTGGAACAATCGGACATTTTTTGGAATCACTAGGCGTAATCGAGATGGATTGTGCCTGTCTTGTAATAGGATCCGCGTTTTCTTCTTGTAGTTTGTAATAGGATCGAAACCTTTCTCTTGTGGTTTGTAATAGGATCAAAACCTTTCTCTTGTGGTTTGTAATAGGATCGAGAAATAAATTTCGTATCATTTCATTTATTCAGAAATTTTTATGAATAATACCTTATGATGTTTTGCTTTGCTCGGTCTAAAGCTTTTTTGATCAGTGATTGTGCTTGAGTTCCAGACGCTGGTAAATTTGAATGATCCCCCAAACGGTTCCTCATTTTTCGGGAATCGCAACGGTCATTAAATCTTATCCATTCATTTCACGGATTATCCGCCGTTGGATTCCTTTCAATTCTTGCTATAAAAGACTTTTATATCTTTGAGATTATCTCATTCATCACACTGGCTCTTTATTTGTCCGATCATGGTGATTAAGATCATTATCCAATTGGTCCAACTTTTTGAGCTCAGACTTCGAACAATCTTCGAGCGGAAGAAAAGCTACTTTGACCTCGCTTAGAATATTGACAGGCAAACATATTCTCCATCTTGAGGGCCAATATGCCAGATCCATGGAGTCCGCAGGTTACCGTGTAGGTCTTTGATCATGGACCTATTGCCACAATGCATTTAGGAAGATATACCGGGGAGGGAACGTCGAAGAATACAGCTATCCGACAAACTGTGCGCTTCGCCTCTTTGTCTTCGGGAGATCGCAAATAAAGTTAAAAGCCTGCGGGTCCAAAGGGGATTCCATGCTTGGAGCCGAGTTATCCCTAACGACCGATAGGAGTATAGACCGGAAATTTCATAGGATTGTAGGAAGTAATGGTATTTTTATGTAACATATTAGCTTGTATCATGCTCGAAATGTCTCTCCAAAATTTTGTACCTTTGAATTCTTGTATCTCTGTAATAATATTTATAAACGTCCTTTTCTTCTTTCGTTGTTGATTGAGCGAACTATAATCAGATAAATTCTTATTTCCAATAACTCGACCTTGCATATTTAAAATTAACATGAGAATAGTCGAACACCCCTCTCTGAGTGATCAACGAACAACTACTCTGGTAATCAAATATAATACCTTCATTTGAAAATTTCTCCTTTGAAACATTCTAAGTATGAATATTCAACTAATCTTTTAGCAGTGCCAAATTTCCAAAGTTGGTCGAGCTTTTCAATTAGAGAATCTTTAGCCGATCATAAATCCTTGACAATAATAACTGTGTTATTCGCTCGGATTACTATCTATCCGAGAATCCTTATTTAAATAATCAATAACCTTTGAATAATTTCTGATGTCCAGTTCGTTGTGATGGAAGAACTGGACCGATCATAGCTTCTCTTCAATTCGGACATCACTAGTTAATCGTGAATAGTTGAAAACTGAGCTGTTGTTCGAATTGTGATTCCTCGATAATAACGCTATGAGTTTTCCAAACCGATTTCATATTTCGAATAGCGGGCGCATAAGGGTTGAATTTTAAACAAACATTCCTGATTCCAACGTTGCGTTTAACATAGGATAATAGACAAGGATTTGTTGAACGATTTTTTCGGACAATCCCTCCTTTATGCGCCCATAAAATCATTTCTTCTCCCAACCAAACAGGACCCTATTTCTCGGGAAATGAATCGGTCAGTTCATTTATTATTTACATCACAACCGTCCGCGATCTGCCATCTGAGCCGTTGATTCTAATCCTTCGCTGCTATAAATAGTTCCAATTTGTTTATGCGACATTCTTCACTCCTGTCTTTAGGTTCCGTCCGATCATCATGGCTCGAGTTTTACCTTTGTTAAAAATGATTCGTATTACCTCTGCGATAAAGGAGTTTGAAATTAGAATTCAGACCCTGTTTTTCGATCTTGGTCCCTTTGATGTGATCTTTTTCGCTTAGAATATCGACAGGCAAAAGAAATTGGGCCTAGAATACCGGCAAGCAACCTGTCTTCTTAGATATACCCTATTTGAGACGGGTTAGAATTCTGGTTTTCTGGCGTAGCGTCTGATCGGGCGGTTGGTTAACCTCAGAGGAGCTCTTTAAATCTGGAGCACCAGCTTCCTCGAGGGATTTCTTGAAGTATAGTTCCTTCGAGGTTGCTTGGAGTAATTCCACTGAGGTAACTCTCCGCTGATCTGGATCGGATTAAGCTGTAGATAATGATTTTGTATAACAATCATTGTTTACAGATGAAGACCTAAGATCAGTTAAAAGCCCTGGAGAGGAACTCCGATCCGGGTCTTATCCCGTTATGAGGACGGATGTGCGACACGTGGCGAGTGACTGCCACGAAGAATCACTGCTGGGTTCCGCATCTGGAGCGGCTGCGGGAATGCGGATCGAACATGTCTAACTTTCTACTTGTAGAGTTTGTAGCAGGGTAGGATCGATTGTACTGTACTTTTTTTAGCCCGAATTTTAATATTGTACTCAAGGCTTTACTTGTAACTTGTTCGAAGAATAATAATAAAGCTTTGTTTTTCTGCTCGAATTTCATTATTTTACCCTTTCGTGCCTTCTCAATTTCTTCGGTCATAAATAAGTGAGATATGTTGGAATTTGATTGATTGCAACTTCGTGTAGTTAACTTGAAGATATCAAACTCTTTTCTTTGGAAACATAGTTTTTCTCGGTGATCGAACGGCAATCCAAATTAGGTTGCAACTTCGAAGATTTATAATTCGTTACTATTGTACCAACAGACTTTTACTGATACTTTATTAATTGTAGGGTCCATTCCATCAAAATAGCCATCGATCAAGAAAACGAAATCAATTATGTCCCAACAGATCGAGTAGCGTGTCTGATAAACATATAAATAATCTTTATAAATTTCGTTATCGACCAAATATTAACCGGGGATGGCCGTAAATAAGTTATAATCATTCCGAAGTTGTTGAACCCGACGCTCGGAAAAACAAATTCCGATCGTGATTGATTCGTGTAATTATTCCGAGACAATCGAAAAAATAAATTCCGAGCATTAATAGGCTGTAACTTCGAAGACTCTCATAATCTATTGTCGTGAACTGATGATCAAGTTAATCGGATAAACTCTGTATTGGTTAGTTGAGAAAGATATCCGTAAAGCTTCTTTTTGTCCATTTATACATCATCGTTCCACTGCTTGAAACTTTCCATATGCATAAACAATTTATATCTTTGACGAATAAAGAATTGATTAATTTGGAAAATAGATCCAACAATGGAATAAAGGTACTGGACAATTGTAGAATAAAACCATCAATTTGAAGATAAAAAATTCACTCTATGGGTCTTAGCAACAACTTTAACCCTTTATCTTTATTTCGATCTAAGGGGCATAGCAACGGCTTTCACCCTTAGTCGTTATTATCGATCATAGCAACAGCTTTCACCTGAGGGTCTTAGCAACAGCTTTCACCCTTTCCATATATTTTGATCTAAGGGGCATAGCAACGGATTTCACCCTTAGTCATTTTTATCGGTCATAGCAACAAATTTCACCTGAGGGTCTTAGCAACAGCTTTCACCCTTTTCATATATTTCGATCTAAGGGGCATAGCAACGGCTTTCACCCTTAGTTAATTTTATCGGTCATAGCAACAGCTTTCACCTGAGGGTCTTAGCAACAGCTTTCACCCTTTTCATATATTTCGATCTAAGGGGCATAGCAAAGGCTTTCACCCTTAGTCATTTTTATCGGTCATAGCAACAGCTTTCACCTGAGGGTCTTAGCAACAGCTTTCACCCTTTTCATATATTTCGATCTAAGGGGCATAGCAACGGCTTTCACCCTTAGTTAATTTTATCGGTCATAGCAATAGCTTTCACCCGAGGGTCTTAGCAACAGCTTTCACCCTTTTCATATATTTCGATCTAAGGGGCATAGCAATGGCTTTCACCCTTAGTTAATTTTATCAATAGACATAAAGATTGGCCATGATAATTTCTCGAATATAACGAATCGATAATATTTTTGGCGAATAAGACTTCCATTGAATAGATAATCATTTGCAATAGTAGATAAGCGTAGACGATGCGAGATAACAAGATGGCGGATATTCTAGAAGATCGTGTATAGTCTTCACTGTCTATAATAACAGACTTTCGAACCGTGAATAAGATTTCTATACGTGAATAGGATGCCCAGAAGATAGATAATCCTCTTTTTCGATAAAATAAGCGAGGACAGAACGAGATGATATGATACTGGATAAAATAGAGATTGGTGAGTAGTTTTGTCAGTCCATTATACCACACTTTCAAACCATGCTTTGAGTTCCAGAAAGATAAAATAGAGCTTGCTAGCAATTTTTCCAATCTATCGAGAGCAATCTTCCCGACGGCACTGTATAATTTTATCGTAGGAATCCTTCGGAAGGTTCAAATAAAGATTATAGTGATAAAGACTGACGATATTGTCACTGACATCGGTATCTCCGTTATATGTATTCCTCCTCGTAGTAGGCATTTTTCGATCTAACACCCAAATAAGGCCCCACGGTGGGCGCCAATTGATCTTACGCAAATTCGTAGTATGATCGATATTATTAAAATAATATTATAAACGCTAGGAGACAAGTGAAAGATCATGATGTATATATATTCCGAACGTTGAAGTACAAGTTACAATATTTGGGGTCCTATCCGAGCATTATTGGATGTCGTACAAGCTAGAGGGCGAGATACACATAAATGCGGTCGGACTAATATATCCGAGCTATAGCTTCGAGTGAAGAGCACCTGGGAAAGCGTGTGTGGCGTCATAAATGCCTGGGGTATTTATAGCCGAGAATGAGGATTGGCCCATAGATATGGGCCTGGGGTCAGCCCAACAGTAACATTTGTTCTAGGGCTGCATCAAATGGGTCGAGTTATCCTGGCTTCAATTTAGGCTCGAGTTCGCATCTTCGGGTTTGAGGTTCCGGTCCTTTCATCGTATATTAGAAAATGAAGTCCAAAATACCCACCATCAGGTCTCGCCGGTTGAGGCTTTAACAGTTGTTCGATTGTCCCAAAGTACTCCGGGAAGTTCTTCCAACCATTTTCCCTTTGCTGCCCCCAATCTCTTTTCTAGGGACATAATTATTTCACGGTTAGCAACCTCAGTTTGGCCGTTTGCCCTTGGGCGTCCTACTGATGTAAATTTCTGTTGAATTCCAAATTTTGAACACCAGTCCAATACTTGTTTTCCCGCGAACTGAGTTCCATTATCAAAGATTAAGATACGAGGGATGCCGAATCGACATACTATAAATTTCCACAAGAAATTAATAACTTGAAACTGTGTGATTCGTGCCAGCGCAACACATTCGATCCATTTGCTGAAATATTCCACCGCGACTAAAACATAGCTTTTCTTTGATCTGGCCACTGGGAAAGGTCCCACAATGTATATTCCCCATTGATCAAAAGGCCAGCATACAGGTATGGGGTGCATTTTCTCAGCCGGTTGATGATTTATATTTGCATGAATTTGGCAGTGATGGCATTTCTTCACATAGTCGGTAGTATCACTGTTCATGCTCGGCCAATAGTATCCTGTTCGTAGACATTTGAAAGCTAATGCCCTGGCTCCGCTATGATTCCCTGCCTCCCATTCATGAATTTCTCGGAGCACCTCTGGGATTTGCAGTCCGGAAATGCATTTTAGCAGGATTACGGAGACGAATCTCCTGTAAAGCTTTCCATCTAAGATCGTGTATCTAGGTGCTCGGTATTTTACCTTTTGAGCTTCATTCTGATCTGTTGGTACATCGATTTCCATCACCTCGGTGATGGGCATGTTATCAATATCAATCATTGGGGTGTTTGAGATTAGTCAAGTGATTACTCTTTCTGTTCGTCCATCTCTAGATCCTGTGAATCGGGAAAGCTGGTCAACCCATTTATTTTCCGAGCGTGGGACATTCTGAATTTCGAACTTGTCAAATTTTCCTGCGAGTTCTTTTACCTTAGCGAGGTACTTCACCATGTTATACTCTTTTGCCTCGTATAAGCCTTCTATCTGTCGTTGGACCAGTTCTGAATCAGTTAATACTTTAAGGCTTCTGATGTTTGCTTTAATTGCCATCTCCATTCCCGCAATCAAGGCTTCATATTCTGCCTCATTATTGGTCACCATGAAATCCAAAGTGATTGCGTAGTTCAAATCTTTCTTTTCTGGTCCGGTAAAATTGATCTCGGCTCCGCCTCCTTCCCTATTTAACGCACCATCGACATGCATCAACCAAGTGTGATTTTCGACAATCATAATGTCATTATCACCACTTGTCGAGTCGTTGGTAGTTTCTGGTGAGGTCGGAATTTCCAAGAGGAAATCTGCGAGTACCTGAGCCTTTATTGCAGTTCTTGGCCTATACTCGATCTCGAATTGTCCTAATTCGATCACCCATTTAATTAATCTTCCAGAGGTTTCCGATTTTGCCAGAACTTGCCTTAATGGTTGATTTGTGAGTACAATTATCTTATATGTCCAAAAAATGTTCGAAGCTTTCGAGCGGCGACCACCAAGGCTGATCTTACGCGTTTTCGCTTGTTCGACCTATGCGTTGTAAAATGCCGTGCTAATGTTTGTAAGCAGAAGTAAGAGATCAATAGTATTTGTATTTAGAATGATTGAGTACAAATTACAAATATCAAGAGTCCTATCCGAGCATCATAGGATGCCGTACAAGCTAGAGGGTGAAATACGCAATAAATAGCCTATACAATCCTTCCTAAGTAGTTCCGAGCAGCAGCCTCGGAGGAAGAGCACCTGGGAAGTTGTGTCGTCGTCATAAATGCTAGGGGTATTTATAGATGAGATCTGGAGCTAGGTGGTCCACCCGCAGATGATCATTTCTCGGCCCACAGGCCTGGGCCTGAACTCGGCCCAACAGTGATTTTGGACCCTAAGCTTCCTTTGTTGAATCAGCGTAGGACTCTTGAGCTTTAGGCTCGAATTTATGCTCATGAGACCGAGATCTGTGACTTTCGACCTTGCCAGACCGTAGAGACGCTGGGTCCAAGATACCTCTCATCAATACTCCCCCACTTCTTGAGCGTAGAGAGGAGCTTAAGCTCGAAGAAGTATAAGTTGCTCCGAACGCTGGGGTGAGATGAGCCATTTTTAGGACAAGTTTCGGATGTGCCTCATTAAAAACCTAACTCGAAAAAACCCTTTGGGATAAAAATCGAGCTAGGGAAAAAGAGTGCACATCTCGGAAATGATATAATGGCATCGTCTTGATATGACCTTGGTTGTCTGTGGCTTACATAGGACTTCCAGATCAGGATCTTTTACTGTTACTTACCGTGGTGCTTTAGTTGATTTTAGCAGTATATCTTTATCCTTTTGATTTTAATATGACGGATCGGTTGGATAATATGGAATCAATATTTAAGAAAAGCATCTTTTTCAAATGTTGGACTTCAGTTCATGATTTCGGAAAGTATAGGGGTCATACGTGCAATTATTGGAAATATAATTTTGAATTCATCCTGAGGGAGTCCTACCGTCGCGGTTACTCGGGGACCGGTTTGCAATTTCCCATTTTGTCCCTGTATATATATGTTGATCGTGGGCCGCTGATCTGCATAAGTTCTAAGAAAACCCTAGATCGGAGCGAAAAGATCGATAAGAGAATTTTAGCAACTTCTTCGACTAGTTTTCATACATTCAATATGTCCAGCACCGTAGATCTGAAAGGTAAGTCCCAAGTAATGGAAGGTCGAGAGAGTGGTCCTGAGGAGATGCAGAGCGAGGATATTCGACCGCCCCTAGTGGAGAATCCGAGCCCCAATTCCAATTCCATCAGAGGACAGCGGGGATAATAGTTTGAGCAAGGTGACAGTCTCCGACGAGGAAGTCGAAGAGGATGGCGACCTTTCTTTAGGGAAGAATGAGAAAAAGAAATATAGCATAGGCGGCAGGGTCGTAGTTACGATCCTTAATTGGGTAGAGCCGTAGACCAGTGCAGGACTAAACATGACCGAGGATAGGGCAGATGAAACCGTTTGCCGCTACACTGAAGGAGATCGGGAGGAATTGGAGGCAGAATTTGGCAAGTATATTGGCACCGGGTATTCGATTGTCATTCCGACCTCTGAACAGCGAGTCACCGATCCTCCTGAAGGGTGTCAAGCTTTTTACACTAAACAGTTCCACTATGGTTTACGCATTCCTTTACCACCTTTGATATGCAGTATTCTGGAGGCTTTCCAGCTTACTCCCTCTCAAATCTTGCCGAATTCGATCCTGAATGAAGAGGCTACTAAGGCTGATCAGTTGAAAGATATTACGACTAAGTTTTCTGAGGTCGAGAAGGAGCTCGAGGAAGCTAAGAAGGACCTTGATAAAAAGAGGGCCCTCGAGGAAGAGGTAACCAAGTTAACATCGGATCTTGAGCAGGCTAAGGCATTATCCGAACAGGCGTATGCTCGAGGCCGAGAAGAAGGCAGACTTCCCGCCATAAGAGAATTTTTAAAGTCGCTCTTTCTTCATGCTTGAAAACCGGGGGCTCAAACAAGAAAATTAAAAAGGTTTCTTTTGGGGAGGATGTATCCATGCGCATACCCTTTCTTGTTCAATCCGTGCCCTCGAAGGTCGGAGAATCTTTCAATTTATTGTCTCCTTCTGGTGTCTTCCCATTTAAGAGGGACATAAGTCATTTTGACAAAGTATTACATGAGACATTCGATCTGACCCTCCTTCGGGCCAATATCTCTATCTCCGAGGCAATTCTGTCAAAAGGAGAATATTCTTCGTTCTTGTTTCAGTCTGGGTCGGATTTCCTTGGCCAGGTAATTCTTGCTAACTTTCTTATCCTGGTTTTCTAGTTTCTTTATTTTAGCCTTGACATGTCTTCTTATGAGTTCAGGCTGGCGAAGACTTTTCTAGGCTCTATGCGTTGGCAAAGCGTGAGATCGAACAACGAGCTACCATTACTCTCGAGCTGGCCAGGAAGAAGATTGAGCTGGATCGCGCACTGGAAGCTAATAGATTCTTTAAGGAGAAATTGTCTCAGGACAAGTTGAGCTCGGAATTGGAGAGACTCAAAGATATCTACGAACGTGAGAAGAAAAATTCCAAGCTTCGTGAAAGGGAAGCTTATATCCGCGGGTATGCTGATCGCAGTGCTGAAGTTCGAAAAATCCTTTTCGAGAATAATTTCGTTTAGTTGTATTAAGATTTTTCTTCGTTGTACATAAGCTTGCTAAGATTTTTCTTTGTTGTAACACAACCTTGTTGTAACGGTAATATTGTCGAAACGTTGTTCTTTCTTCCTTCCTCTCTCTTCTCTCTCTCTCTTTTTTTTTTTTTTTTTTTTTTTTTTAGGGAAGTGTGACGGTCAGAGCGTTTAATGCTCGTATCGTGGCCGTTCGTCCCACGAAATCTACACCGTTGATGCGAAATTCCTCCCCCTATATATAGTTCCAAAATTACCTTCATATTTTTACTTGTCTGTAAATGTCTCGTTCAATCATTATGGTTGTGTTTCTACTCCTATCGATCAACTCCATGTCCCACTTGAATTCTGCGATTAAATCGTTCGAGATTCGAATTTGAACTTTCTTTCTCGATCTCCTCGGCGTCCCTGTATGGGAAACCATTTCGACTAGGGTATCGACAGGCGAAAAGGATTGCGACTAGGGTACCGGCAGGCGACCTGCTTCTTTGGAGTCATCTCTCCTGAGATGGGTTAGAATTCCGATATCCTGTCGCTTCATCCGGTCGGTTAGTGGATTGATATCTTCGAGATCGCTCATTGAGTACTCTAACTGGATATGCTTCCTTCTTCCCTTGACCGGATAATAGTCTTAGATAGCCAGCGGGGGTCCGGTAGCAAGAATGCTGGAAAACTGTCTCCTTGCGGCTGGTTTTTCTCTTAATCACTGTTTATGTACGAAGGTCTTGGATTTGCTACGAGTGCGGGAGGCAGGCTCCAATTTTGTTCCCCTGTTTTTTTTTTTTCTCATTTGGCTCGGAGACCTCTAGCTTATTTGTAGCATTTGTAGTAGGATAGGAACAAATGTAACGTTTTTGAGTTTGAATCTTCTTGTTGTATCTTTATCTTTGTATTTCCATGAATCATTTGTATTTGTTCGAACAGCTTATAAATGCCATTATTTATCTTTATGTTTTTCTTTTCCTGTCTTTACTTTAATGGATCCTGATTTCGATCTTCTGCCATTTTGTCGTTCCATGATTTCGTTAACTTATAAGGCAAGTCGAAAACCTTAACGGAAAAGAACTTTTATCCCTGTCACCTAATGATTCATGGTCTCTTAACTTCATGGAACCACTTCCGAATAATATTACCTTTGTTGAACATAGAATTCTTGGGGATTCCCCAAATTCGAAGGGATTATTTTCCTTAGCTCGAATAATATTCTTGACCTTTAATTCAATAATCGCGTAGAAGGGATGTGACAGAATTTTGATCGATCCTGACTATAATTTCGATCTAAGGGGCTTAGCAACGGCTTTCACCCTTAGTCGTTTCAGAACATTTTTAGCCCGAGGGTCGTAGCAACAATTTTCACCAATTTAATAATTTCGATCTAAGGGGCGTAGCAACGGCTTTAACCCTTTTAATAATTTCGATCTAAGGGGCGTAGCAACGGCTTTCACCGTTAGTCATTTCCGAGCATTTTTAGCCCGAGGGTCGTAGCAACAGCTTTCACCCATTTAATAATTTCGATCTAAGGGGCGTAGCAACGGCTTTCACCCTTAGTCGTTTCAGAGCATTTTTAGCCCGAGGGTCGTAGCAACCGCTTTCACCCATTTAATAATTTCGATCTAAGGGGCGTAGCAACGACTTTCACCCTTAGTCGTTTCAGAGCATTTTTAGCCCGAGGGTCGTAGCAACAACTTTCAACCATTTAATAATTTCGATCTAAGGGGCGTAGCAACGGCTTTCACCCTTAGTCGTTTCAGAGCATTTTTAGCCCGAGGGTCGTAGCAACAACTTTCACCCATTTTATAATTTCGATCTAAGGGGCGTAGCAACGGCTTTCACCCATTTAATAATTTCGATCTAAGGGGCGTAGCAACGGCTTTCACCCTTAGTCGTTTCAGAGCATTTTTAGCCCGATGGTCGTAGCAACAGCTTTCACCCATTTAATAATTTCGATCTAAGGGGCGTAGCAACGACTTTCAGCCTTAGTCGTTTCAGAGCATTTTTAGCCCGAGGGTCGTAGCAACAGCTTTCACCCATTTCATAATTTTGATCTAAGGGGCGTAGCAACGACTTTCACCCTTAGTCGTTTCAGAGCATTTTTAGCCCGAGGGTCGTAGCAACAGTTTTCACCCATTTAATAATTTCGATCTAAGGGGCGTAGCAACGGCTTTCACCCTTAGTCGTTTTAGAGCATTTTTAGCCCGAGGGTCGTAGCAACAGCTTTCACCCATTTTATAATTTCGATCTAAGGGGCGTAGCAACGGCTTTCACCCTTAGTCGTTTCAGAGCATTTTTAGCCCGAGGGTCGTAGCAACAACTTTCACCCATTTAATAATTTCGATCTAAGGGGCGTAGCAACGGCTTTCACCCTTAGTCGTTTTAGAGCATTTTTAGCCCGAGGGTCGTAGCAACAGCTTTCACCCATTTAATAATTTCGATCTAAGGGGCGTAGCAACGACTTTCACCCTTAGTCGTTTCAGAGCATTTTTAGCCCGAGGGTCGTAGCAACAGCTTTCACCCATTTTAATAGTAGATGTAGACAAATAGAGATTGATAATAAATAATGATCAAGAATATCCAGAATATGAAGAATAGATAATAGTTTTGGCGAAATGAACTTTCATTGAATAAATAACTCAGTCGAAATAAACTTCCATTGAATCACATAGTTTTCTTAATCACGAGAAACAAAGAAACAGAACGAGATGACTAAATAGTAGTAGCCTAGAATTTAACTATCCATCTTTATCTTCCATAATATCTTCTTAAATTAACAGCATTCCATGCTCGAGGTAGGACCTCTACATTAGGATGAGCAATTCTGTAAGAACCTTTCTTCCAACCTCAATGATCACAAAGGGACCATCCCAATTAGGTTGAAGTTTTCCAACATGCATCGACACTTCCACTTTCTTGAGCACTAAATCTCCCACTTTGAATGTTCGGATTCGAACGTTTCGATTATAAGATTTTTCCATGCTAGATTTGGTAGATTGAATTTTCAACTTTGCACGGTCCCTTGGACCATCTGCGTGATCAACTTCCACTTCCCTTAGAGATCGATTTTCCTCAGGATCATAAAATTCGACCCTGGGAGAAGGTACGAGGTTCTCGACTGGAATAACAGCTTCCGACCCATAAACCAGACTGAATGGAGTTTCTCCTGTTGCAGCTTTAACAGTAGTTCTATTCGCCCATAAAACTCCTGGCAGTTCGTCGAGCCATTTTCCTTTTGCCTCAGATAGACGTTTTTCCAGAGATCGAACGATCTCTCTGTTCACGACTTCAGTTTGTCCATTAGCTTGAGGATGCCCTACTGATGCGAAATTCTGCTGTATTCCGAACTTTTCGCACCACTCTGTGATTCTTTTCCCGGCGAACTGCGTTCCGTTATCAGATATTAAGATCCTAGGATTCCCGAACCTGCAGACAATATTTTTCCATAAGAAATTAATAACCTGGAACTGAGTGATCTTTGTCAGAGCAACGCATTCAACCCATTTGCTGAAATATTCTACTGCAACCAATACATAATTTTTCCGAGCTCTTGCTGTTGGAAAAGGCCCAACGATATCAATGCCCCATTGATCAAAAGGCCAACAGATCGGAATAGAGTGCATATGTTCAACCGGTTGATGGATTAAATTCGAATGAATTTGACAGTGGTGGCATTTCTTCACATAATGAACAGAATCAGAGAACAGAGTAGGCCAATAATATCCTGACCTCGAGCATTTAAGAGCTAATGCCCGAGCACCGCAATGACTTCCTACCTCTCCCTCATGGACTTCCTTTAAAATAGCATTATAGTGCACTTCAGAGATACATTTTAATAATATTCCAGAAGAGGATCTTTTATAGAGTTGATTATCAACTAGAGTGAACGATGGCGCTCGGTATTTGATCCTTCGAGCTTCATTTGAGTTTTCTGGAAGCTTTCATTCTTTGAGATAGGCAATAAGAGGGTCGACCCAAGAGATCCTTGGCTCATCGATTTCCATGATGTCGACTGAGGGAGTCACATCCAGTTCGATAGCAGACTTCTTCGATAATATCCATGTAATCATCCTTTCATCCTTCCCATCGGCAAGTCCTGTGAATTTCGATAATAGATCTGCCCATAGATTTTCCTCCCTCGGTATAGGTTGAATATCAAACTTGTTGAATTCAGAAATCAACTTTTTTGTCTTGTTCAAATATTTGATCATATTGAACTCCCTGGCCTCGTAAGTTCATTTTACCTGTCTATGAACGAGTTCAGAATCTGTTAGTACAACAATTGATTTTACCTTTGCCTTCATGGCGATTTCTAATCCAGCGATCAGGGCTTCATATTCTGCTTCGTTGTTTGTAACGACGAAGTCCAAAGTGATAGCATAGCTCAAGTCTTCACCATTGGGTCCTTGAAAATGGATTCCTGCTCCACCTCCTTCCCTAGTCGAGGAGCCATCCACGTGCATCAGCCAGACCTGATCTTTGGCTTTTTCGACGATACTTACCTCGGAGATTGCTCCTTCTTCCACATTCGATAGGCCTGTTGACTCGACTACGAAGTCAGCTAATACATGGGCCTTTATAGCGACCCGCGGTTGATATTCAATCTCGAATTGACCCAGCTCTACCGCCCACTTTATCAATCTGCATGACGCTTCTGGCTTTGATAGGACCTGTCTTAGAGGTTGATTCGTTAAAACGATGATCTTGTATGTCTGAAAATAAGGCCTCAACCTTCATGCAGCTACCACCAAGGCAAGCGTGAATTTTTCAATCTCCATGTAATTTTTCTCAGCACCCTGCAATAACTTGCTCAAATAGTAAACTGGTTTATGCTCAGACTTATCGAGCTTTACCAAAACCGAGCTAATAGCCTCTTTCGACACGGCTATGTATAAATATAGAGGTTCTCCATCGGATTGCTTGGCTAACATTGGTGGTGAGGTTAAGTATGCTTTCAGGTCTTCGAAAGCTTTGTCGCATTCTGCATTCCACTCAAAGTTCTTAGATTTACGCAATAGTTTGAAGAATGGTAAACTCTTGTCAGCAGATCGTGAGATGAATCTATTCAACGAAATAACCTTCCCAATCAAGCTTTGGACATCTGAGAGCTTTCTTGGTGGTTGTAGATCGGTAATTGCTCGAATTTTTTCGGGGTTGGCCTCGATTCCTCTTTCGTGGACGAGATATCCGAGGAACTTTCCCGATCGCACACCAAAAGTACACTTGGCAGGATTCAACTTCATTCCATATTTCCTTAAAATTCCAAAACATCGATCAAGATGGTTGATGTGGTCCTCCTCCGTCATACTCTTTACGAGCATGTCGTCTACATAAACTTCCATGATTTCCCCTATCAAATCTTTAAACATCATATTGACTAATCTTTGATAGGTCACGCCCGCATTCCTCAAGCCAAAAGGCATGACAATGAAGTAGTAGACTCCTCGCTCGGTGATGAACGCTGTTTTATCCTGGTCTCTTTCGTTCATAAAAATCTGGTAAAATCCTTGGAAAGCATCCATCATACTAAAACATACAAACCCCGCGGTGGAATCTACAAGCATATCAATCCGAGGTAATGGATAAGGATCTCTTGGGCACAATTTGTTTATGTCTGTAAAGTCATTACACATTCTCCATTTGTTTTCAATCTTTTCCCCCTTAGAAACCAGGACCACATTGCACAACCATTCTGTGAACTTTACTTCCCTGATCTGGCCTGCTGCTAACAATCTATCGACCTCTGCATTGATTATCTTGTCCTTTTCGCGGCCATGATTGCGCTTCTTTTGCCTTATAGGTTTTGCCTTTGGATCGATGTTCAATGAATGTGTTATCACCCGTGGGTCGATTCCAACTATATCATCTGAACTCCAGGTAAAAACGTCCACATTTTTCTGTAAGAATTCCATGAGCATGGTTTCCATGCCCTCGCTTAACTCTGTTCCGATTTTGGTGAATTTCTCAGGGGATCCCGGAACTAAAGTTACTTTTTTGTGGCCGGGTGCTTGCACACTCATGTCAACATTTTTCCCTTTTTTTCCTTGTAATTTCTCGTAGTCGGGAATCGGTGATTTTACGCCAGACTCTAATTCAGCTATTTTTCTCTTAACCGGGAGCTCAGGCTCCACTTTCTTTTTAATACTTAAAGATGAATTATAACATTCCCAGGCCATGTATTGGTCATTCCTCATTTCTCCTACCTCTCCCTCGGTCGGGAACTTTATCTTTTGGTGATAGGTAGATACAACTGCTTTGAACATATTTTGAGCTGGTCTCCCTAATATGGCATTGTAAGCGAATGATGTATCTACTACCAGAAATTTGACCATCCTCATTACATTTTTTGGTTTGCTTCCTAGAGTCGTGCTCAAGAGAATGGTCCCAAGCGGAACGATCTCCGATCCCCCAAAACCGACTAAAGGAGTGGTTACTCGATCTAGATGCGGGTGACAAAGATTCATTCTTGTGAGGGCTTCTGACGAGATAATGTTTGCCGAGTTTCCATTATCGACCAGCACTCTTTTAACCTCGAAATTAGCGATTTTCAATGTCAATACCATGGAAAAATCTAGATCATCTTCGTTTGTATCCCAATTAACGTCTGAAGGTCGATCAGCCTCACTGAAACTTATAACTTGATTTTCCATGGAGGGAAACTCCAAGGATAGAATTTCCCTCTTTGTAGAGACTCCAGCCTTTATCGATCTCAACGTTCTTTTTCTAGCATTTCTGCTATCTCCTCCAACCGGTTCGCCAGCAATCATGTTTATCACTTCGTTTGACCGCTCATCCGTCTGATTTCGAACCTGCTTCTGTTGAGTATTAAATTTTCGCGGGCTCCTGGACCTATAACGATTGTTATAGTTGCCTCCTTTGACAAATTCTTTGAGTTTTCCTTGTGCAATTAGTTTTTCTATCTCGACATTCAGTTGGTAGCAGTTTTCGGTGCTGTGTCCCCGAGCCCGATGGTATCGACAGTATTGGTCATAACCCAATGCACCTGGCCTAGCCTGAGTGATTCTTTGGGCCTCGGGAATCAAATTTCCTTCTTCTAACACAGTTAACACCTCTTCCTTTGAACTGTTATGTTCGATAAATTGAATTTTTCCCGGTCTTGGAGGTCGAGCTCGTTCATAGGGAGGTCCATAGGAATTCGAACCTTGGGGTGGCATATTTGGCTTATAAGTATTGATTCATTGCCAAACAGACCCTCTGGTCGATCCTCCGTAATCACCAGGCTTTGGGATAGGAGCCCGATCTTGTTTCTTGTTAAGAGGGAGTTTTACAGAGTGCGAGCTTTTTAACTTATTCATCTCTTCTTGGATCATGTATTTCTCAGCGATCTCCATAATTCGCTCGAAGGATTTTGGTTGTTTCCTGCACAAGGCGTTTCCGAACTGAGTGCTCCTTGTCAGTTCGAACATCAGAGAGGACAAATATTCGATCTGCGGAGTGTCAACTTTGAGAAGTTCGATACTGAACCTCGCTAACCATTGTCTCAACGTTTCTCCTTCCAATTTTTTTACAGTCCCCAAATGATTCGTCGGTAACCTCGGTTTCCTTTGACTAGCAAATTGGTGTTTTAGTTTGTCGCAAAATTCCTCGAAGGAAAATATGGAGTTGGGCGGCAATTTTCCGAACCAATCGAGGGCAATTCCCTCGAAGGTAGTAACCATGATCTTGCAATAAAAATCCTCAGAATGTCCGTATAGGTTCATCACATTAATAAAGATGTTGATGTGTTCCCCGGGGTCGGTAGTCCCGTTATACCGTGGTAGCCTGGTCGGTACTGTTTCCGTGTTTCGAGCTTCGCGTATTTCTTGACAAAATGGCGAACAACGCATGATACTGTTCGAAACCTCCCTATCTCGTAGATTCTCTCTACTCGGAATGTTTTCCGCTCGCCTGGCAGCATGATTGCTGCGAGGAATCTCTATCAGTGTACCTTCATTCTCCAACTTCTTAGCTACTCTTTCTTGCACTATCTTTTCCAGTTCAGATTCGGTAATTCTTTTGTAAGGCGATCTTTTGCCTCTGACTGCACCAGCAGGGTGGCTCTCCCCTACTACTGAATCTTCTACATCATGTACTGATTTTGGCGGAATTTCTGATCGAGCGTTGATTTTCGATGGCACGCCCCGAGGAGAGTTTATTGCTGGCGCGTGCGATATAGATCGTAGTACACTGTTCTCCCTTAGGATGTTCGAAGATGGTATTTCAGGTCTCCCATGAACTGCTGGTTGATCTATAGGCGATTGATCAGCCCTTCCCCCGTTCAGAAATTCCCTACACATCGTGCCTATGATGGACCTTAGATCTCCAACGGTCGTGTGAATTGGGACATTATCCTGCGGAACAACCGGTGGAACCTCTGGTTGTTGAGCCGCACGTGACAGATTGTCGGGCTCATTGTTGACCGAATTATGTGCTCCTGCTGCATGGGAAGGCCCTCCTCTGATATACGTATTTCTCCTCGTAGTAGGCATATTTCGATCTAATACTCGAATAAGGCCCCTCGGTGGGCGCCAATTGATCTTACGCGTTTTCGCTTGTTCGACCTATGCGTTGTAAAATGTCGTGCTAATGTTTGTAAGCAGAAGTAAGAGATCAATAGTATTTGTATTCAGAATGATTGAGTACAAATTACAAATATCAAGAGTCCTATCTGAGCATTATAGGATGCCGTACAAGCTAGAGGGTGCAATACGCAATAAATAGCCTATACAATCCTTCCTTAGTAGTTCCGAGCAGCAACCTCGGAGGAAGAGCACCTGGGAATTTGTGTCGTCGTCATAAATGCTAGGGGTATTTATAGCGGAGATCTGGAGCTAGGTGGTCCACCCGCAGATAATCATTTCTCGGCCCACAGGCCTGGGCCTGAACTCGGCCCAACAGTGATTTTGGACCCTAGGCTTCCTTTGTTGAATCAGCGTAGGACTCTTGAGCTTTGGGCTCGAATTTATGCTCATGAGACCAAGATCTGTGACTTTCGACCTTGCCAGACCGTAGAGACGCTAGGTCCAAGATACCCCTCATCAAAGGCCAAGGCAAAATTTTCTATCTTTAAGTAATTTTTTCTCAGCACCTTGTAACAACTTGCTTAGATAGTAAACATGCTTATGTTCTGAACCTTCTATCTTTACCAATACCGAACGTATTGCTACCTCGGAGATGGATATGTAGATGTATAAAGGTTGTCCTTCAGTTGGTTTGGCCAATAAAGGTGAAGCGGTCAAGTATTCCTTTAATTGGTTAAAAGCCTGATCACAATCCTTAGTCCACAAAAAGTTTTTTGCTTTCCGCAAGGTTTGAAAGAATGGCAAACTTCTGTCTGCTGACATAGATATGAACCTATTTAGCGCAACAATCTTTCCGATTAAACTCTGTACTTAGGAGATTGTTCTAGGTGGTTTCATTTCGGTTATGGTCTGGATCTTTTTCGGATTTGCCTCAATTCCCCGTTGATGAACCATGTAACCCAGGAATTTTCCCGACTTGACTCCAAAAGTGCACTTCGCGGGGTTCAGCTTCATACGGTATTTTCTTAAAATCTTGAAGCATCACGTGGTCAGCTTCGTTCATGCTTTTTACCAACATGTCGTCTATGTAGACTTCCATGATTTCTCCAATATAATTCTTTAAAGATTAAATTAACTAATCTTTGGTAAGTTGCCCCTGCATTTCTTAATCCAAAGGGCATTACAATGAAGCAGTATACTCCCTGGTCAGTGATAAAGGCATTTTTTCTTGATCTCGCTCATTCATGTAGATTTGGTAAAAACCTTTGAAGGTATCCATCATGCTAAAAATAGTGAAACCTACAGTTGAGTCGACCAATAGGTCGATTCCCGAGAGCGGGTAAGGATCTCGTGGACATAACTTGTTGAGGTCGGTAAAATCGTTACACATCCTCCATTTGTTGTCCTTTTTATCCCCTTTTGCCACTAGGACCACGTTGCACAGCCATTCTCAAAAATGTATCTCCCGAATTTGTTTAGTCTTCAGTAATCTTTCAACCTCTGCTTTGATTATTTTATCTTTCGTAGGCCCATGGTTCCGCTTCTTTTGCCTTGCTGGTTTCGCCATAGGATCTATTTTTAGAGAATGAGTAATGATTCTTGGGTCTATGCCCTCTATATCATCTGCACTCCATGCGAAGACATCAACATTATTTCTGAGGAAATCTACTAGCATAACTTCACCTTCCGGACTGAGTTCAGTCCCTATCTTGGTCGTTTTCAGGGGATCAGCTTGCACAAGCATAATATCCTTGTGTTCCGGTGGGTTAATAGTTAAATCGACCGTGTCTTTCAATTTTCAATTTATTCTATCTGTACTGGGGATGTCGGTTTCAGCTCTTTCGATGTCATCCTCGAGTTTCCTTTTTCCTGGAGTGAAAGACTTAGATCTGTTTCCCAACGCCAGGGAATATTATAACAATCCCAGGCCATGCAATGATCATTTACTGTTTCTCCAATGCCTGAGACCGTTGGAAACTTTATCTTCTGATGGTAGGTCGACACGACTGCTCAAAAAAGGTTGAGTGCCGGTCGTCCTAGTATCGCGTTGTATGCAAACGGTGTTTCGACAACCAGGAATTTTATCAGCTTCACTGCTCGTTCAGGTCTTTTTCCCAAAGAAACACTTAAGTTGACTGTCACGGAGGGGACTATTTCTGATCCTCCAAATCCCACTAATGGAGTTGCTACCTTTTGTAGCGTTATTTCTACCAAATTCATCTGTGTTAGGACTTCTCTTGAAATAATTTTAGATGAGCTGCCATTATCAATTAGTATTCTTTTCACATTGTAGTTCGCTATCTCAAGCGATACCACCATTGGGAAGTCGGGATTGTCTTCTTTCATATCCCAAACGATGTTTCGTGGCACCTCGCTTTCATTAAAACTGATGGGTTGTTCTTTTGGAATTTTGCTTTCGAGAGTCCATACCTCCCTCGGAATTCCAAAACTTCCTTTTATCGATCTAGCGGTTCTTCGGCCGGCATTACGACTATCTCCCCGGGCTGGCCTACCGGAGATTGTATGTATGGTCCCGTTCACCTGATCATTATTCATATCTTGAGGGGGATCATTATTAGGTGTTCTCCTCGGCGGGGTTCTTCTCTGATTATGATTTCGAGGGCTCCTAGTTCTATTTTTTTTCCTCCCGTTTCGTTTGACGTAATCGTCTAACTTTCCTTCTTCAATCAGCCTTTTGATTTCCTATTTCCGATGGAAACAATCCTCGGTGCGATGTCCATGAGCCCGATGGTACTGACATTATAAGTTGTAATTTCGGGCTCCTGGCTTATCCTGTGTAATTCTTTTTGCTGGGGGAATCCAATTGTTTCTCTCTAGTAGCACTAGGATCTCTTCCGTAGGGACATTCAATTTGGTGTACTCCACGTGATCTACTCGATTCCTTTGAGGTAGTTCAGCCGATCTGGGTCTTGCATAGACATTAGGTCTTCTATCTCGATCATTGCGATTGTAATCCAATCTCCGGAAAATGTTTCCTTTTCTAAAGGATCGATCATAATCTGTTGGCCTTGGCACGGCAGTTAGGCGAACCGAGATATTGAAAAATAGAGAAATATTTCGAGAAAACATTAGGGATAGAGAGATCGAAAAAAGTATTATGAGATGTTCTCCTTTCTGTCAAGAAATTCGAGAGGCAAGAAATACCGAGACAGTGCCCACAAGATTACCACGGTATAACGGGACTACCGACCCCGCTGAAAACATTAATAGTTTCGTTAATGTGATGAATTTGTATGGGCATTCCGAAGATTTTTGCTGCAAAATCATGGTCACGACTTTTGAAGGAATCGCACTTGATTGGTTCGGAAAGTTGCCACCGAACTCTATCTTCTCTTTTGATGTGTTTTACGACAAACTCAAGCACCAATTCGCAAGCCAGAGGAAACCTAGGTTGTCTGCCAATCATTTGGGCACGGTAAAACAAATGGAGGGTGAAACTTTGAGGCAATGGTTGGCGCGCTTCAGCATTGAACTCCTTAAGGTCGATACTCCACAGATCGAATACCTATCCTCCTTGATGTTCGAATTAACAAAGAATACACAGTTCGGAAATGCCCTATGTAGGAAGCACCTGAAATCCTTTGAAAGGATCATAGAGATAGCAAAAAAATACATGATACAGGAAGAGATGAACAAGCTAAAGCACGATCAAAACCCGAGGCCTCCCCTCGGAAAGAAACAAGATAGAGCCCCTGTGCCGAAACCAGGGGATTACGAAGGATCAAACAGGGGGTCGGTTTGGCAAAGAATCAACATCTACAAGCCATAGATGCCGAACAACCGTCCCAATGCCTACGTCCTGATCTCCGATCCGAATCCAATTCCTCGATCAGGAAAAATCAACTTTACCGAGCTAAATACTTCAAAGGAAGAAATTCTCACTGTCTTGGAGGAGAGGAATTTAATACCTGAAGCAGATAGGATTACACAAGCGAGAGAGGGAACTTTGAACTATGATAAATATTGTCGATATCATAGAGCTCGGGGACACAGCACGGAAAATTTTTACCAATTGAAGGTCGAAATTGAAAAATTGATTGGGCAAGGCAAACTAAGGGAGTTTGTAAAAGGAGGAAACTATAACAACCGTTATAGGTCCAGGAGCCCTCGAAAGTTTCCCGTTCGACAACATGCTGCTCGAAATCAGCCGGAGGAACAACAAAATGGAGTAATCAACATGATTGTAGGCGGACCGGTGGGGGTAGATAGCAGAAATGCGAGAAAAAGAACCATGAGATCGATCAAATCGGTCGTATTGACCAGAAAAGAGGTGTTCTCATTAGAACCACCTTCGATGGAGAATCAGGTTATAAGCTTCAGTGATGTAGATCGACCAGCGGATGTTACTTGGGATGTGGATGACGACGATCCCGATTTTTTGATGGTTCCAACTTTGAAAATTGCTAACTACGAGGTTAAAAGAGTTTTGATCGACAATGGTAGTTCTGCGAATATTATATTTTCGGTAGCTCTTTCTCGAATGAATCTCCAGCATCCTTGTCTGGATCGAGTGATCACGACTTTGGTCAGATTCGGTGGCTCGAAAATTGTCCCGTTGGGAACCATTTTGTTAAGTACCACCCTCGGAAAGAAACCGAGTGTAACCAGGATAGTAAAATTCTTGGTGGTGGAAACACCCTTTGCTTACAACGCCATATTGGGAAGGCCAGCATTGAACGCGTTTAAGGTAGTGGTATCAACATATCATCAAATGGTGAAATTCCCGACAAATGGAGGAGTCGGAGAGATGTGGAATGACCAATACATGGCCTGGGAATGTTATAATTCTTCCCTATAATAAACAGAAAAATCAAGCCTGAGGTACCGAACAAAAGAAGGCTAATCGATATAGGATCGGCTTCGGTTGCTGACCAACCGATCCCCAATTGTGATAAGATACAAGGAAAGAAAGGCAAGAATATCGACATGAGAGTCCAAGCCTCTGACTACAAGAAGGTTACTTTGATTCCTGGATCTCCAGAAAAGGATACCAGAATCGGAACAGAGTTGAGTGAGGGTATGGAAACTATGCTCGTCGAATTTTTACGAACGAATGTGTATGTCTTCGCGTGGAGCTCGGATGACATAGTGGGGATCGACCCTCGGGTAATTACTCACTCGTTAAACATAGATCCGAAGGCAAAGCCTGTTAGACAGAAGAAGAGGAACCATGGACGAGAAAAGGATAAAATAATCAATGCGGAAGTTGATAGATTGTTGGCAGCTGGCCAGATTAAAGAGATCAAATTTACTGAATGGTTGTGTAATGTGATGTTGGTTTCTAAGGGAGAGAAAGTTGAAAACAAATGGAGAATATGTAATGATTTCACCGACCTCAACAAATTGTGCCCAAGAGATCCATATCCGTTGCCTAGGAATCGATATGCTGGTGGATTCCACGGCAGGGTTCATTTTCTTTAGTATGATGGATGCTTTTCAACGGTTTTACCAAATCTTTATGAACGAAAAGGACCAGGATAAGACCGCCTTCATCACCGAGCGTGGGGTATATTGGTTCATTATCATGATGTTCGGATTCAGGAACGCTGGAGCGACTTACCAAAGGCTGCTCAATATGATGTTGAAAGATTTGATCGGGGAAATCATGGAAGTTTATGTGGATGATATGTTCGTGAAAAGTATGACAGAAGAGGACCACATCTGATGGGGGCTATTTCGCACCCTACTTACTATTCGAATCGAACGAAGCAGATAAGATCGATTCGACCAAACCTAACAGATCGGGATCATCTTGCAGACCCGGCCAAGTGCAGCTCGCTTCGATAGAAGATTGTACTCCGGACCCAAGAAGGATATTTGGGCCGAGTCCTATTAGGACTACGTTTCCTTGTAACACTAGGTTTAGCATTATATAAATACCTAGTTAATCATTGTATAAAACAACTACGAAATTCCTGAACTCTAAGGATACAGGATTCAATATTGCTTACAACAGCACAATTCAATAATATTCAATATCATTACAAGAGCTTTAATCCTCATATAGGTGTGTTCTTAGCTTTGTTTTGTGGTTTTTACTTCTTGTTCTTGAATATTGCTTTTCTTAGTAACCGATCCATCCGGAATAAAGTAACAGAGCCCTATTCAATAAATATAAAAGTATCGCAAACCCCCGATATCACGAATTCACTGATACTCAATTAACCCAACGAAATCCGGTTAAATCAGTTGGCGCCCACCGTGGGGCTACGTTAATTATTCGATCGACACATGGATCGCCCAAGGAAAAGCGCTCGCGTTGGAGCGAGGAGTAATACAACCACCGGCCACAACACATCTGAAGATCCACAAGACAACAACAATAACGACATTCCCAACACCAATGAAAATCTCCCAGATACCCGTTCCCGTCAGCAGGAACACCAAGGAGGTCTTAACGGTGCAATACAGGAAGAACCGGAAGTCCCTGAAATACCCGTTCCTCTCCCAGGCGCTCAGGAAAAGCTGAGACAAATAGCAATGCTCTTTAAATCACTCTCCCCAGAAGAATTGCTAGTTTTAGACCAAATTCCTCGAAACGTTACAGCTCCCAAGACAACTCCTGCACCAGGAGTGCCAAGGCCAAACGAACAAACCTCTCAACAAGCAGACAGCCCATCAAGTGAGCGACGCTCATTGCGCAGCCCACAGCAGCGCAATTCTAAACCCTCCGATAACCGTCCCAGAGGAAAACCAGGTCGAAGAAGGCCACAGGCGGATCGAAGGAACGAACAATAATCCCTATCGAGGATGACATAGATGATGCTATCCCAGATCGACCACGAACAACTCGATTCTCGGAAAGAGAAATCGAGAGAATAGTACAGGAACGACTGGAACAGCGCCTACGATCTGTTCAAAACCCGTGGACCCGAACCGCGGAACTCCAGGAGAGCCTTGCAGCGTGTTCTCCCTTCTGTAGAGAAATAAAAGAAGCGCAATCTATTGGACAGGTCCCAGGTAGACTACCCCGATATGACGGAACCACCGACCCGGATGATTATATTTTTAGCTTCACTAACATAATGAATTTATACGCCCACTCTGCCGAATTCACCGCCAAGTTAATGGTGACCACATTCGAGGGCCTAGCGTTGGATTGGTTCGCAAAACAACCTGCCAACTCCATATTCAGTTTCCGGGAATTATGCAATAAATTGACCCAGCAGTTTGCCAGTCAGAAGAGACAAAAACTCCCGATGAGCTACCTAGGAACCATACATCAACAAGAAGGAGAATCCCTAAGAAATTGGTTGGCCAGATTCAACGTAGAATTACTCAAAATCGATTCTCCAAATATTGATTACATAATTTCTATCCTCTTCGATCTCACTAAAAACAGGCAGTTCGGAAATGCCCTCAGTCGAAAACAACCAAGAACGTTCGCCGACATCATGAGCTTGGCGTCTAAATATATGACCCAAGAAGAGATGAATTCCTTTAAGGATAAAAACAAAAATAAATTCACAGCTTCAGGCTCCAAGCGGCATGATAAGATTCCTATTCAAAGACCCTTAGACTATGAGCGATCTTCCAGGAGAGGTAACGTTTTCCAGCGACTGGAATACAGCAAAGCCGATCGAGAAAGACAACCTAATTACTACCAAAGACCAAGAAACCCTGAGCAACCAATCAGAAGCAGGGTGAATCAAGTAGAACACCCAAGATTAAATGCTCCAATGGAAGAAATATTGGAAGTCCTAGAAAGAAATAACTGGATTCCCGAGGCAAGGAAAATCGCTCAGCCCAGACCGGGGTCTAGAAACTATGATCAATACTGTAAGTACCACAGGGCACATGGGCATCTAACGGAAAATTGTTTTCACCTTAAGAGAGAAGTCGAAAAACTGATCGAGCAAGGAAAACTAGACGAATACATAGACCAAGATAATCGCAAAAGGGAAAGAAGTAGAAGCCCTCGGAACGGTAATCGAAGGAGAAGTTCTCATCGAAGGTCGCCCGAACGTCGACCTACTCAGGAGTTAAATCAGGACCAGATCAATGGGACTATCCATACAATATCCGGGGGACCCGCGGGTGGAGATAGTCGTAATGCACGACGAAGGACAGCCCGATCCATAATTCGAAATTCTAAATATCCAAAAGAAATATGGACTCTGGAAAACAGGCCGACAAATCACCAGCCGATCAGCTTCAACGAAGGCGAAGTACCTAAAAACATCATTTGGGACACAAAAGAAGATAACCCCGATTTTCCTATGGTAGTATCATTAGAGATAGCGAATTATAATGTAAGAAGAATCCTAATTGATAATGGAAGCTCGGCAAATATCATCTCCCGGGAGGTTTTAGCCCAAATGAACTTGGGACAAATAAACCTACAAAAAGTAGCTACGCCGTTAGTAGGCTTTGGAGGGTCCGAGATTATCCCCAGCGGAACAATATCTTTAAGTGTGTCACTTGGGAAGAAACCACTTAGGACAGTGAAGTTGATAAAATTCCTAGTAGTGGAAACACCCTTCGCTTATAACGCTATACTAGGGCGACCAGCCCTTAACCTTTTCCGAGCTGTAGTCTCTACCTATCATCAGAAGATAAAGTTTCCGACCGATATGGGAATCGGAGAAATAACGAACGACCACTGTATGGCGTGGAATTGCTACAGCACATCGTTAACTTTGAAAGAACACCCTAAGTCAATTACTCCGAGCAAGAGAAAGATCGAAGACGATCTCATTAGAAATGAGGTTGAAATTCCTATTACTGATCGGTTAGATAAAAAGGGGAAAGAACCGCTAGACTTATCCTTGAAACCCCCAGAACATAAAGATATAATTCTAGTAAAAGGCGACTCGTCCAAAACGACAAGAATAGGTACAGAATTGAGCAGAGAAGGAGACTTGGTCTTGAAAAAGGTAGAAGTATCCAAGCATGTGGGAAAGTTACAACAAAATTGGGATGGACCTTACGTCGTCATTGGCGTAGGAAAGAAAGGTTCATACAAAATTGCACACTTGGATGGAACAGCCTTACCAAGAACCTGGAATGCGGTCAACCTTAGGAAATACTATGGTAAATAAATTTTAGCAGATTATACTGCATTGTTTTATTTTACTTTATCAAGTTTTAATCCTTGTAACAAAGGCCTTAGCCTACAGTTCAATTAGTAAAGATTTTTAGCATTTTCTATACATCGATTATTTCGGTTAACGCTCCTTGGAATTACACTATCATATTGATAAAAATTAGAACGAAACGAGTCGAGTATACATTGATCCGCTCAATAAACACTCCTCGATTTATATCAACGACAAAAAGAACTTTTTGGTGATGTACCTAAGTCTAAATTACAGATGAGTTGAGTAAACATCGATCCGCTCGATAAAAACTCCTCGATATATTCAAAAGCGAGTCGAGTATACATTGATCCACTCAATACAAACTCCTCGCCCATATTTAAACGATTAAAAGGCTTTTGGGTTAAGAACCTAAGTCTAATCAAAAAGAGTCGAGTAAACATCGATCCGCTCGATAAAAACTCCTCGATATATCTTCAACGATCAAAAAGACTTTTTGGGTTAAAAACCTAAGTCTAATCAAAAAGAATCGAGTAAACATCGATCCGCTCGATAAAAACTCCTCGATATATCTTCAACGATCAAAAAGACTTTTTGGGTTAAAAACCTAAGTCTAATCAAAACAAGTTGAGTAAACATCGATCCGCTCGATAAAAACTCCTCGATATATCTTCAACGATCAAAAAGACTTTTTGGGTTAAAAACCTAAGTCTAATCAAAACAAGTTGAGTAAACATCGATCCGCTCGATAAAAACTCCTCGATATATCTTCAACGATCAAAAAGACTTTTTGGGTTAAAAACCTAAGTCTAATCAAAAAGAGTCGAGTAAACATCGATCCGCTCGATAAAAACTCCTCGATATATCTTCAACGATCAAAAAGACTTTTTGGGTTAAAAACCTAAGTCTAATCAAAACAAGTTGAGTAAACATCGATCCGCTCGATAAAAACTCCTCGATATATCTTCAACGATCAAAAAGACTTTTTGGGTTAAAAACCTAAGTCTAATCAAAAAGAGTCGAGTAAACATCGATCCGCTCGATAAAAACTCCTCGATATATCTTCAACGATCAAAAAGACTTTTTGGGTTAAAAACCTAAGTCTAATCAAAAAGAGTCGAGTAAACATCGATCCGCTCGATAAACACTCCTCGAACTATTTACAACGAGAAAAAAAGACTTTTTGGTACTAAAAACCTAAGTCTAAAATTATAAGCGAGTCGAGTAAACATCGATCCGCTCGATAAACACTCCTCGCCCATACTTACAACGAGAAAAAGACTTTATGGTATTAAAACCTAAGTCTGAATAAAACGAGTAAAGCAAACATTGATCCGCTCAATAAAATCTCCTCGATATATTCCTAACGATCTAAAAAAGATCTGCTGATAATCCTAAAGTTTTGAAAGATAAATCAAGTGTGAATTCATCTGCTCGGAAAATACTCCTCGAAAATAAAATTACAAACGACAAAGAAGATGCAAGAAATAAAGTAATATTTTATTCATCAAATCAATTATATACAAATATACTACGATACAAAGATCTGCTTGCTACCTAAAGATCGTTACAATGATCTACTTAAATTGATCCTATGGGATCGACTATCTTCACGACAATGTCCACGGAAACACCAATCTCCTCCCTAGTACCTCATCGGTTATAGTATGCGACCTAAGAAGCATGCTGCTCACGATGGTCGACTTCTTTAGTTCGGTGGCCAGGCTCTAAAGATCAAATGTTCTTCCAGATGAAATGAACATTACCAGCCAGATAACTAGCAATGCTCACTCATCCGTAAGAAGATACTGCTTTTAATTTATCTATAAAACATTTTACTCTAGAGCAGCATCTCTTCGGGACCGTCGTGAAACGGTAAGTTTACCAGCCACCCCGGCGGTCTATCACTCCGGAAGTCACATCCAAGAGCGAGGGTGACTGGCAAGTATGAACCCCCCATGTGCAAACGGAAACCACGGACCTCTAATTGATGAAGACTAAAGCGGAGGCCTCATGGGACCCGTTAGTACAAGGAAGGGCTGACATGGGACCCGTCAGTACAAGGTAGATGAACACCAAGTTATTACAGAGTGAATCATGATAATGTGACTTTTTGAATATTATGGGATCTGAGGGCAGAATGAAATCCAAAGAAGTTGAGATCTCCATTCTCTTTGGGAAATTGCAAAGGAAGAATGCAAACCACCACCCTATTTATAGGGATAGACTCAAACAATCCAACGGCTGAAAAAGCATTTGATCAACGGACACAGATGCGACCCCTTGACTCCCCGCAATAAATGCAAGTAAGTTGGAACGGCACAATCTAATCGCCCCAACTAGTCGATAACAAAAGAGGCAATAGATCGATATGATCATATCTAAAAAAAAAAAAAAAAGGGTTTTGGATTAGACATTCCAGCACAATCATACTTCATGATCGATGGTTTAGAGACCTAGAATCCATAAACAAAGTCATACAAGCTTTAAAATCGCAGCAAAAAGGACAGTTGCTCGATAAGAGATAAAAGACCAAACTTTTCACCATACGAGGCACGTCACTGCCTCATACATCGTATGGATGACCATTGACTAAGCCATACAGGAACTCCTCTCGAATCCAAGATATCTGATATAGAAATCAGGAGAATAGTCCTCCTTATTCAAAACAGCAAGGACGTAACTGCCTAACATACCAAAGAATTGCTTAAGGAGGTCTGAATAGGTCAGATCTGACTAAGACTTCTACACTTTCCAATTCCTCCCATATCAAAGATATGCTATAAACGAAACATCGCTTGAAGAACAAGTAGTTCCAAGTTGATAATGAAAAACATAAAGATTCGGAGGATACTGAAAGGGTTATTTTCTCTTAGTCTTAAAAAATGAGAAAAGAAGAGTTCAACAAAAGGTATAAAAAGCCTCCTTATATAAAAGTTTGTGTCACAAAAGGACAATTTTACAACGGCATGGATCGAACATCGACCGAAATGTTGAACGTTCCCTAAATCAGATCGATCCGAATAAGCCTACTATCTGCATGATTATGCGCAAACATGATTTTGAATATAACCCAAGGGACTATACTCGGTTGATCGACAAAGATTGGATTTGCAAAACAAACATCGAGATCAAAGCTACCTTATTCTGCATTCTTGGCAAAGATCAATTTCAGATAAGTATGCTAAACAATACTGATTATTTTACGATGATTATATTTATGCATAAAGGCAAATTGTGCATAACAAAGAGAAGAAAACAGATATAGGCAAGAATCTGCCTGAAGGTTAATATTTCCAATTTAGTACTTCTCCCATTACAAAAAATTTTCAGCCCAAACAAGTGCACAAAAGTTGGGCGATAAAAAAAAAAAAAAAAAAAAAAAAAAAAAAAAAAAAAAAGAGACAGTCCAAGGCCTGCCAGGACGAACAAAGATCACTGGGAAGGACGGTCAGTAGGCCGACTACTAGAAACAGTCCTCCGAGGAGTCAAATTACCAGCAAACGCCATCAGCTCCTCTTGACGCTTCAGATAACCAGCGTCATACCCTTCCTCATAGGACCGCCGTTGTGACTCCTCTGCAAGGGCAGCAGCCTGTATTAAATCATTTTTCTCTTTTTCAAGAACAACTTTATCAGCCTCCAATTTTTGGAGATCATCTCTGGCAATCTGAAGCTCCAGCGTCAGCCCTGCAGGTTTAGCTTTTTCCGACTCTAACTGACGTTGATAAGCACGCTTACTCGTCCACAGTTCGTCATTTTGCACACCCAGCTGGAGTGCAAAATACTTGCCCTAAAAAAGCAGAAAAAGTAAGAGAAACCGACACACAACAAGGCATTCAAAACAAAAACAGGAAAAATATTCAGAATATGTTTACCTGCTCACATATCTTCACCAGAGATTGAACAAGGCGAACGTTGGAGGTACCTTCGAGCTTCCTCAACTCGCCGGGCAAAATTGTGCTCATACCCAGATCCCAAGATAAAGCATCAGGCTCAACTGAGCCAGGCAATTCACTATTGGAATGGACACCATCAGAACGAGGTGTCTCTGACAACATAATATCTTTAACTTGCTCGAAGATACATCGATCATCTAATAGACGAGGAGATTCTCTCCCATCGGGACTAACAGAGGTCTCCTTGCCCGAGGCAGAAATAACCGTTCGACGACCAGACCTGGAACCGGTCCCACCTCCGGAAGGTCCTCCTGATTCAAAGGATGTAGTCATTACAGTGGTATCATGAAACAAAAATTCAGGATAATCCTGCACAATAGATTGTGTCGTAGAAGGATTGACAAAAAAGCTATCACCAGCTTGCCCTCCGCTTACAGTGGGAGCAGTAGAAGCTGACAAAGGAAGGGAAATAGCAAAATCCCCTCCGTGGAAAACGTGCTCAAAAGAAGAAGTGTTGGAACTAACAGCTATATTATAAGCCGGTTCTTCGTTGGACATATCCCCAAAAGGTAATCGACCAGGGGAAGGCATGTTTCCTTCCTGAGTGGAAGTAGAAAGGATTGGTTCTGAAAACGACGAGTCTACCACGGAAAGAGGTTCAGAGACAATACAACGAGTATCGATCTCCGACCTAATTGTTGGGGACGAACGAGGAGGCTCTATCGACGGCCCATCTCTTCGAGATTTTTTAGATCTATTATCTCTAGCGCCCTCACGAGAAGGTCGCTTCGAAGTATTACCAAAAAGGTTACTCATGATCGGACTATAGAAAAATACAAATTAATATCGAGAAAGTTTATCGACTAGCTAAAGAAAGAGTATTCTGTTAAGAGAGGAGTATAGCAGTAAAAAACAAGTCCAATTTTTACCTTTCGTATTTATACTACACGAAAGGACGCGACAGACCTAAAGAAAGGGCGCGAAACAGGAAAACTGACCTTGGAGCAAACGCTGGAATTCGAAAAGACACACACATAATGATTACGGCAAATTAAATGACTTGTCTGAATTATTACGGCAAAAGTGAAAAGACACGACTGTCAGAATACGAAGCGTTTAACGTACAAAATAAGCTAAAGTTACAGTTAAATCTACGAGGAAATAATTACAAAGATTATTTCAAAAAATGAATCACTATTTCAAGAAGCCTGATCGCTATCCGGAATCTTCTGTTCGCTACCGACGTCCTCAGTCATGCATACGTCGTTTTCTTCTTCTTCTTCATCCTCTGGATCGATAAAAGTGTCATCGAGCTCATCATTAACATCAGAAGGAGGAATCGGCAATGGATTCCCAAATTCTTCGACAAGATGAGCCAGTGGAAAACCTTGATATTCAACATCTGGAACCTCGGAAGAAGAATAAAGTTTACCATAGCGATTCAACCGAATATGCGCCGCCTTAAAATACTCCTTTCGACGGTCATCGATCATCTCTAAGGCGACCAGCTGATGAATCGCCTTCTTAAAAGTATTCTCAAGAAGAGGACCGACCATCCGATACACCAACGCCGTATGAACAGGAGAATTAAGGAACTCGCGAACGACTCTCTCGTCAGGATTCCTACCGTATCGATCCCTAAGTCCACTAAGTGGGACATCCTTTTCATACTCCTCTAAAGAAGTTTCAAGGTTGGATACCTGAGATTCAAGCTCACTAATTCGAGTCGTGCTCTGTAACTGCAATTCCTCTAACTTTCTAGCCATTTGATTGGCCTGCTCTTGAGCACGAGAAACCTCCATCACCCTGTCTATCATTTCTTGATCTTCGGTCTCGGTAGCACGAGTCTCTACGATGGGAACGGAAGAAGATGTTGAGGGACCAACCTCTGAACCGGAGGATTTATGGAGTAAAGCTTTATGCTTCTCTTCCAGAAACTCGCACTGTTGTTTCCAAAGTGCATTTTCATAGGCGTATGACGCAAGACAAGTTTTGGTCTGAAGAACAAAGAGAGCAAGAAAAAGAGATGGATTAATAAATTAAAGAAGACCTTTAAGATTATCTGTTAATATGATTAAAGTAAAAAGATGTCACCTTCTCGGCATAAAGAGAAGCTCGCTGGAATTTCTCCAGAGGATCCTTATGAAGAAGCTTATTGAGATCCCGAGTGAAAACACCAGACAAAAGAACGCGGGTTGCCTTATCGACTGCGTTCTCACTATCATCATGAATAAGAGAATCCTTCTCGGAGTAACCAGCGGCCCTCCTTCCCTCTAAATGATCCTCGATCATTTCGACCAGAGTAGGTTTTGGATGTTTATCTCCGAGTAAAGAAAGGTCGTCACCAGAACGTCCATAGTAACTCCTCTTTCTATCAACTGGATTATTAGTAGGATGAGGCATCGACCAGCTACGACATCCTCGAATACCCAAAGATGTTCTAAGGTGAAGAGGAGGATAACCAGATCCCGTGCCCTGACGAATGGGGGACTCACGAGAAGAATCTGGAGATTCCCCTCTATTATCCTCGGACTCATGGCCCAACTCCAGTTTCCTTTTTCGTGAAGCTCTCTGCTCGATGGGGGTGATCTCTACGGATTTTGAAGATTTCGACAGCACCATTTTTCCCTTCGAAGAATGCCGAGAGTTTTCTACCATATGGGCTGAAAAAGAAACAAAATAAAAGTTAGTTTCTCCGTATAAAAGATATAGTTACAGCAATAAGATAAAATAAAATACTAACCAAGAGGATCAGATGATGAACTGACGGGAAAATTATGAACACTTAACCCCGCCTTACGAAGGAAAACCTCCCCGATCAGAAGAGCGCTTTGATATTTGTTTGCACGCATTTCGGGGATTTCAGTGATAAACTGCACATCGTCAGGAACAAGTTCACCGGTCGGTAAGCGACCTCCAGGAATCCAATTGGAACCATGATCCCATAAAAAAGGCATGGTCGAACCATCCGGAAAACAAATATTAGACGGAGGACGAACAAAGAAGAAATGAGATTTCCACGAAGGATTACTAGAAACAGGGGCGTCAAAGATTGCTCGACTAGGCCGCTGACTAGCAAAGAAATATCCACGATTTGAAGAACTAGAAATATTAAAGCGAAAAAGCTGCGTAAAATTACGAAAGGAAGGTTTAAACCCCTTCGCAATCATCAAAACGGAAAAACAAACCACAAAAGCAACGGAATTTGGAACCAGCTGTGTCAAGCACACACTGAAAGTTTTCAAAACTTCGAGAAAAAGGGGAGACAAAGGAAGACGCAATCCACTATTGAAGTGAGCCGTATAAAAGGCTCGACATCCCTCCTGGGGAGATGTGACTCTATCAGTAGAAGAAGGAAGAATTATCTCAGAACCTTCCGGAAAATATTTGGCGTAATTATTCACAACATCCGGGAATGTTTCCGCTGTATATGCGCAAGCTATGTCCTCAATCGGTTCAGAAATCTGAGGAACAGTACCTTTGCCCTTTTTGGCTCGGGCAGCCACGTCTGCATCAGAAAGGATTCGTACTTTGAAAGTATCTTCTACGGGAACAACGAAGTCAGATACTGTAGATTGCTCGCTCAAAGGATTAGGGTGCAACTCCTCATCGTGATCAGGAGCGACGATCTCTCTAGAAGAAGAAGAGGAGTTTCTTACAAAAGCCATATATTCTGGTTTCCCAAAGATGAAGATCGACAAAAGAGAAAATTTTATGAGATAAACGACCAGGCAGGAAAATGGGTACAGGTTATAAGGAAGTATAAAAGAGAAATGGCGAACTTGAAAGTCACCTATTTATAACAAAATGAGAAAAGACGTTTCAAACTTATTGCAGCTACTCATATTCCCGCCAAAAACGGAAGGATACGAAGAGCCTCCTGAATAGACGCGTGGCGATCCGTAATTCGACAGAGAAAACGACTATCTATGATATGTAGCACTCTTTTCCTTATTTAAGATTTTTTCCCACAGGGTTTTTTCTTAAGTAAGGTTTTTAATGAGGCTCCATTCATAGAAAAGAAACAGTCGTAAAGATTTATCTACTTCTACGAGCTTCTATTATCTATACGCTCGAAGAAGTGAGGGAGTACTGATGGGGGCTATTTCGCACCCTACTTACTATTCGAATCGAACGAAGCAGATAAGATCGATTCGACCAAACCTAACAGATCGGGATCATCTTGCAGACCCGGCCAAGTGCAGCTCGCTTCGATAGAAGATTGTACTCCGGACCCAAGAAGGATATTTGGGCCGAGTCCTATTAGGACTACGTTTCTTTGTAACACTAGGTTTAGCATTATATAAATACCTAGTTAATCATTGTATAAAACAACTACGAAATTCCTGAACTCTAAGGATACAGGATTCAATATTGCTTACAACAGCACAATTCAATAATATTCAATATCATTACAAGAGCTTTAATCCTCATATAGGTGTGTTCTTAGCTTTGTTTTGTGGTTTTTACTTCTTGTTCTTGAATATTGCTTTTCTTAGTAACCGATCCATCCGGAATAAAGTAACAGAGCCCTATTCAATAAATATAAAAGTATCGCAAACCCCCGATATCACGAATTCACTGATACTCAATTAACCCAACGAAATCCGGTTAAATCAACATCAAGCATCTTGATCGTTGTTTTGCAATTTTAAGAAAGTATGGCATGAAGTTAAACCCAGCCAAGTGCACCTTCGGGGTAAGATCGGGAAAATTCTTGGGATATCTTGTACATGAGCGAGGAATCGAGGCTAACCCGGAAAAGATTCGGGCTATCACCGAACTAAAGCCTCCAAGGCGACTTTCGGACGTACAGAGCCTAGTCGGAAAAATTATCTCGTTGAACAGGTTCATTTCGCGGTCAGCAGACAAGAGTTTGCCCTTCTTCAAATTACTGCGAAAATCCAAGGACTTTGAGTGGACCGCTGAATGCGATAAAGCTTTTAAGGATCTTAAGGCTTATCTTACTTCTCCGCCGATGCTGGCCAAACCTACCATGGGTGAACCCTTGTATCTCTACATAGCAGTTTCAGAGGAGGCGATTAGCTCGGTTATGGTAAAGGTGGAGAAGTCCGAGCACAAGCCTATATACTACTTGAGCAAATTATTACAGGGGGCTGAAAAAACTACATGGAAATCGAGAAGTTTGCACTTGCCCTAGTAGTAGCTGCCCGGAGATTGAGACCTTATTTCCAGACTTACAAGATCATTGTTTTGACTAATCAACATTTGAGGCAGGTCTTGTCAAAGCCAGAGGCTTCTAGAAGATTGATATGGTGGGCAGTAGAGCTCGGCCAGTTCGAAGTCGAATATCGACCAAGAACTGCAATAAAAGCCTAGGTTTTAGCTGATTTCATCCTTGAGAACTCAAGTATGAAGATTTCGGAGGAATTGGAGTCTTCGGAAGTGAATTCGGATCAAGAAAATCGAGGAGTCAGTATGGTTGATGCACGTAGATGGCTCTTCGACCAAGGAAGGAGGAGGAGCAGGGATACATTTCCAGGGACCTGCAAGAGAGGATTTGAGCTATGAAATCACCTTGGACTTCGTCATCACAAATAACGAGGCAGAATATGAAGCCCTTGTTGCAGGCTTGGAGATGGCTCTAAAAGCGAAGGTAAAATTCCTTACTGTGCTTACTGATTCCGAACTCGTGCATAGACAGGTCAAGGGCATTTACGAAGCCAAGGAGTTCAACATGATAAAATACCTTAACAAGGTGAAAACTCTGATCTCCAAGTTCGAGAAGTTCGAAATTCAACCAATTCCCAGAGAAAAAAATTCATGGGCAGATTTACTATCTAAATTCACGGGAACACATGATGGAATAAAGGAAAGGGTTATTACGTGGCTACTTTCGAACACACCGGATATTGATTTGGACGTCACTCCGGACGTTGATATTATGGAAATCGATGAGAAGAAACCATCCTGGGCTGATCCTTTCGTAGAATATTTGCGGGAAGGAAGACATCCCGAGGACACTAATGAGGTTCGGAGGGTAAAATACCGATCACCATGCTTCGCCCTAATTGAAGGAAATCTATATAAGAGATCTTCCTCGGGAATTTTGCTGAAATGTATTCTCGAAGATCAATTTGACATAATCTTGAAAAAAGTCCATGAAGGGAAAGCTGGAAGTCATTGTGGTGCTCGAGCATTGGCTCTTAAATGCTCGAGGGCAGGGTATTATTGGCCTACTCTTATTTCTGACTCGGTCAATTATGTGAAGAAATGCCATCGTTGTCAGATCACTCGAATATGATCCATCAACCTGCAGAACAGATGCACTTTATCCCTATTTGCTGGCCTTTCGATAAATGGGGTATTGACATTGTCGGTCCTTTTCTGACCGCTAGAGCAAGAAAGAATTATGTACTAGTCGCCGTCGAATATTTTAGCAAGTGGGTGGAATGTGTGGCCTTGACCAAGATAACTCAGTTCCAAGTCATAAACTTTCTTTGGAAAAGTATTATCTGCAGGTTTGGAATTCCTAGAGTATTGATCTCAAATAATGGGACTCAGTTTGCTGGAAAGATAATTTAGAATGGCGTGACAAATTCGGGATACAGCAAAATTTTACATACGTAGGGCACCCGCAAGCTAATGGACAAACTGAAGTCGTAAACAGAGAAATTGTCCGATCTTTGGAAAAGCACTTGGCTGAGGCAAAGGGAAAGTGGCTTGATGAGCTACCAGGAGTCGTATGGGCTAATCGAACTACAGTAAAAGCGGCTACAGGAGAATTTCCTTTTATTCTGGTTTATGGCTCGGAAGCCGTTATTCCCGTCGAAACTCTCATTCCATCTCCCAGAGTCGAATTCTATGATCCAGAAAACAATCAGTCTTTGAGGGAAATGGAGATCGATCATGCAGATAACAAGAGAGATCGGGCAAAGCTGAAAATTCAAGCTGCAAAATCCAATATGGAGAAGGCATACAATCAGAAGGTCAGAATTCGAACATTCAAGGTCGGCGACTTGGTCCTAAAGAAAGTAGAAATCTCGAAACACGTGGGGAAATTGCAACCCAATTGGGATGGCCCCTATGTTGTGGTCGAGGTTGGGAAGAAAGGCTCATATAAGATCGCTTATCCGAATGGAGAAGTTCTTCCCCGAACTTGGAATGCAGTCAATCTTAGGAAGTATTATGGGAAGTGAAGACTATGTATTGGGTTTTTTCGGCATTATCTATCGATTATTGTTCTTTATTCGGATCTATTATGTCTCCTACTATTGAATAAATCAATCAAATATATATATATTTTCTAATTTTCTCCTCTATTATGTGCATCTCTACGAATTATCTATTATCTTCGAGATCGGCACTCGACCTCTTATCGAAAATTGACTAAGGGTGAAAGCCGTTGCTATGCCCCTTAGATAAAAAAAATATAAATTTCGGGGGTGAAAGTTGTTGCTAAGGCCCTTAGGTGAAAGTTGTTGCTATGACTGTCGAAAATTGACTTGTGGTCAAAGCCGTTGCTATGCACCTTAGATCAAAAATCAAAATTTCGGGGGTGAAAGTTGTTGCTATGGCCCTTAGGTGAAAGCTATTGATATGACTGTCGAAAATTGACTAAGGGTGAAAGTCGTTGCTATGCCCCTTATATCAAAATAAAAGTTTCGGGGGTGAAAGCTGTTGCTATGGCCCTTAGGTGAAAGTTGTTGCTATGACCGTCGAATATTGACGAAGGGTTAAAGCCGTTGCTATGCCCCTTAGATCAAAAATAAAAATTTCGGGGGTGAAAGCTGTTGCTATGGCCCTTAGGTAAAAGTTGTTGCTATGACAATCGAAAATTGACAAAGGGTGAAACTCGTTGCTATGCCCCTTAGATGAAAAATAAAAATTTTGGGGTTCAAAGTTGTTGCTATGGCCCTTAGGTGAAAGCTATTGCTATGACCGTCGAAAATTGACTAAGGTTGAAAGTCGTTGCTATGCCCCTTAGATCAAAAATAAATTTCGGGGGTGAAAGTTGTTGCTATGACCCTTAGGTGAAAGCTGTTGCTATGCCCGTCGAAAACCGACTAAGGGTGAAAGCCGTTGTTATGCCCCTTAGATCGAGATAAATAAAAAAAATGGGTGAAAGTTGTTGCTACGACCCTCGAGAATCGACTAAGGGTGAAAGCCGTTACTATGCCCCTTAGATCAGAATGGCAAGCAGATCATCAATTATTAAATCAGAATTTTTCCTGGTTATGATGATGTTCTAGTCTCCTATACAATCTTATCAACCATTGGCAGTATAACACTTGATTAATCATTCTTGGTCGATTAGTTATCAAGTTATGAGATTAATTTATTCTCGATCTATTGCAAATATTCGTCTGATTGAGTAATTTGAACTCTAAAGCAGTTGGCGTAAAGTAAAGACGTGAAAGAAGATTGAATAAAGTTTTATTGATAAACTTTTACAAACAATTATAAGATAGGAATTCGAACGAATATGAAATTACAAACTCGAGATTCGACCTATTACAAATTATAAGGCCTACACTAAGGGTCTCTGAGCGACCAGCAAGGCTGACAAATGCTAGTTCGACATCTACTTTTCGTTCAAGAATGCAAGGCTCGGACTAGTCTTCGATCAAGCTAAAACTCCATACTCTGAAGTAAGGTAATATCAAATACGAGTCGAGGCGTCGGTGTTCGGCAATACGAACCCTTCTCGGTCGATTCTATGATCGATGGAACATTGGCCGATCGTCTTATTAACAAACCAAATATTCAATACAATTCGATGTTAATTGGTTGTCGAGGCTCCAGAATTAAATTATAAGCAGATGATGCTCCGATCACTTCTAAATTTTATTCTCGAGCGACAGCTATTCAAATATTCAAGTTGACTATTGAGATAAGGCAAAGAACATACAACAAGAATTAAGCAAGAAACAACTTTTCATTCATTTTCCGAACAGTAACAAATGATTCCTTGAGTACAATGATGAAATTCGAGAGAAAATTACATTCATTCCTACCCTAATACAAATTCTACGAGCTAAGCTAAATGGATTCGATCCACAAGCGTCGGCACAAGATGGAGAGGTCGAACATATCGCGAAACCCAAGTTTTTCATGTCAATCACTCACCACGTGGCGCACACCCTCGACCGAACCACGGAGCAGAGTGAAGCTGGATCGGAGTCCATCTCCAGGACTTTTAACCGATCTAAGATTTTCATCTGTGAACAATGATTGTTATGCCCAATCTTTGTAGCAACCATTGTTCACACCCTAATTCAATCCAGGACAGCGGGAAGCGACCCCAGCGGAATTACTCCACGCAATCTCGAGGGCACCATTCTTCAAGAAACTCCTTGAAGAAGTTGATGATCGAGATGGCAAAGGCTTCCACCAAGGTCGATCCACAGTCCGACCGGATGCTGTGCATGAAGATCGGATTTCTAACCCATCTCAGATATGGGATACCCAAGAAAGCAGGTTGCCTGCCGGTATTCTAAGCGCTATTTCTTTTGCCTGTCGATATTCTAAGCGAAAGGAAGTATGCCAAAGGAAGTAAGGTCGGAAAACAGCGTCCGAGTTCTAATCTCGAATTCTTTTATTTGGGAAGTATTATGGAAGATGTTGTTCAAAGTGTTTAAATTTCGAGAGGTAATGTTCGGACAAGGCATTTGTGGAAAGTAAAAATGTGACGTTAAATTTGGAACTATTTATAGTAGAGGAGGAATAGGATCGACGGATCAGATGATACATCGTGCACGGCTGTGATATCAGCGATAAATGCACCGACCGTTCCGTTTCCTGAGAAATAGGGTCCTGTTTGGTTGGGAGAAGAAGAATCTACTTAATTCACGATCGGAATTTCCAAACTAAGATCAAATTAAGGATCGATCTTAAAATGAACATTTCTCTTGATGTAACATACATATATAAAAAAAAATATATGAAGGAAGGAGAATCAAATTACTCAAGGCCGAGAGAATCAAATGACTTAAGGCCGAGAAAATTTTGACACTATGATCGAATAACTTCAACAATAGACATTGCATTGCAGCGCCTAATAAAATTTTTCTGTGGATGGGTTTTTGAAGTACTAGGCATAAAAAATGGTTCAAAGTACCTGCTATTAATTTAAGCGATGATTCTCGGATTAAGGTGTTCGATCGATTTCTATCCCTCAACCATAATATTCGATCAACTGGGCAAATTTGGAAGATTAATGCAAGTATTATTATCAACAATTTGAGTTCGATTGAAGATGCTCGGATTAAAGAGTTTTGGTCGACTTCAGTCCTTCGTTTACAATCAACTAAGTGCTGATGATCGATTAAGTATTCCCGCTCAGAAATTTTCCAAAGAAAGTTTTTACTGATTGGTTGTTGAATTACTTCTTAAGTTATTGGCTCGGATACTCAGTTCAGGAATTATCATTTGATTAATTTATTCGAGTTCGTTCAAGTTTTTTAGGTTAATAGTCCAATCAGCTATTTATAATCGAACAACAATTCAGGGGCAAATAATTTATAAATTTTATTTCGAATAAGAAGGTATTTACAATTTCGATCGTATTACAAAGATACAGAACTTCAAAAGTATAAAGATACAAGAGATACGTCGATCCTATTACATTCTACAATCCTATGAAATTTTCGGATTTTTCTCACGCCATTCGAACGAGATAGTCTATGCCCGAGCGTGGAATCTCCTTTGGAACCGCAGGCTTTTGTCTTTATTTGCGGATTCCCGAAGATGGACGATCTAAGGCATCCTTTTCTAGATGACCTCTGTTGGGATATTCTATCTAGGGGCTCGATTGTCAATACAACAATGTGCGGAATTTAAAATTTTTCGAGGTCCCTATATGTCCCATAAATCTTTCTCCACAGTTTATTATACGAAAAGCATGAATCAAATACTTAATTAAACATAGGGGGTTTAATCGCAATTTACCTCACCATGGATTTGTGGTGGTTTCCTCCATGTGTTTGGTTCGATCCACAGCTTGAGTGATCCATATGTCTCACCTCCAAAGTTAGTCCACACCAATTGGATAGTAGTGACGCCTACAAGTCTTAGGCTCAGAACTGGATCTCGCAGGTTTGTCAGCAAAGGATTTCGGATCTGGATCTGGACTTAAGATCTCGATCAGGGTTAGGAGATACAGATGGAAGAAAAGGATCACAGGAATTGTGTGATCGAAACAGGGCTCGACCAGGTTGGGTTCGGCCAGCTCAGGTTCGGTTCGGCCGAACTAGGTTCGGGCGACTTGGGTTTGGGGCGAAAACTCTTGGGGCGATTTTGTAGTTTATAATTCTTGTGCAAAAACTGAATTTCTTTTCATGTAAAAATCGACTTCTCTCAATTTTCAGCAAAGGTGAATTTGTTCTCTCAAAAGATTTTAGGGTTTTGTGCCTCTCTCAAAATTTTCTAACCTCTCTTAATGAAGAGAAGAGAAGGAGTATTTATAAGAGAAGAAACCTTCTCTAAAGAGATATCTCCTTCCCTTATCAAATCTTCATTCCTAATCAACTTAGGAATGTGAGATTTGGTAAATCTCTTCTAGCTTGCTCTCCAAGAAATAAAACTCTTTTTCCTTATTCATAAAAATCGCCCACTTCCCCATTTCTAGTTAATTGCAAAATCAACCCATAATTATCCAATCCTAAAATTGGTTAATTATTTATTCCTTCTTCCAATTAATTAACTACTTTAATTAATTCCATAATTAATCAGATAACTCTAATTAATTAATTAAACATTAAACAATTAGATATCTAATTAATAATCTCCAATTGAATTAATACCATAATTCGATAACTTTGATTTAACAACTTTAAATCATTTGCTATCCTTTAAGACAGTCACCGTCCAATTGTATTGTGTGTGACCCTCTGGGTTCACCATCAACTGGCAGCAGGCCCACGACTTTCGTGATTTAATTAACGAGCAATTAAATGCTCTATCAATTAAACAACTTTTAATTGACCACTCCTAGAATTAATTTTCCTATTAATTTAGGAGTACCTACACTTCATGGTCGATGTCTAGCCACAAGCCCATGAAGCCCAATCAAAGGTGAATTGATAATTGTGAACCTCACCTCTTATAATTGCCATGTACATACGGTCCTTCTACGATGATTTCCCGATCGAGACCTAGGTGTGTGAATTGATCGGCACCTGTAATTATCTCGATAATGTACTTTCTAATTCTGGATAATAATTCCGGTGTGACTGCTAAATTTGGAAATACCTTCCAAATTCATCACCAACCATGGCCATGGATTTCTAGGAACATATTATCGAAGAACGTACAGGAAATACTCTCATCTTATCAGGATGAGTCGATAGATCCTTTCTTAGTACTAACCACTCGCGTATAGTCGTGTACGCACCCAACTTAGGCACTTTGTGGCCAGGCTACGTGACCAGTACCTAAATCTAAGTACGCATACTTGTGCACCGAATTCGCCCTAGCACCTCAAGTCTAAGGACTAAATCGTACACTATTATAAGCCTTGAGAAACATCCCATCACCGATATGCGTCATGCGCTTCCACAATGGGTTTCTCTGTTCGGGTCGATCGATGCATTCAATCCTCCATTGAACCACCTACTCATATGCACTGGCCTCAAATGCCTTGCTCATGAAACGCTACAAATTCACTCCATGTGAATCATGCATACTTGTACAAGTCTTGGCGATTCCTACGATACCCCGTCTCGTTCGGAATCTATGACTTGGAACGGTTTTAAGATCACGACCTTTGAGACTGTTTCATGATTGCACTCAGTACTGAAGTGAATCGTCCCATAGTCTATTGTGACCTTAGGATTTCATCCAATCGCTTAGATAAGTTCGCGAGAGATGAAGTTGGCCATTGTTCATTTTCACGTACTATGAATGAACGGGCGTATTAATTATAAAACATAAGAAAATAGTACTTAAGCTAATTAATATTGGCTTGCTGGGCAGTACTCTATCAATCTCCCACTTGCCCTAAAGCCAATCACAACATTTCTAAGACCCATCTATACCAAGATGTCCCTCGAACCATTTGTGAAAGAGCTTAATTAGTGGATCTGCTAATTTTGTCTTTTTGAGATAACGTAGTACTTTTACGCGTCTCAGTTATCTATGACTTGTTCAATCATATGATATTGTGTTCAGATCATCGGTGAGATCTCGTTTCCTTTTCATTGAGCAATTGCCTTGTTTAAATCGGTTAAGATTATAACAGGTTTTTGCCATGCTAGGTAATTCATCCAATCATTGGACGAATGTTTCTCGTCTAAACACTATCTCTTGTGCAGCATCATAATGGTGCTATTATTCTGATTGAGTCGGCAATGGTATACTATTGGAATTTCTTCCAATTTACCTTAGCTTTATCGAGACAGAATAAATCATCCACTTCAGACTGGGAATCTCGAATCTTTAAATCCTTCGAGTTTTCAATTTTCCATTACTACCACAGACCAGCATTATATCCTTTAATTATCTTCGAGGATTGCTTTAATGGTAGTCCAGTGTCCTTTACTGGTGTTCGACTATCAGTAGCTCTTGAATGATCAGAGCATTTTGATGTGTCAGGTCTAGTACAAGACTTTGCATGCTACATGCAATCCAAATGCCTAAAGCATAAGGCTTCTTGAGACAGTTACTTCTTTACTTATTAAATTTAGGGCTCATTAAATAAGTAAGAGAGCTTTATCTCTTTGGAACTAATCCTTTCTTGGATTCTTCCATATTGAATTTAATCAATATATAGTCTTTGTACTTCGATTTGGTGAATTGCAACATCTACTTCGCTTTAATCTCCATAAATACGTATTGCCAGTACGTGAGATGTAATTCCAAATCATATCATGGAAAATTGCGTGAATAACACGCTTTCGTCTGTGCTTCTCTGATATTCTTATATCGTACTTGATGTGTAGATCAACATCTCGTTCGTTGCGAATTTAACTATGCTCCCACTGATCCTTCTGCACATTTTGAATCATATGCCTTTTGACAACTTCAACATTCTTGATTGACTTATCAAGTTGCATGTTCCATGTTCGGAAAAAAGTCACAGATTGACCTTTGGATTTGAATAGAGATCTTCTCATCAATTTTCAATTGTGAGATGCAGGATTCATATCCAATAGTCATTCTTCGGTAGTGAAAACCACCTTTCTATGGCTAATAGTTTCGAAATGGATTTTGACGTAGCAAACGGAGAAGGTACTTTCATCGGTCCTAGAAGGACTTTTGAAGGGTGACCTATCGCCATTAGGTGAGTCAAAGTTTCCACTTTGAATCTTATGGCTTCATGCCATATCCCTTAGTTCTTTTGTAATCTTGGATTTGAATCCAGTTTCTCAATTTCGTAAAATAGAATTTTGAGTTCCTTACGAATTTGATTAGATTACTAATTTGTGCATGGATCGGTTCAGTAGGTTTCGGGGTTTACTCCCACTGTTTGTGGGGATGGGTCCAGTTCTTTGGACTTCATCAAGTTCTATGACATTCCTTATTTCCTTTGACAAGAGTTTTGTCAACAGAGGAACAAGCTTCTTACGAGATACTTTCGTTTCTCTTTGTCGTAGAACAGGTTATCCAATGGATTTTGTTGGATACCCCACAAACTTTATATGAATCAGATCTACCATCTAATTTCTCATATAAGGGTGTGTTGCTATGTCTTAAATGACATGGTAGTGTAAGAACTTACTTCAAAATACTAGACCAAGTATTTTTGAAGAGTCAGGGGAGGCTATCCCCTAATATGAATATAGGAATTTAGCAAGATCATAGTCGAGAGTCGAACCAAGTTTTATCAAAGTTCGATCTTCTTCTTTGATTTGCTTTGTTTAGAATTCTATTCTCCTTTAGATAATCGAGGATTTAGTTGCTTATGTTTCAGCAAGTTTGATTAGATCAAATTGCTTTTGACATAATGCAACTAATTACTTTATTTCCAAAACGTCTATTGAATTACTTCAATAGTTTCAGAATTGTACTTCTTTTTAACTAGTGTTTTTAGGTCTAATTGATTTGAAATGTTTGGAATGCTTGCAATCCTTTATTTCGGTTATTATTCCTTTAAGACAAGATTTGAAAGTTCGGAGTTTTATCCAAGTTCCTTATTTCAAGAACAGTAGACAAAAACTTTCCTTTCGAATCTTTCTTTAGGAAGAATGTCCAAAATAAACATTTCAATGTGAACGATTATCTAGTCTTTCGATTCAGCATATAGTCTTCGAAGTTTTGATTCGTTTATCATTGTTTATTTCTATGTTTCAAAACATCAACATTTGTACAAAGTTAAATCGCTCTAATTAAATAAATTCCATTCTCAATGGTAAAGCAATAAGGTCTTGTACAAAATTTGAAATAATACTCAAAATAAACTAAAACTAGAAACTCATGCTAATACGAAAAACTTCTTTTTAAAAAGGAATGTCTATGTTCAGTTCTTCCTTGACCCAGTCCCTGAATTCGTTTTCCCTCAACTCTCTCTGCACTGCTTGCATTTTCCTTTCAAGGAATTTCCTCCTTGTAGTTGGAGAGGGAATAGTTTCATCCGCTGTAAACTCTTTTACAAAATGAAAGTTTTATCAGATGTCTTACATCAAAAAGATTTAACAAATGTATAATTTATAAAATCATACCGTAGTTAAGTCTATCCAGGAATTCCTTTTCATTAAGCTTTCCTATCTTCTTTTCGTGCTTACACAATGGGCAATTTTCTTCATATAAACCAAGACCTTTTAGATGAGCTTGTTCATATTTGTCTAACAACTCATGCAATTGCTTTGTTTTAATTCCACCAAGCAGAATTTCACAGTGTTGCATGAAATGAGTGAAGATGTCAGAAAGACCATGTGTGGTAATTTCTATCTCATCTTCGTGAATCACTTGGGCTCCAAACACTTTGATTCGCTTGAACATCTTGGTTAAGTAAGAACAATATTCTCTAACATTCTTAAACTCAGGGCCAATTTCAAGTTCTAGAATTTTTGAGGCTGATTTGTTAATTCCGAAAGTTTTGGGGTCAAAAAGTAATTTTCGAAAATTGAAGGACCAAACTGTAATTTTCAAAATTTGAAATTTCCAGAACCTAAATTATGTTTAAAAGGTGTTTTATTATCCGAAGGATTAAATTTTCATAATTAGTAGTGGACTAAAGTAAGAACCATGAGATATTTTAAAAGGGGTTTTAAAATAGAAATTGTGATTTAATTTTAAAAAGGGTTTTAAAATAAAATCAAAGGGTCATTTTAAAAAGGGGTTTTAAAATGATAATTAAGAGATTGTTTTAGAAAGGGGTTTTTAAAACTAGAATCTAAAGTTATTTTGAAAGGTAGTTTTAAAATAATATAAGAAATAAGAAAATTATATTTTTGCTTGTTTCTTGCTCAACGTGAAATTGTTTACGTGGTTTTCGATCGCGCCGAGCCTTGACCTTTAGGTTAAATGTGATTGGTTGATTTTAATCTTATTGGTTTTATTGGGCCTGCGAGCCTTAAGTTTTTGGGCCACTTTGAGCCATTGTAATAGATAGGGCTTTACTGTTTTATTAGTTTAGGATGGAGGCCCGTTACAAGCAAGGTGGGAGCCCAAGAAGACTAAAGGCCATGTATGCATGGTAAAATGTGTAATAAAGTAGGTCTATATGAAACCCAATAGATTGACCAATAGGACCATCGTCTTTGGCTCGATGGTGGTCCACATAGGAGGCTCCCGATCGAAAACATACTGTGGTAGCATGCATGCTAGGTGTGAATGTTTTATTTTATTTGTTGATTTATTTTAGGCTTGCGCGCTAGAATTTAGATCACTAAATAAATAATAAAGCATAATTAATGCGGTGAGATCTCGAGGAGAGTTACCTCAAACTTCCTAAAACGAAAATCCCCTCTCGAATTAAAATATTAAGTCATATTGGGTAAACTATAAAATGAAGTTTTATAGATCCAAGCCTTCCATCAATAGGGACTAGTGTATGTTGTCTACTTATCGATAGAGGTGATCCAGAGTCTGGCACCCGAGTCGAAGAAAGGGACAATACACGAAATTCCTTGATTCTTGTTTTTAACTAAACTCGACAAGGGTGGGGACTGGTCGGGATGTGAAAATCGACCGATAACCAGTTACGGGGATTTCATGACCGGGCCTGTTGCTCATCAAGATTGACTGGGTTAGACTTAAACGAGTAGTAACATCTATGATGTAGCAGTGCTAGATAGATGCGAAAATCGAGGCAAAATAGCTTGAAGGTTGTGGAGTAACACAATTGGTAAAAGTATACCTACCTAGGGAGTTAATTGTATGGCCGCGAGTCGTGGGTACAATTAATGTCTGCCGGGACATCAAGACCTACTAGGAAATAGAATTTCCCGAACAATGCAAGGGGTTATTGTTTCGATAAAATAGTGGGAGAACTTTTTCGATAGAAAGACCAATCTTCGTTAATTATAAGTATTATCTTAAATCTGTCTGCTTATTGTTGTCTATTATTTATATTTAGCCATGCCAATATTCACTGCCGATTGCGAACAAACAATATTGCAAATCTGGATATCATCACTCCACGATAAAGGCATGACTGGGTTCAACAATATTAGTGAATATTGCACATACCTGATCAAGAGGCTAAATCGAATTGATAAGCTTAGAGCTATATTGACTCTAGATGATAAAATGGTAATCATCACAAATGGCCTGCCTGAATCATTCTCTCATTTTATCGATCATTGTGAAGTTCCAAGTAAAGGAATTGAGACCAATGATTTGCATAAGTTGTTAGACAAATATGAGAAAGCCCTCGAAAGAGGACAAGGATTGATCGAAGGAAAGAATTGTCCCTTATGTAAGAAAGATGAGGAACTGAGGAACATGACTGATGAGGAATTCCGAAACATACTTGACCAAGGTATAACCTAAGTTATTTCCTTTTGATGAAAAACATCTTAAGATTTTCTTTTGATGTAAATCATCTAACATCTCTGGTTTCTGTAAAAGTGTTTACAGAGGATGACTGGAACGTGCTGCATGTAACCAAGTTTGGGTTTCGACTGCACATGAGGGAAACATACTTCAGGGAATGGGTCAAGGAGCATCTGGATTTTTCTTATTAGCATATGTTTTTCTTTAAAATCTGGATTTAGGCATTAGTTAGAGTTTTGTCTATTTATTTCGAACTTTGTACGAAACTTCTTAGCTTTACCATTATGAATGGAGTTATTTTAATTAAAGCTTTTTAATTCGTACATAATTGCTTTACTGTTGTATATAAAGCAAAGAAATAAGCATTGATAAAACTTAAACAATTATGCTAAATCAAGAAAAGAAAAACAAATTAGATAATTATCCGCATTTGATCATAATTCCTAAAAGAAGGAATCGATGGATTGTTTCCATCATGGCTCTTGAAATATAGAAGATTGATGAATCCAAAACATGCGAATCCTGTCTGAAAAGGAAAATTAATCGATTAACAAGGTATTTTAAATACCAAGTGTTTAATGGATAAAACCATTAATACACATGTGGATCACTAAAGCATTAGTGCGAGTAATTAATTGCTTCATAAAATATCCTAATGGCATTTAGGATATGTGTACTTTGGAGGTACAAGTTTTTGGAAAGGTTGAAGGGTTCAAAGTGTTTCATAAAGGCACTAAGTAAAGTGCAAGTATGAAAATGTTGAAAGGATTCAAAGGATTCCAAAACCGAAGCCATTAAGGGCATTAAAGTATGATCATTCGATTTAATCGAAGTGATTAATACATAAGTCCTAAATTACTCAAATTATCTAAATCGAGAATAGAATTCTTGAATAGCGAGTTAAATCTAATAAAAGGAATCGAACTATGAAATACTAGATTCATTCCTTAAAATAGTATTGCTAAAACTCCTCAATCAATTCAGGGGTTCAACCCCATGACTCTAGAAGGATACTTAGACTTGTAACCTTCTTAAGTCAATTCCTACGAAAACCGTACTAACTCAAGTATGGTATATCATCCATGAATGATAAAATTGGATAGTTGATCCAATTGAGAAAATTTGTAGGGTATTCAACGAAATCCATTGGATACCTGTTCCATGATCCTAAAGAACGAAAGGAGTCAGTTGCTTAAGGATACCCAATTCTTAGAGGGTGGTTCCCTCGCTAATAGAAATGGGATTTTGCCATGGAACTTGATGAAGTCCTAGACTTGGACACATCCCTACAAATAGTGGGAGTATATTTTCAAACCTACTGAACCAAAATTTTGTACACCAAATTTCGAAGATTCGATCGAATTTGAAAAGAACTAGTACGTTCACGAATATGATCGATTGGATAGTGATCCAAGAACATTCGAAATATCTATGTATAACATAGATTCGGGCACATAGCTTAAACGCCATGTGATCTAAGTAGATTGTGAATAATCTATTTGGAGACAATGAATCATAGAAGCTTCGTGTGACTGCGAAGAATATCCATTGGATTTAAATCCAAAGGAAAAATCTATGACTCTGGACCAGTATCCCGAAGCTTGAACATGCAACTAGATGAGATAGTCAAAGCGGTTGACTTTATCAAAATTGCATGTAAATCCCGATGTACAAAAGAATCAGTGGGGGCTTTTGCATTGTTCGTAATATAAACACTAAAGTTGACATAGATGTTGTAAGAGTGTTAAACGCAGACGAAAGCGTGTTCATTCACGTAATCCTTCATTGAAAGATTTAAGGGATACATCTCACGTATTGGCAGTACGTATCTATTGTGATAGATTAGAGAAGATGTTTGAAATCCCAAATCTTAGTACATGGACAAAAACTGAATAAAATCAGTATGGAAAGTCATAGTGAGGACAGTTTCCATAGAGATATAAAATCTCTCTCAAAATCAAATGCGCCCTACATTTGATGAGTAAAGAGGATAATATCTCTGAACACCTTCCATATAAAAGGTGGCATAGTATATGCAACGTCATGTACGAGACCAGACTAAACAAATGCTATGAATATCATAAGCTGATGTTAGTCAAACACCAGTAAGTAGTACTGGTATACCGAAAGGAAGCATTCCTTAAAGAACTCTAGGAGTTCTGAGGACATATTGCTGGTCAACGGTAATAATGAAGAATTGAAACTCAAAGGATTTAGTGATTCGAGTTTCCCGTCTGAAGTGAATTTAATATTCTGGTTTTATGGGGCAACGATGATTTGAAAGGGTTCAAAAAGACAATCGATGCCGGGATAACCACTAAAACAGAATATTTCGCAGTATTAAATACAGCGAAAGAAAGTGTTTGGACGAAAAACTTCTTCTAATAAATTGGAAGTAGTACCTAGCATTGCGAGGCCTATAGTTATCTTCTATGATAACTTAAAGGCAATTGCTTTAGCAAAGGAATCGAGATCTCACCCATGATCTAAACACAAACATACCATATGATCTGGAAAATCATAGGTAGAATAAGACGTGGGGGCACGTCAAGAGACAACATAGCAGATCCACTAATTAAGTCATAATCACAAAAGGGTTCGAGGAACATCTGGAGTGAGATGGGCCTTAGAAACGTATGTGGTTGGCTTTAGGGCAAGTGGGAGATTGATAGGATAGTGCCCAGCAAGCCAACAAATATAAGCTTGTTAAGGAACTTCCTTTAGAAGCAATCTTATGATTTATAAGATAATACGCCCGTTTATTCATAGTACGTGAATTAAACAATGACCACCTTCATCTCTCGCGAACTTATCTAAGCGATTGGTTGAAACCCTGAGATCACTCATGACTACGGGATTATTCACTTCAGTATTGGGTGCGATTAATCATGTAACAGTCTCAAAGGTCGTGATCTCAAATACGTTCCAAGTCATAGATTCATATCGAGACGGGGTATCGAATGAATCGTCAAGACTTGTAGGATTATGCATGATTCACATGAAGTGAATTTGTTGTCGTTTCATGAACAAGGCATTGAATGCTAGTGCATATGACTAGGTGGTTCGATAGGGGATCGAACGCATCGAACGACCCGAACAGAGAGACCCATCGTGGAAGTGCGTTAAGCATATCGGTAATGGGATGTCTCTCAAGACTTATAATAGTGTACGATTTAGTCCTTTGACTTGAGGTACTAGGGCGGATTCGGTACACGGGAATACGTACTTTGATTTAGGAGCCGATCACATAGCTTGGTCATTGTGCGACTAATTTGGGTACGTATGAACGTGTGCGTGGATAGTTAGTACTAATAAAGGATCTATCGACTCATCTTGATAAGATGAGAGAATTTCCTGTACGTTCTTAGATAATAAATCCGAGAAATCTACGGCCGTAGTCGGTGACGGATTTGGAAAGGGGTTTCCAAATTTAGCAGTCACACTGGAATTATTATCCTGAATTAGAAAGTACAGAATTGAGATAATTAGAGATGCCGACCAATTCACACACCCTAGGTCTCAATCGGGAAATTAGTTGATAGAAGGACCGTATGTACATGGCATTTATAAGAGGTGAAGGTTCACGAAATCAATTCACCTGAAGTTGGGCCTCATGGGCTTGTGGCTAGACATCGACCATGAGGTGTGGGTACTCCTGAATTAGTAAGGAAATTAATTCTGGAGTGGTCAATTAAAGTGGTTAATTGATCGGAGCAATTAATTGCTCACTAATTAAATCACGAAAGTCGTGGGCCTGCTGCCAATTGATGGTGAACCTAGAGGGTCACACACAATATAGTTGGACAGTGACAGTCTGGAAGGAATCAATTGATTTAAGGAATTAAATCAATAAATTGAATTAAAGTATTAATTCAAGAAGAAGAATAATTAATTGGGAGTAACTAATTAGTTAATCAAGAATTAAAGTGTTAATTCAAAATGGAGAATCATTAATTAGGAGTAACTAATTAATGAATCAATTGGAATTTCTGATTGATTAAATCCTCAATTAAAGTATTAATTGGAAAGGATTAATTAATTAATAGTGGATTAATTAATTAAAACACATGGGCCGATCCATATGTAAGTTAATTGATCTTTGATTAATTAATTTAAGCATATGGGCCAATTATTGTAAAGATAAATTAGTCTGGGATTAATTAATCTTGCATGGGCCGATTTTGGGAACAATGATCAAATTAATTTAGGATTAATTAAAGAGCATATGGGCCGATTTTATTTTAATAAGATGGCCGATTTTTGCTTGATTATTTAGTCTTGAATTAATGTTAATCATGTTTGGTTATGATAAGGATGAAAGAGTTTGTGTTATCTTGTGTAACTAGGAAAGAGATTGAAAGATATCTTGTTTCCTAAAGTGATAAGATTATGTATATCTTGTTTCTTGATAAGAAGATATTCTTTCAAGATTTAGATATCTATTAGGAGAAGGAGTCTCCTAATAGAGATATCTATAAATACTAGATACACATAATCTAAGAGAAGGAGAAGCTAACCCTAATTCTAAGCAAGAAAGAAAAACACAAGAACACATAGGGCCGAAAATTTCAGCCCCTCTCTCGCCCTCTCTGCATAATCGAACCCTGTCAAGAAAAATCGCCCCTCCCTGTGTAGGATTTTTCTCCAAGTTTTCTTCCCGGATCTGAATCCAATTCCTGACGAGACAATTCCTTAATCCTAGTTCTGAGCCTGGGGATTTCGCGAAGTCACTTAAATCCATCTGGTGTGGACTTTCTCTAGAGGCACAACACTTGGGGTGCTCTAGTGAACAATTGAAGACCGGAGGAAAACCACCACCTTGCCTGTGGTGAGGTAAAATAGCTTTTACCTTCTCATTTAATGTTAGTATATGTTTGCTGAAATTAAATTCAACCTTTATTCATATGTGCTAATAAGTGTTCCCTGGGATTTGGTGTATAAACAAAAATTTTTAATTCCGCACTGTTGTAGTTGACAATTATACCCATAAAATCCCAACAGTTGTATCAGAGTCAGGCTTATTATGCACATATGAAAAAGGCCTGAACACTTCAAATTTTCGTGAATATGTTTATTTGTCGTGTTCTATGCATGGATCTTGCTGATTATGATTAATTATGTGTTCGGGTAAATAGCATAATTCTTATTTGGGCCAGATCTGCAATTTACGAATTTTACAGGACTAAAACTGCAATTTGCGATTTTATAAAATCTGGACAGAATCTGAAATTTTTATTTTTCTGGAAATTTTGGGCTGAAACTGAAAATCTGTTTTTCTTAACGATAGGGGTCTATTTTGCAATTTCCGTAAGTTGTGGGGCTGTTTTGCAATTTACGAAAACTTCAGGGGCAGTTTTGCAATTAACAAAAGTTTCTGGAAATAAAATATTAATTTCTGTTTCCTGGGCCAATTTGCAAGTTCTAGAATTTTTGGGGCTGATTTGTTAATTCCGAAAGTTTTGGGGTCAAAAAGTAATTTTCGAAAATTGAAGGACCAAACTGTAATTTTCAAAATTTGAAATTTCCAGAACCTGAATTATGTTTAAAAGGTGTTTTATTATCCGAAGGATTAAATTTTCATAATTAGTAGTGGACTAAAGTAAGAACCATGAGATATTTTAAAAGGGGTTTTAAAATAGAAATTGTGATTTAATTTTAAAAAGGGTTTTAAAATAAAATCAAAGGGTCATTTTAAAAAGGGGTTTTAAAATGATAATTAAGAGATTGTTTTAGAAAGGGGTTTTTAAAACTAGAATCTAAAGTTATTTTGAAAGGTAGTTTTAAAATAATATAAGAAGTAAGAAAATTATATTTTTGCTTGTTTCTTGCTCAACGTGAAATTGTTTACGTGGTTTTCGATCGCGCCGAGCCTTGACCTTTAGGTTAAATGTGATTGGTTGATTTTAATCTTATTGGTTTTATTGGGCCTGCGAGCCTTAAGTTTTTGGGCCACTTTGAGCCATTGTAATAGATAGGGCTTTACTGTTTTATTAGTTTAGGATGGAGGCCCGTTACAAGCAAGGTGGGAGCCCAAGAAGACTAAAGGCCATGTATGCATGGTAAAATGTGTAATAAAGTAGGTCTATATGAAACCCAATAGATTGACCAATAGGACCATCGTCTTTGGCTCGATGGTGGTCCACATAGGAGGCTCCCGATCGAAAACATACTGTGGTAGCATGCATGCTAGGTGTGAATGTTTTATTTTATTTGTTGATTTATTTTAGGCTTGCGCGCTAGAATTTAGATCACTAAATAAATAATAAAGCATAATTAATGCGGTGAGATCTCGAGGAGAGTTACCTCAAACTTCCTAAAACGAAAATCCCCTCTCGAATTAAAATATTAAGTCATATTGGGTAAACTATAAAATGAAGTTTTATAGATCCAAGCCTTCCATCAATAGGGACTAGTGTATGTTGTCTACTTATCGATAGAGGTGATCCAGAGTCTGGCACCCGAGTCGAAGAAAGGGACAATACACGAAATTCCTTGATTCTTGTTTTTAACTAAACTCGACAAGGGTGGGGACTGGTCGGGATGTGAAAATCGACCGATAACCAGTTACGGGGATTTCATGACCGGGCCTGTTGCTCATCAAGATTGACTGGGTTAGACTTAAACGAGTAGTAACATCTATGATGTAGCAGTGCTAGATAGATGCGAAAATCGAGGCAAAATAGCTTGAAGGTTGTGGAGTAACACAATTGGTAAAAGTATACCTACCTAGGGAGTTAATTGTATGGCCGCGAGTCGTGGGTACAATTAATGTCTGCCGGGACGTCAAGACCTACTAGAAAATAGAATTTCCCGAACAATGCAAGGGGTTATTGTTTCGATAAAATAGTGGGAGAACTTTTTCGATAGAAAGACCAATCTTCGTTAATTATAAGTATTATCTTAAATCTGTCTGCTTATTGTTGTCTATTATTTATATTTAGCCATGCCAATATTCACTGCCGATTGCGAACAAACAATATTGCAAATCTGGATATCATCACTCCATGATAAAGGCATGACTGGGTTCAACAATATTAGTGAATATTGCACATACCTGATCAAGAGGCTAAATCGAATTGATAAGCTTAGAGCTATATTGACTCTAGATGATAAAATGGTAATCATCACAAATGGCCTGCCTGAATCATTCTCTCATTTTATCGATCATTGTGAAGTTCCAAGTAAAGGAATTGAGACCAATGATTTGCATAAGTTGTTAGACAAATATGAGAAAGCCCTCGAAAGAGGACAAGGATTGATCGAAGGAAAGAATTGTCCCTTATGTAAGAAAGATGAGGAACTGAGGAACATGACTGATGAGGAATTCCGAAACATACTTGACCAAGGTATAACCTAAGTTATTTCCTTTTGATGAAAAACATCTTAAGATTTTCTTTTGATGTAAATCATCTAACATCTCTGGTTTCTGTAAAAGTGTTTACAGAGGATGACTGGAACGTGCTGCATGTAACCAAGTTTGGGTTTCGACTGCACATGAGGGAAACATACTACAGGGAATGGGTCAAGGAGCATCTGGATTTTTCTTATTAGCATATGTTTTTCTTTAAAATCTGGATTTAGGCATTAGTTAGAGTTTTGTCTATTTATTTCGAACTTTGTACGAAACTTCTTAGCTTTACCATTATGAATGGAGTTATTTTAATTAAAGCTTTTTAATTCGTACATAATTGCTTTACTGTTGTATATAAAGCAAAGAAATAAGCATTGATAAAACTTAAACAATTATGCTAAATCAAGAAAAGAAAAACAAATTAGATAATAATCCGCATTTGATCATAATTCCTAAAAGAAGGAATCGATGGATTGTTTCCATCATGGCTCTTGAAATATAGAAGATTGATGAATCCAAAACATGCGAATCCTGTCTGAAAAGGAAAATTAATCGATTAACAAGGTATTTTAAATACCAAGTGTTTAATGGATAAAACCATTAATACACATGTGGATCACTAAAGCATTAGTGCGAGTAATTAATTGCTTCATAAAATATCCTAATGGCATTTAGGATATGTGTACTTTGGAGGTACAAGTTTTTGGAAAGGTTGAAGGGTTCAAAGTGTTTCATAAAGGCACTAAGTAAAGTGCAAGTATGAAAATGTTGAAAGGATTCAAAGGATTCCAAAACCGAAGCAATTAAGGGCATTAAAGTATGATCATTCGATTTAATCGAAGTGATTAATACATAAGTCCTAAATTACTCAAATTATCTAAATCGAGAATAGAATTCTTGAATAGCGAGTTAAATCTAATAAAAGGAATCGAACTATGAAATACTAGATTCATTCCTTAAAATAGTATTGCTAAAACTCCTCAATCAATTCTGGGGTTCAACCCCATGACTCTAGAAGGATACTTAGACTTGTAACCTTCTTAAGTCAATTCCTACGAAAACCGTACTAACTCAAGTATGGTATATCATCCATGAATGATAAAATTGGATAGTTGATCCAATTGAGAAAATTTGTAGGGTATTCAACGAAATCCATTGGATACCTGTTCCATGATCCTAAAGAACGAAAGGAGTCAGTTGCTTAAGGATACCCAATTCTTAGAGGGTGGTTCCCTCGCTAATAGAAATGGGATTTTGCCATGGAACTTGATGAAGTCCTAGACTTGGACACATCCCTACAAATAGTGGGAGTATATTTTCAAACCTACTGAACCAAAATTTTGTACACCAAATTTCGAAGATTCGATCGAATTTGAAAAGAACTAGTACGTTCACGAATATGATCGATTGGATAGTGATCCAAGAACATTCGAAATATCTATGTATAACATAGATTCGGGCACATAGCTTAAACGCCATGTGATCTAAGTAGATTGTGAATAATCTATTTGGAGACAATGAATCATAGAAGCTTCGTGTGACTGCGAAGAATATCCATTGGATTTAAATCCAAAGGAAAAATCTATGACTCTGGACCAGTATCCCGAAGCTTGAACATGCAACTAGATGAGATAGTCAAAGCGGTTGACTTTATCAAAATTGCATGTAAATCCCGATGTACAAAAGAAGCAGTGGGGGCTTTTGCATTGTTCGTAATATAAACACTAAAGTTGACATAGATGTTGTAAGAGTGTTAAACGCAGACGAAAGCGTGTTCATTCACGTAATCCTTCATTGAAAGATTTAAGGGATACATCTCACGTATTGGCAGTACGTATCTATTGTGATAGATTAGAGAAGATGTTTGAAATCCCAAATCTTAGTACATGGACAAAAACTGAATAAAATCAGTATGGAAAGTCATAGTGAGGACAGTTTCCATAGAGATATAAAATCTCTCTCAAAATCAAATGCGCCCTACATTTGATGAGTAAAGAGGATAATATCTCTGAACACCTTCCATATAAAAGGTGGCATAGTATATGCAACGTCATGTACGAGACCAGACTAAACAAATGCTATGAATATCATAAGCTGATGTTAGTCAAACACCAGTAAGTAGTACTGGTATACCGAAAGGAAGCATTCCTTAAAGAACTCTAGGAGTTCTGAGGACATATTGCTGGTCAACGGTAATAATGAAGAATTGAAACTCAAAGGATTTAGTGATTCGAGTTTCCCGTCTGAAGTGAATTTAATATTCTGGTTTTATGTGGCAACGATGATTTGAAAGGGTTCAAAAAGACAATCGATGCCGGGATAACCACTAAAACAGAATATTTCGCAGTATTAAATACAGCGAAAGAAAGTGTTTGGACGAAAAACTTCTTCTAATAAATTGGAAGTAGTACCTAGCATTGCGAGGCCTATAGTTATCTTCTATGATAACTTAAAGGCAATTGCTTTAGCAAAGGAATTGAGATCTCACCCATGATCTAAACACAAACATACCATATGATCTGGAAAATCATAGGTAGAATAAGATGTGGGGGCACGTCAAGAGACAACATAGCAGATCCACTAATTAAGTCATAATCACAAAAGGGTTCGAGGAACATCTGGAGTGAGATGGGCCTTAGAAACGTATGTGGTTGGCTTTAGGGCAAGTGGGAGATTGATAGGATAGTGCCCAGCAAGCCAACAAATATAAGCTTGTTAAGGAACTTCCTTTAGAAGCAATCTTATGATTTATAAGATAATACGCCCGTTTATTCATAGTACGTGAATTAAACAATGACCACCTTCATCTCTCGCGAACTTATCTAAGCGATTGGTTGAAACCCTGAGATCACTCATGACTACGGGATTATTCACTTCAGTATTGGGTGCGATTAATCATGTAACAGTCTCAAAGGTCGTGATCTCAAATACGTTCCAAGTCATAGATTCATATCGAGACGGGGTATCGAATGAATCGTCAAGACTTGTAGGATTATGCATGATTCACATGAAGTGAATTTGTTGTCGTTTCATGAACAAGGCATTGAATGCTAGTGCATATGACTAGGTGGTTCGATAGGGGATCGAACGCATCGAACGACCCGAACAGAGAGACCCATCGTGGAAGTGCGTTAAGCATATCGGTAATGGGATGTCTCTCAAGACTTATAATAGTGTACGATTTAGTCCTTTGACTTGAGGTACTAGGGCGGATTCGGTACACGGGAATACGTACTTTGATTTAGGAGCCGATCACATAGCTTGGTCATTGTGCGACTACTTTGGGTACGTATGAACGTGTGCGCGGATAGTTAGTACTAATAAAGGATCTATCGACTCATCTTGATAAGATGAGAGAATTTCCTGTACGTTCTTAGATAATAAATCCGAGAAATCTACGGCCGTAGTCGGTGACGGATTTGGAAAGGGGTTTCCAAATTTAGCAGTCACACTGGAATTATTATCCTGAATTAGAAAGTACAGAATTGAGATAATTAGAGATGCCGACCAATTCACACACCCTAGGTCTCAATCGGGAAATTAGTTGATAGAAGGACCGTATGTACATGGCATTTATAAGAGGTGAAGGTTCACGAAATCAATTCACCTGAAGTTGGGCCTCATGGGCTTGTGGCTAGACATCGACCATGAGGTGTGGGTACTCCTGAATTAATAAGGAAATTAATTCTGGAGTGGTCAATTAAAGTGGTTAATTGATCGGAGCAATTAATTGCTCACTAATTAAATCACGAAAGTCGTGGGCCTGCTGCCAATTGATGGTGAACCTAGAGGGTCACACACAATACAGTTGGACAGTGACAGTCTGGAAGGAATCAATTGATTTAAGGAATTAAATCAATAAATTGAATTAAAGTATTAATTCAAGAAGAAGAATAATTAATTGGGAGTAACTAATTAGTTAATCAAGAATTAAAGTGTTAATTCAAAATGGAGAATCATTAATTAGGAGTAACTAACTAATGAATCAATTGGAATTTCTGATTGATTAAATCCTCAATTAAAGTATTAATTGGAAAGGATTAATTAATTAATAGTGGATTAATTATTTAAAACACATGGGCCGATCCATATGTAAGTTAATTGATCTTTGATTAATTAATTTAAGCATATGGGCCAATTATTGTAAAGATAAATTAGTCTGGGATTAATTAATCTTGCATGGGTCGATTTTGGGAACAATGATCAAATTAATTTAGGATTAATTAAAGAGCATATGGGCCGATTTTATTTTAATAAGATGGCCGATTTTTGCTTGATTATTTAGTCTTGAATTAATGTTAATCATGTTTGGTTATGATAGGGATGAAAGAGTTTGTGTTATCTTGTGTAACTAGGAAAGAGATTGAAAGATATCTTGTTTCCTAAAGTGATAAGATTATGTATATCTTGTTTCTTGATAAGAAGATATTCTTTCAAGATTTAGATATCTATTAGGAGAAGGAGTCTCCTAATAGAGATATCTATAAATACTAGATACACATAATCTAAGAGAAGGAGAAGCTAACCCTAATTCTAAGCAAGAAAGAAAAACACAAGAACACATAGGGCCGAAAATTTCAGCCCCTCTCTCGCCCTCTCTGCATAATCGAACCCTGTCAAGAAAAATCGCCCCTCCCTGTGTAGGATTTTTCTCCAAGTTTTCTTCCCGGATCTGAATCCAATTCCTGACGAGACAATTCCTTAATCCTAGTTCTGAGCCTGGGGATTTCGCGAAGTCACTCAAATCCATCTGGTGTGGACTTTCTCTAGAGGCACAACACTTGGGGTGCTCTAGTGAACAATTGAAGACCGGAGGAAAACCACCACCTTGCCTGTGGTGAGGTAAAATAGCTTTTACCTTCTCATTTAATTTTAGTATATCTTTGCTGAAATTAAATTCAACCTTTATTCATATGTGCTAATAAGTGTTCCCTGGGATTTGGTGTATAAACAAAAATTTTAAATTCCGCACTGTTGTAGTTGACAATTATACCCATAAAATCCCAACAAAATGGCTAACAATAAAATAGACAACTATAAGCAGACAGGTTTAATATTAATACTTATAATTAACGGAATTTGGACTTTTTATCGAAAAAGTTCTCCCACTATTTTTATCGAAACAATAACTCCTTCTAGTTTCGGGAAAAATCTATTTCCTAGTATGTCTTGACGTCCCAGCAGCAATTAGTTGCACCCACGACTCGTGGCCATACAATTAATTCCCTAGGTAGGTATACATTTTACCAATTGTGTCTACTACACAACCTTCAAGCTATTTTGCCTCGTTTTTCGCATTTATCTAGCACTACTACATCATAAATGTTACTACGCGTTAAGTCTAACCCATTAATCATGATAAGCAACGGGCCCGGTCATGAATTCTCCGTAACTAGTTATCGGTCGATCTTCACGTCCCGACCAGTCCCTACCCTTGTCAAGTTTTATTAAAACTAGAATCAACGAATTTCGTGCATTGCCCCTTTCTTCGACTCGGGTGCCAGACTCTGGATCACCTCTATCGATAAGTAAACAACATGCACAAGTCCCTATTAATGGAAGGCTTGGATTTTATAAAACCACATTTTATATTTAACCCAATATGACTTAATATTTTTTTCGAGAGAGGAATTTTCGGTTTTGAAAGTTTAAGGAAACTCTCCTCGAGATCTCACCGCTTCAATTATGCTTTATCTTTTATTTACGATCTAGATTCTAGCGCGCAAACACACAAGCAATCTTAAATCGACTAATAAATAAAAGTCATACAAGCCTAGCATGCATACTACGACAATATGTTTTCGATCGGGAGCCTCCTATGCAGGCCATCATCGAGCCAATGATGTTGGCCCAATTGGTCAATCTAAAGGGTTCTTAAATAGGCCTATGCTATTACACAATGTACCATGCATACATGGCCTTCAATTCTTCTTGGGCTCCCACCTTGCTTGTAAACGGGCCTCCATCCTAGACTAGGAAAGCAGTAAAGCCCTATTCTATTACAAAGGCTCAAAGTGGCCCAAAAATAATAACAGGCTCGCAGGCCCAATAAAAACCATGCATTAAATTAAACCAATCAATCTAACCTAAGGTCAAGGCTCGGCGCGATCGAAAACCACGTAAACAGTTCACGTAGAGCCAGAAACATGCAAACAACTTTTACGTATTTCTTTCTTAATTTTAAAACTACCTTTTAAAACAATTCCTATGATTCGTGCTTTTTAGTCACTACTAATTATGACAAATAAATTCTTGGATAAATTAAAACAAGTTTTCTGCCTCAAATTAAGATTCTGATTTTTCAACTTTTGAAAATTGCAGTTTGGCCCCTATACTTTCGGAAATTGCACTTTTGACACCAAAACTTTTGAAAAGTTACAAATTACCCCCAAAACAGTTTTCGGACAGAAGGACCAGAAAATAAAATTTTGAAATCCAGAAAATTTTTGAATTTGCAAACTGACCCCTGAACTTTCGAAAATTACAAAATAGTCCTTGAATTTTTGGAAATTGCAAAACAGCCCAAAAACTCGTGCGATCAAAATTTCACAAACAGCCCAGATTTTTCAAAAATTTCCAGAAACAGAAAAATTAATTTTCAGCCCTAATTTTTTTGAGATTTGCGATTAATTGCACAAAGAGTCCTGATTTTTCGAAAAACTATAAATTCGCCACAGATCTTAAAAGGCAATTTTACCCAATCATAGATCCAGTCATAACAAGCAAGAATCAATCAACAGAACATAATTATCACGCGTTCTCATACATACAATCAAGCATATACAGTGAAAACACATTTGATGGAATAGTGCCCAGCAAGCCAATATTAATTAGCTTGTTGAAGTACTATTTTCTTATGGTTTATAATTAATACGTCGTTCATTCATAGTATGTGAAATTGAACAATGGCCAACTTCATCTCTCGCGAACCTATCTAAGCGATTGGATGAAATCCTAAGGTCACAATAGACTATGGGACGATTCACTTCAGTACTGAGTGCAATCATGAAACAGTCTCAAAGGTCGTGATCTTAAAACCGTTCCAAGTCATAGATTCCAAACGAGACGGGGTATCGTAGGAATCGCCAATACTTGTACAAATATGCATGATTCACATGGAGTGAATTTGTAGAGTTTCATGAGCAAGGAATTTGAGTCCAGTGCATATGAATATGTGGTTCAATGGAGGATTGAACGCATCGAACGACCCGAACAGAGAAACCCATTGTGGAAGAGCATGTCGCATATCGGTGATGGGATGTTTCTCAAGGCTTATAATAGTGTACGATTTAGTCCTTAGACTTGAGGTGCTAGGGCGAATTCGGTGCACGAGTGTGCGTACTTAGATTTAGGTACTGGTCACGTAGCCTGGCCACAAAGTGCCTAAGTTGGGTGCGTAGACGACTGTACGCGAGTGGTTAGTACTAAGAAAGGATCCATCGACTCATCCTGATAAGATGAGAGAATTTCCTATACGTTTCTTAGATAATTGATTCCGAGAAATCTATGGCCATAGTCAGTGATGCATTTGGAAGGACTTTCCAAATTTGGCAGTCACACTGGAATCATTGTCGGAAATTAGAAAGTATAGTTATCGAGATAATTAGAGGTGCCGATCAATTCACACACCCTAGGTCTCGATCGGGAAATCATCATGGAAGGACCGTATGTACATGGCAATTATAAGAGGTGAGGTTCACAATAAATCAATTCACCTTTGATTGGGCTTCATGGGCTTGTGGCTAGACATCGACCATGAAGTGTGGGTACTCCGGAATTAATAGAGGATTTAATTCTAGGAGTGGTCAATTAAAAGTAGTTTAATTGATCGGAGCATTTAATTGCTCGTTAATTAAATCACGAAAGTCGTGGGCCTGCTGCCAGTTGATGGTGAACCCAGAGGGTCACACACAATACAATTGGACGGTGACTGTCTTAAAGGAAAGAAAATGATTTAAAGTTGTTAAATCAAGGTAATTGAATTATGGTATTAATTCAGTTGGAGATTATTAATTAGATGACTGATTGATTAATTGATAATTAATTAATTAGAGTTATCTGATTAATTGTGGAATTAATTAAAGTAGTTAATTAATTGGAAGAATAAATAATTAACCAATTTGAGTATTGGATATTTATGGGTTGATTTTGGAATTATCTAAAATTAGGGGCTAGGGGCGATTTTAGTGATTAAAAGTAAAAGGAGTTTTGTTTCTTGGAAAACAAGTTTGAAGAGATTTATCAAATCTCACATTCCTAAGTTGATAAGGAATGAAGATTTGATAAACAAGGGAAGGAGATCTTTTTAGAGAAGGACTCTTCTCCTATAAATACTCCTTCTCTTCTCTTCATTAGGAGAAGAAGAGTTTTTGCACAAGTTTTGAAAAACCCTAAAAAGCTTTTGAGAGAAAAAGGTTTTGCTGAAAATTTAGAGAGAAAAATCGAGTGAGATTAGATTTTTCGAACAAGAAATTTTAATTACAAATCGCCCCCTTATAGTTTTCGCCCCTAACCCTAGTCGCCCAACCTAGTCTTGGCCGAACCCAAATCGGACCAGATCTGACCCTGGCCGAACCCTGCTCGATCACATAAGCACTGTGAGTCGATTCTTCCATTGGTATCTCCCGTTCCTTTGTTGACAAACCTACGAGATCCAGTTCGTAGCCTAAGACTTGTAGGCGTCACTACAATCCGATTGGTGTGGACTAGCTTTGGAGGTGAGACACATGGATCACTCAAACTGTGAATCAAACCAAACACCTGGAGGACACAACCACGACTTGGTGGTCAGGTAATTTGCGATTAACCCCCTTGTGTTTTTATTGATGTTTGATTCATCCTTATTCGTATAATAACTATGGAGAAAGAATTCATGGGACTATTAGGAACTCGAAAAATTTTAAAATTCCGCACTTTGTTGTATTGACAATCGAGCCCTAGCCAAGATATCCCAACAACATTATGTTCAGGCCTTTTCGTATAAAAACGTATGGAGTTGGCTCTGATACCACTGTTGGGATATTCTATCTAGGGGTTCGATTGTCAATACAACAAAGTGCAGAATTTAAAATTTTTCGAGGTCCCTATATGTCCTATAAATCTTTCTCCACAGTTTATTATACGAAAAGCATGAATCAAACACTTAATTAAACATAGGGGGTTTAATCGCAATTTACCTCACCACGGATTTGTGGTGGTTTCCTCCATGTGTTTGGTTCGATCCACAGCTTGAGTGATCCATATGTCTCACCTCCAAAGTTAGTCCACACCAATCGGATAGTAGTGACGCCTACAAGTCTTAGGCTCAGAACTGGATCTCGCAGGTTTGTCAGCAAAGGATTTCGGATCTGGATCTGGACTTAAGATCTCGATCAGGGTTAGGAGATACAGATGGAAGAAAAGGATCACAGGAATTGTGTGATCGAAACAGGGCTCGACCAGGTTGGGTTCGGCCAGCTCAGGTTCGGTTCGGCCGAACTAGGTTCGGGCGACTTGGGTTTGGGGCGAAAACTCTTGGGGCGATTTTGTAGTTTATAATTCTTGTGCAAAAACTGAATTTCTTTTCATGTAAAAATCGACTTCTCTTAATTTTCAGCAAAGGTGAATTTGTTCTCTCAAAAGATTTTAGGTTTTGTGCCTCTCTCTAAATTTTCTAACCTCTCTTAATGAAGAGAAGAGAAGGAGTATTTATAAGAGAAGAAACCTTCTCTAAAGAGATATCTCCTTCCCTTATCAAATCTTCATTCCTAATCAACTTAGGCTCTGTTTGGTTTACGGAAAACGGTGAGGAAAATGAATGAAAATGATAAGTAAAATATTTTACTTGTTTGTTCACTAGGAAATCCAGTCAGGAAAATATTTTACGAGAAAACTTGAGGAAAATTTTATAATTAAAATAAGGGAAACCCAATTCCCCCAAAAAATTGAGGAAAAATTGAAAACCCTATGTAAAACAGTTTTTAAAAATTGCACTTTGATCCCAAATTTTCAAAAAACCTAGAATCATATTCAGTCCAGAATTTTCAAAAAATTCAAATTTGCAACTCGGCTACTATTTTCAAAAATTCGAATTGCACCTTTGGTCCCTCTATTTTTGAAAATTGCAATTTTGACCTCAGATTTTTGAAGAACCCAGAATTACATTTCAGTCCATAATTTTCAGAAGATTAAAATTTTCATTTCGGCCCCTGATTTTCAGAAATTCAAAATTTTTGAAAATCAGGGGCCGAAATGAAAATTTTAATCTTCGAAAATAAACTGAATCTTAATTCTGGATTTTTCAAAAATTTAGGGTCAAAATTGCAATATCCAAAAATTGAGGGACCAAAAGTGCAAATTTGGATTTCTGAAATCTGTGGCCGAATTGAAATTTTTAATTTTCTTAAAATACTGGACTGAATTGCAATTCTTGATTTTTCAAAAATTTAGGGTCAAAATTGCAATATCCAAAAATTAATTATTAACCTATGCAGATCATTTTAATTGCAAAATTTTTATACTTGATACGTTTTCTATTTTTTAATTGATTATTAACCTATGCAGATCATTTTAAATAGAAATTATTGGTAAAACAAGAAAAACATGGAAAACATGTTTTAATTTTTTTTTTAATATTTTTATATGATTTTCCTCACTCTTTTCTTCGCAACCAAACAAAACAAAGGAAAATAGGTTTCAATAAATTCATTTTACATGCTATTTTACTTTGTAGCCAAACAGTTTTGAGAATTCATGATTTTATATATTTTGATTTTCATTGATTTTCATTTTCCACACATCACCAATTCCTCAAACCAAACACAGCCTTAGGAATGTGAGATTTGGTAAATCTCTTCTAGCTTGCTCTCCAAAAAATAAAACTCTTTTTCCTTATTCATAAAAATCGCCCACTTCCCCATTTCTAGTTAATTGCAAAATCAACCCATAATTATCCAATCCTAAAATTGGTTAATTATTTATTCCTTCTTCCAATTAATTAACTACTTTAATTAATTCCATAATTAATCAGATAACTCTAATTAATTTATTAAACATTAATCAATTAGATATCTAATTAATAATCTCCAATTGAATTAATACCATAATTCAATAACTTTGATTTAACAACTTTAAATCATTTGCTTTTCTTTAAGACAGTCACCGTCCAATTGTATTGTGTGTGACCCTCTGGGTTCACCATCAACTGGCAGCAGGCCCACGACTTTCGTGATTTATTTAACGAGCAATTAAATGCTCCGATCAATTAAACAACTTTTAATTGACCACTCCTAGAATTAATTTTCCTATTAATTTAGGAGTACCTACACTTCATGGTCGATGTCTAGACACAAGCCCATGAAGCCCAATCAAAGGTGAATTGATAATTGTGAACCTCACCTCTTATAATTGCCATGTACATACGGTCCTTCTACGATGATTTCCCGATCGAGACCTAGGGTGTGTGAATTGATCGGCACCTCTAATTATCTCGATACTGTACTTTCTAATTCTGGATAATAATTCCGGTGTGACTGCTAAATTTGGAAATACCTTCCAAATTCGTCACCAACCATGGCCATGGATTTCTAGGAACATATTTTCGAAGAACGTACAGGAAATACTCTCATCTTATCAGGATGAGTCGATAGATCCTTTCTTAGTACTAACCACTCGCGTACAGTCGTGTACGCACCCAACTTAGGCACTTTGTGGCCAGGCTACGTGACCAGTACCTAAATCTAAGTACGCATACTTGTGCACCGAATTCGCCCTAGCACCTCAAGTCTAAGGACTAAATCGTACACTATTATAAGCCTTGAGAAACATCCCATCACCGATATGCGTCATGCGCTTCCACAATGGGTTTCTCTGTTCGGGTCGTTCTATGCATTCAATCCTCCATTGAACCACCTACTCATATGCACTGGCCTCAAATGCCTTGCTCATGAAACGCTACAAATTCACTACATGTGAATCATGCATACTTGTACAAGTCTTGGCGATTCCTACGATACCCCGTCTCGTTCGGAATCTATGACTTGGAACGGTTTTAAGATCACGACCTTTGAGACTGTTTCATGATTGCACTCAGTACTGAAGTGAATCGTCCCATAGTCTATTGTGACCTTAGTATTTCATCCAATCTCTTAGATAAGTTCGCGAGAGATGAAGTTTCCATTGTTCAGTTTCACGTACTATGAATGAACGGGCGTATTAATTATAAACCATAAGAAAATAGTACTTCAACAAGCTAATTAATATTGGCTTGCTGGGCACTACTCTATCAACCTCGTCCTCCGACGCCGCACATAGCACGTCTTCCTAAATGCATTGCAATAGGTCCCCCAAACGGAGACCCATGACAAAGGAATGACAAGTACTACCGACCATCCTTGGAGAACTTGATGCTCGTACTCCACCAACACTTTTGCGGGTCGAGCAGTTCTCAGGATACCGAGGTAGTCAGCAATACCAAGGTATTGTCCTCGGCTGACTGACCCCGAGCAAGGATCGGTAGCTTACTGGTTTTCTGGATTGGGCTTATTGGCCTTCCAGATCAGGAATATATTTGCCTGGCGATATTCTAAGCGAGATAAGGACACTCATGTTGGTATCAAAGAAGGTTCGAAGTCTAAACTCGAAGAGATCGGTCGAAAGCAGAAAGTATTCGATCAGCATTATCGGAGCGAAATGGTGGATAAAATGGAAAATGAACAAACTTAGGAATGTCAAGAAAGGCCCTTCTTATAGTAACAGTCCCACTCGATCCAACGGTCGGGATTCGTTATGATGGACGAACGAGATTCAGTGACTGTTCCGTTTCCCGATGATTTAGGAATGTTTGGCGAAAGGAGTTACACAATTATCGATTTATTCGCGGAGCAATTATTAATTTGGTTTGCAGTCTCCCATGGGTTCGAAACTTATGGTTTGGTTTTTATACGATCAAAGATTCATAGATCGGGGAGATGCAGTTCCGTTGAAATATAGAAGAACGAAACAACCAATGGAGTTGTTTTCAAACATTATTAATGTTACATTCTGTGATCGAAAAATGCGCATATTAGCAGGAATAAATGACTATGCATAGGGATATATCACAACTTTGGAAAAAGATAATTTAATAAATGGCGCAAAGGCCGATCATAGTTCAAGTTCAACGAAAAGCGATAAAGTAAATTATCCGAGATTATTACAGGCAGAAAAATCAAACACTTCAGTCATTCTCAAATTACAACAGGCAGGGAGAAAACGATTGAAAATCTAAAGAAGCTTATTATCGGAAAATATCTTCCGAACTTCCTCGCTACGAGCATTGTAACCTTGCTGATAAGCTTTCTTCTCACGGCGCTCCCAGTCCTTCTTCTCCTGCTCAAAAAGATGTTTAAGATCCTCGAGCTCCTTACCCAGCTGCCGGTGGATCTCTTCACCTTTATCTTTGGCAGCATTTTCCTTCTCCGCAGCTATTTTCTCCTCGAGCGCCTTAGTAGCCTCCAGGGCAAGCTTCAGCTCGGCTTCCTTCTTCTCCAACTCCAAAATGAGAGCAGCCCGTTGCATGGCTTCCTGCTCGGCAACTGTCGGAGTTCGAGGAACTCTTTCTCAGCCTATTGACAAGAAAATCGAACAGACGAGAGTATCAATATGTATGAAATAAATTAAAAAAAAAAAGAGAGAGGAAGGAAGAGAACTGAAAAATAACATCAAATTTTTTCTCGAACCTGGGCAAGGAAGTTCGACCCCAGCTGGAATAGTTGTAGGGGATTTTTCTACATTGAAGGATCTATGTCAAAAACCAAAATTTGAACCTGCAGAAGGCCCGGAACAACTTTACCAACCTTCTCCTCAGAATGAGGATCTTCCTTGGAACCTACCGGAGTAGAGGAGATATCCTACAAAACCGAAGAAACGGGTGGTCGATCAGAAGGGATTTCGACCTCAGGGTCCTCTGTAGTACCCTGGCCCGAAACGATATCAGCTTTAAGTGCGCTTCTCTCAGTAGCGATTGTTTTTACCTTTTTGCTTGGCCCTCCACCCTCACGATTGGTCACAGTAGCACCAGTCAATGGCTTATTTTCGTTCATGAGTTTTTGAAGGGTCTCGATCGGAATGATGACTTAAGATAAAGGCCTTTTGCTCGAAGACTCAGACGCTTTCTGCTTGATTTGAGCCCGCTTGGAGTTATCCAAGGTTTGACTGGAGAACATTCAGGTTCCGGATCGGATACTTCTTTTGACGAAACAAATTTATTGGAAAGGGTTCTATTTGATTTAGAGGAGGTATGTTTTTCTTTCTTGAAGTCCCCACCTTTCGAGATTTTGGGGGATTTAGGAGAGCTCTTCAAAGTTTTCTTCTCCTTGTTCGATTTGGAGTCCTTAGAGGGACCCTTATTCTTGGCACCGCCCAGGAGTAATGAAGGATCGATCGAAGAAACTAGTATTTTATCCATGGCTTCATATTTAAGGAATAATTTCGATTCGGATTTTGTTGGCTAACCTATGAGCTCCGATCACAATGAGTTAATTTGATTGAAGAATGGTTTGAAATGGCCTTTATATTTATAGCAGGGGTAACACGTCTTTTTGTTTGGAATTGAATAGTCACAGCTCCAGAGAAAATTCGAGCGCACATATACAAAGAAGTCGTCGATAAATAGTTTCGATCATAAACAGAAAAAACCATGTGATACTTACAATATTATCAAGGTGCTGAATAAATACGCAAAAGGAAGTTATGTTCAAATAAGTCCATTACAAAAAACATAACAAAATATCAAGAGTTATTCTTCTTCTTCTTTTTCTTCTTCATCCTCGTCGTCGGAGTCACTATCATCGGAGTCGTCTTCATCACTGCTCGAGCTATCGCTATCTCTGCTGCTGTCTTCATCGGCATTATAACCAACTTCAGCAGGAGAGAGAGGTCGTTCTTCATGATCGTCGGAATCATTCTCGATATCGACCTCTTCTTCCACTTCAGCATCATTCTCCGGTTCTGCAAAAGTAGAAGCTTCGAGCATTTCCGGGTTGGGCATAGGGACTCCGAACTCGTCAAGAAGAGGAGTAAACTCATGGTTTCGTAAATCTCCAAGATCCGTTGGGAGAAAAGAAGGCTTATAATCCTCATCAAAGATATTTTTACAAGGATCCATGTAAGGAAGATTGTCTGATAGTTGACCTGGAACCCTCCCAGCTGACACCAACTGGTGAACAATTTTGTAGAAAAAAGATAGATTGATCGGATCCGATCGTAGTCGAACAAGAGCATCGAGAAATGGAGAGCTCAAAAACTCTTTTATCGCAGGAAGTCTAGCCTCTTCACGACCTTGAGCGTATAAGCGCTCGGAATCTGCCTTCACCTGCGCTAGCTCAGCTTTTAGGTTCTTGACCTCAAGCTCGAGAGCACTCTTCTCACCGACCGCCCCTAGAAGATATTCTTCGACCGCCGTTGTGAATTTGCTACTCTTGGCCTCTTCAAGCTCTTTTCTGGTATTGGCAAGCTCTTTCTCCATTTCAGACACCTTAGCCTCGGCCTCAGTCAGTCGAGCCGCCGTTTGTGCATCTTCCCTGAAAACGCGTCTCAAAGCCCGGTGGGCTTGGTTGGACTCTTCTTCTAATATGGCAAGTCGGTGAGCTTGATGGAAAAATTCATCTCAAACCTGCAAAATGACAGAGTTACTCTATTAAGATTTTACGTATATTGAGATCCGAAAATATGTAGCAAGAAGCTAATTAGTACCTCTTGGTAAGATCGAGCAAAATCTCCCAAGGCTTGAAAACCATCCTTGAAGAACAACTCAGTGTTATCATCTTTGAATCGTCCAGACATGAGTATCTGGATCGATTTGTCTACCGAGTGTTCTCCTTCGGGGCCTAAATTTGATTGAATGCTCCCATCCTCGGGGATATCTGGCAGCCCTTGGACCTCGAAGGTGATCTTCAATATAATCCGCTAAATCCGGCTCAGTCCTTCCAGGTCGACATTCAACAGGACCAGTATTTCGACCAAAAGGCCTTACTCTTCTAGACGACTCAGGAACGTCGCTATATCTCTTTCGAGCCATACGCTCCTCGATCAACTGTTGGGATTGGATATGCTTAAAGGAGTAATGGCTATATCCAACTGCGTTAGGGTCGGCGGTGTTGATTGAAAAGATTGTCCGCAAACGACCAATATTTTCCGTTGGTGATGCGCCTTCGACGTCGACCCTGGGATTATTCGGGGCCAAAGTAGGAACCACTGCAGTAGAAGTGCTGGCATCGGCCATCTCAATCTTTTTACCAACCTTTGATTTTTTCTGTTTTCGTGGCTGGCCTTACGTCTTTTTCGAAGAGGACGCCACAGTAGAGCCCGCTACAGATGTTCGAAATTGTTCAATGAGCTCAGCTGCACAGACATAGTAAAATGTGGATAATATAAAGAGTAAAAAGAAAATCGAAGATCAATATAAATACATAAGAAAGTTACCAAACCGAAGGGCAGCAACAATGGCTTGGACCTCCACAGGAGCTGTTTCGGCAGGTTGGCCACCTTCGGGACGGTTTTCTACATCAGGAGTATTTCCATATGTAAGGGCAGGGGCAGGATAAGTACAGTTGCTGAGCCCGGCCAGCCGCAAGACCGCCTCTTGCTTTAGTAACACCGTTTGATATGGGTCGGATACTAGCTCCTTCAAAAATTTCGAGGACAGCAAGGGAGGAAGTTTCCCCTTAAGGGACCGTTTACCGTAGGTCCAAGTCTTTTCCCCATCCCACTCGTACGGCTTCATCTCGGACGAGTCTTCCGACACCGGAGTATCGGGACCCCGAACATAGAAGAACCCCCTTTTCCATCCCTTGGTGTTGCTCGAAGTCATGGTCGAAAGAATTGATTTGTTCGACCTATGGGAAAAGTACACAAAGCCATCGTTCGAAGAAGTAGAAAGACTCATCTGGAAAATCTGCCAGAAGTTCTGGAAGGACGCCTCCTTCCCCTTAGCTTGCATTAAAGCACTTAATGCAACGATGTATGCAATTGAGTTTGGAAGAATTTGAGAAGGCGCAAATGAAAAAACTCCCAGAATATCCCTGAGAAATGGGATGAAAGGAATATGCAACCCAAAGAGAAATTTCCTGCTATATAAAGCTTGCCAACCCTTGGGAGGTTTGGTAACTCGTTGCTTAGAAGTAGGCACAACGATGGTAAAACCTTCAAGAAGGTATTTTCCGAACTGAAGCTCCAACTCCGCCCTACGCTCCGCGGTGTTATAAATGGTAGAAGTCTGATCGGCTCTATGTTTTGTTCGAAGTTGGTTAGAACTGCTCGTGGGTTCCACCCACTTCTTAATTGTGACGACCACTCGGCCACCGACCTTGTTTTTGGCAACTTCGTTCTCACGAAGGGGTGAGAGTTCGCCCCCGAACGTTTCATCCTCGGAAACCTCCTCTCCTGTGCCAGCTTCGTCATCGCTCGAGCCCCGACGAACCTCTCCCTTCTCTGCCCCAGAGTTCGATGTGTCGCTAGAGTTTTCGGTCTTTTCGTCCTCGGGGGCCTTATATTGATCTACGAGCGTGAAGGGATCACTATCTGATCCTTCTCCAACCTTAGCTTTTCCCTTTCGATCTCGTGAAGTAGACATACTTTAAATGTAAGATTATTTGTATTTCCTGATGATTCAAATTTCAGGACAATTCCACAACTCTCGAACACAATGCTCCGATCAAGGATGTGGGAATCTTTTGTAAATGAATCTTCTACGGTCAATGAATATATATACGGGGTTAAAAAAGTAGAATTGCAAATCGGACCCCGAGTAATCGCGTCGGTTGAGCTCCCCAAGCAGTAATTTCAACAGAAGATTTTCGAGAAATTGCACTTTCGGCCCCTATAATCTATGAATTTAGACTACTACATGGCTGATTGACAATACACGTCTTTTCAATTGATGGATTGAGCCTACTTCTCCGAGCCTAGCTTCACCTACACTCGAAGAAGTGGGGGAGTATTAATGAGGAATCAAACCTGTTTCATGCAGGACGATTATTAACTGAAAGAATTCGAGATAGAAAGTTGCATCAACTCAAATTTTTTCAACAAACATCAACCGTTACTACAGAGAACAGTTCAGAGCAAGAGTTTCAAGACGATGTACTTCACGACGGATAGTCATTTCAGAGTATCCAAGATGTGCACTCTTTTTCCCTGGTTCGGTTTTTATCCCAATGGGTTTTTTCGAGCTAGGTTTTTAACGAGGCATATCCGAAACATTAAGTAATGATTCATCCCAGTCATACGGCGACATTTACTTCTCCGAGCTTCAGCTTCACTTACGCTCGAGAAGTGGGGGAGTATTGAAGAGGGGTACTTTGGATATTCTGTCTAGGAATGCACTCCACGATCGGAAATAGCAATATCCGACCCCAAAGACTTATCGGCCGACCTCCAGCGCAGTACATCATGCTCCGACCACAGGCCAAGGGTTCATGCTCGGTTTCTACTGTTGGGCCGACCCCAGGCCCAGGCCTGTGGGCCGAGAAATACACCTCTGCAGATGGTTCAGCTAGCACGCCGATTCTGATATAAATACCGCAAGCATTTATGACGCCAACAATCGCACAATTCCCCAGGTGCTCCCAGCTTGAACATAGTGCTCAAGGCATCCTCTAGATTGTATTTTCAATCATCTTGTATGTATTAGTCTCTAGCTTGTACGACATCCAATAATGCCCAAGTAGGGCCTCGAAATATATTGTAATCACGTTCGAAAATATACTTATTTGACCACCCCATTGGCATTTTAACACCTGCACCGTCTTTATATTTCCTTATTGATCCCCCGATGAAACCACGTCAGATCAACCGCGAAATGAACCTATTTAATGAGATAATTTTTCCAACCAAACTTTGCATGTCCGAAAGTCTTCTTGGTGGCTTCAGTTCGGTGATAGCCCGAATCTTTTTCGGGGTTAGCCTCAATTCCGCACTTGTGTACGAGATACCCCAAGAACTTTCCTGATCTGACCCCGAAGGTGCACTTCGCTGGGTTCAATTACATACCGTATTTTCTCAAAATTGCAAAACAACGATCAAGATGTTTGATGTGATCCTCTTCAGTCATGCTTTTTACGAGCATATCGTCCACATAAACTTCCATGATTTCATCGATCAAATCTTTGAACATCATATTGACCAACCATTGATAAGTTGCTCCAGCATTCCTAAGTCCGAACGGCATGACAATGAAGCAATATACCCCTCGCTCGGTAATGAAAGCATTTTTTTCTTGGTCCTTTTCATTCATGAAGATTTTGTAAAACCTTTAAAAAGCATCCATCATAATGAAGAAAACAAAACCTGCCGTTGAATTCACCAGCATATTGATCCTAGGCAACGGATAGGGGTCCCTCGGACATAACTTATTTAGGTCTGTGAAATCATTGCACATTCTCCATTTGTTTTTGACCTTTTCTCCATTGGAAACCAACACCACGTTACACAACCATTCAGTAAATTTGATCTCTTTAATTTGGCCAGCTGCCAACAATCTATCTACTTCCGCATTGATTATTTTATCCTTTTCACGTCCATGGTTCCTTTTCTTCTGCCTAATGGGTTTTGCCTTCGGATCTATGTTTAACGAATGTTTAACAAAAGTTGACTAGCATAGTTTCCATTCCCTCGCTCAGTTCCGTTCCGATCCTGGTAACCTTATCCGGCGATCCTGGAACAAAGGCAACCTTCTTGCAATCGGGAGCTTGGATGCTCATGTCAACATTCTTGCCTTTCTTTCTTTGTATTTTATCACAATCGGGGATCGGTGGGTCAACAACTGATCCTGACTCTAAATTGACCTGCCTTCTTTTTCTCGGAGCCTCTGGCTCAATTTTTCTCTTTATCGACGATGAAATATCGTAACACTCCCACGCCATATACTGGTCGTTCCTCATTTCACCGACACCTCCATTTGTCAGAAATTTCACCTTTTGATGATACGTTGATACCACGGCTCTGAACGCGTTTAATGCAGGCCTTCCCAATATAGCATTGTAAGCAAAGGGCGCTTCCACTACCAAGAATTTTACTATTCTGGTTACACTTTTTGGTTTATTCCCAAGGGTTGTGCTTAGCCAAATGGTTCCTAGAGGAACAATTTTTGAACCACCGAACCCGACCAATAGAGTTATCACTCTATCCAGATAAGGATGCTGGAGATTCATTCGAGAAAGAGCTTCCGAAGAAATAATATTCGCAGAACTACCATTTTCGATCAAAACTCTTTTAACCTCGTAGTTAGCGAGTTTTAAAGTTAGAACCATCGAAAAATCTGGGTCGTCGTCGTCCGTATCCCAAGTCACATCTGTCGGTCGATCCGCATCACTGAAGCTTATAACTTGATTTTCCATGGAAGGTGGTTCCAAAGAAAGTACTTCTTTTCTGGCTAACACGACCGAGTTGATCGATCTCATGGTTCTTTTCCTTGCATTTTTACTGTCTACCCCCGCCGGTCCGCCTATAATCATGTTGATTACCCCATGCGATTGCTCCTCCGGCTGATTCCGAGCAACATGTTGTTGAACGGGGAACTTTCAGGGGCTCCTGGACCTATAACACTTGTTACAAACTCTTTAAGTTTGCCTTGTACAATCAATTCCTCGATTTCGACCTTTAATTGGTAATAATTCTCTGTGCTGTGTCCTCAAGCTCTATGGTATCGACAATATCTGTCATAGTTCAATTTTCCTTACCTCGGTTGTGTAATTCTATCTGCTTCAGGTATCAAATTCCTCTCCTCCAAGACAGTGAGAATTTCTTCTTTCGATGTATTCAATTCGGTAAAGAGGATCTTTCCAGGTCGGAGAATCTGATTAGGATCATAGACAGGACTGTAGGCACTGGGGCGGTTATTCGGTATTTACGGTTTGTATGTGTTGATTCTCTGCCAAACCGATCCCCTATTCGATCCACCATAATCCCCCGGCTTCGGCACAAGGACTCTCTCCTGTTTCTTTTCGAGGGGAGGCCTCGGGTTTTGAGCGTGCATTAGCTTGTTCATTTCTTCTGGTATCATGTATTTTTCAGCTATCTCCATGATCCTTTCGAAGGATTTTGGTTGCTTCCTACACAGTGCATTTCCGAACTGTGTATTCTTCGTCAACTCAAACATCAAAGAGGACAGATATTCGATCTGTGGAGTATCGACCTTAAGGAGTTCGATGCTGAAACGTGCCAACCATTGCCTCAAAGTTTCGCCTTCCATTTGTATTATGGTGCCCAATTGGTTGGCAGGCAATCTAGGTTTTCTCTGGCTAGCGAATTGGTGTTTGAGTTTGTCGCAAAATTCATCAAAAGAAAAGATAGAGTTCGGTGGCAATTTACCGAACCAATCAAGTGCGATTCCTTCAAAGGTCGTGTCCATGATCTTGTAGCAGAAATCTTCCGAATGCCCATATAAATTCATCACATTAATGAAACTATTAATGTGTTCGGTGGGGTCGGTAGTCCCGTTATACCGTGGTAATCTCGTGGGCACTGTTTCAGTATTTCTTGCCTCTCGAATTTCTTGATAGAAAGGAGAAGATCTCATAATACTATTTCCGATATCCCTTTCCCTGATATTTTCTCGGAATGTTTCTCTATTTTGCATTATTTTGGTTCGCCTAATTGTCGTGCCTGCTTGCCGAGCATCTTTAGCGAACTCCTCACGGTCTAATTTCTTGTCCAATCTCTCCTGAACTATCTTTTCTAGTTCAACCTCGGTGACTCTCTTGTATGTCAGTTTCTTTGCCCTCTCGATACTCAAATGATAGGATAGTGCCCTGCAAGCCAACAAAATAGCTTGTAATAGGGAACATTATTTTATCTTGAAAGAATCTTTGATTTATCAATTAATACGAACTGTTTATTTTATTGAGAATTCATAATATAAACAAATGGCCATCTTCATCTTTCGCGAATACATTTAAGCGATTGGTTGAAACCCTGAGATCACTCATGACTACGGGACTATTCACTTCAGTATTGGGTGCGATTAATCATGAAACAGTCTCAAAGGTCGTGATCTCAAAAATGTTCCAAGTCATAGATTCATATCGAGACGGGGTATCGAATGAATCGTCAAGACTTGTACGATTATGCATGATTCACTTAAAGTGAATTTGTTGTTGTTTCATGAACAAGACATTGTTAATGTCAGTGCATATGACTAGGTGGTTCGATAGGGGATCGGACGCATCGAACGACCCGAACAGAGAGACCCATTGTGGAAGTGCGTAAAAGGCATATCGGTGGTGGGATGTCTCTCAAGACTTATAACTGTGTACGATTTAGTCCTTAGACTTGAGATGCTAGGGCGAATTCGGTATACGGGTGTACGTACTTTGATTTAGGAGCCGGGCACATAGCTTGTCCATTGTGCGCCTACGTTGGGTACGTATAGTCGCATGCGCGGATGGTTAGCATCAATATAGGATCTACCGACTCATCGTAATGGATGAGGGAATTTCCTGTACATTCTTAGATGATGCATTCCGAGAAATCCATGGCCATGGTCAGTGACGGATTTGGAAAGGGGTTTCCAGATTTAGCAGTCACACTGGAAGTATTATCCTGAATTAGAAAGTACAGAATCGAGATGATTAGAGGTGCCGACCAATTCACACACCCTAGGTCTCGATCGGGAAATTAGTCGTTAGAGGGACCGTATGTACATGGTACTTATAAGAGGTTTAAGGTTCACTGAAATCAATTCACCTGAAGTTGGGCCTCATGGGCTTGTGGCTAGACATCGACCATGAGGTGTGGGTACTCCTGAATTGATGGTAGATTAATTCTGGAGTGATCAATTGAAAGTAGTTTAATTGATCGGAGCAATTAATTAAATAATTAATTGCTCATTAATTAAATCACAGAAATGTGAGCCTGCGGCCAATTGATGGTGAACCTAGAGGGTCACACACAAAAGCTGGAACTGTGATAGTCAGTTGTAGAACGAAACGATTTAAAGAAGTTAAATCAAGATAAGTAATTAAAGGGTTAATTCCTGGAGAGAGAAAATTAATTAGATTTTATCTGATTAATTAAAATCAAATCTTTAATTAGATTTATTGGATTATTTAATTAAAGTATTAATTAAATAAATGGGCCATTTAATTAAAGTGGTTAATTAAATGACTTGGGCTTATTTAATTAAAAGGACTAATTAAATAAGAGGTATTGGCTAACTTATCTGATGGCCCATTAGGCCAAGAAAAGAGATAAGGTCAAGAAGAGATAAGGATAAGAATAGAGATTAGGGATAGGGTTGGACTCTCCTATAAAAAGGAGTCTTGGAGAGTCAAAACCCTAACCCAAAAAAAAAACTCTAAACCCTAATCTCTCATCTCTCTTGGCCGCCCCCTCTCCCCAAAAGCCCTAGCCGCCGCCGCCTAGCAACCGCCGCCGCCGCCGCCGTGGTTGTAGATCGGCCGTGATCTTTCTCTCTCCCTCTTCTGTTCTACATCTAGAGTTGGATCTAAATCCAACTCTTGAATCTGAGCTGCTTTTCTCCTAGTTCTGAGCCTGAGGATTAAAGTGATTGCAGATCCAGTTGGTGTGGACTTTTCTCTAGAGGCACAACACTTGGGGTGCTCTAGTGATCCGACAAAAAGACCGGAGAAACCACCACCTTGCCTGTGGTGAGGTAAAATCGCAATTTTACCAATGTATTTATTTCTGTATTTGTATGCTTAAATAAATTCAACCTTCTTCATATATACTAATAAGATGCCTGGGATGTGGATATAAAATTTTTAAATTCCGCACCGTTGTAGTTGACAATTATACCCACGAAAACCCAATTTGCATATTCTGGAAATTTTGGGGCTAATTTGTAATTTCCAAAAGTTGAGGGGTCAAAGTGTAATTTTTGAAAATTCAGGGGCCGAAATGCAATTTTTCAAAACTTGAAAAACAGAAACTGTTTTGTGCACTAAAAGGGTTTAGTAAATCCGGAAAGTCAATTTTATCATAATTAGTAGGGACTTAAAGTGAGAATCAAAGGGTCATTTTAAAGGAGGTTTAAAATGATGTTAGAGATTGTTTTAGAAGGGGTTTTAAAACTAGAATCTTAAGTTTTAAAAGGGATAAGAAATAAGAAATTAGGTTTTGCTTGTTTCTTGCTCTACGTGAAATTGTTTACGTGGTTTTCGATCGCGCCGAGCCTTGACCCTTAGGGTAGATGTGATTGGTTATTTATTGGTTTTATTGGGCCTGCGAGCCTTAAGTTTTGGGCCATTTTGAGCCATTGTAATAGATAGGGCTTTACTGTTTTATTAGTTTAGAATGGAGGCCCGTTACAAGCAAGGTGGGAGCCCAAGAAGACTAAAGGTCATGTATGCATGGTAAAATGTGTAATAGAGTAGGTCTCTTTGAAACCTAATAGATTGACCAATAGGACCATCGTCTTTGGCTCGATGGTGGTCCGCATAGGAGGCTCCCGATCGAAAACATACTGTGGTAGCATGCATGCTAGGTGTGTATGTATTTATTTATGTATTTATATCTGAGCTTGTATGGTGATGCGCGCTAGTTATATTTAGATCGTAAATAAAAGATAATGCATAACTGGAACGGTGAGATCTCGAGGAGAGTTACCTCAAACTCTTAAACCCGAAAAACCCCTCTTGAAAATAATATTAAGTCACATTGGGTACATTTAAAATGATGTTTTAAAGATCCAAGCCTTCCATCAATAGGGACTAGTGTAAGTTGTCTACTTATCGTTGAAGGTGATCCAGAGTCTGGCACCCTAGACGAAGAATGGGACAATACACGAAATTCCTTGATTCCTGTTTTTAACTAAACTCGACAAGGGTGAGGACTGGTCGGGATGTGATTATCGACCGATAACTAGTTACGGGGACTTCACGACCGGGCCAGTTGCTCATCATGATTGATGGGTTAGACTTAACGATTAGTAACACTTATGATGTAGCAGTGCTATATAAGTGTGAAGACCGAGGCAAAATAGCTTGAAGGTTGTGGAGGAACACAATTGGTAAAAGTATACCTACCTGGGGAGTTAATTGTATGACCGCAAGTCGTGGGTGCAATTAATGTCTGCTGGGACGTCAAGACCTACTAGGAGATTAGATTTCCCGAACAATTGAAGGGGTAATTGTTTCGAGAAAATAGTGGGAGAACTTTTTCGATAACAAGTCCAACATCGTTAATTATAAGTATTAATATAGATCAGTCAGCTAAACGTTATCATTTACTTTTGTAGATCAATTTCTGCAAAAATGTCTAAGAATCCATTAGCTATCATCCTTGACACTAACAAACTGAACGGATCAAATTTTGTCGACTGGCTTAGAAATCTGAGGATAGTCCTCGACTCCGAGAAAAGGAGTTACATTCTCGATGCACCCATTCCTGGTGCACTTCCGGAAGGGGTTTCGGAAGAGGAACGAGCTACCCATCAAAGGTGGGTCGATGATGATATTCAGGTTCGTTGCCTCATGCTAGCATCAATGACCAATGAGCTGCAGAAACAGCATGCAAGGATGTTGCATGCTGCTGACATAATTCTTCATCTCCGAGAGTTGTTTGAAGAGAAATCTAGGACCGAAAGGTTCAAGACTACAAAAGAATTATTCAATCTGAGAATGGCTGAGGGTTCAAGTGTGAAGGATCACTGTTTACGCTTCATTAATCTGGTTGAAAAACTGGAGAACTTGGACGTAGACCTGCATGCTGACCTTCGCAATGACCTCCTCCTCCATACTCTGCTGCGCTCATTTGATCAGTTCGTGCTAAACTTCAATATGGAAGATAGAGAGCTCGCTCTACACGAACTGACCAATTTATTGGTCACGGCAGAATCAACCTTGAAAAGGGAGAAATCTGTCATGATTGCTGAGCAACCCAAGGCTACAAAGCCTAAGAAGGGCAAGAAAAAGAAGAAGAAAGTAATCTCTTCTAAAACAACCAAAAAGGTTGTCGAGAAGAAAAGAAAAAGACCAGAAGATGAATGTTTCCACTGCAAGAAAGCAGGGCACTGGAAAAGGAACTGCCCAGACTACCTGAAAGTGGTGGTCAAAGGTATTTTCTTTATTGAAGTTAATATTTCTATTAACTGTGCATCATGGGTGTTAGACACCGCAGCCGGTTCTCATATCTGCAATGATTTGCAGGTAATGGGAGCAGTAAGGCCTCTTAAACCTGGGGATAGAATCCTGCGCTTTGGAAACGGAGCTAGGGTTACGGCAGAGGCCATAGGAGACGTTGAATTAGTCCTAGGAAATTTTTCTTTGGTTTTGAAAGACTGTTTGTACGTACCAACAATCATCAAAAACATTATTTCTATTCCTCTTTTGGACAATGATGGTTTTTGTTTTTCCATTTCTAATGGAAGTTTTAGCATAATAAAAGGTGGTTTTACTTATGCTTGTGGTACTTTGATAGATGGTCTTTATTCCTTAGAACCTGCTAATTCTAATGTCATGCACATTCAATCAAAGAAAAGAAAACAAGATGAAAACAATCCACAACTTTGGCACGCTAGGCTTGGACATATTTCCAAGAGTAGAATTCAAAAGTTGGTCTCCTCTAGGGCTCTTGAAATAAAGAACCTAGATGATCTCCCAACTTGTGAATCCTGTCTCAAGGGAAAAATGACCAAGGCGCCTTTTACTGGGAAACCGGAGCGAACCAAACAAACCTTGGATTTAATCCATACTGATGTTTGTGGACCACTGAGTATCAGTGCGAGAGGAGGATTCTCATACTTCATAACCTTCACAGACGACTTCAGTCGTTATGGGTATGTATACCTGATGAAGTATAAGTCCGAAGCTTTTGATAAATTCAAAGAGTTTCGAATGGAAGTTGAGAATCAACTTGGACATAGTATCAAGGCACTTCGGTCGGATCGAGGTGGTGAATACTTAAGTCAAGAATTCCTCGATTATCTTGTAGAGAATGGAATTCTCTCTCAGCGAACTCCTCCTAGAACACCGCAGTTGAATGGTGTGTCTGAGAGAAGGAACAGAACTTTGTTAGACATGGTTCGTTCCATGATGAGTTTCGCTGACCTTCCTTTTTCATTTTGGGGCCAAGCCCTATTAACTGCTTCGAAGATACTTAACATTGTACCTTCAAAGTCGGTGCCGACGACGCCATACCAAGAGTGGTTTGGTAAAGCACCCATATACTCATATCTACGAGTATGGGGATCTCCTGCCTATGTAAGAAACAAGAAATGAGATAAACTAGATAGTAGATCTAGTTTGTGCAAATTTGTGGGGTATCCAAAGGAATCCATTGGATACCTGTTCCACGAACCTAAGGAACAAAAGATGTTTGTGTCCAGGAACGTCCACTTCTTGGAGGATGACTTCCTCACTAAAAGAAGCGGGATATCCGTAGAACTGGATGAAGTCCAGGAATTGGACCCATCCCCACAAGCAGTGGGAGTTGATCCTGAACCCGTTGAACCATCTAGTACACCAGTGCTTCGTAGGTCCGATCGAGTTCGTAGAGAGCCTGAAAGATATGGCTTTATTCACGAAAACGATCAATTGGACACTGATCCAAGGACGTACGAAGAAGCTATGTCAGACATAGATTCGGGTGCGTGGCAGGAAGCCATGCAATCCGAAATGGATTCCATGCATTCCAACAAAGTATGGACTTTGGTTGATCCACCTGAGGGAACCATCCCTGTAGGCTGCAAGTGGATCTTCAAGCGCAAGCTGGGAATGAATGGAGAGGTATTAACTCATAAGGCTCGCCTTGTGGCAAAAGGTTATTCTCAAAGACCTGGAATAGACTATGAGGAAACCTTCTCGCCAGTAGCGATGTCTAAATCCATTCGGATACTATTGGCCATAGCCGCGTGGCATGACTACGAGATATGGCAAATGGATGTAAAGACCGCCTTTCTCAATGGCGACATTGATAAGGAAATTTATATGCAACAGCCAAAAGGCTTTACATCTAAAGGAAGTGAGCATAAGGTTTGCAAACTTCAAAGGTCAATCTATGGCCTAAAACAGGCGTCCCGAACCTAGAACATACGTTTTGATGAGACAGTCAAGGGGTATGGCTTCATCAAGAACGTTTATGAGTCATGTGTGTACAAGAAATTCGATGGGAGCTCGGTACAATTTATTGTGTTATATGTCGATGACATTCTGTTCATCGGAGACGATATCAGAACGTTGACGCAGACGAAAGCGTGGTTATCCACGCAATTCTCCATGAAGGATATGGGAGACGCATCTTACGTACTAGGCATACGTATCTACAGAGATAGATCGAAGAAGATGTTAGGTCTCTCCCAATCCCAGTACATTAACACTATACTGAAAAGATTCAGTATGGAAGAATCCAAGAAAGGATTGCTTCCAATGAGACATGGAATCTATCTTTCTAAATCAATGTGCCCTACGAGTGATGAAGAAAGAAAGAGAATGTCTCTCATACCTTATGCATCTGCCATTGGCAGCATAATGTATGCAATGTTATGTACTAGACCTGACGTAGCTCACGCTCTCAGTGTAACGAGCCGCTACCAGTCGAATCCAGGGGAGGAACACTGGACCGCCGTAAAGGCTATCCTAAAGTACCTGAGAAGGACTAAGGATATGTTCTTGGTCTACGGTGGGAGTGGAGAATTGAAACTCGAAGGATTCATTGATTCGAGTTTCCAGTCTGACGTGGATGATTTTAAATCCAATTCTGGATATATATTTTGCCTCAACGGCGCAGCGGTGAGTTGGAAGAGCTCCAAACAGTCGACCACTGCAGACTCAACCACTGAAGCAGAATATATCGCCGCATCAGATGCAGCGAAGGAAAGTGTTTGGATGAGAAACTTCATCCAAGAGCTGGATGTGGTACCTAGCATTGCAAATCCCATAGTAGTCTACTGCGACAACAATGGGGCAATTGCTCAAGCGAAGGAGCCGAGATCACACAACCAGTCCAAACACGTATTGAGGAAATACCATGTGATCAGGGAGATCATAGGTAGAGGAGACATTCAAATGGAGCGTGTCGACTCAAAGGATAACGTAGCTGATCCACTAACTAAGCCATTATCGCAAAAGGTGTTCGAAGAGCATCTGGCAAGGATGGGTCTTAGAAACGTTTGTGATTGGCTTTAGGGCAAGTGGGAGATTGATAGGATAGTGCCCTGCAAGCCAACAAAATAGCTTGTAATAGGGAACATTATTTTATCTTGAAAGAATCTTTTATTTATCAATTAATACGAACTGTTTATTTTATTGAGAATTCATAATATAAACAAATGGCCATCTTCATCTTTCGCGAATACATTTAAGCGATTGGTTGAAACCCTGAGATCACTCATGACTACGGGACTATTCACTTCAGTATTGGGTGCGATTAATCATGAAACAGTCTCAAAGGTCGTGATCTCAAAAATGTTCCAAGTCATAGATTCATATCGAGACGGGGTATCGAATGAATCGTCAAGACTTGTACGATTATGCATGATTCACTTAAAGTGAATTTGTTGTTGTTTCATGAACAAGACATTGTTAATGTCAGTGCATATGACTAGGTGGTTCGATAGGGGATCGGACGCATCGAACGACCCGAACAGAGAGACCCATTGTGGAAGTGCGTAAAAGGCATATCGGTGGTGGGATGTCTCTCAAGACTTATAACTGTGTACGATTTAGTCCTTAGACTTGAGATGCTAGGGCGAATTCGGTATACGGGTGTACGTACTTTGATTTAGGAGCCGGGCACATAGCTTGTCCATTGTGCGCCTACGTTGGGTACATATAGTCGCATGCGCGGATGGTTAGCATCAATATAGGATCTACCGACTCATCGTAATGGATGAGGGAATTTCCTGTACATTCTTAGATGATGCATTCCGAGAAATCCATGGCCATGGTCAGTGACAGATTTGGAAAGGGGTTTCCAGATTTAGCAGTCACACTGGAAGTATTATCCTGAATTAGAAAGTACAGAATCGAGATGATTAGAGGTGCCGACCAATTCACACACCCTAGGTCTCGATCGGGAAATTAGTCGTTAGAGGGACCGTATGTACATGGTACTTATAAGAGGTTTAAGGTTCACTAAAATCAATTCACCTGAAGTTGGGCCTCATGGGCTTGTGGCTAGACATCGACCATGAGGTGTGGGTACTCCTGAATTGATGGTAGATTAATTCTGAAGTGGTCAATTGAAAGTAGTTTAATTGATCGGAGCAATTAATTAAATAATTAATTGCTCATTAATTAAATCACAGAAATGTGAGCATGCGGCCAATTGATGGTGAACCTAGAGGGTCACACACAAAAGCTGGAACTGTGATAGTCAGTTGTAGAACGAAACGATTTAAAGAAGTTAAATCAAGATAAGTAATTAAAGGGTTAATTCCTGGAGAGAGAAAATTAATTAGATTTTATCTGATTAATTAAACTTAAATCTGTAATTAGATTTATTGGATTATTTAATTAAAGTATTAATTAAATAAATGGGCCATTTAATTAAAGTGGTTAATTAAATGACTTGGGCTTATTTAATTAAAAGGACTAATTAAATAAGAGGTATGGGCAAACTTATCTAATGGCCCATTAGGCCAAGAAAAGAGATAAGGTCAAGAAGAGATAAGGATAAGAATAGAGATTAGGGATAGGGTTGGACTCTCCTATAAAAAGGAGTATTGGAGAGTCAAAACCCTAACCCCAAAAAAAAACTCTAAACCCTAATCTCTCAACTCTCTTGGCCGCCCCCTCTCCCCAAAAGCCCTAGCCGCCGCCGCCTAGCAACCGCCGCCGCCGCCGCCGTGGTTGTAGATCGGCCGTGATCTTTCTCTCTCCCTCTTCTGTTCTACATCTAGAGTTGGATCTAAATCCAACTCTTGAATCTGAGCTGCTTTTCTCCTAGTTCTGAGCCTGAGGATTAAAGTGATTGCAGATCCAGTTGGTGTGGACTTTTCTCTAGAGGCACAACACTTGGGGTGCTCTAGTGATCCGACAAGAAGACCGGAGAAACCACCACCTTGCCTGTGGTGAGGTAAAATCGCAATTTTACCAATGTATTTATTTCTGTATTTGTATGCTTAAATAAATTCAACCTTCTTCATATATACTAATAAGATGCCTGGGATGTGGATATAAAAATTTTAAATTCCGCACCGTTGTAGTTGACAATTATACCCACGAAAACCCAACATCAAAGGTTGACTTTCTCCAACCACTGAATCCTCTACATCATGTACTGCTTTGGATGGTAATACAGATCGAACGTTAGACTTCGATGGAGCTGGTTGGGGAGGATTTGCCGTACATCCTTTTGACATCGACCGAAGCATGCTTTTTTCCTTTTGAATATTCGATGATGGAATTTCAGGCCTTCCATGCATTATGGGTTGATCGACCGGTGATTGATCGACTCTACCACTGTTCAAGAATTCCCCGCACATCGTCCCTATAATAGACCTTAGGTCGGCCACTGTCGTGCGGATCAGAATATCCTCTGGTGGCACGATCGGTGGAGCTTCTTGTTGACGAGCCGCTCGAGAATGATTATCGGGCTCATTGTTAGTGGAGTTATGTGCTCCAGCTGCGTGTGAAGGTTCTCCTAGCATGTATGTATTTCGTCTCGTAGTAGGCATATTTCGACCTAACACCCAAATAAGGCCCCACGTTGGGCGCCAATTGATCTGACGTGGTTTCGTTAGGTGATCAATAAAGGAAAGTAAAGACGATAGAGGTGCTAGATTGCCATAGATGGGATCGAGTATGTATATTTCCGAACGTGATTACAATATATTGGGGTCCTATTTGGGCATTATTGGATGCCGTACAAGCTAGAGACTAGTACATAAAATATGATCTAAATACAAATCAAGAGGAGGCTTCGAGCGGTAGGTTCAAACTTGGAGCACTTGGGGAATTGTGCGATACCTGGCGTCATAAATGCTTGCGGTATTTATAGTAGAATTGGTGTGCCAGCTGAACCACCCGCAGGGGTGTATTTCTCGACCTACAGGCTTGGGCCTGGGGTCGGCCCAACAGTGGAATCCGAGCATGAACCCCTTGCCCTGTGATCGGAGTAACTTGTTCAGCATTGGTGATTGGCCGATATGTTTTCAAGGTCGGATGTTGCTATTTCCGATCGTGGAACGCCTTTCTAAAATAGAACATCCAAAGTACCCCTCATCACCAAGAGTTCTGACAATAGTAGTCAAGGCATTGTGTTTTCCGGTCATTAGAAAATAAAGCTAAGATAAAATGCAAGACTCAAAGATTCGTTTTAAGAAATAATTAATGTGACAAATGCAAGACTCAAAGATTCCTTTTAAGAAATAATTAATGTGACAACGGTACAAGATAGAAACTGAATAATGTTTATGAATGAGATCCAAGAAAAATACAAGATCTTCTTTCCTGCGAACTGAGTTCCGTTATCTGAAATTAATACTCTGGGAATTCCGAACCTGCAGATAATATTCTTCCAAAGGAAATTTATAACTTTGAATTGGGTGATCTTGGTTAAGGCCACGCACTCTACCCATTTGCTGAAGTATTCCACGGCAACCAATACATAATTCTTCCTTGCTCTAGCAGTTGGAAAAGGACCAACGATATCAATACCCATTTATCGAAGGGCCAACAAATAGGAATATAATGCATCTGCTCTGCTAGTTGGTGGATCAAATTCGAATGAATTTGACAATGATGGCATTTTTTCACATAATCGACCGAGTCAGAAATAAGAGTAGGCCAATAATATCCTGCCCTCGAACATCTCAGAGACAATGCTCGAGCGCCACAATGATTTCCAGCTTCCCCTTCATGGACTTCTCTTAGAATTGTGCCATATTGACCTTCAGAAATACATTTTAGCAAAATTCCCGATGAGGATCTTTTATAGAGTTGGCCTTCCACTAGGGCGAAGCACGGCGCTCGATATTTAAGCCTCCGAGCTTCATTTGTATCTTCAGGAAGTTTTCCTTCTCGTAACTATTCAATGAAAGGATCGACCCATGAGAGTTTCGGCTCGTCAATCTCCATAACATTGACGTTCGGAGTAATTTCCAATTCAATAGACTGCGTGTTCGAATGTAACCACGTGATAACCCTTTCCTTCTTCCCATCAGTTGTTCCTGTGAATTTAGATAATAGATCTGCCCAGAGATTTATTCTCTGGGAATTGGTTGAATTTCGAACTTCTCAAATTTGGAGACCAGATCTTTTACCTTGTTAAGGTATTTAACCATATTGAACTCCTTAGCTTCGTAAATACCCTTGACCTGTCTATGTACAAGTTCGGAATCTGTAAGCACATTAAGGGATTTTACCTTTGCCTTCAGAGCCATTTCCATTCCTACGATTAGAGCTTCATATTCTGCTTCGTTGTTGTTGATAACGAAGTCTAAGGTGATCGCGTAACTCAAATCTTCCCCGTCAGGATCCTGGAAATGTATCCCTGCTCCTCTTCCTTCTTTAGTTGAAGATCCATCGATGTTCATTAACCATACTGGTTCCTCGACCCCCTTGATCGAATTCACTTCCGAAGATTCTACTTCGTCCCGAATTTTTGCACTTGTGGTTTCTAGGATAAAATCCGCCAAAACCTGAGCCTTGACTGCTGTCCTTGGCCGATATTCTACTTCAAATTGTCCGAGCTCTACCGCCCACTTTATCAATCTCCCTGAAGCCTCTGGTTTAGATAAGACCTGCCTTAAAGGTTGATTAGTCAAAACAATAATCTTATAATTCTGAAAATAAGGCTTCAATCTTCGAGCAGCTACTACTAGAGCGAGCGCGAACTTCTCGATCTCCATATAGTTCTTCTCTGTGCCTTTTAATAATTTTCTCAAATAATACACGGGTTTGTGCTCGGACTTCTCCACCTTCACCAATACTAAACTAATTGCCTCATCTGAAACCGCTATGTAGAGGTATAAGGGTTCATCCTCAGAAGGTTTAGCCAGCATCGGCGACGAAGTAAGATAAGCCTTGAGATCTTCGAAGGCTTTATCGCATTCAGCAGTCCACTCAAAGTTCTTAGATTTTCGCTATAACTTGAAGAAAGGTAAACTCTTGTCGGCTGACCGCGAAATGAACATGTTCAAGGAGATTATTTTTCCGACTAAACTTTATACGTCCGAAAGCCTCCTTGGTGGTTTCAGTTCGGTGATAGCCCGAATCTTTTCCGGATTAGCCTCGATTTTGCGCTCGTGTACAAGTTAACCCAAGCATTTTCCCGACCTGACCCCGAAGGCACATTTCGCTGGATTCAACTTTATACCATATTTCCTTAAAATTTCAAAACACCTATCAAGATGCTTGATATGATCCTCTTCCGTCATGCTTTTCACGAGCATGTCATCAACATAAACTTCCATGATCTCTCTGGTCAAATCTTTGAACATCATATTGACCAATCTTTGATAAGTTGCTCTGAGTTCCTTAGTCCGAACGGCATGACAATGAGGCAATAAACCCCACGCTCGGTAATGAAAGCAGTTTTATCTTGATCCCTCTCGTTCATAAAGATTTGGTAAAACCCTTGGAAAGCATCCATCATACTGAAGAAAAAGAACCCTGCAGTAGAGTCTACTAGCATGTCGATCCGAGGCAATGGATAAGGGTCTATCGGGCATAATTTATTCAGGTCGGTGAAATCGTTGCACATTCTCCATTTGTTCTCGACCTTCTCACCCTTGGAAACTAAGACCACATTACATAGCCATTCAGTAAACTTGATTTCTTTAATTTGACCGGCTGCCAACAATCTATCAACCTCAGCATTGATTATTTTATCCTTTTCTTGTCCATGATTTCGCTTCTTCTATTGAACCAGTTTTGCCTTTGGATCTATGTTCAACGAATGCGTGATTACCCGAGGGTCGATCCCCACTATATCCTCCGAGCTCCTTGTGAAGACATCAACATTTCTTCGCAGAAAATCAACGAGCATAGTTTCCATTCCCTCGCTCAATTCCGTTCCGATCCTGGTAACCTTTTCTGGAGAACCAAGAACTAAGGCAACCTTCTTGTAGTCGGGGGCTTGGACGCTCATATCCCCATTCTTGCCTTTCTTTCCTTGTAGCTTATCACAATCAGGGATCGGTAGGTCCGAAATCGATCCTGATTCTAAATCGACCAGCCTTCTTTTGCTCGGAATCTCGGGCTCCACCTTTCGCTTTATGGACAAGGAAGAATTATAACACTCCCAAGCCATATACAGGTCATTCCGCATTTCTCCGACCCCTCCATCGGTCGCAAACTTCACCTTTTGATGATATGTTGATACTACAACCCTGAATGCGTTCAACGCCGACCTTCCCAGTATGGCGTTATAAGCAAAGGGTGTTTCCACCACTAAGAATTTTACCGTTCTAGTTACAATCCTTGGCTTCATTCAGAGGGTCGTGCTTAGCAAGATGGTTCCCAGTGGGAAAATTTCCAAACCACCAAATCTGAACAAAGTAGTAATCACTCTATCCAAATAAGGATGCTGGAGGTTCATTCGAGAAAGAGCTTCTGAAGAAATAATATTTGCGGAACTACCTTTGTTGATCAAAACTCTTTTGACCTCATAGGTTGCAATTTTCAGAGTTAGAACCATCAAAAAATCGGGATCATCATCATCCACATCCCAAGTAACATATGTGGGTCTGTCCGCATCACTGAAGCTTATGACTTGATTCTCCATGGAAGGCGGCTCCAAAGAGAATATCTCTTTCTTGGTCAATACAATTGCCTTGATCGACCTCATCGTTATTTTCCTTGCATTTTTGCTGTCTCCCCCTGTCGCTCCGCCTACAATCATGATGATTACTCCATTTGGCTGCTCGTCTGGCTGATTCCGAGCTTCGCGTTGCTGGACGGCGAACTTCCGGGGACTTCTGGATCTATAACGATTGTTATAATTTCCCCTTTTGACAAACTCCTTAAGTTTTTCGTGTACAATTAATTTCTCGATCACGACCTTCAATTGATAACAATTTTTCGTACTGTGTCCACGAGCTCTATGATATCGACTATATTTGTCATAGTTCAAAGCTCCTGGTCTTGCCTGAGTAATCCTTTCTGCTTCAGGTATTAAATTCCTTTCCTCCAAAACAATGAGAATTTCTTCCTTTGAGGTATTTAGTTCCGTGAAATGGATTTTTCCCGGGCGTGGAATCGGATTAGGATCGGAGATCGGCCCGTAGGCATTAGGTCGGTGGTTTGACATCTGGGGTCTTCTCCGATATATTTCTATAGATACGTATCGCAATACTCAAGATGCTTCTCCTAAATCTTTCATGGAGAATTGCATGGATAACCATGCTTTCGTCTGTGCTAACATTCCGATATCATTCCAGATAAACAGAACATTATCGACATATAAAATATGAGCTTCATCACGCTCCCATTAATCCTCTTGTACACTCAAGGTTCATATTCGTTTTGATGAAGTCAAATGTCTTGACTGTCTCATCAAAACAAATGTGAATCTGAATGGATTCAGACATTGCTACTGGAGAAAAGATTTCATCAAAGTCTGTTCCAGAACTTTGTGAATAGCTTTTTTACCACTAGTCGATTATTAGAGGCAACACCTCTCCATTCATTCCAAGCATGAAGATCCACTCACAACCTATAGGCAACTATAGGGATAAATCCCTCGGGTAGATCAACCAAGGTTATACCTTGTTGGAATAGATGTGATCCATTCTGGATTGCATGAACTCCAATCATGCATGCCCATCTACATTGAATGTAGTTTCTTCGTATATGATGAAACCATATCTTTCAAGCTCTGTATGAACTTGATCAGATCTACGAAGTATTGGTGTACTTGATGGTTCAGTAGTTTCTTGATTAACTCCCACTGTTTGCGGGGATGGGTCCAAATCTTGGACTTCATAAAGCTCCATGACATTCCCTATTTCCTTTGACAAGGAATTCATCAACTGGGGAACGGGTACTTAAAAGAAACGATTGTTTCTCATTGTCGTGGAACAGGTATCCAATGGATTTCATTGGATACCCCACAATTATGTACAAATTGGATCTACTAGCAAATTTATCTCCTTTCTTATTTCTACCTTCGGCAGAAGATCTCCATACTCAGAAGTAAGAGCATAGAGGTATTTTGCCATACCTTTCTTGGTAAAGCATTGTAGGCATGGACTTTGAAGGTACTTTGCTCAGTATCTTCGATGCAGTCAGGAGGACCAACCCCTAGAATGCATAAGGAAGCTTAACAAAACTCAATGTGGATCGAACAATGTCTAACAATGTTAGATTCCATCTCTTAGACACACCAATAAGTTGAGGCGTCTTAGGAGAAGTTTGTTTTATGAGAACCCCATTCTCAGTAAGATAATTGAGGAATCTTTGACTTAAGTATTTGCCATCTCGGTTAGATCGAATGGTCGTAATACTATGTCTTTCTTGGAACGAGTTTTTATCGAAAGAGCTTGAGCTGAGTATCAAGTAGCTTGATATTTTACATGTATTTTTTTTACTTTTAGCTTATCGAGTCGAGCTCGAGCCGAGCTTCAAAAGTTATCGAACGAAAAATGATGTTCGAGCTTGTTTGATTAGTGTGACGAACCGAGCTCGAAAGAGCTTTTATCGAGCAAGTTCGAGTCGAGTATCTAGTAGCTTGGTTTGATTTTCAGTCTTAATCAGTCAACTAGTCTGTTGAAAGTTAGTCCTGAAGAACCCTTCTTATTAAAATCAGATTAGTCAGCTGATGAACTTTAGCCTTCTGATAAGTTTATGCTCATCTTAAAAATCCAGATTTAATAAGCATAGTTCCACTCTTAGAGTTGAAAACCTTGCATCAATTGGTGGTTTGGTGAAGACGTCAGCAATCTGATTATCTATATGAACCTACTCAATAATGACATTTCCTTTGTCCACGTGATCTCTTATAAAGTGATGTTTGATCTCAATATGTTTTGTCCTTGAATGACTTGTAGTATTCTGAGTGAGTGAGGTTGCACTTGTATTGTCACAGTAGATAGGTATTCCACTAATCTTGATATTGTAGCCTTCTAGTTGATGTTTCAACCAAAGAATTTGTGCACAACATGCTCCAGCAGCAATGTATTCAGCTTAAGCAGTAGATATAAATACTGAAGTCTGTTTCTTACTCATCCATGAGATTGAATGACTACCTAAAAATTGACAAGTACATGTAGTACTCTTCCTACCAATTTTGCAGCCAACAAGGTCAAAATCTAAATAACCAATAAGTCCAAATCCTGACTCCCTAGGATACCATATTCCCAATTCTTTTGTGCCTTTAAGATATCCGAGAATCATTTGGCAGCTAAGAGATGAGATTCCTTAGGATTTGATTGAAATCTTACACAAATCCCAACATAATACATAATATGAGGTCTGCTTGCTATCAGATATAACAGAGACCCAATTATGCCTCTATATTTGGTGATATCCACTGATTTCCATCTTCATCTTTATCTAGGGGAAGTCTAGTAGACATTAGAATAGCAATAGACGAGCTGGTTTCCATACCAAATTTCTTGAACAGATTTTTTGTGTACTTTGCTTGATTTATGAAGATACCATCAGGTAGCTGTTTTACTTGTAATTCAATAAAGTAGTTAAGTTCTCCCATCATGCTCATTTCAGACTTGTTTTGCATCAGCTTAGAGAACTTCTCACACATCTGTTGGTTAGTTGAATCAAATATAATATCGTCCACATATATTTGCACTAATAATATGTGATTATCCCATTCAATAGTGAACAAGGTCTTCTCAACTTTAACTTTTCAAAATCCTTTAATTAGAAGAAAATCAGATAAAGTATCATACCATGCTCTTGGAGCTTACTTTAGTCCATACAGAGCTTTCTTCAGACGATATACTTTATCTCCTTCTTGATATGCTTCCAATCTAGGAGGTTGTTCAACATAAACTTCTTCTTGCAGTTCTACATTGAGAAAAACAGACTTCACATCCATCTGATAAACAGTGAAGCTCTTGTGAACAGCATAAGCTAAGAATAGTCTGATTGCTTCAAGTCTTTCTACAGGTGCAAATGTTTCATCAATGTCCATGCCTTTTGCTTGGATGTAACCTTTGGCAACTAGTCTTGCTTTATTTCTGGTAATAATGCCATCTTCATTCATTTAGTTTCTAAAGACCTACTTAGTGTCAATGACTCTTTGATGAGTAGGTCTAGGTACTTAGTATCAGACTTCATTTATTTCAAATTGGTTTAGCTCTTCTTGGATTACTTCAATCTAGTGAGAATCACTAAGAGCTTCATCAATTTGTTTAGGCTCAATTTGTGAGAGAAAACTTACAAACATTGACTCATTTGCAGTTGCTCTTCTAGTCTTTACTCTATCAAATGGATCACCAATCACTAAGTCAGGTGGGTGATCTCTGAGCCATTTGAGATCAGGTTGCAAATCAAGATGTTGTCCTCTCGTTGATCTTGCAACACTACTGTTGGAGTTCCAGTAGTAGTCTGTTGAACAGTCTCTGGTCTGTCAGTTGTTTGGCACTCGTATGTTGGACTATCAGTAGACTGATTTTGAACAGCACTTGAGTTATCAGTTGGGTTGAGATCATGTAGTATGATGGGAACATGTTCAGCTTTTTCTTTCCAAAGTCAATTCTAAAAATCAGTAGACATATCAGAATTAGTAGTTTGATTCTTTTCAGAAGATTGATTTGGTTCATCAAATACCACATGAATTGATTCTTCTACAAGTAAAGTCCTTTTGTCAAAAACTCTATAGGCTTTACTAACAGTATAGTATCCTACAAAAACAGCTTCATCAGCCTTCTCTGCAAATGCAGTAAGGTGATTCTTCTCATTAATCAAAACATAACATTCACAACCAAAAATCTTAAGATAGTGTATGCCAGGCATTCTGCTGTTCCAGACTTCATAAGGTGTCTTGTTTTGACTTTTGTTGTTCATGCACATGCTGTGTTTGTAGCCTTTTCAATTTCTAGTCGGTTCGATCCTGAAAATTCGTGGACCTATTACCGGATTGAATTTTTGGTTCAATAATCGGTCCGAACAAAAACATTCGATCCAATTTGGTTCAGGCGGTTTTTCGAATTGTGCTCAGCCCTAGGTATATAAGGCAATTTCCTATTAGCCATTAAATAAAACCTCCTTCCATGATTATGGATTTAAAAAAAAACGAAAAGTCCCTAGACAAGCCCTAATTAGTTACTACATTCTTACTGGGACTTGACTACACTACAAACCATTCTCTATTGGTTTAATGTTCCTTTAGGTAAAATTATAGAAAACTTCCCAAAATAATTAGTTATTTTAGATTTTCGTCCCGCAATTTAATATTTATTTGAAATATCGTTCCAAACTAATTACTAATTTTGATTTTTCGTCCCAAACTATATCAACTCGTCGAATCTCGTCCAATAATTTACCATTTTGAATGAATCTAGTCCCAATATTAAATTTCTAATTTAGTGAAAATGACGGTTCAATCTTCTAATTAGTTTGGGACGAATTCTTCAACATTATATAATTATCCATGTTAAAATTTACCACGTCATGACACGTAAGAAGCCATGTGATAATTTAACAGCAAATATACAATTTTTGTCTTATAATTAACGGTGGGACAATATTCCCAAAAAAATATTAAATTATGGGACGAAATTCACCAATTTGAATAATTTAAGATAAAAATTCAAAATCAATAATTAATTTGGGATGATTTTGCAATTTTGCCTTCCTTTTATATTCCCCATCTATTTTGTTTCCACTACAAAAAATATACCCTCTAAAATTCTCTATTTGCTCCCCTATACTATATAATCTTTCCCCATTTTCCTTCTCAGTCACAACAATGTACGATTCGATGCGGCACAACCACCGCCGGCGTCGGCGCCACTGGTGTTGTTCCTTCAGCACCCCTCCCCTCAGCCCCAAAAAGACCGAAATACCCTCTTCCAATTCACCACAGAAGCTTCCTTTTGCCCGACGGATCCTATCACCGGGTCGGGTCTCTCCTATTTCCGATGTCCCCATGAACAAAAATCACACCCCGAAAGCCCATAAACCACCTATTTCAGTTGGAAATTTTGACGTGAGGTTGAATTTAAAAGGGAAGATCGGGGGATCCTTGATTCTGGAGCTGGGTTCGGATGTTTTGACCGCAAATAGTGCCGTTTTCGCTGATCTGGTTTCGGATTACCGGATGAATAATAACTTGAGCGGGAATTTATGTAGGATTGAAGTGCCTGATGTGGAGAATTTGAACGTATTTCGAGAAACGATTGAGTTAATGTTTGAGGATGAGGATGCTATTCAAAACAAACTCCTCAAGATTGGGGTTTTTCGCACTATCCACATACTCGAGGTATTCTTTATCCTCTCTCTTTTTTTTTTTTAATTTATTTGTGTTGGCAATTTGAAAAGCATATGCTAGATTATTTGATTATTATTATTATTGTTGTTGTTGCTAACTTTATATTCACCAGAAAACAGTTATTTGGTGGGGTGTGTTTCTTTCAATTCTTCGTTGATCAGAAAAAAGCTGAGAGTTAGGAGGGTTATTTGATAATGTTTTCTGCTTTCTAAAGGAACTGAGTTGATTAGTAATTACACTTGAGATGGACATGAAAATACTGTAAGAAATTTATAAGTTCTTGCTTCGTTTCTCCCAGAGTCTAGTTGAACTGCATAAATGGTTTTAACATGTACAGCTATGTTTTGACTATCTATCACGATACATTACTTGTTATTACACTTTCCTTTTGGACACCTTGCCTTGAACTGTTTATGAATCATATGGCAAGTGTACTTATATTAATTGTCCTCCTCAAACTGAGATAAGTTGCAGCTTTTATCGTATTAGGTGTTAGTGAGAGCTTAGACATATGCAGATGGTGAATTTAAGTTTTAACATTTCATGAGGTAAGCAACTAAACAATCAATGTGATAACTGATGACTAAGTGTTTGACAGTGTTTGTGGATTCTTTCCATGTTTAGGCTTATTCATGAAATTTTGAACTTTGTCGATGGTGTCTGCACTCTTTGTTATATTTCTTTTGTTTGATTTTATATTACTATATTTTTACTGCTATGAAAAAGGGATATCTTTGTCGATGTGATCTAAGGGTTTGGTGCTCATGTGCTCTAGTACTATTGTAGAAATCGAAGAATAAAATAACGTTTTTGGATTCTGATTTTCGAGTTCGAAATATTTTGGTTTTCGGTTCTTTCTTTGGTTGGTTAACCAAATTGACATGAAAATCTGATTTCCAAAATTTTAATTATTCTCATGTCTCTGTCCATTTCAAATTTAAGGCTTTATTATGTTGTTCTTGATTCTAGTTAGGAAAATGTTAAATAAAATACAAAAATAGACAAAATATAAAGTGTTCTATCATTTGATGCAAGAAGTGCTCACCAAAAACCAAGGACCCAACATAGCTTAAATGACTCTTAGCCTTAGATATTACATTTTTTCTTTACATTGTATTTGATAATTGAAAATTTTAAGTGCAAATGCTTGAAATCTCGAATTACTTAATGAGTTTTATTTTCTTTTGAGTGGCAAAATTCGTTTAACCAAAATATTTTGGCTAAAATGATAAAATCCAAAGCCGAACCGAAATATGTTTTTCATTTGGAAAATTGGTGGACAAAAACTTTTGGTTCAATTTGGTAGGTATGAGCCGAATGAATACCGCCTTATTTCAAATTTGGTTCTCCATTTTCTCTAATTTGAAATGGACTATTGAAATATATTATTGCGTTTATTGGCATAATATCAGTTTAATGAACTCATATTTTCTTCCTTTAATTCCACAAGGCCAGTGCTCTATATTTTGAGATAAAACAAAGAGGAATTCATGTCTTTTAAGGCCTTGCATTTCTCCAACTACCATAGTCGATTGTTTGTCAGTTATTCTTTTTACACGTGAACTCTGAGGTTTCACTTTATTATCAGGTGTCAGCAGGTATCAAGTTTAACAAGGGTGTTTCTTCATGTTTAAAATATCTTGAAGCAGTACCCTGGACAGAAGAAGAAGAGGAGAAGTTGAGGGAACTATTAACCAAACTTAATTTTGATAACACTACAACTACAAACATCTTAGATAGACTCTTTACCCTTAATAATCCCGTAACCGATTTCCAGCGTAGTTTAACCAAACAGCTAATTTCCTCTGTTACCACCTCTGATGATGCCAATGCTAGAAATGAAATGAAGCCTTTAGTTAAAGGTCTAATTTCCAGAAGTTCGGTTTATGAGAAGGAGTATCCTGATCTGAGTAAAGAGGATATATTCTCTGTTTGTGAGTCTTGTATGTGTTCACTCACAAGACTGCTTGAGGAGGCCGCCACCTCCTCTGATAACGAGAAATATGGTAAGCCATTGTTAGAGAGAATCTCGAAACAAGTTGACAACATAAATTGGGTGCTTGATATCCTACTCGATCACCAAATGGCGGAGGAGTTCGTGGACATGTGGGCAAATCAGGCGCAGCTGGTCAAAATGCACGAGATTGTATCCCCAATGGTTAGATACGAACTTAGCCGTGTTTCAGCAATGCTGTTTATAGCAATGGGGACTAGGAAACTCCATTGTAAGTCAGAAACGAGGTTGGGGTTTCTTCAGGTGTGGTTTAGACCAATGCTTTTGGATTTTGGGTGGTTACAAAGGTGTAGAAAGGGGCTTGACATCAAGGCATTGGAGGAGGCAATGGGTCAATCATTGCTTACTCTCCCTTTGAAAGAGCAATATGCACTGTTTATGGATTGGTTTGGGTGTTTCTCGAAGAATGGTACTGAATGCCCTAATCTTAGCAAAGCATTCCAAATTTGGTGGCGTAGATCGTTCCTTAGGGGTTCAGAAACTTTTGCGATTGAATCAAGGTGATACATTCGATCCCCTTTATTTTGTGTTTGAGTGAGCTCTTTAGAATTTCTAAATGTGTGGTGGTAATGTAGATTAACAACTTAAAATTTCTTAATAGTTTTACAAAGTCTGATATGGTTTCATTTTTATTTTCCTGTCCTCATTTGTAAGTGTTCAAGGCTTGATGAAATTCTTATTTTGGCTTTCTGCTTGGCTTTTTGGTATTTCTTTTTTCCGGAAATAAGAACATGTAAAATTGCAGAAAACGTCCCAAACTAATTAGTGATTTTGGATTTTCATCTCAAACTATATTGCCTCAACGAATTTTGTCCCGTAATTTAATATTATTTTGAAATGTCGTCCCAAACTAATTACTTGATTTTTCGTCCCAAACTATATCAACTCGTCGAATTTAATCGTAATTTACCATTTTGTATGAATTTATTCCCAATATTAAATTTTCAATTTAATGAAAATGAAGGTTCAATTTTATAATTAATTGATGACGAATTCTTCAATATTATATAATTATTCATGTTAAAATTTATCATATCATAACACTTAAGTAGTCATGTGGTAATTAAACAAAAAAATGCATAATTTTCTTCTCATAATTAAGGGTGTGACAATATTCCCAAAAAATATTAAGTTATGGGACGAAATTCCCCAAGCTGATATAATTTAGACAAAAATCCAAAATCAGTGATTAGTTTAGGACAATTTTTGCAATTTACCATAAGAACATGCTAAAAATTCGCCCCGGATCTCCTGTGCCATTTACCATCTTGCGCCATGTGTGCCTTGGAGTAATGCACCATATGTAGACTCCAACCTTTTTTCTACCACATTTGGCATCCTCTTCTCCGAGAGATTATTTAGTACAACCGCTGCACCACGTCATCAAGTACACGTGGTGCAGCCCACCAATACACATGGGACATGTGGATTACATCACCCCATGTTCTGGCCATGTTCCAAAAATATAGGGGTTCAGAAAGTTGTGTTCACACTGCCAGAATATGGGTGATGTGGATTTTTAATCCACATGCCCCAAGTGTATTGGTGGGCTGCACCACGTGTACTTGATGACGTGGTGCAGCGGTTGTACTACATAATTTCTCCTCTTCTCCGCCCACTTTCTTTTTTCTTTTGAAGAAATTCTCCACCCACTTCAAAACCGGAGCATTTGCTTCTTCCACGAAAATCATTAAGCCCATTCAGCCTATTTGGGTTCATATAGAGCACCTAAAACAACCGTTCACCATATTTGGAGCATACAATATACCCAGAAATTATCTGCTAAATAATACGAATATTAGAACATAAAAATCATTGTTTTGTTGTAAATTTTTTAATCAATAGACTCAGCCAATTTGGGTTCACGAAAATCATTAAGCCCATTCAGCCAATTTGGGTTCATATAGAGCACCTAAAACAACCGTTCACCATATTTGGAGCATACAATATAGACTCAGAAATTATCTGCTAAATAATACGAATATTAGAACATACAAATCATTGTTTTGTTGTGAATATTTTAATCAATAGACTCAGAAATTATCTCAAAGCCTCACGGTCTTATTAAGGAAAATTATTGGAGAAGCTTGGAATCCTCTGAGGAAGAATTCTGTTATAAAGTTGTACACATTGAACATATCTAAAAATATTCACTTTTAACTAACATTATAATGCCATGTTTATTTAATTTATTCCTTTTTCCCCTTCTATGTGTGGTGCTCGAGTCTCTAATTAAAAATTGTCGAAAAATTATTTTTGTAAAATTATGCATTTTTAATGACAATATTATAAATTGCAGCAAGTAGTTCTCAAAAAGTATTTTTATTGGTTAAAAGTTAAAACTCAAAAGATGTCCTCGTAAGGATGAACAAATGCTCTTGTTTTGAAGCGGGTGGAGAAGATGATGCCGAAAACGGTCGTAGAAAAAATTTGGAGTCTACAAATGGTCCATTTCTCCAGGGGACACATGGCGCAAGATGGTGAATGGCACAGAATATCCCAAGCACTAAAAATTGGGATTTTTTTTCGAGAAATTATAACATACTAACAAGGATTGCCAGAAATTAGTACTATATTATTGATTAAAAGGGCAATTTACCCCATGCATAATTTTTAATGTGATGTCTCTCGTGATTTTAAAAAGAGTATTTTTACCCTTTTACAATTTTATAGAAGTTTTATATTATCTCCCTGATATTTTTAAACTTAAATAAATATGTGACAAAACTATACCTCTTATATATTACACTCTGACCCAGTCAATTTATAAATATATCACTTTATTCTCTACGTTGTAAAGGGTATTTTGTCTTTTCCTGCAACTTTTTCATGTACTCTCTCACTTTTGGGCAAGTGTGTTACATTTTCTATTTTTTTTTTTAATAAATATTACACTCGCTGTTAGAAGAAGCTAAATTGTTTCTTTAGGGGTGTATGTGGATGATTTTGGTCCGGTCTTGCGGGTTAAAGCCATAAAAATTCTATTCATAAATTCACTCAAACTCTTCAAACCTAGAAAATATTGATTTGACACGTACTATCTATTTTTTTCCAAATCTCACTAAAAAAGACATTGATTTGACACCTACCACCTACTTTTTTCCTTAAACTCTAACATCCAAACTCAATTCATGTGGGGCTCAACAACCAAAATTCATCCAAATGAGGTATCAAAGGTTTCATCGAAACAATCAAATTCATTTTTTTAATCGAGACATGCGAAACCAAGTCAAAACGCATCCAAATAGACCCTAGAATTCTCACAAAGGATAAAATGTTATTTTTTAAATTGCAGGGAGATTAATTAAACATTTAACTTTTCACTGTCACTTGTAAATTGACATTGGTGTCAAATATTGTTCACTCCCAAATGACTAATTTCTTTGTACGATCATTTATCTTCAATGCAAGAAGCCAAGAAGTATATTTAGGTGTACCAGACTCCGAAACACCATTTGTATTTTTTGAAAACTTGACCATCTTTCAATTACTACGAAAAATTAAAATTTAAGTGATAAAATATTAAATGATAAAGTCACAAGAATATAAATATTGTCATTAAAATAATGTACATAGATATATTAATGACAAGAAATATGAAAAAGCTGTCATTGACATTTATTGATATCCAAAAAATGAAAACTAAAAAGGTGTACCCAAATTATAGTGACAAAATTTATTCTCACTAGATTCTTATTCTCATTAGATGCTCACTAAAAGCATGTCACTACATGTTAATAGTAAAATCTTAATTAAGTTTCATTCACTTGCCACTAATAGTCATTAGTGAACTTGAAAAATATTGTCAATGTTACACTTGTCACTATTGTTAATGTGACAAAACTAATATCTTTGTCACTAGATTCATGCAAAAAAATGACAATTTCATTAATATCACTTAATATTTTGTCACCCAAATTTATTTTTCTTCTAGTAGTGCGAGAAACTGACTAATCCCGAGACTTGATGGAGGCACATCCCGCGATTTACATCCTCCAGGGTTCTAGGGCAAGAGTTTTGAGGGTCCATGATTAGTCTAGTGTAAACTCGGAAATCTAAGTTATAAAAAAAAAAAAAGAAAAAAAAAACAGACTGACTAATACTCTAGAAACAGAAACTGTAAAACGTAATTGTACAATCGAAACAAATAGCTAAATTATCTTCTTGGCTTCGTTCCAGGCTAGGTAGATACTGATAAGGGTAAACACCACATTTGGTTCCTCTCTTATCATTAACTTTTTATAGAGTGGTCCCTCTTATATATTTTTTCCCAGTTTAGTCCCTACTATGTATTATTTATTTCACTTTAGTCCTTTTCAGGTGTTCCAAGGCGGTTCTGATAACATGTAATATGCTCATAAGGGCAAATTCGTCATTTCAAGTAAACTAACATGGATATTTTCGTCTTTTTAATCATTTGAAAAAAAAACTAAAGATTTAATCTCTTCCAAACTAGCTTTCATTCCAGTCCAACTTAATCGTCCATTTCGTTCCAAACTAAAGTTTTCTCCCAAAATCTTCTTCAAACACCAAAATTGCTCACCAATTAAACAATATCTCAAATGGTCTCAATAGCGAACGGACGAAAATGCCCTAAAAAATATTCACATGCATGTCACGTGTTATCAGAACCACCTGATAAGGACTAAAGTGAAACACATAATTCATAGTAGGGACTAAAGTGAAATAAATAATTCGTAGTAGGGACTAAAGTGGGAAAAAAGTATAAGAGGGACCACTCTGTAAAAAGTTAATGATAAGAGGGACCGAAAGTGATATTTACCCTACTAATAAATAATAGATATGGTGAATAAATTGATTCATAGATATCATGAGGTGCCGGGAGCCCTGTAATCCCTAAAATAAGAGTTCAATTAAAGAAATAAATGTCTTATTTCAAAAATTATATAAATGATTTTGCCAATTGCACTCTTGATCTCGGCGGGACTTACAGGCGATGTCAGAAATATAATTCAAGTAAACAACATATTCAATCTTTAAATTGATCTGAGATCCAAGGAATACAGGGACCGTAGCTTATCTCATGAAACATTTCAACGTCTTAACAATTTTCTGATGTACAAGATCCTCTTAAGAGGCAAGTACAAAACATACTTATTGAAAAGATTAGAGCATATTAACCAAGAACATTAGAGAGGTTTCAGAAGAACTAGAACAAGAGAGCTTTTAGCTAGACATAGTATTTAAACACGGGAAAATTACATTTTTGGTACCATAGGATAGGCTGACTTGCACTTTTGGTACATTGGATACGAAAATGCAAATTTGGTACCATAGGATATGTTTTCATTGCAATTTTGGTACCAAACTCAATTTTTCTACAAAGTTAATGGCAATTTACCCCCTATGAAACTCATAATGTTCAATTTATCCATCCATAATTTGAAAAAAATAAATTTACCCCCTGTAAAATTTTAATGAAGCAATTTACCCACTTCAGCCGGAGATTGTAACTCACTTGCCGAAATTGAGAGTATGCATGCAAACTATTTTATTTAACATAGGGGGATAAATTGCCACATTTATCATATCACAATGGGTAAAAAATCACATTATCATAATAAAACTGGATTAAGTGCCGCCTATAAAAATATCAGGGAGGCGATGTGAAATTTTTACAAAATTTCAAGGGGTAAAATGCTTTTTTTAAAATCACGAGGGGTTAAATTGAACATTAGGCATTTAGTAGGGGGTAAATTGCCATTAACTTTGTAGAAAAATTGGGTTTGGTACCAAAATTGCAAGGGAAACCTAACCTATGGTACCAAATTTGCATTTTCATATCCAATGGTACCAAAAGTGCAAGTCAGCCTATCCTATAGTACCAAAAAAGCAATTTTCCCATTTAAACACAAAGGATAAATTTTATTTCAATTCTGAATGCTTACAACTGAGACCAATGCCTCTATTTATAGGAGGCGAACACCAAATAAAATAAAACACAACATAATGTTACATACGTCCAGACCACACAAAATGAATCTACTTTTTACAATAATACAACACTAAAAAGAAATGGTACTAAAAACAGAACCCATGGACCACACCTTTATAAAAGATAACTATAGCTGCATAACGGACTATTGTCTGGAGAATTTTGACGGATATTTCCCTCAGTTGTATGCATGACCATTGGATCAAATTCATCAATTACTAGTTCCATATTCAAGGATCCAAAGTCCCATGAGTATTAAGCATCTTGAAACATTTCCTGGTTGTCCCCCATTAGGGTGTCTCCTTGATGATCTTGTAAAATGGAACTTCCGAGTCATTGAGAGTGTAACAAGGTCCTGTAATAGGGAATGGTGATAGCATCAGGGTTGATGTACAATCAACGTCTTCAATAAGATTGGCAAGGACTTTATTAACTCGGCAAAGATGCCTAAATAACCGATTTTGCTCTTCTGGTTTATCTCCCATACCACCATCAGTAGTAGTAAAAACGTCTCCATAAGAATGGGGAATCAATCTTCTTCCTATTCCCGAGAAATAGGTCCTCTTCAGCATAATAACAATATAAGGATTTGCCATATGAGAGACTTCCTTAATGGTATCCCTTAAAACTTTAATACAATCTTTTCTGGTCCAATAACCATATAGGAATTTGGTAATTTTTGGCTCGAGAGTTCTTTTGTGAATGGCTTTTAAGAGAAAAATAGACTTAACTTCAATATCAAAATAGCTAATTATTCCAAGGCACTAGAAGTACCAATATCCTTCACTTGGGAGAGTAATCTCATCATGAAATGTAAAGATAGGGAGAAAATGATGATTTTGGTAGAACTTTCCTTGTTCGAGAGGAATATTCATTAGTAACAGGAATTTCGCCTGATAATAGAAAAGATATTCTTGGCAAAGCTTTTGAGTCGGCCTGGACTATCCAGAGGGTAAGTAGTTTCTGGGAATTCTGGTAAAACAGAGTGTCTGGTCCGAGAGGATGATGCCATGAGAATCAACGGAATAGATTTTGTGAAAGATATGAGATGGATTTGTTTTGGCCTTGATAACAAGTCTGGGATGAGATTTCGATCCCCTTTTATATGCTGAACTTCAAACTGATACTTGGAAAACCAATATTTTAACCTCAATAATTGGGGTTCCGAAATTCCTTTGGTTTTAAATTCAAATATCTTTGGAAAGGATGAGTTGTCCATTTGAACAGTGAAGTGATGTCCAATCAGATGGAACTCAAATTTTTTAATCCCATATTTAACGGCCAAAATCTCTTTGTAAACATTATGATATGCTTTTCAGCATCTTTGAACTGTCCACTAGCGTGTCCACAAAAATAGTTTTTTCCATAAATCTCTTCAATGAGAATAGCTCCCCAGAACTCATCATTGGCATCTGTTTGCAGAATGCGTTTTCCTTTGTCAGGAATCTTTAAAGGATAAGGCTTTTGGCAAAGCTGTTTTAACTGCTTTACAGTTGTGGTTTGGCTGTTTCCACAAGGAGAGGCTCCTTTCCTGAGCATCCTAGTGATCTGACTCGTGTATTTTGAACTATGCAGAATAAAATCCTTTATATAATTAACTATACCAAGGAACTGTTGAATTTCCGTAGTGGTTAAGTTCTCATCTGGAAATTTGAGTAGTTCCTGAGCGATATGTGGGCCTGGATGGTATTGTCCATCGAAAAAATTCATTCCAAGAAATTCAATTTCTTTTTGTCCAAGGAATCCTTTCTTTTCGGACAGCATGATACTATATTGTTGGACTATTTTGAGAAACTGTTGTAGCAGTATGGGCTATCTTTTGAAAATAAAAGAATATCATCAATGTAGACAAGAGCACTGTGTTGTATGGGCTCAAATATACGGGTCAAGGCCTTTTGGAACAGTGACGGGGCAACTTTGAGCCCAAAGGTCATGAAAGTCCATTGCAATTGGGTTGTGGATATACACAATGTTGTTTTGTACCTATCTTTTGGATCAATACCCAGTTGCCAAAAATCGGCTTTAAGATCAAACTTCGAAAATATGTCGGCTTGGGTTAACTGAGAGAACATCATTTGGGTTCTTGGCAAAGGAAATTTGTCATCTGCAAGAAAATGATTTAATGGTTTGTAATCAATGACAAGCCTCCTTTTTCCTCTAACTTGTTCAGCTCGTTTGTTAACTAAGAAGGCCTGGCAAGCTCAATTGAATTTTGTTGGCTCAATAAGCCCAAGTTCTTGGAGCTGTTGGCATACTTTCTTTACTAAGGCCAAATCATCAGGTGTCATCCCTGGATGAGTAGCTTTAGTGGGATTTAGATCTTCATTCATCCTGAATGGTATTTGGATGAAGAATTCTGGATTTTTCCATAACGGATGAGGATGGTTGAATTCTACATTGGACTTGGCACAACAATCTTGTAGTTTTGCAGCTATGTTGTAGAATTCTTTCGAAGCATTGGAAAGAGCATAGATCTTCTGGATAGTAGTATAAGGTTGGAATTGCCTCTTATACTTTATTCCATTAGGAAGTACCATAAGTTTTTGAGCTTTATGATAAAGATCAAATCCTATGAGATCTTTTCCATGTAACTTACTTCCAATTACCTTCATCCACACAATACAATCTTGAAAGAATTGAATCCCAATTGGATGCTTAGTAATAAGATAGGTTTTGAACCTTTGTCCATCAGCTGCTTGGAAGTATTCATAATGAGTAGTCCATGCTTCTCTGGGAAGAATGTCTTGATTCGTCATTGATTTGGCAGCTCCAGTATCCATGAATCCAATCACCTTGATTGGTCTTTCATACTTTGAAGGGAGAACATGGATTTGGATATGTGGTGATGGAATAGCCTCTTGACTGATTGTCACAGATTGGAGTATTGGGAGATATTCATCTTCCTGCTCTGATTTAGATGGACTAGATTAATCTGGATCTTCAAGAGCAAAAATACTTTCCTCCGTTTGTTCATCTTGTTCAGAGAAGAGAGATTCAATGTCAGTGTCATCAAGAGTAGCATCAGTGTACTGCATGATATGTGTTATCATTCTGGCTGATTTGTTTCTGTTTTGAGGACAATTTTTGGCAAAATGTCCTTTTTTCTTACAGATATAACACCTATCCGTTCTCTTATTTCTGAATGATTTTCTCTTAAAGAATCGGATGTTTCCTTTTTTCTTAGGCTTATCTTTATCTCCTTTGGATTTCTTCTTTCTGATATGACAAGTACAATCTTCCTTGGAATTATATTTTATCTCCAAATGTGATTTCTTGCAAGCTTGCTTTAAAGCAGATTTATTATGGATCAAGGATTTGAACATAGTTTGCTGTTCACAAAGTTTTTCGACTGTTGCGATGGCTATCTAGTGGATTTCTCCAAGGGTGAGATTATTTATCTCTTTTCTGGCAGCAGCTATAAAATGATTTAGCTTTGGATGGATTTCTTTTGAAAGAGATGCCACGTATATGTGCTTGAGATTAGGGTCATTACTCCCATTCAATGTGTAAAAGAGTTCTGACATCATTTTGAAATGGAGGTCCAAATCCTTCTTTTGCAATGAGCAACATTTCATAGCAAAGTAGCTCTGTTGGGCCAATTTATCATAAATTGAGCTATCACCAAGAAATTCTTGATGTATAGCACCTAGTGCTAGAGCTGCAGTGGCTTGGAAAAATTGTATCTGTCTATATTCCTCAATTGCTGAGAACCATTCTCTCCAGGTTCCAGTGAACCTAGATACAAATTCTCTAAGGATAACAGGAAGGTTCTGTTCCTTAGTTTTTTGTAGGTCAATCCATGCAGCGAAGGATTGCAACCTTTCTCTTCTCTTCTCGACAGGTATATCATCAAAAGTGAACCATGGGCCATTTGCTGGTTTTGCGGATGAAGATGTGACATTCTGAGCTGGACGAGGATCTTCCATCATGGTTTCTTCTTCAGATTCATAGGATGGGTTTTCTTGTTGCGACGTGGATGGATCAGCCATAAGAATCTGAGATATATCTGCCATCTCGTGATCCATCTCAGAATATTGGCTGGACGATTCTAAGGAACTAGAAGAATCCTCAGAGGATTGATCACCATCTATTTGCATATCAGGAAATTCTTGAATCATGAGAGCCTTAGGAGGATCGTTCACTTTGCCTTTCATTTTTTCTCCTTTGGTTGGAAAAGATTTTTTCTTCTGTTCAGGAGGTGGTTGCTCGATTGGTATATCTGAAGCCATGAAGAATCATTTTGAATCATCCAAGAGTTTGGAAGGTCAAACAAGGAGGAAGACGGAGGCGTTTGAAGGAAAGGGAAACTAGGGATAAATCTCCTTTTTCTGTCTTATTCCATATGATGAAGATCCTTCTTAAGTTTCCTAATTTTTGCTTCTTTCTGATCAAATTCAGCGCCCATTTTGTGCTGAGATATTAGTTGTCTGAGCCCTTTGTCTAGTAGATCTATTTTTGTTAATATCCTGTTATAGATCCCTTCAAGTTCTAATTCCATAGAATCAACTTTTTTGTGTGCTGGCCTGAACTTGAGATAAAACATGGTCCACTTTCGAATCAATTTGAACCAGGGTTTTATTTTGAGCTCTGGATTTAGACGTCTGCCAATTCATAACTTCTTCAGTTTGAGTAAGATCAGAAGTTATTCTGCCATCTGAATCAACAATAGTAGCTAAAATATAAGGCCTTGTGGTTACTCATCTAGTTGTGCTTCTTTCCCGAGGAGGAAACTCAGTTTCGTAATTGTGAAATATCATGCAGGGTTGGATCAGGGGGACAATAGGAATGGCTGGTGGTAGGAATCGTCTGCATTGCTTCATTTGTTCCTTTTGGAGAATTTTTAAGGCTTCATCGTAACAAGGCAGGGGTTGAGCACAAACAGGCGGATCTAAACCAGGATCGTTAGATTTGTCGTTTTTGCAAAAAAGGCGTTGTTTCCTTGCTTTTCTTCTCCTTCTCCTTCTACTTGCTTCACTTTCATCATCATCTTCATCAAAATCTGATTGTTCAGCACATGAACAACCCGGATGGTTGGATCAACATCCCATAGAAAATGGCCATCAATCTTATCTGTATACACATGGGAACCATCTGATTTAAAAGATGATATGGGGATTTGCATCCTTGTCCCATACCATGTTGTCATTTCTCTGGTATCCTCTACTGGCTGTATCATCATTTGTTGAAAATGGTCCTGGATGAAGAAGGTTCCTCATCTTGCGGCATTTTGAAGATGGTTTTCGTCCTACCGTCTGTCAGTTTTTGGAACTCATAGGTTGTGGATCTGATTGGCTCATGAGTTTGCTGGAGAGACTCATAATTTCTAATCCACTCGGTAGGCATGAGAAATTCTAATACCTGGCGGGGAATCTGTCTTGGAATTTGAACTATAGTTGGGGTGTTGGATCCTGATTCTAGAAGAATCATCAAACCATCTGGAGATCCTGATCCTTGAAGATCTATACCTTGGTCTTGGAGTCGGTAAACTAATTGATGATGAAGAGTTGCTGTAATGGCCGATGAAACTTGTTCTGCACCTGAGATCTGTACTTGAACCTTCAGGGCTGTCGGAATGTTGGAATCATTTAAAGGCATGGCAAAATTTGGGAAGTAAGTGAGGACTGCACTTCCATTATTGATAGTGGTAACGACTGTTTCAATGACTGCATGTTCGTAACAAGTGAAACGTGTGTCTAAAAAGGCAAGCCTTGCCGTAACAGGAAGACCTTTTCTTCCTAGATAGGAAAGGACAAGACGGACTGCACCAAAATGTAGGTGGGTATAACCCTCTCTCTGCCAGGAGCTGATGTATTTTGGTGGGATAGCAAGGGTGATGTATTGTTCCTTTTTAGAGTAAGGAAGGTCACACTTGTCAAGTTTTGAGGTTTGTAAATATTCTTTAGTTTGAGGTCTATTTGAAGATATGAGGGAACGAATTCCCCTAAGAGACCCTCTTTTCTTGTAAATATTGTAAGGACTCATAACTGGAGGTACATAGGTTTCTATCACATCGGAATCTGGTATTGTAGAATTTCAACAAGGTGTTCTATTTTACTGGTAGAATGACGAGGCAAGGATAAAGAATATGAATTTGAGATTAAATGGTCAGGAGATGTCATGTTTTAAAAGATCAACTAGTTCTTCTTTCTCCTACTCTTTCGGCATCAAGGTTAATATACTCTTGGGGATCTTAAAAAAAAACATGGGTCTGATTCCATGAGGTGTCGGGAGACTGTAATCCCTAAAATAAGAGTTCAATTAAAGAAATAAATATCTTATTTCAAGTAAACAACACATTCAATCTTTAAATTGATCTGAGATCCAAGGAATACAGGGACCGTAGCTTATCTCATGAAACATTCCATCGTCTTAATAATTTTCTGATGTACAGGATCCTCTTAAGAGGATAGTACAGAGCATAATTATTGAAAAGATTAGAGCATATTAACCAATAACCATAGAGAGGTTTCAGAAGAATTAGAACAAGAGAGCTTTTAGCTAGACATAGTATTTAAACACAAAGGATAAATTTTATTTCAATTCTGAATGCTTACAACTGAGACCAATGCCTCTATTTTTAGGAGGCGGACACCAAATAAAATAAAACATAACATAATGTTACATACGTCCAGACCACACAAAATGAATCTACTTTTTACAATAATACAACACAAAAAAAGAAAAGGTACTAAAAGCAGAACCTATGGACCACACCTTTATAAAAGATAACTATAGCTGCATCACGGCCTATTGTCTGGAGAATCTTGATGGATATTTCTCTCAGTTGTATGCATGACCATTGGATCAAATTCATCAATTACTAGTTCCATATTCAAGGATCCAAAGTCCCATGAGTCTTGAGCATCTTGAAACATTTCCTGGTTGACCCCCATTAGGGTGTCTCCTTGATGATCTTGTAAAACTGGAACTTCCGAGTCATTGAGAGTGTAACAAGGTCGTGTAATAGGGAATGGTAATAACATCAGGGTTGATGTACAATCCACGTCTTCAATAAGATTGGCAAGGACTTTATTAACTCGGCAAAGATGCCTAAATAACCGATTTAGCTCTTCTGGTTTATCTCCCATACCACCATCAATAGTAGTAAAAACGTCTCCATAAGAATGGGGAATCAATCGTCTTCCTATTCCCGAGAAATAGGTCCTCTTCAGCATAATAACAATATAAGGATTTGCCATATGAGAGACTTCCTTAATGGTATCCCTTAAAACTTTAATCCAATCTTTTCTGGTCCAATAACCATATAGGAATTTGGTAATTTTTGGCTCGAGAGTTCTTGTGCGAATGGCTTTTAAGAGAAAAATAGGCTTAACTTCAATAGCAAAATAGCTAATTATTCCAAGGCACTAGAAGTACCAATATCCTTCACTTGGGAGAGTAATCTCATCATGAAATGTAAAGATAGGGAGAAAAGGATGATTTGGGTAGAACTTTCCTTGTTCTAGAGGAATATTCATTAGTAACAGGAATTTCGCCTGATAATAGAAAAGATTATTCTTGGCAAAGCTTTTGAGTCGGCCTAGACTATCCAGAGGGTAAGTAGTTTCTGGGAATTCTGGTAAAACAGAGTGTCTGGTCTGAGAGGATGATGCCATGAGAATCAACGGAATAGATTTTGTGAAAGATATGAGATGGATTTGTTTTGGCCTTGATAACAAGTCTGGGATGAGATTTCGATCCCCTTTTATATGCTGAACATCAAACTGATACCTGGAAAACCAATCTTTTAACCTCAACAATTGGGGTTCCGGAATTCCTTTATTTTTAAATTCAAATATCATTGGAAAAGATGAGTTGTCCATTTGAACAGTGAAGTGATGTCCAATCAGATGGAACTCAAATTTTTTAATCCCATATTTCACGGCCAAAATCTCTTTGTAAACAGTATGATAGTGTTTTTCAGCATCTTTGAACTGTCCACTAGCGTGTCCACAAAAATAATTTTTTCCATAAATCTCTTCAATGAGAATAGCTCCCCAGAACTCATCACTGGCATCTGTTTGCAGAATGCGTTTTCCTTTGTCCGGAATCTTTAAAGGATGTGGCTTTTGGCAAAGCTGTTTTAACTGCTTTACAGCTGTGGTTTGGCTGTTTCCACAAGGAGGGGCTCCTTTCCTGAGCATCCTAGTGATCTGACTCGTGTATTTGAACTATGCGGAATAAAATCCTTTAGATAATTAACTGTACCAAGGAACTGTTGAATTTTCGTAGTGTCTGAGCGATATGTGGGCCTGGATGGTATTGTCCATCGAAAAAATTCATTCCAAGAAATTCAATTTCTTTTTGTCCAAGGAATCCTTTCTTTTTGGACAGCATGATACTATATTGTTGGACTATTTTGAGAAACTGTTGTAGCAGTATGGGCCTGTCTATCTTTTGAAAATAAAAGAATATCATCAATGTAGACAAGGGCACTGTGTTGTATGGGCTCAAATATACACGCCAAGGCCTTTTGGAATAGTGACGGGGCAACTTTGAGCCCAAAGGTCATGAAAGTCCATTAATATTGGGTTGTGGATATACACAATGTTGTTTTGTACCTATCTTTTGGGTCAATACCCAGTTGCCAAAATCAAGCTTCAAGATCAAACTTCGAAAATATGTCGGCTTGGGTTAACTGAGAGAACATCATTTGGGTTCTTGGCAAAGGAAATTTGTCATATGCAAGAAAATGATTTAATGGTTTGAAATCAATGACAAGCCTCTTTTTTTCACTAACTTGTTCAGCTCGTTTGTTAACGTAGAAGGCCTAGCAAGCTCAATTGGATTTTGTTGGCTCAATAAGCCCAAGTTCTTGGAGCTGTTGGCATACTTTCCTTGCTAAGGCAAAATCATCAGGTGTCATCCCTGGATGAGTAGATTTAGTGGGATTTACATCTTCGTTCATCTTTAATGGTAGTTGAATGAAGAATTCTGTTTTTTTCCATAACAGATGAGGATGGTTGAATTTTGCATAGGACTCGGCACAACAATCTTGTAGTTTTGCAGCTATGTTGTAGAATTCTTTCGGAGCATTGGAAAGAGCATAGATCTTCTGGATAGTAGTATAAGGTTGGAATTGCCTCTTATATTTTATTCCATTAGGAAGTACCATAGGTTTTTGAGCGTTATGATAAAGATCAAATCCTATGAGAAGATATTTTCCATGTAACTTACTTCCAATTTCCTTCATCCACACAATACAATCTGGAAAGAATTGAATCCCAATTGGATGCTTAGTAATAAGAGAGGTTTTGAACCTTTGTCCATCAGCTGCTTGGAAGTATTCATAATAAGTAGTCCATGCTTCTCTGGGAAGAATGTCTTGTTTCATCATTGATTTGGCAGCTCCAGTATCCATGAATCCAATCACCTTGATTGGTCTTTCATACTTTGAAGGGAGAACATGGATTTGGATATGTGGGGATGGAATAGCATCTTGACTGATTGTCACAGATTGGAGTATTGGGAGATATTCATCTTCCTGCTCTGATTCAGACGAACTGGATTCTTCTGGATCTTCAAGATCAAAAACACTTTCCTCCGTTTCTTCATCTTGTTCAGAGAAGAGAGATTCAACGTCAGTGTCATCAAGAGTAGCATCAGTGTACTGCAGGATATGTGTTATCATTCTGGCTGATTTGAGGACACTTTTTTGCAAAATGCCCTTTTTTCTTACAGATATAACACCTATCCGTTCTCTTATTTCTGAATGATTTTCTCTTAAAGAATTGGAGGCTTCCTTTTTTCTTAGGCTTTTCTTTATCTCCTTTGTATTTCGTCTTTCTGATATGACAAATACAATCTTCCTTGGAATTACATTTTATCTCCAAATGTGATTTCTTGCAAGCTTGCTTTAAAGCAGATTTATTCTGGATCAAGGATTTGAACATAGTTTGATGTTCACAAAGTTTTTCGACTGTTATGATGGCTATCTGGTGGATTTCTCCAAGGGTGATCTAACGTGGTTACGTTCGAGATCAATAATAGAAAGTAAAGACAATAAAGGTGCTGTAATACTAATAATGGGGTCAAATATATATATTTTCGATCGTGATTACAATACAATTCAGGGTCCTACTTAGAGCATTACTGGATGCCGTACATGCTAGAGACTAATACATACAATGTGATCGAAATCTATGTTTCGAGGATGCTTCGAGCAAGGAGCACCTGGGGAATTGTGCGTTGTTTGGCGTCATAAATGATTGTGGTATTTATAGTTGAGGCGGTGTGTTAGCCGAACCATCCACAGGGGTGCATTTCTCGGCCCAATAGTGGAATTCGAGCATGAATCCCTTTGGTAATGATCGGACTAGGCTGTCTAGTATTGAAGATCGGCTGATACATCCTCGAGGTCGGATTCTGTGATTTCCCAACGTACAAGTCCTTCCTAAAACAGAATATCCAATGTACCCCTTATCCGAGAAGTAGATGTTGCTAGAGACTAATACATACAATGTGATCGAAATCTATGTTTCGAGGATGCTTCGAGCAAGGAGCACCTGGGGAATTGTGCGTTGTTTGGCGTCATAAATGATTGTGGTATTTATAGTTGAGGCGGTGTGTTAGCCGAACCATCCACAGGGGTGCATTTCTCGGCCCAATAGTGGAATTCGAGCATGAATCCCTTTGGTAATGATCGGACTAGGCTGTCTAGTATTGAAGATCGGCTGATATATCCTCGAGGTCGGATTCTGTGATTTCCCAACGTACAAGTCCTTCCTAAAACAGAATATCCAATGTACCCCTTATCAGTACTCCCCCACTTCTCGAGCGTAAGTGAAGTTGAAGCTCCGAGAAGTAGATGTTGCCACACGATTGGGATGAATCATTACTTAGTGTTTCGGATACGCCTCATTAAAAACCTAGCTCGGAAAAACCCATTGGGATAAAAACCGAACCAGGGAAAAAGAGTGTGTATCTTGGAAACTCTAAAATGATTATCCGTTGTGATGTAAACGATATTGACATTCCTATTTTAAGTTGCTCCCTGTAACGATTGAGTTGGTTGAAAAAATTGAGTTGACCTTGCATTCTGTTTCGAATTCCTTAGTTAATAGTTGCCTTGATCGACATCTGACTATGTTTGAACCCGTGATTGGCCTGTTTGAACCCTCGTCAATACTCCCCCACTTCTGAGTGTAAGTGAAGCTGAAGCTCGGAAAAGTAGGTTTATTCCGAAACCGAATGGATGTGTCTTTTCCGTTAGCCATGCTGTAGCCTAAATTTATAGAGTATAGGGGCCAAAAGTGCAATTTCCGAGAAATCTTGTCTTGAAATTACAGCTAGAGAGTTCAACCGTCGCGGTTACTCGGTGTCCGCTTTGCAATTTACCTTTTTAACCCTATATATATATACGTTGACCGTTGAAGATTCATTTATGAAAGATTCTCAAAGTCTTGATCGGAGCCTAGTGATCGATATATTACAAAATACTCCCGAAAGTTGATCACTTCCAAAATATACAAAACATGTCTACCTCAAGAGATCGCAAAGGAAAAGCAAAAGTGGGAGAAGGGTCGGAAAATGATCCCGATATGCTTATTGACAACAATAAAGCCTTCGATGATGAAAAATCCAAAAATTCTGGACATACTTCAAATTCCGACACTGAGGAGGGAGAGGTTCGCCAGGGTTCTAGTGATGAAGAAGGAGAAACCAAAGAAGAAACTTCCGAGGGTGAAGCGGTTGAAGGCGATGTTTCACCACTGGGCGAGAATGAAGTCCAGAAATACAAAATATGTGGAAAGGCGGTTGTAACAATCTTTAAATGGGTAGAACCCACAACCAGTTCTAATCATCATCGAACAGAGTGCAGAGCTGATCAGACTCCTAGCTCCTATAATACTGAAGAACGTCGTACAAATCTGGAGCTTGAGTTCGGGAAATATATTCTGGAGGGTTAGTCGATCGTCATCCCAACTCTCGAACAACGAGTTACCGACCCGCCTAGAGGCTGTCAGGCATTCTACAGTAGGCAATTCCTCTTCGGGCTGCACATCCCATTTATTACACTGCTTAGAGATGTTCTGGAGGTTTTCTCGCTTGCGCCTGCCCAAATTCTGCTGAATTCGATCGCATATATTGTTGCGTTCAGCGTTCATATGCAGGCCATAGGGAAGGAGGCATCCTTCCAGAATTTTTGGCAAATGATCCAGATGAGTACCTCGACGGCCTCTAATGCCGGCTTTGTTTACTTCTCCCAGAGGTCAAACCGATCGATTCTTTCGAACATGGTTTCCAGTAACGCTAAAGGCTGGAAAGGAGAGTTCTTCTTCGTTCGTGGTCACGATATTCCTTCATCGGATGAGGGCTCCGAACCAAAGCTGCATGTTTAGGTCGGGGAATCCACTTGGATGTATGGCAAATGAACGCTAAAAGGAAAGATCCCGCAGGTACTGTCCTCGAAATTCTTGGAGTCCCTCAAGTTCGACCTCTACCAAACGGCATTATTAACCCAAGAAGGGATCTTGAGACTGGCTGGGCTCAACAAATGTACTTATCCTGCTCCACCGATTAGATTCGAAGATGTCCCTGAGACCGAGAATAATCCTCAGGATGATCAACCAACAACGGCCGCCCTTGCGGAGGCTCAAGCCATAGTCACGGCTCTCTCGTTAGGTAAGCCAACTTATTTTCCCGAGTTAAGCTTCGAAGGACTTAGTCTACTTGTGAAAAACACTTTCAAACATCCGCTGCAAGTATACTCTTGGTAAAATTGATTTTGCTGAAATCAGCTAAGTTATTATAAAAAGAGTGGTTACTCTGCTGTTCAAGATTTGTTCACGATCAGCATAGTCAGCTTACTGTTCTTCATAAGCTTAGTCTGCTGACAGAAGACCGAAAAGTTTTTAAGTCTAAAAATTTTCAGAGGTCTATTCACCGCCCCTCTAGACCTCATCTGACCACTTTGGACCAACAAGTGGTATCAGAGCAGGTGGTTCATTAGAATCAGCTGCCTGATCAACGAGCTTGATCCAAGTGTTTTTCAAAGGTTTTCAAAACTTTTCAAAAGAGCATCTTTTTGAAAAATAAAAACTTTTTGAAAATGGATTGTATCAGCCATGTTCCCCACATTGCTGGTATGTCTTTTGAAGACTGGAAAATCAGGGTGGAGATTTTCCTGGCTGCTTATAATGATAACATGTACACATGTATCATAAAAGGTCCATTCAAATTCACAAAGACTATAAAGATCAATGAAGTCGATACAATTGTGGATAAAGACCTGCATGAGATGACAACCGAAGAAATAAAGCTGTTCAATCTAGACAAGGTTGGCCGGTTCATCATGACTAAAGCCCTGGATAATGATCGGTTTGATAAAGTCAAGCATTGCAAAACTGCAAAGGAGATGTGGGATAAAGTCAGAGATATGAGCGAAGGCAATGATGCTATAAAAGAGCATCAGCTTACTGTTGCTTTGGAGAAACTGGATAACTTCAAAATGAAGTCTGGAGAGACCATTGATCAGATGGATACCAAGTTCACCAGAACACTCAATGATGTTCTAAAGTTGGGAAAAACTTTTACTGACAAAGAAATCACAGTCAGAGTACTAAAGGCTTTACCTCCTAAGTTCAACATGAAGGTAACAGCGATGGAAGAATCAAGAGATTTGGGAAAGATATCTCTTACAGAGCTGTTCTCCGTACTCAAGGCATTTGAGTATAAACTGCCAAGAATTGGAATTGAAGAAACCTCAACTTCAGGACCCACAACTGCCTTAGTTGCTGCTGAAAATCCCAGAAGACCAGCACAAAAAAGCAAAGAAGTAGACTCATCTGATGAAGCCACATTACTCAACAAAAAGGAGTACACAGCTGGAGATGTAGCATTGCTGATGAATAATTTTAAGAAGTTCTACAAGAGAAAAATGAAGAACAAATATAACAATGCTTCTACTTTTAAACCTAACTCTTCTTCTCAAGATAAAGATGATTATAAAGCCAAACTAATGTGTTATAACTGCAGGAAATTGGGACACTTCATTAGAGACTGTCCATATCCAAAAGCAGAGAAATACACTGAAGAAGAGAAGAGAATCAGAAAAGAAAGAAAGCGTCAGAGAGGCAAGGTAATGATGGCTGAAGCAGAAAAGCTGACTGCTATCTACTCATCTGATTCAGACTCAGACACTTCAGACGAAGAGTCTTCTGATGAAGAGAAACCTGCTCTCCTCTGCCTGATGGCCAAGGAATCTGATGACTCTGAGGATGAGGTAACTCCTCTTGACAATGAATTATTTAATTCATTTGAACAAATGATGCTCAACAATACTAGCATTGCTGATGCATTTAAAAAGCTTAAGGAAGAGATGATATTGCTGAAAGAGCAAAACAGTTCACTGAAACTTAAAGCTGAAAAGCCAAAAGAATCAGCTGAATATAAACTGCTTGAGCAAGAGAATGAATCTGTGAAAGCTGAATGTGAAGTTTATAAAGGAAAAATCATGGAACTTGAAAAGGTTATTGAGTCTCATGAAAAATCATCTGTTGCATCCACTCATATGTCTAGTAAACAGAAGATGCCTTTAGAACAGGATAAGTTAGAATTGAATCATACTGAAAAATTTATATCTGCTGACAATAGTAAGGTCATTCTGTATGTTCAAACTACTAAACCTGCTTCACCTGAGAAAGTTATAAAGGAGACAAAAACTCCTAAGGCTAAAAAGAGCAAAGAGCCTAGTGTAGGAAAACAGACTAGTAAGACCAAACAGCAGAGTCCTAAGAAGTCTGCTGATAAAGCTAAACTGAATCAGACTAGTGGTAAAACTTAGTCATCTGTTAATGAGCAAGCATCTAGTAAACCAAAGAAGCATAAGAACAAGAAAAATCAAAATGCTTGGTATGGAAATGAGTCATATTATGTGCAACCTGCTGCATATCCTCCTATGTATCATGCACCTCAATTTCCAACTTACTATGCACCTTATCCTGCTCATCCAATGCATGCATACCCTGCTTATCATGCACCTTACTCTGCTTATGAACATTTTCCTTATCATACTGGTCAACAACATGACTTATCTGCTAATTATGATAAAAATGAAACTGTTCATGCTCCTGTCAAAACTCAGAAGCCTAAGAAGCCTAAGATATCAACATCTTGGGTTGTCAAAGGTGGAACTAATCCTTCAGGACCCTCTCAATAAGGGTACCTAAAACAATTTTATTTTTGCTTTGTAGGTTAGGATTAGGAGTAGGAGTAAAGTAGAGAAGATTTGGTACTTGGACAGTGGTTGTTCAAGGCACATGTGTGGAAGCATACATGAGTTGACTGATGCTGTTGCTGTGGATGGTCCAAATGTTACTTTTGGAGACAGCAAAGAAGGAAATATTGTAGCTAAAGGAAGAGTAATCAAAGGAAACATTGAGATATCTGACGTCTCATATGTTAAAGGCCTAAAGTACAACCTGCTGAGCATAAGTCAATTTTGTGACAAAGGATATTCAGTCATCTTCTCAACAGATAAGTGCTATGTTGAACAGATTGGTACAAAGAAGGTAATTTTATCTGGAAGACGACAAGGAAATGGCTACATAGTCGACTGGAATTCTGCTGACAAGAATTCAAGTATTTGTTTGGTGGCATCAACACCAAGTGAAGTTAGTTGGCTGTGGCACAAATGGATGAATCATTTAAACTTCAAGACCATAAACAGATTGATAAAGAATGATCTGGTAGAAGGGATTCCAAAAACAGTCATGAGCAAAGACAAGCTCTGTGACGCATGTTAGAAAGGGAAACAAATCAAGTCATCTTTCAAAAGCAAGAAGCACCAATCTTCTGAAAGAATCTTGGAGCTACTACACATGGGCTTATTTGGACCCATTGATCCAGTCAGCAATGGTGGAAAGAAATACTGCCTAGCTGTTGTGGATGATTATTCAAGATATACTTGGGTGATATTCATGTAAAAGAAAAGTGAAACCAAGGAACATCTTACTAATCTGATGGAATTGATCCAGAATAAGAAAAGTATAAAAATATTAAAGATCAGATCAGATAGAGGGACATAGTTCACAAACTCTACTGTTGAAGAGTATTGCAATATCAAAGGAATACATCATGAGTATTCAGCTGCTAGAACCCCTCAACAGAATGGTGTTGCTGAAAGGAGAAACAGAACACTGAAGGAAGCTGTCAGAACTATGATAGCTGAAGCTAAGCTGCCACAAAGATTTTGGGCAGAAGCAACAAATACAGCCTGCTTTACCGAAAACAGATGCATGATCAACAAAAATCAGAACAAGACTCCATATGATGTTTGGAACAACAGGAAGCCAAACATTCATTATTTTAAAATTTTTGGTTGTAAATGCTTTGTGTTAAATAATGGGAAAAATCACCTTATTGCATTTGCAGAGAAGGCTGATGAAGCTATTTTTGTATGATATTCTACTGTTAGTAAGGCTTATAGAGTTTTTAACAAAAGATCATTACTAGTAGAAGAATCCATTCATGTAGTATTTGATGAGCCAAATCAATCTTCTGAAAAGAATCAAAGTACTAATCAAGATCTGTCTACTGATTTACAGAAGTTGAATGTTGGAAAAAATGAAGAATATGTTCCCATCATATTGCCTGATCTCAACTCAGCTGCCAACTCAAGTGCTGTTCAAAATCAGATCACTGATTATCTAACAGACGAGTTACAAACACCTGACAGACCAGAGACTGTTCAACATACGACAAATGTTCAACAGACTACTACTGGAACTCCAACAGTAGTGTTGCAAGATCAAAACAGAGGACAACATCCAAATTTGCAAACTGATCTCAGATGGCTCAGAAATCACCCACCAGAGTTAGTGATTGGTGATCCCTTGGATAGAGTGAAAACAAGAAGAGCTGCTGCACAAGATGCTATGTTTGTCACTTTTCTATCTCAAATAGAGCCTAAACAAATTGAAGAAGCTCTCAGTGATTCCTTCTGGATTGAAGCTATGCAAGAAGAGTTAAATCAATTTGAAAGGAATGAAGTCTGGTACTTAGTTCCTAGACCAAGTCATCAAAGAGTCATCGGCACTAAATGGGTTTTCAGAAACAAAATGAATGAAGATGGTATTGTCACCAGAAATAAAGCAAGATTAGTGGCCAAGGGTTATTGTCAAGAAGAAGGAATTGACTCAAATATATGTAGACGATATCATTTTTTGTTCAACTAACCAACAGATGTGTGACAAGTTCTCCATGCTGATGCAGAATAAGTTTGAAATGAGCATGATGGGTGAACTAAATTATTTTCTTAGTTTGCAAGTTAGACAGTTGCCTGATGGAATATTCATCAACCAAGCAAAATACACAAGAGATCTGTTTAAGAAATTTGGTATGGAAACTAGCTCTATTGCTACTGTTCCAATGTCTACTAGTCTTCGTTTGGATAAAGATGAAGAGGGCAAATCAGTGGACATAACCAAATACAGAGGCATTATTGGGTCACTGTTATACTTAACAGCTAGCAGACCTGATATCATGTACTCTGTTGGGGTTTGTGCAAGATTTCAGTCAAATCCCAAGGAATCTCATCTCTTAGCTGCCAAGAGAATACTGAAATATATTAAGGGCACTCAAGAATTGGGATTGTGGTATCCTAGAGAATCTGGATTTGAGCTTATTGGATATTCAGATTCTGCTGGCTGCACAATTGATAGGAAGAGCACAACATGTGCTTGTCAATTTTTGGGTAGTCGTTTGATCTCATGGATGAATAAGAAACAGACTTCAGTGTCCATATCTACTGTTGAAGCTGATTATATAGCTGATTGAGCTTGTTGTGCACATATACTTTGGTTGAAGCATCAACTAGAAGACTACAATATCAAAATCAGTGGAATTCCAATCTACTGTGACAATACAAGTGCAATCTCTCTTACTCAGAATACTACAAGTCATTCAAGGACTAAACATATTGAGATCAAGCATCACTTCATTAGAGATCATGTGGGAAAAAGGAAATGTTATGATTGAGTATGTTCATACAGACAATCAGATTGCTGATATTTTCACTAAACCTTTAAGTGAAGTAAGGTTTTCAACTCTAAGAGCTGAACTAGTACTACTAAACTTGGATGCATAAGCTGAGGGGGAACTTATCAGAAGACTGAAGTTCATCAGCACAGTCATCCATTATCATATTCAAGGATTTGCTCTCAACAGACTAGTTAACTTATGAATTCTTAAAGTCAGGGGGAACGTGTAAGACTAGCGGTACTTCTGATTAAAAGATGAAATTTGTTGATGATAGTTAGTTGAAGTTATGTTATCAAAAGATATATTCTCAACTCTTGAAGATTGAAGATCAAATTATCTTGCTGGATTGACAAACAGCAGAGAAAGATTACTAGCTATTGGCTTTCTCTAGTAATAACAGATAACAGATCACTCGTCTGTTAGATAAGTAAACTCTACTCATCTGATACATTATATAAGCATGGTCATAACTCGCATCTTTTAAAACACGCTTTTATAAGTAACAGATAAGTGCCGATAGAGTTTCCCACCCGTCTGACATTAAAATAATAAATTTGAAATCCGCAATTCTCACACGCACGATTTAAAACATGTCAGATCAATCGTACGATTCAGATTAATCACGATAAACAAAACAAAAAGAAACGTATAAAATCCGATCTGAACAGATCAGTCGTCTTACGCACACTAAATTCCCAAAATTCTCTAACTCTCTAAGCTTTCTGTTTTCAAGACTCACAGTTCTCTTACAGAATTTCACCAATTAATCTAAAAAATGGCTATTGCTGAAGGAAGATATCTAAGCTACGACAAATTCCACTCCATTGGCACCGATCTGATGAGAGAAATTATGAAGAAAATCAAGGAAGCATCTCTAGTACCAGTTCTGGAAGCTCATGAGGAGCGTGTGTATCTAGAAGACGTTGATATTTTCTATAAGACCAAGAAATTCAACACTGAAAGGACTACTATGACTGCCACTATTGGGGGTAAGAAAATTTGTGTATCTGTTGTTGTTTTGAGTGAAATTTATAAGTTGAAAAATGAAGGAGGAGACGTGACAGACCTAGGGTCTGAAAAAGAGGAGGAATTCTGGCAAATTTGTGCCAAGGAAGGGGAAGAGATGACAGGAACTCTGATGAAGACTCAATTGAAAGATGAGTATCAGAGGTTCGCTGACATAATTGCGAAAGTGCTGGACTGCAGCACTGGTTCTTTGGATGGGTTACCTAGGAGAAGATACTATACAATGATCTGTATTTACTACGGTTTCAAAGTGAACTGGGCTGTTCACTTGTATGACTTGCTGAGTAGTAAGAAGAAGAGGTATGGTATTCTGCTCAGTCATCTGTTCATGAGTTTAAGATGCCAAATGGGAGGTGGGAAACCTACCTACCCTGCCAAGGAATTTAAATTATATGAACTTGTTAGAAGTGAAGGAACTTCTAAGAGAAAGGCACCTGCCAAGGCTGCTAAGGCCCCTGCTAAGAAGAGCAAGAAGACTGGTCAGACCAGTGGGTCTGCTGATCAAACAGTGACCACCACTGTTGAAGCTGGATCAGCACAGCCTGAGATTGTAATACCTGAAAAGGTGATTGATGATTTTACTGAGGAACTTGAGAAGATGGAGACTGGCTCCTCTCCTGAAAGGATAGAATCTGAAGAAGCTGTTCCCATTCAACCTGCAAAGAGAATGAGAACAAGAAGTTCTGCAAAGGGACCTCCTCAACCTAAACCTACAGGAAGAATTGCCAAGTCTAAGGCAAAGAGAAAGGTCACTTTTTCTGAAGAATCACCTGAACCAGTCAGGGAAGTCCCAGCAACAGCTGAAAGGCCAATCATCATTGAAGAGCCTGCTGTTGAGCCTGCTGGAGAATCCTTGGTTAGAGTGTCTGTTGAAGAAAGAGTAGAACAGCAGACTAGCACAACAAGTGAAGGAGATGCACTTCTTTTGCACCCTACTACTGTTGCTGCCACTCCAATCCAAGTTGTGGAAAGTCCTGAAGCAAAGAAGCTAAGGACTGGAAAGATTGTGATTCCTTACCTCACTGCTGCTGAAAAGAAGAGATTAGATGAGGCAGAGAGACAAAGGAAGGCCACTGAAAAGGCTGAAGAAGATCGCCTGAAGGCCCTTGAGCTCAAAAGACTGGAGGAAGAGGCCAGTAAAATGACTCAAGCACAGAGAGATGCTATTGAAGCTGCTGAATTGGCTGCTGCCATTGAAGCAAGTGCTAAGGACTCTCATGGTCCAAGGCAAGCTGGTGGTATTAGAATTGAAGAACAAAGAGATCCCACCAAGCCCAAGCCAGTCTTGCCCACCCCTGCAATTCAACCAAAGAGAAGATCAGAGTTAAAACTGGCATTGGAGATTGTCAGAGATGACCCTGATGTGTTTGATGAGTTTATTAAAAGGTTGGATGCTGAAAATGCAAAGATCACTCGTCTGACGATGTTCAATAAAGAGAAGGTCAGATATAACAGATGGAGGGACTATCGTCTGACCAAGAGTAAAGATCAAATTGCAAGTTGGAAAGCCTTTGCTGATGAAGAAGCCTGGGTGTTGAAGTGGCTTGAGACAGGTTCTCTGACTCAAGCTTTGGACTCAGAATTTTTCTTGGATAAATTGAGAATGAGGATCAGTCATGTTGTAAAGGCTAAAGCAAAGAAGATATATGAATATGTTCTTGAGCAGTATGCTGAAAATGAAGACCGTAAGGAACGATCAATCAAGCTAGCAGTTTCCCAAACAATGGAAACTTGGGCCAAAAAGACTAGGAAGATGAAGGGACAACCAAGCACTATGATTCCCCTTCCAAGTCTAAAGCAAATTGTTTATGGACCTACTATTAGGCCATATGAAGAACTACCTGAGGATCCTATCTCTCCGTTTGTTCCAATTGATGATTTGACATGGATCACTCATAGGACTGCCTTGGATGAAGCTGGAAAATTGCGAACTATTGTCAATGTTAAGAAGATCAAGCACCCGCTGCTGATCAAAATAAAGAGAAAGAAGGCACTTCTGATCTTGCTGATTAAAACAAAGGAAAAGAGGGTAACTCCGACCCTGCTGATCAGAACAAAGAGAAAGAAAAGGAAAGTACCTCTGATCTTGTTGATCAAAATAAAGAAAAGGAGGATACTTTTGAACCAGCTGATAAGATAAAGGAGAAGGAAAGCACTCCACATCCAGCTGATCAGATCAAGGAGAAGGAAGAAAATTCTGAAACAGCTGATCAGACTAAGGAGAAGGAAAGCACTCCCAGTCAAGTTGATGAGGCCAAGGAAAAAGAGATTACTCCTGGTTCAGCAGATCAGTTAACAGAAACAGAAACTCTTGCCTTACCTCCTGTTCCAACTGATGAACCTTCTACTTCTCAGAGCTCACAGCAATCTTTGTTGGATTCAATTCAACAGATGATTTCAAAATCAATGAAGGAATTAGAAGAGAAGGTAGCTGCTAATCTGTTGACTGCTCTAAGTCAACCAACCCAGAAAGCTGCTGCTGTTCCAACCTCTTTGATAGAAGACACTGCTCAAAATGTGAAGTCTATCTGTCAAGATATGGATGTCATCAGGGCAAGGACTCAAAGTACAGCTGCTGGTTGGTGACATGTTACAGAGACAGTTGAAATGGCCATTCAAGCTGAGGATGAAGCATTAGAAAATATGATGAAGGACTTCAAGGCATCTACTGATATGATTCTGGTAACTCAGATTCAGCTAGGTGACCAAGGAGAAGTTGTTCTTAACAGAATGGAAGCTTTTGAGGCTAATCAACTTAGACAGCAAGCTCAACTTGATGCTATGGAAGAAAACATCAAACTTCTCTATGATTCACTTCAGATCACACCAGTCTTACCACAATATCCAATCAACCCTGCTGATGATGACAAAAGGGGGAATATAGGGTACTTGGTGAAGAAGAAGGTAAACAAGATGGCAAATCTCTTGAAAAGACTGCTGAATTTGAAGACACTGAAGTACTGGAGGGATCTGCTGAAGATGAGAATGCTGATGAAGATAATGAAGGCACAAGCAGACCAGTAAATCAGCAAATTGCAGAAGGAGAAGAGGAAGCTGCTGAAACTGAAGCTGAAGAAAATCCTAAGGAAACAACAAAGACTGATAAAGAAATTGCTGCTGCTAAGGACTCAGCTGAAGAACAGCTTAATCCTGATGTTAAGCAAAAGAAGTTGGAGCTGTTAAGACAAAAATTCTTCAAGGAATTAGAAGATGAGACTTCCAAATCTGAAGAAGATGAAGAGGACAAGCAAGAAGACAAAACAGAAGACTAGTTTAGTCTAGGTTACTTATGCTTGAAATCCTTGTAATTTGTTTTTTTGCACATTTCATCTATTTTGAACTTGTAATCTGTAATCTTTTCAAAATTTATAAAAGTACAAGTTTGAATCCAATAAACTATTTCTATCTCAGAAATTTTTGAGGATCAAAACTTTAGTTTAGGTACAGGTACTTAGCTGAAGTTTTGTCATCATCAAAAAGGGGGAAATTGTTGGATGAAGATGAAGATGAAGTGCAAAGAAGATAAGAAAATAAGGGAAGGTTTTGATGATTTCCAAAACGTCAAAATCAGCTAAGTGTGGAAAAGCTTAGGTCCCTTAGAAGAATTTTGGACAAGTAAAGAAGACAACAGAAGGGTCCAAAACTCTAAGCCTATAAGACTACTGATCTCATGCTGAAACAGCAATCAGAAGGGTAGACCATCAGCTGACTCAAATCAGATTAGTTCAGAGTTTGATCAGCAGAGTGCCTATCAGCAGGGTTGCCTTGATCAGCAGAGTAGAAGAGATCAAGAAGTTATTGCAACGGTAATAAATGCACTTGGTGTAATAAATGCTGCAAGAGAAGGGTAGTAATGGCAAATGATTGAAGAATATTCTCGGATCAGCAAAGTGCATTTAATGCAGCTACAAGAAAGTACAGCAGAAAAGGTACTGTAGCAGGAAGCCGTTCTGAATTTGGGCTAAGGCTATGGATTTGATTTGTGACTTCCTTCAACGGTCATATTTTCAAATCCAAGTATAAATAGAGCTGATTTCAACGAGCGAAACACACAACAATATTCTGAGATTTTGTTTTCGAAGCAGAAATTTTTCTAAGTCTCAAGAAGCTCAAGAACAGCTCACTCGTCTGGTGGAGTCATTTGTTGACAGAAGCCTAGTTGAAGCCAAATAGAAAATACTTTCTGAGTGAAATTGTATTAGCTGAGTGTTGTGCAGAGTTTAGATCCATCTTTGTGAGTGATCTAACTTCAGAGGATAGGTTTTCTGAGTGATTTCCTATTGTGAGCTTACAACCTTTACATTTGTTGTTTTGGTGTAAGTGGAGAAATATTGTAAACTTAGTGTTTATAGTATAACCCAGAATCTACGTGATCTGGAAGAGTGGACTAAAGGATTTTTATCCATATAACCACTATAAAAATTCTTTGTGTTATTCTTGCATTAAAGTTTTCTTGCATATTTCAAAATTGCATAAGCTTACACTTTGAATTATTTTGAAAGATTTTAAAGGAGTTTTAAAACTGGGGATAAAATCTTTTTGAAGGACTTAGTCTACTTGTGAAAAACACTTTCAAACATCCGCTGCAAGTATACTCTTGGTAAAACTGATTTTGCTGAAATCAGCTAAGTTATTATAAGAAGAGTGGTCACTCTGCTGTTCAAGATTTGTTCACGATCAGTATAGTCAGCTTACTGTTCTTCATAAGCTTAGTCTGCTGACAGAAGACTGAAAAGTTTTTAAGTCTAAAAATTTTCAGAGGTCTATTTACCCCCCCCCCCCTCTAGACCTCATCTGACCACTTGGGACCAACACAGATCATGGGTGATTTCTCTCGAGCGTACCAGGAGGTTAAAATCTAACCTTGCTTCATACTTTCCGATCTTAATTTAGTGTAAAACTTATATAAATACTTTGTTCTTTTTGCAGGCGGGAGAATTGTTCGTTCATCAATCCCAACGGCTCGCTATTTTAGAGGAAGAGTCTCATCAAGCTCATCTGGCCCTTAAACGTATTTTGAGGGAAGATGAAGTAATGGCGGCTCAGCTGTTAGAGACTTCGACAAAGTTGTCCGAGGTACGGAAAGAGCTTGTCGACACTAAGAAAGAGCTTGAAGAAGCAAAGAGCGGCAAGTACACGACCGCGGTCGAGGAGGACTTAATTGGGGTGGTCGGAGAGAAGAGCGCTCTTGAACTTGAGGTCGAGCACTTAAAAGCAGAGCTGGAACAGGTGAAAGCTGATTCCGAACGTGCATATGATCAGGGTCGAGAAGAAGCCAGGCTTCCGGTCTTAAGGGAGTTCATGGAGTCTCCTTTTCTTGATGCATTTGTTCAGTTGAGCTCCTGTCCGATCAATCAATCTATCTTCTACAAGGGTGTTCAACAATTGATCATAGCTGGAAAGATTCCGGGCCAACTCTTGGATTTATATGAATGCTTATAAGAACATCATTGGAGAGGATTACAAGGCTTCATCTCTGCCTGCAGACCTTGGGAATTTACAAGGCCATGAATTCACTCCTCTTCTCGATGAGTTCGGAGTTCCTAAGCCGAACCTGGATATGCTTGAAGTTTCCAGCTCTTCGCGATCAGAGCACAAGGTCGATGGAGACGAAGAAGTAGACGTCGAAGGTGACTCCGATGCCCAGGAAGAGCAACATACTCCTCCTTCTGCTAAGGTTGATGACAATGCCGATGAAGAGGGAGATGAAGAGAGCGACAGTTCGGACAACGAAGATGATGACTCGAACGAGAGTGATTACGAGGATGAGGATGAAAAAGAATGTGAAGATGAAAAACCCTGATAATTAATCATGTCCATGTAATATATTTTTCTTGATTCATTTTCCTTTGTGTATGTAATTTGAATTTTGCTAACTTTGTACGTATGAAGTAATCATTTGTTATTTAACGATCGAAAATGTCCAATTATATTTGTTCTTGTTATATTGGTTCAAATTTTCTCGAGAGTCGCGACTATTCAATTCACTTAAAATGACGCGTTGCTCCCGCTATAAATATAAGGGCCATTTCAAATCATTCCTTTATCATATCAAATTATCGCGATCGGAGCTCATAGATTGGCAGTAAAATTCGAACTAAACTTTTCCTTTAACAAAATTATGGACAAAAAATTGGGCTCCGCGATCAACCCTTCATCGCTTCTGGGCGGTGTCAAGAATAAGGGTCCTTCGAAGGACACAAAACCATTCAAAGAAAAGAAGACCTCTAAAAATTCCCCGAAGTCTTCAGCATCCTCCCCCAAAATTTCTAATGGTGGAGAAAGTAAGAAAGAAAAACACACTTCCGCAAAATCCATTAGGGTTATTTCCAGTAAGTTCATCATATCAAACGAAGAATCCGAGGCCGAATCTGAAGGCTCCCCCACTAAGCCCTTAGATAACTCCAAGCGGGCCTTACTTAGGCAGAATGCATATGAGCCTTCGAACAAAAGATCTGATTCTGAAGGGATCACTCCGACCAAGACCCTTCAGAGGCTTGTGAATGAGAATAAACCGTTGATCGGTGCCCTTGTGATCAATCCCGAGAGTGGGGGGCCAAGTAAGAAGGCAAAAGTAACTGCTGCTGAGAAAGGCGTCACCAAGTCTAAAGTTCCCTTAACCAAAAATTCTGCTGAGTCTTCAAAACTCGAAAATCCTTCCGACCCACCACTTGTTTCCTCGGTTCCGGAGCAATCTTCTTCTGTGCCTGGGGGATCTAAGGATGAGCCCCGTTCTGAGGGGACGCTCAAAAATGTTGTTCCGAGCCTTTTGCAGGCCCATATTTTAGTTTCAAACATAGGCACCTCCAAGGGGAAAAATCCCTTGCAACTATTCCAGCTGGGGTCGAATTATCTTGCCCAGGTTCGAAAACTTTGTTGCTATTTTTCCGAAAATTTGTTGTTCTCTTCCTTCTCCCCCCCCCTTTTATATATATATATATATATATATATATATATATATATATATATATATATATATAAATTACTACCGTTACTTGGTTATTTTCCTTGATAATAGGCTGAGAAGGACTTCCTCGAACTCAAGTTGCTGGCTGAGCAGGAAGCTGAACAACGAGCTGCTCTTACTCTCGAGTTAGAGAAGAAAAATGCCGAGCTGGAACGTGCCCTGGGGGCCACTAAATTGCTCGAGGAGAGGATGGCGTTGGAGAAGGAAAAGGCCGCCAAGGACAAAGGTGAAGAGATCCATCAGCAGCTGGGCAAGGAGCTTGAAGATCTCAAACAACTTTATGAGCAGGAGAAGAGGATCGCGGTTATAATACCTGTAGTGATGAATTTCAGAAGATCTTCTCCGAGAACAAACTTCTCTAGACGTTGTAATTTATTTCCTCGCTTTGTTATAATTTGAAAATATTTGAAGTTTTTACTATGTTTGCCTGTCATGACTTGGAATAATTTACTTTGTTGTGTCTGTTTAAATTTCTAAACTATGATTGGGCCTCCCGCCGATTTGATTCGATCCTTTATTTTCTGATGCTCAATTTCAGCTCTTTGATGAATATGTACTTTATTCCCAATAATGGGTGAATTTTTCGACCGTAAACAGTAGTCTTTATTATGCGAAAATAACTCTACTAAATGTTCCGTTTCCCCATATTTCAATTAAACTGATACTCTTTAGTCGTTGAAATCTCGAGAATGCATGTGCCAAAACGTAGATTTCGAACGCGTGCAATATTGTTAGTTAAGCCAACAACTGTTTTTGTGAATTTAGTCGATAATTCCGTGATCTCCTCAGCCAAACAATCCCTATTTCTCGGGAAACGGAACAGTCACTGAATCTCATTCGTTCATCTTACTGCATGATAGCCGTCAGATTGAGCCCGACTGCTACTATAAAAGGGGTCTCCCTTAACCTTCATAATTTTGTTCACTTCCCCTTTTTATTATCATTTTGCTCCGAATATGGCGATCGAAAATATCCTTCTTTCGACCCAACTTTTCGAAATTAGACTTCCAACGTTCTTTGACAAAAGTATTTCCGATTTGGAAGGCCAATAAGCCAAATCCAGAAAACCAATAAGCTACCGATCCTCGCCTGGGGCCAGTCAGTCAAGAAAAATACCTTGGTATTGCTGACTACTCGGGATCCGAAGAATTGCTCGACCCGCTAAAGTGTTGGTAGGTACGAGAATCAAGTTCTCCAAGGATGGTCGGTAGCAATTTGTCATTCCTCTGGCACGGTCTTCCTTTTGGGGGACCTATTGCCACAATGCATTTTCGAAGATGTGATACGGGCGGCGTCGGAGGACGAAGTCAGCAATAAAGTATTCATGTTGCACCTTGAAAAAGATGTTTTAACCTAGAAAAAGATGCATTAGCCTGCACATCTTCGGAAAACCGTAAATGAAGACAAAATTCTGCGGGTCCAAAGAAGATTCCATGCTCGAGCAAGGTCAATATCGACCAGCCGGTGGGAGAAGAAGCCGAAAATTTCATAGGATTGTAGAATGTAGTAGGATCGAAATGCGACAGATCAATTTGTAATAGGCTCGAGAAATAGCTCTTGTACCTTTGTATTTAGTGAAGAGTTTGTACAATTGTAATAGGATCGAACTGTAAACTCTATCCTGTTCGGTAAAAATTTATGAATTTTCTTTGCCTCGAAATAATGTTGTTAGACCAATACTTTACTTTTGTTTTCCATCAAAATACTTCATCGAGTCCGACCGAAAACGATTGAGCACGATCGATTGATCTAAAGAATAGTAGTTGAATGAATTCCATAACTTGAACAATGTCGACCGAACATGAACGATTAATCGAATAATAACACTTGAACTAATTTTCTGATCAAGTAACCGGAAGATAATTCGATACTCAATCATTTAAAACTTTCCTTAGAAAATTTTCTGAACATGAACAATTAATCGAACATGAACAACTGAAGGATAGCCCTTAATCTGAGCAATGAACATGAACAATTAATAATAACACTTGAACTAATTTTCTGATCCAGTAACTGGAAGATAATTCGATACTCAATCATTTAAAACTTTCCTTAGAAAATTTTAAAGAGTGTAATCGCACGATGTCTATTGTTGAAATTATTCGATCGTAGGATCTCGAGTTATTCAAACTCCCTTCTCCTTTTCTTCTCTCTTTTTTTTTTTGTATAATTGATACCGTATAATGGAATCTTTTGGTTGACCGATCCAATCGTCCTGCGGGAATTTCCGAACATGAGTGAGACGATTTCCTCTCCATTAATCAAACAGTCACCTATTTTTTGGGAATCGGAACGGTTGGCGGATTTACTGCTCATATCTCGACCGTTCATACAATGCGATCTGGACCGCTAATATCGTTTCTGTTCTCATATAAATAGCTCCCAAAATTACCATAATATTTTTACCTTTTCCGTAAATGCCTTGTCCGATCGCTAACTCTCGAATTATGCACCTTTCGACCAATATGATCAACTTTATGTCCGAAACAAAAAGGTTCGAGATTATAACTCGTACCCTCTTTTCTGATCCCTCACCTCCTCGGAAAATCCGTTCGCTTAGAATATCGACAGACAAAGAAATTAGCGCTTAGAATACCGGCAGACAACCTGCCTTCTTGGATATCCCGCATCTGAGATGGGTTAGAATTCCAGTCTTCTGGCGCTGCGTCCGGTCGATCCGTTGATCAACCCCTCGAGGAGCTTTCTCGATCCCAAGGATCAGCTCCTTCAATTTGGGGAAATTTACGAAGACTATGTGATCAACGGATCAAAGACCTTAGGGGTACCGACAGGAGTTACCTGGCTTCGAGGCCGGGTGTGAATGAACCAGCGGGGAGACGGTAGCAAGAATGCTGGAAAAGCCATTTCCGACGGGAGTGCCTGGCTTCAAGATCGGAGATCGATCTGATGATCTAAGATTGGGCATAGCAATCATTGTTTACGGATGAAGATCTTTGATCGGTTAAAAGTCCTAGAGATAGGCCCCGTCCCTACTCTTCATTGCTCAGTTCACTGCTCGAAGACTCCTAGCATAGTTCGGAGAATTTGTAGTAGGATAGGAGTGAATGTAATTTTCCTTTCTAGCTCGAATTTCCTTATTGTAATCGAGAAATCACTTGTAACTGTTTGGAGAACCCATAAATGAAAAGTTATTTTTGTTAACTTTAATTTTATTTACTTCTTTATCTTTTTAACTCGATCAATAATAAATTTGAACTCGAACCAATTAACTAGATGAATAAATCGAACTCAAATATCATGTAGTTAATCTTGATAAACCAATTCGAAGTTTGGCTTGCTAACAGTCGGAATAAAATCTCTAATCGATCAAACCATCGAATTTTCCTTTTCAATCAATTAATATTGAATAAATTGATAGTCCATTGGACAATGAATTCGATCATCAATTAACCCCATCAATCGTAGAGTTATTAACTTATGCCATGGGAACTCTTGAAATAATTATCATCAAGTAGGCTAACTTGAAATTGTATGCATAGATTTGCTGAGTTTCCTTATAACTTATCTCTCATGATCGGTAAGCACTATGATCGGAGGAACAATAGTTGAATTGTCAGGGAGATTGGAGACTCATCTGTGACGTTTCGAGTTCAAATACCACGATTGTGATAGTTATTTGTAATTGCTTGTAACAGTTTATAAATAAAACTTTATCCGACCTTAATTTTGCAATCTTCTTTCTATGTCTTTAACATGCAACAACTGAACTGTTGTTCGAATTTCTTCATCGGATAAAATGCTGCTAAAAATTGAGAATGAATTAAACTCGCCCATTAAATTGAGAATGAACTAAACTTGCCCATTATATAATTTTGATAATTTTAGCTTGAACGTTTAGCCTTCATCTGGAGATTTTTGATCTAAGGGGCGTAGCAATAGCTTTCACCCTTAGTCAATTTCGAGGGTGTTAGCAACAACTTTAACCCATTTTTTTTTATTTTGATCTAAAGGGCGTAGCAACGGCTTTCACCCTTAGCAAATTTCGAGGGTCGTAGCAATAACTTTCACCCATTTTTTTTTATTTTGATCTAAGGGGCGTAGTAACGGCTTTCACCCTTAGTCAATTTCGAGTGTCGTAGTAACAACTTTCACCCATTTTTTTTTATTTTGATCTAAGGGGCGTAGCAATGACTTTCACCCTTAGTCAATTTCGAGGGTCGTAGCAACAGCTTTCACCCATTTTTTTTATCTAAGGGGCGTAGGAACGGCTTTCACCCTTAGTCAATTTCGAGGGTCGTAGCAATAGCTTTCACCCATTTTTTTTATTTTGATCTAAGGGGCGTAGCAACGACTTTCACCCTTAGCCAATTTCGAGGGTCGTAGCAACAACTTTCACCCATTTTTTTTATTTTGATCTAAGGGGCGTAGCAACGGCTTTCACCCTTACTCAATTTTGAGGGTCGTGGCAACAACTTTCACCCATTTTCTTTTATTTTGATCTAAGGGGCGTAGCAACGGCTTTCACCCTTAGTCAATTTCGAGCTGAGGTCGAATACCGATCTTGAATATAATGGATAATTTGTAGAGTTGCGCTGAATTGATGAAATCATCCGAAAATAGCAAAATTTCATTGAATTCTTCAATAATAGGAGAAATAACAAAGGTGAAGAAAGAACAACAAAGATAGATACCGAGATTCATTACAAAGCCTTAATTTTCCGTAGTATTTCCTTAAGTTAACAACATTCCATGTTCGAGGAAGAACTTCTCCATTTGGATAAGCAATCTTATAGGAACCTTTCTTTCCGACCTCGACAACAACATAAGGGTCGTCCCAATTAGGCTGTAGTTTCCCAACATGTTTCGAAACTTCGACTTTCTTTAGCACCAAGTCGCCGACCTTGAAGGTTCGGATCCCGACTTTCTGACTTTACACCTTTTCCATGTTAGATTTTGCCGCTTGAATTTTCACCTTAGCCTGAGCTCTTCTGCTATCAGCATGATCGACCTCCATATCCCTCAATGATTGATTGTTCTCAGGATCATAGAATTCGACTCTAGGAGAAGGAATAAGAGTTTCGACCGGAATAACAGCCTCCGATCCATAAACCAGACTAAAAGGAGTTTCGCCTGTAATAGCTTTAACAGTTGTTCTATTGGCCCATATGACTCCGGGAAGTTCGTCAAGCCATTTTCCCTTTGCCTTGGCTAAGCGTTTTTCCAAGATCGGACGATCTCTCTGTTCACGACCACAGTCTGTCCATTCGCTTGTGGATGTCCTACTGATGTGAAATTTTGTTGTATGCCGAACTTCTCACACCATTCCAAGATCTTCTTTCCAGGGAACTGAGTTCCATTATCTGAGAAAATTGAGTGATCTTGGTTAAGGCCACACATTCTACCCATTTGCTGAAGTATTTGACGGCAACCAACACATAATTCTTTCTCGCTCTTGCAGTAGGAAACGGACCGACGATATCAATACCCCATTTATCGAAGGGCCAATAAATATGAATAGAATGCATCTGCTCTGCTGCTTGGTGGATCAAATTCAAATGAATTTGACAATGATGGCATTTCTTTACATAATCAATCGAGTAGGCCAATAATATCCTGCTCTTGAACATTTAAGAGTCAACGCTCGAGCGCCACAATGATTCCCAGCTTTCCCTTCATGGACTTCTCTCAGAATTTTATCATACTGATCTTCGGAAATACATTTTAGCAAAATACCCGAGGAGGATCTTTTATAGAGTTGACCTTCCATCAGGGCGAAGGATGGCCCTCGATATTTAAGCTTCCGAGCTTCATTTGTATCTGCAGGAAGTTTTCCTTCTTGCAAATATTCAAGGAAGGGATCGACCGAGGAGGGTTTATGCTCATCAATCTCCATAATATCAACGTTCGAAGTAACGTCTAATTCAATAGCCGGTGTGTTCGAAAGTAACCATGTGAATACCCTTTCCTTCTTCCCATCAGTTGTTCCTGTAAATTTAGATAGCAGATCTGCCCACAGATTCTCTTCCCGGGGAATTGGTTGGATTTCGAATCTCTCAAATTTGGAGATCAAATCTTTCACCTTGTTAAGATATTTTATCATATTGAACTCCTTTGCTTCGTAAATACCCTTGACTTGTCTATGTACAAGTTCGGAATCTGTAAGCACAATAAGGATTTTACCTTTGCCTTCAGAGACATTTCCAGTCCCGCGATTAGAGCTTCATATTCTGCTTCGTTGTTGGTGATAACGAAGTCTAAAGTGATTGCGTAGCTCAAATCTTCCCCGTGTGGACCTTGGAAATGAATCCCTGCTCCTCCTCCTTCTTTAGTTGAGGATCCATCCACATGCATTAACCATACTGTTTCCTCAACCTTCTTGATCGAATTCACTTTCGATGATTCTGCTTCATTTTGAACTTCCGCTCCTGTTGTTTCAAGGATAAAATCCTCCAAAACTTGAGCCTTGACTGCCGTCCTTGGTCGATATTCAATTTCGAATTGTCCGAGCTCCACCGCCCACTTTATCAATCTTCCCGAAGCTTCTGGTTTAGATAAAACCTACCTCAAGGGTTGGTTAGTCAAAACAATAATCTTATAAGTATGAAAATAAGGTCTTAATCATCGAGCAGCCACTACTAGAGCAAGTGCATAATTTTTGATCTGCATATAGTTCTTTTCCGCGCCTTGTAATAACTTGCTCAAGTAGTACACTGGTTTGTGCTCGGACTTTTCCACCTCTGTAAAAACCCCAAAATTCCTACATAGATGAAATTTCTAATCTTAAATTTGAACATTAAATCAAGAATATTATTGAGAATTTAATTTAGTGACTGAGTTTTCGACTTGAGACCAAATGGCACACTTTAGGAAAATATTGGGGTGAAATTGTACATTTTCATAGTTAAGGGTTATGTTGCAAAAATCTCATATACTTATTGTTGAAATTAAGCCTAGTAGTGACAAGTCTCTACATTAAGATGAGTTGTCAATAATTTACAACATATTAGTGTCCTATAGGTGTATTAATTTCATTGGATCAAAGGTCCATACTTATACTTAATATGTTCATGTAAGTAGGAATTAGAATAATAAATCTCTCTCAAAAATTATGTAGCCGTGAAAAAAAATTACTTTGGAGAAAGAATTCTATTGAGGAGAAAATTTTAAGATATAAGATAGTAGGTGATTCAAGTGAAGGTTTAAGGAAGGTGAGATAAGTCGACAACCGTAAGTTGAAATTTTACTTTCGTTTGTTCCATTTCAGTCTGAGTAGAATTCTTTTGCCTAGGTTAATCGTATCTTACCAATTTGCTTTAGGTGGTCGTACGGAGTAAAATCGAGCTCTTGGTAACTCAAATTTCGGTAAAGAGGTGAGTGTGGAATTTAAATAACGAAAGCTTACCTAGAATCGTTATTTAAAAGCGTTAAATTGGTTTCGGTAAAAAATCCATTATTTTTCTTTGAATTGCTACGATTTCTTGAATGCCTAGATGAACCAATTGGTCCTGAACTAACAGATGTGGTAGAAGGTACACTTCTCGTTTCCAATCAATCTTGCAAAGTATTATTTGATTCGGGAGCATCGCATTCTTTTATAGCACCCAGAATTGGATTAAAAATTGGAATCAAAACAGAAACCCTACCTTTCGATTTAGAAGTCACTACGCCTATGGGAATTTCTTGTATGTCAGGGTCGGTATTTAAATCATGTAGTGTAATTATTGAGAATAGGGATTTCCCCGCCAACCGAATAGCACTTCCTATCCAAGGCTTCGATGTAATCCTGGGAATGGATTGGCTCTCGACTCATTTTGCAAATATAAATTTCCATCTTAAGACATTAACCATGCGTATACCCGGACAACCAGAAGTTTGTTTTTTGGGGTAGCCGAAAGGTTTTGAAAGGCCCTTTACTATCCGCAGCACAGGCTCGACGGATAATACACAAGGGTGGACAAGCATTTCTAGCTTACTTAATCAATAAGCCAAAAGACAAACAAGAATTAAAAAAGGTTCCTATTGTCTCCGAATATATCGACGTCCTTCCAGAAACACTGACAACGCTACCACCAGATTGCGAAGTAGAGTTTACCATTGATCTTGTCCCAGGAACATCACCTATCGCCAGGACACCTTATAGGTTGGCACCGGCAGAGCTTAAAGAGCTAAAGGCTCAACTCCAAGAGTTACTAGAACAAGGGTTCATCAGACCCAGTACATCACCCTGAGGAGCCCCAGTCTTGTTCGTAAAGAAGAAAGATGGTTCGATGAGAATGTGCATCGATTATCAGGGTTTGAATAATATGACTATCTACACTTAGATGAGTTGTCAATAATAAACAACATATTAGTGTCTTATAGGTGTATTAATTTCATTGGATCAAAGGTCCATACTTATACTTAATATGTTCATGTATGTAGGAATTAGAATAATAAATCTCTCTCAACATATATAGGTAGAATGTCTAATATAATTACTTTTTGTACTTAGTTGCTATTATACCTGTTTTGATAATAGATGTTATACCAAAAATGTGATTTTGACATGACTTAGTTTATGTGAGTTGTTTATATATCCTGCTGTTGGGCCCATTTTTTTTGGCTTGTGCGGTTTTGCGATTAAGTCGAATAGCACGGGCTATTGACTCGGTCCTGAACCCCTGGCCTGGCTTCGTATATTCAAGAGATCGGGGTCTTTGGATATACGTAGTCGTTGTTGGATGCATTGACTAGTCATGCAAGTTTTGATAAGGTAGCTCCTTATTGTGGTGTTTTGGTGAAGAAAGCCTTGAGGAGATATAAGGGGGATATTTACTGATAAAGTTTTGGCAATTATTCTATGCTAATTTGGTTGAATTTTCTTATATTGTTATTGGCCGAAATTCTTTTAAAATTATATATATAAGACGCGCACCCACCTCACTAAGTTGCCAGTCAACTTCCGTTTCTACTTTATCTATTTACAGATTTACCGTAGATAGCATAGAAGTGAAGATGATGTTTTGTCTACGTGGCGTCGTAATATTTTGTGATCTATTAGTGTCTTGTAAATTAGCTAACAAGGTGTTGGTCTTGTAAAAATTTAGAAAGTTTATGACTTATGTAAATTAACTAAGTGTGTTTTGTATGTATTAACTATGTCTTTTCTAAGCCAGGGGTGTTACAGATGGTATCAGAGCTTAGGCTCCGAGTCAGGATAGGATCCTCAGCATAAGGTAGAATTGTGAGGATAAAATAATGAATTTAAAAACAGAGATAGGAAAGAGAGGGTTCAACTAAAAGTTTCACATATATATTCTGAACATGACTTAAGGTTCTTAAAAGTGATGAATAGAAAGAAAGCATTACTTGCACGTAGGTGGTTTAGCCAAGAAGTATACTTATAAACTACTGTATTGTTATTGTAGGCAGACGTATCTAATAACTAAACAATCGTTAATAAAGTGAAAATTTTAATTATTCTTACAATTTTATTTTTCCCTGTTTTTTTTATAGATGGCAGACAACGAAGACGTAGCTCGAAGCACCCCACCCAGTAACATTTTGTATCAAAAGGAATCAAACCGAACTTTTAACCGACCCGTATATCGAAGACCAAGAAGCCGCCCCCTTTGAGGGGACATTATCCGAACTGGGTAACCAACTCCTTAGAGTCTGATAGAAACTATTACCATTGGCAGTGGCAACAGGAGAAAAGTCATAGAATAGAAGTTGAACAATGGTACGATGAAGTTTTTGAACAAAAAAATTGGTACCGCCAACAATATGATAGATTACGTTGGCGATTCAGAGATGAACTAGGACAGCCCGCCGTACTTAGTGATATAAGCTCGGAGGACAATTCTGCAGGGTCCGTTACGGGTCCTTAGACTAAGATATATATAACTTATTTTGACTAGGGACATTATATATCGTACTTATTAATGTATCGAGACTTGTATGAAAGTCTCCAATTTTGATTGTATATATTAACTAGCTTAATTGTTAGAATGTATCGAGACTTGTATGAAAGTCTCCAACTTTGATTGTGTATGTTAACTAAAGCTTATATGTTCAAATGTATCGAGACCTTCGTGATGGTCTCCAATTTTGATTGTATATGGTATCGAAGGCTTGTTTGTATATAACTAATAATATCTAATGTATAGTTTTGATTATAATGTAGCTAGTTTTAGAATTGTCCTATGGATGTGAATAACAACCCAGAAAATTCCTCGGCAAATGATAAAATGGATCGAATCCTTAACGCTATTGAAATTATAGCTCAAGCACTACAACCGTAAACTACGACCCAAGGGAACCATCATCAACCAGTGCACGTTCCAGCACCAACCGCGATACCTACTCCATTCGCTACTTCCGAAAATACTACAGCCGCCGTCTCGGCAGATCGAATACTCGATTGATTTCTTCATTTTCAGCCACCAAAGTTTCAGGGAGAGCCTGACGACCGAAAGGCGGAGAAATGGCTAGAGGAAATAGAAAATATCTATCAGGTGTTGGACTATACAGAAGAACAAAAAGTAGACTTAGCCGTATTTCGATTTGAAGGAGCTGCTCGGGATTGGTGGAAATCTAGACAAGGTGTATGGGAACGAAACAATGTAGAGAGGACTTAGACCAACTTTGTGAGAGATTTTAACGATAAGTACATTCCTCCTTTGATACGTGAATGACGGGAAGACGAGTATAATGCTCTGTGTCAAGTAAGCCTCACTATAGCTCAGTATGACGCGCAATTTTGTTGTTTAGTAAAGTACGTTCCACATTTGATAATGGATGAACCAAGGCGCGCTCGTAAGTTTATACGAGGACTTCGACCGGAAATACGTCAAGGATTGATGTCTCAACACATTGAGATATATTCGGAGGCTGTAGATAAAGCATTATGAGTAGAACGCGATTTATCCGAAATGGGATATCAAATGTTGTCTGTGAAAAGAAATCAACCCCAGTCCAATTGGCAGCAAGGTCGAAAAATAATGAAGGGGCAAAGTCAATGCGGACATCTTATGGGAATCGGACCTTCACTAGAAACCAGTCAGGGGATACGCCAAGGAACTCGGAAAAATCCCCTTAGAATGGAATATGCCGACATTGCGGATTTCAAGGTCACACGGAGAATCGATGCTGGAAAAAAGCTGGAAAATGTTTTCGATGTGGCAGTGATCAACACTATGTTCGCAACTGCCCAAATCGACTGTTCATTCTCTACAAGATGGCTTTCTGGGTCAGACTTTTCTCTTTATGGCTATGGTCGAAAAGAAGACATGCCGTGAACCCTTCTGCATCAACAACCAACAATAAACCTCAAAATAACCTGCCTCAAGCCGGAAAGCCAAAGGTACCTGGACGAGTCTATTCAATGGAAGGAGAACCCAAAATTGGACTTGAACTAACAGATGTGGTAGAAGGTACACTTCTCGTTTCCAATCAATCTTGCAAAGTATTATTTGATTCGGGAGCATCGCATTCTTTTATAGCACCTATAATTGGATTAAAACTTGGAATCAAAGCAGAAACCCTACCTTTCGATTTAGATGTCACTACGCCTATGGGAATTTCTTGTATGTCAGGGTCGGTATTTAAATCATGTAGTGTAATTATTGAGATTAGGGATTTCCCCGCCAACCTAATAGCACTTCCTATCCAAGGCTTCGATGTAATCCTGGGAATTGATTGGCTCTCGACTCATTTGCAAATATAAATTGCCATCTTAAGACATTAACCATGCGTAAACCCGGACAACCAGAAGTATGTTTTTGGGGTAGCCGAGAGGTTTTGAAAGGCCCTTTACTATCTGCAGCACAGGCTCGACGGATAATACACAAGGGTGGACAAACATTTCTAGCTTACTTAATCAATAAGCCAAAAGACAAACAAGAATTAAAAGAGGTTCCTATTGTCTCCGAATATATCGACGTCTTTCCAGAAACACTGACAACGCTACCACCAGATCGCGAAGTAGAGTTTACCATTGATCTTGTCCCAGGAACATCACCTATCGCCAGGACACCTTATAGGATGGCACCGGCAGAGCTTAAAGAGCTAAAGGCTCAACTCCAAGAGTTATTAGCATGGATCAAAATTTCGGTTCAAATGTATGTTTCGGTCAATCAGATATTGAAAACTTTTCGAGACTATTCGGAAATATTTCGGGAACACTAAGGAAAATTTGTAAAAAAAGTTACTAAATTTAGGAAAATAACAGATTTTAAGACAAATAAATAGTTTCGGAATTACATCTTGTTTTCGTTTCTTCTGATTCAAAAACGAAAACTTTTCGATGTTTTCGATGGAAAAGATGGAAATTTTGATCCATGGTTATTAGACAAGGGTTCATCAGACCCAGTACATCACCCTGGGGAGCCCCAGTCTTGTTCGTAAAGAAGAAAGATGGTTCGATGAAAATGTGCATCGATTATCGGGGTTTGAATAATATGACTATAAAAAATAAGTATCCATTGCCTCGTATCGAAAATCTATTTGATCAACTTCAAGGTCCCGAGTTTTCTCCAAACTAGATTTAAGACAAGGATATTACCAGAGATCAAGGAAGAAGATATACCCAAACCGGCCATCAATTCAAGGTATGGACATTTTGAGTTTGTGGTCATGCCTTTCGGGCTGACAAATGCACCGGCCGCATTCATGGATTTAATGCACCAGGTGTTTAGACCATTCCTAGACTAATTTGTGGTGATATTCATTGACGATATTTTAATCTACTCAAGGTCGAAAGAAGAACACAAAGAACACCTACGAAAAGTGTTACAGGTGCTCCGAGAAAATAAGCCATATGCCAAGTTCAGCAAGTGTGAGTTTTGGAGGGATCGTGTCGCTTTCCTAGGACACATTGTATCAAAAGAAGGGATCGCTGTAGACCCGTCAAAAGTGGAAGCTATTACTGAATGGAAGAAACCTAAAACCGTGACGGAAGTTCACAAACTTTTTAGGCTTAGCTGGATATTATCGAAGATTCATCAAGGATTTCTCTAAAATTGCGGCGCCATTGACGGGACTCATACAAAAGAAAACAACTTTCGTAAGGAATGAAAAGTGTGAGAATAGCTTTCAAGAACTCAGGAAAAGATTGATGACAGCACCAGTACTAGCCTTACCTGAAGGAACAGAAAATTTTATGGTCTACACCGATGCATCAAAAGAGGGTTTAGGATGTGTACTCATGCAGTACGGAAAGGTCATTGCTTACGCGTCCCGAAAATTAAAGCCGTATGAAAAGAATTATCCCACGCATGATTTGGAGCTAGCGGCGGTGGTTTTTGCATTAGGAAAATGGAGACACTATCTCTGTGGGGTACCATTCATAGTCTTTACTGACCACAAAAGCCTAAAATACTTGTTCTCTCAGAAGGATTTAAATATGCGCCAGAGAAGGTGGATGGAATTCCTAGACGACTACGACTGCTCAATACAATATCACCTGGGAAAGGCTAACGTAGTGGCTGACGCATTAAGCCGCAAATTCAAAGTAGCTCAATTAATGTCAAAGGAATGGAAAATGTTAGAAGAAACGTGTAACTGGAGGCCCGAAGAAGTTCACATGGGTATACTTTTCTACGGTTTACAAATCCAACCAAGTATTCTTCACGAAATCGCTAAAGCTCAACATGATGATGAAGAAATTCAGAAAATAAAGCAAACTTTACTTGAGAAACACGATTCACCATTTAACCTAGATGGAGCCGGAGCACTGAGATTCAATACTAGGTTGTGTGTACCCAGAAATCACGATCTGAAAGAACGCATCCTTGGAGAAGCTCACCGCTCGCGATACAGCATCCATCCTGGAGGTAGCAAAATGTATCAAGATCTAAAACAACATTTCTGGTGGAGTAATATGAAACGAGAAGTTGCTGATTACATCTCGAGGTGTCATGTATGTCAACAAATAAGAGCTGAACATCAACGACCGTCAGGCTTGCTTCAACCTTTGCCAATACCACAATGGAAGTGGGAATCAATAACCATGGATTTCGTAACTGACCTACCCCGAAGTCAAGCTAAACACGACGCAATATTGGTTATCATCGATCGACTAACTAAAGTGACTCATTTCATACCTATCAGCATCAATTTCACAGTGGATAAGCTTGCAGAATTATACAAAGATGAGATCATCCGCTTGCATGGAATACCGAAAAATATAACGTCCGATCGGGACCCAAGGTTTTTATCACATTTATGGAGAAAACTTCAAGAAGCTCTTGAAACACAGTTACAATTTAGCACTGTTGCACACCCTCAAACTGATGGTCAGTCGGAACGAACTATCCAGACACTTGAAGATATGCTTCGTGCATGTGTTTTAGACTTCAAAGGAAGTTGGGACAAACATTTACCGATGGTGGAGTTCGCGTACAACAACAGCTATCAAGCATCCATTCAGATGGCCCCGTTTGAAGCTTTATACGGGAGAAAATGCAGATCCCTAATACATTGGGAGCTAGACGAGCGCCGAGTGCAGTCACCCGAGAATACTCAAACCAATTTAGATTTGCTCCAAGAAGCAGAAAGAGTCATTCAAATTGTCAAAGAACGAATGCTAACAGCCCAGAGAAGACAAAAGAGCTACGCAGATCGCCGAAGAAAACCCTTAGAGTTTGAGGTAGGAGAGAAAGTTTTCCTCAAAGTCTCGCCAAAGAAAGGATTGATAAAACATGGAAAAGGGGGAAAACTTAGTCCACGATATGTTGGACCGTTCGAAATCTTAGAAAGGGTCGGGAGTGTTGCTTATAGACTAGATTTACCTCCAAATCTGGGCAGGGTTCATGATGTTTTTCACGTATCTCTCCTAAAGAAATATCACCCAGATCCATCTCATGTGCTCGATTTTTGTGAGTTACAACTTCAGGAAAATTTGACTTATTATGAAAGGCCAGTACGCGTACTAGATCGGAAATTTCAAGAACTTCGAAATCGAAACATTCCTTTGGTAAAAATACTATGTCAAAGTCACGCTATAGAGGAAGCTACATGGGAGCTAGAAGAGGAGATGCGTAAACATTACCCAGAGCTATTCGAAAATTCAGGTACGAAGTTGGGGACCAAATTCATTTAAGGGGGGGAGATTGTAAAAACCTCAAAATTCCTACATAGATGAAATTTCTAATCTTAAATTTGAACTTTAAATCAAGAATATTATTGAGAATTTAATTTAGTTACTGAGTTTTCAACTTGAGACCTAATGGCACACTTTAGGAAAATATTGAGGTGAAATTGTACATTTTCATAGTTAAGGGTTATGTTGCGAAAATCTCATATACTTATTGTTGAAATTAAGCCTAGTAGTGACAAGTCTCTACACTTAGATGAGTTGTCAATAATTTATAACATATTAGTGTCTTATAGGTGTATTAATTTCATTGGATCAAAGGTCCATACTTATACTTAATATGTTCATGTAAGTAGGAATTAGAATAATAAATCTCTCTCAAAAATTAAGTAGCCGTGAGAAAAAATTACTTTGGAGAAAGAATTCTATTGAGGAGAAATTTTTAAGATATAAGATAGTAGGTGATTCAAGTGAAGGTTTAAGGAAGGTGAGATAAGTCGACAACCGTATGTCGAAATTTTACTTTCGTTTGTTCCATTTCAGTTTGAGTAGTATTCTTCTGCCTCGGTTAATCATATCTTACCAATTTGCTTTAGGTAGTCGTACGGAGTAAAATCGAGCTTTTGGTAACTCAAATTTCGGTAAAGAGGTGAGTGTGGGATTTAAAATAACGAAAGCTTACCTAAAATCGTTATTTAAAAGCGTTAAATTGGTTTCGATAACAAATTCATTATTGTTCTTTGAATTGTTACGATTTCTTGAATGCCTAGATGATTTGTTAGTTAGTATTGGTGTTCTAAATTGTATTGGCATATATATGATGTCATAGAGTTGAGATTATAATTTGGATAAATATGTACCTAATAGCAATTCAATACATCTACGTAATATGACCATTATAAGGTTATGAAATGATGAATGGAAATAGACACTAAGGGCCGTAGGATTTATATTGGTTATGTTTTTAGTTATATAGGTAGAATGTCTAATATAATTACTTTTTGTACTTAGTTGCTATTATACCTGTTTTGATAATAGATGTTATACCAAAAATGTGATTTTGACATGACTTAGTTTACGTGAGTTGTTTATATAATCTGCTGTTGGGCCCATTTTTTTTTTGCTTGCGTGGTTTTGCGATTAAGTCGAATAGCACAGGCTATTGACTCGGTCCTGAACCCCTGGCCTGGCTTCGTATATTCAAGAGATCGGGGTCTTTGGATATACGTAGTCGTTGTTGGATGCATTGACTAGTCATGCAGGTTTTGATAAGGTAGCTCCTTCTCGTGGTGTGTTGGTGAAGAAAGCCTTGAGGAGATATAAGGGGGATATTTACTGATAAAGTTTTGGCAATTATTCTATGCTAATTTGGTTGAATTTTCTTATATTGTTACTTGCCGAAATTCTTTTAAAATTATATATGTAAGACGCGCACCCACCTCACTAAGTTGCCAGTCAACTTACGTTTCTGCTTTATCTATTTACAGATTTACCGGAGATAGCATAGAAGTGAAGATGATGTTTTGTCTACGTGGCGTCGTAATATTTTGTGATCTATTAGTGTCGTGTAAATTAGCTAACAAGGTGTTGGTCTTGTAAAAATTTAGAAGGGTTATGACTTATGTAAATTAACTAAGTGTGTTATGTAAGTATTAACTATGTCTTTTCTAAGCCAGGGGTGTTACAGCCTTCACCAGAACTGAACTGATAGCCTCTTCTGAAACCGCAATGTAGAGGTATAAAGGTTCACCCTCGGAGGGCTTGGCCAGCATCGGTGATGAGGTTAGATAAGCCTTGAGGTCTTCAAAGGCTTTATCGCATTCAGCAGTCCACTCAAAGTTCTTTGATTTCCTTAACAACTTGAAGAAAGGCAAACTCTTATCCGCTGATCATGAGATGAACCTGTTCAAAGAGATGATTTTTCCTACCAAGCTTTGCACGTCTGAAAGCCTCCTTCGTGGTTTTAGCTCGGTGATAGCTCGAATCTTTTCCGGATTAGCTTCAATTCCGCGCTCGTGCACAAGATAACTCAAGAATTTTCCCGATCTGACCCCGAAGGTACACTTTGCTGGGTTCAACTTCATACCGTATTTCCTCAAAATTGCGAAACATCTATCAAGGTTCTTGATATGATCTTCATGTTTTTCACGAGCATGTCATCTACATAAATTTCCATGATCTCTCCTATCAAATCTTTGAACATCATGTTGACCAACCTCTGATAAGTTGCCCCGGCGTTCCATAATCCGAACGGCATGACGATGAAGCAATAAACTCCACTTTCGGTAATAAAAGCAGTCTTATCTTGGTCCCTTTCATTCATAAAAATTTGATAAAATTCCTGGAAAACATCCATCATACTGAAGAAAATGATCCCTACAGTAGAGTCTACTAGCATATCAATCCGAGGCAACGGATAAGGGTCTCTCGGGCACAATTTATTCAAGTCGGTGAAGTCATTGCACATTCTCCACTTGTTTTCAATCTTCTCCCCTTTGGACACCAAGACCACATTACACAGCCATTCGGTGAATTTGATCTCTTTTATTTGATCGGCTGCCAATAATCTATCAACTTCAGCGTTAATGATTTTGTCCTTTTCTCATCCATGATTTCGTTTCTTCTGTCGAACTGGCTTAGCCTTTGGGTCTATGTTCAACGAATGCGTGATTACCCAAGGGTCAATTCCCACTATATCGTCCGAACTCCAAGCGAAGACACCCACATTTTTGCGCAAAAAGTCCACGAGTATAGTTTCCATCCCCTCGCTAAGTTCCGTTCCGATCCTTGTAACCTTCTCTGGAGAACCAAGAATTAAGGTAACCTTCTTGTAGTCGGTGGCTTGGACGCTCATGTCTACATTCTTGCCCTTCTTTCCTTGTAGCTTGTCACAAGTTTAGATCTGAAACCGATCCTGATTATAAATCAACCAATATTCTTTTGTTCGGAATCTCAGGCTCCACTTTCCGCTTTATGGACAAAGAAGAATTATAACATTACCAAGCCATGTATTGGTCATTCCGCATTTCACCAACTCCTCCATAAGTCGGAAATTTTACCTTTTGATGATATGTTGATACCACAGCCTTGAACGCGTTCAATGATGGCCTCCCCAATATGGCGTTATAAGCAAAAGGTGTTTCCACCACTAAGAACTTCACGGTTCTAGTTACACTCCTTGGCTTCTTTCCGAGAGTTGTGCCTAGCAAAATGGTCCCCAATGGGACAATCTCCGAACCACCAAATTCGACCAAAGGAGTAGTGACTCGATCCAAAAGGGCATTTCTCAACTCTATGGCCTGGTGGCAAAATTTGTTTTGCCTTCAAAGATTCTTCAATCTTTATATTACCAGCTCGTTGAGGCCCATGAGCATCTTTCTTGCTCATTTCCAGAACCAAAGCCAGTTCAGCATCCTCTTCGGTTTGTCCTTCAGCAACTGTCATCTTCCTTCTCTTCTCCTCATTTTCTGCTTGAATTTTGCATAGCCTGATGCTTCAGCAAGTTCGTCCTTTGCCTTTTTCTCTTCAAGGGCATCCTCCCTTCTCTTCTTTTCAGCTGCAGAAATTCTTTCCTAAACAATCTTTCTCTTCTTAGGTTTACTAGCAGCAGTGGGTTCAGGTGCAGCAGTAGAGACAGGAATGGCTGCTTTTGGTTCAATGATCATTACTTCTGGATCATTTTGAGGTTCAGAGACCTCAGCTGTTGAAACTTGCTGTTGGGGAGTTGTTGCAGCAGGATCAGACGACTCCTTAGCAGCATTAGCATCAGCAGATTTATCAGCTTCAACTGGCCTCTCAGCTGTTTGAGGGCCTTCCCTAACTAAGTCATCAGACTTAGTGGGAGATGGTTCAAAAACCATCTTCCTCTTTGCAGACTTCTTTGGTACAACCTTCTCTTTTGCAGGCTTGGAAGCAGTACTATCTCTTAACTGACTTCTAGTCCGTTTAGCAACGTTCTCAGCAGGTCTCTCTTCTGACACTGTTCTTGAAGGTGAACCAGCAGATATATCCAACACTTCATCAGTGGTCTTTTTAATGATGGCGTCTGCATCAGCTTTCTTTTCCGCATATGTTCTGGCTTGAACAGTTGGCTTATGATTTAACCATTTTTCATTGGATTAGATTAAATCAATGATGTATTTTTTTAGAGGTCAATTTAAGTATATATAATAGGGCTTTGTTACTTTATTACGGATGGATCAATCTCAAGGAAGAACAATTACGTAAAGAACAATAAGTAAGCAAGACGATGAATATGTAATAGTATAGCAAAAGCTTTTCTATTCAAATATGATATCAAATTGCCAAAGTATGTAGGCGTAAGCTATGATTTGTCTGTTCCCGTAATACAATGTTTAACTAGGTATTTATATGACTGTAACCCTAGCTATACAAGGAAATATAATCCTAATAGGACTAGGCATAACAATCCTTATGGAATTCAGACATTGCTCCTGGTCGCCGAGGATTGATAATGTAGATCGAACCTGACAGCTCTTTAGTGAATTGGACTCCTGGTCGGTCCGAGCGTATAAGGTCTAGTCATTCCGATTATTATAAGGGGTGCAAAATAGCCCCCATCAGTACTCCCTCACTTCTTCGAGCGCATATGTAGTAGAAGCTCGTAGAAGCTCGTAGAAGTAGATGGTCGATTACGACTGTATTTTTTATGAATTGTGCCTCGTTAAAACCCTTACTTGGATAAAACCCTGTGGGAAAAAATCCTAAGTAAGGAAAAGAGTGCTACGCCTCATAGATAGTCATTTTTTAGTTTCCGGACTGAACCGTTACTCTTTTCTTTGAGGAGGTATTCTGACATTATCGTTTGGCGGGAATATGATTAGGCGCAAGAAGTTCAAAACGTCTTTTCATCCTCCTATATAAATAGGTGATCGTTGTTTCAATCACTTTTTACTTTCTACTTCCCAGACTTCTTGCAGTAACTTTCTTGCTCGATAATTTCTCCCCTACTTTGTTTTTATCGATCAATATTTTTCGAAGATCCCATTAAAATGGCTTCGCTTCTGAAGACACCTTCTTCCTCTGTTATGGAAGGACTCGCCCCTATCATCGAGGAGGGGGCACTTCCCAGCCCTCCAACAGAACATACTGTTGCATATGAAATCACTATTCCTGATAAGGATACCTTCAAGTTACAAATTATATCAGATGCCGAGGTTGCGGCCAGGGCCAAGAAAAGCATGGGAACTGCTCCTCAAATATCTGAACCAATCGAGGATCTTGCATACGCGTATATCGATGAGACTTTCCACGAGGTTGTGGATAATTACACGAAGTACTTCCCGGAAGGTTCTGAGATTATCCTCCCTTCTCCTTCCGACCGAGTTACTTTTCCTCCGGAGGGTTGTCGTGCTTTTTATACTGCCCATTTTAATTATGGTCTACGTCTTCCCTTATCTGCCTTATTCCTTGATATTCTGAAAGTTTTTAGTGTCTCTTTAACACAACTAGTCCCAAATTCTGTGGCTTTTGTTGTATGCTTTTCGTTTTTAATGATAGCAAAATGCTTTCATCCCTCACTTCGCAACTTTACACAATTGTTTTGTTTTAATGTTTCAAGTTCCTCAAACCGCGGATACTTTTTCGCCAGTCAAAAGTCTGGTCGCTCTATTTTCGATTCTCCAGTTTCCAGCAATCCTGCCTGGAAATCTCATTTTTTCTTTGTACGTCCCCCTCACGTCGTGTTAGCTGATGGTTCCTCCGAGCCATTCTCGTGGGACCATGGCTTCGAATGGATTTCTGGTGGTCGCTCAGTTACAGGTCATTTTATTCCTGACGACCCGCAATTAGTTGGCGAAATCAAGGGGATGCATGCTGACAAGTACCAGAGCGCTCTTCTTATTGGTGAGGCCTTTCTCCGTAAGGAGGGTTTGAGTCCTCATACTTTTCCTATCACATCCCCTTCTCAATCGCTGGGTAAGCATTTTATTTTAATGTCGCATTATATTTTCTTGTACCAATATGTCTAATTTATAATTTGTTATCTTCAGTTTTTATGGTAGAAAACTCTCGGCACTCCTCAAAAGGGAAGATGGTTTTGTCCAAATCTACCAAAACGGTAGAGAACCTTCCAATCGAACAGAGAGCATCCAAGAAGACGAAGTTGGATTTGGGCCATGATTCAGAGGATTACAGAGAGGAATCTCCAGATTCATCTCAAGAAACCCCTCCAATTGCACAGGCTCCAGTTTACCAAGGGACAGGACAGGGTTATCCTCCTTTCCAGCTTCTGACTTCCCTTGGCATTCGCGGATGTCGTAATTGGTCAATGCCTCATCCTATTGATAATCCGGTTAAGAGAAGAAGGTATTACTATGGTCGTTCAAGTGAGGATCTTTCTCTGTTGGGCGAAGAGCATCCGAAACCCATTATCGTTGAGATGATCGAAGATCATTTACAGGGGAAAAGGGCAGCTGGTTACCCGGAGAATGATTCTTTAATTCATGACGAAAATGAGAATGTCGTAGACAAAGCAACCCGTATTCTTCTTTCCGGTGTTTTTACTCGTGATGTCAATAAGTTGCTTCGGGAAAGATCCTTTGGAGAAGTTACAAAAGGCTTCTCTTTACGCCGAGAAGGTATTTGTTGTTAAATACGTTCTTTACTGACTTTCCTAATGGGCTTACAACTTATTGATTTGTCCTTTTTTGTTCTTTAGACAAATATTTGCCTGATGTCGTACGCCTACGAAGCTGCTCTTTGGAGACAACAATGCGAATTTTTAGATGAGAAGAATTGAGTATTGCTTCATAAGGCGAACGGTTCAGAGGCTGGACCCTCGAAATCCTCCTCTTTTCCACTTCCGGTCATAGACTCTCAAGCTATGGGAACTGATGATCAGGAGATCATAAATAAAGTTTTGGAGACTTCTCGCGCTCAAGAGCAGGTTGATCAGTTGGCTAAGAAATTGGAAGATTATCAACTTCGGAGTACTACTCGGATTAGCGAACTGGATTCTCAGGTAGAAAGTCTTCAAGCCTCACTGGAGGAGTATGATCTTACGCAAATTCGTGGTATGATCGATAATAACAAAATAATATTTCAAACGCTAAGAAACAAGTGAAAGATCAATTTGTTTCAATATATTCCGAACGTCGAAGTACAAGTTACAAACATTTGGGGTCCTATTCGAGCATTATAGGATGCCGTACAAGCTAGAGGGCGAAATACATATAAATGTGGTTGGACTAATCTATCCGAGCTATGGCTTCGAGTAAAGAGCACCTGGGAAAGCGTGTGTGGGGTCATAAATGCAAGTGGTATTTATAGTGAAAATTGATGAGCTAGCTACTCCGTCCACAGGGATATATTTCTCTGGCCCAAGGGCTTGAGCCTATGATTGGCCCAGCAGTAAACTCTGATCATGAGCAATCCTTAGGCGATCGGACTGAATGGGCCGCGATCTGGGCTCGGACTTCCCAATGTGATGCTCAAAATACCCCTCATCAATACGCCCCCACTTCTCGAGCGCAAAGAGGAGCTCAAGCTCGAAGAAGTTTATGATATGCCTTGGTGGGCGAATCTTACTGTGATGTTTCGGATAAACCTCGTTAAAAACCTAATTCGGAAAAACCCATTGGGATAAAAACCAAACCAGGGAAAAAGAGTGTATATCATAAAAACACCACAATGATTCTTATTTATAATTCATGAAGCCGCGATCGATTATTTGTTAAAAACTGCCTTAATTGCTTTTTGACCTATCTTCTCCGATCGTATAGCAGTAACCGAACATTGAAATCTAACGCTGCCCTTCCTTCATTGTTGGGCTTCGGCCCAATGGTCCATATACTATAGAGAGGCAATGTGCAATTAAAGGGGAGCATGTTTTAAGATTACCCTGCGGGAGTCCAATCGCCGCAACTTTTAGAGGGCCGGTTTGCAATTTGATGACTTGGTCCTGTATATATAAGTTGACTGTCGGAGATTTATTTACACAAAACTTTCAATTATCCCAAGATCGGAGCAAATAGATCGATTAGAAAATTCCGACACTTGTCCGATCATTCTAAATACACCATGTCTAGCACAGCAGATTCCAAGGGCAAGGCTAAGGTAGTAGAAGAGCAAGAGAGTGACCTTGGCGAGACGCAGATCGCGTCTGTTCGTTCCTTCGAGGTGGAGAATATGAGGATCCCGAGCCCTGACTATGGCTCTGATAAGGAAGAAGAATCAAGCCCAAGTTCCACGGGTGATGATTCTTCGAGCAAGTCCTCCAATGAAGAGACTACGGAAAATGACGATCTTCCCTTAGGGAAAGATGAACAAATTAAATTCAGAATAGGTAAAAGTGTTGTCGTCACTATTTTCGAATGGTCGGAACCTACGACCAGCGCACGACTTAACAGGACTGAGGAAAGGGCCGATCAAATTGTTTGTCGCTATACAGAAGAACACCGTACATACTTGGAGACTAATTTTGGTATGTATTTAGGTGAGGGATTCTCGATCGTCGTCCCGTCTTCCGAAGAGCGAGTTACTAATCCTCCCCCGGGGTGTCAAGCTTTTTATACAAGGCAATTCTTTTACGGCCTACGGATCCCCTTTATTCCTTTAATTTCTAGTGTTCTAGAGGCCTTTCGTCTCTCTCCATCCCAAATTCTCCCAAACTCTATTGGGTATATCGTTGCCTTCAGCGCACTTATGAAGGCTAAAGGGAAGAAAGCTGCCTTCCAAAACTTCTGGCGGGTTTTCCAAGTGAGCTCCTCGACTTCTTCGAATGCTGGGTATGTATATTTTTCGCAGAGATCAAACCGATCAATACTATTAGGCAACGTTTCGAGCAACCTAAAAGGTTTGAAGAAGGAGTTCTTTTTCGTTCGAGGCCCTTATGTTCCAGATAGGATAGTGCCCAGCAAGCCAACAAATATAAGCTTGTTTAGGAACTACCTTTAGAAGCAATCTTATGATTCATAAGATAATACGCCCGTTTATTCATAGTATGTGAATTAAACAATGGCCACCTTCATCTCTCGCGAACTTATCTAAGCGATTGGTTGAAACCCTGAGATAACTCATGACTACAGGATTATTCACTTCAGTATTGGGTGCGATTAATCATGAAACAGTCTCAAAGGTCGTGATCTCAAAAATGTTCCAAGTCATAGATTCATATCGAGACGGGGTATCGAATGAATCGTTAAGACTTGTAGGATTATGCATGATTCACATGGAGTGAATTTGTTGTCGTTTCAAGAACAAGGCATTGAATGCTAGTGCATATGACTAGGTGGTTCGATAGGGGATCAAACGCATCGAACGACCCGAACAGAGAGACCCATCGTGGAAGTGCATTAAGCATATCGGTAATGGGATGTCTCTCAAGACTTAAAATAGTGTACGATTTAGTCCTTTGACTTGAGGTACTAGGGCGAATTCGGTACACGGGAATACGTACTTTGATTTAGGAGCCGATCACATAGCTTGGTCATTGTGCGACTACTTTGGGTGCGTATGAACGTGTGCGCGGATGGTTAGTACTAATATAGGATCTATCGACTCATCCTGATAAGATGAGAGAATTTCCTGTACGTTCTTAGATAATGATATCCGACGAATCTGCGGCCGCAGTCCGTGACGGATTTGGAAAGGGGTTTCAAAATTTAGCAGTCACACTGGAATTATTATCCTGAATTAGAAAGTACAGAATTGAGATAATTAGAGGTGCCGACCAATTCACACACCCTAGGTCTCAATTGGGAAATTAGTCGCTGGAAGGACCGTATGTACATGGCATTTATAAGAGTTGGAGGTTCACGAATATCAATTCACCTGAAGTTGGGCCTCATGGGCTTGTGGCTAGACATCGACCATGAGGTGTGGGTACTCCTGAATTAATAAGGAAATTAATTCTGGAGTGGTCTATTAAAGTGGTTAATTGATCGGAGCAATTAATTACATATTAATTGCTCACTAATTAAATCACGAAAGTCGTGGGCCTGCTGCCAATTGATGGTGAACCTAGAGGGTCACACACAATACAGTTGGACAGTGACAGTATGGAAGGAATCAATTGATTTAAGGAATTAAATAAATAAATGAATTAAAGTATTAATTCAAGAAGAAGAATAATTAATTATAAGCAACTAATTAATTAATCAAGAATTAAAGTGTTAATTCAATGTGGAGAATCATTAATTAGGAGTTACTAATTAATGAATCAATTGGAATTTCGGATTGATTAAATCCTCAATTAAAGTGTTAATTGGAAAGGATTAATTATTTAATAGTGGATTAATTAATTAAAACACATGGGCCGATCCATATGAAAGTTAATTGATCTTTGATTAATTAATTTAAGCATATGGGCCAATTATTGTAAAGATAAATTAATCTAGGATTAATTAAATTTTACATGGGCCGATTTTGGGAACAATGATCAAATTAATTTGGGATTAACTAAAAGCAAGTGGGCCGATTTTATTTGCTAATCATGGCCAATTTTTGCTTAATTATTTAGTCTTGAATTAATGTTGATTATATTTGGTTATGATAGGGATTAAAAGAGATGTGTTATCTTGTGTAACTAGGAAAGAGATTGAAAGATATCTTGTTTCCTAAAGTGATAAGATTATGTATATCTTGTTTCCTGATAAGAAGATATTCTTTCAAGATTTAGATATCTATTAGAAGAAGGAGTCTTCTAATAGAGATATCTATAAATACTAGATACACATAATCTAAGAAAAAGTTGGAAAAACCCTAACAACCTAAGAAAGAGAAAAGGTTGAGAAAATCAAAAGCACAAGAAAACAAAGAGGCCGAAAATTTCAGCCCCTCTCTCGCCCCTCTGCATAATCGAACCCTGTCAGAAAAATCGCCCCTCCCTGTGTAGGATTTTTCTCCAAGTTTTTCTTCCCGGATCTGAATCCAATTCCTGACGAGACAATTCCTTAATCCTAGTTCTGAGCTTGGGGATTTCGCGAAGTTACTCAAATCCAATTGGTGTGGACTTTCTCTAGAGGCACAACACTTGGGGTGCTCTAGTGAACAACTGAAGACCGGAGAAAAACCACCACTTTGCCTGTGGTGAGGTAAAATAACTTTTACCATCCTATTTATTTTAGTATGTGTTTGCTGAAATAAATTCAACCTTTATTCATATGTGCTAATAAGTGTTCCCTGGAATTTGGTGTATAAATAAAAAAAATATAATTTCAGCCCCTCTCTCGCCCCTCTGCATAGTCGAACCCTGTCAGAAAAATCGCCCCTCCCTGTGTAGGATTTTTCTCCAAGTTTTTCTTCCCGGATCTGAATCCAATTCCTGACGAGACAATTCCTTAATCCTAGTTCTGAGCTTGGGGATTTCGCGAAGTTACTCAAATCCAATTGGTGTGGACTTTCTCTAGAGGCACAACACTTGGGGTGCTCTAGTGAACAACTGAAGACCGGAGAAAAACCACCACTTTGCCTGTGGTGAGGTAAAATAACTTTTACCATCCTATTTATTTTAGTATGTGTTTGCTGAAATAAATTCAACCTTTATTCATATGTGCTAATAAGTGTTCCCTGGAATTTGGTGTATAAATAAAAAAAATATAAATTCCGCACTATAAATCCCTGGAATTGAGGGACCAAACTGTAATTTTCAAAATTTTAAATTTCCAGAACCTGATTTATGCTTAAAAAGTGTTTTATTATCCGAAGGATTAATTTTTCATAATTAGTAGTGGACTAAAGTAAGAACCATGAGATATTTTAAAAGGGAGTTTTAAAATAGAAATTGTGATTTAATTTTAAAAAAGGGTTTTAAAATAAAATCAAAGGGTCATTTTAAAAGGGCGATTTTAAAATGATAGTTAAAAGATTGTTTTAGAAAGGGATTTTTAAAACTAGAATCTAAAGTTATTTTAAAAGGTAGTTTTAAAATAATATAAGAAATAAGAAAATTATATTTTTGCTTGTTTCTTGCTCAACGTGAAATTGTTTACGTGGTTTTTCGATCGCGCCGAGCCTTGACCTTAGGTTAGATGTGATTGGTTGATTTTAATCTTATTGGTTTTATTGAGCCTGCGAGCCTTAAGTTTTGGGCCACTTTGAGCCATTGTAATAGATAGGGCTTTACTGTTTTATTAGTTTAGGATGGAGGCCCGTTACAAGCAAGGTGGGAGCCCAAGAAGACTAAAGGCCATGTATGCATGGTAAAATGTGTAATAGAGTAGGTCTATATGAAACCCAATAGATTGACCAATAGGACCATCGTCTTTGGCTCAATGGTGGTCCGCATAGGAGGCTCCCGATCGAAAACATACTGTGGTAGCATGCATGCTAGGTGTGAATGTTTTATTTTATTTGTTGATTTATTTTGGCTTGCGCGCTAGAATCTAGATCACTAAATAAATAATAAAGCATAATTAATATGGTGAGATCTCGAGGAGAGTTAACTCAAACTTCCTAAAACCGAAAATCCCCTCTCGAAATAAAATATTAAGTCATATTTGGTAAACTATAGAATGAAGTTTTATAGATCCAAGCCTTCCATCAATAGGGACTAGTGTATGTTGTCTACTTATCGATACAGGTGATCCAGAGTCTGGCACCCGAGTCGAAGAAAGGGACAATACACGAAATTCCTTGATTCTTGTTTTTAACTAAACTCGACAAGGGTGGGGACTGGTCGGGACGTGAAAATCGACCGATAACTAGTTACGGGGATTTCATGACCGGGCCAGTTGCTCATCAAGATTGACTGGGTTAGACTTAAACGAGTAGTAACATTTATGATGTAGCAGTGCTAGATAAATGCGAAAATCGAGGCAAAATAGCTTGAAGGTTGTGGAGTAACACAATTGGTAAAAGTATACATACCTAAGGAGTTAATTGTATGGCCGCGAGTTGTGGGTGCAATTAATGTCTGCTGGGACGTCAAGACCTACTAGGAAATAGAATTTCCCGAACAATGCAAGGGGTTATTGTTTCGATAAAATAGTGGGAGAACTTTTTCAATAGAAAGACCAATCTTCGTTAATTATAAGTATTATCTTAAATCTGTCTGCTTATTGTTGTCTATTATTTAAATTTAGCCATGCCAATATTCACTATCAATTGCGAACAAACAATATTGCAAATCTGGGAATCATCACTCCACGAGAAAGGCATGACCGGGTTCAAAAATATTAGTATATATTGCACTTACCTGATCAAGAGGCTAAATCGAATCAATGAGCTTGGAGCTAAATTGACTCTAGATGATAAAATGGTAATCATCACAAATGGCCTGCCTGAATCATTCTCTCATTTTATCGATCATTGTGAAGTTCCAAGTATAGGAATTGAGACCAATGATTTGCATAAATTGTTAGACAAATATGAGAAAGCCCTCGAAAGAGGACAAGGATTGATCGAAGGAAAGAATTGTCCCTTATGTATGAAAGATGAGGAACTGAGGAACATGACTGATGAGGAATTCCGAAACATACTTGACCAAGGTATAACCTAAGTTATTTCCTTTTGATGAAAAACATCTTAAGATTTTTCTTTTGATGTAAAACATCTAACATTTCTGGTTTCTGTAAAAGTGTTTACAGAGGATGACTGGAACGTGCTGCATGTAACCAAGTTCGGGTTTCGACTGCACATGAGGGAAACATACTTCAGGGAATGGGTCAAGGAGCATCTGGATTTTTCTTATTAGCATATGTTTTTCTTTAATTCTGGATTTAGGCATTAGTTAGAGTTTTGTCTATTTATTTCGAACCTTGTACGAAACTTCTTAGCTTTACCATTATGAATGGAGTTATTTTAATTAAAGCTTTTAATTCGTACATAATTGCTTTACCGTTGTAAGTAAAGCAAAGGAATAAGCATTGATAAAACTTAAACAATTATGCTAAATCAAGAAAAGAAAAACAAATTAGATAATTATCCACATTCGATCATAATTCCTGGAAGAGGGAATCGATGAATTGTTTTCAATCATGGCTCTTGAAAAATAGAAGATTGATGAATTCAAAACATGCGAATCCTGTCTGAATAGGAAATCGATCAATTAAAGGTGTTTTGAAATACCAAGTGTTTAATGGATGGAAAACCATTAATACACATGTGGATCACTAAAGCATTAGTGCGAGCAATTAACTGCTTCATGAAGTATCCTGATAGCATTTAGGATACGAGTACTTTGGAAAGGTTGAAGGGTTCAAAGTGTTTCATAAAGGCACTAAGTAAAGTGCAAGTATGAAAATGTTGAAAGGATTCAAAGGAATTTCCAAACCGAAGCAATTAAGGGCATTAAAGTATGATCATTCGATGTAATCGAAGTGATTAATACATAAGCCCTAAATTACTCAAATTATCTAAATCGAGAATAGAATTCTTGAATAGCAAGTTAAAATATAATAAAAGGAATTGAACTATGAAAGACTAGATTCATTCCTTAAATTAGTATTGCTAAAACTCCTCAATCAATTCTGGGGGTCAACCCCATGACTCTAGAAGGATACTTTAACTAGTAACCTTTTTAAGTCAATTCCTACGAAAAAACCGTACTAACTCAAGTATGATATATCATCCATGAATGATAAAATTGGATAGTGGATCCAATTGAGAAAATTTATAGGGTATCCAACGAAATCCATTGGATACCTGTTCCATGATCCTAAAGAACGAAAGGAGTCCGTTGCTAAGGATACCCAATTCTTAGAGGGTGGTTCCCTCGCTAATAGAAATGGGATATTATCATGGAACTTGATGAAGTCCTAGACTTGGACACATCCCTACAAATAGTGGGAGTATATTTTCAAACCTACTGAACCAAAATTTTGTACACCAAATTTCGAAGTTTCGATCGAATTCGAAAAGAACTAGTACGTTCACGAATATGATCGATTGGATAGTGATCCAAGAACTTTCGAAATATCTATGTATAACATAGATTCGGGCACATAGCTTAAACGCCATGTGATCTAAGTGGATTGTAAATAATCCATTTAGAAACGCTGAACCGTAGAAGCTTCGTATGACCACGAGGCAAAAACCATTGGATGTAATTCCAAAGGTGGATCTATGATTCTGGACCAGTATCCCAAAGCTGGAACATGCAACTAGATGAGACAGTCAAGGCGGTTGGCTTTATCAAAATTGCATGTAAATCTCAATGTACAAAAGAATCAGTGGGAGTTTTTGCATTGTTCGTAAAATAAACACTAAAGTTGACATAGATGATGTAAGAGTGTTAAACGCAGACGAAAGCGTGTACGTGCACGTAATTCTTCATTCAAGGTTTAAGGGATACATCTCACGTATTGGCAGTACGTATCTATTGTGATAGATTAGAGAAGACGTTAGAAATCCCAAAATCTTAGTACATGGACAAAAACTGAATGAAATCAGTATGGAAAGTCATAGAGATGACAGTTTCCATGGAGATATAAAATCTCTCTCAAAGTCAATGAGCCCTACATTTGATGAGTAAAGAGGATAATATCTCTATACACCTTCAAACTAAAAGGTGGCATTGTATATGCAATGTCATGTACAAGACCAGACTAAACACATGCTATGAGTATCATAAGCTGATGTTAGTCAAACACCAGTAAGGAGTACTGGATCACCGAAAATAGCATTCCTTAAACAACTCTGGGAGTTCTGAGGATATATTGCTGGTCAACGGTAATAATGAAGAATTGGAACTCAAAGGATTTAGTGATTCGAGTTTCCCGTGTGAAGTGAATATAATATTCTGGTTTTATGGGGCAACGATGATTTGAAAGAAGTTCAAAAGACAATCGATGCTGGGTTAACCAATAAAACAGAATATTTCGCAGTATTAAATACAGCGAAGGAAAGTGTTTGGACGAAAAACTTCTTCCAATAAATTGGAAGTAGTACCTAGCATTGCGAAGCCTATAGTTATATTCAATGATAACTTAAGGCAATTGCTTTAGCAAAGGAATCGAGATCTCACCCATGATCTAAACACAAATATACCATATGATCTGGAAAATCATAGGTAGAATAAGACGTGGGGGCACGTCAAGAGACAACATAGCAGATCCACTAATTAAGTCATAATCACAAAAGGGTTCGACGGACATCTGGAGTGAGATGGGCCTTAGAAACATATGTGGTTTGCTTTAGGGCAAGTGGGAGATTGATAGGATAGTGCCCAACAAGCCAACAAATATAAGCTTGTTTAGGAACTACTTTTAGAAGCAATCTTATGATTCATAAGATAATACGCCCGTTTATTCATAGTACGTGAATTAAACAATGGCCACCTTCATCTCTCGCGAACTTATCTAAGCGATTGGTTGAAACCCTGAGATCACTCACGACTACGGGATTATTCACTTCAGTATTGGGTGCATTAATCATGAAACAGTCTCAAAGGTCGTGATCTCAAAAATGTTCCAAGTCATAGATTCATATCGAGACGGGGTATCGAATGAATCGTTAAGACTTGTAGGATTATGCATGATTCACATGGAGTAAATTTGTTGTCGTTTCATGAACAAGGCATTGAATGCTAGTGCATATGACTAGGTGGTTCGATAGGGGATCGAACGCATCGAACGACCCGAACAGAGAGACCCATCGTGGAAGTGCATTAAGCATATCGGTAATGGGATGTCTCTCAAGACTTATAATAGTGTACGATTTAGTCCTTTGACTTGAGGTACTAGGGCGAATTCGGTACACGGGAATACGTACTTTGATTTAGGAGCCGATCACATAGCTTGGTCATTGTGCGACTACTTCGGGTGCGTATGAACGTGTGCGCGGATGGTTAGTACTAATATAGGATCTATCGACTCATCCTGATAAGATGAGAGAATTTCCTGTACGTTCTTAGATAATGATATCCGAGGAATCTGCGGCCGCAGTCCGTGACGGATTTGGAAAGGGGGTTCCAAATTTAGCAGTCACACTGGAATTATTATCCTGAATTAGAAAGTACATAATTGAGATAATTAGAGGTGCCGACCAATTCACACACCCTAGGTCTCAATCGGGAAATTAGTCGCTAGAAGGACCGTATGTACATGGCATTTATAAGAGTTGGAGGTTCACGAATATCAATTCACCTGAAGTTGGGCCTCATGGGCTTGTGGCTAAACATCGACCATGAGGTGTGGGTACTCCTGAATTAATAAGGAAATTAATTCTGGAGTGGTCAATTAAAGTGGTTAATTGATCGGAGCAATTAATTACATATTAATTGCTCACTAATTAAATAACGAAAGTTGTGGGGCTGCTGCCAATTGATGGTGAACCTAGAGGGTCACACACAATACAGTTGGACAGTGACAGTCTGGAAGGAATCAATTGATTTAGGAATTAAATCAATAAATGAATTAAAGTATTAATTCAAGAAGAAGAAGAATTAATTAGAAGCAACTAATTAATTAATCAAGAATTAAAGTGTTAATTCAATGTGGAGAATCATTAATTAGGAGTTACTAATTAATGAATCAATTGAAATTTCTGATTGATTAAATCCTCAATTAAAGTGTTAATTGGAAAGGATTAATTAATTAATAGTGGATTAATTAATTAAAACACATGGTCCGATCCATATGAAAGTTCATTGATCTTTGATTAATTAATTTAAGCATATGGGTCAATTATTGTAAAGATAAATTAATCTAGGATTAATTAAATTTTACATGGGCCGATTTTGGGAACAATGATCAATTTAATTTGGGATTAACTAAAAGCAAGTAGGCCGATTTTATTTGTTAATCATGGCCGATTTTTGCTTAATTATTTAGTCTTGAATTAATGTTGATTATATTTGGTCATGATAGGGATTAAAAGAGATGTGTTATCTTGTGTAACTAGGAATGAGATTGAAAGATATCTTGTTTCCTAAAGTGATAAGATTATGTATATCTTGTTTCTTGATAAGAAGATATTGTTTCAAGATTTAGATATCTATTAGGAGAAGGAGTCTTCTAATAGAGATATCTATAAATACTAGATACACATAATCTAAGAAAAAGTTGGAAAAACCCTAACAACCTAAGAAAGAGAAAAGGTTGAGAAAATCAAAAGCACAAGAAAACATAGAGGCCGAAAATTTCAGCCCCTCTCTCGCCCCTCTGCATAACCGAACCCTGTCAGAAAAATTGCCCCTCCCTGTGTAGGATTTTTCTCCAAGTTTTTCTTCCCGGATCTGAATCCAATTCCTGATGAGACAATTCCTTAATTCTAGTTCTGAGCCTGGGGATTTCGCGAAGTTACTCAAATCCAATTGGTGTGGACTTTTTCTAGAGGCACAACACTTGGGGTGCTCTAGTGAACAACTGAAGACCGGAGGAAAACCACCACCTTGCCTGTGGTGAGGTAAAATAACTTTTACCATCCTATTTATTTTAGTATGTGTTTGCTGAAATAAATTCAACCTTTATTCATATGTGCTAATAAGTGTTCCCTGGGATTTGGTGTATAAATAAAAATTTTAAATTCCGCACTGTTGTAGTTGACAATTATACCCATAAAATCCCAACAGTTCCAGCTTCTACAGAGACATCCAAATCAATTCCTTATGAGTGGCCTGGAGAGAGGTCTTGGATTTACGGTAGGCGAAAACTCGTGGGTCGAATGAATCACGAGCTCCCAGATGCATTTTTGCAGACTCTGTGTTCCGATATTTATCAAACTGCTTTGCTTACCCAAGAAAGGGTCTTGAGAATGGCAGGGCTCAGCAAATGTTCTTTTCCCGTCCCACCTATTAATTTTGGAGAATCCTCGATCATTCCCTCTGACGATCCAGCTAATCAAGTTGCTCGGGCCGACGGGGAAGATTCTACTGCAATCGTTACTCCCACTTTAGGTATAACATCTCTTTTTCTGTAATTTAGTTGATCTTTCTTGGCTCCGAACTAAATTCGTCTTTCAATTATTGTAGCTGAGATTGTAGAGAAGTTTCGAACCTCCGTAGCCGGTTCGGTCGTTGCTTCATTTTCTACGGAATCTCTAGGCTTGCCTCGAAAACAAAAGAAATCAAGGGCTACTTTGATGATCGAAGGAGCCACGGGCGGTGCTGGCAATTCCGTAGTTTCGAACGTAGCCACAGGTTTTCCCCAGATCGCTGCTGGGGGAACTTTACAAGCCCCTTCTACTGGGCCTTTACAATCGGTGTTTTCGACCAACATGTCTGACCCGAACGTGGCGGGATGCAGCTATTATACGCTTCAGGGAATCCTATCCCAGGAGATCGTTGAAGCTCGAATGGCCCGAAAAAGGAATAGCGAGGATCCCGAGTCTTCGAGAAGGGTTAGGCCATTTGGTCGGAATTCTGGGCCAATTCAATGTCGACCCGGCCGCATCAAGCTGGACTTGGTAGACTTTATAGAGGATCACCTTCGCGGACCGAGGGCAGCTGGGTTTTCGGAGGATGGAACCATCGAGTCCGACCTTGGCCCTAATGGTGAGCATACAGTGGATAAGTCCTTCCGAATGCTGATGGCCGGGAGGTTCAAAGACGATATCACCGAGCTCTATCAGAGGGACGGGATTCAAATCATGGGCGATTTCGCTCATGCGCATCAAAGGGTACCTTTCTTTTCTTCGACCGTATTAATCTCTTTTATAATTTCATTATATTTCTTAAGTCTTTTTCCTTTTGCAGGCCGGGGATCTATTTACTCATTAATCCTATCGACTAGCCGTTTTGGAAGAGGAATCTCGACAGTCCCATCACGCTCTTCTTAACATTCTGAAAGAAGAGGCCGTCAAGGCCGATTAGTTGAAAGATGTCTCTTCTAAGCTTTGTGAAGTTGAAAAGGAGCTCGAGGTTGCTAGGAAAGAACTCGAAGGGAAGAAGGCCCTTGAGGAAGAGATCGCAAAATTAAAGTCGGATCTCGAGCAGGCTAAGGCATCGTCCGATCATGCATACGCTCGAGGTCGAGACGAAGGCAAGCTACCAGCTATAAGGGAGTTTTTAAAGTCGCCCTTTCTGGATGCCTTAGTTCGGTCCCGGTCGAGCGAAGTCAATCAGGCCTTCTTTTACAAAGGGGTTCAGCAACTCCTAGTGGCCGGAAGAGTTCAAGGCACTATTGATGACTATCTTCCCTACATGAACCCTTATAAAAATATTCTTGGAGAAGATTATAAAGCTTCCTCTCTTCCTCCCAAAATTGAGGGTCTAGATGATCATGAGTTCGCTCCGCTCCTTGCCGAATTCAGTGTTCCTATGCCTAATCCTGATATTCTAGAGATGGAGAATTCAGAGGAAAAGGATGAGGATGTGGACATCGAGGGTGAATCCGATGATCAGACTCGAGAAAATACTAACTCCTCTGGGACCAATAATTCCAGTTCTGATAATCACAGCGGCGAGGGAGACGGTAGCTCATGTAGTTCTTCTGATAATAGTTCGAAAAGCGATTCCGGGGAAGAGGGTAAAAAGATGGCAAAGAGTCGCGATTCTAGCTCCGAAAAGTCTGATCATTGATGAATGTAATAGGACTTTATCATTCCTTAGTTTGTAAATCTATGTATTTATCGTTTTCTTCATTGTATGTACATTTTTTGCCTTTGCCTTTCTCGAATCGAAATGTTATCTTAATGAAAGCTCTTGTTGCCTTGTACCAAATTTACTATAACGCTAACTGGATGACCGTTTATCCGACTCCTGCCTTCTCATTTGATTTGAACACTTTGAGATCGAAATTGCTTGAAAGGGAATAAAAAAATTTCTCCGAGCATAAACTTCAGCTCTAGGCCTTGCTGTACCCTTGCTAAATAAGTTGTTTTAATTAAATCCCTATCCATAATGTTGTGTTTTTGTGTATGAATATATTGTTGGTCCAGGCAATTTCCGAACCGATCGTATAATGGGCTGAAACGACTTCCTTTCATAGCGGTTTGCGTATTAAAACTCCTTTCTCTCCTCTCTCTCTTTTTTTTTTTTATATACTAAATATCACTTTATTCCTCGGGAAGTTGAACAGTTATCAGATCCCATCCGCAAAAATTTTTGCATCTCGTCCGTCGGATCACATTTAAACTGGTTCTATAAATGGGCTTCTTCTTAAGTAGATATTCTTTACTTCTGAAAGATTTTCTTCTTTGATCCTGTTGATCGAGCAGCACCATCTTGCATCCCAACCTTTTGAGATTCGAGCTAGAACGTATTTTTCGAGGCCTACAGCATTGAATATTTTATCATCGATTAGGATATCTGTAGACGACGAAATATTCGACCTTGAAGGCCAACATGGTGCATTGCTGACCATCCACGGCCCTAATAACCCCGTTGGTCCTTCGAAGAGCGAGGCATTATTTCTCCGGCACGATTCTCGAAACGAGGGACCTGTTGCCATAATGTCCGCTGAGTGTGTTGGGTGGTGCGGATTTAACGAATGGGATGGCGTTCGAACTGAGTTATTCGATCTCAAGCGTCGAATCGACCTCTCAACCTTTCCCTTTCTAATATCAGCCAACACCCAATATTCACTATCCTTGTAAATCTTCCGAGTAAGGGCTTTATCGATCAGAAAGGTCAGTACCCACTTGTCAAGCCTAAAGAAGAGCCTATTCGATTTCTTGGCTCGGGAGGTTGGAACAATCGGACATTTTTGGGAATCACTAGGCGTAATCGATATGGATTGTGCCTGTCTTGTAATAGGATCGAAACCTTTCTCTTGTGGTTTGTAATAGGATCGAAACCTTTCTCTTGTGGTTTGTAATAGGATCGAGAAATAAATTTCGTATTATTTCATTTATTCAGAAATTTTTATGAATAATACCTTATGATGTTTTGCTTTGCCCGGTCTAAGGCTTTTTTTATCAGTGATTGCGCTTGTGTTCCAGACTTTGGTAAGTTTGAATGAACCCCCAAACGGTTCCTCATTTTTCGGGAATTGCAACGGTCGTTTAATCTTATCCATTCGTTTTACAGATTATCCGCCGTTGGATTCCTTCCAATTTTCGCTATAAAAGACTGTCATATCTTTGAGGTTATCTCATTCATCGTACTGGCTCTTTACTTGTCCGATCATGGTGACCAAGATCATTATTCATTTAATTCAACTTTTTGTGTTCGGACTTCGGATATTCTTTGAGCGGAAGGAAGATTACTTTTGGTTCGCTTAAAATATCGACAGGCAAATATATTCTCTATCTTGAAGGCCAATATGCCAAACCCATGGAGTCTGCAGGTTACCCCGTAGGTCTCCGGTCAGGAACCTATTGCCACAATGCATTTAGGAAGACACGATGGGGAGGCAATGTCGAAAAATACAGTTGCCCGACAAACCGTGCGCTCGCCCCTTCGTCTTCGGAGGACCGCAAATAAAGTTAAAAGCCTGCGGGTCCAAAGGAGATTCCATGCTTGGATTTAGGTTAGCTCGGTCGATTGACAGAAGTCTAGACCGAAAATTTCATAGGATTACAGAATTCAATAGGATCGGAATGTAAAATATGAGCTTATAATGTTCTCGGAATGTAGTCTCTTATATCTTTGTAATAATATTTATGAACGCCTTTTCTCCCTTTGTTGTCGATCGAGCAAACTATAATCAGATAACTTCTAATCTTTAATAACCCGATCTTGAATATTTAAAATTAATATGAGAATAGCCGAACTATAATCAGATGTAACGAACATGTACTCCGGCAATTAATTAATCTTCCTTTGAAAACTACTAAGCATGAGCATTTAACTGATCCTAAGCAGTGCCAAATTTCCCAAGTTGGTCGAACTCATTAGTTCGAAAATTTTTAACCGACCATAAATCCTTGATGATAATAAGTATTGTTTGCTCGGATTAATAAGTATTGTTTTCTCAGTTTACTATTTATCCAATAATCGTTATTTAAATAATCAATAACTTTTGAGTCATTTCTGATGTCCCGTTCCTTGTGATCGAAGAACTGGACCGATCATAGCTTCTTTTCAATTCGAATATCACTAGTTAATTGTGAATAGTTGAAAACTGAGCTGTTTTTCGAATTGCGATTCCTTGATAATAACGCTATGAGTTTTCCAAACCGATTCATATTTCGAATAGCGGGCGCGTAAGGGTTGAATTTTAAATAACCGTTCCTGATTCCAACGTTGCGTTCAACATAGGATAATAGACAAGGATTTGTTGAACGATTCTTTCGGACAAGCCCTCCTTTATGGTTCCCTAAAATAATTTCTTCTCCCCACCAAACAGGACCCTATTTCTCGGGAAATGAATCGGTCAGTTCATTTATTATTTACATCAGAACCGTCCGTGATCTGCCATATGGGCCATTGGTTCTAATCCCTTGCTACTATGAATAGTTCCAACTCATTTATGTGACATTCTTCAGTCGTTATTAATGTCTTATCCGATCGTCAAAGTTCGAATTTTGAATTTTAGCAAAATGATCCGCAATCCTTCTGAAATAACTGAGTTCGAAATAAGGACCCGAACCCTGTTTTTTCGATCTTATTCCCTTTGATACATCCTTTCTCGCTTAGAATATCGACAGGCAAAAGAAATTGCGCCTAGAATACCGGCAGGCAACCTGTTTTCTTAGATATACCCTATCTGAGACGGGTTAGAATTCCGGTTTTCTGGCGTAACGTCTGATCGGGCAGTTGGTTAACCTTAGAGGAGTTCTTTAAATCTGGAGCACCAGCTTCCTCGAGGGCTTTCTTGAAGTATAGTTCCTTCGAGGTTGCTTGGAGTAATTCTTCTGAGGTAACTCCGCTGCTCTGGATCGGATTAGGCTGTAGATAATGATTGTGTATAACAATCATTGTTTACAGATGAAGACCTAAGATCGGTCAAAAGCACTGGAGATGGGCTCCGATCTAGTTTTTATTCATTGGACGCTCGAGGATGTGCAACACGTGGCGAGTGTTTGTCATGAGGAAACGTTGCTGAGTTCTGCATCTGGAGCGATCTCGTGAATGAGAATCGGACATGCTTATCTTTTTATCCCTAGAGTTAATAGTAGGGTAGAATCGATTGTATTGTACTTTTCTGAGCCCGAATTTTAATACTGTACTCGAGGCTTATTTGTAACTTGTTCAAAGAGTAATAATAACGAAGTTCTGCTTTTTTGCTCGAATTTCACTGTTTATCCTTTGTTATTCACCCAATTTCTTTGGTCGAATATACGCGATATCTGTTGGAGTTAGATTGACTTCAAATTGGTGTAGTTAACTTGAAGGCATCAAACTCTTTACTTTGGAAAAATGATTTTCTTTACTGAGATCTTATTAGTTGAAGGATCCATTCCCCTAGAAACAGGCATCGACCAAGAAAACGAAATCAATCTTGCCCCAACTGATTGAGTAAAATATCTGATAAATAGATAATTCTTGCAAATTACGTAATCGACCGAAAACGAACCCGGGATGGCCGTAAATAAGTTATAATCATTCTTGAAGTTTCTCAAACCAATTCTTGGAAAAATAAATTTCGATTGTGTTTGACTCGTATAATTATTCCGAGATTACTAAATTTGACCATCGGAGACATAAATTCCGAGCATTAATAGACTGTAACTCCAAAGATTCTCAAAATATATTGTCGTGGACTGATGATTGACATAATCGGATTAACTCTGCATCGGTTATCTGAGGAAGATATCCGTAAGGCTTCTTCTTGTCCATTTATACTTAAATAATTTGGAAAATAAATCCAACAATGGAATAAAGGCACTGTACGATTTCAGAATAATAGCATCAATATGGATATCGAAAATTCAATCTATGGATCTTAGCGACAGCTTTCACCCTTTATGTTTATTCCGATCTAAGGGGCATAGCAACGGCGTTCACACTTAATCGTTTTGATTGGTCATAGCAACAACTTTCACCTGAAGGTCTTAGCAACAGCTTTCACCCTTTTTCATTTATTCCGATCTAAGGGGCATAGCAACGACTTTCACCCTTAGTCGTTTTGATCGGTCATAGCAACAGCTTTCACCTGAAGGTCTTAGCAACAACTTTCACCCTTTTTCATTTATTCCGATCTAAGGGGCATAGCAACGGCTTTCACCCTTAGTCGTTTCGATCGGTCATAGCAACAGCTTCACCCTTTTTCATTTATTCCGATCTAAGGGGCATAGCAACGGCTTTCACCCATAGTCGTTTCGATCGGTCATAGCAACAGCTTTCACCTGAGGTTCTTAGCAACAGCTTTCACCCTTTTTCATTTATTCCGATCTAAGGGGCATAGCAACGGCTTTCACCCTTAGTCGTTTTGATCGGTCATAGCAACAGCTTTCACCTGAGGGTCTTAGCAACAGCTTTCACCCTTTTTCATTTATTCCGATCTAAGGGGCATAGCAACGACTTTCACCCTTAGTCGTTTTGATTGATAGATATAACGATTGGGGATAATAATTTCTCGAATATGATGAACTGATAACATCTCTGATGAATAAGAATTCCAACGAATAGATGACCATTTGCAATGTGAGATAATTGCAGATAAGGCGAGATACAAGATTCTAGAGATTTGTGTATAGTTTACATTGTTCACAATAATATACTTCTCTAACAGAGAATAAGACTTCCATAAGATAGGTAATCCCTTTCTCCTGCTAAAATAATGAGGGCAGAATGAGTCGATAAGATTATCGGATAAAATAGAGTTTGGTGAGCAGCTTCATTTTGTCCATTATACCGCATTTTCGTACCACTCATCTTGTTAAATTGAGTTCAAGAGAAGACAAAATAGGACACGGCAGCAATTTTTCCTATTCACCAAATGCAATCCTCCCGGCGGCAATGTTCATAAATTTACAGTGGGGATCCTTCGAGATGATGAAATAAAGATTGTAAAGAATAAGACCATTGATATCTCTCCTGACGTCGGTATCTCTATTATATGGTTGTGATCTAGTCGGAGCATCGTACAATTATATGGTCATACGTATTCCTCCTCGTGGTAGGCATTTTTCGATCTAACACCCAAATAAGGCCCCTCGGTGGGCGCCAATTGATCTTACGCAAATTCGTGGTATGATTGATAATAACAAAATAATATTTCAGACGCTAAGAAACAAGTGAAAGATCAATGTGTTTCAATATATTCCGAACGTCGAAGTACAAGTTACAAACATTTGGGGTCCTATTCGAGCATTATAGGATGCCGTACAAGCTAGAGGGCGAAATACATATAAATGTGGTCGGACTAATCTATCCGAGCTATGGCTTCGAGTAAAGAGCACCTGGGAAAGCGTGTGTGGCGTCATAAATGCAAGTGGTATTTATAGTGAAAATTGATGAGCTAGCTACTCCGTCCACAGGGATATATTTCTCTGGCCCAAGGGCTTGAGCCTATGATCGGCCGAGCAGTAAACTCTGATCATGAGCAATCCTTAGGCGATCGGACTGAATGGGCCGCGATCTGGGTTCGGACTTCCCAATGTGATGCTCAAAATACCCCTCATCAGAGTACGATAGGGACCTTCCTCTTAGCGGACTCAGAGATGGATATGGTAGAAATCACGATGAGAGGGTGATTCGTGAGTTCCTTAGTTCCCCTGTTCATGCTGCCTTAGTGAATCAGATGGTCGGTCCGCTCCTTGAGAGTACTTTCAAAAAGGCGATTCATCAGATGGTCGCGCTGGGATTGATTGAAGATCGCCGAAAGGAGTATTTTACAGCGGCGCATGTACGTCTGAATCGTTATGGAGATGAATACTCTTCTTTCGAGCTGCCAGATGTTATCTATCAACAATTCCCACTGGCTCACCTTGTCGAAGAGTTCGGGAACCCGTTGTCGATTCCTCCTTCGGACATTAACCAGGAGGTCAATAATAATTTTATCGATCAAGAGGAATAGGAGGAGAATGTGGAGGCAGCGGATGAGCGAGCGGACAAAGTAGAGATAGTTGTTGATCAGGGAGTTACAGATGGCGACCAGATTGTGTGAAGTGGGGAGCGACCAATCTGGCCTTAAGAAATAACTTTGACAGTAACCAACATAACTTGATTTGTAATTTTACTTTTTTATCCTTTTGTAAATAGGACGATTCGTATTCTGACAGTTATGTTTTTTTTCGGCTTCTCCATTGATAATAATATTTCAGACAAGTTATTAACTTCAGCGTAATCATTATGTTCATGTCCTTTCAAATTCTTGCGGCCGTTGATAGGTCAGTTTCTGTGTTTCGCGCCCGTTTTTGGGGTCTGTTGCGTCTTTTCACTTAGTATAAATACATAGGGTAAAAAGATTACTCGTTATTTACCGCTTTTACTCACTTTCGACAGAACATTCTTTCAAAGGAGGTCGATAAGCTTTCTCGATAGTTAAATTTTCTTTTCTATTTCCGAATATGAGCAACCTTTTCGGCAACACTTCGAAGCGTTCTTCCCGTGAGGGTAATCGAAACCCGAGACCGAAATGGTCCCGTACTGAAGGGTCCTCGGTAGATCCTCATCGCCCCTCCTCTATTAGGAGGTCGGAGATCGAGACTCCCGTTATTCCTTCCGAAACTCTTCCCGTAATTGGTTCAACTTTTACTCAACAGGATTTCCCTGTCTCTGGTGAGGTCGGAAGGAGGCCTTCCCCTGGTCGGGTGGCCTTCGGAGATATGTCCAATATGGAACAAACCTTTACTATACCCGTTTCTTCAGGTGTTTCTTCTTTCGAGCATGGCCTACATGAGCATGTTCCAGATAACTTCGTTCCTTCTACTGCTTCTACTGACCTAGTTATTGGCGGAAGCCAAGGGAATACTGCCGCGGGGGCAGTTGGTGGAGATTCCTTTTTGGATCCATCCATGAGGCAGTCTGTTCCTCAGGATTTTTCTGACTTCTTACTTAATGATACCACTGTTGTGACCACCTCTTTTGAAACTAGTGGGCCTTCTGGAGGTCGGACAGGCTCTAGGTCCGGTTGGCGGACCGTTATTTCTGCTTCGGGCAAGGAGACCTCAGTGAGTCCTAACGGGAGGGAATCCCCTCGAATGTTAGATGACCGTTGTATTCTTGAGCAGGTTAGGGATATAACGGAGTCTGTGATTCCTCGGCCTGACCGTGTTCCCCTTGATAGTGAACTGCCCGGCTCTCTCGAGCTCGACGCTTTGTCCTGGGATTTGGGTTTGAGCACTATCTTGCCTGGTGAGTTGAGGAAGCATGAAGGAACTCCCAATGTTCGCCTTGTTCAATCGCTCGTCAAGATGTGCGAGCAGGTAATTATATTTCTGACTGTATTTCTTACTGTTATTTTGATTGCTTTGTTACATATAACCTTTTTTCTTTTCAGGCCAAGTATTTCGAGCTGCAGCTGGGTGTGCAAAACGACAATCTGTGGTTCAGTAAGGAGAGCCATAAGCAACACTTGGACTTGGAGATCACGAAGATCGAAGGACAGGCTCTCCGACTCAAACTTCTCGATGATGATCTTGAGAAATTGCGAGAAGATAAATCTATTCTTGAGAAGGAGAAAAGTGACTTGGTCCAGGCTAACGCCCTTGCAGAGGAGTCTCGTCGGCAAGCATATGAAGAAGGTTATGAAGCCGGTTATCTGAAACGTCAGGATGAGTTAATGGCGTTTGTGGATAATGCGACTCCTCGGAGGAGTGTTTCTGCTAGTCGGCCCAGCGATGGCAACCCACCTTAGTGACCTGTTCTGATCAAGCTGCTATATTTTTTTTTATTTTTTATTTTTTATTTTTTTTCTTTTTTTTAGACAATGTAGGCCACAATCTTCATGTGGTCATCAAGGCTGACTATCTTTCTTGTATGTAAAATCAATGACAAAGTTAACCTGTTTTGGTCAGTTTAATGCCTTCATTGAGTTCAGTCAGTAGATAGATTTGATAAATTATGTCATGCACAATTTTATCGTCATAATTAAGTATAAATATTCTAAATAAGATGGAAATTTTAGCCGACTTATCTGACATTAATTTCCTGAGAGATCATCTCTTGTTTGAAAGTAGCTCGTTCTTGGCTGATCAGCCTTGAATAGTTGAACGATGTAGTGTTTCCTTAGCAAATCGAACTTTTAATCGAGTATAAGTATGATGATCGATCAAGTCTAGTCACTGAGGCCATTGATGCCGTCACTCTGGATATTAGAGTGTTTACCTTAGGTCGTCCATGTAAGCATTTTATTGCAGAGTTATGAAGGACGTTTAGCGCTCATGTCGATAATCGATCAATGCCTTTTGTAAAATTGTCCATATGGACTTTTTATATAAGGACGTTGTCATTTCCTTTGTTGAGCATCACTTCACTTTTTTTAAAGTCTTAGCTCGTAGAAAGAATATCGGTTTATTCATCTTCTGAATATCCATGTTTCTTTGCACTGATTTTGAGTTCCATGCTCCTCAAATAAAGCAACCAGTGTATCAACATGTCAATTCTTTGATATGGGAGGAAAAATGTAGAATCATTAGTTAGATCTAGCTTGTTCAGACCTCCTTAAGCAATTCTTTGGAATGTTAGGCAGTGATGATTTTGTAGGCTGGAATGTTGACGATTATTCCTCTAATTTTCGTGTCAGATTTCTTGGACTCCAGCGGAGGTCTAATATAGTTAATTAATAATCTTCCATGTGATATATGAGGTAGTGACGACCTCATATGCCGGAGTATGAGATCTTATACCTCTAAATGAGCTAGTACTTGTCATAATGGTGTAAACTTATATGTCTGTGTCGAGGATCTCTTGCTCTTTATCAAGCGAATGGCATTTGTAAGTGTGCAAGCTTTTTCAGTCTGGAGCTCTTTAGATCCGCTTTATTTTTGTGTTGATCGCTTCAATCTTGATTCTCTTTTACAATCGAATAGTCTTTTCGACCATAGAGGAGCCGTTCCAACTTACTCGCATTAATTACGGGCAGTCAAAAGGTCGCATTTTTATCCCTTGATCAGGGCTCTATCTAACCGTAGGATTAACTTCACGCTTTCCCTATAAATAGGGATTCAGTTTCATTCCATATCTATTCATATCGTACGAAATGAAGATATCATATTCTTTGGACTTCATTTTGCCCAGTGATCCCATATCTTTCAAAAAGTCTCATTATCACGAATCGATATCATATAATAATTCAAATACCATTTGCCTTGTACTGACAGGTCCAATTGATGCCCTACCTAGTACTGACGGGTCCCATGTGGCCTCAGCCTTTGTCTTCACAGGTTTGAGGTCCGTGGTTTCTGTTTGCACATGGAGGGTTCATATTTACCAGGCACCGCCGCTTTTCAATGTTACCTCCGGAGTGATAGACCGCCGGGGTGTGCTGGTAAATTTTTACTTTTGCGACGGTCCTGAAGAGATACTGCTTTAGAGTAAAAATCAACCCCATTATACAAGCAGTATCTCGTTCTGGACGAGTGGCCGTTATCGGGCATCTGGCCGAAAATGGTCATTTCGTCTGGAAGAACATTTGATCTTCAGAGCCTGACCATCGAACCAAAGAAGTCGACCATCCTGAGCAGCACGCTTCTTAGGTGGTCAATTCCAATCATCGAGGTACTAGGGAGGAGATTAATGTTTCCGTGGACATTGTCGTGAAGACCGCTGATCTATAGAATAGGATTATTTTATCTAAACAGTTGTGATGATATGTAGATTGGATAAAGTTCTTTGTACTCTGATAAAAACTTCGTATGTAATTTGAGACCTGTTCTCAGAACTCAGATGAATAACACTTCAATATTATTACTTTCATATTTCTTGTTGTTGATTTCTCTCGACCTGTTCTTATTTATCATCGATATCGTTATTGTGGAGATCGAGGAGCTTTTATCGAGTGGATCGATTTATACTCAACTCGTTTTGTTTTACCGAAGTTTTTGGTTTTAACCTTTTTGTCGTCGTTTATGGAGGTCGAGGAGCGTTTATCGAGCGGATCGATTTATACTCAACTTATTTTAAGACTTAGGTTTATTAACCTTTTTATGGAGATCGAGGAGTGTTTATTGAGCGAATCAATTTTACTCAACTCGTTTTGAGACTTAAGTTTTTACACCCTTTGTAAGTTGTTTATTCAGAGGTCGAGGAGCGTTTATTGAGTGGATCAATTTTACTCAACTTGTTTTGAGACTTAGGTTTATCAACCTTTTTATGGAGATTGAGGAGTGTTTATTGAGCGAATCAATTTTACTCAACTCGTTTTGAGACTTAGGTTTTTAAACCCTTTGTAAGTTGTTTATTTAGAGGTCGAGGAGCGTTTATTGAGCGGATCAATTTTACTGAACTCGTTTTGAGACTTAGGTTTATCAATCTTTTTATGGAGATCGAGGAGTGTTTATTGAGCGAATCAATTTTACTCAACTCGTTTTGAGACTTAGGTTTATTAACCTTTTTAAGTTGTTTATTTTAGAGGTCGATGAGTGTTTATTGAGCGAATCAATTTTACTCAACTTGTTTTGAGACTTAGGTTGTTACACCCATTGTAAGTTGTTTATCTAGAGGTCGAGGAGCGTTTATTGAGCAGATCAATTTTACTCAACTCGTTTTGAGACTTAGGTTTATCAACCTTTTTATGGAGATCGAGGAGTGTTTATTGAGCGAATCAATTTTACTCAACTCGTTTTGAGACTTAGGTTTATTAACCTTTTTAAGTTGTTTATTTTAGAGGTCGAGGAGTGTTTATTGAGCGAATCAATTTTACTCAACTCGTTTTGAGACATAGGTTTTTACACCCTTTGTAAGTTGTTTACTTAGAGGTCGAGGAAGTGCACCAAGAGGGAGGTTTTCTTCATACTCATTCAGAGAAGTCTGAAGACTAGCGACTTGGGATTCCAATTCGCTGATACGGGTAGTGTACTGGACCTGATGATCATCCAACTCTTTGGCCAACTGGTTCACTCGCTCTTGAGCACGAGATGTTTCCAAAATATTGTTTAAAATATGGGGATTATCGGTCCCCATAGCCTGAGTACCATCGACCGGGAGTGGACGGGTAGAAGACGTGGAAGGATCAGCTCCTGTTGCACCATGTTCCAATCCTGTCTCTTTCTGAAGCAATGCTTTGTTCCTCTCCTCCAAAAATTCACACTGTTGCCTCAGAAGAGCTGCTTCATAAGCGAAGGATAGCAAACAAGTCCTAGTCTGAGGAGTCAAAGGAATAAAATGTTTAAATAAAACCCCTTGAGAAAATTTAACATAAACAGAAAAATAGATAAACCATTCACCTTTTCAGCATAGAGGGAAGCCTTTTGCAACTTATCCAGGGGATCTTTATGAAGTAGTTTCTGAACGTCGCGTGTAAAAAGGGTAGAAAGAAGAATTCGAGTAGCCTTATCGGCTGCGTTCTCCTTGTCATCATGGATCAAAGAATCGTGATTGGAATAACTAGCCGCTCTCTTCCCCACGAGGTGATTTTCTATCATTTCGACAAGGGTAGGCCTGGGATGCAGCTCGCCAAGTAAAGTAAAGTCTTCACCATAACGATCATAGTCCCGCTTCCTTCTTTTAGCTACAGAACCATATGAATTGGGTAGAGACCAATTACGGCACCCCGAATACCTAGGGAGGTCCTAAGTTGCAGGGGAGGATAACCTTGTCCAGTCCTTGTAGGAACTGGACCTTGGGAAAAAGAAGGCTCATCGTGAGTCTATTGGGAAGGATCTGTGGACTCTTTATTTATTATCATCAGAATCTTGGCCTAATTCCAATTTTCTCTTCCTTGACACCCTTTTCTCAATGGGATGATTCTCCACCGTCTTAGTAGACTTTGAAAGAACCATCTTCCCATTCCTAGAGTGCCTGGAGTTCTCGACCATGGAGGCTGAAGAGAACGAAAATCCAGTTAATATTATTGAAAATAATGATAAAGGGAATACAATGGTTAAACATAATACTTACCCAGTGACTGAGAGGAGGAAGATATAGGATAAGTATGATAACTTAGGCCAGCCTTACGAAGAAAAGCTTCTACAATGAGAACAACGCATTGATATTTATCCGCACGCATTTCTTCTATCTCTTCTACCAACTTCGGATCATCGGGGATAAACTGACCCTCAACAGAGCGACCACCAAAAATCCACTTGGAATCATGGTCCCAGGAGAAAGGTTCGCTGGAGCCATCTGCTAAAGTCAGATGAGTGGGAGGGCGAACAAAGAAAAAGCGGAACTTCCAGTCGAAATTACTGGAAACTGGAGAATCGAAGATAGATTGACCAGATTTTTGGCTTGCAAAAAAGTAACCATGATTGGAGGAGCTAGAAATGTTGAAACGAAATAACTAACTTGAATTGCGAAAGGAAGGCTGGAACCCTTTAGCGATCAACAGGATAGAAAAGGAAACGACGAAAGACACAAAGTTAGGGACCAGTTGTGTCAAAGAAACACTGAATATTTTCAATATATCCAGAAATATGGGAGACAAAGGAAGACGAAGGCCGTGTAAAAAGCTCGACAGCCTGCCGGCGGAGAGGTAACCCTGTCAGTAGGAGATGGAAGAAAAATATGGGAGCCCACCGGGATGTACTTTGTATAATTGTCCAAAACCTCACGAAAACTCTCATCGGTATAAGCACATGCAAGGTTTTGGACTAGATCGGATACCTGAGGGTTGCCACCTTTACACTTCTTAGCCTTAGCAGCGACCTCACCATCGGAAAGGATCCTCACCTTGAACGTGTCCTTATCGGGAATGTTTATATCTGATGGTCCCGTTTGCTCTTAATGAGAGCTAGGAGAAGCCCTTACGTCGATAACAAGAACAACTTCCTCAGTAGAAGAGGAGGTGGGGTTTCTCGGATAAGCCATGTTATTGATCCTCGGAAAATGATGATCAACAATTACAATATTTAGATGAATTAGCGACTGGAAGATTTACTGCTAAAAAGCAGCAGATAGAAAGTAAAAATTGTGGGTGAAACGAGGAAGGCATGTTTATATAGGAAGCCAAAATGACGCTTCAATCCTTTCGCGGCTATTCATATTCCCGCCAATTATCGAAGAAGAACTGCCTCCTCGAAACGGAACAACAGTACAGTTCGGGAACTACAAATCGACTATCTATTAAATGTAGCAATCTTTTCCTTAGGATTTTTTCCCACAGGGTTTTTTCCGAGTAAGGTTTTTAATGAGGCACAATTCATAGAGAAGTCAGTCGTACAAGGCTCATTACTTCTACGAGCTTCGATTGCATATACGCCCGAAGAAGTGAGGGAGTACTGATGGGGGCTATTTTATACCCCTTATAATACTTGGAGCGACTCCGAGATATTAGGTTGGCTTCGCTATCGCCGTTCGATCCGAATAGAGATGTCTATTCTCAACGACCAGGCTATAATCTGAGTTCCAGAAGGACAAATACCCTGAGTCCTAGTAGGATTATGTTTCCTTGTACAATTAGGCTCCAATAAAAACCAAACATTAAATTAAACCAATCACATCTACCCTATGGTCAAGGCTCGGCGTGATCGAAAAACACGTAAACAGTTCACGTAGAGTAAGAAACATGCAAAACTTTCACATATTTCTTTCTTAATTTTAAAACAACCTTTCAAAACTGACTTCCAATGATTCTTACTTTTTAGTCACTACTAATTATGACAAAATGAATTTTTCGGGTAAACAAAAATAAATTTTCTGCTCAAAATCAGATTCTGTTTTTCAACTTTTGAAAATTGCATTTTCGGCCCCTCATCTTTCGAAAATTGCACTTTAACCCCAAAGTTTTGAAAAATTACAAAACATCCCAAAACAAAATCGGCCAGCAGACCAGAAAATAAAATTTTGAATTCTGAAAATTTTCAAATTTTCAAACAAATCCCTGAACATTCGGTAATTACAAAATAGTCCCTAAACTTTCAGAAATTACAAAACGACCCCAAAAGCGCATGCGATCAGAATTGCAAAACAGTCCAGATTTATTGATATTTCCAGATTCAGAAAAATTGAATTTTTCAGCCCTCTTTAACCTGATTTGCGATTTTTGCATAAAAGTCCTGAAGTTTTCAAAATCTATTAATTCGCCACAGATCTTGAAAAGCAGTTTTACCCAATCATAGATCCAGTCATAACAAGTAAGAATCAATTTCCAGAACACAATTATCATGTGTTTTCATACATATAATTAAACATATACGTAAACACACATTATATTCAGGCCTTTTCGTATAATAACTATGAAGTTGACTCTGATACCACTGTTGGGTTGCCTCGATTGTCAGAACAACAAAGAGTGCAGAATTTAAAATTTTTGAAGACACCCACAGTCCCATAAATAATTCTCCATATTATGTATACGAAAAGCATGAATCAAAACACATAAAGTATTAAAATATAGGGGGTTTCGATTTTTACCTCACCACAGGCAAGGTGGTGGCAACCTCCAACAGTTTCGATTCACAGGCAGTGATCCAAGTGTCTCACCTCCATAGATTAATCCACATCAATTGGATTATGGCAGCACCTCCTAGTCTTAGGCTACGAACTGGATCTAGGAGGTTTGTTATTAAAGGACTGTGTAGATCTGCTTACAGAGCAAGATCTAGCACAAGGTGAACAGGAGAGGAGCTACGGCGGCACAAGAGCAGCTCACGGCCAAGGAGATGCGGCGGCGGCTAGGTGGTGGCGCAGGGCTAGGGTGAGGCTAGGTCAGAGGGAGCGGCCACGGTTTTTGCTAGGGTGTTCTTTTTTTTGTGTTGTCCTTTGAGTTCAAGTAGAACTCTATTTATAAGCCTCCTTCTTGACCTAGGTTTGCAATATTTCTTATGGGCTTTTAATTAAAGGCCCATGTCTTGCAAGCCTTCTTTTAATTAACCACCTCAATTAAAAAACCAAGTCCATATTAATCAATAAATTAATATTTCCTTTAATTAATTATCTTAATTAATTAGATAAACTAATTAATTAGTCTCCCACTTGAATTAATACTTTAATTCATTTAATTGATTTAATTACCTTTAAATCAATTAATTCCTTTTATACCCTTTTATAACTGTCACCGTCCAATTGCATTGTGTGTGACCCTCTGGGTTCACCATCAATTGGCAGCAGGCCCACGAATTCCTCGTGATTTAATTTACGAACAATAAATTGCTCTGATAAATTAAACAACCTTTAATTGACCACTCCTAGAATCAATTCCTCTATTAACTCAGGAGTACCCATACTTCATGGTCGATGTCTAGCCACAAGTCCATGAAGCCCAACTTCAGGTGAATTGATATTTGTGAACCTCACCTCTTATAATTGCCATTTATATACGGTCCTTCTATCAACTAATTTTCCCGATCAAGACTTAGGGTGTGTGAATTGATCGGCACCTCTAAATTTGTTACGATAACTATACTTTCTAATTCGGGATAGTATTCCAGTGTGACTACTAAATTTGGAAACCCCTTTCCAAATCCATCACCGACTGCGGCCGCAGATTCCTCGGGTATATTATCTAAGAATCGTATAGGAAATTCTCTCATCCATTACGATAAGTCGGTAGATTCCATATTGGTTCTAACCACTGCGTACATAACTATGCGCACCCAACCTAGGCATGTTATGATCAGGCTATGTGATCTATACCTAGATCTAAGTACGCACACTTATGCACCGAATTCTCCCTAGCACCTCAAGTCAAAGGACTAAATCGTACACTATTATAAGCCTTGAGAAACATCCCATCGCCGATATGCGACATGCGCTTCCACAATGGGTTTCTCTGTTCGGGTCGTTCGATGCGTTCGATCCTCTATCGAACCACCTACTCATATGCACTGGCCTCAAATGCCTTGCTCATGAAACGCTACAAATTCACTCCTTGTGAATCATGCATACTTGTACAAGTCTTGGCGATTCCTATGATACCCCGTCTCGTTTCGGAATCTATGACTTGGAACGTGTTTTAAGATTACGACTTTAGAGACTGTTTCATGATTGCACTCAGTACTGAAGTGAATCGTCCCATAGTCAAATGTAATCTAAAGGTTTCATCCAATCGCTTAATGTATTCGCGAGAGATTAAGATGACCATTGTTTATCCTTATACACATATAAATAAACGTGCGTATTATTATAAAATCAAAGATTGTTATTTACAGAATAGACATATTACAAGGTAATTGAACTGGCTTGCTGGACACTATCCTATCAATACCTCGTAAGTGTTACTGAATACTGATGACTTTGGTCATTAGTGATATGTATATCTTATGATGTACAAATTCGATAGAATTTCGAAACGAATTATAGAATCAAACTAGGCATAGTATTAAAGCCATTCGATCTAATCGAGATGGCAAATACTTAAGCTAGAAAATCCTCAATTATCTTACTGAGAAAGATATTTTCATACAACGAACTCCTTCTAAGACGCCTCTAGCTATTGGAGGGTCTGAAAGAAGAAAATCGAACCTTGTTGAACATAGTTCGAACCGTCATGAGTTTCGTTCAACATCCTTATGCATACTAAGGATTGACCCTAATGATTGCATTGAAGATACTGAACAAAGTAACTTCAAAGTTCATGCCTGTAAAACCCTACCAAGAATGGTGTGGTAAAATACCTCTATACTCTTTTGAGTATGGGGATCTCCTGCCTATATCAGGAACAAGAAAGGAGATGAATTGGATAGTAGATCCAATTTCTACAAATTTGTGGGGTATCCAAAGAAATCCATTTGGATACATGTTCTACACTCCTATAAAACAAAGGATGTTTGTTCAAGGAATATCCATTTCTTATAGGATGGCTTCCTCGTGAATAGAAATGGTATCCTAGTAGAACATGATGAGGTCCAAGAAGTGGAACTCATCCTCGTAAACAGTGGGAGTTAATCCAGAAACTGCTGAACCATCATGTACACCAGTACTTCGTAGATCTGATCGAGTTCGTGAGGAACTTGATAAATATGGTTAAACCATATACGAAGAATCTACATTGAATGTAGATGCTCATGTATGCAAGAGGTCATACAATCCTAAATGGATTCCATCCATTCCAACAAGGCATGGACCTTGGTCGATTCACCCGAGGAAAGTATCTCTGTAGGTTGAAAATGAATCTTCAAGCGCAAGCTAGAAATGAATGATATAAGGTGTTAACCTATAAGGCTTGCCAAATGACAAAAATGTCATTCACAATGGTCTGGAACGGACTTTGATGAAATCCTTTCTCCATTGGCAATGTCCAAATCCATTTGGACTCACATTCATTTTGATGAGAAAGTCAAGGCATTCGACTTCATCGAAAACAAATGTGAAACTAGAGTGTACAAAGGATTAGTGGGAGCTTTTTGGAGTTCATTAATTTTACATGTCGATAACATATTGATTATCTGGGATGATATTGGAATGTTAGCAACAGACGGAAGCATGATTGTCCATGCAATTCTCCATGAAAGATTTGAGAGAGACATCAGGAAAAATGTTGGGACTCTCTCAAACTAAGTACATAGAAACAAATACTGAAAGTATTCAGTACGGACGAATCCAAGAGAGGATTGCTTCCAGTGAGACACTGTATCTCTCCTACCAAATTGATGTGCCCTACATCGAATATGGAAAAGGAGAATGTCTCAAATACCTTATGTTTCAACAAAAGGTAGCATATGCTATGCAATACTATGTACTAGACCAGACGTAGAACCTGCTCTAAGTGCCACGAGCAGTTACTAGTCAAACTCCAGTGAAGAGTACTGGATCGCCGTAAAAGATATCCTTGAGCTCTTGAAAAGGACTAAGGATTTGATCTTGGTCTACGGTGATAGTGGAGAATTGAAATTCGAAGGATTTACTGATTCGAGTTTCTAGTCTGATGTGGATGAATAAATGTATCCAATTTTGGATACATATTTTGCCTCAATAGGGTAGCGGTAAGTTGGAAAGGGTTCCAAGGAAAGCACCGTTGCCATCCTAACCATTGAAGCAAGATATCTCGCAGCAAGGAATGCAGCGTAAGAAAAGTGTTTGGATGAAAAACTTCATCCAAAGGATTGGATTTAGTGCCGAGCATTGCGAAGCTCGTAGTTATCTTCTTAGATAACAATAGAGCTATTGTTGAAGCAAAGGAAGATTTCACCAGAAATCTAAACAAAAGATAAAAGTACCATTTGATTAGAGAAGTCATTGGTAGAGTTGACGCACGTAATGGATTGCGTCGACTCGGAAGACAAATCTAGTAGATCCACTAAGTAGAGCCTCTTTCACAAAATGAGTTCGAAGGACATCTTTGAAAGATGGGTCTTAGAAACGTTTGTGATTGGCTTTAGGGCAAGAGGGAGATTGAAAGGATAGTGCCCTGCAAGCCAATAGATTTTTAGCTTGTATGAGGACTGTCATGTGATAAGCTTTCTCTAGTATAAATGAATTAATACGATCGTTTGTTTATAGTATATAGATCAAACAATGGCCATCTTCATCTTTCGCGAACACATTTAAGAGATTGGTTGAAACCCTGAGATCACTCATGACTTGTTGGGATAGTGGTTGGGATGCCTCGATTGTCAGAACAACGACAGTGCGGAATTTAAAATTTTTCGAAGCACCCAAGGTCCCATATTAATTATACGTAAGCAAGAACAAAAACACACATAGTAATTAACCAAAGGGGGTTTTGCGATATACCTCACCACAGACAAGGTGGTGGCAACCTTCGATTCTGATTCTGAAACTGGATCTGGATCTGGTTCACATAAATGATCCAAGTGTCTCACCTCCAAAGTAAGTCCACACCAATTGGATTCTGGCAACACCTCAAGATCTTAGGCTCAGAACTGGATTCAGGAGGTTTGTTGAAGCGGGATTGTGTAGATTCTCCTGACAGGTCAAGATCTAACACAGAGGAACAGAGGGAGAGGAGCGGCGGCACTAGAGCAGCCCACGGCAGCAGGGTGGAGGCGTCTCTTATGTGGCGGCGGCTAGGGCTTCTAGCACTAGGGGGCGGCGGCTAGGTTGAGAGGAGAGGCTAGGGTTTTCTTCTTAGGGTGTTAGCTTTTTGAGCTCAAGTAGAACTTCTTATGGGCTTTTAATTAAAGGCCCATGTCTTGCAAGCCTTTTCATTTAATTAATTACTTAATTAAATGCCCAGTCCAATTAAATCATTATTTCTTTTATATAATTAATTAGCAACTTAATTAAGTATTTAATTAATTAAGTTAACCAATTAATTAATCTCCCACTTGAATTAAATACTTTTAATTCACTTAATTGATTTAATTACCTTTAAATCAATTAATTCCTTTTGTATACCTTTTCAACAGTCACCGTCCAATTGTATTGTGTGTGAACCTCTGGGTTCACCATCAATTGGCAGCAGGCCCACGAATTCCTCGTGATTTAATTTATGAACAATAAATTGCTCCGGTCAATTAAACAACCTTTAATTGACCACTCCTAGAATCAATTCCTCTATTAACTCAGGAGTACCTACACTTCATGGTCGATGTCTAGCCACAAGCCCATGAAGCCCATCTTCAGGTGAATTGATACTTGTGAACCTCGTCTCATATAATTACCATGTACATACGGTCCTTCTATCGACTAATATTCCCGATCAAGACTTAGGGTGTGTGAATTGATCGGCACCTCTAAATTTGTCTCGATAACTATACTTTCTAATTCAGGATAATATTCCAGTGTGACTCCTAAATTTGGAAACCCCTTTCCAAATCCGTCACCGACTACGGCCGTAGGTTCCTTGGATATATTATCTAAGAATCGTATAGGAAATTCTCTCACCCATTACAGTGAATCAATAGATTCCATATCGGTACTAACCATTCGCGTACATGTCCATACGCACCCAACCTAGGCATGTTATGACCAAGCTACGTGGCCTATACCTAGATCTAAGTACGCACTTCCATGCACCGAATTCGCCCTAGCACCTCAAGTCAAAGGACTAAATCGTACACTATTATAATCCTTGAGAAACATCCCATCACCGATATGCGTCATGCGCTTCCACAATGGGTTTCTCTGTTCGGGTCGTTCGATGCGTTCAATCCTCCATTGAACCACCTACTCGTATGCACTGGCCTCAAATGCCTTGCTCATGAAACGCTACAAATTCACTCCATGTGAATCATGCATACTTGTACAAGTCTTGGCGATTCCTACGATACCCCGTCTTGTTCGGAATCTATGACTTGGAACAGTTTTAAAATTACGACCTTTGAGACTGTTTCATGATTGCACTCAGTACTGAAGTGAATCGTCCCATAGTCAAAATGTAATCTAAAGGTTTCATCCAATCGCTTAAATGTATTCGCGAGAGATGAAGTTTGCCATTGTTTATCCTTATACTCATATAAATAAACGCGCGTATTATTATAAAATTAAAAGATCGTTTCTTACAGAATAGACCTATTACAAGCAAATTGAACTGGCTTGCTGGGCACTATTCTATCAATCTCCCACTTGCCCTAAATCCATTCACCTATGGTTCTAAGACCCATCTTCTCTAGATGACTATCGAACGCCTTTTGTGAAAGTGGCTTAATTAGTGGGTCAGCTACGTTGTCTTCCGATTTGACATACTCCATGTGCATGTCACCTCTACCCATGATCTCCCTGATCACATGGTATTTCCTCTGTACGTGTTTGGATTGATGGTGTGATCTCGGCTCCTTTGCTTGAGCTATCGCCCCGTTGTTGTCACAGAAGACGACTACAGGTTCAGCAATGCTAGGAACAATATCCAATTCTTGGATGAAGTTTTTCATCCATACACTTTCTTTTGCTGCATCTGATGCTGCGATATATTCTGCTTCTGTGGTTGAGTCGGCAGTGGTAGACTGTTTACAGCTTTTCCAACTGACCGCTCCTCCATTGATGCGGAATATGTATCCAGAGTTGGATTTGAAGTCATCCACGTCAGACTGGAAACTTGCATCAGTGAATCCTTCAAGTTTCAGTTCTCCACTACCACCGTAGACCAAAAACATATCCTTAGTCCTTCGCAGGTACTTTAGGATTGCTTTTACGGCAGTCCAATGCTCTTCGCCTGGATTTTACTGATAGCGGCTCGTTACACTTAGAGCGTGTGCTATGTCTGGTCGAGTACACAACATCGCATACATTATACTCCCTATTGCAGAGGCATAAGGTATGAGAGACATTCTCGTCTTTTCTTTGTCAGTTGTAGGGCACATAGACTTAGAAAGAGAGATATCATGTCTCATTGGAAGCAATCCTCTCTTGGATTCTTCCATTTTGAATCTCTTCAAAATAGTGTTGATGTACTGAGATTGGGAGAGTCCTATCATCTTCTTCGATCTATCCCTATAGATACGTATTCCCAATACGTAAGATGCGTCTCCCATATCTTTCATGGAAAACTGCGCGGATAACCACGCTTTAGTCTACGCTAACATCTTGATATCGTCTCCGATTAACAAAATGTCATCGACGTACAAAACAATGAATTGTATCGAGCTCCCACTATTCTTTTTGTACACACAAGGTTCATATACGTTTTTGATGAAGCCAAATGCTTTGACTGTCTCATCAAATCGTATGTTCCAGGTTCGGGATGCCTGTTTGAGGCCATAGATTGACCTTTGAAGTTTACACAATTTGTGCTCACTTCCTTTGGACGCAAAACCTTCAGGTTGTTGCATAAAGATCTCCTTGTCAATGTCTCCATTGAGAAAGGCGGTCTTTACGTCCATTTGCCATATTTCGTAGTCATGCCACGCGGCTATGGCAAGTAGTATCCGAATGGATTTCGACATCACCACGGGAGAGAAGGTTTCCTCATAGTCTATTCCAGGCCTTTGAGAATACCCTTTCGCCACTAAGCGAGCTTTATGAGTTAATACCTCTCCATTCATTCCAAGCTTGCGCTTGAAGATCCATTTGCATCCTACAGGGATAGTTCCCTCAGGTGGATCGACCAAGGTCCAAACCTTGTTGGAATGCATGGAATCCATTTCAGATTGCATGGCTTCGAGCCACGCACCCGAGTCTATGTCCAACATCGCTTCTTGATAGGTCCTTGGATCATTATCACCTTTTTCGTTTTCGTGAATGAAACCAAATCGCTCTGGCTCCTTACGAATTCGATCAGACCTTCGAAGAGTAGGTGTACTAGTAGGTTCAATAAATTCTGGTTCAGCTCCCACTGTTTGTGGGGATGGGTCCGATTCCTGGACTTCATCAAGTTCTACGATTGTCCCATTTCGGTTGGTGAGGAAATCCTCTTCCAAGAAGTGGGCGTTCCTAGATACGAACGTATTACGTTCTTTAGGATCGAAGAACAGGTATCCAATGGATTCCTTTGGATACCCCACAAATTTGCACAAATTAGATCTACTATCTAGCTTATCTCCCTTTTTGTTCTTTACATACGCAGGCGATCCCCATACTCGTAGATACGAATACACGGGCGCTTTACCATACCATACTTGGTGCGGTGTTGTTGGCACTGACTTCGAAGGTACTATGTTTAGTATCTTCGATGCAGTTAATAGGGCTAGGCCCCAAAACGAAAAGGGAAGGTCAGCGAAGCTCATCATGGAACGAACCATGTCTAACAATGTTCGGTTCCTCCGCTCGGACACTCCATTGAGTTGGGGCATCCTAGGGGGAGTTCGCTGGGCGAGAATTCCATTCTCTTTTAGATAATCAAGGAATTCTTGGCTTAAGTACTCACCACCTCTATCAGAACGAAGTGCTTTAATACTATGTCCAAGTTGATTCTCAACTTCCATTCGAAACTCTTTGAATTTCTCAAAAGTTTCGGATTTGTGTTTCATAAGATACACATATCCATAACGACTAAAATCGTCGGTGAATGTTACGAAGTAAGAGAATCCTCCTCTCGCATTGACACTCAATGGTCCACAAACGTCAGTATGGATTAAATCCAATGTTTGCTTGGTTCGCTCGGGATTCCCGGTGAAGGGTGATTTGGTCATCTTTCCTTTGAGACAAGACTCGCAAGTTGGGAGTTCATCCAAGTTCTTTATTTCAAGAGCCTTAGAGGAAACCAGCTTTTGAATCCTACTCTTGGAAATATGTCCAAGTCTAGCGTGCCAAAGCTGTGGAGTTTGATTATCATATTTTCTTTTTCTAGATTGAATGTGCATGACGTCAGAATTTGTAGGTTCTAAGGAATAAAGACCATCTATCAAAGTACCACGAGCATACATTAAACCACCTTTAAATATGCAAAAAGCTCCATTTTCAATGGAAAAATTAAAATCATCAATATCAAACATAGGTATAGAAATGATGTTCTTAATAATGTTTGGTACGTACAGACAATCCCTTAAAATTAAAGTAAAATTTCCTAAAACCAATTCGACGTCCCCAATAGCCTCAGCGGCGATCCTAGCTCCGTTTCCAAAACGCAGGATTCTATCCCCGGGCTTCAGGTATCTTACTGCTCCCATCACCTGCAAATCATTGCAGATATGAGAACCTGCTGCGGTGTCTAACACCCACGATGCACAGTTAATAGAAATATTAACTTCAACCAAGAAAATACCTTTGGCTACCAATTTCATCTTTAGGTAGTCTGGGCAGTTCCTTTTCCAGTGCCCTGCTTTCTTGCAGTGGAAACATTCGTCTTCTGGGCTCTTGCGCTTCTTTTCAACAACCTTTGTGACTACCTTCGAAGAAAATACCTTCTTCTTCCTACCTTTCTTGGGCTTTGCAGCCTTCGACTGGTGTGCAATCATTACCGGCTTCTCTTTCTTGAGAGTCGATTCTGCCGTTACCAACAAATTGGTCAGTTCGTGAAGAGCGAGGGTTCTATCCTCCATGTTGAAGTTCAACACGAACTGGTCAAAAGAACGGGGCAGCGTATGGAGAAGGAGGTCAGTGCTAAGATCAGCGTGCAAATCCACGTCCAATCGCCCCAGTTTTTCAACCAGGTTGATGAAACGCAGACAGTGATCCTTGACACTGCTTCCCTCAGCCATCTTGAGATGAAACAACTCCTTATTGGTCGCGAACCTTTCGGTACGAGACCTCTCTCCAAACATCTGCTGGAGGTGGAGAAGTATCTCTCTAGCAAGCGGCATAGCAGCATGCTGTTTCTGCAGTTCATTCAACATCGAGGCTAGCATGAGACATCGAACCTGAAGATCATCATCAACCCTTTTAGCATGGGCGGTTCGTTGTTCCTCACTAGCTCGTGCTGCGGGTGCAGCAGGCATGGGTGTGTCGAGCACATAGCTTCGTCGCTCGGAATCACGGACAATTCTGAGATTTCTCAGCCAGTCAACGAAGTTTGAGCCATTCAATTTGTTTGCGTCGAGGATAACAGATAATGGATTCTTAGACATTGTACTTAATATCTACAAATGGAAAGAAGACAACATTTAGCTAACTGATCTTATGTCTAATACTTATAATTAACGAATTTTGGACTTGTTTTCGAAAAAGTTCTCCCACTATTTTATCGAAACAATCACCCCTTTGATTGCTCGGGAAATTAATTCCTAGTAGGTCTTGACGTCCCAGCAGCAATTAATTGCACCCACGACTCGTGGCCATACAACTAATTCTCCAGGTAGGTATACTTTTACCAATTGTGTTACTCCACAACCTTCAAGCTATTTTGCCTCGGTTTTCGCACTTATCTAGCACTGCTACATCATAAGTGTTACTAATCGTTAAGTCTAACCCATCAATCATGATGAGCAACGGGCCCGGTCGTGAGTTCTCCGTAACGTTATCGGTCGATCCTCACATCCCGACCAGTCCTCACCCTTGTCGTGTTTAGTTAAAAACAGGAGTCAAGGAATTTCACGTATTGTCCCTTTCTTCGACTCGGGTGCCAGACTCTAGATCACCTCTATCGATAAGTAGACAACATACGCTAGTCCCTATTGATGGAAGGCTTGGATTTATATAAATACTTTATTTTATTTTAATCCAATATGACTTAATATTTAATTCGAGAGGGGAATTTCTGGTTTGAAAGTTATACTAACTCTCCTCGAGATCTCACCGATTCAGTTATGCTTTATCATTTATTACGATCTAGATTCTAGCGCGCATCTCATACAAGCTAAATATAAATCGACAAAATAAATAAAAGCCATACAAACCTAGCATGCATACTACCACAATATGTTTTCGATCGGGAGCCTCCTATGCAGGCCATCATCGAGCCAATGATGTTGGCCCTATTGGTCAATCTAAAGGGTTTGTAAATGGGCCTATGCTATTACACAATGTACCACGCATACATGGCCTTCATGTCTTCTTGGGTTCCCACCTTGCTTGTAAACGGGCCTCCATCCTAAACTAGGAAAGCAGTAAAGCCCTATTCTATTACAAAAGCTCAAAATGGCCCAAAAACATAATAGGCTCGCAGGCCCAATAAAAACCAAACAATAAATTAAACCAATCACATCTAACCTAAGGTCAAGGCTCGGCTCGATCGAAAACCACGTAAACAATTCACATAGAGCAAGAAACAAGCAAACATCCTTTACCTATTTCTTTCTTAATTTTAAAACTACCTTTTAAAACTAACTCCCTATGATTCTTACCTTTTAGTCACTACTAATTATGACAAAATGAATATTCGGGTAAACAAAAATAAATTTTCTGCTCAAATTCAGATTCTGTTTTTCAACTTTTGAAAATTGCATTTTCGCCCCTCAACTTTCGAAAATTGCACTTTGACCCCAAAACTTTTAAAAATCTACAAAAACACCCTTGGGCAGATTTGGGCGGTTAACAGAAAATAATATTTTGAATTCTGAAAATTTTCAATTTCTCAAATTGACCCCTCAAGTTTCGGTAATTGCAAAACAGCCCCAATGTTTTCGGAAATTACAAATTGACCACAAAACCCGTGCGACCAGATTTGCAAAAACAGTCCATGATTTTGAAATTTCCAGATTTCAAAAATTCGAATTTTTCAGCATAAATGTCCTGAAGTTTTCAAAAACTATAAAACGGCATAGATCTAAAAAAGCAGTTTTACCCAATCATAGATCCAATCATAACAAGTAAGAATCAATTTACAGAACATAATTATCACGTGTTTACATATACATAATTAAACATATATGGTGAAAACACATTATGTTCAGGCTTTTCGTATAATAATGATGGAGTTGGCTCTGATACCACTGTTGGGATAGTGGTTGGGATGCCTCGATTGTCAGAACAACGACAGTGCGGAATTTAAAATTTTTCGAAGCACCCAAGGTCCCATATTAATTCTCCATATTAATTATACGTAAGCAAGAACAAAAACACACATAGTAATTAACCAAAGGGGGTTTTGCGATATACCTCACCACAGACAAGGTGGTGGCAACCTTCGATTCTGATTCTGAAACTGGATCTGGATCTGGATCTGGTTCACAGAAATGATCCAAGTGTCTCACCTCCAAAGTAAGTCCACACCAATTGGATTCTGGCAACACCTCAAGATCTTAGGCTCGGAACTGGATTCAGGAGGTTTGTTGAAGCAGGATTGTGTAGATTCTCTTGACAGGTCAAGATCTAACACAGAGGAACAGAGGGAGAGGAGCGGCGGCACTAGAGCAGCCCACAGCAGCAGGGTGGCGGCGTCTCTTATGTGGCGGCGGCGGCTAGGGCTTCTAGCACTAGGGGGCGGCGGCTAGGTTGAGAGGAGAGGCTAGGGTTTTCTTCTTAGGGTGTTAGCTTTTTGAGCTCAAGTAGAACCCCTTTTATAGACTCCCTCTTGACCTAGGTTTTGCAAGACTTCTTATGGGCTTTTAATTAAAGGCCCATGTCTTGCAAGCCTTTTCATTTAATTAATTACTTAATTAAATGCCCAATCCAATTAAATCATTATTTCTTTTATATAATTAATTAGCAACTTAATTAAGTATTTAATTAATTAAGTTAACCAATTAATTAATCTCCCACTTGAATTAAATACTTTTAATTCACTTAATTGATTTAATTACCTTTAAATCAATTAATTCCTTTTGTATACCTTTTCAACAGTCACCGTCCAATTGTATTGTGTGTGACCCTCTTGGTTCACCATCAATTGGCAGCAGGCCCATGAATTCCTCGTGATTTAATTTATGAACAATAAATTGCTCCGGTCAATTAAACAACCTTTAATTGACCACTCCTAGAATCAATTCCTCTATTAACTCAGGTGTACCTACACTTCATGGTCGATGTCTAGCCACAAGCCCATGAAGCCCAACTTCAGGTGAATTGATACTTGTGAACCTCGTCTCATATAATTACCATGTACATACGGTCCTTCTATCGACTAATATTCCCGATCAAGACTTAGGGTGTGTGAATTGATCGGCACCTCTAAATTTGTCTTGATAATTATACTTTCTAATTCAGGATAATATTCCAGTGTGACTCCTAAATTTGGAAACCCCTTTCCAAATCCGTCACCGACTACGGCCGTAGGTTCCTTGGATATATTATCTAAGAATCGTATAGGAAATTCTCTCACCCATTACAGTGAGTCAATAGATTCCATATCGGTACTAACCATTCACGTACATGTCCATACGCACCCAACCTAGGCATGTTATGACCAAGCTACGTGGCCTATACCTAGCTCTAAGTACGCACTTCCATGCACCGAATTCGCCCTAGCACCTCAAGTCAAAGGACTAAATCGTACACTATTATAATCCTTGAGAAACATCCCATCACCGATATGCGTCATGCGCTTCCACAACGGGTTTCTCTGTTCGGGTCGTTCGATGCGTTCAATCCTCCATTGAACCACCTACTCGTATGCACTGGCCTCAAATGCCTTGCTCATGAAACGCTACAAATTCACTCCATGTGAATCATGCATACTTGTACAAGTCTTGGCGATTCCTACGATACCCCGTCTCGTTCGGAATCTATGACTTGGAACAGTTTTAAGATTACGACCTTTGAGACTGTTTCATGATTGCACTCAGTACTGAAGTGAATCGTCCCATAGTCAAAATGTAATCTATGGGTTTCATCCAATCGCTTAAATGCATTCGTGAGATATGAAGTTGGCCATTGTTTATCCTTATACTCATATAAATAAACGCGCGTATTATTATAAAATCAAAAGATCGTTTCTTACAGAATAGACCTATTACAAGCAAATTGAACTGGCTTGCTGGGCACTATTCTATCATGACTATGGGACTATTCACTTCAGTACTGAGTGCGATCAATCATGAAACAGTCTCAAAGGTCATGATCTCGAAAATGTTCCAAGTCATAGATTCATATCGAGACGGGGTATCGAATGAATCGTCAAGACTTGTACGATTATGCATGATTCACATGAAGTGAAATTTGTTGTAGTTTCATGAACAAGATATTTTGATGTCAGTGCATATGACTAGGTGGTTCGATAGGGGATCGAACGCATCGAACGACCCGAACAGAGAGACCCATTGTGGAAGTGCGTAAAGCATATCGGTGATGGGATGTCTCTCAATATAATAGTGTAATATTGTAAATTTTTAAATTCTGCACCGTTGTAGTTGACAATCATACCCATAAAATCCCAACAATTTAACCAATCTACATTTGTCAAAGTTTAATTAGACATTCTAATATAAAAATATTCATAGCTTTTAGTTGAACTTGCTATTATTAATTTTTCTTAACTCATCGTATCACCTAAATAAATAATTGCTTATTTAACTATTAAATCAAACGATCATTCAGTTTAACTTAATTTTCGAAAAACTAATAAAATCACTCACACAAAACATATGTCACATATATCTATATGTATGTATGCATAAATAAAATTATGGATAATATGAATGACAAGATATTTGAATATACATATTATTGACATAATATAAACAAGCAAACATGAACGGGTAGGGTGTCAGGATTACAAAAATAATAAAAACTATTTCTGTTACCACCAATCCCAATTTTGATACTGTCCTAACTATTCAAAATTTTAATTATCCCAAATCGAGATTCTACCCAATTTTATTCTTTTAATTTATTATAAGAGTCAGACCCACAAATTAAATTATTTGGGTTAGCCGTGAGAACAAATCTCACGACCTCTTTACTATATGTGGAGGCCAGAAGATTTAAATATATATATATACTAGTGTTTCTATGCGCGGTGCTTTTGCCCTATAATTGTGAAAGTCGAACAATGACGATTAATATACCTCCGAGCACCTGATCCGTATAACTTTATAACTCAGGAATAATTTTTGGTAAGACAGATATGAACAAAGAAGGATTTAATGAGTTTTTCATGCTAATCAATAGATATAGTGATATACAAAAATATAGGAGACCATTTAGGCATATGTCTTAATGGTTTTATAGGGATTCTATTATAGCAAAATGGAACTTAAAATAGATAACTGTGGTATGATGCTTACCATGTAATTTACTTGATTTGTAGCAGCAGACTTCGGCTGATCTTCAATCTTCTCCAATGCTGACAAATTCAGGTTTATAAAAGAGTCTCTTACCTCGGCTTCTAGCAACTCAATTGCACTCCTATATCGATATATAGAAAAAGATTTATACTGTATCTCAACTTGGACAGATTTCTATACAATTTTATAAAAGGCAAGATGCCAACCTAGAAATTGAGAGAGCATTCCTCATGTCTCAAGACCCTGCAGCAACTCTCTGCACTAACAGAAGCTTGAAATTCAGAACATTAGGAAGAAAAATATCAAATTGATCGTTATGTGACTTCACTGAATCTCCCATAAAGTTTTCTTAGATGTTTCAAGTAAAAGATCAAGCAAACTTGAATCGAGATATTTAAATGATCACATGGCTAATTAAACCACATAATAATGATCCAATAAAAAAGAGGTTGAACTCACCGTAGCACAAAGTTCCACTGCTTGCGGCTGGAAGACAATATAAGGAAGTGCCTGTTGAAATTACAGTCAGTTTAAAGGGATCGTATTATTCCGAGTATTACCAAACCATGAGATATGTAATCATGCTACTCATGATGCTTCTCTTGTAGGCGGGCTGGACCACTAACTTAATTTATTTATTTATTTTTCCTTCGTTGTCTTTTTAAGCTAATTGCATTTGATAATTTAGTACACTGGTGAAGATAGAATGTGAAACTGATTAGTCTCAAAACAGCTAAAAGGCCTTCACTTTACTTCATATGTGGCATTCTAAATATTCCTTTCCCCTTCTAAAGTATGACTCAAAATCTGTATATTCTATACCCAGACGAATGTGGCAGTTCAAATGCTACCTAGAACTTTTCATTCAAAAGCTTATATTACCGAATAAAGTAACTATATTACATGTATATTAACATGGAAACAGTCTGTTACCCTCAGCCATTCTTGAAGAATAGTGATGATCTGATCCTTCTTGGTGGCACGAAATGTTAACCATGGGTTTGCCTAACAAAAAAGTGGGAAAGTCATAAACAAATACCTCAATGAGAAGATAAATTTGCTGAATTACATCAAATTTGTACAGATACATGAACAAGAAGGGCGGAGAACTAAGCACCATTATGACCGAACATAACAAAATAAATTTATGTGGCAAATCTTTTAAAGTATTAGGCAAAAGACACTTAGATAAAACTACAGGAAATCCTTAGAAATAGCAGAAAATTAGTCGACAAAGACAATGGGATCATTAAATGTCACATTCTGGAATAACATTAAAGAAACTTTCTCCAAATGGGTCATTAAAATCATTTGATCCTACAGTTAAAGGAAATGATAAAACTGAAGAGAACAGCTTTTTCTCCTTTTCTTGGACATACAATACAGCCAAAGTGATGGCATGAGAAGATATAAATATTGACCCGATGTAAGTACTCACAATTTAAAGATTGCAGTTTTGGAATATTTTCTTAAACGAACAGGGGCTTATAATAGAAAATAGCTCAAGGGGGATTTTGCTAATTAAGCAAAGCATAGAAGGTATTTTTGCATTTCACTCTATAAAATGAAGAACGCTTTGGATGAATTCTTTTTCAGTTCAGTGAATCCTAAAACTTGAAATTCTAAGGCAAAATTGAAATACAGTAAAATAAAACATTGATTAACAAGGTGATAAATGATAGTAATATTTTGTGGGAACTGCCTTGATGGTGCTGCTAAGTGCAAACTTCAAGAAATGGTGGAAACAATAAAATGCATCTACAGAAATTACTACTCTTCCTTAATACAAAATTAAGACAAAAATAAGACACAATACAGTAGAAGAACAGAGGAACTAACAAAAATCTTTTTTTAATTTTCAAGCAAGATCACAATTGTCATTCAATTGAAAAGCACAAATTAATCAACACAATTAAGAAACACGAAATCACAATAAAACGCAAAGAAATAACATTGTTGGAAACATTAAACAGAGGCAAAAGAAAACTCACGATATACGGCCGAGAACAAAGGAAAGAGAAATTAAAGGAAGTGAAGAAAGTAAGATAATTGTATGCGTAGATATATATGTAAAGAAGAGAAACCGACCTGTAAACCAAGTATGAGAACCCAAAGCCGTGGAATTTAATCCTTCCGTTGATGGTGGACGGTTGGAACAACAGGGCAATCAAAGCCGTACAAATTTCGGACGGAAAGCTGCCCATCCCACGTCAGAAGGAGACCCAAAGTTGGCGCAATTACTTTTGGTAAGGAGGAGATGGAATTAGAGGAAGTTGGAGGTGGAGTCGCATGCTGAAAGGGAGAAGAAATGGCTATATCAATTGAGAGTACAACAGTTAAAGCGGAGAGTACAAGGTTCTTTAGAATATGCATGAAACGACGTCGTTTCGAGCCTGGACGTTTAAATAAATGGGCTTTGGAAAATAGTAGGCGCAGGTGGAGAACACAAGCAGGCTGCTCGAAAATCTACTGTTCAATTTTATAGATACACTCTTATATGTAGTAATATATATATATATATATATATATATATATATATTAATTTGTCTGCTTGCCGTAAAAGCCCTAGCGATTGTTCTTGGCCACCTCATGTTCTCCTTTTCAAATTAATGTAATTCTAGTACTTATCAATTATTGCCACAAAATTATGGCGTACAACATATAACTTCATGGAAGAACAAATTCTTTGGTTCAGTGGATAAGAGATCCTAGATTTTGCACGGAGCCTTGAGTTCGAAACCTTGTTCATACATATAACTTCATGGAAGATCTCTTTAAAATATAATTCGATCGCTTCAATAATTTAATATAAAATAAATTATCATCTACAATGTTAAATTATATGATTAAAATATGCAATTACACAATCCATTAAAATAATATTGCTATTATTGGATGAAGATGAAGATAAAGTGCAAGAATTAAGGGAGGTTTTGATGATTTTCAAAACATTAGAATCAGCTAATAAATGGAAGCTTAGGAAATCCCTTAGAAGAATTTTGACCAAGTAAGAAGACAAATTAGAAGGGTCAAAACTTCAAGGTTCAGAAAACTACTGATTTGTAGCTGAGTTCGAAATCAGATTGGTAGTTTCAGTTGACTCAAATAAGATTTTTCAACTCCATATGTATATATATGAGTATTAAATAAACGACAGTAATAACATATCTACGTTATAACTGTCTCCTTGCAAATCCTAGTCAGCAAACGAAGTCTGATTCTCCCTCAGGTTGATCGATCCAAAGCCTTGCTACAGTGCCCCACGTGTTGTGCCTCTATGAGTTGATACACCACAATATCACCAAATATAATATATCCTGATCGGCTGGAACACAGGATATATTAAGATCTAGTGTAAGGGAATGAGATTGGAACGAAAACGAAATCGAAAATTCTTCCTAAGGAAGAAAGGGTGTTGGCCGATTTCACTAGGGAGAGGAGACGGAGAGTTTTTCTTGACTTGGCTTTTTGGCTCTTGAAAGTTGTGTTATATGTGTTATGTCACCTAGCCACTTATTTATAGGTGTCTAACTCTCCTAATCCTCTTAGGACTAGGACTCCAAGTTTCCTACACGGGCCATGGCCTTTTTAATTAGAAGACTAAGTCTTCTTAATTAATTCATTTCCCATTTAATTAATTTAATCAGACTTTATTTAATTTCTCAATTAAACAACCCAACTAATTAAATTAGACTACAAGTCTATTTAATTAAATCTTCCTATAATTAATTAAATCCAACTTAATTAATTAACTCACAAATTAAATTCCAATTTATTTTGTAATCTTGATCCAATTCCAATCGGATCCAATTTGTTCCAATTGGGTCGACCTAGTCGACCCAGTCGATTTGGTCGACCCTGTTGTTTCCATTTCCTTCGCTTTCGCTTCTTGTGTATTGTGTATGCCCCCATAGGTTCACCACATAATTAGCCGTGTGTTATAATTTAAATATTAATTTAATTATTCAAGTATTGAATACTTTAAATCGGTCGAACACTCTGTCGACTGATCAGTCCAAAATTAGCACCCCTGCCAATTTAGGAATTCTCCCACACTCTATAGTCGATGTCTGTCCACAAGGCCATGAACTCCAATCAGTGGTGAACTAATTCAGTGAACCTTTTATCATTTACAATTACCATATACGACATAATCTCTCCATCGATCAATCTCCCAGTCGAGACTTAAGGGTATGGTCTTTTCATCGGTTCCCTTTTCTTTTGTCTTGACCTTATGCATTCTGGTCTCGAAATAATTCTCTTTGACTTAATCTTTATGAGCTACTTACATAAAGTCGTCAGACACCTTGGCCAAAGATTTTACCAGAATTAATTTCTCACAGAAATCCATAGGAGAAATTCCCAACATATCAAGTCGGGTCAGTGGATCCTTTGTTGATGATATGAACCTGCATACGAGTTCCTCTATACCTAACATGAGTCCACAGAGACTTTCTAGTAATCACTAGTTAGTTGGAACTCACATCTAAGTATAGACGTTCTCGCACCAGATAAACCCTATCACCTCAAGTATTTAGGGATCATTCCTCGTATATTATCGTAAATTTGAATAAATTCAACCCCGATATGCGAGTACCACTTCCATGGTGAGTTATTTCCTAATTGGGGTATTCAGTGCACTTGCCATCCCAGTAAGTCGCCCACTTTTGTGTATCGACTTTCCCAGTCACGCTCGTGGACCCCAGCGTTCTCCAGTTCATCGGAGTATACACAAAAGTGAGAGTCTAACCGAATCTAACGATGTCCTATCTCGATTGGATTCTATGACTCTTGAATATGTTCTAGATCACGGCCTTGGAGATCAGTCCACGGGTTGTCCCATAGCCCTGTGATCTAAGGACTTCTATCCTTATCCATAGATAATTATTACATAAGATATAGATGACCATATAATAAAGTGCATTTATTAATCAAAATTTAATAGTTCCTTTATTTATTAAAATAAATGCCATCCATACAGTTGGCTTGCCGGACACTATTTCTATCAATCTCCCACTTGTCCTAAAGCCAATCTTTTATGTTCTTGAGTCCCATCTTTAGCAGATGTTTCTCGAATGCCTTTTGAGGCAGATGCTTTGTTAGCGGGTCCGCGGTATAATCTTCTGAGTCGACATGTACCATCTTAATGTCTCCTCTACCAATGATATCTCTTATCACATGGTATCGTCTTTGTACGTGCTTGGATTTCTGATGAGATCTCGGATCCTTTGCTTGCGCTATTGCCCCATTATTATCGCAGAAGATAGTAATGGGCTCAGCGATGCTAGGTATCACATCCAATTCCTGGATGATGTTCTTCATCCAAACACCTTCCTTTGTTGCATCACACGCGGCAATGTATTCTGCTTCGGTGGTTGAATCTGCGGTTGTGTCTTGCTTGGAACTCTTCCAGCTTACCGCACCACCATTGAGGCAGAACACCTATCCAGATGTCGACTTGAAGTCGTCTATATCACATTGGAAGCTCGAATCTGTAAAGCCTTTCAATTTAAATTCTCCTTCACCGGATACCAAGACAATTCCTTAGTCCTTCTCAGGTACTTCAGAATTGCCTTTACGGCTATCCAGTGCTGCTCACCTGGATCAGACTGGAAGCGGCTTGCAACGCTTAAAGCGTATGCTACGTTTGGTCTAGTACATAACATACCATACATTATGCTTCCTATAGCAGATGCATATGCTACTTGAGACATATTGCCTCTCTCTTCAGGTGTCTTTGGGGCCATAGACTTAGAGAGTGCAATTCCATGTCTCATTGGAAGCAATCCTCTCTTGGATTCTTCCATATGAAATCTCTTCAGTATTTTATCTATGTACTGTGATTGGGAGAGGCTCAGCAGTCCTTTTGATCTATCTCGGTAGATCCTTCTACCCAGTACAAAGGATGCTTCTCCCAAATTCTTCATTGAGAATTGTGTAGATAACTAGGCTTTAGTTTCGGACAATACTTTCATATTGTTTCCAATGAGAAGAATGTCATCAACGTAAAGCACCAAAAATTCAACTGTACTCCCACTGATCTTCTTGTACACGTTTTTGATGAATCCAACAGTTTGGATTGTTTCATCGAAACGGATGTTCCAACTTCGGGAAGCTTGCTTCAGTCCATAGATGGACCTCTGGAGTTTGCACACCTTGTGTTCATCTCTTTTGGATGCATATCCTTTTGGTTGCTCCATGTAGATCTCCTTGTTAATGTCCCCATTGAGAAAGGCAGCCTTCACATCCATCTGACATATCTCGTAGTTATACCACGCAGCTATGGCCAGCAAGATTCGAATGGATTTAGGCATTTGAGTGTATCCTTTTGCCACTAGTCGCGCCTTGTATGTTATTACCTTCCCGTTCACTCCAAGCTTTCGCTTATAGATCCACTTGCAACCCACGGGAATCACTCCCACTGGTGGATCTACCAAGGCCCAGACCTTGTTTGAGTGCATGGAGTCCAATTCGGATTCCATGGCTTCGCGCCACTTTCCCGAGTCTATGTCTAGCATAGCCTCTTCGTAAGTCCTTAGGTTGGTTAGAGACTGTCCAGCCTCATGCAGCAGACCGTAGTACCTCTCGGGTTCTCTACATTGTCTTTCTGACCTATGAAGTATCGGTGTACTCTCTGGTGCACTTTCATGGTCTTGTTCTCCCACTGCATGTGGTGATGGGTCAGCTTGATCGACCTCTTCGGCCTTTTCAGCTTCAGTGACCTTATCTAGTTCTACGTTGTGTTCCTTCTTGTCCACCAAGAAATCCTTCTCCAAGAAGTGTGTGTTCCTTGAGACAAACGTAGTTTGTCTTGTAGGATCGTAGAACTCGTATCCTATTGAGTTTTCTGGATACCCCACGAATTTGCAAAAAGTGGATTTAGTTTCCAATTTATTTCCCACTAGCTTTTTAACGTAAGCGGGAGATCCCAATATGCGCATGAATGCGTATGAGGGTGTCTTGCCAAACCATAATTCGTATGGTGTCTTTTCTACGGATTTAGAAGGTACTATGTTTAGTTTGGCTCGCTCAGGGTTTCCCTTAAATGGCAACTTAGCCATTTTACCCTTTAAACATGGTTCACATGTTGGCATTTCATCAATGCGATTAATTTCAAGCGCGCCAGATGATGCTAACTTTTGAATCCTTGACTCAGATATATGTCCAAGTCGAGCGTGCCATAATTGTTCGGATATTTCATTATCTTGTTTCCTTTTGTTTGGTTATACGTGCATTACTAACTTAGGTGGTTCAATGGTATATAGTCCATCTTTTAATGTACCAGTGAAAAATGAAAACAGGAGCTTTTATTAAAAATCATCATTATTCAAAAACCGGAATAAAAGTTTTTCACTAAAAACCAGGTACATAAAAGAAAAGTTCCTAATGACTAACATCAAACCACCTAAATCTATTTCCACTTTTGCCTACGACCTTGGTAGCAGCTCCAGTTCCATTGCCTAATCTTAGGATCCAATCCTCAGGCTCCAGTGGCCTTGTTGTTCCCATCACCTGTAAATCATTACAAAGATGAGAACCACAATTAGTGTCTAGCACCAAAGATGCACATTTAATTGTAAAATTAACTTCAATAAGGAATATACTTGTTCGAACTCTCCATAGGTTCAAGCTTAATCCTTTTCCTTGACCTTGTGCAGTAAGGAACTCTGGTTTCCATTTCCTTTGACTTTGAACGTCGCCCGGTCTTTTCGCCAACACTTGCTTTTTTTCCAAAAGAAGCCTCGTGTTCCTCGAGCATTTGTTGCAGGACGTGTACAGTGATCTCTCGCCTCTGGAGATTTAAGTCCGCGATAAATCTGTCATATGATCTAGGAAGGATTGTAGGATAAGATCTACTCGGAAATCATTGTCCATCACGACACCTATATCATCGAGTTCAGACAGAAGTCGAATCATCTTCTGTACGTGGATTCCAACAGGAGTTTCACTTCTCTTTCTTTCTTACAAGAGTTCCCTCATGATCGCGAATCTGCGACGACCATCTCAAATCCCATAAAGGAATTTGAGATTCGAGAGAATCTCTTTCGCGGATGCCATATGCTTATGTTGCAACCGCTGATCAAGTGACATATATTCTAACTTGTATTCGCGAGCTAAGCCATCATCCAGTTTCCACTTGGTGATGCTTTTTCGGAGCTCATTAGGAACATCATGTGAAATAGTAATGGGTGGTGGTACAGACAAAACATATGAGATGTTTTCAGCTTCAAATAGTCCATTCAAATGATGCGTCCAGAAATGCAAGTTGGGTCCAATTAAAATATTGTGTTTAAGTGATGAGATGGACAAATCTCTAAGTGTTATATATGCTCTTTTGAAATCATATCTATAAAACGACGAAAGAAGAAATAAATACGCGAAAGATTAATTTAAAATGAACAATTTACAAACATGGGTTTTATTTGTAAATTACTCCCACTATTTTAATCAAAATCTTATGCCCCCACATAATCTTCAGGAATTTAAAATATCCTAGCGGGCTCAAGGCCCAAATGCAATCTCCTAGTACCCATGACTCGTTGGCCATAGTATTTGATTCACTTGGTGGTCGACTACTTCGTCGGTTAACCATCGCAGATAACCCTTGAGTTCATTTAGCCTCATTTTTCGATATGGACCCACGACTCGTGAGACATCCATACTTACTAGCATTAAATCATGTCCAATACTCGTGGAGAGAAATAGTTCGATCCTAGACGCCCCACGACTCGTGAGACAGTGCCTAAAACCTTCCTATCTCCTCCATTGGCACTAAACTCGTGCATCGAGGCAATAGACATATCATCTTCCTATAGCTCGACCCACGACTCTTGAGACATCGAGATATATTCGTACAATATGCCTAAGACCTAGTAATTGGGTAGGCTCAGACCATAGACACTATTAATACGCGCCCGTTATTCGATTTAATATTCTAATTGAATTTTAAAGTTCAATTGGAGGTTTTAAGTATTCTTGTGCGAGGTCTCATCAGATTATGCTTTATCATGTTTACATGATGTATTCTATGCATGCAAGACATACATCAAAGAATATAAGTAAACATACATCACCTAGCAGGATATGATTGATCGATTGCCCATCCTATGCGATCCATCACGAGCCTTGTGATGGATCAATTGGTCAGTCTAGGGTGGAAATTAAATGTCTTAACTATTACAATTTTCAAACCCATACATTCATGGGTCTTCTTGTAATATCCTCATTGATTGGCCTCCATGTAATGAATTGGGCCTCCATGTCCTCCAAGGTTATGGGCCTCCATGTGGATCTCCAAGTCTTCATGGGGTATTCTTGGCTCCAAGTCTATACTAAGTCTAACATACAAAAATGCCCCTATTCTATTACATTTGTTTGCACAAGCAAGGGAACCAATCAAGCCCATTTAATTACAATCCAAAAATAAGTAAACCAAAACTACACAGGGCTTAAGGGCAAAATCGACCAATCCACATATTCACTCAAGAACATGCATAAATTCACATAAGGGCATAAATGTAAATTTACATGCTCCTTTAATTTTAATTCACAAATTTATCCAAGTTAATTATTTTGAATTAACAATTAATTTCTAAGATTAATTAACTCTTACTTGATTTCTAAGTAATCTACAATTCTTATCTTGATTAAGTTGGTTAATTAAGATAGACCAAATATCTAAGATTCCTATCTTATCCAAAACTCTAAGTTTCCCAAATTTCCAAATCTCCAAGATTCTCAAGATAATCCCATTTTGACTAGATTAGTTTAATTAAGGTAGTGTTTAAATCTAACAAGATCTCTACCTTATCCAAAAACTCCAAGTTTCCTAATCTTCCAAATCTCCAAGATTTTCAGGACTTCCAAAATAGGTAATTTTGAGATCAACCAAAATTCAGCCACGAAGTGACCAATCGAACGCTGCCACGTGGCAGCACACACACGGACATGGAGGCCGCGCGTGAGCCGCACGCAGCGGCTGCTGTCGTGCGTGACAACACGTAGCAGCGTGCTGCTGCGCGTTGCCATCACGCGGCAAACTACCCGAGGGCAGCTGTCGTGTGCTGCACGTGCAGACACCGCGCTGTTCATGCGCTGCCGCATACGGCAGCACAAAGTGGCCGCCTAGCCGCGGTGCGCTGCCGCGTGCCACCGCGGTTGATGCCAATTTTTTTTTGGTTGTGTGATTACTTTGATTTAATTAAATAGATCCAGTTTAATTAAATCCCAATCCAAAATAGAAATTAACGTGACAAAAGTTCGAATAAAATTTTTTACATTAACTCTAAGTTAACTGATCTACGTCCTAAATCATATATACAGTTAAAGAACTAGCCATACATAAATCAAACATATGATTTAAAACACAAAATTTGCAAACTCATATATATACAAAGCCTAGAGTTAGCTCTGATACCACTGTTGGGATTCGGTAAGATAAACAGCGTTAGGCACAGCGAAATTTAATAATTTTAGGAACTCTTACGGAATCTTTCCAAGATACTACTCTAGATGTATATATATGAATATTAAATTAACAACAGTAATAACAGATCTACGTTTTACCTTTCACCTTGCAAATCCTAGTCAGCAAACGAAGTCTGATTCTCCCTCAGGTTGATCGATCCAAAGCCCTGCTACAGCGCCCCACGTGTTGCGCCTCTAAGAGTTGATACACCACAATATCACCAAATATAATATATCCTGATCGGCTAGAACACAGGATATATTAAGATCTAGGGTAAGGGAATGAGATTGGAACAAAAACGAAATCGAAAATTCTTCCTAAGGAAGAAAGGGTGTTGGCCGATTTCACTAGGGAGAGGAGAGGGAGAATTTTTTTTGACTTGTCTTTTTGGCTCTTTAAAGTTGTGTTATATGTGTTATGACACCTAGCCGCTTATTTATAGGTGTCTAACTCTCCTAATCCTCTTAGGACTAGAACTCCAAGTTTCCTACATGGGACATGACCCTTTAAATTAGAAGACTAAGTCTTCTTAATTAATTCATGACCCACTTAATTAATTTGATCAGGCTTTATTTAATTTCCCAATTAAATAGCCCAATTAATTAATTACTCTCTCAATTAAATAAATTAGACCCCAAGTCTATTTAATTAAATCTTCCTATAATTAATTAAATCCAACTTAATTAATTAACTCACAAATTAAATTCCAATTTAATTTATAATATTGATCCAATTCCAATCGGATCCAGTTTGTTCCAATTGGGTCGACCCAGTCACTTAATCGACCTAGTCGATTTATTCGACCCAATCGACCAAGTCAATTTGGTCGACCCTGTTTTTTTCATTTCCTTCGCTTTCGCTTCATGTGTATTGTGTATGCCCCCATAAGTTCACCACATAATTGGCCGTGGGTTAATTTAAATATTAATTTAATTATTCAAGTATTAAAGACTTTAAATCAGTCGAACACTCTGTGGACTGATCATTCCAAAATTAGCACTCCTGTCAATTTAGGAATTCTCCCACACTCCACAGTCAATGTCTGGCCACAAGCCCATGGAGCCCAATCACTGGTGAATTAATTCAATGAACTTTTTATCATTTTCAATTACCATATACGACATAATCTCTCCATCGATCAATATCCCAGTCGAGACTTAAGGGTATGGTCTTTTCATCGGTTCCCTTTTCTTTTGTCTTGACCTTATGCATTCTGGTCTCAAAATAATTATCTTTGACTTAATCTTTATGAGCTACTTACGTAAAGTCGTCAAACACCTTGGCCAAGGATTTTACCAGAATTAATTTCTCACAGAAATCCATAGGAGAAATTCCCAACCTATCAAGTCGGGTCAATGAATCCTTTGTTGATCATATGAACCTGCATACGAGTTCCTCTATACCCAACATGAGTCCATAGTGACTTTCTGGTAATCTCATGTCAGTCGGAACTCACATCTAAGTATAGACTCGCACCAGATAAACCCTATCACCTCAAGTATTTAGGGATCGTTCCTCGTATACTATCGTAAATTGGAATAACTTCAACCTCGATATATGACTACCGCTTCCATGGTGAGTTATTTCCTAATTGGGGTATTCAGTGCACTTGCCATCCCAGCAAGTCACCCACTTATGTGTATCGACTATCCCAGTCACACTCGTAGACACCATCGTTCTCCAGTTCATCAGAGTATACAACTTATGAAGATCTGCCAGAACAAACCACATCACCGTTTGAACTCTGCTTTAATATTTACACACAAAACTCTTATTTCTGCTGATGGATCTTATTTTGTATTAGTTAAAGATGAGCCAGTAAAGATCCAGAAGAAGACAGAAGAGAAGGCCAAGACATCATCAGAGGAGTTGTCTAATGCCCAACATCGGACTACTCTGAATGATGGTCCTAAGGAGAAAGAGCAGCTTCAAATTTGATGGAAAGCTTCTAAAGTAAGCCAAGCAAGCACAGACATCCCATCAACTTCAGTAGAGGTGCAACCAATTGTGGAGTCAATTCAACAGTTGATTGCAAACTCTACGAAGGAATTGGAGGAGAGGAACATAGACCGGATGAAGAAATTTGAGGAAATTGCCTCAACTATGTTGTCTGCTGCTGTGCTGAAAGAGTTCCTAAGGCTGCTGAACCAAGTCCTCTGATAGTGGATGAGTTAGCAAGCATCAAAAATGAAGTTTACACTATCAGATTAGATATGGAAACATTTGGAGCAAGAGTTCAGAACAACACAGCCGGATGGAGGGACATTAACCAAGTTGTTGCAAAACTAATGGTGGCTCAAGAGGAGAAGACTTAAAATATGCTAAGAGCTTTCACAACCTCAGCTGACCTGACTCTGCAATCCCAGATTCAGCTAAGTGAGCAAGTGGATCTCACATTTACGAAAATAGAGTCTTATGCCAACCTGCAACAACTTACGAGGAATTCTCATATTCAAGCTATGGAACAAAACATCAAGCTGTTGTGTGAAGCTATTAACATCATTCCGGTTTTGCCTGAAGAACCTGTTGAGCCTGCTGATGATGACAAAAAGGGGGAAGATGGAGGTTCTGCTACAAAGAAGGCTGTTGATGTTAATCAATCAGTTGAAGTTACACAGAAGTTGGACTTTACTGACAAAATTGAAGGAGAAAATACAAATAGACCAGCTGAGGAAGTACTGATACAGAGAAGGCCGCTGATGATGCTGAAAAAGAAGCTGAAACTCAAGAAGAGTCCAATGAACCAACAAACTCAGACAAGGAGATTGCTGCTGCCAAAGACTCAGCCATTGAACAGCTTAATCCATATGTCAAATACAAGAGATTGGAGGAATTTAAGAGAAAATTTGAGCTACTTGAAAAAGATTCCTCTAGCTCTGATGAAGATGAAGAAGATGAAGAAGATGAAGATAAGGTAAATGAAGAAGAACAAGAAGAGAAGAAGGACTAGACTAGACTACTAGCCTAGATTTCTTGTGATCTTTTTGTTATCACTTGTAAAAATTTACTTTCCGTTATCTCATCTGATAAAACTTGTAACTTGTAATCAACTAATCTCATTTATAAAATGTTCAAGTTTTTTCCAACAAACTGTTTCTATCTCAGAAATTTTTGAGGATCAAACTTTAGTTTATGTACAGGTACTTAGCTGAAGTTTTGTCATCATAAAAAAGGGCGAAATTGATCGATGAAGATGAAGATAGGGTGCAAGAAGTAAAAGGATGTTTTGATGATTTCCAAAACATCAGAATCAGCTAAGTAATGGAAGCTTAGCAAATCCCTTAGAAGAATTTTGATCAAGTAAGAAGACAAATCAGAAGGGTCAGAACTTCAAGGTCCAGAAGACTACTAATTTGTTGCTGAGTTCGAAATAAGACTGGTAGTTTCAGCTGACTCAAATCAGATTAGTTCAATTTGAGATCAACAGGGTATCTATTAGATGAATTATTTCGATCAGCAGAGTAGAAGGGATCAAGGAGTCTGCCCAACGGTAATAAATGCACTTGGAGTAATAAATGATGCAAGAGAAGGGTATTAATGACAAATGATTGAAGTTATTCTCGGATCAGCAGGGTGCATTAAATGCGACCGACAGAATAGTACAGCAGAGTGTACAGTGCTACAGTTGCAGAGAGCCGTTTTCAGAAAAGGGGGACCAGTATTTGCAAATTTGAAGGTTGTCTTTCTTCAACGGATATATTTTCAAATCCAAGTATAAATAAAGCTTAATTCAAGAGTTAGAGACAACATAAGAACTGAGATTCATTCGCGAAGCTATATTTTCTAAGTCTCAAAAGCTCGAGAACAGTTCACTCGTTTGCTGAAGTCATTTGTTGGCAGAAGCTGAAGTTGAAGAAAAAAGAATACACATTTTCTGAGTGAACTTGTATAGAAGAGTGTTGTTAGGAGTGTAGATCCATCTTAGTGAGTGATCAAGCCTCTGAGAGTAGGACTTTTTTGTGATTTCTTACTACAAACTTGTGGCTTATCATTTATTGTAAAGCGCAAACAGAGTATATTGTAAACTAAGTGTTTATAGTATAACCCAAGATCTAAGTGACTTGGAGGAGTGGACTAAAGGATTTCAATCCATATAACCACTATAAAAATTCTTGGTGTTTACATTGCATTGCTTTCTTGCATATTTCAAAATAGCATTCAAACATTTGAACTTATTGTTTAAACGATTTAAAACAAAAAAAAAATTTCTAAAACTGGGGATAAAATCTTTTAGGTTGAAAATTTTTACTTGTGAAAAACACTTATAAAATCCGCTGCAAGTAATCTGATCTGAAATCAGCTAAGTCATAATCAGAAGAGTGGTCAACTCTGCTATTCAAAGCTTTGTGCTCAATCAGCTTAGTCTACCTACGATTCTTGATCAGCTTAGTTTGCTGATAGAAAAGTTGAAAGTTTTAAGACAAAAGTTTTAGGAGATATACCTTATATATATAGATATGTCATACATATCATCTTTCCTTATGTTTCTCATAACTCAAATGAATTTCATCTCCTTTCTTCTAGTAATTGGATTATTTATATAACTCTTATATTATGAGTATATCATTTATACTATGCATTTTCCTATATATTAAGGAAATCCCCACGCAAATTTAATTCAATAAATAAATTTTATTTAATTAATTATCATGTTTTTAATTAATTATCAAATAAATCGCAATTAATTCATCATATATATTTTAGAAAAACAATTTCCCAAAATATATCGAGAGTTTAATCATTCTTATTATAGGTTCGATAGTAGGAAAATAGGAGCCGAGATTGGAACCTATGAACATGTAATTTTAAGCTCCAATATATTAAATAATTAATTAAACTCATTAATAAAATATATTCAATTTATTAATTTCAAGTAACTCCCACTAAAGATCGAGTGTCCATTGATGTAATTATTACATATAATTTAACCTTTCAAGATTTTATTCATAGTTAAAACTAGAAAGAAATTACCATGCCGCCCTTAAATTATTTTTTATTGCTCAAGTTCCATTAATTCACTAGTGATGATGGGGGCTATTTTATGCCCCATATGATACTCGGATCTACTCGAATATATTAGATCGGCTCGACCATACAGCTCATTCACTATCGTTGTTCGATCCAATCAGAGACAACTCTCCACAGCGACCAGGCTGCTAATCCGAACTTGAGAAGGATAAATATCCTGAGTCCTAATAGGATTTTGTTTCCTTTTATGGCTAGGGTATGTATCATATAAATACCTAGATCAACATTGTATAACGGAGACAAGATGAGAGCTTACGCCTACATACTTGTACAATTTGAGATTACATTAATACAAGAGCTTTTGCTATATTTATTGATCTTTACGATATTTATTCATTAATCTCGTTACGTATTGTTCTTCCTTGAGATTGATCCATCCGGAATAAAGTAACTAAGCCCTATAATCATAATATAAACCTCTCCCTAAACTTACTTTATTGATTTAATCTAACTATACGAAAAACGGTTAAATCAGATGGCGCCCATCGTGGGCTAAGTTAATTATTCGATAGACACATGGCTCGGCCAAGGAAGAACGCTCGCAACGAGACAAAAAGCAACACAACACACCAACCTATGACGTCGGACGATTTCCAAAACAATGCAACGAATAACGAACCAATCGCCAACGTGTTGGGATGTACCTCGATTGTTAGAACAACAAGAGTGCGGAATTTAAAATTTTTCGAGACACCCATCAGTCCCATAAATTTGTCTCCATAATCAGTTATACGAAAAGGTTGAATCAAACAATTATATAAACTAAAGGGGGTTATATGCGATTACCTCACCACAGCTTGGTGGTGGTTACCTCCGGGCGTTATGTTTGATCCACAACTTGAGTGATCCATGTGTCTCACCTCCAAAGTTGATCCACACCAATTGGATTGTAGGGACACCTTCAAGTCACAGGCTACGAACTAGATCTTGAAGGTTTGTAAGCAAATGATTCTACAAATCTCGATCAGGACTTAGATCTGGATCTGGATTGGGAGATCGAATGGAAGAAGATAAAACCACAGAGCTTGTGTGGTCAGATCAGGTTCTGCCAAGTCAGTTTTGGCCTGGTCAGGTTCGGCCAAGTTTGGTCTTGACCAGTTCGGGTTTGGGCGAAAGTTATGGAGCGATTTTGTAGTTAAAAATTCTTGGTGCAATTTTCAGATTTCTCTTTTCTTATGCTATGTAAAAATCAGTTTTCTCCTTATTTTCAAAAGTCTTGTTTGTTAGAGTAATGCCTTGCAAGCCAATCGGTTGTATTATAAATACTCTTGTAATCAATCTTATTCATGATCAATAAAAGTTCGCATTGGAAATTCTTCATTCATTGTAATACATCTAAGCAATTTATGAAGCCCTTAGATCGTTGAAACTATGGAACATGGTGCATCCCTCTATGGAATATGTTCTACTATGGTTTAAGATCTTAAAAGCTTTCCAAGTCATAGAATACTATTGAGATAGGGCATCATTGTATTCGGTAAGACTTGCACGAGTATGCATTCTCTTTTGCATGGGGATGGATAGTTCCATGGACATCGATATGGTAGATATCAATGCATATGAGTGGGTGGCTTGATGAGATCAAGCGCATCGAAACCCCGCTAGAAAAATCTCATCTTAGGAGTTTATCGGAGATGAAGATTTCTTCTACTTACGATAGTGTACGTAAATTGGTCCTTTGACTTGAGACGTTAGAGTGAACTTCATGCGGAGCGTTTATGCTTTGATGTGTTACTCGACTACTAATTAGCGAGTCATTATAGTTTCACGTTGGGTATGGATTGCTTCGTAGTGAGGTTAATGACGTCAATAAAGGATCCATTAACTCCCACCGTGATGTGGTTGGGCGATTTCCTATGCATTCTTTTGTATGGATTGATTCCGGGAATCTTCGGCCGAAGTGAGTGATGTTAGATTTGGAAAGGGAGTTTCCAAATGGGTAATCACTAAAAGGAATCACCATAAAGAATAAAGACGCATAGTTATCAAGGCTAATAGGAATCCGTTGGACTCCATGTCCTAGGCCTTGATCGGGAAATAAGTTATTGGAAGGAGCGTACGTGCATGGTATGCGTAAGAGGATTGATGAGATCAATTCAAGAAAGGTTCACACTATATTTTCATCATTAGTTAGGACTCGTCGACCGTGACTAGACGACTACCTCGAGTGTTGGGTACTCTAGATTTGATGAGATCATATCTAAGAGTGATTGATTAAAGGTAGTTTAATTAATCTCTTAATTAAATCGCAAATAGTTTGTGAGCCCACGGCTAATTGATGGTGAACCCAAGGGGCCACACACAATAGCACAAGATGCAACTTAGTTCAATCTATTAAAAGTCAAATTGGATTTGACAAGAAGTAGTAATTAATTAATGGAGATTAATTAATTAAAGGACTCTATTAATTTAAGTGTTAAATTAATTTAGTCGAAATTAATTAGAAGGGTCTAATTAATTGAAGGAAGAAATAAATGGGTTTCTAATTTTGAATTAGAGATTGGATTTATTAATTGGGAAATAAATGTCCAATTAACTCATGACCAATTTATATTAGTCTTATGAGATGATCATATATGATATGATATAATGTTAATATATATATGTGATATATATATATATATATATATATATATATATATATATATATATATATATGCAAGAGAGAGAAATAAATATCTTATCAAGTAGTGTGCTTGGGAAGCTAAAGTAGTGTGCTTGGGAAGCTCAAGAAGTGTGCTTGGGAAGCACAATAAAGCTACAAGTCTTATTGGTGGATTTGATCCAACAATAAACTACATTGAATAATGTACACACATAAAAGATAAGATGTTGTCTTCATTTATAAGAGTTGTAGATGCAAGACAAAAACACACACTACACCTTTTAGTGTGTGTTCAGATTTCTCTCAAACCCTAGAAAGAAAAGTTGTTTTCTTCATCTCTTTCTCTTCCTTCATCAAGTTTCTAACTTGATTCAAGTATTACTTCATTCTAGCTAATAGATTGAGGGTGTATTTGCAAGATCTAGTTCATCTTCTTTACTCCTTAAGTGCTATCACTTGTGTGTGTGGGCTAGCTTTGGAGGATCTACACTTGGAGATCTTGGTTTGGATATTCTTGAGGATCTTGGAGAAAGAAGTTTCAAAGGAGGAGATTCTAGCTTGGAGCTTGGAGGTGTTGAACCCGTGAGCTTGGAGGTTCTTGAAGGTTTCGGGTGTTACTTGCTTGTCCCGATTCTTTGCGGCTCTTCACCTCCCAAGATTGGGAGAGGTATGACTTGATAACTTTCCTTCTAATATTAACTTTGTATGCATGATGATCCTAGGATAGTAATGGTAGAAGGTCTCCAAAGTTTTCTTGCTAATAAGTTGCTTTTTGGGCCTTTTTGTCCCCGATTAAAATTTTTGTTTTCCGCTGCGTTTTGGCTGACCTTAGGACCATTACCATCAAGTGGTATCAGAGCCAAATCATGCTATTTCATATTAGATTCGTGATTCATAAGTGTTATGAATGTTTCCTTACATTTTGGTGAAAACGGTTTGTTAAAATTTGAAGTGCATCAACCGATTTGCTTTCGGATTTAGGGGTTGTTTTTGTGGTTGATTATGGTTAAATAATGTTTATGAACACTTTGTTAGATATAAGGATGTATGGAGTAAGGGTGGTTTTAGTTTGAAAATTGGTTTTTGGTGAAAAGACCGTATGTGCCGGGTTGTAGTGGAACAATCGCACCCACCGGTAAAATTGCCTAAATCTTGTTAGTCCTACGGTTTCCTAAGGTAATGTAGGGCTGTGGGTAAGCCTCTTTACTTATGGATAACTTTAGGATGAGCCGGATTGGTCATAAAACCGAAATTCAAACACCTATCGAGCTCCTACATCAAGTTATCTAAATTTGTGTTCTTTGGTCTCATTAAATTGGGACACCACAATGTACATGCCTTAATCCTTTAGAAATTGGTAGATAATCTTCTTGGTAAATTTACTTTATCGATGCCCATTTGTGTGATGAATGTATGGGTGGATGATCTAGTGGCCTTGACCTTATGTGATTGGATATTAATCTTGTAATTCATTTGATGATTTGGGTTTGTAATTAAATGGGGCTTGCATGCCTCTTATTTCTTGACTTATGTCAATGTAAAGAGAGTAGGCGTTAGGTTGTGAGGTTTATTCAAGATGAAGGACTTGAAGGACTTATGAAGGACTTGAAGGACTTGAAGGACTTGAAGACCTTGAAGGCCATGTATGCATGGTGATGCATATGTAATAGAATAGGATTCTATTTCCATTTGTTTACTTGCCCTAGATTGACCAATTGGGACATTCCTTGGCTCGGAATGGACCGCATAGGATCGGCCCATGATCATCCACCACGCGATAGGAGCATGCTAGGGCCGTTTATGCTTTGTTGGTATTTTATCCATTTGATGTATGTGATGCATGTTAGGATAGATCACCTAACAAAGATAAACAACTAAAATTTGGTGAGATCTTGCAACTTCAAATAATTAAAAACCTCCACTCGACCCAATCGAGTTTAATAATTAAGTCATAATGGGCAAGCGAGTTTTCGTAGTCCATGCCTTCCATCAATAGGGCTCGGTCATGAGTTGTATTCGATTCATCCGTTGTCTCACGAGTCGTGGAACGGGTGTAATTAGAGCAATATGATCGTTTCCTTGATGCACGAGTTAAAGTGCCAAGGGTAGGGCATATTCGGGTCATGGCGTTGTCTCACGAGTCGTGGAACGTCCATGATTGGGGTATGTCTTATCAAGATTGATGGTGTAGACTTAACGTTTAATAATATGAATATCTCACGAGTCGTGGGTCCATACGAAAAGCGCGGCAAAATATTCTCAAAGGTCGTTTGGTAGAAACGATTGGCAATTTGTTGCCTACCTATTGAATTGACCACATGTCTCACGAGTCGTGGGTGTGGAAAATGTCTTTAGGACTTTGAGACCTACTAAGAAATTTGATTTCTCGTTTACCATGTGGGGGCATGGGATTCGATAAAATAGTGGGAGACCTTTATGGTTAGAAGTCCAAGATCATAAAGTATATTGAAAAATTGAATGAACGCTAAACATAATCTTTTTCGCCTTTGTAGATTTAAAAGTGTTTTAAAATGGCAAAGAACCCACTTCATTTGATACTTGACTCAAACAAACTCACCGGGCCAAATTACTCCGATTGGCTCCGCAACCTTCGCATTGTTCTCGATTCTGAGAAAAGGAGCTATGTCCTTACCGCCCCACCTCCTGTGGCTTTACCGACTGATTCATCGGATGAGGAGCGGGCCACCTTTGACAAATGGGTCGAAGATGATCTTCAAGCCCGTTGCCTCATGTTAGCCTCAATGTCAAGTGAGCTTCAAAAGAAACATGAGAACATGTCTCATGCTTCGGATATCCACCTTCACTTGTCCGAGTTGTACTCGACTCCGGGTCGGCAAGAACGTTACTTGGCAAGTAAGGAGCTTTTCCAAGCTCGCATGATTGAGGGTTCATCGGTCCGTGAGCATGGGCTTAAAATGATTGGATTCATCGAAAAGCTTGCTCGTCTTAACGTGGTTATGGACAATGAACTCTATATGGATTTGATCCTTCAATCATTGCCCCGCTCATTTGACAACTTTGTGATGAACTTTAACATGCATAACATGGAAGTTGGACTTCATGAACTTGTTAATATGCTTCACACGGCGGAAAGCTGATAGTAAAGGAGAAACATGTGATGTTAGCTCCCATTCCTTCCAAGGGCCGAAAGGCAAAGGGAAAGAAAAAGAAGGGGAAAAGTTCCTCTAAGGACAAGAAGCCTCTTAAGGCCACTCCTAAAGTTGCGAAGGGAAAGGTGCCTAAGGGTATTTGTTTCCATTGTAATAAAGAAGGGCATTGGAAGAGGAATTGTCCTCTTTACCTTAAAACCATCACAAATAAGAATCAAGGTATATTTTTCGTTGAAGTTAATATTTCCGTGAATAATCCTAATTGGGTGTTGGACACCGCTTGTGGTTCTCACATTTGTAATGACAAACAGGTGATGAGAACAACAAGGCCCCTTAAACCCGAGGATTGGATTCTCCGCTTGGGCAATGGTACAAAAGTTGCAGCCGAAGCAATAGGGGACGTAGAACTAGATGTAGGACATTGTAAGCTAGTCCTTAGAGATTGTCTCTATGTACCTACTTTAATCAAGAACCTTATTTCCATTCCTGTTTTGGATCAAGAAGGTTTTTGTTTTACCATTATGAATGGAATTTTTAGCATTTCAAATAATGGTTCTTTATATGCAAAAGGTACACTAGCTAATGGACTGTATAATCTTGAAACGTCCATAACATCTAACACTATATTGCATGTTCACGATAATATTAAGAAACGAAAGGCAAATAACAACAACTCCGCATATCTATGGCATGCTAGACTTGGACATATTTCCAAGAAGAGGATTCAAAGGTTGGTGTCAAATGGGTCTCTAGAAATAGTGGACTTAGATGATTTCCCAACTTGCGAATCTTGCTTAAAGGGAAAAATGACCAAATTGCCATTTTCTGGGAAACCGGAACGTGCTTCAAGCACTTTGGATTTGATCCATACGGATATATGTGGACCACTAAGTGTTAGTGCTCGAGGAGGTTATAAGTACTTCATAACCTTTACCGATGATCATTCACGGTATGGATATGTGTATCTCTTAACACATAAGTCCGAAGCTTTTGAAAAGTTCAAAGAGTTTCGAAATGAAGTAGAAAAGCAACTCGGTAAAAGTATTAAGTCACTTCGATCCGATCGAGGTGGAGAATACTTGAGTAGCGAATTCCTCGGTTATTTGAAAGAGAATGGGATTCTCTCAAAGTGGACTCCTCCGGGTACTCCTCAATTGAACGGAATATCAGAGAGAAGGAATAGAACCCTATTGGACATGGTTCGATCCATGATGAGTTTCACGGATTTACCTAGAAGCTTTTGGGGTTTGGCTCTTCTTACAGCTTCAAAGATACTAAACGTAGTACCTTCGAAAACTGTGCCTAAGACACCTCATGAGATATGGTTCGGCAAAGCACCCTCTTATAAATTCATGAGAATTTGGGAGTCTCCCGCTTATGTCAAGAAGCTAGTGGGAGATAAGTTGGAAGCCAAGTCCACCTTATGCAAATTTGTGGGATATCCTAGAGAGTCTATTGGATATCAATTCTATGATCCTAAGGAACAAAATGTGTTTGTTTCTAGGAACGCCATTTTCTTGGAAGAACGTCTTCTTGATAATGAAAAGGTGGAGATAGAATTGGAGGAAATTCGTGAGACGAATGAATCACCACAAGAGATGGAAACAAATGAGAGTAATGAGGAATCCACTAGTACACATCAACTTCGTAGGTCCACTCGTGAATGTAAACAACCCGAACGGTTTGGATTGATACATGAAATGGGGAAATTGGATGTTGATCCAAGGACTTATGAAGAAGCTATGTTAGACATAGATTCGGGAAAATGGCGTGAAGCCATGAGAGCCGAATTGGACTCCATGTACTCAAACAAGGTATGGACCTTGGTAGATCCACCAAAGGGAGTAGTACCCGTTGGTTGCAAGTGGATCTATAAGCGAAAGCTTGGAGTAAATGGAGAGGTGTCGACCTACAAGGCAAGACTAGTAGCGAAGGGATACACTCAAAGGCCGGGCATCGACATTGAGGAAACCTTCTCACCGGTGGCCATGCCGAAGTCCATTCGGATCTTGCTTGCCATAGCATCATGGTACGACTATGAGATATGGCAAATGGATGTGAAAACCGCTTTTCTCAATGGAGACATTGAAGAAGAAATTTATATGGAGCAACCAAAAGGTTTCATACCCAAAGGTAGTGAGCAAAAGGTTTGCAAACTGCAAAGGTCTATTTATGGACTTAAACAAGCATCCCGAAATTGGAACAAGCGTTTTGATGAGACAGTCAAATCGTTTGGCTTCATCAAAAACATCTATGAACCTTGTGTGTACAAGAAGGTTAGTGGGAGCTCGATAGAGTTTATAGTGCTTTATGTCGATGATATTCTTCTCATTGGGAATGAAGTAGGAATATTAGAGAAGACTAAAGCATGGTTATCTACAAAATTCTCCATGAAAGATTTGGGAGAAGCTTCCTTTGTATTGGGAATACGGATCTATAGAGATAGATCTAAAAGGTTGCTAGGGCTATCCCAAATGTTGTACATAGAAAAGATACTAAAGAGGTTTAGTATGGATGATTCGAAGAAAGGGTTTTTTCCAATGCGACATGGAATCCATCTCTCCAAGTCGATGTCTCCCAAGACCGACGATGAAAGAGAAAGGATGTCGAAGATACCTTATGCGTCCGCTATAGGGAGCATAATGTACGCCATGCTATGTACTAGGCCGGATGTGGCACAAGCTCTTAGTGTCACAAGCCGCTTTCAATCCAATCCAGGTGAGAGTCACTGGAGTGCCGTAAAAGCAATCCTCAAGTACTTGAGAAGAACTAAGGATTTGTTCTTGGTCTATGGTAATGGAGAATTAAAACTTGAAGGTCACACTGACTCTAGTTTTCAGTGTGATGTAGATGAGTTCAAGTCTATGTCAGGTTTTGTATTTTGCTTGAACGGAGGTGCTGTAAGTTGGAAGAGTTCCAAACAGGAAACTGTGGCCGATTCTACAACCGAAGCAGAATACATAGCTGCATGTGATGCTGCTAAGGAAGGTGTTTGGATGCGAAACTTCATCCAAGAGTTGGGTGTAGTTCCTAGCATTGCCGAACCCGTTGCTATCTTCTGTGATAACAATGGGGCCATTGCGCAAGCAAAGGAGCCAAGATCTCATCAAAGATCCAAGAACGTATTGAGGCGATATCATTTGATACGAGATATCATTGATAGAGGAGACGTGAGAGTGGCGCGCGTTGACTCGAAAGAAAATGTGGCGGACCCACTGACTAAACCTTTGCCAATCAAGGCTTTTGAAGGACATCGCCTTAAGATGGGCCTTAAAGTTATGAACGATTGGCTTTAGTGCAAGTGGGAGATTGTTAGAGTAATGCCCTGCAAGCAAATCGGTTGTCTTGTAAATACTCTTGTAATCAATCTTATTCATGATCAATAAAAGTTCGCATTGGCAATTCTTCATTCATTGTAATACATCAAAGCAATTTATGAAGCCCTTAGATCGTTGAAACTATGGAACATGGTGCATCCCTCTATGGAATATGTTCTACTATGGTTTAAGATCTTAAAAGCTTTCCAAGTCATAGAATACTATTGAAATAGGGCATCATTGTATTCGGTAAGACTTGCACGAGTATGCATTCTCTTTTGCATGGGGATGGATAGTTCCATGGACATCGATATGGTAGATATCAATGCATATGAGTGGGTGGCTTGATGAGATCAAGCGCATCGAAACCCCGCTAGAAAAATCTCATCTTAGGAGTTTATCGGAGATGAAGATTTCTTCTACTTACGATAGTGTACGTAAATTGGTCCTTTGACTTGAGACGTTAGAGTGAACTTCATGCGGAGCGTTTATGCTTTGATGTGTTACTCGACTACTAATTAGCGAGTCATTATAGTTTCACGTTGGGTATGGATTGCTTCGTAGTGAGGTTAATGACGTTAATAAAGGATCCATTAACTCCCACCGTGATGTGGTTGGGCGATTTCCTATGCATTCTTTTGTATGGATTGATTCCGGGAATCTTCGGCCGAAGTAAGTGATGTTAGATTTGGAAAGGGAGTTTCCAAATGGGTAATCACTAAAAGAAATCACCATAAAGAATAAAGACGCATAGTTATCAAGGCTAATAGGAATCCGTTGGACTCCATGTCCTAGGCCTCGATCGGGAAATAAGTTATTGGAAGGAGCGTACGTGCATGGTATGCGTAAGAGGATTGATGAGATCAATTCAAGAAAGGTTCACACTATATTTTCATCATTAGTTAGGACTCGTCGACCGTGACTAGACGACTACCTCGAGTGTTGGGTACTCTAGATTTGATGAGATCATATCTAAGAGTGATTGATTAAAGGTAGTTTAATTAATCTCTTAATTAAATCGCAAATAGTTTGTGAGCCCACGGCTAATTGATGGTGAACCCAAGGGGCCACACACAATAGCACAAGATGCAACTTAGTTCAATCTATTAAAAGTCAAATTGGATTTGACAAGAAGTAGTAATTAATTAATGGAGATTAATTAATTAAAGGACTCTATTAATTTAAGTGTTAAATTAATTTAGTCGAAATTAATTAGAAGGGTCTAATTAATTGAAGGAAGAAATAAATGGGTTTCTAATTTTGAATTAGAGATTGGATTTATTAATTGGGAAATAAATGTCCAATTAACTCATGACCAATTTATATTAGTCTTATGAGATGATCATATATGATATGATATAATGTTAATATATATATGTGATATATATATATATATATATGCAAGAGAGAGAAATAAATATCTTATCAAGTAGTGTGCTTGGGAAGCATAATAAAGCTACAAGTCTTATTGGTGGATTTGATCCAACAATAAACTACATTGAATAATGTACACACATAAAAGATAAGATGTTGTCTTCATTCATAAGAGTTGTAGATGCAAGACAAAAACACACACTACACCTTTTAGTGTGTGTTCGGATTTCTCTCAAACCCTAGAAAGAAAAGTTGTTTTCTTCATCTCTTTCTCTTCCTTCATCAAGTTTCTAACTTGATTCAAGTATTACTTCATTCTAGCTAATAGATTGAGGGTGTATTTGCAAGATCTAGTTCATCTTCTTTACTCCTTAAGTGCTATCACTTGTGTGTGTGGGCTAGCTTTGGAGGATCTACACTTGGAGATCTTGGTGTGGATATTCTTGAGGATCTTGGAGAAAGAAGTTTCAAAGGAGGAGATTCTAGCTTGGAGCTTGGAGGTGTTGAACCCGTGAGCTTGGAGGTTCTTGAAGGTTTCGGGTGTTACTTGCTTGTCCCGATTCTTTGCGGCTCTTCACCTCCCAAGATTGGGAGAGGTATGACTTGATATCTTTCCTTCTAATATGAACTTTGTATGCATGATGATCCTAGGATAGTAATGGTAGAAGGTCTCCAAAGTTTTCTTGCTAAGAAGTTGCTTTTTGGGCCTTTTTGTCCCCGATTAAAATTTTTGTTTTCCGCTGCATTTTGGCTGACCTTAGGACCATTACCATCATTGTTTTGCATTGGTTTTCTTGGTTATGAATGAAGAGATGTGAAGAAGTATTTATAAGAGAAGAGTCCTTCTCTTAAAAGATATCTTCTTCCCATCTTTATCGAATCTTTTTTCCTTATCAACTTAGGAATAATAGATTTGATAAATCTTTTCTTCCTGCCCGCATGGGCAGCTCAACTGATCTCAGAGGTGGAATTTGGAACAAGAGACCAAGGATTGAACTTCACCAGCGGCAGTGTGGGAGCAACCTCTCAAAAAATGAAGGGGGCACCTTGTGCGCAGTGAGCACTAGTCTCAGCCTCTGTTGCCGGTTGAGTCACCAAGATTTACCTCCTCTCACAATCCCGTCGGGCAAGTTTACGGGCGCCCGGGGTGAGCGATTTCGCCTTTAGGAACAAGATAAATCTCTTCTTCCTTGTTTTGCAAGAAACAAAACTCTTCCTCTTTTAACTCAATAAAATCGCCCCCTTCATGACCCAATTTCAAGATTGTCAAAAATCAACCCATATAATTATCCAAACCTAAAATTGGGTAATTATTTAATCTTCCAATTTTATTAATTAACAATTTAATTAATTTCATAATTAATCAGATAATCCTAATTAATTAATTAAACATTAATCAATTAGATATCTAATTAATATTCTCCCACTGAATTAATACCTTAATTCAATGACTTTGATTTAACAACTTTAAATCATTCATTTCCCTTTATGACTGTCACTGTCCAACTGTATTGTGTGTGACCATCTGGGTTCACCATCAATTGGCAGCAGGCCCATGACTTTCGTGATTTAATTAACGAGCAACTAAATGCTCCGATCAATTAAACAACTTTCAATTGACCACTCCAAAATTAATTTCATTATTAATTTAGGAGTACCCACACTTCATGGTCGATGTATAGCCACAAGCCCATGAAGCCCAACTAAAGGTGAATTGATATTTGTGAACCTCACCTCTTATAAATGCCATGTACATACGGTCCTTCTAAAGACTAATTTCCCGATCGAGACCTAGGGTGAGTGAATTGATCGGCACCTCTAATTATCTCGATTCTGTACTTTCTAATTCTGGATAATAATTCCAATGTGACTGCTAAATTTGGAAACCTCTTTCCAAATCCGTCACCAACCATGGCCATGGATTTCTAAGAACATATTATCTAAGAACGTACAGGAATTTCTCCCACCTTATCAGGATGAGTCGATAGATCCTTTCTTAGTACTAACCACTCGCGTACACAACTATACGCACCTAACCTAGGAATGTTATGATCAGGCTATGTGATCTATACCTAGATCTAAGTACGCAGACTCATGCACCGAATTCGCCCTAGCACCTCAAATCTAAGGACTAAATCTTACACTATTATAAGCCTTGAGAAACATCCAATCACCGATATGCATCATGAGCTTCCACAATGGTTTTCTCTGTTCGGGTCGTTCGATGCGTTCGATCCTCTATCGAACCACCTACTCATATGCACTGGCCTCAAATGCCTTGCTCGTGAAACGTTACAAATTCACTCCATGTGAATCATGCATACTTGTACAATTCTTGGCGATTCCTACGATACCCCGTCTTGTTCGGAATCTATGACTTGGAACGGTTTTAAGATCACGACCTTAGAGACTGTTTCATGATTGCACTCTGTACCGAAGTGAATCGTCCCATAGTTTATTGTGACCTTAGGATTTCATCCAATCGCTTAGATAAGTTCGCGAGAGATGAAGTTGGCCATTGTTTAATTTACGTACTATAAATAAACAGGCGTATTAGTTATAAACCATAAGAAAACAGCTCTCCAACAAGCTAATTAATATTGGCTTGCTAGGCACTATCCTATCAATCTCCCACTGGCCCTAAAGCCAATCACAACGTTTCTAAGACCCATCTCATAAAGATGTCCCTTGAACCCTTTTGTGAAAGAGCTTAATTAGTGGATCTGCTAAGTTGTCTCTGTTGAGATGACGTAATACTACTACGCGTCTCAACTACCTATGATTTGTCCAATCATATGGTATTGTGTTCAGATTATCGGTGATATCTCATTTACCTTCCATTGAGCAATTGCCTTATCTAAATCGGTTAATATTACGATAGGCTTTTGCCATGCTAGGTATTTCATCCAATCATTGGACGAAAGTTTCTCTCCTAAACAATTTCTTCTACTGCATCCCAATGCTGCGTATATTCTGTTTGAGTTGGCAATGGTGTACTTTTGGAATTTCTTCCAATTTACCTCTGCTCCATCGAGACAGAATAAATTAACCACCTCAGACTGGAAATCTCGCATCACTAAATCCTTCGAGTTTCAATTCTCCACTACTACCACAGACCAGCAATGTATCCTTTAATTATCTTTGAAGATTGCTTTTATGGTAGTCCAGTGTCCTTTACTGGCGTTTGACTATTACTAAATCGTGAAAGGTCAGAGCTTTTGATGAGTCAGGTCTTGTACAAGACTTTGCCTGCTACATGCAATCCAAATGATAAAGCATAAGGCTTCTTGAGACAATTACTTCTTCACTCATTTATATGTAGGGCTCATTAAATAAGTTTGAGAGATTTTGCCTCTTTGGAACCAATCATTTCTTGGATTCTTCCATATTGAATTTTATTCAATATATATTCTATGTACTTAGATTCGGTGAATTACAACATCTACTTTCCTCTATCTACTATAGATACGTATTGCCAGTACGTGAGATGTAGTTCCCAAATCTAATCATGGAGAATTACGTGAAGAACACGCTTTCGTCTGTGCTTTGATATTCTTATATCGTACTTGATGTATAGAACATCGTCTTGTTACGTTTCGAACTCAACTATGCTCCCACTGATTCTTTTGCACAATTGGAATCCATATGCCTTTTGACAACTTCAACGTTCTTGATCAACTTGTCAAGTTGCATGTTCCAAGTTCGGGAAAAGGTCACAGATTAACCTTTGGATTCGAATAGAGATCTTCTCATCAATTTTTTAAATTGTGAGATGCAGGATTCATATCCAATAGTCATATTTTAGTAGTCACAACCACCTTTCTATGGCTAATAGTCTCGAAATGGATTTGACGTTGCAAATGGAGAGAAGGTATTTTCATCAGTCCTTAAAAGGCTTTTGAAGAATGATCTATCGCCATTGAGCGAGTCATAGAAGTTAACAACTTTCCATTTCGAGTCTTATGGCTTCATGCCATATCCCTCAGTTTATGTTTAACATAATTTCTTTGTAATCTTGGATTAAAATCCAATTTCTCAATTTCGTAAAATGGAATTTTGAGTTCCTTATGAATTTGATTAGATTGCTAAGTGTTTGTGCAAAAATCGATTCAGCAGGTTTCGGGGTTTACTCCCACTGTTTGTGGGGATGGGTCCAAGTCTTGGACTTCATCAAGTTCTATGACATTTCCTATTTCCTTTGACGAGTGTTTCGTCAACAGAGGAACAAGCTACTTATGAGATACTTTTGTTTCTCGTTGTCGTAGAACAGGTATCTAATGGATTTCGTTTGATACCCCACAAATTTTATATGAATCGGATCTACCATCCAATTTCTCATATAAGGGTATCTTGCCATGTCATAAATGATACGGCGGTGTAAGAACTTACTTCGAAAGGTACTAGACCAAGTATCTTTGAAGAGTCAGGGGAGGCTATCCCCTAAAATGAATAAAGGAAGTTTTAGCAAAATCACAATCGTGAATCGAACTAAGATTCGACAAAGTCCGATCCCTTATTTGATTTGCTTCGTGAGAATTCTATTCTCGTCTTAGATAATCGAGGAATTAATTGCTTATGTATTAGCAAGTTTGATTAGATCAAAATGCTTTTGACATAATGCACTTAGTCACTTCATTTCCAAAACTTCTATTGAATTACTTCAACAGTTTTAGAATTGTACTTCACAAACTACACATACACTTTGACGATTTAAAAATCGTAAGTATATATGAAGTAAGGTCCTTTTGAACTAGTGTTTTTAGTTCTCCACGTTTGTCCTTATGGATTAAATCCTTTCGATTCAAATGTTTGGAATGCCTAGCAATCCTTTGATTTGGGTTATTATTCCTTCAAGATTTGAAAGTAACGAGTTCATCCAAGTTCCATATTTCAAGAGCAGTAGATGAAAACTTTTCCTTTCGAATCTCTCTTTAGGAAGAAAGTCCAAAAATGAACATTTCAAGCGTGGACGATTATCATGTTTGTTTTAAAGCTTTTCGATTTAGCAAGTAGTTTTTGAAGTTTTGATTTGTTTATCATTGTTTTAGGGTAAACACCACTTTTGGTCCCTCTTATCATTAACTTTTTACAGAGTGGTCCCTCTAATGTTTTTTTTCCCACTTTAGTCCCTACTATGAATTATTTGTTTCACTTTAGTCCTTTTCAAGTGGTCCAAGGCGATTCCGATAACATGTGATATGCGCATGTGGACAATTTTGTCATTTCAGGTAAACTAACAGGGATATTTTTGTCTTTCTAATTATTTAGAAAGGAAACTAAATATATAATCTCTTCCAAACTAGGGTTTCATTCCAATCCATCTTAATTGTACATTTTGTTTCAAACTAAAGTTTTTTCCTAAAATCTTTTTCAAACACCAAAATTGCTCATTAATTAAACAATATCTCAAATAGTCTCAATAGTGAACGGATGAAAATGCCCTAAAAATTATTAATATGCATGTCACGTGTTATCGGAACCACCTTATAAGGACTAAAGTGAAACAAATAATTCATAGTAGGGACTAAAGTGAAACAAATAATTCATAGTAGGGACTAAAGTGGGAAAAAAAACATAAAAGGGACCACTCTGTAAAAAGTTAATGATAAGAGGGACCAAAAGTGGTATTTACCCATTGTTTTATTTCTATGCTTCAAAGCATCAATATTTGTACAAAGATAAATAGCTTTAATAAATAAATTTCATTCTCAATGGTAAAGCAATAATGTCTTGTACAAAAAAATTTAAATAATACTTAAAATAAACTAAAACTAAAAACTTATGCTAGTACGAAAAACTAAGTAAAACTTGTTCTGCTAAAAAGAAATGTCTAGGTTCAGTTCTTCCTTGACCCAATCCCTGAATTCGATTTCCCTCATTTCTCTTTGCACTACTTGCATCTCCCCTTTAAGGAATTTCCTCCTTTTAGGTGGAGAGGGAATACCATCATCACCTGCAAACACTTTTACAGACATGAAGGTTTATCAGATGTCTTACATCAAATGAATTAACAGGTGTATAACATTAAGTCATACCGTTGTTAAGTCTGTTCAGGAATTTCTTTCCAGCAAGCTTCCTTAATTTCTTTTCGTACTTACATAGGGGGCAATTCCATTCATACAGACCCCATCCTTGCAGATGGGCTTCCTCATATTTGTCTAACAACTCATGCAATTGTTTTGTTTTGATTCCATCATGCGGAATGTCACAATGTTGCATAAAATGAGTGAAGGTGTCAGACAAGCAATTGAGAGTTATCTCTATCTCATCTTCAAGAATCAATTGAGCTCCAAACTTTTTGATTCGTTTGAACATCTTGGTCAAGTATCAACAATATTCCCTAACATTGTTAAACTTAGCCATGCTCGTCCCATGAAGGTAATTGCACATCATATTCCCCAAAGTTGGTTCAAATCTAAAACGCATTTAGACTCGTTTGAACGGGACTGTGGATGGTGAATGACTAATAATAAAACAGACAACAATAAGCAGACATGTTTAATATTAATACTTATAATTAACGAAATTTGGACTTTTTATCGAAAAAGTTGTCCCACTATTTTTATCGAAACAATAACCCCTTCTAGTTTCGGGAAATTTTATTTCCTAGTAGGTCTTGACGTCCCAGCAACAATTAATTGCACCCACGACTCGTCGCCATACAATTAATTCCCTAGGTAGGTATACTTTTATCAATTGTGTTACTCCACAACCTTCAAGTTATTTTGCCTCGTTTTTCGCATTTATCTAGCACTACTACATCATAAATATTAATACGCGTTAAGTCTATCCCATTAATCATGATGAGCAACGGACCCGGTCATGAAATCCTCATAACTGGTTATCGGTCGATTTTCACGTCCCGACCAGTCCCCACCCTTGTCAAGTTTTAAGAGAACAAGAATCAAGGAATTTCATGCATTGTTCCTTTCTTCGACTCGGGTGCCAGACTCTGGATCACCTCTATCGATAAGTAAACAACATACACTAGTTCCTATTAATGGAAGGCTTGAATTTATAAAACCTCATTTTATAGTTAACCCAATGTTACTTAATATTAATTCGAGAGGGGATTTTCGGTTTTGAATGTTTGAAGAAACTCTCTTCGAGATCTCACCGCTTTAATTATGCTTTATCTTTTATTTACGATCTAGATTCTAGCGCGCATCACACAAGCAATCATAAATCGACAAATAAGTAAAAGCCATACAAGCCTAGCATCCATACTACCACAATATGTTTTCGATCGGGAGCCTCCTATGCGGGCCATCGAGCCAATGATGTTGGCCCAATTGGTTAATCTAAATGGTTCTCAAAGGACCTAGGCTATTACATAAATAACCATGCATATATGGCCTTCAATTCTTCATGGGCTCCCACCTTGCTTGTAAACGGGTCTCCATTCTAAACTAATAAAACCGTAAAAGCCCTATTCTATTACAAAGGCTCAAAGTGGCCCAAAAATAAAAACAGGCTCGCAGGCCCAATAAAAACCATACATTAAATTAAACCAATCACATCTAACCTAAGGTCAAGGCTCGGCGCGATCGAAAACCACGTAAACATTTCACGTAGAGCAAGAAACAAGCAAACAACTTTCACGTATTTCTTTCTTAATTTTAAAACTACCTTTTAAAACTAACTTCCTATGATTCTCACTTTTTAGTCACTACTAATTATGACAAAATAAATTCTCGGGTAAACAAAACAAGTTTTCTGACAAAAAAAAGATTCAGATTTTTCAACTTTTGAAAATTGCAGTTCGGCCCCTATACTTTAGGAAATTGCACTTTTAACCCCAAAACTTTTGAAAAGTTACAAAACACCCCCAAAAACAGTTTCGGACAGAGGACCAGGAAATAAGATTCTGAATCCAAATTTTTTTTCAAATTTTGCAAACTAACCCCTGAACTTTCAGAAATTACAAAATAGTCCATAAATTTTGGAAATTGCAAGATAGCCCAAAATTGCGTGCGACCCGAATTTCAAAACAGTCCAGATTTTTTTAAAATTTCCAAAAACAGAAAATTGAATTTTCAGCCCTAATTTACATGATTGCGATAATAGCACAAAGAGTCCTGAATTTTCGAAAAACTATCACAGATCCGAAAAAACAGTTTTACCCAATCATATATCCAGTCATAACAAGTAAGAATCAATTTACAGAACACAATAATCACGCGTTTTCATACATATAATTAATCATATAAGTACACACACTATTATGTTCAGGCCTTTCCGCACAATAATTATGGAGTTGGCTCTGATACCACTGTTGGGATGTACCTCGATTGTAAGAACAACAAGAGTGCGGAATTTAAAATTTTTCGAGACACCCATCAGTCCCATAAATCTGTCTCCATAGTCATTTATACGAAAAGGTTGAATCAAACAGTTATATAAACTAAAGGGGGTTATATGCGATTACCTCACCACAGCTTGGTGGTGGTTACCTTCGGGCGTTATGTTTGATCCACAACTTGAGTGATCCATCTGTCTCACCTCCAAAGTTGATCAACACCAATTGGATTGTAGGGACACCTTCAAGTCACAGGCTACGAACTAGATCTTGAAGGTTTGTCAGCAAAGGATTCTACAAATCTCGATAAGGACTTAGATCTGGATCTGGATTGGGAGATCGAATGGAAGAAGACAAAACCACAGAGCTTGTGTGGTCAGATCAGGTTCGGCCAAGTCAGTTTCGGCCTGGTCAGGTTCGGCCAAGTTTGGTCTTGACCAGTTCGGGTTTGGGCGAAAGTTATGGGGCGATTTTGTAGTTAAAAATTCTTGGTGCAATTTTTAGATTTCTCTTTTCTTATGCTATGCAAAAATCAGTTTTCTACTTGTTTTCAAAAGTTTGTTTTGCATTGGTTTTCTTGGTTATGAATGAAGAGATGTGAAGAAATATTTATAACAGAAGAGTCCTTCTCTTAAAATATATCTTTTTCCCATCTTTATCAAATCATTATTCCTTATCAACTTAGGAATAATAGATTTGATAAATCTCTTCTTCCTTGTTTTGCAAGAAACAAAACTCTTCCTCTTTTAACTCAATAAAATCGCCTCCTTCATGCCCTAATTTCAAGATTGTCAAAATTCTACCCATATAATTATCCAATCCTAAAATTGGGTAATTATTTAATCTTCCAATTTTATTAATTAAAAACTTTAATTAATTTCATAATTAATCAGATAATCCTAATTAATTAATTAATCATTAATCAATTATATATCTAATTAATATTCTCCCACTGAATTAATACCTTAATTCAATGACTTTGATTTAACAACTTTAAATCATTCATTTCCCTTTATGACTGTCACTGTCCAACTGTATTATGTGTGACCCTTTGGGTTCACCATCAATTGGCAGCAGGCCCACGACTTTCGTGATTTAATTAACGAGCAATTAAATGCTCCGATCAATTAAGCAAATTTTAATTGACCACTCCAGAATTAATTTCCTTATTAATTCAGGAGTACCCACACTTCATGGTCGATGTCTAGCCACAAGCCAATGAAGCCCAATTAAAGGTGAATTGATATTTGTGAACCTCACCTCTTATAAATGTCATGTACATACGGTCCTTTTAAAGACTAATTTCCCGATCGAGACCTAGGGTGTGTGAATTGATCGACACCTCTATTTATCTCGATTCTGTACTTTCTAATTCTGGATTATAATTTCAGTGTGACTGCTAAATTTGGAAACCCCTTTCCAAATCCGTCACCAACCATGGCCATGGATTTCCAGGAACATATTATCTAAGAACGTACAGGAAATTCTCCCACCTTATCGGGATGAGTCGATAGACCATTTCTTAGTACTAACCACTCGCGTACACAACTATACGCACCCAACCTAGGCATGATATGATTAGGCTACGTGATCTATACCTAGATCTAAGTACGCACACTCATGCACCGAATTCACCCTAGCACCTCAAGTCTAAGGACTAAATCGTACACTATTATAAGCCTTGAGAAACATCCCATCACCGATATGCGTCATGCGCTTCCACAATGGGTTTCTCTGTTCGGGTCGTTCGATGCGTTCGATCCTCTATCGAACCACCTACTCATATGCACTAGCCTGAAATACCTTGCTCATGAAACGCTACAAATTCACTCCATGTGAATCATGCTTACTTGTACAAGTCTTGGCGATTCCTACGATACCCCGTCTTGTTCGGAATCTATGACTTGGAACGGTTTTAAGATCATGACCTTAGAGACTGTTTCATGATTGCAATCAGTACCGAAGTGAATCGTCCCATAGTCTATTGTGACCTTATGATTTCATCCAATCGCTTAGATAAGTTCGCGAGAGATGAAGTTGGCCATTGTTTAATTTACGTACTATAAATAAACAGGCGTATTAATTATAAAGCATAAGAAAACTGTTCTCCAACAAGCTAATTAATATTGGCTTGCTGGTCACTACCCTATCACAACGATGGCAATAATCAGCAAGAGAACGATCGACTACCAAATCAAGAAGAATGTCAGGAGGTCAATATCCTTAATTCTCAAGAACAGCAAGAAATTGCCGATGATCCGATACCCGGAATCCCTATGGTTCCTACAATCCCTGTCCCTTTGACAGAAACAGAGGAGAAATTGAGACAAATTGCACTGCTATTTAACTCTCTGTGTCCAGTTGGATTGTTAATTCCTGAACACGAGCCCAGAGACTATGGACGTTAAAAAATTAGTCCTGAAAGATTGCCGCACTAAACAAATTTGTTAATTTGATGTTCCGAGAGTTGATCGGAGAAACAATGGAAGTCTATGTGGACGACATGTTGGTAAAAAGCATGAATGAAGCTGAACACGTCAGACATCTTGATCGCTGCTTCAAAATTTTGAGAAAATACCGCATGAAACTCAATCCCGTAAAATACACTTTTGGGGTCAGATCAGGAAAGTTCCTGGGGTATATGGTTCATCAACGGGGAATTGAAGTCAACCCTGAAAAGATTCGAGCCATAATAGAGATGAAACCACCTAGGACGATCTCCCAGGTACAAAGTTTGGTAGGAAAGATTGTCGCACTAAACAGATTCATATCCAAATCAGCGAACAGGAGTTTGCCCTTCTTTCAAACTTTACGGAAAGCAAAAAACTTTATTTGGACAGAGGAATGCGATCAAGCCTTTAAACAATTAAAGGAGTACTTGGCTTCTTTCCCTCTACTTGCCAAACCAACTGAAGGAGAGCCGTTATACATTTACATATCAATCTCCGAGGTTGCCATTAGTTCAGTGTTGGTAAAGGTAGAAGGCGCTGATCATAAGCCTGTCTATTATCTAAGTAAATTACTACAGGGAGCTGAGAAGAATTATTTGGAGATAGAAAAATTTGCTTTGGGTTTAGTGGTAGCAACACTGATGAGAATCATCAAGAACAAGTACAGGCTAAGGATCCATTGAATATTCCAATTGGGCCAATTACAAGGGCAAGATCCAAAAAGCTCAAGGAAGCAGTTAACGGGCTAATTCAGAAAATATGGGCTGATTCTAACATGCATATGTTTGGCCCAAAAGAAGATGAAGTTGTTTCGAATTTAATCCAAACAACATAATCAGATGGCTTTTCGAATTCACTAAAGTTGCTTACCTAGAATTAAGTCTTTTGGGAAAGAGAAGCTTTAATTAGGCTTTATTTATATCAGATTTTATATATATAAGTCTATATAGATAATAGTCAAGACTTCTCATATTTCTAGATGTATTTGGAGGATTCAAGGCACCTTTTCATATCCCAACACTTATGAAAACGTGTTGGCTTTAATTATTATAGTTGGAGGCTTGTTCCAACCCTATATATATGTGGTATTGTTCAATGTATGAGATATATTTGGCTGAAAATATAAAGTGAGTTTTTACTCCTCTTTTGGTTCTTCATTGAACTTCCGAACTTATCAAGGTTTCCCCTTGTGGCGTTCAAACTTGAATACTTGTGGTTTGCGATTCTTTATAATCGTTGGGTCACAAGTTCACTACTATCTGGAATACTTGTGGTTTGCGATTCTTTATAATCGTTGGGTCACAAGTTCACTACAATCAAGAATACTTGTGGTTTGCGATTCCTTATAATCGTCGGGTCACAAGTTCACTATCATTATCAATCTGATTTTAGTTTGGGATTAAATTGAATCTTCCTAATGAGGTTCGCATCATTTGGTATCAGAGCAAGGTACTAAAATCATATTACTATCCTTTATCTTTATTTCTTTTTCTTATATATTTAGTCAATTTCTACTAATCTCTTCTTTCCTACTCTTAAATCTCTTTGTTTGTGTATCCAGCCCAAAAAAAAAAAAAAAAAAAAAAAAACACGTGAAAAAAAAAGTGACCAAAAAAAAAAAAAAAAAAAAAACGTGAAAAAAAAAGTGACAAAAAAAAAAAGGTAAAAAAAAAAAATATTGTGGTGGATATAACTACTCTCTATATTCTGAATATTCTTCTGTTCTCTCAAATCGAAAAAAAAAAAAAAATCACATTCTCCTTGTTTCATTATTTCTGAAATACTGAACCATTAGTATTCATTGTTTAAACAATACAAGTTGAACATCTTGATTCAAGTTTACTAGTTCATTAAAGAACTGAAAAAGGGAGTTACGAGTGGAAAAAGGCAAGAGAGTGTGAGATTATTAGAGGGTAAAAGCCATATTGAGTTAAACACGAGTGTTGAGTGACATTATTCGAGTGTAAACACGTGAGCGAGTGCTGTGAGGATTTATTTCTAATTTTTATATCTAGTTTCAAGTATGTCTACAAGTGGTGAAGCAATAAACCAAGGCGGACAGGGGGATACATTTATGTTGCAAGCCATGCAAAAACAATTTGAACGTATGAACGTAATGTTTAATGAGATTCGGGATCGGATGGATAGGCAAGACGATGCTATTGCTACTTTAAACAGGGGACGTCCGGAAAGATCTCCTAATGTTAGAAGGGAAGAAAGGATTGCAAATGAAGATGATTTTGGTTACAATTCCAATGATGAGTTCCAATATGAAGATGACCAAGGCTCATTGAATGGTGAGGGCAGATTCATACAAAGGAGAGACAGGCATGATAGAGGTTTCCAAAGAGGTCCGAGATGGCGAGATTGAGATGACAGAAGCTTGGGAAACATAAAAGTAAAGATACCATCATTTCAAGGAAAGAATGATCCAGAAGTGTACTTGGACTGGGAAAGGAAGGTGGAGCAGATTTTCGAATGCCATAACTACTCCGAGGAGAAAAAGGTAAAACTTGTTGTTATTGAGTTTACCGATTATGCTATTATATGGTGGGATCAACTTATGATGACCAGGAGACGAAATGGTGAAAGGCCTATTAGGACATGGGATGAAATGAAAGCTATCATGAGGAGGCGGTTTGTTCCTAGTCACTATCATAGGGACTTATTTCAGAAGTTACAAAGTCTTACTCAAGGCTTTAAAAGTGTGGAAGATTACCACAAGGAGATGGAGATTTCCATGATCAGGGCTAATATAGAGGAGGATAGAGAAGCTACCATGGCAAGGTTTCTCAATGGGCTGAATCGGGACATTGCAAATGTAGTTGAGTTGCAACATTATGTGGAGTTGGAGGACATGGTGCATATGGCAATAAAGGTAGAACGACAACTTAAACGGAAGGGAGCTCGATCTTTCCAAAATCCAAGCTCCTCTACTTCATGGAGGTCGAATGGAAGGAAAGATGAAGGAGCTAATTCAAAATTCAAAACAGAAGCACCAAAGAGAAAAGATGAAGTTGACAAAGTCAATAGAGGTAAAACTGAATTACCAACTTGTAATCGTGAAATTAAGTGTTTTAAGTGTTTGGGAACAGGTCACATTGCTTCACAATGTCCAAACAAGAGGACAATGATTGCACATGTTAACGGAGATGTGGAGACTGAAAGTGAGAGTAATGATGATGATCATATGCCAAAAGACACTAGTGACAGTGATGTTGAATATCCGGTGGAGGGAGAGTCATTGGTGGCTAGGCGTGCTTTAAGTGCACAAATCAAAGAAGATGATGTTAATGAACAGAGGGAGAACATTTTTCATACTAGGTGCCATGTTAACAATAAAGTGTGTAGTATGATCATTGATGGGGGAAGTTGTACAAACGTTGCCAGTACTACTTTGGTTGAAAAGCTGAATTTACCTACGTTGAAACACCCTAAACCATATAAGCTTCAATGGTTGAATGAATGTGGTGAGGTTAAGGTGACAAGGCAAGTATTAGTCTCTTTTTCAATTGGGAAGTACAAGGATGAAGTGCTTTGTGATGTCGTTCCAATGCAAGCGGATCACATATTATTGGGCAGACCATGGCAATTTGATAGGAAGGTTACTCATGATGGTTTCAAAAATCGGCACATTCTTGTAAAGGATAACAAATCCATTACTCTTGTACCATTAACACCCAAACAAGTGTATGAAGATCAAATGAAAATGAAAAGAGAGAGTGAGTTGAAAATAAATAGTGAGGCTGAAATTTCAAAGAAAAAAAAGTGAAAAAGAGAGTGAAAAGAAAGAGAGAAAAAAACAAGTGAGTCTTTATGCTAAGGCGAGTGATATCAAGAATGCCTTCAATTCAAACAAGCCTATGTTTTTACTTTTGTACAAAGAGGCGGGTTATAGCACTAACGAACTTGATGAATCTTTGCCTAGCGTTGTTGTCTCTTTGTTGCAGGAATACGAAGATGTGTTCCCAGATGATGTACCAAATGGGTTGCCACCTATAAGAGGAATAGAGCATCAAATTGATTTTGTACCAGGTGCTGCCATTCCTAACCGGCCAGCATATAGAAGCAATCCGGAAGAAACGAAGGAAACTCAAAGGCAAGTTGAGGAGTTGCTGAAGAAAGGCCACGTTAGAGAAAGCATGAGTCCGTGCGCTGTACCGGTGTTACTTGTACCTAAGAAGGATGGTACTTGGAGGATGTGTGTGGATTGCAGGGCTATCAACAACATCACGGTAAAGTATCGATACCCCATTCCTAGACTAGATGATATGTTGGATGAATTACATGGGTCAAGTATTTTCACAAAAATCGATTTGAAAAGTGGGTATCATCAAATTAGGATGAAAGAAGGTGATGAATGGAAAACTGCTTTTAAAACAAAACATGGTTTGTATGAGTGGTTGGTAATGCCTTTTGGTTTATCTAATGCACCTAGTACATTCATGAGATTAATGAACCATGTCTTGCGGGCTTTTATTGGCAGATTTGTTGTGGTTTATTTTGATGACATTTTGGTGTATAGCAAAAGCTTAGATGAACATATTGAACATTTGCGTAGTGTGGTTGATATCTTGAGAAAAGAAAAATTGTTTGCCAATTTAAAAAAGTGTTCTTTTTGCTTGGAAAAAGTTACGTTTCTTGGCTACATTGTTAGTGCAAATGGAATTGGAGTGGATGAAGAAAAGGTAAAGGCTATCAAGGAATGGCCGACACCTAAATCACTTTCCGAGGTCAGAAGTTTTCATGGTTTGGCTAGTTTTTATCGACGATTTGTCAAAAATTTCAGTACACTAGCTGCACCACTCACTGAAATTGTTAAGAAATCGGTAGGGTTTCATTGGGGTGATGAGCAAGAATATGCATTTTCTGACATTAAAGAAAGATTGTGTAGTGCTCCTTTGTTAGCCTTACCTAATTTTTCTAAAACATTTGAAATTGAGTGTGATGCTTCAGGAATAGGTATTGGAGCAGTTTTAATGCAGGAGCAGCGACCGATAGCCTATTTCAGTGAAAAACTAAATGGGGCTGTTTTGAACTATTCGACATATGACAAGGAGCTTTATGCATTGGTGAGAGCGTTGGAGACTTGGCAACATTACCTTTGGCCGAGAGAATTCGTCATTCACACCGACCATGAATCCTTGAAGCACTTGAAAGGACAGGGTAAGTTGAATAAAAGACACGCCATGTGGTCAGAATTCATCGAGACATTTCCTTATGTAATCAAATACAAGCAAGGTAAGGAAAATATTGTGGCTGATGCACTCTCGAGAAGGTATGCTCTTGTTTCTACTTTAAATGCAAAGTTGTTGGGATTTGAATATGTGAAGGAATTATATGCTACTGATGATGACTTTGCTAGTGTGTATGGAGCATGTGAAAAATCAGCATTTGGTAAGTTCTACAGACTTGATGGGTACTTGTTTAGAGAAAATAAACTTTGTGTGCCTAACAGTTCTATGCGTGAGTTACTTGTACGTGAAGCACATGGAGGTGGTTTGATGGGACATTTTGGTATAAGGAAGACTTTAGAAATGTTGTGTGAACATTTCTTTTGGCCTAAAATGAAACGTGATGTGGAAAGAATTTGTTCTAGATGTGTTACTTGTAAGCAGGCCAAATCTAGGGTCTTACCCCATGGTTTATACACTCCTTTACCCGTACCTACTGCACCTTGGGTAGACATTTCAATGGATTTTGTTTTGGGTTTGCCTAGGTCAAGAAAGGGTAGGGATTCAATTTTCGTGGTGGTTGATAGGTTTTCTAAAATGGCACATTTCACATCTTGTAACAAAACTGATGATGCAACAAACATTGCTGATCTGTTCTTCCGTGAGATAGTACGACTTCATGGTGTTCCTAGGAGCATTGTATCTGATAGAGATGTTAAGTTTCTTAGCTATTTTTGGAAAGTCTTGTGGGGGAAAATGGGTACTAAATTGCTATTTTCAACTACTTGCCACCCTCAAACAGATGGCCAAACCGAGGTAGTGAATAGAACTTTAACTACTTTGTTACGTACTATAATTCAAAAGAATTTAAAGAAATGGGAAGATTGTTTGCCATTCATTGAATTTGCATATAACCGGAGTGTTCATTCTACTACTGATTTTTCACCATTTGAGGTTGTTTATGGTTTTAATCCACTAACTCCTTTAGATTTGCTGCATTTGCCAGTTAATGAAAGAGCTAGTTTGGATGGTCAAAAGAAGGCTGAGATGGTGAAGAAACTTCATGAAAGTGTCCGGGAGCATATCGCAAAGAAAAATGAACAATATGCGAACAAAGCTAATAAAGGGCGAAGAAAAGTCATTTTTGAACCAGGTGATTGGGTTTGGGTGCATATGCGGAAGGAAAGATTTCCTGAACGTAGGCGGTCAAAGTTACAACCAAGAGGGGATGGTCCATTTCAAGTTCTTGAAAGAGTGAATGATAATGCATACAAGTTGGAACTTCCAGGTGAGTATAAGATTAGTTCTACATTTAATGTTGCTGATCTTTCTCCTTTTGATGTAGGTGAAGATTCGAGGACGAATCCTTTCGAAGAGAGGGAAAATGATGAGAATCATCAAGAACAAGTACAGGCTAAGGATCCATTGAATATTCCAATTGGGCCAATTACAAGGGCAAGATCCAAAAAGCTCAAGGAAGCAGTTAACGGGATAATTCAGAAAATATGGGCTGATTCCAACATGCATATGTTTGGCCCAAAAGAAGATGAAGTTGTTTTGAATTTAATCCAAACAACATAATCAGATGGCTTTTCGAATTCACTAAAGTTGCTTACCTAGAATTAAGTCTTTTGGGAAAGAGAAGCTTTAATTAAGCTTTATTTATATCAGATTTTATATATATAAGTCTATATAGATAATAGTCAAGACTTCTCATATTTCTAGATGTATTTGGAGGATTCAAGGCACCTTTTCATATCCCAACACTTATGAAAACGTGTTGGCTTTAATTATTATGGTTGGAGGCTTGTTCCAACCCTATATATATGTGGTATTGTTCAATGTATGAGATATATTTGGCTGAAAATATAAAGTGAGTTTTTACTCCTCTTTTGGTTCTTCATTGAACTTCCGAACTTATCAAGGTTTCCCCTTGTGGCGTTCAAACTTGAATACTTGTGGTTTGCGATTCTTTATAATCGTTGGGTCACAAGTTCACTACTATCTGGAATACTTGTGGTTTGCGATTCTTTATAATCGTTGGGTCACAAGTTCACTACAATCAAGAATACTTGTGGTTTGCGATTCCTTATAATCGTCGGGTCACAAGTTCACTATCATTATCAATCTGATTTTAGTTTGGGATTAAATTGAATCTTCCTAATGAGGTTCGCATCAAACACGGAAGCTCCGACCATATTTCTTGACATAAGATATAGTAGTGCTTACAAATCAACCACTAAGACAAGTCTTGGAAAAACCAGAAACTTCTGGAAGATTAATCAAATGGGCGATCGAATTTGGACAATTCGAGATTGAGTATAGACCAAGGACTGCTATTAAGGCTCAAGTACTAGTTGATTTCCTATTGGAAACTCCGACCTCAATACAAAATACTAACGACTCGACCAGCGGTGATAATGATATTTTGATTGTCGAAAATTACACTTGGTTGATACATGTCGACGGTGCCTCAAACAGGGAGGGAGGCGGAGCCAGGATTAATTTTACCGGACCAGAGAAAGAAGACTTGAATTATGCGATAACTTTGGATTCATGGTAACCAATAATAAGGCAGAGTATAAGGCGTTAATCGCAGGGATGGAAATGGCAATAAAAGCAAACATCAGATGCCTAAAGGTATTAACTAACTCGGAATTGGTGCAACGACAAATAGATGGTCTATACGAGGCGAAAGAATTCAACATGGTAAAGTACCTCGCCAAGGTAAAAGAACTGGCAGAAAAATTAGAGAAGTTCGAAATTCAGAACGTCCCCCGTTCAGAAAACAAATGGGCAAACTAACTCTCCTGATTCACGGGATCTAGAGATGGACGAACAGAAAGAGTAATCACTTGGTTGATCTCGAATACCCCCGCGATTGACATTGACAACACACCAATCACCGAGATGATGGAGATCAATATAGCTGAAAAGAACTGGATGACTCCAATAATGGATTATCTTTCAGAAGGAACCCTGCCAACCGATCAGAATGAGGCTCAAAAAATAAAATACCGAGCACCTAGATACACGATATTAGATGGGAAGCTTTATAGAAGTTCGGTCTCCGGGATCCTACTAAAATGCATTTCCGAATCCCAAATTGCTGAGATACTTCGAGAAATACATGAAGGGGAGGCAGGAAATCACAGTGGAGCCAGGGTGTTAGATTTAAAATGTCTCCGAACAGGATACTACTGGCCGAATTTAAACAATGATGCAACTGAATATGTAAAGAAGTGCCATCACTATCAAGTTCATGCAAATATATGTCATCAACCTGCAGAGAAGATGCACCCCATACCTGTATGCTGGCCTTTTGATCAATGGGGAATAGATATAGTAGGACCTTTCCCAGTTGCAAGGTCAAAGAAAAGCTATGTTTTAGTCGCAGTGGAGTATTTCAGCAAATGGATAGAGTGTGTCGCCCTGGCGCGAATAACACAGTTTCAAGTAATTAATTTCTTATGGAAATCCATAGTATGTCGATTTGGCATCCCACGAATCCTAATTTCAGATAATGGAACTCAGATCGCGGGAAAACAAGTATTGGACTGGTGCTCTAAGTTCGGAATTCAAATAAAATTTACCTCGGTAGGACACCCGAGGGCAAATGGACAAACTGAAGTGGCTAACCGCGAAATAGTCAAATCTTTAGAAAAAAGATTGGGGGCAGCAAAGCGAAGATGGTTAGATGAACTTCCCGGAGTACTTTGGGCCAACCGGACAACTGTCAAAGCCTCAACTGGTGAGACCCCGTTCAGTTTAGTTTACGGCTCGGAGGCTGTTATTCCGGTCGAAGCATTAGTCCCAACCCTGAGGATTGAGATGTACAATGGCGAGGAGAATGAAAAGACTAGGAAGGATGATGTCAACTTAACTGAAGCTTTAAAAGAAAGAGCAGCAATACGTTTACAGGTCGCCAAATCCAACATGGAAAAGGCCTACAATCAAAAGGTGCGTATACGAATCTTCAAAGAAGGGGATTTAGTATTGAAAAAAGTGGATGTATCCAAGCACGTCGGGAAACTACAATAGAATTAGGATGGACCTTACATCGTTGTTGGTGTAAGAAAGAAAGTGATGAGTGTGTTTTTGGTAGGTTCGTGGTTCTCGATCGGTGTCTATATACCAGGTCGAACACGACTCGTCAATGTGAGGAGTGGCAGGTCAATCAAGCTTCTCCTCGATTTGTAAAGAGGATCCTAACCTGTAATCAAAGATAACTACGTTAGGTTAATGTCGGTGGTGACCCGGCGATAACCCTCCGATGCTTAAGTAAGTATCGAGATAGAGAAGGAGGTTTGTCTGTATTTAATGCTTAGAGTGTACGTACCTCTTTCTTTTATTTATGAGGGCTATTTATAGTTTTATTATTGGATCACCGGGTCGAATCATGATTGGATGTTTATTTTCGGATATTGATCCTTTAAAAATGGTTTGATTTGACCGTAAGCAGTTTAAGATTAACAAACGGGTATCGACCACCATGTCGATCCAGATGATGAGATCGACATCGGCGACTAATTGGAGGTGAGTTGAGAGTCGATACGCTCGTTGTGAGTTCGATGTGTGCTTCGAGTTTGAGAGTCGAGACATTCGAAGTGAGCTCAAGCATCGATGGTTTTATTGATTTTATTTTATGGTCGATGGTCAAGGGTGATGTGTTGTATGACGAAGACTTGGTACATCAAGAGTCCCCTAAGTTCTAGAGTTCGAGTGTAAGTCAAAATCTGGAAATTTTAATGTGTGCATCGATGGTTTTAGTTTTAATTTTGTGCTGTATCAGTGGTGGTCCCCCAAGTTCTAGAGTTCGAGTGTAAGTCGAAATCTGGAAGTTATAATTTCTAAATCAATATTTCGCGCCTTGACCACTTTGGTTTTCGCGCCTTCGTCCATTAAGGTGTGGCAGGTAAGTTTTGAAATCCAAGAGGTGGAAGAGGAAACGTCGCGTACTTTCTGGGGGGTATTTACGTAATTTCACGAAGCGGTAGTTTGTTCTCCTATATATAGGTCGTTTTACCGCTGCCGTTTTCACACTACTGTATATTTATCTGACGTTGGAGCTGTTTGATAGTGAATACATAGTGTTGTTGATTTCATTGTTCATATACTTTGAGATGTCGGATATCGTTTTGTGTAGTTCGGAGAATATCCATGTCGAGGAGGTCGTGCATGAAGTATTCGAGGGGAGAGACGGAGCACATCAGGATGTCAGTGGGGGCGATGCCCAACAAGATAGGACCGAGGGAAGCGGAGACGATGACAATACCAGGAATTACCAGACTGAGATGGCCTATGATGAGATCCAGGCTGGAAATTATAAAAGATTTTTGACTTCTTGGCGTTCAGCCTTTTCGATTCCAGGTGGTTGGACTTTAATGTCTCCTGGCGAAAACGATCGAATGCACCAACCTCCTGCTAGGGCGCTGGCGATTCACAAGGCCTCAATGGAATGCGGGTTTCGAGTACCTATTTCCCCCGAGTTGGCTTCTATTCTAAACCACTTGGGGGTTCGACCAACCGAAATAGTTCCGAATGGCATGTCGATGATCCTCGCATTTATAGTCGTCATGAAGGCTTTTGGAAAACCCGCGACATTTGCAAATGTTTGGTGTCTATTTAAGGTGAGTGAGTCACCGAAATCAGGCGTGGGCTTCTACCAAGTTAAGTCCAGAGGAAATAGAAATAGCTTTTTAACCAATACGAAGAGTTCCCATGGTAAGGGATCGAAATCTCGATTTGCATTTCTTCTTCCGCCGAAGGGGCAGTCGTTGAACGTTACGTCTCCATGACGCACTTGGCCGATCGATGTGAGAAATCCTCCAAAGCCATGTCTCTCGAATGAATTTATCGAGAATTTGTGCAAGTATTGTGTAGACGTTAAGAAACTCATCGAAGAGCCGCGTTTTCGAGTTTGTGAGCTATCGCAGTCGAAGAAGAGATCAGACGATCCTAGTTTAGAAGAAATACTTCTAGGTGCTTTGGTTCCGCCCGAAGGGAATAAACGAATAGCTTTGGGACAAGAGCATGTGCGCAGATGGGCTCAAATCTCTAGCTCGAGGGGTCGGCAAACTAGTGAAGGACGATCGAGGCGTGCTGAAGGTCCTGATTCTCGTCGAGATGAAATTTATCTCGGAAAGAGACCTCGAATCGACGAGGAGTCGGTGAAAGAAAAGGGGAGTGCACCTTCGATTCAGCTATTGATGACAGTGATGATAGCTCCGATGCTGAGGAGTTGGATCTTAATTGGTCGTTATCTGACTGGCTCGAGTCCCAGCTTACTCATCCTGGAGCATTGGGTCCAGGGGACTCCGTTTTGCTTAGAGGTTCGAAAGAAACCGGATTCGCTGCTTTTATTCATAGCATCTTTAAGCGAGATCAGAGGTGGCTTTTAGATATAATTTCTAGTATAGTATTTTAGATGTATGTAGAAGCGACGTATGTTTTGACTATGTAATCTCGTTTATCGATAGCAAATTCTGGTAATATTGAATCTCGACATGTTTCTATTTGGAGTTTATTTTTAATCATCATAAGTGGGCTAAAATTTGGGCCAACTTAATTCATTCGAAACGAGTTAATGGGCCGAAATTGGAATCTCATAACTTTTGAAATTTAACCGCTACGTCAGTTCAAAAATTTTGGCAACGGGCGCGCTCTTTGGGATCTCCGCTTATAAATAGGACATTAATACTGTCACTATTCATATTTACAAAAAACGTCTAAGCGGAGGCTGTTTGTCGGAGCAGTGATCGAGAAATCTTTTACAGTCGGTCTGATGAGAATCATCAAGAACAAGTACAAGCTAAGGATCCATTGAATATTCCAATTGGGCCAATTACAAGGGCAAGATCCAAAAAGCTCAAGGAAGCATTTAACGGGCTAATTCAGAAAATATGGGCTGATTCTAACATGCATAAATTTGGCCCAAAAGAAGATGAAGTTGTTTTGAATTTAATCCAAACAACATAATCAGATGGCTTTTAGAATTCACTAAAGTTGCTTACCTAGAATTAAGTCTTTTGGGAAAGAGAAGCTTTAATTAGGCTTTATTTATATCAGATTTTATATATATAAGTCTATATAGATAATAGTCAAGACTTCTCATATTTCTAGATGTATTTGGAGGATTCTAGGCACCTTTTCATATCCTAACACTTATGAAAACGTGTTGGCTTTAATTATTATGGTTGGAGACTTGTTCCAACCCTATATATATGTGGCATTGTTCAATGTAATAGGGGATATATTTGGCTGAAAATATAAAGTAAGTTTTTACTCCTCTTTTGGTTCTTCATTGAACTTCGGAACTTTTCAAGGTTTCTCCTTGTGGCGTACAAATTTGAATACTTGTGGTTTGCGATTCTTTATAATCGTTGGGTCACAAGTTCACTACAATCTGGAATACTTGTGGTTTGCGATTCTTTATAATCGTTGGGTCACAAGTTCACTACAATAAAGAATACTTGTGGTTTGCGATTCCTTATAATCGTCGGGTCACAAGTTCACTATCGTTATCAATCTGATTTTAGTTTGGGATTAAATTGAATCATCCTAATGAGGTTCGCATCATTTGGTATCAGAGCAAGGTACTAAAATCAGATTACTATCCTTTATCTTTATTTCTTGTTCTTATATATTTATTCAATTTCTACTAATCTCTTCTTTCCTACTCTTAAATCTCTTTGTTTGTGTATCCAGCCCAAAAAAAAAAAAAAAAAAAACGTGAAAAAAAAAGTGACCAAAAAAAAAACGTGATTAAAAAAAAAAAAAATTAGTGGCGGATATAACTACTTTCTATATTCTGATATATTCTTTTGTTCTCTCAAATCGGAAAAAAAATCACATTCTCCTTGTTTCATTATTTCTGAAATACCGAACCATTGGTATTCATTGTTTAAACAATACAAGTTGAACATCTTGATTAAAGTTTACTAGTTCATTAAAGAACTGAAAAAGGGAGTTACGAGTGGAAAAAGGCAAGAGAGTGTGAGATTATTAGAGGGTAAAAGCCATATTGAGTTAAACACGAGTGTTGAGTGACATTATTCGAGTGTAAAAACGTTAGCGAGTGCTGTGAGGATTTATTTCTAATTGTTATATCTAGTTTCAAGTATGTTTACAAGTGGTGAAACAATAAACCAAGGCGGACAGGGGGATACATTTATGTTGCAAGCTATGCAAAAACAATTTGAACGTATGAACGTAATGTTTAATGAGATTCGGGATCGGATGGATAGGCAAGACGATGCTATTGCTACTTTAAACAGGGGACGTCCGGAAAGACCTCCTAATGTTAGAAGGGAAGAAAGGAATGCAAATGAAGATGATTTTTGTTACAATTCCAATGATGAGTTCCAATATGAAGATGACCAAGGCTCATTGAATGGTGAGGGCAGATTCATACAAAGGAGAGAAAGGCATGATAGAGGTTTCCAAAGAGGTCCGAGATGGTGAGATAGAGATGACAGAAGCTTGGGAAACATAAAAGTAAATATACCATCATTTCAAGGCAAGAATTATCCAGAAGTGTACTTGGACTGGGAAAGGAAGGTGGAGCTGATTTTCGAATGCCATAACTACTCCGAGGAGAAAAAGGTAACACTTGCTGTTATTGAGTTTACCGATTATGCTATTATATGGTGGGATCAACTTATGATGACTAGGAGACGAAATGGTGGAAGGGATATTAGGACATGGGATGAAATGAAAGCTATCATGAGGAGGCGGTTTGTTCCTAGTCACTATCATAGGGACTTATTGTTGGGATAGTGGTTGGGATGCCTCGATTGTCAGAACAACGACAGTTGGAATTTAAAATTTTTTTCGAAGCACCCAAGGTCCCATATTGATTCTCCATATTAATTATACGTAAGCAAGAACAAAAACTCACATAATAATTAAACAAAGGGGGTTTTTGCAATATACCTCACCACAGGCAAGGTGGTGGAAACCTTCAGTTCTGGATCTGATTTGGATCTGGTTCACAGAAGTGATCCAAGCGTCTCACCTCCAAAGTTAGTCCACACCAATCGGATTCTGGCAACACCTCAAGATCTTAGGCTCAGAACTGGATTCAGGAGGTTTGTCGAAGCAGGATTGTGTAGATTCTCTTGACAGGTCAAGATCTAACACAGAGGAACAAAGGGAGAGGGGTGGCGGCACTAGAGCAGCCCACGGCAGCATGTGGCGGCATCTCTAGGTGGTGGCGGCGGCTAGGGTTTCTAGCACAAGGGTGCGGCGGCTAGGGTTGAGAGGAGAGGCTAGGGTTTTCTTCTTAGGGTGTTAGCTTTTTGAGCTCAAGTAGAACCCCTTTTATAGACTCCCTCTTGACATAGGTTTTGCAAGACTTCTTATGGGCTTTTAATTAAAGGCCCATGTCTTGCAAGCCTTTTCATTTAATTAATTACTTAATTAAATGCCCAGTCCAACTAAATCATTATTTCTTTTATATAATTAATTAGCAACTCAATTAAGTATTTAATTAATCAAGCTAGCCAATTAATTAATCTCCCACTTGAATTAAATACTTTTAATTCATTTAATTGATTAATTACCTTTAAATCAATTAATTCCTTTTGTATCCTTTTCAACAGTCACCGTCCAATTGTATTGTGTGTGACCCTCTTGGTTCACCATCAATTGGCAGCAGGCCCACGAATTCCTCGTGATTTAATTTATGAACAATAAATTACTCCGGTCAATTAAACAACCTTTAATTGACCACTCCTAGAAACAATTCCTCTATTAACTCAGGAGTACCTACACTTCATGGTCGATGTCTAGCCACAAGCCCATGAAGCCCAACTTCAGGTGAATTGATACTTGTGAACCTCGTCTCATATAATTACCATGTACATACGGTCCTTCTATCGACTAATATTCCCGATCAAGACTTAGGGTGTGTGAATTGATCGGCACCTTTAAATTTGTCTCGATAACTATACTTTCTAATTCAGGATAATATTCCATTGTAACCTTCTAAATTTGGAAACCCCCTTTCCAAATCCGTCACCGACGGCGGCGGCAGATTCCTTGGATATATTATCTAAGAATCGTATAGGAAATTCTCTCACCCATTACAGTGAGTCAATAGATTCCATATCGGTACTAACCACTCGCGTACATGTCCATACGCACCCAACCTAGGCATGTTATGACCAAGCTACGTGGCCTATACCTAGATCTAAGTACGCACTTCCATGCCCCGAATTCGTCCTAGTACCTCAAGTCAAAGGACTAAATCGTACACTATTATAATCATTGAGAAACATTCCATCACCGATATGCGTCATGCGCTTCCACAATGGGTTTCTCTGTTCGGGTCGTTCGATGCATTCAATCCTCCATTGAACCACCTACTCGTATGCACTGGCCTCAAATGCCTTGCTCATGAAACGCTACAAATTCACTCCATGTGAATCATGCATACTTGTACAAGTCTTGGCGATTCCTACGATACCCCGTCTAGTTCGGAATCTATGACTTGGAACAATTTTAAGATTACGACCTTTGAGACTGTTTCATGATTGCACTCAGTACTGAAGTGAATCGTCCCATAGTCAAATGTAATCTAAGGGTTTCATCCAATCGCTTAAATGTATTCGCGAGAGATGAAGTTGGCCATTGTTTATCCTTATACTCATATAAATAAACGCGCGTATTATTATAAAATCAAAAGATTGTTTCTTACAGAATAGACCTATTACAAGCTAATTGAACTGGCTTGCTGGGCACTATTCTATCAATCTCCCACTTGCCTTAAAGCCATTCACCTCTAGTTCTAAGACCCATCTTCTCTAGATGACTATCAACGCCTTTTGTGAAAGTGGCTTAGTTAGTGGGTCAGCTACGTTGTCTTCCGATTTGACATACTCCATGTGCATGTCTCCTCTACCAATGATCTCCCTGATCACATGGTATTTCCTCTGTACGTGTTTGGATTGATGTTGTGATCTCGGCTCCTTTGCTTGAGCTATCGCTCTGTTGTTGTCACAGAAGACGACTACAGGTTCAGCAATGCTAGGAACAACATCCAGTTCTTGGATGAAGTTTTTCATCCATACACTTTCTTTTGCCGCATCTGATGCTGCGATATATTCTGCTTCTGTGGTTGAGTCGGCAGTGGTAGACTGTTTACAGCTTTTCCAACTGACCGCTCCTCCATTGATGCGGAATATGTATCCAGAGTTGGATTTGAAGTCATCCACGTCAGACTGAAAACTCTAATCAGTGAATCCTTCAAGTTTCAGTTCTCCACTACCACCGTAGACCAAAAACATATCCTTAGTCCTTCGCAGGTACTTTAGGATTGCTTTTACGGCAGTCCAGTGCTCTTCGCCTGGATTTGACTGATAGCGGCTCGTTACACTTAGAGCGTGTGCTATGTCTGGTCGAGTACACAACATCGCATACATTATACTCCCTATTGCAGAGGCATAAGGTATGAGAGACATTCTCGTCTTTTCTTCGTCAGTTGTAGGGCACATAGACTTAGAAAGAGAGATACCATGTCTCATTGGAAGCAATCCTCTCTTGGATTCTTCCATTTTGAATCTCTTCAAAATAGTGTTGATGTACTGAGATTGGGAGAGTCCTATCATCTTCTTCGATCTATCCCTATAGATACGTATTCCCAATACGTAAGATGCGTCTCCCATATCTTTCATGGAAAACTGCGCGGATAACCACGCTTTAGTCTGCGCTAACATCTTGATATCGTCTCCGATTAACAAAATGTCATCGACGTACAAAACAATGAATTGTATCGAGCTCCCACTATTCTTTTTGTACACACAAGGTTCATATACGTTTTTGATGAAGCCAAATGCTTTGACTGTCTCATCAAATCGTATGTTCCAGGTTCGGGATGCCTGTTTGAGGCCATAGATTGACCTTTGAAGTTTACACAATTTGTGCTCACTTCCTTTGGACGCAAAACCTTCAGGTTGTTGCATAAAGATCTCCTTGTCAATGTCTCCATTGAGAAAGGCGGTCTTTACGTCCATTTGCCATATTTCGTAGTCATGCCACGCGGCTATGGCAAGTAGTATCCGAATGGATTTCGACATCGTCACGGGAGAGAAGGTTTCCTCATAGTCTATTCCAGGCCTTTGAGAATACCCTTTCGCCACTAAGCGAGCTTTATGAGTTAATACCTCTCCATTCATTCCAAGCTTGCGCTTGAAGATCCATTTGCATCCTACAGGGATAGTTCCCTCAGGTGGATCGACCAAGGTCCAAACCTTGTTGGAATGCATGGAATCCATTTCGAATTGCATGGCTTCGAGCCACGCACCCGAGTCTATGTCTAACATCGCTTCTTGATAGGTCCTTGGATCATTATCACCTTTTTCGTTTTCGTGAATGAAACAAAATCGCTCTGGCTCCTCACGAATTCGATCAGACCTTCGAAGAGTAGGTGTACTGTTTGTGGGGATGGGTCCGATTCTTGGACTTCATCAAGTTCTACGATTGTCCCATTTCGGTTGGTGAGGAAATCCTCTTCCAAGAAGTGGGCGTTCCTAGATACGAACGTATTACGTTCTTTAGGATCGAAGAACAGGTATCCAATGGATTCCTTTGGATACCCCACAAATTTGCACAAACTAGATCTACTATCTAGCTTATCTTCCTTTTTGTTCTTTACATACGCTGGAGATCCCCATACTCGTAGATACGAATACACGGGTGCTTTACCATACCATACTTGGTGTGGTGTTGTTGGCACTGACTTCGAAGGTACTATATTTAGTATCATCGAGGCAGTTAATAGGGCTAAGCCCCAAAATGAAAAGGGAAAGTCAGCGAAGCTCATCATGGAACGAACCATGTCTAACAAAGTTCGGTTCCTCCGCTCGGACACTCCATTGAGTTGGGGCGTCCTAGGGGGAGTTCGCTGGGCGAGAATTCCATTCTCTTTTAGATAATCAAGGAATTCTTGGCTTAAGTACTCACCACCTCTATCAGAACGAAGTGCTTTAATACTATGTCCAAGTTGATTCTCAACTTCCATTCGAAACTCTTTGAATTTCTCAAAAGTTTCGGATTTGTGTTTCATAAGATACACATATCCATAACGACTAAAATCGTCGGTGAATGTTACGAAGTAAGAGAATCCTCCTCTCGCATTGACACTCAATGGTCCACAAAAGTCAGTATGGATTAAATCCAATGTTTGCTTGGTTCGCTCAGGATTCCCGGTGAAGGGTGATTTGGTCATCTTTCCTTTGAGACAAGACTCGCAAGTTGGGAGTTCATCCAAGTTCTTTATTTCAAGAGCCTTAGAGGAAACCAGCTTTTGAATCCTACTCTTGGAAATATGTCCAAGTCTAGCGTGCCAAAGTTGTGGAGTTTGATTATCATATTTTCTTTTTCTAGATTGAATGTGCATGACGTCGGAATTTGTAGGTTCTACGGAATACATACCATCTATCAAAGTACCACGAGCATACATTAAACCACCTTATAAATATGCAAAAAGCTCCATTTTCAATGGAAAAATTAAAACCATCAATATCCAACATAGGAACAGAAATGATGTTCTTAATAATGTTTGGTACGTACAGACAATTCCTTAAAACCAAAGTAAAATTTACTAAAACTAATTCGATGTCCCCAATAGCCTCAGCGGCGATCCTAGCTCCGTTTTCAAAACGCAGGATTCTATCCCCGGGCTTCAGGTATCTTACTGCTCCCATTACCTGCAAATCATTGCAGATATGAGAACCTGCCGCGGTGTCTAACACCCACGATGCACAGTTAATAGAAATATTAACTTCAACCAAGAAAATACCTTTGGCTACCAATTTCATCTTTAGGTAGTCTGGGCAGTTCCTTTTCCAGTGCCCTGCTTTCTTGCAGTGGAAACATTCGTCTTCCGGGCTCTTGCGCTTCTTTTCAACCACCTTTGTGACTGCCTTCGAAGAAAATACCTTCTTCCTCTTCCTACCTCTCTTGGGCTTTGCAGCCTTCGATTGGTGTGCAATCATTACCGGCTTCTCTTTCTTGAGAGTCGATTCTGCCGTTACCAACAAATTGGTCAGTTCGTGAAGAGCAAGGGTTCTATCCTCCATGTTGAAGTTCAACACGAACTGGTCAAAAGAACGGGGCAGCGTATGGAGAAGGAGGTCAGTGCTAAGATCAGCGTGCAAATCCACGTCCAATCGCCCCAGTTTTTCAACCAGGTTGATGAAACGCAGACAGTGATCCTTGACACTGCTTCCCTCAGCCATCTTGAGATGAAACAACTCCTTAGTGGTCGCGAACCTTTCGGTACGAGACCTCTCTCCAAACATCTGCTGGAGGTGGAGAAGTATCTCTCTAGCAAGCGGCATAGCAGCATGCTGTTTCTGCAGTTCATTCGACATCAAGGCTAGCATGAGACATCGAACCTGAAGATCATCATCAACCCTTTTAGCATGGGCGGTTCGTTGTTCCTCACTAGCTCGTGCTGCGGGTGCAGCAGGCATGGGTGTGTCGAGCACATAGCTTCGTCGCTCGGAGTCGAGGACAATTCTGAGATTTCTCAGCCAGTCAACGAAGTTTGAGCCATTCAACTTGTTTGCGTCGGGGATAACAGATAATGGATTCTTAGGAATTGTACTAAATATCTACAAATGGAAAGAAGACAACATTTAGCTAACTGATCTTATGTCTAATACTTATAATTATCGAATTTCGGACTTGCTTTCAAAAAAGTTCTCCCACTATTTTATCGAAACAATCACCCCTTTGATTGCTCGGGAAATTTAATTCCTAGTAGGTCTTGACGTCCCAGCAGCAATTAATTGCACCCACGACTCGTGGCCATACAACCAATTCTCCAGGTAGGTATACTTTTTACCAATTGTGTTACTCCACAACCTTCAAGTTATTTTGCCTCGGTTTTCGCACTTATCTAGCACTGCTACATCATAAGTGTTACTAATCATTAAGTCTAACCCATCAATCATGATGAGCAACGGGCCCGGTCGTGAGTTCTCCGTAACTAGTTATCGGTCGATCCTCACATCCCGACCAGTCCTCACCCTTGTCGTGTTTAGTTAAAAATAGGAGTCAAGGAATTTCACGTATTGTCCCTTTCTTCGACTCGGGTGCCAGACTCTGGATCACCTCTATCGATAAGTAGACAACATACGCTAGTCCCTATTGATGGAAGGCTTGGATTTATATAAATACTTCATTTTATTTTAATCCAATATGACTTAATGTTTAATTCGAGAGGGGAATTTCTGGTTTTGAAAGTTATACTAACTCTCCTCGAGATCTCACCGATTCAGTTATGCTTTATCTTTTATTACGATCTAGATTCTAGCGCGCATCTCATACAAGCTAAATATAAATCTACAAAATAAATAAAAGCCATACAAGCCTAGCATGCATACTACCACAATATGTTTTCGATCGGGAGCCTCCTATGCAGGCCATCATCGAGCCAATGATGTTGGCCCTATTGGTCAATCTAAAGGGTTTGTAAATGGGCCTATGCTATTACACAATGTACCATGCATGCATGGCCTTCATACGTTCTTGGGTTCCCACCTAGCTTGTAAACGGGCCTCCATCCTAAACTAGGAAAGCAGTAAAGCCCTATTCTATTACAAAGGCTCAAAATGGCCCAAAAACATAATAGGCTTGCAGGCCCAATAAAAACCAAACAATAAATTAAACCAATCACATCTAACCTAAGGTCAAGGCTCGGCTCGATCGAAAACCACGTAAACAATTCACATAGAGCAAGAAACAAGCAAACATCCTTTACCTATTTCTATCTTAATTTTAAAACTACCTTTTAAAACTAACTTTCTATGATTCTTACTTTTTAGTCACTACTAATTATGACAAAATGAATATTCGGGTAAACAAAAATAAATTTTCTCCTCAAATTCAGATTCTGTTTTTCAACTTTTGAAAATTGCATTTTCGCCCCTCAACTTTCGAAAATTGCACTTTGACCCCAAAACATTTAAAAAGTTACAAAAACACCCCTGGGCAGATTTGGGCAGATACCGAAAATAATATTTTGAATTCTGAAAATTTTCGATTTGTTTTAAATTGACCCCTCAAGTTTCGGTAATTGCAAAACAGCCCCAAAGTTTTCGGAAATTACAAATTGACCCCAAAACCCGTGCGACCAGATTTGCAAAAACAGTCCATGATTTTGAAATTTCCAGATTTCAAAAATTCGAATTTTTCAGCCCACAAAAACCCTAATCTCGATTTTTTGCATAAAAGTCCTGAAGTTTCAAAAAACTATAAAAACGGCACAGATCTAAAAAAACAGTTTTACCCAATCATAGATCCAGTCATAACAAGTAAGAATCAACTTACAGAACATAATTATCACGTGTTTACATATACATAATTAAACATATACGGTGAAAACACATTATGTTCAGGCTTTTCGTATAATAATGATGGAGTTGGCTCTGATACCACTGTTGGGATAGTGGTTGGGATGCCTCGATTGTCAGAACAACGACAGTGCGGAATTTGAAATTTTTTTCGAAGCACCCAAGGTCCCATATTGATTCTCCATATTAATTATACGTAAGCAAGAACAAAAACACACATAGTAATTAAACAAAGGGGGTTTTTGCGATATACCTCACCACAGGCAAGGTGGTGGAAACCTTCAGTTCTGGATCTGATTTGGATCTGGTTCACAGAAGTGATCCAAGCGTCTCACCTCCAAAGTTAGTCCACACCAATCGGATTCTGGCAACACCTCAAGATCTTAGGCTCAGAACTGGATTCAGGAGGTTTGTCGAAGCAGGATTGTGTAGATTCTCTTGACAGGTCAAGATCTAACACAGAGGAACAAAGGGAGAGGGGTGGCGGCACTAGAGCAGCCCACGGCAGCAGGTGGCGGCGTCTCTAGGTGGCGGCGGCGGCTATGGTTTCTAGCACAAGGGGGCGGCGGCAAGGGTTGAGAGGAGAGGCTAGGGTTTTCTTCTTAGGGTGTTAGCTTTTTGAGCTCAAGTAGAACCCCTTTTATAGACTCACTCTTGACCTAGGTTTTGCAAGACTTCTTATGGGCTTTTAATTAAAGGCCCATGTCTTGCAAGCCTTTTCATTTAATTAATTAATTAATTAAATGCCCAGTCCAATTAAATCATTATTTCTTTTATATAATTAATTAGCAACTCAATTAAGTATTTAATTAATCAAGTTAGCCAATTAATTAATCTCCCACTTGAATTAAATACTTTTAATTCATTTAATTGATTTAATTACCTTTAAATCAATTAATTCCGTTTGTATCCTTTTCAACAGTCACCGTCTAATTGTATTGTGTGTGACCCTCTGGGTTCACCATCAATTGGCAGCAGGCCCACGAATTCCTCGTGATTTAATTTATGAACAATAAATTGCTCCGGTCAATTAAACAACCTTTAATTAACCACTCCTAGAATCAATTCTTCTATTAACTCAGGAGTACCTACACTTCATGGTCGATGTCTAGCCACAAGCCCATGAAGCCCAACTTCAGGTGAATTGATACTTGTGAACCTCGTCTCATATAATTACCATGTACATACGGTCCTTCTATCGACTAATATTCCCGATCAAGACTTAGGGTGTGTGAATTGATCGGCACCTCTAAATTTGTCTCGATAACTATACTTTCTAATTCAGGATAATATTCCATTGTGACCTTCTAAATTTGGAAACCCCCTTTCCAAATCCGTCACCGACTGCGGCCGCAGATTCCTTCGATATATTATCTAAGAATCGTATAGGAAATTCTCTCACCCATTACAGTGAGTCAATAGATTCCATATCGGTACTAACCACTCGCGTACATGTCCATACGCACCCAACCTAGGCATGTTATGACCAAGCTACGTGGCCTATACCTAGATCTAAGTACGCACTTCCATGCACCGAATTCGCCCTAGTACCTCAAGTCAAAGGATTAAACCGTACACTATTATAATCTTTGAGAAACATCCCATCACCAATATGCGTCATGCGCTTCCACAATGGGTTTCTCTGTTCGGGTCGTTCGATGCATTCAATCCTCCATTGAACCACATACTCGTATGCACTGGCCTCAAATGACTTGCTCATGAAACGCTACAAATTCACTCCATGTGAATCATGCATACTTGTACAAGTCTTGGCGATTCCTACGATACCCCGTCTCGTTCGGAATGTTGGGATTTTATGAGTATAATTTGTCAACTACAACAGTGCGGAAGTTAAAATTTTTATCATACACCAAATCCCAGGGTTTCTTATTAGCACATATGAATAAAGGTTGAATTTAATTAAAGCAAGCATATACTAAAATAAATTCAAGATGGTAAAAGCTATTTTACCTCACCACAGGCAAGGTGGTGGTTTTCCTCCGGTCTTCAATTGTTCACTAGAGCACCCCAAGTGTTGTGCCTCTAGAGAAAGTCCACACCAGATGGATTTGAGTGACTTCGCGAAATCCCCAGGCTCAGAACTAGGATTAAGGAATCGTCTCGTCAGGAATTGGATTCAGATCCGAGAAGAAGCTTGGAGAAAAATCCTTCACAGGGGTGGGGCGATTTTTGGAGAAAACTAAACAGGGAGAGAAATCGATTTTTCCTTCTCAATTAGTTGGCTGAAAATTTCGATTAGGTCTTCACATTTATTTTCGATCTCTCTCTTTATTTAATGGGGTTGTTAGTTTGTTGAGATTTTCTTGCTATCTTGAAGAGATTATGATATATCTCTTATATTTAGAAGAGTCCTTCTAGATATAAAATATATCTCTTTTTCCTTATCTCCTAAGGAAACAAGATATGCCATATCTCTTCACAAGATATGCTATATCTCTTCACAAGAAAATCTTCCCTAACCTTTTTCCATCAAAATCGCCCCCTTTGACTAATTAATCATAAGATCAATTAATTTACTTAGCATGGTTCGGCCATGACTAAATTAATTGATCAAGAGATCAATTAATTAATTTTACCATGCCTACATGCTTCATCAATCTTAAATTAATTCAAGTCACCCTTAGCAAAATCGGCCCATGTAAGAATAATCAATCCTAGATCATTTTATCTTAACAATAATTGGCCCATATGCCTTAATTAATTAATCCACTATTAATTAATTAATCATTTCCAATTAACACTTTAATTGAGGATTTAATCAATTAGAAATTCCAATTGATTCATTAATTAGTTACTTCTAATTAATGATTTTCCACTTCGAATTAACACTTTAATTCTCGATTAATTAATTAGTTACTTCTAATTAATTATTCTTCTTCATGAATTAATACTTTAATTCATATATTGATTTAATTCCTTAAATCAATTGATTCCTTCCAGACTGTCACTGTCCAACTGTATTGTGTGTGACCCTCTAGGTTCACCATCAATTGGCAGCAGGCTCACGACTTTCGTGATTTAATTAGTGAGCAATTAATTGCTCCGATCAATTAACCACTTTAATTGACCACTCCAGAATTAATTTCCTTATTAATTCAGGAGTACCCACACCTCATGGTCGATGTCTAGCCACAAGCCCATGAGGCCCAACTTCAGGTGAATTGATTTCGTGAACCTTCGCCTCTTATAAATGCCATGCACATACGGTCCTTCTAGCGACTAATTTCCCGATTGAGACCTAGGGTGTGTGAATTGGTCGGCACCTCTAATTATCTCAATACTGTACTTTCTAATTCAGGATAATAATTCCAGTGTGACTGCTAAATTTGGAAACCCCTTTCCAAATCCGTCACCGACTACGGCCGTAGATTCCTCGGATTTATTATCTAAGAACGTACAGGAAATTCTCTCATCTTATGAGGATGAGTCGATAGATCCTATATTAGTACTAACTATCCGCGCACACGTTCATACGTACCCAAAGTAGTCGCACAATGACCAAGCTATGTGATCGGCTCCTAAATCAAAGTACGTATTCCCGTGTACCGAATCCGCCCTAGTACCTCAAGTCAAAGGACTAAATCGTACACTATTATAAGTCTTGAGAGACATCCCATTACCGATATGCTTAACGCACTTCCACGATGGGTCTCTCTGTTCGGGTCGTTCGATGCGTTCGATCCCCTATCGAACCACCTAGTCATATGCACTAGCATTCAATGCTTTGTTCATGAAACGACAACAAATTCACTTCATGTGAATCATGCATAATCCTACAAGTCTTGACGATTCATTCGATACCCCGTCTCGATATGAATCTATGACTTGGAACATTTTTGAGATCACGACCTTTGAGACTGTTTCATGATTAATCGCACCCAATACTGAAGTGAATAATCCCGTAGTCATGAGTGATCTCAGGGTTTCATCCAATCGCTTAGATACGTTCGCGAGAGATGAAGTTGGCCATTGTTTAATTCACGTACTATGAACAAACGGGCGTATTATCTTATGAATCATAAGATTGCTTCTAAAGGAAGTTCCTTAACAAGCTTATATTTGTTGGCTTGCTGGGCACTATCCTATCAATCTCCCACTTGCCCTAAAGCCAACCACATATGTTTCTAAGGCCCATCTCACTCCAGATGTCCGTCGAACCCTTTTGTGATTATGACTTAATTAGTGGATCTGCTATGTTGTCTCTTGACGTGCCCCCACGTCTTATTCTACCTATGATTTTCCAGATCATATGGTATTCTTGTGTTTAGATCATGGGTGAGATCTCGATTCCTTTGCTAAAGCAATTGCCTTAAGTTATCATTTAAGATAACTACAGGTTTCGCAATGCTAGGTACTACTTCCAATTTATTGGAAGAAGTTTTCGTCCAAACACTTTCCTTCGCTGTATTCAATACTGCGAAATATTCTGTTTTATGGTTACCCGGCATCGATTGCCCTTTTGAACCCCTTTCAAATCATCGTTGCCCCATAAAACCAGAATATTATATTCACATCAGACGGGAAACTCGAATCACTAAATCCTTCGAGTTCCAATTCTTCATTATTACCGTTGACCAGCAATATATCCTCAAAACTCCTAGAGTTCTTAAGGAATGCTCTTTTCGGTAATCCAGTACTCCTTACTGGTGTTCGACTAACATCAGCTTATGATACTCATAGCATGTGTTTAGTCTGGTCTTGTACATGACTTTGCATATACTATGCCACCTTTTATATGGAAGGTGTTCAGAGATATTATCCTCTTTACTCATCAAATGTAGGGCTCATTGACTTTGAGAGCGATTTTATATCTCTATGGAAACTGTCCTCTCTATGACTTTCCATACTGATTTTATTCAGTTTTCGTCCATGTACTAAGATTTTGGGATTTCACACATCTTCTTTAATCTATCACAATAGATACGTACTGCCAATACGTGAGATGTATCCCTTAAATCTTTTAATGAAGAATTGCGTGAATGAACACGCTTTCGTCTGCGTTTAACACTCTTACAACATCTATGTCAACTTTAGTGTTTATATTACGAACAATGTAAAAACTCCCACTGATTCTTTTGTACATTGAGACTTACATGCAATTTTGATAAAGTCAACCGCTTTGACTATCTCATCTAGTTGCATGTTCCAGCTTCTGGATACTGGTCCAGAGTCATAGATTTTCCTTTGGATTTAAATCCAATGGATATTCTTCGCAGTAACACGAAGCTTCCATGATTCGTTGTCTCCAAATAGATTATTCACAATCTACTTAGATCACATGGCGTTTAAGCTATGTGCCCGAATCTATGTTATGCATAGATATTTCAAAAGTTCTTGGATCACTATCCAATCGATCATATTCGTGAACGTACTAGTTCTTTTCGAATTCGATCGAATCTTCGAAATTTGGTGTACAAAATTTTGGTGCAGTAGGTTTGAAAATATACTCCCACTATTTGTAGGGATGTGTCCAAGTCTAGGACTTTATCAAGTTCCATGGTAAAATCCCATTTCTATTAGCGAGGGAACCACCCTCTAAGAATTGGGAATCCTTAGCAACGGACTACTTTCGTTCTTTAGGATCATGGAACAGGTATCCAATGGATTTCGTTGGATACCCTACAAATTTTCTCAATTGGATCCGCTATCCAATTTTATCATTCATGGATGATATACCATACTTGGGGTAGTACGGTTTTTCGAAGGAATTGACTTAAAGAGGTTACTAGTCAAAGTACCCTTCTAGAGTCATGGGGTTGACCCCCATAATTGATTGAGGAGTTTTAGAAATACTAATTTAAGGAATGAATCTAGTCTTTCATAGTTCGATTCCTTTTATTAGATTTAATTTGCTATTCAAGAATTCTATTTAAGACATAATTTGCATTTGATCAAAACTGCAATATGGCGCAAGACATAATAAATCTGAGCGCGTCAACATGCTACATTATTTAAGGCAATTGACTAAGCACAAATCGAAATTGTCATTAATAATTTTCCTTACAAAGTAAAATATTCAGCCAGACAACCACATACAGGTTGTGGCCAACATTGCAAAAAAAAAAATAAAAAAAAAAAAAGAAGAAAGAAGGAGCAGGTCATCAAGGTTGATTGCCATCGCCGGGACGACTCGAAGAAGCATCCCTCCGAGGAGTTGCAGTCTCCAGAAACGTCTTGAGCTCCTCTTGGCGCTTTTGATAACCGACATCATAGCCTTGTTCATAAGCATGATGACGGGTCTCCTCTAAATGGGCGTTTAGCTGATCTTTCTCCTTCTCAAGAACTGACTTCTCTTCTTGTAATTTCAGAAGATCATCACCAAGTAACCTGAGTTGGAGAGTTTGCCCTTCAACCTTCGCCCTCTCCGAGTCCAAGCGAAGCTTTAGGCTCTCCTTATCGAGCCACATATCATCACTCTGAACACCCAGCTGCAGCGCAAAATACTTGGCCTGAAATGAAAAGAAAGGTCGTATGTAACAAAGCAGTCAAAATAATCCAAGAAATAACGTCAGAAATGTAAATACCTGCTCGCACATCTTGACAAGGGACTGTACGAGGCGAATATTGGAATTACCTTCGTGCTTCTTCAATTCACCAGGCAAGATAGTACTCAGACCCAACTCCCAGGACAAAGCATCAGGCTCAAGAAAGTTGGGCAGCTCACTAGTAAGGGGAATGTTATCAGGCCGAGGAATCCCTGACTCCGTTATATCCCTAACCTGTTCAAGGATACATCGATCATCCAACGGACGAGGGGATTCCCTCTCATTGGGACTTGTAGAGGTCTCTTTACCCGAAGCAAAAATAATGGTCCGTCGACCGGACCTTGAACCTGGCCGACCTCCAAAGGATCCGCCGGCTTCAAAAGAAGTTGTCACAACGGTAGTATCAGTAAATAAAAAGTTAGAAAAATCCTGACCAACAGATTGTGTCAAAGATGGATTCAAGAAGGTACCACCGCCATCTACCCCCGCGGCAGCTGCCCCTTTGCTTTCCCCGAAAACAGGTTCAGTAGAAGTAGAGGAAGGAATGGAGTTATCTAGAGCATGCTCATGAAAGCTATGCTCAAAAGAAGGAACACCTGAAGAAACGGGTATATTAAAAGTCGGCTCCACATTGGACACGTCTCCAAAGGCCATCCGACCAGGGGAAGATCTCCCCTCGACCTCACTAGAAACTGGGAAGTCTTGTCGAGCAAAAATCGAACTGACCTCAGGTAAAAGTTCGGAGGGAATAACGGGGGTCTGAGTCCCCGACCTTCTGATTGATTGGGAGCGAGGAGGATCTACCGAAGGCCCCTCAGTACGGGACCTTTTGGGTCTCAGATTCCAACTACTATCACGCGAAGAACGCTTTGAAGTATTACCAAAAAGGTTACTCATCTTCGAAAATTAAAAAAAAAATTTAACTAGAGAAAAAGCTTATCGACCTCCAATGAGAGAATATTCTATCGGAATTGAGTAAAGGCGGTAAATAGCGAGTAAACTTTTTACCCTATGTATTTATACTAAGTGAAAATACGCAACAGACCCCAAGAACAGGCGCGAAACAGAGAAACTGACCTATCAACGGCTGCAAGAATTCGAAAAGACATGAACATAACGATTACGCTGAAGTTAACGACTTGTCTGAATTGTTATTATCAATGAAGAAACGGAAAAGACATACCATCAGAATACAAATCGCCTCATTTACAAAGGGATAAAAAAGTAATATTACAGATCACACAATGATAATTATTGTCAGAGTTATTTCTCAAGCTTGTTGGTCGCTCCTTGACACGACCTGATCGCCAACTGGTACTCCCAGATCGTCAGCGACCTCTCCTTCATCGGCTCCATCATTCGCTACCTCTGGATTCTCCTCCTCGTCCTCTTAGTCGCCAAAATTATTATCAACCTCCGGGTTAATGTCTGAAGGAGGAGTCGGCAATGGCTTTCCAAACTCTTCAACAAGACGAGCCAATGAAAAATGTCGATAATTGACGCTCGGCAGATCAGTAGAAGAGTATTCCTCACCATAACGATTCAGGCTGACATGTGTCGCCTTGAAATACTCCCTTCGGCGATCTTCAATCAATACCAGCGCGACCATCTGATGAATCGCCTTTTTTAAAGTACTTTCGAGGAGCGGACCGACCATCTGATACACCAAAGCAGTATGAACAGGAGAACTAAGGAACTCACGAATCACCCTCTCATCGGGATTTCTGCCATAACGATCAGTAAGTCCGCTAAGAAGAAGGTCCCTGTCATACTCCACCAAGGAGGCTTGAAGACCTGCGACCTGAGATTCCAGCTCACTGATCCAAGTAGTACTTTGAAGTTGATAATCTTCAAACTCCTTAGCCAGCCGATCAACCCACTCTTGGGTACGAAAAGTGTCCAAAACTTTGTTTATAATTTCCTGATCGCCGGTTCCCTCTAATTGAGAATCTGTAATTGGAAGAGGAAGAAAAGAGATCGTAGAAGGACCGGCCTCTGATCCACTCGGCTTATGAAGCAATGCCCCGTTCTTCTCATCTAAAAATTCGCATTGTTGTCTCCAAAGAGCAACTTCATAGGAATACGACATCAGGTAAGTATTTGTCTAAAAAGTAAAGGGAACGAATCAATAAGTCAAAAGCCCATTAGAAAAGTCACTAAAAAAACATATTTAACAGCGAATACCTTCTCGGCATAAAGGGAAGCTTTTTGTAATTTCTCCAAAGGATCTTTCCGATGCAGCTTATTGACATCACGAGTAAAAACGCCAGAAAGAAGAATACGGGCTGCCTTGTCAACGGCATTCTCATTCTCGTCATGAATTAAAGATTCCTTCTCAGGATAACCAGCTGCTCTCTTCCCCTATAAATGATCTTCGATCATCTCGACGACAGTAGGCTTCGGATGCTCTTCACCAAGCAAAGAAAGATCCTCACCAGAACGACCATAGTAATGCCTTCTTCTCTTAACTGGCTTGTCGATAGGATGGGGCGTCGACCAACTGCGACATCCGCGAATGCCAAGGGAAGTCCGAAGCTGGAAAGAAGGATAACCCTGTCCTGTCCCTTGGTAAATTGGAGTCTGCGCAATTGGAGGAGTTTCTTGAGATGAATCTGGAGATTCCTCTCTGTAATCCTCTGAATCGTGGCCCAAATCCAACTTTCTCTTCTTGGACGCTCTCTGCTCGATTGGAAGGTTCTCTACCGTTTTGTTAGACTTTGACAGAACCATCTTCCCTTTTGAGGAGTGCCGAGAATTTTCTACCATAAAAACTGAAGAAAACGAATTCTAAAATAGACGTGTTAATAAAAGAAAATATAATGTAAATGCGACATTAAAATAAAACGCTTACCCAGCGATTGAGAAGGGGAAGTGATAGGAAAAGTATGAGGACTCAAACCCGCTTTACGGAGAAAAGCCTCACCAATAAGAAGAGCACTCTCGTACTTGTCGGCCCGCATCTCCATGATCTCGTCGACTAATTTTGGATCGTCAGGGATAAAATGGCCCGTAACTGAGCGACCACCAGAAATCCATTCGAAGCCATGGTCCCATGAAAATGGGTCGGAGGAACCGTCAGCTAACACAATATGAGAAGGGGGACGTACAAAGAAAAAATGAGATTTCCAAGCTGGATTGCTGGAAACTGGAGAATAAAAAATATAGCGACCAGACTTTTGACTAGCAAAAAAGTATCCGCGGTTCGAGGAACTAGAAATGTTAAAACGAAATAATTGTGTAAAATTACGAAAAGACGGCTGAAAGCCTTTTGCTATCATCAGAACTGAAAAGCACACGACAAAAGCCACGGAATTTGGGACTAGTTGGGTTAAGGAGACACTAAATATTTTCAGAATATTAAGGAATAAAGCAGATAAGGGAAGACGTAGACCATAATTGAAATGGGCAGTATAAAAAGCCCGACAACCTTTCGGTGGAGAAGTAACTCTATCCGAAGGAGAAGGGAGGATAATCTCAGAACCTTCCGGAAAGTACTTCGCATAATTATCCACGACCTCGTGGAAAGTCTCATCGGTATACGCGCAAGCAAGATCCTCGATTGGTTCAGATATTTGTGGAGCAGTACCCTTGCCTTTCTTGGCCTTGGCCGCAACCTCGGAATCTGATATAATTTGCACCTTGAAAGTATCCTTATCAGGAATGGTGATTTCAGATACACCAGTCTGTTCTGTTGGAAGGCTGGGAATTGCCCCCTCCTCGATGATAGGGGCAACTCCTTCCATAGTAGATGAAGAAGATGTTTTCGAAGGTGAAGCCATTTTGATGGGATCCTCGAAAAATATTGATCGATGAAAATAATATAGGGGAGAAATTACCGAGTAAGAAAGTTACTGCAAAAGTGTGGAAAGTAGAAAGTAAAAAGTGATTGAAACAACAATCACCTATTTATATAGGAGAATGAAAAGGCGTTTCGAACTTCTCGCGGCTAATCATATTCCCGCCAAACAGTAAAGTCGAAACACCTCCTCGAGAGAAAAGTAACGGTTCAGTCCGGAAACGACAAGACGACTATCTATGAAGTGTAGCACTCTTTTCCTTACTTAGGATTTTTTCCTACACGGTTTTTTCCATGTAAGGTTTTTAACGAGGCACACTTCATAGAAAAGACAGTCGTAATCAACCATCTACTTCTACGAGCTTCTACTGCATTACGCTCGAAGAAGTGAGGAAATCTTAGAATTGTCCTCCACTCCGAGCGATGAAGCTATGTGCTCGACACACCTAATCCTGCTGCACCCGCAGCACGAGCTACTGAGGAACAACGAAGCACCCATGCTAAAAGGGTTGATGATGATCTTCAGGTTCTCTGCCTTATGCTAGCCTCGATGTCGAATGAACTGCAAAAACAGCATGCTGCAATACCGCTTGCTAGAGATATACTTCTCCACTTCCAGCAGATGTTTGGAGAGAGGTCTCGCACCGAAAGGTTCGCGACCACTATGGAGTTGTTTTATCTCAAGATGGCTGAGTGAAGCAATGTCAAGGATCACTGTCTACGTTTTATCTACTTGGTTGAAAAATTGGGGCGATTGGACGTAGAATTGCATGCTGATCTTAGCACTGACCTCCTCCTCCATACACTACCCCGTTCTTTTGACAAGTTCGTGTTGAACTTCAACATGGAGGATAGAACCCTCGCTCTTCACGAACTGACCAATCTGTTGGTAACGGCAGAATCGACTCTCAAGAATGAGAAACCAGTAATGATTGCACACTAATCGAAGGCTACAAAGCCTAAGAGAGGTAAGAAGAAGAAGAAAGTGTTCTCTTCCAAGGCAGTCACCAAGGTGGTAAAAAAGAAGCGCAAAAGCCCAGAAGACGAATGCTTCCACTGCAAGAAAGCAGGGCACTGGAAAAGGAACTGCCCAGACTACCTAAAGATGAAACTGGTAGCCAAAGGTATTTTCTTGATTGAAGTTAATATTTCAATTAACTGTGCATCGTGGGTGTTAGACACCACAGCAGGTTCTCATATCTGCAATGATTTGAAGGTGATGGGAGCAATAAGATACCTGAAGCCCGGGGATAGAATCCTGCATTTTTTAAAAGGAGCTAGGATCGCCGCTGAGGCTATAGGAGACGTGGAATTAGTTTTAGGTAATTTTTCTTTGGTTTTAAGAGACTGTTTGTACGTACCGACTATAATTAAGAACATTATTTCTATACCTATGTTAGACATGATGGTTTTAATTTTTCGATTGAGAATGGATCGTTTTGCATATTTAAAGGTTTTTTAACTTATGCTCGCGGTACTTTGATAGATGGTCTGTATTCCATAGAACCTATAAACTCCAACGTCATGCACATTCAATCTAGAAAAAGGAAATATGATAATCAAACTCCACAACTTTGGCACGCTAGACTTGGACATATTTCCAAGAGTAGAATTCAAAAGCTGGTTTCATCTAAGGCTCTTGAGATACATAACTTGGATGAACTCCCGACTTGTGAAACTTATCTCAAAGGAAAGATGCCCAAATCACCCTTCACAGGGAATCCCGAGCGAACCAAGCAAACATTGGATTTAATCCATACTGACGTTTGTGGACCATTGAGTGTCAATGCGAGAGGAGGATTCTCGTGCTTCGTAACATTCACTGACGATTTTAATCGTTATGGATATGTGTATATTATGAAACACAAATCCGAAACTTTTGAGAAATTCAAAGAGTTTTGAACGGAAGTAGAGAACCAACTTGGGCATAGTATTAAAGCACTTCATTCTAACAGAGGTGGTGAGTAATTAAGCCAAGAATTCCTCGATTATCTGAAAGAGAATGGAATTCTCGCACAACGAACTCCCCCTAGGACGCCCCAACTCAATGGAGTGTCTGGGAGGAGGAACCGAACTTTGTTAGACATGGTTCATTCCATGATGAGCTTCGCTGACCTCCCCTTTTCGTTTTGGGGCTTGGCCCTATTAACTGCCTCGAAGATACTAAACATTGTACCTTCAAAGTCAGTACCAACAACGCTGCACCAAGTATGGTATGTGATGGGGGCTATTTCGCACCCCTTATGATATTCGGAGCGACAAGTCAATATACGTTCGGACCGATCAGGAGACTAATTAGATGACGAGCTGCCCGGTCCGATCTAGACTATCAATCCTTGGCGACCAAGAATGAAGTCCAAGTTCCATAAGGATTACTATACATAGTCCTATTAGGATTATGTTTCCTTGAATAGCTAGGGTTAATTTCATATAAATACCAAGTTAAACATTGTATTAAGGGCAAACTACACATAATCAGAGCTTATGCCTCCATACTGGGGCAATCTGATATTAGAATCTATAGAAAAGCTTTTGCTATACTATATTCATATTCATTGTCTTGTTTACTGATTGTTCTTTACGCTTTGTTCTTTCTTGAGATTGATCCATACGGAATAAAGTAACTAAGCCCTATAATCTATACGTAATTTAACCTCAGAAACAAACATCATTGATTTAATCGAACCGTACGAAAAATGGTTAAATCAGTTGGCGCCCACCGTGGGGCTAGGTTAATTATTCGATTGACATATAGCTCGCCCAAGGAAGAACGCCCGTAACGGAGCAAGGAGTAACACGACGAACCCTCGTATCACATCTGAGGATCAACAGGACGATACTAATAATAATGCCCCAATAACTAATAACAATCAACAAGAGAACGACCAACCGCCGAATCTGGAGGAACCACAAGGGATAAATATCCAAAACCCTCAAGGACAACAAGGGATCCCCACCAATGTGATATCGGAAGCCCACATGACTCCAACGATCCCGGTTCCTCCGTCAGACACTCGGGAGAAGCTGCGACAGATCGCTATGTTATTCAATTCACTCCGCCCAGGGGAATTACTCGTACCCGAACAGGTTCCTAGAAACCCTAGAGCGGCTAGGGCAAATCCTATTCAAAGGACGCCAAGGCAGGTCGATCAGGTCTCACAACAGGCGGAGAGCCCTGCGAGCGAGCAACGGTCGTTGCATAGTCCGCAAAAGAGCAATACAAAGCCAACCGATGAGCAAATCCGGAGAAAAACAGATCGGACAAGGCCACAACCCGTCTGCCCCGGATCAAAGGAACATACCATAATCCCCATCGAAGATGACGTAGTCGACGTAATTCCTAATCGAACAAGAACTGTGCGCCTCTCGGAAATAGAAATTGATAAGATGGTACAGGAGCGTCTGGAACAACGTCTACGAACTGTTCAAAATCCATGGGCCAGAAGCACGAAACTCCAAGAGAGCCTAGCAGCGTGCTCCCCCTTTTGCAGGGAGATAAAAGAAGCTCAATCGTCGGGTCAAGTTCCGGGACGACTACCCAGATATGATGGAACAACCGACCCAGACGATTATATATTCAGTCTTACGAACATAATGAACTTATATGCTCACTCAGCAGAATACACTGCAAAGTTAATGGTCACCACATTCGAAGGACTAGCTTTGGATTGGTTTGCCAAACAACCCACTAATTCCATATTCAGCTTTCGGGAGTTATGCAATAAGCTGACTCAGCAGTTCGCTAGCCAGAAGAGACAGAAACTGCCAATGAGCTATCTAGGAACCATCCATCAACAAGAGGGAGAATCCCTACGAAACTGGTTGGCAAGGTTTCACGTGGAATTGCTCAAAATCAATTCCCCAAACATCGATTACATAATCTCCATCCTTTTCGACCTCACAAAAAACAGGGCAGTTCGGGAATGCCCTCAATAGAAAGCAACCAAGAAAATTTGCGGATATTATGACCTTGGCATCAAAATACATGACTCAAGAGGAGATGAACTCTTTTAAAGATAAGAATAAAAATAAGGCTCCCACCTCCGGATCAAAGCGGCAAGATAGAGTTCCTGCCCCGAAATCCATGGATTATGATAGATCCTTCAGAAAAGGGAATGTCTTTCAGCGATTAGAATATAATCGCAACGATAAAGATAGGAGACCTAATATCTATCCGAGATCATGATCGGCCGAACCGGCAAACAGGAACAGAATAAACCAAGTGGAGTACCCCAGGCTGACCGTTCCTATCGACGAAATCTTGGTAGTACTTGAGAGGAACAATTGGATCCCCGCAGCAAAGAGAATCGCTCAACCAAGGCCAGGCGCTCGAAACTACGATCTATACTGTAGATATCACCGGGCACATGGGCATCGCACCGAGGATGGTTTTCACCTAAAATGGGAAATCAAAAAGTTGATCGAACAAGGAAAATTGGATGACTATCTAGAACGGAACAATCGCAAGAGGGGTAGGAGTCAGAGTCCACGGAACAATAATCGAAGAGAAACCTCGAGAAGAAGGTCCCCTAACAATGGTCCGCCGCAAGAATTGAACGATTATCAAGTTAACGGCACCATTCATACAATCTCAGGAGGACCCGTCGGCGGAGATAGCCGCAACGCTCGTCGCAGGACCGCCAGGTCCATACATGGAAATATCAGGTACCCAAAAGAAGTGTGGACGCTAGAGAGCAAACCAACGAAAGACCAGCTAATCCGTTTTAACGAGAGCGAGGTACCGAGGAACTTCGTTTGGGATGCGAAAGAAGACAACCCCGATTTCCCAATGGTAGTATCCCTTGAGATTGCGAACTACAATGTTAAAAGGATCCTAATCGATAACGGGAGCTCAGCAAATATCATATCTAAAAAGGTCCTCAATCAAATGAACTTGGGAGAAATAACGTTCCAAAAGATAGCCACTCTTCTGGTAGGATTCGGAGGTTCGGAAATAGTCCCTTGTGGAACAATAAATTTAAGTGTCTCCCTCGGAAAGAAACCACAGGGCACGGTGAATTGATAAGATTCTTGGTTGTAGAGACTCCTTTTGCCTACAACGCGATCCTAGGACGACCCGCTCTTAACCTATTCTGAGCAGTTGTATCAACTTACCATCAGAAAATAAAATTTCCGACGGACACGGGAAACGGAGAAATAGTAATTGATCATTGTATGGCATGGGACTGTTACAACACCTCCTTGACACTGGGAAACCGCTCCAAATCGTTTACCCCAGCTAAAAGAAAGATCGAGGACGACGTTGATAGAGTCGAGATTGAAATCCCCAGTACATACCGAATAGATCAAAAGATAAAGGAACCGATCGAATTAACTATGAAACCACCGGAACACAAAGATGTCATGCTAGTACAAGGGGATCCCACAAAAATGATCAGAATCGGAAATGAACTCAGTAAGGACGGGGAAGTGATGCTGGTAAACTTCCTCAGAGAAAATATCGATATCTTCGCCTGGAGTGCGAACGACGTTGAGGGGATTGATCCCAGAGTAGTAACCCATTCGCTAAAAATTGATCCCATGGCAAAACCTACTAGACAAAAAAGAGGAATCATGGGCCGATAAAAGACAAAATAATCAAGGCAGAAGTAGAAAGGCTACTCAAGGCTAAACAAATTCGAGAAATACACTTCTCGGAATGGCTATGTAAAGTGATATTAGTAGCGAAAGGGGATAAAAAGGATAATAAGTGGAGAATGTGCAATGACTTCACCGACCTTAACAAGCTATGTCCATGAGATCCATACCCCCTTCCGAGGATCGACTTATTGGTCGACTCAACTGCTGGTTTCGCAATTTTCAGCATGATGGACGCCTTCCAAGATTTTTATCAAATATACATGGATGAGCGAGACCAAGAAAAAACTGCTTTCGTAACAGAACAAGGTGTATACTGCTTCATAGTCATGCCATTTGGCCTAAGGAACGCTGGAGCCACTTAGCAGAGATTAGTTAACCTAATGTTCGAGGAGCTGATCGGAGAAATAATGGAAGTATACGTAGATGATATGCTGGTCAAAAGCATGAATGAAGCCGGCCACATAAAGCATCTCGATCGGTGCTTTCAAATATTGAAGAAATACCGAATGAAGTTGAATCCCGCAAAATGCACTTTCGGAGTAAAATCGGGAAAGTTTTTAGGATATATGGTTCATCAGCGAGGAATTGAGGCCAATCCCGAAAAGATTCGAGCTATAACTGAAATGAAACCACCTAAAATGATCTCCCAAGTACAAAGTTTAGTGGTAAAGATCGTGGCATTGAAATCGGCCGATTCTTTCAAACTCTACGAAAGGCGAAAAATTTTGTTTGGACCGAAGAATGCGATCAGGCTTTCAACCGGCTAAAGGAATACTGACCTCCTCCCCACTATTAGCCAAGCCAACTGAGGGCGAACCATTATACATTTACATATCTATCTCCGGTGTGGCCATTAGTTCAGTTTTGGTAAAGATTGAAGGCGTGGAACATAAGCCTGTTTATTACTTGAGCAAGTTATTACAAGGGACGGAGAAGAATTACTTGGAAATAGAAAAGTTCGCCTTGGCCTTAGTAGTAGCGGCACGCAAACTCCGACCATACTTTTTAACCTACAAAATGGTAGTATTAACCAACCAACCGCTAAGACAGATCTTGGCAAAGCCGGAAGCCTCTGGTAGGTTGATTAAGTGGGCTTTGAGCTAGGTCAGTTCGAAATCGAATACAAACCACGAATTGCAATTAAAGCCCAAGTCATGGCCGATTTCCTTATAGAAACTCCGACCTCAACACCTGAACATAGTGAATCGACCAGCAGCGATAACGATATCTTGATCGTAGAAAATCAAACCTGGTTGATGCATGTCGATAGTGCTTCATGCAGAGAGGGAGGAGGTGCTGGAATCAACTTTACCGGACCAAATAAAGAAGATATAAATTATGCAATAACCTTGGACTTCGTAGTAACGAACAACGAGGCGGAATACGAAGCACTGATTGCAGGAATGGAAATGGCGATCAAAACCAACATAAAGAGTCTCAAAGTATTGACCGATTCGGAGTTAGTACAAAGACAATTTGAAGGTCTATACGAGGCAAAGGAATTCAACATGGGTCAAATACCTAGCTAAAGCAAAAGAATTGGCTGAGAAATTTAAGAATTTCGAAATACAGAATGTTCCACGTTCGAAAAAACAAATGGGCCGATCAACTTTCCAGATTCACAGGGTCTCATAAAACAGAAAGAGTAATAAACTGGTTAATCTCCAATACGCCAGCAATTGACATCGATGAGACACCAGTAGCTGAGATGATGGAAATCGAAGAAGCTGAAAGAAACTGGATGATAGACTATCTCCGAGAAGGAATTTTACCGCTTGATCCGAATGAGGCTTGGAAGATAAAGTATCGAGCTCCAAAGTACACAATGATAGAAGGAAAACTTTGCAGAAGATCTGTATCCGGAGTTCTTCTAAAATGTATCTCCGAGTCACAAACCAATGATGTCCTTCGAGAAGTACATGAAGGAGAAGCAGGGAATCATAGTGGAGCAAGAGCCTTAGCCTTAAAATGCATCCGAACAGGTTACTATTGACCTACCATAAACAATGATGCCATGCAGTATGTGCAAAAATGTCATCATTGTCATGTTCATGCAAATATAAGTCATCAACCAGCCGAGAACATGAACCCGATACCCGTATGTTGGCCATTTGATCAATGGGGAATGGACATTGTGGGACATTTCCCGGTAGCTAGGTCTAAGAAAGCATACGTTCTGGTCGCTGTCGAATATTTCAGTAAATGGATAGAATGTGTTGCTCTTGCTCGAATAAATCAATTCCAAGTGATTAATTTCCTATGGAAGTTCATAGTATGTCGATTTGGCATCCCAAGAATCCTGATTTCTGTAATGGAACTCAATTTGTGGGAAAACAAATAATGGAATGGTGCTCCAAGCTAGGAATTCAACAAAACTTCACTTCAGTAGGGCACCCAAGAGCAAACGGACAAACTGAAGTAGCGAACCGTGAAATAATAAAATCTTTGGAGAAAAGATTAGGGGTAGCCAAAGGAAGATGGCTAGATGAACTCCCCGGAGTACTTTGGGCTAATCGGACGACGGTCAGAACTGCAACTGGAGAGACCCCATTTAGTCTGGTATATGGCTCGGAGGCTGTAATTCTAGTCGAAACACTAATTCCAACACCAAGAATTGAGATGTATGATAACCAGAAAAATGAAAAAACAAGAGAAAATGATGTCGACCTAACGGAAGCCTTAAGAGAAAAAGCAGCTGTATGGCTGCAGGTCAGTAAATCAAACATGGAGAAGGTCTATAATCAAAAGGTATGCATACGAACCTTCAAAGAAGGGGACTTGGTGCTGAAAAAAGTAGAGGTGTCCAAGCATGTAGGAAAATTACAACAGAATTGGGATGGACCATACATTATCATTGATGTAGGGAAGAAAGGTTCATACAAAATTGCACACTTGAACGGAACACCCCTACCAAGAACATGGAATGCAGGCAACCTAAGAAAATACTATGGAAAAAAATGAATCCTAGTAATCATCCTTGTTAATTTCTTTTAATTTTGTTTCTTTTATTTTCTTTCTCGTACTATTCATTGTAATAAAGGCTTTTGCCTGAGATTCATTTTCAACATTTTTATCAATGACTATGAATTTGAAGACCGAATCAAGGATTCACACGAGTAACGCCAAAGATTTTGACCGAGTTGAGTATAAATCGATCCGCTCGATAAGCGCTCCTCGATCTCCAACGATCAACATGGTTAAATCCAAAAAGTTGATCTATGACCTAAAGAGTTGAGTAGAATCGATCCGCTCGATAAACGCTCCTCATAACGACGACGACTAAAAAGGTTAAAACCAAAAATATTGATAAAAAAAACCTAAGTCCTAAAGAGTTGAGTAGAATCGATCCGCTCGATTAACGCTCCTCGATCTCCAACGATCAACATGGTTGAATCCAAAAAGTTGATCTTTGACCTAAAGAGTTGAGTAGAATCGATACGCTCGATAAACGCTCCTCATAACGACGACGACTAAAAAGGTTAAAACCAAAAAAATTGGTAAAATACCTAAGTCCTAAAGAGTTGAGTAAAATTGATTCGCTCAATAAACACTCCTCGATCTCCATAACGACGACGACTAAAAAGGTTAAAACCAAAAATATTGGTACAATACCTAAGTCCTAAAGAGTTGAGTAGAATCGATCCACTCGATAAACACTCCTCATAACAACGACGACTAAAAAGGTTAAAACCAAAAATATTGGTAAAAAACCTAAGTCCTAAAGAGTTGAGTAGAATCGATCCGCTCGATAAACGCTCCTCGATCTCCATAACGACGATGACTAAAATGGTTAAAGCCAAAAATATTGGTAAAAAGACCTAAGTTTCTAACAATTAAGTAAAAACCGATCAGCTCGAGAATCGCTCCTCGATCTCCATAACAGCGAATAAATAAGAACAAATTGAGAGAAATCAACAACATGAAAATAATAATACTGAAGTTTTATTCATCTGAGTGCAAAGAACATCTCTCAAATTACATATTAAGTTTTATTCAGAGTACAAAGAACGTTTCTACTGTTTACATATCATCACAAATATTTAAGTGAAATACTCCTATTCTATAGATCGGTGGTTTTCACGACAATGTCCACGGAAACATCAATCTTCTCCCTAGTGCCTCGATGACTCTATTCAACCACCTAAGACGCATGCTGCTCAGGATGATCGACTTCTTTAGTTCGATGGCCGGGCTCTGAAGATCAACACTCCTTTAGGTCGGAATGGCCATTACCTGCCAGATGTCCGGTAACGCTCACTCGCCCAAAACGAGCTACTGCTTGTATGATGGGGTTGACTTTTACTCTAAAGCAGCATCTCTCGAGGACCGTCGCAAAAGTGAAAACTTACCAGCACATCCCGGCGGCCTATCACTCCGGAAGTAACCTCCAAGAACAGGGATGCCTGGTAAGTATGAACCCTCCATGTGCTAACAAAATACCACGGACCTCAACCCCGTGATGACTAAGGCTGATGCCACATGGGACCCGTCAGTACTAGGTAGGGCATCAATGGGACCTGTCAGTACAAGGCAAATGATGCTTGAGTTATTATATGATAATGGTTCACGATAATGAGACTTTTTGAAAATTATGGGATCACTGGGCAAAATAAAACCCAAAGAAACTGATATCTCCATTTCGTACGGGATGGATAGATATGGGAAGAAACTGAATGTCTATTTATAGGGAAATTTTTAAGTTAATCCTACGGTTGGATAGAAATCTGATCAAGGGACGGGAATGCGACTTTTGACTTCCCGAATTTAATGCGAGTAAGTTGGAACGGCGCTAGGATTGTCGATAAAACTGCTCGATGAGAATGAAGTATCAAGGTCAAAACGACCAGAATGGCAAATCCATATACATTCCAATGAATTCAGTGAGAGACAAATTGGAACTTTACGAAGAGTGCTCGACCGACTAGCCTAGTCCTTAAGAAAAAGAGATTTACAACGAGGAATAATTATTTCTACGAAGAATTAGAAATGCGTAAGCAGAAAGACGAAATAGTTGGTCGTTTTGATGATAAATATGTGCTTGACGACGTCAAATCCAGCTTTTCCCTTGGAGTCCAAGAAATCTGACGGACTGGTAGATAAAACAGTCGACGAAGCTAAGATATACAGACTTGTCACCGCCTCATATATCAAAGAATTGCTTAAGGGGGTTTAAACAAGCTGGATCTAACGAATGATTCTACATTTTCCAATTCCTCCCATACCAAAGAATTAACATATTGGTACACTGGTTACTTTATTTGAGGAACATGGAGCTCACAATCAGTGCAAAGAAACATGAAGTTCAAGAAAATGGGTAGAACGAAATCACTTCTAAGAGCTTAAACTTTTAAAAGAACAGCAATGCTCAAGGGAGGTGATAATAACACCTTTATATAGAAGTTCATGACAAATATTTTACAAACACTAATCGATCATCCATAAGGATGATAAACATACTTTACAGTTCTCTGACAAGCCGATTACATGAACGACCTACAGTTAACATTTTATAATGATTAAACTAACTACAGAAATAGCCTACAGGACTATGCATGTTCGATCAACGTACTTATACGTGATTAAAATTCAAGCTATTCACGACTGATCAACCAGATTGAACTACTCTTTCAGACAGATAGGATCGCCCACGAAGTCAAATATCAGATAAGTCTATATCTCCTACTTACTGAAGAAATTTGCATTTGATTAGAACGGCAATATGGCGCAAGAAATAATAAATCTAAGCGCATCAACATGCTACATTATTTAAGGCAATTGACTAAGCAAAAATTGAAATTGTCATTAATATTTTTCCTTACAAAGCAAAATATTTAGCCAGACAACCACATACAGGTTGTGGCCAACATTGCAAAAGAAGAAAAAAAAAAAAAAGGATCAGGTCGTTAAATTCAGGTCATCAAGATTGATTGCCATCGCCGGGACGACTCGAAGAAGCACCCCTTCGAGGAGTTGCAGTCTCCAGAAACGTCTTCAGCTCCTCTTGACGCTTCTGATAACCGGCATCATAGCCTTGTTCATAAGCATGCCGACGGGACTCCTCTAAATGGCGTTTAGCTGATCCTTCTCCTTCTCGAGAGCTGAAATTTCTTCGCGTAATTTCTGAAGATCATCATTAAGTAGCCCGAGTTGGAGAGCCTGCCTTTCTGCCTTCGCTATCTCCGAGTCCAAGCGAAGCTTCATGTTCTCCTTGCTGAACCATAAATCATCGCCATGAACGCTCAGCTGCAGCGCAAAGTATTTTCCCTGAAAAGAGAGGGGTCTTATGTAACAAAGCAACACAGAAAAATACAAGACTAAGTTCAGAAAGAAAAATACCTGCTCAAATAGTTTGACGAGGGACTGAACGAGGCGAACGTTGGAAGTACCCTCATGCTTCCTTAACTCACCAGGCAAGATAGTACTCAGACCCAAATCCCATGACAAAGCGTCAGGTTCAAAAGAATTGGGCAATTCACTATTAAGGGAAATATTATCATGCTGGAACTTACTGACTCCGTTATATCCCTAACTTGTTCGAGGATACAACGATCATCCAACATACGCGGGGATTCCCTCTCATTGGGACTTACTGAAGTCTCTTTCCCCGAAGAAGAAATAATGGTCCGTCGACTAGACCTCAATTCCGTCCGCCCTCCAGAGGAACCACCGGCTTCAAAGGAAGTTGCCATAACGGTAGTATCATTAAATAAGAAGTCAGGAAAATCCTGAGTAACAGACTGGGTCAGGGATAGACCACCACCGCCTGTCTCCGCGGCGGCATCACTTTGGTTTTCGCCAATGATTAATTCAGTGATAGTAGAGGAAGGAATAGAGTTGCCAGGAGCATACTCGGGCAAGTCAAGCTCGGAAGATAGGACACTTGAAGAAATAGGTATATTAAGGGATTGATCTATATTAGACATATCTCCAAAATCAACCCGACCAGGGGAGCGTCTCCTTTGAATATCAGAAGAAAACTGAGGAGTTTGTTGAGTAAAAACCGAACTAACGACAGGCAAAGGTTCAGAAGGGATAACGGGAGTCTGCGTCTCCGACCTACTGGTTGATTGGGAGCGAGAGGAATCTACCGAGGGCCCCTCGGTACGGGACCTTTTGGGTCTCGGATTTCTACAACTATCGCGTGAAGAACGCTTTGAAGTATTACCGAAAAGGTTACTCATCTTCGGAAATTGAAAAACAATTTTAACTATCGAGAAAGCTTATCGACCTCCTTTGAGAGAATATTCTATCGGAATTGAGTAAAAGCGGTAAATAGCGAGTAAATTTTTTACCCTATGTATTTATACTAAATGAAAAGACGCGACATACCCTAAGAACAGGCGCGAAACAAAGAACCTGATCTATGAATGGCCGCAAGAATTCGAAAAGATATAAACATAATGATTACGCCGAAGTTAATGACTTGTCTGAATTGTTATTATCAATGAAGAAACAGAAACGACATACCATCAGAATACAAATCGTCTCATTTACAAAGGGATAAAAAAGTAATATTACAAATCATGCAATGATAATTATTGTCAGGGTTATTTCTCAAGCTTGTTGGTCGCTCCTTGACACGACCTGATCCCCAACTGGTACTCCTAGATCGTCAGCGACCTCTCCTTCACGGGCTCCATCATTCGCTGCCTCTGGATTCTCCTCCTCGTCCTCTTGGTCGCCAAAATTATTATAAACCGCCGGGTTAATGTCTGAAGGAGGAGTCGGCAATGGCTTTCCAAACTCTTCAACAAGATGAGCCAATGAAAAATGTCGATAATTGACGCTCGGCAGATCAGTAAAAGAGTATTCCTCACCATAACGATTCAGGCTGACATGTGTCGCCTTGAAATACTCCCTTCGGCGATCTTCAATCAATCCCAGCGTGACCATCTGATGAATCGCCTTTCTTAAAGTACTTTCGAGGAGCGGACCGACCATTTGATGCACCAAAGCAGTATGAACAGGAGAACTAAGGAACTCACGAATCACCCTCTCATCGGGATTCCTACCATAACGATCAGTATGTCCGCTAAGAGGAAGGTCCTTATCATACTCCTCCAAGGAGGCTTGAAGACCTGCGACCTGAGATTCCAGCTCACTGATCCGAGTAGTACTTTGAAGTTGATAATCTTCCAACTCCTTAGCCAGCCGATCAACCTGCTCTTGGGTACGAGAAGTCTCCAAAACTTTGTTTATAATTTCCTGATCGCCGGTTCCCACTACTTGAGAATCTGTAATTGGAAGAGGAAAGGAAGAGGACGTAGAAGGACCGGCCTCTGAACCACTCGCCTTATGAAGCAATGCCCTGTTCTTCTGATCTAAAAATTCGCATTGTTGTCTCCAAAGAGCAGCTTCATAGGCATACGACATCAGGCAAGTATTTGTCTAAAGAGTAAAGGGAACAAATCAATAAGTCGAAAGCCCATTAAAAAAGTCACTAAAGAAACATATTTAACAACAAATACCTTCTCGGGATAAAGAGAAGCTTTTTGTAACTTCTCTAAAGGATCTTTCCGAAGCAGCTTATTGACATCACGAGTAAAAACGCCAGAAAGAAGAATACGGGCTGCCTCGTCAACGGCATTCTCATTCTCGTCATGAATTAAAGAGTCATTCTCAGGATAACCAGCTGCTCTCTTCCCCTGTAAATGATCTTCGATCATCTCAACGACAGTAGGCTTCGGATGCTCTTCACCAAGCAAAGAAAGATCCTCACCAGAACGACCATAGTAATGCCTTCTTCTCTTAACTGGCTTGTCGATAGGATGGGGCATCGACCAACTGCGACATCCGCGAATGCCAAGGGAAGTCCGAAGCTGGAAAGAAGGATAACCCTGTCCCGTCCCTTGGTGAACTGGAGCCTGCGCAATTGGAGGTGGCGGAGGAGTTTCTTGAGATGAATCTGGGGATTCCTCTCTGTAATCCTCTGAATCATGGCCCAAATCCAGCTTTCTCTTCTTGAACGCTCTTTGCTCGATTGGAAGGTTCTCTACCGTTTTAGTAGACTTTGACACAACCATCTTCCCTTTTGAGGAGTGCCGAGAATTTTCTATCATAAAAACTGAAGAAAACGAATTCTAAATTAGACGTGTTAGTAAAAGAAAATATAATGTAAATGTGAAATTAAAATAAAACGCTTACCCAACGATTGAGAAGGGGAAGTGATAGGAAAAGTATGAGGACTCCAGCCTACTTTACGGAGAAAAGCCTCACCAACAAGAAGAGCACTCTGGTACTTGTCGGCATGCATCTCCTTGATCTCGCCAACTAATTGTGGGTCATCAGGGATAAAATGGCCCGTAACTGAGTGACCACCAGAAATCCATTCGAAGCCATGGTCCCACGAAAATTGTTCGGAGGAACCGTCAGCTAACACAAGACGAGAAGGGGGACGTACAAAGAAAAAATTAGATTTCCAGGCTGGATTGCTGGAAACTGGAGAATAAAAAATAGAGCGACCAGACTTTTGACTGGCAAAAAAGTATCCGCGGTTCGAGGAACTAGAAATGTTAAAATGAAATAATTGTGTAAAATTACGAAGAGAGGGCTGAAATCCTTTTGCTTCATCAGAACTGAAAAACACACGACAAAAACTATGAAATTTGGGACTAGTTGTGTTAAGGAGACACTAAATATTTTCAGAATATCAAGAAATAAGGCAGATAAGTGAAGACGTAGACCATAATTGAAATTGGCGGTATAAAAAGCCCGACAACCTTCCGGTGGAGAAGTAACTCTGTCGGAAGGAGAAAGGAGGATAATCTCAGAACCTTCCGGAAAGTATTTCGCATAATTATCCACGACCTCGTGGAAAGTCTCATCAGTATACGCGCAAGCAAGATCCTCGATTGGTTCAGATATTTGAGGAGCAGTACCCTTGCCTTTCTTGGCCCTGGCCGCAACCTCGGAATCTGATATAATTTGCACCTTGAAAGTATCCTTATCAGGAATGGTGATTTCAGATACACCAGTCTGTTCTGTTGGAGGGCTGGGAAATGCCCCCTCCTCGATGATAGGGGCAACTCCTTCCATAGTAGATGAAGAAGATGTCTTCGAAAGTGAAGCCATTTTGTTGGGATCCTCGAAAAATATTGATCGATGAAAACAATATAGGGGAGAAACTATCGAGTAAGAAAGTTATTGTAAGAATGTGGGAAGTAGAAAGTAAAAAGTGATTGAACAACGATCACCTATTTATATAGGAGGATGAAAAGACGTTTCGAACTTCTCGCGGCTAACCATATTCCCGCCAAACAGTAAAGTCGGAACGCCTCCTCGAGAGAAAAGTAACGGTTCTGTACGGAAACGACAAGACGACTATCTATGAAGTGTAGCACTCTTTTCCTTACATAGGATTTTTTCCCACAGGGTTTTTTCCAAGTAAGGTTTTTAACGAGGCACAATTCATAGAAAAGACAGTCGTAATCGACCATCTACTTCTACGAGCTTCTACGGCATTTACGCTCGAAGAAGTGAAGGAGTACTGATGGGGGCTATTTCGCACCCCTTATGATATTCGGAGCGACAAGTCAATATACATTCGGACCGATCAGGAGACTAATTAGATGACGAGCTGCCCGGTCCGATCTGAACTATCAATCCTTGGCGACCAAGAATGAAGTCCAAGTTCCATAAGATTACTATACCTAGTCCTATTAGGATTATGTTTCCTTGAATAGCTAGGGTTAATATCATATAAATACCAAGTTAAACTTTGTATTAAGAGACAACTACACATAATTAGAGCTTACGCCTCCATACTGGGGCAATATGATATTAGAATCTATAGAAAAGCTTTTGTTATACTATATTCATATTCATTGTCTTGTTTACTGATTGTTCTTTACGCTTTGTTCTTTCTTGAGATTGATCCATCCGGAATAAAGTAACTAAGCCCTATAATCTATACGTAATTTAACCTCAGAAACAAACATCATTGATTTAATCAAACCCTACGAAAAACGGTTAAATCAGTATGGTCAAGCACCCGTGTATTCGTACTTACGAGTATGGGGATCTCCAGCATATGTAAAGAACAAGAAGGGAGATAGGCTAGATAGTAGATCTAGTTTGTGCAAATTTGTGGGGTATCCAAAGGAATCCATTGGATACATGTTCTTCGATCCTAAAGAACGTAATACGTTCGTATCTAGGAACGCCCACTTCTTGGAGGAGGATTTCCTCACCAATAGAAATGGGACAATCGTAGAACTTGATGAAGTATAGGAATCAGACCCATCCTCACATACAGTGGGAGCTGAACCAGAATTCACTGAACCTACTAGTACACCTACTCTTCGAAGGTTCGATCGAATTCGTAAGGAGTCAGAGCGATTTGGTTTCATTCACGAAAACGAGAAATCGGAAAGTGATCCAAGGACATATCAAGAAGCGATGTCAGGCATAGACTCGGGTGCGTGGCTCAAAGCCATGCAATCCGAAATGGATTCCATGCATTCCAACAAGGTTTGGACCTTGGTCGATCCACCTAAGGGAACTATCCCTGTAGGATGCAAATAGATCTTCAAGCGCAAGCTTGGAATGAATGGAGAGGTATTAACTCATAAAGCTCGCTTAGTGGTGAAGGGGTATTCTCAAAGGCCTGGAATAGACTATGAGGAAACCTTCTCTCTCGTGGCGATGTCGAAATCCATTCGGATACTACTTGCCATAGCCACGTGGCATGACTACGAAATATGGCAAATGGACATAAAGACCGCCTTTCTTAATGGAGACATTGACAAGGAGATATTTATGCAACAACCTGAAGGTTTTGCGTCCAAAGGTAGTGAGCACAAACTGTGTAAACTTCAAAGGTCAATCTATGGCCTCAAACAGGCGTCCCGAACCTCGAACATACGATTTGATGAGACAGTCAAAGCATTTGGCTTCATCAAAAACGTATATGAACCTTGTGTGTACAATAAGAATAGTGGGAGTTTGGTACAATTCATAGTGTTATACGTCGATGACATTTTGTTAATCGGAGACGATACCAAGATGTTAGCACAGACTAAAGCGTGGTTATCCGCGAAGTTCTCCATGAAAGATAAGGGAGACGCATCTTACATATTGGGAATACGTGTCTATAGGGATAGATCGAAGAAGATGATAGGACTCTCCCAATCTCAGTACATCAACACAATTTTGAAGAGATTCAAAATGGAAGAATCCAAGAGAGGATTGCTTCCAATGAGACATGACATCTCTCTTTCTAAGTCAATGTGCCCTACAACCGACGAAGAAAAGACGAGAATTTCTCTCATACCTTATGCCTCTGCTATAGGGAGCATAAAGTATTCAATGTTGTGTACTCGACCAGACATAGCACACGCTCTCAGTGTAACGAGCCGCTATCAGTCAAATCCAGGCGAAGAGCACTGGACAGCCGTAAAAGCAATCCTAAAGTACCTGCGAAGGACTAAGGATATGTTTTAGGTCTACGGTGGTAGTGGGGAACTGAAACTTGAAGGATTCACTTATTCGAGTTTCCAGTCTGACGTGGATGACTTCAAATCCAACTCTGGATACATATTCCGCATCAATGGTGGAGCGCTCAGTTGGAAAGCTGTAAACAGTCTACCACTGCCGACTCAACCATAGAAGTAGAATATATCGCAGCATTAGATGCAGCAAAGGAAAGTGTATGGATGAAAAACTTCATCCAAGAACTGGATGTTGTTCCTAGCATTGTTGAACCTGTAGTACTCTTTTGTGACAACAACAGGGCAATAGTTCAAGCAAAGGAGCCGAGATCACACCATCAGTCCAAACACGTACAGAGGAAATACCATGTGATCAGGGAGATCGTTGGTAGAGGAGACATACACATGGAGTATGTCAAATCAGAAGACAACATGGCTGACCCACTAAGCCACTTTCACAAAAGGCGTTCGAGGGACATCTAGGGAAGATGGGTCTTAGAAACATCTGTGAATGGCTTGTTGGGTTTTGTGGGTATAATTGTCAACTACAACGGTGCGGAATTTAAAATTTTTATACACCACATCCCAGGGTTCTTATTAGCACATATGAATAAGGTTGAATTTATTTCAGCACATAAATACTAAAATAAATAAAGTGGTAAAATTAAGATTTTACCTCACCACAGGCAAGGTGGTGGTTTCTCCGGTCTTCTTTTTCGGATCACTAGAGCACCCCAAGTGTTGTGCCTCTAGAGAATAGTCCACACCAGCTGGATCTGTGATTGCTTCAATCCACAGGCTACGAACTAGGAAAGAGACACTTCAGATTCAAGAGTTGGATTCAGATCTAACTCTAGATGTAGAACAAGAAGATGGAGAGAGGCGCTGCACGGCCGATCTACAACCAGGGGCGGAGGCGGCATGGTAGTGTAGGGCGGTGGCGGCTAGGGCAAATGGGGAGAGGGGGGCGGCCAAGAGAGAGGAGAGATTAGGGTTGCTTGTGTTTTCTTGCTGTTCTACTTTTGAGTCTCCAAGACTCCCCTTTTATAGTAGAGTCCAACCCTATCCCTAATCTCTATCCTTATCCTTATCTCTTCTTGACCTTATCTATTTCTTGGCCTAATGGGCCATCAGATAAGTTAGCCCATACCACTTATTAAATTAACCACTTTAATTAAATGGCCCATTTATTTAATTAGTCCCTTAATTAAATATTTAATTAATTAGATAAATCCAATTAATTTTCTCTCTCTAAGAATTAACCCTTTAATTCTTTTCTTTGATTTAACCCCTTTAAATCAATTCGTTCTACGACTGACTATCACAGTTCCAGCTTTTGTGTGTGACCCTCTAGGTTCACCATCAATTGGCCGCAGGCTCACATTTCTGTGATTTAATTAATGAGCAATTAATTATTTAATTAATTGCTCCGATCAATTAAACTACTTTCAATTGACCACTACAGGATTAATCTACCATCAATTCAGGAGTACCCACACCTCATGGTCGATGTCTAGCCACAAGCCCATGAGGCCCAACTTCGGGTGAATTGACTTCAGTGAACCTTAAACCTCTTATAAGTACCATGTACATACGGTCCCTCTAACGACTAATTTCCCGATCGAGACCTAGGGTGTGTGAATTGGTCGGCACCTCTAATCATCTCGATTCTGTACTTTCTAATTCAGGATAATACTTCCAGTGTGACTGCTAAATCTGGAAACCCTTTTCCAAATCCGTCACTGACCATGGCCATGGATTTCTCGGAATGTATCATTGAAGAATGTACAGGAAATTCCCTCATCCATTACAATGAGTCGGTAGATCCTATATTGATGCTAACCATCCGCGCATACGACTATACGTACCCAACGTAGGCGCACAATGGACAAGCTATGTGCCCGGCTCCTAAATCAAAGTACGCACACCCGTATACCGAATTCGCCCTAGCATCGCAAGTCTAAGGACTAAATCGTACACTGTTATAAGTCTTGAGAGACATCCTACCACCGATATGCTTTTTACGCACTTCCACAATGGGTCTCTCTGTTCGGGTCGTTCGATGCGTCCGATCCCCTATCGAACCACCTAGTCATATGCACTAACATTAACAATGTCTTGTTCATGAAACAACAACAAATTCACTTTAAGTGAATCATGCATAATCGTACAAGTCTTGACGATTCATTCGATACCCCGTCTCGATATGAATCTATGACTTGGAACATTTTTGAGATCACGACCTTTGAGACTGTTTCATGATTAATCGCACCCAATACTGAAGTGAATAGTCCCGTAGTCATGAGTGATTTAACCGTTTTTCGTCAGGTTAATTTAATATCAGTGAATTTGTGATATCGGGGGTTTGGATATTGAATTATTCAGTATATTGGGCTCTGTTACTTTATTCTGGATGGATCGTTTACAAAGAAAAGCAATAATCAAAGGCAAGAAGTAAAACCATTAACAAAATTAAGAATACTCCAATATGAATGTAGAATTCTGCAATAATAATGGATATTATTGAGTTCTATTAATGTATTCTTGTGTAATCTCAGAATTAAGAGAATTCGTCCCTTTCTCATACAATGGATAACTAGGTATATATATTATGCTAAACCTAGTATTACAAGGAATCATAGTCCTGCTTGGACTCGGCCCAACTATCCTTCTTGGGTCCGGAGTATAATCTTTACTCGGAGCGAGCGGCATTTGGCAGGGTCTGTAAGAAGATCCCGATCCTTTATAATTGGTCGAATCGATCTTATAATCTTTGTTCGATCTGATCAGTATGTAGGGTGCAAAATAGCCCCCATCAGTACTCCCTCACTTCTTCGAGCGTATAGATAATAGGAGCTCGTAGAAGTAGATAAATCTGGTCGACTGTTTCTTTTCTATGAACGGAGCCTCGTTAAAAACCTTACTTAAGAAAAAACCCAGTGGGAAAAAATCTTAAGTAAGGAAAAGAGTGCTATGTATCATAGATAGTCGTTTCTTCTGTCTAATTATGGATCGCCACGCGTCTATTCAGGAGGCTTTTTGTATCCTTCCATTTTTGGCGGGAATTTGAGTAGCTGCGATGAGTTCGAAACGTCTTTTCTCATTTCCTTATAAATAGGTGACTTTCGAGTTTTCCATTTCTCTTTTATATTTGCTTTTAGATCGCAGTCATTTTCTAGTTTGGTCGTTCGTCGTATAAAATTTTCCTTTCATCGACCTTCTTCTTCCGAGAACTAGAATATAGATGGCTTCCGTAAGAAGATCTTCTTCTTCTCCTAGAGAGATAATCGCCCCTGATAACGAGGAGGAGTTACATTCTAATCCTCTGGGTGAACAAACTACGGTATCTGACCTTGTTATCCCTGTAGAAGATACTTACAAGGTACGAATCCTTTCCGATGCGGATGTAGCCGCCCGAGCCAAAAAGGGCAAAGGTACTGTTCCTCAGATTTCTGAACCAATTGAGGATGTAGCTTGCGCATATACAGAGGAAACATTCCCTGAAGTCGTGAATAACTATACCAAATATTTTCCGGAAGGTTCTGAAATAATTCTTCCTTCCCCTACTGATAGGGTCACTTCTCCACCGGAGGGATGTCGAGCCTTTTATACGGCTCACTTTAATAGTGGACTGCGTCTTCCTTTGTCTCCCCTTTTTATGGAAGTTCTAAAAACTTTCAGCGTGTGCTTGACACAACTGGTTCCAAATTCTGTTGCTTTCGTGGTTTGTTTTTCCGTTCTGATGATTGCAAAGGGATTTAAACCTTCTTTCCGTAACTTTACGCAACTTTTTCGTTTTAATATTTCTAGTTCTTCAAACCGTGGATATTTCTTCGCTAGTCAGCGGCCTAGCCGAGCAATCTTTGATGCTCCGGTTTCTAGTAATCCCTCATGGAAATCTCATTTCTTCTTTGTTCGTCCTCCGTCTAATCTCCGTTTGGCGGATGGTTCGACCACTCCTTTCTCGTGGGATCATGGTTCCAGTTGGATTCCTGGAGGTCGCTCACCGACTGGTGAACTTGTTCCTGACGATGTACAGTTTATCACTGAGATTCCCGAGATGCGTACAAACAAATATCAAAGCGCTCTTCTGATTGGGGAATCTTTTCTTCGTAAGGCGGGGTTAAGTGTCCATAATTTTCCCATCAGTTCATCATCTGAACCTCTAGGTTAGCATTTTATTTGATCTTTAGTATTGTCACTATACTTTTTATATGGAGAAATTAACTTTATTTTGTTTCTTTTTCAGCTCATATGGTAGAAAACTCCCGACATTCTTCGAAGGGAAAAATGGTGCTGTCGAAATCTTCCAAGTCAGTGGAGAATAATCCTATCGAGCAGAGGGCGTCTCGAAAAAGGAAATTGGAGTTGGGTCACGAATCCGAGGAGAATAGAGAGGAATCTCCGGATTCTTCACGTGAGTCCCCTATTCGTCAGGGCATGGGACCCGGTTACCCTCCGCTTCATCTTAGAACCTCTTTGGGTATTCGAGGATGTCGCAGCTGGTCAATGCCTCATCCATCTAATAATCCAGCTAACAGGAAGAGGAGCTACTATGGACGTTCTGGTGACGACCTTTCTTTACTCGGGGATAAACATCCAAATCCTACTCTGGTCGAAATGATCGAGGATCATTTAGAGGGAAGGGGGCCGCTGGTTATTCCGAGAAGGATTCTCTTATTCATGATAATAACGAGAATGCGGTCGATAAGGCGACCCGTATTCTTTTGTCTGGCGTTCTTACTCGCGATCTTAATAAGCTTCTTCATAAGGATCCTTTGGAGAAATTCCAGCGAGCTTCTCTTTACGCTGAAAAGGTGAGATCTTTTTCTTTCTATTATTCTGATGAAGTGATCTTTTAGGATTTTCTTAATTCGCTAATTCGTTTCTTTCTGACCCCTTCGTTATTTCAGGTTAACACCTGTCTGACATCGTACGCCTATGAAAATTCTCTCTGGAAACAACAGTGCGATTTCCTTGAAGAGAAGTATAAAGCTTTACTTCACAAATCTTCCGGTTCAGAAGTTGGTCCCTCGACATCTTCCTCTGTTCCTGTCGTAGAGACTCGTGCTGCCGGGACCGAAGATCAAGAAATGATAGATAGGGTGATTGAGGTTTCTCGTGTTCAAGAACAAGCCAATCAAATGGCTAGAAAATTAGAAGAATTGCAGTTAAAAAGCACGACTCGCATTAGTGAGCTTGAATCTCAAGTATCACGCCTTGAAGCTTCTTTAGAGGAGTATGAAAATGATGTCCCACTTAGGCAAAGAGATCGATATGTTAGGAAATCTGACGAACAAGTTGTTCGTGAATTCCTCAACTCTCCTGTTCATACGGCGTTGGTGTACCGGATGGTCGGCCCTCTTCTTGAGAATACTTTTAAAAAATCGATTCATCAACTGGTCGCTTTGGAGATGATCGACGATCGTCGGAAGGAGTATTTTAAGGCAGCTCATATCCGGTTGAACCGTTATGGCGAGCTTTATTCTTCTTCCGAGGTTCCAGATGTCGAATATCAAGGTTTTCCTCTGGCTAATCTTGTCGAGGAATTTGGAAATCCATTGCCGATTCCTCCTTCTGATGTTAACGATGAGCTCGATAATACTTTCATCGATCCAGTAGACGAAAAGGAAGAAGAAGACGATATAGGCATGACTGAGGTCGTCAATAGTGAGCAGAAGATTCCGGAAAGCGACCAGGCTTCTTGAAATAGTGATTTATTTTTGAAATAATCTTTGTAATTATCCGCTTGTAGGTTTAATTGTAGCTTAGCTTTCCCTACTTTGTACACTAAACGTTTCTTATTCTGACAGTCGTGTCCTTTCACATTCGCTGTAATGATTCAGACAAGTCATTTAATTTGCCGTAATCATTATGTATGTGTCTTTCCAAAATCTAGCGTTTGCTCCAAGGTCAGTTTTCCTGTTTCGCGCAATTTCTTCGGGTCAGTCGCGTCTTTTCGTGTAGTATAAATACGAGAGGTAAAATTTGACTTGTCTTTTTTACTGATATACTCCTCTCTTAACATAATACTCTTTCTTGAGCTAGTCGATAAACTTCCTCGATATTAATTTATATTTTTCCGTAATCCGATCATGAGTAACCTTTTCGGTAATACTTCGAAGCGACCTTCTCGTGAGGGCGCTAGGGATAATAGATCGAAGAAATTTCGAAGAGAAGGGCCTTCGATGGAGCCTCCTCGTTCGTCCTCAGTTAGTAGTTCGATGATCGATACTCCTATTACCACGTTCCAACCTTTATCAGAAGTTAGTTCGTCGCTCCTCCAACCAAACTTTTCTTCTACCCCCGCGGGAGGTAATAGGTCTTCCCCAGGTCGATTAGCTTTCGGAGACCCATCCAACATGGAACAGGTTTACGACATACCTGTTTCTTCAGGTTTTTCTTCTTACGAGTATGGATCTCATGGAGGGGATTTTGTTAGTTCCCTTCCTTTTTCTACTTCTACTGCCCTGCTAGTTAGTGAAGGGCAAGTTGGTGATGGTTTTTCTGTCAATCCTTCCATAACGCAGTCTATTTCGCAATATGGTCCTGAATATCTGTTTCATGATACCACTGTAACGACTGCTTCTTTTGAGTCTGGGGGACCATCTGGGGGTCGATCTGGGTCGAGGTCTGGTCGTCGGACCGTTATATCTGCTTCCGGCAAAGAGACCTCTGTTAGTCCCGACGAGAGGGACTCCCCTCGTCCGTTAGATGATCGCTGTGTGCTTATGCAGGTTAATGATATTCTTTTGTCGGAGACTCCACGTTCCGACGGTGTCCCTTTGACAAGCGAACTGCCTGGTTCTGTTGAACCTGATGCTTTGTCTTGGGACTTAGGCATGAGTACTATTTTGCCCGGCGAATTGAGGAAGCTCGAAGGTACTTCCAATGTTCGCCTTGTTCAATCTCTGGTGAAGATATGTGAACAGGTAAACATATTTCGAACATTTTTCCTGTTCTTTGTTTTGAATTCTTTGTTGTACGGCGGTTTTTCTTACTCTTTCTGTTTTTAGGGCAAGTATTTTGCACTCCAGCTGGGTGTGCAAAATGATGAACTGTGGAATAGTCGGAGAGCTCTTCAAGGTCAGCTGGAGTCGGAGAAAGCTAAAACCAGGGGTTTGGAGCTGCAGCTGCAACTTGCTAAAGATGATCTCCAAAAGTTAGAGGTTGACCAAGTTATTCTTGAGAAAGAGAAAGGCGACCTAGTTCAGGCTGCCGCGTCGGCAGAGGGATCTCGTCAACAGGCATATGATGATGGTTATGATGCCGGTTATCTTAAGCGTCAGGAGGAGTTGATGGCGTTTGCTGGTAACCTAACTCCTCGGAGGCCTGTTTCTGCTGGTCGCCCCTCTGGCGATTCTTCTCAATGATCTTTATTCAATCTGGCAGACCTTGGACTGTCTCTTTTTTTTTTTTTTTTTTTTTTTTTTTTTTTTTTTTATGATGATGCCCAGCTTTTGTGTAGTTGTTCGGGCAGAGGTTTTTGTATTGGGAGATTAGATTGGAAATTATGATCTCTTCTGTAGGCAGATTCTTGCCTTGATTCTAATGATATATCTTGTTCATATATGTTATTGTTTCGCACAAATATACGATCATGTAGTAATTGACAAAGATTAGTTTACTTATCTGAATTTTATTTCTGCGGAGAGATTTAAGTACGAAGAAAGTAAGCTTGATCTTGCTTTGGTCGCTTGTAAGATAACTGAACGGTATAATATTTGCTTCGCATATTTAATCTTTGTTGATCAATCCAGCCGATCGTCGTTGTGTAAACCCTTAGCTGTCTGGTCGATGCTCGATTCATGCCTTATAAATTTGTCCTTATATGACATATATCTTATATAAGGAGGTTATTGTTCCTCCTGTTGAATTTCAGTTTTTCTTTTCCTCAAAGGGAAATTTTCCTTTAGGTGCTTTTCACCTATCCATGTCTTCCATCATTAGCTTTTCAATTATACATTTCTCTAGCCAGTATATCATACTCTTGATATGGGAGGAATTGGAAAATGTAACAGTCCTGGCCAGATCTGACCCGTTCAGACCTCCTTCAGCAATTCTTTGGAAAATTAGGCAGTGACGGCCTTATAGTTTCGAATAGGGAGGGCTATTCTCCTGATTTCGATGTCAGATTTCTTGGATTCTAAATGGAATTCTTGTATGGCCAACTTAGTAGTCCCCCAATGATGTATGAGGCAGTTACGACCCCCGTATGGTGGAGGCTCTGGTCGTTTTTAAGCAATTATCCTCTTTCAACGGTTCAACTTTGCATGCCTTCGTTGAGGAGTTCTTAATATTTTCTATTAGGCGACCCTCATATATGATCGTGCAGATCGTTTTGGTCTTTGAACTTCTTTAAGTTTTCTTGGATTATTTTGTTGATCGCTTCGATCTGTAGATTTGTTTGTCATCGATCAGTTGAGTCGATCAGACGGGCGCCGTTCCAACTTACTTGCATTTAATTCGGGAAGTCAAAGGGTCGCGTTTTCGTCCCTTGATTAAACTCCTATCATCCGTAGGATCATTCTCACGGGCGCCTATAAATAAGTAGGTAGTTTCCTTATTTTCCATTCATAACAATGAAGATCTCTGTTTCCTTAGATTTCATTTTGCCTTCGGACCCCATAATGTTCAAGAAGTCACATTATCGTGATTTGTTCGTTCGCAGTAAAGGAATTGTCCCCAGTCTTGTATTGACGGGTCCCATGTCAGCCCTTCCTTGTATCGACGGATCCCATGAGATCTCTGCTTTAGTCTTCATCACCTTAGAGGTCCGTGGTTTCCGTCTGCACATGGGGGGTTCATACTTGCCAGCCGCCTCCGCTCTTCGATGTTACCTCCGGAGTGATAGACCATCGGGGTGGCTGGTAAACTTACCGTTTCACGACGGTCCTGAAGAGATGCTGCTCGAGAGTAAAATGTTTTATAGATAAAGTAAAAGCAGTATCTTCTTCTGGGTGAGTGAGCATTGCTAGCTTATCTGGCTGGTAGTGTTCATTTCATCTGGAACAACATTTGATCTTCAGAGCCTGGCCATCGAACCAAAGAAGTCGACCATCCTGAGCAGCATGCTTCTTAGGTGGTTTATTATGATCGATGAGGTACTAGGGAGGAGATTGGTGTTTCCGTGGACATTGTCGTGAAGATAGTCGATCCCATAGGATCAATTTAACTAGATCATTGTAACGATCTTTAGGTAGCAAGCAGATTTTTGTAACGTAGGATATTTGTATGTAATTGATTTGATGAATAAAATATTATTTTATTTCTTGCATCTTCTTTGTCGTTTGATAATTTTATTTACGAGGAGTAATTTCCGAGCAGATGAATTCATACTTGATTTATCTTTCAAAACTTTAGGAGTATCAGCGGATCTTTTTTAGATCGTTAGGAGTAGATCGAGGAGTTTTTATTGAGCGGATCAATGTATACTCGACTCGTTTGTAATTTAGGTTTTTAACCCAAAAGTCTTTTAATCATTGAAAACATATCGAGGAGTTTTTATCGAGCGGATCGATGTTTACTCAACTCGTTTTATCTAGACTTAGGTTTTAATACCAAAAAGTCTTTTTCTCGTTGTAAATAGTTCGAGGAGTGTATATCGAGCGGATCCATGTTTACTCTACTCGTTTTATTTAGACTTAGGTTTTTAATACCAAAAAGTCTTTTTCTCGTTGTAAATAGTTCGAGGAGTGTATATCGAGCGGATCGATGTTTACTCTACTCGTTTTATTTAGACTTAGGTTTTTAATACCAAAAGTCTTTTTGATCGTTGAATATATATGTTGAGGAGTTTTTATCGAGCGGATCGATGTTTACTCAACTTGTTTTGTTTAGACTTAGGTTTTTAGTACCTGAAGTCTTTCAATCATTGTAGATATATCGAGGAGTTTTTATCGAGCGGATCGATGTTTACTCAACTCGTTTTGTTTAGACTTAGGTTTTTAGTACCTGAAAGTCTTTTTGATCGTTGAATATATATCGAGGAGTTTTTATCGAGCGGATCGATGTTTACTCAACTCGTTTTGTTTAGACTTAGGTTTTTAGTACCTGAAGTCTTTCAATCATTGTAGATATATCGAGGAGTTTTTATCGAGCGGATCGATGTTTACTCAACTCGTTTTGTTTAGACTTAGGTTTTTAGTACCTGAAGTCTTTCAATCATTGTAGATATATCGAGGAGTTTTTATCGAGCGGATCGATGTTTACTCAACTTGTTTTGTTTAGACTTAGGTTTTTAGTACCTGAAAGTCTTTTTGATCGTTGAATATATATCGAGGAGTTTTTATCGAGCGGATCGATGTTTACTCAACTCGTTTTGTTTGGACTTAGGTTTTTAACCCAAAAAATCTCTTTGATCGTTGAACATATATCGAGGAGTTTTTATCGAGCGGATCGATGTTTACTCAACTCGTTTTGTTTTAGACTTAGGTTTTTAACCCAAAAAATCTCTTTGATCGTTGAACATATATATGTCGAGGAGTTTTTATCGAGCGGATCGATGTTTACTCAACTCGTTTTGTTTAGACTTAGGTTTTTAGTACCTGAAGTCTTTCAATCATTATAGATATATCGAGGAGTTTTTATCGAGCGGATCGATGTTTACTCAACTCGTTTTGTTTGGACTTAGGTTTTTAGTACCTGAAGTCTTTCAATCGTCGTAGATATGTCGAGGAGTTTTTATCGAGCGGATCGATGTTTACTCAACCCGTTTTGTTTAGACTTAGGTTTTTAGTACCTGAAAGTCTTTTTGATCGTTGAATATATATGTCGAGGAGTTTTTATCGAGCGGATCGATGTTTACTCAACTCGTTTTGTTTAGACTTAGGTTTTTTTGTACCAAAAGTCTTTCTGATCGTTGAATATATATGTCGAGGAGTTTTTATCGAGCGGATCGATGTTTACTCAACTCGTTTTGTTTAGACTTAGGTTTTTTTGTACCAAAAGTCTTTCAATCGTTGTAGATATGTCGAGGAGTTTTTATCGAGCGGATCGATGTTTACTCAACTCGTTTTGTTTAGACTTAGGTTTTTTTTGTACCAAAAGTCTTTCAATCGTTGTAGATATGTCGAGGAGTTTTTATCGAGCGGATCGATGTTTACTCAACTCGTTTTGTTTTTGTGGTCGGAATGAGGAGTGTTTATTGAGCGGATCAATGTATACTCGACTCATTATAATTTAGACTTAGGTTTGTCACCAAAAAGTCCTTTTTGCCGTTGACATAAATCGAGGAGTGTTTATTGAGCGGATCAATGTATACTCGACTCGTTTCGTTCTAATATTTATCAATATGCTAGTGTAATTCCACAGAGCGTTAATCGAAATAATCGATGTATAGAAAATGCTAAAATTTTTACTAATTGAACTCTAGGCTAAGGCCTTTGTTACAAGGATTAAAACTTGATAAAGTAAAATAAAACAATGCAGTATAATCTGCTAAAATTTATTTACCATAGTATTTCCTAAGGTTGACTGCGTTCCAGGTTCTTGGTAAGGCTGTCCCATCCATGTGTGCAATTTTGTATGAACCTTTCTTTCCTAGGCTAAGGCCTTTGTTACAAGGATTAAAACTTGAAATGTATTTCTCGGATTTTTTTTGCTTCCAGGAGTCTTTCAACCTCGGCTTTGATAATTTTATCTTTTACTGGTCCATGATTTCTTTTCTTCTGTCTGGCGGGTTTCGCTGAAGGGTCAATTTTTAGGGTATGCTTGATTACCCGAGGATCAATCCCTTCGATGTCATTTGCACTCCAGGCGAAGACGTCCACGTTATTTCTTAGAAATTCGATTAACATTACTTCTCCTTCTTTGCTCAATTCTGTACCAATTCTTGTCTTTTTGGACGAGTCGCCTTCTACCACAATTATATCTTTATGTTCTGGGGGTTGCAAGGATAAGTCTAGTGGTTCTTTCCCCTTTTTATCTAATCGATCAGTAATAGGAATTTCGACCTCATTTCTAGTGAGATCGTCTACGATCTTTCTCTTGCTCGGAGTAATTGACTTGGGGTGTTCTTTCAACGTTAATGATGTGCTGTAGCAGTCCCATGCCATACAGTGGTCGTTCGTTATTTCTCCAATGCCGCTGTCGGTTGGAAATTTTATTTTCTGATGATAGGTAGAGACTACAGCTCGAAAAAGGTTAAGGGCTGGTCGCCCTAATATAGCGTTATAAGCGAAGGGTGTATCTACCACTAGGAATTTTACCAACTTCACGGTCCGAAGTGGTTTCTTTCCGAGCGATACACTTAAAGATATCGTTCCGCTGGGGATGATCTCGGAGCCTCCAAAGCCTACTAACGGCGTTGCTACCCTTTGTAGGTTTATTTGCCCGAGGTTCATTTGTGCTAAGACCTCTCTGGAGATGATGTTTGCTGAGCTTCCATTATCGATTAGGATTCTTCTCATATTATAATTTGCTATTTCTAACGACACTACCATAGGGAAATCTGGGTTATCCTCTTTTGTATCCCAAGTGATGTTTTTAGGTACTTCACCTTCGTTAAAGCTGATCGGCTGGTGATTTGTTGGCCTGTTTTCTAATGTCCATATTTCTTTTGGATATTTAGAATTTGCAATTATAGATCTGGTCGTTCTTCGTCTAGCATTACGACTATCTCCACCCGCAGGCCCCCCGGATATAGTGTGGATAGTCCCATTGACCTGGTCGTGATTCAATTCCTGAGTAGGCCGACGTTCAGGTGATCTTCGATGAGAACTTCTCCTTTGAGTTCCGTTCCGGGGGCTTCTGCTTCTTTCCCTTTTGCGATTATCTCGTTCTATGTATTCGTCTAGTTTTCCTTGCTCGATCAGTTTTTCAACTTCTCTCTTAAGGTGAAAACAATTTTCCGTTCGATGCCCATGTGCCCTATGGTACTTACAGTATTGATCATAGTTTCTAGACCCTGGTCTGGGCTGAGCGATTTTCCTCGCCTCGGGAATCCAATTATTCCTTTCTAGAACTTCCAAGATTTCTTCCATTGGAGCATTTAATCTTGGGTGTTCTACTTGATTCACTCTGCTTCTGATTGGTTGTTCAGGGTTTCTTGGTCTTTGGTAGAAATTAGGTTGCCTTTCTTGGTCGGCTCTGCTGTATTCCAGTCGCTGGAATACGTTACCTCTCCTGGAAGATCGCTCGTAATCCAAGGATCTTTGGGCGGGAATCTTGTCATGCCGCTTAGACCCTGTAGCCGCGACTTTGTTTTTGTTCTTATCCTTAAAGGAATTCATCTCTTCTTGGGTCATATACTTAGACGCCAGGCTCATGATGTCGGCGAACGTTCTTGGTTGTTTTCGACTGAGGGCATTTCCGAACTGCCTGTTTTTAGTGAGATCGAAGAGGATAGATATTATGTAATCGATATTTGGGGAATCGATTTTAAGTAATTCTACGTTGAATCTGGCCAACCAATTCCTTAGGGATTCTCCTTCTTGTTGATATATAGTTCCAAGGTAGCTCATCGGAAGTTTTTGTCTCTTCTGATTGGCAAACTGCTGCGTCAATTTGTTACAGAGTTCCCTAAAGCTGAATATGGAGTTGGCAGGTTGTTTCGCGAACCAGTCCAATGCGAGTCCTTCGAATGTAGTTACCATTAATTTGGCAGTGAATTCGGCAGAGTGGGCATATAAATTCATTATATTCGTAAAGCTAAAAATATAATCATCCGGGTCAGTGGTTCCATCATAGCGAGGTAGTCTACCCGGGACTTGTCCAATCGATTGTGCTTCTTTTATTTCCCTGCAGAAGGGAGAACAGGCCGCAAGGCTCTCCTGGAGTTCCGTGGTTCGGGCCCACGGATTTTGAATAGATCGTAGGCGTTGTTCGAGTCGCTCCTGCACCATCCTTTCAATTTCTCTTTCCGTCAGTCGAGCCGTTCGTGGTCGATCAGGGATTGTATCATCTATGTCGTCATCAATAGGGATAATTGTACGTTCCCTGGATCCACTGCGCTTCGCCTGGGTTTTTCTGTGACCAGGTTTTCTTCGAGGATTAATGTCGGAGGGTTTTGAATTGTCCTGTTATGGACTGTGTAGTGAGCGGTGCTCGCTTGGTGGGCTATCAGCTTGTTGAGATACTTGATCGTTTTGTCCGGGCGTTTTCCGAGCAGGAATTGTCCTGGCAGCCCTAGGGTTTCGCGGAATTTGATCAAGCACAAGTAATTCTTCTGGGGAGAGCGATTTAACGAGCAACGCTATTTGTCGTAATTTCTCCTGAGCACCCGGGAGAGGAACGGGGATCTCGGGGACTTCCGGCTCTTCCTGTATCGTACCGGGAGGACCTTCTAGGGGTTCCTGATGTCGGGGATGGGTATTCTGCAAATTCTCGTCGGTGTTGGGAACGTTGTTATTGTCGTTCTCCTGTGGATCTTCAGATGTGTTATGACCGGTGGTTGTGTTACTTCTTGCTCCGACACGGGCGCTTTTCCTTGGGCGAGCCATATGTCGATCGAATAATTAACCTAGCCCCACGGTGGGCGCCAACTGATTTAACCGTTTTTCGTCAGGTTAATTTAATATCAGTGAATTTGTGATATCGGGGGTTTGGATATTGAATTATTCAGTATATTGGGCTCTGTTACTTTATTCTGGATGGATCGTTTACAAAGAAAAGCAATAATCAAAGGCAAGAAGTAAAACCATTAACAAAATTAAGAATACTCCAATATGAATGTAGAATTCTGCAATAATAATGGATATTATTGAGTTCTATTAATGTATTCTTGTGTAATCTCAGAATTAAGAGAATTCGTCCCTTTCTCATACAATGGATAACTAGGTATATATATTATGCTAAACCTAGTATTACAAGGAATCATAGTCCTGCTTGGACTCGGCCCAACTATCCTTCTTGGGTCCGGAGTATAATCTTTACTCGGAGCGAGCGGCATTTGGCAGGGTCTGTAAGAAGATCCCGATCCTTTATAATTGGTCGAATCGATCTTATAATCTTTGTTCGATCTGATCAGTATGTAGGGTGCAAAATAGCCCCCATCAATGAGTGATCTCAGGGTTTCAACCAATCGCTTAAATGTGTTCGCGAAAGATGAAGATGGCCATTTGTTTATATTATGAATTCTCAATAAAATAAACAGTTCGTATTAATTGATAAATCAAAGATTCTTTCAAGATAAAATAATGTTCCCTATTACAAGCTATTTTGTTGGCTTGCAGGGCACTATCTTATCAATCTCCCACTTGCCCTAAAGCCAGTCACAAACGTTTCTAAGACCCATTCGAAACTCTTTGAATTTATCAAAAGCTTCGGACTTATACTTCATCAGGTATACATACCCATAACGACTGAAGTCGTCTGTGAAGGTTATGAAGTATGAGAATCCTCCTCCCGCACTGATACTTAGTGGTCCACAAACATCAGTATGGATTAAATCCAACATTTGTTTGGTTCGCTCCGGTTTCCCAATAAAAGGCGCCTTGGTCATTTTTCCCTTGAGACAGGATTCGCAAGTTGGGAGATCATCTAGGTTCTTTATTTCAAGAGCCCTAGAGGAGACCAACTTTTGAATTCTACTCTTGGAAATATGTCCAAGCCTAGCGTGCCAAAGTTGTGGATTGTTTTCATCTTGTTTTCTTTTCTTTGATTGAATGTGCATGACATTGGAGTTGGTAGGTTCTAAGGAATAAAGACCATCTATCAAAGTACCACAAGCATAAGTAAAACCACCTTTTATTATGCTAAACTTTCCATTAGAAATGGAAAAACAAAAACCATCATTATCCAATAAAGGAATAGAAATAATGTTCTTGATAATCGTTGGTACGTACAAACAGTCTTTCAAAACCAAAGAAAAATTTCCTATTATTAACTCTACGTCTCCTATGGCCTTTGCCGCAACCCTAGCTCCGTTTCCAAAGCGCAGGATTCTATCCCCAGGTTTAAGAGGCCTTACTGCTCCCATTACCTGCAAATCATTGCAGATATGAGAACCGGCTGTGGTGTCTAACACCCATGATGCACAGTTAATAGAAATATTAACTTCAATAAAGAAAATACCTTTGACCACCTTTTTCAGGTAGTCTGGGCAGTTCCTTTTCCAGTGCCCTGCTTTCTTCCAGTGGAAACATTCATCTTCTGGGCTTTTTCTTTTCTTCTCGACAACCTTCTTGGTTGTTTTAGAAGAGATTACTTTCTTCTTCTTTCTCTTGCCCTTCTTAGGCTTTGCAGCCTTGGGTTGCTCAGCAATCATGACAGACTTCTCCCTTTTCAGGGTTGATTCTGCCGTGACCAATAAATTGGTCAGTTCATGTGGAGCGAGCTCTCTATTTTCCATATTGAAGTTTAGCACGAACTGATCAAATGAGCGCGGCAGAGTATGGAGGAGGAGGTCATTGCGAAGGTCAGCATGCAGGTCTACGTCCAAGTTCTCCAGTTTTTCAACCAGATTAATGAAGCGCAAACAGTGATCCTTCACACTTGAACCCTCAGCCATTCTCAGATTGAATAATTCTTTTGTAGTCTTGAACCTTTCGGTCCTAGACTTCTCTCCAAACAACTCTCGGAGATGAAGAATTATGTCAGAAGCATGCAACATCCTTGCATGCTGTTTCTGCAGCTCATTGGTCATTGATGCCAGCATGAAGCAACGAACCTGAATATCATCATCGACCCACCTTTGATGGGTAGCTCGTTCCTCTTCCGAAACTCCTTCCGGAAGTACACCAGGCATGGGTGCATCGAGAATGTAATTCCTTTTCTCGGAGTCGAGGACTATCCTCAGATTTCTAAGCCAGTCGACAAAATTTGATCCGTTCAGTTTGTTAGTGTCAAGGATGATAGCTAATGGATTCTTAGACATTTTTGCAGAATTGATCTACAAAAGTAAATGATAACGTTTAGCTGACTGATCTATATTAATACTTATAATTAACGATGTTGGACTTGTTATCGAAAAAGTTCTCCCACTATTTTCTCGAAACAATTACCCCTTAAATTGTTCAGGAAATCTAATCTCCTAGTAGGTCTTGACGTCCCAACAGACATTAATTGCACCCACGACTCGTGGTCATACAATTAACTCCCCAGGTAGGTATACTTTTACCAATTGTGTTCCTCCACAACCTTCAAGCTATTTTGCCTCGGTCTTCGCACTTATCTAGCACTGCTACATCATAAGTGTTACTAATCGTTAAGTCTAACCCATCAATCATGATGAGCAACTGGCCCGGTCGTTAAGTCCCCGTAACTGGTTATCGGTCGATAATCACATCCCGACCAGTCCCCACCCTTGTCAAGTTTAGTTAAAAACAAGAATCAAGGAATTTCGTGTATTGTCCCTTTCTTCGCCTAGGGTGCCAGACTCTGGATCACCTTCAACGATAAGTAGACAACTTACACTAGTCCCTATTGCTGGAAGGCTTGGATCTTTAAAACATCATTTTAAATGTACCCAATGTGACTTAATATAATTTTCAAGAGGGGATTTTCGGGTTTAAGAGTTTGAGGTAACTCTCCTCGAGATCTCACCGTTCCAGTTATGCATTATCTTTTATTTACGATCTAAATATAACTAGCGCGCATCACCATACAAGCTCAGATATAAATACGTAAATAAACACATACACACCTAGCATGCATGCTACCATAGTATGTTTTCGATCGGGAGCCTCCTATGCGGACCACCATCGAGCCAAAGACGATGGTCCTATTGGTCAATCTATTAGGTTTCAAAGAGACCTACTCTATTACATATTTTACCATGCATTCATGGCCTTTAGTCTTCTTGGGCTCCCACCTTGCTTGTAACGGGCCACCATCCTAAACTAATAAAACAGTAAAGCCCTATCTATTACAATGGCTCAAAGTGGCCCAAAACTAAAGGCTCGCAGGCCCAATAAAACCAATAAGATAAAAATAACCAATCACATCTACCCTAAGGGTCAAGGCTCGGCGCGATCGAAAACCACGTAAACAATTTCACGTAGAGCAAGAAACAAGCAAAAACTAATTTCTTATTTCTTATCCCATTTTAAAACTTAAGATTCTAGTTTTAAAACACCTTTCTAAAACAGTCTATAACATCATTTTAAAACCCTTTAAAAATCCCTTTGATTCTCACTTTAAGTCCCTACTAATTATGATAAAATTGACTTTCCGGATTTACTAAACCCTTTTAGTGCACAAAACAATTTCTGTTTTTCAAGTTTGAAAAATTGCAGTTCGGCCCCTAAATTTTCGAAAATTACACTTTGACCCCTCAACTTTTGGAAATTACAAATCAACCCCAAAATTTCCAGAATATGCAAATTGGACCAGAAAGCAGAAAATTGACAAAATTTCCAGAAACTTTTGTTTATTGCAAAACAGACCCCAGATTTATGGAAATAGCAAAAAACACCCCTAAACTTTCGTAAATTGCAAAATGGTCCAGATTTTGAAAAATTCCAGAATTTGCAATTTGGTCCAGAATTGCATAAAAACAAAATTTTAATTTCTGTCCAGATTTATGAAAAATCATAATTTGCAAATAAGCCCTCAAATTTTCGGAAATTACAATTTAGGCCCAAAAACCGAAAAGTGCAAAAATCCGAACACTCAATTTATCATAACAAGCAAGAATCAAATATCAGAACACAACAAATACATATAATAACATAGTTTGATGCGTTCAGGCCTTTTTCATACGTGCATAATAAGTTAGGCTCTGATACCACTGTTGGGTTTTGTGGGTATAATTGTCAACTACAATGGTGCGGAATTTAAAATTTTTATACACCACATCCCAGGGTTCTTATTAGCACATATGAATAAGGATGAATTTATTTCAGCACATAAATACTAAAATAAATAAAGTGGTAAAATTAAGATTTTACCTCACCACAGGCAAGGACGTGGTTTCTTCGGTCTTCTTTTTCGGATCACTAGAGCACCCCAAGTGTTGTGCCTCTAGAGAATAGTCCACACCAGCTGGATCTGTGATTGCTTCAATCCACAGGCTACGAACTAGGAAAGAGACACTTATTGCTTCAATCCACAGGCTACGAACTAGGAAAGAGACACTTCAGATTCAAGAGTTGGATTCAGATCCAACTCTAGATGTAGAACAAGAAGATGGAGAGAGGCGCTGCACGGCCGATCTACAACCAGGGGCGACGACGGCTTGGTAGTGTAGGGCGGCTGCGGCTAGGGCAAATGGGGAGAGGGGGTGGCCAAGAGAGAGGAGAGATTAGGGTTTCTTGTGTTTTCTTGCTGTTCTACTTTTGAGTCTCCAAGACTCCCCTTTTATAGTAGAGTCCAACCCTATCCCTAATCTCTATCCTTATCCTTATCTCTTCTTGACCTTATCTCTTTCTTGGCCTAATGGGCCATCAGATAAGTTAGCTCATACCTCTTATTTAATTAGTCCTTTTAATTAAATAAGCCCAAGTCATTTAATTAACCACTTTAATTAAATGGCCCATTTATTTAATTAGTCCCTTAATTAAATATTTAATTAATTAGATAAATCCAATTAATTTTCTCTCTCTAAGAATTAACCCTTTAATTCTTTTATTTGATTTAACCCCTTTAAATCAATTCGTTCTACGACTGACTATCACAGTTCCAGCTTTTGTGTGTGACCCTCTAGGTTCACCATCAATTGGCCGCAGGCTCACATTTCTGTGATTTAATTAATGAGCATTGCTCCGATAAATTAAACTACTTTCAATTGACTACTCCAGAATTAATCTACCATCAATTCAGGAGTACCCACACCTCATGGTCGATGTCTAGCCACAAGCCCATGAGGCCCAACTTCAGGTGAATTGACTTCAGTGAACCTTAAACCTCTTATAAGTACCATGTACATACGGTCCCACTAACGACTAATTTCCCGATCGAGACCTAGGGTGTGTGAATTGGTCGGCACCTCTAATCATCTCGATTCTGTACTTTCTAATTCAGGATAATACTTCCAGTGTGACTGCTAAATCTGGAAACCCTTTTCCAAATCTGTCACTGACCATGGCCATGGATTTCTCGGAATGTATCATCGAAGAATGTACAGGAAATTCCCTCATCCATTACAATGAGTCGGTAGATCCTATATTGAGGCTAACCATCCGCGCATACGACTATACGTACCCAACGTAGGGGCACAATGGACAAGCTATGTTCCCGGCTCCTAAATCAAAGTACGCACACCCGTATACCGAATTCGCCCTAGCATCTCAAGTCTAAGGATTAAATCGTACACTGTTATAAGTCTTGAGAGACATCCCACCACCGATATGCTTTTTACGCACTTCCACAATGGGTCTCTCTGTTCGGGTCGTTCGATGCGTCCGATCCCCTATCGAACCACCTAGTCATATGCACTGACATTAACAATGTCTTGTTCATGAAACAACAACAAATTCACTCTAAGTGAATCATGCATAATCGTACAAGTCTTGACGATTCATTCGATACCCCGTCTCGATATGAATCTATGACTTGGAACATTTTTTAGATCACGACCTTTGAGACTGTTTCATGATTAATCGCACCCAATACTGAAGTGAATAGTCCCGTAGTCATGAGTGATCTCAGGGTTTCAACCAAAATCTTAAATGTGTTCGCGAAAGATGAAGATGGCCATTTGTTTATATTATGAATTCTCAATAAAATAAACAGTTCGTATGAATTGATAAATCAATGATTCTTTCAAGATAAAATAATGTTCCCTATTACAAGCTATTTTGTTGGCTTGCAGGGCACTATCCTATCATGGCTTTAGGGCAAGTGGGAAATTGATAGGATAGTGCCCAGCAAGCCAGTTCAATTAGCTTGTAATAGGTCTATTCTATACATAACGATATTTGATTTTATAATAATACGCACGTTTATTTATATGTGTATAAGGATAAACAATGGCCAACTTCATCTCTCGCGAATACATTTAAGCGATTGGATGAAATCCTTATATTACATTTGACTATGGGACGATTCACTTCAGTACTGAGTTCAATCATGAAACAGTCTCTAAGGTCGTAATCTTAAAACACGTTCCAAGTCATAGATTCCGGAACGAGACGGGGTATCGTAGGAATTGCCAAGACTTGTACAAGTATGCATGATTCACATGGAGTGAATTTGTAGCGTTTTGTTGGTCCCAAGTGGTCAGATGAGGTCTAGAGGGGGGGTGAATAGACCTTTGAAAATTTTTAGACTTAAAAACTTTTCAGTCGTCTGTCAGCAGACTAAGCTTATAAAGAACAGTAAGCTGACTAAGCTGATCGTGAACAAATCTTGAACAGCAGAGTGACCACTCTTCTTATAGTTACTTAGCAGATTTCAGCAAAAAATAGTTTTACAAGAGTATACTTGCAGCGGATAATTTGTAAGTGTTTTTCAAAAGTAAACTAAGTCTTTTAAAGATTTTGTCCCCAGTTTTAAAACTCCTTCAAAATCTTTAATCAAATATTTCAAGGTGTTAACTTATGCAACTTTAAAATATGCAAGAAAACTTATGCAAAAATAACACAAAGAATTTTTATAGTGGTTATATGGATAAAAATCCTTTAGTCCACTCTTCCAGATCACTCAGATTCTGGGTTATAATATAAACACAAAGTTTACAATATTTCTCCACTTACGCCAAAACAACAAATGAGAAGGCCGCAAGCTCACAATAGGAAATCACTAAGAAGACCTATCCTCTGAAGTTAGATCACTCACAAAGATGGATCTACACTCCGCACAACACTCAACTAATGCAAATTCACTCAGAAAATGTTTTCTTTTTGGCTTCAACTTGGTTTTTGTCAACAAATGACTCCACCAGACGAGTGAGCTGTTCTTGAGCTTCTTGAGACTTAGAGAAAATTCAGCTTCAGAAATAAAATCTCAGAATGTTGTTGTGTGTTTGCTCTTTGAAATAAGCTCTATTTATACTCAGATTTGAAAATGTGACCGTTGAAGAAAATCACAAATCAAATCCATAGCCTTAGCCCAATTTTCAAAACGGCTCCCTGCTACAGTAATTTTTTGCTATACTTTCCTGTAGCTGCATTAAATGCACCCTGCTGATCCGAGAATAAACTTCAATCATTTGCCATTACTACCCTTCTCTTACAGCATTTATTACACCAAGTGCATTTATTACCGTTTGACTAACTTCTTGATCTCTTCTACTCTGCTGATCAAAACAACTCTGCTGATAGATACCCTGCTGATCAAACTCTGAACCCATCTGATTTGAGTCAGCTGATGGTCTACCCTTCTGATTGCTATTTCAGCATAAGATCAGTAGTCTTCTGGGCTTAAAATTTTGGACCCTTCTGATGGCTTCTTTACTTGGTCAAAATTCTTTTAAGGGACCTAAGCTTTCCATACTTAGCTGATTTTAACGTTTTGGAAATCATCAAAACTTTCCCTTATTTTCTTATCTTCATTTCACTTCATCTTCATCTTCATCCAACAATTTCCCCCTTTTTGATGATGACAAAACTTCAGCTAAGTACCTGTACCTAAACTAAAGTTTTGATCCTCAAAAATTTCTGAGATAGAAATAGTTTATTGGATTTAAACTTGTACTTTTATAGATTCAGAAAAGATTACAGATTACAAGTTTAGTAGATGAGATGTGCATAAAGAAAATTTACAAAGATTTCAAGCATAAGTAATTTAGTCTAGTCTTCTCTTTTGTCTTCTGGCTTGTCCTCTTCATCTTCAGGTTTGGAAGTTTCAGCTTCTAACTCCTTGAAGAATCTTTGCCTTAAAAGCTCCATCTTTTTGTACTTGACATCAGGATTAAGCCGTTCTTCAGCTAAGTCCTTAGCAGCAGCAATTTCTTTATCAGTCTTTGCTGTTTCCTTAGGATTTCCTTCAGCTTCAGTTTCATCAGCTTCCTTTTCTTCTTCTGTAATTAACTGATCTTCTGGTCTGCTTGTGCCTTCATTTTCTTCATCAGCATTTTCATCTTAGCAGATCCATCCAGTACTTCAGTTTCTTCAAATTCAGCAGTCTTCTTTGAGAAAGATGTGCCATCTTGTCTATCTTCTTCTTCACAAAGTACCCTATCTTCCCCCTTTTTGTCATCATCAGCAGGGTTGATTGGATATTGTGGTAAGACTGGTGTAACTTGAAGCGTATCACAGAGAAGTTTGATGTTTTCGTCTATTGCATGAATTTGATCTTCTTGTCTGAGTTGTTGGGCTTCAAATACATCCATTTTGGTAAGCACAATGTCCCCTTGGTCACCTAGCTGAATCTGAGTTGTTAGTATCATATCAGCAGATGCCTTGAAGTCCTTCATCATATTTTCTAAGGATTCATCTTGTGCTGTTAGGCCCATTTCAACAACCTCAGTAATTTGTCTCCAACCAGCAGCAGTGTTTTGAGTTCTTGCTCTGAGCATGTCCATGTCTTGTCTGATAGTCTCTACATTATGAGCAGTGTCTTCTATCAGAGAAGTAGGAATAGCAGCAGCTCTTTGGGTTGGTTGATTTATATCAGCCAGCAAATTGGCAGTTAACCTCTCTTCTAATTCCTTCATTGAAGTTGACATCATCTATTAAATTGAGTTCAACAGAGATGGTTGTATGCTCTGGGAAGTAGAAGCAACCTCTGTTTGAACAGAAGGTAGGGCAATGCTTTCTTTTTCTGTGATCTGTTCTGTTGGACCAGGAGTACTCTCTTTCTCCTTGGTCTGATCAGCTTGACTAGGAGTGCTTTCCTTCTCCTTAGTCTGATCAGCTGGACTAGGAGTGCTTTCCTTCTCCTTAGTCTGATCAGCTGGTGGTGCTTGGACCTTTCTAGTATCTGCAACAGTAATCACTTTACCATCATTATTTAAAATTGATCTAAGAGTAATCCAGGTCATGTTATCTATTGGAATAAATTGAGAGATTGGATCCTCTGGAAGTTCCTCATAAGGCTTGATGGTAGGTCCATACACAATTTGTTCAAACTTGGAAGAGGGAGCAAACTTGGCTGCCCCTTCATTTTCCTAGTTCTTTTGGCACAAGTTTCCATGGTTGTGGAAACTGCCAGCTTTATTGCACGTTCCTTTAGATCTTCATCTTCAGCATACTCTTCTGGAACGGAATCATACAACTTTTTGGCCTCAGCTTTTACCAGATGACTGATCTTCAGTCTCACCATGTCTAGAAAGAATTATGAGTCCAATGCTTGAGATATAGAGTTTGTTCCAAGCCACTTCAAGACCCAGGCTTCTTCACTTGTAAAAGCCTTCCAGTTGGCAATCTGATCCTTACTCTTCAAAAAACGATACTCTCTCCATCTGTTATACCTAACATTTTCTTTGATGAACATCGTCTGACGAGTAATTCTGTCATTTTCAGCTTCCAGGCGTGCAATGAATTCATCAAAAACAGCAAGATCATCTCTAACATTTTACAATGCTAGTTTCAACTCTGCTCTTCTCTTAGGTTGCACTTCTGGTGTAGGCATGACTTGCCTAGGCTTTTTAGGATCTCTTTGTTCTCCAATAACAATGCCACCAGCTTGCCTTGGACCATGAGAGTCCTTAGCACTGGCTTCTATGGCAGCAGCCAACTCTGCAGCTTCAATGGCATCTCTTTCTTCTTGAGTCATCTTACTGGGTTCCTCTTCCAGTCTTTTGAGCTCAAGTGCCTTTCGACGATCCTCTTCAGCCTTTTCAGCATCTTTCCTTTGTCTCTCAGCTTCATCCAATTTCTTCTTTTCAGCTATAGAGAGAAAAGGGATTACAATTTTGCCAGTCCTTAGTTTCTTGGCTTCAGGACTTTCCACAGCCTGTAGTGGAATGGCATCAACAAGAGCAGGATGCAGAAGGAGTGAATTTCCTTCATTTGTAGTGCCAATCTGCTATTCTTCTCTATCATCAGCAGACAATCCAACAGTTGAGTCTCCAGCAGGCTCTTCAATAATAATTGGATTTTTTGCTGTTACTGGTATCTCTCTTATTTTTTCAGGTGACTCTTCAGAGATGTGACCTTCCTTTTTGCTTTTGACTTGGTCATATTTCCTGAAGGTTGAGGTTTAGGTAGTCTTTTCACAGAACTTCTTGTCCTCATTCTTTTTGTAACTTGAAGAGGAATAGCTTCATATGATTCTGTTCTTTCAGGAGATGATCCAGTCTCCATTTCTTCAAGTTCTTTAGCAAATTCACTGACTATCTTGTCAGGAATTTCAATCTCAGGCTGAGCTGATTCAGCTTCAACAGTAGTACTCACTGTTTGATCAGCAGACGCACTGGTCTGACCGGCCTTTTTGCTTTTCTTGGCAGGGGCCTTAGCAGGCTTGACAGGAGCCTTTCTTTTAGAAGTATCTTCACTTCTAACTGGCTCATACAACTTGAATTCTTTGGCAGGATGGACAGGCTTTCCATTTACCACTTGACAATTCAAGCGTAAGAACAAATGACTAAGCAGAATGCCATACTTGGTCTTCTTATCACTCAGCAGATCAAATACATGAGCAGCCCAGTTAACCTTTAAATCATAGAAAATGCAAATCATTGTGTAATACCTCCTTCTGGGTAATCCGTCCAGAGAACCAGTGCTGCAGTCCAACACCTTCGCAATTATATCAGCAAACCTCTAATACTCATCCTTCAGCTGAGTTTTCATCAGAGTCCCTGACATTTCCTCTCCCTCCTTGGCACAGATTAGCCAAAACTCCTCCTCTTTCTCAGATCCTAGATCTGTTACATCTCCTCCTTCATTTTTCAGCCCATAAATTTCACTTAAAACAACAGCAGATATGCAAATCTTCTTTCCCCCAATAGTGGCAATCATAGATGTCTTATCATCGTTGAATTTTCTGGTTCTGTAGAAATCAGCAACGTCGTCTAGAAATACATATTCCTCATGAGCTTCTATAACAGGTACCAGCGATGATTTCTTGATTTTCTTCATGATTTCCCTCATTAGGTCAGTACCAATAGAAGAATTTGTCATAGCTTAGAAATCTTCCTTCAATAACAGCCATTTCGTGATTAAGTGATGTAAATCTGTAAGAAATTGAGAGCTAAAAAACAGAGAGCTTGGAGAGTTAGAGAATTTGAGAATTTTGTGTGCGTAAGTCGACTGATCTGTTCAGATCAGAATTTATACGGTTCTTTTGTTTTGGTTACCGTGATTTATATGGACCGTAAGATTTATCTGACAGGTTTTAAATCGTATGGGTGAGAATTGCGGATTTCAAATTTATTAAATTAATGTCAGATGAGCGGGAAACTCAACCGACACTTATCTGTTACTTATAAAAGCGTGTTTCCAAAAATGCGTTTTATGACCATGCTTATATAATGTATCAGATGAGTAGAGTTTAACTTATCTGACAGACGAGTGATGTGTTATCTGATATTACTAGTGAAAGCCAATAGCTAGTAATCTTCCTCTGCTGTTTGTCAATCCAGCAAGATAATTTGATCTTCAATCTTCAAGAATGAATATATCTTTTAGCAGCATAACTTCAACTAACTGTTATTAACTGATTTCATCTCTAGAACAGAAGTACCGCTAATCTTACACGTTCCCCCTGAATTTGAGATTTCATAAGTTAATTAGTCTGTTGAGAGTTAACCTTGAAGATGATAATGGATGACTGTGCTGATGAACTTCAGTCTTCTGATAAGTTCCCCCTCAGCTTATGGATCCAAATTCAGTAGTCCTAGTTCAGCTCTTAGAATTGAAAACCTTATTTCACTTAATGGTTTAGTGAAAATGTCAGCAATCTGATTGTCTGTATGAACATACTCAATCATAACATTTCCCTTTTCCACATGATCTCTAATGAAGTGATGCTTGATCTCAATATGTTAAGTCCTTGAATGACTCGTAGTATTCTGAGTAAGAGAGATTGCACTTGTATTGTCACAGTAGATTGGAATTCCACTGATTTTGATATTGTAGTCTTCTAGTTGATGCTTCAACAATAGTATATGTGCACAGCAAGCTCCAGCTGCTATATATTCAGCTTCAGCAGTAGATATGGATACTGAAGTCTGTTTCTTACTCATCCATGAGATCAGACGACTGCCTAAGAACTGACAGGCACCTGGTTTGCTTTTTCTGTCAATCTTGCAGCCAGCAAGGTCAGAATCTGAATATCCAATAAGCTCAAATCCAGATTCCCTAGGGTACCACAATCCCAATTCTTGAGTGCCTTCAACATATTTCAGTATTCTCTTGGCAGCTAAGAGATGAGATTCCTTAGGATTTGATTGAAATCTCGCATAAACTCCAACAGAGTACATAATATCAGGTCTGCTAGCTGTTAAGTATAACAGTGACCCAATAATTCCTCTGTATTTGGTTATGTCCACTGATTTGCCATCTTCATCTTTATCCAAACGAAGACTAGTAGACATTGGAATGTTAGCAGTAGAGCTAGTTTCCATACCAAATTTCTTAAACAGATCTTTTGTGTATTTTGCTTGTCTGATAAAAATTACATCAGACAATTGTTTTACTTGCAAACCAAGAAAATAATTAAGTTCTCCCATCATGCACATTTCAAATTTGTTCTGCATCAGCTTTGAGAACTTATCACACATCTGTTGGTTAGTTGAATCAAAAATAATATCGTCTACATATATTTGCACAAGTAATATGTGATTCTCCCATTCAATAGTGAACAAGGTCTTATCTACCTTACCTTTACGAAATCCTTTAATTAAAAGAAAATCAGATAGGGTATCATACCATGCTCTTGTAGCCTGTTTCAGTCCATAGAGGGCTTTCTTCAGACGATACACCTTGTCTTCTTGTTGATAAGCTTCAAATCCAGGTGGTTGTTCAACATATACTTCTTCTTGCAATTCTCCATTGAGAAATGCTGACTTCACATCCATCTGATAGACAGTGAAGTTCTTGTAAGCAGCATAGGCAAGAAACAGTATGATTGCTTCAAGTCTTGCCACTGGTGCAAATGTTTCATCAAAGTCAATTCCTTCTTCTTGACAATAACCCTTGGCCACTAATCTTGCTTTATTTCTGGAGACAATACCATCTTCATTCATTTTATTCCTGAAAACCCATTTATTGCCAATTACTCTTTGATGACTTGGTCTTGGAACTAAGTACCATACTTCATTCCTTTCAAATTGATTTAACTCTTCTTGCATAGCTTCAATCCAGAAGGAATCACTGGGAGCTTCTTCAATTTGTTTAGGCTCTATTTGAGATAAGAAGCTGACAAACATAGCATCTTGTGCAGCAACTCTTCTTGTCTTCACTTTATCCAAAGGATCACCAATCACTAACTCTGGTGGGTGATTCTTGAGCCATCTGAGATCAGGTTGCAGGTCTGAATGTTGTCCTCTGTTTTGATCTTGCAACACTACTGTTGGAGATTCAGTAGTAGTCTGTTGAACAGTTCTTGTCTGTTGAACAGTCTCTGGTCTGTCAGCTGTTTGCAAATCGTCTGTTAGACAATCAGCACTGTGATTTTGAACAGCATTTGAGTTAGCAGCTGAATTGAGATCAGGTAGTATGATGGAAACATATTCTTCATTGTTTCCAACATTCAACTTCTGTAAACCAGTAGACAGATCTTGATTAGTAATTTCATTTTTTTCGGAAGATTGACTTGGTTCATCAAATTCAACATGAATGGATTCCTCTATAAGTAAAGTTCTTTGTTAAAGACTCTGTAAGCTTTACTAACAGTAGAGTATCCTACAAAAACAGCTTCGTCAGCCTTTTCTGCAAATGCAGTAAGGTGATTTTTCCCATTGTTCAATACAAAACATTTACAACCAAAAATCTTAAAGTAGTGAATGTTTGGCTTTCTGTTGTTCCAAACTTCATATGGAGTTTTGTTCTGATTCTTGTTGATCATACATCAGTTCTGGGTAAAGCAAGTTGTGTTTGTGGCTTCTGCCCAAAATCATTGAGGCAACTTAGCTTCAGCTATCAATGTTCTGACAGCTTCCTTCAGTGTTTTGTTTCTCCTTTCAGCAACACCATTCTGTTGAGGGGTTCTAGCAGCTGAATACTCAAGATGTATTCCTTTGATATTACAATACTCTTCAACAGTAGAGTTTGTTAACTCTGTCCCTCTATCTGATCCGATCTTCAATATTTTTGTGCTTTTCTCATTCTGGATCAGTTCCATCAGATTAGTAAGATGTTCCTTGGTTTCACTTTTCTTCTTCATGAAGATCATGATAGAGTAGTGCCCAGCAAGCCAATATTAATTAGCTTGTTGAAGTGCTATTTTCTTATGGTTTATAATTAATACGACCGTTCATTCATAGTACGTGAAACTGAACAATGGCCAACTTCATCTCTCGCGAACTTATCTAAGCGATTGGATGAAATCCTGAGGTCACAATAGACTATGGGACGATTCACTTCAGTACTGAGTGCAATCATGAAACAGTCTCAAAGGTCGTGATCTTAAAACCGTTCCAAGTCATAGATTCTGAACGAGACGGGGTATCGTAGGAATCGCCAAGACTTGTACAAGTATGCATGATTCACATGGAGTGAATTTGTAGCGTTTCATGAGCAAGGCATTTGAGGCCAGTGCATATGAGTAGGTGGTTCAATGGAGGATTGAATGAATCGAACGACCCGAACAGAGAAACCCATTGTGGAAGCGCATGACGCATATCGGTGATGGGATGTTTCTCAAGGCTTATAATAGTGTACGATTTAGTCCTTAGACTTGAGGTTCTAGGGCGAATTCGGTGCACAAGTGTGCGTACTTAGATTTAGGTACTGGTCACGTAGCCTGGCCACAAAGTGCCTATGTTGGGTGCGTACACGACTGTACGCGAGTGGTTAGTACTAAGAAAGGATCTATCGACTCATCCTGATAAGATGAGAGTATTTCCTGTACGTTCTTCGATAATATGTTCCTAGAAATCCATGGCCATGGTTGGTGACGAATTTGGAAAGTATTTCCAAATTTAGCAGTCACACCGGAATTATTATCCAGAATTAGAAAGTACAGTATCGAGATAATTAGAGGTGTCGATCAATTCACACACCCTAGGTCTCGATCTGGAAATCATCGTGGAAGGACCGTATGTACATGGCAATTATAAGAGGTGAGGTTCACAATAATCAATTCACCTTTGATTGGGCTTCATGGGCTTGTGGCTAGACATCGACCATGAAGTGTGGGTACTCCTAAATTAATAGGGAAATTAATTATAGGAGTGGTCAATTAAAAGTTGTTTAATTGGTCGGAGCATTTAATCGCTCGTTAATTAAATCACGAAAGTCGCGGGCCTGCTGCCAGTTGATGGTGAACCCAGAGGGTCACACACAATACAATTGGACGGTGACTGTCTTAAAGGAAAGCAAGTGATTTAAAGTTGTTAAATCAAAGTAATTGAATTGTGGTATTAATTCAATTGGAGAATATTAATTGGATAACTAATTGATTAATGTTCAATTAATTAATTAGAATTATCTGATTAATTATGGAATTAATTAAAGTAGTTAATTAATTGGAAGAAGAAATAAATTATGGGTTGATTTTGCAATTAACTTGAAATAGGGGATAGGGGCGATTTTTTAGTGATTAAAGGAAAAGGAGTTTTTACTTGGAGAACAAGTTAAAAGAGATCTATCAAATCTCACATTCCTAAGTTGATAAGAAATGAAAGATTTGGAGATTCATGCTTTTCGTATAATAAACTGTGGACAAAGATTTATGGGACATATAGGGACCTCGAAAAATTTTAAATTCCGCACTTTGTTGTATTGACAATCGAGCCCCTAGATAGAATATCCCAACAGTGGTATCAAAGCCAACTCCATACGTTTTTATACGAAAAGGCCTGAACATAATGTGTTTTCACTGTATATGCTTGATTGTATGTATGAGAACGCGTGATAATTATGTTCTATTGATTGATTCTTGCTTGTTATGACTAGATCTATGATTGGGTATAATTGCCTTTTAAGATCTGTGGCGAATTTATAGTTTTTCGAAAAATCAGGACTCTTTGTGCAATTAATCGCATATCACAAAATTAGGGCTGAAAATTGAATTTTCTGTTTCTGGAAATTTTTGTAAAATCTGGACTGTTTATGAAATTTCAATCACACGGGTTTTTGGACCATTTTGCAATTTCTGAAAATTCAAGGACTGTTTTGTAATTTTCGAAAAGTTCAGGGGTCAGTTTGCAAATTCGAAAATTTTCTGGATTTCAAAATTTTATTTTTCTGGTCCTTCTGTCCGAAAACTATTTTGGGGGTATTTTGTAACTTTTCAAAAGTTTTGGGGTCAAAAGTGCAATTTCCGAAAGTATAGGGGCCGAACTGCAATTTTTCAAAAGTTGAAAAATCAGAATCTTAATTTGAAGCAGAAAACTTGTTTTAATTTATCCGAGAATTTATTTGTCATAATTAGTAGTGACTAAAAAGCAAGAATCATAGGAAGTTAATTTTAAAAGGTAGTTTTAAAATTAAGAAAGAAATACGTAAAGGATGTTTGCATGTTTCTTGCTCTACATGAACTGTCTACGTGGTTTTCGATCGTGCCGAGCCTTGACCTTAGGTTAGATGTGATTGGTTTAATTTAATGCATGGTTTTTATTGGGCCTGCGAGCCTGTTATTATTTTTGGGCCACTTTGAGCCTTTGTAATAGAATAGGGCTTTACTGCTTTCCTAGTCTAGGATGGAGGCCCGTTTACAAGCAAGGCGGGAGCCCAAGAAGAATTGAAGGCCATGTATGCATGGTACATTGTGTAATAGCATAGGCCCATTTACAAACCCTTTAGATGGACCAATTGGGCCAACATCATTGGCTCGATGATGGCCTGCATAGGAGGCTCCCGATCGAAAACATATTGTGGTAGTATGCATGCTAGGCTTGTATGGCTTTTATTTATTAGTTGATTTATGATTGCTTGTGTGTTTGCGCGCTAGAATCTAGATCGTAAATAAAAGATAAAGCATAATTGAAGCGGTGAGATCTCGAGGAGAGTTTCCTTAAACTTTCAAAACCGAAAATTCCCCTCTCGAATAAATATTAAGTCATATTGGGTTAAATATAAAATGAGGTTTTATAAAATCCAAGCCTTCCATTATTAGGGACTAGTGCATGTTGTTTACTTATCGATAGAGGTGATCCAGAGTCTGGCACCCGAGTCGAAGAAAGGGGCAATGCACGAAATTCCTTGATTCTAGTTTTAATAAAACTTGACAAGGGTAGGGACTGGTCGGGACGTGAAGATCGACCGATAACTAGTTACGGAGAATTCATGACCGGGCCCGTTGCTTATCATGAATAATGGGTTAGACTTAACGCGTAGTAATATTTATGATGTAGCAGTGCTAGATAAATGCGAAAAACGAGGCAAAATAGCTTGAAGTTTGTGTGGTAGACACAATTGGCAATAAGTATGCCTACCTAGGGAATTAATTGTATGGCCACGAGTCGTGGGTGCAACTAATTGCTGCTGGGACGTCAAGACCTACTAGGAAATAAATTTTTCCCGAAACTAGAAGGGGTTATTGTTTCGATAAAAATAGTGGGAGAACTTTTTCGATAAAAAGTCCAAATTTCGTTAATTATAAGTATTAATATTAAACATGTCTGCTTATAGTTGTATATTTTACTGTTAGCCATTTACCATCCAAACGATGCTTAGTGCGCATTAGAAACGAACCAACTTTGGGGTCCATTATGCGCAATTACCTTCACGAGACGAGCATGGCTGAGTTTAACAATGTCAGAGAATATTGTTCTTACTTAACCAAAATGTTCAAACAAATCAAAAAGTTTGGAACACAATTGTCTTTAGAAGATGAGATAGAAATTACTCTCAATGGCTTGTCTGACATCTTCACTCATTTCATGCAACATTGTATTATTCCGCCTGATGGAATTAAAACAAAACACTTGCATGAGCTATTAGATAAATATGAGGAAGTTCATCTGCAAGGATGGGGTCTATACGAAAGGGATTGCCACATGTGTAAGTACGAAAATAAATTAAGGAGGCTTGCTGAAAAGAAATTCCTGAACAGACTTAACAAAGGTATGACTTAAAGTTATACACCTGTTAATTCTTTCGATGTAAGACATCTGATAAACCTTCATTTCTGTAAAAGTGTTTGCGGGAGATGATGGTATTCCCTCTCCACCTAAAAGGAGGAAATTCCTTAAAAGGAAGATGCAAGTAGTGCAAAGACACATGAGGGGATGTTGCTTCAGGGATTGGGTCAAGGACTATCTAGACCTAGACATTACTTTTTAGCAAAAGAAGAAGTTTTTCATATTAGCATGAGTTTTTAGTTTTAGTTTATTTTAAGTATTATTTGAAATTTTGTACAAGACTTTATTGCTTTACCATTGAGAATGGAATTTACTTAATTAGAGCGATTTAACTTTGTACAAATGTTGATGTTTTGAAACATAGAAGTAAACAATGATAAACAAATCAAAACTTCGAAGATTATATGCTGAATCGAAAAACCTGGATAATCGTTCACTGAAATGTTTATTTTAGGCATTCTTCCTAAAGAAAGATTCGAAAGGAAAGTTTTTGTCTACTGTTCTTGAAATGAGGAACTTGGATAAAACTCCGAACTTTCAAATCTTGTCTTAAAAGAATAATAACCGAAATAAAGGATTGCTAGGCATTCCAAACATTTCAAATCAATAAGAACTAAAAGTACTAGTTCAAAAGAAGTACAATTCTGAAACTATTGAAGTAATTCAATAGACGTTTTGGAAATAAAGTAACTAGATGCATTATGTCAAAAGCAATTTGATCTAATCAAACTTGCTGAAACATAAGCAACTAAATCCTCGATTATCTAAAGGAGAATAGAATTCTAAACAAAGCAAATCAAAGAAGAAGATCGAGCTTTGATAAAACTTAGTTCGACTCTCGACTGTGATCTTGCCAAATTCCTATATTCACATTAGGGGATAGCCTCTCCTGACTCTTCAAAAGTACTTGGTCTAGTATTTTGAAGTAAGTTCTTACACCGCCATGTCATTAAGACATAGCAATACACTCTTATATGAGAAATTAGATGGTAGATCTGATTCATATAAAGTTTGTGGGGTATCCGACGAAATCCATTGGATACCTGTTCTACGACAAAGAGAAACGAAAGTATCTCGTAAGAAGCTTGTTCCTCTGTTGACAAAACTCTTGTCAAAGGAAATAAGGAATGTCATAGAACCTGATAAAGTCCAAGGAACTGGACCCATCCCCACAAACAGTGGGAGTAATACCCGAAACCTACTGAACCGATCCATGCACAAATTAGTAATCTAATCAAATTCGTAAGGAACTCAAAATTCCATTTTACGAAATTGAGAAACTGAATTCTAATCCAAGATTACAAAAGAACCAAGGGATATGGCATGAAGCCATAAGATTCAAAGTGGAAACTTTGACTCACCTAATGGCGATAGGTCACTCCTCAAAAGTCCTTCTAGGACCGATGAAAGTACCTTCTCCGTTTGCTACGTCAAAATCCATTTCGAAACTATTAGCCATAGAAAGGTGGTTTTTCACTGCCGAAGAATGACTATTGGAAATGAATCCTGCATCTCACAATTGAAAATTGATGAGAAGATCTCTATTCAAATCCAAAGGTCAATCTGTGACTTTTTCCCGAACATGGAACATGCAACTTGATAAGTCAATCAAGAATGTTGAAGTTTGTCAAAAGGCATATGGATTCCAATTGTGCAAAAGGATCAGTGGGAGCATAGTTAAATTCGCAACGCAACGAGATATTGATCTACACATACGATATGAGAATATCAGAGAAGCACAGACGAAAGCGTGTGATTCACGCAATCTTCCATGATAAGATTTGGAATTACATCTCACGTACTGGCAATACGTATTTATGGAGATAAAAGCGAAGTAGATGTTGCAATTCACCAAATCAATAGTACAAAGACTGTATATTGATTAAATTCGATATGGGATAATCGAAGAAAGGATTAGTTCCAAAGAGACAAAGCTCTCTTACTTATTTAATGAGCCCTAAATTTAATAAGTAAAGAAGTAACTGTCTCAAGAAGCCTTATGCTTTAGCATTTGGATTGCATGTAGCATGCAAAATCTTGTACTAGACCTGACACATCAAAATGCTCTGATCATTCAAGAGCTGCTGATAGTCGAACACCAGTAAAGGACACTGGACTACCATTAAAGCAATCCTCGAAGATAATTAAAGGATATAATGCTGGTCTGTGGTAGTAATGGAAAATTGAAAACTCGAAGGATTTAAAATTTTGAGATTTCCAGTCTGAAGTCGATGATTTATTCTGTCTCGATGGAGCGAAGGTAAATTGGAAGAAATTCCAATAGTATACCATTGCCAACTCAATCAGAATAATCGCACCATTATGATGCTGCACAAGAGAAAGTGTTTTGATGAGAAACATTCGTCCAATGATTGGATGAATTACCTAGCATGGCAAAAGCCTGTCATAATCTTAACCGATTTAAACAAGGCGATTGCTCAATGAAAGGGAAACGAGATCTCACCAATGATCTGAACACAATATCATATGATTGAACAAGTCATAGATAACTGAGACGCGTAATAGTACTACGTCATCTCAACAAAGACAAACTTAGCAGATCCACTAATTAAGCTCTTTCACAAATGGTTCGAGGGACATCTTGGTATAGATGGGTCTTAGAAATGTTGTGATTGGCTTTAGGGCAAGTGGGAGATTGATAGAGTAGTGCCCAGCAAGCCAATATTAATTAGCTTGTTGAAGTACTATTTTCTTATGGTTTATAATTAATACGACCGTTCATTCATAGTACGTGAAATTGAACAATGGCCAACTTCATCTCTCGCGAACTTATCTAAGCGATTGGATGAAATCCTGAGGTCACAATAGACTATGGGACGATTCACTTCAGTACTGAGTGCAATCATGAAACAGTCTCAAAGGTCGTGATCTTAAAAGTGTTCCAAGTCATAGATTCCGAACGAGACGGGGTATCGTAGGAATCGCCAAGACTTGTACAAGTATGCATGATTCACATGGAGTGAATTTGTAGCGTTTCATGAGCAAGACATTTGAGGCCAGTGCATATGAGTAGGTGATTCAATGGAGGATTGAATGCATCGAACGACCCGAACAGAGAAACCCATTGTGGAAGCGCATGACGCATATCGGTGATGGGATGTTTCTCAAGGCTTATAATAGTGTACGATTTAGTCCTTAGACTTGATGTGCTAGGGCGAATTCGGTGCACAAGTGTGCGTACTTAGATTTAGGTACTGGTCACGTAGTCTGGCCACAAAGTGCCTAAGTTGGGTGCGTACACGACTGTACGCGAGTGGTTATTACTAAGAAAGGATCTATCGACTCATCCTGATAAGATGAGAGTATTTCCTGTACGTTCTTCGATAATATGTTCCTAGAAATCCATGGCCATGGTTGGTGACGAATTTGGAAAGTATTTTCAAATTTAGCAGTCACACCGGAATTATTATCCAGAATTAGAAAGCACAGTATCGAGATAATTAGAGGTGCCGATCAATTCACACACCCTAGGTCTCGATCGGGAAATCATCGTGGAAGGACCCTATGTACATGGAAATTATAAGAGGTGAGGTTCACAATAATCAATTCACCTTTGATTGGGCTTCATGGGCTTGTGGCTAGACATCGACCATGAAGTGTGGGTACTCCTAAATTAATAGGGAAATTAATTATAGGAGTGGTCAATTAAAAGTTGATTAATTGGTCGGAGCATTTAATTGCTCGTTAATTAAATCACGAAAGTCGTGGGCCTGCTGCCAGTTGATGGTGAACCCAGAGGGTCACACACAATACAATTGGACGGTGACTGTCTTAAAGGAAAGCAAGTGATTTAAAGTTGTTAAATCAAAGTAATTGAATTGTGGTATTAATTCAATTGGAGAATATTAATTGGATAACTAATTGATTAATGTTCAATTAATTAATTAGAATTATCTGATTAATTATGAAATTAATTAAAGTAGTTAATTAATTGGAAGAAGAAATAAATTATGGGTTGATTTTGCAATTAACTTGAAATAGGGGATAGGGGCGATTTTTTAGTGATTAAAGGAAAAGGAGTTTTTACTTGGAGAACAAGTTAAAAGAGATCTATCAAATCTCACATTCCTAAGTTGATAAGGAATGAAAGATTTGGAGATTTGATAGATGAGGAAAGAAGATATTTATCAAGAGAAGGATTCTTCTCGTATAAATACTCTTCCCTCTTCTCTTCATAATAAGTTTTTACTTTGCACAAATTTCATAACCCTAAAATCTTTTGAGAGAAAATACTTTGCTAAAAATAAAGAGAGAAAAATCGATTTACATAGTGAGGAAAATCAGATTTTTCGAACAAGAATTTTAATAGCAAAATCGCCCCCTTTACTTTCGCCCCAAACCCTAGTCGCCCAAATTGATCTTGGCCGAACCAAAACTCGACCAGATCTGCCCTGGCCGAACCCTGGTCGATCACACAAGTCCTGTGATTCGATTCTTCCTTCTTATCTCCTAATCTCGATCAAGATCTTAAGTCCAGATCTGAAATCCTTTTCTGACAAACCTGCGAGATCTAGTTCTGAGCCTAAGACTTGTAGGCGTCACTACAATCCGATTGGTGTGGACTAACTTTGGAGGTGAGACACATGGATCACTCAAGCTGTGGATCGAACCAAACACATGAAGGAAACCACCACAAATCCGTGGTGAGGTAAATTGCGATTAAACTCCCTATGTTTAATTAAGTGTTTGATTCATGCTTTTCGTATAATAAACTGTGGAGAAAGATTTATGGGACATATAGGGACCTCGAAAAATTTTAAATTCCGCACTTTGTTGTATTGACAATCGAGCCCCTAGATAGAATATCCCAACAGATCACCCAAGTATATCTTGAATAATCATCCACAACAGCTAGGCAGTATTTCTTTCCACCATTGCTGACTGGATCAATGGGTCCAAATAAGTCCATGTGTAGCAGCTCCAAGATTTTGTCAGAAGATTGGTGCTTCTTGCTTTTGAATGATGACTTGATTTGTTTCCCTTTCTGACATGCGTCACAGAGCTTATCTTTGCTCATAACTGTTTTTGGAATCCCTTCTACCAGATCATTCTTTATCAGTCTGTTTATGGTCTTGAAGTTTAAATGATTCATCCTTTTGTGCCACAGCCAACTGACTTCACTTGGTGTTGATGCCACCAAACAAATACTTGAATTCTTGTCAGCAGAATTCCAGTCAACTATGTAGACATTTCCTTGTCGTCTTCCAGATAAGATTACCTTCTTTGTACCAATCTGTTCAACGTAGCACTTATCTGTTGAGAAGATGACTGAATATCCTTTGTCACAAAATTGACTTATGCTCAGCAGGTTGTACTTTAGGCCTTTAACATATGAGACGTCAGATATCTCAATGTTTTCTTTGATTAATCTTCCTTTAGCTACAATCTTGCCTTCTTTGCTGTCTCCAAAAGTGACCTTTGGACCATCCACAGCAACATCATCAGTCAGCTCCTGTATGCTTCCACACATGTGCCTTGAACGGCCACTGTCCAAGTACCATATCATCTCTACTTTACTCCTACTCCTAATCTTAACCTACAAAACAAAATTAAAATTGTTTTAGGTACCCTTATTGAGAGGTTCCTGAAGGATTAGTTCCACCTTTGACAACCCAAGATGTTGATGTCTTAGGCTTCTTAGGCTTCTGAGTTTTGACAGGAGCATGAACAGTTTTATCTTCATCATAGTCAGCAGATAAGTCAGGTTGATGGTTAGTATGATAAGGAAAATGTTCATAAGCAGGGTAAGGTGCATGATAAGTAGGGTATGCATGCATTGGATGAGCAGGGTATGGTGCATAGTAAGTTGGGAATTGAGGTGCATGATACATAGGAGGATATGCAGCAGGTTGCACATAATAAGATTCATTTCCATGCCAAGCATTTTGATTTTTCTTGTTCTTATGCTTCTTTGGTTTACTAGATGCTTGCTCATTAACAGACGACTTAGTTTTACCACTAGTCTGATTCAATTTAGCTTTATCAGCAGACTTCTTAGGACTCTGCTGTTTGGTCTTACCAGTCTGTTTTCCTACACTAGGCTCTTTGCTCTTTTTAGCCTTAGGAGATTTCTTCTCCTTTAACACTTTCTCAGGTGAAGCAGGTTTAGTAGTCTGAACATACAAAATGACCTTACTATTGTCAGCAGATATAAATTTTTCAGTATGATTCAGTTCTAACTTATCCTGTTCTAAAGGCATTTTCTGTTTACTAGACATATGAGTGGATGCAACAGATGATTTATCATGAGACTCAATAACCTTTTCAAGTTCCATGATTTTTCCTTTACAAACTTCACATTCAGCTTTCAGAGATTCATATTCTTGCTCAAGCTTTTTATATTCAGCTGATTATCTTGGCTTTTCAGCTGTGAGTTTCAGTGAACTGTTTTGCTCTTTTAGCAATATCATCTCTTCCTTAAGCTTTTTATATGCTTCAGCAATACCAGTATTGTTAAGCATCACTTGTTCAAATGAATTAAATAATTCATTATCAAGAGGAGTTACCTCATCCTCAGAGTCATCAGATTCCTTGGCCATCAGGCAGATGAGAGCAGGGTTCTCTTCATCAGAAGACTCTTCATCAGAAGTGTCTGAGTCTGAATCAGATGAGTAGATAGCAGTCAACTTTTCTGCTTCAGCTACCATTGCCTTGCCTCTCTGATACTTTCTTTCCTTTCTGATTCTCTTCTCTTCTTCAGTGTATTTCTTTGCTTTTGGATATGGACAGTCTCTGATGAAGTGTCCCAATTTCCTGCAGTTATAACACATTAGTTTGGATTTGTAATCATCCTTATCTTGAGAAGAAGAGTTAGGTTTAGAAGTAGAAGCATTGTTATATTTGTTCTTCATTTTCTTTTGTAGAACTTCTTGAAATTATTCATCAGCAATGCTACATCTCTAGCTGTGTACTCCTTTTTGTTGAGTATTGTGGCTTCATCAGATGAGTCCACTTCTTTACTTCTTTGTACTGGTCTTCTGGGATTTTCAGCAGCAACTAAGGCAGCTGTGGGTCCTGAAGTTGAGGTTTCTTCAATTCCCATTCTTGGCATTTTAAACTCAAACGCCTTGAGTACGGAGAACAGCTCTGTAAGGGAGATCTTCCCAAATCTCTTGATTCTTCCATTGATGTCACCTTCATGTTGAACTTAGGAGGTAAAGCCTTTAGTACTCTGACTGTGATTTCTTTGTCAGTAAAGGTTTTTCCCAACTTTAGAACTTCATTGAGTGTTCTGGTGAACCTAGTATCCATCTGATCAATGGTCTCTCCAGACTTCATTTTGAAGTTATCCAGTTTTTCCAAAGCAACAGTAAGCTGATGCTCTTTTATAGCATCATTGCCTTCGCTCATATCACGAACTTTGTCCCATATCTCTTTTGCAATGTTTGATCTTGTCAAACCGATCATTATCCAGGGCTTTAGTCATGATGAACCAGCCAACCTTGTCTAGATTGAACAGCTTTATTTTTTTGGCTGTCATCTCATGCAAGTCTTTATCCACAACTGTATCAACTTCATTGATTTTTATAGTTTTTGTGAATTTGAATGGACCTTTTATGATACATGTGTACATGTTATCATTATAAGCAGCTAGAAAAATCTCCATCCTGATTTTCCAGTCTTCAAAAGACATACCAGCAATGTGGGGAACATGGCTGATACAGTCCATTTTTCAAAAAAAAATTTATTTTTCAAAAATATGCTCTTTTGAAAAACACTTGGATCAAGCTCGTTGATCAGGCAGCTGATTCTAATGAACCACTTGCTCTGATACCACTTCGTGGTCCCAAGTTGTCAGATGAGGTCTAGAGGGGGGGGGGGGTGAATAGACCTCTGAAAATTTTTAGACTTAAAAACTTTTCAGTCGTCTGTCAGGAGACTAAGCTTATAAAGAACAGTAAGCAGACTAAGCTGATTGTGAACAAATCTTGAACAGCAGAGTGACCACTCTTCTTATAGTTACTTAGCAGATTTCAGCAAAAAATAGTTTTACAAGAGTATACTTGCAGCGGATAATTTGTAAGTGTTTTTCACAAGTAAACTAAGTCTTTTAAAGATTTTGTCCCCAGTTTTAAAACTCCTTCAAAATCTTTAATCAAATATTTCAAGGTGTTAACTTATGCAACTTTAAAATATGCAAGAAAACTTATGCAAAAATAACACAAAGAATTTTTATAGTTGTTATATGGATAAAAATCCTTTAGTCCACTCTTCCAGATCACTCAGATTCTGGGTTATACTATAAACACAAAGTTTACAATATTTCTCCACTTACGCCAAAACAACAAATGAGAAGGCCGCAAGCTCACAATAGGAAATCACTAAGAAGACCTATCCTCTGAAATTAGATCACTCACAAAGATGGATCTAAACTCCGCACAACACTCAACTAATGCAAATTCACTCATAAAAGGTTTTCTTTTTGGCTTCAACTTGGTTTTTGTCAACAAATGACTCCACTAGACGAGTGAGCTGTTGTTGAGCTTCTTGAGACTTAGAGAAAATTCAGCTTCAGAAATAAAATCTCATAATGTTGTTGTGTGTTTGCTCTTTGAAATCAGCTTTATTTATACTCAGATTTGAAAATGTGACCGTTGAAGAAAATCACAAATCAAATCCATAGCCTTAGCCCAATTTTCAGAACGGCTCCCTGCTACAGTACTTTTCTGATGTACTTTCCTGTATCTGCATTAAATGCACCCTGCTGATCCGAGAATAAACTTCAATCATTTGCCATTACTATCCTTCTCTTACAGCATTTATTACACCAAGTGAATTTATTACCGTTGGACTAACTCCTTGATCTCTTCTACTCTGCTGATCAAAACAACCCTGCTGATCAAACTCTGAACCCATCTGATTTGAGTCAGATGATAGTCTACCCTTCTGATTGCTATTTCAGCATAAGATCAGTAGTCTTCTGGGCTTAGAATTTTGGACCCTTCTGATGTCTTCTTTACTTGGTCAAAATTCTTTTAAGGGACCTAAGCTTTCCATACTTAGCTGATTTTGACGTTTTGGAAATCATCAAAACTTTCCCTTATCTTCTTAACTTCATTTCACTTCATCTTCATCTTCATCCAACACGTTTCATGAACAAGGCATTTGAGGCCAGTGCATATGAGTAGGTGGTTCGATAGAGGATCGAACGACCCGAACAGAGAAACCCATTGTGGAAGCGCATGACACATATCGGTGATGGGATGTTTCTCAAGGCTTATAATAGTGTACGATTTAGTCCTTTGACTTGAGGTGCTAGGGCGAATTCGGTGCATGAATGTGGGTACTTAGATCTAGGTATAGATCACTTAGCATGTTCATAACATGCCTAGGTTGGGTGCGTATAGTTATGTACGCGAGTGGTTAGTACCAGTATGGAATCTACTGACTCATCGTAATGGATGAGAGAATTTCCTAAACAATTCTTAGATAATATATCCGAGGAATCCACGGCCGTTGTCTGTGACGGATTTGGGAAGGGGTTTCCAAATTTAGCAGTCACACTGGAATCTTATCCCGAATTAGAAAGTATAGTTATCGAGACAAATTTAGAGGTGCCGATCAATTCACACACCCTAAGTCTTGATCGAGAAAATTAGTCGATAGAAGGACCGTATGTACATGGCAATTATAAGAGGTGAGGTTCACAAATATCAATTCACCTTCATGGGCTTGTGGCTAGACATCGACCATGAAGTGTGTGTATTCCTGAGTTAATAGAGGAATTGATTCTAGGAGTGGTCAATTAAAGGTTGTTTAATGGACCGGAGCAATTTATTGTTCACAAATTAAATCACGAGGAATTCGTGGACCTGCTGCCAATTGATGGTGAACCCATAGGGTCACACACAATACAGTTGGACGGTGACAGTTATAAAAGGATATAAAAGGAGTTAATTGATTTAAAGGTAATTAAATCAATTAAATGAATTAAATTGTTAATTCAAGTGGGAGATTAATTAATTAATTGATCTAATTGATTAAATAATTAATTAAAGTGTTAATTAATTAATTAAAGGAAATATTAATTTATTAATTAATATGGACTGGGTATTTAATTAAGGTTGTTAATTAAAAGAAAGCTTGCAAGAAATGGGCCTTTAATTAAAATCCCATAAGAAGTCTTGCAAACCTAGGTCAAGAAGGAGGCTTATAAATAGAGTTCTGCGTGAGCTCAAAAGCTAACAACCTAGCAAAGAAACCATAGCCGCCCTCTGCACCTAGCCGCACCCCTCCCTGCGCCGCCACCTAGCTGCCGCCGCCACCTTCTTGGCCGTGAGCTGCTCTTGTGCCGCCGTAGCTCTTTTCCTGTTCCCTTGTGTTAGATCTTGCTCTGCAAGCAGATCTACACAGTCCTTCAATAACAAACCTCCTAGATCTAGCTCTTAGCCTAAGATTAGGAGGTGTTGCCATAATCCAATTGGTGTGGATTAATCTCTGGAGTTGAGACACTTGGATCACTGCCTGTGAATCAGAACTAAAATTGGAGGTTACCACCACCTTGCCTGTGGTCAGGTAAAAATTGATTAACCCCCTATTTACATACTTTATGTGTTATGATTCATGCTTTTCGTATACATAATGTGGAGAATTTATTATGGGACTGTGGGTGTCTTGAAAAATTTTAAAATTCCGCACTCTTTGTTGTTCTGACAATCGAGGCAACCCAACAAGATAAACTTACCAAGTGACTGAGGAGGAAGAGATGGAGAATGTATGTGAACTTAAGCCGGCCTTGCGGAGAAAGACCTCACCAACAAGGATAGCGCATTGGTATTTATCAGAACGCATTTCCTCTATTTCATTCAACAAGTCCGGATCATCAGGAATCATTTGACCCTCGAAGGGGCGACCACCAAAGGTCCATGTGGAATCATGATCCCATGTGAAAGGTTCCTTAGAACCATCTGCTAAGGTCATATGAGTCGGAGGGCGAACAAATAAAAAGCGAAACTTCCAGTCGGAATTACTGGAAACGGAAGAATCAAAGATAGATCGACCAGATCGTTGACTGGTGAAAAAATAACCATGGTTAGAGGAGCTGAAAATGTTAAAATGAAATAACTGACTAAAATTACGGAAGGAAGGCTGGAACCCTCTTGCAATCATCAAGACAGAAAAAGAAATGACAAAGGCCACAAAGTTAGGGACCAATTGTGTCAGAGAAACACTAAATATTTTTAGTATCTCCAAAAATAAATGGGACAATGGAAGCCTAAGACCGTGATTGAAATGAGTCGTGTAAAAGGCACGACAGCCTGCCGGAGGGGAGGTAACCCTATCAGTAGAGGATGGGAGAAAATTTTGAGAGCCCTCAGGGAAATACTTTGTATAATTATCCAGTACCTCATGAAAGTTCTCATCGGTATAAGCACATGCAAGGCTTTCAACCGGATCAAATACCTGAGGGTTGGCACCCTTACTCTTCTTAGCCTTAGCAACCACTTCGGCATCGGAAAGAATTTTCACCTTGAACGTATCATCCTCAGGGATATTTACATCGGACATCCCCATTTGCCCTGGAGGAGGGCTAGTAGAAGCCTCCACATCGATAACAGGATTAGTGTCCTCGGTGGAGGAGGAGGTGGGATTTCTCGAATTTGAAGCCATGATAAGGATCCTCGACAACTGATGGTCAATAAATACGATATTTGGGTGAATTATCGACGAAGAGATTTACTGCTAGGTGACTGAAGGCAGAAAGTAAAAAATGTGGGTGAAACCAGGAACGCATATATATATATATATATATATATATATATATATATATATATATATATATATATATACAAAGCTCATATGACGCTTTAATCCTTTTCACGACTATTAACGTTCCCGCCTTTAAACGAAGAGAAATACCTCCTCAAAACAGGATAACAAAACGGCTCGAAAACTACAAAACGACTCTCTATGAAACGTCGCACTCTTTTCCTTGCTCAGGATTTTTTCCCGTAGGGTTTTTTCCATGTAAGGTTTTTAATGAGGCACAATTCATAGAGAAGTCAGTCGAACAAGGCCTAATACTTCTACAAGCTTCTATTACATATCCGCTCGAAGAAGTGAGGGAGTACTGATGGGGGCTATTTTATACCCCATATGATACTCGGATCTACTCGAATATATTGGATCGGCTCGACCATACAGCTCATTCGCTATCGTTGTTCGATCCGATCAGAGACAACTCTCCACAGCGACCAGGCTGCTAATCCGAACTTGAGAAGGATAAATATCCTGAGTCCTAATAGGATTATGTTTCCTTGTATGGCTAGGGTTTGTATCATATAAATACCTAGATCAACATTGTATAACGGAGACAAGATGAGAGCTTACGCCTACATACTTGTACAATCTGAGATTACATTAATACAAGAGATTTTGCTATATTTATTGATCTTTACGATATTTATTCATTAATCTCGTTATATATTGTTCTTCCTTGAGATTGATCAATCCGGAATAAAGTAACTAAGCCCTATAATCATAATATCAACCTCTCCCTAAACTTACTTTATTGATTTAATCTAACCATACGAAAAACGGTTAAATCAAGTGACTAGTTTGGTTTATAAAAATTTTAACAAATGAGGGTACTCGAACTGTTTAGTTCCAGAATTATCACTCGAGGAAATCAATTAACTCAGCTTTTTGCATAAAGAGTTGGATTCCATGTTTGTAGTGACATGATCAATAAACAACTCACTACCTATAAGTCAAAAGGATTTGTTGACACAAACATGAATTTATACCAACTTAGGATTTAAATTAATTCATATATGAACATCGTATGACATATATTGAAATCTTAAGTTAATGGTATCTTGACTTCAATTCACTTTTGATCCAATCTTATGTTAATCATATTGCTTAAATCACTTCGGCCTTTAATGTCACAACATCAACTATTCGGACCGAGATAATTGTTTTATTAATTTTCAGTGGCCCGTACAAGTAATAACTAGTTATGATCGCAGCTTTAACTTTTTGACGGACTATTTTGTCTATTATCTATAATTCTAATCCTCTTGTACATCCTTAACAAACAGACATGAAATTTTCTGATAATTATATTATATTAAATAAAAAGCATAATCGTATCAAATATATGACATTCAAAAAACCAAACAATTTATTTGTTTTTATGTAATAGTGTTCATCAAACGTTTTATGCACATTATTCCTAACATACAGTGATACAAAGGTCGTAATATAACACTATATTATCCAAATAAATTATCAAAAGAAATTTTTTTTGCCTCCGCATGTTTGAAAAATTGACTAATCTAATTTGTTCCATAACAAAATATAAACAAACTACTTTAGTTGTTACAATGAACCAACTAAATCAAAACATACCAAACATTTTGACAACATATTAAAAAAAACACTAGTCTATCTTTGCATTCTTAAAAGGGTGCAGAAACAACATCTCTTTGCCCAAGATTCTGCTTTCTACTCTTCCAAAGTTCATCTTCTTGCCCCCCGCAAATAATTACACCTGACTGATCATCATTTCTATCATCCGCACGTGATCTCACCACCGGTACCAATCCCTACTCAACAACTCAACAAATTAATCAACGAATAAATAATACAAAAAATATTCACATAATATATAATTATATACTCCCTTCGTCCCAATAATCTTGCTCTCATTAGATTCGGCATGAAATTTTAGACAATTTGTTAAAAATATAAAATTTTATTATTTTTTAGAGAGAAAGAGAGCCATGTTTTGAGACGTCCCAAAATAGAAATAGGAGCAAGAAAAGTGAGACGGAGGAAGTATTATGTGAATATTTTTTATATTATAATAATTTGAGGGAATTGTTTTTTTCATACCAAATTTGTACCTACATTATACATTTTGTACCAAACCTTTAAAAAAGACATATTTAATATCAAAATTAAAGGATTTTTTATCCATTTTATTTCTCCGTAAATTTATAAGGCCAAATTTTGTGTTCTTTATATGAATGGAAAGCTCTTGACGAGAGCTTTCTAGTGGTATAAGTTTCAGTTCATGAAACACAATAAATAATCCGTGAAAAATTAACCGAGTTTCGATAAATTAATCAAAATCAAATCATATCTCATATTTAATCTACAAGGAATCATGCCACGATAATTTTCAAATGATATATAGGGCACATGAGCATGCTATAGTAAAAAATTTGGAACATAATTTTAAGCACAACAAAAAGCTCAAGAAAATGTGAAAAAAAATCCTTTAATTTTGATATTAAATGTGCCTTTTTCAAAGATTAAATACCAAATGTATAAAGTAGATAAAAATTTTGGTATGAAAAATACAAATTCCCTTACAATAATTTTTATAAACACATATAATTATAACAAATATACCTCAGTGAAAATCCTGATAGCTTCATCCACGCCTCTAGTGTTCACCACATTAGCTGCTGCCTCCTATATTTTCACATATATATACAATATGTCGTAAGTAATGTATTATTTCATGCATTTATGCAATGGCGGAGCTAGACGATTATTGTTGGGGGCCAAAAAAATTCTGGTAGCAAAGTTGATTTTTTATTTTTATAAAATAACAAAAACTAACTTTAGATAAAGTAGTAGTATAATTTATCCATCAAAAGATTAAAAAAAATGTAATAGCAATTTTTTTGTACAAAATATAAAGAAATATAGCAGATTTTTTTTCTTTCAAAGTTCATTAAATTAATGATTCAAAATATTGAAAAATTAAGAAAGCATGAAAATATTTAAGATATATCTAAATCAACATTTTATTAAACTTTTATTAAGCAAAAATACCTGCATAAATAATACATAAAACAAAATAAGTAAGTAGAATGAAGTTGGGAGTTCCAAAACACATTTGAACCATGAACCTCGACAACAAATGAAACATGCCCAATCATCAGACAAGGAACTCTGTTTGACAAATGCCAACAAATTATATTACATATACCGTTTGCCAAAATTTTCTTGGGGGCGACCGTCCCCAGCCCCATAGAGCTCTGCCACTGCATTTATGTACAGTCTCTAATTTAAAAATTAGATACTTACCCTTGCAATATCAATTTGATGAATATTAAGTGTGCGAGGTTCATTCTCAATTGAGGACTGCCTTTGATCATATACTAGCCTGTTAGTTCCCAATATTGTTGAGTACTTATCATCTGTTGAGTACTTATCATCTATCTCCATCTGTGATCTAAAAACACGTAATACATGCTATAACTAAAGATTAGTAAGCATATATATAAATCGAGTTGTGTTATACTTTAGCTCCACGTGGAATGTATTATTTGGTGTTTGTTTTGTATTCTATTTGTAGTATTTTATTAGAGTGAGAAAGTTGAGCAAAACACGTAATGTGTAGTGCAACGTGGCTGACTCCTAAGAATTTGTCATATTAATACACGTGGAACTCTATGAATGGGGAGAAAATATATGTGGCGGCTAATGCACCGACCAGTGTTTTGTCTTCCATTGTTTACTCTACTTGGAACTTTACGCTGCTCATCTCATCAAGTTTTTTTGGTCGGACCGGTATCAATATTTTTAAAATTGGACCGAATATGGAATTGTTAGTACAATACTTATTAGGTTTATTGGTGGAATCGATTGGACTACTAATGAACCGTTCATACATGATATCATAAAAAAAATTAAAATCATTGTTATTGAAATCGGATTGGTCGTTATTAAATCGGATTGAGTTGATCGGTTCGATCAGTTCAACCATGAACAGGAGGTCTAATCCGATTCAATTAATTCCCGAAAATCGATGAGTTTAAAATTCAATTCGAATAGGTTTGAACCGATCCAAAATCGGTGAACCGACGAAGCGGTTCTGAATTTTTGTCTTTTTTCCTTTTCAATTTTTTATTTTTTTTAATTCTAAAAATAAATTTAAAACTTTGTAGAATAAGAGATTTGACCACCTAACATCTTGAATAAACATAACATTCTTAAAATTTGAGCTACATCATTTTTGTTGAAAAATTAGTATAAATATTTATAAAATTATAGAAAGTCGTAACCAAATTTATTTGTAAATTAGATTATGATAATTAACTCAAATTAATATTTTCCACATTATCAATAAAAATTAATTTGAGTTTTGTGACATAATTTCTTATTAAAAGTTTTTTTATACAATATATTTCTTTTCAAATATATTATTTTTTAGGATAAAAATGTGTTACAGTTTGAAAATCAAATCGATATATTATGCAAACTTAATTTTGAATATTAGACTTGTATACATAATTATAAATTAAAGTTTCTTTATCTCTTAGTTTGTTGTATTTGTACTAACACTTTTATATTTGTTCCAATAGAGATACTAAGTATTTGAGTTACTTTTGGAAAACCTGGTGTAAGTTAGGGATTAAGTTGTTATTTTCCACAACTTGTCATCCACAAACTGATGGTCAAACTGAAGTAGTAACTAGGACTTTATCTAGTTTGTTGATGGCTATAATTAAAATGAACATTAAAACATGGGAAGAATATTTACCACATGTTGAGTTTAGTATTTGTACTTACACTTTTATATTTTTATTTAAATCAATATAATCATATTATTTATATGAGCTTACTAAATAGTATCATATTACCATTATGATATAAGTTACATAAATATTATATGGTTTAATTTAAATATATTCTAACTTTTTGTATATTTTTAATCAATTGTAGGATAATGATTAAATTTTATATATGCATGTTGAATATACTTTAAAATTAAATATATTTATTAGTATATCATGATGATGTCATTCGGTCCGATCAGTGGTTCGATCGATTCGACCTGTAGAACCAATGGCTAGTCGGCTCACCGGTTCATTGTCTCGTTCGATTTTGAAAATAATGTTTAAAATACGGTAAAAATTTATTTTTCATTGCATAAAACCTGACATATATCAAATTTTATACCAAACACATAAAACATATAATTTCTTAACAGACTTTACAAAAGTGATACATTTTTAGTTTTCTTGAGGGAATTAAATGAAAATAAGTAATGTTGTATATTTATCTAATAAAATGTAAAGAAATATATTAGTAATTTTTTTAAAGAGTTTCATTCAACAACAAAATATTGAGTAATCGTAAAACACATAAACATTTTTACAACATAAATTCAATTATGTAAAAAAGAAATGTTATAAAATGTACAAAACTTAATATTAAAACTTTTTTTTTATTGTAGTGTAATTTATAAAATAAAATATTTACATTAATGTTAGTACATATGACCATATTATATATATTGATCCATATATTAATAATCTAGAAGAAAGAAAGAGAAATATTTTATAACTAAAAAGAAAGAAAATTGAAGCTCACGGTATTCAAACATGAGCTTCTAGGTTACAACAATTGCAGTACCTCAATTGCTGCTCCACCAACTTCTTTAGGAAATATTTGAGGAATTGCTATATAAATATTTGGTTCAGATTTTTCCTGAGGGGCGACCCCCCCCCCCCTTAAGCGGTATGTCCCTGACTATCAGAGGACGGTGGCCGTGCGTGAGGGGCCAATTATAAAAAAGAAGGAGTTAATCTGCTAAATCACCAAAATTTAATCATTTTTATTAATCTTAATATTATGAAAAAGTATTAGTAGTTTAAATCACCAAAATTTATATATAAATATTATGAATATATTCTATGTATTTATATATTTTCAATCAATTGTATGATAATATTTAAATTTTATGCATGAGGTATATACTTTAAAATTAAATATAATTATTAGTATATCGTGATGATGTCATCCGATTCGATCAGTTCGACCTGTAGAGCCAGTGGTCAGTTGGCTAACCGGTTCATTGTCTCGTCCGATTCTAAAATATTGTTTATATGGTAAAAAATTATTTTTCATTGCAATGAAACTGACATATTTTAGTTTTATACCAAACACATAAAAAACATATCAATTCTTAACTTGACGTTACAAAACTGATACATTCGTTAGTTTTGTTGAGGAAATTAAACTATGGAGATTAAAGTCGAGGTCCAAAGGAGTAAGATGACGGGAAAAAATCTGAAAAAGGTGGAGAAATAAGATTGTAATCGCGATTTGAAATTTGTGAGGAAATGTATTTCGCAATTTAGATTTTTAAATGCAAAAATTGAATGAGTCACTCAACGTAACATGAAATTTATTATACCTATGTGTTCGCTGTAAAAAGACAAATAAAACCCGTCCTACTTTCGACAGCAACTACCAAAGGACGGTGACCATGCGTGAGGGGCCAATTCTAAAAAGGAAGGAGTCAATCCGCAAAATCACCAAAATTTAATTATTTTTATTGATCTTTATATTATTATGAAAATTATTAGTAGTTTAAATCTTAAGACTACGTGGCAATTTCATCAACCAAACATACGGAAATATATACTTCTGACAGGGAATCGTTACGTTTTTTTCCTAAATACTTCAAAATGTAACATATTGGTAATAAAAAAAGAAAGGAAGTCGTCCTTAATTAACTGAAACATGGAAATGTTAAACGTAGTCCAGATTTGACACATACTCTTCAATAAATAAATAAAATTGCATTGCACAAAAGAAAGCGGTACATATTTCTTTGGCGCACAAAAATTTGCCTTGAAACAAATTTTTTTACTTGCATTCTTTTTCTTGAAAGATCAAACCCACATCTCCTTTATTTTACCAGTCCCGTTATTTTATTTTTCTTCCCTATGTATTGAAGGTAGAAAATCATAACAATACCAAATTTGATTAGACGAAACTTACATCAAGCTTGACTGAATCAATGGAAGACTCGGAGAAAGAAGCGAAGAAATGAAGGGCAGTGATGAAGGGAATTTTCGTCTAAGTGTCTGGTCCACGTTCAATGTGCCAAGTAATGACGTTTTTCCGCTCCACAGTATGGAATCCTAAGCCGGTCAGATCAAGCTGGACTCCACTTCAAGGTTCCTAACCCTGTGCTCAAAGAAACTCGTCAGGTTGTGCCGGTGGTTGACCCGGCGCTGACCCTCCGATGCCTAAGTCAGATCAATTCAAAGCATAGCAGAATACAGCAGAAAAGTAGTAGTTAAGTCGAGCATAATCTCCCTTTAAATGTAACAAATGAGGGGTATTTATAGGAGGACAAATCGGATCTTTCGGATCGGTCGGATCTTTCGGGTCGGGTCGGATCTTTAGTGGTTATGTTGAAATAAAACCCATATGTATCAATATGTATGGTGGGCATGTCGAATAACCATGTTTGGATGTCGAGTGACATGTTTTCAAGACAATTTGGAGATCAAGTATATGTATATCAATTTTGGTGTAAGTCGAATAGGTTCATTTTGGTGTATGTCGAACAGGTCTAGTCTGGTGCGAACAGGTCCACTCTAGTGTATGTCGAATAGGTCCAGTCTGATATATGTCGAATAAGAGCAGATCTTGGTCTATGTCGTATAAGAGCAGATTTTAGTCTTAGTTTGACTTTATTCTGACGTGTAACTTGCCATGTCATTGATTGAATATTTGGTATATCAATAGTCCCCTAGTTCGAGAGTTCGATTGTAAATCGATGTTTGGAAGTTTGTAACTTTGAATTTTCGAATTCCTAGTACATCAATAGTCCCCCAAGTTCAAGTGTTTCGATATTGATGATCGAAGCCTTGAATTTTGTGAGTGTCTCAAAGGCTATGTCGAACTAAATGAGCTTTTATTCCGATATTAGTCCAATAAAATGAACGCGTAAACATTGATTTCGAAATAAATAATCAAATATTGCTGTCGAACTTTGTAATTTATGTCGAGTTATAATTTCATTTGACTTACTCATATCGATTGTTCACTAACACTTTTATAGTGTTATTTGGTCGATGCTTATAAAGCTATTCGACCTAAATCATTTTGGTCGATGCTTTGATGTCGACCAACTTATTCATTAACACTTTTATAGTGTTTATCTAGTCGATGCTTTTATAGCTATTCGACCTAAATCTTTCTGGTCGATGCTTTAATGTCGACCATATTTATTAACATTTTATAGTGTTTTCGATCGATGCTTTTAACCTATTCAACCTAAATCATTCCGATCGATGCTTTGACGTCGACCAGATTCTTCTTTAACACTTTGATAGTATTTTTTGGTCGATGCTTTTAAAGCTATTCAACCTAAATCTTTCTAGTCGATGCTTTTAAAGCTATTCGACCTAAATCTTTCCGGTCGATGCAATGATGTCGACCAGATTTTTATTAACACTTTTGTAGTGTTTTTGATCGATGCTTTGAAAAGCTATTCGACCTAAATCATTCCGGTCGATGCTTTGACGTCGACCAAATTCTTCATTAACACTTTGATAGTGTTTTTTGATCGATGCTTTTAAAAGCTATTCGACCTAAATCTTTCTGGTCGATGCTTTTAAACCTGGCAACAGGATTCGATGCTTTGAAAGCTGTCTAAATGATCGATGCTTTGAAAGCTATCAACTGTTCAGGATTCGATGCTTTGAAAGCTGTCGAAATGATTGATGCTTTGAAAGCTATCAATTGTCACCTTATCACTTTTATAGTGTAAGGAGTTGAAGCTTTTGACTTGTCGACTTATAAATTTTATAGTGTAAGGATTCGATGCTTTGAAAGCTGTAGATAGAATTCTTCGCCTTTGTCGATGAAAAATTGATTTCTTTTTTTCTTCTTTTGCTACATAATTAGTATTTCTAGAAAGTTGGTCAATCGAGGCTTTTCATAGTTGTCAATGACCTTTGGCTTTCTTCATTGATCTCGTAATTGATGAGGTCGATTTATGCTTCCATAGCTGCTTATGATCTTGGTTTTCTCGTCGATGATTATCGTCGAGCTCCCCTTTAAATAGGTCGATAAGGGCTTTGAGGTAATTGATGACTTTTGATTTCCTCTGCATCGATCTGATCAGCGGTGATGTAGAACAACGCTTTTATGGTTGTTTGATGTCGAACAAGACTTTAAAAATCTACTTGTAACATTTTGCTCCTCTTCAATGATTTGATCAGTAGAGTTGTTTATGTGAACAACATGACAATTTGCTCCCATTTGTTTGATTTGAGTATGGTTGTTTATGTCGAACAACATGACAATAATGCTTGTCTTCCTTGATATGTCAAAGAAAATGATATCTTGCTCTTCTTCATTGAATTTGTTTATATTGAAGAACATGAGATTTTGTTCCTCTTCCTTGATATGTCGATGAACATGACATTCTGCTTCACTTTTCATAGAATTTGTTTATGTCGAAGAACAAGAGATTCTGCTCATCTTACTTGATATGTCGAAGTACATGACATTTTGCTCCTCTTCGTTGATTTGATCATCGATGAAGTTGATCGAATGCTTTTCAAAGACGCTTATGTTAAACAAGGCTTTGAAGCTGCTTGTGACATTCTGGTCTGCTCTTTATCGATTTTGTTTATGTCGAAGAACATGAGATTTTGCTCTTCTTCCTTGATATGTCGAAGAACATTACATTCTGCTCTTCTCTTCATTGAATTGATTATCGAAGATGTAACACCCCCCAAATTTTTGAACCCTTTATATTGGATTTTTAATCCAAATTTAAGTGCTACATTTTATTTTCAAAGTTAAGCATTAATTTGAACTAAAATATACAAATTAATTAAATCATGTGATCTTTTGAACTTTGAAATAATTAAAAATATAAAAGTTACTTTAAAATAAGATCAAAACCTTTTTAAAGAAATTTTTGTTTCGTTTGTGAAAAATTATTAAAACTTATTGTTAATTTCAATTTTATATTGAAATTATTCTTGATTATTTTTAAATATTACTTAAATGCTTGGATCTTTAGTTATTTTTCAAGAAAGTTGATTTTCTTAATTATTCAAAACTATGAGGGTATTTTTGAAAAGTTTTAAACTTGTGGGATTTTTAAAGGTTCGATTTTTGGAGTAAGAAGATACTTAATAATCTGTCTTTATTTGATTTTCGATATGGTTTAATTAAAAATCATTTGATTTAAAGTTTGTTCCAAATTTTCGAAAAAATGGATATTTTTAAAAGTTTAGAGGCTTTTTTTGTAAATCTGAAAAATGAAGGTAAAATTTTGCTGTTTCGAGCTGTTTTACTTAATTAGTATTTTGTGTTTTGAAAATAATTGATGTCGAAAGTTCTAAGCGATTTTGTAATATGTGTTAGTAGGAAATCCTTGTGTAGGATTTTCATTAGTTATGTTTCTTAGTCGTATACATACTTGCTCAGGTTTCGGATACGCTTCATTTGTGGAGTTTTAGTCACTATATTAAGCGACAAAGGTGAGCGTTGTGTGTTGAATTTGTATGTCGGTCCGATGTGCTAGTAGATCGAGTCAAACATTTACTAATGCTTTTAATAATCAAAGCATGTTCTATATTGTAATTTCTATTGCATGTTGTCACAAATAGATTGAACTTGTTATGTCGACATTACTCGCACGAAATCACTTAGCATTTCAACATTATTATCCAAATACATGCTACATCTAAATCTACTAGTTGCGAATATAATTTTTAAAATTATCATGATACCTAAAATTTGATTTGATAAGTTGTTAAATATGTTTGATATGCTATGTTTCCGATTTTGTGTTTCCTTTTGTTTTCGAATTTGTGTGGGCCCTATTTGTTTGGTATATGGACCCGATGGCAACCTGGCCGGCAAGGGCCGGCAGGATTGTCACGGTTACCCGTAGGCCTGGCCTTACAATCCAAGTGGGGAGGAACAATTGGGGAGTAAGGACGAACTCCGGCAAAGACATGTCGATGCATTTCAGATAGTAAGGTCGCTCCTTACTTGGTGAGTTTGGATGAACATCAGACAGATGATGGAGGGTAAGTGGAGGACGGCATCAGCAAATTCTTGGTTATGTGAATTCCGTGTTTCTTCCGTCTTGAATATATGTTTATTTGCTTGATAACATGCTTATGTTATATAATATGTTGCGTCCACACATCACCATCAAATTCGCACACAGCCTCACTAAGTTGGACGATCAACTTATGCGTTCCTTGTTTCATTTCTTTTCAGTTTCAGATGTCCTGGAAATAATAGTCGGGTTGCGGTTAGGTCATAACGGTTGCAGTCCCACCCTAATATTCGGGAGAGTAGTAATATTTTGTGGTCGATTTATGCTCTTTATCGATTTCGTTTACATGGAAAAATCTTATAATCGAAACGTTCGAATCCGAACATTCAAAGTTCGATTTAAGGTTTATGTTGGGAGATTTAAAACCCAACATAGGATTCCTAATCTGATCCTTAAAAGTATCGAACTAGCCCATCTCCACCCTATATATATGTATTCCCTCAACCCTTACTTGTTCACATCCATGCAATGTTCTTAGAGTAATTCTTTTACGTTGAAAAAAACCTTGAACAATGTCTTTTACTTCGCAAAAAATGGACAATTTAGTTCGAGTTATCGCCTTCTTGTTTTTCATGAGTTACATTCCCCACCACATAAATGCTTATCCTTTGAAGATTTGCAAATTAGATCAGATCTTCCAACTTGGAGACTATATTTCAGATACGGGAAATTTAGTTCGAGAAATTCCAATTGGTGCCTCGTCTGCGTTTTCAAGACTTCCGTACGGCGAAACCTTTTTCAAGAATGCCACGGGTCGTTGCTCTATGGACTTCTAATGATTGACTATATAGGTATTTATGATCTTTATTTATATCTATCTCGATTTTTTATACATATTGAATTCAAGGTTTTGATTTCTTGATTATTTTCTTGGATTTAACTTTTATGGTTGCTTTTGTTTATGTTTATTAACAGCTATGGCTCCTGGGTTGCTTTTTGTTCCACCATACAAGAACACTTATGCTGATTTAGTTATGAAGTCAACTTTGCAGTGCCAGGTTCCACTGCATTGCCATATGAGAATTTAGCGAGAAAAAATATATTTTCTCCTGTGACAACTAGTTCTCTTGACGTACAGTTAGAATGGATGTCTAGGTACTTCAACTCTATTTGCCTTAAAGATAGAGGTATGTTTCAAGATCTCTATTATTGTTGATAAGAGTTCATAAATATTTCGAGTTATCCTTATACTAGAATATTTATATCATCACAGATTGTGGTGTGAAACTCCAAAATGCCATTTTTATGGTTGGAGAAATTGTGGGTAATGATAATAACTATGCAATTTTTCAAGGAAAGTCAATGGATGAATTGAAAAACATGGTTCCTGAAGTTGTTGATACCATTATTCAAGCCGTTAAGGTAACTTATTGATTGATTAGTTTCTTTAATGTACAAATATGTTAATGAAACTTTATATTAATATTTAGAAGGTCATATTAAAATATTACATCTTTGAGTTTTGGTCAAATAAAAAAACAATCAACTATATATAATATTAGAAAACAAAGTTTAGTTATATCGACGACCAAACACTACAAGTGTAGTAATTTATCGTTCTTCCCTTTAATATTTTATTTTGTATGATTATCCATCTTACAGAAAGTAATAAGTTTTGGTGCAACAAGAGTGGTGGTGCCTGGAAATTTTTCAATCGGTTGTCTCCCAATTTATCAAACAGCTTTTCAAACCAACATCTCAGAATCCTACGTTGATTATCAATGTCTAAAAGAGTTAAACGAATTTTCAATGTACCACAATGAACAACTGCAACAAGCTCTTGTTAATCTGAAACAAGAAAAACCAAATGCTATAATAATATACGGAGATTACTACAACGCTTATCAGTTTTTATATGAATATGCCAGCTCTCGTTGTAAGTCTTACTTGCTAATCTAAATGGATTAATCATTGTATATTTTATTTTTGAATAAATTTTTTGATAATAATACCAGAATTCGTTTAAAAAATGCAGTAATTGATACCCAAAAAGCTTGTTGTGGAATAGGAGGGAAATTTTACCACCCTGTGATATGCATAATGTTCAATTTACCCCCTATGATTTGAAAAGGAGTGGTTTACCGCCCTGTGAAATATTTCAATGAAGAAATTTACCTCCTTCAACCAGAGAGTGTAACTTAGTAGCCTAAATCGAGTGTGGGCATGAAAAATGATTTGGTAACATAGGGGTGGGTGGGGGGGGGGAAGTAATGTGTAACATTTATCATAACATAGAGGGTAAGATGTCACATATATCATAACACAGGCGGGGTAAAATGTCAATCAATGAGGAGCAAAGATAAAGCAATCAAGTAAATTTGTTTTAACTGATCGATATCATTATTTCGAACAAAGAAGAGATACAACAATTTGTAAGGAAAGTACATTATTGAGTTTTATTCCGAACAAGATAAATTTTACAAGCTTCTCAAATGATAAAAATACAGGAGTACATCTCGATCCTATTACAATCTGATCTATCGTATCTAGATCCTATTACATTCTACAATCATATGAATTTGTCGGCCTAATCATCTTCTCCCACCGACCGCCCAATGTGGCACTTCCTCGAACTCGGATGAATGGAGCCCCAACCTTTTGAATTTATTTAGCATTATTCCGAAGACGGAGGAGTTAATGCATCTTTTCTAGGTGTACTGTGAATACTTTGTTGCGGACCTAGATTTCCGACGCCCCCGTATCACATCTTCGAAAATAATTGTGGCAATAGGTCCCCCGCTAGGAGGACTGTGCCAGTGGAATGACAAAAAGCCACTGACCATCCAAGAAGAACTAATACTCGTACTCCACCAACACTTTTGCGGGTCGAGCAGTTCATAGGATCCTGGGTGGTCAACAATACCAAGGTATTATCCTCGATAGGCTGATTCCAGGCAAGGATCGGTTGCTTATTGGCATCCCATATAGGACCTATTGGCCTTCTGGGTCGGAAAGCCATTCGTTTGCAGATATTCTAAGCAAAATGGGACTATCCAAAGATCTATCTTCCCCAAAGTAAGTACGGAGTCGAAATTCAAATTTTTGGGTCGAAAGTAGAAGTTTTCCGATCATCGTCATCAGAGCGAAAAATCTCTCAGAAATATAAAATCAGCAAAATTATGAAAGTTAAGGGAAACACCATTTTATAGTAACCACCCGGTCTGATCTGACGGCTGTCGTGAAGCGAAGACGAACGCCCGAGATTAAGTGGCTTTTCCGTTTCCCGAGGAGTAGGGTTTGTTTGGTAGAAGAATTCTCGGAGATGTTAATTTCCTTCAACATAACAGATATTTATTCCACAATTTATAAATGGAGTCCGAAATATGCAGTTTATCAATTCCGATCTCGAAGCCTCAAAAGACCAATAAAACAAAAAGAAAATTTACCTAGACACCCCCTAGGTATAAGCAGGGGCGGATCTAGTGTAGGGCTAGTGGGGTCTATAGACCCCACTCATTTTTTTTTTAGTAGTAGTAGTAATATAGTGTGTATATATATATATATATATATATATATATTACTGGATCAATCTTTAAATAATAATTGAGACCCATTTCATTTTTCAGCAATTAATTGTGGCCCATTTATCAAAGAATCTTTCGGCAAAAAGAAATTCAGAATTACAAATCTAAAAACTGATCTACATTTTATATAAATGACCCTTATGTCCCCCTCTTTTTCATTTCTCACGATTCAATTTAACTTTCTCCATTGCTGGCCCGGCCTGAGCATTTGATATACATATCTCATTTATTTGTTTAATGGGAATTTTTTGATCTTATGAAGTGTATAAAGTTGAACCCTTGAAGCTTGGATTCATTTATAAATTTTTTGTAGTTATTAGCTTTTCTAGGAGCTAATGCTCTTTGCTAATTTGTTGGAGCATCCAATGAGATATGTAAATAATTTATATTGTTGGGGCCTCCAATGAGACATGTAAATGATTTATAGGTAAATAAGGTAATAGTATAAATGAGCAGTATATACAATAAATCCAGGAAATTGTAAATATTCATCCAAGCTCAAAGGGTTAAAATCTAAATTTGATGAGAGTTAAGATTATAAGAATCAATGACTTAACTTATTATTAATAAAGTAATGAAATTAATAGTTTAACTAAGTGATCAATAATATTATACCAATTTAACGTAACAAGATTACAACAATGGTTTAAGATAACAATAATAATATATTATATTCATTGATTTTGTTGAAAAGATTATATGGTTTGGTTCACATTTTTCCTCTCCTACATTGAAAATGTAGTATCTCCTATATTTACTTACATTACTTAGAAGTGTAAACCTTATTTGTGTATTTGGGGATAGTATATGTTATTATTGAGAATTGTGATATTTATATATGGTACTTTGGTCCATTTTATAGATATGAAGAGATACTTTAAAGCGACAAATACACCTACACCTTATGAGGATCCTTCGACTTCTAGTAGAATTCACATTCAAAGTTACTCACATGAGCTTCCAAATGATCAAATTGAAATGAACTTGTCTGAGCTTCCCAGTGATCCCGGTCTACGACCTCATATAATGACTTATCACCCTAACATTCGAGAGAGAGTTATTAGAAAATACTTGCTTAAAGGTCCATGTCAACCACGCAATCTTGAGTTCCCGAAATCGTATAAGGGAGGTCAACTTAGAAGATTTTCTCTTACTTGGTATAATGGAAATGCTAATTGGTTGGAATATAGTGAAAATAAAGATGCCGTCTTTTGTCTTTGTTGTTATCTCTTCAAGGCCGATCTTGGAGCCCAAGGAGGTGGAGATGCTTATATTACCGAAGAATATTCAGATTGGAAAAAGAAAGAAAGGTTGGCATATCACGTGGGAAAAGATTCAAATAGTATTCATAACCGAGCATGGGAAAAATGTCAAGCATTATTGGATCAAAAACAACAAATTGAACCTATGTTCAACCGTAAAACCAATGAAAATATCAATGACTACCAAATTCGATTGGTTGCATCAATCGATTGCATACGATTTCTTCTTAAACAAGGACTTGCATTTCGTGGACATGATGAATCAGAATTCTCAAGCAATCAAGGGAAGTTTCTTGAGCTTTTAAGTTTTCTAGCGGATCAAAATGAGGTTGCTAGAGCCGTTATTTTAGGGAATGCCCCCGAAAATCTTAAGTTGGTAGCTACATCAATTCAAAAAGATATTGTCAATGCTTGTTCAATTGAAACTACCAATGCTATTATTAGAGAGCTTGGTGATGAGTTATTTGCTATTCTTGTTGATGAATCTCGTTATATATCATGTAGAGAACAAATGGCGGTTGTTTTGAGATATGTTGATTCACGAGGATATGTGATGGAACGTGTTATAGGAATCAAACATGCCAAGAGTATTACAACTCTTTCTCTCAAAGAATCTATTGATGATTTATTCTCTACATATGGATTGAGTATTGATCGATTACGTGGGCAAGGTTATGATGGGGCAAGCAATATGCAAGGTGAATTTAATGGATTGAAGACATTGATTCTAAGAGAAAATCAAAGTGCATATTATGTCCATTGTTTTGCTCATCCTTCAACTTGCTCTTGTTGCGGTAGCAAGGAAATGCCCTTATATGGCCGGACTCTTTGATTCGGTGACTATGGTGGTCAATATTTTTGGAGGCTCTCCCAAACATCGTGATTTTCTTCTTGACAAGCAATATGAGAAAATGGTCGAGGCTTTATCAAATAATGAAATTGAAAGCGGTCAAGGTCTCAACCAAGAGAGAAATCTCGTCCGTGCAAGTGACACACGTTGGGGGATCACATTATGATACGTTGATGAGTTTAGTTACTATGTTCCCTTCCATGATTGATGTTCTTGGATTCATAGTTGAGGAGTCAACCGATAAGAATGGGGAAGCAAGCAATCTATTATTAATACTTCAATCATTTTCATTTTTCTTCAATCTACATTTAATGACGTTGATACTGGGAATTACTAATGATTTGTCTCAAGCTATGCAAAGAAAAGATCAAGACATAGTGAATGCTATGAGATTAGTCAAAGTATCTAAGGATAGACTTCAAGAGACAAGAGATGAGGGATGGGCACATTTGTTGGTGGAAGTTACTTATTTTTGTTCAAAATATGAAATTGAAATTCCTTCTATGACTAATGTCTATGTTCCGTATGGGAGGCCAAGACGTAGAAATGAACAAGTGACCGTCGAACACCATTACAAGGTACAGAGATTCAATTCAGTAATAGATAGACAAATGCAAGAGTTAAATAACCATTTCAATGAAGTAAACACGTAGTTGCTTCTTTGTGTTGATTGCTTAAACCCATCGGATTGCTTTGTGGCATTTGACAAGAAAAAACTTGTTCGTCTTGCGGACTACTGACTTTTCTTTTCTTGAGCTCTCAGCCTTGCCTAATCAACTTGAAAATTACATTAGATATGTTAGATCAAGTGAAGACTTTTCTAATTTGAAAGGAATTGGTGATCTTGCTCAGAAGTTGGTAGCAACCAAAAGACATATCGCATTCTCATTGGTTTACAAACTTGTGACACTGTCGCTTATTCTCCCTGTTGCAATTGCATCAGTAGAGAGAGCATTTTTGGCTATGAAGATGGTGAAGAATCGACTCCGTAACAGAATGGGCGATCAGTGGTTGAATAATAGTCTAGTTTTCTTTATAGAGAGAGACATATTTAGTGATATTTCAAATGATGCTATCATAGACAGATTTCAGAAAATGAAAAATCTTCGTGGTGTGTTATTTTAAATACATAGATATTTCCAATTTTGGGAGGCATAACGGGGTATTATATGTAACTAATGTAATTTGTTGGATTGTTTTTATCGAACTCCACTTCATAGTTTTTGTATCTAGTTATATATTTTCTCGTAATTGAAACATAATTTTTACGCTTTATTGAATTTTTTTTTTTTATCTAATTTAGCCCCCCAGTGTGAAAATCCTGGATCCGCCCCTGGGTATAAGCCTAATTACAGGAACTTACCCTCTTGTTGCAAATATTACGAAGACACCCCCTTGCCAAAATAATATTACAAGAAGACCCTTTACAGCGTCAATTTTTGACGACAGAGGATGACGTCATCAGAAATATTTAATGTTTTTCCAATTTTGCACCCGAGGGGTGTATTTTTAATATATATGTGTTACAGGGGTGTTTCTATAACCGTGTAATAAATATTGTAAATAAATTTATTAAATTTTAATATTATAACAAACGAATTTAAAATTTAATAAATTTATTTACGTAACACAATTCGATAAATAAAGTTTTAATAACTTTACAATAACACGTTTATTTTTTCAAAAATCAAACAAACCATATTAAAATTTATTAAATTTATTTATAATAACACAATTATTTAATAACATATATTTTCTTAAAAAAAACCATTTTAAAATTTAATAATTTATTTACAATAAAAAAAATTGGTAAATAAAGTTTTAGTTTAGTAACAAATATTTTTCTTACAAAAATAAACAAACCAATTTAATATTTAATAAATTTATCTACAACAACATAATTCTAATTCTTGAAATCTAGAGAATTTGTTGGGATCTACGGCATGGTGATTTTGTTTTGAGATTATTGTATTTTTGGTGCCACAGCTTAAGCTTACTAGCATTTTTACCCCATATCTTTTTGGGTTGGCACATTTGATGCCACACATTCAACTTCAGTGGCAATTTTGGTCCAAATTGAGGTCCAATTTCAAATTGGGTTGGCCCGAAATCGCCTATGTGCGGGCCATGTGACATGTAAATTATGAATTTTGACCAAATCAAAGTGGAAGTTTGAGTTTTTTTGTATATGTAGGGACATATTATAGAGGTGGGTAAGTACAAGGGTCAATTTGCGAATTGGGATAGAGGGGCTATTTTTGCGTAGATGGAAACCCGCCATTGACGTGAGCTTTGGAAACAGGGAACTTCAATTCAACACCAAATTGGACAAGCTTGGTACCAAAATGACCGCCACACCGAGGGGATTCTACGGCTGAAAGGGGAGGCGGTGGGTCAAGCTCCACCGCCGACGGCGGCGTAAAATCGAAAAATACACCAAATTCGTAGATCTGAAAATAGAGTGACGGGATAAACTTGGAACTGATAATTAATACTTGGGATTTGTAGAGGACGTGAAGACGAGTCTATAGCCATCAAATAGAGCTCAAATCGTGTCCGGAGTCGCCGGAAAAGTGAATAAAACCGAGGTTGGAGCTTGAGAGCGGCGGCCATGGAGTTTTTTTTTTAAATATTAAAAAGAACTAAGGGTAATGGTCGTTAAGTCAAGGGGGTGTCTTTATAATATTTGCAACAAGATGGTAAGTTCCTGTAATTAGGCTTATACCCAGGGGGTGTCTAGGTAAATTTCCCAAACAAAAAACATTCAAAGAAGCTAAGGAAGAAAAATTTGAACATTACGTTCGGGAGTAGGTACAAGACCCAGGTTATTCGAGATCACACACAAAACATCAAAGTCACAAGTTACAACAAGCCGGATAAATAAATTACAATGTTTAGACAAGTTTATTATCGGAAAATATCTTCTGAAGCTCAGCACTACGATCGTCGTAACCACGAGTGTAGGCTTCCTTCTCGCGGAGCTCGGAATTTTTCTTCTCCTGCTCGCACACCTTGTTCAGATTTTCGAGCTCCTTATTTGCTTTCTTGTGAATATCCTCTCCTTTGTGCTTCGCAGTTTTCTTTCTTTTCCGAAGCAAGCTTCTCCGCGAATGATTTGTTAACCTCCACGGCGCGTTCTAGTTCGGCTTGCATCTTCTCTAGCTCGAGGGTAAGAGCAACTGATATGATAGTGGCAGCAAGCCAATATTAATTAACTTGTTGGAGAACTGTTTTCTTATGGTTTGTAATCAATACGCCTGTTTATTTATAGTACGTAAATTAAACAATGATCAACTTTATCTCTTGCGAACTTATCTAAGCGATTGGATGAAATCCTAAGGTCACAATAGACTATGGGACGATTCACTTCAGTACTGAGTGCAATCATGAAACAGTCTCTAAGATCATGATCTTAAAACCGTTCCAAGTTATAGATTCCGAACGAGACGGGGTATCATAGGAATCGCCAAGACTTCTACAAATATGCATGATTCACATGGAGTGAATATGTAGCGTTTCATGAGCAAGGCATTGGAGGCCAGTGCATATGAGTAGGTGGTTCGATAGAGGATCGAACGCATCGAACGACCCGAATAGAGAAACCCATTGTGGAAGCGCATAACGCATATCGTTGATTGGATGTTTCTCAAGGCTTATAATAGTGTACGATTTAGTCCTTAGACTTGAGGTGCTAGGGCGAATTCTGTGCATAAGTGTGCGTACTTAGATTTAGGTACTGGTCACGTAACCTGGCCACAAAGTGCCTAAGTTGGGTGCGCACAGTTGTGTATGCGAGTGGTTAGTACTAAGAAAGGATATATCGACTCATCCTGATAAGGTGGAAGAATTTCCTGTACGTTCTTAGATAATATGTTCCTAGAAATCCATGGCCATGGTTGGTGACGGATTTGGAAAGGGGTTTCCAAATTTAGCAGTCACACTGGAATTATTATCCAGAATTAGAAAGTACAGAATCGAGATAATTAGAGGTGCCGATCAATTCACACTCCCTAGGTTTCGGTCGGGAAATTAGTCTTTAGAAGGACCGTATGTACATGGCATTTTATTAAAATTGTTAATTAATAAACTTGGAAGATTAAATAATTACCCAATTTTAGGATTAGATAATTATATGGGTTGATTTTTTATGATCTTGAAATTAAGGCATAAAGGGGCGATTTTGATGAGTTAAAAGAGGAAGAGTTTTGTTTCTTGCAAAACAAGGTAGAAGAGATTTATCAAATCCAATATTCCTAATTTAATAAGGACTAGAATTTGATAAAGATGGGAAGAAGATATCTTTAAAGAGAATGACTCTTCTCTTATAAATACTTCTTCACATCTCTTCATAAGAAGATGAACAACCTATGCACAATAAAATAAAGAGAAGAAAATCAGTTTTTGCATAGCATAAGAAAAGAGAAATCTGAAAATTGTACAAAGATTTATTAACTCCAAAATCGACCCACATAGTTTTGCCCCAAACCCAAACATGCCGAACCTACTTGGCCGAACCCAAACCTGGCCGAAACCTGCTTGGCCGAACCAGATCCAACCACATATGTCCTGTGGTTTTGACTTCTTCCATCCGATCTCCCAATCCAGATCCAGATCTAAGTCCTGATCAAGATCTGCAGAATCCTTTGCTGACAAACCTTCAAGATCTAGTTCGTAGCCTGCGACTTGGAGGTGTCCCTACAATCCAATTGGTATGGATCAACTTTGGAGGTGAGACACTTGGATCACTCAGTTGTGAATCAAACATGAAGCTCGAAGGTAACCACCACCTAGATGTGGTGAGGTAATCGCATATTACCCCCTTTTGTTTATTCTTGTTTGTTTCAAACTTTTCGTATAAATAAATATGGAGACATATTTATGAGACTGATGGGTGCCTCGAAAAATTTTAAATTCCGCACTCCAGTTGTTCTGACAATCAAGGTACATCCCAACAGTGGCATCAGAGCCAACTCCATAATTATTATGCGAAAAGACCTGAACATAATAGTGTGTTTACGTATATGTTTAATTATATGTATGAAAACGCGTGATTATTGTGTTCTGTAAATTGATTCTTACTTGTTATGACTGGATCTATAATTTGGCAAAAGTGCTTTTTCAGATCTGTGGCAAATTTATAGTTTTTCGAAAAATCAGGACTTTTTGTGCTATTATCGCAAATCATGTAAATTAGGGCTGAAAATTCAATTTTCTGTTTCTTAAAATTTTAGAAAAATCTTGATTGTTTTTGAAATTCTGGTCGCATGCAATTTTGGGCTGTTTTGCAATTTCTGAAAATTTAAGGACTATTTTATAATTTTCGAAAGTTCAGGGGTTAGTTTGCAAAATTCGAAAAATTTTCTGGATTCAAAATTTTATTTTCTGGTCCTCTGTCCGAAACTGTTTTTGGGGGTGTTTTGTAACTTTTCAAAAACTTTGGGGTTAAAAGTGCGATTTCCGAAAGTATAGGGGCTGAACTGCAGTCGAAAAATCAGAATCTGTTTTTGGGCAGAAAACTTGTTTTGTTTACCCGAGAATTTATTTTGTCATAATTAGTAGTGACTAAAAGGTAAGAATCATAGGAAGTTAGTTTTAAAAGGTAGTTTTAAAATTAAGAAAGAAATACGTGAAAGTTGTTTGCTTGCTTCTTGCTCTACGTAAACTGTTTACGTGGTTTTCGATCACGCCGAGCCTTGACCTTATGTTAGATCTGATTGGTTTAATTTAATGTATGGTTTTAATTGGGCCTGCGAGCCTGTTATTATTTTTGAGCCACTTTGAGCCTTTGTAATAGAATAGGGCTTTACTGCTTTCCTAGTCTAGGATGAAGGCCCGTTGCAAGCGAGGTGGGAGCCCAAGAAGAATTGAAGGCCATGTATGCATTGTTATTTATGTAATATCCTATGTCCTTTGAGAACCCATTAGATTGACCAATTGGGCCAACATCATTGGCTCGATGATGGCCCGCATAGGAGGCTCCCGATCGAAAACATATTGTGGTAGTATACATGCTAGGCTTGTATGGCTTTTAATTTATTTGTCGATTTATGATTGCTTGTGTGTATGCGCGCTAGAATCTAGATCGTAAATAAAATATAAAGCATAATTAAAGCGGTGAGATCTCGAGGAGAGTTTAGTCAAGCTTTCAAAATCGAAAATCCCCTCTCGAATAAATATTAATTCATATTGGGTTAACTATAAATGAGGTTTTATAAATCCAAGCCTTCCATTAATAGGAACTAGTTATTGATGGAGGTGATCCAGAGTCTGGCACCCGAGTCGAAAAAAAGGGACAATGCACGAAATTTTTTGATTCTTGTTTTCTTAAAACTTGACATGGGTAGGGACTGGTCAGGACGTGAAAATCGACCGATAACCAGTTACGGGGATTTCATGACCGGACCCGTTGCTCATCATGATTAATGGGTTACACTTAACGCGTAGACGCGCCTAGTTCGGAATCAGAGGTAGGGGGCTGCAGGAGACCAAGAACCAAATCCTCGAGAGTCCCCTTAGGATGGGGCTTGTTTTTCAACTCTCCGAGCATAGAGGAAAAGTTGGGTGGAGCATCGGAGATAGGCAACGAACCAGAAAGATTTGTGACCTTTGAAGACTCTGCTAATTTTTCGATTTTGGGAGGCGCCTGCACAATGGCTTCTTCCCCAACATCGATCACCTTGGCCTTCTTACTCGGCACTTCATCCTCGGAGGCAGTTACAAAAGCACTGGCCAAAGGCCTATTCTCCGTTACAAGCTTCTGCAAGGTCTAGGTCAGAATGATCCCATCTGAATGAGACCTTTACTCAAAGCAGGTTCGGATGCCTTTTGCCTAATCAAGGCTCGTTTTGAGGTGTCAAGAGGTCTTGAGGGAGAACCCTCGTGTTCGACCTCGTAGCCCTCTTTAGAAAGGATGGACTTATTGGGGATGACCCTAGCAGATTTTGTTGAAGCCTGCTTCTCTTTCTTATACTCTCCACCCTTGGAAACTTTATGTGAAGATGCAGAAGGTTTGGGAGAAGTTCTTGAGGACTTCTTTTCTTTGGATGATTTTGATTCCTTGGACGGACCTTTGCTCTTAGAACCGCCTAGGAGCGACGCGGGATCGATAGGATTGCCCAACACTTTGTCCATGATGATTGGGAAGTGAAGGGGTCTTACTCGAATTTATTTGTTAATCTACGGGCTCCGATCTTAATACCACGATGTCATAGTGGAATGATTGGAAATGAGCCTTGTATTTATAGCATGAGCAGATTATTATTTTACAACAGTTGAACAGTCGTGAATCCCGAGGAAATTCGATAAGGAGTAACAAGATACGATCGTAAACAATGATATTTCTGAATAGTCAACAGGAAAATATTAATATTATTATGACTTTAGAATTACAAAATATCCGGATTACAAACATGAAGAAAAACGATAAGGAAAGTCCTATTATATAAATACTATCAACTATCACTTCCAGCCTCGAAATTACGCTCCTCCTCCTCCTCATCTTCTTCTTCATCTTCGGCATCGAAGTCACTCTCATATGAGCTATCATATTCACTATCAGAACTATCATCTCCTTCATCGCCGCTTCGATCGTCGTCATCAGAATTATCTTCTTTGCCCACTGCAAGGGTATTTCGTCCTTCTTGATCATCGGAGTCGTCTTTGATATTTACCTCTTCCTCCCCTTCGACCTCATTTTCAGCTGAAGGAGGGCTAGAAGCTTCGAGCATATCAGGGTTTGGCATGGGAAATCCAAATTCAGCAAGGAAGGGAGCAAACTCGTGATCTTGAAGATTCTCAACATCCTGTGGTAATGAAGAAGCCTTATATTCTTCTCGAAAGGCATTCTTGTAAGGGTTCATGTGGGGGAGATAATCACCGAGCTTGCCCGGGATTTTTCCGGCTACTATCAATTGGTGAACTCCTTTGTAGAAAAAAGACTGATTTATGGGGCCTGATCTTTGCCGAACCAGTGCATCGAGGAAAAGGGAGACTCCAAAAACTCCCTTATAGCTGGAAGTCTGGCTTCTTCTCGACCTTGAGCATACACTCGTTCATAAATTGTTTTGATCTGATCAAGCTCCGCCCTTAACCTCCAGTTCGAGAGCACTTTTATCTCCTACGGCCGCAACGGGATTCTTCTCGGTTGTGGGCATGTACCTGCCACTCTTTGCATCAGCGAGCTCCTTTTTGGTATCTTCAAGCTCCTTTTCGATCTCGGACAATTTTATGGTGGCATCCGTTAACTGAGCCGCCATAACTTTATCCTCCTGCAAAATATGCTTATGAGCGTTGTCGGTCTGTTGAGAGTCTTCCTCCAAAATAGCCAGCCGATGAGTTTGATGGACAAATAGGTCTCTGACCTATAAAGGAACGAAATATTCACGTTAACCTACATTTGATAAGTCTAGAAAACAGAAAATAAGTCGAAAATTTACTAACCTCTTGATACGCTCGAGAAAAATTTCCCATGAGCTGAAAGCCATCCATATTAAAGCGCTCGGTATTATCATCCTTGAATCTTCCAGCCATAAGGATTCTAAAAGATTTATCAAACGAATGCTCACCTTCAGGGCCGAAATCCGAATCTATACTTGATGAGGGGTAATTTGGATCCCCTGCCCTCGCAGGCTCGATGCGGATCGAATAACACCAGATCCTGTCCCAGGAACGACGAGCCGACCCAGGGTTTTAAATAAACTGTTCCGAGCCTATAAAGAGAACCCAAGATCGAAGGGTACTGTTGGGCCAAGCCCAGGCCCAAGCCCATCAGCTCCGCTATAAATAGTCCAAGCATTTATGACAAGACAACAACTTCCCAGGTGCTCTTCCTCCGAGGCTTCAGCTCGGAATTACTTAGAAAATATAGTATAGGCTTTCTTATATGTATTTCACCCTCTAGCTTGTACGGCACCCAATAATGCTCGGATAGGACTCTCAATTCCTGTAATCTGTACTCGATCACTCTGAATATAATACTATTGATCTTTTATCTCCATTTACATATATTAGCGCAGCATTTTACACAATCCTTATCGAACTAACGAAAACGCGTAAGATCAATTGGCGCCCACCGTGGGGCCTTATTTGAGTATTAGATCGAAATATGCCTACTACGAGGAGAAATACGTATATCAGAGGCGAGCCTTCCCATGCAGCAGGAGCACAAAATTCGGTCGATAATGAGCCCGACGATCTGTCGTTTGCGACTCACTAACCAGGGACTCCGCCATTTGTTTTCAGCGACGATCCTCCGACCAGCGGAGCAAAGGTCAAAGATAAGCCCTATGGAACTAATTTCCGACCTTCGAATTGGTGGTTCTATTATGCGATTGTCCAATTCATTTACCCCTTCGTTGGATTTGTTTTCCACAAATGTTCAGTTTTCTGTTTATAAATGAATAAACTTCACGGATATCGTTCTCAACTAGCCAAGACCAAATTAGTCCGATCATCGGTCAACGTCAAAAGGTCATGAAAGTGTATGGGGTTGCAACTTATTAAGGCTCGGAATTTATTTTTCCGATCTTCATATTTAGTGATCTCATTACGCGAATCAATTATTATTTATCGATTATCTGATGATTTTCTTGATCAGTTGGAATAGAAGTAATTACATTCTTTTGCTCGATGACAATTTCTATTGGATCCTGCGATTGAATATCAATAAATGTCCGTACAACGGCAACAAGTCCCCGAAGTCGCAATCGAGGGTGGGCTATAGTTCGATCGCTAAAAGAAATTTTCGATCCCAAAGGGAAGGGATATATAACTTCACGATAACTATAAGTCCCAACGAGCCTCACTCAAATTCGATCGGAGAAATAGAAAAGACGAAGGAATAAAACAAGAAAATTCGAACAAGAAATAAAGCTTTATTATTGATATTCTTCGAACAAGTTACAAGCGAATCTTCGGATATAATATTAAAATTCGAGCTCAAGTAATACAGTACAATCGCTCCTACCAATTCTACGAGTAATTCTACCCTATTTTATATTCGGTCATCATTCCCTTTAGATCGCTCCAGATGCAGAACTCAGCAGTGATTTCTTCTTGGCCATCACTCGCCACGTATCGCAGATCCGCCTTCACACGGGATAAAAGCCGGATCGGAGCTCTTCTTCAGGGCTTAAAACCGATCTTAGGTCTTCATCTGTAAATAATGATTGTCATGATCAATCATTATCTACACCCTAATCCGACCCGGTACAACGGAGAGTTATCTCAGCAGAGTTACTCCAAGCAAACTCGAAGGAACTATACTTCAAGAAAGCCCTCGAGGAAGCTGGTGCTCTAGATTTAAAGAACTCCTCTGCGATTAACCGGCTGCCCGGTCAGACACTACGCCAGAAAATCGGAGTTCTAACCCGCCCCAAATAAGGTATATCTAGGAAAACAGGTTGCCTGCCGGTATTCTAAGCGCAAGTTCTTTTGCCTATCGATATCCTAAGCGAAAAAGCTTATACCAAAGGAACTAAGATCGGAAAACAGGGTTCGAAGTCTAATCTCAAACTCCTTTATCTTGGAGATAGTATCAATCAAATCTAAAACTCGACCCATGGGGATCGGAGGAAGCATAAAGGGAAAAGTGAGGAATGTCGTATAAATAAGTGGACCTATTTATAGCGGTGAAAGGTCTTCAACCAACGGCCCAGATAACAGATCGCGAACGGTTAAGGTTTATGTAATAAATGAACTGACCGATACGCTTCCCGAGAAATAGGGTCCTGTTTGGTTAGGAGAACGTACGGTCTAACGATGCGTAAAGAGGGACTCACTCGAAAAGTCGATCGAACAAATTTTTTACTTATTATCCTGTTCGAAGGACGGCGCCGGGATCAGGAATGCCTGTCTAAAATTCAACTATGGTGCATATGATATTCTAAATATGAAACCGCTATTTTTACAACCAACTAATGATGTTCGACTTGAAAAAGCTATGATCAATCTACTCGAACAGAAGAATTCAACAACTTTGGAAATTAAGCAATACCAAGAATCAGTCGCTACGAGTTCCTTATTAATTATTAGATCTACCAAAGTATTTGTTTGTTTTTTCACTCAAGAATGCGGTGTTCGGTTATTTTCTTATTAATCTTAGGTGTTCGAGATCTGGTTATCGAAAATGAGAACTTATCTGATTATGCTGTACTTTATCAACAAGAAAAAGAAAAAAAGGCATTTATGAATATTATTGCAAAGATATAAGAATTCAAAGGAAAAATATGGGAGATACATTTCGAGCATAGCGCAAGCTAATATGTTACATAAGAACCCCCTTTATTAAGATTGGGAACATATACACAACAACAGAGAGCAAAGGGCATTGGATTAAGCAAGGCAAGAACCTCGCAAAGAATTTTCTTAACAAGACAAAAGGATTATTCATTAAGTTCTAAGGTTATTTACTATTTGCTATTTCGCTATGATTCATCTTTTCTCATGATTACAGAAGACTATTATTTCGTAAAAGTTTATTTCGATCAGAGTTATATATATTCAGTGAAGGTTCGTTTCGCTAATGTTCCTATTTATTCGTCATATTCTGATATTATCAATCTCCGTTCATCTATTATCTATCTCTACTTGTCTCCATCTACTATTTAAAAGGGTGAAAGCTGTTGCTACGACCCTCAAAGATCGACCAAGGGTGAAAGCCGTTGCTACGCCCCTTGGGTCGAAAAATAAAAGTGGGTGACGACCCTCGAGCTAAAAATGCTCTGAAACGATTAAGGGTGAAAGCCATTGCTATGCCCCTTAGATCGATATTATTAAATGGGTGAAAGCTGTTGCTACGACCCTCGGGCTAAAAATGCTCTGAAACGACTAAGGGTGAAAGCCGTTGCTATGCCCCTTAGATCAATATTATTAAATGGGTGAAAGCTGTTGCTACGACCCTCGTGCTAAAAATGCTCTGAAACGACTAAGGGTGAAAGTCGTTGCTATGCCCCTTAGATCGATATTATTAAATGGGTGAAAGCTGTTGCTACGACCCTCGGGCTAAAAATGCTCTGAAACGACTAAGGGTGAAAGCCGTTGCTATACCCCTTAGATCGATATTATTAAATGGGTGAAAGCTGTTGCTACGACCCCCGGGCTAAAAATTCTCTGAAACGACTAAGGGTGAAAGCCGTTGCTATGCCCCTTAGATCGATATTATTAAATGGGTGAAAGCTGTTGCTACGACCCTCGGGCTAAAAATGCTCTGAAACGACTAAGGGTGAAAGCCGTTGCTATGCCCCTTAGATCGATATTATTAAATGGGTGAAAGTTGTTGCTACGACCCTCGGGTTAAAAATGCTCTGAAACGACTAAGGGTGAAAGCCGTTGCTATGCCCCTTAGATCGATATTATTAAATGGGTGAAAGCTGTTGCTACGACCCTCGGGCTAAAAAATGCTCTGAAGCGACTAAGGGTGAAAGCCGTTGCTACGCCCCTTAGATCGATATTATTAAATGGGTGAAAGCTGTTGCTACGACCCTCGGGCTAAAAATGATCTGAAACGACTAAGGGTGAAAGCCGTTGCTATGCCCCTTAGATCGATATTATTAAATGGGTGAAAGCTGTTGCTACGAACCTCGGGCTAAAAATGATCTGAAACGACTAAGGGTGAGAGCCGTTGCTATGCTCCTTAAATCTAAAGTGTATTCAAGATCGATCCAATTTCTATCATATTATTTCTCCACGGTTATTTATTCGACTATATATGGAAGTCTTTGCTATGCTCCTTAAATTTATTCAAGATCGATCCAATTTCTATCATATTATTTCTCCACGGTTATTTATTCGACTATATATGGAAGTCTTTGCTATGCTCCTTAAATCTAAAGTGTATTCAAGATCGATCCAATTTCTATCATATTATTTCTCCACGGTTATTTATTCGACTAAAGGTGAAAGATTCATAATCCGAGAAAAATCTAAAGCTATGGAAAATATATTACGGAAGGTTCAAATAGTGCAGAAATGAAAATTCAAATCTATTATAGTTTGAATTACAGAGCTCGAAATTAAAAGTATCGACAACAGAATAGAAGAAAACCTTTCATTCATGAAATTTTCTTTGTACTACATTTACGAGTATTTTTCTACAAATACAAGGATGAAGTTCGAACTCAAAAGAGAAAAAGGATTACATTTATCATATCCTACTACAGGCGCTACAAAAAAGTTGGAAGGTTTTCGAATTTAAGGACCGGAGCATGGCCACGGGCTCTTAACCGATCTTAGATCATCATCAGTAAATAATGACGGCTATAACAATGCTTTGGAGCTCCGCTGATGAAGGACCGGCGCACGGGAGGAGTCCCGGTCAATCTCCATGCGCACTAAACCTGATCGGAATACTGTGAACCAACTTCGGAAGCATCTTGAAGAAGTTGAGATCAAAACCTCAAGGATCCTTCCACAAGTCGACCCACTATCCGACTGGATGGAGCGACAGGGTACGGAAATTCGAACAGGCCTCAAATGGATGGAATCAGAGAGAGCTGGTCGCCTGCCGGTACCCCAGTCGCAATTCTTTTCGCCTGTCGATACCCTAGTCGAAATGAATCGCCATTGAAGATAGCCAAAGTAGTAAAAGAAGACAGTTCGAACCCGAACCTCGAACCGTTTTATCGGAGATAAGAAGCGAAACATGAGAGTCAAAGGAGGGAATAGTTCAATCATATAATCGAACAAATCAATTACAGAGGCATAAAAATATGAGGGTAACTAATGGCTGAGATACGAACAATAAATACGCCGACCGTTCCGCTTCCTGAAAATTAGGGAACCGTTTGGGTAAATGAAGAAAATGTCAATATCAATTATGTTCGAAATCCTTATAGGCTCAGTGTCGGTCATCAAAGAGACTCACAAAAAGAAATGCGGGATATAGCCGGTGAAGAAAGCATTATCAGTAACTCGCCCGAGAATGACCAGGATTGGTAAAGTATTATATTCAAGCAAATTAGGATAATCGTAAAGGATAATCAGAAGATTGTTATCTTCGACAAAGTATAAGTTCGATATATTAAGCGATTACAAGCTACAAAGATACCAACTCCTATTACATGTCAAGCCAATTCCTTGGACACTAGTACGTTTTACAATCCTACAAATATCGACAAAAACTGATCTCTATATCCAAACTTGAGAAGACCTTCATGAGCAGGCAATCCTATGAAATTTTCGGCGGACGATAATGTCCTTACTCGAAAATGAGGAGCCCGTCAAGCCAACAACCTTTTGTCTTTATTTATGATTCTTCAAAGAGGAGAGCAGTAATACATCTTTTTCTAGGTGTAATGTGAATACTTCATTAAGGACCTCGATCCTCGAAGCACCACCCCCTCACATCTTCAAGAAGAACCAAACAAACCACCGAACACCCTTGAAAAACTTGATGCTTGAGCCCCTCCAAAACCACAAAAGGTTGAGGGAGCTACTGGGGTCGTGGATGGTTAGCAATAAGGCTTATGGGCCTCCAAGGACGGGATAGCGTTCGCCTGCAGATACCCTAGTCGAAGTAAAGGTACTAATCAGCCAATAATCTGCAAAGTAGGTTCTAACTCGAATTTCGAAATGTTGAGCCATATATGCAACAGGGTCTTTTAGTCAGCATGATCGAAGGAATCAGCCTTCAAGAAAACTTATAAAGATACAAAACGAAAGACACTATTTATAGGAGCAATTTTCAAAAATCCAACGATTAACAGAAAACAAAAGGAAAGATCAAGATCAAAAGACTGCCACACTTCCCAAGAATTTGAGCGGGAAAAGAAAGTCATCTGACTTTGGAAATGAGCGATTTTTTTATCAGTCGGTCGAGATCGCAAGTTCGAACGAAGAAAGCAGGCTAAGTACGAATTAAAAGAACACATCAAAGTATGCAAGATTAAATAAGTCATTACAAACCACAGAAGTTAAAAGTATCAGAAATTATTCATGGTTACACAGAAATAAAACAGCATAGTTGTACATCAAGCCTAAAAAGTAAAAGATAACAACTAGAGAAGCTTGTTGTCGGACAAGATCTTCCGAAGCTCAGCACTGCGAGCCTCATATCCACGGTCGTAAGCCGCCTTTTCACTGCGCTCGAACTCTTTCTTCTCTTGCTCGTGAAGAACTTTGAGCTTCTCGAGCTCTTCGTTCAGTTCTTTGTGAATTTCTTCTCCTTGATCCTTAGCAGCCTTCTCTTTCTCTAAAGCAAGCTTCTCCTCAAGGACACGGTCCAGTTCAGTTTTCTTCTTCTCCAGTTCGAGAGAAATAGCCGCATGCCGATTTGATTCCCGCTCGGCAAACGTTTTGAGTTCGAGAAAATCTTGTCCAGCCTATTAAATGTTCGGATAAGTTAAAAAAATAAAAAAAAATAAAAAAGAGACAGAGAGAAAAAGATATTATAACACCTGAAACAGAAAGTGCGACCCATATTGGTACAATTCGTCTAGATTTCTCTCCTTGGACATGTCGGTTTCAGAAGAAGTGAGTTCAAGCCGTAACGGGCTATCCACAGGATTCACGAAAGCAACTTTAGAAATGGACCCGTCTTTCGATTCTTTAGGCGGGGAAGGAGTAACCATCGGAGGAACGAAGTTAACTCGGGGTTCGGAAACGCTATCAGTCCTTAGGGATTCAGCAGAGGTTTCTCCACCAATATCCAACTTAGGTTTTTTGCTCAAACCTCCTGTAGGGGGGACGGCCGAAGAATCATCAGATGACGACTTGTTACCGATGGCAAGCTTCTGCAAAGCCTCGATGGGTGTGACCCCGTCAGAATAAGGCCTTTTGTTCGAAGAGGGAGCGGGAGTTTTCTGCCCATATGGTTCCTCACTCGGAGAATCAACAATTTTCAACAAAGAGCCCTCGAGCTCAGCCTCAAGTTCCTCATCCAAAATGGACTTGCTTGTATTGCCCTTAGTTTGCTTCGATGAAGCGCTTTTATCTTTCTTATTTTCCCCTCCCTTAGGAACTTTGGGAAAGGACACAGAGGTTTTAGAGGACGATTTGGAGGGTTTGGCCTCCTTGACTGATTTTTGCTCTTTGGACGGATTTTTGTTTTTCAAACCACCCAATAGCAATTTGGGGTCGATGGTCTTGCCCAGTATTTCTTCCATGATAAAAGGGAAATAAGTTAAGAAATTTGAAGAATGCAAAATATAGAGGAAGAGCTCCGATCTCTGAAAATTAAGGTGTGTAAATAATTGAAGAGATCCTCATATTTATAGGCACTACGCCCTATGATTACGGTAGTGGAATCGACGCGACTTTTAAGAAAGATTCTATTTGGAATAAATGGATTTCGAGCATAGAGTACGAAAAGATATCGAGCTACGAAAGGCAGATGATATCTAAATATTTGTAAAATTAGAATTTACAAGTCATGCGAATCAGATCGTAAAGAAAACAAGTCCGGTTACAAAAGCGAGTTACATATACACATTTGATTCCTAACTACAAAGCAATGAATCGCCCCCCCAGTATGCTCGGACCTATCTTTCGGACCACCGTCACTTTTGCTGCTACTGCATAATGGATCGGAACGCTATGAGGCTCGATCATCTTTCTCATCCGATCCATCCTCTATGTTTTGACCTTCATTTTCTCTTAAGGCAGATTGATGATTGTCATCGGACAGCTCGAGCAAGTCTGGGTTAGGCATCGGAGTGCCAAACTCCTCAACTAAAGGAGCAAAACGATGATTTTGCCAGTTCACAGTTATCTGGGGCAACGATGAAGTTTTATAATCTTTTCCTTTGGCATTTTTGTAAGGATTCATATGAGGAAGGTATTCTTCCATCTTGTCCGGGATCTTATCGGCCGAAACCAATTGTTGAACCCCCTTGTAAAAGATGGTTTGAAGGATCCCGCCAATCCTTCTCCGAACTAAAGGGTCGAAAACAGGGGAACTAAGAAATTCTCGTATGGCTGGGATTTCCGCCTCTTCTGCCTCTTGATAATATGCGCGAGCTGAGTCTTGCTTGGTTTGCTCAAGCTCGATCTTAATTCTTTTAAGCTCATCTTCGAGTGCGCTCTTTTCCGTAACTACTGATAACAATTCATCCTCCACAGAGGAAGAACGTTTCTTATTTATACTCTCCAGCTCTTTCTTCGCTTCAGACAATTCTCGTTGACTCTCTGCCAGTTGAGATCGAAGGGTTTGATTATCAGCGAAAATTTGTGCGTATGCATCGTGAGCATCCTGCGACTCCTGCTCTAGCAATGCAAAGCGATAAGTCTGAAGAGCAAACAAATCCCCGACCTATGAGAAATTTTTGGTTGTCAGTGAATTATTAGAGACTCTAAAGAAAGAAGAAATAGTCAAAAGATAAATTCTTACCTCATGATACGTCCGGGAGAAATCACTCAGAACCTCAAAACTACCTTTAACGGTTTGAAGCAGCATGTCCCGCTTAAACCGACTAGCCATATAAATTCTAGTGGCTTTGTCGAATTCATTCTCACCACCTGAATCCAGATCGGTTTGAATACTCCCGTCCTCAGGGTATCCAGCAGTCCTGCTACCGCGAAAATGTTCGTCCATAAAATCTGCCACATCTGGCTCCGACCTACCCTCTCGGCATGGAACCGAGTTAGAACTCACACCAAAGGGCTTTACCCTCCTAGAAGGTCCCGAGTGGTCAGCATTCCTCTTTCGACTAAGGAGTTTCTCGTACTCCTGGACACCCAGAATTCAGTTCCAAGAATGTTGACTATAGCCAACGGACGAAAGAATAGAAGTATCGGGGGAAAATAAAGTTCGGAGAGGTCCAGCAGTGGCAGAATTCAAGGAACTCATAGTACCAAGCCCTCTCAGATCGGGAACTGTAAGTGGTATTTCAACTGAGTCTCCGCCTAAATTACTCGCATATGCCCTTCTTTCCGAAGTATGCGGCGACGGCTCGAAGTAGAATGGCATATCTCCAACTGAGCTAGCAGTGGATAGTCGAAACCTCTCAACGATTCGACCTGGAAAGGAAATGCAAGATTTTGTTGAATTAAAGTAAAAGAATCAATCTGCCACGCATTGAGATAAGGAGAAGACTAAAAACATACTCAAAGAAGCAGGCGCACGCGACGAAGCGGCAGAGGCAGACAGGTCCTTAAGCGGCTGACGGGATTCTTCGGGAGATTGAGTGGGAAAGAATACTCGATCATTGGGGCAGGATAGTTCACATTTGCTCAACCCAGCCAGCCGCAATACACCCTCTTGGACCAGAAGCATGGTCTGATAAGGATTGGACCGTAGCTGCTCGAGAAATTCATCGGACAGACGATGATTGAGTCTCTCCTTAATTCTGCGAGGACCATATGACCAAGAATTCACGCCATCCCACCGATATGGTCTGGTCTTCAAGCTACCGTCAGATACGGGCACATCAGGGCCTTTCACGAAAAAGAACCTCCTCTTCCATCCTTTACTTTTATCCGCTGTTATGTTCGTAAGAATAGGCCGCTTCGACCGTTGAGAGATGGACACGAACCCAATATTCGAGCCCTTACACAGGTCCATTCGAAATATTTGCCAAAAATTACTGAAAGAAGCTTCCTCCCCTTTAGCTTCCATAAGAGCGCTAAACGCTACGATATATGCAATGGAATGCGGGAGAAGCTGAGCGGGGGAAAGCGAAAAGAAAGTCAAAATGCTTCGCAAAAGAGGGCTAAACGGAATGCGCAAGCCGTAAGAAAATTGCTTTTCGTAGAAGGCTTGACACCCGACAGGATGCTCGGTCGCACGCTCGGTATAAGAAGGGATGACGATCGAAAATCCCTTAGGGAGAAATTTCCCGAAACTCTGCCTCGAGATGAACGCGATCCTTCTTAAATAAACCACAGGAAGTTTGATGGGCAGGAAGTTCTGACCTGTTTGAAGTGACTGTATTAGGATGAAGTGTATGTCGAAAAATCCTGACGAAGGCGCCCTCGCCGATACTATGCTTCTCGACCACGTTTTCCTCTAAATCTTCGGTCTGATCAGCATCCTCATCATCTGGATGAAATTCTCCATCCTCATAATCGTCGACAAGCTTTAGCAAAGGATCGGACTCTTGGTCCTCTCCGACTTTGTTCTTGCCTTTCAGACCTCTGGAACTAGACATTGTGGACTAAGAAACGATTATACTAAAAAGCTGCTCTTTCGACCTGAATACTCCGAGCTCAAGAAAGTATGTGGTTTGTGAATAATTTTTCAACAAGTCAACATATATATACGGGGTTAAAAAGGTAAAATTGCAAACATGTCCCCGAGTAACCGCGACGGTTGAACTTACGCTGGGTAAAAATTTAAAGTTATTTTTCTAAGAATTGCATTCTTGACCCCGCACTTTCCAGAAATTGGGATATGTTCCTTGGAATTTGTCCCTATGGTATTCCACTGATCCTTTGTATCGCAATCGGAAAATTAAGGGAGCATTCGCTATGGAATTAAATGAAGCATCGCAAGGATTGACAGTAAGGAAAACTCCGATCTAGAGGTCCTACGCAAACAATGGACGACAAGGTTAATATCTCGGCACGCCATTATATTGTTTCTAATTATGCACTCTTTTTCCCTAGCTCAGTTTTTATCCCACAGGGTTTTTCCGAGTTAGGTTTTTAATGAGGCATACGCGAAACATATTCTGAACGGCTCATCTCACCCCAGCGTTCAACATAGTCTATACTTCTTCGAGCGCAAGCTCCACTTTACGCTCGAGAAGTGGGGGAGTATTAATGAGGGGTAATTTGGATCCCCTGCCCTCGCAGGCTCGATGCGGATCGAATAACACCAGATCCTGTCCCAGGAACGACGAGCCGACCCAGGGTTTTAAATAAACTGTTCCGAGCCTATGAAGAGAACCCGAGATCGAAGGGTACTGTTGGGCCGAGCCCAGGCCCAAGCCCATCAGCTCAGCTATAAATAGTCCAAGCATTTATGACAAGACAACAACTTCCCAGGTGCTCTTCCTCCGAGGCTTCAGCTCGGAATTACTTAAAAAATATAGTATAGGCTTTCTTATATGTATTTCACCCTCTAGCTTGTATGGCATCCAATAATGCTCGGATAGGACTCTCAATTCCTGTAATCTGTACTCGATCACTCTGAATATAATACTATTGATCTTTTATCTCCATTTACATATATTAGCGCAGCATTTTACACAGTCCTTATCGAACTAACGAAAACGCGTAAGATCAATACTCCCATCCAAAGAATACCCAGTTGCCCTCGAATTTCGGAGGTGATCCTCAATATAGTCTGCCAAATCAGGTTCCGTCCTTCCAGGACGGCAAAGAATCGGACACGGATTCCGCCCAAAGGGCCTTACCCTTATGAAGGATTCAAGAGTCTCGCTTTTTCTTTTCCGAGCCATTTGCTTGAACGTGTAATAGCTATAGCCAGCTGAATTAGGGTCGGCGGTGCTGATAAAAAATATAGTTCGCAGTCGGCCAGCGCCTTCAGTCTGTGATGTTCCCCCGATTTCGATCCTTGGAATTGATGCGACCGGGGTCAGAATTACAGTAGTACTTGCACTGGGACCTGCAGCCGCAGTATTCCGACCCGCCTTGGATTTCTTCTGCTTGTGCGGTTGGCCCTGAGTTTTCTTTGAAAAAGAAGCAACGTTCGAACCGGCTACAGAAGTTCGAAACCTCTCAACGATCTCAGCTGCAAATATAGAGTAAGTTAAAACAGTGCCTAAACGATGTATGATGAGACTATAGAAATGTCAAAATATACCTAAGGTAAGAGGAACATTGGCGGCCTCGGTCTCTGCAGGTGCATCCTCGGCTTGCAGATCTTTCTAATCATTTTTATCGTCCAAGGAGGCATGTCCAAATTTGATTGCTGGAGTAGGATGAGACCCGCGACAAAGTTCTGCTAATCTCAAGACCCCTTCCTGGGTCAGTAGGGCAGTTTGATAGAGATCGGATTGAAGGGACACTAGGAACCTTTCTGAGAGGCGCTGCTTGATGTATCCTTTGAGTTGCCGCTTACCATAAATCCAAGGCCCGACTCCTTCCCAAAGATATGGTGTCGATTCCGAGCTCTTATCTGATGCTGGGGTATCGGGCTCGCGAACAAAGAAGAACTCTCCTTTCTAGCCTCTAGTGTTGCTGGACACCATGGACGAAAGAATGGATCGATTCGACCGTTGTGAAAAATAAAAAAATCCAGCGTTCGATGCTGTAGATGTGCTCATCTGAAAAACTTGCCCGAAGTTCTGAAAAGATGCCTTCTTCCCCTTTGCTTGCATAAGCAAAACGCAAAGATATAGGCAATCAGATTGGGTAGGATTTGAGCAGGGGTAAGCGAGAAAAGCCTCCAACAGGTCACTGATTAATGGGATGAAAGGAATCCGCAACCCCCCCGTAAGAAAATTGCCTACTGTAGAAGGCTAGGCACCCTATTGGAGGATCTGTAACCCGTTCATCAGGGGTAGGGATGACGATCTAGAATCCATCAGGAATGAATTTTCCGAAGACAAGCTCCAATTTACTATGATCTTGTTCAGTGTAAGACCTAGGAGTTTCACACGCTCGAAGCTCGGTTTATGGTGGGTAGCGCTGGTTGAAGTTTCCACCCACTTGAATATCGTGACGATAATGTCACCTCCTATAGCATACTTGTGGACTCGTTTTCTCTCAACTTTAAGATATCGGCCTCAGTAGCGTCGACCTCTGTCACCTCCATCTCAACTTCGTCTCCTTCATTCTCGAAGTCCTGAGGGAATTCTCATTCTTCCGCTTCAGAGGCAGCGCTGGAGCTCGAGTCGGCGGGACCCTCCTTCTTCGACCGTCAAAAATTATCAATAAATAATATGTCGGGATCGGATTCCGACCCTTCGACAACTTTCGCTTTACCTTTCAAGTCTCTAGAGATGGACATTTTGACAAAGCAAATATGCGAGGCTGGCTTTCGAAGAATAGTTGTATCGATCACAAGGATCCCATCTAGGGTTTTGGAATCTTTTGTAAATGAATCTTCAACGGTCAACGTATATATATAGGGTTAAAAAGGTAAATTGCAAATCGGTCCCCGAGTAACCGATACGGCTGAGCTCCCTTACAGTAAATTCAAATATGTTTTCCCGATATTTGTATTTAGGCCCCTATACTCAACGAATCTAGACCGTAGACTAGCAGTTGGAAAAGACATGCCTTTTCGACCTCGAAATATGTTTACTTCTCCGAGCATCAGCTTCACTTACGCTCAAAGAAATGGGGGAGTACAAATAAGGGGGCTCAGTTATTGCAAACAGACCCAATCAACTCAACAACTACAAACTGCATTCTAAGGGTGAAAGAACAATGCCATAATCATTTTAAGGTTTCCAGGATATGCACTCTTTTTCCCTGGTTCGGTTTTTACCCAACTGGGTTTTTTCGAAGTAGGTTTTGAATGAGGTATATCCGAAACATGAGGGGTGCGTTGGATTCCCTATTTTGGGAAGAATGGCCTGGTCGAAAAGCATGAAATCTGACCTCGAAGACATAATGCCGATCCCAGCCCAGCCCGATCCCAGCAACGAGGCCCATGGTCGAATTTACTGTTGGGCTGACCTCAGGCCCGGGCTTTTGGGCCGAGAAATATACCCTTACGGATGGTTCACCAAGCACACCGCCTCAAGTATAAATACCACCATCATTTATGACGCCAGACACGTTTCCCCAGGTGCTCTCTACTCGAACATACTGCTCGAAGACTCCTCGGGAAGTTAGATTAGATCACTTTGTTTTGTACTTAGTCTCTAGCTTGTACGGCATCCTATAATGCTCAAATAGGACCCCCAAATTGTATTCTTTGTACACACGATCGGAAATATGCATATTCGATTTCGCATTATCACTCATATTTGTCTGTATTTTCTATTATTGATCTCATGCGAAACCTAGCAAGATCAAATACACTCTGCTTACGCTCTACAACAAATGATGAGCCGTTAGTTCACAGTAGAGAATCACTAAGAAACTCCTACTCACTGAAGTAATATTACTCACTTAGACGGATATCTACTTCTCAAAACACTCTTCTTATACAGATTCACTCAGGAAGATGTATTATTTTTGCTTCAACTTAGCTTTTGTCAACAAATGACTTCAGCAGACGAGTGAGCTGTTCTTGAGCTTTTTGAGACTTAGAAAAATTCTGCTTAGCGAATTAAATCTCAGATTGTTATGTTGTCTCTAACTCTTGAATCCAGCTCTATTTATTTTACTCGAAGCAGGATCAAATGTCTTTTGGTTACCCAAGCCTCGTTTGGCAGTATCTGAGGACTCCTCGGGAGAATCCAAAACCTCGACCGCAGATTTCTCATCAGATAAAATGGACTTATTTTGGATAATTATTGCAGGTTTCGTTGAAGCCTGTTTCTTCTTTTTATTTTTTTACAACCATAGCGGCCTTCGGTGATGACATTGAGGTTTTCAGAGGAAGAATTGTCTCAGAGTGGCTATGTTTCCTGTTTTTTTTCTCTCTTGGGGATGATTAGGAAGATTTCCGATCTTTAGGTGGCTTTTGATCTTTGGGATGGGTTTTATCTTTCGCAACGATGAACAACTGTTTGGGATCAATTCGATTACCCATCAACTTGTCCATAACAATCGAAGAAAAGAGCGAATAAATTATTGTCGATCTAAAAGCTCCGATCCTTTTGCTCTGGGAATATGTTGAAATGAGTTGGAATGGCCCTTGAATTTTTAGTAGAAGCGATTTATTATTTTAATGGAATATGAACAGACGCAACTCCCTAGTAAGTCCGAAGACAACTCTGAACTCGATTATGTTCCAGAATATTTCCGATCATAGGAAAAAAGTTATAATATATATATTAAATCTAGAAAGAAAGGAGATTACATAATCGGGGATGAAAGTTACAAGGAAGAAATCCTACTACAAAAGAAATTTCAGCTATCAGATTTTCCTTGATCATCCTCATTCTCGTCATCGGAGTCGCTGCTCTTTTTTCCTTCATTATCCTCGCCATCGGAGCTGTAGCCTTGTTCCTTGGAGCTATCATCTCCATCCTCACTATCGGAACTATCTGCCTGATCTTTGGGATCAACCTCGTGCTTCTCAGAATCACCATCTATATTGACGTTTTCATCTCTTTCGGATTCATCTTTTTCCGAGTCGGGGTTAGAGTTGGAGGAGGGCAACTCGTTCATATCGGGTTCAACATCGTAACCCCGAACTCTTCAACAAAGGGGCAAACTCATTATTCACCTAATTTTCAGAATTTTATGGTAAGGTGGAGGCCAATCCTTTCCATGCCAATTCTTCAGATGATCCATATGCTGAATGTAATCATTCATATCATCTGGAATCCTTTCGACCGCGATCAACTATTGGACCCCTTTGTAGAAGCTAGTTTAAAGAATTCCGCCCATCATTTTTCGAACTTACGGGTCAAGAACTGGGGACTCCAAGAACTCTCTTATCGCGGAAAATCGAGCCTCTTCTTGCCCTTGAGAATACGAGCGCTCGAAATCCGCCCTGGCTTGCTCGAGATCCATCCTCAATTTTTTGACCTTCTCCTCAAGAGCACTCTTCTCTCCGACCGTCGTGACGAGATTTTCCTCCGCTGTAGGAGTGTATTTTCTGATCTTAGCCTCCTCGAGTTCTCTCTTCATCTTTGAAAGCTTCTTTTGATTCTCAGACAGCTGTCTGGTGACATTTGCAAGTTGGACTCGAAGAACGGCGTCTTCCAACAAAGTTCGTCTGAGAGCATCGTGAGCTTGTTGGGATTCTTCATCCAAGACGGCTAGTCGATACAATTGAAATGCAAATTAATCTCCGACCTGCAAAGAAGGGCTTCATTAGCAAGCACATAGAAAATATTGAAAGTATAGGGTCAATATCCCATACCTAATGAAAAGCTCGAGAGAAGTTCCCACGATTTCAAAATCACCCTCGGCAAAGCACTCAGATAAGTCTTGTTTGAACCGACCTACCATAAAGATTCTTGTAGATTTATCAATGTCACTTTCCCCATCAGGCCTCAAGTCACTGAAGATAGTTTCGTGCTCAGGATATCCAGCCGCCCTTAGACCTTTGAGGTGGTCATCCATGAAGTCCACTAAGTTCGGTTCCGATCTCCCAGCTCGGCAAGGAATCCTCTCCGAGGTTCGTCCAAAATGCCTCACTCTTATCTCCGACTCAGGAAAGTCACTGATCCATTTTCGAGCCATTCGCGCCTCGCGCACTTGCTTTCCTTGAATTTGTGTGAATGTATACATGTTGTATCCGACTGACGAGAAGGATGGGTCGAAAGTGTCGATCGAAAATACTGTGCGTAAAGGTCCCACATTGTCAACGTTAGCCGCACCTTCATCTTCATTTCTTCTTGGGGGCACAGGCTTGGTCGAATTTTCGACCGAATTTTCACGTTCAAATTAGCCGTCTCAGTATCTCGAGCTACCTTGTTTTTCTTCTACTTGTGTGGCTTACCTTGGGTTTTCTGGAAAAAGAAGCCACATTTGAATCGGCCACTGATGCTCGAAAGTTTTAGACAATTTCACTTGATAAGGGAAAAAGCTTTGTGGGTAAAAATAACTCAAAGAAAAATCAAGGAAAGAAGACCCCTACGGTAAAAATGCTTACTCAGGGTGAGAGATGCTTTTTCAACAAGGGCTTGATTGGATGTGTCACCTGAATAGGGTAGTTGGCCTTGCTCAAATTCGCCATCCTTAAGATTCCCTCTTGAACCAAGAGCGCCGTTTGATAGAGGTCGGATCGAAGTGATCTCAAGAACTCTTCCTTGAGGCGAGGCTTAATTTTCTCCTTAATCTGTCGCCTGCAGTAGATCATATGCCTCTCTTTCGCCCATGGAAAAGGCTTCATCTTCGAGCTCCCCTCAGAGATTGGGATGTACGGGCCCCAAACGAAGAAGAACTCTCTCTTTCAGCTCGGAGTGTTGCTTGTCACCATATTCGACAAAATAGATTGGTTCGATCTTTGAGAAAAATATATGATCCCGACACTGGAGGCTATGGAATTACTCTTCTGAAATATCTGCCAAAGTTCTTAAAACTATCATCTTTCCTCTTAGCTCAGTAACATGCTGAGTGTGACGATATATCCTATTGAGTTCGAAAGGGTTTGAGCAGGAGAAAGTGAGAAATGTCCAAAACAGTTTCGAGCAGAGGGATGAAAGGGATCCGCAGATCGTAGGAGAAATGTTTGTTGTAAAACACTTGACACCCTTTCGGAGGATCGGTAACCCGTTGCTCTGGAGTAGGAATCATGATCGAAAACTTTCCAGAAGGTATTTTCCGTACTCTTCCTCAAGGGATTCTCGATTCTTCTTTTCAGTATAGGCACAGACGATTTCGTCGGCCCTGGACTCGGTTTTGTGATGGTTCGCTCTAGTGGAAGTCTCTTCCAACTTGAATATCCTCACATATACACCAATGTCGATATGATATCTATGTGTTTCATTCTCCCCCAGCTGTATTACTTCGGTTGACCTTCGGCTTCATCCTCGGGTTGAGCTTCTTTCTCATTTTTGGCCTCGTTACGAATTTTTCCCTCCTCGGTATCAGAATAGGAAGTGCTTCTCGAACTGCTGGAATTTTCTTCATAAGAGCCTTTGTAATCATCAACAACCCTCAAGTCAGAGGATCGGATTCCGGTCCTTCTACTACTTTTGAGTTACCTTTAAGATCTTTCGAATTAGACATCGTGGATGTATATGCGATAGTAAACAATTTACGGAGTCTTTGACAACTTCGATTGTAACACCCCGTAAATTTAAAATATTTTAAAATAAAGTTATTGAATTTTTAACCCGATTTTGTGTGACGTATTTTTATTTTTAATAAACATAGTATTTCTTTAAACCTAAACGTACAATTAAAATTTTCGAGCACAAAAATTGAACTCTCTTTTGTGCTTTGTGTGCATTAATTATTTCTTATGGAATATTGTACTTAGAAATAATTTAGAAAACATTTCTATTGCATTTTAAAGACATTGGGGTCATTTTGTAATTAGTTTGGACCAAAGTGTGCGAAATTTTTATGATTTAGGGGTTATTTTGCACTTTTCGAAATTTTGGGGGTCAAAAGTGCAAAAACGCCCATTCTCCTTCATAGGCTGAACATGCCATGATTTCTCCTCCTTGAAAGTCAAAAAATTAGCCCTTGGGTAGAGAAATGGAATAGACCCTATGAAGTATAACCATGCCTCTACACCCCCTTCTCCATTAAACACTCCACCCCTTTTATCCATTCAAACACTCCACCACTCTTTTTGTCCCCTTAAATCAGATTTTATGTCTCCCCTACACCATTTGTTTTCTTGAAGAAAATAAGAGAGAGAGATAGAAGAGACAAACACATTTAGAAAGATAAATTTCGGGTATACTCAGCACAGCCTCGGTTTTTCGACCATTCCGTATTCGTTCACCGTTGGATCATGCCCAAATTTTGCGTGAAGGTTCTACACACATGGATCAACATATTGACCGTTCGGATCGTCGTTTGGATCTCCCAAAGTGAATCGACAGCCATTGGAAAATGGTGAAAAGTAAGGATTTGAGGGCCTTTTTATGAACCACCACCGGAACCGCCACCACTGCCACCGGAGCTGCCACCACCACCTTCGGAGGTCTGGAAATGAAGAGAGTTTCACCCCCTTCGTTGCTTTGGGTAAAGATCCATCTTTAATATTTGTGATTTTACATTCTTTTCTTCAAAGTATATATTGGAGAAGTTTAGTTATCCTTGTGGCTATTGTGATAAGTGGTTGAGTTCATGTTTAATATTAGATATTTAATGTGACTTGCTTTGGTTTTGTTTAAATATTGCTTATATGTTTGGATCTTGATTTATTTTCATAAAAAAGTTATTGTTCATAATTTTCGAAACTTTGGGGGGTATTTTTGAAAGGTTTTAAAAGTTGAAGGGCTTAGGTTACGATTCTTGTTGGGATTAAAATGGGACTGAAAATATAAGTTTTTGTTTGATATTTGGTTAGGTTTACTTGAAAAGCATTTGTCTTAAAGTTTGTTCCGATATTTTGCAAAAATGGGAGTTTTTGAAACATTTGGGGTTATTTTTGTAAATCTGAAAATAAGGGGTTAAAGTTGCTGTTTTGTTGCTGTTTTTACATGTTTCTTTTATAAACTCTTGATTAATTGATTTGAAGTAGTGTTTTATTCATTTTAGTTATAAGATTGAAAATTTGTGAATTTTACCGAAGAAAAATTTATGATCAAAGAACTTTTTGTTTGTCTTTGTTAGTTGGTTAAAATTTATTAAAACTTATTTTTAATCTCAGTTTTATAGTGAAAAACGTGCTTGATTATTTTTAAATATTTCTTAAATGCGTGGATCTTAAATTACTTTTCAAGAAAATTGATTTTATTAAGTTTTTGAAAACTATGAGGGCGTTTTTTTTTAAAAAAAAAAGTTTTAAACTTGTGGGAAATTTAAAGATTGATTTTTGAAGTAACAAGATACTTAATACTTTTATTTGAATTTCGATATGAGTTTAGCTAAAAATATTTTGATTTAAAGTTTGTTGCAACTTTTTGCAAAAATGGATATTCTTAAAAGTTTAGGGACTGTTTTGAAAATCTGAAAAATGAAGGCAAAAATTTGCTGTTTTGGAGTTGTCTTATTTAATTAGTATTTTGAGTTTTGAAAATAATATCTCTTAATTAAAGTTGATGTCAAAAGTTCTAAGTACTTTTGTGTGATGTGTTAATTTAGGAAATCCTTGTGATAGGATTTTCTTTAATTATATTTGAGTAAGATTATAAGATAATTTATTAGTCGTATACGTATCTGCTCAGGTTTCGAATCCACTTCACTGTGGAATTTTGGTCGCCGTAATAAGCTCCTCAGGTGAGTGCTATGTGTTACTTGTGTGTAAGTCTAATGTGCTAGTAGGTCGAGTCATAATTGTAACTTAGTTACTAAACGAACAAGCATGTGATGTATGATAACATAAAGAACCCGGCTGCTAGGACAATTTACAAGTTGAATTATGGTTTATGTCTATGTGCTTATGAGTCATTGATATTGTATAATGAACCGTTATTGAGTTGTTTACCGATTTCCTGCTACTGAACTGTTACTGTTACTGTACTGTACTGTTTACTGCTACTGTGTGGGCCCCTATTTTGGTGTGCGGAATCGTGGTTAACCCGGAAGGTAAGGGCCGGAGGGTTACCTCGATCCACCGTAGACCCGCTTCACGAGCCAAGTGTGGAGGTTACACTTAGGGAGTGATTGTCAAACTCCTGGCATTTGACGTCAATGCGCACTGTTATGTAAGGTCGCACCTTACTTGGAGTGTTCGGTGGTGGTTTTCCTGACTGTGGATTGGAGGGTAAGAGGAGGACGGCATCAACAAATGTTGGTTACTTGTTTAACGTGCATAAATTGTAATAGCATATGTTCATTACTGTACTGTTGTAAATGCTCATGTATATTATGTTGCATCCACGCACATGTGCACTATAGCCTCACTAAGTTGGACGATCAACTTATGCATTCCGTGTTTCAATCTTTTCAGCTACAGGTGTTTGGGGTAAATGATAGTTCATGTTGCGGTTAGGTCATCATGGTTGCGGTCCCACCCTAGTTCCAGAGAGTAATTAAACTTTTGTTTGAATTCTTATTTGATTTTAAGATTTTCGTTTGAACTCATGGTTTAAATCTCCTATAATGTTTAAGTTCATTTTTATTATATCTTGTTAAATATCTTGACATTTTAGCTAATTTTGTAAAATGAGAATATCTATCCAAAATGATTTTAAATTTTATCAAATATTAATCTTAATCTTCTTGTAATTCTTTTGAGTCTGACACGTTGTTTCACTATGTCATGTCATCCGTTAAAATTTGTTTTAATTACTTCCGCATTAAATTTAGTAATCAAAATTGTTCTTATATCGTTTTAAACCGCTTCCGCTTAAAATCTTTAAATCTCGATTTTTATTTATCGTTCTTTTTAAATTTTTCGATATTTTAACTCTTTTTCAAAATAATAATAACTTTTCGACCGTTATCCGACGGACCCGCGGAGTCGGGCCGTTACATCGATCAACAAGGACCAATCTAGGGTCTGTATTCTCTCGTAAATGAATCTCCAGTGGTCAACGTATATATATAGGGTTAAAAAGGTAAATTGCAAATTGGACCCTGAGTAACCGCGACGGTTGAGATCCCTCACAGTAAATTCAAAATTATATTTTCGATAATTGCACTTTCGGTCCTTATTCATCACGAAATAGATCATAGCCTCTTAAGCTAGGAATATGTGTTTCTCCTAACCCTAAATTGTTATCTACTTCTCCGAGCTTCAGCTTCACCTACGCTCGAGAAGTGGGAGAGTATTGATGAAGGACCAACTACTATGGAAAGGACACTTTGATCAAAATTTGAAGAAGTATGACTACTGTCAGAGTTCATGGCATCTCAACAATCAATCATTATGGGGTTTCAAAGATATGCACTCTTTTTCCTTGGTTGGGTTTTTATCCCACTGGGTTTTTTCCGAACAAGGTTTTTAATGAGGCATATTCGAAATATGATACAATGATTTATTCCAATATTGTGACAACTTCTACTACTCTGAGCTTCAGCTCCACTTATGCTCAAGAAGTGGAGGAGTATTGATGAGAGGTACTTTGGATCTCCTATTTTTGGGAAGCATTTCTGATCGAAGACCAGGAAATTTGACCTCCAAGACATATTTCCGATCTCCGTGCCATGATCTCCCATCAGGCCGCTCCGATCACCTAGGAAGGGCTCGCACTCAGAATCATTGTGGAGCCGACCCCAGGTCTGGGCCTTTAGGCCAGGAAATGTATCTCTGTGGATGGTTCACCTAGCACACCGCCTCAACTATAAATACCAATCGCATTTATGACATCAGACGCACTTTCTTATTGCTCGGATTCTCATGAATTATATTAGTTTACTTTCTTGTACTATATTTAGTCTCTAGCTTGTACGGCATCCTATAATGCTTAGGCCTCCCCTTTGTAATCTTTTGTACCCTGTGTTCGAAATATATTTAATGATGATCGATCCACTCATATAATTGTGTACTTTTGTTCTTACTTTCCTATTTTGATCACGTACGAAACCACGTAAGATATGTATCGCAGGTCAGCGATAGTGGTGTGAATAGGTAAGTCATTAGGTTGAGGTTGTTCCAGGATGCAACCTGTTGGAGATCGGAAAACATATCTTCTGATCGGAAATAGTATATGTCGATCTAGATGTCTTCCGTAGAATAGGACATACGAAATATCCCACATCAATTATGAAAGGACCTAATGATACATGTATACATGTTGTCATTATAAGCAGCAAAGAAGATTTCCTCGAAACTCATACCGCCAATGTGGGGAACATTTCTGATGCAATCCATTTTTCAAAAAGTTTTGTTTTTCAAAATATGCTCTTTTGAAAAAAATTTAAAACCTGTGAAAAACACACTAGGATCAAGCTCGTTGATCAGGAAAATGATTCAAATGAACTACCTGCTCTGATACCACTTGTTGGTCCCAAGTGGTCAGATGAGGTCTAAAAGGGGGTGAATAGACCTATAAAAACTTTTAAAAAATTCTCAAACTTTTGTTATCAAAACAGAGTAAGCTGATCGAAAACTCGTGAAACTTCTTCACTGATTGTGCACTTATCTTAATCAGCAGAGTTGACCACTCGTCTGATTTACTTATCTGTTTCAATTAAAATCAGAGTTTTAAATATTTGTTTGCACCGGATATTTCATTTGTTTTTCAACAAGTAGTTTTCTTACTCAAATGATTTATACTCAGTTTTAAACTCATTTGAAAATCTTTTGGTTAGTTCTTACTTTTGAAGTCTTCTGAAAATATGTGTTGGATGAAGATGAAGATAAAGAGTTGAATGAAGGTTTTGATGATTTCCAAAACATCATCGTCGGCTAAGTAATGGAAGCTTAGCCAAACTCTGAAGATATTTGACCATGGAAGAAGCCAAATCAAAAGGGTCAAATCTTATGGTCCAGAAGACTACTGATCTGTTGCTGAGTTCGGAATCAGACTAGTGGATTTTCAGCAGATTCCAATCAGATGAGTTCAATTTGGGATCAGCCAAGTGTTCATCAGACGAGAAGTTTTGATCAATAGAGTGGAAGTGATCAGAAAGTCAACCCAACGGTAATAAATGCACTGATGAAATTGAATGCTGCAAGAGAAGGGCATTATGGAAAATAGATATTCTCGTATCAGCTAGGTGCATTTTATGTGACTGACAAAAAGTACATCAGAATGTATAGTGCGAATAGTTGCAGGTAGCCGATCCCGAAATTGGGGGGACCAGTACTCGCGAAATCTGATTATGTTCAAATCTCAAGTATAAATACCAAGTGATTCAAGAATTAGAGACAAACAACACAAAATATGAGAGCATTTTCGAAGCAAAATTCATCTAAGTCCCAAAACCCAAGAACAGAACACTCATCTGCGTAGTCATCTGTTGACGAAAGCGAAGTTGAAGATCGAAGATAAAAACATTTTCTGAGTAATTTTGTAAGAATGAAGTCTTGTGAGAAGCTGTTATCCATCTGTGTAAAGTGATAAAGCTTTGTAGTATAGGATTTCCTGTAACGAACTTGTGGCCTTTTAATATTATTGATCGGCACAAGCATTGTATACTGTTAACTTAGTGTTTTATAGTATAACCCAAGATCTTAGTTACTTGGAAGAGTGTACCAAAGGATTTACATTCACATAACCACTATAAAAATTACGTTTGTTTGATTTTGTATATTTTACTAGCATACTTTCAAAAGCATTCAAACATTCAACTTAACTAAAAAATTTGAAAAAGCAGTTTATAAAACTGGGGACAAAATCTTTTAAGTAAAGGAAAACCAACTTGTGAAAAACACTTATAAAATCCGCTGCAAACAAGTTGTCTTTAAAACTCTGATTTTCTCAAAATTAGCTAAGTTACATCAGAAGAATGGTCAATTCTGCTGTTCGAAGCTTTGTGCGCGATCAGCTTAGTATACTTACGAATCTTAATCAGCTTGGTCTGCTTATAGAAAAAGTTAGAGAATTTTTAAGTTAAAATTTTCAGAGGTCTATTCACACCCCCCCTATCCTTCCCTCCCTCCCTTCTAGACCCCATCTGACCAGTTGGGACCAACAAGTGGTATCAGAGCAGGCAGTTAATCTTAATTAGTTAACTGATCAACGAACTTGATCTTAGTGTATTTTTCAAAGGATTTCAAAAGTTTTCAAAAGAGCATACTTTAAAAATATTAAAACTTTTTTTTTTTGAAAAATGGATTACATCAGTCATGTTCCCCACATTGGCAGTTTGAGTTTTGAGGAATGGAAGATCCGTATGGAAATCTTCCTTGCAGCTTATATTGAAAACATGTTTACATGTATCAAAAAAGGTCCTTTCAAAATCACCAAGACTATCAAAGTTAATGACGAGGAAATGGAGGTAAATAAAGAGCGCGAAGAGATGACAACTAAGGAAGTCAAACTGTTCAATCTGGACAAAGTTGGTCATTTCATCATGACCAGAGCCCCAGACGACCGTTTTGATAAGGTCAAGCACTGCAAAACTACAAAAGAAATGTGGGACAAGGTTGGCGACATGAGCGAAGGAATGATGCCATCAAAGAGCTCAACTTGGGCATAGCTCTTGGAAAGTTGGAGATCTTTAAGATGAAGTCCGGAGAAACAATTAATCGGATGGATACAAGGTTTACAAGGACGCTGAATGAAGTTTCGAAGCTGGAAAAGGCCTTCACTGATAAAGAGATCACAGTTAAAGTGTTGAAGGCGCTACCTCCCATATTTAACATGAAGATTACAGTCATGGAAGAATCAAGGGATCTGGGGAAGGTCTCTCTCACGGAGCTATTTTCTGTACTCAAGGCGTACGAGTATAAACTGCCAAGAATGGGTTTAGAAAAGACCTCAACTTCTAGTCCCATAGCTACCCTGTTTGCTGCTGAAAATCCAAGAAGATCAGCAAACAAAAATAAAGAAATTGACTCATCTAATGAGACTATGCTGCTCTCAACAAGAAGGAGTACAATGCTGGAGAAGTTGCATTCCTGTTGAACAGGTTCAAGAAGTTCTACAAGAGAAAAATGAAGAACAAATACAACAATGCTTCTACTTCTAACACTACCTCTAATTCTCATGATAGTAAGGATAATTATGAATCCAAACTAATGTGCTAAAACTGCAGGAAATTGGGACACTTCATCAAGGACTGCCCATATCCTAGAGCTGAGAAGTATACAGAAGAGGAAGAGAAACTCAGAAAAGAAAAGAGATATAACAAAGGAAAGGTGATGATGGCTGAAGCAGAAAAGATTATTGCCATCTACCCTTTTGACTCAGATTCAGAGACATCAAAAGATGACTCTACTGAAGATGAGCAACTTGCACTACTTTGTCTCATGGCCAAGGAATCAGATGACTCTAATAATGAGGTAACCTTTTCTGAGAATGAAAATGAATTGTTTAGTACATTTTAGCAAATGATGATTAATAACTCTAGTGTTGTTACTGCATTTGAAAAGCTTAAGGAAGAGATGATCTTGCTAAAAGAGCAAAATGCTTCACTGAAACTTAAGGTTGAAAAACCAAGAGAATCAGCTAAGTATAAACAGCTTGAGCAAGAGAATGAATCTCTGAAAGCTGAATGTGAAGCTTATAAGGGTAAAATCATGGGACTTGAGAAAGTCGTAGAGTCTCATGACAAGTTGTCTGTTGCATTAGATCACATGCTTAGTAAACAGAAACTGCCTTTAGAACAGGATAAGCGAGAACTTAACCATACTGAAAAAATTCCTATCTGCAGACAATAATAAGGTCATATCGTATGTTCAAACTACTAAACATACTTCACCTGAAATTGAGAAAAAAGGAGAAGAAAGCTCTAAGGCCAAGAAGAATAAAGAGCCTAAAATTTAAAAACAGACTGGTGAAACTAAACAGCAGAGTCCTAGGAAGTCTGCTGATAAGTGTCAAACTAATCAGACTAGTAATAAAACTAAGTCATCTGTTAATGAGCAAGCTAAAAGAAAATCAAAGAAGCATACAAAATGCTTGGTATGGAAATATTATGTGTAGCCTGCATATCCACCATTATATCATGCACCTCAGTTTTCATCTTACTATGCTGCATACCTGATGGAATAGTGCCCTGCAAGCCAATATATTTAGCTTGTATTGGAACTATCATTATCTTTCTTTAGTATAAATGTAATAATACGCAAGTTTATTTATATGTGTATAAGGATAAACAATGGCCAACTTCATCTCTCGCGAATACATTTAAGCGATTGGTTGAAACCCTGAGATCACTCACGACTATGGGACTATACACTTCAGTACTGAGTGCACTTATCATGAAACAGTCTCAAAGGTCGTGATCTCGAAAATGTTCCAAGTCATAGATTCATATCGAGACGGGGTATCGAGTGAATCGTCAAGACTTGTACGATTATGCATGATTCACACGGAGTGAATTTGTTGTAGTTTCATGAACAAGGCATTTGAGGCCAGTGCATATGACTAGGTGATTCGATGGAGGATCGAATGCATCGAACGACCCGAACAGAGAAACCCATTGTGGAAGCGCATGACGCATATCGGTGATGGGATGTTTCTCAAAGGATTATAATAGTGTACGATTTAGTCCTATGACTTGAGGTGCTAGGGCGAATTCGGTGCATGAAAGTGCGTACTTAGATCTAGGTATAGGCCACTTAGCTTGGTCATAAAAATGCCTAGGTTGGGTGCGTATGGACATGTACGCGAGTGGTTAGTACCAAGATGGAATCTGTTGACTCATCGTAATGGATGAGAATATTTCCTATACGATTCTTAGATAATGTTTCCAAGGAATCCACGGCCGTGGTCGGTGACGGATTTGGAAAGGGGTTTCCAAATTTAAGAGTCACACTGGAATATTATCCTGAATTAGAAAGTATAGTTATCGAGACAAATTTAGAGGTGCCGATCAATTCACACACCCTAAGTCTTGATCGGGAAATTGGTCGACAGAAGGACCGTATGTACATGGTAATTATATGAGGTGAGGTTCACTAAATATCAATTCACCTGATGTTGGGCTTCATGGGCTTGTGGCTAGACATCGACCATGAAGTGTGGGTACTCCTGAATTAATAGAGGAATTGATTCTAGGAGTGGTCAATTAAAGGTAGTTTAATTGATCGGAGCAATTTATTGTTCATAAATTAAATCACGAGGTTTCGTGAGCCTGCTGCCAATTGATGGTGAACCCAGAGGGTCACACACAATACAATTGGACGGTGACTGTTCTGTAGGAATATAAAAGGAATTAATTGATTTAAAAGTAATTAAATCAATTAAGTGAATTAAAGTGTTAATTCAAATGGGAGATAAATTAATTAATTGATTTAATTGATTTAAATGACAATTGATTAATTAAACTAAATATTAATTAAGTAATTAATTAATATGGGCTGGATATTTAATTAAGTAATTAATTAAATTAAGGTGGGCTTGCAAGAAATGGACTCCTAAGCCCATTAGGAATCTTGTGACCCTAGGACTTGAGGAGTGCTTATAAATAGAGTTCTAACAGAACTCAGAGAGAGAACATCTAAGCAAAAACCCTAGTCTTCTCTTGCCCTAGGAAATCCGCCCCACCCTGCGCCGCCCAAGCCCTAGCGCCGCCGCCGTGTGCTGCCGTAACACCGCCGCACCGCCGCCGTGAAAGCCCTAGTGCCGCCGCCGCAAATCTTCTCCCTCATTCCTTTTGTGCAGAATTTTGATCTGTCAAATAGATCTGCACAATCCTTCATCAACAAGCCTCTTAGATCTAGTTCTGAGCCTAAGACTAAGAGGTGTCATCATAATCCAGTTGGTGTGGACTTTTCTCTGGAGGTGAGACGCTTGGATCACTCCAGTGAACCAGAACCTTAATCAGAGTTCAGAATCAGAGATGGAGGTTTCCACCACCTTGCCTGTGGTGAGGTAAAAATCGAAAACCCCCTTTGTTAGATTATATCTGTGCTTTGTTTTATGTCTTTCGTATATATAACTTGGAGATATTATTATGGGATCTGTGGGTGTGCCTTGAAAAATTTTAATTTCCGCACTCTGTTGTACTGACAATCGAGGCATATCCCAACAGTGGTATCAGAGCCAACTCCATGATTATTATACGAAAGGCTTGAACATAATATGTGTTTATATTATATGTTTAATTATGTATATTAAAACGCATGATAATTATGTTCTGTCGATTGATTCTTACTTGTTATGACTAGATCTACAATTGGGTAAAACTGTTTTTCAGATCTATAGCGTTTTCATAGTTTTTGAAAACTTCAGGACTCTTTGGGCAAAATCGCAAACTAGGGTTTTAAAGGGCTTAAAAATTCGAAATTTTAGAATCTGGAAATTTCAAAAATTCTGGACTGTTTTCGCAAACTGGTCGCACGCTTTTTGGGGGTCATTTTGTAATTTCCGAAAGTTTAGGGACTGTTTTGCAATTACCGAAACTTCAAGGATCTGTTTGGAAAAATCGAAAATTTTCAGAATTCAAAATTTATTTTCTGGAATGCTGGCCGAAACTGCTTTGGGTGTTTTTGTAACTTTTTAAAAGTTTTTGGGGTCAAAGTGCAATTTTCGATAATTGAGGGGCCGAAAATGCAATTTTCAAAAGTTGAAAAACAGAATCTGATTTTCAGCAGGAAAATTTATTTTGTTTACCCGAAAGTTTATTTTGTCATAATTAGTAGTGACTAAAAGTAAGAATCAATGGAAGTTAGTTTTAAAAGGATGTTTTAAAATTAAAGAAAGGAGAAAGTAAAATGTTGTTTACATGTTTCTTGCTCTACGTGAACTGTTTACGTGATTTTCGATCGAGCCGAGCTTTGACCTTAGGGTAGATGTGATTGGTTTAATTTAATGTTTGGTTTTTTATTAGGGCCTGCGAGCCTTTTATGTTTTTGGGCCAATTTTAAGGCTTTGTAATAGAATAGAGCTTTAATGCTTTCCTAGTCTAGGATGGAGGCCCGTTACAAGCAAGATGGGAGCCCAAGGAGATATGAAGGCCATGTATGCATGGTGATTAATGTAATAGCATAGGCCTGTTTGAGAATCCTTTAGATTGACCAATAGGGCCAACATCAATGGCTCGATGATGGCCCACATAGGAGGCTCCCGATCGAAAACATATTGTGGTAGTATGCATGCTAGGCTTATATGGCTTTTATTTATTTGTCGATTTATATTTAGCTTGTATGAGATGCGCGCTAGAATCTAGATCGTAATAAAAGATAAAGCATAATTGAAGCGGTGAGATCTCGAGGAGAGTTAGTATAACTTTCAAACCAGTAAACCCCCTCTTGAATTAAATATTAAGTCATATTGGATTAAAATAAAATGAAGTATTTATATAAATCCAAGCCTTCCATCAATAGGGACTAGCGTATGTTGTCTACTTATCGATAGAGGTGATCCAGAGTCTGGCACCCGAGTCGAAGAAAGGGACAATACGTGAAATTCCTTGACTCCTGTTTTTAACTAAACACGACAAGGGTGAGGATTGGTCGGGATGTGAGGATCGACCGATAACTAGTTACGGAGAACTCACGACCGGGCCCGTTGCTCATCATGATTGATGGGTTAGACTTAACGATTAGTAACACTTATGATGTAGCATTGCTAGATAAGTGCGAAAACCGAGGCGAAATAGCTTGAAGGTTGTGGAGTAACACAATTGGCAATAAGTATGCCTACCTGGGGAATTGGTTGTATGGCCACGAGTCGTGGGTGCAATTAATTGCCGCTGGGACGTCAAGACCTACTAGGAAATAGAATTTCCCGAACAATTGAAGGGGTAATTGTTTCGATAAAATAGTGGGAGAACTTCTACGATAGAAAGTCCAACCTTCGTAGATTATAAGTATTATTCATTAACTAGTCCACTGAATGTTTGTCTTCTCTTTAAATTAGATACTGAGATATCAGTAATTATCCATTTTACTATTTATCCTCGACTAATAAAATAGCTGGATTAAAATATCGACTAGGCAAGAAACTTGAGAATTGTCTTAAATTCCAAGAATGGGAATGATGTTCTTAAACAAGCCTATGCCTTATGCGCTTACGAGATAAGTCAAAATAAAAGAAACGAGTCACCTGTAGAATATGGGAATATTAATGATCGTTTCTCATATATAGATGAATCTCAAAAGTGAAACGAATCACCTATAGAGTATGGGAATCTTAAATGATCGTTTCCTCAAATAAGCATCAAGATTGAACGAGCTATGGAAGCAACATGAGGAGCATGTCTGAAGCTTCCACCTCAAAAGGCCCGTTTTGAGGACCAGTCTTCTGAAACAAACCTCCACTTCAAAAGGCTTGTTTTGAGGAGTAGTTTTGAATCAATATGATTTGAGACTTCTAAAGGAATTGTTTCAAAACTCGAGAATAATTGAAGGAACTAGTGTCAAGGATCACTGTCTTTGTTTTATCAATCTAGTTGAAAACTGGATCGATTAAACGTAAGCCTGCAAGTGATCTTAACATTAACTTCCTCCTAAATTCTCCTCCCGCTCATTCAAATGACTCTTGAAATAAACTGATCTTATTTGATAAGTTGATCACATTTCATGAATCAACCAAAGAATTGGTTAAAGGCAAATAGGATAAACCTATAATGATCGTTTACACTTCATGGACTGCGAAGTCAAAGAAGAGTAAAATGAAGAAGAATTTATTCTCTTCTAAATTCGACCATAAAGGTAGTCAAAAGAACGCAAGTAGCCTATAAGTCGAATTATCCCACTGCATCTAAGAAAGGCACTGATGTGTTTAATTGATTAGATGATCTAATTAATTAAGCAACGTTTCAATTAAAGGGTTAATTGAAAAGGAAAAGGGAAGCAATTAAAGTAGTTAATTGAAAGGAAGTAAATTAATTGAATTAAACCATTAGCTCAATTTTATTGAATTAATGTATGAAATTCAATTAATACAAAGATAATAATCCATAACTTTGGTATGCTAGACTTGGACACATCTCCAAGAGTAGGATTCAAAAGTTGGTTTCACCTAAGCTTCTTGAAAAATAGAACTTGGATGAACTTCCAACCTGCGAATCATGTCTCAAAGGAGAGATGACCAGATCTCCCGTCACAGGGAATCAAGAGCGAACCAAATAAAATCTGGATTTAATCCATGAGTATGGATCACTAAAGGTTACTGTGAGAGGAGATTACTCATACTTCGTACTTTTTGCTAATGACATTGGTCGTTAGTGAAAAATGAATCTAGTGAGATACAAATCCGAAAAACCTTTCAAGGTATTTCGATGCGAAGTAGAGAATCAACAAAGACAAATTATTGCGACCATTCGATCTAGTTGAGATAGCAAATACTTGTCAAGGATTCCTCAATTATCTTAATGAGAATGAGATTCTCATACAACAAACTCCTCCTAAGACGCCTCAACTTATTGAAGTGTCTAAAGAGATGGAATCTAACATTGTTAGGCATTGTTCGATCCATATTGAGTTTTGTTAAAACTTCCTTATGCATTCTAGGGGTTAGTGCTCCTGACTGAATCGAAGATACTAAGCAAAGTACCTTCAAAGTTTGTGCCTGCAAAGCTTTACCAAGAAAGGTATGGCAAAATACCTCTATGCTCTTACTTCTGAGTATGGAGATCTCCGGCCGATGGTAGAAACGAGAAAGGAGATAAATTGGCTAGTAGATCCAATTTGTATATAATTGTGGGGTATCCAACGAAATCCATTGGATACCTGTTCCACGACAATAAAAAACAATCGTTTCTTCAAGATACCCGTTCCTCTGTTGATGAATCTCTCGTCAAAGGAAATGGAAACGTCATGGAACTTGATGGAGTCCAAGATTTGGACCCGTCCCCGCAAACAGTGGGAGTTAATCCAGAATTTACTAAATCTACTTGTACACCTACTCTTCGAAGGTCTGATCGAATTCGTAAGGAGCCAGAGCGATTTGGTTTCATTCACGAAAACGAGAATGTGGAAAGTGATCCAATGACCTATCAAGAAAGCGATGTCAGACATAGACTCGGGTGCGTGGCTCGAAGCCATGCAAACCAAAATGGATCTCATCCATTCCAACAAGGTATAACCTTGATTGATCCACCCGAGGGATTTATCCCTATAAGTTGGCTATAACTTGTAAGTGGAACTTCAAACTTGGAATGAATGGAGAGGTGTTGACCTCTAAGAATCGACTAGTGGTAAAAGGGTTATTCACAATGTTCTGGAACAGACTTTGTTGAAACCTTTTCTCCATTAGCGATATCTGAATCCATTTAGATTCACATTTGTTCTGATGAGATAGTCAAGTCATTTGACTTCATCAAGACAAGTATGAACAATGAATGTACAAAAGGATTAGTGGGAGCGCGATGAAGCTCATATTTTATATGTCGATAATGTTCTGAATATCTGGTATGATATCGGAATGTTAGCACAGACGAAAGCATGGTTGTCCATGCAATTCTCCATGAAAGATTTAGGAGAAGCATATTGCGTATTGGGATACGTATCTATAGAATAGATCAGAAAAAGATGCTGACACTCTCTAAATCTAAGTACATTGGATCAATACTGGAAATATTCAGTATGAAGAATCCAAGAAAGGATTGCTTCCAGTAAGACACTGTATCCCTTATTCCAAAATCGATGTGCCCTACATCAAACGAGAATAAAGGAGAATGTCTCAAATACCTTATGTTTCAAACAAAAGGTTGCATGTGGCATGCTTTACTATGTACTAGACCAGACGTAGAACTTGCTCAAGTATCGCGAGCAGTTGCTAGTCAAAATCCAGTGAAAAAGTACTGGACCACCGTAAAAGATATCCTTAAGCTCTTGACAAAGACTAAGGATTTGTTCTTGGTCTACGGTGGTAGTGGAGAATTAAAATTCGAAGGATTCACTGATTCGAATTTTCAGTCTGATGTGGATGAATTAAGAACATCCATTTTTGGATACATGTCCTGCCTCAATGGGGCAACGGTAAATTTGAAAGGGTTCCAAGCAAATCACCGTAACCATTCAAACCACTGAAGCAAGATATATTGCAGCATTAAATGTAGCATTGAATGCGACTTAAGAAAGTGTTTAGATATAAAACTTCATCCTATGGTTGGATGTAGTGCCTAGCATTGCGAAGCTCATGGTTATCTTCTATGATAACATTGGAGCTGTTGTCAAAGCAAAGCATTCGAGATCTTACCAGAAATCTAAACATAATTGAAAGAAAAGTACCATTTCATTAGAGAAATCATTGGTAGAGTTAACGCGCGTAATGGATCGCGTCGACTCAGGAGACAACTTAGCGGATCCACTAAAAGGAGGCTATGTCATGAAATGAGTTCGAAGAACATCTTTAGAAAGATGGGTCCTAGAAACGTTTGTGATTGGCTTTAGGGCAAGTGGGAGATTGATGGAATAGTGCCCTGCAAGCCAATATATTTAGCTTGTATTGGAACTATCATTATCTTTCTTTAGTATAAATGTAATAATACGCAAGTTTATTTATATGTGTATAAGGATAAACAATGGCCAACTTCATCTCTCGCGAATACATTTAAGCGATTGGTTGAAACCCTGAGATCACTCACGACTATGGGACTATACACTTCAGTACTGAGTGCACTTATCATGAAACAGTCTCAAAGGTCGTGATCTCGAAAATGTTCCAAGTCATAGATTCATATCGAGACGGGGTATCGAGTGAATCGTCAAGACTTGTACGACTATGCATGATTCACACGGAGTGAATTTGTTGTAGTTTCATGAACAAGGCATTTGAGGCCAGTGCATATGACTAGGTGATTCGATGGAGGATCGAATGCATCGAATGACCCGAACAGAGAAACCCATTGTGGAAGCGCATGACGCATATCGGTGATGGGATGTTTCTCAAAGGATTATAATAGTGTACGATTTAGTCCTATGACTTGAGGTGCTAGGGCGAATTCGGTGCATGAAAGTGCGTACTTAGATCTAGGTATAGGCCACTTAGCTTGGTCATAAAAATGCCTAGGTTGGGTGCGTATGGACATGTACGCGAGTGGTTAGTACCAAGATGGAATCTGTTGACTCATCGTAATGGATGAGAATATTTCCTATACGATTCTTAGATAATGTTTCCAAGGAATCCACGGCCGTGGTCGGTGACGGATTTGGAAAGGGGTTTCCAAATTTAAGAGTCACACTGGAATATTATCCTGAATTAGAAAGTATAGTTATCGAGACAAATTTAGAGGTGCCGATCAATTCACACACCCTAAGTCTTGATCGGGAAATTGGTCGACAGAAGGACCGTATGTACATGGTAATTATATGAGGTGAGGTTCACTAAATATCAATTCACCTGATGTTGGGCTTCATGGGCTTGTGGCTAGACATCGACCATGAAGTGTGGGTACTCCTGAATTAATAGAGGAATTAATTCTAGGAGTGGTCAATTAAAGGTAGTTTAATTGATCGGAGCAATTTATTGTTCATAAATTAAATCACGAGGTTTCGTGAGCCTGCTGCCAATTGATGGTGAACCCAGAGGGTCACACACAATACAATTGGACGGTGACTGTTCTGTAGGAATATAAAAGGAATTAATTGATTTAAAAGTAATTAAATCAATTAAGTGAATTAAAGTGTTAATTCAAATGGGAGATAAATTAATTAATTGATTTAATTGATTTAAATGACAATTGATTAATTAAACTAAATATTAATTAAGTAATTAATTAATATGGGCTGGATATTTAATTAAGTAATTAATTAAATTAAGGTGGGCTTGCAAGAAATGGACTCCTAAGCCCATTAGGAATCTTGTGACCCTAGGACTTGAGGAGTGCTTATAAATAGAGTTCTAACAGAACTCAGAGAGAGAACATCTAAGCAAAAACCCTAGTCTTCTCTTGCCCTAGGAAATCCGCCCCACCCTGCGCCGCCCAAGCCCTAGCGCCGCCGCCGTGTGCTGCCGTAACACCGCCGCACCGCCGCCGTGAAAGCCCTAGTGCCGCCGCCGCAAATCTTCTCCCTCATTCCTTTTGTGCAGAATTTTGATCTGTCAAATAGATCTGCACAATCCTTCATCAACAAGCCTCTTAGATCTAGTTCTGAGCCTAAGACTAAGAGGTGTCATCATAATCCAGTTGGTGTGGACTTTTCTCTGGAGGTGAGACGCTTGGATCACTCCAGTGAACCAGAACCTTAATCAGAGTTCAGAATCAGAGATGGAGGTTTCCACCACCTTGCCTGTGGTGAGGTAAAAATCGAAAACCCCCTTTGTTAGATTATTTCTGTGCTTTGTTTTATGTCTTTCGTATATATAACTTGGAGATATTATTATGGGATCTGTGGGTGTGCCTTGAAAAATTTTAATTTCCGCACTCTGTTGTACTGACAATCGAGGCATATCCCAACAATACCCTGCTCATCATCCAGTGCATGCTTACCCTGCTTATCATTCATCATACCCTGCTTATGAACATTATTCACATCATAATGATTCTCATAATAACATGCCTGCTGCCAATTATGATGATAACAGAATAGCTCATGCTCCTGCTAAAACTCCAAAGCCTAAGAAGCCTAAGACTTCAAAATCTTGGGTTGTCAAAGTTGAAACTAATCCTTCAGGACCCTCCCAATAACGGGTACCTAAAACAATTCCATTTTGTTTTGTAGGTTAGGAGTACGAGTAAGAGTAAAGTAGAGAAGAAATGGTACTTGGACAATGGATGTTCGAGGCACATGTATGGAGACATACATGAACTGACTGATGCTACTGCCATAGACGGTCCAAAAGTTACATTTGGAGACAACAAAGAAGGCAAGATTGTGGCATGTGGAAAACTAATTGAAGGCAACATAGAGATATCTGATGCCTCATATGTAAAAGGTCTCAAGTACAATCTGCTAAACATTAGTCAATTTTCTGACAAGGGATTCTCAGTTATCTTCTCATCAGATAAGTGCTATGTTGAACAAATTGGAACCAAGAAGTTTATTTTATCTGGAAGAAGACAAGGTAATATCTATATACTCGACTGGAATTCTGTGGACAAAAATTATAATATTTGTTTGTTGGCCATTACACCAAGTGAAGTCAGTTGGCGTTGGCACAAAAGAATGAATCATGTGAATTCAAGGCCATCAAATAGATTAATCAAGAAAAATTTAGTAGAAGGAATTCCAAAGACAGTCATGAGCAAAGACAAGCTTTCTGACGCATGTCAGAAGGGTAAACAAATCAAGTCATCATTCAAAAGCAAAAAACACCAATCTTCAACCAGAATTTTGGAGCTACTTCACATGGACTTATTTGGACCCATTGATCCTATCAGCATTGGTGGAAAGAAATAATACCTAGCTGTTGTGGACAATTTTTCAAGATACACTTAGGTTGTCTTCATGAAGAAGAAAAGTGAAACCAAGGAGCATCTCACCAATCTGATAGAGCTGATCCAGAACAAGAAAAGCTTAAAAATATTGAAGATCAGATCAGATAGAGGGACTGAATTTACAAACTCTACTGTTGAAGAGTATTGTAACTCTAGAGGAATCGGTCATGAGTACTCTGCTGCCAGAACCCGTCAACAAAATGGAGTTGTTGAAAGGTGAAACATGACTCTAAAAGAAGCTACCAGGACAATGATAGCTGAAGCTAAAATGCCTCAAAGATTCTGGGCAGAAGCTACAAATACAATTCTACACCCAGAACAGATGCATGATCAACAAAAGTGAAAATAAGACATCTTATGAAGTCTGGATCAACAAGAAGCCTAATATTCATTATCTTAGGATTTTTTGTTGTAAATTTTATGTTTCGAACAACGGGAAAATCATCTTACTACATTTGCAGAGAAGCCTGATAAAGCTGTTTTTGTAGGATACTCTACTGTTAGTAAAGCCTATAGAGTGTTCAACAAAAGGACTTTACTTGTAGAAGAATCTATTCATGTAGTATTTGATGAACCAAATCAATCTTCTGAAAAAAAATCAAAGTACTAATTCAGATCTGTCTATTGATTTTTAGAAATTGAGTGTTGAGAGAAAAGAAGATTATGTTCCCATCATACTACCTGATTTCAACCTAGCTGATAACTCAAGTGTTGTTCAAAATCAAACAACTGATTGTCTAACAGACGAGTTGCAAACAGCTGACAGACAAGAGACTGCTCAACAGATTGCAAATGTTCAACATACTACTAATGGAACTCCAACAGTAGTGTTGCAAGATCAATCAAGAGGACAACATCCAGATTTGCAACCTGATCTCAGATGGCTCAGAGATCATGCACCCACCTGATTTAGTGATTCGTGATCCACTTGATAGAGTAAAGACTAGAGAAGTTGTTGCAAATGAAGCCATCGTACCTAGTTTCCAGACCTAATCATCAAAGAGTAATTGGGACTAAGTGGGTTTTCAGAAATATGAAGATGGTATTGTTACCAGAAATAAAGCAAGACTAATTGTCAAGGATTACTATCAAGAAGAATGCATTGGCTTTGATGAGACATTTGCACCTGTTGCAAAGCTTGAATATCAGATTGTTCCTTGCCTATGCTGCTCACAAGAACTTCACTGTCTATCAGATGGATTTGAAGTCTGCCTTTCTCAATGGAGAATTGCAAGAATAAGTTTATATTGAACAACCTCCTGGATTTGAAGTATATCATGAAGGAGATAAAGTATATCGTCTGAAGAAAGTCCTCTACGGACTGAAACAGGCTCCAAGAGCATGGTATGATATTTTATATGACTTTCTTTTAATTAAAGGATATCGAAAAGGTAAAGTAGATAAGACCTTGTTTACTATTGAATGAGAAGATCATATATTATTTCTGCAAATATGAGTGGACGATATTATTTTTTGTTCAACTAACCAACAGATGTGTGAGAAGTTCTCTAAGCTGATGCGGAATAAGTTTGAAATGAGCACGATGGGAGAACTCAATTACTCTCTTGGATTGCAAGTTAGACAGTTGTCAGATGATATATTCATCAACCAAGCTAAGTACACAAAAGATTTGTTCAAGAAATTTGGTATGGAAACTAGCTCATCTATTAGTGTTCCTATGTCCATTGAACTTCGTCTGGATAAAGATGAAGATGGAAAATCAGTTGACATCACAAAATATAGATGCATAATAGGGTCACTGTTATACCTAACAGCTAGCAGACCAGATATTATGTACTATGTTGGGGTTTGTGCGAGATATCAATCAAATCCTAAGGAATCTCATCTCTTAGCTGTCAAAAGGATTATTAGATATCTTAAAGGCACTCAAGAATTGGGATTTTGGTACCCTAGAGAATCAGGATTTGAGCTTAATGGTTATTCCGATTCTGACCTTGCTGGCTGCAAAATTCATAGGAAGAGTACTACAGGTACTTGTCAATTTCTAGGTAGTCGTCTGATCTAATGGATGAGTAAGAAGCAAATTTCAGTATCTATCTCTACTATTTAAGCTGAATAAAATTAAAATTATAAATTCAAAAATAAGTTATTGTTTGAATATTCTAGAAACAGAAAGTTATTTGAATGTAATAACTTAACTTAAAACCCTTAATTAAATATTTTAAAGCTCAATTAGAACGGTTGTTCTAGTTTAACTTTCTCGTGGCTATGTTTCCACGCTTTATGAACAAACCATAGAATCTTTAGATCAGACGTAAATGTCCAAGTTTTGATCGTGGTTTCGATATTGAATAACCACAATTCAATTGTTTGCTCGACTAAAGCATTGCTTTAGTCACTCTAGAATCCTTATGGAGTAGTTAGATTCTAAGATCGTTACATAAACGTGTACAGGAACCGAAGACGCTACTTTTCCGCATTTCCTCTAGAATCGTAAGCTACACAGGTAAGTGTTGTATGTTACTTGTGCGTATGTACTAACGTGCTAGTAGGTCGAGTCAGAGCTGTAACTTTAGTTCCTAAACCAACGAGCATGCAATGTATGATACAATGAATAACTCGACTGCTAGGACGAACTATTCTTTTTGAATTATTATGCTAATGTTTATGTGCTTATGGGTACTTGATATTGTATACCGAATTGTTTTGATTATTGTTATTGAGTTGTTTATTGATTCCCTGTTACTCGATTGTTACTGTATCGTATTGTTACTGGATTGTTACCGTACTATATTGTTTGTTGTTATTGTGTGGGCCCTATTTTGGTGTGCAGAATCGTGGGTAACCCGGAAGGTTAGGGCCGGTTACCTTGATCCACCGTAGACCCGCTTCACAAGCCTAGTGTGGAGGTTACACTTAGGGAGTGAATGTCAACTCCTGGCATTAGACGTCTATGCTCACAGTTAGTAAGGTAGCTCCTTACATGGAGTGTTTGGTGGGGGCGTCATAATATGGACTGGAGGGTAAGAGGAGGACGGCATCAGCAATTGTTGGTTACTTGTTTAATGTGCTTAAATTGTTATCGCATGTGTTATTTACTGTACTGTTACATATGTTCATGTACAATATGTTGCATCCATGCATCACATGCACATGTGCACTACAGCCTCACTAAGTTGGACGATCAACTTACGCATTCGTGTTTACTTCCTTTTCTGATACGTTTATCCTATAGTCTGATGTCTAACGTTGGTGTTGTCCGTCTCCGAGATCCAGTCTATAGATCTTCGAGGGTCATCCTCGTTGTTATCTTTTGCTTTTACATTGTTATGTTTTGAGTCATTTATGTATTTGGCATGATTAGTACTTAAGAGTGTCTATTTTGGAAACTTGTTATCGAGTAGTTTGCGCTTGTTTTAAATATCGTGCTTGCTCCTGCACATAGCAGTGCTTGAACTATGATTCGAATTAATGTGTTGTTGACGTATGTTGTATAAAAAAATTACTCTAAATTTGGTTGTGTTCACCGAATACGGAGTCGGACTCGGGGATGGGTCCATGTTGGACCCGACCCGGGGGCTCGGGCCGTCACACTTTTTGTCAGTCGCATTAAATGCACTATGCTGATCCGAGGTTTCTCTTCAATCATTTGTCTTTAATACCCTTCTCTTACAACATTTATTACTCCAAGTGCATTTATTACCATTGGAGAGACTTTTTAATCACTTACACTCTGCTGATAGAATCTATCCTTCTGATGAATCGAACTCATCTAATTTGAGTCTGCTGAATAATTCCACCAGTCTGATTTCGAGGTCAGCATAAGACCAGTAGTCTTTCGGATCATATATTTAACCCTTCTGATTTTGCTTGTCTTCTTTGGTTAAATATTTTTTTAGGTTAGCTAAGCTTCCATTACTTAGCTGATGAAATATGGAAATCATCAAAACCTCCCTTCACTTCATTAATTATCTTCATCTTCATCCAATACTTTAACATAAAAGACGTCAGATATCTCAATGTTGTCTTTGATAAACTTTCCACACGCCACAATCTTGCTTCTTTGCTGTCTCTAAATGTAACTTTTAAACCGTCAAGGGCAGCAACATCAATCATTTCATGTATGTCTCCACACATGTGCCTCGAACATCTATTGTCCAAGTAACATTTCTTCTCTACTTTACTCCTACTCCTACTCCTAATCCTAACCTACAAAACAAAATAAAATTGTTTTAGGTACCCTTTATGGAGAAGGTCCTGAAGGATTAGTTTTACCTTTGACAGCCCAAGACTTTGAAGTCATAGGCTTCTTAGGCTTGGTGGAGTTTAATGGAGCATGAGTTACTCTGGGAACATCATATGTTTCAGTAGACATATTATTGAGATAATCATTATGATGAGAGTAATGCTCAAAAGTAGTGTACGGTGCATGATAACCAGGGTAAGCATGCATCGGATGATGAACAAGGTATGCAGCATAGTAAGATGGAAATTGAGGTGCATGATAAAATGATGGATAAGAAGGTTGCACATAATGAGACTCATTTCCATACCAAGCTATTTCACTTTTATGATTTTTATTGCTCTTTGGTTTACTCTTAGCTTGCTCATTACAGACGACTTAGAATTGTTACTAGTCTGGTTGGTTTACTATTATCAGCAAACTTCTTCGGACTACTCTCCTGTTTAGCTCTACCGGTCTGTTTTTCAATTTTAGGCTCTTTATTAGTCTTTGGAGATTTCTTCTCCTTTTTCCCTGTTTATTGTGAAGTATGTTTAGTTGTCTGAACATAAAAGATTACTTTACTGTTATCAGCAGATACATATTTTTCAGCACGGTTCAGTTCTAAACTTTCTTTTTCTAAAGGTAGTTTCTGTTTACGAAGCATGTGATCTTATGCAACAGAAGATTTATTATGAGATTCTATAACTTCTTCAAGTTCCATGATTTATCCTTTATAAACTTCACATTCATTCAGAGATTCATTCTCTTGCTCAAGCTTTTTATACTCAGCTGATTCTTACGGTCTTTCAACCTTAAGTTTCAATGATGTATTTTGCTCTTTTAGCATAGTCATCTCGTCCTTAAGCTATGCAAATACAGGAACAACGCTAAGAGTTATTTATCATCATTTTCTTAGATGAACTAGACAACTCATTTTCATTTTCAGAAAATGTTACTTCATTATCAGAGTCATCTGATTCTTTGGCCATGAGACAGAGCAGTGCAGGTGTCTCATCTTCAGTAGAGTCGTCTTCTGACATCTCTGAATCTGAATCAGAAGAGTAGATGGTTGATGTCTTTCCAGCTTCAACCAACAACACATTTCTTTTATTGTGTCTCTTTTATTTTCTGATTTTCTTTTCTTTCTCTGTATACTTCTCATGTTTAGGATATGGGTAGTCCTTGATGAAAAGTCTCAATTTCCTGTAATTATAGCACATTAGTTAAGATTTATAATTATCCTTACTATCATGAGAATGAGAGATAGGGTTAGAAGTAGAAGCATTGTTGAATTCGTTCTTCATCTTTATTTTGTAGAACTTCTTTAAACCATTCAATAACAACGCCACATCGCCAGCAATGTACTCCTTTTTATTGAGTAGCGGTCTCATCAGATGAGTCCATTTCCTTTGCTTTTCTAGTGGATCTTCTTGGTTTTTCTGCAGCAACCAGGGCAGCAGTGGGGCTAGAAGTTGAAGTTTCTTCTATACCCATTTTTGGCAGTTTATACTCATACGCTGATGGGTGCTATTTTACACCCTAAGGGATAGTCGAGAACTCAAGAAGAATAAGGTCGACCCAACTAGATACTCATCCCAAGTACAGATCGACTATGATGGTCGTCTCGACCTAATGTGAGCATCTCAGCGATCTAGCTCCAGTGTTCGAAGTCCTTAGGGTCATTAATCTGAGTCCAATTATGGTTATGTTTCCTTGTATAGCTAGGGACGAAGATCTATATAAATACACCACTTACACTGTATTAGGGCACAACACATAATATCATACTTACGCCTACATACTTTGTAATACTTGATTAATTTAATAAGAGAGCCTTTACTACACATATTACGTACTTTTTCTTCTGTTCTTACATTGCATATTGTTCATCTTTGAGTTGATCCATCCTGAGTAAAATAACTAAGCCCGTAAATTATATTCGAACTAGCCTTGATCATAATATTATTGATATTATTGAACCTAACGAAATTCGGTAAAATTAGTTGGCGCCCACCGTGGGGTTCGGTTAATTACTCGATAGACATATGGCTTGCCCGAGGAAGAACACACGCAACGACGGAAGAAGCAACACTACGCACCCACCCCTACCAACGGATGGGTTGCACGAAAACACCGATGGTGAAGGCATCAACAACCCACTGGATGTCGATCAACAACAGGAACTCGATAATCATGCGACTCAAGAAGATCACCCTAACTCCAACATGCAAGTCCCTGCGGAACCACATAATTCGGCGGCGGATCCAGTTGATAGGATAGTGCCCTGCAAGCCAGTTCTGTTAGCTTGTAATAGATCTATCCTGTATGAAACGATCTTTGATTTTATAATAATACGCATGTTTATTTATATATGTATAAGGATAAACAATGGCCAACTTCATCTTTCGCGAATACATTTAAGCGATTGGTTGAAACCCTTAGATTACATTTGACTATGGGACGATTCACTTCAGTACTGAGTGCAATCATGAAACAGTCTCAAAGGTCGTAATCTTAAAAGTGTTCCAAGTCATAGATTCCTAAACGAAACGGGGTATCGTAGGAATCGCCAAGACTTGTACAAGTATGCATGATTCACATGGAGTGAATTTGTAGTGTTTCATGAGCAAGGAATTTGAGTCCAGTGCATACGAGTAGGTGGTTCAATGGAGGATTGAATGCATCGAACGACCCGAACAGAGAAACCCATTGTGGAAGCGCATGACGCATATCGGTGATGGGATGTTTCTCAAGGAATATAATAGTGTACGATTTAGTCCTTTGACTTGAGGTGCTAGGGCGAATTCGGTGCATGGAAGTGCGTACTTAGATCTAGGTATAGGCCACGTAGCTTGGTCATAACATGCCTAGGTTGGGTGCGTATGGACATGTACGCGAGTGGTTAGTACCAATATGGAATCTATTGACTCACCGTAATGGGTGAGAGAATTTCCTATACGATTCTTAGATAATATATCCAAGGATTCTGCGGCCGCAGTCGGTGACGGATTTGGAAAGGGGTTTCCAAATTTAGAAGGTCACAAAGGTATATTATCCTGAATTAGAAAGTATAGCTATCGAGACAAATTTAGAGGTGCTGATCAATTCACACACCCTAAGTCTTGATCGGGAATATTAGTCGATAGAAGGACCGTATGTACATGGCAGTTATATGAGACGAGGTTCACAAATATCAATTCACCTGAAATTGGGCTTCATGGGCTTGTGGCTAGACATCGACCATGAAGTGTGGGTACTCCTGAATTAATAGAGGATTTAATTCTAGGAGTGGTTAATTAAAGGTAGTTTAATTAACCGGAACAATTTATTGTTCATAAATTAAATCACGAGGGATTCGTGGGCCTGCTGCCAGTTGATGGTGAACCCAGAGGGTCACACACAATACAATTGGACGGTGACTGTTATAAAAGGACATGAAAGGAATTAATTGATTTAAAGGTAATTAAATCAATTAAATGAATTAAAAGCATTTAATTCAAGTGGGAGATTAATTAATTGGCTGACTTAATTAATTAAATACTTAATTGAGTTGCTAATTAATTATGCAAAAGAAATAATGATTTAATTGGACTGGGCATTTAATTAAAGTAGTTAATTAAATGGAGGATTGCAAGACATGGGCTTCTATTAATTAAAGCCCATAAGGAGTCTTGCAAACCCTAGGTCAGAAGGAGTCTATAAAAGGGGAACTACTTGAGCTCATTAGCAACCACCCAAAAAAAGGAAAACCCTAGACTCCCTCTACCCTAAAAGCGCCGCCCCCTTCTCCAAGCAAACCCTAGCCGCCGCCGCCACCATCTAGCCGCCGCCACTGTGCTGCCGTGAGCTCCTTGGTGCCGCCGCCGCCGAGATCTCCTCCTCCATTGTATTAGATCTTGATCTGTCAAGAGATCTCATACAATCCTTCAATAACAAATCTCCTGCATCGAGTTCTGAGCCTAAGATCTTGAGGTGTTGCCAGAATCCAATTGGTGTGGACTATCCCTGGAGGTGAGACAATTGGATCACTCCTGTGAACCGGATCAGAATCAGAATCGAAGACCGGAGGTTTCCACCACCCTGCCTGTGGTGAGGTATATCGCAAAAACCCCCTTTGTTAATTCATTGTGTGCGTTTTTGTTCTTGTTTTTGTATACATAATATGGAGACATCTTTTATGGGACCATTGGATACCTCGAAAAATTTTAAATTCCGCACTTTGTTGTTTGACAAATCGAGCTATATCCCAACAGTGGTATCAGAGCCAACTCCATTATTATTATACAAAAGCCTGAACATAATTGTGTTCACCGTATATGTTTAATTATATGTATGAGAACACGTGACAATTATGTTCTGTAAGTTGATTCTTGCTTGTTATGACTAGATCTATCAATGGGTAAAACTGCTTTTCAAGATCTGTGCCGTTTTTATAGTTTTTGAAAACTTCAGGACTTTTGGGGTAGAAATCGCAAATCAGGGTTTTTTGGGGGCTGAAAATTCGAAATTTTTGAGATCTGAAAATTTGAAAATTCTGGACTATTTTTGCAATTCTGGTCGCACGGTTTTTGGGGTCATTTTGCAATTTCTGAAAACTTAGGGGCTGTTTTGCAATTACCGAAACTTGAGGGGTCAATTTGAAAAATCGAAAATTTTCAAAATTCAAAATTTTATTTTCTGGTCTGCTGCCCGAAACTGCCCAGGGGTGTTTTTGTAACTTTTTAAAAGTTTTGGGGTCAAAGTGCAATTTTCGAAAGTTGAGGGGCGAAAATGCAATTTTTCAAAAGTTGAAAAACAGATTCTGAAATTGAGCAGAAAATTAATTCTTGTTTACCCGGATATTTATTTTGTCATAATTAGTAGTGACTAAAAAGCAAGAATCATAGGAATTAGTTTTAAAATGATGTTTTAAAATTAAGGTAGAAGAAAGTAAAAGATGTTTACATGTTTCTTGCTCTACGTGAACTGTTTACGTGGTTTTCGATCGAGACGAGCCTTGACCTTAGGGTAGATGTGATTGGTTTAATTTATTGCTTGGTTTTTATTGGGCCTGCGAGCCTATTATTATTTTTGGGCCACTTTGAGCCTTTGTAATAGAATAGGGCTTTACTGCTTTCCTAGTTTAGGATGGAGGCCCATTTACAAGCAAGGTGGGAGCCCAAGAAGATAAGAAGGCCATGTATGCATGGTACAATGTGTAATAGCATAGGGCCTGTTTGAGAACCCTTTAGATTGACCAATTGGGCCAACATCATTGGCTCGATGATGGCCCACATAGGAGGCTCCCGATCGAAAACATATTGTGGTAGTATGCATGCTAGGCTTGTATGGCTTTTATTTATTTGTCGATTTATATTTGGCTTCGCGCTAGAATCTAGATCGTAATAAAAGATAAAGCATAACTGAATCGGTGAGATCTCGAGGAGAGTTAGCATAACTTTCAAAACCAGAAACCCCCTCTCGAATTAAATATTAAGTCATATTGGATTAAAATAAAATGAAGTATTTATATAAATCCAAGCCTTCCATCAATAGGGACTAACGTATGTTGTCTACTTATCGATAGAGGTGATCCAGAGTCTGGCACCCGAGTCGAAGAAAGGGACAATACGTGAAATTGCTTGACTCCTGTTTTTTAAACACGACAAGGGTGAGGACTGGTCGGGATGTGAGGATCGACCGATAACTAGTTACGGAGAACTCACGACCGGACCCGTTGCTCATCATGATTGATGGGTTAGACTTAACGATTAGTAACACTTATGATGTAGCATTGCTAGATAAGTGCGAAAACCGAGGCAAAATAAGCTTGAAGGTTGTGGAGTAACACAATTGGTAAAAAGTATACCTACCTGGAGAATTGGTTGTATGGCCACGAGTCGTGGGTGCAATTAATTGCTGCTGGGACGTCAAGACCTACTAGGAATTAAGTTTCCCGAGCAATCAAAGGGGTGATTGTTTCGATAAAATAGTGGGAGAACTTTTTCGAAAACAAGTCCAAATTCGATAATTATAAGTATTAGACATAAGATCAGTTAGCTAAATGTTGTCTTCTTTCCATTTGTAGATATTAAGTACAATGTCTAAGAATCCATTATCTGTTATCCTCGACGCAAACAAATTGAATGGCTCAAACTTTGTTGACTGGCTGAGAAATCTCAGAATCGTCCTCGACTCCGAGCGACGTAGCTATGTGCTCGACACACCCATGCCTGCTGCACCCGCAGCACGAGCTAGTGAGGAACAACGAACCGCCCATGCTAAAAGGGTTGATGATGATCTTCAGGTTCGATGTCTCATGCTAGCCTCGATGTCGAATGAACTGCAGAAACAGCATGCTGCAATACCGCTTGCTAGAGATATGCTTCTCCACCTCCAGCAGATGTTTGGAGAGAGGTCTCGCACCGAAAGGTTCGCGACCACTAAGGAGTTGTTTCATCTCAAGATGGCTGAGGGAAGCAGTGTCAAGGATCACTGTCTGCGTTTCATCAACCTGGTTGAAAAACTAGGGCGATTGGAAGTAGACTTGCACGCTGATCTTAGCACTGACCTCCTCCTCCATACGCTGCCCCGTTCTTTTGACCAGTTCGTGTTGAACTTCAACATGGAGGACAGAACCCTCGCTCTTCACGAACTGACCAATTTGTTGGTAACGGCAGAATCGACTCTCAAGAAAGAGAAGCCGGTAATGATTGCACACCAATCGAAGGCTGCAAAGCCCAAGAGAGGTAAGAAGAAGAAGAAGGTAGTTTCTTCGAAGGCAATCACCAAGGTGGTTGAAAAGAAGCGCAAAGGCCCAGAAGACGAATGTTTCCACTGCAAGAAAGCAGGGCACTGGAAAAGGAACTGCCCAGACTACCTAAAGATGAAACTGGTAGCCAAAGGTATTTTCTTGGTTGAAGTTAATATTTCTATTAACTGTGCATCGTGGGTGTTAGACACCGCAGCAGGTTCTCATATCTGCAATGATTTGCAGGTGATGGGAGCAGTAAGATACCTGAAGCCCGGGGATAGAATCCTGCGTTTTGGAAACGGAGCTAGGATCGCCGCTGAGGCTATTGGGGACGTCGAATTGGTTTTAGGAAATTTTACTTTGGTTTTAAGGGATTGTCTGTACGTACCAACAATAATTAAGAACATCATTTCTATTCCAATGCTAGACATTGATGGTTTTAATTTTTCCATTGAAAATGGAGTTTTTAGCATATTTAAAGGTGGTTTAATGTATGCTTGTGGTACTTTGATGGATGGTCTTTATTCCCTAGAACCTGTTAAATCAGACGTCATGCACATTCAATCTAGAAAAAGAAAATATGATAATCAAACTCCACAACTTTGGCACGCTAGACTTGGACATATTTCCAAGAGTAGGATTCAAAAGTTGGTTTCCTCTAAGGCTCTTGAAATAAAGAACTTGGATGAACTCCCAACTTGCGAATCTTGTCTCAAAGGAAAGATGACCAAATCACCCTTCACAGGGAATCCCGAGCGAACCAAACAAACACTGGATCTAATCCATACTGACGTTTGTGGACCATTGAGTGTCAATGCGAGAGGAGGATTCTCTTACTTCGTAACATTCACCGACGATTTTAGTCGTTATGGATATGTGTATCTTATGAAACACAAATCCGAAACTTTTGAGAAATTCAAAGAGTTTCGAATGGAAGTTGAGAATCAACTTGGACATAGTATTAAAGCACTTCGTTCTGATAGAGGTGGAGAGTACTTAAGCCAAGAATTCCTTGATTATCTAAAAGAGAATGGAATTCTCGCCCAGCGAACTCCCCCTAGGACGCCCCAACTCAATGGAGTGTCCGAGCGGAGGAACCGAACTTTGTTAGACATGGTTCGTTCCATGATGAGCTTTGCTGACCTTCCCTTTTCGTTTTGGGGCTTGGCCCTATTAACTGCATCAAAGATACTGAACATAGTACCTTCGAAGTCAGTGCCAACAACACCGCACCAAGTATGGTATGGTAAGGCACCCGTGTATTCGTACTTACGAGTATGGGGATCTCCTGCGTATGTAAAGAACAAAAAGGGAGATAAACTAGATAGTAGATCTAGTTTGTGCAAATTTGTGGGGTATCCAAAGGAATCCATTGGATACCTGTTCTTCGATCCTAAAGAACGTAATACGTTCGTATCTAGGAACGCCCACTTCTTGGAAGAGGATTTCCTCTCCAACCGAAATGGGACAATCGTAGAACTTGATGAAGTCCAGGAATCGGACCCATCCTCACAAACAGTGGGAGCTGAACCAGGATTTACTGAACCTACTAGTACACCTACTCTTCGAAGGTCTGATCGAATTCGTAAGGAGCCGGAGCGATTTGGTTTCATTCACGAAAACGAAAGAAGTGATAATGATCCAAGGACCTATCAAGAAGCGATGTCAGACATAGACTCGGGTGCGTGGCTCGAAGCCATGCAATCCGAAATGGATTCCATGCATTCCAACAAGGTTTGGACCTTGGTTGATCCACCTGAGGGAACTATCCCTGTAGGATGCAAATGGATCTTCAAGCGCAAGCTTGGAATGAATGGAGAGGTATTAACTCACAAGGCACGCTTAGTGGCGAAGGGGTATTCTCAAAGGCCTGGAATAGACTATGAGGAAACCTTCTCTCCCGTAGCGATGTCCAAATCCATTCGGATATTGCTTGCCATTGCCGCATGGCATGATTATGAGATATGGCAAATGGACGTAAAGACCGCCTTCCTCAATGGAGACATTGACAAGGAGATCTTTATGCAACAACCTGAAGGTTTTGCGTCCAAAGGAAGTGAACACAAATTATGTAAACTTCAAAGGTCAATATATGGCCTCAAACAGGCATCCCGAACCTGGAACATACGATTTGATGAGACAGTCAAGGCATTTGGCTTCATCAAAAACGTATATGAACCTTGTGTGTACAAGAAGAATAGTGGGAGCACAGTACAATTCATTGTTTTGTACGTCGATGACATTTTGTTGATCGGAGACGATATCAAGATGTTAGCGCAGACTAAAGCGTGGTTATCCGCGCAGTTCTCTATGAAAGATATGGGAGACGCATCTTACGTATTGGGAATCCGTATCTATAGGGATAGATCGAAGAAGATGATAGGACTCTCCCAATCTCAGTACATTAACACAATCTTGAAAAGATTCAAGATGGAAGAATCCAAGAGAGGATTGCTTCCAATGAGACATGGTATCTCTCTTTCTAAGTCCATGTGCCCTACAACTGACGAAGAAAAGACGAGAATGTCTCTCATACCTTATGCCTCTGCTATAGGGAGTATAATGTATGCGATGTTATGTACTCGACCAGACGTAGCACACGCTCTAAGTGTAACGAGCCGCTATCAGTCAAATCCAGGCGAAGAGCACTGGACTGCCGTAAAAGCTATCCTAAAGTACCTGCGAAGGACTAAGGATATGTTTTTGGTCTACGGTGGTAGTGGAGAACTGAAACTTGAAGGATTCACTGATGCAAGTTTCCAGTCTGACGTGGATGACTTCAAATCCAACTCTGGATACATATTCCGCATCAATGGTGGAGCAGTCAGTTGGAAGAGCTGTAAACAGTCTACCACTGCTGATTCAACCACAGAAGCAGAATATATCGCAGCATCAGATGCAGCAAAAGAAAGTGTATGGATGAAAAACTTCATTCAAGAATTGGATGTTGTTCCTAGCATTGCTGAACCTGTAGTCGTCTTCTGTGACAACAACGGGGCGATAGCTCAAGCGAAGGAGCCGAGATCACACCATCAATCCAAACACGTACAGAGGAAATACCACGTGATCAGGGAGATCATGGGTAGAGGAGACATGCACATGGAGTATGTCAAATCGGAAGACAACGTAGCTGACCCACTAACTAAGCCACTTTCACAAAAGGCGTTCGATAGTCATCTAGAGAAGATGGGACTTAGAACCATAGGTGAATGGCTTTAGGGCAAGTGGGAGATTGATAGGATAGTGCCCTGCAAGCCAGTTCTGTTAGCTTGTAATAGATCTATCCTGTATGAAACGATCTTTGATTTTATAATAATACGCATGTTTATTTATATATGTATAAGGATAAACAATGGCCAACTTCATCTTTCGCGAATACATTTAAGCGATTGGTTGAAACCCTTAGATTACATTTGACTATGGGACGATTCACTTCAGTACTGAGTGCAATCATGAAACAGTCTCAAAGGTCGTAATCTTAAAAGTGTTCCAAGTCATAGATTCCTAAACGAAACGGGGTATCGTAGGAATCGCCAAGACTTGTACAAGTATGCATGATTCACATGGAGTGAATTTGTAGTGTTTCATGAGCAAGGAATTTGAGTCCAGTGCATACGAGTAGGTGGTTCAATGGAGGATTGAATGCATCGAACGACCCGAGCAGAGAAACCCATTGTGGAAGCGCATGACGCATATCGGTGATGGGATGTTTCTCAAGGAATATAATAGTGTACGATTTAGTCCTTTGACTTGAGGTGCTAGGGCGAATTCGGTGCATGGAAGTGCGTACTTAGATCTAGGTATAGGCCACGTAGCTTGGTCATAACATGCCTAGGTTGGGTGCGTATGGACATGTACGCGAGTGGTTAGTACCAATATGGAATCTATTGACTCACCGTAATGGGTGAGAGAATTTCCTATACGATTCTTAGATAATATATCCAAGGATTCTGCGGCCGCAGTCGGTGACGGATTTGGAAAGGGGTTTCCAAATTTAGAAGGTCACAAAGGTATATTATCCTGAATTAGAAAGTATAGCTATCGAGACAAATTTAGAGGTGCCGATCAATTCACACACCCTAAGTCTTGATCGGGAATATTAGTCGATAGAAGGACCGTATGTACATGGCAGTTATATGAGACGAGGTTCACAAATATCAATTCACCTGAAATTGGGCTTCATGGGCTTGTGGCTAGACATCGACCATGAAGTGTGGGTACTCCTGAATTAATAGAGGATTTAATTCTAGGAGTGGTTAATTAAAGGTAGTTTAATTAACCGGAACAATTTATTGTTCATAAATTAAATCACGAGGGATTCGTGGGCCTGCTGCCAGTTGATGGTGAACCCAGAGGGTCACACACAATACAATTGGACGGTGACTGTTATAAAAGGACATGAAAGGAATTAATTGATTTAAAGGTAATTAAATCAATTAAATGAATTAAAAGCATTTAATTCAAGTGGGAGATTAATTAATTGGCTGACTTAATTAATTAAATACTTAATTGAGTTGCTAATTAATTATGCAAAAGAAATAATGATTTAATTGGACTGGGCATTTAATTAAAGTAGTTAATTAAATGGAGGATTGCAAGACATGGGCTTCTATTAATTAAAGCCCATAAGGAGTCTTGCAAACCCTAGGTCAGAAGGAGTCTATAAAAGGGGAACTACTTGAGCTCATTAGCAACCACCCTAAAAAAGGAAAACCCTAGACTCCCTCTACCCTAAAAGCGCCGCCCCCTTCTCCAAGCAAACCCTAGCCGCCGCCGCCACCATCTAGCCGCCGCCACTGTGCTGCCGTGAGCTCCTTGGTGCCGCCACCGCCGAGATCTCCTCCTCCATTGTATTAGATCTTGATCTGTCAAGAGATCTCATACAATCCTTCAATAACAAATCTCCTGCATCGAGTTCTGAGCCTAAGATCTTGAGGTGTTGCCAGAATCCAATTGGTGTGGACTATCCCTGGAGGTGAGACAATTGGATCACTCCTGTGAACCGGATCAGAATCAGAATCGAAGACCGGAGGTTTCCACCACCCTGCCTGTGGTGAGGTATATCGCAAAAACCCCCTTTGTTAATTCATTGTGTGCGTTTTTGTTCTTGTTTTTGTATACATAATATGGAGACATCTTTTATGGGACCATTGGATACCTCGAAAAATTTTAAATTCCGCACTTTGTTGTTTGACAAATCGAGCTATATCCCAACACCAGTCCCAGCAAATCCTATAGTCAGAACGATTCCCCTTTCATTACCGGAGAGGGAAGAAAAGCTCAGACAACTAGCGCAGTTGATGAATTCTTTATATCCCGAACTCCTAACAATTCCCGAACAAGAGCCTAGAAATCCGAGGACAGCTCCGGCACAACCTGTTAGGAGAACTCAGGGGCCGATAGATCACATCTTAGATCAGGCCGATAGCCCGGGGACCGATCGACAATCTTTGGCTACTCCACACAGGAGTAATAAAAGACCGATCGATAATCATATCCGAAGAAGACCCAATCAGGCAAGAGCTACTGCTCGTCCTGTACAACGAGAGTCGAAAGAAAATACTATTATCACTATCGATGATGATATGGTCGATCCAGTACCTAGCCGCCCAAAATGGCCCGGGTTTCTAAAAGAGAAATTGAAAAGATGGTACAAGAACGCGTAGAACAAAGGTAGCTAGATACTGAACAACCCTGGGCAAGAAGTAGAGAAGTTCAATAAAGCATTTGATGGGGGGTACTTTGGTTCTCTACACTTAGGAGCTCATGCTGGGTCGAAAATAGATTATGCTAGATCGAAAATCATGAATCTCGACCTCGAAGACATAGTATCGATCCCAAGTCCCAGTCTGCCCAGTCCGATCTCTCAGGCAAAGGCTCCGGGTCGGAGACTACTGTTTGGCCGACCTCAGGCCTAGGCCTTTGGGCCAAGAAATGTTCCCCTGCGGATGGTTCAGCTAGCACACCGCCTCAACTATAAATACCACAAGCATTTATGACGCCATACACGTTTTCCCTGGTGATCCCAGCTCGAAGCTCCTGCTCGGACCCACCTTGGAGGGTTAGATTAGATATCACTCTTGTATGTATTTAGTCTCTAGCTTGTACGACATCCTATAATGCTCAAATAGGACCATCATTACTTGTAATATGTACACCTATGATCGAAATATACCTCATTGATCTTCTCCTTCACATAATTGTGTTTCGCTTGTTTACATTCCTATTTTGATCCCCTACAAAACAATGTAAGATCAATTGGCGCCCACCGAGGGGCCCTATTTGGGTGTTAGATCGAAAAATGCCTACTACGAGGCGAAATACGTACATTCGAGGAAAGCCTTCTCACGTAGCTGGAGCACAGAATTCTATCTACAATGAGCCCGATAATCTATCTCGAGTGGCTCAACAGCCAGAAGTTCATCCGGTCGTCCCCCAGGATGATATTCCAATCTTTACAACTGTCGCCGACTTGAGATCTATAATAGGCACGATGTGCAGGGAATTTTTGAATAGTGGAAGAGCTGACCAGTCACCAGTGGATCAGCCCGCGGTGCATGGAAGACCGGAAATTCCTTCTTCGAACGTTCAAAAGGAAAAAAGTGTACTCCGATCGATATCAAATGCACCAGTGCCAAACCCTCCCCGTGCAGCTCCGTCGAAGTCCAACATTCGATCAGGAATACCTCCGAAGGCATTACATGATTTGTAGGATTCAGTAGTTGGGGAAAGTCATCATTTGGGTGCTGAAAAAGCAAAGAAACCAACTTACAAAAGAATCACAGAGTCTGAACTGGAAAGAATTGTGCAGGAAAGAGTTGCTAAGAAATTAGATAGGGAGGACACATTAGTAGAGACTCGCCATGCAGCTACAACTGCCAAGCGTACCGAAATGATCCCAAACAGAGAGACTATCCGAGAAAACATAAGGGATAGGGAGATTGGGAATAGTATCATGAGATGTTCACCTTTTTGTAGGGAGATACGTGAAGCTTGGAACACTGAAACCGTACCAACGAGATTGCCACGGTATAACGGGACTACCGACCCCGGAGAACACATTAATAGTTTCGTCAATGTGATGAATTTATATGGGCATTTGGAGGACTTCTGCTACAAAATCATGGTCACCATCTTCGAAGGAATCGCCCTCGATTGGTTCGGAAAACTACCGCCGAACTCTATATTTTCTTTCGACGAGTTTTGTGACAAACTAAAACACCAATTTGCAAGCCAAAGAAAGCCTAGGTTGCCTGCAAATCATTTGGGAACTGTGAAGCAGTTGGAAGGTGAAACATTGAGGCAATGGTTGGCAAGATTCAGTATCGAACTTCTAAAGGTTGATACTCCACAAATCGAATATCTATCCTCTTTAATGTTCGAATTAACAAGGAACACGCAGTTCGGGAATGCGCTATGCTGAAAGCAACCAAAATCTTTCGAGCGAATCATGGAAATTTCTGAGAAATATATGATCCAGGAAGAGATGAACAAACTGAAAAATGCTCACAATCCAAAGCTTCAGCTCGGAAAAAAGCAAGATCGAGCACCTATTCCAAAACTTGGCGATTACGGAGGTTCAAATAGGGGGTCAGTATGGCAACGACTCAACACCTACAAGCCCCAGGCACCGACCCAAAGATCTAATGTCTACGGTTCACCTCCTATTTCCGATCAGCCTCCAAGACCATGAAAGATTCATTTTACTGAGTTAAATACCACGAATGAAGAAATTTTGACCGTATTGGAGGAAGGGAATTTGATCCCCGAGGCTCAAAGAATTACTCAGGCAAGACCGGGAACAATGAACTATGACAAATATTGTCGATATCATAGGGTTCGGGGACATAGCACTGAAAATTGTTATCAGCTGAAAGTTGAGATCGAAAAATTAATCGTGCAAGGAAAGCTTAAGGAGTTTGTTAAAAGAGGAAACTATAACAATCGTTATAGATCCAGGAGCCCACGAAAGTTCATCACTCAACAACGCGAAGCTTGAAATCAGGCTGAGGAGAAGTTGAATGAAGTAATAAACATGACTGCTGGTGGACCCGCAGGAGGAGATAGCAGGAATGCAAGGAAAAGAACGATGAGGTCGATAAAGACGGTTGTCAAAGAAATTTTCTCTTTGGAGCTTCCATCCATGGAAAATCAAGTTATAAGCTTTAGTGATGCGGATAGACCAACAGACGTCACTTGGGATGTAAATGATGATGATCCAGATTTCTCGATGGTACTAACCCTGAGAATTGCTAATTATGAAGTCAAAAGTGTTCTGATTGAAAATGGAAGTTCGGCAAACATTATCTCATCCGAGGCCCTTGCTCGGATGAACCTCCAACATCCTTATTTGGAGCGAGTCGCTACACCTTTGATCAGATTTGGCGGTTTGGAGATTGTCCCACTAGGAACCATATTGCTAAGCACGACTCTCGGAAAGAAACCAAGGAGTGTAACCAAAACCGTGAAGTTTTTAGTAGTAGAAACACCTTTTGCTTATAATGCAATATTAGGGAGGCCAGCATTGAATGCGTTCAAGGTCATGGTGTCAACATATCATCAGAAGGTGAAGTTTCCGACTGATGGAGGAGTAGGTGAAATGAGGAATGACCAATACATGGCGTGGGAATGCTACAATTCTTCGTTGTCCATAAAACAAAAGGTGGAGCCCGAAATTCCGAGGAAAAGAAAAGAGGTTGATTTAGAATCAGGATCGATTTCAAGATTACTGATCCCCGACTGTGAAAAGTTGCCAGGAAAAAAGGGGAAAGAACGTGGACATGAGTGTGCAAGCCCCCGATCATAAGAAGGTTGTTCTAGTTCCTGGATCCCCTGAAAAATTTACAAGGATCGGAACCGAATTAAGTGAGGGTATGGAGACTATGCTTATCGATTTTTTACGAAAGAATGTAGATGTCTTCGCTTGGAGTTTAGAAGATATTGTGGGAATCGGCCCACGGGTGATCACCCACTCTCTGAATATCGATCCAAAGGCAAAGCTGGTAAGACAGAAGAAACGTAATCATGGGCGCGAGAAAGATAAAATCATCAGTGCTGAGGTTGATAGATTATTGGCAGCTGGTCAAATAAGGGAGATCAAATTCACTGAATGGTTATGTAACGTAGTCTTGGTCTCTAAAGGAGATAAGGTCGATAATAAGTGGAGAATGTGCAACGATTTCACTGATTTGAGCAAACTATGCCCGAGGGATCCTTACCCGTTGCCCCGCATCGATATGTTATGTTGGTCCCAAGTGGTCAGATGAGGTCAAGAGGGGGGGGGGGGGGGGAAGAAGTGAATAGACCTCTGAAACTTTTTAATCAAATTTTAAACTTGAAAACTGTTGTTCAAACTTAAACAGACTAAGCTGTTACCGAACAGTAAGTTTACAAGGCTGATCGCGAACAAATTTTTGAACAGCTTTGTTGACCACTAATATGATAACTACTTAATTGATTTTTGTTAAAATCAGTTTCAATACTAGAGTACTTGCAGCGGATTTTCAAAGTGTTTTTCACAGGTAAACTTAGTAGTTTGAAAATTTTGTCCCCATTTTTGTAAACTCCTTTAAATTAATTTTCAAACAGTTTTATAAAGTGTTTTATGCAGACCTGAAAATATGCAGAAAAACTTCCATTGGTCAAAATTCTTCTAAGGGATTTTACAACTATGTTTTCCATACTTAGCTGATCTTAGGTTTTGGAAATCATCAAAACCACCCTTTACTAATTGGCTTCAGTGCTTTTCATCTTCATCCTTATGCAACAATTTCCCCCTTTTTGATGATGACAAAACTTCAGCTAACTACCTGTTTTACCTATACTAAAGTTTTGATACTCAAAATTTTCTGAGATAGAAAAGATGTGTTGGAAACATAACTTGTACTTTTTATTGATAATATGATAATGATTACAAGTTACAATTTCTGTTCAGATAGGATGACTGAAAAAGAAATAAAGATAACTGATTACAATGGATTTGCCTATACTAACTATCAGCTTCTTCATCATCTCCTTCAAGCACTTCTTCATATTCATACGAAGATTCTTCTTCATCTTCTTCTCCAACTTCATCAGCATCATCATCCAAGAGTAGATTAGACTTAGCAGCTTCCATCTTCTCATTGATTTCTTGCTCTTTTGCTAACTCGTCTATCTTTCTCTTGATCCTCTCTTCATTTTTGTACTTGGTATGGGGCTCTGATTGTTCTTCATCAGAATCCTTGGATGCAGCTTTTTCCTTAGCTTTATCCTTGGTTTCTTCAGCAGCTTCTTCTTTGCCTTCTACCTTTCCAGTCTCTTCAGCAACATCAGTCTCTTTAGGTTCAGTAGCAGGAGCTTCCTCAGCTTTTTCTTAAACTACTTGCCTGGTCTCAGCAGCAGCAGTTTGAAGAGTTGGCTCTTCCTTCTTCTCTTCCCCCTTTTTGTCATCATCAGAATTGGTGACACTAGCAGGTTTGATAGGAGGGTTGAGTGCAACTGACTGAATCTTCAATGCCGCACATAAAGCTTTGATGTTCTGATTTGCTACATCATGGCTGGCAGTTACATGATTGAGAGAGGTGCTGATGGTGTCATTCTGATCATTAAGACAATCAATGTTGAGTTGCATAGTGGCAAGTTCTTCATGTATAACAGTTCCAGCTTGATTAAGTTCCTGCAACAGTCCAACATTAACTGCTTTCCCTTCGTCGCTGATTTTGATGAAGGTAGCAGTAAGATCAGCAATGTCGTTTTCAGCTCTTTTCAAGGCAGTATGAAGATGATTGACATCAGCCTTTACATCTTCAATAATCCTGTTCATCTCCACAACACTCTAAGTCATCTGCCTAGTATGATCCTCAGGCAAAGGAAAATTATCAATTGCATTCTTTATTGTTCTTGCAGTAAGTAATTGCATGTGCTCAAGTTGTAGTCTATTAGAATCTGCCAATTCTTGCTGCATTTTCTTTAACTGCGTGATGTTCCTCTCTTCCGTTTCCCTTATTGAATTTTCCATTAACAATTGGAAAGCTTCCATCAGTGATGAATGCAAATCAGCTGATGAAGCAGTAGGATCAGCAGCTTGGTCATCTTCACTCTCCTGGTGGACAGGAGCATCTTTCAGTTCAGTCTATTGATCAGCATTGGACTCCTTAGCTTTCCACTCAATTGCTAAGGGTTCATTAACAGCTTTGGGCTGATCGGTGACATCTTCAAAGATTTTACTTATGATTTTGCCGTCATCAGTAAAGGTTGTTGTTTGACGAATTTGTCTCACAACAGGCCATGGCTTTGGAGCAGATGCCTTTACCTTAGGCATTTCATAGTAATCTTTCACTTCTTTGCCAAAAGTGATCTGTTGGCAGCGAGAGCAGCTCACTTGAAGATCCATGCTGAGATCTAGACTTAGCAGCCCATTTCTTTAGGGCAGTCATAACAACTATTTGAATAGCCCTTTCAACAGGATCATCAGATTTTCTTCTTTTTCTAGGCAAAGTGTTGGCAATAATCTTTGCTTCATCAGTAGCAAAGTCCTTGGCATACTGATGCATAGCATCTCTGACGAAGTTAGGATCCAAGGCTTGTGATATGGAGTCAGTCTTCAACCATTGAAGAGCCCACCTTTCTTCATCAGCCAACTCCTTCAAACTCTGAAGCTCTTCAACATACTTATTCATCCTATAGTCTCTCCACTTCATGTACCTTGGCTTCTCATGAGTGAATAAAGTCTTGAGCATCAATTTCTGATCAAAATAAGATAAGGTCTTCTCAAAGCTGTTGAAGATAGATTTATTAGAATTAATAATATCAAATGATCTTCTAACTTCAAACTTGGCCTTTGGCTTGACAGTGCCAGCAGGCATCTTTGGCTTAGCTTCTTTAGATTCACCAATCTTAATCCCACCAGCATGAACAGGTCCATGAGCATCCTTCTTGCTCATCTCAATGACCACAGCAAGTTCAGCATCTTCAGCAGCCTTACGTTCTGCTTCTGACATCTTTATCCTCTGTTCATCTTTCTCTGCTTGAATCTTGCTAAGTTCCAAGACCCTCTTGTCTTCCTGTTCGTCCCTTTTTCTCTGCTCAGCTTCCTCCCTCTTTTTCTTATCAGCAGCAGAAATTTTCTTCTTTTTGATAAGAATCTTTCTTTTCCCTTTGTCAGCTTGGGCAGGAGCAGGTCCAGCAGAAGCAAGGGGTGCAGCTGCTATGGGGTTGATGATCATCACATCTGGATCATCTTGAGGTTGAGCAACCTCAGCTGTTGGTTCTTTTGGAGCAGTCCGTTGAGCATCAATCATTTCAACAGCAGACGTTTCCTCAGCACCAGCAGGCCTCTCTGCTGATTGAGGGCTTTGGCTCACTAAGTCTGATAACTTAGTGGGTGAGTCAACAAAAGTTATTTTCTTTCTTATAGTCTTCTTTGCCCTTCCTGGAACAGGTTTGGAAGCACCTGTATCCCTTAGTTGACTTCTCGTCCTGTGAGCAACTGTCTCATCAGGATATTCAGCAGATGGAGTTCTTGAAGAAGAAGCAAGAGAAATATTATTTATCTCCGCAGTAGTCTGATTTATGATGGCATCAGCTACCTCCTTTGCACCAGACTCGTCTATTCTGGCTTCAACAACTGGCTGAGCTGTTTGAACAGATGTCTTGGTTTTCTTCTTTTGATCCACTTCCTTAGGCTCATCAGCTTTCTTCTTTTCAACAGCAAGCTGAGCTGTTTTCACCAATTTCCTTTGCCTTTTGGCAGGAACCTCTTCCTTAGGTTCCTCTAAATCTTCATCAGCTTCGACCTCATCAGCTTTCCTTTTCAAGACAGGCACGTACTTGGCCATTGCCTTAGCAGTGTGAATTTCTTTCCCATTTGTCATTTCACAACCCATGTTGTGAAGCAGATAGCTTAAGGTGATTCTGTGATTCGTCTGTTGAGAAGATTTATTGCCTTTCTTCTCATGAAAGTGAGCCAGTATGTACCGGACGACAACTGACCAGTTCACTTCCAAAGCTTAGTAGATAGCCACCATTATGCTATATCCCTTCATAGTGACAACATCCAAAGAGAATGTGCAATTCTTTATCAGCTTCGCAACCATATCAGCCATACGCTGATATTCATCCTTCAGTTGCCTTTTCTTGATGTTGGCAGTCAACATCTCACCTTCTTTGGCACAGATTGCCCAGAATTCTTGAAGTTTTTCTTCAGCAATGGTGGTAACGTCATGTCGACCACTGTTTGGCAAGCTAAAAGTTTCGTGAAATTGAACAGGGGTTATCACTACAGATTTATTCCCAACAGTAGCTTTGATCTCCCTTTTTGTAAAATCTACCTCAGCCGTCTTGTAATACTCCAAGACTTCGTCCTTCCAGACCAGACCTTCGTGCAGCTCCATCAAATTCACCAGAGAAGCAACTTTGAATTTCTCCAACAGTTGCTTCATCAATTCAGTTTCAGATTGATAATATGCAACGTAGACCAGATACATACCCTCCGCCTTGGCTTCTTGACTCGAACTCATAGTGAATCTGTGGAAGTTAGTGAAAGAATAAGATATGCAGAAGATATGATGCAAGGAATTTTCTCACAAATGCTCTAAGTATTTTAGGGTGCGTAAAGAACGACAAGTCTGATCAGATCTGGATTTATAGAAGTAAGGTATTTTGGTTTCCGTGATACCCGTCAACCGTTAGATCCGTTTCTTGTCAGTTCTGATCGTGTGGCTTCAGTTACGCCTTTTCAAATTCAAAGCGCATTAAATGAGTGGCTGGAATTTGAACCGCCTTAGTTTAACTTGTAAAAGCGTATTTTAAATGAAAATGTTTTTAAACAGTGAGCTTTTACACAGTTGATCAGACAGGTAATTAAAATACTTATCTGATGGGACCACCGTCCTGATGACAATGATGTTATCAATGAAAGCCAATAGCTGATAACCTTCCTCGACTGTTTGTCAATCCAGCTAGGTGAATAATCTTCAATCTTCAAGACTTTAATCTTCTGAAGAAAACATAACTTCAACTAACTTTCATCAACAAATTTCATCTTTTAATCAGAAGTACCGCTAGTCTTACACGTTCCCCCTGACTTTAAGAATTCATAAGTTAACTAGTCTGTTGAGAGTTAATCCTTGAAGATAATATGATGAGTAAGCTGTTGAACTTCAGTCTTCTGATGTGTTCCCCTCAGCTTATGCATCCAATTTTAGTAGACCTAGTTCAGCTCTTAAAGTTGAAAACCTTGTCACACGTAGAGGTTTTGTGAAGATGTCAGCAATCTGATTTTCAGAAAACACATATTCTATCATGACATTTCCTTTCTCCACATGATCTCGAATGAAATGATGTTTGATCTCAATATGTTTAGTCCTTGAATGACTTGTAGTATTCTGAGTAAGGCTGATTGCACTTGTATTGTCACAGTAGATACGTATTCCACTGATTTTTATGTTGTAATCTTCTAGTTGATGCTTCAACCATAAAATCTGTGCACAGCAAGCTCCAGCAGCTATATATTCAGCTTCAGCAGTTGATATGGATACTGAAGTCTGTTTCTTACTCATCCAAGAGATCAGACGACTACCTAAGAACTGACAAGCACCTGTTGTGCTTTTCCTGTCAATCTTGCAACTAGCAAGGTCAGAATCTGAATATTCAATAAGTTCAAATCCAGATTCCCTAGGGTACCATAATCCCAAATCTTCAGTACCTTTAAGATATTTGAGTATCCTTTTGGCAGCTAAGAGATGAGATTCCTTAGGATTTGATTGATACCTCGCACAAACCCCAACAGAGTACACAATATCAGGTCTGCTAGCTGTTAAGTACAACAGTGACCCAATAATTCCTCTGTACTTGGTTATGTCCACTGATTTTCCATCTTCATCTTTAGCCAAACGAAGACTAGTAGACATTGGAATATTAGCAGTAGAGCTAGTTTCCATACCAAATTTCTTGAACAGATCCTTTGTGTATTTTGCTTGGATGATGAAAATTCCATCAGGCAACTGTCTTACTTGCAGACCAAGAAAATAATTAAGTTCTCCCATTATGCTCATTTCAAACTTGTTCTGCATAAGCTTTGAGAACTTATCACACATCTGTTGATTTGTTGAACCAAAAATGATGTCGTCCACATATATTTGCACAAGCAAAATATGTTCTTCCCATTCAATTGTGAACAATGTCTTGTCTACCTTACCTTTACGAAATCCTTTAATTAAAAGAAAATCAGATAGGGTATCATACCATGCTCTTGGAGCCTGTTTCAGTCCATAGAGGGCTTTCTTCAGACGATACACCTTGTCTTCTTCTTGATATGCTTCAAATCAAGGTGGTTGTTCAACATAAACTTCTTCTTGCAATTCTCCCTTGAGAAAAACTGATTTCACATCCATTTGATAGACTGTGAAATATTTGTGAGCATCATAGGCAAGAAAGAATCTGATAGTCTCTAATCTTGCTACTGGTGCAAAAGTTTCATCAAAGTCAATACCTTCTTCTTGACAATAGCTTTTGGCAACTAATCTTGCTTTATTTTTGGTGACCACACCATCTTCATTCATTTTGTTCCTGAATACCCATTTAGTGCCAATAACTCTTTGATGACTTGGTCTAGGAACTAAGTACCAGACTTCATTCCTTTCAAATTGATTTAGCTCTTCATGCATAGCTTCAATCCAGTTTGAATCACTAAGAGCTTCTTCAATCTGTTTTGGCTCAATTTGAGATAGGAAGCTGACAAACATTGCTTCACTTGCAGCAGCTCTCCTTGTCTTTACTCTATCCAAAGGATCACCAATCACCAGCTCTGGTGGATGATTCTTGAGCCATCTAAGATCAGGTTGCAAATCATAATGTTTTCCTCTATTTTGATCTTGCAACACTACTGTTGGAGTTCCAGTAGTAGTTTGTTGAACAGCAGTTGTCTGTTGAACATTCTCTGGTCTGTCAGCTGTTTGAAACTCCTCTGTTAGACAATCAGAATTGTGATTTTGAACAGCACTTGAGTTAGCAGCTGAGTTGAGATCAGGTAGTATGATGGGAATATATTCTTCATTCTTTTCAACACTCAATTTCTGAAAATCAGTAGACAAATTCTGATCAGTACTTTGATTCTTTTCAGAAGATTGACTAGGTTCATCAAATACTACATGAATGGATTCTTCTACAAGTAAAGTTCTTTTGTTAAAGACTCTATAAGCTACAAATACTGCTTCATCAGCCTTTTCTGCAAAAGCAGTAAGATGATTTTTCCCATTATTTTAAACAAAGCATTTACAACCAAAAATTTTAAAGTAATGAATGTTTGGTTTCCTGTTGTTCCAAACTTCATATGGAGTCTTGTTTTGGTGCTTGTTGATCATGCATCTGTTTTGGGTAAAGAATGCTGTATTTGTTGCTTCTGCCCAAAATCTTTGAGGCAGCTTAGCTTCTGCTATCATGGTTCTGGTAGCTTCCTTCAGAGTTCTGTTTCTCCTTTCAGCAACTCCATTCTGTTGAGGGGTTCTGGCAGCAGAGTACTCATGACTGATTCCTCAGGCATTACAATACTCTTCAACAGTAGAGTTTGTAAATTCCGTCCCTCTATCTGATCTGATCTTCAGTATTTTCATACTCTTTTTATTCTAAATCTTTTCCATCAGATTTGTAAGATGCTCCTTCGTTTCACCTTTCTTCTTCATGAAAATCAACCAAGTGTATCTTGGATAATCATCCATAACAGCTAGGCAGTATTTCTTTCCACCATTGCTGATTGGATCAATGGGTCCAAACAAGTCCATATGTAGCAGCTCCAAGATCCTTCCAGATGATTGATGCTTCTTGCTTTTGAATGATGACTTGATTTGTTTACCCTTCTGACATGCGTCACAAAGCTTATCTTTGCTCATGACTGTCTTTGGAATTCCTTCTACCAAATCATTCTTGATAAGTCTGTTGATGGTCTTGAAATTCACATGATACATTCTTTTGTGCCACAGCCAACTGACTTCACTTGGTGTTGATGCCACCAAACAAACACTTGAATTCTTGTCAACAGAATTCCAGTCCACTGTGTAGACATTCCCTTGTCGTCTTCCAGATAAAATGACCTTCTTTGTTCCAATTTGTTCAACGTAGCACTTATCTGTTGAGAAGATGACTGAATATCCTTTGTCACAAAATTGACATATGCTCGGCAAATTGTATTTGAGGCTTTTAACATAAGAGACGTCAGAAATCTCAATGTTGCCTTTGATCAGCTTTTCATTTTCTACAATCTTGCCTTCCTTGCTGTCTCCAAACGTCACATTTGGACCATCCACAGAAAACAACATCAGTCAGCTCCTGTATGTTTCCACACATGTGTCTTGAACAGCCACTGTCCAAGTACCAGGACTTCTCTACTTTACTCCTACTCCTAATCTACAAAACAAAATAAAATTGGTTTAGGTACCCTTATTGAGAGGGTCCTGAAGGATTAGTTCAACATTTGACAACCCAAGAAGTTGATGTCTTAGGTTTCTTAGGTTTCTGAGTTTCAACAGGAGCATGAACAGTTTTGCCTTTATCACGTTTATCAGATATGTCATGTTGTTGATAATCATCATGATAAGGATAATGTTCATAAGCAGAATACGATGCATGATAAGCAAGATATGCATGCATTGGATGAGCAGGATATGGTGCATAGTAAGTTGGAAATTGAGGTGCATGATACATAGAAGGATATGCAGCAAGTTGCACATAATAAGACTCATTTCCATACCAAGCATTTTGATTTTTCTTATTTTTATGCTTCTTTGGTTTACTAGATGCTTGCTCATTAACAGACGACTTAGTTTTATCACTAGTCTGATTGGTTTTAGCCTTATCAGAAGACTTCCTAGGACTCTTCTGTTTGGACTTACCAGTCTGTTTTCCTACACTAGGCTCTTTGCTCTTTTTAGCCTTAGAAGTTTTCGTCTCCTTTAACACTTTCTCAGGTGAAGTAGGTTTAGTAGTCTGTGATGGTAATGGTCCTAAGGTCAACCAAAACGCAGCGGATAACAAAAATTTTTAAACGGGACAAAACGGCCCAAAAAGTGCAACTACTTTGCAAGAAAACTTTGGAGACCTTCTACCATTACTATCCTAGGATCATCATGCATGCAAAGTTCATATTAGAAGGAAAAATATCAAATTATACCTCTCCCAATCTTGGGAGGTGAAGAGCCGCAAAGAATCGGGACAAGCAAGTGAGACCCGAAACCTTCAAGTACCTCCAAGCTCACGGATTCAAATCTCCTTCTTTGAAACTTCTTTCTCCAAGGACCTCAAGAAAATCCACACCAAGATCTCCAAGTGTAGATCCTCCAAAGCTAGCCCACACACACAAGTGATAGCACTTAAGGAGTAAAGAAGATGAGCTAGATCATGCAAATACACCCTCAAACTATTAACTAGAATGAAGTAGTACTTGAATAAAGTTAAAAACTTGATAAAGGAAGAGAAAGATTTGAAGAAAACAACTTTTCTTGCTAGGGTAAGAGAGAAATCCGAACACACACTAAAAGGTGTAGTGTGTGTTTTTGTCTTGCAACTTGAACCCACTAGAATGAAGTGGAAGTTATATCTTATAATATATGTTTCAATCTTGCAAGGTAAGTTTCAATATGGCTTCCCAAGCACACCACTTTAATGCAAGATAGTGGTGGTGTCCACCACTAACATATAATAAGATATATATATTTCTCTCTTATATATATCACATATATATATCAAACATTATATCATATCATATATGATCATCTCATAAGACCAATCTAAATTGGTCATGGGTTAATTGGACATTTATTTCCCAATTAATAAATTCAATCTCTAATTCAAAATAAGAAACCCATTTATTTCTTCCTTCAATTAATTAGACCCTTCTAATTAATTTTGACTAAATCAATTTAACACTTAAATTAATAGAGTCCTTCAATTAATTAATCTCCATTTGGAAACTCCTTTCCAAATCTAACATCACTGACTTCGGCCGAAGATTCCCGGAATCAATCCATACAAAAGAATGCATAGGAAATCGCCCAACCACAGGTGGGAGTTAATACATCCTTTATTGACGTCATTAACCTTACTACGAAGCAATCCATACCCAACGTGAAACTATAATAACTCGCTAATTAGTAGTCGAGTAACATATCAAAGCATAAACGCTCCGCATGAAGTTCACTCTAATGTCTCAAGTCAGAGGACAAATTTACGTACACTGTCGTAAGTAGAAGAAATTTTCATCTCCGATAAACTCCTAAGATGAGATTTTTCTAGCGGGGTTTCGATGCGCTTGATCTCATCAAGCCACCCACTCATATGCATTGATATCTACCATATCGATGTCCATGGAACTATCCATCCCCATGCAAAAGAGAATGCATACTCGTGCAAGTCTTACCTAATACAATGATGCCCTATCTCAATTGTATTCTACGACTTGGAAAGCTTTTAAGATCTTAAACCATAGTAGAACATATTCCATAGAGGGATGCACCATGTTCCATAGTTTCAACGATCTAAGGGCTTCATAAATTGCGTAGATGTATCACAATAAATGAAGAATTGCCAATGCGAACTTTTATTGATCATGAATAAGATTGATTACAAGAGTAAACAAGATAACTGATTGGCTTGCAGGGCACTACTCTAACAGTCTGAACATACAAAATGACCTTACTGTTGTCAGCTGATATAAACTTTTCAGTATGGTTCAGTTCTAACTTATCCTGATCTAAATGTGTCTTCTGTTTACTAGACATATGAGTGGATGCAACAGATGACTTTTCATGAGACTCAATTGTTTTCTAAAGTTCAATGATTTTTCCTTTAAGAACTTCACATTCAGCTTTCAAAGATTCATTTTCTTGCTCAAGCTGTTTATATTCATCTGATTCTTTTGGCTTTTCAGCCTTAAGTTTCAGTGAACTGTTTTGCTCTCTTAGCAATATCATCTCTTCCTTAAGCTTTGTAAATGCTTCAGCAATACTTGTATTGTTAAGCATCATTAAATAATTCATTATCTAGAGGAGTTACCTAATCATCCTCAGAGCCATCAGATTCCTTAGCCATCAGGTAGAGAAGAGCAGGTCTCTCTTCATCGAGGACTCTTCATCAGACGAGTCTGAATCCGAATCTGATGAGTATATAGCAGCTAGCTTTTTCGCTTCTGCCACCAACACCTTCCCTTTCTGATGCTATCATCTGATTCTCTTTTCTTCTTCAGTGTACTTTTCAGCTTTAGGATATGGACACTCTCTGATGAAATGACCCAATTTCCTGCAGTTATAGCACATCATTTTAGATTTATAAGAATCCTTATCTTGAGAAGAAGAAGTACGGTTAGAAGTAGAAGCATTGTTGTATTTGTTCTTCATTTTTTGTTTGTAGAAGTTCTTGAAATTATTCATCAGCAATGCAACGTGTACTCCTTTTTGTTAAGTATTGGGGCTTCATCAGATGAGTCCACGTCTTTGCTTTTATAGGCTGGCCTTCTAGGATTTCAGCAGCAACTAGGGCAGCTGTGGGACTTGAAGTAGAGGTTTCTTCAACACCCATTCTTGGCAGTTTATAGTCATATGCCTTGAGTACTGAGAACAGCTCGGTGAGTGAGATTTTTCCCAAGTCTCTTGACTCTTCCATGACTGTCACATTCATGTTGAACTTAGGAGGTAGAGCCTTCAGCACTCTGAAGGTTATCTCCTTATCAGTGAAGGTTTTTCCAAGCTTTAAAACTTCATTCATCGTCCTTGTAAACCTTGTATCCATCTGATCAATGGTTTCCGCAGACTTCATCCTGAAGTTGTCCAGCTTTTCCAGAGCAATACTCAGCTGATGCTCTTTGATAGCGTCGTTTCCTTCGCTCATATCACGGACCTTATCCCACATTTCTTTGGCAGTCTTGCAATGCTTGACTTTGTCAAATCTATCATTTTCAAATGCCTTGGTCATGATAAAACGCCCAATTTTGTCCAGGTTGAACAGCTTTATTTCTTCAGCTGTCATTTCATGTAAATCTTTTCCACCGTTATATCGACTTCATCAACTTTGATGGTCTTGGTGAATTTGAATGGACCTTTGATGATACATGTGTACATGTTATCATTGTAGGCAGATAAGAAGATCTCCATTCTGATCTTCCAGTCTTCGAAGCTCATACCAGCTATGTACGGAACATGGCTAATAGAATCCATTTTTCAAAAATTTAATTTTTCAAAAAGATGCTCTTTTGAAGAGTTTGAAAACCTTTGAAAAACACTCGGATCAAGCTCGTTGATCAGGCAGTTGATTCTAATGAACCAACTGCTCTGATACCACTTGTTGGTCCCAAGTTGTCGGATGAGGTCTAGAGGGGGGGGTGTATAGACCTCTGAAACTTTTTAATCAAATTTTAAACTTCAAAACTATTGTTCAAACTTAAACAGACTAAGCTGTTACCGAACAGTAAGTTTACAAGGTTGATCGAGAACAAATCTTTGAACAGCTTTGTTGACCACTAATCTGATAATTACTTAGCTGATTTTTGTTAAAATCAGTTTCAATACTAGAGTACTTGCAGCGGATTTTCAAAGTGTTTTTCATAAGTAAACTTAGTAGTTTGAAAATTTTGTCCCCAGTTTTGTAAACTCCTTTAAATTAATTTTCAAACAGTTTTACAAAGTGTTTTATGTAGATCTGAAAATATGCAGAAAAACTTCTGCAGAAATAAACACCAGAAATTTTATAGTGTTTATATGGATTGAAATCCTTTAGTCAACTTTTCCAAGTCACTTAGATCTTGGGTTATACTATAAACACACAGTTTACAATATACTCTGCTTGTGCTTCACAACAAATGATCAGCCACAAGTTCGCAATAGGAAATCAAAAAGAAACTCCTATTCTCTAAAGTAATATCACTCACTAAGATGGATATCTACTCCTCACAACTCTTTTCTCTTACATATTCACTCAGAAAATGTTTTCTTAACTTCAACGGCTTCTGTCAACAAATGACTTTTAGCAGACGAGTGAGCTGTTCTTGAGCTTTTGAGACTTAGAAAATATTCTGGCTTTGAATTCAATCTCTCAGAAGTTGTGTTCATCTTCTTTCTTCGTCTCTTCAGCTATTTATAGTCACTCTTTGGCTGACCTTAGGACCATTACCATCAAGTGGTATCAGAGCCAAATCATGCTATTTCATATAAGATTCGTGATTCATAAGTGTTATGAATGTTTCCTTACGTTTTGATGAAAACGGTTTGTTAAAATTTGAAGTTCATCAACCGATTTGCTTTCGGATTTAGGGATTGTTTTTGTGGTTGATTATGGTTAGATAATGTTTATGAACACTTTAATGGATATAGGGATGTATGGAGTAAGGGTGGTTTGAAAATTGGTTTTTGGTGAAAAGACCGTACGTGCCGGGTTGTAGTGGAACAATCGCACCCACCAGTAAAATTGCCTAAATCTTGTGAGTCCTACGGTTTCCTAAGGTGATGTAGGGCTGTGGGTAAGCCTCTTCACTTATGGATAACTTTAGGATGAGCCAGATTGGTCATAAAACCGAAATTCAAACACCTATCGAGCTCCTACATCAAGTTATCTAAATTTGTGTTCTTTGGTCTCATTAAATTGGGACACCATGATGAACATGCCTTAATCCTTTAGAAATTGGTAGATAAACTTTTTGGTAAATTTACCTTATCGATGCAACATTGTGTGATGAATGTATGGGTGGATGATCTAGTGGCATTGACCTTTTGTGATTGGATATTAAACTTGTAATTCATTTGATGATTTGGGTTTGTAATTAAATGGGGTTTGCATGCCTCTTATTTCTTGACTTATGTCAATGTAAAGAGAGTAGGCATTAGGTTGTGAGGTTTATTCAAGAAGAAGGACTTGAAGACCTTGAAGGCCATGTATGTATGGTGATGCATATGTAATAGAATAGGATTCTATTTCCATTTGTTTGCTTACCCTAGATTGACCAATTGGGACATTCCTTGGCTCGGATTGGACGGCATAGGATCGGCCCATGATCATCCACCACGCGATAGGAGCATACTAGGGCCGTTTATACTTTGTTGGTATTTTATCCATTTGATGTATGTGATGCATGTTAGAATAGATCACCTAACAAAGATAAACAACTAAAATTGGTGAGATCTTGCAACTTCAAATAATTAAAAACCTCCACTCGACCCAATCGAGTTTAATAATTAAGTCATAATGGACAAGCGAGTTTTCGTAGTTCATGCCTTCCATCAATAGGGCTCGGTCATGAGTTGTATTAGATTCATCCGTTGTCTCACGAGTCATGGAACGGGTGTAATTAGAGCAATATGATCGTTTCCTTGATGCACGAGTTAAAGTGCCAAGGGTAGGGCATATTCGGGTCATGGCGTTGTCTCACGAGTCGTGGAACGTCCATGATTGGGGTATGTCTTATCAAGATTGATGGTGTAGACTTAACGTTTAATAATATGGATGTCGCACGAGTCGTGGGTCCATACGAAAAAGCGAGGCAAAATATTCTCAAAGCTCGTTTGGTAGAAATGATTGGCAATTTGTTGTCTACCTATTGAATTGACCACACGTCTCACGAGTCGTGGGTGTGGAAAATGTATTTAGGACTTTGAGACCTACTAAGAAATTTGATTTTTCGTTTCCCATGTGGGGGCATGAGATTCGACAAAATAGTGGGAGACCTTTATGGTTAGAAGTCCAAGATCATAAAGTATATTGAAAAATTGAATGAACGCTAAACATAATCTTTTTCGCCATTGTAGATTTAAAAGTGTTTTAAAATGGAAAAGAACCCACTTCATTTGATACTTGACTCAAACAAACTCACCGGGTCAAATTACTCCGATTGGCTCCGCAACCTTCGCATTGTCCTCGATTCTGAGAAAAAGAGTTATGTCCTCACCGCCCCACCCCCAGTGGCCTTACCGACTGATTCGTCGGATGAGGAGTGGGCCACCTTTGACAAATGGTCGAAGATGATCTTCAGGCCCGTTGCCTCATGTTGGCCTCAATGTCAAGTGAGCTTAAAAAGCAACATCACTACAAAAAAAAGCATTTTATGTGACGAAATATTTCGTCATTAAACACAAGTTTTTCGTCACGACAGGTTTACGTGACAAATAAATTCGTCGCAAGGTTCGTCACATAGGCCCCGTCAAATAAAGTCTGATGTGACAAAACTCATATTCGTCGCGTAAGAGTGCGACGAAATTTTTCTCGTCACAAAAAAATATTGTTTCGCGACGATAGATTTGTCACATATGCTCAAAGAAATTGTCACCGAAACTGGATTTCGTCACAACAAAGATGATTTTGACAAAGCTTTATGTGACAATTTTAGTTGTCGCATAAAAAACTAGCCTGTTATGACAAATTATTTTGTCACAAAAAATGTTAGTCCGAAATTCTTCACATCTTTTGTGACAATATATTTTGTCACAAAAAATAGCCTTTATGAGAAACTATTTTGTCACAAAATATATTAATTTAAAATTCTACAAATGCTTATATGACAATATAATTTGTCACTATAAATTTTACCATTAACGAACCTAATAGAAATTAAAATTTACATTTTTCACCTCATTGGTAATTAAATTAAAACAATAATATTACAAAAACTAAAATCGATTATCAAAATGACAATAACAACCAACTTACATAGTCTTTTAAGTTAAAAAATGACAATAATATTCATATTCAAGCGTATATCTCACCAACTACATTAAACAAAATGATAGCACTTGTCAACAACCTACTAAGATTCACAAAAAGGAATTCAAAAATAAATTTTTGAACCCAAACTTCCAAAACTCGAACACATGTTAATTTCAATATCCTGAACTTCTAGCATTTGAAGCCTCTAAACATAGCTCCACCACGTTTTTCATTAGCTATCCAAAGTAGCAATAGTATTTTCTGCATGAAGACCACACTTTAATTAGTAAAACACATAACATAGTTAAATAGATTCTACCTTATCCCATTAATAATATCAAATAGCAAATTATTCATTGAGCTTTCAAAGCCAACAATTCATATCAAATCCAAATAGACGAAAAGATGACTATTGAGTCCTATTGTTTATTTAACCCCATATAGAACATTCTCTACCACCAAATTATGCAAATAAAAGATAATTATGTTATCCAAAACCTCATCCATTTATGTCACGAAGTACGGCTAACAATATTTGGACTTAAATAATTTGAATCCATGACTCACAAAACAATCTATACATATATGAAATAACGGACTAACTTCATAAAACTTAATAATCAATTAATTAACATGCATGTAAGTGATCAGCCCCAATATCTAAGATTTAATGATTTCCCAAACTCCTTACACTTGAAGATTAAATCGACAAATAGTATGTATTCTTACCATGTACAATTTGGTGTAGTATTGTTGCCTTGCATCCTTAACCAAAGTTGTTGCATTTGTTGCATTTATTCAGCAGAAGAACGGTCAGTACTCAACAGCCAGAAGAGAATTATTTCGCCATAGTTCTTATATTGGTTGACCTTTAGGAAAAATCTGATCTTTAAGCCACATGTAAATGGGAACCAGAACATAGTAAGTTGCTGCCATAGCACCAACAAGAAACCGCATGAAAAATACAACTGGGTTTACGGGTTTTGATACATCCTCTTCCTCAGGACCAAGCTGCCAAAAAAAAATCATATTCAGTGAACTTTTATAAGATTTAGTGATTTACCAATATCAACTAGTAGTGTAAAACCTTCAGTTTAAATACATGAATATCTTTGTTGATTTTCATAAAGTAAGCTTCAGAGAAATCATCCATCAATTAATCGACCGCATCTCACAAAGATTAAGGACTTGTTTTCAAAAGATTAAATAAAGCGGTTTCTTACCTTTAAGCTTTTGAAAAGCTAAATATGACATAAATATTTGGAATTTCTACTAGAACTCCTGCTACAAGAAAAGCTAGAAGCAAAAGGTTCTAAGAAAAGCAAAAGTGGTTGCTAACATGAGAAATCCATAGTTTTTAAGATCAACAACAAGTGCTTTCTTATCTTTTAACTCAATTGCCACCTGCAACATACAAGAAAGTCACAAAGTAATAACAAGAGAAAAACGGAGACAAGTTGAGAATCCAAAACTATGTAATTCATGCTACATATGTCTAGATAAACTTTTGGTAGTTTAGCAGATAAAATAGAGCTCCAATATCCAGCAAAAAAGAACGGTAAGTAGCATAACGAGCCTAACCGCTCACCCATATTAAATAACGACATTTCATGTAACAATCTTGCAATATACCTTCCAGCAGATAAATATACCTATGGAAAAACATGAGTATAATGCAACCTAAAAGAAAGTCAATTTAACGAACACCTTACACTCAACAATATACCTTCCAGCAGATATATATCTATCAGCATAATCGGTTTCGAACGGAAGATCCTCAGCATCCCCTTCAATTATTTTACATTCATTCAGTGGCTCCTTCTCCTTAGCTTTTGCAAGTTGATGAGGAGACTGATCAAGAATTGTAACATTTTTTGCATCAACGTGTTTAACTATCCCTAGAGTAGTGAACCCAGTTCCGCCGCCAACATCCACCACCGTCAGATCCGGGCTGTTTAAATCGGCCGGCTCCAAAGCTGAATCGGCCGGGCTATATTCTTCCTTCTCAATTTATGAAATAAAATCACTCAATCGGCCGGGCTATATTCTTCCTTCTCAATTTAGTGAAAACTCACCTACAAATACAAATGTGAGAATCGTGAAATTAAAAATAAGCTTAGAAAGGGATAGTAGATGGAATGAATTCCAGAATGTACCAACAAAGTAAACTTAATTTCAATGGGAATCATTTCTTGAGAGAGCAATTTCTTGAGAGATAGAAGACGGCATTTTGGGGAAGAAAACAATTGGAAGTGGAAAGGTCTAGATTTTACTTATCTCAATATAAGATTTAAGGGACAAAACAGTAATTTTGTGATATAACAATGAAAAGGAGGGAAGGAATGAAAAAAAACCGGGAGCTTTTTTTGGGTAATGTAAATTGAAATTTTCATTAATTGATTAAAAAAGTTAAATTAAATTAAAATGACCCTTGATCATTATAAAATAATCGGCTCTTGTATATAGTCTACTAACATGTGTTATTAATTATAATTGAGTTAATAGCAATTTACCGGTGTGAAACATATATAAATTACCGGGAGGAGAGGGGTAAAGTGGTTTTTCTCAAATCACAAAAAGGTAAATGAACATTATGAGTATTCCTCTCAAAAAAAAAAAAAAAAGAACATTATGAGTATCATTTGGGGGAGGGGTAAATTGCCATTAATTCATTCCTTTAGAAAAAATATTTAATAAATTTGATTCAACTATCATTCAAATATAAGTGAAAAATAGTATGATATGAAATAAATTAGAATCAAAAATCACATTGTGCATAATTTGAATTGGCCATGCATTGGTATGTTATCTATTGGTGTAGCCGAGAGCTGCAATACATCACTCACTAGTAATTACACCTTAGTATTACTGTGATACTCACCCCGCCTAATATAAATATGAATAAAACTAAGGGAAAATTATTTTTTTGGTATCATAGGATAGGCTGACTTGCACTTTTGGTACCATTTGATATGAAAATGCAAATTTGGTACCATAGGATAGGTTTTCATTGCAATTTTGGTACCAAGCCCAATTTTTCTACAAAGTTAATGGCAATTTACCCCCTACTAAATGCATAATGTTCAATTTAACCGCTCCTAGTTTAAAAAAGAGCATTTTACCCCTTGAAATTTTGTAAAAATTTCACATCGCCTCCCTGATATTTTTAAAGGCGGCACTTAATCCACTTTTATTATGATAATGTGATTTTTTACCCATTGTGTTATGATAAATGTGGCAATTTATCCCCCTGTGTTAAATAAAATAGTTTGCATGCATACTCTCAATTTCGGCAAGTGAGTTACAATCTCCGGCTGAAGGGGGTAAATTGCTTCATTAAAATTTTACAAGGGGTAAATTGATTTTTTTCAAATTAAAGAGGGATAAATTGAACATTATGCATTTCATAGGGGGTAAATTTCCATTAACTTTGTAGAAAAATTGGGTTTGATACAAAAATTGCGATGAAAACATATCCTATGGTACCAAATTTGCATTTTCGTATTCAATGGTACCAAAAGTGCAAGTCACCCTATCCTATGGTACCAAAAAAGCAATTTTCCCATAAAAGTAATTAAAACTTACAAATCCATATTAAATGTCTGACCAATTTTTTCACTAACATCGTCGATCGATTTAACCCCTTTTATATATTAAATCCATTAAATGTTAAAGTGGCCAAAAATAAATGTTTAAATCGATTAAAAAATGATATACTATTAATCAATTAAAATTGGTGCAAATTGCAATATATAATTGATATGATATGCATTTAACTAGGAAAATTTAAATTTTACGTAGTTATTAGAATTCAATTATGTAAAATCTTAATACTTACATGTGCACACCACAGAATTTAAGGTCATAGCTTAAGTGATAATAGTCTAATTCTGTCACATAAATAAAAGGAAAAATTAGAAATGAGGGAACCATTATTCTAGATAACAATTTTTTAATTTAAGAGAATTTAAGATAGGAGGAAAATTTTTGGAGGGAATAAAACAATTTCATGTGACAATAAATATGTTTGTCACATAAGTTGAAGGTTGTGTGACGAAGTCAAACATTGTCGCAAGAAACATCAGTTTATGTGACGAAATAAAAATATGTCGCATGAAGTCTTTCGTTTACGTGACATTATGAGTTTTGTCACATAAGATACAATTTTGAGTGGCGAAATTAATTTTTGTCGTTTCAAAACTTCGTTTATGTGACAAAGTTCACCTTTGTCACATAAAACATAAGTTTATGCGACGAAATGACAAATCGTCACATGAATTCTTATTTTATGTGACGAAAAACACAGTCGTCACGATAGACAAATATCTTGGGACGAATTTCAGATTCGTCACAAAAAAATTGTCACATAAAATGCTTTTTTTTGTAGTGCATGAGAACATGTCTCATGCTTCGGATATCCACCTTCACTTGTCCGAGTTGTACTCGACTCCGGGTCGGCAAGAACGTTACATGGCAAGTAAGGAGCTTTTCCAAGCTCGCATGATTGAGGGTTCATCGGTCCGTGAGCATGGGCTTAAAATGATTGGACTCATTGAAAAGCTTGCTCATCTTAACGTGGTTATGGACAATGAACTCTATATGGATTTGATCCTTCAATCATTGACCCGCTCATTTGACAACTTTGTGATGAACTTTAACATACATAACATGGAAGTTGGACTTCATGAACTTGTTAATATGCTTCACACGGTGGAAAGCTCTCTAGTAAAGGAGAAACATGTGATGTTTGCTCCCCATTTTTCCAAGGGCCGAAAGGCAAAGGGAAAAAAAAGAAGGGGAAAAGTTCCTCTAAGGACAAGAAGCCTCTTAAGGCTACTCCTAAAGTTGAGAAGGGAAAGGTGCCTAAGGGTATTTGTTTCCATTGTAATAAAGAAGGGCATTGGAAGAGGAATTGTCCTCTTTACCTTAAAACCGTCCCAAATAAGAATCAAGTTATATTTTTCGTTGAAGTTAATATTTCCGTGAATAATGCTAATTGGGTGTTGGACACCGCTTGTGGTTCTCACCTTTGTAATGACAAACAGGTGATGAGAACAACAAGGCCCCTTGAACCTAAAGATTGGATTCTCCGCCTGGGCAATGGTGCAAAAGTTGCAGCCGAAGCAATAGGGGACGTAATACTAGATGTAGGACATTGTAAGCTATTCCTTAGAGATTGTCTCTATGTACCTACTTTAATCAAGAACCTTATTTCCATTCCTGTTTTGGATCAAGAAGGTTTTTGTTTTACCATTATGAATGGAATTTTTAGCATCTCAAAGAATGGTTCTTTATATGCAAATGGTACACTAGCTAATGGATTGTATAATCTTGAAACGTCCATAACATCTAATACTATATTGCATGTTCACAATAATATTAAGAAACGAAAGGCAAATAACGATAACTCCGCATATCTATGGCATGCTAGACTTGGACATATTTCCAAGAAGAGAATTCAAAGGTTGGTCTCAAATGGGTCTATAGAAATAGTTGACTTGGATGAGTTCCCAACTTGCGAATCTTGCTTAAAGGGAAAAATGACCAAATTGCCATTTTCTGGGAAACCGGAACTTGCTTCAAGCACTTTGGATTTGATCCATACGGATATATGTGGACCACTAAGTGTTAGTGCTCGAGGAGGTTATAAGTACTTCATAACCTTTACTGATGATCATTCACGGTATGGATATGTGTATCTCATAACACATAAGTCCAAAAGTTCAAAGAGTTTCGAAATGAAGTAGAAAAGCAACTCGATAAAAGTATTAAGTCACTTCGATCCGATCGAGGTGGAGAATACTTGAGTAGCGAATTCCTCGGTTATTTGAAAGAGAATGGGATTCTCTCAAAGTGGACTCCTCCGGGTACTCCTCAATTGAACGGAGTATCGGAGAGAAGGAATAGAACTCTTTTTGACATGGTTCGATCCATGATGAGTTTCACGGATTTACCTAGAAGCTTTTGGGGTTTAGCTCTTCTTACACCTTCAAAGATACTAAACGTAGTACCTTCGAAAACTGTGCCTAAGACACCTCATGAGATGTGGTTCGGCAAAGCACCCTCTTATAAATTCATGAGAATTTGGGGGTCTCCCGCTTATGTCAAGAAGCTAGTGGGAGATAAGTTGGAAGCCAAGTCCACCTTATACAAATTTGTGGGATATCCTAGAGAGTCTATTGGATATCAATTCTATGATCCTAAGGAACAAAATGTGTTTGTTTCTAGGAACGCCATTTTCATGGAATAACGTCTTCTTGATAATGAAAAGGTGGAGATAGAATTGGAGGAAATTCGTGAGACGGATGAATCACCACAAGAGATGGAAACAAATGAGAGTAATGAGGAAACCACTAGTACACAACTACTTCGTAGGTCCACTCGTGAACATAAACAACCCGAACGGTTTGGATTGATACATGAAACGGGGCAATTGGATATTGATCCAAGGACTTATGAAGAAGCTATGTTGGAGATAGATTCGGGAAAATGGCGTGAAGCCATGAGAGCCGAATTGGACTCCATGTACTCAAACAAGGTATGGACCTTGGTAGATCCACCAAAGGGAGTAGTATCCGTTGATTGCAAGTGGATCTATAAGCGAAAGCTTGGAGTAAATGGAGAGGTGTCGACCTACAAGGCAAGGCTAGTTGCGAAGGGATACACTCAAAGGCTTGGCATCGACTTTGAGGAAACCTTCTCGCTGGTGGCCATGCCGAAGTCCATTCGGATCTTGCTTGCCATAGCCGCATGGTACGACTATGAGATATGGCAAATGAATGTGAAAACCGCTTTTCTCAATGGAGACATTGAAGAAGAAATTTATATGGAGCAACCAAAAGTTTTCATACCCAAAGGTAGTGAGCAAAAGGTTTGCAAACTACAAGGGTCCATTTATGGACTTAAACAAGCATCCCGAAATTGGAACAAGCGTTTTGATGAGACAGTCAAATCGTTTGGCTTCATCAAGAACATCTATGAACCTTGTGTGTACAAGAAGGTTAGTGGGAGCTTGATAGAGTTTATAGTGCTTTATGTCGATGATATTCTTCTCAGTGGGAATGAAGTAGGAATATTAGAGAAGACTAAAGCATGGTTATCTACAAGATTCTCCATGAAAGATTTGGGAGAAGCTTCCTTTGTATTGGGAATACGAATATATAGAGATAGATCGAAAAGGTTGCTAGGGCTATCCCAAATGTTGTACATAGAAAAGATACTAAAGAGGTTTAGTATGGATGATTCGAAGAAAGGGTTTCTTCCAATGCAACTTGGAATCCATCTCTCCAAGTCGATGTCTCCCAAGACTGACGATGAAAGAGAAAGGATGTCAAACATACCTTATGCGTCTGCTATAGGGAGCATAATGTACGCCATGCTATGTACTAGGCCGGATGTGGCACAAGCTCTCAGTGTCACAAGCCGCTTCCAATCCAATCCAGGTGAGAGTCACTGGAGTGCCGTAAAAGCAATCCTTAAGTACTTGAGAAGAACTAAGGATTTGTTCTTGGTCTACGGTAATGGAGAATTAAAACTTGAGGGTCACACTGACTCTAGTTTTCAGTGTGATGTAGATGACTCTAAGTCTATGTCAAGTTTTGTATTTTGCTAGAACGGAGGTGCAGTAAGTTGGAAGAGTTCCAAACAGGAAACTGTAGTCGATTCCACAACCGAAGCAGAATATATAGCCGCATGTGATGCTGCTAAGGAAGGTGTTTGGATGCAAAACTTCATCCAAGAGTTGGGTGTAGTTCCTAGCATTGCCGAACCCGTTGCTATCTTCTGTGATAACAATGGGGCCATTGCGCAAGCAAAGGAGGCAAGATCTCATCAAAGATCCAAGCACGTATTGAGGCGATATCATTTGATACGAGATATCATTGATAGAGGAGACGTGAGAGTGGCGCGCGTTGACTCAAAAGAAAATGTGGCGGACCTATTGAGTAAACCATTGCCAATCAAGGCTTTTGAAGGACATCGCCTTAAGATGGGCCTTAAAGTTATGAACGATTAGCTTTAGTGCAAGTGGGAGATTGTTAGAGTAGTGCCCTGCAAGCCAATCAGTTGTCTTGTAAATACTCTTGTAATCAATCTTATTCATGATCAATAAAAGTTCGCATTGGCAATTCTTCATTTATTGTGATACATCTAAGCAATTTATGAAGCCCTTAGATCGTTGAAACTATGGAACATGGTGCATCCCTCTATGGAATATGTTCTACTATGGTTTAAGATCTTAAAAGCATTCCAAGTCATAGAAAACTATTGAGATAGGGCATCACTGTATTCGGTAAGCCTTGCACGAGTATGCATTCTCTTTTGCATGGGGATGGATAGTTCCATTGACATCTATTTGGTAGATATCAATGCATATGAGTGGGTGGCTTGATGAGATCAAGCGCATCGAAACCCCGCTAGAAAAATCTCATCTTAGGAGTTTATCGGAGATGAAGATTTCTTCTATTCACGATAGTGTACGTAAATTGGTTCTTTGACTTGAGACGTTAGAGTGAACTTCATGCGGAGCGTTTATGCTTTGATGTGTTACTCGACTACTAATTAGCGAGTCATTATAGTCTCACGTTGGGTATGGATTGCTTCATAGTGAGGTTAATGACGTCAATAAAGGATCCATTAACTCCCACCGTGATGTGGTTGGGCGATTTCCTATGCATTCTTTTGTATGGATTGATTCCGGGAATCTTCGGCCGAAGTGAGTGATGTTAGATTTGGAAAGGAGTTTCCAAATGGGTAATCACTAAAATGAATCACCATAAAGAATAAAGACGCATAGTTATCAAGGCTAATAGGAATCCGTTGAACTCCATGTCCTAGGCCTCGATCGGGAAATAAGTTATTGGAAGGAGCGTACGTGCATGGTATGCGTAAGAGGATTGATGATGATATGACCATGAAGAGCACAAAAATAGATTTGGAAGAATTAATTAGAGACAAGTTCTTGGGTCAAGAAGAATTACTTGTGCATCAAGATTAAAGAAGATCTTGTCCAATATTTGCTTGTCATGTGGGAGTTTTTAATTTAGTTAATTTTTAATTTCGAATTTAGCTCCTTGTATTAGTAGGATTAGTTTATTCTTTACTAGGATTTAGTTTCCTTTTGGTATTAGGTTAGTTTACTATTGTATAGTTTCCTAGTTATTTTCAAGATGTAATCTTGTCCTATTTAAAGGACCTTTTTCTTTAATGAATTCAAGATTTAGTCTTCAATTAATTTGTGTTGAGTATTCTCCACCTTCGATGAAGAATTCTTCTTCATGAACTTATCAAAGATCAGTAAAATCTTTGTGGCGTTCAATGACTTATCAAACGATTTATCCACCATCGTTTGTGGCGTCCTACCGAACTTATCAAGCATTCTTGTGGCGTTCCGACTTATCAAGCGATTCAGTCAACATCGTTTGTGGCGTCCTCATGAACTTATCAAGAAGACTTGTGGAGTTCATCCATCGACTTATCAAGCGATTTATCCATCATCGTTTGTGGCGTCTTCATTAAATCCATCTAAACCTGATTGTAGAACGGTCCTTGGAATCCTAATTATTCGGATCTTGTTATTCGTGGTGAGATTCGTATCATTTGGTATCAAAGCTTTGTTCTAGTCTCAGGTTTGTCTATCTTTAATTTCTTGTCAAAAAAAAAACGAAAAAAAAAGTTGAAAAAAAAAACGAAATTAAATTGAGAGAAGAAGTGGTTGAAAAAAAAGAATAAGAGAAAAAAAAAAGTGAAAAAAAAATCGAAAAAAAAATGGTATTTCAATGTTTACATGTTAGATCTACAAGGTTGGGGAAGATTTGAGGACAAATCTCTTTTAAGAGGAGGAGAATGATGTGATCATGAAGTGCCCAAAAATAGACTTGAAAGAATTAATTGAAGATAAGTTGTTAGGTCAAGAAGGATTACTTGCTCATCAAGATTGAAGGAGATTTAGTCCAATATTACTTGTCATATGGGACTTTTTAATTTAGTTACTTTTTAATTTCGAATTTAGCTCCTTGTATTAGTAGGATTAGTTTATTCTTTACTAGGATTTAGGTTCCTTTTGGTATTAGGTTAGTTTACTATTTTATAGTTTCCTAGTTATTTTCAAGATGTAATCTTGTCCTATTTAAAGGACCTTTTTCTTTAATGAATTCAAGATTTAGTCTTCAATTAATTTGTGTTGAGTATTCTCCACCTTCTTTGAAGAATTCTTCTTCATGAACTTATCAAAGGTCAGTAAAATCTTTGTGGCGTTCAATGACTTATCAAACGATTCATCCACCATCGTTTGTAGCGTCCTACCGAACTTATCAAGCATTCTTGTGGCGTTCCGACTTATCAAGCGATTCAGTCAACATCGTTTGTGGCGTCCTCATGAACTTATCAAGAAGACTTGTGGCGTTCATCCATCGACTTATCAAGCGATTCATCCATCATCGTTTGTGGCGTCTTCATTAAATCCATCTAAACCTGATTGTAGAACGATCCTTGGAATCCTAATTATTCGAATCTCGTTATTCAAGATTTTTAATTTAGTCTTCAATTAATTTGTGTTGAGTATTCTCCACCTTCTTTGAAGAGTTCTTCTTCATGAACTTATCAAAGATCAGTAAAATCTTTGTGGCGTTCAATGACTTATCAAACGATTTATCCACCATCATTTGTGGCGTCCTACCGAACTTATCAAGCATTCTTGTGGCGTTCCGACTTATCAAGCGATTCAGTCAACATCGTTTGTGGCGTCCTTATGAACTTATCAAGAAGACTTGTGGCGTTCATCCATCGACTTATCAAACGATTCATCCATCATCGTTTGTGGCGTCTTCATTAAATTCATCTAAACCTGATTGTAGAACGGTCCTTGAAATCCTAATAATTCGGGTCTCGTTATTCATGATGAGATTCGTATCATTTGGTATCAGAGCCAGGTTCTAGTCTCAGGTTTGTCTATCTTTAATTTCTTGTCAAAAAAAAACGAAAAAAAAAGAAAAGTTGAAAAAAAAAACGAAAAACAAATTGAGAGAAAAAGAAAAGGTTGAAAATGAGAGAAAAAAAAAACGAAAAAAAAAAGTGAAAAAAAAATCAAAAAAAAAATGTTTTGCGTTTTTTACATGTTAGATCTACATGGTTGGGGAAGATTTGAGGACAAATCTCTTTTAAGAGGAGGAGAATGATGTGATCGTGAAGTGCCCAAAAATAGACTTGAAAGAATTAATTGAAGATAAGTTGTTGGGTCAAGAAGGATTACTTGCTCATCAAGATTGAAGGAGATTTAGTCCAATATTACTTGTCATATGGGACTTTTTAATTTAGTTACTTTTTAATTTCGAATTTAGCTCCTTGTATTAGTAGGATTAGTTTATTCTTTACTAGGATTTAGTTTCCTTTTGGTATTAGGTTAGTTTACTATTTTATAGTTTCCTAGTTGTTTTCAAGATGTATTCTTGTCCTATTTAAAGGACCTTTTTCTTTAATGAATTCAAGATTTAGTCTTCAATTAATTTATGTTGAGTATTCTCCACCTTCTTTGAAGAGTTCTTCTTCATGAACTTATCAAAGATCAGTAAAATCTTTGTGGCGTTCAATGACTTATCAAACGATTCATCCACCATCGTTTGTGGCGTCCTAACGAACTTATCAAGCATTCTTGTGGCGTTCCGACTTATCAAGCGATTCAGTCAACATCGTTTGTGGCGTCCTCATGAACTTATCAAGAAGACTTGTGGCGTTCATCCATCGACTTATCAAGCGATTCATCCATCATCGTTTGTGGCGTCTTCATTAAATCCATCTAAACCTGATTGTAGAACGATCCTTGAAATCCTAATTATTCGAATCTCGTTATTCAAGATTTTTAATTTAGTCTTCAATTAATTTGTGTTGAGTATTCTCCACCTTCTTTGAAGAGTTCTTTTTCATGAACTTATCAAAGATCAGTAAAATCTTTGTGGCGTTCAATGACTTATCAAACGATTTATCCACCATCGTTTGTGGCGTCCTACCGAACTTATCAAGCATTCTTGTGGCGTTCTGACTTATCAAGCGATTCAGTCAACATCGTTTGTGGCGTCCTTATGAACTTATCAAGAAGACTTGTGGCGTTCATCCATCGACTTATCAAACGATTCATCCATCATCGTTTGTGGCGTCTTCATTAAATTCATCTAAACTTGATTGTAGAACGGTCCTTGAAATCCTAATAATCCGGGTCTCGTTATTCATGATGAGATTCGTATCATTTGGTATCAGAGCCAGGTTCTAGTCTCAGGTTTGTCTATCTTTAATTTCTTGTCAAAAAAAAACGAAAAAAAAAAGTTGAAAAAAAAAACGAAAAACAAATTGAGAGAAAATGAAAAGGTTGAAAATGAGAGAAAAAAAAAACGAAAAAAAAAATGTTTTGCGTTTTTTACATGTTAGATCTACATGGTTGGGGAAGATTTGAGGACAAATCTCTTTTAAGAGGAGGAGAATGATGTGATCGTGAAGTGCCCAAAAATAGACTTGAAAGAATTAATTGAAGATAAGTTGTTGGGTCAAGAAGGATTACTTGCTCATCAAGATTGAAGGAGATTTAGTCCAATATTACTTGTCATATGGGACTTTTTAATTTAGTTACTTTTTAATTTCGAATTTAGCTCCTTGTATTAGTAGGATTAGTTTATTCTTTACTAGGATTTAGTTTCCTTTTGGTATTAGGTTAGTTTACTATTTTATAGTTTCCTAGTTGTTTTCAAGATGTATTCTTGTCCTATTTAAAGGACCTTTTTCTTTAATGAATTCAAGATTTAGTCTTCAATTAATTTGTGTTGAGTATTCTCCACCTTCTTTGAAGAGTTCTTCTTCATGAACTTATCAAAGATCAGTAAAATCTTTGTGGCGTTCAATGACTTATCAAACGATTCATCCACCATCGTTTGTGGCGTCCTACCGAACTTATCAAGCATTCTTGTGGCGTTCCGACTTATCAAGCGATTCAGTCAACATCGTTGGTGGCGTCCTTATGAACTTATCAAGAAGACGTGTGGCGTTCATCCATCGACTTATCAAACGATTCATCCATCATCGTTTGTGGCGTCTTCATTAAATTCATCTAAACCTGATTGTAGAACGGTCCTTGAAATCCTAATAATTCGGGTCTCGTTATTCATGATGAGATTCGTATCAGATGAGATCAATTCAAGAAAGGTTCACACTTTATTTTCATCATTAGTTAGGACTCGTCGACCGTGACTAGACGACTACCCCGAGTGTTGGGTACTCTAGATTTGATGAGATCATATCTAAGAGTGATTGATTAAAAGTAGTTTAATTAATCTTTTTAATTAAATCACAAATGGTTTGTGAGCCCACGGCTAATTGATGGTGAACCCAAGGGGCCACACACAATAGCACAAGATGCAACTTAGTTCAATCTATTTAAGTCAAATTGAATTTGACAAGAAGTAGTAATTAATTAATGGAGATTAATTAATTAAAGGACTCTATTAATTTAAGTGTTAAATTAATTTAGTCAAAAATTAATTAAAAGGGTCTAATTAATTGAAGGAATAAATAAATGGGTTTCTAATTTTGAATTAGAGATTGGATTTATTAATTGGGAAATAAATCAATTAACCCATGACCAATTTAAATTGGTCTTATGGGATGATCATATTTAATATGATATAATGTTGATATATATATATAACTAGAGAGAAATAAATATATTATCATGTGTTAGTGGTGGCCCCCACCACTAACTTGTATCAAAAGTAGTGTGCTTGGGAAGCACAATAAAGCTACAAGTCTTATTGGTGGATTTGATCCTACAATAAACTACATTGTATTTTTTACAAGACATAAGATAAGATATTGTCTTCATTCTAGAGAGTTGAAGATGCAAGACAAAAACACACACTACACCTTTTAGTGTGTGTTTGGATTTCTCTCTCACCCTAGAAAGAAAAGTTGTTTTCTTCATCTCTTTCTCTTCCTTAATCAAATTTCTAACTTGATTCAAGTACTACTTCATTCTAGCTAATAGATTGAGGGTGTATTTGCAAGATCTAGTTCATCTTCTTTGCTCCTTAAGTGCTATCACTTGTGTGTGTGGGCTAACTTTGGAGGATCTACACTTGGAGATCTTGGTGTGGATATTTTTGAGGTTCTTGGAGAAAGAAGTTCCAAAGGAGGAGATTCTAGCTTGGAGCTTGGAGGTGTTGAACCCGTGAGCTTCGAGGTTGTTGAAGGTTTCGGGTGGTACTTGCTTGTCCCGATTCTTTGCGGCTCTTCACCACCCAAGATTGGGAGAGGTATGGCTTGATATCTTTCTTTCTAATATGAACTTTGTATGCATGATGATCCTAGGATAGTAATGGTAGAAGGTCTCCAAAGTTTTCTTGCAAAGTAGTTGCATTTTTGGGCCGATTTGTCCCCGATTAAAATTTTTTGTTTCCGCTGCTTTTTGGCTGACCTTAGGACCATTACCATCAATCTTAATATTAAATTTAAATTCCTCCTAAATTATCGTCCCGCCCATTCAAATGATTCGTAAAATACACTGATCTTATTTGATAAGTTGATCACATTTCATGAATCAACCAAAGTATTGGTAAGAGGCAAATAGGATAAACCTGTCATCATCATTTACACTTCATGGACTGCAAAGTCAAAGAAGAGTAAAATGAAGAAGAATTTGTTCTCTTCTAAATTCGACCATAAAGGTAATCGAAAGAACGCGTGTAGCCTAAAAGTCGAATTATCCCACTGCATCTAAGAAAGGCATTGACAAGTTTAATTGATTAGAAAGATCTAATTAATTAAGCAACGTTTCAATTAAAGGGTTAATTGAAAAAGGAAATGAATCAATTAAAGAGTTAATTGAAAGGAAGTAAATTAATTGAATTAATGTGTTAAGTTCAAATTAATACCAAGATAACAATCCACAACTTTGGCACGCTAGACTTGGACACATCTCCAAGAGTAGGATTCAAAAGTTTATTTCACCTAAGCTTCTTGAAAAATAGAACTTAGATGAACTTCCAACCTGCGAATCATGTCTCAAAGGAGAGATGACCAGATTTCCCTTCACAGGAAATCCAAAGCAAACCAAACAGAATCTGGATTTAATCCATATGAATATGGACCACTAAACGTTAGTGTGAGAGGAGATTACTCATACCTCGTACCTTTTTGCTAATGGCTTTGGTCGTTAGTGAAAAATGTATCTATTGAGATACAACTCCGAAAAAACTTTGAAAAATTCAAAGTATTTCAAAACGAAGTAGAGAATCAACAAAGGCATAGTATTACGACCATTCGATCTAATCAAGATGGCAAATACTTATGTCAGGGATTCCTCAATTATCTTACTGAGAATGGGGTTCTCATACAACAAACTCCTCCTAAGACGCTTCAACTTATTAAAGTGTCTAAGAGAAGGAATCGAACCTTATTGCACAGGGTTTGATCCACATTGAGTTTTGTTAAGCTTCCTTATGCATTCTAGGGGTTGTTCCTCCTGACTGCATCGAAGATACTGGGCATAGTACCTTCAAAGTCAGTTCCTACAAAGCTTTACCAAGAAAGGTCTGACAAAATACCTCTGTACTCTAACTTCTGAGTATGGAGATCTTCTGCCTAAGTTAGAAACAAGAAAAGAGATAAAAATGGCTAGTAGATCCAATTTATATAATTGTGGGGTATCCAACGAAATCCATTGGATACATGTTCCACGACAATGAGAAACAATCGTTTTTCCTAAGTACCCGTTCCTCAGTTGATGAATTCCTCGTCAAAGGAAATAGAGAATGTCATGGAACTCGATGAAGTCCAAGATTTGGACACATCCCCGCAAACAGTGGGAGTTAATCCAGAAACTACTGAACCATCAATATAAAAAATGTTCTGGTTATCTGGGATGATATCGGAATGTTAGCACAAACTAAAGCATGGTTATCCATGTAATTCTCCATGAAAGATTTGGGTGAGTGCATCTTGCGTATTGGGATATGTATCTATAGAGATAGTTCGAAGAAGATGTTGACACTCTTTAAATCTAAGTACATAGAATCAATACTGGAAATATTCAGTATGAAGAATCCAAGAAAGAATTACTTCCAATGAGACACTGTGTCCCTTGTTCCAAATCGATGTGCCCTACATCGAATGAGGATAAAAGGAGAATGTCTCAAATACCTTATGTTTCAAACAAAACGGTAGCATGTGGCATGCTATACTATGTGCTAAACCAGACGTGAATTGCTCAAGTGTCATGAGCAGTTACTAGTCAAACTCCAGTGAAGAGTACTGGACCACCGTAAAAAATATCCTTAAGCTCTTGACAAAGACTAAGGATTTGTTCTTGGTCTACGGTGGTAGTGGAGAATTAAAACTCGAAGGATTTACTGATTCGAGTTTTCAGTCTGATGTGGATGAATTTATATATCCATTTTTGGGTACATATTTTGCCTCAATGGGGTAGCGGTAAATTGGAAAGGGTTCCAAGAAAAACATCGTAACCATCTTAACCACTGAAGCAAAACATATTGCAGCATTAAATGCGGCATAAAAAAGTGTTTGGATATAAAACGTCATCCAGAAATTGGATGAATGCCTAGCATTGCGAAGCTCATGGTTATCTTATGATAACAATGGAGCTATTGCTAAAGCAAAGCATTCGAGATCTCACCAGAAATCTAAACACAATTGAGAGAAAAGTACCATTTGATTAGAGAAATCATTGGTAGAGTTGACGCACATAATGGATCGCGTCGACTCGGAAGACAATTTAGCGGATCCACTAGAAAAAGCCTATATCACGAAAAGAGTTCAGAAAACATCCTTGAAACATGGGTCTTATAAACGTTTGTGATAGGCTTTAGGGTAAGTGGGAGATTGATGGGATAGTGCCCTGCAGGCCAATATATTTAGCTTGTATTAGAACTATCTTAATCTTTCAATAGTATAAATGAATTAATATGCTTGTTTGTTTATAGTATGTAAATCAAACAATGGCCAACTTCATCTCTCACGAATCACTTAAGCGATTGGATGAAATCCTTAGATCACAATAGACTAATGGGACGATTCACTTCAGTATGAGTGCAATCATGAAACAGTCTCTAAGGTCGTGATCTTAAAACTGTTCTAAGTCATAGATTCCGAAAGAGACGGGATATCGAAGGAATCGCAAAGACTTGTACAAATATGCATGATTCACATGGAGTGAATTTGTAGTGTTTCATGAGCAAGGCATTTGATGCTAGTTCATATGAGTAGGTGGTTTGATAGGGGATCAAAAGCATCGAACGACCCGAACAGAAAAACCCATTGTGGAAGCGCATGACGCACATCGGCGATGGGATGTTTCTCAAACTTATAATAGTGTACGATTTAGTCCTTAGACTTGAGGTACTAGGGCGAATTCGGTGCATGGGCGTGCATACTTAGATTTAGGTGCTGATCACGTAGCTTGACCACTGTGTGCCTATGTTAGGTGCGTATAGTCGTGTACGCGAATGGTTAGCATCAATATGGGATCTACCGACTCAACGTATTGTGTTGAGAGAATTTCCTATATGTTCTTAGATAATAGATTCCGAGAAACCTGTGGCCACAGTTGGTGATGAATTTGGAAAGGGGTTTCCAAATTTAGCAGTCACAATGGAATCATTATCCGGAATTAGAAAGTATAGTTATCGAGATGATTAGAGGTGCCGATCAATTCACACACCCTATGTCTCGATCGGGAAATTAAGTCGATAGAAGGAGCTTAAGTACATGGTATTTATAAGAGGTGAGGTTCACTGAGATCAATTCACCTGAAGTTGGGCCTTATGGGCTTGTGGCTAGACATCGACTATGAGGTGTGGGTACTCATGAATTAATAAGGAAATTAATTCTTGAGTGTTTAATTGAAGGGTTTCATTTAATCGGAGAAATTAATAAGCTCGCAAATTAAATCACGAAAGTCGTGAGCCCGCAGCCAATTGATGGTGAACCTAGAGGGTCATACACAATACAATTGGAATGCAACAAATTATATAAGGAAAGTTTGATTTAAAGGGTTAAATCAAAACTTAAGAATTAAATTATTAATTCTTCAAGAAGAAAACTAATTAATTGAAAGGATTTAATTAATTAGAAAGAGATCTAATTCCATTAGGAAACAAATCAAGGCCATAAGTAAATGGGCTTTAAGTTTCCTACTTGGATTAGAACAAATCTAGGTCAAGACTCCTTATTATATAAGGAGCTCAAGACCAGAAAAACCCTAGCCCCAAGAGACACAAAATTTCGTGCCCCCCTCTCTCCCCAGATCAGATTTGCGCCGCCCCCTCTCTTACAGAGAAGGGTTCGGCCGAACCCTGTGCAATTACACAGGGTTCATGCAAATTGTACTCCTTCTTCCTTGCTTGATAACTTTTGGATCCATGTTCTGAGCCTAAGGATTCAAGATAGTTGCTTCAATCCAGTTAGTGTGGACACCGGTAGAGGCACAACGCTTGGGGTGCTTCTCTCGAATGAAATCCATCAGATCTGAAATAAGACTGGAGATAAACCACCACCGTTGCTGTGGTGAGGTAAATTCTAAAACCCCCTATGGTTGGTTTTGTTTTGTGTAAAAATCCTTTTCGTATGACTAGATGTGTAAAGATCCTGATTGGGTTATTTAAAAATTTTAAAATTTCGCTGCTTTTAACGTCGTGACGTTACCAATAACCCAACAGTGGTATCAAAGCCTAACTCATTACTCTCATACGAAAAGGTCTGAATATTATCTGATTGCTTTATTTGTATTGCATGTAATATTCATGTTGTTGATTCTTACTTGTTATGGGTAGATCTGATTTTGGGTAAATTGAATAAAAATATTTTAGGCCAATTTTGTATTTTAATGAAAATAAGGGCTGTTTTTGCGATTATCGAATTTTGGAAAAACTGGACTTAAATTGATATTTTACAGACTGTGTGTTTTCTGGACATAAAGTAATTTTCTGGAAAAAATTTCAAATTTGGGGCTGTTTTGTAAATATTGAATGTTTTGGGGCTATTTTTGTAAATACCAAAAACCGCAGGGGCCGAATTGCAAGTTCAAAAGTTGAAAAACTTTTATTCTATTTTTATGCATAAAATTATTTTGTTTATCCGAATAAAGACTACCATAATTAGTAGAGACTTAAGTAAGAATCTAGAGAAATATTTTAAAGGCGTTTAAAATAATTGAAGTAAGATAAGGAACTAGTAAATGTGTTTGCTTCTTTCTTTGCTCAACGTGAATTGTTTACGTGGTTTTCGATCGAGCCGAGCCTTGACCTTAGATATGATTTGTTTATTTTGCTTTGGATTTTTGTTGGGCCTACGACCTTTATTTGGGCCTTTTTGTGCCAATGTAATAGATTAGGGCTTTACATTAAATAGTTTAGGATGGAGGCCCATTACATGCAAGAAGGAAGCCCGGTGGACAATGAAGGCCAAGTATGCTTGGTTATTTATGTAATAGCCTAGGACCATTAAGAACCCATTAGATAGACCAATTGGGCCAACATTATTGGCTCGATGATGGCCCAAGCATAAGTGGCTCCCGATCGAAAATATATTGTGTTAGAAATGCATGCTAGGCTTATTTATTTATGTTTTATTTATTTATTGCTTCTTTTATTTGGCTTGTATGGTGATACGCGCTAGAATATTAGATCGTAAATAAGATAATTCATAATCGAAGCGGTGAGATCTCGAGAGAGCTTTCCTTAAACTTTCAAACCAGTAAATCCCCTCTTGAATTAAAATATTAAGCCATATTGGGTTAAAATAAAATGAAGTATTTATATAAATCCAAGCCTTCCATCAATAGGGACTAGCGTATGTTGTCTACTTATCGGTAGAGGTTGGCACCCGAGTCGAAGAAAGGGACAATACGCGAAATTCCTTGACTCCTGTTTTGAACTAAACTCGACAAGAGTGAGGACTGGTCGGGATATGAATATCGACCGATAACCAGTTACGGGGAATTCACGACCGGGCCCGTTGCTTATCATGATTGATGGGTTAGACTTAACGATTAGTAACACTTATGATGCAACAGTGCTAGATTAGTGCGAAAACCGAGGCAAAATAGGTTGAAGGTTGTGTAGTGACACAATTGGCAATAAGTATGCCTACCTGGGGAATTGGTTGTACGGCCACGAGTCGTAGGTGCAATTAATGGCCGCTGGGACGTCAAGACATACTAGGAAATAGAATTTCCCGAACAATTGAAGGGTAATTGTTTCGATAAAATAGTGGGAGAACTTTTACGATAGAAAGTCCAACCTTCGTAGATTATAAGTATTTTTTCATTAACTAGTCCACTGAATGTTTGTCTTCTCTTTAAAATAGATACTGGGATATCTATAACTATCCATTTTACTATTTATCCTCGACTAATAAAGTAACTGGATCAAAATTTCGACTGGCTTAGAAACTTGAGGATTGTCTTAAATTCCAAAAGTTGGAATGATGTTCTTAAACGACAGGCCTTATGCACTTCCGAGATGAGTCCAAATAGGGAACCGAATTACCCGTAGAGTATGGGAATATTAATGATCGTTTCCTCATATAAGGATGAGTCTCAGAAAGAAACGAATCACCTATAGGGTATGGGAATATTAATGATCGTTTCCTCAAATAAAGCATCAAGATTGAACGAGCTGTAGAAGCAACATAAGGAGCATGTTTGTAGCTTCTGAAACAAACATCCACCTCAAAAGCTTGTTTGAGGACCAGTTTTGAATCGTTTGATTAGAGACTTCTAAGGAGTTGTTTCAAAACTCGAGAATAAGTAAAGGAACTAGTGTCAAGGATCATTGTCCTTGTTTTATCAATCTAGTTGAAAACTGGATCGATGAAACGTAGGCCTGCAAGTGATCATAACATTAAATTCCTCCTAAATTCTCCTCCCGCTCATTCAAATGATTTGTAAAATACACTGATCTTATTTGATAAGTTGATTACATTTCATGAATCAACCAAAGTATTTGTAAAAGGTAAATAGGATAAACCTGTCATGTTCATTTACACTTAATGGACTGCAAAGTCAAAGAAGAGTAAAATGAAGAAGAATTTGTTCTCTTCTAAATTCGACCATAAAGGTAATCGAAAGAACGCAAGTAGCCTAAAAGTCGAATTATCCCACTGTATCTAAGAAAGGCACTGATAAGTTTAATTGATTAGAAAGATCTAATTAATTAAGCAACGTTTCAATTAAAGGGTTAATTGAAAAAGGAAATGAATCAATTAAAGAGATAATTGAAAGGAAGTAAATTAACTGAATTAAATCGTTAAATCAATTCTATTGAATTAATGTGTTAAGTTCAAATTAATACCAAGATAACAATCCACAACTTTGGCACGCTAGACTTGGACACATCTCCAAGAGTAGGATTCAAAAGTTGGTTTCGCCTAAGTTTCTCGAAAAATAGAACTTAGATGAACTTCCAACCTGCGAATCATGTCTCAAGGGAGAGATGACCAGATCTCCCTTCACAGGGAATCCAGTGTTGGGTATGTTTAGTGTTGCCTCGATTGTCAGAACAACTTACATTGCGGAATTTTAAAAAAATTCGAAGCACCCAAGGTCCCATATATTAGATCTCCATATTATGTATATGAAAGCATGAAACAAAACACACAATGTATTAAAACAAGGGGGTTTCAAATTTTACCTCACCACAAGCAAGATGGTGGCAACCTTCAACTCTGATTCTCAATCTGGATCTGGTTCACGGGAGTGATCCAAATGTCTCACCTCTATATATAGTCCACACCAACTGGATTCTGGCAACACCTCTTAGTCTTAGGCTCAGAACTGGATCTAAGAGATTTGTCAATGGAGGACTGTGCAGATCTACTTGGCAGAGCAAGATCCAGCACGAAGGAACAAGGGAGGATGTGCGGCGGCACTATAGCAGCTCACGGCCAGCAAGGGGCAGCGGCTATTTGTGGCGGCGTAGGTTGGGACGGCGGCGCTAAGAGCAAGAGAGAGGCTAGGGTTTTTGCTAGGGTGTTAGCCTTGTTCTTCTACTTTGAGTTTATGTAGAACTCTATTTATAAGCCTCTTACTTGACCTAGGTTTGCAAGACTTCTTATGGGCTTTTAATTAAAGGCCCATGTCTTGCAAGCCTTCTTTTAATTAACTACTTTAATTAAATGCCCACTCCATATTAATTAATAAATTAATATTTCTTTAGATAATTAATTAGCAATTTAATTAAGTATTTAATTAATTAAATCAACTAATTAATTAATCTCCCACTTGAATTAATACTTTAATTCATTTAATTGATTTAATTACCTTTAAATCAATTAATTCCTTTCATGTCCTTTTTTAACAGTCACCGTCCAATTGTATTGTGTGTGACCATCTGGGTTCACCATCAATTGTCAGCAGGCCCATGAATTCCTCGTGATTTAATTTATGAAAAATAAATTGTTCCGGTCAATTAAAAAACCTTTAATTGACCACTCCTAGAATAAAATCCTCTATTAACTCAGGAGTACCCACACTTCATGGTCGATGTCTAGCCACAAGCCCATGAAGCCCAACTTCAGGTGAATTGATACTTGTGAACCTCGTCTCATATAATTACCATGTACATACGGTCCTTCTATCGACTAATATTCCCGATCAAGACTTAGGGTGTGTGAATTGATCGGCACCTCTAAATTTGTCTCGATAACTATACTTTTCTAATTCAGGATAATATTCCAGTGTGACTGCTAAATTTGGAAACCCCTTCCCAAATCCGTCACCGACCACGGCCGTGGATTCCTCGGATATATATATTATCTAAGAATCATATAGGAAATTCTCTCATCCATTACGATGAGTCAATAGATTCCATATTGGTACTAACCACTGGCGTACATGTCCATACGCACCCAACCTAGGCATGTTATGATCAAGCTAAGTGACCTATACCTAGATCTAAGTACGCACTTTCATGCACCGAATTCGCCCTAGCACCTCAAGTCAAAGGACTAAATCGTACACTATTATAATCCTTGAGAAACATCCCATCACCGATATGGGACATGCGCTTCCACAATGGGTTTCTCTGTTCAGGTCGTTCGATGCATTCAATCCTCCATTGAACCACCTACTCATATGCACTGGCCTCAAATGCCTTGCTCATGAAACGCTACAAATTCACTCGATGTGAATCATGCATACTTGTACAAGTCTTGGCGATTCCTACGATACCCCTTCTCGTTCGAAATCTATGACTTGGAACAGTTTTAAGATTACGACCTTAGAGACTGTTTCATAATTGCACTCAATACTGAAGTGAATCGTCCCATAGTTAAATGTAATCTAAGGACTTCATCCAATCGTTTAAATGTATTCGCGAGAGATGAAGTTGGCCATTTTTTATCCTTATACACATATAAATAAACGTGCGTATTAAGTCATTTGTACTAAAGAAAGATAATGATAGTTCCAGCACAAGCTAAATGTATTGGCTTGCAGGGCACTATCCCATCAATCTCCCACTTGCCCTAAAGCCAATCACAAACGTTTCTAGAACCCAGCTTTTTAAAGATGTTCTTCGAATTCATTTCATGATATAGCCTCTTATGGTGGATCCGCTAAGTTGTCTTCTGAGTCGACGCGATCCATTATGTGCGTTAACTCTACCAATGATTTCTCTAATCAAATGGTACTTTTCTTTCAATTGTGTTTAGATTTCTGGTAAGATCTCGAATGCTTTGCTTTAGCAATAGCTCCAATGTTATCATAGAAGATAACCATGAGCTTCGCAATGCTAGGCACTACATCCAATCATAGGATGAGGTTTTATATCCAAACACTTTCTTAAGACGCATTTAATGCTGCAATATTTCTTGCTTTAGTGGTTTAGATGGTTACAGTGATTTGCTTGGAACCTTTCAAATTTACCGTTACCCCATTGAGGCAGGATATGTATCCAAAAATGGATATATTTAATTTTTCCACATCAGACTGAAAATTCAAATCAGTGAATCCTTCGAATTCTTAATTCTCCACTACCACCGTAGACCAAGAACAAATCCTTAGTCTTTGTCAAGAGCTTAAGGATATCTTTTACGGTGGTCCAGTACTTCTTCACTGGAGTTTGACTAGCAATTGCTCGCGACACTTGAGCATGTTCTACGTCTGGTCTACTACATAGTAAAGCATGCCACATGCAACCTTTTGTTATAAGGTATTTGAGACATTCTCCTTTATTCTCAATTGATGTAGGGCACATCGATTTTGGAACAAGGGATACAGTGTCTCACTGGAAGCAATCCTTTCTTGGATTCTTCATACTAAATATTTTCAGTATGATTCTATGTACTTAGATTTAGAGTGCGTCAGCATCTTTTCTGATCTATTCTATAGATACGTATCCCAATACGCAGGATGCTTCTCCTAAATCTTTCATGGAGAATTGCACGGACAACCATGCTTTCGTCTGTGCTAATATTCCGATATCATCCCAGATAACGAGAACATTATCGACATATAAAATATGAGCTTCATCGCGCTCCCACTAATCCTCTTGTACACTCATGGTTCATACTTGTTTTGATGAAGTCAAATGTCTTGACTATCTCATCAGAACAAATGTGAATCTGAATGGATTCAGACATTGCTAATGGAGAAAAGGTTTCATCAAAGTCTGTTCTAGAACATTGTGAATAGCCTTTTTACCACTAGTCAATTCTTAGAGGCAACACCTCTCCATTCATTCCAAGTTTGAAGATCCATTTACAACTTATAGCCAACTTATAGGGATAAATCCCTTAGGTTGATCAATCAAGGTTATACCTTGTTGGAATGGATGGGATCCATTTCGGTTTGCATGAATCCCAGTCATGCAAGTGCATCTACATCCAAATGGAGCTTCTTCGTATATGGTGAAACCATATCTTTCAAGCTCTGTATGAACTTGATCAGATCTACGAAGCAGTGGTGTACTTGATTGTTGGTCCCAAGTGGTCAGATGAGGTCTAGAGGGGGGGGGGGTGAATAGACCTCTGAAAATTTTTTAGACTTAAAAACTTTTCATTCGTCTGTCAGCAGACTAAGCTTATAAAGAACAGTAAGCTGACTCAGCTGATCGTGAACAAATCTTGAACAGCAGAGAGACCACTCTTCTTATAGATACTTAGCAGATTTCAGCAAAAATAGTGTTACAAGAGTATACTTGCAGCGGATAATTTGTAAGTGTTTTTCACAAGTAAACTAAGTCTTTTAAAGATTTTGTCCCCAGTTTAAAAACTCCTTCAAAATCTTTAATCAAATATTTCAAGGTGTTAACTTATGCAACTTTAAAATATGCAAGAAAATTTATGCAAAAATAACACAAAGAATTTTTATAGTGGTTATATGGATAAAAATCCTTTAGTCCACTCTTCCAGATCACTCAGATTCTGGGTTATACTATAAACACAAAGTTTACAATATTTCTCAACTTATGCCAAAACAACAAATGAGAAGGCCGCAAGCTCACAATAGGAAATCACTAAGAAGACCTAACCTCTGAAGTTAGATCACTCACAAAGATGGATCTACACTCCGCACAACACTCAACTAATACAAATTCACTCAGAAAATGTTTTCTTTTTGGCTTCAACTTGGTTTTTGTCAACAAATGACTCCACCAGACGAGTGAGCTGTTCTTGAGCTTCTTGAGACTTAGAGAAAATTCAGCTTCAGAAATAAAATCTCATAATGTTGTTGTGTGTTTGCTCTTTGAAATCAGCTCTATTTATACTAAGATTTGAAAATGTGACCGTTGAAGAAAATCACAAATCAAATCCATAGCCTTAGCCCGATTTTCAGAACGGCTCCCTGCTACAGTACTTTTCTGCTGTACTTTCCTATAGCTGCATTAAATGCACCCTGCTGATCCGAGAATAAACTTCAATCATTTGCCATTACTACCATTCTCTTACAGCATTTATTACACCAAGTGCATTTATTACCGTTGGACTAACTCCTTGATCTCTTCTACTCTGCCGATCAAAACAACCTTTCTGATAGATACCCTGCTGATCAAACTCTGAACCCATCTGATTTGAGTCGGCTGATGGTCTACCCTTCTGATTGCTATTTCAGCATAAGATCAGTAGTCTTCTGGGCTAAGAATTTTGGACCCTTCTGATGTTTTCTTTACTTGGTCAAAATTCTTCTAAGGGACCTAAGCTTTCCATACTTAGCTGATTTTGACGTTTTGGAAATCATCAAAACTTTCCCTTATCTTCTTATCTTCATTGCACTTCATCTTCATCTTCATCCAACAATTTCCTCCTTTTTGATGATGACAAAACTTCAGCTAAGTACTTGTACCTAAATTAAAGTTTTGATCCTCAAAAATTTCTGAGATAGAAATAGTTTATTGGATTTAAACTTGTACTTTTATAGATTCAGAAAAGATTACAGATTACAAGTTTAGTAGATGAGATGTGCATAAAGAAAATTTACAAAGATTTCAAGCATATGTAATTTAGTCTAGTCTTCTCTTTTGTCTTCTGTTTATTGGATTTAAACTTGTACTTTTATAGATTCAGAAAAGATTACAGATTACAAGTTTAGTAGATGAGATGTGCATAAAGAAAATTTACAAAGATTTCAAGCATATGTAATTTAGTCTAGTCTTCTCTTTTGTCTTCTGGCTTGTCCTCTTCATCTTCAGGTTTGGAAGTTTCAGCTTCTAACTCCTTGAAGAATCTTTGCGTTAAAAGCTCCATCTTTTTGTACTTGACATCAGGATTAAGCTGTTCTTGCTGAGTCCTTAGCAGCAGCAATTTCTTTATCAGTCTTTGATGTTTCCTTAGGATTTCCTTCAGCTTCAGTTTCATCAGCTTCCTTTTCTTCTTCTGTAATTGACTGATCTACTGGTCTGCTTGTGCCTTCATTTTCTTCATCAGCATTTTCATCTTCAGCAGATCCATCCAGTACTTCAGTTTCTTCAAATTCAGCAGTCTTCTTTGAGAAAGATGTGCCATCTTGTCTATCTTCTTCTTCACAAGGTACCCTATCTTCCCCCTTTTTATCATCATCAGCAGGGTTGATTGGATATTGTGGTAAGACTGGTGTAACTTGAAGCGTATCACAGAGAAGTCTGATGTTTTCGTCTATTGCATGAATTTGAGCTTCTTGTCTGAGTTGTTGGGCTTCAAATACATCCATTTTGGTAAGCACAATGTCCCCTTGGTCACCTAGCTGAATCTGAGTTGTTAGTATCATATCAGTAGATGCCTTGAAATCCTTCAACATATTTTCTAAGGTTTCATCTTGTGTTGTTAGGCCCATTTCAACAACCTCGGTAATTTGTCTCCAACCAGCAGCAGTGTTTTGAGTTCTTGCTCTGAGCATGTCCATGTCTTGTCTGATAGTTTCTACATTATGAGCAGTGTCTTCTATCAGAGAAGTAGGAATAGCAGCAGCTCTTTGGGTTGGTTGATTTATAGCAGCCAGCAGATTGGCAGTTAACCTCTCTTCTAATTCCTTCATTGAAGTTGAAATCATATGTTGAATTGAGTTCAACAGAGATGGTTGTATGCTCTGGGAAGTAGAAGCAACCTCTATTTGAACAAGAGGTAGGGCAATGCTTTCTTTTTCTGTGATCTGCTCTGCTGGACCAGGAGTACTCTCTTTCTCCTTGGTTTGATCAGCTTGACTAGGAGTGCTTTCTTTCTCCTTAGTCTGATCAGCTGGACTAGGAGTGCTTTCCTTCTCCTTAGTCTGATCAGCTGGTGGTGCTTGGACCTTTCTAGTATCTGCAACAGTAATCACTTTACCATCATTATTTAAAATTGATCTATGAGTAATCCAGGTCATGTTATCTATTGGAATAAATGGAGAGATTGGATCCTCTGGAAGTTCCTCATAAGGCTTGATGGTAGGTCCATAGACAATTTGTTTCAAACTTGGAAGAGGGAGCAATGAACTTGGCTGTCCCTTCATCTTCCTAGTTCTTTTGGCCCAGGTTTCCATGGTTGTGGAAACTGCCAGTTTGATTGCACGTTCCTTTAGATCTTCATCTTCAGCATACTCTTCTGGAACGGAATCATACAACTTTTTGGCCTCAGCTTTTACCAGATGACTGATCTTCAGTCTCACCATGTCTAGAAAGAATTCTGAGTCCAATGCTTGAGATATAGAGTTTGTTCCAAGCCACTTCAAGACCCAGGCTTCTTCACTTGTAAAAGCCTTCCAGTTGGCAATCTAATCCTTACTCTTCAACAAACGATACTCTCTCCATCTGTTATACCTAACTTTTTCTTTTATGAACATCGTCTGACGAGTAATCCTGTCATTTTCAGCTTCCAGGCGTGCAATGAATTCATCAAAAACAGCAGGATTATCTCTAACAATTTCCAATGCTAGTTTCATTTCTGCTCTTCTCTTAGGTTGCACTTCTGGTGTAGGCATGACTTGCCTAGGCTTTGTAGGATCTCTTTGTTCTCCAATAACAATGCCACCAGCTTGCCTTGGACCATGAGAATCCTTAGCACTGGCTTCTATGGCAGCAGCCAACTCTGCAGCTTCAATGGCATCTCTTTGTTCTTGAGTCATCTTACTGGCTTCCTCTTCCAGTCTTTTGAGCTCAAGTGCCTTTTGGCGATCCTCTTCAGCCTTTTCTGCAGCTTTCCTTTGTCTCTCAGCTTCATCCAATTTCTTCTTTTCAGCTACAGAGAGATAAGGGAGTACAATTTTGCCAGTCCTTAGTTTCTTGGCTTCAGGACTTTCCACAGCTTGTAGTGGAATGGCATCAACAGGAGCAGGATGCAGAAGGAGTGCATCTCCTTCATTTGTTGTGCTAGTCTGCTATTCTTCTCTAACATCAGCAGACAATCCAACAGTTGAGTCTCCAGCAGGCTCATCAGCAGACTCTTCAATAATAATTGGGTTTTCTGCTGTTGCTGGTGTCTCTCTTACCTTTTCAGGTGACTCTTCAGAGAATGTGACCTTCCTTTTTGCCTTTGACTTGGTCATATTTCCTGAAGGTTGAGGTTTAGGAAGTCTTTTCACAGAACTTCTTGTCCTCATTCTTTTTGTAACTTGAAGAGGAACAACTTCATCTGATTATGTTCTTTCAGGAGATGATACAGTCTCTATTTCTTAAAGTTCTTTAGCAAAGTCACTGACTGTCTTGTCAGGAATTTTAATCTCAGGCTGAGCTGATCCAGCTTCAACAGTAGTACTCACTGTTTGATCAGTAGACGCACTGGTCTGACTAGCCTTTTTGCTTTTCTTGGCAGGGGCCTTAGCAGGCTTGACAGGAGCCTTTCTTTTAAAAGTACCTTCACTTCTAACTGGCTCATACAACTTTAATTCTTTGGCAGGATGGACAGGCTTTCCATTTACCACTTGACAATTCAAGCGTAAGAACAAATGACTGAGTAGAATGCCATACTTGGTCTTCTTATCACTCAGCAGATCAAATACATGAGCAGCCCAGTTAACCTTTAAATCATAGAAAATGCAAATCATTGTGTAATACCTCTTTCTGGGTAATCCGTCCAGAGAACCAGTGCTGCAGTCCAACACCTTCGCAATTATATCAGCAAACCTCTGATACTCATCCTTCAGCTGAGTTTTCATCAGAGTCCCTGACATTTCCTCTCCCTCCTTGGCCCAAATTAGCCAAAACTCCTCCTCTTTCTCAGATCCTAGGTCTGTTACATCTCCTCCTTCATTTTTCAGCCCATAAATTTCACTTAAAACGGGAGCAGATATGCAAATTTTCTTTCCCCCAATAGTGGCAGTCATAGTTGTCTTATCATCGTTGAATTTTCTGGTTCATAGAAAGCAGCAACGTCGTCCAGATATACATATTCCTGATGAGCTTCTAGAACAGGTACCAGCGATGATTCCTTGATTTTCTTCATGATTTCCCTCATCAGATCAGTACCAGTGGAGAAGAATTTGTCATAGCTTAGAAATCTTCCTTCAGCAATAGTCATTTCGTGATTAAGTGATGTAAATCTGTAAAAGATTGAGAGCTAAAGAACAGAGAGCTTGGAGAGTTAGAGAATTTGGGGATTTTGTGTGCGTAATTCGACTGATCTGTTCAGATCGGAATTTATACGTTTCTTTTGTTTTGGTTACCGTGATTAATATGAACCGTAAGATTGATCTGACAGATTTTAAATCGTATGGGTGAGAATTGCGGAATTCAAATTTATTAAATTAATGTCAGGTGAGCGGGAAACTCAATCGACACTTATCTGTTACTTATAAAAACGTGTTTCCAAAAATGCGTTTTATGACCATGCTTATATAATGTATCAGATGAGTAGAGTTTAACTTATCTGACAGACGAGTGATCTGTTATCTGATATTACTAGTGAAAGCCAATAGCTAGTAATATTCCTCTGCTGTTTGTCAATCCAGCAAGATAATTTGATCTTCAATCTTCAAGAATGAATATATCTTTTAGCAGCATAACTTCAACTAACTGTTATTAACTGATTCATCTCTAGAACATAAGTACCGCTAATCTTACACGTTCCCCCTGAATTTGAGAATTCATGAGTTAATTAGTCTGTTGAGGGTTAACCTTGAAGATGATAATGGATGACTGTGCTGATGAACTTCAGTCTTCCGATAAGTTCCCCCTCAGCTTATGCATCCAAATTCAGTAGTCCTAGTCCAGCTCTTATAGTTGAAAACCTTATTTCACTTAATGGTTTAGCGAAAATGTCAGCAATCTGATTGTCTGTATGAACATACTCAATCATAACATTTCCTTTTTCCACATGATCTCTAATGAAGTGATGCTTGATCTCAATATGTTTAGTCCTTGAATGACTCGTAGTATTCTGAGTAAGAGAGATTGCACTTGTATTGTCACAGTAGATTAGAATTCCACTGATTTTGATATTGTAGTCTTCTAGTTGATGCTTCAACCATAGTATCTGTGCACAGCAAGCTCCAGCTGCTATATATTCAGCTTCAGCAGTAGATATGGATACTGAAGTCTGTTTCTTACTCATCCATGAGATCAGACGACTGCCTAAGAACTAACAGGCACCTGTTGTGCTTTTTCTGTCAATCTTGCAGCCAGCAAGGTCAGAATCTGAATATCCAATAAGCTCAAATCCAGATTCCCTAGGGTACCACAATCCCAATTCTTGAGTGCCTTTAACATATTTCGGTATTCTCTTGGCAGCTAAGAGATGAGATTCCTTAGGATTTGATTGAAATCTCGAACAAACCCCAACAGAGTACATAATATCAGGTCTGCTAGCTGTTAAGTATAACAGTGACCCAATAATTCCTCTGTATTTGGTTATGTCCACTGATTTGCATCTTCATCTTTATCCAAACGAAGACTAGTAGACATTGGAATGTTAGCAGTAGAGCTAGTTTCCATACCAAATTTCTTAAACAGATTTTTTGTGTATTTTGCTTGGCTGATAAAAATTCCATCAGATAACTGTTTTACTTGCAAACCAAGAAAATAATTAAGTTCTCCCATCATGCTCATTTCAAATTTGTTCTTCATCAGCTTTGAGAACTTATCACACATCTGTTGGTTAGTTGAACCAAAAATAATATCGTCTACATATATTTGCACAAGTAATATGTGATTCTCCCATTCAATAGTGAACAAGGTCTTATCTACCTTACCTTTACCAAATCATTTAATTAAAAGAAAATCAGATAGGGTATCATACCATGCTCTTGGAGCCTGTTTCAGTCCATAGAGGGCTTTCTTCAGACGATACACCTTGTCTTCTTGTTGATAAGCTTCAAATCCAGGTGGTTGTTCAACATATACTTCTTCTTGCAATTCTCCATTGAGAAATGCTGACTTCACATCCATCTGATAAACAGTGAAGTTCTTGTAAGCAGCATAAGCAAGAAATAGTCTGATTGCTTCAAGTCTTGCCACTGGTGCAAATGTTTCATCAAATTCAATTCCTTCTTCTTAACAATAACCCTTGGCCACTAATCTTGCTTTATTTCTGGTGATAATACCATCTTCATTCATTTTATTCCTGAAAATCCATTTAGTGCCAATTACTCTTTGATGACTTGGTCTTGGAACTAGGTACCATACTTCATTCCTTTCAAATTGATGTAACTCTTGTTGCATAGCTTCAATCCAGAAGGAATCACTGAGAGCTTCTTCAATTTGTTTAGGCTCTATTTGAGATAAGAAGCTGACAAACATAGCATCTTGTGCAGCAGCTCTTCTTGTCTTCACTTTATCCAAAGGATCACCAATCACTAACTCTGGTGGGTGATTCTTGAGCCATCTGAGATCAGGTTGCAGGTCTGAATGTTGTCCTCTGTTTTGATATTGCAACACTACTGTTGGAGATTCAGTAGTAGTCTGTTGAACAGTTCTTGTCTGTTGAACAGTCTCTGTTCTGTCAGCTGTTTGCAACTCGTCTGTTAGACAATTAGCACTGTGATTTTGAACAGCACTTGAGTTAGCAGCTGAACTGAGATCAGGTAGTATGATGAGAACATATTCTTCATTCTTTCCAGCATTCAACTTCTGTAAATCAGTAGACAGATCTTAATTAGTAGTTTGATTCTTTTCGGAAGATTGACTTGGCTCATCAAATACTACATGAATGGATTCCTCTATAAGTAAAGTTCTTTTGTTAAAGACTCTGTAAGCTTTACTAAAAGTAGAGTATCATACAAAAACAGCTTCGTCAGCTTTTTCTGCAAATGCAGTAAGGTGATTTTTCCCATTGTTCAATACAAAACATTTACAACCAAAAATCTTAAAGTAGTGAATGTTTGGCTTTCTGTTGTTCCAAACTTCATATGGAGTTTTGTTCTGATTCTTGTTGATCATACATCTGTTCTGGGTAAAGCAAGCTGTGTTTGTGGCTTCTGCCCAAAATCTTTGAGGCAACTTAGCTTCAGCTATCATTGTTCTGACAGCTTCCTTCAGTGTTTTGTTTTTCCTTTCAGCAACACCATTCTGTTGAGGGGTTCTAGCAGCTGAATACTCATGATGTATTCCTTTGATATTACAATACTCTTCAATAGTAGCAGCTGAATACTCATGATGTATTCCTTTGATATTACAATACTCATGATGTATTCCTCTGATCTGATCTTCAATATTTTTGGGCTTTTCTCATTCTGGACCAGTTCCATCAGATTAGTAAGATGTTCCTTGGTTTCACTTTTCTTCTTAATGAAGATCACCCAAGTATATCTTGAATAATCATCCACAAAAGCTAGGCAGTATTTCACCATTGCTGGCTAGATCAATGGGTCCAAATAAGTCCATGTGTAGCAGCTCCAAGATTCTGTCAGAAGATTGGTGCTTCTTGCTTTTGAATGAAGACTTGATTTGTTTCCCTTTCTGATATGCGTCACAGAGCTTATCTTTGCTCATGACAGTTTTTGGAATCCCTTCTACCATATCATTCTTTATTAGTCTGTTTATGGTCTTGAAATTTAAATGATTCATCCTTTTGTGCCACAGCCAACTGACTTCACTTGGTGTTGATGCACCAAACAAATACTTGAATTCTTGTCAGCAGAATTTCGGTCGACTATGTAGACATTTCCTTGTCGTCTTCCAGATAAGATTACCTTATTTGTACCAATCTGTTCAACGTAGCACTTATCTGTTGAGAAGATGACTGAATATCCTTTGTCACAAAATTGACTTATGCTCAGCAGGTTGTACTTTAGGCCTTTAACATATGAGACGTCAGATATCTCAATGTTTCCTTTGATTAATCTTCCTTTAGCTACAATCTTGCCTTCTTTGCTGTCTCCAAAAGTGACCTTTGGACCATCCACAGCAACAGCATCAGACAGCTCATGTATGCTTCCACACATGTGCCTTGAACAGCCACTGTCCAAGTATCATATCTTCTCTACTTTACTCCTACTCCTAATCCTAACCTACAAAACAAAAATAAAATTGTTTTAGGTACCCTTATTGAAAGGGTTCAGAAGGATTAGTTCCACCTTTGACAAACCAAGATGTTGATGTCTTAGGCTTCTTAGGCTTCTGAGTTTTGACAGGAGCATGAACAGTTTTATCTTCATCATGGTCAACAGATAAGTCAGGTTGATGATCAGTATGATAAGGAAAATGTTCATAAGCAGGGTAAGGTGCATGATAAGCAGGGTATGCATGCATTGGATGAGCAGGGTATGGTGCATAGTAAGTTGGAAATTGAGGTGCATGATACATAGGTTGATATGCAGCAGGTTGCACATAATAAGATTCATTTTCATACCAAGCATTTTGATTTTTCTTGTTCTTATGCTTCTTTGGTTTACTAGATGCTTGCTCATTAACAGACGACTTAGTTTTACCACTAGTCTGATTCAATTTAGCTTTATCAGCAGACTTCATAGGACTCTGTTGTTTGGTCTTACCAGTCTGTTTTCCTACACCAGGCTCTTTGCTCTTTTTAGCCTTAGGAGATTTCTTCTCCTTTAACACTTTCTCAGGTGAAGCAGGTTTAGTAGTAGTCTGAACATACAAAATGACCTTACTATTGTCAGCAGATATAAATTTTTCAGTATGGTTCAGTTCTAACTTATCCTGTTCTAAAGGCATCTTCTGTTTACTAGACATATGAGTGGATGCAACAGATGATTTATCATGAGACTCAATAACCTTTTCATGTTCCATGATTTTTCCTTTACAAACTTCAAATTCAGCTTTCAGAGATTCATATTCTTGCTCAAGCTTTTTATTTCTCTTGGCTTTTCAGCTGTGAGTTTCAGTGAACTGTTTTGCTCTTTTAGCAATATCATCTCATCCTTAAGCTTTTTATATGCTTCAGTAATATCAGTATTGTTAAGCATCATTTGTTCAAATGAATTAAATAATTCATTATCAAGAGGAGTTACCTCATCCTCAGAGTCATCAGATTCCTTGGCCATCAGGCAGATGAGAGCAGGGTTCTCTTCATCAGAAGACTCTTCATCAGAAGTGTCTGAGTCTGAATCAGTTGAGTAGATAGCAGTCAGCTTTTCTACTTTAGCTACCATTGCCTTGCCTCTCTGATGCTTTCTTTCCTTTATGATTCTCTTCTCTTCTTCAGTGTATTTCTCTGCTTTTGGATATGGACAGTCTCTGATGAAGTGTCCCAATTTCCTGTAGTTATAACACATTAGTTTGGATTTGTAATCATCCTTATCTTGAGAAGAAGAGTTAGGTTTAGAAGTAGAAGCATTGTTATATTTGTTCTTCATTTTTCTTTTGTAGAACTTCTTGAAATTATTCATCAGCAATGATACATCTCCAGCTGTGTACTCCTTTTTGTTGAGTAATGTGGCTTCATCAGATGAGTCCACTTCTTTACTTCTTTGTGCTGGTCTTCTGGGATTTCAGCAGCAACTAAGGCAGTTGTGGGTCCTGAAGTTGAGGTTTCTTCAATTCCCATTCTTGGCATTTTAAACTCAAATGCCTTGAGTACGGAGAACAGCTCTGTAAGGGAGATCTTCCCAAATCTCTTGATTCTTCCATTGTTGTCACCTTCATGTTGAACTTAGGAGGTAAAGCCTTTAGTACTCTGACTGTGATTTCTTTGTCAGTAAAGGTTTTTCCCAACTTTAGAACTTCATTGAGTGTTCTGGTGAACCTAGTATCCATCTGATCAATGGTCTCTCCAGACTTCATTTTGAAGTTATCCAGTTTTTCCAAAGCAACAGTAAGTTGATGCTCTTTTATAGCATCATTGCCTTCGCTCATATCACGAAATTTGTCCCACACCTCTTATGCAGTTTTGCAATGTTTCATCTTGTCAAACCGATCATTATCCAGGGCTTTAGTCATGATGAACCGGCCGACCTTGTCTAAATAACAGCTTTATTTCTTCGGCTGTCATCTCATGCAAGTCTTTATCCACAACTGTATCAACTTCATTGATTTTTATAGTTTTTGTGAATTTGAATGGACCTTTTATGATACATGTGTACATGTTATCATTATAAGCAGCTAGAAAAATCTCCATCCTGATTTTCCAGTCTTCAAAAGACATACCAGCAATGTGGGGAACATGGCTGATACAATCCATTTTTCAAAAAGTTTTTATTTTTCAAAAATATGCTCTTTTGAAAAGTTTTGAAAACCTTTGAAAAACACTTGGATCAAGCTCGTTGATCAGGCAGCTGATTCTAATGAACCACCTGCTCTGATACCACTTGTTGGTCCCAAGTGGTCAGATGAGGTCTAGAGGGGAGGGTGAATAGACCTCTGAAAATTTTTTAAACTTAAAAACTTTTCAGTCATCTGTCAGCAGACTAAACTTATAAAGAACAGTAAGCTGACTAAGATGATCGTGAACAAATCTTGAACAGCAGAGTGACCACTCTTCTTATAGTTACTTAGCAGATTTCAGCAAAAATAGTGTTACAAGAGTATACTTGCAGCGAATAATTTGTAAGTGTTTTTCACAAGTAAACTAAGTCTTTTAAAGATTTTGTCCCCAGTTTAAAAACTCCTTCAAAATCTTTAATCAAATATTTCAAGGTGTTAACTTATGCAACTTTAAAATATGCAAGAAAACTTATGCAAAAATAACACAAAGAATTTTTATAGTGGTTATATGGATAAAAATCCTTTAGTCCACTCTTCCAGATCACTCAGATTCTGGGTTATTCTATAAACACAAAGTTTACAATATTTCTCAACTTACGCCAAAACAACAAATGAGGCCGCAAGCTCACAATAGGAAATCACTAAGAAGACCTATCATCTGAAGTTAGATCACTTACAAAGATGGATCTACACTCCGCACAACACTCAACTAATACAAATTAACTCAGAAAATGTTTTCTTTTTGGCTTCAACTTGGTTTTTGTCAACAAATGACTCCACCAGACGAGTGAGCTGTTCTTGAGCTTCTTGAGACTTAGAGAAAATTCAGCTTCAGAAATAAAATCTCAGAATGTTGTTGTGTGTTTGCTCTTTGAAATCAGCTTTATTTATACTCAGATTTTAAAATGTGACCGTTGAAGAAAATCACAAATCAAATCCATAGCCTTAGCCCAATTTTCAGAACGGCTCCCTGCTATAGTACTTTTCTGGTGTACTTTCCTGTAGCTGCATTAAACGCACCCTACTGATCCGAGAATAAACTTCAATCATTTTCCATTACTACCCTTCTCTTACAGCATTTATTACACCAAGTGCATTTATTACCGTTGGACTAACTCCTTGATCTCTTCTACTCTGCTGATCAAAACAACCCTTCTGATAGATACCCTGCTGATCAAACTCTGAACCCATCTGATTTGAGTCAGCTGATGGTCTACCCTTCTGATTGCTATTTCAGCATAAGATCAGTAGTCTTCTGGGCTTAGAATTTTGGACCCTTCTGATGTTTTCTTTACTTGGTCAAAATTTTTCTAAGGGACCTAAGCTTTCCATACTTAGCTGATTTTGAAGTTTTGGAAATCATCAAAACTTTCCCTTATCTTCTTATCTTCATTGCACTTCATCTTCATCTTCATCCAACATTGATGGTTCAGTAGTTTCTGGATTAACTCCCACTGTTTGAGAGAACGGGTCCAAATCTTGGACTTCATCAAGTTCCATGACGTTTCCATTTCCTTTTACTAGAAATTCATCAACAGAGGAACGGGTATCTAGGAGAAATAATTGTTTCTCATTGTCGTGGAACAGGTATCCAATGGATTTCGTTGGATACCCCACAATTATATACAAATTGGATCTACTAGCCAATTTATCTCCTTTCTCGTTTCTACCATCGGCAGGAGATCTCCATACTCAGAGGTAAGAGCATAGAGGTTTTTGCCATACCTTTCTTGGTAAAGCTTTGTAGGCACGAACTTTGAAGGTACTTTGCTCAGTATCTTCGATGCAGTCAGGAGGACTAACCCCTAGAATTCATAAGGAAGCTTAACAAAACTCAATACGGATCGAACAATGTCTAACAATGTTAGATTCCATCTCTTTAGACACTTCAATAAGTTGAGGCGTCTTAGGATGAGTTTGTTGTATGAGAATCTCATTCTCATTAAGATAATTGAGGAATACTTGACAAGTATTTGTTATCTCAATTAGATCGAATGGTCGTAATACTTTGTCTTTGTTGATTCTCTACTTCGTATTGAAATACCTTGAAAATTTTCAAAGATTTTTCGGATTTGTATCTCACTAGATTCATTTTCCACTAACGACCAAGGTCATTAGCAAAAAGTACGAAGTATGAGTAATCTCCTCTCATAGTAACTTTTAGTGATCCATACTCATGGATTAAATCCAGATTTTGTTTGGTTCGCTCTGGATTCCCTGTGACGGGAGATCTAGTCATCTCTCCTTTGAGACATGATTCGCAGGTTGGAAGTTCATCCAAGTTCTATTTTTCAAGAAGCTTAGGCAAAACCAACTTTTGAATCCTACTCTTGGAGATGTGTCCAAATCTAGCGTACCAAAGTTATGGATTATTATCTTTGTATTAATTTGAACTTCACACATTTATTCAATGAAATTGAGTTAATGGTTTAATTCAATTAATTCACTTCCTTCCAATTAACTTCCTTAATTGATTCCTTTTTCCCTTTCAATTAACCCTTTAATTGAAACGTTTGCTTAATTAATTAGATCATCTAATCAATTAAACATATCAGTGACTTTCTTAGATCCAGTGGGATAATTCGACTTTTAGGCTACTTGCGTTCTTTTGACTACCTTTATGGTCGAATTAGAAGAGAATAAATTCTTCTTCATTTTACTCTTCTTTGACTTTGCAGTCCATGAAGTGTAAACGATCATGACAGATTTATCCTATTTGCCTGTAACCAGTACTTTGGTTGATTCATGAAATGTGATCAACTTATCAAATAAGATCAGTGTATTTCAAGAGTCGTTTGAATGAGCGGGAGGAGAATTTAGGAGGAAGTTAATGTTAAGATCACTTGCAGGCTTACGTTTAATCGATCCAGTTTTCAACTAGATTGATAAAACAAAGACAGTGATCCTTGACACTAGTTCCTTCATTTATTCTCGAGTTTTGAAACAGTTCCTTAGAAGTCTCGAATCAAATCGATTCAAAACTACTCCTCAAAACAAGCCTTTTGAGGTGGAGGTTTGTTTCAGAAGACTGGTCCTCAAAACAGGCCTTTTGAGGTGGAAGCTTCAGACATGCTCCTCATGTTGCTTCTATAGCTCGTTCAATCTTGATGCTTATTTGAGGAAACGATCATTAAGATTCCCATACTCTATAGGTGATTCGTTTCACTTTTGAGATTCATCATTATATGAGGAAACAATCAATAATATTCCCATATTCTACGGGTGACTCGTTTCTTTTATTTTGACTTATCTCGTAAGCGTATAAGGCATAGGCTTGTCATTTAAGAACATCATTCTCACTTTTGGAATTTAAGGCAATTCTCAAGTTTCTTGCCTAGTCGATATTTTGATCCAGTTATTTTATTAGTCGAGGATAAATAATAAAAATGGATAATTACAGATATCTCAGTATCTAATTCAAAGAGAAGACAAACATTTAGTAGACTAGTTAATGAATAATACTTATAATCTACGAAGGTTGGACTTTCTATCGTAGAAGTTCTCCCACTATTTTATCGAAACAATTACCACTTCAATTGTTCGGGAAATTCTATTTCCTAGTAGGTCTTGACGTCCCGCGGCAATTAATTGCACCCACGACTCGTGGCCATACAACCAATTCCCCAGGTAGGCATACTTATTGCCAATTGTGTCACTCCACAACCTTCAAGCTATTTTTGCCTCGATTTTCACATTTATCTAGCACTGCTACATCATAAATGTTACTAATCGTTAAGTAAAACCCATCAATCATGATGAGCAACGGGCCCGGTCGTGAATTCTCCGTAACTAGTTATCGATCGATCTTCACATCCCGACCAGTCCTCACCCTTGTAGAGTTTAGTTAAAAACAAGAGTCAAGGAGTTTCGTGTATTGTCCCTTTCTTTGACTCAGGTGCCAGACTCTGGATCACCTCTGTCAATAAGTAGACAACATACACTAGTTCCTATTGATGGAAGGCTTGGATCTTTAAAACTTCATTTTAAATGTACCCAATAGACTTAATATTAAATTCGAGAGGGGAATTTCTGGTTTGAAAGTTATACTAACTCTCCTCGAGATCTCACCGATTCAGTTATGCTTTATCTTTTATTACGATATAGATTCTAGCGCGCATCTCATACAAGCTAAATATAAATTGACAAATAAATAAAAGCCATACAAGCCTAGCATGCATACTACCACAATATGTTTTCGATCGGGAGCCTCCTATGTGGGCCATCATCGAGCCAATGATGTTGGCCCTACTGGTCAATCTAAAGGGTTCTCAAACAAATCTATGCTATTACACAATGTACCATGCATACATGGCCTTCATATCTTCTTGGGCTCCCACCTTGCTTGTAAACGGGCCTCCATTCTAAACTAATAAAACAGTAAAAGCCCTATTCTATTACAAAGGCTCAAAGTGGCCCAAAAATATAAAAGGCTCGGAGGCCCAATAAAAACCAAACATTAAATTAAACCAATCAAATATACCCTAAGGTCAAGGCTTGGCTCGATCGAAAACCACGTAAACAATTCACGTAGAGCAAGAAACACGCAAACATCCTTTACCTATTTCTTTCTTAATTTTAAAACATCCTTTTAAAATTAACTTCCTATGATTCTTACTTTTTAGTCACTACTAATTATGACAAAATGAATATTCGGGTAAACAAAAATAAATTTTCTGCTCAAATTCAGACAAAATAGCTTGTAATAGGAACATTATTTTATCTTGAAATAATCTTTGATTTATCAATTAATACGAACTGTTTATTTTATTGAGAATTCATAATATAAACAAATGGCCATCTTCATCTTTCGCGAACACATTTAAGCGATTGGTTGAAACCCTGAGATCAGTCATGACTACGGGACTATTCACTTCAGTATTGGGTGCGATTAATCATGAAATAGTCTCAAAGGTCGTGATCTCAAAAATGTTCCAAGTCATAGATTCATATCGAGACGGGGTATCGAATGAATCGTCAAGACTTGTACGATTATGCATGATTCACTTAAAGTGAATTTGTTGTTGTTTCATGAACAAGACATTGTTAATGTCAGTGCATATGACTAGGTGGTTCGATAGGGGATCGGACGCATCGAACGACCCAAACAGAGAGACCCATTGTGGAAGTGCGTAAAAAGCATATCGGTGATGGGATGTCTCTCAAGACTTATAACAGTATACGATTTAGTCCTTAGACTTGAGATGCTAGGGAGAATTCGGTATACGGGTGTGCGTACTTTGATTTAGGAGCCGGGCACATTGCTTGTCCATTGTGCGCCTACGTTGGGTACGTATAGTCGTATGCGCAGATGGTTAGCATCAATATAGGATCTACCGACTCATTGTAACGGATGAGGGAATTTACTGTACATTCTTCGATGATACATTTCGAGAAATCCATGGCCATGGTCAGTGACGGATTTGGAAAAGGGTTTCCAGATTTAGCAGTCACACTGGAAGTATTATCCTGAATTAGAAAGTACAGAATCGAGATGATTAGAGGTGCCGACCAATTCACACACCCTAGGTCTCGATCGGGAAATTAGTCGTTAGAAGGACCGTATCTACATGGTACTTATAAGAGGTTTAAGGTTCACTGAAGTCAATTCACCTGAAGTTGGGCCTCATGGGCTTGTGGCTAGACATCGACCATGAGGTGTGGGTACTCCTAAATTGATGGTAGATTAATTCTGGAGTGGTCAATTGAAAGTAGTTTAATTGATCGGAGCGATTAATTAAATAATTAATTGCTCATTAATTAAATCACAGAAATGTGAGCCTGCGGCCAATTGATGGTGAACCTAGAGGGTCACACACAAAAGCTGGAACTGTGATAGTCAGTTGTAGAACGAAATGATTTAAAGGAGTTAAATCAAGGTAAGGAATTAAAGGGCTAATTCCTGGAGAGAGAAAATTAATTAGATTTTATCTAATTAAAGTAAATCTTTAATTAGATTTATTGGTTTATTTAATTAAAGTACTAAATAAATAAATGGGTCATTTATAAATGGGTCATTTAATTAAAGTGGATAATTAAATGACTTGGGCTATTTAATTAAAAGAACTAATTAAATAGAGGGATTGGGCCAAACTTATCTGATGGCCCATTAGCTAAGAGATAAAGATTAGGGATAGGGTTTGAAGTCTACTATAAAAGGGAGTCTTGGAGACTTAAAATCCTAACCTAGCAAAAACACTAAACCCTATCTACTCTCTCCTAGCCGCCGCCCCGCCTCCCAATTTGCCCTAGCCGCCGCCGCCGTAGGTTGTAGATCGGCCGTGCACCTCCTCTCTCCTTCTTCCGATCTACATCTAAAGTTGGATTTTAATCCAACTCTTGAATCTGAACTACTTTTCTCCTAGTTCTTAGCCTGAGAATTAAAGTGATTGCAGATCCAGCTGGTGTGGACTTTTCTCTAGAGGCACAACACTTGGGGTGCTTAATAAGATCCCTGGGATGTGGATATAAAAATTTTAAATTCCGCACCGTTGTAGTTGACAATTATACCCACGAAATCCCAACAGTGGTATCAGAGCCTAACTTATTATGCACATATGAATAAGGCATGAACGCATCAAATTATGTGATTATATGTGATTGTTGTGTTCTGATATTTGATTCTTGCTTGTTATGATAAATTGAATGTTCGGATTTATGCACTTTTCAGTTTTTGGGCCTAAAATGTAATTTCCGAAAATTGGAGGGCTTATTTGCAAATTTCGATTTTTCATAAATCTGGATAGAAATTAAAATTTTCTTTTTCTGCAATTCTGGACCAAATTGTAAATTCTGAAATTTTTTAAAATCTGGACCATTTTGCAATTTACGAAAGGTTAGGGGTGTTTTTGCTATTTTCGTAAATTTAGGGTCTGTTTTGCAATAAACAAAAGTTTCTGGAAATTTTGTTAATTTTCTGCTTTTTGGTCCTATTTGCATATTCTGGAAATTTTGGGGCTGATTTGTAATTTCCAAAAGTTGAGGGGTCAAAGTGTAATTTTTGAAAATTCAGGGGCCGAACTGCAATTTTTCAAACTTGAAAAACAGAAACTGTTTTGTGCGCTAAAAGGGTTTAGTAAATCCGGAAAGTCAATTTTATCATAATTAGTAGGGACTTAAAGTGATAATCAAAGTGTCATTTTAAAGGGGTTTAAAATGATGTTAGAGTTTGTTTTAGAAAGGGGTTTTAAAACTAGAATCTTAAGTTTTTAAAAGGTTGTTTTAAAATAGAATAAGAAATAAGAAAATTGGGTTTTGCTTGTGTCTTGCTCAACGTGAAATTGTTTACATGGTTTTCGATCGCGCCGAGGCTTGACCCTTAGGGTAGATGTGATTGGTTATTTTTCATCTTATTGGTTTTATTGGGCCTGCGAGCCTTAAATTTTGGGCCACTTTGAGCCATTGTAATAGATAGGGCTTTACTGTTTTATTAGTTTAGAATTGAGGCCCGTTACAAGCAAAGTTGGAGCCCAAGAAGACTAAAGGCCATGTATGCATGGTAAAATGTGTAATAGAGTAGGTCTCTTTGAAACCTAATAGATTGACCAATAGGACCATCGTCTTTGGCTCGATATTGGTCCGCATAGGAGGCTCCCGATCGAAAACATACTGTGGTAGCATGCATGCTAGGTGTGTATGTGTTTATTTACGTATTTGTATCTGAGCTTGTATGGTGATGCGTGCTAGTTATATTTAGATCGTAAATAAAAAATAATGCATAACTGGAACGGTGAGATCTCGAGGAGAGTTACCTCAAACTCTTAAATCCGAAAAACCCCTCTTGAAAATAATATTAAGTCACATTGAGTACATTTAAAATGATGTTTTAAAGATCCAAGCCTTCCATCAATAGGGACTAGTGTAAGTTGTCTACTTATCGTTGAAGGTGATCCAGAGTCTGGCACCCTAGGCGAAGAAAGGGACAATACACGAAATTCCTTGATTCCTGTTTTTTAACTAAACTCGACAAGGGTGGGGACTGGTCGGGATGTGATTATCGATCGATAACCAGTTACGGGGACTTCACGACCGGGCCAGTTGCTCATCATGATTGATGGGTTAGACTTAACGATTAGTAACACTTATGATGTAGCAGTGCTAGATAAGTGCGAAGACCGAGGCAAAATAGCTTGAAGGTTGTGGAGGAACACAATTGGTAAAAGTATACCTACCTGGGGAGTTAATTGTATGGCCACGAGTCGTGTGTGCAATTAATGTCTGATGGGACGTCAAGACCTACTAGGAGATTAGATTTCCCGAACAATTGAAGGGGTAATTGTTTCGAGAAAATAGTGGGAGAACTTTTTCGATAACAAGTCCAACATCGTTAATTATAAGTATCAATATAGATCAGTCAGCTAAACGTTATCATTTACTTTTGTAGATCAATTCTGCAAAAATGTCTAAGAATCCATTAGCTATCATCCTTGACACTAACAAACTGAACGGATCAAATTTTGTCGACTGGCTTAGAAATCTGAGGATAGTCCTCGACTCCGAGAAAAGGAGTTACATTCTCGATGCACCCATGCCTGGTGCACTTCCGGAAGGGGTTTCGGAAGAGGAACGAGCTACCCATCAAAGATGGGTCGATGATGATATTCAGGTTCGTTGCCTCATGCTGGCATCAATGACCAATGAGCTGCAGAAATAACATGCAAGGATGTTGCATGCTGCTGACATAATTCTTCATCTCCGAGAGCTATTTAGAGAGAAGTCTAGGACCGAAAGGCTCAAGACTACAAAAGAATTATTCAATCTGAGAATGGCTGAGGGTTCAAGTGTGAAGGATCACTGTTTGCGCTTCATCAATCTGGTTGAAAAACTGGAGAACTTGGACGTAGACTTGCATGCTGACCTTCGCAATGACCTCCTCCTCCATACTCTGCCGCGCTCATTTGATCACTTCGTGCTAAACTTCAATATGGAAGATAGAGAACTCGCTCTACACGAACTGACCAATTTATTGGTCACGGCAGAATCAACCCTGAAAAGGGAGAAGTCTGTCATGATTGCTGAGCAACTCAAGGTTACAAAGCCTAAGAAGGGAAAGAAAAAGAAGAAGAAAGTAATCTCTTCAAAAACAACCAAGAAAGTTGTCGAGAAGAAAAGGAAAAGCCCAGAAGATGAATGTTTCCACTGCAAGAAAGCAGGGCACTGGAAAAGGAACTGCCCAGACTACCTGAAAGAGGCGGTCAAAGGTATTTTCTTTATTGAAGTTAATATTTCTATTAACTGTTCGTGGGTGTTAGACACCGCAGCGGGTTCTCATATCTGCAATGATTTGCTGGTGATGGGAGCAGTAAGGCCTCTTAAACCTGGGGATAGAATCCTGCGCTTTGGAAACAGAGCTAGGGTTGCGGCAGAGGCCATAGGAGACGTAGAGTTAGTCCTAGGAAATTTTTCTTTGGTTTTGAAAGACTGTTTGTACGTACCAACGATTATCAAGAACATTATTTCTATTCCTTTATTGGATAATGATGGTTTTTGTTTTTTCATTTCTAATGGAAAGTTTAGCATAATAAAAGGTGGTCTTTATTCCTTAGAATCTGCCAACTCTAATGTCATGCACATTCAATCAAAGAAAAGAAAACAAGATGAAAATAATCCACAACTTTGGCACGCTAGGCTTGGACATATTTCCAAGAGTAGAATTCAAAAGTTGGTCTCATCTAGGGCTCTTGAAATAAAGAACCTAGATGATCTCCCAACTTGCGAGTCCTGTCTTAAGGGAAAAATGACCAAGGCACCTTTTTCTGGGAAACCGGAGCGAACCAAACAAACCTTGGATTTAATCCATGCTAATGTTTGTGGACCACTGAGTATCAGTGCGAGAGGAGGATTCTCATACTTCATAACCTTCACAGACGACTTCAGTCGTTATGGGTATGTATACCTGATGAAGTATAAGTCCGAAGCTTTTGATAAATTCAAAGAGTTTCGAATGGAAGTTGAGAATCAACTTGGACATAGTATCAAGGCACTTCGGTCGGATCGATTGGTGAATACTTAAGTCAAAAATTCCGTTCGTTCCATGATGAGTTTCGTTGACCTTCCTTTTTCGTTTTGGGGCCAAGCCCTATTAACTGCTTCGAAGATACTTAACATTGTACCTTCAAAGTCGGTGCCGACGACGCCATACCAAGAATGGTTTGGTAAAGCACCCATATACTCATATTTACGAGTATGGGGATCTCCTGCCTATGTAAGAAACAAGAAAGGAGATAAACTAGATAGTAGATCTAGTTTGTGCAAATTTGTGGGGTATCCAAAGGAATCCATTGGATACCTGTTCTACGAACCTAAGGAACAAAAGATGTTTGTGTTCAGGAACGCCCACTTCTTGGAGGATGACTTCCTCACTAAAAGAAGCGGGATATCCGTAGAACTTGATGAAGTCCAGGAAATGGACCCATCCCCACAAACAGTGGGAGTTGATCCTGAACCCGTTGAACCATCAAGTACACCAGTACTTCGTAGGTCCGATCGAGTTCATAAAGAGCCTGAAAGGTATGGCTTTATTCACGAAAACGATCAATTGGACACTGATCCAAGGACATACGAAGAAGCTATGTCAGACATAGATTCGGGTGCGTGGCAGGAAGCCATGCAATCCGAAATGGATTCCATGCATTCCAACAAAGTATGGACTTTGGTTGATCCACCTGAGGGAACCATCCCTGTAGGCTGCAAGTGGATCTTCAAGCGCAAGCTAGGAATGAATGGAGAGGTATTAACTCATAAGGTTCGCCTTGTGACAAAAGGTTATTCTCAAAGGCCTGGAATAGACTATGAGGAAACCTTCTCGCCAGTAGCGATGTCTAAATCCATTCGGATACTATTAGCCATAGCCGCGTGGTATGACTACGAGATATGGCAAATGGATGTAAAGACCGCCTTTCTCAATGGCGACATTGATAAGGAAATTTATATGCAACAGCCAAAAGGCTTTACATCTAAAGGAATTGAGCATAAGGTTTGCAAACTTCAAAGGTCAATCTATGGCCTAAAACAGGCGTCCCGAACCTGGAACATACGTTTTGATGAGACAGTCAAGGGATATGGCTTCATCAAGAACGTTTATGAGTCATGTGTGTACAAGAAATTCGATGGGAGTTCGGTACAATTTATTGTGTTATATGTCGATGACATTCTGTTGATCGGAGACGATATCAGAACGTTGACGCAGACGAAAGCGTGGTTATCCACGCAATTCTCCATGAAGGATATGGGAGACGCATCTTACGTACTAGGCATATGTATCTATAGAGATAGATCGAAGAAGATGTTAGGTCTCTCCCAATCCCAGTACATTAACACTATACTGAAGAGATTGAGTATGGAAGAATCCAAGAAAGGATTGATTCCAATGAGACATGGAATCTATCTTTCTAAATCAATGTGCCCTACGAGTGATGAAGAAAGAGAGAGAATGTCTCTCATACCTTATGCATCTGCCATTTGGAGCATAATGTATGCAATGTTATGTACTAGACCTGACGTAGCTCACGCTCTCAGTGTAACGAGCCGCTACCAGTCAAATCCAGGGGAGGAACATTGGACCGCCGTAAAGGCTATCCTAAAGTATCTAAGAAGGACTAAGGATATGTTCTTGGTCTACGGTGGTAGTGGAGAATTGAAACTCGAAGGATTCACTGATTCGAGTTTCCAGTCTGACGTGGATGATTTTAAATCCAATTCTGGATATATATTTTGCCTCAACGGCGCAGCGGTGAGTTGGAAGAGCTCCAAACAATCGACCACTGCAGACTCAACCACTGAAGCAGAATATATCGCCGCATCAGATGCAGCAAAGGAAAGTGTTTGGATGAGAAACTTCATCCAAGAGCTGGATGTGGTACCTAGCATAGCAAATCCCATAGTAGTCTACTGCGACAACAATGGGGCAATTGCTCAAGCGAAGGAGCCGAGATCACACCACAAGTCCAAACACGTATTAAGGAAAATACCATGTGATCAGGGAGATCATAGGTAGAGGAGACATTCAAATGGAGCGTGTCGACTCAAAGGATAACGTAGCTGATCCACTAACTAAGCCATTATCGCAAAAGGTGTTCGAAAAGCATCTGGGAAGGATGGGTCTTAGAAACGTTTGTGACTGGCTTTAGGGCAAGTGGGAGATTGATAGGATAGTGCCCTGCAAGCCAACAAAATAGCTTGTAATAGGAACATTATTTTATCTTGAAATAATCTTTGATTTATCAATTAATACGAACTGTTTATTTTATTGAGAATTCATAATATAAACAAATGGCCATCTTCATCTTTCGCGAACACATTTAAGCGATTGGTTGAAACCCTGAGATCAGTCATGACTACTGGACTATTCACTTCAGTATTGGGTGCGATTAATCATGAAACAGTCTCAAAGGTCGTGATCTCAAAAATGTTCCAAGTCATAGATTCATATCGAGACGGGGTATCGAATGAATCGTCAAGACTTGTACGATTATGCATGATTCACTTAAAGTGAATTTGTTGTTGTTTCATGAACAAGACATTGTTAATGTCAGTGCATATGACTAGGTGGTTCGATAGGGGATCGAACGCATCAAACGACCCGAACAGAGAGACCCATTGTGGAAGTGCGTAAAAAGCATATCGGTGCTGGGATGTCTCTCAAGACTTATAACATTGTACGATTTAGTCCTTAGACTTGAGATGCTAGGGCGAATTCGGTATACGGGTGTGTGTACTTTGATTTAGGAGCCGGGCACATTGCTTGTCCATTGTGCGCCTACGTTGGGTACGTATTGTCGTATGCGCGGATGGTTAGCATCAATATAGGATCTACCGACTCATTGTAATGGATGAGGGAATTTCCTGTACATTCTTCGATGATACATTCCGAGAAATCCATGGCCATGGTCAGTGACGGATTTGGAAAAGGGTTTCCAGATTTAGCAGTCACACTGGAAGTATTATCCTGAATTAGAAAGTACAGAATCGAGATGATTAGAGGTGCCGACCAATTCACACACCCTAAGTCTCGATCGAGAAATTAGTCGTTAGAAGGATCGTATGTACATGGTATAAGAGGTTTAAGGTTCACTGAAGTCAATTCACCTGAAGTTGGGCCTCATGGGCTTGTGGCTAGACATCGACCATGAGGTGTGGGTACTCCTAAATTGAAGGTAGATTAATTCTTGAGTGGTCAATTGAAAGTAGTTTAATTGATCAGAGCAATTAATTAAATAATTAATTGCTCATTAATTAAATCACAGAAATGTGAGCCTGCGGCCAATTGATGGTGAACCTAGAGGGTCACACACAAAAGCTGGAACTGTGATAGTCAGTTGTAGAACGAAATGATTTAAATGAGTTAAATCAAGGTAAGGAATTAAAGGGTTAATTCCTGGAGAGAGAAAATTAATTAGATTTTATCTAATTAAAGTAAATCTTTAATTAGATTTATTGGTTTATTTAATTAAAGTACTAATTAAATAAATGGGCCATTTAATTAAAGTGGATAATTAAATGACTTGGGCTATTTAATTAAAAGGACTAATTAAATAGAGGGATTGGGCCAAACTTATCTGATGGCCCATTAGATAAGAGATAAAATTAGGAATAGGGTTTGAAGTCTACTATAAAAGGTAGTCTTGGAGACTTAAAACCCTAACCTAGCAAAAACACTAAACCCTAATCTACTCTCTCCTAGCCGCCGCCGCCGCCGCCGTAGGTTGTAGATCGATCGTGCACCTCCTCTCTCCTTCTTCCGATCTACATCTAGAGTTGGATTTTAATCCAACTCTTGAATCTGAACTACTTTTCTCCTAGTTCTTAGCTTGAGGATTAAAGTGATTGCAGATCCAGCTGGTGTGGACTTTTCTCTAGAGGCACAACACCTGGGGTGCTCTAGTGATCCGAAAAGAAGACCGGAGAAACCACCACCTTGCCTGTGGTGAGGTAAAATTGCAATTTTACCACTTTATTTATTTTAGTATTTGTATGCTTAAATAAATTCAACCTTATTCACATGTGCTAATAAGATCCCTGGGATGTGGATATAAAAATTTTAAATTCCGCACCGTTGTAGTTGACAATTATACCCACGAAATCCCACACAAAAAGTCCTGAAGTTTTCAAAAACTATAAAATCGGCACAAATCTGAAAAAGCAGTTTTACCCAATCATAGATCCAGTCATAACAAGCAAGAATCAATTTCAGAACATAATTATCACGTGTTCTCATACATATAATTAAACATATACGGTGAACACACATTATGTTCAGGCTTTTCATATAATAATTATGGAGTTGGCTCTGATACCACTGTTGGGTATGTTTAGCGTTGCCTCGATTGTCAGAACAACTTACAGTGCGGAATTTTAAAATTTTTCGAAGCACCCAAGGTCCCATATATTAGATCTCCATATTATGTATATGAAAGCATGAAACAAAACACACAATGTATTAAAACAAGGGGGTTTCGATTTTTACCTCACCACAGGCAAGATGGTGGCAACCTTCAACTCTGATTCTCAATCTGGATCTGGTTCACGGGACTGATCCAAATGTCTCACCTCCAAAGATAGTCCACACCAACTGGATTCTGGCAACACTTCTTAGTCTTAGGCTCAGAACTGGATCTAAGAGATTTGTCAATGGAGGACTGTGCAGATCTACTTGGCAGAGCAAGATCCAGCATGAAGGAACAAGGGAGGATGTGCGGCGGCACTATAGCAGCTCACGGCCAGCAAGGGGCGGCGGCTACTTGTGGCGGCGCAGGGTTGGGGCGGCGGTGCTAAGAGCAAGAGAGAGGCTATGGTTTTTGCTAGGGTGTTAGCCTTGTTCTTCTACTCTGAGTTCATGTAGAACTCTATTTATAAGCCTCTTACTTGACATAGGTTTGCAAGACTTCTTATGGGCTTTTAATTAAAGGCCCATGTCTTGCAAGCCTTCTTTTAATTAACTACTATAATTAAATGCCCACACCATATTAATTAATAAATTAATATTTCTTTAGATAATTAATTAGCAATTTAATTAAGTATTTAATTAATTAAATCAACTAATTAATTAATCTCCCACTTGAATTAATACTTTAATTCATTTAATTGATTTAATTACCTTTAAATCAATTAATTCCTTTCATGTCCTTTTTTAACAGTCACCGTCCAATTGTATTGTATGTGACCCTCTGGGTTCACCATCAATTGGCAGCAGGCCCACGAATTCCTCGTGATTTAATTTATGAACAATAAATTGTTCCGGTCAATTAAACAACCTTTAATTGACCACTCCTGGAATCAAATCCTCTATTAAATCAGGAGTACCCACACTTCATGGTCGATGTCTAGCCACAAGCCCATGAAGCCCAACTTCAGGTGAATTGATACTTGTGAACATCGTCTCATATAATTACCATATACATACGGTCCTTCTATCGACTAATATTCCCGATCAAGACTTAGGGTGTGTGAATTGATCGGCACCTCTAAATTTGTCTCGAAAATTATACTTTCTAATTCAGGATAATATTCCAGTGTGACTGCTAAATTTGGAAACCCCTTCCCAATCCGTCACCGACCACGGCCGTGGATTCTTCGGATATATATATTATCTAAGAATCGTATAGGAAATTCTCTCATCCAGTACGATGAGTCAATAGATTCCATATTGGTACTAACCACTCGCGTAAATATCCATACGCACCCAACCTAGGCATGTTATGATCAAGCTAAGTGACCTATACCTAGATCTAAGTACGCACTTTCATGCACCAAATTCGCCCTAGCACCTCAAGTCAAAGGACTAAATCGTACACTATTATATTCCTTGAGAAACATCCCATCACCGATATGCGACATGCGCTTCCACAATGGGTTTCTCTGTTCGGGTCGTTCAATGCGTTCAATCCTCCATTGAACCACCTACTCATATGCACTGGCCTCAAATGCCTTGCTCATGAAACGCTACAAATTCATTCGATGTGAATCATGCATACTTGTACAAGTCTTGGCGATTCCTACGATACCCCTTCTCGTTCGGAATCTATGACTTGGAACAGTTTTAAGATTACGACCTTAGAGACTGTTTCATGATTGCACTCAATACTGAAGTTAATCGTCCCATAGTCAAATATAATCTAAGGACTTCATCCAATCGTTTAAATGTATTCGCGAGAGATGAAGTGGCCATTGTTTATCCTTATACACATATAAATAAACGTGCGTATTAAGTCATTTGTACTAAAGAAAGATAATGATAGTTCCAGTACAAGCTAAATGTATTGGCTTGCAGGGCACTATCCCATCATCCAGCGCGAACCAAACAGAATCTGGATTTAATCCATACGAATATGGACCACTAAACGTTACTGTGAGAGGAGATTACTCATACCTCGTACCTTTTTGCTAATGGCTTTGGTTGTTAGTGAAAAATGTATCTATTGAGATACAACTCCGAAAAACCTTTGAAAAATTCAAAGTATTTCAAAACGAAGTAGAGAATCAACAAAGGTATAATATTACGACCATTCGATCTAATCAAGATGGCAAATACTTAAGTCAGGGATTCCACAATTATCTTACTGAGAATGGGGTTCTTATACAATAAAATTGGCTAGTGGATCCAATTTGTATATAATTGTGGGGTATCCAACGAAATCCTTTGGATACCTGTTACACGACAATGAGAAACAATCGTTTTTCCTAAGTACCCGTTCCTCAGTTGATGAATTCCTCGTCAAAGGAAATACAGAATGTCGTGGAACTCGATGAATTCCAAGATTTGGACCCATCCCCGCAAACAGTGGGAGTTAATCTAGAAACTACTGAACCATCAAGTACACCAATACTTCGTAGATCTGATCAAGTTCATAAAGAGCTTGAAAGATATGGTTTCACCATATACGAAGAAACTACATTCAATGTAGATGCGCATGCATGACTGGAGTTCATGCAATGCAGAATTGATCTCATCCATTCCAACAATGTATCGACCTTGGTTGATCCACCCGAGGGATTTATCCCTGTAAATTGTGAATGGATCTTCAAGCTTGGAATGAATGGAGAGGTGTTACCACTAAGAATCGACTAGTGGTAAAAAAAAGGCTATTCACAAAGTTCTGGAACAGACTTTAATGAAGCCTTTTCTCCAGTAGCAATGTCTGAATCCGTTCAGATTCACATTTGTTTTGATGAGACAGTCAAGACATTTGACTTCATAAAAAACGAATATGAACCTTGAGTGTACAAGAGGATTAGTGGGAGCGCGATGAAGCTCATACTTTATATGTCGATAATGTTCTGGTTATCTAGGATGATATCGGAATGTTAGCACAGACGAAAGCATGGTTATCCATGTAATTCTCCATGAAAGATTTGGGAGAAGCATCTTGCATATTGGGATATGTGTCTATAGAGATAGATCGAAGAAGATGTTGACACTCTCTAAATCTAAGTACATAGAATCAATACTGGAAATATTCAGTATGAAGAATCCAAGAAAGGATTGCTTCCAATGAGACAATGTGTCCCTTGTTCCAAATCGATGTGCCCTACATCGAATGAAGATAAAAGGAGAATGTCTCAAATACCTTATGTTTCAAACAAAAGGGTAGCATGTGGCATGCTATACTATGTGCTAGACCAGACGTAGAAGTTCTCAAGTGTCACGAGCAGTTACTAGTCACACTTCAGTGAAGAGTACTGGACCACCGTAAAAGATATCCTTAAGTTCTTGACAAAGACTAAGGATTTGTTCTTGATCTACGATGGTAGTGGAGAATTAAAACTCGAAGGATTTACCGATTCGAATTTTCAGTCTGATGTGGATGAATTTATATATCCATTTTTGGGTACATATTTTGCCTCAATGGGGTAGCGGTAAATTGGAAAGGGTTCCAAGCAAAACACCGTAACCATCTTAACCACTGAAGCAAAACATATTGCAGCATTAAATGCGGCATAAAAAAGTGTTTGGATATAAAACTTCATCCAGAAATTGGATGAAATGCCTAGCATTTCATGGTTATCTTATGATAACAATGGAGCTATTGCTAAAGCAAAGCATTCGAGATCTCACCAGAAATCTAAACACAATTGAGAGAAAAGTACCATTTGATTAGAAAAATCAGTGGTAGAGTTGACGCACATAATGGATCGCGTCGACTCGGAAGACAACTTAGCGGATCTACTAGAAAAAGCCTATATCACGAAAAGAGTTCAGAAAACATCCTTGAAAGATGGGTCTTAGAAACGTTTGTGATAGGCTTTAGGGCAAGTGGGAGATTGATGGGATAGTGCCCTGCAAGCCAATATATTTAGCTTGTATTAGAACTATCTTAATCTTTCTATAGTATAAATGAATTAATACGCTTGTTTGTTTATAGCATGTAAATCAAACAATGGCCAACTTTATCTCTCGCGAACCACTTAAGCGATTGGATGAAATCCTTAGATCACAATAGACTATGGGACGATTCACTTCATATGAGTGCAATCATGAAACAATCTCTAAGGAACTGTTCCAAGTCATAGATTCGGAATGAGACGGGGTATCGGAGGAATCGCTAAGACTTGTACAAATATGCATGATTCACATGGAGTGAATTTGTAGCGTTTCATGAGCAAGGCATTTGATGCTAGTGCATATGAGTAGGTGGTTTGATAGGGGATCGAACGCATCGAACGACCCGAACAAAGAAACCCATCGCGGAAGCGCATGACGCTTATCGGCGATGGCATGTTTTTCAAACTTATAATAGTGTACGATTTAGTCCTTAGACTTGAGGTGCTAGGGCGAATTCGGTGCATGGGTGTGCATACTTAGATTTAGGTGCCGGTCACGTAGCTTGACCACTGTGTGCCTAAGTTGGGTGCGTATAGTCGTGTACGCGAATGGTTAGCATCAATATGGGATCTACCGGCTCAACGTAGTGTGTTGAGAGAATTTCCTATACGTTCTTAGATAATTGATTTCGAGAAACTTGTGGCCACAGTTGGTGACGAATTTGGAAAGGGGTTTCCAAATTTAGCAGTCACAATGGAATCATTATCCGGAATTAGAAAGTATAGTTATCGAGATGATTAGAGATGCCGATCAATTCACACACCCTAGGTCTCGATCGGGAAATTAAGTCGATAGAAGGACCGTATGTACATGGTACTTATAAGAGGTGAGGTTCACTGAGATCAATTCACCTGAAGTTGGGCCTCATGGGCTTGTGGCTAGACATTGACCATGAGGTGTGGGTACTCATGAATTAATAAGGAAATTAATTCTTGAGTGTTTAATTGAAAGGGTTCATTTAATGGGAGCAATTAATAAGCTCGCAAATTAAATCAAGAAAGTGTGGGCCCGCGGCCAATTGATGGTGAACCTAGAGGGTCACACACAATAAAATTGGAATGCAACAAATCATATAAGGAAAGTTTGATTTAAAGGGTAAAATGAAAACTTAATAATTAAAGTGTTAATTCTTGAAGAAGAAAACTAATTAATTAAAGTGTTAATTAATAAGAGAGGAATTAATTTAATTGATTAATTGAATTAATTAATTAAATGGGCTAAATTAATTGAAATGGTTTAATTAATTAAAAGGAGATCTAAGTCCATTAGGAAACGAATAAAGGCCATAAGTAAATGGGCTTTAAGTTTCCTACTTGGATTAGAATAAATCTAGGTCAAGACTCATTATATAAGAAGCTCAAGACCACAAAAACCCTAGCCCCAAGAGACACAAAATTTCGTGCCCCCCCCCTCCCCAGATCAGATTTGCGCCGCCCCCTCTCTTACAGAGAAGGGTTCGGCCGAACCCTGTGCAATTGCACAGGGTTCATGCAAATTGTTTTCTCCTTCTTCCTTGCTTGATAACTTTTGAATCCAAGTTCCGAGCCTAAGGATTCAAGATAGTTGCTTCAATCCAGTTGGTGTGGACACCGGTAGAGGTACAATGCTTGGTGTGCTTCTCTCGAACCAAATCTATCAGATCTGAAAGAAGACCGGAGAAAAACCACCACCATTGCTGTGGTGAGGTAAATTCTAAAACCCCCTATGGTTGGTTTTGTTTTGTGTAAAAATCTTTTTCGTATGACTAGATGAGTAAAGATCCTGATTGGGTTATTTAAAAATTTAAAAATTTTGCTGCTTTTAACGTCCTGACGTTACCAATAACCCAACAATTTGCAATAGGGCCAAAATACAGAGGTATTTTGCAATTCAATTCCCCATCACCATTTCTCTTTTCACCTATGACAACACTACCACCGACTCCACCTCCTCCCTCCTCCCTCGGGCACCACCACCACAACCCACCAAAACTCACCCCCCCTTCCCCCACCGCCACCTTATCCGCCCAATTTCCATTAAAAAAAAGGAGATTTTTCATTGGTGGGTTTTAAATTTCACTGTTATTAAATATGAACAAATGGATCTTTCATGTGGGAATATAAATATTAGATTTACATACTACAGTAATCTCTGAATGTTTTTACATAAGTATTATTTTTTTCTTCTGGTTTTTTTTTTCTTGTGTAAAGTTATTTCTCAATGTTAATTTTTGTGGTCGATCTTTATGGTTTTCTTTTTTGTGAACACTTGTATTTTTATCAGTTTTAACTTGTATTATGATTATTGGTATGTGATCGGGGGTTTGAGGAATGTAAGTTTTGCAATGATGTGCTAGAATCCCATGCTTCAATCCCTCATTTGCAATTGCACGGAGAGGGTGGGTGGGGTTGGGGGTGTCGTGCCCGAGAGAGGGCGTGGAGCCGATGGTTGTGTTGCCGGAGGTGAAGAGAGAAATGGTGATGGGGAATTGAATTACAAAATACCCTTGTATTTTTTGCTCAATTGCAAATAACTCCTGAAGAGTTGAAGATGCTGACTTAATAGCAATGTGTTTGGCACGCGTAACGGGGGAAAGAAAATGTGTCGAGTAGGGTAAAATCATGGTATTAAATGTGTTTTTTCAGAAAATTTGGTATCAAATATGTTTTTTGGACAAAAGTTTGATATTAAAAGTATTTTTCCTTCTTACAAAAATTAAAGACTTTTTTAATTTATAAAAAAGGTTTTTTATTAATTAAAAAGAATTGGGTAGAGCAGGTGGGAGACTGCACTCGCCTGCTCAATTGACTCGAGGCGTGAGGCAATCTTATTTAAGGCCATCTCCAATAACTCATCAGCCTAAGTCCAGCTTCACCCAGCTTCCCTTCAGATTCTAAATTCAGTTTTCCCTTTTTTTTTTCATAGTCATCTCCAATGACTCAATCTATCAATTTCATTTAATTTCAATCCTAATTTTTTCTACTATCACTTAATAATAATAAATTGTATTTAAGTTTCTTACAATGTTATTAAATTTACAAATTATTAATGTTAAATTTCATAAATTAAAGTTAGGTTATTTTAATGTTTAATTTTTTAAAATTAAATTTTATTTGAGTTTCTTAAATAAAGGTTATATTTTTAAAATTAAAATGAACCTTTTTAAAATTAATAATAAATTAAAGAATTTTTTTATTTAAAAAAAGAAAGAAAGAAAGAATTTTATTAACTAAGAATAAATAAAAACAAAACATAAAAAATCACTGGCTTCAAGATTCAAGGGATGGAGCAAATCAACATTGACTTGCAACTACTCCTTTGAGTAATGGGTGGTTGGATTTAAGGGAACCTCCCCATCAATCAATAAAGATGGCCATCTCCATCTCTTCAAGGTCATTGGAGATGGCCTAAGGGATTATTCCCTTTCTCACCCTTTGAATGATAAAAGTTCATACTATTTACCCTCTAAGTCCAACCTCCTTCTCCCCCTCTTTATAGGATATACACCCAATCTCATTTAATTTTATGGTGATTTACACCCAGACTTTCTCAGGTTTGGACATATAACAAGAAATCCCTCGATGTTTCAAAAATTACATGGACACCCTCTTTGGTATGGCCTATTTACAAAAAATCCCTTACGACATTAAAAACTAACGAAATTTGATGATGTCATCAATTCTTTTTACTGATTTTTCAAAATTACCCCTGGTTGAATATACTTACAGGGCTGTCTGTGTAATAATATTATACCGCATGGGGTGTCTGTGTAATAATATTATACTACAAGGGGTGTATTTGGAAGATTACAATAACTTTAGGGGGTTACTTGTAGTCAACAGTCATATTTTTAAAAATGAACAAGCTTTGAAGAAAAATAATTGTTGGATGAAGATGAAGATGAAGTGCAAAGAAGATAAGGGAAGGTTTTGATGATTTCCAAAACGTCAAAATCAGCTAAGTATGGAAAGCTTAGTATACTCTTGATAAAACTGATTTTGCTGAAATCAGCTAAGTTACTATAAGAAGAGTGGTCACTCTGCTGTTCAAGATTTGTTCACGATCAGCATAGTCAGCTTACTGTTCTTCATAAGCTTAGTCTGCTGACAGACGACTGAAAAGTTTTTAAGTCTAAAAATTTTCAGAGGTCTATTCACCCCCCCCCCCCCTCTCCTCTAGACCTCATCTGACCACTTGGGACCAACAAGTGGTATCAGAGCAGGTGGTTCATTAGAATCAGCTGCCTGATCAACGAGCTTGATCCAAGTGTTTTTCAAAGGTTTTCAAAACTTTTCAAAAGAGCATCTTTTTGAAAAATAAAAACTTTTTGAAAATGGATTGTATCAGCCATGTTCCCCACATTGCTGGTATGTCTTTTGAAGACTGGAAAATCAGGATGGAGATTTTTCTAGCTGCTTATAATGATAACATGTATACATGTATCATAAAAGGTCCATTCAGATTCACCAAGACGATAAAGATAAATGAAGTTGATACCGTGGTGGAGAAAGATCTTCATGAGATGACTCCAGAAAAAACAAAGTTATTTAATCTGGATAAAGTCGGAAGATTCATCATGACTAAAGCCCTGGATAATGGTCGGTTTGATAAAGTCAAGCATTGCAAAACTGCAAAGGAAATGTGGGATTAAGTCAGAGATATGAGCGAAGGAAACGACGACATTAAAGAGCATCAGCTGAGTGTTGCTCTGAAAAAGCTGGACAACTTCAAAATGAAGTCTATTGAAACCATTGATCAGATGAATACAAGGTTTACAAGGACATTGAATGAAGTTTTAAAGCTTGGAAAAACTTTCACGGATAAGGAGATAACCATCAGAGTGCTGAAGGCTTTACCTCCGAAATTCAATATGAAAGTAACAGCCATGGAGGAGTCAAGGGATCTGGGAAAGATTTCACTCACTGAGCTGTTCTCAGTACTCAAGGCTTATGAGTATAAACTGCCAAGAATGGGAATTGAAGAAACCTCAACTTCAGGACCCACAGCTGCCTTAGTTGCTGCTGAAAATCCCAGAAGACCAGCATAGAGAAGTAAAGAAGTGGACTCATCTGATGAAGCCACATTACTCAACAAAAAGGAGTACACAGCTGGAGATGTAGCATTGCTGATGAATAATTTCAAGAAGTTCTACAAGAGAAAAATGAAGAAGAAATATAACAATGCTTCTACTTCTAAACCCAACTTTTCTTCTCAAGATAAGGATGATTATAAAGCCAAACTAATGTGTTATAACTGCAGGAAATTGGGACACTTCATCAAAGACTGTCCATATCCAAAAGCAGAAAAATACACAGAAGAAGAGAAGAGAATCAGAAAAGAAAGAAAGCATCAGAGAGGCAAGGCAATGATGGCAGAAGCAGAAAAGCTGACTGCTGTCTACTCATCTGATTCAGACTCAGACACTTCAGACGAAGAGTCTTCTGATGAAGAGAAACCTGCTCTCCTCTGCCTGATAGCCAAGGAATCTGATGACTCTGAGGATGAGGTAACTCCTCTTGACAATGAATTATTTAATTCATTTGAACAAATGATGCTTAACAATACTGGTATTGCTGAAGCATATAAAAAGCTTAAGGAAGAGATGATATTGCTAAAGGAGTAAAATAGTTCACTGAAACTCACAGCTGAAAAGCCAAGAGAATCAGCTGAATACAAAAAGCTTGAGCAAGAACATGAATCTCTGAAAGCTGAATGTGAAGTTTATAAGGGTAATCTCATGAGAAATCATCTGTTGCATCCACTCATATGTCTAGTAAACAGAAGATACCTTTAGAACAAGATAAGCTAGAATTGAATCATACTGAAAAATTTGTATCTGCTGACAATAGTAAGGTCACTCTGTATGTTCAAACTACTAAACCTGCTTCACCTGAGAAAGTGTTAAAGGAGAAGAAATCTCCTAAGGCTAAAAAGAGCAAAGAGCATAGTGTAGGTAAACAGACTAGTAAGACCAAACAGCAGAGTCCTAAGAAGTCTGCTGATAAAGCTAAACTGAATCAGACTAGTGGTAAAACTAAGTCATCTGTTAATGAGCAAGCATCTAGTAAACCAAAGAAGCATAAGAACAAGAAAAATCAAAAGGCTTGGTATGGAAATGAGTCTTATTATGTGCAACCTGCTGCATATCCTCCTATGTATCATGCACCTCAATTTCCAACTTACTATGAACCATATCCTGCTCATCCAATGCATGCATACCCTGCTTATCATGCACCTTACCCTGCTTATGAACATTATTCTTATCATATTGATCATCAACATGACTTATCTGCTAATTATGATAAAAATGAAACTGTTCATGCTCCTGTCAAAACTCAGAAGCCTAAGAAGCCTAAGACATCAACATCTTGGTTGTCAAAGGTGGAACTAATCCTTCAGGACCCTCTCAATAAGGGTACCTAAAATAATTTTATTTTTGTTTTGTAGGTTAGGATTAGGAGTAGGAGTAAAGTAGAGAAGATTTGGTACTTGGATGGTGGTTGTTCAAGGCACATGTGTGGAAACATACATGAGCTGACTGATGCTGCTGCTGTGGATGGTCCAAATGTTACTTTTGGAGACAGCAAAGAAGGCAAGATTGTAGCTAAAGGAAGAGTAATCAAAGGAAACATTGAGATATCTGACGTCTCAAATGTTAAAGGCCCAAAGTACAACCTGCTGAGCATAAGTCAATTTTGTGACAAAGGATATTCAGTCATCTTCTCAACAGATAAGTGCTATGTTGAACAGATTGGTACAAAGAAGGTAATTTTATCTGGAAGACGACAAGGAAATGTCTACATAGTCGACTGGAATTCTGCTGACAAGAATTCAAGTGTTTGTTTGGTGGCATCAACACCAAGTGAAGTCAGTTGGCTACAGCACAAAAGGATGAATCATTTAAACTTCAAGACCATCAACAGATTGATAAAGAATGATCTGGTAGAAGGGATTCCAAAAACAGTCATGAGCAAAGACAAGCTCTGTGACGCATGTCAGAAAGGGAAACAAATCAAGTCATCATTCAAAAGCAAGAAGCACCAATTTTCTGAAAGAATCTTGGAGCTGCTACACATGGACTTATTTGGACCCATTGATCCAATCAGCAATGGCGGAAAGAAATACTGCCTAGCTGTTGTGGATGACTATTCAAGATATACTTGGGTGATATTCATGAAGAAGAAAAGTGAAACCAAGGAACATCTTACTAATCTGATGGAACTGATCCAGAATGAGAAAAGCATAAAAATACTGAAGATCAGATCAGATAGAGGGACAGAGTTCACAAACTCTACTGTTGAAGAGTATTGTAATATCAAAGGAATACATCATGAGTATTCAGCTGCTAGAACCCCTCAACAGAATGGTGTTGCTGAAAGGAGAAACAGAACACTGAAAGAAGCTGTCAGGACAATGATAGTTGAAGCTAAGCTGCCTCAAAGATTTTGGGCAGAGCCACAAATACAGCCTGCTTTACCCAGAACAGATGCATGATCAACAAAAATCAGAACAAGACTCCATATGAAGTTTGGAACAACAGGAAACCAAACATTCATTACTTTAAAATTTTTTGTTGTAAAAGCTTTGTGTTAAATAATGGGAAAAATCACCTTACTGCATTTGCAGAGAAGGCTGATGAAGCTGTTTTTGTAGGATACTCTACTGTTAGTAAAGCCTATAGAGTTTTTAATAAAAGAACATTGCTAATAGAAGAATCTATTCATGTAGTATTTGATGAGCCAAGTCAATCTTTTGAAAAAAAATCAAAACACTAATCAAGATCTGTCTACTGATTTACAGAAGTTGGATGTTGGAAAGAATGAAGAATATGTTCCCATCATACTACCTAATCTCAATTCAGCTGCTAACTCAAGTGTTGTTCAAAATCACAGTGCTGATTGTCTAACAGACGAATTGCAAACAGCTGACAGACCAGAGACTATTCAACAGACAAGGACTGCTCAACATACTACTACTGAATCTCCAATAGTAATGTTGCAAGATCAAAACAGAGGACAACATCCAGACCTGCAACCTGATCTTAGATGGCTCAGGAATCATCCACCAGAATTAGTGATTGGTGATCCTTTGGACAGAGTGAAAACAAGAAGAGCTGCTGCACAAGATGCTATGTTTGCTAGTTTTCTATCTCAAATAGAGCCTAAACAAATTGAAGAAGCTCTCAGTGATTCCTTCTGGATTGAAGCTATGCAAGAAGAGTTAAATCAATTTGAAAGGAATGAAGTATGGTACTTAGTTCCAAGACCAAGTCATCAAAGAGTAATTGGCACTAAATGGGTTTTCAGAAATAAAATGAATGAAGATGGTATTGTCACCAGAAATAAAGCAAGATTAGTGGCCAAGGGTTATTGTCAAGAAGAAGGAATTGACTTTGATGAAACATTTGCACCAGTAGCAAGACTTGAAGCAATCAGACTGTTTCTAGCCTATGCTGCTTACAAGAACTTCACTGTTTATCAGATGGATGTGAAGTCAGCTTTTCTCAATGGAGAATTGCAAGAAGAAGTGTATGTTGAACAACCACCTGGATTTGAAGCTTATCAAAAGGAAGACAAGGTGTATCGTCTGAAGAAAGCCCTCTATGGACTGAAACAGGCTCCAAGAGCATGGTATGATACCCTATCTGATTTTCTTTTAATTAAAGAATTTCGTAAAGGTAAGGTAGACAAGACCCTGTTTACAATAGAATGGGAGAATCATATATTACTTGTGCAAATATATGTAGACGATATTATTTTTGGTTCAACTAACCAACAGATGTGTGACAAGTTCTCCAAGCTGATGCAGAATAAGTTTGAAATGAGCATGATGGGTGAACTCAACTATTTTCTTGGTTTGCAAGTTAGACAGTTGCCTGATGGAATTTTCATCAACCAAGCAAAATACACAAGAGATCTGATTAAGAAATTTGGTATGGAAACTAGCTCTACTGCTCCTGTTCCAATGTCTACTAGTCTTCGTTTGGACAAAGATGAAGATGGCAAATCAGTAGACATAACCAAATACAAAGGCATTATTAGGTCACTGTTGTATCTAACAGCCAGCAGACCTGATATCATGTACTCTGTTGGGGTTTGTGAAGATTTCAATCAAATCCCAAGGAATCTCATCTCTTAGCTGCAAAGAGAATACTGAAATATATTAAGGGCACTCAAGAATTGGGATTGTGGTATCCTAGAGAATCTGGATTTGAGCTTATTGGATATTCAGATTCAGACCTTGCTGGCTGCAAAATTGATAGGAAGAGCACAACAGGTGCTTGTCAATTTTTGGGTAGTCGTCTGATCTCATGGATGAGTAAGAAACAGACTTCAGTATCCATATCTACTGCTGAAGCTGAGTATATAGCTGCTGGAGCATGCTGTGCACAGATACTTTGGTTGAAGCATCAACTAGAAGATTACAATATCAAAATCAGTGGAATTCCAATCTACTGTGACAATACAAGTGCAATCTCTCTTACTCAAAATACTAAAAGTCACTCAAGGACTAAGCATATTGTGATCAAGCATCACTTCATTAGAGATCATGTGGAAAAAGGCAATGTAATGATTGAATATGTTCATACTGACAATCAGATTGCTGATATTTTCACTAAACCTTTAAGTGAAGTAAGGTTTTCAACTCTAAGAGCTGAGCTAGGACTACTTAATTTGGATGCATAAGCTGAGGGGGAACTTATCAGAAGACTGAAGTTCATCAGCACAGTCATCCGTTATTATCTTCAAAGATTAACTCTCAACAGACTAGTTAACTTATGAATTCTTAAAGTCAGGGGGAACGTGTAAGACTAGCGGTACTTCTGATTAAGAGATGAAATTTGTTGATGACAGTTAGTTGAAGTTACGTTTTCAACAGAAGATTAAAGTCTTGAAGATTGAAGATCAAACTATCTTGCTGGATTGACAAATAGCAAAGGAAGATTACTAGCTATTGACTTTCTCTAGGAATATCAGATAACAGATCACTCGTCTGTCAGATAAGTAAACTCTACTCATATGATACTTTATATAAGCATGGTCATAAATCGCATCTTTTGAAACACGCTTTTATAAGTAACAGATAAGTGCCGATTGAGTTTCCCGCCCATCTGATATTAAAATAATAAATTTGAAGTCCGCAATTCTCACCCGCACGATTTAAAACCTGTCAGATCAATCTTACGATTCAGATTAATCACGATAACCAAATCAAAGGAAACGTATAAAATCCGATCTGAACAGATCAGTCATCTTACGCACACAAAATTTCCAAAATTCTCTAACTCTCTAAGCTCCTTGTTTTCAAGCTTACAGTGTTCTTACAGAATCTCACAAATTAATCTCAAAAATGGCTATTGCTGAGGGAAGATACCTAAGTTACGACAAATTTTACTCCTCTGGCACCGATCTGATGCGAGAAATCATGAAGAAAATCAAGGAAGCATCACTAGTACCAGTTCTGGAAGCTCATGAGGATCGGGTGTACCTGGAAGACATTGCAGAATTCTACAAGAACAGGAAATTCAACACCGACAGAACAACTATGACGGTCACAATTGGGGGTAAGAAAATTTGCGTATCTGCTGCTGTTTTGAGTGAAATTTATAAGTTGAAAAACGAAGGAGGAGACGTGACAGACCTAGGGTCTGAGAGGGAGGAGGAATTCTGGCAAATTTGTGCCAAGGAAGGGGAAGAGATGACAGGAACCCTAATGAAGACTCAACTGAAAGATGAGTATCAGAGGTTTGCTGACATTATTGCGAAAGTGCTGGATTGCAGCACTAGTTCTTTGGATAGGTTGCCTAGGAGAAGATATTATACTATGATTTGTATCTACTATGGGTTAAAAGTGAACTGGGCTGTTCATTTGTATGATCTGCTGAGTAGCAAGAAGAAGAGGTATGGCATTCTGCTCAGTCATCTGTTCATGAACCTTAGATGCCAAATGGGAGGAGGAAAACCTACCCACCCTGCCAAGGAGTTCAAATTATATGAGCCTGTTAGAAGTGAAGGCACTTCTAAGAGAAAGGCTCCTGCCAAGGTTGTTCAGGCCCCCTCTAAGAAAAGCAAGAAGGCTGGTCAGACCAGTGGGTCTGCTGATCAAACAGTGACCACCACTGTTGAAGCTGGATCAGCACAACCTGAAATTTTGATCCCTGAGAAAGTAATTGATGATTTCACTAAAGAACTAGAGAATATGGAGACTGGATCATCTCCTGAAAGGACAGAATCTGAAGAAGCTGTTCCCATTCAACCTGCAAAGAGAATGAGGACAAGAAGTTCTGCAAGGGGACCTCCCCAATCTAAACCTACAGGAAGAATTACCAAGTCCAAGGCAAAGAGAAAGGTCACTTTTTCTGAAGATTCACCTGAACCAGTCAGGGAAGTTCCAGCAACAGCTGAGAGGCCAATCATTATTGAAGAGCCTGCTGCTGAGCCTGCTGGAGAATCTTTTGCTGTTGTTGGAGTGTCTGCTGAAGAAAAAGTAGAACAGCAGACTAGCACAACAAGTGAGGGAGAAGCTCTTCTCTTGCACCCCACTCCTGTTGCTGCCACTCCAATTCAAGTTGTAGAAAGTCCTGAAGCAAGAAGCTAAGGACAGGCAAGACTGTGATTCCTTTTGTCTCAGTGGCTGAACAGAGGACGTTAGATGAAGCAGAAAGAAAGGAAGGCCGCTGAAAAGGCTGAAGAAGATCGCCTAAAGGCCCTTGAGCTCAAAAGACTGGAGGAAGAGGCCAGTAAGATGACTCAAGCACAAAGAGATGTTGTTGAAGCAGCTGAGTTGGCTGCTGCTATTGAAGCAAGTGCTAAGGACTCTCATGGTCCAAAGCATACTGGTGGCATTGTAATTGGTGAACAGAGAGATCCCACCAAGCCCAATCCAGTCATGCCCACCCCTGCAATTCAACCAAAAAGAAGATCAGAATTAAAACTGGCATTGGAGATTGTCAGAGATGATCTTGAAGTGTTTGATGAATTCATTGCAAGGTTGGATGCTGAGAATGCAAAGATCACTCGTCTGACGATGTTCAATAAAGAGAAAGTACGTTACAACAGATGGAGGGACTATCGTCTGACAAAGACAAAGATCAGATTGCAAACTGGAAAGCCTTCGCTGATGAAGAAGCCTGGGTGCTAAAGTGGCTTGAGACAGGTTCACTAACTCAAGCATTAGACTCAGAATTCTTTTTGGATAAATTGAGACTGAGGATCAGTCATATTGTTAAGGCTGAAGCAAAGAAGCTTTATGAGTCTGTTCCTGCTGAGTACGCTGACAATGAAGATCTCAAGGAACGATCAATAAAGTTGGCTGTTTCCCAGACAATGGAAACATGGGCCAAGAAGACTAGGAAGATGAGGGGACAACCAAGCTCCATGATTCCCCTTCCCAGTCTGAAGCAGATTGTCTATGGCCCTACTATTAAGCCATATGAAGAGTTACCTGAGGATCCAATCTCCCCATTTGTTCCACTTGATGATTTAACATGGATCACTCACAGAACTACTTTAGATGATGCAGGTAAAATGCGTACCATTGCAAATGTTAAGAAGATTCAAGCACCCCCTGCTGATAAAGATAAAGAGAAAGAAGATGCTTATGATTCTGCCAAAGAAAAGGAAGGGACTTCTGATGATGCAGATCAAAAGAAAGAAAAAGAGGGTACATCTGACCCTACTGATCAGAACAAAGAACCAGAAAAAAGAAGGTACTTCTGATCTTGTTGATCAGAACAAAGAAAAAGAGGAAACCTCTAAGCCAGCTGATAAGGAGAAGGAAAGCACTCCAAATCCAGCTGACCAGATTAAGGAAAAGGAAGATATCTCTGAAACAGATGATCAGACTAAGGAGAAGGAAAGCACTCCTAGTCAAGCTGATGAGACCAAAGAGAAGGAGATTACTCCTGGTTCAGCAGATCAGATGACAGAAACAGAAACTCTTGCCTTACCTCCAATTCCATCTGAAGTTGCCTCTACTTCTCAAGACTTGCAGTCTTCTCTGTTGGATTCAATTCAGCAGATGATTTCAAAATCAATGAAAGAGTTAGAAGAGAAGGTGACTGCAAATCTGTTGGCTGCCTTAAGTCAACCAACCCAGAGAGCTGCTCCCATTCCTACTGATTTGATTGAAGACACTGCCCATAATGTGAAAGCTATCAGACAGGATATGGATGTGATTAGAGCAAGGACTCAGAGCACAGCTGCTGGTTGGAGACAAATTACAGAGACAATTGAAATGGCCATTCAAGATGAGGATGAAACCTTGGAGAATATGATGAAGGACTTCAAGGCATCTGCTGATCTGTTACTTGCAACTCAGATTCAGCTAGGTGACCAAGGAGAAGTTGTCCTTAACAGAATGGATGCTTTTGAGGCCAATCAACTTAGACAGCAAGCTCAACTTGATGCCATGGAGGAAAACATCAAACTTCTCTGTGATTCACTCCAAATCACACCAGTCTTACCAAAGTATCAAGTCAACCCTACTGATGATGACAAAAAGGGGGAAGATAAGGTACCTGGTGAAGAAGAAAAAGTTAACCAAAATGAAGATGAAGCTGAAGGTGGTAACTCTTTCTCAAAGACTGCTGAGTTGGATAATACTGAAATACTGGAGGAACCTGCAAAGGAGGAAAGTGAAAATGAAGGAAACAGCAGACCAGTAGATCAGATTGATACAGAAGAAGAAGATGAATCTGATGAAACTGAAGCTGTAGCAAAAGCTAAGTCTGATAAAGAGATAGCTACCGCTAAGGACTCAGCTGAAGAACAGCTCAATCCTGATGTCAAGCAGAAGAAGTTGGAGCTGTTAAAACAAAAGTTCTTCAAGGATTTAGAAGCTGAGACTTCCAAGTCTAAAGAAGATGAAGAGGACAAGCAAGAAGACAAGACAGAAGACTATTTTAGTCTAGGTTACTTATGCTTGAAAATCCTTGTAATTTTTTTTTCACATTTCATCTGATTGAACTTGTAATATGTAATCTTTCCAAAATATATAAAAAGTTCAAGTTTGAATCCAATAAACTATTTCTATCTCAAAAATTTTTGAGGATCAAAACTTTAGTTTAGGTACAGGTACTTAGCTGAAGTTTTGTCATCATCAAAAAGGGGAAAATTGTTGGATGAAGATGAAGATGAAGTGTAAAGAAGATAAGAAGATAAGGGAAGGTTTTGATGATTTTCAAAACGTCAAAATCAGCTAAGTATGGAAAACTTAGGTCCCTTAGAAGAATTTTGAACAAGTAAAGAAGATATCAGAAAGGTTCAAAATTCTAAGCCCAGAAGACTACTGATCTCATGCTGAAACAGCAATCAGAAGGGTAGACCATCAGCTGACTCAAATCAGATTAGTTCAGAGTATCAGCAGAGTATCTATCAGCAGAGTAGAAGAGATCAATGAGATAGTTCAACGGTAATAAATGCACTTGGTGTAATAAATGCTGCAAGAGAAGGGTAGTAATGACAAATGATTGAAGAATATTCTCGGATCAGCATGGTGCATTTAATGCAGCTACAGGAAAGTACAGCAGAAAAGGTACTGTAGCAGGGAGCCGTTCTGAATTTGGGCTAAGGCTATGGATTTGAAGTTTGATTTCCTTCAACGGTCATATTTTCAAATCCAAGTATAAATAGAGCTGATTTCAACAAGCGAGACACACAACAACATTCTGAGATTTTGATTCCGAAGCATAAATTTCTCTAAGTCTCAAGAAGCTCGCTCGTCTGGTGGAAGTCATCTGTTGACAGAAACCCAGTTGAAGCAAAATAGAAAATACTTTCTGAGTGAAATTGTATTAGCTGAGTGTTGTGCGGAGTTTAGATCCATCTTTGTGAGTGATCTAACATCAGAGGATAGGTTTTCTGAGTGATTTCCTAATGTGAGCTTACAGCCTTCTCATTTGTTGTTTAGGTGTAAGTGGAGAAATATTGTAAACTTTGTGTTTATAGTATAACCCAGAATCTAAGTGATCTGGAAGAGTGGACTAAAGGATTTTTATCCATATAACCACTATAAAAATTCTTTGTGTTATTCTTGCATTTAAGTTTTCCTGCATATTTCAAAATTGCATAAGTTTACACTTTGAATTATTAAAAGATTTTAAAGGAGTTTTAAAACTGGGGATAAAATCTTTTTGAAGGACTTAGTCTACTTGTGAAAAACACTTTCAAACATTCGCTGCAAATATACTCTTGATAAAACTGATTTTGCTGAAATCAGCTAAGTTACTATAAGAAGAGTGGTCACTCTGTTGTTCAAGATTTGTTCACGATCAGCATAGTCAGCTTACTGTTCTTCATAAGCTTAGTCTGCTGACAAACGACTGAAAAGTTTTTCAGATGTCTATTCACCCCCCCCCCCCCACCCTCTAGACCTCATCTGCCACTTGGGACCAACAATAATGGTAAACTTAGATGCTCGACATATTGGGATATTGGTTTTGCATTGAAGATGTAGAAGAGAACGAAGATGATGATAAGTCAGACCTAGAACTTCGATTGACACGTCCTCAATCACCAACTTCTTTGAATGACCAAGTCGATGATTAAAGAATCATTTGAATATTTTTATTTTAAGACTACATTATAATTTTATCACGAATAATTTTTTGTTTATGTATAGACCTAGAATATTTTATTTACATGATTTTTTTAAATATGATCGTTGGCTACAAGTAATCCCCTGAAGTTATTGTAATTTTTTAAATACACCCCTTAAAGCATATTATTATTACACAAACACCCCTTATGGTATACATAAACACCCCTGTGTGTATATTCGACCAGGGGTCAATTTAAAAAATCAATAAAAAAATTGATGACATCATCAAATTCCACTAGTTTTAGTGTTGTAATGGATTTTTTGTAAATAGATCATATCTCAGAGAGAATGTCCTGTAATTTTTGAAAAAACGGGGGTTTCTTATTATGCTCACCTAAGGCCATCTCCAACCCATCCATGGGGTGGGTGGAGATGGGCCTAGCCTGCCCTGGATGGGTTGGAGACCATCCTGGGCGGTGGATTTGGACCGCCCAGGTCGATGGGCTGGGCTGTCAACCATCGCCCTGTAGTTGGGACGCGCTGGTTAGCGTGTCCCTCCCACATGGCACCAGGTGGTGCCACTTGGCGCCACCCGGTGCATTTTCTTTATTTATTTTTTATTAAATTAAAAAAATAAATATTAAAAAATAAATTATTAATAAAAAAAGTTAAAAAAATTAATAAAATTAACTACGAATTTTGACAATACCTTGTTTATTTTAATTAACTAAAAATAAAAGTTACATTTAATTATAAAAGTTGTTGTAGGTTTAATAACAATTTATTTTAAATTAAAGATGTAACATTATTAGATATAAAAATTTGCCTATGAAAGTAAAATTAAACAAAATTATAGTATAATAAAATTCTTATCCATTATTAATTTTGAAATTATATATTTGTCTATAAAATAAAATTTATTTAGCCACATTTAAAATTTGATTTGAAATATTTTAATTTTATTTAAACTCTAGTATAGCATTAATGTTAAATGTACAATTGAGACAAAATGTAGACATATAATTTTGCATTAAATTACCCCAAATACTTGTACACGTACGTTGATACATATAACAACTTATTTATCGTTACAATTTCGTTGTTATTTCCGTGTAATCGTTATTGTTTTTCTTGTACCAAATGTAATATTATTATTTTATTATTATTGTCTCTAAAATTATTATTATGCATTTTCATATTTAAATTAACATTACTTATTTTTAAAATTATTATTATTATTATTATTATTATTATTATTATTATAGATAATATAAGTGAGAGTGGGGAAGTTTTTTTTTTTCAATTAATTGGTGGAAATAACCCTATCGGTTGGAGACGATGCTTAGGAGAGTGCAGATTTTCCGAGTGGAGATTGACACCCCTAGGCAGTGAATAACCCTACAGGTTGGAGATGGCCTAAAGGGTTTGAGTGTAAAACAGCCTTAATTTTTTTTTTTAAAAGAAATAAACTATGTAAAATATTTACATGATGACAGCTAATCAAACCAATGAGATGCATAGCTTCCAGGTGAAGCTACGTTCTCAGTCTAAACCCTTCTGAAAAATTTCGCCTTCATTTTAAATCTACTAGTATTTCTTTTACGCCTCTCCTACTCTCCCCATCTTCGGTTCGTCCATCTTTCAGGTAATTTTCCAATCTCTCATGTTTCTTTTTAAATTTAATGATTTGTTTGTGCAACAAAAGAGTTCCTTTTCTTTTGTCAGGCTTCGTTTTTTTGTTTACTAGTTTTTGAAAAATGAGATTGAGTGTGGTTCTAGGGTTTTAGATTCCGAGGTTTACTCTGACTTTTAAGAGATTTACGAGAAAGATTGAGGTACGCTATAGATTTTACTGAGATATATGCTTATAATTGGTTGTATTTGGTTGTATGGGTACTTCCTCAAATACTTATAACTTTGGTTTTTAATTTTAATGGCGATTAATATTCTCCCATTCTCTGAGAAATGATACTTAATTATTAAACTTCTAACGAATTTTGACTTTTTGTCTTGGTTACTCAATTTCAGTTGCAGCTTTTATATTAATTGGTGATTACCAATAAAATTTGTCAGAATTTTCCTTTCTTTATTTGGTTGTTCAGTTCTGTTTGTTGTGTAATTTGATTACTTCAAGTGGGATATAATGATGTTCGGTTTAAAGGCTTATGGTGCTGTGAAAATGCCAGGTTTTGTAGTCCACACCAGATGTCTTTTGATTCTAGCAAGAAACATCAGTGGTTTGCTTGGGTTGCTTTGTGTTTTATGAACCGGGGTAGGCTTTGGTGCTCCAAAAAGGCATTGTTTCGACATTGGACTTGACTAGTTTTTAGGGGGGGGGGAGTTTTTGGTTGAAGGAGCTCTAGTGTATTTAATTGTTCTTTGTCAGTATTTTTGCTTTGTTTATTTTTATTAATCACTGTGCGATAGTACTTCCGGGGAAGATTTTGGTCTGGGTTAAGTGAGTGAGTGAGTGGTGCTGGATATTGGTGGTAGGAGTTTCTAGAGAAGTTGATCTACTGGGACTTTATTGTCATTCTTCCATGGCTGGGGCATCCCTCCCGCCAGGTTTTCGGTTTCATCCGACTGATGTAGAGCTGATTATGTATTATCTCAAGAGGAAAGTTATGGGGAAGAAGCTTCATGCCAAAGCTATTGCTGAGGTTAACATCTACAAATTCTCTCCATGGGATCTCCCAGGTACTTTACTTCTCTTGTTTAATCTGCATTACCATTTATGGGATTTGTTGGCTTTGATAAAAATGAAATATGGTTCTTTTATTATGCTCTTCAAATTGATCGCCAAAGATATTTTTTGAAACTAAATCATATTTTGTATTTTGAAGAAAATTATTGAATGAAATGAAATAAAATTGTATATAATAATTAAAATCTCTCATAATTCTATTAAAAAACAGTTTCCTGCTACTTCGTTTAAAACCAAACAAATGGAAAAGTTTTGCCTACTAGTTTAATCACTTAAATACAAGGTCTTAACATAGTTTGATTGATGTAGTTTAATCACTTAAATACTAGGTCTTAACATAGTGTGATTTATGTCATCCAAACACATATTCTTCTGTTAATGTACTGGGAACAAAAGTGTAGTTCCCAAAATTAGTGGTAGTTTAATTCGGTATTGTGATAGCAAGCAAGCGCTGTGCAAAATAAATCTGAATTGTGGTACCTTCTTTAGGTGGGACCTTGTTTTTCTTATAGACTTTCCTAGATTTTTTTTCTTGGCAATGAATATTAAATGCTCTCTGATCACTTGCAGATAAATCATGCTTGAGAAGCAAGGATCTGGAGTGGTTCTTTTTCTGTCCTAGAGAGAAGAAGTATGCAAGTGGAGTGCGAGTCAAGCGTGCTACTGAAAATGGTTACTGGAAAACCACAGGAAAGGATAGACATGTTCATTACAATGATAAAACTGTTGGAACGGTGAAAACCTTAGTTTTTCACTTAGGTCATGCACCCCTAGGGCAAAGAACTGATTGGGTTATGCATGAGTATGTGATCCTTGATGATAATTTGGCTGCAGCAGGAGTTCAGGTATCTCTCATCTCATCTGGATTAAAACATGATTATGCACACATGATTTTTATCCCAGTGTTATTGCTTTTTATAGTAATTCATAGAAGATGCCCTTCTAAGGTTATTTCTATTCTTGAATTCTTTTTAAATTCGGATATCTACTAACATTTTGAACTTTCTTAGTTGTGATGAAAAGAGCTGGTCAGAGTGATTGTTGTATTTACATGCATCTTATCCCTACATTTTTGCTTACTTTGCTAATAGTTAGCTGATTTTATTTAAAATCTTTTGCTAATGCAAGAAGTTCCAACTCAGTAACTATAGTTATGCAATCTCACTTGTCCAGTACATGAGTTACATCAGAAGCATCTTAATACTATTATATGAGTGTTGTGTATGTCCTTCTGTTTCTTTAATTTATACATTGATATTTCTGTTGTGCTAGAACATCAACATTTCTCTTTTCATTCTTCATGTCTCGCATTGTGTAGGACACGTATGTGCTTTGTAAACTCTTCAAGAAGAATGGCCCTGGCCCTAAAAATGGTGCACAATATGGAGCACCCTTTAATGAGGATGATTGGGCTGATAATGATGTTGATGTTGATGATGCTCATAATTATTTTATATCTTCAATACCCAATGGTCAATCTCTAACTCCATTGCTGCAAAGTTCTCCTAAGGAAGGCTTGTTTGATCCTGGAAGCACATCTGGACCGTCTAAGATCAAAGAAGGGCCTTATGAAAAAATAAATTCTGTTTCGACACAATTGTGTGATCCTGGAAATACATCCTGGTTTTCTGAAGGATTGTCACCCTCTGCCGGACCCTCAACTAAAGAGGTTGAGTCAGATGATGACATTGTTCGCCTGTTGGCCTCGTTTACAGATGAAAGCATGTTGCTCTTTAATGAGAACGGAAATCATAAGGTATGTCGATGTTTATACCCTGCTTCTTTGCTCCTATTCTTTTTACCATGGTTTGAATGTTTAGCTTGTTAAAATACTAAACTTTCTTGTAGATCTTGTAACAAGCATGTCAAAGGATATTTTACTCTGCTTTTTTTTCTTCTTCCTTTTCCGCCATTGAGACCTTGATTTGGTGCTTAGCATTTTGTATTCCTGAAACTCATCATTGTACATGATGTCGTCATCAGTAAGCTTGAGTCTAGTGTAATTCAATCAAATTTTCATCTTGATCTATCTTCCATCTGCTTCTGTTGAATTGTGAGAGTCGGTAAATATTACACCATTTTTGAATCTTTTGACCATGTAAACTAATATTAAAACATAATTTCGTGAAGTAACAAATTTATGTAGGATGGCTTCTGCAAAGTCTGAACTCTAAACTTTAAACTGCTCCAAGTGCCTTGTAGACCATGATAAGGTGCCTTTGAATCTGTTTGATCTAATAAGATGCTAAGCAAGCTACATTCATGATGATCACTGTTCTGACATTGAAATATCTTGTACTATATAATATCTGCTTAGGCATGTATCATTATACTTGGATAAATATATCAAAATTTTATGATGCTTTGTCCCGTCCATTCTTCATTCTTTTTGTGTCTTGGGGGGAAGAGTAGATTAGTGAGGCTTGATAGGCTTATGCAACCTATATAACCAATTCAGCTCTTCAGATGTCCAATATCTTACATATTATTGTCTTGAATTTTCTCATCCAGAATCAATGAAGCCTGTCATTGTTAATTGTTAACACTAAATACCACTATTTTTTTGGTTTTGGATCTTCTAAATAATCATTCCGGCAGGAGATTCACACCCATTTGCTTTTCTGATCTTTCGAGTAAAAGGTTCATTCTCTTCACAAAAATATTAGGAGGTCAAACCAGTAAAGTTTTTTCCGACTCATCCCTGCCTCATTCAAAATCTGTTTTTGATTCAATCCATAGGAAAAGGAAAATCCCTTACTATTTGTGTATGTTTTTTTCCAGATCTGGCATAAAAGGAGTATGCAAAAAAGCTGTTTTTTTCTTGGGTGTGCTTTTTCCAGTTCTAATGCTTAAGCCATACCCATGTTAGAAGATGCTATTATATGGTCCTTTAATTGTTTCCTCATAAAAAAAAATTGTTTCTCATTGTTACTTCAATTTTCCGCCTTGCAATTTGTTACAAGTGTGAGTTAGCAGCTTATCAAGAAAATTTGATCATAGGCATTCTTTCTATATATTGTTGATTTTGTGCATTGCTTTGAACATGCTGACACTAATGGTGATTATTAGGATGATCGTAGTTGCAAAATGTTACCTTGTTTGGATGGATATGATATATACAATGGCCTTGAGGACCTGCACAATGGTGTACTGATGAATGAAACAAGGCTTGATTTCTCAGGAATGCAGAATAATGGCTATCCTCTTAACAATATCCTTTTGGAGAACAATTTAAGCTATTTAGAACTTAATGACCTTTTGGCCCCATTGAATTGTTCTGCTGAAGTCAATGGAACAGATCAGTTGTGCAATGGCATATTTGGATCCTACAGCCTGGAGAATATGCTACCTCTATGCTCTTGCGAAGGGCAGCTGCACGTGCTGCCTAATGATTCTAACAAGGAAGATGGTAGTTTGGATGTTATTGAAACGGTGAGGCCTAATTTTAATTTTCTAATCCCCAGTAAACTACAATTGCTCTATTATTGAGTTCATGGCAATTGACCCCCCCGTGATATGCATATTATGCATAATGTTCAATTTACCCCCTTTATTTGAAAAAGAGTCTTTTACCTCTATGATTTATAAATGTTTCACACCTCCTTGAAATTTTTAAACATAGAAAAGATACGAATGACAAAAATATCCCTATTATATGTGGCACTTTACCTTTGTATTATGATAAATGTTGCACTTTACCCCCCCCCCCCCCTCTTCCCATGATACAAAAACACATTTCATTTTCATGCCCACTCTCAGTTTTGGAGAGTGAGTTACACTCTCCTGTTGAAGAAGTTAAATTGCTCCTTTAAAATTTTCAAGGGTAAAGCGCTTTTTTTCAAATCACAGGGGGTAAATTGAACATTATGAATATCACAGGGAGTAAATTGGCATTATCTCATTGTTTTAATATCTTGGACACCCTCCTAACACTTGCGTTAACCATGGTAATGCAGATTAACTATCATATTAATGAGGAATCTAATGTTGCATCATATGGTTTGGAGCATGCTCTCATACAACCAGAGAATGGAAAGAAGGGGGTACATCATTCTAGTCAAGACATGAAAAGAGGTAGACGTGATGATATATGATGACAATCCTGGTCATGGGGATGACTATTTACTTTCTATTTCTTGTTATTCAGTCATGTCAATATAACAAACTGTCGTAACTTGGCAGTTTGGAAGGAATAAGATGCATTTTGCATATTCCTTCAAAATGGGATTGTCTGTCTATGACAAGGCATGGGCTCTAATCTTTCAGAATTAGGTTTCCCTTCATATGCTGTTTCATGTGAAGTTGTAAGATTCTGTGTAAGATGAGATGCAGCATCTGCGGTGTGAGGTTGCATTAACCTCATTATTTATCTCAGTGGGTGCTGCAGGTACTCTATGTTGTGTAATCATCCAATCCACTTTTCGAGCTATTAGCCTCATGTTATGTTTGTTGTTATATTGATTCAGGGGAGTCCATTCAATCTTCAGCTGTTGACTACCTTGTTCTTTCATTTTTTACTTGTGATGGCTCCTCCATACATATCAAGGCTGAGGTGACTTGTGGGGATGGTGAATGCACTAAAGAAGCTTTATCAGTTATGATGGAGGAGTCGAGCAGCTGTCGGTGCAACTGTCACCTTTCTTATTTGGTTGATGTTGGTTGTCAACTATTTATTAAAATTCTACTATTACTACTACTACTACTACAATTTGTTTCATGGGGTTATTTTCATCATGCTTATAATGAAACTTCATGTTCTATCATGTTCGAGTTTCCTTCTTCTGTAGTGTGGTTTGTGGTGTTCTCTCGAGTATGGAGTGATGCAGTGAGCTTGTTTATAGCTTCTCCTGCCTCAGGCATATTTTCAATGTTGGATTTTATGGTATTGTCCTCGTAATCAGTACTCAGATTTTTGTGTGCCAATTATTGGAAAATTGGTTTCTAACTGATCTCTGTTATTTATGGTTTTTAAGATTTAGATGACCTCTAGAAGATCTCTCAATAGATTTAGGGCGAGTTAAGTATAATGTCAGAGATATCAGTAGGTGGCAGATGGGTGGGTCCGTTGGGTTGGGTTCTTAACAGGTATATTTAAATGGGTCGGGTCCTTAATGGACGGGTCACAAGCGGGTTGGTCCAGGTTGGGTCATGAGCCAGCCAGCTATCTTTTTTAATTTTTTTTTTTGCATAAATTCAATTTCTTCTGAATTTCTTCTTAGAAGGATCATAAAGTTATCTTCGTTTAAAAAAAGCAATTTCTTGCCCCAAAAATAACACCTTATTCCACATATCAAATCCACCAAAACATTGAGAATTAAAACACATTAAGCAAGTTATCCAAGAACAATTCTGAAACCCAAAAAATTTGAACATTGAGTTGCCATCCTCAATTTCTTGTACCCAAGTAAAAGGAATGAAATGTTTTGAATATAGTTCAAAAACATAGATCAAGTAAAAAAAAGGTCAATTATTTAAAAAATTGAGATGTAAAGAGAGGTTTAGGGAAGGGAGTTTTTTTTTTTTTTTTTTTTTTTTTTTGTTTTTGTTTTCTTGGGTGGTGAATGGATGTGAAGAGAACAAGATGAAAAAAAAAATTGGTTGGTCGGAGAACCAAGAACTGGCCGAAAATCGTGTAACGGTATTGGAGATGGAGAAGAGGCATCTAGGGCTGTACATACATCCCGTATTGACCATTCAATGTGTGTTTGTGTGTGAAATTGATTTTTTTTTTTATTTTTATTTAAGGTCCATTAATAACCCCTAATCATTAGTGGCCCGTTAAATATCTAGCGACCCATGACCAAACTAACAAAATAAAAATATAAACTAAAGGTTGTGTATGGGCAGGCAAGGGAGGGTCATGGGTCGGCCCTTGGGTCCTGACCCTTTTTGTCAGACGTTTTAGAGAAATTTTCGAAATTTTTTAAACAATTATAGGTAAAATAAGAGTCCCAATCAAAAAAATAGTTGTCACGTTTTTCCTTAGTTTCATGGATCTAGACACACTTGATTTAAGCTTGAATAATGGAGGAAAAATAAATGAAATAAGGGTATTAGAAGCAGATGAAAAAGATGAGAAATTAGATGATGAGAGATGAGGAAATTATAGAAATTTAATTACATTCTTCTTGCTATATAAATAACAAGTGACCGAAGATTCATTGGATGTAAATGGCAAAAAAAATTAGCGGAAAAAAAGTGTGGAAATTTAACTTACTATTATTTCAAGGCATTGAATATTTGACTAAAGTTCATTATTATCTTTATTTTGATTTTTTTTTTAAATATCCAAGATTAATTTGGAAGTAAACTGTGTAGCCCTCAAATATTTTCTTTTATTTTAGAAAAAAAAAGGGACTTCTACGGTGTCGTGACGTTATATGACGTCAATTTAATTTAAGGCTTTAGATCATAAATATGAAATCACAATCACATAATTTATAATATAGAAAAAAATTAAACATTTTTAATTATGACTTACCTATTTAACATGTTAAAATTATAATTTATCTTATATTATTTAGTATTTCAAAGTTAACTACCATAAATATTTCACTTTCCTTCTTTTTTTTTTTTTTTTACCCAAATTAATATCACATTACAGTAAAAATTGTATCTTTTCATATTGTACGGTACTAGTTCATATATAATAGTACAAATAAGGATGAAAATCAAGTTAAGCTATTCGGTGCTCGAGATTTCTTCTTCTTCTTCTTCTTTTTTTTTTTTTTGATTTGTGTCTGGAAATGTTCTTTGGCGGCTGGCTTGGTCGCTTGGGCGACTGAAACAGTCGTCCAAAAGCCCGAGAACATCTTCAAATATTCTTGGGCGTCTATCCTGTCGCCCAAAAGCTCGAGAACATCTTCGAATGTTCTTGGGCGCTTGGGCGACTAAAATCAGTCGCCCAAGAGTCCGAGAACATCTTCAAATGTTCTTCGACGATTTTGAATTTGATTTTTTTATTTTATTTTATTTTGATTGTTTGTTCAAGAATTAGCTATAGTTTAATTAGTTAATAGGTTAATTAATTAATCTATCAACTAATTAATTAAAGAAAGATCATTTCTAGAATTTCTAACTTTTAAACGTCATTTTCAAAAATTAAACTTCTTAAAATCCTCTCGTAATTTAATTTTAAATGTATAGGCGTATTTGAATTTGGTATATGATCGAAAAGATTTTGGTCTATTTAGATGAAATGAATTAACTAAAACAAAATGATCATTGGCAAAAAGGTCCTGTAAGTTTTTGGACTGACAAGTTAGTCCTATAACTAAATTATTTTGACAATTTTAGTCTTATTTCGATCCAAATTGATGTTTTTTCCATTTTGTCCGTCAAATAACCCGTCCCTTTGCACAAGAAAAAATATCATACTTAATACACTTTAACTTAAATTTAACTTAGATTCAATGTAATATTTTTATGTAGTTATTAAAATTCCAAAATTATTACCAACATTGAGGAAGCAATGACTATGCTAGATGAAGTTCCAGAAGTTAACAAGTTGATCAGCTCTATATGCTTGGAACTCGGTTGTACATGAATGCTGACAACAGAGAAATGTTCAAAGCACTCAAGGATCCCGTGACACGATACAATTGGCAAAAGCAAGAAGAATGCCGCGAATATGCGGCATTTAGCAACATTAGTCAGATGCTAATTGGTTTTAAGTTCAGATGCTAATTGGTTTTAAACTAATTTAATCTACTTAGTTTGGTTGAACTTATTTATGATCTATTTTAGTTGGTGGACTATTTTTATGTTTTTCAAATCTAGTACAACGTTATAGAACTCAGTTGGATTATTTTTTATGCAAAAATATATCTTTATTTTCTTGGGAGTTTCTGCTATGTGAAGATAATTAGATTTTCTTACATGTTTTTATACATTCCATGGGTACAAGTGTGTGAATACATTACTTTTTACAAAAAGCATGTGATGATTTGATCATTGTTTTTTTCTTCTTCTCTCTCTGTGGCAGTATTAGATGGATGAGAGAAATTATCGAAGAAGATGATGATTTAGACGAACTTGTTGTGATTGCTTTAACATGTGTAGTGACTTATTATGTTAACTATATTGATAAGGAACCTTGTAGGACATCAGAACAAACAGGTCACAAATTTGTGATGGAAGTTCTAAATGGACATTGGAAACGATGTCAACAACAATTAGAAGTTTTTATGGACCTATGTCGTGGGGAGCAAGTATAATTTAAAAGCGAGCAAAAATATCACAATCGAAGAAAAAGTGGCAATGTTTTTAATGACTTTGGGACATAGTGTAAGTAATCGGCAGGAAAGATTCTAAAACTCTGGAGAAACTATTAGCAGACACTTTCATGATCCTATCAAAGCAATAGTTGCTATGTCAATTGACATGGTCAAGCCACCAGAGTTGTTTGACATAGTGCCTCAACATATTCGCCAGAATCCTAAATACTGGCCGTATTTCAAGGTAAATAACTTAACTACCTACTATATTTTTGCATAGGATATATAATGCTATATTTGATTTCTTTTTATTACATTTTAATTCTTAGGATTGTATTGGTGCAATTGATGGCACACACATCAAGGCGATTTACAATTAAACAAATTCCTTATATTGGGAGGAAAGGTTATGCTACCTAAAATATTTTGGCTGTTTGTGACTTCGATATGTGTTTCACATTTGTTTGGCCGGGATGGGAAGAGATTTGCGAAAATTTTAATTCTAGATTTCGAATGGCCTGATGAGAAGATGCATTCTTTCAACTTGGATGTTCAAGTTGCGATAGTTTGCGTGTCAATGGCTCTCCATAATTATAGTAGGAAAAAAGCCAGATTAGATCGCAAATTCAAGAAGTATGAAAATGAAAATGTTCTTGATAATCTTCAAGAGCCCGGTGATGTTCATAGTAATAATGGAAGAGAATCACGAGATGACAAGGATAAGGATATTTTTTGTATTAAACTAGCTACTCAAATTGCTGCATCTAAAAACAATTATAGCTAAATATTAATTTATTTAAATTTACGACATTTTAGATTTTGGATTGTTTAGCATTTTCTTCTTAAGTTAGTTTATGGTTTTTTTTCTTTTAAAATTTCGTGGTTACAAGTTAATTTATGATTCATTTTAGTAGTTGTATTCATCATTTTATTTATTATAGTTCTGCGCCATATGACTGGTAAAATAAAATTTATTAGTTAACATTTTTGTTATTAATTTATTTCATTATTATCAATGTCTTATTACAATCAAGAAAGAAAAAAAACAGTAACCATTAGTTTTTTAACACTAATACGCTTGTGGTTTGTGATAATAAAAAAATATAATAATCTTCAAATTTACATAAGGATAATTTTGTAAATTAGACAAAAGACTATATTTCTATAATCAATTATGTAAAATTAGTACCAAATGCTAACTCAATTATAGTAAAAGCAATTATCTCAAAAATAATTATTTTATAATCAATTATTGTAAAAGCAATTATGCAATCGCTGGCCAAACTCACCCTAAATAAAGTACAAGATACCAGATTAGTCTATTAGAATAAATAAAGGAGAGAATATCACTTTTAATACCACAATTATACCTACTTTAGGGATTTGATACCACAACTATTTATGTCGACACGTTTGATACCATATCTCAAATCAACTTTACACATTTAATACTTCCGTCAAATTAATGACGGAATTGTCACGAGATTGTCACGTACCCGTTAGTTCTCGTGAAATCTGAATTGAGAATTTCACTTTTGATACCACAATTATATCTACTTTAGGGATTTGATACCACAACTATTTATGTCGACACATTTGATACCATATCTCAAATCAACTTTACACATTTAATACTTCCGTCAAATTAATGATGGAATTGTCACGATATTATCACGTGCCCGTTAGTTCTCGTGAAATCTGAATTTGGGGGGAGACTCATTCCAGGTGGCATCGTCTTTGGAGGGAAAATTGCTATGTCAGCTGCCCCAATTTCATTACATAAAAGACGGTCACATATGCAGAGCCCTAATTGTCTTCCTCTTCATTTACAATCACAAAAGCAAAAATGTCTTCCTCTTCAACTGCAAACTCCAGGCGTTATTTCAGCACTGAAAGGGTGTCGAAGTGTTTTTGTCAAGAAACCACCATTCTCAAGACTTCTTACAAGAGTGGAATCTCCTACCTGGATTCTCGCTTGTCCAAGAAGTCTTGAGAATAGTGGTTTCTTGACAAAAACACTTCAACACCTTTCCATTACTGAAATAACGCCTGGAGTTTGCAGTTGAAGAGGAAGACATTTTTGCTTTTGTGATTGTGAATGAAGAGGAAGACAATTGGGCTCTGCATATGTAACCGTCTTTTATGTAATGAAATTGGGGCAGCTGACATAGCAATTTCCCCCCCAAAAATGATGCCACCTGGAATGAGTCTCCCCCCAAATTCAGAAGAACTAACGGGCACGTGACAATCTCTTGACAATTCAGTCATTAATTTGACGGAAGTATCAAATGTGTAAAGTTTATTTGAGATATGGTATCAAATGTGTCGACATAAATAGTTGTGGTATCAAATCCCTAATGTAGGTATAATTGTGGTATCAAAAGTGAAATTCTCAATTCAGATTTCACGAGAACTAACGGGCACGTGATAATCTCGTGACAATTGCGTCATTAATTTGACGGAAGTATTAAATGCGTAAAGTTGATTTGAGATATAGTATCAAATGTGTCGACATAAATAATTGTGGTATCAAATCCCTAAAGTAGGTATAATTGTGGTATCAAAAGTAAAATTCTCTCGTAAATAAAATACAACTGTACAAGATACCAAAAACTACTCTAATAGAATAAATTCTTATGAGACAATTTAGTCAAATAAATTGGAATTTGTACAAATAAAAAACAAAGCAGGTCACTTATTTTTTTTTGCTTCTGAAAAATACAGTAGATGTAAAAGCATTCAATAAAGATGGCACTGGATATGAACTCACCTCTTTTGCAATGTGCACTACTATTGATTTATATAAACTGGTATGAATAGACTTTGTAATTAAAAGAAGAAACTTATCACCGGAATTTGGCCGAGATTATGAACTTGAAATTGAGAGTAAATTGAATTCTATATATTCTGTAAAATGAATGAATACAAAAGTGAGTATACAAAGCCTGCTATCTCATATATATACTAACTATAAGGGTAAAATAGTAAATACCTAAAAACTAACCGGGAAAGAATAAAATACAAATAAAATACATAAATCCTAATACATACAACGGTAACTTAAATACATTTAACCTAATTCCCAAATTGATTTCATTCTTCTTCTTCTTTAATTACACTGTTGCTGGAGCTTTTGAAGCTTCATTTGAACTCCTTTTGATAACTACTATTAGATTCTTTCACACTTCTACTCCTACTGTTGTGAAAAATCAAAGCTTAGAGGCTTCCATGCAAAGGCGAATCCAAAGTCTCGAAAGAGATCTTTACCTTTGCGAATGAGTTGTTCGACTAAAATGCCTCATAATAATTTTATATTAGACTAGTTTGGTATCCAGTATTTTATGTAAGGTTGGTAATAATTTTGGTACTTTAATAACTATAAATATTACATTGAAAGTATATATTAAAAATGGTTTAATTTTTTTAACGTGGAAAGGGACGGGTGATTTTGCAAACAAAGTGGGAAAAAATTTTTTGGATTGAAATAGGATTAAAATTGTCAAAATATTTTAGTTATAAAACTTTTTTTCCAGCGAATAATAGTAACGAGATCAATTTTGCAATTTTTCCACATGGAAAAGCTGGGTTACATGGCGGACACGATAGCTATGCCAAATCAGGCCCGAAATATGACTAAAATTGTCAAAATACTTTAGTTACAAGACTGATTGTCAATTCAAAAAGTTATAGGACTTTTTGCCCTTTCCAAACATAGCATATATCAATCCTAAATTTGTAAAGAATTATTAAACTAGTAGCAAAGCACTAACTCGTTTCATGGGTCTCATACGCATTTATGTATTATATACTATAATAATCTACATTGCACGGATACGGATACGTCGATACGGTATAATACGATATGAGTATGGCGATATGAATTTTCAAAATTTATAGGAGTCGATACGGCAAAAATACGTGTCTGTATATTTACAAATATATTAAAAATATTATGTAATATAATTTAGTTCACTTTTTATTCCACATTAAAATAAATAATGCTATCTAACTCTTATATAAGTGTTCAAGTAAAACAATAGTATTAATATCATAGGCAAAGTCTTTGGCCCTATACAGATTTTCAAGCATTTTATGTAGATTTACTTTGATAATATACATAATCTAGAAATTATTTGTAGAAATACATGCTTTCAAGTATTCTGGGTGTTTCCGATATGCATTCCTTTGTATCCGATACGTATCTTTTTTATTTTTTATTTTTTATTATTGAAATCGAAACGGTGGAGTAATTCACAAGTATCGTACGAGTATCTGAGTATCCGGGTATCCAATATGCATACAATACTGCACGGTGTATAATTTAGAAGTATCTGTGCAACCTAGATAATAATTCATTTGGATCGAACAATAATTTTAAAATCACTCCAAAAAAAAAAAAATTTAATAATAATTAGTTCACATGATATTACAAAATATGATTATCGATGAATCCAAACTGAATGCCAATTTGTTCCAAATAGTACTAGGATTATCCCGAGCCAAGTACAAACTGTGTTATAATAAATCTCCCTATATTATAAAATACTTTGCATGTCTACTCTCAATTTATGCAATTGAGTTACACTCTCCGGTTCAAGGGGATAAAATATTTTCTAAAATTTCTACAGAGGGTAAATTGCTCATTTTCAAATTACAGGGGATAAATGAAATATTATGAATATCACAAGGGATAAATTATCTATTTCCTTACAAAAGTAAGAAATGAATCGTCATTTCCATTAAATTAGAAATTTAATAATTGACTAAATTAATGCAGAGTGAATTGCACTTTTGATCCCTCTTATGACTTGACTTGATCACTTTCGTCCCTTTTAAATTTTTCGTAGCAGATACGTCCCTTTTATCAATATAGTGTATCACATTAGTCCCTCTTATCATTGTAATGTAACACATTCGTCCCTCTTAACTTTTTCATAGCAGATTCGTCAATCTTATCATTGTAGTATAGCACATTGGTCCCTCTTTCATTATTAAAAACTACAACCATTAAGTTCATCAGTTCTCGGTCATATTTTATAGGAATTTTTTCACGTTACCACCCATAAAAGTTTCATTTTCGCACTTTTCTCCCTATGATTGAAAAAACACGGCAATTCCCCCTAAAAATTGATAAGTAAGTGCACTTTGCCCCCTTGTCAATATTATATTGGATTTCAAAGGGCAGAAATGTAAATTTGGGGTTTAATGCAATAATTTTAATCTTTTGGGAGGCTAAGGGCATAAAATATTATTAATTTAAGTTATTAGAATATTAACATTTCAAAGCACATTTTCATAGAATTCCTTACCTTGATAATCACATTTCAATCTAATTTTTGTCTTATAACATATTTTTTATTCTAATTATTTTTCTTTCAAATTTCTTTGATTTGATTAAAATATTTTTAGTATAGAGATGATTTACTTGTTAATAGATACTTATATAATTAGGACTAATGAAATTTTCGTTAAAATAACTTCTAAATTTGAATTTTCGTACAAAAATATAATTTAATATTTTTTTTTATCTTTATTTTTTCAAATATCACATTTGGATATTTTAAAATTCTGTGCACTTAACCCCCTATAAGTTTTTTGTTATTGCACAAAATCCCTGAGTGACGTTTTTAACCTTTGAACTTAAAAATGATCAAGGGGCAAAGTGCACTCATTTGTCAACTTTTAGGGGACAATGTCATGTTTTTATCAATTATAGGGAGGAAATTGCGAAAATTAAAAAAATTTGGAGGATGACGTGCAAAAATCCCTAATTTATAACATTAAAAGTAGATAGTAGAGTATCAAATCCGTAACTATACGAGTTTCGATATATTATGTTACAATGTGTACCCATTGATATAAATTATAATTATATTGGTACCATTTTGATTATGGTTCAAATGAATTGATCATACTCAATTGCTTACTTTTTAACAATTTCTCCTCAATTTTAGTTAATCAATAATAGGTCAAAATCATATTGTCTGGAATTTGATCATCATTATCCCTGAATTGAAAGACATATGAATATTATTTAAATGTTTGAATAATAAATTTTAAAAATTTAAGAAAAATTATTTTGTAATAGATACAATTTATACTAAATAATCTCTTTATATGTGAGTGAACGTTAAATAGGAAAAGGCTTCTCTTGATTCCTTCCTTGTTCTTTGTACTGAAATACATATATATATATTAATTGTTTTTGTTTGTTAATTATTGAAGTATGGTGTACCAGATTCAGTAAAACTGAAATTAGTTTACCATTGCTTGCAAAAAAATACCGGGCAACAAGGGAGAGATGTATGACAGTCCTCTCTAACCAAAACAACAACGATAAGAACAAGGGAGTTTATTTTCTAAGCAAAGTCTATAATCTCTAATTAAAGTCTTCTATGAGTTTTTGTTTAAAAAAAAAAAGGAAAGAAGATGATGATGTTTAATACCTAATTCCATCACGAAAAAGCTCGATGCCGAAATTGAGTCTTCTATCATTCTCAACAAGAGAGGTTCGCTACTCCTCAATGTAAAAATGTCACCAAATATGATGGAGCCAACAAAAGCGGGCATGATTACAGTCGATACAAGAAAAAAGAAACAAAAAAATATAAAATATGAGAACACGATTACCTGACTAATTATATAATAAAAATGCACCAGAACAAAGGAATCAAAAAACCAACTCCATCTCTTGTTATGGGCAACCGCTAAAAAAAATCGAATTTTTTTCGTAACAAAGAAATTGTTCTTCCCAATAAATGTAAAGCAATTAGAAGAATGGAGCGATATATCTTTGAACTCAACTTTCCCAACTGGGGTCGTGCTTGCTCAAATCAGTGGAGAGGAGGAGGTCTGATGCATTCTTCGTGTAGTCGGTTAAAGCATATAATATGAGCATGTTTCGTACGGGTACAAATCAAAATAGTTATTCTAACTAGGGACAAAATCCATTTAAGGTACATATAATGACAATAATTTTGGGGGAAGTAAAACACTGAAGTTTAGGGCAGAAAATAGGTCACATGACAATAATCTCATTATTTACTTAAAAAGTAACAATAACCCCGTATTTCTTATACCAAATTTTCAAATTAATAACTGAAATGAGCGAATAAAATGTTTGATGCAGGTGTTTTAATAAAAAAGACCACAATGTTGTTTGACTAATAAAATAACACATGGTCTTTTATTTTTTATTTTTCAAATTAAGAAAAACACAGAGGCTACTTTCGAGCATTAAAAATAGGCCATAAATCTTATATCACATCTTATGTCGTCATACTGGTAGCACACTAGGACATTTATAGACAAATGTTCTAATTTCTAATTTAAGTGGGTCCACAATATGCCTGTCAATAAATATAGTAGTGTGACATAAACATAACACAAAAAGTGTGATAGAAATCTTATCATGCATATATAAATGGGTCAGCATTGGTACAAATGCTATGACTTATAGCATAAACGTGGTCCACTTGATTGAACTGAATTCATGAATTTAGAACCATGTATTCTGGATTCATCCCGTTATCCGCCATCCACCTTCAATATCTTGCGGTATCCATTGATCAAACTACCAGAGGTGTAATTATCAGGCTCAAGGCCTGAATCCACAACTATATGAAGTATTTTTAATGTTTTCTTCATTTCTCCTTGCAAACAATATCTGCATTATTGTTATACGCGACAATATAAGAACTAATACTTCTTTGCTTCATAGTGTCCTGTAATTCCTCAGCTTCTTATGCCTTTTCGTCTTTACCGAACTAAGCAACGAATACAGTAAAAGGAAATATGTCTAGAGAGATCTTTCGAGTCACAATGTCATTAATAACATTTTTACCTCCTCATATTTACAAAAATCACATAAGTCCTGATTATTCGTGAAAATGTTCGGTAAAATATTGTAAGATGGATTCATGAATCCACCCATTCATCCCCAACCGGTCCCACTTAAAAGCCTGAATCATCGTCCAAAGTGTTAGCCTGAGCACCCTTGTTTCAATAACTTCTCCTGACCACTTACATCTTACTGCTCCAAATGGAAGCATAAATCCTTCTTCTTTAACGTTTTCATGGGCTCATCCCAAATTTTTGGATCCCTGTGAATGACCCAAAACTTTACTGGCACATGTTCCTTTTGAGATGTCATAACCATTAACCTTACAGTTTTTGAGACTGGCATTAGAAATGGAACCAATGGATATAAACGTAGTCTCGATAATTACGTTTATAGGTAGTTTGACTTCAACACTTTGTTCTTTAACAGGCGATTTTGTGGGACATGTTCGTCTATTTTGGTTCTAATTCTTTTGGGCTTGTTGAGTAGTAGGTTCATTTATTATTCAATGCTTACTGACATTGTGTCATGCCATCAACTAATAGAACTTGTTCAAATCGGGTAAATATAAGTTGATATTGTGGAGTGTATTTGATAATGTATGTAATAATTGTGATGACGTAATACAATAAGCTTGCCTAGTTTCATATCATACAATAGGACATTCTGCAACTTTGGTACAACTGGATATATAAATGTACATTTAGTATTACAATTTAAACATCATTAAAAAATTTCATACTACATCAAAATAATTGTACGAAAATGTAGGAAATTAGATGTGTATGTTAGGAATAGTGCTCATAAAGCGTTTGATGAACATTATTAATTGAAAATAAATAAATTGTCTGGTTTTCCGAATTTCATATATTCGATTCGATTATGCTTTTTATATAGTATAATATAATTATCAGAAAATTCCATGTCTATTTATTAAATATGACTTTTGTTTATAAGGATGTACAAGAGGATTAAAGTTATAAACAATAGACTAAATAGTTCGTAGTAAGTTAAAGTTGGGATCTTTAACTAATTACTACTAGTACGGTCCACTGAAAATTAAGAATTCAATGATCTTGATCCGGATCATTGATGTTGTGACATTAAAGGTGGAGGTTCTTTGTGTAATATGATTACATAGGACTGGACCAGACGTGAATTGAAATCTATTATAAGATGCCGTTAATTTTAGAGTTCAATACACGTCACACGATGATCATATAAGAATTAATCTAAATCCTGAGTAGGCATAAACTCCTGTTTATGTCAGCGAGTCCTTTTGACTCATAGGTAGTGACTTGTTTGTTAATCATGTCACACACTTATGTCTTGGAGGTTCGTTGAGATAAATAGCTGGGAATGTGCACTACAGATATGGAATCCAACCCTTTCTGCGGAAAGCTGAGTTAATTGATTCCCTTAAGTGTTAATTCTGGAACTGAACAGTTCGAGTACTCTGGTTTGTGAAAATGTTTATAAATCAAACTGTTAGTGAATTAATGGAACTTAAGGATTAAGAAATAATCAAGGGGCAAAACGGTAATTTCGCCTGGCTTTAATTATGAATCAATTCTTGGAGGGTTAAATCATATGTAACGATTGATATGGACACTCTGATCATTCGAGTAAAATAGAATGTAAGGACAAGAGTGCAATTCCAGGTCTTAATGGAGTCACTTGGAATTAATAAATTGAATATATTAATAAATGAATTTAATTAATTATTTATATTATTGGTGCTTGAAATTACATGTCCATAGGTCCCAATCCCGGCTCCTATTATTCCATGATTGAACATATAATAAGAATATTAAACTCTCGATATATTTTAGGAAATTTTATTTTTCTAAAATATAAATGATGAATTAATTGTGATATTTAATTGATGAATTGTGAATTAATCAATTAAAAATATGACAATTGATTAAATCAAATTTAATTTGTGAAGGAATTTCCTTAATAGGAAAATGCATTTTATGATTATATATGATATACTCATAATATATGATTTATACAAATAATGCAATTATCTATATGGAAGGAGATAGAATCCTAATTGAGTTAGGAGAAAGTAGTTGAGAAATATATTGGAAAAGGATATGTATAACATATATATATATATATATAAGATATCTCTTTTCCTAATGATATAAGTTTTTACAGAGATATAATTTTGTAACAAAAGCAAGAAAATCTCTCTCTTTTTCTCAACACTAAAATCGCCCATCACCTTAGAAATTAGGAGAAATTTGTTCTTCCAATTTCTAGAGTTTAATTATCCAAATTTAAAAGGTTGTGCCCACCCACAAGTAGAAGGAGAAACGGGGTTGAAGATCAAGGGTTAAAAAGATCAAGAAAGTTTGTTGATCTCATCCTAACACCAAAGTTCAACCAAAAATATGAAGGACAAGAAGCTTTCCGTATGATTTGTTTTCTCTCTCTTTTGCATAAATTAAAATAATATTCGTTATGTGATCCTTATGTTTTATGTAAATTATTTTTAAAATATATTGAAAACATAAAACTCACCGAATTCCGCAATTTGTTCGAATAAGTTCGATCCTGTTTTATTCAATTCGATCGAATTGTTCATGATCCAATTGGGTAAAATTCCAACAATTGGTTTCAGAGCGGTACATAACGATATTATTTTATTTGATTGTGGGTAATTGCATTATATGATTGTCTGATTTATAATTGTGGTTGATGATTTAATTTTATTAAATTATTGGAGTGGTCGAATTATGGTGTTCATGAGACCTTCCATCTTCCATATGAGGCATAGTTTTAATTTTATTAGAAATATGTTGTACGCCACAAATATGATGGCACAGGAACTTTTGTAATAATTATAATAGTACAAGAATTACAAGAATCTGGAAAAAGGATATCTGCGGCGGCCGAATTCATTCCCTTCGGAAATTGACGTGACAAAGAGGAAAGGAGAACAAAGCGGCCAAGCACTCACGTCTCTAGGTCTAGGGCACTATGACCACATGGGCCAACCTCACGTAACTAAAGGCCCAAAGGATTTAACTAGATGAAATTATAATTGGCCGAGTCCAATTTAATACCAGCATCATGATCGGTGGAGAGTGGATATATTTGAAAGATGGGCAGAAGACGAAAATTACCTATTATTGTAATAGGAATCGTTTTTATTATTATTGTAACCCAGAACACTCGACCTTCTCCTATTTGCTTGTTTATATTATGTTGATAATATGTGCATGCAAATATCTTATCATTCATATTACCCACAATTTTATTTATGTATGCATACATATAGATATATGTGATATATATGTTTTGTATATGTAATTTTATTAGTTTTTAGAAAACTAAGATAAACTAAATAATTGTTTGATTTAATAGTTGATTAAGCAATTATTTATTTAGGTGATAAGTTGAGTTAGGAAAAATTAGTAATAGCAAGTTCAACTAAAAGTTATGACTTATTCTATATTAGAATGTCTAATTGAACTCTGACCCAATTAGATTGGTTAAATATTAATTTGACCCACCTCAGATTTAGAATGTCTAAAATTACCTATTATCCAATTAGATTGGATTATTAATCTACGTAACAATCTAGGTCCAATTAAGATTGGATTCTAATTTTTAATCCTTAATTAGCTAAGAGATAAGAAACCTAGTGAAGTTAATGTAGATTAATTAAAAATAAGATGTTTATTTAAAAATTAGACACATGTTTTATAAATATTGAGTGGGAGAAGGACATATATGGATATATCTTACAGTCTCTATTATTAGTTTAATATAGTGAGATATGGGTGGCTCCTCGAGATGCCTAGTTTGCATCCTCCCCACGGAAGGTGTCTAACTTATGTCAATAACACGATTAAGCTTCCATGAGATAGGACTAATTGATGTATTTTAGCTTGATCATCCCTACTGAGGCAAGTCTAAGTTAAGTCATAAAGTCTTAAATAATAGGTTACACTCATGAATGTGTATTTAAATTAGTTAAATACATATTGACTAAAAATAGCGGTAATTAATAATGAAAGAAAAATATGAGATATTTTAGTTTATTCATTAATTTGAGATTGTCTCGAACTTAATTTAGTATTAATATGATCGGCCCTACGGCAGCATATTAATAGCTATATTATTTTATCACGGATTAGTAAAATGTTTTATGTGTTTTTCTTTAGAGTTGCGTTCATGCATCACGTTTACTATTCCGAATTATGATAATTATGTTGAATGTATGATTGAAACTTTAAGTTTATTTATTTTCAGCAATCATGTCTTCTTCAAACCCAACCATTGCTTTAATTTCAAACAAAAATTGATTGGGGACAATTACGCAAAATGGAAATCTAATATGAATATTATGATGGTTTGTGAGAACCAAAAGTTCGTTCTCACAGATGAATCCGCCCATTCATCCCCAACCGGTCCCACTTAAAATCATGAATCATCGTCCAAAGTGTCAACCCGAGCACCCTTGTTGCAATAACTTCTCCTGGCCACTTACATCTTACGACTCCAAATGGAAGCATAAATCCTTCCTCTTTAACGTTTTCATGGGCTCATCTCAAATTTTTGGATCCCTGTGAATGACCCATAACTTTACTTGCACATGTTCCTTTTGAGATGGCATAACCATTAACCTTACAATTTTTGAGACTGACATTATAAATGGAACCGATGGATATAAACGTAGAGTCTCGGTAATTACGTTTATAGGTAGTTTAACTTTAACAGTTTTTTCGTTTAACATGCGATTTTGTGGGACATGTTCGTCTATTTTTGTTCTAATTCTTTTGGGCTTGTTGAGTAGTAGGGTCATTTATTATTCAATGCTTATTGACATTGTGTCGTGCCATCAACAAATAGAATTTGTTCAAATCGGGTAAATATAAGTTGATATTGTGGAGTTTATGTGATAATGTATGAAATAATTGTGATGACGTAATATAATAAACTTGCCTATTTGATATCATACAGTAGGACATTCTGCAACTTTGGTACGACTGGATATATAAATGTACATTTAGTATTACAATTTAAACATCATTAAAATTTTCATACTACAGCAAAATAATTGGACGGAACTGTAGGAAATTAGATGTGTATTTGGCGGTGGTCCTTTGAAGGAAAAGATATCATGTTTTTCTCACTTTTGAAAGCAAAATTATCATGTTTGCCCATGTTATCACACTATCATGTGGTAGCTTTTGCCCCAAAAGATTGAGATAATGGCCACATGAGATGCACATGACCGATTCCGTCCATTTTCATCCAATTATATGAACATTACATCTACTATTTAAATTATGATATTGAATGTACATTTAGGTCTCTAGTGGTATCAATGTTGCAAAGGCCCTGGCATCCAATATGCAATTTCTCCGTCTATGAATTTATCTAAGTCAATATGTTCAAGCTTGTGAACTTTCTAGTGCTTTTATTGTTCTTGATTATAAATATATGGAGCAAATAGATTAAGTTAATAATGAGGGTTGAATATAAATGTCTAACGAAAGAGATTACTCCCCACAGTATAATAAACTTATTTTTTTCCAAATATAGAAACTGATCATTTACACGGGCTTAGATTTTGTGACTATAGAAAAACCAATTGTAATAACTAGATAAATAAAAAAGATAAGTAGGATTGTACATTGCCAGCAATCCTAGTAATACAGAAATCCAAAGCTAATTATATAGGAAATCAAGGTCTATTTGCATTGGATATCCAATGCGGTATTGAAAAGAATGAAAGAAATAAAATGCATTGTCAGATTCCTATTTTAAATAAATTGAACTCGTGAATTCTACTAAATGAAGTGTGAATGTTATATTAAAAAAAATGAGAATGTTTTCTGACATGTAAACCTGCCATCAGTGTAACAATATATGGACTGATATGCCAGGAACAACGATCACATCTCGTCTTTATGAATTTTCCAATAAGTATAGCCACCATTGAATTGAAGAATCCAAATCATCGCCAGAATCTTCAAGGTCTTTCTTACTCCATAAACTACACACCCAAAGCATTTGTGAAGATTAAAACACAACGTCCTATTTAGGAAGAGTTTGCTATTATTTTGAAGAAATTTAGGAAAAGACAACCTTGGTAAATAAAACTACAATTGAGGAGCGTGTTTATCAAACAAAAGGAGAAAAAAGAATAAGGCATACCTGTTTCTCCTAGGTAGATGTTTGTCATGATGGCAGAGGCGATGGTAGAGGCAGAGATGATGGAGACAATGGCATAATACTCCGATAGCGGTAAAGTACTCTGACATCCCGAATTGACATTACTGCAAGTGTAAAACAAATATATGTGTGAGAACTAATCAAATTTGAAATCAAAGAAAATCTTGGGATTGGATTCTATACCTTGCCAATATTGGAAATCTTGTCTGCCATTATAGTTCTTCGTCACACAGAAGCTAATGTGAGCGGAGAAACTAACATATGATAACCGACTTTATAACTACTTCCTTTTTTTTTACAAGCTTTTTTCTAGTTTATAAAAAAATAATCGCTTATACGGCAAATACTTCAAGAAGTTAATCAAAGTTGAGAAAAAAATTCATAATTATACGTGTCTAAAATTACTGTACCGGATATAAGTTGCACCCTAAGACTAAATATGCAGGCACGCCATAATCCAGCTTAACACTATTTACCCCTCCCTATAAACTACAACACTTTACACATCAAGAAATACATGAGGCAGAAATACATGGGGCCACCATAGATGAGAAAACTCAAGTTAGCATCATACTTGGGTCACCATATATATGAGATATACTCTTTTCCTAATGATATAAGTTTTTACAGAGATACAATTTTGTAACAAAAGCAAGAAATCTCTCTCTTTTTCTCAACACTAAAATCGCCCATCACCTTAGAAATTAGGAGAAATTTGTTCTTCCAATTTCTAGAGTTTAATTATCCAAACTTAAAAGGTTAGTGCCAACCCACTAGTAGAAGGAGAAACGGGGTTGAAGATCAAGAAAGTCTGTTGATCTCATCCTAGCACCAAAGTTCAACCGAAAAACGAAGGACAGGAAGCTTTCGGTATCATTTGTTTTCTCTCTTTTGCATAAATTAAAATAATATTCATTATGTGATCCTTATGATTTATGAAAATTACTTTTGAAATATATTGAGAACATAAACACACCGAATTTTGCAATTGGTTCGAATAAGTTCGATCCTGTTTTATTCAATTGGATCGAATTGTTCATGATCCGATTGGGTAAAATCCCAACAGTGTATGTGGCTGTGGTCCTTTGAAGGAAAAGCTATCATGTTTTTCTCACTTTTGAAAGCAAAATTATCATGTTTGCCCATGTTATCACACTATCATGTGGTAGCTTTAGCCCCAAAAGATAGAGATAATGGCCACATGAGATGCACATGACCTATTCCGTCCATTTTCATCCAATTATATGAACATTACATCTACTATTTAAATTATGATATTGAATATACATTTAGGTCTCCAGTGGTATCAATGTTGCAAAGGCCCTATATATGGCATCCAATATGCAATTTCTCGGTCTATGAACTTATCTAAGTCAATATGTTCAAGCTTGTGAACTTTCTAGTGCTTTTATTGTTCTTGATATAAATATATGTAGCAAATAGATTAAGTTAATAATGAGGGTTGAATCTAAATGTCTAACGAAAGAGATTACTCCCCACAGTATAATAAACTTATTTTTTCACAAAAAAGAAACTGTTCATTTACTCGGGCTTAGATTTTGTGACTATAGAAACACCAATTGTAATAACTAGATAAATAGAAAAAGATAAGTAGGATGGTACATTGCCAGCAATGCTAGTAATATAGAAATCCAAGGCTAATTACACAGGAAATCAAGGTCTATTTTGCATGGGATATCCAATGCGGTAATGAAAAGAATGAAAGAAATAAAATGCATTGTCAGATTCCTATTTTAAATAAATTGAACTCGTGAATTCTACCATAAGAAGTATGAATGTTATTTTAAAAAAAAATGAGAATGTTTTTTGACGTGTAAACCTGCCATCAGTGTAACAATATATGACCTAATATGCCAGGATTAGCGATCATATCTCGTCTTTATGAATATTCCAATAAGTATATGTTAGGAATATTGCTCATAAAGCGTTTGATGAACATTATCAATTGAAAATAAATAAATTGTTTGGTTTTTTGGATTTCATATATTCGATTCGATTATGCTTTTTATCTAGTATAATATAATTATCAGAAAATTCCATGTCTATTTATTGAATATGACTTTTGTACATATATGGATGTACAAGAGGATTAAAGTTATAAACAATAGACTAAATAGTCCGTAGTAAGTTAAAGTTGGGATCTTTAACTAATTACTACTAGTACGGTCCACTGAAAATTAAGAATTCAATGATCTCGATCCGGATCATTGATGTTGTGACATTAAAGGTGGAGGTGCTTTATGTAATATGATTACATAGGACTGGACCAGACATGAATTAAAATCTATTATAAGATGCCGTTAACTTTAGATTTCAATACATGTCACACGATGATCATATATGAATTAATCTAAATCCTGAGTAGGCATAAACTCCTGTTTATGTCAGTGAGTCCTTTTGAATCATAGGTAGTGACTTGTTTGTTAATCATGTCACACACTTATGTCTTGGAGGTCCGTTGAGATAAATGGCTGGGAATGTGCACTACAGATATGGAATCCAACTCTTTCTGCGGAAAGCTGAGTTAATTGATTCCCTTAAGTGTTAATTCTGGAACTGAACAGTTCGAGTACTCTGGTTTGTGAAAATGTTTATAAACCAAACTGTTCACTAGTGAATTAATGGAACTTAAGGAATAAGAAATAATTATAGGGGCAAAACGGTAATTTCGCCTAGCTTTAATTATGAATCAATTATTGGAGGGTTAAATCATATGTAATGATTATATCAATGGACACTCTGATCTTTCGAGTAAAATAGAATGTAAGGACAATAGTGCAATTCCAGGTCTTTAGTGGAGTCACTTGGAATTAATAAATTGAATATATTAATTAATGAGTTTAATTAATTATTTAATTTATTGGAGCTTGAAATTACATGTCCATAGGTCCCAATCCCGGCTCCTATTATTCTACGATTGAACCTATAATAAGAATGATTAAACTCTCGGTATATTTTAGAAAATCTAAAATATGCATGATGAATTAATTGTGATATTTAATTGATGAATTGTGAATTATTCAATTAAAATATGACAATTGATTAAATCTAATTTAATTATTGAATTAAATTTGTGAAGGAATTTCCTTAATAGGAAAATGCATTTTATGATTATATATGATATACTCATAATATAAGATTTATATAAATAATGCAATTATATATAAGGAAGGAGATGAAATCCTAATTGAGTTAGGAGAAAGTAGTTGAGAAAAATATGGGAAGAGGATATGTATGACACTTCTATATATATATGATATATCTCTTTTCCTAAAAACATAAGTTTTTTACAAAGATACAATTTTGTAACAAAGCAAGAAAATCTCTCTATTTTTCTCTACACAAAAATCGTCCATCACCTTAGAAATTAGGAGAAATTTGTTCTTCCAATTTCTAGAGTTTAATTATCCAAACTTAATAGGTTAGTGCCCACCCACTGGTAGAAGGAGAAACGGGGTTGAAGATCAAGGGTTAAAAAGATCAAGAGAGTTTGTTGATCCCATCCTAACACCAAAGTTCAACCGAAAAGACGAAGGACAGGAAGCTTTCGGTATGATTTGATTTCTCTCTCTTTTGCATAAATTAAAATAATATTCGTTATGTGATCCTCATGTTTTATGTGAAATATTTTTGAAATATATTGAAAACATAAAACCCACCGAATTCCGCAACTGGTTCGAATAAGTTCGATCCTGTTTTATTCAATTGGGTCGAATCGTTCGTGATCCGATTGGGTAAAATCCCAACAATTGGTATCAGAGCGGTCCATAACGATATTATTTTAATTGATTGTGGGTAATTGTATTATATGATTGTTTGATTTATAATTGTGGATGATAATTTAATTTTGTTAAATTATTGGAGCGGTCGAATTATGGTGTTGATGGGGCTTCCCATATGAGGCATAGTTTTAATTTTATTAGAATTATGTTGTACGCCAAATTTTATGGCATTGAATTTTTTGTAATAATTAGATTACTACAAGTCTTCATACTAGTAGAAGAAGAACGAAGACGCAGCCGGAATTGAGAAGGAAGAGCAGCCGAAAAAAAAAAAAAAAAAAAAAAAAGGAAAATTTGCAGCGGCGATGACATATCTAGGGCACTATGACCACATGGGCCAACCTCACGTGACTAAGGCCCAAAAGGATTTTTGAGTTGCATGAAATACAACCGGGCGAAATTAAAAGGCCGTCGCAAAGCCTTTTAATTTTTAATTAATGCATCTAGCAACATGATGGTTGATGGAGGGATTATAAAGACCGGCAGAAGACGAAAATTACCTATTAATGTAACAGGAATCGTTTTTATTATTTTTGTAACCCAGGACACCCGACCCGCTCCTATTTGCTTGTTTATATTATGTTGATAATATGTGCATGTAAATATCTTGTCATTCATATTACCCACAATTTTATTTATGCATGCATACATATAAATATATGTGATATATATGTTTTGTGTATGTAATTTTATTAGTTTTTAGAAAACTAAGATAAACTAAATAATTGTTTGATTTAATAGTTAATTAAGTAATTATTTATTTAGGTGATAAGTTGAGTTAGGAAAAATTAATAATAGCAAGTTCAACTAAAAGTTATGACTTTTTATATATTAGAATGTCTAATTGAACTTTGACCCAATTAGATTGGTTAAATATTATTTTGACCCACCTCAATTTTAGAATGTCTAAAATTACCTACTACCCAATTAGATTGGATTACTAATTAATCTACGTTACAATCTAGGTCCAAATAAGATTGGATTCTAATTTTTAATCCTTAATTAGCTAAGAGATTAGAAGCCTAGTGAAGTTAATGTAGATTGATTAAACATAAGATGTTTATTAAAAATAAAACACATGTTTTATAAATATTGAGTGGGAGAAGGACATATATGGATATATCCTACAATCTCTATTATTAGTTTAGTATAGTGAGATATGGGTAGCGCCTCGAGATGCCTAGTTTGCATCCTCCCTACGGAAGGTGTCTAACTTATGTCAATAACACGATTAAGCTTCCATGAGATAGGACTAATTGATGTATTTTAGCTTGATCATCCCTACGGAGGCAAGTCTAAGTTAAGTCATACAGTCTTAAATAATAGGTTACACTCATGAATGTGTATTTAAATTAGTTAAATACATATTGACTAAAAATAGCGGTAATTAATAATGAAAGAAAAATATGAGATATTTTAGTTCATTCATTAATTTGAGATTGTCTCGAACTTAATTTAGTATTAATATGATCGACCCTACGACAGCATATTAATAGCTACATTATTTTATCGCGGATTAGTAAAATGTTTTATGTGTTTTTCTTTAGAGTTGCATTCATGCATCACGTTTATTATTCCGAATTATTGATAATTATGTTGAGTGTATGATTGAAACTTTAAATTTGTTTATTTTCAGCAATCATGTCTTCTTCAAACCCAATCATTGCTTTACTTTCAAACGAAAAATTGATTGGGGACAATTACGCAAAATGGAAATCTAATATGAATATTATGATGGTTTGTGAGAACCAAAAGTTCGTTCTCACAGAGGAATGTCCTCCAGAACCCCCTGCCACTGCCACTCGTACTGTACGAGAAAAATATGATAGTTGGATTCAAACCAACAACAAAGTGAAATGCTACATGCTAGCATCCATGAGTGATGTTCTCAGACAGAAACATGAAAACATGGAATCTTCATATGAGATATGGGAATCACTGCAAGCAATGTTTGGACAACCTTCTTATCAAAGCCGACATGAAGCTACTCGTAGATTCATGAATGCGAGGATGAAAAAAGGTGCTCCAGTAAGAGATCATGTGCTGGACATGATCAACACTGTGCATGAGGCAGAAATACATGGGGCCACCATAGATGATAAAACTCAAGTTAGCATCATACTTGGGTCACTAACGCCTGACTTTGCTCCGTTTACTACCAACTATATGATGAATAAGTTGGAGTATAACCTGACTCAGTTATTGAACGAGTTGCAAACTTTTGAGGCCATATCCAAGATAAGGTCTCAAGAGCGAGAGGTAAATGTTACCGAGCAAGGTCAGTCTTCCTCTACTGTTAAGAACAAAAGGAAGAAGAAGGCAAATGGTGGGTCTGAATCTGAGCCCAAAGCCAAGAAGCAATTCAAAGGCAAAGGCAAGAACAAGTCTAAGAAGAAAGAGCCCAGAGGAAAATGTTTTCATTGTGGGATAGATGGGCATTGGAAGAGAAACTATAAAAAGTATCTCACCGAAAAGAAAGAGCAAAAGAAAGGTAAATTCGATTAACTAGTTTTAGAAACTTGCTTAGTGGTTGATGATTATTCAACCTGGATAATTGATTCAGGAGCCACTAATCATACTTGTTCTTCTATTCAGATGCTTGGTTCTTCGAAGGAGCTTGCTGAAGGGGAAGTGACCATGAGAGTTGGAAATGGGGCGTTCGTTTCAGCAAAGGCCATAGGAACAGTCCGTTTAAATTTTAGGAGTAAATTTCTTGTTTTGAACAATGTTTATTTTATTCCTGGTTTTTCGAGAAATTTGATTTCTCTTTCTATGTTGCATGAACAAAAATTTAATATTTCATTTTCTAATAATAAGATAGTTATTTCTAGAAATGGATTATTTATATGCAATGCTAGTGTTGAAAATGGACTGTACGTATTAAGGCCTGACGAACGATTAATTAATAATTCTGAATTATTTAAGGTAGCAAATCCTAGGTCTAACAAACGTTCTAAAATATCCGAAAGTGATGACACATATCTTTGGCATCTAAGGTTAGGACATATTAACCTCGAAAGGATAAACAGGCTTGTAAAGGAAGGTCCTTTAAGAGAGTTAAAAGTTGGCACTCTTCCTATTTGTGAATCCTGCATTGAGGGAAAGATGACTAGAAGACCTTTCTCTGCAAAGGGCCTAAGAGCCAAAGAACCTCTTGAGTTGGTACATAGTGACCTTTGTGGTCCCTTAAATGTGGAAGCTCGAGGAGGTTATGAATATTTCGTCACATTTATTGATGATTATTCACGATATGGTTATTTATACCTAATGCAAAGAAAATCTGAAACTTTTGATAAGTTTAAAGAATTCTTAGCAGCAGCTGAAAAGCAGTTAGGTAAATCACTGAAAACTCTTAGATATGATCGAGGAGGAGAATACTTGAGTAATGAATTCAAGGATTAGTTGGTGGAGCGTGGAATTGAAACCCTGTTGGTCCCAAGTGGTCAGATGGGGTCTAGATGGGGGGGGGGGGGGGGAATAGACCTCTGAAAATTTTAGACTTTAAAACTTTTTACTTTTCTGTCAGCAGACTAAGCTGGTGAAGAACAGTAAGATGACTATGCTGGTCGTGAACAAATCTTGAACAACAGAGTGACCACTCTTCTTACAGTTTACTTAGCTGATTTCAGTGAAAATCAGTTTTCTCAAGAGTATACTTGCAGCGGATGTTTGAAAGTGTTTTTCACAAGTAGACTAAGTCCTTAAAAATATTTTATCCCCAGTTTTAAAACTCCTTATAAAATCTTTTTATAATTCAAAGTGTTGAAATATGCAAGGTTCAAAATATGCAAGAAAGCTTAAATGCAAGATAACACAAAGAATTTTTATAGTGGTTATATGGATAAAAATCCTTTAGTCCACTCTTCCAGATCACTTAGATTTTGGGTTATACTATAATCACACAGATTACAATATTTCTCCACTTATACCTAAACAACTAATGAAAAGGCTATAAGCTCGCAATAGGAATTCACAAAGAAAACCTATTCTCTAAAGTAGAATCACTCACAAAGATGGATTCTAACTTTGCACAACACTCAGCCAATACAAACCACTCAGATTGTATTTTTCTGTTTTCTTCAACTGGGTTTCTGTCAACAGATGACTTCCACCAGACGAGTGAGCTGTTCGAGCTTCTTGAGACTTAGACAAAATTTCTGCTTCGAATGCGAAATCTCAGATGTTGTTGTTGTGTGTTTCTCACTTCGAAATCAGCTCTATTTATACTTGAATTTGAAATTATGACCATTGAAGGAGATCAAAATCTCAAATCCATAGCCTTAGCCCAATTTCAGAACGGCTACCTGCTACAGTCCTTTTTCTGCTGTACTTTCCTGTAGCTGCATTAAATGCACTCTGCTGATCCGAGAGTAAATTCCAATCATTTGCCATTACTACCCTTCTCTTCCAGCATTTATTACATCCGGTGCATTTATTACCGTTGGACTCTTCTCATGATCTCTTCTACTCTGCTGATCAAAGCAACTCTGCTGATAGATACTCTGCTGATCAAATACTGAACTAATCTGATTTGAGTCAGCTGATGACCTACCCTTCTGTTCGCTGTTTCAGCATGAGATCACTAGTGTTCTGGGCTTTGAACTTTGAACTCTTCTGATGTCTTCTTTCACTTGTTCAAAATTCTTCTAAGGGAACTAAGCTTTCCATACTTAGCTGATTCTGATGTTTTGGAAATCATCAAAATCATCCCTTAATTACTTATCTTCTTTGCACTCTATCTTCATCTTCATCCAACAATTTTCCCCTTTTTGATGATGACAAAACTTCAGCTAAGTACCTGTACCTAACATGAAGTTTTCATCCTCAAAAATTTCTGAGATAGAAATAGTCTGTTGGATTTAAACTTGCAATTTTATAGATATTGAAAAGATTACAGATTACAAGTTTGAGAAATGAAAAGTACAAAATGATAAAAGATTACAAGGATTTTAAGACATAAATGAACTAGCCTAAACTAGTCTTCTTCCTTCTTCTCTTCTTCTGTTTCCTTGTCTTCTTTTTCAGATTCTTCCTCAGATGGTTTGGAAGTTTCAGCTTCCAACTCTTCAAAGAACCTTTTCCTCAGCAGCTCTATCTTCTTATACTTGACATCAGGATCAAGCTGTTCTTTAGCTGAGTCCTTAGAAGCAGCTATTTCTTTATCAGACTTAGCTTTTGCTTCAGCTTCAGTTTCATCAGCTTCACTTTCTTCTTCTGTGATCTTCTCATCTGTTGGTCTGCTTGTGCCTTAATTTTCTTCATCAGCTCCAACTTCTTCAGCAGCAGATTCTTCCAACACGTCGGTTTCTTCAGCTTCAGCACCATCTCTGTCTTCTATTTTATCAAAAGAAGTTCCAACTCTCTTCTGTCCAAATACCCTATCTTCCCCCTTTTTGTCATCATCAGCAGGGTTGACTGGATATTGTGGTAAGACTGGTGTAATCTGAAGTGAATCACAAAGAAGCTTGATGTTTTCTTCTATGGCATTAATTTGAGCTTGTTGATTTAGTTGATTGGCCTAAAAAATTTTCATTCTTTTGAGCACATCTTCTCCTTGATCACCCAACTGAATTTGAGTTCCCAAAATCCAATTAGATGAAGCAGTGAAGTCTTTCATCATATTTCTCATAACTTCATCTTCTGCTTGAATAGCCATCTCAACTGTTTCTTCAATCCGTCTCCAACCAGCAGTAGTGCTCTGAGTCCTTCTTCTGATAATGTCCATTTCTTGACAGACAGATTTGACATCCTTAGCAGTGTCTTCTATCAGATAGATTGGAACAGCAGCAACTTTCTGATTTGCGGTTAACTTCTCTTCCATTTCCTTCATTGATTTTGATATCATTTGTTGAATAGAATCCAACAATGATGTTTGCAGTAAGCTCTGAGAAGTAGAAGCAACTTCAGTTTGGATTGGAGGTAAGGCAAGAACTTCCTTTTCAGTGGTCTGTTCTTCTGCTTGAGTTGATTTTTCATCTAACTGATCTGCTGGACCAGAAGCAGGGTCTTCATTCATGGTCTCATCAGCTTGACTAGGAGTGCTTTCCTTCTCCTTAGTCAGATCAGTTTCCTCAGCAGCAGCCTCTTTTTCAGTGATCTGATCAGCTGGAATGGTTTCTTCTCTCTTTGATTCATCAGCTGGTTCAGACTTGTCATCCTTTTCTTTGTCCTGATCAGTGGGGTCAGATGTACCCGCTTTTTCCTTTTGTTGATCAGCAACATCAGCAATGACATCTTTCTTTTTGTCCTTGTCAGCAGGGGGTTCAATCTTCTTGATAGATTTGACAGTTTTCAGCAACCCTGCATCATCTAGAGTAGTTCTGTGAGAAATCCAGGTGAAATCATCAATAGGAATAAATGGGGAGATTGGGTCCGTAGGTAATTCTTCAAATGATTTGATGTTAGGACCATAGACAATCTGCTTGATATTAGGAAGAGGGATCATGGAGCTTGGCTGTCCCTTCATCTTCCTAGTCTTCTTAGCCCATAATTCCATAGACTGAGCAATTGCCAGCTTGATGGATCTTGTTGGATAAGGATGAAGATGAAGGCACTAAAGGAAATTTGATAAGGGAGGTTTTGATGCATTCCAAAACTTCATATGTGGCTAAGTATGGAGTAACTTAGCTGACAATCTTATCAAGGAATTTTGACTAAGTACAAGAAGACATCAGAAGAGTCAAAGTTTCAAGGTCCAAGACTTCTGATCTGCTGAAGTAAAGTTATCAGACTGATGAAGATCAGCCGACTCAAATCAGATTTGTTCATGTTTGAGATCAGCCGAGTTCGCCATCAGACCTGCACTTTCGTCAGCCAAGTGAAGAAGATCATGAAGTGTTCCCAACGGTAATAAATGCCCCTTGGAGTAATAAATGCTGAAGTACGAGGTTATTTAAGACAAATGATTGAAGACTTGCTTCGCATCAGCTGGGTGCATTTAATGCTGCATTTAATGCTGCCTGCAGAATAGTACTATTCACAGTACGGACAGACTGCAAAAGAGCCGTTCGCGGATTTTAAGGACCAGTACTCGAGGAATTTGAATCCTGTCTCTCTTCAACGGACACTTTTCAATCCTCAAGTATAATAGCTGAAAGAGACGAAGAAGAAAGAAGCAACACAATCTCTGAGAAATTTTCGAAGCAAAATTCTAAGTCTCAAGAACAGCTCACTCATCAGCTGAGTCATTAGTTGACGAAAGCAGAGTTGAAGAATCAAGAAAAATACATCTTCTGAGTGATTTTGTAATCAAGAGTGTTGTGAGAAGTAGATATCCGTCTAAGTGAGTGATATTACTTCAGAGAATAGGTCTTCTTTGTGATTTCCTATTGCGAACTTGTGGTCGTTTCATTTGTTGTTAGACGCAAGCAGAGTATACTGTAAACTTTGTGATTATAGTATAACCCAAGATCTGTGTGACTTGGAAGAGTGGATTAAAGGATATTCAAATCCATATAACCACTATAAAAATTACTTGTGTTTTTACATTGCTTTTAAATCTACACATTTTCTGTTTGCATAAAAACACATTAAGTTAACTGTTTGAAAAAGAGTTTAAAAGGAGTTTATAAAACTGGGGAAGCATTTTTCAAACTGCTAAGATCACTTGTGAAAAACACTCTGAAAATTCGCTGCAAGTACTCTAAGTATTAAAACTGATTTTAACAAAATCAGCTAAGTAACAATCAGACGAGTGGTCAATAAGACTGTTCAAAGATTTGTTCGCGAACAGAATTGTAACTAACTAATCTGATCAGCTTAGTCTGTTCAGTTGAGTAAAAGTTTTAGAGTTAAATTTGGAAGAAATTTTTAAAGAGGTTTATTCCCCCCCCCCCCCTCTAAATCTCTTCTGACCACTTGGGACCAACAAGTGGTATCAGAGCAGGTGGTTCATTAGAATCAGCTGCCTGATCAACGAGCTTGATCCAAGTGTTTTTGAAAAGTTTTCAAAACTTTTCAAAAGAGCATCTTTTTGAAAAATCAAAACTCTTTGAAAAATGGATTGTATCAGCCATGTTCCCCACATTGCTGGTATGTCCTTTGAGGACTGGAAAATCAGAATGGAGATTTTCCTAGCTGCTTATAATGATAACATGTACACATGTATTATTAAAGGTCCATTCAGATTCACAAAGACCATCAAGATAAATGAAGTGGATACGGTTGTGGAAAAAGACCTTCATGAGATGACTCCAGAGGAAATAAAGCTTTACAATCTAGATAAAGTTGGGAGATTCATCATGACTAAAGCCCTGGATAATGATCGGTTTGACAAGGTCAAACATTGCAAAACTGCAAAGGAGATGTGGGACAAAGTCAGAGACATGAGCGAAGGCAATGATGCAATAAAGGTGCATCAGCTCAGTGTTGCCTTGGAGAAGCTGGATAACTTCAAGATGAAATCTGGAGAAACCATTGATCAGATGGATACCAGATTCACCAGAACTCTGAATGAAGTTTTAAAGCTGGGAAAGACCTTCACTGACAAAGAGATTACCGTCAGAGTACTAAAGGCCCTACCCCCAAAGTTCAACATGAAAGTGACAGCAATGGAAGAATCAAGGGATTTGGGAAAAATCCCTCTTACTGAGCTGTTCTCTGTACTCAAGGCATTCGAGTATAAACTGCCTAGGATGGGAATTGAAGAAACCTCAACTTCAGGACCCACAGCTGCACTGGTTGCTGCTGAAAATCAAAGAAGACCAGCTCAAAGAAATGTAGAAGTGGACTCATCTGATGAAGCCACAATACTCAACAAGAAGGAGTACACTGCTGGAGATGTTGCACTGTTGATGAACAATTTCAAGAAGTTCTACAAAAGAAAAATGAAGAACAAATACAACAATGCTTCTACTTCTAAACCTAACTTTTCTTCTCAAGATAAAGATGATTATAAAGCAAAACTAATGTGTTACAACTGCAGGAAATTGGGACACTTCATCAAAGACTGCCCATATCCAAAAGCAGGAAAGTACACTGAGGAGGAGAAGAAAATGAGAAAAGAAAGAAAGCATCAGAGAGGCAAGGCAATGATGGCTGAAGCAGAAAAGCTTGCTGCTGTCTACTCATCTGATTCAGACTCAGACACGTCTGATGAAGAATCGTCTGATGAAGAAAAACCTGCTCTCCTGTGCCTGATGGCAAAGAAATCTGATGACTCTGAGGATGAGGTAACTCCTCTTAACAATGAATTATTTAATTCATTTGAACAAATGATGCTTAACAATACTGGTATTGCTGAAGCATACAAAAAGCTTAAGGAAGAGATGATATTGCTAAAAGAGCAAAATAATTCACTGAAACTTTTAGCTGAAAAGCCAAAGGAATCAGCTGAATACAAACAGCTTGAGCAAGAACATGAATCTCTGAAAGCTGAGTGTGAAGTTTATAAAGGAAAAATCATGGAACTTGAAAAAGTTATTGAGTCTCATGAAAAATCATCTGTTGCATCCACGCACATCTAGTAAACAGAAGATACCTTTAGAACAGGAAAAGCAAGAATTGAACCATACTGAAAAATTCATATCAGCTGACAATAGTAAGGTCATTCTGTATGTTCAAACTGCCAGACCTACTTCATCTGAGAATGTGTTAAAGGAGAAGAAATCTCCTAAGGCTAAAAAGAGCAAAGAGCCTAATGTAGGAAATCAGACTAGTAAGACCAAACAGCAGAATCCTAAGAAGTCTGCTGATAAAGCTAAAGTCAACCAGACTAGTGGTAAAACTAAGTCAAAATCAAATGAGCAAGCATCTAGTAAGCCAAAGAAGCATAAGAATAAGAAAAATCAAAATGCTTGGTATGGAAATGAGTCATATTATGTGCAACCTGCTGCATATCATCCTATGTATCATGCACCTCAATTTCCTAGTTACTATGCACCTTACCCTGCTCATCCAATGCATGCATATCCTGCATATCATGCACCTTACCCTGCTTATGAACATTATTCTTATCATACTGATCATCAACATGACTTATCTGATAACTATGATAAAAATGAAGCTGTTCATGCTCCTGTCAAAACTCAGAAGCCTAAGAAGCCTAAGACATCAACATCTTGGGTTGTCAAAGGTGAAACTAATCCTTCAGGACCCTCTCAATAAGGGTACCTAAAACAATTTTATTTTTGTTTTGTAGGTTAGGATTAGGAGTAGGAGTAAAGTAGAGAAGATTTGGTACTTGGACAGTGGGTGTTCAAGACACATGTGTGGAAACATACATGAGCTGACTGATGCAGTTGCTGTGGATGGTCCAAGTGTTACATTTGGAGACAGCAAAGAAGGCAAGATTAAAGCTAAAGGAAGATTAATCAAGGGAAACATAGAGATATCTGACGTCTCATATGTTAAAGGCCTAAAGTATAATCTGCTGAGCATAAGTCAATTTTGTGACAAAGGATATTCAGTCATCTTCTCAACAGATAAGTGCTATGTTGAACAGATTGGTACAAAGAATGTAATTTTATCTGGAAGACGACAAGGAAATATCTACATAGTCGACTGGAATTCTGCTGACAAGAATTCAAATGTTTGTTTGGTGGCATCTGCACCAAGTGAAGTCAGTTGGCTATGGCACAAGAGAATGAATCATTTAAACTTCAAGACCATAAACAGATTAATCAAGAATGATCTGGTAGAAGGGATTCCAAAGGCAGTCATGAGCAAAGACAAGCTATGTGACGCATGTCAGAAGGGTAAACAAATCAAGTCATCATTCAAAGAAAAGAAGCACCAATCTTCTGGAAGAATATTGGAGCTACTACACATGGACTTATTTGGACCCATTGATCCAGTCAGCAATGGTGGAAAGAAATACTGCCTAGCTGTTGTGGATGACTATTCAAGATATACTTGGGTGATTTTCATGAAGAAGAAAAGTGAAACCAAGGAACATCTTACCAATCTGATGGAACTGATCCAGAATGAGAAGAGTATAAAATTATTGAAGATCAGATCAGATAGAGGGACAGAGTTTACAGACTCTACTGTTGAAGAGTATTGTAATATCAAAGGAATACATCATGAGTATTCAGCTGCTAGAACTCCTCAACAGAATGGTGTTGCTGAAAGGAGAAACAGAACACTAAAAGAAGCTGTCAGGACCATGATAGCTGAAGCTAAGCTGCCTCAAAGATTTTGGGCAGAAGCAACAAATACAGCATGTTTTACCCAAAACAGATGTATGATCAACAAAAATCAGAACAAGACTCCATATGAAGTTTGGAACAACAGAAAACCAAACATTCATTACTTTAAGATTTTTGGTTGTAAATGTTTTGTACTGAATAATGGGAAAAATCACCTTACTGCATTTGCAGAAAAGGCTGATGAAGCTTTCTTTGTAGGATACTCAACTGTTAGTAAGGCCTATAGAGTTTTCAATAAAAGAACATTACTAATAGAAGAATCTATCCATGTAGTATTTGATGAGCCAAGTCAATCTTCTGAAAAGAATCAAAGTGTTAATCAAGATATGTCTACTGATTTACAGAAGCTAGACATTGGAAGAAATGAAGAATATGTTCCCATCATACTACCTAATCTAAGTTCAGCTGCTAACTCAAGTGCTGTTCAAAATCACAGTGCTGATTGTCTAACAGACGAGTTGCAAACAGCTGACAGACCAGAGACTGTTCAACAGACTGCAAATGTTCAACAGACTACTACTGGAACTCCAACAGTAGTGTTGCAAGATCAAGACAGAGGACAACATCCTGATCTGCAACCTGATCTTAGATGGCTCAAGAATCACCCACCTGAGTTAGTAATTGGTGATCCATTAGATAGAGTGAAAACAAGAAGAGCTGCTGCACAAGATGCTATGTTTGTCACCTTTCTATCTCAAATAGAGCCTAAGCAAATTGAAGAAGCTCTAAATGATTCCTTCTGGATAGAAGCTATGCAAGAAGAGCTGAATCAATTTGAAAGGAATGAAGTCTGGTACTTAGTTCCTAGACCAAGTCATCAAAGGGTAATTGGCACTAAATGGGTTTTCAGAAATAAGATGAATGAAGATGGTATTGTTACCAGAAACAAAGCAAGATTAGTGGCCAAGGGTTATTGTCAAGAAGAAGGAATTGACTTTGATGAAACTTTTGCACCAGTAGCAAGACTTGAAGCAATCAGACTGTTTCTAGCCTATGCTGCTTATAAGAACTTCACTGTCTATCAGATGGATGTGAAGTCTGCTTTTCTCAATGGAGAATTGCAAGAAGAAGTGTATGTTGAACAACCTCCTGGATTTGAAGTCTATCAAGAAGAGGACATGGTATATCGTCTGAAGAAAGCCCTATATGGACTGAAACAGGCTCCAAGAGCATGGTATGATACCCTATCTGATTTTCTTTTAATTAAAGGATTTCGTAAAGGTAAGGTAGATAAAACCTTGTTTACAATTGAATGGGAAAATCATATATTACTTGTACAAATATATGTCGACGACATTATTTTTGGTTCAACTAACCAACAGATGTGTGATAAGTTCTCCAAGCTGATGCAGAATAAGTTTGAAATGAGCATGATGGGTGAATTTAACTATTTTCTTGGCTTGCAAGTTAGACAGTTGCCTGATGGAATATTCATCAGCCAAGCAAAATACACAAGAGATCTGTTCAAGAAGTTTGGTATGGAAACTAGCTCAATGCTACAATTCCTATGTCTACAAGTCTTCGTTTGGATAAAGATGAACATGGCAAATTAGTGGACATAACCAAATATAGAGGCATTATTGGTTCATTGTTGTATCTAACAGCAAGTAGACCTGATATAATGTACTCAGTTGGAGTCTGTGCAAGATTTCAATCAAACCCCAAAGAATCTCATCTCTTAGCTGCCAAGAGGATATTGAAATACATTAAAGGCACTCAAGAATTGGGATTGTGGTATCCTAGAGAATCTGGATTTGAACTTATTGGTTATTCAGATTCAGACCTTGCTGGCTGCAAGATTGACAGAAAGAGCACATCAGGTGCCTGTCAGTTCTTAGGTAGTCGTCTGATCTCATGGATGAGTAAGAAACATACTTCAGTTTCTATATCTACTGCTGAAGCTGAATATATAGCTGCTGGAGCTTGCTGTGCACAAATACTTTGGTTGAAGCATCAACTAGAAGACTACAACATCAAGATCAGTGGAATTCCAATCTACTGTGACAACACAAGTGCAATCTCTCTTACTCAGAACACTACATATCATTCAAGGACTAAACATATTGAGATCAAGCATCATTTCATTAGAGATCACGTGGAAAAAGGCAATGTAATGATTGAGTATGTTCATACTGATAATCAGATTGCTGATATTTTCACTAAGCCTTTAAGTGAAGTAAGGTTTTCAACTTTAAGAGCTGAGCTAGGACTACTCAATTTGGAAGCATAAGCTGAGGGGGAACTCATCAGAAGACTGAAGTTCAACAGCTTAGTTATCCGTTGTTCTATTCAAGGATTAACTTTCAACAGACTAGTTAACTTATGAATTCTTAAACTCAGGGGGAACGTGTAAGACTAGCGGTACTTCTGAATTAAAGATGAAATTTGTTAATGAAAGTTAGTTGAAGTTATGTTTTCATCAGAAAACTCAACTATCGAAGAACAAAGTTATATTATCTGGCTGGATTGACAAACAGCTGAGGAAGGTTCTCAGCTATTGGCATTCTCTGATAACAGCACTGTCATCAGGACAGTAGTCCATCGGATAAGTATTTCCTTTACTCATCTGATTACTTAAAATAAAAGCGAATCTATTTAAAACGTTTATTCAAAACACGCTTTTATAAGTAACTGTTGGGCGGTACACATTCCCGCTCTTCATTAAATATCTTTTGAATTTGAAAAGTCGTAACTGACGCCGCACGATCAGCACTGACAGAAAAACGGATCTAACGGTTGGCGGATATCACGGAAACCGACATACCCCAACTCTATAAATCCCCATCTGATCAGTCGAGTCGCTCTTTACGCACTCTAAACATTCAAAAGTACTTGTGAGAAAATTACTTGCAATTCTCTGCAAATTTCTCTTTGTTTTCCTAACCTTCAACAGATTAGCAATAGCCGCTGAAGGTATGTTCCTCGTGTATGATTCCTACTACCAATCCGGTACAAATCTGATGAAAGAACTTCTGGAGAAGTTCAAATCTGCAAACTTGGTAAATTTCATGGAATACAATGAGGGAGTGATCTGGACTGATCAAGTGATGGAGTACTACAACACAGCTAAGGCTGATTACAACGCACTGGAGATTAAGGCTACAGTGAGAGGTAAATCTATCACTATTACTCCTGCTGTTCTGCACGAAACGTTTGGACTTCCTAACAGTGGACGACATGACGTCACTGTACTGACGGAAGATAAGCACCAACAATTCTGGGCGATCTGCGCCAAGGAGGGAGAAGTGCTTTCTGGAAACATAAGGAAGAGATAACTGAGAGATGAATATCAGCGGATGGCTGATATGGTGGCTAAGCTGATTGAGAACTGCACCTTCTCACTAGATGCTGTTACCATGAAGAGGTTCAGCATCATGGCCGCCATCTACTATGGACTGGAGGTCAACTGGTCAATCATAGTTTGGTACATCTTGGCTGATTTCCTTGATGCAAAGAAAGGAAAAGGCCCCTCAACCAACCACATGATCACGCTCAGTTACCTACTGTTCAAGCTGGGGTGTCCAATGCTGAATGGGAAGGAAATTCATAAATCCAAGGCAATGTCCAAGTACTTGCCTGTTCTAAAGAGGAAGGCTGATGAGCCTGAAGCTGAAGATGAGGAATCAAAAGAGGTTCCTGCCAAAAGGCAAAGGAAACTGGTCAAGACTGCTGATTTAGCTGTTGAGTCCAGAAAGAAGAAGGCTGCTGATAAGCCCAAGGAAAAGATTCCAAAGAAGATGGAGAAAGTGACTTCTGCTGTTGAAGCCACTAAAGCTATAGAAAAAGTAATTGCTGATGTAAGGACTGGATCCCCTGCATCACCATCAAGAACTCCATCAGCAGAGAGGCCTGCTGAAAATGTTTCTAAGAGGACAAGGAGTCAGCAGAAGGATACTGCTACTTCAAGAACTGTTCAAGGCTTAACTAAGAAAGCTGCTAGAAAGCAGATGACCTTTATAGAGGAACCCACGGAGTTAGAAAATGTAGCTAGGGAAGACCCTGACACTGCTGAAAAGCCTGCTAAAACAGTTGAGACTGTTGCGACTGACAAAGCTGATGTACAACAGTTGCCTCAAGTCACATCAACAGCTGAGGTTGCTCAACCTCAAGAAGATCCAGATGTCCAAACCATACATCCTATTGCTGCAAATCCTATATCATCTGCTGGACCAGCCCCTGCTGATAAAGGTAAAAGAAAGATAGTGCTAAGGAGAAAGAAAGTCTCCAAAGCTGACAAGAAAGCAAGGGAGGAAGCTGAACAAAGGAAGCAGGATGAGTTAGAGGAAAAGAAGGCACTTGAGCTAAGCAAAGCTCAAGCGGCTAAGGATGAAACCAGAAGGCGCATGTCTGAGGCAGAAAGGAAAGCTGCTGAGGATGCTGAACTGGAAATGGTGTTGGAATTGAGCAAAGTTGATGCCTATGGACCTGTCCATGGAGGTGGCATCAAGATTGTAGAAGGCAAAGATGGAGAAGAAAAGAAAAAGATATTACTGCCTGCCCCCAAACTCAAGTCAAAGGACAAATTTGAAGTTAGAAGAGCCTTTGAGATAGTGTATGCTGATAAGGAGCTGTTCAAGAAGTTTGAGAAGTCCTTGGCATACTATGATCAAAAGCTCATGTTGAAGACTCTGTTCAACCAGGAGAAACCAAGATATATAAGTTGGAGAGACAACAGGCTGAACAAGTCAATAACAGAACTTCAAAATATGAAGGAGTTGGCTGATGAAGAACGATGGGTTCTGACCTGGCTGAAAACAAACTCCATTCAAAAGGCCCTTGATCCCAGCTATGTAAGAGATGTCATGCATAGTTATGCTAAAGAATTTGCGTTGGAAGAGGCCAAGAAGATCAAAAGCACCTTGCCTGACAAGAAGAGAAAATCTGAAGATGCTGAAGAAAGGGCAATCAAATTTGCTGTTATGACCGCCTTGAAGAGATGGGCAAAAAGGTCAAAATATCAGCAAGGTTGTTCAAGTGACTTGCCACTGCTGCCAAGTATTCAGCAGATAATCTTTGGCAAGGAAGTGAAGGAATTTAGTGAAGTGCCTAAGGGAAACAATGCTCCTGTTAACCCTTGGATCATTGTGAGGCAGATCCGACAGACAACCTGCTTCAATGATGATGGCACCGTCACTAATCTGATATACGAAGATGTCACTGATGAACAAAAGAAGTCTGAGGAAAAGAAAGCTGATGAGCCTCTAGCAATAGACTGGAATGCTAAAGACTCTGAAGACCATCAGATGACAGATTTGGAAGAAGTCCCTGTTCAACAGGCGACTGATGAGAAGGAAGCTGATGCTGCTGCTTCTGCTTCATCAGGTGATGAACACTCATCATTGATGGAAGCTTTCCAGATTTTAATGGAAAATTCTCTAAAGGAACTGGAAGAGAAGCATAATCAACAGCTAATGAAGGTCAAGGAGGAGCTGAAGAATGAACTTAAGGCAGAACTGGAAGAATCAAACAAACTTCAGCTGGAAACTGTTCAAGGATCAACAGCAGAGATCATCAAGAAAGAAATTGACAGTATTCCTATTCCCCAAGACAATTCATTACAGTTAGTGCACAGTCTGAGAGAGCTGAACAAGAATGTTGAAGATGTGAAGGGTGATGTGAACCACCATCACACTGCATTAAAGACAGCTGAGCACAAGATTGCTGATCTAACCTCAACCTTCATTCAAGTCAGCAAAGAGGAGAAGGAAATCAACTTAGGGATGTTGCAAGAAGTGGCAAAGGCATCACAAGAAGTTCAGAATGAAATTGCAACTATCAACCTTAACATTGATTACTTCAATGATCAGACTGACGTTATTAGCACTGATATTCATCATCTTACAGCAAGTCATGATGTTGTCAATCAGAATCTAAAGGCTTTATGTGCTGAAATGAAAATTCCAACAGTTGCTCTCAACCCTGCTGTTGCACCTTCTAATGTCATCAAGGTTGATGATGACAAAAATGGGGAAGATAAAAGGGAAGAACCAGCTAAGGAAACTGCTGCTGCAACTATTGAAGCCAAGGAAACTGAAGACACAGCTGAAAAGACTGAAAAGCTTGGAAAGGTAGAAGAAGAAGAAGAAAAGACTGAAAAAGAGACTACCAAGTACAAGAACACTGAATCTGCCAAGAAAGCAATGGAGCTTATCAAAGAACAGCAACTCAAAGAGAAGATGGAAGCTGCCAAAGCAATTTTGGAAGAGGAAGCTGATGATGAAGAAGATGACGAAGAGTCATCTTATGAATATGAAGAAGTGCTTGAAGGATCAGATGAAGAAGCTGATAGTTAGAAATTAAAAAATCTTTGTAATCAGTTTACTTTTATCTATTCTTCAGAATCCTCATCTGATGAACTTGTACTTGTACTTATTTATCAAATCATCAATAAAAGTTCAAGTTTCTGTTTCCAACATATATTTTCTATCTCAGAAAATTTTGAAGGTTACAATCCTTAGCTTAGGTATTTAACAGGTACTTAGCTGAAGTTTTGTCATCATCAAAAAGGGGGAAATTGTTGGATAAGGATGAAGATGAAGGCACTGAAGGAAATTTGATAAGGGAGGTTTTGATGCATTCCAAAACTTCATATGTGGCTAAGTATGGAGTAACTTAGCTGACAATCTTATCAAGGAATTTTGACTAAGTACAAGAAGACATCAGAAGAGTCAAAGTTTCAAGGTCCAAGACTTCTGATCTGCTGAAGTAAAGTTATCAGACTGATGAAGATCAGCCGACTCAAATCAGATTTGTTCATGTTTGAGATCAGCCGAGTTCGCCATCAGACCTGAACTTTCGTCAGCCAAGTGAAGAAGATCATGAAGTGTTCCCAACGGTAATAAATGCCCCTAGGAGTAATAAATGCTGAAGTACGAGGTTATTTAAGACAAATGATTGAAGACTTGCTTCGCATCAGCTGGGTGCATTTAATGCTGCATTTAATGCTGCCTGCAGAATAGTACTATTCACAGTACGGACAGACTGCAAAAGAGCCGTTCGCGGATTTTAAGGACCAGTACTCGAGGAATTTGAATCCTGTCTCTCTTCAACGGACACTTTTCAATCCTCAAGTATAAATAGCTGAAAGAGACGAAGAAGAAAGAAGCAACACAATCTCTGAGAAATTTTCGAAGCAAAATTCTTTAAGTCTCAAGAACAGCTCACTCATCAGCTGAGTCATTAGTTGACGAAAGCAGAGTTGAAGAATCAAGAAAAATACATCTTCTGAGTGATTTTGTAATCAAGAGTGTTGTGAGAAGTAGATATCCGTCTAAGTGAGTGATATTACTTCAGAGAATAGGTCTTCTTTGTGATTTCCTATTGCGAACTTGTGGTCGTTTCATTTGTTGTTCGACGCAAGCAGAGTATACTGTAAACTTTGTGATTATAGTATAACCCAAGATCTGTGTGACTTGGAAGAGTGGATTAAAGGATATTCAAATCCATATAACCACTATAAAAATTACTTGTGTTTTTACATTGCTTTTAAATCTACACATTTTCTGTTTGCATAAAAACACATTAAGTTAACTGTTTGAAAAAGAGTTAAAAAGGAGTTTATAAAACTGGGGAAGCATTTTTCAAACTGCTAAGATCACTTGTGAAAAACACTCTGAAAATCCGCTGCAAGTACTCTAAGTATTAAAACTGATTTTAACAAAATCAGCTAAGTAACAATCAGACGAGTGGTCAACAAGACTGTTCAAAGATTTGTTCGCGAACAGAATTGTAACTAACTAATCTGATCAGCTTAGTCTGTTCAGTTGAGTAAAAGTTTTAGAGTTAAATTTGGAAGAAATTTTTAAAGTGGTTTATTCACCCCCCCCCCCCTCTAAACCTCTTCTGACCACTTGGGACCAACAGATCTCTCCTTGAGATCTTCTGATTCAGAATACTCCTCAGGAACAGATTCAAGAATCTTCTTTGCCTCAGCCTTGGCAATGTGACTGATTCTTAATCTTAACTTATCCAGAAAGAATTCTGAGTCAAGTGCTTGAGTTAGAGATCCAGTCTCAAGCCACTTCAACACCCAGGCTTCTTCAGTAGCAAACCCTTTCCAATTTGCAATCTGTTCTGGACTCTTGGTCAATCTGAATTCTCTCCATCTGTTGTACCTTATCTTCTCTTTGTTGAACATTGTCAGATGGGTGATTCTTGCATTCTCAGCATCCAACCTTTTAAGAAATTCTTCAAAGATGTCAGGATCATCTCTGACAATCTCCAAGGCCAGTTTGACCTCTTCTCTTCTCTTTGGTTGAATTTTTGGAGCAGGCATGACTGGTATGGGTTTGGTGGGGTCTCTTGGTTCACCAATTGTAATGCCTCCAGAATTCTTTGGACCATGAGCGTCTTTGGTGCTTGCTTCAATAGCAGCAGCCAGCTCTGCTGCCTCAATAGTATCCCTTTGCTCTTGAGTCATTTTGTTGGCTTCTTCTTCCAGCCTCTTGAGCTCAAGGCTTTTCAACCTATTTTCCTCTGCCTTTTCTGCGGCTTTTCTCTACTTTTCAGCATCATCAATCTTCTTTTTCTCAACAGCAGAAATGTAAGGAAGCACAATCTTTCCAGTCCTTAGCTTCCTAGCTTCAGGACTTTCAATCACTTGAATTGGAGTGGCAGCAACAGGAGTAGGGTGTATAAGAGGTACAGTCCCTTCACTTGCTGTGCCAGTCTGCTGTTCAACAGCTTCTACAGCAGACTCTCCATTCTTTTCAGCAGCAACCTTTCCAGCAGGCTCCTCAAACATGTCAGCAGCGGCCTCTTGAACAGGCTCTTAAACTTGTTCAATAGCAGCTTCAACCAAGGGTTCTTCATTGATAACTGGCCTCTCTGCTGATGGTGATTCTCTGACTGTGATGGTTTGTTCTTCAGAGAATGTCACTTTCCTTTTTGCTTTAGACTTAGGAATTCTCTTTGGAGCTTCTGGTTGATACTTAGCTTGGGGAGGTCCCCTTGCTTCTCTTTTTGTTCTCATTCTCTTCAGTCTTTGAAGAGGAACTTCTTCTTCTGATTCAGTTCTTTCAGGAGAGGAACATGTCTCCATTTGTTCAATCTTCTTGGTGAAGTCATCAATCACCTTTTCAGGGATTACAACTTCAGGTTGTGCTGATCCAGCTTCAACAGCAGGGCTTGCTGTTTGATCAGCAGATTGGCTTGTCTGACCCTCCTTCTTGCTCTTCTTAGAAGGGGTCTTCTTAGACTTTGCGGCAGCTTTTCTTTTGGGAGCAGCCACTACTTTCCTTACTGGTTCATACAGCTTGAACTCTTTACTACCGTGAGTAGTCTTTCCACCAGCCATAGGACAGTTTAGTGACATGAACAAATGACTAAGCAAGATGGCATGCGAAGTCCTTTTGTCACTCAGCAGATCATAGACATGAGCTGCCCAATTCACCTTCAGTCCATAATAAATGCAGATCATGGTGTAGTACCTCTTCCTTGGTAATCCATCTAAAGAGCCCGTACTTCAATCCAATATCTTCGCAATGATGTCTGCGAACCTCTGATACTCATCTTTTAACTGAGTCTTCATCAGAGTCCCAGTCATCTCTTCTCCCTTCTGAGCACAAATTGCCCAAAATTCTTCCTCCTTTTCAGACCCTAGGTCTGTTACGTTTCCTCCTTCATTTGTCAATTTATAAACCTCACTCAAAACAGCAGCAGAGACAGCGATTTTCTTACCCCCATTGACAGCTGACATAACAGTGTCATTTTTGGTGAATTTCCTGGTCTTGTAGAAGTGATCAACATCTTCTAGGTAAACCCTGTCTTCGTGGGCTTCCAGAACTGGAACTAAAGATGCCTCTTTGATTTTCTCCAAGATTGAGCGCATCAGATCAGTACCAGAAAAATGGAATTTGCTGTAGTTCAAGTACCTTCCATCAATAATCTTCTCCATTTGTGGGATTACTGAGTAGAATCTGTGAAAGCAGTAAACTTTTGAAAGAGAGATTGAGAGTTAGAGAATTTGAGATTTTGAGTGTGCGTAAGACGACTGTACTGTTTCAGATCGGATTTTATACGTTTTCTATTGTTTAGGTTATCGTGATTAATCTGAGACGTTGGATCAATCTGACAGTTTATTAATCGTGTGGGTGGGAGCTGCGGATTTCAATTTTATTATTTTAATGTCAGACAGGCGGGAAACTCAATCGACACTAATATGTTACTTATAAAATCGTGTTTCTGAAGATACGATTTATAACCATGCTTATATAAGATATCAGATGAGTAGAGTTTAACTTATCTGACAGACGAGTGATCTGTTATCTGATATTACTAGAGAAAGCCAATAGCTAGTAATCTTCCTCTGCTGTTTGTCAATCCAGCAAGATAAAATAATCTTCAGTCTTCAAGAATTAAGAACACATCTTCTGATAACATAACTTCAACTAACTGTCATTAACTAATTTCATCTTTAGAGCAGAAGTACCGCTAGTCTTACACGTTCCCCCTGTCTTATTCATAAGTTAACTAGTCTGTTGAAAGTTAATCCTTGAATAGAATAATGGATAACTAAGATGTTGAACTTCAGTCTTCTGATGAGTTCCCCCTCAGCTTATGCATCCAAATTAAGTAGTCCTAGCTCAGCTCTCAGAGTTGAGAACCTTACTTCACTTAAAGGTTTAGTGAAAATATCAGCAATCTGATTGTCAGTATGAACATACTCAATCATAACATTTCCTTTTTCCACATGATCTCTAATGAAGTGATGCTTGATCTCAATATGTTTAGTCCTTGAATGATTTGTAGTGTTCTGAGTAAGTGAGATTGCACTTGTATTGTCACAGTAGATTGGAATTCCACTGATTTTGATATTGTAGTCTTCTAGTTGATGCTTCAACCATAGTATCTGTGCACAGCAATCTCCAGCAGCTATATACTCAGCTTCAGCAGTAGATATAGAAACTGAAGTCTGTTTCTTACTCATCCATGAGATCAGACGACTACCTAAGAACTGACAGGCACCTGTTGTGCATTTTCTGTCAATCTTGCAGCCAGCAAGGTCTGAATCTGAATAGCCAATAAGTTCAAATCCAGATTCTCTAGGGTACCATAATCCCAATTCTTGAGTGCCCTTAATATATTTCAGTATCCTCTTGGCTGCTAAGAGATGAGATTCTTTGGGTTCGATTGGAATCTTGCACAAACTCCAACTGAGTAAATGATATCAGGTCTACTTGCTGTTAGATATAACAGTGACCCAATAATGCCTCTATATTTGGTTATGTCCACTGATTTGCCATCTTCATCTTTATCCAAACGAAGACTTGTAGGCATAGGAATAGTAGCAGTAGAGCTAGTTTCCATTCCAAATTTCTTGAACAGATCTCTTGTGTATTTTGCTTGGTTGATGAAAATACCATTAGGCAACTGTCTAACTTGCAATCCAAGAAAATAATTGAGTTCACCCATCATGCTCATTTCAAACTTATTCTGCATGAGCTTGGAGAACTTGTCACACATCTGTTGGTTAGTTGAACCAAAAATAATATCGTCCACATATATTTGCACAATAATTGTAAACAAGGTTTTGTCAACTTTACCTTTGCGAAATCCTTTAATTAAAAGAAAATCAGATAAAGTGTCATACCATGCTCTTGGAGCCTGTTTCAGTCCATATAGAGCTTTCTTTAGACGATACACCTTGTCTTCTTGTTGATAAGCTTCAAATCCAGGTGGTTGTTCAACATATACTTCTTCTTGCAGTTCTCCATTGAGAAAAGCAGACTTCACATCCATCTGATAAACAGTGAAGTTCTTGTAAGCAGCATAAGCTAGAAACAGTCTGATTGCTTCTAGTCTTGCTACTGGTGCAAATGTTTCATCAAAGTCTATTCCTTCTTCTTGACAATAACCCTTGGCCACTAATCTTGCTTTGTTTCTGGTAACAATACCATCTTCATTCATCTTATTTCTGAAAACCCATTTAGTGCCAATTACTCTTTGATGACTTGGTCTAGGAACTAAGTACCAGACTTCATTCCTTTCAAATTGATTCAACTCTTCTTGCATAGCTTCAATCCAGAAGGAATCACTGAGAGCTTCTTCAATTTGTTTAGGCTCTATTTGAGATAGAAAGGTGACGAACATAGCATCTTGTGCAGCAGCTCTTCTTGTTTTCACTCTATCTAATGGATCACCAATCACTAACTCTGGTGGGTGATTTCTGAGCCATCTAAGATCAGGTTGCAGGTCTGGATGTTGTCCTCTGTTTTGATCTTGCAACACTACTGTTGGAGTTCCAGTAGTAGTCTGTTGAACAATTGTAGTCTGTTGAACATCCTCTGGTCTGTCAGCTGTTTGTAACTCGTCTGTTAGACAATCAGCACTGTGATTTTGAACAACACTTGAGCTAGCAGCTGAATTCAAATTAGGTAGTATGATGGGAACATATTCTTCATTCTTTCCAATATCCAACTTCTGCAAATCATTTGACAGATCTTGATTGGTGCTTTGATTCTTTTCAGAAGATTGACTTGGCTCATCAAATACTACATGGATAGATTCTTCTATTAGTAATGTTCTTTTGTTAAAAACTCTATAAGCTTTACTAACAGTAGAGTATCCTACAAAAACAGCTTCATCGGCCTTTTCTGCAAATGCAGTAAGGTGATTTTTCCCATTATTTAAAACAAAGCATTTACAACCAAAAATTTTGAAGTAATGAATGTTTGGTTTTCTGTTGTTCCAAACTTCATATGGAGTCTTGTTCTAATTTTTGTTGATCATGCATCTGTTCTGGGTAAAGCAGGCTGTATTTGTTGCTTCTGCCCAAAATCTTTGTAGCAGCTTAGCTTCAGCTATCATAGTCCTGACAGCTTCCTTCAGTGTTCTGTTTCTCCTGCAACACCGTTCTGTTGAGGGGTTCTAGCAGCTGAATACTCATGATGTATTCCTTTGATGTTACAATACTTTTCAACAGTAGAGTTTGTGAACTTTGTCCCTCTATCTGATCTGATCTTCAATATTTTTGTACTTTTCTCATTCTGGATCAGTTCCATCAGATTAGTAAGATGTTCATTGGTTTCACTTTTCTTTTTCATGAATATCACCCAAGTATATCTTGAATAGTCATCCACAACAGCTAGGCAGTATTTTTTTCCACCATTGCTGACTGGATCAATGGGTCCAAATAAGTCCATGTGTAGCAGCTCCAAAATTCTTTCAGAAGATTGGTGCTTCTTGCTTTTGAAAGATGACTTGATTTGTTTACCCTTCTGACAGGCGTCACAGAGCTTGTCTTTGCTCATGACTGTTTTTGGAATCCCTTCAACCAAATCATTCTTTGTTAATCTGTTTATGGTCTTGAAGTTTAAATGATTCATCATTTTGTGCCATAGCCAGCTAACTTCACTTGGTGTTGATGCCACCAAACAAATGTTTGATTTCTTATCAGCAGAATTTCAGTCGACTATGTAGACATTCCCTTGTCGTCTTCCAGATAAAATTACCTTCTTTGTACCAATCTGTTCAACGTAGCACTTATCTGTTGAGAAGATGACTGAATATCCTTTGTCACAAAATTGACTTATGCTCAGCAGATTATATTTGAGGCCTTTAACATATGAAACGTCAGATATCTCAATGTTTCCTCTGATCAGTCTTCCTTTAGCTTTAATCTTGCCTTCTTTGCTGTCTCCAAAAGTAACCTTTGGACCATCCACAGCAACTGCATCAGTCAGCTCATGTATGTTTCCAAACATGTGCCGTGAACAACCACTGTCCAAGTACCAAATTTTCTCTACTTTACTCCTACTCCTAATCCTAACCTACAAAACAAAAATAAAATTGTTTTAGGTACCCTTATTGAGAGGGTCCTGAAGGATTAGTTCCACCATTGACAACCCAAGATATTGATGTCTTAGGCTTCTTAGGCTTCTGAGTTTTGACAGGAGCATGAACTTTTTCATTTTTATCATAATTATCAGATAAATCATGTTGATGATCAGTATGATAAGAATAATGTTCATAAGCAGGGTAAGGTGCATGATAAGCAGGGTATGCATGCATTGGATGAGCAGGGTAAGGTGCATAGTAACTAGGAAATTGAGGTGCATGATACATAGGAGGATATGCAGCAGGTTGCACATAATATGACTCATTTCCATACCAAGCATTTTGATTTTTCTTATTCTTATGCTTCTTTGGCTTACTAGTAGCTTGCTCATTAACAGACGACTTAGTTTTACCACTAGTCTGATTGACTTTAGCTTTATCAGCAGACTTCTTAGGACTCTGCTGTTTGGTCTTACTAGTCTGTTTACCTAAACTAGGCTCTTTGCTCTTTTTAGCCTTAGGAGTTTTCGTCTCCTTTAATGCTTTCTCAGGTGAAGCAGGTCTAGCAGTTTGAACATACAGAATGTCCTTACTATTGTCAGCAGATATAAACTTCTCAGTATGATTCAATTCGTGCTTATCCTGTTCTAAAGGCATCTTCTGTTTACTAGACATGTGAGTGGATGCAAAAGCTGATTTTTCATGAGACTCAATAACTTTTTCAAGTTCCATGATTTTTCCTTTATAAACTTCACATTCAGCTTTCAGAGATTCATATTCTTGCTCAAGCTGTTTATATTCAGCTGATTCTCTAGGCTTTTCAGCTGTGAGTTTCAGTGAACTATTTTGCTCTTTTAGCAATATCATCTCTTCCTTAAGCTTTTTGTATGCTTCAACAATAGTAGTATTGTTAAGCATCATTTGTTCAAATGAATTAAATAATTCATTGTCAAGAGGAGTTACCTCTTTCTCAGAGTCATCAGATTTCTTTGCCATCAGGTAGAGGAGAGCAGGTTTTTCTTCATCAGACGATTCTTCATCAGACGTGTCTGAATCTGAATCAGATGAGTAGACAGCAGCCAGCTTTTCTGCTTCAGCCATCATTGCCTTGCCCCTCTGATGCTTTCTTTCTTTTCTGATCTTCTTTTCTTCTTCAGTGTATTTTTCTGCTTTTGGATATGGACAGTCTTTGATGAAGTGTCCCAATTTCCTGCAGTTATAACACATTAGTTTGGCTTTATAATCCTCTTTATCTTGAGAAGAAAAGTTAGGTTTAGAAGTAGAAGCATTGTTGTATTTGTTCTTCAATTTTCTCTTGTAGAACTTCTTGAAATTGTTCATTAGCAATGCTACATCTCCAGCAGTGTACTCCTTTTTGTTGAGTAGAGTGGCTTCATCAGATGAGTCCACTTCTTTGCTTTTCAGTGCTGGTCTTCTGGTGTTTTCAGCAGCAACTAAGGCAGCTGTGGGTCCTGAAGTTGAGGTTTCTTCAATTCCTATTCTAGGCAGTTTATACTCATATGCCTTGAGTACTGAGAACAGCTCTGTAAGAGAGATTTTTCCCAAATCCCTTGATTCTTCCATTGCTGTCACCTTCATGTTGAATTTTGGAGGTAGAGCCATCAGCACTCTGATGGTTATCTCCTTGTCCGTGAAGGTTTTTCCAAGCTTTAACACTTCATTCAATGTTCTGGTGAACCTAGTATCCATCTGATCAATGGTCTCTCCAGATTTCATTTTGAAATTGTCCAGCTTTTCCAGAGCAACACTCAGCTGATGCTCCTTAATGGCGTCGTTTCCTTCGCTCATATCTCTGACTTTATCCCACATCTCCTTTGCAGTTTTGCAATGTTTGACTTAGTCAAACCGATCATTGTCCAGGGCTTTAGTCATGATAAATCTTCCGACCTTATCCATATTAAATAGCTTTATTTCTTCTGGAGTCATCTCATGAAGATCTTTTTCCACAACCGTATCAACTTCATTTATTTTAATGGTCTTTGTGAATCTGAATGGACCTTTAATGATACATGTATACATGTTGTCATTGTAGGCAGCTAGAAAGATTTCCATTCTAATCTTCCAATCTTCAAAAGACATACCAACAATGTGGGGAACATGGCTGATACAGTCCATTTTTCAAAAAGTTTTAAATTTTCAAAAAGATGCTCTTTTGAAAAGTTTTGAAAACCTTTGAAAAACACTTGGATCAAGCTCGTTATCAGGCAGCTGATTCTAATGAACCACCTGCTCTGATACCACTTGTTGGTCCCAAGTGGTCAGATGAGGTCTAGAGGGGGGGGGGTGAATAGACCTCTGAAAATTTTAGACTTTAAAACTTTTTACTTTTCTGTCAGCAGACTAAGCTGATGAAGAACAGTAAGATGACTATGCTGGTCGTGAACAAATCTTGAACAGCAGAGTGACCACTCTTCTTACAGTTTACTTAGCTGATTTCAGTGAAAATCAGTTTTATCATGAGTATACTTGCAGCGGATGTTTGAAAGTGTTTTTCACAAGTAGACTAAGTCCTTAAAAAGATTTTATCCCCAGTTTTAAAACTCCTTATAAAATCTTTTTATAATTCAAAGTGTTGAAATATGCAAGGTTCAAAATATGCAAGAAAGCTTAAATGCAAGATAACACAAAGAATTTTTATAGTGGTTATATGGATAAAAATCCTTTAGTCCACTCTTCCAGATCACTTAGATTCTGGGTTATACTATAATCACACAGATTACAATATTTCTCCACTTATACCTAAACAACTAATGAAAAGGCTATAAGCTCGCAATAGGAATTCACAAAGAAAACCTATCCTCTAAAGTAGAATCACTCACAAAGATGGATTCTAACTTTGCTCAAGAGAAGCCGGGAGCCCTGCAACTCCTTTGATAACAAATCATCTCAAAGAAGCATATGTTCTAAATACACAACCGTATATGAAGATATGCCAATTGCCCTAGCGGTCCTCCTGACCTTGGCGGGTCTTACAGGCCTTTTATCATATAAGATTAATGTTTAGATAGAACATACATCCTTCAAATTGACTCATTACAAAGAAGTACAGGGACCGTAGCACACTCATGGAACATTCCATAATTCTTAACAAATTTCTGATGTACAGGATCCTCAAAGAGGCAAGTACAGAGCATACTTAATGATAAGATAAGAGCATATTAACCAAGAACCTCAGAGAGGTTTCTGAAGAACTAGAAGAAAGATGTTAAGCTAGACATAATGATTAAACACAATAGTAGGTTTATTAATCGAAAACTGAATGAGTACATATGATACAACTGCCTCTATATATATAGAGCGGACTCCAAACCTAATACAATACATCATAATAATATTACAAGTCCACCAATCAAATGGAATCTACTTTAACAATTATACAGACGACAATAAAAAGTAAACACACTAAAGCCAAGAAAGCAGACTCTGTGGACCATAACTTTATTAAAGTGACTCTTAACTTGTAGCTGAGTCACACTTCATTATCAGGGGAATCTTGAAAGATGTCACCCTCACTGGTATGCATAACCATTGGATCAAAGTCATCGCTGACCATTGGATCACTTGAGCTGGATCTGGGAAGATTTGGATTTGGATTGAAATTTTCATATAATATCTCAAGCTCAATGGATCCATAATCCCACGGGTCTTGGGCATCTTGGAAAATCTCTTGATCTTTTTTCATCCGATCATCTTCTTGCTGTTCTTGAATGGATGCAATTTCTGTAGTACTGAGAGAATAACGAGGTCCTGTAATAGGATAGGGTGGTACCATTAGAGGTGAAGTACACTCTACTTCTTCAATAAGAGTATCAGGAACTTTGTTCAGTCGGCAGAGATGTCTGAAGATTCTTTTTAATTCTTCAGGAAATTGTCTTATACCTCCATCAGTAGTAGTCAAGACGAACCCATAGGGATGGGGAAGTAGCTGAAACCATGAATTCAAATATGGTCTTTTTAATATAATGACAGTGTATGGATCATCCATATGAGAGTTTCTTATGGTGTCATTTAAGACATTAATCCATTCTTTTCTAGACCAATGACCATACAGGAATTTAGTAATATTTGGCTCTAACTTTCTCTTGCGAATGGCTTTGAGTAGGAACTTAGGTCTTACTTCAATGGCAAAGAAACTGATCATACCTAAGCACCAGAAATACCAGTAACCTTCATCAGGGAGGTTTATTTCTTTATGAAAAGTAAAGATGGGAAGGAAAGGATGATCAGGGTAAAACTTTCCTTGCTCAAGAGGAATATTCATGAGTAAAAGGAACTTGGCCTGAAAGTAGAAGAGATTGTTCTTAGCAAAACTTTTAAGTTTTCCAGGAGTATCGAGAGGCTGATCAGTTGGTGAGAATTCTGGTAATTCTGACTGTTTAGATTGTGAGGAGGACGCCATGAGAATTAATGGAATTGATTTTGTGAAGGAGATGAGATGCACTTGTTTGGGCCTGGATAACAAATCTGGAATGAGATTCCTATCTCCTTTTATATGCTGGACTTCAAACTGATATTTGGCGAACCAATCTTTTAACCTCAATAATTGGGGCTCTGGAAGACCCTTATTTTTGAATTCAAGTATCTTTGGAAAAGATGAGTTGTCCATTTGAACAGTGAAGTTGTGTCATATCAGATGGAATTCAAATTTTTTGATTCCATATTTTACGGCCAAGATTTCTTTGTAGACAGTATGATAATGTTTTTCAGATTCTTTGAACTGTCCACTGGCATGTCCACAGTAATGCTTTTTCCCATTAATTTCTTCAATCAGAATGGCCCCCCAAAACTCGTCACTAGCATCTGTCTGCAGAATGCGTTTTCCTTTATCAGGAATCTTTAAAGGAGGTGGCTTTTGACAAAGCTGTTTTAGTTGCTTTATAGCTGTTGTTTGACTGTTTCCCCAAGAAGGAGCTCCTTTTCTAAGCATTCTGGAAATCTGACATGTGTATTTGGAACTATGCGGGATAAAATCCTTCAGATAATTAACTATACCAAGAAACTGTTGAATTTCCTTAGTGGTTAAGTTTTCGTCGGGAAACTTTAGTAGTTCCTGTGCAATATGTGGGCCTGGCTGGTACTTTCCTTCCATGAAATTCATCCCAAGAAATTCGATTTTTGTTTGTCCAATAAAGCCTTTCTTTTCAGATAGCATGATGCCATAATTTTGGACTATTTCAAGGAACTGTTCTAAGAGTGTTTCATGGGCCTTTTTATCTTCTGAGAACAGTAAGATATCATCAATGTAGACCAAAGCACTGTATAGAATGGGTTCAAAGATTTTGGTCATAGCTTTTTGGAACAGTGATGGGGCGACCTTAAGCCCAAAAGGCATGACATTCCATTGGTATTGGGCCGTGGGTATGCAAAAGGCTGTTTTATATCTGTCTTTTGGATCAATGCCTAATTGCCAAAAACCTGCTTTTAAATCGAACTTAGAAAAGATGTGGGCTTGGGTTAGTTGTGAAAATAGCATCTGGGTCCGTGGTAAAGGGAATTTATCATCAGATAAGAAATGGTTCAAAGGATTATAATCAATGACAAGCCTTTTCTTTCCTCTAACCTGTTCAGATCGCTTATTGACATAGAATGCCTGACAAGCCCAGTTTGACTTTGTTGGTTCGATTAATCCAAGTTCCAAGAGTTGTTGACATTCTTTCTTTGCTAAGACTAGATCATCAGGAGTCATTCCTGGATGGGTAGCCTTCGTGGGATTTATATCCTCATTCATTTTGAATGGCAACTGGATAAAGAACTCTGGATTTTCCCATAATGGATTAGGATGATGAAACTCAGCATGAGACTCTGCACAGCAATCTTGTAATTTTGCTGTTATGTTGTGAAACTCCTTAGGGGCATTGGAGAGAGCGTAGATCTTCTGGACTGTAGTATAAGGTTGAAACTGCCTCTTATACTTTATCCCATTGGGAAGCAACATAAGTTTTTGAGCCTTATGATATATATCAAAACCTATGAGAAGATCTTTTCCATGTAACTTACTCCCAATTACCTTCATCCATATAATGCAATCTGGGAAGAATTGTATTCCAACAGGATGTTTAGTAATGAGTGAAATTTTGAACTTTTGTCCATCAGCTGCTTGGAAATATTCATGATGAGTAGTCCATGCTTCTTTGGGAAGAATGTCTGGGTTCATCATGGATTTAGTGGCTCCAGTATCCATGAATCCAATCACTTTGATTGGTCGTTCATACTTAGCAGGGAGGACATGGATGTTTATATGAGGTGAAGGAATGACTTCTTGACTGATTGTCACAGATTGTAGGATGGGAATATATTCCTCTTCTTGTTCTGATTCTGATGAAATTGGTTTATCTTCTATTTCTTCAAGAGCAAAAATGCTATCTTCAGTCTGTTCATCTTGCTCAGAGAATAATGACTCTACATCTGTGTCATCAAGAGTGGCATCCGTGTTTTCCAGAATATGAGTAATCATTCTGGCAGACTTGGCTCGGTTTTGAGGACAATTCTTTGCAAAGTGTCCGTTGTTTCCACAGATATAACATCGATCAGTCCTTTTGTTTCTGAATGACTTTCTTTTGAAAAACCTTAAGTTTCCTTTTCTTTTAGATTTGTCATTCCTTTCTGTGGACTTCTTCTTTTTAGTATGGCACTTGCAATTCTCTTTGGAGTGACATTTTATCTCCAAATGAGATTTCTGGCAAGCTATCTTCAAAGAAGCTTTATTTTCAATCATGGATTTGAACATTGTTTGTTGTTCACAAAGCTTCTCTATTGTAGCAATCGCCATTTGGTGAATTTCTCCGAGGGAAAGATTATTGATTTCTTTTCCAGCAGCAGTGATGAATCTATTCAATTCAGGATGGATTTCTTTGGGAAGAGAGGCCACATAAACATGTTTGAGGTTTGGATCATTGCTTCCATTCAATATATAATAAAACTCTGACATTCTTTTGAAATGGAGATCCAGATCTTTTCTCTGCAAAGAGCAGCATTTCATTGCACAATAATTTTGCTGGGCCAATTTATCATATATGGAGCTATCACCAAGAAACTCTTGATGTATAACACCAAGTGCTTGAGGAACATCGGCTTGGATGAATTGAATCTGCCTGTATTCTCCCAAAGATAAGAACCATTCTCTCAGAGTTCCTGTGAATCTTGAAGCAAACTCTCTAAGGATTATAGAGAGATTCTGTTCTTTAGTCTTTTGAAGATCAATCCATGCTGCGAAAGATTGTAATCTTTCTCTTCGTTTGTCTACGGGGATGTCTTCAAAGGTAAACCATGGACCATTTGTTGGCCTTGTAGATGAGGGCTCAGTTGGTCTTGAGGTATGAGAATCGTCTATGATTTCTTCTTCAGATTCATAAGGAGGTGTATGAGGGGTGGAAGTATCAGCCATAAGAATCTTAGAGATGTCTGCCAAGTTATTTTCTTCTTCAGAAGTTTGGCTAGAAGATTCGATAGTGCTGAAGGATTTTTCAGATGAATTCTCAGATGAAATTTCAGGGTATCTTCGAATCATGAGAGATTTATTGACATCATCAACTTTCGCCTTCAACTTTTCTTCCTTAAGGACAGATTTCTTTCTTGGTGGTGGAGGTGGAAGTTCGAAAGGTATATCAGAAGCCATGGAGAATTGTCTGGAGTAGTTTGGAGTAGAACGAGGGAGTTCAAATAAGGATGAAGATTGGGGAGTTCTAAGGAAAGGAAGATTAGGAATAAATCTCCTTTTTCTATCTTCTTCCATAATATGAAGATCCTTTTTTAACTTTGGGATTTCAGCTTCCTTCTGATCGAATTCAGGACCCATAATATGGGCCGAAAGTAGTTGCCTGAGTTCTCTGTCAAGAAGATCAATTCTTTTGACAAGTCTGTTGTAGATCCCTTCAAGCTCTAAAGCCATAGAATCAACTTTTTGAGAGCTGGCTTGGACTTGGGATAAAACCTTATCTACTTTGGAGTCAATCTGGACTAAGGTTTTATTTTGTGCTCTTAGATTGGAAGTTTGCCAATTTAGAACTTCTTCTCCCTGAGTTAGTTCTTCAGTTCTTCCGGTATGGTTCACTGTGGTTGGGTTAATATAAGGCATTGTCGAAATAGATCCGGTTGTATTTCTTTCCAAAGGGGGAAATTCAGTTTCATAATCTTGATGAAACATCATACAAGGTTGGATTATTTGTGAAGTTAGAACAACTGGTGGCAGAGATTGTCTACAGGATTTATGTTGTTCTTTCTTGAGAAATTCCAAGGCTTTATTGTAAAGAGGAAGAGGTTGAGCACTAGTTGGGGGATCTAGATCTGGATCTTCAGATCTGTTGTTTTTACAGGAAAGGCGTTGTTTTCTTGCCTTTCTTCTTCTTCTCCGTCGACTGGCTTCACTATCATCATCATCTTTAGAGTCAGATGCTTCGTCACAAGAGCATCCTGGATCACACATGGAAGGATCAACATCCCAAATGAAGTGACCATCAATTTTGTCGGTAAAGATATGGGATCCATCAGGTTTAAATGATGAGATAGGGATTTCTATCCTTTTCCCGTAAAATCCAATTGTAGATCTGCTATCTTGTACTGGTTGGATCATCATTTGCCTGAAAAGAGGCCTGGATGAAGTAGGTTCTTCATCATTTATCTTGAAGATTGTTTTAGTTTTGCCATAGGTCATTTTCTGGAACTCATAAGTAGTAGATCTGATTGGCTCATGAGTCTGTTGGAGAGACTCATAGTTTGTGATCCACTCTGTTGGCATGAGTAATTCCAATTCTTGACGAGGAATTTGTCTTGGGATCTGGACTATTGTGGGAGTGTTGGATCCTGATTCAGCAAGAATCATTAAGGCATCAGGAGATCCAGATCCTTGAAGATCTAACCCATGATCTTGGAGACGATAGACCAATTGGTGATGGAGAGTTGCTGTAATTGCTGAAGTGACTTGTTCAGCACCAGAGATCTGAACTTGAACCTTCAGGGCTGTTGGAAGGTTTGAATCATTGAGGGACATGGCAAAGTTGGGAAAGTATGTAAGGACAGCACTTCCGTTGTTGAGAGTAGTAACAACTGTTCCGATAACAGCATGTTCATAACTTGTGAAGCGAGTATCCAAAAGAGCAAGTCTAGCAGTAACAGGAAGACCTTTCCTTCCTTGATAGGAAAGTACTAGACGAACTGCACCAAAATGAAGGTGAGTATAACCTTCTCTTTGCCAGGATGTGATGAATTCAGTCGGAATAGCAAGGGTGATATATTGTTCCTTCTTGGAATAAGGAAGATCACACTTATCAAGTTTAGAAGTTTGAACATATTCCCGGGTTTGAGGTCTGTTTGAAGAGATAAGGGAACGAATTCCCCTGAAGGATCCTCTTTTACGGTAAATATTGTACGGACTCATAACTGGAGGGACAGAGGTTTCTATAACAGCGGAATCTGGGATAGTAGAGTATTCTACTAAATTTTCAATTTTACTGGTGGAGTGGCGAGGTAGTGATAAGGAAGATGATACAGAAATTAAATGATCTGCATATGTACTGGTTGTAGTCATGTTTAACTGGATCAACTAGTTCTTCCTTCTACCAACTCTTTCGGATCAAGGTTAATATACTCTGGGGCTCTTCTAAAAATAAAAACATGGCTCTGATACCAAGAGAAGCCGGGAGCCCTGCAACTCCTTTGATAACAAATCATCTCAAAGAAGCATATGTTCTAAATACACAACCGTATATGAAGATATGCCAATTGCCCTAGTGGTCCTCCTGACCTTGGCGGGTCTTACAGGCCTTTTATCATATAAGATTAATGTTTAGATAGAACATACATCCTTCAAATTGACTCATTACAAAGAAGTACAGGGACCGTAGCACACTCATGGAACATTCCATAATTCTTAACAAATTTCTGATTGGTATCAGAGCCAGGTTGAAGGAGATCAAATCTCAAATCCATAGCCTTAGCCCAATTTCAGAACGACTACCTGCTACAGTCCTTTTTCTGCTGTACTTTCCTGTAGCTGCATTAAATGCACTCTGCTGATCCGAGAGTAAATTCTAATCATTTGCCATTGCTACCCTTCTCTTCCAGCATTTATTACATCCGGTGCATTTATTACCGTTGGACTCTTCTCATGATCTCTTCTACTCTGCTGATCAAAGCAACTCTGCTGATAGATACTCTGCTGATAAAATACTGAACTAATCTTATTTGAGTCAGCTGATGACCTACCCTTCTGTTCGCTGTTTCAGCATGAGATCACTAGTTTTCTGGGCTTTGAACTTTGAACTCTTCTGATATCTTCTTTCACTTGTTCAAAATTCTTCTAAGGGAACTAAGCTTTCCATACTTAGCTGATTCTGATGTTTTGGAAATCATCAAAACCATCCCTTAATTACTTATCTTCTTTGCACTCTATCTTCATCTTCATCCAACAAACCCAACTCACATCACCTGGAACACCCCAACAAAATGGTGTTGCGGAAAGGCGGAACAGAACGTTATTAGGAATGGTTATATCTATGATGAGTTACTCCTCATTGGCAAAATCTTTCTGGGGATATGCACTAAGAACCGCAAACTACATTTTGAATGTAGTACCTTCCAAATCCATCCCAAAGACACCCTTAGAGTTGTGGAATGGGCGTAAACCTAGTTTACAATATTTTCGCATATGGGGATGTCCTGTACGTGCTGAGGAGTGATTTTGGAAAGTTAGATGCGCGAACAGAAGTGTGTCTGTTTGTAGGATATCCTGATGGCACTAGAGGTGGTTTGTTCTATAGTACTCAAGATAAGAAAGTAAAATAATATTAGAAGAACTGCAACTACTTTGATAACAAATATGACAATATGACAAACCAATACTTGAGCACACCAATATGACAAACTTTAAACCTCGAAGTAAAATAATATTAGAAGAACTGCAACATAACTTAATTGATAGACCGCAGTCAACCACTGATGAACGACCAAGTCAAAAGACCACAATTCCTAATCAGATTCCTTTGGTACCTCGAAGTAGTGGGAGAGTGATAAGATTACCCGCTCGCTACAGGAATGAGAGCCTTCTAGTGTCTGACACTAACCGAAACGATCTATTGTCATACAAGCATGCAGTGGAAGATTCTGATAAGTAAAGATGGCAAGAAGCCATGAACCAAGAGATAGAATCTATGCACTCTAACTCTGTCTGGGAACTTGTGGATCCACCTGAGGAAGTCAGGCCCATTGGGTGCAAATGGATCTATAATGATGTGATCATGAAGTGCCCAAAAAATAGACTTGAAAGAATTAATTGAAGATAAGTTGTTGGGTCAAGAAGGATTACTTGCTCATCAAGATTGAAGGAGATTCAGTCCAACATTACTTGTCATATGGGACTTTTTAATTTAGTTACTTTTTAATTTCGAATTTAGCTCCTTGTATTAGTAGGATTAGTTTATTCTTTACTAGGATTTAGTTTCCTTTTGGTATTAGGTTAGTTTACTATTTTATAGTTTCCTAGTTGTTTTCAAGATGTATTCTTGTCCTATTTAAAGGACCTTTTTCTTTAATGAATTCAAGATTTAGTCTTCAATTAACATGTGTTGAGTATTCTCCACCTTCTTTGAAGAATTCTTCTTCATGAACTTATCAAAGGTCAGTAAAATCTTTGTGGCGTTCAATGACTTATCAAACGATTCATCCACCATCGTTTGTGGCGTCCTACCGAACTTATCAAGCATTCTTGTGGCGTTCCGACTTATCAAGCGATTCAGTCAACATCGTTTGTGGCGTCCTCATGAACTTATCAAGAACACTTGTGGCGTTCATCCATCGACTTATCAAGCGATTCATTCATCATCGTTTGTGGCGTCATCAATAAATCCACCTAAACCTGATTGTAGAACGATCCTTGGAGTCCTAATTATTCGAATCTCGTTATTCGTAACGTTGTTCGTATCATTTGGTATCAGAGCTTTGTTATAGTCTCAGGTTTGTCTATCTTTAATTTCTTGTAAAAAAAAATGAAAAAAAAAAGAGTTGAAAAAAAAAAAAAGTTCAAAAAAAAAAAATCGAAAAAAATGGTTTTTCAATGTTTACATGTTAGATCTACAAGGTTGGGGAAGATTTGAGGACAAATCTCTTTAAAGAGGAGGAGAATGATGTGATCATGCAGTGCCCAAAAATAGACTTGAAAGAATTAATTGAAGATAAGTTGTTGGGTCAAGAAGGATTACTTGCTCATCAAGATTGAAGGAGATTTAGTCCAATATTACTTGTCATATGGGACTTTTTAATTTAGTTACTTTTTAATTTCGAATTTAGCTCCTTGTATTAGTAGGATTAGTTTATTCTTTACTAGGATTTAGTTTCCTTTTGGTATTAGGTTAGTTTACTATTTTATAGTTTCCTAGTTATTTTCAAGATGTAATCTTGTCCTATTTAAAGGACCTTTTTGTTAATGAATTCAAGATTTAGTCTTCAATTAATATGTGTTGAGTATTCTCCACCTTCTTTGAAGAATTCTTCTTCATGAACTTATCAAAGATCAGTAAAATCTTTGTGGCGTTCAATGACTTATCAAACGATTTATCCATCATCGTTTGTGGCGTCCTACCGAACTTATCAAGCATTCTTGTGGCGTTCCGACTTATCAAACGATTCAGTCAACATCGAATGATATGACCATGAAGAGCACAAAAATAGATTTGGAAGAATTAATTAGGGACAAGTTCTTGGGTCAAGAAGAATTACTTGTGCATCAAGATTAAAGAAGATCTAGTCCAATATTTGCTTGTCATGTGGGAGTTTTTAATTTAGTTAGGTTTAATTTCGAATTTATTGTCCATATTTTTGTAGGATTAGTTTATTCTTTACTAGGATTTAATTTCCTTTTGGTATTAGGTTAATTTACTATTTTATAGTTTCCTAGTTCTTTTCAAGATATAATCTTGTCCTATTTAAAGGACCTTTTTCTTTAATGAATTCAAGATTTAGTCTTCAATTAATTTGTGTTGAGTATTCTCCACCTTCTTTGAAGAGTTCTTCTTCATGAACTTATCAAAGATCAGTAAAATCTTTGTGGCGTTCAATGACTTATCAAACGATTCATCCAACATCGTTTGTGGCATCCTACCGAACTTATCAAGCATTCTTGTGGCGTTCCGACTTATCAAACGATTCAGTCAACATCGTTTGTGGCGTCCTCATGAACTTATCAAGAAGACTTGTGGCGTTCATCCATCGACTTATCAAACGATTCATCCATCATCGTTTGTGGCGTCTTCACTAAATCCATCTAAACCTGATTGTAGAACGCTCCTTGGAATCCTAATTATTCGGATCTTGTTATTCGTGGTGAGATTCGTATCATTTGGTATCAGAGCCAAATTCTTGTCTCAGGTTTGCCTTTCCTTTATTTTCTTGAAAAAAAAAAGAAAAAAAAAAGAGAGTTGAAAAAAAAACGAAAAAAAAAAGGAGAGAGAAAAAGAAATGAGAGGAAAAAAAAACGAAAAAAAAAGGTTTTTCAATGTTTACAAGTTAGATCTACAAGGTTGGCGAAGATTTGAGGACAAATCTATTTTAAGAGGGGGAGAATGATATGACCATGAAGAGCACAAAAATAGATTTGGAAGAATTAATTAGGGACAAGTTCTTGGGTCAAGAAGAATTACTTGTGCATCAAGATTAAAGAAGATCTAGTCCAATATTTGCTTGTCATGTGGGAGTTTTTAATTTAGTTAGGTTTAATTTCGAATTTATTGTCCATATTTTTGTAGGATTAGTTTATTCTTTACTAGGATTTAATTTCCTTTTGGTATTAGGTTAATTTACTATTTTATAGTTTAGTTCTTTTCAAGATATAATCTTGTCCTATTTAAAGGACCTTTTTCTTTAATGAATTCAAGATTTAGTCTTCAATTAATTTGTGTTGAGTATTCTCCACCTTCTTTGAAGAGTTCTTCTTCATGAACTTATCAAAGATCAGTAAAATCTTTGTGGCGTTCAATGACTTATCAAACGATTCATCCAACATCGTTTGTGGCGTCCTACCGAACTTATCAAGCATTCTTGTGGCGTTCCGACTTATCAAACGATTCAGTCAACATCGTTTGTGGCGTCCTCATGAACTTATTAAGAAGACTTGTGGCGCGTTTGTGGCGTCTTCATTAAATCCATCTAAACCTGATTGTAGAACGCTCCTTGGAATCCTAATTATTCAGATCTTGTTATTCGTGGTGAGATTCGTATCATTAACAAGACTCAAATTATTAGGATTTCAAGGATCGTTCTACAATCAGGTTTAAGTGGATTTATTGAAGACGCCACAAACGATGATGGATGAATCGCTTGATAAGTCGATGGATTAACGCCACAAGTCTTCTTGATAAGTTCATGAGGACGCCACAAACGATGTTAACTGAATCGTTTGATAAGTCGGAACGCCACAAGAATGCTTGATAAGTTCGGTAGGACGCCACAAACGATGGTGGATGAATCGTTTGATAAGTCATTGAACGCCACAAAGATTTTACTGATCTTTGATAAGTTCATGAAGAAGAACTCTTCAAAGAAGGTGGAGAATACTCAACACAAATTAATTGAAGACTAAATCTTCTTTAATCTTGATGCACAAGTAATTCTTCTTGACCCAAGAACTTGACTCTAATTAATTCTTCCAAATCTATTTTTGTGCTCTTCATGGTCATATCATTCTCCCCCTCTTAAAATAGATTTGTCCTCAAATCTTCGCCGACCTTGTAGATCTAACATGTACACATTGAAAAAAACTTTTTTTTTTTGAACTTTTTTTTTTCCCTCTCATTTATTTTTCTCTCTCAAATTTTTTTTTCGTTTTTTTATTTCAACTCTCTTTTTTTTTTTTTTTTTTTTTTTTTTACAAGAAAATAAAGGATAGGCAAACCTGAGACTAGAACCTGGCTCTGATACCAAATGATACGAATCTCACCACGAATAACAAGACTCGAATTATTAGGATTTCAAGGATCGTTCTACAATCAGGTTTAAGTGGATTTATTGAAGACGCCACAAACGATGATGGATGAATCGCTTGATAAATCGATGGATTAACGCCACAAGTCTTCTTGATAAGTTCATGAGGACGCCACAAACGATGTTGACTGAATCGTTTGATAAGTCGGAACGCCACAAGAATGCTTGATAAGTTCGGTAGGACGCCACAAACGATGGTGGATGAATCGTTTGATAAGTCATTGAACGCCACAAAGATTTTACTGATCTTTGCTAAGTTCATGAAGAAGAACTCTTCAAAGAAGGTCCTTTAAATAGGACAAGAATACATCTTGAAAACAACTAGGAAACTATAAAATAGTAAACTAACCTAATACCAAAAGGAAACTAAATCCTAGTAAAGAATAAACTAATCCTACTAATACAAGGAGCTAAATTCGAAAAACTAAAAGTAACTAAATTAAAAAGTCCCATATGACAAGTAATATTGGACTGAATCTCCTTCAATCTTGATGAGCAAGTAATCCTTCTTGACCCAACAACTTATCTTCAATTAATTCTTTCAAGTCTATTTTTGGGCACTTCATGATCACATCATATAAGAAGAAGAGAGGTATTGATGGGAAAGTCCAAACTTTCAAAGCCAGGCTAGTGGCAAAGGGTTATACCCAAAAGGAGGGAGTTGATTATGAAGAAACTTTCTCACCAGTAGCTATGCTTAAATCCATACGCATTCTCTTATCCATTGCTGCCAGACTCGATTATGAGATATGGCAAATGGATGTCAAGACAGCTTTTCTGAATGGCTATCTTGAGGAAAGCATCTACATGATGCAACCAGAGGGATTCATTGTTCAAGGACAAGAGCAGAAAGTCTGTAAGCTTCTTAAGTCCATTTATGGGCTCAAGCAAGCTTCTAGGTCCTGGAATCTAAGGTTTGATGAAACAATCAAAACCTATGGGTTTGAACAAAATATTGATGAACCTTGTGTATATAAATACATCAAGGATAAAAAGGTGGTCTTCTTGGTACTTTATGTAGATGATATTCTACTCATTGGGAATGATGTAAGGATATTATCTGACATAAAGAAATGGCTATCCGAGCAGTTCCAAATGAAAGATTTGGGTGAAGCAAGTTATGTTCTTGGCATCCAAATCATAAGGGATCATAAGAACAAGCTATTGGCTCTGTCTCAAGCATCTTATATTGATAAGGTGTTAGCTCGTTTTTCGATGCAGAATTCCAAGAAAGGTCAATTACCGACCCGACATGGAATTGTTCTCTCTAAAGAGCAATGTCCTAAGACACCTCAGGAAGAAGAGGATATGAGACGGATTCCCTATGCTTTAGCAGTAGGAAGTCTTATGTATGCCATGTTGTGTACTAGACCTGATATCTGCTACGCAGTAGGCATAGTCAGTCGTTATCAATCCAACCCTGGATTAGATCACTGGATCGCAGTTAAGCACATTCTCAAGTATCTAAGGAGAACAAGAAATTATATGCTTGTGTATTCAGGTGGTGACCTGAACCCTATAGGATATACTGATTCTGATTTTTAATCAGACAAAGATCATCGAAGGTCGATATCAGGGTCAATATTCACTCTTGGTGGTGCTGCAGTAGTTTGGAGAAGTGTAAAACAATCCAGCACTGCAGATTCAACCATGGAAGCCGAATACATAGCAGCTTGCGAAGCGACTAAAGAGGTTGTCTGGCTCAGAAAGTTCTACATCGATCTAGAAGTAGTTCCAGATATGGATCAGCCACTTACACTGTTTTGTGACAATAGTGGGGCAGTTGCTAACTCAAAGGAACCAAGGAGTCACAAGAGGAGCAAGCATATTGAAAGAAAGTATCATCTGATAAGGGATATTGTAGGCCGAGGGGATGTAGCGGTTATGAAGATAACTTCTGAACATAACCTTGCGGATCCGTTTACCAAGACACTGCCAATAAAGTCATTTGAGGCACACTTGACAGGAATAGGTTTGAGGGACATGTCTCATTTGCTTTAAGAGCAAGTGGGAGATTGTTAGGAATAGTGCTCATAAAGCGTTTGATGAACATTATCAATTGAAAATAAATAAATTGTTTGGTTTTTTGGATTTCATATATTCGATTCGATTATGCTTTTTATCTAGTATAATATAATTATCAGAAAATTCCATGTCTATTTATTGAATACGACTTTTGTACATATAGGATGTACAAGAGGATTAAAGTTATAAACAATAGACTAAATAGTCCGTAGTAAGTTAAAGTTGGGATCTTTAACTAATTACTACTAGTACGGTCCACTGAAAATTAAGAATTCAGTGATCTCGATCCGGATCATTGATGTTGTGACATTAAAGGTGGAGGTGCTTTATGTAATATGATTACATAGGACTGGACCAGACATGAATTGAAATCTATTATAAGATGCCGTTAACTTTAGATTTCAATAAATGTCACACGATGATCATATATGAATTAATCTAAATCCTGAGTACGCATAAACTCCTGTTTATGTCAGCGAGTCCTTTTGAATCATAGGTAGTGACTTGTTTGTTAATCATGTCACACACTTATGTCTTGGAGGTCCGTTGAGATAAATGGCTGGGAATGTGCACTACAGATATGGAATCCAACTCTTTCTGCGGAAAGCTGAGTTAATTGATTCCCTTAAGTGTTAATTCTGAAACTGAACAGTTCGAGTACTCTGGTTTGTGAAAATGTTTATAAACCAAACTGTTCACTAGTGAATTAATGGAACTTAAGGAATAAGAAATAATTATAGGGGCAAAACGGTAATTTCGCCTAGCTTTAATTATGAATCAATTATTGGAGGATTAAATCATATGTAATGATTATATCAATGGACACTCTGATCTTTCGAGTAAAATATAATGTAAGGACAAGAGTGCAATTCCAGGTCTTTAGTGGAGTCACTTGGAATTAATAAATTGAATATATTAATTAATGAGTTTAATTAATTATTTAATTTATTGGAGCTTGAAATTACATGTCCATAAGTCCCAATCCCGGCTCCTATTATTCTACGATTGAACCTATAATAAGAATGATTAAACTCTCGGTATATTTTAGAAAATCTAAAATATGCATGATGAATTAATTGTGATATTTAATTGATGAATTGTGAATTAATCAATTAAAATATGACAATTGATTAAATCTAATTTAATTATTGAATTAAATTTGCGAAGGAATTTCCTTAATAGGAAAATGCATTTTATGATTATATATGATATACTCATAATATAAGATTTATATAAATAATGCAATTATCTATAAGGAAGGAGATGGAATCCTAATTGAGTTAGTAGAAAGTAGTTGAGAAAAATATGGGAAGAGGATATGTATGACATATCTATATATATATGAGATACCTCTTTTCCTAAAAACATAAGTTTTTTACAAAGATACAATTTTGTAACAAAGCAAGAAAATCTCTCTATTTTTCTCTACACAAAAATCGTCCATCACCTTAGAAATTAGGAGAAATTTGTTCTTCCAATTTCTAGAGTTTAATTATCCAAACTTAATAAGTTAGTGCCCACCCACTGGTAGAAGGACATGAAGCTTTTGGTATGATTTGGTTTCTCCCTCTTTTGCATAAATTAAAATAATATTCGTTATGTGATCCTCATGTTTTATGTGATATATTTTTGAATTATATTGAAAACATAAAACCCACCGAATTCCGCAACTAGTTCGAATAAGTTCGATCCTGTTTTATTCAATTGGGTCGAATCGTTCGTGATCCGATTGGGTAAAATCCCAATACTATAGCCACCATTTAATTGAAGAATCCAAATCATCGCCAGAATCTTCAAGGTCTTTCTTACTCCTTAAATTACACACCCAAAGCATTTGTGAAGATTAAAACACAACGTCCTATTTAGGAAAAGTTTGCTATTATTTAGAAGAAATTTAGGAAAAGACAACCTTGGTAAATAAAACTACAATTGAGGAGCATGTGTATCAAACAAAAGGAGAAAAAAGAATAAGGCATACATGTTTCTCCTAGGTAGATGTTTGTCATGACAGCGGTAAAGTACTCTAACATCACGAATTGACATAGAAAAGAGTTGCAATCGTTGTCCCATTCACTCTTGTCCTAGTCAATCCCATCTAACTTCTGCTAGTGTAAAACAAATATATGTGTGAGAACTAATCAAATTTGAAATCACAGAAAATCTTGGGATTGGATTCTATACCTACTTCTTTTTTTTTTACAAGCTTTTCTATTGTTTATAAAAAAAAAATCATTTATACGGCAAATACTTCAAGAAGTTAATCAAAGTTGAGAAAAAAAATCATATTTACATAAATCAAATAAGTCTTGATTATACGTGAAAATGTTCAGAATAAAATTGTAAGATGGATTCATGAATCCGCCCATTCATCCCCAACCGGTCCCACTTAAAAGCCTGAATCATTGTCCAAAGTGTCAACCCGAGCACCCATGTTGCAATAACTTCTCTTGGCCACTTACATCTTACGGCTCCAAATGGAAACATAAATCCTTCCTCTTTCGCGTTTTCATGGGCTAATCCCAAATTTTTGGATCCCAATGAATGACCCATAACTTTTCTGGCACATGTTCCTTCTGAGATGCCATAACCATTAACCTTACAGTTTTTGAGACTAACTTTATAAATGGAACCGATGGATATAAACGTAGAGTCTCGGTAATTACGTTTATAGGTAGTTTAACTTTAACAGTTTGTTCCTTTAAAAGGCGATTATGTGGGACATGTTCGTCTATTTTGGTTCTAATTCTTTTGGGCTTCTTGAGTAGTAGGGTCATTTATTATTCAATGCTTACTGACATCGTGTCGTGCCATCAACAAATAGAACTTGTTCAAAATCGGGTAAATATAAGGTTATATTGTATGTAATAATTGTGATGACGTAATACAATAAACTTGCCTATTTGATATCATACAATAGGACATTCTGCAACTTTGGTACAACTGGATATATAAATGTACATTTAGTATTACAATTTAAACAGCATTAAAAAATTTCATACTACAGCAAAATAATTGGACAGAAATGTAGGAAATTAGATGTGTATGTGGCTGTGGTCCTTTGAAGGAAAAGCTATCATGTTTTTCTCACTTTTGAAAGCAAAATTATCATGTTTCCCCATGTTATCACACTATCATGTGGTAGCTTTTGCCCCAAAAGATTGAGATAATGGCCACATGAGATGCACATGACCGATTCCGTCCATTTTCATCTAATTATATGAACATTACATCTACTATTTATATTATGATATTGAATGTACATTTAGGTCTACAGTGGTGTCAATGTTGCAAAGGCCCTATATATGGCATCCAATATGCAATTCTCCGTCTATGAACTTATCTAAGTCAATATGTTCAAGATTGTGAACTTTCTAGTGCTTTTATTGTTCTTGATTATAAATATATGGAGCAAATAGATTAAGTTAATAATGAGGGTTGAATATAAATGTCTAACGAAAGAGATTACTCCCCACAGTATAATAAACTTATTTTTTCCAAATATAGAAACTGTTCATTTACACGGGCTTAGATTTTGTGACTATAGAAAAACCAATTGTAATAACTAGATAAATAAAAAAAGATAAGTAGGATTGTACATTGACAGCAATGCTAGTTATACAGAAATCCAAGGCTAATTATACAGGAAATCAAGGTCTATTTTGCATTGGATATCCAATGCGGTAATGAAAAGAATGATAGAAATAAAATGCATTGTCAGATTCCTATTTTAAATAAATTGAACTCGTGAAATCTGCCAAAAGAAGTATGAATGTTATATTAAAAAAAATGAGAATGTTTTCTGACATGTAAACCTGCCATCAGTGTAACAATATATGGACTGATATGCCAGGAAAACCGATCATATCTCGTCTTTATGAATTTTCCAATAAGTATAGCCACCATTTAATTGAAGAATCCAAATCATCGCCAGAATCTTCAAGATCTTTCTTACTCCATAAGTTACACACCCAAAGCATTTGTGAAGATTAAATCACAACGTCCTATTTAGGAAGAGTTTGCTATTATTTAGATGAAATATAGGAAAAGACAACCTTGGTAAATAAAACTACAATTGAGGAGCGTGTGTATCAAACAAAAGGAGAAAAAAGAATAAGGCATACCTGTTTCTCCTAGGTAGATGTTTGTCATGATGGCAGAGGCGATGGTTAGGCAGAGATTGTTGGTCCCAAGTGGTCAGATGAGGTCTAGGAGGGGGGGGGGTGAATAGACCTCTGAAAATTTTAGACTTAAAAACTTTTTACTCTTCTGTCAGCAGACTAAGCTGATGAAGAACAGTAAGATAACTATGCTGATCGTGAACAAATCTTGTGATAGGATAGTGCCCTGCAAGCCAACAAAAGAGCTTGTAATAGGAACATTATTTTATCTTGACAGAATCTTTGATTTATCAATTAATACGAACTGTTTATTTTATTGAGAATTCATGATATAAACAAATGGCCATCTTCATCTTTCGCGAACACATTTAAGCGATTGGTTGAAACCCTGAGATCACTCATGACTACGGGACTATTCACTTCAGTATTGGGTGCGATTAATCATGAAACAGTCTCAAAGGTCGTGATCTCAAAAATGTTCCAAGTCATAGATTCATATTCGAGACGGGGTATCGAATGAATCGTCAAGACTTGTACGATTATGCATGATTCACTTAAAGTGAATTTGTTGTTGTTTCATGAACAAGACATTGTTAATGTCAGTGCATATGACTAGGTGGTTCGATAGGGGATCGGACGCATCGAACGACCCGAACAGAGAGACCCATTGTGGAAGTGCGTAAAAAGCATATCGGTGGTGGGATGTCTCTCAAGACTTATAACAGTGTACGATTTAGTCCTTAGACTTGAGATGCTAGGGCGAATTCGGTATACGGGTGTGCGTACTTTGATTTAGGAGCCTGGCACTTAGCTTGTCCATTGTGCGCCTACGTTGGGTACGTATAGTCGTATGCGCGGATGGTTAGCATCAATATAGGATCTACCGACCCATCGTAATGGATGAGGGAATTTCCTATAAATTCTTAGATGATGCATTCCGAGAAATCCATGGCCATGGTCAGTGACGGATTTGGAAAGGGTTTTCCAGATTTAGCAGTCACACTGGAAGTATTATCCTGAATTGAAAGTACAGAATCGACATGATTAGAGGTGCCGACCAATTCACACACCCTAGGTCTCGATCGGGAAATTAGTCGTTAGAGGGACCGTATGTACATGGTACTTATAAGAGATTTAAGGTTCACTGAAATCAATTCACCTGAAGTTGGGCCTCATGGGCTTGTGGCTAGACATCGACCATGGGTTGTGGGTACTCCTGAATTGATGGTAGATTAATTCTGGAGTGGTCAGTTGAAAGTAGTTTAATTGATCGGAGCAATTAATTAAATAATTAATTGCTCATTAATTAAATCACAGAAATGTGAGCCTGCGGCCAATTGATGGTGAACCTAGAGGGTCACACACAAAAGCTGGAACTGTGATAGTCAGTTGTAGAACGAAACGATTTAAAGAAGTTAAATCAAGATAAGGAATTAAAGGGTTAATTCCTGGAGAGAGAAAATTAATTAGATTTTATCTGATTAATTAAATTAAATCTTTAATTAGATTTATTGGATTATTTAATTAAAGTATTAATTAAATAAATGGGCCATTTAATTAAAGTGGTTAATTAAATGACTTGGGCTATTTAATTAAAAGGACTAATTAAATAGAGGGGTTGGGCCAGACTTATCTGATGGCCCATAAGCTAAGAGATAAGATTAGGGATAGGGTTTGAACTCTCCTATAAAAAGGAGTCTTGGAGAATCAAAATCCTAACCTAGCAAAAAACACTAAACCCTAATCTACTCTCTACAAGCCGCCGCCCCCTCTCCCTCACTAGCCCTAGCCGCCGCCACCTTCTACAACCAAGCCGCCGCCGCCGTGGTTGTGGAGAAGGGACGAGCACCTCTCTCCCTCTTTTGTTCTACATCTAGAGTTGGATCTAAATCCAACTCTTGAATCTGAGCTGCTTTTCTCCTAGTTCTGAGCCTGAGGATTAAAGTGATTGCAGATCCAGCTGGTGTGGACTTTTCTCTAGAGGCACAACACTTGGGGTGCTCTAGTGATCCGACAAGAAGACCGGAGAAACCACCACCTTGCCTGTGGTGAGGTAAAATCGCAATTTTACCAATGTATTTATTTCTGTATTTGTATGCTTAAATAAATTCAACCTTATTCATATGTACTAATAAGATGTCTGGGATGTGGATATAAAAATTTTAAATTCCGCACCGTTGTAGTTGACAATTATACCCACGAAATCCCAACAGTGGTATCAGAGCCTAACTTATTATGTACATATGAAAAAGGCATGAACGCATCAAATTATGTGATTATATGTATTTGTTGTGTTCTGATATTTGATTCTTACTTGTTATGATAAATTGAGTGTTCGGATTTATGCACTTTTCGGTTTTTGGGCCTAAAATGTAATTTTCGAAAATTGGAGGGCTTATTTGCAAATTACGATTTTTTATAAATCTGGACAGAAATTAAAATTTTGTTTTTCTGCAATTCTGGACCAATTTGTAAATTCTGGAATTTTTCAAAATCTGGACCATTTTGCAATTTACGAAAGGTTAGGGGTGTTTTTGCTATTTTACGTAAATCTGGGGTCTGTTTTGCAATAAACAAAAGTTTCTGGAAATTTTGTTAATTTTCTGCTTTCTGGTCCAATTTGCATATTCTGGAAATTTTGGGGCTGATTTGTAATTTCCAAAAGTTGAGGGGTCAAAGTGTAATTTTTGAAAATTCAGGGGCCGAACCGCAATTTTTCAAACTTGAAAAACAGAAACTGTTTTGTGCACTAAAAGGGTTTAGTAAATCCGGAAAGTCAATTTTATCATAATTAGTAGGGACTTAAAGTGAGAATCAAAGGGTCATTTTAAAGGAGATTTAAAATGATGTTAGAGATTGTTTTAGAAGGGGTTTTAAAACTAGAATCTTAAGGTTTTTAAAAGGGGCTGTTTTAAAATGGGATAAGAAATAAGAAATTAGGTTTTGCTTGTTTCTTGCTCTACGTGAAATTGTTTACGTGGTTTTCGATCGCGCCGAGCCTTGACCCTTAGGGTAGATGTGATTGGTTATTAATCATCTTATTGGTTTTATTGGGCCTGCGAGCCTTAAGTTTTGGGCCACTTTGAGCCATTGTAATAGATAGGGCTTTACTGTTTTATTAGTTTAGAATGAAGGCCCGTTACAAGCAAGGTGGGAGCCCAAGAAGACTAAAGGCCATGTATGCATGGTAAAATGTGTAATAGAGTAGGTCTCCTTGAAACCTAATAGATTGACCAATAGGACCATCGTCTTTGGCTCGATGGTGGTCCGCATAGGAGGCTCCCGATCGAAAACATACTGTGGTAGCATGCATGCTAGGTGTGTATGTATTTATTTACGTATTTATATCTGAGCTTGTATGGTGATGCGCGCTAGTTATATTTAGATCGTAAATAAAAGATAATGCATAACTGGAACGGTGAGATCTCGAGGAGAGTTACCTCAAACTCTTAAACCCGAAAAACCCCTCTTGAAAATAATATTAAGTCACATTGGGTACATTTAAAATGATGTTTTAAAGATCCAAGCCTTCCATCAATAGGGACTAGTGTAAGTTGTCTACTTATCGTTGAAGGTGATCCAGAGTCTGGCACCCTAGGCGAAGAAAGGGACAATACACGAAATTCCTTGATTCCTGTTTTTAACTAAACTCGACAAGGGTGGGGACTGGTCGGGATGTGATTATCGACCGATAACCAGTTACGGGGACTTCACGACCGGGCCAGTTACTCATCAAGATTGATGGGTTAGACTTAACGATTAGTAACACTTATTATGTAGCAGTGCTAGATAAGTGCGAAGACCGAGGCAAAATAGCTTGAAGGTTGTGGAGGAACACAATTGGTAAAAGTATACCTACCTGGGGAGTTAATTGTATGACCGCGAGTCGTGGGTGCAATTAATGTCTGCTGGGACGTCAAGACCTACTAGGAGATTAAATTTCCCGAACAATTGAAGGGGTAATTGTTTCGAGAAAATAGTGGGAGAACTTTTTCGATAACAAGTCCAACATCGTTAATTATAAGTATTAATATAGATCAGTCAGCTAAACGTTATCATTTACTTTTGTAGATCAATTCTGCAAAAATGTCTAAGAATCCATTAGCTATCATCCTTGACACTAACAAACTGAACGGATCAAATTTTGTCGACTGGCTTAGAAATCTGAGGATAGTCCTCGACTCCGAGAAAAGGAGTTACATTCTCGATGCACCCATGCCTGGTGCGCTTCCGGAAGGGGTTTCGGAAGAGGAACGAGCTACCCATCAAAGGTGGGTCGATGATGACATTCAGGTTCGTTGCCTCATGCTGGCATCAATGACCAATGAGCTGCAGAAACAGCATGCAAGGATGTTGCATGCTGCTGACATAATTCTTCATCTCCGAGAGTTGTTTGGAGAGAAGTCTAGGACCGAAAGGTTCAAGACTACAAAAGAATTATTCAATCTGAGAATGGCTGAGGGTTCAAGTGTGAAGGATCACTGTTTGCGCTTCATTAATCTGGTTGAAAAACTGGAGAACTTGGAGGTAGACCTGCACGCTGATCTCTCCACTGACCTTCTCCTCCATACTCTGCCGCGCTCATTTGATCAGTTCGTGCTAAACTTCAATATGGAAGATAGAGAGCTCGCTCTACACGAACTGACCAATTTATTGGTCACGGCAGAATCAACCTTGAAAAGGGAGAAGTCTGTCATGATTGCTGAGCAACCCAAGGCTGCAAAGCCTAAGAAGGGCAAGAAAAAGAAGAAGAAAGTAATCTCTTCTAAAGCAACCAAGAAGGTTGTCGAGAAGAAAAGAAAAAGCCCAAAAGATGAATGTTTCCACTGCAAGAAAGCAGGGCACTGGAAAAGGAACTGCCCAGACTACCTGAAAGAGGTGGTCAAAGGTATTTTCTTTATTGAAGTTAATATTTCTATTAACTGTGCATCATGGGTGTTAGACACCGCAGCCGGTTCTCATATCTGCAATGATTTGCAGGTAATGGGAGCAGTAAGGCCTCTTAAACCTGGGGATAGAATCCTGTGCTTTGGAAACGGAGCTAGGGTTGCGGCAGAGGCCATAGGAGACGTTGAATTAGTCCTAGGAAATTTTTCTTTGGTTTTGAAAGACTGTTTGTACGTACCAACGATTATCAAGAACATTATTTCTATCCCTTTATTGGACAATGATGGTTTTTGTTTTTCCATTTCTAATGGAAGTTTTAGCATAATAAAAGGTGGTTTTACTTATGCTTGTGGTACTTTGATAGATGGTCTTTATTCCTTAGAACCTGCTAATTCTAATGTCATGCACATTCAATCAAAGAAAAGAAAGCAAGATGAAAACAATCCACAACTTTGGCACGCTAGGCTTGGACATATTTCCAAGAGTAGAATTCAAAAGTTGGTCTCCTCTAGGGCTCTTGAAATAAAGAACCTAGATGATCTCCCAACTTGCGAATCCTGTCTCAAGGGAAAAATGACCAAGGCGCCTTTTACTGGGAAACCGGAGCGAACCAAACGAACCTTGGATTTAATCCATACTGATGTTTGTGGACCACTGAGTATCAGTGCGAGAGGAGGATTCTCATACTTCATAACCTTCACAGACGACTTCAGTCATTATGGGTATGTATACCTGATGAAGTATAAGTCCGAAGCTTTTGATAAATTCAAAGAGTTTCGAATGGAAGTTGAGAATCAACTTGGACATAGTATCAAGGCACTTCGGTCGGATCGAGGTGGTGAATACTTAAGTCAAGAATTCCTCGATTATCTTGTAGAGAATGGAATTCTCTCTCAGCGAACTCCTCCTAGAACACCGCAGTTGAATGGTGTGTCTGAGAGAAGGAACAGAACTTTGTTAGACATGGTTCGTTCCATGATGAGTTTCGCTGACCTTCCTTTTTCGTTTTGGGGCCAAGCCCTATTAACTGCTTCGAAGATACTTAACATTGTACCTTCAAAGTCGGTGCCGACGACGCCATACCAAGAGTGGTTTGGTAAAGCACCCATATACTCATATCTACGAGTATGGGGATCTCCTGCCTATGTAAGAAACAAGAAAGGAGATAAACTAGATAGTAGATCTAGTTTGTGCAAATTTGTGGGGTATCCAAAGGAATCCATTGGATACCTGTTCTACGAACCTAAGGAACAAAAGATTTTTGTGTCCAGGAACGCCCACTTCTTGGAGGATGACTTCCTCACTAAAAGAAGCGGGATATCCGTAGAACTTGATGAAGTCCAGGAATTGGACCCATCCCCACAAGCAGTGGGAGTTGATCCTGAACCCGTTGAACCATCTAGTACACCAGTACTTCGTAGGTCCGATCGAGTTCGTGGAGAGCCTGAAAGATATGGCTTTATTCACGAAAACGATCAATTGGACACTGATCCAAGGACATACGAAGAAACTATGTCAGACATAGATTCGGGTGCGTGGCAGGAAGCCATGCAATTCGAAATGGATTCCATGCATTCCAACAAAGTATGGACTTTGGTTGATCCACCTGAGGGAACCATCCCTGTAGGCTGCAAGTGGATCTTCAAGCGCAAGCTAGGAATGAATGGAGAGATATTAACTCATAAGGCTCGCCTTGTGGTAAAAGGTTATTCTCAAAGACCTGGAATAGACTATGAGGAAACCTTCTCGCCAGTAGCGATGTCTAAATCCATTCGGATACTATTAGCCATAGCCGCGTGGCATGACTACGAGATATGGCAAATGGATGTAAAAACCGCCTTTCTCAATGGCGACATTGATAAGGAAATTTATATGCAACAGCCAAAAGGCTTTACATCTAAAGGAAGTGAGCATAAGGTTTGCAAACTTCAAAGGTCAATCTATGGCCTAAAACAGGCGTCCCGAACCTGGAACATACGTTTTGATGAGACAGTCAAGGGGTATGGCTTCATCAAGAACGTTTATGAGTCATGTGTGTACAAGAAATTCGATGGGAGTTCGGTACAATTTATTGTGTTATATGTCGATGACATTCTGTTGATCGGAGACGATATCAGAACGTTGACGCAGACGAAAGCGTGGTTATCCACGCAATTCTCCATGAAGGATATGGGAGACGCATCTTACGTACTAGGCATACGTATCTACAGAGATAGATCGAAGAAGATGTTAGGTCTCTCCCAATCCCAGTACATTAACACTATACTGAAAATATTCAGTATGGAAGAATCCAAGAAAGGATTGCTTCCATTGAGACATGGAATCTATCTTTCTAAATCAATGTGCCCTACGAGTGATGAAGAAAGAAAGAGAATGTCTCTCATACCTTATGCATCTGCCATTGGCAGCATAATGTATGCAATGTTATGTACTAGACCTGACGTAGCTCACGCTCTCAGTGTAACGAGCCGCTACCAGTCGAATCCAGGGGAGGAACACTGGACCGCCGTAAAGGCTATCCTAAAGTACCTGAGAAGGACTAAGGATATGTTCTTGGTCTACGGTGGGAGTGGAGAATTGAAACTCGAAGGATTCACTGATTCGAGTTTTCAGTCTGACGTGGATGATTTTAAATCCAATTCTGGATATATATTTTGCCTCAACAGCGCAGCGGTGAGTTGGAAGAGCTCCAAACAGTCGACCACTGCAGACTCAACCACTGAAGCAGAATATATCGCCACATCAGATGCAGCGAAGGAAAGTGTTTGGATGAGAAACTTCATCCAAGAGCTGGATGTGGTACCTAGCATTGCAAATCCCATATTAGTCTACTGTGACAACAATGGGGCAATTGCTCAAGCGAAGGAGCCGAGATCACACCACAAATCCAAACACGTATTGAGGAAATACCATGTGATCAGGGAGATCATAGGTAGAGGAGACATTCAAATGGAGCATGTCGACTCAAAGGATAACATAGCTGATCCACTAACTAAGCCATTATCGCAAAAGGTGTTCGAAGAGCATCTGACAAGGATGGGTCTTAGAAACGTTTGTGATTGGCTTTAGGGCAAGTGGGAGATTGATAGGATAGTGCCCTGCAAGCCAACAAAAGAGCTTGTAATAGGAACATTATTTTATCTTGACAGAATCTTTGATTTATCAATTAATACGAACTGTTTATTTTATTGAGAATTCATGATATAAACAAATGGCCATCTTCATCTTTCGCGAACACATTTAAGCGATTGGTTGAAACCCTGAGATCACTCATGACTACGGGACTATTCACTTCAGTATTGGGTGCGATTAATCATGAAACAGTCTCAAAGGTCGTGATCTCAAAAATGTTCCAAGTCATAGATTCATATCGAGACGGGGTATCGAATGAATCGTCAAGACTTGTACGATTATGCATGATTCACTTAAAGTGAATTTGTTGTTGTTTCATGAACAAGACATTGTTAATGTCAGTGCATATGACTAGGTGGTTCGATAGGGGATCGGACGCATCGAACGACCCGAACAGAGAGACCCATTGTGGAAGTGCGTAAAAAGCATATCGATGGTGGGATGTCTCTCAAGACTTATAACAGTGTACGATTTAGTCCTTAGACTTGAGATGCTAGGGCGAATTCGGTATACGGCTGTGCGTACTTTGATTTAGGAGCCGGGCACTTAGCTTGTCCATTGTGCGCCTACGTTGGGTACGTATAGTCGTATGCGCGGATGGTTAGCATCAATATAGGATCTACCGACTCATCGTAATGGATGAGGGAATTTCCTGTACATTCTTAGATGATGCATTCCGAGAAATCCATGGCCATGGTCAGTGACGGATTTGGAAAGGGGTTTCCAGATTTAGCAGTCACACTGGAGTATTATCCTGAATTAGAAACTACAGAATCAACATGATTAGAGGTGCCGACCAATTCACACACCCTAGTTCTCGATCGGGAAATTAGTCGTTAGAGGGACCGTATGTACATGGTACTTATAAGAGATTTAAGGTTCACTGAAATCAATTCACCTGAAGTTGGGCCTCATGGGCTTGTGGCTAGACATCGACCATGGGGTGTGGGTACTCCTGAATTGATGGTAGATTAATTCTAGAGTGGTCAATTGAAAGTAGTTTAATTGATCGGAGCAATTAATTAAATAATTAATTGCTCATTAATTAAATCACAGAAATGTGAGCCTGCGGCCAATTGATGGTGAACCTAGAGGGTCACACACAAAAGCTGGAACTGTGATAGTCAGTTGTAGAACGAAACGATTTAAAGAAGTTAAATCAAGATAAGGAATTAAAGGGTTAATTCCTGGAGAGAGAAAATTAATTAGATTTTATCTGATTAATTAAATTAAATCTTTAATTAGATTTATTGGATTATTTAATTAAAGTATTAATTAAATAAATGGGTCATTTAATTAAAGTGGTTAATTAAATGACTTGGGCTATTTAATTAAAAGGACTAATTAAATAGAGGGGTTGGGCCAGACTTATCTGATGGCCCATAAGCTAAGAGATAAGATTAGGGATAGGGTTTGAACTCTCCTATAAAAAGGAGTCTTGGAGAATCAAAATCCTAACCTAGCAAAAAACACTAAACCCTAATCTACTCTCTACAAGCCGCCGCCCCCTCTCCCTCACTAGCCCTAGCCGCCGCCACCTTCTACAACCAAGCCGCCGCCGCCGTGGTTGTGGAGAAGGGACGAGCACCTCTCTCCCTCTTCTGTTCTACATCTAGAGTTGGATCTAAATCCAACTCTTGAATCTGAGCTGCTTTTCTCCTAGTTCTGAGCCTGAGGATTAAAGTGATTGCAGATCCAGCTGGTGTGGACTTTTCTCTAGAGGCACAACACTTGGGGTGCTCTAGTGATCCGACAAGAAGACCGGAGAAACCACCACCTTGCCTGTGGTGAGGTAAAATCGCAATTTTACCAATGTATTTATTTCTGTATTTGTATGCTTAAATAAATTCAACCTTATTCATATGTACTAATAAGATGCCTGGGATGTGGATATAAAAATTTTAAATTCCGCACCGTTGTAGTTGACAATTATACCCACGAAATCCCAACATCTTGAACAGCAGAGTGACCACTCTTCTTACAGTTTACTTATCTGATTTTAATGAAAATTAGTTTTATCAAGAGTATACTAGCAGCGGATGTTATAAAGTGTTTTTCACAAGTAGACTAAGTCCTTAAAAAGATTTTATCCCCAGTTTCAAAACTCCTTATAAAATCTTTTGATGATTCAAAGTGTTGAAATATGCAAGGTTCAAAATATGCAAGAAAACATAAATGCAAGATACACAAAGAATTTTTATAGTGGTTATATGGATAAAAATCCTTTAGTCCTCTCTTCCAGATCACTTAGATTCTAGGTTATACTATAATCACACAGATTACAATATTTCTCCACTTATACCTAGACAACAAATGAAAAGGCTATAAGCTCACAATAGGAATTCACTCAGAAAACCTATCCTCTAAAGTAGAATCACTCACAAAGATGGATTCTAACTTCGCACAACACTCAGCTAATACAAAACACTCAGATTGTATTTTTCTGTTTCTTCAACTGGGTTTCTGTCAACAGATGACTTCCACCAGACGAGTGAGCTGTTCGAGCTTCTTGAGACTTAGAAAAAATTTCTGCTTCGAATGCGAAATCTCAGATGTTGTTGTGTTCTTGTCTCACTTCGAATTCAGCTCTATTTATACTTGGATTTGAAAATATGACCGTTGAAGGAAATCAAATCACAAATCCATAGCCTTAGCCCAATTTCAGAACGGCTACCTGCTACAGTCCTTTTTCTGCTGTACTTTCATGTAGCAGCATTAAATGCACTTTGCTGATCCGAGAGTAAATTCCAATCATTTGCCATTACTACCCTTCTCTTCCAGCATTTATTACATCCAGTGCATTTATTACCGTTGGACTCTTCTCATGATCACTTCTAATCTGCTGATCAAAGCAACTCTGCTGATAGATACTCTGCTGATCAAATACTGAACTAATCTGATTTGAGTCAGCTGATGGTCTACCCTTCTGATTGCTGTTTCAGCATGAGATCACTAGTCTTCTGGGCTTTGAACTTTGAACTCTTCTGATGTCTTCTTTCACTTGTTCAAAATTCTTCTAAGGGAACTAAGCTTTCCATACTTAGCTGATTCTGATGTTTTGGAAATCATCAAAACCATCCCTTAATTACTTATCTTCATTGCACTATATCTTCATCTTCATCCAACAATTTCCCCCTTTTTGATGATGACAAAACTTCAGCTAAGTACCTGTACCTAACCTAAAGTTTTCATCCTCAAAAATTTCGGAGATAGAAATAGTCTGTTGGATTTAAACTTGCAATTTTATAGAAATTGAAAAGATTACAGATTACAAGTTTGAGAAATGAAAAGTACAAAATGATAAAAGATTACAAGGATTTTAAGACATAAATGAACTAGCCTAAACTAGTCTTCTTCCTTCTTCTCTTCTTCTGTTTCCTTGTCTTCTTTTTCAGATTCTTCCTCAGATGGTTTGGAAGTTTCAGCTTCCAACTCTTCAAAGAACCTTTTCCTCAGCAGCTCTATCTTCTTATACATGACATCAGGATCAAGCTGTTCTTTAGCTGAGTCCTTAACAGCAGCTATTTCTTTATCAGACTTAGCTTTTGCTTCAGCTTCAGTTTCATCAGCTTCACTTTCTTCTTCTGTGATCTTCTCATCTGTTGGTCTGCTTGTGCCTTCATTTTCTTCATCAGCTCCAACTTCTTCAGCAGTAGATTCTTCCAACACTTCAGTTTCTTCAGCTTCAGCACCATCTCTGTCTTCTATTTTATCAAAGAAGTTCCAACTCTCTTCTGTCCAAATACCCTATCTTCCCCCTTTTTGTCATCATCAGCAGGGTTGACTGGATATTGTGGTAAGACTGGTGTAATTTGAAGTGAATCACAAAGAAGCTTGATGTTTTCTTCTATGGCATTAATTTGAGCTTGTTGATTTAGTTGATTGGCCTAAAAAACTTTCATTCTTTTGAGCACATCTTCTCCTTGATCACCCAACTGAATTTGAGTTCTCAAAATCCAATTAGATGAAGCAGTGAAGTCTTTCATCATATTTCTCATAACTTCATCTTCTGCTTGAATAACCATCTCAACTGTTTCTTCAATCCGTCTCCAACCAGCAGTAGTGCTCTGAGTCCTTCTTCTGATAATATCCATTTCTTGACAGACAGATTTGACATCCTTAGCAGTATCTTCTATCAGATAGATTGGAACAGCAGCAGCTTTCTGATTTGCAGTTAACTTCTCTTCCATTTCCTTCATTGATTTTGATATCATTTGTTGAATAGAATCCAACAATGATGTTTGCTATAAGCTCTGAGAAGTAGAAGCAACTTCAGTTTGGATTGGAGGTAAGGCAAGAACTTCCTTTTCAATGGAATGTTCTTCTGCTTGAGTTGATTTTTCAGTTAACTGATCTGCTGGACCAGAAGCAGAGTCTTCTTTCGTGGTCTCATCAGCTTGACTAGGAGTGCTTTCCTTCTCCTTAGTCTGATCATTTTCCTCAGCAGTAGCCTCTTTTTCAACAATCTGATCAGCCTGATTTGTGGTAGTTTCTTTTCCCTTTGACTCATCAGCTGGTTCAGACTTGTCATCCTTTTCTTTGTTCTGATCAGTGGGGTCAGATGTACCCTCTTTTTCCTTTTGTTGATCAGCAACATCAACAGTGACTTCTTTCTTTTTGTCCTTGTCAGCAGGGGGTTCAATCTTCTTGATAGATTTGACAGTTCTCAACAACCCTGCATCATCTAGAGTAGTTCTTTGAGAAATCCATGTGAAATCATCAATAGGAATAACTGGGGAGATTGGGTCCGTAGGTAATTCTTTAAATGATTTGATGTTAGGACCATAGACAATCTGCTTGATATTAGGAAGAGGGATCATGGAGCTTGGCTGTCCCTTCATCTTCCTAGTCTTCTTAGCCCATAATTCCATAGACTGAGCAATTGCCAGCTTGATGGATCTCTCCTTGAGATCTTCTGATTCAGAATACTCCTCAGGAACAGATTCAAGAATCTTCTTTGCCTCAGCCTTGGCAATGTGACTGATTCTTAATCTTAACTTATCCAGAAAGAATTCTGAGTCAAGTGCTTGAGTTAGAGATCCAGTCTCAAGCCACTTCAACACCCAGGCTTCTTTAGTAGCAAATCCCTTCCAATTTGCAATCTGTTCTTGACTCTTGGTCAATCTGAATTCTCTCCATCTGTTGTACCTTTTCTTTTCTTTGTTGAACATTGTCAGATGGGTGATTCTTGCATTATCAGCATCCAACCTTTTAAGAAATTCTTCAAAGATGTCAGGATCATCTCTGACAATCTCCAAGGCCAGTTTGACCTCTTCTCTTCTCTTTGGTTGAATTTTTGGAGCAGGCATGACTGGTATGGGGTTGGTGGTGTCTCTTGGTTCACCAATTGTAATGCCACCAGTCTGCTTAGGACCATGAGCATCCTTAGCACTTGCCTCAATAGCAGCAGCTAACTCAGCTGCTTCTATGGCATCCCTTTGTTCTTGAGTCATTTTGCTGGCTTCTTCTTCCAGCCTTTTGAGCTCAAGGGCTTTAAGGCGATCCTCCTCAGTCTTTTCTGCAGCTTTCTTTTTCCTTTCTGCCTCCTCTTGTTTCTTCTTAGCAGCAGCAGAGACATAAGGGATCCCAATTTTTCCAGTCCTTTGCTTCTTTGATTCAGGACTTTCAACAGCTTGAAGTGGAGTTGCAGCAACAGGAGTAGGATGCAGAAGGAGTGTTTCTCCTTCACCTGTTGTGCTAGTCTGCTGTTCAACTCTAACTTCAGCAGACACTACGGCAGATGATTCTGTAGCAGAGACTCCAGTTTCAGCAGCAGCAACTTCAGCAGGCATGACAGCAGGCTCTTCAACAGTGATTGGCCTCTCAGCTGATCCTGTTGTTTCCCTTACTATTTCTGTTGATTCTTCAGAGAATGTCACTTTCCTTTTTGCTTTAGACTTAGGAATTCTCTTTGATGCTTCAGGTTTGGACGTAGGAGGTCCTTTTGCAGCACTCCTTGTCCTCATTCTTTTCTTTGTTTGAACAGGAACAACTTCTTCTGATTCAGTTCTTTCAGGTGAGGAACCTGTCTCCATTTGTTCAATCTCCTTGGTGAAGTCATCAATCACCTTTTCAGGGATTACAACTTCAGGTTGTGCTGATCAAGCTTCAACAGCAGGGCTTGCTGTCTGATCAGCAGATGGGCTTGTCTGACCCTCCTTCTTGCTCTTCTTAGAAGGGGTCTTCTTAGACTTTGCAGCAGCTTTTCTTTTGGGAGCAACCACTACTTTCCTTACTCGTTCATACAGCTTGAACTCTTTACTACCGTGAGTAGTCTTTCCACCAGCCATAGGACAGTTTAGTGACATGAACAGATGACTAAGCAAGATGGCATGCGAAGTCCTTTTTTCACTCAGCAGATCATAGACATGAGCTGCCCAATTCACCTTCAGTCCATAATAAATGCAGATCATGGTGTAGTACCTCTTCCTTGGTAATCCATCTAAAGAGCCCGTACTGCAATCCAATATCTTCGCAATGATGTCTGCGAACCTCTGATACTCATCTTTTAACTGAGTCTTCATCAGAGTCCCAGTCATCTCTTCTACCTTCTGAGCACAAATTGCCCAAAATTCTTCCTCCTTTTCAGACCCTAGGTCTGTTACGTTTCCTCCTTCATTTGTCAATTTATAAACCTCACTCAAAACAGCAGCAGAGACAGCGATTTTCTTACCCCCAATGACAGCTGACATAATAGTGTCATCTTTGGTGAATTTCCTGGTCTTGTAGAAGTGATCAACATCTTCTAGGTAAACCCTGTCTTCGTGGGCTTCCAGAACTGGAACTAAAGATGCCTCTTTGATTTTCTCCAAGATTGAGCGCATCAGATCAGTACCAGAAAAATGGAATTTGCTGTAGTTCAAGTACCTTCCATTGTTTTAGAGTTAGAGAATTTTAGAGTTTGTGTGTGCGTAAGACGACTGTACTGTTCAGATCGGATTTTATACGTTTTCCATTGTTTAGGTTATCGTGATTAATCTGAGACGTTGGATCAATCTGACAGTTTATTAATCGTGGGGGTGGGAGCTGCGGATTTCAATTTTATTATTTTAATGTCAGACAGGCGGGAAACTCAATCGACACTTATCTGTTACTTATAAAAGCGTGTTTCTAGCGATGCGATTTCATAATCATGCTTATATAATGTATCAGATGAGTAGAGTTTAACTTATCTGACAGACGAGTGATCTGTTATCTGATATTACTAGAGAAAGCCAATAGCTAGTAATCTTCCTCTGCTGTTTGTCAATCCAGCAAGATAAAATAATCTTCAGTCTTCAAGAATTAAGAACACATCTTCTGATAACATAACTTCAACTAATTGTCATCAACCAATTTCATCTTTAGAGCAGAAGTACCGCTAGTCTTACACGTTACCCCTGTCTTTAAGAATTCATAAGTTAACTAGTCTGTTAAAAGTTAATCCTTGAATATGATAACAGATGACTGTGCTGATGAACTTTAGTCTTCTGATAAGTTCCCCCTCAGCTTATGCATCCAAATTTAGTAGTCCTAGCTCAGCTCTTAGAGTTGAGAACCTTACTTCACTTAAAGGTTTAGTGAAAATATCAGCAATCTGATTGTCAGTATGAACATACTCAATCATAACATTTCCTTTTTCCACATGATCTCTAATGAAGTGATGCTTGATCTCAATATGTTTAATCCTTGAATGACTTGTAGTGTTCTGAGTAAGTGAGATTGCACTTGTATTGTCACAGTAGATTGGAATTCCACTGATTTTGATATTGTAGTCTTCTAGTTGATGCTTCAACCATAGTATCTGTGCACAGCAAGCTCCAGCAGCTATATACTCTGCTTCAGCAGTAGATATAGAAACTGAAGTCTGTTTCTTACTCATCCATGAGATCAGACGACTACCTAAGAACTGACAGGCACCTGTCGTGCTTTTTCTGTCAATCTTGCAGTCAGCAAGGTCTGAATCTGAATAACCAATAAGTTCAAATCCAGATTCTCTAGGGTACCATAATCCCAATTCTTGAGTGCCCTTAATATATTTCAGTATCCTCTTGGCAGCTAAGAGATGAGATTCTTTGGGGTTTGATTGGAATCTTGCACAAACTCCAACTGAGTACACGATATCAGGTCTACTTGCTGTTAGATATAACAGTGACCCAATAATGCCTCTATATTTGGTTATGTCCACTGATTTGCCATCTTCATCTTTATCCAAACGAAGACTTGTAGACATAGGAATAGTAGCAGTAGAGCTAGTTTCCATACCAAATTTCTTGAACCGATCTCTTGTGTATTTTGCTTGGTTGATGAATATACCATCAGGCAACTGTCTAACTTGCAAACCAAGAAAATAATTGAGTTCACCCATCATGCTCATTTCAAACTTATTCTGCATGAGCTTGGAGAACTTGTCACACATCTGTTGGTTAGTTAAACCAAAGATAATATCGTCCGCATATATTTGCACAATTAATATATGATTCTCCCATTCAATTGTAAACAAGGTTTTGTCAACTTTACCTTTGCGAAATCCTTTAATTAAAAGAAAATCAGATAAAGTGTCATACCATGCTCTTGGAGCCTGTTTCAGTCCATAGAGAGATTTCTTTAGACGATACACCTCGTGTTCTTGTTGATAAGCTTCAAATCCAGGTGGTTGTTCAACATATATTTCTTCTTGCAGTTCTCCATTGAGAAAAGCAGACTTCACATCCATCTGATAAAAAATGAAGTTCTTGTAAGCAGCATAAGCTAGAAACAGTCTGATTGCTTCAAGTCTTGCTACTGGTGCAAATGTTTCATCAAAGTCTATTCCTTCTTCTTGACAATAACCCTTGACCACTAATCTTGCTTTGTTTCTGGTAACAATACCATCTTCATTCATCTTATTTCTGAAAACCCATTTAGTGCCAATTACTCTTTGATGACTTGGGGTAGGAACTAAGTACCAGACTTCATTCCTTTCAAATTGATTCAACTCTTCTTGCATAGCTTCAATCCAAAAGGAATCACTGAGAGCTTCTTCAATTTATTTAGGCTCTATTTGAGATAGAAAGGTGACAAACATAGCATCTTGTGCAGCAGCTCTTCTTGTTTTCACTCTATCTAATGGATCACCAATCACTAACTCTGGTGGGTGATTTCTGAGCCATCTAAGATCAGGTTGCAGGTCTGGATGTTGTCCTCTGTTTTGATCTTGCAACACTACTGTTGGAGTTCCAGTAGTAGTCTGTTGAACAATTGTAGTCTGTTGAACATCCTCTGGTCTGTCAGCTGTTTGTAACTCGTCTGTTAGACAATCAGCACTGTGATTTTGAACAGCACTTGAGCTAGCAGCTGAATTCAAATTAGGTAGTATGATGGGAACATATTCTTCATTCTTTCCAATATCCAACTTCTGCAAATCATTTGACAGATCTTGATTGGTGCTTTGATTCTTTTCAGAAGATTGACTTGGCTCATCAAATACTACATGGATAGATTCTTCTATTAGTAATGTTCTTTTGTTAAAAACTCTATAAGCTTTACTAACAGTAGAGTATCCTACAAAAACAGCTTCATCAGCCTTTTCTGCAAATGCAGTAAGGTGATTTTTCCCATTATTTAAAACAAAGCATTTACAACCAAAAATTTTGAAGTAATGAATATTTGGTTTTCTGATGTTCCAAACTTCATATGGAGTCTTGTTCTGATTTTTGTTGATCATGCATCTGTTCTGGGTGCTTCCGCCCAAAATCTTTGTGGCAGCTTAGCTTCAGCTATCATAGTCCTGACAGCTTCCTTCAGTGTTCTGTTTCTCCTTTCAGCAACACCGTTCTGTTGAGGGGTTCTAGCAGCTGAATACTCATGATGTATTCCTTTGATGTTACAATACTCTTCAACAGTAGAGTTTGTGAACTCTGTCCCTCTATCTGATCTAATCTTCAATATTTTTGTACTTTTCTCATTCTGGATCAGTTCCATCAGATTAGTAAGATGTTCCTTGGTTTCACTTTTCTTTTTCATAAATATCACCCAAGTATATCTTGAATAGTCATCCGCAACAGCTAGGCAGTATTTCTTTCCACCATTGCTGACTGGATCAATGGGTCCAAATAAGTCCATGTGTAGCAGCTCCAAAATTCTTTCAGAAGATTGGTGCTTCTTGCTTTTGAAAGATGACTTGATTTGTTTACCCTTCTGACAGGCGTCACAGAGCTTGTCTTTGCTCATGACTGTTTTTGGAATCCCTTCTACCAAATCATTCTTTATTAATCTGTTTATGGTCTTGAAGTTTAAATGATACATCCTTTTGTGCCATAGCCAGCTAACTTCACTTGGTGTTGATGCCACCAAACAAATGTTTGAATTCTTATCAGCAGAATTCCAGTCGACTATGTAGACATTCCCTTGTCGTCTTCCAGATAAAATTACCTTCTTTGTACCAATCTGTTCAACGTAGCACTTATCTGTTGAGAAGATGACTGAATATCCTTTGTCACAAAATTGACTTATGCTCAGCAGATTATATTTGAGGCCCTTAACATATGAGACGTCAGATATCTCTATGTTTCCTCTGATCAGTCTTCCTTTAGCTTTAATCTTGCCTTCTTTGCTGTCTTCAAAAGTAACTTTTGGACCATCCACAGCAACTGCATCAGTCAGCTCATGTAAAACCCACACATGTGCCTTGAACAACCACTGTCCAAGTACCAAATCTTCTCTACTTTACTCCTACTCCTAATCCTAACCTACAAAACAAAAATAAAATTGTTTTAGGTACCCTTGTTGAGAGGGTCCTGAAGGATTAGTTTCACCTTTGACAACCCAAGATGTTGATGTCTTAGGCTTCATAGGCTTCTGAGTTTTGACAGGAGCATGAACAGTTTCATTTTTATCATAATTAGCAGATAAGTCATGTTGATGATCAGTATGATAAGAATAGTGTTCATAAGCAGGGTAAGGTGCATGATAAGCAGGGTATGCATGCATTGGATGAGCAGGGTAAGGTGCATAGTAACTAGGAAATTGAGGTGCATGATACATAGGAGGATATGCAGCAGGTTGCACATAATATGACTCATTTCCATACCAAGCATTTTGATTTTTCTTATTCTTATGCTTCTTTGGCTTACTAGTAGCTTGCTCATTAACAGACGACTTAGTTTTACCACTAGTCTGATTGACTTTAGCTTTATCAGCAGACTTCTTAGGACTCTGCTGTTTGGTCTTACTAGTCTGTTTACCTAAACTAGGCTCTTTGCTCTTTTTAGCCTTAGGAGTTTTCGTCTCCTTTAATACTTTCTCAGGTGAAGCAGGTCTAGCAGTTTGAACATACAGAATGACCTTACTATTGTCAGCAGATATAAACTTCTCAGTATGATTCAATTCGTGCTTATCCTGTTCTAAAGGCATCTTCTGTTTACTAGACATGTGAGTGGATGCAACAGATGATTTTTCATGAGACTCAATAACTTTTTCAAGTTCTATGATTTTTCCTTTATAAACTTCACATTCAGCTTTCAGATTCATGTTCTTGCTCAAGCTGTTTATATTCAGCTGATTCTCTAGGCTTTTCAGCTGTGAGTTTCAGTGAACTATTTTGCTCTTTTAGCAATATCATCTCTTCCGTAAGCTTTTTGTATGCTTCAACAATAGTAGTATTGTTAAGCATCATTTGTTCAAATGAATTAATTAATTCATTGTCAAGAGGAGTTACCTCTTCCTCAGAGTCATCAGATTCCTTTGCCATCAGGCAGAGGAGAGCAGGTTTTTCTTCATCAGACGATTCTTCATCAGACGTGTCTGAATCTGAATCAGATGAGTAGACAGCAGCCAGCTTTTCTGCTTCAGCCATCATTGCCTTGCCTCTCTGATGCTTTCTTTCTTTTCTGATCTTCTTTTCTTCTTCAGTGTATTTTTCTGCTTTTGGATATGGACAGTCTTTGATGAAGTGTCCCAATTTTCTGCAGTTATAACACATTAGTTTGGCTTTATAATCCTCTTTATCTTGAGAAGAAAAGTTAGGTTTAGAAGTAGAAGCATTGTTGTATTTGTTCTTCAGTTTTCATTAGCAATGCTACATCTCCAGCAGTGTACTCCTTTTTGTTGAGTAGAGTGGCTTCATCAGATGAGTCCACTTCTTTGCTTTTCTGTGCTGGTCTTCTGGTGTTTTCAGCAGCAACTAAGGCAGCTGTGGGTCCTGAAGTTGAGGTTTCTTCAATTCCCATTCTAGGCAGTTTATACTCATATGCCTTGAGTACTGAGAACAGCTCTGTAAGAGAGATTTTTCCCAAATCTCTTTATTCTTCCATTGCTGTCACCTTCATGTTGAATTTTGGAGGTAGAGCCTTCAGCACTCTGATGGTTATCTCCTTGTCCGTGAAGGTTTTTCCAAGCTTTAACACTTCATTCAATGTTCTGGTGAACCTAGTATCCATCTGATCAATGGTCTCTCCAGATTTCATTTTGAAATTGTCCAGCTTTTCCAGAGCAACACTCAGCTGATGCTCCTTAATGGCGTCGTTTCCTTCGCTCATATCTCTGACTTTATCCCACATCTCCTTTGCAGTCTTGCAATGTTTGACTTTGTCAAACCGATCATTGTCCAGGGCTTTAGTCATGATGAATCTTCCGACCTTATCCAGATTAAATAGCTTTATTTCCTCTTGAGTCATCTCATGAAGGTCTTTTTCCACAACCGTATCAATTTCATTGATTTTTATGGTCTTTGTGAATCTGAATGGACCTTTAATAATACATGTATACATGTTATTGTAGGCAGCTAGAAAGATTTCCAATCTAATCTTCCAATCTTCAAAAGACATACCAGCAATGTGGGGAACATGGCTGATACAGTCCATTTTTCAAAAAGTTTTAAATTTTCAAAAAGATGCTCTTTTGAAAAGTTTTGAAAACCTTTGAAAAACACTTGGCTCAAGCTCGTTTATCTGGCAGCTGATTCTAATGAACCACCTGCTCTGATACCACTGCTTGGTCCCAAGTGGTCAGATGAGGTCTAGAGGGGGGGGTGAATAGACCTCTGAAAATTTTAGACTTAAAAACTTCTTACTCTTCTGTCAGCAGACTAAGCTGATGAAGAACAGTAAGATAACTATGCTGATCGTGAACAAATCTTGAACAACAGAGTGACCACTCTTCTTACAGTTTACTTAGTTGATTTTAATGAAAATTAGTTTTATCAAGAGTATACTTGCAGCGGATGTTATAAAGTGTTTTTCACAAGTAGACTAAGTCCTTAAAAAGATTTTATCCCCAGTTTTAAAACTCCTTATAAAATCTTTTGATGATTCAAAGTGTTGAACTATGCAAGGTTCAAAATATGCAAGAAAACTTAGATGCAAGATAACACAAAGAATTTTTATAGTGGTTATATGGATAAAAATCCTTTAGTCCACTCTTCCAGATCACTTAGATTCTGGGTTATACTATAATCACACAGATTACAATATTTCTCCACTTATACCTAGACAACAAATGAAAAGGCTATAAGCTCACAATAGGAATTCACTCAGAAAACCTATTCTCTAAAGTAGAATCACTCACAAAGATGGATTCTAACTTCGCACAACACTCAGCTAATACAGAACACTTATATTGTATTTTTCTGTTTTCTTCAACTGGGTTTCTGTCAACAGATGACTTCCACCAGACGAGTGAGCTGTTCGAGCTTCTTGAGACTTAGAAAAAATTTCTGCTTCGAATGCGAAATCTCAGATGTTGTTGTGTTCTTGTCTCACTTCGAATTCAGCTCTATTTATACTTGGATTTGAAAATATGACCGTTGAAGGAAATCAAATCACAAATCCATAGCCTTAGCCCAATTTCAGAACGGCTACCTGCTACAGTCCTTTTTCTGCTGTACTTTCATGTAGCAGCATTAAATGCACTTTGCTGATCCGAGAGTAAATTCCAATCATTTGCCATTACTACCCTTCTCTTCCAGCATTTATTACATCCGGTGCATTTATTACCGTTGGACTCTTCTCATGATCTCTTCTAATCTGCTGATCAAAGCAACTCTGCTGATAGATACTCTGCTGATCAAATACTGAATTAATCTGATTTGAGTCAGCTGATGGTCTACCCTTCTGATTGCTGTTTCAGCATGAGATCACTAGTCTTCTGGGCTTTGAACTTTGAACTCTTCTGATGTCTTCTTTCACTTGTTCAAAATTCTTCTAAGGGAACTAAGCTTTCCATACTTAGCTGATTCTGATGTTTTGGAAATCATCAAAACCATCCCTTAATTACTTATCTTCATTGCACTATATCTTCATCTTCATCCAACAATTTCCCCCTTTTTGATGTGAGAAAAAAATCATAATTATACGCGTTCGAAAATTACTGTACCGGATATAAGTTGCACCCTAAGACTAATTATGCAGGCACGCCATAATCCAGCTTAACACTATTTACCCCTCCCTATAAATTACAACACTTTACTCATCAAGAAATACAAAACGATGTTGCTGCCTTTGTGCTGGACACGGTAAACAAGCTTTTATCGTGTAGGACTGTACCATAAATGATTCTCATAAAAGTCTATCAGCAGATGTGGATTGTTAACCTTCAAAAATTTGTTATCAACTGTAACTTTTGTTCCATCAGATCTCACAGCCGCAAAGACTATTAAAACTTCTTGGACATTGTTAGATATGGAAGCTTTATAGCTTATAGGCTTGACAATCTGAGTGATGGTGGGCATGCTCTTAAAATCTGGATGTTGAACAACCACTGGAGTACATGAAGGAACTGCAATCTGTGCATCATCTACAGAGCACGATTCTAGATCTTTTTTGAATCTCTTGACATAACCAGATGATGGGGGCTATTTTATACCCCATATGATACTCGGATCGACTCAGAGAGGCTAGATCGGCTCGACCATATAGCTCACTCACTATCGCGAATCGATCCGATCAAAGATGATGCTCCTCAGCAACCAGGTTACGATCCGAGCTTGAGAAGGACAAATACCCAGAGTCCTTGTGGGATTATGTTTCCTTGTATATCTAGGGATTATACCCTATAAATACCTGGATCAAACATTGTATTACAGAGAGACCAGAAGAGAGCTTACGCCTACATACTTGTACAATCTAAGATTATTCTAATAAAGAGCTTTTGCTATACTTATTGATCTTTATTATTATTCATACGCTATTCTCGTTATATATTGTTCCTCCTTGAGATTGATCCATCCGGAATAAAGTAACTAAGCCCTATAATTGCAATACAAACCTAACCCTAAGTAAATATCATTGATTTATCGAACCACACGAAAAATGGTTAAATCAGTTGGCGCCCACCGTGGGGCTGAGTTAATTATTCGATAGACATATGGCTCGCCCAAGGAAGAACGCCCGCAACGAGACAAGGAGTAACACGACGCATCCACCCGTGAAGTCGAACGCTTTGCCGAACGATACAACAAATAATGAACCAATTTATGACGAGGTTGATAATCAGCGAGAAGACAATCGACCTTCAAATCAGCAAGAACGCCAGGAGACCAACGTCCAAATCTCACAGGAACAATTGAACCAGTCTGCCGATCCAATCCCAATGGATCCTAGAGTCACAACCGTTCCACTCCCGCTAACGACGAGCGAAGAAAAACTTAAACAAATAGCACTACTGATGAATTCCTCGTGCCAAGGGATTCACACAATTCCCGAACAAGAGCCTAGGGACCCGAGAGCAGCTCAAGCACAACCGGTCAGAAGTAGGGCTGGGTAAATGGGACCGGGTTTCGGGTACCCGTCCCGTCCCGATCGGGTTTTTCCCATTTGGGACGGGACAAAACGGGTATTTTTTCAGTTGGGACGGGACAAAACCCGGTCCCGAAAAATCGGGACGGGTTTCGGGTTTTGATCCCCACCCGATCGGGGAACCCGGTCCCGATTACGTAGTTTAAATAAAACATATATATAATCAAAATACCTAATCTAAATCTAAAATTCAACCATTCACATCTCATTCTACGTATTCTTCTTCTCTAAAATCCAAACATACAAGTAAATGTATCTAATCAAAATACTTAACTCCACCACAACTCAACTCCCGCCGTCCGCCACTGATCCGTTGCTCGCCGACGTTCAGTTTTTCAACATATATCATCTTTCAATTTTCAAACTTCTCCAATAATTTTCTTTAATCAAATCTTGAGGTTTTGAGATCATTTCTGAGTCTACATGTTGTGCATAAGATGGTGAAATGGCATACCAATATTGACACATAAGATCCGAGGCGGTTTGAAAATTGCATTAAACTAAAAAAAAAATAGTTTATCGGGACACCCGATCCCGTCCCGAAATCCCGAAATTAAATCGGGTACCCGAAACTCTCGGGACCTTGGTTGATCTACCGGGTTTCGGGATTTGAATTTGAGATCCCGAAACCCGATATCCCGTCCCGAAATACCCGAATTCCCGAAAACCCGTCCCGATCCCACCCCTAGTCAGAAGAACACAAAGGCAGGCTGACCAGATATCGGAGCAGGCTGATAGTCGTGCGAACGACCAGCAATCACTACCTAGTCCACAAAGGAGTAATGGAAAACCCATGGACAACCTGATCCGGAGAAGAACGGGTCGAGCAAAACCCCCTGTGCACCCAGGACGTTAGGGATCGAAGGAAAACACTTTAATTCCCATCGATGATGACATCACCGACCCGATCCCTAACCAACCAAAAACTGTCCGCGTCTCGGAAAGAGACATTGAAAGGATGGTACAAAAACGTCTTGAACAAAGTTTATTGACTGTTCAACATCCTTGGGTCAAGGAGCACAGAGGTCCAGGAAAGTTTAGCAGCATGCTCTCCTTTCTGTAGGGAAATAAAAGAAGCACAATCCTCCGGACAAGTTCTAGGACGACTACCGCGTTACGACGGAACAACCGTTCCGGACGATTATATATTCAGCTTTACGAACATAATGAATCTATATGCACATTCTATGGAATATACCGCCAAACTGATGGTCACTACATTCGAAGGATTGGCGCTGGATTGGTTTGGGAAACAACCAACCAATTCCATATCAAGTTTTCGGGAGCTGTGCAACAAGCTGACTCAACAGTTCGCCAGCCAGAAAAGGAAAAAACTCCTTATGAGCTACTTAGGAACTATTCATCAGCAAGAAGGAGAGTCCATGAGAAGCTGGTTGGCAAGATTCAATGTGGAGCTACTTAAGATTGATTCGCCAAATATTGATTACATAATCTCGATACTTTTCGACCTCACCAAAAACAGGCTGAGGCTCGCAAAAATAATTACCTTGGCTTCCAAATATATGACTCAAGAAGAGATGAACTTTTCCAAAGATACGAGTAGGAATAAAGCTTCAACTTCCGGCCCAAGGCGACAGGATAAAGCTCCTATTTCTAGGCCAACATATTACGATCAATCCTTTAGGAAAGGAAACGTTTTCCAGAGATTGGATTATAATCGAAACGATCGAGATAAAAGACCTAATGTCTATACAAGATCAAGATCGGCCTAACAACCTCATAGGAATCGAGTAGAGCACGTGGAATATACCAAATTGACTGTCCCTGTTGAAGAAATCTTGGTAGTACTCGAAAGGAACAATTGGATTCCACCGGCGAAAAGAATTACTCAGCCGAAGCCAGGAGCTCGAAACTACAATTTATATTGTCGATAACATTGGGCTCATGGACATCGGACCGAAGATTGTTTCCACCTAAAACAGGAAATCGAAAGGCTAATTGAACAAGGAAAGTTGGACGATTACGTCGAACAAAATGGGAGAAAGAGAAATAGAAGCAGTAGTCCTCGGAGTCATAATCGGAGAAGAATCCCCCTCAGGAGAACCCCTAACAACGGTCCGCCCCGAGAACAAAATAACGATCAAATCAACGGGACCATACACACGATCTCAGGAGGACCAGCAGGGGGAGACAGCCGTAATGACCGCCGCAGAACCGCCAGGTCAATTGAAGGAAATTTTAGAAATTCGAGGGAAGTATGGACTCTCGAAAGCAAGTTACCAAAATAACAACCTATTAGCTTTAATGAAAACGAAGTGCCAAGAAATATCGTCTGGGATTTGAAAGAAGACAATCCCAACTTTCCAATGGTTGTGTCTCCAGAAATAGCAAACTACAATGTGAAAAGAATATTAATCGATAATGGCAGTTCAACGAACATCATTTTAAGGGAGGTTTTAACGCAAATGAATCTGGGGGAAATAACGCTTCAAAAGGTGGCAACTCCGTTGGTAGGCTTTGGAGGATCAGAAATAGTCCCCTCTGGAACCGTGAACTTAACTGTCTCATTTGGAAAAGGACCAGAGCGAGCAGTGAAGATGATAAAATTCCTGGTCGTAGAAACCCCATTTGCATACAATGCAATATTAGGTCGACCGGCACTCAATCTTTTTCGAGCAGTAGTATCGACCTACCATCAGAAGCTAAAGTTTCCGACTGCCTCAGTAATTAGAGAAATAGTGAATGATCATTGCATGGCCTGGGATTGTTATAACACCTCCCTAGCATTGGGAAACAGACCTAAATCCTTTACTCCTGCAAAAGGAAACTCAAGAATGATGTTGAGAAAACTGAAGTAGAAACCCCCAGTACAGACAGAATGGATCGAAAAGGGAAGGAGACGATCGATTTAACCATAAAGCCACCGGAACACAAGGATATTATGCTTGTGCAAGGCGATCCACTAAAGACGACCATGATTGGGACTGAACTCAGTACGGAAGGGGAAGTTATGCTAGTAAACTTCCTCAGAGATAACGTGGACATTTTCGCATGGAGTGCAGATGACATTGAGGGCATCGACCCGAGAGTAATTACTCACTCTCTAAAGATAGATCCATGGCAAAACACGCAAGACAAAAGAAGCGGAATCATGGGCCTACCAAAGATAAAATAATCAAAGCAGAAGTTGAAAGACTGCTCAAAGCCAAACAAATTCGAGAAATACACTTTCCGGAATGGCTATGCAATGTTGTCTTAGTAGCAAAAGGGGATAAAAAAAGACAACAAATGGAGGATGTGTAACGATTTCACTGACCTCAACAAGTTATGTCCACGTGATCCTTACCCTCTCCCTAGAATTGACCTACTAGTCGACTCAACTGCAGAATTTGCTATCTTCAGCATGATGGACGCCTTCCAGGGTTTCTATCAAATTTACATGGATGAGCGAGACCAAGAAAAAACTGCTTTCATCACAGAACAGGGAGTTTACTGTTTTATTGTGATGCCATTCGGATTAAGGAATGCAGGGGTAACTTACCAAATATTGGTTAACTTGATGTTTCGAGAGCTAATCGGGGAAATAATGGAAGTCTACGTAGACGACATGTTGGTAAAAATCATGAATGAAGCAGACCACGTCAAACATCTGGACCGATGCTTTAAATTTTGAGAAAATACCGCACGAAATTGAACCCCGCTAAATGCACTTTTGGGGTCAAATCAGAAAAATTCCTGGGATATATGGTTCATCAACGAGGGATTGAAGCCAACCCCGAAAAGATCCAAGCCATAACAGAAATGAAACCACCTATAACGATTTCTCAAGTGCAGAGCTTAGTCGGAAAGATTGTTGCACTGAACAGATTCATATCCAAATCGGCAGACAGAAGTTTGCCTTTCTTTCAAATCTTGCGAAAAGCAAAGAACTTTATATGGACAGAGGAATGTGATCAAGCTTTTAACCAGTTAAAGGAGTACCTAACTTCTTCTCCTCTACTTACCAAACCAACCGAAGGACAACCATTATATATCTATATATCAATCTCCGAGGTTGCCATTAGTTCGGTATTGGTAAAGATAGAAGGCGTAGAGCATAAGCCTGTTTATTACCTCGGTAAATTATTACAAGGAGCGGAGAAGAGTTACTTGGAGATAGAAAAATTTCCTTTGGCTTTAGTGGTAGCAGCACGGAAGCTCCGACCATATTTCTTGACATATAAAATAGTAGAGCTTACAAATCAACCACTAAGACAAGTATTGGCAAAACCAGAAACCCCTGGAAGATTAATTAAATGGGCAATCGAATTAGGACAATTCAAGATTGAGTATAGACCAAGGACTACGATTAAGGCTCAAGTACTAGCTGATTTCCTATTGGAAACTCCGACCTCAATAGAAAATACTAACGACTCGACCTGTGGTGATAATGATATTATGATTGTCGAAAATCACACTTGGTTGATGCATGTCGACAGAACCTTGAACAGGGAGGGAGGCGGAGCCGGGATCAATTTTACCGGACCAGAGAAGGAAGACATGAATTATGCAATAACGCTGGACTTCATGGTGACCAATAATGAGGCGGAGTATGAGGCATTAATTGCAGAAATGGAAATGGCAGTAAAAGCAAAAATCAGAAGCCTAAAGGTATTAACTGACTCAGAGTTGGTGCAACGACAAATAGATGGTCTATACGAAGCAAAAGAATTCAACATGGTGAACTACCTCGCCAAGGTAAAAGAACTGGTAGGAAATTCGAGAAGTTCAAAATCCAGAACATTCCCCGATCAGAAAACAAATGGGCGGACCAACTCTCTCGATTCACGGGATCGAGAGATGGACGAACAGAAAGAGTAATAACTTGGTTGACCTCGAATACCCCAGCGATTGACATTGACAACACACCAATCACCGAGATGATGGAGATCGATATAGCTAAAAAGAATTGGATGACTCCAATGATGGATTATCTGCCAGAAGGAACCCTGTCAACCGATCAGAATGAGGCTCGAAAAATAAAATACCGAGCACCCAGATACACGATCTTAGATAGGAAGCTTTATAGAAGATCGGTCTCTGGGATCCTACTGAAATGCATTTCTGAATCCCAAATCGCTGAGATACTTCGAGAAATACACAAAGGGGAGGCAGGAAATCACAGTGGAGCCAGGGCATTAGCTTCAAAATGTCTCTGAACAGGGTACTACTGGCCGAATTTAAACAACGATGCAACTGAATATGTAAAGAAGTGCCATCACTGTCAAGTTCATGTAAATATAAGTCATCAACCTGCTGAGAAGATGCACCCCATACCGGTATGCTGGCCATTTGATCAATGGGAATAGATATTGTTGGACCTTTCCCAGTTGCCAGGTAGAAAAAAAGCAATGTTTTAGTCGCAGTGGAGTATTTCAGCAAATGGATAGAGTGTGTCGCCCTGGCGCGAATAACACAATTTCAAGTAATTAATTTCTTGTGGAAATTCATAGTATGTCGATTTGGCATCCCACGAGTCCTAATCTCAGATAATGGAACTCAGTTCGCAGGAGAACAAGTATTCGACTGGTGCTCTAAGTTCGGAATTCAACAAAATTTTACCTCGGTAGGACACCCGAGGGCAAATGGACAAACTGAAGTGGCTAACCGCGAAATAGTCAAATCTTTAGAAAAAAGATTGGGGGCAGCAAATGGAAGATGGTTAGATGAACTTCCTGGAATACTTTGGGCCAACCGGACAACTGTCAAAGCTTCAACTGGCGAGACCCCATTCAGTTTGGTTTACGGCTCGAAGGCTATTATTTCGGTCGAAGCATTAGTCCCAAGCCCAAGGATTGAAATGTACGATAGCGAGGAGAATGAAAATATTAGGACGGATGATGTCGACTTAACTGAAGCTTTAAGAGAAAAAAACAGCAATACGCTTACAGGTCGCCAAATCCAACATGGAAAAAGCCTACAATCAAAAGGTGCGTATACGAACCTTCAAAGAAGGGGATTTAGTACTGAAAAAGGTGGAAGTATCCAAGCACGACGGGAAACTGCAACATAATTGGGATGGACCTTACATCGTTGTTGGTGTAGAAAGGAAAGGTTCATACAAAATTGCGCACATGGATGGAACACCTTTACCCAGAACTTGGAATGCTGTCAACTTGAGAAGATACTATGGACGTTAACAAATTACTCCAGAAAGTTACCGTTTCTGTTTCCTTTTATTATTTACATAATAGTCATCATTTATTTTATTTTGTCAAATATTCAGTACATTTTAATACAATAAAAGCCTTTGCTTAAATTCTTTACAGTATATTGCAAGGTTATACATCAGTAGCCATTTGTGATAGAAGGTTAAAACCTATAATTGGTATACAACCTAAATATTGACTGAGTAAAACCGATTGGCTCGGTAAACACTCGTCGACCTTTGAACATTCAACGACAAGAAAGGGTTAAAGCCAATTATTGGTAAAAAAAACCTAAGTTCTAAAATGTGTAAAACTGACCAGATCGGTAAACACTCAAGGATCTCCAAAATTACGACTTAAAAGGTTAAAGCCAATTATTGGTAAATAACCTAACTTGAGTAAAACCGACCAGATCGGTAAACACTCAACAATCTCCAAGATTACAAATTGAAAGGTTAAAGCCAATTATTGGTAAACAACCTAACTTGAGTAAAACCGACCAGATCGGTAAACACTCAACGATCTCCAAGATTACAAATTGAAAGGTTAAAGCCACTTATTGGTAAACAACCTAACTTGAGTAAAATCGACCAGATCGGTAAACACTCAACAATCTCCAAGATTACAAATTGAAATGTTAAAGTCACTTATTGGTAAACAACCTAACTTGAAGAAAATTGACTAGATCGATAAACACTCAACGATCTCCAAAGTTACGAATTGAAAGGTTAAAACCAATAATTGGTATACAACCTAAAATATTGACTGAGTAAAATCGATTGGGTCGGCAAACACTCGTGGATCTACAAATATCAAACAAAAAAGGTTACAACCAATAATTGGTATACTGCCAAAATATTGACTGAGTAAAATAGATTGGGTAGGTAAACACTCGTCAATCTACAAATATCGAACAATAAAGGTTAAAGCCAATAATTGGTAAAAAAACCTAAGTAATAAATTGGGTAAAATCGACTAGGTCGGGATACGCTCATCAATGATCAAATAGAACGGTCGATATGGTCAAAACTCTACATGAAAGCAACAAATGTGAAAAATATAAAGATTTTATTGAAATCGTTTGTATACAAGTATATCTTTCGCTTTACAGATGATTACAAATACAAAAATGGAAGATCCTATTCACTAGGTTGGAACCTTTCACGATAATGTCCACAGAAACATTAATCTCCTCCCTAGTACCTCGACATTCTTCTTCAACCATCTAAGAAGCATGCTGCTCAGGATGGTCGACTTCTTTGGTTCGATGGCCAGGCTCGGAAGATTATGCCCCTATTAGTCAAACAACCTCTAAAAAGCCTGATAGCTTGTAGCGGTCATTCGACCAAAAACGAGCTCCCGCTTGAGAGATTGCATTGCTTATTCGTCCGAAGTAAGATCCCGCGTGGACCGCCGCAAAAGTGAAAATCTACCAGCACACCCCGTCGAAGAATCACTCCGGAGGTAACATCCAAGAATGAGGATGTCTGGTAGATATGAACCCTCCATGTGCTAACAAGTACCATGGACTCCAACCTTGTGAAGACTAAGGCAGAGGTCCATATGGGACTTGTTAGTACTAGGTAGGGCGTTAATGGGACTTGTCAGCACTAGGCAAGATAGGAATGAATAATCCTGATATGAATAATCGTGGTAATGTGATTTTTTGAAGATTATGGGATCACTCGGCAAAGTGAAGCTTGAACCGTACGGTATGAATGGAACATGGTAAATGAGTTGTTACCTATTTATAGAAATATCTAATTTGATTCTACGGATGGGGGAATAATTAAATCAACGGGTGAAAAATGGACTAATTAAACTACTTGATGAAAATGGATGACCGGAATCGAAACGATTTAACATGTCAAGATCGATTCGTGAACTTTCAATAGGTCGACTAAAAAAAAAAAAGGCATCACTACTCAAAATACCAGATCCGTTGATATTACGATCTGGTACATAGTGAAAATGCTGAGATTGCATAACTATGGATCATTTTGAAAACTTATAACACAGAATCCAGCTCTCCTCCTAGAGTCCAAGAAATCTGACGAAGTATTAAGAGCAGCAATCTTTCTTACCAAGACAGATGAACTCGTCACTGCCTAATATAACAAAGAATTTTTTAAGGAGGTCTTGACAAGCTGGATCTCACTAATGGTTCTACGTTTTCCAATTCCTCCCACACCAAAGATACGAGATGATGGCATAATAAATACAGTGGTTGCTTTATTTCAGGTAAAAAACTCACAGTTTGTACACAGGAACATCGATTACGAAGATTACAAGAGTTCCTATACTAGGAAAATAAATCTCGGTGATGAGGTTTTTCTAGAAATAGAATTACGAGAAGACCTTTATATAGATCTTCATAAAAGACAAAATTATGTCTAAAAACTTTGGCTGATCGACTATCGACAAGGACGACAGATCTGCTACCAGGCAACTTTAAAATTTGAACAGATGGAAGAACTGTTCACATAAAACGTCCAGGTCAAACTTATAATTGAAAGTTCTAGCGACCTACATAACTCGGCCGCGTGACAGACATGAACTTTGGTTTAAGATTACCGTACAACGATAGTCAGTATTGAGATGCAATATAAGATACATAATTAAACAAAGTTCATAAATCGCCAAAGAGAAACGAACACAATATGTCAAAATTGGAAAAGATTTTACTATGAAATTACATTCAGTGGTGTTACAGGATAAAATTTCCTACTACATCTATTACAAACGACTAGTATCATCCTACAACTATAATCGACTAAAATCTTCGACTTGCTGCTATGCCTCTTGAGACTGGCACCTTGAAGATGAAGTATCCTCCTTGATCTGAAAAGGACACTACCCCCTAGTAATGCACCCTCGACCAAAAGGGCATACATTTTCAACAAAGGCTTTTGCAAGGCCGCTGGAGGAAAAAAATTAATAACAGCACTTCAACTCTCCCGCATATGGTAATCACCACAAGCGAACGGAATACAGAGGGAAGGAGGTATTGGCCCTTTTGATGAATTGACCAGCTTTCCGTTAAAACTGGTTTAGATACAATGGATTCCCCGGAGAAAGATGGATCCTACATTTTTCCAATTCCACCCAAACCAAAATAGAAAAGAGATTCCGGACAATTAAAGCGCCCCTTGGTTCGACAAAAATCTCATGATTTGTTATTTCTGCAGAAGGAACTGGTGTAAATGCGTATGGAGCCATTTAAGGCGAGTTGTACGACCTCTGCGTATTTATAAGCATAGAAAACATTATAATAAAAGGACAGACGAAACATCGCATATTACGAGTGACTTCTCGAACTCCAAGAAAGACTCATGTCTAATCGATGGCAATAGCTTACTTATTTCCGACCTACAATGATAGTTGATACGGAGTAAGCACTCTGACATAACTGAGGCAATTTACACAAAGCCCTGCAAGATAACCTTTTACAGAGATCTATGCTTGAACGTCTACTAGCAAGCAGATAAAATATGGCTTAATGGTAAATTGATTATTATCCCTTCAGCTCAAATTCAAATTATGTCTATTCGATCAAGTAATTCAAATTGCTACTCGACAAATGATAGAAGACAACAAAAATATACTTATACCAAAATAAGGAGTTTTGTACAAATAGACTAAGGACATAATATTCCTTCACAGTCAGCAATAAGCCTCCTCCTACTACTTCTTAAAATAAAAAAAAATAAAAAGAGAGAAAAAGGCTAGCTAATGCTTCAGGGCTGATCAGGACCAATATGCCTGCTCGAGGAAGCACCTTTTCTTGGAGTTGGCGTATCCAGAAACGCCACCAGCTCTTCCTGGCGCTTCTGGTAACCTTGATCATAGCCCTCATTGAAAGCGCCTTGACGAGACTGCTCAAAATTTGCATTCAGTTGAGCAAGGTTGTCCCTCTCCCTTTTAAGAGCCAGTTTATCATCATGTAACTTTTGGATATCATCCTCAAGAAGCTGATTTTGAAGAGTGAGTCTGTCAGTCTTAGCCACCTCCACATCCAAACGGTGCCATGCTATCTTTGCTGAACCACATCTCATCATTCTGGGCACCTAACTGCAAAGCATAGTACTTTCCCCGGAAGGTTAAAAGATGTAATCAATGAGCAATATAGGCAATAAGAGAATAGCTCAAGTAAATGAGTACCTGCTCAAAAAGCTTGAAGAGGGACTGAACGAGGCGAAGGCTGGAAGTACCCTCATGCTTCTTCAACTCGCCTGGCAAAATAGTACTAAGGCCCAGATCCCATGATAAAGCATCATTTTCATAAGAATCAGGCAGAACAGAATCAAGAGGGATCTTATCGTGTGACGAGAAGATTCAGATTCTGTTATATCCTTAATCTGCTCCATTATACAATGATCATCCAACTGGTGTGGGGATTCCGACGGGTTGGGACTCACTGAAAATTCATTCCCCGAAGCAGAAATTCTGGTCACCCGACCTGACCTCTGCTCGGTACGACCCCTGGAAGAAGCACCGACCTCAATCGATGTAGTCATTACAGTAGTATCAGAAATCAGAAAATTTGAAAAACTTTGGGTAACAGGCTGCGGTCTAGAACTATCCAAAGGAGGATCCAAAAACAAGCCACTGCTAACAGACCCAACAGTGTTATCTCCTTGGTTCTGACCAATAACAAAGTCAGCAGTAGGATTTATAGCAGTGGTGTTGATTTGAGCATAATTGTGTAGTTCGTGCTCAAAGTAGGAACGGAAGTTGATGAGAATCATCAAGAACAAGTACAAGCTAAGGATCCATTGTATATTCCAATTGGGCCAATTACAAGGGCAAGATCCAAAAAGCTCAAGGAAGCATTTAACGGGCTAATTCAGAAGATATGAGCTGATTCTAACATGCATAAGTTTGGCCCAAAAGAAGATGAAATTATTTTGAATTTAATCCAAACAAATCAGATGGCTTTTGGAATTCATTAAAGTTGCATACCTAGAGTTAAGTCTTTGGGAAAGAGAAACTTTAAATTAGGCTTTATTTATATCAGATTTTATATATATAAGTCTATATAGATAATAGTCAAGACTTCTCATATTTCTAGATGTATTTGGAGGATTCTAGGCACCTTTTCATATCCCAACACTTATGAAAACGTGTTGGCTTTAATTATTATGGTTGGAGACTTGTTCCAACCCTATATATAAGTGGTATTGTTCAATGTAATGGGATATATTTGGCTGAAAATATAAAGTGAGTTTTTACTCCTCTTTTGGTTCTTCATTGAACTTTAGAACTTATCAAGGTTTCTCCTTGTGGCGTTCAAATTTGAATACTTGTGGTTTGCGATTCTTTATAATCGTTGGGTCACAAGTTCACTACAATCTGGAATACTTGTGGTTTGCGATTCTTTATAATCGTTGGGTCACAAGTTCACTACAATCAAGAATACTTGTGGTTTGCGATTCCTTATAATCGTCGGGTCACAAGTTCACTATCGTTATCAATCTGATTTTAGTTTGGGATTAAATTGAATCTTCCTAATGAGGTTCGCATCATTTGGTATCAGAGCAAGGTACTAAAATCATATTACTATACTTTATCTTTATTTCTTGTTCTTATATATTTAGTCAATTTCTACTAATCTCTTCTTTCCTACTCTTAAATCTCTTTGTTTGTGTATCCAGCCCAAAAAAAAAAAAAACGTGAAAAAAAAAAGAAACAAAAAAAAAAGGTAAAAAAAAATATTGTGGCGGATATAACTACTCTCTATATTCTGATATATTCTTCTGTTCTCTCAAATCGAAAAAAAAAATCACATTCTCCTTCTTTCATTATTTCTGAAATACCGAACCATTGGTATTCATTGTTTAAACAATACAAGTTGAACATCTTGATTAAAGTTTACTAGTTCATTAAAGAACTGAAAAAGGGAGTTACGAGTGGAAAAAGGCAAGAGAGTGTGAGATTATTAGAGGGTAAAAGCCATATTGAGTTAAACACGAGTGTTGAGTGACGTTATTCGAGTGTAAACACGTGAGCGTGTGCTGTGAGGTTTTATTTCTAATTTTTATATCTAGTTTCAAGTATGTCTACAAGTGGTGAAGCAATAAACCAAGGCGGACAGGGGGATACATTTATGTTGCAAGCCATGCAAAAACAATTTGAACGTATGAACGTAATGTTTAATGAGATTCGGGATCGGATGGATAGGCAAGACGATGCTATTGCTACTTTAAACAGGGGACGTCCGGAAAGATCTCCTAATGTTAGAAAGGAAGAAAGGATTGCAAATGAAGATGATTTTGGTTAAAATTCCAATGATGAGTTCCAATACGAAGATGACCAAGGCTCATTGAATGGTGAGGGCAGATTCATACAAAGGAGAGAAAGGCATGATAGAGGTTTCCAAAGAGGTCCGAGATGGCGAGATAGAGATGACAGAAGCTTGGGAAACATAAAAGTAAAGATACCATCATTTCAAGGCAAGAATGATCCAGAAGTGTACTTGGACTGGGAAAGGAAGGTGGAGCTGATTTTCGAATGCCATAACTACACCGAGGAGAAAAAGGTAAAACTTGCTGTTATTGAGTTTACCGATTATGCTATTATATGGTGGGATCAACTTATGATGACCAGGAGACGAAATGGTGAAAGGCCTATTAGGACATGGGATGAAATGAAAGCTATCATGAGGAGGCGGTTTGTTCCTAGTCACTATCATAGGGACTTATTTCAGAAGTTACAAAGTCTTACTCAAGGCTTTAAAAGCGTGGAAGATTACCACAAGGAGATGGAGATTTCCATGATCAGGGCTAATATAGAGGAGGATAGAGAAGCTACCATGGCAAGGTTTCTCAATGGGCTGAATCGGGACATTGCAAATGTAGTTGAGTTGCAACATTATGTGGAGTTGGAGGACATGGTGCATATGGCAATAAAGGTAGAACGACAACTTAAAAGGAAGGGAACTCGATCCTTCCAGAATCCAAGCTCCTCTACTTCATGGAGGTCGAATGGAAGGAAAGATGAAGGAGCTAATTCCAAATTCAAAACAGAAGCACCAAAGAGAAAAGATGAAGTTGAAAAAGTCAATAGAGGTCACATTGCTTCACAATGCCCAAACAAGAGGACAATGATTGCACATGCTAACGGAGATGTTGAGACTGAAAGTGAGAGTGACGATGAAGATCATATGCCAAAAGACATTAGTGACAATGATGTTGAATATCCAGTGGAAGGAGAGTCATTGGTGGCTAGGCGTGCTTTAAGTGCCCAAGTCAAAGAAGATTATGTTAATGAACAGAGGGAGAACATTTTTCATACTAGGTGCCATGTTAACAATAAAGTGTGTAGTATGATCATTGATGGGGGAAGTTGTACAAACGTTGCCAGTACTACTTTGGTTGAAAAGCTGAATTTACCTACGTTGAAACACCCTAAACCATATAAGCTTCAATGGTTGAATGAATGTGGTGAGGTTAAGGTGACAAGGCAAGTATTAGTCTCTTTTTCAATTGGGAAGTACAAGGATGAAGTGCTTTGTGATGTCGTTCCAATGCAAGCGGGTCACATATTATTGGGCAGACCATGGCAATTTGATAGAAAGGTTACTCATGATGGTTTCAAAAATCGGCACATTCTTGTAAAGGATAACAAATCCATTACTCTTGTACCATTAACACCCAAACAAGTGTATGAAGATCAAATGAAAATGAAAAGAGAAAGTGAGTTGAAAATAAATAGTGAGGCTGAAATTTCAAAGAAAAAAAAAAGTGAAAAAGAGAGTTAAAAGAAAGAGAGAAAAAAACAAGTGAGTCTTTATGCTAAGGCGAGTGATATCAAGAATGCCTTCAATTCAAACAAGCCTATGTTTTTACTTTTGTACAAAGAGGCGGGTTTTAGCACTAACGAACTTGATGAATCTTTGCCTAGCGTTGTTGTCTCTTTGTTGCAGGAATACGAAGATGTGTTCCCAGATGATGTACCAAATGGGTTGCCACCTATAAGAGGAATAGAGCATCAAATTGATTTTGTACCAGGTGCTGCCATTCCTAACCGGCCAGCATATAGAAGCAATCCGGAAGAAACGAAGGAAACTCAAAGGCAAGTTGAGGAGTAACTGAAGAAAGGCCACGTTAGAGAAAGCATGAGTCCGTGCGATGTACCGGTGTTACTTGTACCTAAGAAGGATGGTACTTGGAGGATGTGTGTGGATTGCAGGTCTATCAACAACATCACGGTAAAGTATCGATACCCCATTCCTAGACTAGATGATATGTTGGATGAATTGCATGGGTCAAGTATTTTCACAAATATTGATTTGAAAAGTGGGTATCATCAAATTAGGATGAAAGAAGGTGATGAATGGAAAACTGCTTTTAAAACAAAACATGGTTTGTATGAGTGGTTGGTAATGCCTTTTGGTTTATCTAATGCACCTAGTACATTCATGAGATTAATGAACCATGTCTTGCGGGCTTTATTGGCAGATTTGTTGTGGTTTATTTTGATGACATTTTGGTGTATATCAAAAGCTTAGATGAGCATATTGAACATTTGCGTAGTGTGGTTGATGTTTTTAGAAAAGAAAATGATACGAACTTAAGAAGAAGAGATCCGCATTATAAGGAATTGAAAGATCGTTCTACAATCAGGTTTAGGATGGATGAACGCCACAAGTCGCCTTGATAAGTTCACGGGGATGCCACAAACGATATTGACTGAATCGTTTGATAAGTCGATGTTGAACGCCACAAGTCTTCTTGATAAGTTCGGTAGGACGCCACAAACGGTGATGGATGAATCGTTTGATAAGTCGATGAATGAACGCCACAAGAATTAGACAAATTGAAAAATCCTTGATAAGTTCAAAAGAGTTCTTCAAAGAAACTAGAGAATTCCTTCTCACTAAAATAATAAGAATCAAGTTGTGTTTTTTTCTATTACATATTATGCCTATATATAAGCTGAAAATTAAGTCCTATCAAGACTAGGAATAGGACTTCTAGAGTAATCTACTTAAACTAGGAATAAATCCCCCTAATCAACTAGGAAACAAAAACCACTAATAAACTAGGAAACAAATAAAGTCCTACTACTAAATCTAATAACTAATTTCGAATTTATTAGTAACTAAATATGCTATTCATCTTATCCAATCCTTTCTTGAGAAATTGCATTTAGTTGGACTTGTATAATGTTGACAAAATTCGATTGTTCATTTACGAACACATCCAACTCCTTTTGTTGCGCTTGATTTATTAACTCATTGAGTTCTTCTTCCTTGAAACGTTTGGCTCTTGCTCTCGTCACTGGACCTCGTGGAACTTTGATTGATTCTTCAAAATTCGATTTTCCATTTATGTCCTCATTATTCTGCGAATTTCCAGTTATGTCCTCATCATTCTGCGAATTTCCATTTATGTCCTCATCATTCCCCTCCTCTTGAAAAGGATTTGCCCTCAAATCAGCACCTACATCAAAAGGACTTAAATCAGTAACATTGAATGTAGTGCTAACATTGTACTCACCTGGTAGGTCTAGCTTGTAGGCATTGTCATTGATACGTTCAAGAACTTGAAAAGGACCATCTCCCCTTGGGAGCAACTTCGAGCGCCTTTGGGATGGAAATCTTTCTTTCCTCATGTGCAACCAAACCCAATCTCCGGGTTCAAAAACTACCTTGCGACGCCCTTTGTTGGCTTGCTTTGCATATTGTTCCGTCTTCTTTTCTATATTGAATCTTGCCTTTTCATGTATCTGCTTAACAAATTCAGCCTTTTTCTTTTCATCCAAGTTAACTCTTTCAGATAAAGGTATTGGTGTTAAATCCAATAGAGTTAAGGGGTTAAAACCATAAACTATTTAAAATGGAGAAAACTTAGAAGCAGAATGAATGGTACGATTGTAAGCAAACTCAACATGTGGTAAACATTCTTCCCATGTTTTGATATTCTTTTTAATTATAGCCCTCAACAAAGTAGATAAAGTCCTATTTACTACTTCGGTTTGACCATCAGTTTGTGGATGACAAGTGGTGGAAAATAACAACTTAGTCCCTAACTTACACCACAAGGTTTTCCCAAAGTAACTCAAAAACTTAGCATCTCTATCTGAAACAATGGTTCGAGGCATTCCATGTAATCTAACAATTTCTCGGAAGAATAAGTCAGCAATATTAGATGCATTATCAGTTTTCGTACATGGAATGAAATGTGCCATTTTAGAAAACCTATCTACCACCACAAAAATAGAATCCCTACCTCGTTTAGACCCAGGTAAACCTAAAACAAAATCCATTGAAATATCAATCCAGGGATCACTAGGAATTGGTAGTGGCATGTATAAACCATGATGTTGTACTCTAGATTTTGCTTGCTTACAAGTGACACATCTATCACAAATTCTCTCAACATCCTTTCTCATATGAGGCCAATAAAAATGTTCTTGTAAAATCGCTAAGGTTTTAATAACTCCAAAGTGCCCCATTAGACCTCCACCATGTGATTCCCTTACTAACAACTAACGCAAAGAACAATTAGGAACACATAACTTATTTTCTCGAAACAAGAAACCCTCATGTCTAAAGAACTTACCCACTGCATTTTTCTCACAATTTCGAAATTCCTCAGAAAAATCATGTTCTAAGGGATATAATTCTTTAATATGCTCAAAACCAAGTAATTTTGCATCAAGAGTGGAGAGTAAGACGTACCTTCTAGAAAGTGCATCAGCAACAACATTCTCTTTACCTTTCTTGTATCGGATGACATAGGGAAATGTTTCAATGAATTCCACCCATCGTGCATGTCTCCTACTCAATTTTTGTTGACTCTTCAAGTGTTTCAACGACTCATGATCCGTGTGAATCACAAACTCCTTAGGCCAAAGATAGTGTTGCCATGTTTGCAAAGCTCGCACCAATGCGTACAACTCTTTGTCGTAAGTAGGGTAGTTTAGAGCTTCCCCGCTTAGTTTCTCGCTAAAAAAAGCAATTGGTTTTCCTCCTTGCATGAGGACTGCTCCAACACCTAATCCTGATGCATCACATTCAATTTCAAATGTTAATGTAAAGTTAGGCAGAGCTAATAAAGGAGCATTAGTTAATTTCTCTTTGAGCAATTGGAAAGCCCTTTCTTGCTCATCTTCCCACTTAAACCCAACATTCTTCTTGATAGCCTCAGTAAGTGGTGCTGCAATGCTGCTAAAGTTCTTCACAAATCTCCTATAGAAGCTAGCAAGTCCATGGAAGCTCCTAACTTGTCCTACACTTGTGGGACTCGGCCATTCTTGAATTGCTCGAATTTTATCCTCATCAACCTGTATACCATGTGCACTCACAACAAAACCAAGAAACACAAGCTTATCGGTGCAAAAAGTGCACTTCTTCATGTTAGCGAATAATTTCTCCTTTCGTAATACTTCAAGAACAGAATGTAAATGTTTAACATGATCATCTTGATTTTTGCTATAAATAAGAATATCATCAAAATAGACAACTACAAATTTTCCTATGAAAGCATGCAAAACATGGTTCATTAATCGCATGAAAGTACTTGGTGCATTAGTTAGACCAAATGGCATAACCAACCACTCATATAAACCAAACTTTGTTTTAAAAGCTGTTTTCCATTCATCACCTTCTTTCATTCTTATTTGATGGTAGCCACTTTTCAAATCAATTTTAGAAAATACACAAGCACCATGCAATTCATCAAGCATATCATCAAGACGAGGAATATGATGGCGATACCTGATTGTTATATTGTTGACGGCTCGACAATCAACACACATTCTCCATGTCCCATCTTTTTTAGGAACCAAAATTACTGGAACAACGCATGGACTCATGCTTTCTCTTACGGAACCCTTTTCCATCAATTCACTAACTTGCCGTTGTAGCTCTTTTGTTTCTTCAGGGTTGCTACGATAGGCTGGTCGGTTTGGAATGGAAGCACCGGGTACAAAGTCAATTTGATGTTCAATCCTTCGAATAGGTGGTAAACCAGGTGGAATTTCCTCGGGAAAGACATCCTCAAATTCCTGCAAAAGAGATGCAACTGAACTAGGCAAAAAAGAGTTAGAGTCGTTAGTATTCAATGCCTCTTTGTACACAAGAACAATCATTGGTTGACTTGAGAACATCGCTTTTTTAATGTGACCCTCTCTCGCATAGATGTTGCTTTTTGTCCTCTCATTCTTTTGTTCATTTATTGAAACTTCTCCATTTTTTTTACTATTTTTTTCCTCGTTATCTCTTTGTTTTTCTTGTCTCTCTATTTCTTTTCCCACAACACTCTTTTTTTCTTGCTCACTCTCTTTTTGTAACCTCACTTGATCTTCATAAACTTGTCTTGGAGTCAAAGGTACTAGAGTGATGGTACGCTGGTCATGTACAAATGAGTACTTGTTAGTGAAACCATCATGCTTAACACGTCGATCAAACTGCCATGGACGTCCTAGTAACAAATGTCCAGCTTGCATAGGTACAACATCACACAAAACTTAATCTTCATATTTTCCTATGCGAAAAGGAACAAGGACTTGTTTTTCTACCCTTATCTCACCAGTGTTATTAAGCCATTGCAGTTTGTAGGGTTGTAGATGTTTGGTAGTCGACAATCCTAACTTTTCAACCATAGTTGTGCTAGCAACATTAGTACAACTCCCTCCATCAATAATCATACTACATACTTTGTTTTGAACATGGCATCTAGTATGAAAAATGTTTTCCCTCTGTACTTCGTCACTCTCTTTGATTTGCACACTTAAGGCTCTTCTTGCAACCAACAACTCCCCATGGATAGCGTATTCTTCCTCATTAGCATCCTCCGACGGTGGCATAGATTCAGTGTCCTCCTCACTATCGGTTTCAACTTCTCCATTATCTCGTATCACCATAACTCTTCTATTTGGGCATTGGTTTGCTATGTGCCCCCTACCTTGACATTTAAAACACTTAATATCACGATTTCGAGTAGTAGAGTAATCGGTTTTACCTTGATTGCTACAAGTTGGTTGCTCTTGTTTTGACTCAAATCTAGCCTTGGTTGAGACTTGCTTCTCCTCTTTCTTGAATGTATTCTGTTTCCACGAACTAGCACCCCTTCTCTTAAGATGGCTCTCAATTTTAATAGCCATATGCAGCATGTCCTCTAATTCCACATAATGCTGCAATTCTACTCGATTGGCAATTTCTTGATTCAAGCCAGCTAAAAATCGTGCCATAGTAGCCTCTCGGTCCTCCTCTATGTTTGCTCGGATCATTGCTAACTCCATCTCCTGGTAGTAGTCTTCGACACTCCGATTTCCTTGTACCAGCCATTGCAACTTCTTGTACAAATCCCGATAATAGTGGCTAGGTACAAAACGCTTTCTCATTACTATTTTCATCACCTCCCAAGTGTCCACCGGTTGTTCTCTATTTCGTCTCCTGTTTAACACCAATTGATCCCACCAAACATTAGCATAATCAGTAAACTCAGTGGCTGCAAGTTTTACCTTTTTTATCTCGGAGTAGTCGTGGCAATCAAAAACTCGTTCCAGTTTCTTTTCCCACTCAAGATAGGCTTCGGGGTCGTTTCTCCCTTGAAAAGAAGGAATGTTCATCTTAATATTACCCAAGTTATTATCCTCCCTATTCCTAACTTCTCTACCACGATTTCTCCTATGGCGACTAGATGAACCTTGATCTTCTTCACTAAACCTATCATCATAGTTTTCCTCATTCTCATCTCTTAAGTCACTAGGTTGAACTCTACCCCTACTATTCATATTAGAAGTAGTTTTTCGATGTCCCTCAGTTACACTTTCTACCCTATCCAACCTTTCATGAACTTGTTCCAACTCCGTCCTCAATAATCTCTTCATCTCTCCCATCAACGCTTCCCACATAAACTTCATATCAAACTTTCCCGACTGTTCTCCAGAGATGTTTTTATTGGGATCAGACATGATTGCTGCAAGAAAAAGGTTAGAACAAATATAAATAAAATAAAGGACCTCACAATTCACACCCTTACGTGTTTCACTCAATTTAATGATTCACTCAACACTCGTGTTTTCGCACAAAAATTATGGCTTTTACCCTCAAATAATCCAACTCTCTTGCCTTTTTCCACTCTTGGAATTCTCTTTATTTCTTTTTGAACTAATTTAAAACAACACAAAGATAATCAAAGTGAACAAACTCTAGGACAAGAAAACTATAAAACCAAATCTAGGAAGATTCTTTCAATAAGGCAGGTGCAAAGCTTAGAAGAATTCTAAGTGTAAACACACTCTAAGTCTAGAAAACAATCAAACTCAAACTAGGAAGCTCAATAAAGATAAGTTTGTTTCAATTTTCGGATTTTTTTTTTTTTTTGGCGAACTCTTTCTCTTTTTTTTTTTTGTTCGACCTTTCTTCTTTTTTTTTTTTTTTTTTTCGTACTCTTTTTTTTTGTACGACTTTTTTTTTTTTTTGAATAAAACTAGAAAATTATAAAGATACGCAAACCTGAGACTAGAATTTGGCTCTGGTACCAAATGATACGAACAACGTTAAGAAGAACGAGATCCGCATTATAAGGAATTGAAAGATCGTTCTACAATCAGGTTTAGGATGGATGAACGCCACAAGTCGCCTTGATAAGTTCACGGGGACGCCACAAACGATATTGACTGAATCGTTTGATAAGTCGATGTTGAACGCCACAAGTCTTCTTGATAAGTTCGGTAGGACGCCACAAACGATGATGGATGAATCGTTTGATAAGTCGATGAATGAACGCCACAAGAATTAGACAAATTGAAAAATCCTTGATAAGTTCAAAAGAGTTCTTCAAAGAAACTAGAGAATTCCTTCTCACTAAAATAATAAGAATCAAGTTGTGTTTTTTTTTCTATTACATATTATGCCTATATATAAGCTGAAAATTAAGTCCTATCAAGACTAGGAATAGGACTTCTAGAGTAATCTACTTAGACTAGGAATAAATCCCCCTAATCAACTAGGAAACAAAAACCACTAATAAACTAGGAAACAAATAAAGTCCTACTACTAAATCTAATAACTAATTTCGAATTTATTAGTAACTAAATATGCTATTCATCTTATCCACTCCTTTCTTGAGAAATTGCATTTAGTTGGACTTGTATAATGTTGACAAAATTCGATTGTTCATTGCCGAACACATCCAACTCCTTTTGTTGCGCTTGATTTATTAACTCATTGAGTTCTTCTTCCTTGAAACGTTTGGCTCTTGCTCTCGTCACTGGACCTCGTGGAACTTTGATTGATTCTTCAAAATTCGATTTTCCATTTATGTCCTCATCATTCTGCGAATTTCCATTTATGTCCTCATCAGAAAAATTGTTTGCCAATTTAAAAAAATGTTCTATTTGCTTGGAAAAAGTTAAGTTTCTTGGCTACATTGTTAGCGCAAATGGATCACTTTCCGAGGTCAGAAGTTTTCATGGTTTGGCTAGTTTTTATCGACGATTTGTCCAAAATTTCAGTACACTAGCTGCACCACTCACTGAAATTGTTAAGAAATCGGTAGGGTTTCATTGGGGTGATGAGCAAGAATATGCATTTTCTGAAATTAAAGAAAGATTGTGTAGTGCTCCTTTGTTAGCCTTACCTAATTTTTCTAAAACATTTGAAATTGAGTGTGATGCTTCAGGAATAGGTATTGGAGCAGTTTTAATGCAGGAGCAGCGACCGATAGCCTATTTCAGTGAAAAACTAAATGGGGCTGTTTTGAACTATTCGACATATGACAAGGAGCTTTATGCATTGGTGAGAGCGTTGGAGACTTGGCAACATTACCTTTGGCCGAGAGAATTCGTCATTCACACAGACCATGAATCCTTGAAGCACTTGAAAGGACAGGGTAAGTTGAATAAAAGACACGCCAAGTGGTCAGAATTCATCGAGACATTTCCTTATGTAATCAAATACAAGCAAGGTAAGGAAAATATTGTGGCTGATGCACTATCGAGAAGGTATGCTCTTGTTTCTACTTTAAATGCAAAGTTGTTGGGATTTGAATATGTGAAGGAATTATATGCTACTGATGATGACTTTGCTAGTGTGTATGGAGCATGTGAAAAATCAGCATTTGGTAAGTTCTACAGACTTGATGGGTACTTGTTTAGAGAAAATAAACTTTGTGTGCCTAACAGTTCTATGCGTGAGTTACTTGTACGTGAAGCACATGGAGGTGGTTTGATGGGACACTTTGGTATAAGGAAGACTTTAGAAGTGTTGTGTGAACATTTCTTTTGGCCTAAAATGAAACGTGATGTGGAAAGAATTTGTTCTAGATGTGTTACTTGTAAGCAGGCCAAATCTAGGGTCTTACCCCATGGTTTATACACTCCTTTACCCGTACCTACTGCACCTTGGGTAGACATTTCAATGGATTTTGTTTTGGGTTTGCCTAGGTCAAGAAAGGGTAGGGATTCAATTTTCGTGGTGGTTGATAGGTTTTCTAAAATGGCACATTTCATATCTTGTAACAAAACTGATGATGCAACAAACATTGCTGAATTGTTCTTCCGTGAGATAGTACGACTTCATGGTGTTCCTAGGAGCATTGTATCTGATAGAGATGTTAAGTTTCTTAGCTATTTTTGGAAAGTCTTGTGGGGGAAAATGGGTACTAAATTGCTATTTTCAACTACTTGCCTACCTCAAACAGATGGCCAAACCGAGGTAGTGAATAGAACTTTAACTACTTTGTTGCGTACTATAATTCAAAAGAATTTAAAGAAATGGGAAGATTGTTTGCCATTCATTGAATTTGCATATAACCGGAGTGTTCATTCTACTACTGATTTTTCACCATTTGAGGTTGTTTATGGTTTTAATCCACTAACTCCTTTAGATTTGCTGCCTTTGCCAGTTAATGAAAGAGCTAGTTTGGATGGTCAAAAGAAGGCTGAGATGGTAAAAAAACTTTGATGAAGGATATTTTGGGCTCAGCTTTTCTTTACAACCATGCAAAATCGAACAGTACTCATCTCGAAAGATCAAGTTCGACCCCGATGCCCGAGTACCACAAATGCAGTCGGCGCTGGATCCAAAGTTACTGTTGGGCCAAGCTCTGATCCAAACTTATGGGCCGAGAATTATATGTCTGCGGATAGATCACCTAGACCCAGATTTCAGCTATAAATACCCCATGCATTTATGACACCAGACACGATTTCCCAGGTGCTCCCTCCTCGAAGCTACTGCTCGGAACCGCTTGGGAATATAGGCCTAGTATCACGTGTATTTCACCCTCTAGCTTGTACGGCATCCAATAGGGCTCGGATAGGACTCTATACATTTGTACTCATATAGCAATGTAATCGAACCATTTGAATACAATATAGTTGATCTCTATATCATTGTTGAGTACTTGTTTAATTATTACACATATCGATCACACATACGAAATCACGTAAGATCAATTGGCGCCCACCGAGGGGCCTTATTCGAGTCTTAGATCGAAATATGCCTACTACGAGGAGAAATACGTACGTAAGAGGAGAGCCTTCCCAAGCAGCGGGAGCACAAAATTCTGTCAACAATGAACCTGATAATCTATCGAGCGCCGCTCAACAACAACCAGAGGTGCCGCCAGCGATTCCGCAGGATAACATTCCAATACACACGACCATTGGTGATTTAAGATCTATAATAGGCACAATGTGCAGGGAATTCATGAATAGCGGAAGGGCAGATCAATCACCTGTCGACCAACCAGGAGTTCAGGGAAGACCAGAGATACCTTCATCGAACTTACAGAGGGAAAACGATATGTCGCATGCCCCATCGACACATCCACGTCGGGCTGCACCCTCGAAAGTCAATGCCCGATCTGAAAACCCACCTGCACGAGTGCACGATCTGGAGGATTCTGTTATGGGGGAAAGTCACACCGCCGGCGATATGATAAGAAACAAACCAACATACAAGAGAATTACCGAATCAGAATTGGAGAAAATAGTACAGGAAAGGGTGACTAAAAAATTGAAAGAGCAAGATACTATGATAGAAATTCCCTTCACTAATCAGGCTGCCAGGCAAGCGGGGAATGCTCTGATTAGAGGAAACCTACGAGAGAGGGAGGTCTCGAATAATATCATGCGCTGCTCACCCTTTTGTCGAGAAATACGCGAAGCTCGAAACACAGAGACGGTGCCAACTAGGCTCCCACGGTATAACGGGACTACCGACCCCGGAGAACACATTAACAACTTTGTTAATGTGATGAACTTATACGGACAATCGGAAGATTTCTGTTGCAAGATTATGGTCACCACTTTTGAAGGGATTGCTCTCGATTGGTTCGGGAAGTTACCTCCGAACTCCATATTTTCTTTTGAAGAATTCTGCGATAAGCTGAAACATCAATTCGCTAGCCAAAGGAAGCCAAGATTGCCGGCGAATCACCTGGGCACTGTGAAACAATCGGAAGGAGAGATGTTGAGGCAATGGTTGGCAAGATTTAGTATCGAGCTCTTGAAGGTGGATACCCCGCAGATCGAGTATCTGTCCTCCCTAATGTTTGAGCTGACTAGGAGCACCCAATTTGGAAATGCATTATGTAGAAAGCAACCAAAATCCTTCGAACGGATAATGGAAATTGCTGAAAAGTATATGATACAGGAAGAGATGAACAAATTAAAAAGTTCACACGTAGATAAATTTCATCTCAACAAGAAACAAGATCGGGCACCGATCCCTAAACCAGGTGATTATGGAGGATCGAACAAAGGTTCCGTTTGGCAGCGAATCAACACTTTTAAGCCGCATATGCCGCCCCAAGGTCCGACTTCATACGGACCTCCTTATGATCGAAATCGAGCTCCGAGATCGGGTAAAATTCAATTTACAGAGCTTAACAGTTCAAAAGAAGAAGTGCTGACCGTGTTGGAAGAAGGGAATTTAATTCCGGAAGCCCAGAGGATCACGCAGGCAAGGCCGGGTGCGCCTGGATATGACCAGTACTGTCGATATCATCGAGCTCGAGGACATAGTACGGAAAATTGTTATCAATTGAAGGTCGAGATAGAAAAATTAATCACCCAAGGGAAACTCAAAGAATTTGTTAAAAATGGCAACTATAACAATCGTTACAGATCCCGTAGTCCGAAAAAATTTAACGCTCGGCAAAGGCAAATCCGAAGCCAGGTAGAAGAACAGTCGAACGGCGTGATAAACATGATTGTTGGCGGACCGGCGGGAGGAGATAGTAGGAATGCCAGAAAGAGGACTTTAAGGTCAATCAGGGCAGGAGTATCCACAAAAAAGGAAGTTCTATCTTTGGAGTTTCCATCGATGGAAAACCAAGTCATCAGCTTTAGTGAGGCAGATCGACCCGCGGACGTTAGTTGGGATACGAATGAAGACAATCCAGACTTTTCCATGGTGTTGACTCTAAAAATTGCTAATTTCGAGGTCAAAAGAGTGCTGGTTGATAATGGGAGCTCGGCAAACATAATTTCGTCGGAAGCTCTTACAAGAATGAACCTCTGTCATCCACATTTGGATAAAGTAACCACCCCTTTGGTCGGTTTCGGGGGATCGGAGATCACTCCGCTCGGGACCATACTCTTGAGTACAACTCTAGGACTCAAACCTAAGAACGTCACGAGAATGATCAAGTTCCTAGTGGTAGACACGCCGTTTGCTTACAATGCTATCTTGGGAAGGCCTGCTCTGAATATTTTTAAGGCTGTCGTATCTACCTACCATCAAAAGATAAAGTTCCCAACCGAGGGAGGAGTAGGAGAAATGAGAAACGATCAGTACATGGCTTGGGAATGTTATAGTTCGTCCTTAACTATTAAGGAGAAAGTGGAGCCCGAACTCCCTGGCAAAAGGAAGATAAATGAATTGATCTCTAACTCCGGAACTCCGATTCCCAATTATGAAAGACTAGATGGAAAGAAAGGAAGAATCGTTGACATGAGTGTGCAAGCACCTGACCACAAAAAGGTGAATTTGGTCCCTGGATCTCCAGAGAAATTCACAAAAATAGGAACGGAACTGAGTAACGGCATGGAAGCAAAGCTCATCGGATTCTTGCAGGAAAATGTGGATGTTTTCGCCTGGAGTTCGGATGACATAGTAGGAATCGACCCGCGTGTGATAACGCATTCCTTAAATATTGACCCAAAGGCCAGACCAGTAAGACAGAAGAAGCGCAATCATGGTCGCGAAAAAGACAAGATAATTAACGCGGAGGTCGATAGATTGCTAGCAGCAGGGCAAATCAAGGAGATAAAATTCACGGAATGGCTATGCAATGTGGTCTTGGTCTCCAAGGGCGAAAATATTGAGAACAAATGGAGGATGTGTAATGATTTTACCGATTTGAACAAGTTATGTCCAAGGGACCCTTACCCCTTACCTCGAATTGACATGCTCATAGATTCCACTGCGGGATTTGTGTTATTTAGCATGATGGATGCCTTTCAAGGATTTTATCAGATTTTCATGAATGAAAAAGATCAGGACAAAACGGCGTTTATCACTGAGCGAGGGGTGTACTGCTTCATCGTTATGCCCTTCGGTTTAAGGAACGCCGGCGCAACATATCAGAGATTGGTCAACATGATGTTCAAAGAGTTGATAGGAGAAATCATGGAAGTATACGTAGATGACATGCTCGTAAAAAGCATGTCCGAAGAGGATCATATTGACCATCTTGATAGGTGTTTCAAAATTCTGAGGAAGTATGGGATGAAGTTAAATCCAGCAAAGTGCACATTTGGGGTTCGATCAGGAAAATTCCTCGGATATTTAGTCCATGAGAGGGGAATCGAAGCGAACCCTAAAAAAATCCGAGCAATCACTGATCTCCATCCACCAAGGAAACTCTCGGACGTTCAAAGTTTGATCGGGAAAATTATTTCGTTAAATAGATTTATCTCTAGATCTGCTGACAAGAGCTTACCTTTCTTCAAACTCTTGCGTAAATCTAAGAACTTTGAGTGGAATGCTGAATGCGATAAGGCTTTCGAAGAACTGAAAGCATACTTGACCTCAACACCAATGCTAGCAAAACCTTCTGAAGGGGAACCCCTATATTTGTACATAGCTGTGTCAGAAGAGGCCATTAGCTCGGTTCTGGTCAAACTTGATAAAGCTGAACATAAACCAGTTTACTATTTGAGTAAATTGTTGCAGGGTGCTGAGAAGAACTATATGGAGATTCAAAAATTCGCACTTGCCCTAATTGTGGCTGCCCGGAGGTTAAGGCCCTACTTTCAAACATACAAGATCATTGTCTTGACTAACCAACCTTTGAGACAGGTTCTGTCCAAGCCAGAAGCTTCGGGCAGGTTAATAAAGTGGGCGATCGAGCTCAGCCAATTCGAAATCGAATATCAACCACGTGTCGCCGTGAAAGCACAGGTGCTAGCTGACTTCGTGCTCGAATCAACCAACATATCAAACGTGAAAGAAGGAACGACCTCGGAATTAGGTATGGTGGAAGAAGCAAACGATCAAGTCTGGCTGATGCATGTGGATGGATCTTCGACCAAAGAAGGAGGTGGAGCTGGGATTCACTTCCAAGGGCCCAATGCTGAAGACCTAAGTTACGCGATAACTCTGGATTTTGTAGTCACCAACAATGAGGCCGAATATGAAGCGTTGATAGCTGGATTAGAGATGGCCATTAAGGCAAAGGTAAAATCGATTGTTGTGCTAACAGATTCAGAACTTGTTCACAGGCAGGTAAAAGGCACTTACGAAGCCAGAGAGTTTAACATGATTAAATATCTAAACAAAACGAAAAGATTAATCTCAGAGTTCGATAAGTTTGACATTCAACCTATACCAAGAGAGGAAAATCTCTGGGCAGACATATTATCAAAGTTCACAGGACTGGCCGACGGAAAAACGGAAAGGACGATCACTTGGTTGCTATCAAATATGTCAGCCATCGAGTTAGATGCAGCCCCTGCCACCGACGTTATGGAAATTGAAGAGCCAAGCAAGTCATGGAGCGACCCTCTTATCGCCTATCTTAAGGATGGAAAACTTCCGGAAAATGCAAATGAGGCTCGGAGAATCAAATATAGAGCGCCGTCATTCACTTTGATGGACAATCAACTCTATAAGCGGTCCTCTTCGGGAATTCTACTGAAATGTGTCCGCGAATCATACTACAATGCCATCTTAAGAGAAGTTCATGAAGGGGAAGCGGGAAATCATTGTGGCGCTCGAGCATTAGCTCTTAAATGCTCGAGGTCTGGATATTATTGGCCAACTCTTTTTTCTGATTCTGTCGATTATGTGAAAAAATGCCATCACTGTCAAATTCATTCAAACTTGATTCACCAACCGGCCGAGCATATGCATTCAATTCCTATTTGTTGGCCCTTTGACAAATGGGGCATCGATATTTTGGACCTTTCCCAACTGCACGAGCCAGAAAAAATTATGTACTAGTGGCGGTGGAATATTTCAGCAAATGGGTCGAATGAGTTGCCTTGACCAAGATCACCCAGTTTCAAGTTATCAATTTCTTATGGAAAAATATAGTCTGCAGATTCGGAATCCCCAGGGTTCTGATATCAGATAACGGAACACAGTTTGCAGGAAAAAGGATCATGGATTGGTGTGATAAATTCGGAATACAACAGAATTTCGCGTCTGTTGGCCACCCTCAGGCTAACGGACAAACTGAAGTAGTAAATCGGGAAATTGTTCGATCTCTGGAGAAGCGCTTATCGGAGGCAAAGGGAAAATGGCTGGATGAATTGCCAGGAGTATTATGGGGCAATAGGACAACAGTTAAAGCGGCAACCGGAGAAACCCCATTCAGTTTGGTTTATGGGTCGGAGGCTGTTATCCCAGTAGAGAATCTTATACCTTCTCCCAGGGTCGAATTTTATGATCCTGAAGAAAACCAATCTCTGAGGCAAATGGAAGTTGATCACGCGGATGGTCGAAGGGATCGCGCGAAATTGAAAATTCAAGCCACCAAGGCCAACATGGAAAAGTCCTATAATCGAAATGTGAGAATTCGATATTTCAAGGTGGGAGATCTGGTGCTCAAAAAAGTGGAAGTATCGAAGCACGTCGGAAAATTATAGCCCAATTGGGAGGGCCCCTTTATGATCGTGGAAGTTGGGAGAAAAGGTTCTTACAAGATTGCTCATCTTAACGGAGAGATACTACCTCGAGCATGGAATGCGGTTAACTTAAGAAGATATTATGGAAAATAGTTACATTCGAGGCTTCTACTTTTTAGTTATCTTGTTCTATTTTCTTTGACTCTATTGATTTAGTAAATTACGCATTCAATGAAGATTTATTTCGATTGAGTTATTCTAGGAATGTTTATTCAGACTGAGTATTTATTCGATGAAAGTTTATTTCGCCTAAACTCTTATTTATTCGTCATATTCTGGATATTCTTGATCTATATTATCGATCTTTATTTATTAACGGGTGAAAGCTGTTGCTATGACCCTCGAAAGTCGACCAAGGGTGAAAGCCGTTGCTATGCCCCTTGGATCGAAAAGAATAAAATGGGTGACGACCCTCGAGCTAAAAATGCTCTGAAAACGACTAAGGGTGAAAGCCTCTGCTATGCCCCTTAGATCGAAAATATTAAATGGGTGAAAGCCTTTGCTATGACCCTCGAGCTAAAAATGCTCTGAAAACGACTAAGGGTGAAAGCCTCTGCTATGCCCCTTAGATCGAAAATATTAAATGGGTGAAAGCCTCTGCTATGACCCTCGAGCTAAAAATGCTCTGAAAACGACTAAGGGTGAAAGCCTCTGCTATGCCCCTTAGATCGAAAATATTAAATGGGTGAAAGCCTCTGCTATGACCCTCGAGCTAAAAATGCTCTGAAAACGACTAAGGGTGAAAGCCTCTGCTATGCCCCTTAGATCGAAAATATTAAATGGGTGAAAGCCTCTGCTATGACCCTCGAGCTAAAAATGCTCTGAAAACGACTAAGGGTGAAAGCCTCTGCTATGCCCCTTAGATCGAAAATGTTGAATGGGTGAAAGCCTCTGCTATGCCCCTTAGATCGAAAATGTTGAATGGGTGAAAGCCTCTGCTATGACCCCCTTTAGCTAAAAAACCGTCGCTATACCCCTTAAGTCAAGCCGTTACTATTGTTCCGAGAAGAACCTAAACTATGAGAAACATCTCGCACAAGATTCAAAAGTTGTAAGGATCGAACTTCGAGTCAACTATGAATCTCAAAAATTATCTCGTGAATATTGTAAATTACGGAGAACAAATTCAAAGATCGACAACAATATAAAAGAAAATTTTCATTCATAAACCTTCAGATAAATTACATATGAACTCTTGATTACATTCAGGAAATTGAGCTAATCGGAATATTTTACATCTAGTTCAACCCTATTACAAATAATTATTCCTGTAAATGCCCGAAGAAGGAAAGTGAGGCTGGTACACTTCTATTCTTCATCCAATGCTTCCTTGCAAATAAGCCCATGAAGGACCAAATCGAAAAACAGGGAAGCAACTCCAGTTGGAGGCGCTTTTAGTAAATTTCGAAGACCACATCTTTCAAGAAGCCGCCTCGAAGACATGGAGATCGAGAGCAGGAAAACCCCTCCAGCAGTAGACCCACTATCCCAACTGGATAGAGGACAGGGTACAGGAAGTCGAGACCTCCTCGAAGATTTGGAATCAGAGAGAGCAGGTCGCCTGCCGGTACCCTAGTCGTGATTCTTTTCGCCTGTCGATACCCTAGCCGAAGATTTATCATAGGGGAATTCCGAAGAGATAGGAAAAGAAGGTTCGAAATAAAATCTCGAATGCTATAATTACTGACATCGAATGGAATACGGAATTGATCGACCGAAGTAAAAACACAACCATGACGATCGAACGAGACGTTTTACAGACAAGTAAAATATGAGGGTAATTTTAGAACTATATATAGGGGAAAGAATTCAGCATCAACGGTATAGATCTCTTGGGCTGAATGGCCACGATACGAGAATTAAAAGCTCTGACCGTTTCACTTCCCGAGAAATGAGGGACTTAAAAAAAAAAAAAAGAGAGAGAGAGAGGGAAAGAGACAGAAAATATCATTCCAGCAAATATTATCATTACAACAAGGGTTATACTACAACAAGAAAGGAAAATCGTTACAACAAAGACGGTGTTACAACAAAAGAAAAATCTGAACAAGCTCATAATACAAAGGAAAACCACAGTGTTACTGAACGAAATTATTTTCGAAAAGGATCTTTCGAACTTCAGCACTACGATCAGTGTACCCGCGGATGTAAGCTTCCTTCTCACGAAGCTCAGAGTTTCTCTTCTCACGTTCATAGATATCTTTGAGTCTCTCTAATTCCGAACCTAACTTATCCTGAGACAATCTCTCCTTGAAAAATCTATTAGCTTCCAATGCACGTTCCAGCTCAATCTTTTTCCCGATCAGCTCGAGCGAAATAGAAGCCCGTTGTTCGATCTCATGTTTGGTCAACGCATAAAGCCTAGAAAAGACCTTGCCAGCCTGAACTTATAAGAAACTAGGTTATAGCAGGGATAAAGAAATTAGAGAGTCATGATAAAGAAGTTAGAAAGAATTACTTGGGCAAGGGATTCCAGCCCAGAATAAAACAGGAACGAGGAATATTCTCTAGTCGAGAAGACCGCCTCGGAGATAGAAACATCGGCCCGAAGAAGGGTCAAGTCAGATTTCTCACGTGACACTTTATCAAAAGGAGCTATATCCCTTTTAGACAGAGATCTGCTAACCAACGAAGGTACGGATTGGAAAGGAACGCGCCCAATTACATCCTCCGCAAAGGAAACCTTTTTTATTCTCTTATTGGAGCCCCTAGTTTTCAAACATGAAGAAAGGGCAACGGTCGAATATTTATTTCCCTCATGGAAGTTTTGTTGATCAGAACTAATGGATGTAGTTGATGATCGGTTTCTTTTCCTTACTTTTTTACCGACACTTGGCCCGGAGTAAGGCGTGGAAGAAATCACGAAAGCGTTCGAATTTTTATTCATCTCTTGGTTTCCGGGTAAAAATCCAACCGAAATAATTTTTTAGGAAGCTCCGAACCCTGTGAGCAATGTCAGTGCGAAAGCAACACAAAGTGACCTTGGTATTTATAAAAGAAACGACATCATGCGAATTGCAATAATTGGTAAATCACTACTCCCAAGAAAGATTCAATGACGCAGCTGAGTACGCATGAATGACGTTATAAAATTTAACAGAAAATTCAAACAGACAATATCCTAAAAATTCGAGCACCCACTAAATAGGCAAAGAGCAAAAGATTACAAATATACAAGTACATTGGTTCGCTGAGTAAATTCTATTACATAGTAATCGTTACTGGTTGGATTCTTTCATGCCGGAACCATGGTCCGACTTGTCTTGTTCCTCTGTTTCGCTAGAACTATTTTCCGAGCCATCAGAATCACCTTTACTCGAGCTACTCCCTTCTCCATCGTTACTTTGTGCATCGGCCGCAGACTTACTCAAATCGGAGGAAAAGATGCCTTGCTCCCCCTGATCACGAGAATCCCCTTCAATATCCACATCTTCACTCTCAGATTGGGCTTCGAGCGTATCAGGGTTTGGCATCGGCACCCCAAATTCCTCAAGAAAAGGAGCGAACTCATGAGCGGCCAAATCCTCGAGCTTGGGAGGAAGGGAAGACGCTTTATAATCTTTACCGAAGATATTCTTATAAGGATTCATGTTAGAAAAGTAGTCGTCAAGGGCGCCTTCGATCCTGGCGGCTGTAAGGAGGTGCTGAGCTCCTTTATAGTAGAAGGCTTGGTTAATTTCACCTGACCGCAAGCGAACTAAGGCATCGAGGATCGGAGACTCCAGGAACTCCCTTATGGCGGGAAGCCTGGCTTCGGCTCGACCTCGCTCATAAAACTGTTCGGCGGACATTTTGGCTTGCTCGAGCTCCAGCTTTAATTTCTCCACTTCACCCTCTAGGATTCTCTTCGCCTCCAACTCTTTCTTAGTCTTCTCGAGTTCTATCTCGACCTCAGACAACTTAATTTTGGCATCCTCTAGCTGACTGGTCTTCGCGGCTTCATCCTTCAGAACATTGCATAGGGCTTTCTGTACCGCCTGAGATTCTTCGCTCAATACGGCCAGTCGAAGAGCAGTTTGAGTAAACAGGTCTCCGGCCTACAAAGAAAAAGATATGTAAAACACAGAATAAGAATTATAAGGAAAAGGCTAGAAACTTTCAGAATGGACAGTACCCTTTGGTGAGCATGGGCGTAATCACCATCTCAAAATCCTGCTTAACAAAAGATTGGATAGTATCATCCTTGAACCTCCCAGCCAAGAACATCTGAAGATATTTATCCACCGTATGCTCGCCCTCAGGACCTAAGTCAGATTCAATGGTCCCACTCTCGGGATATCCAGCCGACCTGGGCCCTCGCAGATGATCCTCTATGAAGAAAGCCAGATCCGGTTCGGAGTGGCCAGTCCGACAAGGAACCGAATCCGGTCCTCGACCGAAAGGTTTAACTCTCCTGGAGGACTCAGGGGCGTCACTACTTCTTTTGCGAGCCGACCTGGCCTGCAAAATCTCCCTGGCACGATTCTCCATCAAAGTGTAGTTACTATACCCCGCGTCATTCGGGTTAGATGTGCCAGTTGAAAAAACGGACCGAAGGACGCCGGAAGCTTGGAAGTTAGGAGTCCCCTCCGCCTCGACCCGGGGGTGAGAGGTTCCTACTTCGGTAATTGGGGGAATAATCACTAAGGCATTTGAGGTTGGAGTGATCCCAACCTGGGCCTTGGACTTTTTCGCTTTCCGAGAAGTTGTTAATATCTGAGGACGAGGCCGACCTTTATTGCCCTTTCAAAAGGAAGCAACATGTTGACCAGCTATTGATGTACGGAATTTATCAACAATATCAGCTAACGAGGAAGGGGGGTTAGCGGGGTCGATCCGAGCCTTCCCATATTCGATCGGATCGGCAGGAAAAGTGCAACTACTGAGTTCGGCCAATCGCAAGACCGCCTCCTGAGTCATCAACGCGGTCTGATGAGGGTCAGCTCGAAGAGATTGCAGAAATTCATCTGTTATCTCATTTTTCATACTTCCCACGAGACGGCGTTTACCGTATATCCATGTCTTTGCTCCAGGCCAATCGAATGGAGTAGGCTCGGGATTATCTTCAGAAGGCGGAGACTCTGGTCCTCGAACAAAAAAGAACTCATGCTTCCATCCTTTCAAATTACTGCTGACGTTGGCTGATAAAATCGAAATCTTTGGCCTCTGAGAAAAATATACATAACCCGCGTTCGAAGACGTGGAAGCACTCATCTGGAATATCCGCCAAAAATTCTGAAAGACCGCCTTTTTCCCTTTGGCTTTCATCAGCACGCAAAAGGCTATAATTAGACCGATTGAGTTTGGTAAAATTTGGCAAGGAGTCAACTCGAAAGCATCCAGAATATTTTCTATCAGAGGAGGGAAGGGGATGCGTAGGCCATAATGGAAATGTTTGGAATAAAAGGCTTGACAACCCGCGGGAGGGTCGGTAACCCGTTGATCAGAAGTAGGAAGCACAATCGAGAAACCGGCGCCTAGATATTGGCCGAATTCTTCCTGCAATTGATTCAAATCTTTCTCCTTATAGGAACAGACGATCTCATCGGCCCTCTCCTCAGTCATGTTTAGACCGGCGCTGGTCGAAGGTTCTTCCCAGTCAAAGATTGTAACCACAACATTACGATTCAATCTATATTTCTTTTGCTCGTTTTTCCCCAAGGGAAGATCCCCATCCTCTACATCTTCCTTATCAGAGACTGTCGCTTCGCTCGAATTTTCATCTTCGCTATTTTCCGTTTCAGAATTCGATTCCCGCCCCTCCCCGCTGGAATCGGAGGCGGAACTCGAGCTTTGTGAATTCTCGATCTCAGATGATCGAGCTCCTACAATCTTTTTCACTTCTCGATTATCGGCCTCGTTTTCCTCTAAAGGGGATTTTCCCTTCAAATCTACTGAACTCGACATAATGAGTAGATAAGATTGCTCGAAAAATATTGTTAGAACTTACTTATCGATCTGTCTGCTCCGATCTAAAGTTTTCTCCTCAGAATCTTTGATGAACAGCGACCCTCCGTCTAACTATATATACGGGGACAAAATGGGAAATTGCGAACCGGTCCCCGAGTAACCGCGACGGTTGGGCTCCCTCTAGGTAAACTTATGATCATATTTTCAGAAAATTATACCTGCGGCCCCCATACTTTCCGGAATTCCTAATTTGAAGACCCGCATAACGAGCTATGCATTAGAGGGATATTATCTCCATATTTTCACACCAGCCCTCGGGATAAGGAGATCAAATAGAATGGCAATGGAATAATCAAATCACAAACTCCTATTCCAACAACGAACGACAAGGACGATGTCGGATACGGCATCATTACATGGTTTCTTAAGTATGCACTCTTTTTCCCTGACCCGTTTTTTATCCCAAAAGGGTTTTTCCGAGTCAGGTTTTTAATGAGGCATACCCGAAGCCTATGCCGAGATTGGTTCATCCCCCTAATCGTCCCGGGCTATGTATACTTCTTCGAGCTTAAGCTTCACTTTACGCTCGAGAAGTGGGGGAGTATTGATGAGGGATATTTTGGGCTCAGCTTTTCTTTACAACCATGCAAAATCGAACAGTACTCATCTCGGAAGATCAAGTTCGACCCCGATGCCCGAGTACCACAAATGCAGTCGGCGCTGGATCCAAAGTTACTGTTGGGCCAAGCTCTGATCCAAACTTATGGGCCGAGAATTATATGTCTGCGGATAGATCACCTAGACCCAGATTTCAGCTATAAATAACCCATGCATTTATGACACCAGACACGATTTCCCAGGTGCTCCCTCCTCGAAGCTACTGCTCGGAACCGCTTGGGAATATAGGCCTAGTATCACGTGTATTTCACCCTCTAGCTTGTACGGCATCCAATAGGGCTCGGATAGGACTCTATACATTTGTACTCATATAGCATTGTAATCAAACCATTTGAATATAATATAGTTGATCTCTATATCATTGTTGAGTACTTGTTTAATTATTACACATATCGATCACACATACGAAATCACGTAAGATCAAACTTCATGAAATTGTCCGGGAGCATATCGCAAAGAAAAATGAACAATATGCGAACAGAGCTAATAAAGGGCGGAGACAAGTCATTTTTGAACCAGGTGATTGGGTTTGGGTACATATGCGGAAGGAAAGATTTCCTGAATGTAGGCGGTCAAAGTTACAACCACTAGGGGATGGTCCATTTCAAGTTCTTGAAAGAGTGAATGATAATGCATACAAGTTGGATCTTCCAGGTGAGTATAAGATTAGTTCTACATTTAATGTTGTTGATCTTTCTCCTTTTGATGTAGGTGAAGATTAGAGGACGAATCCTTTCGAAGAGAGGGAAAATGATGAGAATCATCAAGAACAAGTACAAGCTAAGGATCCATTGTATATTCCAATTGGGCCAATTACAAGGGCAAGATCCAAAAAGCTCAAGGAAGCATTTAACGGGCTAATTCAGAAGATATGGGCTGATTCTAACATGCATAAGTTTGGCCCAAAAGAAGATGAAATTATTTTGAATTTAATCCAAACAATATAATCAGATGGCTTTTGGAATTCATTAAAGTTGCTTACCTAGAGTTAAGTCTTTGGGAAAGAGAAACTTTAAATTAGGCTTTATTTATATCAGATTTTATATATATAAGTCTATATAGATAATAGTCAATACTTCTCATATTTCTAGATGTATTTGGAGGATTCTAGACACCTTTTCATATCCCAACACTTATGAAAACGTGTTGGCTATAATTATTATGGTTGGAGACTTGTTCCAACCCTATATATAAGTGGTATTGTTCAATGTAATGGGATATATTTGGCTGAAAATATAAAGTGAGTTTTTACTCCTCTTTTGGTTCTTCATTGAACTTTAGAACTTATCAAGGTTTCTCCTTGTGGCGTTCAAATTTGAATACTTGTGGTTTGCGATTCTTTATAATCGTTGGGTCACAAGTTCACTACAATCTGGAATACTTGTGGTTTGCGATTCTTTATAATCGTTGGGTCACAAGTTCACTACAATCAAGAATACTTGTGGTTTGCGATTCCTTATAATCGTCGGGTCACAAGTTCACTATCGTTATCAATCTGATTTTAGTTTGGGATTAAATTGAATCTTCCTAATGAGGTTCGCATCAGAAGTTGAAATGGGAATGTCAAAGGATTGCTCCTCATTAGACATTTTCCCAAAAGTAACCAGACTTAGAGAAGGTCTTCTCTGAAGATCATCGGAAGAGGAAGGGTTTTGTTGTAAATAACTTGAATGAATGATCGCATTATGCTTGCCAGTCACTCTACTCGGAGAGACAGTAGGTTCCTGTGCTCCCGAGCTGGCAGATGTTCGGGATTCAGGAGGGCCAAAAGAAGGCCCCTCAGTGCGGGACCTTTTAGATCTAATGTTTCTCTGATGGTCGCGCGAAGAGCGCTTGGAAGTATTGCTGAAAAGGGAACTCATTTTCGGAAAGTCAAGGAAGTAGTTGAAATATCGAGGAGTGTGAACGACCTAGTGGGGAGAATATTTTATCTAAGTAGGGACGCGCAGTAAATAGCGAAGAACTTTTTACCTCAAGTATTTATTGTAAAGGAAAAGACGCGACGGACCCTGGAAAAAGCGCGAAATGAATGGTCCTGGATTCCGAACGGTTGCACAGAGTTTGAAAATATGTAACAAACTACTAAAATAAAGACTTATGTCCGAACATGTCGCATAAATGAGGAAGTTAAACCATAAAGGCAGAATGTGAATCGTCTCAGTACAAAAGGATAAAATTGTAAAGTTACAAATTACATTATAACGATTACTCTTCCAAAAACTACTGGTCTCCTTCTCCTCGAATCCGCTGGTCGCCCTCACTTATGCCCTGTTCATCACCATCGACCCGTTGGTTGCCTTCAGCTTGAAGCTGCTCGCTGGCATTATTTATTGGCTCAGGATCATCCTCCTCTTCCTCCAGGTCGATGAAATTATTATCCTGCGCGGAATCAATGTCAGCAGCGGGTGTGGGCAAAGCGACTCCGAACTCTTTTACCAAATGCGCCAAAGGAAGATGCTCGAAATCCACCGTCGGGACATGTTGGGATAGTGGTTGGGTTGCCTCGATTGCCAGAACAACATACAGTGCGGAATTTTAAAATTTTTCGAAGCACCCAAGGTCGCATATAAGAATCTCCATATTATATATACGCAAGCATGAAACAAAAACACACAATGAATTAAACAAGGGGGTTCTTGCGATTTACCTCACCACAGGCAAGGTGTCGGCAACCTTCAGTTCTGATTCTGAATCTGGATCTGGTTCACAGGAGTGATCCAAATGTCTCACCTCCAAAGATAGTCCACACCAACTGGATTCTGGTAACACATCCTAGTCTTAGGCTCAGAACTGGATCTAGGAGACTTGCTATTGTAGGACTGTGCAGATCAACTTACCAAGGCAAGATCTAGCACGGTGATACAAGGGAGGTGGTGCGGCGGCGGTGTAGCAGTTCACGGCCAAGAGGAGGCGGCGGCGGCGCAGGAGAGGGGGCGCAGGTCAGTGAAAAGAGGCCACGGTTTTTGTGCTAGGGTGTTAGCTTTCTGAGCTCTGGTAGAACTCTATTTATAGACTTCTATTTGACCTAGGTTTGCAAGACTCCTTATGGGCTTTTAATTAAAGGCCCATATCTTGCAAGCCTTTCATTTAATTAACCACTTTAATTAATGCCCAATCCAAATAAATCAATATTTCTTTTATATAATTAATTAGCAACTTAATTAAGTATTTAACTAATTAAGTCAACCAATTAATTAATATCCCACTTGAATTATATACTTTAATTCATTTAATTGATTTAATTACCTTTAAATCAATTAATTCCTTTAGTATCCTTTATAACAGTCTGATACGAATCTCATCATGAATAACGAGACCCGAATTATTAGGATTTCAAGGATCATTCTACAATCAGGTTTAGGTGGATTTATTGAAGACGCCACAAACGATGATGGATGAATCGCTTGATAAGTCGATGGATGAACACCACAAGTCTTCTTGATAAGTTCATGAGGACGCCACAAACGATGTTGACTGAATCTTTTGATAAGTCGGAACGCCACAAGAATGCTTGATAAGTTCATCAAGAAGAACTCTTCAAAGAAGGTGGAGAATACTCAACACAAATTAATTGAAGACTAAATCTTGAATTCATTAAAGAAAAAGGTCCTTTAAATAGGACAAGAATACATCTTGAAAACAACTAGGAAACTATAAAATAGTAAACTAACCTAATACCAAAAGGAAACTAAATCCTAGTAAAGAATAAACTAATCCTACTAATACAAGGAGCTAAATTCGAAATTAAAAAGTAACTAAATTAAAAAGTCCCATATGACAAGTAATATTGGACTGAATCTCCTTCAATCTTGATGAGCAAGTAATCCTTCTTGACCCAACAACTTATCTTCAATTAATTCTTTCAAGTCTATTTTTGGGCACTTCATGATCACATCACAGTCACCGTCCAATTGTATTGTGTGTGACCCTCTGGGTTCACCATCAATTGGCAGCAGGCCCACGAATTCTTCGTGATTTAATTTATGAATAATAAATTGCTCTGGTCAATTAAACAACCTTTAATTGAACACTCCTAGAATCAAATCCTCTATTAATTCAGGAGTACCTACACTCCATGGTCGATGTCTAGCCACAAGCCCATGAAGCCCAACTTCAGGTGAATTGATACTTGTGAACCTCGTCTCATATAATTACCATGTACATACGGTCCTTCTATCGACTAATATTCCCGATCAAGACTTAGGGTGTGTGAATTGATCGGCACCTCTAAATTTGTCTCGATAACTATAATTTCTAATTCAGGATAATATTCCAGTGTGACTCCTAAATTTGGAAACCCCTTTCCAAATCCGTCACCGACTACGGCCGTAGATTCCTTAGATATATTATCTAAGAATCGTATAGGAAATTCTCTCATCCATTACGATGAGTCAATAGATTCCATATTGGTACTAACCATTCGCGTACATGTCCATACGTACCCAACCTAGGCATGTTATGACCAAGTTAAGTGGCCTATACCTAGATCTAAGTACGCACTTTCATGCACCGAATTCGCCCTAGCACCTCAAGTCAAAGGACTAAATTGTACACTATTATAATCCTTGAGAAACATCCCATCACCGATATGCGACATGCGCTTCCACAATGGGTTTCTCTGTTCGGGTCGTTCGATGCGTTCAATCTTCCATTGAACCACCTACTCATATGCACTGGCCTCAAATGCATTGCTCATGAAACGCTACAAATTCACTCCATGTGAATCATGCATACTTGTACAAGTCTTGGCGATTCCTACGATACCCCGTCTCGTTTGGAATCTATGACTTTGAACAGTTTTAAGATTACGACCTTTGAGACTGTTTCATGATTGCACTCAGTACTGAAGTGAATCGTCCCATAGTCTATTGTAATCTAATGGTTTCAACCAATCGCTTAAATGTATTCGCGAGAGATGAAGTTGGTCATTGTTTATCCTTATACACATATAAATAAACGTGCGTATTATTATAAAATCAAAAGATTGTCTCTTACAGAATAGACCTATTACAAGCTAATTGAACTGGTTTGCTGGGCACTATCCTATCAGGACATCATCAGAAGAATAGTTTCGACCGTTACGATCAAGACTGACATGGATGGCCCTGAAATACTCTCTCCTGCGATCCTCGATCAAACCTAAGGCAACCATATGATGAACTACTTTCTTAAAGGTACTCTCCAAAAGAGGACCTACCTTCTGATAAACTAAAGTAGTATGGACTAGAGAACTGAGGAATTCCCGAATAACCTTCTCCCTGGGGCTCCTGTCGGAACGATCGACCAAACCGTCAAGATCGAAGTCTTCGGTCTGTTCTTCTAAAGTAGCTTAAAGACGATTGACTTGAGATTCAAGGTTGCTGATACGAGTAGTGTTTTGAACTTGATGATCCTCTAGATCTTTGGCTAATCGTTCAGCTCGTTCTTGAGCACGGGATACCTCCAAGATGCTACTCATTATGTGAGGATTATCTGTCCCCAAATCATGCTCGCAATCAAACCTAGATCGAGTTGCAGGTGCCGCTGAGGAGCTTGGTTCGGGTACCCCCTTCTTTTAGAGGATCGGAGTTGAGATGAGAGGAAGAAGTGGAAGGACCAGCTCCCGTCACACCACGTTCCAAATCAGCCACTCTCTGAAGAAGAACTTTGTTCTTCTCCTCGAAGAATTCAAATTGCTGCCTCAGAAGGGTCGCTTCATAAATGGAAGATAACATACAAGTGCCAGTCTGAAAATTCAGAAGAACAAGCAAATTAGGTAAAATATTCTCGAATGCAGAAAATGCAAAAAGAATGACCTATTTATTTACCCTGGCATAAGAAAGAGAAGCTTTCTCCAACTTTTCCAAAAGATCTTTCACAAGCAACCTCTGAACATCCCGCGTGAAAATAGAAGAAAGGAGAATTCGTATAGCTTTATCTGTGGCATTCTCCTTCTCATCATTGACAAGAGAATCACGGTAAGAATAACCTGCTGCTCTTTTCCCTATAAGATGATCCTCAATCATCTCGACTAGCGAAGGTTTGGGATGCAGCTCGCCCAGTAACGTGAGGTCCTCACCAGAGCGATTATAGACCTGTTTCCTTCTCTTCGCCGCGGGACCAGATGAATTGGGCATCGACCACATACGACAACCACGAATGCCAAGGGAAGATCTGAGTTGCAGGGGAGGATAGCCTTGTCCGGTCCTTGTAGAAACCGAAATCTGAGAAGAAGAAGGTTAAACAGGAATCCCTTCGGGAAGTTCTAGGGTCTCTTCTCTGTTATCATCAGAGTCAAGACCTTGGTCTAATTTCTCTTTCGAGAAACCCGTTGTCTATGGGATGGTTCTCCACCGTTTTGGTAGATTTGGACAGAACCATTTTTCCTATTCTGGAACGCCTGGAATTCTCAACCATAGAAGCTGAAGGAGAAACAAAAGTTAGTTATAAATACTAACGAGATAAAGACGGAGAATATAAATGGCAAGTATGATAGAAAACTTACCAAGTGGATGAGAAGAGGAAGAAATGGGGAATGTGTGAGAACTTAGGCCAGCTTTGCGATGAAAGGCCTCCCCAATAAGGATAGCGCATTGATATTTGTCCGAACGCATTTCCTCTATTTTATTCAGCAGAGTTGGGTCATCAGGAATCAGTTGCCCCTCGACGGAGCGACCACCAAAAGTCCATTTGGAATCATGGTCCCAAGTGAAAGGTTCCCTAGAACCGTCAGCTAAAGTCCGATGAGTTGGTGGATGGACGAAGAAAAAGTGGAATTTCCAGTCGGAATTGCTGGACACGGGTGAGTCGAAAATGGAAAGACCATGTCGTTGGCTTGTAAAAAAATATCCGTGGTTCGAAGAACTGGAAATATTAAAACTAAACAGTTGATAAAAATTGCGAAAAGAGGGCTGGAGATTTTTGGCAATCATTAAAACTGGGAAAGAAACAACGAAGGCCCCGAAATTAGGAACCAATTGGGTTAACGAAACGCTGAAGATTTTTAATATCTCCAAAAAACAAAGGAGACAGTGGAAGTCTGAGGCAGTGATTGAAGTGAGCAGTATAAAAGGCACTACAGCCTTCTGGGGGTGAAGTAACCCTATCAGTAGGGGACGAAAGAAGAATATCAAAGCCTTCCGGATAATACTTGCTATAGTTATCCAGCACTTCGTGGAAATTATCATTGTTGTAGGCACATACGAGATTCTCGACTGGATCAGAAACCTGAGGGTTGGCACCTTTGGCCTTTTTAGCTTTAGCGGCCACCTCCGCATCGGAAAGAATACCCACCTTGAATGTATCTTTCTCAGGAATATCTACATCTGGAGGCCCAGTTTGTTCTGGAGGAGGACTCAGAGATGCTTACACTTCGATAACTGGATTGACGTCCTCGGTAGACGACGAGTTAGGATTTCTTAAATTTGAAGCCATAATAAAGATTGTCGAAAACGATTGTCAATAAGTATTATATTTGGGTAAATTTTCGAACTAAGAAAATTACTGCTAAAAGACAGAGGGCAGAGAGTAAAAAAGTGAGGGTGAAACCAGGGGCGCATATATATATACGAAGACGAAATGACGCCCTAATCCCTCTCACGACTATTCGCATTTTCGCCATTAAACGAAGAAAGATGGCTTCTCGAATCACAATAACAGCACGGTTCGGAAACGACAAACTGACTATCTGTGAAACGTTACACTCTTTTCCTTATTATGGATTTTTTCCCATAGGGTTTTTTCCAAGTAAGGTTTTTAATGAGGCACAATTCATAGAAAAGTCAATCGAATGAAGCTCAATTTCTACGAGCTTCTATTGCATCTCCGCTCGAAGAAGTGAGGGAGTACTAATGGGGGCTATTTTATACCCCATATGATACTCGTATCGACTCAGAGATGTTAGATCGACTCGACCATATAGCTCACTCACTATCGCGAATCGATCCGATTAGAGATGATGCTCCTCAGCAACCAGGTTGCAATCCGAGCTTGAGAAGGACAAATACCCAGAGTCCTTGTAGGATTATGTTTCCTTGTATATCTAGGGATTATACCCTATAAATACCTGGATCAAACATTGTATTACAGAGAGACCAGAAAAGAGATTACGCTACTTGTACAATCTAGTATTATTCTAATACAAGAGCTTTTGCTATACTTATTGATCTTTATTATTATTCTTACGCTATTCTCGTTACATATTGTTCCTCCTTGAGATTGATCCATCCGGAATAAAGTAACTAAGCCCTATAATTGCAATACAAACCTAACCCTAAGTAAATATCATTGATTTAATTGAACCACACGAAAAAAGGTTAAATCATCAGATTTCCTCTTTTTAGCACCAGTACACCGACCTGATTGGACTGGATCCACTGCATCAATCTTACGCAATCTAGTCCTCAAGGCATCTCCTTCTGTCAGTTGACCTTCTTGGTAACTCCTATCAACCATATCCACATCTTCCATACTCATCGCCATGGCTCCTTTTAATTCACAGATCTTTAAATCCAACTCATTCTCCTTTTCTTCTTCTCTTCTAACAAAAAATTCACTGTCGTTTACTTTCTCAAACGTCTCAATGCTGTTAACACTACTGGCATGAGTTTCCCCGTTCTCATTTGCACAGTCATTCAGTTTGGAAACTGGTATAGGGTTCTATACCATCCTAACCACATGTGAGGGTAAGTTACTAGTAGCAGCAGCAGGGGGTAGCTGGTGCTGATGTTGCTGTTTTTTTGGATTGAACGTGAGTCACATTACTCTTGCGCCGTCATTAAAGATCTGCATTCAAAATTATACAGAAATAAGTATGCATAGCAATGATATGTAAAGCGTATGGACAAACAAATGCACTTTTGAAATATCACCTGTTACCAATAAATTTAGAATTGATTGATATGTCATGAACAACAATCTTGTGTTCCACTCCTGATAAGGACATAAGTGGAAATTCGCAGAATAATGAGGACATAAATGGAAAATCGCATTTTGAAGAATCAATCCAAGTTCCACAAGGTCCAGTGACGAGAGCAAGAGCCAAACGTTTCAAGGAAGAAGAACTCAATGAGTTAATAAATCAAGCGCAACAAAAGGAGTTGGATGTGATCGGAAATGAACCACCGAATTTTGTCAACATTATAAAAGTCCAACTAAATGCAATTTCTCAAGAAGAGAGTGGATAAGATGAATAGCATATTTAGTTAGTATTAAATTCGAAATTAACTATTATATTAGTAGTAGGACTTTATTTGTTTCCTAGTTTATTAGTGGTTTTTGTTTCCTAGTTGATTAGGGGGATTTATTTCCTAGTCTAAGTAGATTACTCTAGAAGTCCTATTCCTAGTCTTGATAGGACTTAATTTTCAGCTTATATATAGGCATAATATGTAATAGAAGAGACAACTTGATTCTTATTATTTTAGTGAGAAGGAATTCTCTAGTTTCTTTGAAGAAATCTTTTGAACTTATCAAGGATTTTTCAATTTGTCTAATTCTTGTGGCGTTCATTCATCGACTTATCAAACGATTCTTCCATCATCGTTTGTGGCGTCCTACCGAACTTATCAAGAAGACTTGTGGCGTTCAACATCGACTTATCAAACGATTCAGTCAATATCGTTTGTGGCGTCCCCGTGAACTTATCAAGGCGACTTGTGGCGTTCATCCATCCTCAAACCTGATTGTAGAACGATCTTTCAATTCCATATAATGCGGGTCTCGTTTTTCTTAACGTGGTTCCTATCATTTGGTACCAGAGCCAATTTCTAGTCTCAGGTTTGCGTATCTTTATAATTTTCTAGTTTTTAAAAAAAAAAAAAAAAAAAAAAAAAGTCGTACAAAAAAAAGAAAAAAAGAAAAAGAAAGGTCGAACAAAAAAAAAAGAGTTCGCCAAAAAAAAAAAAAAAAAAAAAATCCGAAAAAAAAAAAAAATCCGAAAATTGAAACAAAATTATCTTTATTGAGCTTCCTAGTTTGAGTTTGATTGTTTTCTAGACTTAGAGTGTGTTTACACTTAGAATTCTTCTAAGTTTTGGCACCTGCCTTGTTGAAAGAATCTTCCTAGATTTGGTTTGATAGTTTTCTTGTCCTAGAGTTTATTCACATTGAATATCTTTGTGTTGTTTTAAATTAGTTCAAAAAGAAGCAAAGAGAATTCCAAGAGTGGAAAAAGGCAAGAGAGTTAGATTATTTGAGGGTAAAAGCCATAATTTTTGTGCGAAAACACGAGTGTTGAGTGAATCATTAAATTGAGTGAAACACGTAAGGGTGTGAATTGTGAGGTCCTTTATTTTATTTATATTTGTTCTAACTTTTTTTCTTGCAGCAAATCATGTCTGATTCCAATAACAAAAACATATCTGGAGAACAGTCGGGAAAGTTTGATATGAAGTTTATGTCGGAAGCTTTGATGGGAGAGATGAAGAGAATATTGAGGACGGAGTTGGAACAAGTTCATGAAAGGTTGGATAGGGTAGAAAGTGTAACCGAGGGACATCGAAAAACTACTTCTAATATGAATAGGAGGGGAAGAGTTCAACCTAGGGACTTAAGAGATGAGGATGAGGAAGACTATGATGATAGGTTTAGTGAAGGAGATCAAGGGTCATCTAGTCGCCATAGGAGAAATCGTGGTTTGGGTAGAGAAGTTAGGAATAGGGAGGATAATAACTTGGGTAATATTAAGATGAACATTCCTTCTTTTCAAGGGAGAAACGACCCCGAAACCTATCTTGAGTGGGAAAAGAAACTGGAGCGAGTTTTTGATTGCCACGACTACTCCGAGATAAAAAAGGTAAAACTTGCAGCCACTGAGTTTACTGATTATGCTAATGTTTGGTGGGATCAATTGGTGTTAAACAGGAGACGAAATGGAGAACAACCGGTGGACACTTGGGAGGTGATGAAAACAGTAATGAGAAAGCGTTTTGTACCTAGCCACTATTATCGGGATTTGTACAAGAAGTTGCAAGGGCTGGTACAAGGAAATCGGAGTGTCGAAGACTACTACCAAGAGATGGAGTTAGCCATGATCCGAGCAAACATAGAGGAGGACCGAGAGGCTACTATGGCACGATTTTTAGCTGGCTTGAATCAAGAAATTGCCAATCGAGTAGAATTGCAGCATTATGTGGAATTAGAGGACATGCTGCATATGGCTATTAAAATTGAGAGCCAACTTAAGAGAAGAGGTGCTAGTTCGTGGAAACAGAATACATTCAAGAAAGAGGAGAAGCAAGTCTCAACCAAGGCTAGATTTGAGTCAAAACAAGAGCAACCAACTCGTAGCAATCAAGGTAAAACCGATTACTCTACTACTCGAAATCGTGATATTAAGTGTTTTAAATGTCAAGGTAGGGGGCACATAGCAAACCAATGCCCAAATAGAAGAGTTATGGTGATACGAGATAATGGAGAAGTTGAAACCGATAGTGAGGAGGACACCGAATCTATGCCACCATTGGAGGATGCTAATGAGGAAGAATATGCTGTCCATGGGGAGTTGCTGGTTGCAAGAAGAGCGTTAAGTGTGCAAATCAAAGAGAGTGACGAAGTACAGAGGGAAAACATTTTTCATACTAGATGCCATGTCCAAAACAAAGTATGTAGTATGATTATTGATGGAGGGAGTTGTACTAATGTTGCTAGCACAACTATGGTTGAAAAGTTAGGATTGCCAACTACCAAACATCTACAACCCTACAAACTGCAATGGCTTAATAACACTGGTGAAATAAGAGTAGAAAAACAAGTCCTTGTCCCTTTTCGCATTGGAAAGTATGAAGATGAAGTTTTGTGCGATGTTGTACCTATGCAAGCTGGACATTTGTTACTAGGACGTCCATGTCAGTTTGATCGACGTGTTAAGCATGATGGTTTCACTAACAAGTACTCATTTGTACATGACCAGCGTACCATCACTCTAGTACCTTTGACTCCAAGACAAGTTTATGAAGATCAAGTGAGGTTACAAAAAGAGAGTGAGCAAGAAAAAAAGAGTGTTGTAGGAAAAGAAATAGAGAGACAAGAAAAACAAAGAGTGAACGAGGAAAAAAAGAGTAAAAAAAATGGAGAAGTCTCAATGAATGAACAAAAGAATGAGAGGACAAAAAGCAACACCTATGCGAGAGTGGGTCACATTAAAAAAGCGATGTTCTCAAGTCAACCAATGATTGTTCTTGTGTACAAAGAGGCATTGAATACTAACGACTCTAACTCTTTTTTGCCTAGTTCAGTTACATCTCTTTTGCAGGAATTTGAGGATGTCTTTCCCGAGGAAATTCCACATGGTTTACCACCTATTCGAGGGATTGAACATCAAATTGACTTTGTACCCGGTGCTTCCATTCCGAACCGCCCAGCCTATCGTAGCAACCCTGAAGAAACAAAAGAGCTACAACGGCAAGTTAGTGAATTGATGGAAAAGGGTTCCGTACGAGAAAGCATGAGTCCATGCGCTGTTCCAGTAATTTTGGTTCCTAAAAAGGATGGGACATGGAGAATGTGTGTTGATTGTCGAGCCGTCAACAATATAACAATCAGGTATCGCCATCCTATTCCTCGTCTTGATGATATGCTTGATGAATTGCACGGTGCTTGTGTATTTTCTAAAATTGATTTAAAAAGTGGCTACCATCAAATAAGAATGAAAGAAGGTGATGAATGGAAAACAGCTTTTAAAACAAAGTTTGGTTTATATGAGTGGTTGGTTATGCCATTTGGTCTAACTAATGCACCAAGTACTTTCATGCGATTAATGAACCATGTTTTGCGTGCTTTCATAGGAAAATTTGTAGTTGTCTATTTTGATGATATTCTTATTTATAGCAAAAATCAAGATGATCATGTTAAGCATTTACATTCTGTTCTTGAAGTATTACGAAAGGAGAAATTATTTGCTAACATGAAGAAGTGCACCTTTTGCACCGATAAGCTTGTGTTTCTTGGTTTTGTTGTGAGTGCACATGGTATACAGGTTGATGAGGATAAAATTCGAGCAATTCAAGAATGGCCGAGTCCCACGAGTGTAGGACAAGTTAGGAGCTTCCATGGACTTGCTAGCTTCTATAGGAGATTTGTGAAGAACTTTAGCAGCATTGCAGCACCACTTACTGAGGCTATCAAGAAGAATGTTGGGTTTAAGTGGGAAGACGAGCAAGAAAGGGCTTTCCAATTGCTCAAAGAGAAATTAACTAATGCTCCTTTATTAGCTCTGCCTAACTTTACATTAACATTTGAAATTGAATGTGATGCATCAGGATTAGGTGTTGGAGCAGTCCTCATGCAAGGAGGAAAACCAATTGCTTTTTTTAGCGAGAAACTAAGCGGGGCAGCTCTAAACTACCCTACTTACGACAAAGAGTTGTACGCATTGGTGCGAGCTTTACAAACATGGCAACACTATCTTTGGCCTAAGGAGTTTGTGATTCACACGGATCATGAGTCATTGAAACACTTGAAGAGTCAACAAAAATTGAGTAGGAGACATGCACGATGGGTGGAATTCATTGAAACATTTCCCTATGTCATCCGATACAAGAAAGGTAAAGAGAATGTTGTTGCTGATGCACTTTCTAGAAGGTATGTCTTACTCTCCACTCTTGATGCAAAATTACTTGGTTTTGAGCATATTAAAGAATTATATCCTTTAGACCATGATTTTTCTGAGGAATTTCGAAATTGTGAGAAAAATGCAGTGGGTAAGTTCTTTAGACATGAGGGTTTCTTGTTTCGAGAAAATAAGTTATGTGTTCCTAATTGTTCTTTGCGTGAGTTGTTAGTAAGGGAATCACATGGTGGAGGTCTAATGGGGCACTTTGGAGTTATTAAAACCTTAGCGATTTTGCAAGAACATTTTTATTGGCCTCATATGAGAAAGGATGTTGAGAGAATTTGTGAGAGATGTATCACTTGTAAGCAGGCAAAATCTAGAGTACAACCTCATGGTTTATACATGCCACTACCAATTCCTAGTGATCCCTGGATTGATATTTCATTGGATTTTGTTTTAGGTTTACCTAGGTCTAAACGAGGTAAGGATTCTATTTTTGTGGTTGTAGATAGGTTTTCTAAAATGGCGCATTTCATTCCATGTACGAAAACTGATAATGCTTCTAATATTGCTGACTTATTCTTTCGAGAAATTGTTAGATTACATGGAATGCCTCGAACCATTGTTTCAGATAGAGATGCTAAGTTTTTGAGTTACTTTTGGAAAACCTTGTGGTGTAAGTTAGGGACTAAGTTGTTATTTTCCACCACTTGTCATCCACAAACTGATGGTCAAACTGAAGTAGTAAATAGGACTTTATCTACTTTGTTGAGAGCTATAATTAAAAAGAATATCAAAACATGGGAAGAATGTTTACCACATGTTGAGTTTGCTTACAATCGTTCCATTCATTCTGCTTCTAAATTTTCGCCATTTGAAATAGTTTATGGTTTTAACCCCTTAACTCCATTGGATTTAACACCATTACCTTTGTCTGAAAGAGTTAACTTGGATGGAAAGAAAAAGGCTGAATTTGTTAAGCAGATACATGAAAAGGCAAGATTCAATATAGAGAAGAAGACGGAACAATATGCAAAGCAAGCCAACAAAGGGCGTCGCAAGGTAGTTTTTGAACCCGGAGATTGGGTTTGGTTGCACATGAGGAAAGAAAGATTTCCATCCCAAAGGCGCTCGAAGTTGCTCCCAAGGGGAGATGGTCCTTTTCAAGTTCTTGAGCGTGTCAATGACAATGCCTACAAGCTAGACCTACCAGGTGAGTACAATGTTAGCACTACATTCAATGTTACTGATTTAAGTCCTTTTGATGTAGGTGCTGATTTGAGGGCAAATCCTTTTCAAGAGGAGGGGAATGATAAGGACATAAGTGGAAATTCGCAGAATAATGAGGACATAAATGGAAAATCGCATTTTGAAGAATCAATCCAAGTTCCACAAGGTCCAGTGACGAGAGCAAGAGCCAAACGTTTCAAGGAAGAAGAACTCAATGAGTTAATAAATCAAGCGCAACAAAAGGAGTTGGATGTGATCGGAAATGAACCATCGAATTTTGTCAACATTATAAAAGTCCAACTAAATGCAATTTCTCAAGAAGAGAGTGGATAAGATGAATAGCATATTTAGTTAGTATTAAATTCGAAATTAACTATTATATTAGTAGTAGGACTTTATTTGTTTCCTAGTTTATTAGTGGTTTTTGTTTCCTAGTTGATTAGGGGGATTTATTTCCTAGTCTAAGTAGATTACTCTAGAAGTCCTATTCCTAGTCTTGATAGGACTTAATTTTCAGCTTATATATAGGCATAATATGTAATAGAAGAGACAACTTGATTCTTATTATTTTAGTGAGAAGGAATTCTCTAGTTTCTTTGAAGAACTCTTTTGAACTTATCAAGGATTTTTCAATTTGTCTAATTCTTGTGGCGTTCATTCATCGACTTATCAAACGATTCTTCCATCATCGTTTGTGGCGTCCTACCGAACTTATCAAGAAGACTTGTGGCGTTCAACATCGACTTATCAAACGATTCAGTCAATATCGTTTGTGGCGTCCCCGTGAACTTATCAAGGCGACTTGTGGCGTTCATCCATCCTCAAACCTGATTGTAGAACGATCTTTCAATTCCATATAATGCGGGTCTCGTTTTTCTTAACGTGGTTCCTATCAACTCCATAGATATTTTCAAGTATATCCTCCTGTACGACAATTAATAGTCAAATTAGATAGTTAGACATAGAAATTAAAACTCACTTGTTAAAATTGGAAAAATTAGCTCTATATTAGACATAGACAAGCATATTGAAATAATTTTAGTTTATTTCCATTAATGAAAATGTAGCACGCAATATTACAAAAAAAAAGAAAAAGTTTAAATGGGAGAAGTTCATTTGAAGGAGGATGATATATACATGATTGTAAATAATATGATACCAACGATTGATTGTAATTAAAATGGTAAGTATGTACATATGCATGTACGTAGCCAACAATTAGTACATCACATAGATAATTCTATTCATTTTATGCAAAATATGCAGTTAAAAGTTACCAACTTTGACATTTAATTATATTACATGAATTGATGATATGCTTATATAAGTAAGATAGTATAATCTATTAACAAAATCAACTGAAGATGTTTAAGAAACCAAAAATAATAAATTGAGAGATAAACAAATCAGACTGAGAAAGTATGTGCCATTTTTAATATAAAATCACATAAAGACAAGCAGCTGATGACCCTTGAATTAAATCAGGCTCATTTTAAGTAAACAAAACTGAAGATAGGGATTATTGATGCTACTCTACTTGCACTGGTTGAATATCTATCCAAAATTACATACATAACAAGATAAAATAAAAAGATAACAAATTCATCTTTCTACTTAAAATCTCAGTTATGTAGACAATAATTAAGTAATCAACAGAACATGTCATGTGAAGGATTAAAAAACACTGTATAAGCTTACTAGGTGATGAATGCTAGGTTCAGAATATCCACTAAAAAATAACAATAATAAGAATAATCAATGAAAAGAAATTATTGAAGTTTCTAGTTAAGATGACTATCTAAGCCCAGGCAATCAGCAGGCTTCTCTTCCTTACTCAAAGTTCGATATTTTTCTTTTTGCTTTAATTAAGTCTCTCTTTTCTGAAAAATCATTTCGTAAAGCATCTACATATAATGGTAATATTACAACTAATTCGATTTGCAAGTAATAAATATACGGTGAAAAGTGAATTTTCAATGTTTTAAGAAACTTCAAATTTGAAGAATTTGTACTATCATTCGAGGTGGACTTGGATCCACAATCCAAGCAGTCAAATAAATCAGGCTTAGAAGTTAGAAATATAAATTTCTTTGAAAATATTTTCAAATGTAGAATAAATCATTCTTAATACCTCATCTTCATCATCATGTTCAGACTCGAAGGAGGAATCACATTCCTTGTGACCACTGTGTTTCTAGGGTTTATATAGGTGGGGCGTAGAAGTTGATGAGGCAATTCTAGGGCTGAAGTTGGAGAAATAAATTGGGAGCAAATTTGGGAAGTTAATTCATTGCTGAAAAATATTTTTTTTTGGAAAAAATTCATTGCCGGAAATTAACTTTTTTGGAAATTCAATTTTTTGAAAAATTTCTATCGGTAGAGGGGTGATGGGCTTTATTGGTAAACTGGTCAACTATGGTAAACACATTCTAAGCCCCATAGTTTTTTTAAAATTGAAAAACTTACAAATCTCTCAAAAACATTTTCGTAAGAATATTATAAATTCGTTTTGTTTCAAATCTAGGAGTATTTAAAATGTAATATTTTAACTGATACTACTGATGTTGAATGAAACCATTTTTTTCTTATTGGTTCAAAAAAAATAAAAACATGTAATTCTTAGTTAGGTGTGTAAAGTAGTTGATCAAAATTAAATAAAATAGAATTTATTGTTCAGGCATCGTTTAATTTTCTTATCGAATTTGAGGTAGTGTTGGAACTTTTTTAGAAAAAATAATAAATACAGAGTGTTTGAGTTTAATTTAACTTTTATAAAAAAATTCAAACTCGAACAAACTTTAATGGAGTAGAACGTGATCATACTCGATTGCTTACTTCTTAACAATTTCTCCTGAATTTTAGTTAATCAATAATAGGTCAAAATCATATTGTCTGGAATTTGGTCATCATTATCCCTGAATTTGAAAGACTTGTGAATATTATTTAAATGGTCATCATTATCCCTGAATTTGAAAGACTTATGAATATTATTTAACTGTTTGAGTAATATATTTTAAGAATTTAAGAAAAATTATTTTGTAATAGATACAATTTATACTAAATAATCTCTTTATATATGAGTCTACGTTAAATAGGAAAAGGCTTCTCTTGATTCCATCCATGTTCTTTGTACGGAAATAATATAAATTAGTTGTTTTTGTTTGTTAATTATTGAAGTTTGGTGTACCATATTCAGTAAAACATAAATTAGTTTACCATAGCTTGCGAATAAAAATATCGGGCAACAAGGGAGAGATGCATGACAGTCCTCTCTAACCAAAACAACAACGATAAGAACAAGGGAGTTTATTTTCAAAGAAAACTCTATAATCTCTAAAACAAGTCTTCTATGAGTTTTTGTTTAAAAAAAAAAGGGAAACGAAGATGATGATGTTTCATAGCTGATTTCATCAAACTTCGATGCCAAAATTGAGTCTTCTATCATTCTCAACAAGAGAGGTTCGTTACTCCTCAATGTAAAAATGTCACCAAATATGATGGAACCAACAACAGCGGGCATGATTCCAGTCGATACAAGAAAAAAGAAACACAAAATATAAAATATGAGAACCCGATTAACTCACTAATTATATAATAAAAATGGACCAGAACAAAAGCATCAAAAGACCAACTCCATCTCTTGTTATGGGGAACCGCTAAAAAAGTCGAATTTTTCCGTAACAAAAAAAGAACAAATGTAAAGCAATTGAAGAATGGAGCGATAGATCTTTGAACTCAACTTTCCCAACTGGGTCGTGCTTGCTCAAATCAGTGGAGAGGAGGAGGTCTGATGCATTCTTCGTGTGGTCGGTTAAAACATATAATATGAGCATGTTTCTTACGGGTACAAATCAAAACAGCTATTCTTACTAGGGACAAAATCCATTTAAGGTACATATAATGACAATAATTTTAGGGGAATTAAAACACTGAAGTTTAGGGCAGAAAATAGGTCACATGACAATAATCTCATTATTCTCTTAAAGAGTAACAATAACCCCGTATTTACTTATATCAAATTTTCAAATTAATAACTGAAATGAGCGAATAAAATGTTTGATGTAGGTTTTCTAATAAAAAAGACCACAGTGTTGTTTGACTAATAAAATAACACATGGTCTTTTATTTTTTTTTTCAAATTAAGGAAAACACATGGGCTACTTTCGAGCATTAAAAATAGGCCATAAATCTTATATCACACCTTATGTTGTTATAATGGTAGCACACTAGGACATTTATACACAAATGTTCTAATTTGTAATTTAAGTGTGTCCACAATATGCCTGTCAATAAATATAGTAGTATGACATAAACATAACACAAAAAGTGTGATAGAAATCTTATCATGCATATATAAATGGGTCAGCATAGGTACGAATGCTATGAATTATAGCATAAACGTTGTCCACTTGATTGAACTGAATTCATGAATTTAGAACCATGTATTATGGATTCATCCCATTATCCGCCATCCACCTTCCATATCTTCCAGTATCCATTGATCAAACTACCATAGGTGTAATTATTAGGCTCAAGGACTGAATCCACAACTATATGAAGCATTTTAATGTTTTCTTCATTTCTCCTCGCAAACAATATATGCATTATAGTTATATGTGACAATATAAGAACTAATACTTCCTTGCTTTATAATGTCCAGTAATTCCTCAGCTTCTTATGCCTTTCCGTCTTTGCCGAACTAAGCAGCGAATTAAAAGGAAACACGTCTAGAGAGATCTTTCGAGTCACTATTTCATTTAATAACATTTTTACCTCCTCATATTTACCAAAATCAAATAAGTCTTGATTATACGTGAAAATGTTCAAAAAAATATTGTAAGATGGATTCAAGAATCCGCCCATTCATCCCCAACCGGTCCCACTTAAAAGCCTGAATCATCGTCCATAATGTCAACCCGAGCACCCTTGTTGCAATAACTTCTCCTGGCCACTTACATCTTACGGCTCCAAATGGAAGCATAAATCCTTCCTATTTCACGTTTTCATGGGCTCATCCCAAATTTTTGGATCCCAGTGAATGACCCGTGACTTTTCTGGCACATATTCCTTCTGAGATGTCATAACCATTAACCTTACAGTTTTTGAGACTGACATTATAAATGATACGGATGGATATAAACGTAGAGTCTCGGTAATTACGTTTATAGGTAGTTTAACTTTAACAATTTGTTCGTTTAAAAGGCGATTTTGGGGGACATGTTCATCTATTTTGGTTCTAATTCTTTTGGGCTTCTTGAGTAGTAGTGTCATTTATTATTCAATGCTTACTGACATTGTGTCGTGCCATCAACAAATAGAACTTGTTCAAATCGGGTAAATATAAGTTGATATTGTGGAGTGTATTTGATAATGTATGTAATAATTGTGATGACGTAATACAATAAACTTGCCTATTTGATATCATACAATAGAACATTCTGCAACTTTGGTACAACTGGATATATAAATGTACATTTAGTATTACAATTTAAACATCATTAAAAAATTTCATACTACAGCAAAATAATTGGACGGAAATGTAGGAAATTAGATGTGTATGTGGTTGTGGTCCTTTGAAGGAAAAGCTATCATGTTTTTCTCACTTTTGAAAGCAAAATTATCATGTTTGCCCATGTTATCACACTATCATGTGGTAGCTTTTGCTCCAAAAGATTGAGATAATGGCCACTTGAGATGCACATGACCGATTCCGTCCATTTTCATCCAATTATATGAACATTACATCTACTATTTAAATTATGATATTGAATGTACATTTAGGTCTCCAGTGGTATCAATGTTGCAAATGCCCTATATATGGCATCCAATATGCAATTTCTCCGTCTATGAACTTATCTAAGTTAATATGTTCAAGCTTGTGAACTTTCTAGTGCTTTTATTGTTCTTGATTATAAATATATGGAGCAAATAGATTAAGTTAATAACTAGGGTTGAATCTAAATGTCTAACGAAAGAGATTACTCCCCACAGTATAATAAACTTATTTTTTCCAAATATAGAAACTGTTCATTTACTCGGGCTTAGATTTTGTGACTATAGAAAAACCAATTGTAATAACTAGATAAATAAAAAAGATAAGTAGGATTGTACATTACCAGCAATGCTAGTAATACATAAATCCAAGGCTAATTGATACGAACCACGTTAAGAAAAACGAGACCCGCATTATAAGGATTTGAAAGATCGCTCTACAATCAGGTTTAGGATGGATGAACGCCACAAGTCGCCTTGATAAGTTCACGGGGACGCCACAAACGATATTGACTGAATCGTTTGATAAGTCGATGTTGAACGCCACAAGTCTTCTTGATAAGTTCGGTAGGACACCACAAACGATGATGGATGAATCGTTTGATAAGTCGATGAATGAACGCCACAAGAATTAGACAAGTTGAAAAATCCTTGATAAGTTCAAAAGAGTTCTTCAAAGAAACTAGAGAATTCCTTCTCACTAAAATAATAAGAATCAAGTTGTGTCTTCTATTACATATTATGCCTATATATAAGCTGAAAATTAAGTCCTATCAAGACTAGGAATAGGACTTCTAGAGTAATCTACTTAGACTAGGAAATAAATCCCCCTAATTGATGAGGACATAAATGGAAATTCGCAGAATAATGAGGACACAAATGGAAAATCGCATTTTGAAGAATCAATCCAAGTTCCACAAGGTCCAGTGACGAGAGCAAGAGCCAAACGTTTCAAGGAAGAAGAACTCAATGAGTTAATAAATCAAGCGCAACGAAAGGAGTTGGATGTGATCGGAAATGAACCATCGAATTTTGTCAACATTATAAAAGTCCAACTAAATGCAATTTCTCAAGAAGAGAGTGGATAAGATGAATAGCATATTTAGTTAGTATTAAATTCGAAATTAACTATTATATTAGTAGTAGGACTTTATTTGTTTCCTAGTTTATTAGTGGTTTTTGTTTCCTAGTTGAGTAGGGGGATTTATTTCCTAGTCTAAGTAGATTACTCTAGAAGTCCTATTCCTAGTCTTGATAGGACTTAATTTTCAGCTTATATATAGGCATAATATGTAATAGAAGACACAACTTGATTCTTATTATTTTAGTGAGAAGGAATTCTCTAGTTTCTTTGAAGAACTCTTTTGAACTTATCAAGGATTTTTCAATTTGTCTAATTCTTGTGGCGTTCATTCATCGACTTATCAAACGATTCTTCCATCATCGTTTGTGGCGTCCTACCGAACTTATCAAGAAGACTTGTGGCGTTCAACATCGACTTATCAAACGATTCAGTCAATATCGTTTGTGGCGTCCCCGTGAACTTATCAAGGCGACTTGTGGCGTTCATCCATCCTCAAACCTGATTGTAGAACGATCTTTCAATTCCTTATAATGCGGGTCTCGTTTTTCTTAACGTGGTTCGTATCATTTGGTATCAGAGCCAGGTTCTAGTCTCAGGTTTGCGTATCTTTATAATTTTCTAGTTTTTTTTTAAAAAAAAAAAAAAAAAAAAAAAAAGTCGTACAAAAAAAAAAAGAGTACGAAAAAAAGAAAAAGAAAGGTCGAACAAAAAAAAAAAAAAAAGAGTTCGCAAAAAAAAAAAAAAAAAAAAAAATCCGAAAAAAAAAAAAAAAAAAAAAATCCGAAAATTGAAACAAAATTATCTTTATTGAGCTTCCTAGTTTGAGTTTGATTGTTTTCTAGACTTAGAGTGTGTTTACACTTAGAATTCTTCTAAGTTTTGGCACCTGCCTTGTTGAAAGAATCTTCCTAGATTTGGTTTGATAGTTTTCTTGTCCTAGAGTTTGTTCACATTGAATATCTTTGTGTTGTTTTAAATTAGATCAAAAAGAAGCAAAGAGAATTCCAAGAGTGGAAAAAGGCAAGAGAGTTAGATTATTTGAGGGTAAAAGCCATAATTTTTGTGCGAAAACACGAGTGTTGAGTGAATCATTAAATTGAGTGAAACACGTAAGGGTGTGAATTGTGAGGTCCATTATTTTATTTATATTTGTTCTAACTTTTTTTTCTTGCAGCAAATCATGTCTGATTCCAATAACAAAAACATATCTGGAGAACAGTCGGGAAAGTTTGATATGAAGTTTATGTCGGAAGCTTTGATGGGAGAGATGAAGAGAATATTGAGGACGGAGTTGGAACAAGTTCATGAAAGGTTGGATAGGGTAGAAAGTGTAACTGAGGGACATCGAAAAACTACTTCTAATATGAATAGGAGGGGGAGAGTTCAACCTAGGGACTTAAGAGATGAGGATGAGGAAGACTATGATGATAGGTTTAGTGAAGGAGATCAAGGGTCATCTAGTCGCCATAGGAGAAATCGTGGTTTGGGTAGAGAAGTTAGGAATAGGGAGGATAATAACTTGGGTAATATTAAGATGAACATTCCTTCTTTTCAAGGGAGAAACGACCCCGAAACCTATCTTGAGTGGGAAAAGAAACTGGAGCGAGTTTTTGATTGCCACGACTACTCCGAGATAAAAAAGGTAAAACTTGCAGCCACTGAGTTTACTGATTATGCTAATGTTTGGTGGGATCAATTGGTGTTAAACAGGAGACGAAATGGAGAACAACCGGTGGACACTTGGGAGGTGATGAAAACAGTAATGAGAAAGCGTTTTGTACCTAGCCACTATTATCGGGATTTGTACAAGAAGTTGCAAGGGCTGGTACAAGGAAATCGGAGTGTCGAAGACTACTACCAAGAGATGGAGTTAGCCATGATCCGAGCAAACATAGAGGAGGACCGAGAGGCTACTATGGCACGATTTTTAGCTGGCTTGAATCAAGAAATTGCCAATCGAGTAGAATTGCAGCATTATGTGGAATTAGAGGACATGCTGCATATGGCTATTAAAATTGAGAGCCAACTTAAGAGAAGGGGTGCTAGTTCGTGGAAACAGAATACATTCAAGAAAGAGGAGAAGCAAGTCTCAACCAAGGCTAGATTTGAGTCAAAACAAGAGCAACCTGATGAGGACATAAATGGAAATTCGCAGAATAATGAGGACACAAATGGAAAATCGCATTTTGAAGAATCAATCCAAGTTCCACAAGGTCCAGTGACGAGAGCAAGAGCCAAACGTTTCAAGGAAGAAGAACTCAATGAGTTAATAAATCAAGCGCAACAAAAGGAGTTGGATGTGATCGGAAATGAACCATCGAATTTTGTCAACATTATAAAAGTCCAACTAAATGCAATTTCTCAAGAAGAGAGTGGATAAGATGAATAGCATATTTAGTTAGTATTAAATTCGAAATTAACTATTATATTAGTAGTAGGACTTTATTTGTTTCCTAGTTTATTAGTGGTTTTTGTTTCCTAGTTGATTAGGGGGATTTATTTCCTAGTCTAAGTAGATTACTCTAGAAGTCCTATTCCTAGTCTTGATAGGACTTAATTTTCAGCTTATATATAGGCATAATATGTAATAGAAGACACAACTTGATTCTTATTATTTTAGTGAGAAGGAATTCTCTAGTTTCTTTGAAGAACTCTTTTGAACTTATCAAGGATTTTTCAATTTGTCTAATTCTTGTGGCGTTCATTCATCGACTTATCAAACGATTCTTCCATCATCGTTTGTGGCGTCCTACCGAACTTATCAAGAAGACTTGTGGCGTTCAACATCGACTTATCAAACGATTCAGTCAATATCGTTTGTGGCGTCCCCGTGAACTTATCAAGGCGACTTGTGGCGTTCATCCATCCTCAAACCTGATTGTAGAACGATCTTTCAATTCCTTATAATGCGGGTCTCGTTTTTCTTAACGTGGTTCGTATCATTTGGTACCAGAGCCAATTTCTAGTCTCAGGTTTGCGTATCTTTATAATTTTCTAGTTTTAAAAAAAAAAAAAAAAAAGTCGTACAAAAAAAAAAGGAGTACGAAAAAAAAAAGAAAAAGAAAAAGAAAGGTCGAACAAAAAAAAAAAAGAGTTCGCAAAAAAAAAAATCCGAAAAAAAAAAAAAAAAAATTCCGAAAATTGAAACAAAATTATCTTTATTGAGCTTCCTAGTTTGAGTTTGATTGTTTTCTAGACTTAGAGTGTGTTTACACTTAGAATTCTTCTAAGTTTTGGCACCTGCCTTGTTGAAAGAATCTTCCTAGATTTGGTTTGATAGTTTTCTTGTCCTAGAGTTTGTTCACATTGAATATCTTTGTGTTGTTTTAAATTAGATCAAAAAGAAGCAAAGAGAATTCCAAGAGTGGAAAAAGGCAAGAGAGTTAGATTATTTGAGGGTAAAAGCCATAATTTTTGTGCGAAAACACGAGTGTTGAGTGAATCATTAAATTGAGTGAAACACGTAAGGGTGTGAATTGTGAGGTCCATTATTTTATTTATATTTGTTCTAACTTTTTTTCTTGCAGCAAATCATGTCTGATTCCAATAACAAAAACATATCTGGAGAACAGTCGGGAAAGTTTGATATGAAGTTTATGTCGGAAGCTTTGATGGGAGAGATGAAGAGAATATTGAGGACGGAGTTGGAACAAGTTCATGAAAGGTTGGATAGGGTAGAAAGTGTAACTGAGGGACATCGAAAAACTACTTCTAATATGAATAGGAGGGGGAGAGTTCAACCTAGGGACTTAAGAGATGAGGATGAGGAAGACTATGATGATAGGTTTAGTGAAGGAGATCAAGGGTCATCTAGTCGCCATAGGAGAAATCGTGGTTTGGGTAGAGAAGTTAGGAAAAGGGAGGATAATAACTTGGGTAATATTAAGATGAACATTCCTTCTTTTCAAGGGAGAAACGACCCCGAAACCTATCTTGAGTGGGAAAAGAAACTGGAGCGAGTTTTTGATTGCCACGACTACTCCGAGATAAAAAAGGTAAAACTTGCAGCCACTGAGTTTACTGATTATGCTAATGTTTGGTGGGATCAATTGGTGTTAAACAGGAGACGAAATGGAGAACAACCGGTGGACACTTGGGAGGTGATGAAAACAGTAATGAGAAAGCGTTTTGTACCTAGCCACTATTATCGGGATTTGTACAAGAAGTTGCAAGGGCTGGTACAAGGAAATCGGAGTGTCGAAGACTACTACCAAGAGATGGAGTTAGCCATGATCCGAGCAAACATAGAGGAGGACCGAGAGGCTACTATGGCACGATTTTTAGCTGGCTTGAATCAAGAAATTGCCAATCGAGTAGAATTGCAGCATTATGTGGAATTAGAGGACATGCTGCATATGGCTATTAAAATTGAGAGCCAACTTAAGAGAAGGGGTTCTAGTTCGTGGAAACAGAATACATTCAAGAAAGAGGAGAAGCAAGTCTCAACCAAGGCTAGATTTGAGTCAAAACAAGAGCATCCAACTCGTAGCAATCAAGGTAAAACCGATTACTCTACTACTCGAAATCGTGATATTAAGTGTTTTAAATGTCAAGGTAGGGGGCACATAGCAAACCAATGCCCAAATAGAAGAGTTATGGTGATACGAGATAATGGAGAAGTTGAAACCGATAGTGAGGAGGACACCGAATCTATGCCACCGTTGGAGGATGCTAATGAGGAAGAATATGCTGTCCATGGGGAGTTGTTGGTTGCAAGAAGAGCGTTAAGTGTGCAAATCAAAGAGAGTGACGAAGTACAGAGGGAAAACATTTTTCATACTAGATGCCATGTCCAAAACAAAGTATGTAGTATGATTATTGATGGAGGGAGTTGTACTAATGTTGCTAGCACAACTATGGTTGAAAAGTTAGGATTGCCGACTACCAAACATCTACAACCCTACAAACTGCAATGGCTTAATAATACTGGTGAAATAAGGGTAGAAAAACAAGTCCTTGTTCCTTTTCGCATAGGAAAATATGAAGATGAAGTTTTGTGCGATGTTGTACCTATGCAAGCTGGACATTTATTACTAGGACGTCCATGGCAGTTTGATCGACGTGTTAAGCATGATGGTTTCACTAACAAGTACTCATTTCTACATGACCAGCGTACCATCACTCTAGTACCTTTGACTCCAAGACAAGTTTATGAAGATCAAGTGAGGTTGCAAAAAGAGAGTGAGCAAGAAAAAAAGAGTGTTGTAGGAAAAGACATAGAGAGACAAGAAAAACAAAGAGTGAACGAGGAAAAAAGGAGTAAAAAAAATGGAGAGGTTTCAATGAGTGAACAAAAGAATGAGAGGACAAAAAGCAATATCTATGCGAGAGTGGGTCACATTAAAAAAGCGATGTTCTCAAGTCAACCAATAATTGTTCTTGTGTACAAAGAGGCATTGAATACTAACGACTCTAACTCTTTTTTGCCTAGTTCAGTTGCATCTCTTTTGCAGGAATTTGAGGATGTCTTTCCCGAGGAAATTCCACCTGGTTTACCACCTATTCGAGGGATTGAACATCAAATCGACTTTGTACCCGGTGCTTCCATTCCAAACCGACCAGCCTATCGTAGCAACCCTGAAGAAACAAAAGAGCTACAACGGCAAGTTAGTGAATTGATGGAAAAGGGTTCCGTACGAGAAAGCATGAGTCCATGCGCTGTTCCAGTAATTTTGGTTCCTAAAAAGGATGGGACATGGAGAATGTGTGTTGATTGTCGAGCCGTCAACAATATAACAATCAGGTATCGCCATCCTATTCCTCGTCTTGATGATATGCTTGATGAATTGCATGGTGCTTGTGTATTTTCTAAAATTGATTTAAAAAGTGGCTACCATCAAATAAGAATGAAAGAAGGTGACGAATGGAAAACAGCTTTTAAAACAAAGTTTGGTTTATATGAGTGGGTGGTTATGCCATTTGGTCTAACTAATGCACCAAGTACTTTCATGCGATTAATGAACCATGTTTTGCGTGCTTTCATAGGAAAATTTGTAGTTGTCTATTTTGATGATATTCTTATTTATAGCAAAAATCAAGATGATCATGTTAAGCATTTACATTCTGTTCTTGAAGTATTACGAAAGGAGAAATTATTTGCTAACATGAAGAAGTGCACCTTTTGCACCGATAAGCTTGTGTTTCTTGGTTTTGTTGTGAGTGCACATGGTATACAGGTTGATGAGGATAAAATTCGAGCAATTCAAGAATGGCCGAGTCCCACGAGTGTAGGACAAGTTAGGAGCTTCCATGGACTTGCTAGCTTCTATAGGAGATTTGTGAAGAACTTTAGCAGCATTGCAGCACCACTTACTGAGGCTATCAAGAAGAATGTTGGGTTTAAGTGGGAAGACGAGCAAGAAAGGGCTTTCCAATTGCTCAAAGAGAAATTAACTAATGCTCCTTTATTAGCTCTGCCTAACTTTACACTAACATTTGAAATTGAATGTGATGCATCAGGATTAGGTGTTGGAGCAGTCCTCATGCAAGGAGGAAAACCAATTGCTTTTTTTAGCGAGAAACTAAGCGGGGCAGCTCTAAACTACCCTACTTACGACAAAGAGTTGTACGCATTGGTGCGAGCTTTACAAACATGGCAACACTATCTTTGGCCTAAGGAGTTTGTGATTCACACGGATCATGAGTCATTGAAACACTTGAAGAGTCAACAAAAATTGAGTAGGAGACATGCACGATGGGTGGAATTCATTGAAACATTTCCCTATGTCATCCGATACAAGAAAGGTAAAGAGAATGTTGTTGCTGATGCACTTTCTAGAAGGTATGTCTTACTCTCCACTCTTGATGCAAAATTACTTGGTTTTGAGCATATTAAAGAATTATATCCTTTAGACCATGATTTTTCTGAGGAATTTCGAAATTGTGAGAAAAATGCAGTGGGTAAGTTCTTTAGACATGAGGGTTTCTTGTTTCGAGAAAATAAGTTATGTGTTCCTAATTGTTCTTTGCGTGAGTTGTTAGTAAGGGAATCACATGGTGGAGGTCTAATGGGGCACTTTGGAGTTATTAAAACCTTAGCGATTTTGCAAGAACATTTTTATTGGACTCATATGAGAAAGGATGTTGAGAGAATTTGTGAGAGATGTGTCACTTGTAAGCAGGCAAAATCTAGAGTACAACCTCATGGTTTATACATGCCACTACCAATTCCTAGTGATCCCTGGATTGATATTTCAATGGATTTTGTTTTAGGTTTACCTAGGTCTAAACGAGGTAAAGATTCTATTTTTGTGGTTGTAGATAGGTTTTCTAAAATGGCGCATTTCATTCCATGTACGAAAACTGATAATGCTTCTAATATTGCTGACTTATTCTTTCGAGAAATTGTTAGATTACATGGAATGCCTCGAACCATTGTTTCAGATAGAGATACTAAGTTTTTGAGTTACTTTTGGAAAACCTTGTGGTGTAAGTTAGGGACTAAGTTGTTATTTTCCACCACTTGTCATCCACAAACTGATGGTCAAACTGAAGTAGTAAATAGGACTTTATCTACTTTGTTGAGAGCTATAATTAAAAAGAATATCAAAACATGGGAAGAATGTTTACCACATGTTGAGTTTGCTTACAATCGTTCCATTCATTCTGCTTCTAAGTTTTCTCCATTTGAAATAGTTTATGGTTTTAACCCCTTAACTCCATTGGATTTAACACCATTACCTTTGTCTGAAAGAGTTAACTTGGATGGAAAGAAAAAGGCTGAATTTGTTAAGCAGATACATGAAAAGGCAAGATTCAATATAGAGAAGAAGACGGAACAATATGCAAAGCAAGCCAACAAAGGGCGTCGCAAGGTAGTTTTTGAACCCGGAGATTGGGTTTGGTTGCACATGAGGAAAGAAAGATTTCCATCCCAAAGGCGCTCGAAGTTGCTCCCAAGGGGAGATGGTCCTTTTCAAGTTCTTGAGCGTGTCAATGACAATGCCTACAAGCTAGACCTACCAGGTGAGTACAATGTTAGCACTACATTCAATGTTACTGATTTAAGTCCTTTTGATGTAGGTGCTGATTTGAGGGCAAATCCTTTTCAAGAGGAGGGGAATGATGAGGACATAAATGGAAATTCGCAGAATAATGAGGACACAAATGGAAAATCGCATTTTGAAGAATCAATCCAAGTTCCACAAGGTCCAGTGACGAGAGCAAGAGCCAAACGTTTCAAGGAAGAAGAACTCAATGAGTTAATAAATCAAGCGCAACGAAAGGAGTTGGATGTGATCGGAAATGAACCATCGAATTTTGTCAACATTATAAAAGTCCAACTAAATGCAATTTCTCAAGAAGAGAGTGGATAAGATGAATAGCATATTTAGTTAGTATTAAATTCGAAATTAACTATTATATTAGTAGTAGGACTTTATTTGTTTCCTAGTTTATTAGTGGTTTTTGTTTCCTAGTTGAGTAGGGGGATTTATTTCCTAGTCTAAGTAGATTACTCTAGAAGTCCTATTCCTAGTCTTGATAGGACTTAATTTTCAGCTTATATATAGGCATAATATGTAATAGAAGACACAACTTGATTCTTATTATTTTAGTGAGAAGGAATTCTCTAGTTTCTTTGAAGAACTCTTTTGAACTTATCAAGGATTTTTCAATTTTTCTAATTCTTGTGGCGTTCATTCATCGACTTATCAAACGATTCTTCCATCATCGTTTGTGGCGTCCTACCGAACTTATCAAGAAGACTTGTGGCGTTCAACATCGACTTATCAAACGATTCAGTCAATATCGTTTGTGGCGTCCCCGTGAACTTATCAAGGCGACTTGTGGCGTTCATCCATCCTCAAACCTGATTGTAGAACGATCTTTCAATTCCTTATAATGCGGGTCTCGTTTTTCTTAACGTGGTTCGTATCACTAATCAACTAGGAAACAAAAACCACTAATAAACTAGGAAACAAATAAAGTCCTACTACTAATATAATAGTTAATTTCGAATTTAATACTAACTAAATATGCTATTCATCTTATCCACTCTCTTCTTGAGAAATTGCATTTAGTTGGACTTTTATAATGTTGACAAAATTCGATGGTTCATTTCCGATCACATCCAACTCCTTTTGTTGCGCTTGATTTATTAACTCATTGAGTTCTTCTTCCTTGAAACGTTTGGCTCTTGCTCTCGTCACTGGACCTTGTGGAACTTGGATTGATTCTTCAAAATGCGATTTTCCATTTGTGTCCTCATTATTCTGCGAATTTCCATTTATGTCCTCATCATTCCCCTCCTCTTGAAAAGGATTTGCCCTCAAATCAGCACCTACATCAAAAGGACTTAAATCAGTAACATTGAATGTAGTGCTAACATTGTACTCACCTGGTAGGTCTAGCTTGTAGGCATTGTCATTGACACGCTCAAGAACTTGAAAAGGACCATCTCCCCTTGGGAGCAACTTCGAGCGCCTTTGGGATGGAAATCTTTCTTTCCTCATGTGCAACCAAACCCAATCTCCGGGTTCAAAAACTACCTTGCGACGCCCTTTGTTGGCTTGCTTTGCATATTGTTCCGTCTTCTTCTCTATATTGAATCTTGCCTTTTCATGTATCTGCTTAACAAATTCAGCCTTTTTCTTTCCATCCAAGTTAACTCTTCTAGAAAGTGCATCAGCAACAACATTCTCTTTACCTTTCTTGTATCGGATGACATAGGGAAATGTTTCAATGAATTCCACCCATCGTGCATGTCTCCTACTCAATTTTTGTTGACTCTTCAAGTGTTTCAATGACTCATGATCCGTGTGAATCACAAACTCCTTAGGCCAAAGATAGTGTTGCCATGTTTGTAAAGCTCGCACCAATGCGTACAACTCTTTGTCGTAAGTAGGGTAGTTTAGAGCTGCCCCGCTTAGTTTCTCGCTAAAAAAAGCAATTGGTTTTCCTCCTTGCATGAGGACTGCTCCAACACCTAATCCTGATGCATCACATTCAATTTCAAATGTTAATGTAAAGTTAGGCAGAGCTAATAAAGGAGCATTAGTTAATTTCTCTTTGAGCAATTGGAAAGCCCTTTCTTGCTCGTCTTCCCACTTAAACCCAACATTCTTCTTGATAGCCTCAGTAAGTGGTGCTGCAATGCTGCTAAAGTTCTTCACAAATCTCCTATAGAAGCTAGCAAGTCCATGGAAGCTCCTAACTTGTCCTACACTCGTGGGACTCGGCCATTCTTGAATTGCTCGAATTTTATCCTCATCAACCTGTATACCATGTGTGTTGGTCCCAAGTGGTCAGATGAGGTCTAGAGGGGGGGGGTGAATAGACCTCATGACTTTAAAAAATTTCTTAAACTTTTCTTCTATAAGTAGAGTTCACTCATCAGCAAAATAAGATGACTGAGCTGATTTTGCACTCAGCTTATCAGCAGAGTAGACTGATCTTATTCGTGAGACTACTATGCTGATTTAGCACTTAGCTTATTCAGTAAAGTAGACTACTATGCTGATTTTGCTTCACCAAACTTATATAATCAGAGTTTCAAACAATGATGCAGCGGATAATGTATATGTATTTTTCAAACAATGTTTTCAACTCAATTAAACTTTTAAAGCACAAAGAAAGTTTTACCCCAAGTTGGAAATTCCTCAATTTAAAAGACTCTTCTTTTAAAGTATTTACTTAGCTTATGAAATATGCAATGCAAGACAAATAAAGTAAATAACACAAGGAATTTTTATAGTGGTTATACAGGAACAAATCCTCTTAATCCACTCTTCCAAGTCACTTAGATCTTGGGTTATACTATAAACACAATGTTTACAATATTTCTCCACTTACACCAAAACAACAAATGAGAAGGCTGTAAGCTCACAATAGGAAATCACTAAGAAGACCTATCCTCCGAAGTAATATCACTCACAAAGATGGATATCTACTCCTCACAACACTCAGTTGAATATCACTCAGATATACAAGGGTTTAATCTTGTTCTTCAACAATCAGCTTCGTCATAAGATGACTAAGCTTATGATAAGATGACTCAACTGATGGATTCTTGCTCTAAAGATTTGATCTTGAAAGTGTGCAAGTCTCTCTTGAATCTTCAGTTTACCATCTATTTATACTCTTGGATTTGTAGTTTTGCCCGTTGAAGGTTGGCAAAATTGCATTTAAGTCCTTGAGCAACGGTCATAATTTGAATGGTAACTTTTGCAGACTGTCGCACTGTTCACTGTACACTCTGCTGTACTTTCTGCACTGTTTACTGTACACTCTGCTGTACTTTCTGTCAGCAGCATTTAATGCACTTAGCTTGTTACCGTTGGAGAGCTTTCTGACCGATTTTACTTGGCTTATGGGATCCACTCTGCTGATGATCACTAGTCTAATGCACTAGTCTTATGCACTAGTCTGATCACTAGTCTCATGCACTAGTTTGATGCACTAGTCTTATGCACTAGTCTGATCACTAGTCTCATGCACTAGTCTGATGCACTAGTCTTATGCACTAGTCTGATCACTAGTCTCATGCACTAGTCTGATGCACTAGTCTTATGCACTAGTCTGATGCACTAGTCTTATGCACTAGTCTGATCACTAGTCTCATGCACTAGTCTGATGCACTAGTCTTATGCACTAGTCATCTCATGATCACCCATCTCATTTCCACTAAGCTGATTTTCAATCTTTCACTAATCTGATTTTCACTCTTATCATAAGATTGAATCTTCATTTCTTGAATACTTCTGTTCTTGAATGATTCTCTTTTAAACCAAGTATCCAATCTTCAAAGGCTTACTAAGCTTCCGTAACTTAGTTGATGACACCTTTTTGTTATCATCAAAACCTTTTAACTAACTTAATTAACTCAACTGATAAGATCACTTAGCTGTTCTTGAGTTAATAAATTCTTCCAACAATTTCCCCCTTTTTGATGATGACAAAACCTTCAACTAAGAACGTCTTCCAAGTCTTCAGTTTAGTCTTCATACTTCTAGGAATAAAATCATTAGATCCAATGCAACCTTTGAGAGTTCTTAGTTGCATCTCACTTTTCCCCCTTTTTGTCATCAACACTAAAACTTAGTATGCTGAAGACAAGTAGGTGAATACTTAGCTGTTCGGGGTAGTTGGCTGTTAATTAATTCTTCTTTATACGCAAGCCAGCAGTTTGTAGTCTTCTTTGCTGTTTATCACTCCAGTTAGAAAAACTGTTCCCCCTGACTTCAAGAATTGATACCACTTATTGGTTACTTCCTTCACCCTTTTTGAAGTGTATTCTTGAATGTCACTTGGTTGTTGAGTTTCAGTCGGCTGATGAGAAGCAGTCTTCTGATAACTTCATTTGACTTATTGAAAACGTCATCTCTAATCAGGAGTACCGCTCGTCGTACACGTTCCCCCTGAGTTCAAGAATCTGTGGTCAAGTAGTCTTATGAGAGTCAGTCTCGAAAGATACTCAGCCGTTGAATTCCAGTAAGCTATTGAGATGATTTTTCTGATATGTTCCCCCTCAGCTCATGAATCCAAATTCAACAAATCCATTTTCAACTCTTGAGAGCTGAAAGATTGTTGTCACATGATTGACTATACCATTTGTTGGATACAAACGTTGATTCACTTGATAAACTTCAATTTTCCAACAATCTTGCTTTCCTTGTTATTTCCAAACAATGCGGCTACCATTTGTTGGTTGATATCACATGTTGATACAGTACTGGATACCAATTGTTGATATTCTCCCACTCGATGGTAAAACCACTTGTTGAACTTGTTGAAATCAGCAAGGGCAGTCAACTCAACCTTTGTCATCACACATGCGTTTTTCCTACAAAACAGATTACTGTTTTTGGTACCCCTTATATTGGGTCCTGCATGGTTAGTATAACCTTTAACATGTGATGATTTTGTGACTCAGTTTTATCATGAATTTCAGTAAATTTAGCATGGTAATAATTTTCATGATGAAAACAGTGCTCATAAGCAAGGTAAGATGCATGAAGTAAGTGATAAGCGGAGTTAACTGATAACTCTCCTATAGATTTAGCAGACTTAACATTTTTAATTTCACTCCAATCAGCAGCATCTTTCAGCTTACTAAGCTGATGAGTTTTACTAGTCTGTTTAGTCTTAGGTTGCTTACTAGGCTTCTTAACCTTTTGAGCTTCAGTAGGCTTCTTCTCTTTAGCCTCTGATTTCTTTATAGAGAATGATGCAATTACTTCAATCAAGTTCATTTATATTTTTTATACGAATTGCACACTCAGCTTTTAGAGTTTCATTCTCATGCCCAAGCTTTTTGAAGTCAGCTGATTCTTAAGGTTTTTCAACCTGAAGTTTCAGTGATCTGTTTTGCTCTTTTAGCAGAGTCATCTCTTTCTTAAGCTTGGCAAATACACCAACAATATTTGAATTTGAAATTAACATTTGTTCAAACGATTCAAATAATGCAAGTTCATTAATTTGTAGAAGTTACCTCAGTTTCAGAATCATCAGATTCCTTGGCCATTAAGCATAGAGTTTCAGGTACTTCTTCAAACTCTTTATCAGACGACTGACGGTCTGAATAAGATGTGCAGGAGTTTATTAGCTTTGCTGCATCAGCTAACTTTGATTTGCTCTTACTAAGCTTACGCTCCTTTTTGGCACACTTTTCCTTTTCAGCAAACTTTTCAGATGATGAGTGAGAATGATCTTTGATCAAGAGTTCATACTCCTCTTCATTGTGGTCTCTAAGTTTTGCTTTGGAGGAATCCCTGTTTTCCTGAAAATGATCAGAAGAAGATGAAGTAGCATTTTTATATATTAATTTCATTTTCTTCTTGTAGAACTTCTCAAAATCATTCAGCAGCAGGGTAACGTCGTCAGCAGTGTAGACTTTTTCTGAATTCAGCAGAGTCTTCTGTTTTGACTTGTCTACTGATTTTCTTGACTTGTCTGACGCCATGAGAGCAGCAGTAGGGTCTGAACTGGTTGACACTTCTAATCCCATTCTTGGCATTTGATACTCATATGCTTTGAGGGATGAGAACAGTTCGGAAAGGGAAATCTTCCCTAAATCCCTTGATTCTTCCATGGCTGTCACCTTCATGTTGAATTTAGGTGGCAAGGCCTTGAGAACCTTTGCGGTGATCTCCTTGTTCGAAAATTCTTTACCAAACCTTAGAACTTCATTCAGAGCTTTGGTAAATCTGGTATCCATCTGATCAATCGTTTCACCAGACTTCATCTTGAAATTTTCAAACTCCTCAAGAGCCACACTGAGCTTGTGTTCTTTGATAGCGTCGTTTCCTTCGCTTAGCTCGCAGACTTTATTCCACATCTCTTTGGCAGTTTTGAAATGCTTGATCTTCTGGAATCTTTCTTCGTCTACAGCTTTGAACATAATGAGCTTAGCCGTTTTATCAAGATTTACTAACTTGACTTCTTTGGGAGTCAGCTCATCCAGCTCTTTGTCAACTATCTGATCTGGTTGGCCAGCAACCATCACAATCTTCTGAAATCTGAATGGTCCTTTTGTAAAACAAGTAAGCATGTTGTCGTCATAAGCGGCAAGAAGGATTTCCATTCTAATTTTCCAGCTTTCGAAGTCCATAAGGCCAATGTGAGGAACATGGCTTATGACATCCATTTTTTCAAAAAGTTTTTGATTTTCAAAATATGCTCTTTTGAAAAGTTTTGAAAACCTTTGAAAAATACTCGGATCAAGCTCGTTGATCAGGCAGCTGATTCTAATGAACCACCTGCTCTGATACCACTTGTTGGTCCCAAGTGGTCAGATGAGGTCTAGAGGGGGGGGGGGTGAATAGACCTCATGACTTTAAAAAATTTCTTAAACTTTTCTTCTATAAGTAGAGTTCACTCATCAGCAAAATAAGATGACTGAGCTGATTTTGCACTCAGCTTATCAGCAGAGTAGACTGATCTTATTCGTGAGACTACTATGCTGATTTAGCACTTAGCTTATTCAGTAAAGTAGACTACTATGCTGATTTTGCTTCACCAAACTTATATAATCAGAGTTTCAAACAATGATGCAGCGGATAATGTATATGTGTTTTTCAAACAATGTTTTCAACTCAATTAAACTTTTAAAGCACAAAGAAAGTTTTACCCCAAGTTGGAAATTCCTCAATTTAAAAGACTCTTCTTTTAAAGTATTTACTTAGCTTATGAAATATGCAATGCAAGACAAATAAAGTAAATAACACAAGGAATTTTTATAGTGGTTATACAGGAACAAATCCTCTTAATCCACTCTTCCAAGTCACTTAGATCTTGGGTTATACTATAAACACAATGTTTACAATATTTCTCCACTTACACCAAAACAACAAATGAGAAGGCTGTAAGCTCACAATAGGAAATCACTAAGAAGACCTATCCTCCGAAGTAATATCACTCACAAAGATGGATATCTACTCCTCACAACACTCAGTTGAATATCACTCAGATATACAAGGGTTTAATCTTGTTCTTCAACAATCAGCTTCGTCATAAGATGACTAAGCTTATGATAAGATGACTCAACTGATGGATTCTTGCTCTAAAGATTTGATCTTGAAAGTGTGCAAGTCTCTCTTGAATCTTCAGTTTACCATCTATTTATACTCTTGGATTTGTAGTTTTGCCCGTTGAAGGTTGGCAAAATTGCATTTAAGTCCTTGAGCAACGGTCATAATTTGAATGGTAACTTTTGCAGACTGTCGCACTGTTCACTGTACACTCTGCTGTACTTTCTGCACTGTTTACTGTACACTCTGCTGTACTTTCTGTCAGCAGCATTTAATGCACTTAGCTTGTTACCGTTGGAGAGCTTTCTGACCGATTTTACTTGGCTTATGGGATCCACTCTGCTGATGATCACTAGTCTAATGCTAGTCTTATGCACTAGTCTGATCACTAGTCTCATGCACTAGTTTGATGCACTAGTCTTATGCACTAGTCTGATCACTAGTCTCATGCACTAGTCTGATGCACTAGTCTTATGCACTAGTCTGATCACTAGTCTCATGCACTAGTCTGATGCACTAGTCTTATGCACTAGTCTGATGCACTAGTCATCTCATGATCACCCATCTCATTTCCACTAAGCTGATTTTCAATCTTTCACTAATCTGATTTTCACTCTTATCATAAGATTGAATCTTCATTTCTTGAATACTTCTGTTCTTGAATGATTCTCTTTTAAACCAAGTATCCAATCTTCAAAGGCTTACTAAGCTTCCGTAACTTAGTTGATGACACCTTTTTGTTATCATCAAAACCTTTTAACTAACTTAATTAACTCAACTGATAAGATCACTTAGCTGTTCTTGAGTTAATAAATTCTTCCAACAATGTGCACTCACAACAAAACCAAGAAACACAAGCTTATCGGTGCAAAAGGTGCACTTCTTCATGTTAGCAAATAATTTCTCCTTTCGTAATACTTCAAGAACAGAATGTAAATGCTTAACATGATCATCTTGATTTTTGCTATAAATAAGAATATCATCAAAATAGACAACTACAAATTTTCCTATGAAAGCACGCAAAACATGGTTCATTAATCGCATGAAAGTACTTGGTGCATTAGTTAGACCAAATGGCATAACCAACCACTCATATAAACCAAACTTTGTTTTAAAAGCTGTTTTCCATTCGTCACCTTCTTTCATTCTTATTTGATGGTAGCCACTTTTTAAATCAATTTTAGAAAATACACAAGCACCATGCAATTCATCAAGCATATCATCAAGACGAGGAATAGGATGGCGATACCTGATTGTTATATTGTTGACGGCTCGACAATCAACACACATTCTCCATGTCCCATCCTTTTTAGGAACCAAAATTACTGGAACAGCGCATGGACTCATGCTTTCTCGTACGGAACCCTTTTCCATCAATTCACTAACTTGCCGTTGTAGCTCTTTTGTTTCTTCAGGGTTGCTACGATAGGCTGGTCGGTTTGGAATGGAAGCACCGGGTACAAAGTCGATTTGATGTTCAATCCCTCGAATAGGTGGTAAACCAGGTGGAATTTCCTCGGGAAAGACATCCTCAAATTCCTGCAAAAGAGATGCAACTGAACTAGGCAAAAAAGAGTTAGAGTCGTTAGTATTCAATGCCTCTTTGTACACAAGAACAATTATTGGTTGACTTGAGAACATCGCTTTTTTAATGTGACCCACTCTCGCATAGATATTGCTTTTTGTCCTCTCATTCTTTTGTTCACTCATTGAAACCTCTCCATTTTTTTTACTCCTTTTTTCCTCGTTCACTCTTTGTTTTTCTTGTCTCTCTATGTCTTTTCCTACAACACTCTTTTTTTCTTGCTCACTCTCTTTTTGCAACCTCACTTGATCTTCATAAACTTGTCTTGGAGTCAAAGGTACTAGAGTGATGGTACGCTGGTCATGTAGAAATGAGTACTTGTTAGTGAAACCATCATGCTTAACACGTCGATCAAACTGCCATGGACGTCCTAGTAATAAATGTCCAGCTTGCATAGGTACAACATCGCACAAAACTTCATCTTCATATTTTCCTATGCGAAAAGGAACAAGGACTTGTTTTTCTACCCTTATTTCACCAGTATTATTAAGCCATTGCAGTTTGTAGGGTTGTAGATGTTTGGTAGTCGGCAATCCTAACTTTTCAACCATGGTTGTGCTAGCAACATTAGTACAACTCCCTCCATCAATAATCATACTACATACTTTGTTTTGGACATGGCATCTAGTATGAAAAATGTTTTCCCTCTGTACTTCGTCACTCTCTTTGATTTGCACACTTAACGCTCTTCTTGCAACCAACAACTCCCCATGGACAGCATATTCTTCCTCATTAGCATCCTCCAACGGTGGCATAGATTCGGTGTCCTCCTCACTATCGGTTTCAACTTCTCCATTATCTCGTATCACCATAACTCTTCTATTTGGGCATTGGTTTGCTATGTGCCCCCTACCTTGACATTTAAAACACTTAATATCACGATTTCGAGTAGTAGAATAATCGGTTTTACCTTGATTGCTACGAGTTGGATGCTCTTGTTTTGACTCAAATCTAGCCTTGGTTGAGACTTGCTTCTCCTCTTTCTTGAATGTATTCTGTTTCCACGAACTAGCACCCCTTCTCTTAAGTTGGCTCTCAATTTTAATAGCCATATGCAGCATGTCCTCTAATTCCACATAATGCTGCAATTCTACTCGATTGGCAATTTCTTGATTCAAGCCAGCTAAAAATCGTGCCATAGTAGCCTCTCGGTCCTCCTCTATGTTTGCTCGGATCATGGCTAACTCCATCTCTTGGTAGTAGTCTTCGACACTCCGATTTCCTTGTACCAGCCCTTGCAACTTCTTGTACAAATCCCGATAATAGTGGCTAGGTACAAAACGCTTTCTCATTACTGTTTTCATCACCTCCCAAGTGTCCACCGGTTGTTCTCCATTTCGTCTCCTGTTTAACACCAATTGATCCCACCAAACATTAGCATAATCAGTAAACTCAGTGGCTGCAAGTTTTACCTTTTTTATCTCGGAGTAGTCGTGGCAATCAAAAACTCGCTCCAGTTTCTTTTCCCACTCAAGATAGGTTTCGGGGTCGTTTCTCCCTTGAAAAGAAGGAATGTTCATCTTAATATTACCCAAGTTATTATCCTCCCTATTCCTAACTTTTCTACCCAAACCACGATTTCTCCTATGGCGACTAGATGACCCTTGATCTCCTTCACTAAACCTATCATCATAGTCTTCCTCATCCTCATCTCTTAAGTCCCTAGGTTGAACTCTTCCCCTCCTATTCATATTAGAAGTAGTTTTTCGATGTCCCTCGGTTACACTTTCTACCCTATCCAACCTTTCATGAACTTGTTCCAACTCCGTCCTCAATATTCTCTTCATCTCTCCCATCAAAGCTTCCGACATAAACTTCATATCAAACTTTCCCGACTGTTCTCCAGATATGTTTTTGTTATTGGAATCAGACATGATTTGCTGCAGGAAAAAAAGTTAGAACAAATATAAATAAAATAAAGGACCTCACAATTCACACCCTTACGTGTTTCACTCAATTTAATGATTCACTCAACACTCGTGTTTTCGCACAAAAATTATGGATTTTACCCTCAAATAATCTAACTCTCTTGCCTTTTTCCACTCTTGGAATTCTCTTTGCTTCTTTTTGAACTAATTTAAAACAACACAAAGATATTCAATGTGAATAAACTCTAGGACAAGAAAACTATCAAACCAAATCTAGGAAGATTCTTTCAACAAGGCAGGTGCCAAAACTTAGAAGAATTCTAAGTGTAAATACACTCTAAGTCTAGAAAACAATCAAACTCAAACTAGGAAGCTCAATAAAGATAATTTTGTTTCAATTTTCGGATTTTTTTTTTTTTTTTTCGGATTTTTTTTTTTTTTTTTTTGGCGAACTCTTTTTTTTTTTTTTTGTTAGACATTTCTTTTTCTTTTTTTTTTTTTTTCGTACTCTTTTTTTTTGTACGACATTTTTTTTTAAATAAAACTAGAAAATTATAAAGATACGCAAACCTGAGACTAGAAATTGGCTCTGGTACCAAATGATACGAACCACGTTAAGAAAAACGAGACCCGCATTATAAGGATTTGAAAGATCGCTCTACAATCAGGTTTAGGATGGATGAACGCCACAAGTCGCCTTGATAAGTTCACGGGGACGCCACAAACGATATTGACTGAATCGTTTGATAAGTCGATGTTGAACGCCACAAGTCTTCTTGATAAGTTCGGTAGGACGCCACAAACGATGATGGATGAATCGTTTGATAAGTCGATGAATGAACGCCACAAGAATTAGACAAGTTGAAAAATCCTTGATAAGTTCAAAAGAGTTCTTCAAAGAAACTAGAGAATTCCTTCTCACTAAAATAATAAGAATCAAGTTGTGTCTTCTATTACATATTATGCCTATATATAAGCTGAAAATTAAGTCCTATCAAGACTAGGAATAGGACTTCTAGAGTAATCTACTTAGACTAGGAAATAAATCCCCCTAATCAACTAGGAAACAAAAACCACTAATAAACTAGGAAACAAATAAAGTCCTACTACTAATATAATAGTTAATTTCGAATTTAATACTAACTAAATATGCTATTCATCTTATCCACTCTCTTCTTGAGAAATTACATTTAGTTGGACTTTTATAATGTTGACAAAATTCGATGGTTCATTTCCGATCACATCCAACTCCTTTTGTTGCGCTTGATTTATTAACTCATTGAGTTCTTCTTCCTTGAAACGTTTGGCTCTTGCTCTCGTCACTGGACCTTGTGGAACTTGGATTGATTCTTCAAAATGCGATTTTCCATTTGTGTCCTCATTATTCTGCGAATTTCCATTTATGTCCTCATCACTAATTATACAGGAAATCAAGGTCTATTTTGCATTGGATATCCAATGCGGTAATGAAAAGAATGAAAGAAATAAAATGAATTGTCAGATTTCTATTTTAAATAAATTGAAATTGTGAATTCTACCAAAAGAAGTATGAATGTTATTTAAAAAAAAATGAAAATGTTTTATGACGTGTAAACCTACCATCAATGAACAATATATGGACTGATATGCCAGGAACAACGATCATATCTCGTCTTTATGAATTTTCCAATAAGTATAGCCACCATCTAATTGAAGAATCCATATCATCGCCAGAATCTTCAAGGTCTTTCTTACTCCATAAACTACACACCCAAAGCATTTGTGAAGATTAAAACACAACGTCCTATTTAGGAAGAGTTTGCTATTATTTAGAAGAAATTTAGGAAAAGGCAACATTGGTAAATAAATCTACAATTGAGGAGCTTGTGTGTAAAACAAAAGGAGAAAAAAGAATAAGGCATACATGTTTCTCCTCGGTAGATGTTTGTCATGATGGCAGAGGCGATGGTAGAGGCAGAGATGATGGAGACAATGGCAGAGTACTCCGACAGCGGTAAAGTACTCTGACATCCCGAATTGACATCGAAAAGAGTTGCAATCGTTGTCCCATTCACTCTTGTCCTAGTCAATCCCATCCGACTTTTGCTAGTGTAAAACAAATATATGTGTGAGAACTAATCAAATTTGAAATCATAGTAAATCTTGGGATTGGATTCTATACCTTTCCAATATTGAAAATCTTGTCTGCCATTATAGTTCTTCGTCACACGGAAGCTAATGTGAGCGGAGAAACTAACATATGATAATCGACTTTATAACTACTTCTTTTTTCTTTTCACAAGCTTTTCTCTAGTTTATAAAAAAATAATCACTTATACGTCAATTACTTAGAGAAGTTAATCAAAGTTGAGAAAAAAAATCATAATTATACGCGTTCGAAAATTACTGTACCGGATATAAGTTGCACCCTAAGACTAAATATGCAGGCACGCCATAATCCAGCTTAACACTATTTACCCCCTCCCTATAAATTACAACACTTTACACATCAAGAAATACATGAGGCAGAAATACATGGGGCCACCATAGATGAGAAAACTCACGTTAGCATCATACTTGGGTCACTAACGCCTGACTTTGCTCCGTTTACTACCAACTATATGATGAATAAGTTGGAGTATAACCTGACTTGGTTACCGAACGAGTTGCAAACTTTTGAGGCCATATCCAAGATAAGGTCTCAAGAGCGAGAGGTAAATGTTACCGAGCAGAGTCAGTCTTCCTCTACTGTTACGAACAATAAGAAAAAGAAGGCAAATGGTGGGTGTGAATCTGAGCCCAAAGCCAAGAAGCAATTCAAAGGCAAAGGCAAGAACAAATCTAAGAAGAAATAACCCAAAGGGAAATGTTTTCATTGTGGGATATATGGGCATTGTAAGAGAAACTGAAAAAAGTATCTCGCCGAAAGGAAAGAGCAAAAGAAAGGTAAATTCGATTTACTAGTTTTAGAAACTTGCTTAGTGGTTGATGATTATTCAACCTGGATAATTGATTCAGGAGCCACTAATCATATTTGTTCTTCTATTCAGATGCTTAGTTCTTCGAATGAGCTTGCTGAAGGGGAATTGACCATGAGAGTTGGAAATAGGGCGTTCGTTTTAGCAAAGGCCATAGGAACAGTCCGTTTAAATTTTAGGAGTAAATTTATTGTTTTGAAATGTTTATTTTATTCCTGCTTTTTCGAGAAATTTGATTTCTCTTTCTATGTTGCATGAAAAAAAAATTAATATTTCATTTTCTAATAATAAGATAGTTATTTCTAGAAATGGATTATTTATATGCAATGCAAGTGTTGAAAATGGACTGTACGTATTAAGGCCTGACGAACAATTAATAAATAATTCTGATTTATTTAAGGTAGCAAATCCTAGGTCTAACAAACGTTCTAAAATATCCGAAAGTGATGACACATATCTTTGGCATCTAAGGTTAGGACATATTAACCTTGAAAGGATAAACAGGCTTGTAAAGGAAGGTCCTTTAAGAGAGTTAAAAGTTGACACTCTTCTTGTTTGTGAATCCTGCATTGAGGGAAAGATGACTAGAAGACCTTTCTCTGCGAAGGGCCTAATAGCCAAAGAACCTCTTGAGTTGGTACACAGTGACCTTTGTGGTCCCTTAAATGTGGAAGCTCGAGGAGGTTATGAATATTTCGTCACTTTTATTGATGATTATTCACGATATGGTTATTTATACCTAATGCAAGAAAATCTGAAACTTTTGATAAGTTTAAAGAATTCTTAGCAGCAGTTGAAAAGCAGTTAGGTAAATCACTGAAAACTCTTAGATTTGATCGAGGAGGAGAATACTTGAGTTATGAATTCAAGGATTACTTGGTGGAGCGTGGAATTGAAACCCAACTCACATCACCTGGAACACCCCAACAAAATGATGTGTCGGAAAGGCGAAACAGAACGCTATTAGGAATGGTTAGATCTATGATGAGTTACTCCTCATTGGCAAAATCTTTATGGGGATATGCACTAAGAACCGCAAACTACATTTTAAATGTAGTACCATCCAGATCGATCCAAATTAAGACACCCTTAGAGTTGTGGAATGGGCAGACCTAGTATACAACATTTTCACATATGGGGATGTCCTGCACACGTTCCGATGAGTGATTTTGGAAAGTTAGATGTGCGAACAGAAGTGTATCTGTTTGTAGGATATCCTGATGGCACCAGAGGTGGTTTGTTCTATAGTACTAAAGATAAGAAATTATTTGTATCGACAGATGCCACTTTTCTTGAGCACACCTATATGACAAAATTTAAGCCTCGAAGTAAAATAATAATAGAAGAACTCCATGCTGACGTAATTGATAGACCGCAGTCAACCACTGATGAACGACCAAGTCAAAAGACCACGGTTCCTAATCAAATTCCTTTGGTACCTCGAAGTAGTGGGAGAGTAATATGATAGAAATAGTGTCCTGCAGGCCAACTGTATGGATGGCATTTATTGTAATAAATAAAGGAACTATTCAATTTTGATTAATAAATGCACTTTATTATATGGTCATCTTTATCTTATGTAATAATTATCTACGCATAAGGATAGAAGTCCTTAGATCACAGGGCTATGGGACAACCCGTGGACTGATCTCCAAGGCCGTGATCTAGAACATATTCAAGAGTCGTAGAATCCAATCGAGACAGGACATCATTGGATTCGGTTAGACTCTCATTGTTGTGTATACTCCGATGAACTGGAGAATGCTGGGGTCCACGAGCGTGACTGGGAGAGTCGATACACATAAGTGGGTGACTTGCTGGGATGGCAAGTGCACTGAATACCCCAATTAGGAAATAACTCACCATTGAAGCGGTAGTCGCATATCGGGGTTGAAGTATTCCAATTTACGATAGTATACGAGGAACGATCCCTAAATACTTGAGGTGATAGGGCTTATCTGGTGCGAGAACGTCTATACTTAGATGTGAGTTCCGACTGACTGGAGATTACCAAAAAGTCTCTATGGACTCATGTTGGGTATAGAAGAACTCGTATGCAGGTTCATATCATCAACAAATGATCCATTGACCCAACTTGCGCGCACTACAAGAAAAACTATTTTTAGTGACAATAATCTTAGTGGCAAAAAAATTGTCATCACTAAAAGTTGTTATATAGTGATGACATTTTTTGTTGTCACTAATTTTCGCAAGTAGTAAGAAATAGTGACAAGGTTTGTTTTTGTCACAATTTTTTGTCACTATTTTTATGGCGCCAAATTCTGGAGAATGCGGGAAATAGAAGTTATCACCATTCCCTATAACATTAGTGTTAAGATAGGAAGTCGCCACTATTTTGTCTTAATCAAATTTTAGTGTCAGAACAAAGTTGTCACAAAAAAATCATTTAATATTGTGACAAGGAAATGTTGCCACTAAAAAACTTTAACCAATGAGTTCCACAATAATTTAGATTAAAAGGAATACACTTTTGCGTGATCAAATTATATTTATCTACCAAGAAAAGAAAAGATCAAAATAAATCTAGCGTGGTTGTGGAGATGGACTGAAGCCACCTTCTAAAAAAGGACAAAGAATCGATGAGGAGCTAGAAAAGGAGAATGAAGAATTGAAGAAGAGAGCCGAAGAAGATAAATAATGCATGAAAGAGATGTCCCTGCGAATTGAAGCCCTGGAATCCCAAGTGTCAAGAGACTCAAGTCCAAGCTCAAGTACAAGCTTACCTTAAAGCTCAATTTCCTGCTCTCTTTCAAAGTTTAGGGGAAGCTAGTCAAACTCATCCACCACAAGCTAATATGAGTCGTGACTAACTTAATATATCATATTATAGGTTTTAGTTTTATATAATTATACTTACCTTGTTAGTTAAAGTTATACTACGAGGTTTTATATCTTGCTAAAAGATTTAACTACTTCCATGTCTAGGGTGTTATGACACTTGGTGACTCAAATTATTTTAGTTTATTGCATACGGAAAGGTTATTAAAGCAGATGTTTTTACTTGGTGATCATTGGATTCATTTTTCCTTTAAGTTTCTTTGGTAAATGCTAGCAATATATTTCTATCTATTATTGGTAGGATTTTAATATCTAGTTAATGGGTAACTTATGAAAAAGTAGATTAATTGTATGACCATTTATTTAATTTAATTGTTTCATCGTCTTTACTTTTGTAAAATATGTCTAGACTAATAATTGTTTATTTGTTTATCAGTCTATGAAGGTGTGAAGAGCAAGGAAGAATTTTCCATGTAGAGACTAGATATTAGTACTTTCATTCTGTTTTCTTTTCTTGTTTTCTAGGGTATTGCTTAGTATTTTCATTATGTTATCTTTTCTTTCTTAGGTGTTGCTTTGGCAAACAAGTACTTAGTTTTGAATTCTATTGATTGTTAATATTATGGAAATATTTTAGTTTTGATTAAATTAATGTATCGATTTTTCTAGTTTGTGTATGTATTTCATTTCGTTCATTGAGAAACTTTGATAATTCATTTGAACTTACTCAAATCGAAGTAGATACCAATGAAAAATTACATCCATTGCTCTTAGCATCATATAATGTCGTCACAAATCTATTATTTATTGATTATTTTGTTCAAAAATAATAATTAATTAGCCACAATATTTTTTGTCACAATATTATTTATTTATTTAATATTTAGATATTGTTAAAATTAATTAGCCACAAAATTGTTGTCACTAATGTATTTACTATTTATTATATAGTTTAGAAATTTAATAAATAATTTCTTATTTATAAATTTATAGTGACAACTTGGGACTTCTGGTGACAACAATACTCCTCATTAATGATAATGGAGTCGTTACTATTTGATGTGTTTTTAGTGACAAAATATTTTATTGATGCTACAACATCGTGCTATAGTGACGATTTTAATAGTTGTGGCTAAAACTTTTAGCAACAACGTAGTGGCAACTCAAATTGTTGTCGCTAGAATCTTTTGTGACAACTTTTATACATATAGTGACAAAATATGTCGCGACTAAAAAGTACATTTTTTGTAGTGATATAGGATGGGAATTTTTCCTACGGATTTCTGTGAGAAATTAATTCTGGTAAAATCCTTGGCCAAGGTATCTGACGACTTTATGTAAGTAGCTCATAAAGATTAAGTAAAAGAGAATTATTTCGGGACCAGCATGCATAAGGTCAAGAAAAAAGAAAAGGGAACCGATGAAAAGACCATACCCTTAAGTCTCGACTGGGAGATTGATCGATGGAGAGATTATGTCGTATATGGTAATTGTAAATGATAAAAAGGTTCACTGAATTAATTCACCAGTGATTGGGCTCCATGGGCTTGTGGACAAACATCGACTGTGGAGTGTGGGACAATTCCTAAATTGTTCAGGGGTGCTAATTTTGGAATAATCAGTCGACAGAATGTTCGACTGATTTAAAGTATTTAATACTTGAATAATTAAATTAATATTTAATTATCACCCATGGCCAATTATGTGGTGAACCTATGGGGGCATACACAATACACATGAAGCGAAAGCGAAAGAAATGGAAACAACAGGGTCGACCAAATCGATTGGGTCGATTGGGTCGAATAAATCTACTGGATCGATTATGTGATTAGGTCGACTGGGTCGACCCAATTGGAACAAATTGGATCCGATTGGAATTGGATCAAGATTATAAATTAAATTGGAATTTAATTTGTGAGTTAATTAATTAAGTTGGATTTAATTAATTATAGGAAGATTTAATTAAATAGACATGGAGTCTACTTTAATTAATTGGGAGAGTAACTAATTAATTGGGCTATTTAATTGGGAAATTAAATAAAGCCTGATTAAATTAATTAAGTGGGCCATGAATTAATTGAAAGACTTAGTCTTCAAATTAAAAGGGCCATGGCCCATGTAGGAGACTTGAAGTCCTAGTCCTAGGAGGATTAGGATAGTTAGACACCTATAAATAAGTAGCTAGGTGTCATAACTCACACACAACAAAAAGAGCCAAAATTCCCAGTCAAGCAAATACTCACCCCCTCTCCCACAAGTAGAAATTGGCCGAACACCTTCTTCTTTAGGAAGAATTTTTCGATTTCGTTATTCGTTCCAAATTCGTTTCCTAACCCCAGATCTTAATATATCCTGTGTTCTAGCCGATAGGGATATTGATACGAACCACGTTAAGAAAAACGAGACCCGCATTATAAGGAATTGAAAGATCGTTCTACAATCAGGTTTGAGGATGGATGAACGCCACAAGTCGCCTTGATAAGTTCACGGGGACGCCACAAACGATATTGACTGAATCGTTTGATAAGTCGATGTTGAACGCCACAAGTCTTCTTGATAAGTTCGGTAGGACGCCACAAACGATGATGGAAGAATCGTTTGATAAGTCGATGAATGAACGCCACAAGAATTAGACAAATTGAAAAATCCTTGATAAGTTCAAAAGAGTTCTTCAAAGAAACTAGAGAATTCCTTCTCACTAAAATAATAAGAATCAAGTTGTGTCTTCTATTACATATTATGCCTATATATAAGCTGAAAATTAAGTCCTATCAAGACTAGGAATAGGACTTCTAGAGTAATCTACTTAGACTAGGAAATAAATCCCCCTAATCAACTAGGAAACAAAAACCACTAATAAACTAGGAAACAAATAAAGTCCTACTACTAATATAATAGTTAATTTCGAATTTAATACTAACTAAATATGCTATTCATCTTATCCACTCTCTTCTTGAGAAATTGCATTTAGTTGGACTTTTATAATGTTGACAAAATTCGATGGTTCATTTCCGATCACATCCAACTCCTTTTGTTGCGCTTGATTTATTAACTCATTGAGTTCTTCTTCCTTGAAACGTTTGGCTCTTGCTCTCGTCACTGGACCTTGTGGAACTTGGATTGATTCTTCAAAATGCGATTTTCCATTTGTGTCCTCATTATTCTGCGAATTTCCATTTATGTCCTCATCATTCCCCTCCTCTTGAAAAGGATTTGCCCTCAAATCAGCACCTACATCAAAAGGACTTAAATCAGTAACATTGAATGTAGTGCTAACATTGTACTCACCTGGTAGGTCTAGCTTGTAGGCATTGTCATTGACACGCTCAAGAACTTGAAAAGGACCATCTCCCCTTGGGAGCAACTTCGAGCGCCTTTGGGATGGAAATCTTTCTTTCCTCATGTGCAACCAAACCCAATCTCCGGGTTCAAAAACTACCTTGCGACGCCCTTTGTTGGCTTGCTTTGCATATTGTTCCGTCTTCTTCTCTATATTGAATCTTGCCTTTTCATGTATCTGCTTAACAAATTCAGCCTTTTTCTTTCCATCCAAGTTAACTCTTTCAGACAAAGGTAATGGTGTTAAATCCAATGGAGTTAAGGGGTTAAAACCATAAACTATTTCAAATGGAGAAAACTTAGAAGCAGAATGAATGGAACGATTGTAAGCAAACTCAACATGTGGTAAACATTCTTCCCATGTTTTGATATTCTTTTTAATTATAGCTCTCAACAAAGTAGATAAAGTCCTATTTACTACTTCAGTTTGACCATCAGTTTGTGGATGACAAGTGGTGGAAAATAACAACTTAGTCCCTAACTTACACCACAAGGTTTTCCAAAAGTAACTCAAAAACTTAGCATCTCTATCTGAAACAATGGTTCGAGGCATTCCATGTAATCTAACAATTTCTCGAAAGAATAAGTCAGCAATATTAGAAGCATTATCAGTTTTCGTACATGGAATGAAATGCGCCATTTTAGAAAACCTATCTACAACCACAAAAATAGAATCCTTACCTCGTTTAGACCTAGGTAAACCTAAAACAAAATCCATTGAAATATCAATCCAGGGATCACTAGGAATTGGTAGTGGCATGTATAAACCATGAGGTTGTACTCTAGATTTTGCCTGCTTACAAGTGACACATCTCTCACAAATTCTCTCAACATCCTTTCTCATATGAGGCCAATAAAAATGTTCTTGCAAAATCGCTAAGGTTTTAATAACTCCAAAGTGCCCCATTAGACCTCCACCATGTGATTCCCTTACTAACAACTCACGCAAATAACAATTAGGAACACATAACTTATTTTCTCGAAACAAGAAACCCTCATGTCTAAAGAACTTACCCACTGCATTTTTCTCACAATTTCGAAATTCCTCAGAAAAATCATGGTCTAAAGGATATAATTCTTTAATATGCTCAAAACCAAGTAATTTTGCATCAAGAGTGGAGAGTAAGACATACCTTCTAGAAAGTGCATCAGCAACAACATTCTCTTTACCTTTCTTGTATCGGATGACATAGGGAAATGTTTCAATGAATTCCACCCATCGTGCATGTCTCCTACTCAATTTTTGTTGACTCTTCAAGTGTTTCAATGACTCATGATCCGTGTGAATCACAAACTCCTTAGGCCAAAGATAGTGTTGCCATGTTTGTAAAGCTCGCACCAATGCGTACAACTCTTTGTCGTAAGTAGGGTAGTTTAGAGCTGCCCCGCTTAGTTTCTCGCTAAAAAAAGCAATTGGTTTTCCTCCTTGCATGAGGACTGCTCCAACACCTAATCCTGATGCATCACATTCAATTTCAAATGTTAATGTAAAGTTAGGCAGAGCTAATAAAGGAGCATTAGTTAATTTCTCTTTGAGCAATTGGAAAGCCCTTTCTTGCTCGTCTTCCCACTTAAACCCAACATTCTTCTTGATAGCCTCAGTAAGTGGTGCTGCAATGCTGCTAAAGTTCTTCACAAATCTCCTATAGAAGCTAGCAAGTCCATGGAAGCTCCTAACTTGTCCTACACTCGTGGGACTCGGCCATTCTTGAATTGCTCGAATTTTATCCTCATCAACCTGTATACCATGTGCACTCACAACAAAACCAAGAAACACAAGCTTATCGGTGCAAAAGGTGCACTTCTTCATGTTAGCAAATAATTTCTCCTTTCGTAATACTTCAAGAACAGAATGTAAATGCTTAACATGATCATCTTGATTTTTGCTATAAATAAGAATATCATCAAAATAGACAACTACAAATTTTCCTATGAAAGCACGCAAAACATGGTTCATTAATCGCATGAAAGTACTTGGTGCATTAGTTAGACCAAATGGCATAACCAACCACTCATATAAACCAAACTTTGTTTTAAAAGCTGTTTTCCATTCGTCACCTTCTTTCATTCTTATTTGATGGTAGCCACTTTTTAAATCAATTTTAGAAAATACACAAGCACCATGCAATTCATCAAGCATATCATCAAGACGAGGAATAGGATGGCGATACCTGATTGTTATATTGTTGACGGCTCGACAATCAACACACATTCTCCATGTCCCATCCTTTTTAGGAACCAAAATTACTGGAACAGCGCATGGACTCATGCTTTCTCGTACGGAACCCTTTTCCATCAATTCACTAACTTGCCGTTGTAGCTCTTTTGTTTCTTCAGGGTTGCTACGATAGGCTGGTCGGTTTGGAATGGAAGCACCGGGTACAAAGTCGATTTGATGTTCAATCCCTCGAATAGGTGGTAAACCAGGTGGAATTTCCTCGGGAAAGACATCCTCAAATTCCTGCAAAAGAGATGCAACTGAACTAGGCAAAAAAGAGTTAGAGTCGTTAGTATTCAATGCCTCTTTGTACACAAGAACAATTATTGGTTGACTTGAGAACATCGCTTTTTTAATGTGACCCACTCTCGCATAGATATTGCTTTTTGTCCTCTCATTCTTTTGTTCACTCATTGAAACCTCTCCATTTTTTTTAACTCCTTTTTTCCTCGTTCACTCTTTGTTTTTCTTGTCTCTCTATGTCTTTTCCTACAACACTCTTTTTTTCTTGCTCACTCTCTTTTTGCAACCTCACTTGATCTTCATAAACTTGTCTTGGAGTCAAAGGTACTAGAGTGATGGTACGCTGGTCATGTAGAAATGAGTACTTGTTAGTGAAACCATCATGCTTAACACGTCGATCAAACTGCCATGGACGTCCTAGTAATAAATGTCCAGCTTGCATAGGTACAACATCGCACAAAACTTCATCTTCATATTTTCCTATGCGAAAAGGAACAAGGACTTGTTTTTCTACCCTTATTTCACCAGTATTATTAAGCCATTGCAGTTTGTAGGGTTGTAGATGTTTGGTAGTCGGCAATCCTAACTTTTCAACCATAGTTGTGCTAGCAACATTAGTACAACTCCCTCCATCAATAATCATACTACATACTTTGTTTTGGACATGGCATCTAGTATGAAAAATGTTTTCCCTCTGTACTTCGTCACTCTCTTTGATTTGCACACTTAACGCTCTTCTTGCAACCAACAACTCCCCATGGACAGCATATTCTTCCTCATTAGCATCCTCCAACGGTGGCATTGATTCGGTGTCCTCCTCACTATCGGTTTCAACTTCTCCATTATCTCGTATCACCATAACTCTTCTATTTGGGCATTGGTTTGCTATGTGCCCCCTACCTTGACATTTAAAACACTTAATATCACGATTTCGAGTAGTAGAGTAATCGGTGATTGCTACGAGTTAGATGCTCTTGTTTTGACTCAAATCTAGCCTTGGTTGAGACTTGCTTCTCCTCTTTCTTGAATGTATTCTGTTTCCACGAACTAGCACCCCTTCTCTTAAGTTGGCTCTCAATTTTAATAGCCATATGCAGCATGTCCTCTAATTCCACATAATGCTGCAATTCTACTCGATTGGCAATTTCTTGATTCAAGCCAGCTAAAAATCGTGCCATAGTAGCCTCTCGGTCCTCCTCTATGTTTGCTCGGATCATGGCTAACTCCATCTCTTGGTAGTAGTCTTCGACACTCCGATTTCCTTGTACCAGCCCTTGCAACTTCTTGTACAAATCCCGATAATAGTGGCTAGGTACAAAACGCTTTCTCATTACTGTTTTCATCACCTCCCAAGTGTCCACCGGTTGTTCTCCATTTCGTCTCCTGTTTAACACCAATTGATCCCACCAAACATTAGCATAATCAGTAAACTCAGTGGCTGCAAGTTTTACCTTTTTTATCTCGGAGTAGTCGTGGCAATCAAAAACTCGCTCCAGTTTCTTTTCCCACTCAAGATAGGTTTCGGGGTCGTTTCTCCCTTGAAAAGAAGGAATGTTCATCTTAATATTACCCAAGTTATTATCCTCCCTATTCCTAACTTCTCTACTCAAACCACGATTTCTCCTATGGCGACTAGATGACCCTTGATCTCCTTCACTAAACCTATCATCATAGTCTTCCTCATCCTCATCTCTTAAGTCCCTAGGTTGAACTCTCCCCCTCCTATTCATATTAGAAGTAGTTTTTCGATGTCCCTCAGTTACACTTTCTACCCTATCCAACCTTTCATGAACTTGTTCCAACTCCGTCCTCAATATTCTCTTCATCTCTCCCATCAAAGCTTCCGACATAAACTTCATATCAAACTTTCCCGACTGTTCTCCAGATATGTTTTTGTTATTGGAATCAGACATGATTTGCTGCAAGAAAAAAAGTTAGAACAAATATAAATAAAATTATGGACCTCACAATTCACACCCTTACGTGTTTCACTCAATTTAATGATTCACTCAACACTCGTGTTTTCGCACAAAAATTATGGCTTTTACCCTCAAATAATCTAACTCTCTTGCCTTTTTCCACTCTTGGAATTCTCTTTGCTTCTTTTTGATCTAATTTAAAACAACACAAAGATATTCAATGTGAACAAACTCTAGGACAAGGAAACTATCAAACCAAATCTAGGAAGATTCTTTCAACAAGGCAGGTGCCAAAACTTAGAAGAATTCTAAGTGTAAACACACTCTAAGTCTAGAAAACAATCAAACTCAAACTAGGAAGCTCAATAAAGATAATTTTGTTTCAATTTTCGGATTTTTTTTTTTTTTCGGATTTTTTTTTTTTTTTTTTTTTTTTTGCGAACTCTTTTTTTTTTTTTGTTCGACCTTTCTTTTTCTTTTTCTTTTTTTCGTACTTTTTTTTTTTTGTACGACTTTTTTTTTTTTTTTTAAAACTAGAAAATTATAAAGATACGCAAACCTGAGACTAGAAATTGGCTCTGGTACCAAATGATACGAACCACGTTAAGAAAAACGAGACCCGCATTATAAGAAATTGAAAGATCGTTCTACAATCAGGTTTGAGGATGGATGAACGCCACAAGTCGCCTTGATAAGTTCACGGGGACGCCACAAACGATATTGACTGAATCGTTTGATAAGTCGATGTTGAACGCCACAAGTCTTCTTGATAAGTTCGGTAGGACGCCACAAACGATGATGGAAGAATCGTTTGATAAGTCGATGAATGAACGCCACAAGAATTAGACAAATTGAAAAATCCTTGATAAGTTCAAAAGAGTTCTTCAAAGAAACTAGAGAATTCCTTCTCACTAAAATAATAAGAATCAAGTTGTGTCTTCTATTACATATTATGCCTATATATAAGCTGAAAATTAAGTCCTATCAAGACTAGGAATAGGACTTCTAGAGTAATCTACTTAGACTAGGAAATAAATCCCCCTAATCAACTAGGAAACAAAAACCACTAATAAACTAGGAAACAAATAAAGTCCTACTACTAATATAATAGTTAATTTCGAATTTAATACTAACTAAATATGCCATTCATCTTATCCACTCTCTTCTTGAGAAATTGCATTTAGTTGGACTTTTATAATGTTGACAAAATTCGATGGTTCATTTCCGATCACATCCAACTCCTTTTGTTGCGCTTGATTTATTAACTCATTGAGTTCTTCTTCCTTGAAACGTTTGGCTCTTGCTCTCGTCACTGGACCTTGTGGAACTTGGATTGATTCTTCAAAATGCGATTTTCCATTTGTGTCCTCATTATTCTGCGAATTTCCATTTATGTCCTCATCAGATATATTATATTTCTTGATATTGTGGTGTATCAACTCATAGAGGCGCAACACGTGGGGCGCTACAGTAGGGTAAAGGATCGACCAACCCGAGGGAGAAGCTTTACTTCGTTTGCTAACTAGGATTTGCAAGGAGACAGGTATAACGTAGATCTGTTATTTCCGTCGTTAATTTAATATTCATATATATACAACTAGAGTAGTATCCTAGCAAGATTCCGTAAGAGGTCCTAAAAATTATTAAATTCTGCTGTGCCTAGGGCTGTTTATCTTACCGAATCCCAACAGTGGTATCAAAGCCAACTCTAGGCTTTGTATATATATGAATTTGCAAATTCTGTGTTTTAAATCATATGTTTGATTTATGTATGGCTAGTTCTTTAACTGTATGTGTTTTAGGATGTAGATCTGTTAACTTAGAGTTAATGTAAAAATTTTGATTCGAAATTTTATCATGTTAATTTTTATTTTGGATTGGGATTTAGTTTAACTTGATCTATTTAATTTAATCACAGTTAAAAAAAAAATTTGGATCAACCGCGGTGGTGCGCGGCAGCGCATCGCGGCTAGGCGGCCACCGTGTGCTGCCGTAAGCGGCAGCGCGTGAATAGCGCGCCGTCTGCGCGTGCAGCACACGGCAGCTGCCCTCGGGCAGTTTGCAGCGTGCTGGCAACGCGCAGCAGCACGCTGCTACGCTCTCTCACGCGTGGCAGCAGCCGCTGCGTGCGGCTCATGCGCGGCGTCCGTGGCCGTGTGTGTTGGCACGTGGCAGCGTTCGATTGGTCACTTCGTGGCTGAATTTTGGTTGATCTCAAACTTACCTATTTTGGAAGTCCTGAAAATCTTGGAGATTTGGAAGATTAGGAAACTTGGAGTTTTTGGATAAGGTAGTGATCTTGTAGATTTAAACACTACCTTAATTAATCTAATATATTCAAAATAGGATTATCTTGAGAATCTTGGAGATTTGAAAATTTGGGAAACTTAGAGTTTTGGATAAGATAGGAATCTTAGAGATTTGGTCTATCTTAATTAACCAACTTAATCAAGATAAGAATTGTAGATTACTTAGAACTCAAATAAGAGTTAATTAATCTTAGAGATTAATTGTTAATTCAAAATTAATTAACTTGGATAAATTTTGTGAATTAAAATTAAAGGAGCCGGTAAATTTACATTTATGCCCTTATGTGAATTTATGCATGTTCATGAGTGAATATATGGATTGGTCGATTTTGCCCTTAAGCCCTGTGTAGTTTTGATTTATTTATTTTTGGGTTGTAATTAAATGAGCCTGATTGGTGCCCTTGCTTGCACAAACAAATGTAATAGAATAGGGCCATTTTTTTAAGTTGACTTAGTTTAGGCTTGGAGCCGAGAAGACCTCATGAAGACTTGGAGATCCACATGGAGGCCCATAACCTTGGAGGACATGGAGTCCCAATTCATTACATGGAGGCCCAATCAATGAGGATATTACAAGAAGGCCCATGTGATACGAACCACGTTAAGAAAAACGAGACCCGCATTATAAGGAATTGAAAGATCGTTCTACAATCAGGTTTGAGGATGGATGAACGCCACAAGTCGCCTTGATAAGTTCACGGGGACGCCACAAACGATATTGACTGAATCGTTTGATAAGTCGATGTTGAACGCCACAAGTCTTCTTGATAAGTTCGGTAGGACGCCACAAACGATGATGGAAGAATCGTTTGATAAGTCGATGAATGAACGCCACAAGAATTAGACAAATTGAAAAATCCTTGATAAGTTCAAAAGAGTTCTTCAAAGAAACTAGAGAATTCCTTCTCACTAAAATAATAAGAATCAAGTTGTGTCTTCTATTACATATTATGCCTATATATAAGCTGAAAATTAAGTCCTATCAAGACTAGGAATAGGACTTCTAGAGTAATCTACTTAGACTAGGAAATAAATCCCCCTAATCAACTAGGAAACAAAAACCACTAATAAACTAGGAAACAAATAAAGTCCTACTACTAATATAATAGTTAATTTCGAATTTAATACTAACTAAATATGCTATTCATCTTATCCACTCTCTTCTTGAGAAATTGCATTTAGTTGGACTTTTATAATGTTGACAAAATTCGATGGTTCATTTCCGATCACATCCAACTCCTTTTGTTGCGCTTGATTTATTAACTCATTGAGTTCTTCTTCCTTGAAACGTTTGGCTCTTGCTCTCGTCACTGGACCTTGTGGAACTTGGATTGATTCTTCAAAATGCGATTTTCCATTTGTGTCCTCATTATTCTGCGAATTTCCATTTATGTCCTCATCATTCCCCTCCTCTTGAAAAGGATTTGCCCTCAAATCAGCACCTACATCAAAAGGACTTAAATCAGTAACATTGAATGTAGTGCTAACATTGTACTCACCTGGTAGGTCTAGCTTGTAGGCATTATCATTGACACGCTCAAGAACTTGAAAAGGACCATCTCCCCTTGGGAGCAACTTCGAGCGCCTTTGGGATGGAAATCTTTCTTTCCTCATGTGCAACCAAACCCAATCTCCGGGTTCAAAAACTACCTTGCGACGCCCTTTGTTGGCTTGCTTTGCATATTGTTCCGTCTTCTTCTCTATATTGAATCTTGCCTTTTCATGTATCTGCTTAACAAATTCAGCCTTTTTCTTTCCATCCAAGTTAACTCTTTCAGACAAAGGTAATGGTGTTAAATCCAATGGAGTTAAGGGGTTAAAACCATAAACTATTTCAAATGGAGAAAACTTAGAAGCAGAATGAATGGAACGATTGTAAGCAAACTCAACATGTGGTAAACATTCTTCCCATGTTTTGATATTCTTTTTAATTATAGCTCTCAACAAAGTAGATAAAGTCCTATTTACTACTTCAGTTTGACCATCAGTTTGTGGATGACAAGTGGTGGAAAATAACAACTTAGTCCCTAACTTCCACCACAAGGTTTTCCAAAAGTAACTCAAAAACTTAGCATCTCTATCTGAAACAATGGTTCGAGGCATTCCATGTAATCTAACAATTTCTCGAAAGAATAAGTCAGCAATATTAGAAGCATTATCAGTTTTCGTACATGGAATGAAATGCGCCATTTTAGAAAACCTATCTACAACCACAAAAATAGAATCCTTACCTCGTTTAGACCTAGGTAAACCTAAAACAAAATCCATTGAAATATCAATCCAGGGATCACTAGGAATTGGTAGTGGCATGTATAAACCATGAGGTTGTACTCTAGATTTTGCCTGCTTACAAGTGACACATCTCTCACAAATTCTCTCAACATCCTTTCTCATATGAGGCCAATAAAAATGTTCTTGCAAAATCGCTAAGGTTTTAATAACTCCAAAGTGCCCCATTAGACCTCCACCATGTGATTCCCTTACTAACAACTCACGCAAAGAACAATTAGGAACACATAACTTATTTTCTCGAAACAAGAAACCCTCATGTCTAAAGAACTTACCCACTGCATTTTTCTCACAATTTTGAAATTCCTCAGAAAAATCATGGTCTAAAGGATATAATTCTTTAATATGCTCAAAACCAAGTAATTTTGCATCAAGAGTGGAGAGTAAGACATACCTTCTAGAAAGTGCATCAGCAACAACATTCTCTTTACCTTTCTTGTATCGGATGACATAGGGAAATGTTTCAATGAATTCCACCCATCGTGCATGTCTCCTACTCAATTTTTGTTGACTCTTCAAGTGTTTCAATGACTCATGATCCGTGTGAATCACAAACTCCTTAGGCCAAAGATAGTGTTGCCATGTTTGTAAAGCTCGCACCAATGCGTACAACTCTTTGTCGTAAGTAGGGTAGTTTAGAGCTGCCCCGCTTAGTTTCTCGCTAAAAAAAGCAATTGGTTTTCCTCCTTGCATGAGGACTGCTCCAACACCTAATCCTGATGCATCACATTCAATTTCAAATGTTAATGTAAAGTTAGGCAGAGCTAATAAAGGAGCATTAGTTAATTTCTCTTTGAGCAATTGGAAAGCCCTTTCTTGCTCGTCTTCCCACATAAACCCAACATTCTTCTTGATAGCCTCAGTAAGTGGTGCTGTAATGCTGCTAAAGTTCTTCACAAATCTCCTATAGAAGCTAGCAAGTCCATGGAAGCTCCTAACTTGTCCTACACTCGTGGGACTCGGCCATTCTTGAATTGCTCGAATTTTATCCTCATCAACCTGTATACCATGTGCACTCACAACAAAACCAAGAAACACAAGCTTATCGGTGCAAAAGGTGCACTTCTTCATGTTAGCAAATAATTTCTCCTTTCGTAATACTTCAAGAACAGAATGTAAATGCTTAACATGATCATCTTGATTTTTGCTATAAATAAGAATATCATCAAAATAGACAACTACAAATTTTCCTATGAAAGCACGCAAAACATGGTTCATTAATCGCATGAAAGTACTTGGTGCATTAGTTAGACCAAATGGCATAACCAACCACTCATATAAACCAAACTTTGTTTTAAAAGCTGTTTTCCATTCGTCACCTTCTTTCATTCTTATTTGATGGTAGCCACTTTTTAAATCAATTTTAGAAAATACACAAGCACCATGCAATTCATCAAGCATATCATCAAGACGAGGAATAGGATGGCGATACCTGATTGTTATATTGTTGACGGCTCGACAATCAACACACATTCTCCATGTCCCATCCTTTTTAGGAACCAAAATTACTGGAACAGCGCATGGACTCATGCTTTCTCGTACGGAACCCCTTTCCATCAATTCACTAACTTGCCGTTGTAGCTCTTTTGTTTCTTCAGGGTTGCTACGATAGGCTGGTCGGTTTGGAATGGAAGCACCGGGTACAAAGTCGATTTGATGTTCAATCCCTCGAATAGGTGGTAAACCAGGTGGAATTTCCTCGGGAAAGACATCCTCAAATTCCTGCAAAAGAGATGCAACTGAACTAGGCAAAAAAGAGTTAGAGTCGTTAGTATTCAATGCCTCTTTGTACACAAGAACAATTATTGGTTGACTTGAGAACATCGCTTTTTTAATGTGACCCACTCTCGCATAGATATTGCTTTTTGTCCTCTCATTCTTTTGTTCACTCATTGAAACCTCTCCATTTTTTTTACTCCTTTTTTCCTCGTTCACTCTTTGTTTTTCTTGTCTCTCTATGTCTTTTCCTACAACACTCTTTTTTTCTTGCTCACTCTCTTTTTGCAACCTCACTTGATCTTCATAAACTTGTCTTGGAGTCAAAGGTACTAGAGTGATGGTACGCTGGTCATGTAGAAATGAGTACTTGTTAGTGAAACCATCACCTCCCGAATCCCGATAATAGTGGCTAGGTACAAAACGCTTTCTCATTACTGTTTTCATCACCTCCCAAGTGTCCACCGGTTGTTCTCCATTTCGTCTCCTGTTTAACACCAATTGATCCCACCAAACATTAGCATAATCAGTAAACTCAGTGGCTGCAAGTTTTACCTTTTTTATCTCGGAGTAGTCGTGGCAATCAAAAACTCGCTCCAGTTTCTTTTCCCACTCAAGATAGGTTTCGGGGTCGTTTCTCCCTTGAAAAGAAGGAATGTTCATCTTAATATTACCCAAGTTATTATCCTCCCTATTCCTAACTTCTCTACCCAAACCACGATTTCTCCTATGGCGACTAGATGACCCTTGATCTCCTTCACTAAACCTATCATCATAGTCTTCCTCATCCTCATCTCTTAAGTCCCTAGGTTGAACTCTCCCCCTCCTATTCATATTAGAAGTAGTTTTTCGATGTCCCTCAGTTACACTTTCTACCCTATCCAACCTTTCATGAACTTGTTCCAACTCCGTCCTCAATATTCTCTTCATCTCTCCCATCAAAGCTTCCGACATAAACTTCATATCAAACTTTCCCGACTGTTCTCCAGATATGTTTTTGTTATTGGAATCAGACATGATTTGCTGCAAGAAAAAAAAGTTAGAACAAATATAAATAAAATAATGGACCTCACAATTCACACCCTTACGTGTTTCACTCAATTTAATGATTCACTCAACACTCGTGTTTTCGCACAAAAATTATGGCTTTTACCCTCAAATAATCTAACTCTCTTGCCTTTTTCCACTCTTGGAATTCTCTTTGCTTCTTTTTGATCTAATTTAAAACAACACAAAGATATTCAATGTGAACAAACTCTAGGACAAGAAAACTATCAAACCAAATCTAGGAAGATTCTTTCAACAAGGCAGGTGCCAAAACTTAGAAGAATTCTAAGTGTAAACACACTCTAAGTCTAGAAAACAATCAAACTCAAACTAGGAAGCTCAATAAAGATAATTTTGTTTCAATTTTCGGATTTTTTTTTTTTTTTTTTTTTTGCGAACTCTTTTTTTTTTTTTTTGTTCGACCTTTTTTTTTTTTTTTTTAAACTAGAAAATTATAAAGATACGCAAACCTGAGACTAGAAATTGGCTCTGGTACCAAATGATACGAACCACGTTAAGAAAAACGAGACCCGCATTATAAGGAATTGAAAGATCGTTCTACAATCAGGTTTGAGGATGGATGAACGCCACAAGTCGCCTTGATAAGTTCACGGGGACGCCACAAACGATATTGACTGAATCGTTTGATAAGTCGATGTTGAACGCCACAAGTCTTCTTGATAAGTTCGGTAGGACGCCACAAACGATGATGGAAGAATCGTTTGATAAGTCGATGAATGAACGCCACAAGAATTAGACAAATTGAAAAATCCTTGATAAGTTCAAAAGAGTTCTTCAAAGAAACTAGAGAATTCCTTCTCACTAAAATAATAAGAATCAAGTTGTGTCTTCTATTACATATTATGCCTATATATAAGCTGAAAATTAAGTCCTATCAAGACTAGGAATAGGACTTCTAGAGTAATCTACTTAGACTAGGAAATAAATCCCCCTAATCAACTAGGAAACAAAAACCACTAATAAACTAGGAAACAAATAAAGTCCTACTACTAATATAATAGTTAATTTCGAATTTAATACTAACTAAATATGCTATTCATCTTATCCACTCTCTTCTTGAGAAATTGCATTTAGTTGGACTTTTATAATGTTGACAAAATTCGATGGTTCATTTCCGATCACATCCAACTCCTTTTGTTGCGCTTGATTTATTAACTCATTGAGTTCTTCTTCCTTGAAACGTTTGGCTCTTGCTCTCGTCACTGGACCTTGTGGAACTTGGATTGATTCTTCAAAATGCGATTTTCCATTTGTGTCCTCATTATTCTGCGAATTTCCATTTATGTCCTCATCACCATGCATGTATGGGTTTGTAAATTGTAATAGTTAGGACATTTAATTTCCACCCAAGACTGACCAATTGATCCATCACATGACTCGTGATGGATCGCATAGGATGGGCAATCGATCAATCATATCCTGCTGATGTATGTTTACTTATATTCTTTGATGTATGTCTTGCATGCTAGAATATATCACGTAAACAAGATAAAGCATAACCTGATGAGACCTCGCACAAGAATACTTAAAACCTCCAATTGAACTTTAAAATTCAATTAGAATTTTAAATCAAATAACGGGCGCATAAGAATAGTGTCTATGGTCCGAGCCTACCCAATTACTAGGTCTTAGGCATATTGTACGAATATATCTCGATATCTCACGAGTCGTGGGTCGAGCTATAGGAGGATGATATGTCTATTGCCTCGATGCACGAGTTTAGAGCCAAGGGAGGGGATAGCAAGGTTTTAGGCGCTGTCAGTGGATCCTGATTACTTCTCGAAGTTCTGAATCCAGTGAGAGATTCAACAAGAGATTTAAGTTTTAAGATTTTAAAATGGAACTGCCCATAGCCATTCCCAATTGACTAAGAAGTTCACAAATTTAAGTTTTAAGATTTAAGTAATAATTAATACCCAACTTACGTGTCTAGGATCGAACTATTTCTCTCCACTTGTATTGGACATGATTTAACGCTAGTAAGTGTGGATGTCTCATGAGTCGTGGGACCATCTCTTAAAAGGAGGCTAAATAAACTCAAGGGTTAGCTGCGATGGTTAACCGACAACATAGTCGACCACCAAGTGAATCAAATAGTATGGCCAACGAGTCGTGGGTACTAGGAGATTGCATTTGGGCCTTGAGCCCGCTAGGATATTTTAAATTCCCAAAACTTATGTGGGGGCATAAAATTTTGATTAAAATAATAGGAGAAATTTACAAATAAAAACCATGTTTGTAAATTTTGCATTTTAAATTAATCTTTCGCGTATTTATTTCTTCTTTCGTCATTTTGTAGATATAATGTCTAAGAATCCGATTTCCATCATACTTGAACAAAACAAATTAACTGGACCCAACTTCCATGACTGGGTCAGGAACTTTAAGATCATTCTCGCTACTGAAGAGCGAGGTTTTGTCCTTAATAGGCCCCCCTGAAATTGCTCAGGATGCCGATGATACTGAGAAAGAAGCTGTTGATCTATGGCTCGACGATGACTTGCAGTCACGTTGTCTCATGTTGGCATCCATGTCGAATGAGCTTCAAAAGCAGCACGAGCATATGAAGTCGGCTTTTGAGATCTACACGCACCTGAATGGTCTATTTGGGGTGCAAAGTAGATACGAGCGCTATGAAACCGCCAAGACTCTGCAACAAACAAGGATGGCAGAAGTTTCTGATGTTCTTTCTCACTGCATCAAGATGATTGGGCTTATTGAAAAGCTTGGTCATCTTGACGTAAAGATGGACAAGACCTACTGCCAGGATATAATCCTCCAGTCGCTGCCGAGATCATTCGAGCAATTTGGAGTGAACTACAACAAGCACAAGATGGATGTTGAACTTCACGAGTTGACTAATATGCTCGCCACTGCAGAGGCTTCCATGAAAAGAGAGAAGTCAGTGATGGTTGCAACATCGACCCAATCTAAGTCCAAAAGGACGAAGAAAGGGAAGGGGAAAGGAAATGCTTCTTCAAGCAAAAGGAAAGGACCATCTGGGCCCATAGGGAAGGGAATGAAGCGAAAAGATTCTGCTGGTGAACAAAAATGTTTCTATTGCAAGAAACTTGGACACTGGAAAAGGAACTGCAAAGAGTTCTTGGAGAGCTCAAAAGGTATATTCTTGTTGAAGTTAATTTATCAATTAACTGTGCATCTTGGGTGCTAGACACTGCTTGTGGTTCTCATCTTTGTAATGATTTACAGGTGATGGGAGTAACAAGGCCACTTAGGCCAGGGGATTGGATCCTGAGATTTGGCAATGGAGCTAGAGCTGCTGCCGAGGCCATAGGCGAAGTGGAGTTAGATTTAGGTGGTAATAAAATATTCCTTAGGAACGTTCTTTATGTACCTGGTTTGGTGAAAAACATTATTTCTATTCCTGTTTTGGATAATGAAGGTTTTAATTTTACAATTAACAAAGGTTCATTTTCGTTATTCATGAATGATAATTTATTTTTCACTGGTACATTAAAAGATGGACCGTATACCATTGAACCACCTAAGTTAGTTATGCACGTACAGCAAAACAAAAGGAAACAGGATAATGAAATATTTGCCCAATTATGGCACGCTCGACTTGGACATATATCTAAGTCAAGTATTCAAAAGTTAGCATCATCTGGCGCGCTTGAAATCAATCGCATTGATGAAATGCCAACATGTGAACCGTGTTTAAAGGGTAAAATGGCTAAGTTACCATTTATGGGAAGCCCTGAGCGAGCCAAACAAACATTGGACTTAATACATACTGACGTATGTGTACCACTAAGAAAAAGTGCCCGAGGTGGCTATGAATACTTCATCACTTTCACTGACGACTATAGTCGTTATGGATATGTGTTCTTGTTGAAACACAAGTCTGAAGCCTTTGAGCGATTCAAAGAATTCAAGATGAAAGTAGAGAATCAACTTAGTCATAAGATAAAGGCTCTTCATTCTGACCGAGGTGGAGAATTTCTTAGTAACGAATTTCTAAATTATCTTGTAGAGCATGGAATACTATCGCAGGGGACTCCTCCTGCAACATCCCAATTAAATGGAGTAGCAGAGAGAATGAATCGAACCTTAATGGACATGGTTCGATCCATGATGAGTGCCACTGATCTTCCTCTTTCATTTTGGGGACATGCCCTCCTCATGGCAACAAAGATACTAAACATAGTACCTTCTAAACCCGTAGACACCATACGAATTATGGTTTGGCATGGCACCCTCATACACATTCATGCGCATATGGGGATCTCCCGCTTACGTTAAAAAGCTAATGGGAGATAAATTGGAAACTAAATCCACTTTGTGCACATTCGTGGGGTATCCAGAAAACTCCATATGATACGAGTTCTACGATCCTACAAGACAAACTACGTTTGTCTCAAGGAACGCACACTTCTTGGAGAAGGATTTCATGGTGGACAAAAAGAAACACAACGTAGAACTAGATGAGGTCCCTGAAGCTGAAAAGGCCGAAGAGGTCAATCAAGCTGACCCATCACCACAGGCAGTGGGTGAACAAGAGCATGAAAGTGCACCAGAAAGTACACCGATACTTCGTAGGTCAGAAAGATAACGTAGAGAACCCGAAAGGTACTACGGTCTGCTGCACGAGACTGGACAGTCTCTAACCGACCCAAGGACTTACGAAGAGGCTATGCTAGACATAGACTTGGGAAAGTGGCGCGAAGCCATGGAATCCGAATTGGACTCCATGCACTCAAACAAGGTCTGGGCCTTGGTAGATCCACTAGTGGGAGTGATTCCCGTGGGTTGCAAGTGGATCTATAAGCGAAATCTTGGAGTGAACAGAGAGGCAATAACCTACAAGGCGCGACTAGTGGCAAAATGATACACTCAAAGGCTAGGCATCGACCTCGAGGAGACCTTCTCGCCCGTTGCAATGCCTAAATTCATTCGAATCTTGATGGCCATAGCTGCGTGGTATAACTACGAGATATATCAGATGGATGTGAAGACTGCCTTTCTCAATGGGGACATTGATATGGAAATCTACATGGAGCAACCAAAAGGATATGCATCTAAAGGAGATGAACACAAGGTGTGCAAATTCTAGAGGTCCATCTATGGACTGAAGCAAGCTTCCCGAAGTTGGAACATCCGTTGCGATGAAACAATCCAAACTTTTGGATTCATCAAAAACGTGTCGAACCTTGCGTGTACAAGAAGATCAGTGGGAGTACAGTTGAATTTTTGGTTCTTTACGTTGATGACAATCTTCTCATTGGAAACAATATGAAAGTGTTGTCCGAAACTAAAATATGGTTATCTACACAATTCTCAATGAAGGATTTGGGAGAAGCATCCTTTTGTACTGGGTATAAGGATCTACCGAGATAGATCAAAAGGACTGATGGGCCTCTCCCACTCGCAGTACATAGATAAAATACTGAAGAGATTTCATATGGAAGAATCCAGGAGAGGATTGCTTCCAATGAGACATGGAATTGCACTCTCTAAGTCTATGGCCCCAAAGACACCTGAAGAAAGAGGCAATATGTCTCAAGTACCATATGCAATCGCTATTGGAAGCATAATGTATGTTATGTCATGTACTAGACCAGACGTAGCATACGCTTTAAGCATTACAAGTCGCTACCACTCTGATCCAGGTGAGCAGCACTGGATAGCCGTAAAGGCAATTCTGAAGTACCTGAGAAGGACTAAGGAATTGTTCTTGGTATACGGTGGAGGAGAATTGAAATTGGAAGGCTTTACAGATTCGAGCTTCCAATGTGATTTAGACGACTTCAAGTCGACATCTGGATACGTGTTCTGCCTCAATGGTGATGCGGTAAGCTGAAAGAGCTCCAAGCAAGACACTACCGTAGATTCAACCACCGAAGCAGAATACATTACCGCGTGCGATGCAGCAAAGGAAGGTGTTTGGATGAAGAACTTCATCCAGGAATTGGATGTGATACCTAGCATTGCTGAGCCCATTACTATCTTCTGCGATAATAATGGGGCAATAGCGCAAGCAAAGGAGCCGAGATCTCATCAGAAATCCAAGCACGTTTAAAGACGATACCATGTGATAAGAGATATCATTGATAGAGCAGATAATAAGATAGAATGTGTCGACTCAGAAGATAATACTGCGGACCCGCTAATGAAGCCTCTGCCTCAAAAGGCATTCGAGAAACATCTGCTAAAGATGGGACTCAAGAATATAAAATATTGGCTTTAGGATAAGTGGGAGATTGATAGAAATAGTATCCTGCAAGCCAACTGTATGGCTGGCATTTATTGTAATAAATAAAGGACTATTCAATTTTGATTAATAAATGCAGTTTATTATATGGTCATCTTAATCTTATGTAATAATTATCTACGCATAAGGATGAAAGTCCTTAGATCACAGGGCCATGGGACAACCCGTGGACTGATCCAACTCCGTGATCTAGAACATATTCAAGAGTCGTAGAATCCAATCGAGATAGGACATCCTTGGATTCGGTTAGACTATCACTGTTGTGTATACTCCGATGAACTGGAGAACGCTGGGGTCCACGAGCGTGACTGGGATAGTCGATACACATAAGTGGGTGACTTGCTGGGATGGCAAGTGCATTGAACACCCAATTAGGAAATAACTCACCATGGAAGCGATAGTCGCAAATCGGGGTTGAATTTATTCCAATTTATGATAGTATACGAGGAACGATCCCTAAATACTTGAGGTGATAGGGTTAATCTGGTGCGAGAACGTCTATACTTAGATGTGAGTTCCGACTGACTAGAGATTAACAGAAAGTCTCTATGGACTCATGTTGGGTATAGAGGAACTCGTATGCAGGTTCATATCGTCAACAAAGGATCCATTGACCCGACTTGATAGGTTGGGAAACTCTCCTATGGATTTCTGTGAGAAATTAATTCTGGTAAAATTATTAGCCAAGGTATCTGACGAATTTTTGTATGTAGCTCATAAAGATTAAGTCAAAGAGAATTATTTCGGGACCAGAATGCATAAGGTCAATCAAAAGAAAAGGGAACCGATGAAAAGACCATACCCTTAAGTCTCGACTTAGAGATTGATCGATGGAGAGATTATGTCGTATATAGTAATTGTAAATGATAAAAAGGTTCACTGAATTAATTCACCAGTGATTGGGCTCCATGGGCTTCTGGCCAGACATCGACTGTGGAGTGTGGGAGAATTCCTAAATTGGCAGGGGTGCTAATTTTGGAATGATCAGTCGATAGAGTGTTCGACTGATTTAAAGTATTTAATACTTGAATAGTTAAATTAATATTTAATTATAACCCACAACTAACTATGTGGTGAACCTATGGGGCATACACAATACACATGAAGCGAAAGCGAAGGAAATGGAAACAACAGGGTCGACCAAATCGATTGGGTAGATTGGGTCGACTGAGTCGAATAAATCGACTGGGTCGATTAAGTGACTGGGTCGACTGGGATGACCCAATTGGAACAAATTGGATCCGATTGGAATTGGATCAAGATTATAAATTAAATTGGAATTTAATTTGTAAGTTAATTAATTAAGTTGGATTTAACTAATTATAGGAATTTTTAATTAAATAGACTTGGAGTCTAATTTAATTAATTGGGATAATAACTAATTAATTGGGCTATTTAGTTGGGAAATTAAATAAAGTCTGACTAAATTAATTATGTGGGCCATGAATTAATTGAAAGACTTAGTCTTCTAATTAAAAGGGGCATGGCCTAAGTAGGAGACTCGGAGTTCTAGTCCTAGGAGGATTAGGATAGTTAGACACCTATAAATATGTAGCTAGGTGTCATAACTCACACACAACAAAGAGAGCCAAAATTCCCAGTCAAGCAAAAACTCTCCCCCTCTCCCACAAGTAGAAATCGGCCGAACACCTTCTTTCTTAGGAAGAATTTTTCGATTTCGTTATTCGTTCCAAATTCATTTCCTAACCCCAGATCTTAATATATCCTGTGTTCTAGCCGATCAGGATATATTATATTTCGTGATATTGTGGTATATCAACTCATAGAGGTGCAAAACGTGGGGCGCTACAGTAGGGCATAGGATCGACCAACCCAAGGGAGAAGCTTGACTTCGTTTGCTAACTAGGATTTGCAAGGAGATAGGTATAACGTAGATCTTTTATTACTGTCGTTAATTTAATACTCATATATATACAACTAGAGTAGTATCCTGGCAAGATTCCGTAAGTGGTCTTAAAAATTATTAAATTCCACTGTGCCTTTGGCTGTTTATTTTACCGAATCCCAACATAATAAGATTACCCGTCACTACAGGAATGAGAGTCTTCTAGTGTCTGACACTAACCAAAACGATCCATTGTCATACAAGCATGCAATGGAAGATTCTGATAAATAAAGATTGCAAGAAGCCATGAACCAAGAGACGGAATCTATGCATTCTAACTCTGTTTGTGAACTTGTAGATCCACCTGAACAAGTCAGGCCCATTGGGTTCAAATGGATCTATAAGAAAAAGAGAGGTATTGATGGTAAAGTCTAGACTTTCAAAGCCAGGCTAGTGCAAAGGGTTATACCCAAAATGAGGGAGTTGATTATGAAGAAACTTTCTCACTGGTAGTTATGCTTAAATTCATACGCATTCTCTTATCCATTGCTCCCAGTCTCGATTATGAGATATGGCAAATGGATGTCAAGACAGCTTTTTTGAATGGCTATCTTGAGGAAATCATCTACGTGATGCAACAAGAGGGATTTGTTGTTCAAGGACAAGAGCAGAAAATCTGTAAGCTTCTTAAGTCCATTTATGGGCTCAAGCAAGCTTATAGGTCCTGGAATTTAAGGTTTGATGAAACAATCAAAACATATAGGTTTGAACAAAAGATTGATGAACCTTGTGTATACAAATACATCATGGATAAGAAGGTGGTCTTCTTCGTACTTTATGTAGATGATATTCTACTCATTGGGAATGATGCAGGGATATTATCTAACATAAATAAATGGCTACCCGAACAGTTCCAAATGAAAGATCTGGGTAAAGCAAGTTATGTTCTTGGCATCCAAATCATAAGGGATCGTAAGAACAAGCTATTGGCTCTGTCTCAAGCATCTTATATTGATAAGGTGTTAGCTCGTTTTGGATGCAGAATTCCAAGAAAGGTCAATTACCGACCCGACATGGAATTGTTCTCTCTAAAGAGCAATGTCCTAAGACACCTCAGGAAGAAGAGGATATGAGATGGATTCCCTATGCTTCAGCGGTAGGAAGTCTTATGTATGCAATGTTATGTACTAGACCTGATATCTGCTACACAGTAGGCATAGTCAGTCGTTTTCAATCCAACACTGGATTGGATCACTGGATCGCAGTTAAGCATATTCTTAAGTATTTAAGGAGAACAAGAAATTATATGCTTGTGTATTCAGGTGGTGGCCTGAGCCCTATAGGATATACTGATTCTGATTTTCAATAAGACAAAGATCATCGAAGGTCGATATCAGGGCCAATATTCACTCTTGGTGGTGCTGCAGTAGTTAGGAGAAGTGTAAAACAATCCAGCACTGCAGATTCAACCATGGAAGCCGAATACATAGCAGCTTGCGAAGCTGCTAAAGAGGTTGTCTGGCTCAGAAAGTTCTACAACGATCTAGAAGTAGTTCTAGATATGGATCATCCACTTACACTGTTTTGCGACAACAGTGGGGCAGTTGCTAACTCAAAGGAACCAAGGAGTCACAAGAGGAGCAAGCATATTGAAAGAAAGTATCATCTGATAAGGGATATTGTAGGTCGAGGGGATATAGCAGTTATGAAGATAGCTTCTGAACATATCCTTGCCGATCCATATACCAAGACACTGCCAATAAAGTCTTTTGAGGCACATTTGACAGGAATAGGTTTGAGGGACATGTCTCATTTGCTTTAAGAGCAAGTGGGAGATTGTTAGGAATAGTGCTCATAAAGTGTTTGATGAGCATTATTAAATGAAAACAAATAAATTGATTGGTTTTCCGAATTTCATATATTTGATTCGATTATGCTTTTTATATAGTATAATATAATTATCAGAAAATTCCATGTTTATTTATTAAATATGACTTTTGTATATATAACGATGTACAAGAGGATTAAAGTTATAAACAATAGTCTAAATAGTCCGTAATAAGTTAAAGTTGGGATCTTTAACTAATTACTACTAGTACGGTCCAATGAAAATTAAGAATTCAATGATCTTGATCCGGATCATTGATGTTGTGACATTAAAGGTGGAGGTGCTTTGTGTAATATGATTACATAGGACTAGACCAGACGTGAATTGAAATCTATTAGAAGATCCCGTTAACTTTAGATTTCAATACATGTCACACGATGATCATATATGAATTAATCTAAATCTTGAGTAGGCATAAACTCTTTATATCAGCGAGTCCTTTTGACTCATAGGTAGTGACTTGTTTGTTAATCATGTCAAACATTTATGTCTTGGAGGTTCTTTGAGATAAATAGCTGGGAATGTGCACTACAGATATGGAATCCAACCCTTTCTGCGGAAAACTGAGTTAATTGATTCCCTTAAGTGTTAATTCTAGAACTGGACAGTTCGAGTACTCTGGTTTGTGAAAATGTTTATAAATCAAACTATTCATTAGTGAATTAATGGAACTTAAGGATTAAGAAATAATTAAGGGGCAAAACGGTAATTTCGCCTGTCTTTAATTATGAATCAATTCTTGGAGGGTTAAATCATATGTAATGATTATATCAATGGACACTCTGATCTTTCGAGTAAAATAGAATGTAAGGACAATAGTGCAATTCCAGGTCTTTAGTGGAGTCACTTGGAATTAATAAATTGAATATATTAATTAATGAGTTTAATTAATTATTTAATTTATTGGAGCTTGAAATTACATGTCCAAAGGTCCCAATCCCGGCTCCTATTATTCTACGATTGAACTTATAAGAAGAATGGTTAAACTCTCGATATTTTAGGAAATTTTATTTTTCTAAAATATACATGATGAATTAATTGTGATATTTATTTGAGGAATTGTGATTTAATCAATTAAAAATATGACAATTGATTAAATCAAATTTCATTATTGAATTTAATTTGTGAAGGAATTTCCTTAATAGGAAAATGCATTTTATGATTATATATGATAAGTACATAATATAAGATTTATACAAATAATGCAATTATCTATAAGGAAGGAGATGGAATCCTAATTGAGTTAGGAGAAAGTAGCTGAGAAATATATGGGAAGAGGATATGTATGACATATCTATATATATATGAGATCTCTCTTTTCCTAATGATATAAGTTTTTATAGAGATACAATTTTGTAACAAAAGCAAGAAAATATCTCTCTTTTTCTCAACCCTAAAATCGCCCATCACCTTAGAAATTAGGAGAAATTTGTTCTTCCAATTTCTAGAGTTTAATTATACAAACTTAAATGGTTTGTGCCCACCCACTAGTGGAAGGAGAAACGGGGTTGATGATCAAGGGTTAAAAAGATCAAGAAAGTATGTTGATCTCATCCTAACACCAAAGTTCAACCGAAAAGACGAAGGACATGAAGCTTTCGGTATGATTTGTTTCTTTGCATAAATTAAAATAATATTCGTTATGTGATCCTTATGTTTTATGTAAATTATTTTTGAAATATATTGAAAACATAAAACTCACCGAATTCCGCAATTGGTTCGAATAAGTTCGATCCTGTTTTATTCAATTGGATCGAATTATTCATGATCCGATTGGGTAAAATCCCAACAGTGTATGTGGCTATGGTCCTTTGAAGGAAAATCTATCATGTTTTTCTCACTTTTGAAAGTAAATTATCATGTTTGCCAATGTTATCACAGTATCATGTGGTAGCTTTTGCCCCAAAAGATAGAGATAATGGCCACATGAGATGCACATGACCGATTCCGTCCATTTTCATCCAAATATATGAACATTACATCTACTATTTAAATTAAGATATTGAATTTACATTTAGGTCTCCAGTGGTATCAATGTTGCAAAGGCCCTATATATGGCATCCAATATGCAATTTCTCCGTCTATGAACTTATCTAAGTCAATATGTTCAAGCTTGTGAACTTTCCAGTGCTTTTATTGTTCATGATTATAAATATATGGAGCAAATAGATTAAGTTAATAACGAGGGTTGAATCTAAATGTCTAACGAAAGAGATTACTCCCCACAGTATAATAAACTTATTTCTTCCAAATATAGAAACTATTCATTTACACGGGCTTAGATTTTGTGACTATAGAAAAACCAATTGTAATAACTAGATAAATAAAAAAAAGATAAGTAGGATTTGTACATTGCCAGCAATGCTAGTAATACAGAAATCCAAGGTTAATTATTCAGGAAATCAAGGTCTATTTTGCATTGGATATCCAATGCGCTAATGAAAAGAATGAAAGAAATAAAATGCATTGTCAGATTCCTATTTTAAATAAATTAAACTCGTGAATTCTACCAAAAGAAGTATGAATGTGATATTGAAAAAAAAAAGAATGTTTTCTGACGTGTAAACCAGCCATCAGTGTAACAATATATGGACTGATATTCCAGGAACAACGATCATATCTCGTCATTATGAATTTTCCAATAAGTATAGCCACCATTTAATTGAAGAATCCAAATCATCGCCAGAATCTTCAAGGTCTTTCTTACTCCATAAACTACACACCCAAAGCATTTGTGAAGATTAAAACACAACGTCCTATTTAGGAAGAGTTTGCTATTATTTAGAAGAAATTTAGGAAAAGACAACCTTGGTTAATAAAACTACAATTGAGGAGTGTGTGTATCAAACAAAAGGAGAAAAAAGAATAAGGCATACCTGTTTCTCCTCGGTAGATGTTTGTCATGATGGCAGAGGCGATGGTAGAGGCAGAGATGATGGAGACAATGGCAGAGTACTCCGACAGCGTTAAAGTACTTTGACATCCCGAAGTGACATTGAAAAGAGTTGCAATCATTGTCCCATTCGCTCTTGTCCTAGTCAGTCCCATCCGACTTCTGCTAGTGTAAAACAAATATATGTGTGAGAACTAATCAAATTTGAATCATAGAAAATCTTGGGATTGGATTCTATACCTTTCCAATATTGGAAATCTTGTCTGCCATTATAGTTCTTCGTCACACGGATGCTAATGTGAGCGGAGAAACTAACATATGATAACCGACTTTATAACTACTTTTTTTTTTACAAGCTTTTCTCTAGCTTATAAAAAAATAATCACTTATACGGCAAATACTTCAAGAAGTTAGTCAAAGTTGAGAAAAAAATCATAATTATACGCGTTCGAAAATTAATGTACCGAATATAAGTTGCACCCTATGACTAAATATGCAGGCACGCCATAATCCAGCTTAACACTATTTACCCCCTCCTTACAAATTACAACACTTTACACATCAGGAAATACTAAATGATGTTGCTGGCTTTGTGCTGGACACGGTAAATATGCTTTTATCGTGTAGGATTGTACCGTAAATGATTCTCATAAAAGTCTATTAGCAGATGTGGATTGTTAGACTTCAAAAACTTGTTATCAACTGTAACTTTGGTTCCATCAGATCACACAGCCTCAAAGACTTCTAAACTTCTTGGACATTGTTAGATATGGAAGATTTATAGCTTATAGGCTTGACAATCTGAGTGATGGTGGGCATGCTATTAGAATCTGGATGTTGAAGTACCACCGGAGTATATTAACCTTGATCCGAAAGAGTTGGTAGAAGGAAGAACTAGTTGATCCAGTTAAACATGACTACAACCAGTACATCTGCAGATCATTTAATTTCTGTATCATCTTCCTTATCACTACCTCGCCACTCCACCAGTAAAATTGAAAATTTAGTAGAATACTCTACTATCCCAGATTCCGCTGTTATAGAAACCTCTGTCCCTCCAGTTATGAGTCCGTACAATATTTACCGTAAAAGAGGATCCTTCAGGGGAATTCGTTCTCTTATCTCTTCAAACAGACCTCAAACCCGGGAATATGTTAAAACTTCTAAACTAGATAAGTGTGATCTTCCTTATTCCAAGAAGGAACAATATATCACCCTTGCTATTCCGACTGAATTCATCACATCCTGGCAAAGAGAAGGTTATACTCACCTTCATTTTGGTGCAGTTCGTCTAGTACTTTCCTATCAAGGAAGGAAAGGTCTTCCTGTTACTGCTAGACTTGCTCTTTTGGATACTCGCTTCACAAGTTATGAACATGCTGTTATCGGAACAATTGTTACTACTCTCAACAACGAAAGTGCTGTCCTTACATATTTTCCCAACTTTGCCATGTCCCTCAATGATTCGAACCTTCCAACAGCCCAGAAGGTTCAAGTTCAGATCTCTGGTGCTGAACAAGTCCCTTCAGCAATTACAGCAACTCTCCATCACCAATTGGTCTATCGTCTCCAAGATCATGGGTTAGATCTTCAAGGATCTGGATCTCCTGATGCCTTAATGATTCTTGCTGAATCAGGATCCAACACTCCCACAATAGTCCAGATCCCAAGACAAATTCCTCGTCAAGAATTGGAATTACTCATGCCAATAGAGTGGATCACAAACTATGAGTCTCTCCAACAGACTCATGAGCCAATCAGATCTACTACTTATGAGTTCCAGAAAATGACCGATGGCAAAACTAAAACAATCTTCAAGATAAATGATGAAGAACCTACTTCATCCAGGCCTCTTTTCAGGCAAATGATGATCCAACCAGTACAAGATAGCAGATCTACAATTGGATTTTATGGGAAAAGGATAGAAATCCCTATCTCATCATTTAAACCTGATGGATCCCATATCTTTACCGACAAAATTGATGGTCACTTCATTTGGGATGTTGATCCTTCCATGTGTGATCCAGGATGCTCTTGTGACGAAGCATCTGACTCTGAAGATGATGATGATAGTGAAGCCAGTCGACGGAGAAGAAGAAGAAAGGCAAGAAAACAACGCCTTTCCTGTAAAAACAACAGATCTGAAGATCCAGATCTAGATCCCCCAACTAGTGCTCAACCTCTTCCTCTTTACAATAAAGCCTTGGAATTTCTCAAGAAAGAACAACAGAAATCCTGTAGACAATCTCTACCACCAGTTGTTCCAACTTCACAAATAATCCAACCTTGTATGATGTTTCATCAAGATTATGAAACTGAATTTCCCCCTTTGGAAAGAAATACAACCGGATCTATTTCGACAAGGCCTTATATTAACCCAACCACAGTGAACCATACCGGAAGAACTGAAGAACTAACTCAGGGAGAAGAAGTTCTAAATTGGCAAACTTCCAATCTAAGAGCACAAAATAAAACCTTAGTCCAGATTGACTCCAAAGTAGATAAGGTTTTATCCCAAGTCCAAGCCAGCTCTCAAAAAGTTGATTCTATGGCTTTAGAGCTTGAAGGGATCTACAACAGACTTGTCAAAAGAATTGATCTTCTTGACAGAGAACTCAGGCAACTACTTTCGGCCCATATTATGGGTCCTGAATTCGATCAGAAGGAAGCTGAAATCCGAAAGTTAAAAAAGGATCTTCATATTATGGAAGAAGATAGAAAAGGAGATTTATTCCTAATCTTCCTTTCCTTAGAACTCCCCAATCTTCATCCTTATTTGAACTCCCTCGTTCTACTCCAAACTACTCCAGACAATTCTCCATGGCTTCTGATATACCTTTCGAACTTCCACCTCCACCACCAAGAAAGAAATCTGTCCTTAAGGAAGAAAAGTTGAAGGCGAAAGTTGATGATGTCAATAAATCTCTCATGATTCGAAGATACCCTGAAATGAGAACTGATGATCAGACATCTGAGATTTCATCTGAGAATTCATCTGAAAAATCCTTCAGCACTATCGAATCTTCTAGCCAAACTTCTGAAGAAGAAAATAACTTGGCAGACATCTCTAAGATTCTTATGGCTGATACTTCCACCCCTCATACACCTCCTTATGAATCTGAAGAAGAAATCATAGACGATTCTCATACCTCAAGACCAACTGAGCCCTCATCTACAAGGCCAACAAATGGTCCATGGTTTACCTTTGAAGACATCCCCGTAGACAAACGAAGAGAAAGATTACAATCTTTCGCAGCATGGATTGATCTTCAAAAGACTAAAGAACAGAATCTCTCTATAATCCTTAGAGAGTTTGCTTCAAGATTCACAGGAACTCTGAGAGAATGGTTCTTATCTTTGGGAGAATACAGGCAGATTCAATTCATCCAAGCCGATGTTCCTCAAGCACTTGGTGTTATACATCAAGAGTTTCTTGGTGATAGCTCCATATATGATAAATTGGCCCAGCAAAATTATTTTGCAAGGAAATGCTGCTCTTTGCAGAGAAAAGATCTGGATCTCCATTTCAAAAGAATGTCAGAGCTTTATTATATATTGAATGGAAGCAATGATCCAAACCTCAAACATGTTTATGTGGCCTCTCTTCCCAAAGAAATACATCCTGAATTGAATAGATTCATCACTGCTGCTGGAAAAGAAATCAATATTCTTTCCCTCGGTGAAATTAACCAAATGGCGATTGCTACAATAGAGAAGCTTTGTGAACAACAAACAATGTTCAAATCCATGATTGAAAATAAAGCTTCTTTGAAGATAGCTTGCCAGAAATCTCATTTGGAGATAAAATGTCACTCCAAAGAGAATTGCAAGTGCCATACTAAAAAGAAGAAGTCCACAGATAGGAATGACAAATCTAAAAGAAAAGGAAACTTAAGGTTTTTCAAAAGAAAGTCATTCAGAAACAAAAGGACAGATCGATGTTATATCTGTGGAAACAAAGGACACTTTGCAAAGAATTGTCCTCAAAACCGAGCCAAGTCTGCCAGAATGATTACTCATATTCTGGAAAACACGGATGCAACTCTTGATGACACAGATGTAGAGTCATTATTCTCTGAGCAAGATGAACAGACTGAAAATAGCATTTTTGCTCTTGAAGAAATAGAAGATAAACCAATTTCATCAGAATCAGAACAAGAAGAGGAATATATTCCCATCCAACAATCTGTGACAATCAGTCAAGAAGTCATTCCTTCACCTCATATAAACATCCATGTCCTCCCTGCTAAGTATGAACGACCAATCAAAGTGATTGGATTCATGGATACTGGAGCCACTAAATCCATGATGAACCCAGACATTCTTCCCAAAGAAGCATGGACTACTCATCATGAATATTTCCAAGCAGCTGATGGACAAAAGTTCAAAACTTCACTCATTACTAAACATCCTGTTGGAATACAATTCTTCCCAGATTGCATTATATGGATGAAGGTAATTGGGAGTAAGTTACATGGAAAAGATCTTCTCATAGGTTTTGATATATATCATAAGGCTTAAAAACTTATGTTGCTTCCCAATGGGATAAAGTATAAGAGGCAGTTTCAACCTTATACTACAGTCCAGAAGATCTACGCTCTCTCCAATGCCCCTAAGGAGTTTCACAACATAACAGCAAAATTACAAGATTGTTGTGCAGAGTCTCATGCTGAGTTTCATCATCCTAATCCATTATGGGAAAATCCAGAGTTCTTTATCCAGTTGCCATTCAAAATGAATGAGGATATAAATCCCACGAAGGCTACCCATCCAGGAATGACTCCTGATGATCTAGTCTTAGCAAAGAAAGAATGTCAACAACTCTTGGAACTTGGACTAATCGAACCAACAAAGTCAAACTGGGCTTGTCAGGCATTCTATGTCAATAAGCGATCTGAACAGGTTAGAGGAAAGAAAAGGCTTGTCATTGATTATAAGCCTTGAACTATTTCTTATCTGATGATAAATTCCCTTTACCACGAACCCAGATGCTATTTTCACAACTAACCCAAGCCCACATCTTTTCTAAGTTCGATTTAAAAGCAGGTTTTTGGCAATTAGGCATTGATCCAAAAGACAGATATAAAACAGCCTTTTGCATACCCACGGCCCAATACCAATGGAATGTCATGCCTTTTGGGCTTAAGGTCGCCCCATCACTGTTCCAAAAAGCTATGACCAAAATCTTTGAACCCATTCTATACAGTGCTTTGGTCTACATTGATGATATCTTACTGTTCTCAGAAGATAAAAAGGCCCATGAAACACTCTTAGAACAGTTCCTTGAAATAGTCCAAAATTATGGCATCATGCTATCTGAAAAGAAAGGCTTTATTGGACAAACAGAAATCGAATTTCTTGGGATGAATTTCGCGGAAGGAAAGTACCAGCCAGGCCCACATATTGCATAGGAACTACTAAAGTTTCCCGACGAAAACTTAACCACTAAGGAAATTCAACAGTTTCTTGGTATAGTTAATTATCTGAAGGATTTTATCCCGCATATTTCCAAATACACATGTCAGATTTCCAGAATGCTCAGAAAAGGAGCTCCTTCTTGGGGAAACAGTCAAACAACAGCTGTAAAGCAACTAAAACAGCTTTGTCAAAAGCCACCTCCTTTAAAGATTCCTGATAAAGGAAAACGCATTCTGCAGACAGATGCTAGTGACGAGTTTTGGGGGGCCATTCTGATTGAAGAAATTAATGGGAAAAAGCATTACTGTGGACATGCCAGTGGACAGTTCAAAGAATCTGAAAATCATTATCATATTGTCTACAAAGAAATCTTGGCCGTAAAATATGGAATCAAAAAATTTGAATTCCATCTGATAGGACACAACTTCACTGTTCAAATGGACAACTCATCTTTTCCAAAGATACTTGAATTCAAAAATACGGGTCTTCCAGAGCCCCAATTATTGAGGTTAAAAGATTGGTTCGCCAAATATCAGTTTGAAGTCCAGCATATAAAAGGAGATAGGAATCTCATTCCAGATTTGTTATCCAGGCCCAAACAAGTGCATCTCATCTCCTTCACAAAATCAATTCCATTAATTCTCATGGCGTCCTCCTCACAATCTAAACAGTCAGAATTACCAGAATTCCCACCAACTGATCAGCCTCTCGATACTCCTGGAAAACTTAAAAGTTTTGCTAAGAACAATCTCTTCTACTTTCAGGCCAAGTTCCTTTTACTCATGAATATTCCTCTTGAGCAAGGAAAGTTTTACCCTGATCATCCTTTCCTTCCCATCTTTACTTTTCATAAAGAAATAAACCTCCCTGATGAAGGTTACTGGTATTTCTGGTGCTTAGGTATGATCAGTTTCTTTGCCATTGAAGTAAGACCTAAGTTCCTACTCAAAGCCATTCGCAAGAGAAAGTTGGAGCCAAATATTACTAAATTCCTGTATGGTCATTGGTCTAGAAAAGAATGGATTAATGTCTTAAATGACACCATAAGAAACTCTCATATGGATGATCCATACACTGTCATTATATTAAAAAGACCATATTTGAATTCATGGTTTCAGCTACTTCCCCATCCCTATGGGTTCGTCTTGACTACTACTGATGGAGGTATAAGACAATTTCCTGAAGAATTAAAAAGAATCTTCAGACATCTCTGCCGACTGAACAAAGTTCCTGATACTCTTATTGAAGAAGTAGAGTGTACTTCACCTCTAATGGTACCATCGGATGAAAAAAGATCAAGAGATTTTCCAAGATGCCCAAGACCCGTGGGATTATGGATCCATTGAGCTTGAGATATTATATGAAAATTTCAATCCAAATCCAAATCTTCCCAGATCCAGCTCAAGTGATCCAATGGTCAGCGATGACTTTGATCCAATGGTTATGCATACCAGTGAGGGTGACATCTTTCAAGATTCCCCTGATAATGAAGTGTGACTCAGCTACAAGTTAAGAGTCACTTTAATAAAGTTATGGTCCACAGAGTCTGCTTTCTTGGCTTTAGTGTGTTTACTTTTTATTGTCGTCTGTATTATTGTTAAAGTAGATTCCATTTGATTGGTGGACTTGTAATATTATTATGATGTATTGTATTAGGTTTGGAGTCCGCCCTCTATATATAGAGACAGTTGTATCATATGTACTCATTCAGTTTTCGATTAATAAACCTACTATTGTGTTTAATCATTATGTCTAGCTAAACATCTTTCTTCTAGTTCTTCAGAAACCTCTCTGAGGTTCTTGGTTAATATGCTCTTATCTTATCATTAAGTATGCTCTGTACTTGCCTCTTTGAGGATCCTGTACATCAGAAATTTGTTAAGAATTATGGAATGTTCCATGAGTGTGCTACGGTCCCTGTACTTCTTTGTAATGAGTCAATTTGAAGGATGTATGTTCTATCTAAACATTAATCTTATATGATAAAAGGCCTGTAAGACCCGCCAAGGTCAGGAGGACCGCTAGGGCAATTGGCATATCTTCATATACGGTTGTGTATTTAGAACATATGCTTCTTTGAGATGATTTGTTATCAAAGGAGTTGCAGGGCTCCCGGCTTCTCTTGGTATCAGAGCCAGGTTTTTATTTTTAGAAGAGCCCCAGAGTATATTAACCTTGATCCGAAAGAGTTGGTAGAAGGAAGAACTAGTTGATCCAGTTAAACATGACTACAACCAGTACATCTGCAGGTCATTTAATTTCTGTATCATCTTCCTTATCACTACCTCGCCACTCCACCAGTAAAATTGAAAATTTAGTAGAATACTCTACTATCCCAGATTCCGCTGTTATAGAAACCTCTGTCCCTCCATTTATGAGTCCGTACAATATTTACCGTAAAAGAGGATCCTTCAGGGGAATTCGTTCCCTTATCTCTTCAAACAGACCTCAAACCCGGGAATATGTTCAAACTTCTAAACTTGATAAGTGTGATCTTCCTTATTCCAAGAAGGAACAATATATCACCCTTGCTATTCCGACTGAATTCATCACATCCTGGCAAAGAGAAGGTTATACTCACCTTCATTTTGGTGCAGTTCGTCTAGTATTTTCCTATCAAGGAAGGAAAGGTCTTCCTGTTACTGCTAGACTTGCTCTTTTGGATACTCGCTTCACAAGTTATGAACATGCTGTTATCGGAACAGTTGTTACTACTCTCAACAACGGAAGTGCTGTCCTTACATACTTTCCCAACTTTGCCATGTCCCTCAATGATTCAAACCTTCCAACAGCCCTGAAGGTTCAAGTTCAGATCTCTGGTGCTGAACAAGTCACTTCAGCAATTACAGCAACTCTCCATCACCAATTGGTCTATCGTCTCCAAGATTTGTTCAGCACCAGAGATCTGAACTTGAACCTTCAGGGCTGTTGGAAGGTTTGAATCATTGAGGGACATGGCAAAGTTGGGAAAGTATGTAAGGACAGCACTTCCGTTGTTGAGAGTAGTAACAACTGTTCCGATAACAGCATGTTCATAACTTGTGAAGCGAGTATCCAAAAGAGCAAGTCTAGCAGTAACAGGAAGACCTTTCCTTCCTTGATAGGAAAATACTAGACGAACTGCACCAAAATGAAGGTGAGTATAACCTTCTCTTTGCCAGGATGTGATGAATTCAGTCGGAATAGCAAGGGTGATATATTGTTCCTTCTTGGAATAAGGAAGATCACACTTATCAAGTTTAGAAGTTTGAACATATTCCCGGGTTTGAGGTCTGTTTGAAGAGATAAGGGAACGAATTCCCCTGAAGGATCCTCTTTTACGGTAAATATTGTACGGACTCATAACTGGAGGGACAGAGGTTTCTATAACAGCGGAATCTGGGATAGTAGAGTATTCTACTAAATTTTCAATTTTACTGGTGGAGTGGCGAGGTAGTGATAAGGAAGATGATACAGAAATTAAATGATCTGCAGATGTACTGGTTGTAGTCATGTTTAACTGGATCAACTAGTTCTTCCTTCTACCAACTCTTTCGGATCAAGGTTAATATACTCTGGGGCTCTTCTAAAAATAAAAACCTGGCTCTGATACCAAGAGAAGCCGGGAGCCCTGCAACTCCTTTGATAACAAATCATCTCAAAGAAGCATATGTTCTAAATACACAACCGTATATGAAGATATGCCAATTGCCCTAGCGGTCCTCCTGACCTTGGCGGGTCTTACAGGCCTTTTATCATATAAGATTAATGTTTAGATAGAACATACATCCTTCAAATTGACTCATTACAAAGAAGTACAGGGACCGTAGCACACTCATGGAACATTCCATAATTCTTAACAAATTTCTGATGTACAGGATCCTCAAAGAGGCAAGTACAGAGCATACTTAATGATAAGATAAGAGCATATTAACCAAGAACCTCAGAGAGGTTTCTGAAGAACTAGAAGAAAGATGTTTAGCTAGACATAATGATTAAACACAATAGTAGGTTTATTAATCGAAAACTGAATGAGTACATATGATACAACTGTCTCTATATATAGAGGGCGGACTCCAAACCTAATACAATACATCATAATAATATTACAAGTCCACCAATCAAATGGAATCTACTTTAACAATAATACAGACGACAATAAAAAGTAAACACACTAAAGCCAAGAAAGCAGACTCTGTGGACCATAACTTTATTAAAGTGACTCTTAACTTGTAGCTGAGTCACACTTCATTATCAGGGGAATCTTGAAAGATGTCACCCTCACTGGTATGCATAACCATTGGATCAAAGTCATCGTTGACCATTGGATCACTTGAGCTGGATCTGGGAAGATTTGGATTTGGATTGAAATTTTCATATAATATCTCAAGCTCAATGGATCCATAATCCCACGGGTCTTGGGCATCTTGGAAAATCTCTTGATCTTTTTTCATCCGATGGTACCATTAGAGGTGAAGTACACTCTACTTCTTCAATAAGAGTATCAGGAACTTTGTTCAGTCGGCAGAGATGTCTGAAGATTCTTTTTAATTCTTCAGGAAATTGTCTTATACCTCCATCAGTAGTAGTCAAGACGAACCCATAGGGATGGGGAAGTAGCTGAAACCATGAATTCAAATATGGTCTTTTTAATATAATGACAGTGTATGGATCATCCATATGAGAGTTTCTTATGGTGTCATTTAAGACATTAATCCATTCTTTTCTAGACCAATGACCATACAGGAATTTAGTAATATTTGGCTCCAACTTTCTCTTGCGAATGGCTTTGAGTAGGAACTTAGGTCTTACTTCAATGGCAAAGAAACTGATCATACCTAAGCACCAGAAATACCAGTAACCTTCATCAGGGAGGTTTATTTCTTTATGAAAAGTAAAGATGGGAAGGAAAGGACCTAAGCACCAGAAATACCAGTAACCTTCATCAGGGAGGTTTATTTCTTTATGAAAAGTAAAGATGGGAAGGAAAGGATGATCAGGGTAAAACTTTCCTTGCTCAAGAGGAATATTCATGAGTAAAAGGAACTTGGCCTGAAAGTAGAAGAGATTGTTCTTAGCAAAACTTTTAAGTTTTCCAGGAGTATCGAGAGGCTGATCAGTTGGTGGGAATTCTGGTAATTCTGACTGTTTAGATTGTGAGGAGGACGCCATGAGAATTAATGGAATTGATTTTGTGAAGGAGATGAGATGCACTTGTTTGGGCCTGGATAACAAATCTGGAATGAGATTCCTATCTCCTTTTATATGCTGGACTTCAAACTGATATTTGGCGAACCAATCTTTTAACCTCAATAATTGGGGCTCTGGAAGACCCTTATTTTTGAATTCAAGTATCTTTGGAAAAGATGAGTTGTCCATTTGAACAGTGAAGTTGTGTCCTATCAGATGGAATTCAAATTTTTTGATTCCATATTTTACGGCCAAGATTTCTTTGTAGACAGTATAATAATGTTTTTCAGATTCTTTGAACTGTCCACTGGCATGTCCACAGTAATGCTTTTTCCCATTAATTTCTTCAATCTGAATGGCCCCCCAAAACTCGTCACTAGCATCTGTCTGCAGAATGCGTTTTCCTTTATCAGGAATCTTTAAAGGAGGTGGCTTTTGACAAAGCTGTTTTAGTTGCTTTACAGCTGTTGTTTGACTGTTTCCCCAAGAAGGAGCTCCTTTTCTGAGCATTCTGGAAATCTGACATGTGTATTTGGAACTATGCGGGATAAAATCCTTACTGTTGAATTTCCTTAGTGGTTAAGTTTTCGTCGGGAAACTTTAGTAGTTCCTGTGCAATATGTGGGCCTGGCTGGTACTTTCCTTCCGCGAAATTCATCCCAAGAAATTCAATTTCTGTTTGTCCAATAAAGCCTTTCTTTTCAGATAGCATGATGCCATAATTTTGGACTATTTCAAGGAACTGTTCTAAGAGTGTTTCATGGGCCTTTTTATCTTCTGAGAACAGTAAGATATCATCAATGTAGACCAAAGCACTGTATAGAATGGGTTCAAAGATTTTGGTCATAGCTTTTTGGAACAGTGATGGGGCGACCTTAAGCCCAAAAGGCATGACATTCCATTGGTATTGGGCCGTGGGTATGCAAAAGGCTGTTTTATATCTGTCTTTTGGATCAATGCCTAATTGCCAAAAACCTACTTTTAAATCGAACTTAGAAAAGATGTGGGCTTGGGTTAGTTGTGAAAATAGCATCTGGGTCCGTGGTAAAGGGAATTTATCATCAGATAAGAAATGGTTCAAAGGCTTATAATCAATGACAAGCCTTTTCTTTCCTCTAACCTGTTCAGATCGCTTATTGACATAGAATGCCTGACAAGCCCAGTTTGACTTTGTTGGTTCGATTAGTCCAAGTTCCAAGAGTTGTTGACATTCTTTCTTTGCTAAGACTAGATCATCAGGAGTCATTCCTGGATGGGTAGCCTTCGTGGGATTTATATCCTCATTCATTTTGAATGGCAACTGGATAAAGAACTCTGGATTTTCCCATAATGGATTAGGATGATGAAACTCAGCATGAGACTCTGCACAGCAATCTTGTAATTTTGCTGTTATGTTGTGAAACTCCTTAGGGGCATTGGAGAGAGCGTAGATCTTCTGGACTGTAGTATAAGGTTGAAACTGCCTCTTATACTTTATCCCATTGGGAAGCAACATAAGTTTTTGAGCCTTATGATATATATCAAAACCTATGAGAAGATCTTTTCCATGTAACTTACTCCCAATTACCTTCATCCATATAATGCAATCTGGGAAGAATTGTATTCCAACAGGATGTTTAGTAATGAGTGAAGTTTTGAACTTTTGTCCATCAGCTGCTTGGAAATATTCATGATGAGTAGTCCATGCTTCTTTGGGAAGAATGTCTGGGTTCATCATGGATTTAGTGGCTCCAGTATCCATGAATCCAATCACTTTGATTGGTCGTTCATACTTAGCAGTGAGGACATGGATGTTTATATGAGGTGAAGGAATGACTTCTTGACTGATTGTCACAGATTGTAGGATGGGAATATATTCCTCTTCTTGTTCTGATTCTGATGAAATTGGTTTATCTTCTATTTCTTCAAGAGCAAAAATGCTATCTTCAGTCTGTTCATCTTGCTCAGAGAATAATGACTCTACATCTGTGTCATCAAGAGTGGCATCCGTGTTTTCCAGAATATGAGTAATCATTCTGGCAGACTTGGCTCGGTTTTGAGGACAATTCTTTGCAAAGTGTCCTTTGTTTCCACAGATATAACATCGATCTGTCCTTTTGTTTCTGAATGACTTTCTTTTGAAAAACCTTAAGTTTCCTTTTCTTTTAGATTTGTCATTCCTTTCTGTGGACTTCTTCTTTTTAGTATGGCACTTGCAATTCTCTTTGGAGTGACATTTTATCTCCAAATGAGATTTCTAGCAAGCTATCTTCAAAGAAGCTTTATTTTCAATCATGGATTTGAACATTGTTTGTTGTTCACAAAGTGATACGAATAACGTTACGAATAACGAGATTCGAATAATTAGGATTCCAAGGATCGTTCTCCATTTCGTCTCCTGTTTAACACCAATTGATCCCACCAAACATTAGCATAATCAGTAAACTCAGTGGCTGCAAGTTTTACCTTTTTTATCTCGGAGTAGTCGTGGCAATCAAAAACTCGCTCCAGTTTCTTTTCCCACTCAAGATAGGTTTCGGGGTCGTTTCTCCCTTGAAAAGAAGGAATGTTCATCTTAATATTACCCAAGTTATTATCCTCCCTATTCCTAACTTCTCTACCCAAACCACGATTTCTCCTATGGCGACTAGATGACCCTTGATCTCCTTCACTAAACCTATCATCATAGTCTTCCTCATCCTCATCTCTTAAGTCCCTAGGTTGAACTCTCCCCCTCCTATTCATATTAGAAGTAGTTTTTCGATGTCCCTCAGTTACACTTTCTACCCTATCCAACCTTTCATGAACTTGTTCCAACTCCGTCCTCAATATTCTCTTCATCTCTCCCATCAAAGCTTCCGACATAAACTTCATATCAAACTTTCCCGACTGTTCTCCAGATATGTTTTTGTTATTGGAATCAGACATGATTTGCTGCAAGAAAAAAAAATTAGAACAAATATAAATAAAATAATGGACCTCACAATTCACACCCTTACGTGTTTCACTCAATTTAATGATTCACTCAACACTCGTGTTTTCGCACAAAAATTATGGCTTTTACCCTCAAATAATCTAACTCTCTTGCCTTTTTCCACTCTTGGAATTCTCTTTGCTTCTTTTTGATCTAATTTAAAACAACACAAAGATATTCAATGTGAACAAACTCTAGGACAAGAAAACTATCAAACCAAATCTAGGAAGATTCTTTCAACAAGGCAGGTGCCAAAACTTAGAAGAATTCTAAGTGTAAACACACTCTAAGTCTAGAAAACAATCAAACTCAAACTAGGAAGCTCAATAAAGATAATTTTGTTTCAATTTTCGGATTTTTTTTTTTTTTTTTAAAACTAGAAAATTATAAAGATACCAAATGATACGAATAACGTTACGAATAACGAGATTCGAATAATTAGGATTCCAAGGATCGTTCTACAATCAGGTTTAGATGGATTTAGTGAAGACGCCACAAACGATGATGGATGAATCGCTTGATAAGTCGATGGATGAACGCCACAAGTCTTCTTGATAAGTTCATGAGGACGCCACAAACGATGTTGACTGAATCGCCTGATAAGTCGGAGCGCCACAAGAATGCTTGATAAGTTCGGTAGGACGCCACAAACGATGGTGGATGAATCGTTTGATAAGTCATTGAACGCCACAAAGATTTTACTGACCTTTGATAAGTTCATGAAGAAGAATTCTTCAAAGAAGGTGGAGAATACTCAACACAAATTAATTGAAGACTAAATCTTGAATTCATTAAAGAAAAAGGTCCTTTAAATAGGACAAGATTACATCTTGAAAAGAACTAGGAAACTCTAAAATAGTAACTAACCTAATATCAAAAGGAAACTAAATCCTAGCAAAGAATAAACTAATCCTACAAAAATATGGACAATAAATTCGAAATTAAACCTAACTAACCTAATAACAAAAGGAAACTAAATCCTAGTGAAGAATAAACTAATCCTACAAAATAAAAGAGCTAAATTCGAAATTAAAGATTACTAAATTAAAATGTCCCATATGACAAGTAAATATGGACTAGATCTTCTTCAATCTTGATGAGCAAGTAATCCTTCTTGACCCAACAACTTGTCTTCAATTAATTCTTTCAAGTCTATTTTTGGGCACTTCATGATCACATCATTCTCCTCCTGTTAAAAGAGATTTGTCCTCAAATCTTCCCCAACCTTGTAGATCTAACATGTGAACATTGAAAAACAATTTTTTTTTCGATTTTTTTTTTAAACTTTTTTTTTTTTCGTTTTTCTTCCCTCTCAATTTTTTTTGCTTCTCTCAATTTTTTTTTTCGTTTTATTTTTTCAACTCTTTTTTTTTTCGTTTTTTTTTTAACTCTTTTTTTCCTCTCATTTTTTTTTTCTCTCTCAATTTTTTTCTTTTGTTTTTTTGTTTTTTTTTTTATACAAAAAAATAAAGGATAGGCAAACCTGAGACTAGAATTTGGCTCTGATACCAAATGATACGAATAACGAGATTCGAATAATTAGGATTCCAAGGATCGTTCTCCATTTCGTCTCCTGTTTAACACCAATTGATCCCACCAAACATTAGCATAATCAGTAAACTCAGTGGCTGCAAGTTTTACCTTTTTTATCTCGGAGTAGTCGTGGCAATCAAAAACTCGCTCCAGTTTCTTTTCCCACTCAAGATAGGTTTCGGGGTCGTTTCTCCCTTGAAAAGAAGGAATGTTCATCTTAATATTACCCAAGTTATTATCCTCCCTATTCCTAACTTCTCTACCCAAACCACGATTTCTCCTATGGCGACTAGATGACCCTTGATCTCCTTCACTAAACCTATCATCATAGTCTTCCTCATCCATCATCGTTTGTGGCGTCTTCATTAAATCCATCTAAACCTGATTGTAGAACGATCCTTGGAATCCGACTTATTCGAATCTCGTTATTCGTAACGTTGTTCGTATCACAAAGCTTCTCTATTGTAGCAATCGCCATTTGGTGAATTTCTCCGAGGGAAAGAATATTGATTTCTTTTCCAGCAGCAGTGATGAATCTATTCAATTCAGGATGGATTTCTTTGGGAAGAGAGGCCACATAAACATGTTTGAGGTTTGGATCATTGCTTCCATTTAATATATAATAAAGCTCTGACATTCTTTTGAAATGGAGATCCAGATCTTTTCTCTGCAAAGAGCAGCATTTCATTGCAAAATAATTTTGATGGGCCAATTTATCATACATGGAGCTATCACCAAGAAACTCTTGATGTATAACACCAAGTGCTTGAGGAACATCGGTGATACGAACCACGTTAAGAAAAACGAGACCCGCATTATAAGGAATTGAAAGATCGTTCTACAATCAGGTTTGAGGATGGATGAACGCCACAAGTCGCCTTGATAAGTTCACGGGGACGCCACAAACGATATTGACTGAATCGTTTGATAAGTCGATGTTGAACGCCACAAGTCTTCTTGATAAGTTCGGTAGGACGCCACAAACGATGATGGAAGAATCGTTTGATAAGTCGATGAATGAACGCCACAAGAATTAGACAAATTGAAAAATCCTTGATAAGTTCAAAAGAGTTCTTCAAAGAAACTAGAGAATTCCTTCTCACTAAAATAATAAGAATCAAGTTGTGTCTTCTATTACATATTATGCCTATATATAAGCTGAAAATTAAGTCCTATCAAGACTAGGAATAGGACTTCTAGAGTAATCTACTTAGACTAGGAAATAAATCCCCCTAATCAACTAGGAAACAAAAACCACTAATAAACTAGGAAACAAATAAAGTCCTACTACTAATATAATAGTTAATTTCGAATTTAATACTAACTAAATATGCTATTCATCTTATCCACTCTCTTCTTGAGAAATTGCATTTAGTTGGACTTTTATAATGTTGACAAAATTCGATGGTTCATTTCCGATCACATCCAACTCCTTTTGTTGCGCTTGATTTATTAACTCATTGAGTTCTTCTTCCTTGAAACGTTTGGCTCTTGCTCTCGTCACTGGACCTTGTGGAACTTGGATTGATTCTTCAAAATACGATTTTCCATTTGTGTCCTCATTATTCTGCGAATTTCCATTTATGTCCTCATCATTCCCCTCCTCTTGAAAAGGATTTGCCCTCAAATCAGCACCTACATCAAAAGGACTTAAATCAGTAACATTGAATGTAGTGCTAACATTGTACTCACCTGGTAGGTCTAGCTTGTAGGCATTGTCATTGACACGCTCAAGAACTTGAAAAGGACCATCTCCCCTTGGGAGCAACTTCGAGCGCCTTTGGGATGGAAATCTTTCTTTCCTCATGTGCAACCAAACCCAATCTCCGGGTTCAAAAACTACCTTGCGACACCCTTTGTTGGCTTGCTTTGCATATTGTTCCGTCTTCTTCTCTATATTGAATCTTGCCTTTTCATGTATCTGCTTAACAAATTCAGCCTTTTTCTTTCCATCCAAGTTAACTCTTTCAGACAAAGGTAATGGTGTTAAATCCAATGGAGTTAAGGGGTTAAAACCATAAACTATTTCAAATGGAGAAAACTTAGAAGCAGAATGAATGGAACGATTGTAAGCAAACTCAACATGTGGTAAACATTCTTCCCATGTTTTGATATTCTTTTTAATTATAGCTCTCAACAAAGTAGATAAAGTCCTATTTACTACTTCAGTTTGACCATCAGTTTGTGGATGACAAGTGGTGGAAAATAACAACTTAGTCCCTAACTTCCACCACAAGGTTTTCCAAAAGTAACTCAAAAACTTAGCATCTCTATCTGAAACAATGGTTCGAGGCATTCCATGTAATCTAACAATTTCTCGAAAGAATAAGTCAGCAATATTAGAAGCATTATCAGTTTTCGTACATGGAATGAAATGCGCCATTTTAGAAAACCTATCTACAACCACAAAAATAGAATCCTTACCTCGTTTAGACCTAGGTAAACCTAAAACAAAATCCATTGAAATATCAATCCAGGGATCACTAGGAATTGGTAGTGGCATGTATAAACCATGAGGTTGTACTCTAGATTTTGCCTGCTTACAAGTGACACATCTCTCACAAATTCTCTCAACATCCTTTCTCATATGAGGCCAATAAAAATGTTCTTGCAAAATCGCTAAGGTTTTAATAACTCCAAAGTGCCCCATTAGACCTCCACCATGTGATTCCCTTACTAACAACTCACGCAAAGAACAATTAGGAACACATAACTTATTTTCTCGAAACAAGAAACCCTCATGTCTAAAGAACTTACCCACTGCATTTTTCTCACAATTTTGAAATTCCTCAGAAAAATCATGGTCTAAAGGATATAATTCTTTAATATGCTCAAAACCAAGTAATTTTGCATCAAGAGTGGAGAGTAAGACATACCTTCTAGAAAGTGCATCAGCAACAACATTCTCTTTACCTTTCTTGTATCGGATGACATAGGGAAATGTTTCAATGAATTCCACCCATCGTGCATGTCTCCTACTCAATTTTTGTTGACTCTTCAAGTGTTTCAATGACTCATGATCCGTGTGAATCACAAACTCCTTAGGCCAAAGATAGTGTTGCCATGTTTGTAAAGCTCGCACCAATGCGTACAACTCTTTGTCGTAAGTAGGGTAGTTTAGAGCTGCCCCGCTTAGTTTCTCGCTAAAAAAAGCAATTGGTTTTCCTCCTTGCATGAGGACTGCTCCAACACCTAATCCTGATGCATCACATTCAATTTCAAATGTTAATGTAAAGTTAGGCAGAGCTAATAAAGGAGCATTAGTTAATTTCTCTTTGAGCAATTGGAAAGCCCTTTCTTGCTCGTCTTCCCACTTAAACCCAACATTCTTCTTGATAGCCTCAGTAAGTGGTGCTGCAATGCTGCTAAAGTTCTTCACAAATCTCCTATAGAAGCTAGCAAGTCCATGGAAGCTCCTAACTTGTCCTACACTCGTGGGACTCGGCCATTCTTGAATTGCTCGAATTTTATCCTCATCAACCTGTATACCATGTGCACTCACAACAAAACCAAGAAACACAAGCTTATCGGTGCAAAAGGTGCACTTCTTCATGTTAGCAAATAATTTCTCCTTTCGTAATACTTCAAGAACAGAATGTAAATGCTTAACATGATCATCTTGATTTTTGCTATAAATAAGAATATCATCAAAATAGACAACTATAAATTTTCCTATGAAAGCACGCAAAACATGGTTCATTAATCGCATGAAAGTACTTGGTGCATTAGTTAGACCAAATGGCATAACCAACCACTCATATAAACCAAACTTTGTTTTAAAAGTTGTTTTCCATTCGTCACCTTCTTTCATTCTTATTTGATGGTAGCCACTTTTTAAATCAATTTTAGAAAATACACAAGCACCATGCAATTCATCAAGCATATCATCAAGACGAGGAATAGGATGGCGATACCTGATTGTTATATTGTTGACGGCTCGACAATCAACACACATTCTCCATGTCCCATCCTTTTTAGGAACCAAAATTACTGGAACAGCGCATGGACTCATGCTTTCTCGTACGGAACCCTTTTCCATCAATTCACTAACTTGCCGTTGTAGCTCTTTTGTTTCTTCAGGGTTGCTACGATAGGCTGGTCGGTTTGGAATGGAAGCACCGGGTACAAAGTCGATTTGATGTTCAATCCCTCGAATAGGTGGTAAACCAGGTGGAATTTCCTCGGGAAAGACATCCTCAAATTCCTGCAAAAGAGATGCAACTGAACTAGGCAAAAAAGAGTTAGAGTCGTTAGTATTCAATGCCTCTTTGTACACAAGAACAATTATTGGTTGACTTGAGAACATCGCTTTTTTAATGTGACCCACTCTCGCATAGATATTGCTTTTTGTCCTCTCATTCTTTTGTTCACTCATTGAAACCTCTCCAATTTTTTTACTCCTTTTTTCCTCGTTCACTCTTTGTTTTTCTTGTCTCTCTATGTCTTTTCCTACAACACTCTTTTTTTCTTGCTCACTCTCTTTTTGCAACCTCACTTGATCTTCATAAACTTGTCTTGGAGTCAAAGGTACTAGAGTGATGGTACGCTGGTCATGTAGAAATGAGTACTTGTTAGTGAAACCATCATGCTTAACACGTCGATCAAACTGCCATGGACGTCCTAGTAATAAATGTCCAGCTTGCATAGGTACAACATCGCACAAAACTTCATCTTCATATTTTCCTATGCGAAAAGGAACAAGGACTTGTTTTTCTACCCTTATTTCACCAGTATTATTAAGCCATTGCAGTTTGTAGGGTTGTAGATGTTTGGTAGTCGGCAATCCTAACTTTTCAACCATAGTTGTGCTAGCAACATTAGTACAACTCCCTCCATCAATAATCATACTACATACTTTGTTTTGGACATGGCATCTAGTATGAAAAATGTTTTCCCTCTGTACTTCGTCACTCTCTTTGATTTGCACACTTAACGCTCTTCTTGCAACCAACAACTCCCCATGGACAGCATATTCTTCCTCATTAGCATCCTCCAACGGTGGCATAGATTCGGTGTCCTCCTCACTATCGGTTTCAACTTCTCCATTATCTCGTATCACCATAACTCTTCTATTTGGGCATTGGTTTGCTATGTGCCCCCTACCTTGACATTTAAAACACTTAATATCACGATTTCGAGTAGTAGAGTAATCGGTTTTACCTTGATTGCTACGAGTTGGATGCTCTTGTTTTGACTCAAATCTAGCCTTGGTTGAGACTTGCTTCTCCTCTTTCTTGAATGTATTCTGTTTCCACGAACTAGCACCCCTTCTCTTAAGTTGGCTCTCAATTTTAATAGCCATATGCAGCATGTCCTCTAATTCCACATAATGCTGCAATTCTACTCGATTGGCAATTTCTTGATTCAAGCCAGCTAAAAATCGTGCCATAGTAGCCTCTCGGTCCTCCTCTATGTTTGCTCGGATCATGGCTAACTCCATCTCTTGGTAGTAGTCTTCGACACTCCGATTTCCTTGTACCAGCCCTTGCAACTTCTTGTACAAATCCCGATAATAGTGGCTAGGTACAAAACGCTTTCTCATTACTGTTTTCATCACCTCCCAAGTGTCCACCGGTTGTTCTCCATTTCGTCTCCTGTTTAACACCAATTGATCCCACCAAACATTAGCATAATCAGTAAACTCAGTGGCTGCAAGTTTTACCTTTTTTATCTCGGAGTAGTCGTGGCAAACAAAAACTCGCTCCAGTTTCTTTTCCCACTCAAGATAGGTTTCGGGGTCGTTTCTCCCTTGAAAAGAAGGAATGTTCATCTTAATATTACCCAAGTTATTATCCTCCCTATTCCTAACTTCTCTACCCAAACCACGATTTCTCCTATGGCGACTAGATGACCCTTGATCTCCTTCACTAAACCTATCATCATAGTCTTCCTCATCCTCATCTCTTAAGTCCCTAGGTTGAACTCTCCCCCTCCTATTCATATTAGAAGTAGTTTTTCGATGTCCCTCAGTTACACTTTCTACCCTATCCAACCTTTCATGAACTTGTTCCAACTCCGTCCTCAATATTCTCTTCATCTCTCCCATCAAAGCTTCCGACATAAACTTCATATCAAACTTTCCCGACTGTTCTCCAGATATGTTTTTGTTATTGGAATCAGACATGATTTGCTGCAAGAAAAAAAAGTTAGAACAAATATAAATAAAATAATGGACCTCACAATTCACACCCTTACGTGTTTCACTCAATTTAATGATTCACTCAACACTCGTGTTTTCGCACAAAAATTATGGCTTTTACCCTCAAATAATCTAACTCTCTTGCCTTTTTCCACTCTTGGAATTCTCTTTGCTTCTTTTTGATCTAATTTAAAACAACACAAAGATATTCAATGTGAACAAACTCTAGGACAAGAAAACTATCAAACCAAATCTAGGAAGATTCTTTCAACAAGGCAGGTGCCAAAACTTAGAAGAATTCTAAGTGTAAACACACTCTAAGTCTAGAAAACAATCAAACTCAAACTAGGAAGCTCAATAAAGATAATTTTGTTTCAATTTTCGGATTTTTTTTTTTTTTTCGGTTTTTTTTTTTTTTTTTTTTTTTTTTTTTTGCGAACTCTTTTTTTTTTTTTTTGTTCGACCTTTTTTTTTTTTTTTAAACTAGAAAATTATAAAGATACGCAAACCTGAGACTAGAAATGATGTGATCATGAAGTGCCCAAAAATAGACTTGAAAGAATTAATTGAAGACAAGTTGTTGGGTCAAGAAGGATTACTTGCTCATCAAGATTGAAGAAGATCTAGTCCATATTTACTTGTCATGTGAGACATTTTAATTTAGTAATGTTTAATTTCGAATTTAGCTCCTTGTTTTTGTAGGATTAGTTTATTCTTCACTAGGATTTAGTTTCCTTTTGGTATTAGGTTAGTTTACTATTTTATAGTTTCCTAGTTATTTTCAAGATGTAATCTTGTCCTATTTAAAGGACCTTTTTCTTTAATGAATTCAAGATTTAGTCTTCAATTAATTTGTGTTGAGTATTCTCCACCTTCTTTGAAGAGTTCTTCTTCATGAACTTATCAAAGATCAGTAAAATCTTTGTGGCGTTCAATGACTTATCAAACGATTCATCCACCATCGTTTGTGGCGTCCTACCGAACTTATCAAGCATTCTTGTGGCGTTCCGACTTATCAAACGATTCAGTCAACATCGTTTGTGGCGTCCTCATGAACTTATCAAGAAGACTTGTGGCGTTCATCCATCGACTTATCAAGCGATTCATCCATCATCGTTTGTGGCGTCTTCAATAAATCCACCTAAACATGATTGTAGAACGATCCTTGGAATCCTAATAATTCGGGTCTCGTTATTCGTGATGAGATTCGTATCATTAATGATGTGATCATGAAGTGCCCAAAAATAGACTTGAAAGAATTAATTGAAGACAAGTTGTTGGGTCAAGAAGGATTACTTGCTCATCAAGATTGAAGAAGATCTAGTCCATATTTACTTGTCATGTGAGACATTTTAATTTAGTAATGTTTAATTTCGAATTTAGCTCCTTGTTTTTGTAGGATTAGTTTATTCTTCACTAGGATTTAGTTTCCTTTTGGTATTAGGTTAGTTTACTATTTTATAGTTTCCTAGTTATTTTCAAGATGTAATCTTGTCCTATTTAAAGGACCTTTTTCTTTAATGAATTCAAGATTTAGTCTTCAATTAATTTGTGTTGAGTATTCTCCACCTTCTTTGAAGAGTTCTTCTTCATGAACTTATCAAAGATCAGTAAAATCTTTGTGGCGTTCAATGACTTATCAAACGATTCATCCACCATCGTTTGTGGCGTCCTACCGAACTTATCAAGCATTCTTGTGGCGTTCCGACTTATCAAACGATTCAGTCAACATCGTTTGTGGCGTCCTCATGAACTTATCAAGAAGACTTGTGGCGTTCATCCATCGACTTATCAAGCGATTCATCCATCATCGTTTGTGGCGTCTTCAATAAATCCACCTAAACATGATTGTAGAACGATCCTTGGAATCCTAATTATTCGGATCTCGTTATTCGTGATGAGATTCGTATCAAGAAATTGGCTCTGGTACCAAATGATACGAACCACGTTAAGAAAAACGAGACCCGCATTATAAGGAATTGAAAGATCGTTCTACAATCAGGTTTGAGGATGGATGAACGCCACAAGTCGCCTTGATAAGTTCACGGGGACGCCACAAACGATATTGACTGAATCGTTTGATAAGTCGATGTTGAACGCCACAAGTCTTCTTGATAAGTTCGGTAGGACGCCACAAACGATGATGGAAGAATCGTTTGATAAGTCGATGAATGAACGCCACAAGAATTAGACAAATTGAAAAATCCTTGATAAGTTCAAAAGAGTTCTTCAAAGAAACTAGAGAATTCCTTCTCACTAAAATAATAAGAATCAAGTTGTGTCTTCTATTACATATTATGCCTATATATAAGCTGAAAATTAAGTCCTATCAAGACTAGGAATAGGACTTCTAGAGTAATCTACTTAGACTAGGAAATAAATCCCCCTAATCAACTAGGAAACAAAAACCACTAATAAACTAGGAAACAAATAAAGTCCTACTACTAATATAATAGTTAATTTCGAATTTAATACTAACTAAATATGCTATTCATCTTATCCACTCTCTTCTTGAGAAATTGCATTTAGTTGGACTTTTATAATGTTGACAAAATTCGATGGTTCATTTCCGATCACATCCAACTCCTTTTGTTGCGCTTGATTTATTAACTCATTGAGTTCTTCTTCCTTGAAACGTTTGGCTCTTGCTCTCGTCACTGGACCTTGTGGAACTTGGATTGATTCTTCAAAATACGATTTTCCATTTGTGTCCTCATTATTCTGCGAATTTCCATTTATGTCCTCATCAATCGGCTTGGATGAATTGAATCTGCCTGTATTCTCCCAAAGATAAGAACCATTCTCTCAGAGTTCCTGTGAATCTTGAAGCAAACTCTCTAAGGATTATAGAGAAATTCTGTTCTTTAGTCTTTTGAAGATCAATCCATGCTGCGAAAGATTGTAATCTTTCTCTTCGTTTGTCTACGGGGATGTCTTCAAAGGTAAACCATGGACCATTTGTTGGCCTTGTAGATGAGGGCTCAGTTGGTCTTGAGGTATGAGAATCGTCTATGATTTCTTCTTCAGATTCATAAGGAGGTGTATGAGGGGTGGAAGTATCAGCCATAAGAATCTTAGAGATGTCTGCCAAGTTATTTTCTTCTTCAGAAATTTGGCTAGAAGATTCGATAGTGCTGAAGGATTTTTCAGATGAAATCTCAGATGTCTGATCATCAATTCTCATTTCAGGGTATCTTCGAATCATGAGAGATTTATTGACATCATCAACTTTCGCCTTAAACTTTTCTTCCTTAAGGACAGATTTCTTTCTTGGTGGTGGAGGTGGAAGTTCGAAAGGTATATCAGAAGCCATGGAGAATTGTCTGGAGTAGTTTGGAGTAGAACGAGGGAGTTCAAATAAGGATGAAGATTGGGGAGTTCTAAGGAAAGGAAGATTAGGAATAAATCTCCTTTTTCTATCTTCTTCCATAATATGAAGATCCTTTTTTAACTTTCGGATTTCAGCTTCCTTCTGATCGAATTCAGGACCCATAATATGGGCCGAAAGTAGTTGCCTGAGTTCTCTGTCAAGAAGATCAATTCTTTTGACAAGTCTGTTGTAGATCCCTTCAAGCTCTAAAGCCATAGAATCAACTTTTTGAGAGCTGGCTTGGACTTGGGATAAAACCTTATCTACTTTGGAGTCAATCTGGACTAAGGTTTTATTTTGTGCTCTTATATTGGAAGTTTGCCAATTTAGAACTTCTTCTCCCTGAGTTAGTTCTTCAGTTCTTCCGGTATAGTTCACTGTGGTTGGGTTAATATAAGGCCTTGTCGAAATAGATCCGGTTGTATTTCTTTCCAAAGGGGGAAATTCAGTTTCATAATCTTGATGAAACATCATACAAGGTTGGATTATTTGTGAAGTTGGAACAACTGGTGGTAGAGATTGTCTACAGGATTTCTGTTGTTCTTTCTTGAGAAATTCCAAGGCTTTATTGTAAAGAGGAAGAGGTTGAGCACTAGTTGGGGGATCTAGATCTGGATCTTCAGATCTGTTGTTTTTACAGGAAAGGCGTTGTTTTCTTACCTTTCTTCTTCTTCTCCGTCGACTGGCTTCACTATCATCATCATCTTCAGAGTCAGATGCTTCGTCACAAGAGCATCCTGGATCACACATGGAAGGATCAACATCCCAAATGAAGTGACCATCAATTTTGTCGGTAAAGATATGGGATCCATCAGGTTTAAATGATGAGATAGGGATTTCTATCCTTTTCCCATAAAATCCAATTGTAGATCTGCTATCTTGTACTGGTTGGATCATCATTTGCCTGAAAAGAGGCCTGGATGAAGTAGGTTCTTCATCATTTATCTTGAAGATTGTTTTAGTTTTGCCATCGGTCATTTTCTGGAACTCATAAGTAGTAGATCTGATTGGCTCATGAGTCTGTTGGAGAGACTCATAGTTTGTGATCCACTCTGTTGGCATGAGTAATTCCAATTCTTGACGAGGAATTTGTCTTGGGATCTGGACTATTGTGGGAGTGTTGGATCCTGATTCAGCAAGAATCATTAAGGCATCAGGAGATCCAGATCCTTGAAGATCTAACCCATGATCTTGGAGACGATAGACCAATTGGTGATGGAGAGTTGCTGTAATTGCTGAAGTGACTTGTTCAGCACCAGAGATCTGAACTTGAACCTTCAGGGCTGTTGGAAGGTTTGAATCATTGAGGGACATGGCAAAGTTGGGAAAGTATGTAAGGACAGCACTTCCGTTGTTGAGAGTAGTAACAACTGTTCCGATAACAGCATGTTCATAACTTGTGAAGCGAGTATCCAAAAGAGCAAGTCTAGCAGTAACAGGAAGACCTTTCCTTCCTTGATAAGAAAGTACTAGACGAACTGCACCAAAATGAATGTGAGTATAACCTTCTCTTTGCCAGGATGTGATGAATTCAGTCGGAATAGCAAGGGTGATATATTGTTCCTTCTTGGAATAAGGAAGATCACACTTATCAAGTTTAGAAGTTTGAACATATTCCCGGGTTTGAGGTCTGTTTGAAGAGATAAGGGAATGAATTCCCCTGAAGGATCCTCTTTTACGGTAAATATTGTACGGACTCATAACTGGAGGGACAGAGGTTTCTATAACAGCGGAATCTGGGATAGTAGAGTATTCTACTAAATTTTCAATTTTACTGGTGGAGTGGCGAGGTAGTGATAAGGAAGATGATACAGAAATTAAATGATCTGCAGATGTACTGGTTGTAGTCATGTTTAACTGGATCAACTAGTTCTTCCTTCTACCAACTCTTTCGGATCAAGGTTAATATACTCTGGGGCTCTTCTAAAAATAAAAACATGGCTCTGATACCAAGAGAAGCCGGGAGCCCTGCAACTCCTTTGATAACAAATCATCTCAAAGAAGCATATGTTCTAAATACACAACCGTATATGAAGATATGCCAATTGCCCTAGCGGTCCTCCTGACCTTGGCGGGTCTTACAGGCCTTTTATCATATAAGATTAATGTTTAGATAGAACATACATCCTTCAAATTGACTCATTACAAAGAAGTACAGGGACCGTAGCACACTCATGGAACATTCCATAATTCTTAACAAATTTCTGATGTACAGGATCCTCAAAGAGGCAAGTACAGAGCATACTTAATGATAAGATAAGAGCATATTAACCAAGAACCTCAGAGAGGTTTCTGAAGAACTAGAGTTGACCTTCTTGGTAACTCACATCAACCATATCCGCATCTTCCATACTCATCGCCATTGCTCCAATTCACAGATCTTTAAATCCAACTCATTCTCCTTTTCTTCTTCTCTTCTAAGAGAAAATTCACTGTCGTTTACATTCTTAAACGTCTCAATGCTGTTAACACCACTGACATGAGTTTCCCCGTTCTCATTTGCACAGTCATTTAGTCTGGGAACAGGTATAGGGTTCTCTACTATCCTAACCACACGCGAGGGTAAGTTACTAGTAGCAGCCGCAGGGGGTAGCTGGTGCTGATGTTGCTGCTTTTTTTTTTTCGGATTGAACGTGAGTCACATTACTCTTGCACCGTCATTAAAGATCTGCATTCAAAATTATACAGAAATAAGTATGCATATCAATGATATGTAGATCATATGGATAAACAAATGCACTTTTGAAATTTCACCTGTTACCAATAAATTTCGAATAGATTGATATGTCATGAACAGCAATCTTGTGTTCCACTCCGTAGATAATGATTTAACCGAATTTCGTCGTGTAAGATTATATCAGTAATTAGGTGATATTAGGGATTCTCCATTAATACGAATTAAAAGGCTCTGTTACTTTATTCCGGATGGATCAAACTCAAGGAAGAACAATTAGATGGAACAATAAGCCGTCGGACCAATCAATGAATATAATATAATATAATAATGAAGCGAAAGCTGTTCTATTGAATAATCTTAGATTATGTAATTCTGCAGGCGTAAGCTTAGAATCTTGAATGTGTGCAATACAATGATTAACTAGGTATTTATATCTCAATTTAACATGGCTTTACAAAGAAACATAATTCTAGTAGGACTCGGCCCATTTGTCCTTCTTGAGTCCGGATTTGTAGCCTGCTCGCTGAAGAAGGTCGTATCCCACCGGATCGACGGATGCTCCTGAATGGGTTTGTCTAGTCGAATCGAATCCATAATCCTTAGTCGATCCGAACACTATAAGGGCTGCGAAATAGCCCCCATCAGTACTCCCTCACTTCTTCGAGCATGTATGTAGTAGAAGCTCGTAGAAGTAGGAAATCAATTTCGACTGTAATTTCTATGAATTGTGCCTCGTTAAAAACCTTACTTAAGAAAAAACCCGGTGGGAAAAAATCTTAAGTAAGGAAAAGAGTACTACGCCTCATAGATAGTCGTTTTCTTGTTCCAATCATGAACCGCTATGTGTCCCTTTGGGGAAGCGTTCAACTTTTTCCCATTTGGCGGGAATGCGATCAGCCGTGAGAAGTTCGAAACGTCTTTTCACTTTCCCCTATAAATAGGTGACTGTAATATTAGTCATTTTTTACTTTATGCTTCCTTTAATCTTGCAGTCATTTTCTTGATTGGTCGTTTGTCTTTTCAAAACTCCTTCTATCGATTCATATCTTCCGAGAATCCCAAGAATGTCTTCTATGAGAAAATCTTCCTCGTCTTTGAGTGAGAGAGTCGCTCCTACTATCGAGGAGGTGCTACATTCTAATCCTTCGAGCGAGCAGGTTGGGGTGTCTGAATTCATTGTTCCTACTGAGGATACTTTTAAGGTACAAATTCTATCTGATTCAGACGTCGCTGCCAGAGCTAACAAAGGCAAAGGCACAGCTCCTCAAATTTCTGAACCGATTGAGGACCTAGCTTATGCTTACACTGCGGATACTTTCTCCGAAGTTGTGAACAATTATGCCAAATATTTCCCGGAGGGTTCCGAGATAGTTCTCCCTTCTCCTTCTGATAGGGTTACATTACCGCCGGAAGGATGTCGAGCCTTTTACACAGCTCATTTTAATAGTGGTCTGCTTCTTCCGTTGTCTGCCCTTTTTCTTGATATCCTAAAAATATTCAGTGTGTCTTTGACTCAATTAGTCCCTAATTCTGTGGCCTTTGTGGTTTGTTTCTCTGTTTTGATGATAGCGAAAGGATTCCATCCCTCCTTTCGTAATTTTACGCAATTGTTTCGCTTTAACATTTCTAGTTCCTCCAACCGCGGATATTTCTTCGCTAGCCAGAAGCCTAGTCGCGCAATCTTTGACTCCCCAGTTTCTAGCAACCCTTCTTGGAAATCTCATTTTTTCTTTGTTCGTCCTCCAACTTATCTTCATATGGCGGATGGCTCGACTACGCCCTTTTCGTGTGATCACGACTCCAAGTGGGTTTATGGAGGTCGTCAGCCGACTGGTGAACTTATTCCTGACGATCCTCAGTTTATTGGTGAGATCCAGGCTATGCGTGCCAATAAATATCAGAGTGCTCTTCTTATTGGAGAAGTTTTCCTTCGCAAAGAGGGATTGAGTACTCATGTTTTTCCAATTACTTCGTCATCTGAATCACTTGGTAAGCATATATTTCAGCATAACGTGGTGATGATCTCTTTTCTGTAGAGGGTCTGACTTTGACCGTGTTTCTTTTTTCAGCTCATATGGTAGAAAATTCCCGACATTCTTTGAAAGGAAAAATGGTGTTGTCTAAATCCAAAAAATCATAGAGAATGTTCTATCGAGCAGAGAGCGTCTCGGAAGAGAAAATTGGAGTTGGGTCATGATTCTGAGGAGAACATAGAAGAATCTCCTATTCGTCAGGGGACGGGACCCGGTTATCCCCCTTTCCAACTTAGGACCTCTTTGGGTATACGTGGATGTCGCAGCTGGTCGATGCCTCATCCCAATGACAATCCGGTGGGTAGAAAGAAGAGTTACTACGGTCGTTCTGGTAACGATCTTTCTTTACTCGGCGATAATCATCCAAAACCTAGCTTGGTTGAAATGATCGAGGATCATTTAGAGGGAAAAAGAGCCGCTGGCTATCCTGAGAACGATTATTTGGTTCACGATGAGAGCGAAAATGCAATGGATAAGGCTACTCGTGTTCTTTTGTCCGGCGTTTTTACTCGTGACATGAATAAGCTTCTTCGGAAGGATCCCCTGGAGAAATTTCAGCGAGCTTCTCTTTATGCTGAAAAGGTGATCTCTTTTTTTCTTGTGCTTATAAGGTAATTTTCTTTGAGGATTACTTTATTTTGCTGATTCATTTCTTTTTATCCCTTTTCTTCTTTCAGACTAAGACTTGTTTGGCATCATATGCCTATGAAACTGCTCTCTGGAAACAACAGTGTGAGTTTCTGGATGAGAAATATAAAACTTTATTTTCATAAGTCTTCTGATTCGAAGGTTGGTCCCTCAACGACTTCTTCCTTTCCGGTCGTAGAGACTCGAGTTACAGGGATTGATGACCAGCAGATTATAGACAGAGTTCTGGAGACTTCCCGCGCTCAAGAACAAGCCAATCAATTGGCTGAAAAGTTAGAAGAGTTCCAGCTTCAGAGTACTGCTCGAATTAGTGAGTTGGAATCTCAAGTATCAAGTCTCCAGGCTTCTTTAGAGGAGTATGAGAGGGACATCCCTCTTAGTGGACTCAGGGATCGTTATGGCCGTAATCACGATGAAAAAGTTGTTCATGAATTCCTCAGCTCTCCTGTTCATACGACGCTGGTATATCAAATGGTCGGTCCGCTCTTAGAAAATACGTTCAAGAAGGCGATTCATCAGTTGGTCGCTTTAGAAATGATAGATGATCGTCGAAAGGAATATTTTAAGGCGGCGCACATTCGGCTGAACCGTTATGGCGAAGTATATTCTCCTTCCGAGCTTCCGGACGTCGTTTATCAAAACTTTCCTATGGCTCACCTCGTTAAAGAGTTTGGAAAACCATTGTCAATTCCTCCTTCAGATATTAATGATGAGGACGATAACAATTTTATCGATCGAGAGGAAGAAGAAGAAGATATTGACATAGCAGAGGAAGGAGACGTCGGTAGTGAACAGAAAATTCTGGATAGCGACCAAGCTATATGATATATCGATATCTGGATTAACCTTTGTAACTATTTACTTGTAGGTTTAATTGTAATATTACCTTTTTATCCCTTTGTAAAATAAACGTTTTTGTATTCTGACAGTCATGTCCTTTCGTGTTTTCTGTAATAATTCAGACAAGTCATTAACTTCGCCGTAATCATTATGCGTATGTCGCTTCAAATTCTAGTGTTTATTTCAAAGCAGATTTCTGTATTTCGCGCCCTTTCTTTGGGTCTATCGCGTCTTTTCGTATAGTATAAATATAAAAGGTAAAAACTTTACTCGCTATTTACCGCTTCACTTATTGCTATAACAGAATCGTCTTTCTTCAGCAGATCGATAAGCTTTCTCGATACTTAATTTTACTTTTTGAATTCCGATCATGAGTAATCTTTTTGGTAACACATCAAAGCGTCCTTCCCGCGAGAGCGCTAGGAATACTAGACTGAAAAAGTCCCGAACAGAGGGGCCCTCGATGGAACCTCCTCGCTCGTCCTCCGTTAGTAGGTCGATGACCGATACTCCTGTCATCCCTTCTGAACCTTTTTCTGTAGTTAGTTCATCTTTTGTACAACCAAACTTTTCTTCTTCTGGTGAAGTAGGAAGTAGGCCTTCCCCTGGTAGGGTTGCCATTGGTGACTCGTCATTTATGGAGCAAGCCTTTGACGTACCCTTTTCTTCAGGCACTTCTTCTTTCGAACATGGCACATATGAACATGTTCCTGTTAATTCTCTTCCTTTTTCTACCTCTGTTACCCCGGTTGTCAGCGGAGGCCAAGTTGGTGTTGTTTCGGAGGTGATTAATCAGGGTTCCTTTGTAAATCCCTCCGCAACACAACCTATTTCTCAAAATTTTCCTGATTATTTGTTTAATGATACAACTGTTGTTACTACTTCGTTCGAATCCGGCGGGCCTTCTGGAGGTCGGACCGGATCAAGGTCCGGTCGTCGAACCGTTATTTCTGCTTCGGGTAAGGAGACCTCGGTTAGTCCCAATGAGAGGGAATCCCCCCGTCCGTTAGATGACAGCTGCGTTCTTGAGCAACTTAAGGATATTATGCAGTCGGTGACTCCACGTCCTGATGGTGTTCCTTTTGATAGTGAACTGCCTGGCTCTGTTGAGCCCGATGCTTTGTCCTGGGACCTGGGCATGAGCACTGTTTTGCCTGGCGAGTTGAAGAAACTCGAGGGTACCTCCAATATTCGCCTTTTTCAGTCGCTGGTGAAGATATGTGAGCAGGTAAATATATTTTGATCATTTTTTCCGCTTTTATTTAATTTGCCTTGTTATGTAAGCACTTTTTCTTTTTCAGGCTAAGCATTTTGCACTTCAGCTGGGTGTGCAAAATGACGATTTGTGGATCGGTAAAAATGCCTATCAACATCGTTTGGAGTCGGAGACAGCGAAGGCCGCAGGGCTGACCCTGCAACTGCAGCTTGCCAAAGATGATCTTCAAAAATTAGAGGAGGAGAAAGTTGTCCTTGAGAAGGAGAAAATGATTTGGTTCAGGCTGCTGCCTTGGCGGAGGAGTCTCGTCGGCAGGCCTATGAAGAAGGTTATGAAGCCGGTTATCTAAAGCGTCAGGAGGAATTGATGGCGTTTGCAGGTAACTTGACTTCTCTGAGGAGTGCTTCTGCTTGGCGGCCTGGTGATAGCAATCCGTCTCAATGATCTGTTTCCGACCTGGTTGTTATTTGGTATTTCTCTCTTTTTTTTTTTTTTGTTGTTGTGCCCAACTTTCTGTGTGGCTTTTAGTGCTGAATTTTTGTACAGGCAGAATGAATTTAATGAAGATGATAATCTTTTGTTACGTAAATTTTGTCACTATGAATCAGTATACTTTCTCGACATAATCAGGAGAGATTAGCTTACTTATCTGATATTGATCTTCTGGGAGAATATCCAATCTTAAAAAATGTAGCTTAATCTTGCTTGATCAGTGTTTAAGTAACCAAATGATATAACTTTGTTATGTACATCAAACTGTTTAAATTAAGAATGATGATCGACCGAGTATGGCCCCTTGGGTTATTTCCATAGTCATGTTTAGGCATTAAAATGTGGACAATAGGCCGCTCGTGTCGATAATGATGGAATAGTGCCCTGCAAGCCAATACATTTAGCTTGTAATGGAACTATCATTATCTTTCTTTAGTATAAATGAGTTAGTACGCACGTTTATTTATACGAGTATAAGGATAAACAATGGCCAACTTCATCTCTCGCGAATACATTTAAGCGATTGGTTGAAACCCTTAGATTACATTTGACTATGGGACGATTCACTTCAGTACTGAGTGCAATCATGAAACAGTCTCAAAGGTCGTAATCTTAAAACTGTTCCAAGTCATAGATTCCGAAACGAGACGGGGTATCGTAGGAATCGCTAAGACTTGTACGAGTATGCATGATTCACATGGAGTGAATTTGTAGCATTTCATGAGCAAGGCATTTGAGGCCAGTGCATATGAGTAGGTGGTTCAATGGAGGATTGAACGCATCGAACGACCCGAACAGAGAAACCCATTGTGGAAGCGCATGTCGCATATCGGTGATGGGATGTTTCTCAAGGATTATAATAGAGGACGAATTCGGTGCATGAAAGTGCGTACTTAGATCTAGGTATAGGCCACTTAGCTTGGTCATAACATGCCTAGGTTGGGTGCGTATGGACATGTACGCGAGTGGTTAGTACCAATATGGAATCTATTGACTCACTGTAATGGGTGAGAGAATTTCCTATACGATTCTTAGATAATATATCCGAGAAACCCGTGGCCACGGTCGGTGACGGATTTGGAAGGGGGTTTCCAAATTTAGCAGTCACACTGGAATATTATCCTGAATTAGAAAGTATAGTTATCGAGACAAATTTAGAGGTGCCGATCAATTCACACACCCTAAGTCTTGATCGGGAATATTAGTCGATAGAAGGACCGTATGTACATTGTAATTATATGAGACGAGGTTCACAAGTATCAATTCACCTGAAGTTGGGCTTCATGGGCTTGTGGCTAGACATCGACCATGAAGTGTAGGTACTCCTGAGTTAATAGAGGATTTGATTCTAGGAGTGGTCAATTAAAGGTTGTTTAATTGACCGGAGCAATTTATTGTTCATAAATTAAATCACGAGGAATTCGTGGGCCTGCTGGCAATTGATGGTGAACCCAGAGGGTCACACACAATACAATTGGACGGTGACTGTTATGGAAGGACATAAAAGGAATTAATTGATTTAAAGGTAATTAAATCAATTAAATGAATTAAAGTATTTAATTCAAATGGGAGATTAATTAATTGGCTGACTTAATTAATTAAATACTTAATTAAGTTAGACTTAATTAATTAAATACTTAATTAAGTTGCTAATTAATTATATAAAAGAAATAATGATTTATTTGGATTGGGCATTTAATTAAAGTAGTTAATTAAATGAAAGGCTTGCAAGACATGGTCTTTTAATTAAAAGCCCATAAGGAGTCTTGCAAACCTAGGTCAAAAGGAACTCTTATAAATAGAGTTCTACAAGAGCTCAGAAAGAGAATAACCTAGCAAAAAACCCTAGCCTCTTTCTCTGCACTTAAGCGCCGCCCCTCTCCTGCGCCGCCACCAATAGCCGCCGTCCCTTGCTGGCCGTGAGCTGCTATAGTGCCGCCGCACATCCTCCCTTGTTCCTTCGTGCTGGATCTTGCTCTGCCAAGTAGATCTGCACAGTCCTCCATTGACAAATCTCTTGAATCCAGTTCTGAGCCTAAGATCTTGAGGTGTTGCCAGAATCCAATTGGTGTGGACTAACTTTGGAGGTGAGACGCTTGGATCACTTCTGTGAACCAGATCCAAATCCAGATCCAGATTCAGAATCAGAACTGAAGGTTGCCACCACCTAGCCTGTGGTGAGGTAAATTGCAAAACTCCCTTTGTTTTATTACTTTGTGTGTTTTGTTCTATGCTTTTGTATATATAATATGGAGATTCAAATATATGGGACCTTGGGTGCTTCGAAAAATTTTAAATTCCGCACTGTCGTTGTTCTGACAATCGAGGCATCCCAACCACTATCCCAACAGTGGTATCAGAGACAACTCCTTCATTATTATACGAAAAGTCTGAACATAATGTGTTTTCACCATATATGTTTAATTATGTATATGTAAACACGTGATAATTATGTTCTGTAAATTGATTCTTACTTGTTATGACTGGATCTATGATTGGGTAAAATTGCTTTTTCAGATCTGTGCCGATTTTATAGTTTTTGAAAACTACAGGACTTTTGTGCAATTGAAATCGCAAATTAGGGTTTTAGGGGCTGAAAATTAAATTTTTTCGAATCTGGAAATTTCAAAACTACTGGATTGTTTTGCAAATCTGGTCGCACATATTTTTGGGGTCGTTTTGTAATTTCCGAAAGTTTGGGGACTATTTTGCAATTACCGAAACTTCAGGGGTCTGTTTGAAAAATTGAAAATTTTCAGAATTCAAAATTTTATTTTCTGGTCTGCTGCCCGAATCTGCTTAGGGGTGTTTTGTAACTTTTTAAAAGTTTTGGGGTCAAAGTGCAATTTTCGAAAGTTGAGGGGCGAAAATGCAATTTTCAAAAGTTGAAAAAACAGAATCTGAATTTGAGCAGAAAATTTATTTTTGTTTACCCGAATATTCATTTTGTCATAATTAGTAGTGACTAAAAAGTAAGAATCATAGGGAGTTAGTTTTAAAAGGTAGTTTTAAAATTAAGAAAGAAATAGGTAAAGGATGTTTGCTTGTTTATTGCTCTATGTGAATTGTTTACGTGGTTTTCGATCGAGCCGAGCCTTGACCTTAGGTTAGATGTGATTGGTTTAATTTATTGTTTGGTTTTTAATGGGCCTGCGAGCCTTTTATATTTTTTGGGCCACTTTGAGCTTTTGTAATAGAATAGGGCTTTTACTGTTTTATTAGTTTAGAATGGAGGCCCATTTACAAGTAAGATGGGAGCCCAAGAAGATATGAAGGCCATGTATGCGTGGTACATTGTGTAATAACATAGGCATGTTTGAGAACCCTTTAGATTGACCAATAGGGCCAACATCATTGGCTCGATGATGGCCCACAGAGGAGGCTCCCGATCGAAAACATATTGTGGTAGTATGCATGCTAGGCTTGTATGGCTTTTATTTATTTGTCGATTTATATTTAGCTTGTATGGTATTACGCGCTAGAATATTAGATCGTAATAAAAGATAAAGCATAACTGAATCGGTGAGATCTCGAGGAGAGTTAGCATAACTTTCAAACCAGTAAATCCCCTCTCGAATTAAATATTAAGTCATATTGGATTAAAATAAAATGAAGTGTTTATATAAATCCAAGCCTTCCATCAATAGGGACCAGCGTATGTTGTCTACTTATCGATAGAGGTGATCCAGAGTCTGGCACCCGAGTCGAAGAAAGGGACAATACGCGAAATTCCTTGACTCCTGTTTTTAACTAAACACGACAAGGGTGAGGACTGGTCGGGATGTGAGGATCGACCGATAACTAGTTACGGAGAACGCACGACCGGGCCCGTTGCTCATCATGATTGATGGGTTAGACTTAACGATTAGTAACACGTATGATGTAGCAGTGCTATAAGTGCGAAAACCGAGGCAAAATAGCTTGAAGGTTGTGGAGTGACACAATTGGCAATAAGTATGCCTACCTGGGGAATTGGTTGTATGGCCACGAGTCGTGGGTGCAATTAATTGCCGCTGGGACGTCAAGACCTACTAGGAAATAGAATTTCCCGAACAATTGACGGGGTAATTGTTTCGATAAAATAGTGGGAGAACTTCTACGATAGAGAGTCCAACCTTCGTAGATTATAAGTATTATTCATTAACTAGTCCACTAAATGTATGTCTTCTCTTTAGATACTGAGATATCTGTAATTATCCATTTAACTATTTATCCTCGACTAATAAAATAACTGGATCAAAATATCGACTAGGCAAAACTTGAGAATTGTCTTAAATTCCAGAAGCTGGAATGATGTTCTTAAACGACAAGCCTATGCCTTATGCGCTTACGAGATAAGTCATAATAAAGAAAACGAGTCACCCGTGGAATATGGGAATATTAATGATCGTTTCTAATATAAAGATGAATCTCAAAAGTGAAATGAATCACCTATGAAGTATAGGAACCTTAATGATCGTTTCTTCAAATAAGCATCAAGATTGAACGAGCTATGGAAGCAACATGAGGAGCATGTCTGAAGCTTCCACCTCAAAAGGACTGTTTTTAGGACCAGTCTTCTGAAACAAACCTCCACCTCAAAAGGCTTGTTTTGAGGAGTAGTTTTGAATCGATATGATTCGACTTCTAGGGAATTGTTTCAAAACTCGAGAATAAATGAAGGAACTAGTGTCAAGGATCACTGTCTTTGTTTTTCCAATCTAGTTGAAAACTGGATCAATTAAACGTAGGCCTGCAAGTGATCTTAACATTAACTTCCTCCTAAATTCTCCTCCCGCTCATTCAAATGACTCTTGAAATACACTGATCTTATTTGATAAGTTGATCACATTTCATGAATCAACCAAAGTATTGGTTAAAGGCAAATAGGACAAACCTGTCATGATCGTTTACACTTCATGGACTGCAAAGTCATGGAAGAGTAAAATAAAGAGGAATTTATTCTCTTCTAAAGTCGACCATAAAGGTAGTCAAAAGAACACAAGTAGCCTAAAAGTCGAATTATCCCACTGGATCTAAGAAAGGCACTGATATGTTTAATTGATTAGATGATCTATTTAATTAAGCAACGTTTCAATTAAAGGGTTAATTGAAAATGAAAAAGGAAGCAATTAAAGAAGTTAATTGAAAGGAAGTAAATTAATTGAATTAAACCATTGACTCAATCTAATTGAATTAATGTGTGAAATTCAATTAATATAAAGATAATAATCCATAACTTTGGTACGCTAGACTTGGACACATCTCCAAGAGTAGGATTCAAAAGTTGGTTTCACCTAAGCTTCTTGAAAAATAGAACTTGGATGAACTTCCAACCTGCGAATCATGTCTCAAAGGAAATATGACCAGATCTCCCGTCACAGGGAATCCGGAGCGAACCAAACAAAGTCTGGATTTAAATCCATGAATATGGATCACTAAAGGTTACTGTGAGAGGAGATTACTCATACTTCGTACTTTTTGCTAAAGACCTTGGTCGTTAGTGAAAAATGAATCTAGTGAGATGCAAATCCGAAAAACCAAGAAAGGTATTTCAATGCGAAGTAGAGAATCAACAAAGGCATAGTATTATTTGATCTAATTGAGATAGCAAATACTTGTCAAGGATTCCTCAATTATCTTAATGAGAATGAGATTCTCATATAACAAACTCCTCTTAAGACGCCTCAACTTATTGAAGTGTCTAAAGAGATGGAATCTAACATTGTTAGGCATTGTTCGATCCATATTGAGATTTGTTAAAGCTTCCTTATGCATTCTAGGGGTTAGTCCTCCTGACTGCATCGAAGATACTGAGCAAAGTACCTTCAAAGTACGTGCCTGCAAAGCTTTACCAAGAAAGGTATGGCAAAATACCTTTATACTCTTACTTCTGAGTATGGAGATCTCCTGCCGATGGTAGAAACGAGAAAGGAGATAAATTGGCTAGTAGATCCAATTTGTATATAATTGTGGGGTATCCAACGAAATCCATTGGATACCTGTTCCACGACAATGAGAAACAATAGTTTCTCCTAGATACCCATTCCTCTGTTGATGAATCTCTCGTCAAAGGAAATGGAAACGTCATGGAACTTGATGAAGTCCAAGATTTGGACCCGTCCTCGCAAACAGTGGGAGTTAATCCAGAATTTACTAAACCTACTAGTACACCTACTCTTCGAAGGTCTGATCGAATTCGTAAGGAGCCAGAGTGATTTGGTTTCATTCACGAAAACGAGAATGTGGAAAGTAATCCAAAGACCTATCAAGAAGCGATGTCAGACATAGACTCGGGCGCGTGGCTCGAAGCCATGCAAACCAAAATGGATCCCATCCATTCCAACAAGGTATAACCTTGATTGATCCACCCAGGGTTGGCTATAAATTGTAAGTGGATCTTCAAACTTGGAATGAATGGAGAGGTATTGCCTCTAAGAATTGACTAGTGGTAAAAAGGCTATTCACAATGTTCTGGAACAGACTTTGATGAAACCTTTTCTCCATTAGCAATGTCGGAATCCATTTAGATTCACATTTGTTCTGATGAGATAGTCAAGACATTTGACTTCATCAAAACGAGTATGAAACATGAGTGTACAAAAGGATTAATGGGAGCGCGATGAAGCTCATATTTTATATGTCGATAATGTTCTGAATATCTGGTATGATATCAGAATGTTAGCACAGACGAAAGCATGGTTGTCCATGCAATTCTCCATGAAAGATTTAGGAGAAGCATCTTGCCTATTGGGATACGTATCTATAGAATAGATCGGAAAGAGATGCCAACACTCTCTAAATCTAAGTACATAGAATCAATACTGGAAATATTCAGTATGAAGAATCCAAGAAAGGATTGCTTCCAGTGAGACACTCTATCCCTTGTTCCAAAATCGATGTGCCCTACATCAAATGAGAATAAAGGAGAATGTCTCAAATACCTTATGTTTCAAACAAAAGGTTGCATGTGGCATGCTTTACTATGTACTAGACCAGACATAGAACTTGCTCAAGTATCGCGAGCAGTTGCTAATCAAAATCCAGTGAAGAAGTACTGGACCACCGTAAAAGATATCCTTAAGCTCTTGACAAAGACTAAGGATTTGTTCTTGGTCTACGGTGGTAGTGGAGAATTAAAATTCGAAGGATTCACTGATTCGAATTTTCAGTCTGATGTGGATGAATTAAGAACATCCATTTTTGGATACATATCCTGCATCAATGGGGTAACGGTGAATTTGAAAGGGTTCCAAGCAAATCACCGTAACCATCTAAACCACTGAAGCAAGATATGTTGCAGCATTAAATGTAGCATTAAATGCGGCTTAAGAAAGTGTTTGGATATAAAACTTCATCCTATGGTTGGATGTAGTGCCTAGCATTGCGAACCTCATGATTATTTTCCATGATAACATTGGAGCTATTGCTAAAGCAAAGCATTCGAGATCTTACCAGAAATCTAAACACAATTGAAAGAAAGGTACCATTTGATTAGAAAAATCATTGGTAGAGTCAACGCGCGTAATGGATCGCGTCGACTCAGAAGACAACTTAGCGGATCCACTAAAAGAGGCTATATCATGAAATGAGTTCGAAGAACATCTTTAAAAAGATGGGTCCTAGAAACGTTTGTGATTGGCTTTAGGGCAAGTGGGAGATTGATGGAATAGTGCCCTGCAAGCCAATACATTTAGCTTGTAATGGAACTATCATTATCTTTCTTTAGTATAAATGAGTTAGTACGCACGTTTATTTATACGAGTATAAGGATAAACAATGGCCAACTTCATCTCTCGCGAATACATTTAAGCGATTGGTTGAAACCCTTAGATTACATTTGACTATGGGACGATTCACTTCAGTACTGAGTGCAATCATGAAACAGTCTCAAAGGTCGTAATCTTAAAACTGTTCCAAGTCATAGATTCCGAAACAAGACGGGGTATCGTAGGAATCGCTAAGACTTGTACGAGTATGCATGATTCACACGGAGTGAATTTGTAGCATTTCATGAGCAAGGCATTTGAGGCCAGTGCATATGAGTAGGTGGTTCATGGAGGATTGAACGCATCGAACGACCCGAACAGAGAAACCCATTGTGGAAGCGCATGTCGCATATCGGTGATGGGATGTTTCTCAAGGATTATAATAGTGTACGATTTAGTCCTTTGACTTGAGGTGCTAGGGCGAATTCGGTGCATGAAAGTGCGTACTTAGATCTAGGTATAGGCCACTTAGCTTGGTCATAACATGCCTAGGTTGGGTGCGTATGGATATGTACGCGAGTGGTTAGTACCAATATGGAATCTATTGACTCACTGTAATGGGTGAGAGAATTTCCTATACGATTCTTAGATAATATATCCGAGAAACCCGTGGCCACGGTCGGTGACGGATTTGGAAAGGGGTTTCCAAATTTAGCAGTCACACTGGAATATTATCCTGAATTAGAAAGTATAGTTATCGAGACAAATTTAGAGGTGCCGATCAATTCACACACCCTAAGTCTTGATCGGGAATATTAGTCGATAGAAGGACCGTATGTACATGGTAATTATATGAAACGAGGTTCACAAGTATCAATTCACCTGAAGTTGGGCTTCATGGGCTTGTGGCTAGACATCGACCATGAAGTGTAGGTACTCCTGAGTTAATAGAGGATTTGATTCTAGGAGTGGTCAATTAAAGGTTGTTTAATTGACCGGAGCAATTTATTGTTCATAAATTAAATCACGAGGAATTTGTGGGCCTGCTGCCAATTGATGGTGAACCCAGAGGGTCACACACAATACAATTGGACGGTGACTGTTATGGAAGGACATAAAAGGAATTAATTGATTTAAAGGTAATTAAATCAATTAAATGAATTAAAGTATTTAATTCAAATGGGAGATTAATTAATTGGCTGACTTAATTAATTAAATACTTAATTAAGTTGCTAATTAATTATATAAAAGAAATAATGATTTATTTGGATTGGGCATTTAATTAAAGTAGTTAATTAAATGAAAGGCTTGCAAGACATGGACTTTTAATTAAAAGCCCATAAGGAGTCTTGCAAACCTAGGTCAAAAGGAACTCTTATAAATAGAGTTCTACAAGAGCTCAGAAAGAGAATAACCTAGCAAAAAACCCTAGCCTCTAACTCTGCACTTAAGCGCCGCCCCTCTCCTGCGCCGTCACCAATAGCCGCCGTCCCTTGCTGGCCGTGAGCTGCTATAGTGCCGCCGCACATCCTCCCTTGTTCCTTCGTGCTGGATCTTGCTCTGCCAAGTAGATCTGCACAGTCCTCCATTGACAAATCTCCTGAATCCAGTTCTGAGCCTAAGATCTTGAGGTGTTGCCAGAATCCAATTGGTGTGGACTAACTTTGGAGGTGAGACGCTTGGATCACTTCTGTGAACCAGATCCAGATCCAGATCCAGATCCAGATTCAGAATCAGAACTGAAGGTTGCCACCACCTAGCCTGTGGTGAGGTAAATTGCAAAACTCCCTTTGTTTTATTACTTTGTGTGTTTTGTTCTATGCTTTTGTATATATAATATGGAGATTCAAATATATGGGACCTTTGGTGCTTCGATAAATTTTAAATTCCGCACTGTCGTTGTTCTGACAATCGAGGCATCCCAACCACTATCCCAACAGATAATTGATTGAATCACTGTTTAAGGAACGCTCAGCGTTCTAGTCGACGTTCGATCAACACCTTCTAAATTTGTCCTTTTGTTATGTATATCTTATATAAGGAGGCTATTACTCCTTTTGTTGAACTCTGCTTTTCTCGTCATAGGTTTAAGTTTGCGGAGAAGATATCATTCTATGTATCTTCTTAGAAATCCATGTTTTTTTTTTTTTTTGTAGTGACCGTGTGTTCCTCGTTCTTCGAATAAAGCACCCAGTGTATCGATATATCATTTTGTCGACGTTTGATATGGGAGGAATTGGAAAATATAGAATTATTAGCCAGATCTAGCTTGTTCAGACCCCCTTCAGCAATTCTTTGGAATGTTAGGTAGTGACTTTATTGTAATCTTGAGTAATGACGACTATTCCCCTGATTTCCATGTCAGATTTCTTGGATTCCAACTGAGGTCTAAACATGGTTAGGTAATAATTATTTATATAATATATGAGGCAGTGACGACCCTTATATGTTGTAGGGTTAGGTCTTATGCCTCTAGGCGATCCAGTATCTTTTATAATGGTGTAAAGTTTGCATGCTTTTGTTGAGGATTTTAAGCTCTTACCGAGCGACTAGCATATATGAGTGTGTAAAACTTTCCTGGTCTGAAGCTCTTTTGGATCTGCTTTATTGTGCATTGATCGCTTCGATCTCGTTCCTCTTTTATCATCGATTTATTGAGTCGATCAGGGAGGCGCCGTTCCAACTTACTTGCATTTATTTCTGTCCCTTGATCTCCATCCAGCCGTAGGATTAAATAGATAGCCCTATAAATAGGGAGACGGTTTCCATATTTCAATTGTAACTCTAAAAAAGAATGGAGGTATCAGTTTTCTTAAACTTTACTTTGCCTTCTGATCCCATAATATTCAAAAAGTCACATTATCGTGATTCATATCAGAATAAATTAAATTTCATCTGCCTTGTACTTACGGGTCCCATGGCAGCCCTACCTTGTACTAGCGGGTCCCATGAGGCCTCGAGCTTTGTATATACGGGTTTGAGGTCCGTGGTTTCTGTTTGCACATGGAGGGTTCATACTTACCAGGCACCGCCGTGTCTGGATGTTACCTCCGGATTGATAGACCATCGGGGTGTGCTGGTAAAATTTTTCTTCTTCGACGGTCCTGAAGAGATGCTGCTTTAGAGTAAATTTCAACCCTAATGTAAAAGCAGTATCTCTGTTGTGGGTGAATGAGTATTGCTGGTTATCTGGCTGGTAATGCTCATTTCATCTGGAAGAACATGTGATCTTCAGAGCCCGACCATCGAACCAAAGAAGTCGACCATCCTGAGCAGCATGCTTCTTAGGTGGTCAGTTACAACTATCGAGGCTCTAGGGAGGAGATTGATGTTTCCGTGGACATTGTCGTGAAGATCACCGATCTATAGTATAGGATCGTTTTATCTAAACAAATGTAATGATGTGTAAATCGTATATAGACTTTTGTAATTTGATCTTCAGTTGTTGCCTGTAATTTTTTACATATTCATAGATGAATAAAACTTTATTTTTACTCCTTGCATTCTTCCTGTTGTTGAATTCGGCTTAATCTTATTTATGATTGTCATCGAGGAGCATTTATCGAACAGATCAATTTATACTCAACTCTTTTCTTTTAGACTTAGGTTTTTAATACCAGAAGCCTTTTTTAATGATTGAAGACTTAATCGAGGAGTGTTTATTGAGCGGATCAATGTTTACTCAACTCCTTTCATTTAGACTTAGGGTTTTTTTAATACCAGAAGTCTATTTAATCGTTGAAAACTTAATCGAGGAGTGTTTATTGAGCGGATCAATGTATACTCAACTCCTTTCATTTAGACTTAGGGTTTTTAATACCAGAAGTCTATTTAATCGTTGAAAACTTAACCGAGGAGTGTTTATTGAGCGGATCAATGTATACTTAACTCTTTTTTGTTTAGACTTAGGTTTTTAATACCAGAAGTCTATTAATCGTTGAAGACTTGATCGAGGAGTGTTTATTGAGTGGATCAATGTTTACTCTACTCTTTTTTGTTTAGACTTAGGTTTTTATACGAGAAGTCTATTTAATCGTTGAAAACTTATCCGAGGAGTGTTTATTGAGCGGATCAATGTATACTCAACTCTTTTTTGTTTAGACTTAGGTTTTTAATACCAGAAGTCTATTAATCGTTGAAGACTTGATCGAGGAGTGTTTATTGAGCGGATCAATGTTTACTCTACTCTTTTTTGTTTAGACTTAGGTTTTTATCCCAGAAGTCTATTTAATCGTTGAAATCTTAACCGAGGAGTGTTTATTGAGCGGATCAATGTATACTCAACTCGTTTCATTGAGACTTAGGTTTTTATACCAGAAGTCTTTTTAGTCGTTAATAAACTAATCGAGGAGTGTTTATTGAGCGGATCAATGTATACTCAACTCGTTTCATTGAGACTTAGGTTTTTATACCAAAAGTCTTTTTAGTCGTCGAAAAATAATCTAGGAGTGTTTATTGAGCGGATCAATGTATACTCAACTCGTTGCATTTCATGACTACTATGTTGATTTAAACAAAGTTGATTGTAGAATTCTGACGAGCGTCCATTGAATTTGATCGATTCTTGCTCAACTCTTCGTCAATGCTTTTACTCAAATAAATTTCTTGTTTTATATTAGAATTCTTTTGATAATAGTTTCATGGCCAAAGCCTTTTATTACAGCCAGTAGAAATAATGTGAAAAAAAAAAAAGGAAATAAAGAAGGATAATTTACTAGAATTCATTTCCCATAGTATTTCCGGAGGTTGACCGCATTCCAAGTCCTCGGTAGGGGTGTTCCATCCAAGTGTGCAATCTTGTATGAACCTTTCTTCCCGACATCGACGACAATGTAAGGTCCTTCCCAGTTCTGTTATAATTTTTCAACATGCTTGGATACTTCTACCTTTTTCAAAACCAGTTCTCCTTATTTGAAGGTTCGTATGCGTACCTTTTGATTGTAAGCCTTTTCCATACTTGATTTGGTGGCTTGCAAACGTACGGCCGCTTTTTCTCTTAGAGCTTCTGTTAAATCAATATCATTTTCTCTTATATTTCCATTTTCCTGGTCGTTATACATTTCAACCCTTGGTGTTGGAATTAACGTTTCAACAGGAATAACAGCTTCCGAGCCATATACTAGACTGAATGGTGTTTCCCCGGTTGAAGTTCTGACCGTGGTCCGATTAGCCCATAGTACCCTTGGGAGTTCATCTAGCCATTTTCCTTTGGCTGCCCCCAATCTTTTCTCCAAGGATTTTATTATTTCTCGGTTAGCTACCTCAGTCTGTCCGTTCGCTCTAGGATGTCCGACCGAAGTGAAATTTTGCTGAATTCCTAGTTTTGAACACCATTCTATTATCTGTTTTCCCGCAAATTGGGTTCCATTATTAGAAATTAGAATTCTCGGGATGCCAAATCGACATACTATGAATTTCCACAGGAAGTTGATCACTTGGAACTGAGTGATCCGTGCAAGGGCGATGCATTCTATCCATTTGCTGAAGTATTCCACAGCGACCAGAACATATGCTTTCTTGGACCTAGCTGCTGGGAAAAGTCCCATAATGTCCATTCCCCATTGATCGAACGGCCAACATACCGGTATTGGGTGCATGTTTTCTGCTTGTCGATGACATATATTAGCATGGACCTGGCAGTGATGACATTTTTGGACATACTGAATGGCATCATTGTTGACGCTAGGCCAATAATATCCTGTTCGGAGGCATTTTAAAGCTAATGCTCTTGCTCCGCTGTGATTCCCTGCGTCTCCTTCATGTACCTCTCGGAGGATATCGAAGGTTTGTGATTCGGAGACACATTTCAGAAGAATTCCTGATATTGATCTTCGGTAAAGTTTTCCTTCTACCAATGTATATTTTGAAGCCCGATATTTTATTTTCCGAGCTTCATTTTGGTCAAGCGGCAATTTTCCTTCTCGAAGATAGTCTATCATTGGAGTCATCCAGTTTTCTTCAGCTTCTTCGATTTCCATTATTTCGACGACTGGTGTCTCATCGATATCGATTGCTGGTGCGTTGGAGATTAACCAGTTGATCACCCTTTCGATTTTTCCATCATGGGATCCAGTGAACCTAGATAGTTGATCGGCCCATTTATTTTCCGAGCGTGGAATGTTCTGTATACCGAAACTTTCGAATTTTTCGGCCAACCTCTTCACTTTGGCAAGGTATTTGACCATATTAAATTCCTTAGCCTCGTATAGGCCTTCTATTTGTCTTTGCACTAACTCTGAATCGGTTAATACTTTAAGTCTTTTAATGTCGGCCTTGATCGCCATTTCCATTCCTGCGATCAGCGCTTCATATTCTGCTTCATTGTTTATTAAAACGAAGTCCAATGTTATCGCATAATTTATATCCTCTTTATTTGGTCCGGTGAAGTTGATTTCGGCACCTCCTCCTTCTCGGCACGAAGCACCGTCAACATGGATTAACCAGGTCTGATTTTCTATGATCAAGATATCGTCGTTAAGGCTGTTCGTTAGTTCTATCGCTTGTGTCGGAGTTTCTAGTAGGAAGTCAGCTAATACTTGGGCTTTAATTGCAATTCTTGGTTTGTACTCGATTTCGAATTGACCGAGTTCGATTGCCCATTTGATTAGTCTTCCGGAGGCTTCTGGTTTCGCTAAGACCTGCCTTAGCGGTTGGTTTGTTAAAACCACGATTTTGTATGTCAAAAAGTAAGGTCCGAGTTTTCGTGCTGCCACTACTAAGACCAAAGCGAATTTTTCAATCTCCAAGTAGTTCTTCTCTGCCCCTTGTAATAGTTTGCTTAAGTAATAGATAGGCTTATGTTCTAAACCTTCTATTTTGACCAGAATTGAACTAACGGCCGCATCGGAGATCGAGATGTAGATATATGATGGTTCCCCTTCGGTCGGTTTGGCCAACAATGGGGATGTTGTCAGATATTCTTTTAGCTGGTCGAAAGCCCGATCGCATTCTTCGGTCCAAACAAAGTTTTTTGCCTTTCGAAGGGTTTGGAAGAAAGGCAAACTTCTGTCTGCCGATTTGGATATGAATCTGTTCAACGCTACGATCTTCCCTACCAAGCTTTGTACTTGGGAGATGGTTTTGGGAGGCTTCATTTCAGTTATTGCTCAAATTTTTTATGGGTTGGCCTCAATTCCTCGTTGATGTACCAAATAGCCCAAGAATTTTCCCGATTTAACACCGAAGGTGCACTTTGCGGGATTTACCTTCATGCGGTATTTCCTCAATATTTGGAAGCATCGATCAAGATGTCTTATGTGATCCGCTTCATTCATGCTTTTGACTAGCATGTCGTCCACGTAGACTTCCATTATTTCTCCAATTAATTCTTTGAACATTAGGTTTACTAACCTTTGGTAAGTGGCCCCGGCGTTCCTTAACCCAAATGGCATAACTATGAAGCAATATACTCCTTGCTCGGTTACGAATGCAGTTTTCTCTTTGTCTTGCTCATTCATGTATATTTGATAAAAACCTTGGAATGCGTCCATCATGCTGAAGATTGCAAAGCCAGCGGTTGAGTCGATCCTTGGGAGCGGATACGGATCGCGCGGACACAATTTGTTAAGGTCGGTAAAATCGTTGCACATTCTCCACTTGTTATCTTTCTTATCCCCTTTTGCTACTAGAACAACATTACATAGCCATTCCGAGAAGTGTATTTCTCGAATTTGTTTTGCTTTGAGTAGCCTTTCTACTTCTGCTTTGATGATTTTATCTTTTACTGGCCCATGATTTCTCTTCTTTTGTCTAGCAAGTTTTGCTAAAGGGTCGATTTTTAGCGAGTGGTTGATTACTCGAGGGTCAATCCCTTCAATGTCGTTCGCACTCCAAGCGAAGACATCCATATTATTTCTGAGAAAGTTGATCAACATTACTTCCCCTTCCTTGCTTAATTCAGCACCTATTCTTGTTGTTTTTTATGTGTCCCCTTGTACCAGTATGATATCCTTATGTTCTGGTGGTTTTAAGGCTAAATCCACCGGCTCGTTTCCCTTTTTATCTATTTGGTCAGTGCTAGGGATTTCAACCTCGTTTCTACCAACATCGTCTTCGAGCTTTCTTTTGCTCGGGGTAATTGCTTCAGGGTTTTTTTTTTTAAAGTTAATGATGTGCTGTAGCAATCCCATGCCATACAATGGTCATTCACTATTTCCCCGATACTTGTGTCGGTCGAAAATTTTATCTTCTGATGGTAAGTTGAGACAACAGCTCGGAACAGGTTGAGGGCAGGTCGCCCTAAAATTGCATTGTAGGCGAATGGAGTTTCTACTACTAAAAATTTTACCAGCTTCACTGTTCGATATGGTTTCTTTCCGAGTGAGACACTGAAAGTTATTGTTCCACTGGGGACAATTTTGGATCCTCCAAATCCCACCAAAGGTGTAGCTACCTTTTGGAATGTTATTTGCCCCAAGTTCATCTGGGCTAGGACCTCCCTAGAGATGATATTCGCTGAGCTTCCATTATCGATCAGGATCCATTTGACGTTGTAGTTCGCTATTTCTAGCGACACCACCATCGGGAAATCAGGGCTATCTTCTTTTGTGTCCCAAACTAGATTTTTGGGTACTTCGCCCTCGTTAAAACTGATCAGCTGGTTGTTCGTTGACTTACTTTCTAGAGTCCATACTTCCCTTGGGTATTTTAAGCCCCCGATTATGGATCTAGCAGTCCTTCGCCGAGCGTTACGACTATCCCCGCCGGCGGGTCCTCCGGAAATTGTATGGATGGTACCATTAATCTGGTCATGGTTTAACTCATGTGCAGGGCCATCCTCGGGTGACATTCGACGGGAATTCCTCCTTTGATTATTATTCCGAGGGCTCCTACTTCTTCCTCTTTTGCGGTTATCCCGTTCTAAATAGTCGTCTAGTTTTCCTTGTTCGATTAGTTTTTCAATTTCTCTCCTAAAGTGAAAACAATCTTCAGTGCGGTCCCCATGTGCCCTGTGATATTTGCAGTACAACTCATAGTTTCGGGCGCCAGGTCTGGGTTGAGCGATTTTCTTCACTTTCGGGATCCAATTATTCCTTTCTAGTACGGGCATGATTTCTTCTATCGGAACAGTTAATCTTGGGTGTTCTACTTGATTAACCCTGCTCCTGATTGCCGGTTCTGCGTTTCTAGGTCTTTGATAGATGTTAGGTCGTCTGCCCTGATTGTTTTTATTGTAGTCCAACCGCTGAAAAACGTTGCCTTTTCCTAACGTCCTTTCATATTCTATGGATCTTTGGGTAGGAATTCTATCTTGCCGTTTGGAGCCTGAGGTCGTAACTTTAATTTTATTCTTATCTTTAAAGGAATTCATCTCTTCTTGGGTCATATATTTAGACGCCAAGCTCATTATGTCGGCGAACGTTCTTGGTTGTTTTCGGCTGAGGGCGTTTCCGAACTGCCTATTCTTCGTGAGGTCGAAGAGAATAGAGATTAGGAATCGATTTTGAGCAATTCCATTAAATCTCGCCAACCAGTTTCTCAGGGATTCTCCCTCTTGTTGATGGATAGTTCCCAAGTAGCTCATGGGAAGTTTTTGCCTCTTCTGACTGGCAAACTGCTGTGTCAATTTGTTGCATAATTCCCGAAAACTGAATATGGAGTTAGCTGGTTGCTTGGCGAACCAGTCCAAAGCGAGACCTTCCAACGTGGTCACCATTAATTTAGCGGTAAATTCCGTCGAGTGAGCATATAAGTTCATTATGTTTGTGAAGCTAAAAATATAGTCGTCCGGATTAGTGGTTACATCGTATCTGGGCAGTCTACCTAGAACCTGTCCGGTCGACTGTACCTCTTTTATTTCTCTGCAGAAGGGAGAGCACGCTACTAGGCTCTCCTGGAGTTCTGTGGTTCTGGTCCACGGGTTTTTAGCGGATCGTAAGCGTTGCTCGAGTCATTCCTGTACCATCTTTTCGATTTCTGTTTCCGAGAATCGCATTGTTCTTGGTCGATTTGGGATCGCCTCGCCAGCGTCATCCTTGATGGGGATTATGGTGTGTTCCTTTGATTCGTTGCGTTGTGGTCTCCTTCGATCCGCTTTTCTTCGGATGTTGTCATCGGAGGGTTTTGAATTGCCCTGCTGCGGACTGTGTAGCGAGCGTCGCTCGCTTGCCGGGCTGTCAGCTTGTTGAGAAATTTGATCGTTTTGCCTTGGCGTTCTTTGAGTGGGATTTGCCCTAGTAGTTCTAACGTTTCGAGGGACTTGTTCGAGTACGAGTAATTCCTCTTGGGAGAGTGATTTAAGGAGCATAGCGATCTGTCGTAATTTCTCCTGAGCATCTGACAGGGGGACCGGGATCGTTGGAGCCGCATGTTCTTCCGGTACTGTGCCAGTAGGGATCCCTTGTGGTTCCACTTCCACCTGATTCTGATGATGCTCTTTCTGTTGCTGGCTGTCGTTGGATACGGGGGCGTTATTATCGGTATTGCCCTGTGGATCCTCAGACGCATTATGCTGGTTGGTCGTGTTACTTCTTGCTCCGTTACGAGCGCTCTTCCTTGGGCGAGCCATATGTCGATCGAATAATTAACCTAGCCCCACGGTGGGCGCCAACTGATTTAACCGAATTTCGTCGGGTAAGATTATATCAGTAATTAGGTGATATTAGGGATTCTCCATTAATACGAATTAAAAGGCTCTGTTACTTTATTCCGGATGGATCAAACTCAAGGAAGAACAATTAGATGGAACAATAAGCCGTCGGACCAATCAATGAATATAATATAATATAATAATGAAGCGAAAGTTGTTCTATTGAATAATCTTAGATTATGTAATTCTGCAGGCGTAAGCTTAGAATCTTGAATGTGTGCAATACAATGATTAACTAGGTATTTATATCTCAATTTAACATGGCTTTACAAAGAAACATAATTCTAGTAGGACTCGGCCCATTTGTCCTTCTTGAGTCCGGATTTGTAGCCTGATCGCTGAAGAAGGTCGTATCCCACCGGATCGACGGATGCTCCTGAATGGGTTTGTCTAGTCGAATCGAATCCATAATCCTTAGTCGATCCGAACACTATAAGGGCTGCGAAATAGCCCCCATCAGATAATTTTCAAGTATATCCTCCTGTACGACAATTAATAGTCAAATAAGATAGGTAGACATAGAAATTAAAACTCACTTGTTATAATTGGCAAAATTAGCTCTATTAGACATAGACAATCATATTGAAATACTTTTAGTTTATTTCCATTAATGAATTTCAATGAATGAAGCACACAATATTTAAAAAAAAAAAGTCTAAATGGGAGAAGTTCATTTAAAGGAGGATGATATATACATGATTGTAAATAATATGATACCAACGATTGATTGTAATTAAAATGGTAAGTATGTACATATGCATGTACGTAGCCAACAATTAGTACATCATATAGATAATTCTATTCATTTTATGCAAAATATGCAGTTAAAAGTTGCCAACTTTGACATTTAATTATGTTACTTGAATTGATGATATGCTTATATAAGTAAGATAGTATAATGTATTAACAAAATCAACTGAAGATGTTTAATAAACCAAAAATAATAAGATTGAGACATAAACAAATCAGACTGAGAACGTATATGCCATTTTTAATATAAAATCACAGAAAGACAAGCAGCTGATGACCCATGATTTAAATCAGGCTTATTTTAAGTAAACAAAATTGAAGATAGGGATTATTGATGCTACTCTACTTGCACAGGTTGAATATCTATCCAAAATTACATACAAAACAAGATAAAATAAAAACATAGCAAATTCATCCTTCTACTTAAGATCTCAGTTATGTAGACAATACTTAAGTAATCAACAGAACATGTCATGTGAAGGATTAAAAATCACTGTATAAGCTTACTAGGTGATGAATGCTAGGTTCATATTATATCCACTAAAAAATAACAATAATAATAATAATCAATGAAAAGAAATTATTGAAGTTTCTAGTTAAGATGACTATCTAAGCCCAGGCACACAACAACCTTCTCTTCCTTACTCAAAGTTCAATATTTTTCTTTTTGCCATAATTAAGTCTCTATTTTCCGAAAAATCATTTCGTAAAACATCTACATATAATGGTAATATTACAACTAATTCGATTTGCAAGTAATAAATATATGGTGAAAAGTGAATTTTCAAAGTATTAAGAAACTTCAAATTTGAAGAATTTGTACTATCATTCGAGGTGGACTTGGATCCACAATCCAAGCAGTCAAATAAATCAGGCTTAGAAGATAGAAATATAAATTTCTTTGAAATATTTTCAAATGTAAAATAAATCATTCTTAATACCTCATCTTTATCATCGGGTTCAGACTCGGAGGAGGAATCACATTCCTTGCCTCTGCTATTTATATCACCGCCGCAAAACATTGTTAGTGTGTGAATGTGGGTGACTGATGTGTTTCTAGGGTTTATATAGGTGGGGCGTAGAAGTTGATGAGTCAATTCTAGGGCTGAAGTTGGAGAAATAAATTGGGTGCAAATTTGGGAAGTTAATTCATTGTTGAAAAATAACTTTTTTGGAAAAAATTCAATGCCGAAAATTAAATTTTTTGGAAATTCAATTTTTTGAAAAATTCTATTCAATTGCTTTCTATCGGTAGTGGGATGATGGGCTTTACGGGTAAACTGGTCAACTATGGTAAACACATTCTAAGCCCCATAGTTTTTTTAAAATCTCTCAAAAACATTTTCGTAGGAATATAATAAATTCGTTTTGTTTCAAATCTAGGAGTATTTAAAATGTAATATTTTAACTGATAATACTGATGTTGAATGAAACCAATTTTTTCTTAGTGGTTTAAAAAAAATAAAAACCTGTAATTCTTAGTTAGGTGTGTAAACTAGTTGATCATAATTTAATAAAATAGAATTTATTGTTCAAGCATGTTTCATTTTCTTAACGAATTTGAGGTAGTGTTGGAACTTTTTTAGAAAAATAATAAATACAGAGTGTTTGAGTTTAATTTAACTTTTATAAAAAATTCAAACTCGAACAAACTTTAATTGAGTCGAACGTGATCATACTTGATTGCTTACTTTTTAACAATTTCTCCTAAATTTTAGTTAGTCAATAATAGGTCAAAATCATATTGTCTGGAATTTGATCATCATTATCCCTCAATTTGAAAGACTTGTGAATATTATTTAAATGGTCATCATTATCCCTGAATTTGACAGACTTATGAATATTATTTAACTGTTTGAGTAATATATTTTAAGAATTTAAGAAAAATTATTTATATATGAGTCTACGTTAAATAGGAAAAGGCTTCTCGTGATTCCTTCCATGTTCTTTGTACGGAAATGTATATAAATTAATTGTTTTTGTTTGTTAATTATTGATGTTTAGTGTACCATATTCAGTAAAACTGAAACTAGTTTACCATAGCTTGCAAAAAAAAATACCGGGCAACAATGGAGAGATGCATGACAGTCCTCTCTAACCAAAACAACAACGATAAGAACAAGGGAGTTTATTTTCAAAGCAAACTCTATAATCTCTAAAACAAGTCTTCTATGAGTTTTTGTTTAAAAAAAAAGGGAAACGAAGATGATGATGTTTCATAGCTAATTTCATCACAGAAAACTTCGATGCCAAAATTGAGTCTTCTATCATTCTCAACAAGAGAGGTTCGCTACTCCTCAATGTAAAAATGTCACAAAATATGGAAGCGAGTCAGAACTCACGCCGAAAGGCTTTACCCTTCTAGAGGGTCCCGGGTGGTCAGCATTTCTCTTTCGACTCAGAAGCTTCTCGTATTCCTGAATAACCTGAATCCTGTTCCAGGAATGTTGACTATAGCCAACGGATGAAAGAGCGGAAGTATCAGGGGAAAACAAAGTTCGAAGAGGACCAGCAGTGGCAGAGTTCAAAGAACTCATAGTGCCAAGCCCCCTCAAATCGGGAATCACAACTGGTATAGTAACTGTGTTTCCGCCTAAATTGTTTGTATCCGCTCTTCTTTCGGAAGCGTATGGTAACGGGTCGAAATAAAATGGCTTATCTTCGACTTAGCCGATAGCAGATACTCGGAACTTCTCAACAATCCTACCTAGAAAACAAATACAAGACTATTGAAATTAAGTAAAGGGTCAATCTCCCACGCATAGAAGTAAAGAAATGATTAAAAACATACTCAAAGAAACAGGCTGGTGGGACGAAGTAGCAGAGACGGACGGGTCATTATGCGGTTGATGGGATCCTTCGGAAGATCGAATAGAAATGGAATATTCGGCCGTTGGGGCAAAATAATCAAATTTGCTCAACCCAGCCAAGCGCAATACTCCTTCTTGAATCAGAAGAGTAGTTTGATAAGGATTGGACCTTAGCTGCTCGAGAAATTGATCAGATAGGCGATGGTTGAGTCTCTCTTTAATTCTCCGCTGACCATATGACCAAGAACCACACCGTCCCATCGATACGGTCTGGTTTTCGAGCTACTTTCAGATATGGGAACGTCAGGACCTTTTACAAAAAAGAACCTCCTTTTCCAACCCTTACTCTTTTCGGTAGTAATGTTAGTAAGAATAGAATGCTTCGACCGCGGGCGGATAGACACAAACCCTACATTAGAACCCTTGCAGAGGTCCATTCGAAATACTTGCCAAAAATTGCTAAAAGAAGCCTCTTCCCCCTTGGCCTCCATAAGAGCACTAAACGCTACGATATATGCAACAGAATGCGGCAGAAGTTGGGCGGGGGAAAGCGAAAAGAAAGTCAAGATATTTCTAATAAGGGGAATGAAAGGGATACGCAAACCACAAGGAAATTGATTCTCGTAGAAGGCTTGACATCCAGACGGAGGCTCGGTAGCACGTTCGGTATAAGAGGGAATGACGATCTAAAACCCCTTGGGAAGAAATTTCCCGAACTCCGCCTCGAGGTAAACACGATCCTTCTTTGTAAAATAACAGGAAGTTTGATTGGCAGGGAGTTCTGATGATGCGAACCTCATTAGGAAGATTCAATTTAATCCCAAACTAAAATCAGATTGATAACGATAGTGAACTTGTGACCCGACGATTATAAGGAATCGCAAACCACAAGTATTCTTGATTGTAGTGAACTTGTGACCCAACGATTATAAAGAATCGCAAACCACAAGTATTCCAGATTGTAGTGAACTTGTGACCCAACGATTATAAAGAATCGCAAACCACAAGTATTCAAGTTTGAACGCCACAAGGAGAAACCTTGATAAGTTCTGAAGTTCAATGAAGAACCAAAGAGGAGTAAAAACTCACTTTATATTTTCAGCCAAATATATCCCATTACATTGAACAATACCACTTATATATAGGGTTGGAACAAGTCTCCAACCATAATAATTAAAGCCAACACGTTTTCATAAGTGTTGGGATATGAAAAGGTGCCTAGAATCCTCCAAATACATCTAGAAATATGAGAAGTCTTGACTATTATCTATATAGACTTATATATATATAATCTGATATAAAGAAAGACTAATTAAAGCTTCTCTTTCCCAAAAGACTTAATTTTAGGTAAGCAACTTTAGTGAATTCCAAAAGCCATCTGATTATGTTGTTTGGATTAAATTTAAAACAACTTCATCTTCTTTTGGGCCAAACTTATGCATGTTAGAATCAGCCCATATTTTCTGAATTAGTTCGTTAAATGCTTCCTTGAGCTTTTTGGATCTTGCCCTTGTAATTGGCCCAATTGGAATATTCAATGGATCCTTAGCTTGTACTTGTTCTTGATGATTCTCATCATTTTCCCTCTCTTCGAAAGGATTCGTCCTCGAATCTTCACCTACATCAAAAGAAGAAAGATCAGCAACATTAAATGTTGAACTAATCTTATACTCACCTGGAAGATCCAACATGTATGCATTATCATTCACTCTTTCAAGAACTTGAAATGGACCATCCCATCTTGGTTGTAACTTTGACCGCCTATGTTCAGGAAATCGTTCCTTCCGCATATGCACCCAAACCCAATCACCTGGTTCAAAAATGACTTGTCTCCGCCCTTTATTAGCTCTGTTCGCATATTGTTCATTTTTCTTTGTGATATGCTCCCGGACACTTTCATGAAGTTTCTTCACCATCTCAGCCTTCTTTTGACCATCCAAACTAGCTCTTTCATTAACCTGTCCTTTCAAGTGCTTCAAGGATTCATGGTCGGTGTGAATGACGAATTCTCTCGGCCAAAGGTAATGTTGCCAAGTCTCCAACGCTCTCACCAATGCATAAAGCTCCTTGTCATATGTCGAATAGTTCAAAACAGCCCCATTTAGTTTTTCACTGAAATAGGCTATCGGTCGCTGCTCCTGCACTAAAACTGCTCCAATACCTATTCCTGAAGCATCACACTCAATTTCAAATGTTTTAGAAAAATTAGGTAAGGCTAACAAAGGAGCACTACACAATCTTTCTTTAATTTCAGAAAATGCACGTTTTTGCTCATCACCCCAATGAAACTCTACAGATTTCTTAACAATTTCAGTGAGTTGTGCAGCTAGTGTACTGAAATTTTGGAAAAATCGTCGATAAAAACTAGCCAAACCATGAAAACTTCTGACCTCGGAAAGTGACTTAGGTGTCGGCCATTCCTTGATAGCCTTTACCTTTTCTTCATCCACTCCAATTCCATTTGCGCTAACAATATAGCCAAGAAACGTAACTTTTTCCAAGCAAAAAGAACACTTTTTTAAATTGGCATACAATTTTTCTTTTCTCAAAACATCAACCACACTACGCAAATGTTCAATATGCTCATCTAAGCTTTTGCTATACACCAAAATGTCATCAAAATAAACCACCACAAATCTGCCAATAAAAGCCCGCAAGACATGGTTCATTAATAACATGAATGTACTAGGTGCATTAGATAAACCAAAAGGCATTACCAACCACTAATACAAACCATGTTTTGTTTTAAAAGCAATTTTCCATTCATCACCTTCTTTCATCCTAATTTGATGATACCCACTTTTCAAATCAATTTTGGTGAAAATACTTGACCCATGCAATTCATCCAACATATCATCTAGTCTAGGAATGGGGTATCGATACTTTACCGTGATGTTGTTGATAGCCCTGCAATCCACACACATCCTCCAAGTACCATCCTTCTTAGGTACAAGTAACACCGGTACAGCGCACGGACTCATGCTTTCTCTAACGTGGCCTTTCTTCAGCAACTCCTCAACTTGCCTTTGAGTTTCCTTCGTTTCTTCCGGATTGCTTCTATAAGCTGGCCGGTTAGGAATGGCAGCACCTGGTACAAAATCAATCTGATGCTCTATTCCTCTTATAGGTGGCAACCCATTTGGTACATCATCTGGGAACACGTCTTCGTATTCCTGAAACAAAGAGACAACAACGCTAGGCAAAGATTCATCAAGTTCGTTAGTGCTAAAACCCGCCTCTTTGTACAAAAGTAAAAACATAGGCTTGTTTGAATTGAAGGCATTCTTGATATCACTCGCCTTAGCATAAAGACTCACTTGTTTTTTTCTCTCTTTCTTTTCACTCTCTTTTTCACTTTTTTTTTTTGAAATTTCAGCCTCACTGTTTATTTTCAACTTACTCTCTCTTTTCATTTTCATTTGATCTTCATACACTTGTTTGGGTGTTAATGGTACAAGAGTAATGGATTTGTTATCCTTTACAAGAATGTGCCGATTTTTGAAACCATCATGAGTAACCTTTCTATCAAATTGCCATGGTCTACCCAATAATATGTGACTCGCTTGCATTGGAACGACATCACAAAGCACTTCATCCTTGTACTTCCCAATTGAAAAAGAGACTAATACTTGCCTTGTCACCTTAACCTCACCACATTCATTCAACCATTGAAGCTTATATGGTTTAGGGTGTTTCAACGTAGGTAAATTCAGCTTTTCAACCAAAGTAGTACTGGCAACGTTTGTACAACTTCCTCCATCAATGATCATACTACACACTTTATTGTTAACATGGCACCTAGTATGAAAAATGTTCTCCCTCTGTTCATTAACATCATCTTCTTTGATTTGGGCACTTAAAGCACGCCTAGCCACCAATGACTCTCCTTCCACCGGATATTCAACATCATTGTCACTAGTGTCTTTTGGCATATGATCTTCATCGTCACTCTCACTTTCAGTCTCCACATCTCCGTTAGCATGTGCAATCATTGTCCTCTTGTTTGGGCATTGTGAAGCAATGTGACCTGCTCCCAAACACTTAAAACACTTAATATCACGATTACGAGTTGGTAATTCAGTTTTACCTCTATTGACTTTTTCAACTTCATCTTTTCTCTTTGGTGCTTCTGTTTTGAATTTGGAATTAGCTCCTTCATCTTTCCTTCCATTCGACCTCCATGAAGTAGAGGAGCTTGGATTTTGGAAAGATCGAGTTCCCTTCCTTTTAAGTTGTCGTTCTACCTTTATTGCCATATGCACCATGTCCTCCAACTCCACATAATGATGCAACTCAACTACATTTGCAATGTCCCGATTCAGCCCATTGAGAAACCTTGCCATGGTAGCTTCTCTATCCTCCTCTATATTAGCCCTGATCATGGAAATCTCCATCTCCTTGTGGTAATCTTCCACACTTTTAAAGCCTTGAGTAAGACTTTGTAACTTCTGAAATAAGTCCCTATGATAGTGACTAGGAACAAACCGCCTCCTCATGATAGCTTTCATTTCATCCCATGTCCTAATAGGCCTTTCACCATTTCGTCTCCTGGTCATCATAAGTTGATCCCACCATATAATAGCATAATCGGTAAACTCAATAACAGCAAGTTTTACCTTTTTCTCCTCGGAGTAGTTATGGCATTCGAAAATCAGCTCCACCTTCCTTTCCCAGTCCAAGTACACTTCTGGATCATTCTTTCCTTGAAATGATGGTATCTTTACTTTTATGTTTCCCAAGCTTCTGTCATCTCTATCTCGCCATCTCGGACCTCTTTGGAAACCTCTATCATGCCTTTCTCTCCTTTGTATGAATCTGCCCTCACCATTCAATGATCCTTGGTCATCTTCATATTGGAACTCATCATTGGAATTGTAACCAAAATCATCTTCATTTGCAATCCTTTCTTCCCTTCTAACATTAGGAGATCTTTCCGGACGTCCCCTGTTTAAAGTAGCAATAGCATCGTCTTGCCTATCCATCCGATCTCGAATCTCATTAAACATTACGTTCATACGTTCAAATTGTTTTTGCATGGCTTGCAACATAAATGTATCCCCCTGTCCGCCTTGGTTTATTGCTTCACCACTTGTAGACATACTTGAAACTAGATATAAAAATTAGAAATAAATCCTCACAGCACTCGCTCACGTGTTTACACTCGAATAATGTCACTCAACACTCGTGTTTAACTCAATATGGCTTTTACCCTCTAATAATCTCACTCTCTTGCCTTTTTCCACTCGTAACTCCCTTTTTCAGTTCTTTAATGAACTAGTAAACTTTAATCAAGATGTTCAACTTGTATTGTTTAAACAATGAATACCAATGGTTCGGTATTTCAGATATAATGAATCAAGGAGAAGATAATTTTTTTTTTTTTTTTTGAGAGAACAGATGAATATATCAGAATATAGAGAGTAGTTATATCCGCCACGAATTTTTTTTTTTTTTTTAATCACGTTTTTTTTTTTTTTTTTTTTTTTTACCCCTTTTTTTTTTTTTTTTTTTTTGGTCACGTTTTTTTTTTTTTTTTTTTTTTTGGCTGGATATACAAACAAAGAAATTTAAGAGTAGGGAAAAAGAGATTAGTAGAAATTGACTAAATATATAAGAACAAGAAATAAAGATAAAGGATAGTAATCTGATTTTAGTACCTTGCTCTGATACCAAATGATGCGAACCTCATTAGGAAGATTCAATTTAATCCCAAACTAAAATCAGATTGATAACGATAGTGAACTTGTGACCCAACGATTATAAAGAATCGCAAACCACAAGTATTCAAGTTTGAACGCCACAAGGAGAAACCTTGATAAGTTCTGAAGTTCAATGAAGAACCAAAGAGGAGTAAAAACTCACTTTATATTTTCAGCCAAATATATCCCATTACATTGAACAATACCACTTATATATAGGGTTGGAACAAGTCTCCAACCATAATAATTAAAGCCAACACGTTTTCATAAGTGTTGGGATATGAAAAGGTGCCTAGAATCCTCCAAATACATCTAGAAATATGAGAAGTCTTGACTATTATCTATATAGACTTATATATATAAAATCTGATATAAAGAAAGACTAATTAAAGCTTCTCTTTCCCAAAAGACTTAATTTTAGGTAAGCAACTTTAGTGAATTCCAAAAGCCATCTGATTATGTTGTTTGGATTAAATTTAAAACAACTTCATCTTCTTTTGGGCCAAACTTATGCATGTTAGAATCAGCCCATATTTTCTGAATTAGTTCGTTAAATGCTTCCTTGAGCTTTTTGGATCTTGCCCTTGTAATTGGCCCAATTGGAATATTCAATGGATCCTTAGCTTGTACTCATCATCTGACCTATTCGAGGTGGCGGCGTCGGAAGGACGCGTATGTTTAAAAATCCTGACGAAGGCACCTTCGCCAATGCTGCGTCTCTCGACTACGTTTTCCTCTAGATCTTCGGTCGGATCATCGTCCTCGCCTTCTTGACAAAACTCTCCATCTTCGTAATCGTCGACAAGCTTTAACAGATGATCGGACTCTTGGTTCTCTCCGACCTTATTTTTACCCCTTGAACTTCTAGAAATGGACATTATAAATTGGGAAACGAATATACCAAAGTAAGTGCTTTTTCGACTCGAATGCTCCGAGCTCAAGAAATGATGTGATATGTAAGTAACTTTTCAACGAGTCAACATATATATACGAGGTTAAAAGGGTAAAATTGCAAACGGGTCCCCGAGTAACCGCGACGGTTGAACTTACTCTGGGTAAAAATTTAAAATTATCCTTCTAACAATTGCATTAATGATCCTTTACTTTCCAAATTGTGGAATATGCTCCTTGGAAGTTGTCCCTGGATACCACATTGACTCTTTGGGCCCATGGTCGGAAAATAAAGAAAGCGTTCAATGAGGGATTAAAGCAAGCATCGCGGTAATTCATAACAAAGAACATATCAATTTAAAGGTCCTATGCAAACAACGGACGGCAAGGTGATCATCTCGACACGCCGATATATCGTTTCTTATGTATGCACTCTTTTTCCCTAGCTCGGTTTTTATCCCAATGGGTTTTTTCGAGTTAGGTTTTTAATGAGGCATATCCGAAACATATTATGAACGGCTCTTCTCCTGATAGCGGGCAACATAATTTGTACTTCTTCGAGCGCAAGCTCCTCTTTACGCTCGAGAAGTGGGGGAGTATTGATGAGGGGTAACTTGGATCCCCTACTCTCGCTAGCTAGATGAGGATCGAATAGCACCAATTCCCATCCCCAGAGACGTCGAGCAGAGCCAAGGCTTTGAAATAAACTGTTCGGAGCCTATAAAGAGAATCCGAGGTCAAAGGCTACTATTGGGCCGAGCCCAGGTCCAAGCCCATCAGCTCAGCTATAAATATCCCAGGCATTTGTGACGACGACACAACTTGCCAGGTGCTGTTCCTTCGAGACTGCAGCTCGGACTCACTTGGAAGTATTAGTATAGGCTATCTTATATGTATTTCGCCCTCTAGCTTGTACGGCATCCAATAATGCTCGAGTAGGACCCTAAACACTTGTAATTCGTACTCAGTTAATTCGAATACAATTACTATTGATCTTTACTTTCCTTTTAATTTCGTTGATATCGCATTGCAATCCATCCTTGATCGAACACACGAAAACGCGTAAGATCAATTGTGATTTAGTGAGTTGGGGTTATGTGGTTAGATTTAGGTGGGCCAATTGGAATTAGGTCAATTTAATTGCAGGTAATTTAATTTGGGCTTTAGTATTATTAGGCTTTTGGCCTATATTATTTGGATTTGTTTAAATTGTGGGCTTGGTAATAGAATTGGGGGTTAAGTGTATTAGACTATATGATTTGGACCAAAATTGAAAATAGATTGGACTTGAACTTAATTAGACCAAATGACTTGGATCAAAACTGAAATTAAGATCCTTAAGTGGGACTGAAAATGAATTGGACAATTAGATATTAGACTTAAACTAGTTACATTAATTAAATTATCATAGATAACTACTGATTATAATTATTCAAATTAATTATGTTAGTTAGTTAGTGTTGGATGTAGACATATATGTATATCAGTTCTATAATAGTTAATTGGGTAAGTAATTAATGGACTCAATTGGAACTAATTGGACTTGGAAATCATTGGACTCTTAATTAAACATTAGATTTGCTTTAAGGTTGTAATTAAAATAATTCGATTAAGTATTAAATTACGGTTATTTAACTACTAACGATAATTAATTTAATAAGTTGAATTCGTGAGATTAACGTGAATTGAATAATTCTTATAAGTTGTTTTCATTAAGATAATGATTTAATAATCAAGTAATGTCGGGGTCGTCTTATTTAATTAAAATTAATTAAAGTACTCTCAATAGACGTTTTATATAACAGATGGGACAATAAATAAGAATAGAGCAATGTATGGAGTTTGAAGAGTTGTTGATCGTGGAATCATTATTTACAGAATTTGGGACGTTGGGTGTAGGTAACCCGAGAATAGTCGGTATGACTATTTGAATATTGAATCAAGACGTGAAATAAATGGGATGGAGGTCTTTCTTCTACAAAGCCATGCTAGAAGGTTTAAATTGAATAGCAGGACTTGAGGTCATTTGTCTACCGTTGAGTAGCACCTCTAGCCTGAGAAAGGTTAGCGCCTCAATAAAATGTTTTAAAACTGAAAGAGCTTTTCAAGAAAATTATATCATATATATGTATTTCTTATTTGAAATGAATACAGTTGTTATATCTCTGTTTATAATTGTCTGCAATGCTTGCAGCATGTACTACTTCTTCATAGTAGAACTGATAATTCTAAGATAGGGATTATTGATGCTACTCTACTTGCACTGGTCGAATATTTATCCAAAATTACATACATAACAATATAAAATGAAAAGTTAACAAATTCATCTTTCTACTTAAGATCTCAGTTATGTAGACAATAATTAAGTAATCAACAAAACATGTCATGTGAAGGATTAACAAAGACTGTATAATCTTACTAGGTGATGAATGCTAGGTTCAGATTATATCCATTAAAAAATAACAATAATAATAATAATTAAAAAATGACTATCTAAGCCCAAGCAATCAGCAGCCCTCTCTTCCTTTTGACTCAAAGTTCAATATTTTTCTTTTTGCTTTATTAAGTCTCTCTTTTCCGAAAAATCATTTCGTAAAACATCTACATATAATGGTAATATTACAACTAATTCGATTTGCAAGTATTAAATATACGGTGAAAAGTGAATTTTCAAAGTATTAAAAAACTTCAAATTTGAAGAATTTGTACTATCATTCGAGGTGGACTTGGATCCACAATCCAAGCAGTCAAATAAATCAGGCTTAGAAGTTAGAAATATAAATTTCTTTGAAAATTTACTCAAATGTTGAATAAATCATTCTTAATACCTCATCTTCATCATCGGGTTCAGACTCGGAGGAGGAATCAAATTCCTTGCATCTGCTATTTATATCACCGCCATAAAATATTGTTAGTGTGTGAATGTGGGTGACTCTGGGGCGGAGAAGTTGATGATGCAATTCTAGGGCCGAAGTTGAAGAAATAAATTGGGAGCAAATTTGAGAAGTTAATTCATTGCTGAAAATTAACTTTTTTGGAAAAAATTCATTGCCGGAAATTAACTTTTTTGGAAATTCAATTTTTAAAAAAATTCTATTCAATTGCTTTCTATCGGTAGAGGGGTGATGGGCTTTATGGGTAAACTGGTCAACTATGGCAAACGCGTTCTAAGCCCCATAGTTTTTTAAAAATTGAAAAACTTACAAATCTCTCAAAAACACTTTCGTAGGAATATTACAAATTCGTTTTGTTTCAAATCTAGGAGTATTTAAAATGTAATATTTTAATTGATAATACTGATGTTGAATGAAACAATTTTTTTCTTAGAGGTTCAAAAAAAATAAAAACGTGTAATTCTTAGTTAGGTGTGTAAACTAGTTGATCAAAACTAAATAAAATAAAATTTATTGTTCAGGCATCGTTTCATTTTCTTATCGAATTTGAGGTAGTGTTGGAACTTTTTTAAAATAAATAATAAATACAGAGTGTTTGAGTTTAATTTAACTTTTATAAAAAATTCAAACTCGAACAAACTTTAATTGAGTCGAACGTGATCATACTCGATTGCTTACTTTTTAACAATTTCTCCTCAGTTTTAGTTAATCAATAATAGGTCAAAATCATACTGTCTGCAATTCGGTCATCATTATCCCTGAATTTGAAAGACTTATAAATATTATTTAACCGTGTGAGTAATAAATTTTAAGAATTTTTAAGAAAAATTATTTTGTAATAGATACAATTTATACTAAATGATCTTCTTATATATGACTCTACGCTAAATAGGAAAAGGCTTCTCTTGATTCCTTCCCTGTTCTTTGTACGGAAATACATATAAATTAATTGTTTTTGTTTCTTAATTATTGAAGTTTGGTGTACCAGATTCAGTAAAACTGAAATTAGTTTACCATTGCTTGCAAAAATAATACCGGGCATCAAGGGAGAGTTGTATGACAGTCCTCTCTAACCAAAACAACAACGATAAGAACAAGGGAGTTTATTTTCTAAGCAAACTCTATAACCTCTAAAACAAGTCTTCTATGAGTTTTGTTTAAAGAAAAGGGGGAAACGAAGATGGTGATGATTCAAAGCTAATTCCATCACGGAAAAGCTCGATGCCAATGTTGAGTCTTCTATCATTCTCAACAAGAGAGGTTCGCTACTCCTAAATGTAAAAATGTCACCAAATATGATGGAGCCAACAAAAACGGGAATGGTTCCAGTCGATACAAGAAAAAGGGAACAAAAAAATATAAAATATGAGAACACGATTAATTATATAATAAAAATGGACCATGATGATGGGTACTTTGAATTCTCTAATCTGTGAAGACTGGCCTAGTCGAAAAGCATGAAATCCGACCTCGAAGACATGATGCCGATCCCTGCCCAGTCTGATCCCATACAAGAAATCTCAAGATCGAATTTACTGTTAGGCCGACCCCAGCCCCAGACCTTTGGGCCGAGAAATATATCCATACGAACGGTTCACCTAGCACACTGCCTCAAGTATAAATACCACAATCATTTATGATGCCAAACACGCTTTCCCATGTGCTCCCTTCTCGAACACACTGCTCGGAGAATCTCCAGGAAGTTAGATTAGTTAACTTTATTTTGTGCCAATTCTCTAGCTTGTACGGCATCTTGTAACGCTCAAGTAGGACCCCCAATTTGTATTCTTTGTACACACGATCGGAAATATACATATTTGCGCATTATCTCTTATATTTATCTGTATTTTTTATTATTGATCTCATATGAAACACAGCAAGAACAATTGGCGCCCACCGTGGGGCCTTATTTGGGTGTTAGATCGAAATATGCTTACTACGAGACAATATATGTACAATCGAGCACCATCTCACGCAGCTGGTGCACAAAACTCTGTTAACAATGAGCCCGATGATCTTTCTCGAGTGGCTCGGCAGCAAGAAGCCCCACCTATTGTTTCGTAGGAGGATATGCCCATCCGAACAACACTGGGAGATCTAAGATCGATCATCGGTACCATATGTAGGGAATATTTGACCCATCCCCGGTCGATCAGCCTGCAGGTCAAGCTCGACCCGAAATTTCGAGTTCAAACCTCCAGAAGGAAAAAAGTATACTAAGATCGGTAGATGGGCCCCCATGGCTAATCCTTCTTGAGCACAGACTAAGTCCAACGTCCGGTCTGAGCAACCACCCAGAGTAGTACATGACTTAGAGGATTCCGTGGTCGGAGAAAGCCAACCTAAAGGGGCCGACAAGATAAAGAAACCAAGTTACCGTAGGATCACGGAGGCAGAATTGGAGAAAATCGTACAAGAGAGAGTGGCTAAGAAGTTGGACAGGGAAGAAACGGTAATAGAAGTCCGGCATGCAGCCACTACAGCTCGATGTACGAAAATGATACCGAATAGGGAAAATATCTCGGATCGAGAGGTCGGATATAGCATCATGCGATGCTCGCCATTCTGTCGAGAAATTCAAGAGGCTAGGAATACCGAAACCGTACCTAGTGGGCTGCCTCGATATAATGGAACAACCGATCCCGGAGAGCATATAAGCAATTTCATTAACGTCATGAACCTATACGGACATTCAGAAGATTTCTGTTGCAAAATCATGGTCACTACGCTCGAGGGAATTGCTCTCGATTGGTTTGGCAAGTACCGAACTATATTTTCTCTTTTGACGAGTTCTGTGATAAGTTGAAGCACCAATTCGCTAGCCAAAGGAAGCCCCGACTGTCGGCAAACCATCTAGGTACTGTAAAACAGATGGAGGTTGAAACATTGAGGCAATGGTTAGCGAGGTTCAGTATCGAATTCCTCAAAGTCGATACCCCGCAGATTGAATATCTTTCCTCTTAGATGTTCGAACTGACCAAGAACACACAGTTCGGAAATGTGTTGTGCAGGAAGCAACCTAAATCTTTTGAGCGGATTATGGAGATAGTTGAGAAATATATGATCCAGGAGGAAATGAACAAGCTAAAATATGCTCAAAACCCGAAGCTTACCCTTGGCAAGAAACAGGATAGAGCTCCTATCCCAAAACCTGGCGATTACGGAGGATCTAATAGAGGGTCAGTATGGCAAAGACTCAATGCCTACAAATCCCATCTGTTGGCCCAAAGATCTAATGTCTACGGTCCACTTTCCGACCCCAATCAACCTCCACGACCAGGGAAAGTGCATTTCACAGAATTAAATACTTCTAAAGAAGAAAGTCTACTAGTATTAGAATAAGGGAATTTGATCCCTGAGGCTCAAAGGATTACTCAGGCAAGACCCGGCACGTTAAATTACGACAAATTCTGTCGATACCATAGAGCCCGTGGACATAGCACCAAAAATTGTTATCAACTGATGGTGGAAAAATTGATCACGCAATGGAAACTTAAGGAGTTTGTCAAGAAAGGAAATTATGACAACCGGTATAGATCCAGGAGTCCACGAAAATTGCTCATACGACACCGTGAAGCTCGAAATCAAGCTGAGGACCAAATAAATGGTGTAATCAACATGATTGCTGGAGGACTAGCGGTGTAGATAGCAGAAATGCTAGGAAGAGAACTATGAGGTCGATTAAACCAGTTGTCTCGACCAAGAGGGAGGTTTTCTCATTGGAGCCTCCTTCCATGGAAAATCAAATAATAAGCTCCAGCGATGCGGATAGACCCGCAGATATTACCTAGGATGTGAACGATGACGATCCGGATTTTTCTATGGTCCTAACCTGAAAATCGCAAATTATGAAAAGAGTCTTAATTGATAGCGGTAGCTCCGCAAATATTATCTCTTCCGAAGCTCTTGCTCGAATGAACCTCCAACAACCATGCTCGATCGAGTATCCAATCCACTGATCGGATTTGGTGGTTCTGAGATCGTTCCACTCGGAACCCTTCTGTTAAGCACAACCCTTGGAAAGAAACCAAAGCATAACACGGATGGTAAAATTTTTGGTAGTGCACCATTCGCTTATAATGCCATATTAAGCAGACCCGCTTTAAAAGCGTTTAAGGCAGTCGTGTCGACATACCATTAAAAAGTGAAGTTCCCAACCGAAGGTGGGGTTGGTGAAATGAGAAAATACCAATATATGGCATGGGAATGTTACAATTCGTCATTGGCCATCAAGCAGAAGATTGAACCCAAGATGCCTCTGAAGAGAAAGATCAGCGAGTGAAAATCGGACTCGCCGTCAGATTTGCCGATCCCTGATTGTGACAAGTTACAAGGAAAGTGATGCGAACCTCATTAGGAAGATTCAATTTAATCCCAAACTAAAATCAGATTGATGACGATAGTGAACTTGTGACCCGACGATTATAAGGAATCGCAAACCACAAGTATTCTTGATTGTAGTGAACTTGTGACCCAACGATTATAAAGAATCGCAAACCACAAGTATTCCAGATTGTAGTGAACTTGTGACCCAACGATTATAAAGAATCGCAAACCACAAGTATTCAAGTTTGAACGCCACAAGGAGAAACCTTGATAAGTTCTGAAGTTCAATGAAGAACCAAAGAGGAGTAAAAACTCACTTTATATTTTCAGCCAAATATATCCCATTACATTGAACAATACCACTTATATATAGGGTTGGAACAAGTCTCCAACCATAATAATTAAAGCCAACACGTTTTCATAAGTGTTGGGATATGAAAAGGTGCCTAGAATCCTCCAAATACATCTAGAAATATGAGAAGTCTTGACTATTATCTATATAGACTTATATATATAAAATCTGATATAAAGAAAGACTAATTAAAGCTTCTCTTTCCCAAAAGACTTAATTTTAGGTAAGCAACTTTAGTGAATTCCAAAAGCCATCTGATTATGTTGTTTGGATTAAATTTAAAACAACTTCATCTTCTTTTGGGCCAAACTTATGCATGTTAGAATCAGCCCATATTTTCTGAATTAGTTCGTTAAATGCTTCCTTGAGCTTTTTGGATCTTGCCCTTGTAATTGGCCCAATTGGAATATTCAATGGATCCTTAGCTTGTACTTGTTCTTGATGATTCTCATCATTTTCCCTCTCTTCGAAAGGATTCGTCCTCGAATCTTCACCTACATCAAAAGAAGAAAGATCAGCAACATTAAATGTTGAACTAATCTTATACTCACCTGGAAGATCCAACATGTATGCATTATCATTCACTCTTTCAAGAACTTGAAATGGACCATCCCATCTTGGTTGTAACTTTGACCGCCTATGTTCAGGAAATCGTTCCTTCCGCATATGCACCCAAACCCAATCACCTGGTTCAAAAATGACTTGTCTCCGCCCTTTATTAGCTCTGTTCGCATATTGTTCATTTTTCTTTGTGATATGCTCCCGGACACTTTCATGAAGTTTCTTCACCATCTCAGCCTTCTTTTGACCATCCAAACTAGCTCTTTCATTAACCTGTCCTTTCAAGTGCTTCAAGGATTCATGGTCGGTGTGAATGACGAATTCTCTCGGCCAAAGGTAATGTTGCCAAGTCTCCAACGCTCTCACCAATGCATAAAGCTCCTTGTCATATGTCGAATAGTTCAAAACAGCCCCATTTAGTTTTTCACTGAAATAGGCTATCGGTCGCTGCTCCTGCACTAAAACTGCTCCAATACCTATTCCTGAAGCATCACACTCAATTTCAAATGTTTTAGAAAAATTAGGTAAGGCTAACAAAGGAGCACTACACAATCTTTCTTTAATTTCAGAAAATGCACGTTTTTGCTCATCACCCCAATGAAACTCTACAGATTTCTTAACAATTTCAGTGAGTTGTGCAGCTAGTGTACTGAAATTTTGGAAAAATCGTCGATAAAAACTAGCCAAACCATGAAAACTTCTGACCTCGGAAAGTGACTTAGGTGTCGGCCATTCCTTGATAGCCTTTACCTTTTCTTCATCCACTCCAATTCCATTTGCGCTAACAATATAGCCAAGAAACGTAACTTTTTCCAAGCAAAAAGAACACTTTTTTAAATTGGAATACAATTTTTCTTTTCTCAAAACATCAACCACACTACGCAAATGTTCAATATGCTCATCTAAGCTTTTGCTATACACCAAAATGTCATCAAAATAACTTCAACTAACTGTCATCAACAAATTTCATCTTTTAATCAGAAGTACCGCTAGTCTTACATGTTCCCCCTGACTTTAAGAATTCATAAGTTAACTAGTCTGTTGAGAGTTAATCCTTGAAAATAATAACGGATAACTATGCTGATGAACTTCAATCTTCTGATAAGTTCCCCCTCAGCTTATGCATCAAAATTTAGTAATCCTAGTTCAGCTCTTAGAGTTGACAACCTTACTTCACTTAGAGGTTTAGTGAAAATGTCAGCTATTTGATTGTCTGTATGAACATACTCAATCATAATATTCCCTTTTTCCACATGATCTCTAATGAAATGATGCTTGATCTCAATATGCTTAGTCCTTGAATGACTTGTAGTATTCTGAGTAAGAGATATTGCACTTGTATTGTCACAGTAGATTGGAATTCCACTGATCTTGATATTGTAATCTTCTAGTTGATGCTCCAGCAGCTATATACTCAGCTTCAGCAGTAGATATGGATACTGAAGTCTGTTTCTTACTCATCCATGAGATCAGTCGACTACCCAAAAATTGACAAGCACCTGTTGTGCTTTTCCTATCAATTTTGCAGCCAGCAAGGTCTGAATCTGAGTATCCAATAAGCTCAAATCCAGATTCTCTAGAATATCTCATTCCCAATTCTTGAGTACCCTTAATATATTTCAGAATTCTCTTCGCAGCTAAGAGATGAGATTTCTTAGTATTTGATTGAAATCTCGCACAAACCCCAACTGAGTACATGATATTAGGTCTGCTTGCTGTTAGATATAACAGTGACCCAATAATGCCTCTGTATTTGGTTATGTCCACTGATTTGCCATCTTCATCTTTATCCAAACGAAGACTAGTAGACATTGGAACAGTAGCAGTAGAGCTAGTTTCCATACCAAATTTCTTGAATAGATCCCTTGTGTATTTTGCTTGGTTGATGAATATTCCATCAGGCAACTGTCTAACTTGCAAACCAAGAAAATAATTGAGTTCACCCATCATGCTCATTTCAAACTTGTTCTGCATGAGCTTGGAGAACTTGTCACACATCTGTTGGTTAGTTGAACCAAAAATAATATCGTCTACATATATTTGCACAAGTAATATATGGTTCTCCCATTCAATTGTGAACAAAGTCTTGTCTACCTTACCTTTACGAAATCCTTTGATTAAAAGAAAATCAGATAGGGTATCATACCATGCTCTTGGAGCCTGTTTCAGTCCATAGAGGGCTTTCTTTAGACGATACACCTTGTCTTCTTGTTGATTAGCTTCAAATCCAGGCGGTTGTTCAACATACACTTCTTCTTGCAATTCTCCATTGAGAAATGCTGACTTCACATCCATCTGATAGACAGTGATGTTCTTGTAAGCAGCATAGGCAAGAAACAGTCTGATTGCTTCAAGTCTTGCTACTGGTGCAAATGTTTCATCAAAGTCAATTCCTTCTTCTTGACAACAACCCTTGTCCACTAATCTTGCTTTATTTCTGGTGACAACACCATCTTAATTCATTTTATTTCTGAAAACCCATTTAGTGCCAATTACTCTTTGATGACTTGGTCTTGGAACTAAGAACCATACTTCGTTCCTTTCAAATTGATTCAACTCTTCTTGCATAGCTTCAATCCAGAAGGAATCACTGAAAGCTTCTTCAATTTCTTTAGGCTCTATTTGAGAAAGAAAGCTGACAAACATAGCATCTTGTGCAGCAGCTCTTCTTGTCTTTACTCTATCCAAAGGATCACCAATCACTAATTCTGGTGGGTGATTCTTGAGCCATCTAAGGTCAGGTTGCAGGTCTGGATTTTGTCCTCTGTTTTGATCTTGCAACACTACTTTTGGAGATTCAGTAGTAGTCTGTTGAACAGTACTTGTCTGTTGAACATTCTCTGGTCTGTCAGCTGTTTGAAACTCGTCTGTTAGACAATCAGCACTGTGATTTTTAACAGCACTTGAGTTATCAGCTGGGTTAAGGTCAGGTAGTATGATGGGAACATATTCTTCATTCTTTCCAACATTCAACTTCTGTAAATCAGTAGACAAATCTTGATTAGTAGTTTGATTCTTTTCAGAAGATTGATTTGGTTCATCAAATAATACATGAATGGATTCTTCTATTAGTAATGTTCTTTTGTTAAAAACTCTATAAGCTTTACTAACAGTAGAGTATCCTACAAAAACAGCTTCATCAGCATTCTCTGCAAATGCAGTAAGGTGATTTTTCCGATTATTTAACACAAAGCATTTACAACCAAAAATTTTAAAGTAATGAATGTTTGGTTTCCTGTTGTTACAAACTTCATATGGAGTCTTCTTCTGATTTTTGTTGATCATGCATCTGTTCTGGGTAAAACATGCTGTATTTGTTGCTTCTGCACAAAATCTTTGTGGCAGTTTAGCTTCAGCTATCATGGTTCTGACAGCTTCCTTCAGTGTTCTGTTTCTCCTTTCAGCAACACCATTCTGTTGAGGGGTTCTAGCAGCTGAATACTCATGATGTATTCCTTTGATATTACAATACTCTTCAACAATAGAGTTTGTGAACTTTGTCCCTCTATCTGATCTGATTTTCAGTATCTTTATGCTTTTCTCATTCTGGATCAGTTCCATCAGATTAGTAGGATGTTCCTTGGTTTCACTTTTTTTCTTCATGAATATCACCCAAGTATATCTTGAATAGTCATCCACAACAGCTAGGCAGTATTTCTTTCCACCATTGCTGACTGGATCAATGGGTCCAAATAAGTCCATGTGTAGCAGCTCCAAGATTCTTTCAGAAGATTGGTGCTTCTTGCTTTTGAACGATGACTTTATTTGTTTCCCTTTCTGACATGCGTCACATAGCTTATCTTAGCTCATGACTGTTTTTGGAATCCCTTCTACCATATCATTCTTTATCAATCTGTTTATGGTCTTGAAGTTTAAATGATTCATCATTTTGTGCCACAGCCAACTGACTTCACTTGGTGTTGATGCCACCAAACAAATACTTGAATTCTTGTCAGCAGAATTCCAGTCGACTATTTAGACATTTCCTTGTCGTCTTCCAGATAAAATTACCTTCTTTGTACCAATATGTTCAACATAGCACTTATCTGTTGAGAAGATGACTGAATATCCTTTGTCACAAAATTGACTTATGCTCAGCAGGTTATACTTTAGGCCTTTAACATATGAGACGTCAGATATCTCTATGTTTCCCTTGATTAATCTTCCTTTAGCTACAATCTTGCCTTCTTTGCTGTCTCCAAAAGTAACCTTTGGACCATCCACAGCAGCAGCATCAGTCAGCTCATGTATGCTTCCACACATGTGCCTTGAACAACCACTGTCCAAGTACCAAATCTTCTCTACTTTACTCCTACTCCTAATCCTAACCTACAAAACAAAATTAATATTGTTTTAGGTACCTTTATTGAGAGGGTCCTGGAGAATTAGTTCCACCTTTGACAACCCAAGATGTTGATGTCTTAGGCTTATTAGGCTTTTGAGTTTTGACAGGAGCATGAACAGTTTCATCTTTATCATAATTAGCAGTTAAGTCATGTTGATGATCAGTATGATAAGGAAAATGTTCATAAGCAGGGCAAGGTGCATGATAAGCAGGATATGGTACATAGTAAGTTGGAAATTGAGGTGCATGATACATAGGAGGATATGCCGCAGGTTGCACATAATAAGACTCATTTCCATACCAAGCATTTTGATTTTTCTTATTCTTATGCTTCTTTGGTTTACTAGAGGCTTGCTCATTAACAGATGACTTAGTTTTACCACTAGTCTGATTCAATTTAGCTTTATCAGCAGACTTCTTAGGACTCTGCTGTCTGGTCTTACTAGTCTGTTTTTCTACACTAGGCTCTTTGCTCTTTTTAGCCTTAGGAGATTTCTTCTCCTTTAACACTTTCTCAGGTGAAGCATGTTTAGTAGTTTGAACATACAAAATGACCTTACTATTGTCAGGAGATATAAATTTTTCAGTATGGTTCAATTCTAGCTTATCCTGTTCTAAAGGCATCTTCTGTTTACTAGACGTATGAGTGGATGCAACAGATGATTTTTCATGAGACTCAATAACCTTTTCAAGTTCCATGATTTTTTCTTTATAAACTTCACATTCAGCTTTCAGAGATTCATGTTCTTGCTCAAACTTTTTATATTCATTTGATTCTCTTGGCTTTTCAGCTGTGAGTTTCAGTGAACTGTTTTGCTCTTTTAGCAATATCATCTCTTCCTTAAGCTTTTTATATGCTTCAGCAATACCAGTATTGTTAAGCATCATTTGTTCAAATGAATTAAATAATTCATTATCAAGAGGAGTTACCTCATCCTCAGAGTCATCAGATTCCTTGGCCATCAGGCAAAGGAGGGCAGGTTTCTCTTCATCAGAAGATTATTCATCAGATGTGTCTGAGTCTGGATCAGATGAGTAGATAGCAGTCAGCTTTTCTGCTTCAGCTACCATTGCCTTGCCTCTCTGATGCTTTCTTTCTTTTCTGATTCTCTTTTCTTCTTCAGTGTATTTCTCTGCTTCTGGATATGGACAGTCTTTGATGAAGTGTCCCAATTTCCTGCAGTTATAACACATTAGTTTGGCTTTAAAATCATCCTTATCTTTAGAAGAAAAGTTAGGTTTAGAAGTAGAAGCATTGTTGTATTTGTTCTTCATTTTTCTTTTGTAGAACTTCTTGAAATTGTTTATCAGCAATGCTACATCTCCAGCTGTGTACTCCTTTTTGTTGAGTAATGTGGCTTCATCAGATGAGTCCACTTCTTTGCTTTTCTGTGCTGGTCTTCTGGGATTTTCAGCAGCAACTAAGGCAGCTGTGGCTCTTGAAGTTGAGGTTTCTTCAATTCCCATTCTTGGTAGTTTATACTCATACGCCTTGAGTACTGAGAACAGTTCTGTAAGAGAGATTTTTCCCAAATCTCTTGATTCTTCCATCGCTGTCACCTTCATGTTGAATTTAGGAGGTAAAGCCTTCAGCACTCTGATGGTTATCTCCTTATCCGTGAAGGTTTTTCCAAGCTTTAAAACTTCATTTAATGTTCTGGTGAACCTAGTATCCATCTGATCAATGGTCTCTCCAGACTTCATTTTGAAGTTATCCAGCTTTTCCAGAGCAACACTCAGCTGATGCTCTTTAATGGCGTCGTTTCCTTCGCTCATATCTCTGACTTTATCCCACATCTCCTTTGCAGTTTTGCAATGTTTGACTTCGTCAAACCGATCATTATCCAGGGGTTTAGTCATGATAAATCTTCCGACTTTGTCAAGATTGAACAGCTTTATTTCTTCGGCCGTCATCTCATGCAAGTCTTTCTCCACCACAGTATCAACTTCATTGATCTTTATCATCTTGGTGAATCTGAATGGACCTTTTATGATACATGTGTAAATGTTATCAATATAAGCAGCTAGAAAAATCTCCATCCTGATTTTCCAGTCTTCAAAAGACATACCAGCAATGTGGGGAACATGGCTGATACAATCCATTTTTCAAAAAGATTTTATTTTTCAAAAAGATGCTCTTTTGAAAAGTTTTGAAAACCTTTGAAAAACACTTGGATCAAGCTCGTTAATCAGGCAGCTGATTCTAATGAACCACCTGCTCTGATACCACTTGTTGGTCCCAAGTGGTCAGATGAGGTCTAGAGGGGGGGGGGGGTGAATAGACCTCTGAAAATTTTTAGACATAAAAACTTTTCAATCGTCTGTCAGCAGACTAAGCTTATGAAGAACAGTAAGCTGACTATGCTGATCGTGAACAAATCTTGAACAGCAGAGTGATCACTCTTCTTATAGTAACTTAGCTGATTTCAGCAAAATAAGTTTTATCAAGAGTATACTTGCAGCGGATAAATTGAAAGTGTTTTTCACAAGTAGACTAAGTCTTTAAAAGATTTTATCCCTAGTTTTAAACTCCTTTAAAAAATCTTTAATCAAAACTTTCAAAGTGTTAAGTTATGCAACTTTAAAATATGCAAGAAAACTTAAATGCAAAGATAACACACAGAATTTTTATAGAGGTTATATGGATAAAAATCCTTTAGTCCACTCTTCCAGATCACTTAGATTCTGGGTTATACTAGAAACACTAAGTTTACAATATTTCTCCACTTACACCTAAACAACAAATGAGAAGGCTGTAAGCTCAAAATAGGAAATCACTCAGAAAACCTATCCTCTGAAGTTAGATCACTCACAAAGATGGATCTAAACTCCGCACAACACTCAGCTAATACAATTTCACTCAGAAAGTGTTTTCTATTTGGCTTCAACTGGGTTTCTGTCAACAGATGACTTCCACCAGACGAGTGAGCTGTTCGAGCTTCTTGAGACTTAGAGAAATTTCAGCATCGGAATCAAAATCTCAGAATGTTGTTTTATATCTCGCTCGTTGAAATTAGCTCTATTTATACTTGGATTTGAAATTATGACCGTTGAAGGAAATCACACTTCAAATCCATAGCCTTAGCCCAAATTCAGAATGGCTCCCTGCTATTCTTCAATCATTTGTCATTACTACCCTTCTCTTGCAGCATTTATTACACCAAGTGCATTTATTACCGTTGAACTATCTCATGATCTCTTCTAATATGCTGATCGAAGCAACCCTGCTGATAGATACTCTGCTGATCAAACTCTGAACTAATCTGATTTGAGTCAGCTGATGGTCTACCCTTCTGATTTCTGTTTCAGCAAGAGATCAGTAGTCTTCTGGGCTTTGAACTTTGAACTCTTCTGATATCTTCTTTACTTGTTCAAAATTCTTCTAAAGGACCTAAGCTTTCCATACTTAGCTGATTTTGACGTTTTGGAAATCATCAAAACCTTCCCTTATCTTCTTATCTTCTTTGCACTTCATCTTCATCTTCATCCAACATTCCTCGAAACCCTAGAACCACTAGGGCAAATCCCATTCAAAGGATGCCGAGGCAGGTCGATCAAATCTCTCAACAAGCGGACAGCCCAGCAAGCGAGCAACGATCGCTGCATAGTCCGCAAATGGGCATTTCAAAACCCTCCGATGAGAACGTCCGAAGAAAAGCGGATCGAAGGAGACCGCAACCAGGACGCACCGGGTCCAAGGAACAACTATAATCCCCATCGAGGATGACGTAGGCGACGCAATCCACAATCAACCATGAACTATGCGTTTCTCGGAAAGAGAAATCAAAAAGATGGTACAGGAACGACTTGAGCAACGCTTACGAACTGTTCAAAACCCATGGGCCAGAACCACGGAACTCCAGGAGAGCCTAGAGGCGTGGTCTCCCTTATGCAAAGAAATAAAAGAAGCACAATCATCTGGACAAGTTCCTGGGCGACTACCCAGATATGATGTAACTACTGATCCAGATGACTATATATTTAGCTTCACGAACATAATGAACTTATATGCTCATTCGGCAGAATTCACCGCTAAATTAATGGTGACCACGTTCGAAGGACTTGCCTTGGATTGGTTCGCCAAGCAACCCACTAACTCCATATTCAGTTTCTCGGAATTATGCAACAAGCTGACACAGCAGTTCGCCAGTCAGAAGAGGCAGAAACTACCAAACCATTTATCAACAAGAGGATGAATCCCTAAGGAACTGGTTGGCAAGGTTTAATGTGGAATTACTCAAAATCGATTCCCCAAATATCGATTACATAATCTCCATTCTCTTTGACCTCACCAAGAATAGGCAGTTTGGAAATGCCCTCAGAAGAAAGCAACCAAGGACGTTTGCTGATATTATGAGCTTGGCGTCGAAGTATATGACCAAGGAAGAGATGAACTCTTTTAAAGATAAGAACAAAATAAAGCTGCCGCCTCAGGCTCCAAGCGGCAAGATAGGATTCCTGTCCAAAAATCCATGGATTATGAACGACCTTTTAGAAAAGGCAATGTCTTCCAGCGATTGGAATACAAACGAAACAATCAAGACAGGCGACCTAATGTCTATCAAAGACTTAGATTGGCCGAGCCGGCGATCAGGAGCAGAGTTAACCAAGTAGAACACCCAAGGCTGACTGTTCCGATAGAAGAAATCTTGGCGGTACTAGAAAGTAATAATTGGATCCCGGAAGCAAAGAGAATCGCTCAGCCCAGACCAGGTGCACGAAACTATGAATTATACTGCAAATATCACCGGGCACATGGGCATCACACTGAAGATTGTTTTCACCTTAAAAGAGAAATTGAAAAACTAATCGAACAAGGAAAATTAGATGACTATTTAGAGCGGAATAACCGCAAGATAGGAAGAAGTAGGAGTCCTCGGAACAATAATCAAAGAAGGAATTCCCGTAGAAGGTCCCCTAATGATGATCCCCCGCAGGAGTTGAAAAATGATCAGATTAATGGTACCATCCACACAATCTCAGGAGGACCCGCTTGTGGGGACAGTCATAATGCTCGTCGCCGGACCGCCAGATCCATAATCGGAAGCTTAAAATACCCGAAAGAAGTATGGACTCTAGAAAGTAAACCAACAAACGACCAACTAATCAGTTTCAACGAGGGCGAGGTACCGAAGAACCTTGTTTGGGACGTAAAAGAGGACAACCCTGACTTCCCAATGGTGGTATCGCTAGAAATAGCGAACTACAACGTCAAAAGAATATTGATCGATAATGGAAGCTCAGCAAACATCATTTCCAAAGAGGTCCTAGCCCAGATGAACTTGGGACAAATAACATTCCAAAAGGTAGCTACGCCTTTAGTAGGATTTGGAGGTTCCGAGATTGTCCCCAGTGGCACAATAACTTTAAGTGTCTCACTCGGAAAGAAACCACGTCGGACGGTGAAGCTAGTCAAATTTTTAGTAGTGGAAACTCCCTTTGCCTACAATGCAATCTTAGGGCGACCCGCCCTCAACCTATTCCGAGCTGTTGTTTCAACCTTTCATCAGAAGATAAAATTTCCAACTGACATGGGTATCAGAGAAATAGTGAACGATCATTGTATGGCATGGGACTGCTACAACACCTCCCTGACTTTGGGGAACCGCCGGAACATAAGGATATTCTGCTGGTACAAGGGGACCCAACAAAAACAACCAGAATAGGGACCGAACTGAGCAAGGAAGGGGAAGTAATTCTCAGAGAAAACATAGATATCTTCGCCTGGAGCGCGAACGACATCGAAGGGATCGACCCTCGAATAATCAGTCATTCGCTAAAGATCGACCCCATGGCAAAACCTGCTAGACAAAAGAAGAGGAATCATGGGCCTATAAAGGATAAAATAATTAAGGCAGAAGTAGACTACTTAAGGCAAAACAAATTCGAGAAATACACTTCTCTCGGAATGGCTATGCAATGTTGTGCTAGTAGCAAAAAGGGATAAAAAGGATAACAAGTGGAGAATGTGCAATGATTTCACCGACCTTAATAAATTATGTCCGCGCGATCCATATCCCCTCCCAAGGATCGACTTATTAGTCGACTCGACGGCTGGTTTTGCGATTTTTAGCATGATGGACGCCTTCCAAGGTTTTTATAAAATATACATGGATGAGCGAGACCAAGAGAAAACTGTCTTCATAACCGAGCAGGGATTGTACTGGTTCATAGTTATGCCATTTGGCCTAAGGAACGCCGGGGCCACTTACCAAAGGTTAGTAAACCTGATGTTCAAAGAATTGATTGGAGAAATAATGGAAGTCTACGTAGACGATATGCTGGTCAAAAGCATGAATGAAGCTGATCATGTAAAGCATCTCGATCGATGCTTCCGAATATTGAGAAAGTACCCAATGAAGCTAAATCCTGCAAAATGCACTTTCGGTGTTAAGTCGGGGAAATTTTTGGGCTATTTGGTACATCAACGAGGAATTGAGGCCAATCCAGAAAAAATTCGAGCCATAACCGAAATGAAGCCACCCAAAACGATCTCCCAAGTACTGAGCTTGGTAGGAAAGATCGTAGCGTTAAATAGATTCATATCCAAATTGGCTGACAGAAGTTTGCCTTTCTTCCAAACTCTTCGAAAAGTAAAGAACTTTGTTTGGACCGAAGAATGCGACCAGGCCTTTGACCGGCTAAAGGAATATCCGAGGACATCCCCGTTATTGGCCAAACCAACCGAAGGGGAACCATTATATGTCTACATATCAATCTCCAACGTGGCCATTAGTTCGGTTTTGGTTAAAGTGGAAGGTTCAGAACATAAGCCTGTTTATTACTTAAGCAAGTTACTACAAAGGGCCAAGAAGAACTACTTGGAAATAGAAAAATTCGCTTTGGCCTTAGTGGTAGCAGCACGAAAACATCGACCTTATTTTCTAACTTACAAAATTGTGGTCTTAACGAACCAACCACTAAGACAGGTCTTAGCGAAGCCAGAAGCCTCTGGAAGATTGATCAAATGGGCGATCGAACTCGGTCAGTTCGAAATCGAGTACAAACCAAGAATTGCGATTAAAGCCCAAGTCTTAGCCAATTTCCTGTTAGAAACTCCAACCCAGGCAACCGAACATACCGAATCAACTAGTCATAACAACGACATCTTGATCGTAGAAAATCAAACCTGGTTGATGCACGTCGACGGTGCTTCATGCCGAGAGGGAGGAGGTGCCGGAATCAACTTTATCGGACCAAATAAGGAGGATATAAATTATGCGATAACGTTGGACTTCATCGAAACAAACAACGAAGCAGAATATGAAGCGCTGATCGCAGGAATGGAAATGGCAATCAAGGCCAACATAAAAAGCCATAAGGTATTAACCGATTCAGAGTTAATACAGCGACAGATAGAAAATTCGAAAGTTTTGGGATACAGAACATTCCACGGTCGGAAAATAAATGGGCCGATCAACTGTCTAGGTTCACAGGATCTCACGACGGAAAAACTGAAAGGGTGATCAACTGGTTAATTTCAAATGCGCCGGCAATCGATATCGATGAGACACCGGCCGTCGAAATGATGGAAATCGAAGAAGCTGAAGGAAACTGGATGACTCCGATGATAGGCTATCTTCGAGAAGGAAAATTGCCGCTTCACCAAAACGAAGCTTGAAAAATAAAATATCGGGCTCCAAAATATACATTGATAGAAGAAAAACTTTACCCAAGATCAGTATTGGGAATTCTTCTAAAATGCGTCTCCGAATCTCAAACCAACGATATCCTCCGGGAGGTACATGAAGGAGATACAGAAAATAACAGCGGAGCAAGGGCCTTGGCTTTAAAATGCCTTCGAACAGGTTATTATTGGCCTACCATCAACAATGATGCCATCCAATATGTCCAAAAATGTCATCATTGCCAAGTCCATGCTAATATAAGTCATCAACCAGCCGAAAACATGCACCCAATACTAGTATGTTGGCCGTTTGATCAATGGGGAATGGACATCGTGGGACCTTTCCCATCAGCTAGATCCAAGAAAGCATATGTTCTAGTCGCTGTCGAATACTTCAGCAAATGGATAGAATGCATCGCCCTTGCTTGAATAACTCAATTCCAAGTGATCAATTTCTTATGGAAGTTCATAGTATGTCGATTTGGCATCCCAAGAACTCTGATCTCTGTTAACGGAACCCAATTTGCGGGAAAACAGGTAATCGAATGGTGTGCAAGGCTAGGAATTCAGCAAAATTTCACTTCAGTTGGGCATCCAAGAGCAAATGGACAAACTGAAGTAGCGAATCGAGAAATAATAAAATCTTTGGAGAAAATATTAGGGGCAGCCAAAGGAAGATGGCTAGATGAACTCCCAGGAGTACTTTGGGCTAATCGAACTACGGTCAGAACTTCAACCGGGGAGACCCCATTCCAGTCTAGTATATGGCTCGAAAGCTGTTATTCCAGTCGAAACACTAATTCCGACACCAAGAATTGAAATGTATGACGACCAGGAAAACGGAAAGGCAAGAGAAAATGATATCGATTTAACAGAAGCCTTAAGAGAAAAAGCGGTCGTACGATTGCAAGTCGCTAAATCAAATATGGAGAAAGCCTACAATCAAAAAGTACGCATACGAACCTTCAAAGAAGGAGACTTGGTCTTAAAAAAGGTAGAGGTATCCAAGCACGTGGGAAAATTACAACAGAATTGTGATGGACCATACATTGTCATCAATGTAGGAAAGAAAGGTTCGTACAAGATTGCACACTTGGATGGAACCCCCCTACCAAGAACTTGGAATGCAGTCAACCTCAGAAAATACTATGGAAAATAAATCATAGTAAATTATGCTGGTTTATTTCTTTTGATCGAGTCCTTTTATTTTTTATTCGTTGTAATAAAGGCCTTGGCCTGAAATTCATATTTAAAGATTTTTGCAATTTTGAATACCAAATCAAAAGTTCACTTGAGTAAAAGGTGAAGCATCAAAACGAGTTGAGTATAAATCGATCGATTCGATAAACGCTCCTCGGACTTCTACAATCAACTTGGTTTGATCCAGTAATTTGATCTTGAAGTATGACGAGTCGAGTAAAATTGATCCGCTCAATAGACGGTCCTCGATCTAATGGTATAACGAGTCGAGTAAAATTGATCCGCACAATAGACGCTCCTCGATCTAAAAGTATAACGAGTCGAGTAAAATTGATCCGCTCAATAAATGCTCCTCGATCTACATCTAAAGATCAAAAAGATTTTAGGTATGAAAAACCTAAGTCTTAAAACGAGTTGAGTATAAATTGATCCGCTCAATAAACGCTCCTCGATCTATACCTAACGATCAAAAAGATTTGGGAATAATACCTAAGTCTTAAAACGAGTCGAGTATAAATTGATCCGCTCAATAAACGCTCCTCGATCTATATCTAACAATCAAAAAGATTTGGGAAAAATACCTAAGTCTTAAAACGAGTCGAGTATAAATTGATCCGCTCAATAAACGCTCCTCGATCTATGCCTAACGATAAAAAAGATTTGGGAAAAATACCTATGCCTTAAAACGAGTCGAGAATAAATTGATCCGCTCAATAAACGCTCCTCGATCTGTATCTAACGATCAAAAAGATTAGGGAAAAATAGCTAAGTCTTAAAACGAGTCGAGTATAAATTGATCCGCTCAATAAACGCTCCTCGATCTATGCCTAACGATCAGAAAGATTTGGGAAAAATACATAAGTCTTAAAACGAGTCGAGTATAAATTGATCCGCTCAATAAACGCTCCTCGATCTATGGCTAACGATCAAAAAGATTTGGGAAAAATACCTAAGTCTTAAAACGAGTCGAGTAAAATTGATCCGCTCAATAAACGCTCCTCGATCTATGCCTAACGATAAAAAAGATTTGGGAAAAATACCTAAGTCTTAAAACGAGTCGAGTATAAATTGATCCGCTCAATAAACGCTCCTCGATCTATGCCTAACGATCAAAAAGATTTGGGAAAAATACCTATGTCTTAAAACGAGTCGAGAATAAATTGATCCGCTCAATAAACGCTCTCGATCTGTATCTAACGATCAAAAAGATTTGGGAAAAATAGCTAAGTCTTAAAACGAGTCGAGTATAAATTGATCCGCTCAATAAACGCTCCTCGATCTATGCCTAACGATCAGTAAGATTTGGGAAAAATACCTAAGTCTTAAAACGAGTCGAGTATAAATTGATCCGCTCAATAAACGCTCCTCGATCTATGGCTAACGATCAAAAAGATTTGGGAAAAATACCTAAGTCTTAAAACGAGTCGAGTAAAATTGATCCGCTCAATAAACGCTCCTCGATCTATGCCTAACGATCAAAAAGATTTGGGAAAAATACCTAAGTCCTAAAACGAGTAGAGTAAAATTGACCTCGACGTCAATAAAAGAACAGGTTGAGAAGAAATCAACAGCAACGAATACGAATGAAATAATACAAAAAGTTTTATTCATCTGTGTTCTGAGAACTTCTATTAAATTACATACAGAAGTTTTTTATCAGAGTACAAAGATCTTATTACGATCTACACATTGTTACAATTGTTTAGATAAAATGATCCTATCCTATAGATCAATGATCTTCACGACAATGTCCACGGAAACATCAATCTCCTCCCTAGTGCCTCGACGATTGTGATCGACCACCTAAGAAGCATGCTGCTCAGGATGATCGACTTCTTTAGTTCGATGGCCAGGCTCTGAAAATCAAATGTTCATCCAGACGAAATGACCATTACCAGCCAGATGACCGGCAATACTCATTCACCCACAACAAGATACTGCTTCTACATTAGGAGTTGATATTTTACTCTGAAGCAGCATCTCGCGAGGACCGTCGCGGTGAGAACATTTACCAGCACACTCCGATGGCCTATCACTCCGGAGGTAACATCGAAGAGCGGGAGTGACTGGTAAATATGAACTCTCCATGTGCAAACGGAAACCACGGACCTCAAACCTGTGAAGACAAAGGTTGAGGCCTCATGGGACCCGTCAGTACAAGGTAGGGCTGCCATGGGACCTGTCAGTACAAGGCAGATGAAATTTAAGTCATTATGATAATATGATTCACGATAATGTGACTTTTTGAATATTATGGGATCAGAGGGCAAAATGAAATTCAAGGAAACTGAGATCTCCATCTTTTCTAAGAAATTATAAACAAATTATGGAAACTGCCTACTTATTTATAGGCACAGATGTAAGTGATCCTACGGTTGAATAGAGGTCTGATCAAGGGATGAAAGCGCGACCTTTTGACTGCCCGTAATCAATGCGAATAAGTTGGAACGGCTCCTCTATGGTCAAATTACCTATTCGATTTGAAAAAGAGAATCCAGATCGAAGCAATCAATGCAAAAATAAAAGCGAATCTAAAAGAGCTCTAGACTAGAAGAGCTTGCACACTCACTATGCTAGTCGCTTGATAAAGAGCGAGAGATCCTCAACATTGAAACAAAGTACTAGCTCGATTAGAGGAATAAAGATCTCATACTCCGGCCTACGAGGTCGTAACTGCCTCATATATCACATGGAAAAACTATTAACTAACCATATTTAGACCCCTACTGGAATCCAAGAATCTGACATGAAAATCAGGAGAATAGTCGTCATTATTCCAGACAACAAAAAAGTCACCGCCTAACATTCCAAAGAATTGCTAAAGGAGGTCTGAATAAGCTAGATCTAAGTAATAATTCTACATTTTCCAATTCCCCCCATATCAAAGAATTGATATATTGATACATTGGTTGCTTTATTTGAGGAACATGGAACTCACAATCAGTACAGAGAAACATGGATTTTAAGAAGATGCCTGGAACGATATCTTTTCCGCGAACTTAGACATATGATAAGAAAAGCAGAGCTCAACAGAGGAAATGACAGCATCCTTAAATAAGATATCCATGACAAAAGGACAAATTTTCAAGGAATTGATCGATCATCGACAAGAACGCTAAGCATTCCTTCACAATTGTGCAATTAATTATTTACGTGGAACAAGCCTAAGGGACCATACTTGGTCAATCATCATTCTTATACTTGATTAAAAAAGTTTGCTTTGCAGAACAAACATTATGTCATTCAGTTACTTAAGACTGATCGAGCCAGACCGAGCTACTTTTTCGAACAAAGGATAATCTCCCAGAAGATCAATATCAGATAAGTAAAACTAAACTCTCCTGCTTATTTAGAGAAGTTATACTTATTCATAGCAATAAGATGTGCATAAAAAAATATATCTACTGGTTAAAATTGACCAAGGCATGAATCTGGTCGTAAAAGATCATCATTGTCATTAATTCATACTTTCCATACAAAAATTCAGCCCAAACAACCGCACAAAGGTTGGGGCCCGCAAAAAAAAAAAAAAGAGAGAGAGAAAGAGAAATAAACAACTAAATCAGAACAGGTCATTGAGATAGGCTGCTATCGCCGGGCCGACTGGCAGACGCAACCCTCCGAGGAGTCGCGTTACCTACAAACGCCATCAATTCCTCCTGACGCTTTTGATAACCGGCATCATAACCTTGTTCATAGGCATGCCGTCGAGACTCCTCAGCAAGAGCGAGAGCCTGAACCAAGTCACTTTTTTCCTTTTCAAGGACAGACTTCTCCTCTTGCGATTTCTAAAGATCATCATTGGCAAGCTGCAACTGGAGGGTCTGCCCCGCGACCTTCGCCATCTCCGAATCTAAGCGACGTTGTTGGGCATCCCTACCAATCCACAGATCATCATTTTGCACACCCAGCTGGAGCGCAAAATACTTGGCCTGAAAAGAGAAAAAAGCTCATAAGTGACAAGGCATTCCAGATAAAGCAAAGAAAAATAGTCATAAATATGATTACCTGTTCGCAAACGAGGTGAACATTGGGAATACCTTCGTGCTTCTTTAACTCGCCGGGCAAAATTGTGTTTAGGCCCAAATCCCAAGACAAAGCATCAGGCTCAATAGAGCTGGGCTGTTCAATATCGAGAGGAACACGATCAGGCCGAGGAGTAACCGAGTACATTATATCCTTAACTTGCTCAAGAATGCAACAGTCGTTTAACATATGAGGGGAATCCCTCTCGTTAGGACTCACCGAAGTCTCCTTGCCCGAAACAGAGATAACGGTCCGCCGACCGGACCTAGAGCCTACCCGACCTCCAGAAAGCCCGCCGGCTTCGAAAGAGGTAGACACCACAGTTGTATCATTAAACAAAAACTCAGGAAAATCTTGGGAAATAGATTGTGTTATCGATGAATTCAAAAGGGCACTCCCACTAATTGCATCCGCAACAAAGCTCACTTAGCTTCCTCTAACAACCGGGGCAGTAGAAATAGAGGAAGGAACGGAATTATCAGGAACATGATCATTTAAACCATGTTCAAAAGAGGAAACACCTGTAGAAATAGGTACATTAAAAGTTTGCTCCATGAAGGACAAATCGCCGAAGGCCACCCGACCGGGGGAAGGCCTCATTTCTACCTCACCAGAAGTGGGAAAATTTTGCTCAATAAAACTTGAACTAATTACAGGAAAAGCTTCAGAAGGGATAACGGGAGTCTCGATGATGTGATCATGAAGTGCCCAAAAATAGACTTGAAAGAATTAATTGAAGATAAGTTGTTGGGTCAAGAAGGATTACTTGCTCATCAAGATTGAGGAGATTTAGTCCAATATTACTTGTCATATGGGACTTTTTAATTTAGTTACTTTTTAATTTCGAATTTAGCTCCTTGTATTAGTAGGATTAGTTTATTCTTTACTAGGATTTAGTTTCCTTTTGGTATTAGGTTAGTTTACTATTTTATAGTTTCCTAGTTGTTTTCAAGATGTATTCTTGTCCTATTTAAAGGACCTTTTTCTTTAATGAATTCAAGATTTAGTCTTCAATTAATTTGTGTTGAGTATTCTCCACCTTCTTTGAAGAGTTCTTCTTCATGAACTTATCAAAGATCAGTAAAATATTTGTGGCGTTCAATGACTTATCAAACGATTCATCCACCATCGTTTGTGGCGTCCTACCGAACTTATCAAGCATTCTTGTGGCGTTCCGACTTATCAAGCGATTCAGTCAACATCGTTTGTGGCGTCCTTATGAACTTATCAAGAAGACTTGTGGCGTTCATCCATCGACTTATCAAACGATTCATCCATCATCGTTTGTGGCGTCTTCATTAAATTCATCTAAACCTGATTGTAGAACGGTCCTTGAAATCCTAATAATTCGGGTCTCGTTATTCATGATGAGATTCGTATCATTTGGTATCAGAGCTTTGTTCTAGTCTCAGGTTTGTCTATCTTTAATTTCTTGTCAAAAAAAAAACGAAAAAAAACGTTCAAAAAAAAAAACGAAAAAAATTGAGAGAAGAAGAAGAGGTTGAAAAAAAAAATGAGAGGAAAAAAAAAAAAAAAAAAAAGTTCAAAAAAAGAAATCGAAAAAAATGGTTTTTCAATGTTTACATGTAAGATCAACAAGGTTGTGGAAGATTTGAGGACAAATCTCTTTTAAGAGGAGGAGAATGATGTGATCATGAAGTGCCCAAAAATAGATTTGAAAGAATTAAATGAAGACAAATTCAAAAAGAGAAAGTTTTAGGAAAAAGAATAATAGGAGACTTTTGTGAACAAATTGGTTTACCTCCTATTGGTCCAACTGGTGAAAAAAGAAAACATAAGACTAATAAAGTCTCTCGAAATTCAACAAAATCTTATAACGCTAAACCTTTATTTGAAAGGTTAAGAAAAAATCCTCCAGAATGGACTAATGTCCATACTGAAGCTGTAATCAAAATAAAAAATAAGATTAAGGAAATTCCTTGTTTAGCAATAGCCAATCCTGATGCTTTTAAAATTGTTGAAACAGACGCATCCGAATTAGGTTATGGTGGAATCCTCAAACAAAGGATTAATAATAAAGAAACTCTTGTTAGGTTTACTTCAGGAGTTTGGCAAGGGCCAAGGAAAAATTATTCCACTGTAAAAAAGGAACTCTTATCTATTGTGTTATGTGTTCAAAAATTCGAAAGTGATTTATTAAATCAGAAATTTCTAATTCGTGTTGATTGTAAATCTGCTAAAGATATTTTAGAAAAGGATGTTAAAAATATAGCGTCTAAACAAATTTTTGCTAGATGGCAGGGAATTTTATCTGTTTTTGATTTTGATATTGAGTTTATTAAAGGATCTAGTAATTCTTTACCAGATTTCTTAACTCGTGAATTTTTACAGGGTCATGACGAAGGACAAAGGAAAAGCTAAAGAGACGGTAAAGCGAGAAATAGTAACTATAAGAAAACCTTTGTCTTATAAGACAGCCATCGGAAAACCTATTGAACAGCTTCGAGCTGAGGCCTTAAAGGCTGCACCCAAAGAATTAAAATTAAGAGAAGATGCTTATTCAGCGTCACTAAAATCAAATGCTACTAATGAATTTCTATATCCATATATTCCCTACACGACTATATGGATATCACCTTTAGAGAGAAAATACGCTCATCTTGAACCAAATGAAGCTGGAAATTTTTATCTTAAAGATTCAGCAGATCCATTCTTTTATCCTAAAGAATATCAATTTTACTATGCAATTTTGGATACAACCAAATCTGTTGAATTTGATTCAGTCACTAGATCTGGATCTGAATGGGCTTATTCTAAAGCCTTTATTAAACAAGTCTACACATCAGAGACCTGGAGCGGTGATCTTTACCGCTATCATGAAATTCCTAGAAAACACCAAAATTTAGATAGATACTGGTTTAATTACTTTGATTATATCAAGGCTTGGGACGGAACATTTTGCTACGATAACAGGCAGAAAAAACACAGCTGGTTCCTCAATTTAGGGATTTTAAATTTGCTAATATACCTCAATGGTTTATTAAATGGTTTTACAATTGGGGTTTTCATCCCATAATATTACCTGATAAAATTAGAAGTATTTTTGATGAGTTTAAAACTTCAAATCCTTCTTTAAAAACACCAGAGCTAATGTTTGCGGCTTTATATCAAGTACCATGGATTGTCAAATGGGATTTAATAATCTCAAATTTACCAATTAAAAAATTTGATGTGGTTATTACTCACGTTCCTGTCTTAGGAAGAAGAATCCTACTTAAATGGTGGGATAAGTTTGATTTCTTTGAAGACTCAATTTTTTCAAAGAAAGGACTCATTTCCCTTGAGCCTCCTGCTCCACCAGCTCCTCCTAAAAAGGACACTACAGAATTGCTTAAGGAACTTTTAGCTTCTTCTTCGAAAACAAATATTAAGAAGCAACTTATGGAAATTCTTAAGGAAATACCTGGTGATACTGATGAAGAAGATAATGATGACGAGGATACAGACACAAAAGAAGACATCATTATGCAAGATTCCCAGGACCCTTATGAACAGTAAAATAACTGTTCAAGTTACTGTTCACCTAAAGTTGTCGGCCACTACTGTTCACTAAAGTTGTCGGTCACTACTATTCATTAAATGAATTTGAAGAATTTTGGTGTCCGAAGAATTTGAAATCCGAGATTGACGTCCGTCATTTGCCTATATAAAGGAGCTCCATTTTGAAGAGAAGACACGCTTGAAATCAACCACTACTCTATTCTCTGCAATCTTCCCTTCTTACTTCCGAGAAAATCTCCACTTTACTTTTGTATAATAATAATAAAGTTTGTAAAATAGTTTGTGTATTTTGGTACCTACTACCGCTGCTTGTACTCTCTACCGCCTACTCTTGTATTGGTCTGGTACCCTTGTGGTATCAGAGCCACGTTGCTCTGGTAGTTTACCATCCTATAGGTAAACTCTTTACTCATGTATTGTATTCAATGTTAATGTATAAATCTATTCGCTTATATTATGATATTGCTTGTTTAGAATACGAAAGTTATTGTCTTTTAATCAAAATCAATCCTGATCATCCTGATATAGGTGAATATAATTTTTGGGTTAACCAAACTATTCACTGGTATAATATTAAACGCCGTATGCTAAATATGTTGTCTGTTTAATATTCTATGAATCCTCATCAGTTTGATTCAAAGTTTTTTACTATTTCTGAGTTATATATATTTTATCGTAAGCAATATTTACTTAATAAGAAACGTTGTGAGGATTTCCCTGACGAACCTTATTGGGAATTTTTATGTAATCATTATTATCTACAATATTCTCGTATTGTATTATTATTATTATCTGCTTAAGCTGTTTTTATGTATCGTAAGTTTTCTATTATAGGTGGTGTTCCTATTTCTGAATTTTATGATTTCTGTTGGACGCACTATTTAAAAAATAGACAGCTTTGTATAGACGAACCAGATAATCCTGAACATATATTTTTTAGAAATCATTATTATAATTGGTGTGTTCGTATTAGTGTTATATTAGCAGCCTAATTTCTTTATATCTGTGAGTCTTACTCTGTGTTTTTAGATTTAAGTTTTAGTAGTCCTTTGTGAACTATTACAGTGAAACCCAGGGTTTACCCTTAAGTCGCGCAGCCTGAATAGTCCCTTTTGTTGCCTAAGTATTGGCGTGTTGGGATTGGTAATAAGTCGTTGACAGTGATCTGTGATAGAATGCATCGGTTTACTAGAACTTTGTCTAAAAGACAAGGTGAAACGAGTGGAAATAAAGAAATTGTTATTAATGAAAATTTCGAAAAATCTTTGCAAAACTGGAAATTACCAGTACAATCTTCTGTTTATAAACAGAAAGGAACTTTTGAATTTTTTTCTGACTATGTTGTTAAAACAGTAGAAGAAGCCATTCCTTTAACAGAAGGATACAATTCATTTCAATTATTATCTAAAAATCTAATTGAATAACATAAGCAAAGATATAAATTTTTACATATCGGATTAATTCAAGTAGGACTAAAACCTGCTACAAGACTTGGATTAAATACATCCGCTATAATTTGTGTAAGAGATAAACGTCATAATAAATTTCATGACTCTTTGTTGGGAATAATTGAGTCTAGTCTTTGTGACGGACCCATTTATTTCTCTTGTTTTCCAAACTTTACTCTGTCCCTGACAGATCCGACTCTTATGCACTCCTTGTGTCTTGATATCAAATCTGATGGGTTCAATATGATGCAAGGATCAGAAAACATAATCCTTATTTACAGGATCCAATATAAAGTAATGAATACAGTAGTTCCAAGAGTGAGGAATTTATCCTTAAATCAGAAAGGATCTACTACTCTATTCATTACCAATTTATCTAAAAGTAATTTAAAAGTACCCAAAACCATCACTTGGGATCAGGTTAAATTACCTGAACAATGGATGCTAGAAAAGGCAAGTGAACCTGTTAAACAGGAAAATAGAGAATTAGAGGAAATAAAAGAATACCATGATGGAACTGTTCAAATTAAATTCTCTAACCAAAGAATTGCCAGACTAAATCTTAGAAGTCAAAGTCTTAGATACAATAAACTTAACCTAAAAGGTGAATGTAGTAGAACTAGATCTAGAAGATCTACTTCTTCTGCTCCTGAAACTAATTTCGAAAAGAATAACGTAATAGGTACAAAATTCACACCTGATGGGGTTAATCAACCTGAATATAATGTTAGTATACCATCCACTACTGTCCCCTCTGAAACAGATAATAAATCTCCTACTGCTTCGGACATGGGATACTATAGTGATAGTAGTTATCTTCCTGATGACACTAGTGTTTCACCTATCACAATTCCTGAGGAAGTTATTTTTCCTTTTGAAGGAATTGCAAAAGAATTATTTTATTCTCCGAAAAATGAAATTCTTAGAAAATGGTTCTTTCTTAAAGATTTTAAAACTCAAAAGAAATTATTTACTTCTTACAAAAGCTTTTTAAAAATAAATAAAGAAGTAATTGATTTCTTTGATTTCTTAAAGAAATATTTTTATTTAACTAAACAACCCTTTCCTAATTTCGAGAATGAAAACTTTGTTTCCACTATTGAAACTTCCTTTGCCAGAAATTTTATTACTACTAAAGGAAGAGTTTTCAAAAGTATTCATCCACCTGAAAATAATTTAATTGTTAAAATTAAGGATGATGAGGTTATTGCCACTCCTTATAGAAAAGGAGATAAAATCGAAACTGTAGTAGAACAAAATAATTTTACTAATATAACTCTCAAAACTATGGGAGATCAATTAATCAGAATTGAAAAATCAATTGATAAAAAAACTACGGAACAAGTTTCTAAAGAAGAAACTCCTATAATTGATAAAAGGGTTTTATTTAAACCTATGCCCTCTGAAAAAATTGATTTCAAAATTAAACCAGAAGATTCCTCTTCTGAGATGGTTGATGAAATTGTTAAAAGATTAAAAAATCTTGGCCTTAAAGAAAAGGACCTGTCTCCTTTGGAGCAAAACTCTGATAATGAATCTGATACAGAAAGTAAAGAACAAACTTCCGAAATGGAAGACAGAATTGATCAACTAGAAGATATGTTCTTAACAGAACAAAATCAACAACAAAATTTTGGGATCAGTAAATTATCCTCTTCATACAAGAAGAAGATGGTTTATAATGTTCCAGCTAAGCCCTATTATCATAGGCCTACTCCAGTCGACCTACAATTAGAACAGCATGATGACTATATGACTGTTCAATTTGATGGAAGATCCATTAATGAATGGAACATTGATGGAATGTCAGAATACCAAATGCAAACGGTATTGCATTACATGACCATGTTTGCAACTGCCTGTAAAGCAAATGGTACTTCTGATCAAAATATTGCAAAAGCCATAACTCAAGGCTTTACTGGACAATTAAAAGGATGGTGGGATTTTTACCTTCCCGAAGAAGCAAAATTGCACATCCTACAAGCAGTTAAGACTGAAATTGTTAATGAACAACCTGTAGCAGTCACAGACTGTGTTAATACGCTATTATATACAATAGCGAAACATTTTATTGGAACAACTTCATTACAGTTGGATAAAACTCAAGAACAGTTAATGAATCTAAGATGTCAAAACTTATCTCAGTTTAAATGGTATAAAGATGTTTTCTTCTCTAAAGTCTTTACAAGAGAAGATAGCCAACATGACTTTTGGAAAGAAAAATTCTTATCAGGATTACCACATTTCTTTGCAGAAAAAATCCGTAATAGAATTAAACAAAAACATAATGGCATTATACCTTATGCCCAATACACTTATGGAGATTTATCTTCCGAGATAATCTCTGAAGGAATTAATTTGTGTAATGAAATAAAATTACATAGACAAATTCAAAAAGAGAAAGTTTTAGGAAAAAGAATAATAGGAGACTTTTGTGAACAAATTGGTTTACCTCCTATTGGTCCAACTGGTGAAAAAAGAAAACATAAGACTAATAAAGTCTCTCGAAATTCAACAAAATCTTATAACTATTTTCCTAAAAAGGGGAGGAAAGGATTCTATAAGAAGAAAAATAAAAGCAAAGGTGAAAATCACCCTTCTAATAATTCGCAGAAAAAGATCCCTTTATGCTGGAGGTGCCAGAAACCGGGACATTATGCTAATAAGTGTAAAATGAAAAAGAAAATTAATAGTCTAGACATTGATGAAGGCCTTAAAAGGACTTTAGAAAAATTATTCCTTAATGAAGAAGGAGAAAAAGGAAATTTTAAAATTACTGCAATTACTAATAGTGACTCAGAAAATGATGATTCAGAAGCAGAATCTGAGCAATCAAAATCTGAGCAATCAGAAAATGGTTGCGAAGGAAATTGCGAGTATTACAAAACCTTATGTCAGGCTAATGGATTATGTGTGTTAACAAAAGAAGATAATTTTATCTTAGATATAATTGATCAAATTACTGATCCTGTTGCTAAGAGAGAAATGCTTCAAAAATACTTGGAGCAATATAGTAATAAAAAAACCAGAAAAAGGATTAAAATTTAAAGAACCAGAGACTTATAGTCTTAAAGAAATTTTAAATAGAGCTAAATCTTCTACAGAAAGTGTCCTAGGAGATTCTAGCATTAGTGAATTAAAACATGAAGTAAATGTTCTCAAACAAGAACTATGTGAATTAAAATCTAGAGTTTCAGTGATTGAAGTTAGAAATCTGGAAACAAATCCTTATGAGGAAAATGATGAAATTGAAAAAGAATCACTAAAAGATGAAAATACTAATGCAGCTTTAACATTTGTCAATATGATTGATAGAGTAATCACTCATAAATGGCACATTAAAATAAAGTTAATAGTTCATAGAGAATATACTCTCTCTGCAATTGCAATGGTAGACTCAGGAGCCGATTTGAATTGTATCAACGAAGGATTAATACCTTCTAGATATTTTTCAAAGACTACTGAAATTCTGAATGCTGCAGATGGCAGAAAACTTATAGTAAAATATAAGGTGCAAGATACTGCCATTTGTAACAATGGAACCTGTCTAGAAATGCCATTTATAATGGTAAAAGATTTATTGCATGATGTTATATTGGGAAATCCATTTTTGCATATGCTTTACCCAATCAAAAGCATAGATGAAAATGGAATTACTATCACTGTAAATTCACAGGAAATAATATTTAACTTCATAACACAACCTCGTTATCACGAGATAGATTTAATCCAAAAGAAAATAGAGAGGAAAGAAAATTTTCTTAATTCCTTATCACAGGAAATTAATTATAAGAAAATAGCCGAACAACTACAGCAACCTTTAATTCAAAAAAGGATAAATGATTTACAAGAAACAATTATAAAAGAAATATGTGCTGATATTCCTAATGCTTTTTGGGAAAGGAAAAAACATATTGTAAATTTACCATATGAACCTGATTTTAAAGAAAATCAAATACAAATTAAGGCAAGACCTATTGCTATGGGTCCACGCCATCTTGAAATCTGCAAAAAAGAAATAGATGAGTTATTACTCAAAGGTTTAATTAGAAAATCTTACAGTCCTTGGAGCTGCCCAGCATTTTATGTTGAAAATGCAGCTGAACTTGAAAGAGGAGTTCCTAGACTTGTTATTAACTACAAGCCTTTAAATAAAGCATTAAGATGGATTAGATATCCAATACCAAATAAAAGAGATCTTCTAAATAGATTATACACTGCTAAAATAATGTCTAAATTTGACATGAAATCTGGATTTTGGCAAATTCAGATTGCAGACGAAGATAAATATAAAACTGCATTCACAGTACCATTCGGACACTACGAATGGAATGTAATGCCTTTTGGGCTAAAGAATGCTCCTTCTGAATTTCAAAATATAATGAATGATATTTTCAGCCCATATACAAAATTCTGTATTGTCTACATTGATGATGTCCTTATTTTCTCAGAAAATATCGATCAACATTTTAAACATTTGAATGCATTTATTAATGTCGTTAAAAAAGCCGGCCTGGTAGTCTCAGCTAAAAAGATTAAATTATTTCAAACAGAAATAAGATTTCTAGGTCACAATATAAAAGAAGGGACAATATTCCCTATTGACAGGTCAATAGCTTTCGGGGAGAAATTTCCTAATGAACTCAAAGAAAAAACTCAATTACAAAGATTTTTGGGAAGTCTTAATTATATTTCAGACTTTTATAAAAATTTAGCAATAGACGCTTAGTTTATTCTTTACTAGGATTTAGTTTCCTTTTTGTATTAGGTTAGTTTACTATTTTATAGTTTCCTAGTTGTTTTCAAGATGTAATCTTGTCCTATTTAAAGGACCTTTTTCTTTAATGAATTCAAGATTTAGTCTTCAATTAATTTGTGTTGAGTATTCTCCACCTTCTTTGAAGAGTTCTTCTTCATGAACTTATCAAAGGTCAGTAAAATCTTTGTGGCGTTCAATGACTTATCAAACGATTCATCCACCATCGTTTGTGGCGTCCTACCGAACTTATCAAGCATTCTTGTGGCGTTCATCCATCGACTTATCAAACGATTCATCCATCATCGTTTGTGGCGTCTTCATTAAATCCATCTAAACCTGATTGTAGAACGATCCTTGAAATCCTAATTATTCGAATCTCGTTATTCGTAACGTTGTTCGTATCATTTGGTACCAGAGCCAATTTCTAGTCTCAGGTTTGTCTATCTTTAATTTCTTGTCAAAAAAAAAAACGAAAAAAAAAAAGTTGAAAAAAAAAAAAGAAAAAAAATTGAGAGAAAAGAAAAGGTTGAAAATGAGAGAAAAAAAAAAGTGAAAAAAAAAATCAAAAAAAAAATGTTTTGCGTTTTTTACATGTTAGATCTACAAGGTTGGGGAAGATTTGAGGACAAATCTCTTTTAAGAGGAGGAGAATGATGTGATCATGAAGTGCCCAAAAATAGATTTGAAAGAATTAAATGAAGACAAGTTGTTGGGTCAAGAAGGATTACTAGCTCATCAAGATTGAAGAAGATCTAGTCCATATTTGCTTGTCATGTGGGAGTTTTTAATATAGTTAGGTTTAATTTCGAATTTATTGTCCATATTTTTGTAGGCTTAGTTTATTCTTTACTAGGATTTAGTTTCCTTTTGGTATTAGGTTAGTTTACTATTTTAGAGTTTCCTAGTTCTTTTCAAGATGTAATCTTGTCCTATTTAAAGGACCTTTTTCTTTAATGAATTCAAGATTTAGTCTTCAATTAATTTGTGTTGAGTATTCTCCACCTTCTTTGAAGAATTCTTCTTCATGAACTTATCAAAGGTCAGTAAAATCTTTGTGGCGTTCAATGACTTATCAAACGATTCATCCACCATCGTTTGTGGCGTCCTACCGAACTTATCAAGCATTCTTGTGTCGTTCATCCATCGACTTATCAAGCGATTCATCCATCATCGTTTGTGGCGTCTTCATTAAATCCATCTAAACCTGATTGTAGAACGATCCTTGGAATCCTAATTATTCGAATCTCGTTATTCGTAACGTTGTTCGTATCATTTGGTACCAGAGCCAATTTCTAGTCTCAGGTTTGTCTATCTTTAATTTCTTGTCAAAAAAAAATGAAAAAAAAAAAGTTGAAAAAAAAAAGAAAAAAAAATTGAGAGAAAAAGAAAAGGTTGAAAATGAGAAAAAAAAAATCAAAAAAAAAATGTTTTGCGTTTTTTACATGTTAGATCTACAAGGTTGGGGAAGATTTGAGGACAAATCTCTTTTAAGAGGAGGAGAATGATGTGATCATGAAGTGCCCAAAAATAGACTTGAAAGAATTAATTGAAGATATGTTGTTGGGTCAAGAAGGATTACTTGCTCATCAAGATTGAGGAGATTTAGTCCAATATTACTTGTCATATGGGACTTTTTAATTTAGTTACTTTTTAATTTCGAATTTAGCTCCTTGTATTAGTAGGATTAGTTTATTCTTTACTAGGATTTAGTTTCCTTTTGGTATTAGGTTAGTTTACTATTTTATAGTTTCCTAGTTATTTTCAAGATGTAATCTTGTCCTATTTAAAGGACCTTTTTCTTTAATGAATTCAAGATTTTGTCTTCAATTAATTTGTGTTGAGTATTCTCCTCCTTCTTTGAAGAATTCTTCTTCATGAACTTATCAAAGGTCAGTAAAATCTTTGTGGCGTTCAATGACTTATCAAACGATTCATCCACCATCGTTTGTGGCGTCCTACCGAACTTATCAAGCATTCTTGTGGCGTTCCGACTTATCAAGCGATTCAGTCAACATCGTTTGTGGCGTCCTCATGAACTTATCAAGAAGACTTGTGGCGTTCATCCATCGACTTATCAAGCGATTCATCCATCATCGTTTGTGGCGTCTTCATTAAATCCATCTAAACCTGATTGTAGAACGATCCTTGGAATCCTAATTATTCGAATCTCGTTATTCGTAACGTTGTTCGTATCACTCGATCCCCGACCTTCTAGTTGAGGATGGACGAGGAGGATCTATTGAAGGCCCCTCTGTACGAGACCTTTTAGGTCTAACACTTCTACTATTTTCACGGGAGGGACGCTTCGAAGTATTACCAAAAAGATTACTCATGTTCGGAAATAAAAAAGAAACTTTAATTATCGAGAAAGCTTATCGACCTCCTAGCAAGAGAGTATTCTATTGAAGTTGAGTAAAAGCGGTAAATAGCGAGTAAAATTTTCACCGCTTGTATTTATACTATACGAAAAGATTCAGGAGACCTAAAGAATGGGCGCGAATCACAGAGACTAGCCTATGAACAGCCGCGAGAATTCAAAAAGACATAAGCATAATGATTACGAAAAAGTTAATAACTTGTCTAAATTATTACAGAGAAGCCGAAAATACGTAACTGTCAGAATATGAATCGTCTACTGTACAAGAGGATAAAAAGGTAATATTACAAGCCGTTTCATGTTAACCGTCAAAAAGATTGTTCCACGGGTCGATAGATACTCCCTCTTCACACAACATGCTCGCCATCCGGGACTCCCTGTTCACCAGCGATCACTCCTTCTTCCGCTCCATCGGCCGCTGCCTCCACATTCTCCCCCTCTTCCTCTGGTCCGATAAAATTAATATCGACCTCATCATTGATATCCGAGGGAGGAATCGGCAATGGCTTCCCAAACTCTTCGACAAGGCGAGCCAAAGGAAATTGTTGATAAATGACGTCTGGCAGCTCGGAAGGAGAACATTCCTCGCCGTAACGATTCAGCCTAACATGTGCTGCTTTGAAATATTCCATTCGACGATCTTCAATCAGTTCCAGAGCCACCAGCTGATGGATCGCCTTCTTAAAAGTACTTTCTAAGAGCGGACCAACCATTCGATACACCAACGCTGTATGAACAGGAGAATTGAGGAATTCGCGAATGACTCTTTCATCAGGATTCCGACCGTAGCGATCCTTTAGACCGCTTAGGGAAATATCCTTATCATACTCCTCCAAAGAGGCTTGAAGGCTTAACACCTGAGATTCCAGCTCGCTAATTCGAGCAGTACTCTGAAATTGATGATCTTCCAACTTTTTAGCCAATTGATTGACTTGTTCTTGAGCGCGGGAAGTCTCCAGAACCTTATCTATAATCACCTGGTCATCAGTCCCCGTAGCCTGAGTCTCTATGACCGGAAGAGAAGAAGACATCGAGGGACCAACCTCTGAACCGGAAGTCTTATGAAATAAAGTCTTATATTTCTCATCCAGAAACTCACATTGTTGTTTCCAGAGAGCGGCTTCATAGGCATACGATGCCAAACAAGTCTTAGTCTGAAAGAGAAAATGATAGATGAAATAAATTAGAGAGCTAAAGCACTCGTTAAGTAAAATTACCTTACGAGCACACATAAAAGGAGATCACCTTTTCAGCATAAAGAGAAGCTCACTGAAATTTCTCCAAAGGATCCTTCCGAAGGAGCTTATTCATATCGCGAGTATACACGCCAGATAGAAGGACATGAGTTGCCTTGTCCACTGCATTCTCACTCTCGTCATGAACTAAATAATCGTTCTCAGGATAACCGGCGGCTCTCCTCCCCTGTAGATGGTCCTCGATCATCTCGACTAGTGTGGGCTCCGGATGATTCTCACCTAGTAGAGACAGGTCCTCACCAGAGCAACCATAGTAACACCTTTTTCTCTCCACTGGCTTATCGTTAGGATGGGGCATCGACCAGCTATGACACCCACGAATACCTAGAGAGGTTCGAAGATGGAAGGGAGGATAGCCGGATCCGGTCCCCTTACCGACAGGAGATTCTTAGGAGGAATCCGGAGATTCCTCCCTGTTTTCCTCAGAATCGTGGCCCAATTCCAATTTTCTTTTTCGGGACGCTCTCTGCTCGATAGGGAAGTTCTCTATGGTTTTTGTGGATTTGGATAAAACCATTTTTCCCTTAGAAGAACGTCGGGAATTTTCTACCATGAGAACTTAAATGAAACAAAGTCAAAGTTAGACATAATGTTAAAAAGGGATTGTAATGAGTTGATACAAAAGAAAAAATACTTACCCAACGATTGAGAAGGGGAAGAAATGGAAAAACTTTGAGAACTCAGTCCCGCCTTGCGAAGAAAGGCCTCACCAATAAGAAGAGCACTTTGGTATTTGTTGGCGGTGAATTTCGCCAATCAATTGAGGGTCGTCAGGGATAAGATCGCCAGTCGCCAAGCAACCACCATAAATCCATTTGAAATTATGGTCCCACGAGAATGCCTCAGTTGAACCGTCCGCCAAAGAATCATGAGAAGGTGGTTGTACGAAGAAAAAATGAGATTTCCAGCAAGGATTGCTGGAAACCGGGGAGTCGAAAATGGAGCGACTCGTCTTCTGGCTGGCAAAGAAATATCCCCGATTGGAAGAACTAGAAACATTAAAATGGAACAATTGCGTAAAGTTACGGAAAGAAGACTGGAATCCTTTTGCTATCATCAAAACGGAAAAGGCCACCACAAAGGCCACAGAATTCGGGACTAATTGCGTCAAAGATACGCTAAATATTTTCAAAATGTCAAGAAATAAAGTAGACAAAGGAAGGCGTAAACCATAATTAAAATGAACAGTATAGAAGGCTCGACAACCCTCTGGCGGAGAAGTAACCCTGTCCGAAGGAGAAGGTAGAATAATCTTAGAACCTTTCGAAAAATATTTCGCGTAGTTATCCACGACCTCGTGGAAAGTTTCCTCGGTATAAGCACAAGCGAGGTCCTCAATTGGTTCAGAAATTTGAGGAACCATACCTTTACCCTTCTTGGCCCTGGCGGCAACATCCGTATCAGATATAATTTGCACATTAAAATTATCCTCGTCAGGGACAGTGAATTCAGACGCTCCGGTCTGCTCAGTCGGGGGGCTCAGGGGAACCTCCTCCTCGACATTAGGAGTAACTCTTTCTTTGATTAACGAAGAAGATTTTCTTGAGATTGAAGCCATTTTTAAGATCCTCGAAGAATACGAGTCGATAAGGGCAAATTATAGAAGAAATGAGCGAATAAGAAAATGATTGCGGAATATGGGAAGTAGAAAGTAAAAGATGACTGAAACAACGATCACCTATTTATAGAGAAAGATGAAAAGACGTTTCGAACTTCTCACGGCTGATCACATTCCCGCCAAGCAGCAGAAAAAATTGAAACGCTTTCTCAAAGAGACACGTGATAGTTCATGATTGGAACGACAAAACGACTATTTATGAGGTGTAGCACTCTTTTCCTTACTTAGGATTTTTTCCCTCAGGGTTTTTTCCTAAGAAAGGTTTTTAACGAGGCACATTTCATAAAAAATACAGTCGTAATCTACCATCTACTTCTACAAGCTTCTACTACATATACGCTCGAAGAAGTGAGGGAGTACGGATGGGGGCTATTTCACACCCCTTATAATACTCGGATCGACTAGGGGATATCAGATCAGTTCGACCATACAAGCTCATCCGGGATCATCCATTGACCCGATCAGAGACGATTCGCCTCGGCGACCAGACTACAATCCAGACTCGAGAAGGACAGTTATGCCGAGTCCTATTAGGACTATGTTTCCTTGTAAAGCTAGGGTTAATATCATATAAATACCTAGTTAAAACGTTGTATTAAGGGGATATACAATCAGAGCTTACGCCTACATACTCTGTCAATCTAATATCACATTGAAGAGAAAAGCTTTTGCTATACTATTTACTCATCAACTCATTCATTGTCTTGTTTACCTTTTGTTCTTTTACACAATTGTTCTTCCTTGAGATTGATCCATCCAAAATAAAGTAACAGAGCCCTATAATTCGTACTGAACCTGACCTCCTAATTACATCTTATTGATTTAATCTTACCCAACGAAAAACGGTTAAATCAATATGTTCAAGCTTGTGAACTTTCTAGTGTTTTTATTGTTCATGATTATAAATATATGGAGCAAATAGATTAAGTTAATAACGAGGGTTGAATCTAAATGTCTAACGAAAGAGATTACTCCCCACAGTATAATAAACTTATTTCTTCCAAATATAGAAACTATTCATTTACACGGGCTTAGATTTTGTGACTATAGAAAAACCAATTGTAATAACTAGATAAATACAAAAAGATAAGTAGGACTGTACATTGCCAGCAATGCTAGTAATACAGAAATCCAAGGCTAATTATACAGGAAATCAAGGTCTATTTTGCATTGGATATCCAATGCAGTAATGAAAAGAATGAAAGAAATAAAATGCATTGTCAGATTCCTATTTTAAATAAATTGAAGTCGTGAATTCTACCAAAAGAAGTATGAATGTTATATTAAAAAAATGAGAATGTTTTCTGACGTGTAAACCTGCCATCAGTGTAACAATATATGGACTGATATGCCAGGAACAACGATCATATCTCGTCTTTCTGAATTTTCCAATAAGTATAGCCACCATTAAATTGAAGAATCCAAATCATCGCCAGAATCTTCAAGGTCTTTCCTACTCCATAAACTACACACCCAAAGCATTTGTGAAGATTAAAACACGACGCCTTATTTAGGAAGAGTTTGCTATTATTTAGAAGAAATTTAGGAAAAGACAACCTTGGTAAATAAAACTACAATTGAGGAGCGTGTGTATCAAACAAAAGGAGAAAAAAGAATAAGGCATACGTGTTTCTCCTCGGTAGATGTTTGTCATGATGGCAGAGGCGATGGTAGAGGAAGAGATGATGGAGACATTGGCAGAGTACTCCGACAGCGTTAAAGTACTTTGACTCCCGTCGAAAAGAGTTGCAATCGTTGTCCCATTCGCTCTTGTCCTAGTCAGTCCCATCCGACTTCTGCTAGTGTAAAAAAAATATGTGTGAGAACTAATCAAATTTGAAATCATAGAAAATCTTGGGATTGGATTTTATACCTTTCCAATATTGGAAATCTTGTCTGCCATTATAGTTCTTCGTCACACGGAAGGTAATGTGAGCGGAGAAACTAACATATGATAACCGACTTTATAACTACTTTTGTTTTACAAGCTTTTCTCTAGTTTATAAAAAAATAATCACTTATACGGCAAATACTTCAAGAAGTTAATCAAAGTTGAGAAAAAAAATCGTAATTATACGCGTTCGAAAATTACTGTACCGGATAAAAGTTGCACCATAAGACTAAATATGCAGGCACGCCATAATCCAGCTTAACACTATTTACCCCCTCCCTATAAATTACAACACTTTACACATCAAGAAATACAAAATGATGTTGCTGGCTTTGTGCTGGAGAAGGTAAACAAGCTTTTATCGTGTAGGACTGTACCGTAAATGATTCTCATAAAAGTCTATCAGCAGATGTGGATTGTTAGACTTCAAATACTTGTTATCAACTGTAACTTTGGTTCCATCAGATCTCACAGCCTCAAAGATTGGTGGGCATGCTCTTAGAATCTGGATGTTGAACAACCACCGGAGTACATGAAGGAACTGCAATCTGTGCATCATCTACAGAGCACGATTCTGGATCTTTTTTGAATCTCTGGACAGAACCAGATTTCCTCTTTTTAGCACCAGTACACCGACCTGATTGGACTGGATCCACTGCATCAATCTTACGCATTCTAGTCCTCAAGGCATCTCCTTCTGTAAGTTGACCTTCTTGGTAACTCACATCAACCATATCCGCATCTTCCATACTCATCGCCATTGCTCCTTTCAATTTACAGATCTTTAAATCCAACTCATTCTCCTTTTCTTCTTCTCTTCTAACAGAAAATTCACTGTCGTTTACTTTCTTAAACGTCTCAATGATGTTAACACCACTGACATGAGTTTCCCCGTTCTCATTTGCACAGTCATTTAGTCTGGGAACAGGTATAGGATTCTCTACTATCCTAACCACACGCGAGGGGGTAGCTTGTGCTGATGTTGTTGCTTTTTTTTTTTTTTTGGATTGAACGTGAGTCACATTACTCTTGCGCCGTCATTAAAGATCTGCATTCAAAATTATACAGAAATAAGTATGCATAGCAATGATATGTAGAGCATATGGACAAATAAATGCACTTTTGAAATTTCACCTGTTACCAATAAATTTAGAATTGATTGATATGTCATGAACAGCAATCTTGTGTTTCACTACTGTACGACAATTAATAGTCAAATAAGATATGTAGACATAGAAATTAAAACTCACTTGTTATAATTGGTAAAATTAGCTCTATTAGACATAGGCAATCATATTGAAATACTTTTAGTTTATTTCCATTAATGAATTTCAATTAATGAAGCACGCAATATTTCAAAAAAAAAAGTCTAAATTGGAGAAGTTCATTTAAAGGAGGATGATATATACATGATTGTAAATAATATGATACCAACGATTGATTGTAATTAAAATGGTAAGTATGTACATATGCATGTACGTAGCCAACAATTAGTACATCACATAGATAATTCTATTCATTTTATGCAAAATATGCAGTTAAAAGTTGCCAACTTTGACATTTAATTATATTACGTTAATTGATGATATGCTTATATAAGTAGGATAGTATAATGTATAGGTTGAACTCTTCCCCTCCTATTCATATTAGAAGTAGTTTTTCGATGTCCCTCGGTTACACTTTCTACCCTATCCAACCTTTCATGAACTTGTTCCAACTCCGTCCTCAATATTCTCTTCATCTCTCCCATCAAAGCTTCCGACATAAACTTCATATCAAACTTTCCCGACTGTTCTCCAGATATGTTTTTGTTATTGGAATCAGACATGATTTGCTGCAAGAAAAAAAGTTAGAACAAATATAAATAAAATAAAGGACCTCACAATTCACACCCTTACGTGTTTCACTCAATTTAATGATTCACTCAACACTCGTGTTTTCGCACAAAAATTATGGCTTTTACCCTCAAATAATCTAACTCTCTTGCCTTTTTCCACTCTTGGAATTCTCTTTGCTTCTTTTTGAACTAATTTAAAACAACACAAAGATATTCAATGTGAATAAACTCTAGGACAAGAAAACTATCAAACCAAATCTAGGAAGATTCTTTCAACAAGGCAGGTGCCAAAACTTAGAAGAATTCTAAGTGTAAACACACTCTAAGTCTAGAAAACAATCAAACTCAAACTAGGAAGCTCAATAAAGATAATTTTGTTTCAATTTTCGGATTTTTTTTTTTTTTCGGATTTTTTTTTTTTTTTTTTTTTTGGCGAACTCTTTTTTTTTTGTTCGACCTTTCTTTTTCTTTTTTTCTTTTTTTTGTACGACTTTTTTTTATTTTTTTTTTTTTTAAAAAACTAGAAAATTATAAAGATACGCAAACCTGAGACTAGAAATTGGCTCTGGTACCAAATGATAGGAACCACGTTAAGAAAAACGAGACCCGCATTATATGGAATTGAAAGATCGTTCTACAATCAGGTTTGAGGATGGATGAACGCCACAAGTCGCCTTGATAAGTTCACGGGGACGCCACAAACGATATTGACTGAATCGTTTGATAAGTCGATGTTGAACGCCACAAGTCTTCTTGATAAGTTCGGTAGGACGCCACAAACGATGATGGAAGAATCGTTTGATAAGTCGATGAATGAACGCCACAAGAATTAGACAAATTGAAAAATCCTTGATAAGTTCAAAAGAGTTCTTCAAAGAAACTAGAGAATTCCTTCTCACTAAAATAATAAGAATCAAGTTGTCTCTTCTATTACATATTATGCCTATATATAAGCTGAAAATTAAGTCCTATCAAGACTAGGAATAGGACTTCTAGAGTAATCTACTTAGACTAGGAAATAAATCCCCCTAATCAACTAGGAAACAAAAACCACTAATAAACTAGGAAACAAATAAAGTCCTACTACTAATATAATAGTTAATTTCGAATTTAATACTAACTAAATATGCTATTCATCTTATCCACTCTCTTCTTGAGAAATTGCATTTAGTTGGACTTTTATAATGTTGACAAAATTCGATGGTTCATTTCCGATCACATCCAACTCCTTTTGTTGCGCTTGATTTATTAACTCATTGAGTTCTTCTTCCTTGAAACGTTTGGCTCTTGCTCTCGTCACTGGACCTTGTGGAACTTGGATTGATTCTTCAAAATGCGATTTTCCATTTATGTCCTCATTATTCTGCGAATTTCCACTTATGTCCTTATCAGGATCGATATGATAGTAGATTCCATTGCTGGGTTTGTTTTCTTCAGCATGATGGATGCATTCCAGGGGTTCTATCAGATCTTTATGAATGAAAGAGATCAAGATAAGACTGCATTCATTACCGAGCGTGGAGTTTATTGTTTCATTGTTATGCCGTTTGGATTGAGGAACGCCGGAGCAACTTATCAGAGCCTAGTGAACATGATGTTCAAGGAATTGATAGGAGAGATCATGGAAGTTTACGGGGTTGACTTGCTCGTAAAAAGCATGACGGAAGAAGACCACATCAAGCCCCTAGATAGATGTTTTTCAATTTTGAGGAAGTACGGTACGAAATTGAACTCGGCGAAGTGTACTTTAGGGGTCAGGTCAGGAATATATTTAGGTTATCTCGTTCACGAGCGAGGAATTGAAGCTAATCCATAGAAAATCCGAGCAATCACCGAACTCAAACTACCGAGAAGACTTTCAGACGTCCAAAGCCTGGTTGGAAAAATCATCTCCTTGAACAGATTCATCTCCCGGTCAGTGGACAAGAGTTTGCCTTTCTTTAAGATATTGCGGAAGTCTAAGGATTTCGAATGGACTGCTGAATGTGACAAAGCTTTTGAGGACCTCAAGGCTTATTTAACTTCACCAACAATGTTGGCCAAACCCTCCGATGGCGAACCTTTATATCTCTACATAGCAGTTTCATAGGAGGCTATTAGTTTGGTTCTGGTAAAAGTAAAGAAGTTCGAGCACAAACCAGTATACTATTTGAGCAAGTTATTACAAGGCGCGGAAAAGAACTACATGGAGTTGAAGAGTTCACACTTGCTTTAGTAGTGGCTGCTCGAAGATTGAGGCCTATTTCCAAACTTACAAAATTATTATTTTGACTAACCAACCCTTGAGGCAGGTCTTATCTAAACCCGAAGCTTCGGGAAGATTAATAAAGTGGACGGTGGAGCTCGGGCAGTTTGAAGTCGAGTATCAACAAAGATCGACAGTCAAGGCTCAAGTCTTAGCGGACTTTATCGTTGAAACAATAGGAGTGGAAATTATAAACGAAGCAAGCTCTTCGGAGATGAATTCGATCCAAGAAATAAATTAACCTGTGTGGTTAATGCATGTGGATGGATCCTCAACAAAAGAAGGAGGTGGAGCAGGAATTCAATTCCAGGGTCCTAACGGAGAAGACTTGAGCTATGCCATCACCTTGGACTTCGTTATCACAAACAACGAAGTAGAATATGAATCTCTAATTGCGGGATTGGAAATGACCTTAAAAGCGAAGGTAAAATCACTTACTATACTTACAGATTCTGAACTTGTGTATAGACTTGTGAAAGGTATTTATGAAGCAAAGGAATTCAATATGATAAAATATCTTAGCAAAGTGAAAGATCTGATCTCCAAGTTTGAAAAATTCGAGATCCTACCAATCCCAAGGGAAGAGAATCTATGGGCTGATCTCTTGTCAAAATTTACGGAGACTGTTGATGGGAAAAAGGAAAGAGTCATTATGTGGCTACTTTCTAACACTCCAACCATTGAACTAGACGTTACTCCCAATGTCGACATTATGGAAATCGACGAACAGAAACCCTCTTGGGTTGATCCTTTTCTCAAATATCTGAAGGAGGGAAAACTTCCTGAAGACGTGAATGAAGCCCGAAGGCATAAATATTGAGCTCCGCTATTCGCCCTAATGGACGATCAACTTTACAGGATATCCTGTTCGGGAATTCTTTTGAAATGTATTTCGGAAAACCAATATAATATTATTCCGAAGGAGTTCCACGAGGGAGAAGCTGGGAATCATTGTGGAGCTCAAGCGCTAGCTCTTAAATGTTCGAGGGCCGGAAATTATTGGCCTACACTTATTTCAGATTTGGTCGATTATGTAAAGAAATGTCATCATTGTCAAATTCACTCGAATTTGATACATCAGCCAGCCGAACAAATGCATTCTATTCCTATTTGTTGGCTCTTCGATAAATGGGGGATCGATATCATCGATCCTTTCCCAACTGCCAGGGCAAAGAAGAATTATGTATTGCTCGCTGTTGAATATTTCAGCAAATGGGTCGAATGTATTGCGGTAACAAAGATCACCCAGTTTCATGTTATAAATTTCCTATGGAAGAATATTGTCTGCAGGTTCGGAATTCCTAGAGTCTTGATCTCTGACAATGGGACTCGGTTTGCGGGAAAGAGAATCTTGGAGGTCATAAACAGTGAAATTGTCCGATCTCTAGAGAAGCGCTTAGCGGATGCCAATGGAAAGTGGCTCGGCGAACTTCCGAGAGTCGTTTGGGCAAATAGAACGACCGTAAAAGCTGCAACAGGAGAAACCCCGTTTAGTTTGGTTTACGGGTCGGAAGTTGTTATCCCTGTCGAAACTCTTATACCGTCTCCAAGAGTCGAGTTCTATAATCCTGAAGACAATCAGTTGTTGAGGGAAATTGAGGTTGATCATGCAGATGGTAAAAGGAATCAGGCAAAATTAAAAATTCAGGCCGCCAAGTCCAACATGGAAAAGGCGTATAACCAGAGGGTCCGAATCCAAACTTTCAAGGTTGGAGATCTAGTCCTCAAGAAAGTGGAAGTCTCGAAACAAGTTGGAAAGCTTCAACCTAATTGGGATGGACCATATGTTGTTGTGGAGGTCGAAAAAAAGGGCTCGTATAAAATTGCTCACCTCCAGGAAGTATTATGGAAAACGAAGTCTCACCGGAAGAGTTCAATATTGTTATTGTTGTTTTCTTGTAATCGAAGAATTTTCAATTCAATTCAATGAGATTTTGCTATTCTGGAAGATATCTATTCAACTCATTTGCAATCTTATGCTACTGTTATATGCTCTTGATCAACTTCATCAAAAAATAAAAAAAAATAAAAAAAATTTTGACTAAGGGTGAAAGCCGTTGCTTCGCCCCTTAGATCAAACAACGGGTGAAAGCTGTTGCTACGACCTTCGAAATGAAAAAATTGACTAAGGGTGAAAGTCGTTGCTATGCCCCTTAGATAAAAAAAATGGGTGAAAGTTGTTGCTACGCCCATTAGGTAAAAATGAAAGCTGTTGCTACGACCCTCGAAATAAAAAATTGACTAATGGTGAAAGTCGTTGCTACGCCCTTTAGATCAAAAAATGGGTGAAAGATGTTGCTACGACCCTCGAAATGAAAAAATTGACTAAGGGTGAAAGTCGTTGCTACGCCCCTTAGATAAAAAAAATTGGTGAAAGTTGTTGCTACGACCCCCGAAATGAAAGATTGACTAAGTGTGAAAGCCGTTGCTACGCCCCTTAGATAAAAAAAATGGGCGAAAGTTGTAGCTACGACCCTCGAAATGAAAAAATTGACTAAGGGTGAAAGACGTTGCTACACCCCTTAGATCAAAAAATGGGTGAAAGCTGTTAAAATTGAAATGACAAAATTGACTAAGGGTGAAAGCCGTTGCTACGCCACTTAGATCCAAAAATGGGTGAAAGTTGTTGCTACGACCCCCGAAATGAAAGATTGACTAAGGGTGAATGCCGTTGCTACGAACCTTATATCAAAAAATGGGTGAAAGCTGTTGCTACGACCCTTGAATTGAAAAATTGACTAAGGGTGAAATCCTTTACAGGATCGAAAACAACAAGTATTCATGATTCAAATTATTACAAGTATATAATGATCTTTTAGTTCGATTTCTTATATGATCAGTTATTCGGAATCGATTAGGGGAATTTCTCCAAACGAGGGTCAATGTTCAAGACCAAATTATTAAATGGCTACGATTATTCATGATCAGTATTCATGATTCAAATTATTACAAGTATATAATGATCTTTTAGTTTGATTTCTTATCTGATCAGTTATTCGGAATCGATTATGGGAATTTCTCCAAACGAAGGTCAATGTTCAAGATCAAATTATTAAAGGGCTACGACGATTGAGTTCGCTCTCGATTTTTTATTCTAGATTCTTATTCGATCAAGTAGTTCAAGCTCCAATTTGATTGATGCATAATAAAAGACATGGAAAGTAGATTGCAAGCTATGTAAGGTCAAACAAAAGTTTTTATTCATAAACTTTTACAAGCAATTACAATTAACTGTTACAACTGTGGGTTCGAACCAAAAAAAAAAAAAGGCCCTATATATGGCATCCAATATGCAATTTCTCCGTCTATGAACTTATCTGAGTCAATATGTTCAAGCTTGTGAACTTTCTAGTGTTTTTATTGTTCTTGATTATAAATATATGGAGCAAATAGATTAAGTTGATAACGAGGGTTGAATCTAAATGTCAAATGAAAGAGATTACTCCCCACATTATAATAAAATTATTTTTTCCAAATATAGAAACAGTTCATTTACACGGGCTTAGATTTTGTAACTATAGAAAAACCAATAGTAATAACTAGATAAATAAAAAAGATAAGTAGGATTGTACATTGGCAGCAATGCTAGTAATACAGAAATCAAAGGCTAATTATATAGGAAATCAAGGTCTATTTTCCATTGGATATCCAATGCGGTAATGAAAAGAATGAAAAAAATGAAATGCATTGTCAGATTCTTATTTTAAATAAATTGAACTAGTGAATTCTACCAAAAGAAGTGTGAATGTTATATTAAAAAAAATGAAATGTTTTCTGACGTGTAAACCTGATATCAGTGTAACAATATATGGACTGATATGCCAGGAACAGCGATCTTATCTCGTCTTTATGAATTTTCCAGTAAGTATAGCCACCATTTAATTGAAGAATCCAAATCATCGCCAGAATCTTCAAGGTCTTTCTTATTCCATAAACTACACACCCAAAGCATTTGTGATGATTAAAACACAATGTCCTATTTAAGAAGAGTTTGCTATTATTTAGAATAAATTTAGGAAAAGACAACCTTGGTAAATAAAACTACAATTGAGGAGCGTGTGTATCAAAGAAAAGGAGAAAAAAAATAAGGCATACATGTTTCTCCTCTGTAGATGTTTGTCATGATGGCAGAGGCGATGGTAGAGGCAGAGATGATGAAGACAATGGCAGAGTGCTCCGACATCAGTAAATTACACTGACATCCCGAATTGGCATCGAAAAGAGTTGCAATCGTCGTCCCATTCACTCTTGTCCTAGTCAATCCCATCGGACTTCTGCAAGTGTATAACAAATATATGTGTGAGAACTAATCAAATTTGAAATCATAGAAAATCTTGGGATTGGATTCTATACCTTTCCAATATTGGAAATCTTGTCTACAATTATAGTTCGTCGTCACATGGAAGCTAATGTTAACGGAGAAACTAACATATGATAACCGATTTTGTAACTACTTCTTGTTATTAAAGATCTGCATTCAAAATTATACAGAAATAAGTATGCATAGCAATGATATGTAAGGCATATGGATAAACAAATGCACATATATGTCATGAACAACAATCTTGTGTTCCACACCATAGATATTTTCAAGTATATCCTCCTGTACAACAATTAATAGTCAAATAAGATAGGTAGACATAGAAATAAAAACTCACTTGTTACAATTGGCCAAATTAGCTCTATTAGACATAGACAAGCATATTGAAATATTTTTAGTTTATTTCCCTTAATGAATTTCAATGAATGAAGCACGCAATATTTCAAAAAAAAAAAAAAAGTCTAAATGGGAGAAGTTCATTTGAAGGAGGATGATATATACATGATTGTAAATAATATGATAACGATTGATTGTAATTACAATGGTAAGTATGTACATATACATGTACGTAGCCAACAATTAGTACATCACATAATTCTATTCATTTTATGCAAATTATGCTGTTAAAAGTTACCAACTTTGACATTTAATTATATTACGTGAATTGATGATATGCTTATATAAGTAAGATAGTATAATCTATTAAAAAAAATCAACTTAATATGCTTAAGAAACCAAAAATAATAAGATTGAGACATAAACAAATCAGACTGAGAAATTATATGTCATTTTTAATATAAAATCACAGAAAGACAAGCAGTTGATGACCCATGATTTAAATCGGGCTCATTTTAAGTAAACAAAATTGAAGATAGGGATTATTGACGCTACTGTAATTGCACTGGTTGAATATCTATCCAAAATTACATACAACAAGATAAAATCCAAGTTCAATATTTTTCTTTTTGCTTTAATTAAGTCTCTCTTTTCCGAAAAATCATTTCGTAAAACATCTACATATAATGGTAATATTACAACTAATTCGATTTGCAAGTAATAAATATACGGTGAAATCTGAATTTTCAAAGTATTAAAAAACTTCAAATTTGAAGAATTTCTACTATCATTCGAGGTGGACTTGGATCCACAATCCAAGCAATCAAATAAATCAGGCTTAGAAGTTAGAAATATAAATTTTTTAAAATATTTTCAAATGTAGAGTAAATAATTCTTAATACCTCATCTTCATCATCGAGTTCAGACTCGGAGGAGGAATACATTCTTTGCCTCTGCTATTTATAACACCGCCGCAAAACATAGTTAGTGTGTGAATGTGCATGAATGCTGCATTTCTAGGGTTCATATACGTGGGGCGGTGAAGTTGATGAGGCAATTCTAGGGCTGAAGTTGGAGAAATAAATTGGGAGCGAATTTGGGAAGTTAAATCATTACTAAAAATTAACTTTTTAGGAAAATATTCATTGCCGGAAATCAACTTTTTGGAAATTCAATTTTTAAAAAAATTCTATTCAATTGCTTTCTATCGGTAGAGGGGTGATTGGCTTTATGGGTAAACTGGTCAACTATGGTAAACACATTCTAAGCCCCATACTTTTTTTTAAAATTGAAAAGCTTACAAATCTCTCAAAAACATTTTCGTAGGAATATTATAAATTTGTTTTGTTTCAAATCTAGGAGTATTTAAAATGTAATGTTTTAACTGATAATAGTGATGTTGAATGAAACCATTTTTTTCTTAGTGGTTCAAAAAAAAATGTGTAATTCTTAGTTAGTTGTGTAAACTAGTTGATCAAAACTTAATAAAATAGAATTTATTGTTCAGGCATAATTTCATTTTCTTATCGAATTTGAGGTAGTGTTGGAACTTTTTTAGAAAAAATAATAAATACAGAGTGTTTGAGTTTAATTTAACTTTTATAAAATATTCAAACTCGAACAAACATTAATTTAGTCGACCGTGATCATACTCGATTGCTTACTTTTTAACAATTTCTCCTCAAGTTTAGTTAATCAATAATAGGTCAAAATCATATTGTCTACAATTTGGTCATCATTATCCCTGAATTTGAAAGACTTATGAATATTATTTAAATGGTCATCATTATCCCTGAATTTAAAAGACTTGTGAATATTATTTAAATGTTTGAGTAATAAATTTTAAGAATTTAAGAAAAAATATTTTGTAATAGATGCAATTTATACTAAATAATCTCTTTATATATGAGTCTACGTTAAATAGGAAAAGACTTCTCTTGATTCCTTCCATGTTCTTTGTACGGAAATACATATAAATTAATTGTTTTTGTTTGTTAATTATTGAAGTTTGGTGTACCAGATTCAGTAAAACTGAAATTAGTTTACCATTGCTTGAAAAAAAAAAATACCGGGCAGAAAGGGAGAGATGTATGACAGTCCTCTCTGACCAAAACAACAACGATAAGAACAAAGGAGTTTATTTTCTAAGCAAACTCTATAATCTATAAAACCAGTCTTCTATGAGTTCTTGTTTAAAAAAAAAGGGAAACGAAGATGATGATGATTTAAAGTTAATTCCATCACGGAAAAGCTCGATGCCGAAGTTGAGCTGATTAAACCGTTTTTCGTCGAATACGATTAAATCAATAAAGTTGTGATATGGAGGTCAAATTCGATGTAGATTATAGGGCTCTGTTACTTTATTCTGGATGGATCAATCTCGAGGAAGAACAATTATGTAAAAGAACAATCAGTAATCAAGACAGTTAATGAGGAAATAGTATAGCAAAAGCTTTTCTATTCAATATGATCTTAGATTGCCCAAGTATACAGGCGTAAGTTGTCAATGAATATGATGTGTAATATAATGTTAAACTAGGTATTTATATGACATTAACCCTAGCTTTACAAGGAAACATAATTCTAATAGGACTCGGCCCAATCGTCCTTCTTGAGTCCGGATTGTATTCTGCTCGCCGAGGAGAGTCGTCTCCAACTGGGTCGATGGAAGATCCCGAACGAGCTTGTATGGTCTAACCGATCTGATATCTCTTAGTCGATCCGAATATTATAAGGGGTGCAAAATAGCCCATCAGTACTCCCTCACTTCTTCGAGCGTATATATAGTAGAAGCTCGTAGAAGTAGATGGCTGATTACGACTGTGTTTTCTATGAGTTGTGCCTCGTTAAAAACCTTACCTAGGAAAAAACCCTGTGGGAAAAATCCTAAATAAGGAAAAGAGTGCTACTCCTCATAGATAGTCGTTTCTTGTTCCTCAGATCCCGATTCGCTACGTGGTTCTTCGGGGGAGCGTTTCATTTCTTTGCTGTTTTGGCGGGAATGCGATCAGTCGTGAGAGGTTCGAAACGTCTTTTCATCTCTCTCTATAAATAGGTCATTGTTCCTTCAGTCAATTTTCACTTTCTACTTTCCCTATTTCTGTAGTCATTTTCTCACTCGATTATTTCATTCTCAAGTTGTCTTTATCGATTCGTATTCTTCGAGGTTCCAACAGAATGGCTTCGATTCCAAGAAAATCTTCCTCGTCTTCAAGGGAAAGAATCACTCCTATTATCGAGGAGGTGATACCCCCAAGTCCTTCGAATGAGCAGAGCGGAGCGTCTGAATTTATCATTCCGACTGAGGACACTTTTAAGGTGCAAATCATATCCGATACGGATGTTGCTGCCAAGGCCAAGAAAGGCAAAGGTACCGTTCCTCAAATTTCTGAACCGATTGAGGATCTCGCTTGTGCTTACAACGAGGAAACTTTCCACGAGGTCGTGGATAATTATGCGAAATATTTTCCGGAAGGTTCTGAAATCATTCTTCCCTCTCCCTCTGATAGGGTTACTTCTCCACCGGAAGGTTGCCGAGCTTTTTACACAGCTCACTTTAATTACGGCATGCGGCTTCCATTGTCTGCCCTGTTTCTTGATATTCTGAGGATATTCAGTGTATCTTTGACTCAATTGGTCCCAAATTCAGTGGCCTTTGTAGTCTGTTTTTTCATTTTGATGATAGCGAAAGGATTCCAACCTTCTTTTCGCAATTTTACACAACTGTTTCGTTTCAACGTTTCTAGTTCTTCTAACCGTGGATACTTTTTTGCTAGCCAAAAGACTAGTCGCTCAATCTTCGACTCCCCGGTTTCTAGCAATCCTTCCTGGAAATCTCATTTTTTCTTTGTTCGTCCGCCTTCTCATCTTCGTTTGGCAGACGGCTCGAATGAGCCCTTCTCATGGGACCATGATTCCAAATGGATTTATGGTGGTCGCCTGCCGACAGGGGACCTTATTCCTGACGACCCCCAGTTCATTGGTGAAATCCAGGCTATGCACGCCAACAAGTATCAGAGTGCTCTTCTTATTGGCGAGGTTTTTCTTCGCAAGGCGGGATTGAGTACCCATATCTTTCCCATTTATTCTTCTTCCGAATCATTGGGTAAGTATTTATTTCAGTATCGTGTCGTGATACTCTTTTAGCACTAAGTCTAATTTCGATTTTGTTTTCTTCTCAGCTCTTATGGTAGAAAACTCCCGACGCCCTTTAAAGGGAAAAATGGTACTGTCTAAATCCACTAAAACCATAGAGAATGTATCTATCGAGCAAAGGGCGTCCCGGAAAAGAAAATTAGAATTGAGTAATGATTCTGGAGAGAACAGAGAGGAATCTCCAGATTCCTCCCCAGAATCTCCTGTTCGCCTGGGGACGGGATCTGGTTATCCTCCTTTTCAACTTCGAACTTCCCTAGGCATACGTGGATGCCGCAGCTGGTCGATGCCCCATCCTAATGATAAGCCAGTGGAGAGAAAAAGATGTTATTATGGTCGATCTGGCGAGGACCTGTCTCTACCAGGTGAGAATCATCCGGAGCCCACTCTTGTTGAGATGATCGAGGACCATCTACAGGGGAGGAGAGCCGCCGGTTATCCTGAGAACGATTCTCTAGTTCATGATGAGAGCGATAATGTAGTGGATAAGGCAATTCGTGTGCTTTTATCAGGCGTGTTTACTCGCGATATGAACAAGCTCCTTCGGAAGGATCCTTTAGAGAAATTTTAGCGAGCTTCTCTTTATGCTGAAAAGGTGATCTCCTTTATGTGTGCTCGTAGGGTAATTTTCCTCAATGAATACTTTAGCTTGCTAATTTATTTCTTTATCTTTTTCTCTTTCAGACTAAGACTTGTTTGGCATCATAGGCCTATGAAGCTGCTCTCTGGAAACAACAATGTGAGTTTCTGGATGAGAAATATAAGACTTTACTTCATAAGACTTCTGGTTCAGAGGTTGGTCCTTCAATGACTTCTTCTCTTCCGGTCGTAGAGACTCGGGCTACGGGGACTGATGACCAGGAGATTATAGATAGGGTTCTAGAGACTTCTCGTGCTCAAGAACAAGCCAATCAATTGGCTAAAAAGTTGGAAGAGTATCAATTTCAGAGTACTGCTCGAATTAGCGAGTTGGAATCTCAAGTATCGAGTCTTCAAGCTTCTTTAGAGGAGTAGGAGAGGGACATTCCTCTTTGTGGACTCAGGGATCGTTATGGCCGGAATCCTGATGAAAAAGTTATTCGTGAATTCCTTAGCTCTCATGTTCATACAGCGTTGGTATATCAAATGGTCGGTCCGCTCCTGGAGAGTACCTTTAAGAAGGCGATTCATCAGTTGGTCGCTCTGGAACTGATAGAGGATCGTCGAAGGGAATATTTTAAAGTAGCGCACATTCGGCTGAACCGCTATGGCGAAGAATATTCTCCTTCCGAGCTACCGGATGTCATTTATCAAAAATTTCCTTTGGCTTGCCTTGTCAAAGAGTTCGGTAGGCCATTGCCGATTCCTCCTTCAGATATCAATGACGAGGTTGATAATCATTTTATCGATCCAGAAGAAGAGGAGGAGAATATGGAGGCAGCGAATGAAGGAGATGTCGCTGGTGATCTAGGAGTTCCGAATGGCGACCAGGTTGTATGAAGCGAGGAGCGATACATTGATCTGGGAAATATCCTTTCTAACAATCATCATAAGTTGATTTGTAATATTACCTTTTTATCCCTTTGTACAATAGATGATTCATATTCTGACAGTTACGTCTATTCGTCTCCTTTGTTGACAATAATTTAGACAAGCTATTAACTTTGCCGTAATCATTATGCGTATGTCTTTTCGAATTCTTGCGTCTATTCATAGGCTTGTTTCTGTGTTTCGCTCCCTTTCTTTGGGTCTCTTGCGTCTTTTCATATAATACAAAAGGTAAAACTTTACTCGCTACTTACTGCTTTTACTCATTTCTCAATAGAATACTCCTTCGTTAGCAGGTCGATAAGCTTTCTCGATAATTTAGTTTTCTTTTTTGGATTCCGAACATGAGTAATCTTTCTGGTAATACATCAAAACGTCCATTACGCGAGAGCGCTAGAAATACTAGACCTAAAAGGTCTCGCACAGAGGGGCCCTCGATAGAACCTCCTCGCTCGTCCTCAATTAGAAGGTCGGCGATCGATACTCTCGTGATTCCTTCGGAATCTTTTCGTGTAGTTAGTTCATCTTTAACGCAACAAAACTTTTCCTCCTTCGATGATGTAGGGAGGAGGCCATCCCCTGGTCGGGTGGCCTTCGGTGATTCGTCATTTATGGAGCAAGCTTTTAACGTACCCTTTTCTTCAGGCACTTCTTCTTTCGAACATGGCACATATGAGCATGTTCCTGATAATTCCCTTACTTTTTCTACTTCTATTGCCCCGATCGTCAGCGGAAGCCAAGTGGGCGTTGCCTCTGGGGCGTATAGTGAAGGTTCCTTTTTGAATCCCTCCATAACACAATCTATTTCTCAAGATTTCCCTGATTACTTATTTCATGATACCACTGTGATGACTACTTCTTTTGAATCCGGCGGGCCTTCTGGAGGTCGGACTGAGTCAAGGTCCGGTCGGCGGACCGTTATCTCTGCTTCGGGCAAGGAGACCTCGGTGAGTCCTAACGAGAGGGAATCCCCTCGTATGTTAGATGACCGCTGCATTCTCGAGCAAGTTAAGGATATTATGCAGTCGGAAACTCCACGGCCTGATGGTGTTCCTTTTGGTAGTGAACTGCCTGGTTCTGTTGAGCCTGATGCTTTGTCCTGGGACTTGGGCCTAAGCACTATTTTTCCTGGCGAGTTGAGGAAGCTCGAGGTACCTCCAATGTTCGGCTCGTTCAGTCGCTGGTGAAGATATGCGAGCAGGTAAATATATTTTTGATTATTCTTCCTGCTTTTATTTTGATTGCCTTGTTATGTAAGGGCTTTTTTCTTTCCCAGGCCAAGTATTTTGCGCTCCAGCTGGGTGTGCAAAATGATGATTTGTGGATCGGTAAGGATGCCTATCATCGTCGTTTGGACTCAGAGACGGCGAAGGCCGCAGGGCAGACCCTCCAGTTGCAGATTGCCGAAGATGACCTTAAAAAATTAGAAGAAGAGAAATATGTCCTTGAGAAGGAGAAAAGTGATTTGGTTCAGGCTGCTGCCCTTGCAGAGGAGTCTCGACGGCAGGCCTATGAGGAAGGTTATAATGCCGGTTATCTAAAGCGTCAGGAGGAATTGATGGCGTTTGCAGGTAACTTGACTCCTCGGAGGAGTGCTTCTGCTAGTCGGCCTATTGATAACAACCCTTCTCAGTGACCTGTTCGACTCAGCTGTTATTTTGAGGTTCTTTTTTTTTTTTTTTTTGGTAGTGCCCCAACCTTTTGTCCGGTTGTTTGGGCTGAATTTTTGTATGGGGAGAATGAACTAATGAAAACGATGATATTTTATGAGCATATCCTTGCCTTGATCAATTTTAGTCAGTAGATATCTTTTGTCATGCACATTTTGCTGTTGTGAATAAGTATAATTTCACGAAATAATCAGGAGAGCTTAGCTTACTTATCTGATATTGATCTTCTGGGAGAATAAAATAAAAGGTGGCTTAGTCTGGCTCGGTCAGTTTTTATTAACTGAATGTCGTAACGTTTGTTCGGCAAACCCACATTTCAAATCAAGTATAAGAATGATGATCGACCAAGTATGGTCCCTTAGGCTTGTTCCAAAGTCATGTTAGACATTGAAATGTGGACAGTAGGCCTTCCATGCATATAATTGATTGAATAATTGTTAAGGAACGCTCAGCGTTCTTGTCGATGTTCGACCAATGCCTTGTAAGTTTGTCCTTTTGTCATGTATATCTTAAATAAGGAGGTTGTCATTCCTTCTTAATTCATTGCCGGAAATTAACTTTTTTGGAAATTCAATTTTTAAAAAAATTCTATTCAATTGCTTTCTATCGGTAGAGGGGTGATGGGCTTTATGGGTAAACTGGTCAACTATGGCAAACGCGTTCTAAGCCCCATAGTTTTTTAAAAATTGAAAAACTTACAAATCTCTCAAAAACACTTTCGTAGGAATATTACAAATTCGTTTTGTTTCAAATCTAGGAGTATTTAAAATGTAATATTTTAATTGATAATACTGATGTTGAATGAAACAATTTTTTTCTTAGAGGTTCAAAAAAAATAAAAACGTGTAATTCTTAGTTAGGTGTGTAAACTAGTTGATCAAAACTAAATAAAATAAAATTTATTGTTCAGGCATCGTTTCATTTTCTTATCGAATTTGAGGTAGTGTTGGAACTTTTTTAAAATAAATAATAAATACAGAGTGTTTGAGTTTAATTTAACTTTTATAAAAAATTCAAACTCGAACAAACTTTAATTGAGTCGAACGTGATCATACTCGATTGCTTACTTTTTAACAATTTCTCCTCAGTTTTAGTTAATCAATAATAGGTCAAAATCATACTGTCTGCAATTCGGTCATCATTATCCCTGAATTTGAAAGACTTATAAATATTATTTAACCGTGTGAGTAATAAATTTTAAGAATTTTTAAGAAAAATTATTTTGTAATAGATACAATTTATACTAAATGATCTTATATATGACTCTACGCTAAATAGGAAAAGGCTTCTCTTGATTCCTTCCCTGTTCTTTGTACGGAAATACATATAAATTAATTGTTTTTGTTTCTTAATTATTGAAGTTTGGTGTACCAGATTCAGTAAAACTGAAATTAGTTTACCATTGCTTGCAAAAATAATACCGGGCATCAAGGGAGAGTTGTATGACAGTCCTCTCTAACCAAAACAACAACGATAAGAACAAGGGAGTTTATTTTCTAAGCAAACTCTATAACCTCTAAAACAAGTCTTCTATGAGTTTTGTTTAAAGAAAAGGGGGAAACGAAGATGGTGATGATTCAAAGCTAATTCCATCACGGAAAAGCTCGATGCCAATGTTGAGTCTTCTATCATTCTCAACAAGAGAGGTTCGCTACTCCTAAATGTAAAAATGTCACCAAATATGATGGAGCCAACAAAAACGGGAATGGTTCCAGTCGATACAAGAAAAAGGGAACAAAAAAATATAAAATATGAGAACACGATTAATTATATAATAAAAATGGACCATGATGATGGGTACTTTGAATTCTCTAATCTGTGAAGACTGGCCTAGTCGAAAAGCATGAAATCCGACCTCGAAGACATGATGCCGATCCCTGCCCAGTCTGATCCCATACAAGAAATCTCAAGATCGAATTTACTGTTAGGCCGACCCCAGCCCCAGACCTTTGGGCCGAGAAATATATCCATACGAACGGTTCACCTAGCACACTGCCTCAAGTATAAATACCACAATCATTTATGATGCCAAACACGCTTTCCCATGTGCTCCCTTCTCGAACACACTGCTCGGAGAATCTCCAGGAAGTTAGATTAGTTAACTTTATTTTGTGCCAATTCTCTAGCTTGTACGGCATCTTGTAACGCTCAAGTAGGACCCCCAATTTGTATTCTTTGTACACACGATCGGAAATATACATATTTGCGCATTATCTCTTATATTTATCTGTATTTTTTATTATTGATCTCATATGAAACACAGCAAGAACAATTGGCGCCCACCGTGGGGCCTTATTTGGGTGTTAGATCGAAATATGCTTACTACGAGACAATATATGTACAATCGAGCACCATCTCACGCAGCTGGTGCACAAAACTCTGTTAACAATGAGCCCGATGATCTTTCTCGAGTGGCTCGGCAGCAAGAAGCCCCACCTATTGTTTCGTAGGAGGATATGCCCATCCGAACAACACTGGGAGATCTAAGATCGATCATCGGTACCATATGTAGGGAATATTTGACCCATCCCCGGTCGATCAGCCTGCAGGTCAAGCTCGACCCGAAATTTCGAGTTCAAACCTCCAGAAGGAAAAAAGTATACTAAGATCGGTAGATGGGCCCCCATGGCTAATCCTTCTTGAGCACAGACTAAGTCCAACGTCCGGTCTGAGCAACCACCCAGAGTAGTACATGACTTAGAGGATTCCGTGGTCGGAGAAAGCCAACCTAAAGGGGCCGACAAGATAAAGAAACCAAGTTACCGTAGGATCACGGAGGCAGAATTGGAGAAAATCGTACAAGAGAGAGTGGCTAAGAAGTTGGACAGGGAAGAAACGGTAATAGAAGTCCGGCATGCAGCCACTACAGCTCGATGTACGAAAATGATACCGAATAGGGAAAATATCTCGGATCGAGAGGTCGGATATAGCATCATGCGATGCTCGCCATTCTGTCGAGAAATTCAAGAGGCTAGGAATACCGAAACCGTACCTAGTGGGCTGCCTCGATATAATGGAACAACCGATCCCGGAGAGCATATAAGCAATTTCATTAACGTCATGAACCTATACGGACATTCAGAAGATTTCTGTTGCAAAATCATGGTCACTACGCTCGAGGGAATTGCTCTCGATTGGTTTGGCAAGTACCGAACTATATTTTCTCTTTTGACGAGTTCTGTGATAAGTTGAAGCACCAATTCGCTAGCCAAAGGAAGCCCCGACTGTCGGCAAACCATCTAGGTACTGTAAAACAGATGGAGGTTGAAACATTGAGGCAATGGTTAGCGAGGTTCAGTATCGAATTCCTCAAAGTCGATACCCCGCAGATTGAATATCTTTCCTCTTAGATGTTCGAACTGACCAAGAACACACAGTTCGGAAATGTGTTGTGCAGGAAGCAACCTAAATCTTTTGAGCGGATTATGGAGATAGTTGAGAAATATATGATCCAGGAGGAAATGAACAAGCTAAAATATGCTCAAAACCCGAAGCTTACCCTTGGCAAGAAACAGGATAGAGCTCCTATCCCAAAACCTGGCGATTACGGAGGATCTAATAGAGGGTCAGTATGGCAAAGACTCAATGCCTACAAACCCCATCTGTTGGCCCAAAGATCTAATGTCTACGGTCCACTTTCCGACCCCAATCAACCTCCACGACCAGGGAAAGTGCATTTCACAGAATTAAATACTTCTAAAGAAGAAAGTCTACTAGTATTAGAATAAGGGAATTTGATCCCTGAGGCTCAAAGGATTACTCAGGCAAGACCCGGCACGTTAAATTACGACAAATTCTGTCGATACCATAGAGCCCGTGGACATAGCACCAAAAATTGTTATCAACTGATGGTGGAAAAATTGATCACGCAATGGAAACTTAAGGAGTTTGTCAAGAAAGGAAATTATGACAACCGGTATAGATCCAGGAGTCCACGAAAATTGCTCATACGACACCGTGAAGCTCGAAATCAAGCTGAGGAGCAAATAAATGGTGTAATCAACATGATTGCTGGAGGACTAGCGGTGTAGATAGCAGAAATGCTAGGAAGAGAACTATGAGGTCGATTAAACCAGTTGTCTCGACCAAGAGGGAGGTTTTCTCATTGGAGCCTCCTTCCATGGAAAATCAAATAATAAGCTCCAGCGATGCGGATAGACCCGCAGATATTACCTAGGATGTGAACGATGACGATCCGGATTTTTCTATGGTCCTAACCTGAAAATCGCAAATTATGAAAAGAGTCTTAATTGATAGCGGTAGCTCCGCAAATATTATCTCTTCCGAAGCTCTTGCTCGAATGAACCTCCAACAACCATGCTCGATCGAGTATCCAATCCACTGATCGGATTTGGTGGTTCTGAGATCGTTCCACTCGGAACCCTTCTGTTAAGCACAACCCTTGGAAAGAAACCAAAGCATAACACGGATGGTAAAATTTTTGGTAGTGCACCGTTCGCTTATAATGCCATATTAAGCAGACCCGCTTTAAAAGCGTTTAAGGCAGTCGTGTCGACATACCATTAAAAAGTGAAGTTCCCAACCGAAGGTGGGGTTGGTGAAATGAGAAAATACCAATATATGGCATGGGAATGTTACAATTCGTCATTGGCCATCAAGCAGAAGATTGAACCCAAGATGCCTCTGAAGAGAAAGATCAGCGAGTGAAAATCGGACTCGCCGTCAGATTTGCCGATCCCTGATTGTGACAAGTTACAAGGAAAGTGATGCGAACCTCATTAGGAAGATTCAATTTAATCCCAAACTAAAATCAGATTGATGACGATAGTGAACTTGTGACCCGACGATTATAAGGAATCGCAAACCACAAGTATTCTTGATTGTAGTGAACTTGTGACCCAACGATTATAAAGAATCGCAAACCACAAGTATTCCAGATTGTAGTGAACTTGTGACCCAACGATTATAAAGAATCGCAAACCACAAGTATTCAAGTTTGAACGCCACAAGGAGAAACCTTGATAAGTTCTGAAGTTCAATGAAGAACCAAAGAGGAGTAAAAACTCACTTTATATTTTCAGCCAAATATATCCCATTACATTGAACAATACCACTTATATATAGGGTTGGAACAAGTCTCCAACCATAATAATTAAAGCCAACACGTTTTCATAAGTGTTGGGATATGAAAAGGTGCCTAGAATCCTCCAAATACATCTAGAAATATGAGAAGTCTTGACTATTATCTATATAGACTTATATATATAAAATCTGATATAAAGAAAGACTAATTAAAGCTTCTCTTTCCCAAAAGACTTAATTTTAGGTAAGCAACTTTAGTGAATTCCAAAAGCCATCTGATTATGTTGTTTGGATTAAATTTAAAACAACTTCATCTTCTTTTGGGCCAAACTTATGCATGTTAGAATCAGCCCATATTTTCTGAATTAGTTCGTTAAATGCTTCCTTGAGCTTTGATGTGATCATGAAGTGCCCAAAAATATACTTGAAATAATTAATTGAAGACAAGTTGTTGGGTCAAGAAGGATTACTTGCTCATCAAGATTGAAGAAGATCTAGTCCATATTTACTTGTCATGTGAGACATTTTAATTTAGTAATGTTTAATTTCGAATTTAGCTCCTTGTTTTTGTAGGATTAGTTTATTCTTCACTAGGATTTAGTTTCCTTTTGGTATTAGGTTAGTTTACTATTTTATAGTTTCCTAGTTATTTTCAAGATGTAATCTTGTCCTATTTAAAGGACCTTTTTCTTTAATGAATTCAAGATTTAGTCTTCAATTAATTTGTGTTGAGTATTCTCCACCTTCTTTGAAGAATTCTTCTTCATGGACTTATCAAAGGTCAGTAAAATCTTTGTGGCGTTCAATGACTTATCAAACGATTCATCCACCATCGTTTGTGGCGTCCTACCGAACTTATCAAGCATTCTTGTGGCGTTCCGACTTATCAAGCGATTCAGTCAACATCGTTTGTGGCGTCCTCATGAACTTATCAAGAAGACTTGTGGCGTTCATCCATCGACATATCAAGCGATTCATCCATCATCGTTTGTGGCGTCTTCATTAAATCCATCTAAACCTGATTGTAGAACGATCCTTGGAATCCTAATTATTCGGATCTTGTTATTCGTGATGAGATTCGTATCATTTGGTATCAAAGCCAAATTCTAGTCTCAGGTTTGTCTATCTTTAATTTCTTGTCAAAAAAAAACGAAAAAAAAAAGTTAAAAAAAAAGAAAACGAAAAAAAAATTGAGAGAAAAAGAAAAGGTTGAAAAAAAATTGAGAGAAAAAGAAAAGGTTGAAAAAAAAATGAGAGAAAAAAAAAACGAACAAGAAAAAGTAAAAAAAAAATCAAAAAAAAATGTTTTGCATTTTTTATATGTTAGATCTACAAGGTTGGGGCAGATTTGAGGACAAATCTCTTTTAAGAGGAGGAGAATGATGTGATCATGAAGTGCCCAAAAATATACTTGAAATAATTAATTGAAGACAAGTTGTTGGGTCAAGAAGGATTACTTGCTCATCAAGATTGAAGAAGATCTAGTCCATATTTACTTGTCATGTGAGACATTTTAATTTAGTAATGTTTAATTTCGAATTTAGCTCCTTGTTTTTGTAGGATTAGTTTATTCTTCACTAGGATTTAGTTTCCTTTTGGTATTAGGTTAGTTTACTATTTTATAGTTTCCTAGTTATTTTCAAGATGTAATCTTGTCCTATTTAAAGGACCTTTTTCTTTAATGAATTCAAGATTTAGTCTTCAATTAATTTGTGTTGAGTATTCTCCACCTTCTTTGAAGAATTCTTCTTCATGGACTTATCAAAGGTCAGTAAAATCTTTGTGGCGTTCAATGACTTATCAAACGATTCATCCACCATCGTTTGTGGCGTCCTACCGAACTTATCAAGCATTCTTGTGGCGTTCCGACTTATCAAGCGATTCATTCAACATCGTTTGTGGCGTCCTCATGAACTTATCAAGAAGACTTGTGGCGTTCATCCATCGACATATCAAGCGATTCATCCATCATCGTTTGTGGCGTCTTCATTAAATCCATCTAAACCTGATTGTAGAACGATCCTTGGAATCCTAATTATTCGGATCTTGTTATTCGTGATGAGATTCGTATCAAGCTTTTTGGATCTTGCCCTTGTAATTGGCCCAATTGGAATATTCAATGGATCCTTAGCTTGTACTTGTTCTTGATGATTCTCATCATTTTCCCTCTCTTCGAAAGGATTCGTCCTCGAATCTTCACCTACATCAAAAGAAGAAAGATCAGCAACATTAAATGTTGAACTAATCTTATACTCACCTGGAAGATCCAACATGTATGCATTATCATTCACTCTTTCAAGAACTTGAAATGGACCATCCCATCTTGGTTGTAACTTTGACCGCCTATGTTCAGGAAATCGTTCCTTCCGCATATGCACCCAAACCCAATCACCTGGTTCAAAAATGACTTGTCTCCGCCCTTTATTAGCTCTGTTCGCATATTGTTCATTTTTCTTTGTGATATGCTCCCGGACACTTTCATGAAGTTTCTTCACCATCTCAGCCTTCTTTTGACCATCCAAACTAGCTCTTTCATTAACCTGTCCTTTCAAGTGCTTCAAGGATTCATGGTCGGTGTGAATGACGAATTCTCTCGGCCAAAGGTAATGTTGCCAAGTCTCCAACGCTCTCACCAATGCATAAAGCTCCTTGTCATATGTCGAATAGTTCAAAACAGCCCCATTTAGTTTTTCACTGAAATAGGCTATCGGTCGCTGCTCCTGCACTAAAACTGCTCCAATACCTATTCCTGAAGCATCACACTCAATTTCAAATGTTTTAGAAAAATTAGGTAAGGCTAACAAAGGAGCACTACACAATCTTTCTTTAATTTCAGAAAATGCACGTTTTTGCTCATCACCCCAATGAAACTCTACAGATTTCTTAACAATTTCAGTGAGTTGTGCAGCTAGTGTACTGAAATTTTGGAAAAATCGTCGATAAAAACTAGCCAAACCATGAAAACTTCTGACCTCGGAAAGTGACTTAGGTGTCGGCCATTCCTTGATAGCCTTTACCTTTTCTTCATCCACTCCAATTCCATTTGCGCTAACAATATAGCCAAGAAACGTAACTTTTTCCAAGCAAAAAGAACACTTTTTTAAATTGGAATACAATTTTTCTTTTCTCAAAACATCAACCACACTACGCAAATGTTCAATATGCTCATCTAAGCTTTTGCTATACACCAAAATGTCATCAAAATAACTTCAACTAACTGTCATCAACAAATTTCATCTTTTAATCAGAAGTACCGCTAGTCTTACATGTTCCCCCTGACTTTAAGAATTCATAAGTTAACTAGTCTGTTGAGAGTTAATCCTTGAAAATAATAACGGATAACTATGCTGATGAACTTCAATCTTCTGATAAGTTCCCCCTCAGCTTATGCATCAAAATTTAGTAATCCTAGTTCAGCTCTTAGAGTTGACAACCTTACTTCACTTAGAGGTTTAGTGAAAATGTCAGCTATTTGATTGTCTGTATGAACATACTCAATCATAATATTCCCTTTTTCCACATGATCTCTAATGAAATGATGCTTGATCTCAATATGCTTAGTCCTTGAATGACTTGTAGTATTCTGAGTAAGAGATATTGCACTTGTATTGTCACAGTAGATTGGAATTCCACTGATCTTGATATTGTAATCTTCTAGTTGATGCTCCAGCAGCTATATACTCAGCTTCAGCAGTAGATATGGATACTGAAGTCTGTTTCTTACTCATCCATGAGATCAGTCGACTACCCAAAAATTGACAAGCACCTGTTGTGCTTTTCCTATCAATTTTGCAGCCAGCAAGGTCTGAATCTGAGTATCCAATAAGCTCAAATCCAGATTCTCTAGAATATCTCATTCCCAATTCTTGAGTACCCTTAATATATTTCAGAATTCTCTTCGCAGCTAAGAGATGAGATTTCTTAGTATTTGATTGAAATCTCGCACAAACCCCAACTGAGTACATGATATCAGGTCTGCTTGCTGTTAGATATAACAGTGACCCAATAATGCCTCTGTATTTGGTTATGTCCACTGATTTGCCATCTTCATCTTTATCCAAACGAAGACTAGTAGACATTGGAACAGTAGCAGTAGAGCTAGTTTCCATACCAAATTTCTTGAATAGATCCCTTGTGTATTTTGCTTGGTTGATGAATATTCCATCAGGCAACTGTCTAACTTGCAAACCAAGAAAATAATTGAGTTCACCCATCATGCTCATTTCAAACTTGTTCTGCATGAGCTTGGAGAACTTGTCACACATCTGTTGGTTAGTTGAACCAAAAATAATATCGTCTACATATATTTGCACAAGTAATATATGGTTCTCCCATTCAATTGTGAACAAAGTCTTGTCTACCTTACCTTTACGAAATCCTTTGATTAAAAGAAAATCAGATAGGGTATCATACCATGCTCTTGGAGCCTGTTTCAGTCCATAGAGGGCTTTCTTTAGACGATACACCTTGTCTTCTTGTTGATTAGCTTCAAATCCAGGCGGTTGTTCAACATACACTTCTTCTTGCAATTCTCCATTGAGAAATGCTGACTTCACATCCATCTGATAGACAGTGATGTTCTTGTAAGCAGCATAGGCAAGAAACAGTCTGATTGCTTCAAGTCTTGCTACTGGTGCAAATGTTTCATCAAAGTCAATTCCTTCTTCTTGACAACAACCCTTGGCCACTAATCTTGCTTTATTTCTGGTGACAACACCATCTTAATTCATTTTATTTCTGAAAACCCATTTAGTGCCAATTACTCTTTGATGACTTGGTCTTGGAACTAAGAACCATACTTCGTTCCTTTCAAATTGATTCAACTCTTCTTGCATAGCTTCAATCCAGAAGGAATCACTGAAAGCTTCTTCAATTTCTTTAGGCTCTATTTGAGAAAGAAAGCTGACAAACATAGCATCTTGTGCAGCAGCTCTTCTTGTCTTTACTCTATCCAAAGGATCACCAATCACTAATTCTGGTGGGTGATTCTTGAGCCATCTAAGGTCAGGTTGCAGGTCTGGATTTTGTCCTCTGTTTTGATCTTGCAACACTACTGTTGGAGATTCAGTAGTAGTCTGTTGAACAGTACTTGTCTGTTGAACATTCTCTGGTCTGTCAGCTGTTTGAAACTCGTCTGTTAGACAATCAGCACTGTGATTTTTAACAGCACTTGAGTTATCAGCTGGGTTAAGGTCAGGTAGTATGATGGGAACATATTCTTCATTCTTTCCAACATTCAACTTCTGTAAATCAGTAGACAGATCTTGATTAGTAGTTTGATTCTTTTCAGAAGATTGATTTGGTTCATCAAATAATACATGAATGGATTCTTCTATTAGTAATGTTCTTTTGTTAAAAACTCTATAAGCTTTACTAACAGTAGAGTATCCTACAAAAACCGCTTCATCAGCATTCTCTGCAAATGCAGTAAGGTGATTTTTCCGATTATTTAACACAAAGCATTTACAACCAAAAATTTTAAAGTAATGAATGTTTGGTTTCCTGTTGTTACAAACTTCATATGGAGTCTTCTTCTGATTTTTGTTGATCATGCATCTGTTCTGGGTAAAACATGCTGTATTTGTTGCTTCTGCACAAAATCTTTGTGGCAGTTTAGCTTCAGCTATCATGGTTCTGACAGCTTCCTTCAGTGTTCTGTTTCTCCTTTCAGCAACACCATTCTGTTGAGGGGTTCTAGCAGCTGAATACTCATGATGTATTCCTTTGATATTACAATACTCTTCAACAATAGAGTTTGTGAACTTTGTCCCTCTATCTGATCTGATTTTCAGTATCTTTATGCTTTTCTCATTCTGGATCAGTTCCATCAGATTAGTAGGATGTTCCTTGGTTTCACTTTTTTTCTTCATGAATATCACCCAAGTATATCTTGAATAGTCATCCACAACAGCTAGGCAGTATTTCTTTCCACCATTGCTGACTGGATCAATGGGTCCAAATAAGTCCATGTGTAGCAGCTCCAAGATTCTTTCAGAAGATTGGTGCTTCTTGCTTTTGAACGATGACTTTATTTGTTTCCCTTTCTGACATGCGTCACATAGCTTATCTTAGCTCATGACTGTTTTTGGAATCCCTTCTACCATATCATTCTTTATCAATCTGTTTATGGTCTTGAAGTTTAAATGATTCATCATTTTGTGCCACAGCCAACTGACTTCACTTGGTGTTGATGCCACCAAACAAATACTTGAATTCTTGTCAGCAGAATTCCAGTCGACTATTTAGACATTTCCTTGTCGTCTTCCAGATAAAATTACCTTCTTTGTACCAATATGTTCAACATAGCACTTATCTGTTGAGAAGATGACTGAATATCCTTTGTCACAAAATTGACTTATGCTCAGCAGGTTATACTTTAGGCCTTTAACATATGAGACGTCAGATATCTCTATGTTTCCCTTGATTAATCTTCCTTTAGCTACAATCTTGCCTTCTTTGCTGTCTCCAAAAGTAACCTTTGGACCATCCACAGCAGCAGCATCAGTCAGCTCATGTATGCTTCCACACATGTGCCTTGAACAACCACTGTCCAAGTACCAAATCTTCTCTACTTTACTCCTACTCCTAATCCTAACCTACAAAACAAAATTAATATTGTTTTAGGTACCTTTATTGAGAGGGTCCTGGAGAATTAGTTCCACCTTTGACAACCCAAGATGTTGATGTCTTAGGCTTATTAGGCTTTTGAGTTTTGACAGGAGCATGAACAGTTTCATCTTTATCATAATTAGCAGTTAAGTCATGTTGATGATCAGTATGATAAGGAAAATGTTCATAAGCAGGGCAAGGTGCATGATAAGCAGGATATGGTACATAGTAAGTTGGAAATTGAGGTGCATGATACATAGGAGGATATGCCGCAGGTTGCACATAATAAGACTCATTTCCATACCAAGCATTTTGATTTTTCTTATTCTTATGCTTCTTTGGTTTACTAGAGGCTTGCTCATTAACAGATGACTTAGTTTTACCACTAGTCTGATTCAATTTAGCTTTATCAGCAGACTTCTTAGGACTCTGCTGTCTGGTCTTACTAGTCTGTTTTTCTACACTAGGCTCTTTGCTCTTTTTAGCCTTAGGAGATTTCTTCTCCTTTAACACTTTCTCAGGTGAAGCATGTTTAGTAGTTTGAACATACAAAATGACCTTACTATTGTCAGGAGATATAAATTTTTCAGTATGGTTCAATTCTAGCTTATCCTGTTCTAAAGGCATCTTCTGTTTACTAGACGTATGAGTGGATGCAACAGATGATTTTTCATGAGACTCAATAACCTTTTCAAGTTCCATGATTTTTCCTTTATAAACTTCACATTCAGCTTTCAGAGATTCATGTTCTTGCTCAAACTTTTTATATTCATTTGATTCTCTTGGCTTTTCAGCTGTGAGTTTCAGTGAACTGTTTTGCTCTTTTAGCAATATCATCTCTTCCTTAAGCTTTTTATATGCTTCAGCAATACCAGTATTGTTAAGCATCATTTGTTCAAATGAATTAAATAATTCATTATCAAGAGGAGTTACCTCATCCTCAGAGTCATCAGATTCCTTGGCCATCAGGCAAAGGAGGGTAGGTTTCTCTTCATCAGAAGATTATTCATCAGATGTGTCTGAGTCTGGATCAGATGAGTAGATAGCAGTCAGCTTTTCTGCTTCAGCTACCATTGCCTTGCCTCTCTGATGCTTTCTTTCTTTTCTGATTCTCTTTTCTTCTTCAGTGTATTTCTCTGCTTCTGGATATGGACAGTCTTTGATGAAGTGTCCCAATTTCCTGCAGTTATAACACATTAGTTTGGCTTTAAAATCATCCTTATCTTTAGAAGAAAAGTTAGGTTTAGAAGTAGAAGCATTGTTGTATTTGTTCTTCATTTTTCTTTTGTAGAACTTCTTGAAATTGTTTATCAGCAATGCTACATCTCCAGCTGTGTACTCCTTTTTGTTGAGTAATGTGGCTTCATCAGATGAGTCCACTTCTTTGCTTTTCTGTGCTGGTCTTCTGGGATTTTCAGCAGCAACTAAGGCAGCTGTGGCTCTTGAAGTTGAGGTTTCTTCAATTCCCATTCTTGGTAGTTTATACTCATACGCCTTGAGTACTGAGAACAGTTCTGTAAGAGAGATTTTTCCCAAATCTCTTGATTCTTCCATCGCTGTCACCTTCATGTTGAATTTAGGAGGTAAAGCCTTCAGCACTCTGATGGTTATCTCCTTATCCGTGAAGGTTTTTCCAAGCTTTAAAACTTCATTTAATGTTCTGGTGAACCTAGTATCCATCTGATCAATGGTCTCTCCAGACTTCATTTTGAAGTTATCCAGCTTTTCCAGAGCAACACTCAGCTGATGCTCTTTAATGGCGTCGTTTCCTTCGCTCATATCTCTGACTTTATCCCACATCTCCTTTGCAGTTTTGCAATGTTTGACTTCGTCAAACCGATCATTATCCAGGGGTTTAGTCATGATAAATCTTCCGACTTTGTCAAGATTGAACAGCTTTATTTCTTCGGCCGTCATCTCATGCAAGTCTTTCTCCACCACAGTATCAACTTCATTGATCTTTATCATCTTGGTGAATCTGAATGGACCTTTTATGATACATGTGTAAATGTTATCAATATAAGCAGCTAGAAAAATCTCCATCCTGATTTTCCAGTCTTCAAAAGACATACCAGCAATGTGGGGAACATGGCTGATACAATCCATTTTTCAAAAAGATTTTATTTTTCAAAAAGATGCTCTTTTGAAAAGTTTTGAAAACCTTTGAAAAACACTTGGATCAAGCTCGTTAATCAGGCAGCTGATTCTAATGAACCACCTGCTCTGATACCACTTGTTGGTCCCAAGTGGTCAGATGAGGTCTAGAGGGGGGGGGGGGGTGAATAGACCTCTGAAAATTTTTAGACATAAAAACTTTTCAATCGTCTGTCAGCAGACTAAGCTTATGAAGAACAGTAAGCTGACTATGCTGATCGTGAACAAATCTTGAACAGCAGAGTGATCACTCTTCTTATAGTAACTTAGCTGATTTCAGCAAAATAAGTTTTATCAAGAGTATACTTGCAGCGGATAAATTGAAAGTGTTTTTCACAAGTAGACTAAGTCTTTAAAAGATTTTATCCCTAGTTTTAAACTCCTTTAAAAAATCTTTAATCAAAACTTTCAAAGTGTTAAGTTATGCAACTTTAAAATATGCAAGAAAACTTAAATGCAAAGATAACACACAGAATTTTTATAGAGGTTATATGGATAAAAATCCTTTAGTCCACTCTTCCAGATCACTTAGATTCTGGGTTATACTAGAAACACTAAGTTTACAATATTTCTCCACTTACACCTAAACAACAAATGAGAAGGCTGTAAGCTCAAAATAGGAAATCACTCAGAAAACCTATCCTCTGAAGTTAGATCACTCACAAAGATGGATCTAAACTCCGCACAACACTCAGCTAATACAATTTCACTCAGAAAGTGTTTTCTATTTGGCTTCAACTGGGTTTCTGTCAACAGATGACTTCCACCAGACGAGTGAGCTGTTCGAGCTTCTTGAGACTTAGAGAAATTTCAGCATCGGAATCAAAATCTCAGAATGTTGTTTTATATCTCGCTCGTTGAAATTAGCTCTATTTATACTTGGATTTGAAATTATGACCGTTGAAGGAAATCACACTTCAAATCCATAGCCTTAGCCCAAATTCAGAATGGCTCCCTGCTATTCTTCAATCATTTGCCATTACTACCCTTCTCTTGCAGCATTTATTACACCAAGTGCATTTATTACCGTTGAACTATCTCATGATCTCTTCTAATATGCTGATCGAAGCAACCCTGCTGATAGATACTCTGCTGATCAAACTCTGAACTAATCTGATTTGAGTCAGCTGATGGTCTACCCTTCTGATTTCTGTTTCAGCAAGAGATCAGTAGTCTTCTGGGCTTTGAACTTTGAACTCTTCTGATATCTTCTTTACTTGTTCAAAATTCTTCTAAAGGACCTAAGCTTTCCATACTTAGCTGATTTTGACGTTTTGGAAATCATCAAAACCTTCCCTTATCTTCTTATCTTCTTTGCACTTCATCTTCATCTTCATCCAACATTCCTCGAAACCCTAGAACCACTAGGGCAAATCCCATTCAAAGGATGCCGAGGCAGGTCGATCAAATCTCTCAACAAGCGGACAGCCCAGCAAGCGAGCAACGATCGCTGCATAGTCCGCAAATGGGCATTTCAAAACCCTCCGATGAGAACGTCCGAAGAAAAGCGGATCGAAGGAGACCGCAACCAGGACGCACCGGGTCCAAGGAACAACCATAATCCCCATCGAGGATGACGTAGGCGACGCAATCCACAATCAACCATGAACTATGCGTTTCTCGGAAAAAGAAATCAAAAAGATGGTACAGGAACGACTTGAGCAACGCTTACGAACTGTTCAAAACCCATGGGCCAGAACCACGGAACTCCAGGAGAGCCTAGAGGCGTGGTCTCCCTTATGCAAAGAAATAAAAGAAGCACAATCATCTGGACAAGTTCCTGGGCGACTACCCAGATATGATGTAACTACTGATCCAGATGACTATATATTTAGCTTCACGAACATAATGAACTTATATGCTCATTCGGCAGAATTCACCGCTAAATTAATGGTGACCACGTTCGAAGGACTTGCCTTGGATTGGTTCGCCAAGCAACCCACTAACTCCATATTCAGTTTCTCGGAATTATGCAACAAGCTGACACAGCAGTTCGCCAGTCAGAAGAGGCAGAAACTACCAAACCATTTATCAACAAGAGGATGAATCCCTAAGGAACTGGTTGGCAAGGTTTAATGTGGAATTACTCAAAATCGATTCCCCAAATATCGATTACATAATCTCCATTCTCTTTGACCTCACCAAGAATAGGCAGTTTGGAAATGCCCTCAGAAGAAAGCAACCAAGGACGTTTGCTGATATTATGAGCTTGGCGTCGAAGTATATGACCAAGGAAGAGATGAACTCTTTTAAAGATAAGAACAAAATAAAGCTGCCGCCTCAGGCTCCAAGCGGCAAGATAGGATTCCTGTCCAAAAATCCATGGATTATGAACGACCTTTTAGAAAAGGCAATGTCTTCCAGCGATTGGAATACAAACGAAACAATCAAGACAGGCGACCTAATGTCTATCAAAGACTTAGATTGGCCGAGCCGGCGATCAGGAGCAGAGTTAACCAAGTAGAACACCCAAGGCTGACTGTTCCGATAGAAGAAATCTTGGCGGTACTAGAAAGTAATAATTGGATCCCGGAAGCAAAGAGAATCGCTCAGCCCAGACCAGGTGCACGAAACTATGAATTATACTGCAAATATCACCGGGCACATGGGCATCACACTGAAGATTGTTTTCACCTTAAAAGAGAAATTGAAAAACTAATCGAACAAGGAAAATTAGATGACTATTTAGAGCGGAATAACCGCAAGATAGGAAAAAGTAGGAGTCCTCGGAACAATAATCAAAGAAGGAATTCCCGTAGAAGGTCCCCTAATGATGATCCCCCGCAGGAGTTGAAAAATGATCAGATTAATGGTACCATCCACACAATCTCAGGAGGACCCGCTTGTGGGGACAGTCATAATGCTCGTCGCCGGACCGCCAGATCCATAATCGGAAGCTTAAAATACCCGAAAGAAGTATGGACTCTAGAAAGTAAACCAACAAACGACCAACTAATCAGTTTCAACGAGGGCGAGGTACCGAAGAACCTTGTTTGGGACGTAAAAGAGGACAACCCTGACTTCCCAATGGTGGTATCGCTAGAAATAGCGAACTACAACGTCAAAAGAATATTGATCGATAATGGAAGCTCAGCAAACATCATTTCCAAAGAGGTCCTAGCCCAGATGAACTTGGGACAAATAACATTCCAAAAGGTAGCTACGCCTTTAGTAGGATTTGGAGGTTCCGAGATTGTCCCCAGTGGCACAATAACTTTAAGTGTCTCACTCGGAAAGAAACCACGTCGGACGGTGAAGCTAGTCAAATTTTTAGTAGTGGAAACTCCCTTTGCCTACAATGCAATCTTAGGGCGACCCGCCCTCAACCTATTCCGAGCTGTTGTTTCAACCTTTCATCAGAAGATAAAATTTCCAACTGACATGGGTATCAGAGAAATAGTGAACGATCATTGTATGGCATGGGACTGCTACAACACCTCCCTGACTTTGGGGAACCGCCGGAACATAAGGATATTCTGCTGGTACAAGGGGACCCAACAAAAACAACCAGAATAGGGACCGAACTGAGCAAGGAAGGGGAAGTAATTCTCAGAGAAAACATAGATATCTTCGCCTGGAGCGCGAACGACATCGAAGGGATCGACCCTCGAATAATCAGTCATTCGCTAAAGATCGACCCCATGGCAAAACCTGCTAGACAAAAGAAGAGGAATCATGGGCCTATAAAGGATAAAATAATTAAGGCAGAAGTAGACTACTTAAGGCAAAACAAATTCGAGAAATACACTTCTCGGAATGGCTATGCAATGTTGTGCTAGTAGCAAAAAGGGATAAAAAGGATAACAAGTGGAGAATGTGCAATGATTTCACCGACCTTAATAAATTATGTCCGCGCGATCCATATCCCCTCCCAAGGATCGACTTATTAGTCGACTCGACGGCTGGTTTTGCGATTTTTAGCATGATGGACGCCTTCCAAGGTTTTTATAAAATATACATGGATGAGCGAGACCAAGAGAAAACTGTCTTCATAACCGAGCAGGGATTGTACTGGTTCATAGTTATGCCATTTGGCCTAAGGAACGCCGGGGCCACTTACCAAAGGTTAGTAAACCTGATGTTCAAAGAATTGATTGGAGAAATAATGGAAGTCTACGTAGACGATATGCTGGTCAAAAGCATGAATGAAGCTGATCATGTAAAGCATCTCGATCGATGCTTCCGAATATTGAGAAAGTACCCAATGAAGCTAAATCCTGCAAAATGCACTTTCGGTGTTAAGTCGGGGAAATTTTTGGGCTATTTGGTACATCAACGAGGAATTGAGGCCAATCCAGAAAAAATTCGAGCCATAACCGAAATGAAGCCACCCAAAACGATCTCCCAAGTACTGAGCTTGGTAGGAAAGATCGTAGCGTTAAATAGATTCATATCCAAATTGACTGACAGAAGTTTGCCTTTCTTCCAAACTCTTCGAAAAGTAAAGAACTTTGTTTGGACCGAAGAATGCGACCAGGCCTTTGACCGGCTAAAGGAATATCCGAGGACATCCCCGTTATTGGCCAAACCAACCGAAGGGGAACCATTATATGTCTACATATCAATCTCCAACGTGGCCATTAGTTCGGTTTTGGTTAAAGTGGAAGGTTCAGAACATAAGCCTGTTTATTACTTAAGCAAGTTACTACAAAGGGCCAAGAAGAACTACTTGGAAATAGAAAAATTCGCTTTGGCCTTAGTGGTAGCAGCACGAAAACATCGACCTTATTTTCTAACTTACAAAATTGTGGTCTTAACGAACCAACCACTAAGACAGGTCTTAGCGAAGCCAGAAGCCTCTGGAAGATTGATCAAATGGGCGATCGAACTCGGTCAGTTCGAAATCGAGTACAAACCAAGAATTGCGATTAAAGCCCAAGTCTTAGCCAATTTCCTGTTAGAAACTCCAACCCAGGCAACCGAACATACCGAATCAACTAGTCATAACAACGACATCTTGATCGTAGAAAATCAAACCTGGTTGATGCACGTCGACGGTGCTTCATGCCGAGAGGGAGGAGGTGCCGGAATCAACTTTATCGGACCAAATAAGGAGGATATAAATTATGCGATAACGTTGGACTTCATCGAAACAAACAACGAAGCAGAATATGAAGCGCTGATCGCAGGAATGGAAATGGCAATCAAGGCCAACATAAAAAGCCATAAGGTATTAACCGATTCAGAGTTAATACAGCGACAGATAGAAAATTCGAAAGTTTTGGGATACAGAACATTCCACGGTCGGAAAATAAATGGGCCGATCAACTGTCTAGGTTCACAGGATCTCACGACGGAAAAACTGAAAGGGTGATCAACTGGTTAATTTCAAATGCGCCGGCAATCGATATCGATGAGACACCGGCCGTCGAAATGATGGAAATCGAAGAAGCTGAAGGAAACTGGATGACTCCGATGATAGGCTATCTTCGAGAAGGAAAATTGCCGCTTCACCAAAACGAAGCTTGAAAAATAAAATATCGGGCTCCAAAATATACATTGATAGAAGAAAAACTTTACCCAAGATCAGTATTGGGAATTCTTCTAAAATGCGTCTCCGAATCTCAAACCAACGATATCCTCCGGGAGGTACATGAAGGAGATACAGAAAATAACAGCGGAGCAAGGGCCTTGGCTTTAAAATGCCTTCGAACAGGTTATTATTGGCCTACCATCAACAATGATGCCATCCAATATGTCCAAAAATGTCATCATTGCCAAGTCCATGCTAATATAAGTCATCAACCAGCCGAAAACATGCACCCAATACTAGTATGTTGGCCGTTTGATCAATGGGGAATGGACATCGTGGGACCTTTCCCATCAGCTAGATCCAAGAAAGCATATGTTCTAGTCGCTGTCGAATACTTCAGCAAATGGATAGAATGCATCGCCCTTGCTTGAATAACTCAATTCCAAGTGATCAATTTCTTATGGAAGTTCATAGTATGTCGATTTGGCATCCCAAGAACTCTGATCTCTGTTAACGGAACCCAATTTGCGGGAAAACAGGTAATCGAATGGTGTGCAAGGCTAGGAATTCAGCAAAATTTCACTTCAGTTGGGCATCCAAGAGCAAATGGACAAACTGAAGTAGCGAATCGAGAAATAATAAAATCTTTGGAGAAAATATTAGGGGCAGCCAAAGGAAGATGGCTAGATGAACTCCCAGGAGTACTTTGGGCTAATCGAACTACGGTTAGAACTTCAACCGGGGAGACCCCATTCCAGTCTAGTATATGGCTCGAAAGCTGTTATTCCAGTCGAAACACTAATTCCGACACCAAGAATTGAAATGTATGACGACCAGGAAAACGGAAAGGCAAGAGAAAATGATATCGATTTAACAGAAGCCTTAAGAGAAAAAGCGGCCGTACGATTGCAAGTCGCTAAATCAAATATGGAGAAAGCCTACAATCAAAAAGTACGCATACGAACCTTCAAAGAAGGAGACTTGGTCTTAAAAAAGGTAGAGGTATCCAAGCACGTGGGAAAATTACAACAGAATTGTGATGGACCATACATTGTCATCAATGTAGGAAAGAAAGGTTCGTACAAGATTGCACACTTGGATGGAACCCCCCTACCAAGAACTTGGAATGCAGTCAACCTCAGAAAATACTATGGAAAATAAATCATAGTAAATTATGCTGGTTTATTTCTTTTGATCGAGTCCTTTTATTTTTTATTCGTTGTAATAAAGGCCTTGGCCTGAAATTCATATTTAAAGATTTTTGCAATTTTGAATACCAAATCAAAAGTTCACTTGAGTAAAAGGTGAAGCATCAAAACGAGTTGAGTATAAATCGATCGATTCGATAAACGCTCCTCGGACTTCTACAATCAACTTGGTTTGATCCAGTAATTTGATCTTGAAGTATGACGAGTCGAGTAAAATTGATCCGCTCAATAGACGGTCCTCGATCTAATGGTATAACGAGTCGAGTAAAATTGATCCGCACAATAGACGCTCCTCGATCTAAAAGTATAACGAGTCGAGTAAAATTGATCCGCTCAATAAATGCTCCTCGATCTACATCTAAAGATCAAAAAGATTTTAGGTATGAAAAACCTAAGTCTTAAAACGAGTTGAGTATAAATTGATCCGCTCAATAAACGCTCCTCGATCTATACCTAACGATCAAAAAGATTTGGGAATAATACCTAAGTCTTAAAACGAGTCGAGTATAAATTGATCCGCTCAATAAACGCTCCTCGATCTATATCTAACGATCAAAAAGATTTGGGAAAAATACCTAAGTCTTAAAACGAGTCGAGTATAAATTGATCCGCTCAATAAACGCTCCTCGATCTATGCCTAACGATAAAAAAGATTTGGGAAAAATACCTATGCCTTAAAACGAGTCGAGAATAAATTGATCCGCTCAATAAACGCTCCTCGATCTGTATCTAACGATCAAAAAGATTTGGGAAAAATAGCTAAGTCTTAAAACGAGTCGAGTATAAATTGATCCGCTCAATAAACGCTCCTCGATCTATGCCTAACGATCAGAAAGATTTGGGAAAAATACATAAGTCTTAAAACGAGTCGAGTATAAATTGATCCGCTCAATAAACGCTCCTCGATCTATGGCTAACGATCAAAAAGATTTGGGAAAAATACCTAAGTCTTAAAACGAGTCGAGTAAAATTGATCCGCTCAATAAACGCTCCTCGATCTATGCCTAACGATAAAAAAGATTTGGGAAAAATACCTAAGTCTTAAAACGAGTCGAGTATAAATTGATCCGCTCAATAAACGCTCCTCGATCTATGCCTAACGATCAAAAAGATTTGGGAAAAATACCTATGTCTTAAAACGAGTCGAGAATAAATTGATCCGCTCAATAAACGCTCTCGATCTGTATCTAACGATCAAAAAGATTTGGGAAAAATAGCTAAGTCTTAAAACGAGTCGAGTATAAATTGATCCGCTCAATAAACGCTCCTCGATCTATGCCTAACGATCAGTAAGATTTGGGAAAAATACCTAAGTCTTAAAACGAGTCGAGTATAAATTGATCCGCTCAATAAACGCTCCTCGATCTATGGCTAACGATCAAAAAGATTTGGGAAAAATACCTAAGTCTTAAAACGAGTCGAGTAAAATTGATCCGCTCAATAAACGCTCCTCGATCTATGCCTAACGATCAAAAAGATTTGGGAAAAATACCTAAGTCCTAAAACGAGTAGAGTAAAATTGACCTCGACGTCAATAAAAGAACAGGTTGAGAAGAAATCAACAGCAACGAATACGAATGAAATAATACAAAAAGTTTTATTCATCTGTGTTCTGAGAACTTCTATTAAATTACATACAGAAGTTTTTTATCAGAGTACAAAGATCTTATTACGATCTACACATTGTTACAATTGTTTAGATAAAATGATCCTATCCTATAGATCAATGATCTTCACGACAATGTCCACGGAAACATCAATCTCCTCCCTAGTGCCTCGACGATTGTGATCGACCACCTAAGAAGCATGCTGCTCAGGATGATCGACTTCTTTAGTTCGATGGCCAGGCTCTGAAAATCAAATGTTCATCCAGACGAAATGACCATTACCAGCCAGATGACCGGCAATACTCATTCACCCACAACAAGATACTGCTTCTACATTAGGAGTTGATATTTTACTCTGAAGCAGCATCTCGCGAGGACCGTCGCGGTGAGAACATTTACCAGCACACTCCGATGGCCTATCACTCCGGAGGTAACATCGAAGAGCGGGAGTGACTGGTAAATATGAACTCTCCATGTGCAAACGGAAACCACGGACCTCAAACCTGTGAAGACAAAGGTTGAGGCCTCATGGGACCCGTCAGTACAAGGTAGGGCTGCCATGGGACCTGTCAGTACAAGGCAGATGAAATTTAAGTCATTATGATAATATGATTCACGATAATGTGACTTTTTGAATATTATGGGATCAGAGGGCAAAATGAAATTCAAGGAAACTGAGATCTCCATCTTTTCTAAGAAATTATAAACAAATTATGGAAACTGCCTACTTATTTATAGGCACAGATGTAAGTGATCCTACGGTTGAATAGAGGTCTGATCAAGGGATGAAAGCGCGACCTTTTGACTGCCCGTAATCAATGCGAATAAGTTGGAACGGCTCCTCTATGGTCAAATTACCTATTCGATTTGAAAAAGAGAATCCAGATCGAAGCAATCAATGCAAAAATAAAAGCGAATCTAAAAGAGCTCTAGACTAGAAGAGCTTGCACACTCACTATGCTAGTCGCTTGATAAAGAGCGAGAGATCCTCAACATTGAAACAAAGTACTAGCTCGATTAGAGGAATAAAGATCTCATACTCCGGCCTACGAGGTCGTAACTGCCTCATATATCACATGGAAAAACTATTAACTAACCATATTTAGACCCCTACTGGAATCCAAGAATCTGACATGAAAATCAGGAGAATAGTCGTCATTATTCCAGACAACAAAAAAGTCACCGCCTAACATTCCAAAGAATTGCTAAAGGAGGTCTGAATAAGCTAGATCTAAGTAATAATTCTACATTTTCCAATTCCCCCCATATCAAAGAATTGATATATTGATACATTGGTTGCTTTATTTGAGGAACATGGAACTCACAATCAGTACAGAGAAACATGGATTTTAAGAAGATGCCTGGAACGATATCTTTTCCGCGAACTTAGACATATGATAAGAAAAGCAGAGCTCAACAGAGGAAATGACAGCATCCTTAAATAAGATATCCATGACAAAAGGACAAATTTTCAAGGAATTGATCGATCATCGACAAGAACGCTAAGCATTCCTTCACAATTGTGCAATTAATTATTTACGTGGAACAAGCCTAAGGGACCATACTTGGTCAATCATCATTCTTATACTTGATTAAAAAAGTTTGCTTTGCAGAACAAACATTATGTCATTCAGTTACTTAAGACTGATCGAGCCAGACCGAGCTACTTTTTCGAACAAAGGATAATCTCCCAGAAGATCAATATCAGATAAGTAAAACTAAACTCTCCTGCTTATTTAGAGAAGTTATACTTATTCATAGCAATAAGATGTGCATAAAAAAATATATCTACTGGTTAAAATTGACCAAGGCATGAATCTGGTCGTAAAAGATCATCATTGTCATTAATTCATACTTTCCATACAAAAATTCAGCCCAAACAACCGCACAAAGGTTGGGGCCCGCAAAAAAAAAAAAAAAGAGAGAGAGAAAGAGAAATAAACAACTAAATCAGAACAGGTCATTGAGATAGGCTGCTATCGCCGGGCCGACTGGCAGACGCAACCCTCCGAGGAGTCGCGTTACCTACAAACGCCATCAATTCCTCCTGACGCTTTTGATAACCGGCATCATAACCTTGTTCATAGGCATGCCGTCGAGACTCCTCAGCAAGAGCGAGAGCCTGAACCAAGTCACTTTTTTCCTTTTCAAGGACAGACTTCTCCTCTTGCGATTTCTAAAGATCATCATTGGCAAGCTGCAACTGGAGGGTCTGCCCCGCGACCTTCGCCATCTCCGAATCTAAGCGACGTTGTTGGGCATCCCTACCAATCCACAGATCATCATTTTGCACACCCAGCTGGAGCGCAAAATACTTGGCCTGAAAAGAGAAAAAAGCTCATAAGTGACAAGGCATTCCAGATAAAGCAAAGAAAAATAGTCATAAATATGATTACCTGTTCGCAAACGAGGTGAACATTGGGAATACCTTCGTGCTTCTTTAACTCGCCGGGCAAAATTGTGTTTAGGCCCAAATCCCAAGACAAAGCATCAGGCTCAATAGAGCTGGGCTGTTCAATATCGAGAGGAACACGATCAGGCCGAGGAGTAACCGAGTACATTATATCCTTAACTTGCTCAAGAATGCAACAGTCGTTTAACATATGAGGGGAATCCCTCTCGTTAGGACTCACCGAAGTCTCCTTGCCCGAAACAGAGATAACGGTCCGCCGACCGGACCTAGAGCCTACCCGACCTCCAGAAAGCCCGCCGGCTTCGAAAGAGGTAGACACCACAGTTGTATCATTAAACAAAAACTCAGGAAAATCTTGGGAAATAGATTGTGTTATCGATGAATTCAAAAGGGCACTCCCACTAATTGCATCCGCAACAAAGCTCACTTAGCTTCCTCTAACAACCGGGGCAGTAGAAATAGAGGAAGGAACGGAATTATCAGGAACATGATCATTTAAACCATGTTCAAAAGAGGAAACACCTGTAGAAATAGGTACATTAAAAGTTTGCTCCATGAAGGACAAATCGCCGAAGGCCACCCGACCGGGGGAAGGCCTCATTTCTACCTCACCAGAAGTGGGAAAATTTTGCTCAATAAAACTTGAACTAATTACAGGAAAAGCTTCAGAAGGGATAACGGGAGTCTCGATGATGTGATCATGAAGTGCCCAAAAATAGACTTGAAAGAATTAATTGAAGATAAGTTGTTGGGTCAAGAAGGATTACTTGCTCATCAAGATTGAGGAGATTTAGTCCAATATTACTTGTCATATGGGACTTTTTAATTTAGTTACTTTTTAATTTCGAATTTAGCTCCTTGTATTAGTAGGATTAGTTTATTCTTTACTAGGATTTAGTTTCCTTTTGGTATTAGGTTAGTTTACTATTTTATAGTTTCCTAGTTGTTTTCAAGATGTATTCTTGTCCTATTTAAAGGACCTTTTTCTTTAATGAATTCAAGATTTAGTCTTCAATTAATTTGTGTTGAGTATTCTCCACCTTCTTTGAAGAGTTCTTCTTCATGAACTTATCAAAGATCAGTAAAATATTTGTGGCGTTCAATGACTTATCAAACGATTCATCCACCATCGTTTGTGGCGTCCTACCGAACTTATCAAGCATTCTTGTGGCGTTCCGACTTATCAAGCGATTCAGTCAACATCGTTTGTGGCGTCCTTATGAACTTATCAAGAAGACTTGTGGCGTTCATCCATCGACTTATCAAACGATTCATCCATCATCGTTTGTGGCGTCTTCATTAAATTCATCTAAACCTGATTGTAGAACGGTCCTTGAAATCCTAATAATTCGGGTCTCGTTATTCATGATGAGATTCGTATCATTTGGTATCAGAGCTTTGTTCTAGTCTCAGGTTTGTCTATCTTTAATTTCTTGTCAAAAAAAAAACGAAAAAAAACGTTCAAAAAAAAACGAAAAAAATTGAGAGAAGAAGAAGAGGTTGAAAAAAAAAATGAGAGGAAAAAAAAAAAAAAAAAAAAAGTTCAAAAAAAGAAATCGAAAAAAATGGTTTTTCAATGTTTACATGTAAGATCAACAAGGTTGTGGAAGATTTGAGGACAAATCTCTTTTAAGAGGAGGAGAATGATGTGATCATGAAGTGCCCAAAAATAGATTTGAAAGAATTAAATGAAGACAAATTCAAAAAGAGAAAGTTTTAGGAAAAAGAATAATAGGAGACTTTTGTGAACAAATTGGTTTACCTCCTATTGGTCCAACTGGTGAAAAAAGAAAACATAAGACTAATAAAGTCTCTCGAAATTCAACAAAATCTTATAACGCTAAACCTTTATTTGAAAGGTTAAGAAAAAATCCTCCAGAATGGACTAATGTCCATACTGAAGCTGTAATCAAAATAAAAAATAAGATTAAGGAAATTCCTTGTTTAGCAATAGCCAATCCTGATGCTTTTAAAATTGTTGAAACAGACGCATCCGAATTAGGTTATGGTGGAATCCTCAAACAAAGGATTAATAATAAAGAAACTCTTGTTAGGTTTACTTCAGGAGTTTGGCAAGGGCCAAGGAAAAATTATTCCACTGTAAAAAAGGAACTCTTATCTATTGTGTTATGTGTTCAAAAATTCGAAAGTGATTTATTAAATCAGAAATTTCTAATTCGTGTTGATTGTAAATCTGCTAAAGATATTTTAGAAAAGGATGTTAAAAATATAGCGTCTAAACAAATTTTTGCTAGATGGCAGGGAATTTTATCTGTTTTTGATTTTGATATTGAGTTTATTAAAGGATCTAGTAATTCTTTACCAGATTTCTTAACTCGTGAATTTTTACAGGGTCATGACGAAGGACAAAGGAAAAGCTAAAGAGACGGTAAAGCGAGAAATAGTAACTATAAGAAAACCTTTGTCTTATAAGACAGCCATCGGAAAACCTATTGAACAGCTTCGAGCTGAGGCCTTAAAGGCTGCACCCAAAGAATTAAAATTAAGAGAAGATGCTTATTCAGCGTCACTAAAATCAAATGCTACTAATGAATTTCTATATCCATATATTCCCTACACGACTATATGGATATCACCTTTAGAGAGAAAATACGCTCATCTTGAACCAAATGAAGCTGGAAATTTTTATCTTAAAGATTCAGCAGATCCATTCTTTTATCCTAAAGAATATCAATTTTACTATGCAATTTTGGATACAACCAAATCTGTTGAATTTGATTCAGTCACTAGATCTGGATCTGAATGGGCTTATTCTAAAGCCTTTATTAAACAAGTCTACACAGCAGAGACCTGGAGCGGTGATCTTTACCGCTATCATGAAATTCCTAGAAAACACCAAAATTTAGATAGATACTGGTTTAATTACTTTGATTATATCAAGGCTTGGGACGGAACATTTTGCTACGATAACAGGCAGAAAAAACACAGCTGGTTCCTCAATTTAGGGATTTTAAATTTGCTAATATACCTCAATGGTTTATTAAATGGTTTTACAATTGGGGTTTTCATCCCATAATATTACCTGATAAAATTAGAAGTATTTTTGATGAGTTTAAAACTTCAAATCCTTCTTTAAAAACACCAGAGCTAATGTTTGCGGCTTTATATCAAGTACCATGGATTGTCAAATGGGATTTAATAATCTCAAATTTACCAATTAAAAAATTTGATGTGGTTATTACTCACGTTCCTGTCTTAGGAAGAAGAATCCTACTTAAATGGTGGGATAAGTTTGATTTCTTTGAAGACTCAATTTTTTCAAAGAAAGGACTCATTTCCCTTGAGCCTCCTGCTCCACCGGCTCCTCCTAAAAAGGACACTACAGAATTGCTTAAGGAACTTTTAGCTTCTTCTTCGAAAACAAATATTAAGAAGCAACTTATGGAAATTCTTAAGGAAATACCTGGTGATACTGATGAAGAAGATAATGATGACGAGGATACAGACACAAAAGAAGACATCATTATGCAAGATTCCCAGGACCCTTATGAACAGTAAAATAACTGTTCAAGTTACTGTTCACCTAAAGTTGTCGGCCACTACTGTTCACTAAAGTTGTCGGTCACTACTATTCATTAAATGAATTTGAAGAATTTTGGTGTCCGAAGAATTTGAAATCCGAGATTGACGTCCGTCATTTGCCTATATAAAGGAGCTCCATTTTGAAGAGAAGACACGCTTGAAATCAACCACTACTCTATTCTCTGCAATCTTCCCTTCTTACTTCCGAGAAAATCTCCACTTTACTTTTGTATAATAATAATAAAGTTTGTAAAATAGTTTGTGTATTTTGGTACCTACTACCGCTGCTTGTACTCTCTACCGCCTACTCTTGTATTGGTCTGGTACCCTTGTGGTATCAGAGCCACGTTGCTCTGGTAGTTTACCATCCTATAGGTAAACTCTTTACTCATGTATTGTATTCAATGTTAATGTATAAATCTATTCGCTTATATTATGATATTGCTTGTTTAGAATACGAAAGTTATTGTCTTTTAATCAAAATCAATCCTGATCATCCTGATATAGGTGAATATAATTTTTGGGTTAACCAAACTATTCACTGGTATAATATTAAACGCCGTATGCTAAATATGTTGTCTGTTTAATATTCTATGAATCCTCATCAGTTTGATTCAAAGTTTTTTACTATTTCTGAGTTATATATATTTTATCGTAAGCAATATTTACTTAATAAGAAACGTTGTGAGGATTTCCCTGACGAACCTTATTGGGAATTTTTATGTAATCATTATTATCTACAATATTCTCGTATTGTATTATTATTATTATCTGCTTAAGCTGTTTTTATGTATCGTAAGTTTTCTATTATAGGTGGTGTTCCTATTTCTGAATTTTATGATTTCTGTTGGACGCACTATTTAAAAAATAGACAGCTTTGTATAGACGAACCAGATAATCCTGAACATATATTTTTTAGAAATCATTATTATAATTGGTGTGTTCGTATTAGTGTTATATTAGCAGCCTAATTTCTTTATATCTGTGAGTCTTACTCTGTGTTTTTAGATTTAAGTTTTAGTAGTCCTTTGTGAACTATTACAGTGAAACCCAGGGTTTACCCTTAAGTCGCGCAGCCTGAATAGTCCCTTTTGTTGCCTAAGTATTGGCGTGTTGGGATTGGTAATAAGTCGTTGACAGTGATCTGTGATAGAATGCATCGGTTTACTAGAACTTTGTCTAAAAGACAAGGTGAAACGAGTGGAAATAAAGAAATTGTTATTAATGAAAATTTCGAAAAATCTTTGCAAAACTGGAAATTACCAGTACAATCTTCTGTTTATAAACAGAAAGGAACTTTTGAATTTTTTTCTGACTATGTTGTTAAAACAGTAGAAGAAGCCATTCCTTTAACAGAAGGATACAATTCATTTCAATTATTATCTAAAAATCTAATTGAATAACATAAGCAAAGATATAAATTTTTACATATCGGATTAATTCAAGTAGGACTAAAACCTGCTACAAGACTTGGATTAAATACATCCGCTATAATTTGTGTAAGAGATAAACGTCATAATAAATTTCATGACTCTTTGTTGGGAATAATTGAGTCTAGTCTTTGTGACGGACCCATTTATTTCTCTTGTTTTCCAAACTTTACTCTGTCCCTGACAGATCCGACTCTTATGCACTCCTTGTGTCTTGATATCAAATCTGATGGGTTCAATATGATGCAAGGATCAGAAAACATAATCCTTATTTACAGGATCCAATATAAAGTAATGAATACAGTAGTTCCAAGAGTGAGGAATTTATCCTTAAATCAGAAAGGATCTACTACTCTATTCATTACCAATTTATCTAAAAGTAATTTAAAAGTACCCAAAACCATCACTTGGGATCAGGTTAAATTACCTGAACAATGGATGCTAGAAAAGGCAAGTGAACCTGTTAAACAGGAAAATAGAGAATTAGAGGAAATAAAAGAATACCATGATGGAACTGTTCAAATTAAATTCTCTAACCAAAGAATTGCCAGACTAAATCTTAGAAGTCAAAGTCTTAGATACAATAAACTTAACCTAAAAGGTGAATGTAGTAGAACTAGATCTAGAAGATCTACTTCTTCTGCTCCTGAAACTAATTTCGAAAAGAATAACGTAATAGGTACAAAATTCACACCTGATGGGGTTAATCAACCTGAATATAATGTTAGTATACCATCCACTACTGTCCCCTCTGAAACAGATAATAAATCTCCTACTGCTTCGGACATGGGATACTATAGTGATAGTAGTTATCTTCCTGATGACACTAGTGTTTCACCTATCACAATTCCTGAGGAAGTTATTTTTCCTTTTGAAGGAATTGCAAAAGAATTATTTTATTCTCCGAAAAATGAAATTCTTAGAAAATGGTTCTTTCTTAAAGATTTTAAAACTCAAAAGAAATTATTTACTTCTTACAAAAGCTTTTTAAAAATAAATAAAGAAGTAATTGATTTCTTTGATTTCTTAAAGAAATATTTTTATTTAACTAAACAACCCTTTCCTAATTTCGAGAATGAAAACTTTGTTTCCACTATTGAAACTTCCTTTGCCAGAAATTTTATTACTACTAAAGGAAGAGTTTTCAAAAGTATTCATCCACCTGAAAATAATTTAATTGTTAAAATTAAGGATGATGAGGTTATTGCCACTCCTTATAGAAAAGGAGATAAAATCGAAACTGTAGTAGAACAAAATAATTTTACTAATATAACTCTCAAAACTATGGGAGATCAATTAATCAGAATTGAAAATTCAATTGATAAAAAAACTACGGAACAAGTTTCTAAAGAAGAAACTCCTATAATTGATAAAAGGGTTTTATTTAAACCTATGCCCTCTGAAAAAATTGATTTCAAAATTAAACCAGAAGATTCCTCTTCTGAGATGGTTGATGAAATTGTTAAAAGATTAAAAAATCTTGGCCTTAAAGAAAAGGACCTGTCTCCTTTGGAGCAAAACTCTGATAATGAATCTGATACAGAAAGTAAAGAACAAACTTCCGAAATGGAAGACAGAATTGATCAACTAGAAGATATGTTCTTAACAGAACAAAATCAACAACAAAATTTTGGGATCAGTAAATTATCCTCTTCATACAAGAAGAAGATGGTTTATAATGTTCCAGCTAAACCCTATTATCATAGGCCTACTCCAGTCGACCTACAATTAGAACAGCATGATGACTATATGACTGTTCAATTTGATGGAAGATCCATTAATGAATGGAACATTGATGGAATGTCAGAATACCAAATGCAAACGGTATTGCATTACATGACCATGTTTGCAACTGCCTGTAAAGCAAATGGTACTTCTGATCAAAATATTGCAAAAGCCATAACTCAAGGCTTTACTGGACAATTAAAAGGATGGTGGGATTTTTACCTTCCCGAAGAAGCAAAATTGCACATCCTACAAGCAGTTAAGACTGAAATTGTTAATGAACAACCTGTAGCAGTCACAGACTGTGTTAATACGCTATTATATACAATAGCGAAACATTTTATTGGAACAACTTCATTACAGTTGGATAAAACTCAAGAACAGTTAATGAATCTAAGATGTCAAAACTTATCTCAGTTTAAATGGTATAAAGATGTTTTCTTCTCTAAAGTCTTTACAAGAGAAGATAGCCAACATGACTTTTGGAAAGAAAAATTCTTATCAGGATTACCACATTTCTTTGCAGAAAAAATCCGTAATAGAATTAAACAAAAACATAATGGCATTATACCTTATGCCCAATACACTTATGGAGATTTATCTTCCGAGATAATCTCTGAAGGAATTAATTTGTGTAATGAAATAAAATTACATAGACAAATTCAAAAAGAGAAAGTTTTAGGAAAAAGAATAATAGGAGACTTTTGTGAACAAATTGGTTTACCTCCTATTGGTCCAACTGGTGAAAAAAGAAAACATAAGACTAATAAAGTCTCTCGAAATTCAACAAAATCTTATAACTATTTTCCTAAAAAGGGGAGGAAAGGATTCTATAAGAAGAAAAATAAAAGCAAAGGTGAAAATCACCCTTCTAATAATTCGCAGAAAAAGATCCCTTTATGCTGGAGGTGCCAGAAACCGGGACATTATGCTAATAAGTGTAAAATGAAAAAGAAAATTAATAGTCTAGACATTGATGAAGGCCTTAAAAGGACTTTAGAAAAATTATTCCTTAATGAAGAAGGAGAAAAAGGAAATTTTAAAATTACTGCAATTACTAATAGTGACTCAGAAAATGATGATTCAGAAGCAGAATCTGAGCAATCAAAATCTGAGCAATCAGAAAATGGTTGCGAAGGAAATTGCGAGTATTACAAAACCTTATGTCAGGCTAATGGATTATGTGTGTTAACAAAAGAAGATAATTTTATCTTAGATATAATTGATCAAATTACTGATCCTGTTGCTAAGAGAGAAATGCTTCAAAAATACTTGGAGCAATATAGTAATAAAAAAACCAGAAAAAGGATTAAAATTTAAAGAACCAGAGACTTATAGTCTTAAAGAAATTTTAAATAGAGCTAAATCTTCTACAGAAAGTGTCCTAGGAGATTCTAGCATTAGTGAATTAAAACATGAAGTAAATGTTCTCAAACAAGAACTATGTGAATTAAAATCTAGAGTTTCAGTGATTGAAGTTAGAAATCTGGAAACAAATCCTTATGAGGAAAATGATGAAATTGAAAAAGAATCACTAAAAGATGAAAATACTAATGCAGCTTTAACATTTGTCAATATGATTGATAGAGTAATCACTCATAAATGGCACATTAAAATAAAGTTAATAGTTCATAGAGAATATACTCTCTCTGCAATTGCAATGGTAGACTCAGGAGCCGATTTGAATTGTATCAACGAAGGATTAATACCTTCTAGATATTTTTCAAAGACTACTGAAATTCTGAATGCTGCAGATGGCAGAAAACTTATAGTAAAATATAAGGTGCAAGATACTGCCATTTGTAACAATGGAACCTGTCTAGAAATGCCATTTATAATGGTAAAAGATTTATTGCATGATGTTATATTGGGAAATCCATTTTTGCATATGCTTTACCCAATCAAAAGCATAGATGAAAATGGAATTACTATCACTGTAAATTCACAGGAAATAATATTTAACTTCATAACACAACCTCGTTATCACGAGATAGATTTAATCCAAAAGAAAATAGAGAGGAAAGAAAATTTTCTTAATTCCTTATCACAGGAAATTAATTATAAGAAAATAGCCGAACAACTACAGCAACCTTTAATTCAAAAAAGGATAAATGATTTACAAGAAACAATTATAAAAGAAATATGTGCTGATATTCCTAATGCTTTTTGGGAAAGGAAAAAACATATTGTAAATTTACCATATGAACCTGATTTTAAAGAAAATCAAATACAAATTAAGGCAAGACCTATTGCTATGGGTCCACGCCATCTTGAAATCTGCAAAAAAGAAATAGATGAGTTATTACTCAAAGGTTTAATTAGAAAATCTTACAGTCCTTGGAGCTGCCCAGCATTTTATGTTGAAAATGCAGCTGAACTTGAAAGAGGAGTTCCTAGACTTGTTATTAACTACAAGCCTTTAAATAAAGCATTAAGATGGATTAGATATCCAATACCAAATAAAAGAGATCTTCTAAATAGATTATACACTGCTAAAATAATGTCTAAATTTGACATGAAATCTGGATTTTGGCAAATTCAGATTGCAGACGAAGATAAATATAAAACTGCATTCACAGTACCATTCGGACACTACGAATGGAATGTAATGCCTTTTGGGCTAAAGAATGCTCCTTCTGAATTTCAAAATATAATGAATGATATTTTCAGCCCATATACAAAATTCTGTATTGTCTACATTGATGATGTCCTTATTTTCTCAGAAAATATCGATCAACATTTTAAACATTTGAATGCATTTATTAATGTCGTTAAAAAAGCCGGCCTGGTAGTCTCAGCTAAAAAGATTAAATTATTTCAAACAGAAATAAGATTTCTAGGTCACAATATAAAAGAAGGGACAATATTCCCTATTGACAGGTCAATAGCTTTCGGGGAGAAATTTCCTAATGAACTCAAAGAAAAAACTCAATTACAAAGATTTTTGGGAAGTCTTAATTATATTTCAGACTTTTATAAAAATTTAGCAATAGACGCTTAGTTTATTCTTTACTAGGATTTAGTTTCCTTTTTGTATTAGGTTAGTTTACTATTTTATAGTTTCCTAGTTGTTTTCAAGATGTAATCTTGTCCTATTTAAAGGACCTTTTTCTTTAATGAATTCAAGATTTAGTCTTCAATTAATTTGTGTTGAGTATTCTCCACCTTCTTTGAAGAGTTCTTCTTCATGAACTTATCAAAGGTCAGTAAAATCTTTGTGGCGTTCAATGACTTATCAAACGATTCATCCACCATCGTTTGTGGCGTCCTACCGAACTTATCAAGCATTCTTGTGGCGTTCATCCATCGACTTATCAAACGATTCATCCATCATCGTTTGTGGCGTCTTCATTAAATCCATCTAAACCTGATTGTAGAACGATCCTTGAAATCCTAATTATTCGAATCTCGTTATTCGTAACGTTGTTCGTATCATTTGGTACCAGAGCCAATTTCTAGTCTCAGGTTTGTCTATCTTTAATTTCTTGTCAAAAAAAAAAAACGAAAAAAAAAAGTTGAAAAAAAAAAAAGAAAAAAAATTGAGAGAAAAGAAAAGGTTGAAAATGAGAGAAAAAAAAAAGTGAAAAAAAAAATCAAAAAAAAAATGTTTTGCGTTTTTTACATGTTAGATCTACAAGGTTGGGGAAGATTTGAGGACAAATCTCTTTTAAGAGGAGGAGAATGATGTGATCATGAAGTGCCCAAAAATAGATTTGAAAGAATTAAATGAAGACAAGTTGTTGGGTCAAGAAGGTTTACTAGCTCATCAAGATTGAAGAAGATCTAGTCCATATTTGCTTGTCATGTGGGAGTTTTTAATATAGTTAGGTTTAATTTCGAATTTATTGTCCATATTTTTGTAGGCTTAGTTTATTCTTTACTAGGATTTAGTTTCCTTTTGGTATTAGGTTAGTTTACTATTTTAGAGTTTCCTAGTTCTTTTCAAGATGTAATCTTGTCCTATTTAAAGGACCTTTTTCTTTAATGAATTCAAGATTTAGTCTTCAATTAATTTGTGTTGAGTATTCTCCACCTTCTTTGAAGAATTCTTCTTCATGAACTTATCAAAGGTCAGTAAAATCTTTGTGGCGTTCAATGACTTATCAAACGATTCATCCACCATCGTTTGTGGCGTCCTACCGAACTTATCAAGCATTCTTGTGTCGTTCATCCATCGACTTATCAAGCGATTCATCCATCATCGTTTGTGGCGTCTTCATTAAATCCATCTAAACCTGATTGTAGAACGATCCTTGGAATCCTAATTATTCGAATCTCGTTATTCGTAACGTTGTTCGTATCATTTGGTACCAGAGCCAATTTCTAGTCTCAGGTTTGTCTATCTTTAATTTCTTGTCAAAAAAAAATGAAAAAAAAAAAAGTTGAAAAAAAAAAGAAAAAAAAATTGAGAGAAAAAGAAAAGGTTGAAAATGAGAGAAAAAAACGAAAAAAAAAAAGTGAAAAAAAAAATCAAAAAAAAAATGTTTTGCGTTTTTTACATGTTAGATCTACAAGGTTGGGGAAGATTTGAGGACAAATCTCTTTTAAGAGGAGGAGAATGATGTGATCATGAAGTGCCCAAAAATAGACTTGAAAGAATTAATTGAAGATATGTTGTTGGGTCAAGAAGGATTACTTGCTCATCAAGATTGAGGAGATTTAGTCCAATATTACTTGTCATATGGGACTTTTTAATTTAGTTACTTTTTAATTTCGAATTTAGCTCCTTGTATTAGTAGGATTAGTTTATTCTTTACTAGGATTTAGTTTCCTTTTGGTATTAGGTTAGTTTACTATTTTATAGTTTCCTAGTTATTTTCAAGATGTAATCTTGTCCTATTTAAAGGACCTTTTTCTTTAATGAATTCAAGATTTTGTCTTCAATTAATTTGTGTTGAGTATTCTCCTCCTTCTTTGAAGAATTCTTCTTCATGAACTTATCAAAGGTCAGTAAAATCTTTGTGGCGTTCAATGACTTATCAAACGATTCATCCACCATCGTTTGTGGCGTCCTACCGAACTTATCAAGCATTCTTGTGGCGTTCCGACTTATCAAGCGATTCAGTCAACATCGTTTGTGGCGTCCTCATGAACTTATCAAGAAGACTTGTGGTGTTCATCCATCGACTTATCAAGCGATTCATCCATCATCGTTTGTGGCGTCTTCATTAAATCCATCTAAACCTGATTGTAGAACGATCCTTGGAATCCTAATTATTCGAATCTCGTTATTCGTAACGTTGTTCGTATCACTCGATCCCCGACCTTCTAGTTGAGGATGGACGAGGAGGATCTATTGAAGGCCCCTCTGTACGAGACCTTTTAGGTCTAACACTTCTACTATTTTCACGGGAGGGACGCTTCGAAGTATTACCAAAAAGATTACTCATGTTCGGAAATAAAAAAGAAACTTTAATTATCGAGAAAGCTTATCGACCTCCTAGCAAGAGAGTATTCTATTGAAGTTGAGTAAAAGCGGTAAATAGCGAGTAAAATTTTCACCGCTTGTATTTATACTATACGAAAAGATTCAGGAGACCTAAAGAATGGGCGCGAATCACAGAGACTAGCCTATGAACAGCCGCGAGAATTCAAAAAGACATAAGCATAATGATTACGAAAAAGTTAATAACTTGTCTAAATTATTACAGAGAAGCCGAAAATACGTAACTGTCAGAATATGAATCGTCTACTGTACAAGAGGATAAAAAGGTAATATTACAAGCCGTTTCATGTTAACCGTCAAAAAGATTGTTCCACGGGTCGATAGATACTCCCTCTTCACACAACATGCTCGCCATCCGGGACTCCCTGTTCACCAGCGATCACTCCTTCTTCCGCTCCATCGGCCGCTGCCTCCACATTCTCCCCCTCTTCCTCTGGTCCGATAAAATTAATATCGACCTCATCATTGATATCCGAGGGAGGAATCGGCAATGGCTTCCCAAACTCTTCGACAAGGCGAGCCAAAGGAAATTGTTGATAAATGACGTCTGGCAGCTCGGAAGGAGAACATTCCTCGCCGTAACGATTCAGCCTAACATGTGCTGCTTTGAAATATTCCATTCGACGATCTTCAATCAGTTCCAGAGCCACCAGCTGATGGATCGCCTTCTTAAAAGTACTTTCTAAGAGCGGACCAACCATTCGATACACCAACGCTGTATGAACAGGAGAATTGAGGAATTCGCGAATGACTCTTTCATCAGGATTCCGACCGTAGCGATCCTTTAGACCGCTTAGGGAAATATCCTTATCATACTCCTCCAAAGAGGCTTGAAGGCTTAACACCTGAGATTCCAGCTCGCTAATTCGAGCAGTACTCTGAAATTGATGATCTTCCAACTTTTTAGCCAATTGATTGACTTGTTCTTGAGCGCGGGAAGTCTCCAGAACCTTATCTATAATCACCTGGTCATCAGTCCCCGTAGCCTGAGTCTCTATGACCGGAAGAGAAGAAGACATCGAGGGACCAACCTCTGAACCGGAAGTCTTATGAAATAAAGTCTTATATTTCTCATCCAGAAACTCACATTGTTGTTTCCAGAGAGCGGCTTCATAGGCATACGATGCCAAACAAGTCTTAGTCTGAAAGAGAAAATGATAGATGAAATAAATTAGAGAGCTAAAGCACTCGTTAAGTAAAATTACCTTACGAGCACACATAAAAGGAGATCACCTTTTCAGCATAAAGAGAAGCTCACTGAAATTTCTCCAAAGGATCCTTCCGAAGGAGCTTATTCATATCGCGAGTATACACGCCAGATAGAAGGACATGAGTTGCCTTGTCCACTGCATTCTCACTCTCGTCATGAACTAAATAATCGTTCTCAGGATAACCGGCGGCTCTCCTCCCCTGTAGATGGTCCTCGATCATCTCGACTAGTGTGGGCTCCGGATGATTCTCACCTAGTAGAGACAGGTCCTCACCAGAGCAACCATAGTAACACCTTTTTCTCTCCACTGGCTTATCGTTAGGATGGGGCATCGACCAGCTATGACACCCACGAATACCTAGAGAGGTTCGAAGATGGAAGGGAGGATAGCCGGATCCGGTCCCCTTACCGACAGGAGATTCTTAGGAGGAATCCGGAGATTCCTCCCTGTTTTCCTCAGAATCGTGGCCCAATTCCAATTTTCTTTTTCGGGACGCTCTCTGCTCGATAGGGAAGTTCTCTATGGTTTTTGTGGATTTGGATAAAACCATTTTTCCCTTAGAAGAACGTCGGGAATTTTCTACCATGAGAACTTAAATGAAACAAAGTCAAAGTTAGACATAATGTTAAAAAGGGATTGTAATGAGTTGATACAAAAGAAAAAATACTTACCCAACGATTGAGAAGGGGAAGAAATGGAAAAACTTTGAGAACTCAGTCCCGCCTTGCGAAGAAAGGCCTCACCAATAAGAAGAGCACTTTGGTATTTGTTGGCGGTGAATTTCGCCAATCAATTGAGGGTCGTCAGGGATAAGATCGCCAGTCGCCAAGCAACCACCATAAATCCATTTGAAATTATGGTCCCACGAGAATGCCTCAGTTGAACCGTCCGCCAAAGAATCATGAGAAGGTGGTTGTACGAAGAAAAAATGAGATTTCCAGCAAGGATTGCTGGAAACCGGGGAGTCGAAAATGGAGCGACTCGTCTTCTGGCTGGCAAAGAAATATCCCCGATTGGAAGAACTAGAAACATTAAAATGGAACAATTGCGTAAAGTTACGGAAAGAAGACTGGAATCCTTTTGCTATCATCAAAACGGAAAAGGCCACCACAAAGGCCACAGAATTTGGGACTAATTGCGTCAAAGATACGCTAAATATTTTCAAAATGTCAAGAAATAAAGTAGACAAAGGAAGGCGTAAACCATAATTAAAATGAACAGTATAGAAGGCTCGACAACCCTCTGGCGAAGAAGTAACCCTGTCCGAAGGAGAAGGTAGAATAATCTTAGAACCTTTCGAAAAATATTTCGCGTAGTTATCCACGACCTCGTGGAAAGTTTCCTCGGTATAAGCACAAGCGAGGTCCTCAATTGGTTCAGAAATTTGAGGAACCATACCTTTACCCTTCTTGGCCCTGGCGGCAACATCCGTATCAGATATAATTTGCACATTAAAATTATCCTCGTCAGGGACAGTGAATTCAGACGCTCCGGTCTGCTCAGTCGGGGGGCTCAGGGGAACCTCCTCCTCGACATTAGGAGTAACTCTTTCTTTGATTAACGAAGAAGATTTTCTTGAGATTGAAGCCATTTTTAAGATCCTCGAAGAATACGAGTCGATAAGGGCAAATTATAGAAGAAATGAGCGAATAAGAAAATGATTGCGGAATATGGGAAGTAGAAAGTAAAAGATGACTGAAACAACGATCACCTATTTATAGAGTGATACGAATCTCATCACGGATAACAAGATCCGAATAATTAGGATTCCAAGGATCGTTCTACAATCAGGTTTAGGTGGATTTATAGAAGACGCCGCAAACGATGATGGATGCATCGCTTGGTAAGTCGATGGATGAACGCCACAAGTCTTCTTGATAAGTTCATGAGGACGCCACAAACAATGTTGACTAAATCGCTTGATAAGTCGGAACGCCACAAGAATGCTTGATAAGTTCGGTAGGACGCCACAAACGATGGTGGATAAATCGTTTGATAAGTCATTGAACGCCACAAAGATTTTACTGACCTTTGATAAGTTCATGAAGAAGAATTCTTCAAAGAAGGTGGAGAATACTCAACACATATTAATTGAAGACTAAATCTTCTTCAATCTTGATGAGCAAGTAATCCTTCTTGACCCAACAACTTATCTTCAATTAATTCTTTCAAGTCTATTTTTGGGCACTTCATGATCACATCATTCTCCTCCTCTTAAAAGAGATTTGTCCTCAAATCTTCCCCAACCTTGTAGATCTAACATGTGAACATGGAAAAACAATTTTTTTTCGATTTTTTTTTTAACTTTTTTTTTTCCGTTTTTCTTCCCTCTCAATTTTTTTTTTCGTTTTTTTTTTCAACTCTTTTTTTTTCGTTTTTTTCCTCTCATTTTTTTTTTTCTCTCTCAATTTTTTTCTTTTGTTTTTTTTATACAAGAAAATAAAGGATAGGCAAACCTGAGACTAGAATTTGGCTCTGGTACAAAATGATACGAATCTCATCACGAATAACAAATCTATTTTAAGAAGGTGGAGAATACTCAACACATAATAATTGAAGACTAAATCTTGAATTCATTAAAGAAAAAGGTCCTTTAAATAGGACAAGATTACATCTTGAAAAGAACTAGGAAACTCTAAAATAGTAAACTAACTTAATATCAAAAGGAAACTAAATCCTAGCAAAGAATAAACTAATCCTACAAAAATATGGACAATAAATTCGAAATTAAACCTAACTAACCTAATAACAAAAGGAAACTAAATCCTAGTGAAGAATAAACTAATCCTACAAAAACAAGGAGCTAAATTCGAAATTAAAGATTACTAAATTAAAATGTCCCATATGACAAGTAAATATGGACTAGATCTTCTTCAATCTTGACGAGCAATTAATCCTTCTTGACCCAACAACTTGTCTTCAATTAATTCTTTCAAGTCTATTTTTGGCCACTTCATGATCACATCATTCTCCTCCTCTTAAAAGAGATTTGTCCTCAAATCTTCCCCAACCTTGTAGATCTAACATGTGAACATGGAAAAACAATTTTTTTTCGATTTTTTTTTTAACTTTTTTTTTTCCGTTTTTCTTCCCTCTCAATTTTTTTTTTCGTTTTTTTTTTCAACTCTTTTTTTTTCGTTTTTTTCCTCTCATTTTTTTTTTCTCTCTCAATTTTTTTCTTTTGTTTTTTTTATACAAGAAAATAAAGGATAGGCAAACCTGAGACTAGAATTTGGCTCTGGTACCAAATGATACGAATCTCATCACGAATAACAATATCCGAATATTTAGGATTCCAAAGATCGTTCTACAATCAGGTTTAGGTGGATTTATAGAAGACGCCGCAAACGATGATGGATGCATCGCTTGGTAAGTCGATGGATGAACGCCACAAGTCTTCTTGATAAGTTCATGAGGACGCCACAAACAATGTTGACTAAATCGCTTGATAAGTCGGAACGCCACAAGAATGCTTGATAAGTTCGGTAGGACGCCACAAACGATGGTGGATAAATCGTTTGATAAGTCATTGAACGCCACAAAGATTTTACTGACCTTTGATAAGTTCATGAAGAAGAATTCTTCAAAGAAGGTGGAGAATACTCAACACATATTAATTGAAGACTAAATCTTCTTCAATCTTGATGAGCAAGTAATCCTTCTTGACCCAACAACTTATCTTCAATTAATTCTTTCAAGTCTATTTTTGGGCACTTCATGATCACATCATAGAGAAAGATGAAAAGACGTTTCGAACTTCTCACGGCTGATCACATTCCCGCCAAGCAGCAGAAAAAATTGAAACGCTTTCTCAAAGAGACACGTGATAGTTCATGATTGGAACGACAAAACGACTATTTATGAGGTGTAGCACTCTTTTCCTTACTTAGGATTTTTTCCCTCAGGGTTTTTTCCTAAGAAAGGTTTTTAACGAGGCACATTTCATAAAAAATACAGTCGTAATCTACCATCTACTTCTACAAGCTTCTACTACATATACGCTCGAAGAAGTGAGGGAGTACGGATGGGGGCTATTTCACACCCCTTATAATACTCGGATCGACTAGGGGATATCAGATCAGTTCGACCATACAAGCTCATCCGGGATCATCCATTGACCCGATCAGAGACGATTCGCCTCGGCGACCAGACTACAATCCAGACTCGAGAAGGACAGTTATGCCGAGTCCTATTAGGACTATGTTTCCTTGTAAAGCTAGGGTTAATATCATATAAATACCTAGTTAAAACGTTGTATTAAGGGGATATACAATCAGAGCTTACGCCTATAATAAGCAGTTTTACCTTGGTTGCTACGAGTTGGTTGCTCTTGTTTTGACTCAAATCTAGCCTTTGTTGAGACTTGCTTCTCCTCTTTCTGGAACGTATTTTGTTTCCACGAATTAGCACCCCTTCTCTTAAGTTGGCTCTCAATTTTAATAGCCATATGCAGCATATCCTCTAACTCCACATAATGCTGAAATTCTACTCGATTGTAAATTTCTTGATTCAAGCCAGCTAAAAATCGTGCCATAGTAGCCTCTCGGTCCTCCTTTATGTTTGCTCGGATCATAGCTAACTCCATCTCTTGGTAGTAGTCTTCGACACTTCAATTTCCTTGTACCAGCCCTTGCAACTTCTTGTACAAATCCCGATAATAGTGGCTAGGTACAAAATGCTTTCTCATTACTGTTTTCATCACCTCCCAAGTGTCCACCTGTTGTTCTCCATTTCATCTCCTGTTTAACACAAATTGATCCCACCAAACATTAGCATAATCAGTAAACTCAGTGGCTGCAAGTTTTACCTTTTTTATCTCGGAGTAGTCGTGGCAATCAAAAACTCGCTCCAATTTCTTTTCCCACTCAAGATAGGTGTCGGGGCCGTTTCTCCCTTGAAATGAAGGAATGTTAATCTTAATATTACCCAAGTTATTATCCTCCCTATTCCTAACTTCTCTACTCACACCAGGATTTCTCCTATGGCGACTAGATGACCCTTGATCTCCTTCACTAAACCTATCATCATAGTCTTCCTCATCCTCATATCTTAAGTCCCTAGGTTGAACTCTCCCCCTCCTATTCATATTAGAAGTAGTTTTTCGATGTCCCTCAGTTACACTTTCTACCCTATCCAACCTTTCATGAACTTGTTCCAACTCCGTCCTCAATAATCTCTTCATCTCTCCCATCAAAGCTTCCGACAGAAACTTCATATCTAACTTTCCAGACTGTTCTCCAGAGATATTTTTGTTATTGGGATCAGACATGATTTGCTGCAAGAAAGAATGTTAGAACAAATATAAATAAAATAAAGGACCTCATAATTCACACCCTTTCGTGTTTCACTCAAATTAATGATTCACTCAACACTCGTGTTTTCGCACAAAAATTATGGCTTTTACCCTCAAATAATCTAACTCTCTTGCCTTTTTCCACTCTTGGAATTCTCTATGCTTCTTTTTGAACTAATTTAAAACAACACAAAGATATTCAATATGAACAAACTCTAGGACAAGATAACTATCAAACCAAATCTAGGAAGATTTCTTTCAATAAGGCAGGTGCAAAACATAGAAGAATTTTCAGTGTAAACACACTCTAAGACTAGAAAACTATCAAACTCAAACTAGGTAGCTCAATAAAGACAAGTTTGTTTCAGTTTTCGGAATTTATTTTATTTTATTTTTTTCAGAATTTTTTTTTGGGCTAACTCTTTCTCTTTTTTTTTATTCGACCCTTTTTTTTCGAACTCTTCTTTTTTTTGTTCGAACTTTTTTTTTGTTTGAAAAAAACTATAAAATTATAAAGACACGCAAACCTGAGACTAGAATTTGGCTCTGGTACCAAATGATACGAACCACATTAAGAAAAACGAGATCCGCATTATAAGGAATTGATAGATCGTTCTATAATCAGGTTTCGGATGGATGAACGCCACAAGTCGTCTTGATAAGTTCACAGGGACATCACAAACGATATTGACTGAATCGTTTGATAAGTCGATGTTGAACGCCACAAGTCTTCTTGATAAGTTCGGTGGGAAGCCACAAACGATGATGGATGAATCATTTGATAGGTCAATGAATGAACGCCACAAGAATTAGACAAATTGAAAAATCCTTGATAAGTTCAAAAGAGTTCTTCAAAGAAACTAGAGAATTCCTTTGCACTAAAATAATAATAATCAAGTTGTCTCTTCTATTACATATTATGCCTATATATAAGCTGAAAATTAAGTCCTATCGAGACTAGGAATAGGACTTCTCGAGTAATCTACTTACACTAGGAAATAAATCCCCCTAATCAACTAGGAAACAAAAACCACTAATAAACTAGGAAACAAATAAAGTCCTACTACTAAATATAATTTCGAATTTATTACTATAGATAACTAAATATGCTATTCATCTTATCCACTCCTTTCTTGAGACACTGCATTTAGTTGGACTTGTATAATGTTGACAAAATTTGGTTGTTCATTTCCGAACACATCCAACTCTTTTTGTTGCGCTTGATTTATTAACTCATTGGGTTCTTCTTCCTTGAAACGTTTGGCTCTTGCTCTCGTCATTGGACCTTGTGGAACTTTGATTGGTTCTTCAAAGTGAGATTTTCCATTTATGTCCTCATTATTCTACGAATTTCCTTTTATGTCCTCATCATTCTTTCAATAAGGCAGGTGCAAAAGTTAGGAGAATTTTAAGTGTAAACACACTCTAAGTCTAGAAAACTATCAAACTCAAACTAGGAAGCTAAATAAAGACAAGTTTGTTTCAATTTTCAGATTTTTTTTTTTTAGAATTTTTTTTTTTTTTTGGCGAACTCTTTCTCTTTTTTTTTTGGTTCGACCTTTTTTTTTCTTTTTGTACGACATTTTTTTTTTTGAAAAAAACTAAAACCTGAGACAAGAATTTGGCTCTGATACCAAATGATACGAACCTCGCCACGAATAACGAGACCCGAATTATTAGGACTCCAAGGATCGTTCTACAATCAGGTTTAGATGGATTTAATGAAGACGCCACAAACGATGATGGGTGAATCACTTGATAAGTCGATGGATGAACGCCACAAGTGTTCTTGATAAGTTCATGAGGACGCCACAAACGATGTTGACTGAATCGTTTGATAAGTCGGAACGCCACAAGAATGCTTGATAAGTGCGGTAGGACGCCACTAACGATGGTGGATAAATCGTTTGATAAGTCATTGAACGCCACAAAGATTTTACTGATCTTTGATAAGTACATGAAGAAGAAATCCTTCAAAGAAGGTGGAGAATACTCAACACAAATTAATTGAAGAATAAATCTTAAATTCATTAATGAAAAAGATCCTTTAAATAGGACAAGAGTACATCTTGATAAGAACTATTAAACTATAAAATAGTAAACTAACCTAATACCAAAAGAAAACTAAATCCTAGTAAAGAATAAACTAATCCTACAAAAACAAGGAGCTAAATTCGAAATTAAAAGATTATTAAATTAAAATATCCCACATGACAAGTAAATATTGGACTAGATCTTCTTCAATCTTGATGAGCAAGTAATCCTTCTTGACCCAACAACTTGTCTCTAATTAATTCTTCCAAATCTATTTTTGTGCTCTTCGTGGTCATATCATTATCCCCCTCTCAAGGTACGATTAATGTCAGCCAGCGCAGCCAAAATATGTGCCGAAATATCGGGGTTAGGGCCAGCAGTGGGTGTGACGGTAGGGGGAGTTGGAATCACCTCGGGAGGAGTAACGGAACTAGCTGAAGTTACTGCCCTATCACGTCCACAACCACGCCCATGACCACGCCCAAGACCACGTCCTGCCATCTGGTCAACGAAGATTCATTGGTAACAAGTTTCAGACGTAAGGTAGATACGCGATAATATATCTAAGTATTGTTGGCGAAGTCATGCAACTAGTGACTTAAGACGTGACATTACAGACGCTATCCGAGGATCCAAACCCGACGAAAGCCTAAGGCTTAACAGCCTAGGCTCTGATACCAACTGTGACGCCCCATTTTTTCTCAGCCACGTCCTCGGGCCAGAGATGGCCCTCGACTGGAATAGGGTCGCCAGAACAAACAAATTAACCAAACATGAAATTTAATCCTGACTAGCAGCGGAAACACATAACTTAAAACATGAATTAGTTTAAATATGTAAACAATTTATCAATCAACTTAATACATCAGTACTTAAACAATTCAATTTAAAACTCATAAACACTATCTATGCATATTTGAAATCTCCAAATTTAAATAATCCAAACAGGACTTAAAAAAAACACGACCGACTCGGATCTCGGATCACTAACTACCAAACACGTCAACTGTCGAAAGTACCTGTAATAGTAATCCACAAAGAGTGGTAAGTTGATCGTCCAACTTAGTGAGGCAGTGTGCAAATGTACATTAGCAGCGAGAAAACAACACTATTGATAAATAAATTCAAACACGCACACCAGAGACGCAAAACACGTATGTATGCAACAGACATCTCATCCAACCGCATAGAGGGCTCGAATGAATGTGATAAGATAAAAGACATCTCATCCAACCACATAGTGGGCTCAAATGAATGTGATAAAAAGACATCTCATCCAGCACGTAGTGAGCTCGAATGAATGTGAGAAGATACTATCTCATCCAACCACATAGTGGGCTCGAATGAATGTGATAAAAAAGAATCTCATCCAGCACGTAGTGGGCTCGAATGAATGTGATATAAGACATCTCATCCAACCGCATAGTGGGCTCGAATGAATGTGATAAAAAGACATCTCATCCAGCAACGTAGTGGGCTCGAATGAATGTGATCAGACCCAATGTTGCAAACAATAAACAGAAATAAAGCACGAACACTCGCACAACAGTAATTCACAAATTTCTAAGCACAGGCCCAATTCAAAATCCACAAGCCAAATAAAGTATACACGCAAGATTCATAACTGTATCAACAAGTCGCTTCAAGGAGCACGAAGTAAACATGTACAAAAACACTCACTTGATTAATCGAGACGCTTGGGATAACAAGACGCAAAAAAACTAGTTTAGAAACCTGTAATTAACCGTGGAAATAAACTCAGTAATTTGAACAATTAAATTCCAAAGATTCTTTATCAAATTAACATTTAAATCTTATTTAAACCTAGTGATTTAGTTAAATTAAAGTCCACTAACTATTTGTTTAATTTAAAGAACATACTACATTGTTAATTAACCCACATTCCACTAGGCCCGAACTCATATCGATGCGAACCTCAATAGGAAGATTCAAATTCAACCCAAGGAGACTAAAAATCAGATTGAAAACGATAGTGAACTTGTGACCCGATGATTATAAGGAATCGCAAACCACAAGAATTCTTGATTGTAGTGAAATTGTGACCCAACGATTATAAAGAATCGCAAACTACAAGTATTCCAGATTGTAGAGAACTTGTGACCCAACGATTATAAAGATTCGCAAACCACAAGTATTCAAGTTTGAACGCCACAAGGAGAAACATTGATAAGTTCTGAAGTTCAATGAAGAACCAAAAGAGGAGCAAAAACTCACTTTATATTTTCAGCCAAATATATCTCATTACATTGAACAATACCACTTATATATAGGGTTGAAACAAGTCTCCAACCATAATAATTAAAGCCAACACGTTTTCATAAGTGTTGGGATATGAAAAGGTGCCCTGAAACCTCCAAATACATTTAGAAATATGATAAGTCTTTGACTATTATCTATATGGACTTATATATATAAAATCTGATGTAAATAAAGCCTAATTAAAGCTTCTATTTCCCAAAAGACTTAATTCCAAGTAACTTTAGTGAATTTCAAAAGCCATCAGATTATATTGTTTGGATTAAATTCAAAACAACTTTATCTTCTTTTGGGCCAAACTTATGCATGTTAGAATCAGCCCATATCTTCTGAATTAGCCTGTTAAATGCTTTCTTGAGCTTTTTGGATCTTGCCCTTGTAATTGGCCTAATTGGAACATACAATGGATCCTTAGCTTGTACTTGTTCTTGATGATTCTCATCATTTTCCCTCTCTTCGAAAGGATTTGTCCTCGAATCTACACCTACATCAAAAAGAGAAAGATCAGCAACATTAAATGTAGAACTAATCTTATACTCACCTGGAAGATCCAACTTGTATGCATTATCATTCACTCTTTCAAGAACTTGAAATGGACCATCCCCTCTTGGTTGTAACTTTGACCGCCTACGTTCAGGAAATCTTTCTTTCCTCATATGCACCCAAACCCAATCACCTGGTTAAAAAATAACTTGTCTTCGCCCTTTATTAGCTTTGTTCGCATATTGTTCATTTTTCTTTGCGATATGCTCCCGGACACATTCATGAAGATTCTTCACCATTTCAGCCTTCTTTTGACCATCCAAACTTGCTCTTTCATCAACTGGCAAAGGCAGCAAGTCTAAAGGAGTTAGTGGATTAAAACCATAAACAACCTCAAATGGTGAAAAATCAGTAGTAGAATGAACACTCCGGTTATATGCAAATTCAATGAATGGCAAATAATCTTCCCATTCTTTAAATTCTTTTGAATTATAGTACGCAATAATGTAGTCAGTTCTATTCACTACCTCGGTTTGTCCATCTGTTTGAGGGTTCAAGTAGTTGAAAATAACAATTTAGTACCCATTTTCCCCCACAAGACTTTCCAAAAATAGCTAAGAAACTTAACATCTCGATCAGATACAAAGCTCCTGGGAACACCATGAAGTCATACTATCTCACAGAAGAACAAATCAGCAATGTTTGTGATAGGATAGTGCCCTGCAAGCCAATGAAATAGCTTGTAATAGGAACATTATTTTATCTTGAAAGAATCTTTGATTTATCAATTAATATGAATTGTTTATTTATCGAGAATTCATAATATAAACAAATGGCCACCTTCATCTTTCGCGAACACATTTAAGCGATTGGTTGAAACCCTGAGATCACTCATGACTATGGGACTATACACCTCAGGACTTAGTGGGATCTATCATGAAACAGTCTCAAAGGTCGTGATCTCGAAAATGTTCCGAGTCATAGATTCATGTTAAGACGGGGTATCGAATAAATCGTCAAGACTTGTACGATTATGCATGATTCACATGAAGTGAATTTGTTGTAGTTTCATGAACAAGACATTTTGATGTCAGTGCATATGACTAGGTGGTTCGATAGGGGATCGAACGCATCGAACGACCCGAACAGAGAGACCTATTGTGGAAGTGCGTAAAAAGCATATCGGTAATGGGATGTCTCTCAAGACTTATAACAGTGTACGATTTAGTCCTTAGACTTGAGTGCTAGGGCGAATTCGGTATACGGGTATGCATACTTTGATTTAGGAGCCGGTCACATAGCTTGACCATTGTGCGCCTACTTTGGGTACGTATGGTCGTATGCGCAGATGGTTAGCATCAATATAGGATCTACCGACTCATTGTAATGGATGAGAGATTTCCTGTACATTCTTAGATGATACATTCCGAGAAATCCATGGCCATGGTCAGTGACGGATTTGGAAAGGGGTTTCCAGATTTAGCAGTCACACTGGAAGTATTATCTAGAATTAGAAAGTACGGAATCGAGATGATTAAAGGTGCCGACCAATTCACACACCCTAGTTCTCGATCGGGAAATTAGTCGTTAGAAGGACCGTATGTACATGGTACTTATAAGAGGTTTAATGTTCACTAAAGTCAATTCACCTGAAGTAGGGCCTCATGGGCTTGTGGCTAGACATCGACCATGAGGTGTGAGTACTCCTGAATTGATGGGAGATTAATTCTGGAGTGGTCAATTAAAAGTAGTTTAATTGATCGGAGCAATTAATTAAATAATTAATTGCTCATTAATTAAATCACAGAAATGTGAGCCTGCGGCCAATTGATGGTGAACCTAGAGGGTCACACACAAAAGTTGCAACTGTGATAGTCAGTTGTAGAACGAATTGATTTAAAGGGGTTAAATCAAAGTAAAGAATTAAAGGGTTAATTCTTGGAGAGAGAAAATTAATTAGATTTGTCTAATTAATTAAAATAAATTAAATCTTTAATTAGATTTATTGGTTTATATAATTAAAGTGTTAATTAAATAAATGGGCCATTTAATTAATGTGGTTAATTAAATGACTTGGGCTATTTAATTAAAATGACTAATTAAATAGAGGGATGGGCCAACTTATCTGATGGCCCATTAGCTATGAAAAGATAGGGTTAGGGATAGGGTTTGAACTCTACTATAAAAAGGAGTCTTGGAGACTCAAAACCCTAAGGAAGCCAGCAAAAACACTAAAACCCTAACCTATCTACTCCTAGCCGCCGCCCCCTCTCCCCTACAAGCCCTAGCCGCCGCTACCTTCTACAACCTAGCCGCCGCCACCTTAGTTGTGGTGAAGGGACGAGCACCTCTCTCCTTCTTCCGATATACATCTAGAGTTGGATCTCAATTCAACTCTCGAATCTGAAGTGCTTTTCTCCTAGTTCTTAGCCTGAGGATTGAAGCAATCGCAGATCCAGCTGGTGTGGATTATTCTCTAGAGGCACAACACTTGGGGTGCTCTAGTGATCCGAAAAGAAGACCGGAGAAACCACCACCTTGCCTGTGGTGAGGTAAAATTACATTTTACCACCCTGTTTATTTTAGTATTTATGTGCTAAGATAAATTCAACCTATTCATATGTGCTAATAAGATTCCTGGGATGTGGAGTATAAAATTTTTAAACTCCGCACCGTTGTAGTTGACAATTATACCCACGAAATCCCTAAAGTGGTATAAGAACATAACTTATTATGCACGTATGAAAAGGCCTGAACGCATCAAATTATGTGATTATATGTGATTGTTGTGTTCCGATTTTTTATTCTTGCTTGTTATGATAAATTGAATGTTCGGATCTATGCACTTTTCGACTTTTGGGCCTAAAATGTTATTTCCAAAAATTGGAGGGCTAATTTGCAAATTTCAATTTTTCAAAAATCTGGACAGAAAATAAGATTTTGTTTTTCTGCAATTCTGGACCAAATTGTAAATTCTGGAATTTTTCAAAATCTGGACCATTTTGCAATTTACGAAAGATTATGGGGTGTTTTTGCTTTTTCCGTAAATCTGGGGTCTTTTTTGCAATAAACAAAAGTTTCTGGAAATTTTGTTAGTTTTCTGCTTTCTGGTCCAATTTGCATATTCTGGAAATTTTGGGGCTGACTTGTAATTTCCAAAAGTTGAGGGGTCAAAATGTAATTTTCGAAAATTCAGGGGCCGAACTGCAATTTTTTAAAGTTGAAAAACAGAAACTGTTTTGTTCACTAAAAGGGTTTAGTAAATCCGGAAAGTCAATTTTATCATAATTAGTAGGGACTTAAAGTGAGAATCAAAGGGTCCATTTAAAGGGGCTTAAAATGATGGTTAGAGATTGTTTTAGAAAGGGGTTTAGAATCTAAAGTATTTTAAAAGGTTGTTTTAAAATAGGATAAGAAATAAGAAAATGGATTTTGCTTGTTTCTTGCTCTACGTGAATTGTTTACATGGTTTTCGATCGCGCCGAGCCTTGACCTTTAGGTTAGATGTGATTGGTTAATTTTAATCTTATTGGTTTTATTGGGCCTGCGAGCCTTATGTTTTGGGCCACTTTGAGCCATTGTAATAGATAGGGCTTTACTATTTTATTGGTTTAGGATGGAGGCCCGTTACAAGCAAGGTGGGAGCCCAAGAAGACTAAAGGCCATGTATGCATGGTAAAATGTGTAATAATGTAGGTCTCTTTGAAACCTAATAGATTGACCAATAGGACCATCGTTTTTGGCTCGATGGTGGTCCGCATAGGAGGCTCCCGATCGAAAACATATTGTGGTAGCATGCATGCTAGGTGTGTATGAGTTTATTTATGTATTTATATCTGAGCTTGTATGGTGATGCGCGTTAGTTATATTTAGATCGTAAATAAAAGATAATGCTTAACTTGAACGGTGAGATCTCAAGGAGAGTTCCCTCAAACTCTTAAACCCGAAAACCCCTCTTGAAAATAATATTAAGTCATATTGGGTACAATTAAAATGAAGTATTAAAGGTCCAAGCCTTCCATCAATAGGGACTATTGTAGGTTGTCTACCTATCGTTGAAGGTGATCCAGAGTCTGGCACCCTAGGCCAAGAAAGGGACAATATACGAAATTCCTTGATTCTTGTTTTTAACTAAACTTGACAAGGGTGGGGACTAGCTGGGACAATATACGAAATTCCTTGATTCTTGTTTTTAACTAAACTTGACAAGGGTGGGGACTAGCTGGGATGTGAATATCGACCGATAACCAGTTACGGGGATTTCACGACCGGGCTAGTTGCTCATCATGATTGATGGGTTAGACTTAACGATTAGTAACACTTATGATGTAGCAATGCTAGATAAGTGCAAAGACCGAGGAAAAATAGCTTGAAGGTTGTGGAGTAACACAATTGGTAAAAGTATACCTACATGGGGAGTTAATTGTATGGCCGCGAGTCGTGGGTGCAATTAATGTATGCTGGGACGTCAAGACCTACTAGGAGATTAGATTTCCCGAACAATTGAAGGGGTAATTGTTTCAAGAAAATAGTGGGAGAACTTTTTCGATAACAAGTCCAAAATCTTTAATTATAAGTATTAATATAGATCAGTCTGCTAAACGTTATCATTTGTAGATCAATTCAGCAAAAATGTCTAAGAATCCATTAGCCATCATCCTTGACACTAACAAACCGAACGGATCAAATTTCGTCGACTGGCTTAGAAATCTGAGGATAGTCCTCGACTCCAAGAAAAGGAGTTACATTCTCGATGCACCCATGCCTGGTGCACTTCCGGAAGGGGTTTCGGAAGAGGAATGAGCTACCCATGAAAGGTGGGTCGATGATGATATTCAGGTTCGTTGCCTCATGCTGGCATATATGACCATTGAGCTGCAAAAACAACATGCAAAGATGTTGCATGCTGCTGACATAATTCTTCATCTCCGAGAGCTATTTGGAGAGAAGTCTAGGACCGAAAGGTTCAAGACTACAAAAGAATTATTCAATCTGAGAATGGCCGAGGGTTCAAGTGTGAAGGATCACTGTTTATGCTTCATCAATCTGGTTGAAAAACTGGAGAACTTGGACGTAGACCTGCACGCTGATCTCTCCACTGACCTGCTCCGCCATACTCTGCCGTGCTCATTTGATCAGTTCGTGTTGAACTACAACATGGAAGATAGAGCACACGCTCTACACGAACTGATCAATTTATTGGTCACGGCAGAATCAACCCTGAAAAGGGAGAAGTCTGTCTTGATTGCTGAGCAACCCAAGGCTGCAAAGCCTAAGAAGGGCAGGAGAAAGAAGAAGAAAGTAATCTCTTCTAAAACAACCAAGAAGGTTGTCGAGAAGAAAAGGAAAAGCCCAGAAGATGAATGTTTCCACTGCAAGAAAGCAGGGCACTGGAAAAGGAACTGCCCAGACTACCTGAAAACGGTGGTCAAAGGTATTTTCTTTATTGAAGTTAATATTTCTGTTAACTGTGCATCATGGGTGTTAGACACCGCAGCTGGTTCTCATATCTGCAATGATTAGCAGGTGATGGGAGCAGTAAGGCCTCTTAAACCTGGGGATAGAATCATGCGCTTTGGAAATGGAGCTAAGGTTGCGGCAGAGGCCATAGGAGACGTTGAATTAGTCCTAGGAAATTTTTCTTTGGTTTTAAAAGACTGTTTGTACGTACCGTCGATTATCAAAAACATTATTTCGATTCCTTTGCTGGATAATGATGGTTTTTGTTTTTTCATTTTTAATGGAAATTTTAGCATAATGAAAGGGGGTTTTACTTATGCTTGTGGTACTTTGATAGATGGTCTTTATTCCTTAGAACCTGCTAATTCTAATGTCATGGACATTCAATCAATGAAAAGAAAACAAGATGATCATGATCCACAACTTTGGCACGCTAGGCTTGGACATATTTCCAAGAGTAGAATTCAAAAGTTGGTCTCCTCAAGGGCTCTTGAAATACAGAACCTAGATGATCTTCCAACTTGCGAATCCTGTCTCAAGGGAAAAATACCAAAGCGCCTTTTACTGGGAAACCGGAGCGAACCAAACAAACGTTGGATTTAATCCATATTGATGTTTGTGGACCACTGAGTATCAGTGCGAGAGGAGGATTCTCATACTTCATAACCTTCACAGACGACTTCAGTCGTTATGGGTATGTATACCTGATGAAGTATAAGTCCGAAGCTTTTGATAAATTCAAAGAGTTTTGAATGGAAGTTGGGAATCAACATGGACATAGTATCAAGGCACTTCGGTTGGATCGAGGTGGTGAATACTTAAGTCAAGAATTCCTCGATTATCTTGTAGAGAATGGAATTCTCTCTCAGCGAACTCCTCCTAGAACACCGCAATTGAATGGTGTGTCTGAGAGAATGAACAGAACTCTGTTAGACATGGTTCGTTCCATAATGAGTTTCGCTGACCTTCTTTTTTTGTTTTGGGGCCAAGCCCTCTTTACGGCTTCGAAGATACTTAACATTGTACCTTCAAAGTCGGTGCCGACAACACCATACCAAGAGTGGTTTGGTAAAGCACCCATATACTCATATTTACGAGTATGGGGATCTCCTGCTTATGTAAGAAACAAGAAAGGAGATAAACTAGATAGTAGATCTAGTTTGTGCAAATTTGTAGGGTATCCAAAGGAATCCATTGGATACCTGTTCTATGACCCTAAGGAACAAAAGACGTTTGTGTCCAGGAACGCCCACTTCTTAGAGGATGACTTCCTCACTAAGAAGCGGGATATCCATAGAACTTGATGATGTCCAGGAAGTGGACCCATCCCCACAAACAGTGGGAGTTGATCCTGAACCCGTTGAACCATCTAGTACACCAGTACTTCGTAGGTCCGATCGAGTTCGTAAAGAGCCTGAGAGGTATGGCTTTATTCACGAAAACGATCAATTGGACACTGATCCAAGGACATATGAAGAAGCTATGTCAGACATAGAGTCGGGTGCGTGGCAGGAAGCCATGCAATCCGAAATGGATTCCATGCATTCCAACAAAGTATGGACTTTGGTTTATCCACCTGAGGGAACTATCCCTGTTTGCTGTAAGTGGATCTTCAACGCAAGCTAGGAATGAATGGAGAGGTACTAACTCCTAAGGCTCGCCTTGTGGCAAAAGGTTATTCTCAAAGGCCTGGAATAGACGATGAGGAAACCTTCTCGCCAGTAGCTATGTCTAAATCCATTCGGATACTATTAGCCATAGCCGCGTGGTATGACTACGAGATATGGCAAATGGATGTAAAGACTGCCTCTCTCAATGGAAACATTGATAAGGAAATTTATATGCAACAACCAAAAGGCTTTACATCTAAAGGAAGTGAGCATAAGGTTTGCAAACTTCAAAGGTCAATCTATTGCCTAAAACAGGCGTCTCAAACCTGGAACATACGTTATGATGAGACAGTCGAGGGGTATGGCTTCAAGAAGAACGTTTATGAGTCATGTGTGTACAAGAAGTCCGATGGGAGTTCGGTACAATTTATTATGTTATATGTCGATGACATTCTGTTGATCGGAGACGATATCAGAATGTCAACGCAGACAAAAGCGTGGTTATCCACACAATTCTCCATGAAGGATATGGGAGACGCATCTTACGTACTAGGCATACGTATCTATAGAGATAGATCAAAGAAGATATTAGGACTCTCCCAATCCCAGTACATTAATACTATACTGAAGAGATTCAGTATGGACGAATCCAAGAGAGGATTGCTTTCAATGAGATATGGAATCTATCTTTCTAAATCAATGTGCCCTACGAGTGATGAAGAAAGAAAGAGAATGTCTCTCATACCTTATGTGTAACGGCCCGAAAGCGGCACCTGCCTGCTAAGACATAAATAAATAATAAAATAACCTTAATAAATTTCCAATAATTGCAGTTCAGAGCTCTAACTATCTATTACAATACATTAATTTTTCCCAACTCACTTATTACTTTAAAACTTTCATTACAAACCAGATCTTCACCTGACAACATCTAGAAACTCTATGATCGACGCCCAACCGAAATGCCTTGGTCTCATGTGGTCCATCTTGTCCTTCAATGAGATTCTGAAAGAGTAATAATTTGAAAGCGTAAGTTGTAAAAACAACTTAGTGAGGCCAGTGCAGGTGTGAAATTGAGTTTTATGCAGAAAATGATTTAGAAATCCATGTACTGCCTATTAACTTACAAGGGAATTGATATTTAAGATTAGTATAGCAGATACACAAATATCACAGATGATATCACAATCAATTACCCCATCAAAACGGGATAAACAACTCCTCCGCCTCAAAAGGATACAGAAAGATCAGGATGTGATAAATAGTTAGTACGCCGGTTAGATAAGGGAGAAGATGCTACCTTTCCCTTCTCGGTGGCACTGACATTTCTTAGCCGGATAATGTGAGTCACTCCCCAAGGTGCTCTAATCCTTTGTTTGTGAGCCCGGTCAATGGCAGAGCTCTGGTAACCCTGTAGCCCCCAGCTACCCAGAATTATCCAGAGAATACCATCAAACTAGAGCAGATGAGCGCGCAAATAATCATGTACAAGCAATTGGTACTTAGTTGAGATAAAGTACTACACCTTGGTACCATTCATCAATATGAGGTGAGATAAAGTACTACACCCCATTATTCAACAGTTATCATATACTATGAGAAATGCAGACAAGTATAGAGTTATCAGTTCTACTATGATGAAGTAGTACATGTTGCAAGCACCGCATGCAGATATAGGACTATCAGTTCCATTATGAATATGTAATACGTAATGTGAGCATTTCAGACAGTTACAAATATAGATATATAACAACTATAGTCATTTCAATTGAGAAATGCATATATATAATATGATTTTCTTTAGAAACTCTTTCAGTTTTAAAAATATTTTATTGAGGCGCTCACCGTTCTTAGGCTAGAGGCGCTACTCAACGGTAGACAGATGGCCTCAAGTCCTGCTATTCGATTTATCTTCTTGTGTGTTTCAATAGAGCCCAATTATTCCCAATGTCGACTTCATGACTGAAAAATCATACGTTGACTAGTCCCAAAGTACCTATATGACGTTCCCATCAAGGCTTGTTTTTAAAATTCGATATATCGTCCTATTCCTTATTCTTCGTCGAATTTTGATAATCTAAAGTACTCGGCAAATGCACCACAACTGCAGTTTCATCTTAATTGAGAAGTTCAACTTGTAATTGAATTCTTATGTACATTTGTTCAAGTTTAGATACTTAAACTACTATAATAATAAGGTAAACTAGGTTCAAATGTTTAATGAATCAAATTAGCTAATTAAGTATGTAAGTAAAGTGATTCATTTGAAGTCTTGCAATTTATCAATAAGTAATCTCTTTATCTCTCACTATAACAACTAAGCATTCTTAGGTCACTTTCTATACATCATAATTCTTTCATTCCATCATTCAAATGCCAATATGTCAGTTTACATACTTAACTAACTTATAGTAGTGTTTGACCAGCAACTTTATTAAGTCTTTAATCTATCTTGTGTAAAAATGAATATCTAGTAAATCAATTACTCTCAATAAGTCATCTTTGAATTTCAACTAATTGTTTACTTTGAGAATAAAACCTCATCAATTTAATTAGGAAGACATATACGTGTCCTAAATTTTAATACAATAGGTCCCAATCCAAGTTCTATAATCTTCAACTAACATCAAATATGTGAGCCTAAATTAGATGTCCAAAATTAAACAATTTAATGGACCCACGAATAGATTTGTCAAACTCTTAGTACTTTAACTGTACTTCAAGATTAAATTATCATTATTTTATCTTCAAATGATGGCACATAGCATTAACCGAACCCATAAGCCAAAATTGCATATTACACCCACCTTATCTTGTGCTTAGCTCCTTGCACATCACAGTGTCAACACCACCTTGCTTAGCCCTTCCACCACACCGAGAACCCGTAAACTCGATAAGAAACCACCACCGAATCCGTCAACTACACCACCACGTAGCATCACATTATCACTTGCTTCAAAATCATCCATGTCCCATATTCTAATTGATATTTATATTTTCTTATCAATCTTTTCCAAGTGTTTGAATATAAAGGCATAAGCTTATAGCTTCTTATGTTTGGCTAAAGTTTTCTTAAGCAGAAATCAATATTTGAATGTGAAGGTGTCAAGATATTGATGTATATGAAGTGTACACGTACCATTAAGTGATTTAAGAGTCATCCCTTTATTTTCTTTCATCCTTATCTTATATTAGTTTCCTTCAAGTCCTTTATCTCTTATAATTCTATATTTTCCTCCGATTAAAAAATGAAGATGAATGATTTATGTGTATATATATGTACGGTGAATATATTACTACATATAAGAGCCTATCTAGGAAATTGAACAGTAGATTTTGGAGCAGCTTGCTTTTTACTCCACCTGCGCCTACTATTTTCCAAATCTTCTTTATTTAAACGTCCAAGCTCGAAACGACGTCGTTTCATGCCTATTTTAAAGCAGCTTGTACTCTCCGCTGTAACTGTTGTACTCTTAATTGAGATAGGCATTTCTTCTCCCTTTCACCCTGCGACTCCCACCTCCTGCTTCTTCCAACTCCACCTCCTCCTTAGCTTAAGTAATTGTGTCGTCCAACTTTGGGTCTCCTTCTCACGTGGGATGGGCAGCTTTTCGTCCGAAATTTGTACGGCTTTGATTGCCCTCTTCTTCCCACCGTCCACCACCAACGGAAGGATTAATTCCACGGCTTTGGGTTGTCATAGGATTATCAATTTCAGGCTTGTTTTAATTTTTCCTTATAATTGTACCTTCGGTTGGATAATGCTGATAGAGGATATTTATGACAAGGTTTTGGATAGAATTTCATGTACTTATTTTATAAGGCTTCTTTGTACTTCATTTGTTTCTTACATTATCTTCACACAGGTTTCTTTTTAATCTGTTTTGTTTTTCTCTGCTTTCTTTTTACCTTGTATTTTTTTCCTCTTCTAAGTTTCTGACTTCGTGTGTGCAGGTTCGAATTTTGCTCATTCTACTTTTTCTAAAAGGTATGTTCTATTTGTAAACATTTTTTTTTTCCGGTTGTTATCATTTGCCATTCTTTGGGTTTATTTCGGTTGTGAGCTTCTTGAGTGTGTGATTTCTTCTTGTTGTGGTGTTTGTCTGCTCATATGTGTTTTTTCTCACTGTTTTAACTTCTTATGTGTAATTCTTTTGTCTATTTTCTTGCTCTGTATGTTGTCCTTATTCATGTGGATATTTTCTAGCGATTTAGCAAAATAAAATACTGTCCAAAGTACTTTGTTCGCATTATGCTTCGTACGGGCCTTTGGCTACTGAGAGGCCATGACAGCAACGTATATTGCTATTGCAACTTCCTGAATGGTCTGAGGATTTCCAGCAATGGAATAGAGAGATACATGTTAAATGTACCTATAATGCTGTTCCATTATCAGAAACATAATTTCCAAAAAATTGGTTGACAGAATTGAGGATTGATTGATCTAAACCAAAGACTTGATTATAGGAGAAAGGCGTTCTCATACCCCTTTGTGTTGTGGAAACCTAGAACAGAAGAAAGTATCTTTAGGATGGCTCTGTCCTAGCTAGACCGAGTCACAACTACTTGTTATATTATAGAAGACTCATACACACTTCCCTATACTATCCAATTCTATTATTTCGATTAAGAGCTATAAGAAATCCATATAAATCTTGGTATTCATTGCAGAAGTCAGATTAAGGCTGTTCCCTCATTTTATTAATAGATTGGAATCTTGCAATCAATTAGTTGTTATGAGTTTGGACTTTCGAATAATTTTTTGCAGGGGCAAAACCAAGAAAAATGCACGAAAATGCAGTAGTTTATTGCAGTCCTTTCTTCTGAGAGATTATTAAACTCAACGACTTCTTCACTTTGAAGGAGATGAATAATGGGCTTACTGTCCCTTCTCGAGTCAGGGAACTTATGACCTTCATGCACAAAGATAAAGACTCGATTTTGAAAAATGTTGGTGACTTGACCAAGCAGTGGACTGCAGTTGCAAGTGTCTAGCTGCCACTGAGAACACTGATTCTGCCACTGAGAACACTGATTGTCTTGATCTATTTATTGAGTTAGATGGCCTTCACTTCATTGATAAATGGTTGAAGGATGCCCAAAAGTTAGGTAGTGACACAAGTAACACCTTTGTGGAAGATTCAATCTTTCATTTGCTTCTTGCACTTGAAAAACTGCATGTGGATTATCAAAAACTTGTTAGTTCTGGAATCTGGAAAACTGTCAAGAATCTACGAGTCCACTACAGTTCCATGGTACAGGATAAAGCTAAAGAGCTTTTTGAAAGCTGGAAAAGGAAAAGAGACATTGGAACTTCTCTTTCAGATGTTGGAAAGATTGGAACATTATCTGATAATGAGGTAAGAAGAACTGATGATACTGAACCAGCTTGTGGACATTCAGAATCTTCTCTTGGTGATGCTTCACTTTCCAGAGAAACTTCTGTTAAAGAAAAGGGTCAAGAATATACAAGAGATGATCCAGTGTTACCTACAAGTTCTGATGTTGTTAATCCTAGCCAAGTTGAAAGTTCGCACAATTTGCCCAATTTGTTAGAGCTCCAAGTAGAGAATGACAAACCCTTGGGTACTATATCAGTTGAATCATGCAACCTAGCTGTAAATAGACATACTCTTGATGGTCTTGCAGACTTTCATCAGTTCGAGGCACCTAGTGATACAACGCAAACCCAACCAGAGAAATTAATCTCTCTTGAAGAATCTAAGACTTCATGTTCTGATGTAGAAGATGCAATGGATTGTGTCAATGGGGACAAAACTTCATGCAATAAAGGTTCCTCGTGTATTAATTTCAGTTCTTTAGGTGCATTCAGTACTAAAGAATGTGTTGATCGTAAGCACAGTATCTTGCGCCAATCTTCAATGAGAACAGTTTGGGAAATTCGAAAGATTCAGTAACATTCCCCTCACGAGTTGATCATAATGGAAAGATCAAGACACGTGGCCTGGATATAAGTGACCATGAGTTGGCAAATAATTATAATATTTTTAAAATAGAAATGAATAAAGGACTTCATCGAGCTGACAATAAGTATGATGTAGAACTAGACTATGGAATCGTAGATCCTCTTGAACTTGCTAGGTAAGTTGCCATAGAAGTGGAGAGAGAAGTTGGTGATTACAGAGAACAGAGTTGCAGTTCTCCTGAGAAACTACCAGAAGGTTTGCAGCCTGAGAGCCCAAATTCTGTGAGCGTTCAAAAATCAGATTCCACTGAGGGCTCACTTAAGGAGGTGGCAAATGACCTAGACACCAAGCAAACAAACAGAACGCAAGTCATGGAAATCTCTCAAGTGACCGAGGCTGCTCAAGAAGAAGCCAAGGCAGAGAAAGGCCTCTGTAATTTTGATCTTAATCAAGAAGTTTGGTCAGAAGATAATGATCATCACAGGAATCAATCCTTGACGCCAGTCTCTATTGTTTCTGCTTCTAGAGCAGCAGCAGCACCTGGACTGCCAGTTGCTCCTTTGCAATTTTAGGCGAGTCTTGGCTGGAAAGGCTCCTCTGCAAAAAGTGCCTTTTTCGAGCATCGCCTATGAGCAGTTCAGAGCAACGAATTGGGTGTCTTGATTTTGATCTGAATGTGTCTGAAAGTGCTGATGGAAGAACGGGACCCGATAAACACGTTCCTCTATCTTTGACCCTTCTGTGGAAACGAATTCAAGATCTGAACATCTTGGACTGGATTTGAATCTTTCAAGTGAAAATGGCGGTGTCCTGTTGGATTGGCGAATAGGTCTTATTCTTCTCCATCGTCATCAAAGCAGCATACTTCAAAGAATTTTGATCTAAATGATCAGCCATCTTATCCCAATAATTCTTCTGACCGAATATATTTAAGTAAGTTATCTCAAAATGTCGATATCTGTGGAAGTACACAATCTAATGACTCTGTAATATCCCTTATGGGTGCTAGAGTGGAGGTAAACCGTAAAGATTTGGTTTCTCAAACTCCGCCCTTGCAAAATGGCCGAACTCCAGGGCTTGCATTTGATGTCAACTTGGGAAGATCAGGAAGTTTTTCGGGGATTGGCTCTGTGGTTCCATATACAGATTCTTTAGTTTATGGAACTGCTATGGCTTACTCATCTACAGTGTATGTTCATGGTGGACCGATTCCTTACATGGTGGATTCTAGAGGAGCAACGGTTCCTGTTTTTTTATCAACCACCCTTTGTTATGAACATGACTAACTCGACTCCCTCAAATGGGCTTGGACCTTCGCGGAGCACTTTTGATCTCAATTCTGGAATGATGGTGGAAAGTGAAAGTATAGACCCGGCTGGGTTTGGTCAGTTTCTCAACTCGGGCCAAGTTAGGTCAATGGACGAGCAGCTGAGGTCCAATGGGAAGCGAAAAGAACCACACAATGGGTTGGAACATTACCCTTTAAAGCATTATATGCTGCCATGGAAATAGAGTTGTGGATTTATCTTGGTCTTATTTTCTTGGGATCCATCAGAGCAGGCTAGTGGTTTGATAGCATTAGTTAACCCGAGGAGAAGTCAAATTTTTGACAAAAAGGGAGAGGAATTTATACAAACTAAATAATGGTGGGTGTAACTTAGATTCTTGAGACGAATTAATATCTAGAGAAAATACAGAAGCTAGGTTCAATTGTTTTATCTTCTTGGTTCCTTGAAGCTTCGTAGAAAGCACATGAACTTCCATATTATAATATTGATCTCTTAATTCAGTGAGGTTCTTGTATAGTAGTGAGGTTCTTGTATAGTGTATGCGAACTGTCATTTATGTAACATATTGTTGGAGGGGCTGTATATAATTGCTGTTTTCGGACAAAACTTTTGCCCTTCACTCTATCTGGATTTGATAGCCCGTGATTAGGATTTGTTAATGTCGATTTAAAATTCTTATTGATAGTTGTGTGGTATAGATGAGCCAAAATTGATCGAAACAGGCCTCTATTACTCGCCTTTGTTTTGTGAAAATTGTTTGTTCATCAAGCTTGATGTACACACACGGAATTCCACATGTTTTTTTTTTTGGGAAGAAAAACGAAAAAATGAATTCCCATGGTTCAAGTACATGTTTTACCACCTCCGTCCAAATGCTTGGCATAGTGTTCTAAAACAAACACAAATATGATATAACAACAGAACGAAATTTGAAAGTTATCAAAATTTAGAGGATGAAATTTGTCATGAATAAGACTAAAATTGAAATTGGGTGAAATTTATAGGACTAAATGTGTATTCGATACAATTACAAGATTATTGGTAAAAAAAATCCCTAAGTTACAAGACTATTTTGGAAATTTTGCAGTACAAAAGTTGGATAACCTTTTACATCATCTCAGGCAACACTATCAACTAAATCCTAACCATAAAATCACATTCAATTATGTCTATTATGCTAACATGGTAGAATTTGGGTATTGATCCTTGACATAGATTTGTATTTTTGTACCGTACACTCAAATGGTTTCCTCTTTTGTGAAAGATATTTCGATCATTTTATTTGGGTCTTCAGTTGTGGCCCTCACATTTGAACCTCTTGTTTTTAGATTGTTAAACTTGTTGTGAATAATTTGAGCTTCAACTCTCTCTATCTTTGTCTTTATTTTCGTTACACTTAAATATGTTGGGAGGTATATTAATCGTCATTGCTCGACATTCACAAGTATAGGGCAAAAGCACCGCGCTATTCGCGGTGCAGAAACACTAGTATATATATATGTGTGCATAGATACAATTGACTTAGTGAAGAAGTGGCAAGAGTTTTTATGTGTGAGCATATATGTTTGCATATACTTAGTTAGTGGAGGTGACATGTGTCAAAGTTACATAATTAGGATTGATAGTTATCAACTCCATGTAGACTTTTAGACTCTTAAATTATTTTTCATTCTTCATTTAAGCCTCAAACAACTTTTGGGTTAGTTCAATATAAATCCCAAAATCTCAACTATATAATCTAGAGCCCATAATGAATTTAATTGACTTCCTTAACTTTTATATATGATCGTTAAAGTCCACTATATTTCATCAAACGTTCAATTTAGTCCTCTACTATGATTAGACACTCCCATTTTATTTCTAATATTCAATTATTGTAATAAAATATTGAAGTAGTTTGGTACCGTACTAGATATACATCTAGATTAAATAAGCTTACAACTAGTATTAATATCAAACTACAAATTTCACATTAGGTCCATAATTTTATTTTGACATTCATATTAGCCATATATATTAATGAACTATTCAACTAATCCCAAATGAATTTAATGAGTCCCATTTTCTTTCTACAAAACATTCAAGTCCTGTAAGTCTCATTCCAAACCTAATAAATTAGGTTTTCTATTTAATTTAAAATTTAACTAAAAATTCATTTTACTCTTGTTCAAAATTTGGGATATTACATTATGCATCTGCCATTTACAGCATAATGTATGCAATGTTATGTATTAGACCTGACGTAGATCACGCTCTCAGAGTAACGAGCCGTTACCAGTCAAATCCAGGGGAGGAACACTGGACCGCCGTAAAGGCTATCCTCAAGTACCTGAGAAGGACTAAGGATATGTTCTTGGTCTACTGTGGTAGTGGAGAATTGAAGCTCGAAGGATTCACTGATTCGAGTTTCCAGTCTGACGTGGATGATTTTAAATCCAATTCTGGATATATATTTTGCCTCAACGGCGCAGCGGTGAGTTGGAAGAGCTCCAAACAGTCGACCACTGCAGACTCAACCACTGAAGCATAATATATCGCCGCATCAGATGCAGCGAAGGAAAGTGTTTGGATGAGAAACTTCATCCAAGAGCTGGATGTGGTACCTAGCACAGCAAATCCCATAGTAGTCTAGTGCGACAACAATGGGGCAATTGCTCAAGCGAAGGAGCCGAGATCACACCACCGGTCCAAACACGTATTGAGGAAATACCATGTGATCAGGGAGATCATAGGTAGATGAGACATTCAAATGGAGCGTGTCGACTCAAAGGATAACGTAGCTGATCCACTAACTAAGCCATTATCGCAAAAGGTGTTCGAGGAGCATCTGGGAAGGATGGGTCTTAGAAACATTTGTGATTGGCTTTAGGGCAAGTGGGAGATTGATAGGATAGTGCCCTGCAAGCCACTGAAATAGCTAGTAATAGGAACATTATTTTATCTTGAAAGAATCTTTGATTTATCAATTAATACGAATTATTTATCGAGAATTCATAATATAAACAAATGGCCACCTTTCATCTTTCGCGAACACATTTAAGCGATTGGTTGAAACCCTGATATCACTCATAACTATGGGACTATACACTTCAGGATTTAGTGTGATCTATCATGAAACAGTCTCAAAGGTCGTGATCTCGAAAATGTTCCAAGTCATAGATTCATGTCGAGACAGGGTATCGAATGAATCGTCAAGACTTGTACGAATATGCATGATTCACATGAATTAAATTTGTTGTAGTTTCATGAACAAGACATTTTGATGTCAGTGCATATGACTAGGTGGTTCGATAGGGGATCGAACGCATCGAACGACCCGAACAGAGAGACCCATTGTGGAAGTGCGTAAAAAGCATATCGGTGATGGAATGTCTGTCAAGACTTATAATAGTGTACGATTTAGTCAGACTTGAGGTACTATGGCGAATTCGGTATACGGGTATGCATACTTTGATTTAGAAGCCGGTCACATAGCTTGACCATTGTGCGCCTACGTTTGGTACGTATAGTCGTATGCGCGGATGGTTAGCATCAATATAGGATCTACCGACTCATTGTAATGGATGAGATAATTTCTTGTACATTCTTAGATGATACATTCCGAGAAATCCATGGCCATGGTCAGTGACGGATTTGGAAAGGGGTTTCCAGATTTAGCAGTCACACTGGAAGTATTATCCATAACTAGAAAGTACATAATCGAGATGATTAGAGGTGCCGACCAACTCACACACACACCCTAGGTCTCGATCGGGAAATTAATCGTTAGAAGGACCGTATGTACATGGTACTTATAAGAGGTTAAGGTTCACTAAAGTCAATTCACCTGAAGTTGGGCCTCATGGGCTTGTGGCTAGACATCGACCATGAGGTGTAGGTACTCCTGAATTGATGGGAGATTAATTCTGGAGTGGTCAATTAAAAGTAATTTAATTGATCGGATCAATTAATTAAATAATTAATTGCTCATTAATTAAATCACAGAAATGTGAGCCTGCGGCCAATTGATGGTGAACCTAGAAGGTCACACACAAAAGTTGGAACTGTGATAGTCAGTTGTAGAACGAATTGATTTAAAGGGGTTAAATCAAAGTAAAGAATTAAAGGGTTAATTCTTGTAGAGAGAAAATTAATTAGATTTATCTAATTAATTAAATTAAATTAAATCTTTAATTAGATTTACTGGTTTATATAATTAAAGTGTTAATTAAATAAATGGCCATTTAATTAATGTGGTTAATTAAATGACTTGGGCTATTTAATTAAAAGGACTAATTAAATAGAGGGATGGGCCAACTTATCTTATGGCCCATTAACTATGAAAAGATAGGGTTAGGGATTTGGTTTGAACTCAACTATAAAAAGGAGTCTTGGAGACTGAAAACCCTAAGGAAGCTAGCAAAAACACTAAAACCCTAACCTATCTACTCCTAGCCGCCCGCCCCTCTCCCCTACAAGCCCTAGCCGCCGCCATCTTCTACAACCTAGCCGCCGCCGCCGTGGTTGTGGTGAAGGGACGAGCAGCTCTCTCCTTCTTCCGATCTACATCTAGAGTTGGATCTCAATTCAACTCTCGAATCTAAAGTGCTTTTCTTCTAGTTCTTAGCCTGAGGATTGAAGCAATCGCAGATCCAGCTGGTGTGGACTATTCACTAGAGGCACAACACATGGGGTGCTCTAGTGATCCGTAAAAAAGACCGGAGAAACCACCACCTTGCCTGTGGTGAGGTAAAATTACATTTTACCACCCTATTTATTTTAGTATTTATGTGCTAAGATAAATTCAACCTTATTCATATGTGCTAATAAGATTCCTGGGATGTGGAGTATAAAATTTTTAAATTCCGCACCGTTGTAGTTGACAATTATACCCACGAAATCCCAACAGTTTGTTGCATCATCAGTTTTATTACAAGATATGAAATGTGCCATTTTAGAAAACCTATCAACCACCACAAAAATTGAATCCCTACCCTTTCTTGACCTAGGCAAACCCAAAACAAAATCCATCGAAATGTCTACCCCAGGTGCAGTAGGTACGGGTAAAGGAGTGTATAAACCATCGGGTAAGACCCTAGATTTGGCCTGCTTACAAGTAACACATCTAGAACAAATTCTTTCCACATCACGTTTCATTTTAGGCCAAAAGAAAATTTCACACAACACTTCTAAAGTCTTCCTTATACCACCCATAGAACCACCTCCATGTGCTTCACGTACAAGTAACTCACGCATAGAACTGTTAGGCACACAAAGTTTATTCTCTCTAAACAAGTACCCATCAAGTCTATAGAACTTACCAAATGCTGATTTTTCACATGTTCCATACACACTAGCAAAGTCATCATTAGTAGCATATAATTCTTTCACATATTCAAATCCCGACAACTTTACATTTAAAGTAGAAACAAGAGCATACCTTCTCGATAGTGCATCAGCCACAATATTTTCAACCTTGCTTGTATTTGATTACATAAGGAAATGCCTCGATGAATTCTGACCACTTGACGTGTCTTTTATTCAACTTACCCTGTCCTTTCAAGTGCTTCAAGGATTCATGGTCAGTGTGAATGACGAATTCTCTCGGCCAAAGGTAATGTTGCAAAGTCTTCAATGCTCTCACCAATGCATAAAGCTCCTTGTCATACGTCTAATAGTTCAAAACAGCCCCATTTAGTTTTTCACTAAAATAGGCTATCGGTCGCTGCTCCTGCATTAAAACTGATCCAATACCTATTCCTGAAGCATCACACTCAATTTCAAATGTTTTAGAAAAATTAGGTAAGGCTAACAAAGGAGCACTACACAATCTTTCTTTAATTTCAGAAAATGCATGTTCTTACTCATCACCCCAATGAAACCCTACTGATTTCTTAACAATTTCAGTGAGTGGTGCAGCTAGTGTAATGAAATTTTTGACAAGTCGTCGATAAAAACTAGCCAAACCATGAAAACTTCTGACCTCGAAAAGTGACTTAGGTGTCGGCCACTTGATAGCCTTTGCCTTTTCTTCTTCCATTCCAACTCCATTTGCGCTAACAATATAGCTAAGAAAAGTAACTTTTTCCAAGCAAAAAGAACACTTTTTTAAATTGGCATACAATTTTTCGTTTCCCAAAACATCAACTACACTATGCAAATGTTCAATATGTTCATCTAAGCTTTTGCTATACACCAAAATGTCATCAAAATAAACCACAACAAACCTGCCAATAAAAGCCCACAAGACATGGTTCATTAATCTCATGAATGTACTAGGTGCATTAGATAAACCAAAAGGCATTACCAACCACTCATACAAACCATATTTTGTTTTAAAAGCAGTTTTCCATTCATCAACTTCTTTCATCCTAATTTGATGATACCCACTTTTCAAATCAATTTTTGTGAAAATACTTGACCCATGCAATTCATCCAACATATCATCTACTCTGGGAATGGGGTATCGATACTTTACCGTGATGTTTTTGATAGCCCTGCAATCCACACACATCCTCCAAGTACCATCCTTCTTAGGTACAAGTAACACCGGCACAACACACAGACTCATGTTTTCTCTAACGTGGCCTTTCTTCAGCAACTCCTCAACTTGCCTTTGAGTTTCCTTCGTTTCTTTCGGATTGCTTCTATATACTGGCCGGTTAGGAATGGCAGCATCTGGTACAAAATCAATCTGATGCTCTATTCCTCTTATAGGTGGCAACCCATTTGGTACATCATCTGGGAACACATCTTCGTATTCTTGCAACAAAGAGGCAACAACACTAGGCAAAGATTCATTAAGTTCGTTAGTGCTAAAACCCTTCTCTTTGTACAAAAGTAAAAACATAAGCTTGTTTGAATTGAAGGCATTCTTGATATCACTCGCCTTAGCATAAAGATTCACTTGTTTTTTCTCTCTTTCTTTTCACTCTCTTTTTCAATTTTTTTCTTTGAAATTTCAGCCTCACTATTTATTTTCAACTCACACTCTCTTTTCATTTTGATTTGATCTTCATACACTTGTTTGGGTGTTAATGGTACAAGAGTAATGGATTTGTTATCCTTTAGAAGAATGTGCCGATTTTTGAAACCATCATGAGTAACCTTCCTATCAAATTGCCATGGTCTGCCCCAATAATATGTGACTTGCTTGCATTGGAACGACATCACAAAGCACTTCATCCTTGTACTTACCGATTTAAAAAGAGATTAATAATTGCCTTGTCACCTTAACCTCACCACATTCATTCAACCATTGAAGCTTATATGGTCTAGGGTGTTTCAAGGTAGGTAAATTTAGCTTTTCAACCAAAGTAGTACTGGCAACGTTTGTACAACTTCCCCCATCAATGATCATACTACACACTTTATTGTTAACATGGCATCTAGTATGAAAAATGTTCTCCCTTTGTTCATTAACATCTTCTTTGATTTGGGCACTTAAAGCACGCCTAGCCACCAATGACTCTCCCTCCACCGGATATTCAACATCATTGTCACTAGTGTCTTTTGGCATATGATCATCATCGTCACTCTCACTTTCAGTCTCCACACCTCCGTGAGCATGTTCAATCATGGTCCACTTGTTTGGGCATTGTGAAGCAATGTGACCTGTTCCCAAACACTTAAAACACTTAATATCACGATTACGAGTTGGTAATTCAGTTTTACCTCTATTGACTTTGTCAACTTCATCTTTTCTCTTTGTTGCTTCTGTTTTGAATTTGGAATTAGCTCCCTCATGTTTCCTTCCATTCGACCTCCATGAAGTAGAGGAGCTTGGATTTTGGAAAGATCGAGTTCCCTTCCTTTTAAGTTGTCGTTCTACCTTTATTGCCATATGCACCATGTCCTCCAACTCCACATAATGTTGCAACTCAATTACATTTGCAATGTCCCGATTCAGCCCATTGAGAAACCTTGCCATGGTAGCTTCTCTATCCTCCTCTATATTAGCCCTTATCATGGAAATCTCCATCTCCTTGTGGTAATCTTCCACGCTTTTAAAGCCTTGAGTAAGACTTTGTAACTTCTGAAATAAGTCCCTATGATAGTGAGTAGGAACAAACCGCTTCCTCAAGATAGCTTTCATTTCATCCCATGTCCTAATATGCCTTTCACCATTTCGTCTCCTGGTCATCACAAGTTGATCCTACCATATAATAGCATAATCGGTAAACTCAATAACAGCAAGTTTTACCTTTTTCTCCTCGGAGTAGTTATGGCATTCAAAAATCAGCTCCACTTTCATTTCCCAGTCCAAGTACACTTCTGGATCATTCTTGCCTTGGAATGATGGTATCTTTACTTTTATGTTTCCCAAGCTTCTGTCATCTCTATCTTGCCATCTCGGACCTCTTTGGAAACCTCTATCATGCCTTCCTCTCTCCTTTGTATGAACCTGCCCTCACCATTCAATGAGCCTTGGTCATCTTCATATTAGATCTCATCATTGGAATTGTAACCAAAATCATCTTCATTTGCATTCCTTTCTTCCCCTCTAACATTAGGATATCTTTCCGGACGTCCCATGTTTAAAGTAGCAATAGCATCGTCTTGCCTATCCATCCGATCCCGAATCTCATTAAACATTACGTTCATACATTCAAATTGTTTTTGCATGGATTGCAACATAAATGTATCCCCCTGTCCGCCTAGGTTTATTGCTTCACCACTTGTAGACATACTTGAAACTAGATATAAAAATTAGAAATAAATCCTCACAGCACTCCATCACGTGTTTACACTCGAATAATGTCACTCAACACTCGTGTTTAACTCAATATGGCTTTTACCCTCTAATAATCTCACACTCACTTGCCTTTTTCCACTCGTAACTTCCTTTTTCAGTTCTTTAATGAACTAGTAAACTTTAATCTAGAGGTTCAACTTGTATTGTTTAAACAATGAATACCAATCGTTTGGTATTTCAGAAATAATGAATAAGTCAGAATATAGAGAGTAGTTGTATCCGCCACTAATTTTTTTTTTTAATCACGTTTTTTTTTATCACTTTTTTTTTGTCACGTTTTTTTTTTTTTGTCGTTGGATACACAAACAAAGAAATTTAAGAGTAGGAAAGAAGAGATTAACAGAAATTGACTAAATATATAAAAACAAGAAATAAAGATAAAGGATAGTAATCTGATTTTAGTTCTTGCTCTGATACCAAATGATGAACTTGTGACCCGATGATTATAAGGAATCGCAAACCACAAGTATTCTTGATTGTAGTGAACTTGTGACCCAACCATTATAAAGAATCGCAAACCACAAGTATTCTAGATTGTAGTGAACTTGTGACCCAACGATTATAAAGAATCGCAAACCACAAGTATTCAAGTTTGAACGCCACAAGGAGAAACCTTGATAAGTTCTGAAGTTCAATGAAGAACCAAATGAAGAGTAAAAACTCACTTTTTATTTTCAGCCAAATATATCTCATTACATTGAACAATACCACTTATATATAGGGTTGGAACAAGTCTCCAACCATAATAATTAAAGCCAACACGTTTTCATAAGTGTTGGGTTATGAAAAGGTGCCTAAAAACCTCCAAATACATTTAGAAATATGATAAGTCTTTGACTATTATCTATATGGACTTATATATATAAAATCTGATGTAAATAAAGCCTAATTAAAGCTTCTCTTTCCCAAAAGACTTAAAATTCCAAGTAAGTAACTTTAGTGAATTCCAAAAGCCATCAGATTATATTGTTTGGATTAAATTCAAAACAACTTTATCTTCTTTTGGGCCAAACTTATGCATGTTAGAATCAGCCCATATCTTCTGAATTAGCCCGTTAAATGCTTCCTTGAGCTTTTTGGATCTTGTCATTGTAATTGGCCCAATTGGAACGTACAATGGATCCTTAGCTTGTACTTGTTCTTGATGATTCTCATCACATATTCGCTTGATTTCATCATCTGAAACAACTGGACTAACTCTCGGCCCAAAAAACTAAATTTTGCGACCCGGCCCGGCCAGGCCCGAACTCAAGCCGACCAGAAGCTCCAACCCATTCCTACCCAAACTCAGTTCAAAAACCTGCTCGAACTCGGCCCAATTCCTAAGTCCAAACCCAAACTCGGCCAAACTCACCACCCAGTCAACTAAACCCAGTCCACTTAGCCCGTTTTTACTGTTCATCATCTTCTACCCTACATTTTCAGCAAAAATCTAGTTTTGATCACCATTCTTCGCCTACCCTTCGTCTTCCCCGACAAGCTCCGGACGGCCATCCTTACCCTAAAACCCGAATCCGAAACCCATGCCCAAAAGCAGCCCACTCCCTCAACCCAAATTAAATTCCCCTGTTCATCATCTTCCCCACTTCTTCGCCAACCTATCATGGCCGCCCCCACCATCCCCACCTCACTAACTCTCCAAATTTTGCGACCTCTACTCCTTATTTGCACCCCGAGCCTACATTATCAACCTCCGATCCTAGTTCCATTTTCGAGCCTCAAACACCATCGTCAACCCAATATAATTCTCAATATGAACAATGAACGAAAGAAAATAATCAAAGGCTGCCTCGAGAAGTTATATGTGCTTACCTTCGCGAATGGAAGAAGAGAACTTCCGGAAATTGGAGCGGCGGCGGGAGTTGTTTGAAAAGTGAAAACTGTTCCTTTTCAGTTTTTGATTAATTTTTAATTAACCTAGTTATTAGTTTTTAATTGGGTTATAAGTCTTGGCCCCCTGAATGATTAACATATTACATTTTAAGGGCCTTATTTAACAACTTAATTCGATCTAGTCCTATTTATAACTCAATTTTAACATAAACACGTGATTGGCTAAATAGGTATGTTAAACATTAAACTTAAAAAAAAAGTCCTTTAAAATTAGAACTTATATTTGTCTTAATTTCTTGAAATTACGTAATAGTCCCCAATTTGGCTAAGTAGCTTATTCACAATTTATAGAATGCATACTTTGAGTTTCATGTTAATTTGGTTCGGAAATTACAAGGCCCCTTTTAAGTCCTCTAGGTAGATCACGAGCTTTGTGGATTTTCTTTCCTACAACTTTCTTGAGAGGTTCTTTAGATTGTCAAATTAGGTTAGTAAATAATTCTTAATTAACGTGATAAAGAATTTTCGTTCTTAGTTTCATTTTCCTCTATCTAAAGTTTAAAATGATCCATTTTGGGGTATTATGCATTTTATGAATATCTCTCTTCATACTTTTTAGCTATTCTTATACGAACCATGTTAAAAAAAAAAAGACCCGCATTATAAGGAATTGAAATATCGTTCTACAATCATTTTATGGATGGATGAACGCCACAAATCGCCTTGATAATTTCACAGGGATGCCACAAACGATATTAACTGAATCGTTTGATGAGTCGATGCTGAACGCCAAAGTCCTCATGATAAGTTCAGTAGGACGCCAAAAACGATGATGAATGAATCGTTTGATAAGTCGATGAATGAACGCCACAAAAATTAAACAAATTGAAAAATCCTTGATAAGTTCAAAAGAGTTCTAAAATGAAACTAGAGAATTCCTTCTCACTAAAATAATAAGATTCAAGTTGTGTGTATTCTATTATATATTACTCCTATACATATGCTGAAAATTAAGTCCTAACAAGACTTGGAATAGGACTTCTAGAGTAATCTACTTAGACTAGGAAATTAATCTACCTAAACAACTCGGATACAAGAACGACTAATAAACTCGGAAACATAGAAAGTCCTACCACTAAATATAATAGATGATTTATTATTGTAGATAACTATCATTTATTACTAGTTATCTTATCCACTCCCTTCTTTAGAAATTGCATTTAGTTGGACATGTATAATGTTGACAAAATTTGGTTGTTCATTTCCGAACACATCCAACTCCTTTTGTTGCGCTTGGTTTATTAACTCATTTTGTTCTTCTTCTTTGAAATGTTTAGCTCTGCTCTCGTCACTAGACCTTGTGGAACTCTGATTGGTTCTTCAAAGTGCGATGTTCCATTTATGTCCTCATCATATTCCATCGATGCAAACCTCATAATATATGTTGTCAACATGATGTAGAATGTTATGGTTGATATTCATTTTGTTCAGAGTCCATGTTCCAGTAGTCCATTTTGCGGTGTCATTCGTACAACACGACTGTTTTCGATCTAATGGGTAGGACACGAGCATTGGGGATTTTCTTTGCTAAAACTTTATTCAAAGTGTTATTTGGCAGCCAAATTAGATTAGTAAAGAATTCTCGATTCACGTGATATAGAAGTTTCGTCCCGAGTTTCTTTATCCTCCGTCTTTCACTTAATGTTGTTGATCTTTCTCTTTTTGATGTAGGTGAAGATTCGAGGGCGAATCCTTTTGATACGAACCTCGCCACGAATAACGAGACCCGAATTATTAGGACTCCAAGGATCGTTCTACAATCAGGTGTAGGTGGATTTTTTGAAGACGCGAGAAACGATGATGGATGAATCGCTTGGTAAGTCGATGGATGAACGCCACTAGTCATCTTGATAAGTTCATGAGGACGCCACAAACGATGTTGACTGAATCGTTTGATAAGTCAGAACGCCGCAAGAATGCTTGATAAGTTCGGTAGGACACCACAAACGATTGCGGATGAATCGTTTGATAAGTCATTGAACGCCACAAAGATTATACTGATCTTTGATAAGTTCATGAAGAAGAATTCTTCAAAGAAGGTGGAGAATACTCAACACAGATTAATTGAAGACTAAATCTTGAATTCATTAATGAAAAAGGTCCTTTAAATTGGACAAGATTACATCTTGGATGTTGGTCCCAAGTGGTCAGACGAGGTCTAGAGGGGGGGGGGTGAATAGACCTCTGAAAATTTTAGACTTAAAAACTTTTTACTCTTCTGTCAGCAGACTAAGCTGATGAAGAACAGAAAGATAACTATGCTTATCGTGAACAAATCTTGAACAACAGAGTGACCACTCTTCTTACAGTTTACTTAGCTGATTTTAATGAAAATTAGTTTTATCAAGAGTATACTTGCAGCGGATGTTAAAAAGTGTTTTTCACAAGTAGACTAAGTCCTTAAAAAGATTTTATCCTCAGTTTTAAAACTCCTTATAAAATCTTTTGATGATTCAAAGTGTTGAAATATGCAAGGTTCAAAATATGCAAGAAAACTTAAATGCAAGATAACACAAAGAATTTTTATAGTGGTTATATGGATAAAAATCCTTTAGTCCATTCTTCCAGATCACTTAGATTCTGGGTTATACTATAATCACACAGATTACAATATTTCTCCACTTATACCTAGACAACAAATGAAAAGACTATAAGCTCACAATAGGAATTCACTCAGAAAACCTATCCTCTAAAGTAGAATCACTCACAAAGATGGATTCTAACTTCGCACAACACTCAGCTAATACAAAACACTCAGATTGTATTTTTCTGTTTTCTTCAACTGGGTTTCTGTCAACAGATGACTTCCACCAGACGAGTGAGCTGTTCGAGCTTCTTGAGACTTAGAAAAAATTTCTGCTTCGAATGCGAAATCTCAGATGTTGTTGTGTTCTTGTCTCACTTCGAATTCAGCTCTATTTATACTTGGATTTGAAAATATGACCGTTGAAGGAAATCAAATCACAAATCCATAGCCTTAGCCCAATTTCAGAACGGCTACCTGCTATAGTCCTTTTTCTGCTGTACTTTCCTGTAGCAGCATTAAATGCACTTTGCTGATCCGAGAGTAAATTCCAATCATTTGCCATTACTACCCTTCTCTTCCAGCATTTATTACATCCGGTGCATTTATTACCGTTGGACTCTTCTCATGATCTCTTCTAATCTGCTGATCAAAGCAACTCTGCTTATAGATACTCTGCTGATCAAATACTGAACTAATCTGATTTGAGTCAGCTGATGGTCTACCCTTCTGATTGCTGTTTCAGCATGAGATCACTAGTCTTCTGGGCTTTGAACTTTGAACTCTTCTGATGTCTTCTTTCACTTGTTCAAAATTCTTCTATGGGATCTAAGCTTTCCATATTTAGCTGATTCTGATGTTTTGGAAATCATCAAAACCATCACTTAATTACTTATCTTCATTGCACTCTATCTTCATCTTCATCCAACAATTTCCCCCTTTTTGATGATGACAAAACTTCAGCTAAGTACCTGTACCTAACCTAAAGTTTTCATCCTCAAAAATTTCGGAGATAGAAATAGTCTGTTGGATTTAAACTTGCAATTTTATAGATATTGAAAAGATTACAGATTACATGTTTGAGAAATGAAAAGTACAAAATGATAAAAGATTACAAGGATTTTAAGACATAAATGAACTAGCCTAAACTAGTCTTCTTCCTTCTTTTCTTCTTCTGTTTCCTTGTCTTCTTTTTCAGATTCTTCCTCAGATGGTTTGGAAGTTTCAGCTTCCAACTCTTCAAAGAACCTTTTCCTCAGCAGCTCTATCTTCTTATACTTGACATCAGGATCAAGCTGTTCTTTAGCCGAGTCCTTAGCAGCAGCTATTTCTTTATCAGACTTAGCTTTTGCTTCAGCTTCAGATTCATCAGCTTCACTTTCTTCTTCTGTGATCTTCTCATCTGTTGGTCTGCTTGTGCCTTCATTTTCTTCATCAGCAGCAGATTCTTCCAACACTTCAGTTTCTTCAGCTTCAGCACCATCTCTGTCTTCTATTTTATCAAAAGAAGTTCCAACTCTCTTCTGTCCAAATACCCTATCTTCCCCCTTTTTGTCATCATCAGCAGGGTTGACTAGATATTGTGGTAAGACTGGTGTAATCTGAAGTGAATCACAAAGAAGCTTGATGTTTTCTTCTATGGCATTAATTTGAGCTTGTTGATTTAGTTGATTGGCCTAAAAAACTTTCATTCTTTTGAGCACATCTTCTCCTTGATCACCCAACTGAATTTGAGTTCCCAAAATCCAATTAGATGAAGCAGTGAAGTCTTTTATCATATTTCTCATAACTTCATCTTCTGCTTGAATAGCCATCTCAACTGTTTCTTCAATCCGTCTCCAACCAGCAGTAGTGCTCTGAGTCCTTCTTCTGATAATGTCCATTTCTTGACAGACAGATTTGACATCCTTAGCAGTATCTTCTATCAGATAGATTGGACCAGCAGCAGCTTTCTGATTTGCAGTTAACTTCTCTTCCATTTCCTTCATTGATTTTGATATCATTTGTTGAATAGAATCCAACAATGATGTTTGCTGTAAGCTCTGAGAAGTAGAAGCAACTTCAGTTTGGATTGGAGGTAAGGCAAGAACTTCCTTTTCAATGGACTGTTCTTCTGCTTGAGTTGATTTTTCAGTTAACTGATCTGCTGGACCAGAAGCAGAGTCTTCTTTCGTGGTCTCATCAGTTTGACTAGGAGTGCTTTCCTTCTCCTTAGTCTGATCATTTTCCTCAGCAGTATCCTCTTTTTCAACAATCTGATCAGCCTGATTTGTGGTAGTTTCTTTTCCCTTTGACTCATCAGCTGGTTCAGACTTGTCATCCTTTTCTTTGTTCTGATCAGTGGGGTCAGATGTACCCTCTTTTTCCTTTTGTTGATCAGCAACATCAGCAGTGACTTCTTTCTTTTTGTCCTTGTCAGCAGGGGGTTCAATCTTCTTGATAGATTTGACAGTTCTCAACAACCCTGCATCATCTAGAGTAGTTCTGTGAGAAATCCAGGTGAAATCATCAATAGGAATAAATGGGGAGATTGGGTCCGTAGGTAATTCTTCAAATGATTTGATGTTAGGACCATAGACAATCTGCTTGATATTCGGAAGAGGGATCATGGAGCTTGGCTGTCCCTTCATCTTCCTAGTCTTCTTAGCCCATAATTCCATAGACTGAGCAATTGCCAGCTTGATGGATCTCTCCTTGAGATCTTCTGATTCAGAATACTCCTCAGGAACAGATTCAAGAATCTTCTTTGCCTCAGCCTTGGCAATGTGACTAATTCTTAATCTTAACTTATCCAGAAAGAATTCTGAGTCAAGTGCTTGAGTTAGAGATCCAGTCTCAAGCCACTTCAACACCCAGGCTTCTTCAGTAGCAAATCCCTTCCAATTTGCAATTTGTTCTTGACTCTTGGTCAATCTGAATTATCTCCATCTGTTGTACCTTATCTTTTCTTTGTTGAACATTGTCAGATGGGTGATTCTTGCATTCTCAGCATCCAACCTTTTAAGAAATTCTTCAAAGATGTCAGGATCATCTCTGACAATCTCCAAGGCCAGTTTGACCTCTTCTCTTCTCTTTGGTTGAATTTTTGGAGCAGGCATGACTGGTATGGGTTTGGTGGTGTCTCTTGGTTCTCCAATTGTAATGCCACCAGTCTGCTTAGGACCATGAGCGTCCTTAGCACTTGCCTCAATAGCAGCAGCTAACTCAGCTGCTTCTATGGCATCCCTTTGTTCTTGAGTCATTTTGCTGGCTTCTTCTTCCAGCCTTTTGAGCTCAAGGGCTTTAAGGCGATCCTCCTCAGCCTTTTCTGCAGCTTTTTTTTTCCTTTCTGCCTCCTCTTGTTTCTTCTTAGCAGCAGCAGAGACATAAGGGATCACAATTTTTCCAGTCCTTTGCTTCTTTGATTCAGAACTTTCAACAGCTTGAAGTGGAGTTGCAGCAACCGGAGTAGGATGCAGAAGGAGTGTTTCTCCTTCACCTGTTGTGCTAGTCTGCTGTTCAACTCTAACTTCAGCAGACACTACAGCAGATGATTCTGTAGTAGAGACTCCAGTTTCAGCAGTAGCAACTTCAGCAGGCATGACAGCAGGCTCTTCAATAGTGATTGGCCTCTCAGCTGATCCTGTTGTTTCCCTTACTGTTTCTGTTGATTCTTCAGAGAATGTCACTTTCCTTTTTGCTTTAGACTTAGGAATTCTCTTTGATGCTTCAGGTTTGGACGTAGGAGGTCCTTTCGCAGCACTCCTTGTCCTCATTCTTTTCTTTGTTTGAACAGGAACAACTTCTTCTGATTCAGTTCTTTCAGGTGAGGAACCTGTCTCCATTTGTTCAATCTCCTTGGTGAAGTCATCAATCACCTTTTCAGGGAACTTCAACAGCAGGGCTTGCTGTTTGATCAGCAGATTGGCTTGTCTGACCCTCCTTCTTGCTCTTCTTAGAAGGGGTCTTCTTAGACTTTGCAGCAGCTTTTCTTTTGGGAGCAGCCACTACTTTCCTTACTGGTTCATACAGCTTGAACTCTTTACTACAGTGAGTAGTCTTTCCACCAGCCATAGGACAGTTTAGTGACATGAACAGATGACTAAGCAAGATGGCATGCGAAGTCCTTTTGTCACTCAGCAGATCATAGACATGAGCTGCCCAATTCACCTTCAGTCCATAATAAATGCAGATCATGGTGTAGTACCTCTTCCTTGGTAATCCATCTAAAGAGCCCGTACTGCAATCCGATATCTTCGCAATGATGTCTGCGAACCTCTGATACTCATCTTTTAACTGAGTCTTCATCAGAGTCCCAGTCATCTCTTCTCCCTTCTGAGCACAAATTGCCCAAAATTCTTCCTCCTTTTCAGACCCTAGGTCTGTTACGTTTCCTCCTTCATTTGTCAATTTATAAACCTCACTCAAAACAGCAGCAGAGACAGCGATTTTCTTACCCCCAATGACAGCTGACATAACAGTGTCATCTTTGGTGAATTTACTGGTCATGTAGAAGTGATCAACATCTTCTAGGTAAACCCTGTCTTCGTGGGCTTCCAGAATTGGAACTAAAGATGCCTCTTTGATTTTCTCCAAGATTGAGCGCATCAGATCAGTACCAGAAAAATGGAATTTGCTGTAGTTCAAGTACCTTCCATCAATAATCTTCACCATTTCTGGGATTACTGAGTAGAAATCTGTGAGAACAGTAAACTTTTGAAAGCGAGAGAGATTGAGAGTTAGAGAATTTTAGAGTTTGTGTGTGCGTAAGACGACTGTACTGTTCAGATCGGATTTTATACGTTTTCCATTGTTTAGGTTATCGTGATTAATCTGAGACGTTGGATCAATCTGACAGTTTATTAATCGTGTGGGTGGGAGCTGCGGATTTCAATTTTATTATTTTAATGTCAGACAGGTGGGAAACTCAATCAACACTTATCTGTTACTTATAAAAGCGTATTTCTAGAGATGCGATTTCATAACCATGCTTATATAATGTATCAGATGAGTAGAGTTTAACTTATCTAACAGACGAGTGATCTGTTATCTGATATTACTAGAGAAAGCCAATAGCTAGTAATCTTCCTCTGCTGTTTGTCAATCCAGCAAGATAAAATAATCTTCAGTCTTAAAGAATTAAGAACACATCTTCTGATAACATAACTTCAACTAACTGTCATTAACCAATTTCATCTTTAGAGCAGAAGTACCGCTAGTCTGACACGTTCCCCCTGTCTTTAAGAATTCATAAGTTAACTAGTCTGTTAAAAGTTAATCCTTGAATATGATAACGGATGACTGTGCTGATGAACTTTAGCCTTCTGATAAGTTCCCCCTCAGCTTATGCATCCAAATTTAGTAGTCCTAGCTCAGCTCTTAGAGTTGAGAACCTTACTTCACTTAAAGGTTTAGTGAAAATATCAGCAATCTGATTGTCAGTATGAACATACTCAATCATAACATTTCCTTTTTCCACATGATCTCTAATGAAGTGATGCTTGATCTCAATATGTTTAGTCCTTGAATGACTTGTAGTGTTCTGAGTAAGTGAGATTGCACTTGTATTGTCACAGTAGATTGGAATTCCACTGATTTTGATATTGTAGTCTTCTAGTTGATGCTTCAACCATAGTATCTGTGCATAGCAAGCTCCAGCAGCTATATACTCAGCTTCAGCAGTAGATATAGAAACTGAAGTCTGTTTCTTACTCATCCATGAGATCAGACGACTACCTAAGAACTGACAGGCACCTGTTGTGCTTTTTCTGTCAATCTTGCAGCCAGCAAGGTCTGAATCTGAATAACCAATAAGTTCAAATCCAGATTCTCTAGGGTACCATAATCCCAATTCTTGAGTGCCCTTAATATATTTCAGTATCCTCTTGGCAGCTAAGAGATGAGATTCTTTGGGGTTTGATTGGAATCTTGCACAAACTCCAACTGAGTACATGATATCAGGTCTACTTGCTGTTAGATATAACAGTGACCCAATAATGCCTCTATATTTGGTTATGTCCACTGATTTGCCATCTTCATCTTTATCCAAACGAAGACTTGTAGACATAGGAATAGTAGCAGTAGAGCTAGTTTCCATACCAAATTTCTTGAACAGATCTCTTGTGTATTTTGCTTGGTTGATGAATATACCATCAGGCAACTGTCTAACTTGCAAACCAAGAAAATAATTGAGTTCACCCATCATGCTCATTTCAAACTTATTCTGCATGAGCTTGGAGAACTTGTCACACATCTGTTGGTTAGTTGAACCAAAGATAATATCGTCCACATATATTTGCACAATTAATATATGATTCTCCCATTCAATTGTAAACAAGGTTTTGTCAACTTTACCTTTGCGAAATCCTTTAATTAAAAGAAAATCAGATAAAGTGTCATACCATGCTCTTGGAGCCTGTTTCAGTCCATAGAGAGCTTTCTTTAGACGATACACCTTGTCTTCTTGTTGATAAGCTTCAAATCCAGGTGGTTGTTCAACATATACTTCTTCTTGCAGTTCTCCATTGAGAAAAGCAGACTTCACATCCATCTGATAAACAGTGAAGTTCTTGTAAGCAGCATAAGCTAGAAACAGTCTGATTGCTTCAAGTCTTGCTACTGGTGCAAATGTTTCATCAAAGTCTATTCCTTCTTCTTGACAATAACCCTTGGCCACTAATCTTGCTTTGTTTCTGGTAACAATACCATCTTCATTCATCTTATTTCTGAAAACCCATTTAGTGCCATTTACTCTTTGATGACTTGGTCTAGGAACTAAGTACCAGACCTCATTCCTTTCAAATTGATTCAACTCTTCTTGCATAGCTTCAATCCAAAAGGAATCACTGAGAGCTTCTTCAATTTGTTTAGGCTCTATTTGAGATAGAAAGGTGACAAACATAGCATCTTGTGCAGCAGCTCTTCTTGTTTTCACTCTATCTAATGGATCACCAATCACTAACTCTGCTGGGTGATTTCTGAGCCATCTAAGATCAGGTTGCAGGTCTGGATGTTGTCCTCTGTTTTGATCTTGCAACACTACTGTTGGAGTTCCAGTAGTAGTCTGTTGAACATCCTCTGGTCTGTCAGCTGTTTGTAACTCGTCTGTTAGACAATCAGCACTGTGATTTTGAACAGCACTTGAGCTAGCAGCTGAATTCAAATTAGGTAGTATGATGGGAACATATTCTTCATTCTTTCCAATATCCAACTTATGCAAATCATTCGACAGATCTTGATTGGTGCTTTGATTCTTTTCAGAAGATTGACTTGGCTCATCAAATACTACATGGATAGATTCTTCTATTAGTAATGTTCTTTTGTTAAAAACTCTATAAGCTTTACTAACTGTAGAGTATCCTACAAAAACAGCTTCATCAGCCTTTTCTGCAAATGCAGTAAGGTGATTTTTCCCATTATTTAAAACAAAGCATTTACAACCAAAAATTTTGAAGTAATGAATATTTGGTTTTCTGTTCCAAACTTCATATGGAGTCTTGTTCTGATTTTTGTTGATCATGCATCTGTTCTGGGTAAAGCAGGCTGTATTTGTTGCTTCTGCCCAAAATCTTTGTGGCAGCTTAGCTTCAGCTATCATAGTCCTGACAGCTTCCTTCAGTGTTCTGTTTCTCCTTTCAGCAACACCGTTCTGTTGAGGGGTTCTAGCAGCTGAATACTCATGATGTATTCCTTTGATGTTACAATACTCTTCAACAGTAGAGTTTGTGAACTCTGTCCCTCTATCTGATCTGATCTTCAATATTTTTGTACTTTTCTCAATCTGGATCAGTTCCATCAGATTAGTAATATGTTCCTTGGTTTGACTTTTCTTTTTCATGAATATCACCCAAGTATATCTTTAATAGTCATCCACAACAGCTAGGCAGTATTTCTTTCCACCATTGCTGACTGGATCAATGGGTCCAAATAAGTCCATGTGTAGCAGCTCCAAAATTCTTTCAGAAGATTGGTGCTTCTTGCTTTTGAAAGATGACTTGATTTGTTTACCCTTCTGACAGGCGTCACAGAGCTTGTCTTTACTCATGACTGTTTTTGGAATCCCTTCTACCAAATCATTCTTTATTAATCTGTTTATGGTCTTGAAGTTTAAATGATTCATCCTTTTGTGTCATAGCCAGCTAACTTCACTTGGTGTTGATGCCACCAAACAAATGTTTGAATTCTTATCAGCAGATTTCCAGTCGACTATGTAGACAATCCCTTGTCGTCTTCCAGATAAAATTACCTTCTTTGTACCAATCTGTTCAACGTAGCACTTATCTGTTGAGAAGATGTCTGAATATCCTTTGTCACAAAATTGACTTATGCTCAGCAGATTATATTTGAGGCCCTTAACATATGAGACGTCAGATATCTCTATGTTTCCTCTGATCAGTCTTCCTTTAGCTTTAATCTTGCCTTCTTTGCTGTCTCCAAAAGTAACTTTTGGACCATCCACAGCAACTGCATCAGTTAGGTCATGTATGTTTCCACACATGTGCCTTGAACAACCACTGTCCAAGTACCAAATCTTCTCTACTTTACTCCTACTCCTACTCCTAACCTACAAAACAAAAATAAAATTGTTTTAAGTACCCTTATTGAGAGGGTCCTGAAGGATTAGTTTCACCTTTGACAACCCAAGATGTTGATGTCTTAGGCTTCTTAGGCTTCTGAGTTTTGACAGGAGCATGAACAGTTTCATTTTTATCATAATTAGCAGATAAGTCATGTTGATGATCAGTATGATAAGAATAGTGTTCATAAGCAGGGTAAGGTGCATGATAAGCAGGGTATGCATGCATTGGATGAGCAGGGTAAGGTGCATAGTAACTAGGAAATTGAGGTGCATGATACATAGGAGGATATGCAGCAGGTTGCACATAATATGATTCATTTCCATACCAAGCATTTTGATTTTTCTTATTCTTATGCTTCTTTGGCTTACTAGTAGCTTGCTCATTGAAAGACGACTTAGTTTTACCACTAGTCTGATTGACTTTAGCTTTATCAGCAGACTTCTTAGGACTCTGTTGTTTGGTCTTACTAGTCTGTTTACCTAAACTAGGCTCTTTGCTCTTTTTAGCCTTAGGAGTTTTTGTCTCCTTTAATACTTTCTCAGGTGAAGCAGGTCTAGCAGTTTGAACATACAGAATGACCTTACTATTGTCAGCAGATATAAACTTCTAGGTATGATTCAATTCGTGCTTATCCTGTTCTAAAGGCATCTTCTGTTTACTAGACATGTGAGTGGATGCAACAGATGATTTTTCATGAGACTCAATAACTTTTTCAAGTTCCATGATTTTTCCTTTATAAACTTCACATTCAGCTTTCAGAGATTCATGTTCTTGCTCAAGCTGTTTATATTCAGCTGATTCTCTAGGCTTTTCAGCTGTGAGTTTCAGTGAACTATTTTGCTCTTTTAGCAATATCATCTCTTCCTTAAGCTTTTTGTATGCTTCAGCAATAGTAGTATTGTTAAGCATCATTTGTTCAAATGAATTAAATAATTCATTGTCAAGAGGAGTTACCTCTTCCTCAGAGTCATCAGATTCCTTTGCCATCAGGCAGAGGAGAGCAGGTTTTTCTTCATCAGACGATTCTTCATAAGACGTGTCTGAATCTGAATCAGATGAGTAGACAGCAGCCAGCTTTTCTACTTCAGCCATCATTGCCTTGCCTCTCTGATGCTTTCTTTCTTTTCTGATGTTCTTTTCTTCTTCAGTGTATTTTTCTGCTTTTGGATATGGACAGTCTTTGATGAAGTGTCCTAATTTTCTGCAGTTATAACACATTAGTTTGGCTTTATAATCCTCTTTATCTTGAGAAGAAAAGTTAGGTTTAGAAGTAGACGCATTGTTGTATTTGTTCTTCAATTTTCTCTTGTAGAACTTCTTGAAATTGTTCATTAGCAATGCTACATCTCCAGCAGTGTACTCCTTTTTGTTGAGTAGAGTGGCTTCATCAGATGAGTCCACTTCTTTGCTTTTCTGTGCTGGTCTTCTGGTGTTTTCAGCAGCAACTAAGGCAGCTGTGGGTCCTGAAGTTGAGGTTTCTTCAATTCCCATTCTAGGCAGTTTATCCTCATATGCCTTGAGTACTGAGAACAGCTCTGTAAGAGAGATTTTTCCCAAATCTCTTGATTCTTCCATTGCTGTCACCTTCATGTTGAATTTTGGAGGTAGAGCCTTCAGCACTCTGATGGTTATCTCCTTGTCCGTGAAGGTTTTTCCAAGCTTTAACACTTCATTCAATGTTCTGGTGAACCTAGTATCCATCTGATCAATGGTCTCTCCAGATTTCATTTTGAAATTGTCCAGCTTTTCCAGAGCAACACTCAGCTGATGCTCCTTAATGGCGTCGTTTCCTTCGCTCATATATCTGACTTTATCCCACATCTCCTTTGCAGTCTTGCAATGTTTGACTTTGTCAAACCGATCATTGTCCAGGGCTTTAGTCATGATGAATCTTCCGACCTTATCCAGATTAAATAGCTTTATTTCCTCTGGAGTCATCTCATGAAGGTCTTTTTCCACAACCGTATCAATTTCATTGATTTTTATGATCTTTGTGAATCTGAATGGACCTTTAATAATACAGGTATACATGTTGTCATTGTAGGCAGCTAGAAAGATTTCCATTCTAATCTTCCAATCTGCAAAAGACATACCAGCAATGTGGGGAACATGGCTGATACAGTCCATTTTTCAAAAAGTTTTAAATTTTCAAAAAGATGCTCGTTTGAAAAGTTTTGAAAACCTTTGAAAAACACTTGGATCAAGCTCATTGATCAGGCAGCTGATTCTAATGAACCACCTGCTCTGATACCACTTGTTGGTCCCAAGTGGTCAGATGAGGTCTAGAGGGGGGGGGGGAGTGAATAGACCTCTGAAAATTTTAGACTTAAAAACTTTTTACTCTTCTGTCAGCAGACTAAGCTGATGGAACAGTAAGATAACTATGCTGATCGTGAACAAATCTTGAAGAGCAGAGTGACCACTCTTCTTACAGTTTACTTAGCTGATTTTAATGAAAATTAGTTTTATCAAGAGTATACTTGCAGCGGATGTTATAAAGTGTTTTTCACAAGTAGACTAAGTCCTTAAAAAGATTTTATCCCCAGTTTTAAAACTCCTTATAAAATCTTTTGATGATTCAAAGTGTTGAAATATGCAAGGTTCAAAATATGCAAGAAAACTTAAATGCAAGATAACACAAAGAATTTTTATAGTGGTTATATGGATAAAAATCCTTTAGTCCACTCTTCCAGATCACTTAGATTCTGGGTTATACTATAATCACACAGATTACAATATTTCTCCACTTATACCTAGACAACAAATGAAAAGGCTATAAGCTCACAATAGGAATTCACTCAGAAAACCTATCCTCTAAAGTAGAATCACTCACAAAGATGGACTCTTCTCATGATCTCTTCTAATCTGCTGATCAAAGCAACTCTGCTGATAGATATTCTGCTGATCAAATACTGAACTAATCTGATTTGAGTCAGCTGATGGTCTACCCTTCTGATTGCTGTTTCAGCATGAGATCACTAGTCTTCTGGGCTTTGAACTTTGAACTCTTCTGATGTCTTCTTTCACTTGTTCAAAATTCTTCTAAGGGAACTAAGCTTTCCATACTTAGCTGATTCTGATGTTTTGGAAATCATCAAAACCATCCCTTAATTACTTATCTTCATTGCACTCTATCTTCATCTTCATCCAACACTGGAAATAACCAGGAAACTATAAGATAGTAAACTAACTTAATACCAAAGTAAACTAAATCCTAGTAAAGAATAAACTAATCTTACAAAAACAAGGAGCTAAATTCGAAATTAAAAGATTACTAAATTAAAATGTCCCACATGACAAGTAAATATTGGACTAGATCTTCTTCAATCTTGATGAGCAAGTAATCCTTCTTGACCCAACAACTTGTCTCTAATTAATTCTTCCAAATCTATTTTTGTGCTCTACGTGGTCATATCACCTTTTGAAGAGAGGGAAGATGATGAGAATCATCAAGAACAAGTAAAAGCTAAGGATCCATTGTATGTTCCAATTGGGCCAATTACAAGGGCAAGATCCAAAAAGCTCAAAGGAAGCATTTAACGGGCTAATTCGGGAGATATGGATCCATTCTAGGCACCTTTTTATATCCCAACACTTATGAAAACGTGTTAGCTTTAATTACTATGGTTGGAGACTTGTTCCAACCCTATATATAAGTGGTATTGTAAAATGTAACGAGGATCATTTTTTTGGCTGAAAATATCAAATGACTTTTTACTCCTCTTTTGGTTCTTCATTGAACTTCATAAGTTATCAAGGTTTCTCCTTGTGGCATTCAAACTTGAATACTTCTGGTTTGCGATTCTTTATAATAATTGGGTCACAAGTTCACTACAATCTGGAATACTTGTGGTTTGCGATTCCTTATCATCGTCGGGTCACAAGTTCACTATTGTTTTCAATCTGATTTTTAGTTTTTCTTGAGATGAAATTGAACCTTCCTATTGAAGTTCGCATCATTTCGTCAACAGATGACAAGGCTGATGAGTGTTATGTTCTTGAGTTTTGAGACTTAGAAGAATTCTTCTTCGGAAATGCTCTCAGATTTGTGTTGATTGTCTCTAACTCTTGAATCAGGCTCTATTTATTCATGAGATTTAAAATAGTGTCCGTTGAAGAAAGAAAATTCCAGCTCCGCAAATACTGGTCCCCCATTATCACGAACGGGTTCCTGCAACAGTTCGCATTGTACAATCTGCTATAATTTCTGCCAGTTGCATTAATTGCACTAAGCTGATACGAGGTTTTCTTTAATCATTTGCCATAAATACCCTTCCTCTTCAGCATTTAGTTCCATCAGCGCATTTATTACCGTTGCACTGACTTGATCGTTTTCACTCTACTAATCGAAACTCCTCGTCTGAGGAACACTTGACTGATCCTAATCGAACTCATCTGATTTGAGTCTGCTGAAAATTCACTAGTCTGATTCCGACTTCAGCAACAGATCAGTAGTCTTTGGACCATAAGAGTTGACCGTTCTGATTTGGTTTCTTTCTTGACTTCTATTACTTAGCTGATGATGTTGTTTTGGAAATCTCCAAAACCTCCCTTCACTTTTTAGTCTCATCTTCATCCAACAATTTCCCCATTTTTTATGATAACAAAACATCAGCTAAGTACATGTACCTAAACTAAAGTTGAGTCTTTAAAAATTTCTGATATAGAAATGATATGTTGGAAAAAACTTGAACATTTTATAGATGTATTCTGATGATTACAATACAAGTTTTACAAAGATGAAAATTGATACATACATCGATTTTCATTCAGTATCATAGCTTAGAATGTCTAGTCTAGTCACCAGCCTCTTCATCTTATCATCTTCAACTTCGTCTTCATCATCATCATCATCTTCACCACTAGAGAATTGTTCATCAGTTAGATTTTTCTTTGCAGCTTCAATTTTCTTCCTGTTGTCTTCCATTCTCTCATACTTGACATAAGGATCCAGCTGTTCTGCAGCAGAGTCTTTGGAGGCAGCTAGTTCTTTATCAGACTTAGCTACATCAATGAGCTCTTCTTCAACAGCTTTATCATCAACATCTTTCTCTTCAAGTACTTCATATGCTGGTCTACTTATCTCTTCTTTAATGGACTTTTCAGCAACATCAACAGACTCATGCTCAGTTACTTGAACAGTTGCAGTGGCAACAGTCTTCTTTGTAGCTGATTCATGTTTTCCCCTTTTAGTCATCATCAGTAGGGTCGAGTTGAGAAGGAGAGATGCTGACACTAGCACATAGCTTTTTGATGTTCTGATCCACCATGTGAAGTTGAGTGGTCTGATGTTGTTGAGTTGACTTGATTGCACCAGCCTGGTCATTCATATAATCAACATTCAGTTGAAGTGTTGATATTTCAATTTGCACCTTCTCAGAGATGACTGTGATATCTTGCATTATGTTAGTAGTCATTTCAATCTGGCTTCACCGATTTCCTTTATTACCTTTGCAACTCTAGCTATATCTGACTCATTTCTCTGAAGAGCAGTATGCAGATGATTGACATCTGCATTCACATCTTCAGTGTTTCTATTCAGGCTCAGTATGCTTTGTGTCAGCATCAAGGATTTGTCTGGTGGCAGAGGAAAGTTGTAAATGGCATTCTGCACAATCTTTGTAGTAGCCTCTTCCATTTGCTTTAGCATTAGTTTCTTTCTCTCTTCCATTTTCATTGCATTTTCAATTAGTAACTGCGTTGGGTCCATGAGTGATGAATGGATGTTAGCAGCAGGAAAGGTTGAGGTTGATGCATCAGCAGGCTCTTCCTGGTGGCAGGAGTGTCTTTGATGTGACAATGAAGAGCACCAAAATAGAATTGGAAAAATTAATTTGGGACAAGTTGTTGGGTCCAGAAAGTTTACTTGCACATTAAGATTGAAGAATATCTATTCCAATAATTAATTGCCATGTTTAGTTACCTGGTTTTTATAGGACTTAGTACATTCTTTACTAGGATTTAGTTTCCCTTTAGGTATTAGGTTAGTTTAGGTCAGTTCACTATTTTAGAGTTTCCTAGTTCTTTTTAGGATGTAATCTAGTACTATTTAAAGGATATTTTTCTTTAATGAATTCAAGATTTAGTCTTCAATTAATTTTTTTTGAGTATTCTCCACCTTCTTTGACGAATTCTTCTTCATGAACTTATCAAAGATCATTAAAATCTTTGTGGCATTCAATGACTTATCAAACGATTCATCCACCATCGTTTGTGGCGTCCTCACGAACTTATCAAGCATTCTTGTGGCGTTCCGACTTATCAAGCAATTCAGTCAATATCGTTTGTGGCGTCCTCAAGAACTTATCAAGAACACTTGTGGCGTTCATCCATCGACTTATCAAAATGATTCCATTCCTTGATAGCCTTTACCTTTTCTTCATCCACTCCAATTCCATATACGCTAACAATATAGCCAAGAAACATAACTTTTTCCAAGCAAAAAGAACACTTTTTTAAATTGGCATACAATTTTTCTTTTCTCAAAACATCAACCACACTATGCCAATGTTCAATATGTTAATCTAAGCTCTTGCTATACACCAAAATGTCATCAAAATAAACCACAACAAACCTGCCAACAAAACCTCGCAAGACATGGTTCATTAATCTCATGAATGTACTAGGTGCATTACATAAACCAGAGGGCATTACCAACCACTCATACAATCCATGTTTTGTTTTAAAAACAGTTTTCCATTCATCACCTTCTTTCATCCTAATTTGATGATACCCACTTTTCAAATCAATTTTTGTGAAAATACTTGATCCATGCAATTCATACAACATATCATCTGTTCTAGGAATGGGGTATCGATACTTTACCGTGATGTTGTTGATAGCCCTGCAATCCACACACATCCTTCAAGTACCATCCTTCTTAGAATGCTTTCTCTAACGTGGCCTTTCTTAAGCAACTCCTCAACTTGCCTTTGAGATTCCTTCGTTTCTTTCGGATTGCTTCTATATGCTGGCCGGTTAGGAATGGCAGCACCTAGTACAAAATCAATCTGATGCTCTATTCTTCTTTTAGGTGGCAACCCATTTGGTACATCATCTGGGAACACATTTTTGTATTTCTGCAACAAAGAGACAACAACACTAGGCAAAGATTCATTAAGTTCGTTAATGCTAAAACCCGCCTCTTTGTACAAAAGTAAAAACATAAGCTTGTTTGCATTTAAGGCTGATATGACCATGAAGAGCACAAAAATAGATTTGGAAGAATTAATTAGGGACAAGTTCTTGGGTCAAGAAGAATTACTTGTGCATCAAGATTAAAGAAGATTTAGTCTTCAATTAATATGTGTTGAGTATTCTCCACCTTCTTTGAAGAATTCTTCTTCATGAACTTATCAAAGATCAGTAAAATCTTTGTGGCGTTCAATGACTTATCAAACGATTTATCCACCATCGTTTGTGGCGTCCTACCGAACTTATCAAGCATTCTTGTGGCGTTCCGACTTATCAACCGATTCAGTCAACATCGTTTGTGGCGTCCTCATGAACTTATCAAGAAGACTTGTGGCGTTCATCCATCGACTTATCAAGCGATTCATCCATCATCGTTTGTGGCGTCTTCTATAAATCCACCTAAACCTGATTGTAGAACGATCCTTGGAATCCTAATTATTCGGATCTCGTTATTCGTGATGAGATTCGTATCATTTGGTATCAGAGCCAGGTTCTAGTCTCAGGTTTGCATATCCTTTATTTTCTTGTAAAAAAAAAGAAAAAAAAAAGTGAGTTGAAAAAAAAACGAAAAAAAAAGGAGAGAGAAAAAGAAATGAGAGGAAAAAAAAACGAAAAAAAAAGTTCAAAAAAAAAAAAGGGTTTTCAATGTTTACAAGTTAGATCTACAAGGTTGGCGAAGATTTGAGGACAAATCTATTTTAAGAGGGGGAGAATGATATGACCATGAAGAGCACAAAAATAGATTTGGAAGAATTAATTAGGGACAAGTTCTTGGGTCAAGAAGAATTACTTGTGCATCAAGATTAAAGAAGATTTAGTCTTCAATTAATATGTGTTGAGTATTCTCCACCTTCTTTGAAGAATTCTTCTTCATGAACTTATCAAAGATCAGTAAAATCTTTGTGGCGTTCAATGACTTATCAAACGATTTATCCACCATCGTTTGTGGCGTCCTACCGAACTTATCAAGCATTCTTGTGGCGTTCCGACTTATCAACCGATTCAGTCAACATCGTTTGTGGCGTCCTCATGAACTTATCAAGAAGACTTGTGGCGTTCATCCATCGACTTATCAAGCGATTCATCCATCATCGTTTGTGGCGTCTTCTATAAATCCACCTAAACCTGATTGTAGAACGATCCTTGGAATCCTAATTATTCGGATCTCGTTATTCGTGATGAGATTCGTATCAAAGGCACTCTTGATATCACTCGCCTTAGCATAAAGACTCACTTGGTTTTCTCTTTCTTTCTTTTCACTCCCTTTTTCACTTTTTTTCTTTGAAATTTCAGCCTCACTATTTATTTTCAACTCACTCTCTCTTTTCATTTTCATTTGATCTTCATACACTTGTTTGGGTATTAATGGTACAAGAGTAATGGATTTGTTATCCTTTACAAGGATATGCCGATTTTTGAAACCATCATGAGTAACCTTCCTATCAAATTGCCATTGTCTGCCCAATAATATGTGACTTGCTTGCATTGGAACAATATCACAAAGCACTTCATCCTTGTACTTCCCGATGGAAAAAGAGACTAATACTTGCCTTGTCACCTTAACCTCACCACATTCATTCAACCATTGAAGCTTATATGGTCTAGGGTGTTTCAAGGTAGGTAAATTCAGCTTTTCAACCAAAGTAGTACTGGCAACGTTTGTACAACTTCCCCCATCAATGATCATACTACACACTTTATTGTTAACATGGCATCTAGTATGAAAAATGTTCTCCATTTGTTCAATAACATCATCTTCTTTGATTTGGGCATTCAAAGCATGCCTAGCCACCAATGACTCTCCTTCCACCGGATATTCAACATCATTGTAACTAGTGTCTTTTGGCATATGATCATTATCGTCACTCACACTTTCAGTCTTCAAATCTCCGTTATCATGTGCAATCATGGTCCTCTTGTTTGGGCATTGTAAAAAAATGTGACCTGTTCCCAAACATTTAAAACACTTAATATCACGATTACGAGTTGGTAATTCAGTTTTACCTCTATTGACATTGTCAACTTCATCTTTTCTCTTTGGTGCTTCTGTTTTGAATTTGGAATTAGCTCCTTCATCTTTCCTTCCATTCGACCTCCATGAAGTAGAGGAGCTTGGATTTTGGAAAGATCGAGTTCCCTTCCTTTTAAGTTGTCGTTCTACCTTTATTGCCATATGCACCATAACCTCAAACTCCACATAATGTTGCAACTCAACTACATTTGCAATGACCCAATTCAGCCCATTGAGAAACCTTGCCATGGTAGCTTCTCTATCCTCCTCTATATTAGCCCTGATCATGGAAATCTCCATCTCCTTGTGGTAATCTTCCACGCTTTTAAAGCCTTGAGTAAGACTTTGTAACTTCTGAAATAAGTCCCTATGATAGTGAGTAGGAACAAACCGTCTCCTCATGATAGCTTTCATTTCATCCCATGTCCTAATAGGCCTTTCACCATTTCGTCTCTTGGTCATCACAAGTTGATCCCACTATAAAATAGCATAATCAAAGTCCAAGTACACTTCTGGATCATTCTTGCCTTGAAATGATGGTATCTTTACTTTTATGTTTCCCAAGCTTCTATCATCTCTATCTTGCCATCTCGGACCTCTTTGGAAACCTCTATCATGCCTTCCTCTCCTTTGTATGAATCTGCCCTCACCATTCAATGAGCCTTGGTCATCTTCATATTGGAACTCATCATTGGAATTGTAACCAAAATAATCTTCATTTGCATTCCTTTCTTCCCTTCTAACATTAGGAGGTCTTTCCGGACGTCCCCTGTTTAAAGTAGCAATAGCTTTCTCTTGCCTATCCATCGGATCCCGAATTTCATTAAACATTACGTTTTGTACGTTCAAATTGTTTTTGCATGGCTTGCAACATAAATGTATCCCCCTGTCCGCCTTTGTTTATTACTTCACCACTTGTAGACATACTTGAAACAAGATATAAAAATTAGAAATAAATCCTCACAGCACTCCCTCACGTGTTTACACTCGAATAATGTCACTCAACACTCATGTTTAACTATATGGCTTTTACCCTCTAATAATCTCACACTCACTTGCCTTTTTCCACTCGTAACTCCCTTTTTAAGTTCTTTAATGATCTAAACTTTCCTTCAAATCAATCAAGAAAACGTCCCTAAGAGCTTAAGAATTCTAGGAAGAAGTAGAAGCAAGTCAAGGTGATAATTCTTCTCCTAACTTGTAAGTCTGAAGTTCTTTTCTTTTATAACTAATATCTGACTGAAAACTTTTAATTCAAGTTAATATTTGAATCAATTTAATGTTGGAAAGAAGTAGGTTCAAGTCTTTGATGGAATAGTGCCCAGCAAGCCAATATTAATTAGCTTGTTGAAGTACTATTTTCTTATGGTTTATAATTAATACGCCGTTCATTCATAATATGTAAAACTGAACAATGGCCAACTTCATCTCTCGCGAACCTATCTAAGCGATTGGATGAAATCCTAAGGTCACAATAGACTATGGGACGATTCACTTCAGTACTGAGTGCAATCATGAAACAGTCTCAAAGGTCGTGATCTTAAAACCGTTCCAAGTCATAGATTCCAAACGAGACGGGGTATCGTAGGAATCGCCAAGACTTGTACAAATATGCATGATTCACATGGAGTGAATTTGTAGAGTTTCATGAGCAAGGAATTTGAGTCCAGTGCATATGAGTAGGTGGTTCAATGGAGGATTGAACGCATCGAACGACCCGAACAGAGAAACCCATTGTGGAAGCGCATGACGCATATCGGTGATGGGATGTTTCTCAAGGCTTATAATAGTGTACGATTTAGTCCTTAGACTTGAGGTACTAGGGCGAATTCGGTACATGAATGTGCGTACTTAGATTTAGGTACTGGTCACGTAGCATGGCCACAAAGTGCCTAAGCTGGGTGCGTACAAAAGTGTACGCGAGTGGTTAGTACTAAGAGAGGATCTAACGCCTCATCCTGATAAGATGAGAGAATTTCCTATACGTTTCTTAGATAATTGATTTCGAGGAATCTATGGCCATAGTCGGTGATGCATTGGAAGGAGTTTCCAAATTTGGCAGTCACACTGAAATCATTGTCGGAAAATTAGAAAGTATAGTTATCGAGATAATTAGAGGTGCCGATCAATTCACACAACCTAGGTCTCGATCGGGAAATCAGTCGTAGAAGGACCGTATGTACATGGCAATTATAAGAGGTGAGGTTCACAATAAATCAATTCACCTTTGATTGGGCTTCATGGGCTTGTGGCTAGACATCGACCATGAAGTGTGGGTACTCCGGAATTAATAGAGGATTTAATTCTAGGAGTGGTCAATTAAAAGTAGTTTAATTGATCGGAGCATTTAATTGCTTGTTAATTAAATCACGAAAGTCGTGGGCCTGCTGCCAGTTGATGGTGAACCCAGAGGGTCACACACAATACAATTGGACGGTGACTGTCTTAAAGGAAAGAAAATGATTTAAAGTTGTTAAATCAAGGTAATTGAATTATGGTATTAATTCAATTGGAGATTATTAATTAGATGACTAATTGATTAATTGATAATTAATTAATTGGAGTTATCTGATTAATTGTGGAATTAATTAAAGTAGTTAATTAATTGGAAGAATAAATAATTAACCAATTTGAGTATTGGATAATTATGGGTTGATTTTGGATTATCTAAAATTAGGGGCTAGGGGCGATTTTGGTGATTAAAAGGAAAAGGAGTTTTGTTTCTTGAAAAACAAGTTTGAAGAGATTTATCAAATCTCACATTCCTAAGTTGATAAGGAATGAAGATTTGATAAATAAAGGAAGGAGATATCTTTTTAGAGAAGGACTCTTCTCTTATAAATACTCCTTCTCTTCTCTTCATTAAAGAGTAGAAGTTTTGCACAAGTTTTGAAGAGTGAGATTAGATTTTTCGAACAAGATATTTTTAATTACAAAATCGCCCCCTATAGTTTTTCGCCCCTAACCCTAATCGTCCAACCTAGTCTTGGCCGAACCCAAATCGGACCAGATCTAACCCTGGCCGAACCCTGCTCGATCACACAAGCTCTGTGAGTCGATTCTTCCATTGGTATCTCCCGTTCCTTTGCTGACAAACCTGCAAGATCCAGTTCGTAGCCTAAGACTTGTAGGCGTCACTACAATCCGATTGGTGTGGACTAGCTTTGGGGGTGAGACACATGGATCACTCAAATTGTGAATCAAACCAAACACCTGGAGGACACAACAACGACTTGGTGGTCAGGTAATTTGCGATTAACCCCCTTGTGTTTTTATTGATGTTTGATTCATCCTTATTCGTATAATAACTATGGAGAAAGAATTCATGGGACTATTAGGAACTCGAAAATTTTTTAAATTCCGCACTTCGTTGTATTGACAATCGAGCCCTAGCCAAAATATCCAAACAGTGGTATCAGAGCCAACTCCATACGTTTTTATACGAAAAGGCCTGAACATAATGTGTTTTCACTGTATATGCTTGATTGTATGTATGAGAACGCATGTTAATTATGTTCTAGTGATTGATTCTTGCTTGTTATGACTGGATCTATGATTGGGTAAAACTGCTTTTTTAGATCTGTGGCGAATTTATAGTTTTTCGAAAAATCAGGGCTTTTATGCAAAAATCGCAAAACATGAAAATTAGGGCTGAAAATTGAATTTTCTATTTCTGGAAATTTTTTGAAAAATCTGGGTTATTTCTGAAAATCTGATCGCACGAAATTTTGGACCATTTTGCAATTTTCGAAAATTCGAGGACTATTTTGTAATTTCCGAAACTTCAGGGGTCTGTTTGCAAATTTGAAAATTTTCTGGATATCAAAATTTTATTTTCTGGTCCTTCTGTCCGAAAACTGTTTTGGGGGTATTTTGTAACTTTTCAAAAGTTTTGGGGTCAAAAGTGCAATTTCCGAAAATATAGGGTCCGAACTGCAATTTTTAAAAGTTGAAAAATCAGAATCTGAAATTAAGGCAGAAAAGTTGTTTTGTTTATCCGAGAATTTATTTTGTCATAATTAGCAGTGACTAAAAAGCAAGAATCATAGGAAGTTAGTTTTAAAAGGTAGTTTTAAAATTAAGATAGAAGAAAGTAAAAGTTGTTTACATGTTTCTTTGCTCTACGTGAACTGTTTACGTGGTTTTCGATCGCGCCGAGCCTTGACCTTAGGTTAGATGTGATTGGTTTAATTTAATGCATGGTTTTTATTGGGCCTGCGAGCCTGTTATTATTTTTGGGCCACTTTGAGCCTTTGTAATAGAATAGGGCTTTACTGCTTTCCTAGTTTAGGATGGAGGCCCATTTACAAGCAAGGTGGGAGCCCAAGAAGAATTGAAGGCCATGTATGCGTGGTACATTGTGTAATAGCATAGGTTCTTTGAGAACCCTTTAGATTGACCAATTGGGCCAACATCATTGGCTCGATGATGGCCTGCATAGGAGGCTCCCGATCGAAAACATATTATGGTAGTATGCATGCTAGGCTTGTATGGCTTTTATTTATTAGTCGATTATGATTGCTTGTGTGTTTGCGCGCTAGAATCTAGATCGTAAATAAAAGATAAAGCATAATTGAAGCGGTGAGATCTCGAGGAGAGTTTATTTAAACTTTCAAAACCGAAAATCCCCTCCCGAATAAATATTAAGTCATATTGGGTTAAATATAAAATGAAGTTTTATAAATCCAAGCCTTCCATTAATAGGAACTAGTGTATGTTGTTTACTTATCGATAGAGGTGATCCAGAGTCTGGCACCCGAGTCGAAGAAAGGGACAATACACGAAATTCCTTGATTCTAGTTTTTCTTAAAACTCGACAAGGGTAGGGACTGGTCGGGACGTGAAAATCGACCGATAACTAGTTACGGAGAATTCATGACCGGGCCCGTTGCTTATCATGATTAATGGGTTAGACTTAACGCGTAATAACATTTATGATGTAGCAGTGCTAGATAAATGCGAAAAACGAGGCAAAATAACTTGAAGGTTGTGTAGTAGACACAATTGGTAATATGTATACCTACCTAGGGAATTAATTGTATGGCCACGAGTCGTGGGTGCAACTAATTGCTGTTGGGATGTCAAGACCTACTAGGAAATAAATTTTTCCCGAAACTAGAAGGGGTTACTGTTTCGATAAAAATAGTGGGAGAACTTTTTCGATAAAAGGTCCAAATTTCGTTAATTATAAGTATTAATATTAAACATGTCTGCTTATAGTCGTCTGTTTTTAAATGTTAGCCATTTACCATCCACTGTCCGATACTCGATGCGTTTGAGAACCGAACCAACTTTGAAAAAGGTGATGTGCAATTTCCTATACGAAACCGACATGGCTAAGTTTGACAATATTAGGGAATATTGTTCTTACTTAAGCAAGACATTCGAGCTGATCAAAGGGTTTGGAGCCCAATTGACTCTCGAAGATGAGATAACGATAACCCTACAAGGATTATCTGAGACCTTTACTCATTTTATGCAACATTGCATTATTCCGCCTGATGGAATACAAACAAAGCAATTGCATGAGTTGTTAGACAAATATGAAGAAGCTCATCAACGTGGTTTTGGTCTATATGATTGGAATTGCCCTCTGTGTAAGTACGAAGAGAAAATAAGGAAGCTTGTTGAAAAGGATTTCCTGGAAAGACTTGACTACGGTATGACTTTTTAAGTTATACACTTGTTGAATCTTTTTGATGTAAGACATCTGATTAAAACTTTCATTTCTGTAAAAGCATTTACAGGCGATGATAGTCTTCCCGCTCAACCTAAAAGGAGGAAAATCCTTGAAAGGGAGATGCAAGTAGTGCAGAGCGAGATGAGGAAACTGGAATTCCGGGACTGGGTCAAGGAAGAATTGTACCTAGACATTCCTTTTTAGCAAAGAAGTTTTTCTTAGTTTTTCGTATTAGCATGAGTTTTAAGTTTTAGTTTACTTTGAGTATTATTTCACATTTTGTACGAGACCTTATTGCTTTACCATTGAGAAATGGAATTTATTTAATTAGAGCAATTTAACTTTGTACAAATGTTGATGTTTTGAAACATAGAAATAAACAATGATAAACAAATCGAAACTTTGAAGACTATATGCTAAATCGAAAACGAGTAAGACAAACTGGATAATCGTCCGCGCTTGAAATGTTCACTCTGGACATTCTTCCTAAAGAGAGATGCGAAAGGAAAGTTTTTATTTACTGATTCCTGAAATAATGAACTTAGGTAAATTCGGAACTTTCAAATCTTGAAGGAATAATAACCAAAGTGAAGGATTGCTAAGGCATTCCAAAACATTTCGATCGACATGAACTAAAAGCACTGGTTCAAAAGAAATCTACTTCATATATACTTGCGATTTTTAATCGTCAAAGTTTATGTGTACTATATTGAAGTACAATTCTGAAACTATTGAAGTAATTCAATAGAAGCTTTGGAAATGAAGTAACTAGATGCATTATGTCAAATGCAATTTGATTTAATCAAACCTGCTGAAACATAAGCAAACTTAACACTTCGATTATCTAAGACGAGAATAGAATTCTCATGAAGCAAATCAAAGAAGAAATCGAACTTTGTTTAATTCTCGACTCTGATCTTGCTGAGTTTCCTTCATTCACTTTAGGGGATACCTTCCCTTAACTCTTCAAAATACTTGGTATAGTATATTTCGAAGTAAGTCCTTACATCGCCATGTCTTTTAAGACATAGCAGAACACCCTTATATGAGAAATTAGATGGTAGATCAACAAAACCCATTGAATACCTGTTCCACGACAATGAGAAACGAAAAGCATCTCGTAAGTAGCTCGTTCCTCTGTTGACAAGACCTTGTCAAAGGAAATAAGGAATGTCGTAGAACTTGATGAAGTCCAAGGATTGGACCCGTCCCCATGAACAGTGGGAGTAAACACTAAAAGAAACTGCTGAATCAATCCACGCACAAAGAAATCGTAATCTGATCAAATTCGTAAGGAACTCAAAAATTCCATTTTACGAAATTGAGAAATTGGATTCTAATCAAAGATTACAAAGAGATTATGTTAAACGTGATCTAAGGGATATGGCACATAGCCATAAGATTCGAAATTGAAAACTTTGACTCACTTAAATGGCAATAGGTCATTATTCAAAAGTCCTTTAGGATTGATGAAAATGCCTTATATCCATTAGCTACGTCAAAATTCATTTCGAAACTATTAGCCATAGAAAGGTGGTTTTGACTACCAAGACATGACTATTGGATATGAATCCTGCATCTCACAATTGAAAGTTGATCTCTATTCAAATCCAAGCGTCAATCTATGATTTTTTCCCAAACTAGGAACATGCAACTTGATAAGTCAATCAAGAATGTTGAATTTGTCAAAAGGCATATGGATTCCAATTGTGCAAAAGAATCAGTGGGAGTGTAGTTGAGTTCGAAGCGCAACGAGATGATGTTCTGTACATCAAACAAGATATAAGCATATCAGAGAAGCACAGACGAAAGCGTGTTCTTCACGCAATTTTCCATGATAAGATTTGGAATTACATCTCACGTACTGGCAATACGTATCTATGGTAGATAGAAGGAAGTACATGTTGCAATTCACCAAATCTAAGTACAAAGACTATATATTGATTGAATTCAATATGGAAGAATCCAAGAAAGATTGTTTCCAAAGAGACAGAAACCATCTCACTTATTTAATGAGCCCTAAATTAATAAGTAAAGAAGTAACTGTCTCAAGAAGCCTTATGCTTGGCATTTGGGTTGCATGTATAGCATGCAAAGTCTTGTACTAGACCTGACTCATCAAAATACTCTGATCATTCACGAGCTACTGATAGTCAAACGCCAGTCAAGGACACTGGTCTACCATAAAAGCAATCCTCGAAGATAATTAAAGGATATAATGCTGGTCGGTGGTAGTAAGTGGAAAATTGAATACTCGAAAGATTTAGAAATTCGAGATTCCCAGTCTGAAGTGGATAAATTATTCTGTCTCGATAGAGCAAAGGTAAACTGGAAGAGATTCCAATAATATACCATTGCCGATTCAAACAAGAATAAAGAGGCACCATTATGATGCTGCACAAAAGAAGGTGTTTAGATGAGAAACTTTCATCCATTAGATGAAATACCTAGCATGACAAAAGCCTATCGTAATCTTAACCGATTTAGATAAGGCGATTGCTCAATGAAAGGAAATCGAGATCTCACCTATAATCTGAACACAATACCGTATGATTGAACCAGTCATGGGTAGTTGAGACGAGTAGAAGTATTACTACATCTCGACAAAGACAACTTAGCAGATCCACTAATTAAGCTCTCTCACAAATGGTTCGAGGGACATCTTGGTATAGATGGGTCTTAGAAATGTTGTGATTGGCTTTAGGGCAAGTGGGAGATTGATGGAATAGTGCCCAGCAAGCCAATATTAATTAGCTTGTTGAAGTACTATTTTCTTATGGTTTATAACTAATACGCCGTTCATTCATAGTATGTGAAACTGAACAATGGCCAACTTCATCTCTCGCGAACCTATCTAAGTGATTGGATGAAATCCTAAGGTCATAATAGACTATGGGACGATTCACTTCAGTACTGAATGCAATCATGAAACAGTCTCAAAGGTCGTGATCTTAAAACCGTTCCAAGTCATAGATTCCAAACGAGACGGGGTATCGTAGGAATCGCCAAGACTTGTACAAATATGCATGATTCACATGGAGTGAATTTGTAGAGTTTCATGAGCAAGGAATTTGAGTCCAGTGCATATGAGTAGGTGGTTCAATGGAGGATTGAACGCATCGAACGACCCGAACAGAGAAACCCATTGTGGAAGCGCATGACGCATATCGGTGATGGGATGTTTCTCAAGGCTTATAATAGTGTACGATTTAGTCCTTAGACTTGCGGTACTAGGGCGAATTCGGTACATGAATGTGCGTACTTAGATTTAGGTACTGGTCACGTAGCATGGCCACAAAGTGCCTAAGTTGGGTGCGTACAAAAGTGTACGCGAGTGGTTAGTACTAAGAGAGGATCTAACGCCTCATCCTGATAAGATGAGAGAATTTCCTATACGTTTCTTAGATAATTGATTTCGAGGAATCTATGGCCATAGTCGGTGATGCATTTGGAAGGAGTTTCCAAATTTGGCAGTCACACTGAAATCATTGTCGGAAAATTAGAAAGTATAGTTATCGAGATAATTAGAGGTGCCGATCAATTCACACACCCTAGGTCTCGATCGGGAAATCAGTCGTAGAAGGACCGTATGTACATGGCAATTATAAGAGGTGAGGTTCACAATAAATCAATTCACCTTTGATTGGGCTTCATGGGCTTGTGGCTAGACATCGACCATGAAGTGTGGGTACTCCGGAATTAATAGAGGATTTAATTCTAGGAGTGGTCAATTAAAAGTAGTTTAATTGATCGGAGCATTTAATTGCTCGTTAATTAAATCATGAAAGTCGTGGGCCTGCTGCCAGTTGATGGTGAACCCAGAGGGTCACACACAATATAATTGGACGGTGACTGTCTTAAAGGAAAGAAAATGATTTAAAGTTGTTAAATCAAGGTAATTGAATTATGGTATTAATTCAATTGGAGATTATTAATTAGATGACTAATTGATTAATTGATAATTAATTAATTAGAGTTATCTGATTAATTGTGGAATTAATTAAAGTAGTTAATTTATTGGAAGAATAAATAATTAACCAATTTGAGTATTGGATAATTATGGGTTGATTTTGGAATTATCTAAAATTAGGGGCTAGGGGCGATTTTGGTGATTAAAAGGAAAAGGAGTTTTGTTTCTTGAAAAACAAGTTTGAAGAGATTTATCAAATCTCACATTCCTAAGTTGATAAGGAATGAAGATTTGATAAATAAAGGAAGGAGATATCTGTGCGCCGCCGCCTAACCCTAGCCGCCGCCGCCGCCGCCTAACCCTAGCCGCCGCCGCCGCCGATGTGTGCTAATGGGATCGGCCGCCGCCCCTCTCTCTCTTCCTTCTTCATGTACATCTAGAGTTGGATCTTGATCCAACTCTTGATTTTGACACGTTTCCATCCTAGTTCTGAGCCTGAGGATCGAAGCAGTCACGGATCTAGCTGGTGTGGACTATTCTCTAGAGGCACAACGCATGGGGTGCTTCTCACGAACCAGATCCATCAGATCTGAATGAAGACCGGAGGAAAAACCACCACCTTGCCTGTGGTGAGGTAAATTGCTATTTACCATCTTATAATTTAGTAATTTGTTTGCTAAATTGTATTCAACCTTTTCGTATGTGCTAATAAGTAAATCTTGGGAATTGGTGTATGAAAAATTTTAAATTCCGCACCGTATGTAGTTGACAATCATACCCATAAAATCCCAACAGTGGTATCAGAGCCAGGTTATTATGCACATATGAAAAAGGCCTGAACACATCAAATTATATGTTTAATGTGATTGTTGTGTTCCAATCTTTGATTCTTGCTTGTTATGATAAATTGAATGTTCGGATCTATGCACTTTTCGGGTTTTGGGCCAAAAATGTAATTTCCGAAAATTGGAGGGCTTATTTGCAAATTGTGATTTTTCAAAATCTGGACAGAAAGTAAATTTTTCATTTTCTGCAATTATGGACCAAAATTGTAATTTCTGGAATTTTTAAAATCTGGACTGTTTTGCAATTTACGAAAGGTTAGGTGCTGTTTTTGCTATTTGCGTAAAGTCGGGGTCTGTTTTGCAATAAACGAAAGTTTCTGGAAATTTTGTTAATTTTCTGCTTTCTGGTCCAATTTGCATGTTCTGGAAATTTTGGGGCTAATTTATAATTTCCAAAAGTTTAGGGGTCAAAATGTAATTTTCGAAAATTCAGGGGCCGAACTGCAATTTTTCAAAGTTGAAAAACAGAAACTGTTTTGTGCACTAAAAGGGTTTAGTGGATCCGAAAAGTTAATTTTATCATAATTAGTAGGGACTAAAAGTGAGAATCAAAGGGTCATTTTAAAAGGGGTTTTAAAATGATGATTAGAGTTTGTTTTAGAAAGGGGTTTTAAAACTAGAATCTATAGGTATTTTAAAAGGTAGTTTTAAAATATGATAAGAGATTAGAAATAAGAAAATAACTTTTGCTTGTTTCTTGCTCTACGTGAATTGTTTACGTGGTTTTCGATCGCGCCGAGCCTTGACCCTTAGGGTAGATGTGATTGGTTTATTTAATTTTGCTGGTTTTATTGGGCCTGCGAGCCTTAAGTTTTTTGGGCCACTTTGAGCCTTTGTAATAGATAGGGCTTTACTGTTTTATTAGTTTAGGATGGAGGCCCGTTACAAGCTAGGTGGGAGCCCAAGAAGACTAAAGGCCATGTATGCATGGTAGTATGTGTAATAGACTAGGTATCTTTGAAACCCAATTAGATTGACCAATAGGACCATCGTCTTTGGCTCGATGGTGGTCCACATAGGAGGCTCCCGATCGAAAACATACTGTGGTAGAATGCATGCTAGGTGTGTATGTTTTATTTACTGATTTATCTTTTAGCATGTATGGTAATGCGCGCTAGTAATTTAGATCGTAAATAAAAGGTAAAGCATAATTGGAACGGTGAGATCTCGTGGAGAGTTACCTCAAACTCTTAAACCCGGAAAAACCCCTCTTGAAAATAATATTAAGTCATATTGGATTAAAATAAAATGAAGTATTTATATAAATCCAAGCCTTCCATCAATAGGGACTAGCGTATGTTGTCTACTTATCGATAGAGGTGATCCAGAGTCTGGCACCCGAGTCGAAGAAAGAGACAATACGCGAAATTCCTTGATTCTTGTTTTTAACTAAACATGACAAGGGTGAGGACTGGTCGGGATGTGAATATCGACCGATAACCAGTTACGGGGAGTTCACGACCGGGCCCGTTGCTCATCATGATTGATGGGTTAGACTTAACGATTAGTAACACTTATGATGTAGCAGTGCTAGATAAGTGCGAAGACCGAGGCAAAATAACTTGAAGGTTGTGTAGTGACACAATTGGCAATAAGTATGCCTACCTGGGGAATTAGTTGTATGGCCACGAGTCGTGGGTGCAATTAATGGCCGCTGGGACGTCAAGACCTACTAGGAAATAGAATTTCCCGAACAATTGAAGGGGTAATTGTTTCGATAAAATAGTGGGAGAACTTTTACGATAGAAAGTCCAACCATCGTAGATTATAAGTATTTTTCATTAACTAGTCTTCTAGATTTCACGTCTTCTCTTTAAATTAGATATTGTGATATCTGCATGAATTATCCATTATTTATAATTTATCCTCGACATATAAAATATCGATTGGCTTAGAAACCTGAGGATTATCCTCAATTCCGAAAGCCGAAATCGTGTTCTTAAAACCAACCTATGCCTGATGCATTTTGAGATTAGTCTCAAAAGGAGGAACGAATCACCTATTGAATATAGGAATCTTAATGATCGTTGCCTCATACAAGCATCAAGATTGAACGAGCTAAAGAAGCGACATAAGAAAATGTCTGAAGCTTCTAAAACATACCTTCACCTCAAAAGGCTTGTTTTGAGGAGTAGTTTTCGAATCGTCTGATTCGAGATTTATAAGGTATTGTTTGAAACTCGAGAATAAATGAAGGAACCAATGTCAAGGATCACTGTCATTGTTTTATCAGTCTGGTTGGAAAACTAGATCGTATAAACATAGGCCTGAGTGATCTTAACGTTGACTTCCTCCTAAAATTCTCCTCCCCGCTCATTCGAACTATTCGAGAACAACTCTGAACTCCTTTGATAAGTTGATCAAGTTTCTCGAAATAACCAAAGTATTGGTGAAAGGCAAATAGGAACCTTTTAAAGAGGTATACCTGTCATGATTGCTTACACTTCAAGGACTACAAAGTCAAAGAAGAGTAAAAGGAAGGAGAAAGGGTTCTCTTCCAAAGCGAACATAAAGGTAATGGATAGAACGCAAGTAGCCTAAAATCGAAATTATCCCACTGCACCTAATAAAGGCACTGACATGTTTTATTGATTAGAAATTCTAATTAATTAAACAACGTCTCAATTAAAGAGTTAATTGAAAAGAAAAGTCTCAATTAAAGAATTAATTGAGCAGCAACGATTCAATTAAAGAGTTAATTGAAAAGGGGAAATGAATCAATTAAAGTGTTAATTGAAGGCAACGTTTCAATTAAAGAGTTAATTGAAAGGAAATTGATTGAATTAATATATTAAATTCAATCAATACCAAGGTAATAATCCGCACTCATATGGCACGCAAGATTATGTCGCGTTTCCATAGGAATGAATCAAAAGTTGGTGTCGTCGATGCTTCTTGAAATACAGGGCTTAGATGAACTATCAGCTTGCGAATCCTGTCTGAAAGGAAAAGATGACAAAGTTACCGTTTACTAGGCATCCGGTGCGTACCAAACCAACTTTGGATTGAATCCATACCAATGAATGTGGACCACTAAAGTGTTAGTGAAAGAGGAGATTACTCATACCTCGTAACTGTTACTGATGACTTTGGTCACTAGTGATAAGTATATCTTATGATGTACAATTCGAAAATCTTGAAAGTATTCATAGAATTTCGAAACGAAGTAGAGAATCAAACTAGGCATAGTATTAAAGTCATTCGATCTAATCGAGATGGCAAATACTTAAGCTAAAAGTTCCTCAATTATCTTACTGAGAAAGATGTTCTCATACAACGAACTCCTTCTAAGACACCTCAAGGTATTGGAGGGTCTGAAAGAAGGGAATCGAACCTTGTTAAACATAGTTCGATCCGTCATGAGTTTCGTTCAACATCCTTATGCATACTAAGGATTGACCCTAATGGTTGCATTGAAGATACTGAACAAAGTAACTTCAAAGTTCGTGCCTGTAAAACCCTACCAAGAATGGTGTGGTAAAATACCTCTATACTCTTTTGAGTATGGGGATCTCCTGCCTATATCGGGAACAAAAAGGAGATAAATTGGATAGTGGATCCAGTTTGTACAAATTTGTGGGGTATCCAAAGAAATCCATTTGGATGCCTGTTCTACACTCCTAAAGAACAAACGATGTTTGTTTCAAGGAATATCCATTTCTTAGAGGATGGCTTCCTCGTGAATAGAAATGATACCGTAGTAGAACATGATGAGGTCCAAGAAGTGGAACTCATCCCCACAAACAGTGGGAGTTAATCCAGAAACTGCTGAACCATCAAGTACACCAGTACTTCGTAGATCTGATCGAGTTCGTGAGGAACTTGATAGATATGGTTAAACCATGTACGAAGAACCTACATTAGATGTAGATGCTCACGTATGCAAGAGGTCATACAATCCTAAATGGATTCCATCCATTCCAACAAGGTATTGACCTTGGTCGATCTACCCAAGGGAAGTAACCCGTGGAAACTAAATGGATCTTCAAGCGCAAGCTAGGAATGAATGAAAAAGGTGTTAACCTATAAGGCTTGCCTAAAGACAAAAGGTTATTCACAAAGGCCTGGAACGGACTTTGATGAAATCCTTTCACCATTTGGCAATGTCCGAATCCATTTGGACTCACATTCATTTTGATGAGAAAGTCAAGGCATTCGACTTCATCGGAAAACAAATGTGAAACTGGAGTGTACAAAGGATTAGTGGGAGCTCTTTGGAGTTCATTAATTTTACATGTCGATAACATATTTATTATCTGGGATGATATTGGAATGTTAACACAGACGGAAGCATGATTGTCTATGCAATTCTCCATGAAAGATTTGAGAGAGACATCAGGAAAGATGTTGGAACTCTCTCAAACTAAGTACATAAAAACAAATACTGAAAGTATTCAGTATGGAAGAATCCAAGAAAGGATTGCTTCCAGTGAGACACTATATCTCTCCTCCATAATCAATGTGCCCTACATCGAATGTGAAAAGGAGAATGTCTCAAATACCTTATGTTTGAAACAAAAGGGAAGCATGTGGCATGCTTTACTATGTACTAGACCAGACGTAAAACCTGCTCTAAACGCCACGAGCAGTTACTAGTCAAACTCCAGTGAAGAGTACTGGATCGCCGTTAAAGATATCCTTGAGCTCCTGATAAGGACTAAGGATTTGATCTTGGTCTGCGGTGATAATGGAGAATTGAAATTCGAAGGATTTACTGATTCGAATTTCTGGTCTGATGTGGATAAATATATGTATCCAGTTTTGGATACATATTTTGCCTTAGTGGGGTAGCGGTAAGTTGGAAAGGGTTCCAAAGGAAATCACCGTTACCATCATAAACCACTGAAGCAAGATATCTCGCAGCAAGGAGTGCAGCGTAAGAAAAGTGTTTGGATGAAAAACCTCATTCAACTTTTGGATGTGGCGCCTAGCATTGCGAAGCTCGTGGTTATCTTCTAAGATAGCAAATCGAGCTATTGCTAAAGCAAAGGTAGATCTCACCAGAAATCTAAACACAAGATAAAAGTACCATTTGATTAGAGAAGTCATTTGTAGAGTTGACGCACATGATGGATCGCGTCGATTCGGAAGACAAACCTAGTAGATCCACTAAACAGAGCTTTTTTACAAAATGAGTTCGAAGGACATCTATGAAAGATGGGTCTTAGAAACGTTTGTGATTGGCTTTAGGGCAAGTGGGAGATTGATGGGATAGTGCCCTGCAAGCCAATAGATTTTTGCTTGTATAAGGACTATCATGTGATAATCTTTCTCTAGTATAAATGAATTAATACGATCGTTTGTTATGTTATGTAAATCAAACAATGGCCAACTTCATCTCTCGCGAATAACTTAAGCGATTGGATGAAACCCTGAGATCACTTATGACTAAGGGATTATTCACTTCAGTATTGGGTGCGATTAATCATGAAACAGTCTCAAAGGTCGTGATCTCGAAAATGTTCCAAGTCATAGATTCCTATCGAGACGGGGTATCGAGGGAATCACAAAGACTTGTAGGATTATGCATGATTCACATGAAGTGAATTTGTTGTCGTTTCATGAACAAGACATTTTGATGTCAGTGCATATGACTAGGTGGTTCGATAGGGGATCGAACGCATCGAACGACCCGAACAGAGAGACCCATTGTGGAAGTGCGTCAAAGCATATCGGTGATGGGATGTCTCTCAAGACTTATAACAGTGTACGATTTAGTCTTAGACTTGAGATGCTAGGGCGAATTCGGTATACGGGTGTGCATACTTTGATTTAGGAGCCGGTCACATAGCTTGACCATTGTGCGCCTACGTTGGGTACGTATAGTCGTATGCGCGGATGGTTAGCATCAAAATGGGATCTACCGACTCAACGTAGGTCGTTGAGAGAATTTCCTATACATTCTTAGATAATATATTCCGAGAAACCCGTGGCCACGGTCGGTGACGGATTTGGAAAGGGGTTTCCAAACTTAGCAGTCACACTGGAATTATTATCCTGAATTAGAAAGTATAGTTATCGAGATAATTAGAGGTGCCGATCAATTCACACACCCTAGGTCTCGATCGGGAAATTAGTCGATAGAGGGACCGTATGTACATGGTACTTATAAGAGGTGAGGTTCACTGAGATCAATTCACCTGAAGTTGGGCCTCATGGGCTTGTGGCTAGACATCGACCATGAGGTGTGGGTACTCCTAAATTAATAGGGAGATTAATTCTGGAGTGGTCAATAAAGGAAGTTTATTGATCGGAGCAATTAATGAAATATTAATTGCTCACTAATTAAATCACGTAATGGTGAGCCTGCGGCCAATTGATGGTGAACCTAGAGGGTCACACACAATACAGTTGGAACTGTGACAGTCAACTGAAGAAAGAATTGATTTAAAGAATTAAATCAATAGAATTAAAGGGTTAATTCTAAGAGAGAGAAAATTAATTAGATTATTCTAATTAATTAAATTGTTAATTAAAGGGTTAATTAAAGTGTTAAATCTTTAATTAGATTTAATGGGCTATTTAATTAAAGTATTGATTAAATAGATGCAAGACATGGGCCAGTTTAATTAGTGGCCCATTAACTAAAGTCTTGCACAAGGAGTTAGGGTTTTTCGTGTTCTCTATAAATAGGGAGTCTTAGAGACTCAAACCTAATGGCAAAATGGAGAGAGAATCCAAAAGGGAAGAAACACTAAAACCCTAACCCTAAACCTACATAGCCGCCGCCCCCTTCAACCCTAGCCCTAGTGCGCCGCCGCCTAACCCTAGCCGCCGCCGCCGCCGATGTGTGCTAATGGGATCGGCCGCCGCCCCTCTCTCTCTTCCTTCTTCATGTACATCTAGAGTTGGATCTTGATCCAACTCTTGATTTTGACACGTTTCCATCCTAGTTCTGAGCCTGAGGATCGAAGCAGTCACGGATCTAGCTGGTGTGGACTATTCTCTAGAGGCACAACGCATGGGGTGCTTCTCACGAACCAGATCCATCAGATCTGAATGAAGACCGGAGGAAAAACCACCACCTTGCCTGTGGTGAGGTAAATTGCTATTTACCATCTTATAATTTAGTAATTTGTTTGCTAAATTGTATTCAACCTTTTCGTATGTGCTAATAAGTAAATCTTGGGAATTGGTGTATGAAAAATTTTAAATTCCGCACCGTATGTAGTTGACAATCATACCCATAAAATCCCAACAGTTTCCCTTCTCTTTCTTACTTGCAAGAGTTCCCTCGTGATCGCGAATCTGCGACGACCATCTCAAATCCCATAAAGGAATTTGAGATTCGAGAGAATCTCTTTCGCGGATGCCATATGCTCATGTTGCAAACGCAGATCAAGTGACATATATTCCAACATGTATTCACGAGCTAAGCCATCATCCAATTTCCATTTGGTGATGCTTTTTCGGAGCTCATCAGGAACAACATGTGAAATAGTAATGGGTGGTGGCACAGACAAAACATATGATATGTTTTCAGCTTCAAACAGTCCATTCAAATGACGCGTCCAGAAATGCAAGTTGGGTCCAGTTAAAATATTACGTTCATAGACAAATCTCTAAGTGCTCTAAGCTCTTTTGACATCATATCTATAAAATGACGATAGAAGAAATAAATACACGAAAGATTAATTTAACATGCACAAATTTACAAACATGGTTTTCATTTGTAAATTACTCCCACTATTTTAATCAAAATCTTGTGCCCCCACATAAGTTTCGGGAAATTAAAATATCCTAGTGGGCTTAAGGCCCAAATGCAATCTCCTAGTACCCACGACTCGTTGGCCATACTATTTGATTCACTTGGTGGTCGATTACGTCGACGGTTAACCATCGCAGCTAACCCTTAAGTTCATTTAGCCTCGTTTTTTGATATGGACCCACGACTCGTGAGACATCCATACTTACTAGCGTTAAATCATGTCCAATACTCGTGGAGAGAAATAGGTCAATCCTAGACACCCCATGACTTGTGAGACAACGCCTAAAACCTTGCTATCCCCTCCCTTGGCACTAAACTCGTGCATCGAGGCAATAGACATATCATCTTCATATAGCTCGACCCACGACTCGTGAGACATCGAGATATATTCGTACAATATGCCTAAGACCTAGTAATTGGATAGGCTCGGACCATAGAGACTATTCATATGCGCCCTTAGGTTCGATTTAATATTCTAATTGAATTTTAAGTTCAATTGGAGGTTTTAAGTTTTCTTGTGCGAGGTCTCATCAGATTATGCTTTATCTTGTTTACATGATCTATTCTAAGCATGCAAGACATATCAAAGAATATAAGTAAACATTCATCACCTAGAAGGATATGATTGATCGATTGCCCATCCTATGCGATTCATCACTAGCCTTGTGATGAATCAATTGGTCAGTCTAGGGTGGAAATTAAATGTCCTAACTATTACAATTTTCAAACCCATACATCATGGGCCTTCTTGTAACATTCATCTTGATTGGGCTTTCATGTAATGAATTGGGCCTCATATCCTCCAAGGTTATGGGCCTCCATGCGGATCTCCAAGTCTTCACGAGGTCTTCTCGGCTCCAAGCCTAATCTAAGCCTAGCTTACAAATTTAAAATGATCATATTCTATTACATTTGTTTGCGCAAGCAAGGGCACCAATCAGTCCCATTTAATTACAATCCATAAAATAAATAAACCAAAAACTACACAGGGCTTAAGGGCAAAATCGACCAATCCACATATTCACTCAAGAACATGCATAAATTCACATAAGGGCATAAATGTAAATTTACCGGCTCCATTAATTTTAATTCACAAAAATTATCTAAGTTAATTAATTTTGAATTAACAATTAACCTCTAAGATTAATCAGCTCTTACTTGAGCTCTAAGTAATCTACAAACCCTATCTTGATTAAATTGGTTAATTAAGGTAGACCAAATCTCTAAGATTCCTACCTTATTCAAAATTCTAAGTTTCCCAAATTTTCAAATCTCCAAGATTTTCAAGATAATCCTATTTTGTCTAGATTAGTTTAATTAAGGTAGTGTTCAAATCTAACAAGATAACTACCTTATCCAAAAACTCCAAGTTTCCTAATCTCCCAAAATTCTAAATTTTCAGAATTTTTCAAAATAGGCAGAATTAGAGTTCATCCCAAACATGAACAGTCGAGACCAATCACGGACTGCCACGTGGACAACCCACTCGCAACCATCAGGGGCGCGTGAGCTGCCCGTGGCAGCAGCCGCGGCTCGTGGCTGCATGCGGCAGCAAGCTACCGCGCTCAGCAGCGTGCGGACAGCAACCCGTGGGATGCTGCCGTGCGAAGCGTGCGCAGCCAGCGTGCTAGTCGCACGCTGCCGTTGGCAGCGGCTTGCGGTGGCCGATTAGCCGCGGTGCGCTACCGCGCACCGCCGCGTGCCACCGCGGGTTGGGTCTAAAATTTTTTTTTTGTTTCTTCGATTACTTATGATTTAATTAAACAAACCTAGTCAATTAAATCCTAATCCAAAATAACATCAACATGATAAAATTTTCGAATCTAAAATTATCCATTAACTCCAAGTTAAATAACAAATGTCCTAAAGCATGCAAAGTTAAAGAACTAGCCACACATAAATCAAACATATGATTTATAACACAGAATTTGCAAATTCATATATATACAAATCACTGTTGGGATTCAGTAAGATAAACAGCTCTAGGCACAGCTGAATATAAAAATTTTAGGACCTCTTACGGAATCTTGCCAGGATACTACTCTAGGTGTATATATATAAATATTAATTTAAACGATAGTATAAACAGTTTACACGTTATACCTGTCTCCTTTCAAATCCAAGTTGGCAAAACGAACTCTGAATTTCTCTTCAGTAAAATCGATCCAAGCTCTGCAGCAGAGCCCCACGTGTTGCGCCTCTACGGGTTGATACATCACAATTACACGAAAATAATAAATCTTGATCAGCTAGAACACAAGATATATTATGATCTAGGATTTTAGGAACGATCTTGGAACAAAAATCGAAAATGAAAAATTCTTCCAAACACTGTAAGGGTTCGGCCGATTGCACAGGGAGAGGGGAGAGAATTTTTGCTCTGCTCAATTTTTGCTTGTTGAGTTTTGTGAAAAATAACTACAAGTAAGCTACTTATAGTTATCTCCTTAACCTAGTCCTATTAGGACTAGGATTCCATTCTCCTACATGGGCCATGACCCTCTCTAATTAGAAGACCAAGTCTTCTAATTAATTCATGGCCCAGTTAATTAATTTTGACCAGGCTTTATTTAGTCTCCCAATTAAATAGCCAAATTAATTAACTAGTCTCCCAATTAATTAATTTTGACTTTAAGTCCAATTAATTAATTATTTCTTTAATTAATTAAATCCAACCTAATTAATTAACTCACAAATTAAGCTCCAATTTAATTTATGATCCTGATCCAATTCCAATTGGATCCTTCTTTGTTCCAACTGGGTCGACCCAGTCGACCCATCCACTATAATCGACCCAGTCGATTATTCACCCAATCGACTCGGTCGTTCTAATTTCCTCGCTTTCGCTTCATGTGTATTGTGTATGCCCCCGTAGGTTCACCACATAATTGGCCGGGTTATATTTAAATATTATTTGATTATTCGAGTAAGACTTACTCTAAATCAATCGAACACTCTGTCGATTGATCATTCCAAAATTAGCACCCCTGCCAATTTAGGAATTCTTTCACACTCTACGGCCGATGTCCAGCCACAAGCCCATGGAGCCCAATCACTGGTGAATTAATTCAGTGAACCTTTTTATCATTTACAATTTCCATATACGACATAATCTCTCCATCGATCAATCTCCCATTCGAGACTTAAGGGCATGGTCTTTCATCGGATTCCCTTTTCTTTTGTCCTGACCTTATGTATTCTGATATCGAAATAAATTCTCTTTGACTTAATCTTTATGAGCTACTTACATAAAGTCGTCAGATACCTTGGCCAAGGATTTTACCAGAATTAATTTCTCATAAAAATCCATAGGAGAATTTCCCAACCTATCAAGTCGGGTCAATGGATCCTTTGTTGATGATATGAATCCGCATTCGAGTTCCTCTATACCCAATATGAGTCCACGGAGACTTTCTGGCGAACTCCAGTCAGTCGGAACTCATATCAAAGTATAGACGTTCTCGCACTAGATAAACCCTATCACCTCAAGGAGTTAGGGATCGTTCCTCGTATACTATCGCAAATTGGAATAACTTCAATCCTGATATGCGACTACCGCTTCCATGGTGAGTTATTTCCTAATTGGGGTATTCATTGCGCTTGCCATCCCAGCAAGCCACCCACTTATGTGTATCGACTATCCCAGTCACGCTCGTGGACCCCAGCGTCCTCCAGTTCATCGGAGTATACATAATAGTGAGAGTCTAACCGAATCCAACAATGTTCTATCTCGATTGGATTCTACGACTCTTGAATATGTTCTAGATCACGGCCTTGGAGATCAGTCCACGGGTTGTCCCATAGCCCTGTGATCTAAGGACTTCTATCCTTATGCGTAGATAATCATTACATAAGATAAAGATGACCATTTAATAAAGTGCATTTATTAATCAAAATTGAATAGTTCCTTATTTATTAAAAATAAATGCTTTCCATACAGCTGGCTTGCAGGACACTATTTCTATCATGTTAGTTTAACATAGGTAACTCAGTCATTAACGACGTTAAGTTTTACGTGGCTTCTCAAATAAACTTGCACGCTCGTGCCTTTACTTAAGCTCGACGACTATCGATTGGATTCGGGGTAAATTTAGTCCAAACTGTTGGTGAGTCTATTAATTTACCATTAATAGTTGGAAAAAAAGGTTATATGAAATAATTAGGATTATGCTTCGTACTTTACTCTATTAGGCACTGTCTCTCCTGTATAGTGACGATATAAGTAAAAACATAAGTGACTTTGTGCCAAAATATTCACACTTCTCTTTATATTTTTACTTGAGTATCTATCATTTCTTCATTAGCATAACATTTTTGTTAGAAATGTATCCTCCTTGTTCGATCTTGTTGTTTAACGATAATTCAAAAAATAAATGTTGTTGTACTGATTATAAGATTACATTTAACATCTTGCTGGCATAAGCATTGGTGGAGGCTCTAAAAGCACCCTTCCGACACATCGTAATTGTTTTTGAGGTTTTGGTAGCATGGAGTATCCAAATTCTTGACGTAGAGCTACATCATTTGTATAATAAATCCAAGATAATACCATGAAAAACCATACATAGAAAATTGAAATGGTTGTTAATGTTGGTATTTGTAAAATTAATCTACAATGCCAAAATAGCCCTTTGATGGGATCCATCGCATTATCGATGCTTCCATCATCATCGGTAAACAACAATATTTTGAGCATGGACTATTGGTGCATTTTTGAATTTACCAAAGGAAAAACAAATGAGTAGATTATTTCCATCGAAAAAGAGGCGAATAGTTCACACCAGTGACGAATAAAATATAATTAAGCCACCATATAAAAAAGGAACTATGAATACCCCCCGGTAAGGCCGAATTAAAAAAATCCTTTTCACGTACTGTATTTTAAAAAAATCCCCCTTAGGTTTATCAACTTCTTACAAGTAACCCCTTGCCCTTAAATATTCCAGTTTTGCCCTTGAGGGTTATTTTTAATGTTTATAATATCTTCAAAATTTTAAATTTTAAATGTTAATAGTTATATTTTATAAATAATAAAAATGATAATCATATATTTACTGCCGCAATAACGGATTTAATTTATAATATCATTTAAATTTTAATATAATTTGAAATTATTTTAAGATATTTACAATTTATTTCATTTCTATGATAAAAAATTTAAATTAAATTTTAATAATAAAATTCATAAATATAAAATTATATTTTCACGAATTAAATAAATAATATTTTTATGTCATTAATAAATAGTGTATTTAAAATCCAATAAAAACATTATTAAATTAAAATATTTGATTTACAATACATTTTAAGTTTTACTATGTATAGTAATTCTGATAAATTGATTCAACTAAATTTGAAAAACTTTAAATCATATTTAAATAACATTTTCATTAAAGTTTATTTAATTTATTGTTATACAATTTAATTGTTAATAAATATGTAAATGCATTTTTTTCTTGACAATATTTATTAGAAGTTATGGTCAATTATAAATTTTATCAATTATTTTTGGAGTAAAATACATAATTTTAACTTTTATAATATATAAGATATTACAAACGTTACATAAAACACCTAAAGGCAAAAAAGGGCAAGGGTTTACTTGTAAGAAGGTGACAAGCCTGCGGGAAATTTTTCAAATAATTAATAAGTGAGGAATTTTTTGTAATTAGGCATTACCTCTACGGTGTGTTTGTGATTTACCCTATAAAAATGGCCTAAATAAGTGAAGAAGTTATGACAAATTTCTTAGACTTATTCTACAACTGATTCAACCACATAAGTATCCAACATGCATACTAACCATGTCTCGTAATTGCACGAAATATTCAAGGGAAGTTACAACCACTTCTACCACCAATTTATGATCAATTTTGTAATTCATGTACCGTTGATGGAAGGCAAGTACGCCCCCATTAAAAGTTTATAAATAGACTCTGCATGGTAAAGTGGCACCTCCATAGAAACAAACACATTCTCTCTAAGTCAATCAAGCATACATTCCATCAACAACATACTTTTAAATGCTCCACTATGTGAACTTCACACTTATCTTAGCTTATCATAACTCACGGTAACTTGCAACCCCTATTTATAGGACATTGACAATCGAAGCACTGTTTACATAAGAACCTTGGATTAATGTGTATTACGATTGCTATTCAATAAATCATTTAAATGCCTATGATTTTTTCTTTTATGTTAGTGAAACATTAGCCGCCACATACACAAGCCCAACACATTATTTACACGACCATCACATGTTCAACGAGCCCTTCAATTGCAAAACCACCACCCCCACATCTAAGGACACATAAACTTTTTAAGTCTTGCGACCGTGCAAACAAAGAGAACCATCATAGAATAATAGTTTGGATTATTTCCTCAGTCACTTGACTATGTTAGTTTAACATAGGTAACTAAGTCATTAACGGCGTTAACTTTTACATGGCTCCTAAAATATACTTGCACGCTCGTGCCTTTACTTAGGCCCAACGACTATCGTTTGGATTCGGGGTAAATTTAGTCCAAACTGTTGGTGAGTCTATATTAATTTTCCATTAATAGTTTGAAAAAAGGTTATATGAAATAATTAGGATTATGCTTCGTACTTTACTCTGTAAGGCACTGTCTCTCCTGTATAGTGACGACATAAGTAAAAACATAAGTGACTTTGTGCCAAAATATTCACACTTCTCTTAATATTTTTACTTGAGTATCTATCATTTCTTCATTAGCATAACATTTTTCTTAGAAATGTATCCTCCTTGTTCGATCTCGTTGTTTAACGATAATTCAAAAAACAAATGTTATTGTACTGATTATACGAATACATTTTTATACACACACGCATGCGGTACTTTTTCTCTGCACGTTTTCTTAAGCTCCAATAACATCTTGCCGGCATAAGCATTGGTGGAGGCTCTAAAAGCACCCTTCCGACACATCGTATTTGTTTTTGAGGTTTTGGAAGCATGGAGTATCCAAATTCTTGATGTAGGCCACATCATTTGTATAATAAATCCAAGATAATACCAAGAAAAACCATACATAGAAAATTGAAATGGTTGTTTGTGACGCCCCATTTTTTCTCAGCCACTTCCTCGGGCCAGAGACGGCCCTCGACTAGAATCGGGTCGCCAGAACAAACAAATTAACCAAACATGAAATTTAATCCAGACTAGCAGCGGAAACATATAACTTAAAACGCGAATTAGTTTAAATATCGTAAACAATTTATCAATCAGCACTTAAACAATTCATTTTAATACTCATAAACACTATCCAATCACATTTGAAATCTCCAAATTTAAATAATCCAAACAGGACTTAAAAAAAGCACGACCGACTCGGATCCCGGATCACCAACTACCAAACCCGTCAACTGTCGAAAGTACCTAAAATAGTAATCCACAAAGAGTGGTAAGTTGATCTTCCAACTTAGTGAGGCAGTGTGCAAATGTAAATTAGCAGCGAGAAAACAACACTATTGATGAATCAATTCAAACAGGCACACCAAAGACCCAAAACACGTATGTATGCAACAAACATCTCATCTAACCGCATAGAGAGCTCGAATGAATGTGATAAGATGAAAGACATCTCATCCAACCACATAATGGGCTCGAATGAATGTGATAAAAAGACATCTTATCCAGCACGTAGTGGGCTCGAATGAATGTGATATAAGACATCTCATCCAACCGCATAGTGGGCTCGAATGAATGTGATAAAAAGACATCTCATCCAGCAACGTAATGGGCTCGAATGAATGTGATTAGACCCAATGATGCAAACGATAAACAGAAATAAAGCACCAACACTCGCACAACAGTATTCACAAATTTCTAATCACAGGCGCAATTCAAAATCCACAAGCCAAATAATGTATACAAGCAACATTCATAACTGTATCAATAAGTCGCTTCAAGCAGCACCAAGTGAACTTTTACAAAAACACTCACCTGATTAATCGAGACGCTTGGGATAACAAGACGCAAAAAAACTAGTTTAGAAACATTTAATTAACCGAGGAAATAAAATTAGTAATTTGAACAATTAAATTCCAAAGATTCTTTATCAAGGACTATTTGTTTAATTTAAAGTACACACTACATTGTTAATTAACCAACATTCCACTAGGCCCGAACTCATATTTGCTTGATTCATCATCCGAAACAACTGGCCTAAGTCACGGCCCAAAAAACTAAATTTTGCAACCCGGCCCGAACTCGGCCCGACCCAAACTCAACCCGACCAGAAGCTCCAACCCATTCCTACCCAAACTAAGTCCAAAAACCTGCTCGAACTCAGCCCAATTCCTATGTCCAAACCCGGTGCAATTGTAAAACCAAACTCGGCCAAACTCACCACCCAGTCAACTCAACCTAGTCCACTCAGCCCGTTTTTACTGTTCATCATCTTCTACACTACATTTTCAGCAAAAATCTAGTTTTGATCACCATTCTCGGCCTACCCTTCGTCTTCCCCGACAAGCTCCGGACGGCCATCCTTACCCTAAAACTCGAACCCGAAACCCATGCCCAAAATCAGTCCACTCCCTCAACCCAAATTAAATTCCCCTGTTCATCATCTTCCCCACTTCTTCTCCAACCTATCATGGCCGCCCCCACCATCCCCACCTCACTAACTCTCCAAATTTCGCGACCTCTACTCCCTATTCGCACCCCGAACCTCCATTCTCAACCTCCGATCCTAGTTCCATTTTCGAGCCTCAAACACCATCGTCAACCTAATATAATTCTCAATATGAACAATGAACGAAAGAAAATAAGTCAAAGATTGCCTCGAGAAGTTATATGTGCTTACCTTCGCGAATGTAAGAAGAGAACTTCCGGAAATTGCAACGGCGGCAGGAGTTGTTTGAAAAGTGAAAACTGTTCCTTTTCAGTTTTTGATTAATTATCAACATCGTTTGTGGCGTCCTCATGAACTTATCAAGAAGACTTGTGGCGTTCATCCATCGACTTATCAAGCGATTCATCCATCATCGTTTGTGGCGTCTTCAATAAATCCATCTAAACTTGATTGTAGAACGATCCTTGGAGTCCTAATTATTCGGATCTCGTTATTCGTGGCGAGGTTCGTATCATTTGGTATCAGAGCTTTGTTCTAGTCTCAGGTTTGCCTATCCTTAATTTTCTTGTTAAAAAAAACAAAACAAAAAAAAGAGAATAAAAAAAAACGAAAAAAAAATTGAGAAAGGAAAAAAAAAGAAATGAGAGGGAAAAAGAAAACGAAAAAAAATGGTTTTTCAATGTTTACATGTTAGATCTACAAGGTTGGGGAAGATTTGAGGACAAATCTCTTTTAAGAGGAGGAGAATGATGTGAATCAAGATTAAAGAAGACCAAGTCTAATATTTACTTGTCATGTGGGTGTTTTTAATCTAGTAATGTTTAATTTCGAAATTATTGTCCTATTTCTGTAGGATTAGTTTATTCTTTACTAGGATTTAGTTTCCTTTTGGTATTAGGTTAGTTTACTATTTTAGAGTTTCCTAGTTCTTTTCAAGATGTAATTTTGTCCTATTTAAAGGACATTTTTCTTTAATGAATTCAAGATTTAGTCTTCAATTAATATGTGTTGAGTATTCTCCACCTTCTTTGAAGAATTCTTCTTCATGAACTAATCAAAGGTTAGTAAAATCTTTGTGGCGTTCAATGACTTATCACACGATTCTTTTTTTTTTTTTTTGAGGAAACCAGTAGGAATGGTATATTAATGAGAAAAATCAGTAGTTACAATAGTAGCAATATCACTAGGAAGGACAGAAGTAAATACATAGCCATTAGAAGCTAACTTGGCTAAGCTATGAGCAACATTATTAAACTTCCTATTAATATGAAGAGCTTGGAAGGAGTCAAGGTCACTAGTAATCTTCTTAATGTCTTCAAAAATAGGACCGAGCATACCCATAGATGGATAAGGATTCATAATTCCTTGGATCACTGAAAGACAATCCCCTTCAATAGAAAATTTTTTCCACCCCTTATCAACACCAAATTCTGTAGCCTTCAAAGCTGCAATTGCTTCAGCAGATTCTGGGTTCAATGGTTGATGTAACGTATAGGTTTTCCAATCAATACATTCACCCAGCCAGTTACGGGCAATCAGGCCAATACCAATCACATTTCCCACCTGACTAACTGCTGCATCCATATTGATTTTAAGTTGTCCGCTAGGTGGAGGACTCCAATGCGAAATGGCGGGGTGCTGTTCTTTATTCGAAATGCTAGCCATTGAATGAAGAAACCTGAAATGAAAGTCTTAAGCATGAGAACATAAAGAGGGTGGCATGATATCAGATTTCTCCCAAGTCCATTTATTACGACTGAACCATAACCACCAACATATGATAGCAAAATAGCCAAATTCTTTCAAATCCATTCGAGTATAAGCCAACTTGAACCATTGCTCAATATCATCTAAATCACAATTGTATTTCCCATAGGGAAGACCCGAGAGGGCCCATACCTGTCTCGCGTACGCACATTTAAGCAAGCAATGAGTAATAGTTTCAAGTTCATACCCGCAGCGAGGACAATTACCATCTTCCAAAAGTCTCCTTTGTCGCAGCCTCTCGCACACCGGCAAGGATTTCGAACAGCAGCTCCATAAAAACATCTTCACTTTAGGAGGCACACACGCTTTCCAAATCCAGTTCCAATTTCTGATTTCTCTAGAGCTAGATCCACCTGTACGTTCTTCAGCAGCTAAAAACTTGAGGTTTTGCTGTAAATGATAAGCCGATCTAACTGTAAAGCAGCCTGACTTTTCATAGTGCCACATAAGACTATCTTTATTCTGTTGTCGTCCAATAGGAATAGAAAGAATACTTTTAGCTTCGTCCTCCCAAAAGATGGCTTCAATAAGGTCTTTCTTCCAACAACCCAAATCCTCATCGATAAGAAAATTAACTGTTGCATCTAAAGGAGCAAGGGAAGGGGGAGACGACACTTTAAAAGCATTGTCTCGAGGAAGCCACTTGTCTCTCCAAATGCGTATAGATCTGCCATCCCCAACTCTCCATCTAATTCCAGCTAATAAGATGTCTTTTGAGCCCCAGATACCTCTCCAAGTTAAGGACGGTCTTGTACCAAGTTGTGCCTCCAAGAAGCCACTCAACGGGAAATATCTCGCCTTTAGGATTCTACTAAGCAAAGAGTTTGGATTGATTAAAATCCGCCAAGCTTGTTTAGCTAACAATGCCGAGTTGAAAGAATCCAGATCTCGAAAGCCCAAGCCACCATCTCTTTTGCTTTTACACATAGTATTCCAATTGACCCAGTGAATTCTTCGTCTCTCTTTTTCATCCCACCAGAATTTGGCCACCATAGATTCAATCTCCCTTATCAAATAAGTTGGTAGTTTAAAACAGCTCATAATATACGATGGTATGGCTTGAATGACTGCCTTAATGAGAATCTCACGCCCCGCTTTTGATAATGTTTTAATCCTCAAACTTTGAATTCTGTTCCAAACTCGTTCCCGAATAAAATCAAATACATCCCGCTTTGATTTTCCCACAGAAAGAGGAAGCCCCAAGTACTTATCGTGTGCATCCTCCCGTCGAATAGGAAGGACTGAAAGTATAGCATCAATGTAAGAATCTCTTGTATTTTTTGTGAAGACAACGCTGGATTTGTCGAAATTGATATTCTGTCCTGACGCTAAGCCGTATATATGGAGTACCTTTCTAATGCCAGCTTGTTCCGTGGCTTGAGACAAAATCAGCGTGTCGTCCGCAAAAAGGAGGTGAGATATCTGAGGTGCTCTATCACAAACAGCGATTCCATGGAGGTCGCCTTCCATTTCAGCTTTCCAAATGAGGGAACTAAGACTCTCTGCGCAAAAAAGGAATAAATACGGGGAAATGGGGTCTCCTTGACGGATGCCCCTTTCCGGTTTAACAAAGCCAATCTGGGAACCATTTAACACAAAAGAATAAGTGACAGTAGTAACACATCTCATAATAAGATTCACAAAATTCACATCAAAACCTAACCGGATCATTACAGCCCTAAGGAAACCCCACTCTACTCTATCATAGGCTTTACTCATATCCAACTTAATGGCCATTTGACCCACGTCACCCGTAGAAATTGTTTTCATATAATGGGTTGTCTCATAGGCTACAAGGACATTATCGGTTATTTGTCTACCAGGCACAAATGCTGACTGATAATCAGAAATGACAGAGTTCATTATGGGTTTGAGGCGGTTAGCTATTGTTTTAGATGCAATCTTATAAATTACATTGCAAAGGCTAATTGGTCGGAATTGGGACATGAGTTCAGGATTTGTGCATTTCGGGATGAGAACTATATTGGTAAAATTACACTTATCATCAAAAATGCCATTGTTAAGGAAATTAAGAACCCAACTAGTAATATCAGAATTTATACTACTCCAATATTTTTGAAAAAATAAAGGGGGAAAACCGTCAGGACCGGGGGATTTGAGGGGATGCATAGAAAATAAAGCGCGATGTACCTCAACTGCAGTGTAAGGTTGACATAGGTATTGATTGTTCTCAAAACTCACCCTCGGACCTAGTGCTCCCAAAGCCATGTCAAGTTCAGAATTCGACGGTCGGGACGAAGAAAAAATATCCTTAAAATAATCTAAAACAGCCCCCTCGATATCTTGTTCAGTTCTGCACCATGAGCCATCCGCCTTCTTGATACCTCTAATTTCATTCTTCTTTTTACGACCAGTTGCTCGTGAATGGAAATACCGGGTATTTCGATCTCCCTCCCGCATCCGATGTGCCTTCGCACGCTGTTGCCACATCTTTTCCTCTCTATCAAGTAGTCCCTCCAATTCCGTAGTAAGAGCCTTTACTTCTTCTTTTGAAGCATCAGTAACAACACCAGTATGAAGTTTATGTATCTGGTCACGCAAGTTGCTCATTGTTTTAGTTATGCTTCCAAAGGAACATCTACTCCACCTCGTAAGTTCTGAACTACAGTTTTTGAGTTTAACAAGAGCATCATTCTGTCCATTAGGTTCTTCAATTCGTTTCCATGAATCTTTAACCACTTTATTACACTCATCAGTTTCAAGCCACATAGCCTCGAATAGAAATCTACGCTTCTTACTTTTGACGACCTCACTTTCCCGGTCAAGAATTCGAAGTAGTATAGGTGAATGATCCGAACCCCCAAATTTCAAGTGTTCGACTCTGCTGGACGGAAAAAGCTGGAGCCAAGAATCAGAAACGCAAGCCCGGTCAAGTCGTTCATAAACCGTATGGGGGAAAGCCCATCTATTGGTCCAAGTAAACGGGTAGCCAACAAAACCCAAATCCGCCAACCCCGAATCACATAAGGCTTCTCTAAAGTCTCGTAACAAATAACCAGCTGTTAAATTACCTCCTTGTTTCTCAGAGTGGTTTAGGAATGCATTAAAATCCCCTATGCAGACCCAAGGTTTTCGGCTCACACTAGAGAGCTTTCTAAGAAGATTCCAACTAATTTTTCTCCGAGCAGCGTCCGGTTCCCCATAGAATCCAGTCAGTCGCCAATCTGAACCATTACCATTTCCATCCACCCTAACGTCAATGTGGTTTCTGGATAAACTCTGAAGATCAATCACAATATCTTTAACCCATAATAACGCGAGACCTCCTGACTTACCTCTAGCATCCACAGCTATTCCATTCAAACCTAACTTACTCTTAAGCAGCTCAATCTTTCTACTCTTAGCTCTAGTTTCGGAGAGAAAGATTATTTGGGGGGAGTGCATCCGGATATGATTCCGGAGGTTACGAATTGTCAAGGGTCCCCCCAACCCTTGACAATTCCACGCTAAACAATTCATGACTCTAGGCGGGGCTGAATGACAGCCTCCGCCTCTAAAATAGCAAGTGGGGTCCTCTTTGAAGGTCGTGACTGAACAACAAAAGAATCTTCAACCTGCTGATGCTTAATCGAACTATTTGTATAACCACAATTAATTGCACTGTTATCTAAATCATTCACATCTCTTTTCCTTTTCAAACCAAGATTGGGTGAGGAAGCACTTACCCTTGTTTTAGTTTCTTTTCTGTTCGAATTTTCCTTCCCTCCTCCTCTTTTCCTAATCACAGCAGTACTCTTAAGAGAATCAGTGTTTTTCTCGAGTTTAATTGGAATGTTAACCAGGGGTGTAGGGAGGCTCGGGTATAGTAGTTGGAAGGTGTTAGTGGGGGTGTGGGTAGGGATGGTGATAGGGTCTACGGGGTTAGGCAGTTCGGTGGAGGGAGCAGGTCCGATTTTACTAGAGCTGACCTGGAACGGAGCCGATGAGGGATCAATTGTGGGCATTGAGAGGTGAGATAGCTGCTGGGTGGAGGAATATTTGGTTGGGGATGGTGGTGGGATCGGTACAGGAGTGGGAATTGATGGGTTAGATTGAGATTTTTGTGAATTGGAGATGCTGGAGACCTTAGTCGATGAAATAGGTAGAAGAGAAGGATTTTGGTTTATTTTATTAATTTTTGAGGGAGATGGGTAAGACTGTTTGTTGTTTGGTGGATCAATTAAGTTAGGTTCAGTTTTAGGATTTATGAAGTTGGGCTGATGATCAAGATCCATTAGTTGTGTGTTGTTACTTTGAGCGACTTGGCCCGTAGTTCGTAGCAAGGGTTGTTTGTTATCAGGATTTTTTGACTTTAGGTTAACGGACTGGGCTGAATTAGGTTGGAGCTGTTGGATCAAAATGTGAGTTGGAGTTATTGGGCCGAGTTTGGGTTGGTGGGTTGGTTTATTTAAAATAGGATTAGTGATGGTAGTATTTGGGCTATCTAATTCATCAATAACAATAGTATCCTTACCTTTTTCAGAAGCATTAAACTTTGGAGCAATTGGGGGCTTGGAAAACGTTTTCCTTATATCACAAGGATCCTTAAGCGATCTGTTTCCCGGATTTTCGGAGATTACTTTAGATTTTCCACGATCTTCGCCCACAATTAACGGATGGCTTGTTTTGGAAGATTCCGTTTCAAGATTTTTGCTGATCTGTGGTGGATTTGTCACGGCGGTTGTATCCTTATTCCGGCTAATTCCGGTGGAAGATAGCGGGGAGAAAATATCCGCTCCAGTTATCCTCGCCTTCGTAGAGCTGACAGGGACATGTTGAAAAGCTGATTTTCCATATACATAAGTCCCAGTAGAATACTGCCAACTGCTCGATTGAGGTTTGCCAAGCTTAGGAGCTCGGAGCCAAGGGCCATACGGCAATTCTTCGATTTTTATTTCCTCTTCATCCTCATATTTCTTGCCACACTTATCATAAACGTGATCAAACAGGCCACACAAATAGCAAAAATTCGGGAGACGTTCGTATTTGAACGTAACCGCTATAGCATCTCCACGATCATTAGAAATCTTCATGAATCTTGGAATAGGTTTAGTAATATTTAATCCTACTCTTGCTCTAATTGTCTCTCCAATGAACATGTCGGAGGACCCCCCTTGTATATTCCGAAGTTTGCCTAACCTCATACAAATCTTTTCAGCCATGTGTTTATTAGATTTTGCTAATGGTAGGCCCGAAATGTGCACATAAAAATCACTCCAGTTCAAGTCAATTTCCAGCGGATCATCATTTGGGAGTATCGAGTTTAAAACCACTAAACGTTTTTCATACGACCAAGGTCCTCCTTCAAGAGCTTTACGCTTATCAATCTTGTGTTTAAAAGCGAAAATTAGACGATCGTCCCCTAATTGCTTAACCTCCATACCCTTACCGGGGCTCCAAGCTTTTGACAAAATATTCCCAACCGAGTCAAGATTATTGGTTCGACTACCCAAGATTTTACCAACTAAAAGTAAATCCGTAGGAGAATCATGTTGATGCCAGTCGTCCCCTTCTAAACAAAAGCCCTCTTCAATATCAGTCAAGCTTATCTTTTTCCCGAAATCAAGATTCGGAAAATCCATGGTGAGGGAAGCAAAGGTTCGAGAGAGATGGTTTGAGAACAAGCAGTACTACGTCAAACAAACCTGAGACAGAGAGACAAAGAAAACGGAGTTAAAAGAGAAAAAAAGGGGGAGAAGAGAAAGAGACAAAACCAAAACAAAAAAAACAATAAACTAAGTGCGACGTGTGGATCCGAGCAAAGACAAGATATCCGGAGAGAGGTGACTAGAGCTAGTAAGATCCATCTAAAGCATACGCCCAAGAAAACTCTCTACCAAGAGAGAAAAAGAAACTCTCTACTGAGAGAGAGAAATTCAAAAGTGGAGAAACAGCAAAAGATCCAAAATGACTTATCACACGATTCATCCACCATCGTTTGTGGCGACCTACCGAACATATCAAGCATTCTTGTGGCGTTCCGACTTATCAAGCGATTCAGTCAACATCGTTTGTGGAGACCTCATGAACTTATCAAGAAGACTTGTGGCGTTCATCCATCGACTTATCAAGCGATTCATCCATCATCGTTTGTGGCGTCTTCATTAAATCCATCTAAACCAGATTGTAGATCAATCCTTGGAATCCAAATTATTCGGATCTCGTTATTCGTGGCGAGGTTCGTATCATTTGGTATCAGCTTTGTTCTAGTCTCAGGTTTGCCTATCCTTAATTTTCTTATTAAAAAAAAACGAAAAAAAAAGAGAGTAAAAAAACGAAAAAAAAAAGAGTTGAAAAAAAAACAAAAAAACAATTGAGAGAGAAAAAAAAGAAATAATAGGGAAAAAGGAAACGAAAAAAAAAAAAGTTTAAATATAATGGTTTTTCAATGTTTAAATGTTAGATCTACAAGGTTGGGGGAGATTTGAGGACAAATCTCTTTTAAGAGGAGGAGAATGATATGTCCATGAAGTGCTCAAAAATAGACTTGAAAGAATTAATTAGAGACAAGTTGTTGGGTCAAGAAGAATTACTTGTGCATCAAGATTAAAGAAGATCAAGTCCAATATTTACTTGTCATGTGGGAGTTTTTAATTTAGTTATGTTTAATTTCGAAATTACGTCCTTATTTTTGTTGGATTAGTTTATTCTTTACTAGGATTTAGTTTTCTTTTGGTATTGGGTTAGTTTACTATTATAGAGTTTCCTAGTTCTTTTCAAGATGTAATCTTGTCCTATTTAAAGGACATTTTTCTTTAATGAATTCAAGATTTAGTCTTCAATTAATATGTGTTGAGTATTCTCCACCTTCTTTGAAGAATTCTTCTTCATGAACTTATCAAAGGTCAGTAAAATCTTTGTGGCGTTCAATGACTTATCAAACGATTCATCCACCATCGTTTGTGGCGTCCTATCGAACTTATCAAGCATTCTTGTGGCGTTCCGACTTATCAAGCGATTCAGTAAACATCGTTTGTGGCGTCCTCATGAAATTATCAAGAAGACTTGTGGCGTTCATCCATCGACTTATCGAGCGATTCATCCATCATCGTTTGTGGCGTCTTCATTAAATCCATCTAAACCTAATTGTAGAACTATCCTTGGAATCCTAATTATTCGGATCTCGTTATTCGTGGCGAGGTTCGTATCATTTGGTATCGGGCCTGGCACATATAACGAGACCCGAATTATTAGGACTCCACAATCAGGTTTAGATGGATTTATTGAAGACGCCACAAACGATGATGGGTGAATTGCTTGATAAGTCGATGAATGAACGCCACAAGTGTTCTTGATAAGTTCATGAGGACGCCACAAACGATGTTGACTGAATCGCTTGATAAGTTGGAACGCCACAAAAATGCTTGATAAGTTCGGTAGGACGCCACAAACGATGGTGGATAAATCGTTTGATAAGTCATTGAACGCCACAAAGATTTTACTGATCTTTGATAAGTTCATGAAGAAGAATTCTTCAAAGAAGGTGGAGAATACTCAACACAAATTAATTGAAGACTAAATCTTGAATTCATTAATGAAAAAGGTCCTTTAAATAGGACAAGAGTACATCTTGAAAAGAACTAGGAAACTATAAAATAGTAAACTAACCTAATACAAAAAGGAAACTAAATCCTAGTAAAGAATAAACTAATCCTACAAAAACAAGGAGCTAAATTCGAAATTAAAAGATTAATAAATTAAAATGTCCCACATGACAAGTAAATATTGTCCTAGATCTTCTTCAATCTTGATGAGCAAGTAATCCTTCTTGACCCAACAACTTGTCTCTAATTAATTCTTCCAAATTTGTTTTTGTGCTCTTCGTGGTCATATCATTCTCCCTCTTAAAATAGATTTGTCCTCAAATCTTCGCAGACCTTGTAGATCTAACATATAAACAATGCAAAACATTTTTTTTTCGATTTTTTTTCTCTCATTTTTTTCCAACCTTTTTTAACCTGAGACTAGAACTTGGCTCTGGTACCAAATGATACGAACCACGTTAAGAAAAACGAGATCCGCATTATAAGGAATTGATAGACCGTTCTACAATCAGGTTTAGGTGGATTTATTGAAGACGCCACAAACGATGATGGATGAATCGCTTGATAAGTCGATGGATGAACGCCACAAGTCTTCTTGATAAGTTAATGAGGACGCCACAAACAATTTTGATTGAATCGCTTGATAAGTCGATGGATGAACGCACAAGTCTTATTGATAAGTTCATAAGGATGCCACAAACGATGTTAACTGAATCGCTTGAAAGTCGGAACGCCACAAGAATGCTTGATAAGTTTGGTAGGACGCCACAAACGATGGTGGATAAATCGTTTGATAAGTCATTGATCGCCACAAAGATTTTACTTATCTTTGATAAGTTCACGAAGAAGAATTTTTCAAAGAAGGTGGAGAATGCTCAACACAAATTAATTGAAGAATAAATCTTGAATTCATTAATGAAAAAGGTCCTTTAAATAGGACAAGAGCACATCTTGAAAAGAACTAGGAAACTATAAAATAGTAAACTAACCTAATACCAAAAGAAAACTAAATCCTAGTAAAGAATAAACTAATCCTACAAAAACAAGGAGCTAAATTCAAAATTAAAAGATTCCTAAATTAAAATGTCCCACATGACAAGTAAATATTGGACTAGATCTTCTTCAATCTTGATGAGCAAGGAATCCTTCTTGACCCAACAACTTGTCTCTAATTAATTCTTCCAAATATATTTTTGTGCTCTTTGTGGTCATACCCTCATCAACCTATATACCATGTGCACTCACAACAAAACCAAGAAACACAAGCTTATCCGTGCAAAAAGTGCACTCCTTCATGTTAGCAAATAATTTCTTCTTTCGTAATACTTCAAGAACAGAATATAAGTGCTTAACATGATCATCTTATTTTTGCTATAAATAAGAATATCATTAAAATAGACAACTACAAATTTTCCTATGAAAGCACGCAAAACATGGTTCATTAATCGCATGAAAGTACTTGGTGCATTAGTTAGACCAAATGGCATAACCAACCACTCATATAAACCAAACTTTGTTTTAAAAGTTGTTTTCCATTCATCACCTTCTTTCATTCATATTTGGTGGTAGCCACTTTTCAAATCAATTTTAGAAAATACACAAGCACCATACAATTCATCAAGCATATCATCAAGAAGAGGAATAGGATGGCGATACCTGATTGTTATATTGTTGACCGCTCGACAATCAACACTCATTATCCATGTCCCATCCTTTTTAGGAAACAAAATTATTGGAACAGCGCATGGACTCATGCTTTCTCTTAAGGAACCCTTTTCCATCAATTCACTAACTTGCCGTTGTAGCTCTTTTGTTTCTTCAGGGTTGCTATGATAGGCTGGTCGGTTTGGAATGGAAGCACCTGGCACAAAGTCAATTTGATGTTCAATCCCTCGAATAGGTGGTAAACTAGGTGGAATTTCCTCGGGAAAGACATCCTCAAATTCCTGCAAAAGAGATGCAACTGAACTAGGCAAAAAAGAGTTAGAGGTGTTAGTATTCAATGCCTCTTTGTTCACAAGAACAATTATTGGTTGAATTGAGAACATCGCTTTTTTAATGTGACCTACTCTCGCATAGATATTGCTTTTTTTCCTCTCATTCTTTTGTTCATTCATTGAAACCTCTCATTTTTTTCTACTATTTTTTTCCTCGTCCACTCTTTATTTTTCTTGTCTCTCGATTTCTTTTCCTACAACACTCTTTTTTTCTTGCTCACTCTCTTTTTGTAACCTCACATGATCTTCATAAACTTGTCTTGGAGTCAAAGGTACTAGAGTGATGGTACGCTGGTCATGTACAAATGAGTACTTGTTAGTGAAACCATCATGCTTAATACGTCGATCAAACTGCCATGGACGTCCTAGTAAAAAATGTCCAGCTTGCATAGGTACAACATCGCACAAAACTTCATCTTCATATTTTCCTATGCGAAAAGGAACAAGGACTTGTTTTTCTACCCTTATTTCAATAGTATTATTAAGCCATTGTAGTTTGTAGGGTTGTAGATGTTTGGTAGTCGGCAATCCTAACTTTTCAACCATAGTTGTGCTAGCAACATTAGTACAACTCCCTCCATCAATAATCATACTACATATTTTGTTTTGGACATGACATCTAATATGAAAAATGTTTTCCCTCTGTACTTCGTCACTCTCTTTGATTAGAACACTTAACGCTCTTCTTGCAACCAACAACTCCTCATGGACAGCGTATTCTTCCTCATTAGCATCCACCAACGGTTGCATTGATTCAGTATCCTCCTAACTATCGGTTTCAACTTCTCCATTATCTCGAATCACCATAACTCTTCTATTTGGGCATTGGATGGCTTTGTGCCCCCCTACCTTGACATTTAAAACACTTAATATCACGATTTTGAGTAGTGGAATGATCAGTGTTACCTTGATTGCTAGGATTTGGTTGCTCTTGTTTTGACACAAATCTAGCCTTGGTTGAGACTTGCTTTGCCTCTTTCTTGAATGTATTCTGTTTCCACGAATTAGCAACCCTTCTCTTAAGTTGGCTCTCAATTTTAATAGCCATATGCAGCATGTCCTCTAACTCCACATAATGCTGCAAATCTACTCGATTTGCAATTTCTTGATTCAAGCCAGCCAAAAGTCGTGCCATAGTAGCCTCTCGGTCCTCCTCTATGTTTGCTCGGATCATGGCTAACTCCATCTCTTGGTAGTAGTCTTCGACACTCTGATTTCCTTGTACCAGCCCTTGTAACTTCTTGTACAAATCCCGATAATAGTGGCTGGGTACAAAACGCTTTCTCATTATTGTTTTCATCACCTCCCAAGTGTCCACCGGTTGTTCTCCATTTCGTCTCCTGTTTAACACCAATTGATCCCACCAAACATTAGCATAATCAGTAAACTCAGTGGCTGCAAGTTTTACCTTTTTTATCTCGGAGTAGTCGTGGCAATCAAAAACTCTTTCCAGTTTCTTTTCCCACTCAAGATAGGTTTCTGGGTCATTTCTCCCTTGAAACGAAGGAATGTTAATCTTAATATTACCCTAGTTATTATCCTCCCTATTCCTAACTTCTCTACCCACATCCTCCCTATTCCTAACTTCTCTACCCACACCACGATTTCTCCTATGGCGACATGACCCTTGATCCCCTTCACTAAACCTGTCATCATAGTCTTCCTCATCCTCATCTCTTAAGTCCCTAGGTTGAACTCTCCCCCTCCTATTCATATTAGAAGTAGTTTTTCAATGTCCCTCAATTACACTTTCTACCCTATCCAACCTTTCATGAACTTGTTCCAACTCCGTCCTCAATAATCTCTTCATCTCTCCCATCAAAGCTTCCGACATAAATTTCATATCAAACTTTCCTGACTGTTCTCCATAGATGTTTGATGAGAATCATCAAGAACAAGTACAGGCTAAGGATCCATTGAATATTCCAATTGGGCCAATTACAAGGGCAAGATCCAAAAAGCTCAAGGAAGCAGTTAACGGGCTAATTCAGAAAATATGGGCTGATTCTAACATGCATATGTTTGGCCCAAAAGAAGATGAAGTTGTTTTGAATTTAATCCAAACAACATAATCAGATGGCTTTTCGAATTCACTAAAGTTGCTTACCTAGAATTAAGTCTTTTGGGAAAGAGAAGCTTTAATTAGGCTTTATTTATATCAGATTTTATATATATAAGTCTATATAGATAATAGTCAAGACTTCTCATATTTCTAGATGTATTTGGAGGATTCAAGGCACCTTTTCATATCCCAACACTTATGAAAACGTGTTGGCTTTAATTATTATGGTTGGAGGCTTGTTCCAACCCTATATATATATGGTATTGTTCAATGTATGAGATTTTTGGCTGAAAATATAAAGTGAGTTTTTACTCCTCTTTTGGTTCTTCATTGAACTTCCGAACTTATCAAGGTTTCCCCTTGTGGCGTTCAAACTTGAATACTTGTGGTTTGCGATTCTTTATAATCGTTGGGTCACAAGTTCACTACTATCTGGAATACTTGTGGTTTGCGATTCTTTATAATCGTTGGGTCACAAGTTCACTACAATCAAGAATACTTGTGGTTTGCGATTCCTTATAATCGTCGGGTCACAAGTTCACTATCATTATCAATCTGATTTTAGTTTGGGATTAAATTGAATCTTCCTAATGAGGTTCGCATCAATGTTTTTGTTATTGGGTTCAAACATGATTTGCTGCAAGAAAAATGTTAGAACAAATATAAATAAAATAAAGGACCTCACAATTCACTCTCTTACGTGTTTCACTCAAATTAATGATTCACTCAACACTCGTGTTTTCGCACAAAAATTATGGCTTTTACCCTCAAATAATCTAACTCTCTTGCCTTTTTCCACTCTTGGAATTCTCTTTGCTTCTTTTTGAACTAATTTAAAACAACACAATGATATTCAATGTGAACAAACTCTAGGACAAGAAAACTATCAAACCAAATCTAGGAAGATTCTTTGATATGAACCACATTAAGAAAAAAGAGATCTGATAGATCGTTCTACAATCTGGTTTAGGATGGATGAATGCCACAAGTCGTCTTGATAAGTTCCCGGGGACACCACAAACGATATTGACTGAATCGTATGATAAGGCGATGTTGAACGCCACATGTCTTCTTGATAAGTTTGGTAGGACGCCACAAACGATGATGGATGAATCGTTTGATAAGTCGATGAATGAACGCCACAAGAATTAGACAAATTGAAAAATCCTTGATAAGTTCAAAAAGAGTTCTTCAAGGAAACTAGAGAATTCCTTCTCACTAAAATAATAAGAATCAAGTTGTCTCTTCTATTATATATTATGCATATATATAAGCTGAAAATTAAGTCCTATCAAGACTAGGAATAGGACTTCTAGAGTAATCTACTTGGACTAGGAAATAAATCCCCCTAATCAACTAGGAAACAAAAACCACTAATAAATTAGGAAACAAATAAAGTCCTACTACTAAATATAATTTCGAATTTATTACTATAGATAACTAAATATGCTATTCATCTTATCCACTGCTTTCTTGAGACATTGCATTTAGTTGGACTTGTATAATGTTGACAAAATTCGGTTGTTCATTTTCGAACACATCCAAATCCTCTTGTTGCGCTTGATTTATTAACTCATTGAGTTCTTCTTCCTTGAAACATTTGGCTCTTGCTCTCGTCACTGGACCTTGTGGAACTTTGATTGGTTCTTCAAAGTGCGATTTTCCATTTATGTCCTCATCATTCTGCGAATTTCCTTTTATGTCCTCATCATTCCCCTCCTCTTGAAAAGGATTTTCCCTCAAATCAGCACCTATATCAAAAGGACTTAAATCAGTAACATTGAATGTAGTGCTAACATTGTATTCACCTGGTAGGTCTAGCTTGTAGGCATTGTCACGCGCTCAAGAACTTGAAAAGGACCATGTCCCCTTGGGAGCAACTTCAAACGCCTTTGGGATGGAAATCTTTCTTTCCTCATGTGCAACCAAACCCAATCTCCGGGTTCAAAAATAACCTTGCGACGCCCTTTGTTGGCTTGCTTTGCATATTGTTCCGTCTTCTTCTCTATATTGAATCTTGCCTTTTCATGTATCTGCTTAGCAAATTAAGCCTTTTTCTTTCCATCCAAGTTAACTCTTTCAGACAAAGGTAATGGTGTTAAATCCAATTGAGTTAAGGGGTTAAAACCATAAACTATTTCAGATGGAGAAAACTTAGAAGCAGAATGAATGGTACGATCGTAAGCAAACTTAACATGTGGTAAACATTCTTCCCATGTTTTGATGTTCTTTTTAATTATAGCCCTCAACAAAGTAGATAAAGTCCTATTTACTACTTCAGTTTGACCATCAGTTTGTGGATGACAAGTGGTGGAAAATAACAATTTAGTCCCTAGCTTACACCACAAGGTTTTCCAAAAGTAACTCAAAAACTTAGCATCTCTATCTGAAACAATGGTTCGAGGCATTCCATGTAATCTAACAATTTCTTGAAAGAATAAGTCAGCAATATTAGACGCATTATCAGTTTTCGTACACCGAATGAAATGCGCCATTTTAGAAAACTATCTACAACCACAAAAATAGAATCCCTACCTCGTTTAGACCTAGGTAAACCTAAAACAAAATCCATTGAAATATCAATCCATGGATCACTAGGAATTGGTAGTGGCATGTATAAACTATGAGGTTGTACTCTAGATTTTTCTTGCTTACAAGTGATACATCTATCACAAATTCTCTCAACATCCTGAGGCCAATAAAAATGTTCTTGCAAAATTGCTAAGGTTTTAATAACTCCAAAGTGCCCCATTAGACCTTCACCATGTGATTCCCTTACTAACAACTCACGCAAAGAACAATTAGGAACACATAACTTATTTTCTCGAAACAAGAAACCCTCATGTCTAAAGAACTTACCCACTGCATTTTTCTCACAATTTCAAAATTCCTCAGAAAAATCATGGTCTAAAGGATATAATTCTTTAATAAGCTCAAAACCAAGTAATTTTGCATCATGAGTGGAAAGTAAGACATACCTTCTAGAAAGTGCATCCGCGACAACATTCTCTTTACCCTTCTTGTATCGGATGATATAGGGAAATGTTTCAATGAATTCTACCCATCGTGCATGTCTCCTACTCAATTTTTGTTGACTCTTCAAGTGTTTCAACGACTCATGATCCGTGTGAATCACAAACTCCTTAGGCCAAAGATAGTGTTGCCATGTTTGAAAAGCTCGCACCAATGCGTACAACTCTTTTTCGTAAGTAGGGTAGTTTAGAGCTGCCCCGCTTAGTTTCTCGCTAAAAAAGGCAATTGGTTTTCCTCTTTGCATGAGGACTGCTCCAACACCTAATCCTGATGCATCACATTCAATTTCAAAAGTTAGTGTAAAGTTAGGCAGAGCTAATAAAGGAGCATTAGTTAATTTCTCTTTGAGCAATTGGAAAGCCCTTTCTTGCTCGTCTTCCCACTTAAACCCAAGATTCTTCTTGATAGCCTCAGTAAGTGGTGCTGCAATGCTGCTAAAGTTCTTCACAAATCTCCTATAGAAGCTAGCAAGTCCATGAAAGCTCCTAACTTGTCCTACACTCGTGGGACTCGGCCATTCTTGAATTGCTCGGATTTTATCCTCATCAACCTGTATACCATGTGCACTCACAAAGTCAATTTGATGTTCAATCCCTTGAATCGGGGGTAAACCAGGTGGAATTTCCTCGGGAAAGACATCCTCAAATTCCTGCAAAAGAGATGCAACTGAACTAGGCAAAAAAGAGTTAGAGTTGTTAGTATTCAATGCCTCTTTGTACACAAGAACAATTATTGGTTGACTTGAGAACATCGCTTTTTTAATGTGACCCACTTTCGCATAGATATTGCTTTTTGTCCTCTCATTCTTTTGTTCATTCATTGAAACCTCTCCCTTTTTTGTACTCTTTTTTTCCACGTCCACTCTTTGTTTTTCTTGTCTCTCAATTTCTTTTCCTACAACACTCTTTTTTTCTTGCTCACATTCTGTTTGTAACCTCACATGATCTTCATAAACTTGTCTTGGAGTCAAAGGTACTAGAGTGATGGTACGCTGGTCATGTACAGCTTGCATAGGTACAACAGCGCACAAAGCTTCATCTTCATATTTTACTATGTGAAAATGAACAAGGACTTGTTTTTCTACCTTTATTTCACCCGTATTATTGAGCCATCGTAGTTTGTAAGGCTGTAGTTGTTTGGTAGTCGGCAATCCTAACTTTTCAAACATAGTTGTGCTAGCTACATTAGTACAACTCCCTCCATCAATAATTATACTACATACATTGTTTTGGACATGGCATCTAGTATGAAAAATGTTTTCCCTCTATACTTCGTCACTCTCTTTGATTTGCACACTTAACGCTCTTCTTGCAACCAACAACTCCCCATGGACAGCGTATTCTTCCTTATTAGCATCCTCCAACGGTGGCATAGATTTAGTGTCCTCCTCACTATCGGTTTCAACTTCTCCATTATCACATATCACCATAACTCTTCTATTTGGGCATTGGCTTGCTATGTGCCCCCTATCTTTGACATTTAAAACACTTAATATCACGATTACGAGTAGTGGAATAAGCAGTTTTACCTTGATTGCTACGAGTTGGTTGCTCTTGTTTTGACTCAAATCTAGCCTTTGTTGAGACTTGCTTCTCCTCTTTCTGGAACGTATTTTGTTTCCACGAATTAGCACCCCTTCTCTTAAGTTGGCTCTCAATTTTAATAGCCATATGCAGCATATCCTCTAACTCCACATAATGCTGAAATTCTACTCGATTGTAAATTTCTTGATTCAAGCCAGCTAAAAATCGTGCCATAGTAGCCTCTCGGTCCTCCTTTATGTTTGCTCGGATCATAGCTAACTCCATCTCTTGGTAGTAGTCTTCGACACTTCAATTTCCTTGTACCAGCCCTTGCAACTTCTTGTACAAATCCCGATAATAGTGGCTAGGTACAAAATGCTTTCTCATTACTGTTTTCATCACCTCCCAAGTGTCCACCTGTTGTTCTCCATTTCAACTCCTGTTTAACACAAATTGATCCCACCAAACATTAGCATAATCAGTAAACTCAGTGGCTGCAAGTTTTACCTTTTTTATCTCGGAGTAGTCGTGGCAATCAAAAACTCGCTCCAATTTCTTTTCCCACTCAAGATAGGTGTCGGGGTCGTTTCTCCCTTGAAATGAAGGAATGTTAATCTTAATATTACCCAAGTTATTATCCTCCCTATTCCTAACTTCTCTACTCACACCAGGATTTCTCCTATGGCGACTTGATGACCCTTGATCTCCTTCACTAAACCTATCATCATAGTCTTCCTCATCCTCATATCTTAAGTCCCTAGGTTGAACTCTCCCCCTCCTATTCATATTAGAAGTAGTTTTTCGATGTCCCTCAGTTACACTTTCTACCCTATCCAACCTTTCATGAACTTGTTCCAACTCCGTCCTCAATAATCTCTTCATCTCTCCCATCAAAGCTTCCGACAGAAACTTCATATCTAACTTTCCAGACTGTTCTCCAGAGATATTTTTGTTATTGGGATCAGACATGATTTGCTGCAAGAAAGAATGTTAGAACAAATATAAATAAAATAAAGGACCTCATAATTCACACCCTTTCGTGTTTCACTCAAATTAATGATTCACTCAACACTCGTGTTTTCGCACAAAAATTATGGCTTTTACCCTCAAATAATCTAACTCTCTTGCCTTTTTCCACTCTTGGAATTCTCTATGCTTCTTTTTGAACTAATTTAAAACAACACAAAGATATTCAATATGAACAAACTCTAGGACAAGATAACTATCAAACCAAATCTAGGAAGATTTCTTTCAATAAGGCAGGTGCAAAACATAGAAGAATTTTCAGTGTAAACACACTCTAAGACTAGAAAACTATCAAACTCAAACTAGGTAGCTCAATAAAGACAAGTTTGTTTCAGTTTTCGGAATTTATTTTATTTTATTTTTTTCAGAATTTTTTTTTGGGCTAACTCTTTCTCTTTTTTTTTATTCGACCCTTTTTTTTCGAACTCTTCTTTTTTTTGTTCGAACTTTTTTTTTGTTTGAAAAAAACTATAAAATTATAAAGACACGCAAACCTGAGACTAGAATTTGGCTCTGGTACCAAATGATACGAACCACATTAAGAAAAACGAGATCCGCATTATAAGGAATTGATAGATCGTTCTATAATCAGGTTTCGGATGGATGAACGCCACAAGTCGTCTTGATAAGTTCACAGGGACATCACAAACGATATTGACTGAATCGTTTGATAAGTCGATGTTGAACGCCACAAGTCTTCTTGATAAGTTCGGTGGGAAGCCACAAACGATGATGGATGAATCATTTGATAGGTCAATGAATGAACGCCACAAGAATTAGACAAATTGAAAAATCCTTGATAAGTTCAAAAGAGTTCTTCAAAGAAACTAGAGAATTCCTTTGCACTAAAATAATAATAATCAAGTTGTCTCTTCTATTACATATTATGCCTATATATAAGCTGAAAATTAAGTCCTATCGAGACTAGGAATAGGACTTCTCGAGTAATCTACTTACACTAGGAAATAAATCCCCCTAATCAACTAGGAAACAAAAACCACTAATAAACTAGGAAACAAATAAAGTCCTACTACTAAATATAATTTCGAATTTATTACTATAGATAACTAAATATGCTATTCATCTTATCCACTCCTTTCTTGAGACACTGCATTTAGTTGGACTTGTATAATGTTGACAAAATTTGGTTGTTCATTTCCGAACACATCCAACTCTTTTTGTTGCGCTTGATTTATTAACTCATTGGGTTCTTCTTCCTTGAAACGTTTGGCTCTTGCTCTCGTCATTGGACCTTGTGGAACTTTGATTGGTTCTTCAAAGTGAGATTTTCCATTTATGTCCTCATTATTCTACGAATTTCCTTTTATGTCCTCATCATTCTTTCAATAAGGCAGGTGCAAAAGTTAGGAGAATTTTAAGTGTAAACACACTCTAAGTCTAGAAAACTATCAAACTCAAACTAGGAAGCTAAATAAAGACAAGTTTGTTTCAATTTTCAGATTTTTTTTTTTTTAGAATTTTTTTTTTTTGGCGAACTCTTTCTCTTTTTTTTTTGGTTCGACCTTTTTTTTTTCTTTTTGTACGATATTTTTTTTTTTGAAAAAAACTAAAACCTGAGACAAGAATTTGGCTCTGATACCAAATGATACGAACCTCGCCACGAATAACGAGACCCGAATTATTAGGACTCCAAGGATCGTTCTACAATCAGGTTTAGATGGATTTAATGAAGACGCCACAAACGATGATGGGTGAATCACTTGATAAGTCGATGGATGAACGCCACAAGTGTTCTTGATAAGTTCATGAGGACGCCACAAACGATGTTGACTGAATCGTTTGATAAGTCGGAACGCCACAAGAATGCTTGATAAGTGCGGTAGGACGCCACTAACGATGGTGGATAAATCGTTTGATAAGTCATTGAACGCCACAAAGATTTTACTGATCTTTGATAAGTACATGAAGAAGAAATCCTTCAAAGAAGGTGGAGAATACTCAACACAAATTAATTGAAGAATAAATCTTAAATTCATTAATGAAAAAGATCCTTTAAATAGGACAAGAGTACATCTTGATAAGAACTATTAAACTATAAAATAGTAAACTAACCTAATACCAAAAGAAAACTAAATCCTAGTAAAGAATAAACTAATCCTACAAAAACAAGGAGCTAAATTCGAAATTAAAAGATTATTAAATTAAAATATCCCACATGACAAGTAAATATTGGACTAGATCTTCTTCAATCTTGATGAGCAAGTAATCCTTCTTGACCCAACAACTTGTCTCTAATTAATTCTTCCAAATCTATTTTTGTGCTCTTCGTGGTCATATCATTCTCCCCCTCTCAAGGTACGATTAATGTCAGCCAGCGCAGCCAAAATATGTGCCGAAATATCGGGGTTAGGGCCAGCAGTGGGTGTGACGGTAGGGGGAGTTGGAATCACCTCGGGAGGAGTAACGGAACTAGCTGAAGTTACTGCCCTATCACGTCCACAACCACGCCCATGACCACGCCCAAGACCACGTCCTGCCATCTGGTCAACGAAGATTCATTGGTAACAAGTTTCAGACGTAAGGTAGATACGCGATAATATATCTAAGTATTGTTGGCGAAGTCATGCAACTAGTGACTTAAGACGTGACATTACAGACGCTATCCGAGGATCCAAACCCGACGAAAGCCTAAGGCTTAACAGCCTAGGCTCTGATACCAACTGTGACGCCCCATTTTTTCTCAGCCACGTCCTCGGGCCAGAGATGGCCCTCGACTGGAATAGGGTCGCCAGAACAAACAAATTAACCAAACATGAAATTTAATCCTGACTAGCAGCGGAAACACATAACTTAAAACATGAATTAGTTTAAATATGTAAACAATTTATCAATCAACTTAATACATCAGTACTTAAACAATTCAATTTAAAACTCATAAACACTATCTATGCATATTTGAAATCTCCAAATTTAAATAATCCAAACAGGACTTAAAAAAAACACGACCGACTCGGATCTCGGATCACTAACTACCAAACACGTCAACTGTCGAAAGTACCTGTAATAGTAATCCACAAAGAGTGGTAAGTTGATCGTCCAACTTAGTGAGGCAGTGTGCAAATGTACATTAGCAGCGAGAAAACAACACTATTGATAAATAAATTCAAACACGCACACCAGAGACGCAAAACACGTATGTATGCAACAGACATCTCATCCAACCGCATAGAGGGCTCGAATGAATGTGATAAGATAAAAGACATCTCATCCAACCACATAGTGGGCTCAAATGAATGTGATAAAAAGACATCTCATCCAGCACGTAGTGAGCTCGAATGAATGTGAGAAGATACTATCTCATCCAACCACATAGTGGGCTCGAATGAATGTGATAAAAAAGAATCTCATCCAGCACGTAGTGGGCTCGAATGAATGTGATATAAGACATCTCATCCAACCGCATAGTGGGCTCGAATGAATGTGATAAAAAGACATCTCATCCAGCAACGTAGTGGGCTCGAATGAATGTGATCAGACCCAATGTTGCAAACAATAAACAGAAATAAAGCACGAATACTCGCACAACAGTAATTCACAAATTTCTAAGCACAGGCCCAATTCAAAATCCACAAGCCAAATAAAGTATACACGCAAGATTCATAACTGTATCAACAAGTCGCTTCAAGGAGCACGAAGTAAACATGTACAAAAACACTCACTTGATTAATCGAGACGCTTGGGATAACAAGACGCAAAAAAACTAGTTTAGAAACCTGTAATTAACCGTGGAAATAAACTCAGTAATTTGAACAATTAAATTCCAAAGATTCTTTATCAAATTAACATTTAAATCTTATTTAAACCTAGTGATTTAGTTAAATTAAAGTCCACTAACTATTTGTTTAATTTAAAGAACACACTACATTGTTAATTAACCCACATTCCACTAGGCCCGAACTCATATCGATGCGAACCTCAATAGGAAGATTCAAATTCAACCCAAGGAGACTAAAAATCAGATTGAAAACGATAGTGAACTTGTGACCCGATGATTATAAGGAATCGCAAACAACAAGAATTCTTGATTGTAGTGAAATTGTGACCCAACGATTATAAAGAATCGCAAACTACAAGTATTCCAGATTGTAGAGAACTTGTGACCCAACGATTATAAAGATTCGCAAACCACAAGTATTCAAGTTTGAACGCCACAAGGAGAAACATTGATAAGTTCTGAAGTTCAATGAAGAACCAAAAGAGGAGTAAAAACTCACTTTATATTTTCAGCCAAATATATCTCATTACATTGAACAATACCACTTATATATAGGGTTGAAACAAGTCTCCAACCATAATAATTAAAGCCAACACGTTTTCATAAGTGTTGGGATATGAAAAGGTGCCCTGAAACCTCCAAATACATTTAGAAATATGATAAGTCTTTGACTATTATCTATATGGACTTATATATATAAAATCTGATGTAAATAAAGCCTAATTAAAGCTTCTATTTCCCAAAAGACTTAATTCCAAGTAACTTTAGTGAATTTCAAAAGCCATCAGATTATATTGTTTGGATTAAATTCAAAAAAACTTTATCTTCTTTTGGGCCAAACTTATGCATGTTAGAATCAGCCCATATCTTTTGAATTAGCCTGTTAAATGCTTTCTTGAGCTTTTTGGATCTTGCCCTTGTAATTGGCCTAATTGGAACATACAATGGATCCTTAGCTTGTACTTGTTCTTGATGATTCTCATCATTTTCCCTCTCTTCGAAAGGATTTGTCCTCGAATCTACACCTACATCAAAAAGAGAAAGATCAGCAACATTAAATGTAGAACTAATCTTATACTCACCTGGAAGATCCAACTTGTATGCATTATCATTCACTCTTTCAAGAACTTGAAATGGACCATCCCCTCTTGGTTGTAACTTTGACCGCCTACGTTCAGGAAATCTTTCTTTCCTCATATGCACCCAAACCCAATCACCTGGTTAAAAAATAACTTGTCTTCGCCCTTTATTAGCTTTGTTCACATATTGTTCATTTTTCTTTGCGATATGCTCCCGGACACATTCATGAAGATTCTTCACCATTTCAGCCTTCTTTTGACCATCCAAACTTGCTCTTTCATCAACTGGCAAAGGCAGCAAGTCTAAAGGAGTTAGTGGATTAAAACCATAAACAACCTCAAATGGTGAAAAATCAGTAGTAGAATGAACACTCCGGTTATATGCAAATTCAATGAATGGCAAATAATCTTCCCATTCTTTAAATTCTTTTGAATTATAGTACGCAATAATGTAGTCAGTTCTATTCACTACCTCGGTTTGTCCATCTGTTTGAGGGTTCAAGTAGTTGAAAATAACAATTTAGTACCCATTTTCCCCCACAAGACTTTCCAAAAATAGCTAAGAAACTTAACATCTCGATCAGATACAAAGCTCCTGGGAACACCATGAAGTCATACTATCTCACAGAAGAACAAATCAGCAATGTTTGTGATAGGATAGTGCCCTGCAAGCCAATGAAATAGCTTGTAATAGGAACATTATTTTATCTTGAAAGAATCTTTGATTTATCAATTAATATGAATTGTTTATTTATCGAGAATTCATAATATAAACAAATGGCCACCTTCATCTTTCGCGAACACATTTAAGCGATTGGTTGAAACCCTGAGATCACTCATGACTATGAGACTATACACCTCAGGACTTAGTGGGATCTATCATGAAACAGTCTCAAAGGTCGTGATCTCGAAAATGTTCCGAGTCATAGATTCATGTTAAGACGGGGTATCGAATAAATCGTCAAGACTTGTACGATTATGCATGATTCACATGAAGTGAATTTGTTGTAGTTTCATGAACAAGACATTTTGATGTCAGTGCATATGACTAGGTGGTTCGATAGGGGATCGAACGCATCGAACGACCCGAACAGAGAGACCTATTGTGGAAGTGCGTAAAAAGCATATCGGTAATGGGATGTCTCTCAAGACTTATAACAGTGTACGATTTAGTCCTTAGACTTGAGTGCTAGGGCGAATTCGGTATACGGGTATGCATACTTTGATTTAGGAGCCGGTCACATAGCTTGACCATTGTGCGCCTACTTTGGGTACGTATGGTCGTATGCGCAGATGGTTAGCATCAATATAGGATCTACCGACTCATTGTAATGGATGAGAGATTTCCTGTACATTCTTAGATGATACATTCCGAGAAATCCATGGCCATGGTCAGTGACGGATTTGGAAAGGGGTTTCCAGATTTAGCAGTCACACTGGAAGTATTATCTAGAATTAGAAAGTACGGAATCGAGATGATTAAAGGTGCCGACCAATTCACACACCCTAGTTCTCGATCGGGAAATTAGTCGTTAGAAGGACCGTATGTACATGGTACTTATAAGAGGTTTAATGTTCACTAAAGTCAATTCACCTGAAGTAGGGCCTCATGGGCTTGTGGCTAGACATCGACCATGAGGTGTGAGTACTCCTGAATTGATGGGAGATTAATTCTGGAGTGGTCAATTAAAAGTAGTTTAATTGATCGGAGCAATTAATTAAATAATTAATTGCTCATTAATTAAATCACAGAAATGTGAGCCTGCGGCCAATTGATGGTGAACCTAGAGGGTCACACACAAAAGTTGCAACTGTGATAGTCAGTTGTAGAACGAATTGATTTAAAGGGGTTAAATCAAAGTAAAGAATTAAAGGGTTAATTCTTGGAGAGAGAAAATTAATTAGATTTGTCTAATTAATTAAAATAAATTAAATCTTTAATTAGATTTATTGGTTTATATAATTAAAGTGTTAATTAAATAAATGGGCCATTTAATTAATGTGGTTAATTAAATGACTTGGGCTATTTAATTAAAATGACTAATTAAATAGAGGGATGGGCCAACTTATCTGATGGCCCATTAGCTATGAAAAGATAGGGTTAGGGATAGGGTTTGAACTCTACTATAAAAAGGAGTCTTGGAGACTCAAAACCCTAAGGAAGCCAGCAAAAACAGTAAAACCCTAACCTATCTACTCCTAGCCGCCGCCCCCTCTCCCCTACAAGCCCTAGCCGCCGCTACCTTCTACAACCTAGCCGCCGCCACCTTAGTTGTGGTGAAGGGACGAGCACCTCTCTCCTTCTTCCGATATACATCTAGAGTTGGATCTCAATTCAACTCTCGAATCTGAAGTGCTTTTCTCCTAGTTCTTAGCCTGAGGATTGAAGCAATCGCAGATCCAGCTGGTGTGGATTATTCTCTAGAGGCACAACACTTGGGGTGCTCTAGTGATCCGAAAAGAAGACCGGAGAAACCACCACCTTGCCTGTGGTGAGGTAAAATTACATTTTACCACCCTATTTATTTTAGTATTTATGTGCTAAGATAAATTCAACCTATTCATATGTGCTAATAAGATTCCTGGGATGTGGAGTATAAAATTTTTAAACTCCGCACCGTTGTAGTTGACAATTATACCCACGAAATCCCTAAAGTGGTATAAGAGCATAACTTATTATGCACGTATGAAAAGGCCTGAACGCATCAAATTATGTGATTATATGTGATTGTTGTGTTCCGATTTTTTATTCTTGCTTGTTATGATAAATTGAATGTTCGGATCTATGCACTTTTCGACTTTTGGGCCTAAAATGTTATTTCCAAAAATTGGAGGGCTAATTTGCAAATTTCAATTTTTCAAAAATCTGGACAGAAAATAAGATTTTGTTTTTCTGCAATTCTGGACCAAATTGTAAATTCTGGAATTTTTCAAAATCTGGACCATTTTGCAATTTACGAAAGATTATGGGGTGTTTTTGCTTTTTCCGTAAATCTGGGGTCTTTTTTGCAATAAACAAAAGTTTCTGGAAATTTTGTTAGTTTTCTGCTTTCTGGTCCAATTTGCATATTCTGGAAATTTTGGGGCTGACTTGTAATTTCCAAAAGTTGAGGGGTCAAAATGTAATTTTCGAAAATTCAGGGGCCGAACTGCAATTTTTTAAAGTTGAAAAACAGAAACTGTTTTGTTCACTAAAAGGGTTTAGTAAATCCGGAAAGTCAATTTTATCATAATTAGTAGGGACTTAAAGTGAGAATCAAAGGGTCCATTTAAAGGGGCTTAAAATGATGGTTAGAGATTGTTTTAGAAAGGGGTTTAGAATCTAAAGTATTTTAAAAGGTTGTTTTAAAATAGGATAAGAAATAAGAAAATGGATTTTGCTTGTTTCTTGCTCTACGTGAATTTTCAACTCACTCTCTCTTTTCATTTTCATTTGAAGATACACATGTTTGGGTGTTAAATGTACAAGAGTAATGGATTTGTTATCCTTTACAAGAATGTGCCGATATTTTAAACCATCATGAGTAACCTTTCTATCAAATTGCCATGGTCTGCCCAATAATATGTGACCCGCTTGCATTGGAACGACATCACAAAGCACTTCATCCTTGTACTTCCCAATTGAAAGAGAGACTAATACTTGCCTTGTCACCTTAACCTCACAACATTCATTCAACCATTGAAGCTTATATGGTTTAGGGTGTTTCAACGTAGGTAAATTCAGCTTTTCAACCAAAGTAGTACTGGCAACGTTTGTACAACTTCCCCCATCAATGATCATACTACACACTTTATTGTTAACATGGCACCTAGTATGAAAAATGTTATCCCTCTGTTCATTAACATCATCTTCTTTTCACTCTCTTTTTCACTTTTTTTCTTTGAAATTTCAGCCTCACTATTTATTTTCAACTCACTCTCTCTTTTCATTTTCATTTGAAGATACACTTGTTTGGGTGTTAAATGTACAAGAGTAATGGATTTGTTATCCTTTACAAGAATGTGCCGATTTTTTAAACCATCATGAGTAACCTTTCTATCAAATTGCCATGGTCTGCCCAATAATATGTGACCCGCTTGCATTGGAACGACATCACAAAGCACTTCATCCTTGTACTTCCCAATTGAAAGAGAGACTAATACTTGCCTTGTCACCTTAACCTCACAACATTCATTCAACCATTGAAGCTTATATGGTTTAGGGTGTTTCAACGTAGGTAAATTCAGCTTTTCAACCAAAGTAGTACTGGCAACGTTTGTACAACTTCCCCCATCAATGATCATACTACACACTTTATTGTTAACATGGCACCTAGTATGAAAAATGTTATCCCTCTGTTCATTAACATCATCTTCTTTGACTTGGGCACTTAAAGCACGCCTAGCCACTAATGACTCTCCTTCCACCGGATATTCAACATCATTGTCAGTAGTGTCTTTTGGCAAATGATCTTCATCGTCACTCTCACTTTCAGTCTCCACATCTCCATTAGCATGTGCTATCATTGTCCTCTTGTTTGGGCATTGTGAAGCAATGTGACCTGCTCCCAAACACTTAAAACACTTAATATCACGATTACGAGTTGGTAATTCAGTTTTACCTCTATTGACTTTTTCAACTTCATCTTTTCTCTTTAGTGCTTCTGTTTTGAATTTGGAATTAGCTCCTTCATCTTTCCTTCCATTTGACCTCCATGAAGTAGAGGAGCTTGGATTCTGGAAGGATCGAGTTCCCTTCCTTTTAAGTTGTCGTTCTACCTTTATTGCCATATGCACCATGTCCTCCAACTCCACATAATGTTGCAACTCAACTACATTTGCAATGTCCCGATTCAGCCCATTGAGAAACCTTGCCATGGTAGCTTCTCTATCCTCCTCTATATTAGCCCTGATCATGGAAATCTCAATCTCCTTGTGGTAATCTTCCACACTTTTAAAGCCTTGAGTAAGTTGTAACTTCTGAAATAAGTCCCTATGATAGTGACTAGGAACAAACCGCCTCCTCATGATAGCTTTCATTTCATCCCATGTCCTAATAGGCCTTTCACCATTTCGTCTCCTGGTCATCATAAGTTGATCCCACCATATAATAGCATAATCTGTAAACTCAATAACAGCAAGTTTTACCTTTTTCTCCTCGGAGTATTTATGGCATTCGAAAATCAGCTCCACCTTCCTTTCCCAGTCCAAGTACACTTCTGGATCATTCTTGCCTTGAAATGATGGTATCTTTACTTTTATGTTTCCCAAGCTTCTGTCATCTCTATCTCGCCATCTCGGACCTCTTTGGAAACCTCTATCATGCCTTTCTCTCCTTTGTATGAATCTGCCCTCACCACTTAATGAGCCTTGGTCATCTTCATATTGGAACTCATCATTGGAATTGTAACCAAAATCATCTTCATTTGCAATCCTTTCTTCCCTTCTAACATTAGGAGGTCTTTCCGGACGTGCCCTGTTTAAAGTAGCAATAGCATCGTCTTGCCTATCCATCCGATCCCGAATCTCATTAAACATTACGTTCATACGTTCAAATTGTTTTTGCATGGCTTGCAACATAAATGTATCCCCCTGTCCGCCTTGGTTTATTGCTTCACCACTTGTAGACATACTTGAAACTAGATATAAAAATTAGAAATAAATCCTCACAGCACTCGCTCACGTGTTTACGCTCGAATAATGTCACTCAACACTCGTGTTTAACTCAATATGGCTTTTACCCTCTAATAATCTCACACTCTCTTGCCTTTTTCCACTCGTAACTCCCTTTTTCAGTTCTTTAATGAACTAGTAAACTTGAATCAAGATGTTCAACTTGTATTGTTTAAACAATGAATACCAATGGTTCGGTATTTCAGAAATAATGAAACAAAGAGAAGATAATTTTTTTTTTTTTGAGAGAACAGAAGAATATATAAGAATATAGAGAGTAGTTATATCCGCCACGAAATTTTTTATTTTTTTTTAATCACGTTTTTTTTTTTTTTTTTTTTTACACTTTTTTTTTTTTTTGGTCACGTTTTTTATTTTTTTTTTGGCTGGATATACAAACAAAGAAATTTAAGAGTAGGGAAGAAGAGATTAACAGAAATTGACAAAATATATAAGAACAAGAAATAAAGATAAAGGATAGTAATCGGATTTTAGTACCTTGCTCTGATACCAAATGATGCGAACCTCATTAGGAAGATTCAATTTAATCCCAAACTAAAATCAGATTGATAACGATAGTGAACTTGTGACCCGACGATTATAAGGAATCGCAAACCACAAGTATTCTTGATTGTAGTGAACTTGTGACCCAACGATTATAAAGAATCGCAAACCACAAGTATTCCAGATTGTAGTGAACTTGTGACCCAACGATTATAAAGAATCGCAAACCACAAGTATTCAAGTTTGAACGCCACAAGGAGAAACCTTGATAAGTTCTGAAGTTCAATGAAGAACCAAGGAGGAGTAAAAACTCACTTTATATTTTCAGCCAAATATATCCCATTACATTGAACAATACCGCTTATATATAGGGTTGGAACAAGTCTTCAACCATAATAATTAAAGCCAACACGTTTTCATAAGTGTTGGGATATGAAAAGGTGCCTAGAATCCTCCAAATACATCTAGAAATATGAGAAGTCTTGACTATTATCTATATAGACTTATATATATAAAATCTGATATAAATAAAGCCTAATTAAAGCTTCTCTTTCCCAAAAGACTTAATTCTAGGTAAGCAACTTTAGTGAATTCCAAAAGCCATCTGATTATGTTGTTTGGATTAAATTTAAAACAACTTCATCTTCTTTTGGGCCAAACTTATGCATGTTAGAATCAGCCCATATTTTCTGAATTAGCTCGTTAAATGCTTCCTTGAGCTTTTTGGATCTTGCCCTTGTAATTGGCTGATGAGGACATAAATGGAAATTCGCAGAATAATGAGGACACAAATGGAAAATCGCATTTTGAAGAATCAATCCAAGTTCCACAAGGTCCAGTGACGAGAGCAAGAGCCAAACGTTTCAAGGAAGAAGAACTCAATGAGTTAATAAATCAAGCGCAACAAAAGGAGTTGGATGTGATCGGAAATGAACCATCGAATTTTGTCAACATTATAAAAGTCCAACTAAATGCAATTTCTCAAGAAGAGAGTGGATAAGATGAATAGCATATTTAGTTAGTATTAAATTCGAAATTAACTATTATATTAGTAGTAGGACTTTATTTGTTTCCTAGTTTATTAGTGGTTTTTGTTTCCTAGTTGATTAGGGGGATTTATTTCCTAGTCTAAGTAGATTACTCTAGAAGTCCTATTCCTAGTCTTGATAGGACTTAATTTTCAGCTTATATATAGGCAGAATATGTGATAGAAGACACAACTTGATTCTTATTATTTTAGTGAGAAGGAATTCTCTAGTTTCTTTGAAGAACTCTTTTGAACTTATCAAGGATTTTTCAATTTGTTTAATTCTTGTGGCGTTCATTCATCGACTTATCAAACGATTCTTCCATCATCGTTTGTGGCGTCCTACCGAACTTATCAAGAAGACTTGTGGCGTTCAACATCGACTTATCAAACGATTCAGTCAATATCGTTTGTGGCGTCCCCGTGAACTTATCAAGGCGACTTGTGGCGTTCATCCATCCTCAAACCTGATTGTAGAACGATCTTTCAATTCCTTATAATGCGGGTCTCGTTTTTCTTAACGTGGTTCGTATCATTTGGTACCAGAGCCAATTTCTAGTCTCAGGTTTGCGTATCTTTATAATTTTCTAGTTTTAAAAAAAAAAAAAAAAAATAGTCGTACAAAAAAAAAAGAGTACGAAAAAAAGAAAAAGAAAAAGAAAGGTCGAACAAAAAAAAAAAAAAAGAGTTCGCAAAAAAAAAAAAAAAAAAAAATCCGAAAAAAAAAAAAAAAATCCGAATTGAAACAAAATTATCTTTATTGAGCTTCCTAGTTTGAGTTTGATTGTTTTCTAGACTTAGAGTGTGTTTACACTTAGAATTCTTCTAAGTTTTGGCACCTGCCTTGTTGAAAGAATCTTCCTAGATTTGGTTTGATAGTTTTCTTGTCCTAGAGTTTGTTCACATTGAATATCTTTGTGTTGTTTTAAATTAGATCAAAAAGAAGCAAAGAGAATTCCAAGAGTGGAAAAAGGCAAGAGAGTTAGATTATTTGAGGGTAAAAGCCATAATTTTTGTGCGAAAACACGAGTGTTGAGTGAATCATTAAATTGAGTGAAACACGTAAGGGTGTGAATTGTGAGGTCCATTATTTTATTTATATTTGTTCTAATTTTTTTTCTTGCAGCAAATCATGTCTGATTCCAATAACAAAAACATATCTGGAGAACAGTCGGGAAAGTTTGATATGAAGTTTATGTCGGAAGCTTTGATGGGAGAGATGAAGAGAATATTGAGGACGGAGTTGGAACAAGTTCATGAAAGGTTGGATAGGGTAGAAAGTGTAACTGAGGGACATCGAAAAACTACTTCTAATATGAATAGGAGGGGGAGAGTTCAACCTAGGGACTTAAGAGATGAGGATGAGGAAGACTATGATGATAGGTTTAGTGAAGGAGATCAAGGGTCATCTAGTCGCCATAGGAGAAATCGTGGTTTGGGTAGAGAAGTTAGGAATAGGGAGGATAATAACTTGGGTAATATTAAGATGAACATTCCTTCTTTTCAAGGGAGAAACGACCCCGAAACCTATCTTGAGTGGGAAAGGAAACTGGAGCGAGTTTTTGATTGCCACGACTACTCCGAGATAAAAAAGGTAAAACTTGCAGCCACTGAGTTTACTGATTATGCTAATGTTTGGTGGGATCAATTGGTGTTAAACAGGAGACGAAATGGAGAACAACCGGTGGACACTTGGGAGGTGATGAAAACAGTAATGAGAAAGCGTTTTGTACCTAGCCACTATTATCGGGATTTGTACAAGAAGTTGCAAGGGCTGGTACAAGGAAATCGGAGTGTCGAAGACTACTACCAAGAGATGGAGTTAGCCATGATCCGAGCAAACATAGAGGAGGACCGAGAGGCTACTATGGCACGATTTTTAGCTGGCTTGAATCAAGAAATTGCCAATCGAGTAGAATTGCAGCATTATGTGGAATTAGAGGACATGCTGCATATGGCTATTAAAATTGAGAGCCAACTTAAGAGAAGGTGATACGAATCTCACCACGAATAACAAGATCCGAATAATTAGGATTCCAAGGATCGTTCTACAATCAGGTTTAGGTGGATTTATTGAAGACGCCACAAACGATGATGGATGAATCGCTTGATAAGTCGATGGATGAACGCCACAAGTCTTCTTGATAAGTTCATGGACGCCACAAACGATGTTGACTGAATCGTTTGATAAGTCGGAACGCCACAAGAATGCTTGATAAGTTCGGTAGGACGCCACAAACGATGGTGGATGAATCGTTTGATAAGTCATTGAACGCCACAAAGATTTTACTGATCTTTGATAAGTTCATGAAGAAGAACTCTTCAAAGAAGGTGGAGAATACTCAACACAAATTATTGAAGACTAAATCTTAGTAAAGAATAAACTAATCCTACTAATACAAGGAGCTAAATTCGAAATTAAAAAGTAACTAAATTAAAAAGTCCCATATGACAAGTAATATTGGACTAAATCTCCTCAATCTTGATGAGCAAGTAATCCTTCTTGACCCAACAACTTATCTTCAATTAATTCTTTCAAGTCTATTTTTGGGCACTTCATGATCACATCATTCTCCTCCTCTTAAAAGAGATTTGTCCTCAAATCTTCCCCAACCTTGTAGATCTAACATGTAAACATTGAAATACCATTTTTTTTTTTGCTTTTTTTTTTTGAACTTTTTTTTTTTTTTTCTCTCTCAATTTTTTTTTTCAACCTCTTCTTCTCCTCTCAATTTTTTTCGTTTTTTTTTTTCAACATTTTTTTTTTCGTTTTTTTTTTCTCTCTCAATTTTTTTTCAACCTCTTCTTCTTCTCTCAATTTCTTTTTCGTTTTTTTTTCAACTCTCTTTTTTTTTTCGTTTTTTTTTCAACTCTCTTTTTTTTTTTCGTTTTTTTTTTCAACTCTCTTTTTTTTTTTCGTTTTTTTACAAGAAAATAAAGATAGGCAAACCTGAGACTAGAATTTGGCTCTGATACCAAATGATACGAATCTCACCACGAATAACAAGATCCGAATAATTAGGATTCCAAGGATCGTTCTACAATCAGGTTTAGGTGGATTTATTGAAGACGCCACAAACGATGATGGATGAATCGCTTGATAAGTCGATGGATGAACGCCACAAGTCTTCTTGATAAGTTCATGAGGACGCCACAAACGATGTTGACTGAATCGTTTGATAAGTCGGAACGCCACAAGAATGCTTGATAAGTTCGGTAGGACGCCACAAACGATGGTGGATGAATCGTTTGATAAGTCATTGAACGCCACAAAGATTTTACTGATCTTTGATAAGTTCATGAAGAAGAACTCTTCAAAGAAGGTGGAGAATACTCAACACAAATTATTGAAGACTAAATCTTAGTAAAGAATAAACTAATCCTACTAATACAAGGAGCTAAATTCGAAATTAAAAAGTAACTAAATTAAAAAGTCCCATATGACAAGTAATATTGGACTAAATCTCCTCAATCTTGATGAGCAAGTAATCCTTCTTGACCCAACAACTTATCTTCAATTAATTCTTTCAAGTCTATTTTTGGGCACTTCATGATCACATCAGAAGGGGTGCTAGTTCGTGGAAACAGAATACATTCAAGAAAGAGGAGAAGCAAGTCTCAACCAAGGCTAGATTTGAGTCAAAACAAGAGCATCCAACTCGTAGCAATCAAGGTAAAACCGATTACTCTACTACTCGAAATCGTGATATTAAGTGTTTTAAATGTCAAGGTAGGGGGCACATAGCAAACCAATGCCCAAATAGAAGAGTTATGGTGATACGAGATAATGGAGAAGTTGAAACCGATAGTGAGGAGGACACCGAATCTATGCCACCGTTGGAGGATGCTAATGAGGAAGAATATGCTGTCCATGGGGAGTTGTTGGTTGCAAGAAGAGCGTTAAGTGTGCAAATCAAAGAGAGTGACGAAGTACAGAGGGAAAACATTTTTCATACTAGATGCCATGTCCAAAACAAAGTATGTAGTATGATTATTGATGGAGGGAGTTGTACTAATGTTGCTAGCACAACTATGGTTGAAAAGTTAGGATTGCCGACTACCAAACATCTACAACCCTACAAACTGCAATGGCTTAATAATACTGGTGAAATAAGGGTAGAAAAACAAGTCCTTGTTCCTTTTCGCATAGGAAAATATGAAGATGAAGTTTTGTGCGATGTTGTACCTATGCAAGCTGGACATTTATTACTAGGACGTCCATGGCAGTTTGATCGACGTGTTAAGCATGATGGTTTCACTAACAAGTACTCATTTCTACATGACCAGCGTACCATCACTCTAGTACCTTTGACTCCAAGACAAGTTTATGAAGATCAAGTGAGGTTGCAAAAAGAGAGTGAGCAAGAAAAAAAGAGTGTTGTAGGAAAAGACATAGAGAGACAAGAAAAACAAAGAGTGAACGAGGAAAAAAGGAGTTAAAAAAAATGGAGAGGTTTCAATGAGTGAACAAAAGAATGAGAGGACAAAAAGCAATATCTATGCGAGAGTGGGTCACATTAAAAAAGCGATGTTCTCAAGTCAACCAATAATTGTTCTTGTGTACAAAGAGGCATTGAATACTAACGACTCTAACTCTTTTTTGCCTAGTTCAGTTGCATCTCTTTTGCAGGAATTTGAGGATGTCTTTCCCGAGGAAATTCCACCTGGTTTACCACCTATTCGAGGGATTGAACATCAAATCGACTTTGTACCCGGTGCTTCCATTCCAAACCGACCAGCCTATCGTAGCAACCCTGAAGAAACAAAAGAGCTACAACGGCAAGTTAGTGAATTGATGGAAAAGGGTTCCGTACGAGAAAGCATGAGTCCATGCGCTGTTCCAGTAATTTTGGTTCCTAAAAAGGATGGGACATGGAGAATGTGTGTTGATTGTCGAGCCGTCAACAATATAACAATCAGGTATCACCATCCTATTCCTCGTCTTGATGATATGCTTGATGAATTGCATGGTGCTTGTGTATTTTCTAAAATTGATTTAAAAAGTGGCTACCATCAAATAAGAATGAAAGAAGGTGACGAATGGAAAACAGCTTTTAAAACAAAGTTTGGTTTATATGAGTGGTTGGTTATGCCATTTGGTCTAACTAATGCACCAAGTACTTTCATGCGATTAATGAACCATGTTTTGCGTGCTTTCATAGGAAAATTTGTAGTTGTCTATTTTGATGATATTCTTATTTATAGCAAAAATCAAGATGATCATGTTAAGCATTTACATTCTGTTCTTGAAGTATTACGAAAGGAGAAATAATTTGCTAACATGAAGAAGTGCACCTTTTGCACCGATAAGCTTGTGTTTCTTGGTTTTGTTGTGAGTGCACATGGTATACAGGTTGATGAGGATAAAATTCGAGCAATTCAAGAATGGCCGAGTCCCACGAGTGTAGGACAAGTTAGGAGCTTCCATGGACTTGCTAGCTTCTATAGGAGATTTGTGAAGAACTTTAGCAGCATTGCAGCACCACTTACTGAGGCTATCAAGAAGAATGTTGGGTTTAACTGGGAAGACGAGCAAGAAAGGGCTTTCCAATTGCTCAAAGAGAAATTAACTAATGCTCCTTTATTAGCTCTGCCTAACTTTACATTAACATTTGAAATTGAATGTGATGAATCAGGATTAGGTGTTGGAGCAGTCCTCATGCAAGGAGGAAAACCAATTGCTTTTTTTAGCGAGAAACTAAGGGGGGCAGCTCTAAACTACCCTACTTACGACAAAGAGTTGTACGCATTGGTGCGAGCTTTACAAACATGGCAACACTATCTTTGGCCTAAGGAGTTTGTGATTCACACGGATCATGAGTCATTGAAACACTTGAAGAGTCAACAAAAATTGAGTAGGAGACATGCACGATGGGTGGAATTCATTGAAACATTTCCCTATGTCATCCGATACAAGAAAGGTAAAGAGAATGTTGTTGCTGATGCACTTTCTAGAAGGTATGTCTTACTCTCCACTCTTGATGCAAAATTACTTGGTTTTGAGCATATTAAAGAATTATATCCTTTAGACCATGATTTTTCTGAGGAATTTCGAAATTGTGAGAAAAATGCAGTGGGTAAGTTCTTTAGACATGAGGGTTTCTTGTTTCGAGAAAATAAGTTATGTGTTCCTAATTGTTCTTTGCGTGAGTTGTTAGTAAGGGAATCACATGGTGGAGGTCTAATGGGGCACTTTGGAGTTATTAAAACCTTAGCGATTTTGCAAGAACATTTTTATTGGCCTCATATGAGAAAGGATGTTGAGAGAATTTGTGAGAGATGTGTCACTTGTAAGCAGGCAAAATCTAGAGTACAACCTCATGGTTTATACATGCCACTACCAATTCCTAGTGATCCCTGGATTGATATTTCAATGGATTTTGTTTTAGGTTTACCTAGGTCTAAACGAGGTAAGGATTCTATTTTTGTGGTTGTAGATAGGTTTTCTAAAATGGCGCATTTCATTCCATGTACGAAAACTGATAATGCTTCTAATATTGCTGACTTATTCTTTCGAGAAATTGTTAGATTACATGGAATGCCTCGAACCATTGTTTCAGATAGAGATGCTAAGTTTTTGAGTTACTTTTGGAAAACCTTGTGGTGTAAGTTAGGGACTAAGCTGTTATTTTCCACCACTTGTCATCCACAAACTGATGGTCAAACTGAAGTAGTAAATAGGACTTTATCTACTTTGTTGAGAGCTATAATTAAAAAGAATATCAAAACATGGGAAGAATGTTTACCACATGTTGAGTTTGCTTACAATCGTTCCATTCATTCTGCTTCTAAGTTTTCTCCATTTGAAATAGTTTATGGTTTTAACCCCTTAGCTCCATTGGATTTAACACCATTACCTTTGTCTGAAAGAGTTAACTTGGATGGAAAGAAAAAGGCTGAATTTGTTAAGCAGATACATGAAAAGGCAAGATTCAATATAGAGAAGAAGACGGAACAATATGCAAAGCAAGCCAACAAAGGGCGTCGCAAGGTAGTTTTTGAACCCGGAGATTGGGTTTGGTTGCACATGAGGAAAGAAAGATTTCCATCCCAAAGGCGCTCGAAGTTGCTCCCAAGGGGAGATGGTCCTTTTCAAGTTCTTGAGCGTGTCAATGACAATGCCTACAAGCTAGACCTACCAGGTGAGTACAATGTTAGCACTACATTCAATGTTACTGATTTAAGTCCTTTTGATGTAGGTGCTGATTTGAGGGCAAATCCTTTTCAAGAGGAGGGGAATGATGAGGACATAAATGGAAATTCGCAGAATAATGAGGACACAAATGGAAAATCGCATTTTGAAGAATCAATCCAAGTTCCACAAGGTCCAGTGACGAGAGCAAGAGCCAAACGTTTCAAGGAAGAAGAACTCAATGAGTTAATAAATCAAGCGCAACAAAAGGAGTTGGATGTGATCGGAAATGAACCATCGAATTTTGTCAACATTATAAAAGTCCAACTAAATGCAATTTCTCAAGAAGAGAGTGGATAAGATGAATAGCATATTTAGTTAGTATTAAATTCGAAATTAACTATTATATTAGTAGTAGGACTTTATTTGTTTCCTAGTTTATTAGTGGTTTTTGTTTCCTAGTTGATTAGGGGGATTTATTTCCTAGTCTAAGTAGATTACTCTAGAAGTCCTATTCCTAGTCTTGATAGGACTTAATTTTCAGCTTATATATAGGCATAATATGTAATAGAAGACACAACTTGATTCTTATTATTTTAGTGAGAAGGAATTCTCTAGTTTCTTTGAAGAACTCTTTTGAATTTATCAAGGATTTTTCAATTTGTCTAATTCTTGTGGCGTTCATTCATCGACTTATCAAACGATTCTTCCATCATCGTTTGTGGCGTCCTACCGAACTTATCAAGAAGACTTGTGGCGTTCAACATCGACTTATCAAACGATTCAGTCAATATCGTTTGTGGCGTCCCCGTGAACTTATCAAGGCGACTTGTGGCGTTCATCCATCCTCAAACCTGATTGTAGAACGATCTTTCAATTCCTTATAATGCGGGTCTCGTTTTTCTTAACGTGGTTCGTATCATTGGCCCAATTGGAATATTCAATGGATCCTTAGCTTGTACTTGTTCTTGATGATTCTCATCAGAAAGAAGGGTTAAAATGTAGACATGAGTGTACATGCCACCGATCATAAAAAAGTTGTTCTAGTACCCGGATCACCAGAGAAGGTTACCAGGATCGGTACTGAGCTAAGCGAAGGGATGGAGACTATCATCATTGGCTTTTTGCGCAAAAATGTAGACGTATTCGCTTGGAGCTCAGATGATATAGTGGGAATTGACCCACACATGATTACGCATTCATTTAACATAGACCCGAAGGCAAAATCGGTAAGACAAAATAAACGAAACCATGGCCAAGAAAAGGATAAGATCATCAACGTCGAGGTTGATCGATTACTGTCAGCTAGTCAGGTAAAGGAGATCAAATTTACTGAGTGGTTATGATACGAATCTCATCATGAATAACGAGACCCGAATTATTAGGATTTCAAGGATCGTTCTACAATCAGGTTTAGGTGGATTTATTGAAGACGCCACAAACGATGATGGATGAATCGCTTGATAAGTCGATGGATGAACGCCACAAGTCTTCTTGATAAGTTCATGAGGACGCCACAAACGATGTTGACTGAATCGTTTGATAAGTCGGAACGCCACAAGAATGCTTGATAAGTTCGGTAGGACGCCACAAACGATGGTGGATGAATCGTTTGATAAGTCATTGAACGCCACAAAGATTTTACTGATCTTTGATAAGTTCATGAAGAAGAACTCTTCAAAGAAGGTGGAGAATACTCAACACAAATTAATTGAAGACTAAATCTTGAATTCATTAAAGAAAAAGGTCCTTTAAATAGGACAAGATTACATCTTGAAAATAACTAGGAAACTATAAAATAGTAAACTAACCTAATACCAAAAGGAAACTAAATCCTAGTAAAGAATAAACTAATCCTACTAATACAAGGAGCTAAATTCGAAATTAAAAAGTCCCATATGACAAGTAATATTGGACTAAATCTCCTTCAATCTTGATGAGCAAGTAATCCTTCTTGACCCAACAACTTATCTTAAATTAATTCTTTCAAGTCTATTTTTGGGCACTTCATGATCACATCATTCTCCTCCTCTTAAAAGAGATTTGTCCTCAAATCTTCCCCAACCTTGTAGATCTAACATGTAAACATTGAAATACCATTTTTTTTTTATTTTTTTTTTTGAACTTTTTTTTTTCGTTTTTTTTTTTTTTTCTCTCAAATTTTTTTTCAACCTCTTCTTCTTCTCTCAATTTTTTTCGTTTTCTTTTTTTCAACGTTTTTTTTTCTCTCTCAATTTTTTTTTTCAACCTCTTCTTCTTCTCTCAATTTTTTTCGTTTTTTTTTCAACTTTTTTTTTTTTTTCGTTTTTTTTTTGACAAGAAATTAAAGATAGACAAACCTGAGACTAGAACAAAGCTCTGATACCAAATGATACGAATCTCATCATGAATAACGAGACCCGAATTATTAGGATTTCAAGGATCGTTCTACAATCAGGTTTAGGTGGATTTATTGAAGACGCCACAAACGATGATGGATGAATCGCTTGATAAGTCGATGGATGAACGCCACAAGTCTTCTTGATAAGTTCATGAGGACGCCACAAACGATGTTGACTGAATCGTTTGATAAGTCGGAACGCCACAAGAATGCTTGATAAGTTCGGTAGGACGCCACAAACGATGGTGGATGAATCGTTTGATAAGTCATTGAACGCCACAAAGATTTTACTGATCTTTGATAAGTTCATGAAGAAGAACTCTTCAAAGAAGGTGGAGAATACTCAACACAAATTAATTGAAGACTAAATCTTGAATTCATTAAAGAAAAAGGTCCTTTAAATAGGACAAGATTACATCTTGAAAATAACTAGGAAACTATAAAATAGTAAACTAACCTAATACCAAAAGGAAACTAAATCCTAGTAAAGAATAAACTAATCCTACTAATACAAGGAGCTAAATTCGAAATTAAAAAGTCCCATATGACAAGTAATATTGGACTAAATCTCCTTCAATCTTGATGAGCAAGTAATCCTTCTTGACCCAACAACTTATCTTAAATTAATTCTTTCAAGTCTATTTTTGGGCACTTCATGATCACATCAGGTTATGTAATGTAGTATTGGTTTCCAAAGGGGAAAAGGTGGAAAATAAATGGAGAATGTGCAAGGTCTTCACTGATTTGAATAAGTTGTGCCCAAGGGACCCTTACCCATTGCCTCGGATCGATATGATAGTAGATTCCATTGCTGGGTTTGTTTTCTTCAGCATGATGGATGCATTCCAGGGGTTCTATCAGATCCTTATGAATGAAAGAGATCAAGATAAGACTGCATTCATTACCGAGCGTGGAGTTTATTGTTTCATTGTTATGCCGTTTGGATTGAGGAACGCCGGAGCAACTTATCAGAGCCTAGTGAACATGATGTTCAAGGAATTGATAGGAGAGATCATGGAAGTTTACGGGGTTGACTTGCTCGTAAAAAGCATGACGGAAGAAGACCACATCAAGCCCCTAGATAGATGTTTTTCAATTTTGAGGAAGTACGGTACGAAATTGAACTCGGCGAAGTGTACTTTAGGGGTCAGGTCAGGAATATATTTAGGTTATCTCGTTCACGAGCGAGGAATTGAAGCTAATCCATAGAAAATCCGAGCAATCACCGAACTCAAACTACCGAGAAGACTTTCAGACGTCCAAAGCCTGGTTGGAAAAATCATCTCCTTGAACAGATTCATCTCCCGGTCAGTGGACAAGAGTTTGCCTTTCTTTAAGATATTGCGGAAGTCTAAGGATTTCGAATGGACTGCTGAATGTGACAAAGCTTTTGAGGACCTCAAGGATTATTTAACTTCACCAACAATGTTGGCCAAACCCTCCGATGGCGAACCTTTATATCTCTACATAGCAGTTTCATAGGAGGCTATTAGTTTGGTTCTGGTAAAAGTAAAGAAGTTCGAGCACAAACCAGTATACTATTTGAGCAAGTTATTACAAGGCGCGGAAAAGAACTACATGGAGTTGAAGAGTTCACACTTGCTTTAGTAGTGGCTGCTCGAAGATTGAGGCCTATTTCCAAACTTACAAAATTATTATTTTGACTAACCAACCCTTGAGGCAGGTCTTATCTAAACCCGAAGCTTCGGGAAGATTAATAAAGTGGACGGTGGAGCTCGGGCAGTTTGAAGTCGAGTATCAACAAAGATCGACAGTCAAGGCTCAAGTCTTAGCGGACTTTATCGTTGAAACAATAGGAGTGGAAATTATAAACGAAGCAAGCTCTTCGGAGATGAATTCGATCCAAGAAATAAATTAACCTGTGTGGTTAATGCATGTGGATGGATCCTCAACAAAAGAAGGAGGTGGAGCAGGAATTCAATTCCAGGGTCCTAACGGAGAAGACTTGAGCTATGCCATCACCTTGGACTTCGTTATCACAAACAACGAAGTAGAATATGAATCTCTAATTGCGGGATTGGAAATGACCTTAAAAGCGAAGGTAAAATCACTTACTATACTTACAGATTCTGAACTTGTGTATAGACTTGTGAAAGGTATTTATGAAGCAAAGGAATTCAATATGATAAAATATCTTAGCAAAGTGAAAGATCTGATCTCCAAGTTTGAAAAATTCGAGATCCTACCAATCCCAAGGGAAGAGAATCTATGGGCTGATCTCTTGTCAAAATTTACGGAGACTGTTGATGGGAAAAAGGAAAGAGTCATTATGTGGCTACTTTCTAACACTCCAACCATTGAACTAGACGTTACTCCCAATGTCGACATTATGGAAATCGACGAACAGAAACCCTCTTGGGTTGATCCTTTTCTCAAATATCTGAAGGAGGGAAAACTTCCTGAAGACGTGAATGAAGCCCGAAGGCATAAATATTGAGCTCCGCTATTCGCCCTAATGGACGATCAACTTTACAGGAGATCCTGTTCGGGAATTCTGTTGAAATGTATTTCGGAAAACCAATATAATATTATTCCGAAGGAGTTTCACGAGGGAGAAGCTGGGAATCATTGTGGAGCTCAAGCGCTAGATCTTAAATGTTCGAGGGCCGGAAATTATTGGCCTACACTTATTTCAGATTTGGTCGATTATGTAAAGAAATGTCATCATTGTCAAATTCACTCGAATTTGATACATCAGCCAGCCGAACAAATGCATTCTATTCCTATTTGTTGGCCCTTCGATAAATGGGGGATCGATATCATCGATCCTTTCCCAACTGCCAGGGCAAAGAAGAATTATGTATTGCTCGCTGTTGAATATTTCAGCAAATGGGTCGAATGTATTGCGGTAACAAAGATCACCCAGTTTCATGTTATAAATTTCCTATGGAAGAATATTGTCTGCAGGTTCGGAATTCCTAGAGTCTTGATCTCTGACAATGGGACTCAGTTTGCGGGAAAGAGAATCTTGGAGGTCATTAACAGTGAAATTGTCCGATCTCTAGAGAAGCGCTTAGCGGATGCCAATGGAAAGTGGCTCGGCGAACTTCCGAGAGTCGTTTGGGCAAATAGAACGACCGTAAAAGCTGCAACAGGAGAAACCCCGTTTAGTTTGGTTTACGGGTCGGAAGTTGTTATCCCTGTCGAAACTCTTATACCGTCTCCAAGAGTCGAGTTCTATAATCCTGAAGACAATCAGTTGTTGAGGGAAATTGAGGTTGATCATGCAGATGGTAAAAGGAATCAGGCAAAATTAAAAATTCAGGCCGCCAAGTCCAACATGGAAAAGGCGTATAACCAGAGGGTCCGAATCCAAACTTTCAAGGTTGGAGATCTAGTCCTCAAGAAAGTGGAAGTCTCGAAACAAGTTGGAAAGCTTCAACCTAATTGGGATGGACCATATGTTGTTGTGGAGGTCGAAAAAAAGGGCTCGTATAAAATTGCTCACCTCCAGGAAGTATTATGGAAAACGAAGTCTCACCGGAAGAGTTCAATATTGTTATTGTTGTTTTCTTTTAATCCGTTTATCCTCCCATGATCGAAGAATTTTCAATTCAATTCAATGAGATTTTGCTATTCTGGAAGATATCTATTCAACTCATTTGCAATCTTATGCTACTGTTATATGCTCTTGATCAACTTCATCAAAAAATAAAAAAAAATAAAAAAAATTTTGACTAAGGGTGAAAGCCGTTGCTTCGCCCCTTAGATCAAACAACGGGTGAAAGTTGTTGCTACGACCTTCGAAATGAAAAAATTGACTAAGGGTGAAAGTCGTTGCTATGCCCCTTAGATAAAAAAATGGGTGAAAGTTGTTGCTACGCCCATTAGGTAAAAATGAAAGCTGTTGCTACGACCCTCGAAATAAAAAATTGACTAATGGTGAAAGTCGTTGCTACGCCCTTTAGATCAAAAAATGGGTGAAAGATGTTGCTACGACCCTCGAAATGAAAAAATTGACTAAGGGTGAAAGTCGTTGCTACGCCCCTTAGATAAAAAAAAATTGGTGAAAGTTGTTGCTACGACCCCCGAAATGAAAGATTGACTAAGTGTGAAAGCCGTTGCTACGCCCCTTAGATAAAAAAAATGGGCGAAAGTTGTAGCTACGACCCTCGAAATGAAAAAAATTGACTAAGGGTGAAAGACGTTGCTACACCCCTTAGATCAAAAAATGGGTGAAAGCTGTTAAAATTGAAATGACAAAATTGACTAAGGGTGAAAGCCGTTGCTACGCCACTTAGATCCAAAAATGGGTGAAAGTTGTTGCTACGACCCCCGAAATGAAAGATTGACTAAGGGTGAATGCCGTTGCTACGAACCTTATATCAAAAAATGGGTGAAAGCTGTTGCTACGACCCTTGAATTGAAAAATTGACTAAGGGTGAAATCCTTTACAGGATAGAAAAAAACAAGTATTCATGATTCAAATTATTACAAGTATATAATGATCTTTTAGTTCGATTTCTTATATGATCAGTTATTCGGAATCGATTAGGGGAATTTCTCCAAACGAGGGTCAATGTTCAAGACCAAATTATTAAATGGCTACGATTATTCATGATCAGTATTCATGATTCAAATTATTACAAGTATATAATGATCTTTTAGTTCGATTTCTTATCTGATCAGTTATTCGGAATCGATTATGGGAATTTCTCCAAACGAAGGTCAATGTTCAAGATCAAATTATTAAAGGGCTACGACGATTGAGTTCGCTCTCGATTTTTTATTCTAGATTCTTATTCGATCAAGTAGTTCAAGCTCCAATTTGATTGATGCATAATAAAAGACATGGAAAGTAGATTGCAAGCTATGTAAGGTCAAACAAAAGTTTTTATTCATAAACTTTTACAAGCAATTACAATTAACTGTTACAACTGTGGGTTCGAACCAAAAAAAAAAAAAGGCCCTATATATGGCATCCAATATGCAATTTCTCCGTCTATGAACTTATCTGAGTCAATATGTTCAAGCTTGTGAACTTTCTAGTGTTTTTATTGTTCTTGATTATAAATATATGGAGCAAATAGATTAAGTTGATAATGAGGGTTGAATCTAAATGTCAAATGAAAGAGATTACTCCCCACATTATAATAAAATTATTTTTTCCAAATATAGAAACAGTTCATTTACACGGGCTTAGATTTTGTAACTATAGAAAAACCAATAGTAATAACTAGATAAATAAAAAAGATAAGTAGGATTGTACATTGGCAGCAATGCTAGTAATACAGAAATCAAAGGCTAATTATATAGGAAATCAAGGTCTATTTTCCATTGGATATCCAATGCGGTAATGAAAAGAATGAAAAAAATGAAATGCATTGTCAGATTCTTATTTTAAATAAATTGAACTAGTGAATTCTACCAAAAGAAGTGTGAATGTTATATTAAAAAAAATGAAATGTTTTCTGACGTGTAAACCTGATATCAATGTAACAATATATGGACTGATATGCCAGGAACAGCGATCTTATCTCGTCTTTATGAATTTTCCAGTAAGTATAGCCACCATTTAATTGAAGAATCCAAATCATCGCCAGAATCTTCAAGGTCTTTCTTACTCCATAAACTACACACCCAAAGCATTTGTGATGATTAAAACACAATGTCCTATTTAAGAAGAGTTTGCTATTATTTAGAATAAATTTAGGAAAAGACAACCTTGGTAAATAAAACTACAATTGAGGAGCGTGTGTATCAAAGAAAAGGAGAAAAAAAATAAGGCATACATGTTTCTCCTCTGTAGATGTTTGTCATGATGGCAGAGGCGATGGTAGAGGCAGAGATGATGAAGACAATGGCAGAGTACTCCGACATCAGTAAATTACACTGACATCCCGAATTGGCATCGAAAAGAGTTGCAATCGTCGTCCCATTCACTCTTGTCCTAGTCAATCCCATCGGACTTCTGCAAGTGTATAACAAATATATGTGTGAGAACTAATCAAATTTGAAATCATAGAAAATCTTGGGATTGGATTCTATACCTTTCCAATATTGGAAATCTTGTCTACAATTATAGTTCGTCGTCACATGGAAGCTAATGTGAACGGAGAAACTAACATATGATAACCGATTTTGTAACTACTTCTTGTTATTAAAGATCTGCATTCAAAAGTATACAGAAATAAGTATGCATAGCAATGATATGTAAGGCATATGGATAAACAAATGCACATATATGTCATGAACAACAATCTTGTGTTCCACACCATAGATATTTTCAAGTATATCCTCCTGTACAACAATTAATAGTCAAATAAGATAGGTAGACATAGAAATAAAAACTCACTTGTTACAATTGGCCAAATTAGCTCTATTAGACATAGACAAGCATATTGAAATATTTTTAGTTTATTTCCCTTAATGAATTTCAATGAATGAAGCACGCAATATTTCAAAAAAAAAAAAAAAAGTCTAAATGGGAGAAGTTCATTTGAAGGAGGATGATATATACATGATTGTAAATAATATGATAACGATTGATTGTAATTACAATGGTAAGTATGTACATATGCATGTACGTAGCCAACAATTAGTACATCACATAATTCTATTCATTTTATGCAAATTATGCTGTTAAAAGTTACCAACTTTGACATTTAATTATATTACGTGAATTGATGATATGCTTATATAAGTAAGATAGTATAATCTATTAAAAAAAATCAACTTAATATGCTTAAGAAACCAAAAATAATAAGATTGAGACATAAACAAATCAGACTGAGAAATTATATGTCATTTTTAATATAAAATCACAGAAAGACAAGCAGTTGATGACCCATGATTTAAATCGGGCTCATTTTAAGTAAACAAAATTGAAGATAGGGATTATTGACGCTACTGTAATTGCACTGGTTGAATATCTATCCAAAATTACATACAACAAGATAAAATCCAAGTTCAATATTTTTCTTTTTGCTTTAATTAAGTCTCTCTTTTCCGAAAAATCATTTCGTAAAACATCTACATATAATGGTAATATTACAACTAATTCGATTTGCAAGTAATAAATATACGGTGAAATCTGAATTTTCAAAGTATTAAAAAACTTCAAATTTGAAGAATTTCTACTATCATTCGAGGTGGACTTGGATCCACAATCCAAGCAATCAAATAAATCAGGCTTAGAAGTTAGAAATATAAATTTTTTAAAATATTTTCAAATGTAGAGTAAATAATTCTTAATACCTCATCTTCATCATCGAGTTCAGACTCGGAGGAGGAATACATTCTTTGCCTCTGCTATTTATAACACCGCCGCAAAACATAGTTAGTGTGTGAATGTGCATGAATGCTGCATTTCTAGGGTTCATATACGTGGGGCGGAGAAGTTGATGAGGCAATTCTAGGGCTGAAGTTGGAGAAATAAATTGGGAGCGAATTTGGGAAGTTAAATCATTACTAAAAATTAACTTTTTAGGAAAATATTCATTGCCGGAAATCAACTTTTTGGAAATTCAATTTTTAAAAAAATTCTATTCAATTGCTTTCTATCGGTAGAGGGGTGATTGGCTTTATGGGTAAACTGGTCAACTATGGTAAACACATTCTGATACGAACCACGTTAAGAAAAACGAGACCCGCATTATAAGGAATTGAAAGATCGTTCTACAATCAGGTTTGAGGATGGATGAACGCCACAAGTCGCCTTGATAAGTTCACGGGGACGCCACAAACGATATTGACTGAATCGTTTGATAAGTCGATGTTGAACGCCACAAGTCTTCTTGATAAGTTCGGTAGGACGCCACAAACGATGATGGAAGAATCGTTTGATAAGTCGATGAATGAACGCCACAAGAATTAGACAAATTGAAAAATCCTTGATAAGTTCAAAAGAGTTCTTCAAAGAAACTAGAGAATTCCTTCTCACTAAAATAATAAGAATCAAGTTGTGTCTTCTATTACATATTATGCCTATATATAAGCTGAAAATTAAGTCCTATCAAGACTAGGAATAGGACTTCTAGAGTAATCTACTTAGACTAGGAAATAAATCCCCCTAATAAACTAGGAAACAAAAACCACTAATAAACTAGGAAACAAATAAAGTCCTACTACTAATATAATAGTTAATTTCGAATTTAATACTAACTAAATATGCTATTCATCTTATCCACTCTCTTCTTGAGAAATTGCATTTAGTTGGACTTTTATAATGTTGACAAAATTCGATGGTTCATTTCCGATCACATCCAACTCCTTTTGTTGCGCTTGATTTATTAACTCATTGAGTTCTTCTTCCTTGAAACGTTTGGCTCTTGCTCTCGTCACTGGACCTTGTGGAACTTGGATTGATTCTTCAAAATGCGATTTTCCATTTGTGTCCTCATTATTCTGCGAATTTCCATTTATGTCCTCATCATTCCCCTCCTCTTGAAAAGGATTTGCCCTCAAATCAGCACCTACATCAAAAGGACTTAAATCAGTAACATTGAATGTAGTGCTAACATTGTACTCACCTGGTAGGTCTAGCTTGTAGGCATTGTCATTGACACGCTCAAGAACTTGAAAAGGACCATCTCCCCTTGGGAGCAACTTCGAGCGCCTTTGGGATGGAAATCTTTCTTTCCTCATGTGCAACCAAACCCAATCTCCGGGTTCAAAAACTACCTTGCGACGCCCTTTGTTGGCTTGCTTTGCATATTGTTCCCTTTTTCTTCTCTATATTGAATCTTGCCTTTTCATGTATCTGCTTAACAAATTCAGCCTTCTTCTTTCCATCCAAGTTAACTCTTTCAGACAAAGGTAATGGTGTTAAATCCAATGGAGTTAAGGGGTTAAAACCATAAACTATTTCAAATGGAGAAAACTTAGAAGCAGAATGAATGGAACGATTGTAAGCAAACTCAACATGTGGTAAACATTCTTCCCATGTTTTGATATTCTTTTTAATTATAGTTCTCAACAAAGTAGATAAAGTCCTATTTACTACTTCAGTTTGACCATCAGTTTGTGGATGACAAGTGGTGGAAAATAACAACTTAGTCCCTAACTTACACCACAAGGTTTTCCAAAAGTAACTCAAAAACTTAGCATCTCTATCTGAAACAATGGTTCGAGGCATTCCATGTAATCTAACAATTTCTCGAAAGAATAAGTCAGCAATATTAGAAGCATTATCAGTTTTCGTACATGGAATGAAATGCACCATTTTAGAAAACCTATCTACAACCACAAAAATAGAATCCTTACCTCGTTTAGACCTAGGTAAACCTAAAACAAAATCCATTGAAATATCAATCCAGGGATCACTAGGAATTGGTAGTGGCATGTATAAACCATGAGGTTGTACTCTAGATTTTGCCTGCTTACAAGTGACACATCTCTCACAAATTCTCTCAACATCCTTTCTCATATGAGGCCAATAAAAATGTTCTTGCAAAATCGCTAAGGTTTTAATAACCCCAAAGTGCCCCATTAGACCTCCACCATGTGATTCCCTTACTAACAACTCACGCAAAGAACAATTAGGAACACATAACTTATTTTCTCGAAACAAGAAACCCTCATGTCTAAAGAACTTACCCACTGCATTTTTCCCACAATTTCGAAATTCCTCAGAAAAATCATGGTCTAAAGGATATAATTCTTTAATATGCTCAAAACCAAGTAATTTTGCATCAAGAGTGGAGAGTAAGACATACCTTCTAGAAAGTGCATCAGCAACAACATTCTCTTTACCTTTCTTGTATCGGATGACATAGGGAAATGTTTCAATGAATTCCACCCATCGTGCATGTCTCCTACTCAATTTTTGTTGACTCTTCAAGTGTTTCAATGACTCATGATCCGTGTGAATCACAAACTCCTTAGGCCAAATATAGTGTTGCCATGTTTGTAAAGCTCGCACCAATGCGTACAACTCTTTGTCGTAAGTAGGGTAGTTTAGAGCTGCCCCGCTTAGTTTCTCGCTAAAAAAAGCAATTGGTTTTCCTCCTTGCATGAGGACTGTTCCAACACCTAATCCTGATGCATCACATTCAATTTCAAATGTTAATGTAAAGTTAGGCAGAGCTAATAAAGGAGCATTAGTTAATTTCTCTTTGAGCAATTGGAAAGCCCTTTCTTGCTCGTCTTCCCACTTAAACCCAACATTCTTCTTGATAGCCTCAGTAAGTGGTGCTGCAATGCTGCTAAAGTTCTTCACAAATCTCCTATAGAAGCTAGCAAGTCCATGGAAGCTCCTAACTTGTCCTACACTCGTGGGACTCGGCCATTCTTGAATTGCTCGAATTTTATCCTCATCAACCTGTATACCATGTGCACTCACAACAAAACCAAGAAACACAAGCTTATCGGTGCAAAAGGTGCACTTCTTCATGTTAGCAAATAATTTCTCCTTTCGTAATACTTCAAGAACAGAATGTAAATGCTTAACATGATCATCTTGATTTTTGCTATAAATAAGAATATCATCAAAATAGACAACTACAAATTTTCCTATGAAAGCACGCAAAACATGGTTCATTAATCGCATGAAAGTACTTGGTGCATTAGTTAGACCAAATGGCATAACCAACCGAGTTATAAACCAAACTTTGTTTTAAAAGCTGTTTTCCATTCGTCACCTTCTTTCATTCTTATTTGATGGTAGCCACTTTTTAAATCAATTTTAGAAAATACACAAGCACCATGCAATTCATCAAGCATATCATCAAGACGAGGAATAGGATGGCGATACCTGATTGTTATATTGTTGACGGCTCGACAATCAACACACATTCTCCATGTCCCATCCTTTTTAGGAACTAAAATTACTGGAACAGCGCATGGACTCATGCTTTCTCGTACGGAACCCTTTTCCATCAATTCACTAACTTGCCGTTGTAGCTCTTTTGTTTCTTCAGGGTTGCTACGATAGGCTGGTCGGTTTGGAATGGAAGCACCGGGTACAAAGTCGATTTGATGTTCAATCCCTCGAATAGGTGGTAAACCAGGTGGAATTTCCTCGGGAAAGACATCCTCAAATTCCTGCAAAAGAGATGCAACTGAACTAGGCAAAAAAGAGTTAGAGTCGTTAGTATTCAATGCCTCTTTGTACACAAGAACAATTATTGGTTGACTTGAGAACATCGCTTTTTTAATGTGACCCACTCTCGCATAGATATTGCTTTTTGTCCTCTCATTCTTTTGTTCACTCATTGAAACCTCTCCATTTTTTTTACTCCTTTTTTCCTCGTTCACTCTTTGTTTTTCTTGTCCCTCTATGTCTTTTCCTACAACACTCTTTTTTTCTTGCTCACTCTCTTTTTGCAACCTCACTTGATCTTCATAAACTTGTCTTGGAGTCAAAGGTACTAGAGTGATGGTACGCTGGTCATGTAGAAATGAGTACTTGTTAGTGAAACCATCATGCTTAACACGTCGATCAAACTGCCATGGACGTCCTAGTAATAAATGTCCAGCTTGCATAGGTACAACATCGCACAAAACTTCATCTTCATATTTTCCTATGCGAAAAGGAACAAGGACTTGTTTTTCTACCCTTATTTCACCAGTATTATTAAGCCATTGCAGTTTGTAGGGTTGTAGATGTTTGGTAGTCGGCAATCCTAACTTTTCAACCATAGTTGTGCTAGCAACATTAGTACAACTCCCTCCATCAATAATCATACTACATACTTTGTTTTGGACATGGCATCTAGTATGAAAAATGTTTTCCCTCTGTACTTCGTCACTCTCTTTGATTTGCACACTTAACGCTCTTCTTGCAACCAACAACTCCCCATGGACAGCATATTCTTCCTCATTAGCATCCTCCAACGGTGGCATAGATTCGGTGTCCTCCTCACTATCGGTTTCAACTTCTCCATTATCTCGTATCACCATAACTCTTCTATTTGGGCATTGGTTTGCTATGTGCCCCCTACCTTGACATTTAAAACACTTAATATCACGATTTCGAGTAGTAGAGTAATCGGTTTTACCTTGATTGCTACGAGTTGGATGCTCTTGTTTTGACTCAAATCTAGCCTTGGTTGAGACTTGCTTCTCCTCTTTCTTGAATGTATTCTGTTTCCACGAACTAGCACCCCTTCTCTTAAGTTGGCTCTCAATTTTAATAGCCATATGCAGCATGTCCTCTAATTCCACATAATGCTGCAATTCTACTCGATTGGCAATTTCTTGATTCAAGCCAGCTAAAAATCGTGCCATAGTAGCCTCTCGGTCCTCCTCTATGTTTGCTCGGATCATGGCTAACTCCATCTCTTGGTAGTAGTCTTCGACACTCCGATTTCCTTGTACCAGCCCTTGCAACTTCTTGTACAAATCCCGATAATAGTGGCTAGGTACAAAACGCTTTCTCATTACTGTTTTCATCACCTCCCAAGTGTCCACCGGTTGTTCTCCATTTCGTCTCCTGTTTAACACCAATTGATCCCACCAAACATTAGCATAATCAGTAAACTCAGTGGCTGCAAGTTTTACCTTTTTTATCTCGGAGTAGTCGTGGCAATCAAAAACTCGCTCCAGTTTCTTTTCCCACTCAAGATAGGTTTCGGGGTCGTTTCTCCCTTGAAAAGAAGGAATGTTCATCTTAATATTACCCAAGTTATTATCCTCCCTATTCCTAACTTCTCTACCCAAACCACGATTTCTCCTATGGCGACTAGATGACCCTTGATCTCCTTCACTAAACCTATCATCATAGTCTTCCTCATCCTCATCTCTTAAGTCCCTAGGTTGAACTCTCCCCCTCCTATTCATATTAGAAGTAGTTTTTCGATGTCCCTCAGTTACACTTTCTACCCTATCCAACCTTTCATGAACTTGTTCCAACTCCGTCCTCAATATTCTCTTCATCTCTCCCATCAAAGCTTCCGACATAAACTTCATATCAAACTTTCCCGACTGTTCTCCAGATATGTTTTTGTTATTGGAATCAGACATGATTTGCTGCAAGAAAAAAAAAGTTAGAACAAATATAAATAAAATAATGGACCTCACAATTCACACCCTTACGTGTTTCACTCAATTTAATGATTCACTCAACACTCGTGTTTTCGCACAAAAATTATGGCTTTTACCCTCAAATAATCTAACTCTCTTGCCTTTTTCCACTCTTGGAATTCTCTTTGCTTCTTTTTGATCTAATTTAAAACAACACAAAGATATTCAATGTGAACAAACTCTAGGACAAGAAAACTATCAAACCAAATCTAGGAAGATTCTTTGAACAAGGCAGGTGCCAAAACTTAGAAGAATTCTAAGTGTAAACACACTCTAAGTCTAGAAAACAATCAAACTCAAACTAGGAAGCTCAATAAAGATAATTTTGTTTCAATTTTCGGATTTTTTTTTTTTTTTTTTTTTCGGAATTTTTTTTTTTTTTTTTTTTTTTTTTTTGCGAACTCTTTTTTTTTTTTTTCTTGTTCGACCTTTCTTTTTCTTTTTCTTTTTTTCGTACTCTTTTTTTTTTTTGTACGACTTTTTTTTTTTTTTTTTAAAACTAGAAAATTATAAAGATACGCAAACCTGAGACTAGAAATTGGCTCTGGTACCAAATGATACGAACCACGTTAAGAAAAACGAGACCCGCATTATAAGGAATTGAAAGATCGTTCTACAATCAGGTTTGAGGATGGATGAACGCCACAAGTCGCCTTGATAAGTTCACGGGGACGCCACAAACGATATTGACTGAATCGTTTGATAAGTCGATGTTGAACGCCACAAGTCTTCTTGATAAGTTCAAAAGAGTTCTTCAAAGAAACTAGAGAATTCCTTCTCACTAAAATAATAAGAATCAAGTTGTGTCTTCTATTACATATTATGCCTATATATAAGCTGAAAATTAAGTCCTATCAAGACTAGGAATAGGACTTCTAGAGTAATCTACTTAGACTAGGAAATAAATCCCCCTAATAAACTAGGAAACAAAAACCACTAATAAACTAGGAAACAAATAAAGTCCTACTACTAATATAATAGTTAATTTCGAATTTAATACTAACTAAATATGCTATTCATCTTATCCACTCTCTTCTTGAGAAATTGCATTTAGTTGGACTTTTATAATGTTGACAAAATTCGATGGTTCATTTCCGATCACATCCAACTCCTTTTGTTGCGCTTGATTTATTAACTCATTGAGTTCTTCTTCCTTGAAACGTTTGGCTCTTGCTCTCGTCACTGGACCTTGTGGAACTTGGATTGATTCTTCAAAATGCGATTTTCCATTTGTGTCCTCATTATTCTGCGAATTTCCATTTATGTCCTCATCACATTCTAAGCCCCATACTTTTTTTTAAAATTGAAAAGCTTACAAATCTCTCAAAAACATTTTCGTAGGAATATTATAAATTTGTTTTGTTTCAAATCTAGGAGTATTTAAAATGTAATGTTTTAACTGATAATAGTGATGTTGAATGAAACCATTTTTTTCTTAGTGGTTCAAAAAAAAATGTGTAATTCTTAGTTAGTTGTGTAAACTAGTTGATCAAAACTTAATAAAATAGAATTTATTGTTCAGGCATAATTTCATTTTCTTATCGAATTTGAGGTAGTGTTGGAACTTTTTTAGAAAAAATAATAAATACAGAGTGTTTGAGTTTAATTTAACTTTTATAAAATATTCAAACTCGAACAAACATTAATTTAGTCGACCGTGATCATACTCGATTGCTTACTTTTTAACAATTTCTCCTCAAGTTTAGTTAATCAATAATAGGTCAAAATCATATTGTCTACTATTTGGTCATCATTATCCCTGAATTTGAAAGACTTATGAATATTATTTAAATGGTCATCATTATCCCTGAATTTAAAAGACTTGTGAATATTATTTAAATGTTTGAGTAATAAATTTTAAGAATTTAAGAAAAAATATTTTGTAATAGATGCAATTTATACTAAATAATCTCTTTATATATGAGTCTACGTTAAATAGGAAAAGACTTCTCTTGATTCCTTCCATGTTCTTTGTACGGAAATACATATAAATTAATTGTTTTTGTTTGTTAATTATTGAAGTTTGGTGTACCAGATTCAGTAAAACTGAAATTAGTTTACCATTGCTTGAAAAAAAAAAATACCGGGCAGAAAGGGAGAGATGTATGACAGTCCTCTCTGACCAAAACAACAACGATAAGAACAAAGGAGTTTATTTTCTAAGCAAACTCTATAATCTATAAAACCAGTCTTCTATGAGTTCTTGTTTAAAAAAAAAGGGAAACGAAGATGATGATGATTTAAAGTTAATTCCATCACGGAAAAGCTCGATGCCGAAGTTGAGCTGATTAAACCGTTTTTCGTCGAATACGATTAAATCAATAAAGTTGTGATATGGAGGTCAAATTCGATGTAGATTATAGGGCTCTGTTACTTTATTCTGGATGGATCAATCTCGAGGAAGAACAATTATGTAAAAGAACAATCAGTAATCAAGACAGTTAATGAGGAAATAGTATAGCAAAAGCTTTTCTATTCAATATGATCTTAGATTGCCCAAGTATACAGGCGTAAGTTGTCAATGAATATGATGTGTAATATAATGTTAAACTAGGTATTTATATGACATTAACCCTAGCTTTACAAGGAAACATAATTCTAATAGGACTCGGCCCAATCGTCCTTCTTGAGTCCGGATTGTATTCTGCTCGCCGAGGAGAGTCGTCTCCAACTGGGTCGATGGAAGATCCCGAACGAGCTTGTATGGTCTAACCGATCTGATATCTCTTAGTCGATCCGAATATTATAAGGGGTGCAAAATAGCCCCCATCAGTACTCCCTCACTTCTTCGAGCGTATATATAGTAGAAGCTCGTAGAAGTAGATGGCTGATTACGACTGTGTTTTCTATGAGTTGTGCCTCGTTAAAAACCTTACCTAGGAAAAAACCCTGTGGGAAAAATCCTAAATAAGGAAAAGAGTGCTACTCCTCATAGATAGTCGTTTCTTGTTCCTCAGATCCCGATTCGCTACGTGGTTCTTCGGGGGAGCGTTTCGTTTCTTTGCTGTTTTGGCGGGAATGCGATCAGTCGTGAGAGGTTCGAAACGTCTTTTCATCTCTCTCTATAAATAGGTCATTGTTCCTTCAGTCAATTTTCACTTTCTACTTTCCCTATTTCTGTAGTCATTTTCTCACTCGATTATTTCATTCTCAAGTTGTCTTTATCGATTCGTATTCTTCGAGGGTCCAACAGAATGGCTTCGATTCCAAGAAAATCTTCCTCGTCTTCAAGGGAAAGAATCACTCCTATTATCGAGGAGGTGATACCCCCAAGTCCTTCGAATGAGCAGAGCGGAGCGTCTGAATTTATCATTCCGACTGAGGACACTTTTAAGGTGCAAATCATATCCGATACGGATGTTGCTGCCAAGGCCAAGAAAGGCAAAGGTACCGTTCCTCAAATTTCTGAACCGATTGAGGATCTCGCTTGTGCTTACAACGAGGAAACTTTCCACGAGGTCGTGGATAATTATGCGAAATATTTTCCGGAAGGTTCTGAAATCATTCTTCCCTCTCCCTCTGATAGGGTTACTTCTCCACCGGAAGGTTGCCGAGCTTTTTACACAGCTCACTTTAATTACGGCCAGCGGCTTCCATTGTCTGCCCTGTTTCTTGATATTCTGAAGATATTCAGTGTATCTTTGACTCAATTGGTCCCAAATTCAGTGGCCTTTGTAGTCTGTTTTTTCATTTTGATGATAGCGAAAGGATTCCAACCTTCTTTTCGCAATTTTACACAACTGTTTCGTTTCAACGTTTCTAGTTCTTCTAACCGTGGATACTTTTTTGCTAGCCAAAAGACTAGTCGCTCAATCTTCGACTCCCCGGTTTCTAGCAATCCTTCCTGGAAATCTCATTTTTTCTTTGTTCGTCCGCCTTCTCATCTTCGTTTGGCAGACGGCTCGAATGAGCCCTTCTCATGGGACCATGATTCCAAATGGATTTATGGTGGTCGCCTGCCGACAGGGGACCTTATTCCTGACGACCCCCAGTTCATTGGTGAAATCCAGGCTATGCACGCCAACAAGTATCAGAGTGCTCTTCTTATTGGCGAGGTTTTTCTTCGCAAGGCGGGATTGAGTACCCATATCTTTCCCATTTATTCTTCTTCCGAATCATTGGGTAAGTATTTATTTCAGTATCGTGTCGTGATACTCTTTTAGCACTAAGTCTAATTTCGATTTTGTTTTCTTCTCAACTCTTATGGTAGAAAACTCCCGACGCCCTTTAAAGGGAAAAATGGTACTGTCTAAATCCACTAAAACCATAGAGAATGTATCTATCGAGCAAAGGGCGTCCCGGAAAAGAAAATTAGAATTGAGTAATGATTCTGGAGAGAACAGAGAGGAATCTCCAGATTCCTCCCCAGAATCTCTTGTTCGCCTGGGGACGGGATCTGGTTATCCTCCTTTTCAACTTCGAACTTCCCTAGGCATACGTGGATGCCGCAGCTGGTCGATGCCCCATCCTAATGATAAGCCAGTGGAGAGAAAAAGATGTTATTATGGTCGATCTGGCGAGGACCTGTCTCTACCAGGTGAGAATCATCCGGAGCCCACTCTTGTTGAGATGATCGAGGACCATCTACAGGGGAGGAGAGCCGCCGGTTATCCTGAGAACGATTCTCTAGTTCATGATGAGAGCGATAATGTAGTGGATAAGGCAATTCGTGTGCTTTTATCAGGCGTGTTTACTCGCGATATGAACAAGCTCCTTCGGAAGGATCCTTTAGAGAAATTTTAGCGAGCTTCTCTTTATGCTGAAAAGGTGATCTCCTTTATGTGTGCTCGTAGGGTAATTTTCCTCAATGAATACTTTAGCTTGCTAATTTATTTCTTTATCTTTTTCTCTTTCAGACTAAGACTTGTTTGGCATCATAGGCCTATGAAGCTGCTCTCTGGAAACAACAATGTGAGTTTCTGGATGAGAAATATAAGACTTTACTTCATAAGACTTCTGGTTCAGAGGTTGGTCCTTCAATGACTTCTTCTCTTCCGGTCGTAGAGACTCGGGCTACGGGGACTGATGACCAGGAGATTATAGATAGGGTTCTAGAGACTTCTCGTGCTCAAGAACAAGCCAATCAATTGGCTAAAAAGTTGGAAGAGTATCAATTTCAGAGTACTGCTCGAATTAGCGAGTTGGAATCTCAAATATCGAGTCTTCAGGCTTCTTTAGAGGAGTAGGAGAGGGACATTCCTCTTTGTGGACTCAGGGATCGTTATGGCCGGAATCCTGATGAAAAAGTTATTCGTGAATTCCTTAGCTCTCATGTTCATACAGCGTTGGTATATCAAATGGTCGGTCCGCTCCTGGAGAGTACCTTTAAGAAGGCGATTCATCAGTTGGTCGCTCTGGAACTGATAGAGGATCGTCGAAGGGAATATTTTAAAGTAGCGCACATTCGGCTGAACCGCTATGGCGAAGAATATTCTCCTTCCGAGCTACCGGATGTCATTTATCAAAAATTTCCTTTGGCTTGCCTTGTCAAAGAGTTCGGTAGGCCATTGCCGATTCCTCCTTCAGATATCAATGACGAGGTTGATAATCATTTTATCGATCCAGAAGAAGAGGAGGAGAATATGGAGGCAGCGAATGAAGGAGATGTCGCTGGTGATCTAGGAGTTCCGAATGGCGACCAGGTTGTATGAAGCGAGGAGCGATACATTGATCTGGGAAATATCCTTTCTAACAATCATCATAAGTTGATTTGTAATATTACCTTTTTATCCCTTTGTACAATAGATGATTCATATTCTGACAGTTACGTCTATTCGTCTCCTTTGTTGACAATAATTTAGACAAGCTATTAACTTTGCCGTAATCATTATGCGTATGTCTTTTCGAATTCTTGCGTCTATTCATAGGCTTGTTTCTGTGTTTCGCTCCCTTTCTTTGGGTCTCTTGCGTCTTTTCATATAATACAAAAGGTAAAACTTTACTCGCTACTTACTGCTTTTACTCATTTCTCAACAGAATACTCCTTCGTTAGCAGGTCGATAAGCTTTCTCGATAATTTAGTTTTCTTTTTTGGATTCCGAACATGAGTAATCTTTCTGGTAATACATCAAAACGTCCATTACGCGAGAGCGCTAGAAATACTAGACCTAAAAGGTCTCGCACAGAGGGGCCCTCGATAGAACCTCCTCGCTCGTCCTCAATTAGAAGGTCGGCGATCGATACTCTCGTGATTCCTTCGGAATCTTTTCGTGTAGTTAGTTCATCTTTAACGCAACAAAACTTTTCCTCCTTCGATGATGTAGGGAGGAGGCCATCCCCTGGTCGGGTGGCCTTCGGTGATTCGTCATTTATGGAGCAAGCTTTTAACGTACCCTTTTCTTCAGGCACTTCTTCTTTCGAACATGGCACATATGAGCATGTTCCTGATAATTCCCTTACTTTTTCTACTTCTATTGCCCCGATCGTCAGCGGAAGCCAAGTGGGCGTTGCCTCTGGGGCAATTAGTGAAGGTTCCTTTTTGAATCCCTCCATAACACAATCTATTTCTCAAGATTTCCCTGATTACTTATTTCATGATACCACTGTGATGACTACTTCTTTTGAATCCGGCGGGCCTTCTGGAGGTCGGACTGAGTCAAGGTCCGGTCGGCGGACCGTTATCTCTGCTTCGGGCAAGGAGACCTCGGTGAGTCCTAACGAGAGGGAATCCCCTCGTATGTTAGATGACCGCTGCATTCTCGAGCAAGTTAAGGATATTATGCAGTCGGAAACTCCACGGCCTGATGGTGTTCCTTTTGGTAGTGAACTGCCTGGTTCTGTTGAGCCTGATGCTTTGTCCTGGGACTTGGGCCTAAGCACTATTTTTCCTGGCGAGTTGAGGAAGCTCGAGGTACCTCCAATGTTCGGCTCGTTCAGTCGCTGGTGAAGATATGCGAGCAGGTAAATATATTTTTGATTATTCTTCCTGCTTTTATTTTGATTGCCTTGTTATGTAAGGGCTTTTTTCTTTCCCAGGCCAAGTATTTTGCGCTCCAGCTGGGTGTGCAAAATGATGATTTGTGGATCGGTAAGGATGCCTATCATCGTCGTTTGGACTCAGAGACGGCGAAGGCCGCAGGGCAGACCCTCCAGTTGCAGATTGCCGAAGATGACCTTAAAAAATTAGAAGAAGAGAAATATGTCCTTGAGAAGGAGAAAAGTGATTTGGTTCAGGCTGCTGCCCTTGCAGAGGAGTCTCGACGGCAGGCCTATGAGGAAGGTTATAATGCCGGTTATCTAAAGCGTCAGGAGGAATTGATGGCGTTTGCAGGTAACTTGACTCCTCGGAGGAGTGCTTCTGCTAGTCGGCCTATTGATAACAACCCTTCTCAGTGACCTGTTCGACTCGGCTGTTATTTTGAGGTTCTTTTTTTTTTTTTTTTTTTTTTTGTGGTAGTGCCCCAACCTTTTGTCCGGTTGTTTGGGCTGAATTTTTGTATGGGGAGAATGAACTAATGAAAACGATGATATTTTATGAGCATATCCTTGCCTTGATCAATTTTAGTCAGTAGATATCTTTTGTCATGCACATTTTGCTGTTGTGAATAAGTATAATTTCACGAAATAATCAGGAGAGCTTAGCTTACTTATCTGATATTGATCTTCTGGGAGAATAAAATAAAAGGTGGCTTAGTCTGGCTCGGTCAGTTTTTAATTAACTGAATGTCGTAACGTTTGTTCGGCAAACCCACATTTCAAATCAAGTATAAGAATGATGATCGACCAAGTATGGTCCCTTAGGCTTGTTCCAAAGTCATGTTAGACGTTGAAATGTGGACAGTAGGCCTTCCATGCATATAATTGATTGAATAATTGTTAAGGAACGCTCAGCGTTCTTGTCGATGTTCGACCAATGCCTTGTATGTTTGTCCTTTTGTCATGTATATCTTAAATAAGGAGGTTGTCATTCCTTCTGTTGAGCTCTGCTTTTCTTGTCATAGTTCTAAGTTTGCAGAGAAGATATCGTTATAGGTATCTTCTTAAAATCCATGTTTCTCTGTACTGATTGTGAGTTCCATGTTCCTCAAATAAAGCAACCGACGTATCAATATATCAATTCTTTGATATGGGAGGAATTGGAAAATATAGAATTATTGCTTAGATCTGGCTTATTCAGACCTCCTTTAGCAATTCTTTGGAATGTTAGGCGGTGACTTTTTTGTAGTCTGGAATAATGACGACTATTCTCCTGATTTTCATGTCAGATTTCTTGGATTCCAATAGAGGTCTAAATATGGTTATTCAATAATTTTTTCATGTGGCATATGAGGCAGTTACGACCTCGTAGGTCAGAGTATGAGATCCTTATTCCTCTAGTCGAGTTAATACCTTGTTTCAATGTCGAGGATCTCTCGCTCTTTATCAAGCGACTAGCATATGTGAGCGTGCAAACTTTTCTGGTCTGGAGCTCTTTTAGATCTGCTTTTATTTTGCATTGATCGCTTCGATCTGGATTCTTTTCTTCGAATCGAATAGGCAATTTGACCATAGAGGAGCCGTTCCAACTTATTCGCATTGATTACGGGGCAGTCAAAAGGTCGCGCTTTCATTCCTTGATCAGATCTCTATTTAACCGTAGGATCACTTGCATATGTGCCTATAAATAAGTAGGCAGTTTCCATACTTTGTTTATATTTTCTCAGAAAAGATGGAGATCTCAGTTTCCTTGAATTTCATTTTGCCCTCTGATCCCATAATATTCAAAAAGTCACATTATCATGATTCACATTATCATAATAACTTAAATTTCAACTGCCTTGTACTGACAGGTCCCATGGAAGCCCTACCTTGTACTGACGGGTCCCATGAGGCCTCCAACCTTGTATTTACGGGTTTGAGGTCCGTGGTTTCCTGTTTGCACATGGAGGGTTCATATTTACCAGGCACCCCCACTTTTGGATATTACCTTCGGATTGATAGACCACCGGGGTGTGCTGGTAAATTTTAATGTTCACGGCCGCCCCGAAGAGATGCTGCTATAGAGTAAAATGTCAAATCTCATTGTAAAAGCAGTATCTCGTTGTGGGTGAATGAGTATCTGGCTGGTAATGCTCATTTCGTCTGGAAGAACATTTGATCTTCAGAGCCTGGCCACCGAACTAAAGAAGTCGACCATCCCTCAGCATGCTTCTTAGGTGATCAGTTGCAATCATCGAGGCACTAGGGAGGAGATCGGTGTTTCCGTGGACATTGTCGTGAAGACCGCAGATCTATAGAATAGGGTTATGTTTTTTCTAAACAATTGTGAAGATATGTAGGTCGTACAAAGTTCTTTGTATTCTTCGTGTGTAACTTGAGATCTATTCTCAGAACTTCAGATGAATAATACTTTTAATGTTATCATTCTCATATTTCTTGTTGTTGATTTCTCTCTTACTTTTATCGTTATTGTATAGATCGAGGAGCGTTTATTGAGCGGATCAATTTATACTCAACTCTTTATAAGACTTAGGTTTTACGCAAAAATCCTTCCGATCGTAAGATGTAGATCGAAGAGCGTTTATTGAGCGGAACAATTTATACTCAACTTGTTTTAAGACTTAGGTATTTTTCCCAAATCTTTTTGATCGTTAGAAATGGACGAGGAGCGTTTATTGAGCGGATCAATTTGTACTCAACTCGTTTTATTTAGACATAGGTTCTTATACCAAAGTCCTTTAATCGTTAGAAATGGACGAGGAGCGTTTATTGAGTGGATCAATTTGTACTCAACTCGTTTTAAGACTTAGGTTTTTCATACCCAAAATCTGTTAATCTTTTGAAATGTATCGAGGAGCGTTTATTGAGCGGATCAATTTATACTCAACTCTTTTTATTTAGACTTAGGTTCTTATACCAAAGTCTCTTAATCGCTAGAAATGGACGAGGAGCATTTATTGAGCGGATCAATTTATACTCGACTCGTTTTAAGACCTTCAGATCGAGGAGCGTTTATTGAGCGAATCAATTTTACTCGACTCATGTTAATGCATCGCCTCTTATTCAAATAAACATCTGATTTTGTATTAAAATTCTTTGATAATAAATTTCAGGCCAAAGCCTTTATTACAGCTAATTTAAATAGAAATAACTTGAAAATAAAACAAAGGAAATAAAGCAAGATAATTTACTAGGATTCATCTTCCATAGTATTTTTGGAGGTTGATTGCATTCCAAGTCCTTGGTAGGGGTGTTCCGTCCAAGTGTGCAATCTTGTATGAACCTTTCTTTCCTACATTGATGACAATGTATGGTCCATCCCAATTCTGTTGTAATTTTCCCACGTGCTTGGATACCTCTACCTTTTTTAACACCAAGTCTCCTTCCTTGAAGGTTCGTATGCGTACTTTTTGATTGTAGGATTTCTCCATATTTGTTTTAGTGACCTGTAATCGTACCGCTGCTTTTTCTCGTAAGGCTTCTGTTAGATCGATATCACTTTTTCTTGCCTTTTTGTTTTTCTGGTCGTCATACATTTCAATTCTCGGTGTTGGAATTAGTGTTTCGATCGGAATAATAGCTTCGGAGCCATATACTAGGCTGAATGGGGTTTCCCCGGTTGAAGTTCTGACTGTGGTTCGATTAGCCCAAAGTACTCCTGGGATTTTAAAGCCAAGGCCCTTGCTCCGCTGTGATTTCCTGCTTCTCCTTCATGTACTTCTCGGAGTATATCGTTGGTTTGAGATTCGGAGATGCATCTTAGAAGAATTCCCGACACTGATCTTCGGTAAAGTTTTCCTTCTATTAATGTATATCTTGGAGCCCGGTATTTTATTTTCCAAGCTTTGTTTTGGTTAGTCGGCAATTTTCCTTCTTGAAGATATTCTATCATTGGAGTCATCCAGTTTCCTTCGGTTTCTTCGATTTCCATCATTTGAGCGACCGGTGTCTCATCGATATCGATTGCCGGCGTATTGGAAATTAACCAGTTGATTACCCTCTCGGTTTTTCCATCGTTAGAGCCTGTAAATCTATACAATTGATCGGCCCATTTATTTTCCGACCGTGGAATGTTCTATATCCCAAAATTTTCAAATTTTCAGCCAATTGTTTCACTTTGGCAAGGTATTTGACCATATTAAATTCTTTTGCCTCATAGAGGCCTTTTATTTGCCTTTGTACTAACTCTGAATCGGTTAATACTTTAAGACTTTTTATGTCGACCTTGATTGCCATTTCCATTCCAGCGATCAATGCTTCATATTCTGCTTCTTATTTGTTACGACGAAGTCCAGTGTTATTGCATAATTTATATCCTCCTTATTTGGTCCGGTAATGTTGATTCCGGCACCTCCTCCTTCTCGACTTGAAGCACCGTCGACGTGCATCAACCAAGTTTGATTTTCTACGAACAAGATATCATTGGCAAGGCTGGTCGATTCAGTATGCTCGGTTGCCAGGATCGAAGTTTCTAATAGGAAATCGGCTAAGACTTGGGCTTTAATCGCAATTCTTGGTCTGTACTCGATTTCGAACTGACCGAGTTCGATTGCCCATTTGATTAATCTTCCAGAAGCTTCTGGCTTTGCTAAGACTTGTCTATGGTTGGTTGGTTAACACCACAATTTTGTAGGTTAGAAAATAAGGTCGGAGTTTGCGTACTGCCACTACTAAGGCCAAAGCGAATTTCACTATTTCCATGTAGTTCTTCTCGGCTCCTTGTAGTAATTCGCTTAAGTAGTAAACAGGCTTATGTTCTAAGCCTTCCACTTTAACCAAAACCGAATTAATGGCCACGTCGGAGATCGATATGTAGACGTATAATGGTTCTCCCTCGGTTGGTTTGGCCAATAGCGGGGATGTGGTTAAATATTCCTTTAGCCGATCGAATGCCTGGTCGCATTCTTCGGTCCAAACAAAGTTTTTGCTTTTCGAAGAGTTTGGAAGAAAGACAAACTTCTGTCAGCCGATTTGGATATTAATCTATTTAGCACCACGATCTTTCCTACCAAGCTCTGCACTTGGGAGATCGTTTTGGGAGGTTTCATTTCGGTTATGGCTCGAATTTTTTCTGGATTGGCCTCGATTCCTCGTTGATGTACAAAGTATCCCAAAAATTTTCCAGACTTAACGCCGAAAGTACATTTTGCTGGGTTTAGCTTCATTATGTACTTTCTCAATATTCGGAAGCATCGATCGAGATGCCTTACGTGATCAGCTTCATTCATGCTTTTGACCAGCATATCGTCCAAGTAAACTTCCATTATTTCTCCAATTAATTCTTTGAACATCAGGTTTACTAACCTTTGGTAAGTGGCCCCGACGTTCCTCAATCCAAATGGCATAACTATGAAGCAATATACTCCCTGCTCGGTTACGAAAGCAGTTTTCTCTTGGTCTCGCTCATCCATGTATATCTGATAGAAACCTTGGAAAGTATCCATCATGCTGAAAATCGCAAAGCCAGCGGTTGATTCGACTAATAAGTCGATCCTTGGGAGGGGATATGGATCGCGTGGACATAATTTATTAAGGTCGGTGAAATCATTGCACATTCTCCACTTGTTATCCTTTTTATCCCCTTTTGCTACTAGCACAACATTACAAAGCCATTCCGAGAAGTGTATTTCTCGAATTTGTTTTGCTTTGAGTAGCCTTTCCACTTCTGCCTTGATTATTTTATCCTTTATTGGCCCATGATTCCCCTTCTTTTGTCTAGCAGGTTTTGCCATGGGGTCGATTTTTAACGAATGACTGATTATTCGGGGGTCAATCCCTTCACTGTCGTTCGCGCTCCAGGCGAAGATATTTGCATAATTTTTGAGAAACTTGATCAACATTACTTCCCCCTCTTCGCTCAATTCGGTTCCAATTCTTGTTGTTTTGGTTGGGTCCCCATGCACCAGTAGGACATCTTTGTGTTCCGGTGGTTTCAAAGCTAGATCTACCGGTTCCTTTCCTTTCTTATCTATTCGGTCGGTGCTAGGGATTTCAACTTCGATTCTGTCAACGTCGACATCGAGCATTCTTTTGCTTGGGGTAATTGATTCAGGGCGGTTTCTAAAAGTTAATGAAGTGTTGTAGCAATCCCATGCCATACAATGATCATTCACAATTTCTCCGATTCCTGTGTCAGTTGGAAATTTTATTTTCTGATGGTAAGTTGAAACAACAGCTCGGAATAGAATGAGGGAGGGTTGCCCAATGATCGCATTGTAGGCAAAGGGAGTTTCTACTACTAAAAATTTGACTAGCTTTACCGCCCGACGTGGTTTTCTCTCGAGTGAGACACTTAAGGTTATTGTGCCACTAGGGACAATCTCGGATCCTCCAAATCCTACTAAAGGCGTAGCTACCCTTTGGAATGTTATTTGTCCCAAGTTCATCTGGGCTAAGACCTCTTTAGAGATGATATTTGCTGAGCTTCCATTATCGATCAGGATCCTTTTGACGTTGTAATTCGCTATTTCTGGCGATATCACCATTGGGAAGTCGGGGCTATCCTCTTTTGAGTCCCAAATAAGGTTTTCGGGTACCTCGCCCTCATTGAAACTGATCAGCTGGTTGTTTGTTAGAGTCCATACTTCTTTTGGGTATTTTAAGCCTCCGATTATGGATCTAGCGGTCCTTCGTCGAGCATCACGACTGTCCCCGCCGGCGGGTCCTCCTGAGATTGTATGGATGGTACCGTTAATCTGGTCATTGTTCAACTCTTGTGGGGGACCATCATCAGGAGACCTTCTACGGGAATTCCTTCTTTGATTATTATTCCGAGGACTCTTACTTCTTCCTCTCTTGTGGTTATTCCGCTCTAAATAGTCATCTAGTTTTCCTTGTTCGATTGGTTTTTCAATTTCTCTTTTAAGGTGAAAACAATCTTCAGTGCGATGCCCATGTGCCCGGTGATATTTGCAGTATAATTCATAGTTTCGTGCACCTGGTCTGGGTTGAGCGATTCTCCTTGCCTCCGGGATCTAATTGTTCCTTTCTAGTAGAGCCAAGATTTCTTTTAGTGGAACAGTCAGCTTTGGGTGTTCTACTTGGTTAACCCTGCTCTGGATTGTCGGCTCGGCGGTTCTAAGTCTTTGATAGGTATTGGGTCGTCTATCCTGATCGTTTCGATTGTATTCTAATCGCTGGAAGACGTTGCCTTTTCTAAAATATCGTTCATAGTCCATGGGTCTTTGAACAGGAATTCTATCTTGCCGTTTGGAGCCTGAGGCCGTAGCTTTAATTTTGTTCTTATCTTTAAAAGAGTTCATCTCTTCCTGGGTCATATATTTCGATGCCAAGCTCATGATCTCAGCGAACGTTCTTGGTTGTTTCTGGCTGAGGGCATTTCCAAACTGCATATTCTTGGTGAGGTCGAAGAGAATGGAGATTATGTAATCGATGTTTGGAGAATCGATCTTGAGCAATTCCACATTAAACCTTGCCAGCCAGTTCCTTAGGGATTCGCCCTCTTGTTGATAAATGGTTCCTAAATAGCTCATTGGAAGTTTTTGTCTCTTCTGGCTAGCGAACTGCTGTGTAAGATTGTTGCATAATTCCCGGAAACTGAATATGGAGTTAGCGGGTTGCTTGGTGAACCAATCCAAAGTGAGTCCTTCTAACGTGGTCACCATTAACTTAGCGGTGAATTCCGCCGAGTGAGCATATAAGTTCATTATGTTCGTAAAGCTAAAAATATAGTCATCTGGATCAGTAGTTCCGTCATATCTGGGTAGTCGACCTGGAACATGTCCGGTTGACTGAGCTTCTTTTATTTCTATACAGAAGGGAGAGAATGCGGCTAGGCTCTCTTGGAGTTCCGTGGTTCTGGCCCATGGGTTTTGAACGGATCGTAGGCGTTGCTCAAGTCGTTCCTGTACCATCTTTTCGATTTCTCTTTCCGAGAATCGCATAGTTCATGGTCGATTTGGGATTGCGTCACCTACGTTATCCTCGATGGGGATTATGGTATGTTCCTTGGATCCGCTGTGTCCTGGTTGCGGTCTCCTTCGATCCGCTTTCCTTCGGACGTTGTCATCGGAGGGTTTTGAATTGCCCTTCTGCGGACTGTGTAGCGAGCGCTGCTCGCTTGCCAGGCTGTCAGCTTGTTGGGAGATTTGATCGTTCTGCCTCGACGTCCTTTGAGCGGGATTTGCCCTTGTAGTTCTAGGGTTTCGAGGAATCTATTTGAGTACGAGTAATTCTTCTGGGCAGAGTGATTTAAGGAGCATAGCAATCTGTCGTAACTTCTCCTGAGCGTCTGACAGGGGAACCGGGATTGCTGGAGCCGCTCGTTCTTCCGGTATTGCTCCAGTAGGGATTCCTTGTGGTTCCTCCTGATTCTGATGATGCTCGTTTTGTTGCTGATCGTCGTTGGTTATAGGGGCGTTATTATCGGTATTGCCCTGCGGATCCTCAGACGTGTTATGCTGGTTGGTTGTGTTACTTCTTGCTCCGTTACGAGCGCTCTTCCTTGGGCGAGCCATATGTCGATTGAATAATTAACCTAGCCCCACGGTGGGCGCCAACTGATTAAATCGTTTTTCGTCGAATACGATTAAATCAATAAAGTTGTGATATGGAGGTCAAATTCGGTGTAGATTATAGGGCTCTGTTACTTTAGGATGGATCAATCTCAAGGAAGAACAATTCTGTAAAAGAACAATCAGTAATCAAGACAGTTAATGAGGAAATAGTATAGCAAAAGCTTTTCTATTCAATATGATCTTAGATTGCCCAAGTACAGGCATAAGTTGTCAATGAATATGATGTGTAATATAATGTTAAACTAGGTATTTATATGACATTAACCCTAGCTTTACAAAGAAACATAATTCTAATAGGATTCGGCCCAATCGTCCTTCTTGAGTCCGGATTGTATTCTGCTCGCCGAGGAGAGTCGTCTCCAACTGGGTCGATGGAAGATCCCGAACGAGCTTGTATGGTCGAACCGATCTGATATCTCTTAGTCGATCCGAATATTATAAGGGGTGCGAAATAGCCCCCATCATGAGCCTTCTATCATTCTCAACAAGAGAGGTTCGCTACTCCTAAATGTAAAAATGTCACCAAATATGATGGAGCCAACAAAAGCGGCCATGATTCCAGTCGATACAATAAAAAAGAAACAAAAAATATAAAATATGAGAACACGATTAACTCACTAATTATATAATAAAAATGGACCAGAACAAAAGTATGAAAAGACCAACTCCATCTCTTGTTATGGGGAACCACTAAAAAAATCGAAGTTTTTCCTTGTAGAAGAATGTAGCGATAGATCTTTGAACACAACTTTCCCAAGTGCGGTCGTGCTTGTTCAAATCAGTGGAGAGGAGGAGGTCTTACGCATTCTTGTAGTCAGTTAAAGTATATAATATGAGCATGTTTCGCACGGGTACAAATCATAACACTTATTCTTACTAGGGACAAACTCCATTTAAGGTACATATAATGAAAATAATATTGGGGGAAGTAAAACACTAAAGTTTAGGGCAGAAAATAGGTCACATGACAATAATCTCATTATTCACTTAAAAAGTAACAATAACCCCGTATTTACTTATACCAAATTTTCATATTAATAACTGAAATGAGCGAATAAAATGTTTGATGTAGGTTTTCTAATAAAAAAGACCACATTGTTGTTTGGCTAATAAAATAACACATGGTCTTTTATTTTTTTTTTTTCAAATTAAGGAAAACACAGGGGCTACTTTCGAGCACTAAAAATAGGCCATAAATCTTCTATCACACATTTATGTCGTCATACTGGTAGCACACTAGGACATTTATAGACAAATGATCTAATTTGTAATTTAAGTGGGTCCACAATATGCATGTCAATAAATATATTAGTTTGACATAAACATAACACAAAAAAGTGTGATAGAAATCTTATCATGACATAGGGTCTTTTGCACTTTGCACCCCAAAATATAGAAAATAGGCACTTTGTACCCCTGAAACTTAAATTTAGCACTTTGCACCCTCAAAATATGAAAAATGCCGCACTTTGCACCTTCTTTATTTTCAAGCAAAAACTCAATGGTAAAATAGGTAATTCAATTATAAATCTTTGGCACTTTGCACTCCAATAACTTGAGAAATTGGCAGTTTGCACCCCAAAATAAAATTAGCACTTATTACCCTCGAATGAAGAACAAATCAACAACTTGCACCCCCAAAACACAATAAGTGGACACTTTGTACCCCGAAACCCATAATTAACTATTAACACCCTCAATAAAAAACGCTCAAACCCCTCATTTTTTGGGGCAAAGTTGACCATCGGGGTGCAAAAAATCTAAGGCAAAATAGGTAAGTTTTTGATCCGGTAGATCAACCTATATATATATAAATTAAATACCATGAATTTGGAATGATTAGATCATATAACAAATTAACAAGCCATGAATTATAGCTTGTACAAATTAAATGTGCTATGCACAACAATGAATGAGTAAAAATTGTTGGATAAAGATGAAGACTAATATTGAAGGGAGGTTTGATGATTTCTAAAAGATCAAGATCTAAGTAAAGGAAGCTTAGAAACCCCCTTGTAAAGAATTTTGACCAAGCAAAGAAGATAAATCAAAAGGGTCAAAGTTTATGGTCGAGGAGACAACTGATCTGTTGCTGAAGAAGGAAATCAGATTGGTGAAATTAAGCCGACTCAACAACCGAGTGTTCATCAGACAAGAGACTTCGGACAGCTGAGTGGATATGATCAGACAAGTCACCTCAACGGTAATAAATGCACTTGAAGAAGTAATGCCGAAGTGGAAGGGTATTTATGGCAAATGATTAAAGAAGAACCTCGTATCAGCTGGGTGCATTTAATGCGACTGACAAATTAAGTTCAGTAAAAAGCACAGTACACAGTCGCAGGTAGCCGTTCCTGAGAAACAGGGACCAATGCTCAAGAAAATGACTTCTGTTTTCTTCAACGGACAGATTTCAAGTCTCAAGTATAAAACGAAGCTTGTTCGAAAAGTTCGAGAGAGAGACACAACACACTTTGAGAGCATTTTGAAGCAAATTCTCTGTTTATCTCCAAAGAACTTAAGAACAGCTCACTCAACAGCTTAGTCATTTGTTGATAAAAGCCGACGTTGAAGATAGAAGAAAATCATAAGAAATCTGAGTGATTCTTGTTAGAGAAGAGTTGTGAGGAGTAGATATCCATCTTAGTGAGTGATATTACTTCGGAGAATAGGTATTCTTTGTGATCTCCTGTCGTGAACTTACGGCCAGTTCATTTGTTGTTTGGCGTAAGCAGAGTATATTGTAATCTTTTTGATTATAGTATAACCCAAGATCTAAGTGACTTGGAACAGTTGACTAAAGGATTTCAATCCATACTGCATTATTTTCTTGCATGTTTCAAAAAGCATACATCTATTAAAACTGTTTTGAAAAGAAGTTTGTAAAACTGGCGATAAAACTTTGAAACCAAGTTTTGATTGCTTGTGAAAAACACTTTACAAATCCGTTGCAAGTAACTTATCTTGAAACTCTGATTTTGCTAAAATCAGCTAAGTTAATCAACAAAAGTGGTCTACTCTGCTACTCAAAGTTGTGTGCGCAAACAGCTCAGTAACTTCACCCGGCTTGATCTGCCTAGTCTGCTCATTTGAAAAGTTGGAGAATAAATTTTAAAGTTATAAAATTATCAGAGGCCTATTCACCCCCCCCCCCTCTCTAGACCTCATCTGACCACTTGGGACCAATAAGTGGTATCAGAGCAGGTTGGTTCATTTGAATCAGCTGCCTAATGAACGAGCTTGATCCAAGTGTTTTTCAAAGGTTTTAAAAGTTTTCAAAAGATCATGTTCTTGAAAAATAAAACTTTTTGAAAATGGATTGTATCAGTCATGTTCCCCACATTAGCCGTAGGAGCTTTGAGGACTGGAAGATACGCATGGAAATATACCTTGCTGCTTACAACGATAACATGTTTACATGTATCACAAAAGATCCCTTCAAAATCACCATGACCATTAAAGTTGGCAATGAGGAAATAATGGTGAATTAAGAACTTGACAAGATGACAGCTAAAGAACAAGCTGTTCAATCTGGACAAGGTTGGCCGTTTCATCATAACCAGAGCCCTAGACAATGACTGATTTGACAAGGTCAAGCACTGTAAAACAGCTAAAGAAATGTGGGATAAGGTTCGGAAAATGAGTGAAGGAAACGATGCCATTAAAGAGCACTAATTAAGTGTCGCTCTAGAAAAGTTGGATAACTTCAAGATGAAATCTGGAGAAACCACTGATCAAATGGATACCAGGTTCACCAGAATACTTAATGAAGTCTTGAAGCTGGGAAAGTCCATCACGGATAAAGAAATAACTGTTAAAGTATTGAAGGCACTGGCTCCCAAATTCAACATGAAGATTACAGCTATGGAAGAATCAAGGGATATGGGGAAGATCTCTCTTACCGAGTTGTTTTCTGTACTCAAGGCATACAATTATAAACTACCTAGAATGGGTATTGAAGAAACATCAACTTCAAGTCCCACAGCTGCCTTAGTTATTGCTGCTGAAAATCCCAGAAGATCAGCAAATAAAAGCAAAGAAGTGGACTCATCTGATGAAGCCACACTACTCAATAAAAAGGAGTACATTGCTGGAGACGTTGCATTGTTGATTAATAATTTCAAGAAGTTCTACAAGAGAAAAATGAAGAACAAATTCATCAATACTTCTACTTCTAACCCTACCTCTGCTTCTCTTGACAGTAAGGATTCCTATAAGTCCAAACTAATGTGCTATAATTGCAGGAAAATGGGACAATTCATCAGAGATTGCCCATATCCAAAAGTTGAGAAATATACTGAGGAGGAAAAGAAGATCAGGAAGGAGCGAAAACATCAGAAAGGCAAAGTGCTGATGGCTGAAGCAGAAAAGCTTGCTGCCATCTACTCATCTGACTCAGACTCAGATACTTCAGAAGAAGAATCTACAGAAGGTGAGCATCATGTACTTTTATGTCTGATGAATCAGATGACTCTGATAATGAGGTAACTCCTATTGAAAATGAATTGATTAATTCATTTGAGCAAATGATTGTTAATAATACCAGTATTGTTGATGCATTTGCTAAGCTTAAGGAAGAGATGACAATGCTGAAAGAGCAGAACAGTTCTCTGAAACTTATGGTTGAAAAACCAAAAGAATCAGTTGAATATAAACTGCATGAGCAAGAGAATGAATCTTTGAAAGCTGAATGTGAAGTTTATAATGGTAAAATCACGGAACTTGAGAAAATCACAGAGTCTCATGATAAGTCTTCTGTTGCATTAGATGACACGCTGATGCGAACCTCATTAGGAAGATTCAATTTAATCCCAAACTAAAATCAGATTGATAACGATAGTGAACTTGTGACCCGACGATTATAAGGAATCGCAAACCACAAGTATTCTTGATTGTAGTGAACTTGTGACCCAACGATTATAAAGAATCGCAAACCACAAGTATTCCAGATTGTAGTGAACTTGTGACCCAACGATTATAAAGAATCGCAAACCACAAGTATTCAAGTTTGAACGCCACAAGGAGAAACCTTGATAAGTTCTGAAGTTCAATGAAGAACCAAAAGAGGAGTAAAAACTCACTTTATATTTTCAGCCAAATATATCTCATACATTGAACAATACCACATATATATAGGGTTGGAACAAGCCTCCAACCATAATAATTAAAGCCAACACGTTTTCATAAGTGTTGGGATATGAAAAGGTGCCTAGAATCCTCCAAATACATCTAGAAATATGAGAAGTCTTGACTATTATCTATATAGACTTATATATATAAAATCTGATATAAATAAAGCCTAATTAAAGCTTCTCTTTCCCAAAAGACTTAATTCTAGGTAAGCAACTTTAGTGAATTCGAAAAGCCATCTGATTATGTTGTTTGGATTAAATTCAAATCAACTTCATCTTCTTTTGGGCCAAACATATGCATGTTAGAATCAGCCCATATTTTCTGAATTAGCCCGTTAACTGCTTCCTTGAGCTTTTTGGATCTTGCCTTTGTAATTGGCCCAATTGGAATATTCAATGGATCCTTAGCCTGTACTTGTTCTTGATGATTCTCATCATTTTCCCTCTCTTCGAAAGGATTCGTCCTCGAATCTTCACCTACATCAAAAGGAGAAAGATCAGCAACATTAAATGTAGAACTAATCTTATACTCACCTGGAAGTTCCAACTTGTATGCATTATCATTCACTCTTTCAAGAACTTGAAATGGACCATCCCCTCTTGGTTGTAACTTTGACCGCCTACGTTCAGGAAATCTTTCCTTCCGCATATGCACCCAAACCCAATCACCTGGTTCAAAAATGACTTTTCTTCGCCCTTTATTAGCTCTGTTCGCATATTGTTCATTTTTCTTTGCGATATGCTCCCGGACACTTTCATGAAGTTTCTTCACCATCTCAGCCTTCTTTTGACCATCCAAACTAGCTCTTTCATTAACTGGCAAAGGCAGCAAATCTAAAGGAGTTAGTGGATTAAAACCATAAACAACCTCAAATGGTGAAAAATCAGTAGTAGAATGAACACTCCGGTTATATGCAAATTCAATGAATGGCAAACAATCTTCCCATTTCTTTAAATTCTTTTGAATTATAGTACGTAACAAAGTAGTTAAAGTTCTATTCACTACCTCGGTTTGGCCATCTGTTTGAGGGTGGCAAGTAGTTGAAAATAGCAATTTAGTACCCATTTTCCCCCACAAGACTTTCCAAAAATAGCTAAGAAACTTAACATCTCTATCAGATACAATGCTCCTAGGAACACCATGAAGTCGTACTATCTCACGGAAGAACAAATCATCAATGTTTGTTGCATCATCAGTTTTGTTACAAGATATGAAATGTGCCATTTTAGAAAACCTATCAACCACCACGAAAATTGAATCCCTACCCTTTCTTGACCTAGGAAAACCCAAAACAAAATCCATTGAAATGTCTACCCAAGGTGCAGTAGGTACGGGTAAAGGAGTGTATAAACCATGGGGTAAGACCCTAGATTTGGCCTGCTTACAAGTAACACATCTAGAACAAATTCTTTCTACATCACGTTTCATTTTAGGCCAAAAGAAATGTTCACACAACACTTCTAAAGTCTTCCTTATACCAAAGTGTCCCATCAAACCACCTCCATGTGCTTCACGTACAAGTAACTCACGCATAGAACTGTTAGGCACACAAAGTTTATTTTCTCTAAACAAGTACCCATCAAGTCTGTAGAACTTACCAAATGCTGATTTTTCACATGCTCCATACACACTAGCAAAGTCATCATCAGTAGCATATAATTCCTTCACATATTCAAATCCCAACAACTTTGCATTTAAAGTAGAAACAAGAGCATACCTTCTCGATAGTGCATCAGCCACAATATTTTCCTTACCTTGCTTGTATTTGATTACATAAGGAAATGTCTCAATGAATTCTGACCACTTGGCGTGTCTTTTATTCAACTTACCCTGTCCTTTCAAGTGCTTCAAGGATTCATGGTCGGTGTGAATGACGAATTCTCTCGGCCAAAGGTAATGTTGCCAAGTCTCCAACGCTCTCACCAATGCATAAAGCTCCTTGTCATATGTCGAATAGTTCAAAACAGCCCCATTTAGTTTTTCACTGAAATAGGCTATCGGTCGCTGCTCCTGCATTAAAACTGCTCCAATACCTATTCCTGAAGCATCACACTCAATTTCAAATGTTTTAGAAAAATTAGGTAAGGCTAACAAAGGAGCACTACACAATCTTTCTTTAATTTCAGAAAATGCACGTTCTTGCTCATCACCCCAATGAAACCCTACCGATTTCTTAACAATTTCAGTGAGTGGTGTAGCTAGTGTACTGAAATTTTGGACAAATCGTCGATAAAAACTAGCCAAACCATGAAAACTTCTGACCTCGGAAAGTGACTTAGGTGTCGGCCATTCCTTGATAGCCTTTACCTTTTCTTCATCCACTCCAATTCCATTTGCGCTAACAATGTAGCCAAGAAACGTAACTTTTTCCAAGCAAAAAGAACACTTTTTTAAATTGGCAAACAATTTTTCTTTTCTCAAAACATCAACCACACTACGCAAATGTTCAATATGTTCATCTAAGCTTTTGCTATACACCAAAATGTCATCAAAATAAACCACAACAAATCTGCCAATAAAAGCCCGCAAGACATGGTTCATTAATCTCATGAATGTACTAGGTGCATTAGATAAACCAAAAGGCATTACCAACCACTCATACAAACCATGTTTTGTTTTAAAAGCAGTTTTCCATTCATCACCTTCTTTCATCCTAATTTGATGATACCCACTTTTCAAATCGATTTTTGTGAAAATACTTGACCCATGTAATTCATCCAACATATCATCTAGTCTAGGAATGGGGTATCGATACTTTACCGTGATGTTGTTGATAGCCCTGCAATCCACACACATCCTCCAAGTACCATCCTTCTTAGGTACAAGTACAGCGCACGGACTCATGCTTTCTCTAACGTGGCCTTTCTTCAGCAACTCCTCAACTTGCCTTTGAGTTTCCTTCGTTTCTTCCGGATTGCTTCTATATGCTGGCCGGTTAGGAATGGCAGCACCTGGTACAAAATCAATTTGATGCTCTATTCCTCTTATAGGTGGCAACCCATTAGGTACATCATCTGGGAACACATCTTCGTATTCCTGCAACAAAGAGACAACAACGCTAGGCAAAGATTCATCAAGTTCGTTAGTGCTAAAACCCGCCTCTTTGTACAAAAGTAAAAACATAGGCTTGTTTGAATTGAAGGCATTCTTGATGATGAGGACATAAATGGAAATTCGCAGAATAATGAGGACACAAATGGAAAATCGCATTTTGAAGAATCAATCCAAGTTCCACAAGGTCCAGTGACGAGAGCAAGAGCCAAACGTTTCAAGGAAGAAGAACTCAATGAGTTAATAAATCAAGCGCAACAAAAGGAGTTGGATGTGATCGGAAATGAACCATCGAATTTTGTCAACATTATAAAAGTCCAACTAAATGCAATTTCTCAAGAAGAGAGTGGATAAGATGAATAGCATATTTAGTTAGTATTAAATTCGAAATTAACTATTATATTAGTAGTAGGACTTTATTTGTTTCCTAGTTTATTAGTGGTTTTTGTTTCCTAGTTGATTAGGGGGATTTATTTCCTAGTCTTAGTAGATTACTCTAGAAGTCCTATTCCTAGTCTTGATAGGACTTAATTTTCAGCTTATATATAGGCATAATATGTAATAGAAGACACAACTTGATTCTTATTATTTTAGTGAGAAGGAATTCTCTAGTTTCTTTGAAGAACTCTTTTGAACTTATCAAGGATTTTTCAATTTGTCTAATTCTTGTGGCGTTCATTCATCGACTTATCAAACGATTCTTCCATCATCGTTTGTGGCGTCCTACCAAACTTATCAAGAAGACTTGTGGCGTTCAACATCGACTTATCAAACGATTCAGTCAATATCGTTTGTGGCGTCCCCGTGAACTTATCAAGGCGACTTGTGGCGTTCATCCATCCTCAAACCTGATTGTAGAACGATCTTTCAATTCCTTATAATGCGGGTCTCGTTTTTCTTAACGTGGTTCGTATCATTTGGTACCAGAGCCAATTTCTAGTCTCAGGTTTGCGTATCTTTATAATTTTCTAGTTTAAAAAAAAAATAAATAAATAAAAGTCGTACAAAAAAAAAAAGAGTACGAAAAAAAGAAAAAGAAAAAGAAAGGTCGAACAAAAAAAAAAAAAAAAAATAGTTCGCAAAAAAAAAAAAAAAAAAAAAAAATCCGAAAAAAAAAAAAAAAAAAAATCCGAAAATTGAAACAAAATTATCTTTATTGAGCTTCCTAGTTTGAGTTTGATTGTTTTCTAGACTTAGAGTGTGTTTACACTTAGAATTCTTCTAAGTTTTGGCACCTGCCTTGTTGAAAGAATCTTCCTAGATTTGGTTTGATAGTTTTCTTGTCCTAGAGTTTGTTCACATTGAATATCTTTGTGTTGTTTTAAATTAGATCAAAAAGAAGCAAAGAGAATTCCAAGAGTGGAAAAAGGCAAGAGAGTTAGATTATTTGAGGGTAAAAGCCATAATTTTTGTGCGAAAACACGAGTGTTGAGTGAATCATTAAATTGAGTGAAACACGTAAGGGTGTGAATTGTGAGGTCCATTATTTTATTTATATTTGTTCTAACTTTTTTTTTCTTGCAGCAAATCATGTCTGATTCCAATAACAAAAACATATCTGGAGAACAGTCGGGAAAGTTTGATATGAAGTTTATGTCGGAAGCTTTGATGGGAGAGATGAAGAGAATATTGAGGACGGAGTTGGAACAAGTTCATGAAAGGTTGGATAGGGTAGAAAGTGTAACTGAGGGACATCGAAAAACTACTTCTAATATGAATAGGAGGGGGAGAGTTCAACCTAGGGACTTAAGAGATGAGGATGAGGAAGACTATGATGATAGGTTTAGTGAAGGAGATCAAGGGTCATCTAGTCGCCATAGGAGAAGTCGTGGTTTGGGTAGAGAAGTTAGGAATAGGGAGGATAATAACTTGGGTAATATTAAGATGAACATTCCTTCTTTTCAAGGGAGAAACGACCCCGAAACCTATCTTGAGTGGGAAAAGAAACTGGAGCGAGTTTTTGATTGCCACGACTACTCCGAGATAAAAAAGGTAAAACTTGCAGCCACTGAGTTTACTGATTATGCTAATGTTTGGTGGGATCAATTGGTGTTAAACAGGAGACGAAATGGAGAACAACCGGTGGACACTTGGGAGGTGATGAAAACAGTAATGAGAAAGCGTTTTGTACCTAGCCACTATTATCGGGATTTGTACAAGAAGTTGCAAGGGCTGGTACAAGGAAATCGGAGTGTCGAAGACTACTACCAAGAGATGGAGTTAGCCATGATCCGAGCAAACATAGAGGAGGACCGAGAGGCTACTATGGCACGATTTTTAGCTGGCTTGAATCAAGAAATTGCCAATCGAGTAGAATTGCAGCATTATGTGGAATTAGAGGACATGCTGCATATGGCTATTAAAATTGAGAGCCAACTTAAGAGAAGGGGTGCTAGTTCGTGGAAACAGAATACATTCAAGAAAGAGGAGAAGCAAGTCTCAACCAAGGCTAGATTTGAGTCAAAACAAGAGCAACCAACTCGTAGCAATCAAGGTAAAACCGATTACTCTACTACTCGAAATCGTGATATTAAGTGTTTTAAATGTCAAGGTAGGGGGCACATAGCAAACCAATGCCCAAATAGAAGAGTTATGGTGATACGAGATAATGGAGAAGTTGAAACCGATAGTGAGGAGGACACCGAATCTATGCCACCGTTGGAGGATGGTAATGAGGAAGAATATGCTGTCCATGGGGAGTTGTTGGTTGCAAGAAGAGCCTTAAGTGTGCAAATCAAAGAGAGTGACGAAGTACAGAGGGAAAACATTTTTCATACTAGATGCCATGTCCAAAACAAAGTATGTAGTATGATTATTGATGGAGGGAGTTGTACTAATGTTGCTAGCACAACTATGGTTGAAAAGTTAGGATTGCCGACTACCAAACATCTACAACCCTACAAACTGCAATGGCTTAATAACACTGGTGAAATAAGGGTAGAAAAACAAGTCCTTGTTCCTTTTCGCATAGGAAAATATGAAGGTGAAGTTTTGTGTGATGTTGTACCTATGCAAGCTGGACATTTGTTACTAGGACGTCCATGGCAGTTTGATCGACGTGTTAAGCATGATGGTTTCACTAACAAGTACTCATTTGTACATGACCAGCGTACCATCACTCTAGTGCCTTTGACTCCAAGACAAGTTTATGAAGATCAAGTGAGGTTACAAAAAGAGAGTGAGCAAGAAAAAAAGAGTGTTGTAGGAAAAGACATAGAGAGACAAGAAAAACAAAGAGTGAACGAGGAAAAAAGGAGTAAAAAAAATGGAGAGGTTTCAATGAGTGAACAAAAGAATGAGAGGACAAAAAGCAATATCTATGCGAGAGTGGGTCACATTAAAAAAGCGATGTTCTCAAGTCAACCAATAATTGTTCTTGTGTACAAAGAGGCATTGAATACTAACGACTCTAACTCTTTTTTGCCTAGTTCAGTTGCATCTCTTTTGCAGGAATTTGAGGATGTCTTTCCCGAGGAAATTCCACCTGGTTTACCACCTATTCGAGGGATTGAACATCAAATCGACTTTGTACCCGGTGCTTCCATTCCAAACCGACCAGCCTATCGTAGCAACCCTGAAGAAACAAAAGAGCTACAACGGCAAGTTAGTGAATTGATGGAAAAGGGTTCCGTACGAGAAAGCATGAGTCCATGCGCTGTTCCAGTAATTTTGGTTCCTAAAAAGGATGGGACATGGAGAATGTGTGTTGATTGTCGAGCCGTCAACAATATAACAATCAGGTATCGCCATCCTATTCCTCGTCTTGATGATATGCTTGATGAATTGCATGGTGCTTGTGTATTTTCTAAAATTGATTTAAAAAGTGGCTACCATCAAATAAGAATGAAAGAAGGTGATGAATGGAAAACAGCTTTTAAAACAAAGTTTGGTTTATATGAGTGGTTGGTTATGCCATTTGGTCTAACTAATGCACCAAGTACTTTCATGCGATTAATGAACCATGTTTTGCGTGCTTTCATAGGAAAATTTGTAGTTGTCTATTTTGATGATATTCTTATTTATAGCAAAAATCAAGATGATCATGTTAAGCATTTACATTCTGTTCTTGAAGTATTACGAAAGGAGAAATTATTTGCTAACATGAAGAAGTGCACCTTTTGCACCGATAAGCTTGTGTTTCTTGGTTTTGTTGTGAGTGCACATGGTATACAGGTTGATGAGGATAAAATTCGAGCAATTCAAGAATGGCCGAGTCCCACGAGTGTAGGACAAGTTAGGAGCTTCCATGGACTTGCTAGCTTCTATAGGAGATTTGTGAAGAACTTTAGCAGCATTGCAGCACCACTTACTGAGGCTATCAAGAAGAATGTTGGGTTTAAGTGGGAAGACGAGCAAGAAAGGGCTTTCCAATTGCTCAAAGAGAAATTAACTAATGCTCCTTTATTAGCTCTGCCTAACTTTACACTAACATTTGAAATTGAATGTGATGCATCAGGATTAGGTGTTGGAGCAGTCCTCATGCAAGGAGGAAAACCAATTGCTTTTTTTAGCGAGAAACTAAGCGGGGCAGCTCTAAACTACCCTACTTACGACAAAGAGTTGTACGCATTGGTGCGAGCTTTACAAGCATGGCAACACTATCTTTGGCCTAAGGAGTTTGTGATTCACACGGATCATGAGTCATTGAAACACTTGAAGAGTCAACAAAAATTGAGTAGGAGACATGCACGATGGGTGGAATTCATTGAAACATTTCCCTATGTCATCCGATACAAGAAAGGTAAAGAGAATGTTGTTGCTGATGCACTTTCTAGAAGGTATGTCTTACTCTCCACTCTTGATGCAAAATTACTTGGTTTTGAGCATATTAAAGAATTATATCCTTTAGACCATGATTTTTCTGAGGAATTTCGAAATTGTGAGAAAAATGCAGTGGGTAAGTTCTTTAGACATGAGGGTTTCTTGTTTCGAGAAAATAAGTTATGTGTTCCTAATTGTTCTTTGCGTGAGTTGTTAGTAAGGGAATCACATGGTGGAGGTCTAATGGGGCACTTTGGAGTTATTAAAACCTTAGCGATTTTGTAAGAACATTTTTATTGGCCTCATATGAGAAAGGATGTTGAGAGAATTTGTGAGAGATGTGTCACTTGTAAGCAGGCAAAATCTAGAGTACAACCTCATGGTTTATACATGCCACTACCAATTCCTAGTGATCCCTGGATTGATATTTCAATGGATTTTGTTTTAGGTTTACCTAGGTCTAAACGAGGTAAAGATTCTATTTTTGTGGTTGTAGATAGGTTTTCTAAAATGGCGCATTTCATTCCATGTACGAAAACTGATAATGCTTCTAATATTGCTGACTTGTTCTTTCGAGAAATTGTTAGATTACATGGAATGCCTCGAACCATTGTTTCAGATAGAGATGCTAAGTTTTTGAGTTACTTTTGGAAAACCTTGTGGTGTAAGTTAGGGACTAAGTTGTTATTTTCCACCACTTGTCATCCACAAACTGATGGTCAAACTGAAGTAGTAAATAGGACTTTATCTACTTTGTTGAGAGCTATAATTAAAAAGAATATCAAAACATGGGAAGAATGTTTACCACATGTTGAGTTTGCTTACAATCGTTCCATTCATTCTGCTTCTAAGTTTTCTCCATTTGAAATAGTTTATGGTTTTAACCCCTTAACTCCATTGGATTTAACACCATTACCTTTGTCTGAAAGAGTTAACTTGGATGGAAAGAAAAAGGCTGAATTTGTTAAGCAGATACATGAAAAGGCAAGATTCAATATAGAGAAGAAGACGGAACAATATGCAAAGCAAGCCAACAAAGGGCGTCGCAAGGTAGTTTTTGAACCCGGAGATTGGGTTTGGTTGCACATGAGGAAAGAAAGATTTCCATCCCAAAGGCGCTCGAAGTTGCTCCCAAGGGGAGATGGTCCTTTTCAAGTTCTTGAGCGTGTCAATGACAATGCCTACAAGCTAGACCTACCAGGTGAGTACAATGTTAGCACTACATTCAATGTTACTGATTTAAGTCCTTTTGATGTAGGTGCTGATTTGAGGGCAAATCCTTTTCAAGAGGAGGGGAATGATGAGGACATAAATGGAAATTCGCAGAATAATGAGGACACAAATGGAAAATCGCATTTTGAAGAATCAATCCAAGTTCCACAAGGTCCAGTGACGAGAGCAAGAGCCAAACGTTTCAAGGAAGAAGAACTCAATGAGTTAATAAATCAAGCGCAACAAAAGGAGTTGGATGTGATCGGAAATGAACCATCGAATTTTGTCAACATTATAAAAGTCCAACTAAATGCAATTTCTCAAGAAGAGAGTGGATAAGATGAATAGCATATTTAGTTAGTATTAAATTCGAAATTAACTATTATATTAGTAGTAGGACTTTATTTGTTTCCTAGTTTATTAGTGGTTTTTGTTTCCTAGTTGATTAGGGGGATTTATTTCCTAGTCTTAGTAGATTACTCTAGAAGTCCTATTCCTAGTCTTGATAGGACTTAATTTTCAGCTTATATATAGGCATAATATGTAATAGAAGACACAACTTGATTCTTATTATTTTAGTGAGAAGGAATTCTCTAGTTTCTTTGAAGAACTCTTTTGAACTTATCAAGGATTTTTCAATTTGTCTAATTCTTGTGGCGTTCATTCATCGACTTATCAAACGATTCTTCCATCATCGTTTGTGGCGTCCTACCAAACTTATCAAGAAGACTTGTGGCGTTCAACATCGACTTATCAAACGATTCAGTCAATATCGTTTGTGGCGTCCCCGTGAACTTATCAAGGCGACTTGTGGCGTTCATCCATCCTCAAACCTGATTGTAGAACGATCTTTCAATTCCTTATAATGCGGGTCTCGTTTTTCTTAACGTGGTTCGTATCACTTGATATCACTCGCCTTAGCATAAAGACTCACTTGTTTTTTTCTCTCTTTCTTTTCACTCTCTTTTTCACTTTTTTTTTTTGAAATTTCAGCCTCACTGTTTATTTTCAACTTACTCTCTCTTTTCATTTTCATTTGATCTTCATACACTTGTTTGGGTGTTAATGGTACAAGAGTAATGGATTTGTTATCCTTTACAAGAATGTGCCGATTTTTGAAACCATCATGAGTAACCTTTCTATCAAATTGCCATGGTCTACCCAATAATATGTGACTCGCTTGCATTGGAACGACATCACAAAGCACTTCATCCTTGTACTTCCCAATTGAAAAAGAGACTAATACTTGCCTTGTCACCTTAACCTCACCACATTCATTCAACCATTGAAGCTTATATGGTTTAGGGTGTTTCAACGTAGGTAAATTCAGCTTTTCAACCAAAGTAGTACTGGCAACGTTTGTACAACTTCCTCCATCAATGATCATACTACACACTTTATTGTTAACATGGCACCTAGTATGAAAAATGTTCTCCCTCTGTTCATTAACATCATCTTCTTTGATTTGGGCACTTAAAGCACGCCTAGCCACCAATGACTCTCCTTCCACCGGATATTCAACATCATTGTCACTAGTGTCTTTTGGCATATGATCTTCATCGTCACTCTCACTTTCAGTCTCCACATCTCCGTTAGCATGTGCAATCATTGTCCTCTTGTTTGGGCATTGTGAAGCAATGTGACCTGCTCCCAAACACTTAAAACACTTAATATCACGATTACGAGTTGGTAATTCAGTTTTACCTCTATTGACTTTTTCAACTTCATCTTTTCTCTTTGGTGCTTCTGTTTTGAATTTGGAATTAGCTCCTTCATCTTTCCTTCCATTCGACCTCCATGAAGTAGAGGAGCTTGGATTTTGGAAAGATCGAGTTCCCATCCTTTTAAGTTGTCGTTCTACCTTTATTGCCATATGCACCATGTCCTCCAACTCCACATAATGATGCAACTCAACTACATTTGCAATGTCCCGATTCAGCCCATTGAGAAACCTTGCCATGGTAGCTTCTCTATCCTCCTCTATATTAGCCCTGATCATGGAAATCTCCATCTCCTTGTGGTAATCTTCCACACTTTTAAAGCCTTGAGTAAGACTTTGTAACTTCTGAAATAAGTCCCTATGATAGTGACTAGGAACAAACCGCCTCCTCATGATAGCTTTCATTTCATCCCATGTCCTAATAGGCCTTTCACCATTTCGTCTCCTGGTCATCATAAGTTGATCCCACCATATAATAGCATAATCGGTAAACTCAATAACAGCAAGTTTTACCTTTTTCTCCTCGGAGTAGTTATGGCATTCGAAAATCAGCTCCACCTTCCTTTCCCAGTCCAAGTACACTTCTGGATCATTCTTTCCTTGAAATGATGGTATCTTTACTTTTATGTTTCCCAAGCTTCTGTCATCTCTATCTCGCCATCTCGGACCTCTTTGGAAACCTCTATCATGCCTTTCTCTCCTTTGTATGAATCTGCCCTCACCATTCAATGATCCTTGGTCATCTTCATATTGGAACTCATCATTGGAATTGTAACCAAAATCATCTTCATTTGCAATCCTTTCTTCCCTTCTAACATTAGGAGATCTTTCCGGACGTCCCCTGTTTAAAGTAGCAATAGCATCGTCTTGCCTATCCATCCGATCTCGAATCTCATTAAACATTACGTTCATACGTTCAAATTGTTTTTGCATGGCTTGCAACATAAATGTATCCCCCTGTCCGCCTTGGTTTATTGCTTCACCACTTGTAGACATACTTGAAACTAGATATAAAAATTAGAAATAAATCCTCACAGCACTCGCTCACGTGTTTACACTCGAATAATGTCACTCAACACTCGTGTTTAACTCAATATGGCTTTTACCCTCTAATAATCTCACTCTCTTGCCTTTTTCCACTCGTAACTCCCTTTTTCAGTTCTTTAATGAACTAGTAAACTTTAATCAAGATGTTCAACTTGTATTGTTTAAACAATGAATACCAATGGTTCGGTATTTCAGATATAATGAATCAAGGAGAAGATAATTTTTTTTTTTTTTGAGAGAACAGATGAATATATCAGAATATAGAGAGTAGTTATATCCGCCACGAATTTTTTTTTTTTTTTTAATCACGTTTTTTTTTTTTTTTTTTTTTTTTTACCCCCTTTTTTTTTTTTTTTTTTTTGGTCACGTTTTTTTTTTTTTTTTTTTTTTTGGTTGGATATACAAACAAAGAAATTTAAGAGTAGGGAAAAAGAGATTAGTAGAAATTGACTAAATATATAAGAACAAGAAATAAAGATAAAGGATAGTAATCTGATTTTAGTACCTTGCTCTGATACCAAATGATGCGAACCTCATTAGGAAGATTCAATTTAATCCCAAACTAAAATCAGATTGATAACGATAGTGAACTTGTGACCCGACGATTATAAGGAATCGCAAACCACAAGTATTCTTGATTGTAGTGAACTTGTGACCCAACGATTATAAAGAATCGCAAACCACAAGTATTCCAGATTGTAGTGAACTTGTGACCCAACGATTATAAAGAATCGCAAACCACAAGTATTCAAGTTTGAACGCCACAAGGAGAAACCTTGATAAGTTCTGAAGTTCAATGAAGAACCAAAAGAGGAGTAAAAACTCACTTTATATTTTCAGCCAAATATATCTCATACATTGAACAATACCACATATATATAGGGTTGGAACAAGCCTCCAACCATAATAATTAAAGCCAACACGTTTTCATAAGTGTTGGGATATGAAAAGGTGCCTAGAATCCTCCAAATACATCTAGAAATATGAGAAGTCTTGACTATTATCTATATAGACTTATATATATAAAATCTGATATAAATAAAGCCTAATTAAAGCTTCTCTTTCCCAAAAGACTTAATTCTAGGTAAGCAACTTTAGTGAATTCGAAAAGCCATCTGATTATGTTGTTTGGATTAAATTCAAATCAACTTCATCTTCTTTTGGGCCAAACATATGCATGTTAGAATCAGCCCATATTTTCTGAATTAGCCCGTTAACTGCTTCCTTGAGCTTTTTGGATCTTGCCCTTGTAATTGGCCCAATTGGAATATTCAATGGATCCTTAGCCTGTACTTGTTCTTGATGATTCTCATCACACGCTTAGTAAACAGAAACTGCCTGTAGAACAGGACAAGATAGAACTGAATCATACTGAAAAATTCATATCTGCTGACAATAGTAAGGTCATATTGTATGTTCAGACTACTAAACCTGCTTCACCTGAGAAAGAACTAAAGGAGAAGAAAGCTCATATGGCTAAAACGTGCAAAGGGCCTAAGCTTGAAAAACAGACTGGTAAAGTTAAACTGCATAGTCCTAAGAAATCTGCTGATAAGAGTTAAAACCAATCAGACTAGTGTAAAAACTAAGTCGTTTTTTGTTGAGCAAGCAAAGAGTAAACCAAAGAAGCATAAGAATAAGAATAATCAAAATGCTTGGTATGGAAATAAATCATCATACTATGTGCAACCTGCTGCAATCCACCATTTTATCATGCACCTCAATTTCCACATTACTATGCTACCTACCCTGCTCACCCTATGCATGCATATCCTACATATCAATTTCTAATTGATTAAGTTATCAATTAAAGTGTTAATTGGAAAGGTTGATTAATTAATTCAACAAGATGGGCCATTTTTGTCAAGGGAATGTTAATTAATTAATCATGGATTAATTAATTGAACATAGCCGATTTTAATTAGAAATTAGTCTTGGATTAATTTCTTGTGTGATGGCCGATTTCTACAAGGAAGAAGGGATAAATTCAAATCTTGTGATATAGGGAAGAGATTAAAATTCTTGTATCTTTAAAAGGAGATCTTTTAAAAAGGTATGATATATATCTATTAGAAGGAGTCTTCTAATAAAGATATATATAAGATATACATAATCTCTAACAACCTAACAAACTAGCAACTAATGAAAACCCTTACACAAGAAAAAGAAGTGGCCGAAATTTTCAGTCTCTCTCGCCCCCTTCCCTGTTCGGCCAACACTTTTAAAAACCGCCCCTCTCTCTTTTGCTCTCCAAGCTTCTTCTCTGAATCTAGATCTAGTTCCTGAAAAAGAAAATTCTTTATTTCCTAGTTCTAAGCCTGAGGTTTAAAGAAGTCATTCAATCCATCTTGTGTGGACTATCTCTAGAGGCACAACACTTGGGGTGCTCTAGTGAACTTTTGAAGACCGGAGAAAAACCACCACCTTGCCTGTGGTGAGGTAATTTCGAAAATTGCCTATTATTTATGTTTTTGAATTATGATTCAATCCCTATTTTCGTATGAGTTAGATAACCGTAATCCTAGGCTCACGGGTTTTATGCATATACGAAATTTTTCTAATATTCCGCACGTTGTTTTGACAATTGTACACCGTAAAAACCCCAACATTATCGTCAATATTTTTCAAGAATGTCTCTATATATAATCTATAGAAACAATTATAGAAATAAAATTTTCTTACAAAACACTAAATCAAGTTGTATTGTTTTAAGAGAGTAACACGATATCTTCTGTTTATAAATATCTTGTAATTCAAAATTGCAATGTAAGTATGTAACATATAACTAATGACCTAAAAGGAAATCTTTTGTGGGATTTTCTCTAGATAAATATTTTCGTAGAGTGAGGAAGCCAATAACACAATATCTTGTGATTGGTCTATTATAGAAACTTATTTAATGACTATCTACTTAAGTATTTAAAATGAGATATCCAATCTTATTGTACTTATAACTCACTCAATCACGCGCAACGTGAAGCGTGCGGTGAGCGGCGTGCGAGCTTGGACTCTTTTGTTCTAGTTTATCATCCAAAGCTTTTTTCCATAAATACTTCAGTTTTTAAAATGAGATTTCCAATATTATAGTATTTATAACCCACTCAATCACGTGCGAGGTGAAGCGTCCCATGTGCGGCGTGCGAGCTTGGGACTTCATCAAGTGGGATTTTCTTCTAAGTGATGAGTGAGTCTAGAATCAGAAGGATTAATCTCACTTTTGATCAAACAATGATAGATCAACTTAACGCACTCCTTTGTTTTGCCGGTAGAAAAAAAGGTCAAGAACATAGCTTTCGTGATGGTGATTATACCAATGAAGGGTTTAACTTCCCCAGTGAACTTTGTGAAACACTAGAATCACTGACCATAGAGTTTCACGACAACATTTCTTTACTTGTCGCAAAAGCTTTTAGCAGTCTCAAACGTCTTTTCTTGAGCGGGGTTTTCATGTAAGGTGATACTGCAGAGAAATTTTTCTCAAGTGATTGTGTAGAACTTGAGGATGTGCATTTGGAAGATATATAAGTCAAGGATGTTGATATTATAAATATTTCGACCGATAAACTGAAGAACTTGAAAATATCAAATATCAACAGAAGGGAGCATTGTGTGGTTGTGAATTCATTCTATCCTAAGCTCAATATTTGTGCTCCGAATTTGGTGTCATTTTCATACTTAGGGCCAATGCTTCATGACTTTTCTATTTTGGATACTGTATCTTTTCAAAATACATGGGAAACCAAAAAAGAAAAGCAATTTCTATTATAGAAAATTATTTAATGACTATCTCTTAAAAATACTTATGTTTTTAAAATGAGATATCCAATATTACTGTATTTCTAACTCACTCAATCACATGCGACGTGAAGCGTGCGGTGTGCGAGCTTGGATTATTTTGGTCTAGTTTATCATCGAGAGATTTTTTTGTAAATATGACCAAGACATCTTAATGGATTCCCTCTAATTCCAATGCAATATCCTAAATGTTTAAACTGATAGATTAAAAACACATAATACTTGACACTTCAAATAAAGCTTATCATATTCAACTAGTTAAGCTCCGGCCTTGCACAATCTCAAGTAGAATTGTAATTTCATGGACATATTTTAAATAAATAGTCTAGACCTAATGAAACCTGACATAGCCGTCTAGAAAAAATCTTTTTTTGCTGTAAAATTGTATATTTATTTGAATCAAAATTGCGAAAATTTTGATCATTTATATTTAGTAATGACAATGACTTGATAACTCTATTGGAAATGAGAGAAAGTTTGCTTGCTAGATTGCATGGTCTCATGCATTTGAAAGTGGATATATGTGACACACTGATGAGCCACTTGGAGATAGAACAAAGATTGTTTGGATTTTCTCTGCTCTCAAGACTCTCTACATCAAATTATATGACATCTATGAGTGCTACTTTTATAAGTATGAAACTATTCAAAGATATATTGCGACAAAATGCTGAATTTTCGTGGAGTCCATGAGAAAACTGAAATTAAAATCAGAGGGTGAAATTTTGATATTTTTGTATTGTTGAAATAAATACCATAATATTTAATAAAGTGCTTAATTATAAGAAAGAAAGTAACAAGAACTACATATAGATAAATAAAAGATATGCGTTAAATTTGTCCAATACTTATTGTAAAGTATACACAAATTTTCTTTAAGTAATATGTGATTGTCGACATTAGTCCTCAACCCCTAACTAAAATATCAAAAATTATTCACGTCTATAAATTTAACAATAAATAGAAGGTGGGATATGAAAGGATAGTGCCCAACAAGCCAACAAATACGAGCTTGTAAGGGACTACCTTAGATAGCACTCTTATGGTTCATAAGATAATACGCCCGTTTATTCATAGTACGTGAATTAAACAATGGCCATCTTCATCTCTCACGAACTTATCTAAGCGATTGGATGAAATCCTAAGATCACATTCGACTATGGGACAATTCACTTCAGTACTGAGATCATGAAACAGTCTGTAAGGTCGTGATCTTAAAACTGTTCCAAGTCATAGATTCCTATCGAGACGGGATATCGAGGGAATCGCTAAGACTTGTACGATTATGCATTATTCACATGGAGTGAATTTGTAGAGTTTCATCAACAAGACATTTGATGTCAGTGCATATGACTAGGTGGTTCGATAGGGGATCGAACGCATCGAACGACCCGAACAGAGAGACCCATCGTGGAAGTGCATTAAGCATATTGGTAATGGGAAGTCTCTCAAGACTTATAACAGTGTACGATTTATTCCTCGGACTTGAGGAACTAAGGCGAATTCGGTACACTGGAATACGTACTTTGATTTAGGAGCCGATCACGTAGCCTGATCATTGTGCGACTACTTTGGGTACGTATGAACGTGTACGCGGATGGTTAGTATTAAGAAAGGATCTATCGACTCATCTTGATAAGATGAGAGAATTTCCTATACATTCTTAGATAATAGATTACGAGAAACCCACGGTCGTGGTCAATGACGGATTTGGAAAGGGGTTTCCAGATTTAGCAGTCACACTGGAATTATTATCCTGAATTTGAAAGTATAGAATTGAGATAATTAGAGGTGCCGACCAATTCACACACCCTAGGTCTCAATCGGGAAATTAGTCGTTATAAGGACCATATGAACATGGCACTTATAAGAGGTGATGTTCACGAATATCAATTCACCTTAAGTTGGGCCTCATGGGCTTGTGGCTAGACACCATGAGGTGTGGGTACTCCTGAATTAATAGGAAATTAATTCTGGAGTGGTCAATTAAATGTGCTTAATTAATCGGAGCAATTGATTGCTTATTAATTGCTCATTAATTAAATCCCGAAAGTCGTGGGTCTGCTGCCAATTGATGGTGAACCTAGATGGTCACACACAATACAGTTGGACAGTGACAGTCGTAAAAGGAAATATTTAATTTAAGGAGTTAAATCAATTAATGAAAAGTGTTAATTCAATGAGAAGAGTAATTAATTAGAATGATCTAATTAATTAAAAATGAATTAAAGTGTTAATTCAAAGTGGAGAGTTGTTAATTAGAAGTGTCTAATTAATTAATCAATTGGAATTTCTAATTGATTAAGTTATGAATTAAAGTGTTATTGGAAAGGTTGATTAATTAATAGTGGATTAAATAATTCAACAAGATGGGCCGATTTCATGCTAAAGGATATTGACTAATTAATAGTTGATTAATTAATTAATAAGCATATGGGGCCCATTTTTCTCAAGGGAATGTTAATTAATTAATCTTGGATTAATTAATTGAACATAGCCGATTTTAATTAGAAATTAGTCTTGGATTAATTTCTTGTGTGATGGCCGATTTCTACAAGGAAGAATAACATAGCCGATTTTAATTAGAAATTAGTCTTGGATTAATTTCTTGTGTGATGGCCGATTTCTACAAGGAAGAAGGGATAAATTCAAATCTTGTGATATAGGGAAGAGATTATGTAACCTTCTATCTTTGTATTTGTTGAGGAGCTTGTAAATTTCATCTTGTTCGGAATAAAACTTCATGACATATTTCCTCTGTTCAAAATAATGATGTTCGATCAATAAAGATAAGTTTATTTGATTGCTTTACTTCTGTTTTCCATCAATTTACTTTATTGATTTTGACCAGGGGACGATCGAACTTAATCAAGGAAGTTGGTAATAAGATACTTCAATTAACTTAACTCATTGCTTCCGAATTTGGCCGATCGAACATAAATAGTCATTTAAATAATATCATTCGAGCAAGTTCTTCGTTCAGGCCACTTAAAGATAAGTTAATAGCCAATACTTCAAACTTTTCTCATATAATTTAAAGAGTGTAATCATGCACCGTTCACCTAGCTGTTCAACCATAGAGTTCGATCGCTAGGTAAATTAGTAGCCAGTGGCGCGATTTTCGATCTCGAGCCATTTGACCAAGCGTTTTAAGCCATTTGACCAAGCGTTATAAAGTAAGCAGGCTCAATCGATCTAGGTTTCGATCATTTCAGGGAGACTTCCGAACCTGGGTGAGAAGATTTCTTACCCTTTGGCCAAACAGTCCCCTATTTTTCGGGAAGCGAAACAGTCGGCGCATTTATTGGTGGCATCTCGACAGATTGCATGATATTATTCCCCTTCCCCTATAAATAGTTCTAAAGTTACTATCACATTTTTCCTTTCCGTAAATGCCTTGTCCGAACGTTAATCTCGTATTTTACGCACTCCGATAAATATGATTAACTTTATGTCCCAAATAAAAAGGTTCGAGAATAGAACTCGTACTCTCTTCTCCGATCCTTCATTTCCTCGTAAGAGACTCCACTCGCTTAGAATATCGTCAGACGAAAAATATAGCGCTTAGAATACCGACAGAGGACCTATTTTCTTGGATATTCAGTATCTGAGACGGGCTCGAATTCCTGTATTCCGGCGCTCAATCCGGTCGGATCGTGGGTCAACTCTGGAGGAGCTCTTCCGATCTCGAGCATAAGCTTCTTCAAGGCGTTTCTTGAAGAATGGTCCCTCCGAGATTGCTAGGATTAATTCAACTAGAGTTGCTTCCCGCTGTTTCGGCTCGGATAAGGGTGTGAAAGAGCCAGCAGGGAGACGGGAGCAAGAATGCTGGAAAAGCCGTTTCGACGGGAGTTGCCTTACTTCAGGGTCGGATATTGATCTGATGATCTAAGATTGGGCCATTGTTCACAGATGCAAATCTTAAATCAGTCAAAAGACCTGGAGATAGGCCCTGACCTTGCTCTTCACTGCTCAGTTGACCGCTCGAAGGCCTCTCAGCCTAGTTCGTAGAATTTGTAGTAGGATAGGAATGAATGTAATTTTCCGTTTGAGCTCGAATTCCCTTGTTGTAATTGAGGAACCACTTGTAACTATTCGAAAAACACATAAATGAAAGATTATTTTTGTATAATTATTTGAATTTTTCTTTGTCTCTTTTGCTCAAATGATAATAAATCAAACTTCCAACTAATCATTTGGGTGAAAAAAATCGAACTCGAACATCGGGTAGTTTATTCTCGACCAAATCAATCCGATCCAACTTAAAAGTTTATAAATAGACTCTGCATGGTAAAGTGGCACCTCCACAGAAACAAACACATTCTTTCTAAGTCAATCAAGATACATTCCATCAGCAACATACTTTTAAATGCTCCACTATGTGGACTTCACACTTATCTTAGCTATTCATTACTCATTGTAACTTGCAACCCCTATGTATAGGACATTGACAATCGAAGCACTGTTTACATAAGACTCTTGGATTAATGAATTAAAATTGCTATTCAATAAATCATTTAAATGCCTATGATTTTTTCTTTTATGTTAGTGAAACATTAGCCACCACACAGACACGCCCAACACATTATTTACACGACCATCACATGTTCAACGAGCACTTCAATTGCAAAACCACCACCCCCACATCTAAGGACACATAAACTTTTTATGTCTTGCGACCGTGCAAACATAGAGAACCATCATAGAATAAGAGTTTGGATTATTTCCTCAGTCACGTGACTATGTTATGTTGGGATTCGGTAAGATAAACAGCTCTAGGCACAGCGGAATATAAAAATGTTAGGACCTCTTACGGAATCTTGCCAGGATACTACTCTAGGTGTATATATATAAATATTAATTTAAACGACAGTATAAACAGTTTACACGTTATACCTGTCACCTTGCAAATTCAAGTTGGCAAAACGAACTCTGAATTTCTCTTCAGCAAAATCGATCCAAGCTCCGCAGCAGCGCCCCACGTGTTGCGCTTCTACGGGTTGATACACCACAATTACACGAAAATAATAAATCTTGAACAGTTAGAACAAAAGATATATTATGATCTAGGATTTTAGGAACGATCTTAGAACAAAAATCGAAAACGAAAAATTCTTCCAAACACTGGAAGGGTTCGGCCGATTGCACAGGGAGAGGGGAGAGAATTTTTGCTCTGCCCAATTTTTGCTTGTTGAGTTGTGTGAAAAATAACTACAAGTAAGCTACTTATAGTTATCTCCTTAACCTAGTCCTATTAGGACTAGGATTCCATTCTCCTACATGGGTCATGGCCCTCTCTAATTAGAAGACGAAGTCTTCTAATTAAATCATGGCACAGTTAATTAATTTTGACCAGGCTTTATTTAGTCTCCCAATTAACTAGCCCAATTAATTAACTAGTCTCCCAATTAATTAATTTTGACTTTAAGTCCAATTAATTAATTATTCCTTTAATTAATTAACTCACAAATTAAACTCGAATTTAATTTATGATCCTGATCCAATTCCAATTGGATCCTTCTTTGTTCCAACTGGGTTGACCCAGTCGACCAATCCATTATAATCGACCCAGTCGATTATTCACCCAGTCGACCCAGTTGACTCGGTCATTCTTATTTCCTCACTTTCGCTTCATGTGTATTGTGTATGCCCCCGTAGGTTCACCACATAATTGGCCGTGGGTTATAATTAAATATTATTTAATTATTCGAGTAAGACTTACTATAAATCAATCGAACACTCTGTCGATTGATCATTCCAAAATTAGCACCCCTGCCAATTTGGGAATTCTCCCACACTCCACGGTCGATGTCCAGCCACAAGCCCATGGAGCCCAATTACTGGTGAATTAATTCAGTGAAGCTTTTTATCATTTACAATTTTCATATACGACATAATCTCTCCATCGATCAATCTCCCAGTCGAGACTTAAGGGCATGGTCTTTCACGGATTCCCTTTTCTTTTGTCCCGACCTTATGTATTCTGATCTCGAAATAAATTCTCTTTGACTTAATCTTTATGAGTTACTTACATAAAGTCGTTAGATACCTTGGCCAAGGATTTTACCAGAATTAATTTCTCTTAGAAATCCATAGGAGAATTTCCCAACCTATCAAGTCGGGTCTATGGATCCTTTGTTGATGATATGAATCCGCATACAAGTTCCTTTATACCCAATATGAGTCCACGGAGATTTTCTGGCGAACTCAAGTCAGTCGGAACTCATATCAAAGTATAGAAGTTCTCGCACCAGATAAACCCTATCACCTCAAGTAGTTAGGGATCGTTCCTCGTATACTATCGCAAATTGGAATAACTTCAACCCCGATATGCGACTACCGCTTCCATGGTGAGTTATTTCCTAATTGGGGTATTCAGTGAGCTTGCCATCCCAGCAAGCCACCCACTTATGTGTATCGACTATCCCAGTCACGCTCGTGGACCCCAGCGTCCTCCAGTTCATCGGAGTATACACAATAGTGAGAGTCTAACCGAATCCAACGATGTTCTATCTCGATTGGATTCTACGACTCTTGAATATGTTCTAGATCACGGCCTTGGAGATCAGTCCACGGGTTGTCCCATAGCCCTGTGATCTAAGGACTTCTATCCTTATACGTAGATAATTATTACATAAGATAAAGATGACAATTTAATAAAGTGCATTTATTAATCAAAATTGAATAGTTCCTTATTTATTACAAATAAATGCTTGCCATACAGCTGGCTTGCAGGACACTATTTCTATCAATCTCCCACTTGTCCTAAAGCCAGTCTTTTATGTTCTTGAGTCCCATCTTATGCAGATATTTCTCAAATGCTTTTTGAGGCAGAGGCTTCGTTAGCGGGTCCGCGGTATTATCTTCTGAGTCGACACGTTCCATCTTAATGTCTCATCTACCAATGATATCTCTTATCACGTGGTATCGTCTTTGTCAGTGCTTGGATTTCAGATGTGATCTCGGCTCCTTTGCTTGCGCTATTGCCCCATTGTTATCACAGAAGATAGTAATGGGCTCAGCGATGCTAGGTATCACATACAATTCCTGGATGAAGTTCCTCATCCAAACACCTTCCTTTGCTGCATCACTCGCAGCAATGTATTCTGCTTCGGTGGTTAAATCCGTGGTTGTTTCTTGCTTGGAGCTTTTTCAGCTAACCGCACCACCATTGAGGCAGAACACGTATCCTGATGTCGACTTGAAGTCGTCTACATCACATTGGAAGCTCGAGTCTGTATAGCCTTCCAATTTACAATTCTCCTCCACCGTATACCAAGAACAATTCCTTAGTCCTTCTCGGGTACTTCAGAATTGCCTTTACGGCTATCCAGTGTTGCTCACCTGGATCAGACTGGTAGCGACTTGTAACGCTTAGAGCGTATGCTACGTCTGGTCTAGTACATAACATACATACATTATGCTTCCTATTGAGGATGCATATGGTACTCGAGACATATTGCTTCTCTCTTCTGACGTCTTTGGGGCCATAGACTTAGAGTGCGCAATCCCATGTCTCATTGGAAGCAATCCTCTCTTGGATTCTTCCATAAAAATCTTTTCAAGATTTTATCTATGTACTGGGATTGGGAGAGGCCCAACAGTCCTTTTGATCTATCTCGGTAGATCCTTATACCTATTACAAAGAATGCTTCTCCCATATCCTTCATTGAGAATTGTGTAGATAACCATGCTTTAGTTTCGGACAATGCTTTCACATTGTTTCCAATGAGAAGAATGTCGTCAACGTAAAGCACCAAAAATTCAACTGTACTCCCACTGATCTTCTTGTACACGCAAGGTTCGAACATATTTTTGATGAATCTAAAAGTTTGGATTGTCTCGGGAAGCTTGCTTCAGTCCATAAATGGACCTCTGGAGTTTGCACACCTTGTGTTCATCTCCTTGGATGCATATCCTCTTGGTTGCTCCATGTAGATCTCCTTGTCAATGTCCCCATTGAGAAAGGCAGTCTTTACAACCATCTGCCATATCTCGTAGTTATACCACGCGACTATGGCCAGCAAGATCCGAATGGATTTAGGCATTGTGACGGGCGAGAAGGTCTCCTCAAAGTCGATACCTGGTCTTTGAGTGTATCCTTTCGCCACTAGTCGTTCCTTGTAGGTAATTACCTCTCCGTTCACTCCAAGCTTTCGCTTATAGATCCACTTGCAACCCACGGGAGCTACTCCCACTGGTGGATCTACCAAGGCCCAGACCTTGTTTGAGTGCAAGGAGTCCAATTCGGATTCCATGGCTTCGCGCCACTTTCCCGAGTCTATGTCTAGCATAGCCTCTTCATAAGTCCTTGGGTCGGTAAGAGACTGTCCAGTCTCATGCAGCAGACCGTAGTACCTCTCGGGTTCTCTACGTTGTCTTTCTGACCTACGAAGTATCGCTGTACTTTCTGGTGCACATTCATGCTCTTGTTCTCCCACTGCCTGTGGTGACGGGTCAGCTTGATCGACCTCTTCGGTCTTTTCAGCTTCGGTGACCTCATCTAGTTCTACATTATTTTCCTTCTTGTCAACCAAGAAATCCTTCTCCAAGAAGTGAGCGTTCCTCGAGACAAACGTAGTTTCTTGTAGGATCGTAAAACTCATATCCTATCGAGTTTTCTGGATACCCCACGAATTTGCACAAAGTGGATTTAGTTTCCAATTTATCTCCCACTAGCTTTTTAACGTAAGCGGGAGATCCCATATGCGCATGGATGCGTATGAGGGTGCCTTGCCAGACCATAATTCGTATGGTGTCTTTTCTACGGATCTAGAAGGTACCATGTTCAGTATCTTCGTCGCCGTGAGGAGGGCATGTCCCCAAAATGAAAGAGGAAGGTCAGTGGCACTCATCATGGATCGAACCATGTTCATCAAAGTTCGATTCCTTCTCTCTGCAACTCCATTCAATTGGGGTGTTGCAGGAGGAGTCCACTGCGATAGTATTCCATGCTCTACAAGATAATTTAGAAATTCGTTACTAAGAAATTCTCTACCTCGATCAGAATGAAGAGCCTTTATCGTATGACCAAGTTGATTCTCTACAAGATAGTATTCCATGATCTTAGAAACGTTTGTGATTGGCTTTAGGGCAAGTGGGAGATTGATGGGATAGTGCCCTGCAAGCCAATAGATTTTTGCTTGTATAAGGACTATCATGTGATAATCTTTCTCTAGTATAAATGAATTAATATGATCGTTTGTTTATGTTATGTAAATCAAACAATGGCCAACTTCATCTCTCGCGAATAACTTAAGCGATTGGATGAAACCCTGAGATCACTTATGACTAAGGGATTATTCACTTCAGTATTGGGTGCGATTAATCATGAAACAGTCTCAAAGGTCGTGATCTCGAAAATGTTCCAAGTCATAGATTCCTATCGAGACGGGGTATCGAGGGAATCACAAAGACTTGTAGGATTATGCATGATTCACATGAAGTGAATTTGTTGTCGTTTCATGAACAAGACATTTTGATGTCAGTGCATATGACTAGGTGGTTCGATAGGGGATCGAACGCATCGAACGACCCGAACAGAGAGACCCATTGTGGAAGTGCGTAAAAGCATATCGGTGATGGGATGTCTCTCAAGACTTATAACAGTGTACGATTTAGTCCTTAGACTTGAGATGCTAGGGCGAATTCGGTATACGGGTGTGCATACTTTGATTTAGGAGCCGGTCACATAGCTTGACCATTGTGCGCCTACGTTGGGTACGTATAGTCGTATGCGCGGATGGTTAGCATCAAAATGGGATCTACCGACTCAACGTAGTTCGTTGAGAGAATTTCCTATACATTCTTAGATAATATATTCCGAGAAACCCGTGGCCACGGTCGGTGACGGATTAGGAAAGGGGTTTCCAAACTTAGCAGTCACACTGGAATTATTATCCTGAATTAGAAAGTATAGTTATCGAGATAGTTAGAGGTGCCGATCAATTCACACACCCTAGGTCTCGATCGGGATATTAGTCGATAGAGGGACCGTATGTACATGGTACTTATAAGAGGTGAGGTTCACTGAGATCAATTCACCTGAAGTTGGGCCTCATGGGCTTGTGGCTAGACATCGACCATGAGGTGTGGGTACTCCTAAATTAATCGGGAGATTAATTCTGGAGTGGTCAATAAAGGAAGTTTATTGATCGGAGCAATTAATGAAATATTAATTGCTCACTAATTAAATCACGTAATTGTGAGCCTGCGGCCAATTGATGGTGAACCTAGAGGGTCACACACAATACAGTTGGAACTGTGACAGTCAACTGAAGAAATAATTGATTTAAAGAATTTAATCAATAGAATTAAAGGGTTAATTCTAAGAGAGAGAAAATTAATTAGATTATTCTAATTAATTAAATTGTTAATTAAAGGGTTAATTAAAGTGTTAAATCTTTAATTAGATTTAATGGGCTATTTAGTTAAAGTATTGATTAAATAGATGCAAGACATGGGCCAGTTTAATTAGTGGCCCATTAACTAAAGTCTTGCACAAGGAGTTAGGATTTTTGGTGTTCTCTATAAATAGGGAGTCTTAGAGACTCAAACCTAATGGCAAAATGGAGAGAGAATCCAAAAGGGAAGAAACACTAAAACCCTAACCCTAAACCTACATAGCCGCCGCCCCCTTCAACCCTAGCCCTAGTGCGCCGCCGCCGCCGCCGATGTGTGCTAATGGGATCGGCCGCCGCCCCTCTCTCTCTTCCTTCTTCATGTACATCTAGAGTTGGATCTTGATCCAACTCTTGATTTTGACACGTTTCCATCCTAGTTCTGAGCCTGAGGATCGAAGCAGTCACGGATCTAGCTGGTGTGGACTATTCTCTAGAGGCACAACGCATGGGGTGCTTCTCACGAACCAGATCCATCAGATCTGAATGAAGACCGGAGGAAAAACCACCACCTTGCCTGTGGTGAGGTAAATTGCTATTTACCATCTTATAATTTAGTAATTTGTTTGCTAAATTGTATTCAACCTTTTCGTATGTGCTAATAAGTAAATCTTGGGAATTGGTGTATGAAAAATTTTAAATTCCGCACCGTATGTAGTTGACAATCATACCCATAAAATCCCAACAGTGGTATCAGAGCCAGGTTATTATGCACATATGAAAAAGGCTTGAACACATCAAATTATATGTTTAATGTGATTGTTGTGTTCCAATCTTTGATTCTTGCTTGTTATGATAAATTGAATGTTCGGATCTATGCACTTTTCGGTTTTTGGGCCAAAAATATAATTTCCGAAAATTGGAGGGCTTATTTGCAAATTGTGATTTTTCAAAATCTGGACAGAAAGTAAATTTTTCATTTTCTGCAATTATGGACCAAAATTGTAATTTCTGGAATTTTTAAAATCTGGACTGTTTTGCAATTTACGAAAGGTTAGGTGCTGTTTTTGCTATTTGCGTAAAGTCGGGGTCTGTTTTGCAATAAACGAAAGTTTCTGGAAATTTTGTTAATTTTCTGCTTTCTGGTCCAATTTGCATGTTCTGGAAATTTTGGGGCTAATTTATAATTTCCAAAAGTTGAGGGGTCAAAATGTAATTTTCGAAAATTCAGGGGCCGAACTGCAATTTTTCAAAGTTGAAAAACAGAAACTGTTTTGTGCACTAAAAGGGTTTAGTGGATCCGAAAAGTTAATTTTATCATAATTAGTAGGGACTAAAAGTGAGAATCAAAGGGTCATTTTAAAAGGGGTTTTAAAATGATGATTAGAGATTGTTTTAGAAAGGGGTTTTAAAACTAGAATCTATAGGTATTTTAAAAGGTGGTTTTAAAATATGATAAGAGATTAGAAATAAGAAAATAACTTTTGCTTGTTTCTTGCTCTACGTGAATTGTTTACGTGGTTTTCGATCGCGCCGAGCCTTGACCCTTAGGGTAGATGTGATTGGTTTATTTAATTTTGCTGGTTTTATTGGGCCTGCGAGCCTTAAGTTTTTTGGGCCACTTTGAGCCTTTGTAATAGATAGGGCTTTACTGTTTTATTAGTTTAGGATGGAGGCTCGTTACAAGCTAGGTGGGAGCCCAAGAAGACTAAAGGCCATGTATGCATGGTAGTATGTGTAATAGACTAGGTATCTTTGAAACCCAATTAGATTGACCAATAGGACCATCGTCTTTGGCTCGATGGTGGTCCACATAGGAGGCTCCCGATCGAAAACATACTGTGGTAGAATGCATGCTAGGTGTGTATGTTTTATTTACTGATTTATCTTTTAGCATGTATGGTAATGCGCGCTAGTAATTTAGATCGTAAATAAAAGGTAAAGCATAATTGGAACGGTGAGATCTCGTGGAGAGTTACCTCAAACTCTTAAACCCGGAAAAACCCCTCTTGAAAATAATATTAAGTCATATTGGATTAAAATAAAATGAAGTATTTATATAAATCCAAGCCTTCCATCAATAGGGACTAGCGTATGTTGTCTACTTATCGATAGAGGTGATCCAGAGTCTGGCACCCGAGTCGAAGAAAGAGACAATACGCGAAATTCCTTGATTCTTGTTTTTAACTAAACATGACAAGGGTGAGGACTGGTCGGGATGTGAATATCGACCGATAACCAGTTACGGGGAGTTCACGATCGGGCCCGTTGCTCATCATGATTGATGGGTTAGACTTAACGATTAGTAACACTTATGATGTAGCAGTGCTAGATAAGTGCGAAGACCGAGGCAAAATAACTTGAAGGTTGTGTAGTGACACAATTGGCAATAAGTATGCCTACCTGGGGAATTAGTTGTATGGCCACGAGTCGTGGGTGCAATTAATGGCCGCTGGGACGTCAAGACCTACTAGGAAATAGAATTTCCCGAACAATTGAAGGGGTAATTGTTTCGATAAAATAGTGGGAGAACTTTTACGATAGAAAGTCCAACCATCGTAGATTATAAGTATTTTTCATTAACTAGTCTTCTAGATTTCACGTCTTCTCTTTAAATTAGATATTGTGATATCTGCATGAATTATCCATTATTTATAATTTATCCTCGACATATAAAATATCGATTGGCTTAGAAACCTGAGGATTATCCTCAATTCCGAAAGCCGAAATCGTGTTCTTAAAACCAACCTATGCCTGATGCATTTTGAGATTAGTCTCAAAAGGAGGAACGAATCACCTATTGAATATAGGAATCTTAATGATCGTTGCCTCATACAAGCATCAAGATTGAACGAGCTAAAGAAGCGACATAAGAAAATGTCTTAAGCTTCTAAAACATACCTTCACCTCAAAAGGCTTGTTTTGAGGAGTAGTTTTCGAATCGTCTGATTCGAGATTTATAAGGTATTGTTTGAAACTCGAGAATAAATGAAGGAACCAATGTCAAGGATCACTGTCATTGTTTTATCAGTCTGGTTGGAAAACTAGATCGTATAAACATAGGCCTGAGTGATCTTAACGTTGACTTCCTCCTAAAATTCTCCTCCCCGCTCATTCGAACTATTCGAGAACAACTCTGAACTCCTTTGATAAGTTGATCAAGTTTCTCGAAATAACCAAAGTATTGGTGAAAGGCAAATAGGAACCTTTTAAAGAGGTATACCTGTCATGATTGCTTACACTTCAAGGACTACAAAGTCAAAGAAGAGTAAAAGGAAGGAGAAAGGGTTCTCTTCCAAAGCGAACATAAAGGTAATGGATAGAACGCAAGTAGCCTAAAATCGAAATTATCCCACTGCACCTAATAAAGGCACTGACATGTTTTATTGATTAGAAATTCTAATTAATTAAACAACGTCTCAATTAAAGAGTTAATTGAAAAGAAAAGTCTCAATTAAAGAATTAATTGAGCAGCAACGATTCAATTAAAGAGTTAATTGAAAAGGGGAAATGAATCAATTAAAGTGTTAATTGAAGGCAACGTTTCAATTAAAGAGTTAATTGAAAGGAAATTGATTGAATTAATATATTAAATTCAATCAATACCAAGGTAATAATCCGCACTCATATGGCACGCAAGATTATGTCGCGTTTCCATAGGAATGAATCAAAAGTTGGTGTCGTCGATGCTTCTTGAAATACAGGGCTTAGATGAACTATCAGCTTGCGAATCCTGTCTGAAAGGAAAAGATGACAAAGTTACCGTTTACTAGGCATCCGGTGCGTACCAAACCAACTTTGGATTGAATCCATACCAATGAATGTGGACCACTAAAGTGTTAGTGAAAGAGGAGATTACTCATACCTCGTAACTGTTACTGATGACTTTGGTCACTAGTGATAAGTATATCTTATGATGTACAATTCGAAAATCTTGAAAGTATTCATAGAATTTCGAAACGAAGTAGAGAATCAAACTAGGCATAGTATTAAAGTCATTCGATCTAATCGAGATGGCAAATACTTAAGCTAAAAGTTCCTCAATTATCTTACTGAGAAAGATGTTCTCATACAACGAACTCCTTCTAAGACACCTCAAGGTATTGGAGGGTCTGAAAGAAGGGAATCGAACCTTGTTAAACATAGTTCGATCCGTCATGAGTTTCGTTCAACATCCTTATGCATACTAAGGATTGACCCTAATGGTTGCATTGAAGATACTGAACAAAGTAACTTCAAAGTTCGTGCCTGTAAAACCCTACCAAGAATGGTGTGGTAAAATACCTCTATACTCTTTTGAGTATGGGGATCTCCTGCCTATATCGGGAACAAAAAGGAGATAAATTGGATAGTGGATCCAGTTTGTACAAATTTGTGGGGTATCCAAAGAAATCCATTTGGATGCCTGTTCTACACTCCTAAAGAACTGATGAGGACATAAATGGAAATTCGCAGAATAATGAGGACACAAATGGAAAATCGCATTTTGAAGAATCAATCCAAGTTCCACAAGGTCCAGTGACGAGAGCAAGAGCCAAACGTTTCAAGGAAGAAGAACTCAATGAGTTAATAAATCAAGCGCAACAAAAGGAGTTGGATGTGATCGGAAATGAACCATCGAATTTTGTCAACATTATAAAAGTCCAACTAAATGCAATTTCTCAAGAAGAGAGTGGATAAGATGAATAGCATATTTAGTTAGTATTAAATTCGAAATTAACTATTATATTAGTAGTAGGACTTTATTTGTTTCCTAGTTTATTAGTGGTTTTTGTTTCCTAGTTGATTAGGGGGATTTATTTCCTAGTCTAAGTAGATTACTCTAGAAGTCCTATTCCTAGTCTTGATAGGACTTAATTTTCAGCTTATATATAGGCATAATATGTAATAGAAGACACAACTTGATTCTTATTATTTTAGTGAGAAGGAATTCTCTAGTTTCTTTGAAGAACTCTTTTGAACTTATCAAGGATTTTTCAATTTGTCAAATTCTTGTGGCGTTCATTCATCGACTTATCAAACGATTCTTCCATCATCGTTTGTGGCGTCCTACCGAACTTATCAAGAAGACTTGTGGCGTTCAACATCGACTTATCAAACGATTCAGTCAATATCGTTTGTGGCGTCCCCGTGAACTTATCAAGGCGACTTGTGGCGTTCATCCATCCTCAAACCTGATTGTAGAACGATCTTTCAATTCCTTATAATGTGGGTCTCGTTTTTCTTAACGTGGTTCGTATCATTTGGTACCAGAGCCAATTTCTAGTCTCAGGTTTGCGTATCTTTATAATTTTCTAGTTTAAAAAAAAAAAAAAAAAAAAGTCGTACAAAAAAAAAAAAGAGTACGAAAAAAAAAGAAAAAGAAAAAGAAAGGTCGAACAAAAAAAAAAAAAAGAGTTCGCAAAAAAAAAAAAAAAAAAAAAATCCGAAAAAAAAAAAAAATCCGAAAATTGAAACAAAATTATCTTTATTGAGCTTCCTAGTTTGAGTTTGATTGTTTTCTAGACTTAGAGTGTGTTTACACTTAGAATTCTTCTAAGTTTTGGCACCTGCCTTGTTGAAAGAATCTTCCTAGATTTGGTTTGATAGTTTTCTTGTCCTAGAGTTTGTTCACATTGAATATCTTTGTGTTGTTTTAAATTAGATCAAAAAGAAGCAAAGAGAATTCCAAGAGTGGAAAAAGGCAAGAGAGTTAGATTATTTGAGGGTAAAAGCCATAATTTTTGTGCGAAAACACGAGTGTTGAGTGAATCATTAAATTGAGTGAAACACGTAAGGGTGTGAATTGTGAGGTCCATTATTTTATTTATATTTGTTCTAACTTTTTTTTCTTGCAGCAAATCATGTCTGATTCCAATAACAAAAACATATTTGGAGAACAGTCGGGAAAGTTTGATATGAAGTTTATGTCGGAAGCTTTGATGGGAGAGATGAAGAGAATATTGAGGACGGAGTTGGAACAAGTTCATGAAAGGTTGGATAGGGTAGAAAGTGTAACTGAGGGACATCGAAAAACTACTTCTAATATGAATAGGAGGGGGAGAGTTCAACCTAGGGACTTAAGAGATGAGGATGAGGAAGACTATGATGATAGGTTTAGTGAAGGAGATCAAGGGTCATCTAGTCGCCATAGGAGAAATCGTGGTTTGGGTAGAGAAGTTAGGAATGGGTAATATTAAGATGAACATTCCTTCTTTTCAAGGGAGAAACGACCCCGAAACCTATCTTGAGTGGGAAAAGAAACTGGAGCGAGTTTTTGATTGCCACGACTACTCCGAGATAAAAAAGGTAAAACTTGCAGCCACTGAGTTTACTGATTATGCTAATGTTTGGTGGGATCAATTGGTGTTAAACAGGAGACGAAATGGAGAACAACCGGTGGACACTTGGGAGGTGATGAAAACAGTAATGAGAAAGCGTTTTGTACCTAGCCACTATTATCGGGATTTGTACAAGAAGTTGCAAGGGCTGGTACAAGGAAATCGGAGTGTCGAAGACTACTACCAAGAGATGGAGTTAGCCATGATCCGAGCAAACATAGAGGAGGACCGAGAAGCTACTATGGCACGATTTTTAGCTGGCTTGAATCAAGAAATTGCCAATCGAGTAGAATTGCAGCATTATGTGGAATTAGAGGACATGCTGCATATGGCTATTAAAATTGAGAGCCAACTTAAGAGAAGGGGTGCTAGTTCGTGGAAACAGAATACATTCAAGAAAGAGGAGAAGCAAGTCTCAACCAAGGCTAGATTTGAGTCAAAACAAGAGCATCCAACTCGTAGCAATCAAGGTAAAACCGATTACTCTACTACTCGAAATCGTGATATTAAGTGTTTTAAATGTCAAGGTAGGGGGCACATAGCAAACCAATGCCCAAATAGAAGAGTTATGGTGATACGAGATAATGGAGAAGTTGAAACCGATAGTGAGGAGGACACCGAATCTATGCCACCGTTGGAGGATGCTAATGAGGAAGAATATGATGTCCATGGGGAGTTGTTGGTTGCAAGAAGAGCGTTAAGTGTGCAAATCAAAGAGAGTGACGAAGTACAGAGGGAAAACATTTTTCATACTAGATGCCATGTCCAAAACAAAGTATGTAGTATGATTATTGATGGAGGGAGTTGTACTAATGTTGCTAGCACAACTATGGTTGAAAAGTTAGGATTGCCGACTACCAAACATCTACAACCCTACAAACTGCAATGGCTTAATAATACTGGTGAAATAAGGGTAGAAAAACAAGTCCTTGTTCCTTTTCGCATAGGAAAATATGAAGATGAAGTTTTGTGCGATGTTGTACCTATGCAAGCTGGACATTTATTACTAGGACGTCCATGGCAGTTTGATCGACGTGTTAAGCATGATGGTTTCACTAACAAGTACTCATTTCTACATGACCAGCGTACCATCACTCTAGTACCTTTGACTCCAAGACAAGTTTATGAAGATCAAGTGAGGTTGCAAAAAGAGAGTGAGCAAGAAAAAAAGAGTGTTGTAGGAAAAGACATAGAGAGACAAGAAAAACAAAGAGTGAACGAGGAAAAAAGGAGTAAAAAAAATGGAGAGGTTTCAATGAGTGAACAAAAGAATGAGAGGACAAAAAGCAATATCTATGCGAGAGTGGGTCACATTAAAAAAGCGATGTTCTCAAGTCAACCAATAATTGTTCTTGTGTACAAAGAGGCATTGAATACTAACGACTCTAACTCTTTTTTGCCTAGTTCAGTTGCATCTCTTTTGCAGGAATTTGAGGATGTCTTTCCCGAGGAAATTACACCTGGTTTACCACCTATTCGAGGGATTGAACATCAAATCGACTTTGTACCCGGTGCTTCCATTCCAAACCGACCAGCCTATCGTAGCAACCCTGAAGAAACAAAAGAGCTACAACGGCAAGTTAGTGAATTGATGGAAAAGGGTTCCGTACGAGAAAGCATGAGTCCATGCGCTGTTCCAGTAATTTTGGTTCCTAAAAAGGATGGGACATGGAGAATGTGTGTTGATTGTCGAGCCGTCAACAATATAACAATCAGGTATCGCCATCCTATTCCTCGTCTTGATGATATGCTTGATGAATTGCATGGTGCTTGTGTATTTTCTAAAATTGATTTAAAAAGTGGCTACCATCAAATAAGAATGAAAGAAGGTGACGAATGGAAAACAGCTTTTAAAACAAAGTTTGGTTTATATGAGTGGTTGGTTATGCCATTTGGTCTAACTAATGCACCAAGTACTTTCATGCGATTAATGAACCATGTTTTGCGTGCTTTCATAGGAAAATTTGTAGTTGTCTATTTTGATGATATTCTTATTTATAGCAAAAATCAAGATGATCATGTTAAGCATTTACATTCTGTTCTTGAAGTATTACGAAAGGAGAAATTATTTGCTAACATGAAGAAGTGCACCTTTTGCACCGATAAGCTTGTGTTTCTCGGTTTTGTTATGAGTGCACATGGTATACAGGTTGATGAGGATAAAATTCGAGCAATTCAAGAATGGCCGAGTCCCACGAGTGTAGGACAAGTTAGGAGCTTCCATGGACTTGCTAGCTTCTATAGGAGATTTGTGAAGAACTTTAGCAGCATTGCAGCACCACTTACTGAGGCTATCAAGAAGAATGTCGGGTTTAAGTGGGAAGACGAGCAAGAAAGGGCTTTCCAATTGCTCAAAGAGAAACTAACTAATGCTCCTTTATTAGCTCTGCCTAACTTTACATTAACATTTGAAATTGAATGTGATGCATCAGGATTAGGTGTTGGAGCAGTCCTCATGCAAGGAGGAAAACCAATTGCTTTTTTTAGCGAGAAACTAAGTGGGGCAGCTCTAAACTACCCTACTTACGACAAAGAGTTGTACGCATTGGTGCGAGCTTTACAAACATGGCAACACTATCTTTGGCCTAAGGAGTTTGTGATTCACACGGATCATGAGTCATTGAAACACTTGAAGAGTCAACAAAAATTGAGTAGGAGACATGCACGATGGGTGGAATTCATTGAAACATTTCCCTATGTCATCCGATACAAGAAAGGTAAAGAGAATGTTGTTGCTGATGCACTTTCTAGAAGGTATGTCTTACTCTCCACTCTTGATGCAAAATTACTTGGTTTTGAGCATATTAAAGAATTATATCCTTTAGACCATGATTTTTCTGAGGAATTTCGAAATTGTGAGAAAAATGCAGTGGGTAAGTTCTTTAGACATGAGGGTTTCTTGTTTCGAGAAAATAAGTTATGTGTTCCTAATTGTTCTTTGCGTGAGTTGTTAGTAAGGGAATCACATGGTGGAGGTCTAATGGGGCACTTTGGAGTTATTAAAACCTTATCGATTTTGCAAGAACATTTTTATTGGCCTCATATGAGAAAGGATGTTGAGAGAATTTGTGAGAGATGTGTCACTTGTAAGCAGGCAAAATCTAGAGTACAACCTCATGGTTTATACATGCCACTACCAATTCCTAGTGATCCCTGGATTGATATTTCAATGGATTTTGTTTTAGGTTTACCTAGGTCTAAACGAGGTAAGGATTCTATTTTTGTGGTTGTAGATAGGTTTTCTAAAATGGCGCATTTCATTCCATGTACGAAAACTGATAATGCTTCTAATATTGCTGACTTATTCTTTCGAGAAATTGTTAGATTACATGGAATGCCTCGAACCATTGTTTCAGATAGAGATGCTAAGTTTTTGAGTTACTTTTGGAAAACCTTGTGGTGTAAGTTAGGGACTAAGTTGTTATTTTCCACCACTTGTCATCCACAAACTGATGGTCAAACTGAAGTAGTAAATAGGACTTTATCTACTTTGTTGAGAGCTATAATTAAAAAGAATATCAAAACATGGGAAGAATGTTTACCACATGTTGAGTTTGCTTACAATCGTTCCATTCATTCTGCTTCTAAGTTTTCTCCATTTGAAATAGTTTATGGTTTTAACCCCTTAACTCCATTGGATTTAACACCATTACCTTTGTCTGAAAGAGTTAACTTGGATGGAAAGAAAAAGGCTGAATTTGTTAAGCAGATACATGAAAAGGCAAGATTCAATATAGAGAAGAAGACGGAACAATATGCAAAGCAAGCCAACAAAGGGCGTCGCAAGGTAGTTTTTGAACCCGGAGATTGGGTTTGGTTGCACATGAGGAAAGAAAGATTTCCATCCCAAAGGCGCTCGAAGTTGCTCCCAAGGGGAGATGGTCCTTTTCAAGTTCTTGAGCGTGTCAATGACAATGCCTACAAGCTAGACCTACCAGGTGAGTACAATGTTAGCACTACATTCAATGTTACTGATTTAAGTCCTTTTGATGTAGGTGCTGATTTGAGGGCAAATCCTTTTCAAGAGGAGGGGAATGATGAGGACATAAATGGAAATTCGCAGAATAATGAGGACACAAATGGAAAATCGCATTTTGAAGAATCAATCCAAGTTCCACAAGGTCCAGTGACGAGAGCAAGAGCCAAACGTTTCAAGGAAGAAGAACTCAATGAGTTAATAAATCAAGCGCAACAAAAGGAGTTGGATGTGATCGGAAATGAACCATCGAATTTTGTCAACATTATAAAAGTCCAACTAAATGCAATTTCTCAAGAAGAGAGTGGATAAGATGAATAGCATATTTAGTTAGTATTAAATTCGAAATTAACTATTATATTAGTAGTAGGACTTTATTTGTTTCCTAGTTTATTAGTGGTTTTTGTTTCCTAGTTGATTAGGGGGATTTATTTCCTAGTCTAAGTAGATTACTCTAGAAGTCCTATTCCTAGTCTTGATAGGACTTAATTTTCAGCTTATATATAGGCATAATATGTAATAGAAGACACAACTTGATTCTTATTATTTTAGTGAGAAGGAATTCTCTAGTTTCTTTGAAGAACTCTTTTGAACTTATCAAGGATTTTTCAATTTGTCTAATTCTTGTGGCGTTCATTCATCGACTTATCAAACGATTCTTCCATCATCGTTTGTGGCGTCCTACCGAACTTATCAAGAAGACTTGTGGCGTTCAACATCGACTTATCAAACGATTCAGTCAATATCGTTTGTGGCGTCCCCGTGAACTTATCAAGGCGACTTGTGGCGTTCATCCATCCTCAAATCTGATTGTAGAACGATCTTTCAATTCCTTATAATGCGGGTCTCGTTTTTCTTAACGTGGTTCGTATCAAGAACAAACGATGTTTGTTTCAAGGAATATCCATTTCTTAGAGGATGGCTTCCTCGTGAATAGAAATGATACCGTAGTAGAACATGATGAGGTCCAAGAAGTGGAACTCATCCCCACAAACAGTGGGAGTTAATCCAGAAACTGCTGAACCATCAAGTACACCAGTACTTCGTAGATCTGATCGAGTTCGTGAGGAACATGATAGATATGGTTAAACCATGTACGAAGAACCTACATTAGATGTAGATGCTCACGTATGCAAGAGGTCATACAATCCTAAATGGATTCCATCCATTCCAACAAGGTATTGACCTTGGTCGATCCACCCAAGGGAAGTAACCCGTGGAAAGTAAATGGATCTTCAAGCGCAAGCTAGGAATGAATGAAAAAGGTGTTAACCTATAAGGCTTGCCTAAAGACAAAAGGTTATTCACAAAGGCCTGGAACGGACTTTGATGAAATCCTTTCACCATTTGGCAATGTCCGAATCCATTTGGACTCACATTCATTTTGATGAGAAAGTCAAGGCATTCGACTTCATCGGAAAACAAATGTGAAACTGGAGTGTACAAAGGATTAGTGGGAGCTCTTTGGAGTTCATTAATTTTACATGTCGATAACATATTTATTATCTGGGATGATATTGGAATGTTAACACAGACGGAAGCATGATTGTCTATGCAATTCTCCATGAAAGATTTGAGAGAGACATCAGGAAAGATGTTGGAACTCTCTCAAACTAAGTACATAAAAACAAATACTGAAAGTATTCAGTATGGAAGAATCCAAGAAAGGATTGCTTCCAGTGAGACACTATATCTCTCCTCCATAATCAATGTGCCCTACATCGAATGTGAAAAGGAGAATGTCTCAAATACCTTATGTTTGAAACAAAAGGGAAGCATGTGGCATGCTTTACTATGTACTAGACCAGACGTAAAACCTGCTCTAAACGCCACGAGCAGTTACTAGTCAAACTCCAGTGAAGAGTACTGGATCGCCGTTAAAGATATCCTTGAGCTCCTGATAAGGACTAAGGATTTGATCTTGGTCTGCGGTGATAATGGTGAATTGAAATTCGAAGGATTTACTGATTCGAATTTCTGGTCTGATGTGGATAAATATATGTATCCAGTTTTGGATACATATTTTGCCTTAGTGGGGTAGCGGTAAGTTGGAAAGGGTTCCAAAGGAAATCACCGTTACCATCATAAACCACTGAAGCAAGATATCTCGCAGCAAGGAGTGCAGCGTAAGAAAAGTGTTTGGATGAAAAACCTCATTCAACTTTTGGATGTGGCGCCTAGCATTGCGAAGCTCGTGGTTATCTTCTAAGATAGCAAATCGAGCTATTGCTAAAGCAAAGGTAGATCTCACCAGAAATCTAAACACAAGATAAAAGTACCATTTGATTAGAGAAGTCATTTGTAGAGTTGACGCACATGATGGATCGCGTCGATTCGGAAGACAAATCTAGTAGATCCACTAAACAGAGCTTTTTTACAAAATGAGTTCGAAGGACATCTATGAAAGATGGGTCTTTGAAACGTTTGTGATTGGCTTTAGGGCAAGTGGGAGATTGATGGGATAGTGCCCTGCAAGCCAATAGATTTTTGCTTGTATAAGGACTATCATGTGATAATCTTTCTCTAGTATAAATGAATTAATACGATCGTTTGTTTATGTTATGTAAATCAAACAATGGCCAACTTCATCTCTCGCGAATAACTTAAGCGATTGGATGAAACCCTGAGATCACTTATGACTAAGGGATTATTCACTTCAGTATTGGGTGCGATTAATCATGAAACAGTCTCAAAGGTCGTGATCTCGAAAATGTTCCAAGTCATAGATTCCTATCGAGACGGGGTATCGAGGGAATCACAAAGACTTGTAGGATTATGCATGATTCACATGAAGTGAATTTGTTGTCGTTTCATGAACAAGACATTTTGATGTCAGTGCATATGACTAGGTGGTTCGATAGGGGATCGAACGCATCGAACGACCCGAACAGAGAGACCCATTGTGGAAGTGCGTAAAAGCATATCGGTGATGGGATGTCTCTCAAGACTTATAACAGTGTACGATTTAGTCTTAGACTTGAGATGCTAGGGCGAATTCGGTATACGGGTGTGCATACTTTGATTTAGGAGCCGGTCACATAGCTTGACCATTGTGCGCCTACGTTGGGTACGTATAGTCGTATGCGCGGATGGTTAGCATCAAAATGGGATCTACCGACTCAACGTAGTTCGTTGAGAGAATTTCCTATACATTCTTAGATAATATATTCCGAGAAACCCGTGGCCACGGTCGGTGACGGATTTGGAAAGGGGTTTCCAAACTTAGCAGTCACACTGGAATTATTATCCTGAATTAGAAAGTATAGTTATCGAGATAATTAGAGGTGCCGATCAATTCACACACCCTAGGTCTCGATCGGGAAATTAGTCGATAGAGGGACCGTATGTACATGGTACTTATAAGAGGTGAGGTTCACTGAGATCAATTCACCTGAAGTTGGGCCTCATGGGCTTGTGGCTAGACATCGACCATGAGGTGTGGGTACTCCTAAATTAATAGGGAGATTAATTCTGGAGTGGTCAATAAAGGAAGTTTATTGATCGGAGCAATTAATGAAATATTAATTGCTCACTAATTAAATCACGTAATGGTGAGCCTGCGGCCAATTGATGGTGAACCTAGAGGGTCACACACAATACAGTTGGAACTGTGACAGTCAACTGAAGAAAGAATTGATTTAAAGAATTAAATCAATAGAATTAAAGGGTTAATTCTAAGAGAGAGAAAATTAATTAGATTATTATAATTAATTAAATTGTTAATTAAAGGGTTAATTAAAGTGTTAAATCTTTAATTAGATTTAATGGGCTATTTAATTAAAGTATTGATTAAATAGATGCAAGACATGGGCCAGTTTAATTAGTGGCCCATTAACTAAAGTCTTGCACAAGGAGTTAGGGTTTTTGGTGTTCTCTATAAATAGGGAGTCTTAGAGACTCAAACCTAATGGCAAAATGGAGAGAGAATCCAAAAGGGAAGAAACACTAAAACCCTAACCCTAAACCTACATAGCCGCCGCCCCCTTCAACCCTAGCCCTAGTGCGCCGCCGCCTAACCCTAGCCGCCGCCGCCGATGTGTGCTAATGGGATCGGCCGCCGCCCCTCTCTCTCTTCCTTCTTCATGTACATCTAGAGTTGGATCTTGATCCAACTCTTGATTTTGACACGTTTCCATCCTAGTTCTGAGCCTGAGGATCGAAGCAGTCACGGATCTAGCTGGTGTGGACTATTCTCTAGAGGCACAACGCATGGGGTGCTTCTCACGAACCAGATCCATCAGATCTGAATGAAGACCGGAGGAAAAACCACCACCTTGCCTGTGGTGAGGTAAATTGCTATTTACCATCTTATAATTTAGTAATTTGTTTGCTAAATTGTATTCAACCTTTTCGTATGTGCTAATAAGTAAATCTTGGGAATTGGTGTATGAAAAATTTTAAATTCCGCACCGTATGTAGTTGACAATCATACCCATAAAATCCCAACAGTTTCCCTTCTCTTTCTTACTTGCAAGAGTTCCCTCGTGATCGCGAATCTGCGACGACCATCTCTAATCCCATAAAGGAATTTGAGATTCGAGAGAATCTCTTTCGCGGATGCCATATGCTCATGTTGCAAACGCAGATCAAGTGACATATATTCCAACATGTATTCACGAGCTAAGCCATCATCCAATTTCCATTTGGTGATGCTTTTTCGGAGCTCATCAGGAACAACATGTGAAATAGTAATGGGTGGTGGCACAGACAAAACATATGATATGTTTTCAGCTTCAAACAGTCCATTCAAATGACGCGTCCAGAAATGCAAGTTGGGTCCAGTTAAAATATTACGTTCATAGACAAATTTCTAAGTGCTCTAAGCTCTTTTGACATCATATCTATAAAATGACGATAGAAGAAATAAATACACGAAAGATTAATTTAACATGCACAAATTTACAAACATGGTTTTCATTTGTAAATTACTCCCACTATTTTAATCAAAATCTTGTGCCCCCACATAAGTTTCGGGAAATTAAAATATCCTAGTGGGCTTAAGGCCCAAATGCAATCTCCTAGTACCCACGACTCGTTGGCCATACTATTTGATTCACTTGGTGGTCGATTACGTCGACGGTTAACCATCGCAGCTAACCCTTAAGTTCATTTAGCCTCGTTTTTTGATATGGACCCACGACTCGTGAGACATCCATACTTACTAGCGTTAAATCATGTCCAATACTCGTGGAGAGAAATAGGTCAATCCTAGACACCCCATGACTTGTGAGACAACGCCTAAAACCTTGCTATCCCCTCCCTTGGCACTAAACTCGTGCATCGAGGCAATAGACATATCATCTTCATATAGCTCGACCCACGACTCGTGAGACATCGAGATATATTCGTAGAATAGCCTAAGACCTAGTAATTGGATAGGCTCGGACCATAGAGACTATTCATATGCGCCCTTAGGTTCGATTTAATATTCTAATTGAATTTTAAGTTCAATGGGAGGTTTTAAGTTTTCTTGTGCGAGGTCTCATCAGATTATGCTTTATCTTGTTTACATGATCTATTCTAAGCATGCAAGACATATCAAAGAATATAAGTAAACATTCATCACCTAGAAGGATATGATTGATCGATTGCCCATCCTATGCGATTCATCACTAGCCTTGTGATGAATCAATTGGTCAGTCTAGGGTGGAAATTAAATGTCCTAACTATTACAATTTTCAAACCCATACATCATGGGCCTTCTTGTAACATTCATCTTGATTGGGCTTTCATGTAATGAATTGGGCCTCATATCCTCCAAGGTTATGGGCCTCCATGCGGATCTCCAAGTCTTCACGAGGTCTTCTCGGCTCCAAGCCTAATCTAAGCCTAGCTTACAAATTTAAAATGATCATATTCTATTACATTTGTTTGCGCAAGCAAGGGCACCAATCAGTCCCATTTAATTACAATCCATAAAATAAATAAACCAAAAACTACACAGGGCTTAAGGGCAAAATCGACCAATCCACATATTCACTCAAGAACATGCATAAATTCACATAAGGGCATAAATGTAAATTTACCGGCTCCATTAATTTTAATTCACAAAAATTATCTAAGTTAATTAATTTTGAATTAACAATTAACCTCTAAGATTAATCAGCTCTTACTTGAGCTCTAAGTAATCTACAAACCCTATCTTGATTAAATTGGTTAATTAAGGTAGACCAAATCTCTAAGATTCCTACCTTATTCAAAATTCTAAGTTTCCCAAATTTTCAAATCTCCAAGATTTTCAAGATAATCCTATTTTGTCTAGATTAGTTTAATTAAGGTAGTTTTCAAATCTAACAAGATAACTACCTTATCCAAAAACTCCAAGTTTCCTAATCTCCCAAAATTCTAAATTTTCAGAATTTTTCAAAATAGGCAGAATTAGAGTTCATCCCAAACATGAACAGTCGAGACCAATCACGGACTGCCACGTGGACAACCCACTCGCAACCATCAGGGGCGCGTGAGCTGCCCGTGGCAGCAGCCGCGGCTCGTGGCTGCATACGGCAGCAAGCTACCGCGCTCAGCAGCGTGCGGACAGCAACCCGTGGGATGCTGCCGTGCGAAGCGTGCGCAGCCAGCGTGCTAGTCGCACGCTGCCGTTGGCAGCGGCTTGCGGTGGCCGATTAGCCGCGGTGAGCTACCGCGCACCGCCGCGTGCCACCGCGGGTTGGGTCTAAAATTTTTTTTTGTTTCTTCGATTACTTATGATTTAATTAAACAAACCCAGTCAATTAAATCCTAATCCAAAATAACATCAACATGATAAAATTTTCGAATCTAAAATTATCCATTAACTCCAAGTTAAATAACAAATGTCCTAAAGCATGCAAAGTTAAAGAACTAGCCACACATAAATCAAACATATGATTTATAACACAGAATTTGCAAATTCATATATATACAAATCACTGTTGGGATTCAGTAAGATAAACAGCTCTAGGCACAGCTGAATATAAAAATTTTAGGACCTCTTACGGAATCTTGCCAGGATACTACTCTAGGTGTATATATATAAATATTAATTTAAACGATAGTATAAACAGTTTACACGTTATACCTGTCTCCTTTCAAATCCAAGTTGGCAAAACGAACTCTGAATTTCTCTTCAGTAAAATCGATCCAAGCTCTGCAGCAGAGCCCCACGTGTTGCGCCTCTACGGGTTGATACATCACAATTACACGAAAATAATAAATCTTGATCAGCTAGAACACAAGATATATTATGATCTAGGATTTTAGGAACGATCTTGGAACAAAAATTGAAAATGAAAAATTCTTCCAAACACTGTAAGGGTTCGGCCGATTGCACAGGGAGAGGGGAGAGAATTTTTGCTCTGCTCAATTTTTGCTTGTTGAGTTTTGTGAAAAATAACTACAAGTAAGCTACTTATAGTTATCTCCTTAACCTAGTCCTATTAGGACTAGGATTCCATTCTCCTACATGGGCCATGACCCTCTCTAATTAGAAGACCAAGTCTTCTAATTAATTCATGGCCCAGTTAATTAATTTTGACCAGGCTTTATTTAGTCTCCCAATTAAATAGCCAAATTAATTAACTAGTCTCCCAATTAATTAATTTTGACTTTAAGTCCAATTAATTAATTATTTCTTTAATTAATTAAATCCAACCTAATTAATTAACTCACAAATTAAGCTCCAATTTAATTTATGATCCTGATCCAATTCCAATTGGATCCTTCTTTGTTCCAACTGGGTCGACCCAGTCGACCCATCCACTATAATCGACCCAGTCGATTATTCACCCAATCGACTCGGTCGTTCTAATTTCCTCACTTTCGCTTCATGTGTATTGTGTATGCCCCCGTAGGTTCACCACATAATTGGCCGGGTTATATTTAAATATTATTTGATTATTCGAGTAAGACTTACTCTAAATCAATCGAACACTCTGTCGATTGATCATTCCAAAATTAGCACCCCTGCCAATTTGGGAATTCTTTCACACTCTACGGCCGATGTCCAGCCACAAGCCCATGGAGCCCAATCACTGGTGAATTAATTCAGTGAACCTTTTTATCATTTACAATTTCCATATACGACATAATCTCTCCATCGATCAATCTCCCATTCGAGACTTAAGGGCATGGTCTTTCATCGGATTCCCTTTTCTTTTGTCCTGACCTTATGTATTCTGATATCGAAATAAATTCTCTTTGACTTAATCTTTATGAGCTACTTACATAAAGTCGTCAGATACCTTGGCCAAGGATTTTACCAGAATTAATTTCTCATAAAAATCCATAGGAGAATTTCCCAACCTATCAAGTCGGGTCAATGGATCCTTTGTTGATGATATGAATCCGCATTCGAGTTCCTCTATACCCAATATGAGTCCACGGAGACTTTCTGGCGAACTCCAGTCAGTCGGAACTCATATCAAAGTATAGACGTTCTCGCACCAGATAAACCCTATCACCTCAAGGAGTTAGGGATCGTTCCTCGTATACTATCGCAAATTGGAATAACTTCAATCCCGATATGCGACTACCGCTTCCATGGTGAGTTATTTCCTAATTGGGGTATTCATTGCGCTTGCCATCCCAGCAAGCCACCCACTTATGTGTATCGACTATCCCAGTCACGCTCGTGGACCCCAGCGTCCTCCAGTTCATCGGAGTATACATAATAGTGAGAGTCTAACCGAATCCAACAATGTTCTATCTAGATCACGGCCTTGGAGATCAGTCCACGGGTTGTCCCATAGCCCTGTGATCTAAGGACTTCTATCCTTATGCGTAGATAATCATTACATAAGATAAAGATGACCATTTAATAAAGTGCATTTATTAATCAAAATTGAATAGTTCCTTATTTATTAAAAATAAATGCTTTCCATACAGCTGGCTTGCAGGACACTATTTCTATCATGTTAGTTTAACATAGGTAACTCAGTCATTAACGACGTTAAGTTTTACGTGGCTTCTCAAATAAACTTGCACGCTCGTGCCTTTACTTAAGCTCGACGACTATCGATTGGATTCGGGGTAAATTTAGTCCAAACTGTTGGTGAGTCTATTAATTTACCATTAATAGTTGGAAAAAAAGGTTATATGAAATAATTAGGATTATGCTTCGTACTTTACTCTATTAGGCACTGTCTCTCCTGTATAGTGACGATATAAGTAAAAACATAAGTGACTTTGTGCCAAAATATTCACACTTCTCTTTATATTTTTACTTGAGTATCTATCATTTCTTCATTAGCATAACATTTTTGTTAGAAATGTATCCTCCTTGTTCGATCTTGTTGTTTAACGATAATTCAAAAAATAAATGTTGTTGTACTGATTATAAGATTACATTTAACATCTTGCTGGCATAAGCATTGGTGGAGGCTCTAAAAGCACCCTTCCGACACATCGTAATTGTTTTTGAGGTTTTGGTAGCATGGAGTATCCAAATTCTTGACGTAGAGCTACATCATTTGTATAATAAATCCAAGATAATACCATGAAAAACCATACATAGAAAATTGAAATGGTTGTTAATGTTGGTATTTGTAAAATTAATCTACAATGCCAAAATAGCCCTTTGATGGGATCCATCGCATTATCGATGCTTCCATCATCATCGGTAAACAACAATATTTTGAGCATGGACTATTGGTGCATTTTTGAATTTACCAAAGGAAAAACAAATGAGTAGATTATTTCCATCGAAAAAGAGGCGAATAGTTCACACCAGTGACGAATAAAATATAATTAAGCCACCATATAAAAAAGGAACTATGAATACCCCCCGGTAAGGCCGAATTAAAAAAATCCTTTTCACGTACTGTATTTTAAAAAAATCCCCCTTAGGTTTATCAACTTCTTACAAGTAACCCCTTGCCCTTAAATATTCCAGTTTTGCCCTTGAGGGTTATTTTTAATGTTTATAATATCTTCAAAATTTTAAATTTTAAATGTTAATAGTTATATTTTATAAATAATAAAAATGATAATCATATATTTACTGCCGCAATAACGGATTTAATTTATAATATCATTTAAATTTTAATATAATTTGAAATTATTTTAAGATATTTACAATTTATTTCATTTCTATGATAAAAAATTTAAATTAAATTTTAATAATAAAATTCATAAATATAAAATTATATTTTCACGAATTAAATAAATAATATTTTTATGTCATTAATAAATAGTGTATTTAAAATCCAATAAAAACATTATTAAATTAAAATATTTGATTTACAATACATTTTAAGTTTTACTATGTATAGTAATTCTGATAAATTGATTCAACTAAATTTGAAAAACTTTAAATCATATTTAAATAACATTATCATTAAAGTTTATTTAATTTATTGTTATACAATTTAATTGTTAATAAATATGTAAATGCATTTTTTTCTTGACAATATTTATTAGAAGTTATGGTCAATTATAAATTTTATCAATTATTTTTGGAGTAAAATACATAATTTTAACTTTTATAATATATAAGATATTACAAACGTTACATAAAACACCTAAAGGCAAAAAAGGGCAAGGGTTTACTTGTAAGAAGGTGACAAGCCTGCGGGAAATTTTTCAAATAATTAATAAGTGAGGAATTTTTTGTAATTAGGCATTACCTCTACGGTGTGTTTGTGATTTACCCTATAAAAATGGCCTAAATAAGTGAAGAAGTTATGACAAATTTCTTAGACTTATTCTACAACTGATTCAACCACATAAGTATCCAACATGCATACTAACCATGTCTCGTAATTGCACGAAATATTCAAGGGAAGTTACAACCACTTCTACCACCAATTTATGATCAATTTTGTAATTCATGTACCGTTGATGGAAGGCAAGTACGCCCCCATTAAAAGTTTATAAATAGACTCTGCATGGTAAAGTGGCACCTCCATAGAAACAAACACATTCTCTCTAAGTCAATCAAGCATACATTCCATCAACAGCATACTTTTAAATGCTCCACTATGTGAACTTCACACTTATCTTAGCTTATCATAACTCACGGTAACTTGCAACCCCTATTTATAGGACATTGAAAATCGAAGCACTGTTTACATAAGAACCTTGGATTAATGTGTATTACGATTGCTATTCAATAAATCATTTAAATGCCTATGATTTTTTCTTTTATGTTAGTGAAACATTAGCCGCCACATACACAAGCCCAACACATTATTTACACGACCATCACATGTTCAACGAGCCCTTCAATTGCAAAACCACCACCCCCACATCTAAGGACACATAAACTTTTTAAGTCTTGCGACCGTGCAAACAAAGAGAACCATCATAGAATAATAGTTTGGATTATTTCCTCAGTCACTTGACTATGTTAGTTTAACATAGGTAACTAAGTCATTAACGGCGTTAACTTTTACGTGGCTCCTAAAATATACTTGCACGCTCGTGCCTTTACTTAGGCCCAACGACTATTGTTTGGATTCGGGGTAAATTTAGTCCAAACTGTTGGTGAGTCTATATTAATTTTCCATTAATAGTTTGAAAAAAGGTTATATGAAATAATTAGGATTATGCTTCGTACTTTACTCTGTAAGGCACTGTCTCTCCTGTATAGTGACGACATAAGTAAAAACATAAGTGACTTTGTGCCAAAATATTCACACTTCTCTTAATATTTTTACTTGAGTATCTATCATTTCTTCATTAGCATAACATTTTTCTTAGAAATGTATCCTCCTTGTTCGATCTCGTTGTTTAACGATAATTCAAAAAACAAATGTTATTGTACTGATTATACGAATACATTTTTATACACACACGCATGCGGTACTTTTTCTCTGCACGTTTTCTTAAGCTCCAATAACATCTTGCCGGCATAAGCATTGGTGGAGGCTCTAAAAGCACCCTTCCGACACATCGTATTTGTTTTTGAGGTTTTGGAAGCATGGAGTATCCAAATTCTTGATGTAGGCCACATCATTTGTATAATAAATCCAAGATAATACCAAGAAAAACCATACATAGAAAATTGAAATGGTTGTTTGTGACGCCCCATTTTTTCTCAGCCACTTCCTCGGGCCAGAGACGGCCCTCGACTAGAATCGGGTCGCCAGAACAAACAAATTAACCAAACATGAAATTTAATCCAGACTAGCAGCGGAAACATATAACTTAAAACGCGAATTAGTTTAAATATCGTAAACAATTTATCAATCAGCTTAATACATCAGTACTTAAACAATTCATTTTAATACTCATAAACACTATCCAATCACATTTGAAATCTCCAAATTTAAATAATCCAAACAGGACTTAAAAAAAGCACGACCGACTCGGATCCCGGATCACCAACTACCAAACCCGTCAACTGTCGAAAGTACCTAAAATAGTAATCCACAAAGAGTGGTAAGTTGATCTTCCAACTTAGTGAGGCAGTGTGCAAATGTAAATTAGCAGCGAGAAAACAACACTATTGATGAATCAATTCAAACAGGCACACCAAAGACCCAAAACACGTATGTATGCAACAAACATCTCATCTAACCGCATAGAGAGCTCGAATGAATGTGATAAGATGAAAGACATCTCATCCAACCACATAATGGGCTCGAATGAATGTGATAAAAAGACATCTTATCCAGCACGTAGTGGGCTCGAATGAATGTGATATAAGACATCTCATCCAACCGCATAGTGGGCTCGAATGAATGTGATAAAAAGACATCTCATCCAGCAACGTAATGGGCTCGAATGAATGTGATTAGACCCAATGATGCAAACGATAAACAGAAATAAAGCACCAACACTTGCACAACAGTATTCACAAATTTCTAATCACAGGCGCAATTCAAAATCCACAAGCCAAATAATGTATACAAGCAACATTCATAACTGTATCAATAAGTCGCTTCAAGCAGCACCAAGTGAACTTTTACAAAAACACTCACCTGATTAATCGAGACGCTTGGGATAACAAGACGCAAAAAAACTAGTTTAGAAACATTTAATTAACCGAGGAAATAAAATTAGTAATTTGAACAATTAAATTCCAAAGATTCTTTATCAAGGACTATTTGTTTAATTTAAAGTACACACTACATTGTTAATTAACCAACATTCCACTAGGCCCGAACTCATATTTGCTTGATTCATCATCCGAAACAACTGGCCTAAGTCACGGCCCAAAAAACTAAATTTTGCAACCCGGCCCGAACTCGGCCCGACCCAAACTCAACCCGACCAGAAGCTCCAACCCATTCCTACCCAAACTAAGTCCAAAAACCTGCTCGAACTCAGCCCAATTCCTATGTCCAAACCCGGTGCAATTGTAAAACCAAACTCGGCCAAACTCACCACCCAGTCAACTCAACCCAGTCCACTCAGCCCGTTTTTACTGTTCATCATCTTCTACACTACATTTTCAGCAAAAATCTAGTTTTGATCACCATTCTCGGCCTACCCTTCGTCTTCCCCGACAAGCTCCGGACGGCCATCCTTACCCTAAAACTCGAACCCGAAACCCATGCCCAAAATCAGTCCACTCCCTCAACCCAAATTAAATTCCCCTGTTCATCATCTTCCCCACTTCTTCTCCAACCTATCATGGCCGCCCCCACCATCCCCACCTCACTAACTCTCCAAATTTCGCGACCTCTACTCCCTATTCGCACCCCGAACCTCCATTCTCAACCTCCGATCCTAGTTCCATTTTCGAGCCTCAAACACCATCGTCAACCTAATATAATTCTCAATATGAACAATGAACGAAAGAAAATAAGTCAAAGATTGCCTCGAGAAGTTATATGTGCTTACCTTCGCGAATGTAAGAAGAGAACTTCCGGAAATTGCAACGGCGGCAGGAGTTGTTTGAAAAGTGAAAACTGTTCCTTTTCAGTTTTTGATTAATTATCAACATCGTTTGTGGCGTCCTCATGAACTTATCAAGAAGACTTGTGGCGTTCATCCATCGACTTATCAAGCGATTCATCCATCATCGTTTGTGGCGTCTTCAATAAATCCATCTAAACTTGATTGTAGAACGATCCTTGGAGTCCTAATTATTCGGATCTCGTTATTCGTGGCGAGGTTCGTATCATTTGGTATCAGAGCTTTGTTCTAGTCTCAGGTTTGCCTATCCTTAATTTTCTTGTTAAAAAAAACAAAACAAAAAAAAGAGAATAAAAAAAAACGAAAAAAAAATTGAGAAAGGAAAAAAAAAGAAATGAGAGGGAAAAAGAAAACGAAAAAAAATGGTTTTTCAATGTTTACATGTTAGATCTACAAGGTTGGGGAAGATTTGAGGACAAATCTCTTTTAAGAGGAGGAGAATGATGTGAATCAAGATTAAAGAAGACCAAGTCTAATATTTACTTGTCATGTGGGAGTTTTTAATCTAGTAATGTTTAATTTCGAAATTATTGTCCTATTTCTGTAGGATTAGTTTATTCTTTACTAGGATTTAGTTTCCTTTTGGTATTAGGTTAGTTTACTATTTTAGAGTTTCCTAGTTCTTTTCAAGATGTAATTTTGTCCTATTTAAAGGACATTTTTCTTTAATGAATTCAAGATTTAGTCTTCAATTAATATGTGTTGAGTATTCTCCACCTTCTTTGAAGAATTCTTCTTCATGAACTAATCAAAGGTTAGTAAAATCTTTGTGGCGTTCAATGACTTATCACACGATTCTTTTTTTTTTTTTTTGAGGAAACCAGTAGGAATGGTATATTAATGAGAAAAATCAGTAGTTACAATAGTAGCAATATCACTAGGAAGGACAGAAGTAAATACATAGCCATTAGAAGCTAACTTGGCTAAGCTATGAGCAACATTATTAAACTTCCTATTAATATGAAGAGCTTGGAAGGAGTCAAGGTCACTAGTAATCTTCTTAATGTCTTCAAAAATAGGACCGAGCATACCCATAGATGGATAAGGATTCATAATTCCTTGGATCACTGAAAGACAATCCCCTTCAATAGAAAATTTTTTCCACCCCTTATCAACACCAAATTCTGTAGCCTTCAAAGCTGCAATTGCTTCAGCAGATTCTGGGTTCAATGGTTGATGTAACGTATAGGTTTTCCAATCAATACATTCACCCAGCCAGTTACGGGCAATCAGGCCAATACCAATCACATTTCCCACCTGACTAACTGCTGCATCCATATTGATTTTAAGTTGTCCGCTAGGTGGAGGACTCCAATGCGAAATGGCGGGGTGCTGTTCTTTATTCGAAATGCTAGCCATTGAATGAAGAAACCTGAAATGAAAGTCTTGAGCATGAGAACATAAAGAGGGTGGCATGATATCAGATTTCTCCCAAGTCCATTTATTACGACTGAACCATAACCACCAACATATGATAGCAAAATAGCCAAATTCTTTCAAATCCATTCGAGTATAAGCCAACTTGAACCATTGCTCAATATCATCTAAATCACAATTGTATTTCCCATAGGGAAGACCCGAGAGGGCCCATACCTGTCTCGCGTACGCACATTTAAGCAAGCAATGAGTAATAGTTTCAATTTCATACCCGCAGCGAGGACAATTACCATCTTCCAAAAGTCTCCTTTGTCGCAGCCTCTCGCACACCGGCAAGGATTTCGAACAGCAGCTCCATAAAAACATCTTCACTTTAGGAGGCACACACGCTTTCCAAATCCAGTTCCAATTTCTGATTTCTCTAGAGCTAGATCCACCTGTACGTTCTTCAGCAGCTAAAAACTTGAGGTTTTGCTGTAAATGATAAGCCGATCTAACTGTAAAGCAGCCTGACTTTTCATAGTGCCACATAAGACTATCTTTATTCTGTTGTCGTCCAATAGGAATAGAAAGAATACTTTTAGCTTCGTCCTCCCAAAAGATGGCTTCAATAAGGTCTTTCTTCCAACAACCCAAATCCTCATCGATAAGAAAATTAACTGTTGCATCTAAAGGAGCAAGGGAAGGGGGAGACGACACTTTAAAAGCATTGTCTCGAGGAAGCCACTTGTCTCTCCAAATGCGTATAGATCTGCCATCCCCAACTCTCCATCTAATTCCAGCTAATAAGATGTCTTTTGAGCCCCAGATACCTCTCCAAGTTAAGGACGGTCTTGTACCAAGTTGTGCCTCCAAGAAGCCACTCAACGGGAAATATCTCGCCTTTAGGATTCTACTAAGCAAAGAGTTTGGATTGATTAAAATCCGCCAAGCTTGTTTAGCTAACAATGCCGAGTTGAAAGAATCCAGATCTCGAAAGCCCAAGCCACCATCTCTTTTGCTTTTACACAGAGTATTCCAATTGACCCAGTGAATTCTTCGTCTCTCTTTTTCATCCCACCAGAATTTGGCCACCATAGATTCAATCTCCCTTATCAAATAAGTTGGTAGTTTAAAACAGCTCATAATATACGATGGTATGGCTTGAATGACTGCCTTAATGAGAATCTCACGCCCCGCTTTTGATAATGTTTTAATCCTCAAACTTTGAATTCTGTTCCAAACTCGTTCCCGAATAAAATCAAATACATCCCGCTTTGATTTTCCCACAGAAAGAGGAAGCCCCAAGTACTTATCGTGTGCATCCTCCCGTCGAATAGGAAGGACTGAAAGTATAGCATCAATGTAAGAATCTCTTGTATTTTTTGTGAAGACAACGCTGGATTTGTCGAAATTGATATTCTGTCCTGACGCTAAGCCGTATATATGGAGTACCTTTCTAATGCCAGCTTGTTCCGTGGCTTGAGACAAAATCAGCGTGTCGTCCGCAAAAAGGAGGTGAGATATCTGAGGTGCTCTATCACAAACAGCGATTCCATGGAGGTCGCCTTCCATTTCAGCTTTCCAAATGAGGGAACTAAGACTCTCTGCGCAAAAAAGGAATAAATACGGGGAAATGGGGTCTCCTTGACGGATGCTGATACGAACCACGTTAAGAAAAACGAGACCCGCATTATAAGGAATTGAAAGATCGTTCTACAATCAGGTTTGAGGATGGATGAACGCCACAAGTCGCCTTGATAAGTTCACGGGGACGCCACAAACGATATTGACTGAATCGTTTGATAAGTCGATGTTGAACGCCACAAGTCTTCTTGATAAGTTCGGTAGGACGCCACAAACGATGATGGAAGAATCGTTTGATAAGTCGATGAATGAACGCCACAAGAATTAGACAAATTGAAAAATCCTTGATAAGTTCAAAAGAGTTCTTCAAAGAAACTAGAGAATTCCTTCTCACTAAAATAATAAGAATCAAGTTGTGTCTTTTATTACATATTATGCCTATATATAAGCTGAAAATTAAGTCCTATCAAGACTAGGAATAGGACTTCTAGAGTAATCTACTTAGACTAGGAAATAAATCCCCCTAATCAACTAGGAAACAAAAACCACTAATAAACTAGGAAACAAATAAAGTCCTACTACTAATATAATAGTTAATTTCGAATTTAATACTAACTAAATATGCTATTCATCTTATCCACTCTCTTCTTGAGAAATTGCATTTAGTTGGACTTTTATAATGTTGACAAAATTCGATGGTTCATTTCCGATCACATCCAACTCCTTTTGTTGCGCTTGATTTATTAACTCATTGAGTTCTTCTTCCTTGAAACGTTTGGCTCTTGCTCTCGTCACTGGACCTTGTGGAACTTGGATTGATTCTTCAAAATGCGATTTTCCATTTGTGTCCTCATTATTCTGCGAATTTCCATTTATGTCCTTATCATTCCCCTCCTCTTGAAAAGGATTTGCCCTCAAATCAGCACCTACATCAAAAGGACTTAAATCAGTAACATTGAATGTAGTGCTAACATTGTACTCACCTGGTAGGTCTAGCTTGTAGGCATTGTCATTGACACGCTCAAGAACTTGAAAAGGACCATCTCCCCTTGGGAGCAACTTCGAGCGCCTTTGGGATGGAAATCTTTCTTTCCTCATGTGCAACCAAACCCAATCTCCGGGTTCAAAAACTACCTTGCGACGCCCTTTGTTGGCTTGCTTTGCATATTGTTCCGTCTTCTTCTCTATATTGAATCTTGCCTTTTCATGTATCTGCTTAACAAATTCAGCCTTTTTCTTTCCATCCAAGTTAACTCTTTCAGAAAAAGGTAATGGTGTTAAATCCAATGGAGTTAAGGGGTTAAAACCATAAACTATTTCAAATGGAGAAAACTTAGAAGCAGAATGAATGGAACGATTGTAAGCAAACTCAACATGTGGTAAACATTCTTCCCATGTTTTGATATTCTTTTTAATTATAGCTCTCAACAAAGTAGATAAAGTCCTATTTACTACTTCAGTTTGACCATCAGTTTGTGGATGACAAGTGGTGGAAAATAACAACTTAGTCCCTAACTTACACCACAAGGTTTTCCAAAAGTAACTCAAAAACTTAGCATCTCTATCTGAAACAATGGTTCGAGGCATTCCATGTAATCTAACAATTTCTCGAAAGAATAAGTCAGCAATATTAGAAGCATTATCAGTTTTCGTACATGGAATGAAATGCGCCATTTTAGAAAACCTATCTACAACCACAAAAATAGAATCCTTACCTCGTTTAGACCTAGGTAAACCTAAAACAAAATCCATTGAAATATCAATCCAGGGATCACTAGGAATTGGTAGTGGCATGTATAAACCATGAGGTTGTACTCTAGATTTTGCCTGCTTACAAGTGACACATCTCTCACAAATTCTCTCAACATCCTTTCTCATATGAGGCCAATAAAAATGTTCTTGCAAAATCGATAAGGTTTTAATAACTCCAAAGTGCCCCATTAGACCTCCACCATGTGATTCCCTTACTAACAACTCACGCAAAGAACAATTAGGAACACATAACTTATTTTCTCGAAACAAGAAACCCTCATGTCTAAAGAACTTACCCACTGCATTTTTCTCACAATTTCGAAATTCCTCAGAAAAATCATGGTCTAAAGGATATAATTCTTTAATATGCTCAAAACCAAGTAATTTTGCATCAAGAGTGGAGAGTAAGACATACCTTCTAGAAAGTGCATCAGCAACAACATTCTCTTTACCTTTCTTGTATCGGATGACATAGGGAAATGTTTCAATGAATTCCACCCATCGTGCATGTCTCCTACTCAATTTTTGTTGACTCTTCAAGTGTTTCAATGACTCATGATCCGTGTGAATCACAAACTCCTTAGGCCAAAGATAGTGTTGCCATGTTTGTAAAGCTCGCACCAATGCGTACAACTCTTTGTCGTAAGTAGGGTAGTTTAGAGCTGCCCCACTTAGTTTCTCGCTAAAAAAAGCAATTGGTTTTCCTCCTTGCATGAGGACTGCTCCAACACCTAATCCTGATGCATCACATTCAATTTCAAATGTTAATGTAAAGTTAGGCAGAGCTAATAAAGGAGCATTAGTTAGTTTCTCTTTGAGCAATTGGAAAGCCCTTTCTTGCTCGTCTTCCCACTTAAACCCGACATTCTTCTTGATAGCCTCAGTAAGTGGTGCTGCAATGCTGCTAAAGTTCTTCACAAATCTCCTATAGAAGCTAGCAAGTCCATGGAAGCTCCTAACTTGTCCTACACTCGTGGGACTCGGCCATTCTTGAATTGCTCGAATTTTATCCTCATCAACCTGTATACCATGTGCACTCATAACAAAACCAAGAAACACAAGCTTATCGGTGCAAAAGGTGCACTTCTTCATGTTAGCAAATAATTTCTCCTTTCGTAATACTTCAAGAACAGAATGTAAATGCTTAACATGATCATCTTGATTTTTGCTATAAATAAGAATATCATCAAAATAGACAACTACAAATTTTCCTATGAAAGCACGCAAAACATGGTTCATTAATCGCATGAAAGTACTTGGTGCATTAGTTAGACCAAATGGCATAACCAACCACTCATATAAACCAAACTTTGTTTTAAAAGCTGTTTTCCATTCGTCACCTTCTTTCATTCTTATTTGATGGTAGCCACTTTTTAAATCAATTTTAGAAAATACACAAGCACCATGCAATTCATCAAGCATATCATCAAGACGAGGAATAGGATGGCGATACCTGATTGTTATATTGTTGACGGCTCGACAATCAACACACATTCTCCATGTCCCATCCTTTTTAGGAACCAAAATTACTGGAACAGCGCATGGACTCATGCTTTCTCGTACGGAACCCTTTTCCATCAATTCACTAACTTGCCGTTGTAGCTCTTTTGTTTCTTCAGGGTTGCTACGATAGGCTGGTCGGTTTGGAATGGAAGCACCGGGTACAAAGTCGATTTGATGTTCAATCCCTCGAATAGGTGGTAAACCAGGTGGAATTTCCTCGGGAAAGACATCCTCAAATTCCTGCAAAAGAGATGCAACTGAACTAGGCAAAAAAGAGTTAGAGTCGTTAGTATTCAATGCCTCTTTGTACACAAGAACAATTATTGGTTGACTTGAGAACATCGCTTTTTTAATGTGACCCACTCTCGCATAGATATTGCTTTTTGTCCTCTCATTCTTTTGTTCACTCATTGAAACCTCTCCATTTTTTTTACTCCTTTTTTCCTCGTTCACTCTTTGTTTTTCTTGTCTCTCTATGTCTTTTCCTACAACACTCTTTTTTTCTTGCTCACTCTCTTTTTGCAACCTCACTTGATCTTCATAAACTTGTCTTGGAGTCAAAGGTACTAGAGTGATGGTACGCTGGTCATGTAGAAATGAGTACTTGTTAGTGAAACCATCATGCTTAACACGTCGATCAAACTGCCATGGACGTCCTAGTAATAAATGTCCAGCTTGCATAGGTACAACATCGCACAAAACTTCATCTTCATATTTTCCTATGCGAAAAGGAACAAGGACTTGTTTTTCTACCCTTATTTCACCAGTATTATTAAGCCATTGCAGTTTGTAGGGTTGTAGATGTTTGGTAGTCGGCAATCCTAACTTTTCAACCATAGTTGTGCTAGCAACATTAGTACAACTCCCTCCATCAATAATCATACTACATACTTTGTTTTGGACATGGCATCTAGTATGAAAAATGTTTTCCTTCTGTACTTCGTCACTCTCTTTGATTTGCACACTTAACGCTCTTCTTGCAACCAACAACTCCCCATGGACAGCATATTCTTCCTCATTAGCATCCTCCAACGGTGGCATAGATTCGGTGTCCTCCTCACTATCGGTTTCAACTTCTCCATTATCTCGTATCACCATAACTCTTCTATTTGGGCATTGGTTTGCTATGTGCCCCCTACCTTGACATTTAAAACACTTAATATCACGATTTCGAGTAGTAGAGTAATCGGTTTTACCTTGATTGCTACGAGTTGGATGCTCTTGTTTTGACTCAAATCTAGCCTTGGTTGAGACTTGCTTCTCCTCTTTCTTGAATGTATTCTGTTTCCACGAACTAGCACCCCTTCTCTTAAGTTGGCTCTCAATTTTAATAGCCATATGCAGCATGTCCTCTAATTCCACATAATGCTGCAATTCTACTCGATTGGCAATTTCTTGATTCAAGCCAGCTAAAAATCGTGCCATAGTAGCTTCTCGGTCCTCCTCTATGTTTGCTCGGATCATGGCTAACTCCATCTCTTGGTAGTAGTCTTCGACACTCCGATTTCCTTGTACCAGCCCTTGCAACTTCTTGTACAAATCCCGATAATAGTGGCTAGGTACAAAACGCTTTCTCATTACTGTTTTCATCACCTCCCAAGTGTCCACCGGTTGTTCTCCATTTCGTCTCCTGTTTAACACCAATTGATCCCACCAAACATTAGCATAATCAGTAAACTCAGTGGCTGCAAGTTTTACCTTTTTTATCTCGGAGTAGTCGTGGCAATCAAAAACTCGCTCCAGTTTCTTTTCCCACTCAAGATAGGTTTCGGGGTCGTTTCTCCCTTGAAAAGAAGGAATGTTCATCTTAATATTACCCAAGTTATTATCCTCCCTATTCCTAACTTCTCTACCCAAACCACGATTTCTCCTATGGCGACTAGATGACCCTTGATCTCCTTCACTAAACCTATCATCATAGTCTTCCTCATCCTCATCTCTTAAGTCCCTAGGTTGAACTCTCCCCCTCCTATTCATATTAGAAGTAGTTTTTCGATGTCCCTCAGTTACACTTTCTACCCTATCCAACCTTTCATGAACTTGTTCCAACTCCGTCCTCAATATTCTCTTCATCTCTCCCATCAAAGCTTCCGACATAAACTTCATATCAAACTTTCCCGACTGTTCTCCAAATATGTTTTTGTTATTGGAATCAGACATGATTTGCTGCAAGAAAAAAAAGTTAGAACAAATATAAATAAAATAATGGACCTCACAATTCACACCCTTACGTGTTTCACTCAATTTAATGATTCACTCAACACTCGTGTTTTCGCACAAAAATTATGGCTTTTACCCTCAAATAATCTAACTCTCTTGCCTTTTTCCACTCTTGGAATTCTCTTTGCTTCTTTTTGATCTAATTTAAAACAACACAAAGATATTCAATGTGAACAAACTCTAGGACAAGAAAACTATCAAACCAAATCTAGGAAGATTCTTTCAACAAGGCAGGTGCCAAAACTTAGAAGAATTCTAAGTGTAAACACACTCTAAGTCTAGAAAACAATCAAACTCAAACTAGGAAGCTCAATAAAGATAATTTTGTTTCAATTTTCGGATTTTTTTTTTTTTTTTTTTTTTTTTTTTTTTGCGAACTCTTTTTTTTTTTGTTCGACCTTTCTTTTTCTTTTTCTTTTTTTTTCGTACTCTTTTTTTTTGTACGACTTTTTTTTTTTTAAAACTAGAAAATTATAAAGATACGCAAACCTGAGACTAGAAATTGGCTCTGGTACCAAATGATACGAACCACGTTAAGAAAAACGAGACCCGCATTATAAGGAATTGAAAGATCGTTCTACAATCAGGTTTGAGGATGGATGAACGCCACAAGTCGCCTTGATAAGTTCACGGGGACGCCACAAACGATATTGACTGAATCGTTTGATAAGTCGATGTTGAACGCCACAAGTCTTCTTGATAAGTTCGGTAGGACGCCACAAACGATGATGGAAGAATCGTTTGATAAGTCGATGAATGAACGCCACAAGAATTAGACAAATTGAAAAATCCTTGATAAGTTCAAAAGAGTTCTTCAAAGAAACTAGAGAATTCCTTCTCACTAAAATAATAAGAATCAAGTTGTGTCTTCTATTACATATTATGCCTATATATAAGCTGAAAATTAAGTCCTATCAAGACTAGGAATAGGACTTCTAGAGTAATCTACTTAGACTAGGAAATAAATCCCCCTAATCAACTAGGAAACAAAAACCACTAATAAACTAGGAAACAAATAAAGTCCTACTACTAATATAATAGTTAATTTCGAATTTAATACTAACTAAATATGCTATTCATCTTATCCACTCTCTTCTTGAGAAATTGCATTTAGTTGGACTTTTATAATGTTGACAAAATTCGATGGTTCATTTCCGATCACATCCAACTCCTTTTGTTGCGCTTGATTTATTAACTCATTGAGTTCTTCTTCCTTGAAACGTTTGGCTCTTGCTCTCGTCACTGGACCTTGTGGAACTTGGATTGATTCTTCAAAATGCGATTTTCCATTTGTGTCCTCATTATTCTGCGAATTTCCATTTATGTCCTCATCAGATGCCCCTTTCCGGTTTAACAAAGCCAATCTGGGAACCATTTAACACAAAAGAATAAGTGACAGTAGTAACACATCTCATAATAAGATTCACAAAATTCACATCAAAACCTAACCGGATCATTACAGCCCTAAGGAAACCCCACTCTACTCTATCATAGGCTTTACTCATATCCAACTTAATGGCCATTTGACCCACGTCACCCGTAGAAATTGTTTTCATATAATGGGTTGTCTCATAGGCTACAAGGACATTATCGGTTATTTGTCTACCAGGCACAAATGCTGACTGATAATCAGAAATGACAGAGTTCATTATGGGTTTGAGGCGGTTAGCTATTGTTTTAGATGCAATCTTATAAATTACATTGCAAAGGCTAATTGGTCGGAATTGGGACATGAGTTCAGGATTTGTGCATTTCGGGATGAGAACTATATTGGTAAAATTACACTTATCATCAAAAATGCCATTGTTAAGGAAATTAAGAACCCAACTAGTAATATCAGAATTTATACTACTCCAATATTTTTGAAAAAATAAAGGGGGAAAACCGTCAGGACCGGGGGATTTGAGGGGATGCATAGAAAATAAAGCGCGATGTACCTCAACTGCAGTGTAAGGTTGACATAGGTATTGATTGTTCTCAAAACTCACCCTCGGACCTAGTGCTCCCAAAGCCATGTCAAGTTCAGAATTCGACGGTCGGGACGAAGAAAAAATATCCTTAAAATAATCTAAAACAGCCCCCTCGATATCTTGTTCAGTTCTGCACCATGAGCCATCCGCCTTCTTGATACCTCTAATTTCATTCTTCTTTTTACGACCAGTTGCTCGTGAATGGAAATACCGGGTATTTCGATCTCCCTCCCGCATCCGATGTGCCTTCGCACGCTGTTGCCACATCTTTTCCTCTCTATCAAGTAGTCCCTCCAATTCCGTAGTAAGAGCCTTTACTTCTTCTTTTGAAGCATCAGTAACAACACCAGTATGAAGTTTATGTATCTGGTCACGCAAGTTGCTCATTGTTTTAGTTATGCTTCCAAAGGAACATCTACTCCACCTCGTAAGTTCTGAACTACAGTTTTTGAGTTTAACAAGAGCATCATTCTGTCCATTAGGTTCTTCAATTCGTTTCCATGAATCTTTAACCACTTTATTACACTCATCAGTTTCAAGCCACATAGCCTCAAATAGAAATCTACGCTTCTTACTTTTGACGACCTCACTTTCCCGGTCAAGAATTCGAAGTAGTATAGGTGAATGATCCGAACCCCCAAATTTCAAGTGTTCGACTCTGCTGGACGGAAAAAGCTGGAGCCAAGAATCAGAAACGCAAGCCCGGTCAAGTCGTTCATAAACCGTATGGGGGAAAGCCCATCTATTGGTCCAAGTAAACGGGTAGCCAACAAAACCCAAATCCGCCAACCCCGAATCACATAAGGCTTCTCTAAAGTCTCGTAACAAATAACCAGCTGTTAAATTACCTCCTTGTTTCTCAGAGTGGTTTAGGAATGCATTAAAATCCCCTATGCAGACCCAAGGTTTTCGGCTCACACTAGAGAGCTTTCTAAGAAGATTCCAACTAATTTTTCTCCGAGCAGCGTCCGGTTCCCCATAGAATCCAGTCAGTCGCCAATCTGAACCATTACCATTTCCATCCACCCTAACGTCAATGTGGTTTCTGGATAAACTCTGAAGATCAATCACAATATCTTTAACCCATAATAACGCGAGACCTCCTGACTTACCTCTAGCATCCACAGCTATTCCATTCAAACCTAACTTACTCTTAAGCAGCTCAATCTTTCTACTCTTAGCTCTAGTTTCGGAGAGAAAGATTATTTGGGGGGAGTGCATCCGGATATGATTCCGGAGGTTACGAATTGTCAAGGGTCCCCCCAACCCTTGACAATTCCACGCTAAACAATTCATGACTCTAGGCGGGGCTGAATGACAGCCTCCGCCTCTAAAATAGCAAGTGGGGTCCTCTTTGAAGGTCGTGACTGAACAACAAAAGAATCTTCAACCTGCTGATGCTTAATCGAACTATTTGTATAACCACAATTAATTGCACTGTTATCTAAATCATTCATATCTCTTTTCCTTTTCAAACCAAGATTGGGTGAGGAAGCACTTACCCTTGTTTTAGTTTCTTTTCTGTTCGAATTTTCCTTCCCTCCTCCTCTTTTCCTAATCACAGCAGTACTCTTAAGAGAATCAGTGTTTTTCTCGAGTTTAATTGGAATGTTAACCAGGGGTGTAGGGAGGCTCGGGTATAGTAGTTGGAAGGTGTTAGTGGGGGTGTGGGTAGGGATGGTGATAGGGTCTACGGGGTTAGGCAGTTCGGTGGAGGGAGCAGGTCCGATTTTACTAGAGCTGACCTGGAACGGAGCCGATGAGGGATCAATTGTGGGCATTGAGAGGTGAGATAGCTGCTGGGTGGAGGAATATTTGGTTGGGGATGGTGGTGGGATCGGTACAGGAGTGGGAATTGATGGGTTAGATTGAGATTTTTGTGAATTGGAGATGCTGGAGACCTTAGTCGATGAAATAGGTAGAAGAGAAGGATTTTGGTTTATTTTATTAATTTTTGAGGGAGATGGGTAAGACTGTTTGTTGTTTGGTGGATCAATTAAGTTAGGTTCAGTTTTAGGATTTATGAAGTTGGGCTGATGATCAAGATCCATTAGTTGTGTGTTGTTACTTTGAGCGACTTGGCCCGTAGTTCGTAGCAAGGGTTGTTTGTTATCAGGATTTTTTGACTTTAGGTTAACGGACTGGGCTGAATTAGGTTGGAGCTGTTGGATCAAAATGTGAGTTGGAGTTATTGGGCCGAGTTTGGGTTGGTGGGTTGGTTTATTTAAAATAGGATTAGTGATGGTAGTATTTGGGCTATCTAATTCATCAATAACAATAGTATCCTTACCTTTTTCAGAAGCATTAAACTTTGGAGCAATTGGGGGCTTGGAAAACGTTTTCCTTATATCACAAGGATCCTTAAGCGATCTGTTTCCCGGATTTTCGGAGATTACTTTAGATTTTCCACGATCTTCGCCCACAATTAACGGATGGCTTGTTTTGGAAGATTCCGTTTCAAGATTTTTGCTGATCTGTGGTGGATTTGTCACGGCGGTTGTATCCTTATTCCGGCTAATTCCGGTGGAAGATAGCGGGGAGAAAATATCCGCTCCAGTTATCCTCGCCTTCGTAGAGCTGACAGGGACATGTTGAAAAGCTGATTTTCCATATACATAAGTCCCAGTAGAATACTGCCAACTGCTCGATTGAGGTTTGCCAAGCTTAGGAGCTCGGAGCCAAGGGCCATACGGCAATTCTTCGATTTTTATTTCCTCTTCATCCTCATATTTCTTGCCACACTTATCATAAACGTGATCAAACAGGCCACACAAATAGCAAAAATTCGGGAGACGTTCGTATTTGAACGTAACCGCTATAGCATCTCCACGATCATTAGAAATCTTCATGAATCTTGGAATAGGTTTAGTAATATTTAATCCTACTCTTGCTCTAATTGTCTCTCCAATGAACATGTCGGAGGACCCCCCTTGTATATTCCGAAGTTTGCCTAACCTCATACAAATCTTTTCAGCCATGTGTTTATTAGATTTTGCTAATGGTAGGCCCGAAATGTGCACATAAAAATCACTCCAGTTCAAGTCAATTTCCAGCGGATCATCATTTGGGAGTATCGAGTTTAAAACCACTAAACGTTTTTCATACGACCAAGGTCCTCCTTCAAGAGCTTTACGCTTATCAATCTTGTGTTTAAAAGCGAAAATTAGACGATCGTCCCCTAATTGCTTAACCTCCATACCCTTACCGGGGCTCCAAGCTTTTGACAAAATATTCCCAACCGAGTCAAGATTATTGGTTCGACTACCCAAGATTTTACCAACTAAAAGTAAATCCGTAGGAGAATCATGTTGATGCCAGTCGTCCCCTTCTAAACAAAAGCCCTCTTCAATATCAGTCAAGCTTATCTTTTTCCCGAAATCAAGATTCGGAAAATCCATGGTGAGGGAAGCAAAGGTTCGAGAGAGATGGTTTGAGAACAAGCAGTACTACGTCAAACAAACCTGAGACAGAGAGACAAAGAAAACGGAGTTAAAAGAGAAAAAAAGGGGGAGAAGAGAAAGAGACAAAACCAAAACAAAAAAAACAATAAACTAAGTGCGACGTGTGGATCCGAGCAAAGACAAGATATCCGGAGAGAGGTGACTAGAGCTAGTAAGATCCATCTAAAGCATACGCCCAAGAAAACTCTCTACCAAGAGAGAAAAAGAAACTCTCTACTGAGAGAGAGAAATTCAAAAGTGGAGAAACAGCAAAAGATCCAAAATGACTTATCACACGATTCATCCACCATCGTTTGTGGCGACCTACCGAACATATCAAGCATTCTTGTGGCGTTCCGACTTATCAAGCGATTCAGTCAACATCGTTTGTGGAGACCTCATGAACTTATCAAGAAGACTTGTGGCGTTCATCCATCGACTTATCAAGCGATTCATCCATCATCGTTTGTGGCGTCTTCATTAAATCCATCTAAACCAGATTGTAGATCAATCCTTGGAATCCAAATTATTCGGATCTCGTTATTCGTGGCGAGGTTCGTATCATTTGGTATCAGCTTTGTTCTAGTCTCAGGTTTGCCTATCCTTAATTTTCTTATTAAAAAAAAACGAAAAAAAAAGAGAGTAAAAAAACGAAAAAAAAAAGAGTTGAAAAAAAAACAAAAAAACAATTGAGAGAGAAAAAAAAAGAAATAATAGGGAAAAAGGAAACGAAAAAAAAAAAGTTTAAATATAATGGTTTTTCAATGTTTAAATGTTAGATCTACAAGGTTGGGGGAGATTTGAGGACAAATCTCTTTTAAGAGGAGGAGAATGATATGTCCATGAAGTGCTCAAAAATAGACTTGAAAGAATTAATTAGAGACAAGTTGTTGGGTCAAGAAGAATTACTTGTGCATCAAGATTAAAGAAGATCAAGTCCAATATTTACTTGTCATGTGGGAGTTTTTAATTTAGTTATGTTTAATTTCGAAATTACGTCCTTATTTTTGTTGGATTAGTTTATTCTTTACTAGGATTTAGTTTTCTTTTGGTATTGGGTTAGTTTACTATTATAGAGTTTCCTAGTTCTTTTCAAGATGTAATCTTGTCCTATTTAAAGGACATTTTTCTTTAATGAATTCAAGATTTAGTCTTCAATTAATATGTGTTGAGTATTCTCCACCTTCTTTGAAGAATTCTTCTTCATGAACTTATCAAAGGTCAGTAAAATCTTTGTGGCGTTCAATGACTTATCAAACGATTCATCCACCATCGTTTGTGGCGTCCTATCGAACTTATCAAGCATTCTTGTGGCGTTCCGACTTATCGAGCGATTCAGTAAACATCGTTTGTGGCGTCCTCATGAAATTATCAAGAAGACTTGTGGCGTTCATCCATCGACTTATCGAGCGATTCATCCATCATCGTTTGTGGCGTCTTCATTAAATCCATCTAAACCTAATTGTAGAACTATCCTTGGAATCCTAATTATTCGGATCTCGTTATTCGTGGCGAGGTTCGTATCATTTGGTATCGGGCCTGGCACATATAACGAGACCCGAATTATTAGGACTCCACAATCAGGTTTAGATGGATTTATTGAAGACGCCACAAACGATGATGGGTGAATTGCTTGATAAGTCGATGAATGAACGCCACAAGTGTTCTTGATAAGTTCATGAGGACGCCACAAACGATGTTGACTGAATCGCTTGATAAGTTGGAACGCCACAAAAATGCTTGATAAGTTCGGTAGGACGCCACAAACGATGGTGGATAAATCGTTTGATAAGTCATTGAACGCCACAAAGATTTTACTGATCTTTGATAAGTTCATGAAGAAGAATTCTTCAAAGAAGGTGGAGAATACTCAACACAAATTAATTGAAGACTAAATCTTGAATTCATTAATGAAAAAGGTCCTTTAAATAGGACAAGAGTACATCTTGAAAAGAACTAGGAAACTATAAAATAGTAAACTAACCTAATACAAAAAGGAAACTAAATCCTAGTAAAGAATAAACTAATCCTACAAAAACAAGGAGCTAAATTCGAAATTAAAAGATTAATAAATTAAAATGTCCCACATGACAAGTAAATATTGTCCTAGATCTTCTTCAATCTTGATGAGCAAGTAATCCTTCTTGACCCAACAACTTGTCTCTAATTAATTCTTCCAAATTTGTTTTTGTGCTCTTCGTGGTCATATCATTCTCCCCCTCTTAAAATAGATTTGTCCTCAAATCTTCGCAGACCTTGTAGATCTAACATATAAACAATGCAAAACATTTTTTTTTCGATTTTTTTTCTCTCATTTTTTTCCAACCTTTTTTAACCTGAGACTAGAACTTGGCTCTGGTACCAAATGATACGAACCACGTTAAGAAAAACGAGATCCGCATTATAAGGAATTGATAGACCGTTCTACAATCAGGTTTAGGTGGATTTATTGAAGACGCCACAAACGATGATGGATGAATCGCTTGATAAGTCGATGGATGAACGCCACAAGTCTTCTTGATAAGTTAATGAGGACGCCACAAACAATTTTGATTGAATCGCTTGATAAGTCGATGGATGAACGCACAAGTCTTATTGATAAGTTCATAAGGATGCCACAAACGATGTTAACTGAATCGCTTGAAAGTCGGAACGCCACAAGAATGCTTGATAAGTTTGGTAGGACGCCACAAACGATGGTGGATAAATCGTTTGATAAGTCATTGATCGCCACAAAGATTTTACTTATCTTTGATAAGTTCACGAAGAAGAATTTTTCAAAGAAGGTGGAGAATGCTCAACACAAATTAATTGAAGAATAAATCTTGAATTCATTAATGAAAAAGGTCCTTTAAATAGGACAAGAGCACATCTTGAAAAGAACTAGGAAACTATAAAATAGTAAACTAACCTAATACCAAAAGAAAACTAAATCCTAGTAAAGAATAAACTAATCCTACAAAAACAAGGAGCTAAATTCAAAATTAAAAGATTCCTAAATTAAAATGTCCCACATGACAAGTAAATATTGGACTAGATCTTCTTCAATCTTGATGAGCAAGGAATCCTTCTTGACCCAACAACTTGTCTCTAATTAATTCTTCCAAATATATTTTTGTGCTCTTTGTGGTCATACCCTCATCAACCTATATACCATGTGCACTCACAACAAAACCAAGAAACACAAGCTTATCCGTGCAAAAAGTGCACTCCTTCATGTTAGCAAATAATTTCTTCTTTCGTAATACTTCAAGAACAGAATATAAGTGCTTAACATGATCATCTTATTTTTGCTATAAATAAGAATATCATTAAAATAGACAACTACAAATTTTCCTATGAAAGCACGCAAAACATGGTTCATTAATCGCATGAAAGTACTTGGTGCATTAGTTAGACCAAATGGCATAACCAACCACTCATATAAACCAAACTTTGTTTTAAAAGTTGTTTTCCATTCATCACCTTCTTTCATTCATATTTGGTGGTAGCCACTTTTCAAATCAATTTTAGAAAATACACAAGCACCATACAATTCATCAAGCATATCATCAAGAAGAGGAATAGGATGGCGATACCTGATTGTTATATTGTTGACCGCTCGACAATCAACACTCATTATCCATGTCCCATCCTTTTTAGGAAACAAAATTATTGGAACAGCGCATGGACTCATGCTTTCTCTTAAGGAACCCTTTTCCATCAATTCACTAACTTGCCGTTGTAGCTCTTTTGTTTCTTTAGGGTTGCTATGATAGGCTGGTCGGTTTGGAATGGAAGCACCTGGCACAATGTCAATTTGATGTTCAATCCCTCGAATAGGTGGTAAACTAGGTGGAATTTCCTCGGGAAAGACATCCTCAAATTCCTGCAAAAGAGATGCAACTGAACTAGGCAAAAAAGAGTTAGAGGTGTTAGTATTCAATGCCTCTTTGTTCACAAGAACAATTATTGGTTGAATTGAGAACATCGCTTTTTTAATGTGACCTACTCTCGCATAGATATTGCTTTTTTTCCTCTCATTCTTTTGTTCATTCATTGAAACCTCTCATTTTTTTCTACTATTTTTTTCCTCGTCCACTCTTTATTTTTCTTGTCTCTCGATTTCTTTTCCTACAACACTCTTTTTTTCTTGCTCACTCTCTTTTTGTAACCTCACTTGATCTTCATAAACTTGTCTTGGAGTCAAAGGTACTAGAGTGATGGTACGCTGGTCATGTACAAATGAGTACTTGTTAGTGAAACCATCATGCTTAATACGTCGATCAAACTGCCATGGACGTCCTAGTAAAAAATGTCCAGCTTGCATAGGTACAACATCGCACAAAACTTCATCTTCATATTTTCCTATGCGAAAAGGAACAAGGACTTGTTTTTCTACCCTTATTTCAATAGTATTATTAAGCCATTGTAGTTTGTAGGGTTGTAGATGTTTGGTAGTCGGCAATCCTAACTTTTCAACCATAGTTGTGCTAGCAACATTAGTACAACTCCCTCCATCAATAATCATACTACATATTTTGTTTTGGACATGACATCTAATATGAAAAATGTTTTCCCTCTGTACTTCGTCACTCTCTTTGATTAGAACACTTAACGCTCTTCTTGCAACCAACAACTCCTCATGGACAGCGTATTCTTCCTCATTAGCATCCACCAACGGTTGCATTGATTCAGTATCCTCCTAACTATCGGTTTCAACTTCTCCATTATCTCGAATCACCATAACTCTTCTATTTGGGCATTGGATGGCTTTGTGCCCCCCTACCTTGACATTTAAAACACTTAATATCACGATTTCGAGTAGTGGAATGATCAGTGTTACCTTGATTGCTAGGATTTGGTTGCTCTTGTTTTGACACAAATCTAGCCTTGGTTGAGACTTGCCTTGCCTCTTTCTTGAATGTATTCTGTTTCCACGAATTAGCAACCCTTCTCTTAAGTTGGCTCTCAATTTTAATAGCCATATGCAGCATGTCCTCTAACTCCACATAATGCTGCAAATCTACTCGATTTGCAATTTCTTGATTCAAGCCAGCCAAAAGTCGTGCCATAGTAGCCTCTCGGTCCTCCTCTATGTTTGCTCGGATCATGGCTAACTCCATCTCTTGGTAGTAGTCTTCGACACTCTGATTTCCTTGTACCAGCCCTTGTAACTTCTTGTACAAATCCCGATAATAGTGGCTGGGTACAAAACGCTTTCTCATTATTGTTTTCATCACCTCCCAAGTGTCCACCGGTTGTTCTCCATTTCGTCTCCTGTTTAACACCAATTGATCCCACCAAACATTAGCATAATCAGTAAACTCAGTGGCTGCAAGTTTTACCTTTTTTATCTCGGAGTAGTCGTGGCAATCAAAAACTCTTTCCAGTTTCTTTTCCCACTCAAGATAGGTTTCTGGGTCATTTCTCCCTTGAAACGAAGGAATGTTAATCTTAATATTACCCTAGTTATTATCCTCCCTATTCCTAACTTCTCTACCCACATCCTCCCTATTCCTAACTTCTCTACCCACACCACGATTTCTCCTATGGCGACATGACCCTTGATCCCCTTCACTAAACCTGTCATCATAGTCTTCCTCATCCTCATCTCTTAAGTCCCTAGGTTGAACTCTCCCCCTCCTATTCATATTAGAAGTAGTTTTTCAATGTCCCTCAATTACACTTTCTACCCTATCCAACCTTTCATGAACTTGTTCCAACTCCGTCCTCAATAATCTCTTCATCTCTCCCATCAAAGCTTCCGACATAAATCTCATATCAAACTTTCCTGACTGTTCTCCATAGATGTTTGATGAGAATCATCAAGAACAAGTACAGGCTAAGGATCCATTGAATATTCCAATTGGGCCAATTACAAGGGCAAGATCCAAAAAGCTCAAGGAAGCAGTTAACGGGCTAATTCAGAAAATATGGGCTGATTCTAACATGCATATGTTTGGCCCAAAAGAAGATGAAGTTGTTTTGAATTTAATCCAAACAACATAATCAGATGGCTTTTCGAATTCACTAAAGTTGCTTACCTAGAATTAAGTCTTTTGGGAAAGAGAAGCTTTAATTAGGCTTTATTTATATCAGATTTTATATATATAAGTCTATATAGATAATAGTCAAGACTTCTCATATTTCTAGATGTATTTGGAGGATTCAAGGCACCTTTTTATATCCCAACACTTATGAAAACGTGTTGGCTTTAATTATTATGGTTGGAGGCTTGTTCCAACCCTATATATATATGGTATTGTTCAATGTATGAGATTTTTGGCTGAAAATATAAAGTGAGTTTTTACTCCTCTTTTGGTTCTTCATTGAACTTCCGAACTTATCAAGGTTTCCCCTTGTGGCGTTCAAACTTGAATACTTGTGGTTTGCGATTCTTTATAATCGTTGGGTCACAAGTTCACTACTATCTGGAATACTTGTGGTTTGCGATTCTTTATAATCGTTGGGTCACAAGTTCACTACAATCAAGAATACTTGTGGTTTGCGATTCCTTATAATCGTCGGGTCACAAGTTCACTATCATTATCAATCTGATTTTAGTTTGGGATTAAATTGAATCTTCCTAATGAGGTTCGCATCATTTGGTATCAGAGCAAGGTACTAAAATCAGATTACTATCCTTTATCTTTATTTCTTGTTCTTATATATTTAGTCAATTTCTACTAATCTCTTTTTCCCTACTCTTAAATTTCTTTGTTTGTATATCCAGCCCAAAAAAAAAAAACGTGACCTAAAAAAAAAAAAAAAAAAAAAAACGTGATTAAAAAAAAAAAAAAAAATTCGTGGCGGATATAACTACTCTCTATATTCTGATATATTCATCTGTTCTCTCAAAAAAAAAAAAAAATTATCTTCTCCTTGATTCATTATATCTGAAAGTATTCATTGTTTAAACAATACAAGTTGAACATCTTGATTAAAGTTTACTAGTTCATTAAAGAACTGAAAAAGGGAGTTACGAGTGGAAAAAGGCAAGAGAGTGAGATTATTAGAGGGTAAAAGTCATATTGAGTTAAACACGAGTGTTGAGTGACATTATTCGAGTGTAAACACGTGAGCGAGTGCTGTGAGGATTTATTTCTAATTTTTATATCTAGTTTCAAGTATGTCTACAAGTGGTGAAGCAATAAACCAAGGCGGACAGGGGGATACATTTATGTTGCAAGCCATGCAAAAACAATTTGAACGTATGAACGTAATGTTTAATGAGATTCGAGATCGGATGGATAGGCAAGACGATGCTATTGCTACTTTAAACAGGGGACGTCCGGAAAGATCTCCTAATGTTAGAAGGGAAGAAAGGATTGCAAATGAAGATGATTTTGGTTACAATTCCAATGATGAGTTCCAATATGAAGATGACCAAGGCTCATTGAATGGTGAGGGCAGATTCATACAAAGGAGAGAAAGGCATGATAGAGGTTTCCAAAGAGGTCCGAGATGGCGAGATAGAGATGACAGAAGCTTGGGAAACATAAAAGTAAAGATACCATCATTTCAAGGCAAGAATGATCCAGAAGTGTACTTGGACTGGGAAAGGAAAGTGGAGCTGATTTTCGAATGCCATAACTACACCGAGGAGAAAAAGGTAAAACTTGCTGTTATTGAGTTTACCGATTATGCTATTATATGGTGGGATCAACTTATGATGACCAGGAGACGAAATGGTGAAAGGCCTATTAGGACATGGGATGAAATGAAAGCTATCATGAGGAGGCGGTTTGTTCCTAGTCACTATCATAGGGACTTATTTCAGAAGTTACAAAGTCTTACTCAAGGCTTTAAAAGTGTGGAAGATTACCACAAGGAGATGGAGATTTCCATGATCAGGGCTAATATAGAGGAGGATAGAGAAGCTACCATGGCAAGGTTTCTCAATGGGCTGAATCGGGACATTGCAAATGTAGTTGAGTTGCAACATTATGTGGAGTTGGAGGACATGGTGCATATGGCAATAAAGGTAGAACGACAACTTAAAAGGAAGGGAACTCGATCTTTCCAAAATCCAAGCTCCTCTACTTCATGGAGGTCGAATGGAAGGAAAGATGAAGGAGCTAATTCAAAATTCAAAACAGAAGCACCAAAGAGAAAAGATGAAGTTGACAAAGTCAATAGAGGTAAAACTGAATTACCAACTCGTAATCGTGAAATTAAGTGTTTTAAGTGTTTGGGAACAGGTCACATTGCTTCACAATGCCCAAACAAGAGGACAATGATTGCACATGCTAACGGAGATGTGGAGACTGAAAGTGAGAGTGACGATGAAGATCATATGCCAAAAGACACTAGTGACAATGATGTTGAATATCCGGTGGAAGGAGAGTCATTGGTGGCTAGGCGTGCTTTAAGTGCCCAAATCAAAGAAGATGATGTTAATGAACAGAGGGAGAACATTTTTCATACTAGATGCCATGTTGACAATAAAGTGTGTAGTATGATCATTGATGGGGGAAGTTGTACAAACGTTGCCAGTACTACTTTGGTTGAAAAGCTGAATTTACCTACGTTGAAACACCCTAAACCATATAAGCTTCAATGGTTGAATGAATGTGGTGAGGTTAAGGTGACAAGGCAAGTATTAGTCTCTTTTTCAATTGGGAAGTACAAGGATGAAGTGCTTTGTGATGTCGTTCCAATGCAAGCGGGTCACATATTATTGGGCAGACCATGGCAATTTGATAGGAAGGTTACTCATGATGGTTTCAAAAATCGGCACATTCTTGTAAAGGATAACAAATCCATTACTCTTGTACCATTAACACCCAAACAAGTGTATGAAGATCAAATGAAAATGAAAAGAGAGAGTGAGTTGAAAATAAATAGTGAGGCTGAAATTTCAAAGAAAAAAAAGTGAAAAAGAGAGTGAAAAGAAAGAGAGAAAAAAACAAGTGAGTCTTTATGCTAAGGCGAGTGATATCAAGAATGCCTTCAATTCAAACAAGCCTATGTTTTTACTTTTGTACAAAGAGGCGGGTTATAGCACTAACGTACTTGATGAATCTTTGCCTAGCGTTGTTTTCTCTTTGTTGCAGGAATACGAAGATGTGTTCCCAGATGATGTACCAAATGGGTTGCCACCTATAAGAGGAATAGAGCATCAAATTGATTTTGTACCAGGTGCTGCCATTCCTAACCGGCCAGCATATAGAAGCAATCCGGAAGAAACGAAGGAAACTCAAAGGCAAGTTGAGGAGTTGCTGAAGAAAGGCCACGTTAGAGAAAGCATGAGTCCGTGCGCTGTACCGGTGTTACTTGTACCTAAGAAGGATGGTACTTGGAGGATGTGTGTGGATTGCAGGGCTATCAACAACATCACGGTAAAGTATCGATACCCCATTCCTAGACTAGATGATATGTTGGATGAATTACATGGGTCAAGTATTTTCACAAAAATCGATTTGAAAAGTGGGTATCATCAAATTAGGATGAAAGAAGGTGATGAATGGAAAACTGCTTTTAAAACAAAACATGGTTTGTATGAGTGGTTGGTAATGCCTTTTGGTTTATCTAATGCACCTAGTACATTCATGAGATTAATGAACCATGTCTTGCGGGCTTTTATTGGCAGATTTGTTGTGGTTTATTTTGATGACATTTTGGTGTATAGCAAAAACTTAGATGAACATATTGAACATTTGCGTAGTGTGGTTGATATCTTGAGAAAAGAAAAATTGTTTGCCAATTTAAAAAAGTGTTCTTTTTGCTTGGAAAAAGTTACGTTTCTTGGCTACATTGTTAGTGCAAATGGAATTGGAGTGGATGAAGAAAAGGTAAAGGCTATCAAGGAATGGCCGACACCTAAATCACTTTCCGAGGTCAGAAGTTTTCATGGTTTGGCTAGTTTTTATCGACGATTTGTCAAAAATTTCAGTACACTAGCTGCACCACTCACTGAAATTGTTAAGAAATCTGTAGAGTTTCATTGGGGTGATGAGCAAGAACGTGCATTTTCTGAAATTAAAGAAAGATTGTGTAGTGCTCCTTTGTTAGCCTTACCTAATTTTTCTAAAACATTTGAAATTGAGTGTGATGCTTCAGGAATAGGTATTGGAGCAGTTTTAATGCAGGAGCAGCGACCGATAGCCTATTTCAGTGAAAAACTAAATGGGGCTGTTTTGAACTATTCGACATATGACAAGGAGCTTTATGCATTGGTGAGAGCGTTGGAGACTTGGCAACATTACCTTTGGCCGAGAGAATTCGTCATTCACACCGACCATGAATCCTTGAAGCACTTGAAAGGACAGGGTAAGTTGAATAAAAGACACGCCAAGTGGTCAGAATTCATCGAGACATTTCCTTATGTAATCAAATACAAGCAAGGTAAGGAAAATATTGTGGCTGATGCACTATCGAGAAGGTATGCTCTTGTTTCTACTTTAAATGCAAAGTTGTTGGGATTTGAATATGTGAAGGAATTATATGCTACTGATGATGACTTTGCTAGTGTGTATGGAGCATGTGAAAAATCAGCATTTGGTAAGTTCTACAGACTTGATGGGTACTTGTTTAGAGAAAATAAACTTTGTGTGCCTAACAGTTCTATGCGTGATGATGAGGACATAAATGGAAATTCGCAGAATAATGAGGACACAAATGGAAAATCGCATTTTGAAGAATCAATCCAAGTTCCACAAGGTCCAGTGACGAGAGCAAGAGCCAAACGTTTCAAGGAAGAAGAACTCAATGAGTTAATAAATCAAGCGCAACAAAAGGAGTTGGATGTGATCGGAAATGAACCATCGAATTTTGTCAACATTATAAAAGTCCAACTAAATGCAATTTCTCAAGAAGAGAGTGGATAAGATGAATAGCATATTTAGTTAGTATTAAATTCGAAATTAACTATTATATTAGTAGTAGGACTTTATTTGTTTCCTAGTTTATTAGTGGTTTTTGTTTCCTAGTTTATTAGGGGGATTTATTTCCTAGTCTAAGTAGATTACTCTAGAAGTCCTATTCCTAGTCTTGATAGGACTTAATTTTCAGCTTATATATAGGCATAATATGTAATAGAAGACACAACTTGATTCTTATTATTTTAGTGAGAAGGAATTCTCTAGTTTCTTTGAAGAACTCATTTGAACTTATCAAGGATTTTTCAATTTGTCTAATTCTTGTGGCGTTCATTCATCGACTTATCAAACGATTCTTCCATCATCGTTTGTGGCGTCCTACCGAACTTATCAAGAAGACTTGTGGCGTTCAACATCGACTTATCAAACGATTCAGTCAATATCGTTTGTGGCGTCCCCGTGAACTTATCAAGGCGACTTGTGGCGTTCATCCATCCTCAAACCTGATTGTAGAACGATCTTTCAATTCCTTATAATGCGGGTCTCGTTTTTCTTAACGTGGTTCGTATCATTTGGTACCAGAGCCAATTTCTAGTCTCAGGTTTGCGTATCTTTATAATTTTCTAGTTTAAAAAAAAAAAAAGTCGTACAAAAAAAAAAAGAGTACGAAAAAAAGAAAAAGAAAAAGAAAGGTCGAACAAAAAAAAAAAAAGAGTTCGCAAAAAAAAAAAAAAAAAAAAAATCCGAAAAAAAAAAAAAAAAAAAATCCGAAAATTGAAACAAAATTATCTTTATTGAGCTTCCTAGTTTGAGTTTGATTGTTTTCTGGACTTAGAGTGTGTTTACACTTAGAATTCTTCTAAGTTTTGGCACCTGCCTTGTTGAAAGAATCTTCCTAGATTTGGTTTGATAGTTTTCTTGTCCTAGAGTTTGTTCACATTGAATATCTTTGTGTTGTTTTAAATTAGATCAAAAAGAAGCAAAGAGAATTCGAAGAGTGGAAAAAGGCAAGAGAGTTAGATTATTTGAGGGTAAAAGCCATAATTTTTGTGCGAAAACACGAGTGTTGAGTGAATCATTAAATTGAGTGAAACACGTAAGGGTGTGAATTGTGAGGTCCATTATTTTATTTATATTTGTTCTAACTTTTTTTTCTTGCAGCAAATCATGTCTGATTCCAATAACAAAAACATATCTGGAGAACAGTCGGGAAAGTTTGATATGAAGTTTATGTCGGAAGCTTTGATGGGAGAGATGAAGAGAATATTGAGGACGGAGTTGGAACAAGTTCATGAAAGGTTGGATAGGGTAGAAAGTGTAACTGAGGGACATCGAAAAACTACTTCTAATATGAATAGGAGGGGGAGAGTTCAACCTAGGGACTTAAGAGATGAGGATGAGGAAGACTATGATGATAGGTTTAGTGAAGGAGATCAAGGGTCATCTAGTCGCCATAGGAGAAATCGTGGTTTGGGTAGAGAAGTTAGGAATAGGGAGGATAATAACTTGGGTAATATTAAGATGAACATTCCTTCTTTTCAAGGGAGAAACGACCCCGAAACCTATCTTGAGTGGGAAAAGAAACTGGAGCGAGTTTTTGATTGCCACGACTACTCCGAGATAAAAAAGGTAAAACTTGCAGCCACTGAGTTTACTGATTATGCTAATGTTTGGTGGGATCAATTGGTGTTAAACAGGAGACGAAATGGAGAACAACCGGTGGACACCTGGGAGGTGATGAAAACAGTAATGAGAAAGCGTTTTGTACCTAGCCACTATTATCGGGATTTGTACAAGAAGTTGCAAGGGCTGGTACAAGGAAATCGGAGTGTCGAAGACTACTACCAAGAGATGGAGTTAGCCATGATCCGAGCAAACATAGAGGAGGACCGAGAGGCTACTATGGCACGATTTTTAGCTGGCTTGAATCAAGAAATTGCCAATCGAGTAGAATTGCAGCATTATGTGGAATTAGAGGACATGCTGCATATGGCTATTAAAATTGAGAGCCAACTTAAGAGAAGGGGTGCTAGTTCGTGGAAACAGAATACATTCAAGAAAGAGGAGAAGCAAGTCTCAACCAAGGCTAGATTTGAGTCAAAACAAGAGCATCCAACTCGTAGCAATCAAGGTAAAACCGATTACTCTACTACTCGAAATCGTGATATTAAGTGTTTTAAATGTCAAGGTAGGGGGCACATAGCAAACCAATGCCCAAATAGAAGAGTTATGGTGATACGAGATAATGGAGAAGTTGAAACCGATAGTGAGGAGGACACCGAATCTATGCCACCGTTGGAGGATGCTAATGAGGAAGAATATGCTGTCCATGGGGAGTTGTTGGTTGCAAGAAGAGCGTTAAGTGTGCAAATCAAAGAGAGTGACGAAGTACAGAGGGAAAACATTTTTCATACTAGATGCCATGTCCAAAACAAAGTATGTAGTATGATTATTGATGGAGGGAGTTGTACTAATGTTGCTAGCACAACTATGGTTGAAAAGTTAGGATTGCCGACTACCAAACATCTACAACCCTACAAACTGCAATGGCTTAATAATACTGGTGAAATAAGGGTAGAAAAACAAGTCCTTGTTCCTTTTCGCATAGGAAAATATGAAGATGAAGTTTTGTGCGATGTTGTACCTATGCAAGCTGGACATTTATTACTAGGACGTCCATGGCAGTTTGATCGACGTGTTAAGCATGATGGTTTCACTAACAAGTACTCATTTCTACATGACCAGCGTACCATCACTCTAGTACCTTTGACTCCAAGACAAGTTTATGAAGATCAAGTGAGGTTGCAAAAAGAGAGTGAGCAAGAAAAAAAGAGTGTTGTAGGAAAAGACATAGAGGGACAAGAAAAACAAAGAGTGAACGAGGAAAAAAGGAGTAAAAAAAATGGAGAGGTTTCAATGAGTGAACAAAAGAATGAGAGGACAAAACGCAATATCTATGCGAGAGTGGGTCACATTAAAAAAGCGATGTTCTCAAGTCAACCAATAATTGTTCTTGTGTACAAAGAGGCATTGAATACTAACGACTCTAACTCTTTTTTGCCTAGTTCAGTTGCATCTCTTTTGCAGGAATTTGAGGATGTCTTTCCCGAGGAAATTCCACCTGGTTTACCACCTATTCGAGGGATTGAACATCAAATCGACTTTGTACCCGGTGCTTCCATTCCAAACCGACCAGCCTATCGTAGCAACCCTGAAGAAACAAAAGAGCTACAACGGCAAGTTAGTGAATTGATGGAAAAGGGTTCCGTACGAGAAAGCATGAGTCCATGCGCTGTTCCAGTAATTTTGGTTCCTAAAAAGGATGGGACATGGAGAATGTGTGTTGATTGTCGAGCCGTCAACAATATAACAATCAGGTATCGCCATCCTATTCCTCGTCTTGATGATATGCTTGATGAATTGCATGGTGCTTGTGTATTTTCTAAAATTGATTTAAAAAGTGGCTACCATCAAATAAGAATGAAAGAAGGTGACGAATGGAAAACAGCTTTTAAAACAAAGTTTGGTTTATATGAGTGGTTGGTTATGCCATTTGGTCTAACTAATGCACCAAGTACTTTCATGCGATTAATGAACCATGTTTTGCGTGCTTTCATAGGAAAATTTGTAGTTGTCTATTTTGATGATATTCTTATTTATAGCAAAAATCAAGATGATCATGTTAAGCATTTACATTCTGTTCTTGAAGTATTACGAAAGGAGAAATTATTTGCTAACATGAAGAAGTGCACCTTTTGCACCGATAAGCTTGTGTTTCTTGGTTTTGTTGTGAGTGCACATGGTATAAAGGAAAATATTGTGGCTGATGCACTATCGAGAAGGTATGCTGACCATGAATCCTTGAAGCACTTGAAAGGACAGGGTAAGTTGAATAAAAGACACGCCAAGTGGTCAGAATTCATCGAGACATTTCCTTATGTAATCAAATACAAGCAAGGTAAGGAAAATATTGTGGCTGATGCACTATCGAGAAGGTATGCTCTTGTTTCTACTTTAAATGCAAAGTTGTTGGGATTTGAATATGTGAAGGAATTATATGCTACTGATGATGACTTTGCTAGTGTGTATGGAGCATGTGAAAAATCAGCATTTGGTAAGTTCTACAGACTTGATGGGTACTTGTTTAGAGAAAATAAACTTTGTGTGCCTAACAGTTCTATGCGTGATGATGAGGACATAAATGGAAATTCGCAGAATAATGAGGACACAAATGGAAAATCGCATTTTGAAGAATCAATCCAAGTTCCACAAGGTTCAGTGACGAGAGCAAGAGCCAAACGTTTCAAGGAAGAAGAACTCAATGAGTTAATAAATCAAGCGCAACAAAAGGAGTTGGATGTGATCGGAAATGAACCATCGAATTTTGTCAACATTATAAAAGTCCAACTAAATGCAATTTCTCAAGAAGAGAGTGGATAAGATGAATAGCATATTTAGTTAGTATTAAATTCGAAATTAACTATTATATTAGTAGTAGGACTTTATTTGTTTCCTAGTTTATTAGTGGTTTTTGTTTCCTAGTTTATTAGGGGGATTTATTTCCTAGTCTAAGTAGATTACTCTAGAAGTCCTATTCCTAGTCTTGATAGGACTTAATTTTCAGCTTATATATAGGCATAATATGTAATAGAAGACACAACTTGATTCTTATTATTTTAGTGAGAAGGAATTCTCTAGTTTCTTTGAAGAACTCTTTTGAACTTATCAAGGATTTTTCAATTTGTCTAATTCTTGTGGCGTTCATTCATCGACTTATCAAACGATTCTTCCATCATCGTTTGTGGCGTCCTACCGAACTTATCAAGAAGACTTGTGGCGTTCAACATCGACTTATCAAACGATTCAGTCAATATCGTTTGTGGCGTCCCCGTGAACTTATCAAGGCGACTTGTGGCGTTCATCCATCCTCAAACCTGATTGTAGAACGATCTTTCAATTCCTTATAATGCGGGTCTCGTTTTTCTTAACGTGGTTCGTATCACGTGAGTTACTTGTACGTGAAGCACATGGAGGTGGTTTGATGGGACACTTTGGTATAAGGAAGACTTTAGAAGTGTTGTGTGAACATTTCTTTTGGCCTAAAATGAAACGTGATGTAGAAAGAATTTGTTCTAGATGTGTTACTTGTAAGCAGGCCAAATCTAGGGTCTTACCCCATGGTTTATACACTCCTTTACCCGTACCTACTGCACCTTGGGTAGACATTTCAATGGATTTTGTTTTGGGTTTGCCTAGGTCAAGAAAGGGTAGGGATTCAATTTTCGTGGTGGTTGATAGGTTTTCTAAAATGGCACATTTCATATCTTGTAACAAAACTGATGATGCAACAAACATTGCTGATTTGTTCTTCCGTGAGATAGTACGACTTCATGGTGTTCCTAGGAGCATTGTATCTGATAGAGATGTTAAGTTTCTTAGCTATTTTTGGAAAGTCTTGTGGGGGAAAATGGGTACTAAATTGCTATTTTCAACTACTTGCCACCCTCAAACAGATGGCCAAACTGAGGTAGTGAATAGAACTTTAACTACTTTGTTACGTACTATAATTCAAAAGAATTTAAAGAAATGGGAAGATTGTTTGCCATTCATTGAATTTGCATATAACCGGAGTGTTCATTCTACTACTGATTTTTCACCATTTGAGGTTGTTTATGGTTTTAATCCACTAACTCCTTTAGATTTGCTGCCTTTGCCAGTTAATGAAAGAGCTAGTTTGGATGGTCAAAAGAAGGCTGAGATGGTGAAGAAACTTCATGAAAGTGTCCGGGAGCATATCGCAAAGAAAAATGAACAATATGCGAACAAAGCTAATAAAGGGCGAAGAAAAGTCATTTTTGAACCAGGTGATTGGGTTTGGGTGCATATGCGGAAGGAAAGATTTCCTGAACGTAGGCGGTCAAAGTTACAACCAAGAGGGGATGGTCCATTTCAAGTTCTTGAAAGAGTGAATGATAATGCATACAAGTTGGAACTTCCAGGTGAGTATAAGATTAGTTCTACATTTAATGTTGCTGATCTTTCTCCTTTTGATGTAGGTGAAGATTCGAGGACGAATCCTTTCGAAGAGAGGGAAAATGATGAGAATCATCAAGAACAAGTACAGGCTAAGGATCCATTGAATATTCCAATTGGGCCAATTACAAGGGCAAGATCCAAAAAGCTCAAGGAAGCAGTTAACGGGCTAATTCAGAAAATATGGGCTGATTCTAACATGCATATGTTTGGCCCAAAAGAAGATGAAGTTGTTTTGAATTTAATCCAAACAACATAATCAGATGGCTTTTCGAATTCACTAAAGTTGCTTACCTAGAATTAAGTCTTTTGGGAAAGAGAAGCTTTAATTAGGCTTTATTTATATCAGATTTTATATATATAAGTCTATATAGATAATAGTCAAGACTTCTCATATTTCTAGATGTATTTGGAGGATTCAAGGCACCTTTTCATATCCCAACACTTATGAAAACGTGTTGGCTTTAATTATTATGGTTGGAGGCTTGTTCCAACCCTATATATATATGGTATTGTTCAATGTATGAGATTTTTGGCTGAAAATATAAAGTGAGTTTTTACTCCTCTTTTGGTTCTTCATTGAACTTCCGAACTTATCAAGGTTTCCCCTTGTGGCGTTCAAACTTGAATACTTGTGGTTTGCGATTCTTTATAATCGTTGGGTCACAAGTTCACTACTATCTGGAATACTTGTGGTTTGCGATTCTTTATAATCGTTGGGTCACAAGTTCACTACAATCAAGAATACTTGTGGTTTGCGATTCCTTATAATCGTCGGGTCACAAGTTCACTATCATTATCAATCTGATTTTAGTTTGGGATTAAATTGAATCTTCCTAATGAGGTTCGCATCAATGTTTTTGTTATTGGGTTCAAACATGATTTGCTGCAAGAAAAATGTTAGAACAAATATAAATAAAATAAAGGACCTCACAATTCACTCTCTTACGTGTTTCACTCAAATTAATGATTCACTCAACACTCGTGTTTTCGCACAAAAATTATGGCTTTTACCCTCAAATAATCTAACTCTCTTGCCTTTTTCCACTCTTGGAATTCTCTTTGCTTCTTTTTGAACTAATTTAAAACAACACAATGATATTCAATGTGAACAAACTCTAGGACAAGAAAACTATCAAACCAAATCTAGGAAGATTCTTTGATATGAACCACATTAAGAAAAAAGAGATCTGATAGATCGTTCTACAATCTGGTTTAGGATGGATGAATGCCACAAGTCGTCTTGATAAGTTCCCGGGGACACCACAAACGATATTGACTGAATCGTATGATAAGGCGATGTTGAACGCCACATGTCTTCTTGATAAGTTTGGTAGGACGCCACAAACGATGATGGATGAATCGTTTGATAAGTCGATGAATGAACGCCACAAGAATTAGACAAATTGAAAAATCCTTGATAAGTTCAAAAAGAGTTCTTCAAGGAAACTAGAGAATTCCTTCTCACTAAAATAATAAGAATCAAGTTGTCTCTTCTATTATATATTATGCATATATATAAGCTGAAAATTAAGTCCTATCAAGACTAGGAATAGGACTTCTAGAGTAATCTACTTGGACTAGGAAATAAATCCCCCTAATCAACTAGGAAACAAAAACCACTAATAAATTAGGAAACAAATAAAGTCCTACTACTAAATATAATTTCGAATTTATTACTATAGATAACTAAATATGCTATTCATCTTATCCACTGCCTTCTTGAGACATTGCATTTAGTTGGACTTGTATAATGTTGACAAAATTCGGTTGTTCATTTTCGAACACATCCAAATCCTCTTGTTGCGCTTGATTTATTAACTCATTGAGTTCTTCTTCCTTGAAACATTTGGCTCTTGCTCTCGTCACTGGACCTTGTGGAACTTTGATTGGTTCTTCAAAGTGCGATTTTCCATTTATGTCCTCATCATTCTGCGAATTTCCTTTTATGTCCTCATCATTCCCCTCCTCTTGAAAAGGATTTTCCCTCAAATCAGCACCTATATCAAAAGGACTTAAATCAGTAACATTGAATGTAGTGCTAACATTGTATTCACCTGGTAGGTCTAGCTTGTAGGCATTGTCACGCGCTCAAGAACTTGAAAAGGACCATGTCCCCTTGGGAGCAACTTCAAACGCCTTTGGGATGGAAATCTTTCTTTCCTCATGTGCAACCAAACCCAATCTCCGGGTTCAAAAATAACCTTGCGACGCCCTTTGTTGGCTTGCTTTGCATATTGTTCCGTCTTCTTCTCTATATTGAATCTTGCCTTTTCATGTATCTGCTTAGCAAATTAAGCCTTTTTCTTTCCATCCAAGTTAACTCTTTCAGACAAAGGTAATGGTGTTAAATCCAATTGAGTTAAGGGGTTAAAACCATAAACTATTTCAGATGGAGAAAACTTAGAAGCAGAATGAATGGTACGATCGTAAGCAAACTTAACATGTGGTAAACATTCTTCCCATGTTTTGATGTTCTTTTTAATTATAGCCCTCAACAAAGTAGATAAAGTCCTATTTACTACTTCAGTTTGACCATCAGTTTGTGGATGACAAGTGGTGGAAAATAACAATTTAGTCCCTAGCTTACACCACAAGGTTTTCCAAAAGTAACTCAAAAACTTAGCATCTCTATCTGAAACAATGGTTCGAGGCATTCCATGTAATCTAACAATTTCTTGAAAGAATAAGTCAGCAATATTAGACGCATTATCAGTTTTCGTACACCGAATGAAATGCGCCATTTTAGAAAACTATCTACAACCACAAAAATAGAATCCCTACCTCGTTTAGACCTAGGTAAACCTAAAACAAAATCCATTGAAATATCAATCCATGGATCACTAGGAATTGGTAGTGGCATGTATAAACTATGAGGTTGTACTCTAGATTTTTCTTGCTTACAAGTGATACATCTATCACAAATTCTCTCAACATCCTGAGGCCAATAAAAATGTTCTTGCAAAATTGCTAAGGTTTTAATAACTCCAAAGTGCCCCATTAGACCTTCACCATGTGAATCCCTTACTAACAACTCACGCAAAGAACAATTAGGAACACATAACTTATTTTCTCGAAACAAGAAACCCTCATGTCTAAAGAACTTACCCACTGCATTTTTCTCACAATTTCAAAATTCCTCAGAAAAATCATGGTCTAAAGGATATAATTCTTTAATAAGCTCAAAACCAAGTAATTTTGCATCATGAGTGGAAAGTAAGACATACCTTCTAGAAAGTGCATCCGCGACAACATTCTCTTTACCCTTCTTGTATCGGATGATATAGGGAAATGTTTCAATGAATTCTACCCATCGTGCATGTCTCCTACTCAATTTTTGTTGACTCTTCAAGTGTTTCAACGACTCATGATCCGTGTGAATCACAAACTCCTTAGGCCAAAGATAGTGTTGCCATGTTTGAAAAGCTCGCACCAATGCGTACAACTCTTTTTCGTAAGTAGGGTAGTTTAGAGCTGCCCCGCTTAGTTTCTCGCTAAAAAAGGCAATTGGTTTTCCTCTTTGCATGAGGACTGCTCCAACACCTAATCCTGATGCATCACATTCAATTTCAAAAGTTAGTGTAAAGTTAGGCAGAGCTAATAAAGGAGCATTAGTTAATTTCTCTTTGAGCAATTGGAAAGCCCTTTCTTGCTCGTCTTCCCACTTAAACCCAAGATTCTTCTTGATAGCCTCAGTAAGTGGTGCTGCAATGCTGCTAAAGTTCTTCACAAATCTCCTATAGAAGCTAGCAAGTCCATGAAAGCTCCTAACTTGTCCTACTCTTGTGGGACATGGCCATTCTTGAATTGCTCGGATTTTATCCTCATCAACCTGTATACCATGTGCACTCACAAAGTCAATTTGATGTTCAATCCCTTGAATCGGGGGTAAACCAGGTGGAATTTCCTCGGGAAAGACATCCTCAAATTCCTGCAAAAGAGATGCAACTGAACTAGGCAAAAAAGAGTTAGAGTTGTTAGTATTCAATGCCTCTTTGTACACAAGAACAATTATTGGTTGACTTGAGAACATCGCTTTTTTAATGTGACCCACTTTCGCATAGATATTGCTTTTTGTCCTCTCATTCTTTTGTTCATTCATTGAAACCTCTCCCTTTTTTGTACTCTTTTTTTCCACGTCCACTCTTTGTTTTTCTTGTCTCTCAATTTCTTTTCCTACAACACTCTTTTTTTCTTGCTCACATTCTGTTTGTAACCTCACATGATCTTCATAAACTTGTCTTGGAGTCAAAGGTACTAGAGTGATGGTACGCTGGTCATGTACAGCTTGCATAGGTACAACAGCGCACAAAGCTTCATCTTCATATTTTACTATGTGAAAATGAACAAGGACTTGTTTTTCTACCTTTATTTCACCCGTATTATTGAGCCATCGTAGTTTGTAAGGCTGTAGTTGTTTGGTAGTCGGCAATCCTAACTTTTCAAACATAGTTGTGCTAGCTACATTAGTACAACTCCCTCCATCAATAATTATACTACATACATTGTTTTGGACATGGCATCTAGTATGAAAAATGTTTTCCCTCTATACTTCGTCACTCTCTTTGATTTGCACACTTAACGCTCTTCTTGCAACCAACAACTCCCCATGGACAGCGTATTCTTCCTTATTAGCATCCTCCAACGGTGGCATAGATTTAGTGTCCTCCTCACTATCGGTTTCAACTTCTCCATTATCACATATCACCATAACTCTTCTATTTGGGCATTGGCTTGCTATGTGCCCCCTATCTTTGACATTTAAAACACTTAATATCACGATTACGAGTAGTGGAATAAGCAGTTTTACCTTGATTGCTACGAGTTGGTTGCTCTTGTTTTGACTCAAATCTAGCCTTTGTTGAGACTTGCTTCTCCTCTTTCTGGAACGTATTTTGTTTCCACGAATTAGCACCCCTTCTCTTAAGTTGGCTCTCAATTTTAATAGCCATATGCAGCATATCCTCTAACTCCACATAATGCTGAAATTCTACTCGATTGTAAATTTCTTGATTCAAGCCAGCTAAAAATCGTGCCATAGTAGCCTCTCGGTCCTCCTTTATGTTTGCTCGGATCATAGCTAACTCCATCTCTTGGTAGTAGTCTTCGACACTTCAATTTCCTTGTACCAGCCCTTGCAACTTCTTGTACAAATCCCGATAATAGTGGCTAGGTACAAAATGCTTTCTCATTACTGTTTTCATCACCTCCCAAGTGTCCACCTGTTGTTCTCCATTTCATCTCCTGTTTAACACAAATTGATCCCACCAAACATTAGCATAATCAGTAAACTCAGTGGCTGCAAGTTTTACCTTTTTTATCTCGGAGTAGTCGTGGCAATCAAAAACTCGCTCCAATTTCTTTTCCCACTCAAGATAGGTGTCGGGGTCGTTTCTCCCTTGAAATGAAGGAATGTTAATCTTAATATTACCCAAGTTATTATCCTCCCTATTCCTAACTTCTCTACTCACACCAGGATTTCTCCTATGGCGACTAGATGACCCTTGATCTCCTTCACTAAACCTATCATCATAGTCTTCCTCATCCTCATATCTTAAGTCCCTAGGTTGAACTCTCCCCCTCCTATTCATATTAGAAGTAGTTTTTCGATGTCCCTCAGTTACACTTTCTACCCTATCCAACCTTTCATGAACTTGTTCCAACTCCGTCCTCAATAATCTCTTCATCTCTCCCATCAAAGCTTCCGACAGAAACTTCATATCTAACTTTCCAGACTGTTCTCCAGAGATATTTTTGTTATTGGGATCAGACATGATTTGCTGCAAGAAAGAATGTTAGAACAAATATAAATAAAATAAAGGACCTCATAATTCACACCCTTTCGTGTTTCACTCAAATTAATGATTCACTCAACACTCGTGTTTTCGCACAAAAATTATGGCTTTTACCCTCAAATAATCTAACTCTCTTGCCTTTTTCCACTCTTGGAATTCTCTATGCTTCTTTTTGAACTAATTTAAAACAACACAAAGATATTCAATATGAACAAACTCTAGGACAAGATAACTATCAAACCAAATCTAGGAAGATTTCTTTCAATAAGGCAGGTGCAAAACATAGAAGAATTTTCAGTGTAAACACACTCTAAGACTAGAAAACTATCAAACTCAAACTAGGTAGCTCAATAAAGACAAGTTTGTTTCAGTTTTCGGAATTTATTTTATTTTATTTTTTTCAGAATTTTTTTTTGGGCTAACTCTTTCTCTTTTTTTTTATTCGACCCTTTTTTTTCGAACTCTTCTTTTTTTTGTTCGAACTTTTTTTTTGTTTGAAAAAAACTATAAAATTATAAAGACACGCAAACCTGAGACTAGAATTTGGCTCTGGTACCAAATGATACGAACCACATTAAGAAAAACGAGATCCGCATTATAAGGAATTGATAGATCGTTCTATAATCAGGTTTCGGATGGATGAACGCCACAAGTCGTCTTGATAAGTTCACAGGGACATCACAAACGATATTGACTGAATCGTTTGATAAGTCGATGTTGAACGCCACAAGTCTTCTTGATAAGTTCGGTGGGAAGCCACAAACGATGATGGATGAATCATTTGATAGGTCAATGAATGAACGCCACAAGAATTAGACAAATTGAAAAATCCTTGATAAGTTCAAAAGAGTTCTTCAAAGAAACTAGAGAATTCCTTTGCACTAAAATAATAATAATCAAGTTGTCTCTTCTATTACATATTATGCCTATATATAAGCTGAAAATTAAGTCCTATCGAGACTAGGAATAGGACTTCTCGAGTAATCTACTTACACTAGGAAATAAATCCCCCTAATCAACTAGGAAACAAAAACCACTAATAAACTAGGAAACAAATAAAGTCCTACTACTAAATATAATTTCGAATTTATTACTATAGATAACTAAATATGCTATTCATCTTATCCACTCCTTTCTTGAGACACTGCATTTAGTTGGACTTGTATAATGTTGACAAAATTTGGTTGTTCATTTCCGAACACATCCAACTCTTTTTGTTGCGCTTGATTTATTAACTCATTGGGTTCTTCTTCCTTGAAACGTTTGGCTCTTGCTCTCGTCATTGGACCTTGTGGAACTTTGATTGGTTCTTCAAAGTGAGATTTTCCATTTATGTCCTCATTATTCTACGAATTTCCTTTTATGTCCTCATCATTCTTTCAATAAGGCAGGTGCAAAAGTTAGGAGAATTTTAAGTGTAAACACACTCTAAGTCTAGAAAACTATCAAACTCAAACAAGGAAGCTAAATAAAGACAAGTTTGTTTCAATTTTCAGATTTTTTTTTTTTAGAATTTTTTTTTTTTTTTGGCGAACTCTTTCTCTTTTTTTTTTGGTTCGACCTTTTTTTTTCTTTTTGTACGACATTTTTTTTTTTGAAAAAAACTAAAACCTGAGACAAGAATTTGGCTCTGATACCAAATGATACGAACCTCGCCACGAATAACGAGACCCGAATTATTAGGACTCCAAGGATCGTTCTACAATCAGGTTTAGATGGATTTAATGAAGACGCCACAAACGATGATGGGTGAATCACTTGATAAGTCGATGGATGAACGCCACAAGTGTTCTTGATAAGTTCATGAGGACGCCACAAACGATGTTGACTGAATCGTTTGATAAGTCGGAACGCCACAAGAATGCTTGATAAGTGCGGTAGGACGCCACTAACGATGGTGGATAAATCGTTTGATAAGTCATTGAACGCCACAAAGATTTTACTGATCTTTGATAAGTACATGAAGAAGAAATCCTTCAAAGAAGGTGGAGAATACTCAACACAAATTAATTGAAGAATAAATCTTAAATTCATTAATGAAAAAGATCCTTTAAATAGGACAAGAGTACATCTTGATAAGAACTATTAAACTATAAAATAGTAAACTAACCTAATACCAAAAGAAAACTAAATCCTAGTAAAGAATAAACTAATCCTACAAAAACAAGGAGCTAAATTCGAAATTAAAAGATTATTAAATTAAAATATCCCACATGACAAGTAAATATTGGACTAGATCTTCTTCAATCTTGATGAGCAAGTAATCCTTCTTGACCCAACAACTTGTCTCTAATTAATTCTTCCAAATCTATTTTTGTGCTCTTCGTGGTCATATCATTATCCCCCTCTCAAGGTACGATTAATGTCAGCCAGCGCAGCCAAAATATGTGCCGAAATATCGGGGTTAGGGCCAGCAGTGGGTGTGACGGTAGGGGGAGTTGGAATCACCTCGGGAGGAGTAACGGAACTAGCTGAAGTTACTGCCCTATCACGTCCACAACCACGCCCATGACCACGCCCAAGACCACGTCCTGCCATCTGGTCAACGAAGATTCATTGGTAACAAGTTTCAGACGTAAGGTAGATACGCGATAATATATCTAAGTATTGTTGGCGAAGTCATGCAACTAGTGACTTAAGACGTGACATTACAGACGCTATCCGAGGATCCAAACCCGACGAAAGCCTAAGGCTTAACAGCCTAGGCTCTGATACCAACTGTGACGCCCCATTTTTTCTCAGCCACGTCCTCGGGCCAGAGATGGCCCTCGACTGGAATAGGGTCGCCAGAACAAACAAATTAACCAAACATGAAATTTAATCCTGACTAGCAGCGGAAACACATAACTTAAAACATGAATTAGTTTAAATATGTAAACAATTTATCAATCAACTTAATACATCAGTACTTAAACAATTCAATTTAAAACTCATAAACACTATCTATGCATATTTGAAATCTCCAAATTTAAATAATCCAAACAGGACTTAAAAAAAACACGACCGACTCGGATCTCGGATCACTAACTACCAAACACGTCAACTGTCGAAAGTACCTGTAATAGTAATCCACAAAGAGTGGTAAGTTGATCGTCCAACTTAGTGAGGCAGTGTGCAAATGTACATTAGCAGCGAGAAAACAACACTATTGATAAATAAATTCAAACACGCACACCAGAGACGCAAAACACGTATGTATGCAACAGACATCTCATCCAACCGCATAGAGGGCTCGAATGAATGTGATAAGATAAAAGACATCTCATCCAACCACATAGTGGGCTCAAATGAATGTGATAAAAAGACATCTCATCCAGCACGTAGTGAGCTCGAATGAATGTGAGAAGATACTATCTCATCCAACCACATAGTGGGCTCGAATGAATGTGATAAAAAAGAATCTCATCCAGCACGTAGTGGGCTCGAATGAATGTGATATAAGACATCTCATCCAACCGCATAGTGGGCTCGAATGAATGTGATAAAAAGACATCTCATCCAGCAACGTAGTGGGCTCGAATGAATGTGATCAGACCCAATGTTGCAAACAATAAACAGAAATAAAGCACGAACACTCGCACAACAGTAATTCACAAATTTCTAAGCACAGGCCCAATTCAAAATCCACAAGCCAAATAAAGTATACACGCAAGATTCATAACTGTATCAACAAGTCGCTTCAAGGAGCACGAAGTAAACATGTACAAAAACACTCACTTGATTAATCGAGACGCTTGGGATAACAAGACGCAAAAAAACTAGTTTAGAAACCTGTAATTAACCGTGGAAATAAACTCAGTAATTTGAACAATTAAATTCCAAAGATTCTTTATCAAATTAACATTTAAATCTTATTTAAACCTAGTGATTTAGTTAAATTAAAGTCCACTAACTATTTGTTTAATTTAAAGAACATACTACATTGTTAATTAACCCACATTCCACTAGGCCCGAACTCATATCGATGCGAACCTCAATAGGAAGATTCAAATTCAACCCAAGGAGACTAAAAATCAGATTGAAAACGATAGTGAACTTGTGACCCGATGATTATAAGGAATCGCAAACCACAAGAATTCTTGATTGTAGTGAAATTGTGACCCAACGATTATAAAGAATCGCAAACTACAAGTATTCCAGATTGTAGAGAACTTGTGACCCAACGATTATAAAGATTCGCAAACCACAAGTATTCAAGTTTGAACGCCACAAGGAGAAACATTGATAAGTTCTGAAGTGATATGACCATGAAGAGAACAAAAATAGATTTGGAAGAATTAATTAGAGACAAGTTATTTGGTCAAGAAGAATTACTTGTGCATCAAGATTAAAGAAGATCTAGTCCAATATTTCCTTGTCATGTGGGAGTTTTTAATTTAGTTAGGTTTAATTTCGAATTTATTGTCCATATTTTTGTAGGATTAGTTTATTTTTCACTAGGATTTAGTTTCCTTTTGGTATTAGGTTAGTTTACTATTTTATAGTTTCCTAGTTATTTTCAAGATGTAATCTTGTCGTATTTAAAGGACCTTTTTCTTTAATGAATTCAAGATTTAGTCTTCAATTAATTTGTGTTGAGTATTCTCCACCTTCTTTGAAGAATTCTTCTTCATGAACTTATCAAAGGTCAGTAAAATCTTTGTGGCGTTCAATGACTTATCAAGCGATTCATCCACCATCGTTTGTGGCGTCCTACCGAACTTATTAAGCATTCTTGTGGCGTTCCGACTTATCAAGCGATTCAGTCAACATCGTTTGTGGCGTCCTCATGAACTTATCAAGAAGACTTGTGGCGTTCATCCATCGACTTATCAAACGATTCATCCATCATCGTTTGTTGCGTCTTCATTTAAATCCATCTAAACCTGATTGTAGAACGATCCTTGGAATCCTAATTATTCGGATCTTGTTATTCGTGGTGAGATTCGTATCAATTGGTATCAAAGCCAAATTCTAGTCTCAGGTTTGCGTATCTTTATAATTTTCTAGTTTTATTCAAAAAAAAAAAAAAGTCGTACAAAGAAAAAAAAAGAGAGTTGAAAAAAAAACGAAAAAAAAATGTTTTGAGAGAGAAAAAAAAAAGAAATGAGAGGAAAAAAAAACGAAAAAAAAAGAGAGTTGAAAAAAAATACGGAAAAAAAAAATTGAGAGAGAAAAAAAGAAATGAGAGGAAAAACAAAACGAAAAAAAAAAGTTCAAAAAAAAAGAAGAAGGTTTTTCAATGTTTACATGTTAGATCTACAAGGTTGGCGAAGATTTGAGGACAAATCTATTTTAAGAGGGGGAGAATGATATGACCATGAAGAGAACAAAAATAGATTTGGAAGAATTAATTAGAGACAAGTTATTTGGTCAAGAAGAATTACTTGTGCATCAAGATTAAAGAAGATCTAGTCCAATATTTCCTTGTCATGTGGGAGTTTTTAATTTAGTTAGGTTTAATTTCGAATTTATTGTCCATATTTTTGTAGGATTAGTTTATTTTTCACTAGGATTTAGTTTCCTTTTGGTATTAGGTTAGTTTACTATTTTATAGTTTCCTAGTTATTTTCAAGATGTAATCTTGTCGTATTTAAAGGACCTTTTTCTTTAATGAATTCAAGATTTAGTCTTCAATTAATTTGTGTTGAGTATTCTCCACCTTCTTTGAAGAATTCTTCTTCATGAACTTATCAAAGGTCAGTAAAATCTTTGTGGCGTTCAATGACTTATCAAGCGATTCATCCACCATCGTTTGTGGCGTCCTACCGAACTTATTAAGCATTCTTGTGGCGTTCCGACTTATCAAGCGATTCAGTCAACATCGTTTGTGGCGTCCTCATGAACTTATCAAGAAGACTTGTGGCGTTCATCCATCGACTTATCAAACGATTCATCCATCATCGTTTGTTGCGTCTTCATTAAATCCATCTAAACCTGATTGTAGAACGATCCTTGGAATCCTAATTATTCGGATCTTGTTATTCGTGGTGAGATTCGTATCATGAAGTTCAATGAAGAACCAAAAGAGGAGCAAAAACTCACTTTATATTTTCAGCCAAATATATCTCATTACATTGAACAATACCACTTATATATAGGGTTGAAACAAGTCTCCAACCATAATAATTAAAGCCAACACGTTTTCATAAGTGTTGGGATATGAAAAGGTGCCCTGAAACCTCCAAATACATTTAGAAATATGATAAGTCTTTGACTATTATCTATATGGACTTATATATATAAAATCTGATGTAAATAAAGCCTAATTAAAGCTTCTATTTCCCAAAAGACTTAATTCCAAGTAACTTTAGTGAATTTCAAAAGCCATCAGATTATATTGTTTGGATTAAATTCAAAACAACTTTATCTTCTTTTGGGCCAAACTTATGCATGTTAGAATCAGCCCATATCTTCTGAATTAGCCTGTTAAATGCTTTCTTGAGCTTTTTGGATCTTGCCCTTGTAATTGGCCTAATTGGAACATACAATGGATCCTTAGCTTGTACTTGTTCTTGATGATTCTCATCATTTTCCCTCTCTTCGAAAGGATTTGTCCTCGAATCTACACCTACATCAAAAAGAGAAAGATCAGCAACATTAAATGTAGAACTAATCTTATACTCACCTGGAAGATCCAACTTGTATGCATTATCATTCACTCTTTCAAGAACTTGAAATGGACCATCCCCTCTTGGTTGTAACTTTGACCGCCTACGTTCAGGAAATCTTTCTTTCCTCATATGCACCCAAACCCAATCACCTGGTTAAAAAATAACTTGTCTTCGCCCTTTATTAGCTTTGTTCGCATATTGTTCATTTTTCTTTGCGATATGCTCCCGGACACATTCATGAAGATTCTTCACCATTTCAGCCTTCTTTTGACCATCCAAACTTGCTCTTTCATCAACTGGCAAAGGCAGCAAGTCTAAAGGAGTTAGTGGATTAAAACCATAAACAACCTCAAATGGTGAAAAATCAGTAGTAGAATGAACACTCCGGTTATATGCAAATTCAATGAATGGCAAATAATCTTCCCATTCTTTAAATTCTTTTGAATTATAGTACGCAATAATGTAGTCAGTTCTATTCACTACCTCGGTTTGTCCATCTGTTTGAGGGTTCAAGTAGTTGAAAATAACAATTTAGTACCCATTTTCCCCCACAAGACTTTCCAAAAATAGCTAAGAAACTTAACATCTCGATCAGATACAAAGCTCCTGGGAACACCATGAAGTCATACTATCTCACAGAAGAACAAATCAGCAATGTTTGTGATAGGATAGTGCCCTGCAAGCCAATGAAATAGCTTGTAATAGGAACATTATTTTATCTTGAAAGAATCTTTGATTTATCAATTAATATGAATTGTTTATTTATCGAGAATTCATAATATAAACAAATGGCCACCTTCATCTTTCGCGAACACATTTAAGCGATTGGTTGAAACCCTGAGATCACTCATGACTATGGGACTATACACCTCAGGACTTAGTGGGATCTATCATGAAACAGTCTCAAAGGTCGTGATCTCGAAAATGTTCCGAGTCATAGATTCATGTTAAGACGGGGTATCGAATAAATCGTCAAGACTTGTACGATTATGCATGATTCACATGAAGTGAATTTGTTGTAGTTTCATGAACAAGACATTTTGATGTCAGTGCATATGACTAGGTGGTTCGATAGGGGATCGAACGCATCGAACGACCCGAACAGAGAGACCTATTGTGGAAGTGCGTAAAAAGCATATCGGTAATGGGATGTCTCTCAAGACTTATAACAGTGTACGATTTAGTCCTTAGACTTGAGTGCTAGGGCGAATTCGGTATACGGGTATGCATACTTTGATTTAGGAGCCGGTCACATAGCTTGACCATTGTGCGCCTACTTTGGGTACGTATGGTCGTATGCGCAGATGGTTAGCATCAATATAGGATCTACCGACTCATTGTAATGGATGAGAGATTTCCTGTACATTCTTAGATGATACATTCCGAGAAATCCATGGCCATGGTCAGTGACGGATTTGGAAAGGGGTTTCCAGATTTAGCAGTCACACTGGAAGTATTATCTAGAATTAGAAAGTACGGAATCGAGATGATTAAAGGTGCCGACCAATTCACACACCCTAGTTCTCGATCGGGAAATTAGTCGTTAGAAGGACCGTATGTACATGGTACTTATAAGAGGTTTAATGTTCACTAAAGTCAATTCACCTGAAGTAGGGCCTCATGGGCTTGTGGCTAGACATCGACCATGAGGTGTGAGTACTCCTGAATTGATGGGAGATTAATTCTGGAGTGGTCAATTAAAAGTAGTTTAATTGATCGGAGCAATTAATTAAATAATTAATTGCTCATTAATTAAATCACAGAAATGTGAGCCTGCGGCCAATTGATGGTGAACCTAGAGGGTCACACACAAAAGTTGCAACTGTGATAGTCAGTTGTAGAACGAATTGATTTAAAGGGGTTAAATCAAAGTAAAGAATTAAAGGGTTAATTCTTGGAGAGAGAAAATTAATTAGATTTGTCTAATTAATTAAAATAAATTAAATCTTTAATTAGATTTATTGGTTTATATAATTAAAGTGTTAATTAAATAAATGGGCCATTTAATTAATGTGGTTAATTAAATGACTTGGGCTATTTAATTAAAATGACTAATTAAATAGAGGGATGGGCCAACTTATCTGATGGCCCATTAGCTATGAAAAGATAGGGTTAGGGATAGGGTTTGAACTCTACTATAAAAAGGAGTCTTGGAGACTCAAAACCCTAAGGAAGCCAGCAAAAACACTAAAACCCTAACCTATCTACTCCTAGCCGCCGCCCCCTCTCCCCTACAAGCCCTAGCCGCCGCTACCTTCTACAACCTAGCCGCCGCCACCTTAGTTGTGGTGAAGGGACGAGCACCTCTCTCCTTCTTCCGATATACATCTAGAGTTGGATCTCAATTCAACTCTCGAATCTGAAGTGCTTTTCTCCTAGTTCTTAGCCTGAGGATTGAAGCAATCGCAGATCCAGCTGGTGTGGATTATTCTCTAGAGGCACAACACTTGGGGTGCTCTAGTGATCCGAAAAGAAGACCGGAGAAACCACCACCTTGCCTGTGGTGAGGTAAAATTACATTTTACCACCCTGTTTATTTTAGTATTTATGTGCTAAGATAAATTCAACCTATTCATATGTGCTAATAAGATTCCTGGGATGTGGAGTATAAAATTTTTAAACTCCGCACCGTTGTAGTTGACAATTATACCCACGAAATCCCTAAAGTGGTATAAGAACATAACTTATTATGCACGTATGAAAAGGCCTGAACGCATCAAATTATGTGATTATATGTGATTGTTGTGTTCCGATTTTTTATTCTTGCTTGTTATGATAAATTGAATGTTCGGATCTATGCACTTTTCGACTTTTGGGCCTAAAATGTTATTTCCAAAAATTGGAGGGCTAATTTGCAAATTTCAATTTTTCAAAAATCTGGACAGAAAATAAGATTTTGTTTTTCTGCAATTCTGGACCAAATTGTAAATTCTGGAATTTTTCAAAATCTGGACCATTTTGCAATTTACGAAAGATTATGGGGTGTTTTTGCTTTTTCCGTAAATCTGGGGTCTTTTTTGCAATAAACAAAAGTTTCTGGAAATTTTGTTAGTTTTCTGATTTCTGGTCCAATTTGCATATTCTGGAAATTTTGGGGCTGACTTGTAATTTCCAAAAGTTGAGGGGTCAAAATGTAATTTTCGAAAATTCAGGGGCCGAACTGCAATTTTTTAAAGTTGAAAAACAGAAACTGTTTTGTTCACTAAAAGGGTTTAGTAAATCCGGAAAGTCAATTTTATCATAATTAGTAGGGACTTAAAGTGAGAATCAAAGGGTCCATTTAAAGGGGCTTAAAATGATGGTTAGAGATTGTTTTAGAAAGGGGTTTAGAATCTAAAGTATTTTAAAAGGTTGTTTTAAAATAGGATAAGAAATAAGAAAATGGATTTTGCTTGTTTCTTGCTCTACGTGAATTGTTTACATGGTTTTCGATCGCGCCGAGCCTTGACCTTTAGGTTAGATGTGATTGGTTAATTTTAATCTTATTGGTTTTATTGGGCCTGCGAGCCTTATGTTTTGGGCCACTTTGAGCCATTGTAATAGATAGGGCTTTACTATTTTATTGGTTTAGGATGGAGGCCCGTTACAAGCAAGGTGGGAGCCCAAGAAGACTAAAGGCCATGTATGCATGGTAAAATGTGTAATAATGTAGGTCTCTTTGAAACCTAATAGATTGACCAATAGGACCATCGTTTTTGGCTCGATGGTGGTCCGCATAGGAGGCTCCCGATCGAAAACATATTGTGGTAGCATGCATGCTAGGTGTGTATGAGTTTATTTATGTATTTATATCTGAGCTTGTATGGTGATGCGCGTTAGTTATATTTAGATCGTAAATAAAAGATAATGCTTAACTTGAACGGTGAGATCTCAAGGAGAGTTCCCTCAAACTCTTAAACCCGAAAACCCCTCTTGAAAATAATATTAAGTCATATTGGGTACAATTAAAATGAAGTATTAAAGGTCCAAGCCTTCCATCAATAGGGACTATTGTAGGTTGTCTACCTATCGTTGAAGGTGATCCAGAGTCTGGCACCCTAGGCCAAGAAAGGGACAATATACGAAATTCCTTGATTCTTGTTTTTAACTAAACTTGACAAGGGTGGGGACTAGCTGGGACAATATACGAAATTCCTTGATTCTTGTTTTTAACTAAACTTGACAAGGGTGGGGACTAGCTGGGATGTGAATATCGACCGATAACCAGTTACGGGGATTTCACGACCGGGCTAGTTGCTCATCATGATTGATGGGTTAGACTTAACGATTAGTAACACTTATGATGTAGCAATGCTAGATAAGTGCAAAGACCGAGGAAAAATAGCTTGAAGGTTGTGGAGTAACACAATTGGTAAAAGTATACCTACATGGGGAGTTAATTGTATGGCCGCGAGTCGTGGGTGCAATTAATGTATGCTGGGACGTCAAGACCTACTAGGAGATTAGATTTCCCGAACAATTGAAGGGGTAATTGTTTCAAGAAAATAGTGGGAGAACTTTTTCGATAACAAGTCCAAAATCTTTAATTATAAGTATTAATATAGATCAGTCTGCTAAACGTTATCATTTGTAGATCAATTCAGCAAAAATGTCTAAGAATCCATTAGCCATCATCCTTGACACTAACAAACCGAACGGATCAAATTTCGTCGACTGGCTTAGAAATCTGAGGATAGTCCTCGACTCCAAGAAAAGGAGTTACATTCTCGATGCACCCATGCCTGGTGCACTTCCGGAAGGGGTTTCGGAAGAGGAATGAGCTACCCATGAAAGGTGGGTCGATGATGATATTCAGGTTCGTTGCCTCATGCTGGCATATATGACCATTGAGCTGCAAAAACAACATGCAAAGATGTTGCATGCTGCTGACATAATTCTTCATCTCCGAGAGCTATTTGGAGAGAAGTCTAGGACCGAAAGGTTCAAGACTACAAAAGAATTATTCAATCTGAGAATGGCCGAGGGTTCAAGTGTGAAGGATCACTGTTTATGCTTCATCAATCTGGTTGAAAAACTGGAGAACTTGGACGTAGACCTGCACGCTGATCTCTCCACTGACCTGCTCCGCCATACTCTGCCGTGCTCATTTGATCAGTTCGTGTTGAACTACAACATGGAAGATAGAGCACACGCTCTACACGAACTGATCAATTTATTGGTCACGGCAGAATCAACCCTGAAAAGGGAGAAGTCTGTCTTGATTGCTGAGCAACCCAAGGCTGCAAAGCCTAAGAAGGGCAGGAGAAAGAAGAAGAAAGTAATCTCTTCTAAAACAACCAAGAAGGTTGTCGAGAAGAAAAGGAAAAGCCCAGAAGATGAATGTTTCCACTGCAAGAAAGCAGGGCACTGGAAAAGGAACTGCCCAGACTACCTGAAAACGGTGGTCAAAGGTATTTTCTTTATTGAAGTTAATATTTCTGTTAACTGTGCATCATGGGTGTTAGACACCGCAGCTGGTTCTCATATCTGCAATGATTAGCAGGTGATGGGAGCAGTAAGGCCTCTTAAACCTGGGGATAGAATCCTGCGCTTTGGAAATGGAGCTAAGGTTGCGGCAGAGGCCATAGGAGACGTTGAATTAGTCCTAGGAAATTTTTCTTTGGTTTTAAAAGACTGTTTGTACGTACCGTCGATTATCAAAAACATTATTTCGATTCCTTTGCTGGATAATGATGGTTTTTGTTTTTCCATTTTTAATGGAAATTTTAGCATAATGAAAGGGGGTTTTACTTATGCTTGTGGTACTTTGATAGATGGTCTTTATTCCTTAGAACCTGCTAATTCTAATGTCATGGACATTCAATCAATGAAAAGAAAACAAGATGATCATGATCCACAACTTTGGCACGCTAGGCTTGGACATATTTCCAAGAGTAGAATTCAAAAGTTGGTCTCCTCAAGGGCTCTTGAAATACAGAACCTAGATGATCTTCCAACTTGCGAATCCTGTCTCAAGGGAAAAATACCAAAGCGCCTTTTACTGGGAAACCGGAGCGAACCAAACAAACGTTGGATTTAATCCATATTGATGTTTGTGGACCACTGAGTATCAGTGCGAGAGGAGGATTCTCATACTTCATAACCTTCACAGACGACTTCAGTCGTTATGGGTATGTATACCTGATGAAGTATAAGTCCGAAGCTTTTGATAAATTCAAAGAGTTTTGAATGGAAGTTGGGAATCAACATGGACATAGTATCAAGGCACTTCGGTTGGATCGAGGTGGTGAATACTTAAGTCAAGAATTCCTCGATTATCTTGTAGAGAATGGAATTCTCTCTCAGCGAACTCCTCCTAGAACACCGCAATTGAATGGTGTGTCTGAGAGAATGAACAGAACTCTGTTAGACATGGTTCGTTCCATAATGAGTTTCGCTGACCTTCTTTTTTTGTTTTGGGGCCAAGCCCTCTTTACGGCTTCGAAGATACTTAACATTGTACCTTCAAAGTCGGTGCCGACAACACCATACCAAGAGTGGTTTGGTAAAGCACCCATATACTCATATTTACGAGTATGGGGATCTCCTGCTTATGTAAGAAACAAGAAAGGAGATAAACTAGATAGTAGATCTAGTTTGTGCAAATTTGTAGGGTATCCAAAGGAATCCATTGGATACCTGTTCTATGACCCTAAGGAACAAAAGACGTTTGTGTCCAGGAACGCCCACTTCTTAGAGGATGACTTCCTCACTAAGAAGCGGGATATCCATAGAACTTGATGATGTCCAGGAAGTGGACCCATCCCCACAAACAGTGGGAGTTGATCCTGAACCCGTTGAACCATCTAGTACACCAGTACTTCGTAGGTCCGATCGAGTTCGTAAAGAGCCTGAGAGGTATGGCTTTATTCACGAAAACGATCAATTGGACACTGATCCAAGGACATATGAAGAAGCTATGTCAGACATAGAGTCGGGTGCGTGGCAGGAAGCCATGCAATCCGAAATGGATTCCATGCATTCCAACAAAGTATGGACTTTGGTTTATCCACCTGAGGGAACTATCCCTGTTTGCTGTAAGTGGATCTTCAACGCAAGCTAGGAATGAATGGAGAGGTACTAACTCCTAAGGCTCGCCTTGTGGCAAAAGGTTATTCTCAAAGGCCTGGAATAGACGATGAGGAAACCTTCTCGCCAGTAGCTATGTCTAAATCCATTCGGATACTATTAGCCATAGCCGCGTGGTATGACTACGAGATATGGCAAATGGATGTAAAGACTGCCTCTCTCAATGGAAACATTGATAAGGAAATTTATATGCAACAACCAAAAGGCTTTACATCTAAAGGAAGTGAGCATAAGGTTTGCAAACTTCAAAGGTCAATCTATTGCCTAAAACAGGCGTCTCAAACCTGGAACATACGTTATGATGAGACAGTCGAGGGGTATGGCTTCAAGAAGAACGTTTATGAGTCATGTGTGTACAAGAAGTCCGATGGGAGTTCGGTACAATTTATTATGTTATATGTCGATGACATTCTGTTGATCGGAGACGATATCAGAATGTCAACGCAGACAAAAGCGTGGTTATCCACACAATTCTCCATGAAGGATATGGGAGACGCATCTTACGTACTAGGCATACGTATCTATAGAGATAGATCAAAGAAGATATTAGGACTCTCCCAATCCCAGTACATTAATACTATACTGAAGAGATTCAGTATGGACGAATCCAAGAGAGGATTGCTTTCAATGAGATATGGAATCTATCTTTCTAAATCAATGTGCCCTACGAGTGATGAAGAAAGAAAGAGAATGTCTCTCATACCTTATGTGTAACGGCCCGAAAGCGGCACCTGCCTGCTAAGACATAAATAAATAATAAAATAACCTTAATAAATTTCCAATAATTGCAGTTCAGAGCTCTAACTATCTATTACAATACATTAATTTTTCCCAACTCACTTATTACTTTAAAACTTTCATTACAAACCAGATCTTCACCTGACAACATCTAGAAACTCTATGATCGACGCCCAACCGAAATGCCTTGGTCTCATGTGGTCCATCTTGTCCTTCAATGAGATTCTGAAAGAGTAATAATTTGAAAGCGTAAGTTGTAAAAACAACTTAGTGAGGCCAGTGCAGGTGTGAAATTGAGTTTTATGCAGAAAATGATTTAGAAATCCATGTACTGCCTATTAACTTACAAGGGAATTGATATTTAAGATTAGTATAGCAGATACACAAATATCACAGATGATATCACAATCAATTACCCCATCAAAACGGGATAAACAACTCCTCCGCCTCAAAAGGATACAGAAAGATCAGGATGTGATAAATAGTTAGTACGCCGGTTAGATAAGGGAGAAGATGCTACCTTTCCCTTCTCGGTGGCACTGACATTTCTTAGCCGGATAATGTGAGTCACTCCCCAAGGTGCTCTAATCCTTTGTTTGTGAGCCCGGTCAATGGCAGAGCTCTGGTAACCCTGTAGCCCCCAGCTACCCAGAATTATCCAGAGAATACCATCAAACTAGAGCAGATGAGCGCGCAAATAATCATGTACAAGCAATTGGTACTTAGTTGAGATAAAGTACTACACCTTGGTACCATTCATCAATATGAGGTGAGATAAAGTACTACACCCCATTATTCAACAGTTATCATATACTATGAGAAATGCAGACAAGTATAGAGTTATCAGTTCTACTATGATGAAGTAGTACATGTTGCAAGCACCGCATGCAGATATAGGACTATCAGTTCCATTATGAATATGTAATACGTAATGTGAGCATTTCAGACAGTTACAAATATAGATATATAACAACTATAGTCATTTCAATTGAGAAATGCATATATATAATATGATTTTCTTTAGAAACTCTTTCAGTTTTAAAAATATTTTATTGAGGCGCTCACCGTTCTTAGGCTAGAGGCGCTACTCAACGGTAGACAGATGGCCTCAAGTCCTGCTATTCGATTTATCTTCTTGTGTGTTTCAATAGAGCCCAATTATTCCCAATGTCGACTTCATGACTGAAAAATCATACGTTGACTAGTCCCAAAGTACCTATATGACGTTCCCATCAAGGCTTGTTTTTAAAATTCGATATATCGTCCTATTCCTTATTCTTCGTCGAATTTTGATAATCTAAAGTACTCGGCAAATGCACCACAACTGCAGTTTCATCTTAATTGAGAAGTTCAACTTGTAATTGAATTCTTATGTACATTTGTTCAAGTTTAGATACTTAAACTACTATAATAATAAGGTAAACTAGGTTCAAATGTTTAATGAATCAAATTAGCTAATTAAGTATGTAAGTAAAGTGATTCATTTGAAGTCTTGCAATTTATCAATAAGTAATCTCTTTATCTCTCACTATAACAACTAAGCATTCTTAGGTCACTTTCTATACATCATAATTCTTTCATTCCATCATTCAAATGCCAATATGTCAGTTTACATACTTAACTAACTTATAGTAGTGTTTGACCAGCAACTTTATTAAGTCTTTAATCTATCTTGTGTAAAAATGAATATCTAGTAAATCAATTACTCTCAATAAGTCATCTTTGAATTTCAACTAATTGTTTACTTTGAGAATAAAACCTCATCAATTTAATTAGGAAGACATATACGTGTCCTAAATTTTAATACAATAGGTCCCAATCCAAGTTCTATAATCTTCAACTAACATCAAATATGTGAGCCTAAATTAGATGTCCAAAATTAAACAATTTAATGGACCCACGAATAGATTTGTCAAACTCTTAGTACTTTAACTGTACTTCAAGATTAAATTATCATTATTTTATCTTCAAATGATGGCACATAGCATTAACCGAACCCATAAGCCAAAATTGCATATTACACCCACCTTATCTTGTGCTTAGCTCCTTGCACATCACAGTGTCAACACCACCTTGCTTAGCCCTTCCACCACACCGAGAACCCGTAAACTCGATAAGAAACCACCACCGAATCCGTCAACTACACCACCACGTAGCATCACATTATCACTTGCTTCAAAATCATCCATGTCCCATATTCTAATTGATATTTATATTTTCTTATCAATCTTTTCCAAGTGTTTGAATATAAAGGCATAAGCTTATAGCTTCTTATGTTTGGCTAAAGTTTTCTTAAGCAGAAATCAATATTTGAATGTGAAGGTGTCAAGATATTGATGTATATGAAGTGTACACGTACCATTAAGTGATTTAAGAGTCATCCCTTTATTTTCTTTCATCCTTATCTTATATTAGTTTCCTTCAAGTCCTTTATCTCTTATAATTCTATATTTTCCTCCGATTAAAAAATGAAGATGAATGATTTATGTGTATATATATGTACGGTGAATATATTACTACATATAAGAGCCTATCTAGGAAATTGAACAGTAGATTTTGGAGCAGCTTGCTTTTTACTCCACCTGCGCCTACTATTTTCCAAATCTTCTTTATTTAAACGTCCAAGCTCGAAACGACGTCGTTTCATGCCTATTTTAAAGCAGCTTGTACTCTCCGCTGTAACTGTTGTACTCTTAATTGAGATAGGCATTTCTTCTCCCTTTCACCCTGCGACTCCCACCTCCTGCTTCTTCCAACTCCACCTCCTCCTTAGCTTAAGTAATTGTGTCGTCCGACTTTGGGTCTCCTTCTCACGTGGGATGGGCAGCTTTTCGTCCGAAATTTGTACGGCTTTGATTGCCCTCTTCTTCCCACCGTCCACCACCAACGGAAGGATTAATTCCACGGCTTTGGGTTGTCATAGGATTATCAATTTCAGGCTTGTTTTAATTTTTCCTTATAATTGTACCTTCGGTTGGATAATGCTGATAGAGGATATTTATGACAAGGTTTTGGATAGAATTTCATGTACTTATTTTATAAGGCTTCTTTGTACTTCATTTGTTTCTTACATTATCTTCACACAGGTTTCTTTTTAATCTGTTTTGTTTTTCTCTGCTTTCTTTTTACCTTGTATTTTTTTCCTCTTCTAAGTTTCTGACTTCGTGTGTGCAGGTTCGAATTTTGCTCATTCTACTTTTTCTAAAAGGTATGTTCTATTTGTAAACATTTTTTTTTTTCCGGTTGTTATCATTTGCCATTCTTTGGGTTTATTTCGGTTGTGAGCTTCTTGAGTGTGTGATTTCTTCTTGTTGTGGTGTTTGTCTGCTCATATGTGTTTTTTCTCACTGTTTTAACTTCTTATGTGTAATTCTTTTGTCTATTTTCTTGCTCTGTATGTTGTCCTTATTCATGTGGATATTTTCTAGCGATTTAGCAAAATAAAATACTGTCCAAAGTACTTTGTTCGCATTATGCTTCGTACGGGCCTTTGGCTACTGAGAGGCCATGACAGCAACGTATATTGCTATTGCAACTTCCTGAATGGTCTGAGGATTTCCAGCAATGGAATAGAGAGATACATGTTAAATGTACCTATAATGCTGTTCCATTATCAGAAACATAATTTCCAAAAAATTGGTTGACAGAATTGAGGATTGATTGATCTAAACCAAAGACTTGATTATAGGAGAAAGGCGTTCTCATACCCCTTTGTGTTGTGGAAACCTAGAACAGAAGAAAGTATCTTTAGGATGGCTCTGTCCTAGCTAGACCGAGTCACAACTACTTGTTATATTATAGAAGACTCATACACACTTCCCTATACTATCCAATTCTATTATTTCGATTAAGAGCTATAAGAAATCCATATAAATCTTGGTATTCATTGCAGAAGTCAGATTAAGGCTGTTCCCTCATTTTATTAATAGATTGGAATCTTGCAATCAATTAGTTGTTATGAGTTTGGACTTTCGAATAATTTTTTGCAGGGGCAAAACCAAGAAAAATGCACGAAAATGCAGTAGTTTATTGCAGTCCTTTCTTCTGAGAGATTATTAAACTCAACGACTTCTTCACTTTGAAGGAGATGAATAATGGGCTTACTGTCCCTTCTCGAGTCAGGGAACTTATGACCTTCATGCACAAAGATAAAGACTCGATTTTGAAAAATGTTGGTGACTTGACCAAGCAGTGGACTGCAGTTGCAAGTGTCTAGCTGCCACTGAGAACACTGATTCTGCCACTGAGAACACTGATTGTCTTGATCTATTTATTGAGTTAGATGGCCTTCACTTCATTGATAAATGGTTGAAGGATGCCCAAAAGTTAGGCAGTGACACAAGTAACACCTTTGTGGAAGATTCAATCTTTCATTTGCTTCTTGCACTTGAAAAACTGCATGTGGATTATCAAAAACTTGTTAGTTCTGGAATCTGGAAAACTGTCAAGAATCTACGAGTCCACTACAGTTCCATGGTACAGGATAAAGCTAAAGAGCTTTTTGAAAGCTGGAAAAGGAAAAGAGACATTGGAACTTCTCTTTCAGATGTTGGAAAGATTGGAACATTATCTGATAATGAGGTAAGAAGAACTGATGATACTGAACCAGCTTGTGGACATTCAGAATCTTCTCTTGGTGATGCTTCACTTTCCAGAGAAACTTCTGTTAAAGAAAAGGGTCAAGAATATACAAGAGATGATCCAGTGTTACCTACAAGTTCTGATGTTGTTAATCCTAGCCAAGTTGAAAGTTCGCACAATTTGCCCAATTTGTTAGAGCTCCAAGTAGAGAATGACAAACCCTTGGGTACTATATCAGTTGAATCATGCAACCTAGTTGTAAATAGACATACTCTTGATGGTCTTGCAGACTTTCATCAGTTCGAGGCACCTAGTGATACAACGCAAACCCAACCAGAGAAATTAATCTCTCTTGAAGAATCTAAGACTTCATGTTCTGATGTAGAAGATGCAATGGATTGTGTCAATGGGGACAAAACTTCATGCAATAAAGGTTCCTCGTGTATTAATTTCAGTTCTTTAGGTGCATTCAGTACTAAAGAATGTGTTGATCGTAAGCACAGTATCTTGCGCCAATCTTCAATGAGAACAGTTTGGGAAATTCGAAAGATTCAGTAACATTCCCCTCACGAGTTGATCATAATGGAAAGATCAAGACACGTGGCCTGGATATAAGTGACCATGAGTTGGCAAATAATTATAATATTTTTAAAATAGAAATGAATAAAGGACTTCATCGAGCTGACAATAAGTATGATGTAGAACTAGACTATGGAATCGTAGATCCTCTTGAACTTGCTAGGTAAGTTGCCATAGAAGTGGAGAGAGAAGTTGGTGATTACAGAGAACAGAGTTGCAGTTCTCCTGAGAAACTACCAGAAGGTTTGCAGCCTGAGAGCCCAAATTCTGTGAGCGTTCAAAAATCAGATTCCACTGAGGGCTCACTTAAGGAGGTGGCAAATGACCTAGACACCAAGCAAACAAACAGAACGCAAGTCATGGAAATCTCTCAAGTGACCGAGGCTGCTCAAGAAGAAGCCAAGGCAGAGAAAGGCCTCTGTAATTTTGATCTTAATCAAGAAGTTTGGTCAGAAGATAATGATCATCACAGGAATCAATCCTTGACGCCAGTCTCTATTGTTTCTGCTTCTAGAGCAGCAGCAGCACCTGGACTGCCAGTTGCTCCTTTGCAATTTTAGGCGAGTCTTGGCTGGAAAGGCTCCTCTGCAAAAAGTGCCTTTTTCGAGCATCGCCTATGAGCAGTTCAGAGCAACGAATTGGGTGTCTTGATTTTGATCTGAATGTGTCTGAAAGTGCTGATGGAAGAACGGGACCCGATAAACACGTTCCTCTATCTTTGACCCTTCTGTGGAAACGAATTCAAGATCTGAACATCTTGGACTGGATTTGAATCTTTCAAGTGAAAATGGCGGTGTCCTGTTGGATTGGCGAATAGGTCTTATTCTTCTCCATCGTCATCAAAGCAGCATACTTCAAAGAATTTTGATCTAAATGATCAGCCATCTTATCCCAATAATTCTTCTGACCGAATATATTTAAGTAAGTTATCTCAAAATGTCGATATCTGTGGAAGTACACAATCTAATGACTCTGTAATATCCCTTATGGGTGCTAGAGTGGAGGTAAACCGTAAAGATTTGGTTTCTCAAACTCCGCCCTTGCAAAATGGCCGAACTCCAGGGCTTGCATTTGATGTCAACTTGGGAAGATCAGGAAGTTTTTCGGGGATTGGCTCTGTGGTTCCATATACAGATTCTTTAGTTTATGGAACTGCTATGGCTTACTCATCTACAGTGTATGTTCATGGTGGACCGATTCCTTACATGGTGGATTCTAGAGGAGCAACGGTTCCTGTTTTTTATCAACCACCCTTTGTTATGAACATGACTAACTCGACTCCCTCAAATGGGCTTGGACCTTCGCGGAGCACTTTTGATCTCAATTCTGGAATGATGGTGGAAAGTGAAAGTATAGACCCGGCTGGGTTTGGTCAGTTTCTCAACTCGGGCCAAGTTAGGTCAATGGACGAGCAGCTGAGGTCCAATGGGAAGCGAAAAGAACCACACAATGGGTTGGAACATTACCCTTTAAAGCATTATATGCTGCCATGGAAATAGAGTTGTGGATTTATCTTGGTCTTATTTTCTTGGGATCCATCAGAGCAGGCTAGTGGTTTGATAGCATTAGTTAACCCGAGGAGAAGTCAAATTTTTGACAAAAAGGGAGAGGAATTTATACAAACTAAATAATGGTGGGTGTAACTTAGATTCTTGAGACGAATTAATATCTAGAGAAAATACAGAAGCTAGGTTCAATTGTTTTATCTTCTTGGTTCCTTGAAGCTTCGTAGAAAGCACATGAACTTCCATATTATAATATTGATCTCTTAATTCAGTGAGGTTCTTGTATAGTAGTGAGGTTCTTGTATAGTGTATGCGAACTGTCATTTATGTAACATATTGTTGGAGGGGCTGTATATAATTGCTGTTTTCGGACAAAACTTTTGCCCTTCACTCTATCTGGATTTGATAGCCCGTGATTAGGATTTGTTAATGTCGATTTAAAATTCTTATTGATAGTTGTGTGGTATAGATGAGCCAAAATTGATCGAAACAGGCCTCTATTACTCGCCTTTGTTTTGTGAAAATTGTTTGTTCATCAAGCTTGATGTACACACACGGAATTCCACATGTTTATTTTTTTGGGAAGAAAAACGAAAAAATGAATTCCCATGAACGAAATTTGAAAGTTATCAAAATTTAGAGGATGAAATTTGTCATGAATAAGACTAAAATTGAAATTGGGTGAAATTTATAGGACTAAATGTGTATTCGATACAATTACAAGATTATTGGTAAAAAAAATCCCTAAGTTACAAGACTATTTTGGAAATTTTGCAGTACAAAAGTTGGATAACCTTTTACATCATCTCAGGCAACACTATCAACTAAATCCTAACCATAAAATCACATTCAATTATGTCTATTATGCTAACATGGTAGAATTTGGGTATTGATCCTTGACATAGATTTGTATTTTTGTACCGTACACTCAAATGGTTTCCTCTTTTGTGAAAGATATTTCGATCATTTTATTTGGGTCTTCAGTTGTGGCCCTCACATTTGAACCTCTTGTTTTTAGATTGTTAAACTTGTTGTGAATAATTTGAGCTTCAACTCTCTCTATCTTTGTCTTTATTTTCGTTACACTTAAATATGTTGGGAGGTATATTAATCGTCATTGCTCGACATTCACAAGTATAGGGCAAAAGCACCGCGCTATTCGCGGTGCAGAAACACTAGTATATATATATGTGTGCATAGATACAATTGACTTAGTGAAGAAGTGGCAAGAGTTTTTATGTGTGAGCATATATGTTTGCATATACTTAGTTAGTGGAGGTGACATGTGTCAAAGTTACATAATTAGGATTGATAGTTATCAACTCCATGTAGACTTTTAGACTCTTAAATTATTTTTCATTCTTCATTTAAGCCTCAAACAACTTTTGGGTTAGTTCAATATAAATCCCAAAATCTCAACTATATAATCTAGAGCCCATAATGAATTTAATTGACTTCCTTAACTTTTATATATGATCGTTAAAGTCCACTATATTTCATCAAACGTTCAATTTAGTCCTCTACTATGATTAGACACTCCCATTTTATTTCTAATATTCAATTATTGTAATAAAATATTGAAGTAGTTTGGTACCGTACTAGATATACATCTAGATTAAATAAGCTTACAACTAGTATTAATATCAAACTACAAATTTCACATTAGGTCCATAATTTTATTTTGACATTCATATTAGCCATATATATTAATGAACTATTCAACTAATCCCAAATGAATTTAATGAGTCCCATTTTCTTTCTACAAAACATTCAAGTCCTGTAAGTCTCATTCCAAACCTAATAAATTAGGTTTTCTATTTAATTTAAAATTTAACTAAAAATTCATTTTACTCTTGTTCAAAATTTGGGATATTACATTATGCATCTGCCATTTACAGCATAATGTATGCAATGTTATGTATTAGACCTGACGTAGATCACGCTCTCAGAGTAACGAGCCGTTACCAGTCAAATCCAGGGGAGGAACACTGGACCGCCGTAAAGGCTATCCTCAAGTACCTGAGAAGGACTAAGGATATGTTCTTGGTCTACTGTGGTAGTGGAGAATTGAAGCTCGAAGGATTCACTGATTCGAGTTTCCAGTCTGACGTGGATGATTTTAAATCCAATTCTGGATATATATTTTGCCTCAACGGCGCAGCGGTGAGTTGGAAGAGCTCCAAACAGTCGACCACTGCAGACTCAACCACTGAAGCATAATATATCGCCGCATCAGATGCAGCGAAGGAAAGTGTTTGGATGAGAAACTTCATCCAAGAGCTGGATGTGGTACCTAGCACAGCAAATCCCATAGTAGTCTAGTGCGACAACAATGGGGCAATTGCTCAAGCGAAGGAGCCGAGATCACACCACCGGTCCAAACACGTATTGAGGAAATACCATGTGATCAGGGAGATCATAGGTAGATGAGACATTCAAATGGAGCGTGTCGACTCAAAGGATAACGTAGCTGATCCACTAACTAAGCCATTATCGCAAAAGGTGTTCGAGGAGCATCTGGGAAGGATGGGTCTTAGAAACATTTGTGATTGGCTTTAGGGCAAGTGGGAGATTGATAGGATAGTGCCCTGCAAGCCACTGAAATAGCTAGTAATAGGAACATTATTTTATCTTGAAAGAATCTTTGATTTATCAATTAATACGAATTATTTATCGAGAATTCATAATATAAACAAATGGCCACCTTTCATCTTTCGCGAACACATTTAAGCGATTGGTTGAAACCCTGATATCACTCATAACTATGGGACTATACACTTCAGGATTTAGTGTGATCTATCATGAAACAGTCTCAAAGGTCGTGATCTCGAAAATGTTCCAAGTCATAGATTCATGTCGAGACAGGGTATCGAATGAATCGTCAAGACTTGTACGAATATGCATGATTCACATGAATTAAATTTGTTGTAGTTTCATGAACAAGACATTTTGATGTCAGTGCATATGACTAGGTGGTTCGATAGGGGATCGAACGCATCGAACGACCCGAACAGAGAGACCCATTGTGGAAGTGCGTAAAAAGCATATCGGTGATGGAATGTCTGTCAAGACTTATAATAGTGTACGATTTAGTCAGACTTGAGGTACTATGGCGAATTCGGTATACGGGTATGCATACTTTGATTTAGAAGCCGGTCACATAGCTTGACCATTGTGCGCCTACGTTTGGTACGTATAGTCGTATGCGCGGATGGTTAGCATCAATATAGGATCTACCGACTCATTGTAATGGATGAGATAATTTCCTGTACATTCTTAGATGATACATTCCGAGAAATCCATGGCCATGGTCAGTGACGGATTTGGAAAGGGGTTTCCAGATTTAGCAGTCACACTGGAAGTATTATCCATAACTAGAAAGTACATAATCGAGATGATTAGAGGTGCCGACCAACTCACACACACACCCTAGGTCTCGATCGGGAAATTAATCGTTAGAAGGACCGTATGTACATGGTACTTATAAGAGGTTAAGGTTCACTAAAGTCAATTCACCTGAAGTTGGGCCTCATGGGCTTGTGGCTAGACATCGACCATGAGGTGTAGGTACTCCTGAATTGATGGGAGATTAATTCTGGAGTGGTCAATTAAAAGTAATTTAATTGATCGGATCAATTAATTAAATAATTAATTGCTCATTAATTAAATCACAGAAATGTGAGCCTGCGGCCAATTGATGGTGAACCTAGAAGGTCACACACAAAAGTTGGAACTGTGATAGTCAGTTGTAGAACGAATTGATTTAAAGGGGTTAAATCAAAGTAAAGAATTAAAGGGTTAATTCTTGTAGAGAGAAAATTAATTAGATTTATCTAATTAATTAAATTAAATTAAATCTTTAATTAGATTTACTGGTTTATATAATTAAAGTGTTAATTAAATAAATGGCCATTTAATTAATGTGGTTAATTAAATGACTTGGGCTATTTAATTAAAAGGACTAATTAAATAGAGGGATGGGCCAACTTATCTTATGGCCCATTAACTATGAAAAGATAGGGTTAGGGATTTGGTTTGAACTCAACTATAAAAAGGAGTCTTGGAGACTGAAAACCCTAAGGAAGCTAGCAAAAACACTAAAACCCTAACCTATCTACTCCTAGCCGCCCGCCCCTCTCCCCTACAAGCCCTAGCCGCCGCCATCTTCTACAACCTAGCCGCCGCCGCCGTGGTTGTGGTGAAGGGACGATCAGCTCTCTCCTTCTTCCGATCTACATCTAGAGTTGGATCTCAATTCAACTCTCGAATCTAAAGTGCTTTTCTTCTAGTTCTTAGCCTGAGGATTGAAGCAATCGCAGATCCAGCTGGTGTGGACTATTCACTAGAGGCACAACACATGGGGTGCTCTAGTGATCCGTAAAAAAGACCGGAGAAACCACCACCTTGCCTGTGGTGAGGTAAAATTACATTTTACCACCCTATTTATTTTAGTATTTATGTGCTAAGATAAATTCAACCTTATTCATATGTGCTAATAAGATTCCTGGGATGTGGAGTATAAAATTTTTAAATTCCGCACCGTTGTAGTTGACAATTATACCCACGAAATCCCAACAGTTTGTTGCATCATCAGTTTTATTACAAGATATGAAATGTGCCATTTTAGAAAACCTATCAACCACCACAAAAATTGAATCCCTACCCTTTCTTGACCTAGGCAAACCCAAAACAAAATCCATCGAAATGTCTACCCCAGGTGCAGTAGGTACGGGTAAAGGAGTGTATAAACCATCGGGTAAGACCCTAGATTTGGCCTGCTTACAAGTAACACATCTAGAACAAATTCTTTCCACATCACGTTTCATTTTAGGCCAAAAGAAAATTTCACACAACACTTCTAAAGTCTTCCTTATACCACCCATAGAACCACCTCCATGTGCTTCACGTACAAGTAACTCACGCATAGAACTGTTAGGCACACAAAGTTTATTCTCTCTAAACAAGTACCCATCAAGTCTATAGAACTTACCAAATGCTGATTTTTCACATGTTCCATACACACTAGCAAAGTCATCATTAGTAGCATATAATTCTTTCACATATTCAAATCCCGACAACTTTACATTTAAAGTAGAAACAAGAGCATACCTTCTCGATAGTGCATCAGCCACAATATTTTCAACCTTGCTTGTATTTGATTACATAAGGAAATGCCTCGATGAATTCTGACCACTTGACGTGTCTTTTATTCAACTTACCCTGTCCTTTCAAGTGCTTCAAGGATTCATGGTCAGTGTGAATGACGAATTCTCTCGGCCAAAGGTAATGTTGCAAAGTCTTCAATGCTCTCACCAATGCATAAAGCTCCTTGTCATACGTCTAATAGTTCAAAACAGCCCCATTTAGTTTTTCACTAAAATAGGCTATCGGTCGCTGCTCCTGCATTAAAACTGATCCAATACCTATTCCTGAAGCATCACACTCAATTTCAAATGTTTTAGAAAAATTAGGTAAGGCTAACAAAGGAGCACTACACAATCTTTCTTTAATTTCAGAAAATGCATGTTCTTACTCATCACCCCAATGAAACCCTACTGATTTCTTAACAATTTCAGTGAGTGGTGCAGCTAGTGTAATGAAATTTTTGACAAGTCGTCGATAAAAACTAGCCAAACCATGAAAACTTCTGACCTCGAAAAGTGACTTAGGTGTCGGCCACTTGATAGCCTTTGCCTTTTCTTCTTCCATTCCAACTCCATTTGCGCTAACAATATAGCTAAGAAAAGTAACTTTTTCCAAGCAAAAAGAACACTTTTTTAAATTGGCATACAATTTTTCGTTTCCCAAAACATCAACTACACTATGCAAATGTTCAATATGTTCATCTAAGCTTTTGCTATACACCAAAATGTCATCAAAATAAACCACAACAAACCTGCCAATAAAAGCCCACAAGACATGGTTCATTAATCTCATGAATGTACTAGGTGCATTAGATAAACCAAAAGGCATTACCAACCACTCATACAAACCATATTTTGTTTTAAAAGCAGTTTTCCATTCATCAACTTCTTTCATCCTAATTTGATGATACCCACTTTTCAAATCAATTTTTGTGAAAATACTTGACCCATGCAATTCATCCAACATATCATCTACTCTGGGAATGGGGTATCGATACTTTACCGTGATGTTTTTGATAGCCCTGCAATCCACACACATCCTCCAAGTACCATCCTTCTTAGGTACAAGTAACACCGGCACAACACACAGACTCATGTTTTCTCTAACGTGGCCTTTCTTCAGCAACTCCTCAACTTGCCTTTGAGTTTCCTTCGTTTCTTTCGGATTGCTTCTATATACTGGCCGGTTAGGAATGGCAGCATCTGGTACAAAATCAATCTGATGCTCTATTCCTCTTATAGGTGGCAACCCATTTGGTACATCATCTGGGAACACATCTTCGTATTCTTGCAACAAAGAGGCAACAACACTAGGCAAAGATTCATTAAGTTCGTTAGTGCTAAAACCCTTCTCTTTGTACAAAAGTAAAAACATAAGCTTGTTTGAATTGAAGGCATTCTTGATATCACTCGCCTTAGCATAAAGATTCACTTGTTTTTTCTCTCTTTCTTTTCACTCTCTTTTTCAATTTTTTTCTTTGAAATTTCAGCCTCACTATTTATTTTCAACTCACACTCTCTTTTCATTTTGATTTGATCTTCATACACTTGTTTGGGTGTTAATGGTACAAGAGTAATGGATTTGTTATCCTTTAGAAGAATGTGCCGATTTTTGAAACCATCATGAGTAACCTTCCTATCAAATTGCCATGGTCTGCCCCAATAATATGTGACTTGCTTGCATTGGAACGACATCACAAAGCACTTCATCCTTGTACTTACCGATTTAAAAAGAGATTAATAATTGCCTTGTCACCTTAACCTCACCACATTCATTCAACCATTGAAGCTTATATGGTCTAGGGTGTTTCAAGGTAGGTAAATTTAGCTTTTCAACCAAAGTAGTACTGGCAACGTTTGTACAACTTCCCCCATCAATGATCATACTACACACTTTATTGTTAACATGGCATCTAGTATGAAAAATGTTCTCCCTTTGTTCATTAACATCTTCTTTGATTTGGGCACTTAAAGCACGCCTAGCCACCAATGACTCTCCCTCCACCGGATATTCAACATCATTGTCACTAGTGTCTTTTGGCATATGATCATCATCGTCACTCTCACTTTCAGTCTCCACACCTCCGTGAGCATGTTCAATCATGGTCCACTTGTTTGGGCATTGTGAAGCAATGTGACCTGTTCCCAAACACTTAAAACACTTAATATCACGATTACGAGTTGGTAATTCAGTTTTACCTCTATTGACTTTGTCAACTTCATCTTTTCTCTTTGTTGCTTCTGTTTTGAATTTGGAATTAGCTCCCTCATGTTTCCTTCCATTCGACCTCCATGAAGTAGAGGAGCTTGGATTTTGGAAAGATCGAGTTCCCTTCCTTTTAAGTTGTCGTTCTACCTTTATTGCCATATGCACCATGTCCTCCAACTCCACATAATGTTGCAACTCAATTACATTTGCAATGTCCCGATTCAGCCCATTGAGAAACCTTGCCATGGTAGCTTCTCTATCCTCCTCTATATTAGCCCTTATCATGGAAATCTCCATCTCCTTGTGGTAATCTTCCACGCTTTTAAAGCCTTGAGTAAGACTTTGTAACTTCTGAAATAAGTCCCTATGATAGTGAGTAGGAACAAACCGCTTCCTCAAGATAGCTTTCATTTCATCCCATGTCCTAATATGCCTTTCACCATTTCGTCTCCTGGTCATCACAAGTTGATCCTACCATATAATAGCATAATCGGTAAACTCAATAACAGCAAGTTTTACCTTTTTCTCCTCGGAGTAGTTATGGCATTCAAAAATCAGCTCCACTTTCATTTCCCAGTCCAAGTACACTTCTGGATCATTCTTGCCTTGGAATGATGGTATCTTTACTTTTATGTTTCCCAAGCTTCTGTCATCTCTATCTTGCCATCTCGGACCTCTTTGGAAACCTCTATCATGCCTTCCTCTCTCCTTTGTATGAACCTGCCCTCACCATTCAATGAGCCTTGGTCATCTTCATATTAGATCTCATCATTGGAATTGTAACCAAAATCATCTTCATTTGCATTCCTTTCTTCCCCTCTAACATTAGGATATCTTTCCGGACGTCCCATGTTTAAAGTAGCAATAGCATCGTCTTGCCTATCCATCCGATCCCGAATCTCATTAAACATTACGTTCATACATTCAAATTGTTTTTGCATGGATTGCAACATAAATGTATCCCCCTGTCCGCCTAGGTTTATTGCTTCACCACTTGTAGACATACTTGAAACTAGATATAAAAATTAGAAATAAATCCTCACAGCACTCCATCACGTGTTTACACTCGAATAATGTCACTCAACACTCGTGTTTAACTCAATATGGCTTTTACCCTCTAATAATCTCACACTCACTTGCCTTTTTCCACTCGTAACTTCCTTTTTCAGTTCTTTAATGAACTAGTAAACTTTAATCTAGAGGTTCAACTTGTATTGTTTAAACAATGAATACCAATCGTTTGGTATTTCAGAAATAATGAATAAGTCAGAATATAGAGAGTAGTTGTATCCGCCACTAATTTTTTTTTTTAATCACGTTTTTTTTTATCACTTTTTTTTTGTCACGTTTTTTTTTTTTTGTCGTTGGATACACAAACAAAGAAATTTAAGAGTAGGAAAGAAGAGATTAACAGAAATTGACTAAATATATAAAAACAAGAAATAAAGATAAAGGATAGTAATCTGATTTTAGTTCTTGCTCTGATACCAAATGATGAACTTGTGACCCGATGATTATAAGGAATCGCAAACCACAAGTATTCTTGATTGTAGTGAACTTGTGACCCAACCATTATAAAGAATCGCAAACCACAAGTATTCTAGATTGTAGTGAACTTGTGACCCAACGATTATAAAGAATCGCAAACCACAAGTATTCAAGTTTGAACGCCACAAGGAGAAACCTTGATAAGTTCTGAAGTTCAATGAAGAACCAAATGAAGAGTAAAAACTCACTTTTTATTTTCAGCCAAATATATCTCATTACATTGAACAATACCACTTATATATAGGGTTGGAACAAGTCTCCAACCATAATAATTAAAGCCAACACGTTTTCATAAGTGTTGGGTTATGAAAAGGTGCCTAAAAACCTCCAAATACATTTAGAAATATGATAAGTCTTTGACTATTATCTATATGGACTTATATATATAAAATCTGATGTAAATAAAGCCTAATTAAAGCTTCTCTTTCCCAAAAGACTTAAAATTCCAAGTAAGTAACTTTAGTGAATTCCAAAAGCCATCAGATTATATTGTTTGGATTAAATTCAAAACAACTTTATCTTCTTTTGGGCCAAACTTATGCATGTTAGAATCAGCCCATATCTTCTGAATTAGCCCGTTAAATGCTTCCTTGAGCTTTTTGGATCTTGTCATTGTAATTGGCCCAATTGGAACGTACAATGGATCCTTAGCTTGTACTTGTTCTTGATGATTCTCATCACATATTCGCTTGATTTCATCATCTGAAACAACTGGACTAACTCTCGGCCCAAAAAACTAAATTTTGCGACCCGGCCCGGCCAGGCCCGAACTCAAGCCGACCAGAAGCTCCAACCCATTCCTACCCAAACTCAGTTCAAAAACCTGCTCGAACTCGGCCCAATTCCTAAGTCCAAACCCAAACTCGGCCAAACTCACCACCCAGTCAACTAAACCCAGTCCACTTAGCCCGTTTTACTGTTCATCATCTTCTACCCTACATTTTCAGCAAAAATCTAGTTTTGATCACCATTCTTCGCCTACCCTTCGTCTTCCCCGACAAGCTCCGGACGGCCATCCTTACCCTAAAACCCGAATCCGAAACCCATGCCCAAAAGCAGCCCACTCCCTCAACCCAAATTAAATTCCCCTGTTCATCATCTTCCCCACTTCTTCGCCAACCTATCATGGCCGCCCCCACCATCCCCACCTCACTAACTCTCCAAATTTTGCTACCTCTACTCCTTATTTGCACCCCGAGCCTACATTATCAACCTCCGATCCTAGTTCCATTTTCGAGCCTCAAACACCATCGTCAACCCAATATAATTCTCAATATGAACAATGAACGAAAGAAAATAATCAAAGGCTGCCTCGAGAAGTTATATGTGCTTACCTTCGCGAATGGAAGAAGAGAACTTCCGGAAATTGGAGCGGCGGCGGGAGTTGTTTGAAAAGTGAAAACTGTTCCTTTTCAGTTTTTGATTAATTTTTAATTAACCTAGTTATTAGTTTTTAATTGGGTTATAAGTCTTGGCCCCCTGAATGATTAACATATTACATTTTAAGGGCCTTATTTAACAACTTAATTCGATCTAGTCCTATTTATAACTCAATTTTAACATAAACACGTGATTGGCTAAATAGGTATGTTAAACATTAAACTTAAAAAAAAAAGTCCTTTAAAATTAGAACTTATATTTGTCTTAATTTCTTGAAATTACGTAATAGTCCCCAATTTGGCTAAGTAGCTTATTCACAATTTATAGAATGCATACTTTGAGTTTCATGTTAATTTGGTTCGGAAATTACAAGGCCCCTTTTAAGTCCTCTAGGTAGATCACGAGCTTTGTGGATTTTCTTTCCTACAACTTTCTTGAGAGGTTCTTTAGATTGTCAAATTAGGTTAGTAAATAATTCTTAATTAACGTGATAAAGAATTTTCGTTCTTAGTTTCATTTTCCTCTATCTAAAGTTTAAAATGATCCATTTTGGGGTATTATGCATTTTATGAATATCTCTCTTCATACTTTTTAGCTATTCTTATACGAACCATGTTAAAAAAAAAAAGACCCGCATTATAAGGAATTGAAATATCGTTCTACAATCATTTTATGGATGGATGAACGCCACAAATCGCCTTGATAATTTCACAGGGATGCCACAAACGATATTAACTGAATCGTTTGATGAGTCGATGCTGAACGCCAAAGTCCTCATGATAAGTTCAGTAGGACGCCAAAAACGATGATGAATGAATCGTTTGATAAGTCGATGAATGAACGCCACAAAAATTAAACAAATTGAAAAATCCTTGATAAGTTCAAAAGAGTTCTAAAATGAAACTAGAGAATTCCTTCTCACTAAAATAATAAGATTCAAGTTGTGTGTATTCTATTATATATTACTCCTATACATATGCTGAAAATTAAGTCCTAACAAGACTTGGAATAGGACTTCTAGAGTAATCTACTTAGACTAGGAAATTAATCTACCTAAACAACTCGGATACAAGAACGACTAATAAACTCGGAAACATAGAAAGTCCTACCACTAAATATAATAGATGATTTATTATTGTAGATAACTATCATTTATTACTAGTTATCTTATCCACTCCCTTCTTTAGAAATTGCATTTAGTTGGACATGTATAATGTTGACAAAATTTGGTTGTTCATTTCCGAACACATCCAACTCCTTTTGTTGCGCTTGGTTTATTAACTCATTTTGTTCTTCTTCTTTGAAATGTTTAGCTCTGCTCTCGTCACTAGACCTTGTGGAACTCTGATTGGTTCTTCAAAGTGCGATGTTCCATTTATGTCCTCATCATATTCCATCGATGCAAACCTCATAATATATGTTGTCAACATGATGTAGAATGTTATGGTTGATATTCATTTTGTTCAGAGTCCATGTTCCAGTAGTCCATTTTGCGGTGTCATTCGTACAACACGACTGTTTTCGATCTAATGGGTAGGACACGAGCATTGGGGATTTTCTTTGCTAAAACTTTATTCAAAGTGTTATTTGGCAGCCAAATTAGATTAGTAAAGAATTCTCGATTCACGTGATATAGAAGTTTCGTCCCGAGTTTCTTTATCCTCCGTCTTTCACTTAATGTTGTTGATCTTTCTCTTTTTGATGTAGGTGAAGATTCGAGGGCGAATCCTTTTGATACGAACCTCGCCACGAATAACGAGACCCGAATTATTAGGACTCCAAGGATCGTTCTACAATCAGGTGTAGGTGGATTTTTTGAAGACGCGAGAAACGATGATGGATGAATCGCTTGGTAAGTCGATGGATGAACGCCACTAGTCATCTTGATAAGTTCATGAGGACGCCACAAACGATGTTGACTGAATCGTTTGATAAGTCAGAACGCCGCAAGAATGCTTGATAAGTTCGGTAGGACACCACAAACGATTGCGGATGAATCGTTTGATAAGTCATTGAACGCCACAAAGATTATACTGATCTTTGATAAGTTCATGAAGAAGAATTCTTCAAAGAAGGTGGAGAATACTCAACACAGATTAATTGAAGACTAAATCTTGAATTCATTAATGAAAAAGGTCCTTTAAATTGGACAAGATTACATCTTGGATGTTGGTCCCAAGTGGTCAGACGAGGTCTAGAGGGGGGGGGGTGAATAGACCTCTGAAAATTTTAGACTTAAAAACTTTTTACTCTTCTGTCAGCAGACTAAGCTGATGAAGAACAGAAAGATAACTATGCTTATCGTGAACAAATCTTGAACAACAGAGTGACCACTCTTCTTACAGTTTACTTAGCTGATTTTAATGAAAATTAGTTTTATCAAGAGTATACTTGCAGCGGATGTTAAAAAGTGTTTTTCACAAGTAGACTAAGTCCTTAAAAAGATTTTATCCTCAGTTTTAAAACTCCTTATAAAATCTTTTGATGATTCAAAGTGTTGAAATATGCAAGGTTCAAAATATGCAAGAAAACTTAAATGCAAGATAACACAAAGAATTTTTATAGTGGTTATATGGATAAAAATCCTTTAGTCCATTCTTCCAGATCACTTAGATTCTGGGTTATACTATAATCACACAGATTACAATATTTCTCCACTTATACCTAGACAACAAATGAAAAGACTATAAGCTCACAATAGGAATTCACTCAGAAAACCTATCCTCTAAAGTAGAATCACTCACAAAGATGGATTCTAACTTCGCACAACACTCAGCTAATACAAAACACTCAGATTGTATTTTTCTGTTTTCTTCAACTGGGTTTCTGTCAACAGATGACTTCCACCAGACGAGTGAGCTGTTCGAGCTTCTTGAGACTTAGAAAAAATTTCTGCTTCGAATGCGAAATCTCAGATGTTGTTGTGTTCTTGTCTCACTTCGAATTCAGCTCTATTTATACTTGGATTTGAAAATATGACCGTTGAAGGAAATCAAATCACAAATCCATAGCCTTAGCCCAATTTCAGAACGGCTACCTGCTATAGTCCTTTTTCTGCTGTACTTTCCTGTAGCAGCATTAAATGCACTTTGCTGATCCGAGAGTAAATTCCAATCATTTGCCATTACTACCCTTCTCTTCCAGCATTTATTACATCCGGTGCATTTATTACCGTTGGACTCTTCTCATGATCTCTTCTAATCTGCTGATCAAAGCAACTCTGCTTATAGATACTCTGCTGATCAAATACTGAACTAATCTGATTTGAGTCAGCTGATGGTCTACCCTTCTGATTGCTGTTTCAGCATGAGATCACTAGTCTTCTGGGCTTTGAACTTTGAACTCTTCTGATGTCTTCTTTCACTTGTTCAAAATTCTTCTATGGGATCTAAGCTTTCCATATTTAGCTGATTCTGATGTTTTGGAAATCATCAAAACCATCACTTAATTACTTATCTTCATTGCACTCTATCTTCATCTTCATCCAACAATTTCCCCCTTTTTGATGATGACAAAACTTCAGCTAAGTACCTGTACCTAACCTAAAATTTTCATCCTCAAAAATTTCGGAGATAGAAATAGTCTGTTGGATTTAAACTTGCAATTTTATAGATATTGAAAAGATTACAGATTACATGTTTGAGAAATGAAAAGTACAAAATGATAAAAGATTACAAGGATTTTAAGACATAAATGAACTAGCCTAAACTAGTCTTCTTCCTTCTTTTCTTCTTCTGTTTCCTTGTCTTCTTTTTCAGATTCTTCCTCAGATGGTTTGGAAGTTTCAGCTTCCAACTCTTCAAAGAACCTTTTCCTCAGCAGCTCTATCTTCTTATACTTGACATCAGGATCAAGCTGTTCTTTAGCCGAGTCCTTAGCAGCAGCTATTTCTTTATCAGACTTAGCTTTTGCTTCAGCTTCAGATTCATCAGCTTCACTTTCTTCTTCTGTGATCTTCTCATCTGTTGGTCTGCTTGTGCCTTCATTTTCTTCATCAGCAGCAGATTCTTCCAACACTTCAGTTTCTTCAGCTTCAGCACCATCTCTGTCTTCTATTTTATCAAAAGAAGTTCCAACTCTCTTCTGTCCAAATACCCTATCTTCCCCCTTTTTGTCATCATCAGCAGGGTTGACTAGATATTGTGGTAAGACTGGTGTAATCTGAAGTGAATCACAAAGAAGCTTGATGTTTTCTTCTATGGCATTAATTTGAGCTTGTTGATTTAGTTGATTGGCCTAAAAAACTTTCATTCTTTTGAGCACATCTTCTCCTTGATCACCCAACTGAATTTGAGTTCCCAAAATCCAATTAGATGAAGCAGTGAAGTCTTTTATCATATTTCTCATAACTTCATCTTCTGCTTGAATAGCCATCTCAACTGTTTCTTCAATCCGTCTCCAACCAGCAGTAGTGCTCTGAGTCCTTCTTCTGATAATGTCCATTTCTTGACAGACAGATTTGACATCCTTAGCAGTATCTTCTATCAGATAGATTGGACCAGCAGCAGCTTTCTGATTTGCAGTTAACTTCTCTTCCATTTCCTTCATTGATTTTGATATCATTTGTTGAATAGAATCCAACAATGATGTTTGCTGTAAGCTCTGAGAAGTAGAAGCAACTTCAGTTTGGATTGGAGGTAAGGCAAGAACTTCCTTTTCAATGGACTGTTCTTCTGCTTGAGTTGATTTTTCAGTTAACTGATCTGCTGGACCAGAAGCAGAGTCTTCTTTCGTGGTCTCATCAGTTTGACTAGGAGTGCTTTCCTTCTCCTTAGTCTGATCATTTTCCTCAGCAGTATCCTCTTTTTCAACAATCTGATCAGCCTGATTTGTGGTAGTTTCTTTTCCCTTTGACTCATCAGCTGGTTCAGACTTGTCATCCTTTTCTTTGTTCTGATCAGTGGGGTCAGATGTACCCTCTTTTTCCTTTTGTTGATCAGCAACATCAGCAGTGACTTCTTTCTTTTTGTCCTTGTCAGCAGGGGGTTCAATCTTCTTGATAGATTTGACAGTTCTCAACAACCCTGCATCATCTAGAGTAGTTCTGTGAGAAATCCAGGTGAAATCATCAATAGGAATAAATGGGGAGATTGGGTCCGTAGGTAATTCTTCAAATGATTTGATGTTAGGACCATAGACAATCTGCTTGATATTCGGAAGAGGGATCATGGAGCTTGGCTGTCCCTTCATCTTCCTAGTCTTCTTAGCCCATAATTCCATAGACTGAGCAATTGCCAGCTTGATGGATCTCTCCTTGAGATCTTCTGATTCAGAATACTCCTCAGGAACAGATTCAAGAATCTTCTTTGCCTCAGCCTTGGCAATGTGACTAATTCTTAATCTTAACTTATCCAGAAAGAATTCTGAGTCAAGTGCTTGAGTTAGAGATCCAGTCTCAAGCCACTTCAACACCCAGGCTTCTTCAGTAGCAAATCCCTTCCAATTTGCAATTTGTTCTTGACTCTTGGTCAATCTGAATTATCTCCATCTGTTGTACCTTATCTTTTCTTTGTTGAACATTGTCAGATGGGTGATTCTTGCATTCTCAGCATCCAACCTTTTAAGAAATTCTTCAAAGATGTCAGGATCATCTCTGACAATCTCCAAGGCCAGTTTGACCTCTTCTCTTCTCTTTGGTTGAATTTTTGGAGCAGGCATGACTGGTATGGGTTTGGTGGTGTCTCTTGGTTCTCCAATTGTAATGCCACCAGTCTGCTTAGGACCATGAGCGTCCTTAGCACTTGCCTCAATAGCAGCAGCTAACTCAGCTGCTTCTATGGCATCCCTTTGTTCTTGAGTCATTTTGCTGGCTTCTTCTTCCAGCCTTTTGAGCTCAAGGGCTTTAAGGCGATCCTCCTCAGCCTTTTCTGCAGCTTTTTTTTTCCTTTCTGCCTCCTCTTGTTTCTTCTTAGCAGCAGCAGAGACATAAGGGATCACAATTTTTCCAGTCCTTTGCTTCTTTGATTCAGAACTTTCAACAGCTTGAAGTGGAGTTGCAGCAACCGGAGTAGGATGCAGAAGGAGTGTTTCTCCTTCACCTGTTGTGCTAGTCTGCTGTTCAACTCTAACTTCAGCAGACACTACAGCAGATGATTCTGTAGTAGAGACTCCAGTTTCAGCAGTAGCAACTTCAGCAGGCATGACAGCAGGCTCTTCAATAGTGATTGGCCTCTCAGCTGATCCTGTTGTTTCCCTTACTGTTTCTGTTGATTCTTCAGAGAATGTCACTTTCCTTTTTGCTTTAGACTTAGGAATTCTCTTTGATGCTTCAGGTTTGGACGTAGGAGGTCCTTTCGCAGCACTCCTTGTCCTCATTCTTTTCTTTGTTTGAACAGGAACAACTTCTTCTGATTCAGTTCTTTCAGGTGAGGAACCTGTCTCCATTTGTTCAATCTCCTTGGTGAAGTCATCAATCACCTTTTCAGGGAACTTCAACAGCAGGGCTTGCTGTTTGATCAGCAGATTGGCTTGTCTGACCCTCCTTCTTGCTCTTCTTAGAAGGGGTCTTCTTAGACTTTGCAGCAGCTTTTCTTTTGGGAGCAGCCACTACTTTCCTTACTGGTTCATACATCTTGAACTCTTTACTACAGTGAGTAGTCTTTCCACCAGCCATAGGACAGTTTAGTGACATGAACAGATGACTAAGCAAGATGGCATGCGAAGTCCTTTTGTCACTCAGCAGATCATAGACATGAGCTGCCCAATTCACCTTCAGTCCATAATAAATGCAGATCATGGTGTAGTACCTCTTCCTTGGTAATCCATCTAAAGAGCCCGTACTGCAATCCGATATCTTCGCAATGATGTCTGCGAACCTCTGATACTCATCTTTTAACTGAGTCTTCATCAGAGTCCCAGTCATCTCTTCTCCCTTCTGAGCACAAATTGCCCAAAATTCTTCCTCCTTTTCAGACCCTAGGTCTGTTACGTTTCCTCCTTCATTTGTCAATTTATAAACCTCACTCAAAACAGCAGCAGAGACAGCGATTTTCTTACCCCCAATGACAGCTGACATAACAGTGTCATCTTTGGTGAATTTACTGGTCATGTAGAAGTGATCAACATCTTCTAGGTAAACCCTGTCTTCGTGGGCTTCCAGAATTGGAACTAAAGATGCCTCTTTGATTTTCTCCAAGATTGAGCGCATCAGATCAGTACCAGAAAAATGGAATTTGCTGTAGTTCAAGTACCTTCCATCAATAATCTTCACCATTTCTGGGATTACTGAGTAGAAATCTGTGAGAACAGTAAACTTTTGAAAGCGAGAGAGATTGAGAGTTAGAGAATTTTAGAGTTTGTGTGTGCGTAAGACGACTGTACTGTTCAGATCGGATTTTATACGTTTTCCATTGTTTAGGTTATCGTGATTAATCTGAGACGTTGGATCAATCTGACAGTTTATTAATCGTGTGGGTGGGAGCTGCGGATTTCAATTTTATTATTTTAATGTCAGACAGGTGGGAAACTCAATCAACACTTATCTGTTACTTATAAAAGCGTATTTCTAGAGATGCGATTTCATAACCATGCTTATATAATGTATCAGATGAGTAGAGTTTAAGTTATCTAACAGACGAGTGATCTGTTATCTGATATTACTAGAGAAAGCCAATAGCTAGTAATCTTCCTCTGCTGTTTGTCAATCCAGCAAGATAAAATAATCTTCAGTCTTAAAGAATTAAGAACACATCTTCTGATAACATAACTTCAACTAACTGTCATTAACCAATTTCATCTTTAGAGCAGAAGTACCGCTAGTCTTACACGTTCCCCCTGTCTTTAAGAATTCATAAGTTAACTAGTCTGTTAAAAGTTAATCCTTGAATATGATAACGGATGACTGTGCTGATGAACTTTAGCCTTCTGATAAGTTCCCCCTCAGCTTATGCATCCAAATTTAGTAGTCCTAGCTCAGCTCTTAGAGTTGAGAACCTTACTTCACTTAAAGGTTTAGTGAAAATATCAGCAATCTGATTGTCAGTATGAACATACTCAATCATAACATTTCCTTTTTCCACATGATCTCTAATGAAGTGATGCTTGATCTCAATATGTTTAGTCCTTGAATGACTTGTAGTGTTCTGAGTAAGTGAGATTGCACTTGTATTGTCACAGTAGATTGGAATTCCATTGATTTTGATATTGTAGTCTTCTAGTTGATGCTTCAACCATAGTATCTGTGCATAGCAAGCTCCAGCAGCTATATACTCAGCTTCAGCAGTAGATATAGAAACTGAAGTCTGTTTCTTACTCATCCATGAGATCAGACGACTACCTAAGAACTGACAGGCACCTGTTGTGCTTTTTCTGTCAATCTTGCAGCCAGCAAGGTCTGAATCTGAATAACCAATAAGTTCAAATCCAGATTCTCTAGGGTACCATAATCCCAATTCTTGAGTGCCCTTAATATATTTCAGTATCCTCTTGGCAGCTAAGAGATGAGATTCTTTGGGGTTTGATTGAAATCTTGCACAAACTCCAACTGAGTACATGATATCAGGTCTACTTGCTGTTAGATATAACAGTGACCCAATAATGCCTCTATATTTGGTTATGTCCACTGATTTGCCATCTTCATCTTTATCCAAACGAAGACTTGTAGACATAGGAATAGTAGCAGTAGAGCTAGTTTCCATACCAAATTTCTTGAACAGATCTCTTGTGTATTTTGCTTGGTTGATGAATATACCATCAGGCAACTGTCTAACTTGCAAACCAAGAAAATAATTGAGTTCACCCATCATGCTCATTTCAAACTTATTCTGCATGAGCTTGGAGAACTTGTCACACATCTGTTGGTTAGTTGAACCAAAGATAATATCGTCCACATATATTTGCACAATTAATATATGATTCTCCCATTCAATTGTAAACAAGGTTTTGTCAACTTTACCTTTGCGAAATCCTTTAATTAAAAGAAAATCAGATAAAGTGTCATACCATGCTCTTGGAGCCTGTTTCAGTCCATAGAGAGCTTTCTTTAGACGATACACCTTGTCTTCTTGTTGATAAGCTTCAAATCCAGGTGGTTGTTCAACATATACTTCTTCTTGCAGTTCTCCATTGAGAAAAGCAGACTTCACATCCATCTGATAAACAGTGAAGTTCTTGTAAGCAGCATAAGCTAGAAACAGTCTGATTGCTTCAAGTCTTGCTACTGGTGCAAATGTTTCATCAAAGTCTATTCCTTCTTCTTGACAATAACCCTTGGCCACTAATCTTGCTTTGTTTCTGGTAACAATACCATCTTCATTCATCTTATTTCTGAAAACCCATTTAGTGCCATTTACTCTTTGATGACTTGGTCTAGGAACTAAGTACCAGACCTCATTCCTTTCAAATTGATTCAACTCTTCTTGCATAGCTTCAATCCAAAAGGAATCACTGAGAGCTTCTTCAATTTGTTTAGGCTCTATTTGAGATAGAAAGGTGACAAACATAGCATCTTGTGCAGCAGCTCTTCTTGTTTTCACTCTATCTAATGGATCACCAATCACTAACTCTGCTGGGTGATTTCTGAGCCATCTAAGATCAGGTTGCAGGTCTGGATGTTGTCCTCTGTTTTGATCTTGCAACACTACTGTTGGAGTTCCAGTAGTAGTCTGTTGAACATCCTCTGGTCTGTCAGCTGTTTGTAACTCGTCTGTTAGACAATCAGCACTGTGATTTTGAACAGCACTTGAGCTAGCAGCTGAATTCAAATTAGGTAGTATGATGGGAACATATTCTTCATTCTTTCCAATATCCAACTTATGCAAATCATTCGACAGATCTTGATTGGTGCTTTGATTCTTTTCAGAAGATTGACTTGGCTCATCAAATACTACATGGATAGATTCTTCTATTAGTAATGTTCTTTTGTTAAAAACTCTATAAGCTTTACTAACTGTAGAGTATCCTACAAAAACAGCTTCATCAGCCTTTTCTGCAAATGCAGTAAGGTGATTTTTCCCATTATTTAAAACAAAGCATTTACAACCAAAAATTTTGAAGTAATGAATATTTGGTTTTCTGTTCCAAACTTCATATGGAGTCTTGTTCTGATTTTTGTTGATCATGCATCTGTTCTGGGTAAAGCAGGCTGTATTTGTTGCTTCTGCCCAAAATCTTTGTGGCAGCTTAGCTTCAGCTATCATAGTCCTGACAGCTTCCTTCAGTGTTCTGTTTCTCCTTTCAGCAACACCGTTCTGTTGAGGGGTTCTAGCAGCTGAATACTCATGATGTATTCCTTTGATGTTACAATACTCTTCAACAGTAGAGTTTGTGAACTCTGTCCCTCTATCTGATCTGATCTTCAATATTTTTGTACTTTTCTCAATCTGGATCAGTTCCATCAGATTAGTAATATGTTCCTTGGTTTGACTTTTCTTTTTCATGAATATCACCCAAGTATATCTTTAATAGTCATCCACAACAGCTAGGCAGTATTTCTTTCCACCATTGCTGACTGGATCAATGGGTCCAAATAAGTCCATGTGTAGCAGCTCCAAAATTCTTTCAGAAGATTGGTGCTTCTTGCTTTTGAAAGATGACTTGATTTGTTTACCCTTCTGACAGGCGTCACAGAGCTTGTCTTTGCTCATGACTGTTTTTGGAATCCCTTCTACCAAATCATTCTTTATTAATCTGTTTATGGTCTTGAAGTTTAAATGATTCATCCTTTTGTGTCATAGCCAGCTAACTTCACTTGGTGTTGATGCCACCAAACAAATGTTTGAATTCTTATCAGCAGATTTCCAGTCGACTATGTAGACAATCCCTTGTCGTCTTCCAGATAAAATTACCTTCTTTGTACCAATCTGTTCAACGTAGCACTTATCTGTTGAGAAGATGTCTGAATATCCTTTGTCACAAAATTGACTTATGCTCAGCAGATTATATTTGAGGCCCTTAACATATGAGACGTCAGATATCTCTATGTTTCCTCTGATCAGTCTTCCTTTAGCTTTAATCTTGCCTTCTTTGCTGTCTCCAAAAGTAACTTTTGGACCATCCACAGCAACTGCATCAGTTAGGTCATGTATGTTTCCACACATGTGCCTTGAACAACCACTGTCCAAGTACCAAATCTTCTCTACTTTACTCCTACTCCTACTCCTAACCTACAAAACAAAAATAAAATTGTTTTAAGTACCCTTATTGAGAGGGTCCTGAAGGATTAGTTTCACCTTTGACAACCCAAGATGTTGATGTCTTAGGCTTCTTAGGCTTCTGAGTTTTGACAGGAGCATGAACAGTTTCATTTTTATCATAATTAGCAGATAAGTCATGTTGATGATCAGTATGATAAGAATAGTGTTCATAAGCAGGGTAAGGTGCATGATAAGCAGGGTATGCATGCATTGGATGAGCAGGGTAAGGTGCATAGTAACTAGGAAATTGAGGTGCATGATACATAGGAGGATATGCAGCAGGTTGCACATAATATGATTCATTTCCATACCAAGCATTTTGATTTTTCTTATTCTTATGCTTCTTTGGCTTACTAGTAGCTTGCTCATTGAAAGACGACTTAGTTTTACCACTAGTCTGATTGACTTTAGCTTTATCAGCAGACTTCTTAGGACTCTGTTGTTTGGTCTTACTAGTCTGTTTACCTAAACTAGGCTCTTTGCTCTTTTTAGCCTTAGGAGTTTTTGTCTCCTTTAATACTTTCTCAGGTGAAGCAGGTCTAGCAGTTTGAACATACAGAATGACCTTACTATTGTCAGCAGATATAAACTTCTAGGTATGATTCAATTCGTGCTTATCCTGTTCTAAAGGCATCTTCTGTTTACTAGACATGTGAGTGGATGCAACAGATGATTTTTCATGAGACTCAATAACTTTTTCAAGTTCCATGATTTTTCCTTTATAAACTTCACATTCAGCTTTCAGAGATTCATGTTCTTGCTCAAGCTGTTTATATTCAGCTGATTCTCTAGGCTTTTCAGCTGTGAGTTTCAGTGAACTATTTTGCTCTTTTAGCAATATCATCTCTTCCTTAAGCTTTTTGTATGCTTCAGCAATAGTAGTATTGTTAAGCATCATTTGTTCAAATGAATTAAATAATTCATTGTCAAGAGGAGTTACCTCTTCCTCAGAGTCATCAGATTCCTTTGCCATCAGGCAGAGGAGAGCAGGTTTTTCTTCATCAGACGATTCTTCATAAGACGTGTCTGAATCTGAATCAGATGAGTAGACAGCAGCCAGCTTTTCTACTTCAGCCATCATTGCCTTGCCTCTCTGATGCTTTCTTTCTTTTCTGATGTTCTTTTCTTCTTCAGTGTATTTTTCTGCTTTTGGATATGGACAGTCTTTGATGAAGTGTCCTAATTTTCTGCAGTTATAACACATTAGTTTGGCTTTATAATCCTCTTTATCTTGAGAAGAAAAGTTAGGTTTAGAAGTAGACGCATTGTTGTATTTGTTCTTCAATTTTCTCTTGTAGAACTTCTTGAAATTGTTCATTAGCAATGCTACATCTCCAGCAGTGTACTCCTTTTTGTTGAGTAGAGTGGCTTCATCAGATGAGTCCACTTCTTTGCTTTTCTGTGCTGGTCTTCTGGTGTTTTCAGCAGCAACTAAGGCAGCTGTGGGTCCTGAAGTTGAGGTTTCTTCAATTCCCATTCTAGGCAGTTTATCCTCATATGCCTTGAGTACTGAGAACAGCTCTGTAAGAGAGATTTTTCCCAAATCTCTTGATTCTTCCATTGCTGTCACCTTCATGTTGAATTTTGGAGGTAGAGCCTTCAGCACTCTGATGGTTATCTCCTTGTCCGTGAAGGTTTTTCCAAGCTTTAACACTTCATTCAATGTTCTGGTGAACCTAGTATCCATCTGATCAATGGTCTCTCCAGATTTCATTTTGAAATTGTCCAGCTTTTCCAGAGCAACACTCAGCTGATGCTCCTTAATGGCGTCGTTTCCTTCGCTCATATATCTGACTTTATCCCACATCTCCTTTGCAGTCTTGCAATGTTTGACTTTGTCAAACCGATCATTGTCCAGGGCTTTAGTCATGATGAATCTTCCGACCTTATCCAGATTAAATAGCTTTATTTCCTCTGGAGTCATCTCATGAAGGTCTTTTTCCACAACCGTATCAATTTCATTGATTTTTATGATCTTTGTGAATCTGAATGGACCTTTAATAATACAGGTATACATGTTGTCATTGTAGGCAGCTAGAAAGATTTCCATTCTAATCTTCCAATCTGCAAAAGACATACCAGCAATGTGGGGAACATGGCTGATACAGTCCATTTTTCAAAAAGTTTTAAATTTTCAAAAAGATGCTCGTTTGAAAAGTTTTGAAAACCTTTGAAAAACGCTTGGATCAAGCTCATTGATCAGGCAGCTGATTCTAATGAACCACCTGCTCTGATACCACTTGTTGGTCCCAAGTGGTCAGATGAGGTCTAGAGGGGGGGGGGGAGTGAATAGACCTCTGAAAATTTTAGACTTAAAAACTTTTTACTCTTCTGTCAGCAGACTAAGCTGATGGAACAGTAAGATAACTATGCTGATCGTGAACAAATCTTGAAGAGCAGAGTGACCACTCTTCTTACAGTTTACTTAGCTGATTTTAATGAAAATTAGTTTTATCAAGAGTATACTTGCAGCGGATGTTATAAAGTGTTTTTCACAAGTAGACTAAGTCCTTAAAAAGATTTTATCCCCAGTTTTAAAACTCCTTATAAAATCTTTTGATGATTCAAAGTGTTGAAATATGCAAGGTTCAAAATATGCAAGAAAACTTAAATGCAAGATAACACAAAGAATTTTTATAGTGGTTATATGGATAAAAATCCTTTAGTCCACTCTTCCAGATCACTTAGATTCTGGGTTATACTATAATCACACAGATTACAATATTTCTCCACTTATACCTAGACAACAAATGAAAAGGCTATAAGCTCACAATAGGAATTCACTCAGAAAACCTATCCTCTAAAGTAGAATCACTCACAAAGATGGACTCTTCTCATGATCTCTTCTAATCTGCTGATCAAAGCAACTCTGCTGATAGATATTCTGCTGATCAAATACTGAACTAATCTGATTTGAGTCAGCTGATGGTCTACCCTTCTGATTGCTGTTTCAGCATGAGATCACTAGTCTTCTGGGCTTTGAACTTTGAACTCTTCTGATGTCTTCTTTCACTTGTTCAAAATTCTTCTAAGGGAACTAAGCTTTCCATACTTAGCTGATTCTGATGTTTTGGAAATCATCAAAACCATCCCTTAATTACTTATCTTCATTGCACTCTATCTTCATCTTCATCCAACACTGGAAATAACCAGGAAACTATAAGATAGTAAACTAACTTAATACCAAAGTAAACTAAATCCTAGTAAAGAATAAACTAATCTTACAAAAACAAGGAGCTAAATTCGAAATTAAAAGATTACTAAATTAAAATGTCCCACATGACAAGTAAATATTGGACTAGATCTTCTTCAATCTTGATGAGCAAGTAATCCTTCTTGACCCAACAACTTATCTCTAATTAATTCTTCCAAATCTATTTTTGTGCTCTACGTGGTCATATCACCTTTTGAAGAGAGGGAAGATGATGAGAATCATCAAGAACAAGTAAAAGCTAAGGATCCATTGTATGTTCCAATTGGGCCAATTACAAGGGCAAGATCCAAAAAGCTCAAAGGAAGCATTTAACGGGCTAATTCGGGAGATATGGATCCATTCTAGGCACCTTTTTATATCCCAACACTTATGAAAACGTGTTAGCTTTAATTACTATGGTTGGAGACTTGTTCCAACCCTATATATAAGTGGTATTGTAAAATGTAACGAGGATCATTTTTTTGGCTGAAAATATCAAATGACTTTTTACTCCTCTTTTGGTTCTTCATTGAACTTCATAAGTTATCAAGGTTTCTCCTTGTGGCATTCAAACTTGAATACTTCTGGTTTGCGATTCTTTATAATAATTGGGTCACAAGTTCACTACAATCTGGAATACTTGTGGTTTGCGATTCCTTATCATCGTCGGGTCACAAGTTCACTATTGTTTTCAATCTGATTTTTAGTTTTTCTTGAGATGAAATTGAACCTTCCTATTGAAGTTCGCATCATTTCGTCAACAGATGACAAGGCTGATGAGTGTTATGTTCTTGAGTTTTGAGACTTAGAAGAATTCTTCTTCGGAAATGCTCTCAGATTTGTGTTGATTGTCTCTAACTCTTGAATCAGGCTCTATTTATTCATGAGATTTAAAATAGTGTCCGTTGAAGAAAGAAAATTCCAGCTCCGCAAATACTGGTCCCCCATTATCACGAACGGGTTCCTGCAACAGTTCGCATTGTACAATCTGCTATAATTTCTGCCAGTTGCATTAATTGCACTAAGCTGATACGAGGTTTTCTTTAATCATTTGCCATAAATACCCTTCCTCTTCAGCATTTAGTTCCATCAGCGCATTTATTACCGTTGCACTGACTTGATCGTTTTCACTCTACTAATCGAAACTCCTCGTCTGAGGAACACTTGACTGATCCTAATCGAACTCATCTGATTTGAGTCTGCTGAAAATTCACTAGTCTGATTCCGACTTCAGCAACAGATCAGTAGTCTTTGGACCATAAGAGTTGACCGTTCTGATTTGGTTTCTTTCTTGACTTCTATTACTTAGCTGATGATGTTGTTTTGGAAATCTCCAAAACCTCCCTTCACTTTTTAGTCTCATCTTCATCCAACAATTTCCCCATTTTTTATGATAACAAAACATCAGCTAAGTACATGTACCTAAACTAAAGTTGAGTCTTTAAAAATTTCTGATATAGAAATGATATGTTGGAAAAAACTTGAACATTTTATAGATGTATTCTGATGATTACAATACAAGTTTTACAAAGATGAAAATTGATACATACATCGATTTTCATTCAGTATCATAGCTTAGAATGTCTAGTCTAGTCACCAGCCTCTTCATCTTATCATCTTCAACTTCGTCTTCATCATCATCATCATCTTCACCACTAGAGAATTGTTCATCAGTTAGATTTTTCTTTGCAGCTTCAATTTTCTTCCTGTTGTCTTCCATTCTCTCATACTTGACATAAGGATCCAGCTGTTCTGCAGCAGAGTCTTTGGAGGCAGCTAGTTCTTTATCAGACTTAGCTACATCAATGAGCTCTTCTTCAACAGCTTTATCATCAACATCTTTCTCTTCAAGTACTTCATATGCTGGTCTACTTATCTCTTCTTTAATGGACTTTTCAGCAACATCAACAGACTCATGCTCAGTTACTTGAACAGTTGCAGTGGCAACAGTCTTCTTTGTAGCTGATTCATGTTTTCCCCTTTTAGTCATCATCAGTAGGGTCGAGTTGAGAAGGAGAGATGCTGACACTAGCACATAGCTTTTTGATGTTCTGATCCACCATGTGAAGTTGAGTGGTCTGATGTTGTTGAGTTGACTTGATTGCACCAGCCTGGTCATTCATATAATCAACATTCAGTTGAAGTGTTGATATTTCAATTTGCACCTTCTCAGAGATGACTGTGATATCTTGCATTATGTTAGTAGTCATTTCAATCTGGCTTCACCGATTTCCTTTATTACCTTTGCAACTCTAGCTATATCTGACTCATTTCTCTGAAGAGCAGTATGCAGATGATTGACATCTGCATTCACATCTTCAGTGTTTCTATTCAGGCTCAGTATGCTTTGTGTCAGCATCAAGGATTTGTCTGGTGGCAGAGGAAAGTTGTAAATGGCATTCTGCACAATCTTTGTAGTAGCCTCTTCCATTTGCTTTAGCATTAGTTTCTTTCTCTCTTCCATTTTCATTGCATTTTCAATTAGTAACTGCGTTGGGTCCATGAGTGATGAATGGATGTTAGCAGCAGGAAAGGTTGAGGTTGATGCATCAGCAGGCTCTTCCTGGTGGCAGGAGTGTCTTTGATGTGACAATGAAGAGCACCAAAATAGAATTGGAAAAATTAATTTGGGACAAGTTGTTGGGTCCAGAAAGTTTACTTGCACATTAAGATTGAAGAATATCTATTCCAATAATTAATTGCCATGTTTAGTTACCTGGTTTTTATAGGACTTAGTACATTCTTTACTAGGATTTAGTTTCCCTTTAGGTATTAGGTTAGTTTAGGTCAGTTCACTATTTTAGAGTTTCCTAGTTCTTTTTAGGATGTAATCTAGTACTATTTAAAGGATATTTTTCTTTAATGAATTCAAGATTTAGTCTTCAATTAATTTTTTTTGAGTATTCTCCACCTTCTTTGACGAATTCTTCTTCATGAACTTATCAAAGATCATTAAAATCTTTGTGGCATTCAATGACTTATCAAACGATTCATCCACCATCGTTTGTGGCGTCCTCACGAACTTATCAAGCATTCTTGTGGCGTTCCGACTTATCAAGCAATTCAGTCAATATCGTTTGTGGCGTCCTCAAGAACTTATCAAGAACACTTGTGGCGTTCATCCATCGACTTATCAAAATGATTCCATTCCTTGATAGCCTTTACCTTTTCTTCATCCACTCCAATTCCATATACGCTAACAATATAGCCAAGAAACATAACTTTTTCCAAGCAAAAAGAACACTTTTTTAAATTGGCATACAATTTTTCTTTTCTCAAAACATCAACCACACTATGCCAATGTTCAATATGTTAATCTAAGCTCTTGCTATACACCAAAATGTCATCAAAATAAACCACAACAAACCTGCCAACAAAACCTCGCAAGACATGGTTCATTAATCTCATGAATGTACTAGGTGCATTACATAAACCAGAGGGCATTACCAACCACTCATACAATCCATGTTTTGTTTTAAAAACAGTTTTCCATTCATCACCTTCTTTCATCCTAATTTGATGATACCCACTTTTCAAATCAATTTTTGTGAAAATACTTGATCCATGCAATTCATACAACATATCATCTGTTCTAGGAATGGGGTATCGATACTTTACCGTGATGTTGTTGATAGCCCTGCAATCCACACACATCCTTCAAGTACCATCCTTCTTAGAATGCTTTCTCTAACGTGGCCTTTCTTAAGCAACTCCTCAACTTGCCTTTGAGATTCCTTCGTTTCTTTCGGATTGCTTCTATATGCTGGCCGGTTAGGAATGGCAGCACCTAGTACAAAATCAATCTGATGCTCTATTCTTCTTTTAGGTGGCAACCCATTTGGTACATCATCTGGGAACACATTTTTGTATTTCTGCAACAAAGAGACAACAACACTAGGCAAAGATTCATTAAGTTCGTTAATGCTAAAACCCGCCTCTTTGTACAAAAGTAAAAACATAAGCTTGTTTGCATTTAAGGCACTCTTGATATCACTCGCCTTAGCATAAAGACTCACTTGGTTTTCTCTTTCTTTCTTTTCACTCCCTTTTTCACTTTTTTTCTTTGAAATTTCAGCCTCACTATTTATTTTCAACTCACTCTCTCTTTTCATTTTCATTTGATCTTCATACACTTGTTTGGGTATTAATGGTACAAGAGTAATGGATTTGTTATCCTTTACAAGGATATGCCGATTTTTGAAACCATCATGAGTAACCTTCCTATCAAATTGCCATTGTCTGCCCAATAATATGTGACTTGCTTGCATTGGAACAATATCACAAAGCACTTCATCCTTGTACTTCCCGATGGAAAAAGAGACTAATACTTGCCTTGTCACCTTAACCTCACCACATTCATTCAACCATTGAAGCTTATATGGTCTAGGGTGTTTCAAGGTAGGTAAATTCAGCTTTTCAACCAAAGTAGTACTGGCAACGTTTGTACAACTTCCCCCATCAATGATCATACTACACACTTTATTGTTAACATGGCATCTAGTATGAAAAATGTTCTCCATTTGTTCAATAACATCATCTTCTTTGATTTGGGCATTCAAAGCATGCCTAGCCACCAATGACTCTCCTTCCACCGGATATTCAACATCATTGTAACTAGTGTCTTTTGGCATATGATCATTATCGTCACTCACACTTTCAGTCTTCAAATCTCCGTTATCATGTGCAATCATGGTCCTCTTGTTTGGGCATTGTAAAAAAATGTGACCTGTTCCCAAACATTTAAAACACTTAATATCACGATTACGAGTTGGTAATTCAGTTTTACCTCTATTGACATTGTCAACTTCATCTTTTCTCTTTGGTGCTTCTGTTTTGAATTTGGAATTAGCTCCTTCATCTTTCCTTCCATTCGACCTCCATGAAGTAGAGGAGCTTGGATTTTGGAAAGATCGAGTTCCCTTCCTTTTAAGTTGTCGTTCTACCTTTATTGCCATATGCACCATAACCTCAAACTCCACATAATGTTGCAACTCAACTACATTTGCAATGACCCAATTCAGCCCATTGAGAAACCTTGCCATGGTAGCTTCTCTATCCTCCTCTATATTAGCCCTGATCATGGAAATCTCCATCTCCTTGTGGTAATCTTCCACGCTTTTAAAGCCTTGAGTAAGACTTTGTAACTTCTGAAATAAGTCCCTATGATAGTGAGTAGGAACAAACCGTCTCCTCATGATAGCTTTCATTTCATCCCATGTCCTAATAGGCCTTTCACCATTTCGTCTCTTGGTCATCACAAGTTGATCCCACTATAAAATAGCATAATCAAAGTCCAAGTACACTTCTGGATCATTCTTGCCTTGAAATGATGGTATCTTTACTTTTATGTTTCCCAAGCTTCTATCATCTCTATCTTGCCATCTCGGACCTCTTTGGAAACCTCTATCATGCCTTCCTCTCCTTTGTATGAATCTGCCCTCACCATTCAATGAGCCTTGGTCATCTTCATATTGGAACTCATCATTGGAATTGTAACCAAAATAATCTTCATTTGCATTCCTTTCTTCCCTTCTAACATTAGGAGGTCTTTCCGGACGTCCCCTGTTTAAAGTAGCAATAGCTTTCTCTTGCCTATCCATCGGATCCCGAATTTCATTAAACATTACGTTTTGTACGTTCAAATTGTTTTTGCATGGCTTGCAACATAAATGTATCCCCCTGTCCGCCTTTGTTTATTACTTCACCACTTGTAGACATACTTGAAACAAGATATAAAAATTAGAAATAAATCCTCACAGCACTCCCTCACGTGTTTACACTCGAATAATGTCACTCAACACTCATGTTTAACTATATGGCTTTTACCCTCTAATAATCTCACACTCACTTGCCTTTTTCCACTCGTAACTCCCTTTTTAAGTTCTTTAATGATCTAAACTTTCCTTCAAATCAATCAAGAAAACGTCCCTAAGAGCTTAAGAATTCTAGGAAGAAGTAGAAGCAAGTCAAGGTGATAATTCTTCTCCTAACTTGTAAGTCTGAAGTTCTTTTCTTTTATAACTAATATCTGACTGAAAACTTTTAATTCAAGTTAATATTTGAATCAATTTAATGTTGGAAAGAAGTAGGTTCAAGTCTTTGATGGAATAGTGCCCAGCAAGCCAATATTAATTAGCTTGTTGAAGTACTATTTTCTTATGGTTTATAATTAATACGCCGTTCATTCATAATATGTAAAACTGAACAATGGCCAACTTCATCTCTCGCGAACCTATCTAAGCGATTGGATGAAATCCTAAGGTCACAATAGACTATGGGACGATTCACTTCAGTACTGAGTGCAATCATGAAACAGTCTCAAAGGTCGTGATCTTAAAACCGTTCCAAGTCATAGATTCCAAACGAGACGGGGTATCGTAGGAATCGCCAAGACTTGTACAAATATGCATGATTCACATGGAGTGAATTTGTAGAGTTTCATGAGCAAGGAATTTGAGTCCAGTGCATATGAGTAGGTGGTTCAATGGAGGATTGAACGCATCGAACGACCCGAACAGAGAAACCCATTGTGGAAGCGCATGACGCATATCGGTGATGGGATGTTTCTCAAGGCTTATAATAGTGTACGATTTAGTCCTTAGACTTGAGGTACTAGGGCGAATTCGGTACATGAATGTGCGTACTTAGATTTAGGTACTGGTCACGTAGCATGGCCACAAAGTGCCTAAGCTGGGTGCGTACAAAAGTGTACGCGAGTGGTTAGTACTAAGAGAGGATCTAACGCCTCATCCTGATAAGATGAGAGAATTTCCTATACGTTTCTTAGATAATTGATTTCGAGGAATCTATGGCCATAGTCGGTGATGCATTGGAAGGAGTTTCCAAATTTGGCAGTCACACTGAAATCATTGTCGGAAAATTAGAAAGTATAGTTATCGAGATAATTAGAGGTGCCGATCAATTCACACAACCTAGGTCTCGATCGGGAAATCAGTCGTAGAAGGACCGTATGTACATGGCAATTATAAGAGGTGAGGTTCACAATAAATCAATTCACCTTTGATTGGGCTTCATGGGCTTGTGGCTAGACATCGACCATGAAGTGTGGGTACTCCGGAATTAATAGAGGATTTAATTCTAGGAGTGGTCAATTAAAAGTAGTTTAATTGATCGGAGCATTTAATTGCTTGTTAATTAAATCACGAAAGTCGTGGGCCTGCTGCCAGTTGATGGTGAACCCAGAGGGTCACACACAATACAATTGGACGGTGACTGTCTTAAAGGAAAGAAAATGATTTAAAGTTGTTAAATCAAGGTAATTGAATTATGGTATTAATTCAATTGGAGATTATTAATTAGATGACTAATTGATTAATTGATAATTAATTAATTAGAGTTATCTGATTAATTGTGGAATTAATTAAAGTAGTTAATTAATTGGAAGAATAAATAATTAACCAATTTGAGTATTGGATAATTATGGGTTGATTTTGGATTATCTAAAATTAGGGGCTAGGGGCGATTTTGGTGATTAAAAGGAAAAGGAGTTTTGTTTCTTGAAAAACAAGTTTGAAGAGATTTATCAAATCTCACATTCCTAAGTTGATAAGGAATGAAGATTTGATAAATAAAGGAAGGAGATATCTTTTTAGAGAAGGACTCTTCTCTTATAAATACTCCTTCTCTTCTCTTCATTAAAGAGTAGAAGTTTTGCACAAGTTTTGAAGAGTGAGATTAGATTTTTCGAACAAGATATTTTTAATTACAAAATCGCCCCCTATAGTTTTTCGCCCCTAACCCTAATCGTCCAACCTAGTCTTGGCCGAACCCAAATCGGACCAGATCTAACCCTGGCCGAACCCTGCTCGATCACACAAGCTCTGTGAGTCGATTCTTCCATTGGTATCTCCCGTTCCTTTGCTGACAAACCTGCAAGATCCAGTTCGTAGCCTAAGACTTGTAGGCGTCACTACAATCCGATTGGTGTGGACTAGCTTTGGGGGTGAGACACATGGATCACTCAAATTGTGAATCAAACCAAACACCTGGAGGACACAACAACGACTTGGTGGTCAGGTAATTTGCGATTAACCCCCTTGTGTTTTTATTGATGTTTGATTCATCCTTATTCGTATAATAACTATGGAGAAAGAATTCATGGGACTATTAGGAACTCGAAAATTTTTAAAATTCCGCACTTCGTTGTATTGACAATCGAGCCCTAGCCAAAATATCCAAACAGTGGTATCAGAGCCAACTCCATACGTTTTTATACGAAAAGGCCTGAACATAATGTGTTTTCACTGTATATGCTTGATTGTATGTATGAGAACGCATGTTAATTATGTTCTAGTGATTGATTCTTGCTTGTTATGACTGGATCTATGATTGGGTAAAACTGCTTTTTTAGATCTGTGGCGAATTTATAGTTTTTCGAAAAATCAGGGCTTTTATGCAAAAATCGCAAAACATGAAAATTAGGGCTGAAAATTGAATTTTCTATTTCTGGAAATTTTTTGAAAAATCTGGGTTATTTCTGAAAATCTGATCGCACGAAATTTTGGACCATTTTGCAATTTTCGAAAATTCGAGGACTATTTTGTAATTTCCGAAACTTCAGGGGTCTGTTTGCAAATTTGAAAATTTTCTGGATATCAAAATTTTATTTTCTGGTCCTTCTGTCCGAAAACTGTTTTGGGGGTATTTTGTAACTTTTCAAAAGTTTTGGGGTCAAAAGTGCAATTTCCGAAAATATAGGGTCCGAACTGCAATTTTTAAAAGTTGAAAAATCAGAATCTGAAATTAAGGCAGAAAAGTTGTTTTGTTTATCCGAGAATTTATTTTGTCATAATTAGCAGTGACTAAAAAGCAAGAATCATAGGAAGTTAGTTTTAAAAGGTAGTTTTAAAATTAAGATAGAAGAAAGTAAAAGTTGTTTACATGTTTCTTTGCTCTACGTGAACTGTTTACGTGGTTTTCGATCGCGCCGAGCCTTGACCTTAGGTTAGATGTGATTGGTTTAATTTAATGCATGGTTTTTATTGGGCCTGCGAGCCTGTTATTATTTTTGGGCCACTTTGAGCCTTTGTAATAGAATAGGGCTTTACTGCTTTCCTAGTTTAGGATGGAGGCCCATTTACAAGCAAGGTGGGAGCCCAAGAAGAATTGAAGGCCATGTATGCGTGGTACATTGTGTAATAGCATAGGTTCTTTGAGAACCCTTTAGATTGACCAATTGGGCCAACATCATTGGCTCGATGATGGCCTGCATAGGAGGCTCCCGATCGAAAACATATTATGGTAGTATGCATGCTAGGCTTGTATGGCTTTTATTTATTAGTCGATTATGATTGCTTGTGTGTTTGCGCGCTAGAATCTAGATCGTAAATAAAAGATAAAGCATAATTGAAGCGGTGAGATCTCGAGGAGAGTTTATTTAAACTTTCAAAACCGAAAATCCCCTCCCGAATAAATATTAAGTCATATTGGGTTAAATATAAAATGAAGTTTTATAAATCCAAGCCTTCCATTAATAGGAACTAGTGTATGTTGTTTACTTATCGATAGAGGTGATCCAGAGTCTGGCACCCGAGTCGAAGAAAGGGACAATACACGAAATTCCTTGATTCTAGTTTTTCTTAAAACTCGACAAGGGTAGGGACTGGTCGGGACGTGAAAATCGACCGATAACTAGTTACGGAGAATTCATGACCGGGCCCGTTGCTTATCATGATTAATGGGTTAGACTTAACGCGTAATAACATTTATGATGTAGCAGTGCTAGATAAATGCGAAAAACGAGGCAAAATAACTTGAAGGTTGTGTAGTAGACACAATTGGTAATATGTATACCTACCTAGGGAATTAATTGTATGGCCACGAGTCGTGGGTGCAACTAATTGCTGTTGGGATGTCAAGACCTACTAGGAAATAAATTTTTCCCGAAACTAGAAGGGGTTACTGTTTCGATAAAAATAGTGGGAGAACTTTTTCGATAAAAGGTCCAAATTTCGTTAATTATAAGTATTAATATTAAACATGTCTGCTTATAGTCGTCTGTTTTTAAATGTTAGCCATTTACCATCCACTGTCCGATACTCGATGCGTTTGAGAACCGAACCAACTTTGAAAAAGGTGATGTGCAATTTCCTATACGAAACCGACATGGCTAAGTTTGACAATATTAGGGAATATTGTTCTTACTTAAGCAAGACATTCGAGCTGATCAAAGGGTTTGGAGCCCAATTGACTCTCGAAGATGAGATAACGATAACCCTACAAGGATTATCTGAGACCTTTACTCATTTTATGCAACATTGCATTATTCCGCCTGATGGAATACAAACAAAGCAATTGCATGAGTTGTTAGACAAATATGAAGAAGCTCATCAACGTGGTTTTGGTCTATATGATTGGAATTGCCCTCTGTGTAAGTACGAAGAGAAAATAAGGAAGCTTGTTGAAAAGGATTTCCTGGAAAGACTTGACTACGGTATGACTTTTTAAGTTATACACTTGTTGAATCTTTTTGATGTAAGACATCTGATTAAAACTTTCATTTCTGTAAAAGCATTTACAGGCGATGATAGTCTTCCCGCTCAACCTAAAAGGAGGAAAATCCTTGAAAGGGAGATGCAAGTAGTGCAGAGCGAGATGAGGAAACTGGAATTCCGGGACTGGGTCAAGGAAGAATTGTACCTAGACATTCCTTTTTAGCAAAGAAGTTTTTCTTAGTTTTTCGTATTAGCATGAGTTTTAAGTTTTAGTTTACTTTGAGTATTATTTCACATTTTGTACGAGACCTTATTGCTTTACCATTGAGAAATGGAATTTATTTAATTAGAGCAATTTAACTTTGTACAAATGTTGATGTTTTGAAACATAGAAATAAACAATGATAAACAAATCGAAACTTTGAAGACTATATGCTAAATCGAAAACGAGTAAGACAAACTGGATAATCGTCCGCGCTTGAAATGTTCACTCTGGACATTCTTCCTAAAGAGAGATGCGAAAGGAAAGTTTTTATTTACTGATTCCTGAAATAATGAACTTAGGTAAATTCGGAACTTTCAAATCTTGAAGGAATAATAACCAAAGTGAAGGATTGCTAAGGCATTCCAAAACATTTCGATCGACATGAACTAAAAGCACTGGTTCAAAAGAAATCTACTTCATATATACTTGCGATTTTTAATCGTCAAAGTTTATGTGTACTATATTGAAGTACAATTCTGAAACTATTGAAGTAATTCAATAGAAGCTTTGGAAATGAAGTAACTAGATGCATTATGTCAAATGCAATTTGATTTAATCAAACCTGCTGAAACATAAGCAAACTTAACACTTCGATTATCTAAGACGAGAATAGAATTCTCATGAAGCAAATCAAAGAAGAAATCGAACTTTGTTTAATTCTCGACTCTGATCTTGCTGAGTTTCCTTCATTCACTTTAGGGGATACCTTCCCTTAACTCTTCAAAATACTTGGTATAGTATATTTCGAAGTAAGTCCTTACATCGCCATGTCTTTTAAGACATAGCAGAACACCCTTATATGAGAAATTAGATGGTAGATCAACAAAACCCATTGAATACCTGTTCCACGACAATGAGAAACGAAAAGCATCTCGTAAGTAGCTCGTTCCTCTGTTGACAAGACCTTGTCAAAGGAAATAAGGAATGTCGTAGAACTTGATGAAGTCCAAGGATTGGACCCGTCCCCATGAACAGTGGGAGTAAACACTAAAAGAAACTGCTGAATCAATCCACGCACAAAGAAATCGTAATCTGATCAAATTCGTAAGGAACTCAAAAATTCCATTTTACGAAATTGAGAAATTGGATTCTAATCAAAGATTACAAAGAGATTATGTTAAACGTGATCTAAGGGATATGGCACATAGCCATAAGATTCGAAATTGAAAACTTTGACTCACTTAAATGGCAATAGGTCATTATTCAAAAGTCCTTTAGGATTGATGAAAATGCCTTATATCCATTAGCTACGTCAAAATTCATTTCGAAACTATTAGCCATAGAAAGGTGGTTTTGACTACCAAGACATGACTATTGGATATGAATCCTGCATCTCACAATTGAAAGTTGATCTCTATTCAAATCCAAGCGTCAATCTATGATTTTTTCCCAAACTAGGAACATGCAACTTGATAAGTCAATCAAGAATGTTGAATTTGTCAAAAGGCATATGGATTCCAATTGTGCAAAAGAATCAGTGGGAGTGTAGTTGAGTTCGAAGCGCAACGAGATGATGTTCTGTACATCAAACAAGATATAAGCATATCAGAGAAGCACAGACGAAAGCGTGTTCTTCACGCAATTTTCCATGATAAGATTTGGAATTACATCTCACGTACTGGCAATACGTATCTATGGTAGATAGAAGGAAGTACATGTTGCAATTCACCAAATCTAAGTACAAAGACTATATATTGATTGAATTCAATATGGAAGAATCCAAGAAAGATTGTTTCCAAAGAGACAGAAACCATCTCACTTATTTAATGAGCCCTAAATTAATAAGTAAAGAAGTAACTGTCTCAAGAAGCCTTATGCTTGGCATTTGGGTTGCATGTATAGCATGCAAAGTCTTGTACTAGACCTGACTCATCAAAATACTCTGATCATTCACGAGCTACTGATAGTCAAACGCCAGTCAAGGACACTGGTCTACCATAAAAGCAATCCTCGAAGATAATTAAAGGATATAATGCTGGTCGGTGGTAGTAAGTGGAAAATTGAATACTCGAAAGATTTAGAAATTCGAGATTCCCAGTCTGAAGTGGATAAATTATTCTGTCTCGATAGAGCAAAGGTAAACTGGAAGAGATTCCAATAATATACCATTGCCGATTCAAACAAGAATAAAGAGGCACCATTATGATGCTGCACAAAAGAAGGTGTTTAGATGAGAAACTTTCATCCATTAGATGAAATACCTAGCATGACAAAAGCCTATCGTAATCTTAACCGATTTAGATAAGGCGATTGCTCAATGAAAGGAAATCGAGATCTCACCTATAATCTGAACACAATACCGTATGATTGAACCAGTCATGGGTAGTTGAGACGAGTAGAAGTATTACTACATCTCGACAAAGACAACTTAGCAGATCCACTAATTAAGCTCTCTCACAAATGGTTCGAGGGACATCTTGGTATAGATGGGTCTTAGAAATGTTGTGATTGGCTTTAGGGCAAGTGGGAGATTGATGGAATAGTGCCCAGCAAGCCAATATTAATTAGCTTGTTGAAGTACTATTTTCTTATGGTTTATAACTAATACGCCGTTCATTCATAGTATGTGAAACTGAACAATGGCCAACTTCATCTCTCGCGAACCTATCTAAGTGATTGGATGAAATCCTAAGGTCATAATAGACTATGGGACGATTCACTTCAGTACTGAGTGCAATCATGAAACAGTCTCAAAGGTCGTGATCTTAAAACCGTTCCAAGTCATAGATTCCAAACGAGACGGGGTATCGTAGGAATCGCCAAGACTTGTACAAATATGCATGATTCACATGGAGTGAATTTGTAGAGTTTCATGAGCAAGGAATTTGAGTCCAGTGCATATGAGTAGGTGGTTCAATGGAGGATTGAACGCATCGAACGACCCGAACAGAGAAACCCATTGTGGAAGCGCATGACGCATATCGGTGATGGGATGTTTCTCAAGGCTTATAATAGTGTACGATTTAGTCCTTAGACTTGCGGTACTAGGGCGAATTCGGTACATGAATGTGCGTACTTAGATTTAGGTACTGGTCACGTAGCATGGCCACAAAGTGCCTAAGTTGGGTGCGTACAAAAGTGTACGCGAGTGGTTAGTACTAAGAGAGGATCTAACGCCTCATCCTGATAAGATGAGAGAATTTCCTATACGTTTCTTAGATAATTGATTTCGAGGAATCTATGGCCATAGTCGGTGATGCATTTGGAAGGAGTTTCCAAATTTGGCAGTCACACTGAAATCATTGTCGGAAAATTAGAAAGTATAGTTATCGAGATAATTAGAGGTGCCGATCAATTCACACACCCTAGGTCTCGATCGGGAAATCAGTCGTAGAAGGACCGTATGTACATGGCAATTATAAGAGGTGAGGTTCACAATAAATCAATTCACCTTTGATTGGGCTTCATGGGCTTGTGGCTAGACATCGACCATGAAGTGTGGGTACTCCGGAATTAATAGAGGATTTAATTCTAGGAGTGGTCAATTAAAAGTAGTTTAATTGATCGGAGCATTTAATTGCTCGTTAATTAAATCATGAAAGTCGTGGGCCTGCTGCCAGTTGATGGTGAACCCAGAGGGTCACACACAATATAATTGGACGGTGACTGTCTTAAAGGAAAGAAAATGATTTAAAGTTGTTAAATCAAGGTAATTGAATTATGGTATTAATTCAATTGGAGATTATTAATTAGATGACTAATTGATTAATTGATAATTAATTAATTAGAGTTATCTGATTAATTGTGGAATTAATTAAAGTAGTTAATTTATTGGAAGAATAAATAATTAACCAATTTGAGTATTGGATAATTATGGGTTGATTTTGGAATTATCTAAAATTAGGGGCTAGGGGCGATTTTGGTGATTAAAAGGAAAAGGAGTTTTGTTTCTTGAAAAACAAGTTTGAAGAGATTTATCAAATCTCACATTCCTAAGTTGATAAGGAATGAAGATTTGATAAATAAAGGAAGGAGATATCTTTTTAGAGAAGGACTCTTCTCTTATAAATACTCCTTCTCTTCTCTTCATTAAAGAGTAGAAGTTTTGCACAAGTTTTGAAAAACCCTAAAAAAGCTTTTGAGAGAAAAAGGTTTTTGCTGAATATTTAGAGAGAAAAATCGAGTGAGATTAGATTTTTCGAACAAGATATTTTTAATTACAAAATCGCCCCCTATAGTTTTTCGCCCCTAACCCTAATCGTCCAACCTAGTCTTGGCCGAACCCAAATCGGACCAGATCTGACCCTGGCCGAACCCTGCTCGATCACACAAGCTCTGTGAGTCGATTCTTCCATTGGTATCTCCCGTTCCTTTGCTGACAAACCTGCAAGATCCAGTTCGTAGCCTAAGACTTGTAGGCGTCACTACAATCCGATTGGTGTGGACTAGCTTTGGAGGTGAGACACATGGATCACTCAAATTGTGAATCAAACCAAACACCTGGAGGACACAACCACGACTTGGTGGTCAGGTAATTTGCGATTAACCCCCTTGTGTTTTTATTGATGTTTGATTCATCCTTATTCGTATAATAACTATGGAGAAAGAATTCATGGGACTATTAGGAACTCGAAAAATTTTAAAATTCCGCACTTCGTTGTATAGACAATCGAGCCCTAGCCAAAATATCCCAACAGTCTCGTCTCAATCCATCATCACTTACCAAGGAAGTTATTAAGGTAAACTTATAATCTACACAATTCTGCTCAGTGTTATTGTTTAGCCTCTAAGTTGAGTTCAGTTTGGAATTTTTAAAATCTGATTGTTGGGTTGGAAAGAAGGTAAAATTTTGTGTGTTCAAGTAGTATTTTAGTCTGCCATGTCCGGTTCATATGCCGGTGGTGGCTCGATTTCAGAACTGCTCAAACAGGGGAGTTAGATTCACTAGGACTGTTTTGGGGTTTTGAGTGTTTATGTTTATTTTTGACTCATCTCATGACATAATTTTACTTTTTATCACCTTATGATATCTTCTGGCTTTTATGTTATGAAATAGGGCTAACCTTTGTATTTACCTTCAATTACCTAGTTGAAAAGAGAAGGTGTTAATCAACCTATCCTGAATTCTTTTTGAACATCTGCTGGAATTTTTAACTTTGATATACTATTGATTCTGACCATTTAAAATTATATCCTTCAATCTAATGAAACTATTTTGAGTTAGGAAACAATAGGAATTTGTTTCAAGTCATTCCATTACATATGTTAAAAGTTATTCAAACAATAAGCTTTGCTGCCAACACAAAAAGTAAAAACCGATTAAATGAGATGATTTGTTTGTTAATTTATTTACACTATCTGAAACTCCTAGGCTTATAGTTCCATTATTCTTAGTTTACTTCAAGTCTATTGATGATTATAATATACTACAAATTTTATTAAGTGCTTACTTAAATTAGATCCGGAGAATACGATCAAACCCAGTTAACAAGATAGAATTGAACTTCGGGTGAGGCTTCTCGTTCTTTCTTCAGCCTTCTTGGCACACCGCCCTGAGAACAAGAACAACTTTGATATTCTAAATTTTATATTATTCCAAAGCACAAACTCACTTTATTATATATATGTTCTACTCTCTGACTTGATTGTGCCCGTTCTTAATATAACATGTTCTTGTTGATTCTGATTGTGCTTCACTCCTATTTCGACATTCCAATGACATCCCTCATTTATTCATCCGATCTAGTAGGTAATATTATCCCGAGTTATGGATTATGTCTATCTTTTGTTATGTTACTATCACCCTTGGGAAGTTGGGCCCTAGGACTAACAAAGTTGACGGCTGGGCGACATCGAGTCGTCGGTATATGATCTCTTTGATTAGTATCCCTCTGTTGTTTAGTTACGGGTAAGTGATCCGAACTGAACTAACTTGCTCCTGGGCATGTCCTCTATTTTTGTTTGGCGAGGTCGCTCCTCGTAAGGAGTTATAAGGTGGATAAGATTTTGATCTTACGCTGTTTCGTAGGGGATCAAGGTAGGAATGTAAACGAGCAAGGCACAAATATATTAAGGAGAAGATCAATAAAATATATTTCGATCGTGGGTGTACAGATTACAAGTAATGAGGGTCCTATTTGAGTATTATAGGATGTTGTACAAGCTAGAGGTTAAATACATACAAGAGTGATATCTATCTAACTCTCCAAGGTTGGTCCGAGCAGGAGCTTCGAGCTGGGAGCACCTGGGAAAGCGTGTCTGGCGTCATAAATGCTTGTGGTATTTATAGTTGAGGCGGTGTGCTAGCTGAGCCATTTGCAGGGGAGCATTTCTTGGCCCAAAGGCCTGGGCCTGATGATTACGCCCAAACTTGTCGAAACAAAGCGATCGATGTAGAATAGATTGGGCGGTCGTATCCACGAGGAGATGACTAAACTAAGCTAAAATCGTTAGTAGACAAAGTAGCTTTAAAGATAAATAAACAAACTAAATTAACGAAGCAATTTGATTTTAAGAAAACTTAAAGTAGAGTGAATTTTTTATTGTTGAAAAATACGATAATTAAAACGGAAGATAAAGAAGAAGAATTGAAAAACACATGATTTCTAATGTATTTGAGTAAATAATTTTCTTGCTTTTAGAGTTGGCACAAAATATCATCTTATGAGAAATCAAAAACATACTATATACCAAGACATATTGCATTAAAAGACTACCCATAAAACGAAAGATTATATCAATATAATTATATCATAAAGATTTTCACATAAAAAGAGCATGACTAGATTTATATGAAAACTAATGAAACAATTGTATTAACATAAAAGTTGATGAAAATAGATGAAGAAGAATAAATTACTCAAAATTATTAAACTTACAAAACCTTGAAGAATCGAATCCAAATAAGATCACTACGCATATAAGTTCATCTCTAATCTCACCAAAGAACTCTTAGCCTATTTTGCTAATCATTATCACAAGTTCTAGAGAGAAAATATGATAATGATTTTAGAGAGAATTGTAACTAAGACTAAGAATTGTGTGTTTTAAGATGTGTGATTCTAGGACTATATATAGGTGCTAAATAGCCCTAATCCAAGTAGGAGAATGCTTAGGAGGTAGAAATTGAGTAGGAAGATGTTTAGGAGGCTTAATCCTCGTATGGAAAGGATTTATGCAAGTTTCCTAATCACTTTAGGACAAAAATCGCGATTTCCGCGTAGAAGATTCTGCTCTGCGCGACAGCTTTGAAAAATGCATATCTTTGTGCTCCGAACTCCAAATCCAGATCCGTAAAGTTTGTAATGTAGCTAGCTCCTTCCTCTACAACATATACGAAATTCAGCTTAATAGGAGTTTCCTTGCGAGAGTTATCGTCCTTGGAAGTAGCAGCAATATTTCTGGCAGATTCCTTATTTGTTGTTCTTGCACTAATTGACTTCCTTGAATCTTTCCTTGCTTCAAATTATGCCTTTGATACTTGTACAATTTGGGAAGACTAAATATTCCGGGGTCCATATTTTATACTTCTACGAAAACAAATCAAAACTCAATATTTTCTAATTACAATAATTTCCATTAATTTTATGAAAATATCAAATTAACACTTGATTTATTTAGAAAATAAGAACAATTTAAGTGCATTTTCAAGCACTAATCACCTGAGGTCAGTCCAACAGTAGTTTTTGACCCGGAGCCTTTGCCTGAGAGATCGGACTGGGCAGTCTAGGACTTGGGATCGATACTATGTCTTTGAGGTCGGGATTTACGGTCTTCGATCTCGGATAATCTATTTTCGACTGAGCATGAGTTCCTGAATGTAGAGAATCCAAAGTACCCGTTATCAATACTTCCCCACTTTTCGAGCGTAAGTGAAGCTGGAGCTCGGAGAAGTAAATGCCAACTCAACGACGAGATGAACCATTTAAGATGTGTTTCGGATATGCCTCGTTAAAAACCTAATTCGGAAAAACCCATTAGGATAAAAACCGAATCAGGGAAAAAGAGTTCATACCTTTGAAACCTTAAAATGAGTATCTGTTGTGAAATGTGAGTTCTGATGTCGATAATTTTCCTTGAAACTTTTCCGTGATCGGTAGTTGAACAAAGCATTTGTTAATAGTAGCGATTGATTACTCATTAATACTCCCCCACTTCTTCGAGCGTGAAGTGAAGCGAGAGGTCGGAGAAGTAAATATATTCCGAGGCTGAAAAGGCGTGTCTTCTCCAGTATCCAGTTTTTGGCCTGAATTGGTAGAGTATAGGGGCCGAAGATGTAATTATCGGGAAGATAAGTTTGAATTTTACCTTTAGGAAGTTCAACCGTCGCGATTATTTGGGGTTCGATTCGCAATTTACCTTTTTGACCTTATATATATAGCTCGCTGGAGGTTTACTTACGAAAGATTCCCAAAAACCTTAGATCGGAGCGTATAGATCAAATATTTTTCTAGAAGCCCAAAAAGTCGTTCTCCCATATCTTGTGTATTCAAAATGTCTAGTTCGACAGATCCCAAAGGCAAAAACAAGGAGGTAGAGGAACAAGAATCCGACCCCGATGCAGGTCGAAAATTTTCGACCGCCAATAATAGAGAATTTGGGGAACTTGAGCCCTAGTTCTGACTCTGATTGGGAAGGAGGAGAGTTAAATCCGAATTCTGAAAATAATGAAGACGGGACTTCGACTGAGGCAACTGATGATGAAGCCGCTAAAGATTGTAGCCTTATCTTGGTGGATAACGAACTGCAAAAGTATAGGATCGGTAGCAAAGTTATTGTTACAGTTTTTAAATGGGTAGAACCATCGACCTGCGTCAGGCTTAATAGGACTGAGCTGAGAGCTGATCAAACTGTTTGCCGTTATAAGGAAAGAGACCGAGGTTTCCTGGAGATTGAGTTCGGAAATACATTGCTGACGATTTCTCGATCGTCATTCCGACTCCCGATCAACGTGTCACTAACCCTCCAAAGGGGTGCCAAGCATTCTATACCAGGCAGTTTTTTTTATGGTCTGTGCATCCCTTTTATTCCGCTGCTCCGTAGTATATTAGAGGCTTTCTCTCTTACCACATCTCAGATTCTTCCCAATTTGATCGGGTACATAGTCGCATTTTGTTTGCTTATGAAAGCCAAAGGGAAGAAAGCGACCTTTCAAAATTTTTGGCGAGTCTTCCAAATGAGTTCATCCACAGCCTTGAACGCCGGGTTTGTATATTTTTCTCAATTAAAGATTGAACCGATCCATTCTGTCAAGTAATGTTTCGAGCAAAAGGCTGGAAAGAAGAATTCTTTTTCGTTCGTGGTCCCGACTTCCCCGGCTTTCGCAGAGGGTTTGGAACCAACCCCATATAAATGGGCTGGAGAAGAGTCTTGGATTTACGGTAGACGGAGGCTCAAAGGGAAGATCGATCATGAGCTTACAGACAAATTTTTGGAGACCCTTCAATCCGACATCTATCAAACTGCTTTATTGACCCAAGAAGAGGTCTTGAGAATGGCTGGACTCAGCAAGTGCTCTTATCCTGCCCCCGCGATCGAGTTTGGGCATCCATCTTCGGAACATACCCATACCCAAGATGACCAAGAAGATATACCCGCAGCCGAGGAGGCCAACGCTGTTATTGCTCCTCCCACTTTAGATATGCTAATTCACTTCCCATAGTCCAACTAATTTGCCTTTGTACTGGACTAACTTACATTTTATGTTTATAGCTGAGATCATTGAAAAATTTCGAACATCCATAGCTGGTTCGAATGTTGCCTCTTCTTCCAAGAGGTCCCAAGGCCAACCTCGCCTACAGAAGAAAACAAAAGACAGTCAGGAAACTGGGGCAGCTGATTCCAGTGCAAATAGGACCATGATTCTGACCACGATCGTGACTATTCCTCGAATCGTAGTTGGGGGAACATCACAAACTAGAGGCGTTGGCCCTTTGCGGTCGGTATTCTCGATCAACACGTCCGATCCTAATGCAGCGGGGTACAGTCATTATTCGCTTGAGCAGATTCAGGCCCATCAAATAAGGGAGAATAAGATAGCCAGGAAGAGGAATAGTGAAGTTCCTGAATCTTCAAGAAGGGTAAGGCCCTTTGGTCGGAACCCAGGTCCAATTCTTTGCCGGCCTGGACGAACAGAATCAGATTTAGCGGATTACATAGAGGATCATCTTCGAGGACCAAGAGCCGCCGGGTATGCAGAGGATGGGACCATCAAATCAGATTTCGGCCCCAATGGCGATCATTCCGTGGACAAGTCTTTCAGAATTCTCTTAGCTGTACAATTTAGAGATGATAATACCGAACGTTTCAACATGGACGGTTTTGATATTATGGGTGATTATGCTCGAGTACATCAAGAGATATTAATTTTCGAGCACACTGAGTTTCCTTTAAAATTCATTAAATGCTGAAAGCTGTTTGTTTTCAGGCTGGAGACTTATTCGTACATCAATCCCATCGACTGGCTATCTTAGAAGAAGAGTCTCAACAGGCTCATAACGCCCTTCAGGATATCCTTAGGGAAGATGAGATTATGGTAGCTCAGTTAACACAAACGACTGCCAAATTGTCCGAGGTCGAGAAGGAGTTTGCTGATACTAAGAAAGAGCTCGAAGGAAAGAATTCCCTTGAACAAGAGGTTGAAAAGTTAAGGGCAGAACTCGACCAAGCTAAAATGTTTTCATAACAGGCACGTGCTAAAGGTCGGAAAAAAGCCAGGATTCCAGCCATATGGGAATTTTAGAGTTCCCTTTCCTTGACTCCCTGGTTCGGCTAAGATCGGGTCCAATAAAACAAGCCTTTTTCTATAAAGGAGTTCAACAACTTATTGTGGCTGGAAAAATCCCGAGCAACCTTGGCGATTACTCTCAGCATATGAGCCCATATAAGAACATCTTCGGGAAAGATTACAAAGATTCCTCCTTGCCCTGGATGTTTCGGATCTTCAAGACCATGAGTTTGCTCCTTTCCTTGCCGAGTTTGGGGTGCCCATGCCAAACCCCGATATGCTCGAAGCAGAAGGCGAGGTCGAAGTGGATGAAGAGATAGACATCGATGGCGATTCCGATGATCAAGGAGAACAAAATAATTCTCCCACTAAGGCGAATAATTCTGCCGCTGATAATCGAAGTGGTGACAAAGAGGACGATAGCTCGGATAGCAGTGATGATGATAGTTCAGAAGAGAGTAATTCCGATGATGGAGACGAAGAAGAGCATGAAAGAGGGTCGTAATTCTGAAGCAGAAAAATCAGATTAGTGATAATGATTTTGTAATAGGATTTTATTTAAAACTTTTCTTCGTAGATTGTAATCAGGATATTTTCTTTGCCTTCGAATATATATATTTTGAATGCTCTTATTGTTCTAAAATAGAATCGTTCTTGATCGAATTCTGTTATTTTCTATAGAATATTCTTGGGAATCGCGCTGTTCCTTTATAGAATCTTATTCTTACTTATAAATAGAAGGGCGATTTCAAATTGTTTCATTATAACATCCAAGCATTGAGTTCGGAGCTCCACGATTAACATATAACTTCGAACTTCGTATCCTTCCTTTTGAGCATTATGGAAAAGGTGTTAGGTACCCCATTCGATCCCAAGTTGTTACTAGGTGGTTCCAAGATCAATGGTCTGCCTAAGGATCAAAATTTGAACCAGGAGAATAAAACCTCCAAGACTTCTTCAAAGTCTTCCGGGTCTTCCTCAAAAATTTCTAAGGGTGGGGAAAGTAAGAAAGAGAAGCAGGCTTCAACCAAATCTACTAAGGTTGTTACCAACAAATTGATTCTTTCAGATGAGAGTTCCGACGAGGAAACCGAGGGCTCACCCATTAAGCCCCTCGATAATTCTAAACGAGCATTGGCTAGGCAAAATGCATCAGAGCTTGTTTCGAACAAATGACCTCATCTCGATGAGAGCGCCCCGACTGAGACTTTGCAGAAACTTACTATCGAGGATAAGCCTTTAACTAATGCTCCTGCAGCTAGTTACGAGGGTGGAGTGCCAAATAAGAAAGTTAAATTGACTGTTGCTAGTGATAAGAACCACGTTAAGAAAAACGAGACCCGCATTATAAGGAATTGAAAGATCGTTCTACAATCAGGTTTGAGGATGGATGAACGCCACAAGTCGCCTTGATAAGTTCACGGGGACGCCACAAACGATATTGACTGAATCGTTTGATAAGTCGATGTTGAACGCCACAAGTCTTCTTGATAAGTTCGGTAGGACGCCACAAACGATGATGGAAGAATCGTTTGATAAGTCGATGAATGAACGCCACAAGAATTAGACAAATTGAAAAATCCTTGATAAGTTCAAAAGAGTTCTTCAAAGAAACTAGAGAATTCCTTCTCACTAAAATAATAAGAATCAAGTTGTGTCTTCTATTACATATTATGCCTATATATAAGCTGAAAATTAAGTCCTATCAAGACTAGGAATAGGACTTCTAGAGTAATCTACTTAGACTAGGAAATAAATCCCCCTAATCAACTAGGAAACAAAAACCACTAATAAACTAGGAAACAAATAAAGTCCTACTACTAATATAATAGTTAATTTCGAATTTAATACTAACTAAATATGCTATTCATCTTATCCACTCTCTTCTTGAGAAATTGCATTTAGTTGGACTTTTATAATGTTGACAAAATTCGATGGTTCATTTCCGATCACATCCAACTCCTTTTGTTGCGCTTGATTTATTAACTCATTGAGTTCTTCTTCCTTGAAACGTTTGGCTCTTGCTCTCGTCACTGGACCTTGTGGAACTTGGATTGATTCTTCAAAATGCGATTTTCCATTTGTGTCCTCATTATTCTGCGAATTTCCATTTATGTCCTCATCATTCCCCTCCTCTTGAAAAGGATTTGCCCTCAAATCAGCACCTACATCAAAAGGACTTAAATTAGTAACATTGAATGTAGTGCTAACATTGTACTCACCTGGTAGGTCTAGCTTGTAGGCATTGTCATTGACACGCTCAAGAACTTGAAAAGGACCATCTCCCCTTGGGAGCAACTTCGAGCGCCTTTGGGATGAAAATCTTTCTTTCCTCATGTGCAACCAAACCCAATCTCCGGGTTCAAAAACTACCTTGCGACGCCCTTTGTTGGCTTGCTTTGCATATTGTTCCGTCTTCTTCTCTATATTGAATCTTGCCTTTTCATGTATCTGCTTAACAAATTCAGCCTTTTTCTTTCCATCCAAGTTAACTCTTTCAGACAAAGGTAATGGTGTTAAATCCAATGGAGTTAAGGGGTTAAAACCATAAACTATTTCAAATGGAGAAAACTTAGAAGCAGAATGAATGGAACGATTGTAAGCAAACTCAACATGTGGTAAACATTCTTCCCATGTTTTGATATTCTTTTTAATTATAGCTCTCAACAAAGTAGATAAAGTCCTATTTACTACTTCAGTTTGACCATCAGTTTGTGGATGACAAGTGGTGGAAAATAACAACTTAGTCCCTAACTTACACCACAAGGTTTTCCAAAAGTAACTCAAAAACTTAGCATCTCTATCTGAAACAATGGTTCGAGGCATTCCATGTAATCTAACAATTTCTCGAAAGAATAAGTCAGCAATATTAGAAGCATTATCAGTTTTCGTACATGGAATGAAATGCGCCATTTTAGAAAACCTATCTACAACCACAAAAATAGAATCCTTACCTCGTTTAGACCTAGGTAAACCTAAAACAAAATCCATTGAAATATCAATCCAGGGATCACTAGGAATTGGTAGTGGCATGTATAAACCATGAGGTTGTACTCTAGATTTTGCCTGCTTACAAGTGACACATCTCTCACAAATTCTCTCAACATCCTTTCTCATATGAGGCCAATAAAAATGTTCTTGCAAAATCGCTAAGGTTTTAATAACTCCAAAGTGCCCCATTAGACCTCCACCATGTGATTCCCTTACTAACAACTCACGCAAAGAACAATTAGGAACACATAACTTATTTTCTCGAAACAAGAAACCCTCATGTCTAAAGAACTTACCCACTGCATTTTTCTCACAATTTCGAAATTCCTCAGAAAAATCATGGTCTAAAGGATATAATTCTTTAATATGCTCAAAACCAAGTAATTTTGCATCAAGAGTGGAGAGTAAGACATACCTTCTAGAAAGTGCATCAGCAACAACATTCTCTTTACCTTTCTTGTATCGGATGACATAGGGAAATGTTTCAATGAATTCCACCCATCGTGCATGTCTCCTACTCAATTTTTGTTGACTCTTCAAGTGTTTCAATGACTCATGATCCGTGTGAATCACAAACTCCTTAGGCCAAAGATAGTGTTGCCATGTTTGTAAAGCTCGCACCAATGCGTACAACTCTTTGTCGTAAGTAGGGTAGTTTAGAGCTGCCCCGCTTAGTTTCTCGCTAAAAAATGCAATTGGTTTTCCTCCTTGCATGAGGACTGCTCCAACACCTAATCCTGATGCATCACATTCAATTTCAAATGTTAATGTAAAGTTAGGCAGAGCTAATAAAGGAGCATTAGTTAATTTCTCTTTGAGCAATTGGAAAGCCCTTTCTTGCTCGTCTTCCCACTTAAACCCAACATTCTTCTTGATAGCCTCAGTAAGTGGTGCTGCAATGCTGCTAAAGTTCTTCACAAATCTCCTATAGAAGCTAGCAAGTCCATGGAAGCTCCTAACTTGTCCTACACTCGTGGGACTCGGCCATTCTTGAATTGCTCGAATTTTATCCTCATCAACCTGTATACCATGTGCACTCACAACAAAACCAAGAAACACAAGCTTATCGGTGCAAAAGGTGCACTTCTTCATGTTAGCAAATAATTTCTCCTTTCGTAATACTTCAAGAACAGAATGTAAATGCTTAACATGATCATCTTGATTTTTGCTATAAATAAGAATATCATCAAAATAGACAACTACAAATTTTCCTATGAAAGCACGCAAAACATGGTTCATTAATCGCATGAAAGTACTTGGTGCATTAGTTAGACCAAATGGCATAACCAACCACTCATATAAACCAAACTTTGTTTTAAAAGCTGTTTTCCATTCGTCACCTTCTTTCATTCTTATTTGATGGTAGCCACTTTTTAAATCAATTTTAGAAAATACACAAGCACCATGCAATTCATCAAGCATATCATCAAGACGAGGAATAGGATGGCGATACCTGATTGTTATATTGTTGACGGCTCGACAATCAACACACATTCTCCATGTCCCATCCTTTTTAGGAACCAAAATTACTGGAACAGCGCATGGACTCATGCTTTCTCGTACGGAACCCTTTTCCATCAATTCACTAACTTGCCGTTGTAGCTCTTTTGTTTCTTCAGGGTTGCTACGATAGGCTGGTCGGTTTGGAATGGAAGCACCGGGTACAAAGTCGATTTGATGTTCAATCCCTCGAATAGGTGGTAAACCAGGTGGAATTTCCTCGGGAAAGACATCCTCAAATTCCTGCAAAATAGATGCAACTGAACTAGGCAAAAAAGAGTTAGAGTCGTTAGTATTCAATGCCTCTTTGTACACAAGAACAATTATTGGTTGACTTGAGAACATCGCTTTTTTAATGTGACCCACTCTCGCATAGATATTGCTTTTTGTCCTCTCATTCTTTTGTTCACTCATTGAAACCTCTCCATTTTTTTTACTCCTTTTTTCCTCGTTCACTCTTTGTTTTTCTTGTCTCTCTATGTCTTTTCCTACAACACTCTTTTTTTCTTGCTCACTCTCTTTTTGCAACCTCACTTGATCTTCATAAACTTGTCTTGGAGTCAAAGGTACTAGAGTGATGGTACGCTGGTCATGTAGAAATGAGTACTTGTTAGTGAAACCATCATGCTTAACACGTCGATCAAACTGCCATGGACGTCCTAGTAATAAATGTCCAGCTTGCATAGGTACAACATCGCACAAAACTTCATCTTCATATTTTCCTATGCGAAAAGGAACAAGGACTTGTTTTTCTACCCTTATTTCACCAGTATTATTAAGCCATTGCAGTTTGTAGGGTTGTAGATGTTTGGTAGTCGGCAATCCTAACTTTTCAACCATAGTTGTGCTAGCAACATTAGTACAACTCCCTCCATCAATAATCATACTACATACTTTGTTTTGGACATGGCATCTAGTATGAAAAATGTTTTCCCTCTGTACTTCGTCACTCTCTTTGATTTGCACACTTAACGCTCTTCTTGCAACCAACAACTCCCCATGGACAGCATATTCTTCCTCATTAGCATCCTCCAACGGTGGCATAGATTCGGTGTCCTCCTCACTATCGGTTTCAACTTCTCCATTATCTCGTATCACCATAACTCTTCTATTTGGGCATTGGTTTGCTATGTGCCCCCTACCTTGACATTTAAAACACTTAATATCACGATTTCGAGTAGTAGAGTAATCGGTTTTACCTTGATTGCTACGAGTTGGATGCTCTTGTTTTGACTCAAATCTAGCCTTGGTTGAGACTTGCTTCTCCTCTTTCTTGAATGTATTCTGTTTCCACGAACTAGCACCCCTTCTCTTAAGTTGGCTCTCAATTTTAATAGCCATATGCAGCATGTCCTCTAATTCCACATAATGCTGCAATTCTACTCGATTGGCAATTTCTTGATTCAAGCCAGCTAAAAATCGTGCCATAGTAGCCTCTCGGTCCTCCTCTATGTTTGCTCGGATCATGGCTAACTCCATCTCTTGGTAGTAGTCTTCGACACTCCGATTTCCTTGTACCAGCCCTTGCAACTTCTTGTACAAATCCCGATAATAGTGGCTAGGTACAAAACGCTTTCTCATTACTGTTTTCATCACCTCCCAAGTGTCCACCGGTTGTTCTCCATTTCGTCTCCTGTTTAACACCAATTGATCCCACCAAACATTAGCATAATCAGTAAACTCAGTGGCTGCAAGTTTTACCTTTTTTATCTCGGAGTAGTCGTGGCAATCAAAAACTCGCTCCAGTTTCTTTTCCCACTCAAGATAGGTTTCGGGGTCGTTTCTCCCTTGAAAAGAAGGAATGTTCATCTTAATATTACCCAAGTTATTATCCTGCCTATTCCTAACTTCTCTACCCAAACCACGATTTCTCCTATGGCGACTAGATGACCCTTGATCTCCTTCACTAAACCTATCATCATAGTCTTCCTCATCCTCATCTCTTAAGTCCCTAGGTTGAACTCTCCCCCTCCTATTCATATTAGAAGTAGTTTTTCGATGTCCCTCAGTTACACTTTCTACCCTATCCAACCTTTCATGAACTTGTTCCAACTCCGTCCTCAATATTCTCTTCATCTCTCCCATCAAAGCTTCCAACATAAACTTCATATCAAACTTTCCCGACTGTTCTCCAGATATGTTTTTGTTATTGGAATCAGACATGATTTGCTGCAAGAAAAATAGTTAGAACAAATATAAATAAAATAATGGACCTCACAATTCACACCCTTACGTGTTTCACTCAATTTAATGATTCACTCAACACTCGTGTTTTCGCACAAAAATTATGGCTTTTACCCTCAAATAATCTAACTCTCTTGCCTTTTTCCACTCTTGGAATTCTCTTTGCTTCTTTTTGATCTAATTTAAAACAACACAAAGATATTCAATGTGAACAAACTCTAGGACAAGAAAACTATCAAACCAAATCTAGGAAGATTCTTTCAACAAGGCAGGTGCCAAAACTTAGAAGAATTCTAAGTGTAAACACACTCTAAGTCTAGAAAACAATAAAACTCAAACCAGGAAGCTCAATAAAGATAATTTTGTTTCAATTTTCGGATTTTTTTTTTTTTTCGGATTTTTTTTTTTTTTTTTTTTTGCGAACTCTTTTTTTTTTTGTTCGACCTTTCTTTTTCTTTTTCTTTTTTTCGTACTCTTTTTTTTTTTGTACGACTTTTTTTTTTTTTTTTTTTTTAAAACTAGAAAATTATAAAGATACGCAAACCTGAGACTAGAAATTGGCTCTGGTACCAAATGATAAGAACCACGTTAAGAAAAACGAGACCCGCATTATAAGGAATTGAAAGATCGTTCTACAATCAGGTTTGAGGATGGATGAACGCCACAAGTCGCCTTGATAAGTTCACGGGGACGCCACAAACGATATTGACTGAATCGTTTGATAAGTCGATGTTGAACGCCACAAGTCTTCTTGATAAGTTCGGTAGGACGCCACAAACGATGATGGAAGAATCGTTTGATAAGTCGATGAATGAACGCCACAAGAATTAGACAAATTGAAAAATCCTTGATAAGTTCAAAAGAGTTCTTCAAAGAAACTAGAGAATTCCTTCTCACTAAAATAATAAGAATCAAGTTGTGTCTTCTATTACATATTATGCCTATATATAAGCTGAAAATTAAGTCCTATCAAGACTAGGAATAGGACTTCTAGAGTAATCTACTTAGACTAGGAAATAAATCCCCCTAATCAACTAGGAAACAAAAACCACTAATAAACTAGGAAACAAATAAAGTCCTACTACTAATATAATAGTTAATTTCGAATTTAATACTAACTAAATATGCTATTCATCTTATCCACTCTCTTCTTGAGAAATTGCATTTAGTTGGACTTTTATAATGTTGACAAAATTCGATGGTTCATTTCCGATCACATCCAACTCCTTTTGTTGCACTTGATTTATTAACTCATTGAGTTCTTCTTCCTTGAAACGTTTGGCTCTTGCTCTCGTCACTGGACCTTGTGGAGCTTGGATTGATTCTTCAAAATGCGATTTTCCATTTGTGTCCTCATTATTCTGCGAATTTCCATTTATGTCCTCATCAGCTAGTGAAGACACTCGTGGTCAGGAAGCATCTGCTGAATCCTTAGAGGTTGAGAATCCTTCAGAGCCTTCCCCTCTTTCCGCTATTCCTGAGAAACTTCCATCCCCGCTTGGAGAATTAAAGAATCGGTCCCATCCCGATGGGTTGCTCGATAATCCCGTTCCGAGTCTCCTGCAAGCTCATATTTCTGTTTCCGAGGTGGATCCGTCGAAGGGGAAGAGTCCTTCGCAGTTATTCCAATCAGGATCGAATTCTCTTGCCCAGATGATCATAATAACCCGATTTTTCTCTTTTTTTATATATAAATATTGTTGACCCATTTTTTCGACAATAGGCTGGCTAAGACTTCCTCAAGCTCAAGATGTTGGCTGAGCAAGGGATCGAACGACAGGCTGCTCTTTCCCTCGAGCTGGAGAAAAAGAAAGTCGAGCTTGAAGGCGCCTTAGAGGCTAAAAAGTCTGTTGAAGAATGGTTGGCTTTGGAGAGAGAAAAGGCAGCTAAGGATCATGGTGAGGAGAATTATCAGAAGCTGAGCAAGGAGCTCGAAGTTCTTAAAGGAATTTATGAGCAGGAGAATAAAGATTCCGAGGTCCGCGAGTAGAAGGCTTACACTCGTGGGTATGATGATCGCAGTGCCGAGCTTCGGAAAATATTTTCCGATAATAAACTTCTTTAGATGTATTTTCCTTCTTGCCGTAATTTTAAGTCCTGTTTCCTGAGATTCTGTAATCTTGAATATTTTTGTTTTGCGTGTTTTCTAGTTGGATCTCTGTACTAGGCTTTGTGCCACTCTTCGATTGATATTTTATTTTCTGACGCTTACATAGATTCTTTTTGATGATGGTGAATGGTTTTTCCATCTGAGAGTATTTGTGACTAAGGCAATATGATCGTTTGTTCGGATTTTAGTTTTTACAGGAGAATTCTGATTTTCGAGCGATAATTTAGCTGATTCTATCATTGTTACTTCAACTTTGCTGAGGTCTTCGTGATTTTTTCTGCCAAACGTCCCCTATTCCTCGGGAAGCGGAATGGTCTCTGAATCTCATTCGTCCATCTAAATGAATTTCAGTCGTTGGATCGAGTGCGACTGTTGCTATTAAAGGGGTCTTCGTTGTCTGATCATTTTCCATTTTACCCAATAATCCGCTCCGATAATGATGATCGAATACCTTTTGATTTTGTTCCGACTTTTTGAGTTTAGACTCCGAACCTTTTTTGACAAAAACATGAGCGTACTTATCCCGCTTAGAATATCGACAGGCAAATATATTTCCGATCTGGAAGGCCAGTAAGCTCGATCCGGAAAACCAATGAGCTACCGATCCTTGCTCGGGGTCAGTAAGCCGAGGACAGTACCTTGGTATTGCTGACTACCTCGATATCCTGAGAACTTCTCGACCCGCCAAATTGTTGGTGGAGTACGAGCATCATGTTCTCCAAGGATGGTCAGTAGTATCTGTCAGTCCTCTGGCATGGATCTCCGTTCGGGGGACCTATTGCCACAATGCATTTAGGAAGACGTGCTATGTGCGGCGTCGGTGGACGAGGTTATCTAGAAAAGGATGCCTTAGATCGGCCATCTTTGGAAATCCGCAAATAAAGACAAAAGCCTGCGGGTCCAAAGGAGATTCCACGCTCGGGCATATACTATCTCGATTGACTGGCGGGAGAAGAATCCAAAAATTTCATAGGATTGTATAATGTAATAGGATCTAAACATAGTATATTAGCTTGTAACAAGATCGAGACGTATATCTTGTATCTTTGTACTTTTGAAATTATGTACCTTTGTAGTATGATCAAAATTGTAAATACCTTCTTATTCGAAATAAAATTTATAAATTCTCTGTCTCTGAATTGTGTTGTTCGATTATAAATAGCTGGATGGACTATTAACCTGAAAAACTAGATCAAACTCGAATAAATTAACCAAATGATAAGTCCTGAACTTAGTATCTGAACCAATAACTTAAGAAGTAACTCGTCAACCAATTTCTGATCAAACTTCCTTTGAAAAATTTCTGAGCGTGAATACTTAATCGACCATCAGCACTTAGTTGATTGTAATTGAAGGACTGAAGTCGACCAAAACTCTTTAATCAGAGCATCTTCAATCGAACGCAAATTGTTGATAATAATACTTGCATTAATCTTCCGAATTTGCCCAGTTGATCGAATATTACTGTTGAGGGATAGAAATCGAACAAATCACCTTGATCCGAGCATCATCGCTTAAATTAATAGCAGATAATAAGCTTTGAATCATTTTTTATGCCTAGTATTTCAAGCGCTGCAATGCAAGTAGTGGAAAAAAAAATTCGGCCTTGAGTCGTTTGATTCTCCTTCCTTCATATATATTTTTTTTTGTATGTTACATCAAGGGGAAAGTTCGGTTTTAAGATCGCTCCTCAACTCGACCTAAATTTGGAAATTTTGATCGTGAGTTAAGTAGATTCTTCTTTTCCCAACCAAACAGGACCCTATTTCTCGGGAAACGTAACAGTCGGCGCTTTTACCGCTGAAATCATAGCCGTCCGTGGTATGTGATTTTATCCGTTGATTATATTCTTCCTCAACTATAAATAGTTCCAAATTTACCGTCACATTTTACTTTTCCGTAAATATTCTATCCGCATATTGCCTTTCGAATTTTACTTTCTCCGACTAAAATGGCCTCTAGCGTTTCCCAAATACAAAAGTTTGAAATCAAAATTCGTACCCTATTCTCCGAGCTCAGTCCCTTTAGTATAGCTTTTCTCGCATAGAGTATCGACAGGCAAAGTAAATAGCGCTTAGAATACCGGCAGGCAACTTGCTTCTTTGGATTCATCCAATTCGAGGCGGGTTGGATTTCCGATCTTCTGGCGTTGTACCCCATACCCGTTGGTCACCCCCTTTAGGAGTACCCTTGATTTCGAGCAACAGCTTCTTCATTGTATTTCTTGAAAAAAAATATGCTTTGGCTAGCTCGGAAGAATGGAGGAAATTTATGAAGACTATGTGATCAACGGCTGAAAAGCCTTAGGTCCTCCGACCGAATGTTGCCTGACCATCCCGGATAGGTCATGGTAATCATTATTTATGGACGAAGATCTTAAATCGGTTAAGAGTCCTGGGGATAGGTTTTGATTCTGCTCTTCTCTGCTCCGAAGCTCGGTCGGAGACAAATTAGGTTTGTTCGTAGAATTTATAGTAGGGTATGAGTGAATGTACTTTTCTTTTTGAGCTCGAATTTCATCATTGTACTTGAGGAATCATTTGTAACTGTTTGGAAGATGAATGAAAAGTTGTTTCTCGTTTAATTCTTGTTGTATGTTCTTTGCCTTATTTGTTTGAATGATAATAACGCCGATCTTCGAAAATAATTAATTTGAACGAATAGATCGAACATAATTGAATGTAATTAACTTCGATAGTTAACTTGAATATTTGAATAACTGTTGTTCGAGAATAAAATTTTAGCAGTGATCGGAGCATCATCTGCTTTGAAATATAATTTGACCCTGGAGCCTCGGCAACCCATTATCATTAAATTGTATTGAATATTTGGTTTGTTAGTAAGACAATTGGCCGATGTTCCGTCGATCATAGAATCGAGATAGGAGTGTTTGTATCGCCGAACTCCGACATCTCATTTGATATTACAAATTGTCTTATTTCAGAGTATGGAATTGGCTTGATCGAAGACTAGTCCTTATAATTTGTCACCCAGAGACCTTTAGTGTAGGCCTTATAATTTGTAATAGGTCGAATCCCGAGCTTGTAACTTAACTTTACGTTCGAATTCCACGATTGTAATCTGCATCAGTAATTGTTTGTAAAAGTTGATCAATAAAACTTCATTCAGTGCTCCTTTCATACTTTACTTTATATCAAATGCCTTGGAGCTCGAAATACTCAATCGTACAAATATTAGAGATAGACTGAGGATGAATTAGCCTCATAATTTGATAATTAATCGACCAAGGATGATTAATCAAATGTTATAATGCCAATGGTTGACAAGATTGTATAGGAAATCAAAATATTAACATAACTGAGAAAAATTCTGATTTAATAATCGATGATCTGCTTGCAATTCCGATCTAAGGGGCATAGCTACAACTTTCACCCTTAGTCAGATTTCGATGGTCATGGCAATAGCTTTGACCTAAGGATCGTAGCAACGGCTTTCACCCCCGAAGTTTATACTTTGATCTAAGGTGCATAGCAACAGCTTTAACCCTTAGTCAATTTTCGACGGTCATAGCAAGAGCTTTTACCTAAGGGTCGTAGCAACAACTTTCACCCCCGAAATTTATAATTTTGATCTAAGGGGCATAGCAACGGCTTTCACCCTTAGTTAATTCTCGACAGTCGTAGCAACAGCTTTCACCTAAGGGTCGTAGGAACAGCTTTCAACCCCAAAATTTATAATTTTGATCTAAGGGGCATAGCAACGGCTTTCACCCTTAGTCGATTCACGACGGTCGTAGCAACAACTTTCACCTAAGGGTCATAGCAACAGCTTTCACCCCCGAAATTTATAATTTTGATCTAAGGGGGCTTAACAACGGCTTTCACTCTTAGTCAATTTTTTGACGGGAGGCTGAGTACCGATCTTGGAGATAATAAGTAATTCGTGGAGATGCATCGAATAGAAGAGAAAATATAAATATTTCATTGATTTCTTCAATAGTAGGAAACATAATAGATCCGAATAATAAATGATAGACGCAATGCCAAAAAAAGAGAGAGAACCTAATACATAGTTTTCACATCCCGTAACACTTCCTAAGATTGACTGTATTCCAAGTTCAAGGGAGGACTTCTCCATTCGGATAAGCAATTTTATATGTGCCTTTCCATCCAAGACTGGCTGTTTTCTGGGTCGTAGAATTCGACCCTGGGAGACGGAATAAGAGTTTTCACAGGAAAAACAGCTTCCGAGCCATAAACTAGGCTAAAAGGAGTTTTCCCCTGTAGCGGCCATTACTGTTATCCGATTAGCCCATACTACTCCAGGTAACTCATTGAGCCATTTACCCTCTGCTTCTGCCAAGCGCTTGTCCAGTGATCGAACAATTTCTCTATTTACAACCTCTTTTTATCCATTAGCTTGCGGGTGTCCAACGGATGTGAAATCCTGTTGTATCCCAAATTTCTCACACCATTCCAAGATTTTATTTCCAGCTAACTGGGTCCCACTATCTGTGATCAATACCCTTGGAATTCCGAACTTTCCACCTATTTATTAAAATATTCCACGGTAACTAATCACATTACTTTTTCTTGCCCTGGCAGTCGAAAAAGGATCGACGATATCAATACTCCATTTATCGAAGGGCCAGCAAATAGGAATAGAACGCATCTGTCCGGCGGGTTGATGGATCAAATTCGAATGAATTTGACAATAATGACATTTCTTCACATAATCAACCAAGTCAGGGATAAGAGTGGGCCGATAATACCCTACTCTCAAGCATTTAAGAGCCAATGCTCGAGGGCCACAATGATTTCTAGCATATTTCCGACTTCCCCTTCGTGGACTTCTTCCCAGACTATCGGAATTTTAGCTTCGAAAATACATTTCAGTAGAATTCCTGAGGAGGACCTCTTATATAGACTTCCCTCGATCAGGCAAAGCACGGCGATCGATATTTTACCCTCTGAACCTTGTTAGTGTCTTTGTGAAGTTTTCCTTCATACGAATAATCTCTGAAAGATCAACCCAGGAGGGTTTCTTCTCGTTGATTTCCATCATATCAACATTTTGAGTAATATCCAATTCGATAGCCGGTGTGTTCGAAAGCAGCAAGGTAATAAACCTTTTCTTCTTTCCATCCACTGTTCCCATGAATTTGTTACGGTATTTAACCGTATTGAACTCCTTGTTTTCATAAATGCCCTTCACCTGTCTATACTCGAGTTCGGAATCAATAATCACAGTAAGGAATTTTACCTTTGCTTTCAAGGCCATTTCCATTCCAGCAATAAGAGCTTCGTACCTCGCTTCGTTATTTGTGGTGACGAAGTCCAAGGTGATTGCATAGCTCAAATCCTTTTGCGGCAAGACCGGTGGAGCCTTTTATTGATGCACCGCTCGAGAAAGATTATCGGGCTCATTGTTAACGGAGTTTTGTGCTCCAGCTGTGTGTGAAGGCTCTCCTCGAATGTATTTCACCTCGTAGTAGGCATATTTTCGATCTAACACCCAAATAAGGCCCCACGGTGGGCGCCAATTAATCTTACGCTGTTTCATAGGGGATCAAGGTAGGAATGCAAACGAGCAAGACACAAATATATGAATGAGAAGATCAATAAAATATATTTCCATCATGGGTGTACATATTATAAGTAATGAAGGTCCTATTTGAGCATTATAGAATGCCGTACAAGCCAGAGGTTAAATACATACAAGAGTGATATCTAATCTAACTCTTCAAGGTTGGTTCGAGCAGGAGCTTCGAGCTGGGAGCACCTGGGAAAGCGTGTTTGGCGTCATAAATGCTTGTGGTATTTATAGTTGAGGCGTTGTGCTAGCTGAACCATTCGCAAGGGAGCGTTTCTTGGCCCAAAGGCCTGTGCCTGAGGTCAGCCCAACAGTAGTTTTCGACCCGGAGCCTTTGCCTGAGAGATCGGACTGGGCAGACTGGGACTTGGGATCGATACTCTGTCTTTTAGGTCGGGATTCACGGTCTTCGATCTCGGATAATCTATTTTCGACCGAGCATGAGTTCCTGAATGTAGAGAATCCAAAGTACCCCTTATCAGATTTGTACTAGATTTTTTTTTTTACCGAGTAAGAACATGATATTCTGAATTTCGTTCTCCTTACTTCTTGATCTTAGAAATAATGCTTCATATACTCACTAATTTTTCTATTCCTTTCTAGTTCACTATTCTTATTCTTGTTAATACATATATAAATTTGTTTTTGACATCAAACTTCTTCACTAAGTCGAACAAGACTTACGCCTCTTTCTATTGTTGTTTTTTTCTCAGATTGATTTTGGAAACTAAGAATCAAGATGTGAAGAATGCGAGATAATTGGTTGAGTTTCATAAGTCACATATGTAAATGCTTTATTATCATATGTTTGTTTTCAACTTATTATGTTCTAGGTTTGAATTCTATTTTGGATTGTAATACGTAACATAGGAGAAAGTGAGTAATATGTGTTACTTTAAATATAAGTCACTCTTTGTTTTGAAACATTGTAAGTCTAGAACTTCCGCTATATAGATTATAATTACAGTACTTACCTTATACCATGAATGTTCTGTTAGAATTGACACACGACCAATTCATTTGAATCGACAATTACAAGTGTCAAGTCAATTGAGTTAGTCGCGCGTCACAAGGTGGTATCAGAGGGACAAGCTATAAATCAGGGATATGATTCTTGGAAAATGAGGTTAGTTAATCATAGATATTAGATTCTGATTGATTTGTTTGGAACTTGACATTTATGTGTTATACTGTATGTTTTCAAAAGTCAGTACCAAGTTAATTTTTTTAATCTATTATGACCTCATCTTAATTATGTTCTGATATATTAAGGATTTATTCCTATGACCACGAGATGGCTGATCGAAATTATAGTAATGGCTTACCTTTAACCAATGGGCATTATGGACCACCACGTACTGTACATCTCCATAGAAATGCTCCTATTCTGACTTTCACTCCCTCGGGTACCGATTTGATTGGGCATTACCCCGATCATGTTGTACGCAGCTTGGAAAATGATAGAGACAGAGTAATGAACAAAAAGGAAGAAATTCTTGCTGCATATGTAAGACAAGACTCCCAGTTAGTAGATTTGCAAAACGAACGAACACTACTCCAAAACCAAGTACAAGCAATGCGAGAAAACCTTCTCGAATTTTAGCATGATTTAATGGGAATTTCAGCAGCTTGGGAAGCCCAGACACATGCTCGCAGTCAAGAAAGAAACCATACATTATTCGAGCTTCAAAGGTACGTAGATACGATACTAAGAATTTTACGCAACGAAGTGGAGCATACTATATTTCTGGCCGAAGGACATGATCATCTGGGAAATTTGATTGAGTTATTGAGAAGAAGAAACTCCGACTAGTATGACTTGATCGATACATCTCGCCTTAGAGCTCAAACGATAACTAACGGAGCATTGTTTGGCCAAAATGATGAAGTAAATTTTCCAGGGATACAAGTGGCAGCAGGAGAAGGGCCTTCTACAAACATCCGTCAGCAAAATCCTGCTTTTGATCCATCGATGGAATATATACAACGAGGTAATTTGCTTGGAGATGGGGTTGAAGTCGGAGAAGTTGGACAAATTGTACCAACCGTGACTAATTATCAAAATGAGGAAGAACCAAAGGAAGATCCGGCCTGTATATATGAATTAACGAATATAGATCAAGAAAAAGGGGATGATTTGAGGAATTTAGATGATGGGACGGATAGTGGAGCGGAGATACCCGCACCACCACGTACCAACCCATGATCTTTCCAAGACTAGCTTGTCACTAATTTTCCCCTTTAGTGACATGTTAGAATTTTGTTTGTCTAGTATTATCTCTAGAACTAACTATAAGTTAGGAGATAATTAGACACTTGACTAGTTATTGTAAAACCTTAATTATTCTCTTTAGATATATACTAATATTAGTATAACTATATAGGCTAGTACTCAAGTTAACTCTTTTGTCTTAGTCTTGGAATCTAATATCCTTAGAGTTTACACTAGAATATATGACTTTTGCTATGTAGTTATGTATGTAACTATGGTACAATATTTCATAGCGATACATTTGCATAACGATTTTGTATTTCACTATGATCATGACATAACCATTTTGTATTTTACTATGCTATAATATTATATGTGTACATAAAATCATATGTAATAATACATTTAGTACACTAACATATCTACATTTCTTAGAATGGCACGAACAAGGAATCAAACTACGCCCACCAGTCCACGAGCTACACCACCATTAAGTACTCAAGCAAACCCAACACCAACTCCAGGCGAAAATGATCCCAATCAAGGATAAAACTTTGCTAATATAGGACCTGCCATGGCACAACAACCTTTCCATAGAGATGGAGTACCAGACCTCACACAAATGTTTTCATTTATGCATCAATATATGCAATTTTGTCAACAACAAACACATGCCAACGGCTCCACTAATGCATTAGTTCATCCGACTATGGATCAAACACTTGAAAGGTTTCTTCGTTTCCAACCCTCAAAATTCTTTGGAGAACCTAATGATCACAAGGCAGAATTATGGCTTTCCGAAATAGAGAATATTTTTAATGTACTAGATTACACCGATGCGCAGAAAATATGTTTCGGCACATTTCGGTTAGAGGATACAGCTAGACATTGGTGGAGAACGGTGGAACAACGATGGCAACATGATAATACCCTTCGTACTTGGGATAATTTTGTAAGAGAGTTTAATTGTAAATACATTCCTCAAGTTGTGCAGACCCGTCGTGAAAGAGAATTCCTAGACTTAACCCAAGGTACAATGACCATGTTCTAATATGAGGATCGAATTACTAAACTGATTAGGTATGCTCCACATTACCAAAATGACGAGGTCGGAAAGGTGAGGAATTTATTGAAGGACTAAATTTGAAATTACGATGGGCCATAATTCCTACAGACACCACTAGTTACACCCATACAGTAGAAAAAGCATTGCAAGTACAGTTGGAGATGAAAGAGTTAATGAAGGTTGAAGAACAACTCAAAAGAAATCGTCTATCAAGCTGTAGATGGGATAATGTAGGAAAATTCAATCAAGGGAATAAAATTTCAAAAACAGTTCATGGGGATCTCAAGAAGAATAATAATACGAAGACAAGATCTGCTACTAACCAAATGAGATCGATAGTGAGAGGGCCATGTAACTTTTGTGGCCACCCAAGTCACAATGAGGAAGCTTGCTGGAAAAAGAGTGGACGATGTATCGCATGTGGTAGTGACCGACATCTTATCAAAGATTGCCCAAGGGCGAAGAATAGCGGCACAATACCACAAGCGAAGCAAGGTGGACAATCAATTGGCCAAAATGGAAGACCTAAGCTCATGTTTATGCATTGGATGCCAATGAGGAAGTACCTGACCCGACGGCCGTGGTGGAAGGTAAAATCCATGATACGAACCACGTTAAGAAAAACGAGACCCGCATTATAAGGAATTGAAAGATCGTTCTACAATCAGGTTTAGATGGATTTAATGAAGACGCCACAAACGATGATGGATGAATCGCTTGATAAGTCGATGGATGAACGCCACAAGTCTTCTTGATAAGTTCATGAGGACGCCACAAACGATGTTGACTGAATCGCTTGATAAGTCGGAACGCCACAAGAATGCTTGATAAGTTCGGTAGGACGCCACAAACGATGGTGGATGAATCGTTTGATAAGTCATTGAACGCCACAAAGATTTTACTGACCTTTGATAAGTTCATGAAGAAGAATTCTTCAAAGAAGGTGGAGAATACTCAACACAAATTAATTGAAGACTAAATCTTGAATTCATTAAAGAAAAAGGTCCTTTAAATAGGACAAAATTACATCTTGAAAAGAACTAGGAAACTATAAAATAGTAAACTAACCTAATACCAAAAGGAAACTAAATCCTAGTAAAGAATAAACTAATCCTACTAATACAAGGAGCTAAATTCGAAATTAAAAAGTAACTAAATTAAAAAGTCCCATATGACAAGTAATATTGGACTAAATCTCCTTCAATCTTGATGAGCAAGTAATCCTTCTTGACCCAACAACTTATCTTCAATTAATTCTTTCAAGTCTATTTTTGGGCACTTCATGATCACATCATTCTCCTCCTCTTAAAAGAGATTTGTCCTCAAATCTTCCCCAACCTTGTAGATCTAACATGTAAACATTGAAATACCATTTTTTTTTTTATTTTTTATTTTTTTGAACTTTTTTTTTTCGTTTTTTTTTTTTTTTCTCTCAAATTTTTTTTTTTCAACCTCTTCTTCTTCTCTCAATTTTTTTCGTTTTCTTTTTTTAACGTTTTTTTTTTTCTCTCTCAATTTTTTTTTCAACCTCTTCTTCTTCTCTAATTTTTTTCGTTTTTTTTTTTGACAAGAAATTAAAGATAGACAAACCTGAGACTAGAAGTTGGCTTTGATACCAAATGATACGAACCACGTTAAGAAAAACGAGACCCGCATTATAAGGAATTGAAAGATCGTTCTACAATCAGGTTTAGATGGATTTAATGAAGACGCCACAAACGATGATGGATGAATCGCTTGATAAGTCGATGGATGAACGCCACAAGTCTTCTTGATAAGTTCATGAGGACGCCACAAACGATGTTGACTGAATCGCTTGATAAGTCGGAACGCCACAAGAATGCTTGATAAGTTCGGTAGGACGCCACAAACGATGGTGGATGAATCGTTTGATAAGTCATTGAACGCCACAAAGATTTTACTGACCTTTGATAAGTTCATGAAGAAGAATTCTTCAAAGAAGGTGGAGAATACTCAACACAAATTAATTGAAGACTAAATCTTGAATTCATTAAAGAAAAAGGTCCTTTAAATAGGACAAAATTACATCTTGAAAAGAACTAGGAAACTATAAAATAGTAAACTAACCTAATACCAAAAGGAAACTAAATCCTAGTAAAGAATAAACTAATCCTACTAATACAAGGAGCTAAATTCGAAATTAAAAAGTAACTAAATTAAAAAGTCCCATATGACAAGTAATATTGGACTAAATCTCCTTCAATCTTGATGAGCAAGTAATCCTTCTTGACCCAACAACTTATCTTCAATTAATTCTTTCAAGTCTATTTTTGGGCACTTCATGATCACATCAATCCATATACTAGGCAAAATTGGCAAAGCTCTATATGATCCTGGAGCTACCCATTATTTTCTTGCTACTTCTTTTTCAACCAACATGTCCTTGGAATTTGAAAGAATGTCTTATACTTTTGAAGTAAGTACACCTATGGGTATTAGTATGACTACGGATTTGGTTTGTAAAGCATGCCCCATTATGATAGATGGTATTAATTACCCGACCGACTTAATCCAACTAAACATCCAAGGATACGATGTCATCCTAGGGATGGATTGGTTGTACCAACATCAAGCCGAACTAAATTGTTATACCAAAGAGATAAAACTTAACAAGACTACACCAAGAGAACTCGAGGTTAGCCAGAAGAAACAACAACCAATACCAATCATCTCGGCAATTGAAGCAAGGAAAATACTGCAAGATGAAGGCTATGGATTCTTCGCTTATTTGATAAATAAGCCCAAAGACATAATTCAAATAGAGGAAGTTCCGGTAGTAAATGAGTTCGTAGAAGTATTTCCTGAGGAACTAATTAATTTACATCCGGATCGTGAAATTGAATTTGTCATTGAAACTCTACCTGGGGCATCACCCATCTCAAAAACTCCTTACCGTATGGCTCCTGCCGAGTTAAAAGTATTGAAAACTCAGTTACAAGATCTGATTGAACGAGGGTTCATTCGACCTAGGTCCTTCCCTTGGGGAGCACCAGTCTTGTTCGTTAAAAAGAAAGATGGATCTCTTCGATTGTGCATTGATTATCGAGGACTGAATAGCATCACTATAAAGAATAAGTACCCTTTACCACATATTGATGAACTATTTGACCTATTAGAAGGATCACATGTGTACTCAAAGTTGGATCTAAGACAAGGTTACTATCAATTGAAAATTCAAGAGAAAGATGTCCCGAAAACTGCCTTTAACTCAAGATATGGCCAATTTGAATATCTAGTAATGCCATTTGGGTTAACAAATGCACCAGCGGCTTTTATGGATATGATGCATCGAATATTCAAACCTTATCTAGACAACTTTGTGGTAATATTCATAGATGATATCTTGGTATTCTCAAAGTCAAAGGAAGAGCATGCACAACATCTCGGGATAGTATTAAAGACTCTGAAAGATAATAAGCTTTACGCCAAATTTAGTAAATGTGAATTCTGGTTGGAACAAGTAACGTTCTTAGGACTTGTGATATAAGGAAAGATATGCAAAGAGATATATCTTATATCTAGAAGGACTCTTCTAAATATAAGAGATATATCATAATCTCTTCAAGATAACAAGAAAATCTCAACAAACTAACAACCCCATTAAATAGGGAGAAGAGGCCGAAAATTTTCAGCCAACTAATTAAGAAAGAAAAACCGATTTCTCTCCCTGTTCGGATTTTTCTGAAATCGCCCCACCTGTGAAAATTTTATCATAACTTTTTCTTCTCTGGATCTGGATCAAATTCCTGAAAATGACAATTCCTTAATACTAGTTCTGAGCCTGGGGATTACGCGAAGTCATTCAAATCCAACTGGTGTGGACTTTCTCTAGAGGCGCAACACTTGGGGTGCTCTAGTGAACATTTGAAGACCAGAGAAAAATCACCACCTTGCCTGTGGTGAGGTAAAATTGCTTTTACCACCTTAATTATATTGGTACTTGTTTGCTAAAGATAAATTCAACCTTATTCATATGTGCTAATAAGTGTTCCTGAGATTTGGTGTATAAAAATAAAATTTTAAATTCCGCACCGTTGTAGTTGACATTTATACCCATAAAATACCAACAGGGATATCTTGTACACGAGCGCGGAATCAAGGCTAACCCGGAGAAGATTCGGGCTATCACCGAACTCAAGCCTCCAAGGCGACTTTCAAACGTACAGAGCCTGGTCGGAAAAATGATCTCGTTGAACAGGTTCATTTCGCGGTCAGCCGACAAGAGTTTGCCCTTCTTTAAACTACTCCGAAAATCCAAAGATTTCGAGTGGACGACCGAATGTGACAAAGCTTTTGAGGATCTTAAGGCTTATTTTACTTTTCCATCGATGCTAGCTAAGCCTTCAGAGGGCGAACCTTTGTATCTCTATGATCTTACGCGTTTTCGTGTGTTCGATCAAGACAGTATGTGATGCGGTATAAATGCTAATAAATAGAAGGAAAAGATCAATAATATTTGTATTCGAGATGATTGAGTACAAATTACAAGTATCGAGAGTCCTATTCGAGCATTACTGGATGCCGTACAAGCTAGAGGGTGAGATACATACAAGCTAGCCTATCCTGTTATTCCCAAGTAAGTCCGAGCAGCAGTCTCGAAGGAAGAGCACCTGGGAAGTTGTGTCTCGTCATAAATGCTTGGGGTATTTATAGCTGAGATCTGGAACCAGGTGAGCCACCCGCGGATGTGCGTTTCTCAGCCATGGGCCTGGGCTTGAGTTCGGCCCAACAGTGATTTTGTACACTAAGCTTCCCTTGTAGAACCAGCGTAGGATTCTTGAGCTTTGGGGCTCGAATTTATGCTCCTGGGATCGAGATTGGCGAATTCCGACCTTGCCAGACCGCAGTTATGCTGAATCCAAGTTACAATACTCCCCCACTTCTCAAGCATAAAGAGGAGCCTAAGCTCGAAGAAGTATAAATTGCTCTGAACGCTGGGATGAGATGAGCCATTTTATGATAAGTTTCGGATGTGCCTCGTTAAAAACCTAACTCGGAAAAACCCTTTGGGATAAAAACCGAGCTAGGGAAAAAGAGTGCACATCTTGGAAACGATATAATGGCATCGTCTTGAAATTACCTTGGTTATCTGTGGATTGGTGTAAAATATGGAATTGATATCCGAGAAAAATATCTTTCAAACGTCGGGCTTCAGTTCATGATTCCGAAAAATATAGGGGTCATACGTGCGATTATTGGAAATATAATTTTTGAATCCACCCTGAGGGAGTCCAACCGTCGCGGTTACTCGGGGACTAGTTTGCAATTTCCCATTTTGTCCCTGAATATATATGCTGATCGTGGGCCGCTGACCTACATAATTTCTAAGAATACCCTAGATCGGAGCGAACAGATCGGTAAGTGAATTTTTGCAATTTCTTCGACCAGTTTCCATACATTCAATATGTCCGGCATCGTGGATCTGAAAGGCAAGTCACAAGTAGTGGAAGACCGAGAGAGTGGTCCTAAGGAGAGGCAGACCGAGGAAATTCGACCGTCCTTTGCGGAGAATCGAGCCCCAATTCCGACTCCAACAGAGAGGAAAGAGAATCGGTTAACGGATTAGAAGACAGCGGAGATAATAGTTTGAGTGAGGTGTCAGTCTCTGACGAGGAAACCGAAGAGGATGACGACCTTCCTTTAGGGAAAAACGAGCAAATGAAGTATATCATAGGTGGCCGGGTCGTTGTTACAATCCTTAATTGGGTAGAACCGTCGACCAGTGCGGGGCTAAACATGACTGAGGATAGGGCGGATGATACCTTTTGCCGCTACACCGAATGAGATCGGGAAGAATTGGAGGCAGAATTTGGCAAGTATATTGGCACTGGGTATTCTATTGTCATTCCGACCCCTGAACAGCGGGTCACCGATCCTCCTGAAGGGTGTCAAGCTTTTTATGCTAAACAATTCCTCTATGGTTTACGTATTCCCTTCGCACCTTTAATACGCAGCATTCTGGAAGCTTTTAAGCTTACTCCTTCTCAAATACTGTCGAATTTGATTGGGCTTATAATAGCCTTTTGCGTCCTGATGAAAGCTAAAGGAAAGAAGGCAGCTTTCCAGAATTTTTGGCAAATTTTCCAAATCAGCTCCTCCACGGCTTCGAACGCCGGCTTGGTATACTTTTCTTAGAGGCCGAATATATCAATTTTATCGACCAATGTCAGTAGCAATTCAAAAGGCTGGAAACGGGAATTCTTCTTTGATCGTGGTCCAGACTCTCCACCTTCTGCGGATAATCCCGAGCCTATTCCACACGTATGGCCCGGAGCGAAGTCGTGGATCTATGGCGGACGACGTCTTAGGGGAAAAATGGGCCATGAGATCTCGGATGAGTTCCTGCAATCCCTTCGAACCGACCTTCATCAGACTCCTTTGATGACTCAAGAGGCAGTTTTGCGTTTGGCTGGGCTCAGCTCGTGCTCTTTTCCTGCTCCTGAGATCGATTACGGAAAAGCTCAGATCACCCCAAATAATAATCCAGCCGGGCAATCTGGAAGGGTCGAAGGAGAAGTTAACCCTGCCGCCGCTCCCGCCACTTAGGTGCGTCAAATTATCATATACATTTCGGTTTATCTTTCTATAACCAAAGCTAACTTCCTTGTATTTCACAGCTGGAATCGTCGATAAGTTCCGAACGTCGATAGCTGGTTCGGTTGTTGTTTCATTTTCGAAGGGCAACCAAGGTCGACCTCGTCATCAAAAATCAAAGGTTCCACGAAAGGTTGCAAAATCCACTCCTAGGGTCGATACCACTGTGGTTTTGAACGCTATGGTGAGTTTTTCCCAACCTGCTATTGCGGGGACTTCCCAACCTCATGCTGCAATCGAGGGAACTTCCCAATCTCGAGGCTTCGACCTTCGGTCCGTTTTCCCAATCGGTTCTTCTGATCCGCATGAGGCAGGACTTAGCCATTATACCTTAAAAGAGATCCGAGCTCAGGAGATACTGGAATCGAGAATGGCTCGTAAAAGAAGTAGCGACGCCCCTGAGTCTTCTAGAAGGGTGAAGCCCTTTGGTCGAGGACCGGGTCTGATCCAATGCCGGGCTGGTCATTCCGAGCCAGACCTGGCTGACTTCATAGAGGACCACCTTCAAGGACCAAGGGCAGCTGGATTCCCGGAGGATGGAACCATCGAGTCCGACTTGGGCCCTGATGGTGAACATGCAGTGGATAAGTCTCTTCGGTTATTCATGGCCGGGAGATTTAAGGACGATAACACCGCGCTATTTCTTAAAAATGACTTCGAGATCGCGGGTGATTACGCTTACGCTCTGCAAAAGGTATATGAGTTTTCAAACATACCAATTTTCCCTCGAAATCTTTGCTTCGTCCTTTATTTTTACTTTCCTCTTTAGGTCGGAGACTTATTCAGTCATCAGGCTTACCGACTGGCCACATCAAACGAGGAGTCTCAGATGGCCCAAAATGCCCTTCACGATATTTTGAGGGATGAGGCTACCAAAGCTGATCAGCTGAGGGATACTACGACAAAGTTATCTGAGGTCGAGAAGGAGCTTGAGGAAGTCAAGAAGGATCTTGAGGGAAAAAGAGCCCTCGAGGAAGAGGTAATCAAATTGAAATTGGATCTCGAGCAGGCTAAGGCATTATCCGAACAGACGTATGCTCGAGGCCGAGAAGAAGGCAGACTTCCCGCCATAAGAGAATTTTTAAAGTCACCCTTTCTTGATGCCTTAGTTCGTTTGCGGTCGGGCGAAGTTAATCAAGCCTTTTATTATAAAGGAATTCAGCAGCTCCTCACAGCCGGAAGGATTCAAGGCACCATTGACGATTATCTCCCTTATATGGATCCTTATAAGAATACTTTCGGAAAAAATTACAAGGCTTCTTCTCTTCCTCCCAAGCTCGAGGGCTTAGCCGACCATGAGTTCGCTCCATTTCTTAATGAATTTGGAGTGCCGATGCCAAATCCTGACGTGCTCGAAGCGCAATCCGAGGATGAAGATGTGGATATTGAAGGGGATTCCCGCGACCAGGGAGAGCAAGGCACTCCATCTTCCGACTCAAGTACTGTAGCTGAAGTGCAAAGTAATGATGCAGAAGAGAACAACTCGAGTAGTGATGATTCTGACAGCTCAGAAGGCGATTCTAATGAAGGGAAAGAGCAAGAGAGATCGGACAATGGTTCTGGCGTGAAGGAATCCAGCCGTTAACAATTACCATGTATTAGGATTTACTTAGCGAACTATTGTAATTGCGGATTTGTTTTTATAGTCTCCTGTCTTTTTTATTTGGTGGATGCTTGAATTTAATTTAGTGCCATGTTTAATTTAGTGCCATGTTGACCATTTTGTTAAACTTTAGAACGTCATTCTTGCATACTTGGTCGCGTCATCGAATCTTTCTTGGGAGTGGTGATTTACCAATTATTGTAATTCGCATGATGCCGCGTCTCTTATAAATACTAAGGCCATTTTACCTTGCCTTTACGATAACATCATACACACTTATCGGAGCTTCAGGAAATTGTTACGGTCGAATAATCATCCGAAAACTAAGAGATGAATGAAAATTCGAACGTCTCTGTAATTCCTTCCGTGCCTTCCCTCAAACCCAATGATGGTAGAAATATAAAGAAAAAGAGACAAGCTCCGGTTAAGTCCATTACTTCCGACAAGCTGATCTTCCATGGAGGAGGTAAATCTTCGACTGTCGCCCTTTCTTCATGCTTGAAAACCAAGGGCTCAAATAAGAAAATTAATAAGGTTTCTTTTGGGGGGGATGTATTTGTGCGCACCTCTTTTCCTGTTCGGTCCGCGCCTTCGAAGGTTGCGGAGCCTTTCAATTTATTGTTTCCTTCTGGCGTTTCTTCCTTTAAGAGGGACATAATTAATTTCGACAAAGTATCTCACGAGAAATCCGATCTCAGCCTTCTTCGGGCCAATATCTCTATCTCCGAGGCGATTCTATCAAACGGAGAATATTCTTCGTTCTTGTTTCAGTCTGGGTCGGATTTTCTTGCCTGGGTAATTCTTGCTAATTTCCTTATCCTGGTTTTCTAGTTTCTTTATTTTTAGCCTTGATATGTCTTCTTATAAGTTCAGGCTGGCGAAGAGTTTTCCGGGCTCTATGCATTGGTAAAGCGTGAGATCGAACAACGGACTACTATTACTCTCAAGCTGGCCAAGAAGAAGGTTGAGCTGGATCGCTCACTAGAAGCTAATAGATTTTTAAGGAGAAACTGTCTCAGGATGAGTTGAGCTCGGAATTAGAGAGACTCAAAGATATCTACGAACGTGAGAAGAAAAATTCCGAGCTTCGGGAAAGAGAAGCTTATACCCGTGGGTATGCTGATCGCAGTGCTGAAGTTCGAAAAATCCTTTCCGAGAATAATTTAGTTTAGTTGTATTAAGATTTTCCTTCGTTGTAACATAAGCTTGCTAAGATTTTTCTTTGTTGTAACACAATTTTGTTGTAACGATAATATTGTCGAAATGTTGTTCTTTCTTCCATCTTCTCTCTCTCCCCCCCCCCTTTTTTTTTTTTTTTTGGGAAGTGGGACGGGCAGAGCGTTTAATGCTCGTATCGTGGCCTTTCATCCCACCAGATCTACACCGTTGAGATCTACACCGTTGATGTTAAATTCCTCCCCTATATATAGTTCCAAAATTACCTTCATATTTTTACTTGTCTGTAAATGTTTCGTTCAATCGGCATGGTTGTGTTTTTACTCCCATCGATCAATTTCATGATCCATTTGATCTCTGCGATTAAAGTGTTCGAGATTCGGATTCGAACTTTCTTTCTCGAGCTCCTCAGCGTTCCTATATGGGAAACAATTTCGACTAGGGTATCGACAGGCGAAAAGGATTGCGACTAGGGTACCGGCAGGCGACCTGCTTCTTTGGAGTCATCTCTCCTGAGACGGGTTAGAATTCCGATATCCTGTCGCTTTATCCGGTCGGTTAGTGGAATGAGTATTCTAATTGGATATGCTTCATCCTTCCCTTGACCGGATAATAGTTTTAGAGAGCTAGTGGGGGTCCGGTAGCAAGAATGCTGGAAAATTGTTTCCTTGCCACTGGTCTTTATTTTAAGCTCGTGATCGTCATTGTTTATGGACGAAGGTCTTGAATTTGCTACGAGCGCAGGAGGCAAGATCCAATCTTGTTCCCCTGTTTTTTCTCATCTGGCTCGAAGACCTCTAGCTTATTCATAACATTTTGTAGTAGGATAGGAACAAATGTAACATTTTTGAATTTGAATCTTCTTGTTGTATCTTTATCTCTGTATTTCGATGAATCATTTGTAATTGTTCGAACAGCTTATAAATGCAACTGTTTATCTTTACATTATTCTTTTCCTATCTTTATTTTAACGGATCCTGACTCCGATCTTCTGCCATTTCATTAATTATTGAGGCAAGTCGAAAATCTTTAACGGAAATGAACTTTTTTCCCCGTCGCCTAATGATTCACGACCTTGTAACTTCATAGAACAACTTTTCAAATAATATTGCCCTTTTTTTTTTTTGAACACAGAATTCTTGGGGATTCCCCAAGTTCGAAGGAATATTTTCTTTAGCTCGAATAATATTCTTGACCTTTAATTCATCAATCGCGCTGAAGAGATGTGACAGAATTTCGATCGAACCTGATTATAATTTCGATCTAAGGGGCGTAGCAACGGCTTTCACCCTTAGCCGTTTCAGAGCATTTTTAGCCCGAGGTTCGTAGCAATGGCTTTCACCCATTTAATAATTTCGATCTAAGGGGCATAGCAACGGCTTTCACCCTTAGTCGTTTCAGAGCATTTTTAGCCCGAGGGTCGTAGCAACGGCTTTCACCCATTTAATAATTTCGATCTAAGGGGCATAGCAACGGCTTTCACCCTTAGTCGTTTCAGAGCATTTTTAGCCCGAGGGTCGTAGCAACGGCTTTCACCCATTTAATAATTTCTATCTAAGGGGCATAGCAACGGCTTTCACCCTTAGTCGTTTCAGAGCATTTTTAGCCCAAGGGTCGTCACCCATTTTTAATTTTTTCAATCCAAGGGGCGTAGCAACGGCTTTCACCCTTGGTCGATCTTCGAGTGTCGTAGCAACAGCATTCACCCTTTTAAATAGTAGATGGAGACAAATAGAGATTGATAATAGATGAATAGAGATCGAGAATATCAGAATATGACGAATAAATAGGAAATTCGGCGAAATGAACTTTCATTGAATAAATAACTCAGCCGAATAAACTTTCATTGAACACATAGCTTTCTTAATTACGAGAAACAAAGAAACAGAACGAGATGACTAAATTGTAGTAGTCTAGAATTTAACTATCTTCCATAATATCTTCTCAAATTAACAGCATTTCATGCTCGAGGTAGTGCCTCTCCGTTAGGATGAGCAATTTTGTAAGAACCTTTCTTTCCAACCTCAACGATCACAAAGGGGCCATCCCAATTAGGTTGAAGTTTTCCAACATGCTTCGACACTTCCACTTTCTTGAGCACTAAATCTCCCACTTTGAATGTTCGGATTCGAACGTTTCGATTATAAGATTTTTCCATGCTAGATTTGGTAGATTGAATTTTCAACTTTGCACGATCCCTTCGACTATCTGCGTGATCAACTTCCACTTCCCTTAGAGAACGATTTTCATTGGGATCATAAAATTCGACCCTGGGAGAAGGTACGAGGTTCTCAACTGGAACAACAGCTTCCGACCCATAAACCAGACTGAATGGAGTTTCTCCTGTTGCAGCTTTAACAGTAGTTCTATTGGCCCATAAAACTCCTGGCAGTTCATCGAGCCATTTTCCTTTTGCCTCAGATAGACGTTTTTCCAGGGATCGAACGATCTCTCTGTTCATGACTTCAGTTTGTCCATTAGCTTGAGGATGCCCAACTGACGCGAAATTCTGCTGTATTCCAAATTTTTCGCACCATTCTATGATTCTTTTTCCGGCGAACTGCGTTCCGTTATCAGATATTAAGATCCTAGGAATCCCGAACCTGCAGACAATATTTTTCCATAAGAAATTAATAACTTGGAACTGAGTGATCTTTGTCAGAGCAACTCATTCAACCCATTTTCTGAAATATTCTACTGCAACCAATACATAATTTTTTCGAGCTCTTGCTGTTGGAAAAGGCCCAACAATATCAATGCCCCATTTATCAAAAGGCCAACAGATCGGAATAGAGTGCATATGTTCAGCCGGTTGATGGATTAAATTCGAGTGAATTTGACAGTGGTGGCATTTCTTCACATAATCAACAGAATCAGAGAAAAGAGTAGGCCAATAATATCCTGACCTCGAGCATTTAAGAGCTAACGCCCGAGCACCGCAATGATTTCCTGCCTCTCCCTCGTGGACTTCATTTAAAATGGCATTATAGTGCACTTCGGAGATACATTTTAATAAAATTCCAGAGGAGGATCTTTTATAGAGTTGATTATCGACCAGAGTGAACGATGGCGCTCGGTATTTGATCCTTCAAGCTTCATTTGAGTTTTCTGGAAGCTTTCCTTCTTTGAGATAGGCAGTAAGAGGGTCGATCCAAGAGATCTCTTGCTCATCTATTTCCATGATGTCGATCGAGGGAGCTACATCCAGTTCGATAGCAGACGTATTCGATAATAGCCACGTGATTATCCTTTCGTTCCTCCCATCGGCAAGTCCTGTGAATTTTGACAATAGGTCTGCCCATAGATTTTCCTCCCTCGGTATAGGTTGAATATCGAACTTGTCGAATTCAGAGATCAACTTTTTTGTCTTGTTCAAATATTTGATCATATTGAACTCCCTGGCCTCGTAAGTACCTTTCACCTGTCTATGAACGAGTTCAGAATCTGTTAGCACAACAATTGATTTTACCTTTGCTTTTATGTCCATTTCTAATCCAGCGATCAGGGCTTCATATTCGGCTTCGTTGTTTGTGACGACGAAGTCCAAAGTGATAGCATAACTCAAGTCTTCACCATTGGGTCCTTGAAAATGGATTCCTGCTCCACCTCCTTCCCTAGTCGAGGAGCCATCCACGTGCATCAACCAGACCTGTTCTTCGGTTTTTTCGACCATAGTTACCTCGGAGATTGCTCCTTCCACATTCGATAGACCTGTTGACTCGACTACGAAGTCGGCTAATATCTGGGCCTTTATGGCAACTCGAGGTTGATATTCAATCTCGAATTGACCCAGCTCGACCGCCCACTTTATGAATCTGCCTGACGCCTCTGGCTTTGATAGGACCTGTCTCATCGGTTGATTCGTCAAAACAATGATCTTGTATGTCTGAAAATAAGGCCTCAACCTTCGTGCATCTACCACCAAGGCAAGCGCGAATTTTTCAATCTCCATGTAATTTTTCTCAGCACCCTACAATAACTTGCTCAAATAGTACACTGGTTTATGCTTAGACTTATCGAGTTTTACCAAAACCGAGCTAATAGCCTCTTCCGACACAGCTATGTATAAATATAGAGGTTCTCCATCGGATGGCTTGGCTAACATTGGTGGAGAGGTTAAGTACGCTTTTAGGTATTCGAAAGCTTTATAACATTCTGCATTCCACTCAAAATTCTTAGACTTGCGCAATAGTTTGAAGAATGGTAAACTCTTGTCAGCAGATCGTGAGATAAATCTATTCAACGAAATAATCTTCCCAATCAAGCTTTGGACGTCTGAGAGCTTTCTCGGTGGTTGTAGATCGGTAATTGCTCGAATTTTTTCAGGGTTGGCTTCGATTCCTCTTTCGTGGACGAGATATCCGAGGAACTTTCCCGATCGCACGCCGAAGGTGCACTTGGCAGGATTCAACTTCATTCCATACTTCCTTAAAATTCCAAAACATCGATCAAGATGGTTGATGTGGTCCTCCTCCGTCATACTCTTTACGAGCTTGTCGTCTACATAAACTTCCATGATTTTCCCTATTAATTCTTTGAACATCATATTGACTAACCTCTGATAGGTAGCGCCTGCATTACTTAAGCCAAAAGGCATGACAATGAAGCAGTATACTCCCCGCTCGGTGATGAATGCTATTTTATCCTGGTCTCTTTCGTTCATGAAAATCTGATAAAATCCTTGGAAAGCATCCATCATACTAAATAACACAAACCCTGCGGTGGAATCTACAAGCATATCGATCCGCGGTAATGGATAAGGGTCTCTTGGGCATAATTTGTTTAGGACTGTAAAGTCATTACACATTCTCCATTTGTTTTCAATCTTTTCGCCCTTAGAAACTAGGACCACATTGTACAACCACTCTGTGAAGTTAATTTCCCTGATCTGACCTGCCGCTAGTAACCTATCGACCTCTGCATTGATTATCTTGTCCTTTTCGCGGCCATGATTGCGCTTCTTTTGCCTTACAGGTTTGGCCTTTGGATCGATGTTTAATGAAGTGTTATTACTCGTGGGTCGATTCCCACTATATCATCCGAACTCCAGGCAAAAACGTCCACATTTTTCTGTAAAAATTCAATGAGCATGGTTTCCATGCCCTCACTTAACTCCGTTCCGATTTTGGTGAATTTTTCAGGGGATCCTGGAACTAAAGTTACTTTTTTGTGGTCGGGCGCTTGCACGCTCATGTCAACATTTTTTCCTTTCCTTCCTTGTAATTTCTCGCAGTCGGGAATTGGTGATTTCAATTCAGCCTCCAATTCACTCATTTTTCTTTTAACCGGGAGCTCGGGCTCCACTTTCTTTTTAATACTCAAAGATGAGTTATAACATTCCCAAGCCATGTATTGATCGTTCCTCATTTGTCCTACTCCTGCCACGGTTGGGAATTTTATCTTTTGATGGTAGGTAGATACAACTGCCTTGAAGATATTTAGGGCTGGTCTCCCTAATATGGCGTTATAAGCGAACGATGTGTCTACTACCAGGAATTTGATCATCCTTGTTACGCTTTTTGGTTTGCTTCCTAAAGTTGTGCTCAAGAGAATGGTCCCAAGCGGAACGATCTCCGATCCCCCAAAACCGACCAAAGGAGTGGTTACTCGATCCAGACGCGGGTGACAAAGATTCATCCTCGTGGGAGCTTCCGACGAGATAATGTTTGCCGAGCTTCCATTATCGACTAGCACCCTCTTGACCTCAAAATTAGCGATTCTCAATGTCAATACCATGGAAAAATCCGGATCGTCTTCACTTGTGTCCCAATTAACATCCGAAGGTCGATCGGCCTCACTGAAGCTTATAACTTGATTTTCCATGGAGGGAAACTCCAAGGATAGAATTTCCCTCTTTGCGGAGACTCCAGCCTTTATCGACCTCAACGTTCTTTTTCTAGCATTTCTGCTATCTCCTCCTGCTGGTCCACCAGCAATCATGTTTATCACTCCATTTGACCGTTCTTCCGTTTGATTTCGTGCCTGCCTTTGCTGAGTATTAAACTTTCGCGGGCTTCTGGACCTATAACGATTGTTATGGTTGCCTCCTTTGACAAATTATTTTAATTTTCCTCGTGCAATTAGCTTTTCTATCTCAACTTTCAGTTGGTAACAATTTTCGGTGCTGTGCCCTCGAGCCCGGTGATATCGACAGTACTGGTCATAACCTGGTGCACCTGGCCTAGCCTGAGTGATCCTTTGAGCCTCGGGAATCAAGTTTCCTTCTTCTAACACAGTTAACATTTCTTCCTTTGTACTGTTAAGTTCTGTAAACTGAATTTTTCCCGGTCTTGGAGGTCGAGTTCGTTCATAATGAGGTCCATAGGAATTCGATCCTTGAGGTGGCATATGTGGCTTATAAGTGTTGATTCTTTGCCAGACAGACCCTTTGTTCGACCCTCCGTAGTCACCATGTTTCGGGATGGGTGCCCGATTTTGTTTCCTGTTGAGAGGAAGGTTCACAGTGTGCGAACTTTTTAACTTATTCATCTCTTCCTGAATCATGTATTTCTCGGCAATTTCCATTATTCGTTCTAAGGATTTTGGTTGTTTTCTGCATAAGGCGTTTCCGAACTGAGTGCTCTTCGTTAATTCGAACATTAGAGATGATAAATATTCGATCTGCGGGGTATCAACTTTGAGGAGTTCGATACTGAATCTCGCTAACCATTGCCTCAACGTTTCTCCTTCCAACTATTTTACGGTCCCCAAATGATTCGCCGGTAACCTCGATTTTCTTTGGCTAGCAAATTGGTGTTTTAGTTTGTCGCAAAATTCCTCAAAGGAAAATATGGAGTTGGGCGGCAACTTTCCGAACCAATCGAGGGAAATACCTTCGAAGGTAGTAACCATGATCTTGCAACAAAAGTCTTCTGAATGTCCGTATAAGTTCATCACGTTAATAAAGATGTTGATGTGTTCCCCGGGGTCGGTAGTCCCGTTATACCGTGGTAGCCTGGTCGGTACCGATTCCACATTTCGAGCTTCGCGTATTTCTTGACAAAACGGCGAACAACGCATGATACTGTTCGAAACCTCCCTGTCTCGTGGATTTTCTCTACTCGGAACATTTCCTGCTCGCCTGGCAGCATGATTGGTATGAGGAATTTCTATCAGCGTACCTTCCTCTTCCAACTTCTTAGCTACTCTCTCTTGCACTATCCTTTCCAGTTCGGATTCAGTAATTCTTTTGTAGGTCGATTTTTGGCCTCTGACAGCACCAGAAGGGTGGCTCTCCCCAACTACTGAATCTTCCACATCATGTACTGATTTTGGTGGGATTTCTGCCCGAGCATTGATTTTTGATGGTGCGGCTCGAGAAGGGTTTAATGCTGGCGCGTGTGATATAGATCGTAGTACACTATTCTCCTTTTGGATGTTCGAAGATGGTATCTCCGGTCTCCCGTGAACTGCTGGCTGATCTACAGGTGATTGATCAGCCCTTCCGTTGTTCAGAAATTCCCTGCACATCGTGCCTATAATGGACCTTAGGTCACCAACGGTCGTGTGAATTGGAACATTATCCTGCGGAACAATTGGTGGAATCTCTTGTTGTTGAGCCGCGCGCGACAGATTATCGGGTTCATTGTTGACCGAATTCTGTGCTCCTGCTGCATGGGAAGGCTCTCCTCTGATATACGTATTTCTCCTCGTAGTAGGCATATTTCGATCTAATACTCGAATAAGGCCCCACGGTGGGCGCCAATTGATCTTACGCGTTTTCGTGTGTTCGATCAAGACAGTATGTGATGCGGTATAAATGCTAATAAATAGAAGGAAAAGATCAAAAATATTTGTATTCGAGATGATTGAGTACAAATTACAAGTATCGAGAGTCCTATTCGAGCATTACTGGATGCCGTACAAGCTAGAGGGTGAGATACATACAAGTTACCCTATCCTGTTATTCCCAAGTAAGTCCGAGCAGCAGTCTCGAAGGAAGAGCACCTGGGAAGTTGTGTCTCGTCATAAATGCTTGGGGTATTTATAGCTGAGATCTGGAACCAGGTGAGCCACCCGCGGATGTGCGTTTCTCAGCCCATGGGCCTGGGCTTGAGTTCGGCCCAACAGTGATTTTGGACACTAAGCTTCCCTTGTAGAACCAGCGTAGGATTCTTGAGCTTTGGGGCTCGAATTTATGCTCTTGGGATCGAGATTGGCAAATTCCGACCTTGCCAGACCGCAGTTATGCTGAATCCAAGTTACCCCTCATCACTCTACATAGCGGTTTCAGAGGAGGCAATTTGCTCGGTTCTGATGAAAGTAGAAAAATCCAAGCACAAGCCCGTATACTACCTGAGCAAACTATTACAAGGCGCGGAAAAAAACTACATGGAAATCGAGAAATTCGCACTTGCTCTAGTAGTAGCTGCTCGAAGATTGAGACCTTATTTCCTGACTTACAAAATTATTGTTTTAACCAACCAACCTTTGAGACAGGTCTTGGCGAAGGAGTTCAATATGATTAAATACCTTAATAAGGTGAAAACTCTAATCTCCAAGTTCAAGAAGTTCAAAATCCAACCAATTCCCAGAGAAGAAAACTTATGGGCAGATTTATTATCCAAATTCACGGGAGCAGTGGATGGAAAGAAGGAAAGGATTATTACCTGGCTGCTTTCGAACACACCGGCTGTCGAATTGGATAATACTCCAAATGTTGATATGATGGAAATCGATGAGAAGAAACCCTCCCGGGTTGATCCTTTCATAGATTATCTACAAGAAGATAAACTTCCCAACGACACTAACGAGGCTCGGAGGATAAAATATCAATCACTGTTGGTCCCAAGTGGTCAGATGAGGTCTAGAGGGGGGGGGAATAGATCTCTGAAAATTTAATGAAATTTTAACTTTAAAACTGTTGCTCAAACTTAAACAGACTAAGTTGATACAGAACAGTAAGTTTACAAGGCTGATCGCGAACAAATCTTTGAACAACTTTGCTGACCACTAATCTGATAGTTACTTAGCTGATTTTTGTCAAAATCCGTTTTAATACCAGAATACTTGCAGCGGATTTTCAAAGTGTTTTTCACAAGTATACTTAGTAGTTTGAAAAATTTAATCCCAAGTTTTATAGAACTCCTATAAACCTTTTTCAAACAGTTAATCAACTGTTTTATGCAGATCTGAAAATATGCAAGTAAAAGCAATGTAAAAACCAAGAATTTTTATAGTGGTTATATGGATTTAAATATCCTTTAGTCCACTCTTTCAAGTCACATAGATCTTGGGTTATAATAAGAACACAAAGTAATTAGTACACTCTGGTTGCGTTGAACAACAAATGAAACGACCACAAGTGCGCAATAGGAAATCACAAAGAAACTCTTTTTCTACAGAGTCTTATGACTCACAAAGATGGATAAGAACTCCTCACAACTTTTCTCTCTTACAGATTCACTCAGAAAATGTTTTCTTGAACTTCAACGTCTTCTGTCAACAAATGACTCTCAGCAGACGAGGAGCTGTTCTTGAGCTTTTGAGACTTAGAAAATATTTTGCTTTAAATTCAATCTCTCAGAAGTTGTCGACAATTCTTTCTTCGTCTCTTCAGCTATTTATAGTCACTCTTTGAATTATGTCCGTTGAAGAGAGACAAAATTCAAATCTCTTGATTTCTGGTTCTTAAAATCCGCGAACGGCTCTCTGCACAGTGACAGTACTGCGAACTGTACTTTCTATCAGGCAGCATTAAATGCACCAAGCTGATACGAGGTCTTTCTTCAATCATTTTCTTTAATAACCTTGTACATAAGCATTTATTACTTCCAGGGGCATTTATTACCGTTGGGTAGACTTCTTGATCCTTTCCACTTGGCTGATCGAAAGTGCAAGTCTGATGATGAACCGAGCTGATCCCAAACTTGAACAAATCTGATTTCAGTCGGCTGATCTTCACCAGTCTGATTTCTTTCCTTCAGCAGATCAGTAGTCTTCTGGACCTTGAATCTTTGACCCTTCTGATAGTCTTCTTAATTGGTCAAAATTCTTCTAAGGGATTTTACAACTAAGTTTTCCATACTTAGCTGATCTTAGGTTTTGGAAATCATCAAAACCACCCTTTACTAATTGTCTTCAGTGCTTTTCATCTTCATCCTTATCCAACAATTTCCCCCTTTTTGATGATGACAAAACTTCAGCTATGTACTTGTTTTACCTATACTAAAGTTTTGATCCTCAAAATTGTCTGAGATAGAAAAGATGTGTTGGAAACAGAACTTGTACTTTTTATTGATAATATGATAATGATTACAAGTTACAATTTCTGTTCAGATAGGATGACTGAAAAAGGAATAAAGATAACTGATTACAATGGATTTGCCTATTCTAACTATCAGCTTCTTCATCATCTCCTTCAAGCACTTCTTCATATTCATATGAAGATTCCTCTTCATCTTCATCTTCAGCTTCATCAGTATTATCATCCAAGAGTAGATTAGACTTAGCAACTTCCATCTTCTCTTTGATTTGCTGCTCTTTCAGCTCTTCCATTAATCTCTTAGTTTTCTCAGTGTTTTTGTACTTGGCGAATCTTCATATGAAGCACCTGTATCACGAAGTTGACTTCTTGTCCTGTGAGCAACATTCTCATCAGGATGTTCAACAGATGGAGTTCTTGAAGAAGAAGCAGGAGAAATATTCTTCATCTCCGCAGTAGTCTGATTTATGATGGCAACAGCTACCTCCTTTGCCCCAGACTCTTCTGTTCTGGCTTCAATAGCTGGCTGGGCTGTTTGAACAGAAGTCTTGACTTTCTTCTTCTGAGCCAATTCCTTAGGCTCATCAGCCTTTTTCTTTTTGGCATGAACAGCAGGCTGAGCAACTTTCTTTTGCTTTTTGGCAGGAGCCTCTTCCTTAGGTTCCTCCATATCTTCATCCGCTTCGACCTCATCAGCTTTCCTCTTCAGAACAGGCACATACTTTGCCATTGCCTTAGCAGTATGGATTTCCTTCCCATTTTTCATTTCACAACCCATGTTGTGAAGCAGATAGCTTAAGGTGATCCTGTGATTGGTCTGAGGAGTGGCATTTTTCCCTTTCTTCTCATGAAAGTGAGCCAGTATGTACCAGATGACTACTGACCAATTCACTTCCAAGGCATAATAGATAGACACCATTATGCTATATCTCTTCATGGTGACAACATCCAAAGAGAATGTGCAATTCTCTATCAGCTCCGCAACCATATCAGCCATACGCTGATATTCATCCTTCAGTTGCCTTTTCTTGTTGTTGCCAGTCAACATCTCGCCCTCCTTGGCACATATGGCCCAGAATTCTTGATGTCTGTCCTCAGCAAGAGTAGTGACGTCATGACATCCTTTGTTTGGCAGACCAAACGTTTCGTGAAGAACAGCAGGGGTAATGACTATGGATTTTCCTCCAACAGTTGCCTTTATTTCCCTTTTGGTGAAATCCACTTCAGCAGTCTTGTAATACTCCATAACTTTGTCCTTCCAGACCAGTCCTTCGTGTAATCCATGAAGTTAACCAGGGAAGCAGTCTTAAACTTTTCCAGCAATTCCTTCATCAAATCAGTACAATATTGATAATAAGCGTCGTATACCAAGTACATACCCTCAGCTTTTGCTTTAAAACCAGAACTCATCTTTGAATCTGTAGGATGTTAGTGAAAGATAAGAGATTGCAGAAGATAGAATGCAAGGGATTTTTCTCAAAAAAATGCTCTAAGTATTTTAGGGTGCGTAAAGATCGACAAGTCTGATCAGATCTAGATTTATAGTGTTAGGGTATTTTGGTTTCCGTGATACCCGTCAACCGTTAGATCCGTTTCTTGCCAGTCCTGATCGTGCGGCGTCAGTTACGCCTTTTCAAATTCAAAAAGCATTTAATGACAGGCGGGAATGCGAACCGCCTTAGTTTAACTTGTAAAAGCATATTTTAAATGAAACGTTTTTATACAGTGAGTTTTTACACAGTTGATCAGACAGGTAATTAAAATACATATCTGATGGGACCACCGTCCTGATGACAAAGCTGTTATCAGTGAAAGCCAATAGCTGATAAACTTCCTCGGCTGTTTGTCAATTAAGCTAGGTGAATAATCGTTAGTCTTCAAGACTTTAATCTTCTGATGAAAACATAACTTCAACTAACTTTCATCAACAAATTTCATCTTTTAATCAGAAGTACCGCTAGTCTTACACGTTCCCCCTGACTTTAAGAATTCATAAGTTAACTAATCTGTTGAGAGTTAATCCTTGAAGATAAAATGATGAGTAAGCTTCAGTCTTCTGATGAGTTCTCCCTCAGCTTATGCATCTAATTTTAGTAGACCTAGTTCAACTCTTAGAGTTGAAAACCTTGTCTCACTTAGAGGTTTTGTGAAGATGTCAGCAATCTGATTTTCAGTAAACACATATTCTATCATGACATTACCTTTCTCCACATGATCTCTAATAAAGTGATGTGTTGATCTCAATATGTTTAGTCCTTGAATGACTTGTAGTATTCTGAGTAAGGCTGATTGCACTTGTATTGTCACAGTAGATAGGTATTCCATTGATTTTTATGTTGTAATCTTCTAGTTGATGCTTCAACCATCCATAATATTTGTGCACAACAAGCTCCAGCAGCTATATATTCAGCTTCAGCAGTTGATATGGTTACTGAAGTCTGTTTCTTACTCATCCAAGAGATCAGACGACTACCTAAGAACTGACATGCACCTGTTGTGCTTTTCCTGTCAATCTTGCAGCCAGCAAGGTCAGAATCTGAATATCCAATAAGTTCGAATCCAGATTTCCTAGGATACCACAATCCCAAATCTTCAATACCTTTAAGATATTTGAGTATCCTTTTGGCAGCTAGGAGATGAGATTTCTTAGGATTTGATTGATACCTCGCACAAACCCCAACAAAGTACATAATATCAGGTCTGCTAGCTATTAAGTACAACAGTGACCCAATAATTCCTTTGTACTTGGTTATGTCCACTGATTTTCCATCTTCATCTTTATCCAAACGAAGAATGGTAGACATTGAAATATTAGTAGTAGAGCTAGTTTCCATACCAAATTTCTTGAACAGATCCTTTATGTATTTTGCTTGGCTGATGAAAATTTCATCAGGCAACTGTCTTACTTGCAAGCCAAGAAAATAGTTAAGTTCTCCCATCATGCTCATTTGAAACTTGTTCTGCATCAGATTTGAGAACTTATCACACATCTGTTGATTTGTTGAACCAAAAATGATGTCGTCCACATATATTTGCACAAGCAAAATATGTTCTTCCCATTCAATTGTGAACAAGGTCTTGTCTACCTTACCTTTACAAAATCCTTTAATTAAAAGAAAATCAGATAGGGTATCATACCATGCTCTTGGAGCCTATTTCAGTCCATAGAGGGCTTTCTTCAGACGATACACCTTGTCTTCTTCTTGATAAGCTTCGAATCCAGGTGGTTGTTCAACATAAACTTCTTCTTGCAATTCTCCATTGAGAAAAGCTGATTTCACATCCATTTGATAGACTGTGAAATTTTTGTGAGCAGCATAGGCAAGAAAGAGTCTGATTGCCTCTAATCTTGCTACTGGTGCAAAAGTTTCATCAAAGTCAATACATTCTTCTTGACAATAACCTTTGGCAACTAATCTTGCTTTATTTCTGGTGACCACACCATCTTCATTCATTTTGTTCCTGAATATCCATTTAGTGCCAATAACTCTTTGATGACTTGGTCTATGAACTAAGTACCAGACTTCATTCCTTTAAAATTGATTTAGCTCCTCTTGCATAGCTTCAATCCAGTTTGAATCACTAAGAGCTTCTTCAATCAGTTTGCGATCAATTTGAGATAGGAAGCTGACAAACATTGCTTCACTTGCAGCAGCTCTCCTTGTCTTTACTCTATCCAAAGGATCACCAATCACCATCTCTGGTGGGTGATTCTTGAGCCATCTATGATCAGGTTGCAAATCATAATGTTGTCCTCTATTTTGATCTTGCAACACTACTGTTGGAGTTCCAGTAGTAGTCTGTTGAACAGCGATTGTCTGTTGAACATTCTCTGGTCTGTCAGCTGTTTGCAACTCCTCTGTTAAACAATCAACACTGTGATTTTGAACATCACTTGAGTTAGCAGCTGAGTTGAGATCAGGTAGTATGATGGGAATATATTCTTCAATCTTTTCAACACTCAATTTCTGAAAATCAGTAGACAGATTCGGATCAGTACTTTGATTCTTTTCAGAAGATTGACTAGGTTCATCAAATACTACATGAATGGATTCTTCTACAAGTAAAGTTCTTTTGTTAAAGACTCTATAAGCTTTACTAACAGTAGAATATCCTACAAATACTGCTTCATCAGCCTTTTCTGCAAAAGCAGTAAGGTGATTTTCCCAGTATTTAAAACAAAGCATTTACAACCAAAAATTCTAAAGTAATGAATGTTTGGTTTCCTATTGTTCCAAACTTCATATGGAGTCTTGTTTTGGTGCTTGTTGACCATGCATCTGTTTTGGGTGAAGCATGCTGTATTTGTTGCTTCTGCCCTAAATCTTTGAGGCAGCTTAGCTTCAGCTATCATGGTTCTGGTAGGTTCCTTCAGAGTTCTGTTTCTCCTTTCAGCAACTCCGTTCTGTTGAGGGGTTCTGGCAGCAGAGTACTCATGACTGATTCCTCTAGCATTACAATACTCTTCAACAGTAGAGTTCGTAAATCCAGTCCCTCTATCTGATCTGATCTTCAGTATTTTCATACTCTTTTTATTCTGAATTTGCTCCATCAGATTTGTAAGATGCTCCTTGGTTTCACTTTTCTTCTTCTTGAAAATCACCCAAGTGTATCTTGAATAATCATCCACAACAGCTAGGCAGTATTTCTTTCCACCATTGTTGATTGGATCAATGGGTCCAAATAAGTCCATATGTAGCAGTTCCAAGATCCTTCCAGATGATTGGTGCTTCTTGCTTTTGAATGATGACTTGATTTGTTTACCCTTCTGACATGCGTCACAAAGCTTATCTTTGCTCATGACTGTCTTTGGAATTCCTTCTACAGATCATTCTTGACGAGTCTGTTGATGGTCTTGAAATTCACATGATTCATTCTTTTGTGCCACAGCCAACTGACTTCACTTGGTGTTGATGCCACCAAACAAACACTTAAATTCTTGTCAACAGAATTCCAGTCCACTGTGTAGACATTCCCTTGTCGTCTTCCAGATAAAATGACCTTCTTTGTTCCAATCTTTTCAACGTAGCACTTATCTGTTGAGAAGATGACTGAATATCCTTTATCACAAAATTGACTTATGCTCAGCAAATTGTATTTTTAACATAAGAGACGTCAGAAATCTCAATGTTGCCTTTGATCAGCTTCCCACTTGCTACAATCTTGCCTTCCTTGCTGTCTCCAAATGTCACATTTGGACCATCCACAACAACAGCATCAGTCAACTCATGTATGTTTCCACACATGTGTCTTGAACAGCCACTGTCCAAGTACCAGATCTTCTCTACTTTACTACTACTCCTAATCCTAACCTACAAAACAAAATAAAATTGTTTTAGGTACCCTTATTGAGAGGGTCCTGAAGGATTAGTTCCACCTTTGACAACCCAAGATGTTGATGTCTTAGGCTTCTTAGGTTTTTGAGTTTCAACAGGAGCATGAACAGTTTTACCTTTATCATGTTTATCAGATATGTCATGTTGTTGATAATCAGCATGATAAGGATAATGGTCATAAGCAGAATAAGATGCATGATAAGCAGGATATGCATGCATTGGATGAGCAGGATATGGTGCATAGTAAGTTGGAAATTTAGGTGCATGATACATAGGAGGATATGCAGCAGGTTGCACATAATAAGACTCATTTCCATACCAAGCATTTTGATTTTTCTTACTTTTATGCTTCTTTGGTTTACTAGATGCTTGCTCATTAACAGACGACTTAGTTTTATCACTAGTCTGATTGGTTTTAGCCTAATCAGAATACTTCCCCTAGGACTCTTCTGTTTGGACTTACTAGTCTGTTTTCCTACACTAGGCTCTTTGCTCTTTTTAGCCTTAGGAGTTTTCGTCTCCTTTAACACTTTCTCAGGTGAAGCAGGTTTAGTAGTCTGAACATACAAAAGGACATTACTGTTGTCAGCTGATATAAACTTTTCAGTATGGTTCAGTTCTAACTTATTCTGATATAAATGTGTCTTCTGTTTACTAAACATATGAGTGGATGCAACGGATGACTTTTCATGAGACTTAATTGTTTTCTCAAGTTCCATGATTTTTCCTTTAAGAACTTCACATTCAGCTTTCAGAGATTCATTTTCTTACTCAAGCTGTTTATATTCATCTAATTCTTTTGGATTTTCAGTCTTAAGTTTAAGTGAACTGTTTTGCTCTCTTAGCAATACGATCTCTTCCATAAGCTTACTAAATGCTTCAGCAATAGTAGTATTGTTAAGCATCATTTGTTCAAATGAATTAGATAATTCATTATCTAGAGGAGTTACCTCATCATCCTCAGAGTCATCAGATTCCTTAGCCATCAGGCAGAGAAGAGCAGGTCTCTCTTCATCAGAGGTGTCTGAATCCGAATCTGATGAGTAGATAGCAACTAGCTTTTCCGCTTCTGCCACCAGCACTTTGCCTTTCTGATGCTTTCTTTCCTTTCTGATTCTCTTTTCTTCTTTAGTGTACTTTTCAGCTTTAGGATATGGGCAGTCTCTGATGAAATGACCCAATTTCCTGCAGTTATAGCACATCATCTTAGATTTATAAGAATCTTTATCTTGAGAAGAAGAAATAGGGTTAGAAGTAGAAGCATTGTTGTATTTGTTATTCATTTTTCGTTTGTAGAACTTCTTGAAATTATTCATCAGCAATGCAACGTCTCCAGCAGTGTACTCCTTTTTGTTGAGTAGTGTGGCTTCATCAGATGAGTCCACGTGTTTGCTTTTGTAGGCTGGCCTTCTAGGATTTACAGCAGCAACCAGGGCAGCTGTGGGACTTGAAGTAGAGGTTTCTTCAACACCCATTCTTGGCAATTTATACTCATATGCCTTGAGTACTGAGAACAGCTCGGTGAGTGAGATCTTTCCCACGTCTCTTGACTCTTCCATGGCTGTCACCTTCATGTTGAACTTAGGAGGTAGAGCCTTCAGCACTCTGACGGTTATCTCCTTATCAGTGAAGGTTTTTCCAAGCTTTAAAACTTCATTCAGCATCCTTGTAAACCTTGTATCCATCTGATCAATGGTTTCCGCAGACTTCATCTTGAAGTTGTCCAGCTTTTCCAGAGCAACACTCAGCTGATGCTCTTTGATAGCGTCGTTTCCTTCGCTCATATCACGGACCTTATCCCACATTTCTTTGGCAGTCTTGCAGTGCTTGACTTTGTCAAATATGTCATTGTCAAGGGCCTTGGTCATGATAAAACGCCCAACTTTGTCCAGGTTGAACAACTTTATTTCTTCGGCTGTCATTTCATGTACATCTTTTTTCACCGTTATATCGACTTCATCAACTTTGATGGTCTTGGTGAATTTGAATGGACCTTTGATAATACATGTGTACATGTTATCATTATAGGCGGCTAAGAAGATCTCCATTCTGATCTTCCAGTATTCAAAGCTCATACCAGCTATGTGGGGAACATGGCTGATATAATCCATTTTTCAAAAATTTTAATTTTTCAAAAATATGCTCTTTTGAAAAGTTTGAAAACCTTTGAAAAACACTCGGATCAAGCTCCTTGATAAGGTAGCTGATTCTAATGAACATTCTGCTCTGATACCACTTGTTGGTCCCAAGTGGTCAGATGAGGTCTAGAGGGAGGGGTGAATAGACCTCTGAAAATTTTAATCAAATTTTAACTTTAAAACTGTTGCTCAAACTTAAATAGATACAGAACAATAAGTTTACAAGGCTGATCGTGAACAAATCTTTGAACAGCTTTGACCACTAATCTGATAGTTACTTAGCTGATTTTTATCAGAATCAGTTTTAATACCAGAATACTTGCAGCGGATTTTCAAAGTGTTTTTCACAAGTATAATTAGTAGTTTGAAAAATTTAATCCCCAGTTTTATAAAACTCCTTTAAACCTTTTTCAAACAGTTAATCAAGTGTTTTATGCGGATCTGAAAATATGCAAGTAAAAGCAATGTAAAAACACAAGAATTTTTATAGTGGTTATATGGATTTAAATATCCTATAGTCCGATCTTCCAAGTCACACAGATCTTGGGTTATACTAAGAACACAAAGTAATTAGTACACTATGCTTGCGTCGAACAACCAATGAAACGAACACAAGTGCGCAATAGGAAATCACAAAGAAACTCCTATTCTACAGATTCTTATCACTCACAAAGATGGATAAGAACTCCTAACAACTTTTCTCTCTTACATATTCACTCAGAAAATGTTTTCTTGAACTTCAACGGCTTCTGTCAATAAATGACTTTCAGCAGACGAGTGAGCTGCTCTTGAGCTTTTGAGACTTAGAAAATATTTTGCTTTGAATTCAATCTCTCGGAAGTTGTCGACACTTCTTTCTTCGTCTCTTCAGCTATTTATAGTCACTCTTTGAATTATGTCCGTTGAAGAGAGACAAAATTCAAATCTCTTGATTTCTGGTCCTTAAAATCCGCGAACGGCTCTCTGCACAGTGAAAGTACTGCGAACTGTACTTTTTGTCAGGCAGCATTAAATGCACTAAGCAGATACGAGGTCTTTCTTCAATCATTTGTCTTTAATAACCTTGTACTTCAGCATTTATTACTTCTAGGGGCATTTATTACCGTTCGGTAGACTTCTTGATCCTTTCCACTTGGCTAATCGAAAGTGCAAGTCTGATGATGAACAGAGATGATCCCAAACTTGAACAAATCTGATTTTAGTCGGCTGATCTTCACCAGTCTGATTTCTTTTCTTCAGCAGATCAGTAGTCTTCTGGACCTTGAATCTTTGACCATTCTGATAATCTTCTTAATTGGTCAAAATTCTTCTAAGGGATTTTACAACTAAGTTTTCCATACTTAGCTGATCTTAGGTTTCATCTTCATCCTTATCCAACAATCACCATGCTTTGCCCTAATTGAGGGAAGTCTATATAAGAGATCCTCCTTGGGAATTCTACAGAAATGTATTTACGAAGATCAAATTCCTATAATCTTGAAAGAAGTCTATGAAGGGGAAGCTGGAAATCATTGTGGCGCTCGAGCATTGGCTCTTAAATGCTCGAGAGTAGGGTATTATTGGCCCACTCTTAATTCAAACTCAGTCGATTATGTGAAGACATGTCATTATTGTCAAATTCATTCGAATTTGATCCATCAATCCGCCGAGGAGATGCAGTCTATTCCTATTTGCTGGCCTTTCAATAAATGGGGTATTGATATTGTCGGTCCATTTTCGACCGCTAGAGCTAGAAATAATTATGTGTTAGTTGTCGTCGAATATTTCAGCAAGTGGGTGGAATGTGTGGCTTTGACCAAGATCACTCAGTTCCAGGTTATAAATTTTATATGGAAAAATATTATCTGTAGGTTCGGAATTCCAAGGGTATTGATCTCAGATAATGGGACTCAGTTTGCTGGAAAGAAAATCTTGGAATGGTGCGAGAAATTTGGGATACAATAGAATTTCACGTCCGTTGGACATCCACAAGCTAATGGACAAACTGAGGTTGTAAATAGAGAAATTGTCCGATCACTGGAAAAGCGCTTGACAGAAGCAAAGGGTAAATGGCTTGATGAATTACCTGAAGTAGTATGGGCTAATCGAACAACAGTAAAAGCTGCTACAGGGGAAACTCCTTTCAGTCTAGTCTATAGCTCGGAAGTTGTTATTCCCGTGGAAACTCTTTTCCCGTCTCCCAGGGTCGAATTCTACGATCCAGGAAACAATCAGTCTTCCAGGGAAATGGAAGTTGATCATGAAGATAGCAAAAGATATCGAGTTAAGCTGAAAATTCAAGCTGCGAAATCCAATATGGAAAAAGCGTACAACCAAAGGGTCAGAATTCGAACCTTCAAGGTCGGTGACTTGGTTTTAAAGAAGGTAGAAGTCTCGAAACACGTGGGGAAATTGCAACCCAATTGGGATGGCCCCTATGTTGTGGTCGAGGTCGAGAAGAAAGGTTCATATAAGATTGCTTATCCAGATGGAGATGTTCTCCCTCGAACTTGGAACGTAGTGAATCTTAGGAAGTATTACGGGAAGTGAAAATTATGTATTGGGATTTTTTCGGCATTATCTATCGTTTATTGTTCTTTGTTCGGATCTGTTCTGTCTCTACTATTGAAGAAATCAATGAAATATTTATATTTTCTTCTCTATTCGATGCATCTCTATGGATTATCTATTATCTTCAAAGATCGGCACTCGGCCTCTTATCGAAAATTGACTAAGGGTGAAAGCTATCGCTATGCCCCTTAGATCAAAAATATAAATTTCAGGGGTGAAAGCTGTTGCTATGACCCTTAGGTGAAAGCTGTTGCTATGACTGTCGAAAATTGACTAGGGGTGAAAGTTGTTGCTATGCCCCTTAGATCAAAAATATAAATTTCGGGGGTGAAAGCTGTTGCTACGACCCTACGGTGAAAGCTGTTGCTATGACCGTCGAAAATTGACTAAGGGTGAAAGTTGTTGCTATGCCTGTTAGATCAAAAATATAAATTTCGGGGGTGAAAGTTGTTGCTACGACCCTTAGGTGAAAGCTACTGCTATGATCGTTGAAAATTGACTAAGGGTGAAAGCTGTTGCTATGCCCCTTAGATAAAAAATATAAATTTCGGGGGTGAAAGCTGTTGCTATGACCCTTAGGTGAAAGCTGTTGCTATGACCGTCGAAAATTGACTAAGGGTGAAAGCTGTTGCTATGCCCCTTAGTTCAAAAATATAAATTTTGGGGGGTGAAAGTTGTTGCTACGACCCTTAGGTGAAAGCTGTTGCTATGACCGTCGAAATTTGACTAAGGGTGAAAGTTGTTGCTATGCCCCTTAGATCGAAAATGAAAATTTCGGGGGTGAAAGTTGTTGCTATGACCCTTAGGTGAAAGATGTTGCTATGACCGTCCAAAATTGACTAAGGGTGAAAGTTGTTGCTATGCCCCTTAGATCGAAAATGAAAATTTCGGGGGTGAAAGCTGTTGATATGACCCTTAGGTGAAAGCTGTTGCTATGACCGTCGAAAATTGACTAAGGGTGAAAGCCGTTGCTATGCCCCTTAGATAAAAAAAAAATTGGGTGAAAGTTGTTGCTACGACCCTCGAGAATAGACTAAGGGTGAGAGTCGTTGCTGTGATCGGAATTGCAAGCAGATCATCAATTATTAAATCAGAAATTTTCTCGGATATGATGATATGTTGGCTCCTATACAATCTTATCAATCATTGGCAGTATAAACGACCCTCGAGAATCGACTAAGGGTGAGAGCCGTTGCTGTGATCAGAATTGCAAGCAGATAATCAATTATTAAGTCAGAATTTTTCTCGGATATGATGATATGTTGGTCTCCTATACAACCTTATCAATCATTGGCAGTATAACAATTGATTAGTCATTCTCGGTCGATTAATTATTAAGTTATTAGATTAATTCATCCTCGTTCAATTTCAAATATACGTCCGATTGAGTAATTCGAACTCTAAAGCAGTTGGCATAAAGCAAAGACGTGAAAGAAGATTGAATAAAGTTTTATTGATAAACTTTTACAAACAATTACAGATGCAGATTACAATCTTGGAATTCGAACGTAATGTTAAATTAAACACATGAGGATCGACCTATTACAAATTCTAAGGCCTACGCTAAGGATCTCTGAGCGACCAGCAAGGCTGAATAGAGCCAGTTCGATGTCTACCCTTCATCCAAGAATGCAAGGCTCGGACTAGTCTTCGCTCAAGCCAACTCCTTACTCTGAAGTAAGGCAGTATGAATTACAAAACAAGTAGATGGAGTTCGGCATTTCTAACCCATCTCAGACAAGATATACCCAAGAAATTAGGTTTTCTGCCAAATTCCAAGAACCATGCCTTTTGTATGTCAATATTCTAAGCGAGGCAGTTCTTGTTCGGAATATTGGCGCGATCGAAATAACGGCTGCGCTCCCTAATTTCGAACATCATCATAGGAGAAAGAAATCACTCATTTTGAACAAAAAACTGCGTCTAAACGAATAACGTTCGGACAAAATATTTACAGAAGATGTAAAGAATGAGTGGACAATTTCGGGGTATTTATAGAAAACAACAACATTGAACCAACGACTTAGATATTACAATCGAACGGCCACGATATGAGCGGAAAACGCGCCGGCAGTTACAATTCCCGAAGAATAAGGTAACATTTGGATTGTGCTTAGTAAACTCCCGCTATAAGCTCTAAACTCCTCACAAATTGATGATCAGTGATCGGAATTAAATTTTCGATCGACACTTTCAAACCCACCTCATGGGATCTTCCGATCATGAGTAGTTGAAACAAGTTGCTCTATGGAACTTTGTACGATCGAAGGGACTTTGGCCGATCGGTTAGTTAATAAAATTGCAAGTCAATTCGATATTGGTTGGTTACCGAAATTTCAAAGTCGTAATATATGCACGGATCAGTTTTGGAGTATACATTCGAGTGACAACTATTCAAAATTTTGAGTTATCAATCAAGATAGATTGTATTTCAGACGTTTTTTGATTTATTCCTTCGAATGACTATTTCGAAATAATGAGGAATCGAACCGGTTTCAGCCAAGACAGTTATTAGCTACAGAGTTCAAGATAGAAAATCATATCAACTCAAAATTTTTCTTCACGACGGATAGTCATTTTAGAGTTTCCAAGATGTACACTCTTTTTCCCTGGTCCGGTTATTATCCCAATGGGTTTTTTCGAGCTAATTTTTTAACGAGGCATATCCGAAACACTAAATCATGATTCATCCAGGTCATATGATGATATTTACTTCTCCAAGATTCAACTTCACTTACGATCGGGAAGTGGGGGAGTATTGATGAGGGGTACTTTGGATATTCTATTTTAGGAAGCACGCTACGATCGGAAATAGCAATATCCGTCCCCGAAAACATATTGGCCGACCTCCAACGCTGTACAAGCTTACTCCGATCATGAGGCAAGGGGTTTCATGCTCGGATTGTACTGTTGGGCCGAGCCCAGGCCCAAGCCTGTGGGCCGAAAAATACACCCCTGCGGGTGGTTCAGCTAGCACACTGATTCTACTATAAATACCGCAAGCATTTATGACACCAGCAACGACACAATTCCCCAGGTGCTCCCAGATTGAACATAGTGCTTAGAGCTTTCTCTATATTGTATTTTCGATCATGTTGTATGTATTAATTCTCTAGCTTGTACGGCATCGAATAATGCCAAATAGGACCTCGAAATACATTGTAATCACGTTCGAAAATATACATATTTAACCCCCTCGGACAAGGAGATGGAGATCGGCATTCCTAGCCCATCTCAGACAAGATATACCCAAGAAACCGAATTCCAAGCACCATGCCTTTTGTATGTCGATATTCTAAGCGAGGCAGTTCTTGTTCGGAATATTGGCGCGATCGAAATAACGGCTGCGCTCCCTAATTTCGAACATCATAATAGGAGAAAGAAATCACTCATTTTGAACGAAAAAGTGCGTCTAAACGAATACCGTTCGGACAAAATATTTACAGAAGATGTAAAGAATGAGTGGACAATTTCGGGGTATTTATAGAAAACAACAACATTGAACCAACGGCTTAGATTTTACAATCGAACGGTCACGATATGAGCGGAAAACTCGTCGGCAGTTACAATTCCCGAAGAATAAGGTAACATTTGGATTGTGCTTAGTAAACTCCCGGTATAAGCTCGAAACTCCTCACAAATCGATGATCAGTGATCGGAATTAAATTTTCGATCGACACTTTCAAACCCACCTCATGGGATCTGCCCATCACGAGTAGTTGAAAACAAGCTGCTCTATGGAACTTTGTACGATCGAAGGGACTTTGGTCGATCGGTTAGTTAATAAAATTGCAAGTCAATTCGATATTGGTTTGTTACCAAAATTTCAAATTCGTAATATATGCACGGATCAGTTTTGGAGTATACACTCGAGCGACAAATATTCAAAATTTCGAGTTATCAATCAAGATAGATTGTATTTCAGACGTGTTTTGATTTATTCCTTCGAATGAATATTTCGAAATAATGAGGAATCGAACCGGTTTTAGCCAAGACAGCTATTAGCTAAAGAGTTCAAGATAGAAAATCATATCAACTCAAAATTTTTCTTCATGACGGATAGTCATTTTAGAGTTTCCAAGATGTGCACTCTTTTTCCCTGGTCCGGTTTTTATCCCAATGGGTTTTTTCGAGCTAGGTTTTTAACGAGGCATATCCGAAACACTAAATCATGATTCATCCAGGTCATACGATGATATTTACTTCTCCGAGCTTCAGCTTCACTTACGCTCGAGAAGTGGGGGAGTATTGATGAGGGGTACTTTGGATATTCTATTTTAGGAAGCACGCTACGATCGAAAATAGGAATATCCGTCCCCAAAGACGTATTGGCCGACCTCCAACACTGTACAAGCTTACTCCGATCATGAGGCAAGGGGTTTCATGCTCGGATTGTACTTTTGGGCCGAGCCCAGGCCCAAGCCTATGGGCCGAGAAATACACCCCTGCGGGTGGTTCAGCTAGCACACTGATTCTACTATAAATACCTCAAGCATTTATGACACCAGCAACGACACAATTCCCCAGGTGCTCCCAGTTCGAACATAGTGCTTAGAACTTTCTCTAAATTGTATTTTCGATCATGTTGTATGTATTAATTCTCTAGCTTGTACGGCATCGAATAATGCCAAATAGGACCTCGAAATACATTGTAATCACGTTCGAAAATATACATATTTAACCCCCTCAATGGCATTTTAACACCTTTATCATCTTTATATTTCCTTATTGATCCCCCGACGAAACCACGTCAGATCATTAGCCTCTAGTTTGTACGACATCCAGTAATGCCCAAATAGGACTCCGAATTGTACTCCTTGTAACCATGATCCAACCCTACTATTAGCATTATTATACATTGTTGTCATTACTTTCTATTATTGATCCCGTACGAAACCACGTAAGATTAATTAGCGCTCACCGTGGGGCCTTATTTGGGTGTTAGATCGAAAAATGTTTACCACGAGGCGTAATACATACATTCGAGGAGAGCCTTCTCATGTGGCTGGGGCACATAATTCTGTTAACAATGAGCCCGAAAATCTATCTCGAGCGGCTCGACAACAAGAGTCTCCGCCGATTATTCCCCAGGATGATATTCCGATCCGCACAACTGTCGGCGATCTGAGATCCATTATCGGCACAATGTGCAGGGAATTTTTGAAAAGCAGAAGAGCTGATCAATCTCCAGTGGATCAGCCCGGGGCGCATGGAAGACCCGAAATCCTATCTTCGAACGTTCAGAAGGAGAGGAGCGTACTCTGTTCAGTATCAAAAGCGCCCGTGGCAAACCCTTCCTAACCTGCTCCTTCGAGGTCCAACATCCGATCAGGATTACCTTCTAAAGCAGTACATGATGTGGAAGATTCAGTAGTTGGGGAGAGTCAACCCCTGGTTGCTGACAAAATAAAAAAGTCGACCTACAAAAGGATCACAGAAGCTGAGCTGGAGAAGATCGTGCAGGAGAGAATCGCCAAGAAATTGGATAGAGAGGAGTTGGTTAAAGAAGCTCGGCACGCAGGTACGACAATCAGACGTACCAAAATAATGCAAAATAGAGAAACTATCCGTGAAAACATCAGGGATAGAGAGATCGGAAATGGTATCATGAGATGTTCACCTTTCTGCCAAGAGATTCGAGATGCTCAGAACACTGAAATAGTGCCAACCAGATTACCGCGGTATAACGGGACTACCGACCCCGGGGAACACATTAACAACTTCATAAATGTGATCCCTTCGAGGGGATTGCCCTCAATTGGTTCGGTAAATTGACACCGAACTCCATCTTCTCTTTCGATGAATTTTGTGATAAATTAAAACATCAGTTTGTGAGTCAGAGGAAGCCAAGGTTGCCTGTGAACCATTTAGGGACTGTGAAACAGATGGAGGATTAAACTTTAAGGCAATGGTTGGCAAGATTCAGCATAGAACTTCTTAAAGTCGATACTCCGCAGATCGAATACCTATCCTCTCTGATGTTCGAATTGACAAAAAACACAACGTTCGGGAATGCACAGTGTAGGAAGCAGCCTAAATCCTTTGAGCGGATCATGGAGATAGCTGAAAAATATATGATACAAGAGGAAATGAATAAGCTAAAACATGTTCAAAACCCGAAACTCCCCCTCGGAAAGAAACAGGATAGAGCTCCTGTCCCAAAACCTGGCGATTACGGAGGATCAAATAGGGGATCAGTTTGGCAAATACTTAACGCATACAAACCCCAGATGTCGACCCAAAGGTCTAATGTCTACGGTTCGATCCATGATCCCAATCAACCTCCATGCCCAGGAAGGATTCACTTCACTGAGTTAAATACCTCAAATGAAGAAATTATAACTGTGTTGGAGGAGGGGAATTTGATTCCCGAGGCCCAAATAATTACTAAAGCAAGACCAGGAGCATTGAACTATGATAAGTATTGATGAGAATCATCAAGAACAAGTACAGGCTAAGGATCCATTGAATATTCCAATTGGGCCAATTACAAGGGCAAGATCCAAAAAGCTCAAGGAAGCAGTTAACGGGCTAATTCAGAAAATATGGGCTGATTCTAACATGCATATGTTTGGCCCAAAAGAAGATGAAGATGTTTTGAATTTAATCCAAACAACATAATCAGATGGCTTTTCGAATTCACTAAAGTTGCTTACCTAGAATTAAGTCTTTTGGGAAAGAGAAGCTTTAATTAGGCTTTATTTATATCAGATTTTATATATATAAGTCTATATAGATAATAGTCAAGATTTCTCATATTTCTAGATGTATTTGGAGGATTCTAGGCACCTTTTCATATCCCAACACTTATGAAAACGTGTTGGCTTTAATTATTATGGTTGGAGGCTTGTTCCAACCCTATATATATGTGGTATTGTTCAATGTATGAGATATATTTGGCTGAAAATATAAAGTGAGTTTTTACTCCTCTTTTGGTTCTTCATTGAACTTCAGAACTTATCAAGGTTTCTCCTTGTGGCGTTCAAACTTGAATACTTGTGGTTTGCGATTCTTTATAATCGTTGGGTCACAAGTTCACTACTATCTGGAATACTTGTGGTTTGCGATTCTTTATAATCGTTGGGTCACAAGTTCACTACAATCAAGAATACTTGTGGTTTGCGATTCCTTATAATCGTCGGGTCACAAGTTCACTATCATTATCAATCTGATTTTAGTTTGGGATTAAATTGAATCTTCCTAATGAGGTTCGCATCATTTGGTATCAGAGCAAGGTACTAAAATCAGATTACTATCCTTTATCTTTATTTCTTGTTCTTATATATTTAGTCAATTTCTACTAATCTCTTTTTCCCTACTCTTAAATTTCTTTGTTTGTATATCCAGCCAAAAAAAAAAAAACGTGACCAAAAAAAAAAAAAAAAAAAAGGGGTAAAAAAAAAAAAAAAAAAAAACGTGATTAAAAAAAAAAAAAAAATTCGTGGCGGATATAACTACTCTCTATATTCTGATATATTCATCTGTTCTCTCAAAAAAAAAAAAAAAATTATCTTCTCCTTGATTCATTATATCTGAAATACCGAACCATTGGTATTCATTGTTTAAACAATACAAGTTGAACATCTTGATTAAAGTTTACTAGTTCATTAAAGAACTGAAAAAGGGAGTTACGAGTGGAAAAAGGCAAGAGAGTGAGATTATTAGAGGGTAAAAGCCATATTGAGTTAAACACGAGTGTTGAGTGACATTATTCGAGTGTAAACACGTGAGCGAGTGCTGTGAGGATTTATTTCTAATTTTTATATCTAGTTTCAAGTATGTCTACAAGTGGTGAAGCAATAAAACAAGGCGGACAGGGGGATACATTTATGTTGCAAGCCATGCAAAAACAATTTGAACATATGAACGTAATGTTTAATGAGATCCGGGATCGGATGGATAGGCAAGATGATGCTATTGCTACTTTAAACATGGGACGTCCGGAAAGATCTCCTAATGTTAGAAGGGAAGAAAGGATTGCAAATGAAGATGATTTTGGTTACAATTCCAATGATGAGTTCCAATATGAAGATGACCAAGGCTCATTGAATGGTGAGGGCAGATTCATACAAAGGAGAGAAAGGCATGATAGAGTTTTCCAAAGAGGTCCAAGATGGCGAGATAGAGATGACAGAAGCTTGGGAAACATAAAAGTAAAGATACCATCATTTCAAGGCAAGAATGATTCAGAAGTGTACTTGGACTGGGAAAGGAAGGTGGAGCTGATTTTCGAATGCCATAACTACTCCGAGGAGAAAAAGGTAAAACTTGCTGTTATTGAGTTTACCGATTATGCTATTATATGGTGGGATCAATTTATGATGACCAGGAGACGAAATGGTGAAAGGCCTATTAGGACATGGGATGAAATGAAAGCTATCATGAGGAGGCGGTTTGTTCCTAGTCACTATCATAGGGACTTATTTCAGAAGTTACAAAGTCTTACTCAAGGCTTTAAAAGTGTGGAAGATTACCACAAGGAGATGGAGATTTCCATGATCAGGGCTAATATAGAGGAGGATAGGGAAGCTACCATGGCAAGGTTTCTCAATGGGCTGAATCAGGACATTGCAAATGTAGTTGAGTTGCAACATTATGTGGAGTTGGAGGACATGGTGCATATGGCAATAAAAGTAGAACGACAACTTAAAAGGAAGGGAACTCGATCCTTCCAGAATCCAAGCTCCTCTACTTCATGGAGGTCGAATGGAAGGAAAGATGAAGGAGCTAATTCCAAATTCAAAACAGAAGCACCAAAGAGAAAAGATGAAGTTGAAAAAGTCAATAGAGGTAACACTGAATTACCAACTCGTAATCGTGATATTAAGTGTTTTAAGTGTTTGGGAGCAGGTCACATTGCTTCACAATGCCCAAACAAGAGGACAATGATTGCACATGCTAACGGAGATGTGGAGACTGAAAGTGAGAGTGACGATGAAGATCATATGCCAAAAGACACTAGTGACAATGATGTTGAATATCCGGTGGAAGGAGAGTCATTGGTGGCTAGGCGTGCTTTAAGTGCCCAAATCAAAGAAGATGATGTTAATGAACAGAGGGAGAACATTTTTCATACTAGGTGCCATGTTAACAATAAAGTGTGTAGTATGATCATTGATGGGGGAAGTTGTACAAACGTTGCCAGTACTACTTTGGTTGAAAAGCTGAATTTACCTCCGTTGAAACACCCTAAACCATATAAGCTTCAATGGTTGAATGAATGTGGTGAGGTTAAGGTGACAAGGCAAGTATTAGTCTCTTTTTCAATTGGGAAGTACAAGGATGAAGTGCTTTGTGATGTCGTTCCAATGCAAGCGGGTCACATATTATTGGGCAGACCATGGCAATTTGATAGGAAGGTTACTCATGATGGTTTCAAAAATCGGCACATTCTTGTAAAGGATAACAAATCCATTACTCTTGTACCATTAACACCCAAACAAGTGTATGAAGATCAAATGAAAATGAAAAGAGAGAGTGAGTTGAAAATAAATAGTGAGGCTGAAATTTCAAAGAAAAAAAGTGAAAAAGAGAGTGAAAATGATACGAATCTCATCACGAATAACGAGACCCGAATTATTAGGATTTCAAGGATCGTTCTACAATCAGGTTTAGATGGATTTAATGAAGACGCCACAAACGATGATGGATGAATCGCTTGATAAGTCGATGGATGAACGCCACAAGTCTCCTTGATAAGTTCAGAAAGAGAGAAAAAAACAAGTGAGTCTTTATGCTAAGGCGAGTGATATCAAGAATGCCTTCAATTCAAACAAGCCTATGTTTTTACTTTTGTACAAAGAGGCGGGTTATAGCACTAACGAACTTGATGAATCTTTGCCTAGCGTTGTTGTCTCTTTGTTGCAGGAATACGAAGATGTGTTCCCAGATGATGTACCAAATGGGTTGCCACCTATAAGAGGAATAGAGCATCAAATTGATTTTGTACCAGGTGCTGCCATTCCTAACCGGCCAGCATATAGAAGCAATCCGGAAGAAACGAAGGAAACTCAAAGGCAAGTTGAGGAGTTGCTGAAGAAAGGCCACGTTAGAGAAAGCATGAGTCCGTGCGCTGTACCGGTATTACTTGTACCTAAGAAGGATGGTACTTGGAGGATGTGTGTGGATTGCAGGGCTATCAACAACATCACGGTAAAGTATCGATACCCCATTCCTAGACTAGATGATATGTTGGATGAATTGCATGGGTCAAGTATTTTCACAAAAATTGATTTGAAAAGTGGGTATCATCAAATTAGGATGAAAGAAGGTGATGAATGGAAAACTGCTTTTAAAACAAAACATGGTTTGTATGAGTGGTTGGTAATGCCTTTTGGTTTATCTAATGCACCTAGTACATTCATGAGATTAATGAACCATGTCTTGCGGGCTTTTATTGGCAGATTTGTTGTGGTTTATTTTGATGACATTTTGGTGTATAGCAAAAGCTTAGATGAACATATTGAACATTTGCGTAGTGTGGTTGATATCTTGAGAAAAGAAAAATTGTTTGCCAATTTAAAAAAGTGTTCTTTTTGCTTGGAAAAAGTTACGTTTCTTGGCTACATTGTTAGTGCAAATGGAATTGGAGTGGATGAAGAAAAGGTAAAGGCTATCAAGGAATGGCCGACACCTAAATCACTTTCCGAGGTCAGAAGTTTTCATGGTTTGGCTAGTTTTTATCGACGATTTGTCCAAAATTTCAGTACACTAGCTACACCACTCACTGAAATTGTTAAGAAATCGGTAGGGTTTCATTGGGGTGATGAGCAAGAACGTGCATTTTCTGAAATTAAAGAAAGATTGTGTAGTGCTCCTTTGTTAGCCTTACCTAATTTTTCTAAAACATTTGAAATTGAGTGTGATGCTTCAGGAATAGGTATTGGAGCAGTTTTAATGCAGGAGCAGCGACCGATAGCCTATTTCAGTGAAAAACTAAATGGGGCTGTTTTGAACTATTCGACATATGACAAGGAGCTTTATGCATTGGTGAGAGCGTTGGAGACTTGGCAACATTACCTTTGGCCGAGAGAATTCGTCATTCACACCGACCATGAATCCTTGAAGCACTTGAAAGGACAGGGTAAGTTGAATAAAAGACACGCCAAGTGGTCAGAATTCATCGAGACATTTCCTTATGTAATCAAATACAAGCAAGGTAAGGAAAATATTGTGGCTGATGCACTATCGAGAAGGTATGCTCTTGTTTCTACTTTAAATGCAAAGTTGTTGGGATTTGAATATGTGAAGGAATTATATGCTACTGATGATGACTTTGCTAGTGTGTATGGAGCATGTGAAAAATCAGCATTTAGTAAGTTCTACAGACTTGATGGGTACTTGTTTAGAGAAAATAAACTTTTTGTGCCTAACAGTTCTATGCGTGAGTTACTTGTACGTGAAGCACATGGAGGTGGTTTGATGGGACACTTTGGTATAAGGAAGACTTTAGAAGTGTTGTGTGAACATTTCTTTTGGCCTAAAATGAAACGTGATGTAGAAAGAATTTGTTCTAGATGTGTTACTTGTAAGCAGGCCAAATCTAGGGTCTTACCCCATGGTTTATACACTCCTTTACCCGTACCTACTGCACCTTGGGTAGACATTTCAATGGATTTTGTTTTGGGTTTGCCTAGGTCAAGAAAGGGTAGGGATTCAATTTTCGTGGTGGTTGATAGGTTTTCTAAAATGGCACATTTCATATCTTGTAACAAAACTGATGATGCAACAAACATTGCTGATTTGTTCTTCCGTGAGATAGTACGACTTCATGGTGTTCCTAGGAGCATTGTATCTGATAGAGATTTTAAGTTTCTTAGCTATTTTTGGAAAGTCTTGTGGGGGAAAATGGGTACTAAATTGCTATTTTCAACTACTTGCCACCCTCAAACAGATGGCCAAACCGAGGTAGTGAATAGAACTTTAACTACTTTGTTACGTACTATAATTCAAAAGAATTTAAAGAAATGGGAAGATTGTTTGCAATTCATTGAATTTGCATATAACCGGAGTGTTCATTCTACTACTGATTTTTCACCATTTGAGGTTGTTTATGGTTTTAATCCACTAACTCCTTTAGATTTGCTGCCTTTGCCAGTTAATGAAAGAGCTAGTTTGGATGGTCAAAAGAAGGCTGAGATGGTGAAGAAACTTCATGAAAGTGTCCGGGAGCATATCGCAAAGAAAAATGAACAATATGCGAACAAAGCTAATAAAGGGCGAAGAAAAGTCATTTTTGAACCAGGTGATTGGGTTTGGGTGCATATGCGGAAGGAAAGATTTCCTGAACGTAGGCGGTCAAAGTTACAACCAAGAGGGGATGGTCCATTTCAAGTTCTTGAAAGAGTGAATGATAATGCATATAAGTTGGATCTTCCAGGTGAGTATAAGATTAGTTCTACATTTAATGTTGCTGATCTTTCTCCTTTTGATGTAGGTGAAGATTCGAGGACGAATCCTTTCGAAGAGAGGGAAAATGATGAGAATCATCAAGAACAAGTACAGGCTAAGGATCCATTGAATATTCCAATTGGGCCAATTACAAGGGCAAGATCCAAAAAGCTCAAGGAAGCAGTTAACGGGCTAATTCAGAAAATATGGGCTGATTCTAACATGCATATGTTTGGCCCAAAAGAAGATGAAGTTGTTTTGAATTTAATCCAAACAACATAATCAGATGGCTTTTCGAATTCACTAAAGTTGCTTACCTAGAATTAAGTCTTTTGGGAAAGAGAAGCTTTAATTAGGCTTTATTTATATCAGATTTTATATATATAAGTCTATATAGATAATAGTCAAGATTTCTCATATTTCTAGATGTATTTGGAGGATTCTAGGCACCTTTTCATATCCCAACACTTATGAAAACGTGTTGGCTGATGAGGACATAAATGGAAATTCGCAGAATAATGAGGACACAAATGGAAAATCGCATTTTGAAGAATCAATCCAAGTTCCACAAGGTCCAGTGACGAGAGCAAGAGCCAAACGTTTCAAGGAAGAAGAACTCAATGAGTTAATAAATCAAGCGCAACAAAAGGAGTTGGATGTGATCGGAAATGAACCATCGAATTTTGTCAACATTATAAAAGTCCAACTAAATGCAATTTCTCAAGAAGAGAGTGGATAAGATGAATAGCATATTTAGTTAGTATTAAATTCGAAATTAACTATTATATTAGTAGTAGGACTTTATTTGTTTCCTAGTTTATTAGTGGTTTTTGTTTCCTAGTTGATTAGGGGGATTTATTTCCTAGTCTAAGTAGATTACTCTAGAAGTCCTATTCCTAGTCTTGATAGGACTTAATTTTCAGCTTATATATAGGCATAATATGTAATAGAAGACACAACTTGATTCTTATTATTTTAGTGAGAAGGAATTCTCTAGTTTCTTTGAAGAACTCTTTTGAACTTATCAAGGATTTTTCAATTTGTCTAATTCTTGTGGCGTTCATTCATCGACTTATCAAACGATTCTTCCATCATCGTTTGTGGCGTCCTACCGAACTTATCAAGAAGACTTGTGGCGTTCAACATCGACTTATCAAACGATTCAGTCAATATCGTTTGTGGCGTCCCCGTGAACTTATCAAGGCGACTTGTGGCGTTCATCCATCCTCAAACCTGATTGTAGAACGATCTTTCAATTCCTTATAATGCGGGTCTCGTTTTTCTTAACGTGGTTCGTATCATTTGGTACCAGAGCCAATTTCTAGTCTCAGGTTTGCGTATCTTTATAATTTTCTAGTTTAATTAAAAAAAAAAAAAAAAAGTCGTACCAAAAAAAAAAAGAGTACGAAAAAAAAAAAAAAAAAAAGAAAGGTCGAACAAAAAAAAAAAGAGTTCGCACAAAAAAAAAAAAAAAAAAACAAAAAATTCCGAAAAAAAAAAAAAATTCCGAAAATTGAAACAAAATTATCTTTATTGAGCTTCCTAGTTTGAGTTTGATTATTTTCTAGACTTAGAGTGTGTTTACACTTAGAATTCTTCTAAGTTTTGGCACCTGCCTTGTTGAAAGAATCTTCCTAGATTTGGTTTGATAGTTTTCTTGTCCTAGAGTTTGTTCACATTGAATATCTTTGTGTTGTTTTAAATTAGTTCAAAAAGAAGCAAAGAGAATTCCAAGAGTGGAAAAAGGCAAGAGAGTTAGATTATTTGAGGGTAAAAGCCATAATTTTTGTGCGAAAACACGAGTGTTGAGTGAATAATTAAATTGAGTGAAACACGTAAGGGTGTGAATTGTGAGGTCCTTTATTTTATTTATATTTGTTCTAACTTTTTTTCTTGCAGCAAATCATGTCTGATTCCAATAACAAAAACATATCTGGAGAACAGTCGGGAAAGTTTGATATGAAGTTTATGTCGGAAGCTTTGATGGGAGAGATGAAGAGAATATTGAGGGCGGAGTTGGAACAAGTTCATGAAAGGTTGGATAGGGTAGAAAGTGTAACTGAGGGACATCGAAAAACTACTTCTAATATGAATAGGAGGGGGAGAGTTCAACCTAGGGACTTAAGAGATGAGGATGAGGAAGACTATGATGATAGGTTTAGTGAAGGAGATCAAGGGTCATCTAGTCGCCATAGGAGAAATCGTGGATTAGGTAGAGAAGTTAGGAATAGGGAGGATAACAACTTGGGTAATATTAAGATGAACATTCCTTCTTTTCAAGGGAGAAACGACCCCGAAACCTGTCTTGAGTGGGAAAAGAAACTGGAGCGAGTTTTTGATTGCCACGACTACTCCGAGATAAAAAAGGTAAAACTTGCAGCCACTGAGTTTACTGATTATGCTAATGTTTGGTGGGATCAATTGGTGTTAAACAGGAGACGAAATGGAGAACAACCGGTGGACACTTGGGAGGTGATGAAAACAGTAATGAGAAAGCGTTTTGTACCTAGCCACTATTATCGGGATTTGTACAAGAAGTTGCAAGGGCTGGTACAAGGAAATCGGAGTGTCGAAGACTACTACCAAGAGATGGAGTTAGCCATGATCCGAGCAAACATAGAGGAGGACCGAGAGGCTACTATGGCACGATTTTTAGCTGGCTTGAATCAAGAAATTGCCAATCGAGTAGAATTGCAGCATTATGTGGAATTAGAGGACATGCTGCATATGGCTATTAAAATTGAGAGCCAAATTAAGAGAAGAGGTGCTAGTTCGTGGAAACAGAATACATTCAAGAAAGAGGAGAAGCAAGTCTCAACCAAGGCTAGATTTGAGTCAAAACAAGAGCAACCAACTCGTAGCAATCAAGGTAAAACCGATTACTCTACTACTCGAAATCGTGATATTAAGTGTTTTAAATGTCAAGGTAGGGGGCACATAGCAAACCAATGCCCAAATAGAAGAGTTATGGTGATACGAGATAATGGAGAAGTTGAAACCGATAGTGAGGAGGACACCGAATCTATGCCACCATTGGAGGATGCTAATGAGGAAGAATATGCTGTCCATGGGGAGTTGTTGGTTGCAAGAAGAGCGTTAAGTGTGCAAATCAAAGAGAGTGACGAAGTACAGAGGGAAAACATTTTTCATACTAGATGCCATGTCCAAAACAAAGTATGTAGTATGATTATTGATGGAGGGAGTTGTACTAATGTTGCTAGCACAACTATGGTTGAAAAGCTAGGATTGCCAACTACCAAACATCTACAACCCTACAAACTGCAATGGCTTAATAACACTGGTGAAATAAGGGTAGAAAAACAAGTCCTTGTTCCTTTTCGCATAGGAAAATATGAAGATGAAGTTTTGTGTGATGTTGTACCTATGCAAGCTGGACATTTGTTACTAGGACGTCCATGGCAGTTTGATCGACGTGTTAAGCATGATGGTTTCACTAACAAGTACTCATTTGAACATGACCAGCGTACCATCACTCTAGTACCTTTGACTCCAAGACAAGTTTATGAAGATCAAGTAAGGTTACAAAAAGAGAGTGAGCAAGAAAAGAAGAGTGTTGTTGGAAAAGAAATCGAGAGACAAGAAAAACTAAGAGTGAACGAGGGAAAAAAGAGTAGAAAAAATGGAGAGGTTTCAATGAATGAACAAAAGAATGAGAGGACAAAAAACAATATCTATGCGAGAGTGGGTCACATTAAAAAAGCGATGTTCTCAAGTCAACCAATAATTGTTCTTGTGTACAAAGAGGCATTGAATACTAACAACTCTAACTCTTTTTTGCCTAGTTCAGTTGCATCTCTTTTGCAGGAATTCGAGGATGTCTTTCCCGAGGAAATTCCACCTGGTTTACCACCTATTCGAGGGATTGAACATCAAATTGACTTTGTACCCGGTGCTTCCATTCCAAACCGACCAGCCTATCGTAGCAACCCTGAAGAAACAAAAGAGCTACAACGGCAAGTTAGTGAATTGATGGAAAAGGGTTCCGTAAGAGAAAGCATGAGTCCATGCGCTGTTCCAGTAATTTTGGTTCCTAAAAAGGATGGGACGTGGAGAATGTGCGTTGATTGTCGAGCCGTCAACAATATAACAATCAGGTATCGCCATCCTATTCCTCGTCTTGATGATATGCTTGATGAATTGCATGGTGCTTGTGTATTTTCTAAAATTGATTTGAAAAGTGGCTACCATCAAATAAGAATGAAAGAAGGTGATGAATGGAAAACAGCTTTTAAAACGAAGTTTGGTTTATATGAGTGGTTGGTTATGCCATTTGGTCTAACTAATGCACCAAGTACTTTCATGCGATTAATGAACCATGTTTTGCGTGCTTTCATAGGAAAATTTGTAGTTGTCTATTTTGATGATATTCTTATTTATAGCAAAAATCAAGATGATCATCTTAAGCATTTACATTCTGTTCTTGAAGTATTACGAAAGGAAAAATTATTTGCTAACATGAAGAAATGCACTTTTTGCACCGATAAGCTTGTGTTTCTTGGTTTTGTTGTGAGTGCACATGGTATACAGGTTGACGAGGATAAAATTCGAGCAATTCAAGAATGGCCGAGTCCCACAAGTGTAGGACAAGTTAGAAGCTTCCATGGACTTGCTAGCTTCTATAGGAGATTTGTGAAGAACTTTAGCAGCATTGCAGCACCACTTACTGAGGCTATCAAGAAGAATGTTGGGTTTAAGTGGGAAGACGAGCAAGAAAGGGCTTTCCAATTGCTCAAAGAGAAATTAACTAATGCTCCTTTATTAGCTCTGCCTAACTTTACATTAACATTTGAAATTGAATGTGATGCATCAGGATTAGGTGTTGGGGCAGTCCTCATGCAAGGAGGAAAACCAATTGCTTTTTTTAGCGAGAAACTAAGCGGGGCAGCTCTAAACTACCCTACTTACGACAAAGAGTTGTACGCATTGGTGCGAGCTTTGCAAACGTGGCAACACTATCTTTGGCCTAAGGAGTTTGTGATTCACACGGATCATGAGTCGTTGAAACACTTGAAGAGTCAACAAAAATTGAGTAGGAGACATGCACGATGGGTGGAATTCATTGAAACATTTCCCTATGTCATCCGATACAAGAAAGGTAAAGAGAATGTTGTTGCTGATGCACTTTCTAGAAGGTACGTCTTACTCTCCATTCTTGATGCAAAATTACTTGGTTTTGAGCATATTAAAGAATTATATCCTTTAGACCATGATTTTTCTGAGGAATTTCGAAATTGTGAGAAAAATGCAGTGGGTAAGTTCTTTAGATATGAGGGTTTCTTGTTTCGAGAAAATAAGTTATGTGTTCCTAATTGTTCTTTGCGTGAGTTGTTAGTAAGGGAATCACATGGTGGAGGTCTAATGGGGCACTTTGGAGTTATTAAAACCTTAGCGATCTTGCAAGAACATTTTTATTGGCCTCATATGAGAAAGGATGTTGAGAGAATTTGTGAGAGATGTGTCACTTGTAAGCAAGCAAAATCTAGAGTACAACCTCATGGTTTATACATGCCACTACCAATTCCTAGTGATCCCTGGATTGATATTTCAATGGATTTTGTTTTAGGTTTACCTAGGTCTAAACGAGGTAGGGATTCTATTTTTGTGGTTGTAGATAGGTTTTCTAAAATGGCGCATTTCATTCCATGTACGAAAACTGATAATGCTTCCAATATTGCTGACTTATTCTTTCGAGAAATTGTTAGATTACATGGAATGCCTCGAACCATTGTTTCAGATAGAGATGCTAAGTTTTTGAGTTACTTTTGGAAAACCTTGTGGTGTAAGTTAGGGACTAAGTTGTTATTTTCCACCACTTGTCATCCACAAACTGATGGTCAAACTGAAGTAGTAAATAGGACTTTATCTACTTTGTTGAGAGCTATAATTAAAAAGAATATCAAAACATGGGAAGAATGTTTACCACATGTTGAGTTTGCTTACAATCGTTCCATTCATTCTGCTTCTAAGTTTTCTCCATTTGAAATAGTTTATGGTTTTAACCCCTTAACTCCATTGGATTTAACACCATTACCTTTGTCTGAAAGAGTTAACTTGGATGGAAAGAAAAAGGCTGAATTTGTTAAGCAGATACATGAAAAGGCAAGATTCAATATAGAGAAGAAGACGGAACAATATGCAAAGCAAGCCAACAAAGGGCGTCGCAAGGTAGTTTTTGAACCCGGAGATTGGGTTTGGTTGCACATGAGGAAAGAAAGATTTCCATCCCAAAGGCGCTCGAAGTTGCTCCCAAGGGGAGATGGTCCTTTTCAAGTTCTTGAGCGTGTCAATGACAATGCCTACAAGCTAGACCTACCAGGTGAGTACAATGTTAGCACTACATTCAACGTTACTGATTTAAGTCCTTTTGATGTAGGTGCTGATTTGAGGGCAAATCCTTTTCAAGAGGAGGGGAATGATGAGGACATAAATGGAAATTCGCAGAATAATGAGGACACAAATGGAAAATCGCATTTTGAAGAATCAATCCAAGTTCCACAAGGTCCAGTGACGAGAGCAAGAGCCAAACGTTTCAAGGAAGAAGAACTCAATGAGTTAATAAATCAAGCGCAACAAAAGGAGTTGGATGTGATCGGAAATGAACCATCGAATTTTGTCAACATTATAAAAGTCCAACTAAATGCAATTTCTCAAGAAGAGAGTGGATAAGATGAATAGCATATTTAGTTAGTATTAAATTCGAAATTAACTATTATATTAGTAGTAGGACTTTATTTGTTTCCTAGTTTATTAGTGGTTTTTGTTTCCTAGTTGATTAGGGGGATTTATTTCCTAGTCTAAGTAGATTACTCTAGAAGTCCTATTCCTAGTCTTGATAGGACTTAATTTTCAGCTTATATATAGGCATAATATGTAATAGAAGACACAACTTGATTCTTATTATTTTAGTGAGAAGGAATTCTCTAGTTTCTTTGAAGAACTCATTTGAACTTATCAAGGATTTTTCAATTTGTCTAATTCTTGTGGCGTTCATTCATCGACTTATCAAACGATTCTACCATCATCGTTTGTGGCGTCCTACCGAACTTATCAAGAAGACTTGTGGCGTTCAACATCGACTTATCAAACGATTCAGTCAATATCGTTTGTGGCGTCCCCGTGAACTTATCAAGGCGACTTGTGGCGTTCATCCATCCTCAAACCTGATTGTAGAACGATCTTTCAATTCCTTATAATGCGGGTCTCGTTTTTCTTAACGTGGTTCGTATCATTGGCTTTAATTATTATGGTTGGAGGCTTGTTCCAACCCTATATATATGTGGTATTGTTCAATGTATGAGATATATTTGGCTGAAAATATAAAGTGAGTTTTTACTCCTCTTTTGGTTCTTCATTGAACTTCAGAACTTATCAAGGTTTCTCCTTGTGGCGTTCAAACTTGAATACTTGTGGTTTGCGATTCTTTATAATCGTTGGGTCACAAGTTCACTACTATCTGGAATACTTGTGGTTTGCGATTCTTTATAATCGTTGGGTCACAAGTTCACTACAATCAAGAATACTTGTGGTTTGCGATTCCTTATAATCGTCGGGTCACAAGTTCACTATCATTATCAATCTGATTTTAGTTTGGGATTAAATTGAATCTTCCTAATGAGGTTCGCATCAAGTATTGCCGGTACCTTAGAGCTCGTGGACACAGTACTGAAAATTGCTATCAGTTGAAGGTCGAGATCGAAAAGTTAATTGTACAGGGAAAACTTAAAGAGTTTGTTAAAAGAGGAAATTACAACAATCGTTATAGATCCAAGAGTCCTCGAAAATTTACCGCTCAACAACAGGAAACTCAAAATCAGGCTGACGAGCAACTGAACGGAGTAATAAACATGATTGCTGGTGGACCAGCATGAGGAGATTGCAGAAATGCAAGAAAAAGAACGATGAGGTCGATAAAGATGGTTATCTCGACCAGGAAAGAGATCTTCTCTTTAGAACCTCCATCCATGGAAAATTAAGTTATAAGCTTCAGTGACGCGGATAGACCCTCAAATGTTACTTGGGATGTAGATGACGATGATCCAGATTTTTCAATGGTCCTAATTTTGAGAGTTGCTAATTATGAGGTCAGAAGGGTTTTGATTGACAACAGTAGTTCCGCAAACATTATTTCTTCCGAAGCTCTCGCTCAAATGAACCTCCAACATCCTCATTTGGATCGAGTGACTACTCCTTTGGTCGGATTTGGCGGTTCGGAAATTGTCCCACTGGGGACCATTCTACTAAGCAGAACTCTTGGAAAGAAGCCAAGGAGTGTAACTAGAATAGTAAAATTCTTAGTGGTAGAAACACCTTTCGCTTATAACGCCATATTGGGGAGGCCAGCTTTGAACGTCTTCAAGGCTGTGGTGTCAACATACCATCAAAAGGTGAAATTTCAGACTGATGTAGGAGTGGGAGAAAAGCGGAACGATCTGTACATGGCATGGGAATGTTATAATTCATCTTTGACCATAAAACGGAAGGTTGAACCCGAGATCCCAATGAAAAGAAGATTTGTTGATCTATAATCAGGGTCCGTTTCAAATTTACCAATCGCTGACTGTGATAAATTACAAAGAAAGAAGGGAAAGAACGTGGATATGATTGTGCAAGCCCCCGACCATAAGAAGGTCGCCTTAGTTCCTGGTTCCCCAGTAAAGGTTACCAGGATCGGAACAGAATTAAGCGAGGGGATGGAGACTATGTTCATTGACTTTTTGCATAATAATGTAGATGTCTTAGCTTGGAGCTCAGATAATATAGTGGGAATCGACCCACGTGTGATTACGCATTCATTGAACATAGACCCAAAGGCAAAATTGGTTCGACAGAATAAATGAAATCACGGTCGAGAAAAGGATAAAATCATCAACGCTGAGGTTGATAGATTGTTGGCAGCTGGTCAGATAAGGGAGATCAAATTTACTGAGTGGCAATGTAACGTAGTCTTGGTTTCCAAAGGGGAAAAGGTCGAAAATAAGTGGAGAATGTGCGATGAATTCACCGATTTGAATAAGTTGTGCCCAAGAGACCCTTACCCATTGCCTCGGATCGATATGCTAGTAGATTCCACTGCTAGATTTGTTTTCTTCAGCATGATGGATGCCTTCCAGGGATTCTACCAAATATTCATGAACGAGAGGGATCAGGATAAGACTGCATTCATTACCGAACGTGGAGTTTATTGCTTCAGTGTTATGCCGTTTGGGTTGAGAAACGCTGGAGCAACTTATATGAGATTGGTGAACATGATGACATGCTCGTAAAAAGCATGACGGAAGAAGATCACATCAAGCACATCGATAGATGTTTTGCAATTTTGAGGAAATATGATATGAAATTGAACCCGTCGAAGTGTACCTTCGGGGTTAGATCGGGGAAATTCTTGGGTTATCTTGTCCACGAGCGGGGAATTGAAGCTAATCCGAAAAAGATTCGAGCTATCACCGAGCTCAAACCACCAAGGAGGCTTTCGGACGTACAAAGCTTGGTAGGAAAAATCATCTCTTTGAGCATGTTCATCTCCCGATCAGCGGACAAGAGTTTACCTTTCTTCAAGTTGTTATGAAAATCAAAGGATTTCGAATGGACCACTGAATGTGACAAAGCCTTTGAGGATCTCAAGGCTTATTTAACTTCGCCGTCGATTTTGGCCAAACCCTCCAATGGTGAACCCTTATACCTTTACATAGCAGTTTTGGAGGAGGCTATTAGCTCGGTTCTGGTAAAAGTAAAAAACCCGAGCACAAACCAGTATGCTATTTGAGCAAGTTATTACAAGGCGCGGAAAAGAACTATATGGAGATTGAAAAGTTCGCACTTGCTTTAGTAGTGGCTGCTCGAAGATTGAGGCCTTATTTTCATACTTATAAAATTATTGTTTTGACTAACCAACCTTTAAGGTTGGTCTTATCTAAACCCGAAGCTTCAGGAAGATTGATAAAGTGGGCGGTGGAGCTCGGGCAATTTGAAATTGAATATCAACCAAGAACGACGGTCAAGGCTCAAGTTTTGGCGAATTTTATTGTTGAAACAGGAGCATAAATTCCAAATGATGCAAGCTCATCGGAAGTGAATTCGATCGTGAAGATCGAGGAACCGGTATGGTTAATGCATGTGGATGGATCCTCAACTAAAGAGGGAGGTGGAGCAGGGATTCATTTCCAGGGTCCTAACGGGGAAGATTTGAGCTATGCCGTCACCTTAGACTTCGTTATCACAAACAACGAAGCAGAATACGAATCTCTAATTGCGGGACTGGAGATGGCCCTAAAGGCAAAGGTAAAATCGCTTACTGTACTAAAAGATTCTGAACTTGTACATAGACAGGTGAAGGGTATTTACGAGGCAAAGGAGTTCAATATGATAAAGTATTTGAACAAAGTGAAAGATCTGATCTCCAGATTTGAGAAGTTTGAGATCCAACCAATTCCAAGGGAGGAAAATCTATGGGCGAATCTGTTATCGAAGTTTACGGGAACAATTGATGGGAAGAAGGAAAGGGTGATCACATGGCTATTTTCTGATACACCGGCCATCGAATTAGATGTTAGCCCTAACATCGACGTTATGGAGATTGATGAGCAAAAATGCTCTTGGGTTGATTCGTTCCTCAAATATTTGAAGGAAGGTCCTGAAGATGTAAATGAGGCACGGAGGCTTAATTATCGAGCTCCATTATTCGCCTTAGTGGACGGTCAACTCTATAAAAGATCCTACTCAGGAATTTTAATGAAATGTATCATCGAAGGTCAGTATGATATTATTCTAAGGGAAGTCCACGAAGGGGAAGCTGGGAATCATTGTGGTGCTCGGGCATTGGCTGTAAAATGTTCGAGGGCAGGATATTATTGGCCTACTCTTATTTCCGACTCGATTGATTACGTGAAGAAATGCCATCATTGCCAAATTCATTCGAATTTGATCCACTAACCAGCAGAGCAGATGCATTCTATTCCTATTTGTTGGCCCTTCGATAAATGGGGTATTGATATCGTTGGTTCTTTTCCGAATGCAAGAGCGAAAAAGAATTATGTATTAGTTAATGTGGAACATTTCAGAAAGTGGGTAAAATGTGTTACCTTAACCAAAATCACTCAATTCCAAGTTATAAATTTCCTTGGAAGAATGTTGTCTGCAGGTTCAGAATTCCTAGAGTTTTGATCTCCGACAATGGGACTCAGTTTGCTGGAAAAAAGGTCTTAGAGTGGTGTGAGAAATTCGGCATACAACTAAATTTTACATCCGTTGGGCACCCACAAGTGAATGGAAAGACTGAGGTCGTGAATAGAGTGATCGTCCGATCTTTAGAAAATTGCTTAGCTGAGGCCAAGGGCAAATGGCTTGACGAACTTCCTGGAGTCATATGGGCCAATAGACCAACTATAAAAGCTGCTACAGGCGAGGCTCCTTTTAGTTTAGTTACGGATCGGAGGCTATTATCCCGGTCAAAACTCTTATACCATCTCCTAGAGTCGAATTCTATGATCTCGAGGACAATCAATCGTTAAGGGAAATGGACATCGACCATGCGGATAGTAAGAGAGACCAGGCTAAATTAAAAATTCAAGACACAAAGTGCAACACGGAAAAAGTGTATAATCAGAAAGTCAGGATCCGAACCTTCAAGATCAAAGATCTAGTGCTGAAGAAGGTCGAGGTTTCTAAACATGTTGGGAAACTTCAGCCTAACTGGGACGGCCCTTATGTTGTTGTCGAGGTTGGAAAGAAAGGTTCTTACAAGATTAATTATCCAAATGGAGAAGATCTGCCTCGAACATGGAATGAGGTTAATTTAAGGAAGTACAATGGAAAATGAAGGCTTTGTTGTGAATCTTAGTTTCTCTACCTTTGTAGTTCTTTGTTCTGCTTTGTTATTTATCTTATTATCGAAGAATTCAATGAAATTTTGCTACTTTCGGATGATCTCATCAACTCAGTGCAACTCTACATATTAACTGTTATATTCAAGATCGGTATTTGATCTCATGAAGAGTTGACTAAGGGTGAAATCCGTTCCTATGCCCCTTAGATCAAAATAAAAAAAAAAATGGGTGAAAGTTGTTGCTACGACCCTCGAAATTGACAAAGGGTGAAAGCCGTTGCTATGCCCCTTAGATCAAATAAAAAAATGGGTGAAAGTTGTTGCTACGACCCTCAAAATTGACTAAGGGTGAAAGCCGTCCGTTGCTATGAAAATGGGTGAAAGTTGTTGCTACGACCCTCGAAATTTATTAAGGGTGAAAGCCGTTGCTATGCCCCTTAGATCAAATAAAAAAAATGGGCGAAAGTTGTTGCTACGACCCCCGAAATTGACTAAGGGTGAAAGCCGTTGCTATGCCCCTTAGATCAAAATAAAAAAATAATGGGTGAAAGCTGTTGCTACGACCATGAGATCAAATTTTGACTAACAGAGGATCGTTATTCATAATTCATTATATTGCAAGTATATAATGATCTTTCGGTTCAATTTCTTATCTGATCGGTTATTCGGAATCGATTAGGGGCATTTCGGGGGAAGTAAAATTTCAGTCATGAAGATCGGACGAAACATTTACGGAGAAGTAAAAAGTGAGATGGTAATTTAGGGGACATTTTTAGGAGTCGTAACATGGACTCAACGGCCCAGATCACCCGACTTGAACGGTCACGACACAGGCGATAAATGCGCCGACCGTTCCGATTCCCGAAAAAAAGGGGATTGAATGGATAGGCGGTTAAAATCCTCTCATCCCAAGCTCGGGAACCTCCACAAGGCGATCGAATTCGAAATCAACCTAGCACGCATACGTTGCAAATGGGTCTCCAATCTCCCCAATAATTCAACTACGGATTTTTCCGATCAAGGTACATGTCGATCATGAGAGATACAAACTTATAGTTCTAAATTTATAAGAAAGCTCATCAGGTCTATACGTAAAATTTCAAGTTATTCTACTTGATCGATAATTGTTTCAAAGGTTCTCGTGGTATAAGTCAATAACTCCACGATGGGTGGGATTAATTGATGATCGAATTCACTCAATATTCAAGAATAATCGTTGATGGATGAGAATTCAAATTCAGTTATCAAGTTATGGGTATTTGTCCATGTTATATCAAGATAAGCGATGGTCGGGTCAATTTAAGAATTAAGTTCGACCGTTAACAAACCAAAGTTTAGATTTATTTATCAAGTTAAAATACTTATCTTGTTCAATAAAGATTGTTCGATGGTCATCTTCAATTGAAAGATTAGGTCGGATCGAATCGATTTGTTCGAGAATAAACTATCTGATATTTGAGTTCGATTTTTCACCCAGTTGATTAGTTAGAAGTTCGATTTATTATTATTCGAGCAAAAGAGACAAAGAAAAATGCAAGGACAATTATACAAAAATAGTTTTTCATTTATGTGTTTTTCGAACAGTTACAAGTGATTCCTGAATTTCAATAAGGGAATTCGAGCTCAAACGGAAAAATACATTTGTTCCTATCCTACCACAATTTTTACGATCTAGGCTAAGGTGCCTTCGAGCAAGCTATTGAGCAGGGTCGGGGCCTATCTCCAGGTCTTTTGACCGATTTAAGATCTACATCTGTGAACAGTGATTGTTATGCCCAATCTTAGATCATCAGATCGATATCCGGTCTTGAAGCCAGGCAACTCCCGTCGGAAACGGCTTTTCCAGCATTCTTGCTACCGTCTCCCTACTGGTTCATTCACACCCTTATCCGATCCAGGATGGTGGGTAGCAACTCCAGTTGAATTACTCCAAGCAATCTCGGAGGCACCATTCTTCAAGAAACACCCTTAAGAAGCTGATGCTCGAGATCGGAAGAGCTCCTCCAAGAGTTGATCCACAATCCGACCGGATGGAGCGCCAGAGTACAGGAATTCGAACCCGTCTCAGATACGGAATATCCAAGAAAACAGGTCATCTGCCGGTATTCTAGGCGCTAAGTTTTCCGTCTGCCGATATTCTAAGAAAATGAAGTCTTTTCCGAGGTAATGAAGGATCGGAAAATAAAGTACGAGTCCTAATTTCGAACCTTTTTATTTGGGACGTAAAGTTGATCATATTGATCGGAGTGCGTAAAATTTGAGATTTAACGTTCGGACAAGGCATTTACGGAAAGGTAAAAACGTGATAGTAACTTTGGAACTATTTATAGGTGAAGGGGAATGATATCAACGTTCCAGATCGCATAGTATGAACGGCTGAGATATGAGCGATAAATGCGTCGACCGTTCCGATTCCCGAAAAATAGGAGACTGTTTGGCTAACTGACTGGGTGAAATCTTCTAACCCCAAGTTCGGTAGCCTTCCCGAAACGATCGAACTCTAGATCGATCGAGCCTGCTTACTTTATATAATATCAATTGAACCTTCTAAAATGCATAATCGGAAAACTCGAGATCGGAAATTGCTTATAGAATTACTACTGATCATTAACTTACCTACCGATCGAACTCTATGGTCGAAAAGCTACAACGACAAATGGTGCACGTTTACATTCTTTAAATTGCACGATGAAGATTTGAAGTTTTGGGTGTTAACTTAGCTTTAAGTTATCTAAACGAAGAACTTGTTCTAGTGACATTATTTATCTAACTATTTATGTTCGATCAACCAAGTTCAGAAGCAATGAGTTAAGTTAATTGAAGTATCTTAGTATCAGCTTACTCGATTAAGTTCGATCGTCCCTGGTCAAAATCGATAAAGTAAATTGATGAAGAACAGAAGTAAAGCAATCAAATAAACTTATCTTTATTGATCGAATATCATTATTTTGAACAGAGGAAGTATGTCATGAAGTTTTATTCCAAACAAGATGAAATTTACAAGCTCTTCAGTAAATACAAAGATACAGAGTTACGTTGCGATCCTATTACAATTCAATCTTTCAAATTTCGAAGCTATTACATTCTACAATCCTATGAAATTTTCGGCCTAATCTTCTTCTCCCGCCGGTTGGACGATAATGTCTTTACTCGGACGTGGGATATTCTTCGAAGCCGCAGGCTTTTGTCTTTATTTATAGTTTTCCGAAGATGCGAAGGTTAAGACATTTTTTTCAAGATGTAGCATAAATACTTTATTGCTGACCTCGTCCTCCATGCCGCCCGTGTTACATCTTCGAAAAATATTGTGGCAACCGGTCCCTCACTACGTGGACCGTGCCAGAGGAATGATAAATAGCTACCGACCATCCTTGGAGAACTTGATGCTCGTACTCCACCAACACTTTTCGGGTCGAGCAATTCTTCGGATCCCGGGCAGTCAGCAATACCAAGGTATTTTCCTTGATTCGCCGACCCCAGACAAGGATCGGTAGCTTATTGGCTTTCCAGATTTAGCTTATTGGCCTTCCAGATCGAAAATATTTTTGTCTGCAGATACTCTAAGCGAGTTGAAACCACACAAACTCCTATCACAGAGTGTTCGAAGTCTAATTTTAAAAATTTGGGTCGAAGAAACGAACTTCCAATCATCATAATCGGAGCAAATTTATCTCTAAGAAAGAAGAATGATCAAAATTATGGAAGTTAAGGGAGACCTCTTTTATAGCAACAGCTAGGCCTAATCCAATGGCTACCGTGCGGCAATAATGGACGAACTAGATTCGGTGACTGTTCCATTTCCCGAGGAATAGGGATTGTTTGGCAGAAGAAGTCACAAAAATATCAGTTATATTCGGGAAAACAGTTATTGACTTAACTGACAGTATTGCACAAGCTCGAAATCTACATTTTATTAGTTACGTACTAAAAAATTCAAACGACTGAAGTGCATCAGTTTGATTGCATTATTTGTGATCAAGTTATTTTCACACAATTACGTCTATTATTTGTGATCAAAGAATCACACATTGTTACAAACAAGGCTGATGTTCAACTACTATCAAAGGAAACAAATTTAAGAATCGGAAAATGGGATGTCAAATTAAAATGGCGCAAGGCTTAATACAAGGTCAAAGGTTCAAATCAAAACTACAAAATAAATTATTCAAAGTTACAACAGACAGACGGAATGAAAATTCAAATAACTTCAAATTACAGCAAGGCCGGTGATAAATTATAAGATATAGAGAAGCTTGTTCTTGGAAAAGATCTTCCGAAATTCAGCACTACGGTCATTATTACCGCGACCATAAGCGTCCTGCTCACGAAGCTCGGAACCCTTCTTCTCCTGCTCATAAATTCCCTTGAGCTCTTCGAGCTCCTTGCTCAGCTTATGGTGGATCTTCTCTCCTTTGTCCTTGGTGGCCTTTTCTTTCTCTAAATCCATCTTCTCCTCGAGCGACTCGTTGGCTTCCAAGGCGCGTTCCAGCTCGGCCTTCTTCTTCTCTAGCTCGAGGGAAGAGCGGCCTGTCGTTTGACCTCCTGCTCAGCCAACAACTTGAGCTCAAGGAACTCCTTCTCAGCCTATTTTCAAGGAAAAGGAACCGTAATAATAATAATAAAAAAAAGGGGGGAGAAGAGAACTAGCAACAAAAATTTTGGAAACCTGAACAAGGAAATTTGATCCCGACTGGAACAGCTGCAAGGGATTTTTCTCCTTAGATTTGCCTATTTCAGAAACAGAAATATGAGCCTGCAGAAGTCTCGGGACAACATTCTTGAGCGTCCCCTCAGAACGGGGCTTATCCTTCGACTCACCAAGCACGGAAGAGAGGCTTTCTGGAACCGCGGAAGTAGGCGGCGGATCGGAAGGATTTTCGACCTTCGAGGACTCAGCTGAATTTTTAGTCGAAGAAAGTGCATGCTCAGTGACATCTTTCCCAACAGCAGTTACTTTTGCCTTCTTACTCGCCCCCCGCTCTCGGGATTGGTTACAAAGGTACCAGTAAATAGTTTGTTCTCGCTCACAAGCCTCTGAAGGGTCGCGATCGGAGTGATCCCTTCAGAGTGAGATCTTTTGTTCGAAGAAAGTTCAGAGACCTTCTGCCTAAGCAAAGCTTGTTTGGAGTTGTGTAGGGGCTTCGGCGGAGAACCTTGAGGATCGGCCTCGGAATCCTCGTTCGACAGGATGGACTTGCTAGAGATAACCCTAGCGGGTTTGGTGGAAGTATGTTTCTCTTTCTTATCATCTCCACCCTTAGAAATTTTGGGAGAGGGTGCTGAAGGCTTCAGAGAAGAGTTTAGAGGACTTTTTCTCTTTTGATGGTTTTGTGTCCTTAGAAGGACCCTTACTCTTAGCACCGCCTAGAAGTGATGAAGGGTCAATCGCAGTGCCCAACATTTTGTCCATGATTGTTAACAAAGGAAGGTTTTGGTTTGAATTTTATTGTTAATCTATGAGCTCCGATCGCGATTGTCTGATGTGATAGTGGAATGATTTGAAATGGCCCTTATATTTATAGCGAAAGCAGCACGTCATTTTATTACGAGTGAACAGTTGCGATTCCCAAGATAATTCGAGGAAAAATAACAAGTATGATCATAATTTGATATTTTCGAATGATAAATGACAAAAGATTATATCATACATGAAAAGTTGGGAAATATCCGGATTACAAACATGGAAAAAAACATTATGGAAAAGTCTATTATATAAACAAGGTCAATCATCAGATTTCTCACTCCCAGCCTCGAAATTCCGATCATCCTTCTCATCTTCTTCTCCATCTCCAGCATCATCCGAGTCATCGTCTTCACTGTTCGAGCTAGCGTCCTCCTCATCGCCGCCTTGATCATCATGGTTACTAGCCTTGTCACTAGGAGAAGTTTTCCATTATTTATGATCATTGAAATCGTCGTCGATGTTTATATTTTCATCCCCTTCGACCCCATGCTATGATAACGGAGAACTGGAAGCCTCGAGCATGTCAGGGTTTGGCATAGGAACCCCGAACTCGGCAAGGAGGGGAGCGAACTCATGACCTTGTAAATCCCCAACATCAGGAGGCAAGGATGAAGCTTTATAGTCTTCTCCAAAGATGTTCTTATAAGGGCTCATATGAGGAAGATAATCAGTGAGCTTGCCCGGGATTTCTCCAGCTATGATCAATAGTTGAACGCCCTTGTAGAAAAAAGGCTAATTTATGGGGCCTGATCTCAGCCGAACCAGTGCATCAAGAAAAGGTGATTCCATGAACTCCCTTATTGCTGGAAGCCTGGCTTCATCTCGACCTTGAGCATACGCTCGTTCTGAGACCGCTTTGGCCTGTTTAAGCTCCGCCTTTAAGTGCTCGACCTCAATCTCAAGGGTACTCTTCTCTCCGACCACTCCTACTAAGTTCTCCTCGGCCGTGGATGTATACCTACCATTTTTTGACTCTTCGAGCTCCTTTTTGGTGTCAACAAGCTCTTCCTCTACCTTAGAATGTTTTGTCGTAGTATCGGTTAGCTGAGCCACCATAACTTCATCTTCCTTCAAAATACGTTTGAGGGCATGGTGAGCTTGCTGAGACTCTTCCTCTAAAATGACAAGCCGATGAGGTTGATGAACGAATAGGTCTTCGGCTTGCGAAAGAACAAAGTGCGTGTGTACGTTTTACACTTTTTAAATTCGAAAAATATGAAGCTAGGTCGAAAATTATTTACCTCTTTGTATGCTCGAGAAATAAACAAGGTCAATCATCAGATTTCTCACTCCCAGCCCCGGAATTCCGATCATCCTTCTCATCTACTTCTCCATCTCCAGTATCGAAATTACTCTCATCCGAGTCATCGTCTTCACTGTTCGAGCTAGCGTCCTCCTCATCGCCGCCTTGATCATCATGGTTACCAGCCTTGTCACTAGGAGAAATTTTTCGTTATTCATGATCATCGAAATCGCCGTCGATGTTCATATTTTCATACCCTTCGACCCCAGGCTATGATAACGGAGAACTGGAAGCCTCGAGCATGTCAGGGTTTGGCATAGGAACCCCAAACTCGGCAAGGAGGGGAGCGAACTCATGACTCTGTAAATCCCCAACATCCGGAGGCAAGGATGAAGCTTTATAGTCTTCTCCAAAGATGTTCTTATAAGGGCTCATATGAGGAAGATAATCAGTGAGCTTGCCCGGGATTTCTCCAGCTATGATCAATAGTTGAACGCCCTTGTAGAAAAAAGGCTAATTTATGGGGCCTGATCTCAGCCGAACCAGTGCATCAAGAAAAGGTGATTCCATGAACTCCCTTATTGCTGGAAGCCTGGCTTCATCTCGACCTTGAGCATACGCTCGTTCTGAGACCGCTTTAGCCTGTTTAAGCTCCGCCTTTAAGTGCTCGACCTCAATCTCAAGGGTACTCTTCTCTCCGACCACTCCTACTAAGTTCTCCTCGGCCGTGGATGTATACCTACCATTTTTTGCCTCTTCGAGCTCCTTTTTGGTGTCAACAAGCTCTTCCTCTACCTTAGAATGTTTTGTCGTAGTATCGGTTAGCTGAGCCACCATAACTTCATCTTCCTTCAAAATACGTTTGAGGGCATGGTTAGCTTGCTGAGACTCTTCCTCTAAAATGGCAAGTCGATGAGATTGATGAACGAATAGGTCTTCGGCCTGCGAAAGAACAAAGTGCGTGTGTAAGTTTTACACTTTTTAAATTCGAAAAATATGAAGCTAGGTCGAAAATTATTTACCTCTTTGTATGCTCGAGAAATAAACAAGGTCAATCATCAGATTTCTCACTCCCAGCCCCGGAATTCCGATCATCCTTCTCATCTACTTCTCCATCTCCAGTATCGAAATTACTCTCATCCGAGTCATCGTCTTCACTGTTCGAGCTAGCGTCCTCCTCATCGCCGCCTTAATCATCATGGTTACCAGCCTTGTCACTAGGAGAAAGTTTCCGTTATTCATGATCATCGAAATCGCCGTCGATGTTCATATTTTCATCCCATTCGACCCCAGGCTATGATAACGGAGAACTGGAAGCCTCGAGCATGTCAGGGTTTGGCATAGGAACCCCGAACTCGGCAAGGAGGGGAGCGAACTCATGACTTTGTAAATCCCCAACATCCGGAGGCAAGGATGAAGCTTTATAGTCTTCTCCAAAGATGATCTTATAAGGGCTCATATGAGGAAGTTAATCAGTGAGCTTGCCCGGGATTTCGCCAGCTATGATCAATAGTTGAACGCCCTTGTAGAAAAAAGGCTAATTTATGGGGCCTGATCTCAGCCGAACCAATGCATCAAGAAAAGGTGATTCCATGAACTCCCTTATTGCTGGAAGCCTGGCTTCATCTCGACCTTGAGCATACGCTCGTTCTGAGACCGCTTTAGCCTGTTCAAGCTCCGCCTTTAAGTGCTCGACCTCAGTCTCAAGGGTACTCTTCTCTCCGACCACTCCTACTAAGTTCTCCTCGGCCGTGGATGTATACCTGCCGTTTTTTGCCTCTTCGAGCTCCTTTTTGGTGTCAGCAAGCTCTTTCTCTACCTTAGAATGTTTTGTCGTAGTATCGGTTAGCTGAGCCACCATAACTTCGTATTCCACCCTTTGAAATTTTGGGAGAGGGTGTTGAAGGCTTCAGAGAAGAGTTTAGAGGACTTTTTCTCTTTTCATGGTTTTGTGTCCTTAGAAGGACCCTTACTCTTAGCACCGCCTAGAAGTGATGAAGGGTCGATCGCAGTGCCCAATATTTTGTCCATGATTGTTAACAAAGGAAGGTTTTGGTTTGAATTTTATTGTTAATCTATGAGCTCCGATCGCGATAGTCTGATGTGATAGTGGAATGATTTGAAATGGCCCTTATATTTATAGCGGAAGCAGCACGTCATTTTATTGCGAGTGAACAGTTGCGATTCCCAAGAAAATTCGAGGAAAAATAACAAGTATGATCATAATTTGATATTTTCGAACGATAAATGACAAAAGATTATATCATACATGAAAAGTTGGGAAATATCCGGATTACAAACATGGAGGAAAACATTATGGAAAAGTCTATTATATAAACAAGGTCAATCATCAGATTTCTCACTCCCAGCCTCGAAATTCCGATCATCCTTCTCATCTTCTTCTCCATCTCCAGCATCGAAATTACTCTCATCCGAGTCTTCGTCTTCACTGTTCGAGCTAGCGTCCTCCTCATCGCCGCCTTGATCATCATGGTTACCAGCCTTGTCACTAGGAGAAATTTTTCGTTATTCATGATCATCGAAATCGCCGTCGATGTTCATATTTTCATCCCCTTCGACCCCAGGCTATGATAACGGAGAACTGGAAGCCTCGAGCATGTCAGGGTTTGGCATAGGAACCCCGAACTCGGCAAGGAGGGGAGCGAACTCATGACTTTGTAAATCCCCAACATCCGGAGGCAAGGATGAAGCTTTATAGTCTTCTCCAAAGATGATCTTATAAGGGCTCATATGAGGAAGTTAATCAGTGAGCTTGCCCGGGATTTCTCCAGCTATGATCAATAGTTGAACGCCCTTGTAGAAAAAAGGCTAATTTATGGGGCCAGATCTCAGCCGAACCAGTGCATCAAGAAAAGGTGATTCCATGAACTCCCTTATTGCTGGAAGCCTGGCTTCATCTCGACCTTGAGCATAAGCTCGTTCTGAGACCGCTTGAGCCTGTTCAAGCTCCGCCTTTAAGTGCTCGACCTCAGTCTCAAGGGTACTCTTCTCTCCGACCACTCCTACTAAGTTCTCCTCGGCCGTGGATGTATACCTGCCGTTTTTTGCCTCTTCGAGCTCCTTTTTGGTGTCAGCAAGCTCTTTCTCTACCTTAGAATGTTTTGTCGTAGTATCGGTTAGCTGAGCCACCATAACTTCGTCTTCCACCCTTAGAAATTTTGGGAGAGGGTGTTGAAGGCTTCATAGAAGAGTTTAGAGGACTTTTTCTCTTTTGATGGTTTTGTGTCCTTAGAAGGACCCTTACTCTTAGCACCGCCTAGAAGTGATGAAGGGTCGATCGCAGTGCCCAATATTTTGTCCATGATTGTTAACAAAGGAAGGTTTTGGTTTGAATTTTATTGTTAATCTATGAGCTCCGATCGCGATAGTCTGATGTGATAGTGGAATGATTTGAAATGGCCCTTATATTTATAGCGGAAGCAGCACGTCATTTTATTGCGAGTGAACAGTTGCGATTCCCAAGAAAATTCGAGGAAAAATAACAAGTATGATCATAATTTGATATTTTCGAACGATAAATGACAAAAGATTATATCATACATGAAAAGTTGGGAAATATCCGGATTACAAACATGGAGGAAAACATTATGGAAAAAGTCTATTATATAAACAAGGTCAATCATCAGATTTCTCACTCCCAGCCTCGAAATTCCGATCATCCTTCTCATCTTCTTCTCCATCTCCAGCATCGAAATTACTCTCATCCGAGTCTTCGTCTTCACTGTTCGAGCTAACGTCCTCCTCATCGCCGCCTTGATCATCATGGTTACCAGCCTTGTCACTAGGAGAAATTTTCCATTATTCATGATCATCGAAATCGTCGTCGATGTTTATATTTTCATCCCCTTCGACCCCATGCTATGATAACGGAGAACTGGAAGCCTCGAGCATGTCAGGGTTTGGCATAGGAACCCCGAACTCGGCAAGGAGGGGAGCGAACTCATGACCTTGTAAATCCCCAACATCAGGAGGCAAGGATGAAGCTTTATAGTCTTCTCCAAAGATGTTCTTATAAGGGCTCATATGAGGAAGATAATCAGTGAGCTTGCCCGGGATTTCTCCAGCTATGATCAATAGTTGAACGCCCTTGTAGAAAAAAGGCTAATTTATGGGGCTTGATCTCAGCCGAACCAGTGCATCAAGAAAAGGTGATTCCATGAACTCCCTTATTGCTGGAAGCCTGGCTTCATCTCGACCTTGAGCATACGCTCGTTCTGAGACCGCTTTAGCCTGTTTAAGCTCCGCCTTTAAGTGCTCGACCTCAATCTCAAGGGTACTCTTCTCTCCGACCACTCCTACTAAGTTCTCCTCGGCCGTGGATGTATACCTACAATTTTTTGCCTCTTCGAGCTCCTTTTTGGTGTCAACAAGCTCTTCCTCTACCTTAGAATGTTTTGTCGTAGTATCGGTTAGCTGAGCCACCATAACTTCATCTTCCTTCAAAATACGTTTGAGGGCATGGTTAGCTTGCTGAGACTCTTCCTCTAAAATGGCAAGCCGATGAGATTGATGAACGAATAGGTCTTCGGCCTGCGAAAGAACAAAGTGCGTGTGTAAGTTTTACACTTTTTAAATTCGAAAAATATGAAGCTAGGTCGAAAATTATTTACCTCTTTGTATGCTCGAGAAATAAACAAGGTCAATCATCAGATTTCTCACTCCCAGCCCCGGAATTCCGATCATCCTTCTCATCTACTTCTCCATCTCCAGTATCGAAATTACTCTCATCCGAGTCATCGTCTTCACTGTTCGAGCTAGCGTCCTCCTCATCGCCGCCTTGATCATCATGGTTACCAGCCTTGTCACTAGGAGAAAGTTTCCGTTATTCATGATCATCTAAATCGCCGTCGATGTTCATATTTTCATCCCCTTCGACCCCAGGCTATGATAACGGAGAACTGGAAGCCTCGAGCATGTCAGGGTTTGGCATAGGAACCCCGAACTCGGCAAGGAGGGGAGCGAACTCATGACTTTGTAAATCCCCAACATCCGGAGGCAAGGATGAAGCTTTATAGTCTTCTCCAAAGATGATCTTATAAGGGCTCATATGAGGAAGTTAATCAGTGAGCTTGCCCGGGATTTCTCCAGCTATGATCAATAGTTGAACGCCCTTGTAGAAAAAAGGCTAATTTATGGGGCCAGATCTCAGCCGAACCAGTGCATCAAGAAAAGGTGATTCCATGAACTCCCTTATTGCTGGAAGCCTGGCTTCATCTCGACCTTGAGCATACGCTCGTTCTGAGACCGCTTTAGCCTGTTTAAGCTCCGCCTTTAAGTGCTCGACCTCAGTCTCAAGGGTACTCTTCTCTCCGACCACTCCTACTAAGTTCTCCTCGGCCGTGGATGTATACCTGCCGTTTTTTGCCTCTTCGAGCTCCTTTTTGGTGTCAGCAAGCTCTTTCTCTACCTTAGAATGTTTTGTCGTTGTATCGGTTAGCTGAGCCACCATAACTTCGTCTTCCACCCTTAGAAATTTTGGGAGAGGGTGTTGAAGGCTTCAGAGAAGAGTTTAGAGGACTTTTTCTCTTTTGATGGTTTTGTGTCCTTAGAAGGACCCTTACTCTTAGCACCGCCTAGAAGTGATGAAGGGTCGATCGCAGTGCCCAATATTTTGTCCATGATTGTTAACAAAGGAAGGTTTTGGTTTGAATTTTATTGTTAATCTATGAGCTCCGATCGCGATAGTCTGATGTGATAGTGGAATGATTTGAAATGGCCCTTATATTTATAGCGGAAGCAGCACGTCATTTTATTGCGAGTGAACAGTTGCGATTCCCAAGAAAATTCGAGGAAAAATAACAAGTATGATCATAATTTGATATTTTCGAACGATAAATGACAAAAGATTATATCATACATGAAAAGTTGGGAAATATCCGGATTACAAACATGGAGGAAAACATTATTGAAAAGTCTATTATATAAACAAGGTCAATCATCAGATTTCTCACTCCCAGCCTCGAAATTCCGATCATCCTTCTCATCTTCTTCTCCATCTCCAGCATCGAAATTACTCTCATCCGAGTCATCGTCTTCACTGTTCGAGCTAGCGTCCTCCTCATCGCCGCCTTGATCATCATGGTTACCAGCCTTGTCACTAGGAGAAATTTTCCATTATTCATGATCATCGAAATCGTCGTCGATGTTTATATTTTCATCCCCTTCGACCCCATGCTATGATAACGGAGAACTGGAAGCCTCGAGCATGTCAGGGTTTGGCATAGGAACCCCGAACTCGGCAAGGAGGGGAGCGAACTCATGACCTTGTAAATCCCCAACATCAGGAGGCAAGGATGGAGCTTTATAGTCTTCTCCAAAGATGTTCTTATAAGGGCTCATATGAGGAAGATAATCAGTGAACTTGCCCGGGATTTCTCCAGCTATGATCAATAGTTGAACGCCTTTGTAGAAAAAAGGCTAATTTATGGGGCCTGATCTTAGCCGAACCAGTGCATCAAGAAAAGGTGATTCCATGAACTCCCTTATTGCTGGAAGCCTGGCTTCATCTCGACCTTGAGTATACGCTCGTTCTGAGACCGCTTTAGCCTGTTCAAGCTCCGCCTTTAAGTGCTCGACCTCAATCTCAAGGGTACTCTTCTCTCCGACCACTCCTACTAAGTTCTCCTCGGCCGTGGATGTATACCTGCCGTTTTTTGCCTCTTCGATCTCTTTTTTGGTGTCTGCAAGCTCTTTCTCTACCTTAGAATGTTTTGTCGTAGTATCGGTTAGCTGAGCCACTATAACTTCATCTTCCTTCAAAATACGTTTGAGGGCATGGTGAGCTTGCTGAGACTCTTCCTCTAAAATGGCAAGCCGATTAGATTGATGAACGAATAGGTCTTCGGCCTGCGAAAGAACAAAGTGCGTGTGTAAGTTTTACACTTTTTAAATTCGAAAAATATGAAGCTAGGTCGAAAATTATTTACCTCTTTGTATGCTCGAGAAAAATCACCCACAAGTTGGAAGCCTTTCTTATCGAACCGCTCAGTATTATCGTCCTTGAATCATCCAGCCAGAAGAAGTCTGAATGATTTATCCACCGAGTGCTCTCCTTCAGGGCCGAAATCCGAATATATGCTCCCATCTTCTGCATAACCAGTAGCTCTTAGACCGCAAAGATGATCTTCAATAAAATCTGCTAAGTCTGGATGGGTCCTTCCCGGTCGGCAGGGAACCGAGCCTGGGTTCCAACCAAAAGATCTAACCCTTCTGGAGGATTCTGGAGCCTCGCTATTTCTTTTCCGAGCCATCCGCTCTTCTATTAACTGTCGAGCTTGGATATGCTTAAATGCATAATAACTGTACCCGACCGCGTTCGGATCGGCAGTGTTGATCGAAAATACTGTCCGCAAACGGCCAGTGCCCTCAGTCTGGGATGTTCCCTCGGCCTGAATCCTCGGGATGTTTGAAGCAGGAGTCGGAATCACAATAGTAGTAGAGCTGGGACAGCTGCCCCAATGTCCTGACCCACCTTCGATTTGTTCTGTTTGCTAGGCTGGACCTGAGTTTTCTTCGAAGAAAAGGCAACATTAGCACCAGCTACAGAAGTTTCGAACTTCTCGACGATCTCAGCTAAAAATTCAAACAAAAGTTAGGATAGTGCGAAGGCGAAATAAGGCTCGTTTTAAGAAAATAAATTGGTTTACCTAAGGAGAGAGGTGGGACAATGGCTTGGAACTCCGCAGGAGCGGTCTCTGCTGGTTGATCGTCCTGGGCAATGTTTTCGACCACGGGGGCGTGCCCAAATTTAATTGCCGGGACATGATGAGTCCCTTTGCTGAGTACGGCCAATCTCAAAACCCCTACTTGGGTTAGCAACGCGGTTTGATAGAGATCGGATTGAAGGAACTCCAGAAATTTTTCGAAGAGAAGCTACCGGATTTTTGCTTTAAGTTGTCGTTTTCCGTATATCCAAGGTCCTTCCCCATCCCAAACGTATGGTTTTGGCTCGGAGCTCTCGTCGGAAGGAGGAGTGTCGGGACGACGAAAAACTCTCATTTCCATCATTTAGTATTACTGGAAACCATGGTCGAAAGAATAGAATGGTTTGACCTCTGGGAAAAATAGACGAACTCGGCGTTCGACGCCGTAGAGGTACTCATTTGGAACACTTGCCAAAAATTTTGAAAGGACGCCTTCTCCCCTTTGGCCTTCATGAGCACGCTGAATGCGACTATGTAGGCGATCGAATTCGGCAAAATTTGAGCAGGCGCAAGCGTGAAGTCCTCTAGTAGGTCTCTAATCAAGGGGATAAAGGGGATGCGCATCCCGAAGAGGAATTGCCTAATAAAGAATGCTTGGCAGCCTCTCGGAGGGTTGGTAACCCGTTGCTCGGGAGTAGGGATGACGATCGAATAGCCATGAGGAATGAATTTTCCGAACTCGAGCTCCAGGTCACTACGATGTTTTTCAATATAAGAGCTGGGAGTTTGATCGGCTCTAAGTTCGGTTTGATGATGATTGGTGCTGGTCAAATGTTCTACCCACTTATAAATAGTGACAATAGTGTCATCGCCGATCTTGTATTTTTGGACTTCATTTTCACCCAACGTTAAGGTGTCGCCCTCGACCGCTTCGTCCTCAGATATTTCATCCTTAGCTTCATCCTCTTCGTCCCCAGAACCGTGACGGACCTCCCCCTCCTCAGTGTTGGAACTAGAGGTACTACCAGGGTTGTTGGACCCCTCCTCGTCGGATGGTCTGTAATTATCAACAAGTGACAAGTCAGGATCGATCTTCGACCCTTCAATTACCTTCTAATGGGGGCTATTTTATACCCCATATGATATTCGAAGAACTCAAGAATAATAGATCGGCCCGACCATACAGTTCGATCATAATGACTGGTCTATCCGATCTAACGTGATGCGCCACAGCGACCAAGCTAATATCCGAGTACGAGAAGGACGTCACACTGAATCCTAGTAGGACTATATTTCCTTGTACAGCTAGGGATTGTCACATATAAATACCTTGATCAAACATTTTATTAGTGCACACACACTAGAATTATATCTTACGCCTACATACTTTGTAATCTGAGATTAATCTAATACAAGAGCTTTTGCCATACTTATTTCATCATTACAATCTAATCTTCATACTCTAACTTCGTTACGTATTGTTCATGTTTGAGATCGATCCATCTGGAATAAAGTAACTAAACCCTCTAATCAGAATATAATCTAAACCCCGTATAAATATTATTGATTTAATCGAACCACAAGAAAATCGGTTAAATCTGTTGGCGCCCACCGTGAGGCTCAGTTAATTATTCGATAGACACATGGCTCGCCCAAGGAAGAACGCACGCAACGAGGCAAGGAGTAACACGACACACCCACACGAGCCGTCGGATGGTTTGCAAGATAATACAACAAATAATCAAGGAGTCGGCAACGCGGTCGACAATCAGCAAGAAAACGACCATCATTCGGATCATCGAGAACTCATCGATACCAAAATCCAACTTCCGAAGGGACAGCGGAACGTTACTGCCGATCCAACCCCTGTGGATCCTAGGATCGCAACCGTTCTCGTCCTGTTGTCAAAAAGAGAAGAAAAACTAAGGCAGATAGCGCTACTGGTGAATTCCCTGTGCCCAGGGGACCAAGCAATTCCCGAACAAGAGCCCAGAGACCCAAGAATGGCCCAGGCGTAACCTGCCAGGAGAACTCAAAGGTAGCCTGATCACATATCAGAGCAGGCTGATAGTCCGGGGACTGATCAGTGATCTCTAACTACTCCGGAAAGGAGCAACGCAAAACCAGCTGATAATCATGTCCGAAGAAGAACAAATCGGACAAGACCCCATACTCATGCAGCACATCAAGGATCGAAAGGGAATACTATTATTCCTATCGACGATGACATCACCGATCCGAACCCTAATCAACCAAAGACCGTGCACGTCTCGGAAAGAGACATTGAAAAAATGATTCAAGAACGTGTGGAACAAAGATTACTGGCAGTACAACAGCCATGGGCAAGGAGTAGAGAGGTCCAGGAAAGTATAGCTGCATGTTCCCCCTTCTGTAGGGAAATTACGGAAGCACAGTCATCCGGACAAGTTCCGGGACGACTAACACGCTACGACAGCACAACTGACCCGGACGATTACATATTCAGCTTTACGAACATAATGAATCTATATGCACACTCAACTGAATACACCGCCAAATTAATGGTTACAACGTTCGAAGGTTTGGCGTTAGATTGGTTTGGAAAACAACCATCCAATTCCATATTCAGTTTTCGGGAGCTATGCAACAAGCTGACTCAACAATTCGCCAGCCAAAAGAGACAAAAACTCCCCGTGAGTTACCTAGGAACTATTAATCAACAAGAAGGAGAATCCTTGAGAAGATGGTTAGCAAGATTCACTGTGGAATTGCTTAAGATCGATTCACCTATCGACTACATAATCTCCATACTTTTCGACCTCACCAAAAACACAATTTGGGAATGCCCTAAGTCGAAAACAACCAAGGACATTTGCAGATATTATGACCTTAGCTTCGAAATACATGACTCAATAAGAGATGAACTCCTTTAAAGACAAAAATAGGAGTAAGGCTTCAACCTCTGGCCTAAAAAGACAGGACAAAGCACCCATTTCAAGGCCAGCAGATTATGATCGATCCTTTAGAAAAGGAAATATTTTCCAGAGATTTGATTATAATCGCAACGATCGGGATAAAAGACCAGATGTCTATGGAAGACCTAGATCGGCCGAACTACCTCAAAGAAATCGAGTAGATCACGTGGAATATACCAAATTGAATATCCCTACGGAAGAAATCCTAGTATTACTCGAGAGAAACAATTGGATTCCCCCGGTGGAAAGAATTACACAGGCTAAGCCAGGAGCTCGAAATTACAACTTATATTGTCGGTACCATCGGGCTCATGGACATCGCACCGAGGATTGTTTTCATCTGAAAAAATCGAGAGGCTGATTTAAGAAGAAAAGTTAGATGATTATATCGAACGAAACTGGGGGAAAAGAAATAGAACCAGAAGCCCTCGAAACCATAATCGTAGAAGAACCCTGCCAAGGAGAACCCTAACAACGGTCCCCCTCAAGATATAAATAATGATCAGGTGAACGGGAGCATACATACAATCTCCGGTAGGCCAGCAGGGGGAGATAGTCGTAATGCCCGTCGAGGAACAGCCAGATCGATAGAAGGAAATTTTGGAATTCCAAGGGAAATATGGACTCTCAAAAGCAAAATTCCGAAAGAACTGCCCATCAGTTTTAATGAAAGTGAGGTGCCACGAAACATCGTTTGGGATATGAAAGAAGACAATCCCGAATTCCCAATGGTGGTATCGCTTGAGATAGCGAACTACAATGTGAAAAGGATACTAATTAACAATGACAGCTCTGCGAACATTATTTCAAGAGAAGACCTAACACAGATGAATTTGGGAGAAATAACGCTACAAAAGGTAGCAACTCTGTTAGTGGGATTTGGGGGGTCAGAAATAGTCCCCTCCGGGAAAGTCAACTTGAGTGTTTCAATGGGAAAAAGACCTGAATGAGCAGTGAAAATGATGAAATTCCTAGTCGTCGAAACACCGTTTACATACAATGCGATACTAGGGCGACCAGCACTTATCCTTTTTCGAGCAGTCGTCTCGACCTATCATCAAAAGATAAAGTTCCCAACTGTCTCAGGCATTGGAGAAATAGTGAATGATCATTGCATGGCCTGGGATTGTTATAATACTTCCCTGGCATTGGGAAACAGATCTAAGTCTTTCACTCCAGCAAAAAGGAAACTCGAAGAAGACATCGAAAGAACTGAAATCGACATCCCCAATACTGATAGAATAGATCGAAAAGGGAAAGAGACCGTCGATTTAACCATTAAGCCACCTGAACACAAAGATATTATGCTTGTGCAAGGCGATCCCCTGAAAACGACCAGGATAGGAACTGAACTCAGTCCGGAAGGGGAAGTTATGCTCGTAGATTTCCTCAGAAATAATGTTGATGTCTTCGCATGGAGTGAAGATGATATAGAGGGCATAGACCCAAGAATCATTACTCATTCTCTAAAAATAGATCCAATGGCGAAACCAACAAGGCAAAAGAAGCTGAATCATGGGCCTACCAAAGATAAAATAATCAAAGCAGAACTTGAAAGATTGCTAAAAGCCAAACAAACGGAGATACATTTCAGAATGGCTATGTAACGTGGTCCTAGTAGCAAAAGGGGATAAAAAGGACAACAAATGGAGGATGTGTAACGATTTTACCGAGCTCAACAAGTTATGTCCACGAGATCCTTACCCGCTCCCGAGAATCGACCTACTGGTCGACTCAACTGCAGGCTTCGCTATTTTTAGCATGATGGATGCCTTCCAAGGTTTTTACCAAATCTACATTAATGAGCGAGATCAAGAAAAAAAAAAGCCTTTTTATCACTGAGCGGGGAGTATACTGCTTCATTGTAATGCCCTTTGGATTAAGAAAAGCAGGGGCAACTTACCAAAGATTAGTCAATTTGATGTTTAGAGAATTAATTGGAGAAATAATGGAAGTCTACGTAGACGACATGTTGGTAAAAAGCATGAACGAAGCTGACCATGTCAAGCATCTAGGTCGATGCTTCAAGATTTTGAGGAAATACCATATGATGCTGAACACTGCGAAGTGCACCTTTGGAGTCAAATCAGGAAAATTCCTGTGTTACATGGTACATCAACGGGGAATTGAGGCAAATCTGGAAAAAATTTGGGCCATAACTGAAATGAAACCACCTAAGATCTCCCAAGTACAGAGTTTGGTCGGAAAGATTGTTGCACTAAATAGGTTCATATCCAAGTCAGCAGACAGAAGTCTGCCATTCTTTCAAACCTTGCGGAAAGCGAAAAACTTTTTGTGGACTGAGGATTCTGATCAGGCCTTTAACCAATTAAAAGAATACCTGACCTCCTCACCATTATTAGCCAAACCAACCGAAGGACAACCTTTGTATATCTACATATCCATCTCCGAGGTGGCAATAAGTTCGGAATTGGTAAAGATAGAAAGTTCAGAACATAAGCCTGTTTACTACCTAAGCAAGTTATTACAAGGGGCCGAGAAAAATTACTTGGAAATAGAAAAGTTTGCCTTGGCCTTAGTAGTCGCCACCCGAAAGCTTCGACCATAATTTTTGACATATAAGACAATCGTACTCACAAATCAAACACTAAGGCAAGTTCTGGCGAAACCAGAAACCTCTGGAAGATTGATTAAATGGGCGATCGAATTAGGACAATTCGAGATCGAGTATAGACCAAGAACTGCAATAAAGGCTCAGGTACTCATCGATTTCCTCTTGGAAACTCCGACCTCACCAGAAACTACCAACGACTCGACAAGTGGTGATAATGACATTATGATTGTCGAAAATCACACTTGGTTGATGCATGTCGACGGTGCCTCAAATAGGGAAGGAGGCGGAGCAGGTATCAATTTTACTGGACCAGAAAAGGAAGATTTGAATTACACAATTACTTTGGATTTCATGGTGACCAATAATGAGGCCGAATATGAAGCCTTGATTACAGGAATTGCGATGGCAATTAAAGCAAACATCAGAAGCCTAAAGGTGTTAACTGACTCGAAATTGGTCCAACGACATATGGAAGGTTCGTACGAAGCAAAAGAATATAACATGGTCAAATACCTTGCTAAGGTAAAAGAACTCACGGGAAAATTTGACAAGTTCGAAATTCAGAACGTCCCGCGTTCGAAAAATAAGTGGGCAGACCAGCTTTCTCGATTCACCAATTCTAGAGAAGGTCGAACAGAAAGGGTAATCACTTGGCTAATCTCAAATACCCCAGCAATCGATATTGACAACCTGCCCACTAGTGAGGTGATGGAGATCGACGTACCAGCAGAAAATTGGATGACTCCAATAATAAAATATCTTTTGGAAGGAACCTTACCAACAGATCAGAATGAAGATCGAAAGGTAAAATACCGGTCACCTAGATACACGATCCTAGATGGAAAGCTTTACAGAAGATCAGTCTCCGAAATCCTGCTAAAATACATTTCCGGACTACAAATCTCGGAGGTACTCGGGGAGATTCACGAAGGGGAGGGAGGAAATCACAGCGGAGCCAGGGCATTGGCATTAAAATGTCTACGAACATGATATTATTGGCTTACCCTGAACCAGGACGCTACTGATTATGTGAAGAAATGTCATCATTGCCATATCCATGCAAACATAAACCATCAACCAGCCGAGAAAATGCACCCCATACATGTATGCTGGCCCTTTGATCAATGGGGAATAGACATTGTGGGACCATTCCCAGTGGCCAGATCAAAGAAAAGCTACGTCTTAGTAGCGGTGGAATATTTTAGCAAATGAATTGAATTTGTTGCTCTAGCACGAATCACACAATTCCATGTTATCAATTTCTTGAGGAAATTCATAGTATGTCGATTCGGCATCCGTCAAGTCTTGATCTCTAATAATGGAACTCAGTTCGCGGGAAAACAAGTATTGGAATGGTGCTCGAAATTTGGGATTCAATAGAACTTTACCTTGGTAGGATACCCAAGGGCAAACGGCCAAACAGAGGTGGCTAAACGTGAAATAATTAAATCCCTAGAAAAAAGATTGGGGGCAGCAAAGGGAAAATGGTTGGATGAACTCCCCGGTGTACTTTGGGCCAATCGTGCAACTGTTAAAGCCTCAACCGCGAGACCCCTTTCAGCTTAGTTTATGGTTCGGAGGCTTTAAAAGAAATACTATCCGTTATTTATGACGGGATGAATATCGGGAATATTCTGTGAATCATCGAACACGGTGCTCCGATCCAAAATTTAGAGATCTATCCTGAGTGAACCTTCTAAGGTCAACGGATATATATACGGGGATAAAAAAGTAAATTGCAACCCCGAGTAACCGCGACGGTTGAGCTCCTCAAGCAGTAATTTTCAAAGCAAGATTTTTGGAAAATAGCGTTTTCAGTCCCCATACCTTCCTTATTTAGATTACTACCCACCTAATTGGTGAGATATCTAGGTCCATTATCGAAAAAAATTTACTTCCCCGAATTTCGGCTTCCCTTACGTTCCATGAATCGGGAAATATCAATAAGGAGTCAAACCACTGGTCGATCACGCATTTCAATTTCAGCTTTCCAGCAAATATCAACCATCATCGCAAAGAACAATTTGTAGCAAGAACTTTGAAATTATATAATTCACAATGAATAGTTGTTCTAGGGTTTCCAAGAAGCACACTCTTTTTCCCTGGTTCGTTTTTTATCCCAATGGGTTTTTTCGAGCTAGGTTTTTAATGAGGCACATCCGAAACACTAAAGTAATGACTTGTCCCCGTCATACAGCTGCATTTACTTCTCTGAGCTTCAACTTCTCTTACGCTCGAGAAGTGGGGGGGTATTGATGAGGGGAACTTTGGATTCTCTTACGACCAAGATTTGCACGTCCGAAAGCCTCCTCGTTGGTTTCAATTCAGTGATAGCTCGAATCTTTTCTGGGTTAGCTTCGATTCCACGTTCATGCTCAAGATAACCCAAAATCTTTCCCGATCTGACCCCGAAGGTACACTTTGCCGGGTTCAACTTCATACCATAATTCCTCAAGATTGCAAAATATCTATCGAGATGCTTGATATGATCTTCCTCTGTCATACTCTTCACGAGCATGTCATCAACGTAAACTTCCATGATTTCCCCTATCAAATCCTTGAACATCATATTGACCAATCTCTGATACGTCGCTCCAGCGTTCCTTAATCTGAATGGCATGACAATGAAGCAATAAACTCCACGCTCGGTAATGAAAGCAGTCTTATCTTGATCCCTTTCGTTCATAAAGATTTGATAGAATCCCTGGAAAGCATCCATCATGCTGAAGAAAACGTACCCTGCTGTAGAGTCTACTAGTATATCGATCCGAGGCAATGGATAAGGGTCTCTGGGGCACAATTTATTTAGGTCGGTGAAATTGTTGCACTTTCTAAATGTTTTCGACCTTTTCCCCCTTGGAAACTAAAACCACATTACACAGTCATTCGGTAAATTTGATCTCTTTTATTTGACCGGCAGACAATAATCTATCAACCTCAGCGTTGATTATTTTATCCTTCTCTCGACCATGATTTCGCTTCTTCTGTCGAACTGGTTTTGCCTTTAGGTCTATGTTCAATGAATGCGTAATTACCCAAGGGTCGATTCCCACTATATCGTCCAAATCCAGGCGAAGACATCCACGTTTCTGCGTAGAAAATCAACGAGCAAGGTTTCCCTTCCCTCGCACAGTTCCGTTCCGATCCTGGTAACCTTTTCTGGAGAACTATGAACCAAGGCAACCTTCTTGTAGTCAGGGGCTTGGACGCTCATATCTAAATTCTTACCCTTCTTTCCTTGTAACTTTTCACAATTAGGGACTGGTAGATCCGAAATCGATCCTGATTATAAGTCAACCAGTCTTCTTTTGTTCAGAATGTCAGGCTCCACCTTCCGCTTTATGGACAAAGAATAATTATAGCATTCCCAAGCCATGTATTGGTCATTCCGCATTTCACCAACTCTTCCATCAGTTGGAAATTTTACCTTTTGATGATATGTTGAAACCACAACCTTGAACGCGTTCAATGCTGGCCTCGCCAGTATGGCGTTATAAGCAAAAGGTGTTTCCACCACTAAGAACTTCACGGTTCTAGTTACACTCCTTGGTTTCTTTCCGAGAGTTGTGCTTAGTAAAATGGCCCCCAGTGGGACAATCTCCGAACCACCAAATCCGACCAAGGGAGTAGTCACTCTATCTAAATAAGGATGTTGAAGGTTCATTCGAGCAAGAGCCTCGGAGGAGATAATATTTGCGGAGCTACCATTGTCAGTAAAAACTCTCTTGACCTCGTAGTTAGCGATCCTTAAAGTCAGAACTATCGAAAAATCAGGATCATCATCATCCACCTCCCAAGTTACATCTGCTAGTCTATCCGCATCACTGAAACTTATGACCTGATTTTCCATGGAAGGTGTTTCCAAGGAGAAAATCTCCTTCTTGGACGATATAACTGCCTTAATCGACCTCATAGTTCTTTTCCTTTCATATTTGCTGTCTTCCCCCGCCGGTCCACCAGCAATCACGTTTATCACTCCATTCGGTTGCTCCTCCGCCTGATTTCGAGCTTCCCGTTGTTGAATGGTGAATTTTTTAGGGCTCCTAGATCTATAACGATTGTTACAGTTTCCCTTTTGACAAACTCTTTAAGTTTTCCTTGTACGATTAATTTCTTGATCTCGACTTTCAATTAATAGCAAATTTTCGTACTGTGTCCTCGAGCTCTGTGATATCGGCAATACTTGTCATAGTTCAAAGTTCCCGGTCTTGCTCGATTAATCCTTTCTGCTTCAGGTATCAAATTCCTTTCCTCTAAGACAATGAGAATTTCTTCCTTTGAGGTGTTCAATTCTGTAAAATGGATTTTTCCCGGGCGCAGAATCGAATTAGGATCGGAGGCCGGACCGTAGACATTAGGTTGGTGATTTGACATCTGGGGTTTGTAGGCATTGAGCCTCTGCCATACCGACCCCCTATTCGATCCACCATAATCGCCCGATTTTGGTACAGGAGCTCTATCTTGTTTCTTCCCGAGGGGAAGCTTCAGGTTTTGAGCGTGTTTTAGCTTGTTCATTTCCTCTTGTCTCTGACAGGATAGTGCCCAGCAAGCCAACAAATATAAGCTTGTTAAGGAACTACCTTTAGAAGCAATCTTATGATTCATAAGATAATACGTCCGTACTTCACCTCTCGCGAACTTATCTAAGTGATTGGATGAAACCCCGAGATCACTCAGGACTATGGGACTATACACTTCAGTACTGAGTGCGATCTATCATGAAACAGTCTCAAAGGTCGTGATCTCAAAAACGTTCCAAGTCATAGATTCATGTCGAGACGGAGTATTGAATGAATCGTCAAGACTTGTAGGATTATGCATGATTCAAATGGAGTCAATTTGTTGTAGTTTCATGAACAAGACATTTAATGCTAGTGCATATGACTAGGTGGTTCGATAGGGGATCGAGCGCAACGAACGACCCGAACAGAGAGACCCATCGTGGAAGTGCGTTAAGCATATCGGTAATGGGATGTCTCTCAAGACTTATAATAGTGTACAATTTAGTCCTTTGACTTGAGGTACTAGGGCGAATTTGGTACATGGGAAAACGTACTTTGATTTAGGAGCCGATCACATAGCTTGGTCATTGTGCGACTACTTTGGGTACGTATGAACGTGTGGTCGGATGGTTAGTACTAATATAGGATCTATCGACTCATCCTGATAAGATGAGAGAATTTTCTGTACGTTCTTAGATAATATATCCGAGGAATCTGCAGCCGCAGTCGGTGACGGATTTGAAAAGGGGTTTCCAAATTTAGCAGGCACACTAGATTATTATCCTGAATTAGAAAATACAGAATTGAGATAATTAGAGGTGCCATCCAATTCACACACCCTAGGTCTCAATCGGGAAATTAGTTGTTCGAAGGACCGTATGTACATGGCATTTATAAGAGTTGAAGGTTCACAAATATCAATTCACCTGAAGTTGGGCCTCATGGGCTTGTGGCTAGACATCGACCATGAGGTGTGGGTACTCCTGAATTAATAGGGAAATTAGTTCTCGAGTGGTCAATTAAAGTGGTTAATTGATCGGAGCAATTAATTACATATTAATTGCTCACTAATTAAATCACGAAAGTGTGGGCCTGCTGCCTATTGATGGTGAACCTAGAGGGTCACACACAATACAGTTGGACAGTGACGGTCTGAAAGGAAACAATTGATTTAAGGAATTAAATAAATAAATGAATTAAAGTATTAATTAAAAGGAAGAATAATTAATTAGAAGTAACTAATTAATTAATCAAGAATTAAAGTGTTAATTCAAAATGGAGAATCATTAATTAAAAGTAACTAATTAATGAATCAATTGGAATTTCTAATTGATTAAATCCTCAGTTAAAGTGTTAATAGGAAAGGATTAATTAATTAATAGTGGATTAATTAATTAATCACATGGGCCAATTTTTATTAGGGAATAATGACTAAATTAATTTAGGATTGATTAAAGCACATGGGCCGATTTTTTTGTGGATTAAATTGGGCCGATTTTTGCTTGAATTAATTAGTCTTGGACTAATGTTGATCATGATTGATTATGATAGGATTGGAAGAGTTTTTGTTATCTTGTGTAACAAGGAAAAAGATTGTAGTATATCTTGTTTCCTAAAGTGATGATATCTTGTTTATCTTATATCTTGATAAGGAGATATCCTTTCAAGATTAAATAGATATCTACTAGGAGAAGGAGTTTTCTAATATAGATATCTATATATACTAGATATACATAATCAAATCAAAAGAGACAATCAACCTACACAAGAAAACAAAGAGGCTGAAAATATTCAGCCTCTCTCGCACCTACTGCTTAGCCGAACCCTGTTAGAAAATCGCCCCATCTGTGTAGGATTTTCTCCAAGCTTTTCTTCCCGGATCTGAATCCAATTCCTAACGAGACAATTCCTTAATCCTAGTTCTAAGCCTGGGGATTACGCGAAGTCACTCAAATCCAATTGGTGTGGACTTTCTCTAGAGGCACGACACTTGGGGTGCTCTAGTGAACAATTGAAGACCGGAGAAAAACCACCACCTTGCCTGTGGTGAGGTAAAATAGCTTTTACCATCTTATTTATTTTTAGTACTTGTTTGCTGAAACTAAATTCAACCTTATTCATATGTGCTAATAAGTGTTCCTGGGATTTGGTGTATAAAATTAAAATTTTAAATTCCGCACCGTTGTAGTTGACAATTATACCCATAAAATCGCAACAGTGGTATCAAAGCCAACTTATTATGCACGTAGGAAAAAGGCCTGAACACTTGAAATTTTATGAATATATTTATTTGTCGTGTTATGTGCATGGATCTTGCTGATTATGATTAATTATGTGTTCGGGTAAAATAGCATAATTCTTATTTGGGCCAGATCTGCAATTTATGATTTTTACAGGACTAAAACTGCAATTTACGATTTTTATAAAATCTGGACAGAATCTGAAATTTTATTTTTCTAGAAATTCTGGGTTGAAATCGAAAATCTGTTTTTCTTGCGATAGGGGTCTGTTTGCAATTTCCGTAAGTTGTGGGGCTGTTTTGCAATTTACGAAAACTTCAGGGGCAGTTTTGCGATTAATGAAAATTTCTGGAATTAAAATATTAATTTCTGTTTTCTGGCCAATTTGCAAGTTCTGGAATTTTTGGGGCTATTTGTTATTTAAGAAAGTTTTGGGGTAAAAACGTAATTTTTGAAAACTGAGGGACCAGACTATAATTTTCAAAATTTGAAATTTCCAGAACCTGATTTATGCTTAAAAGGGGTTTTATTATCCGAAAGATTTTTAAAAGGGGTTTTAAAATAGAAGTTGTGATTTAATTTTAAAAGGGGGTTTTAAAATAAAAATCAAAGGGTCATTTTAAAAGGGGGTTTTAAATGATAGTTAAAAGATTTTTTTTTTAAAAGGGGTTTTAAAATTAGAATCTTTGGTTATTTTAAAAGGTAGTTTTAAAATAATATAAGAAATAAGAAAATTATAATTTTGCTTGTTTCTTGCTCTACGTGAAATTGTTTACGTGGTTTTTCGATCGCGCCGTGTCTTTTGATGGTAATGGTCCTAAGGTCAGCCAAAACGCAGCGAAAAGCAAAAATTTTAATCGGGGACAAAAAGTCCCAAAAAGCAACTACTTTGCAAGATAAACTTTGGAGACCTTCTACCATTACTATCCTAGGATCATCATGCATTCAAAGTTTATATTAGAAGGAAAGATATATCATACCTCTCCCAATCTTGGGAGGTGAAGAGCCGCAAAGAATCGGGACAAAAGAGTAAGACCCGAAACCTTCAAGCTCACGGGTTTTGAACCTCCTACGGAACTTCTTTCTCCAAGCTCACGGGTTCCGTACCTCCTACTAAACTTTTTGCTCCGAGAACCTCAAGAAAATACCACCCCAAGATCTCCAAGTGTAGATCCTCCAAAGTTAGCCCACACACACAAGAGATAGCACTTAAGGAGTAAAGAAGATGAACTAGATCTTGCAATTACACCCTCAATCTATTAGCTAGAATGAAGTAGTACTTGAATCAAGTTAGAAACTTGATGAAGGAAGAGAAAGAGATGAAGAAAACAACTTTTCTTGCTAGGGTGTGAGAGAAATCCGAACACACACTAAAAGGTGTAGTGTGTGTTTTTGTCTTGCATCTTCTACTCTATCTAGAATGAAGACAATATCTTATCTTATGTCTTGTAAAAAATGCAATGTAGTTTATTGCAGGATCAAATCCACCAATAAGACTTGCAGCTTTATTGTGCTTCCCAAGCACACTACTTTTGATACAAGTTAGTGGTGGGGGCCACCACTAACACATGATAAGATATTTATTTCTCTCTTGTTATATATATATATATATATATATATATATATATATATATATCAACATTATTTCATATTAAATATGATCATCTCATAAGACCAATTTGGGTTAATTGGACATTTATTTCCCAATTAATAAATTCAATCTCTAATTCAAAATTAGAAACCCATTTATTTCTTCCTTCAATTAATTAGACCCTTCTAATTAATTTCGACTAAATTAATTTAACACTTAAATTAATAAAGTCATTTAATTAATTAATCTCCATTAATTAATTATTAATTCTAGCTTACAGGTTTTGTACCTCTTACGAAACTTCTTGTCAAATCCAATTTTACTTTTAATAGATTGAACTAAGTTGCATCTTGTGCTATTGTGTGTGGCCCCTTGGGTTCACCATCAATTAGCTGTGGGCTCACAAACCATTTGTGATTTAATTAAAAAGATTAATTAAACTACTTTTAATCAATCACTCTTAGATATGATCTCATCAAATCTAGAGTACCCAACACTCGAGGTAGTCGTCTAGTCACGGTCGACGAGTCCTAACTAATGATGAAAATAACGTGTGAACCTTTCTTCAATTGATCTCATCAATCCTCTTACGCATACCATGCACGTACGCTCCTTCCAATAACTTATTTCCCGATCGAGGCCTAGGACATGGAGTCCAACGGATTCCTATTAGCCTTGATAACTATGCGTCTTTATTCTTTATGGTGATTCCTTTTAGTGATTACCCATTTGGAAACTCCTTTCCAAATCTAACATCACCCACTTCGGCCGAAGATTCCCGAAATCAATCCATACAAAAGAATGCATAGGAAATCGCCCAACCACATCACGGTGGGAGTTAATGGATCCTTTATTGACGTCATTAACCTCACTACGAAGCAATCCATACCCAACGTGAAACTATAATGACTCGCTAATTAGTAGTCGAGTAACACATCAAAGCATAAACGCTCCACATGAAGTTCACTCTAACGTCTCAAGTCAAAGGACCAATTTACATACACTATCGTAAGTAGAAGAAATCTTCATCTCTTATAAACTCCTAAGATGAGATTTTTCTAACGGGGTTTCGATGCGCTTGATCTCATCAAGCCACCCACTCATATGCATTGATATCTACCATATCGATGTCCATGGAACTATCTATCCCCATGCAAAAGAGAATGCATCCTCGTGCAAGTATTACCGAATACAATGATGCCCTATCTCAATAGTATTCTATGACTTGGAAAGCTTTTAAGATCTTAAACCATAGTAGAACATATTCCATAGAGGGATGCACCATGTTCCATAGTTTCAACGATCTAAGGGCTTCATAAATTGCTTAGATGTATCACAATAAATGAAGAATTGCCAATGCGAACTTTTATTGATCATGAATAAGATTGATTACAAGAGTATTTACAAGACAACCGATTGGCTTGCAGGGCACTACTCTAATAATCTCCCACTTGCACTAAAGCCAATCGTTCATAACTTTAAGGCCCATCTTAAGGCGATGTCCTTCAAAAGCCTTGATTGGCAATGGTTTAGTCAGTAGGTCCGCCATTTTTTCTTTTGAGTCAACGCGCGCCACTCTCACGTCTCCTCTATCAATGATATCTCGTATCAAATGATATCGCCTCAATACGTGCTTGGATCTTTGATGAGATATTGGCTCATTTGCTTGCGCAATGGCCCCATTGTTATCACAGAAGATAGCAACGGGTTCGGCAATGCTAGGAACTACACCCAACTTTTGGATGAAGTTTCCCATCCAAAAACCTTCCTTAGCAGCATCACATGCGGCTATATATTCTGCCTCAGTTGTGGAATCGGCTACAGCTTTCTGTTTGGAACTCTTCCAACTTACTGCACCTCCGTTCAAGAAAAATACAAAACCTGACATAGACTTGGAGTCATCTACATCACACTGAAAACTAGAGTCAGTGTGACCCTCAAGATTTAATTCTCCATTACCATAGACCAAGAACAAATCCTTTGTTCTTCTCAAGTACTTAAGGTTTGATTTTACGGCACTCCAGTGACTCTCACCTGGATTGGAGAAAGCGGCTTGTGACACTTAGAGCTTGTGTCACATCCAGCCTAATACATAGCATGGCGTACATTATGCTCCCAATAGCGGACACATAAGGTATCTTTGACATCCTTTCTCTTTCATCGTCAGTCTTGGGAGACATTGACTTGGAGAGATGGATTCCATGTCGCATTGGAAAAAACCCTTTCTTCGAATCATCCATACTAAACCTCTTTAGTATCTTTTCTATGTACAACATTTGGGATAGCCCTAGCACCCTTTTAGATCTATCTCTATAGATCCGTATTCCCATTACAAAGGAAGCTTCTCCCAAATCTTTCATGGAGAATCTTGTAGATAACCATGATTTAGTCTTCTCTAATATTCCTACTTCATTCCCAATGAGAAGAATATCATCGACATAAAGCACTATAAACTCTATCGAGCTCCCACTAACCTTCTTGTACACACAAGGTTCATAGATGTTCTTGATGAAGCCAAATGATTTGATTGTCTCGTCAAAACGCTTGTTCCAATTTCGGGATGCTTGTTTAAGTCCATAAATGGACCTTTGTAGTTTGCAAACCTTTTGCTCACTACCTTTGGGTATGAAACATTTTGGTTGATCCATATAAATTTATTCTTCAATGTCTCCATTGAGAAAAGCGGTTTTCACATCCATTTGCCATATCTCATAGTCGTACCATGCGGCTATGGCAAGTAAGATCCGACTGGACTTCGGCATGGCCACCGACTAGAAGGTTTCCTCAAAGTCGATGCCAGGCCTTTGAGTGTATCCCTTCGCAACTAGCCTTGCCTTGTAGGTTGACACCTCTCCATTTACTCCAAGTTTTCGCTTATAGATCCACTTGCAACCAACGGATACTACTCCCTTTGGTGGATCTACCAAGGTCCATACTTTGTTTGAGTACATGGAGTCCAATTCGGCTCTCATGGCGTCACGCCATTTTCCCGAATCTATGTCCAACATAGCTTCTTCATAAGTCCTTGGATCAGTATCCAATTGCCCCATTTCATGTATCAATCCAAACAGTTCGGGTTGTTTATGTTCACGAGTGGACCTACGAAGTTGTTGTGTACTAGTGGTTTCCTTATTACTCTCATTTGTTTCCATCTCTTGTGGTGATTCATCCGTCTCACGAACTTCCTCCAATTCTATCTCCACCTTTCATTATCAAGAAGACGTTCTTCCATGAAAATGGCGTTCCTAGAAACAAATATATTTGGTTCCTTAGGATCATAGAATTGATATACAATAGACTCTCTAGGATATCCCACAAATTTGCATAAGGTGGACTTGTATTCCAACTTATCTCCCACTAGCTTCTTGACATAAGCGGGAGACCCCCAAATTCTCATGAATTTATAAGAGGGTGCTTTGCCGAACCACATCTCATGAGGTGTCTTAGGCGCAGTTTTCGAAGGTACTACGTTTAGTATCTTTGAAGCTGTAAGAAGAGCCAAACCCCAAAAGCTTCTAGGTAAATCCGTGAAACTCATCATGGATCGAACCATGTCTAACAGAGGAATTCAATTGAGGAGTACCCGGAGGAGTCCACTTTGAGAGAATCCTATTCTCTTTCAAATAACCGAGGAATTCGCTACTCAAGTATTCACCACCTCGATCGGATCGAAGTGACTAAATACTTTTACCGAGTTGCTTTTCTACTTCATTTCGAAACTCTTTGAACCTTTCAAAAGCTTCGGACTTATGTGTTATGAGATACACATATACATACCGTGAATGATCATCGGTAAAGGTTATGAAGTACTTATAACCTTCTCGAGCACTAACACTTAGTGGTCCACATATATCCGTATGGATCAAATCCAAAGTGCTTGAAGCACGTTCCGGTTTCCCAGAAAATGGCAATTTGGTCATTTTTCCCTTTAAGCAAGATTCGCAAGTTGGGAACTCATCCAAGTCAACTATTTCTAGAGACCCATTTGAGACCAACCTTTGAATCCTCTTCTTGGAAATATGTCCAAGTCTAGGATGCCATAGATATGCGGAGTTATCGTTATTTGCCTTTCGTTTCTTAATATTATCGTAAACATGCAATATAGTATTAGATGTTCTGGACGTTTCAAGATTATACAATCCATTAGCTAGTGTACCATTTGCATATAAAGAACCAGTCTTTGAGATGCTAAAAATTCCATTCATAATGGTAAAACAAAAACCTTCTTGATCCAAAACAAGAATGGAAATAAGGTTCTTGATTAAAGTAGGTACATAGAGACAATCTCTTAGGACTAGCTTACAATGTCCTACATCTAGTACTGCGTCCACTATTGCTTCGGCTGCAACTTTTGCACCATTGCCAAAGCGGAGAATCCAATCTTTAGGTTCAAGGGGCCTTGTTGTTCTCATCACCTGTTTGTCATTACAAAGGTGAGAACCACAAGCGGTGTCCAACACCCAATTAGCATTATTCACGAAAATATTAACTTCAACGTAAAATATACCTTGATTCTTATTTGGGACTGTTTTAAGGTAAAGAGGACAATTCCTCTTCCAATGCCCTTCTTTATTACAATGGAAACAAATACCCTTAGGCACCTTTCCCTTCGCAACTTTAGGAGTAGCCTTAAGAGGCTTCTTGTCCTTAGAGGAACTTTTCCCCTTCTTTTTCTTTCCTTTTGCCTTTCGGCCCTTGGAAGAAGAGGGAGCAAACATCACATTTTTCTTCTTTACTAGAGAGCTTTCCGCCGTGTGAAGCATATTAACAAGTTCATGAAGTCCAACTTCCATGTTATGCATGTTAAAGTTCATCACAAAGTTGTCAAATGAGTGGGGCAATGATTGAAGGATCAAATCCATATAGAGTTCATTGTCCATAACCACGTTAAGATGAGCAAGCTTTTCAATGAGTCCAATCATTTTAAGCCCATGCTCACGGACCGATGAACCCTCAATCATGCGAGCTTGGAAAAGCCCCTTACTTGCCAAGTAACGTTCTTGCCGACCCGGAGTAGAGTACAACTCGGACAAGTGAAGGTGGATATCTTGAAGATCAGATTAGATAGAGAGACTGAGTTTACAAATTCTACTGTTGAAGAATATTGTAACATGAGGGGAATCATATATGAGTAGTTGAGTACTCTGCTGCCAGAATCCCTCAACATAATGGAGTTGCTGAAAGGAGAAACTGAACTCTAACGAAAGCTACCAGAACCATGATAGCTGAAGAAAAGCTGCCCCAATGATTCTGGGTAGAAGCCATGAATACAACATGCTACACCCAGAACAGATGCATGATCAGCAAAAGTTAAAACAAAACACCTTATGAAGTCTGGAACAACAGAAAGCCTAATATTCATTATCTTAGGATTTTTGGTTGTAAATGTTATGTTTTGAATAGTGGGAAAAATCACCTTACTGCCTTCGAAGAAAAGGCTGATGAAGCTGAATTTGTAGGATACTCTACTGTTAGTAAAGCTTACAAAGTCTTTAACAAAAGAACTTTACTAGTAGAAGAATCTATTCATGTATTATTTGATGAGCTAAATCAATCTTCTGAAAAGAATCTGTTGGTATAAATTAGAGAAGGTTTTGAAAATGACAAAAAGGCCATAATGGTTTTGAAGATCAAAAGGTTAAGTCATCAACTAAGAACAGCTCAGTGAAATCTATCTCAAGGTCTGGAAGCTATGTGACCGAATCAGCCGAGTGGGATATAAGATCAGTGAAGATCAGGTTTGTTATCATCAGCCGAGTCAAGATAGATGTGTTCATTCTTGAATCAGCTGAGTAGCCATCATCTCAATACTCCCATCAACCTAGTGAAGACGGTCAGTAAGCTGTCCAACGGTAACCAGCTGAGTGCATTAAATGCGACTGACAAAAAGTACAGCAGACTGTACTGTAGCAGTTGTAGGGAGCTGTTCCAGAAAATGGGGACCAGAACTCGAGGACTGCAGAATTCTGTCTCATCTTCAACGGGCAGAAATTCAAATCCAAGAGTATAAATAGAAGACTAACTGAAGATAGAAAAAAAAAGGGACTTGCACAATTCAAGATCACATCTTAAGAGCGAGATCCATCAGTTGAGTCGTCTGATCACAAGCCCAGTCATCTGTTGACGAAGCTTTTCGTTGAAAAACAGAGAACTTGCGTTGTCTGTCTGAGTGACTTTCAACTGAGAAAAGAAAGGAGTGTATATCCATCTGTGTGAAGTGATATAGCATCTTAGTGTAGGTTTTCTTTGTGAGCTCCTATACTCAAAATAGCGTGAGGAGTGTAGATCCATCTGTGTGAGTGATCTAGCTTCGGAGAGTAGGATATCTGTGTGATTTCTTACTGCGCACTTGTGGCCATTTCTTTTGTTGTTTGGCACAAGCATTGTATACTGCTAATTTTGTGTTTTCTAGTATAACCCAAGATCTGTGGGACTTGGAAGAGTGGACTAAAGAATTTCTATCCATATAACCACTATAAAAAATTCCTTATGTTTTATTACTTGTTTTAACTTGCATATTTTCAAAAGTAAACAAACGTTTAAAAGACAATGCTTTTAAATTGAGGAATTTCTAAACTGGGGTAAAACTTTGAAGAGAAACTTGTTTGAAAAGCATACTTGATAAAATCCGCTGCATACAAGTTTTGAAACTCTAAGTATATCTGAATCATCTTAGTATGCTGATAGAAAAAGTTAGAGAAAAAGTTTTAAAAGTTTATGAGATCTATTCACCCCCCCCCCCCCTCCAGATCTCATTGACCACTTTTGGGACCAACAAGTGGTATCAGAGCAGATTGGTTCATCTGATCCTCTGCCTGATCAAACGAACTTGATCCAAGGTGTGTTTTTCAAATTTTTCAAAAAGAGAGCATATTTTGAAAATCAAAAACTTTTTGAAAAATGGATGTCATAAGCCATGTTCCTCACATTGGCCTTATGGACTTTGAAAGCTGGAAAATCAGAATGGAAATCCTTCTTGCCTTTTATGACGACAACATGCTTACTTGTTTTACAAAAGGACCATTCAGATTTCAGAAGACTGTGAAGGTTGCTGGCCAACCAGATCAGATAGTTGACAAAGAGCTGGATGAGCTGACTCCCAAAGAAATCAAGTTAGTAAACCTTGATAAAAAGGCTAAGCTCATTATGTTCAAAGCTGTAGACGAAGAAAGATTCCAGAAAATCAAGCATTTCAAAACTGCCAAAGAGATGTGGGATAAAGTCTGCGAGATTGATGAGGGGTAATTTAGATTCCTTGCCTTTGTGGGCCCGATGCTATTTGAATAACATTAGATCCTGTCCACGGGAATCAAGAGCTGGTCCAGAGCATAGAATCAACTGTCCCGAGCTCATTTGAGAACCCGAGATCGAAGGGTACTGTTGGGCCAAGCCCAGGCCCAAGTCCATCAGCTCAGCTATAAATACCCGTGCATTTATGGCAAGACACAACTTCCCAGGGGCTCTTGCTTCGAGACTGCTGCTCGGACACATTTGGGAAATATAGTATAGCTTTGGTCATTTGTATTTCGCTCTATAACTTGTACGGCATCCAATAATGCTCGAGTAGGACCCTAAATACTTGTATTTTGCACTCAGTTAATTCGAATACTATTACTATTGATCTCTACTTTCCTTTTAATATTGTTGTCATCGCACTACAACATTCCCTTGATCGAACAAAACGAAATCTTGTAAGATCAATTGGCGCCCACCGAGGGGCCTTATTCGAGTATTAGATCGAAATATGCCTACCACGAGGAGAAATACGTATATCACAGGAGAGCCTTCCCAGGCAGCAGGAGCACAGAATCCGATCGACATCGAGCCAGACGATCTGTCGTGTGGGACTCACCAACCGCCATTTGTTTTTAGCAAATATCCTCCGACCAGCGGAGTAAAGGTAAAAGTTCTATGTTTATAAATGAATAAATTTCACGAATATTATTCTCGACTAGCCAAGATCAGATTAATCCGATCATCGGTCAACGTCAAAAGATCATGAAAAGTCTATGGAGTTGCAACTTATTAAGGCTCGGAATTTATCTGTCCGATCTTCATATTTAGTGATCTCAGGCTAAATTATGCGAGTCAAATTATTATCAATTATCTGATGGTTTTCTTGATCAGTTGGAATAGAAGTAGTTACATTCTATTGCTCGATGATAATCTCTAAATATGAATATCAATTAATGTTCGTACTGATTTAACCGGATTTCGTCGGGTTATTAGTATCAGTGAATTGGTGATATTGGGGGTTTTCAATATACTTTTTTTATAGGGCTCTGTTACTTTATTCAGGATTGATCAATCTCAAGGAAAAGCAATATTCGTTAGAGCAATGAAGTAATAAAGACAATCAACAAAAAGAACCTTGTTAATTTGGTGAATCGGTGATCTTTTTGTATATAATCTGGGATTACGCTCTTTTGTAAGCATAAAATCCGTAAAGTAGAATGTGTCTTATACAATGATTAACTAGGTATTTATATCATACTAAACCTAGCATTACAAGGAATCATAGTCCTTATAGGACTCGGCCCAAATATCCTTCTTGGGACCGGACCATAGTCTTCTAATCGAAAAGAACTGTATTCGGCCGGGTCGTTCAAGATGATCCGGAACTATCTCATTTGGTCGAATCGATCTCATGTTCTTTACTCGATCCGTGCTGTATGTAGGGTGCGAAATAGCCCCCATCAGTACTCCCTCACTTCTTCGAGCGTATAGATAATAGAAGCTCGTAGAAGTAAATCAGTTTATACGACCGTTTCTTGTCTATGAGTGGTGCCTCGTTAAAAACCTTTCTTAAGAAAAAACCCAGTGGGAAAAAATCTTAAGTAAGGAAAAGAGTGCGAACCCTCATAGATAGTCATTTTTTCTTTCCAAAAATGAATCGCCACGCGTCCACTAGGGAGGCTTCTAATCTTCTTTATGTTTTTGGCGGGAATATGATTAGTTGTGATGAGTTCGAAACGTCTTATTTCACTTTAGTATAAATAGGTGACCTTTGAGTTCGCCATTTTCCCTTTATACTTCCTTTTACTTTGCAATTATCTTCTTGTTTAGTCGCCTATCACACAAAGTTTTTCCTTTATCGACCTTCATCTTCCGAGATTCTGAAAACATGGCTTCCGTAAGAAAATCTTCTTCTTCTCCTAAGGACAATGTGGCCCCTAATAAGGAGGAGGAGTTACATTCTAATCTTTTGGGCGAACAAGCTGCAGTTTCTGAATTCGTCATCCCTGTAGAAGATACTTTCAAAGTACGAATCCTCTCTGAAGCGGATGTTGCAGCCCGGGCCAAAAAGGGCAAGGGTACCGTTCCTCAGATTTCTGAACCAATTGAGGACGTAGCTTGTGCTTATACGGTGGATACATTTCCGGAGGTTGTGAATAATTATACCAAATACTTTCTGGATGGCTCCGAGATCATTCTTCCTTCTCCTTCTGACAGGGTCACATCTCCACCGGAGGGATGTCGAGCTTTTTATACGGCTCACTTCAATAGCGGCCTGCGTCTTCCCTTGTCTCCTCTCTTTCTTGAAGTTTTGAAAACATTCAGTGTGTGCCTGACACAGTTAGTTCCAAATTCTGTTGCCTTTGTGGTTTGTTTTTCTGTTTTGATGATCGCGAAGGGTTTTAAACCTTCTTTTCGTAATTTTACGCAACTTTTCCGGTTCAACGTTTCCAGTTCTTCAAATCGCGGATATTTTTTCGCTAGTCAAAAGCCTAGTCGAGCAATCTTTGATTCCCCTGTTTCTAGCAACCCTTTTTGGAAATCTCATTTTTTCTTTGTTCGCCCTCCATCTCATCTTCATTTGGCGGACGGTTCGAGCATCCCCTTCTCGTGGGATCATGGCTCCAAGTGGGTTTACGGAGGACGCGTACCGACCGGTGAATTCATTCCTGATGATGCTCAGTTCATAGGTGAAATCCCTGTTATGCGTGCTAACAAATATCAGAGTGCTCTTCTAATCGGGGAGACTTTCCTTCGTAAAGCAGGGTTGAGTGCACATCGTTTTCCGATCAGTCATTCATCCGAATCACTTGGTATGCATTTTAATTTAGAGGTACGACTTCATTTTCTTACATAGAGGAATTAACCTTCGTTTTGTTTCTCGTTCAGCTCATATGGTAGAAAATTCTCGACATTCTTTCAAGGGAAAAATGGTTTTATCCAAATCTTCTAAATCTTTAGAAAATAATCCGATCGAGCAGAGAGCTTCTCGAAAGAGGAAACTGGAGTTGGGCCATGAATCCGAGGAGAATGGAGAGGAGTCTCCAAATTCTTCCCAAGATTCCCCTGTTCGGCAAGGGACTGGGCCCGGTTATCCCCCCCTTCAGCTTAGAACATCCTTGGGGATTCGCGGATGTCGTAGTTGGTCGATGCCTCATCCTAGCGACAACCCAGTGGGGAGAAAAAGAAGCTATTATGATCGTTCCGGCAATGATCTTTCTCTACTTGGTGACAATCATCCAAAATCTACTTTGGTTGAAATGATCGAAGATCACTTAGGGGGGAAGAGAGCCGCCGGATATTCTGAGAATGATTCTCTTATCCATGACGACAGTGAGAATGCAGTCGATAAGGCAACCCGTGTTCTTTTGTCTTGCGTTTTTACTCGTGATTTGAATAAGCTCCTTCACATGGATCCTCTGGAGAAATTTCAGCGAGCTTCTCTTTATGCTGAAAAGGTAACCTCCTTTTAAGTTTGTTTTCTAGAATATTTTCCTTCACAGATCTTTTAAGTTCGCTAACTTATTTCTTGTTTTATCTCTTTGTCCTGTCAGACTAAAACTTGCCTGGCATCATATGCTTACGAAAATGCTCTTTGGAAACAACAGTGTGAGTTCCTGGAAGAGAAGTATAAAGCTTTACTCCGTAAATCCTCTGGTTTAGAGGTTGGTCCCTCCACGTCTTCTTCCGTTCCGGTCTTGGAGACTCATGCTCTGGGGACAGAAGATCAAGAGATTATGAATAGGGTTATGGAGATTTCTCGTGCTCAAGAGCAAGCCAATCAAATGGCAAAGAAGTTAGAGGAATTCCAGTTACAGAGTACGGCTCGAATCAGCGAGCTAGAAACCCAAGTCTCAAATCTTCAAGCCTCTTTAGAGGAGTATGAGGAAGACGTCCCTCTTAGTGGACTCAAGGATCGGTATGGTAGGAACCCTGATGAAAGAGTTATCCGCGAATTCCTTAATTCTCCTGTCCACACGGCGTTGGTGTATCGGATGGTCGGTCCTCTTCTGGAGAGTACTTTCAAGAAATCGGTTCATCAGCTGGTCGCTCTAAAGATGATCGACGACCGTCGAAAGGAGTATTTTAAGTCGGCACACGTTCGGTTGAATCGTTATGGCAAAATTTATTCTTCTTCAGAGCTTCCCGACGTCGTATATCAAGGTTTTCCTTTGGCTCACCTTGTTGAAGAATTCGGGAAACCATTGCCAATTCCTCGTTCTGATATTAACGACGAGGTTGATAATACTTTTATCGATCCAGAAGATGAAGAAGGGGAAGAAGATGCTGATATGAACGAGAAAACTGATAGCGAGCAGAGAATCCCAGATAGCGATCAGGCTCTATGATATATTTTGACTTTTGACATATTCTCTGTAATTTTTTAACCGTAGGTTTGATTGTAATTTTACCTTTTCATCCCGTTGTACGCTAAACGTTTCATATTCCGACAGTCACGTCTTTTCATCTTTTTCGTAATAATTCAGACAAGTCATTAAGTCCGCCGTAATCATTATGAGTGTGTCTTTTCAAATTCTAGTGTGTATCTCGAAGTCAGTTTTCCTAGTTCGCGCCTTTTCTTTCAGGTCTGTAGCGTCTTTTCGTGTAGTATAAATACTAAAGGTAAAAACTTGACTCGTTTTACTGCTATACTTCTCTTTTTAATAGAATACTCCTCCGCCGGCTAGTCGATAAGCTCTCTCGATATTCATTTTATACTTTTCAATAATCCGATCATGAGCAACCTTTTTGGCAATACTTCGAAGCGACCTTCCCGTGAGGGCGCTCGGGATAACAGATCAAAAAAATCTCGAAGAGACGGGCCTTCGATGGAGCCTCCTCGTTCGTCCTTGATTAGCAGTTCGATGATCGATAATCCTGTTATCACGTCCCAACCTTTATCAGAAGTTAGTTCGTCGCTTATTCAACCAAATTTTTCTTCTTCCACCGGGGTAGGTAATAGGCCTTCCCCTGGTCGATTAGCTTTCGGAGATCCATCCAACATGGAGCATGTTTACGACATACCTGTTTCTTCAGGTTTTTCTTCTTATGAGTATGGGTCTCATGGAGGGGATTTTGTTAGTTCCCTTCCTTTTTCTACTTCTACTGCCCTGATTGCCAGTGAAGGGCAAGTTGGTGATGGTTTTTCTGTTAATCCTTCCGTAACGCAATCTATTTTGCAAGATTGTCCTGAATATTTGTTTCATGATACCACTGTAACGACTGCTTCTTTTGAATCTGGGGGACCTTCTGGGGGTCGGTTTGGGTCGAGGTCTGGTCGTCGATCCGTTATTTCTGCTTCGGGCAAGGAGACCTCCGTTAGCCCCAACGAGAGAGACTCTCCCCGTCTGTTAGACGATCGATGCATCCTTGAACAAGTTAAGGATATTACGCTGTCAGAGACTCCCCGCCCTGATGGTGTCCTACCTAATAGCGAACTGCCTGGCTCTGTTGAGCCTGATGCTTTGTCTTGGGATCTGGGTTTAAGCACTATCTTGCCTGGTGAGCTGAAGAAACTTGAGGGTACTTCAAATGTACGCCTTGTCCAGTCTCTTGTTAAGATGTGCGAGCAGGTAGACATATCTTTCGATAATTTTCCCTATTTTTATTTCGACTTTCATGTCTTGAGAGGATTTTTCTCATTGTTTTTCTTTGTAGGCCAAATATTTTGCACTTCAGCTGGGTGTGCAAAATGACGAACTGTGGAGTAGTCGAAGAGCTCATCAAGGTCAGTTGGAGTCAGAAAAAGCTAAAGCCGCAGGGCTGTCTTTGCAACTGCAGCTTGCCCGAGATGACCTCCAAAAATTAGAGGCTGACAAAGTTGTTCTTGAGAAAGAGAAAGGTGACTTAGTTCAGGCCGCCGCCTCGGCAGAGGGATCTCGTTAGCAGGCCTATGAGGACGGTTATGATGCCGGTTATCTCAAGCGTCAGGAGGAGTTGATGGCGTTTGCTGGTAACTTGACTCCTCGGAGGCCTGTCTCTGCTGGTCGCCCCTCTGGCGATTCTTCTCAGTGATCTTTATTTGACCTGGCAGACCTTGGACTGTCTCTTTTTTTTTTTTTTTTTTTTTTTATTGGTGCCCGACTTTTTTGTGGTTGTTCGGGCAGAGATTATTGTATTAGGAGAATGACTAAATTGGAAATTATGATCTTTTGTTGGCAGATTCTTGCCTTAACCAATTTTCTTCTGTGGATACTCTTCGTTATGCATATTTTACTTATCATGCAAGAATACAACTTCCTTGAAGTAAAAGAAATATAGATTAGTATACTTATCTCATGTTGGTCTTCTGTGAGGACATCTAATTTTTGCAAAGTAGCTTTAATCTTGCTTGAGTGATGCTTAAGTAACTGAATGTTACTACGTCTAGGATTGCAAATTAAATCCTTTAAAATGAGGTATAAGAATGATGATCGCTTGAATGAGGTTCCTTATAGGCTCCCAGAAGTCGTGTTAATAGCGAAGTTTCCTTGTAGATATCTAATCGAATAAAGAAATTCTCAATTTTGTCGTCGCTGTTCGACCAATCTTTTACAAATTTGTCTTTTAGTTAACGGTATCTTATATAAGGACGTTGTCTCTTTATTGAGCTCTGCTCTTCTATGTTCTGAAATTGCAAAATTGCTCTAGATAAGCTCTCGAGATCTATGTTTTTCTGTAGTTTTTGTGAGTTCCTTTTTTCTCAAATAAAGCAACCAATGTATCAATATGCCATTGATTTGATATGGGAGGAATTGGAAAAGGTAGAATTATTAGTCAGATCTGTCTTGTTCAGACCCCCTTCAGCAATTCTTTGGAAGATTAAATAGTGACCATTTTGGAATCTTGAGTAATGACGGCTATTCTCCTGATTTCCATGTCAGATTTCTTGGATTCCAAATGGAGTTCTTGTATGGCTAACTTAGTAGTCCCCATATGATGTATGAGGCAGTGACGACCCTTGTATGATGGAAGGTTTGGTCGTTTTACCTCCAGGCAAGCAAATATTCTTTCTTCAACGGTTTAAATTTGCATGCCTTCGTTGAGGATCTTTTAACATTTTCTATTGAGCGACCATCATATGTGATCGTGCGGATCTTCCTGGTCCTGAACTTCTTTAAGCTTTCTTGGATTATTGTGTTGATCGCTTCGATCTGAAGATTTCTTTGTTATCGACTAGTTGAGTTGATTAGACGGGTGCCGTTCCAACTTACTTGCATTTATTTCGGGGAGCCAAAGGGTCGCATTTTTGTCCCTTGATCCAATTCCTATCAACCGTAGGATCATTTTCACGAGCGCCTATAAATAAGTAGGCAGTTTCCTTATCTTCTATTCATAACAATGGAGATCTCAGTTTTCTTAGATTTCATTTTGCCTTCGGATCCCATAACATTCAAAAAGTCGCATTATCGTGATTTATATCGCAATGGCTTGGATTCCACTTGCCTTGTACTGACGGGTCCCATGGAAGCCCTACCTTGTACTAACGGGTCCCATGAGGCCTCAAATGTTGTTTTCACAGATTTGAGGTCCGTGGTTTCTGTTTGCACATGGAGGGTTCGTACTTGCCAGCCACCCTCGCTCTTGGATGTTACTTCCGGAGTGATAGACTACAGGGGTGCGTTGGTAAGTTTACTGTTTTACGTCCGCTCCGAAGAGATGCTGCTTTAGAGTAAAATGTTTTAATTTTAAAGTAAAAGCAGTATCTTGTTGTGGGTGAATGAGTATTGCCAGTTATCTGGCTGGTAATGCTCATTTCATCTGGAAGAACATTCAATCTTCAGAGCCTGGCCATCGAACTAAAGAAGTCGACCATCCTGAGCAGCATGCTTCTTAGGTGGTTGTTCATAATCGTCGAGGTACTAGGAAGGAGATTGATGTTTCCGTGGACATTGTCGTGAAGATTGACGATCTTATAGGATCATTTTATCTAAATCATTGTAACGATCTTTAAGTAGCATGTAGACCTTTGTAACGTAGGATTTTTGTATGTAACTGATCCGATGAATAAAATATTACTTTCATTCCTTACATCTTCTTTGTCGTTTGATTCTGTCATAATTTTTATTCACGAGGAGTAATTTCCGAGTAGATGGATTTGTACTTAACTCATATTCATGACTTAGACGTGTTAGTAGATCATTTTTAGATCGTTAGGAATAGATCGAGGAGTGTTTATTGAGCGGATCAATGTATACTCAACTCTTTTATAATTTTGACTTATGTTTTTATAACAAAAGCCTTTTTAGATCATTGGGGATAGATCGAGGAGTGTTTACTGAGCGGATCAATGTATACTCAACTCTTTTTTATGATTTAGACTTAGGTGTTCTTACCAAAAGTCTTTTTATCGTTGTAAATAGTTCGAGGAGTGTTTATTGAGCGGATCAATGTATACTCGACTCGCTATAGTTTAGACTAAGGTTTTTCGTACCAAAAGTCTTTTTATCGTTTGAAAATAGTTCGAGGAGTGTTTATTGAGCGGATCAATGTATACTCGACTCGTTATAGTTTAGACTTAGGTTTTTCGTACCAAAAGTCTTTTTATCGTTTGAAAATAGTTCGAGGAGTGTTTATTGAGCGAATCAATGTATACTCGACTCGTTATAGTTTAGACTTAGGTTTTTCGTACCAAAAGTCTTTTTATCGTTTGAAAATAGTTCGAGGAGTGTTTATTGAGCGGATCAATGTATACTCGACTCGTTATTGTTTAGACTTAGGTGTTTGGTACCTGAAGTCCTTTTCTCGTTGAAATCGATTGAGGAGTGTTTATTGAGCGGATCAATGTATACTCGGCTCGTTATTATTTAGACTTAGGTGTTTGGTACCTGAAGTCCTTTTCTCGTTGAAATCGATCGAGGAGTGTTTATTGAGCGGATCAATGTATACTCGGCTCGTTATTATTTAGACTTAGGTGTTTGGTACCTGAAGTCCTTTTCTCGTTGAAATCGATCGAGGAGTGTTTATTGAGCGGATCAATGTATACTCGGCTCGTTATTATTTAGACTTAGGTGTTTGGTACCTGAAGTTTTTTTCTCGTTGAAATCGATCGAGGAGTGTTTATTGAGCGGATCAATGTATACTCGGCTCGTTATTATTTAGACTTAGGTGTTTGGTACCTGAAGTCATTTAATCGTCGAAGTTGATCGAGGAGTGTTTATTGAGCGGATCAATGTATACTCGACTCGTTGTAGTTTAGACTTAGGTTTTTAGTACCTGAAGTCTTTTAGTCTCCGATGTAAATATATCGAGGAGTTTTTATCGAGCGGATCGATGTTTACTCGACTCGTTTTGTTTAGACTTAGGTTTTAGTACCTGAAGTCCTTCAATCGTTGTAAATATATCGAGGAGTTTTTATCGAGCGGATCGATGTTTACTCAACTCGTTTTTGTTTAGACTTAGGTTTTTAGTACCTGAAGTCTTTCAATCGTTGTAGATATATCGAGGAGTTTTTATCGAGCGGATCGATGTTTACTCGACTCGTTTATAGCTTTGAATTTAATCAACAGTTTATCGTAGAATTGCTAGGAGTGTATATCGAATCAAATCGATTTATACCCGATCTTTATTTATAATTAAATTGTGGGCTTAAGCCATTCATTACAACGAATAAAAACTAATTGAAATAATCAAAGTAAAAGTAATACTTATTTAAAATTTACCATAATATTTCCTAAGGTTGACAGCATTCCAGGTCCTTGGTAAGGCTGTTCCATCCAAGTGTGCTATCTTGTATGAACCTTTCTTTCCTACGCCAATGACAACGTAAGGTCCATCCCAATTTTGTTGCAATTTTCCCACATGTTTGGATACCTCTACCTTTTTTAAGACCAGGTCTCCTTCTTTGAAGATCCGGATGCGTACTTTTTGATTGTATGCTTTTTCCATATTTGCTTTAGTGGCTTGTAGGCGTACAACGGCTTTTTCTCTCAAAGCTTCTGTTAAATCGACGTCATTTTCTCTTGCCTGTCTATTTTCCTGATCGTCGAACATGTCGATCCTTGGCGTTGGGATTAGAGTTTCAACAGGAATAACAGCTTCTGAACCATATACTAAACTGAATGGTGTCTCGCCTGTTGAAGTTCTGACTGTGGTTCGATTGGCCCAAAGTACTCCTGGGAGTTCGTCAAGCCATTTACCTTTGGCTGCTCCTAATCTTTTCTCCAAAGACTTTATTATTTCTCTATTTGCTACTTCGGTTTGTCCGTTCGCTCTAGGATGCCCGACCGAGGTAAAGTTTTGCTGAATTCCTAAGTTTGAACACCATTCAATTACTTGTTTCCCCGCGAATTGGGTTCCATTGTCAGAAATTAAAATTCTCGGGATGCCAAATCGGCACACTATGAATTTCCAAAGAAAGTTAATTACTTGGAACTGAGTTATCCGGGCAAGGGCAATGCATTCTATCCATTTGCTGAAGTATTCTACGGCGACCAGGACATAAGATTTCTTGGATTTAGCCGCTGGGAATGGTCCCATTGATCGAATGGCCAACATATAGGGATTGGGTGCATATTTTCCGCTGGTTGATGACATATATTAGCATGGACTTGGCAGTGATGACATTCTTGGACATATTGAGCGGCATCCTTATTGATGGTGGGCCAATAATAACCTGTTCTGAGGCATTTCAAAGCCAAAGCCCTTGATCCGCTGTGATTTCCTGCGTCCCCTTCGTGTATTTCTCGTAGTATATCGGTGGTTTGTGATTCAGAGACGCATCTTAGAAGAATTCCTGATACTGATCTTCGATAGAGTTTTCCTTCTAGGAGGGTGTATTTTGGGGCTCGATATCTTATTTTCCGAGCTTCATTCTGGTCAGGTGGTAGCTTTCCCTCTCGAAGGTAGTCTATCATTGGTGTCATCCAATTTTCTTCTACTTCTTCGATTTCCATTATATCGACCACCGGAGATTCATCGATATCGATCGCCGGTGTATTAGAGATTAACCAGTTGATCACTCGTTCGGTCTTCCCGTCTTGGGATCCTGTGAATTTAGACAATTGATCGGCCCATTTGTTTTCCGATCGTGGAATGTTCTGTATGCCGAAGCTGTCAAATTTTTCGGCTAGTGCTTTTACTTTGGCTAGGTATTTGATCATATTGAATTCTTTTGCTTCGTACAGGCCTTCTATTTGTCTTTGTACTAACTCTGAATCGGTTAATACTTTAAGATTCTTTATGTTGGCTTTAATCGCCATCTCCATTCCCGCGATCAATGCTTCATATTCTGCTTCATTGTTTGTTACGATGAAGTTCAACGTTATCGCATAATTCAAATCTTCTTTGTTTGGTCCAGTGAAGTTGATTCCGGCGCCCCCTCCTTCCCGGCATGAAGCACCGTCGACATGCATTAACCAAGTTTGATCGCCTATGAACAAAACATCGTCGTAGAGGCTACTCGAAAATTCCGTTGCCTGTGTTGGTGTTTCCAATAGAAAATCAGCTAACACTTGGGCCTTAATTGCTATTCTCGGCTTGTAATCGATCTCGAACTGGCCGAGCTCAATTGCCCATTTGATTAGTCTTCCGGAGGCTTCCGGTTTTGCTAAGACTTGTCTTAGTGGTTGATTCGTTAAAACAATGATTTTGTAAGTTAAGAAGTAAGGTCGAAGTTTTCGTGCAGCCACCACTAAGGCCAGCGTGAATTTTTCAATTTCCAAATAATTCTTCTCCGCCCCTTGTAATAATTTGCTTAGATAGTAGACAGGTTTATGCTCTGAGCCTTCAATTTTAATTAGTACTGAACTGATGGCTACGTCGGAGATGGAGATGTACATATACAATGGTTCTCCTTCCGTCGGTTTGGCCAACATCGGAGGTGTTGTCAAATATTCCTTGAGTTGTTCAAAAGCTCGATCGCATTCTTCAGTCCAAACAAAGTTTTTCGCCTTTCGGAGAGTCTGGAAAAAAGGCAGGCTTCTGTCTGCTGATTTTGATATGAATCTGTTTAACGCTACAATTTTCCCGACCAAACTTTGTATTTGTGAGATGGTCTTGGGAGGTTTCATTTCAGTTATGGCTCGAATTTTTTCTGGGTTGGCTTCTATTCCTCGCTGGTGTACCAAATAGCCCAAGAATTTTCCTGACTTAACACCGAAGGTGCATTTTGCGGGGTTTAATTTCATACGGTATTTTCTTAAGATTTGGAAACATCGATCAAGATGTTTTATGTGATCCGCTTCGTTCATGCTTTTGACCAACATATCGTCCACATAGACTTCCATCAATTCTCCGATTAGCTCTTTGAACATTAGGTTTACCAACCTTTGGTAGGTGGCCCCGGCATACCTTAAGTCGAATGGCATTACTATAAAACAATATACACCCTGCTCGGTTACGAATGCAGTTTTTTCTTGGTCTCGCTCATCCATGTATATTTGGTAAAATCCCTGGAAGGCGTCCATCATGCTGAATATTGCAAAGCCAGCGGTTGAGTCAACCAATAGGTCAATCCTTGGGAGAGGATATGGGTCGCGTGGGCATAGTTTGTTTAGGTCGGTAAAATCATTACACATTCTCCATTTGTTGTCCTTTTTATCCCCTTTTGCTACGAGAACAACATTACATAGCCATTCTGAGAAGTGGATTTCTCGGATTTGTTTTGCTACCAGTAGTCTTTCTATCTCGGCTTTGATAATTTTATCTTTTACTGGACCATGATTTCTTTTCTTTTGTCTGGCGGGTTTTGCCACAGGATCTATTTTTAGGGAATGCTTGATTATTCGAGGATCAATTCCTTGAATGTCATTCGCGCTCCAAGCGAAGACGTCGACATTATCTCTGAGGAAGTTGACTAGCATTACTTCCCCTTCCTTGCTCAATTCAGTACCTATTCTCGTCGTTTTGGACGAGTCCCCTTGTACTAGAATTACTTCTTTATGCTCTGGGGGTTTTAATGTCAGATCTAGTGGTTCCTTTCCCTTTTTATCTATTCGATCAGTACTAGGGATTTCGATCTCATTTCTAACTAGATCATCTTCGATTTTTCTTTTGCTCGGGGTAACTGATTTGGGCTGTTGTTTCAAAGTTAACGAGGTACTATAGCAATCCCACGCCATATAGTGATCATTGGTTATTTCTCCGACACCGTTGTCGGTAGGAAATTTTATTTTCTGGTGATAAGTAGACACAACGGCTCGGAATAGGTTGAGAGCTGGTCGCCCTAATATTGCGTTATAAGCGAAGGGTGTTTCTACTACTAGAAATTTTACTAGCTTCACCGTCCGGCGTGGTTTTTTTCCTAGCGATACACTTAGGCTTATTGTTCCACTGGGGATGATTTCGGATCCTCCAAATCCTACCAATGGTGTAGCTACTCTCTGTAGGTTTATTTGTCCCAAGTTCATCTGGGCTAAAACCTCTCGGGAGATGATATTCGCCGAACTCCCATTATCGATTAGGATCCGTTTGACATTATAGTTCGCTATTTCTAGCGATACCACCATTGGGAAATCGGGGTTATCCTCTTTTGTGTCCCAAACGATGTTTTTGGGAACTTCGCCTTCACTGAAGCTGATCGGCTGGTCGTTTGACGACTTGTTTTCCAGAGTCCATATTTCTTTTGGATATTTAGAGTTTCCAATTATGGATCTGGCGGTTCTTCGTCGAGCATTACGACTATCGCCGCCCGCGGGTCCCCCGGATATTGTATGAATGGTTCCATTGATCTGGTCATGGTTTTGCTCCTGCGTAGGAGCATGCACTGGTGTCCTTCGACGAGAATTCCTCCTTTGATTATTATTCCGAGGGCTTCTACTTCTTTCTCTTTTGCGGTCATCACGATCTATATATTTACCTAATTTTCCTTGTTCGATTAGTTTTTCAACTTCTCTTTTTAGATGGAAACAATTTTCAGTCCGATGTCCGTGTGCTCTATGGTACTTGCAGTATAGGTCGTAGTTTCGAGACCCAGGCCTGGGCTGGGCGATCTTCCTGGCTTCGGGGATCCAGTTATTTCTTTCTAGAATTTCCAATATTTCCTCCATCGAGGTATTTAACCTCGGGTGTTCCACTTGATTCACCCTGCTTCTGATCGGTGGTTCAAGGTTTCTTGGTCTTTGATAGAAATTAGGTTGCCTCTGTTGGTCGGCTTTGTTGTATTCCAATCGCTGGAAAACGTTGCCTTTTCTTAAAGATTGCTCATAATCCATGGATCTTTGGGCAGGAACCCTGTCATGCCGTTTGGAGTTTGATGTTGTGGCTTTGTTTTTGTTTTTATCCTTAAAAGAATTCATCTCTTCTTGGGTCATATACTTAGATGCTAAGCTCATGATGTCGGCAAACGTTCTTGGTTGTTTTCGACTGAGGGCATTTCCGAACTGCCTATTCTTCGTGAGGTCGAAAAGAATAGATATTATGTAATCGATATTCGGGGAATCGATTTTGAGTAACTCCACGTTAAATCTTGCCAACCAATTTCTTAGGGATTCTCCCCCTTGTTGGTGTATGGTTCCTAAGTAGCTCATCGGGAGTTTTTGCCTCTTCTGACTGGCGAACTGCTGCGTCAGTTTGTTGCATAATTCTCTAAAACTGAATATGGAGTTGGCTGGTTGTTTGGCGAACCAGTCCAACGCGAGTCCTTCGAATGTGGTCACCATTAACTTGGCAGTGAATTCGGCAGAGTGAGCATATAAGTTCATTATATTCGTGAAGCTAAAAATATAATCATCCGGGTCAGTAGTTCCATCATATCGGGGTAGTCTACCCGGGACCTGTCCAATTCTCTGCAGAAGGGAGAACAAGCCGCAAGGCTCTCCTGGAGTTCCGCGGTTCGGGCCCACGGGTTTTGAGCAGATCGTAGGCGTTGTTCGAGTCGTTCCTGTACCATCCTTTCGATTTCTCTTTCCGAGAAACGGGTTGTACGTGGTCGATCTGGGATTACATCTTCTATGTCATCCTCGATGGGGATTATCGTATGTTCCTTGGACCCACTGCGTTCTGGCTGTGGTTTTCTTTGTCCTAATTTTCTTCGGGGATGGTTATCGGAAGGTTTAGAATTGCCCCGCCTCGGACTGTGCAGTGAGCGCTGCTCACTTGCTGGGCTGTCGGCTTGTTGAGACGTCTGATCGTTTCGCCTCGGTGCTCTCGGAGCAGGAGTCGTCCTGGGAGCCCTAATGTTCTGAGGAATTTGATCAAGTACGAGTAACTCTTCGGGAGAGAGCGATTTAACGAGCATTGCTATTTGTCGCAATTTCTCCTGAGCGCCTGGGAGAGGAACAGGGATTTCAGGGACTTCCTGTTCTTCTGGAATTGTACCGAGAAGACCTCCTTGGGGTTCATGCTGATCGGGGTGAGGATCTTGCAAATCTTCATTGATGTTTTGAGCGTTATTATTGTCGTTGTCCTGTAGATCTTTAGATGTGTTATGACCGGTGGTTGTGTTACTTCTTGCTCCGATTCGAGCACTTTTCCTTGGGCGAGCCATATGTCGATCGAATAATTAACCTAGCCCCACGGTGGGCGCCAACTGATTTAACCGGATTTCGTCGGGTTATTAGTATCAGTGAATTGGTGATATTGGGGGTTTTCAATATACTTTTTTTATAGGGCTCTGTTACTTTATTCAGGATGGATCAATCTCAAGGAAAAGCAATATTCGTTAGAGCAATGAAGTAATAAAGACAATCAACAAAAAGAACCTTGTTAATTTGGTGAATCGGTGATCTTTTTGTATATAATCTGGGATTACGCTCTTTTGTAAGCATAAAATCCGTAAAGTAGAATGTGTCTTATACAATGATTAACTAGGTATTTATATCATACTAAACCTAGCGTTACAAGGAATCATAGTCCTTATAGGACTCGGCCCAAATATCCTTCTTGGGACCGGACCATAGTCTTCTAATCGAAAAGAACTGAATTCGGCCGGGTCGTTCAAGATGATCCGGAACTATCTCATTTGGTCGAATCGATCTCATGTCCTTTACTCGATCCGTGCTGTATGTAGGGTGCGAAATAGCCCCCATCACGTACCACGGCAACAAGTCATCGAAGTCGAGATCAAGGGTGTGCTATTGTTCGATCGATAAAAGAAATTTACAATCCTAAAGGGAATATATATATAACCTCACGATAAATCCCATCGAGCCTCACTCAAATTCGATCAGAGAAGTAGAAAAGACAGGAATAAAACAAGAAAATTCGAGCAAGAAACAAAGCTTATTTATTGGTATTCTTCGAACAAGTTGCAAGCGAAACTTCGGATATAATATTAAATTTCGAGCTCAAGAGATACAGTACAATCACTCCTACACTATTACAAGTTCTGCGAGTAAGTCTATCCTGATACATATTCGGTCATCGTCCCTATTAGATCGCTCCAGATGCAGAACTCAGCAGTGATTCTTCATGATCATCACTAGCCACGTGTCGCACATCCGTCTTCGTACGGGATGAAAGCCGGATCAAAACTCTTCTCCGGGGATTCAGACCGACCTTAGGTCTTCATCTGTAAATAATGATTGAAATCCTCAATCATTATTTACAGGTTAATCCGAACCGGTGCAGCGGAGGGTTATCTCAGCGGAGGCGCCCCAAGTAAGCTCGAAGGAACTATACTTCAAGAAAGCCCTCGAGGAAGCTGATGCTTCAGATTTAAAGAACTCCTCTCAGATTAACCAGCTGCCCGATCAGATGCTACACTAGAAGACCGGAGCTCTAACCCGCACCAGATAAGATATGTCTGGGAAAACAGGTTGCCTGCCGGTATTCTAGGCGCATTTTCTTTTGCCTGTCGATATTCTAAGCGAAAAAGGTTACACCTAAAAGACCAGGGTCGGGAAATAAAGTTCGAATTCTTATCTCAAATTCCTCTATTTTGGAAATAATGCGAGTCAAAGGCAAAATTCGATCCACGATGGTCGGACGAAACATGATGACAAAAAATGAAGAATATCAGATAAACAAAGGGGAACTATTTATAGCGGTAAAGTTTTTGAATCAATGGCCCAGATAACAGATCGTGGACGGTTACGATGAACGCAATAAATGAGCTGACCGATACGTTTCCCGAGAAATAGGGTCCTGTTTGGTTAGGGGAACATACAGTTTAACAATGTGCAAAGGAGGGCTTATTTGAAAAGTTTCGCTCGAACAAATTTTTTATTTATTACCCTGCTCAAAAGACAACACAGGAATCGGGAGCACTTGTCTGAAAGTTCAACCTTCGTTCACATGATATTATAAATATGAAGCCGTTATTCTTACAATTGACTAATGGAACTCGAAGCGAAAAAGTTATGATCAGTCTATTCGAATAAAACTCTCGAACTTGAAAGTTTGACGATTATGGAAATTCGGCACTATGAGGATCAATTACAACATATTTCTTATTAATTTAGGGTCTACCAAAATTATTTATTTAATACTTACTCGGACAAATGGTGTTCGGTTATTCCTTTATTGATATTAGAGGAACGAAGTCGGGTTATTGAAGATGGGAATTTATCTAAATATTTTTAATTTATCGACAAGGTAAAGAGGAAAAACATTTATAATATTTCGGGAAATACAAGATGTGTGACATACATTTCAAACATAACACAAGCTAAATATGTTACATAAGAATCCCTTTACTTTCTACAATCCTATGAAATTTTCGGTTTTCTCTCCTATTGTCTACTCGAAGTAACACGGCTCCGAGCGGGGAATTTCCCTCGGATCCGCAGGCTTTTAACTTTATTTATGATTCTCCGAAGACGAAGGGTCGAGCGCACGGTTTGTCGAATAACTGTGTTCTTCGTCATTCTCTCCCCAATATGTCTTCCTAAATGCATTGTAGCAACAAGTCCCTAGTCGAAGACCTGTGCTAAAACCTGCGAACTCCATAGGCCTGGCTTATTGGCCTTCCAGATGGAGATTATATTTGCCTGCCGATACTCTAAGCGAAGATCGAAATAGTGCTTCTTCTGCTCGAAAATTGCTCTGCTTAAAGATCGTTCGAAATCTGAGCTCAAGTAAGTGAATTAATGAAATAATAATCTTAGTCACCATGATCGGATGAATTGAATGCCAGTGCAACGAATGAAACGGTTTCTAAGGAATGATGGCCTTTTATAGAGAAAATTGAAAGGAATCCAACGGCAGATAATTCGCATAACGAAGGGATAAGATCTAAGAATTGTTGCGATTCCCGATAAAAGAGGAACCATTTAGAAAAGATCAATGCTTATCGGAAAGTTGGAAACATTCACAACAGCCAAAGAAAGCAAGGGGTATTAGTTCGAACGAAATTAGAACCTCGCAAGAAATATTTTCTATTAAAACAGAAGGGTTACTTATTAAATCCTAGACCTATTTGTTATTTATTATCCGTCTAATTGTTTTCCATCTATTACCTCAATCACGGAAGACTATCATTTCCTCAGAAGTTGTTTCGATCAAAATTATGTTCAATAGAAATTCGTTTCTACCCATCTATTATTCTGACATTGTCGAACTACATTCCTCTATTATCAACCTCTACTCATCAATTGTTCTGATATTCTCGATCTGCATTCATCTAATGTCAGTCTCTATTTATCTCCATTTATTATAAAGGGTGAAAGCTGTTGCTATGACCCTCGAAAATCGACCAAGGGTGAAAGCCGTTGCTATGCCCCTTGGATCGAAAAGAAATAAAATGGGTGAAAGCCTCTGCTATGACCCTCGGGCTAAAAATGCTCTGAAACGACTAAGGGTGAAAGCCGTTGCTATGCCCCTTAGATCGAAATTGTTAAATGGGTGAAAGCCTCTGCTATGACCCTCGGGCTAAAAATGCTTTGAAATGACTAAGGGTGAAAGCCGTTGCTATGCCCCTTAGATCGAAATTGTTAAATGGGTGAAAGCCTCTGCTATGACCCTCGGGCTAAAAATGCTCTGAAAACGACTAAGGGTGAAAGCCGTTGCTATGCACCTTACATCGAAATTATTAAATGGTTGAAAGCCATTACTACGACCCACAGTGTAAATTATCAATCGTACGAGATTCCGATATACGTCTTATTTCGAACTACAGCAATCACAATCCGACAAGAGGGCCTATTATTATTATTCCAGTATTATCAATTTTTGATCGGTCTACAAAGATCAATTGTTACTTATATCTGAATATCAGAGATAGAAGAATGTCATTTATTCTTTATTATCAATACACTTGTGGAGATCATTCGAGAATGATATTTGTTGCTCATATTTTTGGCGCGAAGAAATCGCTGCTCGGTAACAATATACGAAAACAGTTCTGCAGTAGGGATAAGAGAGAAAATAAATATTCTTATTCATGATCTTTCGAACGGTTACAAGAAATTTCTTGATTACAATAATAAAGAAAATCGAGCAAAGCTGAAACTCTACATTCAACGTGACCCTATTACAAATTAGCCATACCCTAGAATACTTTCATAATTAGAGGAGGAAAGCGGGGCTAGAATAACACTTCTACCCTTCATCCTTCGCTTCCTCAATAGTTGTCCCATGTCGGACCGGATCGAAAAACAGGGAAGCAATCTCTAGAAAAATTACTCCACGCAATCTCGGAGGTAACCTTCTTCAAGGAACATCTTGAAGAGGTGGAGATTGAATGCAGGAAAACTTCCCCAGCAGTCGACCCACTATCCGACCGGGTGGATTGACAGGATACAGAAGTTCGAACCAGTCTCAAATGGTTGAAATCAGAAAGAGATGGTCGCCTGCCGGTCCCCCAGTCGCAATCTTTTTCGCCTGTCGATACCCTAGTCGAAGATATTCCCCTTGCAGAAATGCCGAAGAGGTCGAAAAAGAGAGTCCTAGTCCGAATCTCGAACGTTTTTATTGCAGAGATCAAACGGAACATAAAGACGGTCAGTGGAAGTAAAAATACAACCATATAGATCGAATGAGATGTTTACAGACAAGTAAAAAATACGAAGGTAAACTCAGAGGTATTTATAGGGGGAAGAATTCCGTTTCAACGGTGTAGATCTCTTTAGATCAACGGTGGCCAAACATACATTAAAAGCGACCTGTCCGCTCAGATTCCCGACAGATCAGGGATTGTTTTGTTAAAAGAAAACGGGATATAACGATAAAAACTCAATCTCCAAAGCTGAACGGCTAAGATGAGAGCAATAAACACGCCGACCGTTACGCTTCCCAGAAGTCCGGGAATACTATGGCTAAATGAAGAAAAAGTCAAATTCAATAGCGCCCGAAGCACTTGTAGCCTTGATTCAGGTCGTAAAAGAGAGTCACAAAAAGAATCAGATTTCAACTAACTAAAAAAGGGCACTATCAACTCGTCTAAGATCGACCGAAGTGGGCAAGATACACTATTTAAACATATAAATGTAACTAAAAGGTTTAATCAAGGAATTATTATTTCCGAAGTTCAACACATTGAGGAATTACAAGCTATAAAGATATTAATTCCTATTACATATCGAGCTAATCTTTCGACGCCAGTACAGTCCACAATCCTGAGATTATTGACAAAGGACTAATATATCCGAACATGAGGAGACCTTCATGAGCAGCCAATCCTATGAAATTTTCGGCTGACGATAATGTTCTTACTCGAAAGAGGGGAGCCCATAAAGCCGACAGCGCTATGTACTTTTTTATGGTTTTCGAAGAGAAGAGGGTTGATACAGCTTTTTTATTTTTGGGTGTAATGTGGATACTTTTTGAGAACCTCGATCCTCGAAGCATCGCCTCCTCACATCTTCCAGAAGAACCGAACAAACTGTTGAACATCCTCGTAAAAATTTTTTATGCTCAAGTCTCTGCTCGGCCGTAGAAGGTCAAGGGAGCTATCGGGGTCGTGGATGGTCAGCAGTAAGGCTGTTCGACCTTCAAGATCGAAATAATGTTCGCCTGCAAGTATCCTAGTCGAATTAGAAGTACTAACCAGCCTGCAACATGCAAAATAGGACCTTACTCGGAAATCAAAAAGTTGGGTCATGCAACAAGATCTTTTAGATAAAATGATCGAAGGACATCGTTTTCAAACAATTTTATAAGGGAACAAGATGAGAGACCCCATTTATAGGTACTATTTTCAAAATCTAACGCCTGGCTGAAAGCAGAATGAGCGGTCAAGATCGACAGACTGTTGCGCTTCCCGAGAATTTCAGCGGGAAGAGAAAGTAATATAGTTTCGGAAATTAAGCAGAATTAATGTACCAAGATCGAAGATTAAAGATCACAAGCATAAGACCAAACAAAGAAAGCAAACTAAAGCATGGACAGAAAAGAATACATCAAATTATGGAAAAACATGCAAGAAGCAAATAGATTATTACAAACCAGAGGGGACAAAATATCTAAAATTGTTCACGATCACACTAGAGTAAAAACAATATAGTCATATAACAAATCCGGGTAAACAACATCTAGAGAAGCTTATTGTCGGAGAAAATCTTCCGAAGCTCGGCATTACGAGCCTCATATCCAGCTTCGTATCCACGGTCATAAGCTTCCTTCTCTCGACGCGCGAAGTCTTGCCTCTCCTGCTCGTGAAGACTTTTTAGTTTTTCGAGTTCCTCATTTAGCTGCTTGAGGATCTCCTCTCCATCCTTTTTAACAGACTTCTCCCTCTCTAGAGCAAGCTTCTCCGCAAAGACACGGTCGAATTCGGCTTTCTTCTCCTCCAGCTCGAGGGAAATAGCAGCACGCTGATTTGTTTCCCGCTCAGCAAACGTTTTAAGCTCGATGAAATCTTGTCCGGCCTGTCAAAAGGAATCGTCACCTCTAAAAAAAAAAATATATATATATATATATATATACCTGAAACAAGAAGTGCTGCCCAGACTCGAACAACTCTTCTATATTTCTCTCCGTGGACATGTTTCTCTCCTTGGGCATGTTAATTTCTGAAGAAGTAAAGTTAACCTGCAACAGACTATCCATGGGATCAGCCTTAAGAGGAGACCCATCTTTCGACCCCTCAGGTAGGGAAGAGGTAACTTTTGGAGGAATGGAGTCAACAAGGGGTTTGGGAGGATTATCAATTCCCAAGGCTTCAGCAGAAACCCCTCCACCAACCGCTGACTTGGATTTTTTGCTGAGACTCCCTGCGGGAGGAACGGTCGAAACATCGGAAGATGACTTGCTACCAATAGCAAGATTCTGCATGCCTCAACAGGAGTAACCACATCAGAATAAGGCCTTTTGTTCGAAGAAGGAACATAAGCCTTTTCTCTCACAGGAACTTCACTCGAAGAATCGACAACTTTTGGAGAAGAGCCCCCGAGCGAAGCCTCGAGCTCTTCGTCCAAAATGGACTTGCTGGAATTGCCCTTGATTGGCTTTGAGGAAGTACTCTTCTCTTTCTTATTTTCTCCTCCTTTAGGAGCTTTCGGGGAAGACACAGAGGTCTTAGAGGAAGATTTGGAGGGTTTGGCCTCTTTGGCAGGCTTCTGCTCTTTGCTCGGATTCTTATTCTTCAAGCCCCCAAACAGCGATTTAGGGTCGATAGCTTTGCCTAGTACATTTTCCATGTTAAGCGGATTTGGGGTCAAAAGCTCGGATTCTTGCTCTTTAAAGAATTCGAAGAATGTGGAAAATATGGGGAGAGCTCCGATCTCTTTAAGCAAAATACCGTGTGAATAATGAGGAAAGATCCTAATATTTATAGACACTACGCCCTACAAATACGATAATGGATCGACGCAACTTTTAAGAAAAATCCCGTTTGAATTGGGTAAAGTTCGAGCGTAAAGTGTAAAGAGTTATCGAACTTTGAAAAGCTTCCTGAATAATATCTAGATATTTGTAAGGTTGAAATTTACAAGTTACCCGAATCAAATCAAAAAAGAAGATAAACCCGTTTACAGAATTGAGTTACATGGGTAGATACAATTGATTCCTAACTACAAAACTATGAATCGCCCCCTCCGGCACACTCGACCTCAGTAACTTGCGAAACAGAAGATCAGACGATATATATTTGAAGTTGAACAATTACTCAGTCTGGTCGAAAAATCGATCGTCTTCCTTATCTGGTGCATCACCTATATTGACATCATCGCTTTTTTCCCCTGGCACAATAGGAGGATCGTCGTTGGAACGCTCGAGCACATCGGGGTTAGGCATCGGAATGCCATACTCCTCAACCAAGGGGGCAAAGCGGTGATCCTGCCAGTTAAGATTCGTCTTAGGTAGAGAGGAGGCTTTATAATCCTTCCCTTCAGCGTTCTTGAAAGGGTTCATATACTTAAAATACTCCTCCATGTCATCCGGAATTTTCTTGGCTGCGACTAATTGTTGAACCCCTTTATAAAAGATCGTCTGAAGGATTTCCCCCATTTTCCTTTGGACCAAAGGATCTAAGACGGGAGATTCCAAGAATTCTCGTATGGCCGGAATCACTGCCTCATCACGGCCTTGGGCATATGCACGCTCGGAATCTTGCTTCGCTAGCTCGAGTTCAATCTTTATCTTCTTTAGCTCTTCCTCGAGGGCATTTCTCTCTTTAACAGATGCCAGCAAATCTTCTTCTACAGAGGAGGAACGTTTCGTAGTCACTTCCTCGAGCTCCCTCTTTACTTGGGATAATTCTCGCTGGCTCTCTGCCAGTTGAGATCGAAGGGCTTGATTATCAACAAAAATTTGCGCATATGCGTCGTGAGCATCTTGTGATTCCTGCTCTAGTAGTGCCAAACGATAGGTTTGAATAGCGAACAAGTCCCCGACCTATGAGATAGTTCAAGACATCAGCAAACATTATGGATTTTAAAGAAAGAAAAGATAGCCGAAAGACAAATGTTCACCTCATGATATGTTCGAGAGAAGTCACTTAAAACCTCGAAGTCACCTTTAACGGTGTGAAGCAGTATATCCCGTTTGAACCGACTAGCCATATAGATTCTAGCGGCTTTATCGAATTCATTCTCACCACCCGCATCCAGATCAGTTTGAATGGTGCCATCTTCAGGATACCCAGCAGCCCTGCTACCTCGAAGATGTTCGTCCATAAAATCCACCACATCGGGCTCCGACTTACCTGCTCGACAAGGAACTGAATCAGAACTCACACCAAAAGGTTTTACCCTCCTCGAGGGCCCCGGGTGGTCAGCATTCCTCTTCCGACTCAGAAGCTTCTCATACTCCTGAATACCCTGGATCCGGTTCCAGGAATGTTGACTATAGCCAACGCTTGAAAGAAGGGAAGTATCGGGGGAAAATAAAGTTCGAAGAGGCCCAGCAGAGGCAGAGTTCAAGGAACTCATGGTACCAACGCCTCTCAGTTCGGGAATTGCGACTGGAATAATAACTGGGTTTCCGCCCGAACTACTTGTACCCGCCCTGTTTTCGGAAGTACGGGGAAACGGATCGAAATAGAACGGTTTGTCTTCAACCGGGCAGGCCACATATAGTCGAAATTTCTCTACAATTTGACCTGCAAAGGAAATACAAGAATCGCATGAATGTAAATTAATGATACATCGCGCCTCAAGGTAGGAATAAGCTGAAAACATACCCAAAGAAAGAGAGGCGAGAGGTGGAGCGGCAGAAGCTGACAAGTCACCGAACTGGGGAAGCGACCCTTCTAAGGATTGATTAGATACGGCACGAGAGTATTTGAGTATTGGAGCAGGATAATCACAGCGGCTCAACCTAGCCAATCGTAAAACACCTTCCTGAATAAGGAGCTCGGTTTGATAAAGGTTAGACCGCAACTGCTCCAGGAATTCATCGGAAAGGCGATGCTTGAGTTTCTCTTTAATCCGGCGAGGACCATATGACCAAGAGTTGACTCCATCCCATCGATAAGGCCTCATCTTCGAGCTACCTTCCGATATAGGAACATCAGGGCCCTTCACAAAGAAGAATCTCCGTTTCCAACCTATACTCTTTTTCGTTGTTATTCTCGTAAGAAAAGGCCGTTTCGACCGCTGGCGGATGGACACAAACCCCATATTTGAGCCCTTGCACAGGTCCATTCGGAATATTTGCCAGAAATTGCTAAAAGAGGCCTCTTCACCCTTTGCCTCCATAAGAGCGCTAAACGCTGCTATATACGCTACAGAGTGCGGGAGAAGCTGAGCGGGAGAAAGTGAAAAGAAAGTCAAGATGTTCCTAACAAGGGGAATGAACAGGATACGCAAACCATAAGAAAATTGATCCTCGTAAAAGGCTTGACAGCCAGCCGGGGGATCGGTAGAACGTTCGGTATAAGAGGGAATGACGATTGAAAACCCTTTAGGAAGAAATTTCCCGAACTCCGCCTCGAGGAAAGAGAGATCCTTCTTTGAAAAACAGCAGGAAGTCTGGCTGGCAGGAAGCTCTGACTTGTTCGAGATGATGGCGGTAGAAGGTTGCGTATGTTTGAAAATCCTGACTAAAGCACCCTCGCCGATGCTGCGTTTCTCGACCTCATTTTCTTCGAGATCCTCGCTCAGATCCTCATCCTCGCGTCCTTGACAAAACTCCCCATCCTCATAATCATCAACAAGCTTCAGCAAAGGATCGGACTCTGGGTTTTCTCCGACCTTATTCTTGCCCCTTGCGCTTCTAGAGCTCGACATTATGGATTGAGAAACAAATATACAAAAGGCAAATGTTGTTTCGAATTCAAACGCTTCGAGCTCAAGAGAGGATGTAATATGTAAATAACTTTTCAACGAATCGACATATATATACGGGGTTAAAAAGGTAAAATTGCAAACAGGTCCCCGAGTAACCGCGACGGTTGAACTTTCCCTGGGTAAAAACTTAGGGTTATTCCTCACTGAATAGCACTTTGATCCTTCATTTTCTAAGATTACGGAATAAGTTCCTTGCAAATTTTTCCTAAGAATCTCGTGGGTCCTCTTTGTTAAGATCGGGAAATTTGGAAAGCATTCATCAAGGGATCGAACGACACATTGCGGAACCATAAAGGATATAACTACTTCAAGATCCTCCGACAAGGATATCTTTACAACACGCCGGTATATGTTTTCTTATATATGCACTCTTTTTCCCTGGCTCGGTTTTTATCCCAATGGGTTTTTCCGGGCTAGGTTTTTAACGAGGCATATCCTAAAGACATTATGAACGGCTCATCTCATAATAGTGTGGGACGCAATTTGTACTTCTTCGAGCGCAAGCTCCACTTCACGCTCGAGAAGTGGGGGAGTATTGATGAGGGGTAATTTAGATTCCTTGCCTTTGTGGGCCCGATGCTATTTGAATAACATTAGATCCTGTCCACGGGAATCAAGAGCTGGTCCAGAGCATAGAATCAACTGTCCCGAGCTCATTTGAGAACCCGAGATCGAAGGGTACTGTTGGGCCAAGCCCAGGCCCAAGCCCATCAGCTCATGATGAGGGGTAATTTAGACCCCGCTATCTTCCCCGATCCAGGTCCGATCTAGTGGTTTTAACTCCCCAATACAGAGAGAAGTTGTCAAACCCGAGCTCATGATCATATATCCACGGCTTGCTCGAGAAAATCAATTAGGGGATACTGTTGGGCCGAAGGCAGGCCCAAGCCCATCTGTTCAACTATAAATACCCGCGCATTTATGATGCTGAGGGGATCCCCAGGTGCTCTCTTCTCGAAGCTACTGTTCATAGCAGTTCGGGATTATAGCCCTAAGTCGAGCATATGTATTTTCACCCTCTAGCTTGTACGGCATCTTATAATGCTCGGATAGGACCCTAGATATGTTTGTACTTGTACTCATTTAACTCGAATACAATTATATTCTATCTTTACCTTAGTTTATTTGTGATTATTGTGATACATCCACACTTTGATCGAACCAACGAAACCACGTAAGATCAATTGGCGCCCACCGTGGGGCACTATTCGAGTATTTGATCGAAAAATGCCTAATACGAGGAGGAAAATATATGCCAAAAAAAAAAAAAAAAAGCTTAAAGATAATGGTCAAGCCTAGAAGATCTACAAAATTGCAGCTTATTATTGACGATCGGAATTTATTTTTCCGATCTACGCGTTTATTAACTTCAAAGACAAGTTCTTTCGAATCGGTTATTTAGAAGACCATTTACGAAATCTCTATATACTATTTATAGACTGTGGTGTTTTTTCTCAAAGTTAATCGGGATAAGTTGATTGATTGGATATCTGCAATCGATTAGAAAAAATTCTCGAGCTTATGGACGGAATACTGGCTATCATTTCGACCAATAACGGAATTCAAGTAATAAAATTCAATCAGAAGTGAAGCTTTATCATTCAAATTCGTCAGATAAATTACAAAGAAAAGCCTCGAATCAATTCCGAGCTCAAAAGATATAGTACAATCACTCCTACACTATTACAAGTTCTGCGAGTAGGTCTATCCTAATACATATTCGGTCATCGTCCCTATCAGACAGTTCCAGATGCAGAACTCGGCAGTGATTCTTCATGATTATCACTAGCCACGTGTCGCACATCCGTCTTCGTACAGGATGGAAGTCGGATCGAAACTCTTCTCCGGGGTTCGGACCGACCTTAGGTCTTCATCTGTAAATAATGATTGAAATCCTCAATCATTATTTACAGGATAATCCGATCGGATGCAGCAGAGGGTTATCCCAGCAGAGGCGCTCAAAGGGAACTCGAAGAACCTATCTCGTAAGAAAGCCCTCGAGGAAGCTGGTGCCTCAGATTTAAAGAACTCCTCTCGGAGTAACCAGCTGCCCGATCAAGTATTACGCCTAGAATCCGGAGCTCTAACCCGCACCAGAGACGATATGTCAAGCAAAACAGGTTGCCTGCCGGTATTCTAGGCGCAATTTCTTTTGCCTGTCGATATTCTAAGCGGAAAAGCTTATACCAAGAGAAGCAAGGTTGAAAAACAAAGTTCGAACTCTAATCTCAAACTCTTTTATTCGGGACAAAATGCGAATCAAGTCTAAAAATCGACCCATGGTGGTCGGATGGGGCATGAGAAGAAAAGCAAGAAGTGTTGAATGCGCGAAGGAACCTATTTATAGGAGTAGGGAATTTAAAATCAACGGCCCAGATAGTATTTTATGAGCGATCTGGATGTCCGCATTAAATGGAAGGACCGTTACATTTCCCGAGAAATGGGGCCCTGTTTGGTAACGAAGGACACACTATTCAATAATGGGTGTAGAAGAATTAAGACATTCTATAGAATTTGACGACGTATTAATATCATTATTAGGAAGGAACGGCGTGTCGGATGCATGTTCGATTATTTCGGATACTTTTACACAAGTAATTGTTGCTATGTTTTCTCGTTGCCAACCAAGAAGGAATATAATCGATTCAGTCGAACAGAATTCTCGACTTGGAAGTTATGCAATTATGAAAACTCTACAATGATAAAGATTTATGGCATAATTTTTTCCTTGTCAGTCTCAGATCTGCTAAGATATTTATATATTATCCACTCGAGCAAGCGATGATAGATTACTTCTTGATCGATCGATGTTAGAAGAACAAGATAAAATTCTACCTAATTATGTTAAGGTTATCAACAAAAGGGAGATGAAATATATTTATATTATCTCGAAAGATTACAAGAAATGGGAAAATACATCGAGTATAGCATAATCCTATATATTACATCAATGTGTTATTACAATCCTATGAAATTTTCGGTCTCCCGTCCTATCATTTCCTCCGGACAAGGAATATCCTTAGGACCCGCAGGCTTTTAACTTCATTTGCATTCTTCAGAAGACAGAGGATCGAATGCTATCGACCCAACGTCTTCCTAAATGCATTGGAGCAGCAAGGCCATGAGCCTAGCTTATTGGCTTTCAAGATGGAAGTCGCGTTTGCCTGTCGATATTCTAAGCGTGGTTGCTATAATTTTTTCCGCTCGGCGACTATTCCGCTTAAAGACCGTCCGAAGTCCGAACTCAAACAGTTGAATTAATCGAATAGTTCTCTTGACCGCCATGATCAGATAAAAATTCTCGATGCAACGAATGAGATAATTTCAACAATCTGCCAGCCTTTTATAGACAAAAACAGAAAAGAATCCAACGACGCATAATTCGCAAATTGAGTGGTCAGGATCTGTCGACCGTTGCAATTCCCGGTAAAACGGGAACCGGTTGGAAAAGATCAAACTTATCAGAATTAGGAACCTACGAACAAAGAATTTTCGCGACAAAGGCATAAGGATTATTTTCTAAGGCTGTTCACTACTGCCCTTTTTTCCATAATTGCAGAAGACTATTTTCTCTTCAGTATTTATTGCAATCGAAAGTATACATATATTCAATGGAAACTGATCCCGTCAAAATTCATATTCGTTCATTATCGATCCTTATTATTTGTTCCGTACTTATCTCAGTCTACTATTATCTAAGGGTGAAAGCCTCTGCTATGCCCCTTAGATCGGAAATTATTTATCGGGTGAAAGCCTCTGCTATGACCCAAGGGCTAAAATTGCTCTAAAAACGACTAAGGGTGAAAGCCTCTGCTATGCCCCTTAGATCGAAAATTATTTATCGGGTGAAAGCCTCTGCTATGACCCAAGGGCTAAAATTGCTCTAAAAACGACTAAGGGTGAAAGCCTCTGCTATGCCCCTTAGATCGAAAATTATTTATCGGGTGAAAGCCTCTGCTATGACCCAAGGGCTAAAATTGCTCTAAAAACGACTAAGGGTGAAAGCCTCTGCTATGCCCCTTAGATCGAAAATTATTTATCGGGTGAAAGCCTCTGCTATGACCCAAGGGCTAAAATTGCTCTAAAAACGACTAAGGGTGAAAGCCTCTGCTATGCCCCTTAGATCGAAAATTATTTATCGAGTGAAAGCCTCTGCTATGACCCAAGGGCTAAAATTGCTCTAAAAACGACTAAGGGTGAAAGCCTCTGCTATGCCCCTTAGATCGAAAATTATTTATCGGGTGAAAGCCTCTGCTATGACCCAAGGGCTAAAATTGCTCTAAAAACGACTAAGGGTGAAAGCCTCTGCTATGCCCCTTAGATCGAAAATTATTTATCGGGTGAAAGCCTCTGCTATGACCCAAGGGCTAAAATTGCTCTAAGAACGACTAAGGGTGAAAGCCTCTGCTATGCCCCTTAGATCGAAAATTATTTATCGGGTGAAAGCCTCTGCTATGACCCTCGAGCTAAAAATGCTCTGATACGACTACAGGTGAAAGCTGTTGCTACACCCTTTAGATCGAAACTATTACCCTCGATCAACCAAGGTCAACTGATACTCGATTATATTATTATTCGATCGTCTAAGGCTAGTAGCCATCTTCACAAACACTTAAATCAAAGCTGTTATTTGAGATTGAACAAGACCCTGTTCGATTATTACTTCACAATTATTTGTCCAGAGTACAGAATTTGGCTTTTCAAATTAGAATTTGTCGCTCGAAGAACATTTTGTATCGCTCTACCTGAATGTCTTAAATATACGGTGAGAGAATAAAAAGCTTCTTTCAAGCTATACTCAAAGTCGAAAGATATCGATTATCATCTATCAACTAAGTATTATTCAAAGTAGATAAAGAATGTCACTTGATCATATTTTGGAAGTATGATTGACGCTCGATAACAACATACAAAAACAATTCCACAGACAATAAGGAAGGGCGATAAGAAATGGATATCTTATTCATGTCATTCCAAACAGTTACAAAGAATTCGAAATTACAAGGATAAGAGAAGTCAAGCAAAGAATTTACATTTAATCCTATTACAAATAAATCCTACACTAGATTTTCTCCGTGGTTGAAGGAGTAAGGCTGGGCCAGAACAACGCTTCTACCCTTCATTCATCACTCCCTTAGTACTTGCTCCACACCAGTCCAGATCGAAAAATAGCGAGGCAACCTCTAGAAAAATTATTCCACGCAGTCTCGAAGGTAACATTCTTCAAGAAATATCTTGAAGAAGTAGAGATCGAGAGCAGGAAAACTCCTCCAGCAGTAGACCCACTATCCGACTGGATGGAGATCAGGGTACCGGAATTCTAACCCGTCTCAGGAGGGATGAATCCAAAGAAGCAGGTCGCCTGCCGGTACCCCAGTCGCAATTATTTTCGCCTGTCGATACCCTAGTCGAATTGGGTTACCATCATAAGAAAGAGGAATTTAAAGATAGTTCGAAGGAGAACTTCGAACAACTTGATCGAAGAAAGGAAACGAGGCATGTTGGCTAAAAAGAATAAATCTTCAGTCATAGGACTGTTCAAAATTGTTACTGAAATGTAAAATATGGGGATCTCCACAGAACTATATATAGTAAGGAGAAAGAGCAATCAACGACTGAGATCTGATGGTGCTAACGGTTGAGATATGAGCAGTAAATGCGCTGACCGTTACGATTCCCGAAATTGCAGAAACCATTCCGGAAGAACAATGAAGAAAATGTCAAAATTATTCTACTCGAGTTCATTCCTATCCGAATTCATTAGTACCTATCATCCAAGAGAAATCATAAAAGAGATCTAAATACAGTGTGTAAAGAAAGCATCATCAGATAATGGCACGAGGATAAGTAAAGCCGTCAAAATATTGACAAAAAGTATATTCCGAGCTTGACATAGGAAGTAATTACAAGATAAAAGATATCAACCCCCATCACACCTTCGTAACTGACCGACCATCATATTTTCGGCGGACGATAATGTCCTTACTCAACCAGGAGATGCCTATCGAGCCAACAGGTCTTCGACTGTGGTCATACTCTTTCAAAAAAGAGAAGGGCAATACATCTCTTACTAGGAGAAATGTGAACATTTTATAAAGGACGTCAATCTCCGAAGGCCTAGCAAAATTGCATCATACCCTAAACTACAAAGGATCGAGGCTATCAGGGTTGAAATAGTTTCGCCTGCAAATGCCTTAATCGAAGTTAAAGTATAAACCTGATTATAATACGCAAAGTAGCTCCTAACCCGAAATTCAAATATATTGAGGCATACAACAAGATCCTCTATTCAGCATGATCGAAGGAATCGGTATTCAGAAAATGTTATAAAAATGCAAAAAAACGAAGAAAATACTACAAGTCCGAGAAAATAAAAGACAACGCCTAGAAGAGCTTATTGTCAGAAAAAATCTTCCGAAGCTCGGCACTACGAGCCTCATATCCATCTTTATATCCACGATCGAAAGCTTCCTTTTCTCGACGAGTGAATTCCTGCTTATCCTGCTCGTGAAGATTTTTCAGTTTTCCGAGCTCTTCGCTCAGCTGCTTATGGATCTCCTCTCCACTTTCTCTAGCAGATTTTTCTCTCTCTAGAGCGAGCTTCTCCGCAAGGACACGGTCGAACTCGTTTTTCTTCTTCTCCAGCTCCTGAGAAATAGCAGCACGATGATTGATCTCCCGCTCAGCAAATGTCTTAAGCTCAATAAAATCTTGCCCGGCCTGCCAAAAAAGTTAGACTTTCTTTCAAACGATCATAAAAAAAAAAAAAAAAAAAAAAAAAAAAAAAAAAAAAAAAAAAAAAAAAGGGAAGGGGGTTATACCTGAAACAGGAAATTCTGCCCGGACTCGAACAACTCCTCTATATTCCTCTCCTTAGACGCATTTCCCCCTTTGGGCATGTTAGTCTCCGAAGAAGTAAAGTTAACCTGCAACAGGCTATCCAAGGGATCGGACCCATCTTTCGACTCTTCAGCCCCGGAAGAAGCAACTTTTGGATGATCGGGATCGACCCGGGGTTCCGAAGGATTGTCAGTTTTTAAAGCGTCAGCAGAAGCCCCCTCGTCGGTTCCTAATTTGAGTTTCTTACTAAAACCTCCTTCGGGAGGAACAGTCGAAGTGTCGAGAGACGATTTACTCCCAATGACAAGATTTTGCAAGGCCTCAATAGGAGTGGGCCCGTCAGGGTAAGGCCTCTTGTTGGAAGAAGAAACAAAAGGATTTTCTCCCACGGGATTCTTGTTCGATGAATCGATAACTTTTGGAGAAGAACACTCGTACGCAGCTTCGAGTTCTTCGTCCAAGATGGACTTGCGGGAACCACCTTTGTTTTGTTTTGAAGAGACACCTTTCTCCTTCTTGTCCTCTCCTTCTTTAGCGGTTCCCGGGGAAGACGCAGAAGCCTTAGAAGAAGACTTGGATGTTTTGTTTTCCTTAACAATTTTATGCTCCTTACTTGGATTCTTGGTCTTCGAGCCGCCAAATAGCATTTTGGGGTTGATAGGCTTTCCTAGTGTGTCTTCCATGATGAGTGGATTGAAGGTCGATAGTTCAGACTATTACTCTGGAAGGGATTCAGGGAAGACAGGAAATATGGCGAGAGCTCCGATCTCTATAAGCAAGGCGTCGTATGAATAATGAAAAGAAACCCTAATATTTATAGACACCACGCCCTCCGATTGCGATAATGGATCGACGCAACATGTAAAGAAAAATCCCGTGCGGGAAGAGCGAATATCTGAGCATAATGTTATCGAAATCTTAAAAATTAATGGTAATTGGATATTAATAAGATCGGAATTTACAAGTTACGGCAGTCAGGTAGAAACAGAAAACAAATCCGATTACAAAAATGGATTACATGGGTCGATACGACTAAATTCCTAACTACAAAACTTTAAGTTGCTCCCCCGGCATACTCGACTCCGATATTGAAATTGGATAATTACCCAGCTTGGTCGAAAGATCGATTGTCTCCCTCGACCAAAGCATTGCTTGCATTGGCATCCTCGCCCTTTTCCCCTAGCACATCGGGAGGATCGTCGCAGGCGTACTCGAGCACATCGGGGTTAGGAATCGGAATGCCGTACTCCTCAACTAAGGGAGCGAAGCGATGATTCTGCCAATTAGCATCCACCTTGGGTAGAGAGGAAGGTTTGTAATCTTTCCCTTCAGCGTTCTTGAAGGGGTTCATGTGCTTAAAGTACTCATCCATGTCATCCGGAATTTTCTTGGCCGCAACTAATTGTTGAACCCCTTTGTAAAAAATCGTCTGAGCAATTTCTCCCATCTTCCGTTGGACTAAAGGATTTAATACGGGAGATTCCAAAAATTCTCGTATGGCTGGAATAGTAGCCTCTTCCCGACCTTGGGCATACGCACGCTCAGAGTCTTGCTTCGCCAACTCCAGCTCTATTCTCACCTTCTTCAGCTCCTCCTCGAGGGCACTTCTCTCTTTGACGGATGCCAGTAGATCCTCTTCCATGGACGAGGAACGCTTCACAGTAGCTTTTTCGAGCTCCTTCTTCACTCGAGATAATTCTCGTTGATTTTCTTCTAACTGGGCTCGAATACTTTTATTATCAACAAGAAACTGAGCACACGCGTCATGAGCATCCTGCGATTCTTGCTCCAATAAAGCTAAGCGATAGGTTTGGATAGCAAATAAGTCTCCGATCTGCGACGTAGTTCAAGCATATCAGCGAAATGTCGAAGGCACCAAAGAAAGAAAAGAAGATCAAAGATAAACGTTTACCTCGTGATACGTTCGGGAAAAGTCACTCAAAACCTCGAAATCACTCTTAACGCTCTGAAGCAGGATATCCCGCTTGAACCGACCGGCCATATAAATTCTGACGGACTTGTCGAACTCGTTCTCACCACCCGAATCCAGATCAGTTAGAATGCTACCATCTTCAGGGTACCCAGCAGCCCTGCTACCCCGAAGGTGCTCGTCCATGAAATCTGCCACATCAGGTTCTGATCTGCCTTCTCGACACGGGACAGGGTCAGAACTCACACCAAAGGGTTTTACTCTCCTAGAGGGTCCAGGATGTTCAGCATTTCTTTTGCGACTCAAAAGTTTCTCGTACTCCTGGACACCCAAAACCCGATTCCAGGAATGCTGACTATAACCAACCGAGGAAAGAGCAGGAATGTCAGGGGAGAATAGGGCTCGAAGCGGCCCAGCAGAAGCGGAATTTAAGGAGCTCATAGTACCAACACCTCTCAGTTCGGGAATCGTGAGCGGAACAATAACAGAGTCTCCGCCCGAGTTACTCGTACCGGTTCTATTTCCGGGAGTATGAGACAACGGGTCAAAATAAAATGGTTTATTTTCAATTAATTTGGCAGCTGATACTCGGAGTTTCTCAACGACTCGACCTACAGGAACAATACGCTTTAGGCACGCTTTTTTACAAAGAAAAACTATTCGATAACACCTTAAATAGACAAGGTAATAAGCATACCCAAGGAAGGAGTGGCAAAAGGCGGAACATTAGGAGTTGGAAGGCCATCGACCTGCAGAAGTGATCCTTCGGAAGTTTGGTTGGGATATTTAATCGCGGGGGCAAGATAGTCGCAATGACTCAGTCCAGCCAATCGCAAAACACCTTCCTGAACTAGGAATCTGGTATGGTAAGGGTTGGACCTCAGCTGCTCGAGAAATTCATCGGAAAGACATTGCTTAAGCTTCTCTTTGATCCTACGAGAACCGTACGACCAAGAGGTTACACCATCCCATCGATATGGTCTTGTCCTCGAACTCCCTTCGGACGTTGGAACATCAGGACCTTTCACAAAGAAGAACCGCCTTTTCCAACCTTTGTCCTTTTTCGTCGTTATGTTGGTAAGAAAAGGCCGTTTCGACCTCTGACGGATGGATACGAATCCCGCATTCGAACCTTTACCTAGGTCCACTCGGAAGGTATCCCAAAAATTGCTAAAGGAGGCCTCTTCTCCTTTCGCCTCCATGAGAACGCTGAATGCTGAGATATAAGCAATTGAGTGCGGAAGAAGCTGAGCGGGGGACAGCGAAAAGAAAGAAAGTATACACCTTAAGAGGGGACTGAATGGAATGCGCAAACCACACGAAAATTGACCTTCATAGAATGATTGACAGCCTGTCGGGGGCTCGGTGGCGCGTTCGGAATAAGAAGGAATTACGATGGAAAACCCTTTGGGAAGAAATTTCCCATATTCCCCCACGAGATAAACACGATCTTTCTTCGAAAAGCAACAGGAAGTCTCTTTAGCGGGGAGTTCCGACCTGTTTAAGGCCATTGTCTCAGGGGCTGGCACAGGTTTGAAAATTCTGACAAAGGCCCCCTCACCGATGCTGCGCTTCTCAACCTCATTTTCTTCGAGATCCTCGCTTGGATCATTATTCTCACCTCCTGAATGAAATTCACCATCTTCATAATCGTCAACAAGCTTTAACAGTGGATCAGATTCTTGATTCTCTTCGACCTTACTTTTGCCCTTGACGTGCCTAGAACTTGACATAACGAAATGAAAGACAAATATATAATGCAGATGCTGTTTCGAACCAAAATACTTCGAGCTAAAGAAGGAATTTGATGTGTAAATAAATTTTCAACGAGTCAACTTATATATATGGGGTTAAAAAGGTAAATTGCAAACAGGTCCCCGAGTAACCGCGACGGTTGAACTTACCATGGATAAAACTCAAAGCTATTTCTCTGAAAATTGCACTTTCAGTCCTTCGTGACCAGAGATTGGGGATTGAACTACGGAAGACGTTTCCGGAAAATATTATTGGCCCTCTAAGTTGTTGCTCGAAAATAAGGAAAGCATTTGAAGAAAGCCTCATAATAATTCACAGATAAGGGCATTTCAATTGAGGGGCTCTACTAAAACGATGGACGTTTAAGTATTCTCTCCGCACTCCTAAGTGAAATTTCTAGCATATGCACTCTTTTTCCCTGGCTCGGTTTTTTATCCCAATGGGTTTTTCCGAGTTAGGTTTTTAATGAGGCATATCCAAAACACATTCCCAACGACTCATTTCAATCCAACGGACAACGCAAATTAAACTTCTTCGAGCGCAAGCCTCCTCTTTACGCTCGAGAAGTGGGGGAGTATTGATGAGGGGTAATTTAGACCCCGCTATCTTCCCCGATCCAGGTCCGATCTAGTGGTTTTAACTCCCCAATACAGAGAGAAGTTGTCAAACCCGAGCTCATGATCATATATCCACGGCTTGCTCGAGAAAATCAATTAGGGGATACTGTTGGGCCGAAGGCAGGCCCAAGCCCATCTGTTCAACTATAAATACCCGCGCATTTATGATGCTGAGGGGATCCCCAGGTGCTCTCTTCTCGAAGCTACTGTTCATAGCAGTTCGGGATTATAGCCCTAAGTCGAGCATATGTATTTTCACCCTCTAGCTTGTACGGCATCTTATAATGCTCGGATAGGACCCTAGATATGTTTGTACTTGTACTCATTTAACTCGAATACAATTATATTCTATCTTTACCTTAGTTTATTTGTGATTATTGTGATACATCCACACTTTGATCGAACCAACGAAACCACGTAAGATCAGCTCAGCTATAAATACCCGTGCATTTATGGCAAGACACAACTTCCCAGGGGCTCTTGCTTCGAGACTGCTGCTCGACACACTTGGGAAATATAGTATAGCTTTGGTCATTTGTATTTCGCTCTATAACTTGTACGGCATCCAATAATGCTCGAGTAGGACCCTAAATACTTGTATTTTGCACTCAGTTAATTCGAATACTATTACTATTGATCTCTACTTTCCTTTTAATATTGTTGTCATCGCACTACAACATTCCCTTGATCGAACAAAACGAAATCTTGTAAGATCAGAGCTAAGCAAAGGAAACGAAGCTATCAAAGAACACAAGCTCAGTGTGGCTCTTGAAGAGTTTGAAAATTTCAAGATGAAGTCTGGTGAAACGATTGATCAGATGGATACCAGATTTACCAGAGCTCTGAATGAAGTTCTAAGGTTTGGTAAAGAATTTTCGAACTAGGAGATCACCGCAAAAGTTCTCAAGGCCTTGCCACCTAAATTCAACATGAAGGTGACAGCCATGGAAGAGTCAAGGGATTTAGGGAAGATTTCTCTTTCGGAACTGTTCTCATCCCTCAAAGCATATGAGTATCAAATGCCAAGAATGGGATTAGAAGTGTCAACCAGTTCAGACCCTACTGTTGCTCTAATGGCGTCAGACAAGTCAAGAAAATCAGCAGACAAGTCAATAAAGAAGACTCTGCTGAGTTCAGAAAAAGTCTACACTGCTGACGACGTTACCCTGCTGATGAATGATTTTGAGAAATTCTACAAGAAGAAAATGAAATTAAAATATAAAAATGCTACTTCATCCTCTTCTGATCATTTTCAGGAAAACAGGGATTCTTCCAAAGCAAAACTTAGAGACTACAATGAAGAGGAGTATGGACTCTTGATCAAAGATCATTCTCACTTATCATCTGAAAAGTTTGCTGAAAAGGAAAAGCGTGCCAAAAAGGAGAATAAGCTGAGTAAGAGCAAATCAAAGTTAGCTGATGCAGCAAAGCTAATAAACTCGGGCATATCTTATTCAGACAACCAGTCGTCTGATAAAGAATTTGAAGAAGTACCTGAAACTCTATGCTTAACTGTCATAGAATCTGATGATTCTGAACCTGAGGTAACTTCTATTGTAAATTAAATGCACTATTTGAATCGTTTGAATAAATGTTGAATTACAAATTCAAATATTGTTTGTGCATTTGCCAAGCTTAATGAAGAGATGACTCTGCTAAAAAGAGCAAATCAGATTACTGAAACTTTAGGTTGAAAAACCTCAAGAATCGGCTGACTACCCAAAAAGCTTGAGCATGAGAATGAAACTCTAAAAGCTTAGTATGCAATTTGTTTTGAAGATATAAATGAAATTAAAAAAAAATAAAAAATTTCATCATTCTCTAAACAAAAAGAAATCAGAGGCTTAAAAGAAGAAGTCTACTGATGCTCAACAGGTTAGAACACCAAGTAAGCTACCTAAGACGAATCAGACAACTAAAACCCATCAGCCGAATATGCTGTTGATAGGAGTAAAATTTAAATGTCAAGTCTGCTAAATCTAAGGTGAGTTATTAAATAACTTGGGTAAGAAATTGAGGCTAAAATGAATTATCTGGCAAAAATTTTAATCACATTATGATAATTATTATTATGACATGCACTATGCTCATTCATATTATCATGTTGATCATATTCACTGTGCCGATTGCCATCCTCATTTCAATATGCATGTTTATCACACATTTCATGCATCTTACCTTGCTTATGAGCATTGTTTTAATCATGACCAGTAAATTGGTATCATAATGACAAGTGGTATCATCATGATAAAACATAAGTCACTAGATCATCACATGTTAAAGGTTTTACTAACCCTGCTGGACCCAATAAATAAAGGGTACCAAAATTAGTCATCTGTTTTACAGGTGATGTGCATGTGAGATGACAAAGATGAGTTGACTGCCCTTGCAAATTTCAACAAATTCAACAAGTGATCTTACCATCAAGTGTGCACCAGAAAATGGTACTATCAAGTTGCTTATATCAGATTGCTCCAAACCATCAAGTGATATCAGTCAAGTGAGTGATATCAGACAAGTGGTGTCAGACAATTGGTATTAACCAACAAGTGGTATAAATCAACAAGTGGTAGACGCTACATTTGGAGATTTCAAGGAAGCAAGATTGTTGGAAAGCTGATGCCTATCAAATGATTACAAGTGGTATAAAGACCATCAGAAACCAACAAGTCAACCATGTGACAAAGAAAAATGGTCTGTTGATTTTGGATTCATAAGTTGAGGGGGGAACTTATCAGAAGACCAACCCAGAACAGCTTACTGGAATTCAACGGCTGAGTGTCTTGAAGAGAAACTTTCATCAGACTACTTGACCACGGATTCTTGAACTTAGGGGGAACGTGTACGATTAGCGATACTCCTAAATAAAGATGAAATTGTCAATAAGTCAAAATGAAGTTATCAGAAGATTGCTTCTTATCAGCCGACTGGAACTCAACAGCCAAGTGTTATTCAAGAATGTACTACATCAAGTGGTATCAGCAAGTGTTATCACATCAACAAGTGATATCAGCTGACTAATCTGATTTACATTCATACAAGTAGTATCAGACTACAAGTAGCATCAGACTACAAGTGGAATCAGACCACAAACAGCATCAAGTGGTATCAATTCTTGAAGTTAAGAGAATTTTCTAGCTGGAGTGATAAACAGCAACCTAAATCAGCCTAGTACTCACCTAATTGTCTTCAGCATACTATGTTTGCAATCCTAAGAGAAAAAGGGGAAGAAGTGATGCAACTCAAGTATTATTGTTGATGACAAAAAGGGGAAAGATAAATGATGCAACTAACCCTTTAAACAGAAGATCAGAAAAGGGAAAAGAACCAACTATTGGTATTTATTTTTGAAAGTTGTATCAGATCAACAAATTTCCATCTCAAGGTATGAAGACCAAATCTGAATACTTAGAAGACGTTCTTAGTTGATGGTTTTGTCATCATCAAAAAGGGAGAAATTGTTAGTATAAATTAGGGAAGGTTTTGAAGATGACAAAAAGGCCATAATGGTTTTGAAGATCAAAAGGTTAAGTCATCAACTAAGAACAGCTTAGTGAAAACTATCTCAAGGTCTGGAAGCTATGTGACCGAATCAGCCGAGTGGGATATCAGATCAGTGAAGATCAGATTGGTTCATCAGCCGAGTCAAGATAGATGTGTTCATTCTTGAATCAGCAGAGTAGCCATCAGCTCAGTACTTCCATCAACCTAGTGAAGACGGTCAGTAAGCTGTCCAACGGTAACCAGCTGAGTGCATTAAATACGACTGACAGAAAGTACAGCAGACTGTACTGTAGCAGTTGCAGGGAGCCGTTCCAGAAAATGGGGACCAGAACTCGAGGACTGCAGAATTCTGTCTCATCTTCAATGGGCAGAAATTCAAATCCAAGAGTATAAATAGAAGACTAACTGAAGATAAAAAAAAAAAAGGGACTTGCACAATTCAAGATCACATCTTAAGAGCGAGATCCATCAGTTGAGTCGTCTGATCACAAGCCCAGTCATCTGTTGACAAAGCTTTTCGTTGAAGAACAGAGAACTTGCGTTGTCTGTCTGAGTGACTTTCAACAGAGAAAAGAAAGGAGTGTATATCCATCTGTGTGAAGTGATATAGCTTCTTAGTGTAGGTTTTCTTTGTGAGCACCTATACTGAAAATAGCGTGAGGAGTGTAGATCCATCTGTGTGAGTGATCTAGCTTCGTAGAGTAGGATTTCTATGTGATTTCTTACTGCGCACTTGTGGCCATTTCATTTGTTGTTTGGCACAAGCATTGTATACTGTTAACTTTGTGTTTTCTAGCATAACCCAAGATCTGTGTGACTTGGAAGAGTGGACTAAAGGATTTTTATCCATATAACCACTATAAAAAATTCCTTGTGTTTGATTACTTGTTTTAACTTGCATATTTTCAAAAGTAAACAAACGTTTAAAAGACAAAGCTTTTAAATTGAGGAATTTACTAAACTGGGGTAAAACTTTGAAGAGAAACTTGTTTGAAAAACATACTTGATAAAATCCGCTGCATACAAGTTTTGAAACTTTAAGTATAGCTGAATCAGCTTAGTCTGCTGACAGAAAAAGTTAGAGAAAAAGTTTTAAAAGTTTATGAGATCTATTCACTCGCCCCTCTAGATCTCATTGACCACTTTTGGGACCAACAGAATCAAACTACAAATCAAGATCCGTCTAATGATTCTCATAAATTGAGTGCTAGAAGAAAAGAAGAATATGTACCTATCTTACTACCTGATCTCAACTCAGCTGCAAACTCATGTGTTGTTCAAAATCAGTTTGTTGATTGTCTAACAGACGAGTTGCCTACAGCTGACAGACCAGAGACTATTCAACAGACTGCAAAATGTTCAACAGACAACTACTGGAACTCCAACAATAGTTTTGCAAGATCAATCTAGAGGACAGCATCCAGATTTGCAACCTGATCTCAGATGGCTCAGAGATCACCCACCTGATTTAGTGATTGGTGATCCACATGATAGAGTAAAGACTAGAAGAGTTGCTTGTCAGCTTCCTATCCCAAATTGAGCCTAAACAAGTTGAAGAAGCTCTTAGTGATTCTCACTTGATTGAAGCAATGCTAGAAGAGCTGAATCAATTTGAAAGAAATGAAGTCTGGTACTTAGTTCCTACACCAAATCATCAAAGAGTAATTGACACTATGGGGGTATTCAGAAATAAGATGAATGAAGATGGTATTGTCACCAGAAACAAAGCAAGACAAGTTGCCAAGGGTTACTGCCAAGAAGAAGGCATTGACTTTGATGAGACATTTGCACCAGTAGCAAGGCTTGAAGCAATCAGACTGTTCCTTGCTTATTCTGCTCACAAGAACTTCACTGTCTATCAGATGGATGTGAAGTTTGCTTTCTCAATGGAGAATTGCAAGAAGAAGTGTATGTTGAACAACCACCTGGATTTGTAGCTTATCAAGAAGGGGACAAGGTATATCGTCTGAAGAAAGCCCTCTATGACTGAAAAGACTCCAAGAGCATGGTATGATACTTTATCTGACTTTTTTTTAATTAAAGGATTTCGAAAAGGTAAGGTAGACAAGACCTTGTTCACCATTGAATGAAAAGACCATATATTGCTTGTGCAAATATGTGTGAACGACATCATTTTTTGTTCAACTAACCAACAGATGTGTGAAAAGTTTTCCAAGGTAATGCAGAAAAATTTGAAATACATGATAGGTGAACTTAATTACTTTATTGGTTTGCAAGTTAGACATTTGCCTGATGGTATATTCATCAACCAAGCTAAGTACACAAAGGATCTATTCAAGAAAATTGGTATCCATCAGTTAGTATTCCTATGTCTACTGGACTTCGTATTGATAAAGATGAAGATGGTAAGTCAGTTGATATAACCAAATGCAGAGGCATAATAGGTTCACTGCTATATGTAACTGCTAGCAGACCAGATATTATGTATTATGTTGGGGTTTGTGCGAGATATCAATCAAACCCTAAGGAATCTCATCACTTAGCTGCCAAGAGGATACTCAGATATCTTATAGGCACTCACGAATTGGGATTGTGGTATCCTAGAGAATCAGGATTTGAGCTTATTAGTTATTCAGATTCTGACCTTGCTGGCTGCAAAATTGATAGGAAGATTACAACTGATACCTGTCAATTTTTAGGTAGTCTTCTGATCTCATGGATGAGTAATAAGCAGACTTCAATATCTATCTCTACTGCTGAAGCTAAATACATTGTTGCTGGAGCACACAGATACTTTGGTTGAAGTATCAACTAGAAGACTACAATATCCAGATCAGTGGAATCCCAATCTACTGTGATAACACAAGTGCTATCTCTCTTACTCTGAACATTGAAAGTCATTCAAGGACAAAGCATATTGAGATCAAACATCATTCATTAGAGATCATGTGGAGAAAGGAAATGTCATTATTGAGTATGTTCATACAGACAATCAAATTGCTGACATCTTCACCAAACCACTAAGTATTGCAAGGTTTTCAACTCTAAGAGCTGAACTAGGACTACTAAATTTGGATTCATAAGCTGAGGGGGAACTTATCAGAAGACATAAATTCATCAGCTTACATATTTATGTATCTTCAACTTCAAGATTAACTTTCAATAGACTAGTTAACTTATGGATCCTTGAACTCAGGGGGAATGTGTAAGATTAGCGGTACTCTTGATCTAAAGATGAAATTTGTTTATGTCAGTTAAGTTAAAGTTGTGTGTTTAGAGGATTTAAATGAAGACTGAAGATTAATTATCTTGCTGGATTGACAAACCGCTAAGGAAGATCACTAGCTATTGGCTTACACTAATGATATCATTTATCAACCTAAATATCTGACATCTAAGTAATTTGTTTTTTACTAATCTGATGTCTTATAAAAGTGCATAACATAATGGATATATTTAAAAAACGCTTTTATAAATAAAACTTAGGACGGTTCATATTCCCGCCCTATGTGTTGATAAAACTTGAAGGTTTGAAATGGGTACTTTTCTCTCACACGATCACACGTCGCAGTAACTGATCGAACGGTTCGAGTAAATCATAAAAACCGAAAAAGTTACAAAAACTCTATAAAAGCAAATCTGATCAGATTACTCATTTTTTACGCACCCTCAAACATTCAAACCCTAGAGAGAATTATCGCTTCCAGTTCACTGCAAATCTACTCTCGTCTCTCAATTATGTTCCAAAATTTTGCTATGGGTTCAACTGAAGCTAACGCCGAATGAAGGTACTTCAACTATGATACTTTCTATGCCACGGGAACTCCCTTGATGAAGGAGATTCTGGAGAAGTTCAAGACTGCCTCGCTAGTAGAATACATGGAAGCTCACGAAGAAATGGTTTTCAAAGACCAAATCATGGAGTTCTATAATCCTTCTAACAAACCTGACTATGACAAGTTGGAAATCCGAGCAAAGGTCGGAGGAGTTGATGTGTGTGTCACTCCTAAGCTGTTGAATAAGAAGTACAAATTGCCCAACAAAGGTAGGACTGATATCTCAACTTTAGCTGAACCATACGAAGTTGCTTTCTGGAACTTACTAGCGAAGAAAGATGAAGTCCTAGCTGGAAATATAAAGAAAAATCAATTAAATGATGAATACCAGAGGATGGCGGACATCTTCGCAAAGGTCATTGAGAACTGCACATTTTCCCTAGATAGTGTGCCCATGAAGAGATTTCATACTATGATTGCTATCCATTATTGTTTGGAAGTAAACTGGGCTGCTTTTGTGTGGTACATACTGGCGAACCACATGGACAAATGCACTTCACATCAAAGAATATTTCTCAGTCATCTGTTCTCAAGCCTTGGCTGTTCTATGACCCATGGGAAGGACATACACTCTGCCAAAGAGATGAACATTTACAAGAAGGTGAGAGAGCAATGAAAGAGAAAAGCTACTGCTGAGCCAAAGCAGACAACTGCTAAACTCAAGAGGAGCAAAGTGACAGCTCCTAAGGCTTCTGTTTAAACAGCACAGCCTGTTGTTCAAGTTGGATCAGATAAGTCTAGTGACCAAGACACTACTGATGCTATTATAGATCAGACAGTAAGAATTCCAACAATAGGTGAGTTGTAAATTAGCCCATCGGATAAAATTTGAGTTGTAAATGATTCTCAATTAAAAACATAACAAAATCTCAACTAAAAAGATAAAGAAAAATTAATAATCAACTAATGGAGGAGCATATGGGCGATGATAGTAAAACAATTTTCTTACTTTGGTGTGGTTGAGTTTCTAGAAGGCATAGGTGAGTATGTAAATAGGTCCATCGGGTAAAAAACTGAATTGTGAATGATTCTTGATTAAAAGTATAACAAAAATTCAACTAAAAAGATAACGAAATATTAATCTACAACTAATGGAGGAGCGTACGGGTGACGATAGTAAACAAAAAATTTAATATGGTGTTGTTGAGTTTCTAGAAGTTATATGTGATTATATAAATTGGTCCAACAAGTAAATATTTTAGTTGTAAATGATTCTCAATTAAAAATATAACAAGAACTCAACGAAAAAGAGAACCTAAATTTAGTGTACAACTAATGGAGGAGCATATGTGTGAAAATAGTAAAACAAATATGTTAATTTGATGTGGCTGGGTTTCTAGAAGGTATAGGTGAGTTGTAAATTGGTCTATCTGGTAAAAAGTTGAGTTGTAATTGATTCTTAATAATAACTTAACAAAAACTCAACTAAAAAGATAAATAAAAATTAATATACAACTAATGGAGGAGCGTACAGGTGACGATAGTAAATCATATGGTTTAATTTGGTGTGATTGAGTTTCTAGAAGGTATATGTGAATAAGTAAATGGGTCCATCGGGTGAAAAGTTGAGTTGTAAATTATTTTCAATTAAAAATTTAGCAAAATCTCAACTAAAAATATAAAGAAAAATTAATATACAACTAATGGAGGAGCGTACCGATGACGATAGTGAAATAAATATTTTGGTGTGGTTGAGTTTCTAGAAGGTATAGGTGAATATGTAAATGAGTCCATCGGGTAAAAAGCTGAGTTGTAAATGATTCTCAATTAAAAATTTAGCAAAATCTCAACTAAAAATATAAAGAAAAATTAATATAATTTGGTGTGACTGGTTTTCTAGAAGGTATATGTGAATTGTAAATTGGTCCATCGGATAAAATCTGAGATGTAAATGATTCTCAGTTAAAAACATAACCAAAACATAACCAAAAAGATAAAGAAAAATTAATGAACAAATAATGGAGGAGCGTAGGGGTGATGATACTAAAATAAATATTTTAATTTGATGTGTTTTAGTTTCTAGAAGGTGTAGGTGAATTGTAAAGAATCCTTCGAATAAAATACAAATTTGGGGTTTCTTAAGGGATGATGGAGTTGTGAATGAGTCCATCAAATAAAATATAAAGTTGATTTGTATAAATCTATATTCAAATTGTTAGCTATGCTTATATCTCAACTACAAAATAACTACAAAATAACGTAAGAAAATTAAACGTTTAAACGTGCAAATTTTGTTCATGGTTTTGTTAAATAGGACATTGTTGTGTTTCTTTTAAATTAGAATACCCTAATAATGAACACATTTTAATTTTAACTATAATTTATTTAATATATGATGTTTACTATAGAGTATTTTTAAGTCATAACGATATCACATGTCATAAATTTATGTAACATATATTATGAGCATCATGATATTAACGAATATTATAACGGTCATAAACTACTATGGTGTTGGTATGTATCATATAATTTATTTGTCGTGTAGATATCATATTATAATGGTCATAAACTACTACGGTGTCGGTATGCATTAGATACTTTCTTTATCGTTCATTTACTTTGTCTCTTAGATATCCTAATCACCAATCTCCATCATATATAGAAATATAAATGTTAACATTTTCGAGGAATCATTATCCTCATCATCATTACTTTTATTCTTTTTACTATTTGTGTATATTTCTATTTCAACTACTATTAATGTTATAATCATAATTGCAACTGATTATTATAGTCTTTAATTCATAGTATATATATTATTGACCGAGATAATAAAGAAGCAATTAACCCAAAATTGATAACAAAAATTTATATAAAGAAACATAAATTCTTTTCTACAAATAAATTCATTGGTCACAATTTAGAGCCAGGCACAATCTATGTGCAAATTCGCCGAAAAACATTAGTAAATCTGATTCCTATTATTCTCCAACATGGTCAACCTAACTTTGACTGTCAGCTTTTACTTACTAAAAATTGACAAACAAAATCGTTATCTGAGATTTCATAAATAAATAAATAAATTAATAATACACACATCACTATTCACTACATATATCTTCCACCCCACCCCCACCTGCAAAATATTCAATGTTCTTCTTTTTTTGTGTGAAATGTGAAGCATGAATGCATGCATAAATCATTGATAATACAAAAACAAGCAATCCTTGTACCAATTCTTCACTTTTAGTCCCCAATTAAAAGATTGTACTTGCCCCTAAAAAAAATTAAAAGATTGTATCTCATCTCTGGGACTGAAAGTTCACTCCATTTGATTCAATTTTTGAAACATCAATTACTCTGTTCGTTAAATTCTAAGACCTGATTCAAGAACCCACAACTCAATTTCTCTGTTTCCGAGTGTTTTTCTTTATACTTTCAACAATCAATGACGGAATATCTCAATTCGATTTAATTTTCTTGCAAAGATACTGTTTCTTGAATTCACAACCATGGAATTTTGCTCGATCTTTAATTTCAAGTTCCCCCTGTTTCTAGTTTGTGGGTTATGTTCTTGCATGTTCGTTTAAATCTACCCTGATCATAAAAGTATTGGAACTATAAACTTGAAAAGTAAAGAAGTTGTTGTTGTACCTTATTATAGTAGAGTTGTACACAAGAATCCTACAATGGGTTCATATAGACCATTCCATCCGCCACGTCAGTGAGTAAAAGTACGTTGTGAAGTACAATTCCAAATTATTTTTGGAATAAATAAGAGAGCATGATCAATGAAAGCAAGTAAGAGATTAATTTGATTCAAAATCGTACATGCATTGGCAAATACGTCATTGATTATGTAATAGAGAATTAGATTCTCGAAATGTAAGACCCACTTGAAACATTGCCGGTTGTCGGGCATTTTGGACATGTAAATGTCCATTAAGAAATCTTACATGAAATTCCTTATTCAATCAAATAAAACTTGATCGAGAAAATCGAACATACTGAGCTAAGTATCTATGAAGCGAGTTCCAAAACATATCAAGTGATACGGGGTTTGGTATTGTACCTTCATATGCATTCATGCGCATATGGGGTCTCCCGCTTATGTGAATAAGCTAGTGGGAGATAAGTTGGAAATAAAATACATTCTATGCAATTTGTGGAGTATCCGAAAATTTTCAAAAGGATACGAGTTCTATGAACTTGTAAGACAAACAACCTCGGTCTCAAGGAAAACTATTATTGGAAAAGGATTTCTTGTTGGACAAGAAAGAAAACAAGATAGAACAAGATGAGGTTCATAATATCGACCTATCACCACAAGCAGTGGGAGAACCTGAGCAGGAAAACGAATCAACTAGTACACATGAACTTCAAGGTCTGAAAGACAACGTAGGGAACCCAAGAGGTACTACAGTTTGCTGCATGGAGTTGGACAGTCTAAGACTGATCCAATTACCTATGAAGAAGCTATGCAAGACATAGATTTGGGAAGGCGGCAAAAAACCATGGAATCTGAAATGGACTCCATGCACTTTAACAAGGTTTGTACCTAAGTAGATCCACAAATGGGTGTGGCTCCCTTGGGTCGCAAGTGGATCTATAAGCGAAAGCTTGGAGTGAACGGAGAGGTTATTACCTACCAGGCACGATTAGTCGCAAAATAATACATTTAAATGTCGAGCATTGACTTTGATGAATTTTCTGCATGTAGCGATGCCCAAATCCTTCAGATATTGTTGGACATATCAGCTTAGTATTAACTACGAGATATGTCAGATGGATGTAAAGATCGTTTTTTCAATGGAGACATTGATAAGGAGATCTACATGGAGCAACCAAAAGGGATACACATCCAAGGGAGATGAGCACAAAGTGTTCAAACTCCGAAGGTCCATATATGGACTTAAGCAAGCTTCCCAAAGCTGAAACATACGTTTTGATGAAATAATCCAAACCTTTGGATTTGTCAAAAACGTGTTCGAGTTGTGTGTACAAGAAAATTAGTGGGAGTACAGTTGAATTTTTATGCTTTATATTGATAAAATTTAGCTCATTGGATAGGGTTTATATTATTATTGTAATTTTTGAGATATTTTGTATTCAAATGGTAATGATAAATTATCATTTTGATCTTACGGGCTTTCGTTGGAGATCAAAATAATAAAATAGAGCATGCAAGATACACTATGCTATGAGATAGAAGATCAATAAAGTATATTTTGATCATGATGGGTACAGATTACAAGTATTGAGGGTCCTATTTGAGCATTATAGGATGCCGTACAAGCTAGAGGGTAAATACATACAACTAAGGTGATCTAATATAACTCAAGAGGAAATCCGAGAAGGAGGCTTCGATCAAGGAGCAGCCTCTCTCCTCAAAAATCTCTCTTCCTTCATAAATGGGTGTGGTATTTATAGTTGAGGAGAGCATTTATTGGCCCAAAGGCTTGTGCCTGGAGTTGGCCCAATGATAAATTCGACCATGAGCCCCTCTGCTGGCGATCGGACTGAGCTAATTGGAGTTCAAAGCTTCGAGACCAGAATTATGCCCTCAAGGTCGGACTCAGGGCCTTCAATGAGCTCAAGGTCGAAATTTAGAGTCTTCAATGAGCTCAAGGTCGAAATTTAGAGTCTTCAATGAGCTCAAGGTCGAAATTATGCCTTCAGTGAGCTCAGGGTCGGAATTTAGGGTCTTCCATGAGCTTAGGGTCGAAATTATGCCTTCAGTGAGCTCAGGGTCGAAATTATGCCTTTAGTGAGCTCAGGGTCGGATTTTAGGGTCTTCCATGAGCTCAGGGTCGAAATTGTGCCTTCAGTGAGCTCAGGGTCGGATTTTAGGGTCTTCCATGAGCTCAGGGTCAAAATTATGCCTTCAGTGAGCTCAGGGTCGAAATTATGCCTTCAGTGAGCTCAGGGTCGGATTTTAGGGTCTTTGATCCAGTCATGAGCTCCAAGAATAAAGATTCCAAAGTACCCCTCATCAATACTCCCCCACTTCTCGAGCGTAAAGTGAAGCTGAAGCTCGAAGAAGTAGAAAATGCTTGAGGATCGCTATTTTGTGTTTCGGATATGCCTCGTTAAAAACCTAGCTCGAAAAAACCCAGTGGGATAAAAACCGAACCAGGGAAAAAGAGTGCATATCTCATAAACCCCAAAATATATTAGGGATCAGAATTATGCATTCGGGGTCGGATTTTGTAGTGTTTGACCACATATGAGTTATAATTCAATATCAAAATCATGCCTTCAGGGTCGGAATTCAGGGTAGGAATTCAGGATCTTCAATTCAGCATGAGTTCCCGAAATAAAGAATCGAAACCCTAGATCAGAGATTATCGGTCGGATTTATTAAAAACCCTGAAAGTTGATAACCAATAGCATATAGATCCATAATGTCTGGTTCGCATGATTTCAAAGGCAAGGCCAAAGTGGAAAAAGGATCGGAATCCCCTAAAAACTGATAACCAGCAGCATATAGATCCATAATGTTTGCTTCGAAAGATTTCAAAGACAAATCCAAAGTAGAAGAAGGATCGAAATTCGATCTTATCATGCAGACCGTCGATGCTTACAAAGGTTACGACTTTTACCCTTTGTCATTTTTTTATCAGAGAATTTGATCTTGGAGATATAAGAATTCGATCCTGAAGATACAAGAATTCGACCATGGAGATATAAGAATTCGATCTTGGAGATTTAATAATTTGATCCCGGAGATCATAGAATTTGATCTTGTAGATCCAAGAATTTGATTTTGGAGATATAAGAATTCGATCCTGAAGATATAAGAGTTCGACCCTGGAGATATAAAAATTCGATCCTGGAGATATAAAAAATTCGATCCTGGAGATCATAAAATTCGATCCTGAAGATCAAAAAATTCGATCCTGAAGACTGAGGATTTGATCCTGAGGGTCATAGCAACAGCTTTCACCCCTTAGCTTTAATCGGTCATAGCAAGAGCTTTCACCTGAGGGTCATAGCAACGACTTTCACCCTTTTAGCTTTAATCGGTCATAGCAACAGCTTTCACCTGAGGGTCATAGCAACGGCTTTCACCCTTTAGCTTTAATCGGTCATAGCTACAGCTTTCACCTGAGGGTCATAGCAATGGCTTTCACCCTTTAGCTTTAATCGGTCATAGCAACAACTTTCACCTGAGGGTCATAGCAATGGCTTTCACCCTTTTAGCTTTAATCGGTCATAGCAACAGCTTTCACCTGAGGGTCATAGCAACGGCTTTCACCCTTTAGCTTTAATCGGTCATAGCAACAGCTTTCACCTGAGGGTCATAGCAACGGCTTTCACCCTTTAGTTTTAATCAGAGAGTTTGATCTTCAAGGGTCTTAGCAATAGCTTTCACCCATTTCATTTTTTATCAGAGAATTTGATCATGGAGATATAAGAATTCGATCCTGGAGATATAAGAATTTGATCCTGGAGACCTGAGAATTCGATCTTGGAGATCTGATAACTTGATCCTGGAGATCTGATAATTCGATATTGGAGATATAAGAATTCGATACTGGAGTTATAAGAATTCGATCCTGGAGATATAAGAATTCGATCCTGGAGATATAAGAATTCGATTTTGGAGATCTGAGAATTTGATCTTGGAGATCTTAAAAATTTGACCATGGAGATCTAAAAATTCGACCTTGGAGTTCTAAAAATTCGACCTTGGAGATCTAGCAATTCGACCTTGGATGATAATTTGATCTTGGAGATCTAATAATTTGATCCTGAAGATATGAGAATTTGATCTTGGAGATCTGAGAATTTGATCTTGGAGATCTTAAAAATTCGACCTTGGAAATCTAAAATTCGACATTGGAGATCTAGCAATTCGACCTTGGATGATAATTTGATCTTGGAGATCTAAATATTTGATCCTGAAGATATGAGAATTTGGTCTTGGAGATCTGAGAATTTGATCTTGGAGATTTTAAAAATTCGACCTTGGAGATCTAAAAATTCGACGTTGGAGATCTAGCAATTCGACCTTGCATGATAATTTGATCTTGGAGATCTAATAATTTGATCCTGAAGACATGAGAATTTGATCTTGGAGATCTGAGAATTTGATCTTGGAGATCTTAAAAATTCGACCTTGGAGATCTAAAAATTCGACCTTTGAGATCTAAAAATTCGACCTTGGAGATCTAGCAATTCGACCTTGGATGATAATTTGATCTATCTAATAATTTGATCCTCCTGAAGATATGAGAATTTGATCTTGGAGATCTAATAAATTGATCCTGAAGATATGAGAATTTGATCTTGGAGATCTGAGAATTTGATCTTGGAGATCTTAAAAATTCGACCTTGGAGATCTAATAATTCGACCTTGGAGATCTAGCAATTCGACCTTGGATGATAATTCTTGGAGATCTAATAATTTGATCCTGAATATATGAGAATTTGATCTTGGAGATCTTAAAAATTCGACCTTGGAGATCTAACAATTCGACCTTGGAGATCTAGCAATTCGACCTTGGATGATAATTTGATCTTGGAGATCTAATAATTTGATCCTGAAGATATGAGAATTTGATCTTGGAGATCTGAGAATTTGATCTTGGAGATCTTAAAAATTCGACCTTGGAAATCTAAAAATTCGACCTTGGAGATCTAAAGATTCGACCTTGGAGATCTAGCAATTCGACCTTGGATGATAATTTGATCTTGGAGATCTAATAATTTGATCCTGAAGATATGAGAATTTGATCTTGGAGATCTGAGAATTTGATCTTGGATATCTTAAAAATTCGACCTTGGAGAACTAAAAATTCGACCATGGAGATCTAGCAATTCGACCTTGGATGATAATTTGATCTTGGAGATCTAATAATTTGATCCTGAAGATATGAGAATTTGATCTTGGAGATCTGAGAGTTTGATCTTGAAGATCTTAAAAATTCGACCTTGGACATCTAAAAATTCGACCTTGTAGGTCTAAAAATTCGACCTTGGATGATAATTTGATCTTGGAGATCTAATAATTTGATCCTGAAGAAATGAGGATTTGATCTTGGAGATCTGAGAGTTTGATCTTGGAGATCTTAAAAATTCGACCTTGGAGATCTAAAAATTCGACCTTGAAGATCTAAAAATTTGTCCTTGGAGATCTAGCAATTCGACCTTGGATGATAATTTGATCTTGGAGATCTAATAATTTGATCCTGAAGATATGAGAATTTGATCTTGGAGATCTTAAAAATTCGACCTTGGAGATCCAAAAATTCGACCTTGGAGATATGAGAATTTGATCTTGGAGATCCAAGAATTTGATCCTGGAGACATGATAATTCGACCCTGTAGACATAATAATTCGATCCTGGAGATCTGAAAATTCGATCTTGAAGATATGAGAATTTGATCTTGTAGATCCAAGAATTTGATCCTGGAGACATGATAATTCGACCCTGTAGTCATAAGAAATCGATCCTGGAGATCTGAAAATTCGATCTTGAAGATATTAGAATTTGATCTTGGAGATCCAAAAATTTGATCTCGGAGATCCAAGAATTTGATCCGGGAGACATGATAATTCGACCCTGTAGACATAAGAATTCGATCCTGGAGATCTGAAAATATGATCTTTAAGATATGAGAATTTGATCTCGGAGATCCAAGAATTTGATCCGGGAGACATGATAATTCGACCCTGTAGACATAAGAATTCGATCCTGGAGATCTGAAAATATGATCTTGAAGATATGAGAATTTGATCTTGGAGATCCAAGAATTTGATCCTGGAGACATGATAATTCGACCCTGTAGACATAAGAATTCGATCCTGGAGATCTGAAAATTCGATCTTGAAGATATGAGAATTTGATATTGGAGATCCAAGAATTTGATCCTGGAGACATGATAATTCGACCCTGTAGACAGAAGAATTCGATCCTGGAGATCTGAAAATTCGATCTTGAAGATATGAGAATTTGATCCTGGAGACATGATAATTCGCCCCTGTAGACATAAGAATTCGATCCTGTAGATCTGAAAATTCGATCTTGAAGATATGAGAATTTGATCGGAGATCCAAGAATTTGATCCTGGAGACATGATAATTCGACCCTGTAGACATAAGAATTCGATCCTGGAGATCTGAAAATTCGATCTTGAAGATATGAGAATTTGATCTTGTAGATCCAAGAATTTGATCCTGGAGACATGATAATTCGACCCTGTAGTCATAAGAAATCGATCCTGGAGATCTGAAAATTCGATCTTGAAGATATTAGAATTTGATCTTGGAGATCCAAAAATTTGATCTCGGAGATCCAAGAATTTGATCCGGGAGACATGATAATTCGACCCTGTAGACATAAGAATTCGATCCTGGAGATCTGAAAATATGATCTTGAAGATATGAGAATTTGATCTTGGAGATCCAAGAATTTGATCCTGGAGACATGATAATTCGACCCTGTAGACATAAGAATTCGATCCTGGAGATCTGAAAATTCGATCTTGAATATATGAGAATTTGATCTTGGAGATCCAGGAATTTGATCCTGGAGACATGATTATTCGACCCTGTAGACATAAGAATTCGATCCTGGAGATCTGAAAATTCGATCTTGAAGATATGAGAATTTGATATTGGAGATCCAAGAATTTGATCCTGGAGACATGATAATTCGACCCTGTAGACATAAGAATTCGATCCTGGAGATCTGAAAATTCGATCTTGAAGATATGAGAATTTGATCTTGGAGACATGATAATTCGCCCCTGTAGACATAAGAATTCGATCCTGTAGATCTGAAAATTCGATCTTGAAGATATGAGAATTTGATCGGAGATCGAAGAATTTGATCCTGGAGAGATGATAATTCGACCCTGTAGACATAAGAATTCGATCCTAGAGATCTGAAAATTCGATCTTGAAGACATGAGAATTTGATCTTGGAGATCCAAGAATTTGATCCTGGAGACATGATAATTCGACCCTGTAGACATAAGAATTCGATCCTGGAGATCTGAAAATTTGATCTTGTTAATATGACCTTTGAGATCTGATAATTTGAGCTCCTGCATGAGAACCTACACTTGATTGTACGTAAATTGCCTCCTAGTAGGCATATTTCGATCTAACACCCAAATAAGGCCCCACGGTGGGCGCCAATTGATCTTACGGGCTTTCGTTGGAGATCAAAATAATAAAATAGAGCATGCAAGATACACTATGATATGAGATAGAAGATCAATAAAGTATATTTTGATCATGATGGGTACATATTACAAGTATTGAGGGTCCTATTTGAGCATTATAGGATGCCGTACAAGCTAGATGGTAAATACATACAACTAAGGTGATCTAATATAACTCAAGAGGAAATCCGAGCAGGAGGCTTCGATCAAGGAGCATCCTCTCTTCTCAAAAATCTCTCTCCCTTCATAAATGGGTGTGGTATTTATAGTTGAGGAGAGCATTTCTTGGCCCAAAGGCTTGGGCCTGGAGTTGGCCCAATGATAAATTCGACCATGAGCCCCTCTGCTGGCGATCGAACTGAGCTAATTGGAGTTCAAAGTTTCGAGATCAGAATTATGCCCTCAAGGTCGGACTCAGGGCCTTCAATGAGCTCAAGGTCGAAATTTAGAGTCTTCAATGAGCTCAAGGTCGAAATTTAGAGTCTTCAATGAGCTCAAGGTCGAAATTTAGAGTCTTTAATGAGCTCAAGGTCGAAATTATGCCTTCAGTGAGCTCAGGGTCGGATTTTAGGGTCTTCCATAAGCTTAGGGTCGAAATTATGCCTTCAGTGAGCTCAGGGTCGGATTTTAGGGTTTTCCATGAGATCAGGGTCGAAATTATGCCTTCAGTGAGCTCAGGGTCGGATTTTAGGGTCTTCCATGAGCTCAGGGTCGAAATTATGCCTTCAGTGAGCTCAGGGTCGGATTTTAGGGTCTTTGATCCAGTCATGAGCTCCAAGAATAAAGATTCCAAAGTACCCCTCATCACATTTGGAAAGTAATGAATTATTTTTTATATTAGTAATATCGTATAATTTAGGTGCTCTTTTGTAATTTTTGAAAGTTGAGTGGGTTGTTAATAGATTAAAAAGATTATTTGAAGAAAAATATGTTAATCAAGTTGTAGGTAACACAAATACCTCAAAAAATATAAAAAATGGGTTGTACAAAGGGCTGTGAAGTTTGAGGTTGTGATATATTCAATTTCCTAAATTAAACATTCATCGTTATTGCCACCATTATTGTTGTATTCGTTGCCATCGCCGTTGCCGCTACTATTGTCGTCATTGTTGCCTTGATTGGACGAGCCTCCAGATGAACCTCCGAATAAATGAGTCTGAATTATTTTTTCCCGAATATCATTTCTTATGTATATCATGCCAATATGCCTTTGTATTAGAAGTATTTAATTTCAATGAACCTCCGAATAAACGAATTATTTTTAATCCATGTATTGTTTTTTGTTACATTTCTAATTAATCCTGGTTCTCATATTTTTTCGCTCTCACTTAATAAAATAATAATAACAATTAACAAAAACATTAATTTAATTATATTTCTTGTAACATTGTAACTTTATGCACACAACTATGTTACGTGTACAAAGCTTCGTATTTAAGAATTTATGGCCGATGGAAATTCAATACTAATAAATCTAAACAATATATCTCTATAGTGCCATTTTTCACGAGATTAACTTGAAAGAGGAGCAAGTTAGATTTTTCAACATTATTATTGGGCCTCTAATTGTTATTGCGAAGGAAGAGGTATACTTAAAATATTAAGGACTTGGCTAAGAGGAGTTCATCATTGGGAAAACTCTTGGGAGTTCACCACTCATGTATTGACATGTGGCCAAAAAGTTAAATGAAACTTATTATACAAGTCCAACTGAATTGGTATAATTTGTCCTAAATACCCTTGTAAATTTGTACTTGTAAAGCCCCCTTTTTGTTTTCTTCTCAAACTTCCTCCCCATTATAAATTCAATAAAATTCTAATATAAATATAAAAATATTATTAATTAGTAATTGAAAATATATATATATTTTTTTTGTATTAATAAAATAATTATAATATACTATATTATTAAATTAAATAATATTTTAATATAAAACTGAAAAAAATGAAAGAAATATTTTTTTTCAAATCTAAAATTTATATAATAGTATTACTTTATTTAATATTTATTAAATAATAAAGCTATAAATTATTTATAAGTAATTATAATTTATTTATGAATCATCTTCTAACCCTAAAATCACAAATTCATTAACAAATTATACTACATAATAAATATATTTATTTATGGATCATAAAAAATAACGATTTGTGATGAAGATTAGGTTAATATGATAATTTTTCTTACTTCAATTCTTACCTTAAGCACAAAACCATACCTTAAACCAAGCTGGAAACTCTAAACATAAAAAATATATTTACAAATTATTTAATAAATTTATTTATAGATGATTTAACCGTTTTTCGCTAGGTAAGATTAAATCAATAAGATGAGTTTTAGAGGTCTCGATTCAGTACGAATTATAGGGCTCTGTTACTTTATTCTGAATGGATCAATCTCAAGGAAGAACAACGATGTAAAAGAACAATAAGTAAAATAGACAATGAATGAGTAAATAGTATAGCAAAAGCTTTTCTATTTAATAAGATATCAGTTTGCCCAAGTATGTAGGCGTAAGCTCTGATTGTATCCCCCCTAATACAATGTTTAACTAGGTATTTATATGACATTAACCCTACCTTTACAAGGAAACATAATCCTAATAGGACTCGGCATACCTGTCCTTCTGGAGTCCGGATTGTAGTCTGGTTGCCGAGGAGAATCGTCTCTGATCGGGTCGATAGATGATCCCAAATGAGCTTGTATGGTCGAACCGATATGATGTCCACGAGTCGATCTGAGTATTATAAGGGGTGTAAAACAGCCCCCATCAGTACTCCCTCACTTCTTCGAGCACATATGTAGTAGAAGCTCGTAGAAGTAGATGGTAGATTACGACTGTATTTTCTATGAAATGTGCCTCGTTAAAAACCTTACTTAGAAAAAAACCCTGTGGGAAAAAATCCTAAGAAAGGAAAAGAGTGCTACACCTCATAGATAGTCGTTTTGTCGTTCCAATCTTGAATCACTACGTGTCTCTTTGAGAAAGCTTTTCAATTTTCGCCATTTGGCGGGAATGTGATCGGCCGTGGGAAGTTCGAAACGTCTTTTCATCTTTCTTTATAAATAGGTGATCGTTATTTCAGTCATCTTTTATTTTCTACTTCACATATTCCGCAGTCATTTTCTCATTCGCTTATTTCTTTTATAATTTGCTTTTATCGACTCGTTTTCTTCGAGGATCCCAAAAATGGCTTCAATTTCAAAAAAATCTTCTTCGTCAACCAAAGAAAGAGTTACTCCTAATGCCGAGAAGGAGGTTCCCCCGAGACCCCCGACTGAGCAGACCGGAGCATCTGAATTCACTGTCCCGAATGAGGATACTTTTAATGTGCAAATTATATCTGATACGGACGTTGCTGCCAGGGCCAAGAATGGTAAAGGTACGGTTCCTCAAATTTCTGAACCAATTGAGGACCTCGCTTGTGCTTATACCGAGGAACTTTCCACGAGGTCGTGGATAATTACGCGAAATATTTTTCGGAAGGTTCTAAGATTATTCTACTTTCTCCTTCGGATAGGGTTACTTCTCCGCCGGAGGGTTGTCGAGCCTTTTACACTGTTCATTTCAATTATGGTTTACGTCTTCCTTTGTCTGCTTTATTCCTTGACATCTTGAAAATACTTAGCGTATCTTTGACGCAAGTAGTCCCAAATTATGTGGCCTTTGTGGTGGCCTTTTCCGTTTTGTTGATAGCGAAAGGATTCTAGCCTTCCTTCCATAACTTTACGCAATTGTTCCGTTTTAATGTTTCTAGTTCTTCCAATCGCGGATATTTCTTTGACAGCCAGAAGACTAGTCGCTCCATCTTCGACTCCCCGGTTTCACTACAAGAAAAGCAGGAATTTCCGACGGGAATTTTCCGACGGACAAATATCCGTCGGAAATTTCCGACGGATTTTCCCACGGGAAAAAATCGGTCGGAACTTCCGACGGACTTTCCGACTGGAAATTATCCGACGGAGGTTTCCGACTGAGGTAAAAAACCATCGCAAAAAGCATTAAATTTTAATAAACAATTTTAAAAATAATATTTTCCGACGGATTAAATCCGTCGGAGAATAATTTTTAAAAAATAAAAAATTATTAATAATTTTCGACGGGTTAAATCCGTCGGAAAACTATTTCTCCCTTTGTTTATTTTTTTAATTATTTTCCGACGGATTAAATCCGTCGGAATATATTCTAGAAAATAAAAAAAGAAAATTTAATTATTTCCGACGGAATAATTCCGTCGGAAATAAGTAAAAAAAATTACTACATTTTTTCCGACGGATTAAATCCGTCGGAAAATAATTCAAAATAAAATAAAATAAGTGATTAATCATTTTTCCGACGGATTAAAGCCGTCGGAAAATATTCTTGGAAATAAAAAAATGAAAAAATAATTATTTCCGACAGAATTCCATCGGAAATAATTAAAAAACATAAATTATTTTCGTCTTATTTTTTTCCCTATTTTATTAATTTAGATCATTCTTGATCCATTTAACCATTTTTTCACTAATTTAACTCATATTTTCACAAAATTCATCGATTTAAAACCCTTATTGGTTTATTTAACTCGTTATTCACCCATTTTAATTGATTTTAACCATTTTAACCATTTAATCTAATTTAACTCGTCGAGGCACTAGGGAGGAGATTGATGTTTCCGTGGACATTGTCGTGAAGACCACTGATCTATAGGATAGGATCATTTTATCTAAACAATTGTAGCGATGTGTAGATCGTAAAAAGATCTTTGTACTCTGATCAAACTTCTGTATGTAATTTAATACAAGTTCTCAGAACACAGATGAATAAAACTTTTTGTATTATTTCTTTCATATTTCTTGCTGTTGATTTCTTCTCAACCTGTTCTTTATTGACATCGAGGAGTGTTTATCGAGCGGATCAATTTATACTCAACTCATTCTAAGACTTAGTTATTTAGCCAGATCTTTTGGCTCATAACCTATTTTGATCATCAAATATGAGATCGAGGAGCGTTTATTGAGCGGATCAATTTTACTCGACTTGTTGTATTTTTAGATCGAGGAGCGTTTATTGAGCGGATCAATTTTACTCGACTCGTTGTATTTTTAGATCGAGGAGCGTTTATTGAGCGGATCAATTTTACTCGACTCGTTGTATTTTAGATCGAGAAGCGTTTATTGAGCGGATCAATTTTACTCGACTCGTTGTATTTTTAGATCGAGGAGCGTTTATTGAGCGGATCAAGGATCAATTTTTACTCGACTCGTTATACTTTTAGATCAAGGAGCGTTTATTGAGCGAATCAATTTTTACTCGACTCGTTATACTTTTAGATCGAGGAGCGTTTATTGAGCGAATCAATTTTTACTCGACTCGTTATACTTTTAGATCGAGGAGCGTTTATTGAACGAATCAATTTTTACTCGACTCGTTATACTTTTAGATCGAGGAGCGTTTATTGAGCGAATCAATTTTACTCGACTCGTTATACTTTTAGATCAACCTTTTTTTTTTTTGGATCAAACCAAGTTGATTGTAGAATTCCGAGGAGCGTTTATCGAATCGATCGATTTATACTCAACTCGTTTTGATGCTTTGCCTTTTTACTCAAGTGAACTTTTGATTTGGTATTCAAAATTGCAAAAATCTCTGAGAATGAATCTCAGGCCAATGCCTTTATTACAACGAATAAAATAGAAATAAAACGGACTAAATCAAAAAAGAGAAAAAAATTAACCGGAACAATTTACTAGGATTCATTTTCCGTAGTATCTTCTTAGGTTGACCGCATTCCAAGTCCTTGGTAGAGGCATTCCGTCTAAGTGCGCAATTTTGTACCAACCTTTCTTTCCTACATTAGTGATAACATATGGTTCATCCCAATTCTGTTGTAATTTTCCCACATGCTTAGATACCTCTACCTTTTTTAGCACTAAGTCTCCTTCTTTGAAGGTTCGTATACGTACCTTTTGATTGTTGGTTTTTTCCATGTTTGATTTAGCGACTTGTAATCGTACAGCCGCTTTCTCTCTTAACGCTTCTGTCAAGTCGATATCACTTTCTCTTGTCTTTTCATTTTCCCGGTCATCATACATTTCAATTTTTGGTGTTGGAATTTGTGTTTCGACTGGAATTACAGCTTCTGAGCCATATACTAGACTGAATGGGGTCTCCCGGGTTGAAGTTCTGACCGTAGTTCGATTAGCCAAATTAATCCTGGGAGTTCGTCTAGCCATCTTCCTTTGGCTGCCCCTAATCTTTTCTCCAAAGATTTTATTATTTCTCGGTTCGCTACTTCAGTTTGTCCATTCGCTCTTAGATGCCCAACTGAAGTGAAATTTTGGCGAATTCTTAGCTTTGTACACCATTCCATTACCTGTTTTCCCGCAAATTGGGTTCCGTTATCAGAGATTAGAGTTCTTGGGATGCCAAATCGACATACTATGAATTTCCATAAGAAATTGATCACTTGGAATTGAGTTATTCGAGCAAGGGCGATACATTCTATCCATTTGCTGAAATATTCGACTGCGACTAAAACATATGCTTTCTTGGATCTAGCTGCTGGGAAAGGTCCCGTGATGTCCATTCCCCATTGATCAAATGGCCAATATACTGGTATTGGGTGCATGTTTTCAGCTGGTTGATGACTTATATTAGCATGGACTTGGCAATGATGACATTTTTGGACATATTGGATAGCATCATTGTTGATGGTAGGCCAATAATAACCTGTTCTAAGGCATTTTAAAGCCAAGGCCCTTGCTCCGCTGTGATTTCCTGCTTCTCCTTCATGTACCTCTCGGAGGATATTGTTGGTTTGAGATTCGGAGATGCATCTTAGAAGAATTCCCGACACTGATCTTCGGTAAAGTTTTTCTTCTATCAATGTATATTTTGGAGCCCGATATTTTATTTTCCGAGCTTCGTTTTGGTCAAGCGGCAATTTTCCTTCTCGAAGATACTCTATCATTGGAGTCGTCCAGTTTCCTTCAGCTTCTTCGATTTCCATCATTTCAGCGACCCGTGTCTCATCGATATCGATTGCCGGCGTATTGGAAATTAGCCAGTTGATTACTCTTTCAGTTTTTCCGTCTTGAGATCCTGTGAATCTAGACACTTGATTGGCCCATTTATTTTCCGACCGTGGAATGTTATGTATTGCAAAACTTTCGAATTTCTCAGCCAATTTTCTTACTTTGGCGAGGTATTTGACCATATTAAATTTGTTTGCCTCGTATAGGCCTTCTATTTGTCTTTGTACTAACTCTGAATCGGTTAATACCTTAAGACCTTTTATGTCGGCCTTGATTGCCATTTCCATTCCTGCGATCAGTGCTTCATATTATGCTTCGTTGTTTGTTACTACGAAGTCTAATGTTATCGCATAATTTATATCTTCCTTATTTGGTCCGGTAAAGTTGATTCCAGCACCACCTCCCTCTCGGCATGAAGCACCGTCGACGTGCATCAACCAAGTTTGATTTTCTACGACCAAGATATCATTGTCAAGGCTGGTTGATTCGGTATGTTCAGTTGCCTGGATCGGAGTTTCTTATAGGAAATCGGCTAGGATTTGGGCTTTAATCGCAATTCTTGGTTTGTACTCGATTTCGAACTGACCGAGTTCGATTGCCCATTTGATCAATCTTCCAGAGGCTTCTGGCTTTGCTAAGACCTGTCTTAATGGTTGGTTGGTTAACACCACAATTTTGTAGGTTAGAAAATAAGGTCGGAGTTTGCGTGCCGCCACCACTAAGGCCAAAGCGAATTTTTCTATTTCTAAGTAGTTCTTCTCGGCCCCTTATAGTAACTTGCTTAAGTAATAAACAGGCTTATGTTCTAAGCCTTCCACTTTAACTAAAACCGAACTAATGGCCACATCGGAGATTGATATGTAGATGTATAATGGTTCCCCTTCAGTTGGTCTGGCCAATAAAGGGGATGTCGTCAGATACTCTTTTAGCCGGTCGAAGGCCTGGTCGCATTCTTCGGTCCAAACAAAGTTTTTTGCTTTTCTTAGAGTTTGAAAGAAGGGCAGGCTTCTGTCAGCCGACTTGGAGATGAATCTGTTTAATGCTACGATCTTTCCTACCAAGCTCTGTACTTGGGAGATCGTTTTGGGAGGTTTCATTTCGGTTATTGCTCGAATTTTTTCTTGATTGGCCTCAATTCCTCGTTGATGTACCAAATAGCCCAAAAATTTCTTCGACTTAACTCCGAAAGTGCATTTTGCGGGATTCAGCTTCATTCGGTATTTTCTTAATATTCGGAAGCATCGATCGAGATGCTTTACATGATCGGCTTCATTCATGCTTTTGACCAGCATATCGTCTACGTAGACCTCCATTATTTCTCCAATCAACTTCTTGAACATTAGGTTTACTAACCTTTGGTAAGTGGCTCCGGCGTTTCTCAGGCCAAATGGCATAACTATGAAGCAGTATACTCCCTGCTCAGTTATGAAGGCAGTTTTCTCTTGGTCACGCTCGTCCATGTATATTTGATAAAAACCTTGGAAGGCGTCCATCATGCTGAAGATCACGAAGCCAACGGTTGAGTCGACCAATAAGTCGATCCTTGGGAGGGGATATGGATCACGCGGACATAATTTATTAAGGTCGGTGAAATCATTGCATATCCTCCACTTGTTATCCTTTTTATCCCCTTTTGCTACTAGCACAACATTACATAGCCATTCCGAGAAGTGTATTTCTCGAATTTGTTTTGCCTTGAGTAGCCTTTCTACTTCTGCCTTGATTATTTTATCCTTTATCGGTCCATGATTCCTCTTCTTTTGACTAGCAGGTTTTGCCATGGGGTCGATTTTTAGCGAATGACTGATTATTCGGGGGTCAATCCCTTCGATGTCGTTCGCGCTCCAGGCGAAGATATCTATGTTTTCTCTAAGAAAGTTGATCAACATTACTTCCCCTTCCTTGCTCATTTCTATTCCTATTCTGGTTCTTTTTGCTGGGTCCCCTTGTACCAGTAGGATATCCTTATGTTCCGGTGGTTTCAAAGCCAAATCTACCGGTTCTTTTCCCTTCTTATCTATTCGGTCGGTGCTAGGGATTTCATTTTTGATTCTGTCGACGTCGTCTTCGAGCTTTCTTTTGCTCGGGGTAATCGATCTAGAGTTGTTCCCCAAAGTTAAGGAGGTGTTGTAGCAGTCACATGCCATACAATGATCGTTCACTATTTCTCCGATACCCATGTCAGTTGGAAATTTTATTTTCTGATGGTAAGTTGAAACAACAGCTCGGAATAGGTTGAGGGCGGGTCGCCCTAAGATTGCATTGTAGGCAAAGGGAGTTTCTACTACTAAAAATTTGACTAGCTTCACCATCCGATGTGGTTTCTTTCCGAGTGAGACACTTAAAGTTATTGTGCCACTGGGGACAATCTAGGAACCTCCAAATCCTACTAAAGGCGTAGCTACCTTTTGGGATGTTATTTGTCCCAAGTTCATTTGGGCTAGGACCTCTTTAGAGATGATATTTGCTAAGCTTCCATTATCGATCAGGATTCTTTTGACGTTGTAGTTCGCTATTTCTAGCGATACCACCATCGGGAAGTCGGGGCTGTCCTCTTTCATGTCCCAAACTAAGTTATTTGGTACCTCGCCCTCATTGAAACTGATCAGCTGGTCGTTTGTTGATTTGTTTTCTAGCGTCCATACTTCTTTTGGGTATTTTAAACTTCCAATTATGGATCTGGCGGTTCCCCGCCAGCGGGTCCTCCTGAGATTGTAGGGATGGTGCCATTAATCTGATCATCGTTCAAGTTCTGTTGGGGACCATTATCAGGTGACCTTCTTCGAGAACTTCTTCTTTGGTTGTTATTCCGAGGACTCCTACTTCTTCCTCTTTTGTGGTTATTCCGTTCTAAATAGTCATCTAATTTTCCTTGCTCGATTAGTTTTTCGATTTCTCTTTTAAGGTGAAAACAATCTTCTGTGCGATGCCCATTTGCCCGGTGATATTTACAGTATAATTCATAGTTTCGTGCACCTGGTCTGGGCTGAGCGAGTCTCCTTGCTGCTGGGATCCAATTATTCCTTTCTAGTATCGCCAAGATTTCTTCTATTGGAATGGTCAGCCTTGGGTGTTCTACTTGGTTAATTCTGCTCCTGATCGCCGGCTCGTCCAATCTATGTCTTTGATAGATATTAGGTCGTTTGTCTTGATCATTTCGATTGTATTCTAATCGCTGGAAGACATTGCCTTTTCTGAAAGATCGTTTATAATCTATAGACTTTTGAACAGGAATCCTATCTTACCGCTTGGAGCCTGGGGCGGGAGCTTTATTTTTGTTCTTATTTTTAAAAGAGTTCATCTCTTCCTGGGTCATGTACTTCGATGCCAAGCTCATAATGTCAGCAAACGTTCTTGGTTGCTTTCTACTGAGGGCATTTCCGAACTGCCTATTTTTAGTGAGATCGAAAAGAATAGAGATTATGTAATCGATATTTGGGGAATCGATTTTGAGCAATTCCACATTAAACCTTGCCAACCAGTTCCTTAGGGATTCACCCTCTTGTTGATAAATGGTTCCTAAATAGCTCATTGGTAGTTTCTGCCTCTTCTGACTGGCGAACTGCTGTGTCAGCTTGTTGCATAATTCCCGGAAACTAAATATGGAGTTAGTGGGTTGCTTGGCGAACCAATCCAAGGCGAGTCCTTCGAACGTGGTCACCATTAATTTAGCGGTGAATTCTGCCGAATGAGCATATAAGTTCATTATGTTCGTGAAGCTAAATATATAGTCATCTGGATCAATAGTTCCATCATATCTGGGTAGTCGCCCAGGAACTTGTCCAGATGACTGTGCTTCTTTTATTTCTTTGCAGAAGGGAGAGCACGCTGCTAGGCTCTCCTGGAGTTCCGTGGTTCTGGCCCATGGGTTTTGAACAGTTCGTAAACGTTGCTCAAGTCGTTCCTGTACCATCTTTTCGATTTCTCTTTCCAAGAATCACATAGTTCGTGGTTGATTAGGAATTGCGTCGCCTAAGTCATCCTCGATGGGGATTATGGTATGTTCCTTGGATCTGGTGCGTACTGGTTGCGGTCTCCTTCGATCCGCTTTTCTTCGGACGTTCTCATCGGAGGGTTTTGAATTGCCCTTTTGCGGACTGTGCAGCGATCGTTGCTCGCTTGCCGGCCTGTCTGCTTGTTGAGAGATTTGATAGACCTGCCTCGGCGTCCTTTGAATGGGATTTGCCCTAGTAGTTCTAGGGTTTCGAGGAACCTGTTCGGGTACGAGTAATTCTCCTGGGCAGAGTGAATTAAAGAGCATAGCAATCTGTCGTAGCTTCTCCTGAGTGTCCGATAGGGGAACTGGGATCGCTGGAGCTGCATGTTCTTCTGGTATCACACCAGTAGGGATCCCTTGTGGTTCCTTCTGATTCTGAAGATGCTCGTTCTCTTGCTGATTGTCATTGGTTATAGGGGCGTTATTATCAGTATTGCCCTGTGGACCCTCAGATGTGTTATGTGGGTTGGTCGTGTTACTTCTTGCTCCGTTACGGGCGCTCTTCCTTGGGCGAGCCATATATCGATTGAATAATTAACCTAGCCCCACGGTGGGCGCCAACTGATTTAACCGTTTTTCACTAGGTAAGATTAAATCAAAAAGATGAGTTTTAGAGGTCTCGATTCAGTACGAATTATAGGGCTCTGTTACTTTATTCTGGATGGATCAATCTCAAGGAAGAACAACGATGTAAAAGAACAATAAGTAAAATAGACAATGAATGAGTAAATAGTATAGCAAAAGCTTTTCTATTTAATAAGATATCAGTTTGCGCAAGTATGTAGGCGTAAGCTCTGATTGTATCCCCCCTAATACAATGTTTAACTAGGTATTTATATGATATTAACCCTAGCTTTACAAGGAAACATAATCCTAATAGGACTCGGCATATCTGTCCTTTTGGAGTCCGGATTGTAGTCTGGTTGCCGAGGAGAATCGTCTCTGATCGGGTCGAGAGATGATCCCGAATGAGCTTGTATGGTCGAACCTATATGATGTCCACGAGTCGATCTGAGTATTATAATGGGTGTAAAACAGCCCCATCAATAGATCATATAACATAAAGATCTATTATAAGGTCCCTAAGTAGTCATTTTGATCAATTATTCTAGCTAATTTATTGATGTGGGTTACGATTAATCTAGTTATACATTATCTTAAAGTTAATAATGTTGATTTTGGTCAATTAATTGAGTCATTGTCCATTTTAATTACGATTAATCAAAATTTTACATTACATTAATATCAACAATGTAGACATTGATGACATTAATCGAACCATTTGTCGATTTGGATTAATCAAATCGAACCATTCTAGCTCAAATTAATGCTTAACTTCGAAAATAAAAAGTAACACAAAAATTTGGATTAAAAATCTAATCAGAAGGGTTCGAAATTTTTGGGGCGTTACAAGCAATGTTGATTTTGGTCAATTGATAGAGTCATTTGTCAATTTGGATTATGATTAACCTAATTATACATTATCATATTGTCAACAATGCTGACATTGGTCAATTCATCGAGCAATTTGTCGATTACGATTAACATAATTATAAATTACCCTAATGTCAACAATGTTGATTTTGGTCAATCTGCAAAATTGTTGGTGAAATAAAAAAATTGAGCATGAAATCGTATTCTACATCGAATTTCTCACAAATCTCGTGTTTTATTTGGGTTAAAACGACTGAAATAAAGAAAAAATGTAACCGGGTTGCTCTGACCCGAATTTCAGAGAAACAGGTCAGGAACGACCAGGCTGGAGGTTGGGGATATGTTAATAATTAAAAAAAATTAATGACTCGGCCATTATTTCGATCAAATTGTTTATTAGATGGGTATGTAACACTAAGACCTTCGTAATTTGATAATATGTCAATTATTAAAAAAAATTAATGACTCAGTCATTATTTCGATCAAATTGTCTATTAGATGGATATGTAAAACAAAGTCCTCCGTAACTTGATAATAGGTTTAAATTTTTTAAAAAAAAATTTTATTGACTTGGTTATTATTTCGATCAAATTGTCTATTAGATGGGTATGTAACACTAAGTCTTCCGTAACTTGATAATAAGTTAAAAAAATTTAAAAAGAAAAAATTATTGAATTGGTCATTATTTCGATCAAATTGTCTATTAGATGGGTATGTAACACTAAATCTTCCGTAAATTAATAATAGGTTCAAATTTTAAAAAAAAAAATTATTGATTTTGGTTATTATTTCGATCAAATTGTCTATTAGATGGGTATGTAACACTAAGTCCTCCGTAACTTGATAATAGGTTTAAATTTAAAAAAAAAAAAATTATTGACTTGGTTATTATTTCGATCAAATTGTCTATTAGATGGGTATGTAACACTAAGTCCTCCGTAACTTGATAATAGGTTAAAATTAAAAAAAAATATTATTGACTTGGTTATTATTTCGATCAAATTGTATATTAGATGGGTATGTAACACTAAGTCTTCCGTAACTTGATAATAGGTTTAAATTTAAAAAAAAAAATTATTGACTTGGTTATTATTTCGATCAAATTGTCATTAGATGGGTATGTAACACTAAGTCTTCCGTAACTTGATAATAGGTTAAAATTTAAAAAAAAATTTATTTTGGTTATTATTTCGATCAAATTGTTTATTAGATGGGTATGTAACACCAAGTCCTCCGTAACTTGATAATAGGTTTAAATTTTAAAAAAAAAATTATTGACTTGGTTATTATTTCGATCAAATTGTCTATTAGATGGGTATGTAACACTAAGTTTTCCGTAACTTGATAATAGGTCTAAATTAAAAAAAAAATTATTGACTTGGTTATTATTTCGATCAAATTGTCTATTAGATGGGTATGTAACACTAAGTCCTCCCTAACTTGGTAATAGGTTAAAGTTTAAAAAACAAAAAATTATTGATTTGGTTATTATTTCGATCAAGTTACGGAGGACTTCGTAATTTGAAAATATATCGACTCAGTCATTTTTTTGATCAAATATTTATTTTCTATATTAGTATATTTGATAAAACATATATTTTTACATAAATCAAATATTACATTTTAATAAATTTTATATTGTATTAATGCAATAAAAATATTATTCATGTTTACAATTGCTCTTTCCACATTGATTGATGATAATATGGTGACGGGACTGATTTTCTTCATTTAGTAACGAATTCTTATTTATTAATTTTGCGTCCTCAAATTTCTCTATTTTTAATAATAAACTATTTAATAAACAATTGAATATAGGAAAGTTTTAGTAAAGGGTGTTACGGTAATTACACTTAAATCAATACAAATTGTGACCTACTACTTTTACCTATATAGCAAGTCATGGGTGAATTTTTTATTATATATGATTGGCTATGGGGTATTAACTCTTGGGAGTTTTCTACAACTACAACTCCTCCTAGCCATGCCCAAATATTTATGCAAATATAACTTAGTTTAATTGGGCCACTCCATACTTTTACTGCCCATTAAATTATTTTTTTAAATATTATTTGCAATCAAGTCTGGCAATGGGCCGAATTTGTTTTATAGATTTACGAAATCTATTTACGTCCAAAATGATCCGACAACGTAATGTCCGATGAGTTATCTTTAGGAATGACAAAAAAATTATTTTAATGGTTTTCAAACTATAGAACGACATCGTTAGTTGTCTAGTATAATGGAGAAATATAATTTATTCCTGCCTAAAAAATTGCATTTTTTGTCCCACATCAAAAAAACCATGCTACTATAACACATTTTACATGTAGAAATACATTTGTGACAACTTGACGCTTATGTCTTTAATGTATTATATTGTTTTAATATAAAATACTGTTACATTTTATTACATCAAAGACATAAGCAACAACTTTTGCGAATACGTTCATAAATATATTTTTGTCTTACGTACAAATAAAATACATTAATTTTTTTTGCATTCACATATTATTCACAATTACAAAAAAATTAATATTATCGCTAATAGAAAATACAATTAATTTTCTTCTACAAAAAATTAAGATATACTTTCAAAAGATATAATTAAATTACAAGGAAAATTCCTAAAATTATAAGAATTTAATATATAAATATGCCTATGTATTTCCGAAATTACAAATGTAAAATAAGGTACTTCTATAAAAAGTAAAAAATACTGTATTTCATATTAAAGATTTCAAAATATAGTTAGAACAATAACTTTTTTTTATATTACGAAGTTCTTCATTACACTGTTACCAGTAGTATATAAAATTTATTTCATATATAATAATTACACACACAAAAAGATCTTATTTATACTAACGAATTATACGATCCACTACAGTTAGAAATATTCAAGTTTATTCCTCATAACACCAAATAATCAAGCATATCCACTTAACTTTCGGATACTCTTTAAATTTAGCCAAGCTAATTTTATATAGAAAAAATTAAAATTAATAATTTAAAATAAATATTGATAACCACTTGGCCAGAATATTAAATGGGCTGTTCCTAGTCTATGGTCTTAAATTTACCTTACATATTATATATAGGGCTGTCAATGGGTCGGACTCGGACCGGATCAGGGCAGATCCGGATTCGAGTCCGATTTCCATTTCTTCTATCCGGATCCGGATCCGCTCGGATCTGGAATATTAGCAATCGGATCTGAATCCGGTGGATATCCCGGATCCGGATAAATTATCCGGATCCATTTAGCAAGCTAATTCTTTTTTTCCGTTTTCCTCCAAATCACTTGCAGATTCCACCATCATGAATTAAAAATGTAAAAGTTTACTTACTTCATCGAAACTATTGCCTAAAAATTGTAGAAGATGGAATATGATGGACAAATATAAACGATAAATATTAGAACAAAAGAATATACAAAAATATAAGTAAAAAAGATATAAACTGGGACAAAGAAGAAGAAAACTCAATATTGAGAAATGGAAGAGAAGATAAAAATTGAAGGATGAATGGTTATGATTTGATTTTTCTTATTAAATATTATAAATTAATATGTTGTAGACCCAATTAGTTATCTGGTCAGTCCACCAAAATCTCTCATGTATTCTTTTTAAAATTATTTTTAATATAGTAAAAGATTTTAGTGGAACATAGATAGTTTTATTTTTATTTTTATTTAAATACATAATATATAAATAATATATAGTAATATATATCGGATACGGATATGTAACGGATCGGATCAGCCTAGATCCATATTCTCTCCATATAATTCGGATTACGGATCTTCTTAATCGGATCAGGTCCATCGGATCATTAATCGGACAATTATCCTAATAAATCGAACCGAATTCGAATTGAATCCGGATTGAAATCCGCCCCATTGACAGCCCTAATTATATATGTGGTGATTTTTATTAAATAATTTTTAGAAAAGGGTAGCCCACTTGTAAAGAGTCCAAATTATATGATCCTAAATGAAATTGGGTTTGGCCCATCAGATCTTAATGCACTATAACAAACCAAAATCATCTTCATCAATATTAATACATATTTATAAAAAAATCTAAGTATTGTAGACATTGCCACGTTAACAATTTGACCGATCATGCTCCTGTTACCAATTATACTCCAATAAATATAAAAAAAATTATATTATAATCAAGGTAAATTTACAGAAATTATCGGAAACAAAATAAGTATCTTGAAATATCAGTCAGAATTACATCACATGTCCAATTGTTGCCGCATTTTTTTATATGATCTTTAAATATTTTCTCGTTTCCCACATCTAAAATAAAATATTATGCTACTTCATACACGAGACGCAACCGTTCAATAAAAGCTTATTTGAGCTCGGCTCAATTCAAGATCAAACCAACCTTAAACACAAAAATTCAATCTCGATAATAACCAAACTATGGAGCAAAAAACAAAAACACCCCCTATGCTTTGTCTAACTCCCGAAAATCCCCATGTGTTATTTTCACTACAAGAAAAATCGATTTCAGCGACATTCGAGATTGGTCACTAAAAGTGGAAAAACGGTTACAGAAACCATCAGTGACCAGAACAAGGTTGGTCAGTACACACTGGCTACTAAAGCTACGCAGCGACGAACGATTCATTTGGACGCTGAAAGTGTGTGTTTAGCGGCCATCCACCATTAGTCGCTAAAGAACAGCATCATTAGCAACAATATTTTCAGTTGCAAATGTAGAGATGTATGGTCGGTGCATTATTGTATGGTCACTAATGTTATGTGTATAGTAACCAAAAATTCATTTCTAGTGACCGACCACTAGATGTCCCTGAAAGACAACCATTAGGAACAATATTTTGTGTCGCAAATGTAGAGACGGGTTGTCGTTGTAGCGTTGCAGGGTCGCTAATGTTATGAATATAGTAACAAAACAATTGTGTGTAGTGACCAACCACTTGTTGTCCCTAAATGTCACAGCCATGAGCAACATTTTTTTTAGTCGCTAATGTATGTACATATGGTCACTTCATAATTACATGGTCGCTAAAGTCATGTGTACACCGACCAAATTCCATGTTAACCGACCCAACACTAGTGGTCTCTAAAAAACTTGGTCATTACCAATGATTTTTTTTGTCGCTAATGTTGTATGACTGGTTGTTATAGGATTATGTGGTTGCTATTGTTACATATACAACAACCAAAATTCATGTTTAGTGAACAATCATTAGTGGATTCTAAAAGACATGTACATGAGCAACGTTATTTGTAGTCGCTAATGTAGAGATTAGTGGTCGCACCATAATTAAGTGGTCACTGATGTGCCTTTGGCACCAACCAAAAATCATATTTAGGGACCATTCGCAAGTGGTCTATAAAGGGCATGTTTATAAGCAACAATTTTTTGGTCTCTAATATAGATATAGATGGTCGCTACAACATTAGATTGTCACTAATGTTATATGTATACCAACAAAAATTCATGTTTAATGACCAATTTGTAGTGGTGTTTAAAATACTTGACCATTAGCAGGAATATTTTAGTTGCTGATGTATAGAGAGGTACTTGTTGTAGCATCAAATGGTCGCTAATGATCTACGTATTGCAACAAAATTTTATGTGTAGTGACAAGTTAATAGTTGTCGTTAAAGATGTAGTCGTAAGCCACAATTTTTTCCCTTTCTAATGTAATAGATATTTGTTACTATAACATTACTTTTGTGTCCATAATTTTACATTTAACAACCATATTGTTTTGGCTAGTGAAACCCATTCTTTTACCTACCATGTCACATATATTAAAGAGATGGTTGGTAAAGTTTAATTATTTTGAACTATTCAATGACCAAAAAATGTCATTAAATATAGTTGTTGAAATGTAAGTTTACTGACCAAAATCCGATAACAATAAGTCGTAATACAATTATAAAATGTAATCCAATTTTTTTGCTAAAATATATCAAAATAATAGTTACATAAGCAATTAAATTTAGCTACCCAAAACAAACATAAAGAAAAATATCTACTTAAATATGATATATTAGCCTTTTAATTGGAGTCATACATCTACTAAAAATCCGCAACACTGTTCTTGTACTTTTCATCTTTCTCTATGGAACATTATAATCAACTTACAAACTGCAACAAATTAAAACATGATCAGAGATATATATGTCTATATCAAAAGACAAAATGTTAAGAATGTAAAGAACCAATGAACTAACCAGGTGTTCTTATATCGCATGAAATCCACCAAATCAAACCATGAATCTGCCTTTTTTCTACAATGATCACAACAAATAATTCATTGAGAATCATAAATAAAAAATAACTAAAAATGTTTATTAAAGATGTAAACTAGGAAAATATCACACAAGCTCAGAGTTCGATGCTAAAATCAAATTTACCAATAAAAATGGCTCTTAAGAGGATGAGGACGGGAAAAAATTCCACCTGCAATTAATCCATTACCCGAATCCTGTTTTAAAATAAAGCAAACAACAATAGAAAGTAAAAGCAAAATCTCGATGAAAAGAGCACTTCACAGGTAATAAACAAGGTTTTCCCTAAGATTTAACTGAATACATAAATTATTTTTGTCAATTAAACTAACATAAAAAAATTTAATGGTAACAATTTTCTGAGTCGAACGAGAAAAAAAGAATCTTAATCTTTAAGAAAAGACATCTAATGCTAATTACTAATATCCATAATCCATAAAATCATTAAAACAAAAATAACACTACATATATATATCCACAGATATATTCATGAAAGTTTATCCTCAAATCCAGCCATCCTTGAACATAATGAATGCCTAGATCTTATCCTACAAGTAAATAATATATGCATGTATAGAAATATAAACAAAAGAGAATAATTAATTAATTTGTTTAATAGCATGTAATTTAAAGTAAACGTGTATGTATCCATACCTCACTCATATTCCAGGTCACTATCTACATAAGCTTGAGATGCCTCTTCATCACTGCTACCATATTTTTCACCTAAGGTATCATCTTCTTCTTCCTCATATCCTTCCCCTTCAATTTGATTATCGGTACGTGGATTTATTGCCCTTTCAGAAATTTCAACCTCTAGTGGAACTTCATCATCACGAACTACTGAGCCTATCTCATTATTATTTTCTTCAACTTGTATGTAAGCACAATTTTCTTGCTGATATGCATCATTCATATCAAGTTCCTTTTTATCATTAGGTTTAAAAAGAGATGGATCAAACAAATGTCGATGTTGTGAAATTTGAACCACTTTCCAGTCTCCACCTAATTTTGTATCGCTAACATAAAAAACTTGAGTTACTTGATTTGCTAATACATATGGATCACTCGTATACCATAGTTTGCTTACATTTATGCTTGTAAAATCATCATCTATTCTGACTGGTTTATGTCGTTGCAAATCAAACCATTTACAACTAAATAACACACATCGAAAGTTATCAACATAACTCAACTCAATGACATCTTCAAGTACTCCATAAAACTTTATAGTATTGCCCTTATGTATAGATTCTGTGCTTACTCCACTATTTTGTGTCAAACGTCGACTATCTCTTTCTCTAGTTAGATATTTGACTCCTTCTACTATGCACCCACTACATCTACTAATTTGAAAATGAGGACCAGATGCAAGTGCAAGAAGTTCATCACTAACTTCTGGTGATCTTAAATGTCGTAGTTCCTTAATCTAGTTACAAATAGTAATATGAGTTAGCATATATATATATATATATATATATATAAGAAATCAACCACATCCAATGAATTAAATTTGACATTATTTTAAATTCTTACTCGATTCTCAAACCATAAAGCGAACTCTTTCTTTTGTCTTGTCTCCCAACCAATAGAATTTTCCTGCTGAAGTTCTTCTTCATGTTCCCTAAATAACAAAATTATAGTAATCTTAACTGATACTATTAAATATGTCAATTACTACCAAAAATGAAATTAAATTACTAGTTAATTACCTCAAGTATATTTCTATCTCAGGACAATTATTCAGGACGAACCAATGTAATGCACTACGGTCTTCACGTTTAAGTTGGGTATACTTTGTTTCTCCAAAGACTCGAATTTTACTTTTGAATACTGAAAGTGTTGCATTTTGATGCTCCTCCCCATCAGGATTACGTTCGACTCTGTTGAATATTGTCTCGGTTCCATGAAGATACATTGAACAAAAATTCAGAGACTCTTTCACAATGTAGGCCTCTGCAATTGAACCTTCTGGACGAGCTTTGTTTCGAACCATCCCTTTATAATTACCAAGAGACCTACACTTGCATCAAACAAACAAAGCAAAAAGAGCACATGTTATAATCAAAATAAATACGTGAAGAATAAACAATCTAATTTTCTCATTAAAAAAAATTACCTCTCGATAGGATACATCCATCTATAGTGAACAGGTCCTCCAAGCTTAGCCTCATTCGCCAAATGAAGTGATAGATGCACCATAACATCAAAGAATGCGGGTGGAAATATCATTTCCAACTTACACAATATCACAGGTATCTTTTTCTCCAAATCGTCAAGGACATCCAATTTAAGGGTTCTAGAACAGAGTTGTCTAAAGAAACTTGACAATTCGGTAATGGCATTAAGAACATCTTTATTTAGGAAACCACGCATCCCAACCGGAAGCAAACGCTGCAGTAAAACATGGCAATCATGACTTTTCAAACCCGTTATTTTACCATCCTTGATGCTCACACGTGAAGAGATATTTGCAGCATATCCATCTGGGAATTTCACAGCTTTCAAGAATTGACAAAAACCTTGTCTATCCTTCTGGGATAGAGTATATATTGCACGCGGTTTCAAAAGTCGAACTTTACCATCTTTGTTTGCTTTGGCTCCATCTAGTGTTTTTAAGTGTAACTCGCTTCTTATACCCATATCCTGCAAATCCAATCGAGCTTTCTCAGTATCTTTTGATTTACCATCAACATCAAGTATAGTTCCAATTATATTGTCACATATATTCTTCTCAATATGCATTACATCTAGATTATGGCGCAGTTTGAGTTTTGACCAATATGGCAATTCAAATAGTATGCTTTTTTTTTTCCAACATGATTGTTGCGAAGAACGTTTTCGTTTAGTATTTCCAGAATGCTTGCCAAGCTTCACGTTTTCTACTTCTTTTAGTTGTTCTAAAATCTCATCAACATTAAGCTCCCTTGGCTTAGAGCCAGATTCGATCTTCCCGTTAAATTTTAGGCTTTTCCGATAAGGATGATATCTGGGCAAAAATCGCCTGTTGTCTAGATAACCAATTTTACTTCTCAGTCTTCGTGAAGGCGTATTCATGCTACATCTAGGACAAGCACAATATCCTTTTGTTTGATGTCCAGAAATATCACTATAAGCAGGTAAGTCATGTATTGTCCATAAAATTGCTGCATGCAGCCGAAAACATTCTCCACTTTCTGCGTCTCGTGTGATCACTCCAACCCATAATTCCTTTAGCTCTTCAATCAAAGGCCTAAGATATACATCAATATCTTTTCCCGGTGATCTAGGACCAGGAATTAAAAGAGACAACATCAGATAAGGTTCTTTCATGCATTGCCAAGGTGGTAAATTATAAACCGCTAAAATTACTGGCCATATACTATAAGAATTATTCATATTACCAAAAGGATTAAATCCATCAGTAGCAAATCCAAGACGTATGTTACGAGGATCTTGACCAAACCAAGGGTACTGTTTATCGAAATCTTTCCAAGCTACAGAATCCGCCGGATGAACCATTGTGTCATCAGATCCGATTTTTCTATTAGCATGCCACCGCATATCCGAAGCTGTTTTTTTTGACATAAACAACCGTTGTAACCTAGGTTTCAAGGGAAAATAGCGCAGTATTTTATGGGGGATTTTTTTTCTTTTGGCATCATTGACTTTCCATCTAGACTCTTTGCACACAGGACAATTTTCTAATGACTCGTGCTCTTTCCAAAAAATAATACAATCATTTTTACATGCATGTATAAGTTCATATCCCAAACCAATTCCTGATAAAACCTTTCTCGCCTCATAAAATGAAGGAGGAATAATATCACCATCTGGTAGATATTCTTTGAACAGCGAAATAATCATATCATAACATTTGTTGGTCATTCGGTTCAAAACTTTTATGTTGAGTAACTTCACGAGAAATGACAACAATGATTTGGAGCAACCAGGGTATAATTTACGCTGTGTATCTTTTAATAACTTCTGAAACTTATCCATTTCATCATCTGGAATGAGATCTGGTGTATCATTGAAATCATCATAACAAACGTCAGAATTTTCAGGATCATAGTTATCAAAGTTACGCCTACCCAAATTTAGATCTTCTAACAATTGTTCCTCTTCAAATGTCTCATCCATATGACCATGATTGTTATGATTTTCAACGTGTATATCAGAGGTTTCACCATGATGTGTCCATTCACTATAAGTAACATCTATACCATGTGTGAGTAAATGTAATTTGACCAAGTTAGGTGGATACAAGGATTGGTTCAAACACCTTCCACAAGGACAAAGCCATTTATCTTTATGAGGCATGTTCTTATAAGAAAATCTCATGAAACTCCTAACTCCATTTACATACTCATCTGACGTGAAGTCGTTAAGTTTGATCCAACTTTTATCCATTTTTATCTTGCAAGCTGAAATTTATGTCATAGATAAAATTGTAGTTCAATAACTATAATATCTTTATGCAAGCTAAAATTTATATCATAGATAAAACTATTGTTCAATAACTATAATATCTTTATGCAAGCTGAAAAATTTTGTTATTTCTCTCACAATTTTTCAGTATAGACATTAACATGCAAATGCTGTCCCAGAGTCTATTTCAGCAGACAGGGTGACTTTGAATGAAAAACTGCTTTGATTGGAAAGGAGCTAGAAGGTATATCATATATGGTTAGAAAGATACATAAGTCTAGTTTTCAACAAAAAAAGCGGTTTACAAAAATAAGGCCTGTGGAGAAAGTTATGGGCATTTTATTGAAGACTGCCAGACTGCACTCGGGAAGTTTACTATGAACTTAATTACTAATTAGTTGCAGTCCAAGTATGTGAATAAACTACTTGCATATATAGCCAAAATAAAGTAATTCATGAGTGCATTGAAAAACTATAGAAACGTGTAAAATATGTTTTATTCTCTAATGATGCTTAATGAAGTTGACTCAAGCAACAAATTTCAGCTGGAAACACTTTATTCTCTTATGATGCATAGATCGAAAAAGGATATTATCCAAACGCATTTCAAGTAATTGTAGTAAAACTTAACCTCCTCAAGCAACAAATTTCAGCAGGAAACCCAACATGAAACAAAATTGATTGTTCCAGAGAAAATGGAAAAATGAATCAAACTTGGTCTAGAAGGCAATAAAATTGAAGACTGACCTGTTTCCTTTCGAGATGCCGCCCACAAGTATTGTTTATGTTCCCTATAAGGTGCAAATGCTGTCCCAGAGTCTATTTCAGCAGACAGGGTGACTTTGAATGAAAAACTGCTTTGATTGGAAAGGAGCTAGAAGGTATATCATATATGGTTAGAAAGATACAGAAGTCTAGTTTTCAACAAAAAAAGCGGTTTACAAAAATAAGGTTTGTGGAGAAAGTTATGGGCATTTTACTAAAGACTGCCAAACTGCACTCGGAAAGTTTACTATGAACTTAATTACTAATTAGTTGCAGTCCTAGTATGTGAATTATGTTGTTTGATAGTGATATAGACAAGAGCAATCGAACGGGGTTGAATGCCATTAATTGAGAGTCGAGTATTTCTACATGAGAGCAGCAAATACTACACTGAAAATATGAAAAAGTTGAAATAATCTAAATATCTAGGTTATACAGTTTATTATACAAATGAAAGAAGAAATACCATGCTTCTATATAAATTAAACTAAAAAGCTAATAAACTCAATAATAAGCCACTTTTATAGTATACTAAACTCAGAAAAATGGTTCACCACGATGCTGTCGGGAAAACTAGAATGCGATTTCTTGAAGAATTTGGAGTGTATTTTTATGAACCTGTGGTGGGCAAAAAGGAATTCATTTGTTCAGTGTCTGAAGATTCAACAAACAACACAACTTTAGTGCAACAATTCTATTCCTAATGACACTTAGATATCAAAGCAAAACTTTAATCTTGTGGTTTTAAGATCTAAGAAATGCACAATATGTTTAGAGTCGGTAATGCTTCACAGCAAAAAGCTCGCGATCTTTTCAGGCTATGTTTAGTTTATGGATCACAACGAGGAAAAAATGAGAGGAAAATGAAAATGGACAAAAGATTAATGTCCTATTATTTAATGGAAGAGAGACATTTTTAACTTTTTTACTCACTAGAATTCAAGAACCAAGGCTATGTTTGGTTCTTAGATTTCAGTGAGTAATATAAACGCTAAAGAAATATTTTCTTGCATCAAATGATAGAACATCTACTTCATTTATTCTTTGTTTTCATTTTCCTGGTCATTTCATTCACTAATTCAAGAACCCAACATACCCTTAATAATCGAGTAAAATGGTTTACTTTTCTCTTTCTTGTTCTTTTTTTAAGGAGAGAAAGATGAGTTATCCATTCTAGATGTTGTGTTGATTCCAGATATATTTCCTGAATATATGCCTCCTAATACCTAATTTCCAAATAAAATACAGATCAGAGAAAATCATGAAATCCATGCTGATTAATAAGAATCAAAAGTTCAAAACTAATATAAAGGGAAACCAGATGATATAATGATTTCATAGGACTGATAGATGTGCTTTTGAGTGTAATTAGATAAAGTGTATCCAGCAAATTTCTATACTATAAGTTACTTGACCTGAAAGAAATTATTTTCACTAAGTTTACCAAAACATTAATTTTCAAATAACCAAAAATATGAATAGCCCAAGTTCATTTAACCAATGTTACCTTTGAGACAGTTTCAAGAAACATGCCAGGGCGTACAGGTAACGGTTTACGACCAGTAACACTTTCCTGAAGATCAACATTTGGAGTCAAATTATGCATCACTTCTCACATAAATATATTTAGATTCCTTTAAAATTGCAAATATACAGGTAAAATAAAATAGCTCACCCTTCCAAATATACCCTTCCAACATATAGGAGGAATGATTGAAATTTCAGAATTTGGGGATAGGGTTCGTCGATTGATCACAATTAACAAAACTTTGCTGATTTCTTAAGACTCCAGAAAACGATACGGGCATAGGGTTACTGGAATTGATCACAATTCACAAGAAGAATCGCAAAGATATGTGATAAAGTAATTGATGGGCTACAAGTAGCAGGTGAGCTATAATTTTTTCAATTAGAAAAGGGTTTTTCTTCAAAGGTCGATGGAAAACGTAATAAGGGAAAATAATTCCCAATTAAGGATGGGTTTTGTGATAAGGAAACAAAAACCTTTTCTTTTCCATTAAATATTAAAACTATATAAGTATTAGTGAATGTGGCGGTAACATGAATGTTAATAATGTAATTAGTATGATTATATGATTAAGAAGAAGTGGCGGTAACATTAATGTTAATCTATACACAAGGATAATCTATACTATTAAAACATAACACAAGGATAATCTATACTATTAAAAAAGAGAAGCGTGTTTTTAATCAAAAAATGGCGATTGTGACACCATGCTACACCAAAAATTAGTCACTTTCCAAAGTTACCCTTTTTTCAAAATTTAAAATTACAAAACACAAAAACTTCCCAATAAAAAAAATTAACTTTTTCCAGTTAATGCATATTCAAATTTAGTATGATATATTATAAAAAATTAATATGTCAAAATAAATTATAATTCAAATAATTCAACACAAGCAAGTACCACGTGCCACGACGTCTAGTTTTCTAATAAAAACAACGCTTAGGATTTTGATAGTTTTTCTTTACCGGATTGTTAGACAAAGTTCTATATAGTAAATTATTTGTTGACCGATTTTATCTTTTGACAAGAAACGTCCATTCCGTTTTTCATTTTATTTCCCAAACGGTTTTCAATATTTGTTTTGTTTCTCCTCCTATATGCTTCATAATTTTCAATTTATCTCATTGATATTCATAATGTTCAATTTATCATAAAAATAGCAAAAAAATATATTATAAAAAGGAGTTAATAGCAGTTTATTTTTGTGATACTCATAATGTTCAATTTACCTCATTGTAATTTAAAAATGAGCAATTTATTCCTCTATAATTTTATAATTTTATAATTGAAGTCGGTGGGAATTTAATTCCCACAGAATTTTACATCGGTGGGAATTTTATTATCCATAAAATTACTTGTACATTATATGATGAGATTATATATTTGTAAATATGGTCGTGATTTATAAAATGAATTATGTCGAAATCTTAAATTATATTATTTAAGAAAAAAAGATTGATCATAAGAATTAACTTAAAATTGTATAAACAACCCTATACTTTTAGGATTTTATTAAAAAAAATAGTCCTGCAATATTACAAATTTAAATTTCAAGAGCTAATTAGCAACTATTTTGTAAATTGTTATAAGGCGTAACCCTTCATTTTCTTTTCGAGCAATCATGATGGGTGTTTACATACTGCAAGAATAAAAAAGAATTAATTGATCAAATATATTGAAGTCAAATCTTAGTTTTTAATCAAATCATAAATGCGTGTGAAATAGATATTAATTAGACTCATATATTATTCCCTTATTTTAAATTGTTCAAACTAACAGTATATATATATAATACAAACTAGTATTTTTAATGAAACATATAAAATCAAGCGAAACAAATACGTACAAGTACCAAGATAATACATTTAAATATAAATTAACTAGTACCAGTTATTTGATTATTTCACCTTATTCTAGCTAGTATAGTGTTAATTTAGCCATGTACAAGTATATACAGAATAGAAACCAAAGAAGGTTACGATCGAGACTTCAATAAAAAAATTTCAAAATTAATATATAGAGCTGACCCTGAGACTTCAATTTAAATAATTTTTACATATTATTTAAATAAGAAACAATATTAATTAATAAAAAAACATTAATAAAACGATACACAATTTTATGAAATAAAAAAATAATTACATTCGTGAATATATCATAAAAACTTAAACTCTTAATAAAAATACTACTATTACTTAAATATTACTCAATTAACATTTTTTAAACAAAATTAATAATTCAATTATCATTCCCGCCAGTAAATTCGGTATGAATGTTTCCACCGAATTTACAAGCAGTGGGAATACCACATTTAATTCCATATCTACCTATAATCTCTCTCCCCGAATTAATTAAGAAGCGCTTATTTTTTTAAAAACAAAATCCAACCATATACAGCTGCGCCTACCTAACACCGATCGCGACACCACCGTACCAGATCTGGCTCCGACCGCGCGTGACACCACCAGCCCAACACCACCAGCCTTCTCACTCACCATAGCTTCACCGCCGTACACCACCAGCCGCCCCTAATTAACAGCCCTATCATATCCCCAATTTCCCAACCTACAAATTAAACCCTAAACTCATTCGCTCTTTGAATCGTGAAGCAGCCAGGAGCCCAAACAAATCACAAAGACTCGCCGCCGACTATCCCCCTCCGGCTCCACACCTCCGGTACCCCCTTTGTCGGTGAGCTTATTTTCATGATAATGTTTGTATTAGAATTGGTAAATTATGATAATGTTTTTGAATATGTAAATACATTTGGTGTATGTTTAATTAGTGCTTAACAGCTTTGTGCTTTTATTTATGTTGGATTTTTATTTGAAAAAGAGCTCAAGTGAAGCTGATTTTGGCGCAGCTTCTTTGTGGTTGAAGGAAAACTGCCACTTCTTAGAATATGGGTTATACATTATGTTAATAAAATCTCTTGATATTAATTTGGAGACTGTCTTTTTTTTTCTTTTTATTTTGCACTCTATTATTTGATAGGTTTCTTGTGCATCTCTTGCACGGATAAATTATTATTTTCAATAAATGAATGAGATTTACATGGGAGAGATGAAATTATAAAGTCAATTACTTGTTAAATTTATGGATTAAACACACGAAAGTCTTGCCGTAGATTTTAAAAAATTAGGAAAGAGCATCATATCACTTTTCGCAGATTACTTATGATAACTTATGATAATATTTTTGAAATGTAGATACGTTTGGTGTATGTTTAATTAGGAGATTGATTTTTTAAAGTCTGTTGTTGGGATACATGATTGTTTTGTTCTTCCAGCAGATTACTTTTCGCAGCTACCACAAGATCTTCGGATAGATGTAAGTTTATTTTTTGGATGAGATGTTCAGTTAAGTCTTTCTGTTTAGTTGCTTGTTCAGTAAATATAATCATATAACTTCTTTTGAAAAGTTTGGTTCTTGGATCATTATGCTTTGACTCGACTTGTTAGCTGACTGGATTTGGTAAAGTATTGTTATTTGGGACTCTTGGCTTAATACTGCATAATTGTATTACTTTATGTAAGCATAGTTATTGACAGTCAATTTTGGAAGGGTTAAATACAAGACTAGTTGACCCATTATTGTAAGACTAGTTGGATAGTTTTTTTCGTGCAAGCTATGTTCTGGCATATTCGTATTCATTAATTTTCTTTTCTTTAATTAAAATATAGAAATGATTGGTATATATGTGCTTGCCCTTGATTGCTAGAAGGGATTGTTGAATCATAATTCTTGCTGATTGATGTTGTATTTATACATATTTGTAAAGTTTTGCACATTGTGAGTAGCTTCCTTGAATCAATGAGCTTGCCATTTAATGGAATATGGCCTACATTTGCTTGGCGTTGAGGAAGCATATACGCATACTTCAACGAGCCTGGTCTCACAACCCATCGGTTCCGCTTTACATGGATATTTATGCTCAACAAAGATAGATGAGCCCAATAATCCATTTGAAGATCGAGGGAACTCAAATTTAACGGATGTAAGGGGGCCATGAGAATGAAGTTATTTTCAAGTTAATGTACCAGTGTCCTCCAAAAGTATGCAAACAGAAGTGAAGAAGAATGAGGAGACTTATGCTGTTACAAACAAGTTAAATCAATCTTCTGTTGTTGATTCAGGTATTATCTTCGTCACCTAATCATTCACTTTTACCCATTTCTGTCTCTCCGATGCTTTATTATTTTCTCTCGTCTTAATTGTTTCCCCCCCCCCCCCTCTTGTGCATCTACTAGCCATTTCCCTCATGCATTAGGTGTTGAATTGCTTGAACTGAATTGAATCCCTTAGGTTGCCTTTTAAGATCTATGTTTGGACTAAGCTTATGTCGTGTAATCTTTACTACAAAGAAATTCACTTTCTTGTTATATCTAATTACTGTGTTGATATGTATTATAAATGTTGATAAAGACTGAATGGTGTGGGATTGTATTGTTTATTTGTTCTGCACCATTAATTTCCTCAAAGTTTCTTATCTTTGGTCACTTGTTGGATAGCATAGTTGTATTTAATCATCTCTCCTGATTGCAATTGGTACTAAACTTCTAATAATTTGGACTAAGTTTTGCTTTCCGATCTAGGATACTGTTTGACTCAAGTTTCGAGCAATCATGGACTGAGAGTAAAACGGTTGCACGATATGTTGGAGGTTGCCATTTTCGTCATAATGTCATATACTTATTTTTCAAAATTTTCGTCATAATGTCATATACTTATTTTTCAAAACGGTTGCACGATAATGTCATATACTTATTTTTCAAAATGAATTACACTTTCCGATTGAAGGGAGTAAATTGCATATTTAAATTTTTTATAGAGGGATAAAATGCTCTTTTTCTAATCACAGATATGTAAATTAAACATTATGAATATCACGAGGTAAATTGTCATTAACTTTAATAAAAAGATACAGTCAATAATTTTGTTTCTCATCGTCTCAATATTTAATTTTTCTAAAACCCTTCTCCATTTTTTGCACCCATCCTATCCCTTTATTCAGCACTTTCCCTGAATTAATGTTACTATCAATTTAGTTATAATTAAAATGACCTAAAAATATATAAATATATATGTATATATAGTCATTATTTTATACATTCACAAATATGTATGGCGCCATTTTCCATTGTTGCCGCCAAACTTCATAAAAGTAAGGAAACAGAATTAGGTTTAATGATTTTCTAGTATAATTAAAGATTGACACAATCAACACATATCCCTCTCTTTTCTATGAACGATCATACACCTATATATAAAAGTTACCAATTTCAAGAGAAACATAGACTTTGATTACTTCTCTTTTTCTCTGCAATTTTCCGAAGCAGTTTTCTGGTAAATACAGTAAAGTTTCATCACTTTAAATTGAGAATTAAATAGGAATTTTAATTCTTTGTATGTTCTTGATGCAAATTAGATAGGATCGGTTCAAATTGTGATTTTTGCTCATTGATTTTAAACAATTGTAGATATAAAACTTTTTCTTTCTTCATTACGTTTGGCTTCTCTGTTGTTTAGGATAACAAAGTGTGATAACACTATTATTATATAATTTACATTTATATACAATAGTAGAATATTTCATATTTAAATTTATACACATATGTATATCATTTGTTCGAGCTTGTCTATGGAGTAATATGTATGGATTGCAAATTTTTTTTCTTTTTTGTTATGATTTATGATTTTAAATGTCCGTTTGTGATGATAAATTATTTCGTCCATAACTTATTTTGGTAACTGAATTTTGTTTTGGTTAGAGATCGACAATGAGTACGCATTTGAACCGTCAAAAACAATTATCGAGTGCAATGGCTACAGCAAATAAAACATTTGATCTAAAACGTAAGGCAATGTTAGAAAGTGCTCTGGCTGCAACTGATACTATGGTTGATAGCACAAACAAGTCTTCTTTTCCACGAAACATGAGTGGTAATTTTTTTATTACTTCTCAATTAGTTGCATTATAGTTCGTGCTTTAGATTTTCTATTGATATTTTTTTATTAATTTTCTTCACAGCTTTAAATAAATCCAAAAGGGTAACTTCTATTTCGACCAAAGCTTTTAGTAACTCAAACATTGCAAACAAGTCGGCTAGACAGGTTGCAATAAATGATGACATCATGGATGAATCTCATGAGCAGAGGGGTTCAAACGAGCGCATAAGCTCTTCTGTTAGAGGTGATATTAATTTTTTAAGTCATGCTCCATTTACTTAAAAAGTCATTTTTATATACTAATTTTTCTTTGTTTTAGAATCTGTGGAGGAGGTCCTTGACACATCTAAAGGCACACAAGGTATCTTTTATAATGGAAATAAAAATGGTAGAGCATGTTATGTCAAAATTTCCCCTGCACGACACATGAACATCAATCTATTGCACTCATCAACATCACTAATTCCAAATCCATCCTTCGTAAATAAATACTAGTATATGTGGTGGTGATCACTTTGAAACAGGTCACATCCTTAAGAGAAGGAAACATCCCCAACCTTAGCTGACCTGACCTGACTTGTCAATATTCCAAGACTCTTCCCCCTTCAAAAACCAAAATCGACAAGTAAAAGAAAAATGAAATTAAAATAATATTATTTTAATATTGTATTATTCTCATATTCTTAATCATAGTACCAGATATCATACAAACATAAGTAAATTCATAATCTATATTCTCCTAATTCTACATATCTTCCCAATTAACCAAACCTAGCTCCCTACTTAAATTTTTCCATCCATTTTTTTTCTTTCTCTACTTTATCGACATCTTTAACTTACATTTTAGAAACTGAAATTAGTAGAGTCAAAATCAAGTAAGAAAACAAGAAACTGTTTTTTGCTTTTGGAAAATCTATAAAATTGAATAGCCAATTCATTGTCTAGAGAAAGAATTAAAGTGACTCCCACTTGAGTTTATTTTTGGAATCTTGTTTTTTGTACATTACAATAACCCAACATGGAGTTCAGTAGAGATATATGTTTTGGTGGTACAAACAATTTTTTTACATATATATTCTGATCAAGAAATCATCAAGTTGAGTTATAAAATCATGAAGTTTAGTTAAAGTATATATTACCAAAAGTTAACTCAAATATTTTTGAGAAATGATTATTTTCTGAAATGATAACCTTTACAAATTAAAAAAATGCTAACCGTATAGTAATATTTACTTTATTTAACTTTTAGATTTTTCTAAAAATCAAAATTACTTTAGTAGAATTGCATTTTCCGTCATATGAGATTTCATCCTCAATATGCTTTAACATATGTAATTGGACCTATGTTTTAGTACTCTTATTCTTGATTTGTTTTTCAGAATTACATCCATGGGTTAATTATTTTTATTTTTATTTTTATTAATTATTAATTAAGAACCCTTTTCTTATAATCGAAGGACCGGTGAAAACAAAGAAGACCAAACGTGGGCCTACTATAGGGTGGAACACCCAAGAGCATACACGAAAATATGGGACGAAGCCGAGTATTGTTATTCCTGAGGGAATGGACCATCCAGTTGGTCAGCATAGCTCAAAGCATGCTTCACAAATCGGAATTCTCGTTAAGGTTGAGGCACCTATGCAAGTTTCAGGCTGGAAAGAGATTCCAGAAGACACAAAAGATCATCTTTACAAAAAGTTGTTCGTAAGTGAACATTTAGTTTTTTTTTCTTCTTTCATTTTTTCTTTTAAAGTATTTCTATTAAATAAACAATATTTCATAGTATATTAAATGTGTAGGATAAGCTCAACTATGAACATAACAATGAGCATGTAAAGCGATGCGTTAAGAGGTCATTCGCAAAATCGTATTCTACCTTTCGTTCAAATGCTCACATACACTATAAGAAATGGAGAGACGAAGTTGGTGTGGAACTAGCCAGGCAACACATTTATGATAGACTTGCTAATCGTCCTGAAGATTGGTTATGGCTTTGTGACTTTTGGGAGACGGATAAATTCAAGGTAAATGTCATAACTCAACCTGATTTAGTAGTCATAGTTAACAAATTGTTAAAACCAATTTTTTTTCTAATAATTGTAGCAAGTTTCCGAAAAACAATCTAATAATAGAGCCAAGTTGAAGACCAACCATAAACTGGGGACGAAATCGCGTGCAGCTCATCAGTACGAGAAAGTAAGTCATTTTATTTTATATTGATCTAAATACAATGAATATAAATTGAGATTTCACAATGTCATGATATAGACTTTGGATGACATTGACATGTACGAGACTGAATATTACAACTCCAAGACTGGATGGGCTAATGAAGAAGTTGAGGCTCATCATGTATGTAAATAATTTTTTTTTTAAAATTCTATTAGCCATTCATTTGTTTTGTATTCACTTATAACAACTGATTATGATATTAATGAAATCATATGAATAATTGTGTAGGCTCAAATGAAAGAATTACGAGAACAACAAAATTCTCTACCCGAAGGAGCTTCTCGTATGAGTTCAGAAAAAATTTGCATTGAGGTACTTGGAGAGAACTCATCGTACGTCAAATCAAAAGTTGTAAAGTCCAAGAAACCTATTAGTGGCAACATTGCAGTTTCTGAATCATCTGACTATCAGAAAAAGCTGGAAGAAGAGCTATCAACCACAAACGCTAAAATGACAACTCTCATACAATGTTTAGAGAAGATGAGTGGAAAAAGTATGTCTGAAATACTTAATCTACAGGAATGGTGAGTAACATTTGCAAAAACATCTTAAATGTACACGCACGAGTTATGTTTTATATACACACGCATATATATTTATATATATTATATATGTATACATTTTAAGGATCAATGACTTAAAAATGTACATGTAGAAGATGTCGATCCAATTTTTTCTTGTTTTAAGTTCTTAATTTACATTTAAGCTCTATTAATTTTCTTTCCTTTTTTTCTGTGATGCAGATATGCATCTCGCAATCGAAGGGGATTTAATATTTATTGTGGAAATTTTAGGATTATGAGTGGTAAAAGTACTTTTTTTAATTAGAATTATGAGCTTTAATAATTACTTATTTATTGGGACTACTTATTTCTTCGGATTATCAATTTTATAATTGGTTATATTCAATTAGTTTGGCTTTATCTTAAATAGTTTCATGCTAATTTTTAATTTTATAGATATGATTCATATTGGATAATGAGATTGTTGCGATTGATTGATTGTTTTAGTTTGAAGTTTTGCATGTTAAATTTGAACTTTCCATTAGATTTTATCCTTAAATTTAAAATTTTGTTAGAATTTTTTTTAATTTTGAAACAAATTGAACTCACGAGTCTAACTAGATGGACTTGATATATTTTTTAAGATAATATACATATAGTTTCTCAATTTTTAGTTTGTTTAAAAAATAGACTTGTATATTTAAACACGAGTCTAACTCGAATGAGTAAAGCGAAAGCTAGCGTAGCTTCATTACAAGTTTATAACCATTACATATTTACATATTCATTATAGGTTTTGTGCTAACTCACAAAAGGGGAAAATTGAAAGAAAGTTAGGTTCATTTGTTTCTTGTAAGCATTGTATGTTCATTCATTATAGAAAATCTCTTTTGCTGAAATTGAAAATTGACGATTAGTGTGATTATTACTTTCTATACTAGACAATAAAGATATACCAAATTATTAAGTCATGATCACCTAATTTGAATTAATATATGCCTTCGTGGATCTTAATATAGAATATAACTCTTTAATTATGAGTTATTGAAATATCATTTTATATGATTAGTTTCACAAACTAGACGTTTAAGTTAAACACTAAGTAAGTTACGGTTTTAGTTGTTTCCTTACAAAAAATATATTTCAGTGACCATCTGAAAAGTGTTGCTCTTAATAGATTTCAGTAACAATCTTAAACTCGTTGCTGGGCACTCGTATTGAGCGACCATCACAAATTTGTTGCAGGGAGATTACGCTTAGCGACTGCAACAGTTGGTCGATAAATCTAACTCAAGAAAGCTTATAACGACCATTTTCGAGTTGTTGCTATGAAAATAACTTTAGCGACCATGTCAGACGCGTCACTGGTAGACTTGCACTTAGCGGCCATAGTAATTGGTTACTGACAACAAACTCAAGAGATCAAGTAACGACCAATGGACAATGGTAGCTATTAATATAATTTCAGCAGCCATCTAAAATGCATTGCTATGAAATTACTATTAGCGACCATTGTTATTGGTTCCTGACATTTAAATCAATAAGGCACGTAGCGACCATCTAAAAAGTGTTGCTCTTAATATATATTAGCAACCATCTTAAACTCATTGCTGGGCACTCGCAGTGAGCGACCATCATAAATTCGTTGCAGGGAATTTACATTTAGCGACCGCAACAATTGGTCAATGAAATCTAACTCTAGAGAGTGTATAGCAACCAATTTTATTTGCTGCTATGAAAATAACTTTAGTGACCATGTCAGACTCGTTACTGGTATATTCGCACTTAGCAACAATAGTAACTGGTTACTGACATCCAACTACGAGAAGAAGTGCAACCATTCAAAATATTCGTTGCTGAAAATGGTCACAGTAGATGTGTAGACACAGCGACCATGAAACTCCTCGCTATGAGAACCAAACATGGTTACTATACTTGTGTCAAATCTTCAGCGACCATTTACAGCCACCAACTGCTAGTTAGTCACAGAAGAACTGGAGCAGGTGGATTCTAGTGACCAATTGACTTTCGGTTGCAAAACATGGACATATAGCAACCATCTCAGCTTTGTTGCTGATAATTTGGTTGCTAAAGACAATATTTGTTGTAGTGTTTAACTCCCAAAAAACACCCTATGATTTCAAATAAGTGTCAAATACACCCCAAAAAAAAAGAGTGTATTTCAAACGCCAAAACTGCAAGTATTTGTTCATATTTTGCTTTTGATATAATAATTTTACCCCTGACATCGAAAGACAAAAACACATCTATGCTCTGTTTAACTTGTTAGACTTTATAAAATATCACAATGATATTTGGAACATACATATATACTTAAACTAGATAGCATATATGAAAACTAAATGCGGAATGAATCATCATACCTCCAGCCATTGATGTTTTGAGGAAATCCGGGTGCGTATAAGATTCTTCTACACTCTAGCAATCTCCTTTAGATGGTGTATTTTTGTGAAAAATGTTGAGTGTAGGGACCTTATACATGGCTCACCTATATATAGTGTCTTGCCATCAAAGACACTAAGAAGGTGTAGAGTCTTTTACTTTATGACTCACATAATGCCCAATTTAGTGGGGGCAATATAATGGGTTAGTGGGAATTAAAATCATTGGCAAGTGGGAAGATGAAATGACCACTTATGAAGTTTATAATAAATTAATAATAAACTTACATTCTCCCACTTGGTCCGAATAATGATATCCAAATCCCATAAACACTATAGAAATCAAATACACGAATCATGGAGATAGTTCCTCTTAGAACGAGTATTATCTTCCATGTATCACAATGCATTTTATTTCTCAAAAGTAGCCCAACATTTCTTAATGAATAAACGTTATGTTTATTCTAGGTCCTCCAGATGGTTTTCTCAAATGAACTTAATGTGCACCTGAATATGAGAAATATCATCACTTTATAAGAATTTCACTGAAACCTTATACATTTACTATTTCTTTATATGGTCCTTAGATTTAAATATTTGCATGCCTTTAGTCAAAGGATCAATAATTATCAATTTAGTATTATCGTGCTTAATGATAACTGAATTATCAGAATTAGTACGTTCTTTATGACATAGCACGAAATCCACAATGCTATATCCAATATGAAACTACTTAATCATACACCATACAAATTAGCTTTAAAACGGAAAAAATCGGCATCTATAGTGGAAATATCAATCAAGGATACAACTATATTGGCCAACATATCATGATGTTAATATATGAAAATTAACATAGCCAACAAAGTTTGAATCTAGATGACCAAATTACTTCCAAATTTGCCGCCCATCTATACATAAGCATGTAAATTTCTGATTACTTAAATGTACATCATCACTTAAGTGGTCTATATCCGGATTACTTGATATCTCAACATTCCGATCACAAATGTGATATCAGGCCTTTATGGAATGTTTATTATTTGTTCCCTCTTAATGTCATTCCGAGCACTATTGCACTTCACAATGGTGTTGGGATAGTGGTTGGGATGCCTCGATTGTCAGAACAACGATAGTGCGGAATTTAAAATTTTTCGAAGCACCCAAGGTCCCATATTAATTATACGTAAACAAGAACAAAAACACACATAGTAATATCTCAATGACGGAATATCTCAATTCGATTTAATTTTCTTGCAAAGATACTGTTTCTTGAATTCACAACCATGGAATTTTGCTCGATCTTTAATTTCAAGTTCCCCCTGTTTCTAGTTTGTGGGTTATGTTCTTGCATGTTCGTTTAAATCTACCCTGATCATAAAATTATTGGAACTATAAACTTGAAAAGTAAAGAAGTTGTTGTTGTACCTTATTATAGCAGAGTTGTACACAAGAATCCTACAATGGGTTCATATAGACCATTCCATCCGCCACGTCAGTGAGTAAAAGTACGTTGTGAAGTACAATTCCAAATTATTTTTGGAATAAATAAGAGAGCATGATCAATGAAAGCAAGTAAGAGATTAATTTGATTCAAAATCGTACATGCATTGGCAAATACGTCATTGATTATGTAATAGAGAATTAGATTCTCGAAATGTAAGACCTGCTTGAAACATTGCCGGTTGTCGGGCATTTTGGACATGTAAATGTCCATTAAGAAATCTTACATGAAATTCCTTATTCAATCAAATAAAACTTGATCGAGAAAATCGAACATACTGAGCTAAGTATCTATGAAGCGAGTTCCAAAACATATCAAGTGATACGGGGTTTGGTATTGTACCTTCATATGCATTCATGCGCATATGGGGTCTCCCGCTTATGTGAATAAGCTAGTGGGAGATAAGTTGGAAATAAAATACATTCTATGCAATTTGTGGAGTATCCGAAAATTTTCAAAAGGATACGAGTTCTATGAACTTGTAAGACAAACAACCTCGGTCTCAAGGAAAACTATTATTGGAAAAGGATTTCTTGTTGGACAAGAAAGAAAACAAGATAGAACAAGATGAGGTTCATAAAATCGACCTATCACCACAAGCAGTGGGAGAACCTGAGCAGGAAAATGAATCAACTAGTACACATGAACTTCAAGGTCTGAAAGACAACGTAGGGAACCCAAGAGGTACTACAGTTTGCTGCATGAAGTTGGACAGTCTAAGACTGATCCAATTACCTATGAAGAAGCTATGCAAGACATAGATTTGGGAAGGCGGCAAAAAACCATGGAATCTGAAATGGACTCCATGCACTTTAACAAGGTTTGTACCTAAGTAGATCCACAAATGGGTGTGGCTCCCTTGGGTCGCAAGTGGATCTATAAGCGAAAGCTTGGAGTGAACGGAGAGGTTATTACCTACCAGGCACGATTAGTCGCAAAATAATACATTTAAATGTCGAGCATTGACTTTGATGAATTTTCTGCATGTAGCGATGCCCAAATCCTTCAGATATTGTTGGACATATCAGCTTAGTATTAACTACGAGATATGTCAGATGGATGTAAAGATCGTTTTTTCAATGGAGACATTCATAAGGAGATCTACATGGAGCAACCAAAAGGGATACACACAAGGGAGATGAGCACAAAGTGTTCAAACTCCGAAGGTCCATATATGGACTTAAGCAAGTTTCTCAAAGCTGAAACATACGTTTTGATGAAATAATCCAAACCTTTGGATTTGTCAAAAACGTGTTCGAGTTGTGTGTACAAGAAAATTAGTGGGAGTACAGTTGAATTTTTATGCTTTATATTGATAAAATTTAGCTCATTGGATAGGGTTTATATTATTATTGTAATTTTTGAGATATTTTGTATTCAAATGGTACTGATAAATTATCATTTTGATCTTACGGGCTTTCGTTGGAGATCAAAATAATAAAATAGAGCATGCAAGATACACTATGCTATGAGATAGAAGATCAATAAAGTATATTTTGATCATGATGGGTACAGATTACAAGTATTGAGGGTCCTATTTGAGCATTATAGGATGCCGTACAAACTAGAGGGTAAATACATACAACTAAGGTGATCTAATATAACTCAAGAGGAAATCCGAGAAGGAGGCTTCGATCAAGGAGCAGCCTCTCTCCTCAAAAATCTCTCTTCCTCCATAAATGGGTGTGGTATTTATAGTTGAGGAGAGCATTTCTGGCCCAAAGGCTTGTGCCTGGAGTTGGCCCAATGATAAATTCGACCATGAGCCCCCTGCTGGCGATCAGACTGAGCTAATTGGAGTTCAAAGCTTCGAGACCAGAATTATGCCCCCAAGGTCGGACTCAGGGCCTTCAATGAGCTCAAGGTCGAAATTTAGAGTCTTCAATGAGCTCAAGGTCGAAATTATGCCTTCAGTGAGCTCAGGGTCGGAATTTAGGGTCTTCCATGAGCTTAGGGTCGAAATTATGCCTTCAGTGAGCTCAGGGTCGGATTTTAGGGTCTTCCATGAGCTCAGGGTCGAAATTATGCCTTCAGTGAGCTCAGGGTCGGATTTTAGGGTCTTCCATGAGCTCAGGGTCAAAATTATGCCTTCAGTGAGCTCAGGGTCGGATTTTAGGGTCTTCCATGAGCTCAGGGTCGAAATTATGCCTTCAGTGAGCTCAGGGTCGGATTTTAGGGTCTTTGATCCAGTCATGAGCTCCAAGAATAAAGATTCCAAAGTACCCCTCATCAATACTCCCCCACTTCTCGAGCGTAAAGTGAAGCTGAAGCTCGGAGAAGTAGAAAATGCTTGAGGATCGCTATTTTGTGTTTCAGATATGCCTCGTTAAAAACCTAGCTCGAAAAAACCCAGTGGGATAAAACCCGAACCAGGGAAAAAGAGTGCATATCTCATAAACCCCAAAATATATTAGGGATCAGAATTATGCATTCGGGGTCGAATTTTGTAGTGTTTTACCACATATGAGTTATAATTCAATATCAAAATCATGCCTTCAGGGTCGGAATTCAGGGTAGGAATTCAGGATCTTCAATTCAGCATGAGTTCCCGAAATAAAGAATCGAAACCCTAGATCAGAGATTATCGGTCGAATTTATTAAAAACCCTGAAAGTTGATAACCAATAGCATATAGATCCATAATGTCTGGTTCGCAAGATTTCAAAGGCAAGGCCAAAGTGGAAGAAGGATCGGAATCCCCTAAAAACTGATAACCAGCAGCATATAGATCCATAATGTTTGCTTCGAAAGATTTCAAAGACAAAGCCAAAGTAGAAGAAGGATCGAAATCCGATCTTATCATGCAGACCGTCGATGCTTACAAAGGTTACGACTTTTACCCTTTGTCATTTTTTTATCAGAGAATTTGATCTTGGAGATATAAGAATTCGATCCTGAAGATACAAGAATTCGACCATGGAGATATAAGAATTCGATCTTGGAGATTTAATAATTTGATCCCGGAGATCATAGAATTTGATCTTGTAGATCCAAGAATTTGATCTTGGAGATATAAGAATTCGATCCTGAAGATATAAGAGTTCGACCCTGGAGATATAAAATTTCGATCCTGGAGATATAAAAAATTCGATCCTGGAGATCATAAAATTCGATCCTGAAGATCAAAAAATTCGATCCTGAAGACTGAGGATTTGATCCTGAGGGTCATAGCAACGGCTTTCACCCCTTAGCTTTAATCGGTCATAGCAAGAGCTTTCACCTGAGGGTCATAGCAACGACTTTCACCCTTTTAGCTTTAATCGGTCATAGCAACAGCTTTCACCTGAGGGTCATAGCAACGGCTTTCACCCTTTAGCTTTAATCGGTCATAGCAACAGCTTTCACCTGAGGGTCATAGCAACGGCTTTCACCCTTTAGCTTTAATCGGTCATAGCAACAACTTTCACCTGAGGGTCATAGCAACGGCTTTCACCCTTTTAGCTTTAATCGGTCATAGCAACAGCTTTCACCTGAGGGTCATAGCAACGGCTTTCACCCTTTAGCTTTAATTGGTCATAGCAACAGCTTTCACCTGAGGGTCATAGCAACGGCTTTCACCCTTTAGTTTTAATTAGAGAGTTTGATCTTCAAGGGTCTTAGCAATAGCTTTCACCCATTTCATTTTTTATCAGAGAATTTGATCATGGAGATATAAGAATTCGATCCTGGAGATATAAGAATTTGATCCTGGAGACCTGAGAATTCGATCTTGGAGATCTGATAACTTGATCCTGGAGATCTGATAATTCGATATTGGAGATATAAGAATTCGATACTGGAGATATAAGAATTCGATCCTGGAGATATAAGAATTCGATTTTGGAGATCTGAGAATTTGATCTTGGAGATCTTAAAAATTTGACCATGGAGATCTAAAAACTCGACCTTGGAGTTCTAAAAATTCGACCTTGGAGATCTAGCAATTCGACCTTGGATGATAATTTGATCTTGGAGATCTAATAATTTGATCCTGAAGATATGAGAATTTGATCTTGGAGATCTTAAAAATTCGACCATGGAAATCTAAAATTCGACATTGGAGATCTAGCAATTCGACCTTGGATGATAATTTGATCTTGGAGATCTAAATATTTGATCCTGAAGATATGAGAATTTGGTCTTGGAGATCTGAGAATTTGATCTTGGAGATTTTAAAAATTCGACCTTGGAGATCTAAAAATTCGAACTTGGAGATCTAGCAATTCGACCTTGGATGATAATTTGATCTTGGAGATCTAATAATTTGATCCTGAAGACATGAGAATTTGATCTTGGAGATCTGAGAATTTGATCTTGGAGATCTTAAAAATTCGACCTTGTAGATCTAAAAATTCGACCTTTGAGATCTAAAAAATCGACCTTGGAGATCTAGCAATTCGACCTTGGATGATAATTTGATCTTGGAGATCTAATAATTTGATCCTGAAGATATGAGAATTTGATCTTGGAGATCTGAGAGTTTAATCTTGGAGATCTTAAAAATTCGACCTTGGAGATCTAAAAATTCGACCTTCTAGATCTAAAAATTCGACCTTGGAGATCTAGCAATTTGACCTTGGATGATTTTGATCTTGGAGATCTAATAAATTGATCCTGAAGATATGAGAATTTAATCTTGGAGTTCTTAAAAATTCGACCTTGGAGATCTAATAATTCGACCTTGGAGATCTAGCAATTCGACCTTGGATGATAATTCTTGGAGATCTAATAATTTGATCCTGAATATATGAGAATTTGATCTTGGAGATCTTAAAAATTCAACCTTGGAGATCTAATAATTCGACCTTGGAGATCTAGCAATTCGACCTTGGATGATAATTTGATCTTGGAGATCTAATAATTTGATCCTGAAGATATGAGAATTTGATCTTGGAGATCTGAGAATTTGATCTTGGAGATCTTAAAAATTCGACCTTGGAAATCTAAAAATTCGACCTTGGAGATCTAAAGATTCGACCTTGGAGATCTAGCAATTCGACCTTGGATGATAATTTGATCTTGGAGATCTAATAATTTGATCCTGAAGATATGAGAATTTGATCTTGGAGATCTGAGAATTTGATCTTGGATATCTTAAAAATTCGACCTTGGAGAACTAACAATTCGACCTTGGAGATCTAGCAATTCGACCTTGGATGATAATTTGATCTTGGAGATCTAATAATTTGATCCTGAAGATATGAGAATTTGATCTTGGAGATCTGAGAGTTTGATCTTGGAGATCTTAAAAATTCGACCTTGGACATCTAAAAATTCGACCTTGTAGGTCTAAAAATTCGACCTTGGATGATAATTTGATATTGGAGATCTAATAATTTGATCCTGAAGAAATGAGAATTTGATCTTGGAGATCTTAAAAATTCGACCTTGGAGATCTAAAAATTCGACCTTGAAGATCTAAAAATTTGTCCTTGGAGATCTAGCAATTCGACCTTGGGTGATAATTTGATCTTGGAGATCTAATAATTTGATCCTGAAGATATGAGAATTTGATCTTGGAGATCTTAAAAATTCGACCTTGGAGATCCAAAAATTCGACCTTGGAGATATGAGAATTTGATCTTGGAGATCCAAGAATTTGATCCTGGAGACATGATAATTCGACCCTGTAGACATAAGAATTCGATCCTGGAGATCTGAAAATTCGATCTTGAAGATATGAGAATTTGATCTTGGAGATCCAAGAATTTGATCCTGGAGACATGATAATTCGACCCTGTAGACATAAGAATTCGATCCTGGAGATCTGAAAATTCGATCTTGAAGATATGAGAATTTGATCCTGGAGACATGATAATTCGCCCCTGTAGACATAAGAATTCGATCCTGGAGATCTGAAAATTCGATCTTGAAGATATGAGAATTTGATCGGAGATCCAAGAATTTGATCCTGGAGACATTATAATTCGACCCTGTAGACATAAGAATTCGATCCTAGAGATCTGAAAATTCGATCTTGAAGACATGAGAATTTGATCTTGGAGATCCAAGAATTTGATCCTGGAGACATGATAATTCGACCCTGTAGACATAAGAATTCGATCCTGGAGATCTGAAAATTTGATCTTGATAATATGACCTTTGAGATCTGATAATTTGAGCTCCTGCATGAGAACCTACACTTGATTGTACGTAAATTGCCTCCTAGTAGGCATATTTCGATCTAACACCCAAATAAGGCCCCACGGTGGGCACCAATTGATCTTACGGGCTTTCGTTGGAGATCAAAATAATAAAATAGAGCATGCAAGATACACTATGATATGAGATAGAAGATCAATAAAGTATATTTTGATCATGATGGGTACATATTACAAGCATTGAGGGTCCTATTTGAGCATTATAGGATGCCGTACAAGCTAGATGGTAAATACATACAACTAAGGTGATCTAATATAACTCAAGAGGAAATCCGAGCAGGAGGCTTCGATCAAGGAGCATCCTCTCTCCTCAAAAATCTTTCTCCCTTCATAAATGGGTGTGGTATTTATAGTTGAGGAGAGCATTTCTTGGCCCAAAGGCTTGGGCCTGGAGTTGGCCCAATGATAAATTCGACCATGAGCCCCTCTGCTGGCGATCGGACTGAGCTAATTGGAGTTCAAAGTTTCGAGATCATAATTATGCCCTTAAGGTCGTACTCAGGGCCTTCAATGAGCTCAAGGTCGAAATTTAGAGTCTTCAATGAGCTCAAGGTCGAAATTTAGGGTCTTCCAAAGATCGTTTATAATCTATAGACTTTTGAACAGGAATCCTATCTTACCGCTTGGAGCCTGGGGCGGGAGCTTTATTTTTGTTCTTATTTTTAAAAGAGTTCATCTCTTCCTGGGTCATGTACTTCGATGCCAAGCTCATAATGTCAGCAAACGTTCATGGTTGCTTTCTACTGAGGGCATTTCCGAACTGCCTATTTTTAGTGAGATCGAAAAGAATAGAGATTATGTAATCGATATTTGGGGAATCGATTTTGAGCAATTCCACATTAAACCTTGCCAACCAGTTCCTTAGGGATTCACCCTCTTGTTGATAAATGGTTCCTAAATAGCTCATTGGTAGTTTCTGCCTCTTCTGACTGGCGAACTGCTGTGTCAGCTTGTTGCATAATTCCCGGAAACTAAATATGGAGTTAGTGGGTTGCTTGGCGAACCAATCCAAGGCGAGTCCTTCGAACGTGGTCACCATTAATTTAGCGGTGAATTCTGCCGAATGAGCATATAAGTTCATTATGTTCGTGAAGCTAAATATATAGTCATCTGGATCAATAGTTCCATCATATCTGGGTAGTCGCCCAGGAACTTGTCCAGATGACTGTGCTTCTTTTATTTCTTTGCAGAAGGGAGAGCACGCTGCTAGGCTCTCCTGGAGTTCCGTGGTTCTGGCCCATGGGTTTTGAACAGTTCGTAAACGTTGCTCAAGTCGTTCCTGTACCATCTTTTCGATTTCTCTTTCCGAGAATCACATAGTTCGTGGTTGATTAGGAATTGCGTCGCCTAAGTCATCCTCGATGGGGATTATGGTATGTTCCTTGGATCTGGTGCGTACTGGTTGCGGTCTCCTTCGATCCGCTTTTCTTCGGACGTTCTCATCGGAGGGTTTTGAATTGCCCTTTTGCGGACTGTGCAGCGATCGTTGCTCGCTTGCCGGCCTGTCTGCTTGTTGAGAGATTTGATAGACCTGCCTCGGCGTCCTTTGAATGGGATTTGCCCTAGTAGTTCTAGGGTTTCGAGGAACCTGTTCGGGTACGAGTAATTCTCCTGGGCAGAGTGAATTAAAGAGCATAGCAATCTGTCGTAGCTTCTCCTGAGTGTCCGATAGGGAAACTGGGATCGCTGGAGCTGCATGTTCTTCTGGTATCACACCAGTAGGGATCCCTTGTGGTTCCTTCTGATTCTGAAGATGCTCGTTCTCTTGCTGATTGTCATTGGTTATAGGGGCGTTATTATCAGTATTGCCCTGTGGACCCTCAGATGTGTTATGTGGGTTGGTCGTGTTACTTCTTGCTCCGTTACGGGCGCTCTTCCTTGGGCGAGCCATATATCGATTGAATAATTAACCTAGCCCCACGGTGGGCGCCAACTGATTTAACCATTTTTCACTAGGTAAGATTAAATCAACAAGATGAGTTTTAGAGGTCTCGATTCAGTACGAATTATAGGGCTCTGTTACTTTATTCTGGATCGATCAATCTCAAGGAAGAACAACGATGTAAAAGAACAATAAGTAAAATAGACAATGAATGAGTAAATAGTATAGCAAAAGCTTTTCTATTTAATAAGATATCAGTTTGCCCAAGTATGTAGGCGTAAGCTCTGATTGTATCCCCCCTAATACAATGTTTAACTAGGTATTTATATGATATTAACCCTAGCTTTACAAGGAAACATAATCCTAATAGGACTCGGCATATCTGTCCTTTTGGAGTCCGGATTGTAGTCTGGTTGCCGAGGAGAATCGTCTCTGATCGGGTCGATAGATGATCCCGAATGAGCTTGTATGGTCGAACCTATATGATGTCCACGAGTCGATCCGAGTATTATAATGGGTGTAAAACAGCCCCATCAATAGATCATATAACATAAAGATCTATTATAAGGTCCCTAAGTAGTCATTTTGATCAATTATTCTAGCTAATTTATTGATGTAGGTTACGATTAATCTAGTTATACATTATCTTAAAGTTAATAATGTTGATTTTGGTCAATTAATTGAGTCATTGTCCATTTTTAGGAAAATTCTAGGGTGACGTCACGTCACATGACGTCAGTTATAACCAATAGAATAATGACACATCATTAATAAGTTACCTACTTATCAGGTTACTAACAGGTCATAATACTATTACTATAAGTAATTGTACTATATTATTATTTGACCACATTCATTGTAATATTTAATCACATGAATAGTAAATTAAAAATTAATAAATTATTATAAAATAAATAAATAATTCTGTAAATAATATTTTTATAATAAACGATATGGGACTGTACTAAGTATGTGCAGTCAGTACTATATTATTTGAGTCTATACTACTTGATGTGAGACATATACCATGTATTGTGAAAAATTATCAAAAAATTGGTGAGTACTAATTCTAATAATATGGACCATATTAAGTATGTGAAGTCAATACTATTACATGTGATACATTATACTATGTAATGTGAAGAATTATACATAATGGTTAGTACTGATGATAATACTTCATAATGTGGTTAATTACTACTAGTACGGGATCATACTAAGTATGTGGAGTCATTACTATGTTATGTGAGTCCATACTACTACATGTGACATATATATCATGTAATGTGAAAAATTATCAGAAAATTGGTCGGTACTAATGCTAATACTATATAATGTGATTAATTACTACTAATATGAGACCGTACTAAGTATGTGGAGTCAATACTCTTACATGTGAGACGTTATACTATGTAATGTGAATAATTATATACAATGATTAGTACTAATGATAATACTCCATAATGTGGCTAATTACTACTAATATGGGACAGTACTAAGTATGTGGAGTCAGTACTATGTTATATGAGTCTATACCATTATATGTGAGACATATATCATGTAATGTGAAAAATTATCAGAAAATTTGTCAGTATTAATACTAATGCTAATACTATATAATGTGGCTAATTACTACTAATATGAGACCGTACTAAGTATGTGGAGTTAATACTATTACATGTGAGACGTTATACTATGTAATGTGAATAACTATATACAATGATTAGTACTAATGATAATACTCCATAATGTGGCTAATTACTACTAATATGGGACCGTACTAAGTATGTGGAGTCAGTACTATGTTATATGAGTCTATACTACTACATGTGAGACATATATCATGTAATGTGAAAAATTATCAGAAAATTGGTCAGTACTAATACTAATGCTAATACTATATAATGTGACTAATTACTTGCTAAGTATGTGGAGTCAATACTATTACATGTGAAATGTTATACTATGTAATGTGAATAATTATATACAATGATTAGTACTAATGATAATACTCCATAATGTGGCTAGTAATATGGGACCGTACTAAGTATGTGGAGTCAGTACTATGTTATATGAGTCTATACCACTAAATGTGAGACATATATCATGTAATGTGAAAAATTATCAGAAAATTTGTCAGTATTAATACTAATGCTAATACTATATAATGTGACTAATTACTACTAATATGTGACCGTACTAAGTATGTGGAGTCAATACTATTACATGTGAGACGTTATACTATGTAATGTGAATAACTATATACAATGATTAGTACTAATGATAATACGCCATAATGTGGCTAATTACTACTAATATGAGACCGTACTAAGTATGTGGAGTCAGTACTATGTTATATGAGTCTATACTACTACATGTGAGACATATATCATGTAATGTGAAAAATTATCAGAAAATTGGTCAGTACTAATATTAATGCTAATACTATATAATGTGACTAATTACTTACTAAGTATGTGGAGTCAATACTATTACATGTGAAACGTTATACTATGTAATGTGAATAATTATATACAATGATTAGTACTAATGATAATACTCCATAATGTGGCTAATTACTACTGATATGGGACCGTACTAAGTATGTGGAGTCAGTACTATGTTATACGAGTCTATACTACTACATGTGAGACATATATCATGTAATGTGAAAAATTATCAGAAAATTGGTCAGTACTAATGTTAATACTATATAATGTGAATAATTACTACTAATATGAGACCGTACTAAGTATGTGGAGTCAATACTATTACATGTGAGACGTTATACTATGTAATGTGAATAACTATATCCAATGATTAGTACTAATGATAATACTCCATAATGTGGCTAATTACTACTAATATGGGACCGTACTAAGTATGTGGACTCAGTACTATGTTATATGAGTCTATACTACTACATGTGAGACATATACCATGTAATGTGAAAAATTATCAGAAAATTGGTCAGTACTAATGCTAATACTATATAATGTGACTGTACTACGTATGTAGAGTCAATACTATTAATGTGAATAACTATATACAATGATTAGTACTAATGATAATACTCCATAATGTGGCTGATACTACTAATATGAGATTGTACTAAGTATGTGGAGTCAGTACTATGTTATGTGAGTCTATACTACTACATGTGAGACATATACCATGTAATGTCAAAAATTATCCGAAAATTGGTCAGTACTAATGTTAATACTATATAATGTGACTAATTACTACTAATATGAGACCGTACTGTATGTGAAGTTAATACTATTACATGTGAGACATTATACTATGTAATGTGAGGAATTATATACAATATTTAGTACTAATAATAATACTCCATAATGTGTCTAATTACTAATAATATGGGACCGTACTGAGTATGTGGAATCAATACTATGTTATGTAAGTTTATATTACTACATGTGAGACATATATCATGTAATTAAACAAATACTAATAAAATACTAGTCATAATACTTTCGCTTTGATTCTGCACCAACAAAAAAATACTAATAAAATAATTAGAAAATTAAACAAATATATTACGGGCTTCGAGTTTTTCTCATAGACCATTTGATAAATCAATAATCTTTAGTCATGGATCGCATTATTTGATCATGTAATTACATAATATCTTTAAAGCAACCAATTACAGGAAATAAATGTAATTTATTTGACCATGTAATTTCACATAAAAGGTAGAATTAAGGGTTGTTAATTAGGTTTGAGATAATCTAGAAGGTCAATATATTTAATTTAAAAAGAAAAGCAACTGTTGATTCTTCCAACAAAGATTCATTTTATTTTTGAACCTCACTCAATGGGCAAATATTTTAATCATCAGGGAAAATTAAAATAAAATAGAGAAAACCTCCGTACGCAGTAAAAAGGCCACAACCATTACTCCTCTCTACAAAAAATTCAATCTACTAATATGTTTTTCATAATTGTGGCATGGCATGCATTTCCAGAGTTCATAAAAAGATCCACCACAATGTTCTCACGCATCGCAACTGAATCAAACTGCAGACAAAATAAATAAAATTGCATCAATGAACTATCAAGTAAACTTAAAGCTTTTATTGCATGAAACAAACTTACTTTTATTTCAAGTCATTTGACCACATTGTGGACATTCCTCATAAAAATGATCACATATATTCCACCATCTATATTACCAACTTGTCGTGGGATCCACTTTGCTGGTTCAATAGGAAAACGATCTAGTTGATATGAATATCCACTCTTTTTTTAAAAATATATTGTGACTGGTATGAACCTAAAAAAATGGATAATAAACAATATTTAACGTAGGTAAAATAATCTAAACGACACTAAAGATGTTATTGTACTTTTACATACCACTTTTTCTACATCCGATGTTCGTTCAGCATTGTAAGTATATCTGTGAGTCCAAAGTGAATCAAATATGATCACATGTCCTTAATGTGCTCTGCCTCACATCAAAAATACCACCCATTAATACTTGCTCAAACGAAGAATGAATCATATCTAAAAAATAATATGCCCGTGAAAAGATGAATTGAGTTTGTTTCGATTGGGTTCGAAAATATTCAAATTCGAGTCTGGATATCTAAACTTTAAACTAATCTTGATTGATTTATCTTATAATGGATAGTCAACGACGATTTGTTGCTATAGTCAACACAAGTTTGACTCTTAATAATTGTGACTCAAAAGTAATATATATCAAGATTGAATTGTTGCAGGTTGGGTTGGCCTGGTTAATGAGTTGAGACCATGGCATGGCTAATTTAAAAAGGGAGAAAATAGAACATATGCTTACTTTTCAAAAAACAAAATTTACAAACTATACAACTCCAAACAATTACATGTAAATTCTAAGGTTAAAATATTACATGTAAATTCTAAGAATGAAAACTCATACAACCCCAAACAATTTTCTTAAAGAAGGGGTAAAATATAAATACTAGCAACACAAAAAGATAAAAGATTGGAGTTAATAAAAGAGAAATAGAAGCAAGAAATACCTAAATTCAGCAAGAATAAAACTTCGTGGCAAGTGGGCTTGTCGATTCAGTCACACAGTGGCAGCAGAGGACAACGCAAATTTCTTCCGATGGTAGGCGAACGCGAACAGGAGCGATGAGGGTTACGGGATTGGTTTGGGGAGAATTACCAATTTTCGGAGATAGAGATTGTATACCGTTCGAGAATTCTAGAATCAATTCGTATCTCCTTTATGAAGGTTGTGAATCTCACAATTTTTGGGAAGAAGATTTGTGATTTGTGGAAGGTGATGGTGATTTGTGGAAGGCGATGGAGAGAGTAGGAGTATAGATATGTGAAATTAGGAGAGAGATTGTGATAGATACTAAAACTTAATTAACCGGTTATACAAGTTACCAATTGTTAATTTAATTTTTATTTATTTTAAATTAAAAAATATTTATGGTTGTGATTATATAGTTTGAATCTAATGGTCTAAAATAAACTAACGTCACATGACGTGACGGCACCCTAGAATCCCCCCCATTTTAATTACGATTAATCAAATTTTTACATTACATTAATAGTTGACATTGATGACATTAATCGAACCATTTGTCGATTTGGATTAATCAAATCGAACCATTCTAGCTCAAATTAATGCTTAACTTCGAAAATAAAAAGTAACACAAAAATTTGGATTAAAAATCTAATCAGAAGGGTTCGAAATTTTTGGGGCGTTACAAGCAATGTTGATTTTGGTCAATTGATAGAGTCATTTGTCAATTTGGATTATGATTAACCTAATTATACATTATCATATTGTCAACAATGCTGACATTGGTCAATTCATCGAGCAATGTGTCGATTACGATTAACATAATTATAAATTACCCTAATATCAACAATGTTGATTTTGGTCAATCTGCAAAATTGTTGGTGAAATAAAAAAATTGAGCAGGAAATCGTATTCTACATCGAATTTCTCACAAATCTCGTGTTTTATTTGGGTTAAAACGACTGAAATAAAGAAAAAATAAAGAAAAAATGTAACCGGGTTGCTCTGACCCGAATTTCAGAGAAACAGGTCAGGAACGACCAGGCTGGAGGTTGGGGATATGTTAATAATTAAAAAAAATTAATGACTCGGCAATTATTTCGATCAAATTGTTTATTAGATGGGTATGTAACACTAAGTCCTTCGTAATTTGATAATATGTCAATTATTAAAAAAAATTAATGACTCAGTCATTATTTCGATCAAATTGTCTATTAGATGGGTATGTAACACAAAGTCCTCCGTAACTTGATAATAGGTTTAAATTTTTTAAAAAAAAATTTTATTGACTTGGTTATTATTTCGATCAAATTGTCTATTAGATGGGTATGTATCACTATGTCTTCCGTAACTTGATAATAAGTTAAAAAATTTTAAAAAGAAAAAATTATTGAATTGGTCATTATTTCGATCAAATTGTCTATTAGATGGGTATGTAACACTAAGTCTTCCGTAAATTAATAATAGGTTCAAATTTTAAAAAAAAAATTATTGATTTTGGTTATTATTTCGATCAAATTGTCTATTAGATGGGTATGTAACACTAAGTCCTCCGTAACTTGATAATAGGTTTTAATTTAAAAAAAAAAATTATTGACTTGGTTATTATTTCGATCAAATTGTCTATTAGATGGGTATGTAACACTAAGTCCTCCGTAACTTGATAATAGGTTTAAATTTAAAAAAAATATTATTGACTTGGTTATTATTTCGATCAAATTGTATATTAGATGGGTATGTAACACTAAGTCTTCCGTAACTTGATAATAGGTTTAAATTTAAAAAAAAAAAAAATTATTGACTTGGTTATTATTTCGATCAAATTGTCATTAGATGGGTATGTAACACTAAGTCTTCCGTAACTTGATAATAGGTTAAAATTTAAAAAAAAAATTATTTTGGTTATTATTTCGATCAAATTGTTTATTAGATGGGTATGTAACACCAAGTCCTCCGTAACTTGATAATAGGTTTAAATTTAAAAAAAAAAATTTATTGACTTGGTTATTATTTCGATCAAATTGTCTATTAGATGGGTATGTAAGACTAAGTTTTCCGTAACTTGATAATAGGTCTAAATTAAAAAAAAAAATTATTGACTTGGTTATTATTTCGATCAAATTGTCTATTAGATGGGTATGTAACACTAAGTCTTCCGTAACTTGATAATAGGTTAAAATTTTTAAAAAGAAAAAATTATTGATTTTGATTATTATTTCGATCAAATTATCTATTAGATGGGTATGTAACACTAAGTCCTCCCTAACTTGGTAATAGGTTAAAGTTTAAAAAACAAAAAATTATTGATTTGGTTATTATTTCGATCAAGTTACGGAGGACTTCGTAATTTGAAAATATATCGACTCAGTCATTTTTTTGATCAAATATTTATTTTCTATATTAGTATATTTGATAAAATATATATTTTTACATAAATCAAATATTACATTTTAATAAATTTTATATTGTATTAATGCAATAAAAATATTATTCATGTTTACAATTGCTCTTTCCACATTGATTGATGATAATATGGTGACGGGACTGATTTTCTTCATTTAGTAACGAATTCTTATTTATTAATTTTGCGTCCTCAAATTTCTCTATTTTTAATAATAAACTATTTAATAAACAATTGAATATAGGAAAGTTTTAGTAAAGGGTGTTACGGTAATTACACTTAAATCAATACAAATTGTGACCTACTACTTTTACCTATATAGCAAGTCATGGGTGAATTTTTTATTATATATGATTGGCTATGGGGTATTAACTCTTGGGAGTTTTCTACAACTACAACTCCTCCTAGCCATGCCCAAATATTTATGCAAATATAACTTAGTTTAATTGGGCCACTCCATACTTTTACTGCCCATTAAATTATTTTTTTAAATATTATTTGCAATCAAGTCTGGCAATGGGCCGAATTTGTTTTATAGATTTACGAAATCTATTTACGTCCAAAATGATCCGACAACGTAATGTCCGATGAGTTATCTTTAGGAATGACAAAAAAATTATTTTATTGGTTTTCAAACTATAGAACGACATCGTTAGTTGTCTAGTATAATGGAGAAATATAATTTATTCCTGCCTAAAAAATTGCATTTTCTGTCCCACATCAAAAAAACCATGCTACTATAACACATTTTACATGTAGAAATACATTTGTGACAACTTGACGCTTATGTCTTTAATGTATTATATTGTTGTAATATAAAATACTGTTACATTTTATTACATCAAAGACATAAGCAACAACTTTTGCGAATACGTTCATAAATATATTTTTGTCTTACGTACAAATAAAATACATTAATTTTTTTTGCATTCACATATTATTCACAATTACAAAAAAATTAATATTATCGCTAATAGAAAATACAATTAATTTTCTTCTACAAAAAATTAAGATATACTTTCAAAAGATATAATTAAATTACAAGGAAAATTCCTAAAATTATAAGAATTTAATATATAAATATGCCTATGTATTTCCGAAATTACAAATGTAAAATAAGGTACTTCTATAAAAAGTAAAAAATACTGTATTTCATATTAAAGATTTCAAAATATAGTTAGAACAATAACTTTTTTTTATATTACGAAGTTCTTCATTACACTATTACCAGTAGTATATAAAATTTATTTCATATATAATAATTACACACTCAAAACGATCTTATTTATACTAACGAATTATACGATCCACTACAGTTAGAAATATTCAAGTTTATTCCTCATAACACCAAATAATCAAGCATATCCACTTAACTTTCGGATACTCTTTAAATTTAGCCAAGCTAATTTTATATAGAAAAAATTAAAATTAATAATTTAAAATAAATATTGATAACCACTTGGCCAGAATATTAAATGGGCTGTTCCTAGTCTATGGTCTTAAATTTACCTTACATATTATATATAGGGTTGTCAATGGGTCGGACTCGGACCGGATCAGGGCAGATCCGGATCCGAGTCCGATTTCCATTTCTTCTATTCGGATCCGGATCCGCTCGGATCTGGAATATTAGCAATCGGATTCGAATCCGGCGGATATCCCGGATCCGGATAAATTATCCGGATCCATTTAGCAAGCTAATTCTTTTTTTCCGTTTTCCTCCAAATCACTTGCAGATTCCACCATCATGAATTAAAAATGTAAAAGTTTACTTACTTCATCGAAACTATTGCCTAAAAATTGTAGAAGATGGAATATGATGGACAAATATAAACGATAAATATTAGAACAAAAGAATATAAAAAAATATAAGTAAAAAAGATATAAACTGGGACAAAGAAGAAGAAAACTCAATATTGAGAAATGGAAGAGAAGATAAAAATTGAAGGATGAATGGTTATGGCTTGATTTTTCTTATTAAATATTATAAATTAATATGTTGTAGACCCAATTAGTTATCTGGTCAGTCCACCAAAATCTCTCATGTATTCTTTTTAAAATTATTTTTAATATAGTAAAAGATTTTAGTGGAACATAGATAGTTTTATTTTAATTTTTATTTAAATACATAATATATAAATAATATATAGTAATATATATATATATATATATATATATCGGATACGAATATGTAACGGATCGGATCAGCCTAGATCCATATTCGCTCCATATAATTCGGAATACGGATCTTCTTAATCGGATCAGGTCCATCGGATCACTAATCGGACAATTATCCTAATAAATCGAACCGGATTCGAATTGGATCCGGATTGAAATCCGCCCCATTGACAGCCCTAATTATATATGTGGTGATTTTTATTAAATAATTTTTAGAAAAGGGTAGCCCACTTGTAAAGAGTCCAAATTATATGATCCTAAAAGAAATTGGGTTTGGCCCATCTGATCTTAATGCACTATAACAAACCAAAATCATCTTCATCAATATTAATACATATTTATAAAAAAATCTAAGTATTGTAGACATTGCCACGTTAACAATTTGACCGATCATGCTCCTGTTACCAATTATACTCCAATAAATATAAAAAAAATTATATTATAATCAAGGTAAATTTACAGAAATTATCGGAAACAAAATAAGTATCTTGAAATATCAGTCAGAATTACATCACATGTCCAATTGTTGCCGCATTTTTTTATATGATCTTTAAATATTTTCTCGTTTCCCACATCTAAAATAAAATATTATGCTACTTCATACACGAGACGCAACCGTTCAATAAAAGCTTATTTGAGCTCGGCTCAATTCAAGATCAAACCAACCTTAAACACAAAAATTCAATCTCGATAATAACCAAACTATGGAGCAAAAAACAAAAACACCCCCTATGCTTTGTCTAACTCCCGAAAATCCCCATGTGTTATTTTAACTCCCAAAAAACACCCTATGATTTCAAATAAGTGTCAAATACACCCCAAAAAAAAAAGAGTGTATTTCAAACGCCAAAACTGCAAGTATTTGTTCATATTTTGCTTTTGATATAATAATTTTACCCCTGACATCGAAAGACAAAAACACATCTATGCTCTGTTTAACTTGTTAGACTTTATAAAATATCACAATGATATTTGGAACATACATATATACTTAAACTAGATAGCATATATGAAAACTAAATGCGGAATGAATCATCATACCTCCAGCCATTGATGTTTTGAGGAAATCCGGGTGCGTATAAGATTCTTCTACACTCTAGCAATCTCCTTTAGATGGTGTATTTTTGTGAAAAATGTTGAGTGTAGGGACCTTATACATGGCTCACCTATATATAGTGTCTTGCCATCAAAGACACTAAGAAGGTGTAGAGTCTTTTACTTTATGACTCACATAATGCCCAATTTAGTGGGGGCAATATAATGGGTTAGTGGGAATTAAAATCATTGGCAAGTGGGAAGATGAAATGACCACTTATGAAGTTTATAATAAATTAATAATAAACTTACATTCTCCCACTTGGTCCGAATAATGATATCCAAATCCCATAAACACTATAGAAATCAAATACACGAATCATGGAGATAGTTCCTCTTAGAACGAGTATTATCTTCCATGTATCACAATGCATTTTATTTCTCAAAAGTAGCCCAACATTTCTTAATGAATAAACGTTATGTTTATTCTAGGTCCTCCAGATGGTTTTCTCAAATGAACTTAATGTGCACCTGAATATGAGAAATATCATCACTTTATAAGAATTTCACTGAAACCTTATACATTTACTATTTCTTTATATGGTCCTTAGATTTAAATATTTGCATGCCTTTAGTCAAAGGATCAATAATTATCAATTTAGTATTATCGTGCTTAATGATAACTGAATTATCAGAATTAGTACGTTCTTTATGACATAGCACGAAATCCACAATGCTATATCCAATATGAAACTACTTAATCATACACCATACAAATTAGCTTTAAAACGGAAAAAATCGGCATCTATAGTGGAAATATCAATCAAGGATACAACTATATTGGCCAACATATCATGATGTTAATATATGAAAATTAACATAGCCAACAAAGTTTGAATCTAGATGACCAAATTACTTCCAAATTTACCGCCCATCTATACATAAGCATGTAAATTTCTGATTACTTAAATGTACATCATCACTTAAGTGGTCTATATCCGGATTACTTGATATCTCAACATTCCGATCACAAATGTGATATCAGGCCTTTATGGAATGTTTATTATTTGTTCCCTCTTAATGTCATTCCGAGCACTATTGCCCTTCACAATGGTGTTGGGATAGTGGTTGGGATGCCTCGATTGTCAGAACAACGACAGTGCGGAATTTAAAATTTTTCGAAGCACCCAAGGTCCCATATTAATTATACTTAAACAAGAACAAAAACACACATAGTAATTAACCAAGGGGGTTTTTGCGATATACCTCACCACAGGCAAGGTGGTGGCAACCTTCGATTCTGATTCTGAAACTGGATCTGGATCTGGTTCACAGAAGTGATCCAAGTGTCTCACCTCCAAAGTTAGTCCACACCAATCGGATTCTGGCAACACCTCAAGATCTTAGGCTCAGAACTGGATTCAGGAGGTTTGTCGAAGCAGGATTGTGTAGATTCTCTTGACAGGTCAAGATCTAACATAGAGGAACAAAGGGAGAGAAGCGGCGGCACAAGAGCAGCTCACGGCAGCAGGTGGCGGCGTCTCTTGGTGCCGGCGGCGGCTAGGGTTTCTAGCACTAAGGGGGCGGCGGCTAGGTTGAGAGGAGAGGCTAGGGTTTTCTTCTTAGGGTGTTAGCTTTTTGAGCTCAAGTAGAACCCCTTTTATAGACTCCCTCTTGACCTAGGTTTTGCAAGACTTCTTATGGGCTTTTAATTAAAGGCCCATGTCTTGCAAGCCTTTTCATTTAATTTATTACTTAATTAAATGCCCAGTCCAATTAAATCATTATTTCTTTTATATATAATTAATTAGCAACTCAATTAAGTATTTAATTAATTAAGTCAGCCAATTAATTAATCTCCCACTTGAATTAAATACTTTTAATTCATTTAATTGATTTAATTACCTTTATATCAATTAATTCCTTTTGTATCCTTTTCAACAATCACTGTCCAATTGTATTGTGTGTGACCCTCTGGGTTCACCATCAATTGGCAGCAGGCCCACGAATTCTTCGTGATTTAATTTATGAACAATAAATTGCTCCGGTCAATTAAACAACCTTTAATTGACCACTCCTAGAATCAAATCCTCTATTAACTCAGGAGTACCTACACTTCATGGTCGATGTCTAGCCACAAGCCCATGAAGCCCAACTTCAGGTGAATTGATACTTGTGAACCTCGTCTCATATAATTACCATGTACATACGGTCCTTCTATCGACTAATATTCCCGATCAAGACTTAGGGTGTGTGAATTGATCGGCACCTCTAAATTTGTCTCGATAACTATACTTTCTAATTCAGGATAATATTCCAGTGTGACTCCTAAATTTGAAAAACCCCTTTCCAAATTCGTCACCGACTACGGCCGTAGGTTCCTTGGATATATTATCTAAGAATCGTATAGGAAATTCTCTCACCCATTACAGTGAGTCAATAGATTCCATATTGGTACTAACCATTCGCGTACATGTCCACACGCACCCAACCTAGGCATGTTATGACCAAGCTACGTGGCCTATACCTAGATCTAAGTACGCACTTTCATGCACCGAATTCGCCCTAGCACCTCAAGTCAAAGGACTAAATCGTACACTATTATAATCCTTGAGAAACATCCCATCACCGATATGCGTCATGCGCTTCCACAATGGGTTTCTCTGTTCGGGTCGTTCGATGCGTTCAATCCTCCATTGAACCACCTACTCGTATGCACTGGCCTCAAATGCCTTGCTCATGAAACGCTACAAATTCACTCCATGTGAATCATGCATACTTGTACAAGTCTTGGCGATTCCTACGATACCCCGTCTCGTTCGGAATCTATGACTTGGAACAGTTTTAAGATTACGACCTTTGAGACTGTTTCATGATTGCACTCAGTACTGAAGTGAATCGTCCCATAGTCAAATGTAATCTAAGGGTTTCAACCAATCGCTTGAATGTATTCACGAGAGATGAAGTTGGCCATTGTTTATCCTTATACTCATATAAATAAACGCGCGTATTATTATAAAATCAAAAGATTGTTTCTTACAGAATAGACCTATTACAAGCAAATTGAACTGGCTTGCTGGGCACTATTCTATCAATCTCCCACTTGCCCTAAAGCCATTCACCTATGGTTCTAAGACCCATCTTCTCTAGATGACTATCGAACGCCTTTTGTGAAAGTGGCTTAGTTAGTGGGTCAGCTACGTTGTCTTCCGATTTGACATACTCCATGTGCATGTCACCTCTACCAATGATCTCCCTGATCACGTGGTATTTCCTCTGTACGTGTTTGGATTGATGGTGTGATCTCGGCTCCTTTGCTTGAGCTATCGCCCCGTTGTTGTCACAGAAGACGACTACAGGTTCAGCAATGCTAGGAACAACATCCAATTCTTGGATGAAGTTTTTCATCCATACACTTTCTTTTGCTGCATCTGATGCTGCGATATATTCTGCTTCTGTGGTTGAGTCGGCAGTGGTAGACTGTTTACAGCTTTTCCAACTGACCGCTCCTCCATTGATGCGGAATATATATCCAGAGTTGGATTTGAAGTCATCCACGTCAGACTGGAAACTTGCATCAGTGAATCCTTCAAGTTTCAGTTCTCCACTACCACCGTAGACCAAAAACATATCCTTAGTCCTTCGTAGGTACTTTAGGATTGCTTTTACGGCAGTCCAGTGCTCTTCGCCTGGATTTGACTGATAGCGGCTCGTTACACTTAGAGCGTGTGCTATGTCTGGTCGAGTACACAACATCGCATACATTATACTCCCTATTGCAGAGGCATAAGGTATGAGAGACATTCTCGTCTTTTCTTCGTCAGTTGTAGGGCACATAGACTTAGAAAGAGAGATACAATGTCTCATTGGAAGCAATCCTCTCTTGAATTCTTCCATTTTGAATCTCTTCAAAATAGTGTTGATGTACTGAGATTGGGAGAGTCCTATCATCTTCTTCGATCTATCCCTATAGATACGTATTCCCAAAACGTAAGATGCGTCTCCCATATCTTTCATGGAAAACTGCGCGGATAACCACGCTTTAGTCTGCGCTAACATCTTGATATCGTCTCCGATTAACAAAATGTCATCGACGTACAAAACAATGAATTGTATCGAGCTCCCACTATTCTTCTTGTACACACAAGGTTCATATACGTTTTTGATGAAGCCAAAAGCTTTGACTGTCTCATCAAATCGTATGTTCCAGGTTCGGGATGCCTGTTTGAGGCCATAGATTGACCTTTGAAGTTTACACAATTTGTGCTCACTTCCTTTGGACGCAAAACCTTCAGGTTGTTGCGATCTCCTTGTCAATGTCTCCATTGAGAAAGGCGGTCTTTACGTCCATTTGCCATATTTCGTAGTCATGCCACGCGGCTATGGCAAGTAGTATCCGAATGGATTTTGACATCGCCACGGGAGAGAAGGTTTCCTCATAGTCTATTCCAGGCCTTTGAGAATACCCTTTCGCCACTAAGAGAGCTTTATGAGTTAATACCTCTCCATTCATTCCAAGCTTGCGCTTGAAGATCCATTTTCATCCTACAGGGATAGTTCCCTCAGGTGGATCGACCAAGGTCCAAACCTTGTTGGAATGCATGGAATCCATTTCGGATTGCATGGCTTCGAGCCACGCACCCGAGTCTATGTCCAACATCGCTTCTTGATAGGTCCTTGGATCATTATCACCTTTTTCGTTTTCGTGAATGAAACCAAATCGCTCTGGCTCCTTACGAATTCGATCAGACCTTCGAAGAGTAGGTGTACTAGTAGGTTCAATAAATTCTGGTTCAGCTCCCACTGTTTGTGGGGATGGGTCCGATTCCTAGACTTCATCAAGTTCTACGATTGTCCCATTTCGGTTGGTGAGGAAATCCTCTTCCAAGAAGTGGGCGTTCCTAGATACGAACGTATTACGTTCTTTAGGATCGAAGAACATGTATCCAATGGATTCCTTTGGATACCCCACAAATTTGCACAAACTAGATCTACTATCTAGCTTATCTCCCTTTTTGTTCTTTACATACGCAGGAGATCCCCATACTCGTAGATACGAATACACGGGTGCTTTACCATACCATACTTGGTGCGGTGTTGTTGGCACTGACTTCGAAGGTACTATGTTTAGTATCTTCGATGCAGTTAATAGGGCTAAGCCCCAAAACGAAAAGGGAAGGTCAGCGAAGCTCATCATGGAACGAACCATGTCTAACAATGTTCGGTTCCTCCGCTCGGACACTCCATTGAGTTGGGGCGTCCTAGGGGGAGTTCGCTGGGCGAGAATTCCATTCTCTTTTAGATAATCAAGGAATTCTTGGCTTAAGTACTCACCACCTCTATCAGAACGAAGTGCTTTAATACTATGTCCAAGTTGATTCTCAACTTCCATTCGAAACTCTTTGAATTTCTCAAAAGTTTCGGATTTGTGTTTCATAAGATACACATATCCATAACGACTAAAATCGTCGGTGAATGTTACGAAGTAAGAGAATCCTCCTCTCGCATTGACACTCAATGGTCCACAAACGTCAGTATGGATTAAATCCAATGTTTGCTTGGTTCGCTCGGGATTTCCGGTGAATGGTGATTTGGTCATCTTTCCTTTGAGACAAGACTCGCAAGTTGGGAGTTCATCCAAGTTCTTTATTTCAAGAGCCTTAGAGGAAACCAGCTTTTGAATCCTACTCTTGGAAATATGTCCAAGTCTAGCGTGCCAAAGCTGTGGAGTTTGATTATCATATTTTCTTTTTCTAGATTGAATGTGCATGACGTCATAATTTGTAGGTTCTAAGGAATAAAGACCATCTATCAAAGTACCACGAGCATACATTAAACCACCTTTAAATATGCAAAAAGCTCTATTTTCAATGGAAAAATTAAAACCATCAATATCCAACATAGGTATAGAAATGATGTTCTTAATAATGTTTGGTACGTACAGACAATCCCTTAAAATTAAAGTAAAATTTCCTAAAACCAATTCAGCCTCAGCGGCGATCCTAGCTCTGTTTCCAAAACGCAGGATTCTATCCCCGGGCTTCAGGTATCTTACTGCTCCCATCACCTGCAAATCATTGCAGATATGAGAACCTGCTGCGGTGTCTAACACCCACGATGCACAGTTAATAGAAATATTAACTTCAACCAAGAAAATACCTTTGGCTACCAGTTTCATCTTTAGGTAGTCTGGGCAGTTCCTTTTCCAGTGCCCTGCTTTCTTGCAGTGGAAACATTCGTCTTCTGGGCTCTTGCGCTTCTTTTCAACCATACCTTCTTCTTCTTCCTACCTTTCTTGGGCTTTGCAGCCTTCGATTGGTGTGCAATCATTACCGACTTCTCTTTCTTGAGAGTCGATTCTGCCGTTACCAACAAATTGGTCAGTTCGTGAAGAGCGAGGGTTCTATCCTCCATGTTGAAGTTCAACACGAACTGGTCAAAAGAACGGGGCAGCGTATGGAGAAAGAGGTCAGTGCTAAGATCAGCGTGCAAATCCACGTCCAATCGCCCCAGTTTTTCAACCAGGTTGATGAAACGCAGACAGTGATCCTTGACACTGCTTCCCTCAGCCATCTTGAGATGAAACAACTCCTTAGTGGTCGCGAACCTTTCGGTACGAGACCTCTCTCCAAACATCTGCTGGAGGTGGAGAAGTATCTCTCTAGCAAGCGGCATAGCAGCATGCTGTTTCTGCAGTTCATTCGACATCGAGGCTAGCATGAGACATCGAACCTGAAGATCATCATCAACCCTTTTAGCATGGGCAGTTCGTTGTTCCTCACTAGCTCGTGCTGCGGGTGCAGCAGGCATGGGTGTGTCGAGCACATAGCTTCGTCGCTAGGAATCGAGGACAATTCTGAGATTTCTCAGCCAGTCAACGAAGTTTGAGCCATTCAATTTGTTTGCGTCGAGGATAACAGATAATGGATTCTTAGACATTGTACTTAATATCTACAAATGGAAAGAAGACAACATTTAGCTAACTGATCTTATGTCTAGTACTTATAATTATCGAATTTTGGACTTGTTTTCGAAAAAGTTCTCCCACTATTTTATCGAAACAATCACCCCTTTGATTTGGTCGGGAAATTTAATTCCTAGTAGGTCTTGACGTCCCAGCAGCAATTAATTGCACCCACGACTCGTGGCCATACAACTAATTCTCCAGGTAGGTATACTTTTACCAATTGTGTTACTCCACAACCTTCAAGCTATTTTGCCTCGATTTTCGCACTTATCTAGCACTGCTACATAATAAGTGTTACTAATCGTTAAGTCTAACCCATCAATCATGATGAGCAACGGGCCCGGTTGTGAGTTCTCCGTAACTAGTTATCGGTCGATCCTCACATCCCAACCAGTCCTCACCCTTGTCGTGTTTAGTTAAAAACAGGAGTCAAGGAATTTCACGTATTGTCCCTTTCTTCGACTCGGGTGCCAGACTCTGGATCACCTCTATCGATAAGTAGACAACATACGCTAGTCCCTATTGATGGAAGGCTTGGATTTATATAAATACTTCATTTTATTTTGATCCAATATGACTTAATATTTAATTCGAGAGGGGAATTTCTGGTTTGAAAGTTATACTAACTCTCCTCGAGATCTCACCGATTCAGTTATGCTTTATCTTTTATTACGATCTAGATTCTAGCGCGCATCTCATACAAGCTAAATATAAATCGACAAAATAAATAAAAACCATACAAACCTAGAATGCATACTACCACAATATGTTTTCGATCGGGAGCCTCTTATGCAGGCCATCATCGAGCCAATGATGTTGGCCCTATTGGTCAATCTAAAGGGTTTGTAAATGGGCCTATGCTATTACACAATGTACCACGCATACATGACCTTCATACCTTCTTGGATTCCCACCTTGCTTGTAAACGGGCCTCCATCCTAAACTAGGAAAGCAGTAAAGCCCTATTCTATTACAAAAGCTCAAAATGGGCCAAAAACATAATAAGCTCGCAGGCCCAATAAAAACCAAACAATAAATTAAACCAATCACATCTAACCTAAGGTCAAGGCTCGGCTCGATCGAAAACCACGTAAACAATTCACATAGAGCAAGAAACAAGCAAACATCCTTTACCTATTTCTTTCTTAATTTTAAAACTAACTCCCTATGATTCTTACCTTTTAGTCACTACTAATTATGACAAAATGAATATTCGGGTAAACAAAAATAAATTTTCTGCTCAAATTCAGATTCTGTTTTTCAACTTTTGAAAGTTGCATTTTCGCCCCTCAACTTTCGAAAATTGCACTTTGACCCCAAAACTTTTAAAAAGTTACAAAAACACCCCTGGGCAGATTTGGGCAGTTAACAGAAAATAATATTTTGAATTCTGAAAATTTTTTTGATTTTTCAAATTGACCCCTCAAGTTTCGGTAATTGCAAAACAGCCCCAAAGTTTTCAAAAATTACAAATTGACCCCAAAACCCGTGCGACCAGATTTGCAAAAACAGTCCATGATTTTGAAATTTCCAGATTTCAAAAATTCAAATTTTTAGCCCACAAAAACCCTAATCTCGATTTTTAGCATAAAAGTCCTGAAGTTTTCAAAAACTATAAAAACAGCACAGATCTAAAAGAGCAGTTTTACCCAATCATAGATCCAGTCATAACAAGTAAGAATCAACTTACAGAACATAATTATCACGTGTTTACATATACATAATTAAACATATATGGTGAAAACACATTATGTTCAGGCTTTTCGTGTAATAATGATGGAGTTGGCTCTGATACCACTGTTGGGATAGTGGTTGGGATGCCTCGATTGTCAGAACAACGACAGTGCGGAATTTATAATTTTTCGAAGCACCCAAGGTCCCATATTAATTCTCCATATTAATTATACGTAAGCAAGAACAAAAACACACATAGTAATTAACCAAGGGGGTTTTTGCGATATACCTCACCACAGGCAAGGTGGTGGCAACCTTCGATTCTGATTCTGAAACTGGATCTGGATCTGGATCTGGTTCACAGAAGTGATCCAAGTGTCTCACCTCCAAAGTTAGTCCACACCAATCGAATTCTGGCAACACCTCAAGATCTTAGGCTCAGAACTGGATTCAGGAGGTTTGTCGAAGCAGGATTGTATAGATTCTCTTGACAGGTCAAGATCTAACACAGAGGAACAAAGGGAGAGAGGCGGCGGCACAAGAGCAGCCCACGGCAGCAGGTGGCGGCGTCTCTTGGTGCCGGCGGCGGCTAGGGTTTCTAGCACTAAGGGGGCGGCGGCTAGGTTGAGAGGAGAGGCTAGGGTTTTCTTCTTAGGGTGTTAGCTTTTTGAGCTCAAGTAGAACCCCTTTTATAGACTCCCTCTTGACCTAGGTTTTGCAAGACTTCTTATGGGCTTTTAATTAAAGGCCCATGTCTTGCAAGCCTTTTCATTTAATTAATTACTTAATTAAATGCCGAGTCCAATTAAATCATTATTTCTTTTATATATAATTAATTAACAACTCAATTAAGTATTTAATTAATTAAGTCAGCCAATTAATTAATCTCCCACTTGAATTAAATACTTTTAATTCATTTAATTGATTTAGTTACCTTTAAATCAATTAATTCCTTTTGTATCCTTTTCAACAGTCACCGTCCAATTGTATTGTGTGTGACCCTCTGGGTTCACCATCAATTGGCAGCAGGCCCACGAATTCTTCGTGATTTAATTTATGAACAATAAATTGCTCCGGTCAATTAAACAACCTTTAATTGACCACTCCTAGAATCAAATCCTCTATTAACTCAGGAGTACCTACACTTCATGGTCGATGTCTAGCCACAAGCCCATGAAGCCCAACTTCAGGTGAATTGATACTTGTGAACCTCGTCTCATATAATTACCATGTACATACGGTCCTTCTATCGACTAATATTCCCGATCAAGACTTAGGGTGTGTGAATTGATCGGCACCTCTAAATTTGTCTCGATAACTATACTTTCTAATTCAGGATAATATTCCAGTGTGACTCCTAAATTTGGAAAACCCCTTTCCAGATCCGTCACCGACTACGGCCGTAGGTTCCTTGGATATATTATCTAAGAATCGTATAGGAAATTCTCTCACCCATTACAGTGAGTCAATAGATTCCATATTGGTACTAACCATTCGCGTACATGTCCATACGCACCCAACCTAGGCATGTTATGACCAAGCTACGTGGCCTATACCTAGATCTAAGTACGCACTTTCATGCACCGAATTCGCCTTAGCACCTCAAGTCAAAGGACTAAATCGTACACTATTATAATCCTTGAGAAACATCCCATCACCGATATGCGTCATGCGCTTCCACAATGGGTTTCTCTGTTCGGGTCGTTCGATGCGTTCAATCCTCCATTGAACCACCTACTCGTATGCACTGGCCTCAAATGCCTTGCTCATGAAACGCTACAAATTCACTCCATGTGAATCATGCATACTTGTACAAGTCTTGGCGATTCCTACGATACCCCGTCTCGTTCGGAATCTATGACTTGGAACAGTTTTAAGATTACGACCTTTGAGACTGTTTCATGATTGCACTCAGTACTGAAGTGAATCGTCCCATAGTCAAATGTAATCTAAGGGTTTCAACCAATCGCTTGAATGTATTCGCGAGAGATGAAGTTTGCCATTGTTTATCCTTATACTCATATAAATAAACGCGCGTATTATTATAAAATCAAAAGATTGTTTCTTACAGAATAGACCTATTACAAGCAAATTGAACTGGCTTGCTGGGCACTATTCTATCAAATGGGAGCTACTATTTGTGAACAATCTGTCATCCAAATCCTCTCTGAATTTTATTGAAATAGGTTATCCAAGACAGTCTAAGACGCATTATGTCTCACACATATCTTTACATCAAAAGTTTTTAGAGAGAAATTGTTCACCTCATGTAACATACCCTTAATATTAGTTGTAAGTAGATATCATCCATGTATAAAACAAGAATTATATTTTACTCCCACTAACCTTATTGTATATAAATTAATCCATGAAATTTCATACAATCCAAATGAAGAAATTACTCAATGGAATTTTAAAGTACCATCAACGGGATGCTTGTTTTAAACCATATATGGATTTCTTTATAACAAAATGCTCACCATGAAAATCTCAAGATCAGTCTCGGCTCCAACATTAGAGAAAGCTCCAGAATGATCATATTCAAGAATATCATTCCTTGTTTGATCACTCCCACTGATCAAGTCATTCCCAAAAGGTTTGACGTCTTGATTCCACAATCCTAGTATTGCAAGATGAACAATGGAGTTTGTACACCAAATAGAGAAAACATGCATTGCATCATAAAAAACATTTTCTTGCACTTTAAATTTGAAAAAGCCCGTAACAAATTGTACTAATTCCAATATGATAAGATTTGTAAAATTCAAATCAAAAGTTGCATGGAATAACTTAACGTTACAAGTCCTGAAACATAAATCAACTTTTTAAAAACTTGGAATATAAAATGTTTTTCCATATTTAAAACAAAACAAGAAATTTTAAACTAATTTGCATGTTCCAATTTCCTCTGCATGTGAGCGCATATGTTGTCTGGATAGATGCACTGCTCACTCTCCATTGACTTCATTTGGTTTAGACAAACCTTTCTTGACAAGCCAAGCTTTATATTTGACACAATCCTTCTTCATGTGTCCCTTCTTTTTACAAAGGAAACACTTAGATTCCTTCTTGATGTCAAATTGGACAGGTATCTTATCATTTGTCTTCCCCTTTTGTTTGGGTTGCTCGCTCTTTCCTTGTGTTGACATATATGCACTTTCTCTAAATTCCATTGACAACCTTCCTTCCTCTTGAACATACATTGTCAAAAGTTCATTGATAGTTCATTTATCTTTATGTGTTTTATAAGAGATCTTAAAAGGTCCATATTGTTGTGGAAAAGAGTTCAGTATGAAGTGCACAAGGAAAGAATCAGACATCTCAACTTCAAGAGTCTTTAGTTGAGCCGCAACGTCTCTCATCTTCATGATGTGCTCACGCACACCTCTAGTACCGGTGAGCCTCATTGATGATAACTTGGTCATTAGGGTGTTGGCTAAAGCTTTATCTGATGACTCAAATTGCTCATCAATAGCCTTTAGTAACTTTTTAACATTGTCACACTCTCCAATTGAACCACGTATGCTAGTAGAAATTTTTGTCTTTTTGAACATTATACTGAGGCGATTGGATCGTTCCCAGCGTTCATAAAGCTGAATTTCAGCTTGAGTACTAGCATCAGTAAGTGTAGGTGGTTCATCCTTTTTTATAGTGTAATCAATGTCCATCCACCCTAATTGAAGAAGAATACTCTCCTTCCAAATCTTATAGTTATCACCATTCAATTCAGGAACATCACATTTGATATCAGCAAAATTAACAGGTAGTGATGCTGCATAAAAATTAAAATTGCTTATGTTCAAACTTGAGGTTTAACTTAAAATTTTCATGTTTCACCAATGCAAAACATGTAAGAATTAAATCTAGTGGCATAAAATTGCCTGTGGGCTGAAATTTTAATTCAGTTAGATTCAACTAAGATTGTATGATGGAACTATCAAATTGCTTACTCAATTCATAATTATTCATTATATTATGAAGGCAAGATGATATTCATCTAAATTCTTTATGATAAACTACCAAATTATGTTCCTTTTCCTAATACCTGTGGGTAAATTAGGAAATATAATATGATATTTATCCTAATTAGTTATATAAATATAACAAATAGTTCATGTGGGATAAAAATTCATTATATTAAGTATAACTAATTACAATTAATGTCTTTATTTCTTTATGTGATCATCATAACCAAACTTAATATATAATTTCATTCAATTGAAGATGCTGTAGCCACTCCTCAATCAAAAAATATTATATGGATCACTAGACATTAAATTTAAGCCTTATAAGAATTGTTTACTTAATAATTCTCAAACATAAAATATTGCATAATTCAAAATATTAGATTATGCAAGACATGTAATTTCACAAAATTACAACTTCAAATTATTCATCTCTACATAGCATGTATAATTATAATTGATTTATACATACTAACTAAATGTAAGAATAATTTTAATCTTTATAAAATTATTACAATAAGTGGACAATTTAGGCCCAATCCATTAAGTGCTTAAACCATATGCCGCCTAATAAACAATATACTGGAAAATATTGGAAAATCAAAACTTCCAAAATCCAGAAATCAAATCCACAATAATTAATTGAAAACCTTTTGAGAATCAAGTTCTCTCGTTCTCAACAATCTCTAAATTGCCAAATCAGGATAATATATGAGCTCAAGCTATTATCCATAATTTTATTCAAAACAACTTCATGCTTTATTCCACATAAGAATAAGTCAAAGCAAAATAAATATGAACAAAAGTTTTGCCTTTCCTTTAGATCTATATAGAATAAATAATTTAACTGCCATTGGAATTAAAGAGGCCAAGCAACCATTCCATTTAACAAATTTAAATGGCCAAAATATGCTCTCATCCAACAAAGGCATGCAATAAACAATAATTATTGATTCTAGTCATAACGTACTGAACAAAAAAATTGCTATTTCACTGGATTGTTATTCATATAAAATGAAAATTCTTTTACTTGAGTAGAAGCCAAAAAGTTTGCTTGTTGACAAATCTTACAATCCGAAATGAACTCGGCACTTGAGCACATCAGTGATACTTAAATGAAAAACTAAAGCATCATTTTCAACTTTAAGAGAAAAGCCGAACAATCCAAATTTTCCACAACTGAATTAAGTCAACCATGATTTCATTTCCAAATCAGAAAAGAACTTATGAAACTTGAAAAATTAGCCCATATACAAGATTCTCAATAACGTTGACATGAAGTTTTCCAAGTTTTGTAAAAACATCAAGGCGAAGGTATCAATTGCTCTGATACCAAATGTTAGACTTTATAAAATATCACAATGATATTTGAACATACATATATACTTAAACTAGATAGCATGTATGAAAACTAAATGCGGAATGAATCGTCATACCTCCAGCCATTGATGTTTTGAGGAAATCCGGGTGCGTATAAGATTCTTCTACACTCTAGCAACCTCCTTTAGATGGTGTATTTTTGTGAAGAATGTTGAGTGTAGGGACCTTATACATGGCTCACCTATATATAGTGTCTTGCCATCAAAGACACTAAGAAGGTATAGAGTCTTTTACTTTATGACTCACATAATGCTCAATTTAGTGGGGCAAGATAATGGGTTAGTGGGAATTAAAATCATTGGCAAGTGGGAAGATGAAAGGACCACTTATGAAGTTTATGATAAATTAATAATAAACTTACATAACTCCCAAAAAACCCCCTATGTGTCATTCTAAATCCCCAAAACTCCCTTGTGTTTGATTTTATATACCAAACTCGACCCAAGCAGTATATGCTTATTTTTTCAAAAAGAATAAATAAATTTAAAAAAAAACATACATAGGGGTAATCTTGTCATTCCACCAAAAGTCAAAAATAAAATTATAATTATATACTACTTGGGTCGAGTGTGGTATTCAAAATCAAACACAGGGGGTTTTTTGATAGTTAAAATAACATAGGGGGATTTTTGGATGTTATACAAAGCATATGGGGTGTTTTTATCTTTTGCTCACAAACTATGCTTGAACAATGTGTCATTCAACGCAACTCGGCTAGATTATGGCTAGCGATATCGCCAGAGCAATATTTATATGTTTCCAAAAATACCCTTGTCATTAAATACATTTCAATATTGATATTAGTGCACAAATTTAATTTTATAATTAAAACACAATTATCATTTTAAGCTTCTGTCTTTATTCAATGCTAATTAATGTCACAATCATCACACTTCAACAAACCCACCTCCATCTACGTTATTCCTCCATTCACCCACTAAAGAAACGCATAATATGAAACATCTTTATTCTTTTTATTTTTGTTATTTTCAAAGTTTGGTTAGCAAATGGATAATAAGTTTTACTTAATTATTTCATATTAAGATGTTTATTGAAGAATTACCACTGGTGGTGTAATTAAGTGTATATTTACACCATTGATGCTCCTAGTAAACAATAACTAAAATTTTCAGTCCATTCTTAAGATAAAAGATGAAAGATAGCAAGAAAAAGGAGAGCGGAAAAAATAAAGGTTGCGATTGAAAAAAAAAATCTTTAATTATAATTTCATGCTAGTTGTAATGAACTAAAATCAATTCTAGGAACAAAACAACTAATTTTTTGAAAGATTATCGATCGGGGAAATAGGGGGAATTAGAAAAATGAGTTATAATTTTCATGATTCATATCTCTTTGGATTAAGAAAATCAGTCTAAATTCTATATTAAGAAAGATATATTTAAATTTAAGATCGGTTTTATTTTTATTTGATTAAATATCATTTCACTTCTCCTCTTTCATGAGTTACAGAGACGACACGATATAACAGAATAAATTGGTGAAGAAAGAGGAAAATATTTGGGGTGATCAATTAATTGGTGAAGAAAGAGGAAAAAGATTAGGGGTGATTGATAGTATAAGGCATTAATGAAGAGAGAATGTAGGATATAACAATTAAGGTGAGAGAGAATAATTAAAGCAAGGGCATATTAGATAGTTCATAAAAATTGCTCTAATAACAACAATTATTGCTCTGACTATACCTCTACAACAATGTTTTCAAATTTATTATTACTCAAATAAACAACTGCTATAATGATTTCCTAAAACCTATAAAGCATATATATGCATACGTGTTTACTTAATATACATTTACCAGTCCACTATTGTAGAAAAAAACATATATTATTAACAATTTGCAGAGATAAGCTTCATTTTTAGCAGGTTGATGATATCACATAGTCAATTTTATACTAAAACGCTTAAAAAGCTGCCGAGAGAACATTCCTGCAGGGACGTCAACTCACATTTCCTCTGCTGCTGTGTATACACTGCCAGCATCAACCAACCCCATCCCGTTCTCTTCCGACCATCTTTGCAATCCTTAATTTGTAGAGACAATTGTTCTTGTTGGATTTTATGGGTATTAATCCAATTGGATTGAGCCCAATTGGAATTAAGCCCATAAAATGAGGAATGAATGAAGCTAGAAGAAAGAAAAATGCTTTCATCCCACATGGAGGAAAGTGAGAAGTTTTTTGTCATTTATAATGCAAAAAAATGTATAAGGGTAGGGCCCCTTGGGGGTACCAAGTTTTATGAGGGGAGAAGACGTAGATGACAATGGTTTCCCACACGCGCGCGCGCCGCCGCCGCCGTCCGTCCGACCGACTCGGCACGGTCGGGTTTGGATTGGGGTTGGGCCTCAACATAACATTATTCTTTTTGGACAAAATTTATTTAATTTTTTAGCCCAAAATTAAAGGCCCAATTTTAAAATCCATACAAGATTAGATCCGCGTACCAGAATTGACCCGAACAAAGATCCGCGCGGCTGACCCGTTTGCTCCAAAAGATCCGCGCGCCATTATTTGAATTGTCTGTACCGGTTCGGTTTAAATCGAACCTGTTGCACCTTTTCGGACCAAACCAATGTAAAGGTTTAAATCCGAAAAGATATGTCTCTCCAAACAACACCTTTCTGCAGCTATAATTAAATAGGAGGAGAATCTGGCCAATTCTCTCATCCCGTTTTCTAGCAATCAAAGCAGAATCCTATCCTCATCTCTTTATATTCTTCTCTTCTTCTTCTCTTCTCAAGTGCTCAAATATTTTATTTGTTAAAGTTCGCTGTGGACTTGTTCTTAGTGCAAAGAAACAAGTATCCGACCGCTGTATCTTGGGAGACCACTGGGACGAACTGTTGCACCTTTGACAGCCCAGAAATATTGTCTTAAGGATATTGCATTTGCAAGCCCCGGTCGATTTTACGGTTCAGAATTATTTCAGTAAGTACACTGTTATTAAATTCTGATTTTGTTTGTTCTGCGAGAATAAACTATACTAAGATTTATAATTAGAGTTAATTATAAATAATTATTTTGTTGGAATAATTTACTATAGTTTTATAATATAAAGTATTTTATAATATTTTATAATTCACTATAGTACTTAGAAATATAAAATATTCTATAATATTTTATATACACAGATTGTTTTAAACATATTTAACAACAGTTCTTACCTATATAAGCAATGACGCATTTTTTGCACAACCAAATTATTCGTATTACTATTCACACAAGACAATTTAGTAGAGAAATCAAAATTTTACAATCCCTACCTCGGTTTAGCCCAATTCGGAATTGTCAGGTACTTACAAATATTTTGCAATTACCTATCCAATTCATTAGATTCAAATCGTTTTTCCCTAAATTATAACTTACATGCTTTATACAAAACTATATTTCGTTTTCCTGAGGTTTTTTGAAAAAAATACTCTTGATTTATAATGAAGATTTTAAAATGCCGAAGTTATGCAGTTCAAAATTCCAATATTTTTGTGCAGATTTGTAATGCTGATCTGGTATTGAGAAATTGTGTATTTGTATTTTAGTATAATATCACATAAACTGAATCTTCTAAATTGTATATTTGGTTTAATTTTATTTATTCCTGTGTTATTTATTTCTTGGATTCATGCTGCTGTATATTTGTTCAATTATGGGTATTTTTGTGATTTTCCTGACTTTTTTCAGATTAGTTGTTCTTGTTTATATCTTATAAATTAATTTGTATCTGACACATTGAATTATGTTATGTTTTTGTTAGTGTTTAACAATATGTGTAATAGAAATATACTCAATTTATATTTCTTGTAGTAACTATTAAGTATAAACTATAATTATAATTAAGTATAGTTTACTAAACTTATAATATAGTATATTATATTACTGTATTCAAGGTTTTAAATAAAATAAAGTAGTGGAGCAAAAACTTATTTAAATAAAATAGATGTTTCAATTTAAAATAATACAACAATTTTATTTGAAAAAGTTTAAGTAATTGAAATGAATAAAAATGAATAAAATAATCAAACTTTCTATTACTACGTATGTATGTATATTATGTATATGAACAGTAAAAAGGGATTTAATTACCAAAACAGTGTATAAAGTTTTGAAATCGGATTTAAAAGAGTGACCAAGTTTATTTAAATGATTTTGAAAAACTTAATCTTACGAGGATTTTAGAAATAACTTTAATTTACAAATTACAAATATGAAAATTAAATTTATTCACTAATTAATAACCGAAAAAGAAATGAGATGTAGAAGACTGAGGTCGCGAATGCAATTTCCTTAAGATAATACTTCCGAGGCTGCCTACGGTGCGATCAGTATTCCTCGGTAGTCTCCCAGGATACAACAGTCTATTCTTGTTGTTTTGCACGAACAAAAAGGACACGGGCGAGTTGGAACAAATAGAACTTTGACTAAAAATATTTAACTTGAGAAGTAGAGAATAATTTATACTTAATTGCTGAAAAAATGGTGTGAGGAATTGGCCAGATTCCTCTCCTATTTATAGCAATTGAAAGAACTTGTTGCAGGGTCACAATGGTTCGAATTTAAACTAAATAATGTTTTGGTCCGAATGGGTGCCACCCATTCGGTTCAAAAACCAACCAAACACACCCTTTTATTCAAATTCAGGCGGGCAAACCAGATCCTTCTCGAACCTTCTAGAAGGGTCTCGCGGATCCTATTTGGATCACGTGCGGATCCTAATTGGATCACACGCGGATCTTTGTAAAAGAAAAATTGGACTTTTATTAATTATTGGGCTCAAATATTACTCTAGGCCCATTCCTACAAAGCCTTTCCACTATGAAAGCTAGGTGCCCCTTTTTATAACACTTTTGTAGCTCCACTTTCTCTTTCTTTTCCATGTGGGATAGTGAGACTCATCATACTCTTCTCACTTCATTCATTAAGGTGTAATAATAATTAACTTGGCTAATTAATTTAATTTAATTAGCTAACATTAATCTAATTACACCAACAATCCCCCACATGAATGAAATTTCTCTTCGCACAAGACACAAGATGTCAAGATGTTCTTTAGGAATAGTACCGCATCGGGATAGGTGAAATCGTTTCATCTTGAACCTTCCGTAGTTGAAGCTTATCGGATTTACTTAGCTAATCGGTGAAATATTTCATCTTGAACCGTCAGCTGTTGGAATAAACCAAGACAATAAACCTAACACGGTAGTAAACCGATTTGTTCCCAAACTCTCAGTTGTGTTCATTTCGGTCCTGAACATACTTGGGTTCTGCGAGTGCTTTAGAGAATTCAGCCTATAAATAAATTCTCAACGAGCCGACCCAGCTCACACTGACATGGGTGACCGCATCTATCAAGAGTATCCTACCATACTCTACTTGTTCTGGACAAGGTATAGACGTCATTAAAAGCATTAGCTTAACCTTTTTAAACGTGATAGGCATGCACTTATTGCATCATAAGAATGGGATATTGTTAAACTCTTAAGTGTTTTCTTTTAAGTTAGCCAAGACTGGTTGTCCTATTGAACCTGGTCCGTGGGATCTCCAGTCGCCAGGTTAGGTTTCCGTACAAGGTAACTTAGTCTAATTTAGGCTTTAAGCCCATTCCCCTCGATGCACATTCTACTCTCTGGCCAGATAAACCTTTAGTAAATGGATCCGCGAGGTTTCTTTTGATTTCACAAAATCGATGGAAATTATTCCATTTGAGAGTAGATGTCTCACGATATTGTGTCGACGACGAATATGTCGTGACTTACCATTGTACATAAAGTTGTGAGCTCTATGTAAAGCCGCTTGATTATCGCAATGTATACATATGGCTGACACAGGTTTCGGCCATGGTGGAATATCTTCTAGAAAGTTATGAAGCCACTAAGCTTCTTCACCAGCTTTATCTAAAGCTATAAACTCCGACTCCATTGTGGATCGAGCTATACATGTCTGTTTAGAAGATTTCCATGAGATTGCGCCTCCTCCTATTGTGAATACATACCCACTTGTAGACTTTGATTCTTCTGAATCAGAGATCCAATTTGCATCACTATATCCCTCGAGGACTGCTGGATATTTTTCATAGTGTAGTGCGTACGCTGATGTATTCTTTAGGTATCCAAGCACTCTCATTAATGCTTCCCAATGAAGTTTGCTTGGATTACTCATATATCTACTCAATTTCTTGACTAAGTAGGCAATGTCTGGCCTCGTGCAATTCATGATATACATGAGACATCCAATTATACGAGCATACTCGTTTTGTGATACACTATTTCCTTTGTTTTTGTGTAGAACCATCGATGGAAGAAAAGGATTGTTAGTTCCTTTAAATCCATGTTTCTTAAATTTCTCAAGTACCTTTTTCACGTAGTGTGACTGAGATAATTTAATACCGTTCGATGACCTTGTTATTTTAATTTCCAAAATAACATCGGCTTCACCGAGATCCTTCATATCGAAATTTTTAGTTAATATTTTCTTCGTGGACTTAATAACCTCCATGTTAGTCCCAAATATTAACATATCGTCAACATAAAGACATACTATGACAGTCGCTTGTCCGTACTGTCTTATATATACGCACTTGTCGCATTCGTTGATACGAAAGCCATTTTTAATCATGACACTATCAAATTTCTCGTGCCATTGTTTAGGAGCTTGTTTAAGGCCATAAAGAGAACGAACAAGTTTACAAACTTTGTTCTATTTTCCTTTAACAATGAAACCTTCTGGTTGTTCCATATAAATCTCCTCATTTAATTCATTATTAAGGAAAGCCGTTTTAACATTCATTTGATGAATCTCAAGATTATGAATAGCTGCTAGAGCTATTAATAGTCTTATGGAAGTTATCCTAGTCACTGGTGAATAGGTATCAAAGAAGTCTATACCTTCCTTTTGTCGATACCCCTTAGCTACTAATCTAGCTTTATATTTATCGATAGACCCGTCGGGTTTTAATTTCTTTTTAAAAATCCATTTACATCCAATAGGTTTACTTCCCGTAGGAAGATCAACCAATTCCCAAGTATTATTACTTAGGATGGATTGTAACTCACTGTCTATCGCTTCTTTCCAATGCGCTGCATCGGGAACAGTCATAGCTTCTTTATATGTTTGAGGATCATCCTCAATCATAAAGGTTAAGAAATCTGGGCCGAAGGATTTAGCTATTTTAGCTTGTTTACTCCTTCGAGGCTCTTCTATGACTTCCTCGTTGACTTGAGAATCATTTCCTTTAGAAATTGATTCGTATGTCCTCTTTTGAGAAGTGATGTTTGAGTCCTTCTTATGTGGAAATATATTCTCATAGAATATCGCATCTCGAGATTCAATAATTGTGTTAACGTGAACCGCACTATTTTCAGATTTAAAAACCAAAAATCTGTAAGCACTGCTAATCTCAGCTCGACCTATGTAATAGCAATCAACGATTTTAGATCCAAACTTTACCTTTTTAGGTCTTGGAACAACAACTTTAGCTAAGCACCCCCACACTTTGAGGTATTTGTAGCTTGGTTGCCTTCCTTTCCATAGCTCATATGGAATAGCATCATTTTTCTTGTGTGGGACTCGATTCAATATATGATTTGCCATTAAGATGGCTTCCCCCCACAAGTTGCTAGGTAAACCTGATCTTAAAAGCATGACATTCATCATATCTTTTAAAGTTCGATTTTTCCGTTCAGCTATCCCATTTGATTGGGGTGAGTAAGGTGCAGTCATTTCATGAATTATTCCTGATTCGGCGCACAATTGCTGAAAAGGAAATTCATATTCACCTCCTCTATCTGATCTAAGAATTTTAATTTTCTTATTCAACTGATTTTCAACTTCGGCTTTATATTGTATAAAGGCATTTATTGCTTCCTTTTTCTTATGTAATAAATACACATAGCAATAGCGCGTACAATCATCAATAAACGTGATGAAGTACATTTTACCTCTACGAGTAGGAGTTGCCTTTAAATTACACAAGTCAGTGTGAATTAGCTCTAAAGGTTGTGAGCTCCTTTCGATTGAGTTGAAAGGTTGTTTGACAAATTTTGCCTCTACACAAAATTCACATTTATAATTTTTATCAATATCAAAATTAGGTATTAAACCCATATTTGCCAACTTTTTCATTTTTTGAAAATTGACGCGGCCCAATCTATCATGCCATAATGTAGGAGACTCAAGTAAGTAAGTAGAACTAGATATATTATTATTAATGAATTTGTTGTCTTTGCCGATAACGGCTACATTTGCCTTAAAAAGGCCATCACACATATATCCTTTTCCTACATACATTCCTCCTTTGGTCAGCACAAATTTATCTGACTCAAAGGCTAAACGAAAACCATTCTTAGTAAGGAGAGAACCGGAAATTAGGTTCTTCCTGATATCGGGTACATAGAGTACATTGTTCAAAGTGACATCTTTCCCTGAAGTGAATTTCAGAGTCACTTTTCCTTCGACAGAGTGAGCATCATTCCCCATGAAGAGCTTCTGTTCATGTTCGAGCTTCTTATAAGAAGTGAACATGTTTTTGTCATAACAGATGTGGCGTGTAGCCCTAGTGTCGACCCACCATCCTTTAGTATCACTCATCAGATATGCTTCAGATACAACAGCCGCAAGGTGCAAGTTGTCGATGTCAGATGCAGCAAAGTCAACGGTCACAACAACCACATTTGCCTCATTTTTGTTGCGATGATGGCATTTCTTTGCTGGATGCCCAATCTTTCCACAAACATAGCATGTGCCTTTGAACTTTCTCTTTTTGATGCTCTTTTGCCCTTCGTTTGAATTGTTTAGCTTACGCTTCTTGCTTTCATTGGATCATTCCACAATATGAGCCTTAGCTCCCCCGGGAAGAGGCATTCCCATAAAGTTCAACCCTTTGTCGGTGATCATGCTATTCTCCTGTGTCTTCAATTTTTCTGCAAGATCTTGCACGGTCCATTTTGAAACCGACTTCTTGTGCCTTAGGTGATGTTTGAACCATGTCCATGCCGGAGGAAGCTTTCCAATTATGGAGGCCACCTGGTAAGACTCGCTTAGTTCATGCCCTTCAGCCAGAAGTTCATTGATCATTGTTTGAAGATCATTCACTTGCTCATACACAGATTTGCTATCAACCATTCGGTAGAACTGGAACTTATCCACAAGGAACTTTCTGTACCCAGAATCTTCAGTTCTGTATTTTCTTGTCAGACCCTCCCACGGGAGTTTAGCAGTTTTTATTGGACTGTAAACCTTGTAGAGTGTCTCGTCCAAGCAACTGAGAATATAATGTCGGCACATAAAGTCATTAAGATTCCACGATTTGATCTGCTTGACTTCCTCAGGCATTTTTTCCTTAGACACTGGTACCTCCTCAGTAAGGTATCGAGTTACGCCTAAAGTCGTTAGGTAGAACATCATCTTGTCCTGCCATGTTGCAAAGTCAACCCCTTTGAATTTGAAGGGTGGAATCAACGGTGGGGTAGGAATGCTTTTTGGTGTCTCCACCACATTGTTGTTTGATGCCATCTACACAGATGTATTAAACGATTTAATATTGTCTTAAGATTGTTAGTGTTTAACAATCTGTGTAATAGAAATATACTCAATTTATATTTCTTGTAGTAACTATTAAGTATAAACTATAATTATAATTAAGTATAGTTTACTAAACTAATATAGTATATTATATTACTGTATTCAAGGTTTTAAATAAAACAAAGTAGTGGAGCAAAAACTTATTTAAATAAAATAGATGTTTCAATTTAAAATAATACAACAATTTTATTTGAAAAAGTTTAAGTAATTGAAATGAATAAAAATGAATAAAATAATCAAACTTTCTATTACTACGTATCTACGTATATTATGTATATGAACAGTAAAAAGGGATTTAATTACCAAAAACAGTGTATAAAGTTTTGAAATCGGATTTAAAAGAGTGACCAAGTTTATTTAAATGAATTTGAAAAACTTAATCTTACGAGGATTTTAGAAATAAATTTAATTTACAAATATGAAAATTAAATTTACTCACGAATTAATAATCGAAAAAGAAATGAGATGTAGAAGACTGAGGTTGCGAATGCAATTTCCTTAAGACAATACTTCCGAGGCTGCCTACGGCGCGATCAGTATTCCTTGGTAGTCTTTGTTTTGCACGAACAAAAAGGACACGGGCGAGTTGGAACAAATAGAACTTTGACTAAAAATATTTAACTTGAGAAGTAGAGAATAATTTATACTTAATTGCTGAAAAATGGTGTGAGGAATTGGCCAGATTCCTCTCCTATTTATAGCAATTGAAAGAACTTGTTGCAGGGTCACAATGGTTCGAATTTAAACCAAATAATGTTTGGTCCGAATGGGTGCCACCCATTCGGTTCAAAAACCAACCAAACACACCATTTTATTCAAATTTAGGCGGGCAAACCAGATCCTTCTCGAACCTTCTAGAAGGGTCTCGTGGATCCTATTTGGATCACATACGGATCCTAATCGGATCATTCACAGATCTTTGTAAAAAAAATTTGGACTTTTATTAATTATTGGGCCCGGATATTACTCTAGGCCCATTCCTACAAAGCCTTTCCACTATGAAAGCTACGTGCCCCTTTTTATAACACTTTTGTAGCTCCACTTTCTCCTTCTTTTCCATGTGGGATAGTGAGATTCATCATACTCTTCTCACTTCATTCATTAAGGTGTAATAATAATTAACTTGGCTAATTAATTTAATTTAATTAGCTAACATTAATCTAATTACACCAACAGTTTTTGCATTTAGTCTTGTTGTGTTGCTTTGTTATTTAATATTTCACAACTTTGGCAAATAAATATACCTAGTTAGCTCATTAGTTCACCATTGAAGATATTTTTATGTTATTTTCTTGTTTATAAAGATGTGCAGATACAATTTAGATTCCTTTAGAGGTGCTTCTTCAAGTCATTATGTTAAGCTAGCCAACCATTTGTAATACTCACCCTTAAATCTTGAAGTCCAGGGGAAATTTTTCCCTGCAAAAGTATTAACTGAAATGTCATGTACAAGTGAGTTTGTGTATTGTTATGTCCAGGAACAAAGAGCTCATCCCAGTTAAAACAATGTTTCTTATCTCTACTCTCTCTCATCTGTAGTGCAGCAGTTAAAAGCCCTCTCATACGAGGAGTTAGTTCGTTAACATTACTTGGATTTATAAGGTACTATAGTTTGCACATAATTGTGGCTTTTCTGTGCGCATGTTTAGTTAATGGAGTGGCTTCTATTAGTCACCTTAGACCTCTTATTAATGGCCTCTAAAGTCTGTTCCAACTCTAATGTCAGATTCCAAAAGACGAGAAAACTAGAAAATTTATACCATAAAGTGGCTTACAATCCAAGAAATAAAGCAAATGGAATCAGTGGATCATTAGGGTCCAATCCAAGACTTTCTTCAAACTTCTCCAGAACAATTTTAACCTTTGAATCACAAAATAATGGTAGTGTAAGTAAAAACTGAGTATCTTTTAGAAATGAAAGAACCTCAAATATCTAAAATAGGATAAGAACCGAGCATTTTCTAAAGTTCAAACATTTCAATTTTACAAGAATTATACTATAACCAAAACAGATCTTCGATCGAACTTACAAAGTATCCTCAAAATCATATATTTTATGAAATCATTTCATATGTGATGAAGGGAATTTTCATCTAAGTGTCTGGTCCACGTCCAGTGTGCCACGTTATGATATTTTCCGCTCCACAGTATGGAATCCTAAGCCGGTCAGATCGAGCTGTACTCCACTTCAAGGTTCCTAACCCTGTGCTCAAAGAAACTCGTCAGGTTGTGCCGGTGGTTGACCCAGCGCTGACCCTCCGATGCCTAAGTCAGATCAATTCAATGCATAGCAGAATATAGCAGAAAAGTAATAGTTAAGTCGATCAGAATCTACCTTTAAATGTAACAAATGAGGGGTATTTATAGGAGAGGAAGCGGATCTTTCGGATCGGTCGGGTCTTCCGGGTCGGGTCGGGTCGGATCTTTAGTGGTTATGTCGAATAAGGCTCATTTTGGTGTATGTCGAACAGATCAGTCTGGTGTACGTCGAATAGGCCCAGTCTGCTATATGTCGAGTAAGAGCAGATCTTGGCCTATGTCGAGTGGAACCAGATCTGATCTATGTCGAAGAGAACCAGATCTGGTCTATGTCGAAGAGAACCAATTTTACTAGGATTAGATCTGATCCACGTTGATTAAGATAGAGTTTTAATCTTAATATTGATTTATCATCTGACGTGTAATATGTCAAGTCACTGATTGAATATTTGGTATATCAATAGTCCCCCAAGTTCAAGAGTTCGATTGTAAATCGAAGTTTTGAAGTTTGTAATTTTTGAATTTTCGAATTCGTAGTATATCAATAATCCCCCAAGTTCAAGAGTTCGATTGTAAATCGAAGTCTGGAAGTTATAATTTTGAATTTTATGATGCAATTGTCAATTCAATGGGTGTTCAATTTTACTTTCTTGATCGAGCATGTAATTGAGGCTTTCATTGGTTGAGAAGCTCGAGGCGTTTATAGTACTTGGTGACCTTTTAGGTCGACCGAAGTTTTGAAGTTGTCGATCGCATTTTTGGTCGGCGTTCGACCTATTCTTTGTCGATAATTGATGTCGACCTAATTTTGGTCGATGTTTTTAATGCTATCGATCAGTCTTTCTGGTCGATGCTTTGATGTCGACCAGATACTTCGCTAACATTTTTATAGTGTTTTTTTGGTCGATGCTTTTAAAGCTATTTGACCTAAATTCTGGTCGATGATTTTAAATCTATTCGACCTAAATTCTGGTCGATGAGTTGTCGACCAGATTATTCACTAACACTTTTATCGTGTAAGGATTTTGATGCTTTGAAAGCTATCCACTTTTCAACTTTATCACTTTTATAGTATAAGGAATTGGAGCTTTGAAGCTTTTGATGTGTCGACTTATCATTTTTGTAGTGTAAGGATTCGATGCTTTGAAAGCTGTCAAAATTATTAGTGCTTTGAAAGCTATCAATTGTTTCATAAGAGCCGACACTATGATCATCTTAATTTGGTTGAACAAATCAAATGTTTCACATTTTATATTTTGATCAATTTGGTCGAACAAGTGAGTAGCAATATACACGAGTGTTTGGTCGAACATATTAGTACCAAGTTGGTCGAAAAGTAGCAATTTGATCAGATATATTTAACAAAGTGTTTGGTCGAACAGATTAGTACCAAGTTGGTCGAAAAGAAGAGTAGCGATTTGATCAGATATATGAAACTGACTAGTTGGTCGAACAAATCAGTATCAATTTGGTCGAAATAAGATAAGTATCAATTTTGATCAAATATATGAATAACTAGTTGGTTGAACAAACCAGTTCAATTTGATCAGGTGTTTTTGTTTTGAAATATAAAGCGTGAGGACTTGAAGCTTTTAAAGCTGTCGAAAATGATTGATGCTTTGAAAGCTATCAATTGTTCCACTTATCACTTTTATAGAGTAAGGCATTGAAGTTTTGAAGCTTTTGATTTGTCGACTTATCACTTTTATAGTGTAAGGACTTGATGCTTTGAAAGCTATCAACTTTTCAACTTATCACTTTTATAGTGTAAGGAATTGAAGCTTTGAAGCTTTTGATTTGTCGACTTATCACTTTTATAGTGTAAGGATTCGATGCTTTGAAAGCTGTCGAAATGATTGATGCTTTGAAAGCTATTAACTTTTCAACTTATCACTTTTATAGTGTAAGGAATTGAAGCTTTGAAAGCTGTAGACTATTCAGAATTCGATGTTTTGAAAGATGTAGATAGAATTCTTCGCGTTTGTCGATGAAAAATTGATTTCTTTTTTCTTCTTTTGTTACATAATCAGTATTTCTAGAAAGTTGGTCAATGACCTTTGGCTTTCTTCATCGATCTCGTCAATGATGAGGTCGAACAACGCTTTTATGGTTGTTTGATGTCGAACAAGACTTTTATAGCAGATATGACATTTTTGCTATCCTCTTCATTGATTTGATCATCGATGATGTCGAACAACACCTTTATGGTCGTCGATGTCGAACAAGGCTTTTATAGCAGCTGTGATATTTTTGCTATCCTCTTCATTGATTTGATCATTGATAAAGTCGATGGAATGTTTTTCAAAGATGCTTTATGTCGAACAAGGCTTTGAAGCTGTTTGTGACATTTTTGCTCTCCTCTTCATTGATTTTGTTTATGTCGAAGAACATGAGATTTTGTTCCACTCTTCATTGAATTTGATATGTCGAAGAACATGACATTTTGTTCCGATTTGTTATGTCGAAGAACATAGATTTTGCTCATCTTCTTTGATTTGATCATTGATAATGTCGAACAAGGCATTGATGTCGAACAAGGCACTTTTGTCGAAGAACGGCCTTTTTGGCAACTGATTTTGATCATTGATGATGTCGAAGAAGGCACTTATGTCGAACAAGGCATTGCTGTCGAAGAACGGCCTTTTTGGCAGCTGATTTTGATCATTGATGATGTCGAACAAGACACTTATGTCGAACAAGGCACTGATGTCGAACAAGGCACTTATGTCGAACAAGGCATTGATGTCGAAAAAAGGCCTTTTTGGCAGCTGATTCTGATCATTGATGATGTCGAAAAAGGCACTTATGTCGAACAAGGCACTGATGTCGAACAAGGCACTTAAGTCGAACAATGCACTTATGTCGAACAATGCACTGATGTCGAACAAGGCACTTATGTCGAACAATGCACTTATGTCGAACAATGCACTGATGTCGAACAAGGCACTTATGTCGAACAAGGCACTGATGTCGAACAATGCACTGATGTCGAACAAGGCACTTAAGTCGAACAAGGCACTTATGTCGAACAATGCACTTATGTCGAACAATGCACTTATGTCGAACAAGGCACTGATGTCGAACAAGGCACTTAAGTCGAACAATGCACTTATGTCGAACAATGCACTTATGTCGAACAAGGCACTTATGTCGAACAAGGCACTTATGTCGAACAATGCATGTCGAACAAGACCTCTTCTTATGTTGATGACAATTTGTTTACTTCATCATCGAGCTCATCCATCGATGTGGTCAATCAAAATCTTTATGGTCGATCATCCGATGTGTATTTGCTTTTATGTTCATAAAATATGAATGGGTGCTATCGATGAGTTCAGTTCTGGTCGAATAACTTGATAAAGCTTTGTTCTGGTACTGAAAGTCTTTATATTTGGTTGTTCCTCATCGCATATGCTTATTCAATCAACTTATATGTTGTATCCATTATGATCATACTCTAGCGTTGCTGCTACCATCCGTGATATGATCATCGTTCTTGTTCGAGCATTGGTTAGAGGTTCCCACAGACGGCGCCAACTGATGAAGGGAATTTTCGTCTAAGTGTCTGGTCCACGTCCAGTGTGCCACGTTATGATGTTTTCCGCTCCACAGTATGGAATCCTAAGCCGGTCAGATCGAGCTGGACTCCACTTCAAGGTTCCTAACCCTGTGCTCAAAGAAACTCGTCAGGTTGTGCCGGTGGTTGACCCGGCGCTGACCCTCCGATGCCTAAGTCAGATCAATTCAATGCATAGCAGAATATAGCAGAAAAGTAATAGTTAAGTCGATCAGAATCTACCTTTAAATGTAACAAATGAGGGGTATTTATAGGAGAGGAAGCGGATCTTTCGGATCGGTCGGGTCTTCCGGGTCGGGTCGGGTCGGATCTTTAGTGGTTATGTCGAATAAGGCTCATTTTGGTGTATGTCGAACAGATCAGTCTGGTGTACGTCGAATAGGCCCAGTCTGCTATATGTCGAGTAAGAGCAGATCTTGGCCTATGTCGAGTGGAACCAGATCTGATCTATGTCGAAGAGAACCAGATCTGGTCTATGTCGAAGAGAACCAATTTTACTAGGATTAGATCTGATCCACGTTGATTAAGATAGAGTTTTAATCTTAATATTGATTTATCATCTGACGTGTAATATGTCAAGTCACTGATTGAATATTTGGTATATCAATATGTTTCACACATAAAGACTCGAAATGTTGAAACCTACCTGATGAAGAGCACTCCCAACATGTCTTGAGTACTTTCCCAACACTCTCTTTAGATAGGCCAAGTGCATTTTGAAATTCCACAGGTAGAAATTCATTAATAGAACTATAAGCATATCCAACAGTTTTGCCCCCTTTTCTCAAAGAATTCTCAAATAGAATACTGCTCGTCTCAAAACATATAATGCATATCAGCAGTGGAATCATTCAATTCGATAATAATATTAGCAATATCTATTTCCTGACCATAAAATGCATTTGCATCAATGTTTAATAGATCACATGGATCAATCGGTAGACCAATAAAAGGAGTAGTGGACTCAGGATCAACATTTGGTAGGATATCAATAACCTCAATCTGATAACTGCTTCATTTGCTATGGTAAATTAACCCATTCATCATGCATTTGGAGCCAAAGTGAACTCCATTTGAGCAATAATGGTCTAGTTTGCGGACATTATTGCAGTTGTCATCAAGTGCTTTCCAATATGAGGAAAAGGATTTCATTGCTCCATGAACCGGAATCTGCATGACAGTATAATGAGCTCTGATTAAAAATTTCATGAAATATTACGTTAAATTCTAGGGACGATTACTCAAACTACACTAAGGTTGAATTTAATTAAACTGACCACCCTCAATAAGTGAAAAATTACTCAAACTACCCTTAAGTTATTGAATTTAATACACTTACCTACATTTACCCCCTTATGGAGTTAATTTCTGATGCCGCATGTTGCCGTAAACGATTTTAAAATCCAGGAAATACCCCTGGGTACCCATCTAGGAAGTCACAAACTTCAAGGGTGCCAAACCAATTTCCCCCGTTTTCCTACCGATTTTGACCATTTTCGTTAATTTTAACCCAATATGACCCTTTTTACACATCATTATTTACAGCATCGGCATGCGCAGTCAGGAATTAACGTCGAAGGGGGGGTAACATTAATGAATCCAATAGCTCAAAAGTAGTTTTGTGTAATTTCCCAAAGATGGAGGTGGTCAGGTAATAACATTAAATCTTGGGAATAATTTGAGTAGTTCCCCCAAATTATATTAGAATGACATTCAATGACAAGTCGATAGGTCCAGTAAAGTATTAATTTTTTATGAATCAATTAAGTGAAACTGGAAATCTAAATATAAATAACCAGCAGCCCATGATTAAATTTGATATAGAAAACATCAATATGTGATGAGGGGTATTCTGGATTCTCTACACTGTAAAATTAGTAGCGGGTCGAAAACAGGATACGCTTGGTCGAAGATCTCAAATCTCGAACTCCGAAACATAATACCGATCCCAGGATCCAGTAAGCCCAGTCCGATCTTCTAGATTAAAGCTCACAGTCGAGAATTACTGTTGGGCCGACCACAGGCCCAGGCCTATGGGCCGAGAAATGTTCCCCCGTGGATGGTTTAGCTAGCTCATCATGTCTACTATAAATATCACAAGCATTTATGACAACAGACACGCTTTCCCAGGTGCACACAATCCGAGGCTCCTAGTCGGACTACCATGGAAAGTTAGAATAATTCTCACTCTCGAATGTATTTAGTTTCGACCTTGTACGGCATCCTATAATGCTCAAGTAGGACCCTATCATTTGTAATCTATACACTCACATTGAGAACATATACATTTTATTGATCTTCTCCTTCATATATATTACATTGTAGCTCGATTACATCCCATATTTAATATCTACAAAAACACGTAAGATCAATTGGCGCCCACCGTGGGGCCTTATTTGGGTGTTAGATCGAAAAATGCCTACTACGAGACGAAATACATACAATCGAGGAGAGCCTTCTCACGTGGCTGTAATGCAAAATTCTGTCAACAACGAGCTCGATAATCTGTCTCGAGCGGCTCAACAACCGGAAGCTCCTCCAATTATCCCCCAGGACAACGTTCCGTTCCAAAGGAATGTTGCTGATCTAAGATCTATAATAGGCACGTTATGCAGGGAATTTTTGAATAACGGAAGAGCTGACTAATCACCTGTCGATCAGCCCGAAGCTCATGGAAGACTGAAAATTCCTTCCTCGAACATTCAAAAGGAGAAAAGTATACTACGATCGATGTCTAATGTACCGCCACCAGATCTCCCCCGTGCAGCTCCGTCAAAATCAAATGTTCGATCAGGAATACCTCTGAAGACAGTGCACTACTTAGAAGACTCTGTGGTCGGGGAAAGCCATCCTTTAAACGCTGAAAAAGCTAAGAAACCGATCTATAAAAGAATCACGGAATCCGAGTTGGAAAGAATTGTGCAAAAAAGAGTTGCTAAAAAATTAGAGGGAGAGGACACGGTGTTAGAAATTCGTCGCGCAGCAGCAACTGCTAGGCGTATGGAAATGATCCCGAACAGGGAAACCATTCGAGGAAACATCACGGATAGGCAGATTGGGAATAGTATCATGAGATGTTCACCATTTTGCAGGGAACTACGTGAGGCGCGAAATACTTAAACTGTACCAACAAGATTGCCGCGGTATAATGGGACTACCAACCCCGGAGAACACATTAATAGTTTTATCAACGTGATGAATTTATATGGGCATTCTGAGGATTTCTGCAGCAAAATCATGGTCACTACCTTTGAAGGGATCGCCCTCGATTGGTTCGAAAAACTACCACCGAGTTCTATATTTTCTTTCGATGAATTTTGTGATAAGCTAAAACATCAATTTGCAAGTCAACGAAAGCCTAAATTGCCAGCGAACCATTTGGGAACGGTAAAGCAATTAGATGGTGAAACTCTAAGACAATGGTTAGCGAGATTCATTATTGAGCTCCTGAAGGTTGATACCCCACATATTGAATATCTTTCTTCCTTGATGTTTGAGCTCACAAGGAACACGCAATTTGGAAATGCGTTATGCAGAAAACAACCAAAATCTTTCAAGCGAATCATGGAAATCGCAGAAAAGTATATGATCCAGGAAGAGATGAACAAACTCAAAAATGCTCACAACCCCAAACAGCTCGTAAAGAAATAAGATCGAGCGCCTATTCCAAAGCCAGAAGATTATGGAGGATCGAATAGAGGATCGGTATGGTAGCGAATCAATACCTACAAACCACAGACCCAAAGACACAATCTCTATGGTCTGCCTCCTTTTTCTGATCTGCCCCCACGACCTGGAAAGATTCACTTTACTGAGTTAAATACCACGAAGGAAGTAAATTCTGATTGTGTTGGAAGAAGGAAATTTGATCCCCGAGGCTCAAAGAATTACGCAGGCAAGATCGGGAGCATTAAATTATGACAAATATTGTCGGTAACATCGGGCTCGGGGACATAGCACTGAAAATTGTTATCAGCTGAAGGTTGATATAGAAAAGCTAATCGTGCATTCATTAAGAAAGGGAACTACAACAATCGTTATAGATCGAGGAGCCCTCAGAAATTCATCACCCAGCAACGAGAAGCTCGGAACAAGCTGATGAACAATTAAATGGAGTAATTAACATGATCGCCGGAGGACCTGCGGGGGGAGATAGCAGAAATGCAAGGAAGAGAACAACGAGGTCAATAAAAACTGTTGTCTCAGCCAAGAGAGAAATTTTCTCTTTGGAACCTCCATCTGTGGAAAATCAGGTTATAAGCTTTAGCGACGCAGACATGCCAGCAGACGTTACTTGGATATAAACGATGATGACCCGGATTTCTCAATGGTGTTAACTCTGAGAATTTCTAATCATGAGGTAAAAAGAGTTCTAATTGATAATGGAAGTTCGGCCAATATCATCTCGTCTGAGGCCCTTGCTCGAATGAACCTCCAGCATCCTCATTTGGATCGAGTCGCTACACCATTAGTCGAATTCGGCGGCTCAGAGATTGTACCACTAGGGACCATATTGCTAAGCATAACGCTCGGGAAGAAACCAAAAAGCGTAACCCGGATTGTAAAGTTTCTTGTGGTAGAAACGCCCTTCGCTTACAACGCAATACTAGGAAGACCGGCATTAAATGCATTCAAAGCTGTGGTGTCAACTTATCATCAAAAAGTAAAGTTCCCTACTGACGGAGTGGTAGGAGAAATGAGGAACGATCAATACATGGCATGGGAATGCTATAACTCTTCTTTGACCAAAAAACAAAAAGTGGAACCCGAGCTCCTGAGGAAAAGAAAGGCGGCGGATCCGAAAATGGAATCGATCTCAAGATTACCGGTTCCCGATTGCGAAAAACTGCAAGGAAAAAAGGGAAAAAAACGTAGATATGAGTGTGCAAGCCCCCGATCACAAAAAAGTTGTTCTAGTTCTGGGATCCCCAAAAAAATTCACAAGGATTGGAACGGAGTTGAGTGAAGGTATGAAAACTATGCTTATCGATTTTTTGAAAAAGAATATAGATGTCTTTGCATGGAGCTCAGATGATATAGTGGGAATCGACCCACGGGTGATCACCCATTCCCTAAATATCGATCCAAAAGCGAGGCCCGTGAGATAGAAAAAGCGTAATCACGAGCGCGAGAAAGATAAAATCATCAGAGTTGAGGTCGATAAATTATTAGCAGCTGGGCAAATCAGGGAAATCAAATTCATCGAGTGGTTATGTAACGTAGTTTTGGTCTCTAAAGGAGATAAAGTCGACAACAAATGGAGAATGTGCAACGACTTCACTGATTTGAACAAACTATGCCCGAGGGATCCTTACCCGCTACCCCGCATCGATATGTTGGTAGATTCCACTACAGGTTTTGTATTTTTTAGCATGATGGATGCATTCCAAGGGTTTTATCAGATTTTTTTGAATGAAAGAGATCAGGATAAAACTGCATTCATTACTGAGGGTGGAGTCTACTGCTTCATTGTGATGCCTTTTGGATTGAGAAACGCGGGTGCGACCTATCAAAGATTGGTTAATATGATGTTTAAAGAACTGATAGGGAAATCATGGAAGTTTGCGTGGATGACATGCTTGTGAAGAGCATGACTGAAGAAGACCACATAAAGCATCTCGACAAATGTTTCAGAATTTTGAGAAAATATGGAATGAAGTTAAATCCCGCAAAATGCACTTTTGGGGTACGATCGGGAAAATTTCTTGGATATCTCGTCCATGAACGAGGGATCGAGGCCAATCCGGAAAAGATTCGAGCTATTACTAATCTTCAACCACCAAAAAAGCTCTCAGATGTCCAGAGTTTAATTGGAAATATTATCTCCTTGAATAGATTTATTTCCAGATCGGCCGATAAGAGCTTGCCATTCTTTAAGTTGTTACGCAAGTCAAAAGATTTCGAATGGAGCGCTGAATGTGACAAAGCTTTTGAAGATATGAAGGCATATTTGACTTCGCCCCCGATGTTGGCCAAGCCCTCCGATGGAGAACCCTTATACCTGTACATAGCCGTTTCGAAAGAGGCAATTAGCTCAGTTCTTGTAAAGCTAGAAAAATCCGAGCATAAACCGGTGTACTACTTAAGTAAGCTATTGCAGGGTGCCGAGAAGAACTATATGGAGATTGAGAAATTTGCGCTCGCTTTGGTAGTAGCTGCTCGGAGACTCAGGCCTTACTTCCAAACCTACAAAATCATTGTCTTAACCAATCAACCTTTAAGACAGGTTTTGTCCAAAGCTGAAGCTTCGGGAAGATTTATAAAATGGGCAATCGAACTGGGCCAATTTGAGATCGAGTATTGACCAAGAATTGCGGTGAAGGCCCAGGTGTTAGCTGACTTCATAGTCGAATCTACTGGAATGAAGAATTCAGAAAATGAATCTACTTCCGAAATAAACGTGGTAGAAGAGATCAACGATCGGATCTGGCTGATGCATGTGGATGGTTCTTCGACCAGAGAAGGAAGTGGGGCAGGAATTCATTTTCAAGGGCCGGATGGCGAAGACCTAAGTTATGCCATAACGTTGGATTTTGTGGTCACAAACAACGAAGCAGAATATGAAGCTCTAATTGCCAGATTAGAGATGGCCCTGAAGGCAAAGGTAAAGCAACTTACTGTATTAACAGATTCCGAACTTGTTCATAGACAGGTAAAAGGCATTTATGAGGCCAAGGAATTCAACATGATCAAGTATCTAAATAAAGTGAAGAATCTAATTTTCATGTTCGAAAAATTTGAAATTCAGCCTATCCCAAGAGAAGAAAATTTGTGGGCAGACTTGCTTTCAAAGTTCACGGGAATTGCTGATGGAAAGAGTGAATGGGTGATTACCTGGCTGTTATCAAATACGTCCGCCATTGATCTGGACGTAACTACTGGTGTTGATATCATGGAAATCGACGAGCAAAAGATCTCCTCCATTCGTAAATTACTTGAAAGAAGGAAAACTACCCGAAAACGCAAATGAAGCCCGAAGGATCAAATATCGAGCTCCGTTATTTACCTTGGTAAATGATCAACTTTACAAGCGCTCTTCCTCCGGAATTTTATTAAAGTGTATTCCCGAGGATCAGTTTAATATGGTTTTGAAAGAAGTCCACGAAGGCGAAGCGGGGAACCATTGTGGTGCCCGAACGTTAGCTCTAAAATGCTCAAGGGCAGGATATTACTGGCCTACCCTTATTTCTGACTCAGTGGATTATGTGAAGAAATGTCACCATTGTCAGATTCTTTCGAATTTGATTATTCAACCCGCCGAACAGATGCATTCTATTCCAATTTGCTGGTCTTTTGACAAATGGGGAATCGACATTGTTGGTCCTTTTCCAACCGCCAGGGCCAAAAAGAATTATGTGTTAGTTGTTGTGGAGTATTTCAGTAATTGGGTTGAATGTGTTGCTCTCACAAAGATCACCCAATTTCAAGTCATAAATTTCCTATGGAAAAATATTGTATGCAGGTTCGGGATTCCCAGAATCTTAATATCCGACAACGGAACTCAGTTCGCGGGCAAAAAAGTCGTGGAGTGGTGTGAAAAGTTCGGAATACGGCAAATTTTCACTTCTGTTGGGCACCCACAGGCAAATGGGCAAACGAAGGTAGTAAATAGGGAGATTGTACGATCTTTGAAAAAACGCTTAAATGATGCAAAGGGCAATGGCTTGATGAGCTCCCCGGAGTCCTATGGGCTAATAGAACAACTGTGAAAGCTGCTACGGGAGAAACTCCATTTAGTTTGGTCTATGGGTCGGAAGCTGTTATTCCCATTGAAACTATTATACCATCTCCCAGGGTCGAATTTTATAACCCCGAGGACAATCGATCATCGAGGGAAATGGAGGTGGATCATGCAGATAGCAAGAGGGATCGAGCAAAATTAAAAATTCAGGCTGCAAAGTCCAGTATGGAAAAAGGCTTACAATCAGAACGTCCGAATTCGAACTTTTAAAGTCGGAGATCTAGTACTAAAAAAAGTGGAAGTTTCGAAGCATGTCGGCAAACTTCAGTCTAATTGGGATGGCCCCTACCTAGTTGTCGAACTTGGGAAAAAAGGATCGTACAAAATCGCTTATCCTAATGGAGAAGTCTTACCTCGAGCTTGGAACGCAGTTAACTTGAGGAGATATTATGGAAAGTGAAGATTATATTAGCAATTTCTAGTTTATCTACTATGGCTTATTGTCCACATTTGTTTATCATATCATCAGTGATTATTGATTAAAGTTTTCTATTCTCTAAAGATCTTATCATTCTCTTTCGAAGAAATATATATTATCTTCTAATATATTGATAAAGGGTGAAAGCTGTTGCTATGACCCTCGAAGATTAAATTGGCCAAGGGTGAAAGTTGTTGCTATGCCCCTTGGACCAGCAAAAGGGTGACCCTCGAAATTGACTAAGGGTGAAAGCCGTTGCTATGCCCCTTAGATAGAAAATAAATAAAATGGGTGAAAGATGTTGCTAAGACCCTCAAAATTGACTAAGGGTGAAAGCCGTTGCTATGCCCCTTAGATCGGAAATAAATAAAATGGGTGAAAGATGTTGCTAAGACCCTCGAAATTGACTAAGGGTGAAAGCCATTGCTATGCCCCCTAGATCGAAAATAAATAAAATGGGTGAAAGCTGCTGCTAAGACCCTCGAAATTGACTAAGGGTGAAAGCCGTTGCTATGCCCCTTAGATCGGAAATAAATAAAATGGGTGAAAGATGTTGCTAAGACCCTCAAAATTGACTAAAGGTGAAAGCCGTTGCTATGCCCCTTAGATCGGAAATAAATAAAATGTGTGAAAGCTGTTGCTAGGACCCTCGAAATTGACTAAGGGTGAAAGCCGTTGCTATGCCCCTTAGATCGAAAATAAATAAAATGGGTGAAAGTTGTTGCTAAGACCCTCGAAATTGACTAAGGGTGAAAGCCGTTGCTATGCCCCCTAGATCGAAAATAAATAAAATTGGTGAAAGCTGCTGCTAAGACCCTCGAAATTGACTAAGGGTGAAAGCCGTTGCTATGCCCCTTAGATCGGAAATAAATAAAATGGGTGAAAGCTGTTGCTAAGACCCTCGAAATTGACTAAGGGTGGAAAGCCGTTACTATGCCCCTTAGATCAAGAATAATAATAAAAAAAAATAGTCTTCTGAATTAGGTGACAGATTAAGTTCGATCGTTTTGGCTAAACTACTTGATCTTTAAGTTCAAATTATCTAGTTCAAGCTCCAGCTTTATTAATATTCGAGCCAAGAAGCAACAAGGATAATACGAAAATATTCTATTATAAGCTTTTCGAGCAATTACAAATGACTTTTTGGTTACAATAAGAACATCCAAACTCAGATGGAAAATTACATTTGTGACTATCCTACTACGAATACTAAAAGCCACTGAATGGCCTAAAGAACGGCGAAGATTTAATTCAGATTGTCGGATAGATATCTTTATATTTCGACCGGTCGAGACTCTCCATCTTGGCAATACAAATTACAAAGTGAGCAACTGTAAGGCTGATACCGCCTTTCCAGCATTCTTGCCACCACTTCCATGCTGGTTAATTCTACACATTTATCCGAACCAAGAAAGAGGGAAGTAAACTCCAAAAGAATTACTCCAAGCAATCTCAAAGGCACCATTCCCCAAAAAGTACCTTGAAGAAGTTGGGATCGAGATTGAAGGACCCCCTCCAGGAGATGACCCACTACCCGACCGGGTGAAGCGACAAGATACATGAATCCGAACCCGTCTCGGATACAGGATACCCAAGAAAGCAGGTCGTCTGCCGGTATCCTAGTCGCAAAGATCTTCGTCTGCCGATATTCTAGTCGAATAAATTTTCCTCGAAAGGAACCAAAAAATCAAAGAAGCGGGTGCGGGCTCGAATCTCGAACATCTTTATCTGGGATATGACATTAATCATGTTGATCAAAGAAAGTAAATATAACCACGAAGATCGGACGACACATTTACAGAAGAGTAAAAATGCAGCGGTAACTTTAGAAATATTTATAGGAGAAAGAAAATGACATCGACGGTCCAGATGATATGGCGCGAACGGCCATAATACGAGTGATAAATGCGCCAACCGTTTCGCTTCCCGAAAATTTAGGGACCATTTGGTTAAGATAAATGATGTATCTTCGGATCACGAAAATACTCACTTTATTACTAAAGAAAAGCTTGAGCACGGAAGAACAATTTATTGATCAGAAAACCACGCAAGCCCTAGTACAAGATTCGACAATCAAATCGAAAATACATGAAACGAATTATGATAAAGGTTTAAAATTACAACAAACATTGAGAGACATTTACAGGAGTTTGTTCTCAGAAAAAATCTTCCGAAGTTCCGCACTACGGTCATCGTAGCCACGAGCGTAAGCTTTCTCCTCAAGGATCTCGAGCTCCTTCTTTTTCTCTAAAGCCAATTTATCCTCGAAGGACTTGTTGCCCTCAAGGGCGCGATCCAACTCAGCCTTTTTTCTCTCCAGCTCAAGAGCAAGAACGGCTCGTCGCTCGATCGCTTGCTCAGCTATCATCTTGAGCTCGAGAAGGTCTTTACCAGCCTGATATAAGAGAGATTTCAATCATCTATAAAAAAAAAGAGTAGAGATCATACCTGGGAAAGGAAGTACGACCCCGATTGAAACAAATGTGAGGGACTTTTTCCTTTTAATAGGCCAGCCTCAGAAATCGAAATTTGAGCCTGCAGAAGGTTAGGAATCGATTTACCAAACATCCTTTCAAGGCGAGATATATCCATCTCTCCAAGCTCGAAAGAGAGAACCGACGGAGTTGCAGAAGAAAGCCGTTGTTCGGAAGTATTTTCGACTTTAGAGGCCGCCGCTAAAGTTTTATTGAGAGGGGAGGTATGGGTAGTGACGTCTTCTCCAAAAGAAAAAAGTTTAGTTTTCTTAACCAGCCCATCGCTCTTGGAACCAGAGGTGAGAGCACCAATCAAGGGCTTATTCCCAGTAACAAATTTTTCCAATGTCCCAAGCGAAGTAGTCAGCTCGGAATGATTTCTCTTAGTCGAAGCAAGCTCGAATGCCTTCTGTCTGAGAAAGGCTCGTTTGGAATTATCTAAGGGCTTACTAGGAGAGCTTCGATTTCGCTATCAGACTTATCATCCAAAAGGGTCAACTTGCTGAGAGTGACCTTAGCAGGATTGGCGAAACCCATTTTCCATTCTTACTTTCCTCGCCCCTAGACGCTTTGGGAAAGACCCGGAAGGCTTTGGAGAAGCCTTGAAGGATTTCCTCTCCTTGGGCAGTTTTTGTTCCTCGGACAAACCTTTATCCTGGGAACTGCCAAACAACGACTTGGTCTCAAGGGGCAAACCTAGCACTTTATTCATAATGGTCGAAAGGAAGAATGAGAAGTTCGGATTTATTTGTTATCCTTGAGGGCTCCGATCTTAATGCTTGGGCATTATATTATAATATTTGAGTAGAATGGACCGAGTATTTATAAGTAGGAGTAAAACTTTACCTCGGCGATAACAGAGTAATGAGATTCCCAAGAAGATTTGATAAAGAATAATGATTCTATCACAAATGCTATAGCAATTGAAAGGCAAAAATCAAATTATATATATTCAAAAGGCCCGGAAATATTCTGATTACAAAAGAAAATTCCTATGAAGAATCCTATTACATAACTATTTTTCGACGAATTGGATTTTTCTACGTCAGAACTACAGTTTTCTTCCTCGTTCTTTTCTTCGACGGAACCACTTTCTCCGGAATTATCACCATCGTTGCTACCAGAACTATTGTCCCCTTCATTACTACTTCGGTTATCAGCAGAAGAGTTATCCATCTTCGGGGAAGAATTATGGTGTTCTCCCTGATCCTCGGAATTGCCACCAGTGTCTACCTCCTCTTCCATTCCGACCTCACCCTCTGTTTCGAGCACATCGGGGTTGGGCATTGGTACTCCGAATTCAGCAAGAAGAGGAAAAAACTCATGATCTCGAAGGACTGTAATGTCTGGAGGCAAGGAGGTGGGTTTATAATCTTTCCCAAAGATATTTTTATAGGGGCTCATGTAATCAAAGTAGTCACCAAGATTCCCCGGGATTTTCTTGGCCAGGATAAGTTGTTGGACTCCCTTATAGAAAAAGGCTTGGTTTATTGGGCCCGATCTTAAACGAACCAGGGCATCGATAAAAGGGGATTCTAGAAATTCCCTTATAGCAGGAAGTTTGGCCTCCCTCTGCTCTTGGGTGCGCGCCTGCACGGAAAGTGTTTTGGCTTGCTCGAGCTCTGCTTTTAACTTTCCGACCTCAGGTTCAAAGTTTTTCTTTTCTTCGAGCTCCCTCTTTGTGTCAGCAAGCTCCTTTTCGACCTCAGATAATTTGGCCATTGTTTGCCTTAATCGAATTGCTGTAATCTCATCCTCCGCCAGAATATCTTGAAGGGCATCATGGACTTGCTGAGACTCTTCTTCTAGGATAGCCAGTCGATGGGACATATGCACAACTAAGTCCCAACCTAAAAATAAAACAACTCTTAGCATAAAATAAAGTTTAAGTGAACTTAAAGCGTTCGGGAGCTTATACCTCATGATGCGCCCGAGCATAATCACCCATGATCTGAAAACCATCTTTACGAAAACGTTCGGTATTATCCTTCCTAAATCTTTTAGCCAAAATAATTCGCAAAGATTTATCCACGAAATGTTCGCCGTTGGGGCCAAAATCTGATTCGATGGTCCCATCCTCTGCGTATCCGGCGGCTCTAGGTCCTCGAAGATGATCCTCTATGTAATCCGCAAGGTCGGGTTCTGTACGTCCAGGGCGACACTGGATGGGACCTGAGCTCTGACCAAAAGGTCTTACCCTTCGGAAGGATTCAGGAATTTCACTATTCCTCTTCCTAGCCATCCTATCCTTTATTATTTTATGAGCCTGGCTCTGTTTGTGTGAGTAATAACTGTATCCAGCTGCGTTCGGATCAAACACATTGATCGAGAACACCGACCGCAAAGGGGCAGCACCTCCGGCTTGTGATGTTCCCCCGATATCTATTTGACTAGTAGTCGCAGTCGGGATCGGAATCATAGTCCTATCAGTATTGGGATCAGCTACACCAGCTTTCCGACCGGCCTTCATTTTCTTTTGAGTGCGAGGATGGCTTTGGGTTTTCTTTGAGGAGGAGGCTACATTGGAATCAGCTATGGATGCTCGAAATTTGGCGACGATTTCAGCTAATAAGCGTGAAAAGTAAGTTAGCTCGTTGCCAAGGAAAAACAATTAAACCATGGGAGGTGGATTAGCGTACCTAAAGTAGGAGAAGCAATAACCGCATTGGCTTGCCCAGCAGCAGGTTGAAATTCTTGAGAGGCCTCCCCGACGGCTGGATGAACTCCTTGAGCGGCTTCCACAGCTGCAGGATGGACTCCCTGGTTGGCCTCCCTGACGGCGGGTAAAACTTCTTGGTTATCATGAGTATTGGCCGATCCTGAAGTCGAAAGCCCAAAAACAATCTCAGGGGCCGGATATGAGCATTTGCTAAGTCCAGCCATTCTCAAGACTGCTTCTTGGGTCAATAAAGCAGTTTGATGGAGGTCGGACCGAAGGGTCCCCAGAAACTCATCCGTGAGCTCATGATTGATCTTCCCTGTAAACATCCATCTACCGTAGATCCAAGACTCCTCTCCGTCCCATTTATATGGAATCGGTTCCCCACCCTCTACGGATGTCGGAGAATCCGGACCACGAACAGAGAAAAATTCTTTTTTCCAGCCTTTAGCATTACTCGAAATATTACTTGATAAAATTGATTGGTTGGATCTCTGAGAAAAGTATACGAACCCGTCATTCGAGGCTGTAGATGAACTAATTTTGAAAACCCGCCAAAATTTTTGGAAAGTAGCTTTCGTCCCCTTGGCCTTCATAAGCACGCAGAACGCGATTATATACCCAATCGAATTGGGAAGAATTTGGGACGGAGAGAGGGAGAAAGCATCTAAGATGCTACGAATCAATGGAATAAAGGGGATGCGCAGACCATAGAAGAACTGCTTGGTGTAGAACACTTGGCACCCCTTCGGAGGATCAGTGACTCGTTGGTCATGAGTCAGGATGACGATCGAAAATTCATTAGACATGTATCTTCCGAACTCGGACTTCAAGGAATCTAGGTCTTTTTCCTTGTAAAGACAAATAGTTTGCTCAGCTCTTAACTCAGTCATGTTAAGCTTGACGTTGGTCGATGGATCTACCCATTTGAAAATTGTAACGATAACATTACTACCGATCCTGTATTTCCTGAATTCATCCTTCGCCAAAGTAAGGGTATCATCATCAGCGGCTTCATCATCAGTTTCCTCGGAGGAGGTCCCATTTCCATCATTCTCGGAATCCGAATTTGACCCTCCTTCTTGCCTGTCAGAGTCAGAACCAGAATTCGAGTTTTTTGAATTTTCTGTTAACAGAGGTCGAGAATTTTCAACCTCCATCATTCCTCTACTGCCTTGCTTTTACCTTTGGGATCTATCGAGCTGGACATTTTGAATAACACGAGAATAAGAGAGAACAATTTTTGGGATTTTCAGCTATAATCGATCTCTACGCTCCGATCTAGGGTTTTTAAAGTCTCTCGTGAGTAAAACTCTAACGATCTTCGTATATATATAAGGTCAAAAGGGAAATTGCAAATCGAACCCCAAATAGCCGCGACGGTTCAACTTCTTAATGGTAAATATAAATTTACCTTTTCTACAATTGCATTTTTGACCACTATACTCTACGAATTTAGACCACAAACGGCCTACTGAAAAAGATAGGCTTTCTCGGCCCCAGAATGTACTCACTTCTTCGATTCCTTCGCTTCACTTTACACTCGAAGAAGCGAGGGAGTATTATTGAATATATATTTCATTATGCGAATTACTAACTACGAAAAAGTTTTAGCCCAAATCGTTGACATCGGAGCTCATATCCCCTAAACAGGTGCTCATTTTAAGGTTTCCTAGATATGCACTCTTTTTCTCTGATTCGGTTTTTGTCCCATTAGGTTTTTCCGAATTAGGTTTTTAATAAGGGATATCAGAAAGATATCATGAACGATTTATCTCAAGTCGAGACAGTATTTACTTCTCCGAGCTTCAGCTTCGCTTATGCTCGAGAAGTGGGGGAGTATTGATGAGGGGTATTCTGGATTCTCTACATTGTAAAATTAGTAGCGGGTCAAAAACAGGATACGCTGGGTCGAAGATCTCAAATCTCAAACTCCGAAACATAATACCGATCCCAGGATCCAGTAAGCCCAGTCCGATCTTCTGGATTAAAGTTCACAGTCGAGAATTACTGTTGGGCCGACCACAAGCCCAGGCCTATGGACCGAGAAATGTTCCCCCGTGGATGGTTCAACTAGCTCATCCTGTCTACTATAAATATCGCAAGCATTTATGACAACAGACACGCTTTCCCAGGTGCACACAATCCGAGGCTCTTAGTCGGACTACCATGGAAAGTTAGAATAATTCTCACTCTCAAATGTATTTAGTTTCGACCTTGTACGGCATCCTATAATGCCAAGTAGGACCCTATCATTTGTAATCTATACACTCACATTGAGAACATATACATTTTATTGATCTTCTCCTTCATATATATTACATTGTAGCTCGATTACATCCCATATTTAATACCTACGAAAACACATAAGATCAATATGAGAAAAATACACAACCAAAAGAAAAAAATTCAACATAGTTTCTCAATTAATATTTCTTAACATTAAGAATTATGCGAACTATAATTACAAACTGAGAGAGAACAATTAAATCTTCTACCTGTGCATTACAGGAGCAGCTGGTGGCCATTGAGCAAACATGCAACATAGTAGTAATATTATTCAATTCTTGCGGACAATTAAGTGCTTAATATTCAGCTCACAAAACTTTCAAAACCATCACTTCTTGTGGACAATTAATAGATTAAGCTTCAAAATTTGGTTAAAATTAAGCTGAATTGGAACATCCATTAAACAGTAATAGCTTCTTAATCAAAATCTTGAAAAGGGTCTTAACACTTGCACCAAACCACTGCTCTTGGGAAATTTGGCTAAATGCCATCCCCAAAGAGTGAAATTAGAAAAATGCCATCGCCTTTTTTTTTTTTTTTAATACATAATTTTAGTTAAAAATCGTTTAAAACTTGTAAAAATTGAAAAACACACCTTCTATTCTTAACTTATTTATTTTTACACTACCTTACTTATAAAAAAAAAAGAAAAAAAAACATTTCTTCTCAAACAAATTCAGATCAGATCTCTACCCCTATCTTCCCTTCAATTTCTTCATAAATTTTCACTAAAAAATGACACATAACAACTACATTGAAGGCGAGAAAATAAATCAAGCACCAAACCCATAAAACTTAAATTTTAATTTTTTTTCAATTACAGAATAAATTGCGATTTTCGAACCCAGTCTCCAGAGCACACCGCGGTGAGCATTAAAACTCACCGTGGTGAGCTTGGTGAATTGGCGGTCTTCAGTCTCCAGTTCAACATGAAACTGGAGACTGGAGGCTGAATCAATCTCCAGCATTCACGAACATCTGGGAGACTGGAGACTGACTTCAGTCTCCAGTCTCCAGTCTCCAGAATTCATAAACATCTGGAGACTGGAGACTGTCTCCGGTCTCTGGTCTCTAGTCGAAACATGAACATCTGGAGACTGGAGACTGGAGACTGTGTCCAGTCTCCGGTCTCCAGAATTCATGAACATATGGAGACTGAAGTCTGGTCTCCATAATTCATGAACATATGGAGACTGAATTTAAACTCGAAATTGATCCAAAATTTATGTTTTAATTACATATTTGTTTTATAGGGATATGGCATAATACCGACGCACACCCTTCCACAATTACCTCCATTCCACTATAATCAAGTGGTAATACAAGGAAAAATCACACAACAGACTATGTGGTCGAAAATTAATTCAATGCGAAGATTGATGCGACCTCATCATATCCAGATTTTGGAAAATTACCCCCAAATTGGGAATTTTTTGCTGCTCAAGGGGGAAGGCAGATTTAACTATTGTAATTTTTAGAAATATTGGGTCAATTTAACTATTTTTTGAAGATATGGGGTCAAATTGCAAATTCAATAAATTGACAAATCTAACAAAAAAATGTAAAAATAACAAATTTGTGGGGGCTAAATTGTAATTTCTAGAAATATTGGGTCAGTTTAACTATTTTTTGAAAATATGGGGTCAAATTACAATTTCGATAAATTTACAAATCTAACAAAAATGTAAAAATAACATATTTGTGGGGGTTAAATTACAATTTCTAGAAATATTGGGTCAATTTAAATATTTTTTGAAAATATGGGGTCAAATTACAATTTCAAAAAATTGACAAATCTAACAATAAATTGTCCAAATCTAATAAAATTGACCAAAATATACGAAGTTGTGATTTACGGAGGATATAATGTTACCGTAAGTGTTACTTCTCCTTTCGGTTCATAATTGTCGAAATCTTATAAAATTGATCAATATGTACGAAGTTTTGATTTACGTAAGATATAATGTTACCGTAAGTGTTAAATTGATAAAATCTAACAAAATTGACAAAATCTAACAAAATTGACCAAAATACGAAGTTGTGATTTACGGAGGATATAATATTACCGTAAGTGTTACTTCTCCTTTCGGTTCATAAATTCTCGAAATCTTATAAAATTGATCAATATGTATGAAGTTTTGATTTACGTAAGATATAATGTAATTGTAAGTGTTAAATTGATCAAATCTAACAAAATTGTTCAAAATATACGAAGTTGTGATTTACGGAGGATATAATGTTACCGTAAGTGTTACTTCTCCTTTCGGTTCATAAATTGTTGAAATCTTATAAAATTTATCAATATGTACGAAGTTTTGATTTACGTAAGATATAATGTTACCGTAAGTGTTTAATTGATAAAATTTAACAAAATTGACCAAAATATACGAAGTTGTGATTTACGGAGGATATAATGTTACCGTAAGTGTTACTTCTCCTTTCGGTTCATAAATTGTCGAAATATTATAAAATTGATCAATATGTACGAAGTTGTGATTTACGTAAGATATAATGTTACCGTAAGTGTTAAATTGATAAAATCTAACAAAATTTAAACGTTAGGGTTAAATTAGGGTTAGGGTTAGTTTAGGGTTAAGGTAAATGCGACTGGAGACTGGAGACTGGTTTACAAATGTCAGTCTCCAAGTGGAGACTGTTTCCGTTGGTCCTCAGATGGAACGGGTTGTATGAGTTCAATATAAGCTTGACTCATGGAGGAGGTTTTGAAGTAATCGGAAGTAAGATCGTACACGTACGAGCCAAGTGATAAATTGGAGATTGGAGACTGGAGCAAATGGAGACTCCAAGTGGAGACTGGAGACTGGAGTTTGGTCTCCAGTCTCCAAAAAGTCTCACCGCGGTGAGTTTAAAACTCAGCGCGGTGAGTTTATATACTCAGCGCGGTGAACTATATACTCACCGCGGTGAGATTCCTACTGCGAAACAACACTAGTTTTTCTTTTTCGCGTTTTGCCCGTAAATCACCAAAATTTCACTTAAAAATTAAACTAACATGCAAATAATATCTTTATATGTTGTTGTTCTTCCTTTTCCTCTTTGATTTGAGTGAATGTGTGTGAAAATTTAGAATTTTGTGAGAGAATATGTTAGGGTTTATTGAGAAAGAATGAAAAATGGTAGAATGGGGTTTGATTTTAAATTTTGAAAATGTTGGGGTATAGATAATAATTTTTTTAAGTTATTGATTAATTAGAAAGATTTAATTAAGTTAATTATGTGGCTTAATTAAATCAATGGCATTTTTACAATTTTGAAACATTTAATGACAAAAGTCTAATGAAACATTTGAGCAAGGGCATTTTTAAAATTTTCTCACTGCTCTTGCACATAGTGATTTTGATGTAAGAATATATACCGTTCTTGAAAATAATTTTTTTTCTTTTTTTCAATTCTTTATCCTAGAAATTGACGTGAAAGCAAGCGCGAGAGGTGGGAAGGTTTGTTTAGGTCAATTCATCCTTTTGTTTTTTTTTTCCCCTTTTTTATCTCTCTCTTTTGATACTAAGTTTATTGCTTCGTATGTTTTACTCTTAGACCATCTCCAATTCAATGGGGGGTGGGTGGAGTTGGCCCAAACTTAAAGCCCTAGATGGTCTCCAGCCATCCAGGATTGTGAACTGGGCTTTCAATAGCCCAGATCATAGCCATGGAAAGCGCGTCCCTTCCCAACCTGCACCAGGTGGTGCCACTTGGCCCCACCTGATGCATTTACTCTATTTTTTATTATTAAATTAAAAAGTAATTATTAATAAATAAATTATAAATAAAAAAGTTAAAAATTGAAAAAATTAACTTCGAATTTAACAATATCTTGTTTAATTTAATAACTAAAAATAGAAGATACATTTAATTATAAAGGTTGTTGTAAGTTTAATAACAATTTATTTTAAATTAAAAATGTAACATTATTAGGTTTAATTTTGAATATATTGATTTGCCTATGAAAGTAAAATTAAACAACACTATAGTATAATAAAATTCTTATCCATTATGCTTAATTTTATTATTATTGTCCCCGATGTAATATTATTATACTTAATTTATTATTATTGTCTCTAAAATTATTATTATGCATTCTCATATTTATTATTAATATTATTTATTTTTAAAATTATTATTATTATTATTATTATTATTATTATTATTATTATTATTATCATTATAGATAATATAGGTGAGAGTGGGGAAGTATTTTTTTTAATTAAATGGAGGAGATAGCCCTATGGATTGGAGACGATCTTCAGAGGGGTGCAGATTCATCCGGGTGGAGATTGACACCCCTGGGCTATGAAAAGCCATCCGGGTTGGAGATGCTCTTATATCTTAACCGCCTCATGTTCTCATTGTGTGGACAATATCATTATTGTAACCGGTGTAAGATTATTATTGTTTCTTTTCCTAGTATTTACGGAATATATTTCAAAGATATTTTTTTCCTTGAAAATTAAATTAACTGTTAAACAGACTCCTAGTTCGTAAATCATACTATATGGTCTTTATACTATTATTTCTAGGAATCAATCTATAATTACAGCCTACAGGGCTTTTTCGACTTGGGCTATGATTACATGAATTCAACACATAAGCAGAAAAAGAAGAGTATATATATAAAGAATAAAAGGGTATAAACATACCAAATTGAAAGGCGAAATAGGTAAAATATAACCTCAAAGTCTAGTTTATTTTAGTTATGATTACTAAGAACTACATAAACACTATTAGAGGCATGTCCAAAAGGGAAAAGGAAAACATGAAATGCAATTTGTTTTTGGCCAAACCCCCTCCCCCCAGAAAAAAATACCCACAAAATGTAGTTCGCGTGTGTATATATATATATATATATATATATTTATAGTGTCATCCATTTTTATTTAACGTTCCCTGATTTTCTTTTCCTTTTAAATTTAGCCCTTTTAATGTAAAAACGGCGTCGTTTAGCTTTTTTTTTTGGCCCAATTTGTGCTTTGATGAATTTCCTTTTCTCTTTAATTTTGCATCGTCTTCTTTTCTTCATCCGCGACTTGTGGGCCCAAATTTCTTCGTTTCCTTTGCAAATTGAAATCGTGAATAGTGGCAGGTAAAAATTCAATCGGTAAATTGGAGAATGGCCGGTGCTTTCCACTTTTTTTGACTAAATTATTTTTCCTCCAAGCTGCTTCCTTCGTGTTCCTTGCTCCTTTCTACACGAGGCTTTGCAAATCGTGTTCCTTCCTCATCTCTCCACGAGGTTTCCAATTTTTCAGATACTATCCCCAATTTGCACCGCCTTATATTTTTTTATTAGTCGATCATATCTCCTGAATCTATCAATTATTACATATGGGTGTGTTGGTTAGACCATGTTCTTAGAATTCACGATGACTTGTTCTTCCATTTTTCTCTCTTTTCCTACACAGCCATTTTCTCTTTACTAATTTCTTCCAATATATGGCAGTCACGGTTCTTTTACACTTTTCAAACCACTTTAAATTTTGCTTCCATCAGTAAAGATTCCAGTTAAATTATTTGACCATTTTAATTTCGACATATATACTTTTCCAATCCATTTCAATTCATCTCCTGTTAAGCCCTCGAATGATGATGGTAATTCTTGTAGCAACATTAACATAGCATGTTTGACTCCAAAGGCCAAAATAAATCGAATATCGGAGATCCAAACATGCCCTCCAGCACCAAAGAAGAGGCGAATGGTGAAAAGTTGTAGTTTTACATTGAGGAGAAATAGTCCAATAGCACTTTTCGCTTCTCCGGATATATATAGAGCTTCTCTTTTATTTAGCTCTTCAAGGTATTCAGGTTTGATAACTGACCTATTTGTCTTTGTAGGTAATTATATTTTGTCTTGTTTTGTTTGATGATGATCTAAATAGAGTGTGAGAATTGAGTACTTAACCAATTATGAGTTGTGAAGTCATTGTAATTGGGAGTTGATTTTAGGCCTTTAATTTCAAGAACTTGTGTTTTGACTTTAGTTGGTTTTTATGGTGTGTAGAGGATATAGAACTCGATCATGAGCTAAATTTAGGTTTGTCTACTTATTCGTGCTTTGAAAAATTAGAAGGAATAGTTTTTTTATGGTACTTGAGTAGTATATATTAAAGAATAAGCTAGGTAGAATGTTTTTTATAGGACCACAGTGTATGAGAATTGTACATGGATCTGTGTTAATATATTCATTATTTTCATAGCATATGATTTTTCGTCTGGGATCGAGTTATCATGTCATATTCTTGGCCTTTATTACAGAATCATAAATCGTTCAATCGTGAGAAGGGTTACTACTGTGTATCTTTATTATCATATATTTGTAATTAGTGGTAAATAATTTCATTAATGCCGAAGAGCTCATAATTGGGGTAGAGTGTTTTGGGTATTTTGGTATTATATGAATTTGCAAAAGGCCTTCTTTTATGACTCATTGTTTTTCTTTTGAACTACTAGTGGAGGATAAACAAGTTGTGCTTTGAGTTTGATACAGAGCTATATTATCAAGCTTTAGATATTAAAGTCAAGGTAAGTTGTTCATGAAAGGTTGCTGTAATTTCTTCAAAGTTTAATGCATATGATCTTATACATGTTTAGAAGAAAAGAAGTTGTAACAATTTATATCCTACAGAATTATACTAGTGCAGCTGCCATAGTGATCTTCTCTCCAGTGAGTCATACACTCTTCAATCCTGCAGATATTATACAAGAGGTGATTACTTGTTTAATGTGAAGGATAAATGTTTTTTCTTGTCATTTTACTGATACCTCAATTATTTTTGGTGCTATAGAATGGTGGAAGATCACCTTTGAGTTATCAATCTTTTGTCAAACTTGCTGGAGAGCCCTCATGGGCCTCGTCTCTGGTTTCAAATGCACCTACATGGCTTCCTACTGTTGGAAGCATAGGGAATTATCCAAACTCAGAAGTCCCATCGATCGAGGAACTTGGATATGAGGAGGTACAACAGAGTCACTAATACAGTAAGAAAAGGTCCTTTTAGTTTGTTTTCTATCTGATGAAAGTTATTGGTTAGGATGAGAGGTCTCCTTATAAAGGCGGTGAATCAGAAGCATTAAGAAGGTTGAGAGAATCAATTTCAAACAAGGTAGTAATTGTGCTGCAGCACTATGCTTAAATTTCCTTTTTTCTTCAAGTGCTCTTGAATTGGTTTATAGATTTAGTATCTTACAGTTGAAATATATATGGAGCAACAATCAGCTTATCCCCTGCAATTTTGAGTCGTGAACAGTGGTACCTTAAAATGTCTTCAATCCCTAATTGCAGGAGCATGCTTTTCCCTTGATTAAATTTGTTTCTTCTTAATTTTAGGCTAAGGTGATTTCTTTTCAGCTTAGTAGGGTCTTTAAATCTTCCTGCACATTTGTGTTTAAGTTTATTGGTTTATTTATAAGTAAGGTTACTTATTTATTTGTTTAAATCGTATGGTTTTGAAATTCACAGTTGCCTCTGCAGTATCCTCGGCAAAACGGTGGCGTTTTGGGGTCTTTAGCGACGGATATTGGTAGCGTTGTGGATTCATCAATAAGGAAGGCAAAATTGGGTTCTGCTCTCATGAGGCTTCTTCTCTCACCTCAACTCTCAAAATTGTACCTTTTTTTCTTTCTAAAAAGGGTTTAATTTAATAGGTATTATTTTGGTTATTGTTCTACGAAGAAATTTGGCATGACCATTAATTAAAGATAGGTGTTTTGTCAATTTATTGCAAATTTGAACCTAAAGGAAAAAAAGTAAAGGTCTTTTGTGTGATTTGCTTTATCCTTTGAGAAAAAAGAGTGATTGAGTACTCATTTTTCTCAAAATTTTCATCATGTAAGTAAACTAGGGAATTTCAAATCTTATCAGCAATTTACAGGCTATGCCGGAACAAGAGGAATGGGGAGCTGCAGATTGGCTGATGGCGGTGCAATAAGTAGTCCTAGGTTAAAGAATAATCATATGACCTTGTCTTCTTCTCTAGGAATGTTGTCTCAAATTAGTGAAGTTGAAAACTAAAATGGCCTAATGCCATTTAGTCCTTGGAGCGGTACATTGATTTTTGCTCAAAGTTTCAATTCAGTTGGGATCAAAAGGGAACTGGGTCTTGATCATAATCTATTTACTGATACTCAGGTATTTTTTATTTTTTGGATGTATATAGTACACGTGATTCATTCCTATATTTTCCTAATATGTGAATGGAAAACAGAACGGGGAGCTCGAAAATAGGCCAAATTTTTTTGTCACGCCACCTAAGTCTTCCAAAGACGCCAGCTGAAATGGCTACAATGGAGAAACTCTTGCAGCTTCAAGATTCAACTTCTCCACTCCACTTGACATGAGACGTTTGTGCAATGATCTGATGAGGTGTGCACAAGTGAAAGGAATAGTAAGAAGACTAACCAATAACCATCTTTTGTTAGTTGTACATCCAACTTTTATTTGTTTATTAATTAATATGAACTACCTTGTTCTTGTTATAGTCTATGAAACAACCCCATGCAATGGTGGATGAGAATCCGCAATCTAAACGTAGACCTGCTAGTGTAAGGGTACATGATATGTATGAACTTCTCAAGTCAAAACTTCCAAGGGCACCTCAGTTTATCCTCTGCATACTGCCATATAGGAAAAATTCTGATATATATGGTTTGTGATTTTGATTTAAGGTTGTACCTTTTAAGTCCTTCTCTTTTCTGTTTAAAGCATAACCAAGAATCTTTTCTCAATCTTAATCTAGGTCCATGGAAGTGCAAGATTCTAGCCGAATGCGGGATAGTTACTCAGTGCATTGCACCACCTCCGTTCGTCAAGGATCGGTACCTTACAAACTTGATTTTGAAAATGAACGCGAAGGTATATATGTTGTAATTGATAAAGCTAAATCAAGTTATACTCTTGGAATTGCTTTATTACTAATTCTACTACTTGGCATCGTGTTGTTTATTTCATTGTTTCAGGTTGGTGGCATTAATTCACTGTTAACTATTGAGCACAGTCCTTCAATACCTCTGGTTTCTAGAGTTCCAACACTTCTTATTGGAATGAATGTATCTCATGGCTCTGTTGGTTGCTCAGATCTTCCATCTATCTCCACTGTAATTAATTTTATATTACATAACCACTTAATTCCTATAAGTTTTGCACTTTATGTGAAATTTAATGTATTTCTTCTTCACATATTGGAAAAACTAGGTGGTGAGTTCGAGAAGGTGGCCATATGTTCTCATTATCGAGCTGTAGTTCATACTCAGTCACCAAAACTAGAAAATAATAGATTCTTTTTATAAGAAAGTATCAGATACTGAAGATGAAGGCATTTTCAGGTTTTTTTAACTCTTGATTTTAGTTGTTTCGAAATTTAACTTATGTTCTTAAAACTCAGGAAGCTTCCTTTGATTTTCTAGAGAATTTTAGGTGGACTTTTATGCAAGTTCTGGACAAAGGAAACCTGATCAGGTAATTATCTTTAGGTATATATATCCTCTGTAGTTCAATTCTTGCCCAGTTTCTAACTTTAACTTGAGCAAGTAAATAGTTTCTAATCAATTTTGGCTTATATGTATAACTTTCTAGGGATGGAGTGAGTGAGTCCCACTTCAGCCAAGTTCTGAATATTGAGGTGGAGCAGATTATGGATGCTTGTAAGTTATTGGACGCAATTGTTCTCCAAAATTTACGGTGGTAGTGGCACAAAAGAACCATCACACGAAATTGTTCCAAGCAAACTCTCCTAACAACGTTCCACCTGCTTAGTCGCTTAATAACTTGAATCGACCTTTTACTTACATTTACTTACTAAGTATCTCACTCAATTCTCTCGTATTGTGATTTCAATTCTGCAATTTTGATTGTGATAGTATACAAAGGACCTTGCTTTTCCCCTTTATATTAAATTCTTCTTCTTCCCTTCCTTTTATAAGAGGGTTGTCTTCGTTTCTCTCTCTATCGTTATTTACTGGATTATAAGGAAATGATTTGTTCTTAATTTTAGGTTAACGTGATTTATTTTCAGCTTAGTTGGGTCTTTAAATCTTCCTGCAAGTCTTAAAGTTGGATAACTACGGTTTTATTGTTATGCTTTAAATTGATTTGTTCCTCATGTAACTTTTCCTTGGTTTGGAATAGTTGTATTGATAGATTGAAGTTATTAATGATTTCTTCTTAATTTTAGTCTGAGGTTATTTCTTTCCAGGTTAGTAGGTCTTTAAATCTTCCTGCAATTCCATTTATGTTTAAGTTTCTTGGTTTTATTGTTTGGAATCGTGAAGTTTATTTACTGTTAGTGTAAGCTTTTTCCACTTCAATCAATATTAGTAAGTCTGAAAAATGATTGTATGTTCTGTTCTCTTGGTTTGAGAGTGTGTATACATAAAATATTTAATACATCGACTGTTTTTGTGACCACTGAGGTGAATGATAGAATAGTGTCCTGCAAGCCAACTGTTTTGGCTGCATTTAATTGAAAGGACCATTCGATTGGATTAATAAATGCATTTATATATATGGTCAACTTTATCTTATGTAATAATTATCTACGCATAAGGATAGAAGTCCTTAGATCACAGGGCTATGGGACAACCCGTGGACTGATCTCCAAGGCCGTGATCTAGAACATATTCAAGAGTCGTAGAATCCAATCGAGATAGGACATCGTTGGATTCGGTTAGACTCTCACTATTGTGTATACTCCGATGAACTGGAGAACGCTGGGGTCCACGAGCGTGACTGGGATAGTCGATACACATAAGTGGGTGGCTTGCTGGGATGGCAAGCGCACTGAATACCCCAATTAGGAAATAACTCACCATGGAAGCGGTAGTCGCATATCGGGGATGAAGTTATTCCAATTTACAATAGTATACGAGGAACGATCCCTAACTACTTGAGATGATAGGGTTTATCTGGTGCGAGAACGTCTATGCTTTGATATGAGTCCCGACTGACTGGAGATCGCCAGAAAGTCTCTGTGGACTCATATTGGGTATAGAGGAACTCGTATGCAGATTCATATCATCAACAAAGGATCCATTGACCCGACTTGATAGGTTGGGAAATTCTCCTATGGATTTCTGTGAGAAATTAATTCTGGTAAAATCCTCGGCCGAGGTATCTGACGGCTTTATGTAAGTAGCTCATAAAGGTCAAGTCAAAGAGAATTATTTCGAGACCAGAATGCATAAGGTCAAGACAAAAGAAAAGGGAAACCGATGAAAGACCATACCCTTAAGTCTCGACTGGGAGATTGGTTGATGGAGAGATTATGTCGTATATGGAAATTGTAAATGATAAAAGGTTCACTGAATTAATTCACCAGTGATTGGGCTCCATGGGCTTGTGGCTGGACATCGACCGTGGAGTGTGGGAGAATTCCCAAATTGGCAGGGGTGCTAATTTTGAATGATCAATCGACAGAGTGTTCGATTGATTTAGAGTAAGTCTTACTCGAATAATTAAATAATATTTAATTATAACCCACGGCCAATTATGTGGTGAACCTACGGGGGCATACACAATACACATGAAGCGAAAGCGAGGAAATGAGAACGACCGAGTCGACTGGGTCGACTGGGTGAATAATCGACTAGGTCGATTATGATGGGTGGGTCGACTGGGTCGACCCAATTGGAACAAAATGGGATCCAATTGGAATTGGATCAGGATCATAAATTAAATTGGAATTTAATTTATGGATTAATTAATTAAGTTGGATTTAATTAATTAAAAGGGATTTTAATTAAATGGACTTAGAGTCTGATTTAATTAAATAGGAGATTAAGTTAATTAATTGGGCTATTTAACTGGAAGATTAAATAAAGCCTGGTCAAATTAATTAACTGGGCCATGAATTAATTAGAAGACTTGGTCTTCTAATTAAAGAGGGCCATGGCCCATGTAGGAGAGAGGAAACCTAGTCCTATTAGGACTAGGTTAGGGAGATAACTATAAGTAGCCTTCTTGTAGTTATTTTTCACACAACTCAACAAGCAAAATTTGAGCAAGAGCAAAAATTTTCTCTCCCTCTCCCAAGTAGAAGTCGACCGAATTTTTCTTGTAGTATAAGTAGCCTTCTTGTAGTTATTTTGGAAGAATTTTTCGTCTTCGATCTTGTTCTAAATCGTTCCTAATTCCTAGACCTTAATATATCTTGTGTTCTAGCTGATCAAGATTTATTATTTTCGTGATACTGTGGTGTATCAACTCGTAGAGGCGCAACACGTGGGGCGCTCCTTGAAAAGCTTGGATCGATTTTGCTGGAGCAGAAATCAGAGTTCGTTTTTGCTAAGCCGAGGATTTGCAAGGAGATAGGTATAACGTGTAAACTTATACTATCGTTTTAATTAATATTCATATATATACACCTAGAGTAGTATCCTGGCAAGATTCCGTAAGAGGTCCTAAAAATTATTAAATTCCGCTGTGCCTAGGGCTGATTATCTTACCGAATCCCAACAGTGGTATCAGAGCCAACTCTAGGCTTTGGATATATATGAATTTGCAAATTCTGTGATTTAAATCATATGTTTGATTTATGTGGCTAGTTCTTTAACTTTGCATGTTTTAGAACATAGATCTGTTAACTTAGAGTTAATGTAAAATTTTGATTCGAAATTTTATCATGTTAATTTTTATTTTGGATTGGGATTTAATTAATTGGATCTGTTTAATTAAATCAAAAGTAATCGAAACACAAACAAAATTTTTTTTTTTTTTTGGATCCAACCGCGGTGGCACGCGGCGGTGCGCGACAACGCACCGCGGCTGGGCGGCCACCGCGAGCTGCTGCCCACAGCAGCGTACGAGCAGCACACTGGCTGCGCGTGCGGCACACGACAGCAGCTCACGGGCTGTCTGCCGCATGCTGTCACGCACAGCCGCGCGCCGCCGTGCACTGCTACGCGCAGCCGCGGCTGCCACAGACAGCCCACGCGCGGACTTTGTGGTCGCGTGTGGTGGCCACGTGGCAATCCTCGATTGGTCACATATTGGCTGACTTTCGGTTGGACTCTAATTCTGCCTATTTTGATAAATCTGAAAATCTTGGAGATTTGATTGTTATGGAATCTTGGTGAATCTTGGATTGATCTTAGAGATCTAATTAACAAGTAAACTTAGAGTTTCATCTGTGATAAGACATTTAATTAGAATTAATGTCTTCTAGTTAATTACCAAGATTAAAGATCTTAGAGATCTTATTAAACAAGGAAACTTAGAGTTTCAATTGTGATAAGAGATTTAATTAAAATTAATCTCTCCTAGTAAGTTACCAAGATTAAAGATCTTAGAGATCTTATTAAATTAGGAAACTTGGAGTTTTGGATAAGGTATAAATCTTGGAGGATTTGGACACTACCTTAGTTAACTAATCTAATCAAAATAGGATTATCTTGAGAATCTTAGAAATTTGTAAAATTGGGAAACTTAGAGTTTTGGATAAGATAGTAATCTTGGAAGATTTGTAACTATCTTAATTAACCAACTTTATCAAGATAAGAGTTGTAGATTACTTAGAACTCAAGTAAAAGTTAATTAATCTTAGAGATTAATTGTTAATTCAAAATTAAATTAACTTGGATAATTTTTGTGAATTTAAATTAAAGGAGCCGGTAAATTTACATTTATGCCCTTATGTGAATTTATGCATGTTCTTGAGTGAATATGTGGATTGGTCGATTTTGCCCTTAAGCCCTGTGTAGTTTTGGTTTATTTATTTTATGGGTTGTAATTAAATGGGCCTGATTGGTGCCCTTGCTTGCGCAAACGAATGTAATAGAATAGGGCCTTTATTTTTTATAAGCTAGGTTTAGATTAGGCTTGGAGCCAAGAAGACCTCATGAAGACTTGGAGATCCACATGGAGGCCCATTACCTTGGAGGACATGGAGGCCCAATTCATTACATGGAGGCCCAATCAAGGTGGATATTACAAGAAGGCCCATGATGTATGGGTTTGTAAATTGTAATAGTTAGGACATTTAATTTCCACCCTAGACTGACCAATTGATCCATCACATGGCTCGTGATGGATCGCATAGGATGGGCAATCAACCAATCATATGTGCAATGCTAGGTGATATATGTTTACTATTATTCTTTGATGTATGTCTTGCATGCTTAGAATAGATCACGTAAACAAGATAAAGCATAATCTGATGAGACCTCGCACGAAGAAAACTTAAAACCTCCAATTGAACTTAAAAACTCAATTAGAATATTAAATCGAATAACGGGCGCATATGAATGGTGTCTATGGTCCGAGCCTATCCAATTACTAGGTCTTATAGGCATATTGTACGAATATATCTCGATGTCTCACGAGTCGTGGGTCGAGCTATAGGAAGATGATATGTCTATTGCCTCGATGCACAGTTTAGTGCCAAGGGAGGGGATAGCAAGGTTCTAGGCGCTGTCTCACGAGTCGTGGGGCGTCTAGGATTGAACTATTTCTCTTCACGAGTATTGGACATGATTTAACGCGAGTAAGTATGGATGTCTCACGAGTCGTGGGTCCATAACGAAAACCGAGGCTAAATGAACTCAAGGGTTAGCTGGGATGGTTAACCGGCGACGTGATCGCCCACCAAGTGGATCGATTGGTATGGCCAACGAGTCGTGGGTACTGAGCGATTGCATTTGGGCCTTGAGCCCATTAGGAAATTTTTATTTCCCGAACCTTATGTGGGGGCATAAGTATTCGACAAAAATAGTGGGAGTAATTTACAAATGAAAACCATGTTTGTAAATTATGCATTGATATTAATCTGCCGCGTATTTATCGTCATGTTTATGATAATTTTTCATAAATGATGTATCCATGAATATTTACCATCATACTTGAATCGAATAAATTGACTGAACCCAAATGAATTTTGAATGACTTCGAAACTTGAGAAATTATTCTCGAGTCCAAGCAAGGACTAATCTCCTTACAAAGATTTCATTGGTTTTCCTTTCGAAGTTACACTTCGACTGGAATGGTGATAGGTTTCACCAAGCTGCCTTTTTCGAAGTTACTCTTCAAATAAGAAAGGTGATAAGTTTTACCAGAGGGTTGAGGATGGTTCTCAAGCCCAAATTTTCTTGAAGGCAAACATGAAGTCTCCCATAAATGGGAAGTAACATCTCGTTGAAAAGCTCAAAAGACTTACGAGATGGAAGAAGAGGAATTAATCCTCTCTGAAGGGAAATAACCTTGGAGGTTTTTCTGTAAGGATGATAAGTTGTAAAGTCAATCAAAATTGTTCTTCCATGGATTAAGATCAAGGGAAAGAGGGAATTGAACCTATTCATCCCATAAGGGATGATTAAATTTTATTGAACTTAACCTTATGGTTAAAGTAATGCATAAGGGTGTTGGATGCCCGATGAAGCACTCATTGATGCATTCAATGCATCTAAAGCCATGAATTAGTTAGATCATTGGAATTTGCTTATACCATCTCTTGTCTTAAGGGATGTGATAGTTCCATAATGGTTGGAGCTGATTGCGCTATAAGATTTATACGCAAAAGGTGTACATAAGCAAATGAGTATGGATACTCATATATCGACTAAATATAATATGCATAGTCAATAAAATATAAATAATCAAGATTTCACACACTTGAGTCGTTGTAAAAACCGAAAGGCGATACACGAACACTAAAACATATTTCCGAATTAAAAGATTCAAAGACTGAGCTCGACTGGGTCGAGCTTGACTGGGATGCTGTACATAGTAACCGACTTTCGAATCTTGCTTAATGGAAATTAGATTTAGTAGTTGGTTGCTAGGCAACCAAGAGGCATAAACAATTGCAATGGATTTAATCCATTTGTAAGTGTGTAGAAACACTAAAACATTAGTGGGAGATAAGGCGTCTCTAGTACCCTCATGGGTAAAAGTACGTTGTACAATTCCAAATTACTTTTGGAATAAAGAAGAGAGCCTAATCAATGAAAGCATGTAAGTGATTTGAATCGATTTAAAATCAAACATGCATTGGCAGTACGCCATTGATTATTTAATAGAGAATTAGATTCTCGAAATGTAAGGCCCGCTCGAAACGTTGTATGTTGTCAAGCATTCTGGACATGTAAATGTCCATTAAGAAATCTTACATGAAATTCCTTATTCAAACAAATGAAACTTGATCGAGAAAATCGAAGATACTGAGCTAAGTATCTCTGAAGCCAGATCCAAAACATATCACGTGATATGAGTTTTGGTATTGTACCTTCATATGCATTCATGCGCATATGGGGTCTCCCGCTTATGTGAATAAGCTGGTGGGAGATAAGTTGGATGTAAAATCCATCTTATGCAATTCGTGGGGTATCCAGAAAACTCTATAGGATACAAGTTCTACGATCCTACAAGATAAACTACGTTTGTCTCAAGGAACGCACACTTCTTGGAGAAGGATTTCTTGCTAGGCAAGAAGGAACACAACGTAGAACTAGATGAGGTCACTGAAGCTGAAAGGACCAACGAGGTCGATCAAGCTGACCCATCACCACAGGCAGTGGGAGAACATGAGCATGAAAGTGCACCAGAAAGTACACCAGTACTTCGTAAGTCAGAAAGACAACGTAGAGAACCCGAGAGGTACTACGGTCTGCTGCGTGAGACTAGACAGTCTCTAACCGACCCAAGGTCTTACGAAGAGGCTATGTTAGGCATAGACTCGGGAAAGTGGCGTGAAGCCATGGAATTCGAATTGGACTCCATGCACTCGAACAAGGTCTGGGCCTTGGTAGATCCACCAGTGGGAGTAGCTCCCGTGGGTTGCAAGTGGATCTATAAGCGAAAGCTTAGAGTGAACGGAGAGGTAATAACCTACAAGGCGCGACTAGTGGCAAAAAGGACACACTCAAAGGCCAAGCATCGACTTTGAGGAGACCTTCTCGCCCGTCGCAATGTCTAAATCCATTCAAATCTTGCTGGCCATAGCTGCGTGGTATAACTACGAGATATGGTAGATGGATGTAAAGACTGCCTTTCTCAATGGGGACATTGACAAGGAGATCTACATGAAGCAACCAAAAGGATATACATCCAAAGGAGATGAACACAAGGTGTGCAAACTCCAGAGGTCCATTTATGGACTGAAGCAAGCTTCCCGAAGTTGGAACATTCGTTTCGATGAGACGATCCAAACTTTTGGATTCATCAAAAACATGTTCGAACCTTGCGTGTACAAGAAGGTCAGTGGGAGTACAGTTGAATTTTTGTACTTTATGTTGATGACATTCTTCTCATTGGGAACAAATGTGAAAGTGTTGTCCGAAACTAAAGCATGGTTATCTACACAATTCTCGATGAAGGATTTGGGAGAAGCATCCTTTGTACTAGGTACAAGGATCTACCGAGATAGATCAAAAGGACTGCTGGGCCTCTCCCAATCCCAGTACATAGATAAAATCTTGAAAAGATTTAGCATGAAAGAATCCAAGAGAGGATTGCTTCCAATGAGACATGGGATTGCACTCTCTAAGTCTATGGCCCCAAAGACGCCTGAAGAGAGAAGCAATATGTCTCAAGTACCATATGCATCCGCGATAGGAAGCATAATGTATGGTATGCTATGTACGAGACCAGACGTAGCGTACGCTTTAAGCGTTACAAGTCGCTACCAGTCTGATCCAGGTGAGCAGCACTGGATAGCCGTAAAGGCAATTCTGAAGTACCTGAGAAGGACTAAGGAATTGTTCTTGGTATACGGTGGAAGAGAATTGAAATTGGAAGGCTATACTGATTCTAGCTTCCAATGTAATGTAGACGACTTCAAGTCGACATCTGGATACGTGTTCTGCCTCTATAGTGGTGCGGTAAGCTGGAAGAGCTCCAAGCAAAACACTACCGCAGATTCGACCACCGAGACAGAATACATTGCCGCGAGTGAAGCAGCAAAGGAAGGTGTTTGGATGAAGAATTTCATCCAGGAATTGGATGTGAAACCTAGCATTGTCGAGCCATTACTATCTTCTGTGATAATAATGGAGCTATCTCGCAAGCGAAGGAGTCGAGATCTCATCAGAATCCAAGCACGAACTAAGACGATACCATTTGATATGTTATATCATTGGCAGAGGAGACATAAAGATGGAACGTGTCACCTCAAGGGATAATACGACGGACCCGCTATCTAAGCCATTGCCTCAAAGGCATCCGAAAACATCTGTCTAAGATGGGAATCAGAAGTATGAAAAGTTGGCTTTAGTACAAGTGGGAGATTGATAGAATAGTGTCCTGCAAGCCAATTGTTTTGGCTGCATTTAATTGAAAGGACCATTCGATTGGATTAATAAATGCATTTATATATATGGTCAACTTTATCTTATGTAATAATTATCTACGCATAAGGATAGAAGTCCTTAGATCACAGGGCTATGGGACAACCCGTGGACTGATCTCCAAGGCCGTGATCTAGAACATATTCAAGAGTCATAGAATCCAATCGAGATAGGACATCGTTCGATTCGGTTAGACTCTCACTATTGTGTATACTCCGATGAACTGGAGAACGCTGGGGTCCACGAGCGTGACTGGGATAGTCGATACACATAAGTGGGTGGCTTGCTGGGATGGCAAGCGCACTGAATACCCCAATTAGGAAATAACTCACCATGGAAGCGGTAGTCGCATATCGGGGATGAAGTTATTCCAATTTACAATAGTATACGAGGAACGATCCCTAACTACTTGAGATGATAGGGTTCATCTGGTGCGAGAACGTCTATGCTTTGATATGAGTCCCGACTGACTGGAGATCGCCAGAAAGTCTCTGTGGACTCATATTGGGTATAGAGGAACTCGTATGCAGATTCATATCATCAACAAAGGATCCATTGACCCGACTTGATAGGTTGGGAAATTCTCCTATGGATTTCTGTGAGAAATTAATTCTGGTAAAATCCTCGGCCGAGGTATCTGACGGCTTTATGTAAGTAGCTCATAAAGGTCAAGTCAAAGAGAATTATTTCGAGACCAGAATGCATAAGGTCAAGACAAAAGAAAAGGGAAACCGATGAAAGACCATACCCTTAAGTCTCGACTGGGAGATTGGTTGATGGAGAGATTATGTCGTATATGGAAATTGTAAATGATAAAAGGTTCACTGAATTAATTCACCAGTGATTGGGCTCCATGGGCTTGTGGCTGGACATCGACCGTGGAGTGTGGGAGAATTCCCAAATTGGCAGGGGTGCTAATTTTGGAATGATCAATCGACAGAGTGTTCGATTGATTTAGAGTAAGTCTTACTCGAATAATTAAATAATATTTAATTATAACCCACGGCCAATTATGTGGTGAACCTACGGGGGCATACACAATACACATGAAGCGAAAGCGAGGAAATGAGAACGACCGAGTCGACTGGGTCGACTGGGTGAATAATCGACTAGGTCGATTATGATGGGTGGGTCGACTGGGTCGACCCAATTGGAACAAAATGGGATCCAATTGGAATTGGATCAGGATCATAAATTAAATTTTAATTTAATTTGTGGATTAATTAATTAAGTTGGATTTAATTAATTAAAAGGGATTTTAATTAAATGGACTTAGAGTCTGATTTAATTAAATGGGAGATTAAGTTAATTAATTGGGCTATTTAACTGGAAGATTAAATAAAGCCTGGTCAAATTAATTAACTGGGCCATGAATTAATTAGAAGACTTGGTCTTCTAATTAAAGAGGGCCATGGCCCATGTAGGAGAGAGGAAACCTAGTCCTATTAGGACTAGGTTAGGGAGATAACTATAAGTAGCCTTCTTGTAGTTATTTTTCACACAACTCAACAAGCAAAATTTGAGCAAGAGCAAAAATTTTCTCTCCCTCTCCCAAGTAGAAGTCGACCGAACCCTGTCTTCCTTTTGGAAGAATTTTTCGTCTTCGATCTTGTTCTAAATCGTTCCTAATTCCTAGACCTTAATATATCTTGTGTTCTAGCTGATCAAGATTTATTATTTTCGTGATACTGTGGTGTATCAACTCGTAGAGGCGCAACACGTGGGGCGCTCCTTGAAAAGCTTGGATCGATTTTGCTGGAGCAGAAATCAGAGTTCGTTTTTGCTAAGCCGAGGATTTGCAAGGAGATAGGTATAACGTGTAAACTTATACTATCGTTTTAATTAATATTCATATATATACACCTAGAGTAGTATCCTGGCAAGATTCCGTAAGAGGTCCTAAAAATTATTAAATTCCGCTGTGCCTAGGACTGATTATCTTACTGAATCCCAACAGTGAATATGTACAAGTATTTTGCCGAGTCTTTTTTTTCAAGTGTTTTATACACTTTGCAATTTTGAACAATTTTGCATAAACATGACCAGTGAGTATTTCATATATGTTGGCTCAGGTAAGTTGAACTTCTGTTCCTGGTTTTTACTGGGTGTGAGTTTGATTATATTTTCCTTTTTCTTCTTCGGAATATATTTTAGCTGCATTTGCAAGTTTGTTCATGTTGCTTGTATTCTCAAGTTAGTATTGGTCTAATTTCTTTTTAATTCATTCATATGTTTAGTTTATATTTGGTGATGCTAATGGTTCTATTTAATTTGTAGGATTCCTCTTTGTTTCTGATTCTCTTCTTGGATTGCACTGGATTGTTCATATAAGTGTCTAATCAGTAACAACTCTAAAAGTGTTACTATGTATTTTTAGATTGGGACTTAATATACTGTCTATTGGATTTGTTTTCTTTGGCTCTTGTTTAGGAGATAAAAGTTAAAAGAATTTGAAAATATGATTAACTTTTTAGTATCAGAGATTTTAAATTTGGGTGCTTAAATTATTGTGAAAAGTAAAATTGGTGGCTCCATTGGTTTTCTTCAGTAAGATTCGAAACTGATACTCAATGTATCATGAGCTGAAAATATGTTTATTCTTATACTATATGCTATACAAGATTGTAATACCTATGTCATGATTAATAATTTCGGGTGTTACTATATCTTATAGGACATTGAAAGGTCAAGGCAGAACAAAATCAATGGGAAATTGGGCAGAGGAATAGGTAAGGAGTTTATTACATTTTTTTTTAAGGAAAAATTCCAGGTTATTTTATATGCTGTGATACTTTATTTGTCTTTTTTTTTTCAGGTGCACACTCATTCATTGTATTATGATAAGCTCGTTTGGAGTCTATGCTCTGTAGTAAATAAAGACTAATATGACTTCGATAAATTTATTGAAGAAGAGCTACCTGAATTGAGATATACGAGTAAGGTGAGTTTCAAATGTTCATTGGTTTTTCTTATATTCGTCCATGCTATTGGAATACTTAAATCATTATTTAATGACTTGGTAATAATTTCTCTTGCTTTCCTATAATAAGCAGAGGTGTCTTAGCAAAAAAATATGTTGTCGAATTTCCTAGCGAAACTCAGTACCCGCGTAAGGTAATTGCTTATTGTTTTATACGTATGAATACTTATTCAGAGGGTACAAACATCAATCTATGTTCTGTTTATTAGTTTTCTATTTCAGTTGCTAATTCGTCAAATGTGTTCAAGCATTGCACAAGCTTGATCTATTGTTTATGGATATTTTTAGTTATTTTATATGCTACGCTACTCTATTTGTCTTTTTTTTTTTTTTTTCAGTTGTACACTCATTCATTTTATTGTGATAAGGGATAAGGTAATTTTAAAACATCACGCTATGGAGTGACCAGCAAATAAACAATGTACGGAAGCAGGTGCTCTTAATAAAAATGTAGAAGTTAAGTCAATTGATAAATTTATTGAGGACGAGCTACCTGAACTGAGATATACGAGGAAGGTGAGTTTGAAATCTTCATTGGTTTTTGTTATATTCTTGCATGCTATTTGAATACTTAAATCATCACTCTTGATTTTGTATAATAATCAGAGGTGTCTTACCAAATATCTGAGAAGGAAATCGGACGAGTGCTTAGTCGTGTCATTGACAAACATTTTCCTGCTAGCTTATTGCCCTTGAAATGTCAAAACAAGTGAGACTGCTTTCTTTTGGTGTTGCATACATTTACAATCATATATTCTAATTAATCGCTGTTAATTGACTGACCATGGTATTATATGTGTTTACTATCAGACTAAAATTCCTCTGGAAGAAACACGTAAAGATCTGGCTGGTAGACTCAAAGGTAACAACTTATAGGAATTAACCTGATTGATTACGTAATAGAGATAGCAATTTAGTTGTTCTTTCTGATTGTTTGACTTTTTGTGCATGAGTTACAGGGTTTAAAAATTGTTAGTTCCCGCAAGGAATCTCTTCAACACTTTAAGAAACCTTGGGCTCATGAGCACGAACCTGTTAACAATCTCTTGGATGCTGTTAAGGTAGGGTTAATTCTTGATGCTCTTTTATATTGCAAAAGTTTTGTACTTTTTACACATGCTTATATTTTCTTCTTTTTAAAAAAATACCCAACAGGTTATCAAGCCAACAGCTTTAATTGGAACATCTGGTATTGGAAAACAGTTTCCTGATAATTTACTTTAATATAGAAACTTATTACCTTTGTGTTTTCTTAATTTTACGATGGCAGGGTGCAGAAGCCTTACATTTCCAGGGCTTCAATGCAGGGGTCATGCAGTGGCTTACCTTTCTCAATGTGAGTGCTAACATACAAAATAATATGGCCACATATGTGACAAATGAGAAAATAAAGGCAGAGACTCGTTTCTTTGCCGGTGCCTTGTGTGAATTACATTGTTTTATCCCATTTGTACACAACAACATAAATGATTATTCTGTGATTTTAATGGCAGAAAAGTTTACTCGCTTTCTACTCTTCCCAATCTTTACAAACTTATAAAGAAGATTAACTTTTGTTTTAATTTATTTTCTGATTTGTTAAAAGAGCTTCATTGTTGATGAACTCCGTGTTTCCTTGTGATCAGTGCTTGTGTAATCCTCATTGAGTAGTGTACATGGCTGCAAAAACATATTATTTCGGGGTAGGAGGAGAACCAAAGCGGTTTCTCTCAGTTGTTGAGAAAGATAGTAAGTTTATCTTTAAAAAATTGTATTTTCAGTCCTTCACACTTTCAAAGCCACGCCTACAGAAAATTGCACTTTTTTGGTCTATATTTCTTTTTGCACATTTTGTCCTTGTTCTCCATCTTCATGCAGATTTTGCACTAATGGTCCCATAAAACAGTCTATATGTTGCAGTTTTGATTCGGTGGTACTGTTTCTATTTGGTACTTTTTGTTTCGAAGTGGGGGATTTTGGCGGGGAAGGGGGGGAGGGGAGGGAAATTTACGACAAATTTTCTATTCCTTAAAGCGCAATACTAAAAGTGCTGAGTGTCGAAATCGTTAGGACAAAATATGCGTCTTTATCCTGATGTTAATGTGTTTTGCACTATACGAGCTTGGATCATTTGTTTCCAAGTTTATTTATTTGCTATCAATAATGATACTGAAATTCAGTAAAAGGCTATAACTCTCACATCATATCCATTCGTTAATCGTGCAATGTCTTTAGATTAAACTTGTAGCGGAAACTTTAATGCTCCTGTGTTTGATTACAGGTATGCTATAGTGCATAAAAATTCTTAAGGGAAGCCATTCCAGTATAGGCATCTGATTTGAAACAGTTTTTCATCAGACTACTCCTGTCATCTGCAGAGTAATAATTCTATACATAAAAGTTCATTTAGATTTCCATTCCATAGTTCTTAACTCTGCCGAATACTTGGACAGAGGCCTCGACAAAAAACAATTATATATATTGATAAGAGAAGAAGTGTTAATGGAATAAGCAATTTTTGGACATCATCAAATTAATGAAGATGCTACAAATATTTTTCGAATATTCTTAATTGACAAGAACACTTCCTACTTCCAGCCCTCATCAGAAAGGTAAGATCTTCACATGAGCGGATCAATCTATTGTCTAGCAAAACTGATGGATCATTTTCAACTGTAAAATGTCATTACTTCATCCTAATTCGGGCCATGCAGCATAATATTACTGAATGTTTGAGGGCATCTCAACCAATCCTATTTTTCTTCGTCTTTCATAGGCACTTCTTCGGGTAGCTCCAATGCTACCTAAGGATTCTCAACATGGAGACTGCTCTAGAAACCTTAACTTGCAGGTGAGTTTGTTTAGTTGTGGTTTTTTATTCTGAGAACTATTGAATTCCTTCAATTTATGTTATTTGAAGTCATATCCTCTTTAATTTTCAGTTATTCAACATGCTCGAATTAATCTGGCTCTTATGAAGTCATTCTTGGAACAAGTGGGGGAATACAAGGAACTTTTGCTAAAGACGCACTTTCCCCATCGACAGAGTTGTCTTTATGAATTAATCTGGCTCACATGAAGTCATTCTTGGAACAAGTGGGGGGAAACAAGGAACTTTTGCTAAAGACGCACTTTCCCCATCGACAGAGTTGTCTTTATGCAAGTAAGAGTAGTTAAATTTGGAGGCTACTTAAACTAAAAAATAGATTTGTTTGAGGCTGTGCTACAGAAACTTCCGAAAGGAAAATGGTTATGTTCTCTAAATTGCAGGTAGGTTTATTATGCATTGCAGAATCTGGTGGTCCTGGTGCAGAAAAGCTCCCATATTATTTTTTGGATGTTATACTGAAGAAAAAAATTGAAAAAAGTCTGGTTGTTGATACTGATTTGATGTGGAATCAAGCTAAACAAGAGTGTTGTTGTCACTAGCTTTAGCTATGTTTTGTTTAAGAACCTAGGGAAGTTATATTTAAATTTCACTTACTCTTCCATTCACTTTGTTCCCTTATATTTTTCGTGCCTTATAATTGAACTTCCATTCTACTTATTTATGCAGCTCAATTGGCCTCTTTCCAAGAGGGAATCTCAAGTTGAAAGACTTAGAAGGTCCCAAATTTTCATTTTGAGCAAATATAAACCACTCACGATTATTCGGGATATGTCAAAAGAAAAAGATACATGTGATCTCATATATCAACTGAGCTACATAGGTACTCATGAGGAGTGGAACATGGAAACAACAATGGTGTAAGAAGCAACGAAAAGAACTGCCAGCCGTAAAACAATGGTGTAAGGTAGTTGTTTATTGTTTTATACATCTGAATTAATTGAGAGTGTAAAAACATCAGTCTTCATTCTATTTATTAGTTTTCTATTTCAGATTGCTGTTTCTGTGTGATGCTCGTGCGGAAACTTGCATTCGCCGAATGAAAATTATCAAGACAGTCGTCAAATGTGTTCTGGCATTGCACAAGGTTGATCTTCGGGTGGTATTATTGTTTATGAATCCCTTGAATTGCATGGGCTCCTTGCCGTTTAAAGTTATAATTTAGCTGTTACTTATCTATAATTACTATTAATAGTTATTGCAGTTAGGTGCTGTTGTGGCTGGCCCTCATGACTCCTCCTTATGTGTTGATTATTTGGCTTATCAGATTACCCAATTATAGTTTTAATAATCTATATGCGTGTCTATTCATTAATTATTCTTGTTTTCTGTGTTTCGATCATTGTTTCTAAAACTGTCTCTTTACAGATTTCCTGCGGGTGATGTGTATCTGCCTTTTTCTCATATTGCTCTGTCTATTTCTTCTGTTGGTTCGATTCATATTGTTGAGTGATGCTACTGCAGATTAAGCACTCAGAAAGTGTTAAGGGCTTCATCTGTCACGTCTATGCAAAGTAGCATCTTGGATAGAGTCGTGCGGTAAGCTCAATTCAATGTAAGCCCAAGAAGCCTCTTTAGTCCGACTAGCATTTCACCCGATTTTTTCTCGCCGGAAGTTGTGGGATTGCCAGTTTTCAAAGTTAACGGGAATTAATTACAATTTTTTAAGTGAAGAGGGGTGTTTTGCATCTTTTGGTTGGGGTATAATTGTCGGCTTGAAAGGGTTTTTTTGGCTTATAAAATTTAGCACAGGCACTGGCGGAGCTACGCTTTGAACAAGGGGGTGCATGGACCCCCCTGAAATTTTGGTCCCAAGTGTATCGTATATGTGTTATATTGTTATATTAATTTATTTATGTTCAACTATAACATAATTTATAATTTTCTTTTAGTTTAAAATTAAATTTTTAAATAAAAGGGGTCCATGTTTATTAGAGTTTGATAAATTTAAGAGTTACAAAGTGGACATTAACTCAAAACTCTAATATTTTATTTTTATATTGTAATTTGAATTATACTATAACACTAATAATATTTTTTAGGGTTTCACACTTTTTAGGGATTGACACTTTTCAGGAATATCAAGAGTCTCTTTAATTTCATATTAGTCTTTCTTTCATCTTCTTCTCCATTCTCACAAAAGAACCTATTTTAAACAAAACGTGCAAAATAAAAATACAAAGTACAAAATAAAAATTAAAATTGAGATCGAGTTTTTCATATTAAGAGGAGAACCCATTGATTCTTCAGGAAGACATAAGGTATGAAATATGTATGTTTATAATTATAGTAGTGGATTATTTAGTACTTTTTACTTGTAATATATATGGTCTAGAATAGATTAGAGTTATGGATAAAAGATTAACTTTACTTTGATTCGCATAGATGTTATTTTCTAGTGAAATTTTAGTTTATAATTGATTCTTAATTTTTACTAGATATAAACAATGGACAAGTTTGGTCGTATTTTAATTTTTTTTTAATATTTTAAATAATACTCATAAATCTATAAGGACCCCGGTGAAAAAAGTTTCTGGCTCCGCCACTGAGCACAGGGGACTTTTTAGGTAATAAAAATTACAGATGGGTTTTTTTGCTAATGCAAAGCACATGGGATATTTTTGCATTTCACTTGTTAGTATATACAAAATTGTTCTATTGCATAAAAGGCAAACTGATTTGCACATGATTTTTATTTTTAATGCAATATTTTAGCTGGTATATTGGCCTGAGGGTGGATATTTAATTAGTGATACTCCAAAGCCACGAGGAGAAATAGTTATCGGTGGACCAACTGTTACTCTTGGATACTTCAAAAATGAGGAGAAAACAAATGAAGTCTACAAGGTAATTATTCGTTTGCATTTGTCAAATAATGTGAGTGGTTAAGCTTGTGAAGGTGTATTTACTCTTTTGTATAAAAGGTGGATGAGAGAGGAATGAGATGGTTCTACACTGGTGAGGTCGGTCAATTTCATGCTGATGGTTTCCTTGAGATAATAGATCGTAAAAAGGATATTGTTAAACTTCAACATGGAGAATATGTATCTCTAGGCAAGGTAAATAAATATCCAAAATATACATGTTTTGTATCCATAAATTATAATATTTACTCTAATAGTTAGCCCATACGTGGACAATATCATTCTGCTTGCCGAGTCTTTATATAATTACTGTGTTGCTCTGGTGGTGGCTTCACAGGCCAGTTTCGAAGCATGGGCTTCAAGTCAAGGGATTGTATATTCTGCTTTTTCAGATTTGTGTGAAAAAGAAGAAACTCTAAAGGAAGTCTCCAGTTCATTACTTGAGGTATTTGTGCTCACTTTGGCTGTAACCAAGTCGAGTTTAATTTGGTCTGATTTGATTAACTTATTGGCTTGAGATTTTGTTTGACTTGCCTTGATTTTAAATGCACCACACCAACAGGTGATTGGTCTAGTGGAAGGGACTAGTCACTACGAAGTAGCGGACTCAGGTTCGAATCCCTGTTGGGAGAGGTTCCCACATTATGTGCCCGACGCGCCTCGAAAGGGATTAAACCCTTGAAAAAACCAAAAAAAAAAAATGCACCACGTTCACTCGACCTTTAGAATAAATGTATATATATGCTTGAAGCACATTCCAACATTATGCATTTGAAGTTCTTGGTAGTATAATTCAGTATTACAATTTAAAATCCCTTATTATTCCTGTATCAACATTTGATCCCTAATTTATGTTACAAAAATGTGATTCTTCAAATTAGTTGTTTTGACTTGTTTCATGCAGGCAGCAAAGACTGCGCGATTGGAGAAGTTTGAGATCCCTACAAAGATCAGGCTACTGTCTGAATCTTGGACACCAGAATCTGGTCTTGTCACTGCAGCTTTGAAGCTCAAGAGAGAAGTGATTAGGAAAACATTCTCTGATGATCTTGCAAAGCTATATTCCTCGTGATTCACGGCTTCATGTAACGAAAAATACCCTTTTTTGCAGTCTGTAGAATTCTTTAAATCTTGAAAATACACTACTTTCTTCCTAATACTTTTTCTGTGAGAAACCTTTGAATTATATATATGTTTCTGCCATTGGTTAGGACATTTTATGGTTATTGCATCAAACAGGTTCAAACGTATTCCATCTTTTACAGAATAGCATGAGAGCTTTCAAGATACTTATATCTCCATTTGTTTACAATAAATCTTAACTATGTAACTGTACTACCGCTTATTTTTCTTAACTAGAAAGAATCTGAAGAGCCTTTTAGTTGATTATAATATGGGTTAATGCGAATTTACCTCCCCTATGATTTGCATAATGTTCAATTTATATAAGGGATGAAATACTTTCTTTCAAATCACATAGTGGTAAATTAGATATTAAGCATATTACATGGTATATATTGCCATGAACTCATTATAACATAGTGGTAAATTTGTCAATCAGAACAAATAATTTGTGCGTTTAGCGAATAACCCACGTTCTGATTTTTTCCAAAACAATCACATAGAAGTCTTTTTTCTTTTTTAAACTAGAGATTTTTCACATTTAAATTATTATTATGTTTTGTGGTTTTAACAAGATTTTCTTTCTTTTGCTGTTATGAAATTCAAGTGCAATCAATTATCAAACAACGGAATCATAATTGTTTGATGAAAATAAATTACACTGGTAAAGAAACAAAATATCACAGTTCGTCCGTCTCATTCATGAACAGCAGCTTAACTTCTGTCTTTAGAGTTTTGATCCCAAATGTGAAAATTGAGTTATAGGGTTTCTTGGCATCTGACATACCACGTTCGTCAGGGGTGGCTTATTTTTTCCTGAAAAATAGAATTTCTTATATGGGTGTAATCTGCAAACATGAGACTATTTATAAAATTGCATTTATCTCTGTGGCATTCTTGGCTTTTACAATTTAAAGCAAATCCCAACTCCCTTCATCTTTATAAAAAACAAAAGACAAAAAATATTGGATTTAATATCTTCTACACATATATACAGGAATTACATATATATTTTCTCTTTTGCAAACCTCAATTGTGAACAGTGACTATTTAAATCGCAATATTTATCATTCATTTATTTTGTCAAAAAAAAAAAAACTTATAAATAATTTACCATTGAATTAACATGGACCGATTTATATTATTTCCCAAATTCAATGTCAAAAAACCTTACTAAAAAATATCAAACATAAAGATATTATTATTTTCTTTTATCTACTCAATTTAGTGGATTTTTTTCACTTTGCACCCCCGAAATATGAGAAACAGGCACTTTGCACCCCCGAAAATTAAATTTAGCACTTTGCACCCTCAAAATATAAAAAATGCAGCAGTTTGCACCCTATTTTATATTTAGGCAAAAACTCAAGGGCAAAATAGCTAATTCAATTATAAATCTTTGAACCCCAAAAATAAAATTGGCACTTTGCACCCCCGAAATAAAATTAACATTTATCACCCTCGAATTAATAACAAATTAGCAACTTGAACCCCCAAAACACAATAAATGGACACTTTGAACCTCGAAACACATAATTAACACTTAAGACCCTCAAATAAAAAAAATTCAAACCCCTCATTTTTTTCGACATAGCTGACCATCGAGTGAAAAAAATTCTAAGGCAAAATAGTTAAGTTTCCGATCCGGTTAAACAATCTACATTTATATACATATATACAAATTAAATACCATGAATTTGGAATGATTATATCATGTAACAAATTAACAATCATGAATTATAGCTTGTACAAATTAAATATGCTATGCATAACAGTTGAATAAGTTAAAATTGGTAAGTTCAACTTTGCCTTAGATCTTTTTCACCCCGATGGTCGACTTTGCCGGAGAAAATGAGGGGTTTGAGTTTTTTTTTTTAATTTGAGGGTGTTAAAGTGTTAATTTTGTGTTTCGGGGTACAAGCTGTCAATTTATTGTGTTTTGAGGGTGCAAATTGCTGATTTGTTCTTAATTTGAGGGTGATAAGCACTAATTTTATTTTGAGGGTGCAAAATGCCAATATCTCAAGTTTTGGGGATGCAAAGTACCAAAGATTTATAATTGAATTACCTATTTTGCCCTTGAGTTTTTGCTTGAGAATAAAAGATGGTGCAAAGTGCTAAATTTTTCATATTTTAAGGGTGCAAAGTGCTAAATCAAAGTTTCGAAGGTGTAAAGTGTCTACTTTCTATGTTTTGTGGATGCAAAGTGCAAAAAACCCCAATTTAGTTAACCATTTCAAAGAACAGAGCCCAAATCTCATCCATGGAATCTCATATAATAATTAAAACAGGACATTTTTTCTTTACATACAAATAAAATACATACAACTAATATATAACATTAGGTAGCGAAAAGGAAAAAAAATGGCACGCTCGAAAAAGCATGAAAAAAAAAAAAAACAGCTCAAACGATACAATCCCTCCATCACCCCAAAATGAAAGAGGTGATCTTGTAGTTCTTGGTCCATTTTCTTTTCTCACTGAGGCCGAACCTAAACCTTTTCTCAAGACTTATCATCATGGGAAAAAAAAATAGGACTATTTGGGATCATTCCCTTTTATTCTGAGGGTCCACAAGAAAATCAAAAAATAAGAGATTTTATCAATTCGTCAACTCTTCAAATCTACATTACAATACATAAAACACAAAAAAAGAAACTTCGACCTCAAAAATTTCCACTCATAACTTTTCTGAAATATACCCTATTCCATCAGTACATTCTACATTCTCGATAATTAAAATATCACTACATTAACCATTACACCGGGCATCAATCACCGCGCCTTGCGCGGTGTTAACACACCTAGTATATATATATATGTCTACTGAGGGCAACTATTCAGACTCCATATTATCCTCTGCTTTGCTATAATGATCGAGCTCTTTGTCCTGCACCTTCTTACACAGCCGACCACGTTTATCAAGCTTTATTCAATTATTAGAGGTGGCACTCCCCTTGGATGATACAAAATCCTGCTAACCAAAAAAGGATGATCATGAGACCTGCTTGTGCTATATATATATTGTTAGGAATAGTGCTCATAAAGCGTTTGATGAACATTATCAATTAAAAATAAATAAATTGTTTGGTTTTTTGGATTTCATATATTCGATTTGATTATGCTTTTTATCCAGTATAATATAATTATCAGAAAATTCCATGTTTATTTATTGAATATGACTTTTGTACATATAAGGATGTACAAGAGGATTAAAGTTATAAACAATAGACTAAATAGTCCGTAGTAAGTTAAAGTTGGGATCTTTAACTAATTACTACTAGTACGGTCCACTGAAAATTAAGAATTCAATGATCTCGATCCGGATCATTGATGTTGTGACATTAAAGGTGGAGGTGCTTTATGTAATATGATTACATAGGACTGGACCAGACATGAATTGAAATCTATTATAAGATGCCGTTAACTTTAGATTTCAATACATGTCACACGATGATCATATATGAATTAATCCAAATCCTGAGTAGGCATAAACTCCTGTTTATGTCAGCGAGTCCTTTTGAATCATAGGTAGTGACTTGTTTGTTAATCATGTCACACACTTATGTCTTGGAGGTCCGTTGAGATAAATGGCTGGGAATGTGCACTACAGATATGGAATCCAACTCTTTCTGCGGAAAGCTGAGTTAATTGATTCCCTTAAGTGTTAATTCTGGAACTGAACAGTTCGAGTACTCTGGTTTGTGAAAATGTTATAAACCAAACTGTTCACTAGTGAATTAATGGAACTTAAGGAATAAGAAATAATTATAGGGGCAAAACGGTAATTTCGCCTAGCTTTAATTATGAATCAATTATTGGAGGGTTAAATCATATGTAATGATTATATCAATGGACACTCTGATCTTTCGAGTAAAATAGATTGTAAGGACAAGAGTGCAATTCCAGGTCTTTAGTGGAGTCACTTGGAATTAATAAATTGAATATATTAATTAATGAGTTTAATTAATTATTTAATTTATTGGAGCTTGAAATTACATGTCTGTAGGTCCCAATCCCGGCTCCTATTATTCTACGATTGAACCTATAATAAGAATGAATAAACTCTCGGTATATTTTAGAAAATCTAAAATATGCATGATGAATAAATTGTGATATTTAATTGATGAATTGTGAATTAATCAATTAAAATATGACAATTGATTAAATCTAATTTAATTATTGAATTAAATTTGTGAAGGAATTTCCTTAATAGGAAAATGCATTTTATGATTATATATGATATACTAATAATATAAGATTTATAAATAATGCAATTATCTATAAGGAAGGAGATGGAATCCTAATTGAGTTAGGAGAAAGTAGTTGAGAAAAATATGGGAAGAGGATATGTATGACATATCTATATATATATGAGATATCTCTTTTCCTAATCACATAAGTTTTTTACAAAGATAAATTTTGTAACAAAAGCAAGAAAATCTCTCTCTTTTTCTCAACACTAAAAATCGCTCATCACCTTAGAAATTAGGAGAAATTTGTTCTTCCAATTTCTAGAGTTTAATTATCCAAACTTAATAGGTTAGTGCCCACTCACTTGTAGAAGGAGAAACGGGGTTGAAGATCAAGGGTTAAAAAGATCAAGAGAGTTTGTTGATCCCATCCTAACACCAAAGTTCAACCGAAAAGACGAAGGACAGGAAGCTTTCGGTATGATTTGATTTCTCTCTCTTTTGCATAAATTAAAATAATATTCGTTATGTGATCCTCATGTTTTATGTGAAATATTTTTGAAATATATTGAAAACATAAAATCCACCGAATTCCGCAACTGGTTCGAATAAGTTCGATCCTGTTTTATTCAATTGGGTCGAATCGTTCGTGATCCGATTGGGTAAAATCCCAACAATTGGTATCAGAACGGTCCATAACGATATTATTTTAATTGATTGTGAGTAATTGCATTATATGATTGTTTGATTTAAAATTGTGGATGATGATTTAATTTTGTTAAATTATTGGAGCGATCGAATTATGGTGTTCATGGGATCTCCCATATGAGACATAGTTTTAATTTTATTAGAATTATGTTGTACGCCAAATTTATGGCATAGAATTTTTTGTAATAATTAGATTACTACAAGTCTTCATACTAGTAGAAGAAGAACGAAGAAGCAGCCGGAATTGAGAAGGAAGAGCAGCCGAAAAAAAAAAAAAAAAAAAAAAAAAAAAGGAAAAATTTGCAGCGGCAATGACATATCTAGGGCACTATGACCACATGGGCCAACCTCACGTGACTTAAGGCCCAAAAGGATTTTTGAGTTGCATGAAATACAACCGGGCGAAATTAAAAGGCCGTCGCAAAGCCTTTTAATTTTTAATTAATGCATCTAGCAACATGATGGTTGATGGGGGGGTTATAAAGACCGGCAGAAGACGATAATTAGGGGTGGGCGTTTGGGTCGGGTTTTTTGGGACCCATCCCGACCTGTTTGGGTATTTCCCGTTTGGGACAAAAAAATGGGTATTTTGACATTCGGGTTCGGGTATCCGAACCCGAAATATATTTTCGGGTTGGGTATTGGGTATTAGTTTCACACCCGAACGGGTATTCGGGTACCCGTTCGGGTATTTTAAAAAAAAAAATTGGCGTGGATTCATCTATGCTTGATCCTTGAGTAATTTAGTTAGATTTTCAAGCTTGTAGTTGGATATGATTGGTGAAGATCCGAATGATGAGTTAAAATGTTAAATATTATTGAATGTGATTTGTGATTTTGTGTCTATTGTAAGTTGTAACTTTCATGCGATTGTGATATTTAATATTTTGATGCTTTGAGACTTGGAGTTTGATTTGATTGTAATTTATTGAATACTTGAATCTTGAAGGCTTAGACATTTGTATTGTTTTGTTTTGAAGTTATTGTGTATAATTAATGTTTGAATTCATTTATTTACAATTTTACGTATATATATATGTTAAAAAAAAATCTTGAAGAAAAAAAGTGTGAAATTTCGGGTACCCGAAACCCAATACCCGAAATACCCGAAAATTTCGGGTACCCGAACTTTGGGTACCCGCCAGATCGGGTCGGGTTTCGGGTGTGAAAATTCACTACCCGCCAAGTCGGGTACCCGACCCGAAATACCCAATACCCGAAATACCCTACCCGCGCCCACCCCTAACGATAATTACCTATTAATGTAACAGGAATCGTTTTTATTATTTTTGTAACCCAGAACCCGCTCCTATTTGCTTGTTTATATTATGTTGATAATATGTGCATGCAAATATCTTGTCATTCATATTACCCACAATTTTATTTATGCATGCATACATATAGATATATGTGATATATATGTTTTGTGTATGTAATTTTATTAGTTTTTAGAAAACTAAGATAAACTAAATAATTGTTTGATTTAATAGTTAATTAAGCAATTATTTATTTAGGTGATAAGTTGAAAATGGAAAAATTAATAATAGCAAGTTCAACTAAAAGTTATGACTTTTTATATATTAGAATGTCTAATTGAACTTTGACCCAATTAGATTGGTTAAATATTATTTTGACCCACCTCAATTTTAGAATGTCTAAAATTACCTACTACCCAATTAGATTGGATTACTAATCTACGTTACAATCTAGGTCCAAATAAGATTGGATTCTATTTTTTAATCCTTAATTAGCTAAGAGATTAGAAGCCTATTGAAGTTAATGTAGATTGATTAAACATAAGATGTTTATTAAAAATAAAAACACATGTTTTATAAATATTGAGTGGGAGAAGGACATATATGGATATATCCTACAGTCTCTATTATTAGTTTAATATAGTGAGATATGGGTAGCGCCTCGAGATGCCTAGTTTGCATCCTCCCTACGGAAGGTGTCTAACTTTTGTCAATAACAAGATTAAGCTTCCATGAGATAGGACTAATTGATGTATTTTAGCTTGATCATCCCTACGGAGGCAAGTCTAAGTTAAGTCATAAAGTCTTAAATAATAGGTTACACTCATGAATGTGTATTTAAATTAGTTAAATACATGTTGACTAAAAATAGCAGTAATTAATAATGAAAGAAAAATATGAGATATTTTAGTTCATTCATTAATTTGAGATTGTCTCGAACTTAATTTAGTATTAATATGATCGACCCTACGGCAGCATATTAATAGCTACATTATTTTATTGCGGATTAGTAAAATGTTTTATGTGTTTTTCTTTAGAGTTGCATTCATGCATCACGTTTACTATTCCGAATTATGATAATTATGTTGAGTGTATGATTGAAACTTTAAATATTTATTTTCAACAATCATGTCTTCTTCAAACCCAATCATTGCTTTACTTTCAAACGAAAAATTGATTGGGGACAATTACGCAAAATGGAAATCTAATATGAATATTATGATGGTTTGTGAGAACCAAAAGTTCGTTCTAACAGAGGAATGTCCTCCAGAACCCCCTGCCACTGCCACTCGTACTGTACGAGAAAAATATGATAGTTGGATTCAAACCAACAACAAAGTGAAATGCTACATGCTAGCATCCATGAGTGATGTTCTCAGACAGAAACATGAAAACATGGAATCTTCATATGAGATATGGGAATCACTGCAAGCAATGTTTGGACAACCTTCTGATCAAAGCCGACATAAAGCTACTCGTAGATTCATGAATGCGAGGATGAAGAAAGGTGCTCCAGTAAGAGATCATGTGCTGGACATGATCAATACTGTGCATGAGGTGGAAATACATGGGGCCACCATAGATGATAAAACTCAAGTTAGCATCATACTTGGGTCACTAACGCCGGACTTTGCTCCGTTTACTACCAACTATATGATGAATAAGTTGGAGTATAACCTGACTCAGTTATTGAACGAGTTGCAAACTTTTGAGGCCATATCCAAGATAAGGTCTCAAGAGAGAGAGGTAAATGTTACCGAGCAAGGTCAGTCTTCCTCAACTGTTAAGAACAAAAGGAAGAAAAAGGCAAATGTTGGGTCTGAATCTGAGCCCAAAGCCAAGAAGCAATTCAAAGGCAAAGGCAATAACAAGTCTAAGAAGAAAGAACCCAAAGGAAAATGTTTTCATTGTGGGATAGATGGGCATTGGAAGAGAAACTGTAAAAAGTATCTCGCCGAAAAGAAAGAGCAAAAGAAAGGTAAATTCGATTTACTTGTTTTAGAAACTTGCTTAGTGATTGATGATTATTCAACCTGGATAATTGATTTAGGAGCCACTAATCATATTTGTTCTTCTATTTAGATGCTTAGTTCTTCGAAGGAGCTTGCTGAAGGGGAAGTGACCATGAGAGTTGGAAATGGGGCGTTCGTTTCAGCAAAGGCCATAGGAACAGTCCGTTTAAATTTTAGGAGTAAATTTCTTGTTTTGAACAATGTTTATTTTATTCCTGGTTTTTCGAGAAATTTGATTTCTCTTTCTATGTTGCATGAACAAAAATTTAATATTTCATTTTCTAATAATAAGATAGTTATTTCTAGAAATGGATCATTTATATGCAATGCTAGTGTTGAAAATGGATTGTACGTATTAAGGCCTGACGAACGATTAATTAATAATTCTAAATTATTTAAGGTAGCAAATCCTAGGTCTAACAAACGTTCTAAAATATCCGAAAGTGATGACACATATCTTTGGCATCTAAGGTTAGGACATATTAACCTCGAAAGGATAAACAGGCTTGTAAAGGAAGGTCCTTTAAGAGAGTTAAAAGTTGGCACTCTTCCTGTTTGTGAATCATGCATTGAGGGAAAGATGACTAGAAGACTTTTCTCTGCAAAGGGCCTAAGAGCCAAAGAACCTCTTGAGTTGGTACATAGTGACCTTTGTGGTCCCTTAAACGTGGAAGCTCGAGGAGGTTATGAATATTTCGTCACATTTATTGATGATTATTCACGATATGGTTATTTATACCTAATGCAAAGAAAATCTGAAACTTTTGATAAGTTTAAAGAATTCTTAGCAGCTGAAAAGCAGTTAGGTAAATCACTGAAAACTCTTAGATCTGATCGAGGAGGAGAATACTTGAGTTATGAATTCAAGGATTACTTGGTGGAGCGTGGAATTGAAACCCAACTCACATCACCTGGAACACCCCAACAAAATGGTGTTGCGGAAAGGCGGAACAGAACGTTATTAGGAATGGTTAGATCTATGATGAGTTACTCCTCATTGGCAAAATCTTTCTGGGGATATGCACTAAGAACCGCAAACTACATTTTGAATGTAGCACCTTCCAAATCCATCCCAAAGACAACCTTAGAGTTGTGGAATGGGCGTAAACCTAGTTTACAACATTTTCGCATATGGGGATGTCCTGCACACGTGCTGAGGAGTGATTTTGGAAAGTTAGATGTGCGAACAGAAGTGTGTCTGTTTGTAGGATATCCTGATGGCACTAGAGGTGGTTTGTTCTATAGTACTCAAGATAAGAAAGTATTTGTATCGACAGATGCCACTTTTCTTGAGCACACCTATATGACAAACTTCAAACCTCGAAGTAAAATAATATTAGAAGAACTGCAACCTGACGTAATTGATAGACCGCAGTCAACCACTGATGAACGACCAAGTCAAAAGACCACAATTCCTAATCAGATTCCTTTGGTACCTCGAAGTAGTGGGAGAGTAATAAGATTACCTGCTCGCTACAGGAATGAGAGCCTTCTAGTGTCTGACACTAACCAAAACGATCCATTGTCATACAAGCATGCAATGAAAGATTCTGATAAGGAAAGATGGCAAGAAGCCATGAACCAAGAAATAGAATCCATGCACTCTAACTCTGTCTGGGAACTTGTGGATCCACCTGAGGAAGTCAGGCCCATTGGGTGCAAATGGATCTATAAGAAGAAGAGAGGTATTGATGGGAAAGTCCAAACTTTCAAAGCCAGGCTAGTGGCAAAGGGTTATACCCAAAAGGAGGGAGTTGATTATGAAGAAACTTTCTCACCAGTAGCTATGCTTAAATCCATACGCATTCTCTTATCCATTGCTGCCAGCCTAGATTATGAGATATGGCAAATTGATGTCAAGACAACTTTTCTGAATGGCTATCTTGAGAAAAGCATCTACATGATGCAACCAGAGGGATTCATTGTTCAAGGACAAGAGCAGAAAGTCTGTAAGCTTCTTAAGTCCATTTATGGGCTCAAGCAAGCTTCTAGGTCCTGGAATCTAAGGTTTGATGAAACAATCAAAACCTATGAGTTTGAACAAAATATTGATGAACCTTGTGTATACAAATACATCAAGGATAAGAATGTGGTCTTCTTGGTACTTTATGTAGATGATATTCTACTCTCCCATCAGGGAGAAAAAGTCCACTATTTCGCTTTTGGGAGATTGGGAATGATGTAAGGATATTATCTGACATAAAGAAATGGCTATCCGAGCAGTTCCAAATGAAAGATTTGGGTGAAGCAAGTTATGTTCTTGGCATCCAAATCATAAGGGATCGTAAGAACAAGCTATTGGCTCTGTCTCAAGCATCTTATATTGATAAGGTGTTAGCTCGTTTTTCGATGCAGAATTCCAAGAAAGGTCAATTACCGACCCGACATGGAATTGTTCTCTCTAATGAGCAATGTCCTAAGACACCTCAGGAAGAAGAGGATATGAGACGGATTCCCTATGCTTCAGCAGTAGGAAGTCTTATGTATGCCATGTTGTGTACTAGACCTGATATCTGCTACGCAGTAGGCATAGTCAGTCGTTATCAATCCAACCCTGGATTGGATCACTGGATCGCAGTTAAGCACATTCTCAAGTATCTAAGGAGAAAGAGAAATTATATGCTTGTGTATTCAGGTGGTGACATGAACCCTATAGGATATACTGATTCTGATTTTCAATCAGACAAAGATCATCGACGGTCGATATCAGGGTCAATATTCACTCTTGGTGGTGCTGCAGTAGTTTGGAGAAGTGTAAAACAATCCAGCATTGCAGATTCAACCATGGAAGCCGAATACATAGCAACTTGCGAAGCGGCTAAAGAGGCTGTCTGGCTCAGAAAGTTCTACACCGATCTGGAAGTAGTTCGAGATATGGATCAGCCACTTACACTATTTTGTGACAACAGTGGGGCAGTTGCTAACTCAAAGGAACCAAGGAGTCACAAGAGGAGCAAACATATTGAAAGAAAGTATCATCTGATAAGGGATATTGTAGGCCGAGGGGATGTAGCGGTTATGAAGATAGCTTCTGAACATAACCTTGGGGATCCGTTTACCAAGACACTGCCAATAAAGTCATTTGAGGCACACTTGACAGGAATAGGTTTGAGGGACATGTCTCATTTGCTTTAAGAGCAAGTGGGAGATTGTTAGGAATAGTGCTCATAAAGCGTTTGATGAACATTATCAATTGAAAATAAATAAATTGTTTGGTTTTTTGGATTTCATATATTCGATTCGATTATGCTTTTTATCTAGTATAATATAATTATCAGAAAATTCCATGTCTATTTATTGAATATGACTTTTGTACATATAAGGATGTACAAGAGGATTAAAGTTATAAACAATAGACTAAATAGTCCGTAGTAAGTAAAAGTTGGGATCTTTAACTAATTACTACTAGTACGGTCCACTGAAAATTAATTCAGTGATCTCGATCCAGATCATTGATGTTGTGACATTAAAGGTGGAGGTGCTTTATGTAATATGATTACATAGGACTGGACCAGACATGAATTGAAATCTATTATAAGATGTCGTTAACTTTAGATTTCAATACATGTCACACGATGATCATATATGAATTAATCTAAATCCTGAGTAGGCATAAACTCCTGTTTATGTCAGCGAGTCCTTTTGAATCATAGGTAGTGACTTGTTTGTTAATCATGTCACACACTTATGTCTTGGAGGTCCGTTGAGATAAATGGCCGGGAATGTGCACTACAGATATGGAATCCAACTCTTTTTGCGGAAAGCTGAGTTAATTGATTCCCTTAAGTGTTAATTCTGGAACTGAACAGTTCGAGTACTCTGGTTTCTGAAAATGTTTATAAACCAAACTGTTCACTAGTGAATTAATGGAACTTAAGGAATAAGAAATAATTATAGGGGCAAAACGGTAATTTCGCCTAGCTTTAATTATGAATCAATTATTGGAGGGTTAAATCATATGTAATGATTATATCAGTGGACACTCTGATCTTTCGAGTAAAATAGAATGTAAGGACAAAAGTGCAATTCCAGGTCTTTAGTGGAGTCACTTGGAATTAATAAATTGAATATATTAATTAATGAGTTTAATTTACTATTTAATTTATTGGAGCTTGAAATTACATGTCCATAGGTCCCAATCCCGGCTCCTATTATTCTACGATTGAACCTATAATAAGAATGATTAAACTCTCGGTATATTTAAGATTGCATGATGAATTAATTATGATATTTAATTGATGAATTGTGAATTAATCAATTAAAATATGACAATTGATTAATTCTAATTTAATTATTGAATTAAATTTGTGAACGAATTTCCTTAAAAGGAAAATGCATTTTATGATTATATATGATATACTCATAATATAAGATTTATATAAATAATGCAATTATCTATAAGGAAGGAGATGGAATCCTAATTGAGTTAGGAGAAAGTAGTTGAGAAAAATATGGGAAGATGATATGTATGACATATCTATATATATATATATATGAGATATCTCTTTTCCTAATCACATAAGTTTTTTACAAAGTTACAATTTTGTAACAAAAGCAATAAATCTCTCTCTTTTTCTCAACACTAAAAATCGCACATCACCTTAGAAATTAGGAGAAATTTGTTCTTCCAAATTCTAGAGTTTAATTATCCAAACTTAATAGGTTAGTGCCCACCCACTGGTAGAAGGAGAAACGGGGTTGAAGATCAAGGGTTAAAAAGATCAAGAGAGTTTGTTGATCCCATCCTAACACCAAAGTTCAACCGAAAAGACGAAGGACAGGAAGCTTTCGGTATGATTTGATTTCTCTCTCTTTTGCATAAATTAAAATAATATTCGTTATGTGATCCTCATGTTTTATGTGAAATATTTTTGAAATATATTGAAAACATAAAACCCACCGAATTCCGCAACTGGTTCGAATAAGTTCCTGTTTTATTCAATTGGGTCGAATCGTTCGTGATCCGATTGGGTAAAATCCCAACATATATATATATATATACATATATATATATATATATATATATATATATATATACACATATATATATATATATATATATATATGTATATATATATATATGGCTAGCTTAATACTATATCAAGAAACAAATTCAAATTTAAACTCAAATTATAATCGTACCCCTTGTTCATCTCTCGTTTCGAAGACAACTACTGAGGGTCTCCTCCTTACAGTAACTGTTTCAGGCACATGAAATTGGTCCGGGTCCTTGCTTGATTTTCTCTCTTTTGCTCGTTTCTTTTTTAAAATGAGCTTTGTTGGAAGCGGCTATACAACAATATTACTCATAAGTTTGTGAAATAAAATTCAAGATAAAGTAGAGAACGTGACTAACCAAGTGTTTGGCTTCTGATTCACCAAATGAAACAAGTATGTTGAAGGATGATCCACATCTTCACCCCGAACCTACCATGTCATTAACAATTAACAAAACATATATAATATGTGAAATGGCTTAGTTAGATTCTTGCTATGGGCTCGTTTGGTTTTCTTTTTGGAATTAAAGTATTTTTTAGAATTGAAAGGATTTTAATATAATGTGTTTGGATCAGTTAGTAGGAAAAGTTTAATTAATAAGGCCATCTTCAATGTCCAATCAATTTTCGATAATAAGATTTCTTTTAGATACATCAAAAATTTATTTCGGAAAACTCTGAAAATTCTCAAAAAGTCAATATAGAAGACCAAATAATTTGACACAAGAAATCAGAAACATACATAGCAGTTGTACTCTCGGATTGAAGAATATGAGACATCTTCATCTTCATCATAAATATCCTTCTCTAGCTGCCATAATCATAAGAAAGATAGCTCAAAATGAATTTGAGTAAAATTAATGAAAATTGTAAGAACTTTGAAATTCATTTTGAGAAAATTATACTTCATTAAGCGATGGGACCATGTATGCCAAGAATTTATCTGTTTCATTGGAATTCGAGCTCGAGGCGGTATAAGTTTTCATAATTGCCTGCGAAACATAAAACAAAGAACCTAACTATATTCACTCAAACTATATATAAAAGCAAAAATTTATCTTCTATGAGCATTGAGACTCGAGAGTGTCAGCAATAATTAGAAACTATATTATTAGACTACTAACTCTCTTTTCATGTTCATCGCGATCTTCGGGATTCAACTTGCTGTAGATTTCTGAATCAGCAGTTGGAGCACTATCAAAATTTGCAACCACAGACTTGTCATCATAAATGCAAAAGTAGAAACCATCAACAGATGAAAAAATACAGAATTATTGATAGTTGAGTATATAAATATGCAATAAAGAAATAAATAATTGTCAAAGTTAGGCAAAAGGGGGAAAATCCTCTTAGGTTGTAGTTGCGGATTAGTCGCATGAACAGGCTTAGACTTGCATGCCTCGAATGAAGCCATGATATCCTGAATTTGCTTTTCCCTAAAGGCCGAAAAAAAATACATAGTAAGATAAACAGTTAAAAAACATTAACTATAAATTCTTCTGAAACAAACACTAAAAATAAGACATAACTAACCTCCTGTTGTGATTCTTCAAAAGGTCATTTTTTCGAGATTCTCGCTGTTCTTTAGCTTGTCTTTCACTCATAGTCTGAAAATCATCGAGTAAATTACTTTGAACATAACATTATCTCCAATGCAGTCTAACTTTTTAGAAAAGGATATATTTAATCTGGAAAATTTACATAGACACCCCCTGACTTTTACCCTAATTACAAGAAATTACTCTACTGTTTGAAATATTACAAAAACACCCCCTCGAGGGGTGTATTTGTAATGATTTTAGGGACCAAATTGGTAATATTTTTTGTGTAACAAGGGGGTGTCCTTGTAATACAATTTTTGGTTGAGGGGGTGTTTTTGTAATATTTCAAACTGTAGGGTAATTTCTTGTAATTAGGGTAAAAGTCAGGGGGTGTCTATGTAAATTTCCCTTAGATTAATTCTTAAAAGTACCTTCTTAGCTGAATTTGTGCTAAGGGAGGAAACGTATTGAGTTTTGACCAGCCAAGAAAAACCTTGTCCATTGGGCCTTTCTTTCTTTTTGATGCCATTTGTCTGAATTGGGGTTATAGGCTCGTCATTGTCATCATCATTATCATCACGCAACAACTCCTCGTCTTCAGGATCAAGGGATATCCTTTCATCCTTGGGAGGACTGTTCAACAAGGAGTTCATGCACAAAATGATCCTCGAGAGATAAAATGACGTGTATATATATATATATATATATATATATATATATATATATATATATATATATATATATATATTAACATGTTAAACGGTGGGAGATCGAATCTTACTTGTATACACTCATATCAAGAAGGTCCAGGGGTATCCCAAGGTCAGGTTCAACATATAGCTGAGGCTTCCAATTTTTCTCTAATTCTGTTATTTTGTATTTGCAATATCTGCAGGCTCAAATCATAAAAGTTTCATGACGAGTAAAAAATCGAAAGAAATCAAACTAAACTCAAGAAAGACACTTGTCGCGGCCAAATATAAAATATTTAAACTAATTAAACAAGGCAAAATCAACATTAATAATTTAATATTGGTCATGATCATGTGGTGAAGGTGGCATGGTTACTATCTAGTGGGATTGCAAAACCATTTCAAAAATAAAACTATTATATGCCAAACAAAAATAGACATATTACTAGCTAGTACTTAATATAAAACAAGGTTTCATACCGATCTGGGTCTCTATTAAACTTCAAGAGCTTCATCTTTGCAGATGGGTCTGGCAGTTCATTCCGGAACCTACAAAGAGAATTTTTTTTTGCCAAGGAGTGTTATGCTTAGCAATAGTATTTAGTACCGCAAAAAGTGGTTTTTTGTTCTTAATTTATGATGTAGCATGTACAAATAAAGAAACTTGTAATGAAGACAGTTACAATAGATGGCATATCAGTCATCTATAAATTTGATAGTCTTTCCCTTTCATACCTAAAATCACACAAAAAATCGGACATCCTTGACTTCTTCATTCCATTTGGTGATGTCTCAGAGCTTGTTTTCTTACCGGACATGTTAAGACCTATAAGAATGAAAACTCTAGTCACTCATCTAACATTTCTTTTTGACATCTAATTAAGTTAACATAAAAGAAATTAAATCAAGATCATTAATCTAATAAATTTACCTTATCGGCCAAGATGCACAAACAATACTTGAAAAGAACGCCAAAAACGATCCGAACAAGGGTGGCTCAAGTTAGGGAAAGGTGGGAAGGAAAATCGAACTTGAACTCGAATCTCTCATAAAATGTAAGAATTAATCTTTACAGCTCATGCTCCAATTTATAATAACATAAATCAACGAGTATTATAACTCACCGTTGTCGTTGTCGTTCTTCGTTCCACTTAATGGCACCAACTAAAACGCCACCAATTCGTCAATTACCAAAAAAGCACTCCTTAACAACCCAAGTAAATAGTAATTGATTCTTGAAATCTAAAGTAAATTTATGAACATATGGTGACGTATTCATATAATCCAGACACAAATTCGTGTAATCTCAAAATGCATTCATATAATCTATAATTTATGGATATCTAATAAGTTATATTGGAGTTCAATTCTATATCCCACTAAACAAGATATGAAAATCAAATAAATTGCCAAGTAAGCAACAAATTTATTCTAAAGAAACGTGGCAATAAAAAATAACAAACGCAAATGAAATGCTCGAATATATACTTACTTCATCTTGCACATAAACATAGTTGGCTTCTTCAGCCGGTTTTCGGTTGCGGCATTCAACAATGGGTTATTCCTACGGTCACCCATAAGTGACCCACCACACGACACATGGCTCTTGGACCCAGATGCCATCATTTGGGCCTTGAGAAGCATTTTGCTTTGAGTCTTCCTCAATTGCTCCTTCATCTTCTCTTCTTGGTTTTTTTTTTTTCGAATTCCCTCTTCTTTCTTAACCTCCACTTCTCCTCATTCTCAGTCCTACTAGAAGATTTTTTACCACTTGATGGCAAACAGGGTTCTTGCCCCTTCATAAACAAATCCATTGCATTCGTTTGCCTATTCTCCTGCTTATACCTGATGGATGGAAAGAGGGGTTTTGCCCCTTCCTGAACAATCCCCTGCATTCATTTGCCTACTCTCCTTGCTCATTCTTGATGGAGGCAAATGAGGAGGCGATGAGGGCTGCAATGGTGGTGGAGGGGACGGAGGAGATCCCGGATGAGGTGGAGGTAAAGGAGGTTACAATGGCTGCAAAAAATACCAAGACGAAGGGTAATACAATGGAGGAGCTAGGATTGTCTGTGGTGGGTAAGGTGAAGGTTCTAGTGGCGGAAGAGGCTGACACTGAAAAGACTGATGTTGTGATGATGATCCATAGCCTGGAAGTTGGTAACTTGCTTGAGAATAATTTTGACTATAATTATAAGGACCCCAATTTTGGGAATATTGACTGCCGCCATGTGGTGGAGGCAGCGGCTGTGCTAAAGACTGGAACTGATTTTGATTTGGTAGTGGCGGCGGCGGCGGCGGCGGTGGAGGAAATGTTGACTGACTTGGCGGATGGAATGGTCTATATGAATCCATGGTAGGATTCTTGTGTACAACTCTGCTATAATAAGGTAGAACAACAACCTTTTTTTCTTTTCAAGTTTACAGTTCCAATAATTTTATGATCAGGGTAGATTTAAATGAACATGCAAGAACATAACCCAAGAACTAGAAACAGGGGGAACTTGAAATTAAAGATCGAGCAAAATTCGATGATTCTTGAATTCAAGAAACGGTATCCTTGTAAGAAAATTAAATCGAATTGAGCTATTCCATCATTGATTGTTCAAAGTATAAAGAAAAACACTCGGAAATAGAGAAATTGAGTCGTGGGTTCTTGAACAACATTTGTAGCATGATGGGTACATATTCTTCTTTTCTTCCAGCACTCAATTTTGATAGGCAACTCGTCTATTAGACAATCAACAGACTAATTTTTAACAACATTTGAGTTTGCAGCTGAGTTGAGATCAGGTAGTATGATGGGTACATATTCTTCTTTTCTTTCAGCACTTAATTTATGAGATTCATTAGACGAATCTTGATTTGTAGTTTATTATTTTCAGAAGATTAATTTGACTCATCAAATACTACATGAAAAGATTCTTCTACTAGTAATGTTTTTTTGTTAAAGACTTTGTAAGCTTTACTAACAGTAGAGTATACTACAAAAACAACTTCATCAGTCTTTTCTGCAAAGGCAGTAAGGTGATTTTTTCCATTATTCAAAACATAACATGTACAACCAAAATTCCTAAGATAATGAATATTAGGCTTTCTGTTGTTCCAGACTTCATAAGGTGTCTTGTTTTGACTTTTGTTGATCATGCATCTGTTCTGGGTGTAGCATGTTGTATTTGTGGCTTATCTGGGTAGCTTTGCTTCAGCTATCATGGTTCTGGTAGCTTCCTTTAGAGTTCTGTTTTTCCTTTCAGCAACTCCATTTTGTTGAGGGGTTCTGGCAGAAGAGTACTCATGAATGATTCCTCTGATGTTACTTCAACAGTAGAGTTTGTAAACTCAGTCCCTCTATCTGATCTGATCTTCAAGATTTTCATACTTTTCTCATTCTGGATCAGTTCCATCAAATTAGTAATAGGGGTGTTCAAGGTTCGAATAACCGACCGAACCGAACCGAAACGAGTTCGATGAAAACCGAACCGAGCCAAAGCTATTCGGTTCGGTTTTCAATTTTGAGATTTGGCCTAATTCGGTTTTCGGTTCGGTTCGGTTATTTTTGTTCGGTTAACCGAACCGAACCGAAAACAGAATTTTTAATTCAAATAGTTAACATTTTTTGTTCGATTTTATGGACTTTAAACTTCTTTAATCTTACGCCTATGGATATGATTTTTTTTTAATTTATGTCAACTGAGGATTATTAAATGTTAGTTTTTGCAGTTGTATTGTAAAATTCTTTAATTTTATGCCTATGATATGAATTTTAGTTATTTAATTTATGTCATTTGATGATTATTAAATGTTAACCACTTTACTATTTAGTTCTATGTAATGTTTAATAATGTTTAGTGTTATGGTTACCTATTAATTTGATGTTTTTTATGATAAATGATTTAGTATTTGATTATATAATTTTAATAAATTATCAATAATATAAAATTTTGGTTAAACCGAAACCGAACCGAACCGGACCGAAATTTTTCGGTTAAAACTGAAAACCGAATTAGGATGTTCGATTCGGTTTTCGGTTCAAAAAAATCAAGAACCGAAACTTCGGTTATCCGAAATTTCGGTTCGATTTTCATCGAATGAACAGCCCTAATTAGTAAGATGCTCCTTGGTTTCACTTTTCTTCTTCATGAAGACAACCCAGGTGTATCTTGAGAAATCATCCACAACAGCTAGGAAGTATTTCTTTCCACCGTTGCTGATTGGATCAATGGGTCCAAATAAGTCCATATGTAGTAGCTCCAATATTCTGTTTGAAGATTGGTGCTTCTTGTTCTTAAAAGATGGCTTGATTTGTTTACCCATATGACATGCGTCATAAAGCTTGTCTTTGCTCAGAATTGTTTTAGGAATTTCTTCTACCATATCATTCTTGATTAATCTGTTGATGGTCTTGAAATTCACATGATTCATTCTTTTGTGCCAAAGCCAACTAATTTCACTTGGTGTAGAAGCCACCAAACAAACATTAGAGTTCCTGTCCACAAAATTAAAGTCGACTATATAGATGTTCCCTTGTCTTCTTCCAGTTAAAATAACCTTATTTGTTCCAATATGTTCAACGTAGCACTTATCTGATGAAAAGATGACTGAGAAACCTTTGTCACAAAATTGACTTATGCTCAGCAGATTGTATTTGAGGCCTTTAACATAAGAGACGTCAGATATCTCAGTGTTGCCTTGGATTAGCTTTCCACATGCAACAATCTTGCCTGATTTGCTATCTCCGAATGTAACATTTGGACCATCTATGACAGCAGAATCAGTCAGCTCACGTATGTCTCCACACATGTGTCTTGAACATCCACTGTCCAAGTACCAAATCTTTTCTACTTTACTCCTACTCCTAAACCTAACCTATACAAAACAAAAGAAAATTGTTGAAGGTACCCTTTATTGAGAGGGTCCTGGAGGATTAGTTTCACCTTTGACAACCCAGTATGTTGAAGTCTTAGGCTTCTTAGGCTTTTGAGTTTTAGCAGGAGCATGAACAGTTTTCTCTTCATCATAATCATCATATGTGTTATGTTGATAATCAGTATAATGTGGATAATGTTCATAAGCAGGATAAGGTGCATAATTTGCAGGGTATGCATGCATAGGATGAGCAAGGTAGGGAGCATAGTAAGGTGAAAATTGAGGTGCATGATGTAATGGTGGATATGCAGCAGGTTGCACATAATATGATGACTCATTTCCAAACTAAGCATTTTGATTTTTCTTATTTTTATGCTTCTTTGGTTTACTCTTTGCTTGCTCATTATCATACGATTTAGTTTTATTACTAGTCTGATTAGTTTTACTCTTATCAGCAGATTTCTTAGGATTATGCTGTTTTGATAGAATAGTGTCCTGCAAGCCAACTGTTTTGGCTGCATTTAATTGAAAGGACCATTCGATAGGATTAATAAATGCATTTATATATATGGTCATCTTTATCTTATGTAATAATTATCTACGCATAAGGATAGAAGTCCTTAGATCACAGGGCTATGGGACAACCCGTGGACTGATCTCCAAGGCCGTGATCTAGAACATATTCAAGAGTCGTAGAATCCAATCGAGATAGGACATCGTTGGATTCGGTTAGACTCTCACTATTGTGTATACTCCGATGAACTGGAGGACGCTGGGGTCCACGAGCGTGACTGGGATAGTCGATACACATAAGTGGGTGGCTTGCTGGGATGGCAAGCGCACTGAATACCCCAATTAGGAAATAACTCACCATGGAGGCGGTAGTCGCATATCGGGGTTGAAGTTATTCCAATTTACAATAGTATACGAGGAACGATCCCTAACTACTTGAGATGATAGGGTTTATCTGGTGCGAGAACGTCTATGCTTTGATATGAGTCCCGACTGACTGGAGATCGCCAAAAAGTCTCTGTGGACTCATATTGGGTATAGAGGAACTCGTATGCAGATTCATATCATCAACAAAGGATCCATTGACCCGACTTGATAGGTTGGGAAATTCTCCTATGGATTTCTGTGAGAAATTAATTCTGGTAAAATCCTCGGCCGAGGTATCTGACGGCTTTATGTAAGTAGCTCATAAAGGTTAAGTCAAAGAGAATTATTTCGAGACCAGAATGCATAAGGTCAAGACAAAAGAAAAGGGAAACCGATGAAAGACCATACCCTTAAGTCTCGACTGGGAGATTGGTTGATGGAGAGATTATGTCGTATATGGAAATTGTAAATGATAAAAGGTTCACTGAATTAATTCACCAGTGATTGGGCTCCATGGGCTTGTGGCTGGACATCGACCGTAGAGTGTGGGAGAATTCCCAAATTGGCAGGGGTGCTAATTTTGGAATGATCAATCGACAGAGTGTTCGATTGATTTAGAGTAAATCTTACTCGAATAATTAAATAATATTTAATTATAACCCACGGCCAATTATGTGGTGAACCTACGGGGGCATACACAATACACATGAAGCGAAAGCGAGGAAATAAGAACGACCGAGTCGACTAGGTCGACTGGGTGAATAATCGACTGGGTCGATTATTATGGGTGGGTCGACTGGGTCGACCCAATTGGAACAAAATGGGATCCAATTGGAATTGGATCAGGATCATAAATTAAATTGGAATTTAATTTGTGGATTAATTAATTAAGTTGGATTTAATTAATTAAAAGGGATTTTAATTAAATGGACTTAGAGTCTGATTTAATTAAATGGGAGATTAAGTTAATTAATTGGGCTATTTAACTGGAAGATTAAATAAAGCCTGGTCAAATTAATTAACTGGGCCATGAATTAATTAGAAGACTTGGTCTTCTAATTAAAGAGGGCCATGGCCCATGTAGGAGAGAGGAAACCTAGTCCTATTAGGACTAGGTTAGGGAGATAACTATAAGTAGCCTTCTTGTAGTTATTTTTCACACAACTCAATAAGCAAAATTTGAGCAAGAGCAAAATTTGCTCTCCCTCTCCCAAGCATAAAGTCGACCGAACTTGTTCTTCCTTTGGAAGAATTTTTCGTTTTCAACTTTGTTCCAAGATCGTTCCTAAATCTTAGATCATAATATATCTTGTGTTCTAGCTGATCAAGATTTATTATTTTCGTGTAATTGTGGTGTATCAACCCGTAGAGGCGCAACACGTGGGGCGCTGCTGCAGAGCTTGGATCGATACTTGCTGGAGGAGAAATCAGAGTTCGTTTTACTAGCCAAAGGATTTGCAAGGAGATAGGTATAACGTGTAAACTTATACTATCGTTTTTATTTATATTCATATATATACAACTAGAGAATATCCTGGCAAGATTCCGTAAGAGGTCCTAAAATTTGTATATTCCGATGTGCCTAGGGCTGTTTATCTTACCGAATCCCAACAGTGGTATCAGAGCCAACTCTAGGCTTTGTATATATATGAATTTGCAAATTCTGTGTTATAAATCATATGTTTGATTTATGTGTGGCTAGTTCTTTAACTTTGCATGTTTTAGGACGTATGTTAATTAACTTAGAGTTAATGTAAAATTTTGATTCAAAATTTTATCGTGTTAATTTTTAATTTTTGGATTTAGATTTAATTAATTGGATCTGTTTTAATTAAATCAAAAGTAATCGAAACAACAAAAAAAAAAATTTGGAATCCAACCACAGCGGTGCGCGGCAGCGCACCGCGGCTGGGCGGCCACCGTGGGCTGCTGCCCACGGCAGCGTGCTAGCAGCACGCTGGCTGCGCGTGCGGCACACGGCAGCAGCCTACGGGCTGTCTGCCGCGTGCTGTCACGCACAGCTGCACGCTGCCACGCGCAGCCGCAGCTGCCATGGACAACCCACGCACGGACTTTGTGGCTACTTGTGTTGGCCACGTGGCAGTCCTCGATTGGTTACGTATTGGTTGATTTTTGGTTGGACTCTAATTCTGCCTATTTTGATAAATCTGAAAATCTTGGAGATTTGGTTGTTATGAAATCTTGGTGAATCTTGAATTGATCTTAGAGATCTAATTAACAAGGAAACTTAGAGTTTCATTTGTGATAAGACATTTAATTATAATTAATGTCTTCTAGTTAATTACCAAGATTAAAGATCTTAGAGATCTTATTAAACAAGGAAACTTAGAGTTTCATTGTGATAAGAGATTTAATTAAAATTAATCTCTTCTAGTAAGTTACCAAGATTAAAGATCTTAGAGATCTTATTAAATTAGGAAACTTGGAGTTTTGGATAAGGTATAAATCTTGGAGGATTTGGACACTACCTTAGTTAACTAATCTATTCAAAATAGGATTATCTTGAGAATCTTGGAGATTTGTAAAATTGGGAAACTTAGAGTTTTGGATAAGATAGTAATCTTGGAAGATTTGTAACTATCTTAATTAACCAACTTTATCAAGATAAGAGTTGTAGATTACTTAGAACTCAAGTAAGAGTTAATTAATCTTAGAGATTAATTGTTAATTCAAAATTAATTAACTTGGATGAATTTTTGCGAATTAAAATTAATGAAGCCGGTAAATTTACATTTATGCCCTTATGTGAATTTATGCATGTTCTTGAGTGAATATGTGGATTGATCGATTTTGCCCTTAAGCCCTGTGTAGTTTTGGTTTATTTATTTTATGGGTTGTAATTAAATGGGCCTGATTGGTGCCCTTGCTTGCGCAAACGAATGTAATAGAATAGGGCCATTTAAATTTGTAAGCTAGGCTTAGATTAGGCTTGGAGCCGAGAAGACCTCATGAAGACTTGGAGATCCACATGGAGGCCCATTACCTTGGAGGACATGGAGGCCCAATTCATTACATGGAGGCCCAATCAAGGTGGATATTACAAGAAGGCCCATGATGTATGGGTTTGAAAATTGTAATAGTTAGGACATTTAATTTCCACCCTAGACTGACCAATTGGTCCATCATGTGGCTCGTGATGGATCGCATAGGATGGGCAATCGACCAATTATATGTGCAATGCTAGGTGATATATGTTTACTATTATTCTTTGATGTATGTCTTGCATGCTTAGAATAGATCACGTAAACAAGATAAAGCATAATCTGATGAGACCTCGCACGAAGAAAACTTAAAACCTCCAATTGAACTTAAAAACTCAATTAGAATATTAAATCGATTAACGGGCGCATATGAATGGTGTCTATGGTCCGAGCCTATCCAATTACTAGGTCTTAGGCATATTGTACGAATATATCTCGATGTCTCACGAGTCGTGGGTCGAGCTATAGGAAGATGATATGTCTATTGCCTCGATGCACAGTTTAGTGCCAAGGGAGGGGATAGCAAGGTTCTAGGCGCTGTCTCACGAGTCGTGGGGCGTCTAGGATTGAACTATTTCTCTTCACGAGTATTGGACATGATTTAACGCGAGTAAGTATGGATGTCTCACGAGTCGTGGGTCCATAACGAAAACCGAGGCTAAATGAACTCAAGGGTTAGCTGGGATGGTTAACCGGCGACTTGATCGCCCACCAAGTGGATCAATTGGTATGGCCAACGAGTCGTGGGTACTGAGCGATTGCATTTGGGCCTTGAGCCCATTAGGAAATTTTTATTTCCCGAACCTTATGTGGGGGCATAAGTATTCGACTAAAATAGTGGGAGTAATTTACAAATGAAAACCATGTTTGTAAATCATGCATTGATATTAATCTGCCGCGTATTTATCGTCATGTTTATGATAGTTTTTCATAAATGATGTATCCTTGAATATTTACCATCATACTTGAATCAAATAAATTGACTGAACCCAAAGGAATTTTGAATGACTTCAAAACTTGAGAAATTATTCTCGAGTCCAAGCTAGGACTAATCTCCTTACAAAGATTTCATTGTTTTTCCTTTCGAAGTTACACTTCGACTGGAATGGTGATAGGTTTCACCAAGCTGCCTTTTTCGAAGTTACTCTTCAAATAAGAAAGGTGATAAGTTTCACCAAAGGGTTGAGGATGGTTCTCAAGCCCAAATTTTCTTGAAGGCAAACATGAAGTCTCCCATAAATGGGAAGTAACATCTTGTGAAAAGGCCTCAAAAGGCTCGAGAGATGGAAGAAGAGGAATGTATCCTCTCTAAAGGGGAACCTTGGAGGTTTTTCTGTAAGGATGATAAGTTGAAAAGTCAATCAAAATGATTCTTCCATGGATTAAGATCAAGGGAAGAGGGAATTGAACTTATTCATCCCATAAGGGATGATTGAATTTTATTGAACTTAACCTTATGGTTAAAGTAATGCATAAGGGTGTTGGATGCCCGATGAAGCACTCATTGATGCATTCAATGCATCTAAAGCCATGAATTATTTAGATCATTGGAATTTGCTTATACCATCTCTTGTCTTAAGGGATGTGATAGTTCCATAATGGTTGGAACTGATTGCGCTATAAGATTTATACGCAAAAGGTGTACATAAGCAAATGAGTATGGATACTCATATATCGACTAAATAAAATATGCATAGTCAATAAAATATAAATAATCAAGATTTCACACACTTGAGTCGTTGTAAAAACCGAAAGGTGATACACGAATACTAAAACATATTTCCGAATTAAAAGATTCAAAGACTGAGCTCGACTGGGTCGAGCTTGACTGGGATGCTGTACATAGTAACCGACTTTCGAATCTTGCTTAATGGAAATTAGATTTAGTAGTTGGTTGCTAGGCAACCAAGAGGCATAAACATTTGCAATGGATTTAATCCATTTATAAGTGTGTAGAAACACTAAAGCATTAGTGGGAGATAAGGCGTCTCTTGTGCCCTCATGGGTAAACGTACGTTGTGATGTACAATTCCAAATTACTTTTGGAATAAAAGAAGAGAGCTTAATCTATGAAATCATGTAAGAGATTTAGATCGTTTTAAAATCGAACATGCATTGGCAGTACGCCATTGATTATTTAATAGAGAATTAGATTCTCGAAATGTAAGACCCGCTCGAAACGTTGTCTGTTGTCAAGCATTTTGGACATGTAAATGTCCATTAAGAAATCTTACATGAAATTCCTTATTCAAACAAATGAAACTTGATCGAGAAAATCGAAGATACTGAGCTAAGTATCTCTGAAGCCAGATCCAAAACATATCACGTGATATGAGTTTTGGTATTGTACCTTCATATGCATTCATGCGCATATGGGGTCTCCCGCTTATGTGAATAAGCTGGTGGGAGATAAGTTGGATGTAAAGTCCATCTTATGCAATTCGTGGGGTATCCAGAAAACTATATAGGATACAAGTTCTACGATCCTACAAGATAAACTATGTTTGTCTCAAGGAACGCACACTTCTTGGAGAAGGATTTCTTGCTAGGCAAGAAGGAACACAACGTAGAACTAGATGAGGTCACTGAAGCTAAAAGGACCAACGAGGTCAATCAAGCCGACCCATCACCACAGGCAGTGGGAGAACAAGAGCATGAAAGTACATCAGAGAGTACACCGATACTTCATAGGTCAGAAAGACAACGTAGAACCCAAGAGGTACTACGGTCTGCTGCGTGAGACTAGACAGTCTCTAACCGACCCAAGGACTTACGAAGAGGCTATGCTAGGCATAGACTCGGGAAAGTGGCGTGAAGCCATGGAATTCGAATTGGACTCCATGCACTCGAACAAGGTCTGGGCCTTGGTAGATCCACCAGTGGGAGTAGCTCCCGTGGGTTGCAAGTGGATCTATAAGCGAAAGCTTGGAGTGAACGGAGAGGTAATAACCTACAAGGCGCGACTAGTGGCCAAAGGATACACTCAAAGGCCAAGCATCGACTTTGAGGAGACATCTCGCCTGTCGCAGTGCCTAAATCCATTCGAATCTTGCTGGCCATTACTGCGTGGTATAACTACGAGATATGACAGATGGATGTGAAGACTGCCTTTCTCAATGGGGACATTGAAAAGGAGATCTGCATGGAGCAACCAAAAGGATATGCATCCAAAGGAGATGAACACAAGGTGTGCAAACTCCAGAGGTCCATTTATGGACTGTAGCAAGCTTCCCGAAGTTGGAACATCCGTTTTGATGAAACAATCCAAACTTTTGGATTCATCAAAAACGTGTTCGAAAATTGCGTGTACAAGAAGATCAGTGAGAGTACAGTTGAATTTTTTGGTGCTTTACGTTGATGACATTCTTCTCATTGGAATGTGAAAGTGTTGTCCGAAACTAAAGCATGGTTATCTACACAATTCTCAATGAAGGACTTGGGAGAAGCATCCTTTGTACTGGGTACAAGGATCTACCGAAATAGATCAAAAGGACTGTTGGGCCTCTCCCAATCCCAGTACATAAATAAAATCTTGAAAAGATTTAGCATGGAAGAATCCAAGAGAGGATTGCTTCCAATAAGACATGGAATTGCACTCTCTAAGTCTATGGCCCCAAAGACCCCTGAAGAGAGAAGCAATATGTCTCAAGTACCATATGCATCCGCAATAGGAAGCATAATGTATGGTACGTTATGTACGAGACCAGACGTAGCATACGCTTTAAGCGTTACAAGTCGCTACCAGTCTGATCCAGGTGAGCAGCACTGGATAGCCGTAAAGGCAATTCTGAAGTACCTGAGAAGGACTAAGGAATTGTTCTTGGTATACGGTGGAGGAGAATTGAAATTGGAAGGCTATACTGATTCTAGCTTCCAATGTAATGTGGACGACTTCAAGTCGACATCTGGATAAGTGTTCTGCCTCAATAGTGGTGCGGTAAGCTGGAAGAGCTCCAAGCAAAACACTACCGCAGATTCAACCACCGAGACAGAATACATTGCCGCGAGTTTAGCAGCAAAGGAAGGTGTTTGGATGAAAAACTTCATCCAGGAATTGGATGTGATACCTAGCATTGTCGAGCCATTACTATCTTCTGTGATAATAATGGAGCTATCTCGCAAGCGAAGGAGTCGAGATCTCATCAGAATCCAAGCACGAACTAAGACGATACCATTTGATATGTTATATCATTGGTAGAGGAGACATAAAGATGGAACGTGTCACCTCAAGGGATAATACGACGGACCCGCTATCTAAGCTATTGCCTCAAAGGCATCCGAAAACATCTGTCTAAGATGGGAATCAGAAGTATGAAAAGTTGGCTTTAGTACAAGTGGGAGATTGATAGAATAGTGTCCTGCAAGCCAACTGTTTTGGCTGCATTTAATTGAAAGGACCATTCGATAGGATTAATAAATGCATTTATATATATGGTCATCTTTATCTTATGTAATAATTATCTACGCATAAGGATAGAAGTCCTTAGATCACAGGGCTATGGGACAACCCGTGGACTGATCTCCAAGGCCGTGATCTAGAACATATTCAAGAGTCGTAGAATCCAATCGAGATAGGACATCGTTGGATTCGGTTAGACTCTCACTATTGTGTATACTCCGATGAACTGGAGGACGCAGGGGTCCACGAGCGTGACTGGGATAGTCGATACACATAAGTGGGTGGCTTGCTGGGATGGCAAGCGCACTGAATACCCCAATTAGGAAATAACTCACCATGGAAGCGGTAGTCGCATATCGGGGTTGAAGTTATTCCAATTTACAATAGTATACGAGGAACGATCCCTAACTACTTGAGATGATAGGGTTTATCTGGTGCGAGAACGTCTATGCTTTGATATGAGTCCCGACTGACTGGAGATCGCCAGAAAGTCTCTGTGGACTCATATTGGGTATAGAGGAACTCGTATGCAGATTCATATCATCAACAAAGGATCCATTGACCCGACTTGATAGGTTGGGAAATTCTCCTATGGATTTCTGTGAGAAATTAATTCTGGTAAAATCCTCGGCCGAGGTATCTGACGGCTTTATGTAAGTAGCTCATAAAGGTTAAGTCAAAGAGAATTATTTCGAGACCAGAATGCATAAGGTCAAGACAAAAGAAAAGGGAAACCGATGAAAGACCATACCCTTAAGTCTCGACTGGGAGATTGGTTGATGGAGAGATTATGTCGTATATGGAAATTGTAAATGATAAAAGGTTCACTGAATTAATTCACCAGTGATTGGGCTCCATGGGCTTGTGGCTGGACATCGACCGTAGAGTGTGGGAGAATTCCCAAATTGGCAGGGGTGCTAATTTTGGAATGATCAATCGACAGAGTGTTCGATTGATTTAGAGTAAATCTTACTCGAATAATTAAATAATATTTAATTATAACCCACGGCCAATTATGTGGTGAACCTACGGGGGCATACACAATACACATGAAGCGAAAGCGAGGAAATAAGAACGACCGAGTCGACTAGGTCGACTGGGTGAATAATCGACTAGGTCGATTATTATGGGTGGGTCGACTGGGTCGACCCAATTGGAACAAAATGGGATCCAATTGGAATTGGATCAGGATCATAAATTAAATTGGAATTTAATTTGTGGATTAATTAATTAAGTTGGATTTAATTAATTAAAAGGGATTTTAATTAAATGGACTTAGAGTCTGATTTAATTAAATGGGAGATTAAGTTAATTAATTGGGCTATTTAACTGGAAGATTAAATAAAGCCTGGTCAAATTAATTAACTGGGCCATGAATTAATTAGAAGACTTGGTCTTCTAATTAAAGAGGGCCATGGCCCATGTAGGAGAGAGGAAACCTAGTCCTATTAGGACTAGGTTAGGGAGATAACTATAAGTAGCCTTCTTGTAGTTATTTTTCACACAACTCAATAAGCAAAATTTGAGCAAGAGCAAAATTTGCTCTCCCTCTCCCAAGCATAAAGTCGACCGAACTTGTTCTTCCTTTGGAAGAATTTTTCGTTTTCAACTTTGTTCCAAGATCGTTCCTAAATCCTAGATCATAATATATCTTGTGTTCTAGCTGATCAAGATTTATTATTTTCGTGTAATTGTGGTGTATCAACCCGTAGAGGCGCAACACGTGGGGCGCTGCTGCAGAGCTTGGATCGATACTTGCTGGAGGAGAAATCAGAGTTTGTTTTACTAGCCAAAGGATTTGCAAGGAGATAGGTATAACGTGTAAACTTATACTATCGTTTTTATTTATATTCATATATATACAACTAGAGAATATCCTGGCAAGATTCCGTAAGAGGTCCTAAAATTTTTATATTCCGCTGTGCCTAGGGCTGTTTATCTTACCGAATCCCAACATGTTTAACTTTACCAGTATGTTTTTCTATCTTAGGCTCTTTGCTCGTTTTAGCCTTAGGAGCTTTCTTCTCCTTTAGTTCTCTCTCAGGTGAAGCAGGTTTAGTAGTCTGAATATACAAGATGACCTTACTGTTATCAGCAGATATGAATTTTTCAGTATGGTTCATTTCTATCTTATCCTGGTTTACAGGCAACATGTCATCTGATGCAACAGAAGACTTATCATGAGACTCTATGACTATCTCAAGTCCCATGATTTTACCCTCATAAACTTCACATTCAGCTTTCAGAGATTCATTCTCTGTTCAATCAGTTTATATTCAGCTAAACAGTTCATCATCAGAAGGAGTTACCTCGTCCTCATAATCATCTGATTCTTTGGTCATCAGACATAGAAGTGCAGGTTGCTCATCTTCGGTAGATTCATCCTCTGATGTATATGAACCTGAATCAGACGAGTAGATGGAGCAAGCTTTTCTGCCTCGGCCATCAACACTTTTCCTTTTTGATGTTTCCACTCCTTTCTGAGTTTCTTTTCCTCCTCATTGTATTTCTTAGCTTTTGGATATGGACAATCTCTGATGAAATGTCCCAATTTTCTGCAACTATAGCACATTAGTTTGGACTTATAAGAACCCTTACTATCATGTGAAGTAGAGGTAGGGTTAGAAGTAGAAGCATTGTTGAATTTGTTCTTCAGTTTTCTCTTGTAGAACTTCTTGAAATTTTTTACCAACAGTGCAACGTCTCCAACAGTGTACTCCTTTTTGTTGAGCAGTATGGCCTCATCAGATGAGTCCACTTCTTTGTTTTTGTTTGCTGTTCTTCTTGGGTTTTCAGCAGCAACCAAGGTAGCTGTGGGACTTGAAGTTGATGTTTCTTCAATACCCATTCTTGGCAATTTATACTCGTATACCTACCTTGAGTATAGAAAATAGCTCTGTAAGAGAGATCTTCCCCAGATCCCTTGACTCTTCCATGGCTGTGATCTTCATGTTGAATTTGGGAGGCAGCGCCTTCAACACTTTCACAATGATCTCCTTATCAGTGAAGGTCTTTCCCAACTTCAAGACTTCATTGAGTGTTCTGGTGAACCTTGTATCCATCTGATCAATGGCTTTGCCAGACTTCATTTTCAAGTTATCCAACTTTTCCAGAGCAATACTCAGATTATGCTCTTTAATGGCATCGTTTCCTTCACTCATCTCACAAACATTGTCCCACATCTCTTTAGCAGTTTTGCAGTGCACTACCTTGTCAAAACGTTCATTTTCTAGGCTGATACAGTCCTCAAAGCTCATACCGCCAATGTGGGGAACATGGCTGATACAATCTATTTTCAAAAAGTTTTTTTTTTAATCTTTCAAAAACGTGCTCTTTTAAAAACTTTTTAAAACCTTTGAAAAACACTTGGATCAAGCTCGTTGACCAGGCAGCTGATTCAAATGAACCACCCGCTCTAATACCACTTGTTGGTCCTAAGTGGTCAGATGAGGTCTAGAGGGGGAGGGGGGAGGGGTGAATAGACCTCTGAAAATTTTAACTTGAAAATTCTCCATCTTTTCGATGAACAGACTAAGTTGATCAAGTTTGGTAAGTTTATTGAGCTGATCGCGCACACAGCTTGGAACAACAGAGTTGACCACTTCTGTTGATTGTAAATTAGCTGATTTTAGATAAACCAGTGTTCTAAGATAAGTTACTTGCAGCGGATTTTGCAGAGTGTTTTTCACAAGTAAATATACTTAGTTTCAAGGTTTTATCCCCAGTTTTACAATCTTCTTTTAAAAGAGTTTTCTTAAATAATTGTATGCTCTTTTAAAAGTATGCAAGAAAACAATGCAAGATGTAAAACACCAGAATTTTTATAGTGGTTACATTAGGGGTGGGATCGGTACGGGTTTTCAGGAATTCGGGAATTTCGGGATCGGTATTCGGGTTTCGGGATTCAAATTTTTCTTCCCGAAACCCGTTCCGATTAGTCCTCTACCCGGTATTTCGGGTTCCCGAAAAAAATCGGGAATTCGGGAACGGGTTCGGGAAACCCATTAATGCTCAAATTTTTTATTTTTCAGTTTTTCTAATTGGGGTTTTCTAAAAGTGACACATAAAACTTTCACCCAAATCGAATCATCTACATAAACCCAAAAAAATAAACAGAGAAGGTATTATACAATTGTCAAATTAATGGATAGCTGTTGTGCTGGCTTATACAATTAATTTATTGTGCAATGTGCATTATTCCAAGTATTTAAAGGAGATTAATTTGTAACTTGGAAGGGTATGAATTCATGCTTACCTGAAGTAAGGAGGCGGCGTATGATGCTAGTGGTCAGTGGAAGTGGAGCGATGACGGCGGCATTAGGGTTTATGATTGAGGACCGAGTTGAGAAATTTGAGATCTTGAGAGTTGAGTTGTCTGTTTAGTGTTGAGATATAATTACTTAATTTTCAGAATTGAGAATTTGAGATAAAAGTATAAAATGTGTTAGATGGATTGTGAATTCATTTAACAAAAACGTGAGGTGTTCTAAATTCTGAAAATATATGGATTGTGTTATATATACCGGGTTCCCAATCGGGTAGGAACCCCTACCCGAAACCCGTATCGGTTTCTATTAATCGGGAAATCGGGTTTCCCAAAACCCGAAAAACCCACAAATTTTTATTTTTTGGGAAAAAAATTGATCGGTACGGTTCGGGTTCCGGATTCCCGATACCAAACGCCCACCCCTAGGTTACATGGATTGAAATCCTTTAATCCACTTTTACAAGTCACTTAGATCTTGGGTTATACTATAATCACACAGATTACAATATCTCTGCTTGCGCCAAACAACAAATGAACTGGCCACAAGTTCGTAATAGGAGATCACAAATAACACCTATTCTCCGAAGCAATATCACTCACCATGATGGATATCTACTTCTCACAACACCATCTAACAAGAATCACTCAGATTTTTATGTTTTTCTTTGATCTTCAACGTCGGCTTTTATCAACAAATGACTAAGCTGATCAGTGAGTTGTTCTTGAGTTCTTGAGATATATATGAATTCTGCTTCGAATGTTCTCAATGTGTGTTGTTGTGTCACAATTTCAACTCTTAAAACAATCTCTATTTATACTTGAGACTTGGATATGTCCGTTGAAGAGAGACAGAATCAGTTTCTCGAGCATTGGTCCCTGTTTCTTAGGAATGGCTACCTGCGACTGTACACCGTGCGTTCTGATGTACTTCTTTGTCAGTCGCGTTAAATGCACCCAGCTGATACGAGGTTCTTCTTTAATCATTTGTTATTATTACCCTTCCTCTTCAGCATTTACTTCTACAAGTGCATTTATTACCGTTGAGGTGACTTGGCAGATCACTTTCACTCAGTTGATTGAAATCTCTCGTCTGATGAACACTCGACTGATCCCAAACCGAACAAATCTGTTGAGTCGGCTGATATTCACCAATCTGATTTCCTTCTTCAGCAATCAGTAGTCTCCCGGACCATGAATTTTGACTTTTCTGATTTGTCTTCTTTCTTGGTCAAAACCTTCTTATGGATTTACTAAGATTCCATTACTTAGCAGATTATGATGTTTTGGAAATCATCAAAACCTCCCTTTAATTTTTATTCTTCATCTTCATCTTCATCCAACACCGATTCATAATGCTATGGTTCATCAAATGATCGGACCTCTCCTTGAGAATACCTTTAAAAAGGTTGTTCATCAATTAGTGGCACTTGAACTGATTGAGGATAAGAGGGAGGAATACTTCAGGGCAATCGACGTCAGCAAGGATCGGAAATCTCCAACATACTCTGATGAAGACGTTTTATCCATTAAATATGAAGGACTTCCTCTAGCACATTTAGTGGAGAAGTTTGGGATTTCGTTGCCCATGCCTCCTCCTGATCAGGATCGTTCTGAGAATGAGAGAGTAAAGCCCTCAGATGAGGACCAAGCCGATCAGTCTCAGGGCGAGGAGGAGGAGGCGGATCAAGAATATCCCGATGATATAAATACTTCCAGAGGAGAAAAATAGTTTATGGTCCTTTCTGCTTTCGCTCTGATTTGTAAACTTTGTTCAAACTTTGTATCAAGGAGATTTTATTTATTTACTTATCTTTGGCCCTTCGCATGTTCTATATTATTTTTCAATTATGATTTAGACATAAGTCTTTTGTTGCCATGGTGTGGATTTATATTTCCTTTGTCGATTCTTGTTTAATCGAACAAACATAATGACCTTAATAGTCTCATTATTCTTGAAATTTGTTTTCGCGCCTTGCTTAAGGGCCGTCCCATCTTTTCCTTTAGTATAAATACTTGGTAAAAAGCTTCTCAGTATTTCCCGCGCGTCCCAACCTGATAAAAATATTCTCTCAATTTAATCGGAATAGCGCTTCGATTTTTCAACTTCTGCAAAATTTCTTTGAGAATAAGTTCTTCCTTGTTTGCGAATACCTCTAAGCGTTCTTCTCGAGATCCCCCTAAAAAGGGAAATCCGAGTAAGAAATCTCAGACCGAGAGTACTTCTTCCGAATCCTACCATCCTAAGAGTACTCGACCAAATGTCAGTTCGAACGTAAATAGGGCTCATATTTCTTCTACCCGTTCCTCCAATTCCTCCACCACTCCTCCCCATTCTCCGACTTGCTTTAAAATTTGGAGTTTCTTCCCCACGTCAAACTAATTTTTCCGTTTCCATTTCTAGAGATCAATCTACACAGGTCGAGATTCCTTCGAGCAATCCTTTGATCGATCATAGACCTCAAGAAACCGCTCAAACAGAGACGCATGTAGGCGGTACTGTCATTAGTTCGACCGATGAGGGTGGAAGACGAGAGGAGATAGATCGGGGAGCTGAGGTCGAGATTTTTTCTGCGTTCGGGAACCAAAATCAGGTCGATCAAACCATCGACCCTCTTTCAGGAGCATATTCAATGATCCTATATCCTCCGCGCTGCTTATGGCTACTAGTGAAGTTGGCCCCTTCTTCCCAAAGTCAAGAGGAGCTTCGGGGTAACTCTCAAGTTATATATTCTGCTTTGTGAATACCCTACTCGTGAGTTCGGGTCCATCGAATTCTCCAATGACCTTGGAAGATCCTTGTCTCAGGGAGCAAGTCGATGATATTATGGAGTCCAGTCATGCCCGACTAGACGGGATTCCTTTGAATTTCGTTCTTCCTGAGTCAAATGATCTGGACCCCGTGTCTTGGAGCCTCAGATTTGGGTCAATTCTCCCTGGCAAGCTCCGAAAATATGATGACCATTCTTCTTTGAGCTTCGTTCAATCGATCTTCAAGGGATTCGAGCAGGTATCAGCTCTCTTGTTTATCTTATATACTACTCTTCAATACGATACTTCAATTATGAAAGGATAGTGCCCTGCAAGCCAATAGATTTTAGCTTGTATAAGGACTATCATATGACAAGCTTTCTCTAGTATAAATGAATTAATACGCTCGTTTGTTTATAGTATGTAAATCAAACAATGACCAACTTCATCTCTCGCAAATCACTTAAGCGATTGGATGAAATCCTTTGATCACAATGGACTATTGGACGATTCACTTCAGTATGAGTGCAATCATGAAACAGTCTCTAAGGTCGTGATCTTAAAAACGTTCCAAGTCATAAATTCCTGTCGAGACGGGGTATCGAAGGAATCGTTAAGACTTGTACGAGTATGCATGACTCACATGGAGTGAATTTGTAGCGTTTCATGAGTAAGGCATTTGATGCTAGTGCATATGAGTAGGTGATTCGATAGGGGATCGAATGCATCGAACGACCCGAACAGAGAAACCCATTGTGGAAGCGCATGCCGCACATCGGCGATGGGATTTTTCTCAAGACTTATAATAGTGTACGATTTAGTCCGTTGACTTGAGGTGCTAGGGCGAATTCGGTGCACGTGAGTACGTACTTTGATTTAGGAGCCGATCACTTAGCCTGATCATTGTGCGACTACTTTGGGTACGTTGGTTCATGTACGCGAATGGTTAGCACTAATATGGGATCTACCGACTCAACAATTTCCTATACATTTTTAGAAAATAGATTTCGAGAAGCCCGTGGCCACGATCGATGACGGATTTGGAAAGGGTTTTCCAAATTTAGCAGTCACACTGGAATTATTATCCGATCAATTCACACACCCTAGGTCTCAATCGTGAAATTAGTCGATAGAGGGACCGTATGTACATGGTACTTATAAGAGGTGAGGTTCATAAATATCAATTCACCTGTAGTTGGGCCTCATGGGCTTGTGGCTAGACATCGACCATGAGGTGTCGGTACTCCTGAATTAATGGGAGATTAATTCTGGAGTTGTTAATTAAAAGAGTTCAATTGATTGGAGCAATTAATTGAGTATTAATTGCTCATTAATTAAATCACAAAAGTCGTGGGCCTACGTCCAATTGATGGTGAACATAGAGGGTCACACACAAGACAGTTGGACAGTGACAATCAATTGAGGAATGATTTGATTTAAAGGGTTAAATCAAATAAAAGAATTAAAGAGTTAATTTTGTGTGAGAAATAATTAATTAGATAGTCTAATAAATTAAATGTTAATTAAAGAGTTAATTAAAGAGAGAGGGAATTAATTGGATTAATTGGATTCATTTAATTAAAGGAGTTAATTAAATTAATGCAAAACAAAAAGGGCCAATTTAATTAATGGCCCATACTAAGTCTTGCACTAAAGCGGCCTTTTAAGGTGTCTATAAAAGGGTTTAAGTGGAGACTAAAACCCTAAGTGTAAAAGCACAAACCCTAGCCTCTCCATCCGCCCCCTCTTGCCCTAGCCGCGCATTGCACTTCCCTTTGCCCTAGCCGTGCGCCGCCCCTCTCTCTCTCTTGCTCTCTCCTTCACCTAGAGTTGGATCTAGATCCAGCTCTGCCATTGACAAACCTTCCCTCCTAGTTCTAAGCCGGAGGATCGAAGGTGTCACTCAATCCATCTGGTGTGGACTATCTCTAGAGGCACAACACTTGGGGTGCTCTAGTGAACGAAAGAGAAGATCGGAGAAAACCACCACCTTACCTGTGGTGGGGTAAATTTTGATTTACCACCTTTAATTTTGTAATTTATTGCAAAATTATTTTCAACCTATTCATATGTGCTAGTAAATTAATCCTAGGGCTTTGGGTGTATGAAAATTTTTAAAATTCCGCACAATTATTTTGACAATCATACGCCGTAAATCCCAACAGTGGTATCAGAGCCAGGTTTACTACGCTCCTATGAATAGGCCTGAACACTTCAAAATATATGTGTATATTTGTTTGTTGTGTTCTATGTTTTGATTCTTGTTTGTTATGATGAATTATGTGTTCGGGTATATGCATATTTCAATTTTTGGGCCATAACAGCAATTTTAAAAAAAATTGAGGGCGCAAATTGCAATGTTTTGAAAATCTGGACAGAAATTTAAATGTTTGTTTTTCTGCAATTCTGGACCAAATTGTAATTTCTGAAAAACTTTCAAAAATCTGGGCTGTTTTGCAATTTACGAAAGGCTAGGGGCTGTTTTTGCAATTACCGTAAAATCTGGGGTCTGTTTTGAATTAATCAAAAGTTTCTGGAAATTTGTTAATTTTCTGCTTTCTGGTCCGATTTGCATGTACATGAAATTTTGGGGCTGATTTGTAATTTCCAAAAGTTGAGGGGTCAAACTGTAATTTTTTAAATGCAGGGGGGCCGAACTGCAATTTTTCAAAGTTGAAAAACAGAAACTGGTTTGTGCACTTAAAGGGTTTAGTATATCCGAAAAGTTAATTTTATCATAATTAGTTGAGACTAGAGTGAGAATCAAAGGGTTATTTTAAAAGGGGTTTTAAAATAAAAAATGTGGATTTTTTAAAAGGGATTTTAAAACTAGAATCTAAAGGTATTTTGAAAGGGAGTTTTAAAATAAGATAAGAAATAAGAAAACGAGTTTTGATTGTTTCTTGCTCTACGTGAACTATTTACGTGGTTTTCGATCGCGCCGAGCCTTGACCCTAGGGGTAGATGTGATTGGTTAATTTTAATTATGTTGGTTTTATTGGGCCTACGAGTCTTAAGTTTTTGGGCCACTTTGAGCCTTTGTAATAGATTAGGGCTTTACTGTTTTAAATAGTTTAGGATGGAGGCCCGTTACAAGCAAGGTGGGAGCCCAAAAAAGGTGAAGGCCATGTATGCATGGTTATTTATGTAATAGCCTAGGTCCTTTAGAACCCAATTAGATTGACCAATTGGGCCAACATCTTTGGCTCGATGATGGCCCGCATAGGAGGCTCCCGATCGAAAATATATTGTGGTAGAATGCATGCTAGGTGTGGATGTTTTATTTACTGATTTATCTTTTAGCATGTATGGTGATGCGCGCTAGTAATTTAGATCGTAAATAAAACGTAAAGCAAAATTGGAACAGTGAGATCTCGAGGAGAGTTACCTCAAACTCTTTGACCCGAAAAACCCCTCTTGAAAATACTAATAAGTCATATTAGGTTAAAATAAAATGAAATATTTATATAAATCCATGCCTTACTAGCGTGAGTTGTCCACTTATCGATTAAGGTGATCGAGAGTTTGGCACCCGAGTCGAAGAAAGAGACAATACGCAAAATTCCTTGATTCTCATATTTAATTAAACTTGACAAGGGTGGGGATTGGTCGGGACATGAACATCGACCGATAACCAAGTTACGGGGATTTCATGACCGGGCCAGTTGCTCATCAAGATTGATGGGTTAGACTTAACGATTAGTACCACTCATGATGTAGCAGTGCTAGATGTGTGCGGAAATCGAGGCAAAATAGCTTGAAGGTTGTGTAAGGACACAATTGGCAATAAGTATGCCTACCTGGGGATTTAATTGTATGGCCGCGAGTCGTGGGTGCAATTAATGTCCGCTGGGACGTCAAGACCTACTAGGAAATAGGATTTCTCGAGCAATTGAAGGGGTGATTGTTTCGATAAAATAGTGGAAAAACTTTTATGATAGAAAGTCCAACCTTCGTAGATTATAAGTATTTTTCGTTAACTAGTCCTCTAGATATTTGTCTTCTCTTTAGATTAGATATTGTGATATCTACATGAATTGTCCATTATTTACTATTTATCCTCGACTTATAAAGTATCTGGATTAAAATATCTATTGGCTTAGAAACCTGAGGATTGTCCTCAATTCCGAAAGTCGGAATCGTGTTCTTAATAATTAACCTATGCCTGATGCATTTTGAGATGAGTCTAAAAAGAGGAACGAATCACCTATAGATCTAGAGTATGGAAATCTCAATGATCGTTGCCTCATTGAACGAGCGAAAGAAGCGACATATGAATATGTCTGAAGCTTCTAAAACAAACCTCCACCTCAAAAGGCTTGTTTTGAGGAGCAATTTCGAATTGTTTGATTCGAGATATCTAAGGTGTTGTTTAAAACCTCGAGAATAAATGAAGAAACTAATGTCAAGGATCATTGTCCTTGTTTTATCAATCTGGTTGAAAATTGGATCGATTAAACGTAGGCCTGCAAGTGACCTTAACGTTGAATTCCTCCTAAATTCTCCTCCCCGCTCATTCGAACGATTCGTGAAAAACTTTGAAATTATTTGACAAGTTGATCAGGTTTCTCCAAATAATCAAAGTATTGGTAAAAGGAAAATAAGAACCTTTTAAAAGGTATACCTGTCATGATTCCTTACGCTTCAAGGACTGCAAAGTCAAAGAAGAGTAAAAGGAAGAAGAAAGTGTTCTCTTCCAAAGCGAACATAAAGGTAGTGGAAAGAACACAAGTAGCCTAAAAATCTTATCGCACTGCACCTAATAAAGGCAGTGACAAGTTTAATTGATTAGAAAGTCTAATTAATTGAACAACGTTTCAATTAAAGAGTTAATTGAAAAGAAAAAGTTTCAATTAAAGAGTTAATTGAAAAGGAAATGTAGCAATTAAAGATTTAATTGAGAAGCAACGTTTCAATTAAAGAGTTAATTGAAAAAGGGAAATGAATCAATTAAATTGTTAATTAAAAGTAAAGTTTCAATTAAAGAGTCAATTGAAAGGAAACAAAAGTGATTGAATTAATATGTTAAGTTCAATCAATACCAAGATACTACTCCACACATATGGCACGCAAGATTAGGTCGCATTTCCATAGGGAGGAATCAAAAATTGGTGTCATCGATGCTTCTTGAAAACTAGGGCTTAGATGAACTATCAACTTCCAGATCCTGTCTGAAGGGAAAAGGTGACAAAGTTACCGTTTGCTGGGCATCCGATGCGTACCAAACTAACTTTGGATTTGATCCATATGAATGAATGTGGACCACTAAAGTGTTAGTGAGAGAGGAGATTACTCGTACCTCGTGAGTATTACTGATGGCTTGGTCATTAATGATATGTGTATCTTATGATACACAAATCCGAAAATCTTGTAAAGTTCAAATAATTTCGAAATGAAGTAGAGAATCAATCAAGGCATAGTATTAAGGCCATTCGATCTGATCGAGATGGCAAATACTTAAGCTAGAAGTTCCTCAATTATCTTACTGAGAAAGATATTCTCTTAGAACGAACTCCTTCTAAGACACCTCAACCTATTTGAGGGTCTGAAAGAAGAGAATCGAACCTTCTTGGACATGGTTTGATCCGTGATGAGTTTCGTTCAACATCATTATGCATACTAAGGATCGACCCCAATGATTGCATCGAAGATACTGAACAAAGTAACTTCAAAGTTCGTGCCTGCAAAACCCTACCAAGAATGGTGTGGTAAAACACCTCTATACTTGTGGAAGATATATGATAAGTTATATTTATAAGAGAAGAATCCTTCTCTTATTAGAAATCTCATCAAGATTTGTTGAATCCTTTCCTAATCACAATAGGAAACAAGATTTGACTAAATCTCTTGCTTGTTACTTGTTAAACAAGAAATAAACTCTTCCACTCTTTTACCTATCCAAAATCGCCCCTTAGCCTAATTAATTAGCCAATCCGAAAATTGCTAATTATTTATTCTTCAATCTTTATTAATTAACTACTTTAATTAATTTTATAATTAATTAGATAATCCAATTAATCAATTAGACATTAATTAATTAAATATTCCAATTAATAACTCTCTTCTTTGAATTAACACTTTAATTCATAAACTTTGAGTTAACTACCTTATATCAACGATTTCCTTTTATGACTGTCACTGTCCAACTGTATTGTGTGTTACCCACGACTTTCGCGATTTAATTAATGAGCAATTAATTGCTCCGATCAATTAAACACTTTTAATTGACCACTCCATAATTAATCTCCCTCATTGATTCAGGAGTACCCACACTTCATGGTCGATGTCTAGCCACAAGCCCATGATACCCAACTTCAGGTCAATTGATATTTGTGTAACTCACCTCTTATAATTGCCATGTACATACGGTCCTTCCAAAGACTAATTTCTCGACCGAGACCTAGGGTGTGTGAATTAATCGGCACCTCTAATTATCTCGATTCTGTACTTTCTAATTTTGGATAATAATTCCAGTGTGACTGCTAAATTTGGAAACCCCTTTTCAAATCCGTCACTGACCACGGCCGTGGGATTCTCGGAATCTATTATCTAAGATCGTACAGGAAATTCTCCCACCTTATCAGGATGAGTCGATAGATCCTTTCTTAGTATTAACCACTCGCGTACATAACTGTACGTACCCAACTTAGGCACATTATGGTCAGGCTACGTGACCAATACCTAAATCTAAGTACGCACATCCATGCACCGAATTCGCCCTAGCCCCTCAAGTCTAAGGACTAAATCGTACACTATTATAATCCTTGAGAAATATCCCATCACAGACATGCGACATGCACTTCCACAATGGGTTTCTCTCTTCGGGTCGTTCGATGCGTTCAATCCCCTATTGAACCACCTAGTCATATGCACTGACATCAAATGTCTTGTTCATGAAACTCTACAAATTCACTCCATGTGAATCATGCATAATTGTACAAGTCTTAGCGATTCCTTCGATACCCCGTCTCGTTCGAAATCTATGACTTAGAACGTGTTTTAAGATCACAACCTTAGAGATTGTTTCATGATTGCACTCAATACCGAAGTGAATCGTCCCATAGTCTAATGTGACCTTAGGATTTCATCCAATCGCTTAGATACGTTCGCGAGATATGAAGTTGGTCATTGTTTAATTTACGTACTATAAATAAATATGCTTATTAATTACTAGACCATAAGAAGATAGTCCTCTTACAAGCTGATTAATATTGGATTGCTGGGCACTATCCTATCAACTATGTCCAAGTCTAGCGTGCCAAAGTTGTGGAGTGTGATTATCATATTTTCTTTTTCTTGATTGTATGTGCATGACGTTGGAGTTTGTAGGTTCAAGGGAATATAGACCGTCCATCAAAGTACCACGAGCATAAGTTAAATCATTTTTAATTATGCATAAAGATCCATTCTCAATGGAAACATTGAAACCGTCATTGTCTAAAAGTGTAATAGAAATAATGTTCTTAATTATTGTTAGTACGTACAAACAGTCTCTTACAAATAAAGTAAAATTCCCTATCACTAACTCCACGTCTCCTATAGCCCCTGCAGCAACTCTTGCTCTGTTTCCAAAACGCAGGATTCTATCCCCGGGCTTTAGATTTTCTTACTGCTCCCATCACCTGCAAATCATTGCAGATATGAGAACATGCTGCGGTGTCTAACACCCACGATGCAAAATTAATAGAAATATTAACTTCAACCAAGAAAATACCTTTGGCTACCAATTTCAGGTAGTTTGGGTAGTTCCTATTCCAGTGCCCTGCTTTCTTGCAGTGGAAGCATTCATCATTTGGGCTTTAGCGCTTCTTCTTGACAACCTTGGTGACTGCTTTGGAAGAAACACTTTCTTATTCTTCTTTTTGTTACCTCTCTTAGGCTTTGCAGCTTTCGATTGGTGTGCAATCATCACGGGTTTCTCTTTCTTGAGAGTGGATTCTGCAATAACCAACAAATTGGTCAGTTCGTGAAGAGCGAGGTTTATGTCCTCCATGCTGAAGTTCACACAAACTGGTCGAACGACCTAGGCAGCGTATGGAGAAGGAGGTCAGTGCTAAGATCAGCGTGCAATTCTACGTCCAATCACCCCAGTTTTTCAACCAGGTTGATAAAATGCAGATAGTGATCCTGGACACTGCTTCCCTCAGCCATCTTGAGATTAAACAACTCTTTAGTGGCCGAGAATCTTTCGATGCGTTTCTCCAAACATCTGTTGAAGATGGAGAAGTATATCTCTAGCAAGCGGTATTTCCGCATGTTGTTTCTGCAGCTCATTCGACATTGAAGCTAGCATGAGGCAACGAACCTGAAGATCATCATCAACCCTTTTAGCATGGGCGTTTCGTTTTTCCTCAGTAGCTCATGCTGTGGGTCCAGCAGGCATAGGTGTGTCGAGTACATTGCTCCGACGTTCGGAGTCGAGGACTATCCTCAGGTTTCTCAGCCAGTCGACAAAGTTCGACCCATTCAATTTATTGGCGTCGAGGATGACAGATAATGGATTTTTAGACATATATCTTAAAATATCTACAAGTGGAAAGAAGACAACATTTAGCTGACTGACCTATGTTTAATACTTATAATTAAGGAATTTTGGTCTTGGTTTCGAAAAGTTCTCCCACTATTTTATCGAAATAATCACCCCTTTGATTGCTCAAAAAATCTTATCTCCTAGTAGGTCTTGACGTCCCAGCAGACATTAATTGCACCCACGCCTCATGGCCATACAATTAATTCTCCAGGTAGGTATACTTTTACCAATTGTGTTCCTACACAACCTTCAAGCTATTTTGCATCGGTTTTAACACTAATCTAGCACTGTTACATCATAACTGTTACTAATCGTTAAGTCTAACCCATCAATCATGATGATCAATGAGTCCGACCGTGAACTCCCCGTAACTGGTTATCGGTCGATATTCACACCACGACCAGTCCTCACCCTTGTCGAGTTTAGTTAAAAATATGAGTCAAGGAATTTCGCGTATTGTCCTTTTCTTCGACTGGGTTGCCAGACTCTTGATCACCTATATCGATAAGTAGACAACTCACGCTAGTTCCTATTGATAGAAGGCTTGGATCTGTAAAACTTCATTTTAAATGTACCCAATATGACTTCATATTTTATTCGAGAGGGGTTTTTGGGGTTTGAAAGTTCTAACTAACTCTCCACAAGATCTCACCGCATAAGTTATGCATTATCTTTTATTTACGATCTAGATTCTAGCGGGCATCACATACAAACCAACATATCGGTAAATAAATTAAAACCATACAAGCCTAGCATGCATACTATCACAATATGTTTTCGATCGGGAGCCTCCTATGTGGGCCACTATGTTGGTCCAATTGGTCAATCTAAAGGGTTCTCAAATGACCTAGGCTATTACATAAATAAACATGCATACATGGCTTTCAACTCTTCTTGGCTTCCACCTTGCTTATAACGGGCCTACATCCTAAACTATTTAAAACAGTTAATCCCTAATCTATTACAAAGGCTCAAAGTGGCCAAATAACTTACGGCTCCCAGGCCCGATAAAAACCAAATAATAAATTAAACCAATCAAATCTAGCCTAGGGTCAAGGCTCGGCACGATCGAAAACCACGTAAACAGTTCACGTAGAGAAAGAAACAAGCTTACAACCTTTTACGTATTTATTTCTTATTCTTAAAACTCCTTTAAAAAATAACTTCCTATGATTCTTACTTTAGTCACTACTAATTATGACAAAATCAATTTTCGGGTAAGCAAAACAATTTCTTGCATAAAATGAAATTCGGATTTTTCAACTTTTGAAAATTACAGTTTGGCCCCTCAACTTACGGAAATTGCATTTTAACCCCAAAGTTTTTGAAAAGTTACAAAACACCCCCAAAACAATTCGGCCAGAGGACCAGAAAATAAAATTTTGAATCCAGAAAATTTTAGGTTTTTGCAAACAAACCCCTGAACTTTCGGTAATTACAAAATAGTCCATTAATTTTCAAAAATTGCAAAAACGACCCAAAAGCACGTACAGGCCAGAGTTGCAAAAAAAGTCCAGATTTTACAAAAATTTTCCAGAAAACAGAAAATAAATTTCCAGCCCTAATTTTCGAAAAACAGCGATTAGGTCCTGTAGTTTCTAAAAACTACAAATCTGCCCAAATCTCAATATATAATTTTACCCAATCATAGATCAAATCATAACAAGTAAGAATCATCACACAGAACATACTAAACGCAAATATCCATATATTTTATTACATTCAGGCCTTTTTCGCATAATAATAATGGAGTTGGATCTGATACCACTATTGGGATATCTCGGTTGTCAGAACAACGAAAGTGCGAAATTTAAATTTTTTTCCGAGATACCCATCAGTCCCACGATATGATATCCATCTTATATATGTGAAATGGTTGTATCAAGCAACAAACATAAATAAAGAGCGTGTTCTGCGACTTTACCTCACCACAGGCTAAGTGGTGGTAACCTCGGGCTTTGTCCTTCATTCACAAGCAATAATCCAATTGTTTCACCTCCAGAGCGTATCCACACCAGTTGGATTGTAATAACACCTTAAATTCGCAGGCTACGAACTAGATCTTGAAGGTTGTCAATGGAGGAAGAAGCAGATTTAGGTTCAGATCTAGATCTGGATATGGAAGAGAAGAGAGAGAGATAGGGGGCGGCACACCAAAGTGGGAGGCTAGGGTTTGTGCAAGAGTTCTCTTGTGTTATGTTTGAGTCTCTCCTAGACTCCTTATATGAGCCCCCTTAGTTATCTTAGTCTTGCAAGACTCCTGCAGGGCTATTAATTAAAGGCTCATGTCTTGCAACTTAATTTAATTAACATATTAATTATACTAGCCCAATTAATCTAATTAATTAGCATCTCTCAATTAATTAACCCTTTAATTAGTATTTAATTAAATTAGACTATCCAATTAATTAATCTTCCAATTTAATTAACACTTTAATTCATTTATTGATTTAACTTCCTTAAATCAATTATTTCCTTTCATGATTGTCACTGTCCAACTGTATTGTGCGTGACCTTCTAGGTTCACCATCAATTGACAGCAGGTCCTCGAACTCTTCATGGTTTAATTTCCGAGCAATTAATTGCTCCGATCAACTAAACCCCTTTAATTGACCACTCCAAAATTAATCTCACTTATTAATTCAGGAGTACCCAAACCTCATGGTCGATGTCTAGCCACAAGCCCATGAGGCCCAACTTCAGACGAATTGATATTTGCTATAATTGCCATGTACATACGGTCCTTCTATTGACTTAATTTCCCGATCGAGACCTAGGGTGTATGAATTGATCGGCACCTCTAATTATCTCGATAACTATATTTTCCAATTCGGGATAATAATCCAGTGTGACTGCTAAATATGGAAACCCCTGTCCAAATCCGTCACAGACCGTGTCCACGGGTTTCTCGAATCCATTATCTAAGAATCATATAGGAAATTCTCTCATCCATTACGATGAGTCGGTAGATTCCATATTGGTACTAACCACTCGTGTACACAACTATAGCACCCAACCTAGGCACATTATGGACAAGCTACGTGACCAGTACCTAGATCTAGGTACTCACACTCATGAACTGAATTCGCCCTAGCACCTCAAGTCTAAGGACTAAATCGTACACTATTATAAGCTTTGAGAAACATCCCATCACCGATGTGCGTTATGCGCTTCCACAATGGATTTCTCTGTTCGGGTCTTTCGATGCGTTCGATCCCCTATCGAACCACCTACTCATATGCACTGACATCAAATATCTTGTTCATGAAACTCTACAAATACACTTCATGTGAATCATGCATATTCATACAAGTCTTGGCAATTCATTCGGTACCCTACCTCGTTCGGAATCTATGACATGGAACGTATTTTAAGATCACGACCTTAGAGATTGTTTCATGATTGCACTCAATACCGAAGTTGATGGGGGGTATTTTGGACTCTACTATTTGGAGCTAAGGTACGATCGGAAAACCAGAACCCCGACCCCGAAGGCTTAGAATCAAGCTCGGATCACAGTTCAGCTAACTCGATCCTCCAGATGCAGCCCATGCTCGAAAGATACTGTTGGGCCGATCTCAGGCCCAGGCCTATGGGCCTATCCCCATTTTTGGCTATAAATACCCCAATCATTTATGACGCAGGACACGCTTTCCCAGGTGCACTCCATGCGAAGCTGTTGCTCGAAAAGATAGTTTAGGCCACTTTATATGTATTTTACACTCTAGCTTGTACGGCATCCTATAATGCGCAAATAGGACCCCCATTACTTGTAATATATACACCTACGATCGCAATATACGTTATTGGTCTATTCTCCATTTAGTTCTGTTTGTGTTTACATTGTTTATATTTGAATCTCGATCATACCACGAAACCGTGATAGATCAATTGGCGCCCACCGTGGGGCCTTATTTGGGTGTTAGATCGAAAAATGCCTACTACGAGGAGGAATACATATATTCGAGGAGAACCTTCCCATGCGGCGGGGGTTCAGAATTCAGTTAACAATGAGCCCGATAATCTATCCAGAGCGGCTCAACAACCAGAAGTTCCGCCGATCCTTCCCCAGGACACTGCTCCGACCCACACGGCACTCGCTGATTAGAGGTCGAAAATAGCATCGACGATGCTCCAACTAGGTTACCGCCGTATAACGGGACTACCGACATTGGGAAAGATTTCAACAGTCTTATCATTATAATGAATTTATGTGATCATTCCGAGGGATTCCTACTGTAAAATTATAGTCACCGCCTTCGAGGAAATTGCTCTTGATCGGTTTGGAAAACTGCCGCCGAACTCTATTTTATCTTCTCTTAGACTCAATTTAACAAGGAGCATGGTTCGGAAATGCATAATTATGGACAATGAAGACTATTCACCGATTTCTAGCATATCTACTATCTTATTATCTCGTCCTGTCTACGTTTATCTCATGTTGTAAAGGATTATCTATCCAATGAAAGTCTTATTCGCAAGAGATATTATCAATTCATCATATTCGAGAAATTATTATGGCCAATCTCTATGTATATTATTCAAATATCGACTAAGGGTGAAAGTTGTTGTTATGCCCCTTAGATCGAAATAAATGAAAAAGAGTGAAAGATGTTGCTAAGACCCTCAGGTGAAAGTTGTTGCTATGACCGATCAAAACGACTAAGGGTGAAAGCCGTTGCTATGCCCCTTAGATCAGAACAAACGAAAAGGGTGATAGCTGTTGTTAAGACCCTCAGGTGAAAGCTGTTGCTATGACCGATCAAAACGACTAAGGGTGAAAGCCGTTGCTATGCCCCTTAGATCGAAACAAACAAAAAAGGTTGAAAGTTGTTGCTAAGACCCTCAGGTGAAAGCTGTTGCTATGACCGATCAAAACAACTAAGGGTGAAAGTCGTTGCTATGCCCCTTAGATCGGAACAAACAAAAAAGGGTGAAAGCTGTTGCTAAGACCCTCAGGTGAAAGATGTTGCTATGACCGATCAAAACGACTAAGGGTGAAAGCCGTTGCTATGCCCTTTAGATCGAAATAAATGAAAAGGGTGAAAGCTGTTGCTAAGCCCCACAGGAGAAAGCTGTTGCTATGACCGATCAAAACGACTAAGGGTGAAAGCCGTTGCTATGCCCCTTGGATTGGAACAAATGAAAAGGGTGAAAGATGTTGCTAAGACCCGTAGAGTGAACTTTCGAGAAGAGAATATCAGCAATTGAATCAAAGGATCTCAGAAAGATCATTTTTCTATACCTTATCGATCTGAAAATTGTTGGATTTATTTTCCATTTAATTGATTCGTTTATCATCGAAGATTCCCATTATTTATCCGACTGAGGCATTTCTAGCCGAGGAACGATCAATATATAGATGGACAAGAAAAGGTTTCTCAGATATTTTTCTCGATCAACCAATACAGAGTTAATCCAATCAACTTAATCAATAGCTATTCTAAAGGAAAATATTGGTCGATCTATTGGAGTAATGACAATAGATTATGCAAATCTTTAAAATTGCAGCCTAATCATGATCGGAATTTATTTTTTCGAATATCAGGTTTAATAATGTCGGAATGATTACACGAATCACTCACAATCGGAATTTATTTTTCCGAGGGTCAGGTTCGACAACTTCGAAATGGTTATATAAGTTATTTACAATCATCCAAGTTCATTTTTGTTCGATCACATAGTTTATATACTATTCGACCAACGAGATCAAGAAAGCATCCAACAAGTTCAAAAAAGATACGCAGTAAAAATAACAAGGAGACAAAGTTTTATTTCAATTCTTCGAGCATAATACAAATGAAGTCTCGAGTACAATAGTGAAATTCGAGCCCAAAAAGAATAGTACAATCTCCTACCCTACTACAAATCCTACGAGCTAGACTAAGCATGCTCGATCCACAAGCGTCGGCACCAGATACAAAACTCAGCAAAGGTTCTTCGTGTAAATCACTCGCCACGTGTCCCACATCCACGGGCGTGCTGCAGAAAGGAACAGGAGCAGGATCGGAGTCCATTTCTTGGAATTTTAAACCGATCTAAGATCTTCGTCTGTAAAACAACGACTGCTATGCCCAAACGTTGTGGCAATCGTTGTTCACATCCGAATTCGATCCAGGACAGCGGGAAACAACCCCAGCGGTGTTACTCCGAGCAACCTCGAAGGAACTATACTTCAAGAAAGTCCTCGAAGAAGCCGGTGCTCGAGATTTAAAGAACTCCTCTGAGGTTGACCCGTTGTCTGACCGAACACAGCGCCAGAAAACCGGAATTATAACCCGTCTCAGAGGGATTATATCTAAGAAAGCAGGTTGCCTGCTGGTATTCTAGGCGCAATTTCTTTTGCCTGTCGATATTCTAAGCGAGGAAAGCTTTACCAAAGGGACTGCGATCGAACAGGATCCGAGTTCTAATTTCAAACTCTTCAATTTCAGAAATAATGTTGAATATTTTGCTATGAGAGTTCAAAATTCGAACTGTAGTGATCGGACAAGATCCGACTTTAATTTTGTTACCTCTTCCTCGAGGGCCCTCTTTCCTTCGAGCTCTTTCCTAGCCTCCCCGAGCTCCTTCTCGACCTCAGAAAGCTTGGCACCAGTCTCTCTCAATTGACCGGCCGTAACAGCTTCCTCTTTCAGAATGTGGTGGAGAGCAGTATGAGTTTGTCGAGACTCTTCTTCTAAAATGGCTAATCGATGAGATTGATGAGTAAATAAATCTCCAGCCTGTTAAAAAAAAAAAAGAGACATAAGGTGAGATTTCGGAAAAAAGTTAATACAGTCGAAGAAAACATATACCCTCTGATGTGCATAGGCGTAATCGCCCATGATTTGAAAACCGCCTTTCTGGAAAAGCTCGGTATTATCATCCTTAAACCTTCCGGCCATCAGAATTCGGAAGAACTTATCCACTGTATGTTCACCATTAGGGCCAAAGTCAGACTCGATGGTCCCGTCCTCCGGAAACCCAGCGGCCCTCGGTCCGCGAAGATGATCTTCTATAAAATCTATCAAATCTGGTTCTGTGCGACCTAGTCGACATTGAATCAGGCCTGGACTCCGACCAAATGGCCTTACTCTTCTTGAGGGCTCGGGATCTTCGCTATTTCTTTTCCGGGCCATTCGAGCTTCAATTATCTCTTGGGATTGGATCCCCTTTAACGTATAATAGCTATACCCCGTCGCGTTCGGATCAGACACACCCATCGAGAATACTGATTGCAGAGGGCCAGAAGATCGAGATTGTGAAGTTCCCTCGGCAGCAATTTGAGGAACACCTGTAGCTATGTTCGGAACTGCAAAAGTGTCAGTTCCGGGAATGGTTCCTCTAATCATCAAAGTAGCCCTTGATTTCTTCTGCTTGCGAGGTTGGCCTTGGGACCCTGTAGAAAATGAAGCAACGTTCGAACCAGCTACGGAGGTTCGAAACTTCTCAACAATCTCAGCTGTAAATCGAGAATGGGTTTAATTTCGAGCCAAGGAAAATCAATTGAATTATAGGAAAAGAAATAGTATACCTAAGGGGGGGAGGAGCAATTACAGTGGCATCCTCCTCATTAGTTCAAGCAACTTGGTTAGTTGGGTCGTCCGAAGGCGCGGTCGAAGATTCGCCAAAATTGATAGCAGGGGCAGGGTAAGAACATCCGCTGAGCCCTGCCATTCTCAAGACCCTCTCTTGTGTCAATAAAGCGGTTTGATAAAGATCAGGATGGAGGGTCTGCAAAAATTCATCCGGGAGCTCGTGATTCATTCGTCCTGTGAGTTTCCGCCTACCGAAAATCCAAGACCTCTCTCCGGGCCATTCATAAGGGGTCGGTTCTGGAGTTTCTGCAGAAGGTGGAGTATCGGGGCCTCGGACAAAAAAGAACTCCTTTTTCCACCCTTTTAGGTTGCTCGAAACATTGCTTGATATTATTGATCGATTCGACCTTTGCGAGAAATATACGTACCCAGCGTTCGAAGATGTCGACGAACTCACTTGGAAAACCCGCCAGAAGTTTTGAAAGGCTGCTTTCTTCCCTTTGGCCTTCATCAGCGCGCTGAAGGCGACGATATACCCGATCGAATTCGGAAAAATTTGGGATGGAGCGAGATGAAAAGCCTCTAAAATGCTACAAATTAAAGGAATAAAGGGGATGCGCAGACCGTAAAAGAATTGCCTAGTGTAAAAAGCTTGGCACCCCGTAGGAGGATTGGTGACACGCTGCTCAGGAGTCGGAACGACGATCGAAAATCCGTCACCTAAGTACTTACCAAATTCGGTTTCCTAGTATTCTTAATAGCTTTTCAGTATAACGGCAAACGATTTGATCGGCCTTCTGCTCGGTTTTATTAAGCCGTACACTGGTTGAAGGTTCCGTCCACTCAAAAATTGTAACGACAACATTTTTACCTATTTTGTACTTGGCTTGCTCATTCTTTCCTAAGGGAAGATCATCGTCCTCTGTAGCCTCTTCGTCGGTGGCCTCGCTCGAGGTATCACTTTCACCGCTCTCCGAACCCGAGTTTGACTCCTCTCCAACCTTATCAGAACCAGAATTAGGGCTCGGGACCCTTGAAATCTCAGCGTCAGAGGATCGAGTATCCACAACCCGCATCTCATCGGGACCACTATCTTGTTCTTCCACTACCTTGGTTTTTCCGTTGGGATCAGTTGAACTAGTCATTATATGCTCAGGACGATCGGACAAGTATTAAGGTTTTCTTATTGATCTATACGCTCCGATCTAGGGTTCTTTGAGAGTCTTGTGCAATTGAACCTCCAACGATCAGCGTATATATAAAAGGTAAAAAAGGTGAATTGCAAGTCGGACCCTGAACAGCCAAGACTGTTAAGCTCCCACAGGGTAAATTCAAAACTATCTTCCAAATATTTGCATTTTAGACCCCTATACCTTCTGGAATTGTGAGTATCTCGGTAACCGATGCGGAAAGACGTTTTGGTCGAGATTCATTTCGAAATCAAAGCAAAAACTCTTTAATGTCGAAATTTATATCAAGACAAGTTCATCATATTGTTTCCAAGATATGCACTCTTTTTCCCTGGTTCGGTTTTTATCCCAATGGGTTTTTCCGAGTTGAGTTTTTAACGAGGCATATCCGAAACACATCAAAAAATGATTTGTTCATCACGACGTTCGGAATAACATAAACTTCTTCGAGCTTGAGCTTCACTTTGCGCTCGAGAAGTGGGGGAGTATTGATGGGGGGTATTTTGGACTCTACTATTTGGAGGTAAGGTACGATCGGAAAACCAGAACCCCGACCCCGAAGGCTTAGAATCAAGCTCGGATCACAGTTCAGCTAACTCGATCCTCCAGATGCAGCCCATGCTCGAAAGATACTGTTGGGCCGATCTCAGGCCTAGGCCTATGGGCCTATCCCCATTTTCGGCTATAAATACCCCAATCATTTATGACGCAGGACACGCTTTCCCAGGTGCACTCCATTCGAAGCTGTTGCTCGAAAAGATAGTTTAGGCCACTTTATATGTATTTTACACTCTAGCTTGTATGGCATCCTATAATGCTCAAATAGGACCCCCATTACTTGTAATCTATACACCTACGATCGCAATATACGTCATTGATCTATTCTCCATTTAGTTCTGTTTGTGTTTACATTGTTTATATTTTAATCTCGATCATACCACGAAACCGTGATAGATCGGAAGTGAATTGTCTCATAGTCAAATGTGATCTAAGGATTTCATCCATTCGCTTAAATGTATTCATGAGAGATGAAGTTGGCCATTGTTTATTCTATAAAGTTATAAATAAACGCGCGTATTATTCATAAAATCAAAGATTGTTTATTACAGAATAGACCTATAACAAGCTAAAGTGAATTGGCTTGCTGGGCACTATCCTATCAGGGACAGTGCTGGATAGAGTAAATAACGAAGGCATAATTATAATTATTTCATATAACCATTTTCCCAACTATTAATGGAGAATTAATATAGACTCACCAGATGTTGACTAAATTCACCCCAAATCCAATCAACAGTAGTGGGGCTTAACTAAAAGCGCGAGAGTGTCAGTATATTTGAGAAGCAACGAACAATGTAACGAACGACCTTTATTGACTGAGTTACCTATGTTAATCTAACTAAGTCAAGCAATTGACGAAATAATCCAAACTATTACCCATTAATTATTTTTTATGTTTGCAAGGTCGCAGGACTTATACAATTTATGGATCCTTAGATGTGGGATGTCGGGGGGGGGGGGGGGAGGGGAGGGAGACTGTTGCAATCGAAACGCACGTTGAATCAATGCTGGGCGTGTAAATAACGTGTTGGGTGTCTGTGTGGTGGCTAATGTTATACTAACATAAAAGGAGAAAACATAGGCATTGAAATAATTCATTGAATAACAATCGAAATACACATTAATGGAAGGTTCTTATGTAAATAGTGCTCAAATAGTCAGTGTCATATAAATAAGGGTGGTTGCATGTTACCATGAGTAATGATATATGAGTGTGAAGTTCACATGGTGGAGCATTTAAAAGCATGTTGTTGATAGCATGTATGCGTGATTGATTAGTAGAGAGTGTGTTTGTTTCTGTGGAGGTGCTACTTTTCCATGCCGAGTATATTTATAGACTTTTAATGGGAGTGTATTTGCCTTCCATGGATGATATATTAATTTTTAATTATATTGTAAATTGTTGGTAGAAGTGGTTGTGACTTCTTTTTAATATTACGTGCAATTAGGAGACCTGGTCAATATGCATGTTGGATACGTATGTCGTTGAATCAGTTGTAGAATAAGACCGAGAAAGTGGTCATAACTTCTTCTATGATTTTTATTGGGTCAATTACGAATATCCCATTTAGGTAATGCATAATTACAAAAATCTCTCCCACTTATTGACTTCTACGAAAAATTGTCGAAATGTTTGTCACGTTCTTATGATTAACCCCTTGCTCCTATAATGTTCCAATTTTTCCTTTTGATATTATTTGTAATGTTTGTAATATCTTATTAATATTAAAAAAAATTTCTAATTGTTATATCTTATAAATTATAAAATTGATAACTATAAATTTGATACAAAATGAATTGATAAATTTATAATTGACCATACCTTTTAATAAATATTGCCAAAAGAAAAGGCATTTGCATATTTATTAACAATTTAAAATTGTATAACTATAGATTAAATAATAGTTATTAAGTATGAACAAATTGTTTACACATTTAGTTAAATGAATTTATCTAAATTATTAAATATGATAAAACTTGTAATGTATTGTAAATAAAATATTTTAATTTAATGTAGTTTATATTGTATTTTAAATTCAATATTTATTAATGATATAAAAATATTATTTATTTAATTAGTGAAAATATGAGTTTATATTTATGATTTTTATTATTTAGATTTTTTTTTATTATAGATAATTAAACAATGTTAGAATAATTGCCATTTATACTAAAATTTATATGAAACTACAAATTATATCAGTTATTTTGGGGTTTTTTTGCACTTTGCACCCCCGAAACATGGGAAATAGGCACTTTGCACCCCCGAAACTTAGATTTAGCACTTTGCACCCTCGAAATATGAAAAATGCAGCACTTTGCACCCTCTTTTATTTTCAAGCAAAAACTCAAGGGCAAAATAGGTAATTCTATTGTAAATTTTTGGCACTTGTAACACTCCCTAATTAAGAACAAATCAACAACTTGCACCCCCGAAACACAATAAATGAACACTTTGCACCCCAAAACACAAAATTAGCACTCAACGCCGTCAAATTAAAAAAAACTCAAACCCCTCGTTTTTTCCGGCAAAGATGACCATTAAGGTGAAAAAAATTTAAGGCAAAATTGGTAATAATTTATGGGTCTTTGATAATTTGAAGTAGACAATGGGTCTTCGAGAATCTTCGAGAAATTTACATGTATTTTATTTAGTTATTTATGGTTATATTGTTGAAAAGAAAGATGGAGAGATAAATAAGTATTCGAGTATTTATAATTGTATTTTGCAAAATTTAAGGGAAAAAAAATAAATTACCTATTTTGCCTTTGATTTTTTTCACTCCAATAGTCAACTTTGACGAAAAAAATGAGGGGTTTGAGTTTTTCTAATTTGAGGGTATTAAGTGTTAATTTTGTATTTTGGGGTGCAAATTGCCCATTTATTATGTTCCGAGGGTAGGAAAAAAAATTAATTACCTATTTTGCCTTAAATTTTTTTCACCTTAATGGTCATCTTTGCAGGAAAAAACGAGGGGTTTGAGTTTTTTTTTTTTAATTTGACGGTGTTAAGTGTTAATTTTGTGTTTTGGGGTGAAAAGTGTTCAATTATTGTGTTTCGGGGGTGCAAGTTGTTGATTTGTTCTTAATTAGGGAGTGTTAAGTGCTAATTGAAATTCTCGGTTTTGAGGGTGCAAAGTGCCAATACTATTGAATTACCTATTTTGCCCTTGAATTTTTGCTTGAAAATAAAAGCGGGTGCAAAGTGCTACATTTTTCATATTTCGAGGGTGCAAAGTGCTAAATCTATGTTTCGGGGGTGCAAAGTGCCTATTTCCCATGTTTTGGGGGTGCAAAGTGCAAAATTTATAAGATATTATAAAAATGAAATTTAACCCCCAAGGGCAAAATTCGAACATTTCAGGACAAGGGTTAATTGTAAGAAGGTTATAAACTTGAGGGGATTTTTTTTAATATCCATTACGCGAGGAGGATTTTTGTAATTAGGGCTTATCTAAGAGCTGTATTCATAATTTACACTTTCTTATATAGCCTTCTTAATCAAATTTTAATTGTCAGCGGTGCGAAATATCTTCCTCTCTTTCGATGGAAATAATCCAATTGTTTATTTTTCCATTGGTTCATTCACAAATGCACCGATAATCAATGCTTAAAATATTGTTGTTTGCCGATGATGATGGCAGCATCGATGGTGCGATGCATCCCATCAAAGGCCTATTTGGGCATTATATATTAATTAGACAAACACCAACGTAAAAAACTATTTCAATTTTATATTTATGGTTTTTCGTGATATTACCTTGAATTTATTATACAGTTTATGTGGGTTTGATACGAAAAATATGGGTCCAGTATGCTCTATGTCAAGAATTTACATACTCCATGCTTCCAAAACCTGTAAAACAAATACAATGTGCCGGTGGGGTACTTTTAGAGCCTCCACCAATGCTTATGTCAGCAAGATGTTATCGGAGCTTAAGAAAATGTGCAGAAAAAAAGTATTGTGTGCGTGTATATATATATATATATATATATATATATATATATATATATACTAGGCCAATTGCTCCACGCTCTCGCGCGGATGATATTGCCCAGTGCTAATGTATTAAACTAAGGACAATTAAGTGTACAAATTATGTGTTATCTCGATCATATTAATAAAACACATGAACATAATGAAATTAGGTCGCTCTTCACTAAGTTTTATTCGAAGGTATTCTTGTAGCACCATTCAACAGTCGAATACGAAAATCTATATTAATATTATACTACATATTATATGCATAGAATAATCTACACAAAGTAATTGAGGTAGAGTTAAAAAAAATATAACAAGGTAACAATTACTCTGTTCAAGAATTTAGAATTACTTATCAAAAAGATGAGTTTACTCAATTCGTCATTCAACATAATCCAACAATAAAGTGGCCAGTTAAAAAAAATATATATTCACTAATATAAAGCGTCTTACAATAGCCTCCATGTGGCATTAACATACTTTTTTTTCCCCAAAATTTTAAATTCTACTCATACAAGTTGAATGGCAAATATTCGTTTATAATATGAAAGAAACAAAATACCAAATATATTAGAAATAGATAACGAGGAAAACTCCACACCAACCTAAAAACAGATAAATAAAATAAGTAATAAATACAATAGATTATTTTGGTCCGTTTAAAGATCAAGCAAAATCAACAAGAAAATAGCAAGATTGAAAGGAAAATAAAAAATCAAAGAAACAACGTACCGAATACTGGAAATAGGTTAGCAAGAAGAGTACAGAGCAAAATCATATTGGAAGAACAGAGCATACAAAAAAATTTATAAGAAAACTTAGAAATAAACCTCCAATATTTATATATTTGTAACAATATTATTTATTATTTACAAAAAAAAAAATTATCTCATTTTGTGCTCTAATGATTTTAATAGATTAATTGTATGATCTTAGTAATAATATATTTTCTTGACAAATTTGTGGGTAAAATGTAAGATATTCTCCTTTGTTAATCTGCATGAAGCTACCCTGTGAATTTTTTATTCTGCTAAACATCCTTATGTTTTTAAAAAACCATGCAATAAACACCCAATTTGTAAAAGACAGATCGTTTTGGGACAATTTTCAAGAAATCGTTTAAAAATATATATTTGCTTCGTAGTTTAATCATAGACTGGAATATTATTTTGCAATAACATAATATTTATTTAACTCTATGCATATTTAAAACATCCAAGGTCTATTAATAAGTGGGGGGTACTAAACATGTTTTATGTAATATGTTATCCGACAGAATTTGCCCTCAATAACCTCTCCATTATTCAACTATCGTAGAGTGCTTTCTTTATCATTGCACCTCTTCATTCCTCCCGACCTCTGATCGAGGAAGCGATTACTTTTATTTTCGATAAGGTGGTATCGGTAAAGGGGGTTACCCAATGGGTCGGCCTCGTCGTTCGAATGGGTGGGATCGGTAAGGAAGACGAGGTTAGCATCGTCGGTTCTTCTATGTGTCGGTGCTTGGATACTCTTCGTCTTGTATCTGAGTATCGATGTCTCGAGGCATCGACGTACTTGATGAGCCAGGAGTGAGGTAGAAGGTAAGAGCAGCCGATCAGATGTTGGAGGACTTAAAGCGCAACAATATTAATAAGCGCTTCTTTCCTCTTCTTATCTCTCGATCAATGCAGAGAGACCCAACACCCATGGTCATAACATTAACTGAGATGGTATGTCTTCTCGAGCTAGCTACTGCCATAAAAGGAAAGAGATTCCCCTGGCCTTCGCTAACACCATCGAGGGTCTCAAGGGCCGTACCCACAATGCGTCGGTCAGTGAGAGATAAAGCTGATTTAGCTTTATCCCTCATTGATCGGTGCATTGAGGAAGACGTGCTCTGGTGTCGTCAGAGGTCTTCATCAAACTGATATCGGAGGACTATGGTTGTCGAATTTGTAGGAATCCATCAGAGAGCTCGTCTTCGATCAGATAGTACAAAAAAACGATAAAGTTACTCATCTTATTTAGTTTAATCGAGTTTGTCGACTTCTCCTTATTTTTTGTCGTCGAACATTTAGCTTTATTTTGATGAATGTTGGTTTCTAGATACCTATGTAGTCGTCGAGGAATAATAGAAGTTAGCTTATACTTTTACCACTAAACTATACCCGCTACATTACAATTATTGTAGACAAATGGACCTTTTGTCGAACAATATAATTTAGCATGATAAGGAGGAGATAAAAATTTAATGGGATTCATATCGGTTCGATAAAAATTGGCTTTTCTGGAGTACCAAAAGCAAGCATAATAGCTGTCGTTTGTTGATTGGCGATTTCATTCGGCTGCCTCTGCGGCTGCCGATCTACAATAGTAAATATAAATTTTGAAAAGCATTTTGACGACATTAGAATTTATATCATTTCATTTCTCAGCACGACACCAAGTGCGTTCCGTTTTAACCGACCTACATTAGTTTACTAATACCTAGTTTTATTCCATGTAAATTGATATTAGCCTTTGATACACAAAATAGTAGATAAATTAAAATAACAAAAAAAAAAAATTAGCAGCCGTTATTAAATGATCACACCCTTTCTCTTTTTAAAACTATTAGAACTGTCCATTAAATTTAAAATAATGTGACTTTTCATATACTACGAAAAGGAAATATTTAAACCAAAAATATGTGGCAGTTATTGAATATTGGTAATACAATTCAAATTCATTTAAAGGATTCGTAAAACGCACTGACAATAAATAAGCAAATAACGTTTGTTTTATGACCCTTTTTTTTTCATTTTCCCAAATGTCGTAAAAAGTTACAAATAATGTACTATTTTGTAAAACTTTATGCTATATATATATATATATATATATATATATATATATATATATATATAATTATAATTATAATTCTAAAGAACTTTGACTCAAAGGTAAATTGCTTTTATAAAATATTGAATAATGTAATTGATTGCAATCTTAATAATAATATTTTTTCTTTTTTTATAATTGTCCTAGCAATGATATATGACCCGAAGCGGTCTAAAAACAGTACAACATAATATACTTTATTTATTTGTTAAATTGATTTAATCTATCTTTTTATTAAATGCTTTTTCCACCGTCTGTTTGCAACCTGTGCGCCCGGCAGGGGAATTTTGGTCGTGCGAGTGTGCTTTTGCAATTTATTTTTAAACGGCATAATCATGAAACAACGCCGTTTATTGAATTTATCTTTTTATGACCATAATATATTCTCGATTGAAACCAACAACTATATTTCCGATATAGAATTATTGTTTCCTATCTTGTATAGGGCTTATTATTTATCTAGTATTGTTTATTATGAGGACAACATATTATCTTTGTAAAAGATATTTTTTTTGGCATTGAAACATACAAAGCAATGGTCAAAATATTAATTCTAAAAATCTAAATATCAATTAGAATATGTATACTTCAACAATACATACAATTGATCGGAATTAAAAAAAAATCGATATTATCTGTACATTGTAATGATACTGGAAAGATGATATTTTTTTATTTTTTGGTGGTGGTAAAATTGGAAGAATGATACGATGTTAGGAAATATTTATAATTCCAGGGCTACTTAACATTCGTCATTTAATGCTGAAGAAGTTAGTCGAAGACCATATACTTGGCCTCCTCGGAGACATCAGGACATAAGATTTGGTCGGAAAACAATATATCACAAAGTAAAATTACACAAAATATACATATTGGTCAAAATTCAAAGACAAGCGGATTTTCACACAAAACTACATCCGCATAAGATCAGAATGATTCTTTTAATTATAATGAGCAGTGTATTTAAAGTTGGATTTCATAATATAAATAAATTACTTTTTTAAACCAATAAATAAAAACTAATATTAAAAGTCTTTAAAACTACAAATATATATAAGAGATATATCTATACCAAACTCGATGAATGCTGCGGCTATTGAAAATATGGTATAGAAAATACTTTTTTCATTTGTTTCTCAGCTTATGTGCAACCTTTGTGAGCACATTGCAGACATATTGTTTACTGCATGATGAAATAATTATACACAAGCGACTTCATTTATCCATTAAGTTGTATACATATTGACAGTACCGATCATCGACAGGATATTCCGGAGTGAATCGGCAATCATTAGAAGTTGAAGAAAAGTAAGGATTTGAGGCATTTTGATATGAACCACGAGTTCATCCCATTCGTTACTTTGGTTGAAAATATAGGTACTTAATTAAGCTCCCATCATCGTCATCTCCACGAAAATTTCGATATTCACAAATTAGTTAGGAATGTTAATCTGAGAACGGCTAATGGAAGTGTTTGGGTTTATACGTTTCCTCCTGCTTGGCTGTCCATTGTAAAAAAGAAAAAATAAAAAACACTGGCTCGCACAAGTATATTTGAACTATGTCGAAAATCCGACTTTGTACAGGTATTTGTAATATTTTAAATGAGATGTAAGAATAAAATTTATCTTATATTATTAACATATATTAATATATTATCCTTAAAAGAAGATCTACAGAATCTGTGATAAAGAACTAACGGATTTAAAAAATAGATACCTTATTTTGTGCAGCCTCGAATATAGCATCAGCAATGGTACGATAATTGTCTTCTTCAATAAGAGCCAATCTGACATCCTTCAAAGTTTTATCATATTTTTTTATACCAAAAATTTCCAATTCCACCCATACAAAAACTACTTTAGAATTTTTTTTTATAGCTATTAAGTTGAATAACAAATATTGGATTATAATATACTTCAAATTCCATGCCCGCAAACTCATCTATCGAATATAAATAATATTCTAACTGAATCAACAACACAACTCTAATTTATATAGAAAAATATAATTGATGTGAGACAATTTATAGTGGTCATTTTAGATCTTACGACCATAATATTATAAGATAAACGGTGTAGATTGTTTAACGGGAAACGTTCCCACCTTTTCAACTACTCATAGTTATAGCCTTATAGGGGTAGTTTAAAATTATATAAAAAAAAGTAATATTGCTTAAATGCTTTAACCTAATTGGACCTGCATATATGTAAAACGCACCGACAATAAATAACCAAATAATTGAATAACGTGTTGTTTTGTGACTATTTGTTTCATTTTCTCAAAATATTGTAAAAATTTCTACAAAATGTGTTATTTTGTAAAACTTACTGCAATGTACCTTGTTGCTATTTTATTTTAAATAGTTACAGGTTAATACTATTTTCCAATAACATAATATTTATTTAACTCCATGCATATACAAAACATTTTAATTTATCAGCAAATATATTAAATATTTTTTTATAGAATATTGTTTGGTATATGAATTAAATAGTAGTAAATAACAACTAAAAAAATAACGTAGATTATATTATCTCTGTAAAAGATAAGTTTATTCTCGACATCGAAACATACAAAGGAATGGTGAAAATTATATGTGTAAATTTAGATATCAATTATAATATGTACACTGCAATAACACATCAAATTGCTCGAAATTAGAAATACCGATCTAAACAACGACTATTATTTGCACAATGTAATGATCATGGAGAAATATTTTATTATATTTTATATATTTGTATTTGCGTTATTACTTTATCTTTAATGGTTAGTGTAGTATGTACATTAAATTATGACCATAATTGACATATATCAAATCATAACAATTTAGCTAGTATTTGATGTCGAACAGAGCAAATTAATCTGAAGCTGAATTTGCATGTTCAATGGGACAGATTAATCTGAACATGAATCTGAATCAAAGAATGTTTTACATATCTATATACAATAATTATTTGAATATTTATTTATTTAATATAGTAATATTATTCTTTACAACCATTGCGTAATTTTGAAATCTCATTAAATCCAACAATATATTCTATTTCCTTCTTCCTCAATCTCTCGTGCAAAAAACCGTCATCGTCTTCCTTTTTTAGCAGAATTTCAATCTCTAAATTATGAATTTCACCCAGTTGTTCGCACACTGTTTTTGCCTTATGTTGGAATACCCTCGTTTCTCTCTGTAATAAAAAACTCAGATGAATACAGTTTTAACCATCCTAAAAAATACAAAAATACCTTCTGTTTTTCTTCCAACTCCAAGAGTTTTTTCTCACAATTTCCGAATACCTCGATAGCAGCTTTTAGTGCATTGGATTTCTGCACGCATTATAAATTTAAAAAAATTTGTATAATTTTAACAAGGCTTGTAAAAAAAAAAAAATTAGCACCACCTTTTCTTTATCCTGGCCTTCAGGATGAAACTCGAGCTCTTTTTTCTTTGTTTCTATGAGTAATTTAATATCTTCCATTCTTCTTATCTTGCATAGAATACAAACATGTTCATAAGAAATTATATTTATTATCATTATATGAATAAAAAAAAAAGATAAAAACTTCAGATAGATTTTGTTTACCTGGTGAAAATGATAGAACTGTTTTCGAGCAATATTAGATATGGAAATGTAATGATCGTGTAAGTCGAATGTATATAAATATATAAATTCAACCTTTTTGAAAATACAAAAAGCTCTTTCAGAAAGATGAATAGATATGACGTTTGAAGCTTTTATCGAAAGATGTATTGTTATGGTTTGAATTGTTGGGAATAGTAATCGTCGTTAAGTTAATTTTTTCACAATTCTTATATATCCTGCAGATTTTGAAAGTTTTATTACCAGTAGTCTATTTAATAGCGACTATTTGATAGTACAATTGTATACCATTGGCGTTAATAGGCTAACTGAATAGTTTGATATTTGTGAGCGTACATCACATCATCCTTCTTATCCGAACTAATTAAATAACAATAATACAATTATAAATTAAAATAAAAAAAATTATATTCTGTAGGGATCGTTCCAAGCCTTGATAGAGGAGATTGCCCGATCTTAATGAACGGTGCCTCCTTCTATACACTTCAAACAACGTCAATTTTGCTTCATCTTATCCATCTATGCTTATTTCGATTTGCTATTTCAGAATTCCGAATTAATTTAGGGTAATGGGTTAGTGGACTTGTTGTGGCCCCGTAGTTGGCGGCCGTATTTCTTCTTTGGTTGAAACCGAATATAGAAAAAAGAAACAAACATAACAAAAAAAATATTTGGTAAGCTCACATCGAAAAACAAGATCAAAATTAAAAAGTAATAGAAAGCATAACTAACGTAGAAAATAAACAAAAGAATTACCCGGACTGAGAAATAAATGTGGATCGAGTTAAACAATGAACATAAAATAATTGTTCAAATATAAAATACAGAAAAATAAACAACTGAGTTATTAATAATGGAACGCACAATTAAAGCAATAAAATAGCTTGAAACAAATTACAAAATATAAAATATGGGAATTTTTAATTTATCTTAAGAAATTCAAAATAAAATAAATTAATCGCACAGTCCATTACATATATAAGAACATATAATATTCTTCAGGCAAAGGAGGATAACAAATATAATAGTTAAATAATAATATTTTGTTTAAGTAGCAAATTAAATTATGTAATAAACAGATCCAAATTAAAGAAAAAATGACAAGGGCATAAACTTCAGAGCATTTTCATATCATTTTCGAAATACTTCTATATAACTTTTTCCATATTCAGCCAATTTTTTCAAAGATATGCTTGCCTTTCCAATTTCTTTTTTCCCGCATAATTCTGAAACGACGTCGTTTTGATGGTAGACGTGCTTAGTGTTACTGTACCTCGTGCATTGCTGATTTTCTTTTTCCTTTTCCTTTTCATATAATGGTTTAATTGGCCGTCATTTTGCAAGTGGTGAGCCTTTTTTTTTATCTCATCCTTCTGAATTTCCCGTCTACCTTAACAAATCGACCAACTCTTCTTCCAAACCTCTGTGTCTCCAGTACCGCTGTTTTAAATGAACAAGATGGAACAGAAGAGGAAGATAGGCTGAGTGATTTGCCAAATTGTCTTCTCCTACACATTTTGGCTCCAATCACTTGCCTAATAAACTCGATTAACCACCTATACCAAGCCAAATTGATTAGAAATTATGAAATATTTCAAATTGGATGGCATATCTTAGATAGTAAAATATTTTCAATTCCACCCATACTAACTCATAATTTTTACGAAAATTAAGCATCATCAATTTTATCATCCTTAGATTCCTAGAACAAAAAATTAATTTACATTTACTCCACAATATTAGTTCACAAATATAATCAAAGTAAGCCAATTTATAGTAGCTATGGTAAAGATCCAACGGCCAAGAAATTAGGAAAATTCAACGGTCAGTAAATTAATAAATCAACTGCGTTTTATTTCCAAATATTTAAACAGATCTGAACTTGCGTGTCTTGTAAAACGTGCTAAAAACAATATATAAATTTGTTTTGACCGTTGATCATTAAACTTTAATTATATGGATTGTCCGAGTATCACCATAAATACAGGTAGTTGATAACGCGGAATGCGTCCTATTCGAAAATTTACACCATCTATCTTGAAGTTCCTTGGCCGTTGGATTACGATTGCTTCTATAGATTCGGTCACTTTGACTTAAATATATATGAAATATTTAAAAATTAATTATTAATTAATAAATAATGTTGTGAAACCAGCACATGTGACTCACTAGATTCTAGAAAGTACTATGTCAGAAAATAGGCCCGACTAATTTGTTTAACAAGCTACAAGACACGCAAGTTAATAAAATTCGAGAAAGACTGATTTAATGAAAAATATGAGTTTAATTTTATTAACGAAGATGATTTCGAGATTTATGGGAATGAATCATAGATAATTTTTTTGGAAGATTTTATTTTAAATGTTTTCGATGAAATTACGTTCAACGAAGATACCATAATCTGATTCGGTTGTGCGATTGGTCAGGTTCATCTTAGTCCTAAAGTGATTAATCCAATTATTTACTGATCACTAATAAGTGGCCACAATTTCCAATAAACCGTTAACGATTTTCATTTTGATTTAAATTTAGCCCCTTTCATAGGAAAATAGCGTCGTTTTGTCCTTTGTCGAACTTTTTTTCTATTCAATTTGGCTTGTTCTAATAGGAAAATCATATATGCACTTATCCATTGTCATAAGAACTGCTTCAACAGCAGAAACAATCTTGCGTAGCACATCAAAAGCTGAACATAAACCATCACGAGTAAAGTCTTCAGATAATGCAGGATAATATTTGTCCCACAATTTCTGAGTATCGCCAGTAATTCCATACACAAGCAGTACAACATAATTTACCTTCGATTTTTGTTAAATCGATTTAATCGAAAAACGCCGCCGTTTCTTTATTTCCCGGAATTATTTGCTCTTCGTTGAATTTCTTTTCTCTTTTTATTTAATGCTTTCTTGGCCGTCCGTTTGCAACCTGTGGCCCCGCCAGGGGAATTGTGGTCGTGAGAGTTTGGTTTTGCAATAAATAATAAATAATATTGTTACAAATATATAAATATTGGAGGTTTATTGCCAAGTTAATTTTTCAAAGTAATCAAGCAGGTCATTGAAAACAAGATAATCTCATACGGGCGTAAAGAGTATCACAACATTATGGACATAGGAAAAAATAGACAGCTAAAAAAATATCCTCCCAATGCTTTGCTGGAAGTTTAATATCATAATAATTGTTTAGCACATTTAGTAGAAAAGTTTAATCTTTTTAGAACCATTGTCAAATATGAGTTTAATTTTATTAACACGAAGATGATTTCGAGATTTATGGGATGAATCATAGATAATTTTTTTGGAAGATTTTATTTTAAACCTTTTCGATGAAATTACGTTCAACGAAGATACCATAATCTGATTCGGTTATGCGATTGGTCAGGTTCATCTTAGTCCTAAAGTGATTAATCCAATTATTTACTGATCACTAATAAGTGGCCACAATTGCCAATAAACCGTTAACGATTTTCATTTTGATTTAAATTTGGCCCTTTCATAGGAAAACAGCGTCATTTTGTCCTTTGTCGACCTTTTTTTCTATTCAATTTGGCTTGTTCTTACATATGTTTTCGTTTACTTTTGTCGGTTATATGCTTTATTTCTGTGTTAAATATTTTATATAGGTCGATAAAGAGCTAAAGCAGTAGACAAAGATGGAAGTAGAAGAGATATATAGAACAAAGATCGGGGAAATAAGATCGAAAACCAACGAGCGGAATATATTTCTAAGAATTTTCCAACCTTGCAGCCTTGTTTTAAGGATGATAAATCCATCCCATATCAGTACTTTAATTTTATCCCCATTAACTACGTCTAAACTTTAAACCTGGCGCGCATTAGTATTGTCGACACGATCTTTCAAGGATTAGATAATACATCAATTGTAATAAAAAACACGGTATGGAAAATATTTTTTCTTGCAACATTGAGCTTCTTTTATTCTTCATTTGCATTTTACCTATCATTTGACTCACTGAAATACTTAAAATCAAACATAGCCTCTATGTCATGTTTTGAAGATAAGTTTAAGTAAATTATTTGTTTTGATAACAAATCAGTATAAATATAAGTAAAACGCATGTCAAAAAAATTTATTTAAGATTTATATTTTGTTAAAGTAAAAACAAGAAAATGGTAAATTATTTTGAGTTGGAACATTTTATAAAGAATCAATTGGGTTCTTTAGATCTTGATATAATAGATGTCGATGAACTTATCGATGCAACGGAGGTAAATCTCCGATATAATATTTATATCGAGAAATCATTCATAGAAGATGTAATTCGAAGTTATAAGTTAGATCAGAGAGCTGCAGGGGAACCAAAATATGGAATTAGTAGTTACGAATGCCAGAATAACATGCCGGTAAGAGAAAGAGGAGTATTTTTCATGCTAACTTACAATCCATTAGAAGAAATTCAGGTATTATGTAAATATCCTAAATAAAGGTCTAATGAAAGTATAACTTCAACATTTTCTATAACATGTGTTAACAATGTTGTAGAAAGTTCCAGTTGGAATGCAAAAAAATATTGGGATGTCAAAGTAAAAGAGATCTATATACGGAATGGGAACATATTTTGGACAATCAAAGTTGCTCATCTTCTTTTGGGAGTAGCATGGAATGGAGTAATGATTGAAAATTCAGTAGAATATGCAGACATAATAATGTTATATCAGTCAGCAGTTAACACATTCGAATTTAGCCTTTTCAGTGATTACTCATCTCGGAAGTTTCAAACATTTAATGAATATGGAGGGATTGAGGATATTAATACTGAATATGAAGGGCAAAAAGAAGTTTCAAATCTTACAACTCCATTTGTATTGAAATCTTGCTATAGTTTTTCAATAATGCCTGCTTTCTTGGTGACAATGCATGGAGCAAATCAACGATTGGTAATGATTTTTCATATTTATTTTCATGTTGCTTAAAAAGTGCTTTAACAAATTTATGTATAATAAAAGAAAATTTTTTTTTTAGAGAATACCGGCGCAGTTTATTCATTCAGCTGCCATGCTAAGTACTCGACGCGTAAATTTGAAATCTGGAATACGAAAATGGTTAGTTATAATGACAGATGAAGGTTTTGGAGATGGTTGGGATATTTTCTATCGAGACCATAACCTGAGTACATAAATTGTGGTTCTCTTTCGAACAAGTGCAATAACATATCGTCCAGTTATATTTAAGCAGAGTAGAGTACAAATGTTATATAATTGGTATATTCAAATATCTATAAATTGTGCTTAAATTATTTTGACTGCGTTAAAACAAGAAATTATTTCCGTTTGGGTCAAAATTTCCAATCCTGACCAACTATTGCAATTGTTAATAACTAATTATCGACCTGTCACTTTTTATTGTCATCGACCGTGCACTTTAACCTTCACAAGACGGTGTTAATTGGCTAACTAAATAGCGAGATATTTGTGACCGTCCATCACATCATCCTTCTTGTCCAAATTAATTAAATAACAATAATACGAATTATAAATAAAAATAAAAAAATTATAGCAGTAAACGAAGATGAGGAAAATACATAAATATCTATTTTTTTTTTGCATAAAATAAAAACAGGATATCTTGATCGTAAATAAAAAATAACAAAACAACAAAAGAAAAACAATATTTAATGTTAAAATGATTGTTAGAATAATTTCATTCAGTATTTAGTAAAGGAATCTTCCAAAAGAACGTCGATATTTAAGATATCAAAAGAATATTTGAAATCGTTACAAAATCATAGAAGTTAGTCTAATTTATGATTGCTTATGTGCTTAAGTTGGTAAATTATAAAAAATAAATATTAAAAAATTAGTTTCATGTAGTTCGAAGACTAAGGTACGTGGTATATATCTCATATATATTAGCAGCACATCTTACGTACTTATATAACTTAAACATAATTACATCCTCATATGTAAAGTTGTAAACCCCAGATTCTAAAACTTTTTCGCAATGTTCACCATCCTTGCCATGAAGCACAATTGTCCTCCAAAATAAATATTTTGACCTTTACAATGAAAATCTGAATCATGGTTTTGTCGAAGCATAATAAGGAAGTCTCCCACTTCTTGTCGAGAGTAAAATTAATTGGCAGTATCGCAATTAATTGCAGCAATTCTTCTTGTATAGGAATCCAGGAACAAGATAAAAACAAAATTGTATTGGAAAATGGAAAACAAAATCATGAACAAGTAAATTGATTCTCTAGATATTTTAAAATAAACCAAGAAAAATATCTCGAAATTAAATACTATAACTATGTAGCAATAACTAAAAAGCCTTCTGAGAAGAAATTACCTGGAAGAAGATAGATTGGTTCGATAAAGTGTAGAAGTAAAAGAGAGTTAAAAGTTAGAAATAAATCTAATTTGATTTGCAAGACTTTGTAAGAGAATAAGGATGGAGAGAACATGAGATAATTAAATATTTCCAATTCCACCTATACCAATCCATCCTTTGTACGTACATTCTCCATTATTGATTTGATTATCTTTACTTTTCTTGAACAAAAATTTGACTTAAATATATTTCATGTTCATAGTCGGAATATATAATCAAAGTAGGCCAATTTATAGTAGCTACGGTAAAGATCCAATAGCCAAGAAATTCGAAGATCAAGTGTGTAGATTGAACAACTATAGAGAAGATAACTTTCCACCTCGTCGTATTCATGAGGACAGTTTTAAACAAATTAAAAGCTTCATCATTACATAGAATCATCATCATTATCTGACATTGCGCGTCATATAAAACTTGCTGGAATTATTAGTTCTTATCGTTTATATAATGTCCTTTGTTAAATAATTTAGTCGACGTCTATCACAAACTCACGTGAACATGCAACACTCAATTAACTTAACTTATCCAAAGATATCCTAGACTATATTGAATTAATCTACTCGACAACAATCAGATAACGTCGAAAATTTCCCGACTATACTGTATGCACATTGATTAAGTTCTCTGAGACCAATATACTATCATCCACTACAAAGATGAGTAACTACTGTTTATTAAAATATTGTTCGATAAATAAGTATTAATATATAAACTAATTTAAATAAGTGTAAAATATAAACATAAAATAATTTATTTAATCCATATAATGCACTGAATATAACCCAAAATTTAAAATTTAATTTGTCTTTTAAACTATCATCATAAACATGATTAGTTCATAAGGTGTGTAAGTTTTCATTTGTTTAATCTAGACTGTTTATTTTATACTTTCCAAACCGTTGGATATTTCATGTTAATATTATAAAACGATTTCCTGTATATTCAAGTTTTTTCACTGCGTAAAATTTAAAAATGAATATTTATATTTTTCAAAATGGAGAAGAATCACCAAACTCCATATATATTATACTCTCTAATAAAAGTATGTCTACAAGAGATATTATGTAAATAATAAGCAACATAAGTTAAAGTCTACATAAACGTAACTCCAAATTTTACAAATAATATATAACGGTATAACACAGAGCGGAGAACAACAGTGCGACCCACGTTAGTTGCCGGTTGAGTCACCATGATTTACCTCCTCTCACAATCCCGTCGGACAGGGAGGTGAGGGGCGCCCGGGGTGAGCGATTTCACCTTTTGGAACAAGATTATCACATCTTTTCTCAACTAAGTTATTACAATTTTTCTGACATTTGTAGATATTGTGAATTCTTCGATCACAAAATATGTACCAACATATGACATAACTCTTATTGGGAGGATTAGCAGAATCCATCTATCGACTCCCAATAATAGGTCGTAAGGAGCACTATCGAGTAACATTTGCAACCATAATCCTACTCCTCGAGACAACGTAACTCCATGAAATACCCACACCAAGCTAACTTGATTATAAATTATGATATATTTCAAGTTGGCTAGCATATATTGGATTATAAATATTTCCAATTCCACCCATACTAACTTATCCTTTGCATATATATTATTCATTATCGAATTTATTTTCCTAACTTTTCTACAACAAAACATTAATTTAAAAATATTTCTTATTACCAGTTGAGAAATACGCTCAAGGTAAGCGAATTTATAGTATCTATGATAAAGATCCAACGGCCAAGAGAATATAAGACCAACTTCTGCATTGTACTACTGTAAACGTGCCAACTTTCCAAGCAGTCATATTTATGTGGACAGTTTAAATAAATTACTTACAAGATTCATCATTATCTGACGTTGCGTGTATTGCTACCATCCTCTGTAAAATAATTGATTCGACATCTATCACCAATATGACGTCAATATGCCACACTAAATTAACTTGTTCGAAAAGGTGGAATCGATCACTCCGATCACCCATCACCCACTGTCCGATGGGATTGTGAAAGGAGGTAAATAATGGTGACTCAACCGGCAACAGAGGCTGGGACCAGTACTAAATTAACTTCATATGTACAAAAAAAACCCAAAACCATATTTAATTATTTTATTCGACCAATCATGATATAATATCTGTTGTTCTACGATGTAGATCAATATATTACAGTAATAGTTCAGTGGGCATGCATCGACCAAGTGTGTATTGACCAATATACAAACATAAATTAAATGGGTTAAAATTTTATAAATTATATATTCATCCGACTGAAACAATAATATTTAAAAAAACCAATATATCATATATAGTTAATATATATATACATACAAATATATAATAATTTATACCAAAAATGTTTCAGAATCATTGAATTTTAATATATCTTCGATGTTAATTAAAGATTTAAACACGATTGAACTATTTTTTTATCTATAATATTTTGAAATATTACAAAATAAAAAAGAATATCTTAAATTCGTAAAAAATATGGCAAGGGTTTTTTTTGTTATTGAAACTATGAATACGGTAAAGTTTCTTTATTATATAACATTACATTTTAGTGCAAGTAACGGTAAATTTTACCATACCATTTAAATCAATATTTAAATAATAAAAAAAAATAACAATTTAGTTAATAAAACGTTAAACTAATATACAAGTAAAATCATTATAAAAAGCAAAAAAAAAAAACGAAAATAATGTTCATATTTAACAAATTTCAGAGTCTACATATATTTCACGCACTATTAGCAAAACAAACACATTTCACATATTATCTTACTTACATAACTTAGGAATATTTTTTTTTATTAGCATAATATACAAATCTATTACAATACATAAATATACACACATATATATACAAAAAAATACTTCATAGAGACGTTATGATCTTCTAAAAAGCATTTTCAGACATCCACAAATCCAGCCTTTCACTTTAACATTCCAGGATTCGACAGCAGTTATTAGCATTGATCGTGCTTTATCGTGAATTTGTGATCATTTTCAAAATATATGATTTTAGTAGCTATAATCTGTAAAAGAATAAATTATTTTAGAAGTATATATATAATAATAAGAAAGGAAATTTGTTCAGTTACTAAAGGCGCATGTAAATATATGATAGACAAATAATAAATTAAGCACTAATATTTGAGAAATATTACAAAGTCAGAAAATATTTTTTAAATTATGAAGAGAATAAAGTTACGACGAAGTATAAGAGGTTTCAATAAAATTATATAGAGAATAAAGTTACGATGGAGTATAAAAATTATTACCAAGCCATATTTATTTTGAACAATCAGCATATGGAAAGATTTTGATTTAGCTATGCTATCCACCGTTTCAGGATTAAAGGAAATGAAGATGGTCAAATTTGTATTGGCTGGAGGACTTTTGGCAACCATTTTCACATGCTACGGAAATATCTGCAATAATATTATTAAATATAAAATTTACAAAGATAATTTTTCTTAATTAAATAAATAAGTAAGAAAATACTAATAATCTTTACCAGTAATGCAATAAACGCTTTGTCAGCATAAACAAAAAAAAAATATTCAGTAGTTGTTAACTACATTAGCGCGAAAGTAAATACAGGTTCACACATCTTCACTGGCAGTAAAGTTATAGAACGTTGTCTCCATACCATCCAAAACCCTGTACATGATCCGTTAAGTTGAGCATATATCGATCCATCATACCCCTCGTCTCTAAATGTCTGGGATAAGAAGCTAAATTTTATTTCTAGATTGTACATTATAATCATTTGTGGTGATTGTTTGTCAGATATTTTCCAAAACATCGTTTGAACAATATTTATATTGAGGCTTTTGATATTCCATGATAATATTGAATGTTGTTGATGCGAATTTGTATCAAATTTTTTGGCAATTGATATTTCAGTGTGCGTTAAATCAGATATAATGCTAACTGGAAGACATATCTTTAAAAAACATGCCATTACATTTTGCCCTATGTAAGTAGTTTGAAAGAGCTCGTCGTTTGTACGAAAATAATAGTTGATTTTTTCGGACCGAAGAATGTTTACGTCCATATTTCCAAGTACTGCCATTGTTGTAGAGAATAATATATCTATATTAAATAAGTAAATACTCTAATTGATTCGTTTGGATTAAAAAAATGGTATTTAACCGAGAATAGCTGTTCCATATATGAAATTCATTATCATCCTAAACCAAATTCATTAAAATACGAATAAATCATATACAATCCGAACATACAAAATCTGCACAATTAATTATATTTATTAATATATCTGATGATAGTGATGATAGAGTATACATGTTTGTAACTAACGTCTTAACAACATAAATAGATCTCTAGAAAATTAATTTTCTACAACCACTTAAATCATAATGTTGCACATATATATAACAAAATTATATAAACATTTGCACAAGGTACTGCTAAGATGATAAACATAAACAAAATACCTTTTGTTTTTGCAAGATAAATTGTAGAAATTTAGATTGTATCCGCAGTAAATGACTCTTATTTTCAACAGAAAGACAATTTATAAAGCAAAGATATTATACACATAATAACTATTCACAATTGCGTGCATTGGAAGCCAGTCTACACTAACGCACGGTATATTATATTATATTATTTTATATTATAGTAATAAAGTAAACAAAAGTCTTGACAATCAGATAAATTAATATTAAAAGAAAAAAATTCACCTAAATTAATACTTAAATAAGCATGAATTACCTTCACATGCTGTTCATCTACAATTTTATATCTAAATTGTATTGTATGTGTTATATATAGGCAAGATAATATTAATTATAAAATAGTTTAAAAATATTGTTACAAATTAGCAACAACTTCAATAAGATAAACAAATAAATAAAATTTATTTACGATACCATAGTATAAGAAATAAATTATGCTACAAAAAACAAAATGAAACTTCAAGTCAGCCATAAAAAACGATACAACCGTCGTATTGAATTAACGTATCTGGTAAATTTTTGTTACCACTAATCAGTAGGCCACTTAACGTTAGTCAAAGATAACATGTATTTATTTGGAAAATTACATAAAATATCGATCAATAAATGATATTTATTTGTTATGCTTCCCAAGGATTACAGACAGTTTGGCAAAAGGAATCACGGTGTTCAGTTTATGATGAGGACATAAATGGAAATTCGCAGAATGATGAGGACATAAATGGAAAATCGAATTTTGAAGAATCAATCAAAGTTCCACGAGGTCCAATGACGAGAGCAAGGGCCAAACGTTTCAAGGAAGAAGAACTCAATGAGTTAATAAATCAAGTGCAACAAAAGGAGTTGGATGTGTTCGGAAATGAACAATTGAATTTTGTCAACATTATACAAGTCCAACTAAATGAAATTTCTCAAGAAAGGAGTGAATAAGATGAATAGCATATTTAGTTACTAATAAATTCGAAATTAGTTACTAGATTTAGTAGTAGGACTTTATTTGTTTCCTAGTTTATTAGTGGTTTTTGTTTCCTAGTTGATTAGGGGGATTTATTCCTAGTCTAAGTAGATTACTCTAGAAGTCCTATTCCTAGTCTTGATAGGACTTAATTTTCAGCTTATATATAGGCCTAATATGTAATAGAAAAGACAACTTGATTCTTATTATTTTTAGTGAGAAGAAATTCTCTAGTTTCTTTGAAGAACTCTTTTGAACTTATCAAGGATTTTTCAATTTGTCTAATTCTTGTGGCGTTCATTCATCGACTTATCAAACGATTCATCCATCATCGTTTGTGGCGTCCTACCGAACTTATCAAGAAGACTTGTGGCGTTCAACATCGACTTATCAAACGATTCAGTCAATATCGTTTGTGGCGTCCCCGTGAACTTATCAAGGCGACTTGTGGCGTTCATCCATCCTAAACCTGATTGTAGAACGATCTTTCAATTCCTTATAATGCGGATCTCGTTTTTCTAAACGTTGTTCGTATCATTTGCATTTGCCCTCAAATCAGCACCTACATCAAAAGGACTTAAATCAGTAACATTGAATGTAGTGCTAACATTGTACTCACCTGGTAGGTCTAGCTTGTAGGCATTATCATTGATACGTTCAAGAACTTGAAAAGGACCATCTCCCCTTGGGAGCAACTTCGAGCGCCTTTGGGATGGAAATCTTTCTTTCCTCATGTGCAACCAAACCCAATCTCCGGGTTCAAAAACTACCTTGCGACGCCCTTTGTTGGCTTGCTTTGCATATTGTTCCGTCTTCTTCTCTATATTGAATCTTGCCTTTTCATGTATCTTCTTAACAAATTCAGCCTTTTTCTTTCCATCTAAGTTAACTCTTTCAGATAAAGGTATTGGTGTTAAATCCAATGGAGTTAAGGGGTTAAAACCATAAACTATTTCAAATGGAGAAAACTTAGAAGCAGAATGAATGGTACGATTGTAAGCAAACTCAACATGTGGTAAACATTCTTCCCATGTTTTGATATTCTTTTTAATTATAGCCCTCAACAAAGTAGATAAAGTCCTATTTACTACTTCGGTTTGACCATCAGTTTGTGGATGACAAGTGGTGGAAAATAACAACTTAGTCCCTAACTTACACCACAAGGTTTTCCAAAAGTAACTCAAAAACTTAGCATCTCTATCGGAAACAATGGTTCGAGGCATTCCATGTAATCTAACAATTTCTCGAAAGAATAAGTCAGCAATATTAGAAGCATTATCAGTTTTGGTACATGGAATGAAATGCGCCATTTTAGAAAACCGATCTACAACCAAAAAAATAGAATCCCTACCTCGTTTAGACCTAGGTAAACCTAAAACAAAATCCATTGAAATATCAATCCAGGGATCACTAGGAATTGGTAGTGGCATGTATAAACCATAAGGTTGTACTCTAGATTTTGCCTGCTTACAAGTGACACATCTCTCACAAATTCTCTCAACATCCTTTCTCATATGAGGCCAATAAAAATGTTCTTGCAAGATCGCTAAGGTTTTAATAACTCCAAAGTGCCCCATTAGACCTCCACCATGTGATTCCCTTACTAACAACTCACGCAAAGAACAATTAGGAACACATAACTTATTTTCTCGAAACAAGAAACCCTCATGTCTAAAGAACATACCCACTGCATTTTTCTTACAATTTCGAAATTCCTCAGAAAAATCATGGTCTAAAGGATATAATTCTTTAATATGCTCAAAACCAAGTAATTTTGCATCAAGAGTGGAGAGTAAGACATACCTTCTAGAAAGTGCATCAGCGACAACATTCTCTTTACCTTTCTTGTATCGAATGACATAGGGAAATGTTTCCATGAATTCCACCCATCGTGCATGTCTCCTACTCAATTTTTGTTGACTCTTCAGTGTTTCAACGACTCATGATCCGTGTGAATCACAAACTCCTTAGGCCAAAGATAGTGTTGCCACGTTTGCAAAGCTCGCACCAATGCGTACAACTCTTTGTCGTAAGTAGGGTAGTTTAGAGCTGCCCCGCTTAGTTTCTCGCTAAAAAAGGCAATTGGTTTTCCACCTTGCATGAGGACTGCCCCAACACCTAATCCTGACGCATCACATTCAATTTCAAATGTTAATGTAAAGTTAGGCAGAGCTAATAAAGGAGCATTAGTTAATTTCTCTTTGAGCAAGTGGAAAGCCCTTTCTTGCTTGTCTTCCCACTTAAACCCAACATTCTTCTTGATAGCCTCAGTAAGTGGTGCTGCAATGCTGCTAAAGTTCTTCACAAATCTCCTATAGAAGCTAGCAAGTCCATGGAAGCTCCTAACTTGTCCTACACTTGTGGGACTCGGCCATTCTTGAATTGCTCGAATTTTATCCTCATCAACCTGTATACCATGTGCACTCACAACAAAACCAAGAATCACAAGCTTATCGGTGCAAAAAGTGCACTTCTTCATGTTAGCAAATAATTTCTCCTTTCGTAATACTTCAAGAACAGAATGTAAATGCTTAACATGATCAGCTTGATTTTTGCTATAAATAAGAATATCATCAAAATAGACAACTACAAATTTTCCTATGAAAGCACGCAAAACATGGTTCATTAATCGCATGAAAGTACTTGGTGCATTAGTTAGACCAAATGGCATAACCAACCACTCATATAAACCAAACTTTGTTTTAAAAGCAGTTTTCCATTCATCACCTTCTTTCATTCTTATTTGATGGTAGTCACTTTTCAAATCAATTTTAGAAAACACACAAGCACCATGCAATTCATCAAGCATATCATCAAGTCGAGGAATAGGATGGCGATACCTGATTGTTATATTGTTGACGGCTCGACAATCAACACACATTCTCCATGTCCCATCCTTTTTAGGAACCAAAATTACTGGAACAGCGAATGGACTCATACTTTCTCGTACGGAACCCTTTCCCATCAATTCACTAACTTGCCGTTGTAGCTCTTTTGTTTCTTTAGGGTTGCTACGATAGGCTGGTCGGTTTGGAATGGAAGCACCGGGTACAAAGTCAATTTGATGTTCAATCCCTCGAATAGGTGGTAAACCAGGTGGAATTTCCTCTGGAAAGACATCCTCAAATTCCTGCAAAAGAGATGCAACTGAACTAGGCAAAAAAGAGTTAGAGTCGTTGGTATTCAATGCCTCTTTGTACACAAGAACAATAATTGGTTGACTTGAGAACATCGCTTTTTTAATGTGACCCACTCTCGCATAGATATTGCTTTTTGTCCTCTCATTCTTTTGTTCACTCATTGAAACCTCTCCATTTTTTTTACTCTTTTTTTCCTCGTTCACTCTTTGTTTTTCTTGTCTCTCTATTTCTTTTCCTACAACACTCTTTTTTTATTGCTCACTCTCTTTTTGTAACCTCACTTGATCTTCATAAACTTGTCTTGGAGTCAAAGGTACTAGAGTGATGGTACGCTGGTCATGTACAAATGAATACTTGTTAGTGAAACCATCATGCTTAACACGTCGATCAAACTGCCATGGACGTCCTAGTAATAAATGTCCAGCTTGCATAGGTACAACATCGCACAAAACTTCATCTTCATATTTTCCTATGCGAAAAGGAACAAGGACTTGTTTTTCTACCCTTATTTCACCAGTATTATTAAGCCATTGCAGTTTGTAGGGTTGTAGATGTTTGGTAGTCGGCAATCCTAACTTTTCAACCATAGTTGTGCTAGCAACATTAGTACAACTCCCTCTATCAATAATCATACTCTCTTGCCTTTTTCCACTCTTGGAATTCTCTTTGCTTCTTTTTGAACTAATTTAACACACAAAGATATTCAATGTGAACAAACTCTAGGACAAGAAAACTATCAAACCAAATCTAGGAAGATTCTTTCAATAAGGAAGGTGCAAAATTTAGAAGAATTTTCAGTGTGAACACACTCTAAGTCTAGAAAACAATCAAACTCAAACTAGGAAGCTCAATAAAGAAAAGTTTGTTTAGATTTTCGGATTTTTTTTTTTTGACTCTTTTTTTTTTTCGATTTTTTTTTCGGACGAACTCTCTCTTTTTTTTGTTCGACCTGTTTTTTTTTTTTTTTTGACTCTTTTTTTTTTTTTTTTTTTTTTTCCAAAAAAGAAAACTACAAATTTATAAAGATACGCAAACTGAGACTAGAAGTTGGCTCTGGTACCAAATGATACGAACAACGTTAAGAAAAACGAGATCCGCATTATAAGGAATTGAAAGATCGTTCTACAATCAGGTTTAGGATGGATGAACGCCACAAGTTGCCTTGATAAGTTCACGGGGACGCCACAAACGATATTGACTGAATCGTTTAATAAGTCGATGTTGAACGCCACAAGTCTTCTTGATAAGTTCGGTAGGACGCCACAAACGATGATGGATGAATCGTTTGATAAGTCGATGAATGAACGCCACAAGAATTAGACAAATTGAAAAATCCTTGATAAGTTCAAAAGAGTTCTTCAAAGAAACTAGAGAATTCCTTCTCACTAAAAATAATAAGAATCAAGTTGTCTTTTCTATTACATATTAGGCCTATATATAAGCTGAAAATTAAGTCCTATTAAGACTAGGAATAGGACTTCTAGAGTAATCTACTTAGACTAGGAATAAATCCCCCTAATCAACTAGGAAACAAAAACCACTAATAAACTAGGAAACAAATAAAGTCCTACTACTAACTCTAATAACTAATTTCGAATTTATTAGTAACTAAATATGCTATTCATCTTATTCACTCCTTTCTTGAGAAATTTCATTTAGTTGGACTTGTATAATGTTGACAAAATTCGATTGTTCATTTCCGAACACATCCAACTCCTTTTGTTGCGCTTGATTTATTAACTCATTGAGTTCTTCTTCCTTGAAACGTTTGGCCCTTGCTCTCGTCACTGGACCTCGTGGAACTTTGATTGATTCTTCAAAATTCGATTTTCCATTTATGTCCTCATCATTCTGCGAATTTCCATTTATGTCCTCATCAGTTTATTTTTTTTCAGTTCAATGTAAAGGTAGAACGGCTCAAGATCCTCTGTACCACTTTTGGTGTACCACTTAAGTGTATCACCACTAATTGATTGACACATGCATATGTGAGAATTATTAAAATTGTCATATTTGCAAGTGTTAATTAATTAATGGTGATACACTTAAGTGGTACACCAAAAGTGGTACAGAGGATCTACACCCAGGTAGAACATATATTTTTATTAAAGGCTATTGCTATGTAAAAAAATATAATATGTTACTGAAACTCGATCAAATTCCATATACTCGGTAAGATAAATAATGAAGGAAGACATATTAAGTTATGCATGCACATTATAGTCGAACACAAACTCGAAGAACAATATAATTGCTGATTCATCAATTGTGCAACAGAACAGGTCAAAATACATAAAAAGAGAAAAAGCTAGGAGGTGCTAATAATTCATCAAAGTAGCCATTAATTTTTATAAACCAACCGGAAGATAAATGGCCGGTATCTCGAATCGACTCTAATTCAAATTAACGAACGCCCATTTTCTCAAACTTAAACTCATCGCCATCACTAATTATCCAATATCGAACTGTCCAACCGTATACAAACAATTACCACCATATTGCCTACAAAAACTTGATTCCATTCAGCAGTCATATAAATCTTACTACGATTCTTGACAGTTTTAGATTATAAAATTAAATAGCAGTGACGAGAGCGGTGCTTCTCATAAATATATCTTTAAAAAGATGCTTCAATGAACATTGCCTGAAAAAAAATTATAAATTAAGTATTGATTATCATCATAATTTTGATTTTAAGGTTACATTATAAGTAACGGAGAATAATCGATCAATTTTTCAAATATATTGTTTCCTTTCATAAGATACAAACCGCTCCTAACAATCGCGACCTGCAGCACTCCTTTTAAATAAAACAAATAATTTATTTTTGTAGAAACATATTAAAGCATCAAAGTAACGATCAATTTTTACATGCTTACCCGAAGATGAATGCTCGATATTTCGAATCTGTACTCATTAAATTTTTCAAAATCTCATTTTCTCAAACCCAAACTCATCAACATCACTAATATACTGTTATTGAAGCCTCTCCAATGCCGTATTGTCCAACCGTATACAAACAATTACTATTTTAGTAATTTCCCAAGAGAGTGGAGAAACCCAACAAAAATATTGGGATCATGGCTTCGTAAAATGCATTCTATACAGCACTAAACCTGTAAAAGAGCTATGATAGACAATGCACAAAAATTTTCCAATTCCTCCCATATAAAAAAAAACTGATTTAAAATTACAATTTTTTCGAGATAAATAAAATATCTTGAATAATAATATATTCATATTTCGTGCACACTAACTCATACATTACATATAGATTAGTCTTACTTGATTTTATAATCATAAATTTTTGACAACATATAATTATTTATTACTAATTAATAATTAATTTATATATATTTCATATTATTATGAATTATTATATTAATTAAAAGTAAGTCAATTTATAGCAGCAATCGTAAAAATCCAACGAACAGGAGATTTTAAGATAGACAGTGTAGATTTAACAATGGAAAACGTTCCACCTTTTCAACTACCCATATTTATGGGGCAGTCTATAAAATTACAAAGATCAACAGCAAAAAACAAAACGGATAGAGATATTTTTGTTTCTGCACGTTTTACAAGACACGCAACTTCAGATTTGCATAAATATTTGGTAATATAGAAAATTCGTAGTCAAGATCAGTTCTCAATATATTAAATGATAACAAATTAGAGACCAGCACACGTGGCTCGCTAAAGACTAAAAAGTACTATCTACAAGGTAGTTCGGAATAATTCGTTTAACAAGACACGCAAGTTCACCTTTTAAATAATTTAACATTATTTTGATTAATAATATAATTAGCCAAGTTATGTTTTATAACATTTACATAACAAATATTTTAACAACAAAATAATTATTTAAAATATTTTTTGGACGATTAATCACAACAGTCTAACTAAATTTTATAAAATATATATTGTCTAAATAAATAAATCTACCTGTTTTCGATTTTCCTAATTAAGGTATCTTATTCATATTTACGAATTATTTTAACAAACTACTTTTAAAAACACCGGAAGATTAAAACATTGTTTTGTAAATAAAATTATTCTAAATCTCGTTGTGGTCTATCTTTTGTATGTACGATATTTTTAATATTAAAACAATTAAAACTGATAGTTGAAGTTAATCGTATTACAAACTAAAAGTTTAATAAATAAATATTGAAACTAACATTGGTTTTTACTAAAGAGCTCAATCAAAAAAAATTGTAACTAATATTGGTTTTTATACGATAATATAAAATATTTAAAAAGTTAAGCTAACATATTCTAATAATAATAAAAATTAAATAAGTAAATGTTTTATTAATCACAATACTTTCTACAATAGTCGTTTACAGTTTTATTGATCTATAAGTATTACAGTTCTCATGTAAATGATAAGCTATTAACGCGAATGTTTCACTTGAGCATTAACTTTGGCTCTTATTTTATGCTTGCTAATTGGTTTTAATCTATCAAGTATAACAATGGATGATCATTATTGAATTGAATAACTGATAGATATTGAAGCAGCAAACAAGAACTATAATGGAAGCTGTATATCTCCGTACGTTTTTTCAGTAGTATTGTGTAATGTTCGAAGGTTCCAAGGTTCCTAGGTTCAGGAGAAGACCGAAGTGCAAACTGAAATCGACCCACGAGAGAAAATTGAAAATTTTATGGAAAATACAATCTTAACTACGCAATGCTAAATAAAGCTAGTGTGTTTGGACTGAAGAGTTGAGATATATTATTATTCTTCTTTGATTATCTCTTTTGAAGAATAAATAAAACAAAAACAACATTAAAGGGAATTTTTAGAAATAGATTTTGGGAAATGGGAAATATGGTAGATTCGAAAACATAATTTAACAGCACTAAAAAAAAAAAGTATATGGAATAGAACCCCACTATTAAAATGGAAAATATAACTCCCAAACTCACTACACCATTAATTAATCAATCTGTCATTGAAGATTAAAAGAAGGAGTAGAAACGCCATACAAACAGACGAGGAACACGTCTTAAAAATATGCATTATTTACATCACAATACCTGCGCAAAAGATAAAATCGCCGATGAGAAATATATTCCAATTCTACGCATTCCAATCAAACTTCATTAGAAATTATGAAAAATTTCAAGTTGATTAACAAATCTTGGATTATAAGATCCTCAACATATCATATAATATAACTCTTACAATGCATATACATTATTCTCGCTTGATTATATAATCACAACTTTTCTACATCACAAACTTTAATTAGGAATTATTAATTATTATTAATATAAATATATTACATATTATGAGCTGCAAAATCTAGTCAAAGTAAGCTAATTTATAGTAGCGTTCGTAAAAAATCTAACGGCCAGAAAATTATTACATAACAGAATAATCAGTATAGACTGTACAAATTTGATACGAAAAATATTTTTCATATTAAAGATTAAGAAAGCTAATAAATAGTATAAATTTTGGTGAAAAGATAAATTATATTCCTAAACTACGTTTTTTTTTATCTAACCATCAATTATGTACACTTTATACAATCATTATATCTCATTCTATATCCGCCAGATAGGTCGTATTCTGGGTGTGAGAAGTCATTACCAGTAGGTCGATATACCGACCTGAAACACCAAATTGTCCATTACCCAAAATATCCGACCCGTGCCCACATACTATTACCAGTTATCCGAAATACGGATTTACTTATAGAAGACGTCCATCGACCAATTTTTTTTTTATTTGTGCGCCGTCTCTTTCCCGAATCATTTGATCTTGCTTGTTCACGTTTCTCTTTTTTTTTTTTAATACTTTCCTTTATAATTGAATTCAAATTTTGCAATTTTATCTTACTTTACCGATATGTTCTTCAAAATATGTTTTCCTTTTCGACAACAAATTTTAAGTTGTAAGATTCCAACGCAGTATACTTTTGTCTTTTTTGAAAAACTGTAAAATTATAAAACAGCGCTATAGTCTTCGTTCACTGCTTTAAGTGATTTTGAAATGCACCTGATCATCAAATATTATAAATATGATTAAGTTAAAGTTTGGAAGTTTTATCTCTGATAAAAAAACATTTAACTATACTCATTAGCTTGACCATTTTATTCGATAATTTTCTTGTCAATTCAGCTTCTATAAATACTGGTCAAACATTTTTATTACTGCACGCTTATGCTAAGTAAATATAAATAGAGATATAAAGAATAACCGACATAACTTCGGAAAAGGTTTGTCGAAATTTGATAGTATATAACATGTTTTTACATAAACTTAACTCGTTATCAAATGCAGCCAAACAACCTCTGCACACTTCTGTATTAGTTAAATTTTGTTTATCTTACCACAAATCAAAATCATTTACGTTAAATAATTTCAGGGGCTTTCACCTCGACACGTCTTCGCTCGTGAGCGCTTTTCTGAATTATAATAAAGAAACGGCGTTTCTTTATTTTACTGAATTATTTGCTATTTGTTGAATTATTTTCTCTTTTCAGTAAATACTTTTCTAGCAGTCTATTTTTGCTATAGCGCAGCAGAGTATGGATACTGTGGATAGGTCAATCGTCATCGGTAAACAGTTTGTAGATAATCCTCCGATAAATATTTGGTCGGATAATCGAGAACAAAATGATTATTCAAATATTCATGATGTTACAACTATTCTTGATGATCATTCATTACTTGATGAACGTTCTTTTAAAATTCAAGTCGAAAAGATTGAGCAATCTAAAATTGAAAAAACAGTGGGCTTATCACACAGCGTTTTAAGCCCTGGTTCTACTGAGACAGACAGGATATCTACTCATTTTGGTTTAGCTAATATACAGCCTTGCGAATTCGATAAGTTCATAAATCTTTCTCCTTTGCAGCTTGTTCAATCAAGTTTTAAACATATAGAACTGGTATTTTCTAAATCACTATTTTAGATTATCTTTTTGTACTAATCATTATGATTTAAATGCTTAAATGTTTTACTTTAAATTTATCAGGCCAAGCATCAAATTGCACAAATCGGGATTCAAAATGAAGATATTTTATTCAATCAGTTTATTATACAAACTCCACTCGATAACATTGATTTTGCTCATCAATATTTGATGATAAAATTAGAATTACTCCGAGCAGAAAATGAACAACTTTTGAAATTAAATGGTAATATAGCTACACAGAGGATTAATATTCTTAAGGATCGATATGATCTTTGTCTGCTGAATAAAAATATGGTGGATGTCTTGCAGGCGCAGATCGATAAGGCTAAGATATATCATTTCGAGGCTGGTTATGCTTATGGATACAAGTACAGGACAGAGGAAATTCTTACTTACCTTCATTATCCTACCTGTCCTGATTTTAATTTTTAAATATTATATTTCAAGTTTTTTAGTTTTATATAATAATATGAATATTATTATATATTATATTATATATTATTACATCAAAAAATTTCGTTTGCAATATTATTTACAAATAGTAAATTTATATTAATTAAAATATATAAATTAAAACGACCGATCGTGAAATTTATTATATTATAAAAAAAACTAATGCGATACATTAGATAAAAAATTCTACATATCATTAAAGCAAAATATTTTGCTGTTCTGATCAGATGTAGATAATAACTTTTATAATAGACGAGTACAATATTGGTAATACAAATTTGCCAAGTTAATAATTTGTTTTTCCAAATTAAGTTAGCATGGAACGCGTAGAATAGAATAATATGGGCTATTCAAATTGCCACAACAAATATGAGTAGTTTGAAAAGCTGACGACGCATTAAATTGAGTATTATCTATACCGTTATCCAGATGTTTTTCTGGCCGTTGGATATTTACCATTACTAATATAAAAGAACTTACTAACAATTCTACTTTTTTTTTATCGATAAACATATGAAAATGGAGATATATTTGTTCAATAAGAATAAAGGACGATCTCCAAGAATGGAATATATCATAATTTCTAAGGAATTTATCATTGTGAGGGTGCAGTTTTTTTTCTTTAAAAATGGGGGACGACCACTCATCCAGTATTCTCTCATGAGCAATTATATGTTAGCCTATATCGCGTGCACAACTCAAAGGCTACAAAAGTACTTATTCATTATGATTTTAAAGGGGAGGAGACTATAGATTGCACAAAGAATATAGTTTTTCATGATATTTTTCCGTTGCCTGCAGTTTTTTGTAGATTTGTTTTTAATTTATTTTTGATAGATTTGTTTATTTTTCCATGTTCTTTAATTTCTTAAATGCTTAGTAAATCTTTGCAATGCCAACCTCTACATTTACATAGGAAATGCGGTAAGTACGATTATACAACCTACCAACTTTCCTAATTTATTTTGTATTTTGATAACGAAACGCAGGAGCTTAAAAAAAAAAATATATATATATATATATATATATATATATATATATATATATATATATATATATATATATATACTGCTCTTCGTGGAATTTAATTTATCTTTTCTTAAATAATTCCAATTATCGTCAAATTGTATAAGTTTTGCTCATCATCCGACTAATAATTCGATATTTTATTAATCATATAATAAATAGTTTTTCTTTCATCTAGAAAAAAAAATTAGCTTTCTTATCAAGTTTATTTTTCCGAAATTATTACACGATAACAGAAACAATTCCGCAAAGAAACAGATACGTTGTATGATTATACCTTTTCAAAACAAGAAATGGAAAAGTATATTGTGTAAGAATATCACTACTTAAACTTATCTCGTTTTATTAAGATTATGCAGTTATAAAAAATATATTATTAAATACCAAAAACTGGTTATTACTCCCTCTGTTCCCTTTTAGATGTCGTTTAAGGTTGTTTCACAAGGATTAAGAAATTATTTAATGCTCTAGATTTTAGGAAAATTAAAGGATAGTTGGACAAAATTACCCTTAATAAATGCTTTGTTATTTGTTTTGAAAATTTGGAGATATTAAGTATAGTATTTAGGATTAAAGAAGGTAAAAATATCAAATTAGCATTTAAATCTATCTTGAAATTATAAAGTGACATGTATGGTAGAATATTTTTTTTTTCTCTAAAGTGACATGTAAAAGGGAACGGAGGGAGTAGATGAGAAGAGGTAATTATGATAAACCGATTTTCAAGAAAAAAAGAGGGTAAATTTTTTGGACTGTTTCTTAACCGCCATAGTCGGGAAAAGAATAATTCATAGGAACTCGAGTAAAAAGACAAAACAAATAAATAAGCAAATAGCATTCTGGTTAAAGCAGGATCATCTTCCTCTAAACAAAATACTAAAATTTATGCATATTTAGAACAATCATAATAGCTAAACAAGTTACAAATTGTTTAACACCAACAAAATTTCGAGTAGTTGCCAATTCTCAAAATACACCTATATAGAATTACTATAAATTTCTTATACTATTCTGGGAGCTTAGCATCCGATAGAGATGCTTAATAGAAGTTTTACTATTGGAGCAATCTCCTTTTGTTAGAAGAAAAAGGGGGGAAATGGTCATTACCAAGGAGAAAAATATTCCACGCAACGCGTTAGAATAAGCCCACATCATAATTAATAGATAAAATGAGATGGGTTTATATATCCCAAATATATAATCTCAAACAAAATTAAATTACAAGTTTATAACCAAATAATGGCATTTGATAATTTATGCGAACCCATATTTAAGAGATCAAATGAGATGCTTTGTACGAACGTCAAATTCCTAGGGATGCATAATGAGTAAGAAGGGTTTATATTACCAAATTTGCTGAGTAAAAGAAAAAGTTATGTTAACGGAGGTAAAACATTTACATCAATACATTGATTAAACTTTGCTTCCCAAAGATTACACTCTACTTATTAGGACATCTCCAACCCGTAGGGCTATTTACAGCCCCGGGGTGTCAATCTCCACACGGGGAATCTGCACCCACCCGAGCATCATCTCCAACCGGTAGGGCTATCTCCTACAATTAATTAAAAATAAAACTTCCCCACTCTCACCTATATTATCTATAATAATAATAATAATAATAATAATAATAGAAGTAGTAGTAGTAGTAGTAGTAGTAATAATAATAATAATAATAATAATAATAATAATAATTAAAGTGATATTAATTTAAGGCTTTTGAAAATGCATAATAATAATTTAATACTTAGTCGCTCATGCGTGGGCCTTTCATCGTGGCTAAAATTTAAATTATTGGAATGTTTTTATAAGTTCTTATAAGTTAGTATTTACTTAATGTGTAATTTTATTTATCTATATAAGTTGTTGTTTGGAGTAATTTAATGCAAAATTATATTTCTACATTTTGTCTCAATTATACATTGAACATTGATGCTATATTAGAGTTTAAATAAAATTAAAATATTTAAAATCAAATTTTAAATATGACTAAATAAATTATTATTTCATAAAAAAATATATAATTTCAAAATTAATATTGGATAAGAATTTTATTATACTATAAATTTTTTATTTTACTTTCATAGCAAATTTTAGATCTAATAATGTTACATCTTTAATTTAAATTAATTTGTTATTAAACCTACAACAATTTTTATAATTAAATGTGACATTTATTTTTAGTTAATTAAAATAAATAAGGTATTGTTAAAATTTGTAGTTAATTTTTTTAATTTTTTTAACTTTTTTATTATTAATTTATATATTAATTTATTTTAAAATTTAATAAAAAAATAAAAGCAAATCCTGATAGGTGGCGCCAAGTGGCGTCCCAGAGTTGGGGCGATGGGCTGGGCAATAAATCACTCAGCCCATCGACCTGGGCGGACCATTTGGATTGCCCAGGGTTCTCTCCACCCCGGGAGAGGTGGGGTAGGCCCATCTCCACCCACCCCCCTCCTGGTTTAGTTCGTTATATTTAATTTCGACTAATGATATTATTTTACCAGATTTCCTGACCAAAAGTACAAAACTACTACCAACGCAAGTCCACAAACTACATTAAGTGCATTAATTTTATAATGTAAATTAAGCTGTCAAGAGACCTTCACAATATTCAACGGATAATAACTAAATATAGTTTATAAAGTTTGATAGAAATATATTATTATGCACACTCAGAGCAAATTAAGCATGGTCCAATGATCATACAACACCTCCTTACCATCATCGTTAAAAATTACAACATTGAATGTCGTCCGAACATCCAAAAAGAAAAACAAGTAATTATTAAATAGTAGATGATCTTTTGAAAATTGTTTCCAGCCATCACCAAATCCAAATCCATCTAGATCCACTGGCCAGGTTCTCCATCCATTTTTAGCTTAGCTTTAGTTTTGTTGCACATACGTGCAGCATGGATGAATTGCGTTGGAATCAGCTGAAAAGAAATCCATTGTTTTTAATCAATAATTTAAAAGAACGACGAATATAGATAACGAATGAACGACGCAATAATTACCAGATAATCTTCAGTTTCATTAACATGCGCCCAGAAACCATTTGACCTTGCGAAGTAATTCTCCGTTCTCGGTATAAAGGGAACTCTGAAGTTTAAAATCTTCAATTCACCATTCAAAAAAGTACTTATATTTTTAAAATGCTGATATTCATTAAACCATTGCCATTTTTTTAAACCAACTTTTGTGAAAAAAGTAATCTCAAAAATATTTGTGTACGATTGATACAAAAGTAGTTTTTCGCCATGTTTAACATCATTATCTTTGATTAATTTTTTCCACTGACTGCAAAAACAATTTTCTTTTATATGCAAAGTCCAAGAACATGTTCCGTTTCTTATAATAATTGTATCGATTGTAGACATTCCAGCAGCTTATTTTACATGTTCTGGAAATTCCTGCAACATAATTATTGACGATTTCATATGCTTAGATAAAACATATAAAATTAAATAACATAAAACAAAATATATATATATTATTAGTCCTTACCTTTACTGCTTTCAAAACAGTATTTGGTAGCATAAAAAAGACTCCTTTAATTTGTTCTTGATTATTTAAAACAGAATTATACATGCTAATAATTATAGTCGCTGGCTCATCTGATGAGATATTCAGATATTTATACTGGTCTACCAATTCAGATATAAATAATTATTTTTTTATTAAGTTACATTGAAAATGCATTTCTAAAATATCTGACATAAAAGGTACTGTTATAATTGCCGGATCCAATGACCTCATCGTAAATTATAGTATTCGCAATCATATTTGTTATATTTTCTTGGCACGTGCTCAATAAAACGTAACAACATTACTTACATATAAAGAAAAAATTTATATCATATATATATATTTAAATTTAAATATAGACTAAATATTTTATTAAAATTATGAACGTAGTGTGTATTCCAATATATAATAATCTACTTCGGAATTATAAAATCATATACAACCGGTTTACTTATTTTTCTAAGTTTTATTTGCAATAATAATATAAGGACTATTAAGAATATTTGGCTGTTGGTTGAATTCATTTAGAGTTAATTTTTTAACGTGGATTCCGATCGGTAGTTTATGATTTAATTTCCAATATACACAATGTTAGCCTTCAGATTTATACATGTAAAGTCCATACAATGTCGATATGTTCCACTATTACTATATTAACACATATTGACTACTTCTCTCCGATGGACAAAAAATATACAATTCTTTTTTCTTTATGTTTATAAGACTTTTTTTTCTTTATAAGATTTCTAATTCTGTGATATTGTGTTTTTCAAGTTTAGTTTTCGTTAAACTATTATCTTTGTAAAGAATTATATGAAGAAAAATTGATTTCTTACCAGTATGCATAAAACCCCCAACTCCAAAAGGTTAATACAAATATAATTGATGATATATACGCAAAATACTAAACGGAATATAAATTAAGCAGGGAAATTTTGGCAGTGCAAGTCTACTTTTGCCTTTATTTTTTTTAAACGGTATGATCTCCTAGTGTAATAGTTTGTATAGAACCAAATATAAATGTTTCCTGCTTTAGAAGTTTATTTCGTTGTATAATATATTTTATTATACACGCATCACGAGAAGATTCCCAATGCATATTAGTTTAATGCATAGAATAATTTTACGTATCAATTTTGCGTAATATCAATTTCATATATTTGTTTATAAAGCAATTAAAGTTAATAAATACATAACGGTATGCACAGTTAGGTAAACAGGACTCGCTGTTTACAAGCTATGTAGAAACGAATGAATAGTAAACTACGATATTTCAAATTTCCAATTGCAATCGCATTCGTACACAGTCAAATCAACTTAGATATTTATACTTTATAATTATAAAATAAATCTATATTTGTTAATTTAATTCAACAAAATAAAAAACAAAGTAGCGATAGTGAGTCTACACTGCATCCGACCGACATACAATGTTAAATTTTGTTTTTGTTTCTTTGTGGTTTCTACCATTTTACTTATCAAATTATATTCGACCAATGTTATGCGATTTACATCGTTGTTTACTTACCAATGTTAAGCAATGCATTGAATATTTATTAAATATTTAGATATTTCTAAGCATCATATTATTCTTGCCTGTCAGCTTAATTAAAATATTTTATTTATTGTTCCATGAAGGTGAAATTGCTCACCCCGGACACTATACTATATTCGTAAATATACTTATATAATATAATAATCATATAAAACATTTTTTTTAATTAAGAATATTATTCCAAACATAAATCATTAACATAAACGTAACTTCTACTAAATTGTTTAGATTTGTTCCAGTAAAAATAAATATATATATATATATATATATATATATATTTATTATTAGGAAAAAATGTGTAACTTAATTTCACATATTTATTAAGAAGCATTAATTTTGATCAAACACACGTCAACTTCATGTAAAATCAATCTCACCAAATCATTAATCAGCATTGGACAGTAATAATTACAAGGAATTATGCATTGTCAGGTACATAAGCATAGCTGTAAAATATCGACCAAATGAATCTATAACATCAACTGAGCTAATCTGATAAAAATATATATAGTCAAAGAAAAACAATACTATATTTTACCTCTTCAGTCCAAACACACTGGCTTTATTTAAAATCAAAACGTTCGTTTTTGGTTCACGATAATTAATTAGAACACCAATTTAAATTCCCAAGAACGAACGATTGATCGAAAAAAATAGAGCAATCACAGTATCTCGGAAAACAGGGAAACAGGTTACCTGCAAAGTAAAAAGTAAAACCTCCGAAATAAATTATACTCCGTAAAAGGAAAACAGCGACGTTTTATAATTCTTTTTTTTTCCCGACCATTGCAATGTTTTCTGACCCATATAGTTAGGAAAAAGGATGAACATCGAGGTAAAAGACAAAAAAAAAATACAAAGTTAATTAAGTAGAATGTAATGGTAGCAATAAGACTGGTCGATAAATAAAGCTGAATATAATTTATGAAAATGAAGGTATAAACGATAACGACGAAATAAAAGCAAGAGCAATTAACTCCGGAAAGAAACGTTTAAAAAAAATACACAAAAACTCGTCAGCCAAACGACGCTATTTCATGATTATACCTGTTAAATCGATTTTACACAAATCGAAAGTAAATTATGTTGTACTGTTTGTTGACCGCTTCGGATCGGGAAATCGCAAAACATGTTACATTCAAAGTAAAAAGTGAAACCTTCCAAATAAATTATAAAAGGTAAACGGCGACATTTTATGATGATACTGTTTTTAAAAAAAGGGCAAAAGTATACAGAGCCGACCAATAATAGAACGCACTAGAACACAAAATAAAATCAACGACGCTGGTCGGGAAGGTAGGACAAATATAATTTATCTACAAGAAGGTATAAACAAAAACAGTGAAATAAAAGCAACAGCAATTAATTACGTCACGAAACGGCGCCGTTTCGTGATTATGCCGCTTAAAATTAAATTGCAAAAGCAAACTCGCACGACCACAATTCCCTATGTATATATACAATTAATTTATTATCTGAATAAACATAATTTACATAAATAAATTGTTTAATTTTTTCTGAATACATAAACAATACAAAAAAAAATTGTGTGCACAATGATTTCAATTATTTCACTTCATCAAAATTTAATTAACGTAAATGCTATACTTACACATAAACTTCAGATTATTATCACTAGAAATAGAATTATGGTCTGTTAATTTCTATAAAGGGTTACGATCTATATTACAGATCAACAACAAAAGCAAGCACATATTTAGAGACATGTTGTAGATTGTCTATACAATATAGAAAAAATAGTTAAATAGTAAGCTTTTCAACAAACGTCAAAACTGTGTATGTAAGAAATACTCCAGTCTATGATTAAACTAAGAAGCAAAAATATATTTTTAAACGATTTCTTGAAAATTGTCCCAAAACGATCTGTCTTTTACAGATTGGGTGTTTTTTGCATGGTTTTTTAAAACGCAAGGAAGTTTAGCAGAATAAAAAATTCACAGGGTAGCTTCATGCAGATTAACAAAAGGGAGTATCTTACATTTTACCCACAAATTTGTCTAGAAAATATATTATTACTAAGATCATACAATTAATCTATTAAAATCGTTAGAGCACAAAATGAGATAATTTTTTTTTTGGAAATAATAAATAATATTGTTACAAATATATAAATATTGGAGGTTTATTGCCAAGTTAATTTTTCAAATAGTCAAGCAGGTCATTGAAAACAAGATAATCTCATACGAGCGTAAAGAGTATCACAACATTATGGACATAGGAAAAAATAGACAGCTAAAAAAATATCCTCCCGATGCTTTGCTGGAAGTTTAATATCATAATAATTGTTTAGCACATTTAGTAGAAGAGTTTAATCTTTTTAGAACCATTGTCTATACCATATCCAGATTTAAATCCAGAAGATATCGTCGAAGACAAGAAAGACTAAGGAAGCAAAAAGCAATCAATCAGAATGCAAGCACAAATAGCAATTTTTATAGAACTATTTTCGTATATAACGTAGCAACAATAAGTTAATGTTACATTTATTATAACAAAACGTGTTCCATATAATATTTATACAAAATCATGCACACTCAATAGATATACTATTGTACCAGTCATATAACACCTCTTTTCCATTGAGGTCGAAAATAACAACACAAAATACCATGTCATCGACCAAATAAAAAAACAAATTATTAATCGATATTCCATGGTCTTCAGAAAAACACTTCCAACCATTAGCAAAGCCGGTATTTGTCACTTCAACAATCCAGGATCTCGTTCCTGTTACCAGCTTTGCTAGCGTTTTGTTGTGCACATGTTCAGACCGAATAAATTCAGCTGGGATAATCTGTAAATATAATAAATATTTAGAGGCAAATATATATACGTAATTGTACTAAAATCCTAAAGATGGATGAAAATATATAAAGCACAAAAATAAGGAATAACTTCTAAAAATTTATAACAATTAAATGACTGATAGAGTATAACAAATTCCAAAATTCGTAAAGAAAACTACCAAGCAGTCATTCTTTTGCACAACGATCACATGGAAAGCTCGAGTTTTACCAAATTGATCCACTGTTTCCGGTATAAACGAAACACACAAGTTACAAATATGCAGTGTCCTATTATAAACGGTACTTAAATATTTGAAATAACAACTTTGATTAAAGCATTGATTTTTTTTATTCCACGCACGTCAAAAACATTAATTTCAAAAATATTCGTGTGCGATTGATAAAGGACTATCCTTTCGCCATGTTCAACAAAATTATCTGCTATTAACTGGTTCCAAAGCCTAAGAAAATCGTTTTCTTTTATTTGTAAAGGCCAATATTTAGTCCCGTTTCTTAAAATAATCGTATCATCAGGAGGCAATCCAGCAGCCTTCCTAACATGAACTGGAAAATCCTGAAAAGTAATCGTCCACGATTAAGCAAAATAATAAATTAAACAAAAAAAATGGGAAAATATAGAAATCTCATCGACGTTTACCTCGACCGATTCCAAACTACCGCATGCTAGCATAAAGAAGACCCCCCTAATATCTTGTGCACAATGCACTGCAGATTTACTAATACTACTAATTCTATTAAGAGATTCTTTTGATGGAAAATTATCATCTATATGTTGCTCAACTAATTTATATATGAAATAATTTTTTTCATCAAGGTTGGTACAAAAATGACTCTCTAAAATTGAAAACACGAAGAACAATGTAATATTCTCAGGATTAATAGAGCTTATTTTTTTCTGGAATACATTACGAATAAGAATATTGGAAATCATCCTTGTTAAAATCAGAGTACTAATTTTATTTTACAAAGTACACAGAAATCTCATCACATATTACCTTACTTATATAGAGGCAGAACAAATATATACAAATATATTTTATGCTATTACGTAGCATATCTAATTAGCAGTCATATCAAAGTATTACGAAAACATATATGAAACAGTACTCTCTATTTCCATTACAAACACAAAACGGCACCGTTACTCTAATATGCGATCCAGAGCAACGTACGTTTACCATTGTCGATGATTTGCATTTCCTGTCTTATTTAACTATTTTCAGGTCGACGAAATATTTGGAACGTATTGTTTAAATTAATTTTGAACAATAGAAAATCCCCTTGCTTAAAATGCTAAATCCTAAGTCAAATGCAACAACTACGAGCCTGATTTTAGTTTGGTGGTTAATTTTTATTGGATTTCACTTGTTTTTTAATAATAGCAATTTCCTTTGTTAATTGTGGTCGTGCGAGTTTGCTTTTGCAATTTATTTTTAAACAGCATAATTACGAAACAATACCGTTTACTGAGTTTATCTTTTTATGTTCAAACATTTTGTTCGATTAGAAACAACTATATTTCCGATGTTGACTTATTGCTTCCAATTTTATTTCCTTTTTTTTTAAAAACGGCATAATCACGAAACGTCGCCGTTTATTGAGTTTATATTTTTCTGTTCATACTTTCGTATCGATAAAAAAAAAACAACATTTCCGATGTATGTTTTTTGCTTTCAATTTTATTTCCTTTTTTTTAAACAGTATGATCCAAACAGAACCGTTTTTTGAGTTTATCTTTATAAAAACAAAATAAAAACTATATTTACTATAGACGATTATTTCTTCCAATATTCTTTAATTCTAATTTGTATTAATTAAGAATAATTATTTACGAATATATATTTATGTTTTGCAATAAATTAAAAGTTCACAACCTTATCATCTCTATTTATAATATAAGCCTCTGTTTCCGGTTGAGTCACCATAATTTACTTTCTCTCACAATCCAGTCGGATAGGGAGGTGAGGGGCGCACGGGGACAACGATTTCACCTTTTTTGGAACAACTGAATTGGGATATAATATAACTTTATAGACAAAATCATTAAAATAAAAAACATATGATTTAAGTTAAGATGTTGCAAAATAAGCATTTATTTTTAATTTACATTTCTTAGACGTCTGTTTAATAATATATAAAACGTATCAAGGGTTGTTACTTGTTAGTAAGCAAAATTCACAATATTTATACATAATTAGTTGATATATTTTTTATCATTATTACTAACAGATATGTAGAAAATGTATTTGCTAGAACAAAAATGATCACGGAATAAAATTTACGAAAGAAATACTTGTTTTGATAACAAATTAAAATATGTCTAAAAAAAACCACAAGTTCTACGTCCTATTCTCTAATATTCGAGCAGACGTTTTGATTCCATGTGATAAATAAACAACCTTTAGGTATATTATTCTCATTTTTTTCAATAACAAACCATATTAGTTAATACTTTTTTAAAAAACAGCGTCGTTTTCATACCATGCGGGCTCAGTGTTATTGTGCCTCGTCTACTTTTCATAGAACGGTTACCGTACTAAACAGTTATAGGTTAATATTATTTTGCAATAACATGATACTTATTTAACTCTATGCATATTTATAACATCCTAAATTATCAGCAAATATATTTAAATATTTATTTGTAGAATATCAATGTCGATATATGAATTAAATAGTAGTAAATAAATTAGTTTCTATATCATTAAATATAAGTACTTAAATATAATTTAATTATATTATTAAATTATAAATAGCTAAGCAATTAACGTATATTTAATGACTTAATTTTCAATTAACAAAATTACTTTATTTTTATTTCCTAAATTCACGAAATATAATTAGTTAAAATATTAAAATAATTTGCAAGTAGTGGGCCCAAGTGGTATGTCTTTATATGTTCTCTAGCATCTTTTATCTAATTTTTTCATCTATCATGTAAATGTCAAAATTATTCACCTTCCAAACAGACAGTGAATTGAACCATTATATGAAAAGGAAAAATAAAATCAACAACACGAGGTACAACAACACTGAGCACACATGACATTAAAACAACGGCATTATATAATTATCTGGACCAAAAAAAATTGGAAAGGAATTTGATCAATACTGTTCCTTGTCCGCTTTGGCTTTTATCAACGCGTGTCGATCTCCTACTTAGTATCAATTACCCGATCTCATATTTTCCAATCGCGTGATCTATTAAGTCTCCCCAAATTTCCGATCTCAAATAATTTTTCCAATATTGTATACGTCTTTCTGATCTCCTACTATTGTTACAAAATACAGATGCAGCATGACGATCCCTCGTATGACGTCCATCCTGGCCGATTCGGTCATCAATACATCGTATTATAAGAATAATGAGAAGATCGTATTATGAGACAAGTAAGAGAGGAGAATAAATCGCCAGCAAACTTCTGACGAGCAATTGAGACTATAAGGGAAAACTATGCATGAAGGCGGTATGCGCCATATGTCGCCAACAAACTTCTGAAGAGAAATTGAGATTGTTTAGAACTATAAGGCATAAACATGGACAAGTAAGACAGAAAATTTAGAGAAAATAAAAAAAAAAACTAAACGTTGGTTTAATTTGCCGAAACAGTCTAGAAACAGAGCACAATACAATAATTAAACGGGTTGGAATGAATAATCTTTACGCAAGCGAGACCACCAATTTATAGCAAAAGTTACTTAGATCCGGCGGTTAAAATAAACACAGATGAACGGCGAAGATATACACATTAATTAGGAACAGTACTAATCAAAATCCCATCCAATTTGTTTGGGCCCAGATAATTATAAAACGACGTTGTTTTGATGTCGCGTGTGCTCGGTGTTATTGTACCTCGTACATTGCTGATTTTATTTTACTTTTTCATATAATGGTTTTATACACCGTCTGTTTGCAAGTGGTGGGCGCAACTTGTCTGACTTCGTAATTTTTATCTAATTAAATTCACGTCGATCTCTAAAGCACATTACCGATCTATTTTTATTATTCTCAATTAACCGATCTCTTATTTTGTTACTTAAATATTATACGTTAAGTAGTGAGGTCCAAGTGTTTAATTAGTCAAAAGGAAAATCTATTTTTGAAATATAAAAGATATGAATAAATGTTGTTATCTCAATTACCTAGGACGGACTAAAGTAGTTGTTCGTCACAAAACTAAAATAGTTAAATATTTTATATAGGTCGAGACAAAACAAAGCAGTAGACGAAGATGTATTTACTACCTTTAATTGCATTATTAACAAATATGTCAAATTGATCTTACACAATGCATTGGAAATGTTCTCGTAATGCATGTATAATAAAATATATTATGCAAAGAAAAAAAAAGTTGTATATTCGGAACAACTACATATTCCGAATAGTTCTTACATTATTTTTGCAAATAAAACTTGGAGAAAGAAGAAAATCGAATGTTTATGATCTAATAATACCGAAGTATGTAATTATATTTGTTCTTTGACCAGCTGCTTACAAATTTAAGTAAACAAATCAATTTTAATATACAGCTTTTGTTATATTTTTTATATCTTATCTTATCAGCGCGTGTCGATCTCCTCATTACTGTCGAATACCCGATCTCCTATTTTTCACTTGTTGGATCTATTAACCCCCCTAAATGTTCCGATCTCATCAGCTTTGTTTCATTATTCTCCCTGGATTTCTGATCCCCTAATATTGTTACAAAATACAGATGCAGCATGACAATCCCTCATAAGTCGTCCATCCTGGTCGATTTGGTCATCAATATATCGGACAAGAACATTAAAAGGTCCAGGCTTGTCTCCCAGAATAATATAATAAAACTAATAAGATCGAATAAATTTTATTTTTCCGAACCTATTTCATATTTTAACTTGCATTTTATTACTCGTGTATGTTCGCCGAATGCGTATGTTGTGTATCGACCATAATTGTATTATTGATTCCCCGACTAGGACGAGTATTTGGTCTTTGATCAGATAATTAAACATTTATTAACCAATGTTACTGGCCCATTGAACAGTGTATCGGGGTTTGGATATTTCTAAGCGTCCGCATGTTTCAAATAAATATAAGTTGCAAAATATATTTTCAAATCAATTTAGTTCCACATTATAACATTATAATAAAGATTATTACAGATAATGAAACTAATTTTTTTTTTCATTTTCACAAACTATTACACAGTAATCCAGTTACAAATAAAGATTAATATAGAGTATACAGTCAAATTACTACAAATTGTACATCCTATTCTAGGATATTCGAGCAAGCGTTTGAAGGGTAGGTCAAATTTCTTTTTGTACAACACTTGCCCCTGCATACCTTTACACCATTGTCTGAGAAAGAAAAATATTTTCGGTATTTCACCTACTGCCTAGATCAAATACCGTAGTCATTTGACGAAGATGTTTAAAACATCCCTGAAATAATAGTTCAGCAGAGCTTTCATAGTTATAGCATATAAGAGCCGTAGCGGTCAAAGAACAGTACAACGCAATTTTCTTTCCAATTTTTTTTGCCCATATAATTACAAAACGACGTAGTTTTGATGCCATACGCGCTGTGTGTTATTGTACCTTGTGCATTGCTGATTTTCTTTCTCCTTTTCATATAATGGGTTAATGGGCCGTCAATTTGTAAGTGGTGGGCCCAAAATGGTCTGATTTCCTCATTTCTTATCTCATTCTCTCCCATGTCGTTCCCCAAATCAATTTTTCGACCTCCTCCTCCTTTATTTACTCTGGCTTTCCGATCTCCTCATATTATCTCACTTTTCCGATCTCACTTTTATTATGCCAAGCCAACAAATGCATGACTGCGTATAACATAGTCTTACTTTTCAACTTCCAAGTACGAAATAATTTTAGGCTTGACGTGTCATGCCTTGTATTTGCTTTTTAATTTTTTCGTTCTTGAACATAATTTCGGGAACTAAAAAAATGCTGGCGTTTCTCGATTAAATCGATTTTAAAAAAATCAAAAGTAAATTATACTGTACTGTTACTTGACCGCTTCGGCTCTTATAAGCTACCGAAGGGTTAAAGATGGAGTCATAAGAGAAAATAGTTCAAGAACGAAAAAATAAAAAAGCAAATACAAAGCATGACACGTAAAGGCTAAAATTATTTCATAGCTGGAAGTTGAAAAGTAAGACTATGTCATACGCAGTCAATGCATTTATTGGCTTGGCATAAATTTTGTGTTTGAAAGTATACCTTATAAGGGTAGCTTTTCAGAAAAACCAGAGGAAACCCTCATATATCGACCATTCTGGTCGACTGGGTTAGAAATACATCGTATTATAATTATATATGGGTCTTAAAAAAATGCTAGCATGGGGTGAAAGGAAATTAAATTCTGAAGGGTTAAAGATGAGGTAGTAAGAGAAAATAGTTGGAGGAGGAAAAATAAGAAAGCAAACGGGTTAGAACGAAGAGATAGATAATCTGTACGCAAGCTAAAACCACCAATTTATAGCAAAAGATATTTAGATCCGACGGTTGAAAGTAAGACAGATGACGACCAATGCACATTAAAATTAGAACATTCGTTTCAATGACTGATCGACGAATTGTATTACAAAAATATATGGGTCGTAACAAAAATGCTATCATGGAGTGAAAGGAAATTAAATTCCGAAGGGTTAAAGATGGGGTAGTAAGAGAAAATAGTTGAAGGAGGAAAAATAAGAAAGCAAACGGGTCAGAACGAAGAGATAGACAATCTGTACGCAAGCTGAGACCACCTATTTATAGCAAAAGATATTTAGATCCGACGGTTGAAAGTAAGACAGATGAACGGCCAATGCACATTAAAATTAGAACGTTCGTTTCAACGACTGATTGACGAAATAATAGAGCAATCAAAGTGCCTCGGAAAATCGGGAAACAGGTTACCTGCAAAGTAAAAAGTAAAACCTCCGAAGAAAATTATAAAATAAAACAGCGACGTTTTATCATTAAACTTTTTTTCCCGACCATTGCAAAGTTTTCTGACCCATATAGTTGGGAAAAAGGATGAACATCGAGGTAAAAGACAAACAAAAAATACACAGTTCATTAAGTAGAATGTAATGGTAGCAATAAGACTGGTCGATACATAAGGCTGGATATAATTTATCAAGATGAAGGTATAAACGATAAGGACAAAAAAAAAGCAAGAGCAATTAAGTCCGGAAAGAAACGGCGCCGTTTCAATTCAATACCGTTTTAAAAACAAAAAAAAACCCCGTAAGCCAAACGACGCCATTTCATGATTATACCTATTAAAAAAAATGCAAAAGTTAAAATCCCATGCCGGGCCCACATGTTGCAATTAAAAAAAAACAGAACAGATCCGGGAAAGCCAATTTTTTTCGATTAAATTGATTTTACACAAATCGAAAGTAAATTATGTTGTACTGTTTGTTGACCGTTTCGGATCGAGAAATTGCAAAACAGGTAGTTTAAGGTTGTTTCACAAGGATTAAGAAATTATTTAATGCTCTAGATTTTAGAAAAATTAAAGGATAATTAGACAAATTGCCCTTGAAAAAGATGAGTAAATATTTTATTACTCCACATAATTAAATAAGGGTAAAAATGCCAAATTGCATTTAAATCTATCTTGAAATTATAAAGTGACATGTACTGTTTTTTAAGAAGGGGCAAAACTATACAGAGCCGACCAATAATACTGGTCGGGAAGGTGGGACGAATATAATTTATCTAGAAAAAAAGAGAAACAAAAACGGTGAAATAAAAGCAGTAGCAATTAATTACGGAACGAAACGGCACCGTTTTTTGATTATGCTGCTGAAAAATAAATTGCTAAATCAAACTCGTCCTTAAATTATTTTTGCAAATAAAACTTGGAGAGAGAAGAAAATAGACTATTTATGATCTTATAATACCGAAGTATATAATTATATTTGTTCTTTGACCAGCTGTTTAAACATTTAAAAGTAACAAAATTAATTTTAATATACAGCTTTTGTTTTGTTTTTTATAGCCTATCTTATCAGCGCATCGATCTCCTCATTATTGTCGATGATCCGATCTCATAGTTTTCACTTATTGGATCTATTACCCCCCCTAAATGTTCCGATCTCATAATATTTGTTTAATTATTATATCTGGATTTCCGATCCCCTAATATTGTTACAAAATACAGATGCAACATGACAATCCCTCATAAGTCGTCCATAAAGGTCGATTGGGTCATCAATACATCGGAGAAGAACATTAAAAAGTCGAGGCTTGTCTCCCAGAATAGAATAATAAAAATAAGAAGATCGAATAAATACTATTTTTTCTGAGCCTATTTCGTATTTTAACGTGCATTTGATTACTCGTATATTTTCGCCGAATGCGTATGTTTTGTATCGACATGTATTGTATTACTGAATCCCCGACTAGAACGAGTATTTGGTCTTTGATCAGGTAATTAAACATTTAGTAACCCATGTATCAAGAGTGTGTTGGAGAGGCCAGGGAAGACGGATTGGATCGAGAGGCGATGCTTATGCCTCAGCGTGGGTGGAAACCTTTTCTTTCCCCTTACTCAACGTGAGTAAAAACTATTTTTAATAATCACTCAGACAATAGTCTTTAGTTAAAACATGTCTTCTAATATAAGTTTCGCTATGCAGGTGATGCAGGTCCAGATAGTAGAATAGGTATTATGAAATATTCTAAATTTATCTTTTCGAGAAAAAAAAATTTAATAATTTGTTAAACTATATTTACTAATAAATATCTATTATATTCACGATCGTATTCTGAATTATGACTTATTGAAAATTAAACATCGGGCAAGTTAAAATTTCAGAATATCCATAATTAAATTAAAATACAATGTCAGTTTTTCTCCAAAAAAAATATAAGTTTTAAATATGTTTTCAAATCAATTTAGTTCCACATAATTACATTATAATAAAGATTATTACAGATAATGAAACTAACAAATTTATTCATTTTCACGAACTATTACACAATAATCCAGTTACAAATAAATATGAATATGCAGTCAAATTACTACAAATTCTACTTCCTATTCTAGGATCTTCGAGCAGGAGGTTGAAGGGTAGGAGAAATATCTTTTTATACAACACTTGCCCCTGCATACCTTTACACCATTGTCTGAGAAAGAAGAATATTTTCAGGTTTTCACCTACTGCCTAGATCAAATACCGTAGTCATTTGACGAAGATGTTTAAACGGGGAATTGCCACAACATTCCTGAATGAGTAGTTCAACAGAGCCTTCATAGATTGTATATTCGTACTAAGTAAAAAAAAAATTATTTCCATTTCTCCTTCTTCCTTCTCAGATATGCACCCTACTTCCTTGGTCAAGTAGGTTCTCCCTCAACAAGCATGGCTCACTATTGGCCAGCAATATATACAATTATTAATTACCTGGAAGTTGAAAAGAGAGTTAACTGATGAACATATTGTATATCTTCTTCAGACACATTTATAGAACATTCATGCTCGTAATCCCTGCTATTTTTGCTTCTAACAGAAGGATACTGAAATGGGAATTTTATAGGAAAATCAAGAATGGTTTTGTCCATAGAAAACCCAGAAAAACCCAAATAAATCGTCCATTCTGATCGATTGGGTCAGGAATACATCGTATTATAAGAATAACGAGAAGATCGGATAAGTGGTTTGACGTGTCATTCTTCGTTTTTAAATCAATAGATTTGATATATATGGTTTTTTGGGGTGAAATGAAAATTAATTCCGAAGGGTTAAAGATGGGGTAGTAAGAGAAAATAAATGGAGGGGGGAAAATAAGAAAGCAAACGCGTTGGAACGAAGAGATAATCTGTATGCAAGCTGAGACCACCTATTTATAGCAAAAGATATTTAGATCCGACGGTTGAAAGTAAGACAGATGAACGGCCAATGCACATTAAAATCAGAACGTTCGTTTTTGGTTCACGAGAATTAATTAGAACACTAATTTAAGTTCCCAAGAATGAACGACTGATCGAAAAAAATAGATCAATCACAGTATCTCGGAAAACAGGGAAACAGGTTACCTGCAAAGTAAAAAGTAAAACCTCCGAAATAAATTATACTCTGTAAAAGGATAACAGCGACGTTTTATAATTCTATTTTTTTTCCCGAAATGTAATAGTAGCAATAAAGACTGTTCGATAAATAAAGCTGAATATATTTTATGAAAATGAAGGTATAAACGATAACGACGAAATAAAAGCAAGAGCAATTAATTCCGGAGAGAAACGTTTAAAAAAAAACACAAAAACTCGTCAGCCAAACGACGCCGTTTCATGATTATACCTGTTAAATCGATTTTACACAAATCGAAAGTAAATTATGTTGTACTGCGAATGACAGAATCAAACGAAAACGGTATCGTTTTATAATATACTGTTACAAAAAAAATAGAAAGTATATTGTGTTAGTAGTAAAAGAAAATGGAAATCGAGTTAAAATGCAATCAAAAAAAAAATTGTTCAAACAAAATTAATTAATAATAGAAAACATCACTAAACTGGAACCAATAATCCTCTATTTTCACACAAAATTAATTAATAACAGAAAACATCACTAAAGCAATAAATTAGAATAAAAGAAAAATGGAACCAATAATCCTCTATATAGTAAATATAGTAAAATAATTTTTTTTAATGATAAAGTCCATAAACGGCGCCGTTCGTGATCATACCGTTTAAAAAAAAGGTATTCATCGGAAATGTGGTGTTTGTTTCTAATCGAGAGGAAAGTATGAACAGAAAAAGAGAAAATCAATAAACGACGCCGTTTCGTGATTATTCCAATTTTTTAAAAAATGAAAGAAAATTGGAAACAATAAGGCACATCGGAAATATAGTTGTTGTTTTTACTCGAGAATAGGGGTGGGATCGGTACGGGTTTTCGGGAATTCGGGAAATTCGGGAACGGTATTCGGGTTTCGGGATTCAAATTTTCCCTCCCGAAACCCGTTCCGATTAGTCCTCTACCCGGTATTTCGGGTTCCCGAAAAAAATCGGGAATTCGGGAACGGGTTCGGGAAACCCATTAGTGTTGAAATTTTTAATTTTTTCTAATTGGGCTTTCCATGGCCCAGAATAAAGGAAAAAATTCAAATTGGCCCATAGTGATCAAAATTTAGTCTGTCTTTGCCATGAATACAATTGGTAAATTCTTGTTCAATAAATTAATAACACACTTCAATGCACATGCGTTATTTATCACATGCATTGAAACTAATCGGGAAATCGGGTTCCCAATCGGGTAGGAACCTCTACCCGAAACCCGTACCGGTTTCTATTAATCGGGAAATCGGGTTTCCCAAAACCCGGAAAACCCACAAATTTTTATTTTTTGGGAAAAAAATCGATCGGTACGGTTCGGGTTCCCAATTCCCGATACCAAATGCCCACCCCTACTCGAGAATAAAGAATGAACAGGGAAATAAAAAACTAATCACGAGACGGCGCCGTTTCGTGATTATGCCAATTAAAATTAAATTGCAAAAGCAAACTCGCACGACCACAATTCCCCTGGCGGGGCCACAGGTTGCAAACGGACGGCCAAGAAAGCATTAAATAAAAAGAGAAAAGAAATTCAACGAAGAGCAAATAATTCCGGGAAATAAAGAAACGGTGGCGTTTTTCGATTAAATCGATTTAACAAAAATCAAAAGTAAATTATGTTGTACTGTTTATTGACTGCTTCGGCTCTTATAAGCTATAATATATGCATTCATATAATCGGTAGTATAACATTTATTTTGTAAATTATTGATCAACATCAATATCGAACAAAGAGGAATCACATCTATGAAAAATGTTATACCAATGGAGAAATGATAGAGACTCACATAAAAAATAGGATGAGAGGTATAAATATTTTGGCACCATGTCACATATATTTTTCCTTATATCGTCACTACACATAAGGGACAGTGCTGGATAGAGTAAAGAACAAAGACATAAATATAATTATTTCATATAACCATTTTCCCAACTATTATTGGAGAATTAATATAGACTCACCAGATGTTTGGACTAAATTCACCCCAAATCCGATCAACAGTAGTGGGGCTTAACTAAAAGCGCGAGCGTGTCAGTATATTTGAGGAGCAATGTACACCGTAACGAACGACCTTTACTGACTGAGTTACCTATGTTAATCTTGTTGGGATTCTTACCGAAAAACGAGCCCCAGGCAACGGAAATATAAAATTTTCTAGACTCCCCTTGGGAATCTTGCCATGATACAATCCGGTGTGTATTTAAACTGATATTAAACAAGTATAATAATCACAAGATTATGTTATACCTGCTTCCTAGCAAATCCAAGCCAAACTATGATATGTAGGAAATTCCCGGAGACGCGAACTCGACTTCATTCAATTTGCACTTTCAATCCCAAGCTTTTACTTAGCGCTTCACGTGTTGTCTCTACGGTTCAGTACACCACATACACACGAAAACATCGAGATCTCTGATCGGCTAGAACACAAAAGAAATCAAGACATGAAACTCGAGAAAAAAAGACAGAAGTCAATCGACTTCTGTCAGGGGTAAGGGTGGCGGCTATGTCTTAGGAAAGAGAGAGATAGTTTTTCTTTTTCTTGCTTTTGAAGTGTTATACAAAATGTGTACTTAGTATTGTGTCTTTTTTTTTTTCCCCAAGACTTAATGAGACTTATTTATAGATCTTGTAATCCTAGTCCTACTAGGATTCCTAACAAGATCTAACTTCTAAATGGGCTAGGCCTTTTAATTAATGCAATACTTCATTAATTAAATGGTCTTGTCTTTTAAATAGTATTCGACCCATCTAAATCTCCAAGATTAGTTGGCCAACTAATTAAAAACCCATTTAGCCTAATTAATTAAATTGGACTCCTAGCCCAATTAATTAATTGCCATAATCTTTCTATAATTAAAATAAACTCCAAGTTTAATTCAATATTCTTTCTCCTCAATTAATTAAATCTAATTTAAATTAATTATTCTTAACAAATTAAAAAACTATTTAATTTGACATTTTGATCCAACCCAATTGGATCGGGTTCTTGCGTCCAAATGGATCGACTCAGTCGAGTCCAACTTTCTTCGTTCCCTGTTTTCGCTCGATGTGTTTGTGTATGTCCTCTCTACCTTGAGGCAATATTTACTTCTCCGAGCTTCAACTTCACTTATGCTCGAGAAGTGGGGGAGTATTGATGTGTTGGGATTTTGTGGGTATAATTGTCAACTACAACGGTGCGGAATTTAAAATTTTTATATCCACATTCCAGGCATCTTATTAGTACATATGAATAAGGTTGAATTTATTTAAGCATACAAATACAGAAATAAATACATTGGTAAAATTGCGATTTTACCTCACCACAGGCAAGGTGGTGGTTTCTCCGGTCTTCTTGTCGGATCACTAGAGCACCCCAAGTGTTGTGCCTCTAGAGAAAAGTCCACACCAGCTGGATCTGCAATCACTTTAATCCTCAGGCTCAGAACTAGGAGAAAAGCAGCTCAGATTCAAGAGTTGGATTTAGATCAAACTCTAGATGTAGAACGGAAGAGGGAGAGAGAAAGATCACGGCCGATCTACAACCACGGCGGCGGCGGTTGCTAGGCGGCGGCGGCTAGGGCTTTTGGGGAGAGGGGGCGGCCAAGAGAGATGAGAAATTAGGGTTTAGAGTTTTGCTTGGGGTTAGGGTTTTGACTCTCCAAGACTCCTTTTTATAGGAGAGTCCAACCCTATCCCTAATCTCTATTCTTATCCTTATCTCTTCTTGACCTTATCTCTTTTCTTGGCCTAATGGGCCATCAGATAAGTTAGCCCATACCTCTTATTTAATTAGTCCTTTTAATTAAATAAGCCCAAGTCATTTAATTAACCACTTTAATTAAATGGCCCATTTATTTAATTAATACTTTAATTAAATAATCCAATAAATCTAATTAAAGATTTAATTTTAATTAATCAGATAAAATCTAATTAATTTTCTCTCTCCAGGAATTAACCCTTTAATTCCTTATCTTGATTTAACTTCTTTAAATCGTTTCGTTCTTCAACTGACTATCACAGTTCCAGCTTTTGTGTGTGACCCTCTAGGTTCACCATCAATTGGCCGCAGGCTCACATTTCTGTGATTTAATTAATGAGCAATTAATTATTTAATTAATTGCTCCAATCAATTAAACTACTTTCAATTGACCACTCCAGAATTAATCTACCATCAATTCAGGAGTACCCACACCTCATGGTCGATGTCTAGCCACAAGCCCATGAGGCCCAACTTCAGGTGAATTGATTTCAGTGAACCTTAAACCTCTTATAAGTATCATGCACATACGGTCCCTCTAACGACTAATTTCCCGATCGAGACCTAGGGTGTGTGAATTGGTCGGCACCTCTAATCATCTCGATTATGTACTTTCTAATTCAGGATAATACTTCCAGTGTGACTGCTAAATCTGGAAACCCCTTTCCAAATCCGTCACTGACCATGGCCATGGATTTCTCGGAATGCATCATCTAAGAATGTACAGGAAATTCCCTCATCCATTACGATGAGTCGGTAGATCCTATATTGATGCTAACCATCCGCGCATACGACTATACGTACCCAACGTAGGCGCACAATGGACAAGCTATGTGCCCGGCTCCTAAATCAAAGTACGCACACCCGTATACCGAATTCGCCCTAGCATCTCAAGTCTAAGGACTAAATCGTACACTGTTATAAGTCTTGAGAGACATCCCACCACCGATATGCTTTTTACGCACTTCTACAATGGGTCTCTCTGTTCGGGTCGTTCGATGCGTCCGATCCCCTATCGAACCACATAGTCATATGCACTGACATTAACAATGTCTTGTTCATGAAACAACAACAAATTCACTTTAAGTGAATCATGCATAATCGTACAAGTCTTGACGATTCATTCGATACCCCGTCTCGATATGAATCTATGACTTGGAACATTTTTGAGATCACGACCTTTGAGACTGTTTCATGATTAATCGCACCCAATACTGAAGTGAATAGTCCCGTAGTCATGAGTGATCTCAGGGTTTCAACCAATCGCTTAAATGTATTCGCGAAAGATGAAGATGGCCATTTGTTTATATTATGAATTCTCAATAAAATAAACAGTTCGTATTAATTGATAAATCAAAGATTCTTTCAAGATAAAATAATGTTCCCTATTACAAGCTATTTTGTTGGCTTGCAGGGCACTATCCTATCAATCTCCCACTTGCCCTAAAGCCAATCACAAACGTTTCTAAGACCCATCCTTGCCAGATGCTCTTCGAACACCTTTTGCGGTAATGGCTTAGTTAGTGGATCAGCTACGTTATCCTTCGAGTCGACACGCTCCATTTGAATGTCTCCTCTACCTATGATCTCCCTGATCACATGGTATTTCCTCAATACGTGTTTGGACTGGTGGTGTGATCTCGGCTCCTTCGCTTGAGCAATTGCCCCATTGTTGTCGAAGTAGACTACTATGGGATTTGCAATGCTAGGTACCACATCCAGCTCTTGGATGAAGTTTCTCATCCAAACACTTTCCTTCGCTGCATCTGATGCGGCGATATATTCTGCTTCAGTGGTTGAGTCTGCAGTGGTCGACTGTTTGGAGCTCTTCCAACTCACCGCTGCGCCGTTGAGGCAAAATATATATCCAGAATTGGATTTAAAATCATCCACGTCAGACTGGAAACTCGAATCAGTGAATCCTTCGAGTTTCAATTCTCCACTCCCACCGTAGACCAAGAACATATCCTTAGTCCTTCTCAGGTACTTTAGGATAGCCTTTACGGCGGTCCAGTGTTCCTCCCCTGGATTCGACTGGTAGCGGCTCGTTACACTGAGAGCGTGAGCTACGTCAGGTCTAGTACATAACATTGCATACATTATGCTGCCAATGGCAGATGCATAAGGTACGAGAGACATTCTCTTTCTTTCTTCATCACTCGTAGGGCACATTGATTTAGAAAGATAGATTCCATGTCTCATTGGAAGCAATCCTTTCTTGGATTCTTCCATACTGAATATTTTCAGTATAGTGTTAATGTACTGGGATTGGGAGAGACCTAACATCTTCTTCGATCTATCTCTGTAGATACGTATGCCTAGTACGTAAGATGCGTCTCCCATATCCTTCATGGAGAATTGCGTGGATAACCACGCTTTCGTCTGCGTCAACGTTCTGATATCGTCTCCGATCAACAGAATGTCATCGACATATAACACAATAAATTGTACCGAGCTCCCATCGAATTTCTTGTACACACATGACTCATAAACGTTCTTGATGAAGCCATACCCCTTGACTGTCTCATCAAAACGTATGTTCCAGGTTCGGGACGCCTGTTTTAGGCCATAGATTGACCTTTGAAGTTTGCAAACCTTATGCTCACTTCCTTTAGATGTATAGCCTTTTGGCTGTTGCATATAAATTTCCTTATCAATGTCGCCATTGAGAAAGGCGGTCTTTACATCCATTTGCCATATCTCGTAGTCATGCCACGCGGCTATGGCCAATAGTATCCGAATGGATTTAGACATCGCTACTGGCGAGAAGGTTTCCTCATAGTCTATTCCAGGTCTTTGAGAATAACCTTTTGCCACAAGGCGAGCCTTATGAGTTAATACCTCTCCATTCATTCCCAGCTTGCGCTTGAAGATCCACTTGCAGCCTACAGGGATGGTTCCCTCAGGTGGATCAACCAAAGTCCATACTTTGTTGGAATGCATGGAATCCATTTCGGATTGCATGGCTTCCTGCCACGCACCCGAATCTATGTCTGACATAGCTTCTTCGTACGTCCTTGGATCAGTGTCCAATTGATCGTTTTCGTGAATAAAGCCATATCTTTCAGGCTCTCTACGAACTCGATCGGACCTACGAAGCACTGGTGTACTAGATGGTTCAACGGGTTCAGGATCAACTCCCACTGCTTGTGGGGATGGGTCCAATTCCTGGACTTCATCAAGTTCTGCGGATATCCCGCTTCTTTTAGTGAGGAAGTCATCCTCCAAGAAGTGGGCGTTCCTGGACACAAACATCTTTTGTTCCTTAGGTTCGTAGAACAGGTATCCAATGGATTCCTTTGGATACCCCACAAATTTGCACAAACTAGATCTACTATCTAGTTTATCTCCTTTCTTGTTTCTTACATAGGCAGGAGATTCCCATACTCGTAGATATGAGTATATGGGTGCTTTACCAAACCACTCTTGGTATGGCGTTGTTGGCACCGACTTTGAAGGTACAATGTTAAGTATCTTCGAAGCAGTTAATAGGGCTTCGCCCCAAAACGAAAAAGGAAGGTCAGCGAAACTCATCATGGAACGAACCATGTCTAACAAAGTTCTGTTCCTTCTCTCAGACACACCATTCAACTGCGGTGTTCTAGGAGGAGTTCGCTGAGAGAGAATTCCATTCTCTACAAGATAATCGAGGAATTCTTGACTTAAGTATTCACCACCTCGATCCGACCGAAGTGCCTTGATACTATGTCCAAGTTGATTCTCAACTTCCATTCGAAACTCTTTGAATTTATCAAAAGCTTCGGACTTATACTTCATCAGGTATACATACCCATAACGACTGAAGTCGTCTGTGAAGGTTATGAAGTATGAGAATCCTCCTCTCGCACTGATACTCAGTGGTCCACAAACATCAGTATGGATTAAATCCAAGGTTTGTTTGGTTCGCTCCGGTTTCCCAGTAAAAGGCGTCTTGGTCATTTTCCCTTGAGACAGGATTCGCAAGTTGGGAGATCATCTAGGTTCTTTATTTCAAGAGCCCTAGAGGAGACCAACTTTTGAATTCTACTCTTGGAAATATGTCCAAGCCTAGCGTGCCAAAGTTGTGGATTGTTTTCATCTTGTTTTCTTTTCTTTGATTGAATGTGCATGACATTAGAATTAGCAGGTTCTAAGGAATAAAGACCATCTATCAAAGTACCACAAGCATAAGTAAAACCACCTTTTATTATGCTAAAACTTCCATTAGAAATGGAAAAACAAAAACCATCATTGTCCAAAAGAGGAATAAAAATAATGTTTTTGATAATAGTTGGTACGTACAAACAGTCTTTCAAAACCAAAGAAAAATTTCCTAGGACTAATTCAACGTCTCCTATGGCCTCTGCCGCAACCCTAGCTCCGTTTCCAAAGCGCGGGATTCTATCCCCAGGTTTAAGAGGCCTTACCGCTCCCATTACCTGCAAATCATTGCAGATATGAGAACCGGCTGCGGTGTCTAACACCCATGATGCACAGTTAATAGAAATATTAACTTCAATAAAGAAAATACCTTTGACCATCTCTTTCAGGTAGTCTGGGCAGTTCCTTTTCCAGTGCCCTGCTTTCTTGCAGTGGAAACATTCATCTTCTGGGCTTTTTCTTTTCTTCTCGACAACCTTCTTGGTTGTTTTAGAAGAGATTACTTTCTTCTTCTTTTTCTTGCCCTTCTTAGGCTTTGCAGCCTTGGGTTGCTCAGCAATCATAACAGACTTCTCCCTTTTCAGGGTTGATTCTGCCGTGACCAATAAATTGGTCAGTTCGTGTAGAGCGAGCTCTCTATCTTCCATATTGAAGTTTATCACGAACTGATCAAATGAGCGCGGCAGAGTATGGAGGAGAAGGTCAGTGGAGAGATCAGCGTGCAGGTCTACCTCCAAGTTCTCCAGTTTTTCAACCAGATTGATGAAGCGTAAACAGTGATCCTTCACACTTGAACCCTCAGCCATTCTCAGATTGAATAATTCTTTTGTAGTCTTGAACCTTTCGGTCCTAGACTTCTCTCCAAACAACTCTCGGAGATGAAGAATTATGTCAGCAGCATGCAACATCCTTGCATGCTGTTTCTGCAGCTCATTGGTCATTGATGCCAGCATGAGGCAACGAACCTGAATATCATCATCGACCCACCTTTGATGGGTAGCTCGTTCCTCTTCCGAAACCCCTTCCGGAAGTGCACCAGGCATGGGTGCATCGAGAATGTAACTCCTTTTCTCGGAGTCGAGGACTATCCTCAGATTTCTAAGCCAGTCGACGAAATTTGATCCGTTCAGTTTGTTAGTGTCAAGGATGATAGCTAATGGATTCTTAGACATTTTTGCAGAATTGATCTACAAAATTAAATGATAACGTTTAGCTGACTGATCTATATTAATACTTATAATTAACGATGTTGGACTTGTTATCGAAAAAGTTCTCCCACTATTTTCTCGAAACAATTACCCCTTCAATTGTTCGGGAAATCTAATCTCCTAGTAGGCCTTGACGTCCCAGCAGACATTAATTGCACCCACGACTCGCTGTTATACAATTAACTCCCCAGGTAGGTATACTTTTACCAATTGTGTTCCTCCACAACCTTCAAGCTATTTTGCCTCGGTCTTCGCACTTATCTAGCACTGCTACATCATAAGTGTTACTAATCGTTAAGTCTAACCCATCAATCATGATGAGCAACTGGCCCGGTCGTGAAGTCCCCGTAACTAGTTATCGGTCGATAATCACATCCCGACCAGTCCTCACCCTTGTCGAGTTTAGTTAAAAACAGGAATCAAGGAATTTCGTGTATTGTCCCTTTCTTCGTCTAGGGTGCCAGACTCTGGATCACCTTCAACGATAAGTAGACAACTTACACTAGTCCCTATTGATGGAAGGCTTGGATCTTTAAAACATCATTTTAAATGTACCCAATGTGACTTAATATTATTTTCAAGAGGGGTTTTTCGGGTTTAAGAGTTTGAGGTAACTCTCCTCGAGATCTCACCGTTCCAGTTATGCATTATCTTTTATTTTACGATCTAAATATAACTAGCGCGCATCACCATACAAGCTCAGATATAAATACGTAAATAAATACATACACACCTAGCATGCATGCTACCACAATATGTTTTCGATCGGGAGCCTCCTATGCGGACCACCATCGAGCCAAAGACGATGGTCCTATTGGTCAATCTATTAGGTTTCAAAGAGACCTACTCTATTACACATTTTACCATGCATACATGGCCTTTAGTCTTCTTGGGCTCCCACGTTGCTTGTAACGGGCCTCCATTCTAAACTAATAAAACAGTAAAGCCCTATCTATTACAATGGCTCAAAGTGGCCCAAAACTTAAGGCTCGCAGGCCCAATAAAACCAATAAAAAATAACCAATCACATCTACCCTAAGGGTCAAGGCTCGGCGCAATCGAAAACCACGTAAACAATTTCACGTAGAGCAAGAAACAAGCAAAACCTAATTTCTTATTTCTTATCCCATTTTAAAACTTAAGATTCTAGTTTTAAAACCCCTTCTAAAACAATCTCTAACAACATTTTAAACCTCCTTTAAAATGACCCTTTGATTCTCACTTTAAGTCCCTACTAATTATGATAAAATTGACTTTCCGGATTTACTAAACCCTTTTAGTGCACAAAACAGTTTCTGTTTTTCAAGTTTGAAAAATTGCAGTTCGGCCCCTGAATTTTCAAAAATTACACTTTGACCACTCAACTTTTGGAAATTACAAATCAGCCCCAAAATTTCCAGAATATGCAAATTGGACCAGAAAGCAGAAAATTAAAAAAAATTTCAGAAAATTTTGTTTATTGCAAAACAGACCCAAGATTTTTCGGAAATAGCAAAAACACCCCTAACCTTTCGTAATTTGCAAAATGGTCCAGATTTTGAAAAATTCCAGAATTTACAATTTGGTCCAGAATTGCAGAAAAACAAAATTTTAATTTTTGTCCAGATTTATAAAAAATCATAATTTGCAACTTAGCCCTCCAATTTTCGAAAATTACAATTTAGGCCCAAAAACCGAAAAGTGCAAAAATCCGAACACTCAATTTATCATAACAAGTAAGAATCAAATATCAGAACACAACAAATACATATAAACACATAATTTGATGCATTCATGCCTTTTTCATATGTACATAATAAGTCTGGCTCTGATACCACTGTTGGGATTTTGTGGGTATAATTGTCAACTACAACGGTGCGGAATTTAAAATTTTTATATCCACATCCCAGGCATCTTATTAGTACATATGAATAAGGTTGAATTTATTTAAGCATACAAATACAGAAATAAATACATTGGTAAAATTGCGATTTTACCTCACCACAGGCAAGGTGGTGGTTTCTCCGGTCTTCTTGTCGGATCACTAGAGCACCCCAAGTGTTGTGCCTCTAGAGAAAAGTCCACACCAGCTGGATCTGCAATCACTTTAATCCTCAGGCTCAGAACTAGGAGAAAAGCAGCTAAGATTCAAGAGTTGGATTTAGATCCAACTCTAGATGTAGAACGGAAGAGGGAGAGAGAAAGATCACGGCCGATCTACAACCACGGCGGCGGCGGCGGCGGTTGCTAGGCGGCGGCGACTAGGGCTTTTGGGGAGAGGGGGCGGCCAAGAGAGATGAGAGATTAGGGTTTAGAGTTTTGCTTGGGGTTAGGGTTTTGACTCTCCAAGACTCCTTTTTATAGGAGAGTCCAACCATTCTTATCCTTATCTCTTCTTGACCTTCTCTCTTTTCTTGGCCTAATGGGCCATCAGATAAGTTAGCCCATACCTCTTATTTAATTAGTCCTTTTAATTAAATAAGCCCAAGTCATTTAATTAACCAATTTAATTAAATGACCCATTTATTTAATTAATACTTTAATTAAATAATCCAATAAATCTAATTAAAGATTTAATTTTAATTAATCAGATAAAATCTAATTAATTTTCTCTCTCCAGGAATTAACCCTTTAATTCCTTATCTTGATTTAACTTCTTTAAATCGTTTCGTTCTTCAACTGACTATCACAGTTCCAGCTTTTGTGTGTGACCCTCTAGGTTCACCATCAATTGGCCGCAGGCTCACATTTCTGTGATTTAATTAATGAGCAATTAATTATTTAATTAATTGCTCCGATCAATTAAACTACTTTCAATTGACCACTCCAGAATTAATCTACCATCAATTCAGGAGTACCCACACCTCATGGTCGATGTCTAGCCACAAGCCCATGAGGCCCAACTTCAGTGAATTGATTTCAGTGAACCTTAAACCTCTTATAAGTACCATGCACATACGGTCCCTCTAACGACTAATTTCCTGATCGAGACCTAGGGTGTGTGAATTGGTCAGCACCTCTAATCATCTCGATTCTGTACTTTCAAATTCAGGATAATACTTCCAGTGTGACTGCTAAATCTAGAAACCCCTTTCCAAATCCGTCACTGACCATGGCCATGGATTTCTCGGAATGCATCATCTAAGAATGTACAGGAAATTCCCTCATCCATTACGATGAGTCGGTAGATCCTATATTGATGCTAACCATCCGCGCATACGACTATACGTACCCAACGTAGGCGCACAATGGACAAGCTATGTGCCCGGCTCCTAAATCAAAGTACGCACACCCATATACCGAATTCGCCCTAGCATCTCAAGTCTAAGGACTAAATCGTACACTGTTATAAGTCTTGAGAGACATCCCACCACCGATATGCTTTTTACGCACTTCCACAATGGGTCTCTCTGTTCGGGTCGTTCGATGCGTCCGATCCCCTATCGAACCACCTAGTCATATGCACTGACATTAACAATGTCTTGTTCATGAAACAACAACAAATTCACTTTAGGTGAATCATGCATAATCGTACAAGTCTTGACGATTCATTCGATACCCCGTCTCGATATGAATCTATGACTTGGAACATTTTTGAGATCACGACCTTTGAGACTGTTTCATGATTAATCGCACCCAATACTGAAGTGAATAGTCCCGTAGTCATGAGTGATCTCAGGGTTTCAACCAATCGCTTAAATGTATTCGCGAAAGATGAAGATGGCCATTTGTTTATATTATGAATTCTCAATAAAATAAACAGTTCGTATTAATTGATAAATCAAAGATTCTTTCAAGATAAAATAATGTTCCCTATTACAAGCTATTTTGTTGGCTTGCAGGGCACTATCCTATCTTGATGAGGGGTAATTTGGGCTTTCTATTTCGGGATCAACATCATATAGGAGTCCAGGAGTTCCGACCTTGAAGAAGTAATTCCGATCTCCAAACCATGATCTCTGATGGGGGCTATTTCACACCCCTTATAATGTACGGATAGACTGAAGAACATAAGATCGGTTCGACCAAACAAAACAGTTCGGGATCATCTTATCGACCCGGCCGAATACAGCTCTCTTCGACAAGAAGACTACACTCCGGACTCAAGAAGGATATTTGGGCCGAGTCCTATTAGGATTATATTTCCTTGTAACGCTAGGTTTAGTATGATATAAATACCTAGTCAATCATTGTATTAGACAACTCTTAATTACAAGGCAAATACGCCATTGAATTCTGCATAAACGGCAGAACCCACTATTATTCAATAAAGAAAAGAGCTTTCTCTTCATATTTGTGTTATTCTTACGTTGGTTACGATAATTACTTGTTGTTCCTACGAAATTGTTCTTCCTTGAGATTGATCCATCCTGAGTAAAGTATAAATCATATATATTGAGAATCCCCAATATCAAATATTCACTGATACCATTAACCCGACGAAATCCGGTTAAATCAGTTGGCGCCCACCGTGGGGCTAGGTTAATTATTCGATCGACATATGGCTCGCCCAAGGAAAAGCACTCGTATTGGAGCAAGAAGTAACACAACCACCGGTCATAACACATCTGAAGATCCACAGGACAATAATGATAATAACGCCCACGACACCAACGAGAATTTGCAGGGTCCTCTTCCTCATCAGCAGGAACCCCAAGGAGATCTTCTCGGTACAATACCGGAAGAACCGGAAGTCCCTGCGATCCTCGTTCCTCTCCCGGGCGCTCAGGAGAAATTGCGACAGATTGCTATGCTCGTTAAATCACTCTCCCCAGAGGAATTACTCGTACTTGAACAAGTTCCTCGAAACGTTAGGACTGCTAGAGCAAATCCCGCTCAAAGAGCGCCAAGGCAAAACGATCAAACCTCTCAACAAGCTGACAGCCCGGCAAGCGAGCGGCGCTCGCTACACAGTCCGCAGCAGGGCAATTCAAAACCCTCCGATAACCATCCCCGAAGGAAACCAGGACAAAGAAAACCACAGCCGGGACGCAGCGGGTCCAAGGAACGTACGATAATCCCTATCGAGGATGACATAGATGATGCAATCCCAGATCGACAACGAACAATGCGATTCTCGAAAAGAGAAATCGAAAGGATGGTACAAGAACGACTCGAACAACGCCTACGATCTGTTCAAAACCCATGGGCCCGAACCACGGAACTCCAGGAGAGCCTTGCGGCCTGTTCTCCCTTCTGCAGAGAAATAAAAGAGGCACAGTCAATCGGACAGGTCCCGGGTAGACTACCCCGATACGACGGAACCACTGATCCAGATGACTATATTTTTAGCTTCACCAATATAATGAACTTATACGCTCACTCGGCGGAATTCACCGCCAAATTAATGGTGACCACATTTGAAGGACTCGCTTTGGACTAGTTTGCCAAGCAACCTGCCAACTCCATATTCAGTTTTCGAGAATTATGCAACAAATTGACACAGCAGTTTGCCAGTCAGAAGAGGCAAAAACTTTCGATGAGCTACTTAGGAACTATACACCAGCAAGAGGGAGAATCCTTAAGAAACTGGTTGGCAAGATTTAACGTAGAATTACTTAAAATCGATTCCCCAAATATCGATTACATAATCTCTATTCTCTTCGACCTCACGAAGAATAGGCAGTTCGAAAATGCCCTCAGTCGAAAACAACCAAGAACGTTCGCCGACATCATGAGCTTGGCATCTAAATATATGACCCAAGAAGAGATGAATTCCTTTAAAGATAAAAACAAAAACAAAGTCACAACCTCAAGCTCCAAACGGCAAGATAGGATTCCTGCCCAAAGATCCATGGATTATGAACGATCATTTAGAAAAGGCAACGTTTTCCAGCAGTTGGAATACAATAAAACCGACCAAGACAGACAACCTAATTCCTATCAAAGATCGAGAAACCCCGAACTAGCGATCAGAGGCAGGGTTAATCAAGTAGAACACCCAAGGCTAAATGCTCCGATAGAAGAGATATTGGAAGTACTAGAAAGGAATAATTGGATCCCTGAAGCGAAGAAAATCGCTCAGCCCAGACCAGGATCACGAAACTATGAGTTATACTGCAAGTACCATCGGGCACATGGACATCGAACAGAAAATTGTTTTCACCTTAAAAAAGAAATTGAAAACTAATCGAACAAGGAAAACTAGACGACTATCTAGAGCGAGATAACCGCAAGAGGGGAAGAAGTAGAAGCCCTCGGAATAATAATCAAAGAAGGAGTTCCCGTCGAAGGTCACCCGAACACGGTCCTACACAGGAGTTGAACCATGACCAGATCAATGGTACCATCCATACAATTTCTGGAGGACCCGCAGGCGGGGATAGTCGTAACGCTCGACGAAGGACCGCTAGATCCATAATTGGAAGCTTAAAATACCCAAAAGAAATATGGACTCAAGAAAACAAATCAACAAATGACCAGCTGATCAGCTTTAACGAGGGCGAAGTACCCAAAAACATTGTTTGGGACACAAAAGAGGATAACCCCGATTTCCCGATGGTGGTGTCGCTAGAAATAGCAAATTATAACGTCAAAAGGATCCTAATCGATAATGGGAGCTCGGCGAATATCATCTCCCGGGAGGTTTTAGCCCAGATGAACATGGGACAGATAAACCTACAGAAAGTAGCTACGCCATTAGTAGGGTTTGGAGGATCCGAAATTGTCCCCAGCGGAACAATAACCTTAAGTGTATCACTCGGGAGAAAACCGCACCGGACTGTGAAGCTAGTAAAATTTCTAGTGGTAGAAACACCCTTCGCTTATAACGCAATATTAGGACGACCAGCCCTCAACCTATTCCGAGCCGTTGTCTCTACTTATCATCAGAAGATAAAATTTCCGACCGACAGAGGTATCGGGGAAATAATGAATGATCACTGTATGGCATGGGATTGCTACAGCACCTCATTAACTTTGAAAAACCACCCCAAATCAATTACCCCGAGCAAAAGAAAGCTCGTAGACGATGTCATTAGAAACGAGGTTGAAATCTCTAGCACTGATCGAATAGATAAAAAGGGAAAAGAGCCAGTAGATTTAGCTTTGAAGCCACCGGAACATAAGGATATAATTCTAGTGCAAGGGGACTCGTCGAAAACAACAAGAATAGGTACTGAGTTGAGCAAAGAAGGGGAAGTAATGTTGATTGACTTTCTCAGAGATAATGTTGACGTCTTCGCTTGGAGCGCGAATGACATTGAAGGAATTGATCCTCGAGTAATCAAGCATTCGCTAAAAATTGATCCCTTGGCAAAACCCGCTAGACAAAAGAAGAGAAATCACGGGCCAGTAAAAGATAAAATCATCAAAGCATAAGTAGAAAGGCTACTTAAAGCAAAACAAATCCGAGAAATACACTTCTCAGAATGGCTATGTAATGTCGTTCTAGTAGCAAAAGGGGATAAAAAGGATAACAAGTGGAGAATGTGTAACGATTTTACCGACCTTAACAAATTATGCCCGCGTGATCCATATCCCCTCCCAAGGATCGACTTATTAGTTGACTCAACCGCTGGCTTCGCGATCTTCAGCATGATGGATGCCTTTCAAGGGTTTTATCAAATATACATGGATGAGCGGGACCAAGAGAAAACTGCGTTCATAACCGAGCAGGGAGTATATTGCTTTATAGTAATGCCATTCGGCTTAAGGAATGCCGGGGCTACTTACCAAAGGTTAGTAAACCTAATGTTCAAAGAGTTAATCAGAGAAATAATGGAAGTCTACGTAGACGACATGTTAGTCAAAAGCATGAACGAGGCGGATCACGCAAAACATCTTGATCGATGTTTCCGAATATTGAGAAAATACCGCATGAAGTTAAATCCCGCGAAATGCACTTTCGGTGTTAAGTCGGGAAAATTCTTTGGCTATTTGGTACATCAACGAGGAATCGAAGCCAACCCAGAAAAAATTCGAGCCATAGCTGAAATGAAGCCTCCCAAGACCATCTCCCAAGTACAAAGCTTGGTAGGGAAAATCGTAGCGTTGAACAAATTCATATCAAAATCAGCAGACAGAAGTTTGCCCTTCTTCCAAACGCTTCGAAAAGCAAAAAACTTTGTTTGGACCGAAGAATGCGATCGGGCCTTCGACCAGCTCAAAGAATATTTGACAACATCCTCGTTGTTGGCCAAACCGACGGAAGGGGAACCATTGTATATCTACATCTCGATCTCCGATGCGGCCGTTAGTTCAGTACTGATCAAAATAGAAGGTTCATAACATAAGCCTGTCTATTATTTAAGCAAATTACTGCAAGGGGCGGAGAAGAATTACTTGGAAATTGAGAAATTCGCGTTGGCCTTAGTAGTGGCAGCACGAAAACTTCGACCTTACTTTTTAACCTACAAAATCGTGGTTTTAACAAACCAACCACTAAGACAAGCCTTAGCAAAGCCAAAAGCTTCTGGAAGACTAATCAAATGGGCGATCGAACTCGGTCAATTCGAAATCGACTACAAACCGAGAATTGCGATTAAGGCCCAAATGTTAGCTGATTTCCTACTGGAAACTCCGACACAAGCAACCGAACTATCGAACAGCCTCAACGACGATATTTTGATCATAAAAGATCAAACTTGGTTAATGCATGTTGACGGTGCTTCGTGCCGAGAAGGAGGAGGCGCCGGAATCAACTTCACCGGACCGAATAAAGAGGATTTAAATTATGCGATAACATTGGACTTCGTCGTAACAAACAATGAAGCAGAATATGAAGCGTTAATCTCAGGAATGGAATTGGCGATCAAGGCCAACATTAAAAGCCTTAAAGTATTAACCGATTCAGAGTTAGTGCAAAGACAAGTAGAAGGCCTATACGAGGCTAAGGAATTTAATATGGTTAAATACCTTGCCAAAGTGAAAACATTAGCGGAAAAATATTGGGATAGTGGTTGGGATGCCTCGATTGTCAGAACAACGACAGTGCGGAATTTAAAATTTTTCGAAGCACCCAAGGTCCCATAAGAATTCTCCATATTAATTATACGTAAGCAAGAATGAAAACACACATAGAAATTTAACAAGGGTGTTTTCGCGATATACCTCACCACAGGCAAGGTGGTGGCAACCTTCGATTCTGATTCTGAAACTGGATCTGGATCTGGATCTGGTTCACAGAAGTGATCCAAGCGTCTCACCTCCAAAGTTAGTCCACACCAATCGGATTCTGGCAACACCTCTTAGCCTTAGGCTCAGAACTGGATCTAAGAGATTTGTCGATGGAGGACTGTGCAGATCTACTTGGCAGAGCAAGATCCAGCACGAAGGAACGAGGGAGGATGTGCGGTGGCGTTGCAGCAGCTCACGGCCAGCTAGGGGCGGCGGCTATGCTCTTGGAGGCGCAGGGAGGGGCGGCTAGGTCAGAGAAAAGAGGCCAGGGTTTTGTTCTAGGGTGTCCTCTTTCTGAGCTCTGGTAGAACTCTATTTATAGAGTTCTGTTTGACCTAGGTTTGCAAGACTCCTTATGGTCTTTTAATTAAAGGCCCATGTCTTGCAAGCCTTTCATTTAATTAACTACTTTAATTAAATGCCCAATCCAAATAAATCATTATTTCTTTTATATAATTAATTAGAAACTTAATTAAGTATTTAATTAATTAAGTTAGCCAATTAATTAATCTCCCACTTGAATTAAATACTTTTAATTCATTTAATTGATTTAATTACCTTTAAATCAATTAATTCCTTTAGTATCCTTTTCAACAGTCACCGTCCAATTGTATTGTGTGTGACCCTCTGGGTTCACCATCAATTGGCAGCAGGCCCACGATTCCTCGTGATTTAATTTATGAACAATAAATTGCTCCGGTCAATTAAACAACCTTTAATTGACCACTCCTAGAATCAAATCCTCTATTAACTCAGGAGTACCTACACTTCATGGTCGATGTCTAGCCACAAGCCCATGAAGCCCAACTTCAGGTGAATTGATACTTGTGAACCTCGTCTCATATAATTACCATGTACATACGGTCCTTCTATCGACTAATATTCCCGATCAAGACTTAGGGTGTGTGAATTGATCGGCACCTCTAAATTTGTCTCGATAACTAAACTTTCTAATTCAGGATAATATTCCAGTGTGACTGCTAAATTTGGAAACCCCTTTCCAAATCCGTCACCGACCGTGGCCACGGGTTTCTCGGATATATTATCTAAGAATCGTATAGGAAATTCTCTCACCCATTACAGTGAGTCAATAGATTCCATATTGGTACTAACCACTCGCGTACATGTCCATACGCACCCAACCTAGGCATGTTATGACCAAGCTAAGTGGCCTATACCTAGATCTAAGTACGCACTTTCATGCACCGAATTCGCCCTAGCACCTCAAGTCAAAGGACTAAATCGTACACTATTATAATCCTTGAGAAACATCCCATCACCGATATGCGACATGCGCTTCCACAATGGGTTTCTCTGTTCGGGTCGTTCGATGCGTTCAATCCTCCATTGAACCACCTACTCATATGCACTGGCCTCAAATGCCTTGCTCATGAAACGCTACAAATTCACTCCATGTGAATCATGCATACTTGTACAAGTCTTAGCGATTCCTACGATACCCCGTCTCGTTCGGAATCTATGACTTGGAACAATTTTAAGATTACGACCTTTGAGACTGTTTCATGATTGCACTCAGTACTGAAGTGAATCGTCCCATAGTCAAATGTAATCTAAGGGTTTCAACCAATCGCTTAAATGTATTCGCGAGAGATGAAGTTGACCATTGTTTATCCTTGTACTCGTATAAATAATCGCGCGTACTAACTCATTTATACTAAAGAAAGATAATGATAGTTCCATTACAAGCTAAATGTATTGGCTTGCAGGGCACTATCCCATCAAAAAATTCGAAAGCTTCGGTATACAGAACATTCCACGTTCGGAAAATAAATGGGCCGATCAACTATCTAGGTTCACAGGAGCCCATGATGGAAAAACTGAAAGGGTGATCAACTGGTTAATCTCTAGTACACCGGCCATCGACATCGATGAAATATCGGCGGTCGATATAATGGAAATCGAAGAAGCAGAAGAAAATTGGATGACTCCGATGATAGACTATCTTCGAGAAGGAAAATTGCCGCTTGACCAGAATGAAGCTCGGAAAATAAAATATCGGGCTCCAAAATATACATTAGTAGAAGAAAAACACTACCGGAGATCAGTATCAGGAATTCTTCTGAAATGAGTCTCAGAATCACAAACCACTGATGTTCTACGAGAGGTACATGAAGGAAACGCAGGGAATCACAGCGGAGCAAGGGCATTGGCTTTAAAATGCCTCCGAACAGGTTATTATTGGCCTACCATCAAGAATGATGCCGCTCAGTATGTCCAAAAATGTCATCACTGCCAAGTCCATGCTAATATATGTCATCGACCCGCAGAAAACATGCATCCTATACCGGTATGTTGGCCTTTCGATCAATGGGGAATGGACATCATGGGACCGTTCCCAGCGGCTAGATCCAAGAAAGCTTATGTCCTGGTCGCTGTTGAATACTTCAGCAAATGTATAGAATGCATCGCCCTTGCACGAATAACTCAATTCCAAGTGATCAACTTCCTATGGAAATTCATAGTATGTCGATTTGGCATCCCGAGGATCCTAATTTCTGATAATGGAACCCAATTCACGGGAAAACAGGTAATAGAATGGTGTTCGAAACTAGGGATTCAACAAAATTTCACTTCGGTCGGGCATCCTAGAGCGAACGGACAGACTGAAGTAGCAAACCGAGAAATAATAAAATCCTTGGAAAAAAGATTAGGAGCGGCCAAAGGAAAATGGCTCGATGAACTCCCAGGAGTACTTTGGGCTAATCGAATCACTGTCAGGAGCTCAACCGGGGAAACCCCATTTAGCTTGGTATATGGTTCGGAAGCTGTTATTCCCGTTGAAACTCTAATTCCAACGCCAAGAATTGAAATGTACGATGATCAGGAAAATGAAAAGACAAGAGAAAATGATATCGATTTAACAGAAGCTTTAAGAGAAAAAGCCGCTGTACGTTTGCAAGTCACTAAAGCAAATATGGAAAAGGCATACAATCAAAAGGTACGCATCCGAACCTTCAAAGAAGGAGACTTGGTCTTGAAAAAGGTAGAAGTATCAAAGCATGTGGGAAAATTACAACAAAATTGGGATGGACCTTACGTTGTCATTGGCGTAGGAAAGAAAGGTTCATACAAAATTGCACACTTGGATGGAACAGCCTTACCAAGAACCTGGAATGCAGTCAACCTTAGGAAATACTATGGTAAATAAATTTTAGCAGATTATGCTGCTTTATTTTATTTTATTTTATTAAGTTTTAATCTTTCTAATAAAGGCCTTAGCCTACAGTTTAATTATTAAAGATTTTAGTAATTTTAAATATTAAGTCAAGATTGGGTATAAATCGATTGTTGCGGTAAACACTCCTTGGAATTCTACTATCATATTGGTTGAGATCGGGACAAAAGGAGTTAAGTATACATTGATCCGCTCAATAAACACTCCTCGATCCAACCATACAAACGAGTCGAGTATACATTGATCCGCTCAATAAAAACTCCTCGGTCAATTTTTTTTCAACAATCAAAAGACTTTAGGTATTAAAACCTAAGTCTAAACAATACACGAGTCGAGTATACAATGATCTGCTCAATAAACACTCCTCGATATATTTACAACGATTAAAAGACTTTAGGTATTAAAACCTAAGTCTAAACAATACACGAGTCGAGTATACATTGATCCGCTCAATAAAAACTCCTCGATCTACTTATGGCGATTAAAAGACTTTTGGTATTTAAAACCTAAATCTAAACAATAAACGAGTCGAGTATACATTGATCCGCTCAATAATCACTCCTCGATATATTTACAATGATTAGAAGACTTTAGGTATTAAAACCTAAGTCTAAACAATAAACGAGTCGAGTATACATTGATCTGCTCAATAAACACTCCTCGATATATTTACAACGATTAGAAGGCTTTAGGTATTAAAACCTAAGTCTAAACAATACACGAGTCGAGTATACATTGATCCGCTCAATAAACACTCCTCGATATATTTACAACAATTAGAAGACTTTAGGTATTAAACCTAAGTCTAAACAATAAACGGGTCGAGTATACCTTGATCCGCTCAATAAACACTCCTCGATCTGTTTACAACGACTAAAAGGCTTTTGGTATAAAAACCTAAGTCTAAATTATAACGAGTCGAGTATACATTGATCCGCTCAATAAACACTCCTCGATCTGTAAAATAGGCTTTTCGTATTAAAAACCTAAGTCGAGACAAAAAAGAGTTGAGTATACATTGATCGGCTCAATAAACACTCCTCGATTATATTTAACAATTATATGACTTTTGGTATTAAAACCTAAGTCTAAATAAATACAAACGACTCGAGTATACATTGATCCGCTCAATAAACACTCCTCGTTTATTCTTCAACGATTTATAAAGCTTATGGGTTAAAAACCTAAGTCTAAACAAAAAGAGTCGAGTAAACATTGATTCGCTCAATAAACACTCCTCAATCTGTTTTAAACGACCAATAAGAATTGGTAAAAACATCTATATCTTGGAAATGAGTAGAGTGTAAATGAATATGCTCGATAAACGCTCCTCATAAACAAGATTAAAACAATACCAATGACAAGAAGAATGAAAAGAATAATTGTAAAATTTTATTCATCTGTGTTCAAGGAACATGCAATAAATTACATACAAATAGCTCTGATCAGATTACAAAGATCTATATACGATTTACAAATCGTTAAAACTATTAAACGATCCTATCCTATGGATCTGGGATCTTCACGACAATGTCCACGGAAACACCAATCTTCTCCCTAGTACCTCGACGATTATGATAAATCACCTAAGAAGCATGCTGCTCAGGATGATCGACTTCTTTAGTTCGATGGTCAGGGACGGAAGATCAAATGTTCCTCCAGACGAATTGGTTATTACCAGCCAGATAACTGGCAATACTCATTCACCCACAACAAGATACTGCTTCTACATTAGGAGTTGGCATTTTACTCTGAAGCAGCATCTCGCAAGGACCATCGCGATAGGCACATTTACCAGCACACCCAGGCGGTCTATCACTCCGGAGGTAACATCGAAGAGCGGGGGTGACTGGCAAATATGAACCCTCCATGTGCAAACAGAAACCACGGACCTCAAATCTGTAAAAACAAAGATTGAGGCCTCATGGGACCCGTTAGTGCAAGGTAGGGCTTCCATGGGACCCGTCAGTACAAGGCAGAAGAACATTAAACTATTATGATGTGAATCACGATAATGTGACTTTTTGAATATTATGGGATCTGAAGGTAAAATAAAATCCAAGGAGACTGAGATCTCCATCCTTTTTGAGAAATTGCAAATGAAGCATGCAAGTCACTTCCCTATTTATAGGGATAGACCTAAACAATCCAACGGCTGAAAAAGTATTTGATCAAGGGACGGAAATGCGACCGTCTGACTTCCTATAATTAATGCAAGTAAGTTGGAACGGCACTATCTAATCGACTCAACCAGTCGATAACAAAAGAAGCCGTAGATCGAAGCGATCAACAAGATAATCCAAGCAGACTTGAAGAAGCTCCAGACCAGAAAGCTCTGTATGCTCACATATGATAGTCGCTCAACAGAAAAACTTAAAGATCCTCAACGAAGGCATGCAAGTTTAAACCGTTGTAAAAAGGATACTTGCTCGCTTAGAGATAAAAGACCAAACCTTCCACCATACGAGGGCCGTCACTGCCTCATACATCATATGGGGAATTATTAAATTAGCCATACAAGAACTCCATTGGAGTCCAAGAAATCTGACGTCGGTACTGGGACGATAAATACCACCACGCCAGACTACACTATCGTCACTTCCTAATTTTCCAAAGAATTGCTGAAGGAGGTCTGAGCAGGCCAGATCTGGCTAATAATTCTACGTTTTCCAATTCCTCCCATATCAAAGAAATGATATAATGATACACTGGTTGAGGAACATATAGTTCACAGTTAATGCAGAGAAACATAAAATTTAGGAAGATACTGAAAGAGATATCTTCTCTTAGTCCTATGAAAAGAAAAGCAGAGTTCAACAGAAGGAATAATAGCCTCCGTATATACGATATATATCACAAAAGGACAAACTTACAAAGCACGGATTGAACATCGACCAAAACTCTGAGCGTTCCTTAACAGCTATTCATCGATTATCGATGATAAGGGAAAACTTGGAGCCAAATATTAATAGGCCCTTCTGAGATCGAAGACCATCATTCTCGATCTCGTGAGCGTAAATTCGAGCCCAACACACAGGAAATCGTACGTTGATTTCATTATGGGAATTCACGATCCAAAAATCTCTGTTGGGCCGACCTCAGGCCCAGGCCTGTGGGCTTAGTATTGCACACTTGTGGGTGGTTCAACTGATCCCGAATCTCAACTATAAATACCCCAAGCATTTATGACGATGGACACAAACTTCCCAGGTGCTGTTCCTTCGAGTCTACTGCTCGGATTAGCTTGGAATCAATAGGATAGGTTAGAATATATGTATTTCACCCTCTAGCTTGTACGGCATCCAATAATGCTCGAGTTGGACCCCAAATACTTGTAATTTGTACTCAGACAACTCGAATACAATTACTATTGGTCTTTACTTTCTATTCAATATTGTTGATATCGCACTATAATTCTATCCTTGATCGAACACACAAAAACGCGTAAGATCAATTGGCGCCCACCGAGGGGCCCTATTCGAGTTTTAGATCGAAATATGCCTACTACGAGGAGAAATACATATATTAGAGGAGAACCTTCCCATGCAGCGGGAGCGCAAAATTCAGTCAACAACGAGCCAGATAACCTATCGCGCGCAGCTCAACAACCAGAAATTCCACCAGCAGTTCCTCAGGATAATGTTCCGATCCACACAACCGTTGGTGACTTGAGATCCATCATAGGCACAATGTGCAGGGAATTCCTAAATAGTGGAAGGGCCGATCAATCACCCGTAGACCAACCAGGAATTCAGGGCAGACCTGAAATACCTTCTTCGAACATCCAGAAGGAAAACAGTATGCTGCGATCTATATCACATGCCCCGGCAATAAACCCTCCTTGAACAATGCCCTCGAAAATCAACGCCCGATCGGAGATCCCACCAAGATCGGTACATAATTTGGATGATTCAGTGGTAGGAGAAAGCCACACTGCTGGCGCTGTTGAAGGCAGAAAATCGGCCTACAAAAGAATTACCGAGTCAGAGTTGGAAAAGATAGTACGTGAGAGAGTAGCAAAGGAATTGGAAAAGGAAGACACGATGATAGAGATTCCCCGTAACAATCAGGTCGCCAGGCGAGGGGAAAACACTCTAACTAGAGGGAACCTACGAGACAGGGAGATTTCGAACAGTATAATGCGCTGCTCGCCATTTTGTCGAGAGATACGAGAAGCTCGAAACTCGGAAACGGTGCCCACAAGGCTACCACGGTATAACGGGACTACCGACCCCGGGAACACATCAATAGCTTTGTTAATGTGATGAATTTGTATGGACATTCGGAGGACTTCTGTTGCAAGATCATGGTTACCACTTTTGAAGGAATTGCTCTCGATTGGTTCGGAAAATTATCGCCCAACTCCATATTTTCCTTCGATGAATTCTGTGATAAGCTAAAACATCAATTCGCTAGCCAGAGGAAACCAAGGTTACCGGCGAACCACCTGGGAACTATAAAACAATTGGAAGGAGAGACGTTAAGGCAATGGCTAGCAAGGTTTAGTATTGAACTCTTGAAAGTTGATACTCCGCAGATCGAATATTTATCCTCCCTAATGTTCGAACTGACTAGGAGCACCCAGTTCGGAAACGCATTGTGTAGGAAACAACCAAAGTCTTTCGAACGAATAATGGAGATCGCTGAAAAGTATATGATTCAAGAAGAGATGAACAAATTGAAAAATTCGCATGCTATCACATCTCCCTCAACAAGAAACAAGATCGGGCCCCTATCCCAAAACCTGGTGATTATGGGGGATCGAACAAAGGATCTGTTTGGCAACGAATTAATACTTATAAGCCACATGTGCCGCCCCAGGGTCCCAATTCATATGGACCTCCTTACGATCGGACTCGAGCCCCGAGACCGGGTAAAGTCCAATTTACTGAACTTAACACCTCAAAGGAAGAAGTGCTAACCGTGTTGGAAGAAGGGAATTTGATTCCCGAAGCTCAAAGGATCACCCAGGCTAGAGCAGGCGCGCCTAGCTACGAACAGTACTGTCGATATCATCGAGCTCGGGGACATAGTACTGAAAACTGTTACCAATTGAAGGTAGAGATAGAAAAATTGATTGCCCAAGGAAAGTTAAAAGAATTTGTCAAAAATGGCAACTATAACAGTCGATATAGATCCCGAAGTCCGCGGAAATTTAACAATCAGCAAAGGCAAATTCGAAGCCAAGCAGAAGAGCGGTCGAATGGAGTGATTAATATGATCGTGGGAGGACCAGCAGGAGGTGATAGCAGAAATGCTACAAAGAGAACTATGAGATCGATAAAAGCGGGAATCTCTGCTAAGAAGGAGATTCTGTCCTTAGAATCTCCCTCCATGGAAAATCAAGTGATAAGCTTCAGTGAGGCCGATCGACCCTCGGATGTTAGTTGGGACACAATTGAGGACGATCCAGATTTTTCCATGGTATTGACATTGAGAATTGCTAATTTCGAGGTCAAGAGGGTATTAGTCGATAATGGAAGTTCGGCAAACATTATTTCGTCAGAAGCTCTCACAAGGATGAATCTTTGTCACCCACGTCTAGATAAAGTAACCACTCCTTTGGTCGGATTTGGTGGATCAGAAATAGTTCCGCTTGGAACCATTCTTTTAAGCACGACTCTAGGAAGCAAACCAAGAAATGTGACAAGGATGATCAAATTTCTGGTGGTAGATACATCATTCGCTTATAACGCCATATTAGGGAGACCAGCCTTAAATATCTTCAAAGCAGTCGTATCTACCTACCATCAAAAGATAAAGTTTCCGACCGTGGGAGGAGTGGGAGAGATGAGGAACGATCAATACATGGCATGGGAGTGTTATAACTCGTCTTTAAGTATTAAAAAGAAAGTGGAGCCCGAGCTCCCTATCAAGAGGAAGATAAGTGATTTGATTGCGAAAAATCTCAAGGAAAGAAAGGAAAAAACGTTGACATGAGCGTACAAGCGCCCGACCACAAAAAAGTGACTTTAGTTCCAGGATCCCCTGAAAAGTTCACTAAAATTGGAACGGAGTTAAGCGAGGGCATCGAAACCATGCTCATTGAATTTTTACAGAAAAATGTGGACGTTTTCGCCTGGAGTTCGGATGATATCGTGGGAATCGACCCACGAGTGATAACACATTCGCTAAATATCGATCCGAAAGCAAAACCTGTAAGGCAGAAGAAGCGCAATCATGGTCGCGAGAAGGACAAGATAATTAATGCTGAGGTCGATAGATTATTAGCGGCAGGTCAAATAAGGGAAATCAAGTTCACAGAATGGCTATGCAATGTGGTCCTGGTCTCTAAAGGCGAAAAGGTCGAAAACAAATGGAGGATGTGTAATGACTTTACCGACCTAAATAAATTATGCCCAAGAGACCCTTATCCACTGCCTCGGATCGATATGCTAGTAGATTCCACCGCAGGTTTCGTGTTATTTAGTATGATGGACGCTTTCCAGGGGTTTTATCAGATTTTCATGAATGAAAGAGACCAGGATAAAACAGCATTCATCACTGAGCGGGGAGTGTACTGCTTCATTGTTATGCCTTTTGGATTAAGGAATGCAGGTGCAACCTATCAGAGACTAGTTAACATGATGTTCAAAGAACTGATAGGCGAAATAATGGAAGTCTATGTAGACGACATGCTCGTGAAGAGTATGACGGAGAAGGATCACATTGGCCACCTGGACAGATGTTTCGAAATCTTGAGAAAATATGGGATGAAGCTGAACCCAGCTAAGTGCACTTTTGGTGTGCGATCGGGAAAATTCCTCGGGTATCTAGTCCACGAAAGAGGAATTGAAGCAAACCCGGAAAAAATTCGAGCAATCACCGATCTCCAGCCACCACGGAAACTCTCGGACGTACAAAGTCTAATTGGAAAAATTATTTCATTGAATAGATTTATATCTCGATCTGCCGACAAAAGTTTACCATTTTTCAAACTTCTGCGAAAATCTAAGAAATTTGAGTGGAATGCAGAATGTGATAAGGCCTTCGAAGAGTTGAAAGCGTACCTGACCTCACCACCCATGTTGGCCAAACCATCTGAAGGAGAACCTCTGTATTTATACATAGCAGTATCGGAAGAGGCCATTAGTTCGGTTTTGGTGAAACTTGATAAAACTGAGCATAAACCTGTTTATTATTTAAGTAAACTACTGCAGGGTGCTGAGAAAAACTACATGGAGATCGAAAAATTCGTACTGGCTTTAGTGGTAGCTGCCCGAAGGTTAAGGCCTTACTTTCAAACATACAAGATCATCGTTCTAACAAATCAACCTTTGAGACAGGTCCTATCAAAACCGGAAGCATCAGGCAGGTTGATCAAATGGGCGGTCGAGCTTGGTCAGTTCGAAATCGAGTATCAACCACGGGTCGCCATAAAGGCCCAGGTATTAGCTGACTTCGTACTCGAATCAACGTGTTTATCGAACTTGAAAGAAGGAGCAATTTCCGAGCTTAGTATGGTTGAAGAAGCCAAAAATCAAGTCTGGCTGATGCATGTGGATGGATCCTCAACCAAGGATGGAGGTGGGGCAGGAATTCATTTCCAGGGACCCAACGGTGAGGACTTGAGTTATGCTATAACTTTGGATTTCGTCGTGACCAACAACGAGGCCGAGTATGAAGCATTGATCGCAGGACTGGAGATGGCTCTAAAAGCAAAGGTAAAATCCATTGTTGTATTGACAGATTCAGAGCTTGTTCATAGACAGGTAAAAGGCACGTACGAGGCCAGGGAGTTCAATATGATGAAATACTTGAGCAGAACGAAGAAATTGATCTCTCAATTTGACAAGTTCGATATTCAACCTGTGCCAAGAGAGGAAAATTTATGGGCAGATATATTGTCAAAATTCTCAGGCTTGGCCGACGGAAAGAATGAGAGGATAATCACGTGGCTGTTATCGGATACATCTGCTATCGAACTGGATGCGGCCCCTGCAATCGATATCATGGAGATCGAAGAATCGAGCAACTCATGGAGCAACCCTCTTATTGCCTATCTCAAGGAAGGAAAACTTTCGGAAAACCCAAACGAGGCTCGGAGGATCAAATATAGAGCACCATCGTTTACTCTGATCGATAATCAACTCTATAAACGATCCTCCTCAGGAATTCTGTTAAAATGTATCCCTGAAATTCACTACAATGCTATTTTAAAAGAGGTTCATGAAGGGGAAGCGGGAAACCATTGTGGTGCTCGGGCCTTAGCACTTAAATGCTCGAGGTCTGGATATTATTGGCCTACTCTTTTCTCTGATTCTGTTGATTATGTGAAAAAATGCCACCATTGTCAAATTCATTCGAACCTGATTCATCAACCGGCTGAGCACATGCATTCTATTCCTATTTGTTGGCCTTTTGATAAATGGGGCATTGATATTGTCGGGCCTTTTCCAACGGCAAGAGCTTGAAAAAATTATGTACTGGTTGCAGTTGAATATTTCAGCAAATGGGTGGAGTGTGTTGCTCTGACAAAAATCACTCAGTTCCAAGTTATTAATTTCTTGTGGAAAAATATTATCTGCAGATTCGGAATTCCTAGGATCTTAATATAAGACAACGGAACGCAGTTCGCCGGAAAAAGAATCACTGAATGGTGCGAAAAGTTCGGAATACAACAGAACTTCGCATCTGTAGGGCATCCCCAAGCAAATGGGCAAACGGAAGTCGTGAACAGGGAAATAGTTCGATCCTTGGAGAAACGCCTATCTGAGGCAAAAGGAAAACGGCTCGATGAACTTCCAGGGGTTTTATGGGCCAATAGAACCACTGTTAAAGCTGCAACAGGAGAAACTCCTTTTAGTCTGGTTTATGGGTCAGAGGCCGTTATCCCAGTAGAAAACCTCGTACCTTCTCCCAGGGTCGAGTTTTACGATCCCGAGAAAAACCAATCTCTAAGGGAAATGGAAGTTGATCACGCAGATAGTCGGAGGGATCGTGCAAAATTGAAAATCCAATCCACAAAATCTAGCATGGAAAAATCTTATAATCAAAACGTTCGAATCCGAACATTCAAAGTGGGGGATCTGGTGCTCAAGAAAGTGGAAGTGTCAAAGCACGTGGGAAAACTCCAACACAATTGGGAGGGCCCCTTTGTGATCGTGGAAGTTGGAAGAAAAGGTTCTTACAAGATTGCTCACCTTAATGGAGAAATACTACCTCGTGCATGGAATGCGGTTAATTTAAGAAGATTTTATGGAAGATAGTTACATTCAAGGCTTCTACTATTTAGTCATCTTGTTCTGCTTTCTTTGTTTCTAGTGATTTAGTAAATTACGTGTCCAATGAAGTTTCATTTCGCCTAAGTTGTTCGAGGAATGTTTATTTCGACTGAGTATTTATTCAATGAAAGTTTATTTCGCCTAAATTCTTGTTTATTCGTCATATTCTGGATATTCCCGGTTTATATTCATCTATTATCGATCTCTATTTTTCTCCATCAACTAATAACGGGTGAAAGCTGTTGCTATGACCCTCGAAGACCGACCAAGGGTGAAAGCCGTTGCTACGCCCCTTGGATCGGAAAATCAAAATGGGTGACGACCCTCGGGCTAAAAATGCTCTGAAACGACTAAGGGTGAAAGCCTCTGCTATGCCCCTTAGATCGAAATTATTAAATGGGTGAAAGCTGTTGCTACGACCCTCGGGCTAAAAATGCTCTGAAACGACTAAGGGTGAAAGCCTCTGCTATGCCCCTTAGATCGAAATTATCAAATGGGTGAAAGCTGTTGCTACGACCCTCGGGCTAAAAATGCTCTGAAACGACTAAGGGTGAAAGCCTCTGCTATGCCCCTTAGATCGAAATTATCAAATGGGTGAAAGCTGTTGCTACGACCCTCGGGCTAAAAATGCTTTGAAACGACTAAGGGTGAAAGCCTCTGCTATGCCCCTTAGATCGAAATTATCAAATGGGTGAAAGCTGTTGCTACGACCCTCGGGCTAAAAATACTCTGAAACGACTAAGGGTGAAAGCCTCTGCTATGCCCCTTAGATCGAAATTATCAAATGGGTGAAAGCTGTTGCTACGACCCTCGGGCTAAAAATGCTCTGAAACGACTAAGGGTGAAAGCCTCTGCTATGCCCCTTAGATCGAAATTATCAAATGGGTGAAAGCTGTTGCTACGACCCTCGGGCTAAAAATGCTCTGAAACGACTAAGGGTGAAAGCCTCTGCTATGCCCCTTAGATCGAAATTATCAAATGGGTGAAAGCTGTTGCTACGACCCTCGGGCTAAAAATGCTCTGAAACGACTAAGGGTGAAAGCCTCTGCTATGCCCCTTAGATCGAAATTATCAAATGGGTGAAAGCTGTTGCTACGACCCTCGGGCTAAAAATGCTCTGAAACGACTAAGGGTGAAAGCCTCTGCTATGCCCCTTAGATCGAAATTATCAAATGGGTGAAAGCTGTTGCTACGACCCTCGGGCTAAAAATGCTCTGAAACGACTATGGGTGAAAGCCTCTGCTATGCCCCTTAGATCGAAATTATCAAATGGGTGAAAGCTGTTGCTACGACCCTCGGGCTAAAAATACTCTGAAACGACTAAGGGTGAAAGCCTCTGCTATGCCCCTTAGATCGAAATTATCAAATGGGTGAAAGCTGTTGCTACGACCCTCGGGCTAAAAATGCTCTGAAACGACTAAGGGTGAAAGCCTCTGCTATGCCCCTTAGATCGAGATTATCAAATGGGTGAAAGCTGTTGCTACGACCCTCGGGCTAAAAATGCTCTGAAACGACTAAGGGTGAAAGCCGTTGCTATGCCACTTAAGTCAAAATGTATATTCAAGATCGATCTAAATTATATTTCTCCACGACGACTATTGTTCCAAAGAGGAACCTACACTGACATATATCATAGAAGATTCAAAGGTCGCAATGATCGAACTTCAAATCTATTATGAATCTCGAAGGTTGACTCGCAAGGATTGCAATTGACGAAGAACAAAATCAAAGATCGACAACAATATAAAAGAAATTTTTTTTTTATTATTCATAAACTTTCAGATAAATTACATGAGAACTCTTGGTTACACTCAAGAAGTTAAGCTAGTCGGAAAATGTACATCTAGATCAACCCTATTACAAATAGTTATCCTAATAGATGCCCAAAGAAGAGAAAGTAAGGCTACTACACTTCTACCCTTCATCCAACGCTTCTTTGCAAATGGGTCGATGAAGGACCAAGTCGAAAGACATGGAAGCAACTCCAGTTGGAGGTACTCCTAGCAAGTCGAAGACCACATCCTTCAAGAATCCGCCTCGAAGACGTGGAGATCAAGCATAGGAAAGCCTCTCCAGCAGTAGACCCGCTATCCCAACTGGATGGAGGACAGAGTACAGGAAGTCGAGCCCGCCTCAAGGACTTGGAATCAGAGAGAGCAGGTCGCCTGCCGGTACCCTAGTCGCAATTATTTTCGCCTGCCGGTACCCTAGTCGAAAGATTTCATATGGGATTTCCAAAGAAATTGGGAAAGGAGGTTCGAAATAAAATCTCGAACGCTTCAATTACTGAAATTGAAAAGAACATGGAGTGGAGAGACGAAGGTAAAAACACAACCATCTTGATCGAATGAAACGATTACAGAAAAGTAAAAAATGAAGGTAATTTAGGAAGCTATATATAGGGGGAGAATTCCGTAATAACGGTGTAGATCTCTTGCACTGAACGGCCACGATACGAGCATTAAAAGCTCTGACCGTTGCACTTCCCGAGAATTGAGAGATGATTAAAAAAAAAAAAAAAGAAAAGAGAGAGTGAGAGAGCAACATGTCGGCAATATTATCGTTACAACCGTTACAACAAGGATTGTGTCAACAAGCATGGTGTTACAACAAAGAAAAATCTTAGCAAGCTCATGATTACAAAGGAGAATCTCAATATTACTAAACGAAATTATTCTCGAAAAGGATTTTTCGAACTTCAGCACTACGATCAGCGTACCCGCGAATATAGGCTTCCCTCTCACGAAGCTAGGAGTTTCTCTTCTCACGCTCGTAGATATCTTTGAGTCTCTCTAATTCCGAACTTAACTTATCCTGAGACAATCTTCCTTTTAAAAACCTATTAGCTTCCAGTGCGCGTTCCAGCTCAATCTTTTTCCTGATCAGCTCGACGTTCGATCTCATGCTTAGCCAACGCATAAAGCTTAGAAAAGGCTTTGCCAGCCTGAACTTATGAAAATATACGTCATGGCAGAAATAAAGAAATTAGAGAATCAAGTTAAAGAGGTTAGTAAGAATTACCTGGGCGAGGGATTCCAACCCAGACTGAAACAGGAACGAGGAATATTCTCCAGTCGATAGAGCCGCCTCGGAGGTAGAGACATTGGCCCAAAGAAGGTCCAGGTCGGATTTTTCATCTGACACTTTATCAAAAGGAATTATGTCTCTCTTAAATGGAAAGACATCAGAAGGAAACAACAAATCAAAAGATTCCCCGACCAACGAAGGCACGGATTGGAAAGGACTGCACCCAGATACATCCTCCACAAAAGAAACCTTTTTAATTCTCTTGTTTGAGCCCCTGGTTTTCAAGCATGAAGGAAGGGCAACAGTCGAAGATCTATTTCCTTCATGGAAGGTTAGCTTATCAGAATTAAGGGATTTAATTGATGCTTGGCTCCTTTTCCTTATATTCCTACCGCCTTTTGGTTTGAGAAAAGGTGCGGAAGAAATCGCGAAAGCGTTCGAATCATTATTCATCTCTTAATTTCCGGGTAAGGATTCGACCGAAATAATTTTCTAAAGCTCCGATCACTGTGAGCAATGCTATTGTAAAAGCAACGTAAAATGACCTTGATATTTATAAGAGATGCGACATCATGCGAATTACAATAATTGGTAAGTCACCACTCCCAAGGAAGATTCGATGACGCAACTAAGTATGCAAGAATGACGTTATAAAATTCAACAAGATGGTTAAACGGGCAATAGGTCAAGCACATCATCGGAATCATTCACGCCAGAGCTATGGTCCGATCTCTCTCGTTCCTTCTTTCCGCTAGATTCGCCTTCCGAGCTATCGTAATCATCGTTGCTCAAGTTGCTCTCTTCTCCATTACTACTTTGCACATCAGCCGCAGATTTACTCGAATCGGACGAAGGAGGGCTTTGCTCCCCTTGATCGCGGGAATCACCTTCAATATCTACATCTTCGTCCTCAGATTGGGCTTCGAGCTCATCGGGATTTGGCATCGGAACTCCAAATTCCTCGAGAAGAGGAGCGAACTCATGGTCAGACAAACCTTCGAGTTTGGGAGGAAGAGAGGAAGGTTTGTAATCCTTTCCGTAGATATTCTTATAAGGATCCATACATGGAAGATAGTCATCGAAGGTGCCTTGAACTTTTCCAGCTGAGAGGAGATGCTAAATTCCTTTATAATAAAAAGCCTGGTTAATTTCACCCGACCGCTTGCGAACTAAAGCATCAAGAAAGGGCGACTTTAAGAATTCTCGTATGGCGGGAAGTCTGCCCTCTTCCCGACCCCGCGCATAGGCCCATTCAGATAATGCCTTGGCATGCTCGAGATCCGATCTCAGTTTGGTTACCTCTTCCTCAAGGGCCCTTTTCCCGTCAAGGCTCTTCTTAACCTCCTCGAGCTCCTTTTCAACCTCATATAACTTTGTCGTAGTATCCCTCAATTGATCAGCCTTAGTAGCCTCAGCACTAAGAACATTGTGAAGGGCACTCTGAGCCATCTGAGATTCCTCGTTTAAGGTGGCCTGTCGGTAAGCCTGATGATGGTACAAGTCCTCGACCTAAAGAAGAAATCAAAACATTAAACGCGAAGCATAAACTTTGAGGATAAGTCAGTGCTCGTAAAAAGAACTCATATACCTTTTGAAGAGCATAGGAAAATTCACCCGCGAGCTCGAAGTCACTTTTAAGGAATAACGCTGTATTGTCATCCTTGAATCTCCCGGCCATGAACATTCGAAGAGACTTATCCACGGCATGTTCCCCGTTTGGGCCCAAGTCGGACTCAATGGTTCCATCCTCTGGGAAACCAGCTGCCCTAGGTCCTTGAAGATGATCCTCTATAAAATCAACCAGGTCTGGCTCGGAATGGCCTGCCTGGCACTTAATCGGATCCGATCCTCGACCAAAAGGCTTCAGCCTTTTAGAAGACTCGACGATACCACTATTTCTCTTGCGAGTCATTCTCGCTTCTAGTATCTTCTGAGCTCGGACTTCCTGTAGGGAATAATGGCTGAGTCCTTCCTCGTTCGGGTTGGAAGAGCTGGTGGGAAAAATGGATCGGAGATCGAGAGTTCGAGGTTGAAAAGCCCCCTCAACCGCGGAATGAGGATGAGAAGTTCCCGCAACGGCAGTTTGGGAAAAGGTCACCATAGCGTTCGGAGCCGCTGCAGTATCAACCCCAGGGGCGAACCTTACTACCTTACGGGAAATCTTCGATGTTTGGAGGCGGGGTCGACCTTGGATACCCTTAGAAAACGAGGCAACGACCGGGCCAGCTATCGAGGTTCGGAATTTGTCAACGATCCCAGCTGAGAAATAAAAGGCAATTAGCTGTAGCCATATAAAATAAATCAAAATAATTCAACGCACCTAATGAAGAAGAAGCATTAGCAGGATTGATCTGAGCCTTCCCGTATTCGATGGGAGGGGCAGGAAAGGAGCACCTACTAAGCTCAGCCAAACGCAGAACTGCCTCCTGAGTCAACAGAGCTGTCTGATGAGGGTCAACTCGAAGGGATTGCAGGAATTCGTCCGAGATCTCATTACTCATTTTTCCTCTAAGGCGACGTTTACCATAAATCCACGATCTTGCACCAGGCCACACATACGGAGTGGGCTCGGAATTATCCTCGGAAGCAGCAGAATCTGGTCCACGAATAAAAAAGAATTCATTTTTCCAGCCTTTCAAGTTGCTGCTAACGTTGGTTGATAGGATCGAGATTTTCGGTCTCTGAGAAAAATAAACATAACCAGCGTTCGAAGACGTGGAAGCACTTAGTTGAAATATTCGCCAGAAGTTCTGAAAAACAGCCTTTTTCCCTTTGGCTTTCATTAATACGCAAAAAGCTATAATTAGCCCAATCGAATTTGGTAGTATCTGGGAGGGAGTTAACTCGAAAGCCTCCAAAATACTTTCTATCAGAGGAGGAAAAGGGATACGTAAGCCATAATGAAAGTGCTTAGTATAAAAGGCTTGACATCCAGCGGGAGGGTCAGTAACTCGTTGCTCGGGGGTAGGAAGAATGATTGAAAATCCAGCACCTAGATATTGACCAAAGTCTGCCTGCAATTTTCCCAGGTCTGCTTCCACGAAGGAACAAACGGTCTCGTCCGCCCTATCCTCAGTCATGTTCAGCCCTGCACTGGTCGACGGCTCCTCCCAGTTGAAGATCGTAACCACGACATTGCCGCCTAGTCTATACTTTCTTTGTTCATTTTTCCCTAAGGGAAGGTCGCCATCCTCTGCAACTTCCTCCTCGGAGACCGTGGTTTCGCTCGAATCGCCTTCACCATTATCTCCCGACCCGGAGCCGATTCTCTCTCCTTCCCGTTAGATTCGGAAATGGGACTCGAATCTTTCGGATTCTCCCCCCCGTGTAGTCGAGCATTTACGACCTGCCTCACCTCTTGATCATTTTCTCGTTTTTCCACTACAGGGGATTTTCCTTTCAAATCTACTGGATTGGACATGATGAATATATATTGATTACTCGAGAAAGAATTGTTAGAACGCACTTATTGATTTACTCGCTCCGATCTAGGGTTTTTTCTCTTCAGAATCTTTAATGAACAGCGGTCCTCCATCAAGGTATATATACGGGGACAAAATGGGAAATTGCAAACCGGTCCCCGAGTAACCGCGACGATTGAACTCCACAAAGTTAAACTTGAGGTCATATTTCCTATAATTGCACTTATGACCCCGGTATCTTCAAAAAATCATAAAAGTGAAGGCCAACACGGCGAAAGAAATATTTATGAGAGGGGTCTATTTCCGCTTCCCGCCATCCTTCTACCATATCAAAACCAAAGGAATATAGAAATATTGTTGAAAATCAGCTATGGCAGCACGATAGGTGGCATCAAGAAGATCCTAACCTAAAAATCCTATATCAACACTAAACGACAAGGGTAATATTATGATAACACCATTACATAGTTTTCAAGTTATGCACTCTTTTTCCCTAGCTCGGTTTTTATCCCATAGGGTTTTTCCGAGTTAGGTTTTTAATGAGGCATATCTGAAGTTTATTTAGAAATGGCTCGTCCACCCAGCGTCCGGTTATTACTTCTTCGAGCTTAAGCTTTCTCTTTACGCTCGAGAAGTGGGGGAGTATTGATAAGGGAAAACTTGGAGCCAAATATTAATAGGCCCTTCTGAGATCGAAGACCATCATTCTCGATCTCGTGAGCGTAAATTCGAGCCCAACACACAGGAAATCGTACGCTGATTTCATTATGGGAATTCACGATCCAAAAATCACTGTTGGGCCGACCTCAGGCCCAGGCCTGTGGGCTTAGTATTGCACACCTGTGGGTGGTTCACCTGATCCCGAATCTCAACTATAAATACCCTAAGCATTTATGACGATGGACACAAACTTCCCAGGTGCTGTTCCTTCGAGTCTACTGCTCAGATTCGCTTGGAATCAATAGGATAGGTTAGACTATATGTATTTCACCCTCTAGCTTGTACGGCATCCAATAATGCTCGAGTAGGACCCCAAATACTTGTAATTTGTACTCAGACAACTCGAATACAATTACTATTGGTCTTTACTTTCTATTCAATATTGTTGATATCGCACTGCAATTCTATCCTTGATCGAACACACGAAAACGCGTAAGATCAATCGATACGAATGACCTACTATCTACATTTTGATGTACAACGTGATTTTGGATATAACCCAAGGGACTATACTGGGTTGTTCAACAAAAAATTTGATTTGCAGAGCAAACATTATATCATTCAGTTACTTAAATAGTGACCGAGCAAGATTAAGCTACCTTTTCTCTATTCTGAATATTCTCCGCAAAGATCAATATAAGATAAGTACGCTAATCTATGCTGATTATTTCATGATGATATATTTATGCATAACATCAAACTTTGCATAACAAAATATATCTACAGAATAAAATTGATCAAGGCAAGGATCTGCCTACAAAAGATCATAGTTTCCAATTTAATCATTCTCCCAATACAAAAAATTCAGCCCAAGCAACTACACAAAAAGTTGGGCACTAAAAAAAAAAAAAGGGGGTCCAAGGCCTGCCAGGTCGAACAAATAACTGAGAAGGGTTGTTATCAACAGACCGACTAGCAGAAACAGTCCTCCGAGGAGTCAAGTTACCAGCAAACGCCATCAACTCCTCTTGACGCTTTAGATAACCGGCGTCATAACCTTCCTCATAGGACCGCCGTCGAGACTCCTCTGCTAGGGCAGCAGCCTGAACCAAGTCACTTTTCTCTTTCTCCCAGACAGACTTTTCTTCTTGCAATTTTTTCAAATCATCATTGGCAAGCTGCAGTTGGAGACTCTGCCCTCTGACCTTGGCCGACTCCGATTCTAAACGACGTTGATAAGCATTTCTGCTTATCCACAGATCGTCATTTTTCACACCCAGCTGGAGTGCAAAGTACTTAGCCTGGAAAGAGAAAACACTCCTTATGTAACAAGGCAATCAAAATGAAAGCAAGAAAAATAATGAAAAGATAGGTCTACCTGCTCGCACAACTTCACTAGCGACTGAACAAGGCGCACATTGGAAGTATTCTCAAGCTTCCTCAATTCACCGGGCAAAATAGTGCTCAAGCCCAGATCCCAGGACAAAGCATCAGGCTCAACAGAGCCCGGCAGTTCACTAAGAAGAGGGACATTGTCAGGGCGGGGACTCACTGACCGGAAAATATCCTTAACCTGCTCAAGGATGCAACGATCGTCTAACGGACGAGGAGATTCCCTCTCGTTAGGACTAACTGAGGTTTCCTTCCCCGAAGCAGAAAAAACAGTTCGGCGACCAGACCTTGACTCACTTCGACCTCCAGAAGGCCCGCCAGATTCGAAGGAAGTAGTCATCACAGTAGTATCATGAAACAAGTAATCAGGAAAATCTTGAGAAATAGGTTGTGTTAAGGAGGGATTTACGAAGGAGCCTTCTTCAGTTTGGCCCCCGCTGACGACCGGGGCAGCAGAGGTAGAAAAAGGAAGGGTATTGACAAAATCCCCTCCATGAAACCCATACTCAAAAGAAGAAACACCTGAAGAAACAGGTATATCGAAAAACTGCTCCACATTGGACGAAGCTCCAAAAGCCACCCGACCAGGGGAAGGCCTATTTCCTACTTCTGTAGAAGAAGAAAAATTTGGTTCTACAAAAGATGAACTAACTACGGAGAAAGGTGTGGAAGGGATGACAGGATTATCGGTTATCGAACTACTAACCAAGGATGAACGAGGAGGTTCCATCGAGGGTCCTTCTGTTCGAGACTTTTTTAATCTAGAATTTCTGGCGTTCTCACGCGAAGGACGCTTCGATGTATTACCAAAAAGATTAGTCATGATCTGAATTTAAGAAGTAAATTCAAAATATCGAGGGAGCTTATCGACCTACTAAAGGAAGAGTATTCTGTTGAAGAGATAAGCAAAGCAGTAAATAGCGAGACAAATTTTTTATATTTATACTATACGAAAAGACACGACAGACCCAAGGAAAGGGAGAGAAATAGAAAAACTGGCCTTGGAATAAACACTAGAATTTGAAAAGACACACGCATAATGATTACGGCGAAGTTAATGACTTGTCTGAATTATTACGGCGAAGATGAAAGGACGTGACTGTCAGAATATGAAACGTTTAGCGTACAAAGGGTTAAAAAGTGTAAAATTACATTTAAAACCTACAATAAATGGTTACAAGCGTATCTTCATGAATCAATGTATCATACAACCTGATCGCCCTTCGGAATTGTTTGCTATCTAACGATGTCTTCTCCTTCTGCTGGCTCAAAAACCTCTTCCTCTTCCTCTCGATCGATAAAATTCTCATCAAGCTCATCGTTAACGTCAGAAGGAGGAATCGGCAATGGTTTTCCGAACTCTTTGACGAGGTGTGCCAAAGGAAAATTTTGATATACGACATCTGGAAGTTCGGAAGGAGAGTATACTTCGCCATAGCGGTTCAACCGAATATGTGCCGCTTTAAAATATTCCTTTCGACGATCATCTATCATGTCGAAAGCGACCAACTGATGAATCGCCTTCTTAAAGGTATTTTCCAGGAGAGGACCGACCATCTCGTATACCATCGCTGTATGAACAGGATGTTTGAGGAATTCACGAATTACTTTCTCGTCGGGATTCCGGCCGTAACGATCCCTAAGTCCACTTAGAGGAATATTCCCCTCGTACTCCTCTAAAGAGGCTTGAAGACTTGACACTTGAGAATCCAACTCGCTAATCCGAGCAGTACTCTGAAACTGGAACTCCTCTAACTTTTTAGCCATTTGATCGGCTTGCTCTTGAGCACGGGAAGTCTCCAGGACCCTGTTTATGATCTCCTGGTCTTCAGTCCCCGTAGCCCTAGTCTCTACGACCGGAACGGAAGAAGACGTTGATGGGCCTACCTCTGAACCAGAGGACTTATGAAGTAAAGCTTTGTATTTCTCATCCAGAAACTCACATTGTTGTTTCCAGAGAGCACTTTCATAAGCATATGAGGCTAAACAAGTCTTAGTCTGAAAAAAGTAAAGGAGTAAAACAAAAAAATAAGTTAGCAAAATAAAAAGATCTTCGAAAGAAAATATCTTATAAATCTAACTTAAGAAGAGGTTACCATTTCAGCATACAGAGAAGCTCGCTGAAATTTCTCCATAGGATCCTTTCGAAGAAGCTTATTCAGATCGCGAGTAAAAACGCCGGACAAAAGAACACGAGTTGCCTTATCGATCGCGTTCTCGCTCTCATCATGGACAAGAGAATCTTTCTCAGAATAACCAGCAGCCCTCTTTCCCTCTAAATGATCCTCAATCATTTCAACCAAAGTAGGTTTTGGATGATTGTCGTCAGGTAAAGAGAGATCGTTACCAGAACGACCATAGTAACTCCTCTTTCTCCCCACCGGATTATCGTTAGGATGAGGCATCGACCAGCTGCGACATCCACGAATACCTAAGGATGTCCTAAGCTGAAGGGGGGATAACCGGATCCAGTCCCTTGATGAATAGGGGAATCTTGCGAAGAATCTGGAGATTCCTCTCCATTCTCCCCGGAGTCATGACTCAACTCTAGCTTTCTCTTCCGAGACCCTCTCTGCTCGATAGGGACGTTCTCAATGGATTTGGAGGATTTGGACAACACCATTTTTCCCTTTGAAGAATGTCGGGAATTTTCTACCATACGAGCTGAAAAAGAAACAAGATGAAAGTCAATTTCTCTGTATAGAAGGTATCATCACAATACTAAGCTAAAGTGAAATACTTACCAAGTGATTCAGATGATGAACTGATTGGAAAATTATGAGCACTCAATCCCGCTTTACGGAGGAAAGCTTCCCCAATCAGAAGAGCACTCTGATATTTGTTGGCACGCATAGCGGGGATTTCACCGATAAACTGAGCATCATCAAGAATGAATTCACCAGTCGGCAGGCGACCTACGTAAACCCATTTGGAGATATGATCCCACGAGAAGGGTATAGTCGAACCGTCCGCCAAATGAAGATGAGGTGGGGGGCGAACAAAGAAAAAACGAGATTTCCAAAAAGGGTTGCTAGAAACGGGGGAATCGAAGATTGCTCGACTAGGCCTCTGACTAGCAAAGAAATATCTGCGATTGGAAGAACTAGAAATATTGAACCGAAAAAGTTGTGTCAAGTTACGAAAGGAAGGTTTGAACCCCTTTGCGATCATCAAGACAGAAAAACAAACCACGAAGGCCACAAAATTTGGAACTAATTGTGTCAAGGACACACTGAATATTTTTAGAATATCAAGGAAGAGGGGAGACAACGGAAGACGCAGACCGCTATTAAAATGGGCCGTGTAAAAGGCTCGACATCCTTCCGGTGGAGATGTAACCCTATCAGAAGGAGAAGGGAGAATTATCTCAGAACCCTCCGGGAAATATTTGGCATAGTTATTCACAACCTCCGGAAAAGTGTCCACCGTATAAGCACAAGCTAGGTCCTCAATTGGTTCAGAAATTTGAGGAGCAGTACCTTTGCCCTTTTTAGCTCGGGCAGCGACATCTGTATCGGAAAGGATTTGTACCTTAAAAGTGTCTTCAACAAGAACGACAAATTCAGGAACTGCAGTTTGTTCGCCCAAAAAATTAGAGTGCAGCTCCTCCTCGTTATTAGGAGCAACATTCTCCCAAGAGGAAGAAGAAGATTTTCTTAAAGAAGCCATATTTTCAGATTCTCGGAGGATATAAGTCGATAAAAAGAAAACTTTATATGATGAACGACCAAGCAAGAAAATGACTACGAACTTTAAGCAAGTATAAAGGAGAAATGACGAACTCAAAAGTCACCTATTTATACTGAGAAGAGAAAAGACGTTTCGAACTCGTCACAACTAATCACATTCCCGCCAAAAATGGAAGAAGATCAAAAGCCTCCCGAAAGGACGCGTAGCGATTCATAATTGAAAAGAGAAAACGACTATCTATGATTCGTAGCACTCTTTTCCTTACTTAAGATTTTTTCCCACAGGGTTTTTTCTGAAGAAAGGTTTTTAACGAGGCACCATTCATAGAAGATTAACAGTCGTATAAAATTATCTACTTCTACGAGCTTCTATTATCTATACGCTCGAAGAAGTGAGGGAGTACTGATGGGGGCTATTTCACACCCCTTATAATGTACGGATCGACTGAAGAACATAAGATCGGTTCGACCAAACAAGACAGTTCGGGATCATCTTATCGACCCGGCCGAATACAGCTCTCTTCGACAAGAAGACTACACTCCGGACTCAAGAAGGATATTTGGGCCGAGTCCTATTAGGATTATATTTCCTTGTAAACGCTAGGTTTAGTATGATATAAATACCTAGTCAATCATTGTATTAGACAACTCTTAATTACAAGGCAAATACGCCATTGAATTCTGCATAAACGGCAGAACCCACTATTATTCAATAAAGAAAAGAGCTTTCTCTTCATATTTGTGTTATTCTTACGTTGGTTACGATAATTACTTGTTGTTCCTACGAAATTGTTCTTCCTTGAGATTGATCCATCCTGAGTAAAGTAACAGAGCCCTATAAATCATATATATTGAGAATCCCCAATATCAAATATTCACTGATACCATTAACCCGACGAAATCCGGTTAAATCAATCTCCGATCAAGCCAGCCCTACAGTTCGAAGACTCTCGACAGAAGCACAGAATAATAAAAGCCTTTCATCTACCTTGAGGCAATATTTACTTCTCCGAGTTTCAGCTTCACTTACGCTCAAGAAGTGGTGGAATATTGATGAGGGGTATTTTGGACTTTCTATTTTAGGATCAACATTAGATCGGAGACCAGGAGTTCCGGCCTTGAAGAAGTAATTTCGATCTCCAAACCACGATCTCCGATCAAGCCAGCCCTACAGTTCGAAGACTCTCAGCAGAAGAGGCCTAGTCATCGGAATCACCGTTGGGCCGACCCCTGGGCCTGGCCTTTGGGCTAGGAAATGTGTCCCTGTGGAAGGTCCACCTAGCACGCCGCAACAACTATGAATACCATTCGCTTTTATGACATCAGACACGCATTCTTAGGTGCTCTCAGCTAGGCCTCACTGCTCGGATTCTCCTCCAAAGTTAGAATAGCTTGCTTATTGAACTGAATTTAGCCTCTCACATATATGGCATCCTATAATGTTCGAATTGGCCCATTGTAACTATTGTACCCTGTTCGGAATTTATATAACGTGGGTTGATCTACCAACTATTCTTGTAAATATATAATTATCACTTTTGATTTAAAAATTAGAACACAAAATTTAATATTTATAAGATATTACAATCATTACAAATAACACCAAAAGGCAAAATTGGAAAATTATAGGGGCAAGGGGTTACTTGTAATAAGGTGACAAACTTGGGGGAAATATTTGAACTAATTCATAAGTGAGAGGGATTTTCGTAATTATGCATTGACTCAATGGGGTGTTTGTAATTTACCCTATAAAAATCGTTGAAGAAGTTATTACCACTTTCTTGGACTTATTCTGCAACTGATTCAACAACATACGTATCCAACATGCATGTTGACCAGGTCTCCTAACTGCCCGCAATATTCAAAAGAAGTCACAACCACTTCTACCACCAACTTACAATAAATTTAAAAATTAATATACCATCCATGGAAGGCAGGTATGCTCCCATTAAAAGTCTATAAATAGACTCAGGATCGCAAAGTGGAACCTCCACAGAAACAAACACACTCTCTACTAGTCAATCATTCAAACATGCATTCAACAACATGCTTTTAAATGCTCCACTATGTTAACTTCACACTCGTCTTAGCTTATCATTACTCATGATAACTTGCAACTCTTATTTATAGGACACTGACTATATAAGCACTGTTCACATAAGAACCTTCAATTAATGTGTATTCCGATTGTTATTCAATGAATTATTTCAATGCCTATGCTTTTTTCTTTTATGTTAGAGTAACATTATCCACCAGACACACACACCCAACTAATAATTTACACGTCCATTACTGGTTCAATGTGCACTTCGATTGCAACATTCCCCCCCCCCCCCCCCTCCGCCATCCCACATTTAAGGACCTATAAATTGTATAAGTCCGACGACCGTGCAAACATAAAAAAAAATACCATTAAAAACCATTAACGGGTAATAGTTTGGAATATTTCGTCAATCGCTTTATTAGTTAGTTTAACATAGGTTACTCAGTCAGTAAAGGTTTGTCACGTTCTTACATGTTGGATAAAGATGAAGAGTAAAAGAGTGAAGGGAGGTTTTTTATGATTTCCAAAAGTCATCAGCCAAGTAGTGGAAGCTAAGAAAACCTCTAAAAATATTTGACCAAGGAAGACATGTTAAATCAGACGGGTCAAATTTGTGGTACAAAGGACTACTGATTTTTTGCTGGATCCGAAATCAGACTGGTGGATTTTCAGTAAACTCAAATCAGATGAGTTCGACTTGATATCAGCAGAGTGTTCATCAGAAGAGTCGTTTCGATCAGCAGAGTGAAGTGATCAGAAAGTCATCCCAACTGTAATAAATGCACTTGGAGTAATTAATGTTGTAAGAGCAGGGTATTAAAGACAAATGATTAAAGATATACCTCGGATCAGCAGGGTGCATTTAATGCGACTGACAGAAAGTACAACAAAGTGTACAGTGCAACAATTGCAGGTAGTCGTTGCAGAAAAAGGGGGACCAATACTCGAAGCACTCAAATTTGTCTTTCTTCAACGAACATAATTCAAACTTCAAGTATAAATAGTTCTTCATTCAAGAGTTAGAGACAACTACAGCCACACCTTTTGAGAGCAAATTATCGAAGCAAAATCTGTCTAAGTCTCAAACTAAAAAAAAAAAAAAAACACTCATCAACTTAGACATCAGTTGACAAAGTCCGAAGTTCAAGATCACATACACATACATATTGTTGGAAGAAGATAAAGATGAAGACAGTAAAGTGAAGGGAGGTTTTGATGATTTCCAAAACATCATAATCAGCTAAGTAATGGAAGCTTAGTAAGTCCCTTAGAAGAATTTTGACCAAGATAGAAGACAAATCAGAAGGGTTAAACTTTATTGTCCATAAGACTATTGATCTGTTGCTGAGTTCGGAATCAGACTGGTAGTTTTTCAGCTGACTCAAATCAGATTATTTCAATTGGATTAAAAAATGCTGCAAGAGAAGGGTATTAATGGCATATGATTGAAGTTATTCTCAGATCAGCAGGGTGCATTTAATGCGACTGCCATAATAGTACAGCAGAGTGTACAATGCAACAATTTTAGAGAGTCGTTCCAGGAAAAGGGGGACCAATACTTGCAGATTTGAAGTTTGTCTTTCTTCAACGGATACTTTTTCGAATCACAAGTATAAATAGAGCTTGATTCAAGAGTTAGAGACAATACAACAACTGAGATCATGTTGGATGAAGATGAAGATAGAGTGCAAAAAGTGAAGGGAGGTTTTGATAATTTCCAAAACATCAGAATTAGCTAAGTAGTGGAAGCTTAGTAAATCCCTTAGAAGAATTTTTGACCAAGTAAGAAGACAAAACAGAAGGGTCAAAATTTTAAGGTCCAGAAGACTACTGATCTGTTGCTGAGCTCGGAATCAGACTGGTAGTTTTTCAGCTGACACAAATCAGATTAGTTCAACTTGAGATCAGCAGGGTATCTATCAGATGGGTTATTTCGATCAGCAGAGTAGAAGGGATCAAGAAGTCTGCTCAAAGGTAATAAATGCACTTGAAGTAATAAATGTTGCAAGAGAAGTGTATTCATGGCAAATGATTGAAGTTATTCTCATATCAGCATGGTGCATTTAATGCGACTGACAGAATAGTACAGCAGAGTGCACAGTGCTACAGTTGCAGAGAGACGTTTTCAGAAAAGGGGGACCAGTACTTGTAGCTTTGAAATTTATCTCTCTTCAACGAATAGATTTCAAAAACAAGTATAAATAGAGCTGAATTCAAAAGTTAGAGACAACCACAATAACTGAGATCATTTTGCGAAGCAGAATTTTTCTAAGTCTCAAAAACTCAAGAACAGCTCACTCATCAGCCTAGTCATCTGTTGATAAAAGCCGAAGTTGAAATTCAAAGACTACATATTTTCTTAGTGATCTGTATTAGATAAGTGTTGTGAGAAGTAGGTATCCATCTTAGTGAGTGATATTACTTCAGAGAGTAGAAGTTTCTTTGTGATTTCCTATTGCGAACTTGTGGCCATTTCATTTCTTGTTTGGCGCAAGCACTGTATATTGTAATTTGTGTGATTATAGTATAACCCAAGATCTTCATGACTTGGAAGAGTGGACTAAAGGATTTTAATCTATATAACCACTATAAAAATTCCTGTGTTTTATTTTGCATTGTTTTATTGCGAATTTTTAAAGAGCATACTTTAACACGTGAATTTACTGTTTAAAAGATTTTAATAAGGAGTTTAAAAACTAGGGACAAATTTTTTTTAAGTTGAAAAGTTTACTTGTGAAAAACACTTATAAAAATCCGCTGCAAGTAATCTGATTAAAACTATGATTTAACTGAAATCAGCTAAGTCATTATCAGAAGAGTGGTCAACTCTGCTGTTCAAAGCTTTGTGCGCGATCAACTTTGTAACGTCCCACAAATTCTTGTCCTTTTTATTATTGACTTTAAAAATCTTTCTTTTAAAGTATAGATTTACGAAAGATTTATAAAGTTAGATTCTATTTTCTGCTTTGATTTAGTGGGGAATATATTTAAATATGATCAAATTCTTTTGAAATGGTGGAGTCATTTTCTATATCACTATTTATTTTGGCACATTTTCTATTTTATATTTAATGCTACATTGAGCTAAAATGTGCGAATAACTTGTTCGTATGAAATATTAAAATTGAAAATAATTTATAAAGGCATGAAGACCTTATGAAAGTGTTGGGATCTTTTGCAAAAAAGTTTGGACTAAATAGTGCTAAATTTTAGTTTTCGGGGGCAAAAATGTAAGTTTCAAAACTTCGGGGGGCCAAAGTGCAAATTTGCACTAAGTTGCAGATTTTCTGCAGGAGAGTAATTATTTTCTCTCCTTGCACACTCTTTAGGCTACAAAGTATTGGGTGGAGAAATTGTTCTACCCAATGTATACATGCATTGGTGGTTTTAAAAATTAAGTATTATGTCTCCCTCATTTCCCAATGTGTATATATTTGTTATATACACTTAAAATCTGATTTTTATCCTCTTAATAACCTCATTACCTACACATTATATAGTATAAATCAAATACGAGAGAGAAAAAGAGATAACACATTTAGAAAAAAAATTCGGATATACACAGCCAAGCCTCGGTTTTTCGCACATTTCGTCTTCGTCCCCCGCTCGATCATGCCCAAATTTTGTGTGAAGGTTCTAAAAACATGGGCCTACATATTGACCGTTTGGATCATCATTTTAATCTCTCTAAATTAATTGGCAGACGTTTGAAATTAGTGAAAAATAAGGATTTGATGGCTTTTCTTATGAACCACCACTGGAGCCGCCACCACTGCCACCGAAGCAGCCATCACCACCGTCGGAGGTCTGCAAGTGAAGAGAGCTTCATACGCTTCATTTCTTTGGGTTTTGGTTACACTTCATTGTGGAATTTTGATCGCCGTAATAAGCTCCTCAGGTGAGTGCTGTGTGTTACTTGTGTGTAAGTAAATGTGCTAATAGGTCGAGTCAGAACTATAACTTAGTTCCTAAACGAACATGCATGTGATGTATGATAACATAAAGAACTCGTCTGCTAGGACTAGTTACACGTTGAATTATTGCTTATGCCTATGTGCTTATGAGTCAATGATATTGTATGTTGAACTGTTATTGAGTTATTTACCGATTTCCTGTTACAGGATTGTTAAAGGATTGTTACTGTACTGTACTGTTTGTTATTTTTATGTGGGCCCTATTTTGGTATGTGGAATCATCGGTAACCTGGAAGGTAAGGGCCGGAGGATTACCTCGATCCACCATAGACCCACTTCACGAGCCAAGTGTGGAGGTTACACTTGGGGAGTGAATGTCAAACTCCTGGCATTTGACGTCAATGTGCACGGTTATGTAAGGTCACACCTTACTTGGAGTGTTTGGTGGTGGTTTTCCTGACTGTGGATTGGAGGGTAAGAGGAGGACGGCATCAACAAATACTGTTTATTTGTTTAACGTGCTTAAATTGTTATATGCATGTTCATTTACTGTATTGTTTTATATGCTCGTGTATATTATGTAGCATCCACGCACATGTGCATTACAACCTCACTAAGTTGGACGATCAACTTATGCATTCCGTGTTTCAATCTTTTCCGCTACAGGTGTTTGGGGTAAACGATAGTTCATGTTGCGGTTAGGTCATCATGGTTGCGATCTCACCCTAGTTCTAGAGATTAGTTGAACTTTTGTTTAAATTCTTATTTGATTTTAAGATTTTCGTTAGAACTCGTGTTTTAAATCTCCATAATGTCTAAGTTGATTTTTATTATATCGTATTAAATATCTTGGTATTTGAGCTAATTTTATAATATGGGAATATCTATCGAAAATGATTTTAAAGTTTATCAAATATTAATCTTAATCTTCTTGTATTTCTTTTGGGTCCCACAAGTTGTTTCACCATGTCATGTCATCCGTTAAAATTTGTTTTAGTTACTTCCGCTTTAAACTTAGTGATTTAAAATGTTGTTATTTAGTATTAAACCGCTTCCGCTTTTAAACTTTTAGTTTATCGTTTCCGTTTAAAAAAGAAAAAGTTTCAATATTTTAGCACTGTTCAAAATAATAATAATTTTTTCGACTGTTATCTGACGGACCCGCGGTGCCGGGCAGTCACAGATGGTTTCAGAGCTTTGGCTCAAGGCCAGGATAGGATCCTCGGATTCGTACTAAGGGGCTAGTAAGGTGGGACTCACCGTCAAGACTTTAGTATGTCTACCTATTATGGGTAATTCACTTTTAGGACAAGACCGCAACCAGAACCATATGTATAGTACGTGTCCTTGAGGTTAAGGGTTTTTTTTTGCTTAATTCTGTGTTTTCTTGATTAATTATTTTGTTGGTGGTATCACGAATATCATAACGTTATTCGAAGTTTATTGTTGTTATTATTGTCTGCTTATAATTGTATATGTGTGTGCTCTGTGATTTTAAGTAAATTGAAATATTTGAATCCAGTGACCTTTCTAGAAACACATGTAGAATGACTAAAATAGCCATAGTCCTTTTGAATTCCAGTATCGAGTTAACATTAATCAGAACTCATACTTCTGATTTTAAAAGTACCCATCTCCAATTTGATCTCTTGACTTCAGTAAGCTCTCTTGAGCCTATTTTTTGCTATAATTAATTATTTCAGCCTTATTATAATATTTGTACTTATTCATTTTTTTAGCTTGTGATCCCTAAATGTCTGTTCTTCATCAATTTTGGTGAATCAAATTGATATGTAAGCAATCCTTCTTTCAATAGACAAAATATCATTCAAATTTCGTTGACATCAATCTTGAGTTTTAACTCGTCTATTACTCGTTCCTTGCATTCAACTACGAATTATTATTGATAGCGAGTAACTTCATTTTGAATTCTAAAACTACCCTAAGTTCATGTCTAATCTTTTCATTTCCGCTGGTGCCTTTTTGAAGTTTCTAAATGCGATTGCCCGATTGTATCTTTCATTCATAGAGTGTAAATTACCAAAAAATTTCTTCAATCATTTTTAGTCTCATTCTTGATATGGCTTATTTTCAAGCCATACCCTTAATTACCTTTAATTTGACTCCTTGATTGTTTTCCTTGATATCTTATCGACACTCTTAATGAACATGTCTTTATTTATTGCGTGTTGACTTCTTGTTATCCTCTCAACCTTTTGTTTTGATCCCATATTTTTGTACTTGTTTAGAGTTTACCCCTCCTTATTTTATGAGTACTTTTCCGTATCGACTTCGTATCCAAAATTAATTATTTTTGTCGGATTCTATGAATGTTATTATTCATTGTCATTCTTTTCCCTGAACCTATTTAATGGGTTGTAATTGTTTTGAAATCATCCATATGATTTTATATTACTCCTATTCATTGTATTCAATTAGGAAATCTTTTAAATTTTCTGATATTATCAAATTGTCTTGTTTTCCTTTTGAACTTCACATTTTCATCTTGTCCATTCATAAATTATTGTTCCTTTCTCTAATTCATTCACTCCTGTGAGCCTCATAAAGCATATCGACTTATTATCGACTTCTTTTTATCTTACCTTCTAGTTGTTTTGGGCATAAATTAATTCTCGTCTCGCTCAATCGGATCATTTCGATGTTCTTGAATTTCACTATTGAGCTTAATTTGTTTCCTACTGCAGCTTGATTAAAATCATTACTTCTTGAAATAAATCTTTAATTCGCGCTGTTTATCTTGACATGCTTTTAAAATGACCAAGCACACTTTAATGCTTTGGTTATAATCTTTAAATTGATTGAAATCCTTTCTTTGACCATCGTCTTGCTTTCTCCATTCAAATTGATTGACACTCATCTATTCTGTTATTCTTATCAATGTGCCTTACTCGATCTCCTTGTTAATTATAACGAACTATTCACTTGGTATCATGCTACCGCTTTTCAACTCCTTTTGTAATCTTCATCGGTTCTTCTAATTGTTGCCATTATCAAGCCTTATCTTATTACCTTGAACACTTTGATTCGATCATCTTTTGTTATCCTTATCGCGAATTTTCATTGGACTGCCAATTTTTTCCCTTGCCTAGAATCCTAAGCCAAATGTCATCCAATAATTTTTGGATTTCTTGGGATAAACTGATAATAAATGTTGATATGTGAGTAGGTTTAAAATAATAAAAATAAATGAATCTTAACCCGCGACATACGAGTTGGAATTACCGTTGTGTCTCAATTTATCGCGTCACATTTTCATGTACCGTATATGAAGTACCACATCGATCGTCCTCGTGAACCTACTACATATCATATAGAGCTTTACAAATATCCAATGTACGAAAGAAGACTTATTCACTTACTCATCCACATGAAGAAAGGATGCCATTGTGATGCAACCAAAGTATAAAAGAGGCGACTTGGGAGTTAGAGAAAAAGACATGTCATAGTTTCGAAACGTCTGTTGGATGAAGATGAAGATAGAGTGCAAGAATTTGAGGGAGGTTTTGATGATTTCCAAAACATCAAAATCAGCTAAGTAAGGAATGCTTAGATCCCTTAGAAGAATTTTGACCAAGTATGAATACTATCAGAAGGTTCAAAAGTTCAAGGTCCAGAAGACCACTGATCTTATGCTGAATTTGAAATCAGAAGGGTAGGTTATCAGCTGACTCAAATCAGATTAGTTCAATTTTGATCAGCAGAGTATCTATAAGATGGGTCACTTCGATCAGCAGAGTGGAAGAGATCAAGAAGTCTGCCCAACGGTAATAAATGCACTTGGATAATAAATGCTGCAAGAGAAGGGTATTAATGTCAACTGATTGAAGACATTCTCGGATCAGCAAGGTGCATTTAATGCGACTGGTAGAAAAGTACAGCATACTGTACAGTGCCACAGTTGCAGAGAGCCGTTCCAGAAAAAGGGGGACCAGTACTTGTAGCTTCGAAATTTGTCTAATCTTCAACGGATAGATTTCAAAAACAAGTGTAAATAGAGTTGGATTCAAGATTTAGAAAAAAACACAACAATCTGAGATTTCAAAAGCTCAAGAACAGCTCACTCGTCCGCCGAAGTCATTTGTTGACAGAAGCTAAGTTGAAGCAAAAAGAAAACATTTTCTGAGTGAATCTGTATAAGAGGAGTGTTGTGAGAAGTAGATATCCATTTAAGTGAGTGATATTACTTCAGATGGTAGGAGTTTCTTTGTGATTTCCTGCTGTGAACTTGTGGCTTATCATTTGTTGTAAAGCGCAAGCATTGTATATTGTAAACTGTGTGTTTATAGTATAACCCAAGATCTAAATGACTTGGAAGAGTGGACTAAAGGATTTATATCTGTAGAAACACTATAAAAATTCTTTGTGTTAACTTGCATTATTTTCTTACATATTTTCAAATTGCATAAGAACACTTAGAAAACTGTTAGAAAGATTTTTCAAAGGAGTTTGCAAAAATTGAGGATAAAATACTTTCTAAGTTACCAAAGTTTACTTGTGATAAACACTGTTTAAAATCCGCTGCAAGTAATCTGATTGAAAATTGATTTTGCTGAAATCAGCTAAGTTATCATCAGAAGAGTGGTCAACTCTGTTGTTCAAGCTTTGTGCGCGATCAGCCTAGTCTGCTTACAATTCTCGATCAGCTTAGTCTGCTGACAGAAGACTTGAAAGTTTTAAAATCTAAAATTTTCGGAGGTCTATTCGCCCCCCTCCCTCTAGACCTCAACTGACCACTTGGGACCAACAAGTGGTATCATAGCAGGTGTTTCATTAGAATCAACTGCCTGATATACGAGCTTGATCCGAGTGTTTTTAAAAGGTTTCAAAGTTTTCAAACGCACGTTTTTGAAAAATAAAAACTATTTGAAAATGGACTGTATCAGTCATGTTCCCCACATCGGCGGTATGAGTTTTGGGAATTGGAAGATTAGGATGGAAATCTTCCTTGCTATACATGTATCACCGAAGGTCCATTCAAAATCACCAAGACTATAAAGGTTGATGAAGTTGATATAGTGGTGAATAATGAACTTGAAGTGATGACAGCTGAGGAAGTCAAGTTGTTCAATCTGGACAAGGTTGGCCGTTTCATCATGACCAAGGCCCTGGACAACGATCGATTTGACAAAGTCAAGCATTGATAAACTACAAAGGAAATGTGGGATAAGGTCCGTGACATGAGCAAAGGAAACGACGCCATAAAGGAGCACCACCTGAGTGTTGCTCTAGAAAAGTTAGACAACTTCAAGATGAAGTCTGCGGAAACCATTGACCAGATGGATGCAAGGTTTACAAGGACGCTGAATGAAGTTCTAAAGCTAGGAAAGGCCTTCACTGACAAGGAGATTATTGTCAGAGTACTGAAGGCCCTGCCTCCAAAATTCAACATGAAGGTGACGGCTATGGAAGAGTCCAGGGATCTGGGAAAGATCTCTCTTACAGAGCTATTCTCCGTACTCAAGGCATACGAGTATAAACTGCCAAGAATGGGTATTGAAGAAACCTCAACTTCAGGCCCCACAGCTGCACTTGTTGCTGCTGAAATCCCAAGAAGAACAGCAAACAACAACAAAGAAGTGGACTCATCTGATGAAGCCACATTTCTCAACAAAGGAGAACACTGCTGGAGACGTCACATTACTGATAAATAATTTCAAGAAGTTCTACAAGAGAAAAATGAAGAACAAATATGATGAGGGGTACTTTGGATATTCTATTTTGGGAAAGGCGTGTATGATCGGAATTCACAGTATCCGACCTCGAATACATATCACAACAATATCCAACCTCGAAGACATATCGGCCGACCTCCAACGTTGTACAGCCCGCTCTGATCACAGGCCAAGTGGTTTTTGCTCGGATTCCACTGTTGGGCCGACCCTAGGCCCAGGCCTGTGGGCTAAGAAATACACCCCTGCGGATGGTTCAGCTAATACACCGATTCTACTATAAATACTGCAAGCATTTATGACGCCAAACAACGCACAATTCCCCAGGTGCTCCTTGCTCGAAGCTACTGATCGAAGCCTCCTCGGGATTTATATTTCAATCACATTGTATGTACTAATCTCTAGCTTGTACGGCATCCAATAATGCCCAAGTAGGACCTCGAATTATATTGTAATCACAATCGGTAATATATATATTCGACCTCATCATTGGCATTTTAGCACCTTTACCGTCTTTACTTTCCATTATTGATCTCCTACGAAACCACGTTAGATCAATTGGCGGCCACCGAGGGGCCTTATTTGGGTGTTAGATCGAAATATGCCTACTACGAGACGAAATACATACATGCGAGGAGAACCTTCACAAGTAGCTGGAGCGCAGAACTCCGTTAACAACGACCCCGATAATCTTTCTCGAGCGGCTCGTCAACAAGAAGCTCCGCCGATCATGCCACAAGAGGATATTCCGATCCGCACAACTGTGGCCGATCTACGGTCTATTATTGGTACGATGTGCAGGGAATTTTTGAACAGTGGAAGAGCTGACCAGTCACCAATGCATCAACCTGCAATGCATGGAAGACCTGAAATTCCGTCCTCAAATATTCAAAAGGAAAAGAGTGTGCTTCGGTCGATATCAAAAGCACCTACGGAAAATCCTCTCAAACCAGCTCCGTCGAAATCTAATATTCGATCTATATTACCCTCCAAAGCTGTACATGACGTGGAAGACTCAGTAGTTGGGGAGAGTCAACCTTTAGGTGTTGATAAGGCAAAAAAATCGACCTATAAGAGAATCACTGAAGCTGAACTAGAGAAAATCGTGCAAGAGAGGGTTGCCAAGAAGTTAGATCGAGAGGAGTTGATCAAAGAGGCTCGGCATGCGGGCACGACGATCAGACGTACTGAGATAATGCAAAATAGAGAAACATTTCGAGAAAATATTAGAGACAGAGAGATCGGAAACAGCATCATGAGATGCTCGCCATTTTGTCCGGAAATTCGAGAGGCAAGAATCACTTAGACATTTACCACGGTATAATGGGACTACCGACCCTGCATAACACATTAACAGCTTCATTAATGTGATGAATTTGTATGGACATTCGGAAGATTTTTGCTGCAAAATCATGGTCACTACCTTCGATGGAATTGCTCTCGACTGGTTCGGAAAATTGCCAACGAACTCCATATTCTATTTTGATGAATTCTGCGACAAACTCAAACACCAGTTCGCGAGCCAGAGGAAACCTAGAATGCCTGCTAACCATTTGGGGACAGTAAAACAGATGGAAGGCGAAACTTTGAGGCAATGGTTGGCACGGTTCAGCATCAAACTTCTTAAGGTTGATACTCCGCAGATCGAATACCTATCCTCCTTAATGTTCGAGTTAACGAAGAATACACAGTTCGGGAATGCACTATGTAGGAAGCAGCCAAAATCCTTTGAAAGGATCATGAAGATAGCAGAAAAATATATGATAGAGGAGGAGATGAATAAGCTAAAGCACGCTCAAAACCCGAGGCCTCTACTCCGAAAGAAGCAGGACAAAGCCCCTATTCCAAAACCAGGGGATTATGGTGGATCGAACAGGGGGTCGGCATGGCAAAGAATCGACACATACAAACCCTAGATGTCCAATAACCGACCTAATGCTTACGGTCCGGTCTCCGATCCTAATCCGATTCCACGCCCGGGAAAAGTCCATTTTACCAAACTGAATACTTCGAGGGAAGAAATTCTCACTGTTTTGGAGGAGAGGAATTTAACACCTGAAGCAGAAAGGATTACTCAAGCAAGACCGGGAGCTTTGAATTACGACAAATATTGTCAATATGATAGAGCTCGTGGACACAGTACGAAAAATTGTTATCAATTGAAGGTTGAGATCGAAAAATTGATCGTACAAGGTAAATTGAAATAACTTATAAAAAGGGGAAACTATAACAACCATTATAGATCCAGGAGCCCCCAGACGTTCGCCGTTCAGCAACATGAGGCTCAGAATCAGCCAGAGGAGCAACCGAACGGAGTAATCAACATGATCATAGGCGGACCGCCGGGGGGAGACAGCAGAAATGCGAGGAAAAGAACAATGAGGTCGATCAAGGCAGTTGTATCGACTGGGAAAGAGATATTCTCCTTGGAACCACCTTCCATGGAGAATCAAGTCATAAGCTTCAGTGATGCGGACCGACCAGCAGATGTTACTTGGGATGTGGACGATGACGATCCCGATTTTTCGATGGTTTTAACTCTGAAAATTGCTAACTATGAGGTTAAAAGAGTTTTGATCGACAACGGTAGTTCCGCGAATATTATTTCTTCTGAAGCTCTTTCTCGAATGAATCTCCAACATCTTTGTTTGGATAGAGTGATTACTCCTTTGGTCGGATTTGGTGGTTCGGATATTGTCCCCCTAGGAACCATCTTGCTAAGTATGACCCTCGGAAAGAAACCAAGGAGTGTGACTAGAATAGTAAAATTCTTGGTGGTGGAAACACCCTTTGCTTATAACGCCATACTAGGAAGGCCAGCGTTGAACGCATTCAAGGCCGTGGTGTCAATGTATCATCAAAAGGTGAAATTTCCGATAGATGGAGGGGTTGGATAAATGAGAAATGACCAGTACATGGCATGGGAATGTTATAATTCTTCCCTGTCAATAAAGAGAAAAGTCGAGCCTGAGATTCCGAGCAAAAGAAGGCTAGTTCAATTTAGAGTCAGGATCGTTTCAAACTTACTGATCCCTGATTGTGATAAACTACAAGGAAAGAAAGGCGAGAGTGTAGATATGAGCGTCCAAGCCCCCGACTACAAGAAGGTCGCCTTAGTTCCTGGTTCTCCGGAAAAGGTTACCAGGATCGGAACGGAACTGAGCGAGGGAATGGAAACTATGCTCGTTGATTTTTTACGAAGAAATGTGGATGTCTTTGCCTGGAGCTCCGATGATATAGTGGAGATCGACCCTCGGGTGATTACGCATTCGTTAAACATAGACCCGAAGGCAAAAGAAGAAGAGAATCACGGACGAGAAAAGGATAAAATAATCAATGCAGAGGTCGATAGATTGTTGGCAGCTGGTCAAATTAAAGAGATCAAATTTACTGAATGGTTGTGTAATGTGGTGTTTGATTTAACCGGATTTCGTTAGGTTATTCAATTATCAGTGAATTTGTGATATCGGGGGTTTTCGATATTTATATATATTATTTAGGGCTCTGTTACTTTATTCTGGATGGATCGGTTACAAAGAAAAGCAATATTCAAGAACAAGAAGTAAAACCACAAAACAAAGCTAAGAAACACACCGATATGAAGGTAAAAAGCTCAGTAATAATATTGAATATTATTCAGTTGTGCTGTTGTAAGCAGTGTTAAATCCTGTATTCTTAGAGTTCAGGAATTTCGTAGTTGTTTAATACAATGATTAACTAGGTATTTATATAATGTTAAACCTAGCGTTACAAGGAAACATAGTCCTAATAGGACTCGGCCCAAATATCCTTTTTGAGTCCGGAGTATAATCTTATATCGAAGCGAGCTGCACTTGGCCGGGTCGGTAAGATGATCCCGATCTGTTTGAATTGGTCGAATCAATCTTTTCTTCTTCATTCGATCCGAGTAGTATATAGGGTGCGAAATAGCCCCCATCAGTGTTAGTTTACAAGGGGGAAAAGGTCGAGAACAAATGGAGGATGTGCAACGACTTCACCGACCTAAATAAGTTGTGTCCAAGGGACTCTTATCCACTGCCTCGGATCGACATGCTGGTAGATTCTACTGCGGGGTTCGTTTTCTTCAGTATGATGGATGCTTTTCAGGGGTTCTATCAAATATTTATGAACGAGAGAGATCAAGATAAAAATGCTTTCATTACCAAACGAGGGGTTTATTGCTTCATTGTTATGCCGTTCGGATTAAGGAATACCGGAGCAACTTACCAGAGGTTGGTCAATATGATGTTCAAAGATTTGATCGGTGAGATCATGGAAGTTTATGTCGACGATATGCTCGTAAAAAGCATGATGGAAGAGGATCACATCAAGCATCTTGATCGATGTTTTTCAATTCTAAGGAAATATGGTATGAAGTTGAACCCAGCGAAATGTACTTTCGGGGTCAGATCGGGAAAGTTCCTGGGTTACCTTGTACACGAGTGCGGAATTGAGGCTAATCCGGAAAAGATTCGGGCTATCACCGAATTAAAGCCGTCGAAGAGACTTTCAGATGTGCAGAGTTTGGTAGGAAAAATCATCTCATTGAACAGGTTCATTTCGCGGTCAGCCGACAAAAGTTTGCCCTTCTTCAAATTACTACGAAAATCTAAGAACTTTGAGTGGATAGCTGAATGCGATAAAACTTTTGAGGATCTCAATGCTTATCTTACTTCGCCGCCTATGCTGGCAAAACTGTCTGAGGGTGAACCTTTATACCTCTAAATAGTGGTTTTAGTGGAGGCAATTAGCTCAGTCTTGGTGAAGGTGGAGAAATCCGAGCACAAACCCATATAATATTTGAGCAAATTATTACAAGGCGCGGAGAAGAACTATGGAGATCGAGAAGTTCGCGCTTGCTCTAGTCGAAGATTGAGACCTTATTTTCAGACTTACAAGATTATCGTTTTAACTAACCAACCTTTGAGGCAGGTTTTATCGAAACCACAGGCTTGTGGGAGATTGATAAAGTGGGCGGTAGAGCTCAGCCAATTTGAAGTTGAATATCGACCAAGGACTGCAGTCAAGGCTCAGGTTTTGGCGGACATTATTCTAGAAATCACAGGTACGAAAATGCCGGATGAAGTGGAATCTTCAGAAGTAAATTCGATCAAGGAGGTCGAGGAACCAGTGTGGTTAAGGCATGTCAATGGATCTTCAACTAAGGAAGGAGGAGGTGCAGGGATACATTTCCAAGGTCCTGCCGGGGAAGATCTGAGTTACGCAATCACGTTGGACTTTGTTATTACCAATAATGAAGCGGAATATGAAGCTCTAATTGCAGGAATGGAAATTGCTCTAAAGGCAAAGGTAAAGTCCCTTACTGTGCTTACTGATTCCGAACTTGTACATAGACAAGTCAAGGGAATTTACGAAGTTAAGGAGTTCAACATGATTAAATACCTTAACAAGGTAAAAAACCTGATCTCCAAGTTTGAAAAGTTCAAAATCCAACCAATTCCCAGAGAAGAAAATTTGTGGGCAGGTCTATTATCTGAATTCACAGGAACAACTGATGGAAAGAATGAAAGGGTTATTACTTGGTTACATTCAAACACACCGGCTATCGAATTAGACGTTACTCCGAACGTCGATATTATGGAGATCGATGAGCAGAGACGCTCCTGGGTTGATCCTTTCGTAGAATATTTGCGAGAAGGAAAACTCCCTGAAGATACTAATGAGGCTCGGAGGGTTATATACCGATCACCATGCTTCGCCCTAGTGGAAGGAAGACTCTATAAAAGATCCTCATCAGGAATTATGCTAAAATGTATTTCCGAAGGTCAATACGACACGATCTTCAGAGAAGTCCATGAAGGGGAAGCTGGAAATCATTGTGGCGCTCGAGCATTGGCTCTGAAATGCTCTAGGGCGGGATATTATTGGTCTACTCTTATTTCTGACTCAGTCGATTATGTGAAGAAATGTCATCATTGTCAAATTCACTCGAATCTGATTCACCAACCTGCAGAGCAGCTGCATTCTATTCCTATTTACTGGCCTTTCGATAAATGAGGTATTGATATTGTCGGTCCTTTTTCGACCGCTAGAGCAAGGAAGAATTATGTATTGGTTGTCGTCGAATATTTCAGCAAGTGGGTAGAATGCATGGCCTTGACCAAGATCACTCAGTTCCAGGTTATAAATTTTCTTTGGAAGAATATTATCTGCAGGTTCTGAATTCACAGAGTGTTGATATCAGATAATGGAACTCAGTTTGCTGGAAAGAAGATCTTGGAATGGTGTGAGAAGTTCAGAATACAGCAGAATTTCACATCTGTTGGATACCCGCAAGCAAATGGACAGACTGAGGTCGTAAACAGAGATATTGTCCGATATTTGGAAAAGCGCTTGGCCGTGGCAAAGGGAAAATGGCTCGATGAACTGCCTGGAGTCTTATGGGCCAATCGAACAACCGTGAAAGCTGCTACAGATGAAACTCCTTTTAGTCTGGTTTATGGATCGGAGGCTGTTATTCCTGTCGAAACTCTTATTCCGTCTCCCTGAGTTGAATTCTATGATCCAAAAAACAATCATTCTTTGAGGGAAATGGAGGTCGATCATGCGGATAGCAAAAGAGATCGGGCTAAGTTGAAAATTCAGGCTGCAAAATCTAATATGGAGAAAGCATACAATCAGAAGGTCAGGATCCGAACCTTCAAGGTCGGTGACTTAGTGCTGAAGAAAGTTGAGGTCTCGAAACACGTGGAGAAATTACAAACCAATTGGGATGGCCCTTATGTTGTTGTCGAGGTTGGAAAGAAAGGCTCATATAAAATTTCCTATCCAAATGGGGAAGTTCTTCCACAAACATGGAATGCAGTTAATCTAATGAAGTATTACGGGAAATGAAGACTTTGTATTGGGTTTTCAGTTTATCTGTCGTTTTAGTTCTTTGCTAGACTTATCTATGTCTCCTATTTTTATTGAAGAATAAAATGAAATCTTGCTATTTTCGAATGTTATCATCGATTCTGTGCATCTCTACAAATTATCTATTATATTCAAGATCGGCACTCGGCCTCTCCTCGAAATCGAGTAAGGGTGAAAGTCGTTGCTACGCCCCTTAGATTGGGATAAAAAAATAGGTGAAAGTTGTTGCTACGACCCTCGAAATCGACTAAGGGTGAAAGCCGTTGCTACGCCCCTTAGATCCGAATAAAAAAATGGGTGGAAGTTGTTGCTACGACCCTCGGGTGAAAGCTGTTGCTACGACCCTCGAAATCAACTAAGGGTGAAAGCCGTTGCTACGCCCCTTAGATCGGAATAAGAAAAAAAGAAATGGGTGAAAGTTGTTGCTACGACCCTTGGGTAAAAGTTGTTGCTATGACCCTCGAAATCGATTAAGGGTGAAAGCCGTTGCTAAGCCCCTTAGATTGAAATAAAAAAAAAGTGTGAAAGATGTTGCTACGACCCTCGAAATCGACTAAGGGTGAAAGCCGTTGCTACACCCCATAGATCGAAATAAAAAAAATGGGTGAAAGTTGTTGCTACGACCCTCGAAATCGAGTAAGGGTGAAAGCCGTTGCTACGCCCCTTAGATCGAAATTAAAAAAATGGGTGAAAGCTGTTGCTACGACCCTTGGGTGAAAGCTGTTGCCACGACCCTCGAAATCGACTAAGGGTGAAAGCCGTTGCTATGCCCCTTAGATCGGAATAAAAAAATGGGTGAAAGTTGTTGCTACGACCTTCGGGTGAAAGCTGTTGCTACGACCCTCGAAATCGACTAAGGGTGAAGCCGTTGCTATGCCCCTTAGATCGGAATAAAAAAATGGGTGAAAGCTGTTGTTACGACCCTTGGGTGAAAGCTGTTGCTACGACCCTCGAAATTGACTAAGGGTGAAAGTCGTTGTTACGCCGCTTAGATCAAAATAAAAAAATGGGTGAAAGCTGTTGCTACGACCCTCGGGTGAAAACTATTGCTACGACCCTCGAAATCGACTTAGGGTGAAAGCCGTTGCTACGCCTCTTAGATCGGAATAAAAAGAAGATCGTCAATTATTAATCAGAATATTACAAGGTATTTCGGCCTTATGTCCGTTCTTATCAATCAACTACAACGCGTTATTTGATCGATCGTTTACAGTCGATTAATGCAAATTCTCCAAATTAAGGTTAAACATTTGAGGCAGAATTATTAGAGTTATATAATGAAGAAATTTCATCCATCCTCAATTCCTTACCAATATTTGTCCGATTAAGTAATTCGAGCTCTAACGCGGTTGGTATAAAGTAAAGACATGGAGAGAAGATTGCGAAGTATATAAGATCGAATAAGTTTTATTGATAAACTTTTACAAACAATTACAGATAAGTATTACAATCGTGGAATTCGAATGTAAATGGAATTACAAGTATGAGGATCAACCTATTACAAATTCTATGGCCTCCGCTAAGGATCTCTGAGCGACCAGCAAGGCTGACGAGAGCTAGTTCGACGTCTACCCTTCATCCAAGAATGCAAGGCTCGGACTAGTGTTCGATCAAGCCAACTTCTTACTCTGAAGTAAGGCAGTATGAATTATTGAATGAGGCATTGGAGTTCGGCAACGCAAACCCATCCCAGATAAGATATACCCAAGAAGTTAGGTTGTCTGCCGATATTCCAAGCGTCAAGTCTTTTGTCTGTCGATACTCTAAGCAAAGGTGTTCTTGTTCGGGATAATGGCACGATTGAGAAAAAGACTACGCTTCCTAATGTCGACCACCGTCATGGGGGATAGAAAATCCCTCATCTTGAACGAAGAAGCTGTATTTGAACGAACAACGTTCGGACAAAACATTTACAGAGAAGGTTAAGAATGAGAGGGTAATTTCAGGGATATTTATAGAAAACACGGGATGCGATAAATGGCTCAGATTATCCAATTGACGGCCACGATACGAGCGAAAAATGCGCCGACCGTTACAGTTCCCGAAGTATAGGGTATCGTTTGGATTGGATTGTGCTTAAAAACTTTCCCACTGATCTTACACGGATTCGTGGTATGATCGATATTAATAATATAAACGATGTTAACGCAATAAAATAAGAGAAATATCAATGTATATGTATATTCCGATCGTTGAGGTATATATTACAAGTATTGAGGATCCTATTCGAGCATTATAGGATGCCGTACAAGCTAGAGGGTGAAATACATATAAAATGGCCGAATCTATCTATCCGAGCAGCAGCTTCAAGCGGAGTGCACCTGGGAAAGCGTGTCGTTGTCATAAATGCTTGGGGTATTTATAGCCGAGAATGAGGATCGGCCCATAGGCCTGGGCCTGAGATCGGCCCAACAGTAATATTTGATCATGGGCTGCATCAAGAGGATCAAGTTATCTAGGCTTCATCCCGAGCTCGAGTTCGCATCTTTGGGGTCGAGATTCCGGTTCTCCGATCGTATATTAGTGTAGTCCAAAATACCCACCATCAATACTCCCCCACTTCTCGAGCGTAAAGAGAAGCTTAAGCTCGAAGAAGTATGTGTCATTCCGAACGTCGTGATGAACAGATCATACGTTGATGTGTTATGGATATGCCTCGTTAAAAACCTAACTTGGAAAAACTCATTGGGAAAAAAACCAAATTAGGGAAAAAGAGTGCACATCACTAAAATTCCAGCGACCTCTTAATGATACACAAATATTCTCTTTTGACGATGACTTGTAGGATTTTTCGAAAACACCCCGTTGCTTAACAATTCGTAAAGTCATGGGTGCCACCTTAGTAATACTGCCTTGCTTTCTTTCTTGATCCTACTTTCCGATCGTATAGTAGCATGGAAAGTCGAGAATGTAAATGAACAATGATGTTAGGGTGTTGTGTCCCTTCACGTGTTGGGCTGCGGCCCATTAATCCGCAGAGTATAGGGGTCTAGTGTGCTATTAAAGGGAAAGTAGGATTTGAAATCGTCTTGAGGGAGTTAAACCGTCGCGACTTCTCGGGGATCGGTTTGCAATTTACCATTTTAACCTTATATATATAGGTTGATCGTTGGATGTTTATTTCGCAAAAAATTCTCAAGTAACCCTAGATCGGAGCGCATAGATCGATAAGAAAACCCCAACACTTGTCCGATCGTTCTGAACATATAATGTCTAGTCCAACAGATCCAAGGGCAAGGCCAAGGTAGTAGAAGGGCAAGAGAGTGGTCCTGGCGAGACGCATATCGTGGCTATCCGTTCTTCGGAGGCGGAAAATATAAGGGTCCCGAGCCCTAATTCTGGCTCTGATAAAGAAGAGGAATCAAATCCTAGTTCCGAGGGTGATGAAAGTGATTCTTCGAGCGAGGCCACCGACGAAGAGGCCACAGAGGACGATGATCTTCCCTTAGGGAAGAACGAGCAAGTCAAGTTCAGAATAGGTAGAGGTGTTGTTACGATTTTTGAGTGGACGGAACCTTTGACTAGCGCACGACTTAACAAAACCGAGGAGAGAGTCGATCAAACCGTTTGCCGCTATACTGAAAAACACCGAGAATACTTGGAGACCAACTTTGGTAAGTACTTGGGTGATGGATTTTCGATCGTCGTCCCGACTTTCGAAGAGCGTGTTACTGATCCTCCCACGAGGTGTCAAGCTTTTTACACTAGGCAATTCTTTTACGGCCTACGGATCCCCTTTATTCCTTTAATTCGTAGTGTTCTAGAGGCTTTTCGCCTCTCTTCATCCAAAATTCTTCCAAATTCTATTAGGTATATCGTCGCCTTCAGCGCGCTAATGAAGGCCAAAGGGAAGAAAGCAGCTTTCCAAAACTTCTGGCGGGTTTTCCAAGTGATTTCCTCAACATCTTCGAATGCTGGGTATGTATTTTCTCGCAGAGGTCAAATCGATCGATATTGTCGAGCAATGTTTCGAGTAACCTGAAAAGTTGGAAAAAGGAATTCTTTTTCGTCCGAGGCCCTAATACTCCACCTTCCGCAGAGACACCCGAACCGACCCCTTATGAGTGGCCTGGAGAGAGATCTTGGATTTATGGTAGGCGGAAACTCGTAGGACGGATGAATCACGAGCTCCCGGATGCATTTTTGCAGACCCTCTATCCCGATCTTTACCAAACCGCTTTGCTGACCCAAGAGAGGGTCTTGAGAATGGCAGGGCTCAACGAGTGTTCTTATCTTGCCCCTCCTATTAATTTTGGAGAATCCTCGATCATGCCTTCTGATAATCCAGCTAACCAAGTTGCTCGGGCCGATGGGGAGGATCCTGCTGCAACCGTTCCCCCCACCTTAGGTATACTATTTCTTTTCCTATAATTCAGTTGATTTTTCTTGGCTCGAAATTAAATCCATTCTCAATTTTACAGTTGAGATTGTTGAGAAGTTTCGAACCTCCGTAGCCGCTTCGATCGTTGCTTCATTTTCTACGGAATCTCAAGGTCTGCCTCGTAAACAGAAGAGATCAAGGGCAACTTTGATAATTGAAGGAGCCAATGCCAGAACTGACAATTCTGCAGTTCCGAACGTAGCTACAGGTTTTCTTCAAATTGCTGCTGAGGGAACATCACAAGCCTAAGCTACTGGGCTTCTATGATCGGTGTTCCCGACCAGCACGTCTGACCCGAATGCGGCGGGATGTAGCTATTATACGCTCTAGGGGATCCGATCCCAAGAGATCGTAGAAGCTCGGATGGCCCGAAAAAGGAATAGTGGGGATCCCGAGTCCTCTAGAAGGGTAAGGCCATTTGGTCGGAATCCAGGGCCGATTCAATGTCGACCCTGCCGCACCGAGCCAGATTTAGTAGACTTTATAGAAGATCATCTTCGTGGTCCGAGGGCCGCGGGGTTTCCGGAGGACGAAACCATCGAGTCTGACTTTGGTCCCGTCGGCGAACATACAGTGGATAAGTCCTTCCGACTCCTAATGGTCGGGAGATTTAAAGATGATAACATCGAGCTCTTCCAGAGGGACGATTTTCAAATCATGGGCGATTACGCTCATGCACATCAAAGGGTAGGGTTTTTCTTCGACTGTATTAACCTCTTTTCCAAAATCTCGTTTTATTAATGAAGTCTGTTTTCTTCGCAGGCTGAAGATTTATTTACTCACCAATCATACCGACTAGCCATTTTGGAAGAGGAGTCTCGACAATCTCATAACGTTCTTCTTGACATTCTGAAAGAAGAAGCTGTCAAGGCCAGTAAGTTGAGAGATACATTTTCCAAGCTTTCTGAGGTTGAGAAGGAGCTCGAGGATGCTTGATTTAACCGGATTTCGTTAGGTTATTCAATTATCAGTGAATTTGTGATATCGGGGGTTTTCGATATTTATATATATTATTTAGGGCTCTGTTACTTTATTCCGGATGGATCGGTTACAAAGAAAAGCAATATTCAAGAACAAGAAGTAAAACCACCAAACCAAGCTATGAAACACACCGATATGAAGGTAAAAAGCTCAGTAATAATATTGAATATTATTAAGTTGTGATGTTGTAAGCAGTGTTAAATCCTGTATTCTCACAGTTCAGGAATTTCGTAGTTGTCTAATACAATGATTAACTAGGTATTTATATAATGCTAAACCTAGTGTTACAAGGAAACATAGTCCTAATAGGACTCGGCCCAAATATCCTTCTTGGGTCCGGAGTACAATCTTCTATCGAAGCGAGCTGCACTTGGCCGGGTCTGCAAGATGATCCCGATCTGTTAGGTTTGGTCGAATCGATCTTATCTTCTTCGTTCGATTCGAATAGTAAGTAGGGTGCGAAATAGCCCCCATCAGTACTCCCTCACTTCTTCGAGCGTATAGATAATAGAAGCTCGTAGAAGTAGATAAATCTTTACGACTGTTTCTTTTCTATGAATGGAGCCTCATTAAAAACCTTACTTAAGAAAAAACCCTGTGGGAAAAAATCTTAAATAAGGAAAAGAGTGCTACATATCATAGATAGTCGTTTTCTCTGTTGAATTACGGATCGCCACGCGTCTATTCAGGAAGCTCTTCGTATCCTTCCGTTTTTGGCGGGAATATGAGTAGCTGCAATAAGTTTGAAACGTCTTTTCTCATTTTGTTATAAATAGGTGACTTTCGAGTTCGCCATTTCTCTTTTATACTTCCTTATAACCTGTACTCATTTTCCTGCCTGGTCGTTTATCTCATAAAATTTTCTCTTTTGTCGATCTTCATCTTTGGGAAACCAGAATATATGGCTTTTGTAAGAAAATCCTCTTCTTCTTCTAGAGAGATCGTCGCTCCTGATCACGATGAGGAGTTGCACCCTAATCCTTTGAGCGAGCAATCTACAGTATCTGACTTCGTTGTCCCCGTAGAAGATACTTTCAAAGTACGAATCCTTTCTGATGCAGACGTGGCTGCCCGAGCCAAAAAGGGCAAAGGTACTGTTCCTCAGATTTCTGAACCGATTGAGGACGTAGCTTGCGCATATACAGCGGAAATATTCCCGGATGTTGTGAATAATTACGCCAAATATTTTCCGGAAGGTTCTGAGATAATTCTTCCTTCTTCTACTGATAGAGTCACATCTCCCCCGGAGGGATGTCGAGCCTTTTATACGGCTCACTTCAATAGTGGATTGCGTCTTCCTTTGTCTCCCCTTTTTCTTGAAGTTTTGAAAACTTTCAGTGTGTGCTTGACACAGCTGGTTCCAAATTCCGTTGCTTTTGTGGTTTGTTTTTCCGTTTTGATGATTGCGAAGGGGTTTAAACCTTCCTTTCGTAATTTTACGCAGCTTTTTCGCTTTAATATTTCTAGTTCTTCAAATCGTGGATATTTCTTTGCTAGTCAGCGGCCTAGTCGAGCAATCTTTGATGCCCCTGTTTCTAGTAATCCTTCGTGGAAATCTCATTTCTTCTTTGTTCGTCCTCCGTCTAATATTGGTTTTCCGGATGGTTCGACCATGCCTTTTTTATGGGATCATGGTTCCAATTGGATTCCTGGAGGTCGCTTACCGACCGGTGAACATGTTCCTGACGATGTACAGTTTATCACTGAAATCCCCGAAATGCGTGCAAACAAATATCAAAGCGCTCTTCTGATCGGGGAGGTTTTCCTTCGTAAGGCGGGGTTAAGTGTTCATAACTTTCCCATCAGTTCATCATCTGATCCTCTTGGTTAGTACTTTATTTTATCTTGTTGCTGTAACTATACCTTTTATACGGAGAAACTAACTTTTATTTTGTTTCTTTTTCAGCCCATATGGTAGAAAACTCTCGGCATTCTTCGAAGGGAAAAATGGTGCTGTCGAAATCTTCAAAATCCGTAGAGAACACCCCCATCGAGCAGAGAGCTTCACGAAAAAGGAAAGTGGAGTTGGGTCATGAGTCCGAGGATAATAGAGGGGAATCTCCAGATTATTCTCGTGAGTCCCCTATTCGTCAGGGCACGGGATCTGGTTATCCTCCTCTTCACCTTAGAACATCTTTGGGTATTCGAGGATGTCATAGCTGGTCGATGCCTCATCCTACTAATAATCCAGTTGATAGAAAAAGGAGTTACTATGGACGTTCTGGTGACGACCTTTCTTTACTCGGAGATAAACATCCAAAACCTACCCTGGTCGAAATGATCGAGGATCATTTAGAGGGAAGGAGGGCCGCTGGTTACTCCGAGAAGGATTCTCTTATTCATGATGATAGTGAGAACGCAGTCGATAAGGCAACCCGCGTTCTTTTGTCTGGTGTTTTCACTCGTGATCTCAATAAGCTTCTTCATAAGGATCCTCTGGAGAAATTCCAGCGAGCTTCTCTTTATGCCGAGAATGTGACATCTTTTTACTTTAATCATATTAATAGATAATTTTAAAGGTCTTCCTTAATTTATTAATCCATCTCTTTTTCTTGCTCTCTTTGTTCTTCAGACCAAAACTTGTCTTGCGTCATACGCCTATGAAAATGCACTTTGGAAACAACAGTGCGAGTTTCTGGAAGAGAAGCATAAAGCTTTACTCCATAAATCCTCCGGTTCAGAGGTTGGTCCCTCAACATCTTCTTCCGTTCCCGTCGTAGAGACTCGTGCTACCGGGACTGAAGATCAAGAAATGATAGACAGGGTGATGGAGATTTCTCGTGCTCAAGAGCAGGCCAATCAAATGGCTAGAAAGTTAGAGGAATTGCAGTTACAGAGCACGACTCGAATTAGTGAGCTTGAATCTCAAGTATCAAACCTTGAAACTTCTTTAGAGGAGTACGAAAAGGATGTCCCACTTAGCGGACTTAGGGAACGATATGGTAGGAATCCTGATGAAAGAGTTGTTCGCGAATTCCTTAACTCTCCTGTTCATACGGCGTTAGTGTATCGGATGGTCGGTCCTCTTCTTGAGAATACTTTTAAGAAGGCGATTCATCAGCTGGTCGCTTTAGAGATGATCGACGACCGTCGAAAGGAGTATTTTAAGACGGCGCACATTCGGTTGAATCGGTATGGCAAACTATATTCTTCTTCCGAGGTTCCAGATGTTGAATATCAAGGTTTTCCTCTGGCTCACCTTGTCGAGGAATTTGGAAATCCATTGCCGATTCCTCCTTCTGATGTTAACGATGAGCTCGATAATACTTTCATCGATCCAGGAGACGAAGAGGAAGAAGGAGACGATATAGGGATGACTGAGGACGTCGGTAGTGAACAGAAGATTCCGGATAGCGACCAGGCTTCTTGAAATAGTGATTCATTTTTGAAATAATCTTTGTAATTATTTCCTCGTAGATTTAACTGTAACTTTAGCTTATTTTGTACGTTAAACGCTTCGTATTCTGACAGTCGTGTCTTTTCACTATTGCCGTAATAATTCAGACAAGTCATTTAATTTGCCGTAATCATTATGTGTGTGTCTTTTCGAATTCCAGCGTTTGCTCCAAGGTCAGTTTTCCTGTTTCGCGCCCTTTCTTTAGGTCTGTCGCATCCTTTCGTGTAGTATAAATACGAAAGGTAAAAACTGGACTTGTTTTTTACTGCTATACTCCTCTCTTAACAGAATACTCTTTCTTTAGCTAGTCGATAAACTTTCTCGATATTAATTTGTATTTTTCCATAGTCCGATCATGAGTAACCTTTTTGGTAATACTTCGAAGCGACCTTCTCGTGAGGGCGCTAGAGATAATAGATCTAAAAAATCTCGAAGAGATGGGCCGTCGATAGAGCCTCCTCGTTCGTCCCCAACAATTAGGTCGGAGATCGATACTCGTTGTATTGTCTCTGAACCTCTTTCCGTGGTAAACTCGTCGTTTCCAGAACCAATCTTTTCTACTTCAACTCAGGAAGGAAACATGCCTTCCCCTGGTCGATTACCTTTTGGGGATATGTCCAACGAAGAACCGGCTTATAATATAGCTGTTAGTTCCAACACTTCTTCTTTTGAGCACGTTTTTCACGGAGGGGATTTTGCTTTTTCCCTTCCTTTGTCTGCTTCTACTGCTCCCATTGTAAGCGGAGGGCAAGCTGGTGATAGCTTTTTTGTCAATCCTTCTACGACACAATCTATTGTGCAGGATTGTCCTGAATTTTTGTTTCATGATACCACTGTAATGACTACATCCTTTGAATCAGGAGGACCTTCCGGAGGTGGGACCGGTTCCAGGTCTGGTCGTCGAACGGTTATTTCTGCCTCGGGCAAGGAGACCTCTGTTAGTCCCGACGGGAGAGAATCTCCTCGTCTATTAGATGATCGATGTATCTTTGAGCAAGTTAAAGATATTATGTTGTCAGAGACACCTCGTTCTGATGGTGTCCCTTCCAATAGTGAATTGCCTGGCTCAGTTGAGCCTGATGCTTTATCTTGGGATCTGGGTATGAGCACAATTTTGCCCGGCGAGTTGAGGAAGCTCGAAGGTACCTCCAACGTTCGCCTTGTTCAATCTCTAGTGAAGATATGTGAGCAGGTAAACATATTCTGAATATTTTTCCTGTTTTTTGTTTTGAATGCCTTGTTGTGTGTCGGTTTTTCTTACTTTTTCTGCTTTTTAGGGCAAGTATTTTGCACTCCAGCTGGGTGTGCAAAATGACGAACTGTGGACGAGTAAGCGTGTTCATCAACGTCAGTTAGAGTCGGAAAAAGCTAAAGCTGCAGGGCTGACGTTGGAACTTCAGATTGCCAGAGATGATCTCCAAAAATTGGAGGCTGATAAAGTTCTTCTTGAAAGAGAGAAAAATGATTTAATTCAGGCTGCTGCCCTTGCAGAGGAGTCTCAACGGCGGTCCTATGAGGAAGGGTATGACGCTGGTTATCTGAAGCGTCAAGAGGAGTTGATGGCGTTTGCTGGCAATTTGACTCCTCGGAGGACTGTTTCTAGTAGTCGGCCTATTGACCGTTCTTCTTAGTGATCTTAGTTCGACCTGGCAGGCCTTGGACTGTCTATATTTTTTTTTTTTTTTTTTTTTTTTTACTGCCCAGCTTTTGTGCAATTGTTTGGGCTGAAATTTTTGTAATGGGAGAAGTTACTAAATTGGAAATTATGACCTTCTTGCAGGCAGATTCTTGCCTATATCTATTTTCTTCTCTTTGTTATGCACAATTTGCCCTTATGCATAAATATAATCATCGTAAAATAATCAGTATTGTTTAGCATACTTATCTGAAATTGATCTTTGCCAAGAATGTAGAATAAGGTAGCTTTAATCTCGATGTTTGTTCTGCAAATCCAATCTTTGTTGATTAACCCAGTATAGTCCCTTGGGTTATATTCAAAATCACGTTTGCGCATAATCATGCAGATAGTAGCTTTATTCGGATCGATCTGATTTAGGGAACGTTCAACATTTTAGTCGATGTTCGATCCCTGCCCTTGTAAAATTGTCCTTTTGTGACACATACTTTTATATAAGGAGGCTTTTTATACCTTTTGTTGAACTCTTCTTTTCTTTTCATAAGAGCAAGAGAAAATAACTCTTTCAGTATCCTTCGAAGCTTTATGTTTCTTATTATCAACTTCGAACTACTTGTTTTTCAACCAATGTTTCGTTTATAGCATATCTTTGATATGGGAGGAATTGGAAAGTGTAGAAGTCTTAGTCAGATCTGACCTATTCAGACCTCCTTAAGCAATTCTTTGGTATGTTAGGCAGTTACGTCCTTGCTGTTTTGAATAAGGAGGACTATTCTCCTGATTTCTATATCAGATATCTTGGATTCGAGAGGAGTTCCTGTATGGCTTAGTCAATGGTCATCCATACGATGTATGAGGCAGTGACGTGCCTCGTATGGTGAAAAGTTTGGTCTTTTATCTCTTATCGAGCAACTGTCCTTTTTGCTGCGATTTTAAAGCTTGTATGACTTTGTTTATGGATTCTAGGTCTCTAAACCATCGATCATGAAGTATGATTGTGCTGGAATGTCTAATCCAAAGCTTTTTTAGATATGATCATATCGATCTATTGCCTCTTTTGTTATCGACTAGTTGGGGCGATTAGATTGTGCCGTTCCAACTTACTTGCATTTATTGCGGGGAGTCAAGGGGTCGCATCTGTGTCCGTTGATCAAATGCTTTTTCAGCCGTTGGATTGTTTGAGTCTATCCCTATAAATGGGGTGGTGGTTTGCATTCTTCCTTTGCAATTTCCCAAAGAGAATGGAGATCTCAACTTCTTTGGATTTCATTCTGCCCTCAGATCCCATAATATTCAAAAAATCACATTATCGTGATTCATTCTTTAATAACTTGGTGTTCATCTACCGCCGGGGTGGCTGGTAAACTTACCATTTCACGACGGTCCCGAAGAGATGCTGCTCGAGAGTAAAATGTTTTATAGATAAAGTAAAAGCAGTATCTTCTTACGGGTGAGTGAGCATTGCTAGTTATCTGGCTGGTAATGTTCATTTCATCTGGAAGAACATTTGATCTTCAGAGCCTGGCCATCGAACTAAAGAAGTCGACCATCGTGAGCAGCATGCTTCTTAGGTCGCATATTATAATCGATGAGGTACTAGGGAGGAGATTGGTGTTTCCGTGGACATTGTCGTGAAGATAGTCGATCCCATAAGATCAATTTGAGTAGATCATTGTAACGATCTTTAGGTAGCAAGCAGATCTTTGTAACGTAGTATATTTGTATGTAATTGATTTGATGAATAAAATATTACTTTATTTCTTGCATCTTCTTTGTCGTTGATAATTTTATTTACGAGGAGTATTTTCCGAGCAGATGAATTCATACTTGATTTATCTTTCAAAACTTTAGGAGTATCAGCAGATCTTTTTTAGATCGTTAGGAATATATCGAGGAGTTTTTATTGAGCGGATCAATGTATACTCGACTCGTTTGTAATTATACTTAGGTTTTTAACCCAAAAGTCCTTTAATCATTGAAAATATATCGAGGAGTTTTTATCGAGCGGATCGATGTTTACTTTACTCGTTTTATTCAGACTTAGGTTTTAATACCACAAAGTCTTTTTCTCGTTGTAAATATGGGCGAGGAGTGTTTATCGAGCGGATCGATGTTTACTCGACTCGTTTATAATTTTAGACTTAGGTTTTTAGTACCAAAAAGTCTTTTTCTCATTGTAAATATGGGCGAGGAGTGTTTATCGAGCGGATCGATGTTTACTCGACTCGTTTATAATTTTAGACTTAGGTTATTAGTACCAAAAAGTCTTTTTCTCGTTGTAAATATGGGCGAGGAGTGTTTATCGAGCGGATCGATGTTTACTCGACTCGTTTATAATTTTAGACTTAGGTTTTTAGTACCAAAAAGTCTTTTTCTCGTTGTAAATAGTTCGAGGAGTGTTTATTGAGCGGATCAATGTATACTCGACTCGTTTATAGTTTTAGACTTAGGTTTTTAGTACCAAAAAGTCTTTTTCTCGTTGAAGATATATCGAGGAGTGTTTATTGAGCGGATCAATGTATACTCGACTCGTTTTTGAATTTATCGAGGAGTTTTTATCGAGCGGATCGATGTTTACTCGACTCTTTTTAACTAGACTTAGGTTTTTAACCCAAAAGGTCTTTTCGATCGTTGAAGATATATCGAGGAGTGTTTATTGAGCGGATCAATGTATACTCGACTCGGTTCGTTCTCAATTTTCATTAATATGTTAGTGTAATTCCGAGGAGCATTAACCGAAATAATCGATGTATATAGAATGCTAAAACTCTTTACTAATTGAACTTGTAGGCTAAGGCCTTTGTTACAAGGATTAAAACTTGATAAAGTAAAATAAAAGAATGCAGTATAATTTGCTAAAATTTATTTACCATAGTATTTCCTAAGGTTGACCGCATTCCAGGTTCTTGGTAAGGCTGTTCCATCCAAGTGTGCAATTTTGTATGAACCTTTCTTTCCTACGCCAATGACGATGTAAGGTCCATCCCAATTTTGTTGTAACTTTCCCACATGCTTGGATACTTCTACCTTTTTCAAGACCAAGTCTCCTTCTTTGAAAGTTCGGATGCGTACTTTTTGATTGTATGCTTTCTCCATATTTGCTTTAGTGACTTGTAGGCGTACAGCAGCTTTATCTCTTAAAGCTTCTGTTAAATCAATGTCATTTTCTCTCGCTTTTTCATTTTCTTGATCGTCGAACATCTCTATTCTTGGCGTTGGGATTAGGGTTTCAACAGGAATAACAGCCTCCGACCCATACACCAAGCTGAATGGTGTTTCCCCGGTTGAGCTTCTTACTGTAGTTCGATTAGCCCATAGTACTCCTGGAAGTTCATCGAGCCATCTTCCTTTGGCCGAACCTAATCTTTTTTCCAAAGATTTTATTATTTCTCGGTTTGCTACTTCGGTTTGTCCGTTCGCTCTTGGATGTCCGACCGAAGTGAAATTTTGTTGAATTCCCAGTTTCGAACACCATTCTATTACTTGTTTTCCCGCGAATTGGGTTCCATTATCTGAAATTAGGATCCTCGGGATGCCAAATCGGCAAACTATGAACTTCCATAGGAAGTTGATCACTTGGAATTGAGTTATTCGTGCGAGTGCAATGCATTCTATCCATTTGCTGAAATATTCTACAGCGACCAGGACGTAAGCTTTTTTGGATCTGGCCGCTGGAAAAGGCCCCACAATGTCCATTCCCCATTGATCGAAGGGCCAACATACTGGAATTGGATGCATGTTTTCTGCTGGTTGATGACATATGTTAGCATGGATCTGGCAGTGATGACATTCTTGGACATATAGAGTGGCATCTTTATTGATGGTAGGCCAATAGTAACCAGTCCTGAGACATTTTAAGGCCAATGCCCTTGATCCGCTGTGATTTCCTGCGTCTCCTTCATGTATTTCTCGCAGTATATCGGCGGTTTGTGACTCAGGGATGCATTTCAGGAGAATTCCTGATACTGACCTTCGGTAGAGTTTTCCTTCTACAAGCGTATATTTTGGGGCTCGATATTTTACTTTCCGAGCTGCATTCTGATCAGATGGTAGTTTTCCTTCACGAAGATAGTCTATCATTGGGGTCATCCAATTTTCTTCGACTTCATCTATTTCCATTATATCGACTGCCGGTGTTTCATCGATATCGACTGCCGGTGTAGAAGATATCAACCAATTGATCACCCGTTCGGTTTTTCCGTCGTGGGCTCCTGTGAACTTAGACAGTTGATCGGCCCATTTGTTTTCCGAACGTGGGATGTTCTGTATGTCGAAGGGTCGATTTTTAGGGTATGCTTGATTATTCGAGGATCAATTCCTTCAATCTCATTCGCGCTCCAGGCGAAGACGTCAACATTATTTCTTAGGAATTCGATTAACATTATTTCTCCTTCTTTGCTCAATTCTGTACCTATTCTTGTCGTTTTGGACGAGTCGCCTTTTACTAGAATTATATCTTTATGTTCTGGGGGTTTCAAGGATAAGTCTAGCGGTTCTTTCCCCTTTTTATCTAACCGATCAGTAATAGGAATTTCAACCTCATTTCTAATGAGATCATCTTCGATCTTTCTCTTGCTCGGAGTAATTGACTTAGGGTGTTCTTTCAAAGTTAACGATGTGCTGTAGCAATTCCACGCCATACAGTGGTCGTTCGTTATTTCTCCGATGCCCATATCGGTCGGAAACTTTATCTTCTGATGATAGGTAGAGACTACAGCTCGGAAAAGGTTAAGGGCTGGTCGCCCTAGTATAGCGTTATAAGCGAAGGGTGTTTCCACTACTAGGAATTTTACTAACTTCACTGTCCTAAGTGGTTTCTTCCCAAGTGACACACTTAGAGATATTGTTCCGCTGGGGATAATCTCGGACCCTCCAAAACCTACTAACGGCGTAGCTACTTTTTGTAGGTTTATTTGTCCCAAGTTCATTTGGGCTAAAACCTCCCGGGAGATGATATTTGCTGAGCTTCCATTATCAATTAGGATTCTTCTTACATTATAATTCGCTATCTCTAATGATACTACCATAGGAAAATCGGGGTTATCCTCTTTTGTGTCCCAAATGATGTTTTTAGGTACTTCGCCTTCGTTGAAGCTGATCGGCTGGTGATTTGTCGGCCTGTTTTCCAGAGTCCATATTTCTTTTGGATATTTAGAACTTCGAATTATGGATCGGGCTGTCCTTCGTCGTGCATTACGACTATCTCCACCCGCGGGTCCCCCGGATATTGTATGGATAGTCCCATTGATCTGGTCCTGATTTAACTCCTGAGTAGGTCGACGTTCAGGCGACCTTCGACGAGAACTTCACCTTCGATTACCGTTCCGAGGGCTTCTACTTCTTTCCCTTTTGCGATTATCTTGGTCTATGTATTCGTCTAGTTTTCCCTGCTCGATCAGTTTTTCGACTTCTCTCTTAAGGTGAAAACAATTTTCCGTTAGATGCCCATGTGCCCTGTGGTACTTACAGTATTGATCATAGTTTCTAGACCCCGGTCTGGGCTGAGCGATTTTCCTTGCCTCGGGAATCCAGTTATTTCTTTCTAGGACTTCCAATATTTCTTCCATTGGAGCATTTAACCTTGGGTGTTCTACTTGATTCACCCTGCTTCTGATTGGTTGCTCAGGGTTTCTTGGTCTTTGGTAGTAATTAGGTTGTCTTTCTTGATCGGCTTTACTGTATTCCAGTCGCTGGAAAACGTTACCTCTCCTGGAAGATCGCTCATAGTCTAAGGGTCTTTGAATAGGAATCTTATCATGCCGCTTGGAGCCTGAAGCTGTGAATTTATTTTTGTTTTTATCCTTAAAGGAATTCATCTCTTCTTGGGTCATATACTTGGACGCCAAGCTCATGATGTCGGCGAACGTTCTTGGTTGTTTTCGACTGAGGGCATTTCCGAACTGCCTGTTTTTAGTGAGATCGAAGAGGATAGAAATTATGTAATCAATATTTGGAGAATCGATTTTGAGTAATTCTACGTTGAATCTGGCCAACCAGTTTCTTAGGGATTCTCCTTCTTGTTGATGTATGGTTCCTAGGTAGCTCATCGGGAGTTTTTGCCTCTTCTGACTGGCAAACTGCTGCGTCAATTTATTGCATAATTCCCGGAAACTGAATATGGAGTTGGCAGGTTGTTTTGCGAACCAATCCAACGCTAGACCCTCGAATGTGGTCACCATTAACTTGGCGGTGAATTCGGCAGAGTGGGCATATAAATTCATTATGTTAGTGAAGCTAAAAATATAATCATCCGGGTCGGTGGTTCCGTCATATCGGGGTAGTCTACCCGGGACCTGTCCAATGGATTGCGCTTCTTTTATTTCTCTGCAGAAGGGAGAACATGCTGCAAGGCTCTCCTGGAGTTCCGCGGTTCGGGTCCACGGGTTTTGAACAGATCGTAGGCGTTGCTCCAGTCGTTCCTGTACTATTCTCTCGATTTCTCTCTCCGAGAATCGAGTCGCTCGTGGTCGATCTGGGATAGCATCATCTATGTCATCCTCGATAGGGATTATTGTTCGTTCCTTCGATCCGCTGCGATCCGCCTGTGGCCTTCTTCGACCTGGTTTTCTTCGGGGACGGTTATCGGAGGGTTTAGAATTGTCCTGCTGTGGGCTGCGTAACGAGCGTCGCTCACTTGCTGGGCTGTCCGCTTGTTGAGAGGTTTGTTTGTTTGGCCCTGGCATTCCCGGTGCAGGAGTTGTCCTGGGAGCCGCAGCGTTTCGAGGAATTTGGTCTAAAACTAGCAATTCTTCTGGAGAGAGTGATTTGAAGAGCATTGCTATTTGTCTCAGTTTTTCCTGAGCGCCTGGGAGAGGAACGGGTATTTCGGGGACTTCCGGTTCTTCCTGTATTGCACCGGTAAGACCTCCTTGGTGTTCCTGCTGACGAGAACGGGTATCTGGGAGATTTTCATTGGTGTTGGGAATGTTGTTATCGTTGTTGTCTTGTGGATCTTCGGATGTGTTGTGGCCGGTGGTTGTATTACTTCTCGCTCCAATGCGAGCGCTTTTCCTTGGGCGAGCCATGTGTCGCTCGAATAATTAACGTAGCCCCACGGTGGGCGCCAACTGATTTAACCGGATTTCGTTAGGTTATTCAATTATCAGTGAATTTGTGATATCGGGGGTTTTCGATATTTATATATATTATTTAGGGCTCTGTTACTTTATTCCGGATGGATCGGTTACAAAGAAAAGCAATATTCAAGAACAAGAAGTAAAACCACCAAACCAAGCTATGAAACACACCGATATGAAGGTAAAAAGCTCAGTAATAATATTGAATATTATTAAGTTGTGCTGTTGTAAGCAGTGTTAAATCCTGTATTCTCACAGTTCAGGAATTTCGTAGTTGTCTAATACAATGATTAACTAGGTATTTATATAATGCTAAACCTAGTGTTACAAGGAAACATAGTCCTAATAGGACTCGGCCCAAATATCCTTCTTGGGTCCGGAGTACAATCTTCTATCGAAGCGAGCTGCACTTGGCCGGGTCTGCAAGATGATCCCGATCTGTTAGGTTTGGTCGAATCGATCTTATCTTCTTCGTTCGATTCGAATAGTAAGTAGGGTGCGAAATTGCCCCCATCAATGCTAGAAAAGAACTCGAAGGAAAGAGGGCCCTCGAGGAAGAGGTAGCAAAATTAATGTCGGATCTTGAGCAGGCTAAGGCATCGTCCGATCAGGCATACGCTCGAGGTCGAGAAGAAGGCAAACTACCAGCTATAAGGGAGTTTTTAGAGTCGCCCTTTCTTGATGCCTTGGTTCGGTTACGATCGGGCGAAATCAATCAGGCCTTCTTTTACAAAGGGGTTCAGCAACTCCTTGTGGCCGGAAGGGTTCAAGGCGCTATCGATGAATATCTTCCCTATATGAACCCTTATAAAATTATTCTTGGGGAAGATTATAAGGCTTCCTCTCTTCCTCCCAAAATTGAGGGTCTAGATGGTCATGAATTTGCTCCACTCCTTGCTGAATTTGGTGTTCCAATGCCCAATCCTGATATGCTAGAAATGGAGAATTCGGGGGAAAAGGATGAGGATGTGGACATCGAGGGCGAATCCGATGATCAGGAAGGAGAAAATACCAACTCCCCTAGGACCAGTAATTCCAGTTCTGATAATCAAAACGGCGAAGGGGACGGTAGCTCGAGTAGCACTACTGATGAAAGTTTGGAAAGTGATTCCGAGGAAGAGGGTGAAAAGACGGAGAAAGGTCATGATTCTAGTGCCGAAGAGTCTGATCACTGATGAATATAATAGGACTTTATTAACCCTTATTTTGTAGTTTGTAGATCCATGTACTTTTCGTTTTCTCAATTGTATGTACATTTTGCCCTTGCCTTTCTTAAATCAAATTGTTATCTTAACGAGAGCTTTTGTTGCCTTATACCGAATTCTTTTCTATAGGCGATGATCGTTTATTATAATGCTAATTAGATGCTTCTTTGCTACAAACACCAAGGCCATTTTAGGAGATGCATGTTTCCTTATGCCAATAGAATAGTCTATGGTCGAAAGACCCTTCGATCAAACTCCTGCTTCCTCATCTGATTTAAACACTTTGTGAGATTGAAATTTCTTGAAAGGAAAAAGGTCCTTCGAACATCGTGAGCAAAAAGCCTATGTTCGCGGGTACAATGACCGTAGTATCGATCTTCGAAAGATTTTCTTCGGGCATAAACTTCAGCAGGTGTAATCTGATTTATTCCGTTGTAACGTAACTCTGATCAAAAGTGTTTTTACTCTTCTGCTCTATGCTTTGCTGTACTCTGATAAATAAGTTGTTTTCGATATTCAATCAAATCCCTACCGATAATGTTACGTGTTCTCATGTTCGAATATATTGTTGATCAAGTCGATTTCCGAATTTCTGATCGTATAATGGGCTGATTTAACAACTTCCTTTCTTTCATAATAGTTTGCATAATAATTTATTTTTCCATTTTTTTTTTACCAGACATTACCTTATTCCTCGGGAAGTTGAACGGTTATTAAATCCTGACCGCATAAACTTTTACATCTCGTCCGCTGGATCACATTTAAGCTGCTTCTATAAATGGGCCTCTTCATAAATCGATATTCTCTTCCTTCTGAAAGATTTTCTTCTTCGACCATGTTGATCGAGGAACACCCTCTTGCACCCAATATTCGGAAATTCGAGCTAGAACGTATTTTGTGAGACATAAAGAATTGAGTATTTTATTATCGATTAGGATATCTGCAGACGAAGAAACATTCGCCTTCGAAGGCAGACAAGCTGCATTGCCGACCATCCACGGCCCTAATAACCCCATCGGCCCTTCGAGGAGTGAGCCCTTATTTCTCCGGCACGGTTCTCATAATGAGGGACCTGTTGCCATAATATCCGCTGAGGGTGTGGGATGTTGCAGATTTAATGAATGGGGTGGCGTTCGGATTGAGTTATTCGATCTTAAGCATCGAACTAGCCCTTCAATTTTCCCTTCCTATTATCAACCAACACCCAATATTCGCTATCCTTGTAAATCTTTCGAGTAAGGGCGTCATCGATCAAAGAGGCCAGTAGTTCCCACTTAACAAGCCTAAAGAAGAGCCTATTCGATTTCTTGGCCCGGGAGGTTGTATCAATTGGACATTTTTTGGGAATCACGAGACGTAATCGAGATGGATTGTGCCTGTTTTGTAATAGGATCCACGTTTTCTTCTTGTAGTTTGTAATAGGATCAAAACTTTTCTCTTGTGGCTTGTAACAGGATCGAAAAGTAATTTTTTGTATCATTTCACTTGTTCAGAAGTTTCCATGAATAATACCTTATGATATCCTTGCTTCGTTTTATCTAATGTTCTTTGACCCATGATTGTGTATGTGTTCCGGACATTGGTAAATTTGAATGAACTCCCTAGTGTAGCCAAAACAGTTCCTTATTCAGCGGGAACCCCAACGGTTGTTAAATCTTAATCGTTCATCTAACAAGTTATCCGCCGTCGGATCTACCTAAAACCTTACTATAAAGTCGGCGTCATATTTTTTGAAACTACCTCTTTCACCCTATTGACTCTTTACTTGTCCGATCATGGTGATCAAGATCATTATTCGATTAACTCAACTTTTTGAGCTCAGACTTCGAACAATCTTCGAGCGGAAGAAAAACTACTTTGAGCTCGCTTAGAATATCGCCAGGCAAATATATTCTCCATCTGGAAGGCCAATAAGCCAAATCCATGGAATCCGCAGGTTGCCGCATGGGTCTCCGATCAGGGGCATGTTGCCACAATGCATTTAGGAAAACGTAGTGGGGGGCGCGACGGAAGATAAAGTTACCCGATAAACTGCATGTTCGCCCCTACGTCTTCGGAAGACCGCAAATAAAGTTAAAAGCCTGCAGGTCCAAAGGATATTCCATGCTTGGAGCCGAGTTAGCTCGATCGATTGATAGGAAGTGCCACCGAAAATTTCATAGGATTATAGAATCCAATAGGGTCGGAATGTAATATATATTAGCTTGTATCGTTCTCGAAATGTAATCCTCTTGTTCTTTCGAATTTTCTCATCTTTGTAATATACGCATTCTATTTCTCGAAATGACTTTATAAAGCGTTTGTCTTCTTCTTTGTTGGTTGATCGAATAACAGATAGAGGTACTCTTAACTTTTATGACCAGATCGAATTTGGGTACTTTAAATTGATACTTAGAATAATCAAGCATCCCTTCTTGGGTGAATGAATAGGGAGTAATCCGATGAATAATAAAAAATATCGATTTTCAGCAAGAAACCAAATTTCAGAAGTTGACCGAATTTTTTTTTTTGAATTCGAACGAATCTTATCGATCCTAACAATCATGCTTGTATTCGGGTTTTTTTTTTTTTATATCGTCGATCTAATATGATCATTCGAGGGTGGATATTTAGACCCGACAACCGCTGTTTCAACAATCATATACCTTTGAATTGTTTATATTACCCATTTCTTTGTAATTGACTGACTGGTGCCGAATAGGCCGAGCATGATTTTGCCAACCTGGTGTTCGAACGCGACTCCTCGACCATAGTAATGCCTCGAGTTTTCTCCAACCAGTATTGAATTTTTTGAATAGTACGTTCAATTACTTTGTAATGTCGAAGTACTTAAATAAACGTTTTTTTATTCCGGTGCTGGCCTTTAGATTGGTTAGCATATAAGGACTTCTTGAACGATTCTTTTGGACAAGCCATCCTTTATGTGTCCGAAAGGTTATTTCTCCTCCCATTCAAACAGGATCCTATTTCTCGGGAACTGTAACAGTCAGTACATTTATTGTTCAGATCAGAACCGTCCGTGAATCGTTATCTGGACCGTCGGTTCTCACCCTTCGTTGTTACAAGTAGTTCTGATTTTTTTCCATCACATTCTTCACTCATCACTTAATGCCTCATCCGATCCTCGCAGCTCGAGTTTTCAATTCTTGAAAAATGATCCGTAACCCTTCTGAAATAAAAGAGTTCGAAATTAGGACTAGGACCCTGTTTTTCGATCCTAATTCCTTTGATGCAGCCTCTTTCGCTTAGAATGTCGACAAGCAAAAGAAATTGCGCTTAGAATACCGGCAGGCAACCTGCTTTCTTAGATATAATCCATCTGAGACGGGTTAGGATTCCGGTCTTCTGGCGCTACCTCCGGTCGAGCAGTGGGTTAACCTCGGAGGAGTTCCTTAAATCTCGAGCCTAGGCTTCTTCAAGGATTTTCTTGAAGTATAGTTCCTTCGAGGTCGCTTGGAGTGATTCCGCTGAGGTAACTTTCCGCTGTTCTGGATCGGATTGGGTTGTAAATAATGATTGTGCATAACAATCATTATTTACAGATGAAGACCTAAGATCGGTTAAAAGCCCAGGAGATGGGCTCCGATCCGGCTTCTATCCCATTCTGGAGGCGGATGTGCGACACGTGGCGAGTGATTGCCTCGAAGAATTATTGCTGAGTTCTGCATCTGGAGGGGTCGCAGGAATGCGGATCGAACATGTCTAACTTTTTTATTCGTAGGATTTGTAGTATAGGAGCAATTGTACTATTCTTTTCGAGCTCGAATTTCACTATTGTACTCAAGACTTCATTTGTATTTTGCTCGAAGAATTGAAATAAAATTTTGCCCCCTTGCTGCTTTTATTGCGCATCTTTTTTTGAACTTTGTTGAATGCTTTCTTGATCTCATTGATCGAATAGTACATAAACGCTGTGATCGAACAAGATGAACTGGGATGATTGTTAAGTAACTTGTGTGACTATTTCGAAGTTCCCAAATCTGATCCTCGGAAAAATAAATTCCGATGGTGAGTGATTCGTGGAATTATTCTGAGATTATTATACTTGATAATCGGAAAAATAAACTCCAAGTATTAATAGGCTGTAACTCTAAAGAATCTCATAATCTATTGTCGTTACTTCAATAGGTCGATTGATATTTTCCTTTAGAATAACTGTTGACAAAATTTATCGGATTAACTCTGTATTGGTTAGTTGAGAAAAATATCTATAAAATTTCTCCTTGTCCATTTATGTATCATCGTTCCACTGCTTGAAACGCCTAACTTTGATAAATAATTTGCATCCTCGATGAATAAAGAATCGATTAATTTGGAAAATAAATCCAACAATATAATAAAGGAATTGGTTAATTGGAAAATAAATCCAACAATAGAATAAAGGAATTGGTTGATTGGAAAATAAATCCAACAATTTGAAGATCGAAAATTCACTCTATGGGTCTTAGCAACAGCTTTCACCCTTTATATTTGTTTCGATCTAAGGGGCATAGCAACGGCTTTCACCCTTAGTCGTTTTTATCGGTCATAGCAACAGCTTTCACCTGAGGGTCTTAGCAACAGCTTTCACCCTTTACATTTGTTTCGATCTAAGGGGCATAGCAACGGCTTTCACCCTTAGTCGTTGTCGGTCATAGGAACAGCTTTCACCTGAGGGTCTTAGCAACAACTTTCACCCTTTTCATTTATTTCGATCTAAGGGGCATAGCAACGGCTTTCACCCTTAGTCGTTTTTATCGGTCATAGCAACAGCTTTCACCTGAGGGTCTTAGCAACAACTTTCACCCTTTTCATTTATTTAGATCTAAGGGGCATAGCAACGGCTTTCACCCTTAGTCGTTTTGATCTATAGACATAAAGATTGGCCATAATAACTTCTCGAATATAATGAATTGATAATATTTCTGGTGAATAAGACTTCCATTGGATAGATAATCCTTTGCAATATGTGATTAAACCGTTTTTCGTCGAATACGATTAAATCAATAAAGTCGTGATATGGAGGTCAAATTCGGTGTAGATTAAAGGGCTCTGTTACATTATTCTGGATGGATCAATCTCAAGGAAGAACAATTATGTAAAAGAACAATCAGTAATCACGACTGTCAATGAGTAAATAGTATAGCAAAAGCTTTTCTATTCAATATGATCTCAGATTGCTTGAGTATATAGGCGTAAGTTGTCTCTCTCTAATCTAATGTTTAACTAGGTATTTATATGTCATTAACCCTAGCTTTACAAGGAAACATAATTCTAATAGGACTCGGCCCAATCGTCCTTCTTGAGTCCGGATTGTAGTCGGCTCGTCGAGGGGAGTCGTCTTCAACTGGGTCGATAGAAGATCCCGAACGAGCTTGTATGGTCGAACCGCTCTGATATCTCTCAGTCGATCCGAATATTGTAAGGGGTGCGAAATAGCCCCCATCAGTACTCCCTCACTTCTTCGAGCGTATATGTAGTAAAAGCTCGTAGAAGTAGATGGCTGATTACGACTGTATTTTCTATGAGTTGTGCCTCGTTAAAAACCTTATCTAGGAAAAAAACCCTGTGGGAAAAAATTCTAAATAAGGAAAAGAGTGCTACTCCTCATAGATAGTCATTTCTTGTTCCTCCGATCCCGATTCGCTACGTGGCTCTTCAGGGAAGCGTTTCGTTTCTTTGCTGTTTTGGCGGGAATGCGATCAGTCGTGAGAAGTTCGAAATGTCTTTTCATTTCTCTCTATAAATAGGTCATTGTTCCTTCAGTCAATTTTTACTTTCTACTTCCCCTATTTCTGCAGTCGTTTTTTCACTCGATTATTTCATTCTCAAGTTGCCTTTATCGATTCGTATTCTTCTAGGGTTCAGCAGAATGGCTTTGATTCCAAGAAAATCTTCCTCGTCTTCAAAGGAAAGAATCACTCCTATTATCGAGGAGGTGATTCCTCCGAGTCCTTCGAATGAGCAGATCGGAGTGTCAGAATTTATCATTCCGACTGAGGACACTTTTAAAGTGCAAATCATATCCGATACGGATGTTGCTGCCAGGGCCAAGAAAGGCAAATGTACTGTTCCTCAAATTTCTGAACCGATTGAGGATCTCGCTTGTGCTTACAACGAGGAAACTTTCCACGAGGTCGTGGATAATTATGTGAAATATTTTCCGGAAGGTTCTGAAATCATTCTTCCTTCTCCCTCTGATAGGTCCACCTGAGGGTTGCCGAGCTTTTTATACAGCCCACTTTAATTACGGCCTACGGCTTCCATTGTCCGCTCTGTTTCTTGATATTCTGAGGATATTTAGTGTATCTTTGACTCAATTGGTCCCAAATTCAGTGGCCTTTGTGGTCTGTTTTTCCGTTTTGATGATAGCGAAAGGATTCCAACCCTCTTTTCGAAATTTTACGCAACTGTTTTGTTTCAACATTTCTAGTTCTTCTAACCGTGGATACTTTCTTGCTAGTCAAAAGACTAGTCGCTCAATCTTTGACTCCACGGTTTCTAGCAATCCTTCTTGGAAATCTCATTTTTTCTTCGTTCGTCCGCCTTCTCATCTTCATTTGGCAGACGGCTCGAATGAGCCCTTTTCATGGGACCATGATTTCAAATGGATTTATGGTGGTCGCCTGCCGACAGGGGACCTTATTCCTGACGACCCCCAGTTCCTTGGTGAAATCCAGACTATGCGCGCCAACAAGTATCAGAGTGCTCTTCTTATTGGCGAGGTTTTTCTTCACAAGGCGGGATTGAGTACTCATATTTTTCCAATTTCTTCTTCTTCCGAATCTTTGGGTAAGTATTTATTTTAATATCGTGTCGTCATACTCTTTTAGCACTAAGTCTAATTTCGATTTTGTTTTCTTCTCAGCTCTTATGGTAGACAACTCCCGACGCTCTTTAAAGGGAAAAATGGTACTATCTAAATCCACTAAAACCGTAGAGAACGTTCCTATCGAGCAAAGGGCGTCCCGGAAAAGAAAATTAGAATTGAGCAATGATTCTGAAGAGAACAGAGAGGAATCTCCAGATTCCTCCCAAGAATCTCCTGTTCGCCTGGGGACGGGATCTGGTTATCCTCCTTTTCAACTTCGAACTTCCCTAGGCATACGTGGATGCCGTAGCTGGTCGATGCCCCATCCTAATGATAAGCCAGTGGAGAGAAAAAGGTGTTACTATGGTCGCTCGGGCGAGGACCTATCTCTACTAGGTGAGAATCATCCGGAGCCTACTCTTGTCGAGATGATCGAGGAACATCTACAGGGGAGGAGAGCCGCCGGTTATCCTGAGAACGATTCTTTAGTTCATGATGAGAGCGAGAATACGGTGTATAAGGCAACTCGTGTGCTTTTATCAGGTGTGTTTACTCGCGATATGAACAAGCTCCTTCGGAAGGATCCTTTAGAGAAATTTCAGCGAGCTTCTCTTTATGCTGAAAAGGTGATCTCCTTTATGTGTGCTTGTAGGGTAATTTTCCCCAATGAATACTTTAGCTTGCTAATTTATTTCTTTTATCTTTTTCTCTTTCAGACTAAGACTTGTTTGGCATCATATGCCTATGAAGCTGCTCTCTGGAAACAACAATGTGAGTTTCTGGATGAGAAATATAAGACTTTACTTCATAAGACTTCTGGTTCAGAGGTTGGTCCCTCAATGACTTCTTCTCTTCCGGTCGTAGAGACTCGGGCTACGGGGACTGATGACCAGGAGATTATAGATAGGGTTCTGGAGACTTCTCGTGCTCAAGAACAAGCCAATCAATTGGCTAAAAAGTTGGAAGAGTATCAATTTCAGAGTACTGCTAGAATTAGCGAGTTGGAATCTCAAGTATCAAGTCTTCAGGCTTCTTTAGAGGAGTATGAGAGGGACATTCCTCTTTGTGGACTCAGGGATCGATATGGCCGGAATCCTGATGAAAAAGTTATTCGTGAATTCCTTAGCTCTTCTGTTCATACAGCGTTGGTATATCAAATGGTCGGTCCGCTCCTCGAGAGTACCTTTAAGAAGGCGATTCATCAGTTGGTCGCTCTGGAACTGATAGAGGATCGTCGAAGGGAATATTTTAAAGCGGCGCATATTCGGCTGAACCGCTATGGCGAAGAATATTCTCCTTCCGAGCTGCCGGATGTCATTTATCAAAAATTTCCTTTGGCTCACCTTGTCAAAGAGTTCGGTAGGCCATTGCCGATTCCTCCTTCAGATATTAATGACGAGGTTGATAATAATTTTATCAATCCAGAAGAAGAGGAGGAGAATATGGAGGCAGCGAATGAAGGAGATGTCGTAGGTGATCAGGGAGTTCCGAATGGCGACCAGGTTGTATGAAGCAAGGAGCGATACGTTGATCTGGGAAATATCCTTTGTAACAATCATCATAAATTGATTTGTAATATTACCTTTTTATCCCTTTGTACAATAGACGATTCATATTCTGACAGTTACGTTTCCTTTGTTTACAATAATTTAGACAAGCTATTAACTTTGCCGTAATCATTGTGCGTATGTCTTTTCGAATTCTTGCGTCTATTCCTGGGCTAGTTTCTGTGTTTCGCACCCTTTCTTTGGGTCTTTTGCGTCTTTTCATATAGTATAAATACCAAAGGTAAAACTTTACTCGCGACTTACTGCTTTTACACATTTCTCAATAGAATACTCTTTCGTTAGCAGGTCGATAAGCTTTCTCGATAATTTAGTTTTCTTTTTTGGATTCCGAACATGAGTAATCATTTTGGTAATACTTCAAAACGTCCATTACGCGAGAATGCTAGAAATACTAGACTAAAAGGTCTCGCACAGAGGGGCCCTCGATAGAACCTCCTCGCTCGTCCTCAAATAGAAGGTCGGCGATCGATACTCTCGTGATTCCTTCGGAATCTTTTCCTGTAGTTAGTTCATCTTTAACACAACAAAACTTTTCCTCCTCCGATTATGTAGGGAGGAGGCCATCCCCTGGTCGGGTGGCCTTTGGTGATTCGTCATATATGGAGCAAGCTTTTAACGTACCCTTTTCTTCAGACACTTCTTCTTTCGAACATGGCACATATGAGCATGTTCCTGTAATTCCCTTACTTTTTCTACTTCTATTGTCCCGATCGTCAGCGGAAGCCAAGTGGGCGTTGCATCTGGGGCGATTAGTGAAGGTTCCTTTTTGAATCCCTCCATAACACAATCTATTTCTCAAGATTTCCCTGATTACTTATTTCATGATACCACTGTGATGACTACTTCTTTTGAATCCGGCGGGCCTTCTGGAGGTCGAACTGAGTCAAGGTCCGGTCGGCGGACCGTTATCTCAGCTTCGGGCAAGGAGACCTCGGTGAGTCCTAACGAGAGGGAATCCCCTCGTATGTTAGATGACCGTTGCATTCTCGAGCAAGTTAAGGATATTATGCAGTCGGAAACTCCACGGCCTGATGGTGTTCCTTTTGGTAGTGAACTTCCTGGTTCTGTGGAGCCTGATGCTTTGTCCTGGGACTTGGGCCTAAGCATTATTTTGCTTGGCGAGTTGAGGAAGCTCGAGGGTACCTCCAATGTTCGGCTCGTTCAGTCGCTGGTGAAGATATGCGAGCAGGTAAATATATTTTTGATTATTCTTCCTGCTTTTATTTTGATTGCCTTGTTATGTAAGGGCTTTTTTCTTTCCCAGGTCAAGTATTTTGCGCTCCAGCAGGGTGTGCAAAATGATGATTTGTGGATCGGTAAGGATGCCTATCAACGTCGTTTGGACTCGGAGACGGCGAAGGCCGCAGGGCAGACCCTCCAGTTGCAGATTGCCAAAGATGACCTTAAAAAATTAGAAGAAGAGAAATTTGTCCTTGAGAAGGAGAAATGTGATTTGGTTCAGGCTGCTGCACTTGCAGAGGAGTCTCGATGACAGGCCTATGAGGAAGGTTATGATGCCGGTTATCTTAAGCATTAGGAGGAATTGATGGCGTTTGCAGGTAACTTGACTCCTCGGAGGAGTGCTTCTGCTAGTCGGCCTGTTGATAACAACCCTTCTCAGTGACCTGTTCGTTCGACCCGGCTGTTATCTTGAGTTTCTTCAAGGATCCCTTTTTTTTTTTTTTTGGTAGTGCCCCAACCTTTTGTGCGGTTGTTTGGGCTGAATTTTAGTATGGGGAGAATGAACCAATGAAAATGATACTCTTTTATGAGCAGATCCATGCCTTGATCAATTTTAGTCAGTAGATATCTTTTGTCATGCACTGCTGTTGTGAATAAGTATAACTTCTCTAAATAATCAGAAGAGATTAGCTTACTTATCTGATTTTGATCTTCTGGGAGATAAAGGTATAAGGTAGCTTACTCTGGATCGATCAGTTTTTAATTAACTGAATGTCATAATGTTTGTTCTGCAAACGCACTTTGTCAAATCAAGTATAAGAATGATGGTCGACCAAGCATGGTCCCTTAGGCTCGTTCCAAAGTCATGTTAGATATTTAAAATGTGGACATTAGGCCATCCATGCATATAACTGATTGAATAATTGTTAAGGAACGCTCAGCGTTCTTGTCGATGTTCGACCAATGCCTTGTAAGTTTGTCCTTTTGTCATGTACGTCTTATATAAGGAGGCTATCATTCCTTCTGTTGAGCTCTGCTTTTTTTGTCATAGGTCTAAGTTTGCAGAGAAGATATCGTTCTAGGTATCTTCTTAAAATCCATGTTTCTCTGTACTGATTGTGAGTTCCATGTTCCTCAAATAAAGCAACCGACGCATCAATTCTTTGATATGGGAGGAATTGGTAAATGTAGAATCATCACTTAGATCTAGCTTATTCAGACCTCCTTTAGCAATTCTTTGGAATGTTAGGCGGTGACTTTTTTGTAGTCTGGAATAATGACGACTATTCACCTGATTTTCATGTCAGATTTCTTGGATTCCAATAGAGGTCTAAATATGGTTATTTAATAATTTTTTCATGTGACATATGAGGCAGTTACGACCTCATAGGTCAGAGTACGAGATCCTTATTCCTCTAGTCGAGCTAATACCTTGTTGCAATGTCAAGGATCTCTCGCTCTTTATCAAGCGACTAGCATATGTGAGCGTGCGAACTTTTCTGGTCTGGAGCTCTTTTAGATCTGCTTTTATTTTGCATTGATCGCTTCGATCTGGATTCTTTTCTTTGAATCGAATAGGCAATTTGACCATAGAGGAGCCGTTCCAACTTATTCGCATTGATTACGGGCAGTCAAAAGGTCGCGCTTTCATTCCTTGATCAGATCTCTATTTAACCGTAGGATCACTTGCATATGTGCCTATAAATAAGTAGGCAGTTTCCATACTTTGTTTATATTTTCTCAGAAAAGACGGAGATCTTAGTTTCCTTGAATTTCATTTTGCCCTCTGATCCCATAATATTCAAAAAGTCACATTATCGTGATTCACATTATCATAATAACTTAAATTTCAACTGCCTTGTACTGACAGATCCCATGGAAGCCCTACCTTGTACTGACGGGTCCCATGAGGCCTCGAACCTTGTATTTACGGGTTTGAGGTCCGTGGTTTCCTGTTTGCACATAGAGGGTTCATATTTACCAGGCACCGCCGCTTTTGGATGTTACCTTCGGATTGATAGACCACCGGGGTGTGCTGGTAAATTTTAATGTTCACGACCGCCCCAAAGAGATGCTACTATAGAGTAAAATGTCAAATCTTAATGTAAAAGCAGTATCTCGTTGTGGGTGAATGAGTATTGCAGGTTATCTGGCTGGTAATGCTCATTTCGCCTGGAAGAACATTTGATCTTCAGAGCCTGACCATCGAACTAAAGAAGTCGACCATCCTGAGCAACATGCTTCTTAGGTGGTCAGTTGCAATCATCGAGGCACTAGGGAGGAGATCGGTTTTTCCGTGGACATTGTCGTGAAGACCGCATATCTATAGAATAGGGTTATGTTTTTTCTAAACAGTTGTGAAGATATGTAGGTCGTACAAAGTTCTTTGTATTCTTCGTGGGTAACTTGAGATCTGTTCTCAGAACTTCAGATGAATAATACTTTTAATGTTATCATTCTCATATTTCTTGTTATTGATTTCTCTCTTACTTTTATCGTTATTGTAATAGATCGAGGAGCGTTTATTGAGCGGATCAATTTATACTCAATTTATACTCAACTCTTTATAAGAATTAGGTTCTTAAGATGTAGATCGAGGAGCATTTATTGAGCGGAACAATTTATACTCAACTCGCTTTAAGACTTAGGTATTTTTCCCAAATCTTTTTGATCGTTAGATATAGATCGAGGAGCGTTTATTGAGTGGATCAATTTATACTCAACTCGTTTTAAGACTTGAGTATTTTTCCCAAATCTTTTTTATCGTTAGATATAGATCGAGGAGCGTTTATTGAGCGGATTAATTTATACTCAACTTGGTTTAAGACTTAGGTATTTTTCCCAAATCTTTTTGATCGTTAGAAATGGACGAGGAGCGTTTATTGAGCGGATCAATTTGTACTCAACTCATTTTATTTTAGACTTAGGTTCTTATACCAAAGTCCTTTAATCGTTAGAAATGGACGAGGAGCGTTTATTGAGCGGATCAATTTGTACTCAACTCGTTCTATTTAGACTTAGGTTCTTATACCAAAGTCCTTTAATCGTTAGAAATGGACGAGGAGCGTTTGTTGAACGGATCAATTTGTACTCAACTCGTTTTAAGACTTAGGTTTTTCATACCCAAAATTTGTTTATCGTTAGATATAGATCGAGGAGCGTTTATTGAGCGGATCAATTTATACTCGACTCGTTTTAAGACCTTCATATCGAGGAGCGTTTATTGAGCGAATCAATTTTACTCGACTCGTGTTAATGCTTCGCCTCTTATTCAAATAAACTTTAGGATCATCTTCCATAGTATCTTCGGAGGTTGACTGCATTCCAAGTCCTTGGTAGGGGTGTTCCGTCCAAGTGCGCAATCTTGTATGAACCTTTCTTTCCTACATCGATGACAATGTATGGTCCATCCCAATTCTGTTATAATTTTCCCACGTGTTTGGATACCTCTACCTTTTTTAACACCAAGTGTCCTTCCTTGAAGGTTCGTATGCGTACTTTTTGATTGTAGGCTTTCTCCATATTTGTTTTAGTGATCTGTAATCGTACCGCTGCTTTTTCTCGTAGGGCTTCTATTAGATCGATATCATTTTCTCTTGCCTTTTTGTTTTCCTGGTCGTCATACATTTCAATTCTTGGTGTTGGAACTAGTGTTTCAATCGGAATAACAGCTTCGGAGCCATACACCAGGCTGAATGGGGTTTCCCGATTGAGGTTCTGACCGTGGTTCGATTATCCCAAAGTACTCCTGGGAGTTCATCTAGCCATTTTCCTTTGGCTGCCCCTAATCTTTTCTCCAAAGATTTTATTATTTCTCGGTTCGCTACCTCAGTTTGTCCATTCGCTCTAGGATGCGCAACTGAAGTGAAATTTTGCTGAATTCCTAGCTTTGTACACCATTCCATCACCTGTTTTCCCGCAAATTGGGTTTCGTTATCTGAGATTAGAATTCTAGGGATGCCAAATCGACATACTATGAACTTCCATAGGAAATTGATCACTTGGAATTGAGTTATTCGAGCAAGGGCAATGCATTCTATCCATTTGCTAAAGTATTCTACGGCGACCAGAACATATGCTTTTTTGGATCTAGCAGCTGGGAAAGGTCCCACGATGTCCATTCCCCATTGGTCAAATGGCCAACATACCGGTATGGGGTGCATGTTTTCGGTCGGTTGATGACTTATATTAGCATGGACTTGGCAATGATGACATTTTTGGACATATTGGATTGCATCATTGTTGATGGTAGGCCAATAATACCCAGTTCTGATGCATTTTAAAGCCAAGGCCCTTGCTCCGCTGTGATTTCCTGCTTCTCCTCCATGTACTTCTCGGAGTATATCGTTGGTTTGAGATTCGGAGATGCATCATAGAAGAATTCCCGACACTGATCTTCGGTAAAGTTTTCCTTCTATTAATGTATATCTTGGAGCCCGATATTTTATTTTCCGAGCTTCGTTTTGGTCAGTCGGCAATTTTTCTTCTTGAAGATATTCAATCATTGGAGTCATCCAGTTTTCTTCGGCTTCTTCGATTTCCATCATTTGAGCGACCGGTGTCTCATCGATATCGATTGCCGGCGTATTGGAAATTAACCAGTTGATTACCCCCTCGGTTTTTCCATCGTTAGAGCCTGTAAATCTAGACAATTGATCGGCCCATTTATTTTTCGACCGTGGAATGTTCTGTATCCCAAAATTTTCAAATTTTTCAGCCTATTGTTTCACTTTGGCAAGGTATTTGACCATATTAAATTATTTTGCCACATAGAGGCCTTCTATTTGCCTTTGTACTAACTCTTAATCGGTTAATACTTTAAGACTTTTTATGTTGGCCTTGATTGCCATTTCCATTCCAGCGATCAATGCTTCATATTCTGCTTCGTTATTTGTTACGACGAAGTCCAGTGTTATTGTATAATTTATATCCTCCTTATTTGGTCCGGTAAAGTTGATTCCGGCACCTCCTCCTTCTCGACTTGAAGCACCGTCGACGTGCATCAACCAAGTTTGATTTTCTACGAACAAGATATCATTGGCAAGGCTGGTCGATTCAGTATGCTCGGTTGCCAGGATCGGAGTTTCTAATAGGAAATCTGCTAAGACTTGGGCTTTAATTGCAATTCTTGGTCTGTACTCGATTTCGAACTAACCGAGTTCGATTGCCCATTTGATTAATCTTCCAGAAGCTTCTGGCTTTGCTAAGACCTGTCTCAATGGTTGGTTGGTTAACACCACAATTTTGTAGGTTAGAAAATAAGGTCGGAGATTGCGTGCTGCCACTACTAAGGCCAAAGAGAATTTCTCTATTTCCAAGTAGTTCTTCTCGGCCCCTTGTAGTAATTTGGTTAAGTAATAAACAGGCTTATGTTCTAAGCCTTCCACTTTAACCATAACCGAACTAATGGCTACGTCGGAGATCGATATGTAGACGTATAATGGTTCTCCCTCGGTTGGTCTGACCAATAGCGGGGATGTCGCTAGATATTCCTTTAGCCGATCGAATGCCTGGTCGCATTCTTCGGTCCAAGCAAAGTTTTTTGCTTTTCGAAGAGTTTGGAAGAAAGGCGAACTTCTGTCAGCCGATTTGGATATGAATCTATTTAGCGCCACGATCTTTCCTACCAAGCTCTGCACTTGGGAGATTGTTTTGGGAGGTTTCATTTCGGTTATGGCTCGAATTTTTTTTGGATTGGCCTCGATTCCTCGTTGATGAACCAAATATCCCTAAAATTTTCCCGACTTAACACCGAAAGTGCATTTTGCAGGATTTAGCTTCATTCGGTACTTTCTCAATATTCGGAAACATCGATCGAGATGCCTTACGTGTTCTGCTTCATTCATGCTCTTGACCAACATATCGTCTACGTAAACTTCCATTATTTCTCCAATTAATTCTTTGAACATCAGGTTTACTAACATTTGGTAAGTGGCCCCGGCGTTCCTCAATCCGAATGGCATAACTATGAAGCAATACACTCCCTGCTCTGTTACGAAAGCAGTTTTCTCTTAGTCTCGCTCATCCATGTATATCTGATAAAAACCTTGGAAAGCATCCATCATTCTGAAAATCGCAAAGCCAGCGGTTGAGTCGACTAATAAGTCGATCCTTGGGAGGGGATATGGATCGCGCGGATATAATTTATTAAGGTCGGTGAAATCATTGCACATTCTCCACTTGTTATCCTTTTTATCCCCTTTTGCTACTAGCACAACATTACAAAGCCATTCCGAGAAGTGTATTTCTCGAATTTGTTTTGCTTTGAGTAGCCTTTCTACTTCTGCCTTGATTATTTTATCCTTTATTGGCCCATGATTCCTCTTCTTTTGTCTAGCAGGTTTTGCCATGGGGTCAATTTTTAACGAATGACTGATTATTTGGGGGTCAATCCCTTCAATGTCATTCGCGCTCGAGGCGAAGATATCTGCATTATTTCTGAGAAAGTTGATCAGCATTACTTCCCCCTCTTCGCTTAATTCAGTTCCAATTCTTGTTGTTTTAGTGGGGTCCCCCTGCACCAGTAGGACATCTTTGTGTTCCGATGGTTTCAAAGCTAGATCTACCGGTTCCTTTCACTTCTTATCTATTCGGTCGGTGCTAGGGATTTCAACTTCGATTCTGTCAACGTCGACCTCTAGCTTTCTTTTGCTTGGGGTAATTGATTCAGGGCGGTTTTTCAAGGTTAATGATGTGTTGTAGCAATCCCATGCCATACAATAATCATTCACTATTTCTCCGATTCCTATGTCAGTTGGAAATTTTATCTTCTGATGGTAAGTTGAAACAACAGCTCGGAATAGATTGAGGGCAGGTCGCCCTAAGATCGCATTGTAGGCAAAGGGAGTTTCTACTACTAAAAATTTGACCAGCTTCACCGTCCGATGTGGTTTCCTCCCGAGTGAGACACTTAAAGTTATTGTGCCACTGGGGACAATCTCGGATCCTCCAAATCCTACTAAAGGCGTAGCTACCTTTTGGAATGTTATTTGTCCCAAGTTCATCTGGGCTAAGACCTCTTTAGAGATGATATTTGCTGAGCTTCCATTATCGATCAGGATCCTTTTGACGTTGTAATTTGCTATTTATAGCGATACCACCATCGGGAAGTCGGGGCTATCATCTTTTGTGTCCCAAATAAGGTTTTTCGGTACCTCGCCCTCGTTAAAACTGATCAGCTGGTTGTTTGTTGATTTGCTTTCTAAAGTCCATACTTCTTTCGGGTATTTTAAGCCTCCGATTATGGATCTGGCGGTCCTTCGTCGAGCATTACGACTGTCCCCGCCGGTGGGTACTCCTGAGATTGTATGGATGGTACCGTTAATCCGGTCATTGTTCAACTCCTGTAGGGGACCATCCTCAGGAGACCTTCGACGGGAATTCCTTCTTTGATTATTATTCCGAGGACTCCTACTTCTTCCTCTCTTGCGGTTATTCCGCTCTAAATAGTCATCTAGTTTTCCTTGTTCGATTAGTTTTTCAATTTCTCTTTTGAGGTGAAAATAATCTTCAGTGCGATGCCCATGTGCCCGGTGATATTTGCAGTATAATTCATAGTTTCGTGCACCTGGTCTGGGTTGAGCGATTCTCTTTGCCTCCGGGATCCAATTGTTCCTTTCTAGTACAGCTAAGATTTCTTCTAGTGGAACAGTCAGCTTTGGGTGTTCTACTTGGTTAACCCTGCTCTGGATTGTCGGCTCGGCGGTTCTAAGTCTTTGATAGGTATTGGGTCGTCTGTCCTGGTCGTTTCGATTGTATTCTAATCGCTGGAAGACGTTGCCTTTTCTAAAAGATCGTTCATAGACCATGGGTCTTTGAACAGGAATTCCATCTTGTCGTTTGGAGCCTGAGGCCATAGCTTTAATTTTGTTCTTATCTTTAAAAGAGTTCATCTCTTCCTGGGTCATATATTTCGATGCCAAGCTCATGATCTCAGCGAACGTTCTTGGTTGTTTACGGCTGAGGGCATTTCCAAACTGCCTATTCTTGGTGAGGTCGAAGAGAATGGAGATTATGTAATCGATGTTTGGAAAATCGATCTTGAGCAATTCCACATTAAACCTTGCCAGCCAGTTCCTTAGGGATTCGCCCTCTTGTTGATAAATGGTTCCTAAATAGCTCATTGGAAGATTTTGTCTCTTCTGGCTGGCGAACTGCTGTGTAAGTTTGTTGCATAATTCCCGGAAACTGAATATAGAGTTAGCGGGTTGCTTGGCGAACCAATCCAAAGCGAGTCCGTCTAACGTGGTCACCATTAACTTAGCGGTGAATTCCGCCGAGTGAGCATATAAGTTCATTATGTTCGTAAAGCTAAAAATATAGTCATCTGGATCAGTAGTTCCGTCATATCTGGGTAGTCGACCTGGAACCTGTCCGGTTGACTGAGCTTCTTTTATTTCTCTGCAGAAGGGAGAGCATGCGGCTAGGCTCTCCTGGAGTTCCGTGGTTCTGGCCCATGGGTTTTGAATGGATCGTAGGCGTTGCTCAAGTCGTTCCTGTACCATTTTTTTGATTTCTCTTTCCGAGAATCGCATAGTTCATGGTCGATTTGGGATTGTGTCACCTACGTTATCGTCGATGGGGATTATGGTATGTTCCTTGGATCTGCTGTGTCCTGGTTGCGGTCTCCTTCGATTCTCTTTTCTTCGGACGTTGTCATCGGAGGGTTTTGAATTGCCCTTCTGCGGACTGTGTAGCGAGTGCTGCTCGCTTGCCGGGCTGTCAGCTTGTAGAGAGATTTGATCGTTCTACCTCGGCGTCCTTTGAGCGGGATTTGCCCTTGTAGTTCTAGAGTTTCGAGGAATCTGTTCGAGTACGAGTAATTCTTCTGGGCAGAGTGATTTAAGGAGCATAGCAATCTGTCGTAACTTCTCCTGAGCGTCTGACAGGGGAACCGGGATTGCTGGAGCCGCTCGTTCTTTCGGTACTGCTCCAGTAGGGATTCCTTGTGGTTCCTCCTAATTCTGATGATGCTCGTTCTGTTGCTGATCGTCGTTGGTTATAGGGGCGTTATTATCGATATGGCCATGCGGATCCTCAGACGTGTTATGCTGGTTGGTTGTGTTACTTCTTGCTCCGTTACGAGCGCTCTTCCTTGGGCGAGCCATATGTCGATTGAATAATTAACCTAGCCCCACGGTGGGCGCCAACTAATTAAACCGTTTTTCATCGAATACGATTAAATCAATAAAGTCGTGATATGGAGGTCAAATTCGGTGTAGATTATAGGGCTCTGTTACTTTATTCTGGATGGATCAATCTCAAGGAAGAACAATTATGTAAAAGAACAATTAGTAATCACGACAGTCAATGAGTAAATAGTATAGCAAAAGCTTTTCTATTCAATATGATCTCAGATTGCTTGAGTATACAGGCGTAAGTTGTCGCTCTCTAATCTAATATTTAACTAGGTATTTATATGTCATTAACCCTAGCTTTACAAGGAAACATAATTCTAATAGGACTCGGCCCAATCGTCCTTCTTGAGTCCGAATTGTAGTCTGCTCGCCGAGGGGAGTCGTCTTCAACTGGGTCGATAGAAGATCCCGAACGAGCTTGTATGGTCGAACCGCTCTGATATCACTCAGTCGATCCAAATATTATAAGGGGTGCGAAATAGCCCCCATCAATATGAGATAACCGTAGACAAGGCGAGATAACAAGATGGTGGATACTCTAGAAATTTGTGTGTAGTCTTCATTGTCCATAATAACACACTTCCGAACCATGAATAAGACTTCCATAGGATAGATAATCCTTTTACATATAATAAGATAAACGAGGACAGTACGAGACTACGAGATAGTGGATAAACTAGAGATCGGTGAGTAGTTTTGTTTGTCCTTTATAACGCATTTTCGAACCATGCTTCTTGTTAAATTGAGTTCAAGAGAAGATAAAATAGAACTCGGTAGCAGTTTTTCCGATCTATCGAGAGCAATCTTCCCGACGGCAGTGTCTATAATTTTACAGTAGGAATCCCTCGGAATGATCGAATAAAGATTATAATGATAAAGACTGTTGATATCTTTACCGACGTCGGTAGCTCCGTTATACAGTTGTAATCTAGTTGGAGCAACGTACGATCCTAATTTCGACCTCAAATCGGCGGGGGCTCCGTGGGTCAGAGCACTGTCTTGTGGAAGGATCGGCGGAACTTCTGGTTGCTGAGCCGCCTTGGATAGATTAACAGGCTCATTGTTAACTGAATTATGAACCCCTGCCGCATGGGAGGGTTCTCCTCGAATATATGTATTCCTCCTCGTAGTAGGCATTTTTCGATTTAACACCCAAATAAGGCCCCACGGTGGGCGCCTATTGATCTTACACGGATTCGTGGTATGATCGATATAAATAATATAAACGATGTTAACGCAATAAAATAAGAGAAAGATCAATGTATATGTATATTCCGATCGTTGAGGTATAGATTACAAGTATTGAGGATCCTATTCGAGCATTATAGGATGCCGTACAAGCTAGAGGGTGAAATATATATGGAATCTATCTATCCGAGCAGTAGCTTCGAGCGGAGTGCACCTGGGAAAGTATGTCGTTGTCATAAATGCTTGGGGTATTTATAGCCGAGAATGAGGATCGGCCCATAGGCCTGGGCCTGAGATCGGCCCAACAGTAATATTTGATCATGGGCGGCATCAAGAGGATCAAGTTATCTAGGCTTCATCCCGAGCTCGAGTTCGCATCTTTGGGGTCGAGATTCCGGTTCTCCGATCGTATATTAGTGGAGTCCAAAATACCCACCATCACCCACTCCAAGCTCGAAACTCCCCGCAAATCGATGACCAGAGATCGGAATTAAATCTTCGATCAACACATCAAACTTACCTCATGGTTAAGTATTATCTTCCGATCATGGTGTCTACCGATCCTGAGAAATACAAACTTATAAATATAAGTTATGAAGAAACTCAGTAATCCTTTGCATCTGACTTCAAGATATTTTACTTGGTCGATAACTTTTTCGAAGAATCTCATATTGAAAGCAAGTAACTCTAGGATCGGTGGGACTTTGGTCAATCAATTCATTAACTAATGAATATTCGAGTCAATTCAATATTAGTTGATTACCGAGAGTTAAAAGTTATATTCAATTTCAAAGCAAATGATGCTCGGATCAGCTTTGGAATTTATGTTCGAACGACAATAATCCAAGACTACATGTTGCTTGTCAAGATTAATTACATGATAGTCAAGTTCGATTTATTCATTCGATTGATTATTTCGAAGTACAATTATTCATTCATATATTCTCCGAGCAGTTACAAGATTTCTCGAATACAATAAGGAAATTTGAGCTCAAAAAGAAAATTACATCCATTCCTATCCTACTACAAGTTCTACGAACAAAGCTAAGTGGCTTCGATCCACAGCGTCACGGCACATGATTTGGAGGTCCTACATATCGTAGTAACCGAGGTTTTTCATGTCAATCACTCGCCACATGGCAGGTTCAAGGCAAACATCCTTCACCGATCAATCAAGCCATGGAGCGGAGAAGAGCAGGGTCGGGGCCTATCAGTAGGACTTCTAACCGATCTTAGATCTTCATCTATGAACAATGATTGTTGTGCACAATCATTGTTCACACCCTAATCCGATACAAGACAGCGGGAAGCAACTCCAACGGAATTACTCCAAGCAATCTCGAAGGCACCATTCTTCAAGAAACTCCTTGAAGAAGCTGATGCTCGAGATTGAAGGGCTTCCACCGAGATCGAGCCACAATTCGACCGGATGCAGCGCCAGAAGATCGGAATTCTAACACGTCTCAGATACTGGATATCCAAGAAAGCAGGTTGTCTGCCAGTATTCTAAGCGCTAAGTTTCTTGTCTGTCGATATTCTAAGCGAAGAAAGTATGTCAAAAGAAATAAGGTCGGGAAATAGGGTCCAAATTCTAATTTCGAACTCTTGTATTTGGGAAGTAGGATGGAACATTTTGATCGAAATACTCGTAATTCGAGAGGTAAAGTTCGGACAGGGCATTTGCGAAAAGTGAAAAATGTGATGGTAAATTTGGAACTATTTATAGTGGAAGGGAAATAAAATCAACGGGCAGGATGATACATCGCGAACGGCTATGATATCAGCGATAAATACGCCGACCGTTCCGCTTCCCGAGAAATAGGGATCCGTTTTGTTGGAAAAAGAGAAGTCTCATGCTCGGAATTCCAGAAGGACGATCGAACTATGGATCGATCTAAAAACAGATTATATATATATATATATAAAGGGGAGAAGAAAGGAGGGTTGAATGACTTAAGGCCAAAAATGCTTTGGTACTACGATCGAATAACTTCAGCAATAGACATTACATGTCAACGTCTTGTAAAAAAATTTCTAAGGAAAGTTTTTGAAGTACTAAGCATCAAAAATGGTTCAAGTGTTATTATCTATTCTCGATTCAAGGAACATCGCTCGGATTAAGATGTTCGTTCAATTTCTATCCTTCAATCGTTTATATTCGATCAACAATGCAAATTCAGAAAATTAGTGCATTATTATCAATTTACGTTTGGTCGGAGATGCTCGGATTAAAGAGTTCATTCGACTTCAGTCCTTCATTTATGATCGATTAATTGCTAATGATCGGTTAATTATTCACACTAAGAAATTTTCCAAGGGAAGTTTTAAGTGATTGCATATCGAACTATCTCTTGGTTGCTGGCTCGGAAGATCAGTTTAAGTATTCTCATTCAATTAATTATTCAAGTTCGATCGGATTATCCAAGATAAGAGTTAATCCAACTATTATTTGATCGACCAACAAATTAGAGACAAAGAAATTTATGAATTTTATTCCGAACAAGAAAGTGTTTACAGTCTCGATCCTATTACAAAGGTACAAAACTTCAAAAAGTACAAGGAAATAAGAGATATATTTCGAACCTATTACAAGCTAATACTTTACATTCCGATCCTATGACATCCTACAATCCTATGAAATTTTCGGCTTCTTCTCCCACCGGTCGATCGAGATAGTCCATGTCCGAGCGTGGAATCTCCTTTGGACCCGTAGGCTTTTGACTTTATTTGCGGCTTTCCGAAGATGCAGGGGCTAGTGCATTCTTTTCTAGGTGACCTCGTCCTCCGATGCCGCTCCTAGCAGGTCTTCCTAGATGCATTGTGGTAATAGGTCCCCCGAATGGAGACCCATGCCAGATGAATGACAAATGCTACCGACCATCCTTGGAGAACTTGATGCTCGTACTCGACCAACACTTTTGCGGGTCGAGCAGTTCTTCGGATCCCGGGTAGTCACCAATACCAAGGTATTTTCCTTGGCTGACTGGCCCCAGGCAAGGATCGGTAGCTTATTGGTTTTCTGGATTTGGCTTATTGACCTTCCAGATTGGGAATACACTTGTTTGTCGATATTCTAAGCGAGTTAAGATCGCTCGTATTTTATCAAAGAAGGTTCGAAGTCTAAACTCAAAAAGTTGGGTCGAAAGAGGAAGGTTTTCGATCACCATTGTCGGAGAAAAATGATGATAAAAATAGGAGAATAGACAAAGTTATGAATGTCAAGGGAGACCCCTTTTATAGTAACAGTTACGGCTGTGATTCATTAAAATGGACGATTGAGATTCAGCGACTGTTCCGTTTCCTAATCTTACGTAAATTCGTAATGTGATCAATATTAATGAAATAATATTGTAAACGCTAGGAAACAAGTGAAAGATCAATGTATATATATATATATATTCCGAGCGTTGAAGTACAAGTTATAAATATTTAGGGTCCTATCTGAGCATTATTGGATGTCGTACAAGTTAGAGGGCGAAATCCATATAGATGTGGTCGAACTAATCTATCCGAGCTATAGCTTCGAGCTGAGTGCACCTGGGAAAGCGTGTCCATCGTCATAAATGCAGATGGTATTTATAGTGAAGAATGCTGAGCTAGCTACTCCATCCACAGGGATACATATCTTTGGCCCAAGGGCTTGGGCCTGTGATCGGCCCAACAGTAAACCCCGACCATGAACACTTCACGGTTGATCGGATTGTAAAGGCCGCGATTTGGACTTGATTTTACTTCAGCGAGGTCGGATTCTATATTCTTCGCCCTTGTCCGAGCTTCCCTAGGTAGAGTCCGAAATACCCCTCATCAATACTCCCCCACTTCTCGAGCGCAAAGTGAAGCTTAAGCTCGAAGAAGTTTATATCGAACGTTATGCTGAGCAAATCATTCTAATATTTCTTCGGATATGCCTCGTTAAAAACCTCATTCGGAAAAACCCATTGGGATAAAAACCGAATTAGGGAAAAAGAGTGCATACCTTTAGAACCATATGATGAACTTGCCTCGGTACAAATTTTGATGTTAAAAGATTTCTCGCCCTTTCCTTGAAATAAATCTTCAGCCGTGATGTCATTTCGCATTGGTCACCGTGACTACTCGCAATTACAGTAGGTATAGGGGTCTAAGATGTAAATACCCGGAAGATAGTTTTGAATTTTCTTTGAGGGAGCTCAACCGTTGTGACCACTCGGGGGCCAGTTTGCAATTCACCTTTTTTACCTTATATATATGTTATATTGCTGAAAATTACCTCTAGAGCTATTTATTCTGGAGATCGGAGCGTCAAGATCGCATAAGCTGTCCTTTCATTCAATCATATTTGTTTATAATATCCAGTTTGGGAAAGTCAATGGGTAAGGGCTTAGTCGGAGAGGATCCCGAATCCGATCCTGACTTTAAGCTTATCGATGACTTCAAAGAGGGGAAAATCCATCCCGAGCACGAATAAGGTAATCAGGCTGAGGATCTTGAAGAGAATGAGGTAGAGAAACGTAACATTGGTGACAATGTTTTTGTCAGGATATACAGATATGAGGCTCCTTCCGGACCAGTCGGTCATAACCGGGCTGACCTTGGCGCAGAACTAACTTCTTACATTTTCGTTCAGGAAGACCGTGCTAGTTTGGAGAAAGAGTTCGGAAAATTTCTTCCGGAGGGGTTTTCGATCGTCATTCCCTCTTATTCTGATCGCGCAACCTCTCCCCCGAAACAATTTTCGCACGGGTTGCGCATTCCCTTTATTCCTTTATTAAGAAACATCCTTTCCTTTCTCTCTCTGACCCCCGCCCAAATCCTTCCGAATTCTATAGCCTATATTGTCGCGTTTAGCGTTCTCATGGAGGCCAAAGGAGAGGAGGCTTCTTTTCAAAAATATTGGCAGGTATTTCAGATGAGCATGTCTAGGGGTTCCAATGCAGGGTTCGTTTCTTTCTCTCAGGGGTCGAACCGGCCTGATCTTTCGACCGTAGCTTTGGACAAAACCAAGGGTTGGAAAAGAAGGTTCTTCTTTGTAAAAGGTCCCGACGTTCGTTCCGCTGGCAGTTCAAAGACTAGACCATATCGATGGGATGGCGAAGGACCTTGGGTATACGGTTGTCACAAGATCAAGGTTGTCGCAAGATCAAGGAAATGGTCAATCCTCAATTTTTTGACGAGTTTTTGAACCAACTCCGATCCGATCCTTTTCAGACAATGCTCCTTGTACAAGAAAGGATTTTAAGATTAGCCGGTCTAAGCAAATGTAACTATCCTGCGCCAGCATTCGAATTCTCTCCTTCTTCGTCCATTCAACCACCAGGCAGGACTCTTCGATCCTTCAGACACATGACCGAGTCAGCCATTTCATCCCATGCTTTGCCTCCTTTAAGTAAGCTATTAATAAGTTTTTTTTGCTTAATTCTGCTGTGGATTATATATGTTCGCTCGATGTTATGAGCATATCGTCATTTTCCTTATAGGTCAACTCGTTGAGGAATTTCGAGCGTCCGCTGCTATGTCGATCGGAACCGCTCGCCCCAAAGACATGCGAAGCCAGTTCCTAACTCCACCGAAGAGAAGGAAGACAGAACGAGGAACAGGAGCGGATAATCTGATCATTAATCCAGTTGATAACCCAGACGTACACCCAGCTTTGAGAGGGGTTGGGAGCTCGAGTTCCTTAAATCCAGCAGTAGCTGGCCCTCTGCGTAGTGTATTCTCGATCGATACTTCTAATCCATCATCCGCTGGTTATAGTCAATATTCCTGGACCCGCATTCTGGGCAAACAAGAACATGAGAGACGTATGAATCAGATACAGTACGCCGAACATCCAGGTCGTTCGAGAAGAGAAAAACCATACGGTAGGAGTTCAGACTCAGTTCCATGTCGACCAGGCATATCGGAACCGGACGTAGCTGACTTTATGAATGATCATTTTCGCGGGTGTAGAGCTGCTGGTTATCCAGAAGAAGGAACTGTTTCGTCCGATCTTGGCCAAGATGGTGAGAACGAGTTCGACAAGGCCACTCGGATTTTTATGGCTGGACGTTTCAAACGGGATCTTCTCGATCACACCGTTAAAAGCGACTTTGAAGTCCTGAGTAACTTTTCTCGAACATACCAAGAGGTACTAATTGTTTTTAGATCTGAATATCCCATTTGACTTCTTGGCTGTTAAGCTGATACCATTTTTTCTTCGTAGGCCGGGGATTATTTTGCACATCAGACATATCGATTGTCTTTGTTAGAACAAGAGTCGCAAGAAGCTCATAATGCGCTCGCACAGGCTTCGTCCGAAAATAGAACTCTTCGAGCCCAATTAGATGACGTCACTAGCAAATTATTTACTAGTCGTCGAGAATTGTCGAAGGTGAAGGAGGAGTTGGACACTGCCAATAAGAAATATACCTTATCCGTGGAAGAGGACTTGTTATCCGTCGTTAAAGAGAAGAGTGCCCTCGAGGAAGAACTCAAGAAGGTGAAATTCAAACTTGAGCATGCGAAGCAGGATTCCAAGCGAGCATATGCCGAAGCCCGGGAAGAAGCTGTAATTCCAGCTATCCGAGAATTTTTGAAGTCCCCTGTGCTAGATCCCTTAATTCAGAAAAAGATGGGCGGGATTCTTCAAAGGATCTTCTACAAAGGGGTTCAACAACTAGTCTCGGCCGACATAATTTCGGACAAGATGGACGAATATTTTTGACATATGGATCCTTATAAGAATGCAAAAGGGAAGGACTATAAAGTTTCTTCTTTGCCAAAGGCAAACACGAATTGGCAGGATCATCATTTTGCCCCCTTTGTCGAGGAGTTTGGCTTCCCGATGCCGAACCCTGATGATCTTGAGCTGTTGGACGACGATCCCGAATCTTCTTTTGGAGGCGAGTCAGATGGTGAGCCAAATGATCATCCTTGTTATTGAGTACGGCCTTCGGCGTTGATTTCGGCAACGAATCTATTTCTCCGAAGAGAACCGATCTATAGCTCAAAAATTAGGAGGTCGGCTGTTTGTAATAGTTATGTAATAGGGGTAACATTTTCGAGATAGGGTCCTCTTCCAGCAATTTCCTTTTTATATCCTGTATATCCTTCTCCTTTTGTAGGAGCTATAATTTTACTGAATTTTATTGTTTATGATCGAATTCTTAATCGTCTCTTTTTTGAACTCTTCATCGGTCACGACGGTTTAATAATTGCGAAAATAAGAAGTTGCTTCTATAAATATCGGTGATATTTCAAACCATTCTTCTAAAACCCTTAATCATTGAGACCGTAGCTTTTTGCTTAGTACTAATTTTCGAACTTTCAAACTTAGTGTTTTTTGCCTACTATGGATCAGATATTGGGTAAGCCCATTAATCCCAAATTGCTATTGGGTGGTGTTAAGATCAAAGGTCCATCTAAGGACCAAAAGTCGATCAAAGAGAACAAATCTTCCAAGGCTTCCCCAAAAACAGCTGCAACTTCCCCTAAAGTTTCCAAGTGTGGGGAGACTAAAAAGGAAAAGCAGGCTTCAGTGAAACATCCAAAAGTTGTTCCTAGCCAATCGATTTTGGATGAGGAACTCGATGAGGAGCTCGAGGCTTCTTCACCGAACAATCTTGACACTTCTCATCGGGCAATAGCCAGGCAAAAAGCATCATCACTTTCTTCCAATAAAAGGCCTTATTCGGACATAATTACCCCAACAGAGACCCTGCAGGAGCTTGTCGCTGGGAATGAAGGTTCTTCGATGGGAGGTTTAGGTAAGAAATCTAAACTTACCCCCACTGGAGATGGCCCTTCAGTTTCTAAAGGAACTGCCGAGCCTTCAAAGCTTGAAACTGAACTTTCGAAGATTGAAATTGAACCTTCGAAAACTGCAACTGACCCTTCGAAGACTGAAACTGATCCTTCGAAGACTGAGACTGAGCCTTCGAAGACCGAAAATTTTTCTGACTCTCATGCCTCTGAACCCCTTGCTATCCTTTCTTCCCTACTTCGAGAGTCAAAGGATGAGTCTGCTCGGGAAATGGAGTTTAAGAATTTTGTTGAGAATCCATCGGAGGCTGATCCTCCTATTCCTGAAGCCGAGGCGTCTAAGGGAAAAAGTCCCTCGGATCTGTTTCAGTCTGGATCTAATTTTCTATCTCAGGTTCTCCTTTCTACTCTTCCCCTTTTTTTTTTTTTTTAGAAGAACTAACTCTTTTTAAATATAGGCTAGGCAAGACTTTCTTGAATTGAAGGTGTTAGCTGAGCGGGAGTTGAGTCAGCGTGCTGTTATCACCCTCGAGCTGGAGAAGACGAACGGTGAGTTGAGTCGTGTCCTCGAGGAAAAATTGGCTTTAGAGAAAGAGAAGGCTGATAAGGTACAGGGAGAAGAGCTCTTTCAGCAATTGAGCAAGGAGCTTGAGATGCTCAAAGGGCTTTATGAGTAGGAGTAGAAGGACTCCGACCTTCGCGAAAAAGATGCTTATGCTCGTGGTTATGCAGCCCGTAGTGCTGAGCTTCGAAAGGCTCTTCATGACCATAACTTTGTGTAACTTTTTTCTGAACGGTGTTGTTGTAACTCTATTTTATTTTCCTTGGTTGTGGTGTATTCTGAATAATCTTTTCTGTTTCTGCTTTTTTATTTTCGAACATGGATGATATTTTGGGCCTCATGCTCTTTTTATAATTGTTATGTCCTTCTGTGATGCTTGGCTTCTTCGTTAAACATTTGCTATTTTCAGAGTTCGACCCTTGCAGTTAGAATGCTACTGAATTACCGTCATTGTATGGATATTTATCCCCGATCAATAATTCCTTGATATCAAAGCTCCCCTATCTTGAGTTTGAAATAATCTGTTCTAACCAATCAGTTCCTTATTTCTCGGTAAGCGAAACGGCCGGCGCATTTATTGCTAGTATCATGGCCGTTCCCTATGGTAAATCTTAGCCGTCTATGTATATTTCCTTCTCCTATAAATAGTCTAGAAAGGTTCTTGTTTTTACCATCGCATTTTTACTTTTCTGTGAAAATATATTCGAAGCTTGTGCTCGAGTGATTATCTCTTTTATTGGACGATTGTATGTCTTTAGTAATGACATCCCACATTCGAATTCGATCCCCAATAGTTATGTTCGAGATCCGTATTCGAACTCTTTTCTTTGATTTTCTTGTCTTCAACTAAAACTTACTTCGACTAGGATATCGATAGACGAGAAAGATTGCGACTAGGATACCGGTAGACGACCTGCTCTCTCTGATTCCAAATCCTTGGGACAGGCTCGAATTCCTGTATCCTGTCGTCTACCCAATCAGGATAGTGGGTCAACTGCTGGAGGAGTTTTCCTGCACTCGATTTCAACCTCTTCAAGATGAAATTTGAAGGAAGTTGTTTTCGGAATTGCCAGGGATGATTCCAACTGGTTATGCGCGGACCGATCAGCGCGGATGCATTGGATGAAGGGTAGAAGTGTACTAGCTTCCCTTTTCTCCTTTGACTACTCAAGTATCTTAGCGTAGGGTTGAGCATTTGTAACTAGATCTTTCTGGATGTAAATTCGACTTTTCTTATTGTAATCGAGAATTCTCTTGCAACTATTAAAAACGTATGAATGAAATTTTTATTTTCCTTTATTATCCTTGCTTGTTAATCTGTAAATTCGCTTCTTATCCATAGCAATCGATCATTAATTCCTTTGCCTCGGAAGTACGAGTCGTAAGTATTTTTCTTTGCAGATCTTGTTAACTGATAGGATAATAACTATGATGATCGAACATCAACTACGTAACTGTCCATGAATAAAATATTTGAACCTCAACTTTAATAACCAAATATAAATAACGATTGGAGTTTTCAACCTATCTCATTCATTGATAGGGTCGCTCGTTGATAGAGTAATAATAATTGAACGAAAATTGGTGTCCTTAGCAGACTTTCACCCTTTTCATTTATTTCGATCTAAGGGGCATAGCAACGGCTTTCACCCTTAGTCGTTTTGATCGGTCATAGCAATAGCTTTCACCTGAGGGTCGTAGCAACAGCTTTCACCCTTTTCATTTATTTCGATCTAAGGGGCATAGCAACGGCTTTCACCCTTAGTCGTTTTGATCGGTCATAGCAACAGCTTTCACCTGAGGGTCGTAGCAACAGCTTTCACCCTTTTCATATATTTCAATCTAAGGGGCATAGCAACGGCTTTCACCCTTAGTCGTTTTGATCGGTCATAGCAACAGCTTTCACCTGAGGGTCGTAGCAACAGCTTTCACCCTTTTCATTTATTTCGATCTAAGGGGCATAGCAACGGCTTTCACCCTTAGTCGTTTTGATCGATCATAGCAACAGCTTTCACCTGAGGGTCGTAGCAACAACTTTCACCCTTTTCATTTATTTCGATCTAAGGGGCATAGCAACGACTTTCACCCTTAGTCATTTTTCGAGGGTCGTCACCCATTTTGTTGATTCGAGGGGCATAGCAACAGCTTTCACCCTTATTCAATATTTGATTAATATGCATAGTGATTGGCGATGATAATTTCTCGAATATAACAAATAGATAATATTTCTGCAAAATAAGCTTTTCATTGAATATAGTCTTAAAACATGAGAAATAGATAACACAACTTGACAATAAATTAATAGATCTGCAAGAAATTGCTGAATAATCTTCATCTTCCATAATATCTTCTCAGGTTAATAGCATTCCAAGATCGAGGCAAGACTTCTCCATTTAGATGCGCTATCTTGTAAGAACCTTTCTTCCCTACTTCGACCACTACATAAGGACCATCCCAATTGGGCTGAAGCTTTCCGACATGCTTTGAGACTTCTACTATTTTCAGTACTAGATCTCCGACCTTAAAGGTTCGGATTCTAACCTTTTGATTGTACGCCTTTTCCATGTTGGATTTAGTGGCCTGAATTTTCAGCTTAGCTCGATCCCTTTTGCCATCTGCGTGATCGACTTCCATTTCCCTCAATGATTTATTTTCTTCAGAATCATAAAATTTAATTCTGGGAGAAGATATCAGATTCTCAACTGGAATAACCGCTTCCGATCCGTACACTAGGTTGAAAGGGGTTTCCCCTGTAGCTGCTTTCACAGTGGTTCTGTAAGCCCATAAAACTCCTGGAAGTTCATCGAGCCATTTTCCCTTTGCGTCAAATAACCTCTTTTCTAGAGATCGAACGATCTCTCTATTTACGACCTCTGTTTGTCCATTGGCCTGAGGGTGCCCTACCGATGCGAAATTTTGCTGTATCCCGAACTTCTCACACAAATCTATGACCTTCTTGCCAGCAAATTGCATTCCATTGTCGGAGATTAGAACTCTGGGAATTCCGAATCGACAGACAATATTTTTCCATAGGAAATTTATAACTTGAAACTGCGTGATCTTGGTCAGAGCTACACATTCGACCCATTTACTAAAATATTCCACCGCGACCAATACATAATTCTTCCTTGATAGCGGTCGGAAAAGGACCGACAATGTCGATACCCCATTTATCGAACGGCCAACATATTGGGATAGAGTGCATCTGCTCGGCTGGCTGATGAATCAAATTCGAACGAATTTGACAATGATGACACCTCTTCACATAATCTACCGCATCATAAAAGAGAGTTGGCCAATAATATCCAGTCCTCGAACATTTTAGGGCTAAGGCTCGATCTCCGCCATGATTTCCTGCTTCTCCCTCGTGAACTTCTTTTAGAAACATATTATATTGATTTTCAGAGATACATTAATAGGATTCCAGAGGAGGATCTTTTGTAGAGCTTATTATTAATAAAGGTAAATGACGGGGATCGATACTTAATCCTCTGGCTTCGTTAGCATCTTCTGGCAGCTCTCCTTTCTTTAGATAATCGATGAAGGGGTCGATCCAAGAGATCTTTTGTTCGCCGATTTCCATGACGTCGATGCCAGGAATGACATCTAAATCGATAGCGGATGTGTTCGACAATAGCCATGTAATATTCCTTTCCTTCTTTCCGTCCGCTATACCAGTGAACTTTGACAACAAGTCGGCCCACAGATTTTCTTCTCTAGGAACAGGCTGAATGTCAAACTTTTCAAATTGTGATATCAGACTTTTTGCCTTGTTTAAATATTTTATCATGTTGAACTCCTTTGCTTCGTAAATGCCCTTCACCTGCCTGTGGACAAGTTCAGAATCTGTTAGCACAGTAACTGATCTTACCTTTGCCTTTAAGGCCATCTCTAACCCTGCAATCAAGGCTTCGTACTCCGCTTCATTGTTTGTAATGACAAAATCTAAAGTTATTGCGTAACTCAAATCTTCGCCATCGGGTCCTTGAAAATGAATTCCCGCTCCGCCTCCTTCCCTGGTCGAAGAGCCATCCACGTGCATTAACCATGTTGGGTCCTCAACCTTTGTTAGCATGTTTATTTCGTAATTTTCTTCATTTTCTATGCCTTTCAGACTAGTGGATTCCACCAGGAAGTCGGCTAGCACTTGTGCCTTTACTACTGATCGTGGCAGGTACTCAATCTCGAATTGCCCCAATCCGATTGCCCATTTAATTAATCGACCGGATGCTTCTGGCTTAGATAAGACCTGCCTCAAAGGTTGGTTTGTCAAGACAATAACCTTATAAGTTTGAAAATAGGGCCTCAGTCTTCGCGCAGCAGCTACCAAAGCAAGTGCGAATTTTTCAATCTCCATATAATTCTTCTCTGCACCTTGCAACAATTTGCTCAAGTAATAGACCGGTTTTTGCACGGATTCTTCTAACTTTACCAGTACCGAACTAACAGCCTCGTTTGAAACGGCTATGTAGAGGTACAAAGGCTCTCCATCCGTGGGTTTGGCCAGCATAGGAGGTGAAGTTAAGTAGGTTTTTAGGTCTTTGAAAGCCTTGTCACATTCAGCATTCCACTTGAAATCCTTCGACTTACGCAATAGCTTGAAAAATGGCAGACTCTTGTCGGCGAATCGAGAGATAAATCTATTCAATGAGATGATTTTTCCGACCAAGCTCTGAACATCTGAAAGTTTCTTTGGTGGTTGAAGATTGGTCACAGCTCGGATCTTCTCTGGGTTAGCTTCGATTCCTCTCTCGTGGACAAGATATCCAAGAAACTTCCCCGATCGTACCCCGAAAGTGCATTTTGCTGGGTTCAATTTCATTCCATATTTTCTCAATATCTCGAAGCATCTGCCTAGATGTTTAATGTGGTCTTCTTCTGTCATGCTTTTTACCAGCATATCGTCCACATAAACTACCATGATTTCACCTATCAATTCTTTGAACATCATATTGACCAGTCTCTGATAGGTTGCGCCCGCGTTTCTTAGACCGAACGGCATAACTATGAAGCAATACACTACTTGCTCAGTAATGAATGCGGTCTTGTCTTGATCCTTCTCGTTCATGAAAATTTGGTAAAAGCCCTAAAAAGCATCCATCATGCTAAAAAACACAAAACCTGCAGTGGAATCTACCAACTTATCAATCCTGGGCAGTGGGTAGGGATCCCTTGGGCATAATTTGTTCAAATCAGTAAAATCGTTGCACATCCTCCACTTATTCTCGGCTTTGTCTCCCTTGGAGACCCGAACCACATTACATAGCCACTCGGTGAACTTGATTTCTTTGATTTGACCAGCAGCTAGTAACCTATCGACTTCCGCCTTGATTATTTTATCCTTTTCACGTCCGTGGTTACGCTTCTTTTGTCTCACCGGCTTAGCCTTAGGATCGATGTTTAAAGAGTGGGTAATTACGCGCGGATCGATTCCCACAATATCGTCCGAGCTCTAGGCAAATACGTCTATATTTTCTTGCAAGAATTCCAAGAGCATAGACTCCATTCCTTCACTTAGCTCCGTTCCAATTCTGGTGACTTTCTCCGGAGATCCTGGGACCAATATCACCTCCTTATGATCAGGTGCTTGTATGCTAATATCTACATTTTTGCCTTTCTTTCCTTGCAGCTTTTCAGTTTCGGGAATTGGTAAATTCGATGTCTGGCCTGATTCCAAATCAACCAATTTTCTTTTTGCTGGGATTTCGGGCTCCACTTTCTTTTTTATGCTTAAAGATGAGTTATAACATTCCCAAGCCATGTATTCGTCGTTTCGTACCTCCCCTACTCCAGCGTCTGTCGGGAATTTCACCTTTTGATGGTAAGTAGACACTATCGCCTTGAAGGTATTTAGAGCGGGTCTTCCCAATATAGCATTATAGGCAAAAGGCGTTTCAACCACCAGAAATTTTATCATCCTTGTTACGCTTTTGGGTTTTGTTCCTAGAGTTGTGCTTAATAGAATGGTTCCTAATGGGACAATCTCTGAACCTCCGAACCCGACTAAAGGAGTGGCTACTCGATCGAGATGAGGATGCAGAAGATTCATTCGAACGAGGGCCTCTGAGGAGATAATGTTTGCCGAACTTCCATTGTCAACCAATATTCTTTTGACTTCATAATTAGCTATTTTCAGCGTTAATACCATGGAAAAATCCGGATCATCCTCATTTGTATCCCAGGTTACATCGGAAGGTCGATCGGCATCGCTAAAACTTATGACTTGATTTTCCATTGATGGGAATTCCAAAGAAAATATTTCCCTTCTGGTTGAAACGGATGATTTTATCGACCTCATCGTCCTTTTCCTAGCGTTCTTGCTATCTCCTCCTGCTGGTCCGCCTACAATCACGTTTATCACTCCGTTCAACTGCTCCTCTCCCTGATTCCGAACCTCCTTTCGCTGATTGTTAAATTTCTGTGGACTCCTAGATCTATATCGGCCTTTGTAGTTATTTCCTTTGACGAACTCCTTATGTTTTCCTTGCGCAATTAACTTTTCGATCTCAACTTTTAGCTGATAACAATTCTCAGTACTGTGCCCCCGAGCTCTATGGTACCTGCAATATTGGTCATATCCCATTGCCCCTGGTCTTGCCTGGGTAATCCGCTAGGCTTCGGGGATTAAATTTCCTTCTTCCAATACAGTTAAAATTTCTTCTTTTGGGATATTCAACTCGGTGAACTGAATTTTTTCAGGTCGGGGTTGTCGGTTCTGATCATAAGGTTAACCGTAGGCATTCGGCCTTTGCATTGGTACCTGCGGCTTATATGCATTGAGTCGCTGCCATACCGACCCTCTATTCGATCCTCCATAATCGCTTGGTTTCGGTATAGGGGCTCGGTCTTGCTTTTTGTTAGGAGGAAGCTTTGGGCTATGTGCATTTTTTAATCTATTCATCTCCTCCTGAATCATATACTTTTCAGCGATCTCCATTATTCGTTCAAAAGACTTTGGTTGCTTCCTACACAGTGCGTTTCCGAATTGGATGCTTCTAGTTAGTTCGAACATCAAGGAAGATAAGTATTCAATTTGAGGGGTATCGACTTTCAATAGCTCGATACTAAATCTTGATAACCACTGCCTCAAAGTCTCTCATTCCCACTGCTTGACCGTTCCCAAGTGATTTGCCGGCAACTTAGGTTTTCTCTGGCTCGCAAATTGATGCTTAAACTTGTCACAAAACTCATCGAAAGAGAATATAGAATTTGGCATTAATTTTCCAAACCAATCAAGGGCAATTCCTTCAAAGGTCGTGACCATAATTTTTCAGCAGAAATCTTCCGAATGTCCATATAAATTCATCACATTAACAAAACTGTTGATGTGTTCCCCGGGGTCGGTAGTCCCGTTATACCGTGGTAACCTTGTTGGTATTGTTTCTGTATTCCTAGCTTCACGTATTTCTTTGCAGAATGGCGAACATCACATGATACTATTGTCAATCTCTCTATCTCGGATATTCCCTGGTATGATTTCCCTATTTTGGTTCATTTCGGTGCCCTTGGAAGTGATAGAAATAGTGTCCTGCAAGCCAGCTGTATGGTTAGCATTAATTGTAATTAATGAGGAACTATTCAATTTTGATTAATAAATGCACTTTTATTAAATGGTCAACTTTATCTTATGTAATATTTGTCTACGCATAAGGATAGAAGTCCTTAGATCACAGGGCTATGGGACAACCCATGGACTGATCTCCAAGGCCGTGATCTAGAATATATTCAAGAGTCGTAGAATCCAATCGAGATAGGACATCGTTGGATTCGGTTAGACTCTCACTATTGTGTATACTCCGATGAACTGGAGGACGCTGGGGTCCACGAGCGTGACTGGGATAGTCGATACACATAAGTGGGTGGCTTGCTGGGATGGCAAGCGCACTGAATACCCCAATTAGGAAATAACTCACCATGGAAGCGGTAGTCGCATATCGGGGTTGAAGTTATTTCAATTTACAATAGTATACGAGGAACGATCCCTAACAACTTGAGATGATAGGGTTTATCTGGTGCGAGAACGTCTATGCTTTGATGTGAGTTCCGACTGACTGGGGATCGCCAGAAAGTCTCTGTGGACTCATGTTGGGTATAGAGGAACTCGTATGCAGATTCATATCATCAACAAAGGATCCATTGACTCGACTTGATAGGTCTAGAAATTCTCCCATGGATTTCTGTGAGAAATTAATTCTGATGAAATCCTTGGCCAAGGTAACTGACGACTTTATGTGAGTAGCTCATAAAGAACAAGTCAAAGAGAATTTATTTCGAGATCAGAGAACATAAGGTCAAGACAAAAGATAAGGGAATCCGATGAAAGACCATACCCTTAAGTCTCGACTGGGAGATTGATCGATGGAGAGATTGTGTCGTATATGGAAATTGTAAATGATAAAAAGGTTCACTGAATTAATTCACCAGTGATTGGGCTCCATGGGCTTGTGACTGGACATCGACCGTGGAGTGTGGGAGAATTCCCAAATTAGCAGGGGTGCTAATTTTGGAATGATTGATCGACAGAGTGTTCGATTAATTTAGAGTATTAATTGCTCGAGTAATTAAATAATATTTAATTACAACCCGCGGCCAATTATGTGGTGAACCTACGGGGGCATACACAATACACATGAAGCGAAAGCGAGGAAGTAGGAACGAACCAGTTGACTGGGTCGACTGGGTCAAAATCGACTGGGTCGATTAAATGGGTGGGTCGACTGGGTCGACCCATATGGAACGAAGATGGATCCAATTTGAATTGGATCAAGATTATAAATTAAATTGGAATTTAATTTATGAGTAAATTAATTAATTATGATTTAATTAATTAATGGAATAATTAATTTAATTAGACTTGGAGTTTAATTAATTAATTGGGAGATGATTTAATCAATTGGGCTATTTAATTGGGAGATTAAATAAAGCCCTGAAAGATTAATTAATATGGACCATGAATTAATTAGAAGACTTAGTCTTCTAATTAAAGAGGGCCATGGCCCATGTAGGAGAATTAGTATCCTAATCCTAGGAGGATTAGGTTTTATGAGATATCTATAAATAAGAGACTAGGTCTCATATCTCACACACAACTCCACAAGAAAAATCAAGAAGAGCAAAATTCTCTCACTCTCCCTCCCTGGATCGGCCGAACTCACTTCCACTTTAGGAAGAATTTTCGTCTTCGATTCTTCGTTCTAAAGTTGTTCTAAAACCTAGATATTAATATACCCTATGTTCCAGTTGATTAGGATATATTAATTTTCGTGATATTGTGGTGTATCAACTAGTAGAGGCGCAACACGTGGGGCGCTAAACAAAGGTGTGGGTCGATCTTACCGAGGCAGAATTCAGAGTTCGTCTTGCTAGCCGAGGATTTGCAAGGAGACAGGTATAAACGAGAAAACTTATACTGTCGTTTAATTATATTCATATATATACAACCAGAGAATATCCTGGCAAGATTCTTTAAGAGGCCCTAGAAATTTTTTATATTCCGCTGTGCCTAGGGCTGTTTTTCTTACCGAATCCCAACAGTGGTATCAGAGCCAACTCTAGGCTTTGTATATATATGAATTTGCGAATTATGTGTTTAATTAAATCATATGTTTGATTTATGTGGCTAGTTCTTTAACTGTGCATGTTATAGGACGAATGTTTAATTTAGGATTCGAAAATTTTATCATGTTGATGTTATTTTGAATTAGGATTTAATTGACTGGGTTTGTTGAATTAAATCTGTGGGTAATCGAAGAAACAAAAAATTTTTTTTTTTATTAGATCCGACTCGCGGTGGCACGGGTACGCCTTTCTCAGCACCAGTCATTTTAGCTTTCTTGCTCGGCCCTCCACTCTCAGGGTTGATTATTGGGGCACCAGTCAGCGGCTTATTCTCATTTACAAGTTTCTGAAGAGTCTCGGTCGGAGTGATCCCTTCAGACAAAGGTCTTTTGTTCGAAGACTCAGATGCCTTCTGCCTAAGTAAAGCCCGCTCGGAGTTATCTAAGGGTTTGACAGGAGAACCTTCAGGTTCGGTCTCGGGTTCTTCTTTCGATAATATGAATTTGTAGGAAATACTTCTGCCTAATTTCGAAGAGGCGTGTTTATCCTTCTTACTTTCTCCACCCTTAGATGTTTTGGGGGAGATTGTTGAAGATTTGGGAGAGCCCTTCGAAGATTTCTTTTCTTTGCTTGGTTTGGCGTCCTTCGAGGGACCCTTATTCTTGACACCGCCTAGGAGCGATGAAAGTTCGATCGAGGAACCTAATATTTTGTCCATGACTTCAAATCAAGGAATAGTTTGGTTCGAATTTTACTTGCTAATCTATGAGCTCCGATCGCAGTGAATTTATATAATAGAAGAATGATTTGAAAATGGCCCTTAAATTTATAGCGGGAGCGACACATCCTTTTACTGGAATTGAATAGTCACGACTCCCGAGAAAATTCGAGCTTATACGTAAAGGCAACGGAAATAATTGAACATCTTCGATCGGTAAATAGCAAAATTACTTCATACATACAAAGTCAGCAAAAAATCTTGATTACTTACGCAAAAAGGAAAATATGTCAAAGTGAATCTTTTACAAAGACTTGGTTAATTATCAAGGGTGTTGTACTTCGTCTTCTTCTTCTTCATCCTCGTCGTCGGAATCGCTGTCATCCGATTCATCATCTTCACTACCCGAGCTATCACTCTCTTCATTGCTCTCTTCATCAGCATTATCATCAACTTCAGCAGAAGGAGGGGTAGGTTGTTCTTCATGATCATCGGAATCACCTTCGATGTCAACTTCTTCATCTACTTCGACCTCATTCCCCGAAGGTGGAAAATTGGAAGCTTCAAGCAAATCCGGGTTCGGCATAGGGACCTCGAACTTGTCAAGAAGGAGAGTGAATTCATGGCCTTGAAGATCTCTGAGGTCTGTAGGAAGAGACGAAGCTTTGTAATCCTCTACAAGGATGTTTTTACGAGGATCCATATAAGGAAGGTAGTCCGAGAGTGTGCTCGAAATCTTCCCAGCCACGACCAACTGCTGAACACCTTTGTAGAAGAAGGATTGGTTGATTGGACCTGATCGCAATCGAACAAGAGCATCGAGAAAAGGAGACTTCAGAAACTCCCTTATTGTTGGATGTCTAGCCTCTTCTCGACCCTGAGCGTATGAGCGTTCGGAGTCCGCCTTCGCTTGTGCCAGATCAGCTTTTAAACGTTCGACCTCGAGCTCGAGAGCACTTTTGTCTCCGACCACTCCGAGCAGATCCTCCTCGGCTGCGGTTGTGAACATGCCACCCTTAGCCTCCTCAAGCTCATTTTTGGTATCGCCAAGCTCTTTATCTACCGCGGACAGCTTGGCCAAAGCCTCGGGCAATTGAGCTGTCATTACAGCGTCTTCCCTCAAAATACGTCTCAGGGACCGATGAGCTTGAGTAGACTCTTTCTCTAATATAGCGAGTCGGCGGGTCTGATGAACGAAAAGATCTCCAAACTGCAAGATGACAAAAAATCTTTATAAGATTTCACGTATATTAAGATCGGAAAATATGAAACAAGTATGAACCTTTACCGCTTGATACGCTCGGGAGAAATCACCCAAGACTTGGAATCCATCCTTGAAGAATAATTAAGTATTATCATCCTTGAATCGTCCAGACAGAAGTATCTGGATCAATTTGTCTACCGAATGTTCTCCTTTGGGGCCAAAGTTCGATTGAATGCTCCCGTCCTCAGTACATCCGGTAGCCCTCGGACCGCGAAGATGATCTTCAATGTAATCCTCTAAGTTCGGTTGAGTTCTTCCGGGTCGGCATTGAACGGGGCCTGGGTTCCGACCAAAAGGCCTAACCCTCCTGGATGACTCAGGAGCATCGTTGTACCTTTTCCGAGCCATACGCTCATCAATAAATTGCTGGGCTTGGATATGCTTAAAGGAATAGTAGCTGTATCCGGTTGCATTGGGGTCAGCAGTGTTGATCGAAAAGATCGTCCGCAGGCGGCCTAAATCTTCTGTTTGCGACGCATCTTCGACGTCGACCCTGGGAATACTCGGGGCCGGGGGGGAACTACCATTGTAGAAGTGTTGGCACCCGTCGTTCCAACCTTCTTACTCGCCTTCGATTTTTTCTGCTTTCGAGGTTGGCCTTGGGTATTTTTCGAAGAGGAAGCCACGTTGGAACCTGCTATCGAGGTTCGGAATTTTTCCACGATCTCAACTGTATAATCCAAATAAAAATAAGGCTAATATGAAATATCAAAGGAAAATCAAGAACCGGCTCAAATAGATTAGTTAGTTAACAAAAGAGAAGGGAGCAACTATGGCTTGAGCCTCCGCAGGAGCGGCTTGGGCGGGTCGATCGTTTTCAGGATCGGCTTCGATCTTAGGAGTAGTTCCAAACTCAATAGCTGGAGCAGGATAAGTGCACTTATTGAGCCCAGCCAGCCTTAAGACCCCCTCTTGCGTTAATAATGCTGTTTAATGTTGATCAGATTTCAGGGTCTTTAAGAATTTCGGGGGATTTTTCCTTTATGGGATCGTTTGCCGTATATCCATGCAGATTTCCCCTCCCAGTCATGTGATTTCGGCTCGGAGACACCGTCCGAAGTAGGAGTATCGGGACCACGAACGAAGAAGAATTGCCTTTTCCAGCCTTTGGCATTACTCGAAACCATATTCGAGAGAATTGATCTATTCGACCTTTGGGAGAAATAGACGAAGCCGACGTTAGAGGACGTTGAGAGGCTCATCTGAAATACTTGCCAAAATTCTGGAAGGACGCCTCCTTCCCCTTAGTCTGCATGAGAACGCTAAATGCAACAGTGTATGCGATCGAATTGGAAGTATTTGGGCAGGCGCAAGTGAGAAAAACCCTAGAACATCCCTAAGCAACAGAATGAACGGAATGCGCATCCCGATGTGGAATTGCCTGTTGTAGAAGGCTTGGCAACCCTTAGGTGGATTGGTTACTCATTGCTCGGGAGTGGGAACAACGATAGTATAACCCTTCGGAATGTATTTTCCGAACTCGAGGTCCAAATTCGCCCGACGTTCCTCCGTGTTATAGAAGGTAGAAGTTTGATCAGCTCTGCGCTCTGTTCGATGATGATTAGAACTGGATGAGGGTTCTACCCATTTCTTTATAGTAACAACGACTCTCCCACCGACCTGGTACTTCTCAGCTTCATCCTCACGCAGAGGCCAAACATCACCCTCGACCGCTTCATCATCGAAAACTTCTTCTCCTGTTTCTGCTTCATCATCGCTCGAAACCTGGCGGACCTCTCCCTCCTCTGTTTCGGAGTTCGAAGCATCTCCAAAAATTTTGACCTTCTCATTGTCGGAAGCCCTGTAATTGTCTATAAGCGTCGGAGGATCGATATCCGACCCTTCGCCTACTTTGGCTTTGCCTTTACGATCTCGGGAAGAAAACATGATTTTATTGGGAAATTTTATGCTTATGGGAAGTGACTTGTTGGAAGTAATCGAATTTCGGGACTCTTCTATAAAATTCGATCACAATGCTCCGATCAAGACTTTGAGAATCTTTTGTAAATGAATCTTCTACTATCAACGTATATATATACGGGGTTAAAAAAGTAAAATTGCAAGTTGGACCCCGAGTAACCGCGACAGTTGAGCTCCCCAAGCAGTAATTTTCAAAAACAGGATTTTCGAGGAATTGCACTTTAGGCCCCTATACTCTATGAATTTAGACTACAGCATGGCTAATGGAAAAGACACATCCTTTCAGTTTCGAAATGAACCTACTTCTCCGAGCTGCAGTTTCACTTACGCTTGAGAAGTGGGGGAGTATTAGTGAGGAGTTAAACCGATCGACCATGAGTTCAGGCAAGGCAATTATTAACTAAAGAATTCAAGACAGAAAGCTGTATCAACTCAAAATTTTTCAACAAAATCAACCGTTACAACAATGAACAACTTAAAGCAGGAATGTCAAAATAATTTACATCACAACAGATAATCATTTTAGAGTTTCCAAGATATGCACTCTTTTTCCCAGGTTCGGTTTTTATCCCAATGGGTTTTTTCGAGCTAGGTTTATAATGAGGCATATCCGAAACACTAAGTGGTGATTCATCCCAGTCGTATGGCAACATTTACTTCTCCGAGCTGCAGCTTCATTTATGCTCGAGAAGTGGGGGAGTATTAATGAGGGGTATTTTGGATATTCTATTTTGGGAAGGGCGTGTATGATCGGAATTCACAGTATCCGACCTCGAAGACATATCACAATATTTGACCTCGAAGACATATCGGCCGACCTCCAACGATGTACAGCCTACTCCGATCACAGGCCAAGTGGTTCTTTGCTCGGATTGATAGAAATAGTGTCCTGCATGCCAGCTGTATGGTTAGCATTAATTGTAATTAATGAGGAACTATTCAATTTTGATTAATAAATGCACTTTTATTAAATGGTCAACTTTATCTTATGTAATATTTGTCTACGCATAAGGATAGAAGTCCTTAGATCACAGGGCTATGGGACAACCCGTGGACTGATCTCCAAGGCCGTGATCTAGAATATATTCAAGAGTCGTAGAATCCAATCGAGATAGGACATCGTTGGATTCGGTTAGACTCTCACTATTGTGTATACTCCGATGAACTGGAGGACGATGGGGTCCACGAGCGTGACTGGGATAGTCGATACACATAAGTGAGTGGCTTGCTGGGATGGCAAGCGCACTGAATACCCCAATTAGGAAATAACTCACCATGGAAGCGGTAGTCGCATATCGGGGTTGAAGTTATTTCAATTTACAATAGTATACGAGGAACGATCCCTAACAACTTGAGATGATAGGGTTTATCTGGTGCGAGAACGTCTATGCTTTGATGTGAGTTCCGACTGACTGGGGATCGCCAGAAAGTCTCTGTGGACTCATGTTGGGTATAGAGGAACTCGTATGCAGATTCATATCATCAACAAAGGATCCATTGACTCGACTTGATAGGTCGAGAAATTCTCCTATGGATTTCTGTGAGAAATTAATTCTGATGAAATCCTTGGCCAAGGTAACTGACGACTTTATGTGAGTAGCTCATAAAGAACAAGTCAAAGAGAATTTATTTCGAGATCAGAGAACATAAGGTCAAGACAAAAGATAAGGGAATCCGATGAAAGACCATACCCTTAAGTCTCGACTGGGAGATTGATCGATGGAGAGATTGTGTCGCATATGGAAATTGTAAATGATAAAAAGGTTCACTGAATTAATTCACCAGTGATTGGGCTCCATGGGCTTGTGACTGGACATCGACCGTGGAGTGTGGGAGAATTCCCAAATTAGCAGGGGTGCTAATTTTGGAATGATTGATCGACAGAGTGTTCGATTAATTTAGAGTATTAATTGCTCGAGTAATTAAATAATATTTAATTACAACCCGCGGCCAATTATGTGGTGAACCTACGGGGGCATACACAATACACATGAAGCGAAAGCGAGGAAGTAGGAACGAACCAGTTGACTGGGTCGACTGGGTCAAAATCGAATGGGTCGATTAAATGGGTGGGTCGACTGGGTCGACCCATATGGAACGAAAATGGATCCAATTGGAATTGGATCAAGATTATAAATTAAATTGGAATTTAATTTATGAGTAAATTAATTAATTATGATTTAATTAATTAATAGAATAATTAATTTAATTAGACATGGAGTTTAATTAATTAATTGGGAGATGATTTAATTAATTGGGCTATTTAATTTGGAGATTAAATAAAGCCCTGAAAGATTAATTAATATGGGCCATGAATTAATTAGAAGACTTAGTCTTTAATTAAAGAGGGCCATGGCCCATGTAGGAGAATTAGTATCCTAATCCTAGAAGGATTAGGTTTTATGATATATCTATAAATAAGAGACTAGGTCTCATATTTCACATACAACTCCACAAGAAAATCAAGAAGAGCAAAATTCTCTCCCTCTCCCTCCCTGGATCGGCCGAACTCACTTCCACTTTAGGAAGAATTTTCGTCTTCGATTCTTCGTTCTAAAGTTGTTCTAAAACCTAGATATTAATATACCCTATGTTCCAGTTGATTAGGATATATTAATTTTCGTGATATTGTGGTGTATCAACTCGTAGAGGCGCAACACGTGGGGCGCTAAACAAAGGTGTGGGTCGATCTTACGTAGGCAGAATTCAGAGTTCGTCTTGCTAGCCGAGGATTTGCAAGGAGACAGGTATAAACGAGAAAACTTATACTGTCGTTTAATTATATTCATATATATACAACCAGAGAATATCCTGGCAAGATTCTTTAAGAGGCCCTAGAAATTAATTATATTCCGCTGTGCCTAGGGCTGTTTTTCTTACCGAATCCCAACAGTGGTATCAGAGCCAACTCTAGGCTTTGTATATATATGAATTTGCGAATTCTGTGTTTATTAAATCATATGTTTGATTTATGTGGCTAGTTCTTTAACTGTGCATGTTATAGGACGTATGTTTGATTAACTTGGAGTTAATGTTTAATTTAGGATTCGAAAATTTTATCATGTTGATGTTATTTTGAATTAGGATTTAATTGACTGGGTTTGTTGAATTAAATCTGTGGGTAATCGAAGAAACAAAAAAAAAATTATTAGATCCGACTCGCGGTGGCACGCGGCGGTGCGCGGCAGCGCACCGCGGCTGGGCGGCCACCGCAAGCCGCTGCCAAACGGCAGCGTGCTGGCAGCACGCTAGCCGCACACGCTGCGCGCAGCGGCAGCCTTCGGGCTGCTGTTTACGCGCTGCTGTGCGCGGCTGCTCGCTGCCGCACGCAGCCGCGTGCAGCGGCTGCTGCCGCAGGCAGCTAACGCGCCGCCTTGGTGGTCGCGCGTGGGCTGTCCTACATGGCAGTCCGTGATTGGCCTCGTCTGGTTGATTTCTGGTTGGACTCTAATTCTGCCTATTTTGAAAGTCCTGAAAATCTTGGAGAATTTTGGAAGATTAGGAAACTTGGAGTTTTTGGATAAGGTAGTTACTTTGTTAAACTTAAACACTACCTTAATTAACTAATCTAGTCAAAATAGGATTATCTTGAGAATCTTGGTGATTTGGGAATTTTGGGAAACTTAGAGTTTTGGATAAGGTAAGAATCTTAGAGATTTAGATTACCTTAATTAACCAATTTAATCAAGATAAGAATTGTAGATTACTTAGAGCTCAAGTAAGAGCTAATTAATCTTAGAGGTTAATTGTTAATTCAAAATTAATTAACTTGGATGAATTTTTGCGAATTAAAATTAATGAAGCCGGTAAATTTACATGATTGCCCTTATGTGAATTTATGCATGTTCTTTAGTGAATATGTGGATTGGTCGATTTTGCCCTTAAGCCCTGTGTTGTTTTTGGTTTATTTAATTTTGGGTTGTAATTAAATGGACCTGATTGGTGCCCTTGCTTGCGCAAACAAATGTAATAGAATAGGACCATTTAAATTATGTAAGCTAGGCTTAGATTAGGCTTGGAGCCGAGAAGACCTCATGAAGACTTGGAGATCCACATGGAGGCCCATTTACCTTGGAGGACATGGAGGCCCAATTCATTACATGGAGGCCCAATCAAGCTGGATATTACAAGAAGGCCCATGATGTATGGGTTTAAAAATTGTAATAGTTAGGACATTTAATTTTCACCCTAGACTGACCAATTGATTCATCACGTGGCTCGTGATGGATCGCATAGGATGGGCAATCGACCAATCATATCTTGCTAGGTGATGAATGTTTACTTTTTCGCAAATTATTCTTTGATGTATGAGATGCATGCTTAGGATAGAAAACGTAAACAAGATAAGCATAATCTGATGAGACCTCGCACACTTAGAAACCTCCAATTGAACTTAAAATTCAATTAGAATATTAAATCGAATAACGGGCGCATATGAATAGTGTCTATGGTCTGAGCCTATCCAATTACTAGGTCTTAGGCATATTGTACGAATATATCTCGATGTCTCACGAGTCGTGGGTCGAGCTATAGGAAGATAATATGTCTATTGCCTCGATGCACGAGTTTAGTGCCAAGGGAGGGGATAGCAAGGTTTTAGGCGCTGTCTCACGAGTCGTGGGGCGTCTAGGATTGAACTATTTCTCTTCACGAGTATTGGACATGATTTAACGCTAGTAAATATGGATGTCTCACGAGTCGTGGGTCCATATCGAAAAACGAGGCTAAATGAACTTAAGGGTTAGCTGCGATGGTTAACCGTTGACATAGTCGACCACCAAGTGGATCAAATAGTATGGCCAACGAGTCGTGGGTACTAGGAGATTGCATTTGGGCCTTAAGCCCACTAGGATATTTTAAATTCCCGAAACTTATGTGGGGGCATAAGATTTTGATTAAAATAGTGGGAGTAATTTGCAAATGAAATCCATGTTTGTGAATTGTGCATTTTAAGTTAATCTTTCGCGTATTTATTTCTTCTATCGTCGTTTTGTAGATATAATGTCTAAGAATCCGATTTCCATCATACTTGAACATAACAAATTGACTGGACCAAACTTCCATGACTGGGTCAGGAACCTTAAGATCATTCTCGCTTCTGAAAAGCGAGGTTTTGTCCTTGATGGGCCCTTTCCCGAACTTGCTAAGGATGCCGATGATACTGAGAAAGAAGCCGTGGATTTATGGCTTGACGATGACTTGCAGTCACGTTGTCTCATGTTGGCATCCATGACGAATGAGCTTCAAAAGCAGCACGAGCATATGAAGTCTTCTTTTGAAATCTACACGCACCTGAATGGTTTATTTGGGGTGCAAAGTAGATACGAGCGGTTTGAAACTGCTAAGGCTTTGCAACAAACGAGGATGGCTGAAGGTGCTGATGTTCGATCTCACTGCATCAAGATGATTGGGCTTATTGAAAAGCTTAGTCATCTTGACGTAAAGATGGACAAGACCTACTGCCAGGATATAATCCTCCAGTCATTGCCAAGATCATTCGAGCAATTCGTAGTGAACTACAACATGCACAAGATGAATGTTGAACTTCACGAGTTGGCTAATATGCTCGCCATTGCCGAGGCTTCCATGAAAAGAGAGAAGCCAGTGATGGTTGCTACCTCAACCCAATCCAAGTCCAAAAGGACAAAGAAAGGGAAGGGGAAAGGAAATGCTTCTTCAAGCAAAGGCAAAGCACCATCTGGGCCCATAGGGAAGGGAAAGAAGCGTAAAGCTTCGTCTGGTGAACAGAAATGTTTCTACTGCAAGAAACCTGGACACTGGAAGAGGAACTGCAAAGAGTTCTTGGAGAGCTCGAAAGGTATATTCCTTGTTGAAGTTAATTTATCAATTAACTGTGCATCATGGGTGCTAGACACTGCTTGTGGTTCTCATCTTTGTAATGATTTACAGGTGATGGGAGCAACAAGGCCACTTAGGCCAGGGGATTGGATCCTGAGATTTGGCAATGGAGCCAGAGCTGCTGCCGAGGCCATAGGCGAAGTGGAGTTAGATTTAGGTGGTAATAAATTAGTCCTTAGGAACGTTCTTTATGTACCTGGTTTGGTGAAAAACATTATTTCAATTCCTGTTTTGGATAATGAAGGTTTTAATTTTACTATTAATAAAGGTTCCTTTTCGTTATTCATGAATGATAATATGTTTTTGTTGGATAAGGATGAAGATGAAGGCACTAAAGGAAATTTGATAAGGGAGGTTTTGATGCTTTCCAAAACTTCAAAAATTGGCTAAGTATGGAGTAACTTAGCTGATAAACTTATCAAGGAATTTTGACTAAGTAATGAAGACATCAGAAGAGTCAAAGTTTCAAGGTCCAAGACTTCTGATCTGCTGAAGTAAAGTTATCGGACTAGTGAAGATCATCCGACTCAAATCAGATTTGTTCAAGTTTGAGATCAGCCGAGTTCACCATCAGACTTATACTTTTATCAGCCAAGTGAAGAAGATCATGAAGTGTTCCCAACGGTAATAAATGCCCCTTGGTGTAATAAATGCTGAAGTACGAGGTTATTTAAGACAAATGATTGAAGAAATGCTTCGCATCAGCCGAGTGCATTTAATGCTGCCTGCAGAATAGTACTGTTCATAGTACGGACAGACTGCAAAAGAGCCGTTCGCGGATTTTAAGGACCAGTACTCGAGGAATTTGAATTCTGTCTCTCTTCAACGGACACTTTTCAATCCTCAAGTATAAATAGCTGAAAGAGACGAAGAAGAAATAAGCAACACAATCTCTGAGAAATTTTCGAAGCAAAATTCTTTAAGTCTCAAGAACAGCTCACTCATCAGCTGAGTCATTTGTTGACGAAAGCAGAGTTGAAGAATCAAGAAAAATACATCTTCTGAGTGATTTTGTAAACAAGAGTGTTGTGCGGAGTTGTGATCCATCTTTGTGAGTGATCAAACTTCAGAGAATAGGTCTTCTGTGTGATTTCCTATTGCGAACTTGTGGTCGTTTCATTTGTTGTTCGACGCAAGCAGAGTATACTCTAAACTTTGTGATTATAGTATAACCCAAGATCTGTGTGACTTGGAAGAGTGGACTAAAGGATATTCAAATCCATATAACCACTATAAAAATTACTTGTGTTTTTACATTGCTTTTAAATCTGCATAATTTCTGTTTGCATAAAAACACGTTAAGATTAAAAACGTTTTTCAAACTGCTAAGATTACTTGTGAAAAACACTTTGAAAATCCGCTGCAAGTACTCTAAGTATTAAAACTGATTTTAACAAAATCAGCTAAGTAATAATCAGACGAGTGGTCAACAAGACTGTTCAAAGATTTGTTCTCGAACAGAATTGTAACTAACTAATCTGATCAGCTTAGTCTGTTCAGTTGAGTGAAAGTTTTAGAGTAAAAATTAGAAGAAATTTTTAAAGAGGTTTATTCACCCCCCCCCCTCTAAACCTCTTCTGACCACTTGGGACCAACAAGTGGTATCAGAGCAGGTGGTTCATTAGAATCAGCTGCCTGATCAACGAGCTTGATCCAAGTGTTTTTCAAAGGTTTTCAAAACTTTTCAAAAGAGCATCTTTTTGAAAAATCAAAACTTTCTGAAAAATGGATTGTATCAGCCATGTTCCCCACATTGCTGGTATGTCTTTTGAAGACTGGAAGATTAGAATGGAAATCTTTCTAGCAGCCTATAATGACAACATGTACACATGTATCATTAAAGGTCCATTCAGATTCACAAAGACCATAAAAATAAATGAAGTTGATACGGTTGTGGAGAAAGACCTTCATGAGATGACTCCAGAGGAAATAAAGCTTTACAATCTAGATAAAGTTGGGAGATTCATCATGACTAAAGCCCTGGATAATGATCGGTTTGACAAGGTCAAACATTGCAAAACTGCAAAGGAGATGTGGGACAAAGTCAGAGATATGAGCGAAGGCAATGATGCTATTAAAGAGCATCAGCTCACTGTTGCCTTGGAGAAACTTGACAACTTCAAGATGAAGTCTGGAGAAACCATTGATCAGATGGATACCAGATTCACCAGGACTCTGAATGAAGTTTTAAAGTTGGGAAAGACCTTCACTGACAAAGAGATCACTGTCAGAGTACTAAAGGCCCTACCTCCAAAGTTCAACATGAAAGTTACAGCAATGGAAGAATCAAGGGATTTGGGAAAAATCTCTCTTACTGAGCTGTTTTCTGTACTCAAAGCATTCGAGTATAAACTGCCTAAAGAAACCTCAACTTCAGGACCCACAGCTGCATTGGTTGCTGCTGAAAATCAAAGAAGACCAGCTCAAAGAAATGCAGAAGTGGACTCATCTGATGAAGCCACAATACTCAACAAAAAGGAGTACACAGCTGGAGATGTTGCACTGTTGATGAATAATTTCAAGAAGTTCTACAAAAGAAAAATGAAGAACAAATACAACAATGCTTCTACTTCTAAACCTAACTTTTCTTCTCAAGATAAAGATGATTATAAATCAAAACTAATGTGTTACAACTGCAGGAAATTGGGACACTTCATCAAAGACTGCCCATATCCAAAAGCAGAAAAATACACTGAAGAGGAGAAGAAAGTGAGAAAAGAAAGAAAGCATCAGAGAGGAAAAGCAATGATGGCTGAAGCAGAAAAGCTGACTGCTATCTACTCATCTGATTCAGATTCAGACTCGTCTGATGAAGAATCTTCTGATGAAGAAAAACCTGCTCTCCTGTGCCTGATGGCAAAGGACTCTGATGACTCTGAGGATGAGGTAACTCCTCTTAATGATGAATTATTTAATTCATTTGAACAAATGATGCTTAACAATACTGGTATTGCTGAAGCATATAAAAAGCTTAAGGAAGAGATGATCCTGCTAAAAGAGCAAAATAGTTCACTGAAACTCTTAGCTGAAAAGCCAAGGGAATCAGCTGAATATAAACAGCTTGAGCAAGAGCATGAATCTCTGAAAGCTGAATGTGAGGTTTATAAAGGAAAAATCATGGAACTTGAGAAAATTATTGAGTCTCATGATAAGTCAATTGTTGCATCCATGCATACATCTAGTAAACAGGAGACACCTTTAGAAAAGGATAAACTAGAATTGAACCATACTGAAAAATTCATTTCTGCTGACAATAGTAAGGTCATTCTGTATGTTCAAACTTCTAAACCTACCTCATCTGAGAAAGTGGTAAAGGAGAAGAAATCTCCTAAGGCTAAAAAGAGCAAAGAGCCTAGTGTAGGAAAACAGACTAGTAAGCCTAAACAGAAGAGTCCTAGGAAGTCATCTGATAAGGCTAAAACTAATCAGACTAGTGATAAAGCTAAGTCGTCTGTTAAAGAGCAAGCATCTAGTAAACCAAAGAAGCATAAAAACAAGAAAAATCAAAATGCTTGGTATGGAAATGAGTCATATTATGTGCAACCTGCTGCATATCATCCTATGTATCATGCACCTCAATTTCCTAGTTACTATGCACCTTACCCTGCTCATCCAATGCATGCATATCCTACATATCATGCACCTTACCCTGCTTATGAACATTATTCATATCATACTGATCATCAACATGACCTATCTGATAAATATGATGAAAATAAAACTGTTCATGCTCCTAAAACTCAGAAGCCTAAGACTTCAACATCTTGGGTTGTCAAAGGTGGAACTAATCCTTCAGGACCCTCTCAATAAGGGTACCTAAAACAATTTTACTTTTGTTTTGTAGGTTAGGATTAGGAGTAGGAGTAAAGTAGAGACGATCTGGTACTTGGACAGTGGATGTTCAAGGCACATGTGTGGAAACATACATGAGTTGACTGATGCAGTTGCTGTGGATGGTCCAAAAGTTACATTTGGAGGCAGCAAAGAAGGCAAGATTAAAGCTAAAGGAAGATTAATCAAGGGAAACATAGAGATATCTGACGTCTCATATGTTAAAGGCCTAAAGTATAATCTGCTGAGCATAAGTCAATTTTGTGACAAAGGATATTCAGTCATCTTCTCAACAGATAAGTGCTACGTTGAACAGATTGGTACAAAGAAGGTAATTTTATCTGGAAGACGACAAGGGAATGTCTACATAGTTGACTGGGATTCTGCTGACAAGAATTCAAGTGTTTGTTTGGTGGCATCTGCACCAAGTGAAGTCAGTTGGCTATGGCACAAGAGAATGAATCATTTAAACTTCAAGACCATAAACAGATTAATCAAGAATGATTTGGTAGAAGGGATTCCAAAAGCAGTCATGAGCAAAGACAAGCTCTGTGACGCATGTCAGAAGGGTAAACAAATCAAGTCATCTTTCAAAAGCAAGAAGCATCAATCTTCTGAAAGAATATTGGAGCTACTACATATGGACTTATTTGGACCCATTGATCCAGTCAGCAATGGTGGAAAGAAATACTGCCTAGCTGTTGTGGATGATTATTCAAGATATACTTGGGTGATTTTCATGAAAAAGAAAAGTGAAACCAAGGAACATCTTACCAATCTAATGGAGCTGATCCAGAATGAGAAGAGTACAAAAATATTGAAGATCAGATCAGATAGAGGGACAGAGTTTACAAACTCTACTGTTGAAGAGTATTGTAACATGAAAGGAATACATCATGAGTATTCAGCCGCTAGAACCCCTCAACAGAATGGTGTTGCTGAAAGGAGAAACAGAACACTAAAGGAAGCTGTCAGAACCATGATAGCTGAAGCTAAGCTGCCACAAAGATTTTGGGCAGAAGCAACAAACACAGCATGCTTTACCCAAAACAGATGTATGATCAACAAAAATCAGAACAAGACTCCATATGAAGTTTGTAACAACAGAAAACCAAACATTCATTACTTTAAGATTTTTGGTTGTAAATGTTTTGTATTGAATAATGGAAAAAATCACCTTACTGCATTTGCAGAAAAGGCTGATGAAGCTGTCCTTGTAGGATACTCATCTGTTAGTAAGGCTTATAGAGTTTTCAATAAAAGAACATTACTAATAGAAGAATCTATCCATGTAGTATTTGATGAGCCAAGTCAATCTTCTGAAAAGAATCAAATTGTTAATCAAGATCTGTCTACTGATTTACAGAAGCTAGACATTGGAAGAAATGAAGAATATGTTCCCATCATACTACCTAATCTTGATTCAGCTGCTAACTCAAGTGCTGCTCAAAATCACAGTGCTGATTGTCTAACAGACGAGTTGCAAACAGCTGACAGACCAGAGACTGTTCAACAGATTACAAATGTTCAACAGACTACTACTGGAACTCCAATAGTAGTGTTGCAAGATCAAGACAGAGGACCAGACCTGCAACCTGATCTTAGATGGCTCAGAAATCACCCACCTGAATTAGTGATTGGTGATCCATTAGATAGAGTGAAAACAAGAAGAGCTGCTGCACAGGATGCTATGTTTGTCACATTTCTATCTCAAATAGAAAGCAAATTGAAGAAGCTCTAAATGATTCCTTCTGGATAGAAGCTATGCAAGAAGAGTTGAATCAATTTGAAAGGAATGAAGTCTGGTACTTAGTTCCTAGACCAAGTCATCAAAGAGTAATTGGCACTAAGTGGGTATTCAGAAATAAGATGAATGAAGATGGTGTTGTCACCAGAAACAAAGCAAGGTTAGTGGCCAAGGGTTATTGTCAAGAAGAAGGAATTGACTTTGATGAAACTTTTGCACCAGTAGCAAGACTTGAAGCAATCAGACTGTTTCTTGCCTATGCTGCCTATAAGAACTTCACTGTCTATCAGATGGATGTGAAGTCTGCTTTTCTCAATGGAGAACTGCAAGAAGAAGTGTATGTTGAGCAACCTCCTGGATTTGAAGTCTATCAAGAAGAGGACAAAGTATATCGTCTGAAGAAAGCCCTTTATGGACTGAAACAGGCTCCAAGAGCATGGTATGATACCCTATCTGATTTTCTTTTAATTAAAGGATTTCGAAAAGGTAAGGTAGATAAAACCTTGTTCACAATTGAATGGGAAAATCATATATTACTTGTGCAAATATATGTGGACGATATTATTTTTGGTTCAACTAACCAACAGATGTGTGATAAGTTCTCCAAGCTGATGCAGAATAAGTTTGAAATGAGCATGATGGGTGAACTTAATTATTTTCTTGGATTGCAAGTTAGACAGTTGCCTGATGGAATATTCATCAGCCAAGCAAAATACACAAGAGATCTGTTTAAAAAGTTTGGTATGGAAACTAGCTCTACTGCTACAATTCCTATGTCTACAAGTCTTCGTTTGGATAAAGATGAAGATGGCAAATCAGTGGACATAACCAAATATAGAGGCATTATAGGTTCATTGTTGTATCTAACAGCAAGCAGACCTGATATAATGTACTCAGTTGGAGTATGTGCAAGATTTCAATCAAACCCCAAAGAATCTCATCTCTTAGCTGCCAAGAGGATATTGAAATATGTTAAAGGCACTCAAGAATTGGGAATCTGGATTTGAACTCATTGGTTATTCAGATTCAGACCTTGCTGGCTGCAAGATTGACAGAAAGAGCACAACAGGTGCCTGTCAGTTCTTAGGTAGTCGTCTGATCTCATGGATGAGTAAGAAACAAACTTCAGTTTCTATATCTACTGCTGAAGCTGAATATATAGCTGCTGGAGCTTGCTGTGCACAAATACTTTGGTTGAAACATCAACTAGAAGACTACAACATCAAGATCAGTGGAATTCCAATCTACTGTGATAATACAAGTGCAATCTCTCTTACTCAGAACACTACAAGTCATTCAAGGACTAAGCATATTGAGATCAAGCATCACTTCATTAGAGATCATGTGGAAAAAGGCAATGTTATGATTGAGTATGTTCATACAGACAATCAGATTGCTGATATTTTCACTAAACCTTTAAGTGAAGTAAGGTTTTCAACTCTAAGAGCTGAGCTAGGACTACTTAATTTGGAAGCATAAGCTGAGGGGGAACTCATCAGAAGACTGAAGTTCAACAACTTAGTTATTCGTTATTATCTTCAAGGATTAACTCTCAACAGACTAGTTAACTTATGAATTCTTAAACTCAGGGGGAACGTGTAAGACTAGCGGTACTTCTGAATTAAAGATGAAATTTGTTAATGTCAGTTAGTTGAAGTTATGTTTTCATCAGAAGACTCAACTATCGAAGATTAAAGTTATTTTATCTAGCTGGATTGACAAACAGCTGAGGAAGGTTATCAGCTATTGGCATTCTCTGATAACAACTATGTCATCAGGACAGTAGTCCATCAGATAAGTGTTCATTATACTCATCTGATTACTTAATTAAAAGCGAACTATTCAAAACGTTTTATTCAAAATACGCTTTTATAAGTAACTGTTGGGCGGTACATATTCCCGCTCTTCATTAAATATCTTTTGAATTCGAAAAGTCGTAACTGACGCCGCACGATCAGCACTGACAGAAAAATGGATCTAACGGTTGGCGGATATCACGGAATTCAAGATACCCCAACTCTATAAATCCCCATCTGATCAGTCGTGTAGTTCTTTATGCACTCTAAGCATTCAAAAGTACTTGTGAGAAAAATATCTGCAATTCTCTGCAAATTTCTCTCTGTTTTCCTAACCTTCAACAGATTAACAATGGCCGCTGAAGGTATGTTTCTCATGTATGATTCCTACTACCAATCTGGTACGTCACTGATGAAAGAACTTCTGGAGAAGTTCAAATCTGCGAACTTGGTAAATTTTATGGAATATAATGAGGGAGTGATCTGGACTGATCAAGTGATGGAGTACTACAACACAGCAAAAGCTGACTACAACGCACTGGAGATTAAGGCTACAGTGGGAGGTAAATCTATCACTATTACTCCTGCTGCTCTGCACGAAACGTTTGGACTTCCTAACAGTGGACGACATGACATCACTGTACTGACGGAAGATAAGCACCAACAATTCTGGGCGATCTGCGCCAAGGAGGGAGAAGTGATGTCTGGAAACATAAGGAAGAGACAACTGAGGGATGAATATCAGCGGATGGCTGATATGGTGTCCAAGCTGATTGAGAACTGCACCTTCTCACTGGATGCTGTTACCATGAAGAGGTTCAGCATCATGGCTGCCATATACTATGGACTGGAGGTCAACTGGTCAATCATAGTCTGGTACATATTGGCTGATTTTCTTGATGATAAGAAAGGAAAAGGCCCCTCCACCAATCACAGAATCACACTCAGTTATCTGTTGTCAAAACTGGGCTGTGACATGAAGAATGGAAAAGAGATCCACAAATCCAAGGCATTGTCCAAGTACATGCCTGTTCAAAAGAGGAAGGCTGGTGAGCCTGCAGAAGCTGATGTTCAGGAACAAAAAGAGGTTCCTGCCAAAAGGCAAAAGAGGTTAGTCAAAACAGCCAGCTTAACTGTTGAGACTAAAATGAAGAAGGCTGCTGATGAGCCTAAGAAGAAAGAAACTAAGCAGATGGAGAAAGTGACTTCTGCTGCTGAAGCCACTAAAATTGTTGAAAACATAATTGCTGATGTAAGGACTGGATCCCCTGCATCACCATCAAGAACTCCATCAGCAGAGAGGCCTGCTGAAGGTATCTCTCAACGAACAAGAAGTCAGCAGAGAGATACAGCTACAACCACTTACCGTGAAGGGAGAACCAAGAAGACTGCTAGAAAGAAGATGACATTTATAGAAGAACCAACGGACTTGGAAAATGTAGCTAGGGAAGACCCTGAAGCTGTTGAGAGGCCTGCTGAAACAGTTGAGACTGTTGTGACTGACAAAGCTGATGAGCAACAGCCAAGTCAAGTCACTTCAACAGCTGAGGTTGCTCAACCTCAAGAAGATCCAGAAATCCAAATCATTTATCCTATTGCAGCTGCTCCCCTATCATCTGCTGGTCCAGCTCCTGCTCCCATTGATAAAGGGAAAAGGAAGATAGTGCTTAAGAGAAAGAAAATCTCTAAAGCTGATAAGAAGGCAAGAGAAGAAGCTGAACAAAGAAAGCAAGATGAAGCTGAGGAAAAGAAGGCACTTGAGCTAAGCAAAGCTCAAGAAGCAAAGGATGAAGCCAGAAGACGCATGTCTGAAGCAGAAAGGAAAGCTGCTGAAGATGCTGAAATGGCTATGGTTTTGGAAATGAGCAAAGTTGATGCCTATGGACCTGTCCATGGAGGTGGCATCAAGATTGGAGAAGGCAAAGATGGAGAAGATAAGAAAAGGATACTATTGCATGTCCCCAAAACCAAGTCAAAGGACAAGTTTGAAGTAAGAAGAGCCTTTGAAATAGTGTATGCTGACAAGGAGCTGTTCAAGAAGTTTGAGAAGTCCTTGGCATACTATGATCAAAAGCTCATGTTGAAGACTCTGTTCAACCAAGAGAAGCCAAGGTATATCAGTTGGAGGGACAACAGGTTGAACAAGTCAATAACAGAACTTCAAAGCATGAAGGAGTTAGCTGATGAAGAACGATGGGTTCTAACTTGGCTGAAGACAAACTCCATTCAAAAGGCCCTTGATCCCAGCTATGTAAGAGACGTCATGCATAGTTATGCAAAAGGTTTTGCATTGGAAGAGGCCAAGAAAATTCAAAACACCTTGTCTGATAAGAAGAAAAAGTCTGAAGATGCTGAAGAAAGAGCAATTAAGTTTGCTGTTATGACTGCCTTGAAGAGATGGGCAAAAAGGTCAAAATATCAACAAGGGTGTTCAAGTGACTTGCCACTGCTCCCAAGCATTCAACAAATAATTTTTGGCAAGGAAGTACAGCCGTTTGTTGAAGTGCCTAAGGGAAACAATGCGTTTGTTAACCCTTGGATCATTGTGAGGCAAATCAGACAAACAACTTGCTTCAATGATGACGGCACTATCACAAATCTGTTCTATGATGACGTGACTGATGAACATAAAGCTGCGGCCAAGCCTGCTGACAAGTCTGATGACAAAGCTGAAGACAAGTCTGCTGACCAAGTTGAAGACAAATCTGCCGGTCAGACTGCTGACAAGTCTGCTGAAAAGGCTGCTGCCGGGCCCTTAGCCATTGAGTGGAATGCTAAGGATTCTGAGGATCATCAGGACGAAAAGATGGAAGATATCCCTGTCCACCAGGAGATTGAAGAAAAGGAAGCTGATGCTACTGCTTCTGCTTCATCAGCTGATCAACATTCATCACTGATGGAAGCAATCCAGATGCTGATGGAAAATCAATTAAAGGAACTGGAAGACAAGCACAAGCAACAGCTATTGAAGGTTAAGGAGGAGCTGAAGGTTGAACTTAAAGCAGAGTTGGCTGAAACCAACAGACTTCAGCTGGAAACTGTTCAAGGATCAACAGAAGAGATCATCAAGAAAGAAATTAACAGTATTCCAATTCCTCAAGACAATTCACTGCAGTTATTGCACAGTTTGAGAGAGTTGAACAAGAACGTAGAAGATGTGAAGGGTGATGTCAACCACCTTCACACTGCATTAAAAACAGCTGAGCACAAGATTGCTGATCTGACTGCAACCTTCATTCAAGTCAGTAAGGAAGAGAAGGAAATCAATCTAGGGATGTTGCAAGAAGTGGCAAAGGCCTCACAGGAAGTTCAGAATGAAATTGCAACTATCAACCTTAACATTGACTACTTCAATGACAAGACTGACGTCATCAGCACTGATATTCATCATCTAACAGCAAGTCATGACGTTGTTAATCAGAACCTAAAGGCTTTATGTGCTGGAGTGAAGATTCCAACAGTTGCTCTCAACCCTGCTGTTGTACCTTCCAATGTCATCAGAGTTGATGATGACAAAAAGAGGGAAGATAAAAGGGAAGAACCAGCTGAGGAACCAGCTAAGGAATCTGCTGCTGAAGAACCAGCTAAGGAAACTGCTGCTACAACAACTGAAGCCAAGGAAACTGAAGAAACAACTGACAAGACTGAAAAGCTTGGAAAGGTAGAAGAAGAAGGAAAGATTGAAAAAGAAACTACCAAGTACAAGAACACTGAATCTGCCAGGAAAGCAATGGAGCTTATTAGAGAACAACAACTTAAGGAGAAGATGGAAGCTGCCAAAGCAATCTTGGAAGAAGAAGCTGATGATGAAGAAGATGATGAAGAATCATCTTATGAATATGAAGAAGTGCTTGAAGGATCAGATGAAGAAGCTGATAGTTAGAAATTATAAATTCATTGTAATCAGTTTACTTTATCTACTTCTTCAGAAATCTCATCTGATGAACTTGCACTGTAATAATTTTCAAACATCAATATAAAGTCAAGTTCAATCCAACATACTTTTTCTATCTCAGAAAATTTTGAGGATTACATCCTTTAGTTTAGGTATTCAACAGGTACTTAGCTGAAGTTTTGTCATCATCAAAAAGGGGGAAATTGTTGGATAAGGATGAAGATGAAGACACTAAAGGAAATTTGATAAGGGAGGTTTTGATGCTTTCCAAAACTTCAAAAATTGGCTAAGTATGGAGTAACTTAGCTGATAAACTTATCAAGGAATTTTGACTAAGTAATGAAGACATCAGAAGAGTCAAAGTTTCAAGGTCCAAGACTTCTGATCTGCTGAAGTAAAGTTATCAGACTAGTGAAGATCAGCCGACTCTGTGTGACTTGGAAGAGTGGACTAAAGGATATTCAAATCCATATAACCACTATAAAAATTACTTGTGTTTTTACATTGCTTTTAAATCTGCATAATTTCTGTTTGCATAAAAACACGTTAAGATTAACTGTTTGAAAAAGAGTTAAAAAGAAGTTTATAAAACTGGGGAAATGTTTTTCAAACTGCTAAGATTACTTGTGAAAAACACTTTGAAAATCCGCTGCAAGTACTCTAAGTATTAAAACTGATTTTAACAAAATCAGCTAAGTAATAATCAGACGAGTGGTCAACAAGACTGTTCAAAGATTTGTTCGCGAACAGAATTGTAACTAACTAATCTGATGAGCTTAGTCTGTTCAGTTGAGTGAAAGTTTTAGAAGAAATTTTTAAAGAGGTTTATTCACCCCCCCCCCCCTCTAAACCTCTTCTGACCACTTGGGACCAACAGTTTTTCACTGGTACATTAAAAGATGGACTATATACCATTGAACCACCTAAGTTAGTGATGCATGTACAACAAAACAAAAGGAAACAAGATAATGAAATGTCTGCCCAATTATGGCACGCTAGACTTGGACATATATCCAAGTCAAGGATTCAAAAGTTAGCATCATCTGGCGCGATTGAAATCAATCGCATTAATGAAATGCCAACATGTGAACCATGTTTAAAGGGTAAAATGGCTGAGTTGCCGTTTAAGGGAAACCCTGAGCGAGCCAAGCAAACATTGGACTTAATACATACTGACGTATGTGGACCACTAAGAAAAAGCGCCCGAGGTGGCTATGACTACTTCATCACTTTCACTGACGACTTTAGTCGTTATGGATATGTGTTCTTGTTGAAACACAAGTCTGAAGCCTTTGAGCGATTCAAAGAATTCAAGATGGAAGTAGAGAATCAACTTGGTCATACGATAAAGGCTCTTCATTCTGACCGAGGTGGAGAATTTCTTAGTAACGAATTTCTGAATTATCTTGTAGAGCATGGAATACTATCGCAGTGGACTCCTCCTGCAACACCCCAGTTAAATGGAGTAGCAGAGAGAAGGAATCGAACCTTGATGGACATGGTTCGATCCATGATGAGTGCCACTGACTTACCTCTTTCATTTTGGGGACATGCCCTCCTCACGGCAACGAAGATACTGAATATGGTACCTTCGAAATCCGTAGAAAAGACACCATACGAACTATGGTTTGGCAAGGCACCCTCATACGCATTCATGCGCATATGGGGATCTCCCGCTTACGTTAAAAAGCTAGTGGGAGATAAATTGGAAACTAAATCCACTTTGTGCAAATTCGTGGGGTATCCGGAAAACTCAATAGGATACGAGTTCTACGATCCTACAAGACAAACAACGTTTGTCTCGAGGAACGCTCACTTCTTGGAGAAGTATTTCTTGGTGGACAAGAAAGAAAATAACGTAGAACTAGATGAGGTCACTGAAGCTGAAAAGACCTTAGAGGTCGATTGAGCTGACCCGTCACCACAGGCAGTGGGAGAACAAGAGCATGAAAGTGCACCAGAAAGTACACCGATACTTCGTAGGTCAGAAAGACAACGTAGAGAACCCGAGAGGTACTACGGTCTGCTACATGAGACTGGACAGTCTCTAACCGACCCAAGGACTTACGAAGAGGCTATGCTAGACATAGACTCGAGAAAGTGGCGCGAAGCCATGGAATCCGAACTGGACTCCATGCACTCAAACAAGGTCTGGGCCTTGGTAGATCCACCAGTGGGAGTTGCTCCCGTGGGTTGCAAGTGGATCTATAAGCGAAAGCTTGGAGTGAACGGAGAGGTGATTACCTACAAGGCGCGACTAGTGGCAAAAGGATACACTCAAAGACCAGGTATCGACTTTGAGGAGACCTTCTCGCCCGTCGAAATGCCCAAATCCATTCGGATCTTGCTGGCCATAGCTGCGTGGTATAACTACGAGATATGGCAGATGGATGTAAAGACTGCCTTTCTCAATGGAGACATTGATAAGGAGATCTACATGGAGCAACCAAAAGGATATGCATCCAAAGGAGATGAACACAAGGTGTGCAAACTCCAGAGGTCCATTTATGGACTGAAGCAAGCTTCCCGAAGTTGGAACATTCGTTTTGATGAGACAATCCAAACTTTTGGATTCATCAAGAACATGTTCGAACCTTGCGTGTACAAGAAGATCAGTGGGAGTACAGTTGAATTTTTGGTGCTTTACGTTGACGACATTCTTCTCATTGGAAACAATGTAAAAGCATTGTCTGAAACTAAAGCATGGTTGTCTACACAATTCTCAATGAAGGATATGGGAGAAGCATCCTTTGTACTAGGTATAAGGATCTACCGAGATAGATCAAAAGGACTGCTGGGCCTCTCCCAATCCCAGTACATAGACAAAATCTTGAAAAGATTTAGTATGGAAGAATCCAAGAGAGGATTGCTTCCAATGAGACATGGAATTGCACTCTCCAAGTCTATGGCCCCAAAGACGCCAGAGGAGAGAAGCAATATGTCTCGAGTACCGTATGCATCCGCGATAGGAAGCATAATGTATGGTATGCTGTGTACGAGACCAGACGTAGCGTACGCTCTAAGCGTTACAAGTCGCTACCAGTCTGACCCAGGTGAGCAGCACTGGATAGCCGTAAAGGCAATTCTGAAGTACCTGAGAAGGACTAAGGAATTGTTCTTGGTATACGGTGGAGGAGAATTGAAATTGGAAGGCTATACAGACTCAAGCTTCCAATGTGATGTAGACGACTTCAAGTCGACATCAGGATATGTTTTCTGCCTCAATGGTGGTGCGGTTAGCTGGAAGAGCTCCAAGCAGGAAACAACCGCGGATTCAACCACTGAAGCAGAATACATTGCCGCGAGTGACGCAGCAAAGGAAGGTGTTTGGATGAGGAACTTCATCCAGGAACTGGATGTGATACCTAGCATTGCTGAGCCCATTACTATCTTCTGCGATAATAATGGGGCAATAGCGCAAGCAAAGGAGCCGAGATCTCATCAGAAATCCAAGCACGTACAGAGACGATACCATGTGATAAGAGATATCATTGGTAGAGGAGACATTAAGATGGAACGTGTCGACTCAGAAGATAATACGGCGGACCCACTAACGAAGCCTCTGCCTCAAAAGGCATTTGAGAAACATCTGCATAAGATGGGACTCAAGAACATAAAAGACTGGCTTTAGGACAAGTGGGAGATTGATAGAAATAGTGTCCTGCAAGCCAGCTGTATGGTTAGCATTAATTGTAATTAATGAGGAACTATTCAATTTTGATTAATAAATGCACTTTTATTAAATGGTCAACTTTATCTTATGTAATATTTGTCTACGCATAAGGATAGAAGTCCTTAGATCACAGGGCTATGGGACAACCCGTGGACTGATCTCCAAGGCCGTGATCTAGAATATATTCAAGAGTCGTAGAATCCAATCGAGATAGGACATCGTTGGATTCGGTTAGACTCTCACTATTGTGTATACTCCGATGAACTGGAGGACGCTGGGGTCCACGAGCATGACTGGGATAGTCGATACACATAAGTGGGTGGCTTGCTGGGATGGCAAGCGCACTGAATACCCCAATTAGGAAATAACTCACCATGGAAGCGGTAGTCGCATATCGGGGTTGAAGTTATTTCAATTTACAATAGTATACGAGGAACGATCCCTAACAACTTGAGATGATAGGGTATATCTGGTGCGAGAACGTCTATGCTTTGATGTGAGTTCCGACTGACTGGGGATCGCCAGAAAGTCTCTGTGGACTCATGTTGGGTATAGAGGAACTCGTATGCAGATTCATATCATCAACAAAAGATCCATTGACTCGACTTGATAGGTCGAGAAATTCTCCTATGGATTTCTGTGAGAAATTAATTCTGATGAAATCCTTGGCCAAGGTAACTGACGACTTTATGTGAGTAGCTCATAAAGAACAAGTCAAAGAGAATTTATTTCGAGATCAGAGAACATAAGGTCAAGACAAAAGATAAGGGAATCCGATGAAAGACCATACCCTTAAGTCTCGACTGGGAGATTGATCGATGGAGAGATTGTGTCGTATATGGAAATTGTAAATGATAAAAAGGTTCACTGAATTAATTCACCAGTGATTGGGCTCCATGGGCTTGTGACTGGACATCGACCGTGGAGTGTGGGAGAATTCCCAAATTAGCAGGGGTGCTAATTTTGGAATGATTGATCGACAGAGTGTTCGATTAATTTAGAGTATTAATTGCTCGAGTAATTAAATAATATTTAATTACAACCCGCGGCCAATTATGTGGTGAACCTACGGGGGCATACACAATACACATGAAGCGAAAGCGAGGAAGTAGGAACGAACCAGTTGACTGGGTCGACTGGGTCGATTAAATGGGTGGGTCGACTGGGTCGACCCATATGGAACGAAAATGGATCCAATTGGAATTGGATCAAGATTATAAATTAAATTGGAATTTAATTTATGAGTAAATTAATTAATTATGATTTAATTAATTAATAGAATAATTAATTTAATTAGACTTTGAGTTTAATTAATTAATTGGGAGATGATTTAATTAATTGGGCTATTTAATTGGGAGATTAAATAAAGCCCTGAAAGATTAATTAATATGGGCCATGAATTAATTAGAAGACTTAGTCTTCTAATTAAAGAGGGCCATGGCCCATGTAGGAGAATTAGTATCCTAATCCTAGAAGGATTAGGTTTTATGAGATATCTATAAATAAGAGACTAGGTCTCATATTTCACATACAACTCCACAAGAAAATCAAGAAGAGCAAAATTCTCTCCCTCTCCCTCCCTGGATCGGCCGAACTCACTTCCACTTTAGGAAGAATTTTCGTCTTCGATTCTTCGTTCTAAAGTTGTTCTAAAACCTAGATATTAATATACCCTATGTTCCAGTTGATTAGGATATATTAATTTTCGTGATATTGTGGTGTATCAACTCGTAGAGGCGCAACACGTGGGGCGCTAAACAAAGGTGTGGGTCGATCTTACCGAGGCAGAATTCAGAGTTCGTCTTGCTAGCCGAGGATTTGCAAGGAGACAGGTATAAACGAGAAAACTTATACTGTCGTTTAATTATATTCATATATATACAACCAGAGAATATCCTGGCAAGATTCTTTAAGAGGCCCTAGAAATTAATTATATTCCGCTGTGCCTAGGGCTGTTTTTCTTACCGAATCCCAACACGGATTCCACTGTTGGGCCGACCCTAGGCCCAGGCCTGTGGGCCGAGAAATACACCCCTGCGGATGGTTCAGCTAGCACACCGATTCTACTATAAATACCGCAAGCATTTATGACGCCAAACAACGCACAATTCCCCAGGTGCTCCTTGCTCGAAGCTACTGCTCGAAGCCTCCTCGGGATTTATATTTCGATCACATTGTATGTACTAATCTCTAGCTTGTACGGCATCCAATAATGCCCAAGTAGGACCTCGAATTATATTGTAATCACAATCGATAATATATATATTCGACCCCATCATTGGCATTTTAGCACCTTTACCGTCTTTACTTTCCATTATTGATCTCCTACGAGACCACGTTAGATCAAAATACAACAATGCTTCTACTTCTAACCCTACTTCTTCTTCTCATGATAGTAAGGATGCTTATAAATCCAAACTAATGTGTTATAACTGCAGGAAATTGGGACATTTCATCAGAGACTGCCCATATCCTAAAGCTGAAAAGTACACTGAAGAAGAGAAGAGAATCGGAAAGGAGAGAAAACATCATAAAGGAAAGTTGCTGATGGATGAAGCAGAAAAGTTTGATGCTATCTACTCGTCTGATTCAGATTCAAACACTTTTGAAGAAGAATCTACTAAAGATGAGAACCCTGCTCTTATCTGTCTGATGGCCAAGGAATCTGATGATTCTGAGGATGAGGTAACTCCCCTTGAAAATTAATTATTTAATTCAATGGAGCAAATGGTTGTTAATAATACAAGTATTGTTGATGCATTTGCCAAGCTTAAGGAAGAGATGATATTGCTAAGAGAACAAAATAGTTCACTGAAACTTAAGGTTGAATGACCAAAACAATCAGCTGAATACAAACTGCTCGATCAAGAGAATGAGTCTCTGAAAGCTGAATGTGATGTATATAAGGGTAAAATCAAGGAAATTGAAAAGGTTATAGAGTCTCATGATAAGTCATCTGTTGCATCAACCCATATGTCTAGTAAACAGAAGATGCCTTTAGAACAGGATAAGTTAGAACTGAATCATACTGAAAAATTCATATCTGCTGACAATAGTAAGGTCATCTTGTATGTTCAGACAAGTAAACCTGCTTCACCTGAGAAAGAATTAAAGGAGAAGAAAGCTCCTAAGGCTAAGAAGAGCAAAGAGCTAAAAATTGAAAAACAGACTGGTAAATCTAAACAGCAGAATCCTAGAAAGTCTGCGGATAAAAGTAAAACCAACCAGACTAGTAATAAAACTAAGTCGTATGTTAATGAGCAAGCATACAGTAAACCAAAGAAGCATAAGAATAAGAAAAATCATAATGCTTGGTATGGAAATGAGTCATCATATTATGTGCAACCTGCTGCATATCCACATAACATATCCACCTATATATCATGCACCTCAATTTCCACAATATTATGATCCTTACCCTGATCATCCAATGCATGCATATCCTGCATATCATGCACCATACTCTGCTTATGAACATCATCCTTATCATACTGATTATCAACATAACACATCTGCTGAATATGATGAAGATAAACCTGTTCATGCTCCTGCCAAATCTCAGAAGCCTAAGACCTCCACATCTTGGGTTGTCAAGGGTAACACTAATCCTCAAGGATCCTCTCAATAAAGGGTACCTAAAACAATTTTTTTTTTTTGTAGGTTATGATTAGGAGTAGGAGTAAAGTAGAAAAAAAGTGGCACTTGGACAGTGGATGTTCAAGACACATGTGTGGCAACATACATGAACATACAGATGTTGCTGCTGAAGACGGTCCAAAAGTTACATTTGGAGACAGCAAAGAAGGCAAAGTTGTAGCATGTGGGAAGCTGATCAAAGGCAACATTGATATATCTGAGGTCTCTTATGTTCAAGGCCTCAAATACAATCTGCTGAGCATTAGTCAATTTTGTGACAATGGTTTCCGGTTATCTTCTCATCGGATAAGTGTTGTGTTGAACATATTGGTACAAAGAAGGTCATCTTATCTGGAATACGACAAGGAAACATTTATATAGTCGACTGGAATTCTGCGGACAAGGATTCTAACGTTTGCTTGGTGGCTTCAACACCGAGTGAAATCGGCTGGCTTTGGCACAAAAGGATGAATCATGTGAATTTCAAGACCATCAACAGATTAATCAAGAATGATTTGGTAGAAGGAATTCCAAAAATAGTCTTGAGCAAAGACAAGCTGTGTGACGCATGGCAGAAGGGTAAACAAATCAAGTCATCGTGCAAAAGCAAGAAGCACCAATCTTCTACAAGGATTTTGGAGCTACTACACATGGACTTATTTGGACTCATTGATCCGATCAGCAACGGTGGAAAGAAATACTGCCTAGCTATTGTGGATGACTATTCAAGATACACTTGGGTGATTTTCATGAAGAAGAAAAGTGAAACCAAGGAGCATCTGACTAATCTGATGGAACTGATCCAGAATGAGAAAAGTATGAAGATATTGAAGATCAGATCAGATAGGGGGACTGAGTTTACAAACTCTACTGTTGAAGAGTATTGTAATGCCAGAGGATTCAACCATGAGTACTCTGTTGTCAGAACCCCTCAACAAAATGGAGTTGCTGAAAGGAGAAACAGAACTCTGAAGGAAGCTACTAGAACAATGATAGCGGAAGCAAAACTACCCCAAAGATTCTGGGCAGAAGCCACAAATACAGCCTGCTTCACCCAGAACAGATGCATGATCAACAAAAATCAGAACAAGACGCAATATGAAGTTTGGAACAACAGGAAGCCAAACATTCATTACCTTAGAATTTTTGGTTGTAAATGTTTTGTTTGAAATAAGGGGAAAAATCACCTTACTACTTTTTCAGAAAAGGCTGATGAAGTTGTCTTTGTAGGATACTCTACTGTTAGTAAAGCATACGGAGTCTTTAACAAAAGAACTTTACTCGTAGAAGAATCTATTCATGTAATATTTGATGAACCAAACTAATCTTCTGAAAAGAATCAAAGTGCTAATTGAAATCTGTCTACTGAATTTCAGAAATTGAGTGTTGAAAGAAATGAAGAATATGTACCCATCATACTACTTGATTTCAACTCAGCTGCTATCTCAAGTGCTGTTCAAAATCAGTCCGCTGATTGTCTAACAGAGAGTTGCCAACAGCTGACAGACCAGAGACTGTTCAACAAACTACAAATGTTCAACATACTACGAATGTTCAACATACTACTATTGGAACTTCAACAGTAGTGTTGCAAGATCAATCAAGAGGACAACATCCTGATTTGCAAGCTGATCTCAGATGGCTCAAGAATCACCCACCAGAGTTAGTAATTGGTGATCCTTTGGATAGAGTAAAGACTAGAAGAGCTGCTGCAAATGATGCTATGTTTGTCAGCTTTCTATCCCAAATAGAGCCTAAACAAGTTGAAGAAGCTCTCAGTGATTCTAACTGGATTGAAGCTATGCAAGAGGAGCTAAATCAATTTGAAAGGAATGAAATTTGGTACTTAGTTACTAGACCAAGTCATCAAAGAGTCCTTGGAACTAAGTGGGTTTTCAAAAACAAAATGAATGAAGATGGTATTGTTACCAGAAATAAAGCAAGACTAGTGTCCAAGGGTTACTGCCAGGAAGAAGGCATTGACTTTGATGAGACATTTGCACTAGTGGCAAGACTTGAAGCAATCAGACTGTTTCTAGCCTATGCTGCTCACAAGAACTTCACTGTCTATCAGATGGATGTGAAGTCTGCCTTCCTCAATGTGGAATTGCAAGAAGAAGTGTATGTTGAACAACCACCTGGATTTGAAGTCTATCTACAAGGAGGTAAGGTATATCGTCTGAAGAAGGTCCTCTATGGGCTGAAACAGGCTCCAAGTGTTGGGTTTTAAATCCGAATCAACTGTAATTTACTTACTTGAATCGGATCGGATAATCGCCGGTTACTTGAAGTGGGTGATCCGGAGAAAATCCTTATTTGCCATCGATCTAACCGTGGTTGAATCACCGATGCTCTCACATTTTGGTGCTCCCGATCAAGACACAAACCACGTACGAAAATGAGCCATAATTCACAATCCAAATGCCCCAATTATTGTTGATGATATGTACATATATATATTACCCAGAATATATAATATGATTTACCCATATATAATGTGCTAACTATATTATATATATTATGGTGAAAAAGAAATAAAGAGGAAGGAGAGAGGTCCTAAGACCTCTCTATTTTCGGCAGAGAGTAGAAGTCCCCTTGGGACTTCCCTATCTTTTAGAGATGGGGGGAGCCGAATGCTCCCCCTCTTGCCCTTTAATTGTGGGAGTTAATCTCCCACTAAGTGGGAGGTTAACTCCTCATTTGGGAGTAGTTAATTAACTACTCCCTCCTCTTTTTATAATTCAAATTGGACCGGGTCGGTTTAGCTCGAATGGGCGTACCCACCCGTCTCAAATCAACATATCCCACTCGCACATGAGGGCTAAACCAAGTCTATAGTGACTTCAACAACATACTTATCAACTTCATACAGACAAGTGGATCGTGTGACCGGCGAGCTCAAGAGCATTAAGTGTCATATACCTGTTAGGGTATATAACAACTCTTATTCACAAAACACGAGGACATTAGGACTCGCTATACCCCAAACCTCATTTCACTAACCGAAGTATCTCTGATCCCTCAATCAACAGAAGAGCATACTTCACTCCACCACTCACTTGTATTCACAATCATGTCTCAAACTCTCAAGTTCGACATATTGGCTGGCCAGCTTTGAACTCAAGCAGTGTGTGTTAGCTTCATAAAGTCTTCCTTTCCTACCTGGATCTTTCGATCTTACTTCAGCAGCTTTCCTAGACACAGACCGCATCGCCGTATGATTCATAGCTATTAGTGACGTGCTAAAGTAGCAACACCTTGGTAAGATCTCAAGAAACGGTCAAAAGTCGTAAGGGTACCTATTGAGGTTGCAATAAACCTCTGGGCCTCACACAATGAGTGAGCAGGGACCTTTCACTCATTTCCCAATGGTCACTAAGGCACACGTGGTATGAAACACGTGCTACTGTAGTTTACTTCGTTTCTTGAAGTGTATGTCATTTAAACTACACAGTACATATTTTAGTACAAGTGTACATCTACACTTTACCTGAATTTTCTCCTTATCCTCGATAAAGAATTTACTCGAGAAAATTCACATCTGGCCATTCGACAAGTTTAATGGATGGTGGGAATCCATTATTCTTCGATTACTTGTATATACAAAAGTAATCTCATCTTAATTAAGCAATCGATTTTTTTTCTGATCTTGCACCCATGCAAGGCTGTGATTACTTCAGTCAAAACAATAATCTTAAATCGATCACAATTAAGGCGATCCTGGTTTTATCTTGCGCTCTTTACAAGGATAAAACAATCTCATCTCTGCACGTTCTCAACGTCAAAGGCGATTGCTCGTATGAGAGAGCCAATCTCTACTTGTCCGACATATCTTAGGACATTGAATGTATGATTTCCAAATCATGTATACAGGCATTCAAATGTCACAAAACTTATGGGCCTGATCTTATGAACTTCCAAGTTCAATCAGATCAAAATCTACGTAACTCTTGAGATTACTAGGCAACCCACGTAAGAATCTCCAGTTATGGTCTTAGTACAAGAAACTTGACCATTTATTGTACGTAGATGCTAACTACAAAGTTCACTTTTAACTTTGTTATGATATCTCCACAAAAATTTCTCAATTTTGTGCAGGTGTTTGGTCTCACCAAAACAGTATCTATATTGCAAGCTATGAATGTGTTTCGTAACATAAATGTCATCACAACTCGAATGTAGCTCTTTACCTTCCCAAAGAAGTAATAAATACCTCTTGACCAAACAACTATCCATACTGCGTATGTGCCATCAATTTTACAACAATTGTACACATAGATAAACATGTCTCATTATGCTTAAGAGATCAATTTCAGTATAATAAAGGTTTCTCGATAACCTTTTCACTAAAGTCTAAAAATCATACAAATGATTTGACTTATTGGCACAACATAAATCAGAGTAGGTAATTGGTTTCGAACCAATTAATGATTCCATCAAGATCGGAATCAGTGTTCTAGACATTTCATTCAAAGTGCACATTTCAAGAATCAGAATTTTACCTCTTACTATTAGAGTATTAGTAGGTATTAAATTCAGAATTATTCAAGTGTGGATTGACCACTTATAAAATTCAATGAATTTCATTAAGTTTTCTACCTACAAGTCCTTAATTCATTCATAAATAATTAAGGACGACCATTTTCAAAACGGTCCTTTTATACTCAAAGTTATCCCAACAAATAGGGTAACTCAAACATTAAGAAATGGAATCCGGTATTCCTAATAATAACTTAAGACAAAAGGCAAATGTTATTCATCCACTAATATGAAAACCAACGTGATTGTTCAGACAATCTCTTATTGCCTAAAATAATCTTAAAGCTCAAAGATTTCAAGTTCAAGAACTTTGGTATCTAAACCTTTCAGATTAATAGTCTTTTATTCATTTGGAATACTTCCATATTTGAATTTTGACTATAGTAAGATACAAGTAAGAAACCATGTGCTTCTTTGAAATGTTAACCAATACAAAAATCGATTTAAATTATAGGCAGATACTAAGTCTTCCTTCCATTTGTTTAATGTATCTCACCCATGAGATAGGAGAACATATTTCAGTATTTGAAACAAGTTACAGTTCAGGTGTAGTCCTTTCATTTGAATGGATCCAGTAGAACATAACTTGCTCCCACTCAAAAGAAGCAATTTTGGATAATCACTTACAAGTGATAAGTCAAATGAATAACTATCCCTTGAACCAGTTTACACTAACATGTTCAAATACACAAAATTCAGTTTATCTAGTAAATTCATCTTTCGAAAGATTGTATTTCTTGATTTAATAAGAATTTTACTTCCATCTCATTGTTCATTCAAGAACATAAACCCTTAGACATTATATATCCTCCAAGATATATTTTCTTTCGTAATCATGTTTCTAAACACATTAGAAATAAAGTTAAGATAAACTCAACTACTTGATCACGTCGTCTAAGGTAGCTTAGGTCAAATCATTATCTGACCCTAGCTTTTGGATGTAGAAAATTACTATTATTGAAGGTTCACTAAATATGCATTCAATTTTAACAAAATTTCCACATGGAAATTCAAGGGGTTAACTTGAGATGCATTGAGTCCCATCCTATCCAATAAATCAAGTTACTTCCTTAACACAATTATACAAATAAGAGTGTTAGAAATAACTGATACTCAGATTTTTCATTACATGGATCACGAAATGGTCGTGTAGATATTCATATCCTTGGTCTAGTATCAGAACCTTATGTTCATCGATACATTTGATTCTCTAGAATTTCAAAAACACTGAAGTATTTTAAATTTCCAAGAGATCAAAATAAAAAAAAATAATCAAGACATGTAATATCCTTATAAAAGTAATGAAAGAACGGATTCATCCAACCTTCACTAATATTAAATCACTAGAATTGATCAAAATGGAAGTTTAACTCCAACGGCCTCACGAAATAGTTCTAGTGTCTTTTTTCAATTAAAACAGTGCAAGGGCAAACCAATTTTCAGAAACGACTTGAAAAAGTCTTCTCATTGATTTAGTGTTTCCACTAGCCCAAATTGACCTAAACAAATATGCCTTCAACATATTTTGTGATGCATCAGGTGTTGATTGTACAACAACAATCAACTATGCAATCGAAAAGTTTAGTCAAGTATGACACTTCAAACTATCGTTCAATGTCTAAAACATTTAAGTATCACTCAAAATGATACTGATCAAGTCAACGATGAATTCAAATCTAAATCTAATCCAAGAACAAACTCAACAGTCAAGTTTAGTTTCCCGAAGGTACACACATTTACCTTAAAAAACTTGAGTTGGGACGTAAACACTTTTCAATTATTAGTTACCCTAAACCTATAGTCCACATAGGATAAGGTTAGTAATGTGTTTTCTACAAAACAATAATTATAACAGTGTTATTGAGTGCTACCTTTTCAACTTCATCCATTGACGAGTGAAAGAACCAAAAATATGGTAAATCGAGCACTTATAGTCCCATGCCGTTTCGGATTATCAAAATTCGGCAGTCAGTGTTCTTCCAACTAGAAATATCTTCGGTCTCCTTTATTTCATTGTCTAGTTTTATTTTTCTTAGCGCCTATGCACTGTTAAAAATAAATTTTGTCACAAAGACTTCAGTTTTTGGTCTAGAAACACCAAATAACTTTTTAAGAAGCACAATGAAATACTTGCCATTTGAGAAAGTCGTTTTACAGATATGTAAATCAACACGACCTTTGAATGGTCTTTAAAATGGAACGAGACTGAAACGAACTTGAATTCAGTAACTCGAAAGAGAAGAATTATGACTTGACTTTTAATCATTCATTAAGTTTGACTTTACTCTCATAAGTGTCCAAAATACTAGATAAAAGTATTTGTCCAATAGGTCAAACTTTAATTGTCCAATAGGTCAAACTTTAAAAGTCCAACATCTACCTTGTTAGAGCTGTATTTCTATACTGCTCTCTAAGGATAACGTTCTACGATGCCATAATTTTAAGACTAGAGCGGAATCATGCCAAAAAGACATGAAGAAAGTCTATGATCTCTTTCTCAAGTAATAAGACCACAATAGGTCTTTAATGACTTGTTAGATGTTTTCTACAACATCGCATATTCCTACTCAAATTCTAAATCAACATCGACAAAGTGTTGCAGCTTTGTCAATAAGTACTTTTGCAAGTACTCATCTAATTAGAATCTATTGCCATGATCTGTCAATATAGAGGTATCATTTTAGCCCATCTAAGCATGGGTGATTTTATACATAGCAAACTGAACTCGTTTTAAATCCCATAAGGTACAAAATCGAAAGGGTCACTACGTGGCCCAATCATCTCCCATATCCAAATGATCATTATCACTAATTCAATCCCTTAGTATAAAATCTAGTAGTTCCAGGTGTGAATTACTTAAATTCTTCCAACCTAGGAACTCCCACTCGAGTACTATTTCAAAGTACTTACAAATATTTAATGTGCATCGTGTTACATCTTAACACAACTCAATAAAGTGCACATAAGAAGATAAGCGTATATCAAACACGCATTGAAGTAATATCACATAAACGTGATCATGTGATCAACTAAGAATCACCTTCGAAAATTCTAATGTCAAAGCCTCAAGGGACAAAAATTAACGATACTTGTCTTACTTAAAAAAATTGAGTGAAAAACTCAAATTTTCATAAAAAGTTTTAAAGTTTTCAAAAACTTTTAGGAGATAGATAAAAAAAATATTCAAAATATATTTCCTTCAAATAGTTCGTAAGACAAATTTTAAATTTCAAGAGGAAAATTTATTACGTCGTTTTTCAACCAATTAGATAAACGACGGATTCATTCCATTAAGATGGAATTCAATCGTTCAATATTATTCTCTTAGCCCTCCGCTAAAGAAGCGTCCCTATTGCATCAACTTTAACGTTTCATGTCCTTGACCACGAAACTCGAAAGTGTGCATAAACTTTTATTAGAATTACTAACATTTTGCAACTTGCATAAATTGCAAAAGAGGTTCAGATTCTTATTCATATTGTCGCTCTCCCATTAAGTCAGGCATACGTCACGTTCTCAAACTAAATTGAGTTAAATATTAGATCAAGCTCATAAGCTATTCAAAATAACTTAACCCATGCTCATAAAAAAATATTTTACACTTATTTTTCTGCTTACAAGCAAACCAAGTTCTAATTTCACAAAAAAAAAAAAATGGAAAAACAAATTTTCCAATTTAGAAAAATAAAATTATTAGAACGTCATAAATAAGTGTTGAAGTACTTCCTTTTAAAGTCAAATGTTTGAAAATATTTTCAGAGTTTTCAAAACTAAGATTCATAAATTTTCTTGATTTTAAATGATTTTAAATCATTTTCTACATGCATTACAAAATTGAATTTGGCTTAAAGTGCTTCCAAACACTCCCACTTGCTAGCCATTTCCTCAAAAATGTTCTTCTGGACCAACATAAAAAATTTCAAAATTTTCCTTCAAAGAAAAATAATTTTCTATTTTAAAACATTTTCCAAGTATCAAAAATCAAGAAAAAAATTTACATTCTGAAAAAATAATTTAAATTCACCAAACAATCAGAAATAAAATTCTGAACTCACAGAATTTTTCGGGCCAAAAACGGACACCGGAATACGCCGCACTTGCGCGACACTGCCATGCAGTACAATCGCTGACGTGACAGTTGACATATCATGCCATGTGGATATGCACATTGTGCTGAGTACACATGTGGCGCCTAGCTGGCTTCCATGTGTGTGCTGACTGGGATGTTGACCAAACCAACACCTTCACACGCTTGTGTGGCGCGTGTGACACACACGCCCTCCTAACGGCGTTTCCCTACGAAACGCTTCCAGCTACCCCAACGTTTTCGAGCCTTCTGATTCCTATGGTGAAATTGGTTTTTCATTTTGACCTTCGGAAGTACTTGTTTGAGCAACCAACAGCCGCGATCGAGAGTGGGTATGAACAAAGTAAATGTTCATCTTCTTCAAATTTCCACAACTTGAAGAAATGCGACATGAACTTCGATTGGCAATATCTCCTTCGTTATAAGTCCGAATTACGCATACTATATATGGTTGAAAACCCCTCGACGAGATCTTTCTAACGGTACATGAATCATTTTATAAGCCACAACATATAATCCGCAGAAAATTAAACAAATTTCGGACAAAAAATAAACAAAAATTCATATCTCAATTTCTACATATCCAATGAGCATGAAATTTTGCAAAGATGATCAACAACATGTAAGCATGCTATGTACAAATTTTCGGACCAAAATAATAAGCACATTTAAATCCGGAAAAAAAACGTCAAACAGTTTTGACATATATGGCAGAAACTTGAATTGGCCATATCTTTCTTATTTCTAATCCAAAAATAGATTTCCATACATGGCTGGAAAGATAATTTCAAGAGGATTCTAATGGTATATAGCACGTCACATGAATCCAAGTATTGAATCTTGAATTTGCATTTAAAGTTTCAGCAAATAATTCAATCAATATTTTTTTGAGAACATATTTCTCAACAAAAAAATCTGAAAAGATACATTTGCATTCAAGAACTTAAAATCATGCTCCAGTAAAAATTTCATACCATTCTAACGAGTGAATTACAAACTGCCATTAAAGGTCAAGCATGAACATAATTTCAAATTTCATGAAATTACTAACACTAAACATGCTTTCAAACACCATACAGCAAAGGAACTCAACCAACAATGGCTCTGATACCAATGTTGGGTTTTAAATCCGAATCAACTGTAATTTACTTACTTGAATCGGATCGGATAATCGCCGGTTACTTGAAGTGGGTGATCCGGAGAAAATCCTTATTTGCCATCGATCTAACCGTGGTTGAATCACCGATGCTCTCACGTTTTGGTGCTCCCGATCAAGACACAAATCACGTACGAAAATGAGCCATAATTCACAATCCAAATGCCCCAATTATTGTTGATGATATGTACATATATATATTACCCAGAATATATAATATGATTTACCCGTATATAATGTGCTAACTATATTATATTATATTATATATATATATATATATTATGGAGAAGAAGAAATAAAGAGGAAGGAGAGAGGTCCTAAGACCTCTCTATTTTCGGCAGAGAGTAGAAGTCCCCTTGGGACTTCTCTATCTTTTAGAGATGGGGGGAACCGAATGCTCCCCCTCTTGCCCTTTAATTGTGGGAGTTAATCTCCCATTAAGTGGGAGGTTAACTCCTCATTTGGGAGTAGTTAATTAACTATTCCCTCCTCTTTTTATAATTCAAATTGGACCAGGTCGGGTTAGCTCGAATGGGCGTACCCACCCGTCTCAAATCAACACCAAGGGCATGATATGACACTTTCTCTGATTTTCTTTGAATTAAAGGATTTTGTAAAGGTAAAGTAGATAAAACCTTGTTCACTGTTGAATGGGAAGAACATATATTACTTGAGTAAATATATGTGGACGATATTATTTTCGGTTCAACTAACCAACAGATGTGTGACAAGTTCTCCAAGTTGATGCAAAACATGTTTGAAATGAGCATGACGGGTTAACTGAACTACTTTCTTGGTTTGCAAGTTAGACAGTTGCCTGATGGAATATTCATCAACCAAGCTAAGTACACAAAGGATCTGTTCAAGAAATTTGGTATGGAAACTAGCTCTATTGTTAGGGTTCTTATGTCTACTGGACTTCGTCTGGATAAAGATGAAGATTGCAAATAAATGGATATTACCAATTACAGAGGCATAATAGGGTCATTGTTGTATCTAACAGCTAGCAGACAGACATTATGTATTATGTTGGGGTTTGTGCGAGATATCAATCAAATCCTAAAGAATTTCATCTCTTAGCTGCCAAAAGGATTCTCAGATACCTCAAAGGCACACCAGATTTGGGATTATGGTATCCTAGAGAATCAGGATTTGAGCTTATTGAATGTTATGATTCTGACCTTGCTGGTTGCAAGATTAATAGGAAGAGTACTACAGGTGCCTGTCAATTCTTGGGAAGTCGTCTGATCTCATGGATGAGTAAGAAGCAGACTTCAGTTTCTATCTCTACTGATGAAGCTGAATACTCGCTGCTGGAGCATGTTGTGCACAAATACTTTGGTTGAAGCATCAACTAGAAGATTACAACATAAAGATCAGTGGAATTCCAATCTACTGTGATAATACAATTGTCATCTCACTTACTCAGAATACTACAAGTCATTCAAGAACTAAACATATCGAGATCAAACATCACTTTATCAGAGATCATGTAGAAAAAGGGAATGTCATCACTGAGTATGTTCATACTGACAATCAGATTGCTGACATCTTCACCAAACCACTAAGTGATGCAAGGTTTTCAACTCTAAGAGTTGAACTAGGACTACTAAATTTGGATGCATAAGCTGAGGGGGAACTCATCAGAAGACTCGAGTTCATCAGCTTACTCATCTCATTATCTTCAAGGTTAACTCTCAACAGACTAGTTAACTTATGGATTCTTGAAGTTAGGGGGAACGTGTAAGACTAGCGGTACTCTTGACCTACAGATGAAATTTGTTAATGTCAGTTAGTTAGAGTTATGTTCTCAGAAGACTTGTTCTTAATTCTTGAAGATTGAAGATTAATTTATCTTGTTGAACTGACAAACAGCATAGGAAGATTACTAGCTATTGGCTTTCACTAGTAATATCAGATATCAGATCACTCGTCTGTCAGATAAGTTAAACTCTACTCGTCTGATATATTATATAAGTGTGTACTAAAAACGTTTTATCTAAAAATGCGCTTTTATAAGTAACAGACTAGTGTCGCTTGAGTTTCCTGCCTATCTAACACTAAAATATAATATTTAAAATCTGTAAATCTCGCCCACCCGATCTAAAAACTGTCAGACTAATCTAACAGTTTGCATAAATCACGAAAACTGAAGCTAATAGAAATCTATAAATCCAGATCTGATCAGATGAGTCGAACTTACGCACCCTAAATATTCTAAGCACTCAAGAAGTTACTAATCTCTTGCTTTCTGTCTTAAAGTTTTTCAATCTTACAAAATCACTCAAAATCAATCAATGGCTGGACCAGAAGGCAGATATTTGAGCACGCAACAGGAACCCAACTCATGAAGAGTTTACTGGAAAAGATTAAGGTTTTTGGTTTGGTCACAGTTCTTGAAGCTCATGAAGAACTGGTGCTCTTAGAAGACGTCGCTGGATTCTACGCTGATAGAAAAATAGATATGGGAAAAAGCACCATGATTGGGAAGGTTGGAGGGAAAACTATTTGTATTTCCCCTGCTGTGCTGAGTGAAATTTATGGTTTGAAGAACGAAGGAGGAGAGGTATATGTTCTTGGTGCCCAGAAGGAGGAAGAGTTCTGGGCTATCTGTGCTAAGGAGGGAGAAGAAATTTCGGGCACAATGATGAAGACTCAGCTGAAAGAGAAGTATCAACGTTTTGCTGACATCATTGCCCAAGTGCTGGAGTGTTCAACCAGCTCACTGGATGGGTTACCCAGAAGGAGGTTTCACACCATGGCCTGCATTTACTACAGCCTGGATGTGAACTAGGCTGCTCATATGTTCAACATTTTGGCTGTCAAGAAAAGTGGACATGCCATTTTGTTGAGTCATCTGTTCTTGGCATTGAACTGCCAAATGGTGAATGGGAAGGTTGTTCATGCACTGAAGAGGTTCCACAAGTATGAACCAGTAAGAGTAGAGCACAAGACTGCTACTACCCCTAAGAGAAAAGGAAAGGGGAACACTAAAGAGGCCGGTGTTGCGAAGAAGGCCAAGACTATTGGACATACTAGTAAGTCTACTGATCAAACAGCAGACTCTGCCGTTGAAGCTAGATCGGTAGAGTCTGCTTCAGAAATTGTGAACAACATAGTCACTCAAGTGACTAAGGAACTGGGAGAAAGTGCAGCAATAGCATTTCCTGAAAGAACTGAGTCAGACGAACTGGCTCAAGTTGAATTGAAGAGAAGAACAAGGAGCTCTGCAAAGAGGCTTGCTGTTGAGCCTCAGCCAACTGGGACTATGACCAAGTCCAAGGCTCGGATGAAGGTCACTTTTTCTGAAGATCCAATTAAAAAGGTGAGGGAGGATACAGCATCAGCAGAGAGACCCGTTGAACAAACAGAGAAGTCTGCTGAGGAGCCTGCTGTTAACTCAGAATTGGTTCAGTCTGCTGTCACGGAGACAGAACAGCAGACTAGCACAATTGGTGAGGGTGAACCTCTGCTCATCCATCCTCGACCAATTGATGCTCAACCTCTAAAGGTTGTGGAAAACCCTTCTGCCAAGAGGAAAAGAACTGGCAAAGGGAAAGTGTATGCCGCTCAGAAAAGAAAAGAAGAAAGAGAAGCTAACGAAGAAGGAAGAGGCAGAATACAAGGAAGCAGTGAGACTCGGTGAGTTGGAAGCTCAGGCTAAAAAGATGACACCAGAAGAGTTAGCTGCAAAGGAACCTAAAGACTTCGTTGCTGCCATAGAAGCCAGTACCATGGAAGCCCATGGTCCAAGGTACAGTGGTAGCATCAGAATTGGGGCCAAGGGGCCCAAATCAGCCAAGGCAAATGATGCCTAGACCTAAGGAGCCTAAGAAGCAGAAATTTGAACTCAAGTATGCCTTAACAGTTGTGCTTGATAATCCAGAGGTATATAAGAGGTTTGAGGCTGAATTGGAAAGGTACAATAACCTGCTCATCCGTCAGAGTCTGTTTGTAAAAGAGAAAATAAGGTACAACAGATGGAGAGACTACAGACTGACAAAGACTAAGGAGCAGATTATTGAGTGGAAGACGTTTTCAGCAGAGGAAGCTTGGGTGTTAAGCTGGCTGAAGACTGGATGCATGTGATGAGGGGTACTTTGGATTCTCTACTTACCAGAACTCATGCTGGGTTAAAATAGACGGAAGATCACTAATCCCGACCTCAAAGACATAAAGTCGATCTCAAAGCACAACAAGCCCAGTCCGATCACTAAGGTAAAGGCTCCTGATCGAAAACCATTGATGGGCCGACCACAGGCCCAAGCCTGTGGGCCGAGGAATGTTCCCCTACGGATGAATCAGCTAGCCCACCGCATCAACTATAAATATCCCAAGCATTTATGACAACAGATACGCTTTTCCATGCACTCACAGCTCAAAGCTCTCTCTCGGATCAACAACACTGATGAAATTAGACGTCACTCATATATGTATTTAGCCTTAAGCTCGTGCGGCATCCTGTAATGCCCGGATAGGACCCATATTATTTGTATTCTGTATTATGTACACTCACAATCGGAATATATATTATTGATCTTCTCCTTCATATTATATTGTTTTGGCTCTTTATTATTTCTATCATGATCCCCTACGAAACCGCGTAAGATTAATTGGCGCCCACAGTGGGGCCTTATTCGGGTGTTAGATCGAAAAATGCCTACTGCGAGGCGAAGTACATACGTTCGAGGAGAGTCTTCTCGCATAGCTAGAGTGTAGAATTTAGTCTACAATGAGCTCGATAAATCTATCTTGAACGGCTCAACAGCCAGAAACTCATCCAATCGTTCCCGGGATGATATTCTGATCCGAACTAGTACAAAGAAAAATATACGACCGGGTCAGGATCTGAGCCTTCAGAGTCGATAACTTAATCTTAAGTAAGACACAAATTTCGAAACATGGAAGGAAAATTGCAACTCAATTTTGCTGGTCCCTGTGTTGTGATCGAAATTGAGAAGAAAGGCTCGTATAAACTTACTTACAAAAATGGGGAAATTCTTCCCCGAAAATGGAATGCAGTCAATCTTAGGAAGCATGGCGAGAAATGGAAATTATGTATTCGGTTTCTCGGATTATCTTTCGATCTTTATTCTTTATGGGAATCTATTGTGTCTCCTATTATCGAAAGAATCAATATTTATATCGTCAAAATTCTCTCATCTATTCTATGTATCTCCATAAGCTATATATTATCTTCAGAATAGGCACTCGGCCTCTCTTAAAAAATTGACTAGGGTGAAAGCTATTGATATGCCCCTTTAGATCGAGATAACGAAAAAATGGTGAAAGTGTTGCTACGACCCTCAGGTGAAAGTTGTTGCTATGACCGATTAAAACAAAAAGGGTGAAAGCTGTTGCTACGACCCTCAGGTGAAAGCTGTTGCTATGACCGATTAAAACAAAAAGGGTGAAAGTTGTTGCTACGACCCTCAGGTGAAAGTTGTTGCTACGACCGATTAAAACAAAAAGAAGGAAAGATGTTGCTGCGACCCTCAGGTGAAAGCTGTTGCTATGACTGATTAAAACAAAAAGTGTTGGATAAGGATGAAGATGAAGGCACTAAAGAAATTTTGATAAGGGAGGTTTTGATGCAATCCAAAACTTCATGAATTGGCTAAGTAAGGAGTAACTTAGCTGATGATCCCTTTAGAAGGAATTTTGACTAAGTAAAGAAGACATCAGAAGAGTCAAATTCAAGGTCCAAGACTTCTGATCCTGCTGAAGTAAAGTTATCAGACTGATGAAAATCAGCCGACTCAAATCAGATTTGTTCAAGTTTGAGATCAGCTTAGTTCGTCATCAGACTTTTACGTTTGTCAGCCAAGTGGAAAGGATCATAAAGTCATCCCAACGGTAATAAATGCCCCTTGAGTAATAAATGCTGAAGTACAAGGTTATTAAAGACAAATGATTGAAGATTTGCTTCGCATCAGCTGGGTGCATTTAATGCTGCATTTAATGTTGCCTGCAGAATAGTACTGTTCATAGTACGGTCAGACTGCAAAAGAGCTGTTCGCGGAAATTAAGGACCAGTACTCGAGGTTTTTGAAATCTGTCTCTCTTCAACGGACATTTTTTCAATCCTCAAGTATAAATAGCTGAGAGAGACGAAGAGATAGAAGAACAACACAACTCTGAGAAGAATTACCGAAGCAAAATCTCTTAAGTCTCAAGAACAGCTCACTCATCAGCTTAGTCATTAGTTGACGAAAGCAGAGTTGAAGAATCAAGTCAAATACATCTTCTGAGTGAATTTGTAAACTGTGAGTGTTGTGAGGAGAGCTTATCCATCTTTGTGAGTGATAAGTCTCTGTAGAATAGGAGTTTCTTTGTGATTTCCTATTGCGAACTTGTGGTCGTTTCATTTGTTGTTCGACGCAAGCAGAGTGTACTGGTTACTTTGTGTTTCTAGTATAACCCAGAATCAGAGTTGATCTGGAAGTGTGGATTAAAGGATATTCAAATCCATATAACCACTATAAAAATTGATTGTGTTTTACTTTACTGTTCTTTGCATATTTTAAGGTTGCATAAAAACACCTTACTTGTAAGTTTGAAAAAGATTTTAAAAGTTGTTTTAAGGGATAACATTTTCAAACTGATCAGACTACTTGTGAAAAACACTTTATTAATCCGCTGCAAGCACTCTAAGTTTCAAAACTGATTTTAATTAAATCAGCTAAGTAAATATCAGTTAAGTGGTCTACGAAGCTGTTTAAAGATTTGTTCGCAAACAGCAGAGTATATTACTGTTCTGGAATCAGCTTAGTCTGTTTATTTTCAGAAAAGTTTAAAGTAATTTTTAGAGGGAAAAGTTTTAGAGGTCTATTCACCCCCCCCCCCTCTAGACCTCATCTGACCACTTGGGACCAACAAGTGGTATCAGAGCAGGTTGTTCATTAGAATCAGCTGTCTGATCAACGAGCTTGATCCAAGTGTTTTTCAAAGGTTTTCAAAACTTTTCAAAAGAGCAATTTTTTTTGAAAAATCAAAACTTTTTGAAAAATGGATTGTATCAGTCATGTTCCCCACATTGCTGGTATGTCTTTTGAGGATTGGAAAATTAGAATGGAAATTTTCCTTGCTGCCTACAATGACAACATGTACACATGTATCATTAAAGGTCCATTCAGATTCACAAAGACCATAAAAATCAATGAAGTTGATACGGTTGTTGAAAAAGACCTTCATGAGTGACTCCAGAAGAAATAAAGCTTTACAATCTAGATAAAGTTGGGAGGTTCATCATGACTAAAGCCCTGGATAATGATCGGTTTGACAAGGTCAAACATTGCAAGACTGCAAAGGAGATGTGGGATAAAGTCAGAGATATGAGCGAAGGCAATGATGCAATAAAAGAGCATCAGCTCACTGTTGCTTTGGAGAAACTTGACAACTTCAAGATGAAGTCTGGAGAAACCATTGATCAGATGGATACCAGATTCACCAGAACTCTGAATGAAGTTTTAAAGCTGGGAAAGACCTTCACTGACAAAGAGATCACCGTCAGAGTACTAAAGGCCCTACCCCCAAAGTTCAATATGAAGGTGACAGCAATGGAAGAATCAAGGGATTTAGGAAAAATCTCTCTTACTGAACTGTTCTCCGTACTCAAGGCATTCGAGTATAAACTGCCTAGAATGGGAATTGAAGAAACCTCAACTTCAGGACCCACAGCTGCACTGGTTGCTGCTGAAAACACCAGAAGACCAGCACAGAAAAGCAAGGAAGTGGACTCATCTGATGAAGCCACTCTACTCAACAAGAAGGAGTACACGGCTGGAGATGTTGCACTGTTGATGAACAATTTCAAGAAGTTCTACAAAAGAAAAATGAAGAACAAATACAACAATGCTTCTACTTCTAAACCTTACTTTTCTTCTCAAGATAAAGATGATTATAAAGCAAAACTAATGTGTTACAACTGCAGGAAATTGGGACACTTCATCAAAGACTGCCCATATCCAAAAGCAGAGAAGTACACTGAAGAAGAGAAGAAAATGAGAAAAGAAAGAAAGCATCAGAGAGGCAAGGCTATGATGGCGGAAGCAGAAAAGCTGGCTGCTGTCTACTCATCTGATTCAGATTCAGACACGTCTGATGAAGAAAAACCTGCTCTCCTCTGTCTAATGGCAAAGGAATCTGATGACTCCGAGGATGAGGTAACTCCTATTGACAATGAATTATTTAATTCATTTGAGCAAATGATGCTTAACAATACTGGTATTGCTGAAGCATACAAAAAGCTTAAGGAAGAGATGATACTGCTGAAAGAGCAAAATAGTTCACTTAAACTCACAGCTGAAAAGCCATGAGAATCAGCTGAATATAAACAGCTTGAGCAAGAACATGAGTCTCTGAAAGCTAAGTGTGAAGTTTATAAAGGAAAAATCATGGAACTTGAAAAGATTATTGAGTCTCATGAAAAATCATCTGTTGCATCCACGCATACATCTAGTAAACAGAAGATGCCTTTAAAACAGGATAAGCAAGAACTGAACCATACTGAAAAATTCATTTCAGCTGACAACAGTAAGGTCATTCTGTATGTTCAAACTGCTAGACCTACTTCACCTGAGAATGTGTTAAAGGAGAAGAAATCTCCTAAGGCTAAAAAGAGCAAAGAGCCTAGTGTAGGAAAACAAACTAGTAAGACCAAACAGCAGAGTCCTAAGAAGTCTGCTGATAAAGCTAAAGTCAATCAGACTAGTGGTAAAACTAAGTCGTCTGTAAATGAGCAAGCTACTAGTAAACCAAAGAAGCATAAGAACAAGAAAAATCAAAATGCTTGGTATGGAAATGAGTCTTATTATGTGCAACCTGCTGCATACCCTCCTATGTATCATGCACCTCAATTTCCTAGTTACTATGCACCCTATCCTGCTCATCCAATGCATGCATACCCTGCTTATCATGCATCTTACCCTGCTTATGAACATTTTCCTTATCATACTGATCATCAACATGACTTATCTGATAACTATGATAATAAAGCTGTTCATGCTCCTGTTAAAACTCAGAAGCCTAAGAAGCCTAATACTTCATCATCTTGGGTTGTCAAATGTGGAACTAATCCTTCAGGACCCTCTCAATAAGGGTACCTAAAACAATTTTAATTTTGTTTTGTAGGTTAGGATTAGGAGTAGGAGTAAAGTAGAGAAGATTTGGTACTTGGACAGTGGATGTTCAAGACATATGTGTGGAAACATACATGAGCTGACTGATGCAGTTGCTGTGGATGGTCCAAAAGTCACTTTTGGGGACAGCAAAGAAGGCAAGATTAAAGCTAAAGGAAGACTGATAAAAGGAAACATAGAGATATCTGACGTCTCATATGTTAAAGGCCTCAAATATAATCTGCTAAGCATAAGTCAATTTTGTGACAAAGGATATTCAGTCATCTTCTCAACAGATAAGTGCTACGTTGAACAGATTGGTACAAAGAAGGTTATTTTATCTGGAAGAAGACAAGGGAATGTCTACATAGTCGACTGGAATTCTGCTGACAAGAATTCAAGTGTTTGTTTGGTGGCATCTGCACCAAGTGAAGTCAGTTGGCTATGGCACAAGAGAATGAATCATTTAAACTTCAAGACCATAAACAGATTAATCAAGAATGATCTGGTTGAAGGGATTCCAAAAGCAGTCATGAGCAAAGACAAGCTCTGTGATGCATGTCAGAAGGGTAAACAAATCAAGTCATCTTTCAAAAGCAAGAAGCACCAATCTTCTGGAAGAATATTGGAGCTACTACATATGGACTTATTTGGACCCATTGATCCAGTCAGCAATGGTGGAAAGAAATACTGCCTAGCTGTTGTGGATGACTATTCAAGATATACTTGGGTGATTTTCATGAAGAAGAAAAGTGAAACCAAGGAACATCTTACCAATCTGATGGAACTGATCCAGAATGAGAAGAACATCAAAATATTGAAGATCAGATCAGATAGAGGGACAGAGTTTACAAACTCTACTGTTGAAGAGTATTGTAATATCAAAGGAATACATCATGAGTATTCAGCTGCTAGAACCCCTCAACAGAATGGTGTTGCTGAAAGGAGAAACAGAACACTAAAGGAAGCTGTCAGAACCATGATAGCTGAAGCTAAACTGCCTCAAAGATTTTGGGCAGAAGCAACAAATACAGCCTGCTTTACCCAGAACAGATGTATGATCAACAAAAATCAGAACAAGACTCCATATGAAGTTTGGAACAACAGAAAACCAAACATTCATTACTTTAAGATTTTTGGTTGTAAATGTTTTGTATTGAATAATGGGAAAAATCACCTTACTGCATTTGCAGAAAAGGCTGATGAAGCTGTTTTTGTAGGATACTCAACTATTAGTAAAGCTTATAGAGTTTTCAACAAAAGAACATTACTAATAGAAGAATCTATCCATGTAGTATTTGATGAGCCAAGTCAATCTTCTGAAAAGAATCAAAATGTTAATCAAGATATGTCTACTGATTTACAGAAGTTGGATATTGGAAGAAATGAAGAATATGTTCCCATCATACTACCTAACCTAAGTTCAGCTGCTAACTCAAGTGCTGTTCAAAATCACACTGCTGATTGTCTAACAGACGAGTTGCAAACAGCTGACAGACAAGAGACTGTTCAACAGACTACTAATGTTCAACAGACTACTACTGAAACTCCAACAGTAGTGTTGCAAGATCATAACAGAGGACAACATTCAGATTTGCAACCTGATCTCAGATGGCTCAAGAATCACCCTCCAGAGTTAGTAATTGGTGATCCTTTAGATAAAGTGAAAACAAGAAGGGCTGCTGCTCAAGACTCTATGTTTGTCACCTTTCTATCTCAAATAGAGCCTAAGCAAATTGAAGAAGCTCTAAATGATTTCTTCTGGATTGAAGCTATGCAAGAAGAGTTGAATCAATTTGAAAGGAATGAAGTCTGGTACTTAGTTCCTAGACCAAGTCATCAAAGAGTAATTGGCACTAAGTGGGTATTCAGAAATAAGATGAATGAAGATGGTATTGTTACCAGAAACAAAGCAAGACTAGTGGCCAAGGGTTATTGTCAAGAAGAAGGAATTGACTTTAATGAAACTTTTGCACCAGTAGCAAGACTTGAAGCAATCAGACTGTTTCTAGCCTATGCTGCTTACAAGAACTTCACTGTCTATCAGATGGATGTGAAGTCTGCTTTTCTCAATGGAGAACTGCAAGAAGAAGTATATGTTGAACAACCTCCAGGATTTGAAGTCTATCAAGAAGAGGAAAAGGTATATCGTCTGAAGAAAGCCCTCTATGGACTGAAACAGGCTCCAAGAGCATGGTATGATACCCTAGCTGATTTTCTTTTAATTAAAGGATTTCGTAAAGGTAAGGTAGATAAAACCTTGTTTACAATTGAATGGGAAAATCATATATTACTTGTGCAAATATATGTGGACGATATTATTTTTGGTTCAACTAACCAACAGATGTGTGATAAGTTCTCCAAGCTGATGCAGAATAAGTTTGAAATGAGCATGATGGGTGAACTTAATTATTTTCTTGGATTGCAAGTTAGACAGTTGCCTGATGGTATATTCATCAGCCAAGCAAAATACACAAGAGATCTGTTCAAGAAGTTTGGTATGGAAACTAGCTCAACTGCTACAATTCCTATGTCTACAAGTCTTCGCTTGGATAAAGATGAAGATGGCAAATCAGTGGACATAACCAAATATAGAGGCATTATTGGGTCATTGTTGTATCTAACAGCAAGCAGACCTGATATAATGTACTCTGTTGGAGTCTGTGCAAGATTTCAATCAAACCCCAAGGAATCTCATCTCTTAGCTGCCAAGAGGATATTGAAGTACATTAAAGGCACTCAGTATTTGGGATTGTGGTATCCTAGAGAGTCTGGATTTGAGCTTATTGGATATTCAGATTCTGACCTTGCTGGCTGCAAGATTGATAGAAAAAGCACAACAGGTGCCTGTCAATTCTTAGGTAGTCGTCTGATCTCATGGATGAGTAAGAAACAGACTTCAGTTTCTATATCTACTGCTGAAGCTGAATACATAGCTGCTGGAGCATGTTGTGCACAGATACTTTGGTTGAAGCATCAACTGGAAGATTACAACATAAAGATCAGTGGAATTCCAATCTACTGTGATAATACAAGTGCAATCTCTCTTACTCAGAACACTACAAGTCATTCAAGAACTAAACATATTGAGATCAAGCATCACTTCATTAGAGATCATGTTGAAAAAGGCAATGTTATGATTGAGTATGTTCATACAGACAATCAGATTGCTGATATTTTCACTAAACCTTTAAGTGAAGTAAGGTTTTCAACCTTAAGAGCTGAACTAGGACTACTTAATTTGGATGCATAAGCTGAGGGGGAACGTATCAGAAGACTAAAAGTTCAATAGCTTAATCATCTATTATTCATCTTCAAGGATTAACCTTCAACAGACTAGTTAACTTATGAACTCTTAAAGTCAGGGGGAACGTGTAAGACTAGCTGTACTTCTGAATTAAAGAGGAAATTTGTTAATAACAGTTAGTTGAAGTTATGTTTTCATCAGAAGACTCAACTATCGAAGAACAAAGTTATATTATCTGGTTGGATTGACAAACAGCTGAGGAAGGTTATCAGCTATTGGCTTTCACTGATAACAGCATTGTCATCAGGACAGTGGTCCATCAGATAAGTATTTATTTTACTCATCTGATTACTTATATAAAAGCGGAACTATATAAATCGTTTTATTCAAAAATACGCTTTTACAAGTAACTGAAGGGCGGTACATATTCCCGCTCCTCACTAAAATATCTTTTGAATTTGAAAGGTCGTAACTGACGCAACACGATCAGCACTGACAGGAAAACGGATCTAACGGTTGGCGGATGTCACGGAAACCGACATACCCTAACTCTATAAATCCAAATCTGATCAGCCGTGTAGTTCTTTACGCACCCATAACATTCAAAAGCATTTGTGATTAAACTGCAAATTCTCTGCAAAAATTCTTCCTGTTTTCTCTAACATTCAACAGATCGAAATGGCTGCTGAAGGTATGTTCTTAGTCTATGAATCCTACTATCAATCTGGTACGGATTTGATGAAGGAGCTGTTGGAGAAATTTAAATCGGCTCAGTTGGTGAATTTCATGGAATATAACGAAGGCATAATCTGGACCGACCAGGTTATGGAATATTACAAGACGGCAAAGGCTGACTTCAACAAAAGAGAAATCAAGGCTACAGTGGGTGACAAATTTGTTGTCATCACTCCAGAAGTTTTTCATGAACAGTTTGGTCTCTCCAAGTCTGGAAGACACGATGTTATTGCGCTGACTGAAGCAAAGCACCAACAGTTTTGGGCGATATGTGCCAAGGAAGGAGAAATGTTGACTGGCAACATTAGAAAGAAACAGCTAAAGGACGAATATCAGAGGATGGCTGATATGGTCTCTAAGCTGATAGAGAACTGCACCTTTTCACTAGATGCTGTTACCATGAAGAGATTCAGCATCATGGCTGCCATATACTATGGGATGGAAGTCAACTGGTCCCTTATAATATGGTCCATCTTCGCTGATTTCTTGGAAGTGAAGAAAGGAAAAGGCCCCTCCACCAACCATAGGATCACACTCAGTTACCTTCTGTCAAAACTGGGATGTGTTATGACCAATGGAAAGGAGATTCATAAATCAAAGGCAATGTCCAAGTATTTGCCTGTGTTGAAAAGGAAGGCTGATGAGCCTGAAGAAGCTGAAGAAGAGGAGCCAAAGGAGGTTCCTGCCAAACGGCAAAGGAAATTAGTTAAAACAGCTGACTTAGCTGTTGAGACTAAGAAGAGAAAGGCTGTTGTTGAGCCTAAAAAGACAGAAAACAAACAGATGGAGAAAGTGACTTCTGCTGATGAAGCCACTAAAGCCATCAAATCAGTAGTGGCTGATGTAAGGACTGGATCCCCTGCATCACCATCAAGAACTCCATCAGCAGAGAGGCCTGCTGAAAATGTTTCTAAGAGGACAAGGAGTCAGCAGAAGGATACTTCTACTTCAAGAACTGTTCAAGGCTTAACTAAGAAATCTGCTAGAAAGCAGATGACCTTTATAGAGGAACCCACGGAGTTGGAAAACATAGCAAGGGAAGACCCTGCAAATGCTGAAAAGGCTGCTGAAATTGTTGAGCCTGTCAAAGTTGTTGAGACTGCTGCAACAGCTGAGACTGCTGCACTTGACAAAGCTGATGAGCAACAGCCAAGTCAAGCCCCTCAACCAGCTGAGACATCCAAGTCTCAAGAAGATCCAGACGTCCAAATCATCCACCCTATTGCTGCTCAACCCATCTCGTCTGCTGGACCAGCCCTTGCTGACAAAGGAAAAAGAAAAATCGTGCTAAGGAAAAAGAAAATTTCCAAGGCTGATAAGAAGGCTAGGGAGGAAGCTGAGCAAAGGAAGCAGGATGAGTTAGAAGAAAAGAAGGCAATTGAGCTGAGCAAAGCTCAAGAAGCAAAGGATGAAGCTAGACGAAAAATGTCGGAGGCAGAGAGAAAAGTTGCTGAAGACGCAGAAATGGCTATGGTATTGGAGATAAGCAAAACTGATGCTTATGGTCCAATTCATGGAGGAGGTATTAAAATTGGAGATAAAAAGGATGAAGATAAAGAGAAAAAGGTCAAGTTGCCTGCTCCTAAGTTCAAGTCAAAGGATAAATATGAAGTTAAAAGAGCCTTTGAGATAGTATCTGCTGATAAAGAGCTCTTCAAGAAATTTGAGAAGTCCTTAGCATACTATGATCAGAAGCTCATGCTGAAGACCTTGTTCAAACAGGAGAAACCAAGATACATCAGTTGGAAAGACAACAGGTTGAACAAGTCTATAGCAGAACTTCAAGGTCTGAAGGAGTTAGTTGATGAAGAACAATGGGTTCTGAATTGGCTAAAAACAAACTCTATTCAAAAAGCTCTTGATCCAAGTCATGTCAGAGATGTAATGCATAACTATGCAAGAGACTTTGCTCTGGCAGAAGCCAAAAAGATCAGAAGCACCTTGCCTGATAAGAAAAGAAAATCTGAAAACGCTGAAGAAAGGGCACTCAACTTTGCTGTTATGGCTGCCTTGAAGAAATGGGCAAAGAAGTCAAGGTATCAGCAAGGAACCTCAAGTGATTTACCCCTTCTGCCAAGTATTCAGCAGATAGTTTTTGGCAAGGAAGTACAAGAGTATTATGAAGTGCCACCAGGTAACAATGCATTTGTCAACCCCTGGATCATTGTGAGGCAAATAAGACAAACTACATGCTTCAATGATGATGGCACCATCACAAATCTGGTATATGATGATGTCACTGATGAACACAAGAAGACTGATAAGCCTTTAGCAATTAAGTGGGATGCTAATGCTTCTGACGATCATCAGAAGACAAAATTGCAAGATGTACCTGTTCATCAGGAGACTGAAGAGAAAGAAGATGCTGCTTCTGCTTCATCAGGTGATGAACACTCATCACTGATGGAAGCCTTCAAGTTACTTATTGAAAATCAAATGAAAGAGATGGAAGAGAGGAACGGTCTGCAGTTACAGAAAATGAAGAACGAATTGGTTGAATCAAATACTCAACAGATGGAAAGAATGCACCTTCTAACTGCTAGCACTATCAAGATGGCCATTGATAGTTTACCTATTCCTCAGGACAACTCGTTGCAGTTAGTGCACAGCCTCAGAGAGTTGAGCAAGAATGTAGAAGATGTGAAGGGTGATGTGAATCACCTTCATACTGCCTTGCAAAGGGCTGAGCACAAGATAGCTGATCTGACTGCAACCTTCATCAAGGTCAGTGATGAAGAGAAGGCAATAAATGTTGGTTTGTTGCAAGAGTTGAACAAAGCTGGAGATGTCATCCATGAAGAGCTTTCAACAATGCAAATCAACATTGACTGCTGCAATGACAAGACTGACGCCATCAGCACTGATATTCATCATCTTACAGCAAGTCATGATGTTGTAAATCAAAATCTCAAGGCTTTGTGCGCTACTATGAAAGTTCCAACAGTTGCACTCAACCCTACTGCTAAACCTGATGAAGTCATCAGAGCTGATGATGACAAAAAGGGGGAAGATAATAGGGATGATTCAACTAAGGAAATTCCTGCTGCTGATGAAGCCAAGAAGACTGAGGAGCCTACTGAAACTACAACCAAGACTGCTGAAGAAAAACTTGGAAAGGTAGATGAAAAAGAAAAGATTGAAGAAGAACCTACCAAGTACAAGAACACTGAATCAGCCAGGAAAGCAATGGAGCTAATCAAAGAACAGCAACTTAAAGAGAAGATGGAAGCTGCTAAAGCAAACATTGTCCTGGATAAGGAAGATAATGAAGAAGAAGATGATGAAGAATCATTGTATGAATATGAAGAAGTGCTTGAAGTATCTGATGAAGAAGCTGATAGTTAGGACTTAAATTGTAATATTCTGTAATCAGTTTACTTTATCCATTCTTCAGAAATCTCATCTAATAAAACTTGTAATCTGTAACTCTCTCAAATATCTATAAAATTGCAAGTTTTAAATCCAACAGACTATTTCTAACTCAGAAATTTTTGAGGATTACATTCTTTAGTTTAGGTATTCAACAGGTACTCAACTGAAGTTTTGTCATCATCAAAAAGGGAGAAATTGTTGGATAAGGATGAAGATGAAGGCACTAAAGAAATTTTGATAAGGGAGGTTTTGATGCATTCCAAAACTTCATGAATTGGCTAAGTAAGGAGTAACTTAGCTGATGATCCCTTTAGAAGGAATTTTGACTAAGTAAAGAAGACATCAGAAGAGTCAAATTCAAGGTCCAAGAAGATCCTGCTGAAGTAAAGTTATCAGACTGATGAAAATCAGCCGACTCAAATCAGATTTGTTCAAGTTTGAGATCAGCTTAGTTCGCCATCAGACTTGTACGTTCGTCAGCCAAGTGGAAAGGATCATAAAGTCATCCCAACGGTAATAAATGCCCCTTGAGTAATAAATGCTGAAGTACAAGGTTATTAAAGACAAATGATTGAAGATTTGCTTCGCATCAGCTGGGTGCATTTAATGCTGCCTGCAGAATAGTACTGTTCATAGTACGGTCAGACTGCAAAAGAGCCGTTCGCGAAAATTAAGGACCAGTACTCGAGGTTTTTGAAATATGTCTCTCTTCAACGGACATTTTTTCAATCCTCAAGTATAAATAGCTGAGAGAGACGAAGAGATAGAAGAACAACACAACTCTGAGAAGAATTACCGAAGCAAAATCTCTTAAGTCTCAAGAACAGCTCACTCATCAGCTTAGTCATTAGTTGACGAAAGCAGAGTTGAAGAATCAAGTCAAATACATCTTCTGAGTGAATTTGTAAACTGTGAGTGTTGTGAGGAGAGCTTATCCATCTTTGTGAGTGATAAGTCTCTGTAGAATAGGAGTTTCTTCGTGATTTCCTATTGCGAACTTGTGGTCGTTTCATTTGTTGTTCGACGCAAGCAGAGTGTACTGGTTACTTTGTGTTTCTAGTATAACCTAGAATCAGAGTTGATCTGGAAGAGTGGATTAAAGGATATTCAAATCCATATAACCACTATAAAAATTGATTGTGTTTTACTTTACTGTTCTTTGCATATTTTAAGGTTGCATAAAAACACCTTACTTGTAAGTTTGAAAAAGATTTTAAAAGTTGTTTTAAAATTGGGGATAACATTTTCAAACTGATCAGACTACTTGTGAAAAACACTTTATTAATCCGCTGCAAGCACTCTAAGTTTCAAAACTGATTTTAATTAAATCAGCTAAGTAAATATCAGTTAAGTGATCTACGAAGCTGTTTAAAGATTTGTTCGCAAACAGCAGAGTATATTACTGTTCTGGAATCAGCTTAGTCTGTTTATTTTCAGAAAAGTTTAAAGTAATTTTTAGAGGGAAAAGTTTTAGAGGTCTATTCACCCCCCCCCCCCTCTAGACCTCATCTGACCACTTGGGACCAACAAAAAGGGTGAAAGCTGTTGCTACGACCCTCAGGTGAAAGCTGTCGCTATGACCTATCAAAAATCGACTAAGGGTGAAAGCCATTTCTATGCCCCTTAGATCGAATTTGCGAAAAGAACATCGAAGATTAAATCAAACAATCTCAAGGATAAGATGAAAGATCATTTCTCTATACTCTCATCGATCAATAAATTATTGGTTAAAATGTCACGGATTTATGTTCCAGTTATCGATCCATGATTCCCGTTATTGATCCGACTAAGGCGTTAGAGCTATGGAACATCCGCTATAAATGGACAAGAATGTTGGCCGGTCGATCGGTATGATGGTAGTGGATTATACAAGTCTTTAAAGTTGCAACCTATTTCGAAGGTTATCCAATCGCCAATGGATATCGAACGTCGAGTTTTCAATAACTTCAGGCTAATTACACATGTTAGTTACAATCACACAAGTAGTTTTATGTATTATTCGACCAACGAAGCCAAGAAAACATAAAACAAAGCCAAGGAAACATGCAACGAAAATAAGCAGGAAGCAAAAATCTTTATTCATTCTTCGAACAAGTTACAAATGAATTATCTAGTACAATGGTGAACTTCGAGCTCAAAAAAGAAAAAAGAATAGTGCATTCACTCCTACCCTACTACAAATCCTACTAGCCAAATTAAGCATGTTCGACCCATAAGCGTCGGTACAAGATGCAGAGCTAAACAAAGGTTCTTCGTGTCAATCACTCGCCACATGGCGCACATCCACGGACGTACTACGGAACGGAGTAAAACTGGATCGGAGTCCATTCCTAGGACTTTTAAACCGAACTAAGATCATCATCTGTAAACAAGGATTGCTATGCCCAATCTTTGCGGCAATCATTGTTCACATCCAAATCCGGTCCAGGACAGCGGGAAGCGACCCCAGCGGCATTACTCCAAGCAATCTCGAAGGAACTATACTTCAAGATACTCCTTGAAGAAGCTAATGTTCGAGATCGAAAGGACCTCCACCAAGGTCGACCCACAGTCCGACCGGATGCAGTGCCAGAAGATCGGAATTCTAACCCGACTCAGATGGGTTATATCCAAGAAAGAAGGTTGCCTGCCGGTATTCTAAGTGCAATTTCTTTTGCCTGTCGATATTCTAAGCGAGAGAAGCTATACCAAAGAGACTATGATCGGAAAACAGGGTCCGAGTCCTATTTTCAAACTCTTTTTTTTGGAAGTATTATGGAACATGTTGCTAAAAGTACTTAAAATTCGAAGGGTAATGTTCGGACAAGGCATTTGCGATGAATGAAAAATGTAACGGTAAAATTGGAACTATTTATAATAGTGAAGGGTTAAAATCGACGGACCAGATGATACATCACGGACGGCTATGATCACAGCAATAAATGCACTGACGGTTCCATTTCCCGAAGAAATAGGGTCCTGTTTGGTCGGAAAAAGAAGTATTCTTATAAACACACGATCGAAATTTCCGAAACACGATCGAAGTATTAGTCGACCCAGATCAAACAGTTTAAAGCCAGGAAAGATGTCTACCACGATCGAATAACGTTCATAATAGACGTTGAGTTACATCGACTGAAAATTTTTCTAAGGACGCATTTATGAAATGTTAAGCATAAAAGTGATTCGATAGTTTTTATCTGTTGATTGATCTAAAGGGGCAATGCTCGAATAAAGATGTTCATCGAAATTCTATATTTTGACCCTTGTATTCGATAAACAAGCGCAGATTCGGAAGACTCAATGCAAGTATTATGATCAATAATTTACACTCAAAGGCCAGCATGCTTATCATCAATTTACAACCGATTATTAATGCTCGAATTATAAGAAATGTGATCAGCGTCAGTCCTTCATTTACGACGAATTAAGCGCTAAAGGACGGAAAATTTGGGCGATTGATGAGAAAAAATCAGTTCATCAAAGTTAATGCTCGAAAAGACAGTTCAAAAATCATCATTCGATTAATTATTCAAGTTAGATCGGATTGTTAAAATTAAAGGGGTCAGTCAGCTGTTTATGATCGAACACGACTATTCAGAATCAATGATACTTACGAATCTTATTTCGAACAAAGAAATTATTTACAATCTCGATTTCGTTACAAAGATACAAAACCTCAACGTATAGAAATACAGGAAAAAAAATTTCCTACTACAAGCTAAGCATAATATATTCCAACCACATGTTGCTATCTCCGCGAGACATTCGGCCCCATCCTCCATCCCAAGCCAAGCCATCAAGTTGGCTCCTCTTTAGGCTTGACAAGGGGGAGCCGCAGGCTTCTATTATTGTTTAGAGCTGTTCCAAAGATGAAGGGGCTAATGCGTCTTTCTCCAGATTAGGACGTCTTTTTCAAGGTGCAGCATGGATATTTCATTGCTGACCTCGTCTTCCGACACCGCCCGTATGACATCTTCGAAAAAGTGCGTAGAGTCTCTAGATTTGGCTTATTGGCCTTCTAGATCGAGAGTATATTTGCCTGACGATATTCTAAGTGAGTTTGAAGTAATCATATTTCCCACGAAGATCGTTTCAAGTCTAAACTCAAAAAGTTGAGTTGATAGGGGGATGGTTTTGATCATCATAATCGGATAAATAAAGAATTAGTTGGAAGAAATAGATAGTCTCAGAGATACTAAAACACCTTTTATAGTATCGGAGGGAATGGATCCAACGGAAAAAATTTGTTATAAGTAATGGACAAGATTCAACGACTGTTTCGCTTCCCGATGGATTAGGCCTTGTTTGGCAAAGGAAATTATACAATTATCAATTTATCAACAAATTGGTTGTTAATTCAACATATGATCTTATACGGGTTCAAGATTTATGACCCAGGTATTCGTTCAATAAACACCTAACTCGAGAAATCTCGACCTTCGTCGATATTTCCGGCACACGATATATCAAATAAGGATACTTTACTACCAACGATCGAAGAAACTAATACCTATTTGGAGACATGCTCGACAAAAAAGAACTTTCAACGGAAAAAACAACGAATTAATTATTCAGATTTATTACAGGCAACAAGTTCAATTAATCCCAAAGAACGAAAGACATGATAAGAATGATTAAAAATCTAAAAAAGCTTATTGGCAGAGATTATCCTCCGAACTTCTTCACTACGGGCAGTGTAACCCTGGTGATAAGAATCCTTCTCACGGCGCTCCCTGTCCTTTTTCTCTTGCTCGAGATGGAGTTTGAGGTCCTCGAGCTCCTTCCCCAGCCGTTGATGAACTTCCTCGCCCTTGGCTTTGGCGGCAATTTATTTCTCCACAGCTATTTTCTCCTCGAGTGCCTTAACAGCCTCCAAAGCATGCTTCAGCTCGGTTTGATTCATCTCCAACTCCAACAACAAAGCAACCCGTTGAGCGGCCTCCCGTTCGGCCATTTGCCTGAGTTCGAGAAACTCCTTTTCAGCCTATTCACAAGAGAATTGTTTAGACAAGGCTATTGATATTTTGGCGAAATCTATTGTAATATAAAAAATAAAAAAAATAAAAAAAAAGGAAGTAGGAAATGACGACTATATTTCGAACCTGGGCAAGAAAGTTCGACCCTGACTGGAACAATTGCAGGGGTTTTTATCTCCAGAAGAACCTACATCGAAAATCAAAATTTGGACCTGCAGAGGGCTCGAAATAACGTTGTCGAGTTTTTCCTCGGAACGAGGCTCTACTTTAAAACCTTCTGGAGTAGGAGGCTTATCCTTCGAAACGGATGGTCTATCGGAGGGGATTTCAGCCTTAGGAACCTCTGTAGCATTCTGACTTGAAAAGATATCTGCCTTAAATGCATCTCTCTCGTTGGCAATAGTTTTGGCCTTCTTGCGCAGCCCCCCACCTCCGGGATTATTCACGATAGCATCAGTAAGAGGCTTATTTTCATTCAAAAGTTTTGTGAGAGTCTCGGTCGGAATGATCGTATCAGACAAAGACCTCTTGCCCGAAGACTCAGATGATTTTAGCCTGATTTGGGCCCGCTTAGAGTTATCCAAGGGTTTGACGGGAGAACTATCAGGCTCGGGTTCGGAGTCTTCCTTCGACGAGACAGACTTGGTGGAGAGATTTCGATTCGATTGGGAGGATGTATGTTTTTCTTTCACGTTGTCTCCACCCTTAGAGGTTTTGGGGGACTTGGGAAAGTTCTTCGCAATTTTCTTCTCTTTGCTCGATTTGGAGTCCCTCCCTTAGCTTTGGCACCTCCCATAAGCAAGGAAGGGTCGATTGAAGGACCGAGTATTTTCTCCATGGCTTTGGTTTTTACAAAATAAGCTTTTCCTAATTTTATTTGCCAACCTAAGGGCTCCGATCGCGATAATTAAGTTTGATTGAAGAATGAGTTGAAAAGGCCCGTATATTTATAGCGGAAGTAACGCGTCGTTTTATTTCGAATTAAATAGTCACAACTCCCAAGAAAGCCCGAACATGCATATACGAAGAAGGGATTGATGAATATTTTCATTCGAAATAAGTAAAACCGTGCGGTACTTACAATACAGGCAAAATGATTGAATAAGTACATAAAAAAAAAAAGTCGAAAAGTAAAATTACAATTGGCAAATTTCAGGGGTTATTCTACTTCTACTTCGTCCTCGTCATCGGAATCACTATCATCAGAGTCATCTTCGTCGCTGCTCGAGTTATCGCTATCTCCGCTACTGCTTTTGTTGGCGTTGTCACCAACTTTAGTAGGAGATGGAAGACTTTCCTCTTGATCATCGGAATCATTCTCAATATCAACTTCAGTTTCCTCTTCGCCCTTGCCCTCCAATTCCGAAAAAGTAGAAGCTTCGAGCATATCAGGATTAGGCATAGGGGACCCGAACTCATCTAGAAGTGCAGTGAATTCGTGATTCCGTAAGTCCCCGAGATCCGCGGGAAGAGACGAAGGCTTATAATCCTTCCCAAAGATGTTTTTGTGAGGATCCATGTGCGGTATATAGTCCGCGAGTTGCCCCGGAATCCTCCCAGCCGAAATCAATTGGTGCACACTTTTAAAGAAGAACGATTGATTAATCGGACCCGATCGCACTCGAACAAGGGCGTCCAGAAAAAGGGACCTCAAATTCCCTTATCACCGGAAGTTTGGCTTCATCTCGGCCCCGGGCGTATGAACGCTCGAAATCCGCCTTCGCCTGCACTAACTCAGCTCTCAGGTTCTTGACATCCAACTCAGGAATGCTCTTTGCAACACCAACCGCTCCGGAAAGATCTTCTTCGACTAATATAGAGAATTGGCCGCTCCTGGCCTCTTCAAGCTCTTGCCTGGCAGAGGAAAGTTCTTTCTCCAACTCAAAGACTTTGGATAAGGCCTCAGTCAGTTGAGTCGCCTTCTCCGCCTCTTTCCTTAAAGTATGCTTCAAAGCCCGATGATTTTGAATAGATTCTTCATCCAGAAGGGCAAGACGATGAACCTGATTGACAAATTCATCTCCAATCTGCAAAACAGAGATTAACTTCCATAAGTATCAATATTTCAAGATCAGGAAAATATGAAGGAGTACCTTTTGATGAAATTGGGCGAAGTCCCCAAGAGCTCGAAAACCGTCCTTGGAAAACAACTCAGTATTGTCATCCCTAAATCGGCCAGCTAATAGTATACGGATCGCCTTGTCTACTAAGTTTTCTCCATTGGGGTTAAGGTCGGAATGGATGCTTCCGTCCTCGGGATAGCCAGCAGCCCTAGGACCACGAAGATGATCTTCGATATAATCTGCCAAATCAGGCTCGGTTCTTTCATGTCGACCTTCGATAGGGCCACGATTTCGACCAAAGGGCCTTGTTCTCCTTGAAGGCTCAGGAGCATCCCGATATCTTTTTCGGGCTGAACACTCTTCAATCAGTTGCCGGGATTGAATATGCTTGAAAGTATAATGGTTGTATCAAGCCGCGTTGGGATCGTCTGTAGCGATCGAAAAAACCGTCCACAAACGACCAACGTCATCTGTAGGAATCGCATCTTCAGCGCCGACCCTGACACTATTAGAAAGCAAGGTTGGAATCGTGGTGGTAGAAGTGACAGCCTCTTTTTTCCCATCTTCCTAGAAGTCTTCGATTATTTCTACTTTCGTGGCTGGCCTTGGGTCAATTTCGAGGACGATGCAACGGTAGAGCCTGCTACGAAAGTTCGAAATTGTTCCACAAGTTCAACTGCACGAACAAATAGGTATTCAAAGAATTATACGAGCAATCGGAGGCAAGTCGAAGAACACCGAAGTGAATTAAGAAGGATACCAAGAGAGAAGTGACAATAGCTTGAACCTCTGTCGGAGCAATATCAATAGCTTGGCCACCTTCCGGTGGGTTTTCGACCTCGGAAGCATGTCCGTATATAAGGGCAGGAGCTGGAAATGTACGGTTACTAAGACCGACCAACCGAAGGACTGCTTCTTGTGTCAGTAGCACCGTTTGATATGGATCGAAAGTCATATACTTCAAAAAGGCTGAGGACAATGCAGGGGGAAATTTCCCTTTAAGGGACCGCTTACTGTATATCCAAGTCTTTTCACCTTCCCACTCGAACGGCTTCATCTCAGACGAACCCTCCGAAACTGGAATATCAGGACCTCGAACAAAGAAGAACTCTGTTTTCCAACCCTTAGTATTGCTCGGGGTATTGGTCGAAAGAATTGACCTATTCGGCCTATGGGAAAAGTATACAAAGCCAGCATTTGAAGAACTAGAGACGCTCATTTGGAAAATTTTCCAAAAAATTTGGAAGGACGCTTCTTTCCCCTAGCCTGCATCGAAACACTAAACGCAACGATATACACAATCGAATTCGGGAGAATTTGGGCAGGCGCGAGTGAAAAGACTTCCAAAACATCTCTAAGTAGTGGAATAAAAGGAATACGCAGGCCAAAATTAAATTGCCTGCTATAGAAAGTTTGGCAACCTGCAGGCGGCTTAGTAACTCGTTGCTCAGCAGTAGGCACAACGATGGAATAACCTTCAGGGAGGTATTTTCCGATCTCGAGCTCTAATTTTTCACGACGGCCCGCTGCATTGTAAATGGTGTGAATATGGTCGGCCTTACGTTTCATCCGAAGTTGATTAGAACAACTTGTGGTCTCCACCCATTTCTTAATGGTGACAATCAGCCGGCCACCAACCTAGTATTTTGCAATCTCATTCTCGTGAAGGGGGGAAACTTCACCACCAGCTGACTCGTCCTCAGAAATTTCTTCCCCGATGCCGGCTTCATCATCACTAGAGACCTGACAAACTTCTCCCTCTTCAATCTCGAAATTTGTAACAGCACTAATGTTTTCAACCTTGTCATTCTCCGAGGCATTATACTGATCCACGAGCGCTAAGGGATCCTTGTCTGATCCCTCTCCCACCTTGGATTCCCTTTTCGAGATCCGGAAGACGACATACTTTCAAAAGAAAGGTTATTTGTATTTTGTGACGGTGTGTATTTTGGGAGTATTCTACAAACTATCGAACACAATGCTCCGATCGAGAATTTAGGGATCTGTTGTAAATGAATCTTCTACGGTCAACGAATATATATACGGGGTTAAAAAAGTAAAATTACAAATCGGACCCCGAGTCACCGCGACGGTTGAGATCCTCAAGCGGTAATTTCAAAAGTAAGATTTTTGGAAAATTGCACTCTCAGCCCCTATACTTCATGAATTTAGACTACCGTCGGCCTGGTTGACAAGATATGTGGGGCCATTATCAAAACAAATTTACTTCTCCGAGCCCAGCTTCACTTATGCTCGAAGAAACGGGTTCGATAGCATATTTCAACACAGAGTTTTTCAATAAACATAAACCATTTCTACAAAGAATGATCCATAGCAAGAATTTCAAAATGGTTTACTTCGCGACAGATTGTCATTCTAGAGTTTCCAAGATGTGTACTCTATTTCCCTGGTTCGGTTTTTATCCCAATGGGTTTTTCCGAGCTAGGTTTTTAACGAGGCACATCCGAAACATTAATTGATGACTCGTCCTTGTCAGGGGGTGACATTTACTTCTCCGAGCTTCTACTTCTCTTACGCTCGAGAAGTGGGGGAGTATTGATGAGGGGTACTTTGGATTCTCTACTTACCGGAACTCATGCTGGGTTAAAATAGACGGAAGATCACTAATCCCTACCTCAAAGACATAAAGTTGATCTCAAAGCACGACAAGCCCAGTCCGATCACTAAGGTAAAGGCTCCTGGTCGAAAACCACTGATGGGCCGACCACAGGCCCAAGCCTATGGGCCGAGGAATGTTCCCCTACGGATGGTTCAGCTAGCCCACCGCATCAACTATAAATATCCCAAGCATTTATGACAACAGGCACGCTTTTCCATGCACTCCTAGGTCGAAGCTCTCTCTCGGATCAACAGCATTGATGAAATTAGACGTCGCTCATATATGTATTTAGCCTTAAGCTCGTGCGGCATCCTGTAATGCTCAGATAGGACCCATATTATTTGTATTATATATTTTGTACACTCACAATTGGAATATATATTATTGATCTTCTCCTTCATATTATATTGTTTGGCTCTTTACTATTTCTATCATGATCCCCTACGAAACAGCGTAAGATCAGCCTGAAACAAGCTCTTGACTCAGACTTCTTCATGGACATGGTCAGATGGATATTAAGAAAGATGGCTAAGTCTGAAGCCAAGAAGATAAGAGACTATGTTCCAGAGGACCCTGCTGAGGGAGAAGACCTACTGGAAAGAGCAGTGAAGTTGGCCATTTCCATCACCCTGGAAATGTGGTCAAAGAAGACGAGGTGCCAGAAGGGACAGCCAAGTTCTATGATTCCCCTGCCTAGTCTTCAACAAATCGTTTTAGGACCTGCAATCAAGACATATGAAGAACTGTCAGAGCAGACAACAGCACCATTCACCACTGCGTGGCTTTTCACACATAAAATTGTTATCTCTGCTGACGGTTCTGATGTTGTTACAATTGCAGATGAACCCAGAAAGGTCGAAGAACCAACAACAGAAAAGGCAAAGGAGAAGGAAAGCACTCCTAGCCCAGCAGATATCCCATCAACTTCAACTTCCTCATTTGTTCAGCCAACTCTGCTGGAATCTATTCAACAGATGATATCTAATGCCGTGAAGGAGATGGAGGACAAAAACATAGAGCACTTAAAAGAGTTTAATGAGATAGCCTCTGCTTTGATGTCTACTGCTATTGCTGATAGACAACCCCCTGTTGCTGCTCCCAGTCCACAGATAGTTGAAGAAATTGCTGAAATCAAACAGGATATACAAACTATCAAGCTGGATTTGGAAACACTTGGAGCAAGAACACAAAGCAACACAGCTGGGTGGAATAATGTCAACAGAGTTGTTGATGAAGCACTGCATGCTCATGAGCAATCTAGCAGAAGTATGTTGAAGACCTTCACCACAGCTGCTGAGCTGATTTTCGAAATTCAAGGAAAGCTGCTAGATCAGGTTGATCTACCTTTGGAAAGGTGGAGACTTTTGCTGAAGCACAACAGGCCAGAAGAGACGATCATATGGATACGGTTGAGGAGAACGTCAGACTTCTTTGTGAAGCAATCAACATCACACCAATTTTTCCTAAGGAATTGCCTAAGGAACTACTTGTCAACCCTGTTGTCAACCCTGCCTGCTAATGGCAAAAAGGGGGAAGACAATGGTTCTGCAACAAAGGCTGCTGCTGCTGATGAGACTGCTAAAGCTGAAAAGCCTGCTGAAACAGTAACTGAAAAACTGGGGGAGTCTGCTGAGAAGACAGAAGAAAATACAAGAAGACCAGTTGATCAGACAACTGCCGAGCAGAAGGATAAAGAAGAAGAAGCTGATGACTTTGACTCTTCTGACTCTAAACAGTCCAAGAAACCAGCAAAGACAGATAAAGAAATTGTTGCATCCAAGGACTCAGCAGAAGCACTACTAAATCCATATACGAAGTACAAAAACATGGAGGAGCTGAAGAAAAGAGTATATGCCTTAAACTCCTCAAGTTATGAAGAAGATGAAGATGATGATCTAGTATAATCAGAAGAAGATAAAGTAGAAAATAAAGAAGACAAGGAAGAAAAGAAAGATGAAAAACTAGAAGAGAAGAAGTACTAAACTAGGAAACTAGACTAGGATGCTTATTTTCTTGTAATTTCTTGTACTTTATTTTTTGTATGTCTCATCTGTCAAGACTTGTAACTTGTAATCAGTTTCCATATTTATAATAGTTCAAGTTTTGTTTCCAATAAATCATTTCTATCTCAGAAATTTTTGAGGATCAAAATTTAGCTTAGGTACAGGTACTTAGCTGAAGGTTTTGTCATCATCAAAAAGGGGGAAATTGTTGGATGAAGATGAAGATAGAGTGCAAAAATTTGAGGGAGGTTGTGATGATTTCCAAAACATCAAAATCAGCAAAGCAAGGAATGCTTAGATCCCTTAGAAGAATTTTGACCAAGTAAGAAGATTATCAGAAGGGTTAAAAGTTCAAGGTCCAGAAGACTACTGATCTTATGCTGAATTCGAACTCAGAAGGGTAGGTTATCAGCTGACTCAAATCAGATTAGTTCAAGTTTGATCAGCCGAGTATCTATCAGACGGGTCACTTCGATCAGTAAAATGGAAGATATCAAGAAGTCTGCCCAACGGTAATAAATGCACTTGGAGTAATAAATGCTGCAAGAGAAGGGTATTAATGGCAAATGATTGAAGACATTCTCGGATCAGCAGGGTGCATTTAATGCGACTGGCAGAAAAGTACAGCAGACTATACAGTGCTACAGTTCCAGAGAGCCGTCCCAGAAAAAGGGGGACCAGTACTTGTAGCTTTGAAATTTGTCTCATCTTCAACGGATAGATTTCAAAAACAAGTACAAATAGAACTGGATTCAAGAGTTAGAAAAAAACACAACAATCTGAGATTTCATACGCGAAGCAGAATTTCTCTAAGTCTCAAAAGCTCAAGAACAGCTCACTCGTCTGCCGAAGTCATTTGTTGACAGAAGCTAAGTTGAAGCAAAAAGAAAATATTTTCTGAGTGAATCGGTATTAAAGGAGTGTTGTGAGAAGTAGATATCCGTCTAAGTGAGTAATATTACTTCAGAGGGTAGGAGTTTCTTTGTGATTTCCTACAGTGAACTTGTGGCTTATCATTGTAAACTGTGTGTTTATAGTATAACCCAAGATCTAAGTGACTTGGAAGAGTGGACATAAGGACTTATATCCATATAACCACTAAAAAAATTTCTTGTGTTAACCTGCATTATTTTCTTGCATATTTTCAAATTGCATAAGAACACTTAGAAAACTGTTAGAAAGATTTTTGAAAGGAGTTTGCAAAAACTGGGGATAAAATTCTTTCTAAGTTACCAAAGTTTACTTGTGAAAAACACTGTTTAAAATCCGCTGCAAGTAATCTGATTGAAAATTGATTTTGCTGAAATCAGCTAAGTTATCATCAGAAGAGTGGTCAACTCTGTTGTTCAAGCTTTGTGCGCAATCAGCCTAGTCTGCTTACAATTCTTGATCAGCTTAGTCTGCTGACAAAAGACTTGAAAAGTTTTAAAATCTAAAATTTTCAGAGGTCTATTCACCCCCCCCCCTCTAGACCTCAACTAACCACTTGGGACCAACAACGTCTAACGCGCATAAGAGGGAACATTTTTTTCCGCACAAGTCGTCTGCATCAAGAAGGTTGTAGATTCCACCGGCAACGTTTTATGACACACTTATAATATAAAAGAATATTGGGAGATAAAGAAAGGAGATACTCGGCATTAATCGGATTATTCAATTTTCAAGAGCGAATTTGGGGACCAAATTATGTTATGGGGGTTGGATTGTAATGTCCCAAAAATTTCTCGTCCTTTTTATTATTCTCTTTAAAAATCTTTCTTTTAAAGTATGGATTTACGAAGGATTTATAAAGTTAGATTCTATTTTCTGCTTTAATTTAGTGGGGAATATATTTAAATATGATCAAATTCTTTTGAAATGGTGGAGTTATTTTCTATATCACTATTTATTTTGGCACATTTTTTATTATTTTATATTTAATGTTACTTTGAGCTAAAATGTGCGAATAACTTTTTCGTAGGGGTGGGCGCGGGTCGGGTATTTCGGGTATTGGGTATTTCGGGTCAGGTACCCGACATGGCAGGTAGTGAATTTTCACACCCGAAACCCGACCCGATCTGGCGGGTACCCGAAATTTTCGGGTATTGGGTTTCGGGTACCCGAAATTTCACTCTTTTTTTTTTCAAGAATTTTTTGTTTAACATATATGTATGTAAAATTGTAAATAAATGAATTCAAACATTAATTGTACATAATAACTTCAAAATAAAACAACACAAATGTCTCAAGCCTTCAAGATTCAAGTATTCAATAAATTACAATCAAATCAAATTCCAAGTCTCAACGCATCAAAATATTAAATATCACAATCGCATGAAAGTTACAACTTACAATAGACACAAAATCACAAATCACATTCAACATTATTTAACATTTTAACTCATCATTCGCATGAAAGTTACATTTTAACAATATTCAACAAATATTTTTTTAAATACCCGAACAGGTCCCCAAATACCCGTTCGGGTGTGAATCTAATACCCAATACCCAATCCGAAAATATATTTCGGGTTCGGGTACCCGAACCCGAATGTCAAAATACCCATTTTTTTATCCCAAACGGGTCGGGACAGGTCCCAAAAAACCCGACCCAAACGCCCACCCCTAATTTTTCGTATGAAATATTAAACTAGAAAATAATTTATAAAGGCGTGAAAGACCTTCGAAAAGTGTTGGGTCTTTTGCAAAAAAAATTTGACTAAATAGTGCTAACTTTTAGTTTTTGGGGGCAAAAATGAAAGTTTTCAAAACTTCGGGGGAGCAAAGTGCAAATTTGCCCCAAGTTGCAGATTTTCTGCAGGAGAGTAATTATTTTCTCTCCTTGCACACTCTTTAGACTGCAAAGTATGGTCTTGGGTGTAGAAATTGCTCTACCCAGTGTATACATGCATTGGTGGTTTTAAAAATTAAGTATTATGTCTCCCTCTTTTCCCAATGTGTATGGGCCTGTTTGTTTGGCATTTTCCAAAAAAATTCGTGTTTGGAAAATGTCAAACATATTTTCTATTTTCTGAAATAAATTTTTCATCTCTCAATTTTCTCAAAGTACTCTCTCAAAACCCAAACAAACAACAATTTTTTTTATCTCTAAACAAAACCTATATAAACTCTACTATGATTTGACATAAAGTAACATATCTCTTACACAATTTATCTCACAACAAACATGATTTGACATAACGTCTTACATCTTACACCTACAACCTAACTCTTCCAAAAAAAACTTATACCCACTTAATTTCTTAAATTACTCTCTCAAGACACAAACAAATAACATTACACAAATTGAGATTATTTCACAAACTTTCACTATTCTCCCAAACTACTTTTCCAAACACCAAACAAACATGCCCTTTATTTTTATGTTATATTTTATATTGATATGAGGCCGAATGCAATAGATCCTCTGTACCACAATTTGTGTACCACAAGTGTGTACCACAAATGAGGAATTGACACATGTATATATAACAATTATTATAATTCACTACAAGAATAATGACTTTTAGCCATGGCTCATAGCCGTGGCCAATAGTAGTGTTGGGGTGGCCAATAGTTATTGGCCTCGACAAAGCCACGGCAACTTTCCGATTTATTAAAGAGGGTATCCAATACATTGGCCACGGCTAATGGTCATGGCCAATGTTATGGCCACCCGAAAAACCGTGGCTAATACTCCCGTGGCATTAATTAAGGATATTAGTTTATGAACTTTGGCCACAACTTTTTGGCCGTGGCTTATATAATTTTTATTTTTATTTTTATTTTTATTTTTTAGGGAATTCTATTTATTTGGATGATGATATCCACAATAACATGCATATTGATTTAATAAATAATTACATTTTATAACCCTATTCCAATTCTCTAAATATTTAAACAATATCCCAATTATCAAATGTTCAATTTTCTTCATTCTCCTTCTCAATAACCAAAATATTTTGTGCACAACAAAAATTTTCATCTAAGTTTAGAATTACCATCATTGCTCAAAATCCAGCAAGTACAAGAGACATAAGTCGTAAAGAAAAAGGAAAACCAAAATTTTCATCAGATTCAAAATAACCCGCAAAACTCCTCTTTTAATTGAAGATCTCAATCCTCTGGCAAATTCCTTACATCCAAGAACTCCAACAAGACCTAGAAAAAAAAATGTTCACAATCATAAAGGGCAAATTAGAAAATGTTTGTTTTTCAATCAGAACAAATATGCAAATGAATCATATGAACCAGAAAAGATCTACAATCTTATTATCATCAAGGAAGGAAAAACACAAGGATCCAACAATAATGTCCCAATTAGCAAATTCATGTAAAGAGCCTATAACCAAAACTTTCTATGATAGTACTTTATGATAAAATATTTACATTGCAAAAAGATTTTAAAATGAATAAAACAATATGCACAAAGCCATCCACTAAAATGAATGAATGAATGAATTTTTATTACTAAACTAGTTAGTTATTAACCTACACAAATATCAGTATCAGTATCAGCCTCTATACACTCACTCTATTCTCCAACACTCTTCCTTCATGAACATGCCTTCTATAACAATACCTATCTCACAATCCCAATCCCTAACATTTTAATATCTTAGAGATCATATCAAGTTAAATAATCTGAACAAAGCACAACAAGTTTGAAATCTTAATCAAAACAGGGAGGACTTTTTACTCATTATTATATTTCAAAAAATATTGTACCATTAGTTCTACCCTTGTTGCAAAATTTGAGAGGAAAAATCAATCAGAAAAACAACTTGGTTTAAAAAGTCGGATCCATTCACATGAAACGAAACTTAGCACAACAAGTAGATGTCTAAATTAACCCATATATAAATACAGAGAACAGTTTCTAATAAGCTCTTAAACTTAGCAACTTAAACTTAGCAACAATGCATCAACTCTTGATCTATATTATCTCCTTCATTGTCAACTCTCAACTCATTATTTTGGAACCTAGATGCTTCTACGGTAGGTCTTTGAATGGGTACATACGACTCCCCGTGGTATGTCCAATTCTTGTAGTTTTTAGAAAAACCATTAAAAAAACAATGATCTCGAATGTCCATACGGCTCTTGAAATAACGATTGTCACATTTTTCACAAGGGCAACTAATCGTGGTATCATTAGGTCGATTATTAAATGCAAAGTCCAAAAATGCATCTATTCCACGTAAATAAGCAGATGTCTTACTTTCTAGATCTATCCAACTCTTGTCCATATTAATATTTTGCCCACCTTATTTCGAAAAAAAAAAAACCCATTAAAATCATTTACAAGATTCATTAATAATTCAAAATGTTAAAGTAGAATAGACTATTGGTTTCTTGATTGTTTTGACCATAATGTGAAACTTCAAAAATGGTTTGATCTGAAACTTTAAATCTGTTCTATCCTATTAATCCTACATTGCAGCTCTAAAGTATACCTTATAGACTTTTACACGTTTACCTTAAAAATTATACCATTATGAAGTGTACTGTTGGTCTACCATTAAAAGGTATACCATTTTGAAGCTCTAAATATAAAACTTGACTAACAGCTCTAAAGTATACCATTATGAATTGTAAATTTATTTAAGAATAACCCCAGACAGTAATAAGTGTTTCCTTTTTATGGCATAGACATGAATAAAGATGATAATTGAAATAAAAAAAAGAAAACTAGTTGAACTTGGAAATAAGGAGTATATATTATACCTCACATAAAAGAATGTCTTCCTCAGGTGACCATCCTCCTTTCTTGAAATCAGAGTTCAAATAAGTGTACCATCTGCATCAGAGCACATTCTCATGAGATAAATCGAAAAGTTGAAACAAGATGCAATAAAAGAAGATTCAATAGACTGTAAATGTAAATAATCTACCAACATTCTTCGACACTGTCTTGTCGTTTTATCCTTGAATTTCGATGCAATAATTGCCCAACTATCACAAAAAAAATTAGGTTGATAAGTTTCAATCATCCATCCAGAAATTAAAACATTTACACCTAATGATGATCAAATTAAAAAGACTACTGGTTTCTTGATTGTTTTGACCATAATGTGAAACTTCAAAAATGGTTTGATCTGAAACTTTAAATCTGTTCTATCATATTAATCCTACATTGCAGCTCTAAAGTATACCTTATAGACATTGACACCTCATGATTTTTCTTCATAGTCTGTCAGCATATAATCAAGTACTAAATATTTTGTTACTCATTTTTCTACTTTATTTTAAGAGCACTTCAGTCTATATGTTTATCAAAACCACTCTACCTGTCCAATTCTCAGGAAAAGAAAAATGCATAAACAGAAGCAATTAACACTTACTGAATTGCAAACATTTCAAATTATTAAAAGTAAACTAACAAAATAAATGGGAATTGACAGTAAATTAACACTTACTGAATTGCAAACATTTCAAATTATACCTTGAGGGAATTTAGCATGAGAGAACCTTGTAGAATAACCGATTCTATACCTTGACAGTAAATTAAGAAGCAATTAACAAAACAATTAATAGAAACATTGACAATTAACAAAACAAAACAAATTATACCTTGAGAGAAACAGAAATTGAGCCGATTCTAGACTGAAATTGAGCTGATTCGAACTGAAATTGAATCGATTTCGAGCTGAAATAGAGCTGATTCGAACTGAAATTGAATCGATTTCGAGCTGATTTCGAGCTGATTCCGATTTTGTTGGTGAAACTGAAATTCTGAAATTGAGAGGATTCCTATTCTGTTCGTGAGGAAATGAGAAAAAGGGGAAAGATTAATACTCCTAATAACATTCACTAATCAAAATTACATTTGATTTAGCTGGTGAAGAAAATAGAGAAGGGATCCATATGTGAAGAAAATAGAGAAGGGATCCAGTCTCTCTAACGGTAAAGAAAAAGAAGGAAATAGAAAAGGAAAAGAGAAAGAAAATAGAAAAGGGGAAAAATTAATAGAAAGTGGCCTTTGTTAAATTTAGATGTTGCAAATGGGATGGACCGTGGCATTTGTTAAAATTAGCTGGTGCAAAAGGGATGGGCCGTGGCATATAATTACAACATGTAATACTCAGCTGCAATTTTTTCTAATCGGCCCAGTACCGATTCAAATGTAAATTGGCCACCACATTTTTTTACCGTAACTAATAGGGGGTGGCCAAAACTCACATTTCTAGTAGTGATTGTTATATATACATGTGTCAATTCCTAATTTGTGGTACATACTTGTGATACACAAATTGTGATATAATTGTTATATATACATGTGTCAATTCCTCATTTGTGGTACACACTTGTGGTACACAAATTATGGTACAGAGGATCTTGAGCCGAGGCCGAAATGTATTATAAACTAAGGCATAATCTTAACCAATGCTCGACATGGTCTGTCATTGTCAGAATTAAACTTTAATAGATCGGGCCAATAATAAAATGTTTCTTGATCCATAGGTTGGCCTCTGATCAGCTCGCTTCAACCTAGGCCTGTCAATCGGTGGGTTATTACCCATCCCATGCCCAATCAATACCGAATGGACATCTAAAAAAGAAATGATTGGGTGGAGTTGAATTGGTTTTGGGTCGGGTCAAATCGAATTTTTTGCCTTGCTAAATTTTCAGGTTTGGGTCTGGTGCTTCTGAACGGGTAGTAGGGTGAGCTGGGTAAAAGCCCACCCATTAACAGGCCTACGTCAACCCAATTCGAGTCATATCTTACCTAGGGTTGTCAATGGGGCGGATTTCAATCCGGATCCGATCCGAATTCGGTCCGATTTATTAGGATAATTGACCGATTAGTGATCCGATGGACCTGATCCGATTAAGAAGATCCGTAATCCGAATTATATGGAGCGAATATGGATCTAGGCTGATCCGATTCGTTACATATCCGTATCCGATATATATTACTATATGTTGTTTATATATTATGTATTTAAATAAAAATAAAAATAAAACTATCTATGTTCCACTAAAATCTTTTACTATATTAAAAATAATTTAAAAAAACAATACATGAGAGATGTTTGTGGATTGACCAGATAACTAATTGGGTCTACAACATATTAATTTATACTATTTAATAAGAAAAATCAAACCATAACCATTCATCCTTCAATTTTTATCTTCTCTTCCATTTCTAATATTGAGTTTTCTTCTTCTTTGTTCGAGTTTATATATTTTTTACTTATATTTTTGTTTATTCTTTTGTTCCAATTTTTATCGTTTATATTTGTCCATCATATTCCATCTTCTACAATTTTTAGGCAATAGTTTCGATGAAGTAAGTAAAATTTTACATTTTTAATTCATGATGCTGGAATCTGCAAATGATTTGGAGGAAAATGGAAAAAAAAATAGCTTGCTAAATGGATCCGGATAATTTATCCGAATCCGGGATATCCGCCGGATTCGGATCCGGTTGCTAATATTCCAGATCCGAGCGGATTCGAATCCGGATCCGGATAGAAGAAATGAAAATCGAACTCGGATCCGGATCTGCCTTAATCCGATCCGAGTCCGACCCATTGACAACCCTAATCTTACCTAACGTTGATGCGTTGAGTTTTATAATTATTTATATGAGCTAATAATAATTGATTTATAAGCAGGTTAAAAATGTTGTCAGCTGTGAAAACACTCACATTTATACTTCAGTTGAACTAGTTATCATTTAATGACTTAATTTTGACTCAAAAAATATTAATTTATTTTTCTCATCTAAATTCATAAAAAATTTAATTACAATATTAAATTATTATATACATTAAATTTACAAAATAAATATTAAAATATTAAACATTGCTTATAAAAAATGAGGATAAATTAAAAAAAAAAATCTTAAGCGTTGTGAATTTCTTAATCCATATAACTTAAATTATTTAATAATAATCTAATCTGATATAGTTATATGTCAATTATTGAATAGCGTATTCTTTTTTTTTAATCAATTATTGATAGTGTTTACTTATAAGTATAGTGTTGTTTTCTTATTTTCAAATTAGTAAAATACAAACATTAGTAGACATAATTCGGTTGACCCGATCAACCCAACTCGTATTTTGACTAAATTTATTTTCAACCCGACTCATTTTTTACCTATATTAAGTAACCCGGTTTCAATCCACCTAGCCCCAACCCGACCCACCCGTTAGTCACCTTTAATTGACACTAACAAAACTAGATGATGGTTGAAATATCAAACTTGTTGATGCCGCAGAATATTGTTCTATGCAGTTTCGTTTTGGTAGATTAAGCTTCTTATCTATTAAATGTATCGTCTCTCTAGCAACTTAAGCTAAAAGATTTAGATGAGTTGTGTGACGGCCCGAGCACCCGGGTCGGTTCCTACGTGGACCCACCCCCGAGTCCGGGTCCGTATTCGGTGAACACAACCAAATTTTGAGTAAATTTTTTTTTTTAAAACAGAACAAACAACAAACGACAACAAACACAATAATTCGAAGGAATAGTTCAAACATGGAGCATAAAAACCCGAAACACTGCTATGTGCAGGAGCGGGCAAAACATTCAAAATAAGCGCAAATAGCGCAATAACAAGTTTCAACAATAAACACTCTTAAGTACAAATTATGCCAGATACATAAACGACACAAACATAACAACATAATAAAAGCAAAAGATAACAACGAGGATGACCCTCGACGATCGACAGACAGGATCTCGGAGACGGACAACACCAACGCTAGACATCAGACCGTAGGATATCTGTATCTGAAAAAGAAGTAAACATGAATGCGTAAGTTGATCGTCCAACTTAGTGAGGCTGTAGTGCACATGTGCGTGTGATGCATGGATGCAACATATTGTACATGAACATATATAACATAACAGTAAATAAACACATGCGATAACAATTCAAGCACATTGAACAAGTAACCAACAGTTGCTGAGGCCGTCCTCCTCTTACCCTCCAGTCCATATTATGACGCCCCCACCGAACACTCCAAGTAAGGAGCTACCTTACTAACTGTGCGCATAGACGTCTCATGCCAGGAGTTTGACATTCACTCCCCAAGTGTAACCTCCACACTTGGCTCGTGAAGCGGGTCTACGGTGGATCATAGTAACCCTCCGGCCCTAACCTTCCGGGTTATCCACGATTCCGCACACCAAAATAGGGCCCACATAATAATAACAAACAATACAGTACAGTAACAATCCAGTAACAATATAGTACAATAACAATCCAGTAACGTGAAATCAGCAACCAACTTAATAACAATAATTAGAATGGTTCAATATATGATATCAATGACTAGTAAGCACATAGACATTATCATAATAATTCAAGGTGTGTATAGTTTATCCTAACAGTCGAGCTTTTTATTGTGTCGTACGTCGCATACTCGTTCGTTTAGGGACTAAGTTACAGTTATGACTCGACCTACTAGCATATTCGGACTGACACACAAGTAACACACAGCACTCACCTGTGTAGCTTACGATTCTCGATGAAGTGCGAAAAAGTAGCGTCTTCGGTTCCTGTACACGTTTATGTAACGATCTTAGAATCTAATTACTCTATATTAGTCGAGCAAATAATTGAATCGTGGTTGTTCAATATCGAAGCCACTATCAAAACTTGGACATTTACGTCCGATCTAAAGGTTCTATGGTTCGTTCATGAAGCGTGGTAAACATAGCCACGAAAGGGTTAAACTAGAACAAAACCGTTCCAATTGAGCTTTAAAATATTTAATTAAGGGTTTTAAGTTAAGTTATTACTTTCAAGATACTTTATGTTCCTTAAGTAATCAAACAATAACTTATTTTTAAATTTAGAGTTTAAGTTTATTTGAAATTATTTTCTTTTACAAAAATTATTATAGATTTTATTTCAAAAATAAAATTAATCATTTAACATACTTATGTTATTTAAAATAGTTATTTAAATTCATATTCAGAAAATTATTATAATTTATTGAATCCCCTTTTCAACATTAATCTTTATTTGAAATAATCATTTTCAAAAATTAGTATTTATTATAAATTTTATAAAAATAATTTATTATATATTTTCAGAAAATAAATATTCAAGATTAATAGATATTTTATTTTCGGAAGAAGTTTATCATTATTTTTAGAAATATTTACTTAAAATTATTTATTTTAATCTTTTATTTTATTCAAAATTAATTAAATTCCTTTACCTTTATTTTTAAGACCTCGTTTTATCCTTTTTTTTTAAATTTATTCAAATTCAGAAAAAGTTATTATTTATTTTCGAAATCATTTATTAAATTTTTTTTTTCCAAATTTATTTCGAATTAATTTGTTTTCAGAAAAATAATTATCCAAATTATTTTAATTTATTTTCAAATTATTTATTTCCCGAAGAAATATTATTCAAATTATTTTATTTTATTTTCCAAAATTATGAGTTATTTTATTTTACTTAATTAAGAATTAATGTACCCTTGAAATTATTTTATTTCAAAAACTATTATTTAATCATGATCTTATTCGAAAAATAATTTATTATTATTTAACCTTATTTTATTTCTCAAAAATTAATTAGATTTCTTATTCGGAAAAATTCTTATATTTTATTTAACATTATTCTTTTTTTTTTCAAAAATATTTATGTTTGGAGCATTTATTTTATTATTCGAAAAAATGAGTTTACTTTTATTTTTCAGAAAATAATTATTAAATTTTATTTTCTAAATGTTTTTTGTTTTTACTTCAAAATAAGTACAAATTTATTATTTTAATATAGATCTCTTTATTATAAAGTACTTTTCTTTTTATTTCCACATAGAAACTTAAATATTTACTTTATTTAAAAGTTATCATAATTTTATTCAATAATAAAATTATTCTATTTTTTAATGAAATTTTTGTTACTTAATTTTAATAAATCACTATTTTCAAAATTTAATATTAAAAGCAATAAAACAATTATTTTTCTTTAAGACAAATATTTACTCATTAAAATTTATTTACTTTAATATTTTAAAAATTAAATTACTTTAAATACTTAACAAATTTATGTTAAATGACTTTTCCATATTTTCTCTTTTTAACTTTTATTTAGTAATAATTTTATTTTATTATATTTTAAACATTTTTTTTTCTTCATTTGTGGACTGGCCCAAAGGCCAATCCACAAATGGTCCTATGTGGCCTGTTGCAAATGCAACAGGCCCAACATTTGCAACAGGGCCTATTGCAAAGCAAGCAATAGGCCCAATGGCCTGTGTGCAGCAAGCTTGCTGCACACAGCAGCCGTTAAGGCGGTGGGTGGCTCCGGCCACTCACCGGAAAATTGCACATCACACCCCTTAACTTTGTATATAGAAACATACATATATTTACATTCATTTTTTACATGAAAATGCTTTTAAAACTCAATCAAAACTTTGAATCATTAATTTACAAATCAAGCTTACAAAATGAAATTTAACATATTTTTACAAAGATTATATTTAAACTATGGAAGAAAAGCTTGAACTTTTTATTTCAATAAAATTCCCAAAATTTTGAAATCTTCATTTTTAACCACAAAATTCTTTTAAACTTGAAATAAAAGTGTCATTATTTCATAACCCAACAATATACATCAACCAACATTTCAAGATCTACAAAAAGTTTCATAACATTTTTCAATCACCATTATCCACTAAACATAAAAACCAAACTTTCATGAAAATGTGTTTGTTTAAATAAAAGTTTGAAAACTCAAACCTAGATCTTTAATAAAACCCCAAAACTAAACTTTTTTTTTTCACATATAAAAATCGAAACTTCAAAACTTAAATCCGAAAATCAAAACTCTAGATTTAGGATTCAAGAAGTTTTAAAATGATAAACAAGGATTATAGTTTTTCTACATAAACTTATTTCTTATAACATCTAACAAAAACACCAAAAGTGGGTAGAAGGAGTTTATACCTAAACTTGAAGGTTGATTTCTTTCTTCAAACTCACTGCCCTTTTTACTCCGGTGGTAGAGGCGGCGACGGATTCCAATGGCGGCAGCACGGTGGTGGTGCGGCGGTGGTGGTGGTGGTGGTTCTTCCTCCTTCCAAAATAAGCTCTCACTTCTCTCACCTTTTCTTTCCTAAATCTCTTTCTACCTCTCTTATTCTACTACTCAAGAGAAAATATAAAATCCTCACTAATAATCTGAAAATTCATATTTAAGACACACCTAGAGGCTTTGGGAGGAGAAAAATAATTATTTCTCACCTCCTAAACTCTCCAATGGGAAGAAAACTTGGGTGGAGAGTTTTTCTCCACCCAAGGGCTAACAATAGGCTAGCATAGTAGCCTAGGAGAGAACACTCATTGCTCCCTGCAGATTTTTTCAAAATTTTCAGCGAATTTGTACTTTGCCCCCTCAATTTTTAAAAAGTGCATTTTTGCCCCAAAATAAAAATAAAACGCGCGATCAAACCCATACTTTTAATAAACTTTTCTAAAACTTTCATAAGATTTTTATTACCTTCCAAATCATTTTCAAGTTCTATTTTTGCGCTCGAAAAAAATTTTAATTGTATGTTTAAGCTTAAATAAATACTAAATTTCATTGAAAATAAAATTCGTCAAACAAAATCAAATTAAAAATTCAATGATTCCATTTTAAAATATTTTAAATTTACGGGGTGTTACAATTTGTGCATTCAATATTCGTTCGGCCTCTACTTTAATATTAAGCTTGTGATTTTTTAGCCAAAAGACATTTTGGCTCAAATTAATATTATCATATCCACATTTTGGTTCTTCTCATTTAGATGTTGGCAATTGCAATGAACTCGAAAATACATTCTTAACTAGTTTCTTTGGCACCTTTATAGGTCTCGCAATTTCTGAGAGTAACCAATCTTGTTCTTTGTTAGTGTCATTTTGTTGTGCCATCGAAATCACGACTTCTGATTTACTATCAGCAAATTTGTTCATATCTTGAGAGGATTTTTTTTTTTAATGAATAACATAAAAGAAAAACAGAACACAAATAACAATTACAACCTATCGACTAGGGGATAGCCTATGTCGCAAAAAATAGAAGTAGACAGTTGGTCTGTGCAAATAAAACCAGTACAAAAATTGAGTTTAGCCCATTTAGACAGACTGTGGGCAGCTCGATTAAAATTCCTATAGACAAATTTAAATCTCCATTTTGGCCATTTGAATCAAAAAAATTTGATTTCAATCAAGGAGTGATTGGGAGCCCAATCAAAAGTAGAATTCGGGTAGAGCAGCATGGAGATAATGCTGAGATTGTCACATTAAAAAATAGCTTGATCAATATTGAGCTGGTCGAGGAACCAAACAGCTTCAAGCAAAGCGATAGCTACGGCAGAATCAACATCAATGCAATTGTTCAAGAAAGATTTAGCTTGAGTGATGGAGCCATTTGAGTTGCGAATAATAAAAGAACAAACAGCAGCCCCATTGGAGAAATTGGTGTCGGAATTCGCTTTAATCCAGCCAGGAGGAGGGTTTTGCCAACAGAGGGTTTTGCCAACAAAGACTGAGGGGACCTTTCTTGGCGTGGAGGGACTTTTGAATTTGTGCATTCCAGTGGTCAAGGGCCTTATTTTCAATGGAATTAAGGAGAACATGGAAATGCAAAGGGTCTTTGCCATGAATGAGGTTGTTGCGGTAGAGCCCGACTGATTCCATTGCGGTTGTAGAGAAGATAGCAAATTCCTCATGAGACAGAGCTGGAGGGAAAAATTCAGCCAGCAGAGGTGGCGGTGGTCGCCGGCGGTCGACGTTCGGAGAAGAAAGAAAAGAATAGGGAAAACGAGTCAATGTGATTTGGTGGTTTTTGGAAGGGTGAAATACAGTTTCACCCCTTCAAGTATGAGGTTGGTATCAATTACCCCTTAAATGATCAATTGTAACACTTACCCCCTATGTTATAGTATTGAATATTTTATTCCAATACTACCCCCACCCCTTTTATAACAAATAAATTGTTTCTTTAATTTATCAAAACAAAATCTTTATTAATTATGAATTTATCCGTCCACCAAACAATATTATGTTTCAATTTCTTCACCTTTTTTTGCTTCGTTCATGCATGGTCTCATTTCTTTCTTTATTTATGTTTCAATTTGTTTTCTTTATTTTATGTTTCAATTTATTTTATTTCTATCTAATTTTTTTCTTTATATTTTTCTAAGTTTTTATTTGGTGATAATTATCTCATTTATATTCAAAATGTTTAGTAATTCTCCTTCAAATTCTTTCACGCAAAATTCGAGTTTGACACCAAACAATATTATGCTTTACTTTCTTCATTTTTTATCAAAAAAAAAAAAAATTGTTAATTATGAATTTAACCATCTATCCACCAAACAATATTGGGCCTGTTTGTTTGACGTTTCCCAAATTTTTTTCGTGTTTGGAAAATGCCAAACAAACATGTTTTCTATTTTCTGAAATAAAATTTTCATCTCTCAATTTTCTCAAACTACTCTCTCAAAACCAAACAAACAACAATTTTCTTATCTCTAAACAAAATCTATACAAACTCTACTCTGATTTGACATAAAGTAACATATCTCTCACACAATTTATCTCACAACAAACATGATTTGATATAAAATCTTACACATCTTACATCTACAGCCTAACTCTTCCGAAAAAACGTACACCCACTTTATTTCTCAATCCACTCTCTTAAAACCCAAACAAACAACATTACGCGAATCAATATTATTTCACAAACCTCCATTACTCTCCCAAACTACTTTCTCAAACACCAAACAAACAGGCCCAATTTACATTTCAATTTCTTCATTTCTTTTGTTTCATTAGATTATATAAAAAAATGAGATGAAAATAAAGAAAAAATTTGGGCCTGTTTGTCTCGCATTTGGGAAAATTATTTTCCATTTCCGAAATGCGAGACAAACAGGTCAAACAATTTCTCAAAATTGCGGCTACGTTGAATTTTTTCAGAAACTCATTTCTGAAAGCAGCCCATTTTGAAAGAAAAAAAGCTACTACTCTACTCTATTTTTTTTTTTTTTTTTTGATAAAAAAATAATATTATTCTACTCCCCTCTCTCTCCTCTGTCTCACTCATGCGACAGAGGAGAGAGGGAGGGGAGGTGGGGGCCATTAATTCTTGTCATCTACTACCATAAATACGTATACATGGCTACTTCCACTATATATAATAGTAATATTTAATATATATATATATATATAGCTAGGGGTGCACATGGTACGGTTTTGCGGTATTTTTTATATCAGTGCGATTTTTAAAAATTCAAAACCAAACTATAGTTTTATGAACCATACCAACAAACTTGATTTTGTGCGGGTACGGTACGGTATAGTACGGTTTTGCGGTTTTTTTCGAACAAACTTTGTTCGTGCAATTTTTCTTATATAATTGATTACATAGTTGACAATTATATAAAAATAATTGGTTAATTATTTGATCATTGTTTTTATTATGTGAAGAAACTTACTATTTGGTGAAGAAACTTACTCTGAGGTGGTTGGCCCGACGTGGAGGAAATAATAGTCATGATTGGTCGGATAACAGATGAGGTCCATTCCCACCTTCGTGAAATTAGTGACATTAATTGTAATATTGTCATTAATTTTTATTATGCTAGACAATATGAAGACAACTTAATATGTTGCCGTACGTAGATTAATATGGATATTGAGTAATAATTATTAGGTTAATATTTTAAGAATATTGTTTAATTTCTAGCATATTTAATATGTTATTTGAATGAATTCGTCGGTGAGAAAAAATAATTAAAAGAATTTTAGTATAATATTTTATAAAAAAAACTTCAAAAAAATAAAAATTAATCTACTTTATTTTTTTTATTATAGAAAGCACAAATAACTAATTATAAAATATTATTTACCACATATATTATATATAATATATACACCAATAAATTAATTATATATAACTAACTGATGTGACATAAAGTCTTACATTATCTTACACCTAATTAACTAACTCAAACCTACAAAAAAAACCTACACCTACTTTTTTCTCAAACAACTCTCCCAAAACCCAAACAAACAACATTACGCAAATCGAGATTATTTCTCAAACCTCTGCCACTTTCTCAAACCACTCTCCCAAAGGCCAAACAAACAGGCCCTTTGAATTCGAATGAAAAAATTAAAACATAATGTTGTTAGGTGAATGAATGGATTCATATTTAATAAAGAGACGATTTTATTTTGATAAATTTATTATTTATGATAGGAATGGCGATATTTTTGAAATAAAAATTATAAAACTATAACAAATGAATTAATGTTCTATATTACACCCTTTTTGAAATATGAATTTATGAACTCGTATTAGAGGGTCTATTTGGCCAATTAGAAGCGTTGAACAGCAAAATTCTGCTTGCCACAAAATTGTTAACGATACATTTGTTTTATTGTCAGCCACATGATCAATGAAGACCTACTCCCATCTCTATTATAGGAGAGGGCAACTGAAAAATGTACATAATTGTGTAACACTTAATAAACCTATTAACAGAATGGTCAATTGGTCAACAGAGCTATGTAAGTCGTGCGCAAATGTCTTAACACCTAACAAGACAAATGCCACATTCCTCCATTACAAATAATAATAATAATAATAATAATAATGAGCTAATCCAGCAAAAGGTTAAAATACATTTGTAGTTAGTTTTGGTGCAAGAAATAATGTTTTTGCAAAACTCAATACCACAGCTAGATTAGCTCTTAGAATCTCTTAAATAAAGTTTGCAGATGGAAAAAAGAAAAAAAAAAAACTGCTCCGAGAATTTAACTACTAAAAATAAAATTACTCAGGAATGGTAACAATTTGAAGTTAAATCTCCAAAATAAACATCTAAATCAGTAAACAAAAATTAATAGTTTTGATTTCCCTGACCTGATTTCTTTGGTGTCTTGAACCACCCTCTGCAATTCATTTGCATTCGACAGCCACTAAAACTACAAGATTACCTCTAAACAAGAAACTGAAACTACAACGAACGCTATATATTAGAATTAATACATAAAAAATACCTAATCGGTGGCAAGAACGCAAGCTTCGAGACTCAGCCAATGATGCTTTTACGCAATGGCGTATGTAATTGTCTCAATCTCTTTAGGACGCCACATGGTTTTCTGGGCACACAACAATCCTTCCTTGTCCTTGGAATATGTCATCCTAATATCCCACTGCATAGATTTGAATATGTTCTCGAGTTCATTAATGATCTCAACTTTGTCACGTATGATGATCTTTCCTTCAGGTCTCAAAATCCGATCAACCTCCGAAACAAAAGCCATGAAATTACACCTGTAATATTCAGATGACAGTTAGGGGACTTCCAGGATTTATGAAGTAATAAATTTAGATAAATAGTAGAGAAATTGAATCAACTACACACTTGTTCTTGATTTTCGAGAACAGATGGTCAGCATGGAGAAGATCATAAGATCTTGGGTAAGTACTGAACGATTCACACCAATCATGATAAATTCCGAATAAACCTCGTTCGTATATAACAGGCAGTGTGTCTGGAGCATCTATAGCGACAATGTTCATAACCCACAGATTCAAATCTTTCAGAGCAGCAGCAAATCTGCAAAATAAATAAATTAAAAGAGTGAAATACAAAAATAACCCTATGCTTTGCCTAATTAATAACAACCTCCCCCCCCCCCTCATGTTAATTATATTTTATTAGCGAAAAACCCCCCACCAAGCCAGATGACAATTTTACCCCATCAAAAGATGCACAAATACTATTCATCTAAAAAATTGACAATAACCCCCTGTTTACATAAAAAAATGAGCAAAAGACAAAAACACCTCATACGCTTTGTGTAACTCCCAAAAACTCCCCTGTGTTTGGTTTTAAATACTTTGACCCAAGTATAATTTTACTTTTGACTTTTGGAGGAGTGACAAGATTACCACTGTGTTTGTTTGTTTGTTTTTTAATTTATTTTTTCTTTTTAAAAAATTAAGTATATACTACTTGGGTCGAGTGTGGAATTTAAAACCAAACACGGGGAATTTGGGGGAATTTAAAATGACACATAGGGGGGTTTTTGGGAGTTAGACAAAGCATAGGGGGTGTTTTTTGTCTTTCGGTGTCAGGGGTAAAATTATCATATGAAAAGCAAAATATGAACAAAACTTGCAATTTTGACGTTTGAAACACACCCTCTTTTATAGGGGGTGTATTTGACACTTAATTGAGATCACAGGGGGTGTTTTTGTCTTTCGCTCTATAAAAATTGAAAATAACGTCTCTTTGATTTATGAAAGAATTTCAAATGGGTTTTTGCTAATAAAAATAAGACTGGGGGACGGGGGGAGGGATGGGGGTTAATGAAGCCAGGTAGGAAGTTCCTTCTATTTTTATTTTTTCAAATTTTCTTGCTTACCCTCCATAGACAGCTCGCATATCCATGACGTTTCTCACAGTAGACCAATTTATTCCCAGACCATTTAGATAGGACATGCTCACTACATGTTTCCAGTGTTCATAATCTGCAGCAAAATCTTCTGGAGCTGGTTTACCGTACACGCCAACATCGGAACTTGACAACCAATAAGGCGCTTTTTCAAC